>CM070572.1:52572255-57572255 GCA_036346355.1 Rhipidocladum racemiflorum | reverse complement strand
TCATGAATAGCTGCTAATCACTTATATATGTGTGAACGGCGGATGTGCCTACTCGCTGGTTTCACGTTGAAGAAAGCCCAAACCAAATAGAACTGTTTATCCATTTGGCCTCCTTCAATTTTTTTTTTTTTTTTTTGCAAGAATAACCCTTTTCTTTTTTTTTTTTTTTTTTGTAAAACTAGCTCCCTAAACACCGCGAAAAGTACCTTCTGCACCACAGCGCCACGAAAGCACGTTTCTTGCTACAGTACTACAAGGAATGCGCATACCAAACTACAGTGACACGATGTATTGTAGCAGTGTTGTTTTGCGTTCTTGGCCCGCAACAAGCGAGGTCCAATGCCACTGCTCTGTGGAAACTAGCTTCCCACGCTTCTATTCTGCGGTAGCTCGTTGGATTCCACGCCCTACGCACCATCCAGTGCTCGTGCACCTCCCACACCACACACGCGAGGCAAGCCACCTTGTGCGGTCTCTTCGCGGAAGGTACCAGGTATTGTGTCCTAGTCCTTCCGCCCTGTGTGACGGACCACCTTTTTAGGGGGCCCATCTAAATGCCACAACAGCTACCCAGGAAGTTCAGCTGTCGGGAAACCAAGTATTCATTGCCAGACTTAAAGATGATTCAACTGATTTTTATATAACTTAAGGCCAAACGATCAGAGTTTTTATAAAGAGGCGTCGCAAGCCTCGAATATAATACATCACAAAATCATTCCACAGGTAGGGCCTGAGCAAAGACAAGGACCTAGAACCACACCAAATTACCATCTACGATTTCTTGATATTCTCCAGCTTCTTGAATCTCTGAAAGGGGCTGATTTGAGCATGGGTGAGTACGACAGTACTCAATAAGTCACATGGGAATTTTCTTAATACTATATGCAAGGGATTAACAATTGATTGGTGTAGGTTTAAGTATTGTGAATGCAGTTTTATTTGTAATATCATTTTACATTTGAAACACAAACCATATTAAGGCAAAAACAATATAACACAGAGATAGGAAACATAAATTTTCATTCATAATCATAGATTGTTTACAATACTGTTTTAAGGTACCAAACAACCTAGTTTACATTACAAAAATCCTACAACAAAAGATGGTGCTAACTACTAAAACTATCACCCTAGACTACGACTGTAGACGTCAGTCGCCATAGATGACTCATCTTTGGATCTTCCTCGTCGTCCATCTGCATGAGGTCAATCACCACTGAGGGGCCATCCATAGATGACTCTCATCTCTTGATCCTCCTCCACGTCCATCTGCATGAGGTCAATCATCGCTGAGGGGCCATCCATAGACTCCTCCATGGGCTTGGGCTGGGGCTGGAATTGAGCCAACTCGTCCTGCAGATCTTGAATCTCTGTCCAGGCGTCGTGAAACTGGTGATGAAGATCGCCACGCTCCCTGAGAAGACGTCTGTAGAGGTAGTCCTGACAGAGGACGCCCATCCCCTAAGAACTAAGGGGTACGGGTACTCCTGGTGAACCATCTGTGAACAACAAAATTTTTGAAGTCAGTTAAGTGAGGAAAATCAAAAATCAAAACAGGAAGGAGAGGAGCTCTAAGAGGGGTGAGGTAGAAGAGGAAGAAGAAGACATCAATAATACTTATATTTTCGTAATTCATTTTGTTTGTAGGATTTTAAGTTATTTATTGAAAAGATCATCCTATACCAACCTAGGTCTTAGTCTATGGTCAAGCCTTGGCTTTGATATCACTTGTGATGGACCGCCTTTTTAGGGGCTCGTCTAAATGCCACAACAGCTACCCAGGAAATTTAGTTGTCGGGAACCAAGTATTCATTGCCAGACTTAAAGACAATTCAACTGATTTTTATATAACTTAAGGCCAAACACCAGGGTTTTTACAAAGAGGTGTCATAAACTTCGAATATAATACATCACGAAAGCACTCCACAGGCAGGGTCTTAGTAAAGACAAGGACCTAGAACCACACCAAATCGCCATCTACGATTTCTTGATATTCTCTAGCTTCTTGAATCTCTGAAAGGGGTTGATTTGAGCAAGGGTGAGTACGACAATACTCAACAAGTCGCACGTGAATTTCTGAACTATATGCAAGAGATTAACAATTGATTGGTGTATGTTTAAGTATTGTGGATGCAGTTTTATTTGTAAGATCATTTTACATTTGAAACACAAACCATAATTAGTAGTATGGGGGGGAGGTTCACAAAGTTATCACACTTAAGACATATTCTCAAATTTACCAAAATTACTTGAGCTCGGTTACGGGCGTCACCCTAATTCAAACTTAGCTTCATTAACCGAAAGCATGGCGTAATCGATTACCATTTAATTAAACTCTGCAAAAGTGCTCAGCTTTACCCACAAGATATCTACGACCGTTAATGCCAAGCGCTAACTTACATGCAACTTAAATGCATGCGGTCGGGCCGAGATGATCACAACCTTTTGTTGAACATTCCTGGATTTTAGCCCTCAACCGGTAGGTCTAGACAACTCTACTTAGGACCCACTGTCCTAAGCGAGCACCTATCGTTGTGAGAACCGGTGAATGGTGCTACACAAGCCCATTCCGGTTCCACCCCTTCAGTTACTTCCCTACCAGGAAGGCTGATCCCCATTCTCCCACTGAGAATGGTACCACCAAGTAAGTATTTTTCAGGAAATGATCAATGTACTGAGCTATGTCGAAAACGGATCCACTCACCAGTCCGACTTATGGTTGAGCGGAAACTTAAGTTATTTACTTTGCTCAAGGGGTTTTTAACCTTATAATGCCAAAGCCCAAGCCATACAACAATCCACAAACCCATCTGGTACCTGCACATACCAGCCACCAAACAACCATGGCTTACATCATCGGTTGATGATCAGGCTCACATCCACCTCGTGGTTGGCCCAATACTGTCCCCCTGACCGTAGCACAGTTTCAAATACTCCGAGCCAACTGCTCACCAACATTTTATTTCTCTTTTTAAAGATTTTGAGTGAACTAACAGGATTTAATAATTAACTACGGTTGCATAATTAATAGTTAGGGCTATACAAGGTTTTAACAGGATTCAACAGTGTCAAGGAGGCTAAAAGCAATTTGGCATTAACTAAGTATCTGAAAGTGCATCTAGGCCCCTCATTTTATTTTGGTGATTAATGATGACACAATTAAAGTGATCTAATGCTTCAACTCAGAGTAATGCAGTTATCGAGATCACATCAAGCTTGGAATGAGATTGGACGGTCCTAAGCGCGTCAAATTTCGTTAAAACGGCATCAAGACGATGAAGTGTATTTTTTCTTTTTATTTGAGTCTTAAGGATAGTCGTACTATTAAGAGGATACGATGAGAAATCGCCTATTAGGATGTGCATGTGCTCAACATCAAGTATTTCATCTCTCATTAGCACTCCTACATTTGGTTTTGAAAGGTTTTAAATTGAAACCGAATCAGGTAACCGAGTCTCCGATTCCAAATCCGAGTATCCGATTCAATCGAGTATCCTGACATTTTGTCCTGAGTCTCGGGTTGGACCTCGGTTACCTTTGGTTCGGCTTGTCCGAGTATCCGGACATTTGGTCCAGAGTCTCCGGATAACCCAGAGTCTCCGGGTTGTTTGTCCGAACACTCCGGCCTGTACAAAAACGGGAGTAACGGCTAGTTTTCAAAAAGGGTATTTAAAGCCTCCACTCCACTCCAACGGCTAGGATCTCTATTGAGCTCATTCATAGCAGCATTCAAGCCATTCCTAACCATCTCTAAGCATTCAATAGAGCCCCCACTTCCTCCCACCAATTGATTTGGTTGTTGATTCATTTTGGTGAGGAGAGGAAGAAGCAAAGTGCTAAGTGCATTCATTTCATCTTGTTGAGCACTAGTTCATCCTCCAAGCGATTCTTCGTGGTGTTATTACTCTTGGAGGTTGAAGGTCTCCTAGACGGCTAGGAGTCACCGGGAGCTACCGACTCGTGTGGTGAGCCCGGCTGCTTGTGAAGGCGAGTCTCGCCTCCGAAAGGGAAGAGACAAGAAGTGAAGCCGGCGAGTGCATTTGTGCAACACCGGGAGGAAAGCGGGTTGAAAAAGATCCCGGCTCAAGTGTGACTGAGCCACCTCAACGGAGACGTAGGATTCCCTTCAAGAATCCGAACTTCGGTGAAAAATCGTTTCTCTCGCTCTCTCTTTATTTGCTTGTGTTGCTTGTGTGGATTTGTCTCAGTAAACCCTAGATCTAGCTCTTCGTCTAGCTTTAATTTCAAATCCATACTAGCACTTGTTCTAGGTTGCTTTTGTTATCTACTTTTAGTAGTATCTTGTGCAAGTTTGAGAAACTTGTGTTGCGATCCCGAGCCACTCAACTCGGAGACTCCGGTATTCAATACCGGACACTCGGACAAGCCTGAGTATCCGGACCAAAACCAGAGACTCGGGTTGACCTGCTCGGGCAATTTAATTCATTAGCATTTTTAAATTCGCCTATTCACCCCCCCTCTAGGCGACATCGTTGGTCCTTTCAATTGGTATCAGAGCCAAATCTCCTTTATTTTGGCTTAACCGCTTGGAGAATCAAAGATGTCGGAAATAGAGAAGGTTACCGAAACCCATGCCCAAGACAAGGCCACGGGTTCCGGTATAGGGGTTGCAATTCCTTTAGATTATTCCTCTTTTGGAGTCTCAAACTCCTCATCCTATGTCTCCGTCTCGTCTGGTCGAGCGCCTCACTTCGATGGCACTCGATATGCGGCATGGAAACATAAGATGAAGATGCATTTGAGATCACTTCATCCTTGTATTTGGAAGATTGTTGAAACAGGTTTCAAGCCCGCAAACCCCAACAATCTCACCTCCGAAGAAGACAAAGCTCAACACTTCAACGACTTGGCCGTCAATGCCTTGTTCAACGCTTTGAGCGACTCCGAGTTCAACCGGGTCGATGGCCTTGACAATGCCAAGGACATTTGGGAAAGATTGATGGTGTCTCATGAAGGTGTGTCAAGTGTTCGTGAGTCCAAGATCGAACTCATCATTGGAGAGCTAAGCCGATTCACTTTGGAAGAAGGTGAATCGTACACAAATATGTTTGATCGCCTGATGGTGCTAGTGAATCAAGCAAAGGGACTTGGAAGCACCGAGCTCACCGACAAGGCCGTGGTGAAGATCATCCTTCGAGTGATCACCCCACCAACCGCAACCTTGTGCAACTCATCCGCGACCGCCAAACTTCGACACCCTCACTCCTCATGATGTGATTGGCGGTTGATGACGGATGAGATGATGGTGAAGGAAGCGGAAGTGGTGGAGGAGCTCAAGTCCCAAGAAGAAGAAGGGCATCCCCTTGAAGGCCGTCAAGGTGGTGCAAGAAGCCGAAGATAGCTCAAGCGATGAAGAAGAATCAAATGGGCCACTCACAAATGAAGACATGGCCCTTCTTGTTAGAAGATTCAACAAGTTCTTGAAGAGAAAAGGTTACAAGCCGGGAAGCCATTCCAAGAGCTTCGGCAACAAGTCAAGAGGAAGGCACTCTTCAAGAAAGTGCTATGAGTGTGGGGAACCCGGTCACTTCATTGCCGAGTGCCCACACAAAGAAAATAAGGAAGAAAAGCCGCACAAGAAAGACAAGTACCGCAAGAAGGACAAGGACAAGAGCAAGAAGTACAAGGGCAAGGGTCATGCATACATTGGCAAGGAGTGGAACTCCGACTCCGACTCTGAGTCCGAGTCCAACTCCAACAATGAAGGAGGACTTGCCACCGTCGCCATCGCTACTCCACCGACAAAGTCGAAGAGCCTCTTCGACAACTTGAGCGACGGAGATGAAGATGCTCCAATGTGCCTTATGGCAAAGGGGCACAAGGTATCATCTAAGAGCACTATTCATTCCATTGTTGATTATGGCTTGGATGATTGTGATGATGCTAGTGATGAGGAAGAAGTAGCATTTAAGTCTATGGATGATTTTGATGTTAAAAAATTAGACTTGCTACTTAAGGATATTGAAAGATTGGAGGAGGTTGTTGAGCAAAAGGAAGCTATTCTCGAAGCTCAAGAAGATCTCCTTATTTTTGAGAAGGAGAAGAACCTTGAACTAGAGAAGAGCTTGGCCCTTGAAAAGAAGAAAAATGAGGATTTGGTCAAAAGCTCAAATTTGACCAAAAATGAAGCACTTAGTCTTGAGATCACCAATGCTTCACTCTTAGAGCAACTTGCAAAAGCAAAGGATGCTTGCAAGGCTCTTGAAGTGAAGCTTGTTGATCTCTCGAATAAAGCTTCTACCTCAATCAACAACTCCAATATTTCATTACCCTCGACGAGCAACGGTTGCGCTAGATGCTTTAATGTTGATGTTGCTACTTGTGCTACTAACCGTGAGACTTTGAAAGTCTTAGCTCATGAAAATGAGAAGCTTAAGGTGATGCTTGAAGATGGACTTCAAAAGTCCTACAAGGCAAGCAAGGGTTTAGAGGAGTATCTCGGTAGCGCCAAGGTAATCCTAAGAGGCAAGGGCTTGGGTATGTTCCGCCAAAGGGCAAAAAGAGCAACATTGTTGTTGCTCCTTTAAGCAAGCCCATACACTTTGTAAAAGGCGAAGGAACATCCAAGCACAAAGCTCACTCTGAGTTTTTTGCTTCTTATGTGCTTAAAAAGACTAACCTCGGTCGTGTAGTTGCTTATCATGTTGGGCGTAAGCCGAAAAATGCTCCTTGTGTTCGTTCTATTTGGGTCCCTAAATCGCTTGTTACTAACGTGCGTGGACCTAACCAAGTTTGGGTACCAAAGAGCAAAAACTAAATATGTTTTTGTAGGCATATATCTCCGGTGGAACAAGTTGGATTTTGGATAGCGGATGCACGCATCACATGACCGGAGAAAAGGAAATGTTCGCACACCTGGATGTGAATGGATCAAATAGCGAAAGTATTATATTTGGAGATAATGGAAAAGGAGAGGTAATTGGTTTGGGTAAAATCTCTATCTCAAATTATTTCCATTTAAGTAATGTCTTACTTGTTGAATCATTAAGCTACAATTTGTTGTCCGTTGCACAATTGTGTGAAGCGGGTTACAATTGTTTGTTTAATGAAAAGGGTGTAGAAGTCATTAAGAGGCTTGATGGTTCAATAGCCTTTAAAGGACGTTTGAAGGGTAAGCTCTATCTCGTAGACTTCAATACGGATAGACTTAATCTTGAAACGTGCTTAATGGCTAAATCTAGCATGGGTTGGCTATGGCATCGCCGACTAGCCCATGTCGGTATGAGGAATCTTCACAAACTCATTAAAGGCAACCACATTCTTGGACTAACCAATGTTGTCTTTGAGAAAGATAGGATTTGTAGCGCTTGTCAAGCGGGCAAGCAAGTTGGCGCCCCCCATCCCGCCAAGAATGTGATGACAACCTCAAGACCGTTGGAAATGCTCCACATGGATCTATTCGGTCCCGTAGCTTACATAAGCATCGGGGGAAGTAAGTATGGTTTAGTCATTGTTGATGATTTTTCTCGATTCACTTGGGTGTTCTTTTTGCATAACAAAGGTGAAGTCCAAGTGACATTGAAGAAATTCATGAGAAGAGCTCAAAACGAATTTGAAGTGAAGATTAAGAGAATTCGAAGCGACAACGGTACCGAGTTCAAAAACATTGGTGTGGAGGAGTTTCTTGATGAGGAAGGAATCAAGCATGAATTCTTGGCTCCCTATTCTCCTCAACAAAATGGGGTGGCCGAGAGGAAGAATCGAACCCTCATCGAGATGGCGCGGACGATGCTTGACGAGTACAAGGTTTTCGATAACTTTTGGGCGGAAGCCATCAATACCGCATGCCACAGCTCCAACCGCCTCTACCTTCACAAGATCTTGAAGAAAACGGCATACGAGTTGCTCACCGGGAAGAAACCAAATGTCTCCTACTTTCGAGTCTTTGGGAGTAAATGCTATATCCTTAACAAAAAGGCTAAGTCTTCTAAATTCGCTCCTAAAGTAGATGAAGGTTTCTTACTTGGTTATGGAACTAATGCTTACGCGTACCGAGTTTTCAACAATACCACCAGTGTCGTTGAAATCTCGCGTGACGTGACTTTTGATGAGACTAACGGTTCTCAAGTAGAACAAGTTGATCGTGCCGTGATTGACAGGGAAGAACCACCTTGTGAAGCTATCAAGAAAATGGCAATTGGGGAGGTAAGACCTCAAAATCTGGAATCTCACCCGAGCACCCCAACCCGGAGTCTCCGACCAAACCCGGAATGTCGGATTGGTCCGAGTCTCCGGTCAAATCTGGAATCTCCTGATGGAGTCGTGCTCAGTGATATTCCCTCCTCGTCCAATCAAGCCCAAGATGGTTCGAACGCATCCCAAGACCAAGAACCTATCCAAGCTCCAAATTCAACCGTTCCTCACCCAAGAGTTCATCAAAGTATTCAACGAGATCATCTGGTCGACAATATACTCGGAGACATTCACAAGGGAGTATCTACTAGATCTCGAGTTGCAAATTTTTGTGAATTTTACTCGTTTGTGTCGTCTCTTGAGCCTCTTAAGGTAGAAGAAGCGCTTGATGATCCGGATTGGGTGATGGCCATGCAAGAGGAGCTCAACAACTTCAAGAGAAATCAAGTTTGGGAGCTTGTTCAAAGACCAAATCAAAACGTGATCGGCACAAAATGGGTCTTCCGGAATAAGCAAGATGAGAATGGAATCGTGACAAGAAACAAAGCTCGTTTGGTTGCTCAAGGGTACACTCAAATCGAAGGTTTGGATTTCGATGAAACATATGCTCCAGTAGCTAGGCTTGAATCTATTAGAATATTACTTGCCTTTGCTACTCACCATGATTTCAAGCTGTATCAAATGGACGTGAAGAGCGCCTTCTTAAATGGACCACTCTCCGAGATGGTCTACGTCGAGCAACCACCCGGTTTTGAAGATCCAAAACACCCGGACCACGTCTACTATCTACACAAAGCCCTTTATGGACTTAAGCAAGCACCGAGGGCTTGGTTCGAGTGTTTACGAGATTTCCTTCTGGGACAAGGTTTTGTAGTCGGAAAGGCCGACCCTACTCTCTTTACTAAACACATTGATAATGATTTATTTGTGTGCCAAATATATGTCGATGACATTATATTTGGATCTACTAATGAACATTTGTGTAAAGAGTTTAGCAAGATAATGACCAAAAGATTTGAGATGTCCATGATGGGAGAGTTGAAGTTCTTCCTCGGATTTCAAGTCAAACAACTCAAGGAAGGAACTTTCATTTGTCAAACCAAGTACATCAAGGACATGCTCAAGAAGTTCGGAATGGAGGACGCCAAGCCTATAAAGACGCCTATGCAGGCCAACGGGCATCTAGACCTTGACAAAGAAGGTAAACCGGTCATCCAAAAGGTATATCGTTCGATGATCGGTTCTCTCCTTTATCTTTGTGCATCTAGGCCCGATATCATGCTTAGTGTTTGTATGTGTGCACGTTTTCAAGCTGCTCCAAAAGAGTGCCACATGGTGGCCGTTAAGAGAATCTTGAGATACTTAGTGCACACTCCTCATTTCGGACTTTGGTATCCAAAAGGATCTTCCTTTGAACTTGTTGGCTATTCCGATGCGGATTATGCCGGTTGTAAAGTGGATAGGAAGAGTACCTCGGGGACTTGCCAATTCTTGGGTAGGTTCCTAGTCTCGTGGTCTTCCAAGAAACAGAATTCCGTAGCCCTATCCACTGCCGAAGCCGAATACATAGCAGCCGGGAGTTGTTGTGCCCAACTACTTTGGATGAGACAAACCTTGAGTGATTATGGCCTAAATTACAAAAGTGTTCCACTATTGTGTGACAATGAGAGTGCCATAAAAATTGCCAACAATCTCGTCCAACACTCCCGTACAAAACACATAGACATTCGCCATCATTTCCTAAGAGATCACGCAACCAAAGGCGAAATTGATATCCAACATGTGAGTACAAATGATCAATTAGCCGATATTTTCACCAAGCCCCTTGACGAGAAAAGGTTCTGTGAATTGAGAAGTGGTCTAAATATTCTAGATTCTCGTAACGTGGCTTGATAAGTGCTCATATATTGGTTGGTGAATGAAAAATGAATTTCAAAAACTTATTCATCTTTTTCTCTAAACTTACTCTGTGCTTTTGGCTCTTGATCCTTTGATCTCGTCATTTGCTACGTGACCATAGTTTGATTGATTGATCGTTCGCTGGTCATATATCAAGTTGACACCTTAGGGTCTTGTTCCCTCTCTCGTTCCGCAAATTTCCTAGGGTCTTCGTGCGGTTTCCCTTTCTCCTAACCGAGCTGGGGAACCTGGAGTATCCGGCTTTCTATCCGGACTCTCCGGGTTAGCCCGGAGTCTCCGGACAGTTTGTCCGGAGTGTCCGGGTTGGGCCGGAGTCTCGGGTGGGTCCGACTCTCGGAGTTAGGCGGACGGTTTATGTCCCCCAATCCCGCGCGGTTTCTTTTTTTCTATTTCTCCGTGCGACTCTCTTCCTCCCGTGCTCTCCTCTCTCTTCTAGGGCGTGGCTCTCTATCTCCTAGGTCCTTGGATCCATTCCTTTTCTCGGATTTGGGATTTTGGTAAGATTTCTTGCCCTAACCTCCTTCCCTTCGGGTTTGTTTCAATTCTTGTGAATCTTAGGGCCTCTCCCCGTGCTTAATCTCTTCTAGGTGCGGCTTGCCTCGCTGCTCCCTCGCTAGATTGGAGATCCTTGGCCCTAACTCACCCGTTCTTCTTGTCTCTAATCCGTTTGAGGTGAGTACTCTCGGTTGTGCCCTAATTCCGCGAAATTTCCTTGCTAGATTGTGACCTAGTCTTTTATTGCTCATCCTTAAGGCAATCTAGTTTCATTTCATGCCAATTTGCGGGTTATTTTCCCCAAATTTCTTGCGCCCGTGCGCATTTTCTGGCGCATCCGGAGTATCCGGACTTTTAGTCCGGAGTCTCCGGGTTGGTCCGGAGTTTTCGGACTTTTGGTCCGGAGTCTCCGGGTTAATCCGGAGTATCCGAACAATTTGTCCGGACTCTCCGGGTTGGGTGCTTCGGCCAGACTTCAGTTTTGTCTCAATTTCAAGCCGCCTCGATTTTTCCTTGCTTTGTCTGGTCAGATGGATCCTACTCAGGGGTCTTCAGCTGGTGGTGGTGGTGATCTTCCTAGGGACTCTCCGTCTCCGGACAGTCCCTCCAGTTCTCCGTCTGCTCGTCCGGCGCCCAAGAGGCCGCGTCATGCCGTGGCAAAGCAGCCCACCTCCAGGGGAAGAGGTGCGCTGAGGATTGGAACCTCATCTGGTCCTCAGTCTTCCGTTCAGCCATCTTCCCAGCCTCCAACAGCGATCTCGGCCTCAGGCGGCGAGCAGCCTCACCTCGAGGCTCCGTCCTCACTTGACCTCGGCCGATCCAGATGAGCATCCTGCAGATACTCATGCTAGGCTGAGGGATCAGAAGAGAAAGGACTTTCGCACTTTGGGTCACTTTATTGGCCCCTTGGCCAAGGCCAAGCCTGTGTGGAGGTACCCTATGTCAGTCAATCCCATGAGAGTGATTGACTACATGACGGGTTCTGGCAAGGGCAAAGCTATTGTTGAGCAAAGAAAGAAAGATCCACTCAGTTTCCATCAAGACGAGTATGTGGACCGCCGGTTCTGGAACCGGTTTCAGTCAGACTACTATGAGACGGTCCTCTACCCTCTTGAGCACCCAGTGGTCAGAATGAAGACTATTGACTGGGAGTACATGGCAGCAGCTGAGCTTCCTGTGTTCTCTCAGATTCTCGAGATTTGTGAGCTGCACGAGGTCAAGGACATCATGTCTTTCAAGTTTGATTGGAACAACGAGATAATCATGCAGTTCTACGCCACCCTGTATTCTGACAAGACTGAGGATGCTATCTGGTGGATGACTGACAAAGTTTGGTACAAGGCTAATAAGAAGAGGTTTGCCAGAGTCCTCCACCTTCGCTACAATGACAAATCAAGCTTCATGAGAAGAAGGTTCGACTCGAGCATTGAGTCCTTGTATGACACTTCGAGGAGTTTCACAGTGGGGACCATCAAGGGTCTGAAGGATGTTCCTGCTGTACTCAACAGGATGCTGAGGGTCACTCTTTGGCCCAAGGAGGGAGATGCCTCTACCATCAGCTCCTATGGTAGGAACCTGCTGTACCACCTCGTTGAGCGCACTCACCCTTTTGATATCGTTGACTTCATCTGGGAGACGATGAGACAGAATGCGCAGAGCAACATGGCCAACTGCAGCTACGCACCTTTTGTGATGGCATTGATCACTTCAGTCAGTGGTCTGAAGTTTGTCAGGGAGGAGGAGCACCTTTCCTACAAGGTTCAACCTCCTTCTGCTCCTACTGCTCCAGCAGCCCCTGGTCCCGCTCCTCCGAGGACTCATCGTGGTCGCGCTTCGGCTTCCACCTCAGCTCCTGCTCCTGCTGTGCCTCCAGTCACCCCTTCTGAGCAGACTGAGGTTTCGAGCAGCACTCTTCAGAGGATGCTCAAGCATGTCTTCCTTCTTTGCCGCGACATCTCCACCAGGCAGAAGGTGATGAGTAGGCAGATCAAGAAGAATGGTCAGGATATTCACAGCATCCGCCGCCACAATGGCGAAGCAGTCTCTCCCAGTGACTCCTCCGGGTCTTCCGAGGAGAGTAGCGATGCCACCTCTGCAGATCAGCTCTTCGGCATCACCTCCTCCTCTCCGCCTGCCGCTGGAGATGACCCCGACAGTGAGTACTCTGCGTCCGACGATGAAGGCGACGACGAGTGATCCTTCGTGTTTCTCCCTCTTTTGGTGTCTTGATGCCAAAGGGGGAGTGATATCTTTAGTCGCGTTGTCCTTAGTAGCGCGTTTGCGTTTTTCCTTGTGCTGTCGCTTGTGGACTTGTGTTGCTTTATATCTTTGCTTATTTAGTGTCGTGAACTCTGTTATTCCTTGTAATAACTTTATTGCTTATTTTATGCATGGTTTTCTTTCAATTACTTGTGTTGTATTCTCTGGTGCAAATGTTTGAGGGGGAGCTCTCGGTTATTTCTCGTTAAATATGTGCATTTGATTCCACTCATTTCTTCTAATGCACACATTTAGGGGGAGCTCCACCTTTTATTCGAATTGCTAAAGTCAATTTCATTTCATTTCATCTACCTTTAATTGTGTTGTCATCAATTCACCAAAAAGGGAGAGATTGAAAGTGCATCTAGGCCCCTCATTTTATTTTGGTGATTAATGATGACACAATTAAAGTGATCTAATGCTTCAACTCAGAGTAATGCAGTTATCGAGATCACATCAAGCTTGGAATGAGATTGGACGGTCCTAAGCGCGTCAAATTTCGTTAAAACGGCATCAAGACGATGAAGTGTATTTTTTCTTTTTATTTGAGTCTTAAGGATAGCCGTACTATTAAGAGGATACGATGAGAAATCGCCTATTAGGATGTGCATGTGCTCAACATCAAGTATTTCATCTCTCATTAGCACTCCTACATTTGGTTTTGAAAGGTTTTAAATTGAAACCGAACTGGGTAACCCGGAGTCTCCGGATTCCAGTCCGGAGTATCCGGATTCAATCCGGAGTATCCGGACATTTTGTCCGGAGTCTCCGGGTTGGACCCCTCGGTTACCTTTGGTTCCAGCTTGTCCGGAGTATCCGGACATTTGGTCCGGAGTCTCCGGATAACCCGGAGTCTCCGGGTTGTTTGTCCGGACACTCCGGCCTGTACAAAAACGGGAGTAACGGCTAGTTTTCAAAAAGGGTATTTAAAGCCTCCACTCCACTCCAACGGCTAGGATCTCTATTGAGCTCATTCATAGCAGCATTCAAGCCATTCCTAACCATCTCTAAGCATTCAATAGAGCCCCCACTTCCTCCCACCAATTGATTTGGTTGTTGATTCATTTTGGTGAGGAGAGGAAGAAGCAAAGTGCTAAGTGCATTCATTTCATCTTGTTGAGCACTAGTTCATCCTCCAAGCGATTCTTCGTGGTGTTATTACTCTTGGAGGTTGAAGGTCTCCTAGACGGCTAGGAGTCACCGGGAGCTACCGACTCGTGTGGTGAGCCCCTGGTCGTTTGTGAAGGCGAGTCTCGCCTCCGAAAGGAAGAGACAAGAAGTGAAGCCGCGAGTGCATTTGTGCAACACCGGAGGAAAGCGGGTTGAAAAGATCCCGGCTCAAGTGTGACTGAGCCACCTCAACGGAGACGTAGGATTCCCTTCAAGAATCCGAACTTCGGTGAAAAATCGCTTTCTCTCGCTCTCTTTATTTGCTTGTGTTGCTTGTGTGGATTTGTCTCAGTAAACCCTAGATCTAGCTCTTCGTCTAGCTTTAATTTCAAATCCATACTAGCACTTGTTCTAGGTTGCTTTTGTTATCTACTTTTAGTAGTATCTTGTGCAAGTTTGAGAAACTTGTGTTGCGATCCCGAGCCACTCAACTCGGAGACTCTGGTATTCAATACCGGACACTCCGGACAAGCCGGAGTATCCGAACCAAAACCCGGAGACTCCGGGTTGACCTGCTCGGGCAATTTAATTCCGCTGCGCATTTTTAAATTCGCCTATTCACCCCCCCCTCTAGGCGACATCGTTGGTCCTTTCAATTGGTATCAGAGCCAAATCTCCTTTATTTTGGCTTAACCGCTTGGAGAATCAAAGATGTCGGAAATAGAGAAGGTTACCAAAACCCATGCCCAAGACAAGGCCACGGGTTCCGGTATAGGGGTTGCAATTCCTTTAGATTATTCCTCTTTTGGAGTCTCAAACTTCTCACCCTATGTCTCCGTCTCGTCCGGTCGAGCGCCTCACTTCGATGGCACTCGATATGCGACATGGAAACATAAGATGAAGATGCATTTGAGATCACTTCATCCTTGTATTTGGAAGATTGTTGAAACAGGTTTCAAGCCCGCAAACCCCAACAATCTCACCTCCGAAGAAGACAAAGCTCAACACTTCAACGACTTGGCCGTCAATGCCTTGTTCAACGCTTTGAGCGACTCCGAGTTCAACCGGGTCGATGGCCTTGACAATGCCAAGGACATTTGGGAAAGATTGATGGTGTCTCATGAAGGTGTGTCAAGTGTTCGTGAGTCCAAGATCGAACTCATCATTGGAGAGCTAAGCCGATTCACTTTGGAAGAAGGTGAATCGTACACAAATATGTTTGATCGCCTGATGGTGCTAGTGAATCAAGCAAAGGGACTTGGAAGCACCGAGCTCACCGACAAGGCCGTGGTGAAGATCATCCTTCGAGTGATCACCCCCACCAACCGCAACCTTGTGCAACTCATCCGCGACCGGCCAAACTTCGACACCCTCACTCCTCATGATGTGATTGGCCGGTTGATGACGGATGAGATGATGGTGAAGGAAGCGGAAGTGGTGGAGGAGCTCAAGTCCGGCAAGAAGAAGGGCATCGCCTTGAAGGCCGTCAAGGTGGTGCAAGAAGCCGAAGATAGCTCAAGCGATGAAGAAGAATCAAATGGGCCACTCACAAATGAAGACATGGCCCTTCTTGTTAGAAGATTCAACAAGTTCTTGAAGAGAAAAGGTTACAAGCAGGAAGCCATTCCAAGAGCTTCGACAACAAGTCAAGAGGAAGGCACTCTTCAAGAAAGTGCTATGAGTGTGGGGAACCCGGTCACTTCATTGCCGAGTGCCCACACAAAGAAAAGAAGGAAGAAAAGCCGCACAAGAAAGACAAGTACCGCAAGAAGGACAAGGACAAGAGCAAGAAGTACAAGGGCAAGGGTCATGCATACATTGGCAAGGAGTGGAACTCTGACTCCGACTCTGAGTCCGAGTCCGAGTCCAACTCCAACAATGAAGGAGGACTTGCCACCGTCGCCATCGCTACTCCACCGACAAAGTCGAAGAGCCTCTTCGACAACTTGAGCGACGGAGATGAAGATGCTCCAATGTGCCTTATGGCAAAGGGGCACAAGGTATCATCTAAGAGCACTATTCATTCCATTGTTGATTATGGCTTGGATGATTGTGATGATGCTAGTGATGAGGAAGAAGTAGCATTTAAGTCTATGGATGATTTTGATGTTAAAAAATTAGACTTGCTACTTAAGGATATTGAAAGATTGGAGGAGGTTGTTGAGCAAAAGGAAGCTATTCTCGAAGCTCAAGAAGATCTCCTTATTTTTGAGAAGGAGAAGAACCTTGAACTAGAGAAGAGCTTGGCCCTTGAAAAGAAGAAAAATGAGGATTTGGTCAAAAGCTCAAATTTGACCAAAAATGAAGCACTTAGTCTTGAGATCACCAATGCTTCACTCTTAGAGCAACTTGCAAAAGCAAAGGATGCTTGCAAGGCTCTTGAAGTGAAGCTTGTTGATCTCTCGAATAAAGCTTCTACCTCAATCAACAACTCCAATATTTCATTACCCTCGACGAGCAACGGTTGCGCTAGATGCTTTAATGTTGATGTTGCTACTTGTGCTACTAACCGTGAGACTTTGAAAGTCTTAGCTCATGAAAATGAGAAGCTTAAGGTGATGCTTGAAGATGGACTTCAAAAGTCCTACAAGGCAAGCAAGGGTTTAGAGGAGTATCTCGGTAAGCGCCAAGGTAATCCTAAGAGGCAAGGGCTTGGGTATGTTCCGCCAAAGGGCAAAAGAGCAACATTGTTGTTGCTCCTTTAAGCAAGCCCATACACTTTGTAAAAGGCGAAGGAACATCCAAGCACAAAGCTCACTCTGAGTTTTTTGCTTCTTATGTGCTTAAAAAGACTAACCTCGGTCGTGTAGTTGCTTATCATGTTGGGCGTAAGCGAAAAATGCTCCTTGTGTTCGTTCTATTTGGGTCCCTAAATCGCTTGTTACTAACGTCGTGGACCTAACCAAGTTTGGGTACCAAAGAGCAAAAACTAAATATGTTTTTGTAGGCCTATATCTCGGTGGAACAAGTTGGATTTTGGATAGCGGATGCACGCATCACATGACCGAGAAAAGGAAATGTTCGCACACTGGATGTGAATGGATCAAATAGCGAAAGTATTATATTTGGAGATAATGGAAAAGGAGAGGTAATTGGTTTGGGTAAAATCTCTATCTCAAATTATTTCCATTTAAGTAATGTCTTACTTGTTGAATCATTAAGCTACAATTTGTTGTCCGTTGCACAATTGTGTGAAGCGGGTTACAATTGTTTGTTTAATGAAAAGGGTGTGGAAGTCATTAAGAGGCTTGATGGTTCAATAGCCTTTAAAGGACGTTTGAAGGGTAAGCTCTATCTCGTAGACTTCAATACGGATAGACTTAATCTTGAAACGTGCTTAATGGCTAAATCTAGCATGGGTTGGCTATGGCATCGCCGACTAGCCCATGTCGGTATGAGGAATCTTCACAAACTCATTAAAGGCAACCACATTCTTGGACTAACCAATGTTGTCTTTGAGAAAGATAGGATTTGTAGCGCTTGTCAAGCGGGCAAGCAAGTTGGCGCCCCCCATCCCGCCAAGAATGTGATGACAACCTCAAGACCGTTGGAAATGCTCCACATGGATCTATTCGGTCCCGTAGCTTACATAAGCATCGGGGGAAGTAAGTATGGTTTAGTCATTGTTGATGATTTTTCTCGATTCACTTGGGTGTTCTTTTTGCATGACAAAGGTAAAGTCCAAGTGACATTGAAGAAATTCATGAGAAGAGCTCAAAACAAATTTGAAGTGAAGATTAAGAGAATTCGAAGCGACAACGGTACCGAGTTCAAAAACATTGGTGTGGAGGAGTTTCTTGATGAGGAAGGAATCAAGCATGAATTCTCGGCTCCCTATTCTCCTCAACAAAATGGGGTGGCCGAGAGGAAGAATCGAACCCTCATCGAGATGGCGCGGACGATGCTTGACGAGTACAAGGTTTCCGATAACTTTTGGGCGGAAGCCATCAATACCGCATGCCACAGCTCCAACCGCCTCTACCTTCACAAGATCTTGAAGAAAACGGCATACGAGTTGCTCACCGGGAAGAAACCAAATGTCTCCTACTTTCGAGTCTTTGGGAGTAAATGCTATATCCTTAACAAAAAGGCTAAGTCTTCTAAATTCGCTCCTAAAGTAGATGAAGGTTTCTTACTTGGTTATGGAACTAATGCTTACGCGTACCGAGTTTTCAACAATACCACCAGTGTCGTTGAAATCTCGCGTGACGTGACTTTTGATGAGACTAACGGTTCTCAAGTAGAACAAGTTGATCGTGCCGTGATTGACAGGGAAGAACCACCTTGTGAAGCTATCAAGAAAATGGCAATTGGGGAGGTAAGACCTCAAAATCTGGAATCTCACCCGAGCACCCCAACCCGGAGTCTCCGGCCTGAAACCCGGAATGTCCGGATTGGTTCGGAGTCTCCGGGTCAAATACCGGAATCTCCGGATGGGTCAGGCTCAGGTGATATTCCCTCCTCGTCCAATCAAGCCCAAGATGGTTCGAACGCATCCCAAGACCAAGAACCTATCCAAGCTCCAAATTCAACCGTTCCTCACCCAAGAGTTCATCAAAGTATTCAACGAGATCATCCGGTCGACAATATACTCGGAGACATTCACAAGGGAGTATCTACTAGATCTCGAGTTGCAAATTTTTGTGAATTTTACTCGTTTGTGTCGTCTCTTGAGCCTCTTAAGGTAGAAGAAGCGCTTGATGATCCGGATTGGGTGATGGCCATGCAAGAGGAGCTCAACAACTTCAAGAGAAATCAAGTTTGGGAGCTTGTTCAAAGACCAAATCAAAACGTGATCGGCACAAAATGGGTCTTCCGGAACAAGCAAGATGAGAATGGAATCGTGACAAGAAACAAAGCTCGTTTGGTTGCTCAAGGGTACACTCAAATCGAAGGTTTGGATTTCGATGAAACATATGCTCCAGTAGCTAGGCTTGACACTACTACAGAATGGCACATTACTATCGGTTTTTTTTGGTCATCACCGTCGGTTTTGGTGGCGATACAAAGTCCAACGACAGTGATAAGGTAGATATATCACAGTCGGTTTTTAACCGACACTAATAATACATTATCACTGTCGGTTCTTTTTACGAACCGACTGTGATATTACACTTATCACAATCGGTTTTCTCTTAGAACCGATTGCGATAAGTATAATATCACAATCGGTTCTTATCTAGAACCGATACAAATGATTACATTATCACAATCGGTTCAGTTGTAGAACCGATGGGGATAATAATAATATCACAATCGGTTCTTTTTTAGAACCGATTCAAATTATTACATTATCACAATCGGTTTTTTTATTGAAACCGATGGGGATAATAATATTATCAAAATCGGTTCTTTATGCAAACCGATTGATATCAGTACATATCCCAATCGGTTCCAAGAAGAACCGACAGATATCATACATATCCCAATCGGTTCCAAAGAAGAACCATTGTGATATCAGACCTATCCCAATCGGTTCCAACAAATAACCGATTGTGATGATGTTACTGTCCATCGTCCGAAAATGGCCTCGCATTGACAATATGACACATTCATCACAATCCACAATATCACAGAACATATACATCACAATCTACACACATTGCATTAAAATTAATATTGTTTACAATCTGTAATGCATCACATTCACATTCGGATAAATTTTGTTTACACTTTATGGACTAGTATTTGCTTGAATGGTCTCTATATCTACCATCATCCTTTATAACTTCTGTCCAGTACCACTGGCATAAATGGTCTCATAATTTCTTGAGATCAGCGTTGGTTAGGCTCTTCCTGTTGATATCAATGTCCTGCAAAATAGATAGTAGTGCACTAATATATTTAAGTCTTAAATTGGAACTAAAACATGCCGATAGTATTATGCTTGTAAACAAATATCACATAGACAAGAGTGCAAATAATCTGCTCTATACCTTAGGAAAAGATGTGAGCGACCAACCAAAATCAGGATGTGATGCATCACGTAAAGCCGCATAGATCATCGCACCCTTGTTGATGACACTGTGAACAAAGAAACTTAAATTAGGAGACGAATTAAAAATAGGTGTCAGAAAAAAATCCTATGATAGACACTTGTACCTTGAAGCGCTTCCACTCGAGTTTGGTGCCTTGTTTATCATTGTGTCGGCCACGTTCAAAGCAACGTAAGACATGAAAGCCCTATACATTGGAGAGATGCCATTGAGGTTAAAAATACGTAACGTAGTTCAATATGTAAAGTGTTAGGTTAGAGGAATGTACTTACTTACGCAAAAGCAGGCTCGATCGCATATTCCATCGGTCTATTTTCGAGCGAGTTCAACGTGTAGACCTTGTTTTGACTCGGAACAACCACAAGTAGAACCCAATGGTTGCTTATTAAAGCGGTACACAATGCAAGAGAATAAGTTAATGCAAGGTTGAAGTGTGTACATGTAATTGAATTGTATAGTAGTACATACTCCTGGTGGTATGGGAAGAGAATGAAGTCCTTTTTGCCTCCTCATGCAATGCACGCTTGATGTATCCTGCAAGGAACTCCGATTGATACTTAGCCATGGTCGCAGACACCATCTCGGGTCGACAAACCCGGCAGTGTCGACCCATCACGGCTCGCTGCCTCATGATCCTGCAATTCATGTCAATTGTTAAAAATATAATACAAAATCAATAAATAGTCATCTGATTGAGTATGGTGCGAGACTCACAGCGCCAGGATCGTATGGTAGAAATATCGACGGCTTTCAAGCTGTACATAAAGTACTGAGATCCTCAAAAGCGACCGAAGGTCCCATCCTCGTTCGCGGTGGAATTGGCGCTCGATACTTCACTATGAAATCGTGGCGAGGCTCGTCCTCATGTGACCTATCGATGTACCATCCATGTAGGTGGCGAGTGAACAAGCCCAAAGAATTCAATTCTTGGCTTGGGAGAAAGGGCTTTCCATGTATGTACCGCTTGTGATCATCGAGGGTGTTCTGTGCCCTCGACAACTTTGCCTTCTTCACGGAGGGACTCTCTGAACTCTGCTTTGTATCTTTCGTCATCGTGGTAGAAGTCCTTTTTGCGCCCCCACTGCGCAAAGATTTGTAGCTGCAGCGTAGGTGCAGGAGGAGTGCAGCAGCGTAGGTGCAGGAGGTGCAGTGCAGCGTAGGTGCAGGTTGTGTAGCAGGGGCAGGAGCATGTGCAGCAGAGCAGGAGCAGCGATAGTAGGAGGAGCGAGGAAGCAGAGCAGCGATAGGAGGAGGAAGCGAGGAAGCGGCGGCGGCAGGAGTAGTACCAGGAGCAGCGGCAGAGTACCAGCAGTGAGCACGATGAGCAAAGACCAAGATGCACTAGCGATGCGATGAGTAGTAGCAATAGCGATAGCGATGAGCAGCAGTGAGCGCATACCGAGTAGCAGAGCGCGCAGAGCAGCAGAGTACCAGCAGAGCGTAGTAGCAGCAGAGTACCAGCAGTGAGCGGCAGGAGGTGCTTGCACTACGACACCGTCGCCGGGCCACTTGATGAACGACATCCGTGCTTGCCCAAGAGTGGTGATATCTTCGTTAGCCGGGAACTCGAGGGCATGAGACATGTAAACATCGTGGACATAGTCCACCTGCACCCTCATGTAGCCCATCCCCAAAGGTATACCATGCACCGTGTCATCCTCCTTGCTTGGAAATGCAACCCCGCGCGCAGCCTCAATCTGTATTCCGTCGTCGATCAGGACTAGCCGGCACTTGGCAGGACCCTGCAAGAAGTGATCAGCATCTTCATCATAATCTGTGTTAAGCTTACTCATGTACCTTTTGGTCTGAAACAGTTATTACCTTGAGGTGTGGAATGCACAGTTCCTTATTGGAAGCGCAGCTGCTAGGGCGTAGCATAGGCGATGGTTGAGGAATCTGATTCTGGGAGAACATCGCCATCATCTCAGCCATCATCTCAGCCTTTAACTCCTCCTTCATCTGCGCCCTAATCCGCGCCTCACGTGCTTCCCATGATCTTGCCCTGGCACTGGAAGCGCTCTCCTCTACAAAGAAGGACCTCTTCGTATACCCCGCACCTGCGGCAAGCACCCGCCCCTTATGATCGGGCTTCCCGATTGCCGAACACAGGATGTCCCTTGACCCTTGGCTTTCAAATGCTCCTTGCTCTTTCTGCAGGCTTACCTCCTCCTGCAGGTCGCAAGTATAAATTATTACTAAAATACAATGGGAATATAATATGCAATGTACTATGTTAGATATCTTACGATGGTCGTGACGATCTGTGCGGTCGCGGGGTTTGGAATGACAATCTGACCGTCAGAGGTTTTCTTCGTCCTCGCTAATACCCGATCGTGCCCGCTCCTCGCATATGTGGGAGTAAGGCATCGTTGTCCCAGAGGTTGCACACTCCTCTGCTAGTCGCACCCACTCTGCCTTCTTCCCTACATACCCACCGGAACCGAGGTGGTGCGCGTGTGTGTTACGCCTCTGTATAGCGATATTCTTCTCTCTCAGCTCCTCCGCCTTGGGCGTATTCCTCATCCTTGCAAACTCCTCCCAAACCTCGGGTGTAACAAATGGATAACTTTGGAAGGGAGTACGGTCTTTCAACACGAACTTGGCATGCATGGTCACCCTGAAATGCCTCAAAGCCACACCCATTCTCTTCAAGGCGTACCGTCTCGCATTGATTTCATCTTCCTCTGGTATAATCCATTTTCCCTTAACCGTCCCACGGTCGGTTCTTACGCTCGCTTACTTCCTTCCTCCAGTCCTTAATTGTGATCGGCACTCGCTCCCTCACCAATTGGCCGAGAAAAGAGGAGTAGCGCCCTTAAACAGGCCAGGACCGTGCAAACCCACGGCATTGAAGCGGAGCACTTGCGGCGTTCTCCCTGTGGCTCCTTTATTCGGTCCTCTGGCCTTTCTAACCTTCCTCGATGGGGTAGCAGGACCTTCTTCTCTCTCTGGCGTTGAGCGGTGCTCTCTCTTTGCGACATTTCAAGTAAATGCGTATATGTCAAACCTAAACTTCATGAGAGGAAGCAATTCAAATTTCAAATAATAGAAAACAATTCACATGTCTATTTGTAGACCGACTAAGTAATGCGTGCGTACCAACGATGACTCCTAATCTCTAATTAGGTTAGGTCCTAATCCCATTCGAGGATATGTGGTTCGAGCAAGTTCTAAGCTGTTGTACAACTCTAGAGAAAATTTGGCGACATCTCCCATTGTTCTCCAAATACACGTCTAACAACAGGTCAAGAAGGTGTGTATTCGAAGAACACCAGGAGATCTTTGCCGAAACTTTCTAGAGTTTGTACAACGACTTAGAACTTGCCGAGCCACATATCCTCGAATCATCAAAAACGTGGACAATTGAGATCGCTTATTTATAAATATGCCATTTTAGCATACTTATAAACAAGCACCCTCGAACGGGAGACGCATAGGTTACGCAACTAAACTCGATAATAAAGTGCGATAATATAGCATGTGTTACAAGTTTCAAATTGCAATGATGGATTGCTCTCAGTTGCTATAGAAGGGTTGCTAAATTAATTAGCCGTCCAACTTCTAGATGGCCAATATATCACCGGCTATTACATCTAAAAATTTCAGGATTACAACCCTACAACAGCACTGCTCTAGCACAGAAAACAACAAGTACAGCATAGCACAGAATGAATATAGCACTAATCTAACCCTACCACAATGCATTAAGAGCAAGTGCCACCAAATTGTCGACTAAGAGCATAAAGGAATAAGCACAAAGACCTTTGCTCGACCTAGAACAATGCATTAAGAGCAAGTGGCACCAAATTGTCAGCTAAGAGCAGTGTTGTTCTAGGTCTAGCAAGTTCCTTTAATGATCAGATTAATCAAGCCTCATTCAAAAGCAATCATCATCGAGCTATTTACAACCAATTACAGCCCACAATCCGAAATGCATCTTACAGTGCGCCGAACCGAGTCGGCAATGGGGGAGGAGCCGATGGGGACGCGCCGATTGGGGGAGGAGCCGAGGGGAGGCGCCGGGGAATCGCCAGGGGGAGGCGCCGGGGAGGAGCCGGAGGGGGAGGCGCTGGGAATCGCCGGAGGGGGAGGCGCCGGGGAGGACCCGGAGGGGAGGCGCCGGTGGGGAGGTGGTCGAGCTAGGGTGTGGGATCGAGGAGCCGGAGGGGGAGGCGCCACGGGTACCCGCCGATGGGGAGGCGCTGGGAGGAGCCGGAGGGGAGGCGCCAGGGGAATCGCCGGAGGGGGAGGCGCCGGGGAGGACCCGAGGGGAGGCGCCGGTGGGAGGTGGTCGAGCTAGGGTGTGGGATCGAGGAGCCGGAGGGGGAGGCGCCACGGGTACCCGCCGATGGGGAGGCGCCGGGGAGGAGGCGAGGGGAGGCGCCCGGTGGGGAGGTGGTCGAGCTAGGGTTGTGGAATGAATTGAAAGCGAAATCGATCTTGGCGCCCGAAATGAACCGAGTATCTTGCGCCCGAAATGAAAATGCTCTGGGTTTTATCACGGTCGGTTAACCAAAGAGACCGATCGCAATATGTGGAGTATCTGTGTCGGTTCTATAGAAAACCGATCGCAATATGTTGAGTATCCGTGTCGGTTCTATATAAAAACCGATCGCAATATTTGGAGTATCTCGTAATCGGTTCTATATAAAACCGATCGCAATATTTGGAGTATCTGTCGGTTCTATAGAAGAACCGATCGCAATTATACTATACGTGTCGGTTTCCTAAACGAACCGATTGTGATGACTATGATCCAATTTCTATTTTTTTAAAACAGAGTCTTCATTCAAAAGAGTCGAATAATTCAAATCTTTTTCAAATTTGCTATACTATAAGATCCATTTGACATATATATTCCACAAAATGCTACATTAATACAGGGAATTCTTACAACTTAATTTATTTAAAATACAACCCTTCTTGATGATCTACACGCATGTAATGTGTTCCATGTGTGCCGTCGTCACCGCTAAGACATGCCCCATCTGCAAACGGAGGTGTTTCATCAAATTGGTTGTACTCTTCTTCATCTACGACATTTTCAACTCCAACAATCCTCCTCTTGCCATGAAGTACGACGTGCAACCTCGGATTGGCCGGATCACGCACGTAGAAAACTTGAGTTGCTTGCTTTGCGAGGACGAACGGTTCATCTCTCAGAGGCCGCCTATTCAGATCAACAATTGTAAAACCTGTCTTGTCGACCTTAACTCCGTGAGGAAGTCTCACCCAATTACATCAGAACAATGGAACTTGGTATATTCCGTAGTCGAGCTCCCATATTTCTTCGATCATCCCGTAGTAACAGTTCATTGCGATTGTGATCCTCTAATTGAGTGATCATCGGACAAAGCATCTATGCTCACACCACTGTTTTGCACTGTACTCTTTGCATCTTGACTTTTAGTATAAAATGTGTAGCCATTAATATCGTAACCTTGCCATGTCTGTATATTAAATCTTGGTCCGTCAGCCAACCATTTGACATCCTCGGTACTAACGGAGACCTTCACCTTTTCTTTGAACCATGTGAGGAATCGATCGTTGTGTTCTCGTGTGATGGAAAGCTCATCCATAAGTGGATTCTCTTCCCGTAATATCAACTTGTGCCGTTGGATGTATGGATGAACTTCTATTTGTGTTGCAAGACTGTGAAATGCGCTTTACAAGACATATCAAATTGTGGGCTCATTAGATTTGACCCAATGGTTCCTTTTCCACCAAGTCTGCCCTCATGACGAGATATAGGAACACCAATCGGTTGTCTTTTACCTAGGTAGTCCACGCAGAACTCAATAACCTCTTCACCCCATAACCTTCAATAATACTACCCTCAAGCTTCGACCTATTCCTCACGTATGACTTTAATATACCCATGTACCTCTCGAACGGATACATGTAACGCAGGAATGCGGGTCCACAAATCTTAATCTCTCTAACAAGGTGAACAACGAGGTGGACCATGACGTCGAAGAACGACGGGGGGAAATGCATCTCAAGCTGACAAAGAGTCTGCACCACCTCACTCTGTAAGTTGTCCAGTATATCGGGATCAATAACCATGCATGAAATCGCATTGAAGAAATAGCATAGCTTCGTGATTGCCAACTTGACGTCATCTGGTAGGATATTTCTGATTGCAACAGGGAGCATTTGGGTCATCAAGACATGACAGTCGTGGGACTTCATATCGATCAACTTCAAATCATCCATAGACACAAGCTTCTTAATGTTTGCGGAGTAGCCCGATGGAACTTTAATATCGTGGAGACACTTGCAGAGGTCTTCTTTCTCTTTCTTGGATAAGGTGTAGCATGCAGCGAGGATGTACGGCCCTTTTCCATCCTCCTCCATCATCGCAAGCTTGGGCCTGATCCCCATGTAGGTCATATCACGGCGAGCATTCAAACCATCCTTGGTCTTCCCTGTATGTTCAGCAGATGCCTACCAAATTATCACAAACATTTTTCTCAACGTGCATGACATCAATACATTGACGGACATCTAACTCCTTCCAATATGGTAAGTCCCAAAATATCGACCTCTTTTTCCAAATGGTCCTAGGACGAACAGATTCTGGCTCTTACCATCTTGAACATCGATATCCTCTACACGTGAATATACTTGCCTTCCAGTCATAGGCTGCGGGGCTGCCACGAACTTCCCTCTTTCCATCAAATTTGTCATCCATCTTACGATATCGATGACTTCGGGTAGAAACCTCACGGTGACCCATGTACACCGTTTTCCTCGAATCGGCGACCACAAGCTATCGGTGTCCTCTTCACAAATTGGACAAGCTTTGGCTCCTTCGTGCTATAACCCGCCAAATTACCAAAGGCTGGAAAATCATTTATGGTGCAAAATATCATAGCCCGTAGGATGAAGTTCTCTCTTTTGTATGCATCCCACACCTCAACCCCACATTCCACAATTTTACCAAATCCTCAATTAGTGGTGATAGGTACACATCAATATCATTACCCTACTGTTTGGGACCTGAGATTAGCAACGACATCATGATATACTTCCGCTTCATGCATAACCAAGGAGGCAAATTGTAGATACACAACAAAACTGGCCAAGTACTGTGTCGACTGCTCATATTACCAAACGGATTCATACCATCCGTACTCAATCCAAATCTTATGTTCCTCATCTCGGCACCAAACTCCTCATGTTGCCAATTAATGTTTCTCCATTGAGCCGAATCAGAGGGATGTCTCAACTTGCCATCTTCCTTTCGGGATTCATAATGCCAACGCAACAATTTTGCCTCTTTAGGATTTGCAAATAACCGCTCTAAACGGGGAATGATGGGCAAATACCATAACACCTTGGCTGGTGCCCCTTTTTTCACATCTTCACCGTCGTCAATTAGGTTCTTACGCTTCTTGTCATTACGCTTCTCATTTTGTTTGTATCGGGGTACACCACAAAGCGGGACAAATGCTAGATTCCTTATGGACGTTGCGGTATAGTATGCAATCATTTGGACATGCATGTATCCTTTCTATTTCCATTCCCATGGGACATAATAGCTTCTTCGCTTCATAAATACTTGTTGGCAACTCGTTTCCCTCTGGAAGCATATCCGATAGAAGTATTAAAAGTGCATTGAAACTTGTATCTGTCCAACGGTGTTTTGCCTTCAGTTCAAACAATGCAAGGACCGAACCCAACTTGGTGTATTCCCCTTTGCAACTTGAAAACAATGGTTTGGCATCGTCATCCATCAAGCTTTTAAATTTTTCGAACTCTCTTTCCGTGTAATTTCCCTCCACATCCCGCAACATTTGATCTAAATTATCGTCATCGAACATATCACGCTCCAACTCGTGATCGGCTTCCAGCATGTCTTCGTTGCGTAGCACAGAGGTACTACCTATCTCCCCATGATGGATCCAACACGTGTAATTCCTCACGAAGCCACGTCGAATCAAATGCCCTTCAATTTGAGCTGAGTTGTTAAATCTCCTGAGATTGGTGCAATCAATACAAGGACAATATATGAACTTTACCCCCCTCATAATCATATCTTCTTCTGCAATTCTTATGAACTCCTTAACTCCCCTCTGAAATTCAGCACTCACACGGCTTTTGTGATACATCCATTCTTCACGGTCCATCTACAAGTAAACCGCAAACAATAAATTAATAATGCCCTAATCAATGAAATAAAAGAAGGGTTGAACCCGAAAACAAAGTTTTTTTGTTGAATGATCTTAAAGAAACGTATATCTGTAGACCGACTAAAGTACGTACGTACCAACGATGACTCCTAATATCTAAGTAGGTTAGGTCCTAATCCCATTCGAGGATATGTGGTTCGAGCAAGTTCCTAATTAAGATGTTGTACAAACTTTAGAAAATTTCGCGACATCTCCCCGCTGTTCTCCAAATACACGTATCGACAACATGTCAAGAGGATGTGTATTCGGAGAACACTGGCCAGGGAGATGCTGCCGAAACTTTCACTACAGTTTGTACAACAGCTTAGGAACTTGCCCGAGCCACATATCCTCGAACTGTCCAAAAAACGTGGACAATTCGAGACTGCTTATTTATAAATATGCCATTTTAGCATACTTATAAACAAGCACCCTCGAACGGGAGACGCATAGGTTCTGTGACCTAATTAACTATTATATATAATTGATCATATTAATAATATTAAAACAATTAATTTAAGTCCTCTTGCAATATTGAAGAGATTTCTAAGAATTAATGCTGGTCACCTTTCGATCGAGGAAAACCACAAGCGAGGAAATCTAGCTCCTGATCAAGCTAGCACGGCCATCAAATTAACGGAGACCTTCAACGCACCGATCTCCTCCACTACCATACACTCTGCTAATGAGACCAAATCAAAATCGAATGATGTACATTAATACAACATTGAAGGGATTCGAAGGAATCGGGCCCACTGTTGAATAAAGCCACGTAAGATAGGCTGGAAAATAGAGAAATCG
This sequence comes from Rhipidocladum racemiflorum, assembly GCA_036346355.1. Classification (NCBI taxonomy): domain Eukaryota; kingdom Viridiplantae; phylum Streptophyta; class Magnoliopsida; order Poales; family Poaceae; genus Rhipidocladum; species Rhipidocladum racemiflorum. The sequence continues at coordinate 57,543,346 of CM070572.1, read as the reverse complement.
CCAAGCGAACTAACTCGGCGAGTTAATAAGTTCATTCCGAGTCCAGACGGTATATATAACACCTAGCGAGCCTCATCACAATCGGTTCTATAGAAGAACCGTTTGTGATTAATTAGTTATCACCGTCGCTTATATGTAAAACCGACTGTGATAATTTGATTCTCAACACTGTCGGTTTCTTTATAGAACCGACACAGATAATATATAAGTTTAAGTTATCAAAAGGAACCGATCAGAATCAAGTCAACATCACGATCGGTTCTTGATAAGAACCGACACGGATATCCATTCGCCCCTCGTCTTCCCGCCATTTTGACGTTCAAACAATACTAGCATTGATCACACCATATAACTCCTTTCGTTCTCTGCATCCTGGTCACATCGGTACAAGTCTTCCTCCTTTCGTTCTCTGCATCTTCGACCGCAATGGCAGCGCCACCACCATCTCCGCAAGTTCGGCGACTCCGTGGAGTCGCCTCTCTTCCATCCTCCTCCACCGTCCTCACCGCCGCCGGTAGCGCCGCCTCAGCCTCCGGCGCCTCACTCCGACGTGGCGCCAGCGCCCCACCTGTATCCCGTCGTCCCTCCCGGCTTCTCACCCCATCCGGGCGCCTCCAAAGGCAGCAAGCGCCCCAGAGATGACGACGACGACGAGGAGGAGGAGGAGGATGACGACTACGAGGGGGCGACGAGGAGGGCGGCAGCGGCGACAAGGAGGATGACGAGGGGCGATGGCGGCGGCGGCGGCGAGGAGGAGGAGGAGGAGAGAAGGAGGAGGCGGAGACGGTGGAGTAGTACTACGCGCCGAACACCATAGGGACCGGCGCGTCGTCTAGATCGGGTTCATCATCGGAGGATGAACCATCACTAGTCCGCGTAGTCTCCAGCGACTCTGGCGACTCGGGTGACTCGGGTCACTCGGATGACTCGGTTGACTCGGGTTACTCGGGCTAGAGCCATGAGTAGTAAATTTAATATATTAGGTGTAATGCAGTCCCCCTTTATATGTTTACTAATTATAAACAATGGATGTGGTGATATATTGTAATGAAATACAGCTTGTTTAATATATTAGGGTTGTTGGCCTAGTCTTGCATCTATTAATTTGCCTTTACACTATTTTGAATCTCTTTTATATTTTTGTGCATTGTATCTTTCTAATGTTACATTTGTTCCAAGTCAAAATGTTTCATGTCCCTCTTGATAAAAAAACAAGTATAATGTGTGGAATGGTATATATATTATTATTATCTGCTGCATGCATGCTACTATAATGTTATATATAATTTGCATCACTACATGTGTATATAAATTGTCTGAGAGTTGAACCGCGAGTTGGGATTCTAGCAGACCGGTACTGTTCATCGTCCGAAAATACAAGTTTTGCACAAATATTAAAGCATGAATGAAGGGCACAAGAGGTCCGTGTTGGGATTCAAGCGGAAGCGGGCTGTGTTGGAGTTTGTTTTTCTTCTTCCCTGAAGGAAATGTGTGAGTGGAGGATCTCACAAAAACTATGTTTCTAATGAATCAGACGTTCTTGGTTGCACGTGGTGTTGCCAAAAAATCATCACAATCGGTTCGAAAGAATCGATTGTGATAACCTCGTGCTCATCACAATCGGTTTCTTCCCAAAACCGATTATGATAATACCTTCTCATTACAATCGGTTCGAAAAAGAAGCGATTGTGATAACCTCAATGCTCATCACAATCGGTTTCTTCCCAAAACCGATTGTGATAATACCTACTTATTACAATCGGTTTTAGATAAAAACCGATTGTGATAACAAAATTATTATCACAATCGGTTCTTATCTAGAACCGATTGGGCTTATTATCGTATCACAATCGGTTCTCTCTCAGAACCGATTGTGATAACCTGTTACCAAGATTTCCAAATGGAATATGCTTATCACAATCGGTTCTGAAGTCAAAAGTTTAGAACCGACACAGATGAAGCGATAGTAATGTGTCATTCTGTAGTAGTGTGAATCTATTAGAATATTACTTGCCTTTGCTACTCACCATGATTTCAAGCTGTATCAAATGGACGTGAAGAGCGCCTTCTTAAATGGACCACTCTCCGAGATGGTCTACGTCGAGCAACCACCCGGTTTTGAAGATCCAAAACACCCGGACCACATCTACTATCTACACAAAGCCCTTTATGGACTTAAGCAAGCACCGAGGGCTTGGTTCGAGTGTTTACGAGATTTCCTTCTGGGACAAGGTTTTGTAGTCGGAAAGGCCGGCCCTACTCTCTTTACTAAACACATTGATAATGATTTATTTGTGTGCCAAATATATGTCGATGACATTATATTTGGATCTACTAATGAACATTTGTGTAAAGAGTTTAGCAAGATAATGACCAAAAGATTTGAGATGTCCATGATGGGAGAGTTGAAGTTCTTCCTCGGATTTCAAGTCAAACAACTCAAGGAAGGAACTTTCATTTGTCAAACCAAGTACATCAAGGACATGCTCAAGAAGTTCGGAATGGAGGACGCCAAGCCTATAAAGACGCCTATGCAGGCCAACGGGCATCTAGACCTTGACAAAGAAGGTAAACCGGTCATCCAAAAGGTATATCGTTCGATGATCGGTTCTCTCCTTTATCTTTGTGCATCTAGGCCCGATATCATGCTTAGTGTTTGTATGTGTGCACGTTTTCAAGCTGCTCCAAAAGAGTGCCACATGGTGGCCGTTAAGAGAATCTTGAGATACTTAGTGCACACTCCTCATTTCGGACTTTTGTATCCAAAAGGATCTTCCTTTGAACTTGTTGGCTATTCCGATGCGGATTATGCCGGTTGTAAAGTGGATAGGAAGAGTACCTCGGGGACTTGCCAATTCTTGGGTAGGTCCCTAGTCTCGTGGTCTTCCAAGAAACAGAATTCCATAGCCCTATCCATCGCCGGCCGAATACATAGCAGTAGGAGTTGTTGTGCCCAACTACTTTGGATGAGACAAACCTTGAGTGATTATGGCCTAAATTACAAAAGTGTTCCACTATTGTGTGACAATGAGAGTGCCATAAAAATTGCCAACAATCTCGTCCAACACTCCCGTACAAAACACATAGACATTCGCCATCATTTCCTAAGAGATCACGCAACCAAAGGCGAAATTGATATCCAACATGTGAGTACAAATGATCAATTAGCCGATATTTTCACCAAGCCCCTTGACGAGGAAAGGTTCTGTGAATTGAGAAGTGGTCTAAATATTCTAGATTCTCGTAACGTGGCTTGATAAGTGCTCATATATTGGTTGGTGAATGAAAAATGAATTTCAAAAACTTATTCATCTTTTTCTCTGAACTTACTCTGTGCTTTTGGCTCTTGATCCTTTGATCTCGTCATTTGCTACGTGACCATAGTTTGATTGATTGATTGTTCGCTGGTCATATATCAAGTTGACACCTTAGGGTCTTGTTCCCTCTCTCGTTCCGCAAATTTCCTAGGGTCTTCGTGCGGTTTCCCTTTCTCCTAACCGAGCTGGGGAACCCGGAGTATCCGGCTTTCTATCCGGACTCTCCGGGTTAGCCCGGAGTCTCCGGACAGTTTGTCCGGAGTGTCCGGGTTGGGCCGGAGTCTCCGGACTGGGGTCCGGACTCTCCGGGTTGGGGCGGACGGTTTATGTCCCCCAATCCCGCGCGGTTTCTTTTTTTCTATTTCTCCGTGCGACTCTCTTCCTCCCGTGCTCTCCTCTCTCTTCTAGGGCGTGGCTCTCTATCTCCTAGGTCCTTGGATCCATTCCTTTTCTCGGATTTGGGATTTTGGTAAGATTTCTTGCCCTAACCTCCTTCCCTTCGGGTTTGTTTCAATTCTTGTGAATCTTAGGGCCTCTCCCCGTGCTTAATCTCTTCTAGGGTGCGGCTTGCCTCGTCGTTCCCCGCTAGATTGGAGATCCTTGGCCCTAACTCACCCGTTCTTCTTGTCTCTAATCCGTTTGAGGTGAGTACTCTCGGTTGTGCCCTAATTCCGCGAAATTTCCTTGCTAGATTGTGACCTAGTCGTTTATTGCTCATCCTTAAGGCAATCTAGTTTCATTTCATGCCAATTTGCGGGTTATTTTCCCCAAATTTCTTGCGCCCGTGCGCATTTTCTGGCGCATCCGGAGTATCCGGACTTTTAGTCCGGAGTCTCCGGGTTGGTCCGGAGTTTTCGGACTTTTGGTCCGGAGTCTCCGGGTTAATCCGGAGTATCCGGACATTTTGTCCGGACTCTCCAGGTTGGGTGCTTCGGCCAGACTTCAGTTTTGTCTCAATTTCAAGCCGCCTCGAGGTTAATCTTTTTCCTCGCTTTGTCTGGTCAGATGGATCCTACTCAGGGGTCTTCAGCTGGTGGTGGTGGTGATCTTCCTAGGGACTCTCCGTCTCCGGACAGTCCCTCCAGTTCTCCGTCTGCTCGTCCGGCGCCCAAGAGGCCGCGTCATGCCGTGGCAAAGCAGCCCACCTCCAGGGGAAGAGGTGCGCTGAGGATTGGAACCTCATCTGGTCCTCAGTCTTCCGTTCAGCCATCTTCGGCATCACCTCCTCCTCTCCGCCTGCCGCTGGAGATGACCCCGACAGCGAGTACTCTGCGTCCGACGACGAAGGCGACGACGAGTGATCCTTCGTGTTTCTCCCTCTTTTGGTGTCTTGATGCCAAAGGGGGAGTGATATCTTTAGTCGCGTTGTCCTTAGTAGCGCGTTTGCGTTTTTCCTTGTGCTGTCGCTTGTGGACTTGTGTTGCTTTATATCTTTGCTTATTTAGTGTCGTGAACTCTGTTATTCCTTGTAATAACTTTATTGCTTATTTTATGCATGGTTTGCTTTCAATTACTTGTGTTGTATTCTCTGGTGCAAATGTTTGAGGGGGAGCTCTCGGTTATTTCTCGTTAAATATGTGCATTTGATTCCACTCATTTCTTCTAATGCACACATTTAGGGGGAGCTCCACCTTTTATTCGAATTGCTAAAGTCAATTTCATTTCATTTCATCTACCTTTAATTGTGTTGTCATCAATTCACCAAAAAGGGGGAGATTAAAAGTGCATCTAGGCCCCTCATTTTATTTTGGTGATTAATGATGACACAATTAAAGTGATCTAATGCTTCAACTCAGAGTAATGCAGTTATCGAGATCACATCAAGCTTGGAATGAGATTGGACGGTCCTAAGCGCGTCAAATTTCGTTAAAACGGCATCAAGACGATGAAGTGTATTTTTTCTTTTTATTTGAGTCTTAAGGATAGCCGTACTATTAAGAGGATACGATGAGAAATCGCATATTAGGATGTGCATGTGCTCAACATCAAGTATTTCATCTCTCATTAGCACTCCTACATTTGGTTTTGAAAGGTTTTAAATTGAAACCGAACTGGGTAACCCGGAGTCTCCGGATTCCAGTCCGGAGTATCCGGATTCAATCCAGTATCCTGACATTTTGTCCGAGTCTCGGGTTGGACCCTCGGTTACCTTTGGTTCCGGCTTGTCCGAGTATCCGGACATTTGGTCCGAGTCTCGGATAACCGAGTCTCCGGGTTGTTTGTCCGGACACTCGGCCTGTACAAAACGGAGTAACGGCTAGTTTTCAAAAGGGTATTTAAAGCCTCCACTCCACTCCAACGGCTAGGATCTCTATTGAGCTCATTCATAGCAGCATTCAAGCCATTCCTAACCATCTCTAAGCATTCAATAGAGCCCCCACTTCCTCCCACCAATTGATTTGGTTGTTGATTCATTTTGGTGAGGAGAGGAAGAAGCAAAGTGTTAAGTGCATTCATTTCATCTTGTTGAGCACTAGTTCATCCTCCAAACGATTCTTCGTGGTGTTATTACTCTTGGAGGTTGAAGGTCTCCTAGACGGCTAGGAGTCACCGGGAGCTACCGACTCGTGTGGTGAGCCCCGGTCGTTTGTGAAGGCGAGTCTCGCCTCCGAAAGGGAAGAGACAAGAAGTGAAGCCGGCGAGTGCATTTGTGCAACACCGGGAGGAAAGCGGGTTGAAAAAGACCCCGGCTCAAGTGTGACTGAGCCACCTCAACGGAGACGTAGGATTCCCTTCAAGAATCCGAACTTCGGTGAAAAATCGTTTCTCTCGCTCTCTCTTTATTTGCTTGTGTTGCTTGTGTGGATTTGTCTCAGTAAACCCTAGATCTAGCTCTTCGTCTAGCTTTAATTTCAAATCCATACTAGCACTTGTTCTAGATTGCTTTTGTTATCTACTTTTAGTAGTATCTTGTGCAAGTTTGAGAAACTTGTGTTGCGATCCCGAGCCACTCAACTCGGAGACTCTGGTATTCAATACCGGACACTCCGGACAAGCCGGAGTATCCAGACCAAAACCCGGAGACTCCGGGTTGACCTGCTTGGGCAATTTAATTCCGCTGCGCATTTTTAAATTCGCCTATTCACCCCCCCTCTAGGCGACATCGTTGGTCCTTTCAATTGGTATCAGAGCCAAATCTCCTTTATTTTGGCTTAACCGCTTGGAGAATCAAAGATGTCGGAAATAGAGAAGGTTACCAAAACCCATGCCCAAGACAAGGCCACGGGTTCCGGTATAGGGGTTGCAATTCCTTTAGATTATTCCTCTTTTGGAGTCTCAAACTCCTCATCCTATGTCTCCGTCTCGTCCGGTCGAGCGCCTCACTTCGATGGCACTCGATATGCGGCATGGAAACATAAGATGAAGATGCATTTGAGATCACTTCATCCTTGTATTTGGAAGATTGTTGAAACAGGTTTCAAGCCCGCAAACCCCAACAATCTCACCTCCGAAGAAGACAAAGCTCAACACTTCAACGACTTGGCCGTCAATGCCTTGTTCAACGCTTTGAGCGACTCCGAGTTCAACCGGGTCGATGGCCTTGACAATGCCAAGGACATTTGGGAAAGATTGATGGTGTCTCATGAAGGTGTGTCAAGTGTTCGTGAGTCCAAGATCGAACTCATCATTGGAGAGCTAAGCCGATTCACTTTGGAAGAAGGTGAATCGTACACAAATATGTTTGATCGCCTGATGGTGCTAGTGAATCAAGCAAAGGGACTTGGAAGCACCGAGCTTACCGAGAAGGCCGTGGTGAAGATCATCCTTCGAGTGATCACCCCCACCAACCGCAACCTTGTGCAACTCATCCGCGACCAGCCAAACTTCGACACCCTCACTCCTCATGATGTGATTGGCCGGTTGATGACGGATGAGATGATGGTGAAGGAAGCGGAAGTGGTGGAGGAGCTCAAGTCCGGCAAGAAGAAGGGCATCGCCTTGAAGGCCGTCAAGGTGGTGCAAGAAGCCGAAGATAGCTCAAGCGATGAAGAAGAATCAAATGGGCCACTCACAAATGAAGACATGGCCCTTCTTGTTAGAAGATTCAACAAGTTCTTGAAGAGAAAAGGTTACAAGCCGGGAAGCCATTCCAAGAGCTTCGGCAACAAGTCAAGAGGAAGGCACTCTTCAAGAAAGTGCTATGAGTGTGGGGAACCCGGTCACTTCATTGCCGAGTGCCCACACAAAGAAAAGAAGGAAGAAAAGCCGCACAAGAAAGACAAGTACCGCAAGAAGGACAAGGACAAGAGCAAGAACTACAAGGGCAAGGGTCATGCATACATTGGCAAGGAGTGGAACTCTGACTCCGACTCTGAGTCCGAGTCCGAGTCCAACTCCAACAATGAAGGAGGACTTGCCACCGTCGCCATCGCTACTCCACCGACAAAGTCGAAGAGCCTCTTCGACAACTTGAGCGACGGAGATGAAGATGCTCCAATGTGCCTTATGGCAAAGGGGCACAAGGTATCATCTAAGAGCACTATTCATTCCATTGTTGATTATGGCTTGGATGATTGTGATGATGCTAGTGATGAGGAAGAAGTAGCATTTAAGTCTATGGATGATTTTGATGTTAAAAAATTAGACTTGCTACTTAAGGATATTGAAAGATTGGAGGAGGTTATTGATCAAAAGGAAGCTATTCTCGAAGCTCAAGAAGATCTCCTTATTTTTGAGAAGGAGAAGAACCTTGAACTAGAGAAGAGCTTGGCCCTTGAAAAGAAGAAAAATGAGGATTTGGTCAAAAGCTCAAATTTGACCAAAAATGAAGCACTTAGTCTTGAGATCACCAATGCTTCACTCTTAGAGCAACTTGCAAAAGCAAAGGATGCTTGCAAGGCTCTTGAAGTGAAGCTTGTTGATCTCTCGAATAAAGCTTCTACCTCAATCAACAACTCCAATATTTCATTACCCTCGACGAGCAACGGTTGCGCTAGATGCTTTAATGTTGATGTTGCTACTTGTGCTACTAACCGTGAGACTTTGAAAGTCTTAGCTCATGAAAATGAGAAGCTTAAGGTGATGCTTGAAGATGGACTTCAAAAGTCCTACAAGGCAAGCAAGGGTTTAGAGGAGTATCTCGGTAAGCGCCAAGGTAATCCTAAGAGGCAAGGGCTTGGGTATGTTCCGCCAAAGGGCAAAAAGAGCAACATTGTTGTTGCTCCTTTAAGCAAGCCCATACACTTTGTAAAAGGCGAAGGAACATCCAAGCACAAAGCTCACTCTGAGTTTTTTGCTTCTTATGTGCTTAAAAAGACTAACCTCGGTCGTGTAGTTGCTTATCATGTTGGGCGTAAGCCGAAAAATGCTCCTTGTGTTCGTTCTATTTGGGTCCCTAAATCGCTTGTTACTAACGTGCGTGGACCTAACCAAGTTTGGGTACCAAAGGGCAAAAACTAAATATGTTTTTGTAGGCCTATATCTCCGGTGGAACAAGTTGGATTTTGGATAGCGGATGCACGCATCACATGACCGGAGAAAAGGAAATGTTCGCACACCTGGATGTGAATGGATCAAATAGCGAAAGTATTATATTTGGAGATAATGGAAAAGGAGAGGTAATTGGTTTGGGTAAAATCTCTATCTCAAATTATTTCCATTTAAGTAATGTCTTACTTGTTGAATCATTAAGCTACAATTTGTTGTCCGTTGCACAATTGTGTGAAGCGGGTTACAATTGTTTGTTTAATGAAAAGGGTGTGGAAGTCATTAAGAGGCTTGATGGTTCAATAGCCTTTAAAGGACGTTTGAAGGGTAAGCTCTATCTCGTAGACTTCAATACGGATAGACTTAATCTTGAAACGTGTTTAATGGCTAAATCTAGCATGGGTTGGCTATGGCATCGCCGACTAGCCCATGTCGGTATGAGGAATCTTCACAAACTCATTAAAGGCAACCACATTCTTGGACTAACCAATGTTGTCTTTGAGAAAGATAGGATTTGTAGCGCTTGTCAAGCGGGCAAGCAAGTTGGCGCCCCCCATCCCGCCAAGAATGTGATGACAACCTCAAGACCGTTGGAAATGCTCCACATGGATCTATTCGGTCCCGTAGCTTACATAAGCATCGGGGGAAGTAAGTATGGTTTAGTCATTGTTGATGATTTTTCTCGATTCACTTGGGTGTTCTTTTTGCATGATAAAGGTAAAGTCCAAGTGACATTGATGAAATTCATGAGAAGAGCTCAAAACAAATTTGAAGTGAAGATTAAGAGAATTCGAAGCGACAACGGTACCGAGTTCAAAAACATTGGTGTGGAGGAGTTTCTTGATGAGGAAGGAATCAAGCATGAATTCTCGGCTCCCTATTCTCCTCAACAAAATGGGGTGGCCGAGAGGAAGAATCGAACCCTCATCGAGATGGCGCGGACGATGCTTGACGAGTACAAGGTTTCCGATAACTTTTGGGCGGAAGCCATCAATACCGCATGCCACAGCTCCAACCGCCTCTACCTTCACAAGATCTTGAAGAAAACGGCATACGAGTTGCTCACCGGGAAGAAACCAAATGTCTCCTACTTTCGAGTCTTTGGGAGTAAATGCTATATCCTTAACAAAAAGGCTAAGTCTTCTAAATTCGCTCCTAAAGTAGATGAAGGTTTCTTACTTGGTTATGGAACTAATGCTTACGCGTACCGAGTTTTCAACAATACCACCAGTGTCGTTGAAATCTCGTGTGACGTGACTTTTGATGAGACTAACGGTTCTCAAGTAGAACAAGTTGATCGTGCCGTGATTGACAGGGAAGAACCACCTTGTGAAGCTATCAAGAAAATGGCAATTGGGGAGGTAAGACCTCAAAATCTGGAATCTCACCCGAGCACCCCAACCGGAGTCTCCGGCCTGAAACCGGAATGTCCTGATTGGTTCGAGTCTCCGGTCAAATCTGGAATCTCGGATGGAGTCAGGCTCAGGTGATATTCCCTCCTCGTCCAATCAAGCCCAAGATGGTTCGAACGCATCCCAAGACCAAGAACCTATCCAAGCTCCAAATTCAACCGTTCCTCACCCAAGAGTTCATCAAAGTATTCAACGAGATCATCCGGTCGACAATATACTCGGAGACATTCACAAGGGAGTATCTACTAGATCTCGAGTTGCAAATTTTTGTGAATTTTACTCGTTTGTGTCGTCTCTTGAGCCTCTTAAGGTAGAAGAAGCGCTTGATGATCCGGATTGGGTGATGGCCATGCAAGAGGAGCTCAACAACTTCAAGAGAAATCAAGTTTGGGAGCTTGTTCAAAGACCAAATCAAAACGTGATCGGCACAAAATGGGTCTTCCGGAACAAGCAAGATGAGAATGGAATCGTGACAAGAAACAAAGCTCGTTTGGTTGCTCAAGGGTACACTCAAATCGAAGGTTTGGATTTCGATGAAACATATGCTCCAGTAGCTAGGCTTGAATCTATTAGAATATTACTTGCCTTTGCTACTCACCATGATTTCAAGCTGTATCAAATGGACGTGAAGAGCGCCTTCTTAAATGGACCACTCTCCGAGATGGTCTACGTCGAGCAACCACCCGGTTTTGAAGATACAAAACACCCGGACCACGTCTACTATCTACACAAAGCCCTTTATGGACTTAAGCAAGCACCGAGGGCTTGGTTCGAGTGTTTACGAGATTTCCTTCTGGGACAAGGTTTTGTAGTCGGAAAGGCCGACCCTACTCTCTTTACTAAACACATTGATAATGATTTATTTGTGTGCCAAATATATGTCGATGACATTATATTTGGATCTACTAATGAACATTTGTGTAAAGAGTTTAGCAAGATAATGACCAAAAGATTTGAGATGTCCATGATGGGAGAGTTGAAGTTCTTCCTCGGATTTCAAGTCAAACAACTCAAGGAAGGAACTTTCATTTGTCAAACCAAGTACATCAAGGACATGCTCAAGAAGTTCGAATGGAGGACGCCAAGCCTATAAAGACGCCTATGCAGGCCAACGGGCATCTAGACCTTGACAAAGAAGGTAAACCGGTCATCCAAAAGGTATATCGTTCGATGATCGGTTCTCTCCTTTATCTTTGTGCATCTAGGCCCGATATCATGCTTAGTGTTTGTATGTGTGCACGTTTTCAAGCTGCTCCAAAAGAGTGCCACATGGTGGCCGTTAAGAGAATCTTGAGATACTTAGTGCACACTCCTCATTTCGGACTTTGGTATCCAAAAGGATCTTCCTTTGAACTTGTTGGCTATTCCGATCACGGATTATGCGGTTGTAAAGTGGATAGGAAGAGTACCTCGGGGACTTGCCAATTCTTGGGTAGGTCCCTAGTCTCGTGGTCTTCCAAGAAACAGAATTCCGTAGCCCTATCCACTGCCGAAGCCGAATACATAGCAGCCGGGAGTTGTTGTGCCCAACTACTTTGGATGAGACAAACCTTGAGCGATTATGGCCTAAATTACAAAAGTGTTCCACTACTGTGTGACAATGAGAGTGCCACAAAAATTGCCAACAATCCCGTCCAACACTCCCGTACAAAACACATAGACATTCGCCATCATTTCCTAAGAGATCACGCAACCAAAGGCGAAATTGATATCCAACATGTGAGTACAAATGATCAATTAGCCGATATTTTCACCAAGCCCCTTGACGAGAAAAGGTTCTGTGAATTGAGAAGTGGTCTAAATATTCTAGATTCTCGTAACGTGGCTTGATAAGTGCTCATATATTGGTTGATGAATGAAAAATGAATTTCAAAAACTTATTCATCTTTTTCTCTGAACTTACTCTGTGCTTTTGGCTCTTGATCCTTTGATCTCGTCATTTGCTACGTGACCATAGTTTGATTGATTGATTGTTCGCTGGTCATATATCAAGTTGACACCTTAGGGTCTCGTTCCCTCTCTCGTTCCGCAAATTTCCTAGGGTCTTCGTGCGGTTTCCCTTTCTCCTAACCGAGCTGGGGAACCCGGAGTATCCGGCTTTCTATCCGGACTCTCCGGGTTAGCCCGGAGTCTCCGGACAGTTTGTCCGGAGTGTCCGGGTTGGGCCGGAGTCTCCGGGCTGGGATCCGGACTCTCCGGGTTGGGGTGGACGGTTTAAGTCCCCCAATCCCGCGCTGTTTCTTTTTTTCTATTTCTCCGTGCGACTCTCTTCCTCCCGTGCTCTCCTCTCTCTTCTAGGGCGTGGCTCTCTCTCCTAGGTCCTTGGATCCATTCCTTTTCTCGGATTTGGGATTTTGGTAAGATTTCTTGCCCTAACCTCCTTCCCTTCGGGTTTGTTTCAATTCTTGTGAATCTTAGGGCCTCTCCCCGTGCTTAATCTCTTCTAGGGTGCGTCTTGCCTCGTCGTTCCCCGCTAGATTGGAGATCCTTGGCCCTAACTCACCCGTTCTTCTTGTCTCTAATCCGTTTGAGGTGAGTACTCTCGGTTGTGCCCTAATTCCGCGAAATTTCCTTGCTAGATTGTGACCTAGTCGTTTATTGCTCATCCTTAAGGCAATCTAGTTTCATTTCATGCCAATTTGCGGGTTATTTTCCCCAAATTTCTTGCGCCCGTGCGCATTTTCTGGCGCATCCGGAGTATCCGGACTTTTAGTCCGGAGTCTCCGGGTTGGTCCGGAGTTTCCGGACTTTTGGTCCGTAGTCTCCGGGTTAATCCGGAGTATCCGGACAATTTGTCCGGACTCTCCGGGTTGGGTGCTTCGGCCAGACTTCAGTTTTGTCTCAATTTCAAGCCGCCTCGAGGTTAATCTTTTTCCTCGCTTTGTCTGGTCAGATGGATCCTACTCAGGGGTCTTCAGCTGGTGGTGGTGGTGATCTTCCTAGGGACTCTCCGTCTCCGGACAGTCCCTCCAGTTCTCCGTCTGCTCGTCCGGCGCCCAAGAGGCCGCGTCATGCCGTGGCAAAGCAGCCCACCTCCAGGGGAAGAGGTGCGCTGAGGATTGGAACCTCATCTGGTCCTTAGTCTTCCGTTCAGCCATCTTCCTAGCCTCCAAATACAGATCTCGGCCTCAAGGCGAAGAAGCAGCCTCACCTCGAGGCTCCGTCCTCCGCCCAGCCTCAGCCCGATCCAGATGAGCATCCTGCAGATACTCATGCTAGGCTGAGGGATCAGAAGAGAAAGGACTTTCGCACTTCGAGTCACTTTATTGGCCCCTTGGCCAAGGCCAAGCCTGTGTGGAGGTACCCTATGTCAGTCAATCCCATGAGAGTGATTGACTACAGGACGGGTTCTGGCAAGGGCAAAGCTATTATTGAGCAAAGAAAGAAAGATCCACTCAGTTTCCATCAAGACGAGTATGTGGACCGCCGGTTCTGGAACCGGTTTCAGTCAGACTACTATGAGACGGTCCTCTACCCTCTTGAGCACCCAGTGGTCAGAATGAAGACTATTGACTGGGAGTACATGGCAGCAGCTGAGCTTCCTGTGTTCTCTCAGATTCTCGAGATTTGTGAGCTGCACGAGGTCAAGGACATTATGTCTTTCAAGTTTGATTGGAACAACGAGATAATCATGCAGTTCTACGCCACCCTGTATTCTGACAAGACTGAGGATGCTATCTGGTGGATGACTGACAAAGTTTGGTACAAGGCTAATAAGAAGAGGTTTGCCAGAGTCCTCCACCTTCGCTACAATGACAGTCCGAAGCTTCATGAGAAGAAGGTTCTGACTCCTGAGCAGATTGAGTCCTTGTATGACACTTCGAGGAGTTTCACAGTGGGGACCATCAAGGGTCTGAAGGATGTTCCTGCTGTACTCAACAGGATGCTGAGGGTCACTCTTTGGCCCAAGGAGGGAGATGCCTCTACCATCAGCTCCTATGGTAGGAACCTGCTGTACCACCTCGTTGAGCGCACTCATCCTTTTGATATCGTTGACTTCATCTGGGAGACGATGAGACAATCTTGTGAGCAACATGGCCAACTGCAGCTACGCACCTTTTGTGATGGCATTGATCACTTCAGTCAGTGGTCTGAAGTTTGTCAGGGAGGAGGAGCACCTTTCCTACAAGGTCCGACCTCCTTCTGCTCCTACTGCTCCAGCAGCCCCTGGTCCCGCTCCTCCGAGGACTCGTCGTGGTCGCGCTTCGGCTTCCACCTCAGCTCCTGCTCCTGCTGTGCCTCCAGTCACCCCTTCTGAGCAGACTGAGGTTTCGAGCAGCACTCTTCAGAGGATGCTCAAGCATGTCTTCCTTCTTTGCCGCGACATCTCCACCAGGCAGAAGGTGATGAGTAGGCAGATCAAGAAGAATGGTCAGGATATTCGCGAGATCCGCCGCCACAATGGCGGCGATCTCTCCCGATGACTCCTCCGGGTCTTCCGAGGAGAGTAGCGATGCCACCTCTCTGATCAGCTCTTCGGCATCACCTCCTCCTCTCACTTTGCCGCTGGAGATGACCCGACAATGAGTACTCTGCGTCCGACGATGAAGGCGACGACGAGTGATCCTTCGTGTTTCTCCCTCTTTTGGTGTCTTGATGCCAAAGGGGGAGTGATATCTTTAGTCGCGTTGTCCTTAGTAAGCGGCGTTTGCGTTTTCCTTGTCTTTGTCGCTTGTGGACTTGTGTTGCTTTATATCTTTGCTTATTTAGTGTCGTGAACTCTGTTATTCCTTGTAATAACTTTATTGCTTATTTTATGCATGGTTTGCTTTCAATTACTTGTGTTGTATTCTCTGGTGCAAATGTTTGAGGGGGAGCTCTCGGTTATTTCTCGTTAAATATGTGCATTTGATTCCACTCATTTCTTCTAATGCACACATTTAGGGGGAGCTCCACCTTTTATTCGAATTGCTAAAGTCAATTTCATTTCATTTCATCTACCTTTAATTGTGTTGTCATCAATTCACCAAAAAGGGGGAGATTAAAAGTGCATCTAGGCCCCTCATTTTATTTTGGTGATTAATGATGACACAATTAAAGTGATCTAATGCTTCAACTCAGAGTAATGCAGTTATCGAGATCACATCAAGCTTGGAATGAGATTGGACGGTCCTAAGCGCGTCAAATTTCGTTAAAACGGCATCAAGACGATGAAGTGTATTTTTTCTTTTTATTTGAGTCTTAAGGATAGCCGTACTATTAAGAGGATACGATGAGAAATCGCCTATTAGGATGTGCATGTGCTCAACATCAAGTATTTCATCTCTCATTAGCACTCCTACATTTGGTTTTGAAAGGTTTTAAATTGAAACCGAACTGGGTAACTCGGAGTCTCCGGATTCCAGTCCGGAGTATCCGGATTCAATCCAGAGTATCCGGACATTTTGTCCGGAGTCTCCGGGTTGGACCCCTCGGTTACCTTTGGTTCCAGCTTGTCCGGAGTATCCGGACATTTGGTCCGGAGTCTCCGGATAACCCGGAGTCTCCGGGTTGTTTGTCCGGACACTCCGGCCTGTACAAAAACGGGAGTAACGGCTAGTTTTCAAAAAGGGTATTTAAAGCCTCCACTCCACTCCAACGGCTAGGATCTCTATTGAGCTCATTCATAGCAGCATTCAAGCCATTCCTAACCATCTCTAAGCATTCAATAGAGCCCCACTTCCTCCCACCAATTGATTTGGTTGTTGATTCATTTTGGTGAGGAGAGGAAGAAGCAAAGTGCTAAGTGCATTCATTTCATCTTGTTGAGCACTAGTTCATCCTCCAAGCGATTCTTCGTGGTGTTATTACTCTTGGAGGTTGAAGGTCTCCTAGACGGCTAGGAGTCACCGGGAGCTACCGACTCGTGTGGTGAGCCCCGGTCGTTTGTGAAGGCGAGTCTCGCCTCCGAAAGGGAAGAGACAAGAAGTGAAGCCGGCGAGTGCATTTGTGCAACACCGGGAGGAAAGCGGGTTGAAAAAGACCCCGGCTCAAGTGTGACCGAGCCACCTCAACGGAGACGTTGGATTCCCTTCAAGAATCCGAACTTCGGTGAAAAATCGTTTCTCTCGCTCTCTCTTTATTTGCTTGTGTTGCTTGTGTTGATTTGTCTCAGTAAACCCTAGATCTAGCTCTTCGTCTAGCTTTAATTTCAAATCCATACTAGCACTTGTTCTAGGTTGCTTTTGTTATCTACTTTTAGTAGTATCTTGTGCAAGTTTGAGAAACTTGTGGCGCGACTGATTTCGCTGCGCATTTTTAAATCCGCCTATTCACCCCCCCCCATCCCCAGTGCCCATACCAACATTATTTGCGCAACATTTACTAACATCTTTGTTCCGTTTCAACAACCAATATCATTTCATATATGGTCTAACATTAATTTCTATTGCACAATACAGTTTACACTGAAACTACATGTTTAAATCTACCAACAATATTTGCATAATAAATTTGAAACAACGTACTACAACCCTAACAATTTTCCGATGTGTGCTGCAATTTTTTGGGCTACCCTAACAGATTTTTGAGACTACCTATATTTTTCCTAACTAAATAATAATTATATCATAAATTATGCGTAAAACAAACTTAATTAGGTAGTATATTTTTTTGGGTTATCCTACCAGTTTTCTGTGACTATCTATATTTTTTCTAACTATATATCAATTATACTGACGAAAAAATAATTATATAAATTACTAACCGACGAACGAAGAACGAACGATGAACTGCTCCCTCTTCCTTTCTTCTTCTCCTTCCTCTTCGACCGTGGCTGCCTATTTCTTCTGTTCGGCCGCCGCTCCTCCTCCTCCTCTCTCTCTCTCTCTGTGTGTGTGTTCGACTGCCGCTCCTCTCCCCACCCCTCTCTTTATCTTTCTCCTGAGAGACATCACACCAGCCAACCTTTTCCTGCCACGTGGCGCGACGGGATCAGTCGCGCCACGTCGTGCAATTGGTCAATCAGTCGCGCCACGGTGGCGCGACAGACGATTATTTTTGAGAAAAAAAATTCATCAATATATTTTTGTAATACATGTGAAAAATGATTATTTTAAAAAATAAATTCCTCCCTTTTGCACGTCTGGAGCCATCGCGACAGTATTCTACTTTGGAAAGCAATCTGACAAAAAAGACCTTCAGGTTTATTAACCCATCGCTTTCTATGTTGTTGTGTTGGATTTGCACGTGTTGTTGGTTAAACAATGCACACGAACAACAACTACAGACAGCTCCCATGGCGACGTAGGAGACAGCGCGATACGCGATACGTGTTGTGGAAAGATTCGCCGTCTCGCCCGTTTCATTTCTATTAAGTTGTATTATGAGGATGATATTTCAATATACTCTTCGAATTCGTGGAAGAAACTTCACTTTTATTTTCAAAGTATTGTACTTGTAAGTAGTATTGAGCCTACACATTGTTGTGAAAATCATGTTCTCTACTTGCAATTTAGTATTGGAAATTTTGTATTATCACTGACTGCGGAATTTTTATGTGTGAGGGCCAAGCTAATTGCTTGTTTAGATCTATTCTTCTTCAGAAATATGTAGATGGTTCTACGAAGAAGCAATGCAATTTTTCTGAATTACATGAATAAATTATCCAAGACAGCACATACTTTTTTTATTCCGTACTTTTCTTTTGATCTTAGGACTGGCACGTAAAGTCTGATCTTTACCTAATAATTACTCCTTGTACACAAATTAATTGATGCGTTTCGATGGTTCGATCCGCATTAAAAAGTCTCCTTTTATACATACGTGACCGAATAATGTGCTCGATTTCCATGGCCCACTAGATTCAGTTTTGCCAACATCACAGGAACGAAGATTCACTAACACTTTTCATCGTTTTACTAATTTACTTATTGATTTTCTTTTTGAATTAATTCCAAATTAAGAAATAGAAATTAAGAATTCAGATTTTTATATTTTCAAGAAGCATGTTTTATTTAGGCAATATTTGAGGATGTCACAGAACCCGACCTGTCAGTGTGCTTTTAACCATTCCGTAACAGTATCGTGATGGGAGCTTTTATTCTGCTGTACTTGTTTCGTTCCGACGTCAACGTCAACGAAGGGCGGCCGGCAATCCCCGTCGATTTGAGAAGGTGATTGTGGATTAGTCACTGAAACACATTAGTTGGTTTAGTTGTCAGTATTTTTATGCTCTTATGAATCAATGCTTGATTTATTTATTTATTTTGAAGATTTGAATCAATGCTTTATATTAACCATCATTTCATACTGATCGTCTCATTTATAGCTAAATAGGATGGATTCCGATGCTAATTGCGAGAAGTACAGTAGCAAACTTCCCAAGAGAATTAAACCGCTCACCCGATACTCAATAAAACACTATCGGAAGGTTTCTGCAGGAAGGTCCAAGTGCCTACGTGTCTCACCCATTCTCTCTCCGCTATTTGCACAAAAAAACCCTCTAGTTCTTTAAATCACGGGTAGGTCCTTCTAATTTGCGCAGAGGTCCTTTGTGATTTTTTGTGAGGGAATTTTTTTTTCCAGATTGTGTTTAGGTCCCTCGTTCGTTACTTTACGAAAAGAGCTTCCCGTTAAATACGAATCGCGAGCGAGTCCTTTTCTCATTTTTCGGGATAGCGATCATATCGAAAAGTATAACAATCAGGTCACCGGTTTTTACGTCCAGGTCCTTTATCCGTTTTCTCCGAAAAAAATATTTTCGTTATCAGAAAGATGTGTACTTTTTCCCCAGCTCGGTCTCTAAGGTTTCTCCCGCCTCCAAAAATTTAGAAAATACGTCTGAGTCTACTTTTTCGCCAGAAAAATAACCGGAGAGTTATTTTTCGTTCGTGCGCACGGCGCATTTTAAAATACGCCTAGATCTATTTTTCCTCCGAAAAAAACGCAAAAAATATTTTCCGTTCACGCGCGCGACGTGCGCCGCATACTTTTCCCCTAGCGCGATCTCTAAGGTTTCACGAGCCTACAGAAATTCTAAAAATACGTCTAAATCTATTTTTTCTCAAGAAAAAAATACAAAATCATTTTTCGTTCGCGCGTACGCCGCGCTATCCTTTCTAGTACATAAGAGAGATAACAATTATGTACACCAATATAAAGCCTGTTGGTGAGAAGAGGAGTAGGAGATATAGCATGGTGACTGAGGAAGTCAAGCTTGTCACCAGGTCGCTTCCGAAAGTACTGAATCACTTCCAAATAAATGGAAAGTGTCCTAGGAATTTTGATGTTTCAAACGTTATCGTGATAACTTCTGGGAGAGTGAAACTCACAGGTATAACTTTGCAAGAGATCTATCTATACGTGATGACTATCGGAATGCGTACGCAATACATGAGAAAACAATGTTCCTGAAGACATACGACATCTTTTAGATCTGATGAACTCCAACCGTGCAATTGATATGGAGTACATTATAAGCACGCACGCTTCTCTTGTACCTCTTCCGAACAGGTTTCAATTCTTTTTTGCCATGTATGAGCAAATCAAATATGTGTTGGACGACAAAGATCAGAAAGAACGAATCCTGAATGCTCTGCCATATCGTCATAATTGGCACACAAGATTGCAAGACAACGCTCTCCTTGAGAAGTCATACCACGGCGGTTACAAACCATATAATCCAAATGGAGGACCCATTGCCTTTCTGGATTTCTACAGGAACACACTTGTGCATAGATTGGAAAGAAACCGTAAACCATTGAAGTACACTTCAAATGACCTTGAAAATATCTTGGTGGGTACCTACCGAAAATTCAAGAAGTGCTTGAGAATGAAAGTCAGTTGAGAGCTTTGAATCTTCCTGGCCTGTTTTAAACAATCTCCAAGTGATATCTCGCATGAAGGAAGCTTCAGTTACTACTTTTCTATTGTAACTTGTTATTGTGCATTGCTGTAATCCGCCAAGGAAGTTGGACTTCTGTAGACGAAACAATTCTGAATAATCTGTGAGTGATCCGTTTGTGTATCTGAAACTTCAGTCACTATTTCTGGTAGCGTAACATTCGAGTATACTCATGTAATGCAAGAAATGATCTCTGATCATATTTCATTTCTAGTATGTTGTATTCTGAGGAAGATATTTTGAACAATCTGTGAGTGACTTGTTGCATACATGAAGCTTCAACTGCTGTTTCTAATAGTGTAGTATTTGATTATACTCTTGTAGCCCACAGAAGAAGCTTTGGTTGTATTTACTTCGGGTATGACGACGAAGTATTTGTGCAACTACGTTGATGAAACTACTTTTGACCAATTTGTAAGTAAATTTGTTGCGTATATGAAACTCCTGCACTACTTCCGGTAGTGTAACATTTCGATGTACTCTTAGAATTCGTGAAAGAAATTTCAATTTTATTTTCTAAGTATTGTACTTGTAATTAGTATTGAGCCTACACATTGTTGTGGAAATCATATTATCTACTTGCAATTTTGTATGGGAAATTTTGAATTATCACTGACTGAGCGGATTTTTTATGTGTGAGGGCAAACCTAATTGCTTGTTTAGATTTATTCTTTGAAATGCCCCAAAATTTCAAAACCAAATCAAAACCCTAATTTCAACCCTAATTCGTTGCTAATTGGATTTTAATCGGTTTTAATCGTGTTCTTGTCCGGTTCTTGGATTCTTGGGGGTTTGATGGGATGGGAGTGGTTGAACTCACCTCGGATTCCTTCGCTCGGACCGGTCCTCCGCTTCGCGTCCGGTCGCCCGCGTTGTGTCGCCGGTCGCTCCGCCTCGTCAGCCCCGTCGTCATCCTCGCCTTGCCCACCGCCCCGTCTCGTCCTCTCCCGTGCGCGGTCGTCGCCGTCCTGTCACCTTGCGTGATGCCCCGCCAGCCACCTGCCCTCGCCCTCTCTTGGAGTCTCCACCTTGGATCCCCGAGCCTCACCTGCTCCCATCGCCCCCGCCCACGCCAGCAGCACTCCCGCCCCAGCCGCTTGCCCATGCCATCGTGGGTTATAAAAGCCCACGCAGCCACCCCCTTGCTCCCTTCGTCCGCCTCTTCGCCTTCCTTGGTATGGATCTCCGCCCGGCCCCTTCGTCTTCCTCCCGGCCGCAGTCACCGTCGCCCCCTTCATCTTCCTCTGCTCCGGCCTCGCCCCGAGCCGGCACCAAACCATCCCGCCGCCACCTCACCCCTCCACTACCTCCTCCTCTCTGTCGAGACCTCGCCGCCACCCCTTCACCTCCCCCGCTCCGGCCTCCCCCTCGCTCGCGCTCGCCGCCGCCGCCCCCAAATCGCCTAACCCTAACCCTAATCCCCTCGCCCCCTCGATCTCCCACTCTCTCTGTCCCTAGCGACGGAACCCCACCCATCTGTCAGCCTCGCCCCTCTCACCGTCGCCCGGGCCCCACCTGTCAGGCGGCCGACCCGGGCAAAGTGGGCCGGCCCAGTGCTCCCGCGCACGCATTCATGGCCCGCAGGTGAAAAGAGGTGACAATTTGCCTAGAGGGGGGGTGAATAGGCTAATTAAAAATTTAGACAATTTAAAGCAGCGGAACGATGAACGGATATTCCGATCTAGTATCGGAACTTCCGATATCTTCGGAACTTCCGAGATCAATTCGGAATATCCGATACGCTTTGAACAAGTAGACTCAAGATTAGGACAAGCAATTTGAACTACTTGTTCTCAGCAAAAGAAATAAGCAACAAAGTAAATTCACGTGACTAAAAGACGAAAAGAGACAAGATGGAACACAATAATTTGTTTCCCGGAGTTCGGATCCTTGAGGGGATCGTACGTCTCCGTTGAGGAGGCTCCAAGGAGCCGGGTCTCTTCCAACCCTTTCCTCCCAAACCTCGGTCGCACTTGAAGCTTGGCTTCACTATTTGGTTCCTTCCCTTTCGGAGGCGGAGCCGGCCTTCACAAACTTCTCACGGCGTCCCACAATCGTTGGGGGCTCGTGAGCGACGCCTAGCCGTCTAGGAGTCCTACAACCTCCAAGAGAAATAAATGCACTTGAATCTCGATCTTGGAGAGGTTCTCTACTTTCTCAAGATGAATAACAACTTAGCCCTTGACTTTCAATCACACTTGACAAACTCTCACTCACTAAATGATCCCTAAGATCAAGGAGGAGAGAAAGCTCAAAGAATGCTCTAGAGAACAATCAAGAAGCTCAAGTAAATAGCCCAAGCAAGTGTGTAACCAGCAAAAGGAGTGGGAGAGGAGTATTTATAGTTTTGGTTCAAAACTAGCCGTTACCCTCGCACTCAGCCACTCTTCGGAATGTCCGAAGCAAACTTCGGAACATCCGAAAAGTGCAAATTACCAGAACTTGAAAAGCTTCCAACGGTCGAAAAACTACAGACATCGGAATGTTCGATAACAACTTCGGAACATCCGATGTCACCCAGAGAGGGAACCAACCTAAACAACACTAAGTCCTCATCGGAATGTCCGAAAATATACATCGGAACATCCGAACAAAACAGAGAGTTCCCAAACAGGAAAACGACCTCATCGGAACTTCCGAAGTGGCGACTTCGGACAGTCCGAACCAAACAGAGAGTTCCCAAACAAGAGAACAACAGGCATCGGAACATCCGAAGTGGCGACTTCGGACAGTCCGAACCAAACAGAGAGTTCCCAAACAAGAGAACAACAGGCATCGGAACATCCGATGTACCACATTGGAATGTCCGACCCTGGAAGAGTACAACGGACTAAAGCACAACTACACTTCGGAACTTCTGAAACATCGGAATGTCCGATACTACATCGGAACATCCGACTTGAACTTTAACACAAACTCATTCCGAAGCGAGAGAGGACACTACTAACTCTTGAGAGACTCGACTAAATTCATCTTGAGTGAGGAGACCATCTCTAAGTCAATTTCAATGCATCCCTCTTAATAGTACGGCAAACCTATGACTTTAAATAATCGAAAGTTACAAGCTCAAATACCGTTTTTCTTACTCAACGTCACTAGGGGATACTTCACTTACATAGACGATCTCTTCTTGAAGCATTTACCTGTTCATAAACTAGTTGAACACATTAGTTTCTTTAATCGTTTGTCATTAATCACCCAAAACACTTTTAGGGGGCCTAGATGCACTTTCAATCTCCCCCTTTTTGGTGATTGATGACAACATGATTAAGGACAAATTTATAAAGCACTATGAGAGTATAAATATAGACGGAACTCCCCCTTAAATTGTGCATTGAGAATGAATCTTGAGAATAAATGCACTTTTCAAGAGAAAAGAATATGAGAGAGCTCCCCCTATATCCTTGCATAGGAGATTAACACACGATTGACAGGATAAACAGTATGAGTAATTTAGATAATTAACAACCATCAAGTCAGTAAAAGATCTCCATGCAACAACAAATAAAGAGTTTAAAACGATAACATTCAACAACGAAATTTTAAACCAAACACATAAACTAAGTTCCAAGTTCACCAGACTCAACGACTCGAACCAAGGATAGATAGATCAATTTGTCATCTCTCCCCCTTTGGCATCAAGCACCACAAAGGATAGAGAAGAGAGAGAGATGGAGAGACTAATCAGACTCCTCTGATGCAGCTTCAACTGACCCAGATTCTTTGTCGTCATCCTCAGACTCTGACGCATCAGGTGCTGGAGCAAAGGGATCCTCGATCTCTTCTTCACTTTCCTCGTCCTCTGAACATTCCAGATTCAGATGCCTTTGGATATCCTTGAGTCGCTTGGCATTCTTCTTCTGCTTTTCTGAGTTGCTCTTGCAAAGAACAAATATTGATTTCAAGGCCCGCAGAATAGGTGAAGAAGATCATTGAGCGAAGGCGAAGGAGTAGCAGCAGAAGAGGTAGTCCTCCTGGTGGAAGCCCTGGTGGCTCGCTGAGATGGGGACTTGATTGCCCTGACTTGAAGTGCCACATGCTTCCCATCACACTCAAAATGCTGCCCCGTCACTTGTTCAATCAAGTGCATGATAAGTGGAGCATATCCACAGCTCCTTCTGGGCTCCTGTCCAATGAGTCTGATCTCATTCCAGATGAAGTCAAAGACATCAAAGGGCCTCTGACCATCTTGCATTCTGCTCAGGAGGTTTCTGGTGAAAGAAAGGACATGAGAAGCATCACCTTCTTTAGGAGCCAAAGTCTTCCTGAAGAGTCTGTTCAGGATAGCAAAGAAGGGCTTCATCCCCTTGGTGTCACCTGGCTCGAACTCTGCATTCTTCTCATACAAGAAATTCAGATTTGATGCACCAAGAGAGACCTCATTGTGGATCTGATCTCTGTCCCTGGAGTCCGCTTCTGTAAAGTCAAGTAACCTGGCAAACTGAACATATGTAACTTCATACCAGGTTCCCTCAGTCATCCAATGGAGAGTAGAGACTCGATCCCTGGAGACATACATTGTAGCATAGAACTGAGCTATGATCTCTATATTCCAATCATGCTGAAAAGCCATGATCCTTTTGGTGCCAGTTCTTTCACAAGCTGCAATAACTTCATTGAATATGGCATCATCTGCTGCTGCCATATACTCCCAATCAACACATTGCATTGGGATAACAGGATTCTTTCTAGGATAAATGACTGAAGCATAAAAGTCTTGCTGAAAGAATGTCCAGAAACGTGAGTCAGTGGAGAACTGGTCTGTCCTCTTAGGGTTCTCCTCTCGTGCCTTTCGGACTTGAGCTGCTTTCCCTTTGTAGCTTACTGGCTTTCTTTGAAGTCTAGGGTTTCTTTCAGGCGGTCTCAATCTTGGCATATCTCTAGCTTGAGATCCTGAGGCACCTGCAATCCCTTTTCCTTTTCTTGATGGCAAAGTTGCTCCTCGTGGCACATTTACTGTCTGAGCATCCTGAGCAGCAGGTTCACTGATCGTAATCCCAGGTTGAGATCCTCGAGTCGAAACCTTTTTAGTCCTTGCCCCAGTTGGTGTCTTTCTTTTGCGAGAAAAGGTGATCTTAGCGGGATCCTGAGGAGGCTGATCACCTTGACTTGGATCCATCTGATATCAGCTGATAAGAGAGTAGCAAGATATGATAGATGAAACTAGAGAGAGAGCTGGCTTTAGTGCTGTACTGTCAACATCGGAAGTTCCGATATAATATCGGAAGTTCCGACCTTACATCGGAAGTTCCGACATAGAATTTCGGAAGTTCCGATATATTCGGTACAACCCTAAAACTAGGATACCAACCAAACCAACCACTGGAAAGGAGAAAAAACTTGAGATCTAAGTGAAGAAGGATTATACAAACAAGTCTACCCAAAAGATTTTGAGCGAAAGATTGACGGAATGAGGAATGACACGGATTGCTCTAGGGTTTACCTTGAAGATGAAGAATGAAATTTGAGAGGATGAACGTCTTCTAATCCGTGAGGCACTCCTCCTTGAGGTAGATCGGAGTTTCCGAAGAGTTGAAGACTCCGAAGACGACAAGAGATGAAAAAAGTGAAGTGGAGAGAGAGAGAGAGGAGACGTACGGAGGCAAAGTGAGGGAATAAAGAAATGAGGGAGGGGCCAACCGAACCGTCCTTATCATGCGTTTACACGCACTTCGGAAGTTCCGAAATCAGGTTCGGAAGTTCCGAACGATCTGATTTTCCAGGAAGTCGGAAGGTCCGATATAATATATCGGAAGTTCCGAAGAGTTCAAAAGAGCAGAATTCGGATATTCCGATGATTTCTTCGGATGTTCCGATACGTTGATTTTTCCAGCTGACAAGGAAGAAATGACAGGATTTCTGAGATTTGAGAAATTGAGACTTCGAGTCAGTGAACTTGGCAGTCATCCTACTTGTGATCAGAGAACAAAACAACAATCGAAGCCATGATCACAGGTGGAATGACTAAAGATGCAATTGACAACACAGCTCTTTCAAAGACAGATAATTGATTTTTGCAACCTTTTTATTTTGAAATCACCAAGAATAGTAACTATATATGCGAGCAAGATGTCAAGTCACATTCCGATAGTCTAGGATGTTTAGCTCATTTCTCAATTCGCAAAATCGTTTCTCATCGAGAGGTTTGGTGAATATATCGGCCAATTGTTTCTCGGTTCTCACATAGGTAATATCTATGTCTCCCTTAAGAGAGTGATCTCTAAGGAAGTGGTGTCGGATGTCTATATGCTTGGTCTGAGAGTGTTGAACAGGATTGTTGGCTATTTTAATCGCACTCTCATTGTCACATAAGAGTGGTACTTTCTCCATGTTAATTCCAAAATCCTTCAAGGTTTGCCTCATCCATAACAATTGTGCACAACAACTTCCTGCGGCAATATATTCGGCTTCGGCAGTGGATAGAGCCACTGAATTTTGTTTCTTTGAGGACCAAGACACTAGTGATCTACCTAGAAATTGACAAGTCCCCAAGGTGCTTTTTCTATCCACTTTGCAGCCCGCATAATCCGCATCCGAATAACCAATCAAATCGAATTTTGATCCTTTAGGATACCAAAGCCCTAAACTAGGTGTGTGAACTAAATATCTAAGAATTCTTTTCACGGCTACTAGGTGGCACTCTCTCGGAGCAGCTTGAAATCTTGCACACATGCAAACACTAAGCATAATATCAGGCCTAGATGCACAAAGGTAAAGCAATGAACCTATCATGGATCGATATACCTTTTGATCCACGAGATTACCTTCCTCATTTAGACCAAGGTGTCCGTTTGTTGCCATAGGAGTATGGATTGGCTTGGCGTTTTCCATGTCAAACTTCTTAAGCATATCCTTTATGTACTTTGTTTGACACAGAAATGTTCCTTCCTTGAGTTGTTTGATTTGAAATCCGAGGAAGAATTTTAGCTCACCCATCATTGACATCTCAAACCTTTTCGTCATTAACCTACTAAATTCCTCACAAAAGCTTTTATTAGTAGAACCAAATATAATGTCATCGACATATATTTGGCACACAAATAGATCATCATCAATAAATTTTGTGAAGAGAGTAGGATCAACTTTACCAATTTTGAAACCCTTTTTAATAAGAAATTCCTTAAGGCATTCATACCATGCTCTTGGTGCTTGCTTAAGCCCATAGAGCGCCTTATGGAGTTTAAATACATGTGTAGGATTTTTGTGATCCTCCATTCCCGGCGGTTGCTCAACGTAAACCAATTCGGCAATTGGACCATTTAGGAAAGCACTCTTGACATCCATTTGATAAAGCTTGAAATCATGGTGAGTAGCAAATGCAACTAATATACGAATTGACTCGAGTCTAGCTACGGGAGCATAGGTCTCACCAAAATCCAAACCTTCAATTTGAGTGTATCCTTGAGCTACCAACCGAGCCTTGTTTCTTGTGACAACTCCGTTTTCATCTTGTTTGTTGCGGAAGACCCATTTGGTTCCTATCACGTTTTGATTTGGCCTTTCCACCAACGACCACACCTTGTTTCTAACGAAGTTGTTGAGCTCTTCATGCATTGCCATTACCCAATCCGGATCTTTTAGTGCATCTTCCACCTTCAGAGGTTCCAAAGTAGACACAAAAGAGTAATTCGCAAAAATTAGCTACTCTTGAGCGCGTAGTTACCCCCTTTTGAATGTCGCCTAGAATGTTGTCGACGGGGTGATCTCTTTGGATGCTTTGATGCACTCTTGGATGTGACACATGGGAAGTTTGTTGAATTTGCTCATTATCTTCAACTTGATCATCCTCCAAGAGTTTGCTTGAACTATCTTGAGGAATGTCTTGATTTTGATTTGAGGTAGGAGGCTCTACTTGCATAGAAGAATTGTTTTGATGCTCCTTTTCTTGCGGCCTCACTTCACCTATAGCCATCTTCTTGATTGCAATGCTTGGCTCTTCCTCATTTTCTAACACATTTAAATCAACTTGCTTTACTTGAGAGCCGTTAGATTCATCAAATGTCACGTCTCTCGCTATTTCAACACAACCCGAGGTTTTGTTGAAAACGCGATAGGCATAGGCATTTGATCCATATCCTAACAAGAACCCTTCATCGATCTTTGGAGCAAATTTGGAGTTCTTAGGCTTCTTGTTAAGAATAAAACATTTACTACCGAAAACTCTAAAATATGAAACATTTGGTTTGTTACCGGTGAGGAGTTTGTAAGCCGTTTTCTTCAATATTTTGTGGAGATATAAACGGTTGATGGAGTGACATGCGGTGTTGACGGCTTCCGCCCAAAATTGATTGGAGATCTTGTACTCATCAAGCATTTTTCTAGCCATCTCGATCAACGTCCGATTCTTTCTTTCCACCACTCCATTTTGTTGAGGGGAGTATGGAGCGGAGAATTCGTGCTTGATCCCTTCTTCATCAAGAAATTCTTCGACTTGAATGTTCTTGAATTCGCTTCCATTATCACTTCGAATCTTCTTGATCTTCAACTCGAATTCATTTTGGGCTCTTCTTGCAAATTTCTTGATTGTCCCTTGTGTCTCACTTTTCTCTTGCAAAAAGAACACCCACGTGAAGCGTGAAAAATCATCAACAATGACTAAACCATATTTGTTACCTCCGATGCTTATATAAGCAATGGGTCCGAAGAGGTCCATGTGTAGAAGCTCCAATGGTCTTGTCGTTGTCATGATGTTCTTTGCGGGATGACGCACTCCAACTTGTTTTCCGGCTTGACAAGCGCTACAAATCCTATTTTTCTCAAACTCAACATTCGTTAGTCCAATAATGTGATCACCCTTTAGAAGCTTGTCGAGGTTTCTCATGCCAACATGGGCTAGCCGGCGATGCTACAACCAACCCATGCTAGACTTTGCCATTAAGCACGTTTGAAGTTTAGCGCTATTTGTATTGAAATCAACCAAATAGAGCTTACCCTTCAAAAGTCCTTTAAAAGCAATTGAGGAATCGTCTCTTCTAAAGACGGTCACATCCACATTAGTGAATAAACAATTATAACCCATCTCGCAAAGTTGCGACACGGATAGCAAATTGTAATTTAAGGACTTAACTAGCAAGACATTTGATATTGAATGATCATTAGAAATAGCAATTTTACCTAATCCCATTACCTCACCTTTACCGTTATCACCAAACACAATATTTTCATATTGTGACCCTTTTTCATCAAAACATGAAAACATTTTCTTTTCTCCAGTCATGTGGTTTGTGCAACCACTATCAAGCACCCAACTTGACCCCCCGGAGGTATAATCCTACGAAAACACATCAAGTCTTGTTTTTAGGTACCCAAATCTTTTTGGGTCCTTGCATGTTAGTAATCAATACTTTTGGTACCCACACTTTCTTTTTGCTTGCATCAATAGAGTGGCGGGCACCGATATAATGAGCAACCACTTTACCACGGTGGTTCCTCTTCAACATATAAGATGCATAGTGAATAGACTTAGATGTATGACATTGAGGATGCCCTATTGATTCTTGCCCGGTCTTGATGACATGTGTGGTGGTCAATGGTTGTTTGTCATTTCCTTTGACAAACTTGATGCATTCCTTACCTTTTACCACCACACGGTCATTTCCTTTGCATTCATACTTATCATATCCTAGTCCTTTGTTTTTGTTGCCTTGACCATTTATGGTCTTATATAGGGCATCCTTGGATTGATAAGTTTTCATGCAACCGTATCTTACCAAGGCAGTTAGTCTCTCGTTTTCGCTTTTTAATACTTGCACAAGTTGAGAGTTAGTAGTACAAGCATTAATATCAATATTGTAGCATCGAGAGCAACCATTGCTAGTGGAAGGAATAGAAGCCATTGAAGAATCAATAATTGGAGAATTAAGATCATTAAGAGATTCAATTTGCACTTCAAGAGCTTGAAGATTGTTTTCTAGTCTTATGACATTCTCTTGAAGTGACTCATTTGACCCCTTAAGCAATACTATTGAATTATTAGCCAAATCAAGCTTTTTGGTTAACAATTCAATTGTCTCCTTTTCTTTTGTAAGGACCTTCTCGAGAGCAAGGTTTTTCTTTTTCTCACAAATAAGCAACTCTTCTTGCTTCTCAAGAGTTTCCTCTTGGCTATCTATTCTTTTCAATAGCTTATGGATCTTATCAATGGCCGATTTGCTTAAATCACACAATAGAGCATCATCATCATCATTATCATCACTATCTAATTCGCTATCGCTACTTGGAGGTTTTGACTTAGTCATTACCTTCCGCCCTTTTGCCATGAGACAAATGGGTGTGTCGTCGGTGTCGGTGTCGCTCATGTCGCCGAAGAGTGATTTTTTTGGAGGAGCGGCTTCAATGGCGACGGTGGCGACTCCTTCATCATCGGTGTCGGAGTCGGAGTCGTTTGAATCCCATTCTTCGCCAATATGGGCTCACCCCGAGTACTTCTTCTTGTAGCCTTTATTTTTCTTGCTTGGCTCAATCTTCTTTTGCTCATTTGAGGAGGTCTTCTTCTTTGGACAATCGGCGATGAAGTGTCCAACTTCACCGCACTCATAGCAAGCCCTCTTCACATTTTTTCTTCTCCTTGACTTGTCATTGAAGTTCTTCTTGTATTTGCTTGACCCGTCATACTTGAGAAATTTCTTGAACTTTCTCACAAACAACGCCAAGTCTTCCTCATCTTCGCTTTCATCTTCCTCATCATCACTTGATGTTGATTCTTCCTTTTTGCTTGCCTTCAAAGCTATTTGCTTCGGTCTTGAGCTCGAGCTTTGCTTGGCAAGATTCTTCACTTCTTTTGCTTCTTCCTCCATAAGCTCATGTGATAGAATTCTTCCTAGAACATCATTAGGAGTAAGCCTTTTAAAATCTTTTCGCTCTCGTATAAGTGTTACGAGAGTCGAATTCCTTGGAGCAAAGGCTCTCAACATCCTCTTCACCACTACATGGTCAGTCATGTCCTTGCTTCCAAGCCCTCTTATCTTGTTCACAAGAATCATCAATCGATCATACATTTGTTGAGGTGTCTCGTCATCATTCATGACAAATCTCCCCAACTTTCCTTCTAACAACTCGATTTTTGATTCTCTTACACTTGAAGTTCCTTCGTGAGCTACTTGGAGTGTGTCCCATATTTCTTTGGCTTCTTCTAAGCCATCCACTTTGTTAAACTCCTCGGGACTCAACGCTCCAAGTAACACGCTCGCGGCTTGAGCATTTCGGTGGATGTTTTGCTCTTGCTCCAGTGTGAGCTCCATGTCATCTTCCGGCATATCCAAACCTGTGCAAACAATCTTCCAAACACTAGGATGAAGAGACATCAAATGCATTTTCATTTTGTGCCTCCAAGCGGAATAGTACGTGCCATCAAAGAAGGGTGCACGCCCGGAGGGCACAATAATATAGGAATGCGAAGAAGTATTTAATTTTTCGTAGTTGAAAGGAATTTGAGCTCCCTGATTGGATGTGGACGTAGCCTCCTTTTTACTATTGCCAGGAGTTCCGTCTCCGGCCCTCGGACTGTTTTGCTCGTCTGTCACGACAACCTTCAACCCCATATTTGCCATCACGTTTCCTTCAAGCGGTTAGGCCTTCGAGAAGGTTTGGCTCTGATACCAATTGAAAAGAGGTGACAATTTGCCTAGAGGGGGGGTGAATAGGCTAATTAAAAATTTAGACAATTTAAAGTAGCGGAACGATGAACGGATATTCCGATCTAGTATCGGAACTTCCGATATCTTCGGAACTTCCGAGATCAATTCGGAATATCCGATACGCTTTGAACAAGTAGACTCAAGATTAGGACAAGCAATTTGAACTACTTGTTCTCAGCAAAAGAAATAAGCAACAAAGTAAATTCACGTGACTAAAAGACGAAAAGAGACAAGATGGAACACAATAATTTGTTTCCCGGAGTTCGGATCCTTGAGGGGATCGTACGTCTCCGTTGAGGAGGCTCCAAGGAGCCGGGTCTCTTCCAACCCTTTCCTCCCAAACCTCGGTCGCACTTGAGGCTTGGCTTCACTATTTGGTTCCTTTCCTTTCGGAGGCGGAGCCGGCCTTCACAAACTTCTCACGGCGTCCCACAATCGTTGGGGGCTCGTGAGCGACGCCTAGCCGTCTAGGAGTCCTACAACCTCCAAGAGAAATAAATGCACTTGAATCTCGATCTTGGAGAGGTTCTCTACTTTCTCAAGATGAATAACAACTTAGCCCTTGACTTTCAATCACACTTGACAAACTCTCACTCACTAAATGATCCCTAAGATCAAGGAGGAGAGAAAGCTCAAAGAATACTCTAGAGAACAATCAAGAAGCTCAAGTAAATAGGCCAAGCAAGTGTGTAACCAGCAAAAGGAGTGGGAGAGGGGTATTTATAGTTTTGGTTCAAAACTAGCCGTTACCCTCGCACTCAGCCACTCTTCGGAATGTCCGAAGCAAACTTCGGAACATCCAAAAAGTGCAAATTACCAGAACTTGAAAAGCTTCTAACGGTCGAAAAACTACAGACATCGGAATGTCCGATAACAACTTCGGAACATCCGATGTCACCCAGAGAGGGAACCAACCTAAACAACACTAAGTCCTCATCGGAATGTCCGAAAATATACATCGGAACATCCGAACAAAACAGAGAGTTCCCAAACAGGAAAACGACCTCATCGGAACTTCCGAAGTGGCGACTTCGGACAGTCCGAACTAAACAGAGAGTTCCCAAACAAGAGAACAACAGGCATCGGAACATCCGAAGTGGCGACTTCGGACAGTCCGAACCAAACAGAGAGTTCCCAAACAAGAGAACAACAGGCATCGGAACATCCGATGTACCACATCGGAATGTCCGACCCTGGAAGAGCACAACGGACTAAAGCACAACTACACTTCAGAACTTCTGAAACATCGGAATGTCCGATACTACATCGGAACATCCGACTTGAACTTTAACACAAACTCATTCCGAAGCGAGAGAGAACACTACTAACTCTTGAGAGACTCGACTAAATTCATCTTGAGTGAGGAGACCATCTCTAAGTCAATTTCAATGCATCCCTCTTAATAGTACGGCAAACCTATGACTTTAAATAATCGAAAGTTACAAGCTCAAATACCGTTTTTCTTACTCAACGTCACTAGGGGATACTTCACTTACATAGACGATCTCTTCTTGAAGCATTTACCTGTTCATAAACTAGTTGAACACATTAGTTTCTTTAATCGTTTGTCATTAATCACCCAAAACACTTTTAGGGGGCCTAGATGCACTTTCAGCAGGCCGATTCGGTCAATTGGGCTCGGCCCAATTCGGCCTGTCACTGTTCTTTCTGGTTTTTCTTTTTGGATTTATTTAATCCAGGAAAATCAGTTAAATACTCCAAAATTTTTTCGGAAAGTCCAAAAATAGCCAAAATACACTACCCCAACCGTCTCGCGCCACTGAGTCCAAAAACACTCTCCGTTTCACCGTTTGAAGTCCACAAAATTCCTAAATGCCTAAATCGCCCTCTTAACCCTCTATGGCCCCTTTTCGCTCTCGTTTCCCTTTTTCTTGTTTTTCTCTTTTCTTTTCTTGTTGTTTTATTCGTTTATTTATTACTCGCTTGTTGTGCGCTATATCCGACCTTGGAGCTCGTTCCGAAGCAGTACGAGGAGACAGAGCAGGAGCCGAACGTGACCGGCACCGAGATCGACTACATCGACGACGACATAGGACTTCCCCTCGCCTCGCAAGGCAAGCTGCACTCCTTGAACATGTTGAACCCATGATAATATTATAGTATTAATTATTTCAATATTGCATTATGTCCGTATGTTAAATGCTAGAAATGTTTATTTTAGAATGCCATGATAACATAGATAGTACCTAGCTTGATTAAAGACCCACCTTGTTTTGTTGTGACATATTTCCTTTGCAAACCCTAGACTTAGCTATTTGAACCTCGTATGCTATTAATTAAATTAATTAGTCGAACAATTAAAAGTTTTGTGTAATAAAATAAAACCATCAAGCAGGAGGCTTGATGTAGACTATATTCAAAAATATGCTACGGTGAGTGGACTTGGCGGGCAAACCACTAGATGGCCACGTGCCCGATCCTCGACCGATGACAAGGCCAATGTGTATGGTGTGGATTTGTTGGTTTGGATTGGTTAAGTCTTAGGCATAATTTAAGTAATCACAACCTTGGGCAAAGTAAATAACTTAGATTCCGCTCAACCACAAGTCGGGTTGGTTAGTTGAACCGCCTCCGACAAAGCTCAGTACATTGTTCATCCCATGGGAATACCTACATGCTTGGGAATGGTTGAAGGGTTCGGTGGGACGGGAATGAGGTGTCATTCGCCGATCCTCACAACGGTAGGTACCCACATAGTATTGCCCCATAGCTCCTGAGTTGGCCAGTGGGAGCCCGAGAACAGTGGGTCCAATAACCTATCGGGTAGGGGCTATCATGGGAATGTTCAATCAAAAGGTTTTGATGGTCTCGGTCTGGACGCATGCATTTAAGTTGCATGTAAGTTTGCGCAGGGCACGATTGTCGTAGATATCTTGTGGGTAAAGCTGAGCAACTCTGCAGAGCCATATTTAAATGGTATTCGAATACGCCGTGCTTCCGGTCAATGAAGCTGAGTTTGAATTGGGGTGAATCCCGTAACTCAACCCAAGTAGAATTGTTATTTCCAACTTGACGTAATGATGAACTTGTGAAAACTCAAAATTTGCTTATTTCTATTATGTATGGTTTGTGTTTCAAATGTAAAATGTCTTCGAAAATAAAACTGCATCCACAATGATAATAATCTTATTGCCTCTTCCTTTGTGAATACCCCTGCATGTAATATTCAGAAATTCTTGTGCGGTTTGTTGAGTACTGTTGTATACTTAGTCTTGCTTTTTAACCTATTTTAGAATCTGAAGACGCAGGAGAACTCCAGAAGATCGTAGATGGCGAAGTAGTCTGGTTTTAGGGTCTTTTTTCTGTGCTCAGGCCTTGCCTGTGTGATCTTTTGGTAATGTAATGTATTGGAGCTCGCCGCTTCCTTTTGTAAAGCTCTGGCCGTTAGGCCTTATTTGTATCAAAACAGCTGTTGCGTTCTTATGCTGGCAATATATGATTTGGTTCCCGACGGCTAATCTTCCTGGATAGCTGTTGCGGATTTAAACGCACACCCTAAAAAGGGCGGTCCGTCACATTCTTGTTCAAAAATGTGTAGATGGTTCTAGATGTATGATCTGGGCCGGTCGTCGGCTAGCGCCCTAGGATCGGCGCGATCCCATGGCGACGCAAGAGCCAGCTTACAAAACACAATCTTGTGCCCGCTGCTTCGTGTGCGTGGGGAGTTTCGTGTGCCAGCGTACGTACTTCCACATGGGCTTCAGTGTGCTGGCGTGCTTCATGTAGCTTAAAAAAAGACATCGCAGTCTTGGTGTGCTTTATTCTGGTCCACTGGGCACTCGGAATTTAATTTCGACATGTCGTTTCTTCCAACACCCTCTTTTGCTTCGCTTTTTCTTCAGCAACAAAATCTCGGCGAGGCTCTTGGTGGCTGGGTGATTTGCTATGTCTAGCGTGACAAGGGTTGCTTGAAATTATCTAGGATTTAATATTTACCAATACGAGTAATGTTACCAGTCGAGGGTGCGACCGGGTATCCCCGAGCGCTCCTGCACGCGTGCCTCATCGTCGAGACCGGCGCGCCGCACAAGGCCATCGAGCGGGAGTTCGCCGCGCTCCTTCTCCGTGCTGCTCGAGCTGAGCGATGACCCGATCACCGCCGTGACAATATGTGCCGTTCATTCTGCTATGTATTTGCATTGAAAAAAAATGGGAAATTTTGTGTTATCACTGTCCGAGCGGAATTTTTATGTGTGAGGGCAAACCTAATTGCTTGCATGTTTAGATTTATTCTTGTTCAGAAATTTGTAGATGGTTCTAGGTGTATGATCTGGGTCGCCGTTTCTCCTGCAGCAGAGATCGCTCCCAGCTGTTCCGTACAATAATTCCATTCATTTAAATTCTAAAGTGTTTTTGACGTGTTTGCGGGACCGTACGAACATACAAACGTGCGTCAACTACAGGCGAAAGGGCAATCCAAGCAAACGAAGAAGCAATGGAAGGTTCTGAAATCTGAACGTATTTTAGGCGAAGACGTCGCTGTCATGGTGTATTTCGGTCCAGTGAACATATTTCTTCCAAGACCCTGCTCCGGCAATCTAACAAAAGGGTCCTTCAGCTTTTAACGAGATCCATCTGAACCCAGTGTCAATGTGCCTTCCAACCATTCCACTACAGTAATGCCATAAGAACCTCAACTACAGGTGGCGGCTCCGAGTACACCTCCAGTTGAAGTCCGGCGAGGTCTTGGTAATCGTCGTCGGAGTTGTCGCCAACCACCGCTGCTCCTTGTGTCAGGTAAGTTCAACTAAAGTTTGATAAAGCACGCAATTGTCCCCTTTCACCATTGATGCGCAGTACTGCTGCTTGTTTGATCTGATTAGTAGCATAGGAAGATTCTGATTTCGATTGGGGTTAGCGACGCTTAGCGTGATTCGGTTTTCCCAACCACGGAGGAATAGCGAAGCCAGGTCTCTCCAAAGAGACAAATCTTTTGTTCAGTTAGATAGCTTACTAATGTGCTCCAATCCTGTTGAAACTTACAATTACATCTCTATTTTTTAGGTGGGATTTCTTCACTTGTATTTCATACCATCAATGCTTACTTTTCCTTTTTTTTTCTCCACTCCACCTTTCGTAACACTAATAGATGTATTTGCATTGAAAAAACAGAGGGCACACCCAAAACAGGGGATGCTACAGAAACAAACCTGTGTAGCAATATATGTGATGTTCAATTCAATTTCTATGTTTGAATCATGATAAAACTGTAATAGCAAAAGACATTACAAACACTATACAATTGTACTTGTTACATATAGGCAGAGAAAAGGTTCAAAATAATGCTACCATCTTGAGTTGGCAAAATAGTCACCGAAACAAAGTAGTTGGTTTAGCTTTTAGTACTATCATGCTCTTATGAGTCAATGCTTGATTAATTTTTTTTTTGACGATTTCAATCATTGATTTACATTAACCTTCATTTCATACTGATATGTCTCATTTATAGCTAAACAAGATGGATTCCCCTGTTAATTATGAGAAGTACATACACAGAGCAGCAACATCCCACGAGACAATTACACTGCTCACGCAATACATCATACAAACACCAATTATGCACACAAACATAGAGATTGTTGGTGAGAAGAGTGGAAGGACCTATAGCATAATGACTGAGGAAGGGAAGCTCCTCATCAGGTCACTTTTCAAGGCACTGCATCACTTTCACAAAAGTGGAGTGTGCCCTCAGAGTTTTGATGAAGTACACGTTGTCGTGACAACTTCTGGGAGAGTGAAATTCAAAGATATAAGTTTTCAAGACAAAGAAGACTCATTGATACTTGCTAACTATCAGGATGCCCACAATATACTTGAGAGAACAATGTTCCAAAAATACACTTCAAGAGATATTCCTAAAGACATACATCATCTTTTACAACTGATAAGCTCCCCCAGTCCAATTGCTATGGAGTACGTTATAAGGACGCACGCTTCTCTGGTACCTCTTCACAAAAGGTTCCAATTCTTTTTTGCCATGTATGACCATATCAAATTTGTGTTGGCCAACGATGAACAGACAAAACGAACAGAAATCCTGAATGAACTACCATATTGTAATATTTGGCACCAAAAATTGAAAGGCAACATTCTCCTTCAGGAGTCATACCACGGCGGCTACCAACCATATACTCTGAATGGAGAACCCATTGTCTTTCTGGACTTCTACAGGAACACACTTGTGCATAGAATGGAAAGATACGGCCAAGAATTGGAGTACAATACAGACATCAAGCCATTGAAGTACACTTCAAATGACATTGAAAAGATCTTGTTGGTTACCTACCCGATGTACCTACCGAAAATTCAAGAAGAGCTTGAGAAGCGAGGTCAGTTGAGAGCTTTGAATCTTCATGACCACTTTTAAACAATCTCCAAGTGATATTTCACATGAAGAAAGCTTCAATTACCACTTTTTTATTGTAACTTTTTACTGTGCATTGCTGTAATCCGCCAAGGAACTTGAACTTTTGTGGGCAAAACAATTTTCAATAATCTATGAGTGATCTGTTTGTGTATCTGAAACTTCAGTCACTATTTGTAGTTGTGTAACATTCGAGTATACACATTTCGAGTATGCTGTATTCCGAGGAAGATATTTTGAACAATCTATCAGTGATTTGTTGCATGCATAAAGCTTCAACTACTGTTTCTAGTGGCGTAGCATTTGATTATACTCTTGTAGCCTACAGAATAAGCTTTGGTTGTATTTCCTTCTGGTATGGCGACGAAGTATTTGTGCAACTATGTTGATGAACTACTTTTGACAAATTTATAAATAATTTTGTTGCGTATATGAACCTCTAGCACTACTTCTGGTAATGTAACATTTCGGTGTACTTTTAGAATCTGTGGAAGAAACTTCAATTTTATTTTCTATGTATTGTGCATGTAATTAGTATTGAGCCTACACATTATTGTGGAAATCATATTCTCTACTTGCAATTTAGCATGAGAAATTTTGTATTATCACTTACTGAGCGGAATTTTAGGTGTGAGGGCAAACCTAGTTGCTTGTTTAGATTTATTCTTCCTTAGAAAAATGTAGATGGCTCTAGATGTATGATCTATGGAGTGCCACTTAGTAGGTTCTAGATTTATGATCTACTAGGGAGGACTGCGCGCTACGCTGCGCCGTAATATTTTGATGAAGTGTTGTGCATGTTTAAAAGAAAAAAGAAATATTGTACCACGTATGCTAATCAAGACCAAAAAGGTTGCTTGTAAAGTATACATATAGACAATCTATTCGATGGTGGGTGAGTATTTGTTATCAAAACTAATCTTACATCTAAGTTATCTATTTTGGCTTTGGTCACCAAGTATTCGTTGTATCATAATATCTAATCATGTGTGCCTGTAACTCTGATTTGATATCAATAATTCATGAAACAACAGAAAATTGCTAAGCATGGCAACATAAGCACATTCCCAGGATAAAAAAAACAAGTTTCCTTCCCATAGGGCTATACATGCATGGTATTATAAATAAAGCAAGGATTTTAGTATTATGTATGGGAAGATCAGCAACTTTAAGAAATTAGCAAGAAGCAGTTAAGTCGGTTATCTTAATATGCTATCCTTAGGCGGACAAATATAAAGTATAGTATCTGACAGGTGAGAATAGAGGCTTTGGCAACTATGACATTATGTTTTAAGTCTGACAGTGGCTTCATACAAAAGCGCATGCCTTCAACATTCAGGGAGCAATTATGTTATTAATAGTTCTAAAAGAGGGAAGTCAATGTAAATCAAATTCTTAACAACAGAATTAACCTGGTTGAGGCCATAACATACTCAATATTTAATCAGAAAGGCTTGTAGTTTGAAATCAGAAAGGCTTGTAGTTTGAAAACGAAAACATGTATGCTAGCACTCATACCATTACGGCAGGCAAGGTTGCCAAAGCCACAAAAAAAAAACAATCTCCACCTCATCATCTGATCTTGCTGCCTTCTCTAAATTGATTACACTACTAACTCTTAACATCCATATTCTGTTCCTCAACATTGGACCACCTTTTGCGCCTGGAATCGCTGTGAACATCTGAATTACCCCTTTCATCAAAATTCCTCTGTTACACCAAAAACCTTCCTTTAGTAAGAGAAATTTGGATCAAGTTATGGAAAATTTTCTCCTCAACTATTTTCCTTACCATCATATACTGATGAGTCGAATGTGGTTTACTCCATACCCATCACTGGATTTGTTCCAGAAGGATCCATCTAGGAGATTAGCCTGTGCCCAATACAACTGAGGCAAGTCCATCTACAACGCTCACACAAGTAGTAGATATGGAATCACAACATAAATAACCTAACAGTCTAATCCCTCAATAAATCCAGAGACTACAACTTAGCTATGAACAAAGAGCTAACTACCAGTCTACCACTAACCAAAATTCCTTTTTTCTTCATTAATAATGATAACCAGAATTTAGCTGTAAACAAGTCGGGCAAAGAATTGGATGAAACCTAATCAGAGAAGGCATGTTCTTGCCTGAGCATTACCACCAGTTGAAGTGAAAAGCTTCTCAATTAATACTGAATGCACATCTTCCTGGCACAATAAAGTAAAATCTCAATAAATAACCTTAAGGCAAACAATCTTGTATGGTAAAAGACACTAATTAGTCTATGTTAAGTATATGTAGAACATTAAAGACACAAAATAAAGATGTTTCCTCAAGCTAATTTGTGTCGTACTAAGGAATAGGGAAAGAGATCAAGAGATATGAATTCGACCTACCTGCAATCAATATCTGTCATACTCAAAATAGAAGACGACATAGCAGTACCTGTTAACAGTAGATAAAGATGTTGAAGTATAACGACATGCTGAGCTTATTCAATTTTTGGCAAGTTTGATCTTTTGGGAGTGAAAGCTGCACCAAAGTTGAATCAGACTGTATAAGAATATCGGGCAATTACCAAAAGTTTGCTAAACAAATTTTTCGGCTAATCAATCGAAATTTGACTCAAAAAATTTTATCTAACCCAATCATGATATAAATACAACATGAAAAGAGTGGGACAAAAGACGAATGATGCTTGAAATAACTAACCTATCGAAGGCCATGTGCACAAATAAGAAGGCCATACACAAGATAAGCCAGATGAATCAATGTATACATTAATGTGGGAAGGGTGAGCAAACTGAACTCTAGATTAACAGAGAATGAGAAAAAATAGAGAGAGGGAAAGAAGGATGAACTCACAGGCGGAGCCTCGACCCATCTCCAAATCGACATAGAACATAGAATTAGAGCAACATCGCCTCGCATCCCTGCCTCTCCATCGTCCTCTCTCTCATTCACTGCCATCCTAATTATTTCATAATATGGAGAAAAAAACGAAATATGTGATAGCATCATTGAAGTAAAAAGCTTCTCAATTAATACTGAATGCACATCTTCGTGGCACAATAAAGGAGAATCTCAATAAATAAC
The DNA here is from genome assembly GCA_036346355.1 of Rhipidocladum racemiflorum. NCBI lineage: Eukaryota > Viridiplantae > Streptophyta > Magnoliopsida > Poales > Poaceae > Rhipidocladum > Rhipidocladum racemiflorum. The sequence continues at coordinate 57,502,262 of CM070572.1, read as the reverse complement.
CTTAAGGCAAACAATCTTGTATGGCATGCAAAATATGAGAAATCATATTCCGTTATCTTCCTATCCTTCCCCTGCTCTCAGAATGAATATTCAGGGAAACAACACATGCATCACGCAGGCAATTGAGACGATGTTTGCCCATGAATAACCAAAGGAAAAGTTTTAAGATGGGCACAAATTAAAGCGAATCTTATATCTCAAATTTTGACTCTTACACCAACACAAAATATATTGTAACCAGCAGAGTACTCCAAATACATAGTACATTGTTACAAAATGTGTAGGCACAGAAAAGAACTAATAACATTAAGGGGACAAAAATATCACATTAAGCCTTGTTCATCTCAGGCTCCAACGAATTAAGCCATCACTTGAGAGCAAAATCAATGGCTTCTTTCTTTCATTCGTTGTCGAAATAATAGTAAACACTAATCAGGACCTCACAAAAATATCTGACTCAAAACCATTTGTTGCTCACATTTCCAGCACGAGAGTTCCTCAGGGGTGAAAGACCCAAACTACAGAGAATACACGATGCTGTTTTGCCTACATACAGCATCTTGATAGGAACAACAAACTAAAAGTAGAAAAATAATGTTGAAGCTATGCTTAGTGATCAGTTTAAGTATTGAGCTCAGAAGCAATATCTGGTACCAAGCATTACACCCTTCAGTATGATAAACGTGATGGATTAATTTAACATAATGACTATAAGCATGTGCAATATCTTATTTATGCGTCGGTTGGGGTGTGCAAAGCGAAATGCATGCCTCACTAATTTCCAATAATGTACTATTCATCATTCTGAATATCATGTGCCAAAAAATACATGCATGCTTGTTCTTCTAGCCAGTTCATCGTTAAAGAGCTTAAAATCTTCACGACAAAGTGGTATGCCTCCGCACCGCAAATACAAACAGCGAAGGAACCATAACTCGGATCAAAACGAAACGCTAAACGTAAAATCGATGGATTCCTAATCCGCGGTGGCAAACCCAATCGTCTCAAACCCAAGGAAAATACCCAAATTTCTACAAACCCATAGCCCTACAGTAAGAACTCAAAAACAACAAATCGAAGTCATATCTTGAACAAATCCGCAATCTCTTTAGCAGAAAATAGGAAACAAGAGCGCCCATCCTTAATCTTAGCACAAGTCAATGATCAAACAAACGAAGCACCAAACAAATCTAAATTTAACCCCAATAAAGCATGGCGAACAAAATCCCAAACTCTAAGCAACATCGCCACCGTACAACAATCGAAATCGCCCAAGTAGTACTCGGAGACGCTGCGATTGGAGCACCACAATGCGTAGCTTGAGTCATTGCTTCGCTCATTGCCGAGCGCCCGCCGCTTTAGGGTTTGGGCACCGATTGCACACGCGATGGCGAAAGCGAGCCGGCGAGCACGCGTGTGAAGCGGAAGCCGATCGCGAGAGGCGAGGCAGCGCTCCCAGGGCTAATCCCTTCACCCATGCGCCAGTCATGCGCCTCGAGGACTCCGCGAGGACCGAATCCGAGCGGGAGGCACGGTGGGGTGGACGGTGAAGGAAGTCGCGTTGCGAAGAGACGGGAGGGCAGGCTCCGCGACGGGGAGTTCATGGGACGATGGGCACGATGGTGAAGGAAGGAGGCGACGACAGCGGCCGGGTGGGAAGGGAATAGAGGGAGAATGGGATGCGACCTCAAGGACTCCGCGAGCACCAAAAAGATGATGCTTGACGGGCCGGCGAATGGGACACGCGGCGAGGCAAGGAGGCAGACAGGAATGGGATCCGGACGCAAATACGAAAAATTGCGGGGGGTTTTTTGCGGGAAACGCTGACGTGGGGCTCGTGAGGGCTCACCATTTCCTTCCACTATAATATAGTTAATATATATATATATATATTTGAGTGTCTTTTTTTTACAGTTGTGTTTGCTGTATCGGAATCGAACGGTAGGGAAAGAATATGCCGATGTGGCACTCTCTTGTGCTTCGCTTTGCACTCAACTTTAACAGGGATAAAGATTTGAGGGAATGTTTATATAATTACGTCAATGACCCTACTTTTGGAAATTAGTGGTTTGTTACATGCATGAAACTTCAGTTAGTGTTACTTGTAGTGTAACATTTGAGTGTACTCTGCATGCAACGCATAGTTGTGTATCACAGTATCCTGCTAGAAGAATGCATTTGAGCTATACAACCTGGCACCCACAGAACAGCTATAATAAACTTTCATGCTTCATTATTGGTAGAAGAAAAAAGGCAAAAAAACTCATAATTATAAACAATTGAACAAGCAGTACCTTTCCACTTATGGAACTGTTACCATTGACTTGAAATGGCGCGCACCTCATTGAAAAGTACAAACGAAGATGCACTTGGAGTGATTATGGTCATGTTTTGCAGTTCTAGGAGTGGATCAAAACTTAAAAGCAAAGCAGAGAACTATAGAATGTATTTTGTGGGCTTAGATCTATGCTCAGATTTTAATCAGAGAATCTTCAAACACATTGCATAGATTGTTCAATTTCAGAAGGGTAAACAAGTAATGTGTGCGGGTTTTCTTTTCTTTTTTCTTCATAGATGCATCTATTTTAGCAGGCGAGATTGACAGGCGAGATTGATATTTCTCCATTCTATTTTAGCAGAAAATCGTCCAAGAAAATTACGACCTCAATAAGCTTATCTTGAAAAGATCTAATCAACAGCACTGGCGTACGTTGTCCCCGGAACTATCAAAATACACCGAGCAAAGTCTACAGTGATTTAAGATGGCAATGGGCTGATAGCAAACAGCAAGAGCAAGAACAATCAGTAGTGGAGAGAACCGTACCAAGAACTTCGCTTCCTGTTCCCGAATCCTGAGACGGCTCTGGTTGACCAATGGCGGCAGCGGGCAGCGGCGGGGACGGCGAGAGGAATGCCGCCGGCGGAGGCCGGAGGGGGCAGCAACGGGAATGTGGACCGGCACTGCGGCCGAACAGCGGAAGGTGGCGGCGGCCGGCTAGACGCCGGCAAATCTTCCGAGGATAACATTGGCACGGGTGGTGTCATCTGCAGATCTATTGGTGTTGGCAATGGTGGCCGGCGCATTTGGCCCATGGCGTGGTGGGACGAAGATGTATTCTCCTTTCAACTTCAGGTGCAGACCCAGCTCAATGTAATTCGACCGAGTCCATGGGAATTGCTTCAATGGATATTTCGATGGCCCACTACATTGGGCCCGATCAAATGAACAATACAAACGAGAGAATTACAAGAATAAATTATGCTATAAAAGAGAGCACATTACCAATTTGCCACGAATTATAACCTTTTTGTTCTGTACGTTTGTCACGCCCGGCTTCTCCCGCAACGGCCGCCGCCGCCCTTTCCACCGCCCGCCCCGCGCCATAGAATCCGCCGCCGCCCTTCCCCGCTGGCCGCTGCACGCCTCAGCCGCCCCTATAAAACCCCCGAGACCCCCTCTCTCCCGTGCCCTCCCCTCTCTCCCTCCGCTCTCCTCCTTCCCGGTCTTGTGCCCGCCGCCGCCTCCTTCCTCACTTCCGGCCGCCGAAAGCGGCCCGTCGCCGCCCGCCCGCCTCCGGGTCCCCTGCAGCTCACGAGCCCACCGCCACTCTCCGTCTTCTTGCGCCGCCGCCCTCCATCCTCCACCCCGGCCGGTGTGCCGCGCCGCGTCGCCGCCACTTCGGCTGCGCATACTGGCGCGTATCTTGGCCAGACGTCTTGGCGTGGTCCATCAGCGTGGGCCAGTCCGCGCCCGGCGACCACCTGTCGGTAGTTTTAAAAGAAAAAAAAGATTTCAAAAATCCGAAAAAGACCGCTGACGTCAACATGACACGGAAATTCGGATTTTCTTTAAAAAAAATGATTTAAAAATTCCAGAAAATCCCAGAAAACCCGTTTTATTCGTTTTTAAACTTCCGGGAGCCCGTTTTCACCCGTTCGAACTCCGTTTGGCTCCGTTCTTCCTCCTAAATTCGTTAAAAACCTTAAGCTTTAGTTTAATGCTAGTTTGAAATTCAATTTGTGTTTATTTGAATTCGTTTGGACTTTATTTGAATTTGGATGCTTTTTACGCGTAGATTACGGAGAGTCCGAGGAGCTCCTGAACGACGATTTCGAGCAGCAACTCGTCGAACCAGGCAAGTCACACCCCCTTGACCATGTTGCTCCCAATTTATGAACTTGTATGTTGTATTTAAAGTTATTGCATGCTTATTTATTATCTCTACTATTCTAAATCACCAGTTGGTGGCAGTGGTGCATTCTACACATAGTAGCTGTTAAAGTGAGAGTTTAAATGCCAAGAAACGAAGCGTCGGCTCAACAAAAGTATCACGCCATTCTTTATACCATTAATGCTATTCTTGAACACATCACAGAGTATCACGCCATTCTTTATACCATTAATGCCATTCTTGAACACATCACAGAAGCTATCATTTACACCATTTGAAGGGTCATTGATCATTACGAAGCTATCATTTACACCATTTGAAATTTCAAATCTGCCGCTAAAATCTACCGCTCTCTTCTTTAGTATCCCTGGACTTCACATATAATAGAGATCGAACTGGTTGAACTTCAAAAGCAGGCATACTGGAAAGATAGTAGCCCTGGAAACATAGTAGAGATCGAGATAGGGAATAGCCCTGGAAAGATAGTAGAGAACAATCAGACCGCAGCTCGGAGAACTTCAAAGGCCGCAGCTCGGAGAACTTCATCGCCAGCTTCATTTCCATCCACGAACTCCCTGCATGCAGTGAGACCAATCAAGGTTAGTAGTGCTCATTCTTACACGTCACAGAATCATCTCTTCTTATGCTTCGTTTCTGTTGCCTCTTCTTATGCTTCACAGAATCACAGAAGACAGTAGTGTAAGAACATCAAGGATACACGTCAGAGAAGGTTAGTAGTGCTCATTCTTATGCTTCATGGTTGGTATCCCTGTTTGAATCATCTCTTCTGGATAGGTTCTCTGGATAGGTTCTCTCACTGGGGCCGCAGCTCGGAGAACATCACCTCCAGCTTCATTTCCATCCACGCCCTCCCTGCATGCAGTGAGACCTATCAAGGTTAGTAGTGCTCATTCTTACACGTCACAGAATCATCTCTTCTTACACGTCCACGTAATCATCTCTTCTTATGCTTCGTTTACATTTGCCTCTTCTTATGCTTCACAGAATCACAGAAGACAGTAGTGTAAGAACATCAAGGTTACACGTCAGAGAAGGTTAGTAGTGCTCATTCTTATGCTTCATGGTTGGTATCCCTGTTTGAATCATCTCTTCTGGATAGGTTCTCTCACTGGGGTTAATAGAACTTCCTAGAATAAACATTGGATACGTGATTATCAGGAGTGAAACACGAGGATTTTTAACAGCATCCATACGTTTTATTATTTATGTGTCCCATTCATGAACCTCAACTTAACAATGCTCTTGCACTTCAAAAGCACATTTTTCATGATAATAATCTAAGTCATTTCCAACTCCACTAGCTGGCCAACTTCACCAAAAAAACATATTACAGATGAACCATCTAGAGAAGAGAGGCTAGAACCTAAAAAGGCATTTCGGACTTCCACAGATAAGTTGAAGTAGTTACCTAATCTTCGGTTGGCTGAATTCTTAATGTATCCATCTTGCACACCCTCCCTAAGTGCATCATCAATGAACCTTTGAATGATTCACACACAAAATCAGATGTAAGGCAACTTAAAGCCCAAGATAGTTATTCATAGAGCAATCACAGAGTACAGAACAGAGTACAGAAAAGAGACAATAACTGCACAAGTGAACACATACGATCAATAAGGACAAAAAATATCACTTTTAAGTAATCGTGTATTGATGAAATTAAAGCATGCTGCATGGGTACAAGAACATCCAGAAACTTTTGATTAAATACGATGTGATTTCAGTCCATTCTTGCAGATAACAACAAAGTCCTCACATATGCTCAGTTTGTACAATGGCCTAGAATTCTTGCCAATTTTTGAAGACAAAAAAAACTAACATACTACCAGCTATGGTCATAGCATCTTACAATTAATTTATAATGATCCTGAAAGTTCTCTATCAACAATAGCTCACATTCTCCAGGAATTATTTCTCTAGAGGGATTTTTGTAATAAATTGACATAAAAGGAAACAAAGATACTTACTTTTCGGCTCCAGCCGCAGATGGTAAGCTATCGGAAAGTCGAGAACTCTTCCAAGGCTTTCAACTATGAGAAGAATCATGAATAAACAAGTCACTACAAGAATACTAGAATAGTTCTATTGAAAAGATAGGAAGAAAAGAACCATTTCGATTTTAACAAATCCAAGCATAAAATGAGTGCATTGAACAGGAGATAAATAATGTAACCCTGTTTTCACTTTTTAGGGTATATACAAAGTCCAAACATTTTCCTGACTGCTAAATCCTGTGCCTCCCAGAGTCCCAGTTGTAAAATTCAGTTTGCTGTCCCCTTCCTTAGCAGAACTATGCATGATACACCCATGAGGATGAGAATCTTGAATGAACACAGTTAATCATACGTTTGCAAAATTTTGAAAATGATAACGAAGAAAGAATGCCTGCATTTAATCTGATGAGCACACATGTAGCTGAAATTGTACAGAGGAACACAACTGCAGCAGAAAAAGGATAAATGTTAATGTGGCCCTCATATAGTAGAGATTTAACTTACCCTGCAACTTACAAATGTGGACCTCATATAAGAGTTTGGTGAAAATATTCAAAAGTTGATCTTTGGGTCGAACATGGCTTAGCACAATATCACCTTTTGCATAATCCCTAAGGAAATGATGATGGATATCAATGTGCTTTGTACATGAGTTTTGAACCAGATTATTTGCAATTTTCAACACACTTATTATCATAAAGTGACAGTTTCTACTCATTTACATAGTGCTGGTTCTTATGCAGTTATGCTTAAATATATGAATGAATAGAATATAGTTCCAAAACATTATATAGAACACACAAATACCAATATTTCTAGCAAATTGTAACAACAAGTACCTGTGCAAATTTAGCACAGTTACTCATAACTTGCTCTTGATAAGCTCTCAGATCTCTGAGTAGTTGCACTAAATTTAAACAACAGCTTAGCCTTAGGCAAAGGGAAACAATATGAAATAGAAAGTAGTATAAAAAACATTAGGGAACACAAGTGGTGCAAACCTGCTTAAGTGCAACAGCCAAGCCAGTGATGGTATGATTATGAGGCCCACCTTGCAGACCCAGGAAGACGGCAGCATTGATCTTGTCCTCAAAATCATACATAACCTATAGCGTAATAGATCATTAGGCCTTTTATTTTGCGGTGAAAAGAGTATTACAAGATGAGCTCACTAGCTCAGTACAAAAGAAACAGCTCTAACACTCTGCTACTATCGTTTTATTGTTTTCCTCCAGTAATACCTCTTTCCCTTGCTTATTTATTTCTTTCACCCCCTTCCTGAAAAAGATCATGGCTCCACGTGGTCCACGGAGTGACTTGTGAGTAGTGGTAGTCACTACATCTGCATAATCAAAAGGAGATGGAACAACACCAGCTGCAACTAGCCCACTAATATGTGCCATGTCTGCTAGAAGTATTGCCTTCGCTTGTCACATATCTCAGAATTGCACAAGATAAAATGGACTTATTTGACTGATTAGAAAAGACAAATATTCGATGTTCATTACCGAGGAGTAATACTTGCCTTCCGCATGCGGGAATAATCATAAAGGCGAGCATATGCACTTGCACCAGCAACGAGCACTTTTCTCCAACTGTACAGAAGTAGCAAAAGAAGCTTAGGAACGAGAAGGTGTTAGGGTAATTCATATTGAAATAATTTGACTAATAAAGGAGATATGAAACAATGAAAATATCCTAGACGATGCAGTAAGAAACCTTTTTTTAAGCCGAGAATGATGCTAAAGGCAAAAAGAACACATTTTGTCCACTTTGATGAAAAATGCATATCTATAAAAGAATGGTCAAGAGAGCTTAATAAGCTGATGGCATAAACTGGAACAAATAAGGAGGGAAAGCCACCTGGTCATAATCAATAAAGCCAGTGCTTTCATCCAATCTGTAAGGCATTGTCTCAAAGAATATTGAAACTACAGAGATTTTCTTAGTGTCAGTCTGCAAAAATCAAAAAGTAGAACCATTGAGTCATGGGGGTTTCAAGAGCATTGTGTCTGAACATAACTAAGAATATGATATAATATTACTCATTAGTATGTATTCTAAAATACATAATCGAGGGTGCAGCTAGCACTTCATTTTGCATTGCAAGCATAAAAAAAACAAAAAAAACATAATATGATAATAAGAAACCGCCCCAGGGAGAAGCTGCATAAAAGAATATTATAAAACATGAACAAATGTATAAAACTAAAGCAAAAGCAAGACAGAAATGGTTCAACCCAACAGTGTTACATATCCATTCTCCAACTAAAACAAAGGTCCGTACTTTTGTTGCTTTTCTCAACATTCATTTTGGAATTGAAAAAGAACTCCTGGTGGTTTATTCAAGTCCGTCTTTGCTTTTTTATTTGCATATTCATTTGGTGAGGACTGTATGAAAACAAACAGGCAAAATGTATTTGTTGACCATCATGTTTTGTGTGTAAAGTATCCGTAACAATTAGCACTTTAAAATTAGATGTTTTTAAATCTGATGAATTCAAATTACATGTCTCTCTTGTTTATTTAAGGATTTCAAATATCAATGTCTTTTATTTAAGGATATTTGGAACATCTAGCATATTCATTTGTAGCTAATGCTTTTAGGTGCATGCTATCAAGATCTTTGAGTGGTTTGATATAGACAAGTTATTTTGTGTAGCTTTCAAGATCTTTTGAGTGGTTTGTATTAGACTGTGCAAAATTTTGTGCATTAGATATAATATTACTTCATTTTGCATTGCACTTCATTTTGCACTGCAAGGACAAAGAAAGATGACAAGCAAGTGCACATGCTTGCATGCCACCAAGAAACAAAAAAACAATAAGGAGGTAATAAAGAAGATACAGACCGATGTACCTGGTAACCATGAGAAAGATGTCCACCATGAGGAAGATCCAGTGCCATGATTCTTTCATGTGGCTTCAACAAATGCTAGTTGTATACATGGAAGTTGGCAGGTGAACCCGACAGAGGTTGCACATTCACTGCAGAGGTAGAAATTGGTCATGAAGGGAAACTACCACTCCAATACAAAATTGTTAGCAACACTAGCTAAATGGTTAGAACTTGCCACCATCTTTGTGAAAGGTAAACTACCATTCCAAGACAAAATGGTTAGCAACGCAAGCCAAAAATCGAAAACATATCTGAATAATTTATAAGCCCAGTTGTGTACCATATATAGGTTCTGGAATTGACTAACGGATTGGTTTGTAACAGGTGCGATGCAAACACATACCGAAGAGAAATTTCATAAGCAAATTAAGAACCTAGAACTTATCCCATGAGATTTACAATTTGACTGGTTTAGATGACAGTATCTCCCATCAAGTGCTCTTAACATTTTGTAAACTATGGAGCATTTACAAAATTGCCTCGAATCAAAACAGCATTTTATCTTATTCAAAACAATATTTTTTATCCTCTTTTTGCACAGCCAAAACCCGCGGGGGGGGGGGGCATGAAGGCTATAGTTTATAGAGAAATATTTACAAGATTTTACCTCCCCACTTTTCTGAGTCCAAGCGGAAAGCCTCCAAAGCACATTTCTGGCACAATGACTCCGCCATATCAATGTATCTGCAGGCAAGCAAAACCAGAACGGGCGTGAGACACTAAACCCTAGGTGCAACACATACGCAGAGAGAAATTAGAGGTAGGGTGGGAGGACGGGCGTGAGAGATCTACCTGCGCCGTTGCCTTCCACGCGCGCCCGCTTGGCGTCCACGCCGGCGGCGTTCGCATGCGCGCCCGCCTCGACCTCCTCGAGCTTCCTCTTGAGATTGCCTTCGCCCTCGACGGCCGCGGGAGGCTCCGCGGCGGTCACTTCCTGCGTGACGGCGGCGGCAACAGTTCCTCAGGCACTACCTCCGGCGGCGGCGCGGTTGCGTTGGGCTCCGCCATGGGACAAGGGGATTAGGGTTTGAGGGTTTTCGCCGCCTTCGATTTTTACACGGGGGCGAAGGCGCTTGCGGTGTCCGTGTCTAGCTTGCCTGGGAGGGGGAGGAAGGGAAGCAGGAGGGGGAGGCACCGGGAGAGCAGGGAGGGATGGGGAGGCGCCGGGAGAGCAGGGAGATGAGGGAGAGGGCGGCTTGAGATGGAGGTGTGTCGGCATAGAGGGAGATGAGGGAGAAGTCGGGAGGATAAGGTTTAGGGTTAGAGGAGGGGAGTGAGTCGGGCCGGTGGGCCGAAGTGCGGCTGGGCCAAATAAGGGCATGGGAGGGAGAGAAAGTCTAAAAATACTAATGGAAACCTCACAAAAAACATTGTCTACAGAGAAGTACTCACATCATAGACAAGGTTTTGATTGAAATCATATTCAAGTCGTGTTACAATGTAACTGTTTATTTTAAGATCTTTTGAGACGTATACCAAGAATATCATCTCTAAGTATGTTCTAATCGGGAGAAACCATAGAAACTTTTGCAATCGGGAGAAATAGAAGGGGCCCTTGTGCATGCGGGTATTTAGTGGGTATTGTTCAATGCTTGGAATCTCTCTGACAATGAGATTGAGAAGATTCATGATCGTTTTCTGTGTGCTCTTGTGGCTTTGTTATTCACTACTAACATCAAAGATTGTATTCGAAGAGAATCTAACGCACTTGTAATCGAGAAAGATAGATGTTTGATCTTGTGAAATAATTTTTTTTTAATCTTTATTTTTAGTTATCAATTTTGTTTTTCGTAGCAACGCACGGGCATGTAACTAGTAGACATTAATTTCCGACCTAATTTTAAATGATAGTTATACCCAATTTCGACGTGCGACCTTTGACATTGGAATTCCGATACCCTTGTAACCTTAGTAAAAATATGAATTATGACTATGGTAATAGTTAGACATTGTTTAGCCATGCATAGAACTGAACTTAGGAAATTTTGGGAACTTTATGCCAAAATGATATCATGTTCATTTGGAAACTTATAGTGATCAATGTTAGTATCAATGTGGAGATTAGTATGGTTAAAATGAAAATGACTTAGACCGGGCGAGAATTGGTTGGAAAGTGGTGAGGTCATGGTTCTGGTTTGTGGACAGTCTCGCCTAGTCAATTAAGGACCGGTCTGAGTCTCGCTGAATGTAAAGTCTAACCGTACTACCACGAGTCTGGAATGGGACAGACCTGGCTATCCTTATTAAATCATTTCATGGACAGTCATGCCATATGGGGGTAGTGGTGTGGTGAAAGCGAGATGCTGCCACTCTGGCGCAAGAGGGGGCTTCTGAATAGAGGGAGTCTTTCAGCGGTGAAACCTTAGCGGGCATGACTACATGTATGATTTATTAATGGGCCTTGTCATAATTTTCTCTGTCACTCACCAAAGGAAGTGTGTTGACATAAAAGGGAAATATTATGTCTTGTGGGTAAAGTTGTACAACCTCTGCAGAGTATCAAACTAATCGATTAGCCGCGCCCGCGGTTTTGGGCATGCCGAGCAAGCCATTCTCAGATTAGACTTTAGTAAATTAAAATTTGGTTTTCAGAAATTATGATTGGATGGAGGGAGTCCATCATGGGAAAAACTCAGCCAATTCCAGGAGAGATTCCTGAGTTAAATTGTATAGATCTTGATTAATTTTGGAATAAAGTATGCCTTTTAAAATTATTGAAAATGTTATTAAACTGTTACTTTATGCTTAAACAAACCATATTGCCATCCTTGAATACCCGTACATTTATATTGCATTTCCGGTGTGATTTGCTGAGTACGTATGTACTCACCCTTGCTTAATTTATCACTTCAGAGGAGGAGTATCACGATGGTGAGGAACAGTTGGACTAGGCCGCGTCCCCAGTCGATTGCCTGTGGCAAATTAATTGAGCTCTATTTATTATTCTTTATTTCCGCTGCTTTTATTTATACGTTGGCCTGCGCGCCATTTCATTTGTAACTTTGAATATTTATCTTTAATAAAGAACGACAGATATGCTATGGTTTTATTTCTACTGTGTGTACTAGCATTTCCTGGACTAGTACAGAATACACAAAGGATTTCGGAGGTGTTATTCCGGAGTCCGACAACTTTCCTGTCAATCTGAGGACTGGTACATAAAGTTCTTCTCCCCAGCCGTAGCCTCTAATAAATTTTTTTTTTCAGATTTAACATCTGTGCTATTTTTTTTTACTAAAAATAACCCCTTGTTGCGGTCTAAGAGCGCTACAGGCTGCCTACAGCGGAGAGCGAGCGCTGGCCTCGCGTGGTGCCGTAGCAGTACTACGCGCCATTTTTTTTTAAGAAAAAGAATGTTGGATTGCAGCTGAAAAAAATATTTGATAACCATTTGCGATGGTAAAAAATAGTACCCGCAAAAAAATATTATTGACTTGCGAAATAAAAAATGATTATTTAGGGGTTACAATAGTGAAAAATTCGCGATCTGTGACGGTAAATAAATATTTCATGACCACCCGCGGTGGTAAATATTGCCTGCAAAAAATATGGGCTCGCAAATATAGATGCCGCAAAAATATTATTTGCAGTTCAGGTCAATATTATTTTTTTTCACAATTATACGGACCGTCAATAATTTTTTTTCGCAATAATCCAAAATTCTTTTTTTTAAAAAAATTGGTGCGCAATAACTTTAGCATGCTACATACCACGGGCCGCCTGCAGCTCTCCCTCTCGGATTGCGACAGGAGGCTATTTTTGAAAAAAAAACTAATACAGACGCTAAAACTAGTACACTGTGATGGGAAATATGTAACATTGAGTATCTTCATTACTCTTCTGTATATGCATTTTGATGCCAAAAAACGGCAATCTTCTGAAGGATTTTGTTTTCATCTCCTAAATCCAAAATTCTGTGATGAAACATATGGCTACCATTTTGTGAAGAATAAGCTGAAAGGTCAACCACTTGTACTTCTTGTCTTCCCTATTTGCTTAAATGAACATCGAGCCTCTATAAGAAATTAAGAAGGTTGTTAGTCTAATGGTTTTATTTGGTATAAGAAATTAAGATGGCTCAAAAAAAGTAGGGTCGCTATCGAGCTTAACGTGCTATTATCGAGTTTTTTTAAAAATTAATATAGTTCAACGTAAAATTATTTTATTAACCATTTAAGAGGTTATTTTAAATTCAAAACCATTATCGAGTCGAGCCTCGTTAACTTTTTTTTGCTTGAAATAAACACATTTTAATTTTAAACATATTAAATATTGTAATTGAAGAAATTTTGATTCGAATCCTAATAATCTTTTTTTCTCTAGCCCTAGTTGAAAGGAGAAGCACGACTACTCGAAAGAATTTCATGGTTAACACCATACTGTTCGCCTTCGCTGTCCCAGCATTGATTAATCTAGTTGAACTCATGCTTCGAAGATTGTTGAACTGACAACATGTGCCACACAGATGTCTTTTAGTTCTTCGTAATTTCTGTTGTGAGAAAGGTGTTTTGCTTGTTGGTTTTCAATATGCAAAGCGTTAACACCTTTATGTGCGCATGCAGGCAAAACCATTCCGTTTCATTACGATGAGTTGCCTTCGAACTTTATTTACACACGCAGAACTTGCTCTTTTATACATACATGACTGAATAACTACTCTAATACGCGCGGAAGAATTGCCGGCAAGCCCGGCCGGTCACGATTGTGCTGGGCGATTTTGCAAAAAAAACCTTTTGCTTTTTTTAAATTACAAATAGGTCCCTGTAATTACAAAGAGATCCTTTACGATTATTTGTGAGGGTAAGAAAAACGTTCCAAATAGCGTTTAGGTCCCTCGGTTCGTTACTTTACAAAAAAACTTCCGTTAAATACAAATCGCAAACGAGTCCTTTTCTAATTTTTCAGAGTAGCGGTTAGGTACAAAAAAATAACAAATAAATCCTCGTCCCTTACGTCCAGCTCCTTTCTCCATTTTTCTCGGAAAAAATATTTTCGTCAACAGAAATATGTGTACAGCTCTATCTCTAGACTTTTTTTCCCAACTCGATCTAAAATCTCTAGACTTTTTTCTCCAACTCGATCTCTAATATTTTTCGAAACATGTATTATTACTCAGTGAACGCATAGAGTGTTAAACTTGATCAAAAAAAGGTTATGATCTATAGTATTTTTCGAAACATGTATTATTCATCAGTGAACGTATAGATTATTAAACTCGGCAAAAGAAGGTTGTATTATTACTCGGTGAATGCATAGAGTGTTAAACTCGACAAAAGAAGGTTGTCATCTCTAATTTTTTTGGAACATGTATTATTACTCGGTTAACACATAGAGTGTTAAACTCGGCGAAAGGAGGTTGACCGGGTAATAATAGCGTTAACCAAATTCGTCAAAAGAAATATTTGTGCAACTCTATCTCTTTATTTTTTTTAACTTGATTTCTAATATTTTTTAGAATATTAGAGTTGTATCTCTATAATTATTTTTGCAACTCGATCAATAGTATTTTTGGAAACATGTACTATTAACTAGTGAACGTATAAAGTGTTAGACTTGACAAAAGAAGATCCTTTCTCTGTTTTTCTCGAGAAAAATATATCTATTATGTCTGGAGGATTACGTTTAGGTTACACAAATTCGTAGACGGCTCCTACCCATCCAAATTTTTAGAGACCACTCTGAAAAAAATAAAACAATGGTTACACAAATTCATAGTTGATTCCTACCAATTCAAAAAAAAAAAATTAAATCACTCGGGAAAAATATATGTTAAATTTCTCCTGCAGTGTTTTTTTAGAAAAAAAAACAGAGCAAATTTTACACGGTGCGGCATATACCGCACATTCTACCTAGTAGACTAACATGGAAGTAGCGATCGCGCTATAATCATCATTTCTGTAGTAACAATCTTTTATTTTGTACAGCCTTCATCTCGGTAGTATTACTACGCTATAACCATCAGTACCGCAAGGCTGTTGTGACCCCAGAAGACGAAAGTTGCCAAGACGATCAAGAGCACAAAATGGAGGTAGAAGACTGAAATTGCAATTTGTCACAACTGATGAACCAATACAGCGAAGCGACGACAACAACTAAACTGGTCCCAAATGGTCAGAACTATCTCACATAGATATCAGATTGTATAATGAATTGCAAGCTTTAGAAGAGCATTTCTTTATTCTCATGAATGAGCATGCAGTTTATTCTTCATTCCAGTATTCTTTATTTAAAAGCAATGTTTGAATTACTATGCCACTGTCTGATTAGAATTATATTTCTTTTCATCTAGAAATCTTGTAGCGCCTAATGAAGGAAATATGCATTGTTGATAGTGGCACAACAAATACCATCTTAAGATAGTCAAAATACTTCAAGACGTTCACGAAGAGTGCTGTAAGAATTACGACAATCGCAGGAAGCGATACGCATATAATAGGTTCTGGAAGAACCACAATTATATTGCCAATGGGTACAACTTTGGTAATGGAAGAAACCCACTTGTACCCTGAATCAACACGTACTCTCTTAAGTTTTAAAGATATCCACGCCAATGGGTTTCACGTATAAACCAATGAAGAAAATGGCAAAAAACACTTGTGCATTGTGAAGCACACGGAATATGAAAAAATGGTACTAGAAAAATGTCCCTCATATGAATCTGGGTTGTACTACACGAGAATCAATGCACACACAGTGTATACTTCTTTGAAGACTGTCTTTAGAAACTCTGAATTATTTTCTTTATGGTATTATAGATTAGGTCATCCTGGTCTTAGATTGATGAGAAATATAGTTAACAACTCACAAGGTCATGGCATTAATGTTAAAAATTTTCCGAATCATGAAGATTTTGTGTGCCATGCATGTGCCACCGGGAAATTAATAACTAGACCATCTGTTATGAAAGTACAACATGAAATCCATGTATTCCTGGAACGCATTTAAGGGGATATTTGCGGCCCGATTTAGCCTTGATCATGGCCATTTCGGTACTTCATGGTGCTCATTGATGCTTCCTCGAAATGGCCGCATGTATGTTTGCTGTCAACAAGGAATCATGCATTCGCAGATAATCAGAATTAAGAATGCTTTTCCTGATCATCGCGTAAAGTCCATTCGAATGGACAATGCCGAAGAATTGGGGACACGCAGTCCTGCACGCAGCAGCACTCATCAATTATAGACCATCGGCCTACAACATCCATTCACCAATGCAACAAGTGCAAGGGGCCATCTCGAAGATTTTCCATCTAAGAAAATTTGGATGTATGGTATATGTACCTATACCACCCCACAGCGGACTGCAATGGGCCCTCTCCGCAAGTCTGTAATATACGTTGGTTATGAGAGTGCATCCATAATCAGGTATTTGGAACCCATGACTGGAGACTTGCATACAGCCCGATTCGCTGACTGTATCTTTGACGAGGACCGTTTCCCGCCATTAGGGGAAGAGAATCAACCATTGGATGAAAAATGCCGGAAAATAATATGGCATTCTACTGGGATCCTCGCGCATGACCCTCGCACTAATGAAGCAAATTAAGAAGTCTAGAAAATAATTGATTTGCAGAATTTAGCAAATGAACAGAACTTGGTTTTACCCAAGTCTTTCATTTCAAACTCAGACTTCAAGTATGAGCATGCCTTTTCAATTTCTTCATCCGTCTCAATGATGTTCAAGTCATCTACATAGACAGAGATTATACAAAATTTATTCGGGGATCGTTGTATAAATATACATGGACAATCTTCATTGTTCGTGTAGCCTTTCTTGCAGAGAAAGTCACTCAAGCGATTGTACCACATTCTTTCGATCGTCAAATTTCATACGTGATTTCTCCAATTTCACACTGTATAGGTTTCTGTTTGCTCTGTCTTGATTTGGGATAGGGATACCTTCCGGTACTATCATGTATATCTCCGAATCCAAGTTTCCATACAAATATACTGTGATAACATCCATTACTTTCATTTTCAACTTCAAGTTGTCTGCCATTGAGATCAAGTATCTAAAGGTAATTCCTCTCATGACCGAAGAATATGTTTTTTCATAATCAACCCCAGAACGTTGAGTGAAACCGTGAGCGGCAAGCCTTGCCTTGTACCTTACAACTTCATTGTTTTCATTTCTCTTTCGAACAAAAACTCATTTGTGACCTACGGGGTTTATATGGGGAGGTGTGTGGCACACAGGCCCAAACACCTCTCTTTTGTTCAGAGAGATTAACTCTGCGGTGATTGCCTTCTTCCAATCTTCCCAATCGAGCCTTTTCTTGCACTCTGCGAGAGATACGGGCTCATGATCATGATTAATGATCGTGGCAATCTTCATTGCAAAGTATGCATCGACATTGGCTATTGCTCTATTCATTGATTCTCCTGTTATTACAAAATTTATGGCCATTTCGTCATGATGTGATTCATACACTTTTACTTACTCTTCACTGCTATTTTCTATTCCAGAAGCAAGTTCCTTTAGCTTTTCTCCGCCAATGTGTGCACACACATTATTTCCGGCGGCTTCTTCCAATGGAAGATTCAGATCTGGAATTGCCTTTTCCACAGGCTTCTTTCCAGTGCTAGGTCTCAACTGGTTCCCCTTCTTGCTTTAGGGCACTTTTGTGATTGGCTGTGGTAAATCTTCTTGCCCAATTTTTCCCAGACGTCTTCGGGTACTTTGGGTTTGAGAAGTCAGATTTCCTATTCTTTTTCTTTGAGACCTTTGAATAGGATGAGTGATACCTTCTGCTTTCTTTGGTATTTCCACCATTTGATAATATGCAAGTGAAATTGCATAACCAATTTTTTGCAAAATTTTCACATGTATTCGTTAGAACAAACATTACATTACTCAAAAAATTTGGTGCTAAATTTGATCATAGAAACATCGAATTTGTAGCAATTTCGGTCCAAAAAGGCGAAGTCTCGGCGAATTTGACCGAAATCTCATCGAAATCATTGTAGCAATTTGAAAATTTTGAAAAAAAAAATATCCCGTCAAGATTTAGAATCTTAGCCCTGACCGAAATCCGAGAGATTTTGAACCCTACCGTAACCTGGAAGATGCCCTCTGTGAACTACAATGTACTATGCAAACTACCGGTATAACACTCTTAACTACATGACACATTTTTAAACTTTTGGTATCTCTTGATACTAAATCAATGTATATTTTGGTACTTCTTAGAGATTATAAAAAAAATGATAAGGACCAACTAGCGTAGCACTAGTCGATGCATGATTGCGCCCTATCTTTGACGGTACACAATTCCAGCAGAAAATACCCTCTAAAATACACACTTAGTTCGGCAGGCAACAAGTAGTATGTATGTATATGTGTTCAATAGTACAGCAGCATAAACAATATCCAGTAGCAGTACTCGAGTACAGCTGCAACACAACGTGACTTAATTAATTTGAGCAAACTCCCGGCGTAGATTAAAAGATCAATCTTAACCGCAGCACAGGGGCCAAGAACAGCAGCAAACTCGGCTTGATTAATATTAACACCCTTACTCTCGAAGGAATCCGAGCCTAACCGGAGTGCTCACGTGTTCGTCCCCGTTTCTGTGAAAAAACCCTCCGGTTTTTAAAATTACGAACGGATTCCTGCGTGATTTTATGTGAGAGGAAGATCTTTTTCCCGGTTCGCGTTTAGGTCCCTCGTTTGCCGTTTTACGCGGAGAACCTCCCGTTAAATACGAATCGCGAATTAGCTATTTCCTAATTTTTTAAAATAGCGAACAAGTTTAAAATTATAACAAATAGGTCTCCGCGCTTTACGTTCAGGTCCTTTCTCCGTTTTACTCGGAAAAAATGTTTTCGTGGTCCGTTTTTTCCCCAGAGCATGCGAAAAATATTTTCGTTTGCCGCTTTTCCAAAAAAAAAACGGAGGACTGTTTTCTTTCCCCGTTTTGCCTGGAAAAAATGCTTTCGTGATCTGTTTTTTCTTCGGAGCATAGGAAAAATGTTTTCGTTGCCTGTTATCCCCCCAAAAAAATGGAAGACCATTTCCTTTCTCCGTTTTGCCCGGAAAAAATGCTTTCGTGATCCGTTTTTTCTCCGTAGCATGGGAAAAATGTTTTCGCTGCCCGTTACGCCCCAAAAAAATGGAAGACCATTTCCTTTCTCCGTTTTGCTCGGAAAAAATGTTTTCGTGATCCGATTTTCCTCCAGAGCATGTGAAAAATATTTTCGCTGCCCGTTACCCCCCCCCCCAAAAATGGAAGACCGTTTCCTTTCTCTGTTTTGCCCGGAAAAAATATTTTCATGATCTGTTTTTCCTCCGGAGTATGGGAAAAATGTTTCCGTTGGCCGTTCTTAAAAAAAAAATGGGAATTCGTTTTTCATCCGTCGTTTCTCCGTTTTTTGTCCGTTTTTCCTCATTTTTTTCAGGAAACTTGTTTTCGTGGCCCGTTTTTCCTTGTTTCTCCAAAATAAATGTTTTCTTCGTTGGCCGCCTTTCCTAAAAAAATAGAGATTCGTTTTTCGTCCGTTGTTTCTTCGTTTTTGTTCGTTTTTCGTTCGTTGTTTCTCCGTTTTTGTCCGTTTTTCCTGGTGAAAAATCAAGGGAGCGCATAGGTGTTAAGCTCGGCATCTAAAATTCCTTTTGCGGCTCGATCTCTAATATTTGGATATTTCTGTTTTTTTTCAGAGATAAAAACTTGGATGAAATTCCGCACGGCGCGGCGGAGCGCGCAAATCTTGAGACAGAACCAAACTGAAAGACAACAACCAGTAGGCAGTAGCGGTGGGTAGATGACTTTGTTAGAAGATTCGGTCCGTTCGTGATCTATGTGGACTCTCTCGAAACCCTAGCTGTAGGTTATAAATAGGAGGCAGGGGGTCACCCCGTGTACATGTGCAATCAGAATAATAAAGTAGAGCAGTCCCTCCCTATATTGTGTCTCTCTCCCTCTCTCTTTGTTCTCCAGTTTAGATTTATTAGGCAACTCCGGACTATTCGATAGCGATGTTGTCTAACACGTTATCAGTACGAAGCTCTACCGGAGAAAAAGTGAGATACGAGGGATTGAATCTAATCGCTCGTCTGTATTTGTACATGCATCTAATCTATGCTACGTAGCACGAAGCTACACGGCGATGGCAGATCTTCACAAATTTATGGCACGAAGCCATTGTTCTACGAATCCAGCACTATCATCCAATGTACTGTAGCACGAAGCTGCAGATTAACCTCAACCTGAACACGACCATGAAGTGTCGACCGACCGCACGAAGCCGCCGTATGGCTGGACCGCCTGGCCTTGCTCCAGTCGCCCCCACAGGCCACGCCCGTACCACCGGCCGCCGAAGTACGCGCTTGAAGCGCCGCCGGAGACCACCGCGCCTGACTGCTGCCACGCACGAAGCAGTGGCCGCCATGCTCGACCTCCGAACCGCCTCCGCAGCGAGCACTTACGTGGCGACCACGACGATGGTGAGTCGCGCGGCCGAGCAGCAGCAACGCCCGGCAGACGCCCGGCGATGGGCGGTAAAACCCGGCCGACCGCTGAGCTGCGCTACGCCCATGGTGGTCGCCGGCCGACGACAGTATCGCCTACCACCGTGGTCCTAGCGCGCGGCCTCACAGCACCGCCCGCCACCATCGCTGGTCCCGCCCGCTTGGCCAGCCGGCGTCGCCGATGGCTGCGGCCTCGTCGACCCGGCCGCTGCTTCGGCCGAATCGCCGCCGCTGCGCCGCCGCCAGACGCCGTCACTTGGCCGTCGCCTCCATCTGCGCACGATTGGACATGAAGTCCATGTCGCTTGGAGCCTTGGACTAGAAGTCCAGTCGGAAAATGCAAACGGACCTGAGCCAAAGAAATTGGAAACCGGATTGCATCCGGTAGTCACGCACGGGGAGGGGAAATTAAATTTTTGCAAATTTTAAACTTATTTGTTGAATTTGCGTTATTACAAGGCATTTTAATATATTTATATTTTACTTTTACTAATTTTATATTCATATATTGAATTTATGATCTTATAAAAATGTAATGTGACTACCCAACGTAAATATCGTAGTTCCGCCGCTGCAGCTCAATGTCATTCGACCCAGTCCGTTGGAATTCGATTTAATGGACAGATCGTCCAGCCGGGATAGCAGTTAAATGGCCCATGGACCAAACGGGTAGACCATTTGGATTTGGCAGATAGTATTCGGATGTGGACAGCAGTTGGATGATCAAACCCAATGTAAAGAATTGGATAGTAGTGGGTTAGGTTTTGGACTTCTCTAATTTGCTCCTTTTCGATGCCCACTACATTGGGCCGGACCATATGAACAATACAAACGAGAGAATTACGTGAATAAATGATAACCTTTTTGTTCTGTATTTTACTTTCGATCTGAGAACTGGTGCCTAAAGTTAGATCTCTACCGCATAATTACTTCTTTGCAACTAACATAAAAATCAATACTAGTATAAAAAACACGAGGTTCAAAATTTGGCAATATATGGAAGGAAAGGACCTGGTTGATCTGGAGCATCATGGTCATCCATCTTTCATATCGTACGGTAGAGATTTGGAGTTGGATCCTGCCCCAAAATTACGCCCGTATAATTTCCTCCCTAAATTACCTCAGCTATTATAATTACTAACCTCAAAAACCCACCTATGCCCATCGTCTTCCTTGCCATAGCAGCACGCATTCCCATTTTTGGCAGCTGTCTCTTCCCCTCCAGCACTCCCTAGTCCCTGGGCACTCCCAATGCTCCTATGTGAGCAGTTTCTTAAGCATGCCATGTAGGATTGCTGATGTGGAGAAGAGATTAAATAAGACCGAGATGGAAGCCATTTCTTGTATGAGAAACAGCATATGCACACAAAAAACATGCATTGGGAAGATGAGGGTTGTATCTATGTGTTGCATGATATTCATTTAATATTCTCTATGTATTTGTGCTAAGATACAAATGGTTGAAGGGGTTGTATCTAATAATATTTATTAATGATGTGGATGGTTTTAGATATGACTAAAGAAACTTTGCATTGGGAGTGCCCTAATATCCAAAAATACAAAAGAAAAGGATAAGGATGAACTCGTGGGTTGGGCTGCCAGAGGGCATGCTAAGCCGGTCGATCTAGCCGACTATAAATAGGGGCAGGGGGCTAAGCCCTAGCCCAAACCATCACCCCCAAGTAGCTCCAGCCACAACCCTTCCCATCCCCAGCCTCCGCATGCAGCCCCCATACGCAGCCACCGATCAGGCGCACGCATCGTCGTGCACCTCCTGTCGCCGTGTGCCCCATCGTCGTCCGCCAAGAGCTAGTTGAGCGGTTTGAAAGTTATGGCATGTAGAAGCTTGATGTCAAGAAATTGATCGGTGCCGAGTTCAGTTGTGGTAATCCGCTGATTAGGGATAGTTAATGAGAGCATTAAATTATGTCCATAACTAGATAAAGCTAGATAATTTTCTCTATATTCCAGAGATACTATTATTTACTATGTTTAGAGTGGTATAAAATTAGTTATAAAATTGTGACTTCTACTATCAAGTAAAATAACATATCAGCCTTTGGGGCTGGAATGAACCCGAGCTATGGTAATTTTATTTTTAAAAAACTATTTTTCTCAAAAAAAAATTCCTCAATTTTTTAAAAATTCTAAAAACTTTTTTGAACACATATTTTTTAAGTATTCCCAAAAAAGATTTATCTCTTTGTTAAAATCTCTGCATGTCTGGACAATTCTTTTCGCCTGCAGCAACACGCGGGCCAGTTGCGCAACTAGTGAATAATACAGATGTTGAGATGGCTGATGGAGGAAACAACATGTTTACATCCTTCTTGAAGCCAATTCGCAGATTACCAAGAAGAAGGTGCAGCTTCACTTGAAGATCAAGAAAGACAAGAGAAAAGCTAGAAAGAAAGGAAGGTTTGGGAAGAAGCAGAAGATGTGAGAGTTGCTCTGTTATGAATCATGCAATTTTGTTTTGTTAATTTGAACAACGCATGTAGTGGTAATTTTGAGTGTGCATCAAAGTGTCAAACATCCATTCTTGGGTGACTACCAATATGCTGAATATTGCAATGGGCGCTTAATGAAAACAGTAATGCCCTGTTCGGCAGTTTTTATCCTGTGGTTTGGTCTTGAAGGCATCAAATTACTAGATTGCGAAAAGCCAAAGATGCCTTTGTGGTGCACTATATTGAGTTGCTGGTGAGACTGTGATATGGCAACAATGGAGGCGTGCCAAGAGCACTGCTCTTTCTCAGCTAGTAATACTTTAGAGTATGAAATGGATTGCATAAGTGTCAATTTGGCCTCATATTTCTGTAATGATGATGAATGGTATTCTATCATATTTTGGGACATTTTGGCCCTGCATTATGACATGCGAATTCATCAATGGGCACTGGGGATGGGGAGGGTTCTTAGGTTGCATCTCATGTTACAAAACTTCTTTGTACCAGGGTTTTTATATGGAAATACTTAGTATTTTCATTCAAACAAATAGAAAATATAGATAAATGCTTGCATAAGTTTTTTGATATTTTTTCAATTTTTTCTAGCCTCAGGATACCATTTCAGAGGCGATTGAAAGGGCCGAAATTTGTCAATTTCGTCAAAATTTCGGTGATTTAGGCCGAAATTTCTGTTTTGCCGGCCTCAAAAATGCCGAATTTGAAAATTGGTTTTTGAATTTGAACTGAAATTATAAAATTTTACCGAAATTTTGGATTTCAACCGCCCCCGCCCCCGCCCCCGAGATGTTGTTCGAAAATAAAATTTGAAACCAGGGGTGACGGAAGGGTATAGCTTTTCTTAATTTTATACTCGAGCAGGTGGGGTTTGCTATCAATGTTACTTGGGCACGGACACGGGAGTCAAAATCTGACTTGCATTTGGGTGTTCGATTTGGCAAAAAATATTGGACACACGTGATGCTACTTGGAATCGGACACGGGTATTGAGATCCAACTCGGATTCAAGGTGTCCGATTTGGCAAAGTTTTTTAGACACGGATGTCTGAGTAACACTGTTTGCTATGTGTCTACAAAATTATCTTGTCATGGAACGTTGAAAAGCACATTGACAGGGTTCAGATAGTACGAGATTAACTCGGGTAAACGCTGTAGGATCGGATAGCGTCAATCAGAGGGGGGTGAATGATTGAGCGGATGCTAAAACAAATTTTTTAGTGATTCTTTAAACCCCCTAAAGAAAATATAAAATATTGCTTCGGTTTAACGCAAAAACAGATTAATAGATGTTCATTAAATCGTGAATTCCCAGCGATCCAACCGTCCAACTGATGTGAAATTTTTACTGTATAAACTAGATTCAATTTAGAAACTAACCCAACAAGAATCGACTCAATCGGATCTACGGATCAAAACTTATAAGCTTTGCAAGTTGACTGATTCAATAAAACCGAAAACTGATTAAACCCTAACTTTGTAATTAAACAAAATCTATGAGGAATTAACCAATCAAAATTTTTAGATCTATCACTTAATGCCCTAAAAATATTTTGGATGAATCAAATCGTAAATAAGATGATAAAACAATGAATTAATCTAAGATCAAAAAGGCAACAGTAAATCAACTAGTTCTTTATTGAAATCAATGACTTTCCTGTTGCTACAGTAGTGTCGTGTACTGTAGCATCACGACTGTAGCAGCCGGAGACTTGTACTGAAGTCTGTTGCTCTGTGGATGCTTCTGTCGCTAGGGAAATAAAAACGGCCGAACAGCGTCGCCGGTTCACCTTTTTCTTCCGTGCTGCCTCTTGTTCCACCGAAGCGTCGACTCCTTTTTCTTTGGTGTCTCTATTTTTTGCGACTCTCTTCTGCATTGGCCAGAGCCACGTCTGGCCCTTTTATAACACGCGCTGGGCTGGTCATTGTCCGAGTAAGGAACGTAGACGAGCACCCCTGGTCCGAATCAATATCGTACACGCGTGCGCTCCTGGCCAGAGACCGATTCCATACAACTAAGACTCCCTAATTTTTTATCTCTAATTAAATACCTACATGCATATTTATCTGGCCCAAAACACACGACCCAATATATGCATACACCACAAAAATCTTGCATGCACACGTACGGCCCACCTGCCGCTACCGCATGACTCACTCTCCCTCACGTGCAATGTTCTCTATTTTGAACGTTCCGCATGACATCATTGATCGTCTGAACCTCGATTCATCCTAGAACCTAGTTCCAATCCCCGTCACGACCACGTTCGACCTCAAACAACACCTGCACATGAACAAACCACAAAACAATTTTTCGAGCACAAGTTCTTCTCAACTTGACTCAACATCAGTCTATGCAACCACTCGCACAAGCACATTGTATCAAGCAAAACTATTATCATGCTATCACAAGCATACCAATTAATTATTTGAAACGACACATTTTGCAAATTCAATTCTAACCTAATTTTTCAGCACACGATTTCACAATCTCCCCCTTGATGAAAACATTGGCAACACCACATAGAATTGAACATTTGCAATTGACAATCAGTTCACAAGAAAAGTTTTTGAAATCAAAAGGTTTAAAATCAAGGGCCAAGGAGAAAAACACAAAAATCTCCCCCTAAGAAAAAAACGTGTGTGAATGTGCAATGTACCCAAAATTTCAAAATTCTCCAAACTTCTCCCAAACTTCTCCCCCTTTGACAATGGATTCATCAAGAATACAAAAGAGAGAACAACATGTTTAATTTTTTTTTAACAATGAATTCACAAAAGAGAAACCAAGGAGTGCCAAGATAGGAAAAGATGAGCTCATTCGATCATATAACCTTATATATCATATAATACGCAAAATACATGAACTTGATGTGATTTTAACAAGTTAGGGGATGACATGCATCTCAACCCTAGTTCAGTCTACTATAGCCAAGTACTAAGTAAAACCTTAGCAGAAAAGCAAGACTCAAAGCTGAAGCAACTAACAACTCAGGGCGAGCAAATAGTTTCAACTCCAATCTAGTAGGCCAATTTAATCTTTAAAAAAAATGATTAACTGCATGTGGCATGCTTGAAGCATACTTCTTTTATTTTATCGGAGTGGCATGCTTGAAGCATACATCTTGTCTTTTTAGGGAATGGCATGCTTGAAGCATACATCTTATCTTTTTAGAGGAAAGCAAGTCTGAAGCGCACAACTTAAGACCTTTGCTTTTAACAACCCTTTTTCTTGATTCCCTTTGCCTTTTCTTTTTCTTTGATTGTAAACATGCGTAGAGATTAAAATGCCTTTTGAAAGAGTAAAGCTGAAAACACACTTGCTCCATAGCCCAAATTTGTCAAGAAGATTCAATATCAAGCCTAGAAGAGTAAGATTTCACAGAGTATTTAGCTATAGACAATCTAACCAAGGAATTCCGCAATGTCACTTTTAGTTCAAGTAAAGCAATTTAGATTGTCGTATATCAGCTCAATTACATAATATATAAAGAAATATGATAAAATAAGCTCATCAACTAAAGGACTTGGCAAGGAAACTCCCCTCAAAAGCAGGCTCATGGGATGCACAACTCCCAATTCTCCTCTCGTAAAAGCAAATCGAGAAGCATCAAGTGGTTTTGTGAAAATATCAAGAAGTTGCAACTCGTAATCAACAAAATGCAAAACAACATCTCCCTTTTCCACATGATCTCAAGAAAATGATAGCGAATATCAATGTGCTTTGTTCGAGAATGTTGCAATCGATTTTTAGCAATGTTGATAGCACTAGGGTTATCACAGAAAAGTGGAACACTATCTAAATATAATCCAAAATCCTTTAAAGTTGAAATCATCCAAAGCACTTGTGCACAACAAGCAGCAGCAGCAACAAATTCAGATTCAAAGCTTGAGAGAGCAAATGTAAACTTGTTTTCTAGATGACCAAGCAACTAAAGATGTACCAATAAAGTGACATGTTCCAGATGTACTTTTCCTATTAATTCTACAACCCGCAAAATCAGCATCAGAGTAGGCTCTAAGTGATAAACAAGATGATGAAGAGTACCATAAGCCAAACTCTAAAGTGGATTGTAGATAGCGAAGAATTCGTTTACCGCTTGTCGATGAGAGGCACGTGGAGAAGCTTGAAAACGAGCACACAAGCACACAAAGCAAAGTGTATATCCGCCTTGAAGCGGTGAGATAAAGAAGCGACCCAATCATCCTTCGATACTCCTTTTGATCAACCGTTTCTCCTTCTTTATCCGGATCCAAAACAGTAGTTGTACCAATTGGTGTGGAAATTGGTTTGCATGTATCCATCTCAAAACGTCGAAGGAGATCTTTTGTGTACTTCGTTTGATGAATAAAGATACCTTGCTTTGTTTGCTTGACTTGTAAGCCCAAAAAGTATGTGAGCTCACCCATCATACTCATCTCAAATTCCTGCTCATAGTGTCTAAAAACTTGGCAACAAGAGCATGAGATGTACCTCCAAAGATGATATCATCCACATAAATCTGAACAAGTAAGAGATCATTGCCATGCTTGAGTGAAAATAAGGTTTTATCCACTTTGCCCATTACAAAATCATTTTTTAGCAAATATGATTTAAGACGCTCATACCAAGCCCGAGGTGCTTGTTTTAAACCATATAAAGCTTTTGATAGTTTGAAAACATGATCTGGTAACTTGGGATTCTCAAAACCAGGTGGTTGCTTAACATAAACCTCCTCATTGATGAAGCCATTAAGAAAAGCACTTTTAACATCCATTTGATACAATCTAAAACCTTTAGATGCAGCAAAGGCCAACAAAATTCTAATGGCTTCAAGTCTTGCAACAGGTGCAAAAGTTTCATCAAAATCAAGTCCTTCAATTTGAGTAAAACCTTGAGCAACCAACCTAGCTTTATTTCTTACAACAACCCTATCTTCATTTTGTTTATTCTTAAATACCCATTTAGTTCCAATAATATTATGACCTACAGGAGGTGGAACTAAGACCCAAACCTGATTACGCTCAAAATTCTCAAGTTCCTCATGCATGGCATTAATCCAAGACTCATCAGATAAAGCGTGACTTACATCTTGGGGTTCAAACGATGCAACAAAAGCGATATGAGCATATGAGGCATTAGTATTGTACTGTTTGAAGTACACGCACGTTTAACTCACCAATCATCTGTCTGTGAGGATGTCTACGTTGTATGTGCATTGGTGCGTAAACTTCGAGTTGTCTCATGTACAGTTCCATGTGAGGATTCTCAGAGTTGCTTGAGTTTCTTCCTGTGGCTGGTCCGACTGGCCGGGTTGTCAACTTGATTGCCACCGTCATCTTCATCTTCATCATCACTTTCTTCCAAAAGATACTTTCATAACCGCAAGTCACCTGTGTCCTGAAGAGTCGGGTCTAGTACTGGGGCTAGCCTCATCAAAAGTGACTTCACAAGTCTCAACAATTTTGTTAGTCTCTAAATTCAGCACACGGTAACCACGAGTATGAAGAGCATAACCAAGAAAAAGTCCATCTGAGCATCTAGATTCAAATTTATCAAGATTTCCATGTTTGAGAATAAAGCATTTGCAACCAAAAACACGCATATGAGAGATGCTAGGGGTACGACCAAAACGAAGTTCATAGGAAGTTCTATGTAGCTTTGCTCTCAAAAATACTCTATTTGAAACATAGCAAGCAGTAGATATAGCTTCAGCCCAATACTTCCTAGGAGTTGAAAATTCATCAAGCATAGTCCTAGCCATCTCAACCAATGTACGATTTTTCCTCTCAACTACACCATTTTGTTGAGGAACACGAGCAGAAGAAAATTGATGCTCAATACCATGTTTGGAACAAAAGGAAGAAAAAAGAGTATTCTTGAATTCTCCTCCATTATCACTCCTAATTACTTTAAGTGCTTCAGGCAATTCCCTAAACAACCTTAATGCAAGCTCTTGAAAACATTCAAAAATTTCATCTTTGGTAGACAAGA
Organism: Rhipidocladum racemiflorum; assembly: GCA_036346355.1. Lineage (NCBI taxonomy): Eukaryota > Viridiplantae > Streptophyta > Magnoliopsida > Poales > Poaceae > Rhipidocladum > Rhipidocladum racemiflorum. Next base: position 57,473,270 of record CM070572.1, on the reverse strand, counting down.
AATATACCCAAGAGTACCTAGAGTAATCATCCACAATAACAAGAACATACCACTTACCTCCTGCAGATTTCACTCTAGCAGGTCCAACAGTGTCCATATGTAGAAGCTGACCTGGAGCATTAGTCATAACAGCAGAAATAGGAAAATGTGGAGATGCAGTCATTTTTCCATGTTGACAGGAGGAGCAAACCAAATTACTTGTTTTATCAATCTTTAATTCAGGCAAACCTCTAAGCAAGTTTGATTTACTTATGCATGAAAGATGATTGAAACCAATATGACCAAGTCTACGATGCCAAAAAGTTAAATCTTTAGAAACTTGGGAGACAAGACATGTAGTTTCAGATGTTGGATATGAAAAATCACCTTTAAACAAGCGACCAATGCGAGTGATATTGCATACTAGATTTTCAGAAACATCTAATATACGACAAGAATTTTTCCTAAATCTCACCTCAAGATCTTCATCAAGCAACTGAGAGACTGAGAGCAAATTATACTTGAGCTTACTTACCAAAGCTACATCCTTGAGAACGAAGTTTTCATTGACTCGCACAATTCCTTTTCCAAGAATCCGTCCCTTTGAATCATCGCCAAAAGTGATAGCCTCATCACCTGAACTTTGTGTGAGGGAGGAGAACCATTTTGAATCTCCAGTCATATGACGTGAACATCCAGAATCTATGAACCATATGTTCTCCTTCCTCTCTCGCACAACCTACACAAAAGGGAATGTCGATGTCTCAATACTGGGGTTAGATAAAAGAGTTTTAGGAATCCAGTATTGAGACATACGACCAATGAAACCAGTAGACATAACACGAGGATTTTTATCATAATGAGAAGCAGAGTGTGCCTTTCTGACATTAGACTTAGCATTGAACCTTTCTCTCCTTTGCTGTTTAGCTAGTCTAAAGCGTAATCGAACTAAATGGCCATCTTTACCACAGTGAGTGCAAGTGTATTTAATATGATGTTTAGCTTTAGAAGTAGAAGAAACATTTGCACTCATCATAGTAGAAGATAAAATTCCAGCAGATTTAAAAACAGTTTTCTCAGGCTCTTTGACAATTTCAAACTTTCCACTTTCAAGAGCTTTAACAACAGTAGGAGCATGTGATTTGTGATGAGCATAAGGATCAAAACCTAAACCTTTGTGATGAGTGCTGACTTTTGATTGATCCAAAATCATATTTAGGTTTTTCTTTCCTTTAGTAAAACGCTCTAACGACTTTTCCAAGTAATCAACTTTTCGAGAGAGCACAAGACAATTATTGCAAGGAATATCAACTTTCTCTTCTGCTTATGCGACAAGTAGAGCATGAAAGAACCTCATGAGTGAGCATATCATTAGTCATATGAGAAACTCTAGCATTTGCATCTTTCAATTTCAATTCAAGAATTGAACATTTAGGACAAGAAATTAAACCATGCAAATCATCAGTGGAACAGCTAGCATTTTTAACATGTTTCTCATTTTGATGCAACATGGAAGCATGGACATTCCTTAAAGCAATAATTTCATATTGTAACACATCACAAGATTTGCAAGAATCATCATCAGGAATTAAAGATCTAAGCCTTGCAATTTCAGAATTAGAACTACCAATTTCTAGATCTTTTTCTTTAAGAGCCTTCTTAGACTTTTTAAGTTCTTAAGCAAATTTAACCATGGCATACTCAAGCTCATCATAAGAAGGTCTCACCTCTTCAAGATCGGAGTCGTTGTCGCTATCCCTTCTAGCCATGAAACACATCCAGGTGAAGTCATCATCAGAATCTCCCTTCTTGTCCTTCTTCTTGTCATGTGGCTCATCATCACTCTCAAAGTCCACATCACTAAGATCACACTCCTCTATGGCGGCTAAGACTTTCTTTGCAACTTTTCGAAAATTGGGGCGCCTAGGGGTAGTGTGTCTTGAGCTGCGTTGTGCCGGTTCCCTTTCTTCCTTCTTCTTCAACTTGGGACAATTTGCTTTGATATGCCCGGGAAAGCCACACTCAAAACAGTTGAAGGACCTCGAAGTTGTGCCTCCACGCCTCCTCATCCTCAAATTGTTGAGTGCTTTAAAAGCACGTGAGGAGATGAGCACAAGATCTTCTTCAGGAAGCATCTCAAACTGTTCATCTGAAAAAGAAGCCAATGCAGACAAGGAACCAAAAGATGGTAATCCAGACGAAGTGCTGGGGTTAGCAACAAGTGCATGTGTAGAGGATTTATTATCACTAGGTGACAAAGAATCCATCTCATAAGTTTTCAGTCTAGAATAAAGATCATCCATGGTCAAAGTATCCAAGTCAACAGTTTGATTAATTGCAGTAACAACCATGCGCCATTCAGGACTAAGAGATCTCAAAATTTTACTAGCGTTATCCTCAACTGAATTAGTAACTCCAACACCACGCAAATTACACAAGATTTTCTCAAATCGGGAGAAAAGATCATCAATTGATTCACCCGGCCTCATAGCAAAATCAGAAAAATCTTTTTGGTAAATATTTTTGCGCACTTTCTTAATCTTAGTAGAACCTTCATGATAGTCACATAATGTCTTCCAAACAGAATAAGCAGAACGTAGATGAGAAACTCGATCAAATTCTTTTTCAGAAATTCCTTGAAAAATCAAATTTCTAGCTTTAGCATTCAGATCAACGTCTATTTTGTTATCATTGGTGACTATATCAGGAACATCAAAAACAGTAGAAACTTTACGCCAAACATCATTACCTTGAGCTTCAATATAGGATTGCATGCGACTCTTCCAATAAGAAAAATTTGAATCATTGAGCATAGGAGGACGATTAACATACTTATCTGACGCCATACCTTAACCTGGCTCTGATACCACTTGTAGGATCGGATAGCGTCAATCAGAGGGGGGTGAATGATTGAGCGGATGCTAAAACAAATTTTTTAGTGATTCTTTAAACCCCCTAAAGAAAATATAAAATATTGCTTCGGTTTAACGCAAAAACAGATTAATAGATGTTCATTAAATCGTGAATTCCCGGCGATCCAACCGTCCAACTGATGTGAAAATTTTACTGTATAAACTAGATTCAATTTAGAAACTAACCCAACAAGAATCGACTCAATCGGATCTACGGATCAAAACTTATAAGCTTTGCAAGTTGACTGATTCAATAAAACCGAAAACTGATTAAACCCTAACTTTGTAATTAAACTAAATCTATGAGGAATTAACCAATCAAAATTTTTAGATCTATCACTTAATGCCCTAAAAATATTTTGGATGAATCAAATCGTAAATAAGATGATAAAACAATGAATTAATCTAAGATCAAAAAGGCAACAGTAAATCAACTAGTTCTTTATTGAAATCAATGACTTTCCTGTTGCTACAAAGAGTGTCGTGTATCGTAGCATCACGATCGTAGCAGCCGGAGACTTGTACTGAAGTCTGTTGCTCTGTGGATGCTTCGCCGCTAGGAAATAAAAACAGCCGAACAGCGTCGCCGGTTCACCTTTTTCTTCCGTGCTGCCTCTTGTTCCACCGAAGCGTCGACTCCTTTTTCTTTGGTGTCTCTATTTTTTGCGACTCTCTTCTGCATTGGCCAGAGCCACGTCTGGCCCTTTTATAACACGCGCTGGGCTGGTCATTGTCCGAGTAAGGAACGTAGACGAGCACCCCTGGTCCGAATCAATATCGTACACGCGTGCGCTCCTGGCCAGAGACCGATTCCATACAACTAAGACTCCCTAATTTTTTATCTCTAATTAAATACCTACATGCATATTTATCTGGCCCAAAACACACGACCCAATATATGCATACACCACAAAAATCTTGCATGCACACGTACGGCCCACCTGCCGCTACCGCATGACTCACTCTCCCTCACGTGCAATGTTCTCTAGTCCGAACGTCCCGCATGACATCCTCGATCATCTGAACCTCGATTCATCCCAGAACCTAGTTCTGATCCCCGTCATCGACCACGTTCGACCTCAAGCAACACCTGCACATGAACAAACCACAAAACAATTTTCCGAGCACAAGTTCTTCCAACTTGACTCAAGATCAGTCCATGCAACCACTCACACGAGCGCATTGCATCAAGTAAAATAATTACCATGCTACCACAAGCATACCAATTAATTATTTGAAACGACACATTTTGCAAATTCAATTCTAACCTAATTTTTCAGCACACGATTTCACAAACGCACATATGAAATAACCATGAGGGCAAGGCTCAGGAGCAGCATTTGACCAGCCCTCGTCATAGCTAGTAGCAAACGTGATGTGAATAGTTAAAGGTTTTGATGGTTGTCTGACTAAAATACTTGTGAAATATAGAAGTTCTTTATAGTGGACGCGAGCTCGTAGTTGTGGGAATCATATTACAGTACGGCGCTTGATAAGTCGTAACAAATTAGTAGCAATTAATTCCGATAATCAATGTGCACATGTAATGTTGATTCATCCTAAAAGAATGCAATCAATTCATAGCGGGGCTTTCCGTCGTTGAGATATGCATTTCACTTTACCATAGAGCACAAGATAAGTTGTAGCAGGTTACTATCAATTATAACTCCGATCATTCAGATATGGTGTAGCACGTTAGTGACAATTAATTGTGATCATCAATGTGAAAATATATATGTTGAAGCTTTCTAAAAGAATGCAAGAATAAATGTATAACGGGTATTGTATCATTGTTGAGATATGCATATCCATTTACAATGGAGCACTAAATCATATTGTAACAAGTTAATTAGTAGCAATTAATTCAGATAGTTGCGATCATCAATGTTGTATGGAGATAGTAGCAATTAATTGTGATCATCAATTAATCTCGAGATTTGAGGCTTCCACCGCATAGATGATATCATCTGGAGCAACTTCCATATTTAGAGCACAAGGTTCGGCCAAACCACGCAGTTGGTTCGTCCATAACGTGGAAATTTTTTTGCTTTGTGCTTCCAAATTCAACTCTTTGGTTTGTGTCCTGCTAAACATAAACTTAAATATCTCATAGAAATGTACATATTTGGCTTCATTCCTTCCGAAATACTTTCATGTGTTTCTTATGAAAAAAAAAAAAACATCTGTGTGCCCCATAACAGGTTGAAACGATTATGTCGGAAACAGATTCCTAATAAATATCCTCTTCTCCTTTCTGCTAAAAAAAAGGGTCAACACTGATATTTGCCCAGCCCAGACCTGGTTTTGGAAGAGGTAGTTCGTGTACCTTCTGCACATATTTGCTATACTAGAAGTCTTTCATTTTAGCTGTGGTCCAGCAAAAAGTGGCACGCCTTTGGCGCCAACACTTTCAGCATTTTGTCGGATGGTGAATAGTGTATTCAGGTAACTCTCCAAGAAGTGCACCGATCCTTTGGTTGGTAAATCCACTCCCCCATGCAGAAAAGAGTTTCGATCAAGCAAGATTTTCTAGAACGTCAGCAAAACCTGAACTTGTTGTTCTTCTGAAATTGAATCTGCGAGTAACAGGAGCCAATCACGGTGGCTTAATTTTGGTCTGAAATGTATTCTGGACATTTAGTTTCATCACTAAGGGGGTGTTTGGATGAGGGGTATTTTCTTGGAAGGTTTTGGGATTTAGTTCAAATTTGAACTAAATCCCAAAACATTCCAATGAAATACCTCTAATCCAAACAGGGCCTAATTTGTTAGTCTTCTTGGCAATGACAATTCCTACAAGTTTTTAGGACAAGAACTTTTTTTTTACCTTTAGCGGAATAGGTTATTACCCTATATGCAACCACACCGGTTGCTTTCTACTAGGTGTACATCTTAGCTATTAAAGGAAGGAATTTACCCTCACACCTGAGACGATCATCCCACCCCACCCCACGTGCGGTTCCCGTGCGCACCAACACATTCCCACCGGCTCAAAAAAAAAACCATCAATCAAAAACCAAAACCGGAGTTCCCATGATAAACCTGCTCAAGAAAACCAACAAAAACCATAAGAAAAACCAACTAACAGTTGGGCTACCAATCCCCACCATGTCGCCCCTGACATCATCCTCCCCACTCCCCAGCCTTGCCTCGCTCATATCACCACTGCCCGCACGATCTCCTCAACCTACAGTGCCTAGCCCACACGATGCCACCGCTTTTGGACTAGACGGAAGGCATGGAGGGCAGCTGACGGCTCCAAATCAGTGGTAAGTTGACTATGGTCGTGTCCTTTACCTAGCCAAAGACCTATATGCATCTAGTCTAGTAGCCACTAACCCCGAACCCCACCAGTAGGCGACATGAACTGGGCCAAACATACAACCCATGTTTAGTATGGGATAGACCCAGCTGACTAATCTGTGATGTCTAGATTTTGGTACTGTCATGGTGGTGTAGGGTTTGGGGATCGGGTAAACTCATATGGCGCAAGAGGGGAAGCCATAATAGTGGTAACCAGTCTCCTCAGTGTTGAAACCTCAGCAGGTAGTACTTGATTTAGACACAATATTGTAAAGGCTTTATTATGATTATTCACCTTTTTGTTGATGCGATCATATCTTGTTGGTAAAGTGTATAACCTCTACAGAGTGTTGAATCTATTCGAACAGCCGTGTTCGCGCTATTGAACAATGCTCGGGAATTACAGCTGAGGGTTAGATTTTGATAAAGTGAACTTGGGAATGGAGGTAGTGTGCCTGAGGAATTGTGAAAATCATTTTAAGGTTGTGAGATGGTTTATTTGTAAAATAACTGAGAAATTTACTATTGTTAGGATTTGTTTTACTACTTTTTAATCTATTTATGCTACTCATTTGTGAATGTTGCTTTATTGCAAAATATCCACTTCAGCTATTCATTTAGAATAAGCCATGCAAATAATTAATAGACTTGTATTATGTGCATGACTTGTTGACTGCCTTATGTACTCACCCACTTGCAATAATCTAAACACCAATTGAGGAGGAGTCTACGCTAGCTCTTAAGGAGGAGTTCAAGGAGTCACAATGCTCTTAAAACATCATCAAACAACAAGTCATATATCTTCTCAAATGAAATTTGTACTAACATTACAGAAACACAATTGCATACTTCCAATTATTTCAATAGTTCGTAATAGCAAACATAATAATTCCAGTCAACTATCACAATGCTCTCGGTTTAATGAATTCTCCAAGCAAGAAATCTAGAGAAGGGAGGGGAGGGCCTGCTTGGGGGGGGGGAACCCAGGTTAGGGCCGGCTAGGGGAGGCGAGGAGGGGCGCACGGGATTGGGGAGGGAGGGGCTGCGGCCACAGGTGGGGAGGGGGGCACACCACATGGGGGGAAGAGGCTAGGGTTTGGCTGGATTTTTCCTCCCACATGGGCCAAAAACCTCCCACAAAAAGCCCAGAATCAAACCCTTAAAGCCCAATCTCCTCGGCAACAGCCCGAAAGCCCAGAATCAAACCCTCAAAGCCCAATCTTCCCGGCAACAGCCCGAAAGCCCTGAATTGAACAAAATGTGACCTAAATACTTATCGTATTGTCACATTGCAGCCAAGAGGTCGAGCAAGCTTAGGGGTCCACAGAGAAGGCCCATGCACAAGGAATTGAAGAACCACTTGCCGAGGCACCCAATTTCGTTTATGGCTAATTTGTGGAATCTCGTGAGAAATGGAGGGCTTGGTGGTGCTAAGTCTTGAGCTTGTGCTGAGGAAGCTTGGGGAAGGTGGGGGAGACAATGATGAGGATTGGGGTTGGCTTAAATAGACACGAAGCCTTGGTTGCTTGGTACTGCATTGCACGTGAATGAGCTCGGCTCAAACACCATTGCAGCTCCAAGTACTAGGAAGGATGTAACATCCAAAAATTTGGAAATAATATTTTATTACTTATTTTTAATTTTCTAAGATTTTTGTGGAATCTTTTAGAATTTATAAAATTATTTTCTATTTTTAGTTTAACAAAAAGATTTATTACAGCTAAATTATAACTCAAATAATTCTAAAATTTTTACAATAGGTTGGAAATATTCCAAAGTATTTTTGAGAATTTTTCTAGAAATTTTGAACATCATTTACTATCGTTTCAAAGCCTTTTTATTTTTAGTATTAGTTAATTTTGAAAATTGAATAGTAAAATAGGCCCACATGTCATATCATCTTCAGCCACCAGCATGCATAGCTGTGTACACATTTCTCTCTCATGCCTCCATTCCAAGGTTTTGAAATCTCCAATCCAACCATTTTGCCTCTGAATTCGTGTCTAATATGTGTGCCACCTTATCCTCAACCAAACCCCGTGATTCTCACATCCTAATTCCCTCTTATATATTTGAGATAAAATTGAGTTTTATTCATTTTGCACTTTTATTTAAAACCAACCATATCTATCTCTATGAGCCACCCCTAGACTATTTAAGGAGAGCACTAGGACCCTCTCTCATTGCTCACTCATTCCTCAACTAGTCCCAATCTCTTGTGCATTCGATTTCTTGGAACACCGTGGAATTCATAGCACGAAACGAATGCTGCTAACGTGCTCTTGCAAGATTTCTGAAGCTCCAGAGCGTCTCTTCCAAAACCATTCCCGTCACTTTGTGCCATTGATCGTCACGAAGGTAACCCGGCCCTCAAACGATTTTAAGTTTGGTGAACCGTATGTGATGAATTTTGAGTTTTACTAAAGAATGTTCATCGTTGTTCATCGTGTTGTTGCGTCGCCATCCATGCCTCCCCATCATCACCGTGGTTGTCATTGAGTTCACCGCGTTGCGAGCTTTCCGATGCTTCCCTTGCTTTGGCTGAAGCCTTGCTCTTTTGCCTTTGCCCTTGCCCTTGCCCTAGTCCTTGCATCTAGTGTTTGTGCTCTGTTAGGTCGAAGGATTTCTCGAGTGAACAGTAGCCGGCGGTTACTGTAGCAATACTAGGAGAGAGAAAAAAAGGAAAAAAGATAAATAATAATATTTTTTATGAAATAATATTTAGAATGCTGATATTTTACATTATTTCATAATTTTATTTTTCTTGATAAAAGTAATTTTAAAAATTCAAAAAAAAATTATTTATTTATGTGATTTAAACTTTCAAAAACCCGTTCTCTCTCATACGAACTCTGATTGAGGCGATTCCAGTTTCTAAAAATTTGTAAAATCAAGCTCTACATTCTGAAGCCATTTGTTAACCATGTTGGACCCATGTTTGCAAAACTACTTTGTTTCATACAATTGCATGCTATTTGTTTACAAGTATTATTTACTTGTAATAGCTAAAAACCTGATTGTCATTATGCCACCTTGAATAATTGAATTGCCATGTATCTATTGTCACCCTACATTGAGTCATTTAATAGTTGGACATAAATATAATACCAACATTGGGTTATTGTAACTATGCTTAGACATACTTAGTTGTACGATGGGCTCATGTCACATGATGAATTAATAATCTTGACTTAATGAGATACGAAAAATTTCCTCTTCTGGTTTACATTTGGTTTATGTATTATTATATGTAAAAGAACATTCGCTATAATAATTAATGCACCTTTGTGTATGGCTGTGTTTTCAAATTTTGAAAGTGTGTGCTAGCTACTAATCATGGGATTGGCATAGTATACACTTTAGAACCTTTTTTTATGGTATACTCTATCATAAAAGGGAGGGTCTCACATTGAGGCACCTATCCTAGTTAAAACTTTTTTAAGAAAAATGATCTGGAGAAAATTTGGGTTTATATATAATTTTTTTCAGATTTTACTCCTTATGGAATTTTTAGGTTTTGCACTTTTAAGGAGGTGAAAACAATTAATATAAATGATTGTCCCAAAATTAAGGATTCCAAGAAAATTCAGGAAAGATGGAAATTCAAAATTAAGATCATCTTTAAAACTGTCGACGTTTGTTGTCGACAATAAGGCAATGCGTTGGATCAAAACTCAATGGAAGCACAGGACAAGGGATTATACAAGTTCGGGACCTCGATGGTGGAGGTAATACCCTAATCCTATGCTCTAGAATTATGACTGGCTTGATCTTTTTCTTCTCGTCCCCCTTCTAGGGTCCCTCGCCCCACTTATATAGGAAAGGGGCAAGAGAGTCCGAGTCGGTTACATAGTAGAATCCCGATCGATTACAGGGCGAGGATTCTATCTCTATCCTTTCCCGCCAGCAATGCTATCCTTCGGGATTACAATCATATCTTTCCTAATGAGGGTCAGTTTTATCTTCTACACTTCCTTATTGGATATGGCGAAGATAGCCCACACGGCGCCTAGTTTCCAGTAACTAGTCCGGCCTGTCCCTTCTAGGCTGGACCTTGCAACCCGCCATGTAGATACCCAGGGTCCACGTACTCCACAATAACTTATTTTAATAGTTTGTTCATTTCGGAATAGAATTTCAATATTGAAGTTGTTCATTATCAGAATTTAAGAAAGTGAGGAAAAGATATTAAAATCTTGATTCCAATTAATTTTTTTATTCACTTTCTTTTTTATATTTTTAATTTTGCTTTCCCTATTTTTCAATTTTTAGAGATGTTACATTTAGGCGAATAGCCACATGGGGGTATGGGGAGGATGTGGTGTACTGTAGTCTCACATCGGTCCAATGGTTTGTCGGTCCTGTACTTCTACTCTGGTGAGGGAAGGGATAGTGAGAACTTACCAGAGGGTCAAGTGTTAGGATAAAAGTTTCTGAAAGGTTTTGTTATGATCTACTAGCCACAAGTCGATAGGTACGTGACATTGCATGGCAGTATAGTTTGATCATATCTTGTGGGTAAAGTGCATAACTTCTGCAGAGTGTCAAACCTATTCGAATAGCCATATCCACGGTATTGTATATTGCTCGAGAATTACAGTTAAGGGTTAGATTTTAATGAAAAACTTAGGAAGGAAAGTGGTGTGCCGATGGAAGCATGGAAATTGATTTAGGGTCGAGTTTCAGTTTACTTTGAGAAACAACTGAGAAACTTATTATTACTGTTATTTATTTTACCACCTTTTAATATATTTATAGTATTCATTTGTAAACGCTACTTTATGAAAAATAACAATGTCAGCCATTATTTTGGAATAAGCATTGCATTTAGTTATATTAGACTTGCATTCTGTGCACAACTTGTTGAGTTCTTTATGTACTCACCCTTGCCACAATAAATCCATCAGTTGAAGAAAAGTCAACACATCCGCTGGAGGAGTTCTACGAGTAGGCGAATGTCTAGGAGTCGAACCTTATTAGATGCCTATGTCGTGTTGATGGAATTCATTGATGTTTTTATTCCACTGTTGTTTAATTATCCGAGTTGGAGCCATCGAGACCTAACAAATGTAAACTAAGGTGACCTTAAGGTGGTCCAACTATCTCTTATTCAATATATGTTTTTGCTATGCATGATTGTGATATTATACCTATGTTGCAACTATGTGTACTAGCGTGATCCTGGACTAATGCAGAATAGACAGAGGGTTCGGATTTGCATATTCAGGTCCCATCAAAATGGGCCATGGCACCCTTTTGCCACAAGGCTTAATCTAGGTTTTTAGAACTTATTAAGTTACAGTAAAAAGATCTAAGCCAATTTACTACTTGCTCTACATGTCTGTGATTTATCTCCAAAGTGTATATTCTCAATGACGTTGAGAGAGCAAGTTAGACTATATGACACTACTACAGATCTGGCCTTCCATACCGCCCCATCAGTACCAGTTATGCATGAACCAGGACTGACAACTACATCCGTATCTGTTCAATGGACTACTGGTCTGGGGGGCATCTCAATACCGGTACTAATGTTCTACCATCAGTACCGGTTGGTTAAACCACCCGGTACTAATCAGCCATGGACCCAGCAGGATGCATAGTACCGGTTGGTGTAACCGGACCAACCGGTACTGATGATCTCACATTAGCACCGGTTTAATATACCAACTGGTACTGATGGTCTAACATCAGTACCGGTTGGTTATGCAACCCGGTACTAAGCAATTGTGGGTGCTTAGTACCGGTTGGTGTAACCAACCGGTACTAAAGCTCTTCGTCTCCCGCACCCACCCTCAATCCCGCCCCGCGCTCCTTTTCGATGAAACTCTTCGTGTTCATCAGAATTGAAGTGCTTTCTCTTCGTCTTCTGATTTCCACCTATAAAATGATCAAATGACTGAGGGAGACGTACGAGCAGTGAGACATATAGTCACCCAATTAAAATGGCAGCTCCATCTCCTTCTCCCTCTGGCACCGCACCATCACCACCCCCATCACCCACCCCATAGGAGGAGCGGGAGGAGGAGGAGGATCCAGAGGAGGTGGAGTGGGAAGAGGAGGAGGAGGAGGCCATGATCCGCTGGGGGAGCTCGTTGGAGGAGGAGGAGGAGGGGGGGATGGGACGACGACGACAGCCCCCCGCGCAACGATGACGATGATGACGATAGCCCCCCCGGCAGCAACGATGAGTGGTGGTATCTATGATCACGCCACCCGCCACTCGTCACTAAATATTATATATATTTATATATATTGTAATGTTATTAAATATTGTAATGCAATGAATATAATATTTTGTGTTATATATGTCATGTTTTGCATTCAATTTTCGTGCCATTGTCGCAGCAATAATGAGCCAAAAATTATGGTAGCTGCAATTATGAAATGTTAAAAAAAATTATGAAATGTAAAAAAAAACGTTCAATAAAAAACTATGCCACAATGAGAGAAAATCGTTTAAAAAAATCGGTTTCGCGAAACATTCAAATGTGAAAAAGTAGGCCATTGTCGCAGCATAATGAGCCAAAAATTATGGTCGCCTCCCGTCGCCTCAAGCGTTAAATTCAAATATTCAAAAAAAAATTATGAAATGTTCAAAAAAACGTTCAAAAAAAATTATGCCACAATGAGAGAAAATCGTTCAAAAAAAAAACCGGCTTCGAGAATCATTCAGGAGAAAATCAGATTTTTTTCATTCAAAATTTTGGTTCAACGGTCACTAGCACATCAGTACTGGTTTACAATACCAACCGGTACTGATGTCCCCAAGGGCAACGGCTTATGGGGATTCAATACCGGTTGATGTTACCAGCCGGGACTGATGCTCTAATATTACTGCCGGTTGGTTACACCAACCGGTTCTAATAAGTAGGCACATTCGTACCGATCGGTGTAACTGTGAGACCCCGGATCAGCTATCCGAAATCTCCTGTGTATTTCTGTACTAGTCCCAGATCAGTAGCTAGTACACACAGTCAACAGTGAAGTATCATTGCCGAACATAACGAAATTGAAGCATAAACAAAAAGTATTAGCCACATGGCTACTTATTACATCAAATGGTCACATGAACAAAGTTCACGGCAGCGAAATAAAAACGACAAGAAGTAAGGCCCAAACAAAACCACAGGCGACGACAAGGAATGCGCTTAGATATCCTAGCGATCTTCTTCAAACTCCTCCGGGTAGAACTCACCGTCTTCAACGACATCCTGATAATTTTCTGATGACAACATTTTATGTAGTATGTGAGTACAAAAGTACTCAGCAAGTCTGGGAAAGTATGCACGTGTGGGGCTTTCCAAAGAAGGCTTAATATGTTTTATTTGCATAAAGCTAAGTTTCATCAAACCATACTTAATAATAATTTCCACAAAGCATATTTTAGCAATTATTTTAATAATTGAATTATTTAATATTTCAGTGAGGGTTCTATCCACCGTCACTAGTATAAAGGCTCTATCCGCCACATTTTAAAAGACTAAGGTTATCCACACATGACTCTATCCGTCATGACATAAAACAGGTTCCATCTACCTGGTTAGCTCAATCCGCCAGTAAAACATCCGAGAGTTCTAACCACTCCCGAATCCCAAATCATCAGTTATTTTCAAAATCAAATCCAAAACCAAAGTCTACCAGTATGAAAGCATTCTTCACTTTGCCCTTGACCATAGGCACGGCTATTCGAATAGTTTTAACTCTGTAGAGAGGTGTACAGCTTTAACCACAAGACATGATCATCTCTTTAATGCCATGCAATTAACACACTTCCTTTGGTGTGTCGGCAGAGAGATCATGACAAGGCTTTTACAATGTATATGCCTAACCCGACTCACCCGCTGAGGTTTCACCGCTATTAGGGTTCTATCTACCCAGTACAGAAGCCCCCTCTTGCGCCGTGTGAGAAAACAATCTTGCCTCTATCCGACACCCACATTCCACCAACTGGCGAGTCTAAGTTAGGTTTCTACAAATTATTTAGCCAGGTAGTACCATTATAGACATGTGGTAGTACGGTAATGCTTAGAATGGACAGTCATAAGCGTCGGTCCTTAATTGACTTGGGGCGGTACTTGCACATTGGAAATTAGTGCTCAATCCGCACCCACCCGACATTCCACTCCGCCCAAGTCCAAATCCTTTTCCATTTTATTTTTATTTTATAAAAACAGTACCAAATACTTTACCATAATTCTTAAATCACATTTTAAATCACATCTTTGATATAATCCACCCATGGGTCATTTTCATCAATTTCGGCCCTAAGCAATTCTATCGTACTATTCAACGAATGTCATAATATAAACTAGGAATGACATAGAAAAGTGTCCTAGGGTTACAAATGAACATGGGTATCAATAACCAGGGAGGTGATTACAATTCGGAATAACTAATGAACTATATTTGACATATGATGATAAAAATAGCTATGCATACGATAAAACGTTGTAAAAGCATTTGCAATCATGGGATCAAAATGCATCAAGGGACTTGCCTTCAGTTGCAGCGGGGATGTCAAATTCTTGATGTCCGGCGGCGGGGTCGACGGACTCGGCGGGATCCTCACCTACGCGCAAAACGGTACAACAAATAAATAACAATAAAATAAATAAAATCTAAAAATTATAAAAGTTATACTGGTAGGAAGATCTTGATTTTAGATGAATTTAGGAATTTGAACGGAGCGAATCGGAGTTCGGACGCAAAAGTTATAAGCCTCCGAAGTTGGAAAATGCTGGAAAATGGAAAAGTCGGGAATATTCCGGGAATCTTTTCTTTTCCCAAATTTCTGAATTTTCCTTATTCCCTTATAGGTGGGCCAGAGCTGTCATTGAGATGGGGCTTCTTCCCCATGGAGCAAGAACAGGGGAGCTTGAAGCTCCCCATGCGCCGGCGAGCAAGGACAAAGGCACGGCGGCCGCATGCGGCCGGCGACCCGGACTTCAGTGCGGGAGGGGGCGCGCGGCGACGCTGGCGGAGGCGGAGGCGGCGGGCAAGGGGCCGGCGAACGATGGCGGCGCATGGGGAGGGCGGCGGCGTCTAGCAACGGCAAGATAGGCGCAAGCGCCTGCGCAGTCGAGGCGGACCGCCGGGCGAACTGCCGGAGGGGCGGCGACATGACGGTGGCAGCGGCGGCATGCGCACGGCGAGTAGGGGCAAGACCAAACCAACGAGGCACTGGAAAATTTCCAAATTTCGCGAAATTAATGAACGAAATCGAAACTTGAAAAGAGTATTATCTAGAGGACATCTAGAGGGACTTAGGATAGTAAGGAATTGAACCAAAGCTCACGAGAGAAGATGAATTCGGCGACAAATGGCGGTTCGGCCGACGAGGTTCAAACCCAAAATTCGACGTCAAAACTTGATGAAACCTACAATTGATTGAGTGGTTATGAGCATGGCATCCATACGCACACCTAGGATCAAACGGAATCGAGTTTGGCTCACCGGAGAAGAAGATACAACGACGAACGCGAAGAATGTGGTTCGGCGTAGTTTTTCTCGATCTTGCGGGCAAACAGTGAGGGAAGGCAATGGGAGGGTGCTACCACCGGGAAGAGGGCTCCAACACGAAGTAAATGGAGGTGGAATCGTGCAAAACGGAGTTGAAACGGCTGAGTTATTGCCATGAATGCAATATTCAGTTTTGGAAGGATTGAGCTATTTCCGGCGAGATTAAGGATTAATGGTCATGGGGGATGGAAAGGTCTTGCCGTCACGAATCCAACGGATCCAGCCATGATGGATTTGGAGGTTTAATGAGGAAGATATGGTGGATTGATTGGAAGGAGGCATGAAGGAGAGCTTGACTGGAAGAACACCATCGTGCAACCTTCCAAGCTTGAGGTTGATGCAACGGTGCCACCACGTGGCACCACCTCATTAGCTGTGGTTAAGTGGATGTTTAAGCGCGAGAGAAAAATTCCTAGAACCATTAGGGAATAGTTGGAACCCAATAAAATTGGTTTCGCGGAATTTGGATGAAATTTGGAATTTAGAATATTCCGGGACGATTAATGGGCATTTAACGAAAGCCGCGCGAGATAAAATACCAGAGGGCTTCCAAAAATAATGGGAAAATCCCAAAATGTTTTTAGAATATTTGGGACCTAATGCAATAGGTTTCGAGATTTTCGGAGTATTTTCGAACTTGGGTGGAATTTGAGGTACGGACTGGAATCCAAAAATTTGATTTTTCGGACGAAGGAGAATTGAGTTCCAATTTCGGACGGATAGGGATGCCAGGTTAATTTAAACACCGAATAAAATCCAAACTTGAATTTAAATAGATTTAAATTAGGTTTTCTCAGAAGGCCGAAATTGAGGATGTTACAATAACCAACCGGGAGTAATATTAGAGCATCTGTCCCGGCTGGTATAATCAATAGGTACTGAATCCCCGTAAGCTGTTGCCCTCAAAGACATCAGTACCGGGTGTTTTCTTAAACCGGTACTGAGTGGCCTTATTTGAATCCCCTCTCCCTCGTCTCCTCCCCACACTGTGCCCGATTAAGAACACTGCTCGATCAAGAACAGTGCAGCGCCAGAGCTTCAAGAAGGGGGAGGTGCTGCCAAAATTTCAAATTTTTGGTCATTTTACTCCAAGCCAATTTAACCAAGGTTAGTAACATCGTTCCTCACTACATTTAGTATAAAATGGAGCTTCTTCTTTGCTTGAAATGTGAAGAAAATTTGATCTTTTCTCATGATTGATGAAAGATTAAGAATGTAGAGATCTAGCTCGATCTTTTTATGTATGTTGCAATAAATTGTTGTGTAAGTTTGGAATTTGCTTGGATTAGATGTAGCTCGCATTGAAGGTGTGGATCTAGCTCAAATTTAGCCTTGGTTCCATCGATCGATGAAGATTTTTGCATCTAGACTTTGATCTACCAATTCTTACAATTTATGTGTTGATCTAGCTAAAATTTTGGTTTTGGTTCCATTGATCGATTGGAATGTGTATGATTTATTATTTTTATTAAGCAAAGAAGAAATAATTCAATTTATATAACAATATGAAATGTTATCATGAAAATTGAAAATTATTGATGAATTTTAACACATTAGATATATAAAAAATAATCCTTTTCAAAATATGTAATGAAGTATTGATATTTTAAAAATAATAACTTTTTAATGAAATTTCACGTAAAATTAAATTTATCCACCTAAAATTTTTAAATAAATTTAATATTGGTTTAATATGAATTTTGGAAAATGTTCAAAAATTCATTATTGGAAAATGAGCTAACAGCTGCTTTGATGTAACATAATGTAGATGGACCGGCGATGGATGTACATGCACCGACGCTCCCCATAGTTCTTGCAGGGTTTGCAAGCTTTTCTTCGTGCGACCGATGCATACACGAAGTCAGGCTACATATGTTGTCCATGCATAGACTGCAAGAATGAGAAGCAGTGGCCAAAATCTAGCCACCTTCACTTCCATTTACTCTCAAGAGGTTTCATGCCAAACTATACCTATTGGACCAAGCACGGTGAAGAAGAGACTATACGAGAAGATGGTGAAGAAGAAGAAGAGGGAGACAACAATATCCCGGATGCTGTCCAACACGGTTCATTTGAATATACATTGGGGGAGTTTGGCGATGATGACCTAGACCAGATGCTGCTTGATGGAGAGGGAGAAAACACCGATGAAAGATATTACAGAAAGTTCCAGCGCCTGTGGGAGGACCACGAAACACTACTGTACCCAAACTACCGACAGGGCCACAAAAAATTGCGTACCACACTAAATCTGTTGCAATGGAAGGAGACCAATGGATTGTCTGATAAGGGATTCGACGAGTTGTTATGCCTCATAAAGAAGTTGCTTCCGGATGGTAACACATTGCCTGAAACTACATATGACGCCAAGCAACTTGTCTGCCCTTTGGGGTTGGAGGTACAGAAGATACATGCATGCCGTAATGATTGTATCCTTTATCGCAATGAGTACAAGGATTTGGAAACTTGTCCAGTGTGCAAAACTTCGTGATATAAGACCAGGCGTGATGACCCAGGTGAGGAAGATGGGCAGCGTAAGAAGAAGAGACCCACCGCTAAGGTGGTGTGGTATTTCCCTATAATCCCCCGGTTGAAGCGTTTATTTGCGAGCAAAGCGCATGCCTAGATGATGCGCTAGCACAAAGAAGATCGTAAGGACTATGGAAGGCTAAGGCACCCCGCTGACGACTCCTAGTGGAGGAAAGTCGATAGAAAGTATCTGGAATTTGCTGAGGATGCGAGGAACATAAGGTTTGGGTTGAGTATGGATGGGATGAACCCGTTCGGCGAGATGAGTACCAGTCACAGCACTTGGCTCGTGACTTTATGTATGTACAACCTTCCTACTTGGTTGTGTATGAAGCGAAAGTACATTATGATGCCGTTGCTTATCCAAGGGCCAAAGCAATCTGGAAACGACATCGATGTGTACCTAAAACCATTGGTTGAAGATCTGCTAACGCTGTGGAACAATGGTGTACGTGTGTGGGATGAGTACAAAAGAGAGCATTTCACTTTACGTGCATTGCTATTCGTAACAATCAACGACTGGCCTGCACTTGGTAACATGTCTGGCCTATCTATCAAAGGATATAAAGCTTGCATCCAGTGCTTAGAGGATACAGACAGCAAGTATCTGAAACACTCACGAAAGGTTGTGTACAGGGGCCACCGTAGGCTCATCCATACAAAGCACCCATTACGAAGGAAGGGTGAGAATTTAGATGGGACAGAAGAGAAACGTAAGAAGCCTCTGCATCGCTGTGGGACACTTGTATTTTCTCTGGTAAAGGATCTAAAAGTAGTATTTGGAAAGGGTCCTGGTAGCAAATCTGCCCCGACTGAATAAGATCGTACGAAACCCATTTGGAAGAAGAAATCAATATTTTGGGACTTATCGTACTGGAAAGACTTAGAGGTCCGCCACTCACTGGAATTCATGCATATCACAAAGAATGTCTGCGTGGACCTGTTAGGCTTCCTAGATATGTACGACAAATCAAAAGATACACTTCAAGCATGAAAGGACCTGCATCTATTGGGACTCAAGAACGACCTACATCCAAAATATCTCAAAGTATTTTCCGGAATTTTTTTGGATTTTTTCTGATTATTTTACTATTTTTCTTGAATTATTTGAATTTCTAGAAATTATTTTAAATATTAAATCGCTGTAAAATCCTATCGGGTTTTTCTGTTCCACCGACCGAATCCGAGTCCAACCGAGCCGGACCTGCGGCTGAACCGAACCCAACCCTAACCCTAGGATCGAACCATCGGATTTCGGATCGGCGGCCGGGATTTGTCCACGTGCACGAGTGAGCTTGGCCGTCGAATGGAACACGTTTGGACGCCTGGATGATCGCCATGTCACCTCCCGTGTCCGCGCCGGACTCCGCTGCCACCGCCAACCGCCTCCGCGATTTTCGTGCCGATTCAGGACGTCGAGGCCGGTATTTAATACCCTGTCTCGCGCAACGTGTAGGGTTTCTCCAGTCGCACCAAAGCCCCAAGCGCCGCCACCTAGACTATCGTGTAGCCGTCGGGACAGCTCGTCGGAGTGGGGACGCTTCACCGCCGCGGGTTTTGGAGTATTCCGCCGTTGTTGAGCCGCGCCGACCTGAATCAACCCCAGATTTGGACTGCCTAAGTCCAGCCGCACCGGTGGGGAGATTCCATTCCACCAGGGAAGCCCGCGAACGCCGTTCCAAACGTCGTCTTCTCCGTCTCCGGTAGCTGATCTCCGCCGCGCCTCCATCACCCCTAGTGAGCTCCAGCAGTCGTTCGATCTTGGGTAAGCGGTTCAGATTGTGCCACATAGCGTCTCCTCTGGGGTATTAGACTTAGTCTCGGCCGTTGGATCCTCTGTGTACGGTGTAGATTGGTTAGCGTGGATCGGATTGGATTGATTTGTAACCGTCCGATGTAGATCTAGTGGCCTAGGCACGTCCATGTATTCCTACTCAGTTATGAGCTAGGTTGGATCTCAGCCGTCCGATCGGCAGTGGTCGGCCTGGATGAGAACGCGTGTCGTGAGCCGGATCTATCCACGATGCGTAGAACTCCCGCTCCACTGGATCCAATCGCCACTGTTGGTTTCGAACCGAACGGCGTGGATCGTGCCAGCCACGCCGAAAGTGCACCGTGACGTCACCCCAACGTCATGGAGAGAGGGGGGCCCGCTTGACAGCCTGTGTGTGTGCATGTGCCACCGAGGCTTGGGACACATCCGTCAGTGACTGTGGCGCCATGGACCCAACCCACCGTAGACTGAGCCGAGTGCATGAACCGGGTGTATGCGCTAGAGCCGACGTGGCATCTTCTGATTGGTCCACGTGTCGGCCGCATGTTTAATTGAGAATTTCCAGTAGAAAAATAATTGGATTAATTCGGTTTATCATTTTGAATATATTTGCAAACTTCAAATATTTATAACTTTTGCATTTTAACTCCGATTTGGACGATTCAAATTTCTAAAAATTGAAAAAATTGTGCTCTTTCTGTTTATGAATTTTATTTGAAGTTTTGGACACTTTTTGTCTACTGTTTAATTATTTATTTCTATTTGCACGCGTTACGAGTAGACGTTGAAGTACCCGAAGGCTTCGAAGGTGAAGTTTTGATCCAGGAGCCAGCTCAAGACCAAGAACAAGTACTTTTTTAAGGCAAGTTATGCTTTGACCATATTGTTCCCACTTTGGAAATTATTTTGGTTTAAAGTAATGCATGCTAGTTTAATTAGAGGTTGTTTTGATTATTTCTGGGAATTAGGTAAATGCCAAATTGCAATATGACATCTTGACTATTTAATTATGTGCCATGAACCCTTGTCACCCTAGTTGGGAATCATATTAGTTGGTCATTATTAAATTACCAACATTGGGTATTTAGACCGTTGTATTATATTGCTTAGAGCTGTTACGTACACATGACTTGATTTTGGGCAATCAAATGTTAATATTGACTTAATGAGATATTGAACCTGTTTTTGAGAAGTATCATGTGTTGCGATGTTGATGATGGCACATGGTGCATGGTAATCAACTGGGTTTGATAAATAGATTTAGATCGGGGCAAGTGGCAAGAATGATCGGGTGGGCCATGAGTGGCATCGGGAAAGACGTTTTGGTTCTTCGGGTAGTCTTGCCCTGGTCATCCTAAGGACTTATCCTTGCATGCCTTTGATCTGAGTCAAACGTGCAACCACATGTCTGTAATGGGACGGACCTAGTTGAATAAGTTGCTAATAACTTGCTTGTGGGACGTCGGGGTGTCAACTACACCTTTTGTGTAGCTTGAAGGGGGAGCGTACCAGGGCTATGACATGGTACCTGTCCAACGTTATGTCAGTCCCATACTTCACCTCCACTGAGGGAAGGGATGGTGTATGGCAAAAAACCGGAGAGGTTCACTTGAAAAGTTTGTGGTTTCTGAAAGGCTTTGTTACGGTCACTCGCCTTTGTGGTGTTTGACTATATCTTGTGGGTAAGGTGCATAACCTCTGTAGAGTGTAACAACCTATTCGAATAGCCGAGTCCGCGGTATCGGACACTGCTCGGGGATTACAGTTATGGGTTATACTTTTATGAAAACAACTTTGACTTGAAAAGTTTGGTTGGATATTGATGATGTTGATGGAAATGGGGATTAGGAAAGGGAAAGTGTTTATTTAACTCCTGGAAAGGTTATTGATATTATATTTGCTTTTACCGCTTTCGAATCTACTTATGCTACTTGTTAAATGCTGTTTTACTGCAAGTGAACCATGGAACATTCCTTTGTACTAAGCCATGCATGTAGAATACTAGTTTGCATTCTGTGCATGACTTGCTGAGTACCAAGTACTCACCCCTTGGAACTACAACATCAGTTGAAGAAGAAGCTATACCTGCTTTGGAGGAGGAGCTCCAGGAAGATCCGGCTAACTAGGGGGCAAGCCCAGTCAGTTGCCTGTGGTATACTGGATGGCGCTACATTGATGTTTTTATTCCGCTGCAGTTTATTTCCTTTAATAAGTTTTCGCCCTGCGAGGCGTACTTTTGTAACTTGACCATAAAGTCGAGCAACCAGTTATATTTCCTTTTTAATAAAGTACTTTATTATTTCGATGTGTATGATTATGATATTTACCGATGTTGAGATTGTGTGCACTAGCATGATCCTGGACTAGTGCTGAATACACAGAGGGTCCGGATTTGCAAATTTGGGTCCCGAAAGAGGTGGTATCAGAGCCATACTGACTATAGGACTTACCTATAGTTAGAATGGTCGTAGTGAGGTTGAAAACTATTTTCTAAATTTAAAAGTTGCCAAGATAATAAATGAATTCTCGACTTATCCCCTTCTCTTTGTTCATACCCCTTACTGAATTCTTTTTGTCTCCACTTTGGTTTTAAAATGTTGCGTTCTCACGTGAGTGCCTTTGGTAGATGAAGATGATCAACAACTACGCCGAGCATGAGGAAGGCACGAAGTTCAGTCATCCAACTCACTTCACGGCCAGGATGTCTACATTTGAGATGGGAATCCAGGAGGTGTCGCGCCGAGCCATGAGGCACATCGCTCGCACCTACTCTAGAGAGCTAGAGGGCACAGTGTTTCGTCACCACCCACGTCGAGACAACAGGGTTGAGCGGGAGCCGATAGAGGATGAGGATGTCACCGTCACACACTTGGCGAGGTTTGTCGTCGCGTAGGAGGGTACACTTGATGATACGGTGCAGGAGCTGCAGAAGGCCCGTGAGGAGGTCAAGAAAGAGAAGAGAAGTTTGCAGGAGGTTCGAGAGTACATGTCTCATCTTCTGTGAAGGATTGATGAGCTGGAGATGGCATTGTATGGACAGGGACCAGAGCCAGTACTGGAGTTGCACGAGCCAGATCCCGAGGAGCCCACGCCAGAGCCCGAGGAGGATGCCTTTTCTTCGACTACAGTTGTTGTGGGGCATGGCGATTGCTTTGCGCCTATGCCGCCGCACCCGCCACGTGGAGGCACTGGAGGTTGGGTCGAGGAGTGAGCGTAGGTTTCGCAGTTGAGACTCCTTTGTTGAGTTGCGTCTAGAATAAAGAATAACCCTTAGAGACGTTAGACTCAGGTGTGCTAGTTTGCTTTGATTCTCTCTTGCTTGCTGAGTGTGCAGTATGTGTTGTAATGCCCTTAGGCATTGTAAGCAATCATACCAAGTTATTATTGAATAAATAATAAAGTTGGGATTTTGAGTTACACCTTCCTCCCCGCCTAAGTTTCTCTACTACTTGCCTATTCTTGTTTCCCTCTCGTCTCTAAAACTTGGAGTACTCCACAGATGGTGAACACCCGCGGAAACAATGGAGGAAATGGAAGTGGTCACCGCCCAGCTGGGAACCCAGATGATATGAACCAGGCACCTCAGCCAGCACCAGTAGTGGACATGCAGAACTTTGGAGCGTTTTTGGCAGCACAGACTCAACTCATGCATGCCATGATGCAACAGATGCAGCAGGTCACTACCCAAGCTGCTGCTAACCAGGCCGCCCAGGCCAATCAAGCTAATCAAGCACAGCAGACATACTCCAGACTGTCAGAGTTCATGAGGACTCATCCGCCCACCTTCTCTGGGAACGCCAATCCATTGGAGGCGGATGATTGGCTAAGGTCTATAGAAAGAAAGCTACACATCACCCAGTGCGTGGGGAATGAGAGGGTGCTTTACGCCTCTCATTAGCTAGAAGGGACTGCAGCGGAATGGTGGGAGAATTATTGTGCTACACAGGAAAACCCACAGGAGATCACTTGGGAGGAGTTTACAATTGCATTTCGTCAGTATCACGTGCCAGAGGGAATAATGGACCTCAAGAAGGAAGAGTTCAAAGCTTTAAAGCAGGGCAGCCAGTCAGTGGCTGAATATCTCAATAAGTTTACTCAGCTAGCCCGATACGCACCTGAAGACGTAGCAACAGACAAGGTGTAACACCCCAAAATTTTGCTTTTCTTAAATTCATGTGTGATCTGGCACTTTGGTGAATTTTTGGAATTTTCTGGAATTTATTTGGATTTATTTGGAATTTATTTGAATTTATTCCATTTTGAAATAATTAAAGAATTTAATTTTGCAAATAAAATTTTGTTGGAAATATTTTATTTGAGTCCAAAATGATCCAAAGTATTTTCCAGAATTTTTCTGGAATTTTTCTGAGTCTTTTGCTATTTTTAATGAATTAAATGAATTACTGGGAATTATTTTAAATATTAAATCGCTGGAAATTCAACTCGGGTCGAGTACTGTTCATCCGACCGAGTCGGAACCCGAGTCGGACTCGAGTCCGACCCAAGCCACGTGACTCGATCAAACCAGCTCAAAACCCTAATCGATCCCAACCGTTGGATCAAGATCCAACGGCTGAGATCCGCCGCATCGCTTTGGCCGACCTTCGCCCGGATCCGATCGCGCCACGCGATCGTGGCCGTTGATCGTGCCACGTGGGATCGGCCAGGCGTCGTCTCCGCCGAGTTCGAGCCGGACTCCGCCGCCGCGCCCGCCGCCGTGTAGAATTAGGTTTCCGTCTCGGGCACGAACGCCGAGGCTATTTAAAGCCCTGGTCACGCCCCGAGGTTGCCCTCATCCTTGCGCACCCGTTTCCCCGAGCCATCTCGCCTGAGCCGCCGTCGTTTGCCCGTGCGAGCTCGCCGTAGTTGGAGGAGGTGACCGCCGCGGTTTACGCCGTTTTCCGCCGACGTCCGTCGTCTTCCACCGAGAAGAAGCCCAGATCCGAGTCCCCGCCGAGACGCATCCAAGAGACCACCCACTTCGCCGAACGACCGAGCGCGCCGTCGGGCTCGTCGTCGTCTCCGTCTCCGGTGGCTGCAGCTCGCTGCGTCGCCATCGCCCTCGCGAACTCGAGCGCCGTCCGATCTTGATCGTGCGGTTGAGGTGAGTTCACGTGTTCCAAACCTGATTAGATTCGGGACCGTTGGATCAAGATCCAATGGTTCACAATCGCCACGCGTCGTAGTAGTGATTTTTATAGGATTAGATCTGGACCGTCCGATCTAGATCGAACGCCCACGATCATCGAGTAGATTCAACGTGTTAACCCTGGAATCTAATCGCGCCGTTGAATCTCAAATCAGCGGCCGAGATTGGCGCCACGCGTGTCGGGAAGTTGGACCGACGCGGTCGGCCGCCCACGCAGCGTGCGTGTGATCTTGACACGCGGGGCCCGCGTGTCGAGGGCCCGCATGTCGGCCGCCGACCCAGCTAAGCGCCGACGTCACCCATGACGTCACGGTGGGTCCCACTGCCGCCGTACGGCCGAGCCTCGCCGACGTCGGCGATGACGCTACCCGAGTGGGCCCACATGTCGCGACACGTAGAGTCGTGGACCGAAGTTCACAGAGACCCGAGCCGAGCGTGGACCAAGTCCATGGACCGGCCGACGCCAGCAGGCCAATCAAAGGCTGCCACGTGTCCATCTTGACGCAATAATTAATTTCGAAAAAGAAAATGATTTATTAATTCGAAATATTGATTCAAATTTAGATTCAAACTTCAAACGCTTATAACTTTTGCGTTTCAACTCCGATTTGAGTGATTCAAATTTCTAAATTTGTATAAAATTGAGATCTACCTAAATATAAATTTTATTTAATTTTTGGACTAAAGTTTTTCTCTGTAAAATTATTTAATTGATTATTTAAACTTTAAATAATCATAACTTTTGCGTTTTAACTCCAAATTTGACGATTCCAGTTTCTAAAAATCCATAAAATTATGTTCTTTCTGTTTGTGGATTTTATTTGGATGTTTGGACACTTTTTGCCTATTGTTTATTTGCGTATTTGCTATTTGCACGCTTTACGAGTAGACGTTGAAGTGCCGGAAGGATTCGAAGGAGAAGTATTGACTCAGAATCCAACTCAAGACCAAGAGCAAGTACTTTTTGAAGGCAAGTTGTGCTTTGACCATGTTGATCCTATTTTGAAATCTATTTTGATTTAAACTATTGCATGCTAGTTCAATTAGAAAAATACTTTGTTTAAACCTGGGGGTTAGATAAATACCAATTTGCTGTATGACACCTTGATTATTTAAGTATGTGCCATGACCTTTGTCACCCTAGTTGTGGATTACTAGTTGGACATTATTAGGTTGCCAACATGGGTTTTTAGACCGTTGTAGTATACTGCTTAGACCTGCTACGTGCTCATGACATAATTTTGGACAATCAAATGTTAATATTGACTTAATGATATATTGAACCTGTTTTGGAAAAGTATCATGTGATGTTGATGGCACGTGGTGCATGGTAATCAAGCGGGGTTTGATAAACGATTTTCGGCCAAGGGCATGTGGCAAGAGTAATCAGGTGGGCGATTGTGGCATTGGGAGTGTTGATTTGGTTTTTCGGGTAGTCTTGCCCTGGTCACCCTAAGGACTTAACCTTGCAAGCCTTTGAACTGGGTCTAACGTGCAACCACATGTCTCAGAATGGGACGGACCTAGTTGACTAAGTTGCTAATAACGCACTGTGGGACCTCGGGAGGTCAACTACACCCTTTGTGTAAGTTGTACGGGGAGCGTCTGGGGCCGAGGCCAGTACCCATCTAACGGTTGATTGGCCTAGACTTCGCCTTAGCGAAGGGAAGGGTTAGTCTTGCGCAATAACCGGGAGGACCACTTGTATTGTTAGAGGTTTCGAAAGACTTTGTTACTGAGGAACTCGTCTTTGTTGTGTTTGTCTGTATCTTGTTTGTAAAGTTCTTAAACTCTGCAGAGTTTAGAATCTATTCGAATAGCCGTGTCCGCGGTATTGGACATCGCTCTGGAATTACAGTCAAGGGTTAGATTTTCTCAAAAATAACTTTGGTTTGAAAGGTGGGTTGGTTTAATAATGAAGATGATGGAAATGTGGTTTAGGATGGGAAAAATGTTTATTAAACTTCTTGAAAAGTTATTTATGCTTTACTTATTTCTACTGCTTTCGAATCTACTTATATTACTTTTCAAATCTTTGTTCTTTGCAAAAATACCTTGAGCTATTCCTTTGTACCAAGCCATGCATGTAGTATATTAGCTTGCATTCTGCATGACTTGTCGAGTACCAAGTACTCACCCTTGCCCCAACACAACATCGCTTGAAGAGGAGACTACGCCCGGCTTTGGAGGAGGAACTCCGGGAGGATCCGTCTACTTAGGGAAGCGAGCCCGGTCGGTTGCTGTGGTATCTTGGATGGCGCCACGGTTATTTGATTTTCCGCTGCTATTATTTTTCTCTGAATAAGTTCCGCCTTGCGAGGCATACATTTGTAACTTGACCATAAGGTCGAGTAACGATTTAGTTATTTAAATAAAGTACTTTATTGGTATCGAGTGGTATGATTGTGATATTTACCGATGTTAAGACTGTGTGCACTAGCGCGTTCCTGTACTAGTGCTGAATACACAGAGGGTCCGGATTTTCAAATTCGGGGTCCCGACAGAGGTGGTATCGAGCCATACTTGACTCGCAGCTCAACCCTAGCTAGAATGGTCGTAGTGAGGATAAAACCTATTTTCTAAAAGCTAAAAATTTGTGAAGACAAGAAATAACATCTCGACTTATCCCCTTCTCTCTTTTCTTGTCTCTTGCTGAAATTTTCCCTTACCTTGTCACAATTTAAAAATTCCGAGTTCTTACGTAAAGCACTCTTGTGACAGATGGAGGAAGAGTTCAACTACGTTGATCTGGGAGTTGGTCACGCCGCGGAACTTTGGCATATGCTACAGACTCTCGGAGATTTTGAGAAGCCCCAATACCAAGTAGAAGTGATCAGACAAGCGGGATTGATCAAGGCTTGTGACGTGAGGATTGAGGTACCTGCTAGGAAAAAGGGCACAGGCAATCGCCCGATACACTGCACGGCCAGGAGATCTACAATGCAGATGGGTATCCAAGAAGTATCACGACGAGCAATGCGACACATTACCCGTATCTACGCAAGAGAATTGGAGAGCACGGTGTTCCGTTATCATCCACGCAGCGATAACCTTCTTGACCCAAAAGCGATTCAGGATGAGGATGCCACGGTTACACAGTTGGCACGATTTGTCGTCGCCCAGGAGGATGTACTAGATAATACAAGCAAGGAGCTACAGAAGGCTCGCAAGGAAATCACGACAGAGAAGAACAGATGGCGGGAAGCTCAAGAGTATGTGGCACACCTTCTACGAAGGATTGACGAGTTGGAGATGACCTTGTACGGACTGCACCAGAGCCAAGATTTAGCTACACGAGCCGGATCCGGAGGAGTCGATCTCGATGAGGACACCGCTTCTTCGACTACCATAGAGGACACGATTCTTTGGACATGGCGATCGTTTCGCCTATGCCACAAAGACCTGCACTGTGCCGTGGAGGTTTTCTCGATGAGTGAGCATAGGTTCTATAGTGAGACTCCTTCGCCGAGTCACGTCATATAATAAAGAGTCACCCTTTAGGCGTTAGACTCCAGAGTTAGTTCGATTTGGATTTGCTTTGTTTGCTGAGTGTGCAGTATGTGTTGCAAGGCCCTTAGGCATTGTAAGCAACCATACCAAGTTACTATTGATTAGTTAATAAAGTTGGACCTTAAGGTTACACCTTTCGCCCCGCATAAGTTCCATATTACTTGTCTATTCTTGATTCCCCCTCATCTCTAAGACTTAGAGCAAATCGACAGATGGTGAACACCCGCGGAAACTTTGGAAACAATGGAAGTGGTTCCCGCCTTGATGAAAACCCCAATGATGGAGCACCAAAGACCGCCAGCTTGATTGATATGCAGAATTTTGGAGCATTTCTTGCTGCTCAGACTCGATTGATGCATGCTATGATGCAACAAATGCAACACGTCACCGCTCAGGCCACTTTGCTAATCAAGTTAATCGTGACCACGCCAGCATACAAGACTGACAGAGTTCATGAGAACTCACCCACCCACTTTCTCTGGGAATGCCAATCCATTGGAGGCCGATGATTGGTTAAGATCAATCGAGAGGAAGCTACACATAGCTCAATGCATAGGAAATGAGAAGGTACTCTACGCTTCTCATCAGCTGGAAGGAACGGCCGCCGAATGGTGGGAGAACTTCGTACACGCAAGAGAACCCTCAAGATATCACTTGGGAAGAGTTCACAATTTGCATTCGACAAAGATCACGTGCCTGAAGGAATCATGGACCTTAAGAAGGAGGAGTTCAGAGCATCGAAGCAAGGTAATCAGCCTGGTCGACTACCCTGAACAAGTTCACACGGCTAGCACGCTACGCACCGAGGATGTAGCGACGGATAAATCCGCATACCTCGTTTTATGAAGGGACTTAACTCAGATTGCAAGTAGGGTTGATCACCCACACCTTTCCAGATTTCCAAGAGTTGGTGAATAAGGCGCTTATTCTTGAGGACAAGCGCAAGGAACTGGATGAGAACAGAAGCGCAGGATGCAACAGAAGGATCACGCCAGGAACGCCTTACCGAGAGTTGCACCAAATCAATTCTTCGATTCCAACCACGAGAATGCAACAAGGACACCATCCCCGCACCAAGACCTGTCAATCGTAACTACTGCACTCCCACCCGCTAGAAACGCTTACTCCAAGCAAAATAGGAACAAAGGAGACGCCGCTACAACCGCAACGAGCCGTGACACTTTGCCAACAGCTTGTCCAAAGAAGGCAGCAGGAGTGACCCCAGATTCGTTTCAATCTAGGAACCACCCAGCTAGGACGCCAAAGACAGGAGCCACACCCTGCATCGTGGTGAGAGGCCGAGTCAACCATGTCACCGCAGATGCACCGCGAATGCTACTGACGTCGTCTTGGGTAAGTTACTTGTTAACTCAAGATCTGCAGCTTTGTTTGACTCGAGCTTAGCATTCGTTTGTTTCGCAAGGCTTTGCTACTAGAAATGATTTGAGGATTGCAAGACTTAAGTGCATGCTTTTAGTTCAAACCCACTGGTTCCGAACTCCGAGCGAAAGTAGGATGTTCCGGTGAGAATACTAATAGATGGAATAGAGTTCCTAGCAAACCTTATAATTTTGGAGACCTGCACCTTAGACGTCATATTGGGAATGGATTGGTTATCCAAGCACAAGGCCGTATTGGATTGTGGACGAAGGACCATCTCAATTGAGAGCCCGTGTGGGAAGAAAGTGGAATTTCAAGCCACTTTGCGATTAGAGATGGACAGTTGATGGTTAACAGTACCAAGGCAATCAGCATAGAGGATGTCTCAAGAGTGAATGAGTACTCGGATGTTTTTCCCGAAGATCTACGGTATGCCGCACGAGGGACATAGAGTTTGTGATAGAGCTTGTACTGCACAAGACCGATAGCAAAGAGACCCTATCGGATGTCCACCGAGGAGTTGGTAGAAATGAAGAAAGCTTGACTAGAAGAGTTAATGGAGAAAGGATTTATCGAGGCCGAGTTCGTCGCCGTGGGGAGCACCGATTTTGTTTGTCAAGAAGAAGGACGGAAGTTTCAGGATGTGCATTGACTACCGTGCACTCAACGAAGTCACGATGAAGAATAAGTATCCGCTACCCAGGATTGATGATTTGTTTGATCAGTTGAGAGGAGCCGGAGTTTTCTCCAAAATTGACCTGAGGTCGGGATACCATCAGTTGAAGATCCGATCAGAAGATATTCCGAAGACTGCATTCTCGTCAAGATATGGACATTACGAGTTCTGATTATGTCCTTTGGACTGACGAATGCGCCAGCTTATTTCATGAATATGATGAATAAGGTGTTCATGGAATATTTGGACAAGTTTGTCGTCGTGTTCATAGACGATATCCTGATCTACTCCAAGACAGAGGATGAACATGCCGAACACTTAAGGCGAGTTTTGGAAAAGGCGAGGAACAGCAACTTTTCGCCAAGTTCAGCAAGTGTGATTTTTGGAAGGACAAGGTGGAGTTTCTTGGACATGTAATGACCGCAGAAGGAGTCGCCGTAGATCCAAGCAAAGTAGAAGGCGTGTTACATTGGGAGCAACAAGATCGTGACCAGTTCGAGTTTCCTCGGAATGGCAGGATACTACCGCCGTTTCATCAAAGGCTTTTCGACAATTGCGAAACCTCTTACACAACTGCTGAAGAAGGAAAAGAAGTTTGCATGGACGCTTGAGAATGTGAGAAAGGATTTCAGAGTGAAGAAGCGATTGACATCAAGACCGTGTTAGTTCTACCGGATGTTGCTCAAAGCTTCGATATTTATTGTGACGCACGCGCCAAGGACTTGGATGTGTCGATGCAGAGCGGAAAGGTCGCCGCTTATGCATCAAGGCGATTGAGGCCGCATGAGGAAAATTATCCGACACATGACCTAGAGTTAGGCCGTAGTGCATGCTTTGAAGATATGGCGTCACTATCTGATTGGAAACAGATGTGAAGTATATACGGATCATAAGAGCCTTAAGTACATATTCACCCAGTCGGATCTGAATATGAGGTGAGGAGATGGTTAGAGTTGATCAAGGACTATAATGTTGGAATCCATTACCATCCCGGGAAGGCCAACGTAGTAGCCGATGCCCTGAGTCGGGAAAGCCATACCGTGAGTACGTTGCTAGCCACAAGTCAGGATGAGTTATGTGAGGATTTTCGTAAATCAAGATTGAGGTAGTACCTAGCGGATTCTTGGCCGCATTAGAAGTAAAGCCTACCCTAGAGGATCAGATCCGAGAAGGGCGGAAGGATGATGACAAGATCCGCAGGATTAAGTCCATCAAGGAGGAAGGCAAGGCGAGAGGACTTCAAGTTGGATGAGCAAGGCACGTTGTGGATGAAGGATCGCATTTGTGTGCCTAGCAAAAGGAGTTAAAGCAAGCGATTCTCGAAGAAGCCCATGACTCCAAGTACTCAATTCATTCTCGAAGCGCCAAGATGTATCAGGATCTCAAGGAGAGATTCTCGTGGCCGAGTATGAAACGTGAAGTTGCCGAGCATGTTGCATTGTGCGACGTATGCCGTAGAGTCAAGGCAATGCATCGAGACCAGCAGGATTGCTACAACCGCTGAAAATACCTGAGTGGAAGTGGGAGGAAATCGGAATGGATTTCATTACCGGTTTGCCGAAGACTCAAGGAGGTTATGACTCCATATGGGTTATAGTGGATCGCTTGACTAAAGTAGCCCATTTTATCCCGTGAAGACCACTTACTCGGGAGATAAATTAGCGTAATTGTACATGATCGATTGTCTGTTTGCACGAGTGCCAAAGAGGATTGTATCGGACAGAGGTACCCAATTTACCTCAAGGTTACGGAATAAGTTGCATGAAGCCATGGGAACCCGTTTGAACTTCAAGATCTGACTTATCATCCACGCATCGGATGGACAGGCCGAAAGAGTCAACCAGATTCTGGAGGATATGTTGAGAGCTTGTGCATTGGCTTATGCTACCTATTGGGATAAGAGTTTGCCGTATCTTTGAGTTCGATTACAACAATAGTTATCAGGCTAGTTTACGATGTCACCTTTGAGGCATCAGATGGGCGACCATGTCGGACGCCATTGAATTGGAATGAGACCGGCAGCGCCGTGTCTTTGGGCCTGATATTCTTCAAGAGGTCAAGAACGGTCGCCATGATTAGGGAAAGGTTGAAGATAGCCCAATCTCGATGTAAGAGTTATCTTGATAATCGTCGCCGAGACTTGAGTTTTGAACCGTAAGACTTTGTTTACCTCGAGTTACGCCTCTCGGGGAGTTAAGAGGTTCCATGCCAAAGGGAAACTCGCACCCGTTATGTTGGACCATTTAAGATTTTGAGTCGCAAAGGCGAAGTTGCTTAATACCGGAGTTGCCACGATCGTTGGCGAGGAGTGCATGATGTATTCCATGTGTCCCGATTGAAGAAGTGTCTCCGAGTTCCCGAGGAACAGACACCGCTAGAGTCAATTGAGTTGCAAGAGGATTTGACTTATAAGGAGCATCCCGTGAGGATTCTAGACACAATGGATCGAGAAACCGTAAATAAGTCAACCCGTTTCAGAGGATTCAAAGTGGAGCAACCATGCAGAGCGAAGCGACTTGGGAGCGAAGAGGATTTGAAGAAAGAGTTTCCAAACCTATTCCTTTAGTAAGCCCTGAATCTCTGGACGAGATTCTATTAAGGGGGAGGTTTGTAACACCCCAAAATTTTGCTTTTCTTAAATTCATGTGTGATCCGGCACTTTGGTGAATTTTTGGAATTTTCTGGAATTTATTTGGATTTATTTGGAATTTATTTGAATTTATTCCATTTTGAAATAATTAAAGAATTTAATTTTGCAAATAAAATTTTGTTGGAAATATTTTATTTGAGTCCAAAATGATCCAAAGTATTTTCGAATTTTTCTGGAATTTTTCTCGAGTCTTTTGCTATTTTTAATGAATTAAATGAATTATCGAATTATTTTAAATATTAAATCGCTGGAAATTCAACTCGGTCGAGTATCGTTCATCCGACCGAAGTCGAACCCGAAGTCGGACTCGAGTCCGACCCAAGCCACGTGACTCGATCAAACCGGCTCAAAACCCTAATCGATCCCAACCGTTGGATCAAGATCCAACTACCGAGATCCGCCTGCATCGCTTTGGTCGAATCCGCCGGATCCGATCGCGCCACGCCGATCGTGGCCGTTGATCGTGCCACGTGGGCCGGTGTGCGTCGTCGTCTCCGCTGAAGTTCGAGCCGGACTCGCCGCCGTGTAGAATTAGGTTTCCGCCTCGCACGAACGCCGAGGCTATTTAAAGCCCTGGTCACGCCCGAGGTTGCCCTCATCCTTGCGCACCGCTTTCGAGCCATCTCGCCGAGCCGCTGCCGCTTGCGCGTGCGAGCTCGCCAGAAGTTGGAGGAGGTGACCGCCGCGGTTTACGCCGCTCGCCGACGTCCGTCGCCTTCCACCGAAGAAGCCCAGATCCGAGTCCCCGCCGAGACGCATCCAAGAGACCACCCACTTCGCCGGAACGACCGAGCGCCGTCGGGCTCGCTCGTCGTCTCCGTCTCCGGTGGCTGCAGCTCCGCGCCGCCATCGCCCTCGCGAACTCTCGAGCGCCGTCCGATCTTGATCGTGCGGTTGAGGTGAGTTCACGTGTTCCAAACCTCGATTAGATTCGACCGTTGGATCAAGATCCAATGGTTCACAATCGCCACGCGTCGTAGTAGTGATTTTTATAGGATTAGATCTGGACCGTCCGATCTAGATCGAACGCCCACGATCATCGAGTAGATTCAACGTGTTAACCCTGGAATATAATCGCGCCGTTGAATCTCAAATCAACGGTCGAGATTGCGCCACGTGTCGGGAAGTTGGACCGACGCGGCCGGGCAGCCCACGCAGCGTCGTGTGGCGCTAACACGCGCCCGCGTGTCGAGGGGCCCGCATGTCGTGGCCGACCCGATAGCGCCGACGTCACCCATGACGTCACAGTTGGGTCCCACCTGTCCGACCGTACCGAGCCTCACGACGTCGGCGATGATGTCACCCGAGTGGGCCCACATGTCGGGCCGACACGTGAGTCGTGGACCGAGTTCACGGTAGACCCGAGCCGAGCGTGGACCAAGTCCATGGACCGGCTGACGTCAGCAGGTCAATCAAAGGCTGCCACGTGTCCATGCTGACGCAATAATTAATTTCCGAAAAAGAAAATGATTTATTAATTCGAAATATTGATTCAAATTTAGATTCAAACTTCAAACGCTTATAACTTTTGCGTTTCAACTCCGATTTGAGTGATTCAAATTTCTAAATTTGTATAAAATTAAGATCTACCTAAATATAAATTTTATTTAATTTTTGGACTAAAGTTTTTCTCTGTAAAATTATTTAATTGATTATTTAAACTTTAAATAATCATAACTTTTATGCTTTAACTCCAAATTTGATTTATTCCAGTTTCTAAAAATCCATAAAATTATGTTCTTTCTGTTTGTGGATTTTATTTGGATGTTTGGACACTTTTGCCTATTGTTTATTTGCGTATTTGCTATTTGCACGCTTTACGAGTAGACGTTGAAGTGCCGAAGGATTCGAAGGAGAAGTATTGACTCGAATCCAACTCAAGACCAAGAGCAAGTACTTTTGAAGGCAAGTTGTGCTTTGACCATGATGATCCTCATTCGAAATCTATTTTGATTTAAACTATTGCATGCTAGTTCAATTAGAAAAATACTTTGTTTAAACCTGGGGGTTAGATAAATACCAATTTGCTGTATGACACCTTGATTATTTAAGTATGTGCCATGACCTTTGTCACCCTAGTTGTGGATTACTAGTTGGACATTATTAGGTTGCCAACATGGGTTTTTAGACCGTTGTAGTATACTGCTTAGACCTGCTACGTGCTCATGACATAATTTTGGACAATCAAATGTTAATATTGACTTAATGATATATTGAACCTGTTTTGGAAAAGTATCATGTGATGTTGATGGCACGTGGTGCATGGTAATCAACTGGGGTTTGATAAACAGTTTTCGACCGGGGCATGTGGCAAGAGTAATCAGGTGGGCCAGTTGTGGCATTGGGAGTGTTGATTTGGTTTTTCGGGTAGTCTTGCCCTGGTCACCCTAAGGACTTAACCTTGCAAGCCTTTGAACTGGGTCTAACGTGCAACCACATGTCTGTAATGGGACGGACCTAGTTGACTAAGTTGCTAATAACGTACCTGTGGGACCTCAGGAGGTCAACTACACCCTTTGTGTAAGTTGTACGGGGAGCGTCTCGGGCCGAGGCCAGTACCCATCTAACGGTTGATTGGCCTAGACTTCGCCTTAGCGAAGGAAGGGTTAGTGCTTGCAATAACCGGGAGGACCACTTGTATTGTTAGAGGTTTCCGAAAGACTTTGTTACTGAACTCGCCTTTGTGGTGTTTGACTGTATCTTGTGGGTAAAGTGCATAACCTCTGCAGAGTTTAGAATCTATTCGAATAGCCGTGTCCGCGGTATTGGACATCGCTCGGGAATTACAGTCAAGGGTTAGATTTTCTCAAAAATAACTTTGGTTTGAAAGGTGGGTTGGTTTAATAATGAAGATGATGGAAATGTGGTTTAGGATGGGGAAAATGTTTATTAAACTTCTTGAAAAGTTATTTATGCTTTACTTATTTCTACTGCTTTCGAATCTACTTATATTACTTTTCAAATGTCAAGCATCGCAAAAATACCTTGAGCTATTCCTTTGTACCAAGCCATGCATGTAGTATATTAGCTTGCATTCTGTGCATGACTTGCTGAGTACCAAGTACTCACCCTTGCCCCAACACAACATCAGTTGAAGAGGAGACTACGCCAGCTTTGGAGGAGGAACTCCAGGAGGATCCGTCTACTTAGGGAAGCGAGCCCAGTCAGTTGCCTGTGGTATACTGGATGGCGCCACGAAGTTATTTGATTTTCCGCTGCTATTATTTTTCTCTGAATAAGTTCCGCCTTGCGAGGCATACATTTGTAACTTGACCATAAGGTCGAGTAACCAGTTTGGTTATTTAAATAAAGTACTTTATTGGTATCGAGTGGTATGATTGTGATATTTACCGATGTTAATACTGTGTGCACTAGCGCGTTCCTGGACTAGTGCTGAATACACAGAGGGTCCGGATTTGCAAATTCGGGGTCCCGACACAAGGCCAGGCAGTCTCGCTTCTTAAAGGGACTAAATTCTGGACTACATGTGGGACTGATTACCCACACCTTTCCTGACTTCCAAAAGCTTGTGAACAAGGCGCTCATCCTGGAGGACAAGCGCAAGGAATTGGATGACAACTGGAAGCGCAGGATGGCATAGCAGGGGGCACGCCAAGTAGGGCAACGCCTGAGAGTTGCACCAAATCAATTCTTCAGATTCCAGCCGCAGAATGCTGCAAGAACACTGTCGCCAGCACCAAGACCTACCAACCAGAACTACCAGACCCCAGCTCCAACCAGGAACGCCGCTACGAGCAACCAGCAGGGCACAGTGAGGCATTGTTATACATGCAATGAACCAGGACACATCTCCAACAATTGCCCAAAGAAGATAGCAGGAGTGACCCCCCGTTCGCTTCAATTTGGGATCCACGCCAGCAAGAGCACCTGCACCAGGAACAAACCATGGAGCCGCACAGCCCGGAGGCACAACCCAGATAGTGGTGAGAGGTCGCGTCAACCATGTCACCGCAGAGGCACTGTAGAATGCTACAGACGTCGTGCTGGGTAAGTTACTTGTCAACTCAGTACCCGCAACAGTTTTGTTTGACTCTGGAGCTTCGCATTCGTTTGTTTCTCGAGATTTTGTTGCTAGAAATGATTTGGGAATTGTGGATCTTAAAGGCATGCTTATAGTTCAAACCCCTAGGTCAGAACTCCAATCTCAAGTAGGATGTTCTGGGGTGAGAATATTAACAAAAGGGGTAGAATTCCTAGCAAACCTCATAATATTGGGAACACAGACTCTAGATGTTATCTTGGGAATGGACTGGCTGACCAAGCACAAGGCTTTGTTAGACTGTGGACGAAGAGTCATATCAGTTGAGAGCCCTTGTGGAAGAAAAGTGGAGTTTCACGCGACCGCCGTTTATGATGGGCAGTTAATGGTCAACAGCATGGAAGCAGTCAGCATTGAAGTTGTTCCAGTAGTGAATGAGTACCCAGACGTTTTTCCTGAAGATTTACCTGGTATGCCGCCAGATAGAGATATAGAGTTTGTAATTGAGTTAGTACCTGGTACAGCACCGATAGCAAAGAGACCTTATCAGATGTCAACCGAGGAGTTGGTGGAGATGAAGAAGCAGCTCGAGGAGCTGATGGAAAAAGGATTCATCAGACCTAGTTCGTCGCCATGGGGAGCGCCAGTTCTGTTTGTCAAGAAGAAAGACGTGAGCTTCAGGATGTGCATAGACTACCGTGCACTCAATGAAGTCACCGTGAAGAACAAGTATCCGTTACCCAGGATCGATGACTTGTTTGATCAGCTGAGAGGAGCCGGAGTTTTCTTGAAGATTGATCTAAGATCAGGATATCATCAGCTGAAGATCCGGTCAGAAGATATTCCAAAGACTGCATTCTCATCGAGATATGGACATTACGAGTTCACAGTTATGTCCTTTGGTCTGACGAATGCGCCAGCATATTTCATGAATATGATGAACAAGGTTTTCATGGAATATTTGGACAAGTTTGTTGTCGTGTTCATAGATGACATCTTAGTCTATTCCAAGACAAGAGGAGAGCATGTGGAAAACATGAGGCTAGTTTTGGATAAGCTGAGGGAACAGCAACTATTCGCCAAGTTCAGCAAGTGTGATTTCTGGAAAGACAAGGTAGAGTTCCTTGGATATGTAATGACCGCAGAAGGAGTTGCAGTAGACCCAAGCAAGGTGGAAGCCGTGTTACATTGGGAACAGCCGAAGATAGTGACCCAGATCCGTAGTTTTCTAGGGATGGCTGGTTATTACGTCCGTTTTATTGAGGGATTTTCGACGATTGCGAGACCTCTCACGCAATTGTTGAAAAGGGAGAAGAAGTTTACTTGGACGCTGGAGTGCAAGGAGGGTTTTCAAGAGCTGAAGAAGCGATTGACATCAGCACCGGTGTTAGTCCTACCGGACGTGAACCAGAGTTTTGACATATACTGTGATGCATCGCGCCAGGGACTTGGATGCGTGCTGACGCAGGACAGAAAAGTCGTTGCGTATGCATCAAGGCAGTTGAGGCCGCATGAGGAGAATTATCCGATGCATGATCTAGAGTTAGCAGCCGTAGTACATGCCTTAAAGTTGTGGCATCACTACCTGATTGGGAACAGATGTGAAGTGTATACAGACCATAAAAGTCTTAAGTACATTTCACCCAATCGGATCTGAACATGAGGCAAAGGAGATGGTTAGAGTTGATCAAGGACTACAATGTCGGAATCCATTACCATCCCTGGAAGGCCAATGTGGTAGTCGATACTTTGAGCCGGAAAAGCCACACTGTCAATATGTTGATAGATGAAAGTCAGATCGAGTTATGTAGGGAATTCCAGAAGATGAAGCTGGAAGTCTTACCGGAAGGATTTTTAGCTACTTTGGAAGTAAAGCCTACTTTGGAAGATCAGATCCGAGAAGGACAGAAGGACGATTTCAAGGTTCAGAGAATCAAATCTAAGATGGAGGAAGGCAAGGCAAAAGACTTCAGACTGGATGAGCAAGGCACATTGTGGATTAAGGACCGCATTTGTGTGCTGAACAAGAAAGAGCTGAGCAGTTGATTCTGGAGGAAGCTCATGATTCCAAGTATTCCATTCATCCGGGAAGTGCCAAGATGTACCAAGATCTGAAGGAGAGATTCTGGTGGCCAAGTATGAAGCGCGAGGTCGCCGAGCACGTCGCATTGTGCGACATATGCCAGAGAGTCAAGGCAATGCATCAGAGACCAGCAGGATTGCTGCAACCATTAAAGATACTTGAGTGGAAGTGGGAGGAAATCGGAATGGACTTTATTACCGATTTGCAGAAGACTCAGGGAGGATATGACTCCATATGGGTTATAGTGGACCACTTGACTAAAGTCGCTCATTTCATTCCTGTAAAGACCACTTACTCGGGAGATAAATTAGCAGAACTATATATGACCAGGATCGTCTGTTTGCATGGAGTGCCGAAGAAGATTGTATCAGACAGAGGTACCCAATTTACCTCAAGATTCTGGAATAAGCTGCATGAAGCCATGGGGACCCGTTTGAACTTCAGTACCGCTTATCATCTGCAGACGATTGGACAGACTTAAAGAGTTAATCAGATTCTAGAGGATATGCTAAGAGCTTGTGCATTGGCTTATGCTACCTCTTGGGATAAGAGTCTGCCGTACGGTAAGTTCAGCTACAATAATAGCTATCAAGCCAATCTACAGATGTCACCTTTTGAGGCATTGTATGGTCGACCATGTCGAACACCGTTGAACTGGAATGAGACAGGTGAACGCCATGTCTTTGGGCCGGAGATTCTCCAAGAGGCTGAAGAACAGATTGCCATGATCAGGGACAGATTGAAGATAGCTCAGTCAAGACAAAAGAGCTACGCGGACAACTGTCGTTGAGACTTGAGTTTTGGACCAGAAGATTTCGTGTACCTTAGGGTTACACCTCTCAAGGGAGTTAGAAGGTTCCATGCCAAAGGGAAACTCGCACCGTGTTACGTTGGACCATTTAAGATCTTGAGCCGCAAAGGCGAAGTTGCCTACCAGTTGGAGTTACCGCAGTCTTTAGCGGGAGTGCATGATGTGTTCCACGTGTCGCAACTAAAGAAGTGTCTTCAAGTGCCAGATGAACAGACACTGCTAGAGTCAAAAGAGTTACAGGAAGATCTGACTTACAGGGAGCACCCCGTGAAGATTCTGGACACCATGGATCGAGAGACCAGGAATAAGTCAACCCATTTCTACAGAGTCCAGTGGAGTAACCACTCCGAGAGTGAAGCGACTTGGGAGCGCGAAGAGGAATTGAAGAAGGAGTTTCCGAACCTGTTCCTTAGTCAGCCCTGAATCTCAGGGTTGAGATTTTGTTAAGGGGGGAGGTTTGTAACACCCCAATTTTTGCTTTTATTATATTTAAAGTGTATTTGTAAATTTTTGGAATTTTCTAGAATTTATTTGGATTTATTTTGAAGTTAATCCCTTTTGAGATAATTAAATAATTAAAAGTTTCAAATAGATTTTTATTGGAAATATTTTATTTGAGTCCAAAATGTCTCAAAATATTTTCCAGAATTTTTCTGGAATTTTTTTAATTATTTTGCTATTTTTCTTGAATTATTTGAATTTCTAGAAATTATTTTAAATATTATATCACTGGAAAATCCTATCGGGTTTTACTATTCCACCGGCTGAACCCGAGTCTGACTCGAGTCCGACCGAGCTGGACCTGCGGCTGAACCGAACCCAACCCTAACCCTAGGATCGAACCGTCGGATTTCGGATCGGCAGCCGGGATTTGTCCACGTGCATGCGTGAGCTTGGCCGTCGGATGGAGCACATTTGGATGCCTGGATGATCGCCATGTCACCTCCCGTGTTCGCGCCGGACTCCGCTGCCACCGCCAACCGCCTCCGCGATTTCCGTGCCGATTCAGGACGTCGAGGCCGGTATTTAATACCCTGTCTCGCGCAACGTGTAGGGTTTCTCCAGTCGCATCAAAGCCCCAATGCGCCACCACCTAGACTGCCGTGTAGCTGTCGGGACAGCTCATCGGAGTGGGGACGCTTCACCGCCGCGGGTTTGGAGTATTCTGCCGTTGTTGAGCCGCGCCGACCAGAATCAACCCCAGATTTGGACTGCCCGAGTCCAGCCGCACCGGTGGGGAGATTCCATTCCACCGGGGAAGCCCGCGAACGCCGTTCCAGACGTCGTCTTCTCCGTCTCCGGTAGCTGATCTCCGCCGCGCCGCCATCACCCCTCGCGAGCTCCAACAGTCGTTCGATCTTGGGTAAGCGGTTCAGATTGTGCCACGTAGCGTCTCCTCTGGGGGTATTAGACTTAGTCTCGGCCGTTGGATCCTCTGTGTACGGTGTAGATTGGTTAGTGTGGATCGGATTGGATTGATTTGTAACCGTCCGATGTAGATCTAGTGGCCTAGGCACGTCCATGTATTCCTACTCAGATATGAGCTAGGTTGGATCTCAGCCGTCCGATCGGCAGTGGTCGGCCTGGATGAGAACGCGTGTCGTGAGCCGGATCTATCCACGATGCGTAGAACTCCCGCTCCACTGGATCCAATCGCCATCGTTGGTTTCGAACCGAACGGCGTGGATCGTGCCAGCCACGCCGAAAGTGCACCGTGACATCACCCCAACGTCGCGGAGAGAGGGGGGCCCGCTTGTCAGCCTGTGCGTGTGCATGTGCCACCGAGGCGTGGGACCCAGCCGTCAGTGATTATGGCGCCATGGACCCAACCCACCGTAGACCGAGCCGAGCGCATGAACCGGGTGTATGCGCCAGAGCCGATGTGGCATCTTCTGATTGGTCCACGTGTCGGCCGCATGTTTAATTGAGAATTTCCAGTAGAAAAATAATTGGATTAATTCGGTTTATTCATTTTGAATATATTTGCCAACTTCAAATACTTATAACTTTTGTGTTTTAACTACGATTTGGACGATTCAAATTACTAAAAATTTAAGAAATTGTGCTCTTTCTGTTTACGAATTTTATTTGAAATTTTGGACACTTTTTGTCTATTGTTTAATTATTTATTTCTATTTTCACGCGTTACGAGTAGACGTTGAAGTACCCGAAGGCTTCGAAGGTGAAGTTTTGACCCAGGAGCCAGCTCAAGACCAAGAACAAGTACTTTTTGAAGGCAAGTTATGCTTTGACCGTATTGTTCCCACTTTGGAAATTATTTTGGTTTAAATTAATGCATGCTAGTTTAATTAGAGGTTGTTTTGATTATTTCTGGGAATTAGGTAAATGCCAAATTGCAATATGACACCTCGACTATTTAATTATGTGCCATGAACCCTTGTCACCCTAGTTGGGAATCATATTAGTTGGTCATTATTAAATTGCCAACATTGGGTATTTAGACCGTTGTAGTATATTGCTTAGACCTGCTACGTACACATGACTTGATTTTGGGCAATCAAATGTTAATATTGACTTAATGAGATATTGAACCTGTTTTTGAGAAGTATCATGTGTTGCGATGTTGATGATGGCACGTGGTGCATGGTAATCAACTGGGTTTGATAAATAGATTTAGACCGGGGCAAGTGGCAAGAATGATCGGGTGGGCCATGAGTGGCATCGGGAAAGATGTTTTGGTTCTTCGGGTAGTCTTGCCCTGGTCATCCTAAGGACTCAACCTTGCATGCCTTTGATCTGAGTCAAACGTGCAACCACATGTCTGTAATGGGACAGACCTAGTTGAATAAGTTGCTAATAACTTGCTTGTGGGACGTCGGGGTGTCAACTACACCTTTTGTGTAGCTTGAAGGGGGAGCGTACCAGGGCTACGACATGGTACCCGTCCAACGTTATGTCGGTCCCATACTTCACCTCCACTGAGGGAAGGGATGGTGTATGGCAAAAAATCGGAGAGGTTCACTTGAAAAGTTTATGGTTTCTGAAAGGCTTTGTTACGGTCACTCGCCTTTGTGGTGTTTGACTGTATCTTGTGGGTAAAGTGCATAACCTCTGCAGAGTGTAACAACCTATTCGAATAGCCGAGTCCGCGCTATCGGACACTGCTCGGGGATTACAGTTAAGGGTTAGACTTTTATGAAAACAACTTTGACTTGAAAAGTTTGGTTGGATATTGATGACGTTGATGGAAATGGGGATTAGGAAAGGGAAAGTGTTTACTTAACTCCTGAAAAAGTTATTGATATTATATTTGCTTTTACCGCTTTCGAATCTACTTATGCTACTTGTTAAATGATGTTTTACTGCAAGTGAACCATGAAACATTCCTTTGTACTAAGCCATGCATGTAGAATACTAGTTTGCATTCTGTGCATGACTTGCTGAGTACCAAGTACTCACCCCTTGCAACTACAACATCAGTTGAAGAAGAAGCTATACCTGCTTTGGAGGAGGAGCTCCAGGAAGATCCGGCTAACTAGGGAGTGAGCCCAGTCAGTTGCCTGTGGTATACTGGATGGCGCCACGTTGATGTTTTTATTCCGCTGCAGTTTATTTCCTTTAATAAGTTTTCGCCCTACGAGACGTACTTTTGTAACTTGACCATAAGGTCGAGCAACCAGTTATATTTCCTTTTTAATAAAGTACTTTACTATTTCGATGTGTATGATTGTGATATTTACCGATGTTGAGACTGTGTGCACTAGCGTGATCCTGGACTAGTGCTGAATGCACAGAGGGTTTAGATTTGCAAATTCGGGTCCCGACAATACTCCTCGAACATAAAGAGACTCACAAACACGAAAGAGAATAAAATCGTACAGCTGAAATCCCATGATTGTCACATGTTGATGACACATGGTCTCCCAGTGGCGGTGAGAGGTATTCTGCCGTACTGGGTACGAGGGACAATTATAAAGTTGTGCTCGTTCTTCAACGCGGTGTGGTAGAAGGTCATCGAGCCGAATAACGTATCTAAGCTGCAGGATGATGTGGTCGATAGTCTGGTCAGCCTTGAGATGATCTTCCCTCCATCCTTCTTTGATATTATGGTCCATCTCATGGTCCACATTGTCAAAGAGATACAAATTCTCGGACCCGTGTTCCTGCATGGTATGTTCCCATTCGAGAGGTACATGGGTGTCCTAAAGAAGTATGTTCGCAACCGGTCTCGTCCAGAAGGCTGCATTGCATAGGGTGTTGGCACAGAGGAGGTCTAAATCCGATTGGCGTCCCTGTATCACGCCATGATGGGAGGCTACGGGGAAAAGGGACTCTAGGGAGAAAAGAATTCTTTAGCAACGATCTACTTTCATTTAAACAAGCACATTTCACAGTATTGAAACAAGCAACAGAAGTGGCTCAGTATATCCATGATCATGAGATGATTCTGCGCGACCAATAGCCAGAGAAGTCAGAAAAGTGGATCGCACTAGAGCAGATGGATCGTTTAGGCAGTTGGTTACAAAATCAGCTGATAGGCAACCGGACAGACAATGAACAGTTGAAACTCTTGGCTCGGGGACCATCCACTACAATCATATCATTCCATGGGTACGAGATAAATGGGTACACATTTTACACGACTG
The DNA here is from genome assembly GCA_036346355.1 of Rhipidocladum racemiflorum. NCBI lineage: Eukaryota > Viridiplantae > Streptophyta > Magnoliopsida > Poales > Poaceae > Rhipidocladum > Rhipidocladum racemiflorum. The sequence continues at coordinate 57,428,385 of CM070572.1, read as the reverse complement.
CATAGGATAGCAAGAGCACCAACCAAAACAGCGGCGCCCGTATAGATGCCTTGGACAACTATGGAAACATGGACACCTACTATGGTTACATAGAGGAGATCTGGGAGCTTGAGTATGGACCTTTAAAAGTCCCTCTGTTTTGGTGCCAATGGGTCAAACTGACAGCTGTTGAGATCGACGAGTACGGTATGACAACCGTGGACCTCAAGCAAGTGGCCTATAGGGACGAACCGTTTGTGCTCGCCAATGATGTGGCACAGGTATTCTATGTGATGGACATGAACAGCAAACCGAAAAAGCAGAAAGACAAGCATACTAAAAGCAAGAAGTAGAAGGTGGAGACTATCAGCAGCGAACAACCAAGGCGCCATGTGGTTCTTGCAGGTAAAAGAAGGATTGTCGGAGTTGAGGGAGTCATAGATGAAGAAGAGTACAATCAGTTTGATGAGCCACCTCCTTTTATGGTGGACATAGACAATAGTGTCCTGAATGATATAGAAGAATCTCCATATGTACGACACGATCATAACGAAGGATCACTTGTAAAAACAAAATATGTTAGCATATTGTGAAATACCCATTATAAATTTATGAGAAATTTATAAATCAATTTATGTCCTCAAATTAATTAATTATAGTAATGGATATTTTTAAAAAATCCCACTTCTCAGAATTTGAAAAAATACAATACTGGATATTTTTACCTGAAAATTTTACATATGTGAGAAACATTTACCAAGAAATTAAATTAAAAGTTTCAAAAATTGTTGAGCTGATTTGGCTCGAGATTTAATTAGTTGTTCATGGTTGATTCCTTTTTCCCTCTGTCCTCTCATTGACCGGTGGACCCAGTTGCCCCACCGGGTCATAACACCAACCGGTACTGATAGGCAATATTTGATGGGTCATTTTGGCGGGCTGGCGGGGGGAATCAGAACCGGTTTAATCCACCAACCGGTACTGATGTCCCTTTACTACCAGTTCATATTATGGCCCGGTACCAACATTCTGGCGGGTTAGGGTTATTTTGGTGGGCTGGGCTGGAGGGTCATCAGTCTCGGTTGAACAAACCAACCGGTACTGATGTCTCACATCAGTACCGGTTGAACAAACCAACCGGTACTGATATCTCACATCAGTACCGGTTGGTAGTATGACCCGATACTAATTTCCCCTCGTATAAAAATAGGAGAGGCCCAACTTTTGTCTTTCTCACCACCGCCGCCTCCAACCCGCGCCATCCACGCCTCCGACGACCCTGCTGTCCACGCCTCCGACGACCCCACTGTCCGCGCCGTGCGCACCCCCGCCGTCCGTGCCTTCAACCCACGCCGTCTGCGCCTCCGACGACCCCACCATCCGCGCCGTCTGCACCCACACCGTCCGCCGTCCGCACCCCTGGCCCGCATCCTCGGCCAGCATCCTCCAAGCCAGCGCCACATCATCCTCACCAGCACCGCCCTCGGTGAGCCCTCCGCCTCGCTGTCCGCCGTCCGCACCCCCGGCCGGCGCAGCATCCTGCACGCCCTCGGTGAGCCCTCCGCCTCGCCGCCCCTTCCCTCCACCTCGCCCTCGGTCCGCTGATTATGTGATGTTAAAATGCTGATTATGTGGATGTTAGAATGTGGATGCTGATTATGTGGATGTTTACTTGTGTGCCATGCATTTTTAATGTCGATGTTGATTATGCCGATTATGTTAGTTCTGATTATGTGGATGTTAGAATGTGGATGTTTACTTGTGTGCCATACATTATTAATGTTGATATTGATTATGCTGATTATGTTAGCTCTGATTATATGGATGTTAGAATGTGGATGCTCATTATGTGGATGTTTACTTGTGTGCCATACATTATTAATGTCGATGTTGATTATGCTGATTATGTCGATGTTGATTATGTGAATTTGAATTGTTTAGAGAAGTACAGGTAGTACTTGTAAATTCGATCGAGATGTATATGTATACTCATTGATACTATACTCCTCGTTGCCGTCCGTCTTCCTCTATCCACTCTTTCCCACCGTCTGCCTCGATGCTGCCGCCCGTCCTCCTCTATCCCCACCGCCCTCCTCGTCATTGTCACCGTCTTCCTCTACCTCTCTTCTCCACCTCTATCCCCACCGCCCTCCTCGTCGTTGCCACCGTCTTCCTCTACCTCTCTTCTCCTCCTCTATCCCCACCGCCCTCCGCGTCGTTGCCACCGTCTTCCTCTACCTATTTTCTCCACCTCTATCCCCACCGCCCATCCTTGTCGTTGCCGTCCGTCCTTGTCGTTGCCACCTGTCCTCCTCTATCCCCACTGCCCTCTTCGTCGTTGCCACCGTCTTCCCCATCGTCTAAGAATTTATTGCAAAATTGAATTTTAAAATATGTAAGTATATGTTACGTATATAAAATCAAATTCTAACAAGTATATGTTGCCTGAAATATGTAAGTATATGCCGCCTGAAAATTTGAATTCTGAAATGTGTAACTATATGTTAAATGTGTAAGTATACTTTTGACTAAGAAATAATGATGGCGGGCGAAGGATTTGATGGAGAGGAGTTCATAATGTGTATGATTGCGGGAGATGATCTTGTAGACGCGGGGGATAGTGAGGCCGCCGAGGCAGCAAGGCCTGTCGAGTCCGCTGAGGGCGCAACGGTAATTAGTACGAAAGCGTATATGCTGGTTGCACTATCATGCTTAGTCAACATTCTAACCCGTTCATCTTTGTAACATATTTTCAGACTAGTCAATCGAGTAGGCCATCACGTCACCGAGGTCCAACCAAAAAGTCAAAGGCAAGACATATTATTACTGTAGTCGCCGATGACGGCCAACCTATTGAACCTGAGGGGGCGATTCCACCGTTCAACTTGGCATGCGGCTTCCACGTCAAGGACCATGTGCCAATTAGCATCGCGAAATGGGAGAATGTCCCCGAAGATACAAAGAACATGATTTGGACCGATTTGATGGAGACATTCACCTTCCCCAAAGGGACCGAAGAGAAGGTGAAGAGTTACGCGTTGAAGAAGATGGCCATCGCATTCTAGACATATAAAAAGAAGTTGAACACGGAATATATAAAGAAGGACCTAACGCCCGACTTCAACGAGCACCCAAAGTTGCAGGATCACTGGGATGCGTTCGTCAACTACAAGAATTCGAAAGAAGGTTGAAGTTTGACTGACAAGAACATCCGGAATGCACAGAAGAAGCAATACCACCACCGTCTCGGCACTAGTGGTTACCGCTAGGCGATGCCCAAATGGGAGAAGAGGGAAGAGGGATTGCTTGTGAAGGGTGTCACGCTGGCGACTTTGGAATGGCCAGACAGAGAGAAGAAATGGTTCTATGCTCACGGCGGTGCCCTTGATGATGATGGAAACCCAGTGTTCGAGATTGTGCTGACAGATGCGGTCAGTAGATTTGTCCAGTCGATCGAGGATTCTTCCCAGGGCACCTTCGTGGCAAACAGGGAGCATGACGTGCTAACAAGGGCCCTACAAAACCCAGAGCACCCTGGATGCACACGAGGCGTTGGCGTTGTTCCGTGAAAGATTGGTTTTGCTAAGGACACTGAGACCTATAGGAGTTGGGCGAGAAGCAAGTCCCGACAAGCACAACAGCTGCTAATGCTTGAAGAACGCGTGAAGCAAACACAAGAAAGCATAAAAGAAGAGGTCCAAAGACAATTGGAGATAGCCTTGAGCCAACGGATGGATGCGAGCCAGGAACCTCCTACTAATGCAGATGTCATTAGCTTTACAAGGCGGCGGAGCAGCTGCACTTCTGGTGGGCTGCCCGAAGAGGATTTGGGCCACTGGCCTGTAGACGACATCATGCAGCAGACACCTTGTGAGCTACACATTCAAGCGAAAAACATCTCCTTCATGGCGACTCACGTCATGGCTCACCAAGTGGAGCCGGGGCAGGTCATCCATGGCCAGCATATACTACTGGGCTACTCCAAGGTCTCGGTGGAGGAGGTATGCCCAGGGTGCGAGGACCTTGACCTCGACATTCCTAGAGGTTATGGGACTACAAAGTTAGGAGAGGAAGTGCACAATTTCATCCTATGGCGTAAGAAGTAAATCATTTTTGGAGACATACATAAACAGTCCTCTCTGACACCTCTGGCACCTCCATCGTCAGCTCCATCCTCACCAAAGAAGATGCCCATCAGAAGAAGCATGTCTCCTGCACCAACCCCCGCACACAAAACTCTAACTCCAACATCGTCGCCCAAGAGAAGACTGCCAGCTCAGCCAACAGCTCGCAAGAAGATGGGGTCCACCCAAAGCAATAAGCTGGCTGCATCTCCAAAGCGGGCATACGATATGACGGAGGAGGAGACCGCCAAGGTAGTCAGGGCTGAGGTCACTCAATTTTTTAAACCCAGGTCACCAAAGAAGAAGGTTCAGCCTGGTACAGAAGATTTTCTAAAGGCCTGAGGACAATTAAAGTTTTGAAGGATTCAAAGGAAAAACCTCGTGTCTCTGACTACAAACGCACACTGGTCAAGGAAGCAGCAAGAAGACGTCATCAGTTGATCAGAAGGCCAATGAGATGCTAAAATTCTTCGAAGAAACTGGTCTTGCTCCAGATCAAATATTAGGCAACCAGAAGATTGAATCTGCTCAAGTCAGATGGCTATTTACACCAGGCGCACCATTGGTCAGGCATGAGGAGGTTGGCCAGCTACCAACTAGGATGCGCCAATTCCATGAATGGTATCTGGATGCGTTCCGACATGGCATAGAGCTATTCGCCGTTAAGTACAACGACCCAGATTTTTTCACAGCGACGTGAATTTTATGTCGAATGGCACATAATGTACAATCTATACCAGACAGACGCCCTTGACTTGGTCATGTTGAGTTGCTGGACTTTGTAAGTTCTTATTTAATTGCAAAAATCTACTGTGCGGGCCCTTTGACTATACTGACGTGCAAGCCTAACTAATTTCTTCTTATGTAGAATGGAGGTACAAAGATGCAGAAAGGAGGCTATTTTCGACATAGCCTTCCTTGACCCTTCGGTTATCAACAACATGACTGTTACTAGCTGCTCTGTCAATACAAAGAACATCATATACAATGGGCTAATGGGTCATAGATATAAGTCAAGGATACTTCTACCCTACAGCTTTGAGTTCGTGTTTTCATACCGCCTCGTTCTAATCCTTTTCCATAACACGATGTTAGAACTAATCAGTTACCTATGTTGACATATATATGTACAGCTTTCACTGGATTCTTCTTATTATCGAGCTAGATTGTAGCATGATCACAATTATGGACTCGAGGAGGAAACCAGTTGAATGTTTTCAAAACTTGATCGACATCCTAAACCGGTATTCTTGTTCCTTTCATCATTGTTCTAGTTCTACTTCATTTAAAACAAATTCTAATCCCCCGGTTCAATTCGCAATCATATGTGTAGTGCATTCGCATGGTTCCATGCCAAAAACGTCAGCGAATTCGAACAGAAATTTGATATTACACTTGCCTCTCAAGTATGTATGCCATCATGCTAGCTTTTTAGTTAGTTAACCTAATTTCCATGCATCCATTTCACGCTCTCAGCTCTTTCCAACATAGATCTTGCTTCAGCAGCCGGGAAACAATTTATGTGGCTACTATGTGTGCCAATTTATGGACATCCAGACCGGAGGTGTTTGCCGCTTGCAAGATTGTAATGATTTCACGCCGGCGCATGTGACAGCAGTCCAAGAACAACTCGTCGGCTGGATTTACGATGAGGTCATAAATCCAAAAGGCGAGTTCCACGTTTCAGCGATAAATAGGTGAGGCCCTTTGATAAAGACTGGTGAACTGTCGGAGTCGACGTCTACGGCTACGAAGAGCGACACACGTAAAAGAAGGGCCCCATGAACGTTATGTAATTAAAGTTGTAATGAATGTTATGTGAACTATATGTGGGCATGATTGATGAATTGTGATACGTATTGGGTTCTAATTAGACTTGCTATTTTTCATATAGAATTATAAGTGTGTTGTTGTTTTAAATGCATTAATTGTTTATGATATGCTTGTTGGATGTACTTTGCTGAGTCTTTGAACTCACGCTTCGACATTCAGGGCATATGTAGTGCTGGGGTGTTACAGACCACCCCGCTGTCCTCCTCGCCTGCACCCCCCACGATGTCGAAGACCCTCCGCGCGCCGCTGTCCTCCTTGCCTCCGACTCCACTCGTGCACGCCGTCATCCGGCTTCGCCTCCGATGACCCCGCCGTCCTCCTCGCTTGCACCCCTCACGGCAGCTCCCCTTGCTGTCTCCCCCTCGGTGAGTATCATCGCGACACCGCCAAACTCCAAACAATCAACCCATAATCATCATCAACAACGAACTATAGCATAAAATTAATTACTCACAACATTACTAGCTCGAATCCATAACCACATGGATTAATCAGCTCCTTGCTTTAGTAAAGAAACGTAAGCGGTGCAATTTAGATGAGTCATGAATCCGCACAAGATGCGTGAAGAAGACAAAGCAAAAGTGTAGCCATAAGATGATCCCGACCAGCACACCAAAACATGACACAAATAGAAAAGCTAAACGCAACTAGTTTAGTAGTCTATTACACCCAAAAAGAAAGCTAGTTTGGTTGCTTTCATGGATGCACTTGCTGTATTTTTCGGCGTGCCGCTATCCATAGAATTGTTCGCACTTCTTTTCTTCATGGATCCCTAGTTCAGTGAACACATGCAAAATGGTATCAGAGACACACAGTCTTTTAACCATGAAAAGAGGCCGGAATCTCTGAATACCATTGTGCATGTGTTAACTGAACTAGGGATCCATGAAGAAAAGAAGTGCGAACAAGTCCATGGATAGCGGCACGCCGAAAAAGACAGTGAGTGCATCCATGAAAGCAACCGAACTAGCTTTCTTTTGGGGTAATATACTACTAAACTAGTTGCGTTTAGCTTTTCTATTTGTGTCATGTTTTGGTGTGCTGGCCGGGATCATCTTATGGCTACACTTATGCTTTGTCTTCTTCATGCATCTTGTGTGGATTCATGACTCGTCTAAATTGCACCGCTTATGTTTCTCTACTGAAGCAAGCAGCTGATTAATCCATGGATTTGAGCTACTAATGTTGTGAGTAATTAATTTTATGCTCATCTGTACCGGTTGGTTCGTCAAACCGGTACTGATCATCAAGTATTCAGTACCGGTTGGTTCCACCAACCGTTACTGATCATTACCTCATCAGTACCGGTTGGTTACTCCAACCGATACTGATCATCACCTCATCAGTACCGGTTGGTTCCTCACCTCATCAGTACTGGTTGGTGACACCAATCACTACTGATAGTCCTATCAGTACCGGTTGGTGGAACCGGTATTGATGCCCATTAGGCATCAGTCCCGGATGGCCTGTACCGGTTCAAAAACCGGTACTGATGGCAGTTGTGAACCGGTACTGATGGCCAGATCTGTAGTAGTGTGAGTCAGCTTTATATATTATTTTTGTTCATCTTTGTGTTTCGCCACTAATTTTGTCTGTACATTTGTTTTTAGGGAGTGTATAGGTATCATTCGGATGTTTTTGTTTTAGCTAACATCCAAATTTTGGACCGTTGGATACCTCACCTGGATATCACCGGGCCATTAGATTAAACCATAGGATCGGATGTAATCGATACTCCCGAATCTCAATAATGATATGATAGTCCTAGATTTTGGTGATTTCAGCAATAAAAACATCCGGATGATGTTTATCAAATCCCTTGTTTTTAACCTTCTGTTGTTATTTTGCCTCCAAGCTCACTCGGTTCATTGGATATGCTGCTGGCTGTGACTTATCATATTCTCTGTTGTGGCGATATCAAATTTACTGCTGATCTTACAGAGAAGTTCATTGGGTTTTCAATGTGTGTTTTGGACATCACTCAGTCAAAGCTAAGTCATATATGTCCTGGACATCGTTCAGTAGGAAGTGTTTAAAATAATCTTGCTTTAGGAAAGCATCTGTTGAATCCGAGTAGAATAGAAGTCTCCAAATTCGTATCGGTTCTTGAGGTCTTGTGAATACGAGTCGGAAGTTGAGAACTAGCCTTTATAAGTAGGAGGTGTGGTGGTTTGTAATAGAAAGTTGAGTTGAGAAGAGTATCAATAAAAGACACAAAGAGCCCATAGCTCAAATAGTTGGAAGTCACTGCTGTCTTCAGGAGGTCGTGTGTTCGAGTCTTTTGAGACTGCAAATTTTGCATTGAGTCTTTTTTTTTCTTCAATTGTTCTAACAATTAGTATCAGAACGAGGTTCTAATTTTGGTGTCACGCTCGCCCCAGGGGGAGGCTACTACTGCTGCACCTCGGGGCAGGCTATCATCGCTGAGCGACGCGGTGTTGAGAAGCTCCTGGTGGCGCACGCTTGGGAAGTCCCTGGAGGTTGCGTGCGGCTGCAGAGCAAAAGGGGACAGAACATGCAGTAGCAAGGCGGCACAAAGAAAGTAGGAGAGGTAAAAAGGGTGTTGCACACGTATGAGGAGTACCTCTTGTGAGTCCCAGGCGGTGGTAGCATAAGAACGTATCGAGGTGCAAGAATCAAGAAAGAGATGACAGAGAAAAGAGTACAGGAGATATAAGATAGAGAAAGAAAATTAAAAGAAAATATAGAGGAGATGTTGCACGGAGATGATTCGTCGAGCAGTGCTGCTGCGAGTAGCGACATCAGCGACGTCATCGAGGCTGGAGGTGAGAGGTTGCATGATGGCACACACATGATGGAGGCCATGAATCACAGCATGAGGTCATGTCCATGGAGGTGGTGGTGTGAGATCACCATGGAGGAGAGTCGGTATGACGCCGACGACAAAGGCGGTGCGATGCCGCTATAAGGAGAAGTCGGTGTGATGCCGACGGCAATGACAGTGCGAGGCCACTACAACAATGATGGTGTTCTAACACCGCTGCAAGGTGGAGTCAGTTTGAGAACGACGACAAAAGCGATGAGAGGCTACTAGCTACAAGGCGACGGTGGTGTGAAGCCGCTAGGGATCGTACACAAACGGTGATGTGAAACTACCAGGAGGAGATTCTGTGTGAAGCCAACGGCCATGGTGTGAGGTTATTGTCGTAAGAAAATTTGGCGTGAAAAACAATGAGCAAGAGTTGATGTTACAAAATTAAGGGGGTAATGTTAGAGATAATCTTGTTTTAGGAAAGCATGTGTTGAATCCCAGTAGAATAGGAGTCTGAATTCGGATCGATTCTTGAGGTCTTGTGAATACGAGTTAGAAGTTGAGAACTAGCCTTTCAGTTGAGAAGAGAATCAATAAAAGATAAAAAGAGCCCATAGCTAGTTAGTTGGAAATTTGTCTTCACAAGATCGTGTCTGCAGATTTAATGTGTTGAGATTTTTTTTTTCTGAGAGATGCTTCTGTGCTCTTCTTATTTAAAGTTGTATAAATATTAAAGCATGAATGAAGGATGGATAAGAACTACTTACCCCTTCGCTTGCTTCAAGATTTGTGCGACTTGTATTAGGAAGAAAAGCATGAAAACACTAAGTAATCATTATTTATCTTTCATTCATACTTTAATAGTTGTACAACTTTTAAAAAAAAGAGCATAGAAGCACCCCTCGCTTTTTTTTCAATTGTTCCAACGGGAAGAAGCCAAGAGGGTGACTCACGAGGACGACGGACCAGTTCAGTGCTGCGTCACCAGTTTTTCTTTTCTTTTCTTTTTTTTCCCCCTTTCCAGCCTTAATGTATAATTCCATCGCGCAGCCCCTCGCGGCCAACTCCTTTCCATTCGGACCCCACCCCTAAAACCTAGGGTTTCGAGCTTCGCCCCGCGAGCCCGCCCCCGCCTTGGGAAGCATGGCGCCACCGAGCCCCACCAGCGATGATCCTCAGCCGGACCTCCTGACCCCGCTCCCGGACGAGATGGTGGACGCGATCCTCTGCCGCCTCCCGACCCGTGACGCCGTCCGAACCTCCACCCTCGCCCGGCCCTGGCACCGCCGCTGGGCGAACTGCCCCAGCCTCACCTTCGAATTCTTCGGCCACGAGTCCCCCTCCGTCGTCGACGCGGTCCTCAACGGCTACGCCTGCCCCTTCCGCGAGATCCGCATCGAGGTCCCGGAGGAGTCCTTCGGCCGCGCGGACGAATGGCTCCACATCCTCGCCGACAAGGGGGTCAGATCCCTCGGCCTGTGCTTCATCCCGGAGCCAAGCTCGGACTCGGACTTGCCCGTCCTCCCCACCCGCCTCTTCTCCTGCTCCGAGCTAACCTCCCTCATCCTCCAGTGCTGCGAGATCCCGCTGCTCCATGCTTCCTTCGAGGGCTTACCCAATCTGTCCTGCCTAGTCTTCTCCCAGGTTATCTTTCCACTGCACGGGGAGAGGACATTGGAGGCGCTGATCGCCAAGTCGCCGAAGCTCGAGATTCTCTACATAATGGGCTTGTCCATTGACAGCGCCGATGATGGCCAGTACGACGAGTGGGTGATTCAGGCGCCTAATCTCAAAGTCTTAAGCATCTACTCGGACAAGGATTATGGATGGCAGATACAAGACCTTTCATCCGTCGACGATGCGAGTCTTTGTCTTGATGGCCCTCAGTTGGCCAGGATCCTCTCGGGGTTGACGCGAGTCAATAAGCTTTTCGTCTTTAGGGTAAATATATATCTAGCTCTATCTTTTGATATTATATTATTACCTCCTGCAGCATCGGTACATTTGTGTATTGTGTTTCTATTTTCTTCCTGTTATATATTCTCTGATAGTGTGCGTTATTCTCAACCCGTTATTTGCATGGTCTAACTTCTTAGATAAAGTTATTTGGGTCTATTAATTTGGTTTGTACGTGATAGCTACTGTAGCTTGGTTATTTTAGATGGACAGTACTTAATCTTTTTCTTTTCTTGGTTATTGTGAAATTGTTTTTGTAGTTTATAACTAGTATAAGTAATAGGTATTATTATGACTTTTAATATTTTTGTAACTAAGCATTTTAATTCCCAAACCAATCAAATATTTAATCATCCTTTGATTTGGTTGGACTTGTTATAAAAATCTATTTCTATTTCATTTATTATTATTCCTAATTTTATTTTTAAGGTTTACTTTTGAATTTGTATAGAAATCAAATTGCTATTTTTTATTTTTTATTCTAATTTTTAGTTAATTTGATTTGTACTTGACAAAGACTAGCTCTGTCAAAAAAAATATACAGTTTGTATTTTTTAATAGTCTTGTTCTTAATTATAGGTCATATTTAATATTCCAATAAAAATTAGTGTGATCCATATCACCTTGGTCTATGTGCCAAGACAAAATATGCCTAACAAATATCAATATTACTTTATATCCTCTATATGCATGCATTGTATATTGTGTATAGACAATAATTAGGGGTACCTACAAACTTGGAAGGAGTAATTCACTAATATTCTAAACTTTTTTATTTATAGATGTTACTTTGGAGATTGTACATATCAAATCTCTAATCACCTCTTTAATTTTTATTCTGAATTTTCATATTTTTTATCGTACATTGGGTAGATTTTTTCAGTTTCAAGATGGAATTCATATAAAAATTTATTTTGTATTTATTATTATTCTGATTTTTAATTATAGGGTTTACTTTGAAATTGGTATGAAACATGGACTCTTTGTTTTAATTTGTTAATTTTTATTTAAATTTTATTTACTTATGGATTTACTTTGGAAATTATATGGAAGTCAAATGGTTATTTTACATTATTTTTTATTCTGAATTTTAGCTAGTTTAGATTATACTTGACATAGGCTCTTTCTTTCAAATTAAGTTGTTATAACCATGTATATTTTTATTCCAAATTTTAGTTAATTTAGTTTGTACTTGGTTAGACTCTTTTTTTTTAATTAGCTAATTTTTATTTATTTATTATTTGAAAATTTAATTTATTTATAGATTTACTTTCAAAATCGTTTGAAAGTCAACTTGCTAATGTTCCTTAATTGTTTATTTTGAATTTCAATTAATTTAGATTATACATGACATGGATTCTTTCTTTTAATCTAAACCGTCATAACTCGGGTGTTTTTTATTCCAAATTTTAGTTAATTTAGCATATAATTGACATGGACCTTTGTTTTAATTATATAATTTTTATTTAACTATTATTCTAAATTTTAGTTATTCATAGATTTACTTTCGAAATCGTATGGAAGTCAATTTGTAATTTTACTTAATTTTTTATTTTGAATTTTGATTAATTTAGATTGTATTTGACATGTACTCTTTCTTTTAATCTAAGCCGTTATAACTTAGGTATTTTTATTCTGAATTTTAGTTAATTTGGTTTATAATTGTCGTAGACTCTTTGTTTTAATTTGCTAACTATTATTTAATCATTATCTTAAATTTAGTTATTTATGGATTTACTTTAGAAATCGTATGCAAGACAAATTGCTAATTCTCCTTATTTTTTATTTTTAATTTCATTTAATTTATATTGTACTTGAAATGTATTCTTTCTTTTAATCTAAACTGTTATATGTCGGACCCTACAGATATTTGGTCAAATCTTTCTGGTTAACGTGGAAGCTTCCTTAGAGTGCCTAATTAATATAAGTATAGATATATAGATACTTCAATAGCTCTGGATATATACACACATTAATATTCAATCACTACCGTACACTACTACAGGAATATACATCACAATCAGTTCTTTTTTATCATCACAGTTGGTTTTGGTAGTGATACTGTAACACCCCCATAAAGCAATCAACAAACTAAGCATCAAAGCTGGAAAGGCGACCAAAAGAAGTGCAACACTAGACTCTTCTTCTTCGTCTTTAATCAAGGAAGACAAAACCACACACCGCATACGGAACAATCCGTGGAAATCCAATACCAACCACTTTCTTTTGGTCTCAATCAACTAAAACAAAGTAAACCAACCAAGACCGACCACAGAACGATAAAGAACATCCGAAGGAATCCACCACCAATCTCTTCTATTTGACTCCAGTCAACTACCTGATCTACGATAGAAAGGGTAAGCACTCTTCTCCTACATGGGTTAATAATTCTTCGGTGATGGCGTTAACTGGCCACACCGTCAAACCACACCCTCACTATGAATAAAGAGAGGTGGCCGAAACCCTTCGGCACCACAACCCCACTTTAACACAATAACACGAACAATTCAATTCAATTCTTTCATAAACATAGCAACATACATTATCAAATGTAGCATTCAACATCAACGCTTAAATACAACATTTAAGCGTAAAGCAACGATTCCCATACCCTTTCCTACTGTGCATCCATGTGTGTCAAATTTTAAATTAGTTATTCCACTTAAACAAGTTTTAATATTGCTATCCTATGACAAAATTTTAAGTACAACCTAATCCATGTTTCTAGGTTATCCCACATCAAAATTTTAGTTAACCCTATGGTATTGCACTAAGTTCATACACCACGGACCTGAAGCCCGCTCTGATACCAACTGTAACACCCCGGCATCTAGTATGCCCGAATGCTACCAAACATAGACTAAACAACATCTAAATATCACAAATAAAGATAAATTACAGCAAAGGTGTAAATGCTAAAACCAAAAATTTCGGCAGCATCTCCTTTGTTTTGACATGAATTGGAGCAATAGCAATAATATGGCAAGTTATATCATAGCATAAGACATCTAAAACAGCAATATCAATGAATAAAGCATCATTTATGTCTAAAATAAGGACTTCAACAATTCCACCAAATATAACAAACAAAACGATGAAATCAAGCCCATACACCAAGTTTCATGGCACTAATCATTATTATCATGGCTCCCAATGATTAAACTGTATAAGAATGTGAAGCTACGTGTAGAAGTGTAGCTAATGCCCTTTTCCCGCATGCCGGTTTCATGGTACCTAAAAACAACATAAACACAAACGTGAGTTCATCACTCAGCAAGCATATTGCAATGGGTCATAAAGAATAATTCAATGACAACATCAATACATACCATACTTTAACATCATGTTCAAATCATAATCTCATCTACAACATCATAGCCATGACAAAGCACATCGTACACAACTCTTTATCATCATCATGTATGCAATGCAATGCAATGCACATGTCTCCTGGAAACATATATCGGTATTGCTGAGTGCACACCCGTCGGCGTGCACCCTCTTCCCCCTTCCATCCCGTAGATGGAGGGTGCCTGCTCCTCGCTTCCAATCACCACGTTGGATGGAATCACGAGGTAGGACTTGCTCAGTGGCTCTCCGGATTAGTCATAACTTTCTCACCGACCTTACCGGACTAGTTATGACTTTCTCACCGACCGGGCCAGATCACATGCCATGTATGCGATTATGCCATAAACATAACAACTTGCATCAAACTGAACTAAACATGGCTTAGCATCATAATACTCCAATTTCATCATAACATGGGCAAACACTAATCATGGCAAGATATCACAACATGTAATCATGACAAGATAGCACATCATGAAAGCAATTTGCACCTAGTCACAATTAGCATCATACAATATGCTACCCATTACAATACACTTGCCTTAACCTCAGGCGACGGATTGGCGAGAGGTTGAGGGCACTCTCGGGGTCACACCACCTGCAAAAACATACCACACACTCAAAACGTGCCCCCAAAACAGTACGCAAAAGCTCATCTACCCCGACTTCACAAACTACTCCCAAAACCAAAAAACAGAGAATCTGTCCCTCCGAGACAGCAGGCTTCAATCTAGCATAACTTTAGTTCTAGTTCTCCAAATTAAGTAAACGAGTACATCATCGCGAAGATTAGGAAATTTCCTATCTTTTTCTAAGTATTGAGAAAAGCTGATTCGGCCTCTAAAATTGTCTAATCTACAAAACATTACGTTCTGTCCCAATTACGTCACAGATTTTAACACGCTCGGTAAAACGATCATAACTTTCAAACGGCTGGGAGGAATTGGACATTCTTGGTGTCCAATTAAAGGTATTGAAGTTACCTACAAATTTCTCAACAGGAGGCCGACCAAATTCCGATTCTAAAATCACGAAAACTCAAACCCTAGGTCGACTACTCAATCTGCCCGAAACAGAGAACGTGGCAAACTCTAGTTTTCATCCAATCTACCCAATCACAGCACCACCACTTGATCTAAAAACATGAAATCAACCTCTAGAACAACACCTAGAACATCCCCAAGGAACACCCATACCATACCTCAGCCCGACGAACAACGAACGTCGAAATCCTTCCTCCCGGGTTCCCCGATCGTCTTTCTCGCGCCGGAACCGCCAGATCTCCTCGTCGCGGAGCTTCCCGAGGGAGGGAACAACAGGATGGCAAGGTGAGGAGCTAGATGGCACATGGGGGAGGCGGCTAGAGGTGGAGGCGTGTGGGGGAGGTGGGGGAGAGAGGTGGCGGCTAGGGTTTGCAAGTGGGGGCGCAGCAAGGGCATGGGAGGGCGCCCCAAGCCAAGAAAACCTGGTCTCCCCCTCCCTCATGGGCCCAAATACCTTTCCACTAAAGCCCACGATTCATCCCCTTGGGCCCAAACTCCCCTGGAGAGGCCCAAACTCCCGAAATCGGCCCGGAAACGCAATTAAACTTCATAGCGTAAAGTTTTAACCTTCGATTTCATATTTTTATAATGTTTTGACCTTCTGTAGTGTCACAGATACAAAGTCTTTAGATAGTATGAGGAGGCTTTATCACAGTCGATTTTCGTGCGATAGTGATAATACGGTCATCACAATCGTTTCTCTAGAACCGATTGTGATGACCTCTGTTTGTGGGGAGGAGGGTGCCGGTGGCGTGGGGGAGTGGAAGGTGCCGGCGGAGTGGGGGCCTGAGAGAGGAGGCATCGGCAGGGAAGAGACTAAGGAGGCTGTCGTTATCTGGGAGTTCAATATTGAGGAGGAAGCTAGTTAGAGTTTAATAGTGAGAATATTTTTGTTGGTTCCCTAAGGGAACCAATTGAAATGATGAAAGAGCATGTGTGTTGGTTATACAAGGGAACTGATTGAAATGAGGCTGTTGACTATTTCTGTCAGTTCTTTAATGGAACTTATTGAAATGAGTGATAGCATTTGTGTCGATTCTTTAACGGAATCGATTGAAATAAGGCAAGAGCATTTGTGTCGGTTCTTCAAGAGAACCGATTGAAATGAGGTTGTTGACTATTTTTGTTTGTTCTTTAATGGAACTGATTGAAATGAGCGATATCATTTGTGTCGGTTCTTTAAGGGAATCGATTGAAATGAAGCAAGAGCATTTGTGTCGGTTCTTCAAGAGAACCGATTGAAATGAGGCAATAGCTAGTTCTTCAAGAAAGCTAATTGTAATGGGGATACTATTTGCGTCAGTTCTTAAAAGAACTGATTGTAACAAATACATCTTTGTCGGTTCTTTTAAGAACCGATTGCAATAAACATGAAAATTTTTCATCAATTTATGAAAGAGAGAAAAGGCCATAGCAAAGTCAAATATAGTTGAAACTATTTAAAAATTTTAGAAACATACTTTGTGATACTACAAAGCTTTTCCAAAAAAAATTATTAGAAAAAAGAATCCCCATTCAAAAGATATTCAAAATTTCACTTTGTAGGCATGATTTTTTGCTTAAAGAGTAGAAAAGTATAAACTTTTTAAAATAAAGTTCAAATTATTTGAAAATTTTCAGAAAAGAACTTTGGACAAGTTAGAAAATTTCCCAAAAAGAATTTCCTTAAAAGGAATTTTCTTTCAATTGATATGGCAAAATGTGCTTTGTATGGCTTTGTAGGTGTCATTTAATCCAAAAACAAGATCATACAAGATCCATTTGAGGTCAAGAGTAGTTTTTTTTTTGGCTATTTTCAAAATCAAATAATTTAGGATCGGTTGGTCTTTTGAAAATCTTTTGAATATGATAATTGTTAAGAATGACAAACTCTATGTTTTTCATTTTTGGGCTATTTTCAAAATCATTTTACAATTAATTATAAGCAAAATAAAACTTTAAATAAAAAACAAGATACTAGTAACTAGATTTTGGGCTAAAAACTCATTTTATTTTGAAATTAATTTTTTTAAATTACCAAAAATTGAAGAAATATATTCATGCATTTGTAGTACGAAAATAAGCATCTAGCTCATCTTCTTTTATCCATACATAATGGATCTACGAGATTATCAATAATTCTCCACAATGGTGACATAAAGAAAAAATATGACAAAGTCCCTTGATTTACAATACAACCCTTCTTGATGATCTGCACGCATGTAATATGTTCCATGTGTGTCGTGTCGTCATCACCGCTAAGATATGCCCCATCTACAAAAGGAGGTATTTCATCGAATTGGTTGTACTCTTCTTTATCTATGATATTTTCAACTCCAACGATCCGACTCTTGCCATGAAGGACGACGTGCAACCTCGGATTGGCTGGATAACGCATGTAGAAGACTTGAGCTACTTGCTTCGCAAGGACGAATGGTTCATCTTTGTAGGTGAGTCTATTGAGATCCACAAGAGTAAAACCTCTCTGTCGACCTTCACTCCGTGAGGAAGTCTCACCCACTTACATTGAAACAATGGAACATAGTATATTCTGTAATTGAGCTCTCATATTTCTTTGATCATCCCGTAATAGGAGTTAGTTGCGGTTGAGGACCCTCTTTTTAAGTGATCATCGGACAAAGCATCTATACTCACACCACTATTTTGAACTGTACTCTTTGCACTTTGACTTTCAGTGTAAAAGGTGTAGCCATTAATATCGTACCCCTGCCATATCTGTACATTAAATCTTGGTCAGTCAGCCAGCCATTTGACATCTTCATTGATGGAGACCTTCGTCTTTTCTTTGAACCATGTGAAGAATCGATCGTGGTGTTCTAATGTGATGGAAAGCTCATTCATATGTGGATTATCTTTCAGTAATATCAATTAGTGCTGCTGGATATATGGATGAAATTCTGTGCTATATTGCAAGACTTTGCCACCAAGTCTACCCTCATGACGAGATACAGGAACACCAATTGGTTGTCTTTTACCTAGATAGTCCATGCAGAACTCAATAACCTCTTCAGTCCCATAACCTTCAACAATATTACTCTTAGGCTTTCATTGATTCCTCACGTATGACTTTAGTATACCCATATACCTCTCGAACGGATACATGTAACATAGAAATGTGGGTCCACATATCTTAATCTCTCTAACAAGGTGAATAACATGGTGGACCATGACATCGAAGAACGATGGAGAAATGCATCTCAAGCTAACATAGATTCTGCACCACCTAACTCTGTAAGTTGTCTAACCTGACATCTTTTGGCAGAATTTTTCTGATTGCAACTGGGAGCATTTGGGTCATCAAGATATGATAGTCGTGGGACTTCATACTAACAAACTTCAAATCATCCATGAACACAAGCTTCTTAATGTTTGTTGAGTAGCTTGATGGAACTTTAATACCTTGAGATACATGCAGTGGTCTTTTTTCTCCTTCTTGGAAAAGGTGTAGCATGCATTGAGGATGTACAAACCTTTTCCATCCTCCTCTATCACTACAAGCTAGGGCCTGATTCCTATGTAGGCCATGTCGCGGTGAGCATTCACACCATCCTTGGTCTTTCCAGGTATGTTTAGCAGGATGCCAACCAAATTATCGTAAACATTCTTCTCAACATGCAGACATCAATACAATGATAGACATCTAACTCCTTTAAGTATGGTAAGTCCAAAAATATCTACCTCTTCTTCCAAATGGTCCTGGGATGAATAGATTTACGACTTTTTTCCATATTGAACATCGATTCCTCCAAGCGTGAATATACTTGCCTTCCACTCATAGGCTGCGGGGTTGAACAAACTTTCCTCTTCTTATCAAATTTGTCATCCATCTTACGGTATCAATGACTTCAAGGTAGAAACCTATGGTGACCCATGTACACAGTTTTTTTGGAATTTGGTAGCTATAAGCTCTCGGTCTCCTCTTCACATATAGGGCATGCTTTGGCTCCCTTCATTATGTACACCGCCAAATTACCAAGGGCTAGGAAATTATTTATGGTGCAAAATATCATAGACTGCAGGATGAAGTTCTGTCTTTTGTATGCATCCCACACAGTGACCCCCTCGTTTTATAATTTTACCAAAAACTTAATCAGTGGTGCTAGGTACACATCATTATCTTTTCCGGCTATTTGGGTTAATGACATTATGATATACTTCTCAACCAATGAGGGAGATTGTAGATACACAATAGAACTCGCCAAGTGCTGTGATGACTACTCATATTACCAAATAGATTCATTCCATTAATACTCAATCCAAATCTTATGTTCCTCATCTTGGCACCAAACTCTTCATGTTTCCAATTAATGTTTCTCCATTGAGCAGAATCAGTATGGTGTCTTAGCATGCCATGTTCCTTTCGAGATTCATAATGCCAACACATAAATTTTGACTCTTTGGGATTTGCAAATAACTGTTCTAAACAGAGAATGATGGACAAATACCATAATACATTGTCCAATGCCCCTTTGTTCACATCTTCACCATCGTCAACTTGGCTCTTACGCTTCTTGTCATTACACTTCTTCTTTTGTTTGTATCAGGGTACACCACAAACTGGATAAACGCATAGTTCCTTATGCATGTTGTGGTACAATACGTAATCATTCAGACATGCATGTATCCTTTCTATTACATTCCCATGGGACATAGTAGATTCTTGGCTTCATAAATGCTTATTAGCAACTCGTTTCCCTTTAGAAGCACATCGATAGAAGAACTAAAAGTGCATTGACATTTGTATCTATCCAACGGTGTTTGGCAACCCGAATCCAACTTTGTGTATTTCACTTTGCAACTCAAAACAATAGTTTGGCATCGTCTTCCATGAAGCTTTTAATTTTTTTAAACTCTCTTTCTGTGTAATTTCCCTCCACATCCCACAATATTTGCTCTAAATTATCCTCCTCGAAAATATTATGCTCCAACTCATGATCGGGTTCCAGCATGTCTTAAATGTATACCGAAGGGGTAATATTTGTCTCCCCATGATGGATCCAACATGTGTAATTCCTCACGAAACCACCTCGAATCAAGTGGTCTTCAATTTGAGCTGAGTTGTTAAATCTTCTGAGATTGGTGCAATCAATGCAAGGATATTATATGAAGTTTGTACCCCTCTTCACCATGTTTTCTTTTGCAATTCTTATGAACTCCTTAACACCCATCTTCACCATATCTTCTTTTGCAATTCTTATGAACTCCTTAACACCCCTCTTCACCATATCTTCTTTTGCAATTCTTATGAACTTCTTAACACCCCTTTGAAAGTCAGCACTTACATAGCTTTTCTAATACATCCATTCTCCACGGTCCATCTATAATTAAATCATAAATAACAAATTAAGAAAAAATTTGAGCGATAGCTAGCTATTTCAAATACTGAGATATTATTTAGTTACCTTTACAAAATAGAGGATGGGTTCCAATATATATAATTTTACCCTCGATACCTTCTTCCCTAGTTAAAAGCTTTCAATTCCCTAGTTATGAGACATATTTAAAACATCAACAATGATATCAAAAATACCTAATGCAGTAATTAAGTTTGAAATTATTTTGATTTCAATGAAAGAAAATAAGGGTGGAAGCATTAACAATGTTGAGGAATTGAATGGTCTTAAAGAAACATATATCTATTGAACAACTAAGTACATATCAACGATGACTCCTAATCTCTAATTAGGTCATGTCCTAATCCCATTTAAGGATATGTGGTTCGAGCAAGTTTCAAAGATGTTGTACAATTGCAGAGAAAATTTCAGCAGTATCTTCCCATTGTTCTCCAAATATACGTCTTAACAACAAGTCAAGAGGGTGCGTATCCAGAGAACACTAGGGAGAAGCTACCGAAACTTTCTCCGAAGTTGTACAATAGCTTCATTAGGAACTTGCCTGAACCACATATCCTCAAACTATAAAAAAATATAGATAATTCGAGGCTGCTTATTTATAAATATGTCATTTCAGCATATTTATAAACAAGCACCCTCGAACGAGAGACATAGGTAACGCAACCTAAACCCTAACATTGATCATATTAATTATAGCAACAATAATGACATGTAAAACATTCACCAAATCAAAATGAAATTTAATTCCTAGTGTAAAATTGAAGGGAATTGAAGGAATGCTCACCTTTTGAAGAAAATCACAAATGAGGGAAAATTGATGGGAAATCTCCTCAAGCTAGGGGTTCAACTCTACCCACTTAACACCCACCGTCGAGGATTTCATAATTTGTCACCTAAGTATTGGTTTCAACCATACAACTAATGACATGTAACACATTCATCAAATCAAAATCAAATTTCCTAGTGCAAAATTGAAGGGATTTGAAGGAATGCTCACATTTTAATTAAAAAAAACCACAAATGAGGGAAAATAGAGGGGAAATCTCCTCAAGCTAGGGCTTCAACTTACCCACTAAACACCTATAACACCTTAAGAAAATGCATAAATAGAATAAAGTCACTTGTTATGGTTTTTAGAGTATTCTTGGATTTTATGCTGAGTTTATTTGAATAAGAATTCAAATTCCATAATTAAACTATTTTCACCCTAAATTGGACCATTCAAAAGGAACTCATAAAAGTCTAATACAACCCAGCATTGAAAATAATTTTAAAAAATAGTAGGGCACATGAAATGAATAAATATGATTTTTTGATAAATTTTTCTTAGCATGCAGATGCTATAAAAAACTCAATCAAACCTTAAAAATAGCTAAATTCAAAGAGTTTTCATTTGAAATCTACAGATCCAAACTGAGTGAAACCAAGTGCATTTGAGAATATAATCTCTAGTCTATTTGCACAAAAATTGCCAAAAGGTTTTGGGTCACCTAAAGCCATGAAATGATGAATGCAAAGAGACAAACTGAATTAATTGTGACTAAACTGTGTCAGAGCTACAGTACGTGTGTAACTTGTTCGGTGGTATGCCGTCAGGCCATCACCGCCACTATGACACCGTACCGCACCACTGCCCAGCAATCCACGACCTTCACGATGTCACACTGCTCCCTCTCTCTGATCCTCTCTGCCCCCGATGCAACCGAGCCACACTATGCCATCCATGCACATGGGTAGAGTGAGGTCACCACGTGGCCATGCTGGCTCGCTTTGCTGGATTCGCCCAGCCTACTCGCAGCCTCGCCCGCTTTGCCTCTTAGTGCATTTGAGCCACCTAGAGCCCCACAAGCTCCTCTGCTTGCCCCACCTCACCCCCATTGCCGTGCAATCCATAAAACTTGCCGAAGCACAGGGACAAGGCCGGTGAGCCGGCTCGTGCGATTTCCCTGCTCAGTGGGGCTCTTTCACTGATTCATTTTATTGTGCCCTTCCTCTTAATTTGTCCCATAAGTCCTCTGCACGCTTTGGTTGCAGCTCTCACTGCCTAAGTCACCGCCACCACGGGCCTTTCTTATCCGCCTTCAGCCACACGTCGCCAGCCCAGCCCACACCATATTTGATGCCTCGACGTGATTCATTCGACTCATGTTCGCCCTCTTATACTTATTCCCCACTTAATTGAGACTAAGCAATCCACCTCTTCCTTCCCAGCAGCTCCCTCCGCCATATTTCACTTGTTCATGATGCCAGCTTGCCATAGCTTCTCTTCAGCTCCACCAACTAGTTCCCCAGGTGCATTACCTCCCCCTCTCGCTCATTGAACCGTCGACCGACCCTTTCACCACTGCTTCACCGTTGGTAAGCCCGAGAGCAGAGCTCCCCTATCTCGACCACTAACAGGAGGGCCTAGGTGGTCTGTGACCCACGCTCACATGGTCACTACCATGTGGTGCCGCCTTGTCAGCTAATGAGGCTAATTTAAAAAATCCACGGAAAAAGGAAATGCGCTTTCTGAGTTAGAAAGCATATTTTGCTATTTCTAGGATGTTTTAAAACTGAGGTAATTCAAATGCCCATAGCTTTTTCTAGGAAGCTCCAAATCCAGTGAGACAAGTTTCTAAATTCATTTAAAATCATGATGAATCTAAATATGCAAAAAATATTTTCATTTGGATCACTATACAGAAAATGAGCTCAAGATTAAGCTTTAGGCCAAAAATGTGCTATATGTAAAATTTTCAAAAATCAACTCCAAAAGTAATGAGATAAATTTTATCACAATATTGAGGTCATAACATTTCTAAATATGTAAAAATATTTTAATTTGGACTTAGTTTGCATAAAATGCTAAATAGTTGGATTTCAATGCATGCAATAGTTCAAATATTTATATTTTGTGCAAAAATGATTCAAATTTAGTGAAATCAAATCCTAGAGCCTTTAAAGATGATGTCCTTACAATGTATGAAAAAATAATTAGAACTTATAAATTTTTACACATGTTTAGGACTTAAAAAGATGCAAGCAATATTGGAAATGGAAATTATAAGCCATTAATGCAAACAGACCTTAAAACTTTTAAAATAAAGCTTGGATTAATGTAAAATCTCATAAATAAGGCCCTATGATGGAAGCATAAGCCTTAGGTTTAATATCCATTAGCATTTCCCTTTAAACTTGAACCTATGAATTATACTTCACATGTATACACCACTATATAACACTTGGGTTTAAGCATTATAATGAATCCAAATAATGTTAGCCTCTTAAATTCACAACTATTGACATATATAATCATAATCTTAATTTCTTGAATTCGATGAATGAAAATAACATACACATAAAATTCAAGTTGACATGCCCTATAATGAACCCTAGATTATCTTTTAGCTTAATAAGGTGAAAATGACCTAATAACGAATAAAGAAGTTATCAGAACCAGCATGCATGATGTGGTAACCCTAAAATCCTAAGAACCACTCACACACATCACTTTTGGTAAGTTTCAATTTGGATTTTTACATCTGATTTCTTTTTGACCTATTTTAAAGCCAGTTATTTTTTGTTGTTGTTTGTTATGCTTCTTCTCGAACAATGTGTAGACGTCGATGAATCTGAATATATTTCCATAGTGCGTGATGGGGCATAAATCATCATTAGTACTGTGTGTACGGACCAGATTTCCACTGCCATAACAAGGGTTAGCCATCACCGAAGCTGGTGCAAGGCGAGGCTCTAGCCAATTGAACGGTTTCATCACAGTATAGCAAAACGGGTACGGGAAGTATTGCATGGCATGGTTGACATGATTGCTAGAATGTGTTATGTGGGTAAACTGTACACTCTCTATAGAGATTAAATCTAATTAATTAGCTATGCTCACAGTCAAGGGCAGCTTGGGAAATAATGTCAAGTGTAGTTTTGGTTTTGCAAAGGTTTTGAAAAAGGTGTTGTAACGGTTTGATGATGAACTTAAGTTATGTTGGGCTATGTTCTATCACTATTCGTGGCCATGGAGGGTCGTGAAATGATGAAAATAATCTCTATTTACTGTTATTAGTTTCATGTTAAATGCTCCTTACAATTTCGTTACTGTTTGATAAACTATTTACTTGCAAATGAAATCTGAATTGCCTTATACTGAAATTGAAAGTTAGAGTAGAAGCTTATTCCTTTGAATTAGCCATTCATTGTATAATTATTTCCATACACTAAAGTTTTGTGAGTACATACGTGTACTCACCATTTGCTCTATGTAAAATGTTTAGACAAATTAAGGTAATGAAGAGGTTCCCGATGACTCTGCCAGGAACAGATGATTCTTGAATGGATGAACTGTTTCTTTCACCAGTCGGTTGCCTCTGGGTTTGGATGGGCATACCACTGTCCCGCTTTTGGTTTATGTTTTATTTTCGCTACAATTTACTTCTATGTGTTCTATTTGGCCGGCCGACCATGGACATGTAATAGTTAAGTACATGTAATAGTCTCTAGTCTACTTTTGTGTCAATTACATATATGTATGTGTAATGATTCATCTTGAATGCGGGATATGTGGGCGCTAGGCTTTGTTCTTGGGAACTAGCACTGGACACATATCCGGGTCTCGGAATTGTTTTCAACCGTTCGACAGGTGAACACAAGCGGCCATCGTCCCTTGCCTACTGCGTCGCACACCCTCGGTGGGTGTGGGCGGTACCAAGATTATGAGATGGTTGGCATGTGTTACGCCCAGATAGGTTGAATTCAATCCCGGTATGGTCTTCGAAAAAGAATCGAAAATCTCTTGGACGCGTAAGTGTGTACGATGATAATCAGATGGTTCATATTTGTTTGGATGAGAGCCATTTGATTAACATCCATGTACGGGACTAATTGAGGATAGTGAGTATATACTTAAGTGGAGTATGGGTGTCACTTCTAGTCCAACGCATGAGTAAGGTTCGATTATGTTTCTGGGTGCCCATAACACCCATCCTCAAGGATTTCATATTTTCTCACCCAAATCTTAGTTTCAAACAAAGTATGTTGTGTTTTTTGGGACGGCAGTGGGTTTTTTTTTGCCTCTTAAACAATAACAGAGGAGAGTTCAGCCTGAGGGTATGTAAAACCTAGCGAGGCACATCTCAATCAGTTCCCACAAAGGAACAGATTGTGATGTGCATAGGCACACAACACAATCGGTTCTAATATTAGAACCAATTGTGATGATTCCCCGCCAATTATTAACCTCGCTGAATCATCTATCACAATTGATTTTTCCTAAAAAGTTAGGAACCGACCAGATAAAGCAATAGTGTTGTACGTACCATTCTGTTGTAGTGCTATATTCCAAATCGGTCCAGGAGGCTTGTTGAATACTTGCATTTGTTCTTGTGAGGGTTTACACGGTCAATTTTAATGCATGTGAAGAGGTGGTTGTGCGTGTGAGGCTTGGCATAGATGTTTTTAATTTTTTGTAGGGTCAGGTCACCCCATAACCATGAATATGCCACCACCGCTGCATTTCAATTAACCTATAGTTTCTAATATGTCCTTTTGTTTCAATTATCCTATATTATTTCTGCTAGCTAGTCTGAAAGTTCAATGTAATTCAGATCACAGATGATAATATTCTGGAAGGACTGTCGCTTTCCTTTGTGGACTTAAAGAGTTTGTCATTCGGCACACCTTTTAGCAAGCTGCCCAGCATTTTGACTAAATTTTGTTCACTTGCTCCCAACCTTGAAGATCTGTCTATCATGGTAATGTTGAATGCTAGCTAAAATCGATGCCCTATTATTTGCTTAGAATCCAGTCCAGCTAGTTGATTTTCCATCTCCTATCATTTTTGGTAGATTCTGCACGACCATGATCACAGTGCTGAAGTGGACATGGAATTTCTAACTGCGCAATGTACTGATGGGCTATTCTCTAACATCAAATATATCCGGTTAAAATCTATCATGGGCCAGTCAAATGAGATGCAATTTATTGAGTTTCTTCTTTCAAAAGCAAGAGTACTTCAAATATTTGAAGTTTTTGTACATGATGATGGCTCAAAATCCATGGAGGATGTTTCTACTGAGCTAGGAAAATATAAAAAGGCTTCCTCACAAGCAGCACTTGTCGTCAGTAGGTAAGCTCCCTTGTGAAATGCTTCTTTCTGGAGATTTAATTAGTACATATTACTAGCTTGCACATATATTATTCCTCTCTGAAACAAATTAACGCTGCATATTATTAACTCTCTTGTTAGTCACAATTGGATGTTGCTTTGGCTTTGGAGCAGCTTTGGTGATCTAGTGCTGTCTGAGGATACAGATGATGATTGATGCTATTTTGGACCAAGCTCCATAATGAGGAAATTCAAAGCGTATGATCTATGATCTGTCAAGTGCAAGGATGAAATAATGTGTGACTGGAAAAGGATGAATGGTTGTTGTCTAGATTTCCTCTGTGCTGTCTGTTGTGCTGTGTATTAGGCCAACGGTTTATATGCTCCATAAGTTTGATAATGTCGTGGAACCTGTCACCTATTCTGGATTTGTTGAACCGTGCTTTAAATCTATCCATTGAAAAGAACACTGCAGTAAGATACTAAGTGTTAACATTAAGTTGAGCTGTCATCTTTTCATATTCCATGGACGTAGAGTTTTCTTGGTGCTTTTGAAAATTATAATTGTTTTGGTGCTTTAATTTGAATTTTTATTCTTGATTTGGTGCCCTACTTCAAACATAAAATAGAAGACTTGTTCTAGGGTGCATCGGAATCACGAGAGCCATCCATTAGACTCTCTCCAACGACGGCCTCTAAAACGGCCTGTTTGGATATTTGGAGGCCTATTCAGGCCTGTAACCATCCCAAGGGGGCGTGCTATGTGCGCCTCTATCCAAGAGGCCGAAGGGGTTCATCTCTATATAGAGAGGCCGTCCTCATGTGTGCTATGTGCAAAGGAGAGACTTGTGTGATGGTTGATATACAGGCAGGGAATTCAGGCCATGGTTGGAAATCAACCCAATATAAAGACCTAAATTAAATGCAGGTCGCACTATTCAATACTCATAGAGGCCTGGTTTTACAGGTCATCCTTGGGTTTAGCCTTAGTTGCAATCCAACCGTATAGAGTGGAAGGTATTTCTAAGAAGGTACTCTCTCCGGTCCTTTAGACATCAGTTATAAAACCAAGGTGACTTAATTAGGTGGTCTTCTTACTATTCTATCCTTAATAATGGCCGGTTTAGCATGCATGGCGCCAGTTTCTTTCAACATTTTTGTTTTTTTGTTACTTCGCTAGTTTAGCATGCATGGCATGTTAGTTTACTCTAACTTCCAAAGCAGCAATTAATTCTGAGGGCACTAGAGCCAACAATTAGGGGTACGTTTGGTTGCCTGAATGAGGTTGGATGGGATATGACTATCCAACTTGAATGGGATGGAGCCATCCAGGTAGTTGTTTGGTTTGGTGGATAAGGATGAGCCAATTTTTTGTTTGGTTGGATGGATGAGGATGGATGGGATGAGCTAATTATTTGTTTGGTTAGATGGATGAGCTAGTTGTAATCAAGGTTTCGAATTTTGTTTTGAATTTTTTGGACAAAATTTAATTAAAATTTGAATTTTGAACAAAAATTGATCACAATTTAAATTTTCTGATAAAATTTGAATTTTTGGATAAAATTTGACCAAAATTTGTTTTTTTTTGACACATTTTGAATTTTTGAATAAAATTTGCATTTTCAAACAAATTTTTATTTTTGGATAATTTTTTACTAAAATTTAAATTTTTAAACAAAATTTGACCATATTTT
The DNA here is from genome assembly GCA_036346355.1 of Rhipidocladum racemiflorum. Classification (NCBI taxonomy): domain Eukaryota; kingdom Viridiplantae; phylum Streptophyta; class Magnoliopsida; order Poales; family Poaceae; genus Rhipidocladum; species Rhipidocladum racemiflorum. Next base: position 57,400,181 of record CM070572.1, on the reverse strand, counting down.
GAGCGAAGTTTAATTTTGGCCAAGAAAACTTTGCCGAAATTTGAATTTGACTGTGTACACCTCTTCATGCAGCAAACTGGATGAGCACATCCGGTCTTTTTATTTGGATGGCTTTATCCAGCATCTTAAGAGAATATTCCAAAAAACTGGATGACCATATCCTATCCATCCACCCATCCAAACAATTGGATGACTCCAAATCCATAGATGGCCATATCCCTCCACCCTCATCCACCCAACCAAACGCACCCTAGGTGGATGGCAAGATAGGTAATTTAGTGCACCAGGCAAAACAGAGAAAAATGAAGGCAAAATTAAAACAAGGAAAGCAACTTCATTTGATTTCTTCCCACGATAATAGGAGATAATATCTGGACAATAGCTACGTAGAAATACCTAATTACATGCGCACACGGACTGAGTTGTGGGCCTTTGATCGTTACAGTTAATTACTTGAAGATAGGTCGTCATACATTATCATCTAATTAGCGCTAGCTAGAAGCCATGCATGAAATGATCCAACCAAAACAAAGTCTTCGACTAGGGTCTAGGGGTGGGCATTCGGTTTATACGGTTTTATCGGTTCGATTTATTCGGATTAAATTTTTTTGGTTTTTGGAAATTGTAAACCGAACCAAAACACAAGAGTCTTCAACTCTCGTTCAAGAGGTTATTTGCATTGGTGGTAATCGTCATGGATATTGGCCTAATCACTAACTGGAATGTAAGCATGTTAATTGAAGGAGCGCGCGGAAGCCGATGGGAAGGCCAATTTGTTGGGTGCGATGCTTGAAGACAGCGTGTGCAGGAGAGCGGCACATCCATTGCGAGTACAGTACGTATAGTTGGTGAATCGGTGTGTTGAATAGTTAACGCGCGTGAGTTTGTTGGATAGGTAAAACTAGGAAGATATGCGCGCTACGCTGCGCCGGTGATGATATCGCTTGTTCGGTATAGATAAAGCATAAAATAGTTTGGGGATCATATGTGTTAGAAATGAGTAATAAAAAATCAATAATGGAATCGACATTAATACATTTCAAAACCAATGTAGTTCATTCGAAAGCAATACAATTGAAAAGGCTAAAAACAATAAGAACTTATGTTACAGGGCTCAATGATTAGTTAGAGCTAGGTTTTGATGTCAACCACATCATGAAATCGAGGAACAATAAATATAATAATCTAATCGTATTAAATAGTGTAATCAAGAGAGAATAAAATCAACACTCCGTATGTACCATAAAACAACCATGGCACAGTGATGACTTCCACTTCCTCTTGATCGAGTACCAGATCAGCTCTATTGGCCAAACATGAACAATTGCTGCTGGATCCTGAACTCCATATGCAATAAATCAACCACAAATAACATTGGGAGCCATAATACCCATCTAGGCAACGAATGGTTCGTTTTTTTCGAAATAAAGAAATTTACCAGCAACTTTTGGCTTTGATTGGACACAAAACTGATAGTTTGCCGCATGTGATTCACTTCATCTTGGATGGTAGAAAGTAGGGTCTGCAATATGAAAAATTATGTGAGACTATTAATCTACTTTGTTGTCATCCTAATCAATCCTACATTTTTTTGTTCTGAAGAATGTAAGGTACCATACATGAAGAAAGCAATAAAGAAATTAAGTTTGATTTTTAGATGAACTTGTGTTTAGTTTGTTCTAAATCAGAAGGGCTTGTATACGAACATGTGCATGTAAATAATAAAGCATGTTGTCCAATAGGTGTGGTGAAAAGTTCAAAGCAAGATGATGAATGCAACTTTCGAGATATGGAACTAACAAATAACACTGTCAAGAAGTCATAAAAAAAGTGTGCTAATCAAACTGACATACAATGCTTACCTCCTTGCTCACAAATATGCATCATATTTGTTGGATTAGGTAGTTCCTTGGCCCTGCAATGATTCAGCCATACTAAATTTAGAAGTATATAAGAAAAGGCCCATTTCTTTACCTTCTTGAAACAATCATGGAACAAACTTGCACTGAATCAACCATCTTGTAGTTGTAGTTTTGTACCATGGAGTGAAAAATGGCTTTAATAGAATTCAGTAAATCCCGAATTATCAGAATAATGTAATCAGACAATTTGAACAGATAGGAAAAAGAAACGTTCATCTTAATTTAAGTTGAATGCAATTAATTGATAGATAAATGATAGATGAAGATCAACCAGTATTTGGATCTAAGCTACAACAAACTCTGAATTCAATGCTGCTTCCCCCACTCATTTTTTTTAAAAAAAAAGAGATACATCAATGAATAAATAATCATTAAACAATTACAGAAAGGTGGATGATCTATTGTTTTGGCTCCGATTTGTCACTTGGGTATTCGAAATACTACCAGAATTAAAAACCCTAACCCTACAATTCGAGAAAACTGAACAAATGATCAGTAAATTGACTCAATAACATACAAAATTAGTGGCAATGGTTGACATAAGTCTGAATTGTTGAGAGAAATAGGGAGTACTCTGAAGTAGACATGTGGCCTCGTTAATTCGGCTTGAACCTTAGCTATCGCCTCTCGTCGCCCCTCGACTCCAAGCGCAAGGAGGAGCACGAGTAAGAGCACAAGTAAGACGGGTGATGCGAAGGGACGCCAAGATTGATATACTGAAGTTTGCAGTACATTATTCCCTATCACAATTTTTTCAAAGCTTGAATACACAAGAAACAAAAATCAAATTTTCATATTTTTTTCGAAGTGTCTCAAAATTTTGATAGTTCAATATGGGGTTGTGACGTTTTCGATCTATATAACTGTAGTACAGTAGGCCCATCATCTAACTCACAAGATGGGGACATTGTTATTATGGTCCGGTTCACCTCCTAATGGTGGCAACAGCAACATTGCTTGCAAAACAAAACAAAACAAAAATGACTAAGACAACAGAATACGGAAAGGAAGGCTGCACATGAAATGGTATAGCACTATTGGATATACTCACCGATTAAACAAACAACCCTGAAAATAATTAAGCCACTAAAAACTTAAGCAAGACATCTTGTCGGAGCTTTTTGTTTGTAAAAATATGGAAAACAAAATAGAGCATTGCAATAGAAAAGGGCCATGGTTGGGACTAAGAATAATGGCTATAACATGTGATTAAATGAAATACATAATTAGCATGAGGCCTGAGGGTAACAATGAGACGTAGCTAGAAGCCTACAATGAGCTCTACTGATTGCAATTAAGCTAGGGCATCCAAAAATGGCAACTCAGACGATCAGGCAAGTGTAAAGTAGCTCGAGATAAACAAAACCCAAAGAACCGATACCCTAAGCACTTGATTCCATACCAGGTTCATGTCACTCTTTTTAACCATGAAATGAAGATTATTTTAAGCGAGGTAAACGTGAATTGAAGTCATCTATCAAAAATCTGGCAGGCAAGGAGTGAAGATTATTTTAAGCAAGGTAAATGTAAATTAACAACCTAAATGTTAAGACATAGGGAAATCTTGACTACTACTTTTGGAATAGCATAAGGGGGCAAAAGATAAGTTTACCAAGCATTTGAGCAAAGCATCTACTTACAGTTGCTGATCGTCTTTCAGAGAAATGCTTGCACCTCTACAGCTCCTTGTAAAGTTCACCTTTTGTAGCAGACTCTAAGATTAGGTAAACACAGGTCTGCAGAATCCATATGATAGAGAAATAATGATCAGAAGACCTCAAAACGAAGCAATATTAATGATCCACATTATAGCTATTTCAGTCTGGACCTGATCATAAAAGTACCCATATAGGCGTAGAATATTAGGGCGCCGGAGATGACTCTGTATCTCAACCAATTACCTAGAAAAAAACTACAATAGCACTGGGGGAAGGGATAAGAGAAGCAGCAAGTAGAGAGCACCTGAAAGCAGCAGTCATCTCACCTGACTGGAAGCTTAGAAACTGAAACAGGAGAAAGCTTAACAAAAATAAAATTTGCCTCGGAGCAAACAACACATAGCTGCTGGGGGATTCTGAGCTAGAAAGCATTCCATTACAATGGCAAACAAAAACTTACAGCACCCAAAGGAATGTAGCTGCAAATTATGACATGTCAAGATACTAATTACCAATACATAGACCATACATGATATTAGCCAGCAAGTCGCTCAAGTCAATCAAGGATATATAACAGGAGACACGTTGTCGGAGCTGCCAAATGAAATTATCTCATAGATTTTTTTCCACCGGGGAAAAGCACTGTTGAGAACAATGTATAATATTTATGTGTGTAGACATGGAAGGAATCTATTGCAAAATAATGAAATTTCAGTAAATATGAGACAACCCGAAGGAACTAAAGTAGCAATGGCAATTTGGTTATTGAACTGGATGTGAATCCTCTATTCAACAGTAATAAACACAATTCTTTATCATAGCCCGTGGAGAAGAGCTCAACTGCTCAACACATGAGGTACTCTGTACAACATAAGCATAGATCTAAAAAAATCAGAGGGAGTGCATGGAAATGCGAAAGAACTAAGTGCACGATGTCTAAACCTGAAGGCTGTTGAGACCATGAGGAATTTGACAATTGGAGGCAAATGGTCTCATTTAACACCTTGCAATGCTGATCTAATCCTAGCATCAAGGCTACACCCACAAGAAAACACAGCTTGCCAAGCATGAAAGGACTAAAACATTCTATGGCAGCACCATATGTACCCATAAAACTACAGATATGACCACCATATCCTTTTTTCCCTCCATTATAGGCGCCCTATGCCGCCGACCACAAGAGTAGTGAAAACTAAAGTGCAATGCGCTAACAATGCATGCTTCAAATATTGAATTTACAGTGAGTTTCTATCCCTATTCTGTCATATAAAAGGGAAAACTATGACTTGATTTTTGTTAAAATCTGGTGATGCTCAAAAGAAAATAAGCAAGGTAACAAAAGAGCACATTATTAATTCCTAAAGAGATCAAACGTGCACACCGTTAGTATGGTTGAGGCAGCTTTCCTGCATCCTCCAGTGTGCCATCCTTTACTGCAAAGTATTTCAAATAAAGATCGCCATGTAAGCATGGTTGTTAAGGCGTCCTTGAAGCGACGCTTCAAGGACGCCTAATCGGTAAGGAGGTTTTCTGCCGACGCCACAGCGGACGCCATGACGCCGGTGTCTAGAGGGAGGAAGGCGGGTGTCATAGATAGGGGAGGGGGCAAAACCTGGCCTGAGCAGCATCGCCGTTGCGCGGATCCAAGGTCATGGCAGGCGAATCTAGGCTAGCACAGCTGCTGCGATGGCCAGGAGGCCAGATCCGGCCAGGAGAAGCATGGATCTGGACCGGAGACGGGGAGGCGGCGTGTGGAAGTGGACAGCGGCACCACGCCATCACCTGATCTACCGCCAGGCGACCACCTCTGCCTCATGCTGAGCACGTGGCGGGGCGCGTTGGCTATCGTGAAGGCGGCGTGCGACCCGGAGAAGGCTGTGGTGAGGCTTGAGGTGGAACGGCTTCTGCTATGCTTGAAGATAGGAGAAGCAGAGGAGATGTTACTGGTGGGTGCTGCTATTATTCTGTGCTAGTGCTACCATCACTACAGGAAAAGCATCTATTGTCCACGGCCAAATTTATGGTAGACAGCAAAAGTAACCCGTCGAACATAATTAACTTAAGCTCGACGGCCTAAAGAATGGCCCTCTACCCTAACCGCAAAAAAGTGCGGGAAGCCTGTGTTTTGCATTAGGGTCAACAGCCCACATATATGCCGTCCACCATAATTTAGGGTGGACGGCCCACATGGCCGTCGAGCATAAAAGGGCACTAGAGTGGACGGCATCTACGTGGCCGTCGACCATAAGGGCTTTTGGCAATACCCCGAGCCCTCGCTGGTCAATCCATTGTTCCCCATTTTGCTATCCATTGCTCCAGCCGCGCGCCGCTGCTCCAGCCGGTGGCCCAGCCGCCCCTTCGCCCGCTGGTGGCCGGCCGCCACCTCCCCAGCCGCCACCTCCCCGCTTCCCGAGGCTCGCCGCCGCCACTAGGGCCGTCGCCGCCGCCCCGACTGCCGCCGTCGCCTCCCCGACTGCCGCCGCCGTCTCCCCGAGGGTCGCCGCCGCTGCGAGAACCGCCGCCGCCCTTCCTCCCAGAGGGCAGCAGCCCCGGTTCCCAGCCGCCCCCGCGCGCCGCCCGCCAGTGGCCCGGCCCCCTGTCGTCGGTTGCTCCTCCGCCCGTTGGTGACTTGACCAACCCCGTCTGCTCCTCTGTGGTCTTGCTGAGGTCCCAATCCGGCTAGGGTCGACGGTTTTAGAAACCTAAAGGTAAAAAAAAATTGATATGTAGTACTTTCATACTTTCTTTACAGCTGCAACTAGTGTCGACGGCTTTAGAAACCGTCGAAGAATAGCCAAAAAGACATTGCTAATTGCTTTATTGAAAATAAATTAGTGGTATGTATTAGAAGTCTTAGGGTTTGTCTGTTAAGGAGATGTGTACTAAACAAAACTACTAAGGTAAAAGGATGAGTGTTAGGGTTTGTTTGTATGGAGAAATAGTTGCACTAACTATCCAACAGAAATAACCATTGGTCGTGGTACATGAGAGAAATATATGGATACTAGATAACTTTAATCTGTACATTTGGTCATGAAGTTCTCTAATTCTATGGTCAGATTATTAATCATCTATTAGTTCTTCAATTAAATTTGATATCAAGTCAATACAATTGTGATTACATCAAATCTCAACCCACATGGTATGTGACTTACTTTAGATAAATAAGACTTGGTCTTAACAAACTGAAAAGACTTGTGCTAGTGGACATATTAAAGCATATGTATATCCTGTGTTAATGGACATATATGTGTGTATGATGTGTTAATGGATATATGTGTGTGTGTGTGTGTGTGCTAGTGGATATATTCCAGCAATTTTCTATATATGTGTTGTTGATATTACACTGTTAATTGTCTTCTGTCTGCTGAGTGGATGTCCTAGTTTTAGGGGAGGTGCTGCCGAAATTTTTAATAAGTTTGGTAACATCCTAGTTGTGCATGCTTGTGCATGTTTAGTCCTTTTTCTCACATCTTCCAATCGAAATGGTTCATGTTACATTCTTTCAGCCCATTATGGAAAATTCTCAGAGATGGATGTATGATGGTTGGAATAAGAATGGACGGCACTCCGTCGAGTGGAAGGAGGGCACGAAAGATTTTATCCGTCAGGCTTTTGGGTCGACGCCTGTGTCGGACGTGGCAGAAGTGAGATGCCCGTGCGCTTTCTGTGGTAATAGCCTGAAGAGATGTCGAGCAGAAATGGAGATGCATCTTTGTAAGAATGGCTTCAAAGCAAATTATTATAGATGGGTTGATCATGGCGAAAGTGTGCGAGGTGGACCATCTAGTTCTGTTAGAGTACAACCCTCCAATATTGTCGAAGGTTACGATGAAATTGACAGAATGGAAGAGATGGTGGACAACATTGGTCAGGGGTTAGATCTCCCACAAGAGGAAGTGCCTACCCCACTTGCAACAGATTTCATAAAGCTTCTGAAGGATGCTTCAGAGCCGTTGCATGGGAAAACAAACGTGACGCTCCTTGCGGCTGTAGCACGTCTTATTGCAATTAAGTCAAAGCATAATTTCTCGACCAAATGCTACAATGACTTGGTTCAGCTTATTTGTAGCCTTCTCCCCAAAGACCACAAAATACCACGAAACTTGTATGATTCGAAGAAAATTCTAAGTTGTCTAGGAATGCCGCACGAGAAAATAAATTATTGTCCTCGATATTGCATAATCTTTTGGAAGGAGCACGCAAAAAAGACCCACTGCGATTGCTGTGGAGAGTCTAGGTATGTTGAAGTTACCGAAAAAGATGGTAACACGAAACAGACGAAGGTGGCCAAGAAAACGCTGCATTACTTTCCAATGACTCAACGTTTGCAGCGGTTGTTTATGTCGGAAGAGACAGCGAAGCATATGAGGTGGCACAAAGAAGGAAAACGTGTGAAAGAAGGTGTCATGGTTCATCCATCCGATGGTGAAGCTTGGAAGTACTTTGATGAAATGAATCATGAGTTTGCAAGAGATCCAAGAAATGTGCGTATTGGTCTCGCAACAGATGGGTTCACACCCTTCAAAGATGAGCGCACAATCATATTCATGTTGGCCTGTATTCACCATTCCGTATAACCTCCCTCCGGAACGTTGCATGAAAGAGGAATATATGTTCCTTTCTCTGATCATACCAGGGCCTAGCCATCCTGGGAAGCACTTGGATTTGTTGATGCAACAACTCATAGCTGAGCTAAGAGAGTTGTGGACAAACGGTGTCTTGACATATGATAGCTCAACAAAGCAGAATTTCAGGATGCGTGCTGCTTACATGTGGTCCATTCATGATTTCCCAGCATATGGTATGTTTTCAGGTTGGAGCACTCATGGGAGATTGTCTTGCCCCATATGCATGGATGACACAGGTGCTTTTCAATTGCAGAATGGTGGCAAAACATGTTTCTTCGATTGTCACCGACGGTTCTTATCTTCAAGCCACCCATCCAGGAGACAGACAAATGCATTCCGTAAAGGAAAGATGATAAAAGAATGTCCACCGAAACGTCTGCGGGTCAGTGACATCATTGCTAGGCAGAATAATCTCATAGACACTCCTAACAGTTATGAAGGTTACGGTGAGCAACACCATTGGACTCACAAGTGCAGTATTTATAGTCTCCCTTACGCAAAGGACTTGAAACTGCCTCATAACCTTGATCTGATGCATCAGGAGAGAAATATGAGTGAGTCCATCTTCAGCACCAACTTCGACATACCTGATAGAACCAAAGATAATGTCAAAGCCCGGTTAGATTGTGCCTTGATATGCACAGCACTGCCTTGAATATGAGCGATACATCCACAAAAAAACCTAAAGCTAAATATTGTTTAACACCCTCACAAAGAAAGGAGGTTCTTCATTGGATCCAAAAAGAGGTGAAGTTTCCTGATGGTTATGCTGCCAACATTAGGCGCGGTGTGAGTCTTGCTCAAGGGAAGATAAATGGAATGAAAAGTCATGACTACCATATATTTATTGAGCGGTTAGTTCCTGTGGCTTATCGTGGATATGTAGATGAGGACATATGGAGAGCATTGGCTGAGCTTAGCTTCTTCTATAGACAACTTTGTGCTAAAGAGATCAGCGAGTCCAGAATGACAGAGTTGGAGAAGGAAATAGTGTTGCTAATTACCAAGCTTGAGAAAATATATGTTCCTGGGTTCTTTAACGCGATGCAACTTCTTTTGGTACATCTACCTTATGAAGCAAAGGTTGGAGGCCCCGTGGCAAGATGATGGATGTATCCCGTGGAACGTATGTTAAAGAGTATCAGAGCAAAGGTTAAAAATAAGGCACGTGTCGAAGGATCCATTGCGGCAGCATGCCTACTTCAAGAGGTTTCATACTTCACGAGTAAGTACTTCGCGCCAACCAACAATGTCAATGCTTACAAGCCCAGGTATAAGAAAGTGTATAAAAGAAAAGTATCAAGCATAAAGGTGTTTTGGATACAAGGCAAATCTATAGGGAGAAGTACATTACGTGAATTAGAACCGGATGAGAGGGTTCGTGTACAATTATATATCTACACCAATATGGAAGAAATGGATGGGTACATCGAGTAAGTTTATTTGTCAAACACGTTATGCGTTGTATATCATTGTATACTAGCTATATTTAAAACTTAAATCATTCTCTTTGTAGGCAATTTATCCAACAGGAATGGAAAAGGCAAGGCGAACCTACTCAAAAACAAATCGAGAACATAAAAGAAAGGGGTCGTGGACCAGGCCATCCGAATTTCTTAACTTGGTTCTTCTATCACGTAAATATCTGAACCTATCTTAATTTTTATTGATTAATGACGTAAGTATAATATGTTATTCTTAACTTGGATTAAACCAATTTGCAGTGTCACAAGCATGCTAGTGTGCACAATGATCTTCGACAGATGTCAAAATCATGCAACCGTACGGTCAAAGTGCATGGGTCTTATGATGTGCATGGGTATCGTTTTCGCTCTAGAGCGTTGGAGTTGGCACGTCCAAATTTGACGACAGTAAATAGTGGGGTCGTGAGTTATGTTCAAGACAGTAATGGCAATGATATAGAATATTATGGAATTATTGAAGAGATAATAGAGGTTGTCTTTGATGGAAGTAACGATCTCTCAGTGGTTCTTTTTCGTTGCAAATGGTTTCATCCTACCTATGGGGTGCGACAGACTCCAGAACTAGGCCTAGTCGAAATTAACCATATGAAACTGTATACAGGGAGTGAAGAGTTTATTCTCCCTAACCAGGTCGAGCAAGTGTACTACTTATCTTATGCGTGCCCTAAGTACAAGTCTTGGTGGGTTGTTTACAAAGTAAGACCTCCTGGTACATTAACATTCTCCTCAGATGATGATAACGAGAATGTACTTGAACAAACCATTGATGTGCCATTTCAAGAAGAAGGTTTGCCAGGACAACTTTCCATAGATATCGGGATAGGACTTGACAATCTTTTTGTTCAAGTCGACAACGATGCGACAAATGATATGAACCAGGGTGATTAGTTGAAACATGTATGTATAATAAGCAAGTTTTGTCATCATTTTTTGTTATGTAATTTGTAATTATATTTTACTACTGTTAAACTAACTTTTGGTACAATGTCAATGTAGGATGGCTGCAAGGAGGGCTGGGACACGACGGTTCGTTGTTGATAACAGGAGCGATGAGGATGAGCCGGAGACAGAGGCAGAGGGTATGCCAGAGGGCACAGAACAATCGCCTATGCAAGAGCTTGAGGGTGTAATGCAGGATCCTGTAGCCGTGCAGCAGCCCGAGACAGGGACGGAGGGCACATCTTCCTCTCAGGAGGCAGGAACAGGCCAGGGAGCACGAGCTCGAAAGAAGAGGGGCACTAATAAGCTTCACAGGGCTCCCACAAATCCAAATGAGAAGATTGAATTTACATACTTTGGGGATAAGTACGTATGTTCTAAAAGTTGAATTTGTGTAGCACCAAATTATTGTTCTAACTCAGCTGCATTGTTGTTGTGTAGCAACTTGGTGGCAATCCAAAACAATGTGAAGGAGCCAGGTCCAGCCCTAGGGACCATTCTGAGGATGAACTACCCGGGAATGGTGGACATTGGTGATGTGCATAGGGCAGCACTCTCCTGGGATGACTACAAGGCTGTTCAGGATGGTGACGGATCAGTTGCCGATCGTTTCCTCGACGAGTTTTGGGTAAGAACTCTCCTGGGATGACTACAATGCTCCAATCCATATATTGATCCTAGTGGTATTTTTTCTGCATGTCACAAATGTAATGCTCTAATCCATATGTTTGAATTGGTAGGCTTCTGGATCGGGTGCTCTGGCTCAGCCACTCCCTTTGCAGGTTCCATACCCGTATATGTTCCAGTTTCCTCCTCAGAACGCTTCCGGATCGGGTGCTTCGGCTCAGCCAACACCTTTGCAGTTTCCATTCCAGTTCCCGTTCCCATTTCCACATAGTACGCCAAACAGGGTAATATATGTTAATTCGTGTAGAATTGTTGTTTTCAACTCACAAGATAAATGCTCTAATTCATTTTCTTTAATTGGTAGGCTTCTGGATCAGGAGTTCCAGCTCAACCACCACAGTTCCAACATCCATTGCAGTACCCGATCCGGCTGCCAACTCAAAACACTCCGGACACGGTACTTCTATCGCCAAAAATTGTAATTTGGGAAGTCATTGAAAATAATATTCTAAGTTATACATTGTTTTCTTGCTTTGTAGGAGGATTCAAGATTAGCTGGTGCAGCTCAACATGTGGGAAGTGGCGCCGAGCCCACTAGCAGTGCTTCGGCGGACTTTGTCGATGAGATGCTTGGTATGCCTTCGGTGTTTCCTCCCCCTAGCTAGAATGACTGAGGTGATGTGCTATTTCTATATCAAACTTTTGTTGAACTTTGTCGCTTTTGTGGACATGTGATATACGTTGCATTTTGGATATGTGATGCTTGCTATGGATATGAATTGTGATGAGTTTGGACATGTGATGGTATGGATATGTGATGCTTGGTATGGATATGTGATGCTTGGTGTGAATTTTGAATTTTGGACATGTGATGCTTGGTATGGATATGAATTGTGATGAGTTTGGACATGTGATGCTTGGTAAGGATATGTGATGCTTGGTATGAATTTTGAATTTTGGACATGTCATGCTTGGTATGGATATGAATTGTGATGAGTTTGGACATGTGATGCTTGGTAAGGATATGTGATGTTTGGTATGAATTTTGAATTTTGGACATGTGATGCTTGGTATGGATATGAATTGTGATGAGTTTGTAAGTTGTGAATGTATATGGATATGAATTGTGATGAGTTTGTAATTTGTGAATGTATGGATATGAATTGTGATGAGTTTGTAATTTGTGAATGTATGGATATGAATTGTGAGTATATATATGGATGATGTGAATATGGGTATGAATGTATGCGGTCGAAATGTGAGTATTATTGATGAGTTTGTAAGTTGTGATTCTGAATGTGGATGCTGTTGAATTGTTTTTTTTTACCCCCAGATTAATTAGGGTGGACGGACTTTTCCACGTGGCCGTCCACCCTAATGTGTGTAGGGCAGCCAATCAGGCTTAGGGTGGACGGCCACGTGGAAACGGCCGTCCACCCTAAGGTGTGCGCGGTTGCCAGGTCTGCTTTAGGGTGGACGGCCACGTGGAAAAGGCCGTCCACCCTAAGGTTATTATGATCGACGGCATAAAAAGCCTGTCCACCCTGACATAGAGTGGACAGTTGCAACTAGCCGTCCACCCTAACGTAATTATGGTGGACGGTCTATAGGTGGCCGTCGACCCTAATAGGGTGGACAGGTATACCGTCCACTTTAATCTTATGGTCGACCACTTACTTTCGGCGGCTTAGGGTGGACGGCCAGCTGTCGACCCTATATATGGTGGACGGTTTTATGCCTAGGGTGGACGGTTTTGGCTGTCGAGGTTAATGGTTTTTCCTGTAGTGCATGTTATGTTCAGGGAGGAGAGTGTGTGAATAGTTATTAAACAGTCCAAACGGTAATATTCTGTGAACTACATATTAGGATTTAGTGGTGTCAACTACCTTATTACATTGCAATTTGGTTACTTTTATTCGCCTTACGTATGTGTCTATGAAGTCGCCTCGCCTCACGCCTTAAGCGTTTAAAAGTTAAAAAGGTCCAAGCACGCCGCGGGACGCCTTACCGCCGTGACAACTATGCATGTAAGTTCCAGAACCTCTAATAGGGAACAAACTTAATAGAATGGGAATAAAAAAAAAAGAAAACTTTGGATGATAAAAATATGAAAAAATAGTAGCTCCAACTATAATGTATAAGTTAAGGAATACTTTTTTTCTCTTTTGCAAATTTACACATAGATGAAACCCCAATTGGTAAATTATCTCTATCTTTTTCCATAAGTGGAAAAAAATTAGTAATGCTTATCTGACTAGACCGAAAAAAACTGAGGCAAACACAAATAGGAGTATACGATGCAATGGAAGAAAATGGAATATGAAGTACGAAAAACAACCTTTTTTACAGTGGCACAATAGTATCTCTGTGATATCTTTCTTCCCTACAAATAGTATATTGATTTAGCTAATCTACGCAGCATAATATGCATGGATACAATGAGACCGAAAAGTAAGTAGATATGAAAAGGCCAAACAACCATCATTAGCTGGAGTCAATTTGATAAAGTATAAATCCATTGGAAAAAGGCATAAATAGTAAATCATCAAACACACCTTCAAATTAGTTTCTTGTGGTTTTAGATACTATAAATTGGATTAATCTGCGCAAATTGAAGTTTGAACCCCTATTTGTTTTAGAGTTTTCCTCTTTACAAAACTCCTCTGGTAAGATAGTCTTTCTCCTGAGTTTTTCTTAACATATCCATGCTACACTATAAAAAATGATAAATTGTTACATCAAGTACACAGGGTTTAGGCGAATGTTTATACTCCGTACATGTATTGCCTAACAGAAATAAGGTAACAAAAGGCTGAGCATAGCATAGCACCAAAATACAAACACTCAGAAATAGGTTACCATTAGGCAAATCCATACATTGAGTTACTGGAATGAGCAATGTAAGGTTAAGTTTTTGTAGCACATCACGATGGACTATTGGGCATTTGTATGAACTAATAGTTATCGACAGTGGAAAACAACCCGCAAATGGAAGCATAGTAACCAAAATTCTGAACAAGTCAGACATTGTGCCCAAAGGAGCAAAGGGATAGGAGGATTACTTGTGAGGAAGCCTAGCCAGAGGAGGATGGGGAAGTGCCATCGATGAATCGATCGCCAGGCAGCTCCGATCTGGGGGCGGCAATTCATCCCTAGACTGGGGGAGACCTCTGAGACGCTCCTCGTCAGAAAGCAGCGGGGAAGAGGAACGGCTGAGCGGGAGATGGCAGGGGTGGGAAGAAGTGGGGCGCGGAGGAGACCATGGTGGGCAGGCGGAGGGCGCAAGGAAGCTGGCGAAGACGGGGGGTCCGGTGCTCGTCGAGGGCTCCGCGAGGCTGAATCCCACGGCTCCTCGAGGGTTCCGTGAAGGACGATCTTATCGGAAAGCCGCGGGGAAGAGGAACGGCCGAGCAAGAGATGGCAGGGGTGGGAAGAAGTGAGGCACGGAGGAAGCAACGGCGGGCGTGCGGAGGGCGCGAGGAGGCCGGTGAAGACTGGGGGGTCCGGTGCTCCTCGCGGGCTCCGCGAGGCTGGATCCCACGGCCCTTTATCAGCCTGGCGAACGCGGCCCTGAAGGGCTCCGCGAGGCCAGTCGGCAAGAGAAGCGAGGCGTGGAGGAGGCTGTAACACCCCGGCATTTAATATGCCTGAATGCTACCAAACATAAGCTAAACAACATCTAAATACCACAATTTACCATAAATTCCAGCAAAGGGTACATATGCTAAAAACCGAGATTTCGGCAGCATCTCCTTTGTTTTAACATGAATTAAAGGAGCAACAACAGTATAGCAATATAATGCAATATGAGAGACAGCTAAAACAGCAATAATCAAAGACTTAACGACGATATAAGTCTAATATCAAGCACTTAATGTCTCCAAGTGTCAAACGAACAATAAACCACTCACATAGCAAAGCTAAACCTTAAAGCAATAATCATCACACGCATTTTATTATCGAAACTAATTGAATGACTCGTGGAATCAAAAGGGTGAAGCTACGTGCGGACGTGTGACTATCTCCCTTCCCCGCATGCCGTTCTCATGGTACCTAAAACAACAAGAAAATACAAGCGTGAGTTCAAAAACTCAGCAAGCATATTGCAATGGACAACAAGAACAATATCATGGCAATAAAATCTCCCATCATGTATATCATCTCATTCATGAACACTTAACAATATCATCATCATTATGTATGCAATGTAATGCAATGCTCATGTCTCCTTGGAAACTCATACCGGTATGGTTGAGTACACACCCGTCGGTGTGCACCCTCCCCCCCCTTCCATCCCGAAGATGGAGGGTGCCTACTCCTCGCTTCCGTTCACCGCGGTGAATGGAATCACGATGTAGGACTTACTCATTGGCTCTCCGGATTAGTCATATCTTCCTCACTGACCTTCCCGGATTAGTTATGACTTTCTCACCGCCCGGGCCATGTAACATGTCATGTATGCAATTATGCCAACATCATGTTTAACTCACATATTAACACATGGCATCATAACATAATAAACATGCTCATCATATCATTGGCAATCATAAAAGCATGGCAAGTGATCATATATCATGTAGTCAATTCCATCTATTCTCAACAAGCAACCTACAAATCGCTATCCATCACAACACACTTGCCTCAACCACGAGCAACGGATTGGCGGGAAGTAGAGGGCACTCCCGGTGTCGCACCACCTGCACATAGGTACCACATGCTCACAATCATGTCCACAAAACAGTACGCAAACCCTCAACTACCCCGACATTGCCAACTACTCGCAAAACCTAAAAACAGAGGTTCTGTCCCGTCGGGATAGCAGCCTTGCAAAAGGCATAACTTGAGTTCTGGGACTCCGAATCAATTAAACGAGTACATCCTCGCGTATCTTAGGAAATTTCCCAACTTTCTCTAGGTATAGGGAAAGACTGATTCGGACTCTAAAGTTGTTTAATCTACATATTACCGTGATCTGTTCCAATCACGTCACAGATTTTATCACGCTCGGTAAAACAGCCATAACTTTCAAACTGCTGTCGGAATTTAACGTTTTTTATACCCACTGAAAGGTATTGAAATTATCTACAACTTATTCAACATACGTACGGACAGATTCGGATTCTAAATTGACGAAAACGCAAACCCTAGGTCGACTGCTCATGCTGTCCCAAAACAGAAACGTGGCAACATCTAGATCTAATCCAAATTACTCAATTCTAGCACCACCAATTGATCTAAAAACTTAATAAACACCCTTAGAACAGTACCTAGATCAACCCCAAGGTTTTCCATGATCATACCTTTGCCCAACGCACGAAAACCGAAAGGATCTCCTCCCGGATCGCTCCTCGCTCCAATGGATGGATCCACGAGGATGCAAGGGTGGGGAGGCCACCATAGGGCAGCAAGGGGGTGGAGGAGAGGTGGGGAAACAAGGGAACAAGGGGAGGGGGTGCGCACGGCCCAAGGGAGGGGAGGGGCGGCTAGGCAATGGAGGGGGGAGAGGTGGGGCGCAAGGTGGGGCAAGGGTGGGCGCACCAAGGGGCAGGGGAACCCCCCTTTTACCAGCCCTAAGCCCCTTTCCTAATCCTAAATGGATTCCTACTCCATCCCACCAAAGCCCACAACCCCCTCTTTAAGGCCCAAAATCCCCCGGAAAGGCCCAAAACCCCGGAAACGTTATTGATCACCATACCCTATGGTTTTAACCTTATTTCCATATCTCATACTGTTTTTGACCTTATCATGCACGTTAAATAAGGTTACGACACTCCGTGGTGTCACAGAGGCGACGGCGGGCGGACGGAGGGCAACCTCTGGCGAGGGAATGGGGAGGGGAGGGGAGGGGAGGCGAAGGCGGGTTAGGGCGGAGAGCACGATGGTAGCGGCGGGCGGACGGAGGGCAAGCTCTGGCGAGGGAATGGGGAGGGGAGGGGAGGCGAAGGCGGGTCACGGCAAAGAGCACGATGGTAGCGGCAGGCTAGCGAGGATGGGCAGGGTTTCGAGGGAGTAGATACGGGCGCACATGAATCGTGGCCATCCGCCTAGCCAAGCTGCGATCCCACGGCTCTTTATCGGTCTGCTTTCCACAGCGCGCCGATCGGACGATCCCGGTATACGCAAGCTAGAGCCGAACGGAAATAATTTGAACTGCAGGGGCTTTTCTGCATAGAAGGATGACGTGGGCACGCTGAGGGCTCACGAATGCCACCCCTTGTAGGATAGTTAGTATGCCATACGAAATTATCCATACTTGATACAATCCTATGTCTAAAGTACCCTTTAATTAATCAACGGTTGGTAATTTTTTGAGTGGAGGTACCTCTAAAACCTTACAAGCAGCAGAGAAAAAAAATCTCAAAATAGAAATATGTGCTTCTATTACTTCATTTTATTCCTAGATAATTTCATGTATTTATTAATGGGAAAAATATAGTAGTGTCTGCTTAACTATGTTTTAGCAGGTATGCTTTCATGTCTGCATATTCATATTAGTTTTAGATAGTCATAGTGATATATATAAAAGAACAGACAGCTGTTTATCTTCCTTGTATATGGTCTGTTTGTGGCACTGTTTACGCTAAAAACCTGAGGTACGTAGGATTCTTAGCCTCGAACACACCAGACAAACGCTGGGTTTGAGCGTGCCAGTCAATTTGACCTGAAATTGACAACGTAAAAAGTCGTCAAATCAATCAAAGCCGATAACGCATAATTATCGGCGTAACTCTGGTCGGCTAAAGGCCGATTAGGGGATAACTAGACTAGCCGGGTATGGCTAATCCAAGGGTAAAGGTAGATTGGCTTTGAGAGGCGATGCACAACAAAACAAAGCAAACCAAACCTGAGGGGAAATCGGCAAAATCAACAAATTGGCGATGCGCAACTCTTTATTGATCTCGTCGACTTACAGAGGAAATCTTACAAACTAAAGAATAACGAAAAGAACTGTAAAAGCAATGCATGGTTGTGTTGGATTGATTGATGCCCTCTTCTCCTGGCTCGTCCCTCTTTTATATGCCTTGGCCGATCCGAGACCTTCGTGGATACGGTAACCGAGTCCGTGTCGGCTACGATCCGATCTCTGATTTCCAAACTTGTTTTGGTAACTGAATGTGTTGATCATGATCTATTCTCTGTCTTCCAAATCCTAACCATCATATATCCACCAAACTTTCCATATTTCATATTGGGCCGATAATTTTCCATACGTGTCGAATTTTGGTGCAAACATATGCCCCCCATTTTTGGGAGATAACTTGTTATCTTCCAAAAAAATCATATCGACTTTTACCATTTTCTACTCCATCGGCTTCTGAGAGAAATTTTCTCGATAACTGCCACATTAATGGTGCCGTAAAAACCCCGGTGCACTTTTAATGCACACGTCGTGTCCATACTGTTCCTACCTGTTCACCTCTTTTCATTGTAGTATAAATATGCGGCCCCCCCATGGTCATTTTCACACGTTCAAGCTCTCGAATCATCAGCAATCGGCTTTCTTTGCTTCCTCGCCCAAGTTCCAAACTCTCCGAAATCGGCTGAAATGGATCTGTCCCAGGTATTTATTCCGATCTCCCAAAGCAACGACCAATTTTTTTCTAGGACCCATAGGCACCATAGAAGCCGATACCGTGATTAATCAGGAAATCTCGAGACTCCCCTTGTCAGCTGCTGGGTATAACATAAAGTAGTGAGGAAAAAGCTTTAGAGCCTGGCCGACAGCCCTCAAGGGATGGCGGTCTTAGTTTATTAGGGTGTCGGCCCAAAAGAGAGCAGAGTGGGAGAGAATGTGTGTAGCAGAATGCCTTCCGCTGAGTCTAGCCGACCCCGAAGCCAATGAGCCCTTGGTGGCCACGACATGCTATTTTTGGTCCAACACTTTCAACGCCTTTCTTTTCCCGACCGGTCCCATCGGCCCAACCCTTCTTGATGTAGCTGAATTATGCTGTCTTAGGCCAAATGGTGATCAAATATCGGCTTTTAGTGGGAGGCCCAGATACAAACTGATCCGATCCAAATGGGAGGGCTGGCGCAAGTACATCCAAAACAATAACAAGGTTAACGGGCTGGTATCGGACGAAGAGCATCTTTTCTCAACCTATGGCTAGACCTATACCTATTCTGCGGAGCCTCTCTTGGTCCCACCCAAACCTACCAGTTGATAGCGGAGCAACTGGTGGAAGGTCGTCGGCTTGCGCTGGGGAAAATATTTTTGGGGGCCGTATACCAAATGATGCATGTCATCCGAAGTCGTCTTTTTTCTGGCTCTGCCAAGTTCGTTGTTGGCAATATAGGGGGACCCTTGTGGTTCATTCAGATCTGGCTATATTGCATGTTTAACCGATCTATCCTTTCTTAGCCCTTAGGAAACTTAGCCTTTCCCCGGGAGGATTACCCTGAAACCGCCAACCCCCAGTACAGAGCTAGCCGATCTTATGGGGCAAAATTAATAATGTGTTCTGCTGGCGAACTAAAAATAACTCCAGCTGGTCTGAGCAAGTATCTTAACTTCTTTTTGAACCTAGACCGGTCCACTTTCGGCCAACAGGATTTCTTTAGCTATATCAATGCAGCCGATCACCTGTGGCCCTCCTTCCTAACCTTGGATGCGGACAGTTCCCAGATGCCCCAATCGACTTTAGATCTCTACAAGCTCTTCATTTCTCCTAGCATAATCCATGTCAGCTTAAATACCAGGAATCGAACATTTCAGCCATCATACGAATCTACCACCCCTCTGTCTATGCCCGACAATTGGGTTTTGGACAAGCCATCCCTTGCTTCCCCTTGCGTAATCGCCTCGAGCCCCGATCTCGGGTGACCAACAAGACCGCTGCGGAAATCATGCTCGAAGTAGCCGATGATCTCCAACTTCTCACATTGCCGCACTTTTTCCTCAATTCTCGTCGGTCGAGTCCATTTTCGCAGTGGTGGCCTTCTGTGGCAGAGGCCCTTTTGTTGGACAGAACTCCGTCGGCTATCATTTCTTTGTTTTTGCCTGATTTCCATGAGCCAACGGTAGTTTCTACCAACAGTTCCAGCGAGAGTTCGTGTTATACCAACTCTTTAGTAACTGTAGAGGTATTGACCTCCCAATGTCCCCTTTTTCAAATGTTTTATCTGCGATCGGCTTGACTGAGTTTTTCTTGCCTTACAGGACAAGACCATGGCAGAAGTCGGCAAACAAGCGACCAACCCCTCAGCCCTATCAGGCAGTGGCCGATAGAAGAGAACGGGTCAGGCAACGGGCCTCACAGGGTATGCGTCGGGCACCTTGGGTATCCAGGGTCCATCACTGTCGGACCTTACTCAAAAACAACGCCTAACCAGTAAGTCATTTTTGAGTTCTAGTATCGGCTCTTTTGCTTTTCCTCTCTTTGCTGACATTTATTCTAGCCGATCTTACCTTTCAGAAAAATCAAAAACAAAGTCTGCAGTAAGGAGATCCCTGAAGCCCGTGGAGCACAGCGCCAAACATTCCCCTAGTCGATCGATCATTGAGGTAAAGTCTCACATCTTGGCTCCCTTTTTCCTCTAACTCTGACCATAGCACTTACTGTATTTTTTTTTGAATCAGCCATCACTATCGGTGCAGGTGGCCGGGATTCTAGCCGATATACAAGGCACATCATCGGCTATCCCACCATCGTTGTCCCCTACACTTCCAGCGGTGCCGCCTCCGACAACTGCTGCGCCCATCCCTTCAGAGCCATCGGCAGATCCCGCAGATCTTTTGGGTTTTACTTTGGATGAACTCGACAACCTCGAGGTGATGGCCACAGACGATTACCCGACTAACATCCGCAGGATCATCGATGCCTCCACTGTGGCGTCAAATGCTGTGACTTCTGAACCGGGTATGCAAGATCGGCTTAATCCCCTTTTTCATGAGGTCACACTACCCGAAGCCCAACTCCTGGCCGATACGCAGCCTTTGAGGACCGCTATGGCCACAGTTCAAGCCGATCTGCCTCCTGAGGCTATGGCGGCATTTTTGGACGTTTGCCATCTAGATAGCCAAAGGGAGGCGATGGAAGCTGCTAAAGCGAGGATCACCCAGCGAATCAGCCAGCAAGCCGACCAGAAACTTTTAGATGAGCTAGTGGCCGAGGCGAAGCAGAAGAAGCAACGTTTTGATCAAGATGCTTCTGGCCTCAAGCAGACCAAAGCCAAAGTCCAAGAGCTCGAATCGGCCAAGAAATCCCTCGAGGAAAAACTAGCCGTGGTCACCGAGCAGCTCGCTGAATGCCAAGTGCATGTCACTGAGTCGGCTTCTTCTCTAGCAGTCCAAAAGCGGCAGATAGGCGAGGTTTTTGAAAAAGTGAAGAAGCAATCGGCCAAGGTGATCGCTGTTCCTGGTAATGCAAAAGATGACCAACAAATGGTAGATGGTGTCTAGAAGACGATTGCAAAGGCGACGGCAGCATTGTCGGCTCTGGGAGCCAGGTTGCCCGGATCGGGGCTGTAACTGCTTAATGCTGGGCGTAAACAATGTCTGAATGCTTGTTATTTTGTACTTGTCCATGGGGTTGCTTGCAAACATTGCTATTATCATCGACTATGGGGCCGATTCATGTTATGTATATATCTTCATTTTTATGTGCTAATCGGCTTTCTGAATCGAGCGCATTTATTCTTAATGACTTGGCGCGATCTTGCTCAGATCCATACGCTAGGGTAGTATGTTTTTAGGTATTTTTCGTTGATTTCTTTTGGTAACACCGCTCCTTCGAGTGTCTCCAGTATATACGAATTTCCATCGACAAGCCGATTTATTTTATATGGTCCTTCCCATGTTGGTGACCATTTGCCGAATCGGTTTTCCTTAGATCCAATCGGCAATACGGTTTTCCATACTAGATTGGCTTGATCGAATGACTTTGGTACAACCCTCTTGTTGTACGCTCTGGCCACCCTCTCTTTATTCTTTTTAAGCTGATCTAATGTAAGTAATATGGTTTCTGCTAGATCGTTTAGATTGTCGATCATAAGTTCTCTATATCCGTTAGCCGACAAATTATCCTGTCTGGCCACCCTCAGGGAATCGATATTTATTTCCACGGGCAACACGACTTCTTTCCCGTACACCAATTGAAATGGAGACAGTTTAGTCGATCCATGGTATGATAGCCGATATGCCCATAGTGCTTCTAATAATGTTGAGTGCCCATTCCTTGGTTTTTCATCGATCTTTCTCTTTATAAGCTTGATTAGAGTTTTATTAGAGGACTCGGCTTGTCCGTTAGCCTGAGCGTAATAGGGTGAAGAATTAAGCAACTTAATGCCTAGACTCTTCACGAAAGTTTGGAATTCATTGGACATGAACACGGTCCCTTGATCGGTCGTGATGGTCTATGGAAGACCAAACTGATGTATGATGTGTTCGTTGACAAAGCTGATTACTTCAGTACTGGTAACCTTTTTGAGGGGTATGGCTTCTACCCACTTTGAAAAATAGTCTGTTGCTGTGAGGATAAACTTGTGTCCTTTGCTTAACGCTGGGAATTTTTTGCCGATTACATCTATTCCCCACCTGCGGAACGGGCATGGCTTGATAATAGGATGTAAAGCTGATGCTGGTGCGAGCTGGACATCACCAAACTTTTGACATGTCTAACATCCTTTGTAGTACCTGAAATAGTCCTCTAGCATTGTCAACCAATAGTATCCTGTTCGCCTTAGCATTCATTTCATTTTATGAGCCGATTGATGGGACCCGCAAATTCCTTCGTGAACTTCGCCCATCGCTACCTTTGCCTCATCGACCTGAAACACACCAGACAAACGCCGGGTTTGAGCGTGCCAATCAATTTGACCTGAAATTGACAAGGTAAAAAGTCATCAAATCGATCAAAGCCGATAACGCGTAATTATCGGCGTAACTCTAGTCGGCTAAAGGCCGATTAGGGGATAGCTAGACTAGCCGATTATGGCTAATCCAAGGGTAAAGGTAGATTGGCTTTGAGAGGCGATGCGCAACAAAACAAAGAAAACCAAACCTGAGTGGATCGAAATTGGCAAAATCAACAAATTGGCGATGCGCAACTCTTTATTGATCTCGTCGACTTTTAGAGGAAAGCTTACAAACTAAAGAATAATGAAAAGAACTGTAAAAGTAATGCATGGTTATGTTGGATTGATGTCCTCTTCTCCTGGCTCGTCCCTCTTTTATATGCCTTGGCCGATCCAAGTCCTTCGTGGATACGGTAACCGAGTCCGTGTCGGCTACGAGCCGATCTCTGATTTCCAAACTTGTTTTGGTAACTGATGTGTTGATCATGATCTATTCTCCATCTTCCAAATCCTAACCGTTGTATATCCACCAAACTTTCCATATTTCACATTGGGCCGATAATTTTCCATACGTGCCGAATTTTGGTGCAAACAGGCATAATGACATTTTCTACTGCAGCATTGGCTTATTCACTGGATGTGTTCTTCTTACCGTGTGGAGAATGTGGAAAGGAATGCTTCTTTGGAGTCGAGCACTTTATCAGTGGCCATTATAATACACTACTCCAAATCCGACGACAAGTGAGCTCCTGTTATAGATCTCAAAATTCAATCTGTGGTTGTTCAGTCGTCTCGCAGTTCCACCAGATAGTCGGCCATTGCATCATGCAAAGGACAATTTTCAAGACAGAAGAGTGATCTGTCAGCACAGAAACATTGCTCCAATGGCAGTCATCAGAGACGATCAACCTCATGTCGTGGCTTCTTGCAGGCATATGTTGCATAAGTGTTTGCACCAAAGTTTGGCATGTGAGAGCAATATCGGCCCAATTTGGAAATATGAGGCACGGCGCGGATTCTACCGTAACCAACTTGGATTCGGTTATCAAATCAAGAAGAGTTCTGATTCGGAACCGATATAGGATCGGTCGCCGTATCAAAGGTGGACTCGGATCGGCTAGGGTAATATAAAAGGGGACACCAGGAGGAAAGGAGGAATCAATTTTCAACAACACACATCTACTTTTTACAAGCCCTTTTACATCGTTTTAGATTTACAAACCTCTCTGCAAGTCGACGGAATCAACAAAGTTGCGCATCGCCGATTGTTGGTTTTGGCCGATTTCACCCCAGGTTCGATCTGCTTTGTTTTGTTGCGCATCGCCTTCTCAAAGCCGATTTTGCGTTGTATCTGGGTTAACCGCTAGGTTAATCTAGTTATCCCCCTGATCGGCTTTTAGCCGACTAGTGTCAAGCCGATAACCTTAGTTTTTATCGGCTTTGATTGCTTACTATCTATACCTTGTCAATTCTAGGTCAAATTGACTGGCACGCCTTGCAAACCCGGTGTTTGTCTTGTGTGCTCGAGGCTAAAAACCCTGCTTCACGTTTCTAGCGTGAACATATTTTGGCACGCCCGGTGGGACCAAGTAAATCAAAATGTCATCAACTGATAAGCCTGCGGTTACCGCCGATATCAATGCGGATGCTATAATCGCGCTTCAAATGACCGATTTGACCCCCGAGCAGCGGAAAGAGATCGAAGACCGAAAGACGGCTTTGGAGGAAATGATGCTACGGTGCTTCCAGAAAACACGCCGTGGCGTTACTCAAAAGACCGCACTCCCATGTATCAATCCTATTAGCAATTTATCATCTGAATAGGTAAGTCGATACGCACCTGCTCAAGTCGATCTGTCAAATATGATTGAGCAATCTGTGCATCACGCACTAATTAATCAGTCATCGGCTCTAGTATCTACGTTGAAACCGATGATAGAAAATAGTGTGAAAACAATTGCTCAGGAATTGGCTGTGTCCGGGAGCCTACTAGATCCATTACAAACCCTCCCTACATACCCAGTATACTCCATAACGCCCAATACCAATACAGTAAATGTGTCGGCCCAAACACCTATCATGATGCCGATTCAGCCTACTGTTTTGAAACCTAATTCACAGAAAGATGGGGTTGCACACTATCATGGGCACACGGATGGGGCAAAAATGAGCATATCGAACCCATCGAATGGACTCGGTGTCAGTTTATCGACTTCTCGGCCGATTGAAATGGATCAAGTTCCACAATCACAAGGAACCGCAGTCAGAAACCAAGCACCATATAGGGTAGCACCATACGTTGAGCCTCTTGCACTCATACCCGATACGCTGGTTTTTAGGAATCACGATTATGACCAGGTGCCGAGACCCCCTGTGGCGCGATTTGGACAAAGACCCGAGTTCGCACTCGGGGGGCAGGGCGTGAACGAAAATTGGCAGTGTCCGGTGGCACCGCAAGCCAACAATGTCAATTGGGCATAACAAATTGCTAATGTTTTAAGAGAACAGTTCGGCTTATAGCCTAAAGGAAGGGTAATCGGCTATAGGAAGTTGTATCCCGATTACATAGATCGCATGCCATATCCACACAACTTTAGAATACCAGACTTCGCCAAATTTTCGGGTGATGATTCCGTTACCACCATCAAACATATCAGACGATTTATAGCTCAGTGTGGAGAAGCCGCACAATCTGACGGATTAAAAATTAGGCTATTTCCTTTATCACTGTCCGGCGCAGCATTCACTTGGTTTACCAATTTACCTCCGAATTCGGTCCATATCTGGAACGATGTGGAAAGCCGATTTCATGAATACTTCTTTTCAGGAACTATGGAGCTTAGAATCTCTGATCTTAGCTCAGTCCGACAGAAGTACGGCGAATCGGTTTCCGACTACATTAGGAGATTTAGAGGTGTGCGGAACAGATGCTTTAGCGTAACACTGCCCGATGATCAATTAGCCGATCTAGCGTTTCAAGGGCTAATCCCGCCATTAAAGGAGAAACTGGCAGGACAGGAATTCCCTGACCTAGGCTACTTGCTCCATCGCGTATCAGCACATGAAAGTCGATATGCAGAGAACAAGGGATTCAAGGATAAATTTAGACCAAATGGCAACGAAAGGGCTAAGGTAAACATGGTGGAATATAATGCAAGCGACACTTCTGAAGACGACGAAGTAGAAATAAACATAGCCGAGTGGACCAAGGGTTCCAAAAGGTCACTCGTGTGCCCTTTACTCAAGCCGATAAAAAATAAGGCAGAGATTAAGTATTCATATGACGTGTCAAAGTGTGACAAGATATTTGATTTATTGTTGCAAGAAAAACTCATAAGGCTACCAGAAGGACACGTCATCCCATCGGCTGAAGAAATTAAAAAACAAAGGTACTGTAAATGGCACCATTCATTTTCACATAATACTAACAATTGCAATATTTTTCGACAACAAATTCAATCGGCTATCGCCGATGGCAGATTGAAGTTTGTAGAAGAATTGGCTATGCAGATAGATGTGAATCCTTTTCAAATCAACATGGTTCAATGCTCACGGAAAGGAAAGGGACCTGCGGAAGAAGATATCAAGCCGACTAAAAAAGTTGAAGCACGATCAAAAGGAGACGAGACAGTGCAAATTACTATCGGCTCTATACAAATAGAGGCCGATAAGAACGGGCAGAACTCGAGAACAGTAAAACCAAGAGGAGGTTTGGAAGTCAGGAAATGGTATCGGGTGGAGAGGGCTCCAAGAAAAGCCAACTTCAAGCCAAAACCAACTTTCTCGCAACTCCTGGGGAAGTATGAAAGGATGAGTCAAAATGTAACACCCAACAATCCTATACTTTCCATCAAAAGACAGACAAATATTGGCAGCCAGATGTGCCACATCGGCCAACTACTGAAGAGGAGAAACATCGGCAATGTCCCTTTTGGCAATTTTGCTGGGAGAAGGGGATGACCTTACCAACATTACTATCATGTCCTATGCAACACTCGTCTATGCATCGGCTAAACCAGTCGGTAAAAGACAGGTTGTCCAGACCGGTACATGATCGACTAGAAGTGAGAAACAGGAGGCCAATCCATGAAAGATTGTCGACGTCAGAACAAAGCAAGTCCTCCCGAAATCAAGAAATATCGGCTTCTCATAACGTAGTTAGAATGGAATCTGACAGTGAAATGAGTAACTTAGCTGGAAAAATCAAAAAGCCGATAGAATATAAACCTAGGTGGTGCCCCTCAGGTCTTAGCAAGTCACAGCGCAGGCGGCTTCAGCGACTAAAGACACAAGAAGAAAGGGAGTCCGAAAAAGAGAAAGAAAGGGATCGGGTATTCAATAAGCAAAGGCCTATACCAGTTGCAAAACAGGAATGGAGGAAGAAAGAACAGACCGATAGTGACTCAGATCAATCGGTCGGATTCAGGTCTCCAATGATCCGAGATGATACGCCGCCGATGAATATAAACATGGTATTCACTCTGCCCGCTGAGTTCAAAACCGAAGAATCGGCTGGAGAAGTGTTTGCCCAACTATGTCTCGGTGCACCAAATGCTGTGTTTGAGAAACCACAAGACACGCATCGGCATCTAAAACCATTATACCTAAAAGGGTATATTAATGGTCGACTAATATCTTGAATGTTGGTCGATGGTGGGGCAACAGTTAATCTGATGCCGCTAAGTACTTTTAAAAAATTGGGTAAAGCCGATGAAGACTTGATCAAAACGAACATGGTGTTAAATGACTTCACGGGAGATCCTACTGAAGCTAAAGGCGTAATGATGTCGGAATTAACAGTCGGCAGTAAAACCTTGCCGACTACATTTTTCGTGATAGAAGCCAAAGGCAATTATAGTGTGCTCCTTGGGCGGGACTGGATCCACGCTAATTGATGCATACCATCAACTATGCATCAGAAGTTGATACAATGGAACGATGATGCAGTTGAAATTGTATCTGCCGATACATCGGCTCATATCGCCATGGCCAGCCCTGATACCAATTGGCCACATGAAGAAGCCGAATGTATATCAGGAAAAGTCTTGGGCGATTGCGATTTCATCTGCATCGAGAAGTCAGGATTCAAGCCGATCAGCGTTAGACCTAATACGTTTGATCGGACAAACGAAGTGGTAAGAAGATGGAGTCCAAGACACTAGCAAGATTATAGGAAAGGGTAAGAAGCTATCGGCAAGAAGAATACGAGGAAGCCGTCGAGGACATCGAAGAAGAAAGGAAAGGGTTAGGATTTACCTCTACCGATTTGCTTGAGGAGATTGACATTGGGGAAGGTGACGGAAAAAGACCAACATTTGTAAGTGCTAAATTAGAACCCAATTATAAGGCAAAGTTGGTCGAAATACTCAAAAAATATAGAGATTGCTTTGCATGGGAATATTATGAGATGCCAGGTTTAAGCCGACAGTTGGTTGAACATCGGCTACCCAAAAAACCTGGATATCGGCCATTTAAACAGTATCCTAGACGATTTAATCCTACGTTATATGATGCCATAAAAGAAGAGGTAGGACGATTACTAGAGGCCAAGTTTATCCGGCCTTGCCGATATGCTGAGTGGGTCTCGAATATCATTCCTGTAAGGAAGAAAAACGGTAAACTTAGGGTATGTGTCGATTTTAGAGATTTAAACAAAGCCACACCAAAAGACGAATACCCGATGCCCATAGCCGATATGCTTATCGATGCTGCATCTGGGAATAAAATCATTAGTTTTTTGGATGGAAATGCCGGATATAATCAAATATTCATGGCAGAAGCCGATATACCCAAAACAGCCTTCAGATGCCCAGGAGCCTTAGGGCTATACGAATGGACTGTTATGACATTCGGTTTAAAAAATGCCGGCGCCACTTATCAGCGTGCTATGAACCATATTTTCCATAATTTAATCGGCAATACTGTGGAAATATACATTGACGATGTAGTAGTAAAATCCAAAGAAGATTGGCAACATTTAGCCGATTTGGAAAACATGTTCGAGAATACAAGGGCACACGGATTAAAAATGAACCCGCTTAAATGCGCTTTTGGAGTATCGACTGGACAATTCCTTGGGTTTACAGTACACGAAAAAGGGATCGAAGTAAACCAAGCAAAAGTGAAAGCTATAGCCGACACTAAGCCGCCGATAAATAAGGAGTTGCAAGTATTGATAGGCAAAATCAATTACTTGCGACGCTTCATTTCAAATTTGTCCGGGCGAATTCGGGCCTTTGCACCACTATTAAAGATAAAAGACGACCAAGAGTTTAAGTGGGGAGCCGACCAACAGAAGGCCTTCGATGATGTGAAAAGTTATCTGATGAGCCCGCCAGTTTTAGCCGCACCGAAGCACGGTATACCTTTTAAACTATATATATCGGCTGAAGGAGATACAGTAGGGGCTGTTCTAACACAGGAAGCCGATAGGAAGGAACGAGCCATATTCTACTTGAGCCGACGTCTCTTAGATGCAGAAACCAGGTATCCCCAGGTTGAAAAATTATGTTTGTCTTTATATTTTGCTTGCACAAAGTTAAGACATTATATTTTGGCATCAAAATGTATCATAGTCTGCAAGACCGACGTAGTCAAATACATTCTATCCGCACCGATTTTGCGAGGTCGGCTTGGTAAATGGGCGTATGCTTTAACCGAGTTCGACTTGGCATACGAATCGGCTAAGTCTGTGAAAGGACAAGTCATAGCCGATTTCATTACAGGAAATGCTACGTTAGCCGGGACAGTCGATGTGACTCCTTGGCAATTATACTTTGACGGATCTGTTTGCCAAGAGGGAGAAGGCATCGGTATAATTTTGGTTTCGCCAAAGAAACGAAGCTTTGAGTTCATGTATCGGCTAAATGGCCGATGCTCTAACAATCAAGCAGAGTATGAAGCACTGTTAAGAGGGCTGCAATTGCTGGACAGCATCGGGGTAAAAGACGTCGAAGCCTTCGGAGATTCATTGTTGATTGTACAGCAGGTCAAAGGGGAATACCGATGCAACGACGATACACTGGCTCAATATTTGCATCAATGCCTCCAAATTATTGAGGCATTTACAACATTCTCCATAAAACATATCCCTAGAGGAGCCAATGATAAGGCAAACCTACTGGCACAATGTGCATCAGGTTATAGGAATAAAAGCCGACAGGAAATAATCGAGCTGGGCGATTGGCCGATTATGTGTGCTCATCCTGTTGACTGGAGAATCGAAATAAGGGAGTATTTGCTCAATCCTTCTAAGCCAACTGAGCGGAAAGTAAAACATAGGGCACTTAAGTATGTGTTTTTGGATAATGTGTTATATTTTCGAACCATGGAAGGTTTGTTGTTAAGATGCTTGGGAATAGAAGAAGCCAAAGTGGCAATGGGAGAAGTCCACGAGGGAATCTGTGGATCACACCAGTCAACCCACAAAATGAAATGGATGCTGAGACGCACAGGGTATTTTTGGCCGACAATGTAGGAAGATTGTTTCAAGTACTACAAGGGATGCCAAACTTGTCAAAAATTTGGCAACGTGCAAACGGCACTGGCATCGGCTTTATACCCTATTATCAAACCATGGTCGTTCAGAGGATGGGGTATAGACATCATCGGCCAGATATTCGCAGCATCCAGTAAAGGCCATAAGTTCATCCTTGCGGCCACGGACTATTTTTCGAAATGGGTTGAAGCCGTACCGCTCAAGAAAGTGACCACCAAGGAACTAATCGATTTTGTAAACGAACACATCGTCCATCGGTTTGGAATCCCACAGACGATCACAACCGATCAAGGGACTGTGTTCATGTCTAAGGAATTCAGAGATTTTGCAGAAAGTCTTGGGATAAAACTGCTCAACTCATCCCCTTATTATGCTCAGGCCAATGGGCAGGCCGAGTCATCAAACAAGACATTGATAAAGCTGATAAAAAGAAAATTCGAGGAGAAACCAAGGAACTAGCATGCGATATTATCGGAAGCGTTATGGGCCTATCGGCTTTCGTATCACAGATCAACGAAACTGTCACCATTCCAGTTGGTATATGGACACGAAGCCGTTTTGCCCGTGGAAGTCAATATCGGGTCAGTAAGAGTAACCAAACAAAACGAGTTAATAGCCAAAGAGTATAAAGAGGCAATGCTCGGAGAAATAGACAACCGGGCAGAGTTAAGGTTGATCACACTGGATCGGCTTAAAAGAAATAAGGAAAGGGTCACTAGATCATACAATAAGAAAGTAGTACCAAAATCTTTTAATCAAGCCGATTTAGTATGGAAAACCGTGTTACCAATCGGCTCTAAAGATAATCGATTTGGCAAATGGTCCCCAACGTGGGAGGGGCCCTACAAAGTAAACCGACCGATCGATGGAAACTCATACATACTCGAGACCTTGAGTGGATCCGCGCTGCCTAAGGCAATCAATGGAAAGTATTTAAAGGCATATCACCCTAGCGTTTGGATCGGATCCTAATTACGAAAGATAGATTGGTTAAAAGCCGATTGCAATAACAAAATAAAGTCAGGTCGGTCACGCGGCCGATCCAATCGCGCCATTCAAAAGCACTGTTTACATCACGACAGCCAAGAGTTTCAGAAGCAACATTAAAACGATTACAGCCCTGATCCGGGCAAACGAGCTCCTAGACCCGATAAAGCCCCCTCTACCTTGGCAATAACGTCTTGAACGTTGTCAACAACGCGTTTATCGTCGGCTGCGCTCTCGGGGATTGCTTTCACTTTGGCCGATTGACTTTTCACTGCAGACACCATGTCACCCAGAGCACGCTTCTGCGTTGACAAGGATAGAGCCGACGCAGAGAGGGACGTCTGGAGATCAGCCAGTTGCTGGGTCACGGTGGCCAATTGCTCCTCCAAGGATTTCTTCGCAGAATCCAAGTCTTTTTGCTTCATTTTTGCCGATTTAAAGTTGGAAATGTCTTGATCATATTGTTGCTTCTTGGCCTTAGTGTCAGTCACCAACTTGTCCAGGATATCCTGATCGGCTTGCTGTGCAGTACGCTCGGCGATCCTTGCCTTGGCAGCCGCGACCGTCTCCTTCTGGGCGTCCAGGTGACAAACGTCCAAAAGGGCCCTCATAACTTCTGAGGGTAGGTCGGCTTCCATTGCGGCCATGGCTGTCCTCAGGGGCTGCGTATCAGCTAAGAGATGGGCTTCAGGCTGCATGACTTCATTGAAAAGGCGATTAAGCCTCTCCTGCATTCCTGGCGCGGAATTCACGGCAGTCGATGCTCCTGCAGCGGCGTAAATTATCTGCTGAACGTCGGCCGGGTAATCATCAGTAGCCATAATCTCAGGATCACCCAGCTCATCCAAGGAAAATCCCAACAGATCGGCTGGATTCGATGAGAGTACAGGGGAGTCGGGCACGTTGTTTGTCGGGGGAGGCACAACGGAAGGCAGCAGGGACGTAGCAGCCGATGAGGTGCCTTGAATATCGGCTAACACGCCCGCCACTTGCACTGACGGTGTTGGCTGAACAAAAAGGGAAACTGATCAAAAACACAGGAAGGAATCAATAACATTGACCGTAAAGGTCAGCTTGGGGAATCAATAACCAAGACTGTTCATACCACGGTGATTGATCGGCTTGGGGAATGATCGGCTGACCGCTCTACAGGTCGAGGTGATTGTCTGGCGGTGGGCCTCTTCTTCCTCTCTGATCAAGACAAGTGTTAACAAATGGCAATAAAATCTATAGAGGTCGATAAGGGTGAATGGATTACTTGCGGGACGGCGCTGGGTGGCGAGGTCCGACAACGACGGACTCCAGATACCCAAAGAACCTGAAGTGTACCCGGTAAGACCTGTCGATTGACTGGGTCGGCGTTGTTGGCCACTGCCGGAAAGAACCATCGGCTGGTCACCTGCGGCCGTTGGCGCACCCTGCAAAAAATGGAATGTCTCGGTAAGACCGAATCAAAATAAAAAGGCTAAAAGGAAAAAAAAGCCTACCAAATATAAGTATTAATACCTCTACAGCTACCGATGAATTGGTATAACCCGAGCTGTCATCGGAGCCACCAGAGACTTTAGGATCGAAAGACACGAATATAGCAATTAGAGGGGGGCGGTGAATGATTGTGCGGAAGCTAAAACCAAATTCTTAATCTACTAAAAGTTCACCCCAAAATAGAACCAAATAATTGCCTCGTATTCGACAAAAACAGAATGATAGAGGTTCAGTAAAACGCGAATTTCTGGAGATGCAACCGTCGGAATGATCTGAAATTTGGAAACAAGAAACTAGATTCCAATACGAATCAAACCCAAAAAGAATCAGCTCGATCGGACTTACGGATCAAAAGTTATGAACCTCGCAAGCTTGCTATGACAGAAGATGACGAGAATAGATCTAACTAGAATTGTAGCTCGCTGAAAGATTTGAAGAACTTGATCTTTATTTCTCCTTTCTTTTGTCTAAAGTACTCCAAACAAAAGAGTACAACCCTAAAGCTTGCTCAAAGCTTGATGCCCTTCAACAGGAGACAACCCATCCTATTTAAAGGAGCAAAACACAAGGAGTCATGAATACAATTCCTACTCCTAATCCTAGAAGGAGTCCCACTCCTAATCCTAGAAGGAGTCCCACTCCTAATCCTAGAAAGAGTATGTATTCAACACAACTCCTCTTGGCTCAACCTGGCCGAGTACAACTCTTGCACGCGTATGGCAACCCTACCATACTCACGTGACTAACACTTTGCACGCGAATGACCTCCTGTCATTCTCACGTGACTAACCATTCTTCATGTGCACCATTCTCTTAGCCCGAACGTCCCGCATGACATACTTGACCACCAAGACCTCAGTTCCCCCTAAACCTAGTCTCGAACCTTAGTTCCTCCATGAACCTAGTTCCGGTCCCGTCATCGACCACATTCGCCCTCGAGCAATACCTGCACATGAACAAACCACAAAATGATTCCGAGCACAAATCCGCGACTTGACTCACATTAAACCATGCAACCACTCACAGGAGTGCATTGCATTAAATATTCTAAGAACACGATTTCAAAACACGAACCAAAACCTTTGCAAAAATCAAAAAGCTTTTCAAATAATCAAACTGATTTCATATCTTTTCAAATAAAGAAACCAAAAAATAAATCTTGTCGAAATATCAAATTGGTTTCAAATCTTTTTCAAATACTCATTATCAAAATCAAATGGATCAAAAATAACGATCCTTCAATCTCCCCCTTGATGAGTAATTTGACAAAACACAATATAAGATTTGACAAGACATTGAGCAAGAACCAAAAGACCAAAAAATCCCAATTCAAAAACCTCCTTATCTTTCTCCCCCTTTTTGACAAAATAGTCATCAAGATCTCAAAACTCCCCCTTAATGAATGTAGTATCTCAAGTTTTGAAGTATATTCAAGGTATATAATCAAAGTAAAGCATTTGGAGAGTTTTTAGGAGAACTTTCTCATTTTGTATCAATTTATCCAATGAGAAAGCAAATTGTGAGAATATGGAGGCTCTAACACATAGAATAGTTATTGCATAAGCAAATTAGAGCAAACAAGTAAAATCTCATAAACTGATTTTGCCAAAGCGAAAAAGAAATCTATCATGAGCATAGAGAGACTTTCAAATTCACTAATATTTGTCTCAAGCCTTTTTCAACCATTTGAATTTCCTTTTTCTCTTTTAGCAAGTTTGACAATTTTGCTTTGTGATCAACAGGGATGACAAGTAGCTACACACTAGCCCATACTTGTGTATGAGTAGGTAGTTGTTTCTTGTATCTTTCTCAGTTTAAATTGGCAAGTGGCTTCACATTGTTCTGAACTTTTGTTTAGACAAGTAGCCTTTTCTTGCATCTTTTGCATTTAAATCCCTGGCAAGGAAGCTGCACATTGTACTAAACTTGTGTTTAGCCAAGTAGCTTTTGCTTGCATCTTTTTCAACTTGCTTTTAACATTAAAACACTGATTTTGCTTGAGACTCATAATGATCATTTGAAGTCCAACAAAAAGCTCACATATAGTTTCTAATCAACTCTAGCCTTTCAACAGATGACAAGAAACTTTTAAGCCTATTTCACAAATGCAATACCATAATGAGCAAGAGCCAAAATATTCTCGAAAAGCATCTCAAATTGAATTATTTTAGCCTTTTAGTGATAAGTAAAGCATTGAGCATTAACTTGGCTATATACACAAGAATAATCACCAAAGCTTTGTACTACATGATGCAATGTAAACAGGGGATTTTACTTGAGGTGTAAAGTCAAAATACCACTTATAAAAAAATCACTTGTAGGAACCAAAGTCAAGTAACCCAAAAAGAGATAAACTCAAGACTCCCCCTCAAATCAACCCATGGGAATGAATGATCCCAAGTTCACCGCGTAAGAAAGCAAAACGAGAAGAATCAAGCGGTTTAGTGAAAATATCAGCAAGTTGAGCACCCGAATCAACAAATTTCAGTTCAATAGCTCCTTTTTCAACATGATCTCTAAGAAAATGATATCTGATGTCAATGTGTCCAAGAAAGAGAATTACTCAAGAAGTGGCATGAACCAGATGTACTTTTTCTATCAATTCTACATCCTCCAAATTCAGCATTAGAGAAAGCTCTTAAACTAATGTATGAGGAAGCAGAAAGCCAAATGCCAAAATCTTGAGTACCACGGAGATACCTTAAAATCCTCTTGATAGCTTGTCGATGTGAAGCACGCGGGAAAGCTTGAAAACGAGCACACAAGCACACAGCAAACTCCAATTATCTCATCCTCAACAGCATCATCATCATCATCTTCATTAACAAAGATACTCTCTCTCCCTGAACATATGCACCTGTACTTACACTATTTGGACTAGTGCCTTTTGCGAAAACAGAGGTGGAAGAAGCATCTTGAAAAATAACACTTTTAGCACGAGATGCACGAGTGAAGGAGGAGAACCAATTCTTATCATCGGACATGTGGCGTGAGCATCTGGAATCCACTAGCCATATGTTCTCCTTCCTCGCGTGAGAAGCCTACATAGAAGCAGAAAGTGTCGAGGTCTCGATGATCAAGTTAGAAATAAGATGTTTAGGAATCCAAGATCTTGAGACACACGACGCACAACAGTAGGCACAACACAAGCATTCTTATGCACAAAGATAGATTTGTCTTTTCCCGTGTTCTTACCAACAAAAGGTGTTTGCATCACCCTAGGCACATAATGAGAAACAAAGCGTGCCTGTCTGAAATTAGACCTAGCCTTAGTTCTTTCTTTCTTTTGTTGTTTGGCTAGTCTAAAGCAGAAATTCACCAAATGACCATCTTTCCCACAATGAGTGCAATTGTACTTAACATATGGTTTGGCATTAGAAGTAACTTTTGCACTTGAAATAGTAGGAGATAGAGTGCCGGCAGATTTAAACAAAGTTCTTTTAGGCTCATTATCAATTTTTACATTTTTGCTCTCAACAGGTTTAATGATAGTAGAAGCATAAGAGTTAAAACCTAAACCCTGTTTGTTGGAGCTCACTTTAGATTGATCTAAAATCATGTTCAAATTTTTCTTCCCTTTAGTGAACCTAGAAAGAGAATCTTGCAAGTAGTCAACCTTTTTAGCAAGATTTAAACAATTATCACAAGGAATGTCAATTTTAGCTTTCTGTTTCTGGCAATTTGAACACGAGTTAATTTCATGAGTGAACATGTCATTTGTTAATTGGGTAACTCTACAATTTGCATCTTTTAATTTCAACTCAAGAATTGAACATTTAGAGCAAGCAATTTGATCATGTAAACTATCAGTAGAGCAACCAATATTTTTCACAAGTTTTTCATTTTTCAATTGTTCGGCATAAACTTGTTCTAGTTTAATCACATGTTCCTCTTTTAGAGACTTAATTTCAAATTTGAGATCTAAGCAAGTATCACAAATATTTTCAGAATTTGAATTTCTAAGATCAAAATTTTCAGATTTTAGCACGGATAGATCTTTTTCTAAGTTTTTATTTTTCAGTGAATATTTTCTTAAAGATTTTCTCAATATGACTAAAACTTCACAAAGCTCATCATACGAAGGCATTACCTCATCACCGTCGCTGGAGGTGCTATCGTTGTCACTAGAATCACTAGTGTTCCCTTTTGCCATGAAGCACAGTCCGGTGAAATCCTTCTCATTCAGCTTCGTTTGCTTCGCTTCCTTCTCATCTTCAGTTGAGTCATCAATGTCACTTAAGTCTAAGCGACCAATTGCCTCGAAGACTTTGTTGAGCATCTTCTTCGTCCGTTGCTTATTTTTATCCTTGCTCTCTCTTGGCCGGAAGGACTTGGAGGAGTTGCTTTGCTCCTTCTCCTCTCTATCTTTGTTCTTGAAACAGTTAGCACGGATGTGCCCCGCCTTGCCGCAGCTTGTAGCAAAGGATGGAGGCTCCTCTTCTCTCCCTTGATCTCATGTAAGCTGCATTGACACGCTTGGAAAGAAGAGCAAGTGTATCTTCCAGTATTTAATCTAGCTGCTCATCACTAAGAGCACTCAAAGCAAGAATGGAATATGATGATGAAGAACTAGTAGCATTATCATATGAAGAGGAATTAGCATTAAGAGCCATAGAGTTATCATTGGATGTTCTTGAAACAATGTCTATCTCAAAAGTCTTGAGACTAGAATATAGTTTATCCAAAGTCATTTCACTCATCTTGTGAGCTTCCCTAAAAGCATCACTTTCATTTGCCGATTTTAAGATCAAGAGATGATAGGAAATGTCTAGCATTTTCAGAGTCAGTGTACTTTACATCTACAGCTCTAAGATTGTTTAAGATTCTGTTAAAGCGAGCAAAACAATCATTTAGAGATTCTCCAGAGTTCATTTCAAATCTAGTGTATTCCTTTTTAAATTGATCTTGCCTAGCTTCTTTTACAAAGTCAGTGCCCTCATGATAATCTTGAAGAGATTTCCAAATTTCATGAGCAGTGAGTAAATGACAGACTCTATCGAATTCTTTTCTAGCAAGTCCTTGAAGCAATATGTTTCTAGCTCTATTATTGTTTTCAACATCTTTTTCAAACTCGATTTTATCAATATCATCATTTGAAGGAAGCTCGTATGGAATCTTTACCTTGCGCCAAATAGCGTTACCTTGAGCTTGAAGGTATGCAGTCATCCGAATCCGCCAGTGGGGAAAGTCTGTGCCATTGAAGATTGGCGGCTTGTTCGAGTATATCTCTGTTGCCATAACTTACTGTTTACTAATCACCTATTAAGATGGATTAGTAGAGCCAAGCTCTGATACCACTTGTAGGATTGAAAGACACGAATATAGCAATCAGAGGGGGGGTGAATGATTGTGCGGAAGCTAAAACCAAATTCTTAATCTACTAAAAGTTCACCCCAAAACAGAACCAAATAATTGCCTCGTATTCGACAAAAATAGAATGATAGAGGTTCAGTAAAACGCGAATTCACGGAGATGCCACCGTCAGAACGATCTAAAATTTGGACAAAAGAAACTAGATTCCAATACGAATCAAACCCAAAAAGAATCAGCTCGATCGGACTTACGGATCAAAAGTTATGAACCTCGTAAGCTTGTTGTGACAGAAGATGACGAGAATAGATCTAACTAGAATTGTAGCTCGCCGAAAGATTTGAAGAACTTGATCTTTATTTCTCCTTTCTTTTGTCTAAAGTACTCCAAACAAAAGAGTACAACTCTAAAGCTTGCTCAAAGCTTGATGCCCTTCAACAGGAGACAACCCCTCCTATTTAAAGGAGCAAAACACAAGGAGTCATGAATACAATTCCTACTCCTAATCCTAGAAGGAGTCCCACTCCTAATCCTAGAAGGAGTCACACTCCTAATCCTAGAAAGAGTATGTATTCAACACAACTCCTCTTGGCCCAACCTGGCCGAGTACAACTCTTGCACGCGTATGGCAACCCTACCATACTCATGTGACTAACAATTTGCACGCGAATGACCTCCTGCCATTCTCACGTGACTAACCATTCTTCATGTGCACCATTCTCTTAGCCCGAACGTCCCGCATGACATCCTTGACCACCAAGACCTCAGTTCCCCCTGAACCTAGTCTCGAACCTCAGTTCCTCCATGAACCTAGTTCCAGTCCCGTCATTGACCACATTCGCCCTCGAGCAATACCTGCACATGAACAAACCACAAAACGATTCCGAGCACAAATCCGCGACTTGACTCACATTAAACCATGCAACCACTCACAGGAGTGCATTGCATTAAATATTCTAAGAACACGATTTCAAAACACGAACCAAAACCTTTGCAAAAATCAAAAATCTTTTCAAATAATCAAACTGATTTCATATCTTTTCAAATAAAGAAACCAAAAAATAAATCTTGTCGAAATATCAAACTGGTTTCAAATCTTTTTCAAATACTCATCATTAAAATCAAATGGATCAAAAATAACAATCCTTCAGAGACCACCGTCGGCTCACGATAACCAGGCAAGAATAAAGAAAGGATGGCCAACGGTGATCTATCCAACAAAAGTGCTTCGGATATAGAGGCCCACCATTACGAGAATGGAAGTGACCGACGAGAATTTAGGAAGAAATGAGGCAACGAGAGTGTCTGTAGGTCATCGGCCACTTCAAGTACAATTTCTGCAGCAGTTTTGTTGGTCACCCGAGATCTAGGTTCAAGACGATGTAGCAAAGGAAAGGAGGGAATTGCCTGACCAAAACCCAATTGACGAGAGTAGACCGTTGGATGATAAAACTCATAGGAAGGTTGAAATGTTCGGTTCCTGGTGTTCAAACCGGCATGGATTATGCAAGGAGAAATGAAGAGTTTGTATAGATCAAGTGTGGATTGGGACATCAAAGAGCTATCGGCGTCCAAATGGAGGAATGAAGGCCATGAGAAATCGGCTGGGTGAGGAAAAGGTCTTGCTAACCAAAAGAAGATCGATCTAGGGTGAGGAAAAGGGAAAGATATTTGTAGAAACCAGCTTGGGACATTTTTAGCTCACCTGTAGAACACATTATGAATTTTTCACCATAAGATCGGCTAGCCCTTGCATCGAGGGTCTCATGGTTTCGGGATAATCTTCCTGGGGAAAAGCCGATTGGCCTTGGGGTTCAGAAAGGATGGATCGATTAAGAAAGCAGTAGAGCCAAAGCTGAATGAACCATAAAGGTCCCCCTATGTTGCCCACTGCGAAGTTGGCAAAACCCGAGAAAAGCCGACTCCTGATGACATGCATCGTTTGGTAAACGGCACCTAGGAACATTTTTCCTAGGGCAAGTCGAAGTCCCTCTACTAGTTGTTCGGCTACCAGCTGGTAAGTCTAAGTAGGACCAAGAGAAGCACCACAAAAGAGAAATCTATCGAGCCAAAGATTGAGGAAGGCAACATGTTCTTCATCCGATACCAGCCCATTAACCTTGTTGTTATTTTGAATATACTTGCGCCATCCTTCCCCCTTGGATCGGATTAGCTTGTAATGAGGCTTACCGCTGAAAGCCGATAGTTGGTCACCATCAGGCCTAAGACAGCAGAGCTGAGCAATGTCAAGAAGAGTTGGGCCGATGGGACCTGTTGGGAAGAGGAAGGCGTTGAAGGAGTCAGACCAGAAGTAACTGGCTGAGGATACCAAGGGTTCATTGGCTTCTGGGTCGGCTAAACAAAGAGGAAGGCACTCGGCTGTCCCTAGTCTTTCCAATTCCGCCCGTTTTTGGGCCGACACTCTGATGTACCACGACCTCCAACCCCTGAGTGCCGTGGGCCATGTCGGGACCCGAATCTGCAAATCCGGACCCTCTGTGTATTCAGCACTAGTCTAGGAACGCGCTACTGCACACAGTCTCAACATTGGTAAATATCACAATCATACCACTCGATACTAATAAAGTACTTTAATTAGATAACCAAACTGGTTGCTTGACCTTATGGTCAAGTTACAAATATACGCCTCGTAGGGCGAAACTTATTAAAAGAGAAATAATAGCAGCGGAAAAATAAGATAACATCGTGGCGCCATCCAGTATACCACAGGCAACTGACTGGGCTCGCTCCCTAGTTAGACGGTTCCTCTGAAAGCTCCTCCTCCAAAGCTGGTGTAGACTCCTCTTCAACTGGTGTTGTATTGCGGCAAGGGTGAGTATTTGGTACTCAGCAAGTCATGCACAGAATGCAGCTAATATACTACATGCATGGCTTAATACAAAGGAGTGGCTCAAGGTATATTTGCAGTAAAGAGCATTTAACAAGTATCATAAGTAGATTCAAAGCGAGAAACAATTATAGCATCAATAACTTTTCCAGGAGTTAAATAAACATCTTTCCCGATTCTAATCCACCATTCCATCAACATCATTATTAAACCAAACCCAACCTTTCAAGACCAAGTCTAACCCTTGACTGTAATTCCCGAGTGATGTCCAATACCGCGGACACGGCTATTCGAATAGATTTTTACACTCTACAGAGGTTATGCACTTTTCCCACAAGATACAGTCAAACACCACAAAGGCAAGTTTCCGTAACAAAGTCTTTCGGAAACTTCTAACAGCACAAGTGGTCCTCTCCGGTGTTGCACGCTAACCCTTCCCTTAGCGAAGGCGAAGTTTAGGCCAAACCACCGTTAGATGGGTACCTGGCCGCACCCGATCGCTCCCCCGTACAACTTACACAAAGGGTGTAGTTGACACCCAGAGGTCCCACAGGTACGTTATTAGCAACTTAATCAACTAGGTCTGTCCCAATACAGACATGTGGTTGCACGCTTGACTCAGTTCAAAGGCTTGCAAGGTTAAGTCCTTAGGGTGACCAGGGCAAGACTACCCGAAGAACCAAGCCAACATTCCCGGTGTCACAACTGGCCCACCCGATCATTCTTGCCACATGCCCCGGTCAAAAGCTATTTATCAAACCCCAGTCGATTACCATGCACCACGTGCCATCAATATCACATGATACCTTTCCAAAACAGGTTCAATATATCATTACGTCAATATTAACATTTGATTGTCCAAAAATCATGTCATGAGCACGTAGCAGGTCTAAGCAATATGCTACAACGATCTAAATTCCCATGTTGGCAATTTAGTAATGTCCAACTATTCAAACCTCAACTAGGGTGACAAGGGGTCATGGCACATATTTAATTAACCAAGGTGTCATACAGCAATTAGGCATTTATCTAATCCCCATAATTTAAATGAAGTATTTTTCTAATTAAACTAGTATGCAATTCATTGAATCAAAATAGATTTCAAAATGGGATCAACATGGTCAAAGCACAACTTGCCTTCAAAGAGTACTTGTTCTTGGTCCTGAGCTGGCTCCTGAGTCAACACTTCTCCTTCGAAGCCTTCGGGCATTTCAACGTCTACTCGTAAAGCGTGCAAATAGCAATAAATAAATGAACAGTAGACAAAAAGTGTCCAAACAGCCAACTAAAGTTCACAAATAGAGAGAGCAT
The DNA here is from genome assembly GCA_036346355.1 of Rhipidocladum racemiflorum. Lineage (NCBI taxonomy): Eukaryota > Viridiplantae > Streptophyta > Magnoliopsida > Poales > Poaceae > Rhipidocladum > Rhipidocladum racemiflorum. The sequence goes on along the minus strand of CM070572.1, from coordinate 57,357,685 downwards.
AATTTTATAAATTTTTAGAAACTGAAATCGTCAAATTTGGAGTTTAAACGCGAAAGTTATAGCATTTTGAAGTCTAAATAATCAATTAAATAATTATACAGAGAAAAAATTTGGTCCAAAAATTAAATAAAATTCAACAATAGGTAGATATCAATTTTATACAAATTTAGAAATTTGAATCACTCAAATTGGAGTTAAAATGCAAAAGTTATAAGCGTTTGAAGTTTGAATCAAATTCTGAAATCAATAATTCGAATTAATAAATCATTTTCTTTTTCGGAAATTCTTTTATTGCATCAGCGTGACACGTGGACCAATCGGGTGCCGCCACGTCACCTCGGGTCCATGGACCCGGCGCACGGGCGCGGCTCAGTCCACCGTGGACCCGGTCCACGGCTCACGCGTCACACTGATAGGTGGGCCCCTCGGATGACGTCAGCAGTGACGTCATCACGCACGGCTGAGGACGGCTGACAGCTGGGCCCCACCGTGACGTCAGCGGTGACGTCATGGTGCAGTTGGCTAGGCCGCTGACGCGTGGGTCTGTAACACCCCAAAATTTTACTTGTCCTAAATTCATGTGTGATTTGGCACTTTGGTGAATTTTTGGAATTTTCTGGAATTTATTTGGATTTAATTGGAATTTATTTGAATTTATTCCATTTTGAAATAGTTAAAGAATTTAATTTTGCAAATAAAATTTTGTTGGAAATATTTTATTTGAGTCCAAAATGATCCAAAGTATTTTCCGAATTTTTCCGAATTTTTCTCGAGTCATTTGCTATTTTTAATGAATTAAATGAATTATCGGGAATTATTTTAATGATTAATTCGCTGGAAAAGGGACCGACCGGTCACATCGCTCTCAGTCCGAAGTCGGACTCGAGTCCGACCCGAAAGCCACGTGGTCGAGCCAAACCCGCTTGCCCCGAAACCCTAGCCCGCGGCCGTTGGATCAAGATCCAACGGTTGTGATTGGCGCCACGCCACCCCGAGCCGAGACCGAAGTCGAACCCGTGCGCGTTCGCAGCGATCGTGGGTCTGGCCGTCGCGTCGCTGCGGACGGCCTAGGATTGAGCCGTCGCCTCGCCGTGTCCGGAAGCCGGACTCGCCGCCTGCATCGCCTCGCCATGGAAACCGAGCGAATCTCGACGCCTGCGGTATTTAAGGCGTGGAGTGCGTGCGAGGATCGCCACACCGTGCGCACCTTTTGCTCTAGCCGCCGCCACTCGAAGAGCTCCTCCGTGCTCGCGATTCCTCGCCGGAGTTGATTAGGGTTGTTTAGGGTTTTGGCATCGTTCCGCCGCCGTCCACCGTTCTCCGTCGCGTTTGTGGCCGGATCCGAGACCGCAAGGACGAGGCGCGTCTGGGAGTGGCATTCACTTCGCCGGATCTGCCCTGTGGCGCCGTCCCGTGTGTCGTCGTCTTCAAGTCCGGCCAGACCTCGACAACCAGCGCCGCCGCAACCCCACGAAGACTGTCCGCCGTCCGATCTTCATCCGACGATCACGGTGAGTCCACGTTTCCTTGAAACGGTAGAAAACCAGATTGGATCTGGACCGTGAGATCAAGATCCAACGGTCCAGGTTAGCCACGTGCGCGCCTAACCTGTAGAACCCAGGATAGATCTCAACCGTTGGATCAAAATCCAACGGCCCTCGTTCGTCCACGTCACTGCAGCGAAATCCACGTTGCGGTGGATTGGATCCAACCTCAACCGTTCGATCCGAATCGAACGGCTCGGATCGTGCCACGTAGCCAGGCCACCGCACGCGACCCACTGACGGGTGGGACCCGCATGTCAGCCGCACCGGTCCGGTGGACCAGATCCACCGTGGACCCGAACCGAGTCCGTGGATCACGACGCCAAGGCCAATCGAGGCTGCCACGTGTCCATGCCGACGCAATAATTAATTTCCGAAAAGAAAATGATTTATTAATTCGAAATATTGATTCAAATTTAGATTCAAACTTCAAACGCTTATAACTTTTGCGTTTCAACTCCGATTTGAGCGATTCAAATTTCTAAATTTGTATAAAATTAAGATCTACCTAAATATGAATTTTATTTAATTTTTGGACTAAAGTTTTTCTCTGTAATATTATTTAATTGATTATTTAAACTTTAAATAATCATAACTTTTATGCTTTAACTCCAAAATTGATTTATTCAGTTTCTAAAAATCCAGAAAATTATGTTCTCTCTGTTTATGGATTTTATTTGGAGTTTTGGGATGTTTTTGCCTATTGTTTATTGGGTATTTGCTATTTGCACGCTTTACGAGTAGACGTTGAAGTGCCTGGGAAGGATTCAAGGAGAAGTGTTGACTCAGATCCAACTCAAGACCAAGAGCAAGTACTTTTTGAAGGCAAGTTGTGCTTTGACCATATTGATCCTATTTCAAATCTATTTTGATTTAAACTATTGCATGCTAGTTCAATTAGAAAGATACTTTGTTTAAACATGGGGTTAGATAAATACCAATTTGTTATATGACACCTTGATTATCTAAGTATGTGCCATGATCCCTTGTCACCCTAGTTGTGGTTTACTAGTTGGACATTATTAAATTGCCAACATGGGTTTAGATCGTTGTAGTATCTTTGCTTAGACACACTACGTGCTCATGACATGATTTTGGATAATCAAATGCTAATATTGACTTAATGATATATTGAACCTGTTTTGGAAAAGTATCATGTGATGTTGATGGCACGTGGTGCACGGTAATCAAGCGGGGTTTGATAAACAGCTTTTCGGGGCATGTGGCAAGAGTAATCAGGTGGGCCAAGTGTGGCATTGGGAGTGTTGATTTGGTTTTTCGGGTAGTCTTGCCCTGGTCACTCTAAGGACTTAACCTTGCAAGCCTTTGAATCGGGCCATACGCATTACAACCACATGGTCGGAATGGGACGGCCCTAGTTGACTAAGTTGCTAAGGACTCGCTTGTGGAGCCTCGGGGTGTCAATTACACCGCTTGTGTGATTGTGCGGGGAGCGTATCGTGGTCGTGGCCGATACCCATCTAACGGTGTGTTGGTCCCATACTTCGCCTTGGCTAAGGGAAGGGATGGTGTAGAGCACGAACCGGAGAGGACCACCTGTGTTGTTTGAGGCTTCCGAAAGGCTTTGTTATGATCGCTCATTCGCATACTCTTGTATGGCGATTCACTACCGACGTGGTGAGTGGATTGTATCTTGTGGGTAAAGTGTATAACCTCTGCAGAGTGTAGAATCTATTTGAATAGCCGAGTCCACTGATCGACAATGCTCGGGAATTACAACAAGGGTTAGACTTTCTGAAAATAACTTGGATTTGAAAGGTTGGATTGGTTTACTAATGAAGATGATGAAAATGTGGTTTAGGATGGGGAAAATGTTTATTAAAACTTCTTGAAAAGTTATTTACGCTTTACTGATTTCTACTGCTTTCGAATCTACTTATATTACTCTTCGAATGTCAAGCATCGCAAATATACCTTGAGCTATTCCTTTGTACCAAGCCATGCATATAGTATATTAGCTTGCATTCTGCATGACTTGCTGAGTACCAAGTACTCACCCTTGCCTCAACACAATACCGCTTGAAGAGGAGACTACGCGCTTTTGGAGGAGGAACTCCAAGAGGACCCGACTACTTAGGGATGCGAGCCCGATCGCTTACTGTGGTATACTGGATGGCGCCACGAAGTTTATTTGATTTTCCGCTGCTATTGTTTCTCTCTGAATAAGTTTCGCCCTACGAGGCATACATTTGTAACTTGACCATGAGGTCAAGTAACCAGTTTGGTTATTTAAATAAAGTACTTTGATAATATCGATTGGTATGATTGTGATATTTACCGATGTTAAGACTGTGTGCACTAGCTGCGTTCTGGACTAGTGCTCAGAATACACAGAGGGTCCGGATTTGCAAATTCGGGGTCCCGACAGAGGTGGTATCAGAGCCATACTTGACTGTAGGCTCAACCCTAGCTAGAATGGTCGTAGTGAGGATAAAACCTATTTTCTAAAGCTAAAAAGTTGTCAAGACAAGAAATGACATCTCGACTTATCCCCTTCCCTCTTTTCTTGTCTCTTGCTGAAATTTTCCCTTACCTTGTCACAATTTAAAAATTCCGAGTTCTTACGTAAAGCACTCTTGTGACAGATGGAGGAAGAGTTCAACTACGTTGATCTGGGAGTTGGTCACGCTACAGAACTTTGGCACATGCTACAAACTCTCGGAGATTTTGAGAAGCCCCAATATCAAGTGGAAGTGATCAGACAAGCGGGATTGATCAAGACTTGTGACGTGAGGATTGAGGTACCTGCTAGGAAAAAGGGCCCAGGCAATCGCCCGATACACTGCCCGCCAGAGATCTACAATGCAGATGGGTATCCAAGAAGTATCACGACGAGCAATGCGGCACATTACCCGTATCCACGCCAGAGAATTGGAGAGTACGGTGTTCCGTTACCATCCGCGCAGCGATAACCTTCTTGACCCGAAGGAGATTCAGGATGAGGATGCCACGGTTACCATACGGTTGGCACGATTTGTCGCCGCCAGGAGGATGTACTAGATAATACAAGCAAGGAGCTACAGAAGGCCCGCAAGGAGATCACGACAGAGAAGAACAGATGGCGGGAAGCTCAAGAGTATGTGGCACATCTTCTGCGAAGGATTGACGAGTTGGAGATGACTTTGTACGGACTGCACTCCAACCAAGATTTGAGCTACACGAGCCATCCGGAGGAGTCGATCTCGATGAGGACACCGCTTCTTCGACTACCACAGAGGACACGATTCTTTGGACATGGCAATCGTTTCGCGCCTATGCCACAGCGCCCGTACCCAGGCCGTGGAGGTTTTCTCGATGAGTGAGCATAGGTTCTATAGTGAGACTCCTTCGCCGAGTCGAGTCATAGAATAAAGAGTCACCCTTTAGGCGTTAGATTCCAGAGTTAGTTCGATTTGGATTTGCTTTGTTTGCTGAGTGTGCGATGTGTTGCAAGGCCCTTAGGCATTGTAAGCAGCCATACCAAGTTATTAATAATAAAGATGGACCTTAAAGTTACCCCTTTCGCCCCGCATAAGTTCCATATTACTTGTCTATTCTTGTTTCCCTCTCATCTCTAAACCTAGAGCAAATCGACAGATGGTGAACACCCGTGGAAACTTTGGAAGCAATGGGAGTGGTTCTCGCCAGAGAAACCCCAATGATAGAGCACCAAAGACCGCCGGATGATATGCAGAATTTTGGAGCATTTCTTGCTGCTCAGACTCGATTGATGCATGCTATGATGCAACAAATGCAGCACGTCCTTTGCTCAGGCCACGCTAATCAAGTTAATCGGGGACCACGCTGAATCACAAGGTGTCGAGTTCATGAGGACTCACCCACCCACTTTCCCTGGGAATGCCAATCCTTTGGAGGCCGATGATTGGTTATGATCAATCGAGAGGAAGCTACACATAGCTCAGTGCATAGTAAATGAGAAGGTACTCTCGCTTCTCATCACCGGAAGGAACAAATTGGCCAGAATGGTGGGAGAACTTACGTGCACGCAGAGAACCCTCAAGATATCACTTGGGAAGAGTTCACACGGTGCATTCGACAAGATCACGTGCTGAAGGAATCATGGACCTTGAGAAGGAGGAGTTGAGCGTCAAGCAAGGTAATCACCAGTGGCCGACTACGAACAAGTTCACACAGCTAGCACGCTACGCACCGAGGATGTAGCGACAGATAAATCCAGCATACCTCGTTTTATGAAGGGACTTAACTCATGATTGCAAGTTTTGTTGATCACCCACACCTTTACAGATTTACAATAGTTGGTGAATAAGGCGCTTATTCTTGAGGACAAGCGCAAGGAACTGGATGAGAACAGAAGCGCAGGATGCAACAAAGAAGGATCACGTCGAGAGCGCAGCGGCGCTTGAGAGTTGCACCAAATCAATTCTTCAGATTCCAACCACGTAATGCAACAAGGACACCATCCTCAAGCACCAAGACACGCAATCGAACTACTGCACTTCACTTCGCTAGAAACGCTACCCCAGGCAACAAGAAGGAACAAGGAGGCGCCGTTACAACCGCAACGAGCCAGGACACTTTGCCAACAGCTTGTCCGAAGAAGACAGCAGAGCGACCCCGATTCGCTTCAATCTAGGAACCACCCCAGCTAGGGCGCCAAAGACAGGAGCCACACCCTGCATCGTGGTGAGAGGCCGAGTCAACCATGTCACCGCAGATGCACCGCAGAATGCTACGGACGTCAGTCTTGGGTAAGTTACTTGTTAACTCGATACACCTGCATGATTTTGTTTGACTCTGGAGCTTCAGCATTCGTTTGTTTCGCAAGGCTTTGCTACTAGAAATGATTTAAGGATTGCAAGACTTAAGTGCATGCTTTTAGTTCAAACCCTGGTTCCGAACTCCGAACGGAAGTAGGATGTTCCGGGTGAGAATACTAATAGATGGAATAGAGTTCTGGCAAACCTTATAATTTTGGAGACCTGCACCTTAGATGTTATATTGGGAATGGATTGGTTATCCAAGCACAAGGTCTGTATTGGATTGTGGACGAAGGACTATCTCGATTGAGAGCCCGTGTGGGAAGAAAGTGGAATTTCAAGCCACTGCGATTAGAGATGGACAGTTGATGGTTAACAGCACCAAGGCAATCAGCATAGAGGATGTCCCAAGAGTGAATGAGTACCCGAGATGTTTTTCCCGAGGATCTACGGTATGCCGCGACGAGGACATAGAGTTTGTGATAGAGCTTGTACTGCACAAGACCGATAGCAAAGAGACCCTATCGGATGTCCACCGAGGAGTTGGTAGAAATGAAGAAACAACTAGAGGAGTTAATGGAGAAAGGATTTATCGACCGAAGTTCGTCGCCGTGGGGAGCACCAGCTTTGTTTGTCAAGAAGAAGGACGGGAGTTTCAGGATGTGCATTGACTACCGTGCACTCAATGAAGTCACCGTGAAGAATAAGTATCCGCTACCCAGGATTGATGATTTGTTTGATCGATTAAGAGGAGCCGGAGTTTTCTCCAAGATTGATCTGAGATCGGGATACCATCGATTGAAGATCCGATCGGAGGATATTCAAGATCGCATTCTCGTCAAGATATGGACATTACGAGTTCTGATTATGTCCTTTGGGTCGATTTAATGCGCCACTTATTTCATGAATATGATGAATAAGGTGTTCATGGAATATTTGGACAAGTTTGTCGTCGTGTTCATAGACGATATCCTAGTCTACTCCAAGACAAAGGATGAACATGCCGAACACTTAAGGCGAGTTTTGGAAAAGCTGAGGGAACAGCAACTTTTCGCCAAGTTCAGCAAGTGTGATTTTTGGAAGGACAAGGTGGAGTTTCTTGGACATGTAATGACCATGAGAGGAGTCATTTGTGGATCCAAGCAAAGTAGAAGCGGTGTTACATTGGGAGCACCAAGATCGTGACCCAGATTCGGAGTTTCCTTGGAATGGCAGGATACTACCGCCGTTTCATCGAAGGCTTTTCGACAATTGCGAAACCTCTTACGCAATTGCTGAAGAAGGAAAAGAAGTTTGCATGGACGCCAGAATGTGAGAAAGGATTTCAGGAGCTGAAGAAGCGATTGACATCAGCACCGGTGTTAGTTCTACCGGATGTTGCTCAAAGCTTCGATATTTATTGTGACGCATCGCGCCAAGGACTTGGAGGTGTGCTGATGCAGAATGGAAAGGTCGTCGCTTATGCATCAAGGCAGTTGAGGCCGCATGAGGAAAATTATCCGACACATGACCTAGAGTTAGCTGCCGTAGTGCATGCTTTGAAGTTATGGCGTCACTATCTGATTGGAAACAGATGTGAAGTGTATACGGATCATAAGAGCCTTAAGTACATATTCACCCAGTCGGATCTGAATATGAGGCAGAGGAGATGGTTAGAGTTGATCAAGGACTATAATGTTGGAATCCATTACCATCCCGGGAAGGCCAACGTAGTAGCCGATGCTCTGAGTCGGAAAAGCCATACCGTGAGTACGTTGCTAGCCACAAGTCAGGATGAGTTATGTGAGGATTTTCAAAAGATGAAGATTGAGGTTGTACCTAGCGGATTCTTGGCCGCATTGGAAGTAAAGCCTACCTTAGAGGACCAGATCCGAGAAGGACAGAAGGATGATGACAAGATCCGTAGGATTAAGTCCAAAAAGGAGGAAGGCAAGGCAGAGGACTTCAAGTTGGATGAGCAAGGCACGTTGTGGATGAAGGATCGTATTTGTGTGCCTAACAAAAAGGAGTTAAAGCAACTGATTTTGGAAGAAGCCCATGACTCCAAGTACTCGATTCACCGGAAGCGCCAAGATGTATCAGATCTCAAGGAGAGATTCTCGTGGCCGAGTATGAAACGTGAAGTTGCCGAGCATGTTGCATTGTGCGACGTATGCCGTAGAATCAAGGCAATGCATCGAGACCAGCAGGATTGCTACAACCGCCGAAAATACCGAGTGGAAGTGGGAGGAAATCGGAATGGATTTCATTACCGGTTTGTCAAGACTCAAGGAGGTTATGACTCCATATGGGTTATAGTGGATCGCTTGACTAAAGTAGCCCATTTTATCCCCGTGAAGACCACTTACTCGGGAGATAAATTAGCGTAATTATACATGATCGTAATTGTTTGTTTGCACGGAGTGCCAAAGAGGATTGTATCGGACAGAGGTACCCAATTTACCTCAAGATTCTCGAATAAGTTGCATGAAGCCATGGGAACCCGTTTAAACTTCAAGATGTGACTTATCATCCACGCACGGATGGACAGACCGAAAGAGTCAACCAGATTCGGAAGATATGTTGAGAGCTTGTGCATTGGCTTATGCTACCTCTTGGGATAAGAGTTTGCCGTATGCCGAGTTTAGTTACAACAATAGTTATCGAGGCTAGTTTACGATGTCACCTTTTGAGGCATCAGATGGTCGACTCGCCGGACGCCATTGAATTGGAATGAGACCGCGAGCCGTGTCTTTGGGCCTGATATTCTTCAAGAGGTCAAGAACAGATCGCCATGATTAGGGAAAGGTTGAAGATAGCCCAATCTCGACAAAAGAGTTATGCTGACAATCGTCGCCGGGATTTGAGTTTTGAACCAGAAGACTTTGTATACCTCAGAGTTACGCCTCTCAGGGGAGTTAAGAGGTTCCATGCCAAAGGGAAACTTGCACCCCGTTATGTTGGACCATTTAAGATTTTGAGCCGCAGAGGCGAAGTTGCTTATCACCGGAGTTGCCACAATCGTTAACAGGAGTGCATGATGTATTCCATGTGTCCCAGTTGAAGAAGTGTCTCCGAGTTCCTGAGGAACAGGCACCGCTAGAGTCAATTGGGTTGCAAGAGGATTTGACTTATAAGGAGTATCCCGTAGGGATTCTAGACACAATGGATCGAGAAACTAGAAACAAGTCAACCCGTTTTTGTAGAGTTCAATGGAGCAACCATGAAGAAAGTGAAGCGACTTGGGAGCGCGAAGAGGATTTGAAGAAAGAATTTCCAAACCTATTCCTTTAGTAAGCCCTGAATCTCGGGGACGAGATTCTATTAAGGGGGGGAGGTTTGTAACACCCCAAAATTTTACTTGTCCTAAATTCATGTGTGATTTGGCACTTTGGTGAATTTTGGAATTTTAGAATTTATTTGGATTTAATTGGAATTTATTTGAATTTATTCCATTTTGAAATAGTTAAAGAATTTAATTTTGCAAATAAAATTTTGTTGGAAATATTTTATTTGAGTCCAAAATGATCCAAAGTATTTTCCAGAATTTTTCTGGAATTTTTCTCGAGTCATTTGCTATTTTTAATGAATTAAATGAATTCGGGAATTATTTTAATGATTAATTATTGGAAAAGGGACCGGCCAAGGTCGATTCTTGTTCCTCAGTGCAGTCGGACTCGAGTCCGACCGAGCCACGTGGTCGAGCCAAACCCGCTTGCCCGAAACCCTAGCCACGGCCGCTGGATCAAGATCCAACGGTTGTGATTGGCGCCACGCCACCCCGAGCCGAGACCGAAGTCGAACCCGTGCGTGCCCGTCGCGATCGTGGCCGTCCGTCGTGCGCGTGGGCGGCTAGGATTGAGCCGCGTCGCCTCGCCGTGTCCGGCCGGACTCCGCCGCCCGTCTGCGGCCTCGCCATGGAAACCGAGCGAATCTCGGCGTCGTGCCGGTATTTAAGGCGTGGGTGCGTGCGAGGATCGCCGTCACCGTGCGCACCTTTTGCTCTAGCCGCCGCCACTCGAAGAGCTCCTCCGTGCTCGCGATTCCTCGCCGGAGTTGATTAGGGTTGTTTAGGGTTTTGGCATCGTTCCGCCGCCGTCCACCGTTCTCCGTCGCGTTTGTGGCGGATCCGAGACCGCAAGGGCGAGGCGCGTCTGGAGTGGCATTCACTTCGCCGGATCTGCCCTGTGGCGCCGTCCCGTGTGTCGTCGTCTTCAAGTCCGGCCAGACCTCGACAACCAGCGCCGCCGCAACCCCACGAAGACTGTCCGCCGTCCGATCTTCATCCGACGATCACGGTGAGTCCACGTTTCCTTGAAACGGTAGAAAACCAGATTGGATCTGGACCGTGAGATCAAGATCCAACGGTCCAGGTTAGCCACGTGCGCCCTAACCCTGTAGAACCCAGGATAGATCTCAAACCGTTGGATCAAAATCCAACGGCCCTCGTTCGTCCACGTCACTGCAGCGAAATCCACGTTGCGGTGGATTGGATCCAACCTCACCGTTCGATCCGAATCGAACGGCTCGGATCGTGCCACGTAGTCAGGCCACCGCACGCGACTCCATCGACGGTGGGACCCGCGATGTCGGCCGCATGCCGGTCCGGTGGACCAGATCCACCGTGGACCCGAACCGAGTCCGTGGATCATGACGCCAGCAGGCCAATCAGAGGCTGCCACGTGTCCATGCCGACGCAATAATTAATTTCCAAAAGAAAATGATTTATTAATTCGAAATATTGATTCAAATTTAGATTCAAACTTCAAACGCTTATAACTTTTGCGTTTCAACTCCGATTTGAGCGATTCAAATTTCTAAATTTGTATAAAATTAAGATCTACCTAAATATGAATTTTATTTAATTTTTGGACTAAAGTTTTTCTCTGTAATATTATTTAATTGATTATTTAAACTTTAAATAATCATAACTTTTGCGTTTTAACTCCAAAATTGACGATTCCAGTTTCTAAAAATCCAGAAAATTATGTTCTCTCTGTTTATGGATTTTATTTGGAGTTTTGGGATGTTTTTGCCTATTGTTTATTGGGTATTTGCTATTTGCACGCTTTACGAGTAGACGTTGAAGTCTTGGGAAGGATTCGAAGGAGAAGTGTTGACTCAGGATCCAACTCAAGACCAAGAGCAAGTACTTTTTGAAGGCAAGTTGTGCTTTGACCATATTGATCCTATTTCGAAATCTATTTTGATTTAAACTATTGCATGCTAGTTCAATTAGAAAGATACTTTGTTTAAACATGGGGGTTAGATAAATACCAATTTGTTATATGACACCTTGATTATCTAAGTATGTGCCATGATCCCTTGTCACCCTAGTTGTGGTTTACTAGTTGGACATTATTAAATTGCCAACATGGGTTTAGATCGTTGTAGTATACTGCTTAGACCTGCTACGTGCTCATGACATGATTTTGGATAATCAAATGCTAATATTGACTTAATGATATATTGAACCTGTTTTGGAAAAGTATCATGTGATGTTGATGGCACGTGGTGCATGGTAATCAACTGGGGTTTGATAAACAGTTTTCGACTGGGGCATGTGGCAAGAGTAATCAGGTGGGCCAGTGTGGCATTGGGAGTGTTGATTTGGTTTTTCGGGTAGTCTTGCCCTGGTCACTCTAAGGACTTAACCTTGCAAGCCTTTGAACTGGGCCATACGTACAACCACATGGCTGGAATGGGACGGCCCTAGTTGACTAAGTTGCTAAGGACTCGCTTGTGGAGCCTCAGGGTGTCAATTACACCGTTTGTGTGATTGTACGGGGGAGCGTATCGTGGCTGTGGCCAGATACCCATCTAACGGTGTGTTGGTCCCATACTTCGCCTTGGCTAAGGGAAGGGATGGTGTAGAAACCTGACAGGAGAGGACCACTGTGTTGTTTGAGGCTTCCAAAGGCTTTGTTATGATCGCTCATTCGCATACTCTTGTATGGCGATTCACTACCGACGTGGTGAGTGGATTGTATCTTGTGGGTAAAGTGTATAACCTCTGCAGAGTGTAGAATCTATTTGAATAGCCGAGTCCACTGATCGACAATGCTCGGGAATTACAACAAGGGTTAGACTTTACGAAAATAACTTGGATTTGAAAGGTTGGATTGGTTTACTAATGAAGATGATGAAAATGTGGTTTAGGATGGGGAAAATGTTTATTAAAACTTCTTGAAAAGTTATTTACGCTTTCGATTTCTCTTGCTTTCGAATCTACTTATATTACTCTTCGAATCTTTGTTTCTTTGCAAATATACCTTGAGCTATTCCTTTGTACCAAGCCATGCATATAGTATATTAGCTTGCATTCTGCATGACTTGCCGAGTACCAAGTACTCACCCTTGCCTCAACACAATACCGCTTGAAGAGGAGACTACGCCGATTTTGGAGGAGGAACTCCAAGAGGACCCGACTACTTAGGGATGCGAGCCCGATCGGTTGCTGTGGTATCTTGGATGGCGCCACCAGTTTATTTGATTTTCCGCTGCTATTGTTTCTCTCTGAATAAGTTTCGCCCTACGAGGCATACATTTGTAACTTGACCATGAGGTCAAGTAACCAGTTTGGTTATTTAAATAAAGTACTTTGATAATATCGATTGGTATGATTGTGATATTTACCGATGTTAAGACTGTGTGCACTAGCGCGTTCCTGGACTAGTGCTGAATACACAGAGGGTCCGGATTTGCAAATTCGGGGTCCCGACAGGGTCCCACTGACACGCGGGCCCCGCGTGTCAGAGACATGCTCCACACGCGGGCGCTGACCGTGCTGACCGCGACGGTCGGCCTCCCGGCCACGTGGCGTGGTCTCGGCCGTTGATTTGAAAATCAACGACCCAGATCAGATCTGGCTTAACACGTTAAGAAACTACTCCGCTGATCTGGACCGTTCGATCTTGATCGGACGGTCAAGATCCAATCTAATGAAAACAATGTGGGTTAACGCTATCCGTTCGATCTAGATCTAACGGCTGAGATCTATTCTAGCTTGGTGCAGTTTAGGCTACATGGCACGATCTAAACCGTTGGATCTAAATCCAACGGCTGGAAATAGATATGGGATTTCAACGTGGAACTCACCGGGGTGACGTGGCGTGATCTGGACCCTTGGATCTGGATCGGACGGTTGGTGGAGCTCGATCGGCGGCGATGGCTTGCGGCGGCGCTGGCTTACCGGAGACGAGGACGGCGACCACGGCAACGGTGCTTGGGCGCGACTCCGGCGAAGTGGAAGGTCCTCACCGACGCGGCTCTTCCTTGCGGTTCCGGATTTGGGCTCAACGGCGGCGGAGGACGGCGGACGGCGGCGAAAACGGAGATTAACCGTGGCGGAACGCTCCTCCAACTCCGGCGAGCGATTGCAGCAGCTACACGGTGGCTTGAGCTCAGCGGGCTAGGGCTACGGGTGTGCACGGAAGTCGGCAACACGACAGCGGCGGCGGCGCATTAAATACCCCCTCGACGTCCGTGAAACACGCGGAAAACGAGGGCCCACGCACGGGCGGCGGCGGAGTCCGGCGGCGACACGGACTGGGTGACGTGGCTCAACGTGAGCCGTTGGATCAAGATCCAACGGTCACGCGAGTTGGACTCGGGTTCGACTCGGTGAGCTGGCTGGCTCGGTCAGGCTTGGGTCCGGGTGACGTGGCTCAATCTCGGCCGTTCGATCTTGGTCGGACGGTCGAGAGGGTTAGGGCTCGGTTGGGTTCGAGTCGGACTCGGACTCGAGTCTGACTCGGGCTCGGTCGGTGGAACAGTACAAACCCACTCGCTATTAATCCAATTAAATTCTCAGAAATTCATTTAATTCATTAAAAATAGCAAAAGACTCAGAAAAAATCCAGAAAAATTTTGGAAAATATTTTGGAACATTTTGGACTCAAATAAAATATTTCCAACAAAATTTTATTTGCAAAGTTAAATTCTTTAATTATTTCAAAATGGAATAAATTCAAATAAATTCCAAATAAATTCCAGAAAATTCCAAAAATTCACCAAAGTGCCAATTCACACATGAATTTAAGAAAATCAAAATTTTGGGATGTTACAAACCTCCCCCCCTTAATAGAATCTCGTCCTCGAGATTCAGGGCTTTCTAAAGAAATAGGTTCAGAAACTCTTTCTTCAATTCCTCTTCGCGCTCCCAAGTTGCTTCGCTCTCCGCATGGTTGCTCCATTGAACTCTGCAGAAACGGGTTGACTTGTTTCTCGTCTCTCGATCCATGGTGTCCAGAATCTTCACGGGGTGCTCCTTGTAAGTCAGATCTTCTTGTAGCTCAATTGACTCTAGCGGTGTCTGTTCCTTAGGTACTTGGAGACACTTCTTCAGTTGGGACACGTGGAACATGTCATGTACTCCTGCTAGTGATTGCGGTAACTCTAGCTGGTAAGCAACTTCACCTCTGCGGCTGAGAACCTTGAATGGTCCAACATATCTCGGCGCGAGTTTTCCTTTGGCATGGAATCTCTTAACTCCTCTGAGTGGCGTGACTCTGACATACACGAAATCTTCTGGTTCAAAACTCAGGTCTCAGCGACGGTTGTCAGCATAACTCTTCTGTCGTGATTGGGCTATCTTCAATCTCTCCCTGATCATGGCAATCTGTTCTTTGGCTCCTTGGAGAATATCTGGCCCAAAGACACGGCGTTCACCTGTCTCATTCCAATTCAACGGTGTCTGACAGGGTCGACCGTATAGTGCTTCAAATGGCAACATTTGCAAACTGGCTTGGTAACTATTATTGTAGCTGAACTCAGCGTACGGCAGACTTTTATCCCAAGAGGTAGCATAAGCCAATGCACATGCTCTTAACATATCTTCCAAAATCTGATTAACTCTTTCGGTTTGCCCATCCGTCTGCGGGTGATATGTTGTACTGAAGTTCAAACGGGTTCCCATGGCTTCATGCAGTTTATTCCAGAACCTCGAGGTAAACTGGGTACCTCTGTCCGATACAATTTTCTTCGGCACTCCGTGCAAACAGACGATCCTGGTCATATACAATTCAGCTAACTTATCTCCCGAATAAGTGGTCTTCACTGGAATAAAATGGGCGACTTTAGTCAAGCGATCCACTATAACCCATATGGAGTCATATCCTCCTTGAGTTTTCGGCAAACCAGTAATGAAGTCTATTCCGATTTCCTCCCATTTCCACTCAGGTATCTTCAACGGCTGTAACAATCCTGCTGGTCTCTGATGCATTGCCTTGACTCTCTGGCATATGTCGTGACAACAAGAACATGCTTGGCAACTTCACGCTTCATGCTCGGCCACCAGAATCTTTCCTTCAAATCCTGATACATCTTGGCACTTCCAGGATGAATGGAATACTTTGAGTCATGGGCTTCTTCTAAAATCAACTGCTTCAGCTCCTTCTTGTTCGGCACACAAATGCGACCCTTCATCCATAACGTGCCTTACTCATCCAACTTGAAGTCCTCTGCCTTGCCTTCATCCATGTTGGACTTAATCTTGCGGATCTTGTCATCATCCTCTTGTCCTTCTCGGATCTGATCCTCCAGGGTAGGCTTCACTTCCAATGCTGCCAAGAATCCTTCTGGTACGACTTCAATCTGCATTTTCTGGAAATCCTCACATAGCTCATCCTGACTCGTGGCTATCAACATGTTCACGGTATGGCTTTTCCGACTCAGAGCATCGGCAACTACGTTGGCCTTCCCGGGATGGTAATGAATTCCAACATTGTAGTCCTTGATCAACTCTAACCATCTCCTCTGCCTCATGTTCTGGTCTGATTGGGTGAAGATGTACTTAAGACTCTTATGGTCCGTGTATACTTCATATCTGTTTCCAATTAAATAGTGACGCCATAATTTCAAGGCATGCACTACGGCAGCTAGCTCTAGGTCATGTGTCGGATAATTCTCCTCATGTAGCCTCAACTGCCTTGATGCATAAGCGATGACCTTTCCATTCTGCATCAGCACACATCCAAGTCCTTGGCGCGATGCGTCACAATAAATGTCAAAACTTTGATTAACATCAGGTAGAACTAACACCGGCGCTGATGTCAATCATTTCTTCAGCTCTTGAAAACCTTTTTTGCACTCTGGCATCCATGCAAACTTCTTCTCCTTTTTCAACAATTGCGTAAGAGGTTTCACAATGGTCGAAAAGCCTTCAATGAAACGGTGGTAGTAACCTGCCATTCCAAGGAAACTCCGGATCTGGGTCACGGTCTTCGGCTGCTCCCAATGTAACACAGCTTCTACCTTGCTTGGATCTACGGTGACTCCTTCCGCAGTCATTACATGTCCGAGGAACTCCACCTTGTCCTTCCAAAAGTCACACTTTCTGAACTTGGCGAAAAGTTGTTGTTCCCTTAGCTTTTCCAAAACTTGCCTCAAGTGCTCTGCATGTTCATCCTCTGTCTTGGAGTAAATTAAGATATCATCTATGAACACAACGACAAACTTATCCAAGTATTCCATGAAAACCTTGTTCATCATATTCATGAAATAGGCTGGCGCATTCGTCAGACCAAAGGACATAACTGTAAACTCATAATGTCCTTATCTTGACGAGAATGCGGCCTTCAGAATATCTTCTGATCGGATCTTCAACTGGTGGTATCCCGATCTCAGATCAATCTTGGAGAAGACTCCGGCTCCTCTTAGCTGATCAAACAGATCATCGATCCTGGGTAGCGGATACTTATTCTTCACGGTGACTTCATTGAGTGCACGGTAGTCAATGCACATCCTGAAACTCCCGTCCTTCTTCTTGACGAACAAAACTGGTGCTCCCCACGGCGACGAACTCGGTCTGATGAATCCTTTCTCCATTAACTCTTCAAGTTGATTCTTCATTTCTACCAATTCTTCAGTGGACATCCGGTAGGGTCTCTTTGCTATCGGCGCTGTACCAGGTACAAGCTCTATCACAAACTCTATGTCTCTGTCTGGCGGCATACCAGGTAGATCTTCAGGAAAAACATCTGGGTACTCATTCACCACTGAGACATCTTCTATGCTTGTAACATCCCTGAATTTACTAGACAGATAAAATAAAATATTAAAATGTGAATTTGAATTATTATTATCTTTCTGCAAATTTAAAAGCTTTTGTTAAAAGATAATTGAATTCCTGAAATTAGAGAAAGAAAAAGTTACAGAAGAAAATGGCAAGAAGATAAAATAAACCAATTGCCATCTGCTAATCAAAAACAATCATTGCAAAGGATTGAATCAAAGAATTGAACTGCAACACAAATTATATTGATACATCGTAGTTCACATTTACAATACATAGGAAATACAAAAATCTTTATAAAGACATACAAGTCACTGGAATTACAACTCAATACAATCATTCGGTTACATATGCAATTACAATTACAACTCACATAACTATCTAATTACATATCTGGTTACAAACTACATCTCAAAAAGTAAAATACAAAACTATAAACTGCAACTTCTGTGCTGACTTGATCTGCATCATTAGACCTGCATATTCAATTGCATTTGTATCAGTAAAAGAATGAACTAAATGCGTTAAATTAGATACAATAAATAGAAAGGGAAGGAATTGCCGTTAGCTAATTAATTGGTTGAATCGCTCAGTGAGGTACCCTAGATTGTCCGGGGGCCAATCTGGCTCCTCTCGCGATTAAGTTTTGCATCATTCGGCATTACACAAACCTGTTAAACCGTAGACGCGAGTATTCAGAAAATATCGGTAAAGCCCAACCGGGTGTTCCAGAACCAGCCACGGCAACACAGCTGAACCCAGAGCAAACACAGCCCAAGTCGACAGCCATAAGGGTGTCATTTAGGCCACAAGATTTAAAATATTTTATATGATTAAGATAAGGCAATCTCAACCGAAACCTCTAGGACAACACCCAGCCAGCTAAGTACGTTGGTCAAGGCAAAGACCAAGGCACATGAGCAAAGTTACCAAGCCATTTCATCCACCCAACCGAGATCTCCAGAACATTGCAGACCAAAGCAAGAAACAACAGGGAACCAGGATAAAGCAGTCAAACCGAAGAACCCAGGGCAAATAGCCAACCGGCTACTTAGATCACAAGACTCAGATCAATGCACTGACAAGATGAATAAATGAGCAATTAAACCAGCCGTAAGGACCCAGCCACTAGGCTCCATTTTCACACCCTATTACAACATCCCCTACCAAGGACTATATAAGTCACCCAAGCCCTCATATCACTATCAACATCCATACAACTCAAAGTAAGCCTCAAAAGCCATCCAAGTAAACCATAGGAGAGTGAATCACCAGAAAGGCTACCATCAAACCAGCGAGGAGGAGGAAGCCAAAAGAGCTAAACTCCAGGAGCAAGAAGGGAGGAATAAGCTACCCAGACATCCATCCGACCCCTTCACACCAAGTAAGTTTCCACAAAATTTGATTGCATTAAGAAGTATCATACTATACCCAGTAAAAGCAAAAAGGGAACTAGAAATAAAAATGGGTAGATGAGAAGGAATAAAAGTAGTGGCCTCAGTTTGCATGCATGACAAACAACGAGGGTTACGTCATATGTCCTCTTGAATTACAATACTCCCCCGGCGTATTGCAACTCAAGATCATCGCTATGACGCCATCCTACCCGTAAGTTTGAAAGTGCACGAATCATCACAGACCTTGGCGCTCAGTCGTTTACAACTAATTCATAACATTATCATTATAGAGCGACATCATAGCACCAATAAATGTCCTTAGATCATGTCATTTAATCCCTCAATTCATATACTCAGATTTTGATTCATTAGCATACAGTCGTAACTGGGCGAAACATGATATCAAATCATCATTTATCATGCAAATCAATCTATTCTGAAACTCTGTCGTCATGCTATAGCCTATAGCTAAGCATTCAAGGTTCATTAAGCACAACTTAGTATTAATCCATCATCTACTAAGTTTTTCTATCCCTTAGTGGATTCAGAGGAATCAATTCTCAATTAAATCATCCAAACACATCACAGAGGGATAATGAAATCGCACAGCAAAGCATCAACTTCATCGTCTGCTATGCAATCTAGTCGGAGCTATTACCAGCATCTCATCCTTAAGCATTCAGAACGGCGGAACTAATAGAGCTTCAATCTTTCATGAACAAAACTTATCTACGCCACAACACCCTCAGTACCATTACCCTTCATCATTCCATTCAAGCACATCACAGATCAAGGAAGCAT
Organism: Rhipidocladum racemiflorum; assembly: GCA_036346355.1. Lineage (NCBI taxonomy): Eukaryota > Viridiplantae > Streptophyta > Magnoliopsida > Poales > Poaceae > Rhipidocladum > Rhipidocladum racemiflorum. The sequence continues at coordinate 57,338,211 of CM070572.1, read as the reverse complement.
GATCTCAGCATCAATATCTTAATCTCAATCATCATGAAACCCTAACATCAAGCAACACAGAATAATCCCCAATCGCAATAAGGAGTCGGCATGTAAGGAAAAGGGGACAAGAAATTAGGGGATATCAAACCCTAAATCAAACCGGAACCATCATCATCCGGCATCCAGAGAGGGAGTGAGGAAGAGAGAGGATTAGGGTTACCGACCTTAATTAAGAGAATGGAGAAGGGGGTGGAGAACCAAACCGCAAGGACGGGGAAGAGCCAGTGGGGCCGGCGTGTGACCTCAATGGAGGCGGCGCAGTGCTGAGCCGATGTGAGCAGACATGGAGGCGAGCCGGCGAAGCCGAGGTCGACAGGAACCAGAAGGCGAGTACGGGAGTTGGGCGCGCCTGGGCCAGCCGGCGAAGCTGGGGGACTCGGGACCGCCGAGCAGAGGCGCCAAGGTGGCGACGAGGCCAGATCGTAGAGACCAGAGGATTGGGGGAAAAGAGAAGAGAGAGATAGCAGAGTAATCGGTGGAGGAGATAAAGAAAAATAGAGAGATGAGGAAATGAGATAAGAATAAGGAAAGAAAAGGAAAAAGATAGGAGAAAGAGAAAGAAAGAAATAAAAAGAATAAAGAAGGAGAGAATAAAAAGGATAATAAAACAATAATAGTGATGTGTGTTTCTAGAAAAATGAGAATTCCAAATGTCGAACTAAATTAGTAAATACACATACTTGCGTAATATATCTATATAGAACATAATCATGACCTCCCGTAAAAGTAAATGTGTGTGTATATAATTCATTTTGAATAATCCATGATATAAGACCATTTAACACTGAAGAAATAGGTTAAACTTAACCCCAATCCATAATTAGTTTCAATCTATGAGTAAATTCCTAGATATAGTATTCATTTAACTCTCGACTAAACCATGCCTTTACTTGATGAATAAATCATAGACGCTAATATCTATAGATTCATTCTTGGAATACTCCTTAAGGCTCTACTGTCTCATTTCCTATATCCTACTTTGTATCTGAATCCTATTGAAAACATAACCGTGCAAGAGATAAACCCTAAGAATTGTAGTAACGATGCATGTACTTAAGCTTAACCTTGCAATTTATAGCTACTCTCACTCCTGCTGTTTCATGCACTGATCAATATTAAGTACAAACAATTTCACACCCTGAAAATGAATTTTAGTTTATTTAATCTTACAATCTTAGCTTCCTGAATTCGTAAAATAAAATGAAATAATTCATAAAGAATAAATGATGTGTGTTGTTCAACCCATTAATAACAATAAAGGTCGTCACATAAGATATTTTACACACGCACGAAATCACAACCAACCATGCTTGTTTTATGTAATGTTTTATATTTGATTTTCCATCTGATTTCCTTTTGCCCTTATTAAAAAGTATTATCTGCTATTTGCTATCTTTCCCGTTATGCGACGTGTAGAATCCAACGTCTCGGACTTCGTCGTCGACAACTTCGGGAATCCAACTTCAGCTTCATCACTGAAAACAACGGATAGCAAGGCAAACACTCATGTAGATCCCAATTTTCTTTAACAAGAAGAATCTAATTAAAACTTGCATGCATATGCTATATTTTGCATACACTGCTATATTATGGGGAAATGGTAGATATAACCTTCATTGATGGTTTTCCTTAATCAGTAGTGATAGATGAAACCCTAGATTGTTGATGGACACACAAAATGGGTATATTCGATTATTACATGCATATGCTTAGCCCCGCTTAGATTGGGAACACGAACGGATGGTTATACTGTTCGTGAAAAACTAAAATTGTTGGACATGATGAACATTAATCTTGAACCTGTTGGAATAATGTGGTTATTGACACTTTCTTTTTCTGGAAATAAAACTATGGTTTCGACGTGGGTGATTATTGGCAATAGCCGAATGTACATGTTTTAATGTGTACGTAGATAGGGTGGAGTATCGCCCATGTCACTTTGAGGACCGAACGTAGTGTTGCATGATCCAAGTAAACCGTACATCCACAAGTACTGGACTGGGACAGTCTTAACTTATTAAATTATTTGGGAATTAGCTTTGCACATTGGTAGGCAGTTGTAGCACGGGCATTCCGAATATTGGTTTGCTCGAGGGAGGTGTCATCACCGAGGTGTTGGCATCTGTCGTTGTAACGGTGTACGCCTGGCTATGAATTGGGGCTGTTGTTGTACCATTTGAGCCGCGGGCTCCTGAATACTATTGCTTCACCGTTTGTTTGCTTCCATCATAGTCAGGAGTAACGTCATTGGGCTAGTGCAAAGTTAAGATTCAAGTAATCTAACGGTTTCGTTATGAACTCCTCGCGGACATACCAAAGGAAGTGTGTCTTATAACGTTTGCACAAAGGGAGAACATATCTTGTGGGTAAAGCTGTACAACTCTGCAGAGTCTAAAACTATTCGAATAGCCGTGTCCACGGTCATGGACGACTTGGCTAACCAGCACTAGTTAGCTGTTTTATAAAATGTTTTGGTGAGCTTACCCTTACAGATGATTCAATACTTGACATTACGTTGGCAAGGTTGAATTCAGCTGTTGTGCCCTGTGTGGACAAAAGTTTATTCTTCAGATAATATTTCATATGATGGGACTGGACGTTTTATCACTCACGAAGGGTTGTGGGTATTTTGTTACATTTTATTCACAAAGGGCTGTGAGTTATCTATCTCTTCTTATTACTTTTAAATACATACTTGTTACTTTACTCATTTATTTACTTTTACAAATTTTCGCTTTCACTCTACTATTTAGTATTTAATAATTCAATTTGGCTCCAAGCAAAAGTTAACCGTAGAAGCTTTATTCTAGGATCAGCCTGCATTCCAAACACACAACTCAAGTCTTGCTGAGTACGAAATGTACTCACCCTTGCTATCGTTGTTGATTTTAGGTGAAGATGCAGGTATCTCGATGAACTTTACTTTGACGCAGGATTACGGGATTATTAACGACAGTTCTTTCTAAGGCTTTACCTTGTCAGTTGCCTGTGGATTATGTGGCAAACTACAAGACATCTGATTCTTTTGGCTATGTTTAGTCGACCTTGTCGGTCATATTGTATCAATACTTCCGCTGTAATAAAATATAAAACTTTTGTATGGTTGTGATTCCAAATTGTGTTTGTGCGTGCTCTACTGATCATGGGACTAGCACAGTATGCACATTAGAACCTTGCTTTTATGTTTGCACTGTAGCATAAAAGTGAGGGTCTTACAATGCTGATTGCCTTGGTGCTGTTAACCATCAACTGTCCATCTCTAACGGCGGTAGCTTGGAATTCTACCTTTCTTCCACACGGGCTCTCAACTGATATAATCCTTCGACCACAATCCAATACGGCCTTGTGCTTGGATAACCAATCCATTCCCAAAATAACATCTAAGGTCTGGGTTTCCAAAACAATAAGGTTCGCTAGGAACTCTATTCCATCTATTAGTATTCTCACCCCAGAACATCCTACTTTAGTTCGGAGTTCGGAACCAGGGGTTTGAACTAAAAGCATGCATTTAAGTCTTGCAATCTCCAAATCATTTTTAGCAGCAAAGCCTTGAGAAACAAACGAATGCGAAGCTCCAGAATCAAACAAAACTGTTGCAGGTACTGAGTTAACAAGTAACTTACCCAGTACGACGTCCGTGGCATCCTGAAGTGCATCTGCGGTGACATGGTTGACTCGGCCTCTAACCACGGTCTGGGGTGCTGCTCCTGGCTGTGCTGTCCCGCGGTTGGCTCCTGGTGCTAGCGTCCTGGCTGGTGTGGATCCCAGTTGACAGCGAATCGGGGTCACTCTGCTTTGTCTTCTTAGGGCAACTGTTGGCAAAGTGTCCTGGCTCGTTGCGATTGTAGCGGCGTCTCACTATCCTGTTGTTCGCCTGAGCGGCGTTTACGCTAGGGCTGGGGTCCGATAGTTCGATTGACGGTCTCGGTCTTTGGTGACGGTGTCCTTGTTGCGATTCGTGGTGGAATCAAAACTGATTTGGCGCAACCCTCAAGCGTTCTTGTACTCCCGACGTGATCCCTTTGTTGCATCCTTCGCTTCTGTTGTTGTCGGCTCCTTGCGCTTGTCCTCAAGAATAAGCGCTTTATTCACCAACTCTTGGAAATCTGAAAGGTGTGGGTGATCAGTCCCACTGTAGTCCTCGATTAAGTCCTTTCATAAAGCGAGGCTGCGGCTTTATCTATCGCTACATCCTCAGTGCGTAGCGAGCAAGGCTGTGTGAACTTGTTCAGTATTCGCCACCGGCCGGGTCGCTTTGCTTCAAAGGCTCAACTCCTCTTTCTTGAGGTCCATGATTCCTTCCGGCACATGATACTGACGAAATGCAGCTGTGAACTCCTCCCAAGTGAGTCCGGCGGCGACACGGACTGGGTGACGTGGCTCAACGTGAGCCGTTGGATCAAGATCCAACGGTCACGCGAGTTGGACTCGGGTCCGACTCGGTGAGCTGGCTGGCTCGGTCAGGCTTGGGTCCGGGTGACGTGGCTCAATCTCGGCCGTTCGATCTTGGTCGGACGGTCGAGAGGGTTAGGGCTCGGTTGGGTTCGAGTCGGACTCGGACTCGAGTCTGACTCGGGCTCGGTCGGTGGAACAGTACAAACCCACTCGCTATTAATCCAATTAAATTCTCAGAAATTCATTTAATTCATTAAAAATAGCAAAAGACTCAGAAAAAATCCAGAAAAATTTTGAAAAATATTTTGGAACATTTTGGACTCAAATAAAATATTTCCAACAAAATTTTATTTGCAAAGTTAAATTCTTTAATTATTTCAAAATGGAATAAATTCAAATAAATTCCAAATAAATTCCAGAAAATTCCAAAAATTCACCAAAGTGCCAATTCACACATGAATTTAAGAAAAGCAAAATTTTGGGATGTTACAGGCCAGGCCCTGAAGCTTTTCCCCCACTGCTTTATATTACACCCAGAAGCCGATAAAGGGAGCCTAAGGATTTCTTCGTTTGTTACCACGTCGGCTCCCGTAGTACCTATCGGTCCTAGGAAAAATTGGTCGTTGCTATTGGGAATCGGAAGAAATACCTGAGAAGGATCCATTTCAACCGGGTTCAAAAGAGCTCGAAAGAGAACAAAGGAAGCCGATTGCTAAGGAGGCGAGAGCTCGAAGGCGTGAAAATGACCGCGGGGGACCCGCATATTTATAGCGCGGTGAAAAAGTGAACAGGCGGGAACAGTTGTCGCATTTAAAGCGCATTGAGATTTTTACGGCGTCATTAAATGGAACGATTACCAAGACAAGTCTCAGAGGCCTATCAATGGGTTAGCCGATGCAATTTTTGAAAAATAAAGAAGTTATCTTCCAAAAACGAGGGGCATATGTTTGCACCAAAGTTTGGCATGTGAGAGCAATATCGGCCCAATTTGGAAATATGAGGCACGGCGCGGATTCTACCGTAACCAACTTGGATTCGGTTATCAAATCGAGAAGAGTTCTGATTCGGAACTGATATAGGATCGGTCGCCGTATCCAAGGTGGACTCGGATCGGCTAGGGTAATATAAAAGGGGACACCGGGAGGAAAGGAGGAATCAATTTTCAACAACACACATCTACTTTTTACAAACCCTTTTACATCATTTTAGATTTACAAACCTCTCTGCAAGTCGACGGAATCAACAGAGTTGCGCATCGCCGATTGTTGGTTTTGGCCGATTTCACCCCAGGTTCGATCTGCTTTGTTTTGTTGCGCATCGCCTTCTCAAATCCGATTTTGCCTTGTATCCGGGTTAACCACTAGGTTAATCTAGTTATCCCCCTGGTCGGCTTTTAGCCGACTAGTGTCAAGCCGATAACCTTAGTTTTTATCGGCTTTGATTGCTTACTATCTATACCTTGTCAATTCCAGGTCAAATTGACTGGCACGCCTTGCAAACCCGGTGTTTATCTTGTGTGTTCGAGGCTAAAAACCCTGCTTCACGTTTCTAGCGCGAACAATAAGGTTGTTTATGCTACATGTTGACATTGAGGTATTTCCACGCACTACTACAGAATGATACATCACTATCGCTTCATCTGTATCGATTCCAAACTTTTGACTGAAAAACTGATTTTGATACGTGTATGTCATTTGTAAATTTTGGTAACAATCATCATCACAATCGGTTCTATCTCAGAACTGATTGTGATAACCTGTTTGCTTATCACAATCGGTTCTGAGTAAGAACCGATTGTAATTAGGGGCTATTATCACAATCGGTTCTGAGAAAGAACCGATTGTGTCATGTAACATCCTGAAAATGATGCTTGAATATATTTAATAGTTTGAAGTTGTGAAAGTCCAATTCCTTTGTTTATTCTTTAAATTTGATTTAATTCCAAAAGAAAAACAATAATTTGATTTAGAAATGGTGAAAAGTAAAAGTAATTTGGTTACAAAAGTTTTACTAGAGTAAGTTTGACCTGTTTTAAACTTTTGCCAAAGTCAAAAAGTGGATTGGAAAATTTATTGATGAGAAAATGATTTAACTTTTACTGATTTGACAAGTTTGCTCTTTTTGGTTAAAATTTTGTGTAACTCTTTTTAAGCCAAACATTTTACCAAATGTCTCACTTAGTAATTTCTACCCATGGTAAAATTTTTGGAAATTAATAACTAATTTTAGTATTTTTAGAAAATCAAAAACAGAAAGGGTTATATTTTGGTTTTTGTACAAAAAGATTTGTTTAAAAATAAATATAGATCCAATTGCTTTTAAATTTTTTCTGAAGGTTTATAATGCTATTTCAAATCCTAGGTAAATTTATAAAAAAGTTTTATTGCATTTTGACCCCTCGATTAAATGAAAAACCAAAATTGGAAAATTGGGAGCCCTCTCTTGTCAGAATTTCCTAATTTAATATATTTGGAATTTTCACTTAAAAATTTTACAGAAGTAGGAAGATCTTTCCAGGACTCTAGTTTAAATTTTGTAAAATGTTTTAAATCTATTTGACCCCTCATTTAATAGCTTCACTGTGCTGCTGTTTGGGGGAGTCAAAACCTGGTCTTCTCTCTCTCCCTTCTTTCTCTGACTTGTGCATCCCTCAGCCATGCGCACGCATCAGCATCGCCTCACTCAACTGCCCCCGCTCTCACCAACAGTGGGCCCAGCCCCACGTGTCGGCCTCTTCTCCTTCTTATCCGCCTCACCTTTCTCTCTTTCTCTCGGTTGCGTGCCCGGCCATTGGAGCCTTCGCAACTCCGCTTTGCCGAGTGGTCGCAGCATTCCCGCGGGGATGGACAATGTCGTTCACCTTCTCCCGCCTAACCTTGCCCTACCTGGAAGTGACCTGCACCACGCTGTCTCGCCGCCAAACGCGCTCAGCCGCTCGTCCCCCTCTTTCCCCTTCGGCATTCCTCACTTCGGCCGGGTATAAAGAGCACTCTGAGGCCTTCCTCTACTTCCTTTCACTCCCTTACTCCCTGTGTCACACCCGAAGCAAATCCACCCCTGAATCGAGTCTTCTTCTTCCCCTCCGGTGGAACACCGCCGTGAGCTCACGCAAGAAATCCCCCACCTCCAAGCCTTCCCCCATCAATTCCTTCTGCGGGATTGATCCACCGGCCTCGCTAACTCGTTTCCCCAACTCGTTTTAGGTCGCCGCACCCCCGGTTGCCCTCTCCACGCTAGCGCCGAGCTCCTCCACCTCTCGCCGTCGCCAGCCTCCACCGGTCGCGTCGAAGGGAATCTGGACCTCGCCCCGGGATCACCTCCTCCCCCTCGAGCTACCCAACGACTCGCCTGAGCCCCTCCGGTCCTCCTCCACCACCGATGAGCTCTGGCTCCACCGCCCCTGAACCGGGTCGCTGACGAGCAGGCCCCGCTCGTCAGCCCCCTTCCCTCTCTCACGCGCACCGGCCGCTGACACGCGGGCCCTGCGTGTCAGCCGCCCGTATCTCTCTCTCTCTCTCTCTATCTCACCCTCCCGAGTGGGCCCCTGCTGTCAATCCCCCCTCTCGCCCACACACAGTCACTGCCACCGGACCCCACCAGTCAGTGCACTAGTTTTGGGTTGTTGCCACAAAGAGAAAGCGTAATTATTGTTGGAAGAAAATGCACTTTCCATTTATGGAATAAATGCAACCTAGGCTTACATTACTTATATCTTGTGATATATTGATCCAAAAATTGTTAAAAAAATATGTAAATTCATGGTTTGAGATGAAGATCTAGAATATGTAAAAATATTAAAATGTTGTGCACTGTTGTAAATTTGAATTCAAATTTGAATTTAGGATTGGTTATGTGGTATGAATAGAATTTGAGCAAACGAACTCCAATTCACGTGAAACCAATTTTCTTAGACTCTATGTACTGTAAATGACTCAAATATGCAAACATATTTAGGGTTGTTCATGATCTAGATCTTTTTATTAAATAAAAACTTGCTCTAGGTGTCACTATTTATGTATGTGCTAATGATGAATTTAATCTTTGGAAATGTGATGTAACCACTATGTAATTAGCCTAAAAACAGTAAGGTCCCCGTTAGAATAAAAATAATTGAGGAAAAAATGCTTGTTCCATTTATTGCTCCATTTAAATGGATTGTTAATGTGCTCGTAGAAACCCTAGTTCCATGTATAATGTGAACTAGATAAATGAACCTTAAAAATTAATATGATCACTATTTAAGTACCCTAAAAATAGTAGGCTACTTAATGGAATGAAAATAGTTAGGGTGTTATGATGATTTTATAGGTAGTCCCATTCAATAATTGATAACCGTACATAAGTGTTATGTGCCGGATAACGCACAGGAACAGAGAGGGAAGACATAGTGTGTTATGGGTGCAGGTGTGCGTGAGTTGTAACCAGAATGAGGAAAGCAGAGAGCAATAGGACCCACTTGTAAGGGGGTGGAGGATAGTAGTATATAAGGGGAGAGGATGACTTGAGAGAGGGGTATGTAACAGAATGGATATTTTCCAATACAACTAATTCTACTCTCCCTTTCTGTGTTCTTCCTCAACTTTCCTTCCCAAATCCTTCTTCTATGTCTTGAATCGCAACATTTGGTATCAGAGCTCTCGTCCGTGCTGGCGCCCAAGAAGAAGCAAACGCAGCTGGAGAACAAGATCACATCAGCGATGGCATCGGTGGAGAATCAATTGGAAGGAGTTAATGCGATGCTTAAGCAGATCTTGGATGATGTACATGGGATGAAGTCAGAGATCGGAGAGGTACGTGTAGTCGTAGATGCAGTCCGGAATCGAGTGGAAGTGTTGGAAGCACGTCCAGAAGTTGCTCATTCGATGGCTGAGCATGGAATCTCCATGTCGGATGCGGCACATCAACCCGAGGGTTCGGTGTTCAGGACACCATCTGGAGAAGAAGCAAGACCAGGGAAGGGATTTCGTTTTCCAGAAAGGAACCGAGAGCAGTCAAGGGGAATTTTGGGATCAGCCATATTGGCCCCAACGTCGGCTAGGCAAGAATGGACGAACACCCTTCCAGTGTTCGATCAAATGGTGGGGGGAAATCAGGGCATCAATGCACAGTGGCAGACTCGCCAATCTCTTCCCAAACTTGAGTTTCCAAGGTTTGATGGAGAGAACCCCAGATTGTGGAAAGAGCGATGTGAGACGTACTTTGAGGTAATGGGAGTACATCCGAGACTGCATACAAGATGGGCATCGTTGAATTTCAGTGGCAATGCAGCTTTATGGTTACAGAAAATGGAGGCTAAAGGACGATTTGAAGATTGGGAGGTTTTGTGTGAAGCAGTGGATAGAAGGTTTGGAAAGAATTTGTATAGGCGGCAAATGAACCAACTGCTCAATCTCAGACAAACGGATTCAGTGGCGGAGTATGTGGAGAGATTTGAAGGGCTCCAACATCATTTGCTGTTACACAATCCTTCGCAAGACGAGGTATTCTTTGTCACCCATTTCTTAGGTGGATTGAAGGAGGAAATTCGTGCTCAGATTGTTTTGCACAACCCAGAAGATTTGGAGACTGCGATATTTTTGGCTTTACTACAAGAAGAAGAAATGGAGAATAGCAAGAAGAGACCCTATCATCGATCAGAAAGTAGAGATTTCAGTAAGTTGGGAGGAAAAATTGGGGACAAGTTCAGATTGTCTAACAGGGTAGAAGACAGTATTCGCACAGAGGAAAAGGGGAAATCCAGTTTCAATCGTTGGGATGAGAAGTTGGAAGCGTTAAAGGCTTATAGAAAGGCCAATGTACTTTGTTTTACTTGTGGTGAGAAATGGAGCCGGAATCATAAATGCCCAGACAAGGTTTCTCTGCATGTCATCGAGGAATTGATGGAAGTGTTGCAGGTCCAGATAAATTCAGAAGCTGACAATGATGGGGAAGAATCAGGGGAGGAGTTATTGTCAGCTACAGAACAACATGGTAAGGTGGGGGTCAAACGCCGGACATTAAGGTTACAGGGATTAATTGGCAAATAGGAGATATTGATATTGGTTGATTCAGGGAGTACATACTCCTTCATCAGCGACAAGATTGCTCAGAAGTTGCAATACCCCACCAAGGAAATAGTTCCAGTGCAGTTGTCCATAGCTGATGGCAGGTCTATGTGGAGTAAACAAATGATTCCATCCTTGGAATGGTGGGTTCAAGGGCACTCCTTCACACAAGACATGCGCACTCTAGCATTGGGGTGTTATGACATGATATTAGGGGTAGACTGGTTAGAAGAACACAGCCCCATGTGGGTGCATTGGAAACAAAAGTGTATGAAGTTTACTCATCAAGGGCGACGAGTCAAGCTTCAAGGTATAAATGAAAGTCAGTCAATGGGCAAGTGTATAGGAGCCAAGGAGCTTCAGGGGCTATTACGAAGAGGAGCAATCACTCACTTAGTGCACCTTCACCAATGTGAGAGGGAAGACAGGAAGGTTGATAAAAAGGGAAAAGAGGAGTCCATTCCTAAAGAGATAGTTGAGGTGGTGAAAAGGTTTGAGCATATGTTCAAGGAACCTGTTCAGTTACCTACAAGACGCAAGTATGACCACTCCATCCCTTTGATAAATGGTGCACAGCCGGTTAATGCTCGAGCTTATCGCCCTCCCCACATATACAAATTGCATGGGTTGCCAAGTACAATCATCTCTAACCGAGATAGAGTATTTACAAGCGCTTTTTGGCAGGAGCTGTTCAAGCTGTCGGACACTCAATTGAACATGAGTTCATCTTACCATCCACAAACGGATGGTCAAACGGAGCGTCTCAATCAATGCTTGGAGACATACTTGCGATGTTTTGTGCATGCTTGTCCGAAGAAATGGTCCAAGTGGCTGCCCTTAGCAGAGTACTGGTACAACACTGCATATCAGACCGCAATAGGAAAAACTCCCTTTGAAGTACTTTACGGCTACCCTCCAAGGCATTTTGGTATATCCAACCAGAGTATGGGGGCAGGAACAGATGTTCAGGATTGGTTCCATGAACGGGCACTCATGAACCGACTATTGAAGCTTCACTTGGAGAGGGCTAGTCTGAGAATGAAAGCTCAAGCGGATAAACACATATCAGACCGAGTATTTCACGTGGGTGATATGGTGTATCTCAAATTGCAGCCTTATGTGCAAACATCTCTTGCTTCACGCAGCAATCAAAAGCTTTGTTTCAAATTCTATGGGTCGTACAAAATTGTGGAAAGAATTGGTCAGGTGGCTTACAAATTGGATTTGCCAGATACTAGCAGAATCCATCTGGTACTACTGGTCATTCTGAACAGAAAGTTGATCAAGAAAGGCAGTCATGTGTTGCCAGTTGTGCTCGTCCAATGGTCTGGATGGCCAACATCTTTGGCGACTTGGGAAAATGCTGCTGCACTTCAACACCAGTTTCCCTTGGCGCCGGCTTGGGGGCAAGCCGCCTCTTAAGGGGGAGGGAGTGTTATGTGCCGGATAACGCACAGGAACAGAGAGGGAAGACATAGTGTGTTATGGGTGCAGGTGTGCGTGAGTTGTAACCAGAATGAGGAAAGCAGATAGCAATAGGACCCACTTGTAAGGGGGTGGAGGATAGTAGTATATAAGGGGAGAGGATGACTTGAGAGAGGGGTATGTAACAGAGTGGATATTTTCCAATACAACTAATTCTACTCTCCCTTTCTGTGTTCTTCCTCAACTTTCCTTCCCAAATCCTTCTTCTATGTCTTGAATCGCAACAATAAGTAACCTTCACTACCGGAAAGCATAATAACTTGTGAAATCTTGAATTAAACCTTAGGACTAATCCTTGATGTGTATGTTAATTCATTGCTTGATTTGCCATCTGTGTTCTTTTTGCCTTATCGGATCTTTATTTATTTGCCATGTATCGCAACGCGACGGGTAGAATCCGACATAGTCGACGTTGCAACCAACGAACCCGAACTCTTCCTCGACGACAACGACTCGCAAGGCAAGCAGCCCTTGAACATGTTAATCCTAGATTTTGAAATGTTTTCATAAATGTTTTATATGCATGCATTATGTTCTTAAAATGTTAATTGTGGTTAAATGGTAGTTATGACCCTCATTTGTGGATATCCTTAATTAATATTGCCATGTGAACCTTTGATAAACCTAGAACTGGGAATGACACATGAAAATGTGATTTGGGTAAATGTGACTAATAATTATGCATGCCTAGTCCTGCTTAGAATGGAAACAATAGTCTTTGCAAAAATTTAACATGTCGGATAAGACAGAAAAGGATATCGATATGTTGTTAAAAAGAAAATAAAACTATGATTTGGACGCGGGCAACCTATTTGGCAATAGCCGGTTGTGTGAGGGTGTGCTCACACGTAGTTAGGGGGAGATTGTCGCACGGGTCGAATTAAGGACCGAACTCAGTGTTGTATGATCCAGGATTAACTGTACAACCACAATGCCAGTATGGGACGGCTATAACCAATTAAGTTACTTAAAAACTGACTTTGCACATTGAAAGGCCGTAGTAGCACGAGTTGTTCCTGTGGGATTGCTCGTAGGGGTGTCCACACAAAGGTGTGGGTTAGACACATACCAATGCAACAGTATACGCCTTACTATTGGGGAGAAACGGGACGATATGTTCACCCGAGACGATGTGTTTGTCATGCTATGTATACTTTATCTTTCTGCCACCATTAGTAAGGGTTGACGGTACTAGGCTGGTGCAAAGTCGGGATTTAGTAATGTAAAGGTTATATATGATTTTCCTCGCGGCACACCTAAGGAAGTGTGTTAAATATGCATTTGCAAAAAGGGAAAGTCATTATTTGTGGGTAAAGTTGTACCACTCTGCAGAGTTAAAAACTAATCGATTAGCCGCGCTCTCAGTTATGAGCACTTGGTGAACTTGCACTAGTTAGAAGGTGATATGATAACTTTTCTTACAAATGAAAGATAAAATTTGGAATAGAGAATTTACCCCACAGATGGTTTGACAGTTGTCATTCGTTGGCGAGGTTGAACTCAGCTGTCGTGCCATGTGTTGGCAAATATAGCGGATTTGTGTCTACGTTGGTATTAAATCAGTTTGGGCCATGTGTTGGTCATGTGAATGGATAAAGTTACATGATTACAATCAATTGAGACTCATTGATAACATTGCTCTTTACTTTACTTATTAATCAATTGCTTTTACAAGTTATGCTTTCAAAATACTATTCAGTATTTACTTTCAACTTCACTTTATGCAATCAACCGTAGAGACCCACTTTGTATCAACTTGCATATATTTAGGCTTGCAAACACTTGAAGTCTTGCGGAGTACAAAATGTACTCACCCTTGCCTCGTTGTTATTTTTAGGTGCAGAATTAGAATACTTCGATGGACCCTATGTCGGTACTGATTACGATGGCAACGGTCATGTTTCTATCTAGGGCTTACCTCGTCAGTTTCCTGTGGAACATGGGTAGTGGAAAACTGAAGGATAAGAGTTCTATCTCTTTTGGACTTGTAATATTAACATATGGATTGCTTCCGCAACACTTGTAATATTTTGGTAATCTATGGATTGATTTCAATTTGTGTGTATGCGTGCTGGCTACTTGATCCAGGGAACAGCACAGGATGCATACCTAGAACCTGCCTTTTGTGATGGCACCGTATCACAGAAGGGAGGGTCTCACATGTCACAATCGGTTCTTTCTCATAACTGGTTGTGATGATGGATGACTTATCACAATCGGTTCTGATGAGGGATATTATCACAATCGGTTCTTTATCAGAATCGATTATGATGAGCCTCACTAAGTTTTATATTCCCTTGGGATGAACTCTCCTTTATTGGTGTTCTAGAGCCAAAAAAACTGCCACCACCCCAAAAAACAGAACATACTCTTGTTGAAACTTAGACTTGGGGGAGAAAATCTAAAATCCTTGAGGATGTGTGTTAAGAGGGTAAGTTGAAGCCATAACTTGAGGAGATTTCCCCTCTATTTCCCCTCATTTTAGGTTTTCTTCAAAACGTGAGCATTCCTTCAAATCCCTTCAATTTTGCATTATGAAATTCGATTTTGATTTGGTGAATGTGTTATATGTCATTAATGCTATTATGGTTGAAACCAATGTTGGTGAGAAATTATAAAAGCGTCGAGGAGAGATTGTCGTTTGAGTCTAAGTTGAAACCATAGCTTGAGTATATTTCCCCTCATTTATGGTTAATTTTCTTCAAAAGGTGAGCATGTCAATGGGTTACATGTCATTATTGTTGCTATAATATGATCAATGGTAGAGTTTAGTTTGCGTAACCTATGCGTCTCCCATTCGAGGGTGTTTGTTTATAAATTTGCTAAAATGACATATTTATAAATAAGCAGTCTCAATTTGTTCACGTTTTTTGGACAGTTCGAGGATATGTGGTTCGGACAAGTTCCTGAGCTGTTGTACAACTCTAGAGAAAGTTTCGACAGCATGCATCTCCCTGGTGTTCTCCAGATACACACCCTCTTGACCTGTTGTCGAGACGTGTATTTGGAGAACAGCGGGGAGATGCTGCCGAAATTTTCTTTGGAGTTGTACAATAGTTTAGGAACTTGCCCGAACCACATATCCTCGAATGGTATTAGGCCCTAACCTAATTAGAAATTAGGAGTCATTGTTGGTACGTACTTACTTGGTCAATATATAGACGTTTCTTTAAGATTATTCAATTCCTCAACTTTGTTAATGCTTCAACCCTTCTTTTCTTTGATTGATTAGTGCATTACGTATTTTCATATCATTGTTGATGTTTTAAATATGCATGTCTCCTCGTGCGAAGGTAATTAAATAATTTATCGGTATTTGAAATAGCTAGTTGTCACTCGTTGGCATAATTAATTTATTGTTTGTGGTTTAATTGCAGATGGACCGTGAAGAATGGATGTATCAAAAAAGGCGTGTAAGTGCTGAATTTCAAAGGGGAGTTAGGGAGTTCATAAGAATTGCAGAAGTAGATATGGTTATGAGGGGTGTAAAGTTCTTATATTGTCCTTGCATTGATTGCACCAATCTCAGGAGATTTAACAACTCAGCTCAAATTGAAGGCCACTTGATTCGACGTGGCTTCGTGAGGAATTACACGTGTTGGAACCATCATGGGGAGACAGGTAGTACCCCTTTGATATGCAACAAAGACATGCTGGAAGCCGATCACGATGTAACATCCTAAAATATTGCATAAATAAAATAAACTTTTTGAAAATGCAAAAAAAATCTGATTTCTTGGTTTTATTCTTTAGTTTGGGTTGAATTTCAAAAAGAAAAGCAATAATCAGTTTTGGCAAAAGGTAAAAAGTAAAAAGTAAAGGTAAAATTTGTAGCAATACTTTTACGAAAGTGCTTTGGCCTGTTAAAAACTCTTTGCCAAGTCAAAGATGAAGTTGGAGGTTTTATTTGAGGAGAATACATGTAAAGCTCTTTGTTTTGACAAAGCATGGTTGAGTTAACTAAAATTTTGTACAGCTCTTCTAAAGCCAAAACCTTGGCCAATAGTTCCTCTCAGTAACTCCTAACTCTGGTGAAAATTTTAGAAATCAATAACTATTTTTAATAATCTTAAACATTTAAAAACGGTAGGGGCTTAAATTTTAAAAATGTGCAAGAAGATTTGTTTTGAAATAGATACTCATCAAACCCATTTGAAATTTTTACTGGAGATCAGTAGTACTATTTCAAACCTTAGTTAAAATTATCAAAAAAAATTTGCCTTTTACCCCCATCAAATAAATCTAGAACCAAAAATGAGAAATTGAAAGCCCCCAAATGTCAGATTTTTATAAAATAAAATAATGGGAGTTTTAACCTAAAAATTTTACAGACGTTGGGAAACTTTACCAAGACCCTACTTTAAAAGTTTCAAAAATCTTCAAGTCAATTTGACCATCGAATTACTTGCCACTGTGCTGCTATCTGGGAAAGGCCCAAAGGGCGAGGAGCTATTTCCTTCCTCCCCTCTCCCTACCAGGTGGGCCAGGCGGCCCACACGGCAACTCAGCGCTGCGCCCCTGCTCCCTTCCCTTCTCTCTCTTCTCGTGGATCCCAGCCCCACGCGATAGCCTCACTCTTCTCTTCTTCCCCCTGCTTCTCCTCTCTCTCCCCGCGCGAAGCAGTGGAGTTCCTCTCTCGCCTCGCCGCTTTGCCTGGTGGTCACAACCATGCTTCGGAGACATCCTCGCTCACCTGCTCCAGTAGTACACCGTCACGACCTGCCCGCGACATGACACGCGCCATGCCCCGTCCATTCGCCTTGCCATTGAAGGCCCTGAGCCATTGCCCTCCCCTTCTCGGGCAAAGCCGTGCGTCACCAGCTATAAAGCCCGTCCTTGGCACCCTTGAACGTTTTCGCCTCCTCCCTACTGCACCCAAGGCTCCAACCGAGCGAGACCACCCACAATTGGAGCTTTCTTCCCCATTTCCGGTCGGAAGCGCCGCCGCGACCCCGCGCGGCAATTCTCTTCCCCACTGTCCCATTCTACGATCCCCTTGGCTGGGAGGATCCTTGAGCCTCGCTGATTCTTTTTATCACCTCGGTTTAGGTCATCTTACCGCCATTGAGCCCCGCTACGGCCGACACTGTTGCCCTCCGCCTGAGCCTGTCGCCGACCGCCCTCAGGCACCATTGAAGGCCCTCCGAGCCTCACCCCGGACTCCCCTCGATGCCCTCAACCTCCCCGGCCAGTCACCCGGGCCCCTCCGGCCTCCCCTCGCCGGCAACAGCCACCGTGCCATTCCTCCTCTTTCCGGTGAGACTACAGCGTTGGCCCGGCTTGTCTGCCGCCCACGCTCTCTGTCTCTCTCATGCTCTGTCCTTGACTGGCGGGCCCCCTTGTTGATATTTAGTGGGTGAGGAAATTGAAGCCCCAAAAATGCATATTTACCGCAGTATACAGTGATTACATTGATGAATTATTCTAGGTTATCCTTATCAATTACATGAGGGTTATTTTGGGTATACTACTGGATTATTTATCTTCTACTGCATTTTAATTGACTTTCAAAGACTTATTGTCTGAATAATATTTCCTCAATGTAATTGTAACATTATGTATGGATGTGATGACAATGTTGTAGATATGCGTACTAGTCACTGATCATTGGACTAGTATAGTATGCACATGAGGCCTTCTTAGTATTCCATGCTAGAAGGGAGGGTTTCAATAGCGTTGGTATTAGAGTCATACTAACTATAGGAAACCCTAGATAGAATGTCTGTTAGTATGAAAACCATTAAGAAAACATACCTAAAATATGGAAATAACACTATTCTTCCCTTTTCTATAAGAAATTCTCTCCCCTTACCCATATTCTTATTTTAGCTACTAAGGGCCCATTCGGTGGTGCTCCAACTCCTACTTCTCCTTGATTCTACTCCGACTCCTCCGGATTTTGATTTTCTGAGGAATTAGGAGCAGTTTCTGAAAGTGTTCGGCTAGCTAGTTGGATCCAGATTTTTTAAAGATGCGTTCGGGAGAGAGAGGGAAGAGAGAAAGAGAGGGGATTTAGGAGAGGGAAGAGAGGGGAGCCATACCTCAACTGCATTCATCGCAGGCTCGGCGGTGGCCCTCGACGCAGATCGACGGTGGGGCTTGATGGGTCTTAGGAATGGTGGCACTCGAGGGGATGTGGGGATGGCGAGGATGGCAACGCTGGAGGGGACACGGGGATGGTGAGGATGGCACTCGAGGGGACATAGGGATGGCGAGGACAACTACACTTAAGGTGATGCGGGGATGGTGGGGGACAGTGGTTCTCATCACGGACATAGGGATGGCGGGGACGACGGCACTCGAGGGGACGTGGGGATGGCTGCGCTTGAGGGGGATCAAGGGGGTTCGAGGCAGGGACACTCGCTCTTATTCTTGCGGGGAGTGGGGGAGAGGCCGCTCTAAGGCGGAAGGCACGAAACCTCTCTAAGTAACTCGTGATTTTGATTCTTTGCCAGTGAGAGCAGAGGGTGTTCGGTAGAGCTCTAGCTCCACTGGACAAGAATCTGGGAGCCAGAACTATATCAAATAGGCACTAATAATCCCCTTTAAATGTCCATAGATGGCAGCCGCCGCCGCCTGGACCGAGCTCGTGTGGAAGTTAACAAGAAGCCTTGGATGGGGAAGACATGCATGTATTTTTTGAAGACCATGTGGAGGTCCATCCTTGTTTATGATGAGTAATTGACCATGCTTGAGCTTCTGATTCCCATGTTTGAGTTTGATTTGAATTGAACTTGAATATTGAAACAATTTGAGTGTTGTCAACCTCAAGTGGTACTACTGACCTACTTAGTACCAGCCAAGCAGTACTACCGCCCTACTGGAAGTGGTAGTACGGGTAGAGGGGTACTACCGGCTTTAGAAGGCTGTAATTATTTTCCAAAGAGGTCTTCTCGTGGTTTTTTAGAGCGAGCGGTACTACCAGCCACCTAGGTGCCATAGTACCGGATGTGCAGTGCTACCGGCCTCAGGTTGGCGGTAGTACCAGTTTTCCCAGGGAATTGGGGGAATTTCTTTGGCATTTTGTGATGTTTATTACATATCATTTTGAGCAATGCTATGTGATATGTTCTCTTGTCTACTTGGAGCTAGGTCATGGTGAGGCAAAGGAGACTGAGACTAGGCTAGGAATCCAAACGGTAGGCCGCATTGAAGATGACCGAGGCCGGGAGTCGTTGCAAGCTGAGGAGACAAGTGGATTGATGGAGATGCTAACTTGGACATGCCACTACTATGGAGAGGGACATCAGTGGTGGTTCTAAAGAGACATCAGTGGTGGTTTTTGAACCGCCATAGATTAAACGACACTGATAATCAGGGATTATCAGTGGCGGTTTGAAAACCGCCACAGATAATATTATCAGTGACGGTTTTAGCCTCCAGCAGCCACTGATGTGAGCATTATCAGTGGCGGTTTTAGCCTCCAGCCACCTCTGATATAAGCATTATCAGTGGCAGTTTTAACCTCCAGCCGCCACTAATATGAGCATTATCAGTGGCGGTTTTAGCCTCCAACCGCCGCTGATAACTCCCTCCCACAATTAACAAAACCAGAATTTCTGGCTAGCCTCAGGAAATGCTAGCCATGCCCTTTGGAACAGCACACAAATAACAATTTATATCACATCACACACACAACAATTATATCACACACATTGTAAGAGATCAAATAATACATAAGATTAGTCATAATGAAGCATCAATTTACATTTTATAGTTAAACAATAAAGCCTAAACTCGTTTCTAAACTAGATGCCTACGAGCCTTCAGAGTTGTTTGGAGGCGAAGGACGTGTAATAAGAGTATGGATCACTGGATCGTTGTTGTCTTCACCATAAAACTCGCCCATTTTGTTGATGACTTCCTTCATGATGAAGTAGGCGAGCTGTCCTTGAATGGCTTGGATTTCAAGAGGAAGCAGTCCTGCCGTAGGCAATTTGAGGCGCTACAAGTAGGAAAAATAAATCTCAGAGTTTATATATAGAAAGTGAGTGGTGCGAATAAATGTGTAAAGTTAACATGACAAACCTCTACGTCATTGTCTATTATTGTAGAATCTAAGATTTCGCGCATGTATTGGCACACGAAGTACCCACATAAATTTGTGCCTCGCGGCTGCTTGTGACACTGCAAAAATTGAATAAACTAAGACGTCATGGAAGGAATTATTTACTATGAAATGCGATATAAGAATATTGCTTGCGTGCATACCGAAAATTTAGTACGGACGGAAAGGGATTTCTGGAATGGGCGGTATCTCAAGCTTTTTGTACAATATCTTTTGAACGCCTCATTCATTAGACTTAACAGCTCTTCGTAGTCTTTTTTATCTTTGTCTAGCGGGTCCATGATCAGCATCTTGCTCTTTTCTGGAGTAATTACTACGAGAATCCAGTGGAACCTACATACGCATGTATGCTGCTATAGTCATTAGTCCTAGGATAAGAGTAATGAACGAATTCAACGAATAATTTAACTAGCCAGCGAGAAACTTATTTAAAATTGTATGGAAGAAGTATGAACTCCTTGTCTTGTAGTTTTAGCAACGCCCTGTATACGTATTCCTCGACCTCCTTTGGTGCTCTTGTGATTTCAGTCTGGCAGACCTTTCCCGGGTCGAGTAATCCCACTAGCCCCTTGGTTCTTCTCAGTTCAATCATCTCGTATCTAGATAAGGAAAAAGTTAGACATGACATTTATCGGTATTACATGAATGTAAACCATGATTTATATATTAGCCACTTACAGTACCCAGCATCTCAAAAAACACACGTCGAGGGCGTCGTGATAGAACAAGTTGTGCAAGTTATCGAATTCTATCAGGAAGTAGCCAGCGTCCTCATGGTGAAAATGTTCCTCTTGGGAAATGGTAGTGATCACCTTCGGGAGTATATCTTGGTTGGATCGCTCCATGTACCAGTTATGTAATCACTGCATCATGAGTGTTAGGCTATTAAACTTCGATTCAGTGACTAATGGCTTCCCAATCTCGAATCTCAGCCTTTCTTGATTATCTTGTACTTTAGATTTCGCATTGCCCTTTCTTTTTCCTAGGATAACATCATACTGCTCGGCTTCTTTGATCTAACTGATATGGCTTGTCTAATGTGCCATTTCTTTGGATCAGGTATTGTAAGTTCATCCTTTGAAGTGGTCACACTAAGCATTTGATGTTGAGGTGCTGGTGACGAATGGGCTCCTAGAATAGGCTCCTTTGAAGTGTGCGCACTAGCCATTTGACACTCAGGCGTTGGAGATGAATGGGCAAGTTCTACTGCATGAGTGTCTGGCACTACATGGTCCAAGATAATGTCACGCTTACGCCACTGGATGAATGTGTGAACGGCACTTCCTAGAGTTGTAACCTCATCGTTACAGGGCATTTCCAGCCCGATGTTGGCAAACTGTGGAAGCACCGTGTCCACCTGGACCTTTGCATAACCCGGAGCTATCGGAGAGTTGTGCAAAACATCCCCTTCTTGGTATGGATAAGCTACCCCTGTAGCAGCATGTAAAAATATGTTCATGACAGGCACATTGAGCTGGCAGGGTGTGGGGTCTTGTATGTCGTCCACAGGATAATGGGTGTTATCCGGTTGTACCAATGGTGTGGACGCGCAACTGCTACAACGATTCATAGGGCTGGCGAGAACAGTGTTGTGTCCTTGCGTCTAACTCATGGCTTCTTGTACTTTTTGTTGAACTTGTTGTTCTATGGTGCTTTGTAATTTTCGAAGCATTTTTTCCTTCATCTGCTCCAAATCCTGTTCTGCACGCTCTTCTTTGGCTCTCTTGCGACTCCTGTAAGAGTCTCCGTGCTTTGGGAAACCTATCTTCCAGGAAACCTTAACTCCAACGCCTCGTGTCTGACCAGGGTGCTCTTTGTTTCCCAAGGCCGCTGTTAGTTCGTCCTTCTCCCTATCCGCGTGAAAATTTCCTTGGGTAGACTCGACGTGCAGCTCCTGAATCCGTTGGGAGATTGCTTCATCATCGCTGTTTTTGAATGATAAGCCCCCATCTGACATGATAGATGCCCTTGCTAGCACATAATGCTTAACTCGGTCCGGTAGTCCAGCCAAGGGATTTGTGCCAGTCGATCGGACTGCATCTAATTCTTGCCTCTCCCACTGAAGAATTTTACCCGCGTACCCACTCGTGCCTAGTCTGTGGGTGTGTGTGTTCCTCCTTGTGATCTGTCGATGGTCCTCACTGGATTTCATTGCTGCTTCATCTTGCTTCATCGCAACAAATTCATCCCAATATGGCTCTACTTTAGGATAATCTCTAATGGCTGACCGATTTTTCATCACATAGTTTGTATTCAGCCTGGACTTGAAGTTCCTCCATGCGACATCCATGGTCATCAACGTATTTCGACGCATGAGCTCTTCGTCATCTTTAGGGAATTCAAAAGATTCTTTCAGTTCTGTCCATAGATCCATTTTTGTGGCATCGGGCACTTTGTGCCAATCCAAATATGTGATTGGCACTTTATCCCTTACGATGTACCTGCTTGTTGACCTATATTTTGATGCTATTTTTTTCGGTGAAAGAGGGACTCCCACATATGAGACCCTCTTTATGGTATGCCAGCCTTCAGGCTTCTTAGTTTTCCCTCTGTCTCGATGTCTAGCAACAGGAGCATCAGCATCTCCGGCAGCGGGGGAGGCCTCGGCATCTTCAGTGTTTGGATGGATATCAAGGTATCTGCTTGGGCTCTCCTCCAACCCAGGCTGGGGCTTAGGCTCCATAAGAACTACAAATTGTGTTGAGGGTTTATTACGCCAAAATACAGGACTTACGATTACTTTGTAAAATACAAAATTTAGTTTGGGGCAATGTGGCAAGCCCAATATCATATAACAGAGATAAAAAAGCGTATTAATCGATTGTCTTGTTTTCATGTAAATTTTTAGCTTCATCTAGCATTAATAGGAGGTAACGATTTAGTTCAAGGTCAAAATTACTACTACAATTGCATCATTGACCATACAGTCAGACAGGAATTGACAATAAATGGATTGACTGAACTATAAAAACAATAATGGCATTCAGCGGGATTTGTTGACTGCTAAGTACTTAAGGGAAAATGGAATCATGACGACAGAGAGAGAGGGAGCATGAGAGCATAAAAGGAAGAATTGAGGAGAGGGACAAATTACACACACATAAGGGGAGCAAATATAGTAGAGAGAATATACTTATAAATGTATTTATGGGCAAGTCAGCACATAAAATTGTAGCATGCACAAATACTAGTATATATAGACACAAGGTCAACTCAATGCTTCATACAAGGGGTGGTTTTGATTTCATACATTATAATCTAGCATAAATTTTAGAGAGAAGAAAAGAATGTACAAAGCACTTGCTAATCATAATGTAGTATGTGACATGATGGGAACATGATGGAGTATGTGACATGGTGGGAATATGAAATGTATGGTATCATACAAAATCATGCTTGTAGGATTTCAACCATACAACCAGTAAGGGAATAAATCAATAGAATCCTATTCTATGACCATGGATTTCAATATCATGATTTGTAAAAATCAAACTTCAAAGTATCACATGTGATTATGTGGTCATAATTATAAACAAGAATAGCTTCTTTATTTTTAAGCGAATTCAATCATTCGTGTTCTAGCATTGTACTGTCCATTGCTTATTCTAGTTATGACTGGTAATTATTGAACTATCATATAGCTGCTACGCATGCTTTGTTACTCCATAGACCATTATTGTTTCATTAAGTTGAGCATGTCATTGCAGTATCGATCTAGCACAGAATGGTTTTGACATGTAATTGATATCATTTTCACAACTCATAAAACATCATCTTAGTTTCTCAGTCCTATAACATAAAAAAAATCAGTTCAACAAATCATACAAGAACTCATCTACATTATCAAATTTCAAGCATCACACATTATCAAATTTTGCACATTATCGGCGGTGGCGCCTGGTGGGGATGACGGGAGAGGGGCAGGGACGACGGGAGGCCGATCGGGGGCGCGGGGCAGGGGTGCCGGGTGGGGATGACAGGAGGCCGGTTGGGGGCACGGGGACGCCGGGAGGCCGGTCGGGGGCGCGGGGATGCCGGGAGGCTGGTTGGGGGCGGGAGGCGGCGGCGGGAGGAGAGACGGATTAGGGTTAAAGAACTTAGGGTTGAAGAGAAGCTCACTGTGAGGAGTGAGCAGCGCCAGGTGGGGGTTTTTATCAAAAACCGCCACAGATACTTATTATCAGTGGCGGTTTTTATTAAAACCCGCCACAGATACTGTTTTCCATATTTCCTTCTATTATAAAGATATGAATTAATGTACCTATCATATATATTAATATAAAGCGTATTTTTTACAAAAATACCCATTGCTCCACATAAATGCATTTCTAACACCATATATTAATGTACGTATCATATATATTAATATAAAGCCATGAATTAATATAAAGCATATTTTTTCACAAAAACAATGCCATTACTCCACATAAATGCATATTTCTGCCATTACATTTCCATTACCCCACATAAATACACACATTTTGCCATTACACCTAGCTAATTATTGTCTTTCACAATTTGGCCTTCTTCATGATCATCGCGATGATAGGTGGCTTCCTGAGTGATTTCTTCCTCGAGCCTGATGCTGCCATCTACGAAAGGAGGCAACTCATCAAACTGGTTATACTCTTCCTCATCCACGACATTCTCAACTCCGACGATCCTTCGTTTTCCTTGAAGAACTACATGACGCTTCTTATCTGCCGGGTCGATTACATAGAAGACTTGTGCTACTTGCTTCGCAAGTACGAATGGTTCGTCTCTATATCCGACTTGCTCGATGTCCACAGTAGTGAAGCCGTACTTGTCCACCTTGACACCCTTTGGGAGTTGGACCCAACGACACCGAAACACCGGGATCGATTACATACATATTTCTTCAGAACACCCATGTACCTTTCGAACAGGTACATCTGATGTAGGAAAACTGGGCCACAAATATTTATCTCATTCACAAGGTGTGAAATCATGTGCTGAAAAATTGGCTTTGAACTGAAAAATTAACTTAGATTTGAATTTGCAAAATGTGTTTGTTCATGTGTTTTGACAATTTGACAAGAAACAGTAAGTTACGCATTAGCGCCGGACAAAGTTCTCAAGAAACAGTAAGTTTCCCATCTGCGACGGACAGTGTTTTTGGGTCTGTTGTGAACATGTTTTTGAGCCCATGACCGAAGTCATTTTCACATGTACAACGGACAGTTTTTCTTGGTCCGTTGTGAACAAGCTTTTTCGGTTTGGATAATTTCTTGGAACCAAGATTTTCACATGTACAACGGACTAATTCTTTTTGTCCGTCGTGAATGGACTTTTTCTAGGGTTTTACTTTTGTGAAACCGAGCGTGGCACGTTTGCGCCGGACAAGCTTCTGGGGTCCGTTGTGAACTTGTTTTGAGCTCATGACCGAAGCCATTTTTGCATGTACAACGGACCAACTTTGTTTGTCCGTTGTGAACGTGTTTTTCCGCGTTTGGTTGGCTTCTTGGAACAGAAACTTTTCTTTATACAACGGACCAACTTTGTTTGTCCGTCGTGAATGCGTTTTCGCTCAATTAGGGTTTTGAACGATTTGGATTTGAATTTTGAATGTGAATTTGAAATTTGTAATGATTTCATGATGCTTCTTTTGAAGTGGACTTTATGCAATACTCATGTGAGTAGTTGCATGGATTGACATTGAGTCAAGTCGTGGACTTGTGCTCGGATTTGTTTTGTGGTTTGTTCATGTGCAGGTATTGCTCAAAGACGAATGTGGTCGATGACGGACCGGAACTAGGTTCATGGAGGAACTGAGGTTCGACTAGGTTCAGGAGGAACCGAGGTCTTGGTGGTCAAGGATGTCATGCGGGACGTTCGGGCTAAGAGAATGGTGCACATGAAGAATGGTTAGTCACGTGAGAATGGCAGGAGGTCATTCGCGTGCAAAGTGTTAGTCACGTGAGCATGGCAGGTGGCCATACGCGTGCAAAGTGTTAGTCACGTAAGTATGGTAGGGTTGCCATACGCGTGCAAGAGTTGTACTCGGCCTGGTTGGGCCAAGTAGAGTTGAGTTGGATACGGATTCCTTCTAGGGAATAGGAATCGTATTCAGAACTCTTTGTGGGTTGGTGCTTTAAATAGGTGGGGGGTCTCCTGTTGAAAGGCATCAAGGAGAGCTGAGCGCATCAAGCTTTAAGCTTGGTTTTAGGGTTTGTACTCTTTTGATGAGAGTATTTTAGACAAGAAATAAAGATCAATTCTTCCAAGATTTTTGCGTGCTCTGATAACCACGTCGCTCTGATATTTTCTGTTTTGGTTCTTGTTTGCATGTTTGTTCTAGTTCTAGATTGGTTTTTGTTCTTCAAGTTTTATCTTGATTTGATCCATCAAAAACCTCTCTAGGGTATTGATCTAGTGTTTCTCTAAGTCTAGTTGATCAATCTTTTGTCGTTCTTGTTTAATCTTGAAGTTTTGATTAGATTGATTCTCGTCAAGTTCTGGATCAGCAAGCTTGCGAAGCTCATAACTTTTGATCCGTAAGTCCGATCGAGCTGATTCTTTTTGGGTTCGATTCGTATTGGAATCTAGTTTCTTGTGTCCAAATTTCAGATCGTTTCGACGGTTGGATCTCCGGGAATTCTTGTTTTACCAAACCTCTGTCATTCTGTTTTTGTCGAAAACGAGGCAATTATTTGGTTCTGTTTTGGGGTGAACTTTTAATAGGTCAAGAATTTGGTTTTAGCTTCCGCACAATCATTCACCCCCCCTCTGATTGCTATATTCGTATACTTCGATCCTACAAGTGGTATCAGAGCAAGGCTCTACTAATCCATCTTAACAGGTGATTAGTAAACGATAAGTTATGGCAACGGAGAAATACTCGAACAAGCCGCCAATCTTCGATGGCATGCATTTCCCCATCGGGCGGATCCGAATGACTGCATATCTTCAAGCTCAAGGTAACGCGATTTGGCGCAAGGTAAAGATTTCATACAAGCTTCCTTCTAATGATGATATTGATAAAATCGAGTTTGAAAAGGATGTTGAAAGTAATAATAGAGCTAGAAACATATTGCTTCAAGGACTTGCTAGAAAAGAATTCGATAGAGTCTCATCATTTACTCATCGCTCATGAAATTTGGAAATCTCTTCAAGATTATCATGAAGGCACCGACTCACAAAGAGGCTAGGCAAGATCAATTTAAAAAGGAATACACTAGATTTGAAATGAACTCGAGAATCATTAGATGATTGTTTTGCTCGCTTTAATGTAATCTTAAACAATCTTAGAGCTGTAGATGTAAAGTACACCGACTCTGAAAATGCTAGACATTTCCTATCATCTCTTGATCTTAAAATCGGCAAATGAAAGTGATCGCTTTTAGGGAAGCTCATAAGATGAGTGAAATGACTTTGGATAAACTATATTCTAGTCTCAAGACTTTTGAGATAGACATTGTTTCAAGAACTTCCAATGATAACTCTATGGCTCTTAATGCTAATTCTTCATATGATAATGCTACTAGTTCTTCATCATCATATTCCATTACTGCTTTGAGTGCTCTTAGTGATGAACAGCTAGATCAAATACCAGAAGATACACTTGCTCTTCTTTCCAAGCGTGTCAATGCAGCGTACATGAGATCAAGGGAGAGAAGAGGAGCCTCCATCCACTGCTACAACTGCGGCAAGGCAGGGCACATCCGTGCTAACTGTTTCAAGAACAAAGATAGAGAGGAGAAGGAGCAAAGCAACTCCTCCAAGTCCTTCCGGCCAAGAGAGAGCAAGGATAAAAATAAACAACGAACAAAGAAGATGCTCAACAAAGTCTTCGAGGCAATTGGTCGCTTAGACTTAAGCGACATTAATGACTCAACTGAAGATGAGAAGGAAGCGAAGCAAACGGTTGAATGAGAAGGATCTCACCGACTATGCTTCATGGCAAAGGAACACTAGTGATTCTAGTAACAACGACAGACCTCCAATGACGGTGATGAGGTAATGCCTTCGTATGATGAGCTTTGTGAAGTTTTAGTCATATTGAGAAAATCTTTAAGAAAATCTTCACTCAAAAATAAAAGCTTAGAAAAAGATCTATCCATGCTAAAATCTGAAAACTTTGATCTTAGAAATTCAAATTCTGAAAATATTTGCGATACTTGCTTAGATCTCAAATTTGAAATTAAGTCACTAAAAGAGGAACATGTGATTAAACTAGAACAAGTTTATGCCGAACAATTGAAAAATGAAAAACTTGTGAAAAATATTGGTTGCTCTCTTGATAGTTTACATGATCAAATTGCTTGCTCTAAATGTTCTATTCTTGAGTTGAAATTAAAAGATGCAAATTGTAGAGTTACCCAATTAACAAATGACATGTTCACTCATGAAATTAACTCGTGTTCAAATTGCCGTAAATGTAAAGCTAAAATTGACACTCCTTGTGATAATTGTTTAACTCTTGCTAAGAAAGTTGATTACTTGCAAAATTCTTTGGAACGTTTCACCGATGGCAAGAAAAACCTAAACATGATTTTGGATCAATCAAAAGTCGGCACTCAAAACAAAGGTTTAGGTTTTGATTCTTATGCTCATCATAAATCACATACTCCCACTGTTGTCAAAACACTTGAAAGTGGAAAATTTGAAATTGTCAATGAGCCTAAGAAAGCTGTCTTTAAATCTTTGGTCTTTTAACTTCTACTATGATGAATGCAAATGTTGCTTCTACTTCTAAAGCCAAACATCCTGTTAAATACACTTGCACTCATTGTGGTAGAGATGGACATTTAGTAGATTTTTGCTTTAGACTAGCCAAACAACAAAAGAAAGAAAGAGCTAAGGCTAGGTCTAATTTCGTAAAGGCACGCTTTGCTTCTCACTATGTGCCTAGGGTGATGCAAGCACCTTTTGTTGCTAGAAACACTGAACAGGCAAAATTGATTTTGTGCATAAGACTGCTCGTGTTGTGCCCTCTGTTGTCCGTCGTGTGTCTCAAGATCGATTCCTAAACATCTTATTTCTAACCCCTTGATCGAGACCTCGACACTTTCTCGCTTCTATGTAGGCTTCTCACGCGAGGAGGGAGAACATGTGGCTAGTGAATTTCGGATGCTCACTTCATATGTTCGATGATAAGATTTGGTTCTCCTTCACTCGTGCATCTCATGTTGAAAGTGTTGCCTTTAGAGATGCTTCTTCCACTTCTGTTTTCGCAAAAGGCACTAGTTCAAATGATGCAGTACACGTGCATATGTTCGAGGGAGAGTGTCTTTGTTCATAAAGATGATGATAATCTTTGTTGAGGACGAGATAATTAGAGGTTTACATGAGAGACTCTTCCCACGTGCTTCACATCAACAAACGGTCAAGTGAATTTTCAGGTATCTCCATGGTACTCAAGATTTTGGCATTTGGCTTTTTCTTCCTTATGCATTAGTTTAAGAGCTTATTCGATGTTGACTTTGGAGGATGTTGAATTGATTTGGTTCGTGCCACCTCTTGAGTAATCCTCTTTCTTGAGCATTTGATATTGGATTTCACTTTCTTAAAGATCATGTTGAAAAAGAAAAAATTGTGCTTCACCATGTGGATACTGAACATCAATTGGCAGACATTTTCACAAAACATTTGTCTTCTTCTCGTTTTGCTTTTATTCGGGAGAACTTGGAATTGTTCATCCAATGGGATTGTTTTGAGGGAAGTTTCTTTGCCAAGTTCTTTCACTTAATGAGCTCACTTTATCATATTTCTTTATATGTTATGTAATTGAGCTAATATATGATAATCTAATTATCTCACTTGAACTAAAAATGACATTGCGGAATTCCCTGGACTGATTACCTATAGCTAAATACTCTGTGATATCTTACTCTTCTAGGCTTGATATTGAATCCTCTTGACAAATTTGGGCTATGAAGCAAGTGTGGTTTCAACTTTACTCTTTCATAAGACCTTTTAATCACTTTTGCATGTTTATAATCAAAGAAAAATGAAAAGAAAAGGGAATCAATAAAAAGGGTTGTTAAAAGCAAAAAACCTCAAGTTATGTGCTTCAGGGTGCTTTCCCTAAAAAGATAAGATGTATGCTTCAAGCATGCCATTCCTAAAAGATAAGATGTATGCTTCAAGCATGCCACTCCTAGAAAATAAAAGAAGTATGCTTCAAGCATGCCACATGCAACTTATTGTTTAAAGATTAAATTGGTCTACTAGATTGGAGTTGAAACTACTTGCTCGCCCTAAGTTGTTAGTTGCTTCAATTTTTAAAGTCTTGCTTTTTCTGCTAAGATCTAGCTTAGTACTTGGCTATAGTTGACTAAATTGAGGTTGAGATGCATGTCATTCCCTAACTTGTTAAAATCACATCAAGATCATGTATTTTGCATATTATGTGATATATAAGGTTATATGATCGAATGAGCTCATCTTTTCCTATCTTGGCACTCCCTTGTTTCTCTTGGTGAAATCATTGTTTCAGGAAAAATTTTGAACCTGTTCTCTCTTTTACTCTTGATGAATCCATTGTCAAAGGGGGAGAAATTTGGAAATCTTTCTTTGAAAAGTTTAAAGAAAAAGGGAGAGTTGTATTTGGAAATTTGAGAATTTTGGGAGAAGTTTGGAGAATTTTTGAAATTTTTGGACACATTGCACATTCACACACATTTTCCTTAACAAAGGGGGAATTCTGTGTTTTCTTCCTTCGGTCTTTGATCCTTTCGGTTTCAAAATCTTTTGTGAAGTGAATGCCAAATGTTCAATTCTAAGTGGTGTTGCCAATGTTTTCATCAAGGGGGAGATTGTGAAATCATGTGCTGAAAAATTGGCTTTGAACTGAAAAATTAACTTAGATTTGAATTTGCAAAATGTGTTTGTTCATGTGTTTTGACAATTTGACAAGAAACAATGAGTTACGATTAGCGCGGACAAAGTTCTCAAGAAACAAGAAGTTTCCCATCTGCGACGGACAGTGTTTTTGGGTCTGTTGTGAACATGTTTTTGAGCCCATGACCAAGTCATTTTCACATGTACAACGGACAGTTTTTCTTGGTCCGTTGTGAACAAGCTTTTTCGGTTTGGATAATTTCTTGGAACCAAGATTTTCACATGTACAACGGACTAATTCTTTTTGTCCGTCGTGAATGGACTTTTTCTAGGGTTTTACTTTTGTGAAACCGAGCGTGGCACGTTTGCGCCGGACAAGCTTCTGGGGTCCGTTGTGAACTTGTTTTGAGCTCATGACCGAAGCCATTTTTGCATGTACAACGGACCAACTTTGTTTGTCCGTTGTGAACGTGTTTTTCCGCGGTTGGTTGGCTTCTTGGAACAGAAACTTTTCTTTATACAACGGACCAACTTTGTTTGTCCGTCGTGAATGCGTTTTCGCTCAATTAGGGTTTTGAACGATTTGGATTTGAATTTTGAATGTGAATTTGAAATTTGTAATGATTTCATGATGCTTCTTTTGAAGTGGACTTTATGCAATACTCATGTGAGTAGTTGCATGGATTGACATTGAGTCAAGTCGTGGACTTGTGCTCGGATTTGTTTTGTGGTTTGTTCATGTGCAGGTATTGCTCAAAGACGAATGTGGTCGATGACGGGACCGGAACTAGGTTCATGGAGGAACTGAGGTTCGGGACTAGGTTCAGGAGGAACCGAGGTCTTGGTGGTCAAGGATGTCATGCGGGACGTTCGGGCTAAGAGAATGGTGCACATGAAGAATGGTTAGTCACGTGAGAATGACAGGAGGTCATTCGCGTGCAAAGTGTTAGTCACGTGAGCATGGCGGTGGCCATACGCGTGCAAAGTGTTAGTCACGTAAGTATGGTAGGGTTGCCATACGGCGTGCAAGAGTTGTACTCGGCCTGGTTGGGCCAAGTAGAGTTGAGTTGGATACGGATTCCTTCTAGGGAATAGGAATCGTATTCGTAACTCTTTAATGGGTTGGTGCTTTAAATAGGTGGGGGGTCTCCTGTTGAAAGGCATCAAGGAGAGCTGAGCGCATCAAGCTTTAAGCTTGGTTTTAGGGTTTGTACTCTTTTGATGAGAGTATTTTAGACAAGAAATAAAGATCAATTCTTCCAAGATTTTTGCGTGCTACAGTAACCACGTCGCTACAGTATTTTCTGTTTTGGTTCTTGTTTGCATGTTTGTTCTAGTTCTAGATTGGTTTTTGTTCTTCAAGTTTTATCTTGATTTGATCCATCAAAAACCTCTCTAGGGTATTGATCTAGTGTTTCTCTAAGTCTAGTTGATCAATCTTTTGTCGTTCTTGTTTAATCTTGAAGTTTTGATTAGATTGATTCTCGTCAAGTTCTGGATCAGCAAGCTTGCGAAGCTCATAACTTTTGATCCGTAAGTCCGATCGAGCTGATTCTTTTTGGGTTCGATTCGTATTGGAATCTAGTTTCTTGTGTCCAAATTTCAGATCGTTTCGACGGTTGGATCTCCGGGAATTCTTGTTTTACCAAACCTCTGTCATTCTGTTTTTGTCGAAAACGAGGCAATTATTTGGTTCTGTTTTGGGGTGAACTTTTAATAGGTCAAGAATTTGGTTTTAGCTTCCGCACAATCATTCACCCCCCCTCTGATTGCTATATTCGTATACTTCGATCCTACACAAGGTGAACAATGAGATGAACCATGATATCGAAAAATGATGGAAGAAAATACATCTCTAGCTGACACAGAGTCTTGACCACATCAGCCTGCGGTTCATAAAGTCCAATGGGATCGATGACCTTCTGTGAAATCGTGTTAAAGAAGAAACACAACCTCATGATTGCCTCTCAAATCTTGTCAGGCAGAATACCTCTAATTGCAATAGGGAGCATTTGTGTCATCATCACATGATAATCATGAGACTTCATGCCAGTTAAATTCAAATCTTTCATCGATACCAGTTTCTTGATGTTTGCGGAGTAACTGGACGGAACTTTCACACCATGCAAGCACTTGCAGAGGTCTGTTTTCTCTTTCTTGGACAGAGTGTAGCAAGCTGGGGGAAGGTAAAGTCGGCCTTTCCCGGTGTCTTGAGGATGTAGCTCGGCTCTGATCTTCATATCTTCCAGGTCCCTTCGTGCCTTCAGTCCATCCTTTGTTTTGCTAGGAATATTTAGTAAAAGACCAAGCACGCTGTCACATACATTGTTCTCTACATGCATGACGTCGATGCAGTGTCGAACTTCTAAGTCCTTCCAATAGGGCAAGTCCCAAAATAAGGATCTCTTCTTCCACGTGGTTTTCTCAGTACGGGACCTCGATGTACCCCCCTTTCCAAGAACAACATTAATATCCTTAACCATATCATATACCTCTTCCCCAGCAAGAGGCCTTGGAGCCGAACCGTCCTCCTTTGTACCGTCGAATTGTTTTTTCATATTGCGGTCGGGTGATTCCTTCGAAGGAACCGACGGTGATGCATGTAGACTGTTTTCTCGAGTTGTTAAGCCACAAACTACTAGTTTCATCTAGGCATTGGGGGCAGGCTTTAGCTCCTTTTATAGTACGGTCGGACAGGTTACCCAGCGCTGGTAAATCATTGATGGTGCAGAACAACAATGCGCGTGGAGTGAAGTACTCCCATTTGTACTCATCCCATACCTGTACACCTTCATCCCATTGTAGCACAAGATCTTCCACTAATGGTTGTAGGTATACGTCAATATCGTTGCCAAGTTGTCTCGGCCCTTGGATAAGCAGCGACATCATAATGTACTTTCGCTTCATACATGTGGGGACCCGTCCCCAGGATTCCACTGATTCACTCGGTAGCATCGCACAGCCCAAGTAAATCAAGGGAGCCTCGAGCGGCCCGCCTATATGCCCGTGTTGGTCCTAGGAAAGTTCACCAACACGCGCGATAATGCATGACAGTTTGTATCACAACACATATACCACACAACATATATATCCATACAAAAGTAGGACTGCTGTCCAAAACGACATATTTAAAGTTATTACATCAACAAGCAGCGGAAACATAATTAAACAACAAAAGGCCAGCGTAGTGTGCCATAGCCCCTCAGACAACTGATTGGGAGTAAGAACGTGCCCCTAAGCGTTAGCATCATCGGAATCTGCCCGATAAAGGTCTCCGGGCAGTGCCTCATCCTCACCTGCAGCAAGTGGACAATCCGTTTGAGTATAAAGAGTGTACTCGCACAATAATGTAAGTGGTATGCTGAGTTCTAACTACATGTGGTGGCTACATCACAAGGAAGACACCAGGTTAATTTCAGCATAAAGCAGTATTTAGAGTAAGAACATAGACACATATAGGTTGAAATGGCTATTTGCTAAATATTTGCAAAGTCTAATACATAATATAACATCATCATAATCATTTTCATCTCATGCCTCCAAGCATTCTCCGAACCACTAGTTCGACGCTCATGTTCGCTTACGCCCACGGATACGTCGATATCCATGAAGTTCCCTCCACGAGTACTCCAATACTCGCGAAGTTCTCCTCGTGAGTACTCCAATACTCATGAGACTTGGTTTCCCAAATCATCCATTCTTACCCGGTCCTCAACACTCGCCCAATGACTGACAACTTAAGTGACCGTCCTTGACCATGGACGCGGCTATTCGAATAGTTTGAGCTCTGCAGAGGTACGACTTTACCCACACGACACGCCACACTCGTAAACCAAGCTATGAGCACAATTCCTTTGATGTGCCGGCCGAGGTGAACGTGACAAAACCATTTTCCAGTATGTATGATAGTGCGTTTAAACCACCCGGGTGACTGTGACCCTCGATCCCGCGTGCCCAGTGCTCTGTGTATGTGGATCAAGGAGTACACCCGTTATTGAACATCCCTAACTCCACAAAGTTCGAGGGATTTCGAAGGATACTCTCGACACTCCACAAAGTTCGAGGAGATCCCACGGACATTCCTTGACACTCTCCAAAGTTCAAGGAATTCTGAGTGCACGTGGTTTAAATGCCCTAGTCATACACAAGTACTTGGCTAAGCCGGCCCCATAAACAGCGTGTGGTTCTCACGATAGTTACTTAAAGAGACGTCACCAGGATTTGATCCTTAACCAACATTGCTACATAATAACCACAATTGAACCATCATTATCATAATCAGCTTTGATCATCGCGACCGATGGACTAAGTCCATCTATCGTGGTTCCTAACGATGTTCTAAGCATGGCTAAGCAACTCGTACGAACCCATACATAATAATAAGCCAACCACCTAGGGCGACAATGGTATACGAAAGGAACGGGGTAACAAGATAACATGTCAACAAGGTAGTAACTAAGCATTCTACCCCAAATATACTTGTAATTGAAAGTAAGCGTGCAATTGACAAAATAACTTCAACATAAATTGCAATTAATAAGATCAAGTATGTCAAGGAGTAAGGTAGTGCCTTGCTACTCGCTCTTGACGTTGTAGGCGTAGTCGTACTCGGGGTTGTCTTCCGAAGCGTCGACACCTAACGAGAAATCCAATTCCAAAGGAACACAAATCAAGAAACCAACAATAAACAACGCGAGAGCATGCATAATCATGCATGAAATGCATCATGGTTATATTCCTAATCCTAGCATGCATATGAGAAGCAATTCATCCCTATACGTTCGGAGTATCCGGGTTCTAATCCGGAGTATCCGGGTTGACCTACTCGGTTACTTGAATGCTGACTAACCCAGAGTATCCGGGTTATATATCCGGAGTGTCCGGGTACACCAGACTATCCGGGTTAAATACCCTGAGTATCCGGGTTGGGTCTCTTTGTTACTTTTTCTGGTTTCGCCGGACACGTCCGGAGTGTCCGAACTGGGATCCAGAGTATCCGGATGAAACACCGGAGTTTTCGGATGAATTGTCCAGACTCTCCGGGTTAGCGGTTCTATCCAAAACTAGCTACCGCACAAGAGTCTCCTACACTCCAAAAAGGTGACCTATGGTGGAACCTTACCACTTCTAGGGTGCTTTTGTAATTGGTGGAAGTCCGGTTCGTCGACGGGATGAGTAATGGCGTTGAGGTGGTGATCTTCGTTGGTTCTCCTGGTATCGGCTCCTTCTCCGTGCTTGAGGAAGCAATGCCTCCTTTTCTTAAGCTTGTAGTAGTGTCAACTTCTCCTCCTCAAGCTTGCAACACAACATGCACAATCCGATTCCCAACTTGGAGATGATTTTCATGGGGAGAATTAGAATGAGCTCAATGTTGCCAAAAGTTTAGGAATGGATGGATGAAGAATGGATTAGAACTCACCCAATACTTGGGGCATCAACAATCCATTTGGATGGATTTGAAGCCCTTGATCTTAGCTTCAAGATGGTATAACATGCACAAGCTCAATCCCAAAATGTGGGTGGATTTGAGGGGGTGAGATGGAGTGGTGCTCTTGCTCTTCTCCCCTTGAGCAGAATTTTTAGAGTGGAGGGACCAAATGAGGTGAGTGGGAGGAGAAAAGGAGGTGAAAACCCTTATATATGGTTGCCAACTTGCCCTCTTACATGTGGGCCAAGGTCCCACATGTCATAGAGTGGGTGGGGGAGTGGGTAGAGGTGAATAAAGTGAGAGAAGACATGATGGTTGTGCAGAATTTTTATCCTCTCACTTACTATTGGGGTCTATATGTCAGAGACTAGGGTGGAATTGAGGCATGGTTCAATAAGTAGCAGTTTTTAGGTTTCAAGGACATTATAAATTCATATTCATCTAACTAAAATGATGCTAGCATTTGTATGACCCTAATTAAGTGTTAATTGTGCGGCTAATATGAATGATATGAGCATGCCATGCAAAATATGACTAGTAATTAAATTTGGGGCTGTTACAATACACAACCGACGGTTGTAGATACAGAGAGTCACAGGCCAAGTGCTATGAATGCTGCTCATGTTACCGAAAGGATTCATTCCATCCGTACTCAACCCAAACCTTATATTCCTCGGCTCATTTCCGAAGTTCTCCCTAAAAATCCTATCGATGGTTCTCTACTGGGCAGAATCAGCAGGGTGTCTCAGCTTTCCATCCCTCTTTCGCTCTTCTGAGTGCCATCGCAACAGCTTGGCATGCTTTTTATTTGCAAATAAACGCTTCAGACGAGGTATTACTGGCAAATACCAAACCACTTTAGCGGGAGCTCCATTCTTCACCTCTATGCCTTCGCTATCCTCGCCCTTACGCTTGTATCGCGATGCTTTGCACACCGGACATACATGCGTGTCTGCATAGTCTTACGATAGATTATACAGTCGTTTGGACACGCGTGTATTCTTTCTACCTCCAATCCCAAGGGACATACAACCTTCTTGGCAAAATACGTGATCTTAGGCAACAGGTTGCCCTTTGGAAGCATGTCCGCTAAGAGACGTAGCAACGCTGTGAAACTCTTGTCGGACCAACCATTGCTTGCCTTCAATTTCCGTAGTGAAAGCACAGTGTGCAACTTTGTGTATTCCTCCTTGCAACCCGGGAACAAGGGTTTCTCCGAGTCCTCCATCAAACCCTTGAACTGATTAAACTCTCTCTGACTACTGTAGTTTCCTTCTGCATCGCGCAACATTTGAGCCAGATTATTGTCATCATCAACGACCAATCTATCCTCATCAGATCCATACCCAATGTCAGCTGCCATATTGTCCGCTCCGTCGTCGTCGACATTATCACATTAAAGTATGATCTCCTCTTCACCGTGCCTTGTCCAACATGTATAGCTAGGTACAAAGCCCCTCCGAATCAAGTGCAAGTGGATATGGTCTTTGTCCGAAAACATCTTCTCATTCTTGCAATCAATGCATGGACAATGTCTGTACTCCGTCTTCTTTTGCAATATGTTCTCCTCGGCTGCTCTTAGAAAAGCAGATACGCCGTCGATGTATTCTCGGCTGTAACGGTTCGCATTGTACATCCATCTCCGGTCCATCTACAATTAATTAATGTAACAATTATTAATATGCAATAATCTTAATTACATAAATCATTAATCCAATATCCACTGATAAAGCCATCATGATCACCCATCTACCATATTAACTAAAATTTAATATTTGTTACTATCCAAAATAACCTACATATAAATATCTAATATCCACTGATAGAGCAAGGTAGTAAATTCATCATCTACATATAAATTAGAGCTATTTTTATGGTACACAAAATTGAATATGAACCATTCATTCTTTTCGATCCAATGGATCAGATTAACTAGAGTTTACTTATATTACACCTAGTAGTAGAGTAGTAGAAACACCCTTAACAAATCAACGGTTAGATGTGATTTCTACTACACATTTTATACTACAGGTATAATCCATTGTAAAATTTCTCATAAATTAATCTACAAAATGCTAGGTAAATAAAAACAAATTAAATATTAACTTTGCATTTGAAGAGAGTAGAACCTTAATTAAACCATCACTGATAAAAATGAGCTAACAATAGCCACTAATGGAGTAAGATGTATACACACGCACTAACGGTAAGAAAATTAATGGTAATTAGAAACAAATCTTAATACTATGCGTAGCCAAAATTAAATTTATCCTCTCAAGGAGCTAGATAATTCATCATCTCAAAATGCAAGGCAACTTCATGATCACCTATCTACCATATTAATTAAATTTAATTTTTATTAATATCCAACAATCTTAATTAAATAAATGTAATATATGCTTACCATAATTTGTCATCTAAAAAAGGTAGACAACAATGAATCTAATGGAGCAAGGTAATAAATTCATCATCTAGATATAAATTAATCTACAAAATGCTAGGTAAATAAAAAAAATTGAATCTAAGCTTTGCAATTGAAGAGAGGACCATCTTAAATAAACTAGATCTAAACATTAAATTACAACTAAATCACCTCAAATGAAGCGAGGAGAACAAATTACGCACCTTGGAACAACCCTAGGAAGTAAAAGCTCAAGATTCCTTGCAAACAAAATCTCAAATATGAAACTTTGCTTTTTTTCTCGGGGAGGAAGATGACCATGAGCTCCTGTAGAGTGCTGTAGCGACTAGTATATATAGGGGATGTTATTTGTGGTGGTTCTAAACTAAAACCGCCACAAATAAAAGTATCTGCGACGGTTCTAACATAAAACCGCCACAAAAACGCCAATTATTAGTGACGATTTTTCTTCCAAACCGCCATAGATAGTTCCCAAGTATTAGTGGCGGTTTTTCTTACAAACCGCCACAGATAATTGAGTATCAGTGGCGGTTTGTGATTAGAACCGCCACTGATAGTGATCAAAGTATTTGTGGCGGTTCTAACTACAAACCGCCACTGATACTCAACTATCTGTGGCGGTTTGGAAGAAAAACCGCCACGGATAACCCTGCCACCGGTTTGAACTCAAAAACCGTCACTGATAGGGCGTCTCCTATGTGCAGTTTTGTAGTAGTGTGCTCAAGCGAAGGAGGATCATCGGATAAAGGTTTCGCGGATGGAGTAGCGTTCAAGTTAGTGTGCTTTGAGAAGCGTGCAAAACCTATTATGTTGTTGGGTTTCGGGTTAGCCCATGTATGGTTGAGTGAGTCAATCCAGCCCTTAATGAGGTTCCTTATCGATAAAGGAACTCATCCAACAGTGGAAATTACTTAGCTTAGGCTATAAATAGAGGCATGGGGGTATGCCTCCATCCCAAGTCTTGTGAGAAGGATTTTAGGGTTTCCTTGTGCTCCTTTGATCTTTGCTCACCTGGTTGTATGGCTTTGTAAACCTTCTCAAAGCAATTGAAAAATCAAGTTCTTTCATACTCTAAAATTGATTTTATGTCTTTCATTTTTGCTTGTTTTTGTGTGCAACTTGACCTTTTCTTCCCCTCCTACTTGTTGTAATTCTAGTGTATCTAGGATGTGTAAGAGATTGTAAAACTCATTTAGATAATGTCCCAACCCAGCAAGATCCACTAGAACTCGTTCTTGCTCAAGTTTTGTTCACGATATCGAGTTTTTGGAGATTTTCGAATCCCTTCTTCTCCTGTTATTTTTGAGTGGTGGAATGGCTTCATGATTGATGAAAATACCTTGAAAAGGTTTTGTTCCAATCAGCCAAGCACCATGTAACACCCTACAAATCTAAACTGTCGTACAAGAAAATTTCGACAGCATCTCCCCTAAAATTAGGACAAAACGGAAGCGACAACAAGATTCATAATAAACATTACAAACGGGAATAACATAAAAGCATCAATACTAGAGATAACAAGTCTAAATCAACCAGAAAACAAACATAAACGTAAAACAGCTCCAAAGAGGACATCAACAGGTCTATGATTAATAAAATTTCAGCAAGCTAATGAATTATTAAATGCACTAGTCCATGTGATTCGTGATGACCCCGGAGGGTTGATTGTGCTACTAAGCCCACCCTTCAAGCTTACGACTCGCGAGAACTACCTGGAAACAACAAAATAACAAGGGGTGAGATTGGGTAATCTCGCAAAGCGGAACAACTTCTAACAAATAACACAGCCACAGTAAAACTAGCATACCAAATTCCTCATGTCCAATACCACATTACAGAGTCCACACAACCTCAGTAGAATGCATATGATTGTGCACATGCTTATGCCATGATCCTCCTCACCGTGCCCTTTCTCAGAACACACGGTGTTGTATGCCGTCTTGATCGCGCCAAGACTGGCGTCGACAAACTTCCAATGCATGATTATGCAGTTAATGCTTCATGCATAAATACATTCATAACTTCCCACTCTGAATTCACATGCTTGCATACCATCAAATAGCATGGATAAAATGCGAACATCATTGAGATAGAATATCTCAACAATTCATCTTGCAACAACATCTTTCTTCATTCTTACTCAAGATTCAAACGCCAAACAACCACATCACAATGCAGGATAGGATATTGCAATCTCATAAACAAGTAGTTAAACCATGTAGGTGTGCTGCAATTAAGGTTTATATTGAAGACGAAACAAATAGCGAGTTATAGTTTAGCAAGACCGCTACTTCCACTTGCCTTTACCGACGTTGAAGACGAATCTAGTTGCGTCCAGAAGGGGCACCACCTAAACAAGCATTATTTCAGTACATAGTGACAACACAAATGATCACGTAACTCGAACACGCGCTTCCTAACCCCCGTTCCCTTCTTAAACGCCAAAAACCCCAATCTGTCTAGGTTAAACAGCAGCAACCTCTCTTCACAATTTCGTATCTTTTTATATACAGATCAGAAAAATATAAAAAAATTACAGGAGCTAGATATTGACGAGATCTACAACTTTCATGAAGATCATAAATTTCAATTCCATTGTTAATTATGCCTAAACAGACGTCCAACACAGGGGACGAAATCTGTTTCCAGATTCTGTTCGTCAACTTCCAATAGAGATAAATCTCAGACCGTCGTCCCAAAAATTCTGAAAACATTACATAAGCTATATCTCGACGTTATATACAACTTTCTAGTTATAGGTTTTTGCAGGAAAAATCGTCTAGGTCACTTAAAATATGAAACAAGCCGCGCTGCACAATCTTCCCTCTCAGAAACAGCACCACGTGAACAACTACCCTTCTCCCCCTTCAAATCCCATCAAATCCAATCACCACCAGATCTAAAACACTCCCAATCCTAGGTATAACAGGGGGTAAAAGATTGGGAATTTTACCTAAAGTTCTCCGTTGAGATCCCACGAAGAACACGCGGTGATCACCGAAAACGAAATCTGCTTGTTCCCCACGCCTCCATGGATCCTCTTCTCGCTTTCTCCTTCGCGTTTCGCGGCGGATCTTGAGCCACCACGCAGGGGAGGAAGAGGAGATGTGGTGTGGCTGCTAGGGGAGGAAGGGGAGGCACCCTAGG
The DNA here is from genome assembly GCA_036346355.1 of Rhipidocladum racemiflorum. Classification (NCBI taxonomy): domain Eukaryota; kingdom Viridiplantae; phylum Streptophyta; class Magnoliopsida; order Poales; family Poaceae; genus Rhipidocladum; species Rhipidocladum racemiflorum. The sequence continues at coordinate 57,296,377 of CM070572.1, read as the reverse complement.
GTTTGGGGAGGGTGGCTGGCCACAAGGTGGGGGCGCACCCCTTGGTGGGGGAAGTGGGCCGGCCCACTAGGGGGGTGGGGAGGTGGAGGTGGGAAGGGGGATTCCCGGTCCAGGCCCAGGTTTTCTTCGGCCTTTTTCACCTAGCCCGAAACACCAAAATTAATATTAAAATGCAGCATTTTCTTCAATTGTTTCATCCCCCGACAAAACCGTCATTCCTTTCCGAAACAAAAACAAGGAAGAAAAACCCTACAATCACTCTCAAGTTCTAGGGCATCACACACCATCTCTTCTCCCTCTAAAGATTTCTCAAGAAAACTCAGTTTTTGGCTTGAAGAAGAGATATTTTGTGAAACCGAGATCCAAAGAGTTTGAGGGATGGTTCTTTTGTGTTCTTGCTTACTGTGACATGTGGGAGGTCATCTAAGATCAACTTGATCATCAAATCCCCACGAGAAATCTCCAGGTGAAGTTTGGGCATTTGACCATGTTTTGGTGCTTCCCTCTTTAAAATTGAAAAATGTCAAAACTTTAACACCAATCCTTGCGATTGAAGATTGGAATAGGTTTCTAACATCCTTGGGAAGGTGCATACAAACTTTCACCGATTTTTTATCAGCCGATCAAAAGATCCATCGATTTTCGTTTTTGAAGTCATATTGATTTATGTTCATATGCTTGATTTCACTGTCATCCGGTAGTGCCGTGGTTTCTGTTCATTTCGGTACTACCGCCCATTTAACTGCGGTAGTACTGCCCTAGAGCTGAGTTTCTCTGAAAATTTATATTTATGTACTTCCTTGATCAAATGAGATTTTGGTTGGTCTTTTTAGGGGAGAATTAATTTGTTGATCATTCAACCCCTCTGATCGCTATTTTAGTCCTTCAATTTTCGATACCGAAAACACTTTGATGGCCCACATGGTCGACTACACAGTCAAAACTTATGTCACCACCAAAACCAGAAGCCAAGTCTTGCATCACAGTGTAAGGCATCAAAGCTTTACCCGGTGTGTTGCTATCAAAGGAGTGGCTCACAAACTAGTACAATGGATGAAGCCATTGCTCAAATTAGTCATGAATTGGAGCTAGGTTCTGAGTCAAAATTTACCAATAACTTCGATGGGATGATCATGCGTGGACAACAATTTTGTGTCTCAAATGATCACAAGATCAAGGAGCTTATTCTCAAGGAAGCACATGATTCCCCTCTCTCTATTCACCCCAGGGTACAAAAATGTATCGGTGATCTGGCATAAAAAAAAGATGATAATCATATCTGTCTCCAGGTCTCACCGTTAGTGAACTATTGATTCTGAATACTTACATAGCTCCGACCACCCTCGGCGCGTATTGAGATCATCTGCAATCACCTTCTCTGATTTTAAATCACTGACACGATGAAATCCACATGCAGTAGAACCCACGTGCGGTGACCCAAAGTCAGAGAAAGTGTCGTGGCGCGGCCGACGATTCCGTGGCATCTATCCCTGCCCCGGCGCCGCAGCTCTGGCCCTGATAAGCACCCTGTCTTGTTCGGCTCCGGCGAGCGTTACTCCCCCGCTACCTCGAATCCTCCCTAGGGCGAACAAATGGCCCGCCGCCTCCTCCGCCGCAGCCTCAGCTACGCCTCCGCCGCCACCGAGGACATGGTCATCTCCTCCCTCCACCTCCTCTCCTCCACTAAACCGAACAAACCAACCCCATTCCCCACTGCCCTCCACTCCATTAACCCCGATCCCGATCCAACAACAACAGCTCCTACCACCATCCTCCTGTCCCCCGCGGAACGCCTCCGCGGGGTCTTCCTCCACAAGCCACCCGGCCGCGCCGCCCTCCACCGAGCCCTCTCCTCCACGGGCCTCAACGCCGCCGCCGCCCTCTCCCCGGATGTGCTCTCCGATGTCGTAAACCGTGGTAGCCTCAGCGGCGCCGCCACTGTCGACTTCTTCGACTGGGCCATCACCAACTCCAAGCTCCCCCCTTCCCTTCATACCTGCAACATTGTCATCAGGGCTTTGGGCAGGAGGAAATTCTTTGCCTTCTTCGACCCCGCCCTGGGGATCATGCGGAAAAGCGGCGTCTTTCCCGACCTAACCACACTGGAGATCATCATCGATAGTCTAGTTGCGGCCAGGCAGGTCAACAGGGCCGTCCAACTGCTCAACACCGACCAATTTGGATTTGGAATTGGGAAAAATTGCCACAGAAAGGAGGCCTTTGCTGTCCTCATCAACTGCCTCTGCCGGAGGTCACATGTTGGCCTCGCCAGCTCACTCTTGCAGGCTGCTCGTGGAGAGCTGTTTGATCTTGATAAATATGTGTACAATGCGGTGATTGGTGGTTGGGCGCGGTTTGGGAGGGTTGATAAGCTGGAGCATTTCTGGGCAATGATGCTGGAGGATGGACTAGTGCCAGATGAGGTTTCACATTGCCATCTCATCCAGTCATTGGGGAGAGCTGGGAGGGCTGAGGAGGCACTCGGGGTGTTTGAGAAGATGGTACATGAGGGATACGGTCCAACTACGATGGCCTACAATGCTCTTCTTTTCAATTTTATCTCAATGGGAGATTGGGACAGATGCATGAAGTATTACAAGGATATGGTGGATAAGAACTGCCCCCCAAACATTGACACATACTACAAGGTGATAAGAGCCTTTTTGGGAGAACGGAGGGTGGCTGATGCGCTTCAAATATTTGACGGCATGTTGAATCAAGGAATTTTGCCAAATAGTGGTGTGATTACATCGTTCATTGAGCCATTGTGTACATTTGGCCCCCCTCGCGCTGCTTTGGTGATTTACAAAAAGAGTAAGAAGGCTGGTTGTAGAATATCCTTGAAAGCATATAAGCTTTTGCTCAAAAGGCTTGCCAGGTTCGGGAAGAGTGGAATAGTTTTGAAGATTTGGGAGGAGATGCAAGAGTGTGGGTATCCATCCGATAAGGAGATTTATGAGTTTATTGTGAATGGCCTTTGCAATGTGGGTAAGGTTGATGCTGCTGTGTCCGTGGTGGAGCAATCACTTCGGAAAGGCATCTGTCTAGGGAGAGTTGTGTATAGCAAACTGAACAATAAGTTGTTGGAGATGAACAAAGTTGAGACTGCATACAATTTGTTAAAGAAAGTCAAAGATGCACGTGCACTAGCTAATTCACGCAACTACTGCCGTGCTAATGGTTGGCACTTCTGAGCACTATCAATTTCTCATTCTAATGGTAAATGACAAGTTATTTAGTTCGACTGGTGAAAGTGCTTTATGTGCTGTTGGAAATACATTTGTCTTTGATAAACTTGATGCAGCTAAAACTCGTAAGTTGGAGAGGCTAAAGGTACAGGTAAGCACCTGTACTAGTTACTTCATTGTATTGACATGTGGCAATTTTTCTGCTTACCAAGATATCACATATATAAATTTATTTGTCACTGTTGATGGGATTCTTCTGACCAAATCTGGCATGATGACTGGTGGAATAAGTAGTGGAAAAGCTAGATCAAATAAATGTAACATCAGTAGATGTGTAGAAGAGAATGCCTTATGCATTTACCTTAACTATGCATAGACATGTCTTATTGGCTCTCCATGGAATTTGTGCTGCAGGCGTCCATCATTGCAGGAAGCCTTCGCCCATTTGGATTGCCAGTGTAGCAACATCAGTCTGGACGAGAACACTATAGGAGGGATAGAATGCCTAGACGAGTGCCTATTGCCTCGTGCACCAAAATGACCCCCTGAGCTGCAGATCCCGGTATCAAGAAACCAGGCTGTCGATGACGAACTCTTCCCGTTCATTGATCTTCCGGATGCGTCGTGCGGAGGTGTAGAATCATGCGCAGCGATGTTCCTTGTGACTGGCAGCAACCAGTCATTTGTGGGAAGTATGCAGTTCTTTTCAGTGCAGTTACATGGTTGTAGTCTTGTAGTGTTACTTTGCTGGTGACTGGTTTTTGATAGCTTCTGCTCCTTGCAAGTGCGATGGATAACATGTTCCCTGCTCATAATACTTCAGTGAACTTAACAACAGACATTGCTGCCTTAGCTGATTTTGTTCTGGTTCGTTTCCTTGAGTGGTATTTGTGATCCTTATTATTCAGGCATTTCGTGATGTATGAAAAACTGCTGGAAGATGAGGGGTATTTTATGCCAAGCACACTTTTTTCTGTCCCTGGAGTTAGCTTTTTTCTTCAGAACAAAAGCACTCCAAACCTGACACTGACACATTCTTTTGCATTTCAAGGTGGCAATGAAATTGAGACCCAAGGTAATTTGTTTCTCCACAACACAGTGTCACATACATGTCATTCTTGATTCTTTGTTTTACAGACTCAGTTTATGTACTATTCTGTCCATTGTCAAATTATGTCTGATAACCTTTCATTGTTATTTTACACTTCATAGAGTTTCAGTTTTGCAGGCCTCAAATGCATACCTTCATTTAAGGGGCAATGGTCTCAAGATGTCATTTGATTTTGTCAAAGAAATGCCTAGAGGAGCTAGACCAATGGATCCATTAATCTACCTTCATTAATAGGGCAGCTGCCTTATGTATGGACTATGGAGCTTCTTTTCTTGGTATGACTTTGCTTTATGGATTTTTTATATAGAGCCGGTTAGTTTGAATCACCTGGTATATTTGCTGTGGCACTTTTACAAGCAAAGAAATGTGGTGGAAACTTATTTTTATATAGTTTATAAAAAGAATGAATTGATATTGCAGGTAATTTTGACCAACCTTGTATATGAGAAGCAAGGCGAGATCGAATCTGCAATGATGATATACGTGACAGGGTTAGGGTAGCACTAATTGAAGAAAAGCTTGTCCAACATCGCTTGAGATTATTTGAATGTCTCCAACAGAGGCCTCCTAAGGCACCGGTGCATAGTGAAATTTTAAATCATCTCGAAAACACAAGAAGATTCAAAGGTCGACTGAGACTGATGTAGGAAGAAGCAGTTGAAAGAGACTTGAAGGATTGGAATGTATCCAAAGACTTGACATTTGATAGGAGTGCATGGAAGTTAGCGATCAACATATCTGAATCCTATAAGCTTGTTATTACATATTCAAAAAATCTCAATCATAGGACGATTTATTCCATATTTAATAATTCCAATATGTTAATTGTCTATATAATAATATATGAAATTTATTAACAAACCAGTAGGTTCACATTCTTGTGTGTGACCCTATAGGCCTATTGTGATATTGGTAGTGTATCGAATCACCATTCAATGCACGTCATAAGCAGCTCATAGCAGAACATTACAACCTCCAATGTGGCTCATAGCAGAACATTACGACCTTCAAAACCACATGGATATCATTTATCCAACAAGCTATCAACGAATATATGTTCGATCCTTTTGTTACTTTCAAATATCAAGATTAAACCCAAGACTAGCTATTTGTTATCCTTGTGCTGTTTAACTCGTCATCCCTCGAATCTCCAAAGCTGGACTAAATAAATCAAGCAATTGACACCTTAACCTGGTCAGGAATGGCTATGCACATGCTTTAGTCTATCTTCGAGTGATCTTAAGATATCTTTTTCCTCGTATAACAAGGAGGATAAATTTCCATCTTGACCATACGTATCTCTCCACATGTGTCAATATATTCCCAGGTATAACTAACATAATTATCCCATTACAAACAATAATTAGTAACATCAAAGAATGTGATCATCATGTTGGGATCCATGTATGTTTCAGGTCAGATGATCAATCATAAACATTGTACGAAACCAATCGATGACACATATTTAATGTTCAATGCGGTGTTTCATAATGGGTCTATGAAAATAAACAATTGGTGTTCTAATCAATTAAACGACAAGGGATAATGTATAATAATACCACAAACATGTTACAGAGTCTCACGATCAATTCACATACTTGATTATTTATAACATGGTACTTATTAAAGGCAAGGGTTTAAATCACGATTTTCACAGCTTTGCAGCAAAATCCTAAAAAAGCTACAACAGTTATCACTAGCTATGGCGGAAGCTATCCTTCATCGCTTTTTCAGTATTAAAATATTTTAAAAAAAATAAATGTGTGTATAATATAAGTCATCTCCAAACAAATTGTAAAACCATGGTACTTTAGAAGGTATTAATATTTTTATAATAAGAATATGAGTCAAGTCCGAAATCAATAAACATGCTAATACATATCAACGACCATAACTGATAACCATATAATGTTCTTAACAAGTACTTCATCACTAACAAATATGAATGCTGGATTATTGAAAAGGGTGAGATGAGGTATTTTACAAGGTGTTCTCATAGTTCAGGCTTATAAGAGATGCATTTGGGCCTTCTAGTAATGTTGGATTTCAAAATTGGCATAATGCTTTGCCCGTGGTGTCGGGACCCAAACATTTAAATCCAGACCCTCTGTGTATACTGCAATCTAGTCCAAGATCATGCTAGTGCACACAGTGGCAATATAGATATAATATCAAAATCATACACAACAAAAATATAATAAAACACTATATTTATTAAATAAAGATATTTTAATGACCTTAAGGTTTGACCTCACGGAGCTTTAACGGAAAACTTCAATGCATTTGACAAGGTTCGACTCCTAGCAACTCGCTTTCTCGTGGAACTCCTCACCCCAAAGCAGGTATAGACTCCTCTTTAACTAATGGATTTGTTGTGGCAAGGGTACACATAAAACACTCAACAAGTTGTACACAAAATGCAAGTCTATTATATCTACATGCAAGGGTTGTCCAAAGAATAGTTAATTTGGCTATTTTGCAGTAAAACAACATTTTCAATGGATACAATAAATATATTAAAATAAAAAGTAAAATAAATAACATTAATAATACATTTCTTGGATATTTCTCAAGATAAATTGGCACACAACCTAATCCAAATTTATTACTTCTATTGGCACACAGCCTCCCTTTCCAAGTTTAGTTTATAAAATCTAACCCTTGAGTGAAATTCCCGAGCATTGTCTATAACCGAGGACGCGACTATTCAAATAAGTTGTACACTCTACAGAAGTTATATACTTTACATACAAGATATGATCAATATATTATTATCATGCAATTGATACGTTTTCTTAGGCGTGTGACAAAGAAGATCATAACAAAACTTTACAGAAACTCTATCCGAACATAGATACTCCCGATAATCCTGATCTCACTATTTCTCCCTCACACAAAGTAGAAGAATAGAAGGGACTCATCGTTGGACTAGGAACAATCATTATTCAAGATATGGAGCCACTGCAACACAAACCTTCCCCAACCGCGCGCCTAGCTTAGTCTACGACATGAGATATCATATGTTAAGACTCGGTAACTTACTGAGTTATGTCTGTCCCGTACCAGATATGTGGTTGTATATTTTAGCCCAGTTTAATAGCTTACAAGGTTAAACCTTAATTTACCAAGGCAAGACTTTCAAATAATCGCAACAACCATTATCAATCGATTCACAAAGAATCTCCAACCCAAATATCACATAGACCAATTAATATGGCATATAGCCTCTTATCACTTGCCCCAATCTAAACCATTTACCACCCCAATTGATTATCGTGCAACACATGCCATCGACACCAACATCATTGTTTCACAACACATGACACACTCTTTTTCAAAAGATATCCCATTGACTATTAGTCGAGTTTGAATTTTGTAACATCCCAAATTTTTGCTTTTCATGAATTTAAATAAGATTTGGCTCTTTGGTGAATTTTTGGAATTTTCTGGAATTTATTTGGATTTATTTGGAATTTATTTGAATTTATCCCCTTTTGGAATAATTAAATAATTTAATTTTGCAAATAAAATTTTGTTGGAAATATTTTATTTGAGTCCAAAAGGTTCCAAAATATTTTCTAGAATTTTTCTGGAATTTTTCTGAGTGTTTTGCTATTTTTAATGAATTAAATGAATTTCTAGGAATTAATTTGAATATTTAATCGCTGGAATAATCGAGTTGGTTTGTACTGTTCCTCCGACCCGAACCCGACCCGAGCCCGAGTCTGACTCGAGTCCGAGTCCGACTCGAACCCAACCTAACCCTAACCCTCTCGACCGTCCGATCAAGATCGAACGGCCGAGATTGAGCCACGTCGCCGAACCCGAGTCCGACCGAGCCAGCCAAGTCGCCCGAGCCGGACCCGAGCCCAAACCCCGCACCGTTGGATCTTGATCCAACGGCTCACGTTGAGCCACGTCACCCCTCTCCGAGTCCTCGTCGGACTCCGCCGCCGCCCACGTGTGGGCCTCGGTCTCCGCGCTTTTCACGGAAGCCGATGCCCCTATTTAAAGCGCCGCCGCCGCCACCGGGTAGCCGACTTCCGTGCGCACTCGTAGCCCTAGCCCACGTCACCTGAGCCGCCGCCGTTTACCCGCTAGAGCTCGCCGTAGTTGGTCTAGCGCCCCGCCGCGGTTATTCGTCGATTCCGCCGCCGTCCGCCGTCCTCCGTCGCCGTTGAGCCCAGATCCGGAACCGCAAGGACCAGCCGCGTCGGAGGGGACCTTTCACTTCGCCGGAATCGCGCCCAAACGCCGTCGGGCGTGTTGTCGTCCTCGTCTCCGGTGACCTCTGCTCCGCCGCGCGCCATTGCCGCCTCGCGAACTCCATCAGCCGTCCGATCAAGATCCGAGGGCCCAGATTCGTCCACATCCGATCAAGATCGAACGGTCCTTACCAGCCGAGCGGTTTCCTTAACGCGTTAAACCAGATCCGATCTGGGCCGTTGATTTTCAAATCAACGGCCGAGATCTAGCCACGTGGGCGGAAGTCGGCGCCCGCGATCGGCCGCGATCGCCGCCCGATCACCGTGACGTCACGTGTGGCGTCGGCGTGGCTCAGCGTGTCGGCCAACCCGACCAACCGCACCATGACGTCACGCCGGCGTCACGGTGAAACCCGGTATCGGCCGTCCCTTAGCCGTGCGTGATGACGTCACTGCTGACGTCATCCGAGGGGCCCACCTGTCAGTGAGACACGTGAGCCGTGGACCGGGTCCATAGTGGACCGAGCCGCGCCGTGCGCCGGGTCCATGGACCCGAGGCGACGTGGCGGCTCCCGATTGGTCCACGTGTCATGCTGACGCAATAAATTAATTTCCAAAAAAGAAAATGATTTATTAATTCGAATTATTGATTTCAAAAATGGATTCAAACTTCAAACGCTTATAACTTTTGCGTTTCAACTCCGATTTGAGTGATTCAAATTTCTAAATTTTCATAAAAATGAGACCTACTCAAATATGAATTTTAATTAATTTTTTATTATGAATATTTCTCTGTTTATAATTAATTAATGTTTTATTTAAACTTTAAATGGTTATAACTTTTGCATTTAAACTCCGAATTTGACGATTCCAGTTTCTAAAAATTCATAAAATTATGCTCTCTATGTTTGTGAACTTTATTGGGATGTTTGGACACTTTTTGTCTACTGTTTATTTATTTATTGCTATTTGCACGCTTTACGAGTAGACGTTGAAGTGCCCGAAGGCTTCGAATGTGAAGTGTTGTCCCAGGAGCCAGCACAGGACCAAGAACAAGTACTCTTTGAAGGCAAGTTGTGCTTTGACCATGTTGAACCCATTTTCAAATTAAATTGGTTTAAATTATTGCATGCTAGTTTAATTAGAAAATGCTTTATTTAATTATGGGAAATTAGATAAATGCCAAATTACTGTATGACACCTTGGTTAATTAAATATGTGCCATGACCCCTTGTCACCCTAGTGTGGATTATTAGTTGGACATTACTAAATTGCCAACATGGGTAGTTAGACCGATGTAGTATGCTTAGCCTTGCCACGTGAAATGCTTTGGACAATCAAATGCTAATTTTGACTTAATGAGATATTGAACCTGTTTTGAAAGAAGGATCATGTGTTATGATTGTTGATGGCACGTGGTGCATGGTAATCAACTGGGGTTTGATAAATAGTTTTGACCGGGGCATGTGGCAAGAATGATCGGGTGGGCCAGTTGTGGCACCGGGAACGTTGTTTTGGTTCTTCGGGTAGTCTTGCCCTGGTCACCCTAAGGACTTAACCTTGCAAGCCTTTGAACTGAGTCAAACGTGCAACCACATGTCTGTAATGGGACGGACCTAGTTGATTAAGTTGCTAATAACGTACCTATGGGACCTTAGGATGTCAACTATACCTTTTGTGTAGTTGTACGGGGGAGCGTACCGGGGCTGCGGCCAGGTACCATCTAACGGTGGATTGGCCTAAACTTCGCCTTCGCTAAGGGAAGGGTTAGTGTGCAATCACCGGGGAGGACCACTTGTGCTGTTAGAAGTTTCCGAAAGACTGTTACGGACACTCGCCTTTGTGGTGTTTGACTGTATCTTGTGGGTAAAGTGCATAACCTCTGCAGAGTGTAAAATCTATTCGAATAGCCGTGTCCGCGGTATTGGACATCGCTCGGGAATTACAGTCAAGGGTTAGACTTTCTTGAAAATGACTTGGACTTGGAAGGTTTGGTTTGGTTTAATAATGATGTTGATGGAAATGTGGATTAGGATTGGAAAAGATGTTTATTTAATTCCTGGAAAAGTTATTGATCTTATACATGTTTCTACTGCTTTTTGAATCTACTTATGTTACTTGTCAAGATGCTGTTTTATTGCAAATATACCCTGAGCTACTCCTTTGTACTAAGCCATGCATGTAGTATATTAGTTTGCATTCTGTGCATGACTTGCTGAGTACCAAGTACTCACCCTTGCCACAATACAACACCAGTTGAAGAAGAGTCTACACCAGCTTTGGAGGAGGAGCTCCAAGAGGAACCGTCTAATTAGGGAGCGAGCCCAGTCAGTTGCCTGTGGTATACTGGATGGCGCCACGAAGTTATCTTATTTTTTCGCTGCAGTTAATTCTCTCTTATTGAGTTTTCGCCCTGCGTAGCATATATTTGTAACTTGACCATAAGGTCGAGCAACCAGCTTGGTTAACTATTTAAGGTACCTTATTATTTCGTTGAGTATGATTGTGATATTTACCAATGTTGAGACTGTGTGCACTAGCGCGTTCCTGGACTAGTGCTGAATACACAGAGGGTCCGGATTTGCAAATTCGGGTCCCGACAAATTTGCACTTTTAAAATATATCAATTATTTGTGGCATGGCTAACCATACTAACATGATCTAACCAACTCATGTTGGCATTATATTAACATCCAACTAATAATTATCTATCCTAGGTTGAAAAATTAATATGGCAAAGCAAATGACAAGGCATGTATAATTCATATGGAATGAATAACTAATTCCCAAACTATTTGAAAACAGGTATAACTTGAAATATCATGTAATAAGTTAAAATAAAAAAAGCATTTGGAAAACTGGGTTCAACATTATCAAAGCACAACTTGCTTTGAAACAACTCCTGATCTTGGTCTTGAATCAACAATACACCTTCGAACGCTCCCAACGCTCCCAACGCTTCAATGTCTAAGCGAAACGAACAGCAAAAATAAAATAAATACAAAATAAACTCCAAAAATAAAATAAAACACACTGGAGTGTAGAGCTTAATTTTAGATAAATTTAGAAACTTGAACGGACTCAATCGGAGTTCGTATGAAAGAGAATGGACTCTTGAAAGAATCACCGAACAATTAAATACTAGAAAAGGAGAGAGAAAGAAGAATATTCCCTCATGGGAGAGTAACAAGTGAGGCCAAACTGATTTTCTATTTTTCAATTAATTTATTAATTTTCTGTAACATCCCAAAAACTCACCAAATTGAAATACAAAGTTGCTAGGTCATTCTCCAAGTTTATTATGAATTTCCTGAATATTTTGGAATTTTTGACACTAAGGCCCCGTTTGGCAACTTGGAACCAAGCTGTTTCTACTAGAATCTGGGAGAAATCCAGCCAAACGGGCTAATACTCGGAACGATTCTCCTCAGAACGTTTCTTCTTTTTCTACACCATGGCTGAATCACCCTCAACCCCGTTTCTACTAGTTTCTACTAGAATCTGGAACCGTACCAAACGGTTTGCAGAAAATGATTCTGATTCTACCTGAAACGTTTCTACCAAGAATCTAGAACCATTTCCGTTTCTATTAGAATCTGGAACCGTACCAAACGGGGCCTAAATAAAATGCTTTTCAAAAGTCTAGTTATGGTTTCTAATCTTCAAATTACAAATTTAGGTCATCTCAATGTCTGAAAATATTTCATTTAAGTTCCAAATAATCCAAAGATCCTCTCTAAAAATCAAACACTAGATTTTTCTTTAAAACAAAAGCACTAAAAGAATTTTTAAGAAACTCACAGAACTGCTTATGCTATGAAAGTTTCACCAATGCATTAGTATCACTCCAGTAGCCTCCCCAATAATTTTCATAAAATTTGAAATCGGTTTGATAGCTCAAACCAATTCAAGAAGAATCAGCTGTCAATTTAAAATACAATTGAAATCAATAAAATTTTGAAAATGGAAAGCGCCTTTATTTGGAAACCGTGTTCATGGAAAGAATATGTAAGTATCAGAAAATATGCTTTCCTTTGTAGGTTTAGCTCTCTCTCTCTCTCTCTCACCCCCACGTAAAAGTTCAACGAGCAAGGCAAGTACCTCCTTTAACCATGCATGTTGATACTATTATTTTATTTAAATTATATTATTTTATCAATTTATGTATGTGTATTTTTAGTAAATTTGCTATATTGTGGGTACCGGTAGATATTCTTGCTTGTTGCTTGGAACTTCCTCAATAAATACGTAAATATCAACCTTGGAAATTCATAAGGTAGGGGTTAGACATGAAATAATGCCAAACATGGGTATACTCGAAGATGTAAATACTTGCTTAGCTATGCATTAGACTTGGGAGAACAAATGAAAGGTTAGGCTGTTTGTTCGGGTATGACACCTTGGGTAAGTGGTTTCTGTTATTTTAATATAAAGTCAAAAATAAAGATTAGGTTTTGATGCAGGCGAGTTATTTATATAATATGAAGTGCATAGTCTTGCACGTAGTGTAAGGGGAGTTATTGCTCTAGTCGAATTAAGGACCGAATATAGTGTTGCATAATCCCAGATATTTAGTGTAATCACAAGTGCTATTATGGGGTGGCCTTCACCTATTATGTTTCTTAGGTCTTGTTTTGCACATTGGAAGGCCGAAGTAGTATGGGCATTACACTCTTGACATAATGTTGGTAAGCCTCAGATATTCGTTTTTATGGGATGGTTTTCTTGAAGGTATTGGGAATAACGCTTGCCAATACAATGATGCATACCTTGCTATGGGGAAAAGGATGCGATAGGGTCTAAACTATCTTAGTAATGTGTGTATGGGTCTAGATTTTCGTCACCATAACAAGGGGTAAACATCATCGGGCTGGTGCAAAGTTAGGTCTAGATGATGTAACGGTTCATGTCATGATTTCTCAACCACACACCAAAGAAAGTGTGAAAATAAAGGCAAAAAGAGTTGCTCATATCTTGTGGGTAAATATGTGGGCCTCTGCAGAGTGTAAACCTTTTTGAAAAGCCGTGCTCATGGTCATGAGAGACTTGGTGCACTAACACTAGTTAGATTTTATGTTTTCTCAAAAAGGGTTGAATTGAATAAATTAGTGAGAACTGTTGTTTCATATTTTATGCTAAGTATAGCAGGGAATGGATCGATGCTGAGTTGTTTATAATTCATGCTACTTACACTTGCTATTTATATACATGTCAAATTGCTCTTTACAAATTCCGTTTGAAGTTATTATTGTTATTTATGACTAAACCTCGCTTTATGCAAAAGAACATGGTAGGATAGCTATTTTTCTTTAATATAGCCAAGCATTCATTATATTTGTGATACACTACAAGTCTTGCTTGTTGATATTCAGCGAGCGAAGAAACCAAAGTCCTCAATGATTCGTACTTTATCACAGGCTACGGAGATTACGGTGACGAGCTTTTCTAGACTTATCCTTATCAGTTGCTTGTAGATTAATCTAGGCCAAGGCATACTACTAAACTTTTGTATCTTTCGCTGCACTCTATTCAGCATTTAAGACCTTATTATATAAACAATTATTTGTTAATACATTTGTGATATTATGTATGAATGTGATGGCAATGTTATAAATGTGCGTACTAGCCACTGATTATGGGACTAGTACAGTATGCATAGGAGACCCCTTAGTATTCCACGCTAGAAGGGAGGCTCTCGACATTTTCCAGAAATTAATAGAGGCTAAAATGTGAACCATTGGTCTGCGGTCCAAGTCCACGAACACTCCAGCCTAGTCCACGATAGTGGCTCACGGCTTGACTCACTAACATGTGGGCCCCACACGTCAAAGACTAGGCTCACAGTGAACTAAGTCTACCTAGATATATTGGATTGCGTAGCAGCTGACATGGCACCACGTCGGCGGCGGCGCGCGAGAACCTAGGGTTAACAGCGGCAAGCAGCGGCGTGGCGAGCGACGACCTTTGGGTCGTACCACCGACAGGAGCTTCGCATGGCGATCCTTCTAACGCGAGTGTCGCGGCCATCAGCGAGCGGCAACGTGGAAGAAGTAGTGGCAGCGACAACCTACACAGCGACAACGACCTACAACCACGCATCGGTTGAGATGGTGCGCGCATGGGAAAGAACACGAGACGATGAACCTCACGATGCAGACCAAGGGACCAGGAACTCACTGGCAATGACACAATTCGGCGAAGACTCCCACGGACACAGGAAGATGAAGCTGACAGGTGAGCCCCACCTAGGGCTGGCTATCGAGCGTAATGAGCTATTATCGAGGTTTATTCGAAATTGACATAGTTTGACGTAAAATCATTTTATGTACCATTTAAGTGGTTATTTTAAATTCGAGCTAACGAGCCACTATTGAGCCAAGCCTCATTAACTTTTTTTTGTTCGAAATAAACCCATTTCAATTTTGAATCTATTAAAAAAACTATAATTGAAAAAATTTTAATTCGAACCCTAACGAGTTTTTTTTGCCAGCCTTAGCCCCACCTGCTGGTGTCTCACGCGGCGGCGGACCGAGCTTGGTGCAACGCATAACTAGGCTAGCCACGCGCGGGTCAGTTGGACTGGGCTTGGCGCATTGGGCTGGCTAAGTTGGGTTTTGGCCCAAACACTATTAGAGCATTTTTATTTAGTATTTTTAGAAAATACATAAAATAGATATGAACTCCAAATAAATAACAAATAGGCTTGGAAAAATCCCAAAAAACTATGTTAAATATCTTAGATCATATACAACCCAAATAAAATAATTTTAATAATTTTTCACCTGAATATTAATCATATTAAATCCTTTTTGAACAAAGAAAATTCTAATTTAAGCTTTAATTGGCAATAAAAATTATAAAAAAAAATTTGGAAAGGCTGAAATACTTAAAATAAACTCAAAGATGCAAAAATTAGGATTTTACATGTGGGCGCCTATATACGATAGTGAAGCTATCGCTAGCTATAAGCTACGACATATAGCAAGGCTATCGTTGGTTGTAGCGTTTGTACCTAATATAATGAAACATTGTCCCGTAACTTCGCATTTGGTGTAGATCCAAATAAGCTATAGCTAGCTATTTAGAACACCGATTAAAAGAACATAAAAACGTAAACATCTAGCACATTTCCTACGAATTTTTTTTATAAATAATCATTTTTTAATTGTGTATTACAAAAATATACCTTCATATTTTTTTTTACAGAAGTAGGCTCTTTTCGCGCCACGTCATCGCGATTTAGGACTTTTCGCGCCACGTCATCGCGATTTGCATCATTTCGCGCCACGTCACCGCGAAGCCTGACGTGGCCACAGGGAGGGGGCATCTCGCGCCTGGGTGGCGCGACAGGCGCGGGTCGCGCTGAGGTGGCGCGATGGCAGGGGAGCGGGCCCGCGGCGGCAAGGCGCGATGGGCAGTGGGCGGTGGGCAGCCGGCGGGTCAGCCGGCGGCGCCCCTCCTCCATTATTGCTCCCGCCAGCCTCGCTCTGTGCCGCTCAAACCAGAGAGAAAAGAAGGAAGAAGCAGGAAAGAAAAGAAGAAGAGAAAAGAAGGAAGAAGAAGAAGAAAAGGAAAAAGAAGAAGAAGGGAAGGAAGAAGAAGAAGAAAAGAAGAGGAGGAGGAGGAGCAGAGTATTTTTTTGGTGCTTGTTAGGTAAATGCGTTAAATCGTTCGTTCTTCGTTCGTTCTTCGTTCGTCGGTTAGTAATTTATTTAATTATTTTTTGGTCAATGTAATTTATATATACGTAGGAAAATTGTAGGTAGTCTTACAAAATTATTATAGTAATCTAAAATAATGTATTATGTAACTAATTTTGTTTTGTACATAATTTATGTAATTATGTGTGAATAATGTTGTATATGTGCAAATAATATTGATACGTAATATAATATTAGCCTAGAAATATATTAGTTGGAATATGTAACTATTAGACCAAAAAAAAAATGTTGGTCATTGGCAAAACGAACATAGTAGTTACAGAAAATTTTTGGGGACACAGGAAAATTGTTAAGTAAAATATAAATATTGTTATGGTATGAACTAAATATTGCAACACACGCCGTAAAATTGTTAGGGTATCAACTAAACGTAATTTCAATTTTCTCCTTAATTATTTAAATCGAATATATTAAAATGGTCATAACTTTTGATACATAAGTTCAAATTGAGTGAAACAAGTTTCTAAATTCATGGAAAAAAGAATTAAAGTTTGAACTCTGGTTTAAAATAGAATTCACATTGAAAGTGCAATTAAAATTCAAAAAAAATGAGGCAGTATTCTTTAGAATCCTTATGTCATAACTTGATCGTGTGATATCAATTTTGTAATTAGGTTAAATAATAATTTGATCGTGTGCTTTAAATGTGTTAAATAATAAAACTGGTTTAACTTGATGTACAAATGATGTACGATGCAACTGTTAATTGGTACCATGATGTACGATTATAAATATGTGTAGTGTAGTACGATGCAGTTCAAATTATTTTGTTTCACAACTCTATTGCAGTTGCCATTAATATGCAGTTGGTATATCAAATATTAATTGGGCATATCGTAAATAATTTTTAATTTGCAGTAGCTACGTCTGCTATGGATGCATTCAAAGTGTTTTACGGTGACGGAGTGGTTCAGGAGGGGCAATACGGGGTAGATCTGAGTAGCTTTCAGCAGTGTATTTTATACCATCAGAATCCGGCTGAAATGAGTTTCGAAGATCTGTGCGGGTGGATTTGTCAGAGTCTTTCGCTGAATCCTATAGTGCATGATGTGAGCATTAAATGCTTGTGGCCGAGAGGTACACACGACTCGGTATGGGTGCTTAGACCGTTGGAAGCGGGCTCGATCTTGGAGGAACTACGTCAATTCATCAAGGCAGCGTGGCTGGGGTTTTGTCCTCTATGTGCGACGGCAGTCAAAAGCAGACTTGGCAAGTAACGAAACCCGATCGCGGTGCAAGCGAGAAGGTCGGCGGAAGTTCATGACAATATTCGGTCAAGCGCTGCGGACGGGACAAGCGAGATGAAGGGAGGAGTTGGAAGGGTTAGTGGATATGCTATAGGAAGACAATCTACGGGCGGCGGGGGAAGAAGAGGCACTTGCGATGGACGAACACGATGAATCGTCCTCGGACGATGATGACAGTATGTCCGCACAGGTGCCTGCTGCTTGGAATAGGGGCGAAGCGAAAGACCTAGCAGTCGATGATGCCGCTGACTCGACATGTGAGTACCGACCAATTGAGGTTCGTGTGCACGCAATGTACGCGGAGAAGTCCGCTTTGCAGGATGCTATAAGGGTCTGGGCAATGAGCTTGCAGCGGCCGGCAAGAGTTGTGAAATCCAGTAAAGATTGTTACACGGTGAAGTGCGAAAACGCCGAATGCGGTTGGCGTGTTCATGCCCACAGGCCCAAGTATGAGTTGAACTGGGTAGTCACGAAGGTTGTGCGGCCTGATTGTGTTACGAGCAATGTAACATCGAGACATCGTAACCTGACCTCATCTTTCATCGCGAACGTGATGTACGGAGAGATTGTGGAGAAGTTTGACATGGAGGCACAACACATAGTACTTGCCATGAGGAACAGATATAAATACCAAATCAGCTACGCCAAAGCGTGGAGGGCGAAGCAGAAGGCATTGGAGAAGCGCTTTGGTACATTCGAGGCATCCTATGATAATCTTCCCCGGCTTCTGGACGTCTTGAAGGAAAGAAACCCCAGGACATATACTGCTATACATGATAGAGAATCTCAGAACCCACCCGGCTTTATGGTTATGGAGCGTGCTTTTATCGCACTTGGGCCTTGTGTGGAGGCTTTCAGGCATTGCCGGCCGATTATGTGTGTGGACGGGACTTTCCTCACCGGCAAGTACAAGGGCCAAATTCTGACGGCCATCGGTGTGGACGGAAACAACCAGATACTTCCTATAGCCTTTGCTTTCGTGGAAGGTGAAAACTACGAGAGTTGGCTGTGGTTCTTCAGAAAACTGAAGATCGGAGTTGTGAAGGATAGGCCTAATGTATGCATAATTCACGACCGCCATGCTGGGCTGATGAAAGCGATAAAGAAGATGCAGGGAGATGTGCAAGAGCCCATTCCGTGGCCGGATTTGCAGAACCGGTGGTGCATGCGACATATGGCAGCTAACCTGTTCAAATATTTCAAAAGTAAGAAGTTGATGAACCTATTCAAGAGGTTGTGCAAGCAAAATCAGCAGAGAAAGTTTGATGCCATCTGGGAGAAGCTTGACGAGCTCACTAGCAAGCAGATACGTGACGGAGAGAGACAAGCCGGGCGATTGCCGGAGGCACCACAGCGTTTGCAGCCATTACCGGACATTGACCCCCCAAACATCAGAAGGAGGCTTTCCAGAAACATCAAGTGTTTCGCCTTTGGATCAGTCTGAACCGGTTGAGAAGTGGGCACTATTGTATGACACACTTGGGGCAAGGTATGGGGTTATGACAACCAACCTTGCTGAGGTATACAACTGGGTAATAAGGGGTCTTCGTGGCATGCCCCTTGTCGCTATCGTGGAAGGTATGTTGTACGGTACAGTGAGGTATTTCCGGGAACGGCATGCCGCGGCAGTGTTGCATGCAAGTACCATTCAGAGTCCCTACTGCAGCGTTGTTACAGCTTGGATAGCGAAGAAGGTTGAGAAGGGCCCTCCTACATTCCGTCGTCGTCATGGGTACGACGGAGTTACAATTTGAGGTAACACTGAGGAATATGGAGGGCCGGAATGTCAAGTGGGAGAATCACCCATGAAGTGAGCTTAGGCGGTGGTGGGGATGGCATGTGCACCTGCACTTGCCGAAAGCCGTACCTTCTACATAAACCCTGTTCGCATGTCTTGGCGGCCTGCGGCCAGATTCAGATGAGCAGTGTACAATTTGTTTCTCCGTACTACATGGCGGATACGGTAGTTGAAACGTGGTCCGGTGAACTACATGGGTTTCGTGTTGCTGGAAACTTCACTGAAATTGACAATGCCACGCGCAGATGGGTCCCTGACATGAGCAGTGAAGGGCGGGAAAGGTCGTCGCCAAACGCGCCGCATCCGCAACGACATGGATGAGTCTGAGGCTGGAGGCCCTGTCCGGAGGTGTGTCCTATGTGGAGAGTACGGCCATAGGAAGAACAAATGTCCTGCGAAGAGCGTTTCAGATGGAGGGTCTTGACGTATATGCCTGTGAGGCGCTTGCCTTGTTCGAGGGTTCCCCCCCCTTTGTATGGAATGTAATAATCATACATGTCTACGTTAAATTCTTATGGCTATGACTCCTGACAACTATTGTATTCCTTCTTTATGTCATGCTTCGAGGAGTGAGTACTTGTAATGTGAAAAGAATTGCGTCTGGTTATGTATTGAAGAAAACTACATGTGTTTGTTCTGGGGCATGGTGTTGCTTGTTTATGCTTTTGACATAATGTCTATCTTTGATCTCGTCAACATAAATTATTATTTTGTTTTGTCGTGCGCAGGTATGGCGGCTGTGGGCGAGGGTTGCGATTGGCCGTACGGCCTTCTTGATCGTCACTTGGACGCACGCCACCGTGCACGGTTGCACGCTACTACCAGACCGGGCACGGATCCTGGTGTCTTGTCCACACGGACTCCAGTACGTGCATGGGGCCTTGACGACCGCTGGTTACCCAGGTATGTAAGCGTACTAAGTTTTGTGGTACTTAATGGGTTGAAACATGTTGTGGTCTAACTTGTAATTCATTGTTGCAGATTGGAGGCGGCGGGACTACTTCTGCTTGCACGGATGGTGGAGGCCACACAGGAGGACCACGTCGAAGGTCTGGATGGCGAGGTCATTGTCGTCGAGCGATCCCGACGCTTCCCCTTCGACCGATCCCTCCTTACTGCCCTCGTGGACCGCTGGCGGCCTGAGACGCATACCTTCCATCTGCCCTGCGGAGAGATGACGCCGACTCTGCAGGATGTTTTGATCTTGGCCGGCCTCCCAATCGCTGGCCAGGCGGTTGTGCCACCGGAGGTGGATGACGGCTAGCGTGGCGACCTTTTGCTTTCGGTTTGCGAGAGTCCTCCCGCTGCAGGGAGGCCAGCCGCGATCGCCCCTCTACACCCACGGCCAATGCGGTCCCACTCTCACGTGGCTTCGCCAATTCGAGGTATGTGTCGGCACGGTTCAAAATTGGTTCGATTTATTTTATCTGTGTAACCAAAAACATTTCCTTCTTGCAGGTAACTAGGATGGCTGGGGACGCGACGGAGTACCAGGTGAGCCGGCACCTGGAGGCTTACCTGTTGTGGTTGTTCGGGTGGGTGATGTTCACCACGACCCATGGAGACAGCGTCGACGCTAGGCTTGTCCCGGTCGCACGGGCCATAGCGGATGCTGCCCCCCATGAGGTTCCCGAGTACACCGGGTTCACCACACTTTGTGCCACCTACCGGGGTCTATGCGATGCGTGCCTCAGGACGCGCCTCGGTTCGATCCTCTCCGGGTGCCCACTCCTGCTCATGCTATGGTCGTTCGAGCGCTTCCAGATTGGACGACCATGGGTTGACGACCAGGTGTATGGCCCGGAGTTCTACGGGGACACGGAGGTGGACCGCCCTACGATGGGCTCTCTTTGGTGCCGCAGACGGGTACGAACATGTTTTTTTTGCTACGCAATCTCGCTTTACAACCTCTTTCGTATTAACTTTGTATCGGTACCTTCTGTAGCCACAATGGGCTGGTCTGCAGGTACGGAGTGTCTACGCCCACTTCACTGAGGCTTTCGACCTTTTGCGGCCGGAGCGTGTCCGGTGGGAGCCTTACACCTTATCGGAGGTTAGGAAGCGCGCACCGCACGGTTTATCCATCCTGTGCGCGCGAGATCTGGTGTACTTGCACACACGACGGAAGCTTGTGTACGATGTGTACGTTGAGGATTACTCGGTTCACCGGGTAATGAGGCAGCTGGGACTCAGGCAGGAGGTCCCTGTTCCACGCGGCGTGCCAGTCCCCACAGAGACACACATGTCGGTAACATCACTCCCCCTTACATTTCGAATGCAATTCATTCACATGCTAACGTGTTTGCGACTTCCGCAGGCATTCGAGGAGAGGTGGCCGCCGGACTAACTGGGCCGTGAAAATGGCCCCTTGGGTGGAGCAGTGGACTCAGGCACTACAAGACCGAGTTGCAGATTATGACGAATACGACATACAGGGATACCAGGAGTACCTGCAGTGGTACTCCCCACTTACGCGAGTACGCCTCTTGCCCCCTGCTGACCCAGAGGAGATCGTACCGGCTCGTGCTCACGACACATATCCCACCCATGTTGCATCGGCGATGCACTTTGTGGTACGTAAACTAGGCAATCTACTCAATTTTTGAACGACATGCAAGCATACATATATCTTACGTCATGTCATCACTTTCAGGGCGACATGGGGACAGAGATGGAGCAAGACTTGAGGTCCATGAGAGGCCGTTTGTGCGGGGGGTTGGAGACCTCCCGGGAGGACATCACGGCGTTCATGGATCGAATGATCGCGAAGATGGCGAGGATTGTGCGGGCCGTTTCTTGCCGGCATAGTTTTGACGCCGCCGGTGGGGGGTCGCATACGTCGGGCGTAAGATGCCAGGGGTCCGGATCGATACGACCGCCGTCGACGCCACCGCCACCGACACCCCCGTTCATACCTACCACGCTGCCGCACCGACAAAGACCCTTCGGACCTAGGGCCTATCGTACCCGCCGCCATACAGGACCCGGCTGGCGGCTCGTCATGGCGGCGGGCCCCGTTCTTCGTGGCGGTAATATTCTCACTTAGGCATGCATTGCATTTTGTGGTAAGTAACTAATAGTCGTGTATGACAGGCCACGGGTTCGGATACTGGCGGCGCGACATGGATGCCTACTCCTTTCTTCATTCCGACCCCAGTGTGTTCAATATGCTTCAGAACCGACATTACTAGACATTTTACTTTGAAATATATTCGCCACTCGAATCGATCGTAGTACTTCTAGGTTACCGTCCGGAGGGCCGACTCGCCACACACGCAGCGGACGACTTGACACGAAGTTATCTTTGGACCGACGCATCCGGACGTCTGTTTTGGTCGCACCCGGCGCCCCACGCCTACACACCCTCTGCACCCGAAGTTACGCTAGCCGCACTCTGTACCACCTAAGCTTGGAGCCCGGATCGTGCAGCCACGATAGTGGACCCCTTCAGGCCCAGGCGTCGAGCTGCAGATGCACCTCGGCGAAGAGGCGCACTGCACCTCGTGCACGAGGAGAGGGAGGTGACCAGGAGAGAGGAGGTGACCAGGGAGAGGGCTACGACGAGCTCGACGATTGAGTACTGTATTGCTACGTTGTATTTCTGCACTGTAATGTTTGTTGTTGATTGTACATTTCTCCAGCTTTTGTCAAATCAAACTCGTGTCATTATTGCTTTTGTCCCACCGCATGCAAAGCGTCAGAAGAATCTGATGATCGCGGATTTCAACTCTCTTTGCATATAACAAGAAAAGAGAAAAACAAGAAAAGAAGAGAACAGAAAAGAGAAAAACAAGAAAAGAAGAGAACAGAAAAGAGAAAAACAAGATAAGAAGAGAAAAGAGAAGACTTGCTATTTGGTAAACAGACTGCCATATTCTGTAAAAAAATCCCATTTTCAACTCTCTTTGCATATAAGTTCTCGACGCCCAATAACCCTAATTATTGTAGTCACGCGCCAACCCTAACGACGAAGGATTTTGGGCGGGCCGGGAAAAAGCGTGTTGAAAGTTTTTTGGCGAATGTAGCAGATTTGCTATTTGGTATACTGGACTGCCATATTCTGTAAAAAATCCCATTTTCAACTCTCTTTGCATATAAGTTCTCGACGCCCAATAACCCTAATTATTGTAGTCACGCGCCAACCCTAACGACGAAGGATTTTGGGCGGGCCGGGAAAAAGCGTGTTGAAAGTTTTTTTTTGGCCGAATGTAGCAGATTTGCTATTTGGTATACGGACTGCCATATTCTGTAAAAAAAATCCCAGTTTCAACTCCCTTTGCATATAAGTTCTCGACGCCCAATAACCCTAACTATTATAGTCGCGCGCGAACCCTAACGACGAAGGATTTTGGGCGGCCCGGGAAAAAGCGTGTTGAAAGTTTTTTTTTGGCCGAATGTAGCAGATTTGCTATTTGGTATACGGACTGCCATATTCTGTAAAAAAATCCCAGTTTCAACTCCCTTTGCATATAAGTTCTCTACGCCCAATAACCGTAACTATTATAGTCGCGCGCGAACCCTAACGACGAAGGATTTTGGGCGGCCCGGGAAAAAGCGTGTTGGAAGTTTTTTTTGGGCCGAATGGGCCAGATTTGCTATTTGGTATACGGACTGCCATATTCTGTAAAAAAATCCCAGTTTCAACTCTCTTTGCAACTGTAAAAAATGCAGTCAAATGAATGCTTTGCACAGACTGCCTGAGTCATCCTGTCAAAGCATAGCTGCCAAAGCCTAACTGGCACCTCCCTCCCAGCTACAAAGCTGCATGCATTTGTCGGTACCAAGCACAGGCAGAGTTGCAAAGGAATCCGATGCTCACGGATTCATTCTTGCTTCACGTATGTCTATTTAACCCCCCTCCTTCCCAACATTGCATCAACCAAACCACTGCTCCAATACAACGAAGAACCAGCCCCGGCAATCCACACGAGCAGCACCAATGGAGTTTCCCTCGCCCCCTAGGAACAGCGTTGTCCAAACCATCCCCGAAGGCACGGAGGTCCCCATGTGCCTATGCGGGGATCCTTGCCGCTCCGGACAAATCAGTAGACAACTCATACACATACGGTATGAGGTACTGGAGCTGCCGCAACCACGACTCTAAGCCAACGCTGGGGATGCGGATGGGGCAGAGAAGGCCGGTATGTTCGTACTCGCAATTCGTGTTGAATCGAACCTGCATGTGTCTAACACGATGTGATGTGACCAATTGCAGCCTCCATCATGCGAGTTCATCCGATTCTACGACGCGGAACAAACTCCCGAGATGGACAGAGGCGGAATCGGGAGTACTCACATCGGAGGAGCTATCGTGGAAGCGGCGATGGCGTGAGGAGGAACAGAGGAGAAGCGCAAGCATCTGGAACAGATGCGTGCACAGAGGGAGGCCGAACGACAGCGTCATGCCGCGGAGAGGGAGGCTGAGTGCGAGAGAAAGCGTGAGAGGGCGGCTAGGGCCAGGGCGGCAGGAGCTGAAGGGTTGCGTAAGGGAAAATATCCTCGGTGCTCTCAGTAAAGTGTACGACGAATGCTCTTGTTGTTGTTGCATTTCC
Organism: Rhipidocladum racemiflorum; assembly: GCA_036346355.1. Classification (NCBI taxonomy): domain Eukaryota; kingdom Viridiplantae; phylum Streptophyta; class Magnoliopsida; order Poales; family Poaceae; genus Rhipidocladum; species Rhipidocladum racemiflorum. Next base: position 57,271,555 of record CM070572.1, on the reverse strand, counting down.
CTAAGGCATGTTAGGTTTAGTCCGGTATACTCGGTAGAGTGCCGTACATGCCATTGTTGTTTACCATTTGTAAGCCGTAAGTAATTCAGTAAATTCTTATTTCTGCCGTATATATATTTCGCACCGTCGACAATAACTACACGGAGCCTCGAAAATTTAATTAGTGAGTATTATTCGTCACTTCCTTGTAAGAACAGCTCAACAGTCAAATATTCATATTCCCGGACGACGGACAAATAAGTAGGTGCCGCGGCAACACGCGGACGGCAAAGCGGGCGGACGGCTGCGGCCGCCGGGCGACACTGGCTGCCGCTGCCATGTGGCGCCAAAGTCAAAGCGAACTGCAGGCGGGCTGGCTGGCGCGACACTGGCCGCGCCGTTTTGAGATTTTTGTTATCTGTTGTATATTTTTGCTATTTGAATTCTTTTGTTATCGTAGTATCCGCTAAGTTCACGAGTGGAGATAAGCGGACTCGAACGTGACATCCGCCGAGGTAAACCACCGCCTCTCGAGCCTCCCGGCCAATTTGCCGCCATCTGGCGGAACCACGATAATTTATTAAACTGTGGTATATTTGTGCAATTTAGATTTGTATGTTGTATATTACAGCTTTTTTTCCATCTGAATTTCAATCGGAGAAAAAAATCAAAGAAAAACCAAATAAAAAAGAAAATCGGCGACGTGGCAGTGGGGCGGAGTGCTACCTCGGCTATTGTAGTGTGGGGTGGCGGCCGAAATTGACGTCGCCGTATGGCGTGGCGGCCATACGTGTACAGCGGCGAAGGTATTTTTGCAAATTTTTATTATTGTTGTATATTTCTGATATTTATTATTTATCATATGTATATTTGAGCATTTTTTCCGTTTCATTCGGAGGTTCCAAAATAACAAAACCACATTAATCTATTCATTTCTGCAAATTTTGAAAAAAAAAATGCTAACGAAAAATATTTCCCCTTTTTTCTTTTCCTTTCTTTTTTTCCTTTTCCTTTTTTTTCTTTTCCTTTCTTTCTTTCTTTCCTTCTTTTTCTTTTTTTTTTCCTTTCCTCCTATTTTTCTTTTCCTTTCTTTCTTTTCTTTCTTTCTTCTCTTCTCTCTTTCTGGACGCCGAGCCGCTGCCCGCCTGCCCGTCGCCAGCCTGCCCGTCGCCAGCCTGCCCGTCGCGCCCTGCTGGCGCGACAGCTCCCTGCATGTCGCGCTGAGGTGGCGCGACTTCTCCTTCGCGCTGAGGTGGCGCGAGATGGCGCCATGTCGCGCTGACGTGGCGCGACTTCTTCCTTTTCGCGCTGACGTGTAGCGAAATGAGTCTACTTCTGTAAAAAAAAATTATGAACGTATATAATTGTAATACACAAATATAAATTGATTATTTATAAAAAAAGGTGTGTGTGCGCGCGCGCATATACATTGTACTTAAAAAAAGACCAAAAAGTTTGAACTTTCTACCGTGGCAATTTTTTATGTCCAGATAATATTGTAACCAGCAGTAAACTTATGCCACATCACCACTTGAAGAGCCTTACGAGTTACGATGCAGTATGGGGCCTGATTTAAATGCTCTAGATGGGGATTGCTGACCATGGACAATCCAGGTACAAATTATACCCCAATACGCACCACCCAGCGACGGCAATTCAAATCTGGACCCAAGTGGCTTCTGAACGTTTTTGGGTTGCCGTTGCTACTTTCGGAAAAAATAAAACACACAAGGCATATTCCAAGAAAATGAGAATAGACTCTCAACTCCATGATCATACCAAAGTTGGAAAAAATAACTTTCAAATGTTCATGACAAGAATCAAACAGGTCAATGTAACATTGCATTCTGCAGCACAAATTGAACTCACATAGAAAAACAATGTCTACTACAGGAACGCTAGCGAATAGCCTGGTAATCTGAATTGGATCCGGAAAAGAAATTCCTAGAGCTGCTTCCATAACATGTAAGAGGCCTCGCCACTTCTTCAGTTTACCGCTGGGGTTGATACAATCGGGTACCAGCCTCAGTCGGATGAACAACTTCAGGATTTGGAAGATCACTGGTTCATCATTCATCCTGATAAATGAGTGCATTGAGCTGCATTTGTCCTGCTATTCATCGAAAAGGGTAGAGACGAGCATGTGCTGTACAAAAGATGCTCTCACGGCAGCTTGCCTCCGCCTTCTCTCCCTCTCTTCATGACTAAGGTTGGATTCGGGACTGCAAAAGAAAAAAAGAGTGCGATAACATTTTTTCGCATCCTACTCAAAAGAAATGTTACTCGGTGGTCAATTGCAACATGCAAATCATATGCATATGCTCCAGATTTTTCTCTTCTGGAGTATAAAGTCTAATCACAATACTTATATTTCATCTACGTAGATATAAGTGATCAGTGGTGTATCTCAGATACACTCGATAAAGTGGATAGCTTAAATCAACCCAAAGTGGGCTGTTTGAAAGGTTGTGACTTTTATTTGAATTCAACAGCCACAAAGGTGGATCCAAACTTCATGCGCATGCATTAATTCAATTGTTTTGGAATTAACTACAGTTTAACAAGCTTCACTCCAGGGTTAGACTAGAATACACAATGATGATCTAGTATGGAGCTTATACCCAGCTATAGTTTTGCAGTGCTTTGCAACGTTGGACATGTATATTTCTCATAATAGTATACTTAAGAAACAGACTTAATGCAACAACTAGACAGTATAATATAATTAGACTGGTTTGATCAATTTAAGCTCAAGGCACGTGTAGTCAAACTTAAGCTTATATGTAAAGGAGGACTTTAGGCTTATCAAAGAACCTTGAAGTAAGCCGATCGTTTGGCACATTACCTATGTCAAACACCAAGTCGGGCTGTTAAGTTTTAACCCTTGAAAGGGTTTATAAACCAGATTCAACAAAACTGCTTCTGGTAAGCTGTTTTGTTCATAAGCTCTGAGCCCAATAAGTTGACTAACAGAACGAGCCCAAACTAGGCAAAACAAGCTCTTAAGTCTGATCAGAAAATTAGGTTAAAGCCTAAACTAAATAGGTAGATATTAAGCTAACACTTAGTACCGTATTGTTAACAGATAAGCTGAATTTAGTGTGGGTAGTTTATGGACCTTACAAATCTATAGCGGCTTTTAAGCTGAATTTTACCAAAATAGCATTTATAGTTTACCAAATACAAATGAACATTAAGCTATACAAAGTTACCAGATAAAACTAAGCTAGACCAATCAAGTCATTCAAATTATCTGTACCAGGAACCAGATTTGAACAGGTGAAATGAGGATTTTCAGTTCAATAAGGCTAAAATAATTTCACCTGACATAGAGAGCCAAAAAGAAACACATACAGAGCAAACTAATAGTACTAAGAGACGAGAAGGGCATTGTTCATACCTTGTCTTCCAAGTCTTTGAAGGTAGTGCTCTTTTAAACCAACTATTTTCCACCACAGCAGAAGCAGAAGATTTTGTTGTATCTTCTGCTTCAGATGAAGACAAATTTAAAACGAGTGAAGATAGTAGTGAATCAGTGACTGAACTTGATGTATTGGTACCACTGGTTCGACTACTATTTCCAAGAAGCACCTTTAAGTAAGTCTCCTGTAGATCTCTCCCTGCAAGGGAGAGAGAATTGTTGCTAGGTACCGCAACTCTACGTAATCTGTGATGTCGCTGCAAGTGTCACATCATTAAGGAAACATATGACAGCTACAGTTCAAAAAACAGTTTGCAAAATTATGCAATTTGCCTACGGAGACTTAACCATCTAGAAAAGGATATTTTAAACAGGTAGCCATGCTGAAGAGTTATATGATCCAACAAGTCCTTTGAAATCCTAGCCGAGCAAAATGGGCAAGCCTGTGGAGTATAAAAGGGACGTTAGGAACTGTAGAATTATATAGCAGGCCTATTAGGCCCAGCTGCTCTTGATGCCAAAAGTTGGCTTCGGGCATATTGTTTATAAGCCCAAAAATCTGGTTTTTGGCACAAGCGCAAAAACCCGTGTGGGAATTTCTTGATTATATGCATGGTGGTGTTTGAAGAGGGAAAAAGACCAAGAGGCTTGTGAAGGAAACTGTTCGCGCTAAAAACGTGAAGTTGGGTTCTTAGCCTCGAACACACGAGACAAACGCCGGGTTTGAGGTTCGCGCGGACATGCCAATCTGTTTGACCTGAGTAACAGATAAGGAGAAGGTAAAAATCACTCAAAACCGATTATACGAGAATCGGTTTAGATTGAATCGGCAATAAGCCGATAGATCTCTGCAATTGATAAGAATTGTGAATCGGACCAAAGCCGATACCAAATCGATAGTCGGCCTGGCTCTGATCAGCTGGATAGAATCGATGAAGATCAAGTCCAATTCGGCTATTTAAGCCGATTGAGACAAAAGTAACCGATAAATCTAATCAACCTGGTGGAGTTGATTGGATAGGGGTAGGTGGCTTTTTCCGAAAAAGGCGATGCGCAGCAAGATCGGAGAAAAGACACCCGAATTGGCGTAAGTCGGCGGAATCAATAATCGGCGATGCGCAACTCTTATTGATTGAGCGAATTACAAAGGAAGGATTACAAAACTAGAGACTACTCCTAGTTGACAGGAAAATAAGGGAAAAGTAAAACGTGTTTGTGGTTGGCTCTGGGCGCCTTTTCCTTCTCGCCTCTGGTCCTCTTATATAGCACTCGGCCTGAACGTATCCTTCTCGGTTTCTTCAATCACCCGTATCGGCCTCAATCTCTCCTTACCATATTAAGTCCGATCGTATCCGACTCAATCCCTTATCCTACCCGTATCGGACTCAGTTTCCTTTGAATCGCGGCCCTCCAGTCCGAAACGGTATCAACTTGCTATAACCGACATATCCCTTATCAAAACCGATCTCCACAAGATCGGCCTTGCCAAATTTTGGTGCAAACAGAAACCCACACCATAGTTCCCTGTATAAGCTGAAGCCAGCCCTCCATGCCCCTCAGATAAACTAGTCATTTGATTGCAACTTTTGCTTTTGGGATAAGCCACGAGGCTGGACCAAATGCCCCAATGACAGCTACATTCAGTTTGACATGGCAGTGAGATAAATGAAAATATTAACTTCTAATTTATTATTAATGTCCTAACAGTCTATAAGCATCATTGTGGGGATAACGGTCCAGACAAAGAAGTGATTCTACCTTGGAATGTGTGTTCTGAGCATTATTGTGGACAAAATTTAAGCATGCTAACTGTTATATACGACAAATTTTTTCTCAATTCATGTTCAGTACATTGAAGAAACATGTGATCTGGTGCATCTCATTACTGACAAATGCTCATGTGAAGGAAATCTTATAGCACCTGACCGGGTTTTAGCTCAACTCAAGTTCAGAATGACCACAATTGATTTTTTTTTTCCCCAGAAGAAAAGATAGCTCACTCAGGCTCAGCTAGTGTCTTGGTAGTTGCTACAGATGTTTGCAATTGTTTGCTAAACCAGTATGTTCATTGTTTCTATGAATATTTCAGTACCCGTATCTCACTAAGCTTACATGCATTAATTATATAAGAATCCCATCCGTAAACCAGAGGAACACCGTAGTTGCCTGATGCACCCCCTTTCCTTTTTGTTGTAACATACAACATATTATGGCAAAGTGCCAAAAAGCTTATGCATTCTCATCAGCCAATTTTGAAAGGCCTTTAGCAGCATTTTATGAATAAATCTCCTGCCTAAAAGGTTTCTTATGTTGAAATGAAGGAAATATGTGAAGGCTGTAATTTCTAAGGTAGCCATAAAAAAAAGGCCTTCTAGGGTCACAGTGACTTTAAAATACTGCCGTGTGTCTGTAATAAGTTTTGGGAACTCAAAAAAGGAACTTGAAGAGGATTATAACTACCTCACTGTCCTTCCTGTAAAAAACTACATAGCTTGTGGCCAGATCACATATTTTCTTGTATAGAGTGACTCCTGAGTCCTGACAGAGGTGGCCATTTAAACACTTGACTGGTTATTGAATAATCACCATCAAAGCCTGCCAATACTGAATTTAGTCCCCATACTACAGTTTCCTAAAAGCAGAAGGAAGATCTAAGCTTTAATTTTTTACTCCACAATTCTAATTTAAAACCTAGCACAATACAACTATGCTTGACAAGTCGACATCAACTCAAGTCAACCTTGATGAGCTATCATGGAAACTTTTGAGTGCGCCATAGTCTCTTGGTCAATCCACCTTGATGAGCTATTATGATGAGGCTTTTGCTCATGTGGCTCACATGACCACTCTTCACATTTCTGCCTGTGGCCTCTATTCGTGAGTGGTCCATCTCTCAGCTTGATGTCAAAAATACCCTTCTTAATGGTGAGCTGCTTGAGGAGGTTTATATGCAGCTACCACCGGGGTATTCTGTTCCTGACGGCATGGTTTGTCAGCTTCACCGATCTCTTTATGGGCTTAAGCAAGCCCCTCGTGCCTAGTTTGAGTGTTTTCCTTCTGTGGTCACTGCAGTTGGCTTTTCTACTAGTGCTCATGATCCTGCGCTTTTTTTTCACACTTTGTCTTGTGGTCGGACTCTTCTCCTTCTATATATTGATGACATGATCAGTATTGTAGATGATTCTCATTATATTGCTTTTGTGAAGGCACGTCTCAACGAGCCTTTTCTCATGTTTGATCTGGGTCCCCTTCACTACTTCCTTGGGATTGAGGCTTCTTCTACACCTAAGGACATCTTCCTGTCCCAAGAAAAATATATTAAGGATCTTCTTGATCGTGCTTCTCTCACTGATCTGTGCACAGCCAAAACTCCTATGGAGCTCAATGTTCACATTCGACTTACTAATGGTGAACCTTTTGAGGATCCTACTCGCTATCGTCATCTTGTTAGGAGTCTTGTTTACCTTGGTGTCACTCGTCCTGACATTTCATATTTAGTGCATATCTTCAGTCAGTTCATTTTTACCCTATATTGCCTTGTATAGAGATTGCTAGTTGACTTATAAAGAGATTGTTAGTATCTCATATTGCCTTGTATAGATGTTACCTTATATAGCCTTTTCTTTTGTACCTACTTGTACATGTATATATTATGACCTATTGGCCTTATGATGAACACAAGTGCTATTCATAACAAACTTCAATATCCAAATTGTCATTATTATGCATACAACTGTCAATATCATGTTAGTGAACAGAAAAGGTGAGTTTTGAATTAAAAACTGTTACCAACAGTTCGCAGCTAGCAAACATTGCTGATTTACAAATAACCAAACATTAAATTGTAAATTTAATTGAAAAGATTAAACATAGGCAGTTTACCAAATCCCAGTCTTACTAGGGAAAGACAGTAACAACTAGTTACCAGAAGGATTTGGTGTCTACATTAAAGCTTTTATTTCTCAAAAGAAAGCAAATAAATTAAAGAACAAAATAGATCCTAGTACTTTCAAAGTACCAATGCTCAAACAAAACTAAACGCAGCAACTAGATTTAATTTCTTACACAGCTTCATCCTCAACAAAAATGAATGTTTAATTAATAATGTCAGAAAGATATAAAAATATACAAACAATGCATTAGTACCTGGGTACTGCAAGCTCAGCCTTTAAACATTCATAGAGAACTATATCGCAGAATCAAAATGGAGCATTTTAAAGAGATGACATTGCATAAGAACTAAAAGAAGTTACTCCTGCAGCGTACCAACTAAATTAAGTACCAAATTATATAATTGAATGAGGACAAACAAATTCAAGAAATCAGGCCAGAAATGACAAAACGTGTGTTATCACGATAAATATAATTTGAACTAACGATTTATGCTAGACACTATCTAACAAGTGCAGAGCATGACTAGTTCCGTTAAGTTTCTCCTCATAACTTCTCCCCCAATCATATTTATTAGTTCCTGAATCCCCAATCAGATAGACAAAACTCCTTCACATCAAAATGTACTAACCTATGCAAGAAGTCTACAATGTCAATCAATGTCTGGCCAAAATGAAAGTACCTCCCATGGAAATGATTTTCAGATTTGACTTATTTATGGATATTTTACTGTGTTAAGATACAAGAAGCATGTAACACATTTAGAAAGAATGAATAAATTCAGAGACACATACCACAACTTTAGACTCAAAAGGGTGTTCATCTTCCAAATGGGCACAAAGAGTTGTAGTGTCATGATCTTCATAGCAATAAGGGCATGGGAAGTCTGGACGGACCTCATCCTCAGGTTCAATATCATCATACCCAAACCGATCTGCAACTGAAACACTTGAAACTTAGGCAAAATGTCTATATAGAGAAATATCAATGATATTTTGAATCAGACTCCAATAAGGCAAATAAATTGAACATGAAGAACCATAAGAAGGAAATATAATATCAAAAATTGCGTTTTTTATCTCATAGAACCGAAAATTTCTGAAGTTCCCAAAAGGCAATATTGCAAAACAAAATCCAAAAGTATCATTTCACATATAAGATCTCTAAGCAAGGTTTGGAACCTATATGTGCAAAAAAGAAAAGGTGGCATTTTTACAATAAATCCATACCTCAAATATTCAAAGGATTATAAACTTTTGACATAGCAGGCAATATAGCGTCAAATCCCAATCTTTTAGACAAATTTAGTGATGCAGGCATAAAAGAGGACGACAGAAATACCGCGTGAGCAATTAAAAAATTATCTTGTTCTCATTACATGCGTAAATTTTGCTTTATCTTATCTTTGGTGAAATTCCAAACGTGTCAAAAGGTCAAATCTTTTTGACGAGTCTGATAGCCACAACAACGCCAGGAAATGCGATCAAATTGAACGAAACTAAGACGCATTCCAGCCGTAAGCTCTTTTTTTTTCCTTCGGTGCTTGCTAAAGAACATAAATCCAAGAACAACCGAGCAAACCTAGAAATTAATCCATCACGACCGAGCCCCGGGAATCCGCGAGCAAAGAATCGAGATCCAACAGAAACCCCGCGCCATGGCATAGCTTGACGCAGACAAATTTGTCGCGCCAGATCATCGTCGCCTCAAGAAAGCCGCACCTTTCTAGGGCGGATCAAGAAAGGAGAAGGAAAGATACCGTGGTGGGACGCGGTGGTGGCATGGTGATGCTGCGCGCGCTGAAGCGCGTACTGGCGCTTGGCGGCCATGAGGCGCGAGATCCAGAGCTCGGAATCCATGGTGGCTGCAAGCTCCTCCTCCTCCTCCTTCTCCTCGGATCGCCCACAGAATTTCTGGCTCTCTCCGCGTCTCCCCTCCCTCCTCTCGTCGCCCACTCGTGTCCTCGCCTCTCTCCCCCCCTCTCCACGGACAAGACACCAACCAACCAAAATTTACAAGAAGATTGTTTTTCTTTTTCTAGTAACTGGTAAGGATGGAGACTCGAGGACTGGGTCGTTGGGAGGAAGAGAAGTCAGAAGTGGGTGTGGATCTTTTGTCTGTTTTGGTCATCTTCTTGATTTGTTCTTACTCCTTAAGTCCTTATAATCTAATTGAGCATGTTTTTTTTTCTTAATATAAGTTATATGAATTTTGAAACAAGCAAAGAGATAAGTAATCACTATCTATCTTTCATTCATAATTTAATATTTATATAACTTTAAAAAAAAAAACATAGAAGCACCTCTTAATCTTTTTTCTTATTTACCTTATTATTTTGTTCTTACTTCTTATAATTTTTTCTAATTTATTCAACTTACATACATTTTTCACCATACATTATCATACATACGATCATAATTTGTGAATGGAGGTAGATGATGAAAGAGTTATGTAGCTGTGTTGCTAACATTCTCATGTCCTACATATGGCAACGTGGTCGAGTGAAGAAAGATGGAATGGAGAGGGTAGTAGGACTTGCCAGCTAAGAGTTCAGCTAGAAGTAGAACAACCTCCACACCATCTATCATCTTCGTTGATAGCCCTCGATACCTTCCCAACATCTTGTTGGGCTCACCCCTTCATCAGTCACTCCAGATATGGCGCTTGTCACCACCGCTTTAGCGAGAGAGCAAAGAGAGGTAGAGCGTCAAACAGTCAAGCTCAAGCAAGACAACTGTAGCTATTAAGGTTTTGAGGTTGAAATACTCCGTATAATAAACTCCGGAGGTTTCTCAGCTGCAGAGGCACCACGTCGCCCGTTGCGTCTCGGCTGTTTGATCGTGGCTTCCGACAGTCTAGATTGTTTCGCTTCAAAACTAGATATAAAACGAAACCGTTATGTCTCCTCTCGCCCAAGCAGGGCTCGTGGCGCAATGGGTAAGGTTACTTCTGCCAGAGCCGCGCGAAGTTCGAAAGTGTCGCGCGCGGCAAGGACGCTCCGCATTTTCCCGCGCGACATGTGGCTGGCTCACGCCAGCCATCCCGCGCGTGACACATGGTGCCCCCCGTGTGGCTAGGTTTTTTGCCGAAGAAATTTGGTAGATTTTTAAAATTGCATATAGGTCATATTTTTTACGAAAAGGATTTTATTTACGTGAACTGCCCATCGAAAATTCACAAAAAAATCTCCAAAAAATTGAAAAATACATCTTAGCCTATTTTTTCGTCCTGGTCCATTTTTTCCAAAAAACGCAAAAAGTCCCTCTGAAAATTTGAAAAATGCGTCTTTGTCTATTTTTTCATCCTAGTCCATTTACCCCCAAATTTTTTTTCTTAGACCGTTTTTTCGTCCCGGTCCATTTTTTTCCCAAAAAAACACAAAAAGACCTTTCGAAAATTTGAAAAATGCGCTTAGTTCATTTTCTCATCCCGATCGACCCTACAAAAATTTGAAAAATACGTCTTAATCCATTTTTTTCATCCCGGTGCACTCTGAAAGACCCTTCAAAACTTTAGAAAATACATCTCAGTCCATTTTTTCTCTTAAAAAAATGCAAAAAGATCCTCCAAATATTTAAAAAATACGCCTTGGTCCATTTTTTTCATCCCATTCCATTTTTCCCCATAAAAAATGCGTGATGGCCCTCCGAAATTTGAAAAATGTGTATTGGTCCATTTTTTCGTCCCAGCCCATTTTTCCCCAAAAAAAAAGTTTTTTTATTAAAAAAAATAGCACTACGAAAGACCTTCCAAAATTTTGGAAGATACATCTCGACCTATTGTTTTCTTCGAAAAAAAACGTGAAAAGACCTTCCAAAAATTTAAAAAAAAACGTCTTAATTTATTTTTCGTCTCGGTCCATTTTTTCTCGAAAAAAACACAAAAAAACCTTCCGAAAATTTGAAAAATGCACCTTGGTCCAATTTCTTGTCCCGACCCTACAAAAATTTGAAAAATGTGTCTTAGTCCATTTTGTCGTTCCAATGCACTTTGAAAGACCCTCCAAAACTTTAGAAAATACATCTCGGTCCATTTTTTGTCTGAAAAAAGCAAAAAGACCCTCCAAAAATTTGAAAAATACGTCTTGGTCCATTTTTTTCATCCCATTCTATTTTTCCCCATAAAAAATGCGAGATAACCCTCCGAAATTTGAAAAATGTGTATTGGTGTATTGGTCCATTTTTTCGTCCCAGCCCATTTTTCCCCCAAAAAAACTTTTTTTATTAAAAAATAGCACTCTGAAAGACCTTCTAAAATTTTGGAAGATACATCTCAGTCCATTTTCTCCGAAAAAAACGTGAAAAGACATTCCGAAATTCGAAAAAACGTCTTAATTTATTTTTCGTCCCGGTCCATTTTTCCCCCAAAACTAATTTTTTTTCCCAAAAATGCCGCTCCGAAAGATCATCTGAAAATTTAGAAAATACACATACGTCCATTTTTTCTCCGAAAATTTGCAGCCTCCTCAAAAATATTCGTATGATCAATTCGAATTTGTTTTCTGTTCACGCGCGCAATGTGCACCGCGCTTATTGACCTAGTTGAGCTAAGCTCGACTCGATCAAAGATTAAATATGCTTCAACTTTGCTCGATAACTCAAATGCATGCTTTATGTTTAGCACATCAAGCTGAGCTCGAATCAAGCCTGTCTCTTGTTGAACTTAGTCTATTTCAACAACGCTCTAAAATTTTCTAAAATTAATATATTTTAATATGTTAATGTTATCTAACATTGAAAAGCTTACTTCTCATTGTATGCATGCATAAACTACCAAAACTTCTCATTTTATTACTATTTTCTTACATTTTAAACTTACGTTGAATTTTATCCTTAGTCATCTATTATTATTTGGCATCTCTATATTAGTAAGTGATCCAATTATATTGATTTCCTCATGGATGGGCGATCTTTAAATAATAATGTTGATTTAACGTTAAAGAGCTCTTATTCGAACGGAACATAAAACATCCCATAGTTTACAAAGTATAGCAAGCTTAAGCTAGTCTTTCTGTTGAGTATAACCGATATAACAAAAACAATGATACACTAAATATGTAGGCAACCATTTCATTCTCCTATACTAAAACTCGATTCAGAAAGTTAAACATCTCAACTCTCAGGCTCAAAGTAAACAGAAACAAAAAACAATGTCGCTTAGCACATCACAGTATGATCAGGACAAAAAAAAAAATCAATTAACATTGTTGCCCGAAAAACAATGCTAATGCTAAATATTATGATTCATTTGGTGAATTGGATACTCTATGAAAATATTTTACATCATTATTTTAATTCTTCTCATTTTTTTAACCGTCATCCATTTTTCCCCAAAAACCGCTCAATTTTCAAACCTTTTCAACCGGATTTCTTCCAAAAAGCTCAAAAATCACTCGACGATTTAACTAAATTTCAAATTCATTTGACTTTTCAACCATTTGGTATTTAACAAATTTTGAACACTTTTTGCGAATTTCGGCACCACTAGGTCGTCGAAGTCTAAGCTCGAAACAGTAGTCTGGCCACAGCCGCTTCTCCGGGTCACTCAAGGTGGTGCCCCGCAGTTGACAGAAAATGAATGAACACCTCTCTCTCATCTACACACTCCAGTGGAGAACACATAATTTGTCCACTTTTTTTAATAATTATATATTGATTTACTTTCATACTATGTATTGATTAAAGTTTTAAGAACACACCATGAATCCACATATCAACTTACTTTTGCAAGCGCTGTACAAGAGACTGATGGTTAACAACACCAGAAGAGTTAGCAGAACAAACGCTCAATGATCTGCACGTTGAACTGAGATAGTTTTATGTAATAGTTTGAGACTAATTACAAGATATACATAAATGCAACGAATTCTCCAGCTCATGACTTTAACTCTTCTATACTAATCAAAAATAAAAACAGAGAACCAGAATTGTACAGCTCTTGTTTTACGACAAGCTGTCATTTCTTTGAACCAAATAGCATTGAATAAAGGAACCACGCAATCCACATTGGGGATATAACAACAAAATATGCCTGCAGTTCGAACAAGGACACTTAATATAGTCCAACAGGATTTACACCAAGAGTGGATAAAAATACTCACCAAGCAGAATGTAATTTGCTCATTTGCTAAACCTCTACTATATCTGTTGGATCTCATTGCCTCTTGGAGAAACACTTGGACCTACAATTGTAATTAATGAATAAGTTCCAAGTTAATACGTTGGAGTCACTAGCTAGTAGTTACTGTCAACCACACAAATATCTAACTTGTAACCTAGAATATTAGAACTAAAACTGGATACTCCAACATATAATTTCTACACGATCTCCATGGTACCACTTGGAACTCTATTTCCTACCATAATATGTTGTTATAAATCACAAAGAAATGTACACTGTGAAAGTACATTTCACAATTAATTTAGTAATATCGATTTCATGTGATACTTTTTTATATATTGATAGTCAAACCTAATTTTGTTTGACTACAAGCATTATAGGATGACTTATCTGTAACTAAACCTGAACCACATATTTTATTGAACAACAGTATTATATTCAATATACTCATTTATCACTAATTACATCTATATCGGCAACCAGTACGGTAAGCAGAGTAAATGTAAAGACCTGCTACACTATCAGGTCATGTTAGTGTACCACAAAAATATTTATTTTCTCAAGTGGCAATGCTTGATCCTTTCTCAGATTATGAAGCCCTGCCATTGCTAAATTATCCTGGAATAGGAGTAACAGGTTAATCTTCAATTTTCAAGTCCTTCCACAACTGAGGATAATTAACCAGGCCTTTAAACTACAAAATAGGGCTGTGCTTTATGGTGATATATATAAATGTAGAATAATGCAGAAACAGACAGAAGATTGCAGCTGGCTCAAGGCATCATTTATTGTCAGCACAACATACAAGTCAGCACAACATACAGTAGGATAAGCTGTGCAGATGGATGCTTCATTGTTCTGCTTCCAGTTTTCTTAGTAGGCGTATGCTTCCTCACTGCTGTTTCATGGGTTTGTTTTCCTAATTGAATACTAGTTTTTGCAGTTGCACTTTCTGGAAATGGTGAGAGAAAATTATAAAGAGAACAGGGAATCATGCGATGAAGCCACACTCTTCCACTAGCCACTTTTATTGCCACCCGCAATATGCTATCAAGGTTTGCTATATTAAAAGAACTAAAACATTTAGAAATAACAAGTTAACCAAGTACCAAACATATTGAGGGCAAGGGACACCTCAAGTAAAAAGACATAACTAGACAGTATTTGTTTTAGAACAAAGAGATGATAATGGGAGATAGGCACCTTATGATGAAACTTCTGTGCTGATGACATAGAAATCTTGAATTGGTTATAAGGAAGAGAAATGCATGATCTTGAGATGGATCCACCCAAGAAGAAGACATTAAGCCTATCAATATCAGGAATATACTGGTGACGGATTGCTTTGCGGAACCGGGAAGCCTATTAAAAAAATGAAACATATTTCAGAAGCAGTGGAACAAAGCCATTTTGCAACAAGAACATTAGTAGGTGCCGCTGCTGCTAGAGCAGTAACAAAAAAAAGATTTTTGTGATAGCATGAATTAAAGAAAGCAAACCTCACAAGGGAATGCATAGTATGATATTTCATGGTCACCATCTAACCATTTCAACATGCTTTATAGTTATATTATCGGTATATTTTCTATGTTTAATACAGCTAGGTACGCACATGATTTTGCACAACATGCTTACAAATATCAATAATGCATATGGGATAATAAATAAGTTGCGAGCTGGTAAACATATAGATAGTTGCAACCAAGATGGTAAGCTAATCAAGTCGGCACCTCATGGTAGCATCTGTTCATTGATTGCATGAAGCTCCTGCAATGCTTATATGTATTAGACAAGCAGGACCTTGCGTATGATGCCCCCGTAAGAAAAATACCATGAAGATCAACATTCCCAATATACTGCAGAATGAAACATCAAGAAAGAGCACTTTGAAATCAGAAAGGGAAAAAAATCTAGTTAATGTATCAAAACATAATAAGTGATTGGTGATGTGCATATCGAATGGAGTGCACTGAATGAATGTGGCTTGATTCACACATATCATACTGATTCTGAGTGCATCTAGTCTTTGTTTAGTATTTTAGCATAATGAATTTTGACATAAATAACTGGATGTGATTTTATTTTGAAAATGTAAAAAAATCGAACAACAGAGTTTTTATTTTTGAACTATTGGGCGCTATTTACAACAGTTCAATTGCAAAGTTGAAGTACAAAATTTGAGGAAAGGTGTTATCCTTCAATACAAGACATATGCACACCTAAACTATTGATACACTTAGCAAGATTCAAGAAAATATTGCAACAGAAGTACAAAATTCAGAAAAGGCAATATGCCATATATGTAGATCGGAGTTGGACTACAAGAATACAAGATACACAAACAGAAGCTATTCTGCATAAGTATATGTAACATACAAGATAATATTACTATTTTATACAAACTGTCTAAGTACCTTAAGAACTGTCTCTTTTCCAGGCAACCTGTAGGCAGTCTCAGATGACCTACTCCTCTCATGAACTTTCGATGTCATGATCTGTGTTCATTTCACTCAATGAATGAACTGCTTCTACATAATGTATAGCACCACAAAATAAATAATGGATTACCTTTGTTAACACAAATGCTTGTTCAAACTGCCGAATTTGGATCCATTGCTCTGCAATTATACCCTCTATCTGATATGAAAATTGAAAAAAATAACCTTTTCTTAGATGATATATCCAAAAAGTCTAGTAGCATAAATGAACACTGAGATCAATTATGAGGATAGACGTCTGCTTCATTACAATTGTAAATCCATAGCTTAGTTTAAGAATCCGAGATTATATATGCATGGGACTCATTGAGACGGTCGAAATCGACTATTTATTTGCTCGATTTAGGGCTTGGAACGAGAAGTTGTGGGTACTAAACATTGATGGCCCAGATTATTAAAAAAATAAATAAATAAATAAATATTATTATTATTATTATTATTATTATTATTATTATTATTATTATTATTATTTAATTGGGAGATAGGAGGGCCAGTTGGGCTGGCCCACTAGAGCCTTGGTAGTTATCAAGTTGTGCGATTAGTCATGACTAATCGACGATTAATCGTAAAGTCGGCCTAGGAGCACAATCGGAGGACCTCGAATCGATTAGTTTCCTAGTCGGGCGACTTAGGTTTCTAGTCGACGACTAGCCACGATTAATCAAGCGACTTGGTTGTCAAGCTAGCCAGCAATATGTTGGGTTGGGCGGCCAATTGATCTATCAGCCAATTGGGCTTGACCTATTTAGAAGTGATAGACTAGAAGTAAAGAGGAGGGTGCCTGGCATCGAGAAGCATACGAGAAGCACACGGGAAGGCGGGAACCCTTGCCCAAAGGCATTGTTGCCGATCGCCACCGCCACTACAAATGGCCGCCATCCCTCAATGCTGGTCGCTAGTTCTCATCTTCCTCCTCTGCGCTTCTTCTCGTCTGCATCCCTTCTCCTAACGCGCCTAGCACATCCTTCTCCCCCTCCCCGAGACGTGGCAACAAGTTGTGAGTTTCAACTCCTCTCCTCCCCTCCTCTTTAAGTCTTAATCCCTCTCCTCTCATTCCTCTTCCATTTCTGTAGATCTTTGTTGTATTGCTATGTGCTCTACTCTACTATCATACTCAACTGAGTCTACTATGACTGTCTACTCTCCCCTCCTTTCATGGTCTGCTTTATTGCTCTGTTTAGTCTTGTAGCAGTAACATTAGAATTTGTAGGTAGCAGCAGCCAGCAGCTACTAGCCTACTCAATTACTCATTTTGTAGCACATCATTTTGCAGGTAGCATGGCAAACGGATATCAACATACCGATGTGGGAAGCAGGAGCCATATGATCCATCCAAGGATCCTAGCCGGAAGGCTAAGTCGCATGACCCAGGATGGCAATACAGGTTTTGGCTAGACAAAGCTAGGAAGGATGTTGTGCAATGTATGCTTTGAAACAGGAGGGTGCATGCTGCGATAGGGAGATTGAAGCATCACCTTGCAGGGGATTTTGGTGATGTTGAAAGTGTCACAAGACGAACACTGCTATTATGAAGGATATGCTCGCCTTCTTGACCAAGAATTCAAAGCGCAAAGGTGTTGAGGTAGACTCTAAGGACGAGGCAGAAGGTGGAGGAGGTGAAGGTGAAGACGAAGCGGAAGTTGAACGTCATCCAAGTTCAGGGACATCAGCAAAAAAGAAGCTTCATGTACCGGGGCCCACAAAAGGTTCCTAAGTCAGTTGCTTCTATATGATTCGGAAGTCTCCTAAAGAGGTGATTGAGTTGAGGCATTCCAGGGGTGCTTCTCAAGTTATTGTTGAAATTTGCCTAAAAAAGAACAAAGCAGACAAGATGACAGTTGACAATCATGTGGCTGATTGATGGTATGAGGCTGGCCTACCATTCAATGCTATCAATAAAATGAAGTTGGGAGATTTTGTCGGATTCTGCAGGGCAGCATGGCCTTGATTATATATCACCTGCTTATCATGATGTCCGGGTGCCATTGCTTGAGAGGGCAAAGAAGAGGATAGATGCATTAAGGGATAAGCATGAGTTGGCTTGGCAGGCATATGATTGCACACTAATGTCAGATGGATGGACTGATAAGAGGACTCGGCACTCAATAAACTTCCTCGTCAATAGTCCAGAAGGGATATTCTTCTTGGGGTCCCTTGATCTATCAGACAAGTCAGCTAATGCACGCATGTTAGTTAAGGTACTGGAGGAAAAAATTAATATGATTGGCAGCCAATATGTGGTGCAGGTGGTCGCGGATGATGGCGCAAATTACAAGACGGCTGGGAGAATTCTAATGGAGAAGGTCCCTACCTTGAATTGAACCCCTTGTGCAGCCCATTGTTTGGATCTTATGTTGGAGGATATCGGAGAAGATTCCACAATTCAGCACATGAATTACAAAGGCCAAGGTGACCACATTCATCTATAGGCATGGAAGGCTACTTGATTCAATGAGGCAGAAGACAAACGGGAGGGATCCTGTGAGGCCTATAGCAACTAGGTTTGCTACATCTTTTTTCACATTGTTATGTTCGAACAAGCATAGGCAAGCTTTGAAAAGTCTGTGGATGAGGATTGGACTAGATCTAAATTGTCAAGCAGAGAGACAGGGAAACAAAATAGAAGAAATTGTGCTTTCCATGGCATTCTAGGGTTTGGTGGAAGATTGCTTGAGAGCAACACAACCCCTTCTCATTATCTTGAGAATTGTAGATGGTGATCCGCAATGCCCGAGCCCCCAGGTTGCTGCAAGCATGGATGTTGCAAGGCACAAGATCGAGGAAGCTTTGAGGCACAAGACAATGTTGCTTGGCACAGTCCTGAAATATATTGACAACCGCTGGGAGACACAAATAGACCAAAAGCTTTATGGGGCTACATTATTCTTGAACCCGAATAGGTTCTTTGACATTTGAAAATACCCTAAAGATAAGAAATTTTGTGGTAGGCCAAGGCACATGTTCAATGAGGTACTATGGAAGATGGTACCCAATGAAGTGAAGCAAAGCAAGATAAGTTCTTTGGCCGATAACTATGAGAGGACAGAAGGATGTTTCGTGGTAAAATTAGCAATTCGAGACGGGTCAAAAAAGAATCCTCGTAAGTAATGTTTGAAGTTTTGTCCATTTAATCTTCCTTTGTTTGAAGCTCTAATATGTTATATATTCTTTTGTAGTTCTTTGGTGGGGTGTATATGGCGGCCTTGCTTATGAGCTCCAATCTTTAGCAAAGCACATTGTTAGTCCTTGTGCCTCGGCCTCCAAATGTGAGCCAAATTGGAGTACATTTGAGTTTTGTAAGTATATAGCACCTACTACATTTTCAAGAACCTTTGTCCTTGAGATGCTTTGCCAATTAGTAATTTCTTGTTGTCTTCACTTCTCAAATTCACACCAAGAAAAGGAACCGGTTAGAACACCACCGATTGGACAAATTAGAGAACATTTCGTACAACCAGAGTGTGGCAAATAGGTTTCAACAGTTGCGTGAGGAAGGGTCTAAAAGAAAGAGATCTAACCCATTGGCCCTAGAGGAGTATGATTAGGAGAATGAGTGGGTTGACATGAATGCCAAACCTGAAAGGGTCCATCAAGGGGAAGATCTTACTTGGGCGCAAGTTGATGAAGCCACCGGTGCATCAAATGGTGGATCACGCAACCTTGGGAATCGCAATCCAGGACAGCTCAATGAGTTCGTACTGGGAACCGTGACAAAAGCCTATTCTCGGCGGCGTAAAAGGGATGAAGCCTTGGAGGAGGAGCTTGAAGTTCAAGAGAATGATGATGAAGACGAAGCACTTGTGGAGTCCAGGGCTGATGATGATGATGTTGAGGATGATTTCGATGAGAGTCCAGCAACTAGTCCTCATGACAGCAATGATGGATCACAATCAGATGGTGAAAACAATGTCATGCTTGACATTGATCATTTCAACTCAGATGACTAATTTGAGGCAGCTTTGATGAGGATGTTTTGCAGTTTGGACTTTGGTGTTGGAAATTTGGTGATTTGTCATGATGTGGCCTGTGGGGCTTTTTGCTCTATTCAAACTTACGAACTTGCTATCCTAATATTTTATAGTCGTTGTCATTGAGAACTCATTGCTTAGTTATGCTAATTTGCTACCTTATTTAATTTTCATGATGTCATTTTACTTGCTATCTGATTGTCTGTTGTCTTGTTTTTTTTTCAAGTTTGTTGCTGTACGCAATATGCATAGTCTACATAGGTGATACATGGTAACTTTCTGTCGTAATGTTCATTTACTTGTCAAATGGCCATTTGATTAGATTACTATATTGTTCAAGTTTGCTTTCAAGTCAGCCACTAAGTTATTGCTCATTGCTCTGCTCCCTATCCTTGAAAATTTCAGGGTATTGCCACTCAATTTCAAAGAAATGGATTCGCCAAGGGATTTGAGCTCAAAAAAGGTATGAAACCAGCTCATTACTGTGCTTATGTATTCTGCTCTTTATTTCATGCGAAACAGTACATATACATGTTTTAAACTATTGCTAAAATCATAGAACTTGCACAACCTAGTGTGATGGAATTTCTGGTGTCTGTTTCGGACTAGCCATCAACTCAACTTGACGACTTAATAACTATGGCCTTGGGTATAAAAGGGGAGGCACTCAGTTTTCCCTAGGGTTGCACCTTTCTCCCCAAGGGCAGCCGCCACCTTTCCCCAGGGCGGTGCAACTCTCCTTGGGCTTTGCCCTCTTTTCTCTAGGGCAGCACCATGGCTGTTCCATGAAGTAGAGGGGGAGGCAAGGGAAAGATTGAGAAAGAAAAGAATAGTTCCAGTGTTGTCCTCATTGGATCTTCTTTAGTGCATGTGTAACCCTCCAATACCCTCACCTTTTCATGTAGATGAAATTTTACGTGGATTAATTTGGTAACTAGGGCGTAATTAAGCTCTTGGATCATGTCAATTCTCAATTAGGGTCGCTGGGGTTTTTCTGGTTTCGCACAGCTAGATCTAATCAATTTTTTAGGGCTTTGGGGGCAGAATCAAGAAAAGTGGTGTACTAAAGAGTTGTAGATAACTTTCTTTTCTTTCAACAATGATCAAGATCACTAAAATCCATTGGATGGATCGAAAGTTATGGCCTTTGGAAGTCTGCTGTGATGGAATAAGTCTTGGTCATTTGTGGGCAGCTTTTGACTAGCCTTTTGGGCAGCTTTTAGGCAGCTTTTGACTAGCTTTTGGGCAGCTTTTAGGGCAGCTTTTGACTAGCTTTTGGGCAGCCTTTAGGGCAGCTTTTAGGCAGCTTTTGACTAGCTTTTGGGCAGCCTTTAGGGCAGCCTTTAGACTGGTATTATTGTATGCTGCGCCAGCAGCTATAAATATGGCACTTGCCCAACCCCTTAGGGTGGCAATAGCACTGGTATGAGCAATAAAATTCAGAAAATTTGCCCCAATTCAGTGTGTCATTCTCTCTCTCGATGATAGTAAGAATAGTGCTACTAACAAGTGGTATCAGAGCCGTTCTTTCTTGCAGCCTAAACAGCCTAAACATCTCTTGCTCATCTCCTTCCCACGCTCCTCCTCGCTCTCAAGCAAAGAAGCGATACAACAAATTGCTGCTCACCCTTCATCTTCTCGAATACGATGAAAGAAATGCCTGAGGCGACTTCTTCCCTAGCAAAGGTTTCACTAGCGCGCCATGTCGAAGGATAGCCTCGGGCCGCTTCGAAAGGCCTTGGCAGAGGCCGGTTGCCGCGGCAGAGATCATGAGCGAGCAAAGATAGAGAGACCGCAGCGACGGCGCAAGGGCGGCAAAGTCGGGCGCGCAGAATCGGCAAAGCGAAGAGCAGAGGCGAAGCAAAGAAGAGCAGCGGCCGATGCAAAGACGTCGCGGCGGCAAGCAGAGTTTCGAGGCTCACGCGCAAGAGCTCCAGCAGCCGGCCGACGACGGCGCCGACTACAGCTCAAGCGAGAGGGAGGCAAGTGAGCGGCGCGCGATGGGCGCTGCCCACCCTCATGAGCGCGATGAGCCCAGACGAAGCGCAGACGCGCCGGCAGAGCTCGGCGAGGGACGCTGGCGGCGCATCAAGGCCCCGGCAGAGCTCAAGGACGCGGGCGGCGATCGCGCTCCGGCAGAGGCGGCATTGGCCGACGGAGATCGTGGCCCTTACAGCGGCGCGACTCTCCCTCCGGGCCGTACCATGGTCACCGCGGGACCCAGGCCATTATCGTGACATTGGCCCCGTGATCGGGTGGCCTACCCTCACCAAGACCAACTATGTCGAGCGGGCGCGGTGATGAGGATAAGGCTCCAGCGCGGCACATGTGGGAGGCAATCGACGGGCGACGTCGACTACGACGAGGATCGACGGCGCTGGATGCCTCATCGCCGCAGCCCCGTCAGAGATGCGATTCACGCTTTCCAAGAAGCGGACCGCCAAGGAGGCTTGGGATGCCATCGCCGCAAGACGACGGCAGCGATCGCGCCCGCAAGACCACACCGCAGCACTTCGCAAAGAGCTGGAGAACCTGGCCTTCAGGCCAGGTGAGGATGTTGACGACTTTGCTCTCCGTCTTAACACTCTTCTGCGAGAAGATGGTGCGATTTGGTGACGACACCTACGATGAGGAGAGAGCCGTCGAGAAGCTCTTCCGCTGCATCCCGAGAAGTACAAGCATATCGCCGCTTCAATCGAAGTCTCTATTGGACCTCTCCACGATGTCGATCGAAGAGGCGATAGGTCGTCTCAAGGTCGCCGACAAATGACGAACCACCTCTCTCGGGGCCTATCACCATCGGCGGAAGTTACATCTCACTCGAGAACAGTGGGAGGCTTGCCAGGGTGACGGAAGAAGGGAGTCCTCTGCCGCGACAGGCGATCGCAGCACGCCAAGCCGCGCAAGAAGGCGCGGACGCGTCGGTCGGGCGCGAGGACGCGCTGGCGCGACACCGAGGCGCCAGGCGCGGCGCCACGGCAACCAAAGGCCTAAGACGAGATTTACTCGCCACAATCAGGCAAGCTTGGCCATTGGGCCAAGGAGTGTCGCTACCACGACGCGTGGCCAGGCCCACATCGCACAGTGGAGGAAGAAGAGCCGGCTCGCTTCGGCACACGCAGCATCGAGCTATCTCCAGCGCATCACCGCAGCCGAATCTCCTCCACCTTGATGAACGAGAGCACACGCCTTTCTTGGCGGCGGCTCGGTAGTGACAAGATTGACGGTGGTACCTCGACACTAGCGCTACCAATCACATGACCTGGCCGACGGAGTTCTTCACCGAGCTTGACTCCAACGTCCGAGGCTCCGTCAAGTTTGGGGACGCCTCCGGCGTGGAGATCCGTGGCGTCGGCTCGTCATACTCACGCCAAGTCTGGTGAGCACAGTCGCTCACCGAGTCTACTACATCCCCGTTGAGGAACTCTATCATCGACTTGGGACGGTGGATGAGAATGGTTCGTGTGTTAGTAAAGAACGGAGTCATGAGGGTTTGGGATCGCCATCGCCGCCTTCTTGCCAAGGTAACCAGAGGCACCAATCGACTCTACATCCTCAACGTGTGTGGCACAACCCCTCTGCCTCGCCGCTCGTCGGACGACGAGGCATGGCAAGGCACGCAGCGCCGGACACCTTTCACTTCGAGGCTCAAGCGACTCGGTGCCAAGGAGATGGTACGAGGCCTGCCGTGTCTCGACCACGTGGAAGCGCTTCTGCGACATCTGCGAATAACGGCTGCAGCGGCGGCTCTTTCCCAGCCGAACTTCCGAGCCAAGGAGCGGCTCGAGCTCGTGCACGGGACTGTGCGGCGCCGGTGACACCGCCACACCGGAGACGACGCTACTTCCTGCTGCCGTCGACGACCTCACCCGCTACATGTGGGTAACGGTCCTCGGCGGCAAGGAGAGGTCATGAAGCCATCAGCGCCAGTCAGCCGCGAGGCAGAGCGCGCAAGAGCCGCGTGTCTTCTTGCGACAATCAACGCGGCGAATTCCACGGCGGTGAGTTCGCATCGTATTGCGCGGATGAGGCATTCAGCGCCACTATTCCGCGCCGTCTGACCCGCGAGAATGGCGTCGTCGAGCGACGTGTCAGGCGGTTGTGGGGATGGCTCGGGCCCTCCTCAAGCAGAGGGATGCCACTATTCTCTGGGAGAGGCGATGGTAGCGGCGATCTACATCCTCAACCGCCGCTTCAATTAAGGCTCTCAACGGCAAGACGCCGTCACGAGGCCTGGCACGGACGCAGCCGGCGGTCTCACCCTACGGGTTTTCGGCGCCTCGCGTTCGCCAAGGAGCTTGGACATGTTGGCAAGCTCGATGACAGGAGCACTCCGGGAGTGTTCATCGGCTCGCGGAGGGCTCGAAGGCCTACCGCATTCTTGACCCAAAGACACAGCGTGTGCGCCGGCGACGGCGTTGTGTTCAACGAAGGGCGAGGATGGGCGTGGGACAAGGCGATTGACAATGGCTCGACTCGACGCGTCACGGCGACTTCACCATTGAGTACGCCCACTTCGAGGAGCCGGGAGTAGGCGCACTCTTCGCCGAACGCGCCTACCCCGCCCCGAACCCCCACAGACTCCGGCCCGCTACTCCAAAGACTAACTGCACTCCTCCAGGCACGCCCTCTCCGACACCACCGGCTCGTGTCGAGCACACGGCCCGGTGGAGTTCGTTACTCCACTCTCCCACGACGAGGCGCGATCGACGCGCGTACCACGACGGCGAGCCGTTGCGGTATCATACGATGGAGGACCTTCTCGGCGACCCGGTAGGTGCCAGGGCGTGCCTCACGATCTGAGGCGCGATTGCATCTTGCGTCGCGGCGATGGTGAGCCTCGGTCTTTCGCAGAGGTCGAAAGACACGCAGCGATGGCGTCTTGCGCGATGCAGACGGAGATGGACGCGTTAAGAAGAACCGCGCTGGGAGCTTGCCGATCTTCCCTGCGGTCACCGCCGCCGATCACCCTTAAGTGGGTGTTCAAGCTGAAGAGAGATGAAGCCGGCGCCATTGTCAAACACAAGGCTCGCTTGGTGGCACGTGGTTTCGTGCAGCAGGAGGGGATCGACTTCGACGATGCCTTCGCCCCCGTAGCACGGTTGGAATCCGTGCGACTCCTCCTCAGACCGGTCGCCGGGAGAGGTGGCGGTGTTCACCACATGGACGCCAAGTCGGCATTTCTAAACGGAGATTTGAAGGAAGAGGTCTACGCAGACCACCACGGATTTGCGATCCCCTAGCGAGGGCAAGGTGTCGCGCTTGCACAAGGCTCTCTATGGCTTGCGGCGGGCACCAAGGGCATGGAATGCCAAGTTAGATTCCACGCTCAAGGGATGGGCCTCGAGCAAAGCTCGCACGAGGCGCCATCTACGGCGGGCCAATGGAGGAAATGCCCTGGCGGTGGGTGTCTACGTCGGACGACTTGGTGATCACCGGTACCAAGGATGCGAGGTGGCGGTATTCAAAGAAGAAATGAAGGCCACCTTCCAAATGAGCGACACTGGGCTCTCCTTCTACCTGGGATCGAGGTGCACCAGGGCGACTCAGGATGTCACTTCAACAGATCGCTTACGCCAGCGCGTCGTTGAGCTAGCCGGGCTCATCGATTGCAACCCGGCTCCCACTCCGATGGAGGAGAGGTCAAGCCGAGCCGCGACAAAGACAACAGAGGAGGTGGACGCTACACAAGACGGCGCCTTGTGGGAGCCTTCGCTACCTCACCCACACACGGCCGGACTTGGCATTCTCCGTCGGCCACGTTAGCTTGCTCATGCAAATGACCGACAACGGAGCACCAAAGAGCCGTGAAGAGAATCATCCGCTACGTTGCGGACTCTCGATCACGGTCTCCACTACCCGAGGTGCCCTGGGAGGCACACTTCGTTGCTGGGCCCGACAATGACCACGCCGCGACGTTGACACCAAAGAAGAGCACGAGCGGGTGCTCTTCTTCCTAGGCAAGTGTCTCGCTTACCGGCAATCGGTCAAACAAACAGGTGGTGGCCCTGTCCAAATGGTGGAGGCCGAGTACATAGCGGCCTCCACCTCTCGCAACTCAGGCTCTCGGCTTGCCCGATCGCTTGGTGATCTCATTGGCGTAAACACTAGCACGGTGGAGCTCAGGGTAGACAAAGAAGTCCGCTCTAGCCTCGGCAAAGAACCCCTGCTTTTCATGAACGGAGCAAGCACATCCGGTGAGATATCATTTCATCCGGTCGCCTGGAGGAAGGAAGCATCAAGGCAAGCTACATCAACACCAAGGACCGGCTTGCGGACACCTGCCACCAAGCCCCTTGGGAGGATCAAGTTTCTTGAGCTACGCCCAGACCGGATGGTCCAACTTTCCCACAAGGCACGAGACAAGACTTAGGGGAGAATGATGGAATAAGTCTTGGTCATTTGTGGGCGACTTTTGACTAGCCTTTTGGGCGACTTTTAGGCGACTTTTGACTAGCTTTTGGGCAGCTTTTAGGGCAGCTTTTGACTAGCTTTTGGGCAGCCTTTAGGGCAGCTTTTAGGCAGCTTTTTGACTAGCTTTTGGGCAGCCTTTAGGGCAGCCTTTAGATCGGTATTATTGCATGTCACGCCAAAGCCTATAAATATGGCACTTGCCCAACCCCTTAGGGTGGCAATAGCACTGGTATGAGCAATAAAATTCAGAAAATTTGCCCCAATTCAGTGTGTCATTCTCTCTCTCGATGATAGTAAGAATAGTGCTACTAACATGCTGTTCCGCACAAGTCGGACATTGTCACGGTTTTCGACGGTTTAGAACTTGAAGATAATCGAATTAGGTCTTTACAACAACTAGAGATTTGTAGATAATTTTATTATCTTTCAATGGAGTACTTAAACACTTGATTTGGCTGCCTAGATTAAAAGATATGGGATTTGTAAGCTCGCTGTCCCGTGAACCGTCGCGATTGGGTAGTGTCACGGTAATTTATAGATTAAATATAGTAGAGGGCTGAATTAGGGTTTTTTATTATTATGAATAATGTAGATAATTGTTTAAGATTTCTATAGAGTGCAAGAACACGGAATATGGTTCAGCGGCTTTGCCTAATAGATGGCCAAATTAAATTGTCTATGACTAGGAAAAGCTAAATAATTTTCTGTAGTTTTCAGAAGTGATATGCTTTGTTATTTTTGGAGTTGTATAAAAATAGATATGAAATTGACAATTCTGTTGTCCAGTATCTCAACGTAACAGTCTCAGGGTTGAAAACAAGGGTTTAAATGAATTAATCAGCGCCTTTGGCCAAATAGAAAGTTGTAGGAAATTTTGTGTAGTTTCCAGAAAATATATGATTTGGGTTTCAGGATGGAGAGTTATGGTCGTTCGATCACCAAAACAACGGAAGGTTTGTCCGGTGAAGGCTGGTTAATTAGGTTGGGACTTGGGAATGTGCATAGGTGCAATATAGTAGTGTTTGATGTTTATGTATTATTGTGGCAACTTATTGAGCATAGTTGTCAAGGCGGCGCCTAGGCGTCCGGTCGCCGGCGGCCGAACGCCCTGCCTTGGCCGGGGAAAGGCGGTCGCCTAGACATTCCAAGCGTCGCCAGGCGTGTTGCGGTGGCACGATTGGGCGTCGAGAGAAGGATACGGGGTGGGGATGAGGATCAGGATGAAGTGCCGCTGTACCTAGCACGTGGAGACTGGAGAGAAGAGGATAAGGGAGCTCCGCCGTGGCACATCCACCGCCGACGGCTGTAGATCTGGTAAGATCTGGAACCCGATCCACTGTTGCCTCCACTGCCTCTGATCTGCTATGCGTCGCCTCCATCCCCAGCTCCTTTGCGGCGGCGGCGACACAAAGCAGTGGCGACTGCCACAGAGGAGCCGGTGGTGGAGGCGACGCAGAGTAAAGGCCGTCGTTGCCGAGGTTGTGTTGCTGCTCATACTTGTGATGCTTGATGCTGCTTGTGATGCTTGATGGCTTGATGCTGATGTTGTTGATGCTTGTGATGCTCATGCTTGTGATGCTTGATGCTGCTGATGCTCATGTTTGTGATCATGGTTATCACGGCACCCTGGCGAGGCGAGTCGCCTTCGGGGCGCCTGGACGCCTAGGCGACGATTAGGCGACCAAAAATACTAGTAATAAAATTGCATTTGCAGCTATATAACATATATGTATATAGCATATGTACCTTGTAGGAATGCAAATAAATAGGCTGCCGACCTTGAAGCATTTGTGATGCATCGGTGGCTTCGACAACAGCCAAGCAATCAAATACTCAATACTCATCCCATTCGGCACAGTCAAGCTCAAGCACTCAATCCTCATCCCATTCAGTCGGTACTACTACTAGTCTACTACATAATCAGTCAAGCACTACTAGTGCACTACTCAATCGGTTATTTGGTCCTCAACTGCTCATCCCATTCAGTCGCTGGCACCCCATTTAGTCTCGGCTGTCATCGGCAGATCGGCTCATCGCCCTCCATTCGGCATCGGGCTTCGCGCTTCCTCGCCGCCAACAGATCGCTGGCAGAGCTCAAGCATCCCTCCCGAGCTGCCGAGCGGAGCAGAGGAGAAGAAGTGGCCGATGGCAAGGCAGAGGAGAAGGGGAGGCGGAGGAGGAACGCACGAGAATGCACAGGAGTAGAGGAGAAGGGAGGCGGAGGAGGAAGGAACGCACGGAGAGGCGGAGGAGGAGCGGCAGGCGAAGGAGGGGGAGGCGGAGGAGCGGGTGGCGGAGGGGTTACCGGTGGTCGATGCACCGGGCGAGCATTCTTGGCGATAACGGCAGGCGGTTAGGGTTCCTCCGCCTCGGCCGCTCGATCGTCCTCACTCTTCACCCACCCGTGAGTCCGAAGCCCTTTTATCCTCCAGCATAGAGCTATTAGACACCCGCCCAAACCCCTGGACGATGCCTAGGCGTCCACGCCGCAACGCCAGGGCGTCCAGGCGACCGCCTGGCCGGCTTCAGGCGAGGCGCCGAGCCAAGGCGAGTCCGGTCGGCCGCCTGGACGCCTAGTCGTCGCCTAGGCGACGCCGTGATAAGCCTGCTTGTGATGCTTGTGATCTTTGGCATGCCGCTTCATGCTTGTGCCGGGTCGCCGATGTTGATGCTTGTCTTTGCTCTGCCGATTCGCCGCAGATGCTTGTCTTCTTTGCTCGCCATTGCGGATGCTTGTCTTTGCTTGTCTTTGCTTGTGGACATGATGTTGTTGCTTGTGCTGTCGAGGCCGGCGATGTTGCTGATGCATATGATCCATCTAAGGATCCTACACAAAACACTAAGTCTAATGATCCAGGATGGAAGTATGGATTTTAGGTCAATACATTTATCTACAGGCATGCGAGGCTTCTTTCAACAATGAGGGAGCTAACAAATGAGAAGGATATCGTAGGCCTGCAGCTACTAGATGCACCACATTTTTTCTCATGTTACAAAGCTTGTACAAGAACAGAGATGTGTTGAGGCATCTATTTACTAGTGAAGATTGGACTAGGTCCAAACTCTCAAGCACAAAGGCGGGAAAAAAGGTCCAAGAAATTGTGATCGCTATTAAATTTTCGAATGCAGTGGAGGATTGCATAAGAGCTACACAACCGCTTCGTGTTGTGCTACGGATAGTTGATGCTGATGAGAGGCCGACAATGCCCGAGGTTTATGCAAGTATGGATTTTGCAAAAAAAAAAAAAAAAAAAAAAAAAAAAAAAAAAAAGAGAGAGAACATCAGTAACAGTTTAGCAACTAAGCAACCATTACTTAGGAAAGTCATGGGCATTATTGATCGTCAATGAGTTGATCAAATGGAGCAAAAAATGCATGGGGTTGCATTATTCTTGAACCTAGGAAAATACTCTGAAACCAAGGAGAAAGATGTGGCACAAGTGGCTAGGTTGAGGTTGATGTTCAATGATATGCTTGAGAAGATGTTCCACGATGATGAAGACATGCTTTGCAAAATAAGTGACCAAGCCGATATCTATGACAATTTGCGAGGTGGCCTTGGAAAGCCAATAGTCATTAGAGCTTACAAAACGAAGAATCCCCGTTAGTATTTCCATCTCTTCTTAAGCTTTTATGATTCTAACATAGGGATTGATTACTAATTTACCATATTTCAAATTTTAGTTGATTGGTGGATTGCATTTGGGGGCTTGACTTTCGAGCTTCAAGCATTTGCAAAGCGTATCTTAGGTCTTTGTTGTTCGGCCTCAACGTGTGAGCGCAATTGGAGTACATTTGAGTTTGTAAGTAACTACTCAATGCTTTAGATTTTAATTTAGCTTTGAACCATCTAAAATTATCCTTGTTTACCTCTCTTATTTGTAAATACATACCAAAACAAAGGAACTGATTAGAACACCAAAGGTTGAATGATTTGGTGTGTGATCAATACAACCGAAAAATTGCCAATAAATTTAAAAGGTGCCATGAAGAAGCCAATTTTAACCCTTTGATCCTAGATGAGTTTCAATGGAACAATGAAT
This sequence comes from Rhipidocladum racemiflorum, assembly GCA_036346355.1. Lineage (NCBI taxonomy): Eukaryota > Viridiplantae > Streptophyta > Magnoliopsida > Poales > Poaceae > Rhipidocladum > Rhipidocladum racemiflorum. Next base: position 57,241,221 of record CM070572.1, on the reverse strand, counting down.
GGGTTGATGCAAATACCCAACAAGTTCACAGTGGGGAGGATCTTTTATGGTCCCATGTTGATGACGCTATAGATGCATCACACAACTTTGAGGGTCGTACTGTTCATTGGAGAACGCATGAAGGAATGAACGCATGAAGGAATCATCTCCTACTCTCGTTGTCATGGAAGTAGTTCTAAATCAAGGGTTGTTAAAGAGCTTGACTTGGACAATGAAAATGATGAACATGAAGTTGAGCCTTTTCTGCACGACGATGAGAATGTTGATGATGATTATGGTGCTCCACCTAGTCCTCATGAGAATGAGAGTGGTGGAGATGGATCAAACGAGGACCATTTGAATGGTTTAGAATTACAACTAGATGTTTGAGGCTACTTGTTTTGGTGATTGTGACTGTGATTTTCTTATGGATTTGTGGTGAATATCCATGATTTGTCATTCTAAACAATATTAGCTAATGGTAGTAATGTTGCTATTTACTTGTTTAAAACTCATATTTGCTTCCCTGCTTAATTGACATCTTGTTATGCTATTTATTTGCACCCATACAAGGTATATATGTTATATATGTATTGGTAATATACTGATATTGCTGACCTTTTTTGGTCGCCTAATCCTCACCTAGGCACCTAGGCATCCAGGCGCTCGGCTGACGCCTTGACAACCATGTTGTTGAGATTGGGTATCTACTGTAGAAGCAGCAACTTTAGGGTTGGTGTCGACTTCACATCAGTCCACTCATAGTTAAAAACACAAGTGCGTAGTAGAACGGTAAACGGATGGTTTGATCTTGTTATTTATGTTTGTGTATTTCATACCATGCTGATTTATGTGATTGCTCTTACTTGCTATGGTGTCTATATGGTGATTATGAGATATATGTTAAATGTTAACAAAACCATTGCATTTGCACAATGTGCACTCATATGGAAAGAGGTGACATGTGGGCCTCTATGACCTACATTGTGTGGGCATGAAGACTTACTTCGGTAGGCACCTCCACAGGATGAAGGAATTAAGAGGGTATGACATCGACGGTTATGCACTCAACTATACCAATATAAGCTATGTGATGCGCATAATGAGCATGTAGCATAGCCAAGCATGGCATAAATGAAAGAAAGGAGAAAGATGATGATATTGAATGTGGAAAATGTATGATATGTCACTGTTTTATTATGTACTTGCTGAGCCTCGAAGTCACCCTTGCTTATTTGTTGTTTTAGGTAACCATTGAGGACATCGTGCATGGGATGGGAGTAGCACGCGATTATCACATACATCACGAATTTATCAAACACTTTTAGCTATTCTTCATTCACCCAGAGTTTATTCATCCTTAGAACTTAAATCATATATTTGGAACTAGTCGGTAAACAATTGAAGCATAATAATAGATGTGTGGAACCTAGGTGTTAAATATATAAAAATGTGAGCACCAGGATTTGAATGACTTGATTTACCTTGGATATTATTTATTAAAGTGTTGTCATCGCCAAAGGTAAGACTGCTCCCAGACACATGGTTTTAGACATTCTCGAGCCCGTGATCTCGGGCATTCTCGGATGTGTGGTCCCAAGCGTTCTTGGGCGTGAGGTTCCAAGTTTATTAATGTGCACTATTTATTCTACTTCTTGTTTTTTCAGTCTATTTATCCTTGTACTTTATTTTGAGTAGTTATCATTAGGGAATTGTTACCAATATTCTTGGTAAAGTGATTTAAATTTAGAGGGGAAAATGGCAATGGTGACATTCTAGGCACTTGGATGTGCTAGGGTGTTACAACAATGTACAGCAGTTTCTGCAATATGTATGGGACTAATTCTTTAAAAACTTATTCCAGCTAGCTCAACCCAACCACACACTTTTTCACTCTCCAAGTAATAATTATCATCCTCTAAGGCTTGAACTAAGGAAGATGGTTTATACTTTTCCAGATAGCTATCTATTACATCATAGCATCTTCATAAAGCTACAAATAAACACTTCAGACTTACGCAAAGAAGCATTACTACAGGTGATGTTCTCCCATCAAATAATCACTACAGGGGATGTGCGCAATAAGGAAGTATGAGTTGCGAAATACAAAGCAAAAGTGGTCAATGCAATAATATTCAGCCAGAGCATACCTTTTTGACTTCTGAACTCAGAGATTCTGCCCTTTTCTCTGCAGCATTTGCTAGTGATTCTATGGAGTAAACATTGTTGTTTATCTTTCTGACCTCTTGCTGGAGGAGTTGCACCTGTGCAGCATCCATGCCATGAGTCGCATGACAAATTTTCCCAAATAAGTTTGATGGAACAATGGCTTTTATATATTTTACTAGTACTAAAACATTATGCTGAAAAGATGTATGTAATTTTAGCCACTTCCTCCAAATGGCAAGTGGAGCAGATACAGAAACAAGTATTTATATTATATCCATTCAGAGACAGTTCTCAGATCCTTCTAGAGAGAGCAAGAAAGGTACCTCGTCTTCCATAGCTTTAATGTTGCTTTCAGGGTATGATTTGCTTTGAGATTTCTTCACACAGAGAGTACAAATATTAGTATGTGCAAGAAAAGCAATTAAATTACACTATACACATCACCTGTTGCAAGAAGGTTGTAGAAAGAAGAAAAATACATCCTATTGCAAATATTTCTATACTACAGAACATAAAACTGCAAACATTTCTATAATACAGAACATAAAACCATCACAGAAAGTGCTGAATGACTCATTTGGACCCAGTGATGGTCGATGAGGACTCAAACACAAGACAACAAAATTAGATATGTTGATGCATTAAATTGGAGCTAAGTGGTGGTAGAAAAAATAAAAATAGATACTGAGATCTGAATGTTTCAAAAATTATAGAAAATAAAATATTTATGCATCTTGCTATCCTTTACTTTCACAAAATAGTATTAAAAGAAGAGAAGTCATCAACACTATTTATATGCTCACATTCTCTGCCCCCAGCTAATGTAGCTCCTATGCCTTATTTTCCCAAGAAAGATATGAGAAATTCTGATGCATAAGTTTGCTAGCAACAACATGAACAGGTATTCAGCATTAAAAGAAAGGAATCGTCGCCTATCTATTTTTATAAGTACTAAAATGGTTTTTCAGAAAAATGAAATTCCACGCTAAAAAATGAAATTCCGTACAGAAAAAAGTGGTGTCTATTCCATCTACAGTGAGATGGCTTATCGGGTTGTAATATTACAGAGAAATGTAACACCACATCATTTACTGATCCAAGTGCTTACCTTTGTACTTTTTTGTCCATTCATCAAAAGCTGGATGTCATGTTCCATTGTTTCAATGAGTTTGTTGTCCTCTTCCAAAATGTTAACTTTACTCTTCGAAGATTTTGCATTTTCCTCCAACATAGATTCTGGGTGAATATGTTAAAAGAAAATCCACAAATATCATTGGATCAATCAGCAGCACAGAGCATGAGATGCAAGAAAAATATATTTTTTCTGTGACTCCAAAGAAGCTTGTGAATTATGCTTTCCGAGTAGAAACTAGAAAACAAAAGGTCAAAAGGTGTATAATTCGTAAACCATTCCATAACGTTTTGATATGATATGTTATCAACCTGCGTAGTTCGACTCCAGTCAGGGATAAATCTCACAGGTAACAGGCTAAAAATTAGGTTGAATTTCGTTATGCATAAGAAAGCACAACCAGTTCCACTGTGATAGACTGAATACAAACACAGCAATGAACTGGCAATGAAAAACTCATTTCTTCTTAGACATGTTGCCATGAGGGTCATCTTTGTGTGTTTCAAGATTCATTACCAAACCTATGTGCTAAAGACTCCCCAGGAATTTGACAAACAATTCGGAATTGGTATACTAACCCTGCAGGTACAATCAAACGAAACAGAAATTCAAATAGCACAAATAATTCTACAAGAACTCAAAATAACCAGAAGGAATTCCTAACCAGAAACATAAAGTTTAATGCCAAATGCCAATGGTCAATTCCAACAGTTCAAACCCAACAGAATTACAACTTCTTAGTCAGATTATAAAAGTTTTTAAATTCCGATTCTTAAATTTGTAATGCACAAAATACAATACTAGCAAATTTAGAATAATCAAGGGTTTAGAAATTAATCAAAACTTAATATCAAATTATTATATTATACATTAGAAACATAATATGTTTAAATCCAAAACTATTCTGAAAATGCTTAAATTAATAAAGATTAACATTAGAACTTTGGAAATGACTTAAAATTCAGAAACAGTTCAAAAAAATAATATCTGAATTTTCGAATTAAAAATTAGTACTTAAAATAGAAATAAATGGAAATCTAAAAGATAGATTAATAGTTGCAATTGCAAAATAACTTGAAATCTCAAATTCAACATAAGGCATTGTGGAATCCAGTAGTTTGACCGTGACCGTGACCGTGTCCCTGCATTCCGGCTCAGAGGGTCTGTTTCAAACAAGGTCGTATTGTCTTATATTTATCCCAATTCTCCAAGTTCTCGGAACACATGTCAGTGAGACATCGTAGGGCAAATGATCAAATGCCTATCAACTTTGGGCAAAAAATCAAACGCCCATCAACTTCAGGGCAAATGATCAAATGTCCCCCCAAGTTCCCATGTCAGTGTACAACGATGAGCACAAAACATAACGCGTTTCGAATCTCCTGTTAATCTGGACTGACACCAGAATTTCAAACAGCACACAAGACAGCAATGGAGAGAGGAAGAGGGAGCCTTACCCAACCGGGCGACCTTGAGCCTGAGCTCGTCGATCTCCGACCGCAGGGCGTCGGTGGAGGGGCGGTAATCGGCGTCGGACAAGGCGTAGATGGCGGTGAGGAGAGCGAAGATGGTGAGCAGCGCCGCGGCGGAGCGGCGGGGGGCGAGGGAGGGGGAGGGGGAGAGGTGAAGACGCAGGGCGACGGAGAGGAGGCGGAGCGGTAGGAGGAACGACACGACGAGGAGGAGGACGGCCTCCGCGGCGGCGGCGGAGGAGGCCATGGTTTAGGGTTTACGGCGGCGAGGGGAGGGAGGCGGAGGGGTGGGGGTCTGTGCTGCGCTGTCCAAACATGAGCGAGAGGGGACATGAGGTGGCCTTGTAGCGTCTTTGACTTTGAGCTTTGGGACAAAACAGCCACCGACATTGACTTTTCTGCGATTTTCTCTAACTTTCTGTTTGGAATGTGAAGATTTTATGAAACTCATGCGACAATCATACTCCCTCCTTTTTAAAATACTAGTTATATGCCCGTGCGTTGCTACGAAAAACAAAATTGATAACGAAAAATAAAGATTAAAAAATAAAAAAATACTATTTCATAAGATCAAACATCTATCTTTAACGCTTCGTTTCTTGCAAAAGCTGGCTAATTAAAGCAACGCTTCGTTTCTTGCGTAGGGCAATTAAGCAGGGCAATTAAGCAGGGCAATTAATGTGACGTGGGAAGAAACTCTCACTTTATATAGTAGAGATTTTCTTTTCTTCAACATTTATGAATAAACACCCACATAACTATTCTTTTTCTTATTCTCAAGACCAGGGTTCAACTTTCCGTTGAAAACCGCTCGAATTTCGCGAAATCCGACCTTACCGCTACGGTTCGAAAAAGCATTTCGTTGAAAACCGCTACTGTTCAAGCGAAATTCGAACGGTTTTTACCGATTTTCGCTAACCCATTTCTTTGAACGGTTTTTCGTGATTGAAAAGTGGAACCCTGCTCAAGACATTAACATCATGGACACTACGGTTATTTCATTCTTACTATTGCTTAGTTTCATGCGCTCCTTAATTCCTGTGCCCAAGCAAAATACGTCTTATATTTTAAAATGAAGGGAGTATATTTTGTTTGCATTTCAATCCGACTAAGTTGTCCCATATCCTAAACTTCAACAAACCTTCAAAAAAGACTCTTGTATCGGTATGTCTCTCAAGTCTGTATGGGTGTGTTTGGTTACCTGCACCATCCTAGCTTGTTTCGTATGAGCCATCCAGGCTAGCTTTGGCCTGACTGAGTGGATGCAAGTTAAGTTGTTTGGTTGCTTGTTTGTGCATCTCACGGGCCTGCATTAGAGAGAAGTCTAATTTCTGTGTTTCTTCCATCCTGTATGAGTGGGTGCAATTGCATCCACGTGGCCAGGATGAACAGGAAACCAAACATGTGTCTACTAGATACAGTTGTATCCACTCATGCGATTCAGACACCATGCGGACAACCAAACACACCCTATGTGGATGGGACAGAGAAAAACACATGGTAAGATCAAAATGGTAAAGGCGGCGTCTAGGAGCAAGATTGTCCCCCAGAAGATTGATAACTGAAATGGGCGAGCGCAAGGTTAGCAACTACAGGGATTCGGTTAGGTGCTTCAACCGCAAGCGATTTGGTCATCTGGCCCGTCGCTGTCCACGGCCTGCGCCACTAGCCCGGCGTGCGGCTCCACCACCTCCACTAACCTGCAATGGCATTGGCCCCCGGCTGCCCGGAGAACCGCACGACACGAAATGTTTGCATGCTCATCGCCACTGAAGTCATGGCTGACGATACTGCCAAGCTAAGCCAGCACGTGGTCCTCCTTGTTGCCACCGGAGACAGGGCCTGGACTGCGGTCACCAACACCTACAAAACAGCAAAGACTATTGAAGCTAAGCTTAGCATCCCCTGGACTGACATGCGTGCAACGCGCCATAGCCTAGAGGACTTCCTAGCCTGGTTTGACTTCCCTAGCCAACGGAACATAGCTAGAGGTGGGCACTTGAGCCGAGCTCTTTTGAGCTGGCCCAATGCTTAACGGGATGGTTCGGTGCAAAGCACGGCACAACACGGTTTCGTGTCGAACTGGACCAGCACGCAACTGTAGCATGGGCCGTGCCGGGCCTGAGAACTGGGCACGATGGGTGGCACGACCTGGCACGATCGTTTGGGTCGGGCCCGTGTCGGCACGACACAAACGGGTACGAAATCACGGATTAAGACCTAAAAGTTAGCAGATATTGTTGATTCAGAGCATCTTCAAGTATTGCATTTATGTTTGACATTTTGTTGATGTGATTAGTCTCTTATGTAATTAAAATAGTTAGTTTAGTAGTAGTGATGTATTTTATTTCTTCGCTCATCACACTAGTGATAATGGGTCGCCTGGCGCACGGCGTGCAGCACGGCGCAATGGTAGGGCCAGACGCAATCAGAGTATATGGCGTGCCGTCCTGAGAACTGGGCACGATGGGCGGCACGACTGTAGAAACATGTATAAGATCAATAACTTTTTCAGGAGTTAAATAGACATCTTTCCCATTCTTAATCCACATTTCCATCAACATCATTATTAAACCTAACCAAACCGTTCAAGTCCAAGTTATTTTCAAGAAAGTCTAACCCTTGACTGTAATTCCCGAGTAATGTCCAATGCCGTGGACACGGCTATTCGAATAGAGTTTACACTCTGCAGAGGTTATGTACTTTACCCACAAGATACAGCCAAACACCACAAAGGCGAGTGTTCGTAACAAAGTCTTTCGAAAACTTCTAACAGCACAAGTGCGCCTCCCCGGTTATTGCACGCTAACCCTTCCCTTAGCGAAGGCGAAGTTTCGGCCAATCAACCGTTAAATGGGTACCTGACCGCAGCCCCGGTACGCTCCCCCGTACAACTACACAAAAGGTATAGTTGACACCCCGAGGTCCCACAGGTACGTTATTAGCAACTTAATCAACTAGGTCCGTCCCATTACAGACATGTGGTTGCACGTTTGACTCAGTTCAAAGGCTTGCAAGGTTAAGTCCTTAGGGTGACCAGGGCAAGACTACCCGAAGAACCAAATCAACGTTCCTGGTGCCACATCTGGCCCACCCGATCATTCTTGCCACATGCCCCGGTCGAAAACTATTTATCAAACCCCCAGTTGTTTACCACGCACCACGTGCCATCAATATCATCATCAATAACACATGACACTTCTCAAAACAGGTTCCATATCTCATTAAGTCAAAGTTATCATGTAGTTGTCAAAACACATGCTACGTGGCAAGGCTAAGCATACTACATCGGTCTAATTACCCATGTTGGCAATTTAATAATGCCCAACTAATAATCCACAACTAGGGTGACAAGGGGTCATGGCTCATAAATGATAATCAAGGTGTCATACGTTTAACTAATTTCACAAAAATTAACTAGAGCATTTTCTAGTTAAACTAGCATGCAATAAATTAAATCAAAATAATTTCAAAATGGGATCAACATGGTCAAAAGCACAACTTGCCTTCAAAGAGTACTTGTTCTTGGTCTTGAGCTGGCTCCTGGGTCAACACTTCACCTTCAAAGCCTTCGGGCACTTCAACGTCTACTCATAACGCGTGCAAATAGCAATCAATAAATAAAATAGTACACAAGAGTGTTCAAAAGTTCAAATAAACTTCATAAACAGAGAGAGCACATTTTTATAAATTTTTAGAAACTGGAATCGTCCAAATCGGAGTTAAAATGCAAAAGTTATAATTGTTTAAAGTTTAATGAAACCATTAATTAAATATAAACAGAGAAATATTTATAATAAAAAATTAATTAAAATTCATATTTGAGTAGGTCTCATTTTTATGAAAATTTAGAAATTTGAATCACTCAAATCGGAGTTGAAACGCAAAAGTTATAAGCGTTTGAAGTTTGAATCTATATTTAAAATCAATAAACCGAATTAAATAAATAATTTCTTTTTCGGAAAATAATTTATTGCGTCAGCATGACACGTGGACCAATCAGAGGCCGCCACGTCGCCTCGGATCCATGGACCCGACACACGGCTCGGCTCGGTCCACCGTGGACCAGGTCTCTGACAGGTGGGCCCCTCGGGTGACGTCAGCGCACGTCTCGGCCGAGGGCTCTGACACGCGGGCCCCACCGTGACGTCAGCATGACGTCATGGGTGATGTCATGGTGCGGTTCGGCGGTCACTGACGCGCGGGTCCCACGCTGACGTCACGTGCTGACGTCAGCGGCGACCGGGGCTGACCGCGACGGTCAGGCTTCTAGCCACGTGGCTCGATCTGGGCCGTTGATTTGAAAATCAACGGTCCAGATCATATCTAACCTCACGCGTTTGGAAAACAACGCGGTTGATCTGGACCGTTCGATCTTGATCGGACGGTCAAGATCCGATCTAAAGCTACAAACCCTAGCCGTACGATCTAGATCTAACGGCTGAGATCCATCCAAGCACGGTGATGTTACGGCTACGTGGCACGATATAAACCGTTGGATCTAGATCCAACGGTTGGAAACAGATGTAAAAACTAAAATGTGGAAATTACCCGGGGATGACGTGGACGAATCTGGGCCCTTGGATCTTGATCGGACAGTGGAGAGAGCTCGGGGACGGCGATGGCTTCGCGGCGGAGCTGGTTCACCAGAGACGGGGACGACGACACACCCGACGGCGCTTGGGCGCGATTCCGGCGAGGTGAATGGTGCCCTCCGACGCGGCTTGTCCTTGCGGTTCCGGATCTGTGCTCGGTGACGGCGGAGGACGGCGGACGGCGGCGGAAACGGCGCGAAACCGCGGCGGAACGCACGACCAACTACGGCGAGCTCTAGCGGGCGAACGGCGGCGGCTCAGGCCTGATGGACTAGGGTTACGGGTGCGCAATGAAACGGAGAACACGATGGCGGCGGCGGCGCATTAAATAGGGGCCTCGGCTTCCGTGAATCTACCGGAGACCGAGGTCCACCCGGCTGCGGCGGCGGAATCCGAATCCAATTCGGATTCGGTGACGTGGCTCAACGTGGACCGTTGGATCAAGATCCAACAGTCGCGAGGGTTTGGACTCGGTGACTTGGCTGGCTCGGTCGGACTCGGGTTCGGGTGACGTGGCACAATCGTGGCTGTTGGATCTCGATCCAACGGTCACGCGGTTAGGGTTAGGTTGGGCTCGGGTCCGGCTCGAACGCGGCTCGGGTCGGGCTCGAGTCCGACTCGGGTTCGGGCTCGATCGGATGAACAGTGCAAACCCGATCAATTTTTCCAGCGATTAAATATTCAAATTAATTCCCAGAAATTCATTTAATTCATTAAAATAGCAAAACACTCAGAAAAATTCCAGAAAAATTCTAGAAAATATTTTGGAATATTTTGGACTCAAATAAATTATTTCCAGCAAAATTTGATTTGTAAAATTAAATTATTTAATTATTTCAAAAGGGGATAAATTCAAATAAATTCCAAATAATTCCAAATAAATCCCAGAAAATTCCAAAAATTCACAAAAGTGAAAAGTAGCACTTAAATTCATGAAAAGAAAAAATTGGGGTGTTACAGACGCTCCATCGATGTATTCATGGTGTCTGTCCACTGGAAATATTGGCATCCTGCAGCCTACGTAACGATGTGAATATGGTTTGAGGCCGAGAAAGAAAGAAGATCACAAAAAATAGACAACTGAAATAGAAGAATAATCATCAAAACCTGAAGAAATCGAACTACATTTTCACTTACAGAGAAAAAAGGGCATTTGTAAAATACTCGATAGTTATTTCCTAGAGTGTTGGCGTAGAACACATTAGCTTGCACATGGCAGTTAGGGCAATTGACCTGCCTTGCATTGGAAAGTGCAAGGGCCCTCCGATTCGCTGAGCTCGACGTTTCAGATATGGCCTTCACACAAGTGACGAACGCTGAAGTGGGATGAGGAAGAAGAGGATATGAAATGCTCGACGTTTCAGTGTGGAATGTATATGCAGAGCATGCCTCCGTATTTATAGCAAGTTTTTCGTGGCAGCGTGTTATCGAAGTGGCTTAAGAAAGCTACTGCCAGTGTGTTGTCAATTCGAACTGGTACAGGAGTAGTTAGTTTGTTGTCATTTTACTCTGAGAAAGCTGGTCCATGTTTCATATCAGCTTTTTGTCAAATCAGCTTTTTCAGCGTGTGGTCATATCAGCTTTTTCAACGTGTTATCATATCAAAATGAATATATGCAATGGAAACTAGTACCCACCTGTTTGGTGGTGTAACACCCCAATTTTTGCTTTTCATGAATTTAAGTGCTACTTTTCACTTTTGTGAATTTTTGGAATTTTCTGGGATTTATTTGGAATTTATTTGAATTTATCCCCTTTTGAAATAATTAAAGAATTTAATTTTACAAAATAAAATTTTGCTGGAAATAATTTATTTGAGTCCAAAATGTTCCAAAATATTTTCTAGAATTTTTCTGAGTGTTTTGCTATTTTTAATGAATTAAATGAATTTCTGGGAATTAATTTGAATATTTAATCGCTGGAAAAATCGATCGGGTTTGCACTGTTCATCCGACCGAGCCCGAACCCGAGTCGGACTCGAGCCTGACCCGAGCCGCGTTTGAACCGGACCCGAGCCAAACCTAACCCTAACCGCGTGACCATTGGATCGAAATCCAACGGCCACGATTGTGCCACGTCACCCAAACCGGACCCGACCGAGCCAGACCCGAGCCCAAACCCCGTGCCCGTTGGATCTTGATCCAACGGTCCACGTTGAGCCACGTCACCCAATCCGAATTGGATTCGGATTCCGCCGCCTCCCGTGCGTGGGCCCTTGTTTTCCGCGCATAACACGGACGTCGAGGGGGTATTTAATGCGTCGCCGCCACCATCGTGTTCTCCGTTTCATTGCGCACCCGTAGCCCTAGTCCATCACGCCTGAGCCGCCGTGGTTGCGCCGCAATCGCTCACCGTAGTTGGGTTAGGCTTTCGCCGCGGTTCTCCGTTGTTTCCGCCGCCCTCCGCCGCCACCGAGCCCAGATCCGGAACCGCAAGGACGAGACGCGTCGGAGACTACCACTCACTCCGCCGGAGGAGCCCCGCAACGCCGTTGCCGTGGTCGTCGTCCCCAACTCCGGTCTGCAAGCGCCGCCGCACGCCATCGCCGTCTCCCGAGCTCTCTCCACCATCCGATCAAGATCCGAAGGCTAGGATTCGTCCACACGTGTTAATTTTTAGATCTGTTTCCAATCATTGGATCTAGATCCAACGTTTTAGATCGTGCCACGTAGCCGTAACTACACCGTGCTTGGATAGATCTCAGCCGTTAGATCTAGATCGTATGGCTAGGGTTAGCCCATGTTGTAACTTTAGATTGGATCTTGACCGTCCGATCAAGATCGAACGGTCCAGATCAACCGCATTGTTTTCCAAACGCGTGAGGTTAGATCCGATCTGGGCCGTTGATTTTCAAATCAACGGCCGAGATCGAGCCACGTGGCCGGTCCGACCGTCGCGGCCGTCACGCCACGCCGCCGCCGACGCCACGCTGCGTGACGCCAGATGGGACCCGTTTGACTCACCGACCGCACCATGACGCCATGTCGATGTCACAGGGGCCCGGTACCGCCGAGCTCTCGGCCGAGCCGTGCGCTGACATCACCCGAGGGGCCCACCTGTCAGAGGCACACGTGCCGTGGACCGGGTCCACGGTGGACCGAGCCGAACCGTGCGCCAGGTCCATGGACCCGAGGCGACGTGGCGGCCTCTGATTGGTCCACGTGTCATGCTGACGCAATAAATCATTTTCCATAAAAGAAATTATTTATTTAATTCGGTTTATTGATTTTAAATATAGATTCAAACTTCAAACGCTTATAACTTTTGCGTTTCAACTCCGATTTGAGTGATTCAAATTTCTAAATTTTCATAAAAATGAGGCCTACTCAAATATGAATTTTAATTAATTTTTGATTATGAATATTTCTCTATTTATATTTAATTAATGTTTTCTTTAAACTTTAAACGATTATAACTTTTGCATTTTAACTCCGATTTGGACGATTCCTGTTTCTAAAAATTTATAAAAATGTGCTCTCTCTGTTTATGAAGTTTAATTAAACTTTTGAACACTCTTGTGTATTGTTTTATTTATTGATTGCTATTTACACGCGTTACGAGTAGACGTTGAAGTGCCCGAAGGCTTCGAAGGTGAAGTGTTAACCCAGGAGCCTGCTCAATACCCAGAACAAGTACTTTTTGAAGGCAAGTTGTGCTTTAACCATGTTGATCCCATTTTGAAATTATTTTGATTTAATTTATTGCATGCTAGCTTAATTAGAAAATGCTTTAATTAAGTTTGGGGAAATTAGCTAAATGCCAACTTCGCACTATGACACCTTGATTATTATTTATGTGCCATGACCCCTTGTCACCCTAGTTGTGGATTATTAGTTGGGCTTTATTAAATTGCCAACATGGGTAATTAGACCGATGTAGTATGCTTAGCCTTGCCACGTAACATGTTTTTGACAAATACATGACAACCTTGACTTAATGAGATATGGAACCTGTTTTTGAGAAGTGTCATGTGTTATTGATGATGATATTGATGGCACGTGGTGCGTGGTAAACAACTGGGGGTTTGATAACTAGTTTTCGACTGGGGCATGTGGCAAGAATGATCGGGTGGGCCTGTTGTGGCACCAGGAACGTTGATTTGGTTCTTCGGGTAGTCTTGCCCTGGTCACCCTAAGGACTTAACCTTGCAAGCCTTTGAACTGAGTCAAACGTGCAACCACATGTCTGTAATGGGACGGACCTAGTTGATTAAGTCACTAATAACGTACCTGTGGGACCACGGGGTGTCAACTATAACTTTTGTGTAGTTGTACGGGGGAGCGTACCGGTGCTGCGGCCAGGTACCCATCTAACGGTTGATTGGCCTAAACTTCGCCTTCGCTAAGGGAAGGGTTAGTGTGCAATAACCGGGGAGGCCCACTTGTGCTGTTAGAAGTTTCCGAAAGACTTTGTTACGGACACTCGCCTTTGTGGTGTTTGGCTGTATCTTGTGGGTAAAGTGCATAACCTCTGCAGAGTGTAAAAAATCTATTCGAATAGCCGTGTCCGCGGCATTGGACATTGCTCGAGAATTACAGTCAAGGGTTAGACTTTCTTGAAAATAACTCGGACTTGAAAGGTTTGGTTTGGTTTAATAATGACATTGATGGAAATGTGGATTAGGAATGGGAGAGATGTTTATTTAACTCCTGGAAAAGTTATTGATCTTATACTTGTTTTTACTGCTTTCGAATCTACTTATGTTATTTGTCAAATGTCGCTTTTATCGCAATTATACCCTGAGCTACTCCTTTGTACTAAGCCATGCATGTAGTATATTAGTTTGCATTCTGTGCATGACTTGCTGAGTACCAAGTACTCACCCTTGCCACAATACAACATCAGTTGAAGAAGAGTCTACACCAGCTTTGGAGGAGGAGCTCCAAGAGGAACCGTCTATCTAGGGAGCGAGCCCGATCGGTTACTGTGGTATACCTGGGATGGCGCCACGAAGTTATCTTATTTTCATTCTTTGTTATTTCCCTTTTAATAAGTTTCGCCCTGCGTGGCGTATATTTGTAACTTGACCTTAAGGTCGAGCAACCAACTTGGTTAACTAATTAAAGTACCTTATTATTTCGTTGAGTATGATTGTGATATTTACCAATGTTGAGACTGTGTGCACTAGCGTGTTCCTGGACTAGTGCTGAATACACAGAGGGTCCGGATTTGCAAATTCGGATCCCGACAGAGGTGGTATCAGAGCCATACTGACTGTAGGCTCACCCATAGTTAGATTGGTCGTAGAGAGGATAAAACTTATTTTCTAAAGTTAAAAGTTGTCAAGATAATGAATGAATTCTCGCCTTACCCCTTTCTTTCTTGTCATACCCCTTGCTGAGTTCTTTTCGTCACCCACCTTGATTTTAAAATGTTGCGTTCTTACGCGAGCGTCTTTTGACAGATGATGATGAAGAACAACTACGCCGAGCGTGAGGGAGGCTACGCTGCTGAGTTATGGCGTATGCTTCAGTTTCTTGGAGGTTTTGAGAGACCGCTCTACCGAGGGACTACACTCGTGCAGGCAGGACTGGTCATAGGATGGGACGTCAAGATCACGGTGTATGCCCGAGAGAAGACGAAGTTCAGCCGCCCTTTCCACTTCACCGCCAGGAGGTCTACCTTTGAGATGGGAATCCAGGAGGTGTCGCGTCGAGCAATGCAGCAGATCGCTCGCACTTACTCCAGGGAGCTGGAAGGCACAGTATTCCGTCACCACCCACGCCGAGACAGCAGAGCTCAGCGAAAGCCGATAGAAGATGAGGATGCTACCGTCACACACTTAGCCAGATTCATCGTTGCCCAGGAGGAGCTTATCAATGACACAGTTCAGGAGTTGGTGAAGGCTCGCGAGCAGGTTGAGGAAGAGAGAAAGCATTTAGAGAATGCTCGTGAGTACGTCGCCTATGCTGCGGAAAGGATCGCAGAGCTGGAGACCACACTATATGGACGGGGGCCCGATCCAGTGTTGGAGTTGGACGCCCCAGAGCCAGAGGAGGACCCAGAAGAGGCGCCACTTGCACCCGCGCCACAGCCACAGCAACAGCCAGAGGAGGACGCCGCGTCGTCAACCACAGCTGCAGTTGCAGGGCATGGCGATTGTTTCACGCCTATGCCGCCGCACCCACCCCGAGGAGGCAGTGGAGGTTTTCTCGACGAGTGAGTATAGGTCTTGAAGTTGAGACTCCTTCGTCGAGTCACGTTATAGAATAAGAGTCACCCCTTTAGGCGTTAGACTCCAGTAAGAGTCGATTTGGATTTTCATTGCTTGCTGAGTGTGCAGTATGTGTTGCAAGGCCCTTAGGCATTGTGAGCAACCATACCAAGTTATTATTATTAATAATAAAGTTGGATTTTGAGTTACACTTTCCCCCGCATAAGTTTCCCTACCCCTTGTCTATTCTTATTCCCTCTCATCTCTGAAACCTTGGAGTAATCGACAGATGGTGAACACCCGCGAAAACCTCGGAGGCAATAGAAGTGGGTCTCGCCCAGCTGGGAACCCCAATGATGGAGCACCTGCACCCCAGCCAGCACCGCCAGTTGACATGCAGAATTTTGGGGCTTTTCTGGCTGCACAGACCCAGTTGATGCATGCCATGATGCAGCAGATGCAACAGATTACTGCCCACGCCACTGCTAATCAGAATAATCAAGTCAATCAGGGACAACGCCAGAATTCAAGACTGTCAGAGTTCATGAGGACTCATCCACCCACCTTCTCTGGGAATGCCAATCCATTGGAGGCCGATGACTGGTTAAGGTCAATAGAAAGGAAGCTACACATTGCCCAATGCATGGGAAATGAGAAGGTACTCTACGCTTCTCATCAGTTGGAAGGGACCGCCGCAGAATGGTGGGAAAACTTCTGCGCCACGCGGGAGAACCCTCAGGACATCACTTGGGAGGAGTTTACAGTTGCATTTCGTTAGTATCACGTGCCTGAGGGAATTATGGACCTCAAGAAGGAAGAATTCAGGGCACTGAAGCAAGGTAATCAACCGGTGTCAGATTATCTGAATAAGTTCACACAGCTTGCACGTTACGCACCTGAAGACGTAGCGACAGATAAGGCCAGACAGTCTCGCTTTATAAAGGGACTTAACTCAGGACTGCAGGTGGGACTGATTCATAGTCACGTTGTTTCAGCCCGTCGATCCATTGGAAGAAGCAACACTGGCCTTGTGCTAAAAAAACAAACAAAGATGCATGAAATTATAGTGTTACCCTGTATTGTATGGACACCAGTAGGTTTACCTCGTAGCGGCGGGCACAGCAGTAGTGAGCGCGGGCGATCGTATCTCCGTGCGTAGATTGCATCATCTTCGCTGGAAGGTTGCAGTCGCATTTCGGCCGGGGTAACTCCGGCAGAACTGGGGCATTAACACTACTGGCATCGGGGTATTCGGGGGGGGGGATAAGTTCCGCTTGTTGAAGAGCCAACGATAGAATGAAATCGTGCCCTAATTTGTGTAGATTAGGCTGACGTTTATTACTGGTCTAGCGGTAGTGGATGTCTATCCCTCGACCGGTTTTATAGTGGTGGTGAGGGGCTTCTCCACACAACTACAGGACTTGTCGCTTTTGGAAAGCTTGACGGCCTGGCATCCTTTATGAAAGCTGCATGACCTATCACCCCTTTAGCAAATCTGCACGACTTGTCATTCTCTATCAAAGCTGCACGACTTGTCACCCTCTATGAAATCTGCATGATATGTCACCCATTATGTAAGCTACATGACCTATTACCCTCTATCAAAGCAGGTCGTCTTGTCACTCTTTATGAAAGCCACACGAGTTGTCACCGTCAATGAAAGCTGCTCGACCTGTCACCCTCTGTGAAAGTTGCACGGCGTGTTGTCCTCTATCAACGATGCACAGCCTGTCACACTAATATTTTTCATAAAGCGTTCATATATGTGACATATACAGGGTGGAGTAAACAGGTCGGCATGTAACGAGAAATCATATTGAACATAGAACACGAAATGTAGACAATATATGAGTAATAACATAAGATTACAACGTAGAAATACAACGTTCAACTGGATAAAATTATAGTAGTACTATTATAGACCGGCGGCCTCCCCCTCCTATCCCTGGTAACCTTATCATTTAGGGTATTAGCATTAACAAAATTTGTATGCTAAGCAAGTTGTAAATAAGATATTTTTTTAACAATATGGTCGTCCAAAATTAGTGTTATCACAGGGGTAAGCTCCATGTCTTCATCCAGCATATCCAAACCTGTACAAACAATCTTTCATACACTTGGATGAATAGACATTAGATGCATTTTCATTTTGTGCCTCCAAGCGGAGTAGTGTGTACCATCGAAGAATGGTGCACGAAAAAACGGATGGCATGATAATGTATGAATACGATGAAGAGGAGTTCAATTTATCATAACTAAATGGAATTTCAACTCTTTATTCGATGTAGATGTCCCATCTTCTTTCTTCTTGCCGGACCCTCCATCTCTGGACATGGGACTATCCGGCTCACCTGGAAAAACGACCTTCAACCCCGCGCCAGCCATTTCGTTTCCTTCAAGCGGTTAAGCCTTCAAGAAGGTTAGACTCTGATACCAATTGAAATATGTGATAATTGCCTAGAGGGGGGTGAATAGGCTATTTAAAAATTTAAAGCTAAATCAATCGCAGCGGAATAAGTATCGGAACTTCTGGTCAAGTATCGGAATATCCTATCATTATAGAGAATCGAGAATAGCTAACTAAATCTAGCAAACTAGAAATTAATTCTACTCCAATTAAGTGCAAGATTAGCAACAATAGAAGAGCTCAAGTAAAGAGATTAAACACAAGTTATGCAAGAGAGATTAAACCAAGGAGACAAGAATTTGTTTTCCGGAGTTTAGATCCTTGAGGGGATCCTACGTCTCTGTTGAGGAGGCTCACAAAGAGCCGGGTCTCTTCCAACCCTTTCCTCCCAAACCTCGATCACACTTGAGATTTGGTTCCACTCTTGATTTCTTCCCTTTCGAAGGCGAAATCGGCATTCACAAACTTCTCACGGCTTCCCACAACCTTCGGGAGCTTGTGAGCGACACCTAGCCGTCTAGGAGCCCTCAATCTTCAAGAGTAACAAATGCAACGTGGTGAAGATCTTGGAAAAGCTCTTTAATGCTCAAGATGAATATGCTCGCTAAGATTCTTGCACTAGATCCCTCTTTCACACCTCACTCTCTAGATGATCACTAAGATCAAAGAGGAGGAGACAAGAATGCTCAAGAGTGTGCACTTGAAGCTTACAAGTTCAGCCAAGAGAGTGTGTAACCTCTCAAAGGAGGTGGAGGTGAGTATTTATAGACGAGCCAAAAACTAGCTGTTATACCCGCACTCAGCCACACATCGGAACTTCCAATGCCAACATCGGAACTTCTGATCTGCCTAACTTTCCAGAAATCAACACAGTCCAACGGTCAGAAAAACATGAACATCGGAACTTCCGATTCCAAGATCGGAATGTCCGATGTTTACATAGAGTAACCTTTGAGAGAGACTTTCACAACTTTTCCCAAGTTCAGATTGGAAGTTCCGATTCACAAATCAGAATGTTCGATGTTTTAGTACATATCCATCTAAGGAAAAAACTTAATCGGAATGTCCGATCCTACATATCGGAACATCCAATGTCTCCAGAGAGTTCCCTTTTTAGAACTTACACGTATTGGAACTTCCGATTGAAATTGTCAGAACTTCCGAAGAATCCAGAGAGTACCCTTTTTGGAAAAAGACCTAATCGGAACTTCCGATCCAAACTACGGAAGGTCCGATCTGAGTTAGGGGCTTCAGACTCACACACAACTAAGCACCGGAACTTCTGAATTATCGGAACTTTCGACTCAAGATTGGAATGTCCGACCTATACTTTAAAGAAACCACTCCGGTGAAGGTGCCATGATAGTGTGTCTCTCAAGTAATCTAGCTAGCATTCATCTTAGCATAGAGACTAATCCTAGATCAACTACAATGCATCCCTCTTAATAGTTCGGCATATCTATGACTCAATTGAAATGTAAAATTCATTTGAATAATGCCGTTTTTCTTACTCGTTCCCTTTTTGACGGTGCCCATCGTTCATAGATGATCTCATCTTGGGACTTTTACCTATTCACAAACTCATTGAATGCATTAGTCCTTTTAATCATTTGTCATTAATCATCCAAAACTTACTTAGGGGCCTAGATGCACTTTCAATCTCCCCCTTTTTGGTGATTGATGACAACCCGATTGAGGCTTACAAATAATTTGTATAAGATTGATATGAAAAAGTAGTGACCTATGGTGAGCTTCCCCCTCAATATGTGCATTTAAGATTTGACTAGAGAGCAAGTGCACATTTTGCAAGAGATTTTGAGAGAGCTCTCCCTAAATCATAGTAATCGAGGAAAAATTGCATATATGACATGACATGCAAATACACATAAATAGCAAAATAAGCAAGCATTTAAACATTAACAACGTTTAAACATCCAACAGAACATTACAGAGCATAAAGTATTCTACCAACAAGCGACAAAGACAGTTTCAACCAACATCTAACAAAGAGATCACATGACACCAAACTTCAAAAGATGCTCAAAGATAAACTGAAAGCTTTTCTCTCCCCCTTTGGCATCAAGCACCACAAAAGGGAAGAGAGAAGGGAGTATCTAAGTAGACTCTTCTGATTCTGATTCCCCCTCGGCGTAGTCCCTTGAACTGGACTCTTCAGTAGCCGGGGCGAATGGATCCTCGATCTCTTCTTCATCCTCCTCATCATCTGAACACTGAAGATTCAGGTGTCTCTGAATGTCCTTTAGTCTCTTGGTATTCTTCTTGTGTGCAGCTGCATTGCTCTTGCACAGGCAAAAGATAGACTTCAAGGCACGAAGCACATGCGAAGAAGAAGATCCACTAGGAACTGAAGACTCAGCAATAGCGGTAGATGAATATGCACCTCTGGTGGCAAGCCTACTAGCTCGCTGAGCCGGGGGCCTTCACTGCCCTGATTTGCACTCCAGTGTGCTTGGCATCACATTCAAACTGCTGCTTAGTGACTTGCTCGATCATATGCATGATGTAAGGAGCATAGCCACAGCTCCTCCTGGGCTCCATAGAAGTGAGTCTGATCTCATTCAAAATGAAATAAAAAACGTCAAACAATCTCTGACCCTCCTACATTCGACACAATAGGTTTCTGGTGAAGGAGAGCACATGAGAAGCATCACCTTCTTTGGGAGCCAGTGTCTTCCTGAAAAGTCTTTTAAGACAGACAAAGAAGGGCTTCATGCCCTTTGTGTTGCCTGCCTCAAACTCACCATCTTCTTCATACAGGAAATTGATGTTGGATGCCACCAACGCAGTCTCATTATGCAATTCATCTCTGTCTCTAGCATCAGCCTCAGAAAAACCAAGAAGTCTGGCAAATTGAGTGTAGGAGACCTGATGCCACTCACCTTCTGTCATCCACTGCATCATGGGGACTTTAGATCTAGAGATATAGAGAGTAGCATAAAACTAAGCAATGGTTTCAGTGTTCCAATCATGCTTGAAGCTCATGATCCTTTTGATGCCGTTTCTCTCACAAGTAGCAATCACTTCGTTGAAAACATCATCTTCTGCGTCAGCCATGTACTCCTAATCAACCCACTGCATTGGAGTTACTGGACTCTTCCTGGGAAAAATAACAGTCTCATAGAAATCTTGTTGGAAGAAAGTCTAGAATCTGGGATCTGTAGAGAACTGTGCCTCCCTCCTGGGGTTCTCCTCCCTAGCCTTGCAGACCTGAGTCGCCTTCCCTTTGTAGTTTATTGCTCTTCTGACCAGCCTTTGTGATCATTCTGGTTTCCTTAGAACTGGCATCCTATTGGCTGCTGCTGGCTGTGAAGAACCAACTACCTCTTTGCCTTTCCTAGAAGGCAAGGGAGCTCCCCGAGGTACATTGACTATCTGGGCGGCTTGGACAGGTTCGTTGATTGTAATGCCGCTGTCAGCGTTCTAGCCGACAGGCACCTCCGAATCGGGTGCTTGTAAGGTTCAGACGGGGGGCTTTTGGGGCAATCATCGGAGGAAGAAAAACCGGAGTGCCGGGGAAGCTTTGAAGACGGGGGACGCTAGGGTTTACCCAGGTTCGGGCCCTCTGGAGAGTAACAACCCTAGTCCTGCTTTTCTTGTGATTGCTTGTGCTGTGGGATATGAACTGGAATCCTAACTTGAGAGAAGGGAACCTAACATCCAAGAATCGAACCCCCTCTCCCATGCACCCCGGCCCTCTTTTATACTTGGGTTCGGGGGCGCATGGGAGGCTTACACAACACGCTCTACTTATTACACTGCCACGGGCGCCTTTAATGCGCCCGTCACTGTTCTTACACCCCATTTAATGCCTGCCGCAGCCATCACACTCCTGCCTAGGGCCCCACGCCCACCAACGCCGCCCGTTTCGTCAGGGGGAGGGGCGCTGCCGTGACGTCACAAGTAATTAATACGCGCCTGGGGAAGGCGCGCCGCCATACTGTAGCCTCCACGCTTTGCATTTAATGCACACGATTCGCATTAAATGTCCTGGATCCGGCATCGCCGCCTCGGCGATGCGCCGATGGAGTGGCTTTGTCGCCACTGCCCACCGGGCGACCACCTTACTGGCGCCAGCGGCGTGGCTCGATCGCCGCACTCGCCCATCGGGCGACCGCTTTACTGGCGCCAGTGGCGTGGCTCGACGCCACTCGCCCACCGGCGAACACCTCACTGGCGCCAGCGGTGTGGCTTGATCGCCACCTGTCCACCGGGCGAACACCTCATCTGGCGCCCGATGGCGTGGCTCGACGCCATCTGTCCATCTGGCGACCATCAGATCGGCGCCCAGTGGCGTGGCCTGAGGCCACCTGTCCACTGGGCGACCACCTGGTGGCCCTGCTGCTCACCGCGGCGGTGGGGCCCAGACGTGCCCTGCCCGCCTGGCGACCGTATTTATTGCGGGGGAGTGGGTACCCTGGTGTGGAATACGCCGCCAGCCGCCACTTTGACGTCCTCTGGTTACCACTCTCTTGGTTTTGATCCCGATTGGAGTTTTCCTTTTGCGACCAAAGGGGATGTCAGACGAGCCCTTCGGGGGCTGATCATCACCCTGTCTGGGATCCATTGATTTGATCTGACAAAAGAAGGACATGATATGAATCAGAATTGAGAAAGAAACTGATTTGGACAAGTTTTGTCAATATCGGATATTCCAATTTCTGATCGAAAGTTTCGATATATCACATCGGATGCTCCGAAACAGACATCGGATGTTCCGATTTTTTCAGATCCACACCAAGAATCAAGATTTCTTCTAGAATATCCAAAGAAAATTGAAGAAACTTGAGAAGAAGATCCTAGATAGGATGATCATCAATTCAACCGAAGGAATTTGACAAAAGAACCGGATAGAATTGAGATCGAAGAATTGAGCCCTAGGGTTACCTTGAGATGAACACAATTAAGAATTTGAATGAAGATATTGAAGTCTTCCGCGGAGAGGATTCACCCTTGGAGAAGATCGAAAGTTTCGATAGAATGGAAACTCCAAAGACGGCAAGAGGTGAAAAGAGGAGTCCATACGGAAGATTAGAAAATAGAAGGATATGGACAAATGGAAGTGAACCAGTCACTTTCAAACAAATACGCACATATTGGATGTTCCGATATAACATCGGATGTTTCGATAAGTGCTCAGAACTAGAGATGTCGGATATTCCAATAAGTGAATCGGATGTTCCGAACAAGCTGATATTCCAGAACATCAAAAGTTTTGATTTGTCGATCAAATGTTTCGAAAAGTTGAAAGTTACAGAAAATTGCAAGCGGATCACAAGGATCGGATGTTCCGATACCGAAATCGGAAGTTTCGATAAGCTAATTTTTCCAGCTGAAGAAAAGAAGAGAAGGAATCTCCGAGAGAAATCTGAGGATCTTGATCATGTAAACTCTTAGGAGTCACTCCACTTGTGATCAGTAGGCACTCAAGCAATCGAAACAATGATCACAAGTGGATTGACTCAAGATAAAGATCCAAAATAAAACATTTTCAAAAACCACACAAGTAATTTTTCAAACATTTTATTTTGAAATGAACTTGAGAAATAACAATCAATGCATGCAAGGCATCAAGTCACATTCCGATGGTCTAGGACATTTAGCTCACTCCTTAGTTCGCAAAAGCGACTCTTACCTAGAGGTTTGGTGAAGATATTGGCTAATTGTTTCTCGGTTCTCACATAGGTAATGTCAATATCCCCCTTGAGTGAGTGATCTCTAAGGAAGTGGTACCCGATGTCAATGTGCTTGGTACGGGAGTGTTGGACGGGATTATTGGCTATCTTAATGGTACTCTCATTATCACATAAGAGTGGAACTTTATTCATATTAAGTTCAAAATCCCTCAAAGTTTGCCTCATCCATAATAATTGTGCACAACAACTTTCTGCGGCAATGTATTCGGCTTCAGTGGCGGATAGAGCTACGTAATTTTGTTTCTTTGAGGACCAAGATATTAGTGATCTACCTAAGAATTGACATATCCCCAAAGTATTTTTTCTATCTACTTTGCAACTCGCAGAATCGGCATCCGAATAGCCAATGAGATCAAATTTCGATCCTTTAGGATACCAAAGCCCTAGGTTTGGTGTGTGAACTAAATACCTAAGGATTCTTTTCACAGCTACTAGGTGACACTCTTTTGGAGCGACTTGAAATCTTGCACACATGCACACACTAAGCATGATATCGAGCCTAGATGCACAAAGATAAAGCAATGAGCCTATCATGGACCGATATACCTTTTGATCGACCAGATTACCTTCCTCATTTAGACCGAGATGTCCATTTGTTGCCATGGGAGTGTGGATTGGTTTGGCGTTCTCCATATCAAACTTCTTAAGCATGTCCTTGATGTACTTGGTTTGACATAGAAATGTTCCTTCCTTGAGTTGTTTGATTTGAAATCCGAGGAAGAACTTCAATTCTCCCATCATCGACATCTCGAACCTTTTGATCATCAACCTACTAAACTCTTCACAAAAGTTTTTATCAGTAGAACCAAATATAATGTCGTTGACATATATTTGGCATACAAATAAATCATCATAGATATTCTTAGTGAAGAGAGTAGGGTCGGCTTTACCAATAGCGAAACTCTTTTTAACAAGAAAATCCCTAAGGCATTCATACCATGCTCTAGGTGCTTGCTTAAGCCCATAGAGCACCTTATGGAGTTTATAAACATGCGAAGGGTTCTTGTGATCCTTCATTCCTAGCGGTTGCTCAACATAAACCAACTCGGAGATTGGGCCATTTAAGAATGCACTCTTGACGTCCATTTGGAATAGCTTGAAATCATGGTGAGTAGCAAATGCAACCAATATTCGAATTGACTCTAATCTAGCAACGGGAGCATAAGTCTCACCAAAATCCAAACCTTCGATTTGAGTGTATCCTTAAGCAACCAACCTTGCTTTGTTCCTCGTGACTATCCCATTTTCATCTTGTTTGTTGCGGAAGACCCATTTGGTTCCAATCACGTTTTGATTTGGTCTTTTCACTAATGACCATAATTTGTTCCTCACATAGTTGTTCAACTCCTTATGCATGGCCATCACCCAATCCGAATCCTTAAGTGTATCTTCTACCATCAAAGGTTCTAGAGTAGACACGAAAGAGTAAAATTCACAAAAATTAGCTACTCTAGAACGTATAGTTAACATCACCAAGGATATTGTCGACGGGATGGTCTCTTTGGATGCTTTGATGACCTCTTGGATGCGTTGCTTGAGATTGATGTTGGATTGGTTCAACTTCTTCAACTTGATCATCCTCCATAAATTTGCTTGAGCCATCTTGAGGTATGTCCTGACTTTGATTGGAACTTGGTGGTTCCACTTGAGTTGACGAATTTTCTTGATGTTCCACTTCTTGTGGCTTCACTTCACCAATTGCCTACTTGGCACCTCCATATTTTCTAGCACATTTAAATCAACTTGCTCTACTTGAGAGCCATTAGATTCATCAAATGTCACGTCTCTCGCTATTTCAACACAACCGGTGGTTTTGTTAAAAATGCGATAGGCATAGGTATTTGATCCATACCCAAGCAAGAAGCTTTCATCAATCTTAGGTGCAAATTTTGAATTTTGGGGGTTCTTGTTGAGAATAAAGCATTTACTTCCAAAGACTCTAAAGTAAGACACATTAGGCTTGTTACCGGTGAGGAGTTCATATGCCGTTTTCTTCAGTATCTTGTGGAGGTACATCCCGTTGATTGCATGGCAAGCGGTGTTGACGGCTTCTACCCAAAAATGATCGGAGATCTTGTACTCGTCAAGCATCGTCTTTGCCATTTCTATTAACGTCCGGTTCTTCCTTTCTACAACTCCATTTTGTTGGGGGGGGGGATAGGGAGCCGAGAATTCGTGCTTTATCCCTTCTTCATCAAGAATGTCTTCGACTTGAGTGTTCTTGAACTTGCTTCCATTGTCACTTCGAATCTTCTTGATCTTCAACTCGAACTCGTTTTGTGCTCTTCTTGCAAACTTCTTGATTATGCCTTGAGTTTCGCTTTTCTCTTGCAAAAAGAAAACCCAAGTGAAGCGAGAAAAATCATCGACAATAACTAAACCATACATGTTACCTCCGATGCTTATATAAGCAACTGGTCCGAAGAGATCCATGTGTAGAAGCTCCAATGGTCTCGTCGTTGTCATGATGTTCTTGGCGGGATAACGCGCTCCAACTTGTTTTCTGGCTTGGCAAGAGCTACAAATCCTATTTTTCTCAAATTCAACATTTGTTAGTCCAATAATGTGTTCCTCCTTTAGAAGCTTATCGAGGTTCCTCATTCCAACATGGGCTAGTTGGCGATGCCATAACCAACCCATGCTAGACTTTGCCATTAAGCATATTTGAAGCTTAGCACTATTTGAGTTGAAGTCAACCAAATAGAGCTTACCCTTCAAATATCCTTTGAAGGCAATTGACGAATCGTCTCTTCTAAAGACGGTCACATCCACATTAGTGAATAGACAATTGTAACCCATTTCACAAAGTTGCGATATAGATAATAAATTGTAATTCAACGATCTAACTAATAGGACATTTGAGATAGAATGGTCATTTGAAATTACGATTTTACCTAGTCCCATGACCTCACCTTTACCATTATCACCAAACACAATATTTTCATATTGTGATCCTTTCTCATCAAAAAATGAGAACATACTCTTCTCTCCGGTCATATGGTTTGTGCAACCACTATCAAGCACCCAACTTGATCCACCGGAGGAGTAATCCTACAAAAACATGTTATGTCTTGATTTTAGGTACCCAAGTCTTTTTGGGTCCTTGCATGTTAATGATCAAGACTTTTGGTACCCACACTCTTTTCTTAGCAATTTCATTTGAGTTGTGGGCACCGACAAAGTGAGCAACCATTTTACCACGGTGGTTCCTCTTCAAAACGTAAGAAGCATAGTGAATTGTACGAGATGTATGATGTTGAGGATGCTTCTTTGGTTCTTGCACGGCCTTGTTGACTCATGTGGTGATTAATGGTTATTTGCCATTTCCTTTGACAAACTTTATACACTCCTTACCTTTTACCACCACACGGTCATTTCCCTTGCTCTCATACTTATCAAATCCTAGCTCTTCTTTGTTGTTGTTTTCTCGACCATTGATGGTCTTATATAGGGCATCCTTGGATTGATAAGTCTTGATGCAACCATATCTTACCAAGGCACTTAGTCTCTCGTTTTCGCTTTTTAATACTTGTACAAATTGAGAGTTAGTAGCACAAGCATTAATATCAACATTATAGCAACGAGAGCATCCATTACTAGTAGAAGGAATAGAAGGCGTGGATGAATCATTAGGCGGAGAGTTAATATCATTGAGAGACTCAAATTGCACTTCAAGAGCTTTAAGATTAGCTTCTAAACTAAAGATGTTCTCTTGAAGTGACTCATTTGAGCTCTTAAGCAAGGCAATTGAGTTGTTAGCCAATTCAAGATTTTTGGTCAGCAATTCAATTTTCTCCTTTTCTTTGCCGAGAAGCTTCTCGAGAGCAAGATTTTTCTTCTTTTCAAGAATTAGCAAATCTTCTTGCATATCAAGGGTCTCCTCTTGACTTTCTATTCTTTTCATTAGCTTATTGATTTTTGTAATGGTAGACTTGCTCAAATCATAAAATAAAGCATCATCATCATCATCATCGCTACTAAGAGGTTTTGATTTCGCCATTACCTTGCGCCCTTTTGCCATTAGACAAATAGGTGTGTCGGTGTCGGTGTCATTGTCACTCATGTCGCCGAAGAGTGACTTGATTGGAGGAGTGGCTTCAATGGCTATGGTGGCAACTTCTTCATCGTCGGAGTCGAAGTCGGAGTCGTTGGAGTCCCATTCTTCGCCAATGTGAGCTCGCCCGGAGTACTTCTTCTTATGAGCCTTTTTCTTCTTGTGCTCATTGGAGTTGCTCTTCTTCTTAGGACAATCGGCGATGAAGTGTCCCACTTCACCGCACTCATAGCAAGCCCTCTTGGTGTTTCTTCTTCTTCTTGATTTGTCATTGTAGTTCTTCTTGTATTTTCTTGACCCATCATACTTGAGGATTTTTTTTGAACTTTCTCACAAATAGAGCCATGTCTTCCCCATCTTCGCTATCATCATCATCATCGTCGCTTGAGCTCAAGTCATCCTTTTTGCTTGCCTTCAATGCAATCTCCTTTGACTTAGAGTTTGAGCTTTGCTTCTCAAGATTCTTCACTTCTTTTGCTTCTTCTTCCATGAGCTCATGTGAGAGGATCCTTCCTAACACGTCATTCAGAGTGAGCCTCTTGAAATATTTTCGCTCTCGAATGAGTGTTACGAGAGTCGAATTCCTTGGTGCAAATGCTCTCAACATCCTCTTCACAACCACATGATCTGTCATATCCTTGCTTCCTAATCCACGGATCTTGTTGACAAGAAGCATCAAGCGGTCATACATTTGTTGAGGTGTCTCATCGTCATTCATGACAAACCTCCCCAACTTTCCTTCCAAGAGCTCTATTTTTGACTCTCTCACGCTTGATGTCCCTTCATGAGCAACTTGGAGAGTGTCCCATATTTCTTTTGCTTCTTCTAAACCATCAACCTTGTTGAATTCTTCGGGACTCAAAGCTCCAAGCAACACACTTGCGGCTTGTGCATTGCGGTGAATGTTTTGCTCTTGTTCCGGTGTAAGCTCCATGTCTTCATCCGGCATATCCAAACCTGTACAAACAATCTTCCATACACTTAGATGAAGAGACATTAGATGCATTTTCATTTTGTGCCTCCAAGCAGAGTAGTATGTACCATCAAAGAATAGTGCACGCCCGGATGGCACGGTAATGTATGAATGCGATGAAGAGGAGTTCAATTTATCATAACTAAATGGAATTTCAACTCCCTTACTTGATGCAGATGTCCCATCTTCTTTCTTCTTGCCGGAGCGTCCATCTCCTGACTTGGGCTATCCGGCTCACCCGGAAAGACGACCTTCAACCCCATGCTGGCCATTTCATTTCCTTCAAGCGGTTAAGCCTTCGAGAAGGTTAGGCTCTGATACCAATTGAAATATGTGATAATTGCCTAGAGGGGGGTGAATAGGCTATTTAAAAATTTAAAGCTAAATCAATCGTAGCGGAATAAGTATCGGAACTTCCGATAAATAATCGGAACTTCCGATTAGATCGGAACTTCCGGTCAAGTATCAGAATATCCGATCAGTACAAAGAATCGAGAATAGCTAACTGAATCTAGCAAACTACAAATTACTTCTACTCCAATTAAGTGCAAGATTGAGTAAATTATCTAGACAATGTTAGCAACAATAGAAGAGCTCAAGTAAAGAGATTAAACACAAGTTATCAAGAGAGATTAAACCAAGGAGACAAGAATTTGTTTCCCGGAGTTCGGATCCTTGAGGGGATCCTACGTCTCCATTGAGGAGGCTCACAAAGAACCGGGTCTCTTCCAACCCTTTCCTCCCAAACCTCGGTCACACTTGAGATTTGGTTCCACTCTTGATTTCTTCCCTTTTAGAGGCGAAATCGGCCTTCACAAACTTCTCACGGCTTCCCACAACCTTCAGGAGCTCGTGAGCGACACCTAACCGTCTAGGAGCCCTTAATCCCAAGAGTAACAAATGCAACATGGTGAATATCTTGGAGAAGCTCTCTAA
The DNA here is from genome assembly GCA_036346355.1 of Rhipidocladum racemiflorum. Lineage (NCBI taxonomy): Eukaryota > Viridiplantae > Streptophyta > Magnoliopsida > Poales > Poaceae > Rhipidocladum > Rhipidocladum racemiflorum. The sequence continues at coordinate 57,211,636 of CM070572.1, read as the reverse complement.
TGCTCAAGATGAATATGCTCGCTAAGATTCTTGCACTAGATCCCTCTTTCAGACCTCACTCTCTAGATGATCACTAAGATCAAAGAGGAGGAGACAAGAATGCTCAATAGTGTGCACTTGAAGCTTACAAGTTCAGCCAAGAGAGTGTGTAACCTCTCAAAGGAGGTGGAGGTGAGTATTTATAGACTTGGGCAAAAAACTAGCCGTTATACTCGCACTCAGCCACACATCGGAACTTCCGATGCCAACATCGGAACTTCTGATTTGCCTAACTTTCCAGAAATCAACACAGTCTAACGGTCGAAAAAACTGAACATCGGAACTTCCGATTCCAAGATCGAAAAGTCTGATGTTTACAGAGAGTAACCTTTGAGAGAGACTTTTACAACTTTTCCCAAGTCCAGATCGGAAGTTCCGATTCACATATCGGAATGTCCGATGTTTCAGTACGTATCCATCTAAGGAAAAGACTTAATCGGAATGTCCGATCCTACATATTGGAACATCTGATGTCTCCAGAGAGTTCCCTTTTTATAACTTACACGTATCGGAACTTCCGATTGAAATTATTGGAACTTCCGAAGAATCAACAGAGTAACCTTTTTGGAAAAAGACCTAATCGGAACTTCCGATCCAATCTATCGGAAGGTCCGATCTGAGTTAGGGGCTTCGGACTCACACACAACTAAGCACCGAAACTTCTGAAATATCGGAACTTCCGACTCAAGATTGGAATGTCCGACCTATACTTTAAAGAAACCACTCCGGTGAAGGTGCCGTGACAGTGTGTCTCTCAGGTAATCTAGCTAGCATTCATCTTAGCATAGAGACTAATCCTAGATCAACTACAATGCATCCCTCTTAATAGTACAGCATATCTATGACTCAATTGAAATGTAAAATTCATTTGAATGATGCCGTTTTTCTTACTTGTTCCCTTTTTGAGGGTGCCCATCGTTCGTCGATGATCTCATCTTGGGACTTTTACCTATTCACAAACTCATTTAACGCATTAGTCCCTTTAATCGTTTGTCATTAATCATCCAAAACTTACTTAGGGGCCTAGATGCACTTTCATTATGGGGGTACGTAAGCGTAGGGCGTTAAGCTCGAACACTGCCTCCCCGTCTGGTGGTCGCAATGTGGCTAAGCAGCTCCGGTAAGTCTCGCCTATCACCGGGTCAAAAAACTCGTATGCCATACCTGCAACTCAATAGTTCAATGTAAGTACAACTCGAATATACATACAAAATAAAAACATCAATTACAAAAAGAATGGAATTTATATGTAATAAGTACATACCAAATCTGAATAAGATAATTTAACATTACAAATTGAACACAACAGTTACATATACAAAGTCCATACATTCATTAGATATAACAATGTGATATACTAAATTTGAACTACAACAATTTCATATGCAAAGTCGATACAACAATTTTACGGCCTCTGAACCGTGGGGCAATACTTGAAAGTGTGGCCCGTATCTGTCGGGATCCGATTTTGCAAATCCGGACTCTGTGTATGCAGCACTAGTCCAGGATCACGCTAGTCCACACAGTCTCAACATCGGTAAATATCACAATCATACTCAACGAAATAGAAAGTACCTTAATTATAGTAACTAAACGGGTTGCTCGACCTTATAGTCAAGTTACAAAGATATGCCTCGCAGGGCGAAGATTTATTAAAAGAGAAATAACTGCAGCGGAATAAAGTGGATTTCGTGGCGCCATCCAGTATACCACAGGCAACTAACTGGGCTCGCTCCCTAGTTAGACGGCTCCTCCTGGTACTCTTCCTCCAAAGCTGGCGTCGACTCTTCTTCAACTGATGTTGTATTGTGGCAAGGGTGAGTACTTAGTACTCAGCAAGTCATGCACAGAATGCAACTAATATTCTATATGCATGGCTTAAGACAAAGGATAGGTTAACAGGTTCATTTGTAGTAAAGCAGCAATTAGCAAGTAATATAAGTAGATTCGAAAGTAGTAGAGGCAATGCAGTATCAATAACTTTTCCAGGAGTTAAATAAACATTCTCCCTTTCCTAATCCACATTTCCATCAACGTCATCATTAAACCCAACCCATCTTTCCAAGTCCAGGTTATTTTCATGAAAGTTTAACCCTTAACTGTAATTCCCGAGCATTGTCCAATGCCGTGGACACGGCTATTCGAATAGATTTTACACTCTGCAGAGGTTATGCACTTTACCCACAAGATACAGCCAAACACCACAAAGGCGAGTGTCCGTAACAAAGTCTTTCGGAAACTTCTAACAGCACAAGTGGGCCTCTCCGGTTATTGCACACTAACCCTTCCCTTAGCGAAGACGAAGTCTAGGCCAATCAACCGTTAGATGGGTACCTGGCCGCAGCCACAGTACGCTCCCCCGTACAACTACACAAAAGGGTATAGTTGACACCCCGAGGTCCCACAGGTACGTCATTAGCAACTTAATCAACTAGGTCCGTCCCATTACGGACATGTGGTTGCACGTTTGACTCAGTTCTAAGGCTTGCAAGGTTAAGTCCTTAGGGTGACCAGGGCAAGACTACCCGAAGAACCAAATCAACTTCCCCGGTGCCAATCATGGCCCACCATGTCATTCTTGCCACATGTCCCGATCTAAATCTATTTATCAAAACCCCAGTTGATTACCATGCACCACATGCCATCGATAACAACATCAATAACACATGACACCTCTCAAAAATATGTTCCACATATCATTAAGTCAAAGTTAACATGTAATTATCCAAAATCATGTTGTGACTACGTGGCAGGTCTAAGCAATATACTACAACGGTCTAATTACCCATGTTGGCAATTTTAATAATGTCCAACTAAATAATCCACAACTAGGGTGACAAGGGACTCATGGCATACAATCATATACATCAAGGTGTCATACAACAATTAGGTATTTAACTAATCCCAGAATTAATCAACATAAATTCTAATTAAATTAGCATGCAATACTTTGAAACAACATAATTTCAAAAAATAGGCTCAACATGGTCAAAGCACAACTTGCCTTCAAAGAGTACTTGATCTTGGTCTTGAGCTGGCTCCTGGGTCAACACTTCTCCTTCGAAGCCCTCGGGGTACTTCAACGTCTACTCGTAACGCGTGCAAATAGCAATAAATAAATAAACATTGGGCAAAAAGTATCCAAAAATTCAAATAAAGTTCATAAACAGAGAGGGCATGATTTTACAAATTTTTAGAAAGTTGAATCGCCAAAATCGGAGTTAAAATGCAGGAGTTATAATTGTTTTAAGTTTAAAGAGTCTATTAATTAAATAATAACAGAGAAAATTTCATATTAAAAAATTAATTAAAATTAATATTTAAGTAGATCTAAATTTTATAAAAATTTAGAAACTGGAATCGTTCAAATCGGAGTTAAAACGCAAAAGTTATAAGCGTTTGAAGTTTGAAAATTCAAATAAAACATTAAACCGAATTAATTCATTTATTTTTATACTGAAAAATCTGATTATGACGTCAGCATGACGTCAGCACGGGATTTGATTTTCCACCGAATTATTTTTCTATTGAAAAATCGATTTATTGCGTCAGCCGTTCCATGGACTGAGTCCACAGTTCGGGTTCGGTTCACCGTGGACCCGGTCCACGAGTACATGTCTCACTGACATGTGGGACCCCTCGGATGACGTCAGCGCTGAAGTCATTGCGCTTCGGCCGAACTGACACGCGGGCCCCACCCGTGATGTCAGCGTGACGTCACAGATGACGTCATGGAGCCGTTGGCCAGCCACTGACATGCGGGCCCTTCGTTGATGTCAGCGACGACCGGGCTCGTCTGCATGGACCGCGCCGGTCCAGCTCCTGGACACGTGGCTAGATCCTAGCCGTTGATTTGAAAATCAACGGCCCAGATCGGATCTGGGTTGCGCACGTTTGGGGTAACGTGGCGCGATCTGAGCCGTGAGATTCGAATCAGGCGGCTACGAGTGGATCGGGTTTCACCGCGTCATGGGGGCGACCGGTAGGTCCCGGGTGGCGACGCGTGGCACGATCTACGCCGTTCGAACTCGATCGAACGACTGAGGTTGCATCTAATGCTACAACGCGGTTAACGCTAACCGTATGATCTAGATCTAATGGCTGAGATTCGATCTAAGCACGGTGCGGTTACGGCTACGTGGCACAATCTAGGGCGTTGGATCTAGATCTAACGACTGAGAATAGATCTAAAGGATTAACACGTGAGGTTTACCCACGGTGACGTGGACGAATCCTGGCCGTGCGATGAAGGTCCAACGGCTGAAAAGCTTCGAGGTCTCGGCGATGTCCACGGCGGAGCTCGGCGGCCGGAGATGAAGACGATGACGAGCCCAACGGCGTTGCGGGCGTGCTCCGGCGAAGTGGATGGTGCTCCCAGGTGCGGCTCGTCGCGACGGTTCCGGATCTGGGCACCAACACGGCGGAGGACGACGGCGGAAACGGCGAGAAATAGCGGCGGAACGCAACTTCAAATACGGCGAGCTCTAGTGGGCGAACGGCGGCGGCTCAGGCACGAAGGTCTAGGGCTACGGGTGCGCACGGAAGAGGGCTACACGGTGGTGGCGGCGGCGCTTTAAATAGGGCCCTTGGCTTCTGTGAAAATCGCAGAAACCGAGGTCCACTCGGCTGCGGCGGCGGAATCCGAATTGGATTCGGATTGGGCGACGTGGCGCAACGGTGGCCGTTGGATCAAGATCCAACGGTGCACGCGAAAGGGTTTGGGTCCGATTGGTCCGGCTCGGGTCGTACCTGAGTCAGACTCAAGTCTGGCTCGGGTCGGATGAACAGTGCTAACCCGATTCGATTTTCCAGCGATTAAATATTCGAAATAATTTCCAGAAATTCATTTAATTCAATTAAAATAGTAAAACACTCAGAAAAATTCTGGAAAATACTTTGAGACATTTTGGACTCAAATAAAATATTTCCAACAAAATTTTATTTATAACTTTAAATTCTTTAATTATTTCAAAAGGGAATAAATTCAAATTAAATCCAAATAAATCTAAATAAATTCCAGAAAATTCCAAAAATCCACCAAAGTGCAAAATAACATTCAAACTTATGAAAAACAAAAATTGGGGTGTTACAAACCTCCCCCCTTAACAGAATCTCGTCCCCGAGATTCAGGGCTCACTAAGGAATAGGTTTGGAAACTCTTTCTTCAAATCCTCCTCGCGCTCCCAAGTTGCTTCGCTTTCTGCATGGTTACTCCATCGAACCTTGCAGAAATGGGTTGATTTATTTCTCGTCTCTCGGTCCATGGTGTCCAGAACCTTCACGGGATGCTACTTGTAAGTCAGATCCTCCTGCAGCTCTATCGACTCTAACGGTGTCTGCTCATCTGGTACTCGAAGGCACTTCTTCAATTGTCACACATGGAACACATCATGCACACCTGCCAACGATTGCGGTAACTCCAACTGGTAAGCAACTTCGCCTCTGCGGCTCAAAATCTTAACGGCCCAACATAACGCGGCGCGAGCTTCCCTTTGGCATGGAATCTTTTGATTCCCTTGAGAGGTGTAACTCTGAGGTAAACAAAATCTTCCGGCTCAAAGCTCAGATCCCGACGATGATTATCAGCATAACTCTTCTGTCGTGATTGGGCTATCTTCAATCTTTCCCTGATCATGGCAATCTGTTCTTCAGCTTCTTGAAGAATATCCGGCCCAAACACACGGCGTTCACCTGTCTCGTTCCAGTTCAATGGCGTCCGACAGGGTCAACCATACAATGCCTCAAAAGGTGACATCTGCAGACTGGCCTGATAACTGTTATTGTAGCTGAACTCTGCGTACGGCAAACTCTTATCCCAAGAGGTAGCATAAGCCAGTGCACAAGCTCTTAACATATCTTCCAGTATCTGATTAAGTCTTTCAGTCTGTCCGTCCGTCTGCAGATGATATGCCGTACTGAAGTTCAAACGGGTCCCCATGGCTTCATGCAACTTATTCCAGAATCTCGAGGTAAACTGGGTGCCTCTGTCTGAAATAATCTTCTTTGGCACTCCATGCAAACAGACGATCCTGGTCATATACAACTCTACTAATTTATCTCCCGAGTAAGTGGTCTTTAAAGGGATAAAATGGGCGACCTTAGTCAAGCGATCCACTATAACCCATATGGAGTCATATCCTCCTTGAGTTTTAGGTAAACTGGAAATGAAGTCCATTCCGATTTCCTCCCATTTCCATTCAGGTATCTTCAATGGTTGCAGCAATCCTGCTAGCCTCTGATGCATTGCTTTGACTCTTTGGCATATGTCGCACAATGCAACATGCTCGGCGACTTCCCGCTTCATGCTTGGCCACCAGAATCTTTCCTTCAGATCTTGGTACATCTTGGCACTTCCTGGGTGAATGGAATGCTTGGAGTCATGGGCTTCCTCCAGAATCAACTACTTCAGCTCCTTGTTGTTTGGCACACAGATGCGGTCCTTCATCCACAATGTGCCTTGCTCATCCAACGTAAAGCCTTTTGCCTTGCCTTCATCCATCTTGGACTTAATCTTGCGGATCTTGTCATCATCCTTCTGTCCTCCTCTGATCTGATCCTCTAGAATAGGCTTTACCTCCAATGCGGCTAAGAATCCCTCGTGTACCACCTCAATCTGCATCTTCTGAAACTCCTTGCATAGCTCGTCCTGACTCGTGGCTATCAACATATTCACGGTATGGCTTTTCCGACTCAAGGCGTCAGCCACCACGTTAGCCTTTCCGGGATGATAATGGATTCTCACATTGTAATCCTTGATAAACTCTAACCATCTCCTCTGCCTCATATTCAGATCCGATTGGGTGAAGATGTATTTAAGACTCTTATGGTCCGTATACACTTCGCATCTATTTCCAATCAGGTAGTGTCGCCACAACTTTAAGGCATGCACTACAGCTACTAACTCTAAGTCATGTGTCGGATAGTTCTCTTCATGCGGCCTCAGCTGCCTTGACGCATATGCAACAACCTTCCGGTTTTGCATCAACACGCATCCAAGTCCTTGGCGCGATGCATCACAATAAATATCAGAGCTTTGATTGATGTGTGGTAGAACTAACACCGGGGCTGATGTCAATCGCTTCTTCAGTTCTTGAAAACCTTTCTCACACTCCGGCGTCCATGTAAACTTCTTCTCCTTTTTCAACAATTGCGTAAGAGGTCTCGCAATTGTCGAAAAGCCTTCAATGAAGCGGCGGTAGTAACCTGCCATCCCAAGAAAACTCCGAATCTGGGTCACGATCTTCGGCTGCTCCCAATGTAACATAGCTTCTACCTTGCTTGGATCAACAGCGACTTCTTCTGCGGTCATTACATGTCCAAGAAACTCCACCTTGTCTTTCCAAAAATCACACTTACTGAACTTGGCGAAGAGTTGCTGTTCTCTCAGCTTCTCCAAAACTTGCCTCAAGTGCTCTACATGTTCATCCTTTATCTTGGAGTAGACTAGGATGTCATCTATGAACACAACAACAAACTTGTCCAAATATTCCATGAAGACTTTATTCATCATATTCATGAAGTAAGCTGGCGCATTCGTCAGGCCAAAGGACATAACTGTAAACTCGTAATGTCCGTACCTTGACGAGAATGCGGTCTTCGAAATGTCCTCTGATCGGATCTTCAACTGGTGATATCCTGATCTCAGATCAATCTTGGAGAAAACTCCGGCTCCTCTCAACTGGTCAAATAGATCATCGATCCTGGGTAGCGGGTACTTGTTCTTCACGGTGACTTCATTGAGTGCACGGTAATCAATGCACATCCTGAAACTCCCGTCCTTGTTCTTGACGAACAGAACTGGCGCTCCCCACGGCGACGAACTTGGTCTAATGAATCCTTTCTCCATCAACTCTTCAAGTTGCTTCTTCATCTCCACCAATTCTTCAGTGGACATCCGGTAAGGTCTCTTTGCTATCAGGGCTGTTCCAAGTACTAACTCTATCACGAACTCTATGTCTCTGTCTGGCGGCATACCAGGTAAATCCTCCGAAAAAACATCTGGATACTCGTTCACCACTGAGACATCCTCTATGCTGATTGCCTGTGCTGTTGACCATCAGCTGTCCATCTCGAACGGCAGTTGCTTGAAATTCCACTTTTCTTCCACATGGGCCTTCAACTGAGATAATCCTTCACCCACAATCTAGCACGGCCTTGTGCTTGGATAACCAATCCATTCCCAAGATAACATCTAAGGTCTGGGTTTCCAATATAATAAGGTTCGCTAGGAACTCTACCCCATCTATTAATATTCTTACCCCAGAACATCCTACTTTAGTTCGGAGTTCGGAACCAAGGGTTTGAACTAGAAGCATGCATTTAAGTCTTGCAATCACCAAATCATTTTTAGCAGCAAAACCTTGAGAAACAAACGAATGCGAAGCTCTAGAGTCAAACAAAGCTGTTGCAGGTACTGAGTTCACAAGTAACTTACCCAGTACGACGTCCGTGGCATTCTGAAGTGCATCTGCGGTGACATGGTTGACTCGGCCTCTCACCACGGTGCAGGCGTGGCTCTGGTATCTTTGTCCCTCGGTTTGCTCTGGTGTAGGCGTCCTGGCTGGTGTGGATCCCAGATTGAAGCGGACTGGGGTCACACCTGCTATCTTCTTAGGACAACTGTTGGAGAAGTGCCCTGGCTCCTTGCATGTGTATCATCGTCTCACTTTGCTCCTGTTATTTGCCGGCGGCGTTTAGGCCGAGCGGTGTCTGGTAACCCTGGTTAGCAGGCCTCGGTGCTGGCGACGGTGTCCTTGCTGCATTCTGCGGCTGGAATCTGAAAAACTTATTTGGCGCAACCCTCAAATGTTGCTGCGCTCCCTGACACGATCCCTGCTGTTGCATCCTGCGATTCCGGTTCTCATCCAGTTCCTTGCGCTTGTCCTCAAGGATGAGCGCCTTGTTCACCAACTCTTGGAAATCTGGAAAGGTGTGGGTGATCAGTCCCACCTGTAGTCCAGAGTTCATTCCCTTTAGGAAACGAGACTGTCTGGCCTTATCTGTTGCTACGTCTTTCGGCGCGTAGCGTGCAAGCTGTGTGAACTTGTTCAGGTATTTAGCCACCGGTTGATTACCTTGCTTCAATGCCCTGAATTCTTCCTTCTTTATGTCCTTTATTCCTTCCGACACATGATATTGGCGGAAAGCGGCTGTGAACTCCTCCCAAGTGATATCCTGTGGGTTTTCCTGCGTGGCGTAGAAGTTCTCCCACCATTCAGCTGCAGTCCCTTCCAACTGATGAGAGGCGTAGAGCACCCTCTAATTTCCCACACATTGGGTAATGTGCAACTTCCTCTCAATTGATCTTAACCAATCATCCGCCTCCAGTGGATTGGCGTTTCCAGAGAAGGTGGGCGGATGAGTCCTCATGAATTCTGACAACCTCGAGCCTTGACGCTGTCCTTGATTGACTTGATTTGCGGCGGCCTGAGCAGTGACGTGCTGCGTCTGCTGCATCATGGCATGCATCAGATGAGTCTGTGCAGCAAGAAAGGCTCCAAAGTTCTGCATGTCAACTGGCGGTGCTGGTTGGGGTGCAGGTGCTCCATCATTGGGGTTCACTGCGGTGCGAGAACCACTCCCGTTGCCTCCAAGGTTTCCGCGGGTGTTCACCATCTGTCGATTACTCCAAGGTTTAGAGATGAGAGGGAATAAGAATAGACAAGTAGTAGAGAAACTTATTCGGGGGAAAAAGGTGTAACTCAAAATCCAACTTTATTATTTAATAATAACTTGGTATGGTTGCTTACAATGCCTAGGGGCCTTGCAACACATACTGCACACTCAGCAAGCAATGAAAATCCAAATCGACTGGCACACTAAAGTCTAACGCCTCTAGGGGTGACTCTTATTCTATAACGCAACTCGACGAGGGAGTCTCAACTGCAAAACCTACGCTCACTCGTTGAGAAAACCTCCACTGCCTCCTTGCGGCAGGTATGGCGGCTTAGGCGCGAAGCGATCGCCATGCCCCACAACGGTGGTAGTCGAAGAAGCGGCATCATCCTCGAGTTGAGACTGGTGTGGTCTTTGGTGGTGCTCTGCTCAAGTCTTTGGTTCCTCCGGTGCAGGCGTCGGTTCCAACAGCGGCTCGGGCCTGCCCATACAAAGGCGGTCTCGACTCTGCGATCCTTTCCGCAGCATAGGCGACGTACTCATGAGCATTCTCTAGGTGCTTTTTCCCTTCCTCAACCTGCTCGCGAGCCTTCATCAACTCCTGGACTGCGTCATCGATAAGCTCTTCCTAGGCGACGACGAATCTGGCCAAGTGTGTGACGGTAGCATCCTCATCTTCTATCGGCTTCTGCTGAGCTATGCTGTCTCGACGTGGGTGTTGACGGAATACTGTGCCTTTGTAGGCCCCCGGATCGGCTATCCGGAGTCCTCTGTGTATTTCTGTACTAGTCCCAGATCAGTAGCTAGTACACACAGTCAAACAGTGATGAATCAACAACCATATCATGAATACATATAACTAAATAAGAATAATACCAAATAAAAGCAAATACCTTATGGTCAAGGTTTACCATTACAGCCTGACAGGCTGAACAACTTGAACAACCGCAGCGGAAGACGAAAACACCAAAGCGACCCATCCAAATGCCCATAGGCAATCGAGTGGGGAGCGCGCCCTAGTCGTTGGAATTCCTTGACAGCTTCTTTCACTTCTGAGATCTGATTAGAATGTAGCACGTGAGTACATAAAGTACTCAGCAAGTCTGGGAAATTATGCATATGTGGGCTTTCCAAAGGAAGCTTAATATGGTTCTTTTGCATAAAGCCAAGTTTCATCAAATCATACTTGTTAATAAGTTTCACAAAGCATATTTGAGCAATTCTTTTTAATAATTGAATTATGTAATATTGCAGTGAAGGTTCTAACCACCACTCACTAATATACAGGCTCTATTCGCCACATCTCAACAAAATCAGGGTTCAATCCAATCACATGGCTCTATCTGCCACATTTCACAAAATCAGGTTCCTTCCACCTACCTGGCTTTAGCCGCCAGAAACACACCCGAGAGTTCTAACCGCTCCCGGATCCCAAAACAAACCAGTGTTTAGTTTGAAACCAAAAACCAAAGTCTACCAGTATGAAAGCATTCAGCAAGCTTTGCCTTTGACCGTAGGCACGGCTATTCGAATAGTTTTAACTCTGCAGAGGTGTACAACTTTACCCACAAGACATGATATTCCCTTGATGCCATGCAATTAGCACACTGCCTTAGGTGTGTCGACAGGGATATCATGACAAGGCCTTTACAATGTATACGCCTAACCTGACCCACCCGCTGAGGTTTCACCGCTGTTAGGGTTATATCCACCCAGTACAGAAGCCCCCTCTTGCGCCGTGTGAGAAAACAACAACAATGCCTCTATCCGGCGCTCACATTCCACCGTTTGGTGAGTCTAAGTTAGGTTTCTACAAATTATTCAGCCAGGTCGTGCCCACTTTGACATGTGGTTGTACGGTTATGCTTAGAATGGAGACAGTCATAAGCGTCGGTCCTTAATTGACTTGGGGCGGCACTTGCACCATGAAAACTAGTGCTATATCCGCACCCGCCCGACAAACCATTCCGCCCAAGTCCAAACCATTTTTCATTTTTATTTTTATTTTGTAAACCAATGGCAATACTCTCTGCCTATAACTTCCAACACAAGTTTTCAAGAGTTAAAATGAAATTCCCACCCATAGGTGAATATTGACCGATTGCGAGTCTAAGCATTTCTACCGTACTATTCTATTCCACCAATAGTTTATTTTATAAAATACAAATCTTAGGGTTAATGAAACATGATTATAATTAAATCGGTACTTTCCGAGATTTATGAGACCACCGAGATTCCCCCATTCTTATCATGGTACTATATAATCCAGTCCAATTTAGTACTTCCACCATGTAAAGTTGATATCATGTGCCATCATAACTCTAAAATTATGCCAAGCTATTATTATCATTGTATATGAAACAATCTCCTCAAAATATGAGTCTTCTCATTGATTACCCATTATCCACACGTCGATTGGTCTTTTAATCTACTTGATCCACCGAGAATAATTCATAATCTCATCCCCGAGCATATTTCATGAACGATTCTACAGATCCAAGATTTCATTAATTCATTGCCTAGAGCTGTTTCCATAAACAATGACACCAAGTTGACTAAGCAAATCACACCCAATCCACATTATTCCTAATCCCACACAAATGGTTATCGCAAAACCCTATTTCCCAAAATCATCTACTAAACCACTGAGTACGATTCTCAGTATTATCCACTTAATACATCAAGTATATTTGATAATATCATTGATTAAGTCATCGAGTATCATTCTCCACATCACCTATTGTAACCCTTCGTATTGTCATCGCTAAATCATCTACCTTTTATCCACCAAGAATACGTAATAATATCATTTACTAAACCACCAAACATTCTGGATTATTCACAATTCTCCATAAATGATTACCACCTAATATGCTTGTTAAAATCCACCGAAATATAAGTCACCACTTATTCTATTTAATCCACAAGTATGCCTCTCAATATCATTTACTTACTTTTACCGATTATTATTCTTGACATCATACATCTTCCAATATTCTTCCAATCCACACAAATTATATGGATTACCATTCATAGATCAATTCCATAACGACTACCCCCACATCTCTAATATTCACGAAATCTCCAATTTAGCTTTCGTACTACTTGTTCCACCGATCGTGTCTTCCCAATAGTCCTTTTGCCCTAATTAAAGAATATTTTTCCAAAAACAATTGTATTGGTGGATTACTATACTAGGGCGACAAAGAATCAGGGATAACAATGTCAAGGAGGTAGGAACAACAGGTATAACTAATAACCTAACGTTAACATCATCCATTTAATATAAATAGCAATGCAATTTGTAAAACAGTGTAAAACATTTATAAATCAGGGGATCAAAATGCATCAAGGAGACTTGCCTCGGTCACAGCGAGAATGTTGAACTCTTTGAAGTCCGTCGGCGGGATCGGCGGGATCGGCGGCTACGCGCAAAACGAGACAGCAAATAAATACAAGAAAATAAATAAAATCCAAAAATTACAAAAGTTATACTAGCAGGTATATCTTGATTTTAGATGAATTTAGAAATTTGAACGGAGTCAATCGGAATTCGGACGAAGAAGTTATGAGCTTCCGAAGTTTGAATTTCGAACAATTGGAAAAACGGGAATATTCCCTGGAATATGCCTTTGTTGACTGTGCTGAAGTTTGGCTTTGACTTGGACTTTGACTGGAAGGTGGGCCCCACATGTCATTCCAATGGGTTGTCTTCCACCTTGGGCTTAGCCATGGCTAAAGAAGCCATGGATGGGGAAGAGCTTGGGGAGGGGTGGGGCTGCGGCCGAGAGAGCGACGGCCGACGGCGCGCCTGTGAGCGGGCTCGGTAGCGCGGCGAGCGGCGTGGCGGCGGCCGGCCGGCCGGCGTGGCCACGGGCCCAAGCACGGGCAAATCACAGTGAGCCCAAAAAAATAACAGAGGACTCAAAAGTGCTAAAAACTTCGATTTTTCCATCATTTTCGCATGGATTTGAGTCAAACAAAAGCATGGGATTACTAGATAACAACCTTAGGAACACATAGGAGGAATGAATTGAGTTGATTCTCACCGGAGGCAATGAATTTCGCGATGAACGGAGCTCCGGCCGAACCGAGAAAAATGCGAAATTCATCTCCAAACTTTGATGAAACCTAAAATTGATTGAAGGGTTAAACTCTAGACTCAATCACGGTCACAAGGAACCAAGTGGTGTGAAGAATGGCTCACCGGAGAGATATCTACAAGCAAGAACGCGAAGAACACCGAAAACTTCAACCCGGTGCCGGTTTTCTTGCTCTAGTGGATGAATGAAGGGGAGAGGCCAAAGGAGGCTCATACCACCGGGACGGGGGTTCTTATACGGAGAGAATGGAGGTGGCGGTGCACCGTTTGGAGCAGAAACGGCCGGGATAATGGAATTTGATTGCATTTCGGTTTTTCATTAATGCGGCCGTTTCCGGCGAGACTAAATTTGTGGAATTAAATATTCGGGCGCGGATCGCAGGCATTAAACAAAAGCCGTGCGAGATAAAATAGGAACGGAGGTCCAAAAATCCGGGGAAAGGTTCCTAAAATCATTTTGGAATATTTGGAACACAACTGAAGTAGTTTGGGGATTTTTGGAGCATTTTTGGACTCGGGTGAAATTTCAGGTACCAGCGGGAACCGGAAAATCGATTTTTCGACCGGAGGGGAATTAAATCCCGATTTTGGAGGGGAATGGATGCCAGGTTAATATAAACACCATGAAAACTCCAATTTTTGAATTTAATTTATTTAAATTAGGTTTTTCTCCAGAAAGCAAAAACTAGGGCGTTATAGCCTTCCAGCTCTCTGGAGTTAGTGCGAGTAATCTGCTGCATCGCTCGACGTGACACCTCCTGAATTCCCATCTCAAATGTTGACCTCCTAGCGGTGAAGTGAAAAGGGCGACTGAACTTCGTCTTCTCTCGGGCATACACCGTGATCTTGACGTCCCATCCTATGATCAGTCCTGCCTGCACGATTGTAGTCCCTCGGTAGAGCGGTCTCTCAAAACCTCCAAGAAACTGTAGCATACGCCACAACTCGGCAGCGTAGCCTCCCTCACACTCGATGTAGTTGTTCTTCATCATCATCTGCCAAAAGACGCTCGCGTAAGAACGCAACATTTTAAAATCAAAGTAGGAGACAAAAAGAACTCAGCAAGGGGTATGAACAAGAAAGAAGGGGATAAGTCGAGAATTCATTCATTATCTTGACAACTTTTAACTTTAGAAAATAAGTTTTATCCTCACTACGACCACTCTAACTACGGGTGAGCCTACAGTCAGTATGGCTCTGATACCACCTCTGTCGGGACCCGAATTTGCAAATCCGGACCCTCTGTGTATTCAGCACTAGTCCAGGATCACGCTAGTGCACACTATCTCAACATCAGTAAATATCACAATCATACTCAACGAAATAGAAAGTACCTTAATTATAGTAACCAAACGGGTTGCTCGACCTTATGGTCAAGTTACAAAGATACGCCTCGCAGGGCGAAGATTTATTAAAAGAGAAATAACTGCAACGGAATAAAGTGGATTTCATGGCGCCATCCAATATACCACAGGCAACTGACTAGGCTCGCTCCCTAGTTAGATGGCTCCTCTTGGTACTCTTCCTCCAAAGCTGGCGTCGACTCTTCTTCAACTGATGTTGTATTGTGGCAAGGGTGAGTACTTGGTACTCAGCAAGTCATGCACATAATGCAACTAATATTCTATATGCATGGCTTAATACAAAGGATAGGTTAACAGGTTCATTTGTAGTAAAGCAGCAATTAACAAGTAACATAAGTAGATTCGAAAGCAGTAGAGGCAATGTAGTATCAATAACTTTTCCAGGAGTTAAATAAACATTCTCCCTTTCCTAATCCACATTTCCATCAACGTCATCATTAAACCCAACCCATCTTTCTAAGTCTAGGTTGTTATCATGAAAGTCTAACCCTTGACTGTAATTCCCGAGCAATGTCCAATGCCGCGGACACGGCTATTCAAATAGATTTTACACTATGCAGAGGTTATGCACTTTACCCACAAGATACAACCAAACACCACAAAGGCGAGTGTCCATAACAAAGTTTTTTGGAAACTTCTAACATCACAAGTGGGCCTCTCCGGTTATTGCACACTAACCCTTCCCTTAGCGAAGGCGAAGTCTAGGCCAATCAACCGTTATATGGGTACCTGGCCGCAACCCCGGTACGCTCCCCCGTACAACTACAGAAAAGGGTATAGTTGACACCCCGAGGTCCCACAGGTACGTCATTAGCAACTTAATCAACTAGGTCCGTCCCATTACAGACATGTGGTTGCACGTTTGACTCAATTCAAAGGCTTGCAAGGTTAAGTCCTTAGGGTGACCAGGGCAAGACTACCCGAAGAACCAAATCAACTTCCCCGGTGCCAATCATGGCCCACCATATCATTCTTGCCACATGCCCCGGTCTAAATCGATTTATCAATACCCTAGTTGATTACCATGCACCACGTGCCATCGATAACAACATCAATAACACATGACACCTCTCAAAAACATGTTCCATACGTCATTAAGTCAACGTTAACATGTAATTATCCAAAATCATGTTGTGACTACGTGGCAGGTCTAAGCAATATACTACAACGGTCTAATTACCCATGTTGGCAATTTTAATAATGTCCAACTAAATAATCCACAACTAGGGTGACAAGGGACTCATGGCATACAATCATATACATCAAGGTGTCATACAACAATTAGGTATTTAACTAATCCCAGAATTAATCAACATAAATTCTGATTAAATTAGCATGCAATACTTTGAAACAACATAATTTCAAAAGAATGGGCTCAACATGGTTAAAGCACAACTTGCCTTCAAAGAGTACTTGATCTTGGTCTTGAGCTGGTTCCTGGGTCAACACTTCTCCTTCGAAGCCCTCGGGTACTTCAACGTCTACTCGTAACGCGTGCAAATAGCAATAAATAAATAAACAGTTGGCAAAAAGTATCCAAAAATTCAAATAAAGTTCATAAACAGAGAGGGCATGATTTTACAAATTTTTAGAAACTTGAATCGCCCAAATCGGAGTTAAAATGCAGGAGTTATAATTGTTTTAAGTTTAAAGAGTCTATTAAAATTTAGAAACTGGAATCGTTCAAATCGGAGTTAAAACGCAAAAGTTATAAGCGTTTGAAGTTTGAAAATTCAAATAAAACATTAAACCGAATTAATTCATTTATTTTTATACTGAAAAATCCGATTATGACGTCAGCATGACGTCAGCACGGGATTTGATTTTCCATCGAATTATTTTTCTATTGAAAAATTGATTTATTGCGTCAGCCGGTCCATGGACTGAGTCCACGGTTCGGGTCCGGTTCACCGTGGACCCGGTCCACGAGTACATGTCTCACTGACTATGTTTGAAATATAGAAGACGTGGTTATATGATTTGGTGATCCGTGGGGATCATGTCATTGTAGTCATGGTTGGGTGTCTTTATGATAAGCATCTTAAACCTTAATTAAAAGTGTTGGGAATGGTAACCAGAGAAAGAAATTGTTATGTAAAATTTTGTTAAATCCGGTCGGACTCTCTTGATGAGTAAACAGAGATTGTTGAATGCTTAAATGGTAAGTGTAGTGGAATACAAATTATGGTGGGATTCATGCTGAGCTGGTGTTTAAAACCTTTTGAACTGGTGTGGTTGTTTGCCATTTTGGTTGAATGCCTTCGGTCAAAGTATTCCTTGTGTTGTGTTTCCGAGTTTCCCTAAAACCCGTAGCTATTGTTGCCAATCTTTGGTTTTGGCTATTTTGTTTAATTTGTGCTATGTGTATGGTTTTACACCCAAAAGTCTTTGAGTGGATCGCGCTCCTTCGCGTTACAGACCGAATCATCTTTGGAGTAAATTTTAAAGGAAGCAGAAGGTCTTAGTGGGTTGTGTTGAAGATTCTTGAGATTTAATTTGTAACTCTTTTTGACTGGAGATGGATTTATTTGCATAATGTGTGTGATGTTTGCGAGTGCTTCAAAAAGGTGGAATTTATGAATGTTTTATAAAGTGATTTTGTTAGTGAGGTGTTCCCTTTTTGAAATGAGTTTCCCTCTCCTTGAGAAAATTTGTGACGGTTGTGGGAGCAGATGCTTGACTTGAAATTTTTATGCTCTCTTCCAAAATGTTGGATTTGGATGAAATGCAATGTTTTGCAAGTTCAGTTTTCAATTGATGTGGGATGTGATGCGACGTGGTGTTTTATCACAACTATGTCTTTGTCATAGTCCATATGAATTTCCGCAACCTTCGATGTTAATTGTGTTTCCATTATTTGATACCGAGGAAGAAGTCATTTGGTGAATGACTATTCGGTACCGTTATTACATGATGAATGAATGGTGAAAAAAAAAGAAAACGAGACATTGTTTATGCATAATTAATCATAAAGGAGTCGATAAGCCAGGTCGGTGAGAAAGTCATATATGGATATATGACTAATCCGGAGTGCTCTTGAAAAGTGTGCATCATGTCATGAATCGAGATGTCCATTTCTTTCTAGTATGAAAAAAATGAAGAATTTCTGGTATTTTGGTGGTGGTGTAGGGGATTTATGCTTCCTTTGTGATTTGGCTTGGATGTTGCCGAATTCATTCCAAATAGGTTGTTAACGCTTTGGGCTTGAGTTGTTGTGTGTGGTCCACTTGGGTTCAAAAGAATTGTACTTCTCTTGCTCTATAGATGGGAGTGAGGATATAAATGTTCTTGGTTTATGGTTGAATATGCGAAATATGTGTACACTTGGGCTTGTTAACTAAGTGTTTTTGTGTGAGGGCGAGACCCTCTTAAGAAAGGAACCAATTGTGGTTTGGTAAGGTTTTACGATCCTAGCTTGGGGCTAGGTGTCGAACCTTAGTGGTATAAGGGTGGGTTGTGATGGAGGTTGATGACGTATGGGTTTAACCTTTTATTAAGAGTAGCGATGGGTGGAAGTGAAGTTGATGGTAGTTCGGTGATAATTTCGGGCGTTTTGGGTTGATGGGGACCTTTGTGGTTGAAACGCAGTTTCTGTTTGGGAATTGAAGTGAAGATGGAGCCGTGAGAGGTTGCACTCTGTTGAGCTAAATCAACATTTTCTCGCTAGTGTTGGTTTTGAGAACTCGCTTGTCGTTTGTTCTAGTTTTAGTCTCTGTGTGAATGTTTTGTGTTGCGAAGAAGTCTTTTGTCCCTTGGGGAAACTTGTTGTTGATTTTGGCGTTCTTCGGATTCGAGGTCGAATTCTGTTTAAGGGGGGGAGAATGTGACACCACAGAGTGTCGTAACCTTATATAATGTGAAAATTGAGGTCAAAAACTTCAGGAAATATGAAATTGGAGGTTGAAACCATACGTTATGAGGTTAGTTTGCGTTTCCGGGCCGTTTCCGGGGATTTGGGCCTTCCCGGAGGAGTTTGGGCCTTAGGGAAAGGGTAGTGGGCTTTGGTGGGATGGAGTTTGAGTCCAAGTGGGAGTAGGATTTTGTTTGGGCTGGTAAAAAGGGCCTCCCCCTGCCCTTTCCTACGCCCCCACCCCTGCCCTTGCGCCCCCCACAAGCCCTAGCCGCCCCCCACACCTCCCCACCTCCTCCTTGTGGCGCCTCCACCTCCCCCATTGCTCCCCATTGCTCCACCACCTCTCCACCTCCCTTGCTGGCCCTAGGGGAGTTCTCCACCTCCACACCTCGAAGATCCGTCCATTGGAGCGCTCTGCGACCAGGAGATCCGGCGGAATTGGAGCGAGGAAGGAGATCGCGCGAACCGGGAGGAGATCCGTTGGGTTTTCGGTCGTCGGGCGAAGGTATGGCCATGGGAATCCTTGGGGTTGGTCTAGGATATGTTCTAAGGGTGATTATCATGTTTTTAGATCAATTGGTGGTGCTGGAATTGAGTAGATTAGATGGAATCTTGAGTTTGCCACGTTCTCTGTTTCGGACAGCATGAGCAGTCGACCTAGGGCTTGGGTTTTCGTCAATTTAGACTCGGAATTTGGTCGTACGGATGTTGAAGAAGTTGTAGGTAATTTCAGTATCTTTCCGTGGGTATAAAGAACGTCCAATTCCGCCTAGCTGTTCGAAAGTTATGATCGTTTTACCGAGCGTGTTAAAATCTGTGACGTGATTGGAACAGATCACGGTATTTTGTAGATTAAACAACTTTAGAGTCCGAATCAGTTTTTCCATATACTTAGAAAAAGTTTGGAAATTTCCTAAGCTACACGAGGATGTACTCGTTTAATTGATTCGGAGTTTTAGAACCCGAGTTATGCCTTTTGGAAGGCTGCTGTCCCGACGGGACAGAACCTCTGTTTTTGGGTTTAGCAAGTAGTTTGCGATGTCGGGGTAGAAGAGGGTTTGCTTAGTGTTTTGTGGACATGATTGTGAGTGTGTGGTACCCATGTGCAGGTGGTGTGACCCCGGGAGTGCCTTCTACTTCTCGCCAATCCGTTGCCCGTGGTTGAGGCAAGTGTATTGTAATGGATAGCGGTTTGTAGGTTGCTAGTTGAGACTAGATGAAATTGATTATATGATATGATCACTTGCCATGCTTTAATGATTGCCGTTGATATGATGAGTATGCTTATTATGTTATGATGCCATATGTTAATGTACAAGTTAATTATGATGTTGGCATGTTTGCATACATGGCATGTTACATGGCCCGGGCGGTGAGAAAGTCATAACTAGTCCGGGGAAGGTCGGTGAGAAAGTTATGACTATTCCGGAGAGCCAATGAGTAAGTCCTACATCGTGATTCCATTCACCGCGGTGAACAGAAGCGAGGAGTAGGCACCCTCCATCTTCGGGATGGAAGGGGGGAGAGGGTGCACACCGACGGGTGTGTACTCAACCATACCGGTATGAGTTTCCAAGGAGACATGAGCATCGCATCGCATTGCATACATAATGGTGATGATATTGATATGTGATCATGAATGAGATGAAAGACATGATATGAGTTGTTATAGCCATGTAATTGTTTTTGTGTACCATTGCAATATGCTTGCTGAGTGTTGAACTCACGCTTGTGCTTTCTTGTTGTTTTAGGTACCATGAGATCGGCATGCGGGGAAGGGAATTAGTCACACTTCTACACGTAGCATCACTCAATTGTTCCCACAGTCACTCAATTGGGTCTTGATAATAAATTAAGTGTGATGCATATTGATTTATGGTTTAGTTTTGCGATATGAGAGTCTTATTGTTCGTTTGGCTCGTGGAGACATTGAATGCTTGGGATTAGACTTATATTGCTGTCATGCCTTTAATTATTGCTATTTTATATGCCTCTTATATTGCCATATATTGCTATGCTGTTGATGTTCCTTCAATTCATGTTAAAACAAAGGAGATGCTGCCGAAATTTTGGTTTTTAGCATTTGCTCCTTTGCTGTAATTTACCTTAATTAATGGTATTTAGATGTTGTTTAGCCTATGTTTGGTAGCATTCAGGCATGCTAGATGCCGGGGTGTTACATCATAGCCCTTCCGTTCCTCTGAACCAGTGCGAAGGGTCTGTGGGTAACACTTTAAGCGCTACTGGGGCCTCCCCTGGGGAAGGTGTTGCCTTCTTCGCTGCCTCTGATGTATTCCTTGACGTTAGCTCGTCCAACTTCTTCCATAATGCATCAAACTTTCTCTGCTGGTTCTGGTCGCACAACCTCTTAAAAAGCTTCATCAGCTCTTTGTTCTTGAACTGCTTATAGAAGTTGGCACCCATGTGACGCTTGCACCACCTACTACGTAAATCAGGCCATGGATGTATCTCATCTTTACCTTGCTGCAACTGCACAACCGCCTTCAACAGCCCAGGATGCCGATCGTGTATGAAACACACACCATGCCGCTGATCCACGACACCAACTTTCACGTTCCTTAGAAACCAGAGCCCGGGATGTCGATCGTGTATGACACACACACCATGCCGCTGATCCACGACACCAACTTTCACGTTCCTTAGAAACCAGAGCCAACTATCAGTGTTGTCACCCTCTGCGAATGCGAGCACTATGGGAAGAACCTGATTGTTGCCATCAACTCCTATGGCAATCAATATCTGGCCTTTGTACTTCCCGGTCAGAAATATCCCGTCCATGCATAACAATGGACGGCAATGTCTGAACACGTTGATACATGTACCATCTTCCCAGGGAAACGCTACGAAGGCTACTAAAAAATATCGACATAAGTCCTAGCATTCCTTTACTTGATCACCTGAAGCAAGCCTGGCAAATTCTGATAGGAATCTTTATATGTACCAAACATTGCTTCCAATGCCTTCTGCTTCGCTCTCCATGCCTTGGCATAGCTTATGATGTACTAGAACCTCTGCTCTATCGCAAGTATGATGGCACATGGGTCTAAATCCAGGTTGCCCACAATCTCCCCGTACATTGCATTCGCAACAAAGTCCGAAGATATATTTTTATGCGATTACGTAGACTCCGTCAACACACATGAGTGTGGGACGACTATAGAACACTTCCAAATGGTGTCCCACTTAAGCTAATAAGCATGGACACGCCATGGGCAACCTTCCATCTAGCATCTGACATCATACACCCGCTGATCTGACTTTGCAACCTTAAAGGGTCTACGCAGCGACACTGCCCATGCTGTCGCTGCTTCCTGCACCTCACTCTTATTCTTGTAAATTGCACCTTGCCGCACTTTATTCCGATCGTACCCCCATGTGACATCTTCACCCTCATTGACCATCAGCCCATCGAACCGACACTCATCCCACTTCGTAGGGAAAGGCTCTTCATCCTCTTCATCGTTACTTAAAGCCTCTCGTAGTCCTAGCTCTCTGTGTCTATCGATTGCACCAGCGATTCAATATGTTCTCTCTCGTCTACCACACCCATTGGTTCCTGCACCTCTGCCATTGGAACATCAACTTCATCACCTTACACTGCCTCCTCACCCGAACTAACATCATGTCTCAGTAAGTATTCTCTAGCTTGGCTGTTCTCCCCAACTTCCTCCGATTCATCACCAACAACCTCCTGTTGTGTCGCATGGATGCCCTATGCTTTCTCAAATGCTTGCGCCAACAACACTAATGGCCATTCTTTCTCAATCGCTATTCTTACATACGAACTCCATAACTTCAACCCCTTCAATTCCACTCACTCCCAGTACGTGCAATCCTGTCTCCGACACCCTACTATGTGCAGCTTCAGATCATGCAATTCACGCTCCAACGAGAACATTTGGTACAACCATCTTCTAACCGTGCTCCACGAGCGCTCCCTTGCACGTGACAGGCTAGCCACAACAATTAGAAAATGACTTAGTTCCACCCCTTGTACACCCATGTGCGGAACCCGTTCTCCGTAGTGTATTGCAAATTGCACTCGTTCATTCATACCTGTCAAGCATTTCACGAAATTCTTAATACTGTTGTACCTATGTACCACGATAAACTACTCTACACTACTTCAAACAACTGCTAAATAGTGTATCTAAAAAACCATTGCAATTCAACACAGCTAACTACTTACAAACCTAATTAATTTTGTTGCTAAATCGTATATCTAAAAAAATGTATTGCTATTCTACACATTTAACAAATCTCCAAACTAATTAATCTGATCGCTAAATCGTGTATCTAAAAAACTATTGCTATTCAACACAGCTAACTAATCTCCAACCTAATTAATTTGGTCGCTAAAATCGTATATCTAAAAAATGTATTGCTATTCTACACATTTAACTAATCTCCAAACTAATTAATCTGATCGCTAAATCGTGTGTCTAAAAACATTTCTGCTAGTCGTCTATCTAAATACAAGTGGGTAAGTCGCTAATTAATCTAATCGCTAAGTTGCTAATTCATCTAATCACTAAG
The DNA here is from genome assembly GCA_036346355.1 of Rhipidocladum racemiflorum. Classification (NCBI taxonomy): domain Eukaryota; kingdom Viridiplantae; phylum Streptophyta; class Magnoliopsida; order Poales; family Poaceae; genus Rhipidocladum; species Rhipidocladum racemiflorum. The sequence goes on along the minus strand of CM070572.1, from coordinate 57,188,106 downwards.
TCGTTAAGTCGTTAAGTCACTAAATCGCTAAGCGGCTAAATCGCTAAGTCTCTAATTAATCTAATTGCTAAGTCACTAATTAAATTCAAATGAATAACAAATTAACCTGCAGACGACCGCAACTATTCCTCCTCCTCCTCCTCTCCTCTTCTTCTTCTTCTTCTTCCTCCTCCCTTCATCCCCTCTTCTTTTTCCTCCTCCTCCCCTCCCCCCTTTTCCTCTTCTACTTCCCCCTCTTCTTTCTTTCTCTCCCTCTTCTTTCTTCTTGTTCTTTTTTGTTTTCCTGTCGTTTGCCTCGGCTTGGTGACGCGGCCGACGCTTTTAACCTCTCTGTCGACATTTCATTTGGCAATAGAGAGCTGAATCAGCTCTCTGTCGCCATTTCAAATGGGTACAGGGACATGTTGCTATTTTGAATGGATATAGGGGTGTATTTTTGTTATTTTTTTAAACGGTATATTATTTTTGTAAATATTCATTAATATAATATTATTTTAAAAAATTCAATGAGAATCCTACATGCACTGCATCCCCTCATCTTGTCAAATTGTCAGGACCCGAATTTGCAAAATCCAGACCCTCTGTGTATTCAGCACTAGTCCAGGAACGCGCTAGTGCACACAGTCTCAACATTGGTAAATATCACAATCATACCACTCGATACTAATAAGGTACTTTAAATAGATAATCAAACTGGTTGCTTGACCTTAGGGTCAAGTTACAAATATACGCCTCGCAGGGCGAAACTTATTAAAAGAGAAATAATAGCAGCGGAAGAAAAAATAAGATAACTTCGTGGCACCATCCAGTATACCACAGGCAACTGACTGGGACTCGATTCCTAGTTAGACGGTTCCTCTTGGAGCTCCTCCTCCAAAGCTGGTGTAGTCTCCTCTTCAACTGGTGTTTTATTGCGGCAAGGGTGAGTACTTGGTACTCAGCAAGTCATGCACAGAATGCTACTAATATACTATATGCATGGCTTAATACAAAGGAATAGCTCAAGGTTTATTTGCAGTAAACAGCATTTAACAAGTATCATAAGTAGATTCGAAAGCAGTAGAACAAGTAAAGCATAAATAACTTTTCCAGGAGTTTAATAAACATCTTTCCCAATCCTAATCCATATTTCCATCAACATCATTATTAAACCAAACCCAACTTTCCAAGTCCAAGTTATTTTCGAGAAAGTCTAAACCATGACTGTAATTCCCGAACGATGTCCAATACCGCGGACACGGCTATTCGAATAGATTTTACACTCTGCAGAGGTTATGCACTTTTCCCACAAGATACAGTCAAACACCACAAAGGCGAGTTTCCGTAACAAAGTCTTTCGGAAACCTCTAACAGTACAAGTGGTCCCCTCCGGTGATTGCACACTAACCCTTCCCTTAGCGAAGGCGAAGTTTAGGCCAATCCACTGTTAGATGGGTACCTGGCCGCAGCCCCGGTACGCCCCACCGTACAACTACACAAAAGGTATAGTTGACACCCAGAGGTTCCACAGGTACGTTATTAGCAACTTAATCAACTAGGTCCGTCCCAATACAGACATGTGGTTGCAAGATTGGCTCAGTTCAAAGGCTTGCAAGGTTAAGTCCTTAGGGTGACCAGGGCAAGACTACCCGAAGAACCAACACAACGTTCCTGGTGCCACAACTGGCCCACCCTATCATTCTTGCCACATGCCCCGGTCAAAAACTATTTATCAAACCCCAGTTGATTACCATGCACCACGTGCCATCAATCATCACAACACATGATACCTTTCCAAAACAGGTTCAATATATCATTAAGTCAACATTAACATTTGATTGTCCAAAATCATCTCATGAGCACGTAGCAGGTCTAAGCAATATACTACAACGATCTAAAAACCCAGGTTGGCACTTTAGTAATGTCCAACTATTTAAACCTCAACTAGGGTGACAAGGGGTCATGGCACATAATTATTTAACCAAGGTGTCATACAACAATTTGGCATTTATCTAATTTCCCATAATTAAATAAAGTATTTTCTAATTAAGCTAGCATGCAATACATTGAATCAAAATAGATTTCAAAATGGGATCAACATGGTCAAAGCACAACTTGCCTTCAAAAAGTACTTGCTCTTGGTCCTGAGGTGGCTCCTGGGTCAACACTTCACCTTCGAATCCTTCCGGCACTTCAACGTCTACTCGTAACGCGTGCAAATAGCAACAAATAAATAAAAAAGTAGACAAAAAGTGTCCAAACATCCAAATGAAGTCCACAAACAGAGAGAGCATAATTTTATAAATTTTTAGAAACTTGAATCGTCAAATTCGGAGTTAAACTGCAAAAGTTACAAGCATTTAAAGTTTAAATAATCAATTAAATGATAATACAGAGAAAAACTTTAGTCCAAAAATTAAATAAAATTCATCATTAGGTAGATCTCAATTTTATACAAATTTAGAAATTTGAATCACTCAAATCGGAGTTAAAATGCAAAAGTTATAAGCGTTTGAAGTTTGAAACAAATTCTGAAATCAATATTTCGAATTAATAAATCATTTTCTTTTTCGGAAATTAATTATTGCGTCAGCAAGGACACGTGGCAGCCTCTGATTGGGTGGCTGACGTCAGCCGGTCCACGGGCTCAGCCCACGGCTCGGCTCGGGTCCACCGTGGACCCGGTCCACGGCTCGCGTGTCTCTGACATGTGGGACCCTACGGGTGACGTCATTGCTGACGTCAGCGGGGACTCAGCACACTGCGCTGACAGGTGGGACCCACTGGTGACATCATTGCTGACGTCACCGCACGGCTGGGGTGGCCGCTGACAGGTGGACCCCCCATGACGTCAGCGTGACGTCATGGTGCGGTTTGGCCGCGTCGCTGACACGCGGGCCCGGCGTGTCAGCGTCACACACGCGTACGGCGCTGACCGCGCCGGTCCAACTTCTTTACACGTGGCTCGATCTCGGCCGTTGATTTGAAAATCAACGGCCCAGATCGGATCTAACCTAACGCAGTAGAAAAACTACTCGGCTGATCTGGACCGTTCGATCTTGATCGGACGGTCAAGATCCAATCTAACGCAAACAACACGGCTAACCCTAACCGTTCGATCTAAATCTAACGGCTGAGAATGGATCTAGTACTGTGCGGTGAAGGCTACGTGGCACAATCTAAGCCGTTGGATCTAGATCCAACGGTTGAGATTAGATCTAGAGGATTGCACGTGAGATCTCACCGTGGCGTGACGTGGCACGATCTGGGCCCTTGGATTCTGATCGGACGGCTGGCGGTGCTCGCGGACGGCGATGGCAACGCGGCGGAGCAGAGGCCACCGGAGACGAAGACGACGACGAGCCCAACGGCGCTCCGGGGCTTCTCCGGCGGAGTGGATGGTACCTCCCGACGCGTCTTGGCCTTGCGGTTCCGGATCTGACCTCAACGGCGGCGGAGAACGGCGGACAGCGGCGGGGCGAGGCAAGAACCGTGGCGGAGGAGAGAGCTAACTACGGTGAGCAATAGCGGGTCGACGGCGGTGGCTAGGGCTAGGGCACGTGGGGCAATCGACGCACGAGGCAAGGGCGAACCTCGGGCGCGAGTTTGGGCATTAAATACCGGCACGGACGCCGAGATCCCCGCAGAATCTACGGCGAAGCCGGTATGGGCGGCGGAGTCCGTCCTGGACACGGCGAGGGCGACGTGGCACACGCTCAGCCGTTGGATCAAGATCCAACGGTCGCGCGGGTTCGGGCTCGGGCCTGGCTCGGGGGAGTAGGGGTGAAAACGGGTCGGATACGGTCGGATAGTAGGTGATCCCGTATCCTACCCTAATTATTTTTACTCGGATACGGATCGGATACAGATAGTTAAAAATCGGATACGGATACGTATACGGATAACGGGTATCTATAAACGGGTAGAAAAGCGGAGTGCAGGATAGTATTCGGACGGGCATAATACGGATATCGGGTAATTAGTCGGATAGTATGTGAATTGTGTAGCATTAAAATTTATGATAAAAATAATCCAACCAAAACGTATACCGACAAAAATAATACAAATCATACGATCGAACTAACGCGTCAAAGAACATAAACCATATAACATAGCACTAGCACATAAAGACATAACCATTCTTTAGTCGTTTCCGATTAAACCATATCAGTCAACAGCACAGAGTGCAAAACACACTTGTACTACTCCAGAGATCCAAAATAAGCCCATATGATCAAACCAATGACATGTCGACTACAATAATCACTGTACTAAATACCTAAAACAACGGCCAGCTCAACACATACACCAACCATTTTTTTTTATTTCAAAATGGGAAAAGGAAATAAACAAAAAATGCCACAGTGTTATTCAAAAAATTAAAGCTTCCTCATGCCCATGCCCAACACCACCTTCACTAAGCATAGCTGCTATCATACCATCGCCAAGAAACCCACCAATGCCAGCGCAATGAGTGCCCACGCCGATACGCCGGCCGTGGCCGTGGTCGCCGACCTCCTCGGCCGGCGCCAGGGACGATGCCTGGCCGTCATTGCCGCCGCCGCTCGAAGCCGACCCACCGGCCTCGGCGCGGGCGATGGGGAGCTTCAGCAGAGTCTCGGCCGGCGAGCACGAGCTTAGCCTTGGCGGCAAGGTTGTCCGCTCCGAAGGCGTGCTTGTCGGGGGCACCACCGGTGACCGAGGACCCAACCTGCCAGAGACGCCGAGATATGCTGTAGCCGGCAGGCGGTAGGCCACAGGCGCGCGCGATGGTGGCCGGGAGACGGCAGGGGGGGGGGGCAGCCGGAGCCGGGAGACGGCGGTAGGACCGCAGGAATGGAGAATCGGATTTGGATTTTTGGAGTTGGAGATGGCGAGCTGGTGCGGTGGTGCCTGGCGCTGGCGGCTGGGAATGTGGAGGGCAAACTGGTGTCTAGCACTCTAGCCAGCCATCTAGGATTTCTACAACAATGGGCCGGCTGGCCGGGTTACTCTGTTGGGCTTGGCCCATATTTGGAACCGGGTACCCGATTTTAAAATTAACTGCACCAGATCCGACTAAAATCCGGTATTTACGGGTATCTGCTATCCCGTGATCCGATCCGTATCCAAACAACAAGATGCAGTAATTACCGTATCCGACCTGAAAAAGTACCGTGATCCGCGTGCCGGATTTTCGGGTAAAATTTTCGCCGGATCTGGATACGGGTCGGGTATTACCCGACCCGTTTTCACCCCTACGGGGGAGCTGGCTGGCTCGGTCGGAGCCGGGCTCGGGTGACGTGGCTCAATCGTGGCCGTTGGATCAAGATCCAACGGTCACGCGGTTAGGGTTCGGGTCTGGCTCGGGTCGGACTCGAGTCTGACTCGGACTCGGCTCCGGTCGGATGAACAGTAAAACCCACTCGCATTTTCCAGCGATTAAATAATTCAAATTAATTCCCAAAAATTCATTTAATTCATTAAAAACAGCAAAAGACTCAGAAAAATTCCAGAAAAATTATGGAAAATATTTTGGAACATTTTGGACTCAAATAAAATATTTCCAACAAAATTTTATTTGCAAAGTTAAATTCTTTAATTATTTCAAAAAGGAATAAATTCAAATAAATTCCAAATAAATTCCAGAAAATTCCAAAATTTCACCAAAGTGCCAAATCACACATGAATTTAAGAAAAGCAAAATTTTGGGATGTTACAAACCTCCCCCCTTAACAGAATCTCATCCCCGAGATTCAGGGCTTTCTAAAGAAATTGGTTCGGAAACTCTTTCTTCAAATCCTCTTCGCGCTCCCAAGTTGCTTCACTCTCCGCATGGTTGCTCCATTGAACTCTGCAGAAACGGGTTGACTTGTTTCTCGTTTCTCGATCCATTGTGTCCAGAATCTTCACGGGGTGTTCCTTGTAGGTCAGATCCTCTTGTAACTCGATTGACTCTAGCGGTGTCTGTTCCTCAGGTACTCGGAGACACTTCTTCAACTGGGACACGTGGAACACGTCATGCACTCCTGCTAGTGATTGCGGTAACTCCAGCTGGTATGCAACTTCACCTCTACGGCTGAGAACCTTAAATGGTCCAACATATCTCGGCGCGAGTTTTCCTTTGGCATGGAATCTCTTAACTCCTCTGAGTGGTGTGACTATGAGATACACGAAATCTTCTGATTCAAAACTCAGGTCTCGGCGACGGTTGTCAGCATAACTCTTCTGTCGTGATTGGGCTACCTTCAATCTCTCCCTGATCATGGCAATCTGTTCTTCGGCTCCTTGGAGAATATCTGGCCCAAAGACACGGCGTTCACCTGTCTCGTTCCAATTCAACGGTGTCAAGCGAAGTCGGCCAGTATAGTGCTTCAAATGGCGACATTTGCAAACTGGCTTGGTAACTATTATTGTAGCTGAACTCAGCGTACGTCAGACTTTTATCCCAAGAGGTGGCATAATCCAATGCAAAAGCTCGTAGCATGTCCTCTAGAATCTGATTAACTCTTTCGGTTTGCCCATCCGTCCGCGGATGATAAGCGGTACTGAAGTTCAAACGGGTTCCCATGGCTTCATGCAGCTTGTTCCAAAACCTCGAGGTAAACTGGGTACCTCTGTCCGATACAATCTTCTTTGGCACTCCATGCAAACAGACGATCCTGGTCATATACAACTCTGCTAATTTATCTCCCGAGTAAGTGGTCTTCACAGGAATAAAATGGGCTACCTTAGTCAAGCGGTCTACTATGACCCATATGGAATCATATCCTCCTTGAGTCTTGGGTAAACCGGTAATGAAATCCATTCCGATTTCCTCCCATTTCCACTCAGGTATCTTCAACTACAGAGCAATCCTGCTGGTCTCTGATGCATTGCCTTGACTCTCTGGCATATGTCGCACAGCGCAACATGCTCGGCAACTTCACGCTTCATACTCGGCCACCAAAATCTTTCCTTCAAATCCTGATACATCTTGGCACTTCCAGGATGAATTGAATACTTGGAATCATGGGCTTCTTCTAGAATCAATTGCTTCAGCTCCTTCTGGTTTGGCACACAGATTCGATCCTGCATCCATAACGTGCCTTGCTCATCCAACTTGAAGTCCTCTGCCTTGCCTTCCTCCATGTTGGACTTAATCCTTCAAATCTTGTCATCATCCTTCTGTCCTTCTCGGATCTGATCTTCTAGGGTAGGCTTTACTTCTAAGGCGGCCAAGAATCCCTCTGGTACGACTTCAATCTGCATCTTCTGGAAATCCTCACATAGCTCATCCTGACTCGTGGCTATCAACATGTTCACAGTATGGCTCTTCCGACTCAGGGCATCGGCCACCATGTTGGCCTTTCCTGGATGGTAATGGATTCCAACATTATAATCCTTGATCAACTCTAACCATCTTCTCTGCCTCATGTTCAGGTCTGATTGGGTAAAGATATACTTAAGACTTTTATGGTCCGTGTACACTTCACATCTATTTCCAATCAAATAGTGACGCCATAACTTCAAGGCATGCACTACGGCAGCTAACTCCAGATCATGCGTCGGGTAATTCTCCTCATGCGGCCTCAACTGCCTTGATGCATAAGCGACGACCTTTCCGTTCTGCATCAACACATATCCAAGTCCTTGGCGCGATGCGTCACAATATATGTCAAAGCTTTGATTGACATCCGGTAGAACCAACACCGGTGCTGATGTCAAACGCTTCTTCAGTTCTTGAAAACCTTTCTCGCACTCCGGCGTCCATGCAAACTTCTTCTCCTTTTTCAGCAATTGCGTAAGAGGTTTCGCAATCGTCGAAAAGCCTTCAATTAAACGGCGGTAGTAACCTGCCATTCCTAGGAAACTCCGGATCTGGGTCACGGTCTTCGGCTGTTCCCAATGTAACACAGCTTCTACCTTGCTTGGATCAACGGCGACTCCTTCTGCGGTCATTACATGTCCGAGGAACATCACCTTGTCCTTCCAAAAGTCACACTTGCTGAACTTGGCGAAGAGTTGCTGTTCCCTCAGCTTTTCCAACACTCGCCTCAAGTGCTCGGCATGTTCATCCTCTGTCTTGGAGTAGATTAAGATATCATCTATGAACACAACAACAAACTTGTCCAAATATTCCATGAACACCTTATTCATCATATTCATGAAATATGCTGGCGCATTCGTCAGACCAAAAGACATAACTGTAAACTCGTAATGTCCATATCTTGACGAGAATGCGGTCTTCGGGATGTCTTCTGATCGGATCTTCAGCTGGTGGTATCCCGATCTCAGATCAATCTTGGAGAAAACTCCGGCTCCTCTCAGCTGATCAAATAGGTCATCGATCCTGGGTAGCGGATACTTATTCTTCACGGTAACTTCATTGAGTGCACGGTAATCAATGCACATCCTGAAACTTCCGTCCTTCTTCTTGACAAACAAAACTGGCGCTCCCCACGGCGACGAACTCGGTCTGATGAATCCTTTCTCCATCAACTCTTCTAGCTGTTTCTTCATCTCTACCAATTCTTCGGTGGACATCCGGTAAGGTCTCTTTGCTATCGGCGCTGTTCCGGGTACTAACTCGATCACAAACTCTATGTCTCTGTCTGGCGGCATACCAGGTAGATCTTCAGGAAAAACATCTGGATACTCATTTACTACTGAAACATCTTCTATGCTGATTGCCTTGGTGCTGTTAGCCATCAACTGTCCATCTCTAACGGCAGTAGCTTGAAATTCCACTTTCCTTCCACACGGGCTCTCAACTGAGATAGTTCTTCGTCCACAATCCAATACGGCCTTGTGCTTGGATAACCAATCCATTCCCAAAATAACATCTAGGGTCTGGGTTTCCAATATAATAAGGTTCGCTAGGAACTCTATCCCACCTATTAATATTCTTACCCCAGAACATCCTACTTTCGTTCGGAGTTCGGAACCAAGGGTTTGAACTAAAAGCATGCATTTAAGTCTTGCAATCTCCAAATCATTTTTAGCAGCAAAGCCTTGAGAAACAAACGAATGCGAAGCTCCAGAATCAAACAAAATCAAGCTGTGCAGTCGAGTTAACAAGTAACTTACCCAGTACGACGTCTGTGGCATTCTGCAGTGCATCTGCGGTGACATGGTTGACTCGGCCTCTTACCACGCGATGCAGGGTGCGCTTCCGGTGTCTTTGGCGTCTGGCCCGGTGTGGATCCCAGATTGAAGCGGACCGGGTCACTCCTGCTATCTTCTTAGGGCAATTGTTGGCAAAGTGTCCTGGCTCGTTGCATTGTAGCGGCGTCTCACTGCCCCTCTGATCGCTGAAGCGGCGTTTCGGGCCGGTCTTTGAGGTCTGATAGTTCTGATTGACGGGTTTTGGTGCTGGCGACGGTGTCCTTGTAGCATTCTGTGGCTGAAATCTGAAAAACTGATTTGGCGCAACTCTCAAACGTTGCTGCGCTCCCTGACGCGATCCCTGATGTTGCATCCTTCGCTTCCGATTCTCATCCAGTTCCTTGCGTTTATCTTCAAGAATGAGCGCTTTATTCACCAACTCTTGGAAATCTGGAAAGGTGTGGGTGATCAGTCCCACCTGTAGTCCTGAGTTAAGTCCCTTCATAAAGCGAGACTGTCTGGATTTATCTGTCGCTACGTCTTCGGGTGCGTAACGTGCAAGCTGTGTGAACTTATTCAAGTATTCGGCCACCGGCTGATTACCTTGCTTCAGTGCTCTGAACTCCTCCTTCTTGAGGTCCATAATTCCTTCTGGCACATGATACCGATTTAAATGCACCGTGAACTCCTCCCAAGGGATGTCTTGAGGGTTATCTTGCGTGGCACAGAAGTTCTCCCACCATTCGGCGGCTGTTGCTTCCAACTGATGAGAAGCGTAGAGTACCTTCTCATTTCCCATGCATTGAGCAATGTGTAGCTTCCTCTCTATTGACCTTAACCAATCATCGGCCTCCAACGGATTGGCATTCCCGGAGAAAGTGGGTGGATGAGTCCTCATAAACTCTGACAGTCTTGTATTCTGGCGTTGTCCCTGATTGACTTGATTAGCAGTGGCCTGGGCAGTGACGTGTTGCATTTGTTGCATCATAGCATGCATCAACTGAGTCTGAGCAGCAAGAAAAGCTCCAAAATTCTGCATGTCAACTGGCGGTGCTGGGTGGGGTGCAGGTGCTCCATCATTGGGGTTTCCAGCTGGGCGAGAACCACTGCCATTGCCTCCAAGGTTTCCGCAGGTGTTCACCATCTGTTGATTGCTCCACGATTTCAGAGATGAGAGGGAACAAGAATAGACAAGTAATAGAGAAACTATGCGGGGGAAAAGTGTAACTCAAAGTCCAACTTTTATTATTAATAATTAATAATAATAACTTCGTATGGTTGCTTACAATGCCTAAAGGCCTGCAACACATACTGCACACTCAGCAATCAATGAAAAACCAACGCCTCTAAAGGGTGACTCTTATTCTATAACACGACTCGACGAAGGAGTCTCAACTTCAAAACCTTCGCTCACTCGTCGAGAAAACCTCCACTGCCTGGGTGGGGGTGCGACGGCATAGGCGCGAAACAATCGCCATGCCCTGCAACTGTGGCTGTGGTTTGGCCGCGTCGCTGACACGCGGGCCCGGCGTGTCAGCGTCACACACGCGTACGGCGCTGACCGCGCCGGTCCAACTTCTTTACACGTGGCTCGATCTCGGCCGTTGATTTGAAAATCAACAGCCCAGATCGGATCTAACCTAACGCAGTAGAAAAACTACTCGGCTGATCTGGACCGTTCGATCTTGATCGGACGGTCAAGATCCAATCTAACGCAAACAACACGGCTAACCCTAACCGTTCGATCTAAATCTAACGGCTGAGAATGGATCTAGTACTGTACGGTGAAGGCTACGTGGCACAATCTAAGCCGTTGGATCTAGATCCAACGGTTGAGATTAGATCTAGAGGATTGCACGTGAGATCTCACCGTGGCGTGACGTGGCGCGATCTGGGCCCTTGGATTCTGATCGGACGGCTGGCGGTGCTCGCGGACGGCGATGGCGACGCGGCGGAGTAGAGGCCACCGAAGACGACGACGACGACGAGCCCAACGGCGCTCTGGGGCTTCTCCGGCGGAGTGGATGGTACCTCCCGACGCGTCTTGGCCTTGCGGTTCCGGATCTGACCTCAACGGCGGCGGAGAACGGCGGACGGCGGCGGGGCGAGGCAAGAACCGTGGCGGAGGAGAGAGCTAACTACGGCGAGCAATAGCGGGTCGACGGCGGCGGCTAGGGCTAGGGCACGTGGGGCAATCGACACACGAGGCAAGGGCGAACCTCGGGCGCGAGTCCGGGCATTAAATACCGGCACGGACGCCGAGATCCCCGCGGAATCTGCGGCGATCTTGCGTCTGGCGCGGCGAGTCCGTCTGGACAGCGAGGCGGCGTGGCACGCCTTCGGCCGTTGGATCAAGATTCAGCGATCGCGAGTTCGCTCGTGCAGTGCAGCTCGGGCGGTGGTGGCTCGGTCGGGCCGGGCTCGAGTGGCGTGGCTCAATCGTGGCCGTTGGATCAAGATCCAAGCAGTCAGCAGATTAAGGGTTCGTGCAGCTCGTGGACTCGAGTCGACTTCGGACTGGTCGTCGGATGAAACGATAAAACCCACTCGCATTTTCCAGCGATTAAATAATTCAAATTAATTCCCAGAAATTCATTTAATTCATTAAAAATAGCAAAAGACTCAGAAAAATTCCAGAAAAATTCTGGAAAATATTTTGGAACATTTTGGACTCAAATAAAATATTTTGAACAAAATTTTATTTGCAAAGTTAAATTCTTTAATTATTTCAAAAAGGAATAAATTCAAATAAATTCCAAATAAATCCAAATAAATTCCTGAAAATTCCAAAATTTCACCAAAGTGCCAAATCACACATGAATTTAAGAAAAACAAAATTTTGGGATGTTACACAAATCTTCTCCTAACTGAAGTGCATACTGGACATTTAAATTCATTTCTTTCTCAAGACTTAAAAATATAAGTTATATTTTAAAACTTATCATTATGTTACCGGGCAAAGGAAACATGATTTTGTTAATGATGGTATTTAGCAAAGACAACGATTATGAGTGTGTCTGAGCTAACTTCATGTTCTCGCTATGTTATCTTAGATTCTTAGTCACATTTCCCAAAATATATACGATGTGAAGGTTAACATGAGAGCTGCCTATATAAGGCTGTCTACCGTACCTTCGTGTATTTTTCCATCAATGGGCTACCTGAATCCAACCACGCCACACCTTGCTTCATCCAATACATAAGGAAATTAGTTGCATGATTTCTCTACATGTCCCCATGAACAGAACCGCGACTCACCTTCAAAAGGTTTTATTTGGAATTTTTCGTTGATTTGGTGCTGTAATTAAAATAGTTTTCAAGTTTTCACCCAAATGATTTGTAACACCATAGCCCAAATCCACTCAAAGCCTAGCCCACCATGCGGTGGACCCACACATGATGGCATCACGCTTACACTTTTACCAGCTTTGTGTAAAAGGATTAATTCAGAAGTGCTATGTTTAGAATCAATAGACATTATATTTGTAACACCCCGGCACCCCGTGCCCCGAATGTTACACTCTCCAGCACCAATAAATACAAAACTCTAGTATAAAAATTTAGCAAAGTAAGCGAGCAACTAGGAGGTTACCAAACTTATTAAAAATTTCGGTAGGATCTCCCCTAAAACTAGGACATCCACTCAGCAGACAAAAGACATCATTTAATATAACAACAACGTAAGCAATTTAAGATAGCCAACCAAGCACAAATATGGGTCATGGTATCAACTAACCGTCATGACCCAACTAAGCACATACAACTAGCACAATTTTAATTACAAGACACGAACTCATTAAGATTAGAAGCGACAAGTTAATGTTAAACTATGGTGATTCAAAACGTGTTTGTGCCACTACTCCCTCCCATGCATGTCGGCTTCATGGTACCTACAAACAATAAATAAACAAGTGTGAGTCGAAGACTCAGCAAGTACATCAAAGGGATAAACATAGTCAAATAGAATTTCTTAAGCAGTAACATACTAGCGACTCCTAATTGAATTCATCAAGTGGAAATGGAAAGAAATAAAACCGGTAATATCACGATCCTTACTCATCTTTACTTGAGACCACAATTCAACGTCTTAACCCCTTTTTCTTTTTCCACATCTCTTAGTAGACTTTCGTTCGTAATGCAATGCAATGAAATGATGAATGCATTCATATACGAGGTAGGACTTCCTAGTGACGCTCCTGAGTAGTCATAACTTTCTCACCGACCTCACCGGATTAGTTATGACTTTCTCATCGACCTGGCCTTTCTCTCATGCAGGACATGAATGCAACCGATGCAACTGATGCAATCGATAGACTACGAGGTAGGACTTCCTAGTGGTGCTCCGAATTAGTCATAACTTTCTCACCGACCTTACCGGATTAGTTATGACTTTCTCACTGACCTGGCCTTTCTCTCATGCAGGACATGAATGCAACCGATGCAATCGATAGACTACGAGGTAGGACTTCCTGGTGGCGCTCCAGATTAGTCATAACTTTCTCACCGACCTTACCGGATTAGTTATGACTTTCTCACCGGCCTGGCTTTTCTCTCATGCAGGACATGAATGCAACCGATGCAATCGATAAACTACAAGGTAGGACTTCCTAGTGGCGCTCCGGATTAGTCATAACTTTCTCACTGACCTTACCGGATTAGTTATGACTTTCTTACCTACCTGGCCTTTCTCTCATGCAGGACATGAATGCAACTGATGCAATCGATAGACTACGAGGTTGCAGTACTATATGTTTCAAATACAAACAATATAACAAATCACCCTTCCACATATCACCAATGCTGGATCAGTCTAAATCATACAGTGCATGCAATACCCAAACATCTCAAGCATCAGTGTAAACAAAGATACTAGGAGCATGGAGCATGAGCACAGTGCTGGTAATTTCTTACCAGGAAGACCCTTTTAGGGATAAATGATGAAACCTAGAATAAGGTAGTGGTGAATAGCAGCTAACCAGCCTATAAGCCTCTAGAAGGCATTTAACACCAGAGTTGATACTTCAGCTAGACATCAAAATATAAAGACTGAATACGTCTGATACTAGGAGTCACCATGAGAAACTAAGCAACAAGCAATCTGGAACTAAATCTGCAAGGACCACAAAACGTTCTTTCATAGAAAAAAAATTAGATTTGGCTGCCACAGACCAAAGAATCATGGATGGCATCAATCAGCTAATAGCATAAACATGTAAATTAAATCTTTTAAGCATTTCATCAAACTCATTAACTACACTCCCTCTCTGGCATTTCATCGAACACCATGAATACACTCAAACCCTAGCTTCCTCACCAAGGACAATACCTCCCCCTAGACCATCACAACTCACCCACAAGCTAGAACTCACCTCCAAATACCACAAGAAGGGAGAGGAAGGAGGAGGGAGTACCGGGTGTGAAGGGGAAGGGGGAGGGTCGGCGCTGCCGGTCTTGGTAGGAGCTGGAGCTCGCCGGGCTGAGGGATGAAGGCGTGCCAGCCGGCTGGGGGTGGAGGAGCGTCGCTGGCCTGAGGGAGAGGGGAGGGAGGCGCTCAGCCGGCTGGGGTGGAGTAGCGCCGCCTACCACCACGGGAGAGGAAGGAAGCCGTCGCCGTCCAGGGAAGGCATGGGAGAGGAGGGAAGCCGCTGCCAAGGCTAGGGGGAGGAGCGCCGGCCGGCTGGTACTGGGGAGGGCGACGCTCGGGTCTGGGCTGGGGGAGGGCGACGTCTCCCTGGGCTGAGCATCGGGTTGGGGAGGGGCTGGATAGGGGCGTCGAGTGGAAGGCTGGGGAGGGAGTCGGGTTGGGCAGGGGGGTAGCTGAGTGGAGGCAGTGAGGAGGTAAAGGGGAATATTAGGTGAACCAACTTATAAACAATAACAGATCTCCCTCCACCTACTCTGTCTTCCCAGATCACAAGCAGGACCACCATTCGCGATATTACAATATTCTACTACAACTCTCTTTAGACAAGCAATATTATACTAACGCTACCATCACTTCACATGGGTATTCACATTAATCTACTAGGATATTACGTGATTGTTTTCATTACACATATCCCTTGGATGAAATGCATATCATCCTTGAGTTATCATCTTTAGGAGTATGATGAACTTCTAGTGTTGAGAACGCATAAATATTTCCCTTAAGAATATAAAACGTTTTCATAGTTTTTGTGTTGTCATCGTATGTCGGGACCCGAATATGCAAATCCGGACCCTCTGTGTATTCAGCACTAGTCTAGGATCACGCTAGTGCACACAGTCTCAATATCGGTAAATACCATAATCATACTCAATGAAATAGTAAAGTACTTTATTGAAAGGGGAAATATAACTGGTTGCTCGACCTTGTGGTCAAGTTACAAAAGTACGCCTCGCAGGGCTAAAGTCTTACTCAAATAAAATTGCAGTGAGAAATAAGAAAACGTGTGGCGCCAACCAATATGCCATAGGCAACTGACTGGGCTCGCCCCTAGTTCATCGGCTTCTCCTGAAACTCCTCCTCCAAAGCTGGCGTCGACTCTTCTTCAACTGATGTTTGTATTGTGGCAAGGGTGAGTACTCAAAAGCACTCAGCAAGTCATGCATAGAGATGCAATACTAATAGCTACATGCATGGCTTATTCCAACAATAGGCTAAGGGGTTCTTTTGCAATAAGCAACATTCATAAATAACAGTAATAGATTGGAAAGAGGTA
Organism: Rhipidocladum racemiflorum; assembly: GCA_036346355.1. Lineage (NCBI taxonomy): Eukaryota > Viridiplantae > Streptophyta > Magnoliopsida > Poales > Poaceae > Rhipidocladum > Rhipidocladum racemiflorum. The sequence continues at coordinate 57,172,360 of CM070572.1, read as the reverse complement.
AAACAGTAATAACAATAATAATTGCATAAACAATTTTACAAGTAAAGCATTTATCAACCTAAACAAGTTCACCATTTCCAACACCATGTATCCATAACCCAAGTTCATTTTCATAAAGTCTAACCCTTGACTGTAATCACCGAGCAGTGTCCAATACCATGGATTCGGCTATTCGAATAGGTTGTACACTCTGTAGAGGTTATACACTTTACCCACAAGATACAGTCAAACACCACCAAGGCGAGTGACTGTAACAAAGCCTTTCCAAAGCTACTTCTAGACCCGGTACTGCCTGCTAAGGTTTCAACACTGAAGGGACTGGTTACCACAATCAGGGCCCCCCTCTTGCGCCATATGAGCCTACTCGCGAACCCGGGCCTCACTCCACCACGACAGTACCCAAGACTAGACATCACAGTTTACTCGGCCAGGTCTGTCCCATTCCAGACTTGTGGCTGTATGAAGGACTCAGTTCAAATTCTTGCAAGGTTAAGTCCTTAGGGCGACCAAGGCAAGACTACCAAAGTAATTCACAAGTATCCAAAGTAATAAAACCAAATGCGACCTCCCAAGTGCCACACCTGGCCCACCAGAACAATCTTACCACTTGCCTCAGTCTAAACCATTTTATCACCCCAGTTGATTACCATGCACCACTTGCCATCAACATCATCAATAACACATGTAGCAACTTCCAAAAGCATGTTCTATCTCTCATTAAGTCAAGATTAATTTTTGACATTAAAATTATATCAATAACATGATTGCATGGCGAAGCAGGCTAATCACGATCTACTTAACCCATGTTGGAAATTAATAATGTCCAACTAATATTCCACATCCAAGGGTGACAAATGATTCATGGCATACAATTATTATCGACAAGGTGGCATACTAAAATAGGTCACATAACTATTCCCAGAATTATTTAAAAGCATTTTAATTAAACTAGCATGCAGTAATTTAAATCAACATAGTTTTAAAAGTGGGATCAATATGGTCAAAGCATAACTTGCTTTCAAAAAGTGCTGGTTCCTGGTCTTGAACTTGCTCCTGGGTCAAAACCTCTCCTTCGAAGCCTTCGGGCAGTTCAACGTCTACACGAATCGGATAAATAAACAACAAATAAATAAAAACAAAGAAAAACTCAAGTCAAAAAAATTAAATAAAATTCACCATTAAATAGAGCTTAATTTTACAAAAATTTAGAAACTGGAATCGCCTCAATCGGAGTTAAAACGCAAAAGTTATAGCTGTTTGAAGTTTGAAAAATCAATTAAAAGAATAAACCGAATTAATTCATTTATTTTTCTATTGAAAATTCAGAAATATGACATCAGCATGACATCAGCATGGAATTGAATTTCCACCGAATTATTTTTCTAAAGAAAAATCGATTTATTGCGTCACGCTTGCGTCAGCCGGTCCATGGACTTGGCCCACGGTTCGGGTTTGGTTCACTGTAGACCCGGTCCACGGTACACGTGTCACTGACACATGGGTCCCACTCGGGTGGCTTCAGCATGGCCCGGCCGAGATGGCTGACATGCGGGCCCCACTGATGACGTCATCGTTGACGTCATCGTGCGCACGGTACATGCACTGATACGCGGGCCCCATGCTGACGTCACGCGTGACGTCAGCGACGACCGGGCGACGACCGCGTCGGTTCGGCTTTCGGCGATGTGGCACAATCTGGGCCATTGGTTTGAAATCTAACGGTCACGATTAGATCTAATCTCACCATAGTGGATCTACGTGGTTTGATCTGGACCGTTCGATTCGAATTGGACGGCTGAGATCCGATCGGGTTTAGCCGCATCAAGGGGTGACGTGGCATGACCCGGTGGCTGACGTGTGGCACAATCTACATCGTACGATCTTGATCCAATGGTCAAGATCCAATCTAATGTGTAACAGCTCTAACCTACGTGGCTAAATCCACACCGTAGGATCTAGATCTAACGGCTGAGGTCTAATCCAGCACGGTGCACTAAGGCCTATGTGGCTTAATCCGGTGCGTTGGATCTAGATCTAACGGTTGCTAATAGATCTAAACAGTACCACGTGATCTAACCCTAACCGTACGATCTAGATCTAACGGCTAAGATCTAATTTGGGATTTTACACAGGGCGGCTGTGAGACCCCGGATCGGCTATCCGAAATCTCCTGTGTATTTCCGTACTAGTCCCAGATCAGTAGCTAGTACACACAGTCACAGTGATACTTCATTGCCAGACAAAACGAAACTTGCAATATAAATATTCAAGTACGGGCCACATGGCCACTTATTACAATACTCGGTCTAAAGACCGGAAACAAAGCAGCGGAAACAAAAGTGAAACAGGCAGACACCATAACGCCACAGGCGACGACTAGAAACGCGACTAGTCCTCCTGGCAGCCCTCCTCGTACTCCTCCGCGTAGAACTCGCCCTCCTCTGCTGCGTCTTGATAAATCTCTGATGATGACAACGTTGAGGTAGCACGTGAGTACAAACGTACTCAGCAAGTTTGGAAAAGTATGCTTATGTGGGCTTTCCAAAGGAAGCTTAGTAGGGTTCATTTGCATAAAGCCAAATTTTATTAAACCATACTTAGGTAATAGCATTTCACAAAGCAACTTTTCACAATTCTTTTTAATCATTGAATTATGTAATACTGTAGTGAGGTTCTATCCACCATCACCGATATAAAAGGCTCTATCCGCCAGATTTTAAAGGATCAGGGTTAATCATGTGACTCCATCCGTCAAATACAAACACAGGTTCTTTCCACCTGGTTGGCTCTATCCGCCAAACAACATCCGAGAGTTCTAACCACTCCCGAACCCCAAAACAAAACACTTTTCAGTTTTCGAAACCAAAACCAAAATCTACCAATATGAAAGCATTCCTTGCTTTGCCTTTGACCGTAGGCACGGCTATTCGAATAGTTTTACTCTGCAGAGGTGTACAACTTTACCCACAAGACACGACCATCTCCTAATGCCAAGCTATTAGCACACTTCCTTTGGTGTGCCGGCAGAGAGATCGTGACAAGGCCGTTACAATGTATCTACCTAACTAGACCCACCTGGCCGAGGTTTCACTGCCGTTAGGGTTCCAACCGCCCAGTACAGAAGCCCCCTCTTGCGCCGTGTGAGAAAAACAACATTGCCTCCATCCGGCATTCACATTCAACCGAGTGGTGAGTCTAAGCTAGGCTTCTACAAATTAGTTGGCCAGGTCGTACCATTATAGACATGTGGTAGTACGGTTATGCTTAAAATGGCAATCATAAGCGTCGGTCCTTATATGACTTGGGGCGGTACTTGCACAATAGGATCAAGGCTCGATCCGCTCCCACCCGACATTCTATGCCGCCCAAGTCGAAATCATTTTTCCTTTTCTTTTCATTTTAGAAAACAGTACTAAAATCATACTAGTAGCTTTCAAATCACATTTGATAACGTTCTTTTTGAATAGTCCCACCCCTGGGTTGTTTTCATCGGAAAAAGGGTCCTAAGCATTTCTACCGAACTATGTAGCCAAGGACACCATATAACATAAACATGGTATAAACAATGTTCTAGGGTTACAACGGATATGATTAACAATGTCAAGGAGGAATTAATAATTTCGGTATAGCTAACACCTATATTTGACATATTTAATTAAACATAGCCATGCAACTTTATAAACAATTTTAAATCAGTTCGCAAACATAGGAGCAAAGTGCATCAAGGAGACTTGCCTTCGTTTGCGGAAAGGTCGTCGAACGTGTGAAGTCCGGCGGCGGCGGCGGCGGTCGCGTCGGCGGTCGCGTCTACGCGCAAAACGAGGCAATAAATAAATACCAGAAAATAAACAAAATCTAAAAATTACAAAATTAGTACTGGCAGGTAGATCTTGATTTTAGATGAATTTAGAAATTTGAATGGAGTTAAACGGAGTTCGGATGTGAAAGTTATGAGCTCCAGAAGTTTGAATTTCGAATAAATCGGAAAATCGGGAATATTCCCGGAATATTCCCTCTCGGGTGGACTGGTCAAACGGAGCTTTGACCGGACTTTGACTGGGTTTGACTTTGACTGGGTCTACCCATGCAAGGGCCCCACATGTCATTGGGATGGGGGAAAGCTTCCTCATGAAGCTTGCCATCTCCATGGCTATGGAGGAGAGAGAGAGCTTGAGGGAGAGAGGGAAGGAAGAGGGGCGATCGGCGCGCGGCCGGCGACGCCGGGGCGGCAGCGCCACACAAGACGGGCGGTGTGGCGGCGGCAAGCCGGCCGGCGGGGCACGGGCACACGCACGCACGAACACAGTGCTTCCCAACTAAAAACAGAGAACGCGCAAAGTTCCAAAATCCGGATTTTGAACCCATTTTCGCATGAATTTGATCCAAATAAAAGCATGGACCAAGTAGAGGACATCCATAGGGATCTAGGGAAGCCATGAATTGAATCAAAACTCACCGGAGTTGATGAATTTGACGACGAACGGAGCTTCGGCCGAAAGGAAAAGAACGCGAAATTCGTCGCCAAAACTTGATTAAACCTACAACCAATTGTTGGATGAGCTCCAAGACTTCCTCACGGTCATAGGGAACTAAGAAACAAGAAGAATGGCTCACCGGAGAGGTCGGGACAAGCACAAACACGAAGAACACCGAAAAACTTGCACCCGGCGTCGGTTTTCTTGAGCTAGAGATTGAACGGAGGGGAGATGCCAAAAGAGGATCATACCACCGGAAAGAGGGCTTTTATACGGAGAGATTAGAGGTGGTGGTGCGCCGTTTGGACGAGAAACGGCCAAGTAAATGAGGATTGAATGCATTGGGACGGTTTTCGGTTTTTGCCCGATCGTGGGGAAAGTGAAGAGGACGACGCTACGAATCCAATGCCACCGGCCGTTCGTCGTTTGGAGTTGCGTGGAGGGAGTTACAAGCATTTAAAGAAGAGCACCTCCATTGTTGCTTGCTTGAGCTCCACCCCACCATGCATGGCTAGAGGTTGAAGATAATGAATAGTGTTGGCCACGTGTCACTCCCTCATTGGCCCTCTTTTACGTAAAAGATTCGCCCTAGAGAAAAATTAGGAAAAATGGCCTAAAAATTCCGAAAAAATTCCTAGAGCCATTTTAGAATATTTGAAACTCAAATGAACTAGTTTGGTTGAATTTGGATGAAATTTGTGGAATTAAATATTCCGGAGCGAATTGCGAGCATTAAACAAAAGCCGCGCGAGATAAAATAGCAACGGAGGTCCAAAAATTCGGGGATAAATTCCTAAAATCATTTTGGAATATTTGGAACATTTTAGAAGTGGTTTGGGGATTTTTGGAGCATTTTTGGACTCGGGTGAATTTTCGGGTACCGGCGGGACTGGAAAATCCGATTTTTCGACTGGACGGGAATTGAATCACGAATTTGGGTTGGAAAGGATGCCAGGTTAATATAAACACCAATGAAACTCCCAATTTTGCATTTACTTTATTTAAATTAGGTTTTTCTCCAGAAGGCGAAAATGAGGATGTTACAGCGGCGACGTGGACGCACATGGAGCGTTGGATCTTGATCGAGCGGCAGGCAGAGTTCGCGGGGTCAACGATGCCATGGTAGAGCAGAGGAGGCCGGAGAGGAAGACAATGACCACGGCAACGGCGTTCCAAGCGTCCTCCAGCGAAGTGCGTGCTACCCCCAGGTGTGCCTCGTCGCGGCGATCTCGGACCTGGGCACCAACATGGCGGAGGACGGCAGCGAAAACCTCCCCGAACCGAACCCTAATGAACTACGGCGAGCAATCGTGGGCGCGGCTGGGCTCCTCAGGCGGTGGCGGCTAGGGCAAAAGGTGCGTAAGGAGAAGGCGATCCTCGGGCAAGCATCCGCGCATTAAATACCGGCTCGGACGTCGAGATACGCGCGGATTACGCGACGAGGCCGGTACGGGGTGGCGGAGTCCGGCTCGGATACGGTTTGGTGACGTGGTGAAATCCACGCCGTCCATGTGGCTCAATCCAACGGCCCCTGTCACGCGCACACGCGAGCACGAGCACAGCCTCCGGATCTTGATCCAACGGTTCAAAGCACGCGTACACGTGGCTCAATCTTGGCCGTTGAATCTCGATCCGACGGTCGGCGCGAACGTGTTTTGGCTCGGTGCGAACGGGTTCTGGTCAGGCTCGGGTCCGGCTTGGTCGGTCCAACAGTACAAACCCATTATGGTTTTTCAGCGATTTAATATTTAAACTAATCCTAGAAATTCAAATAAATCGAGAAAAATGGCAAAATGCTCAGAAAAATTCCAAACAAATTCTGAAAATACTTTGAGATATTTTGGACTCAAATAAAATATTTCCAACAAAATTTTATTTAAATTTTTTAAATATTTAATTATCTCAAAAGGGAATAAAGTCAAATTAAATCGAAATAAATCCAAATAAATTCGAAAAAATTCCAAAAATTGAAATAACTCAATGAATTGAATAAAAGCACAAATTTGGGATGTTACATCGTACTACAATTTGCAATAGATATATGTTTTATTGGCCTGTTGCTATGTAACATCCCAAATTTTGAACCAAAATGGAATAATAACTTGCCAAATTATTTTCTGAATTAGTACAAATTTTCAGAATTTGTGTTGGCTTTTCTAGAATTTTTGACAATTAATAAAAAATACTTATAATTGCCTCACTGATGTTTTATTTTATAAACCTTAAATATGAATTAGAACAAATTTGGAAATATTTTATTTAAGTTTCAAAACGTATGGAAAGCACTTCCAAAGAGTTTCATGAATTTTTTTAGTCAAGTTGATATGTTTGAAAAATTTAGAATTATTCTTGTCATTAAAACTAAGGCACTAAAATAATTTAAAGAAAAACATGGTCCTACAAAAATTCATAAAATTTTACAAAAACATCAGTACCACCTAAGAAAAACCTCAAAAACTTTCATAAATTTTGGTGCTAATTTGATAGCTCGAGGAATTCTAGCAGTAATTAAAATCTTGATCGAATTTAAATTAAAAACCACAAAAGGAAGACACCTAGCCAAAAAAATCGTCTCTACCGCGAGAATGCGAATTTTGATAAATTATGCTTTCCCCTCACGGCTGGACTCCCCTTTCCTCTCTCTAGAGTGCTGGGCTTGCATGTTAGATACCCTTCTAGCTGGCTTGCGCCACGCTACGCCATGCATGCCCAAACCGCGTTCGCCTAAGAGCCATGCCATGTGTATGCGTAGGACCTCGCCGCCATGTTGTCGCTCTTGACCAACCATCGTCGCCAACATCCTCTGCACTGCCTCATGCCAGCCACTCCATGACATCGATCGGGACTTGTGTTGTGCCCTATCCCTTCCACCAGGCTCTGCCCACACCGCTTTGCCACCCACAAAAGACTTTCCCACCGAGTCATCACCATCTCCACCTATGTTCCTCGCCTGCGTACGTTGCAAACTCACCCAAAAAACTTGAATTCACGACCACCATTTTCCTGTTTCCCTTGTCCGCACTACCATGCCCTCGTGTAAGTTCAAGCTCTATTGGTTTTGGTGATTGGTGTTAGATTAATGCTTAATCTTGTTTAATGACAAACATAATATTTAATGAGATTAATATGTTCATTGAGCTTATTATTAGTAGTCTCGTGTTTGGATGGAAAATGGAATACCAAAGGTGTGTATGCGCATTCATTCTATTGTTCTTTGTACTTCAGTTTCAAGTTAGAACATGAATTTCCCATTACTTTAACCATAAAATGTGCATTATGTTTCCCAATCTATATATCACATGGATGCACATATTTAGGGGGAGTTCACACTCTAACTTGAAGTTTCATGAGTATTGATCCATTCTTCACTCCATATATAAATAATCAATACATTGAAACATATCCTTGAGTATATATATTCTAAATTCCTAGTTCTAGTATACTCATGGTAATATAGGATGAACTCCAATTCAATTAATTTGAATATGTGCATAATGATTCAAAGTCAATAATATGTATGCGCATATCCTTTTGGGGTTTGTTCTATAGTTGATGGCTAAGAGTGATGATCATATTCATACATTCCACATATTATGGATCATTACTTTCCATCAACATGAGTATATGAAAACTTGTGTAGTTAGTATATACTCACGTCAATTTAAATGAAATTTTAAATTGAGTTCATTTGCCTTATTAATCATTAGAAAATATTTCATCATGTGTTGATGGCATTTCTTGATTAATTAAGGACAAATAGATAGTTCTTAAGTGTAATAAAGCATGTGTTGCATCGTTGTGCTTAAGACATAATTAATTGATTAAATTGATTTAGGTTGTGCTCAATCTGTATAAGTGGTATCTATTATGTGTTAATGGAGTACAAAAGATGATTGAGAAAACCATGTATTTTGGACTAACCATTTTCTGTGAGTTGTGATAAAATAGGGTTAGTTCCAAAGGGTGAAAAGAAGAAGAAGGTTCATCAAGAGGAGATGAACAAGATGTTGTTAGAGCTGTGTATTGATCCTGAAAAAGAGAAGTAGAGCTGGGTGATGACCTTGAAGTGAAGTTTGATTGAAGATCACGAAGACTTCAAGGGAGCTAGGCGACGGTCCTGGGGAGAAGCAAAATGATCAAAGATCATTAAATCCCCAAAGGGGATCGCTAGCTTGTGGTGGCACAGAGGTATAATTAGATAGGCTAAGGATCTTTCCTAGCTTTGTGTCTAGTATCTTATCGCCGTACTATTAAGAGGGGTTGAGTAGTTAGCTTGAACTTCATCATTGGTGATGAACTCAATCCGGTCATTCGAGCTCAAAGTATTCTTCTAATTTGGATTTTGCATGGAGCTAACTATTTGGCATGCGTCGCGAATAGGTGAAGCTTGTGCTTGGTTTTGTTTAGCATATTTCTTTGATTTGCATGTATTGCAAATAGGACAAGCATATGTTTTGGTTTTTTGCATAGTAGCTTTGATTTGCATGTGTTGCAAATGGGATGAGCTAATGCATTAGCTTTTGCATAAAGTTCATCTTTGCATGTGTTGCAAATCAATGAACTTCATGTTTTTTTTAAAAAAAAATCCCTATTTGAGTTTGATTTGCATTGCTTGTTGTTAAGTTTACGTGGTTTACAAAAGGAGAGAGCTCAAGCAAGTTTGGTATTTAAGTGGTATGCATGGAGCTAGAAAATTGCATGTGTTGCAATTGGAGAGAGCTCATGCATTTGTGATTTGATCTGGTTGTTTGGAGCTAGACTTTGGCATGTGTTGCAAAGCGAGGATGCTCAAGCAAAAATGAGATTGATTTGGAGTTGCATGAGGCTATGGATTTGCTTGAATTGAAAAAGGGAGATAGCATATGCATTAAGGTTTGATTGTTTGCAAATTCGTTGTGCGAATAAACAGGAGGTCTATGAGTCCGGGATCCTAGAGCATGTGATACTTGCATCGTGGTTTTTGCAAGTCATTTGGTCAGGGTTTGACCATCACATGGCTAAGAGGATTAATCTCATAGACTCCAGGATTTATTTGCTTAATACGTGTTTATAAATATACCTTTTAGTTGGTTTGTGAAATGTGTTTTCACAAAATGGTTGAAATTCTTTGAGCATGGTTTTGAAATGTTGCAAATTTGTTTTGCAACTTAGTATAATCTTGTGTTGATCACTATTTGGCTTAAAGAATGGTTGTTTTGGAGTTTGGTTAAAATTCCATGCACGCCAGACCAAGTTTCTTTTAGTCTGGTGCAAACTGCGTTCACACTAGATCAAAGTTTTCAGTCCGGCGCAAAGTGTGTGTACACTAGACCGTGTTGTTTTTGGTCCAGCGCTGAAAGATACTCTTTTAGGATTCAAACCGAGCGCACACCATTCATGCCAGACCGAGTTGTTTTGGTCCGACGCTAAAAGCTACACTTTGAGAATCAAACCGAGTGTGTGCTGTTTACGATAGACCAAATTTTCAAGTGTATGCAGAACCAAGTTTTTTGTTCTAGCACAAACGTGATTCTCTCTAGAAAAGTGTTCGAATGTCAAGAGTCCGTCGGACTAAAACTGGAGTGTTTGCCTTCTACACCGGACCGACTTTTTTGGTCCGGCGCAAACGTGTTTTTGCTGGTTTCACGATGGACCGATTTTTACTCAAAGCAAGTATATGACGGACCAAACTGATTTGGTCCGGTGTAAATGGGTTTATGAGTTCAATTGGTCCGACGTGCATTAGACAAATTGTGAATGTTATCAAAGTGATTCCAGAGCACATTTGGTTAGTCTTTTTTTGATAGTCTGACACTTCCAATGGCTAGTAAATACCAGTAACTGTTAGTTTTGGAGTAGGGCCTATATAAGGACTAGTTTTGGAGTAGGGCCTATATAAGGACCCCTTTGGGGACTTTTTGCTAGGAGTTGCTTGAGTTGCTGCACTATTGAGTGTGTTTGAGTTTGTGTGAGTTCTTGAGAGGGTGTTGCATATGTTGCACACCCCAATTTGGTTCTTGAGCTCAAGAGTGGGACTAATTGCATGTGTTGCAATTAGAGTGTGATTAAGAGGATCCTAGTGCATGTGTTGCACTTAGGAATCACTGGAAACACATGTGTTGTGCTAGGTGAAGTTTGAGCGAGGTGCTCAACCTATTACTCTTGGTGGTTGCCACTTCCAAACACCACAGTAAAAAGTCGGTGTGTCACTTTTTTCTTTACATTGAAGCATTTACATTATTGCATATTTATTTATTGCTTGATTATATTTAGAATTTCTTAATTTCGCTAGTTAGATCAACTTAGCAATTCTTGGGTAGAGACATAATTTAGATAAGTGCACTAGTGAGCCTAGTTGATTTAGGCCTTAATTGTCAAAACCGTAGTTTATGATTCCGCAATTTATTTAGGTTTTGACATAGGGTTGATTAGGCTTATCTTGATTAGTCAAAGAGACAAAATTTTTATAATCGCCTATTCACCCCCCCTAGGCGCATCCTTGACCCTACACCTCGGGCCCAAGCCGAAGGCCTTGCCCCATGGCTATAAAAGGGACCTCCACGGTCATCTTCCACCAATGCACCTCCCTGCTGTCTCACCCCCACGCACCTGGGATCATTACTGCCCCAGGGAACTACATTATCGTCGGGAACCGCAAGAGCAATTCGAGCTTTCTTCCCCCTCGGTGAGCAATTTCCTAGTTCCTTCGAATCAAAGCATCCTAAGTGTGCCCTAAACATGTTCCCCGCCTTCCTCGTAGCTCAAGTAGCCGAGAACATCGTCGCCACAATCTCTTTCTTCCCTGACCATGGTCACAATCACCAAATTTCCCTGGTAAGCTTCCATCGCCACCAAACCCCAAAATGAGACCCTACCACCTCCCAGATGCTTGCCCCTCCCTCAATTTTGCACCATCACCCCTACATTTCCTTCCCTATCGCCCACCATGACAGCCACTGTGGAGCTCAACCGCTAGCCTTCTCCGGCCAACTCCGGCCATTGCCGATTGCTCCCCTAGCCTTCCCTCCTTCCCCTCTTACTAACCGACCACCCTCACCACATCATAAGCCACTGTCATTCACCGCCGGCAAATGTGCCCGAGCTGCTGCTCTATTTTGGGTCACTAACAAGTAGGCCCTGCTTGCTAACCACACATCTCCCTCTCTCTCTCTCCTCGCCGAGTCATTGACATGCCGCCCTGTCGGGACCCGAATTTGCAAATCCGGACCCTCTGTGTATTCAGCACTAGTCCAGGATCACGCTAGTGCACACAGTCTCAACATTGGTAAATATCACAATCATACCACTCGATAATAATAAAGTACTTTAACTAGATAATCAAACTGGTTGCTTGACCTTAAGGTCGAGTTACAAATATACGCCTCGCAGGGCGAAATTTATTAAAAGAGAAATAATAGCAGCGGAAAAATAAGATAACATCGTGGCGCCATCTAGTATACCACAGGCAACTGACTGGGCTCGCTCCCTAGTTAGACGGTTCCTCTTGGAGCTCCTCCTCCAAAGCTGGAGTAGACTCTTCCTCAACTGGTGTTGTATTATGGCAAGGGTGAGTACTTGGTACTCAGCAAGTCATGCACAGAATGCAGCTAATATACTACATGCATGGCTTAATACAAAGGAATAGCTCAAGGTATATTTGCAGTAAACAACATTTGACAAGTATCATAAGTAGATTCGAAAGCGATAAAAACAGGTATAATATCAATAACTTTTCCAGGAGTTAAATAAACATTTTCCCCACTCCTAGTCCACATTTCCATCATCACATCTATTAACCAAACCAAACCTTCCATGTCCAAGTTGTTTTCACGAAAGTCTAACCCTTGACTTTAATCCCCGAGCAATGTCCAATACCACGGACACGGCTATTCGAATAGATTTTACACTCTGCAGAGGTTATGCACTTTATCCACAAGATACAGCCAAACACCACAAAGGTGAGTGATCGTAACAAAGCCTTTCGGAAACGGCTAACTACGCAAGTGAACCTTTCCGGTTTTTGCCCTACAGCATCCCTTCCCTTAACAAAGGCGAAGTATGAGACCGACATACCGTTGGACGGGGACCATGCCATCGCATCGGTACGCTCCCCCTTCAAGCTACACAAAGGGTGTAGTTGACACCCGAGGTATCACATGCAAGTTATTAGTAACTTACTCAACTAGGACCGTCCCATTCCGGTCATGTGGTTGCACGATTAACTCAGTTCAAAGGCTTGCAAGGTTAAGTCTTTATATTGACCAGGGCAAGACTACCCGAAGAACCAAACCATCGCTCCCGGTGCCACAACTGGCCCACCCGATCATTCTTGCCACATGCCCCGGTCAAAAACTATTTATCAAACCCCCAGTTGATTACCATGCACCACGTGCCATCAACAATCACAACACATGATACTTTTCCAAATCAGGTTCAATATATCATTAAGTCAATATTAACATTTGATTGTCCCAAAATCATGTCATGAGCACGTAGCAGGTCTAAGCAACATACTACAACGATCTAAATACCCATGTCGGCAATTTAATAATGTCCAACTATTTAATCCTCAACTAGGGTGACAAAAGGGGTCATGGCATACAGTTATTTATTTCAAGGTGGCATACAGCAACTAGGCTTTTAACTAATTTCCCAAATGAATTAAAGCATTTTATAATTGAACTAGCATGCAATAATTTAAATCAAATTAATTTCAAAATGGGATCAACATGGTCAAAGCACAACTTGCCTTCAAAGAATACTTGATCTTGGTCCGGAGGTGGCTCCTGGGTCAACACTTCTCCTCCGAAACCTTCGGGCACTTCAACGTCTACTCGTAATGCGTGCAAATAGCAATAAGTGAATAAAACAGTAGACAAAAAGTGTCCAAACATCCAAATAAAGTCCATAAACAGAGAGAGAAGAATTTTATGAATTTTTAGGAATTTGAATCGGCGAAATCGGAGTTAAAACGCAAAAGTTATAAGCGTTTAAAGTTTAAATAATCAATTAAATAATATTACAGAGAAAAACTTTGGTCCAAAAATTAAATAAATTTCATATTTGAGTAGATCCCAATTTTATACAAATTTATAAATTTGAATAACTCAAATCGGAGTTAAAATGCAAAAGTTATAAGCGTTTGAAAGTTGAATCTAAATTTGAAATCAATATACCGAATTAAATAAATAATTTCTTTCCGGAAAATGATTTATTGCGTCAGCATGACACGTGTCAGCATCTGATTGGTCCGCTGACGTCAGTCGGTCCACGGACTCGGTCCACGCTCGGCTCGGGTTCACCGTGGACTCAGCTCACGGGGCAGGTGCCACTAACAGGCGGGCCCGCCCTGTCAGCGACTCGGGCTCACGCCCGCACGGGCGCGCCTAACAAGGTGGGCCCACTGACACGCGGGCCCCGTGTGTCAGAGACACGCACCCACGCGCGTGGGCGCGGCTGGGGCACACGTGGCACCATCGCGACCGTTGATTTGAAAATCGACGGCGCGGATTAGATCTAGGATTTCTCGCGTTGAATTGACGCGGTGGATCTAGACCGTACTATCTAGATCGGACGGTTGAGGTCTATCCGGGTTTGGTGCGACACGGTCCTACGTGGCTCAATCTCGTGCGTTGGATCCAAATCCAACGGTCGAGATTGGATCCAATCCACCGCAACGTGGGTTTCGTTGCGGTGACGTGGACGCACGTGGATCATTGGATCTCGATCCAACGACTGCTATCAGATCTACACAGCACTACACGATCTAATCCTATCCGTCCATTCTAGATCTAACGGCCGAAATTGCATCCGAGTTCTACCGGGCTAAGGCACACGTGGACTCACCATGAGCGTCGGATGGCGATCGGACGGTGGAGAGCTTTGGGGGCGTCGATGGCGGTGCGGCGGCACGAGCAAACCGCAGTCGGGGAAGATGACGTCCCGAACAGCGTTCCGACGCGGTCCCGGCGAGATGAAGTATGCGCCCAGGTTAAATCTCTTATTTGGGGTTCGGATCCGCCACGCAGGCCGGCGAACACTACCGGTTTTCGCGGCAGAGGACAAAGAACACGCGACGGCTGTTCTTAACTACGGCGAGGAATTGCGGTGGTGCTAGGGTTCCCCCGTAGGCGTGGACTAGGGCAACGGGCGCGGCGTCAAACGGCGATCCTCGGGAGAGGGTCCACGGCTTTTATAGCGCGGAATCCGAGTCCGACGCGGCGGCGGAGAGCAACGGCTGCGGCGAGATATCCGGATCGGAGACGATGCCCCCGGTCCATCCACGTGGCGCGATCAGCGGCCACGATGGCCCGGTGCGCACGGATCCGGGTCGGATCCGATCGAGCGGTGCGGCGCGGTTTCTGACCGTTGGATCTCGATCCGACGGTCCACGGGAGTTAGGGTTCAGACGCGGTTCGGCTGAACCGAGCGGCGGCTTGATCGGAAGTCGGACTCGGACTCGAGTTTGACTCGGGCTCGGTCGGAGGAATAGTACAAACCCGTTCGGTTTTCAGCGATTAAATAAATCAAACAATTCGTAGAAAATTCAATTAAACCCGGAAAAATAGTAAATAAATCAGAAAAATTCCAGAAAAATTCTAGAAAATATTTTGGATCATTTTGGACTCAATTAAAATATTTCCAACAAAATTTCATTTGCAAAATTAAATTCTTTAATTATTTCAAAAGAGAATAAATTCAAATAAATTCCAAATAAATCCAAATAAATTCCAGAAAATTCCACAAATTCACTAGAGTGTGAAATTACCTCTAATTTCATGAAAAGAAAAAATTGGGGTGTTACACGCCCCACCCGTCAGTTCTCTTTTTAAAACCAGATTCAAAAGCTGAGTCACTGATATGTGGGCCCTGGTATAATTAATAACCTAATTTGTAATTAAACTCAAGATTTAAGTATGAGTCAATTTTGAAAGATATATAAAACACTGACACGTGGACCCCACCTGTCAGTCTCTAAAAAATTGAATTGAAAACCTCAAAAATGAAAAATACGATTTTAGTTCAATAGGGAATACTCCTCAGTAAGGACGCATAATTTCCAAGAATATGTCTTCGACGTCACTTGTTTCTCGTTTTAGGAAAATTTTAGCCGATTTTAATTCAAATACCCATAACTTTTGCAAATAAACTCCAAATTGAGTAAAACCAGTTTTAGTTTTTTTCTAAAATTATGATATTTTTTATATAAAAAATATTTAAATTTAGTCTCTATTTGAATTTATTTGGTTTTTATTTTTGCTTTACATATACTGCGTGTAGACAACGGCTCTCCGAAAACCTTCCTCATCGACCCCGAACCAACTCAAGAAATCAATGAGCAAGGCAAGCATCTCCTTTGATCATATTGATTATATTATTTTACTTAATTTATGTTATTTTATAAGTTTATGTATACATGCGTGTCCTATCAATAAAATGGCTATATTGTAGGTATCGGTAGATATTCCTACTTGTTGCATAGAACTTCGTTGATAAATATGTAAATATTAGTATTGAAATCTATAAGATAAGGGTTATATAATATCTAATGTCAACTTTGGGTATATTCGATTATACATACTCTTGCTTAGGCAAGCTTTAGATTTGGGAAGAACAAATGAGTGGTTGAGATATTTGTTCAGAAATGGGAATTTTGATATGATGAACTAGATGAGGTACCTCTGTTACTTTGGTATCAAATCAAAATTGAATACTAAGTTTTGACGTGGGTGAGTTATCGCAATAGCCTGAAGTGCGAGGGATAGACTTGCACGCAATGTAGGGGGGAGTGATCTCACCCGGGTCGATTATGGACCAAGCTAGCGTTGTATAATTTAAGACATTTCATGTAAACACAAGTGCTATTATGGGGTGGCCTTAATCTATTATGTCGCTTAGGACTAGCTTTGGACATTGGAATGCCCAAATAGTACATGCGTTCTGGTTAGGTTTGCTCGAAGGGGTGCCCTCACTGAGGTGTTAGGAACAATGCTTGCCGATATAACAGTGTATGTCTTGCTATAGAGGGAAATGGTTATAACAGAGGGTGGACTATCATTGTTATTATGAATTATATGTATTTAATTTTCGCCACCATAGCAAGGGTCAAACATCATCGGGCTGGTGCAAAGTTAGATCTATGTGATATAACGGTTCTTGTTATGATGTCTCTGCCACACACAAAAGAAAGTGTAAAAATAGCAACAATGAGGGTTGGTCATGTCTTGTGGGTAAAGTTGTACTCATCTGCGGAGTGTAAATCTTTTTAAAAAGCCGTGCTCACGATCATACTTTGCCATAGGTTACAGAGAATACAACGACGAGTTTTTCTAGGATTAATCCTTGTCGGTTGCCTATATATACTTTGGGATGAGGCATACCGTTGGATTTGACTTTTATTGTGACACCCCAGAATGTGACATTATAGATTTTGGCATTACGGTATGACTTTATACTGAGTTTTTGGGCTTTTCCGGGTGTTTGGGTCTTTCCGGGGAAGTTTGGGCCTTGCGGGAGCAAGTTTGGGCATTGGGGGAAGTAATTGGGCCTTTGGTGGAGGCTCTTGGCCCATGTGGGGAGGTGAGGGGCAGAAATTTTTGCCCATGCGCCCCCATCCCCTCTCCCACCTCCTAGCCGCCACCCCCCATCCTCTCCCTTGCGCCTCCCCTTTGCCTCTTGCCTCCTCCACCTCCTAGCTGGCCCTAGCAGGGATCCACCCTCTCCTTGCTGCCACACCCTTTCCCTCCGATGATTTTGCCGTTGGGAAGCTCCACAACCGGGAGGAACCGGCGGATCCGGCGTTTGGAGGGAGATCGGGACCGGGAGGAGAAGTTTTTTCGTCGTTGTCGATTCTTTAAGAAGGGGTAACGAATCGTGGTTTTCTTGGGGTGGATTAGGTTCTGTATTAGTGGTGTTTTTGATATCTTAGATCCATATTTAGTTGCTACCTCTAGATGAGATTAGGGGGTTTGCTAAGTTGTCCCACGTTCTGTCTCGGGCAGATTGGACGGCCGACCTAGGGCTTAAGATTTTGCAATTTTAGAAGCGTTTTCTGGTCGGCCGTATGTTGATAAAGTTGTAGATAATTTCAATAACTTTCAGTGGACACTAAGAACGCATAATTCTGATCAGCCGTTTGAAAGTTATGGTCGTTTTACCGAACGTGTTCAAAACTGTGACGAGATTGGGACAGATTAGATTGATCTGTAGATTAGACAATTTTAGAGGCCGAATCAGTTTTTCCCAATACTTAGAAAAAACTAGAAAATTTCCTAAGATATGATAAAATGTACTCGTTTACTTAATTTGGAGTCTTAGAACTCAAGTTATGCTAGTTGGAAGTCCGCTGTCACGTCGGGACAGATTCTCTGTTTTCGGGTTTTAGGGGTAGTTTGCGGAGTCGGGTTAGAGGTTCGATCTTGTACTGTTTTGTGGGCACGTTTTGAGTGTGTGGTACCTATGTGCAGGTGGTGTGACCCTGGGAGTGCCCTCATCCTCTCGCCAATCCATCGCCCGTGGTTAAGGCAAGTGTATTGTAGTAGTTGTGGCTTAGGGAGCCGTAATATTTGAAAATGAGATGGTTTACACATGCTTTATGATATGATGCCATGATTGACTCTTACTTGCGATATGATGAAAATGGTTTATTATGACTTTATGAGGCTATGCAATGTTTAGTTGAGTTTATGTCCAAGTTGTTTCTGTTTATAACATATTTGCATGCATGGCATGAGAATTGGCCAGGTCGGTGAGAAAGTCATAACTAGTCCGGTAAGGTCGGTGAGAAAGTTATGACTAATCCAGAGCGCCATTGAGTAAGACCTACCTCGTGATTCCATCCACAGTTGTGAATGGAAGCGAGGAGTAGGCACCCTCCATCTACGGGATGGAAGGGGAAAGAGGGTGCACGCCGACGGGTGTGCACTCGGCAATACCGGTATGTGCTTCAAAGAGACATGTGTATCACATTGCATTGCATGAATGAAGTGGTTTATGAGATGATTATGATGTTCTATGAGATGCATACGAAGATGTTTTTTTGAGATGTTTATGATGATGTTATATGAGAGCATAAATGAAGTTCATGAATTGACTCTCAGGATATGTGAATGGCATTAAGTATGGATGTGAGTTGATTATTGTTTTTGTATCATTGCAATACACTTTGCTGAGTGATAAACTCACGCTTGTTGTTTTATGTTGTTTTTAGGTACCATGAACTCGACAGTCGGGGAAGGGAGATTAGCATCACATCTCCACATAGTGTTGTTCAACTAGACAACTACACACTCCCACTTGTAGTTGTAATGATTATCTTATTGCGTTAAAAACTTTGATTATGCTAGCTTATGTGCTTGGTTTTATTGTTCCCTTCGTATTTTTTCATTAAACGTTGGAGTTTATGTTAAGGACTTGAGATGATGCTTTAACTCCTGTTAGTGTCGTTTAGATGTCATCTATTATGCTGTAATGATGTGATAATATTATTGTTGCTTAAAAACCATGGAAAAATAAAGGGAATGCTGCCAAATTTTCAATTAAACCATTAGCGTAGTTGCTGTAATTTATTGTTAAATATGTGATATTGGTTGTGTCTAGAGCTGTTTGGGTGATATTCGCGACGGACTAGATGCCGGGGTGTTACATTTATCCTACTACTTTCTGCTGTGTTTTATTTGGCTAAAGACCCCCTTTTGTTATAAGAACAATATTCCCTTGTATAAATACAATCTATATCGATGTTGTGTTGTATGGATATGACGATAATATTGTGAATGTGCACATTACCCATTGATCATGGCGCTAGTACGATACTACTTCTATTCCACGCTAGAAGGGAGGATCTCGGCATGCTCTAATTTTCAACTTTTTTGTTTCACGGTCAACATATCTTATTGCCTGTTATTGAATTAGTGTAGGCAAAACACCCACTTTCCCGTATTGATGTTAGCATGCTCATCATGAGTCGCTTAGTAATCCAACTCACTATAAAAAGACTACTAATCCAACTCATTTCTAAAAAAAATTTAACATGTTTCTAAAGTCCACCACATTGGTTTAGTTTCCATTCTGTATCTGTTCTCTCATCCCATTTACAGTCCTTTGCTGGCCACATGTCTACCTAATCATGTGTCTTTTTCGTGATCTTACCTAAGAGCTACGTTTGCAGTGTTGTGTTGTGTGGTGAACTGGTGATCGATGTGAACCGGTTACTTGTACGGATAATCTATTGATTCTATTGAACTATTTTTTGTTAAATTAAAGCTCTAAATCAAGTTATTTGGCATTATAGTTGTGTACCGCTTCATTGTTAGCTAAATACACGCCATACATCACAAGCTCAACGCATGGACTGGATGGCTTAGGGGCTATTTAGTTGTCTGTATGCATTGAGTTTTGCGTCGGTCGATACAAAATCCTGTTGTTTGGTTGCCTGGATGCCCATCCTAGCCTGGCTCGAATCGTGCAATTTTCCCCTCTCAGCCAGGCCCACGGGGAACGAGAATTAGAGTGATGCATGCATTCTATGTTAGTAGGTTCAGCTCATGCAACCAGCTAAACATCATCCCTTCATAACTAGCTTAGCTCATGCAGACAACCAAACAATATCTATCTCCAACCAGCTAGAATAACCTTGTATGGGCCAGGCTGAGATAGAGCAACCAAACATCCCCTTAGGTGGTGGGTCATAGAAGAATCAGGACTATATTATCCGGACAGGTACGGTAATAAATAGCTCATTTATTAAGGATTAGTGTAGAAACCGATCTAGATTATCCACTCATGATCCAATGGACGAGGTACGAGCTAAGGCACTAAGCTGAGAATCTGCTTCCATATAAGTCAAGTATGAAATTCGACTATTCAAGTATATTTAGTCCAAAACCAAAAGCAAATAGGTAATTTTCAAGGGGTAAGGGGTTCGACAATATGCACTTGTAAAGCTTGTTTTTATTCATAGGAAAATCAAAGTTCCACATTGACGAAACTTACAAGTAGAAACCACTGAAAATTATTAACAACTTCATTCTCAGGTACAGTTAAAAGCCATTAAGCAAATTCTTCTTGTTGTGCCTTTGGCAGAACGATTTGATCCTTTCAAGACCCTTCAGAAGAGAATACGAATCAATAGCAAAAGTAATGCGGACCCAGTTATCCATTCCCAGAACACTCCCTACAGTTGAGCAACACAAGTAAGTCAGACTAGAATTAGGAGATGCAATCATATCAGTCATAAAACAACAAGAACCTTAAAAAGTTGGTTTTCTTAATTTTAGAATAGTATAATAAATCTCTATCTTAAAATAATAGAGGGTTAAGTCTAATGCTATAAACTAAATCTCCCAAGCTACCACAATAATATATCTCTAGCTTATTTATCAAAAACCATAATACTAAAAGGGTAAATTGTATTAACCTAAATATAACTGCACCACTATGTTACATTTTATTCTATGATAAAATGCCATGTTTTGTATTTCACAACGAATAACCCCCCCCCCCCCACCCCTTTTCTGCAGTAAGTTATCAACATATCCATGTTACTGAAGGACAAATTTATTCTCACCTAAATATAATAGAATCACTATATTTCATTATCTTATATGGTTCAAAAAATTCTATGTTTTGTAGTT
This sequence comes from Rhipidocladum racemiflorum, assembly GCA_036346355.1. NCBI lineage: Eukaryota > Viridiplantae > Streptophyta > Magnoliopsida > Poales > Poaceae > Rhipidocladum > Rhipidocladum racemiflorum. The sequence goes on along the minus strand of CM070572.1, from coordinate 57,151,272 downwards.
CACAATGAACATCTTATTCCATATCATTTCTAAACACAATCAATTAAACCTTAGAACCATAACTATAAAAATATTGAACATAAACTCTGTTTATAGTATTAATTTGACTTGCAATCTTGATTTGCCCTCTTGGTCTTCAATCTTCACTTAAAAGCACGACACTATTCTAACAAAAAGTCATACAATTTGTTATCAAGACAAAATGACCACTTCTGTGCCTAGTTATACTGTTAGCAGATAATAAGAAGTGAGCAAATAGTACAAAAAAAAATAAGAGAGGTGCTTCTATGCTCTTCCTTTTAAAAGTTGCACAACTATTAAAGCATGAATGAATGGTAGATAGTGATTACTTACCCCTTCGCTTGCTTCAAGATTTGTGCAACTTGTACTAGAAGGAAGAGCATAGAAGCACCTCTCAAAAAATAATAGAACATATTTTCAACTTTTGTACGGTAATACATCATCTTACTAAAAAATCCTAGTAATCAAATAAACTCTGAGGCTCTGTTTGGTACGGTTCCAGATTCTAGTAGAAACGGAAACGGTTCTAGATTCTTGGTAGAAGGTAGAATCAGAATCACTGTCTAGAAACCGTTTGGCTAGCTGTCTGGATTCTGTGAATCGACGTGGAACGGGGTTGAGGGTGATTCGGCCCGGATGTGGAAAAAGAAGAAACGTTCCGAGGATAATCGTTTCGAGCTTTAGCACGTTTGGCTGGGTTTCTCCCAAATTTTAATAGAAACGACCCGGTTCCAAGTTGCCAAACGGGGTATGATTTTCACTATGACCAGAAAAAAAAATATTCCATATGTAGTCCTTTTTTTTAACATAGCAGATACATTCCTACCTGGGCATAAAATCACTGATTCTTCTTTCGCAAGCTTGCAGCAAAAATCAATATCATCATGGATCCCCTCCAAAAGATATAAGTTCAATTTCACCTGTTTACAGGATATCAATATTAGATGATTGAAACCAAGCTCGTAGAAAATCTCTAGGTTTCTTTTAACATAGTTTGTGCATACAAATTAAATAGTAAAAACAAAAATAAACCTACCATGTTAACAGGAAAAGTTGTTACAATAACTTTCAAGTTACAACATCATTCTTCAGAAAGAATATTATAAATAAATGCTAATCCACTAAAATTTAAAATTTTCAATGAACGGTGATCCTAAATTTACTTGAATACTAAATCTATTATATGATTAAAATGATAGAAATATAAGCCACCATGTTTGCTCTCAAGGGCTATAAATTACCACATTAATGGAAGGAAAAAGATAAAGATCTACGCCTCTTATTTTAATGGGTCTATATTATAACAGTGGATATTAAAAAGATATAGATATGACGGTTGTTACAATTTGTATAAGGAATACATTGGTATTGCCATCATAATCATTAGAATTTTATAACAAGTACAGCTCATACACATTATAGTATCTAGCCGCATAATTGCATGGGAATTCCATCGGATACTTTATGCTAATTAACCTCCAAGAATAACTTTTTTTTAAAAAAAAAAAACTTACCATCACAAACATGGATCCTTCTGGCTTGTGAGGACAAGTAATGCATTTGATCTCCTTTATTTCTCTATAACATATCTCTGATGTTTCCATTAGCAAATCAATTATCCTCTTAAAAAAGTCTTCCTTTGTATTCTCAAGAATTTGTGGAAGGGCTCCCTAATCAATTCGATAGTAAAACATGCACAATTTAGTTCCTTGAGATAAAATTCATAAAACATAACAACAAAGATATCAAGATCTGATAAATAAGTCAAGAATTCGCTCGAAATAAGAGTGTGCCTTAAATAAAGGCTAGTACCTAATTCCTCGGTTCTTGCATTTATAAAATATGTTATACTTGCTCTAAAAAAATATGGCATACCTTTGATGACACCAACCACATACTCCTAAGTGAACTAACAATACAACTTGTATCTTCTCAATAATATATAGTAATTTTGACTATATTTTGAAATTTTGCTCAAAATTACCTTTTTAACGTGTATCTATTTTATTGAAATCAAAGCCGACAAAGATAAATAATTAAAAAGGAAAAAAGTTCAGTTATCTTGATTTACTCATTTTGATTCTTTTATTTCTTTTCAATTTATGTACCCATTGACTTTCAATGGTACTACTTATTTGCCAAGAATTTAAAATGCGGGGCTACGAAATAGCTACGTACCAAAGCAAACTAGGAAGAGAATAACCAAATGCTAAACACTAACCTGAATGAAAGTTGCCGGATCAGTTGAGACATTAAGGAAGTTTGTAATTGCGGTAGCGATCTACAAACAATTAGCATACTTTTAGAGTAAACATTAATTCATGCAAAAGCATTAGAAAACAGTATCAAAGATTTACCTTAGTTTCTTGCAGAATCTTCTTGGGGTCGCATATTGCTATCCAACCAAGTCTCCATCCAGGCACTATCCATCTCTTCGATAGAGATCCTAGGGTCAATACTGGGACAACGTGCCCAAAGGAACCCATTGGGACAAATGGAGAGCTCCCAAAAACCAAGTTGCCGTACACTTCATCAGCAATGACTAATATCCCAAGCCTCCTCGCTACCTCGGCGACCTGAATAACATTGACATATATGCTTAGTATAAGTTGCGGCGCGTGATAAAAAAAGAGAGTAATTTTACGGTGCATTATGCTGGTAGTATATAATGTGTAGTAGAAATCACATTTAACCGTTGATTTGTTAAGGGTGTTTCTACTACTCTATTACCACATGAAGTATAAGTAAACTCTAGTTAATCTGATCCATTAGATCGAAAAGAACGAACGGTTCATATTCAATTTAGTGTACTATAAAAAAAAAGCTAAAAAATAGTTAAAAATAATGCACATTTAGATAGATCAACAGAGTTATAAGGAATCCAACCTTGGCCAGATGCTCGCAGGTATACACATTCCCACATGGATTATTGGGATTTATGATGACCATCGCACTAGTGTTCTTGTCAGCGATATGCTCCACGGAGTCAAGATCAATCTCCCAACCCCTTTCAGGAATGAGATCAAAATGGCGAACCTCCAAGTTGTTGAACGAGGCACGCGCCTCGTAATTCGGATAACCTGGTTTAGGGAGCAGTATGTTGGTGCCTGGCTGGGCTAGAACCGTGATTACGACCTCGATGGCTTGGGTGCCTCCAGCAGTGAGGAAGATATCGTCGGTTGATAGCTTGTAAGGGAGATCACGGGACAGGTGCTCTGCCACAGCACTGTTTTTAAGAGAGGAACAAGGTCGGTCAGTACTAGAATAATTTGGATTCACCAAAAATAATTAGATTTTATTCAAATGAAAATCATGCATGCGGTGACCAACAAGCATGAAATTAGCAGCAATAAGGCCCCCAAAAAAATTATGTTTAGATGCTTCCATAGTTTTTTTGCATAAAAAATCTTTAGGTTCCTCAAATTTGTAACTCCGTCGTGAAAAATCCCAAAAAAAAATACTAAATTAAGACCATGTCCTTCCGCTGATTTTTTTGGTGACAAGAACCTCCTGGTTCCACAAATACTGTATATTAAAGATAGGAGCTCCCCCATCATGCACACGTGTCAACCCCTGTGAAAAGATCCTAAAGAATTTTAAAATTACATTTAGGTCATTCCACCATTTTTTTTTGCAAAAAACCTCTCGATTCCGCAAATTCGCAACTCCTTCGTGAAAAGTCCCCAAAAGAAATACTAAATTACGACCAAGTCCTTACGCCGGTTTTTTTGGGCGACAAGATCATCTTGGTTCCGCAAATTCACAACTGAGTTCGGACCAAGCCTTTTTGCAAACGGATCCTTACGTTTTCGGAAAATTGCGTTCGGACACGGTCATACCTCTGCTGCAAAAGGACCTGATTTTCAAATACGTTCCTTTTTTTTTTTTACCAAAATAGAAGAAAAGACAAATTATCTATAACTGCCATACTACAAATATAACCGGTAACGGTGCGTCACACTATCGCGTGAACCGTCGGCTGGTGTACTTATGAAATGTTCATTTAGTTCTACAGAACAAATTATAATTACTACAGCAGTAACCCTGGAATTAACTTTATGTTTTCGGAGTTCTTCTAGCAAAACCTGACCTGTACATCGTTCAACCAATTCATCGCATGTCCATTTGTCAAGAAAAAGGAAACGCTAGGAGCATGAGAAACCTGTTCTGTAACCGAATCGAAAAGCCTTTTTTTTTTCTCTGCCGAAGATGTGCTGCAGGTTTGGAGATCGGCCAGGAGCTAGCTATATATATGCTTACAGGCAACAGCCGAGATCCCCAAGTGGCATGGCACGCCGGATGCATTGGCCCACCCCTCTCGCTGGCCTGACGCTCGGTTGCCAACGCAATCACGCGGTGGTCCGGAGCCGGAGGCGACCTCGCGGCTGGCCGAGGCCACCTCGTGGTATCCCGCTGTAGGCACGCGTCACCCGAGTAATCATCACCGCTATTTTTCTTCCCTTCTTCTTTCGACCAACAACTTTTAAAAAATTATATATATATATATATATATATATATATATATATATATATATATATATATATATATATATATATATGTATGTATGGACCCTATATGAATTCAGACCGATCCTATGGACAACTTTTTAAATTTGTTTACCATGTGTGAACTACTTGTGTACGATTAGGCCACATGGTTGTGATGTATTAGAGCTAGGAGTAGTGTTTTTCTATGTGGGTATTAGAAAACGGGGGGACCATAAATTTTCATACTGTATTTGACTCTTTTTTTAAAGGATTTGGTTTCAAAAGGAAGTTTGAAAGGAGAGTGAAGTACGCAATATGCTAGTACCAAAAAGGAAAACGTGACACACACACACACAAAGAGAGAGAGAGTGTGTGTGTGTGAGATACACCAGAGTACAAAAGAAAACTAGGACTCTCGTGGCTGGCGTTGGTGCATGCACACAAGGAGGGGGACATGCACGTGGACAAATTAAACTACGGTGCTAGCTAGCAACGTGAACCATGACTTACTGTCGTGCGGCGGGGAGGCCGACGCCGGCGGGGTAGCAGTTGAACTCCCCGGTCCGTAGCGCGGCGGCGACGGCTTCCTCCGCCTCGGCGGCCGTGCGGAAGGCCGGGAACACGGACGGGTCCCCGTGGGCCAGCGGCAGCACGGGCCGCGGCCCGCGCTCGTCCACGCTCGCGCTGATCTTGTACCGCACCGCCCGGATGCTCTTCTTCTCCCCCGCGGCAGCCAGCGCTCCCTCCCCCGCCCGCGCGAACCTCCACCCCGCCGCCGGCGCCGCGTGCCCGTTCTCGCCGGCGCCGTGCCCGTTGCTGTGGCCGTTCCGGTGGCTCGCCATACGTACAGCAAGGAGGGGGTTAATTAGATCCGATGGAGTAACCGGCCGGAGCAAGGAGGAGGAGGTGTTTGCTTTGGTTTGGGCCTTGACGCGATGAGTCCAACTAGTCTCCGGCTAGTGCTGCCTTATATACGCGGTGCGCCGCTGTTGGGTAGCTTTGACGGCCTCGGGAGCCCGAGCTGGATGGCATGGGAAGGCGGTACGAAACGATGCATGCACGCTATGACGCTAGCAAGCCGCTCTGCCTCCTTTCACGGGCATCGCCGTCCCGGTTTCTTATCGTTATCCGCCGCAATAGTTTTCGTATTCCTTTTTCGTTATTATCTGCCGGAGCAATAGGGCGGCTATCGTCACTCTCAAAAAGGAAATGGAAAAAAAAGCGGATAAATTAGCGCATAAAAACAGGGCACAGTTAAGGGTACAGCCCGGGATGAATGCGTGAACCATGCCTGTCTTCCCGGGGGTCGAACCCCCCCTTGGGCTTTGGCCGAAATAAAGTTGACTCCGCCGCTCCGCTTAAATTCGGCATTTCCATGCCCAAATTAATTCGTATTCAAGATTGTACCATGTGTGTTTAGGCTTCGTTTCATCGACGCGGCGGTGGTTTTTCAAAATTAAGCTGGCACGTTTTCGCGTCATGCCTAGTAGCAAAATATTACTAGACTAGAAATAGTAAACATTGATCCCCTGTATTAACTAGAACATGACCACAGACTGGTAGTACTTAGGGGGTGTTTGGCATAGCTTTGGCTTCGGTTTCTGCCGGCTAGAAGCTATAAGCTGTGCCAAAGGAAAGGCTTCTTCATCTAGCTTTTGCCCAAGCCAATGATGTGTTGTAACATAGAAGCATAAGCTGGCCGACAGCTGCACCCTGCTGGAAACCCTGGCTTTTGCGGGTGGGCGTTACGACATTGCCCCTGAAGTTGAAGTTATTTACCTGTAATACCATTGCTACAAGTTTGAGACTCCTCTCGAAAAATCAAGACCAGTCATTCCCTAATCGACTGTGAGCCCTTCATAGAGAGAACCAGGGGCCTCGTCGCCGTCGGCTAGCACTCGTCCCCACCGCCATCCTTTCGCTTCGGTTCTGCATTCCCCTTCTTCTTCCTAGACAGAGCGCGCCCTCCCATCCATGTTCCCCGAGCCTGCGCTGCCTCCCTCGACCCTGTCTCCGTCATATCCAACGCCGCCTTCACTTCGTCTCCTCCGAGTGGGCACTGCCTCTCCCTTCGTCTTCTCTGAGTGGGCACCGCCTCTCCCTTCGTCTCCTTTGAGCCAGCGTCGGTCCCCTTCATCTACCTCAACCTAGAGCCAACTCCCCTTTCACTTCCCCGACCCGGTGTTGCCTCCCATTCCTCTTCCCTGATCGCTGAGTCCATCCCCACTACCGCCGAGGTTAGAGAAATTTAATCACCTCCAATATTTGTCATTTGTAGATATGAGGATGATAATTGTAGATCTGAGGATAATATTGCAGCAATGCAAAAATTCACACTACCTCGAGGAGCAATCCATATATTTACATGGATGCACACATCTAGGGGGAGTTCGTAATTTAACTTGATGTTTCAATAGTATTGATCTTTTCCATATTGCCAAACATAAAAGATCAAGACTTTGAAATACATGCTTAGTGTGTGCGTGTGTGTGTGTATAACTTGTGTAGTTTTAATATACTCATGTCAATATAGGATAAACTCATTTGCTATTAAAGGTTGATTATGTACATATTGACCTAAAGTTCAATTATTTATATGCACATATCAAATGGAGTTTATTCTATAGTTGATGGTCTTTTGTATTGATCCCTTTCTATATACTCCACACCTTATGGATCATTACTAACCATCAATATGAGTATATAAAAACTTGTGTAGTTGTATATACTCATATCAATTTAAATAAAATTTTAAATTGAGATCAATTGTCTTTTAATCATCATAGAACACTTCATCATGTGTTATGGTGTTCCTTGATCGATTAAGGATAATCAATAGTTCTTGAGTATAATGAAGCATTAGTTACATCAATATACTCAAAACATATTTATTCATTCAAATTGATTAAGGTTGTGCTCAATCGATCTTGAGGACATCCATTATGTATTAATGAAGTGCGATAGATGATTGAGACAACCGTGTTTGTTGGATTAACATTTTCAGTAAGTTGTAAAAGTAGGTTGAGTCCAACGGAGATGAAGAAACGGGACAAGGATGTTATCATGAGTTGATGAGTGTCAAGGAGAGATCCCAAAGAGGAGAAAAAAAGAGGTTCATCATGAGTTAATGAATAAGAAGAAAATATAGGTTGCGATCTCGATAGAGAAGAGAACGATTGAATATCATTAAAGCCCCCAAAGGGGATCGCGGGTGATAAGGTATAACTAGAAAGGGTGTCTAGTTTAGATCACTAAACTATTAAGAGGGGTCGAGTTCTTTTGCTTGAGCTTCATCATGTGTTGATGAAATTAATTTGGTTCACTCAAGCTCAAATCTTAGTTGGTTTTTCTATAAAGCTAAGAGATTTGCATATGTTACAAATAGAGTAGCTCATGGTTGCTTCTTAATCGAATCTTAGTTTGCTTTGGTATTTGTAGGATCGAAGTATACAAATATAGCAATCAGAGGGGAGGTGAATGATTGTGCAGAAGCTAAAACCAAATTTTTGATCTATTAAAAATTTACCCCAAAACGGAACAAAATAATTGCTTCGTATTCGACAAAAATAGTTTGACAGATATTTGTTAACATGTGAATTCCCAGAGATCCAACCGTCGGATCAACATGAAATTTGGACACAAGAAACTAGACTCCAATACGAATAGAACCCAAAAAGAATCAGCTCGATCGAACTTACGTATCAAAAGTTATGACCTCGCAAGCTTGCTGTGACAAAAGATGACGAGAATTAATCTAACCAAAACTTCAAGATTAAACAAGAACGACAAAAGATTAATCAACTAAACTTTGAGGAACCCTAAATCAATACCCTAGAAAGGTTTTTGATGGATCAATTCAAGATGAAACTTAAGGAACAAAAGCCAATCTAAAACCAGAACAAGCATGCAAACAAGAACCAAAACAGAAAACATCAGAGCAACGCTGCGTGCAATCGCAGCCTTCGCGACATCGTAGCACGCAAAGGATCTGAAAGAATTGATTTTTATTTCTTTTTGTCTAAAGTACTCCAATCAAAAGAGTACAAACCCTAAAGGTCTGCTCAATTTCTGGATACCTTTAAACAGGAGACACCCCTCCTATTTAAAGGAGCAAACACAAGGAGTACACATACATGTCCACTTGGCCCATCCTAGCCCAATACATGCAAGCTACCTCAAACGACTACAACTCTGCACGCGTATGGCCCACCTGCCATACTCACGTGACTGACAACTCCTCATGTGCACCATTCTCTTAGCCCGAACGTCCCGTTTGACATCCTTGACCACCAAGACCTCAGTTCCTCCCTGAACCTAGTCCCGAACCTCAGTTCCTCCATGAACCTAGTTCCGATCCCGTCATCGACCACGTTCACCTTCGAGCAATACCTGCACATGAACAAACACGAAATTCTCCGAGCACAAGTCCGCGACTTGACTCAACATTAGTCCATGCAACTACTCACACGCGCATTGCATAAAATCAACTCAACCTGGGCAAAACACATTCACAACGGACCAAACAATGGTCCGGCGCACAAAGGGCAAAAAACCTTGAAAAATCCATTCATGCCGGACCAAACTCCGGTCCGGCGCAACTCACGACGGACCAAAAAATCGGCCCGGCATACACGTGAAAGTCTCTGTTGCTTGTCAAATTGATCCAGCGCAAAAACATTCAAAACAACGTTCACGGCAAACCAAAAAATATTTGGTTCGACGTACACGTGAAAACAGCCGTCAAAAACCAGTTCACGACAGACAAAATTTTTTGGTCCGGCGTAGATGCGAAACTTACTATTTTTGTAAGATTTTAGTCCGGCGCAGATACGAGAACAACACCCAAAACACCGTTCATGCCGGACCAAAAGATTTGGTCCGGCGTACATGTGAAATAAGCCTGTTTTGAAAACTTGGTCCGGCACAAAATCATGTTCACGGCGGACCATGGAAAAATGGTCCGGCGTAAAAAGGTCCAAACGCACATTCACGGCGAACCACAAATTTGGTCCGGCACAACAGTGAAAAATGGTACAGCACAGATGGGAGACTTACTGTTTTCGAAATTTGGTCCGGTGCAAATAGAAAAAGTTTATGTTTCTTGAAAAACTAAGTCAACATGCACAAACACATTTTGCAAATTCAATTCTTAAGCCAATTTTTTAGCACATGATTTCACAATCTCCCCCTTGATGAAAACATTGGCAACACCACTTAGAATTGAACATTGGCATTCTCTTTACAAAAAGATTTTGAGATCCAAAGGGTTAACACCAAAAACCAAAGTGAGAAAACACAGAAACTCCTCCTTTGACCAATATGCAAAGTAACAAACTCCCCTAGGTGAAAATACGAAAAATATCCCCCTAAGAAGAAAAATGTGTGTGAATGTGCAATGTGCCCAACATTCCAAAAATTCTCCAACTTCTCCCAAAATTCAATTATCCAAACTTCTCCCCCTTTGACAATGGATTCATCAAGAATTCAAAAGAGAGAACAACATGTTCAAAATTTTTCCCTTTAGCAATGATTTCACAAAAGAGAAACAAAGGAGTGCCAAGATAGGAAAAGATGAGCTCATTCGATCATATAACCTTATATATCACATAGTATGCAAAATACATGAACTTGATGTGATTTTAACAAGTTAGGGAATGACATGCATCTCAATCTCAATTCAGTCAACTATAGCCAAGTACTAAGCAAGATTTCAGCAGAAAAGCAAGGCCCAAACTTGAAGCAACAACAACTCTGGGCGAGCAAGTAGTTTCAACTCCAATCTAGTAAACCAATTTAATCTTTAAACAATAAACTGCATGTGGCATGCTTGAAGCATACTTCTTTTATTTCCTTGGAGTAGCATGCTTGAAGCATACATCTTATCTTGAGGGAATGGCATGTTTGAAGCATACATCTTATCTTTTTAGGAAAAACATGCCTGAAGCACATAACTTGAGGCCTTTGCTTTTAACAATCCTTTTTTGCTGATTCCCTTTTCTTTACCTTTACTTTGATTGTAAACTTGCAAAAGTGATTAAAAGGTCTTATGAAAGAGTAAAGCTGAAAACACACTTGCTCCATAGCCCAAATTTGTCAAGAAGATTCAATATCAAGCTTAGAAGCGTAAGATATGACAGAGTATTTAGCTATAGGCAGTCAGATCAAAAAATTCCGCAATGTCATTTTTAGTTCAAGTGAGACAATTTAGATTATCATATATCAGCTTAATTACATAATATATAAAGAAATATGATAAAATAAGCTCATCAAGTAAAAGCTTGGCAGGGAAACTCCCCCTCAAAACAAACCCATTTGATGAACACTCCCAAGTTCTCCCCGAATAAAAGCAAAACGAGAAGAAGACAAAGGTTTTGTAAAGATGTTTGCCAATTGATGTTCAGTATCCACATGGTGAAGCACAATATTTCCTTTTTCTACATGATCTCTAAGAAAGTGAAATCTGATATCAATGTATTTTGTCCTTGAATGTTGCACAGGGTTCTTAGCAATGCAAATTGCACTAGTGTTATCACACAAAAGAGGAACACTATCCAAATTAACCCCATAATCTTTAAGTGTAGCTACTATCCAAAGAATTTGAGAAAAACAACTAGCAGCAGCCACATATTCAGATTCAGCAGTTGATTGTGCAACAGAAGATTGCTTTCTAGATGACCATGCAATAAGAGAATTGCCCAAGAAATGACATGTACCAGTTGTACTTTTTCTATCAATTCTATATCCTCCAAAATAAGCATCAGAGAAAGCTCTTAAACTAATGCATGAGGAAGCAGAAAGCCAAATGCCAAAATCTTGAGTACCATGGAGATACCTGAAAATTCGCTTGACAGCTTGTCGATGTGAAGCATGTGGGGAAACTTGAAAACGAGCACACAGCAAATTGTATATCCGGCCTTGATGCAGTGAGGTACAGAAGTGAACCTATCATGCTTCTATATTCCTTTTGATCAACCGGCTCACTATCTTCATCCGGATCAAGTGTGCAAGTGCTTTCCATGGGTGTCATGATTGGCTTGCTGTTTTCCAACCCAAAGCGATGTAGCAAGTCTTTTGTTGTGAGACCCCAGATCGGCTATCCGGAACCTCCTGTGTATTTCTGTACTAGTCCCAGATCAGTTGCTAGTACACACAGTCAGACGGTGATGAATCATTACCGAACAGTACGAAATAAAATAATAAACATTAAGTATTAGCCACGTGGCTATTTATTACATCATAAGGTCACATTACCATAGTTCACGGCAGCGAAAATAAAACAACGAGTCACAAAATCCAAATAACACCACAGGCGACGACTAGGAACGCACGCTCAGTTGTCTTGGCGACCTTCATCAAACTCCTCGGTATAGAACTCATCTTCAATTGCATCCTGGTAGTTTTCTGAAGACAACATTTGTGTAGCATGTGAGTACAAAAGTACTCAGCAAGTTTGGGAAAATATGCACATGTAGGGCTTTCCAAGGAAGGTTTAATACGGTTCATTTGCATAAAGCTGAGTTTCATCAAACCATACTTAATAATAATTTTCACAAAGCACATTTCCACAAGTATTTTAACAATTGAAGTATATAATGTTCTAGTGAAGGTTCTATCCACCATCACGAGTATAAAGGCTCTATCCGCCACACTTTTAAAAGATCAAGGTTATCCACACATGACTCTATCCGTCATGAAATAAAACAAGTTCCATCTACCTGGTTGGCTCAATCTGCCAACAAAATATCCGAGAGTTTTAACCACTCCCGAATCCCAAAACATCATTTATTTTCAAAACCAAAACCAAAACCAAAGTCTACCAATATGAAAGCATTCTTCACTTTGCCCTTGACCGTAGGCACGGCTATTCGAATAGTTTCAACTCTGTAGAGGTGTACAACTTTACCCACAAGACATGACCGTCTCTTGTTGCCATGCAATTAACACACTTCCTTTGGTGTGTCGGCAGAGAGATCATGACAAGGCCTTTATAATGTATACGCCTAACCCGACTCACCAGCTGAGATTTCACCGCTGTTAGGGTTCTATCTACCCAGTACAGAAGCCCCCTCTTGCGCCGTGTGGGGAGTACAACTTGCCTCTATCTGGCACCCACATTCCACCAACTGGAGAGTCTAAGTTAGGTTTCTATAAATTATTCAGCCAGGTCGTGCCCACTTTGACATGTGGTTGTACGGTAATGCTTAAAATGGACAGTCATAAGCGTCGGTCCTTAATTGACTTGGGGCAGTACTTGCACCATGAAACTAGTGCTCTATCCGCACCCACCCGACCTTAATTCTAAATCACATTTTTAAATCACATCTTTGATATAATCCCACCCATGGGTCATTTTCATCAATTCGTACACTAAGCATTTCTATCATTTTATTCAACGAATGTCACAATACAAAATAGGTATGACATAATAAAGTGTCCTAGGGTTACAAATAAACATGGATAACAATAATCAAGGAGTTGACGGCAATTCGGATTAACTAATCATCTATATTTGACATATGATTATAAACATACCAATGCAAGTTCAAAACATGGGAAAACATTTGCAAACATGGGATCAAAATGCATCAAGGGACTTGCCTTCGTGCGCGGTGGAAGACTCAAAACCTTGGAGTTCGGCGGCGGGGTCGGCGGACTCGGCGGGATCCTCGGCTACACGCAAAACGGTACAACAAATAAACAACAATAAAATAAATAAAATCTAAAAATTATAAAAGTTATACTGGCAGGTAGATCTTGAATTTAGATGAATTTAGGAATTTGAATTGAGTCAATCGGAGTTCGGACGGAAAAGATATGAGCGTCCGAAGGTTGGAAAATATGGAAAAAGGAAAATGAGGGAATATTCTTTGGCATCTTCTTTTGGGCTGATTTTTTATTTTTGCTTGACCCAATGACTGGTGGGGTCAGCATGTCATACACATGTACCTTCTTCCCCAAATGGCTAGAACAGAGGAAGCTTTGGCTTCAAGGAGTGCCGGCCATGGTGGCCACAAGAACCCAGGTGAGAAGCGGGCGGCGGGCCAGTGGTCGACAATGATGGCGCTGAGGCGGCCGTATAGCGGCGCGGCGGCTCGAGGCGGCGGTGTAAGGAGGCTCATGGCGGGCGGCGGCGTCGGGCCATGGCGGGCGGCGAGGGCCCAAGGATGTCTTGTGGCGCGGGAACCCGGCCGATGGTTGGCCGGCCGAGCAGGTTTCGCGCGACACGCGGCAGCGGCAGCGGTGCTCGGCGCGGGTGCGAGGAGGCGGCGCTCCGGCGGGTGGGCGGCGAGGCTCCGGCGGGTGGGCGACGAGGCGGCGAGCCGGCTGGAGCGACGGCGACGACGCCGAAATGGCCGAACGGCGTGCAACTGGCCAAGAATAGAGGAGCCGAACCAAATATGAAGACTGAGATCCAAAATTGCAAGAAATTATAAGATGAATTTGCAAATTGAATGGGGAACTAACTAGAGACCATCTAGAGGGGTTTAGGGTTGCAAGGAATCGAAGAATAGCTCACCGGAGATGATGAATTTGACGACGAACGGCGGTTCGGCCGATGAGGTTCAACTCCAAAATTCGGATTCAAACTTTGAGGAAACCTGAAATTGATTGAGGGGTTATGATCTTGACCTCCATACGCATGGTAGGAATCAAACTGAATTCCAAATGGCTCATCGGAGAAGAAGATATGCCGGCGAGAACAAAAACGGTGTTCAACGTCAGTTTTTGCAATTTCCCGGATGAATGAGTTGGAGAGGCAAAGGAAGGATGCTAGCACTGGAAAGAGGACTCCACCACAAAAGTTTGAGAGGCGGAACCATGCAAATTGGAGTCAAAATGGCCGAGTTATTGCCATGAATGCAATTTTTGGTTTTTGGAAGGATTGAGCCGTTTCCTGCGAGGTTAAGGGCTAATCAATATGGGGAACGGAATCTCCTCGCTGCTACCTTTCCAACGGATCCTGTCGTTCGCGATTTGGAGCATTTGATAGGAAGTTATCGAAGATTAAAATCCAACATTCCATTTTTGCTGCTCTCTGTTGCCTTGGTTGGAGTTTGAAGATGATGAATAGTAGCCGCCACGTGTCAGCCTCCGATTGGTTGGAATTTGAATAGTGTAATTTCAAGGACGCCCGGGATAAAATAGCAAAAAGGGTCTAAAAATCCTGGAAAAATTCCTAAAAATAATAGGTAATATTTGAAACCCAATAAAATTGGTTTCATGAAATTTGGATGAAATTTGGAATTTAGAATATTCTAGGACGAATAACGATCATTTAACGAAAGACTGCGAGCGATAAAATACCAGAGGGTCTTTAAAAATCTTCGGAAAATTGCCAAAATGTTTTTGGAATATTAGGAACCTAATGCAATAGGTCACGGGATTTTTGGAATAATTTGGAACTCGGGTGGAATTTCGGGTATGGATCGGAATCTGGAAATTCGATTTTTCGGACGGAGGAGGATTGAACTCCAATTTTGGACGGATAAGGATGCAAGGTTAAATTAAACACCAAGGAAAATTCAAATTTTGAATTTAATTAATTTAAATTAGATTTTGGCAGCACACTGAAATTGGGGATGTTACATGTAACGCCCTAGTTTTCGCTTTCTGGAGAAAAACCTAATTTAAATAAAGTAAATTCAAAAGTTGGAGTTTGTTTGGTGTTTATGATAACCTGGCATCCGTTCCCCTCCAAAATCGTGATTTAGTTCCCCTCCGATCGAAAAATCGGTTTTCCGGTTTCTGCCGGTACCCGAAAATTCACCCGAGTCCAAAAATGCTCCAAAAACCTCCAAACCACTTCTAAAATGTTCCAAATATTCCGAAAGGATTTTAGGAATTATTCCCTGGATTTTTGGACCTTCGTTCCTATTTTATCTCGCGCGGCTTTTGTTTAATGCCTGCGATCCGCGCCCGAATATTCCATTCCACAAAAATCATCCAAATTCAGCGGAACCAATTTTATTGGGTCCCAAATATTCCAAAATGGTTCTAAGAATTTTTCCGGAATTTTTAGGCCATTTTTCCTTATTTTTCTCTAGGGCGAATCGTTTGCGTAAAAGAGGACCAATAGAATGCTGCCACGTGGCATGTGAATAGTGTCATCCCTAACCTCCCGCCAAAGGAAAGTAACAGAGGGCTCTCCAATGGTTTCCATGGCTAGGGCTTGGATTCAATTGCTCATAACTCCTCCAATTTAACTCCAAAACGCGAACGGTCGGTTCCGTTGGATTCGCGCCGACGAGCTCTTCCAATTCCCTACATCGGTGCGCCATCAATCACGCCGGAAATGGCTCCATTCAAGAAAAACCGAAAAGCACTAAAGTGCCATTAACTCGGGCGTTACACCTCCAAACGCCGCACCACCACCTCCTTTCACTACGTATAAGAGTCCCGGTTCCGGTGGTGTATCCCTTTTTCCCTCTACTCCACGTTTGCGACCGTGAGATCAAGAAAACCGGAGCTGGGTCGCACTTTTTCGGTGTTCTTCGTGTTCGTGCTCATAGCTTCATCGCCGGTGAGCCATTCTTCATGCCACTTGGTTATTTGTGACCGTGGATGAGTCTAGAAGCTAACCCAATCGTTGGATTTAGGTTTGATCAAGAGTTGGCGACGAATTTCGAGTTTTGGTGCTTTCGGCCGAACCTCCGTTCTTCGTCGATTTCTCCGATTCTGGTGAGTTTTGGCTCAATCCCTTCCTCCTAGATGTCCCTAAGGATGTTATCTATTGATTCTAGACTTTTGTTTGGATCAAATCCGTGCAAAAATGAGTGAAAAATCAAAATTTTGGTGTGGGGCATATTTTTGGAGCTCTCTGTTTTAGAGCTCCCATGGGGAGCTTGGGCCCGAGCCCTTGCTGCCGCCGGCCAACTGCCGCCGGGCGCCGCCCGCCGCTGCCGGTGGTCTGTGGCGCGCGCCGCTTCGCCGCAGACGTCTGGCGCTACCGCCAAGACGCTGCGCCCGCTTCGCCGCCGCCGGCTGCCGACGGCGAAGCCGCCGCCGCCACCTCTCCTCGGGCGAGCCCCACCCCCTTCAAAGCTCCATCTCCCATGGCCATGGCTTCCATGACAAGCCATGAGGAAGAAGCCTCCCACTCAATGACACCTTGACCCCACTTACCATAGAGTCACAGCCAGTCAAAGTCAAAGTCAGCCGGTCAAACTTTGACCCAGTCAAAATTGGAATATTCCGGGAATATTCTTGGTTTTCCGATTTATCCAAAATTCAAACTTCGGAAGCTCATAACTTTCTCATCCGAACTCCGTTTGACTCCATTCAAATTTCTAAATTCATCTAAAATCAAGATCTACCTGTCAGTACTACTTTTGTAATTTTTGGATTTTATTTATTTTCTTTTATTTATTTATTGCCTCGATTTGCGCGTAGCCGGGGACCCCGACGCGACCGCCGATCCCGCCGCCGGACTTCAAGTGTTCAACATTCTTGCCGTGACCGAGGAAAGTCTCCTTGACGCACGTTGATCCCATGATTTATAAATGCTTTCCAATGTTTTATAAACTACATTGCTATTTACCTAAAAGGATGATGTTAACGTTAGACTATTAGTTATACCTGTTGTCCATACCTCCTTGATATTGTTATCCCTGACCCTTTGTCGCCCTAGTATAAGTACTCCACCAATATAAATGTTTTTGGAAAGGTATTGTTTAATTAAGGGAAAAGACTATTTGACAGACATTTTAGATAAATCAAATGGGATGGAATGCAAAGTGGAGTTAGATGATTATTAGTGATGATGTGGTAATAGTCGTTATGAAAGTAACCTGGGAATGGTGGTAGTTTCAATATTGCGGAGTTGGAGTGTGGTAGCGAATCGCAGTATGATTAGTATGAACTGGGGAAGAGTGGGAAGAGGTATGATATGAAGAATAATGGTCGGTAAAGTTAAATAAATAATATTGGGAGGCATACTTGTGGATCAAATAGAATAAGTGGTGAATTATATTTCGGTGGATTTTAAAAAAGAATATTATATGATAATCATTTATGGAGATTGTGAATGATCTAGAATGTTTGGTGGTTTATTGAATGATAATATTACGTATTCTTGGTGGATTAAAGTAGATGATTTTGGGGTGATAATGTGAAGGATTAAATACATGACGTTATGAAGTGCTATCGGTGGATTGTAGCCTAAATGATTAGAGTCGATATCGTGAAGTATTCTCGATGATTCAGTCAATGATATGATCAAATATACTCGATGGATTCAGTGAATAATATTGAGAATCGTACTCGGTGGTTTAGTAGATGATTTTGTGAAGTATGGTGTTGCGATAACCATCTAGGTGGGATTATGAATAATGAGGATTGTATGTGATTTGTTTAGCCAACTTGGTGTCATTGTTTAGGGAAACAGCTATAGGCAATGAATCAATGAAATCTTGGATTTGTAGAATCTTTCATGAAATATGCTCGGGGATGAGATTATGAATTATTCTCGGTGGATCAAGTAGATTACAAGATTTAGCGATGTATAGATGATGGGTAACCCCTAAGAAGACTTATATTTTGAGGAGATTGTTTCATATACAATGATGTCAGTAGCTTAGCATGATTTTGGAGTTATGATGGCACATGGTATAGATTTTACTTGTTGGAGTACTAAATTGGATTGGATTATATAGTGCCATGATAATAATGGGGAATCTTGGTGGTCTCATGAATTTTGGAGATGATAGAACTGATTATCATAATTTTTATCAAACACTGAGTTTTGTATTTTATAAAATAAACTATTGGTGGAATAGAATAGTACGGTAGAAATGCTTAGCCTCGCTATCGTCAATATTCACCTATGGGTGGGACTTTCAATTATCTCTTGAAAACTTGTGTTGGAAGTTATAGGCAAGGAGTATTGCCAATGGTTTACAAAATAAAAATAAAATGAAAAATGATTTCGACTTGGGCGGCATGGAATGTCGGGTGGAAGCGGACCAAGCCTTGGTTCTTTTGTGCAAGTACCGCCCCAAGTCAATTAAGGACCGACACTTATGACTGTCTCCATTCTAAGCATAACTGTACAACCACATGTCAAAGTGGGCACGACCTGGCTAACTAATTTGTAGAAACCTGACTTAGACTCACCACTCGGTTGTTGTGTGATAGCCGGAAAGAGGCATTGTTGTTGGTGGTGTTGTTTTTCTCACACGGCGCAAGAGGGGGCTTCTGTACTGGGCGGATAGAACCCTAACAGCGGTGAAACCTCAGCGGGTGAGTCGGGTTAGGCGTATACATTGTAACGGCCTTGTCATGATATCCCTGCCGGCACACCTAAGGAAGTGTGCTAGTAGCTTGGCATCAAGGGAATATCATGTCTTGTGGGTAAAGTTGTACACCTCTGCAGAGTTAAAACTATTCGAATAGCCGTGCCTACGGTCAAAGGCAAAGCAAGGAATGCTTTCATACTGGTAGACTTTGGTTTTTGGTTTCAAACTAAACAATGTTTCGTTTTGGGATCCGGGAGCGGTTAGAACTCTCGGGTGTGCTTTTGGCGGCTAAAGCCAGGTAGGTGGAAGGAACCTGATTTTATGAACCATGGCGGACAGAGCCATGTGATTGGATTAAACCCTGATTTTTTTTGGATTGTGGCGGATAGAGCCTGTATATTAGTGAGTGGTGGTTAGAACCTTCACTACAATATTACATAATTCAATTATTAAAAAGAATTGCTCAAATATGCTTTGTGAAAATTTATTATCAAGTATGATTTACTAAAACTTGGCTTTATGCAAAAGAACCATATTAAGCCATCTTTGGATGGCCTACATTATGCATAATTTCCCAGACTTGCTGAGTACTTTATGTACTCACGTGCTACATTCCAATCCTCTCTCAGAAGTGAAAGAAGCTATTCAAGAATTTCAGCGACTAGGGCGCGCTCCCCACTCGATTGCCTGTGGGCATTTGGATGGGTCGCTTAGTGTTTTCGTCTTCCGCTGCAGTGGTTCAAGTTGTTCTGCCTGTTCAGGTCGTAATGGTAAACCTTGACCATAAGGTCTTTGCTCTTATTTGGTATTATTCTTATTTAGTTATTGGTATTTGTGATATGGTTGTTGATTCATCACTTTTGACTGTGTGTACTAGCTACTGATCTGGGACTTGTACAGAAATACACAGAGGACTCCGGATAGCCGATCCGGGGGCCTACAAAGGTGGTATCAGAGCCATATCGACTGTAGGACGTGCCCTTAGTTAGAATGGTCGTTTTAGGAAGCTTCAAAACTTATTTTCTGAAAAGAAAAATCAAATAAAGTGCGAGTCTCGTCTTTTCTCTCTCGTTCTATTCCTATTTTCCTCGAATCAATTGCTTCTTCACCTTTTTGGGAATGAAAATTGGACTATCCCTCCCTTAAACCTTCTGTATTAAGGTAAGCGAGTTCCCACTTTTGATTTCAAGACTTGAAGACTAAAGAAGAGCCAGTCGGAAAATTTCTACTAAAGTGTGCATCTTCATGGTGAGGATCCAACCGTTGATCGTCGAAGACCAAAGAAGCAAGGTTGATCTTAGACTAACCCTATAGGTTAAGTGGTCCAAATCTGTCTGTGTTGAAGTCGCCTTGTTCTGTTTGAGTGCGTAGTTTGATCGAGTAGACGAGTTGATTTACTTGGTGTTAAAAATGTTTTGCTTTTCGTTGTTTGGGGTGTCCTTTGCCGGGGTAGTTGGTTTCTGGTGTTGTTAGAACCTCCCCTTTCTCGCTCGTCTGTGCGGTTCCCTCTCATCTGGAAGCCTTGTTCTGCCGTCAGATGGAGAAGAATTGCAGTGCTAACCTCAACAAAGAAGCTGATGCATCAAGTTCCAATCCTTCGGTCAACGTCAATGGCAACCCCAGTGAAATTCCGGTTATCAAATCAATCAGATATTAGAAGATGCGTTGAGAGCGTGTGCGCTGACTTGTCAAGGTTCGTGGGATCAGAATTTACCCTAGGTAGCATTCTCCTATAACAACAGTCTCCGACAAAGCTGAAGAGGGCGCCTTTTGAAACTCGGTATGCAAGAAAAGGCAGAATACCCTTGTATTGGAAAGAGACTGATAATGGACAAATCAGTAGACCCGATATTCTGAAAGGAGCCGAAGAGCGGGTCAGATAGACCCGTGTAAATCTGAAGACTGCCCAGTCGAGATAGAAGAGCTATGCTGATAACTGCCGTCGGGAATCAAGTGTAGCACGGTGCCTGAGCATCAGAGGCCGTTTAGAGATATGGAACCAGAAAGAAACCTGTCCTGTCTAGAGTATCCCGCCAGGATTGTGGATGAAGCCGAACGTCGAACTCAAAGTCGTGTGATCAAGTTCTGCAAGGTTCAGTGGAGCAACCATTCTGAGAAGGAAGCTACCCGGGAACAAGAAGAAGATCTCCGAGCAGAGTTTCCTAGCTTCTTTCTTTCTCCGTCCGAATCTCGGGGACGAGATTCTTTCTAAGGGGGGTAGGTTTGTAACGCCCTAGTTTTCGCTTTCTGGAGAAAAACCTAATTTAAATAAAGTAAATTCAAAAGTTGGAGTTTGTTTGGTGTTTATGTTAACCTGGCATCCGTTCCCCTCCAAAATCGGGATTTAATTCCCCTCCGATCGAAAAATCGGTTTTCCGGTTTCCGCCGGTACCCGAAAATTCACCCGAGTCCAAAAATGCTCCAAAAACCTCCAAACCACTTCTAAAATGTTCCACATATTCCGAAAGGATTTTAGGAATTATTCCCTGGATTTTTGGACCCTCGTTCCTATTTTATCTCGCGCGGCTTTTGTTTAATGCCTGCGATCCGCGCCCGAATATTCCATTCCACAAAAATCATCCAAATTCAGCGGAACCAATTTTATTGGGTCCCAAATATTCCAAAATGGTTCTAGGAATTTTTCCTGAATTTTTAGGCCATTTTTCGTTATTTTTCTCTAGGGCGAATCGTTTGCGTAAAGGAGGACCAATAGAATGCTGCCACGTGGCATGTGAATAGTGTCATCCCTAACCTCCAGCCAAAGGAAAGTAACAGAGGGCTCTCCAATGGTTTCTAAGGCTAGGGCTTGGATTCAATTCCTCATAACTCCTCCAATTTAACTCCAAAACGCGAACGGTCGGTTCCGTTGGATTCGCGCCGACGAGCTCTTCCAATTCCCCACCTCGGTGCGCCATCAATCCCGCCGGAAATGGCTCCATTCAAGAAAAACCGAAAAGCACTAAAATGCCATTAACTCGGGCGTTACACCCCCAAACGCCGCACCACCACCTCCTTTCACTCCGTATAAGAGTCCCGGTTCCGGTGGTGTATCCCTTTTTCCCTCTACTCCACGTTTACGACCATGAGATCAAGAAAACCAGAGGTGGGTCGCACTTTTTCGGTGTTTTTCGTGTTCGTGCTCATAGCTTCGTCGCCGGTGAGCCATTCTTCATGCCACTTGGTTATTTGTGACCGTGGATGAGTCTAGAAGCTAACCCAATCGTTGGATTTAGGTTTGATCAAGAGTTGGCGATGAATTTCGAGTTTTGGTGCTTTCGGCCGAACCTCCGTTCTTCGTCGATTTCTCCGATTCCGGTGAGTTTGGGCTCAATCCCTTCCTCCTAGATGTCCCTAAGGATGTTATCTATTGATTCTAGACTTTTGTTTGGATCAAATCCGTGCAAAAATGAGTGAAAAATCAAAATTTTGGAGTGGGGCATGTTTTTGGTGCTCTCTGTTTTAGAGCTCCCATGGGGAGCTTGGGCCCGTGCCCTTCTTTGCCGCCCGGCCGGCTCTTGCCCCGCCAGCTGGCCCGTCTGTATGCCGCCGCCGCCACGCGCCGGTTCGCCCGCCACGCCGCCCGGCCGCCCGGCCTGCCGCCACACCGGCCGCCTCGCCGGCGAGCCCCACCCTCCCCCTTCAAAGCTCCATCTCCCATGGCCACGGCTTCCATGACAAGCCATGAGGAAGAAGCCTCCCACTCAATGACACCTTGACCCCACTTACCATAGAGTCACAGCCAGTCAAAGTCAGCCGGTCAAACTTTGACCCAGTCAAAATTGGAATATTCCGGGAATATTCTCGGTTTTCCGATTTATTCAAAATTCAAACTTCGGAAGCTCATAACTTTCTCATCTGAACTCCGTTTGACTCCATTCAAATTTCTAAATTCATCTAAAATCAAGATCTACCTGCCAGTACTACTTTTGTAATTTTTGGATTTTATTTATTTTCTTTTATTTATTTATTGCCTCGATTTGCGCGTAGCCGGGGACCCCGACGCGACCGCCGATCCTGCCGCCGGACTTCAAGTGTTCAACATTCTTGCCGTGACCGAGGCAAGTCTCTTTGACGCACGTTGATCCCATGATTTATAAATGCTTTCCAATGTTTTATAAACTGCATTGCTATTTACCTATAAGGATGATGTTAACGTTAGACTATTAGTTATACCTGTTGTCCATACCTCCTTGATATTGTTATCCCTGACCCTTTGTCGCCCTAGTATAAGTACTCCACCAATATAAATGTTTTTGGAAAGGTGTTCTTTAATTAAGGGAAAAGACTATTTGACAGACATTTTAGATAAATCAAATGGGATGGAATGCAAAGTGGAGTTAGATGATTATTAGTGATGATGTGGTAATAGTCGTTATGAAAGTAACCTGGGAATGGTGGTAGTTTCAATATTGCGGAGTTGGAGTGTTGTAGCGAATCGCAGTATGATTAGTATGAACTGGGGAAGAGTGGGAAGAGGTATGATATGAAGAATAATGGTCGGTAAAGTTAAATAAATAATATTGGGAGGCATACTTGTGGATCAAATAGAATAAGTGGTGAATTATATTTCGGTGGATTTTAAAAAAGAATATTATATGATAATCATTTATGGAGATTGTGAATGATCTAGAATGTTTGGTGGTTTATTGAATGATAATATTACGTATTCTTGGTGGATTAAAGTAGATGATTTAGGGGTGATAATGTGAAGGATTAAATACATGACGTTATGAAGTGCTATCGGTGGATTGTAGCCTAAATGATTAGAGTCGATATCGTGAAGTATTCTCGATGAATCACACAATGATATGATCAAATATACTCGATGGATTCAGTGAATAATATTGAGAATCGTACTCGGTGGTTTAGTAGATGATTTTGTGAAGTATGGTGTTGCGATAACCATCTAGGTGGGATTATGAATAATGAGGATTGTATGTGATTTGTTTAGCCAACTTGGTGTCATTGTTTAGGGAAACAAATTATAGGCAATGAATCAATGAAATCTTGGATTTGTAGAATCTTTCATGAAATATGCTCGGGATGAGATTATGAATTATTCTCGGTGGATCAAGTAGATTACAAGATTTAGCGATGTATAGATGATGGGTAACCCCTAAGAAGACTTATATTTTGAGGAGATTGTTTCATATACAATGATGTCAGTAGCTTAGCATGATTTTGGAGTTATGATGGCACATGGTATAGATTTTACTTGTTGGAGTACTAAATTGGATTGGATTATATAGTGCCATGATAATAATGGGGGAATCTTGGTGGTCTCATGAATTTTGGAGATGATAGAACTGATTATCATAATTTTTATCAAACACTGAGTTTTGTATTTTATAAAATAAACTATTGGTGGAATAGAATAGTACGGTAGAAATGCTTAGCCTCGCTATCGTCAATATTCACCTATGGGTGGGACTTTCAATTATCTCTTGAAAACTTGTGTTGGAAGTTATAGGCAAGGAGTATTGCCAATGGTTTACAAAATAAAAATAAAATGAAAAATGATTTCGACTTGGGCGGCATGGAATGTCGGGTGGAAGCGGACCAAGCCTTGGTTCTTTTGTGCAAGTACCGCCCCAAGTCAATTAAGGACCGACACTTATGACTGTCTCCATTCTAAGCATAACTGTACAACCACATGTCAAAGTGGGCACGACCTGGCTAACTAATTTGTAGAAACCTGACTTAGACTCACCACTCGGTTGTTGTGTGATAGCCGGAAAGAGGCATTGTTGTTGTTGGTGTTGTTTTTCTCACACGGCGCAAGAGGGGGCTTCTGTACTGGGCGGATAGAACCCTAACAGCGGTGAAACCTCAGCGGGTGAGTCGGGTTAGGCGTATACATTGTAACGGCCTTGTCATGATATCCCTGCCGGCACACCTAAGGAAGTGTGCTAGTAGCTTGGCATCAAGGGAATATCATGTCTTGTGGGTAAAGTTGTACACCTCTGCAGAGTTAAAACTATTCGAATAGCCGTGCCTACGGTCAAAGGCAAAGCAAGGAATGCTTTCATACTGGTAGACTTTGGTTTTTGGTTTCAAACTAAACAATGTTTCGTTTTGGGATCCGGGAGCGGTTAGAACTCTCGGGTGTGCTTCTGGCGGCTAAAGCCAGGTAGGTGGAAGGAACCTGATTTTATGAACCATAGCGGACAGAGCCATGTGATTGGATTAAACCCTGATTTTTTTGGATTGTGGCGAATAGAGCCTGTATATTAGTGAGTGGTGGTTAGAACCTTCACTACAATATTACATAATTCAATTATTAAAAAGAATTGCTCAAATATGCTTTGTGAAAATTTATTATCAAGTATGATTTACTGAAACTTTGCTTTATGCAAAAGAACCATATTAAGCCATCTTTGGATGGCCTACATTATGCATAATTTCCCAGACTTGCTAAGTACTTTATGTACTCACGTGCTACATTCCAATCCTCTCTCAGAAGTGAAAGAAGCTGTTCAAGAATTTCAACGACTAAGGCGCGCTCCCCACTCGATTGCCTGTGGGCATTTGGATGGGTCGCTTGGTGTTTTCGTCTTCCGCTGCAGTGGTTCAAGTTGTTCTGCCTGTTCAGGTCGTAATGGTAAACCTTGACCATAAGGTCTTTGCTCTTATTTGGTATTATTCTTTTTTAGTTTTTGGTATTTGTGATATGGTTGTTGATTCATCACTTTTGACTGTGTGTACTAGCTACTGATATGGGACTAGTACAGAAATACACAGAGGACTCCGGATAGCCGATCTGGGGGCCTACATTACATTTGTGTACTTACTTTGATGAACAAAAGTAGCTTCCTTTGATTGTTTGATTTGAAATTCCAAGAAGTATGTCAACTCTCCCATCATGCTCATTTCAAATTCGTCTCTCATGGTTTCTAAAAACTTAGACACTAAAACATGAGAGGAACCACCAAAGATAATATCATCAACATAAATCTGAACGAATAGTTGATCATTGACTTGCTTGAGTAAAAAGAGAGTTTTGTCAACTTTTCTCACTGAAAACCCCTTTTCAAGTAAAAAGGTTTTTAGTCTATCATACCATGCTCTAGGGGCTTGTTTCAAACCATACAAAGCTTTTGACAATTTGTACACATGATCTGGAAACTTTAGATTTTCAAAACCAGGTGGTTGCTTGACATAAACCTCCTCATTTATGTAGCTATTAAGAAAAGCATTTTTCACATCCATTTGATACAATCTATAACGTTTAGATGCAGCAAATGCTAAAAGAATTCTAATGGCTTCAATTCTAGAAATAGGAGCAAAGGTTTCATCAAAATCTAAGCCTTCAACTTGAGTAAAACCTTGGGCAACCAATCTAGCCTTGTTTCTAACAACAACACCATCCTCACTTTGTTTATTTTTGAAAACCCATCTAGTTCCAATAACATTAAAATCAGGAGGTGGTGAGACTAGTTTCCAAACTTTATTTCGTTCAAAATTCTCTAATTCTTCATGCATGGCATTGGTCCAAGATTTATCAGATAATGCATGAGATATATCTTTGAGTTCAAAAGAAGAAACTAAAATAGAATGAGCATGAGTATCAGAATGAATAAACCTGAATCGGGTGATTCTCTCATTTAGGTCTCCAATCATTTGTTCAGATGGATGCATTTTCTGAATGTGTAAGGGAGCTTTGGCTTTTGAAACTTCTCCTTCTCCTTCTTCATTTTCAGCATGTACAGATGATGTTGTAGCTTGAGGATGGCTAGCTGTAGGTGATGTAGTAGTAGGTGCCAAAGGTGCTATAGCTTGTTGTGTATTAGGAAGAGTCAAGACCTCATCTTTAACATCAACATCATCATTGTCTTCAAAGATTTTCTCCCCCTGAACATATGCTTGCAAATTGACTTGATCATGTGTTGATCATCACATGGCTCAAAGAATAAATCTTTGAAATTTTGTAGAAAAGATTTGAATGAAAATCATGTTTTCTCCCTGAGGCCGGCACTACTGATGTTGTGAGGCTGGTAGTACCGCTCGGTCGATACTACTGACCTTTTGAGGCTGGTAGCTTTATTCCAGATAGTGGGTTTTCTCTAAGGATTGAAAGTCAGCACTACTGTGCTTGAAGGGCGGTACTGCCGGAGGTGAGGTAGTACCGGCCCCAAGCCGCTGGTAGTTCTTTTCCAGAGAGGTGATTTGGTGCAGTGCGTTGAGGTCGATAGTACCGCCCGTGGGGGTCAGTACTGCCGCTCGAGCAGTACTACTGGGCCCAGTAGGGCGGTAGTACTGAATTTGTTGTGCAACGGCTAGTTTTCTAGCTGTTGGCCTAGAGGCCGGCACTACCAGCCCTACATGGGTGGCAGTGTCGGTTTTGCTGAATTTTGCCCTTTTTGCCCCCCAACGGCTAATTTTCTTTGGAGAGGCTATGAATGGAGCCTTAAGGGCTAACATTTATGCTTGCTGAGTTTTTGGTAGTTCTTGGGAGTGAAGCGCATTGCTGCACTCTCTAATTTGTCTCTTGAGCTAAGAGTGAGCCCTAATGGCATGCTTTGCAATTTGGAAGTAGATTGAGAGTCTCTTGTGCATGTGTTACACTTGAGGAGGATCCTTTTACATGTGTTGTACTTAGGAGGTCACCGGAGTGCATGTGCTGCACCAAGTGAAGCTCAAGCAGGAGTGGTTGACTTGTTACTCTTGGAGGTTGTCACCTCCTAGATGGAGTAGGAATGTTGTGCACGAAGCTTCTCCATGGAGGTTGCGAAAATCCTGGCAAAGTTTATGAAGGTCAGAGTTGCCGGCATTACCGCAGGTGTGAGGCCGGTACTATTGGAGGAGCGTTAGTTCCAAGGTTTCAAATTTCGTTTTCGGTATATATCTCGGAGGTGGCTGAAATCCGAAATTTCGGCAATATCTCAAAATTTCAGACAAAATCTAAAAAACAAAATTTCAAATCTAGTTTTTTTTTTCAACCAGGATTTCCGAGATTTCGTGATTTTGGCCTAAATCATCAAGATCTCGGTCTAAATCATGGAGATCTCGGTCAACTTGAAATGACCAAAAAATGGTTAAAAACACATCAAAACATTTTAAAAATTTTTGTGGATGATTCTAATGTATTACTAATGTTCCCATAAATTTTTGAGATGTTGATCAAGTCAGAGGAATTTTTAAAAATTATGATAGTGCTAATGTCGTGATAAAAACCTTATATTTGTTTCATTTTTTATTTTTCAAATGTAACAAATGAAGTTTAAATCATTTGATGCTAATGGGCTTTTAGGTTTATTCTATATCATGTCATCAGAAGTTTTATTGCCATTGTTCATATTGACAGTGCATATTTGTTCCAGGTATATGGTATGTATATATATCCTAGGATGGTTAAGTTCAAAATGCACTAGGAGTCACCATATATTATCTAGTTATCTTAACTCAGGACCTAAAAGATGTATCCTTGACATGCTTTATTGTACTAGCTTAATATCCTTAAAAATACATATTGCAATCAGTTTGCAAGTAAAACTGACACTAATAGTATAAATATTGCAATCGGTTTTAAATTATAACCGACACTAATACTCATCCTTATTGCAATCAGTTTTCAATTAAAATCGGCACTAATAATTAGTTAAAACCGACACTAATACTAGCATATTACAATCGGTTTTATTTAAAATCGACACTGATAAACTTCAATATTGCAACCAGTTTTTTATTAGAAACCGACACTAATAATCATCATATTGCAATCAGTTTCTTATAAAACCGACATAGATAGTCATCAACATCACAAACGGTTCTCTAGAGAACCGACCCAAATTTGTATTCCTATTACAATCGGTTTGGAATGAAAACCGATTCAGATGACTTTGTGTTAAAACTTCTTCATCATCGAGCTCCCACCGTCGCCGCCCCCGTCACACAATCATATCATACTAGGGGATATAAACATAATCAAATCAATCTCAACTCTCAAACTCTCCAATAATAAAAAAATTGCACCAACTTGACTGAATCCTTGTTGTTCCTTTGAAATTGTACAGTTCTGATCCAGTCATTAACATGTATTTCAGCTCTAATCTCTTGTTTTCTCCTGCTGAACTAACTTGATTTTTAGTTTTGAATCACTAACACTTGGACTAACTCATCACAAACAAAAGTAAAGCATAATGAGCTAATAAATTGTATTGCAAATGAATCACAGTTGATCAGGATGATCAATAGAGATTCTATGTCAGGGACAGTTGAAACTCAGAATAGATGCAAAATCGATTTTCACACAACATATGCACCTCAAATTGAACCGACCGAAAAATGGTCAAAAACACGTCAAAATTTTTTTAAATTTTTTGTGGATGGCCTTGACCCCAAATCCATTCAAATCCCGCCAACAAAAATTGAAATCCGGTCAAAATGACTGAGATTTCGGTCGAGATCACCGAGATCTTGGTTGAAATTGCTGAGATCTCGCTGAAATTTGCACGGGCACTATAGCATTTTGAATTTTTTTTAATTTCTTTTATCCTGCCGAGATTTATGATCTTGGAGGGGTCCGAAATCAAAAATCTTAGTCAAAATTTCCAAATTTTTGCTGAGATTTTGAACCTTGGGTAGTACCGCTCATTGAGACTGGTAGTATTGGAGGTCCGGTACTACCGCCCCTCATGGCCAGCAGCTTTATTTTAGAGAGTGTGTTTTCTCTAGATTTTGAATGTCGGTACTACCGGGGCTTAAGGGCGGTACTACCGGAGGTGTAGAAGTACCGACCCCAAGTCGCCGGTAGGTTTTTTTTTCCAGAAAGGTGCTCTGGAATTTGAACTGAGGCCGATAGTACCACCCGTGAGGGTCGGTACTGCTAGAGATCGGTACAACCACACTTTGTGCATCGGTAGTACCGGGTTTCCTATGCAAACGACTTGTTTTTGCCCAGTTTACCCCCCAATGGCTAGTTTTGCAACGAAGGGCTATAAAAGAACCCCATGTGGGGCAAGGGCTGATTGTTGATGTCTTGGCTGGTTCTATTGAGCATTTGGGTGAGGTTGTGCATGTGTTGCACACACATTTGATTTTTGAGCTAAGAGTGAGCCTTAATTGCATGTGTTACAATTAGGAGTGGATTGAGAGCCTCTTGTGCATGTGTTCCATTTGAGGAGGATCCTAATGCATGTGTTACACTTAGGAGGTCAACGGAGTGCATGTGTTGCACTAGGTGAAGCTCAAGCAGAAGGCTTGGCTTATTACTCTTGGAGGTTGCCGCCTCCAGCGTCGTGTGTAGAGCTTCTCAATAGAGGTTGTGAGAAGTCTGGAAAAGTTTGTGAAGGTTGGAGCTTGCCTACCTGGAGGGTTAAATTAGCTACCACTAGTGGATTCGAGGTGAGTGCTCAAGTGTGGAGTCGGTCCATCATGTTTGGGCTTGCCTCAATGTGGATTAGGGGAGACTAGCAAATCTCTGAGACCGCGGTAAAACATTGATGTGTCTCTTGTGCTTTACTAGCAATTCTTTATTTACATTGTTGCAATTTACATTTTTAGAATTATATTGCTTGCTTGATTAGAATTGCTTATTGTGACACCACGGAGAGTCGTAATCTTATAAAATATGAATGTTGAGGTCAAAACATTATAAAATGTGAAATCGGATGTTAAAACTTTACGCTATGGAGTTTAATCGCGTTTTTGGGCCAAATTCGGGAGATTGGGCCTTTCCGGGGCGAGTTGGGCTTTAGGGGGAATCCCACCTGGGCCAAAAGGGGGAGCCTTTGGCCTATGAGGGGGAGTAGGACAGCAAGGGGGGCTGCTTGCGCCAGCCCCATGCCCCCTTGCGCCTCCCCCTAGGAACCCTAGCCGCCCCCACTTTTCCCCTCCACCCCATTGCCTCCACCTCTCCTAGCCGCCACCTCCCTAGGCCCTTGCGCCCCTTCCCTCACCTCTCCACCCCCCTTGCTGCCCGAGGAGGCCTTCCCACATCGCCATCCCATGGTACCATTCAACGGGAAGCCCTGCGACGAGGAGATCCGGCGATTCCAACGCGAGGAGGACGATCGGAGAGCCCGGGAGGAAGGATCTCGGCGTTCGTCGTTCGTCGGGAAGAGGTAAGGCATGGGTGATCTTTGGGGTTGATCTAGGTGCTGCTCTAGAGGTCAATTTCATGTTTTTAGATCAAGTGGTGGTGCTGTCCATGGGTAGATTTGGGAGAAAACTAGAGTTGCCACGTTCTCTGTTTCGGGCAGATTGAGCAGTCGACATAGGGTTTGGGTTTTCACCAATTTAGATTCGGAATTTGGTCGGCCGCCTGTCGAGGAAGTTGTAGGTAATTTCAATACCTTTCAGTGGGTATAAAGAACGTCAAATTTCGCCCAGACATTTGAAAGTTATGCTCGTTTTACCGAGCGTGTTAAAAACTGTAACGTGATTGGAACAGATCACGGTATTCTGTAGATTAAACCACTTTAGAGTCCGAATATATTTTTCCATATACTTAGAAAAAGTTAGGAAATTTCCTAAGATACGCGAGGATGTACTCGTTTAATTGATTCGGAAGCTTAGAACCCGAGTTAAGCCTTTTGGAAGTCTGCTGTCCCGACGGGACAGAACCTTTGTTTTTGGGTTTTGCGAGTAGTTTGCGAAGTCGGGGTAGATGAGTGTTTGCGTATTATTTTGTGGGCATGATTTTGAGTGTGTGGCGCCTATGTGCAGGTGGTGTGACCCCGGGAGTGCCCTCTACTTCTCGCCAATCCGTCGCCCGTGGTTGAGGCAAGTGTATTGGAATGGGTAGCGAGTTGTAGATTGCTAGTTTTGTTGAGTTGAAATTGGATATAGGATATGTTCACATGCCATGCTTTAATGTTTGCCCCTTGATACGATGAATATGGTTTATTATGTTGTGATGCCATGTGTTATTGTACAAGTTATCTATGATGTTGGCATGTTTGCATAAATGGCATGATACATGGCCGGGTCGGTGAGAAAGTCATAACTAGTCCGGTAAGGTCGGTGAGAAAGTTATGACTAGTCCGGGGCGCCATTGAGTAAGTCCTACATCGTGATTCCATCCACCGCGGTGAATGGAAGCGAGGAGTAGGCACCCTCCATCTTCGGGATGGAAGGGAGGAGAGGGTGCACACCGACGGGTGTGTACTCAACCATACCGGTATGAGTTTCCAGGAGACATGTGCATCTCATCGCATTGCATACATGATGATGATAATGATATGTGAACATGAATAAGATGATAGACATGATGTGAGTTGTTGTAGCCATGTAATTGTTCTTTTGTACCATTGCAATATACTTGCTGAGTGTTGAACTCACGCTTGTGCTTTCTTGTTGTTTTAGGTACCATGAGACCGGCATGCGGGGAAGGGAAATAGTCACACTTCTACACGTAGATTCACTTATTTTGTTCCCACAGTCATTCAATTGGGTCTTGATAATAAATTAAGTGTGATGCTTATTGATTTATGGTTTAGTTTTGCGATATGAGAGTCTTATTGTTCGTTTGGCTCATGGAGACATTGAATGCTTGGAATTAGACTTATATTGCTATCATGCCTTTAATTATTGCTATTTTAGATGCCTCATATATTGCCATATATTGCTATGCTATTGTTGTTCCTTCAACTCATGTTAAAACAAAGGAGATGCTGCTGAAATTTTGGTTTTTAGCATTCGTGCCTTTGCTATAATTTACTTGTATTTATGGTATTTAGAGGTTGCTTAGTCTATGTTTGGTAGCATTCGGGCATACTAAATGCCGGGGTGTTACACTTATTTTTTACAGACTTAATTAATTAGTGCACTTAATGAGCATAGAAGATTTAGGCCTTAATTGCCAAAATCTTAGCTTATCGCTTCCCCATTACTCTTTGTTAAGGTTTTGACTTAGGGGTATTTAGGCGAGTTATTTTTTTAGAAGATTTTTTAAAGCCGCCTATTCACCCCCTCATTAGTGCACTTAATGAGCATAGAAGATTTAGGCCTTAATTGCCAAAATCTTACCTTATCGCTTCCCCATTACTCTTTGTTAAGGTTTTGACTTAGGGGTATTTAGGCGAGTTATTTTTGTAGAAGATTTTTTAAAGCCGCCTATTCACCCCCTCTAGTTTTGGGACCCGAATGTGCAAATCTGGACCCTTTGTGTATTCAACACTAGTCCAGGATCACGCTAGTGCACACAGTCTCAAGATAGATAAAATATCATAATCATTCACAGTGGAATAATAAATAAAAATTTTATCTGTTAATATAACCTGTTTGGTTAACCTTATGGTCAACTTACAATAATATGCCTCGCAAGGCAAGGGCTCAAATATAAAGAAAACTACAGCGAAAACGTAAGGCTCGTATTAACCCATCCGTATGCCATAGGCAACTGACTGGGCTCGTACCCTAATTGCTCGGCTCCTCTTGGTACTCCTCCTTAAGAGCTGGTGTAGATTCTTCTTCAATTGGTGTTTGAATTGTTGCAAGGGGGTGAGTACATAAAGCACTCTGAAAGTCATGCACAGAATGCAAGTCTAATAACTACATGCATAGATTATTCCAAATGAATAACTGAAGTGGTTGTTTTGCAATAAAGCAGCATTTATAAATAACATAAGTAATTGCAAAGCAGTGAAACAAGTAGTAGTAGTAGTAGTAGTAGTAGTAGTAGTAGTAAATTTTTTAGTTATTTCACAAGTAAACCATCTCACAACCTTAAACCAATTTTCACATTTTCATAGGCAAACTACCTCCATTCTCAAGTTTATTTTCTCAAAATCTAACTCTTAACTGTAATTTTCGAACATTGTCTAATACCGTGGACACGGTTATTCGAATAGGTTTGACACTCTGCAGAGGTTATACACTTTACCCAAAAAATACAATCAATTCACCACAAAGACGAATGACCATAATAAAACCTTTACAATGCTTCGTCTAAACCTAGTAGTGCCCGTTGAGGTTTCAACACTGAGGGAACTGGTTACCACCATCAAGACCCCCCTCTTGCGCCATGTAAGTCTACCCGTACCCCCGGAACTCACACCACCACGACAGCACCAACATCTAGACATCATAAATTAGTCTGCTAGGTCTGTCTCATTCCAGACATGTGGTTGTATGTTTAGCCCAGTTCAAATGCTTGCAAGGTTAAGTCCTTAATTAACCGAGACAAGACTTACAAAAGACTCATAACATCTAATCACCAAAAGAACCAAATGCGACCGCCCAAATGCCACACTTGGCCCACCATATTCACCACTCTTGCCGCTTGCCTTAGTCTAAATCATTTTATCACCCCTAGTTGATTACCATGCACCATGTGCCATCAACATCATTATTAACACATGACACATATTTCATAAACTCATTTCATATTCCATTAAGTAAGTTTAATTTTACTATTCCAAAATGATATCAATAACACGTTGCATGTCTAAGCAAACTATTACGTTTTTGTAACCCATGTTGGCAATTTAACATAACAACCAACTATTAATCAACAACCCTAGGGTGACAAATGAATCATAGTATACAATTAATAGTGACAAGGTAGCATAATCCAGTAGGTTGATTAGCTAATACCAAATTATTTGAAATCACTTTTATTTGAACTAGCATACAATAGTTTGAAATAATATAATTTTAAAACATGGGATCAATATGGTCAAAGCACAACTTGCCTTGGAAATGCTCGTATTCCTGCGCTGAACCTTGCTCTTACACTAGTTAGCTCTTCTCCCTCGAATCCCTCGGGCAGTTCAACATCTACGCGTAACGAATAAATAAACAAATAAATATCAAAAATAGATTACAACGCAACTTTAAAAATCAAATAAAATCCACCATCAAATAAAGTATAATTTTACAAATTTTTAGGCTCTAGAATCACCTCAATCGGAGTTCGTATAAGGGAGAGCGGATTTTTAAAATTTTAAATCGCATAAAGCAATAAAGAAATGATTTTTAAAATTTTAAAATTACTTTTATAAATAAAATAAAATTTTGAGCTATTGTAAAATATAAGTATTCATAATATTATTTTATAAAAATAAAAAAATATTTTTTATTTTTTTCGAACTTTTTCTCTCCTGTTACAGTACCCACGCGGCTTACTGTAGCTTGCGTGTTTGTTTGCTCAAACCATACATAGCACAGAGCAAATCGAACGCAGCATAGAGCAAGGTAGCAATGCTAGGCAAAGCTAGGGCAAGACTTTGGCCAAACTGGGTGTAACACCCCGGCATTTAATATGCCTGAATGCTACCAAACATAAGCTAAACAACATCTAAATACCACAATTAAACATAAATTCTAGCAAAGGCGCACATGCTAAAAACCGAGATTTCGGCAGCATCTCCTTTGTTTTAACATGAATTAACACAATATCAATATCATGGCAAGATATGTCATAGCACACGACAAATAAAACATCAACATAAATGGATATATCATCAAATTACGCCAATAAAAGCATGCTCAACCACTTCATAAGCTATAACCAAGCAAATAAGGAATCACAAGCATGCTAAATTAAACCCTACATTAAGTTTATGGCACAACTCTTAATATCATGTCTCCAAGTAATTAATTATGGACTATGATGGTGGAGCTACGTGTAGAAGTGTAGCTAGACCCCTTTTTCCCGCATGCCGATCTCAAAGTACCTAAAAACAACATAAAACACAAGCGTGAGTTCGAAAACTCAGCAAGCATATTGTAATGGACAACAAGATCATTTACAAGACAATAATACCTTACATCACATATAACATCTCATACTTGAGCACATAACAACATCATCATCATTAAATATGTATTGCAATGCAATGCAATGCAATGTTATGCTCATATCTCCTTGGAAACTCATACCGGTATGGTTGAGTACACACCCGTCGGTGTGCAACCTCTCCCCCCTTCCATCCCGAAGATGGAGGGTGCCTACTCCTCGCTTCCACAACCCACGGTAGATGGAATCACGATGTAGGACTTACTCTAATGGCTCTCCGGATTAGTCATAACTTTCTCACCGACCTTCCCGGATTAGTTAATGACTTTCTCACCGCCGGCCATGTAACATGTCATGCATGCAACTATGCCAATTATCATATTTCACATGTACATAAACATATGGCAACTCATCATGACAAATATAAACACATGGCATCGAACCATGATAATCATACTCAATATTTCATTGGAAAACAGCAAGCATGGCAAGTGAGCATAGTAAGTGTTCAATCTTTCACCCAATATCAACAAACAACCTACAATCCGCTATACATTACAACACACTTGCCTCAACCGCGGGCGACGGATTTGTGGGACGTAGAGGGCACTCCCGGTGTCACACCACCTGCACATAGGCATCACACACTCACAATAATGCCCGCAAAACAGTACACAAATCCCCATCTAACCCGACATTGCCCACTACTTGCAAACCTAAAAACAGAGGTTCTGTCCCGGCGGGACAGCAGCCTTGCAAAGGCCATAACTTGAGTTCTGGGACTCCAAATCGATTAAACGAGTACACCATCGCGAAGCTTAGGAAATTTTCTACCTTTTTCTAGTTATACGGAAAGACTGATTCGGACTCTAAAATTGTTTAATCCACAGATTACTATGATCTGTTCCAATCGCGTCACAGATTTTAACACGCTCGGTAAAACGGCCATAACTTTCAAACGGCTGATTGGATTTTAACGTGCTTTATGTCCACGGAAAGATAATTAAATTATCTACAACTTCTTTTAAGTCCGTACGGACAGATTCGGATTCTAAATCGACGAAAACTCGAACCCTAGCCCGACTGCTCAATCTGCCCAAAAACAGAAACGTGGCAACGTCTAGATCTAACCCAAAGAACTCCAACCCAGCACCACTAATTGATCTAAAAACTTCATAAACACCCTAAGAACAGTACCTAGATCAAACCCAAGGATCCCCATGATCATACCTTTGCCCAACGAACGAATCTCCAATAGATCTCCTCTCGCCTCGCTCCTCGTTCCTCGCTCCTCGTTCCTCGCTCCTCGCTCCTCGCTCCTCGTTCCTCGCTCCTCGTTCCTCGCTCCTCGTTCCTCGCTCCTCGCTCCTCGCTCCTCGGATGGATCCATGAGGATGCAGGGGTGGGGAGACCACCCTAGGGCAGCAAGGGGGTGGAGGAGAGGTGGTGTGCAATAGGGAGCAATGGGGAGCAATGGGGGAGGTGGAGGCGCAAGGAAGGGAGAGGGGAAGGTGGGGGTGGCGGCTAGGGCTTGGAGGGAGAGGTGGGGGCGCCCAAGGGCAGCGGGAGCACGCCCAAAAGGCTGGTGGGGAGCCCTTTTACCAGCCCCCACACCCAATCCTAGTCCGTTACGGAGACCTACTCCATCCCACCAAAGCCCACCAAGGCCCAAACTCCCTGAAGGCCCAAAACCTAAGCGGCCGGAAAAGCTATTAACCTCCATATCCTATAGTTTTAACCTTAATTCCACATCTCATAATGTTATTAACCTTATCATGCACGTTAAATAAGGTTACGACACTCCGTGGTGTCACAACGCTTCAAAAGGCCCAAAAACGCGAGTAAACCTCAAGCCGAAAGGTTTTATTCTCTAATTTCACCTTCTATAACGTCACACAAAACCGTAGTGTCACACTGGGAGGTGCACCGGAAAGCTCACGATGCGACGAACTCAATAAAGGTCATGTTACAGTGGAGAGGCATGGATAACAATGCAACAACGCAATGAACAACTATGATCATACTTTGGTAAAACGTAAAATTCGTCGCCTACAGTTCATTAAACTTGAAATTGTTTGAGGGATTACCTTCATGACGACCAGGGGCACGACGTGTCGCGAACGGTTTTGGAAGAGACGCTTTGGAGCTCTAGGAATCTTGCAAGAATATGTCGGTGATATTCGGTTTGCACTCCGAATGCCATGGCATTCCGAGAAAACACAGGCACACGAGGTTGGGACAAGTTGAGGGACGAATAGAGCAATGAGAGGGAATCTCGTTGCTCTCCTTAAATAGGTTTGGGGTGGCTCATAAAGATAGATACGGTTTATTTAAAGAAGAGTTCGATCTGAATAAAACTCAATTTTATTCCGAAATAGAGAGGACTAGGATAGGATAATCATGGGGTTTCGTTGAGAATAAGGTGGCACACGTATTAGACACGAATTCGGAAGGAAAATGTGAAGGATTGTAGCTCTCAAAATCTTAGCCATGGTGGGAAGAGAGAGAGCATGTGTGCTGGAATTTGGCTAGAGGTTGAAGATGATATGACATGTGGGTCCTACCCTTTTTAATTATTTTCAAAATTAATTAATGCTAAAAATAAAAAGGCTTTGGAACTATAGTAACTTAAGTTCACAAATTCTAATTTTTTTTTCAAAAATGCTTTGAAATATTTTAAACTTACTGTAAAAATTTTAGAATTTTTTGAGTAATATTTTAGCTACATTAAATATTTTTGTAAAACAAAAAATATAAAAACAATTTTATAAATTCTAAAAAATTCAGTAAAAATCTTTAGAAAATTAGAAATAAGTGATAAAATATTATTTTGAAAATTTTAGGATGTTACACTAGTCGGCATCCTTGACCCTACAGATACATAATCACAAAACTTGATTTTATTATTGTGGGTTGATTTTATTATCTAATCTGATTTTATTACAAAATTACAAACTTGGCTGATACATAATTATATATAGATCTAACCTCACTAATCTAATCTGATTTTATTATTGTGAGTTGAGGAGCATGACGGAAGAATGGAGGACAAATCAGTAAGGCTAGTAAGCTAGTGGGCCTTGGTCAACTGTACTGGATATTAATTAGATAGTAATATCCTAAACTAATGCTATGCTTAGTTGTTAATTGGCCATTGGGGGTTAGGAGGACAATGGATGGAAGTAGGGCACTCTCCACTGGAGGAATATGCTTAGGTAGAACAGATCAGATTCAGAGCACTGGTTTGTTGGTTTGTTTCTGTCAATGGCTAGAGAGCATGCTGGCCGGCGTGGCTTGGCTTTGGTGCCTGCGGGTTATGCATGCCGGTCATGTAACTACTATTCTTGCAATCTTGCTGACCATGTAAGTACTATATATTAATTCTTTCCTTTTGCTTTATACAACTCAGTGACTAATATTCAATTCAACACAAGACACAGGTGGTTGTTTGCTCTAACTGGTAGGAGTTTAAGCAGTTCTAGTATTTCTTATGAGTATCATCTGAGTGTATAGGGACCAAGAAGTCAATTATTTTGGTTCAGCAGTTCGTTGTGTT
Organism: Rhipidocladum racemiflorum; assembly: GCA_036346355.1. NCBI lineage: Eukaryota > Viridiplantae > Streptophyta > Magnoliopsida > Poales > Poaceae > Rhipidocladum > Rhipidocladum racemiflorum. The sequence continues at coordinate 57,112,292 of CM070572.1, read as the reverse complement.
GATGATCTCCTGTGCTGTTTAAGAATAAGTCATAACTGTAATATTTAGCAATATGTAATATTCTATTTAATTTGCTTTACAGGAAAATACTACTTTGTCTATTCAGGATATCCAAATTGAAAGGGAAGCGATGGATTTTTTTTTTTCTATTGCAGTTCTACTAAATTGGGAAGCGATGAAGAAAGTCTTCTCCCAATCAGGCGGCATCCATCCTCTCTTGCATAGGGTGAAGCCAAACTTTTGCATCTTTGAGCACGACTGATCCTACAGAGATGGCTTGTACCTACAATGGATGAAGGTGATATAGGTGCATTGCATAATGCTATTGCTATGGTTTTGATGGCACAAGAATGACATATATAAACCCTCAAGGGGAGGCTATTGTTTTTGTTGACGATCACTGCAAAATAAAGGAGCAACTTTGTCTTTTTTATAATTGAAAATGATGATATTTGTTATAGATTTTTTATTTTGCATACAGACAACCTAAGGTCCTGTTTGGCAGAGCTCCAGATCCTAGCTCCATCTCAGCTGAAACTTGTAGACTGAAATAAAGTGACTTAACTTTATAATTTTATTCTAAAATGTAAACAAGATGATCCACCTAAACACTCTTAGTCTTAGGGGGTGTTTGGTAAAGCTCCAGCTCCACTAAATTCTTGGAGTTGGTGGAGCTAGGTACTCCTAGCTTCATCAAATTCGTAGATCTAGGACTATGGATATATTAAGAATGTTTAGGTGAGTCATCTTGTTTACATTTTAGAATAAAATTATAAACTTAAGTCACTTTATTTCAGTCTACAAGTTTCAGCTCTGAGATGGAGCTGGGATCTAGAGATTTGCCAAACAGGATCTTAATATACCCACAGCTCCAGCTCCACGAATCTAGTAAAGCTAGGAATACCCAATTCCATCAACTCCACGGATTTGATGGAACTGGAACTCTGCCAAACACCCTCTAAGTAATTGAACTAGAAAGTGTCAATTTACTGCTTATGAAGAAAACGGTGGCACTTGGAGAGTAATGTTTTTTCCTCTTGTCGATTATTGTGTCAGGAAGTTTGAAACGGAAAATTCTCCTACTTGACATATGACAAAAAGGTTTAAAATACATAAGTGGAAAATGCACTTAATTAACAAACCAAATTAAAGTCTAAAAGTGTACATGTCAACACTTCAGTGGAAACTATAGTTTTTGTTCGTGATCAATGCAAAGCAAAGGAAGCAACCTTATATTTTTTATAATAGAAAATGATGATATTTATTATATATTTTCATTTTGTCAGGAGCCGCCCAGATCGTCCTCGAGTTGTTGGATGAACAGTTGCTCCCATCGGATTTGGATCCTAGCAACCAATCACCGGAGGTGATCCTGATGCTAATACCCAAGCCCAATGGAGACAACCCTACGAACGTCCAAACGACTCGACAACAACCCCGGTATTCCCCCGGTATGCGACCCGAAACACGCCCAGGATCACCGCATACCGGAAAACAATACGATATCAATTCAATTTGCATAAAGGGGGCAACGAACCCGAAACTTTCGAACCACCACGCAAGCGGATAACAACGGCACAAAGACGAACCCGACAACCACCAAACCAAGATTTGAAAACCACGCCAAGACTCCAAACTAGGCAAGAACGGAGAAAAAGACCAAGACTCCGAAAACTGGAAAATTTCGGCATGACCTTTCTAGATTCTACGGACATCCACTCAGCAGACAAGGAAAACACAGTTGATATATATATATATGGAAAGTAAAAACGACATCCACAGCACCACAGCAGTATCAACAGCTAAGGAAGACACAATGGAACCCGACATACGCGTAAGCGTCCATTACCAAATCCAAAAGCCCATCGAAACGCCTATCTATACAACAAAAGAACCAACCATCGCATTTAGCAAAAGTAAAGCAAATCCCCGGAAGTGTTCTGCCCTGAACACTCCGGCGTAACGGCATCGCCAAACCGCTACTCGGTGCCCCTTGCGTCACCGAGAGGCGACTGGGCAGAACTCACACTCGCCAACCGGATCCTCACCGAAAACCACAAAGCGAAGCATGAGTACGAAAGGTACTGCAAGACTTATCCGTGGGTCCATATATGACCGACTCCAAAGGATTATGCATTTAGTTGTAGCAAGGAGAAAGCTTAAGGTAAAAGTGCGGAAAAGCATTAACATTTGTAGTATAATTGCGACAATCGAACCAATTACAAGTTTAAAGCGATTATAGACCGCACTTACTTCTAGTGTGAGATTGAAATTAACAACAATTAATGTAGAGCAATACATAACCATTTTAAAGCTCAAGCCCAACGGCGAACCCCAAGTTCAAGTTATTTACTACGCAGAAGAAGTTCGGATTAAGCTTGCTCATATCCGAGAGCGCGGCAATTCGAATCGCTTAATTAACCTGCGCAGGAAGCATTGATCGCCACGACACTTACCACAAGGGCCTAGTGTCAACCCCCTCCCAATCATACCCAATCGCTGAAGCGTCCTCCTGTGGCCCGAAAACCTAGCACCCCCTCGAGCAGCCCCAAGCCCGGCTTGGCGCTCGAGAGTCGGCCTAAGCCTCGCCCTCAACCACGTCCAACCACAGGAAGTTACGGTCCATCGATTCCGTATGAGAGAAAGAGTGGCTTACCGTACCATAATCGGGCATGCGACCAACATGTGTGTGCTCAATCCTATTCCACTTACGGATCGGTCCTTAATTGACACAGACGGGGCTACACATTTGAGTCTCCATACCCAATTGAACCAACTCCCCGCCCGGTCCACAATTTATTTCTTTCCAAAACCTTTCCCAATTCCAAACCAACATAATGTAGCGTGTGTGTAATAATAACAACCGCAAGTGACAGAACCCTCCGTCACTTGGCCCGAACCCCGACCTCTAAGTAAGACTAAGCACGGACTCAGTTATATTACCCGTATTAGCTTCAAGGAAGTGTTTAACAATTTTCAATGGGTGTATGTGCAGCAAATGGGATCTAGTCCTATCCCACAATTAACTCCTAATGCAAAACGTAACTCACAATTTAGCAATTTATTCTCAAAAATAGAATCATATAAGGGTTCAAGATGCTTAGGTGCTTGCCTGATGCTTCTGCCGGAGTCTCAGTGACAACCTGCTCACCGTGATCACCCTCGATCGCGGCCACGTCACCCTCCGCGTGATCGTTCTCTACACGACACATATGAATGAGACGAGATGCATGCGATGCACATGCGATGAAATGACAATTTAAGACAACATGCAAGCATTCAACAAGGAAGAAAAGAAATACGACTCAAAACTCCGAATCATTTGATTGAGCTAGAGGCCAACCAAATTGTTAGGAAGATGCAATTTCAATTAGCAGCTCCAAATAACAGTCGGTTATTAGAGAGAAAACAACAACACAATAAGAACGAAATAGAACCCTACTTAACAATACCAATGGAGTTTGCTATCCAAAGACTAAAAGCTTGACCCATGGTTTCAACATAACCTTCGATACTAACACTTTGACGGCAGCACAAGAAGACTACAACTCAAGCATAAAGTGTCCTTACCCCCATGCTATGCTATACCACGACATCTCCAAGGTGCCCCATTCATTAGGAGGATTGAGATGGACACAAGAATTTGGCAAGAAGCAATTGGACGCACATTGGTCCTAGTTGGCATGTTAACAATCACCTAGCAACAACCACCTCTATTGAGTTTGTATGAGCCCTCACAATCATCAATTCATCATCTAACATGACAACAATCCTAGAAGGACCACTATAACCCACACATCCATCCTACTAGTGCTTATAGCCATTTCATCAAACACCTACCATGCACCCAAATTGGAGCACTATTCCCAAACACCCAAACCCTAGCCATGCCATGGAGAGGTAGAGGGAGAGAGAGGAGAGAGGGAGAGGAGGGAGGAGAGGGCCGACTGGGGGGTCGCCGTGGAGGGGAGGCCCGGCCGTGGTAGTGGAGGCGGCCGGTCGTGAGGACAAGGCGGCGGTGGGTAGGCGCCGTGGGAGCCGAGGGAGCCGAGGGGGAGGCGGCACAGCCGTCGGCGCGAGGGGAGGGGAGGCCGTGGCGCCGGTTGGAGGGGAAACCGAGGGGGGGGGGCTCGGGCTGGTGGGAGTGAGGGAGGGCGCAGGGTGGCGTCGGGTGGGGGGGGGGGGAAAACCGGGTGAGGAGTGAGGGCGGGTGGGGACGGGGAGAGAGAGAGAAAAGGAGTGGGGGGGAAAATATCTAGGTGGAAATTACCTGAATGCCCCCATGCCCACACACTTAGGAGAAAAATAAATAAATGAATAAATGGGACCATGACACATTTATTGACATTTATCATTCAACTTGTAAAACAACACAAAATAGTGATTCTAACCCTTAATTAGCTCACGACCAAAACATGAAACCCTTCAAAGGGTATTTAAGACATTTCAATCATCATATGCAATTTAGAACAACCATTCATCCTTAAAAAAAATTCCGAACTACCAAACGACAGTCTTTTTTAGGCAACGGCTTATGAGGGCAGCCAGCGAAAAGTGGGCTTTTGCCTAAGCTCCATCTATGCTAAAGGAGGAAGAAATGTAATCCTTGTTTTGTGTTAAGGCATCGAGAAAGGAGAGACTGTTCACGGTTAAGTTGCGGTGGTTTTTCGTAAGCTAGCACTTTCGAGACATAACGGCAAAATCTTACTAGAAAATACAGCACAACACAATAACCACGAACTGGTATTATTAGAGTATTTCATACATGTAATCCTTATTTTACCTTAAGGCATCGAGAAAGATGACACTGTTCACGGTTGATTCTTTTCATCTCGGCGGTTCAGCCCTCAAACTAACAGCCAATTCATTTCATTGTAGCAAATTCAAAATGTCGTGCAAGGCCTTAGAAAACGTCGTGCAATAATTTCCTTCCACCCCCAATTGGTTGCCTAGAATTGAATTTAATTCGTTCAGTTGGATTCCAAATCCTATTCTAGTTGAATTTGAATTCTGGTGGGCACCTTTTCAACGGAGGTTAACCAACATTAAATCCACGAATGAATGTACTCAATGACGTGGTAGATCGATCGCGAGCGCGCCACGCCGTATTATTCGAAATTCCAAAATTTCGAAATTCTCTCACCCTTCCCCGTCCGGCGCCTGCCGACTCGAGCAAGTGGGTGTCGCAGAAAGGCAAATGCGCCAGAACGGCACAATTCAGGTGACCACTTTGGATGGAAACTTGGACGGACTGTCAGACATATCTTTATTTTCTTGTAGAATGGCCTACGGTAATTTAATTTGAAGGTAGGCCGCAGTGGTCAATTTTATCGGAGCTAGGGGTGAAACCGGGTCGGATACGAGCGGATATTGCTCGTCCCGTATCCTAACCCATATTTTTTTTTTCCCGGATTCGGAGTCGGATACGGATGTCCCGGATACGGATACGAATTCGGATTATTCGGGATTCGGATACGGAGCGGATACCTGACGGATTCGGATCGGGATCGGATATCATAATCGGATAGTAGTATAATACATAATTGTGTACATAAAAGAAAGAATGAAGCATTAACCTTACAACATTAGCTTCAAATCATAATTATTTCAACATAGGATAGTAGTATAGTTAGAGGTGCAAATGGGTCGGATACAAGGAGAGAGATCGAGACATAAAGAAAACAGGGAATAAGGGGAGCTCTTTCATCAAACTTAACCTTACAGAATAAATTCCTAGAGATATTAAATAGTGTTGATTTGTCACATTCTAACAATCTGAAAATAGACTTCTCTCATAATGAGAACTACTTGGATTTGTTTGCTATGCTTCAATTTAGTGACTTAACTAATTCTAGTAATTTGAATAGAAAAGAAGTTTATCAAATAAGTTGAACAAATCAATTTAGGTAAAAGCATTATGTCATCACTCTATTTGTTTGTTGATAGATTTGTTGAAGTTCACGCTTAATAACAAAGTAGTATTTTTTAGTGCCAGTATCAAACAACTATTCTATCTATCCAATAATGAACCAAATTAATGGAAGAATAACTGATTTTATCCGGATATCGGGTCGGATATTGCTCTTCCCATATCCTAACCCATATTACATGAGATTTTTCGAATACGGATCGGATATTACTCTTCCCATATCCTAACCCATATTACATCGGATTTCCAGATACGAATACGGATAACATCGGTACGGATTTTAAATGGATTCGAGACCGGATCGGGCGGATATTTTCTGTCCTGTTTTCACCCCTAATCGGAGCATTGCCTTTTTTTTTTTTACTTTTGCCTGATCTTTTTGCAAGTTTGGTCTCGTTTCAAATAAAATTGTAGATCTAGATATAAAAATATATGTAAATGACCAATTTGACCAAGGCTGCACCTACGGTTTTATCACATTTAGGCCCCGTTTGGCAACTTGGAACCGAGCTGTTTCTACTAGAATCTGGGAGAAACCCAGCCAAATGGACTAAAACTCGGAACGATTCTCCTCGGAACGTTTCTCCTTTTTCCACACCGTGGTTGAATCACTCTCAACCCCGTTTCACTAGTTTCTACTAGAATCTGAAACCGTACCAAACGGTTTGCAGAAAATGATTCTCATTCTACCTGAAACGTTTGTACCAATAATCTGGAACCGTTTCCGTTTCTAATAGAATCTGGAGCCGTACCAAACGGGGCCTTAGGATGTTCGGCTGGTGGAGCGGTGGAGTGGGCGACAACTGGACAAGTGTGGATGCCATATACTCGTGTGCGATGCTAAGTTCGTTTTAGTTTTTGAATTATGAATTATGGATTATAGTATAAGCTATTTTTTATTATAGAAGAATTGGGTCGGGTCGGCTGTGACTTCTAGGTTCCGGACCGAGCCGACGAGAATCAGCAAGAATTAGTGAAAATCAGGTTTCAGCCAGATTCTGATTCTATGTTGAGAGCAGCTTTTGATTCTCGAATCCTTATGTTTGACAAATAATCTGTTTTTTTTTTAAATAAAAACTGTCCAAGCTAAAATAAATAGGGCCCACGTCAAGTCTATCACTACGTGGTTAATGATAAAAATCGAATTCGCCACGCTTTATATATGCATGTCACATTGGCAAAGGAAGGTGCTTGTCACGAGATCTTGTTCCTGACCGCTCTAAATGTCTGCGGTTCTCGTGTCTTCTTCCATTGACGCGTCCGTTGTGGGGGTTCCATCTCGCCATTTCCACTTGTATTACTCTTTTCTTTCCGCCGAGAATAATCCGTTTCCAAGTATATAGATATACAGTAGGAGTATCCATTCTGTTGGGAAGTGGGAACACAGACTCAATCGTAGCGTACCAAGCAGTGGATCCAGGATTTCTATATTATGTATTCGAAGTTACAAAAATATTATTAAGTGAAAAATATAAAAGTTCATAATAGCAAAAAAAAAAAAAAAAGAGTATAAATTGTTCTTACTAGAAACCATCTGAAACATTGTAGAGATTTGTGAATTGAGAATTTTAAATCTACATGCTTCCTCTTTATTTTTGAGTGCTCTGCATACTATATTTTAAAAATCATAATTCAACGTTTCAAATTAACATAACGTTGATAGAGTTGTGAATCGGGGATTTTTATATTTGGGAATCAAGAATTAAATTCACCTGTGCAGTTGCCGATGCCGAATGCCCAGCTGTTGCATGTTGTTTTAGCACTGTTTCCTGCCCCGCCGGTCGCCGATGGTGTCGCACTTTCCATCCCTGATTCGATGCTCGTAGTGGCGTAGGTGAAGCATCTAGGCCCCTAATTTCGTTTGGTTTTAGTAATTAATGACAATCGATGCTAATGGACTAGCAATTTGTTTTGAGTGTGCAAAAGATGGTTGGTCCTCGTTGATAAATTTGGAAAAGTGAAAATCATGTCACAAATGAAGTCAAGCTCAAGATCAAGGTATAAAAAAATGAAGAACCTTTTATAGCATGTTGCTAATTTTGGTGTTTGGAGAAAGATCGAATTGCTAGGTTATGTGCCGTACTATTAAGAGTGACTCTTGATTAGTAGCTTGAGAATGAATAGATTTAATAGCTCAAATAATGTAATAGCTCATGCTCATGCATTGCACTAAATTTGTTTTAAAAGTCCTTGCCTTTTGTCAAAAGCGGCACTACTGGTCTCTAGGTACCGCCCACTAGACTGTGGTTGTTATTTAACAAAAGGCAAGAACTTGTGGGCTGTGGTTTTTTTGAGGCTGGTACTATTGGGCCATAGGAGCGTTACCGTTGGATGAGCGGCAGTACCTCCCCTAATATGACGGTGGCTTTCTAATAGAAGGGCATGCTTTGCCCTCAACCCTTGGCTGGCACAACCGAGCTCAAGGGGTGGTATTGCCGGTGATGCAACACTAATGCTCATTGAACTACGGTAGTTATTTAATAGAAGCCCACACTTGTGTTCGATTGCAGAGCGGTACCATCGGAGTCAAGCGTCAAGCGATAATACCGCCCCATTAATGTCGGTAGCTATTTTCCAGCACCGATGCTCCTGAGTACAGTGCCCATATTTTAAAAATGCGATGCTACCAGCCCAAGTGGGTGGTAGTGCTGGATCTCGAGGGTAAGTGGGCAATGGTCAAAACCTAGTGCATTTAATGCACTAGGTCGACTGTTGAAACTAAGTCTAGCACTACCGGGCCTCAAAGGCCGGTAATGCCGGATTCGGCTATAAAGTTGGGGATTTTGTACGCAACGGCTAGTTTCTTGGTGGGATTTATAAATACCCTCCACCTGCATCAAGAGCAAGTTTAAAGACTACATTGAATACTTGTTGAGTCCTTTCCTCCCTCTCACTACTCTAGAGCATTGAATTATCGAATTTGTGAGTTGTTGAGAGCATTAAGTGCATTGCATTGATTTGAGCCATTAGAGAACTTAAATCTCTTTCAAGCAAGCGTCAAAGTCTATTCTCTTGGAGATTGCGCCTCCTAGACGGCTTGGTGGTGTGGAACCAGTGATCTTCTCAAGAAGCTTGTGAGAAAGCCCGATTGTTTGTGAAGGCCAGAGCTTGCCTACCCAGAGCGGGGAATAGCTACCATTAGCGATCGAGGGAGGCTCATTTGCGCAAGGAGTCAGCTTGAGTTGGTCAAGCAACCTCAACATGGATTAGGGGACACCGAAAAGTCTCTGAGACCACGGGATAAATCTTGTGTTCAACTTTGTTGTTTGATCCTCTATTTTCTATTTGTGTAAATTTGCTTTCCTAGTTATTTATTGTTGATCTTGTATCTAGGATTTTATATTTGCTTAGATTTAGCTTGTTGGTGCACTTTAGTGAAACCTAGACGATTTAAGCTTTAATTGTTAAAATTCTCAATTCTAGTATCACTTGTTTAATTATTGCAATTAGAGCTGAGCATTTTAAAAACCTCCTATTCACCACCTCTAGTCGGTTATCCTTGGTCCTACAAGTGGTATCAGAGCTTGGACTCTCTTTTGGGGCTTTACCACCTAGAGAGTAAATGATGGCTAGCGATGGGGTGTCCATAGGCAAAGCACCTTTCTTTGATGGCACCAACTATGCGTATTAAAAAATACACACGACTGTTTATCTTAAGGCTAGGAGCCCGGGCATATGGAGAATTGTTAGTGAAGGTTTCATCATATCACTTGATCCCATGTCTATTATGTTGGGGAACGCGGTATGCTACTCTAGCACTAATTAAAATTTCTACTGCAAAACCAGAAAAGCTAATCGCAAGAAGGGGATCATAGATCAATTACCACTAGATGCGCAGTTGCGAAATTCTTCGCGCGTTGATGTAATGGATCGTGCTCGGCGTGGATCGTCCTCGCCTCGGATCGTCCTCGCTGCGGATCGTCCTCGCCTCGGATTGTCCTCGCTGCAGATCGTTCTCGCTGCGGATCTGTAACACCCCGGCATTTAGTATGCCCTGGGTGTCACCAAACATGATAGACACAGCATCTAAATGGAACAAATAAAGGTAAATTACAGCAAAGGTGCAAATGCTAAAACCGAAAATTTCGGCAGCATCTCCTTTGTTTTAACATGAACTGAAGCATTAGCAATAACAAGGCAAGTCATATCATAACATAAGACATCTAAAGCAGCAATATAAATGGATATAGCATCAGCATAAGACAATAATTCCAAATCCAACCACTCCGTAAACCATAGCTAAGCAAATAAGGATCACAAGCACACAAATTAAACCATGCACCAAGTTTCATGGCACTAATCATTAATATCATGACTCCAAATGCTTAAACTGTCTATAAGTGTGAAGCTACGTGTAGAAGTGTAGCTAATGCCCTTTCCCGCATGCTGGTTTCATGGTACCTAAAAAAACAACATAAAGCACAAGCGTGAGTTCATCACTCAGCAAGTATATTGCAATGGACTATAAAGAACAATTCAACGTAAACATCACTACCATGTTCAACATCATGTACAAGCCATAATTTCATATACCACATCATTCTCATGTCTCAATATCATTGTACTCATTTCATCATCATCATCATCATCATCATGTATGCAATGCGATGCAAATGCTCATATCTCCTCGAAGCACATACCGGTATTGCCGAGTGCACACCCGTCGGCGTGCATCCCCTTCCCCTTCCATCCCGTAGATGGAGGGTGCCTACTCTTACTGACTTGCTCCCATGCACACACGTGGATGGGACTACGAGGTAGGTCTTTCGTGTTCACTACGTGTGAACACAGAGGCCCGTGACGACATGGGACGCCTCTTCCATTATGAATGCACATATGACATAAACATGTAAATATTGGCATAAACATTAAATACCACACAATCATAATCAATATGAAATCATGTTCATCATGTCATACGCAAACATCATTCTTAGCATCATATCATAAAGCAAGTTGTGTCCAATCAAGTCTAGCAACAATCTAAACGATACCCATTCCAATACACTTGCCTTAACCTCGGGCGACGGATTGGCGAGAGAATGAGGGAACTCCCGGGGTCACAACACCTGCACATAGGTACCACACACTCAAAAACATACCCACAAAATAGTACTCAATCACTCATCTACCCCGACTTCGCAATCTACTCGCAAAACCCAAAAACAGAGGTTCTGTCCCGTCGGGACAGCAGACTTCCAACGAGCATAACTTGAGTTCTAAGACTCCAAATCGATTAAACAAGTACATACTCGCGTAGCTTAGGAAATTTCCTAACTTTTTCTGAGTATATGGAAAAATTGATTCGGACTCTAAAGTGGTTTAATCTACAGAATACCGTGATCTGTTCCAATCTCGTCACAGTTTTGAACACATTCGGTAAAATGAGCATAACTTTCAAACAGCTGAGCGGAATTGGACGTTCTTTATGTCCACTGAAAGGTATTGAAATTACCTACAACTTCCTCTACAGGAGGCCGACCAAATTCCGACTCTAAATTGGCGAAATCTTAAACCCTAGGTCGACTGCTCATTCTGCCCGAAACAAAGAACGTGGTAAACTCTAGATTTCATCTAATCTACCCAATTACAGCACCACCAATTGATCTAAAAACATGATATCAACCCTTAGAACATTACCTAGACCAACCCCAAGGATTCCCGTGGCCATACCTTCGCCCGACGAATGAAGAACCAACGGATCTCCTCCCGGTTCGCGCGATCTCCTTCCTCGCTCCAAATCCACCGGATCTCCTCATCGCGGAGCACTCCAATGGACGGATCAGCGGGGTGGTGAGGTGGAGAACTTCCCTAGGGGCATCAAGGATGGTGGAGAGGGGAGGGGAGGGGTGGTGGTGCAAGGGGGAAGGAGGTGGAGGGGCGCACGGCAATGGGGGAGCAAGGGGGCGGCGGCTAGGTGGGGGAAGAGGGGGAGGGAGGCGCAAGGGGGAGGGGTGGCGCATGGGCAGCCCCCATGCTTCCCTAATCCCTCTCCCACTTGGGCCAAGGGCTTCCCACCTTCGGCCCAAGTTCCCCCAAGCCCACAATTCCCCCGGAAGGCCCATTTTCCCCGAAAACGGCCCAGAAACACGATTAACCTTCATAACGTATAGCTTTATCCTCTAATTTCACATTTTATAAAGTCACATTCTCTAATTTCACCTTTTACGGTGTCTCGACATCCCGTAGTGTCACAGGATCGTCCTCTCCACGCCGTAGTAGTAGCAGCGGCACGACAGCAGTCCACACGTCCGGGGATGGAACGCTGTGCGTCGGCGTGCAAGCACCGTGTCGCACGGCTGGTGCAGCGAGAGGTGGAGGCTAGGGTTCTGGACAACAGAGGTGTATGATGCCCACCCTTCTCCTCTCCTTATATAGCCACATGACGAAACACTAAGCTAGGGCCCATCAGCGTGTTAAGCCCACGAGGTCCATTAATTACGGATCCAATCCGAATTAATGCGTCCCAGCTCGTTAAGTGTGTGACCCTGTAGGTTCATGTGCATTTGGACATAGATTCAGAAAATCTTTTCTAATCCAATAGTTGGTAGCATCTCCTTGCAGAGCATGCCAACTCCCAAACGCATATGATCAAAGTACTAATGAATTAATCCCTTTGCCAAACTATATGAAGGTCGAACACAAGGCGAGAAGCATGTCATCCTTTGACAGTTCAATCCATCTCTCGTATCCGTGATATATTAATAAGTTGTGATTGACTTCTCAATCACGGCATGGCCATGCACTTCCTTAATAATATCACACGAGTGGCCTAGACATATATCTCTGTTACACCGGAGTGGCAAATCCCATCTTGATCGCTCACTTCCCTCTACATGTTTCATAGTGAACATGAAAGCTACCTTTATAACTATCCGGTTAGGAAATAGTGTTTGGTAACTCCAAGGTAAACTATTACACATGTAGGAAATATGACAATCTCTGGTCTAAGGATCATACATCTACTATGTATGAGATACAGTGATGACACATAAGAATGTAACATTCTCGCAGTATCTCATTGTGGGTCTACCTAACCCATGTTCTTCAACATGTGTTCACAATGTATTGATGATATCTACATATTTTATGATCTATGAAACATGATCATCGATCAGTACATGTGCTGATCTATTTATCGTCGTCCACTACGATGATATCTGATCAGAGATACTTATAGAATTATATCAATAAATAAAGAGTTTCATAAGCAAGTCACATACTTGTTGATCAATATAATGATATACATTCATTGGACAAATAATCATATTATTATTCATAAACATAGTCATGTTACAGTCATCTATATGACTGCCTCAAGGGCATAACACTAACATATTATTGGTCAAGATGAGCGAAACTCTCATCTCAATGCTCAAGCGATGAACACTATTTAGAGCCTTGAACATGAATAAGTTCAATCGTATGAGCAACCTTGAGACCGCTCACGAGATTTGGACAATGCTTTCCAAAATTTATGAGGGCACATCCATGGTCAAGGAGGCCAAATTACATATGTGTCGGGGATTGGCTATCTGGCAAAAGACCACGGTACCCCCGTGAAAAGCTAAACCCGCCGACCAAGCGGCACTAAGGGAAGATGCTCGGGAGAACGAAGCGAGCATCCCTCCTTCTCCTCAGAAAGCATACAGCGTTTGCCTCAGCGAAGCACCAAACACACCCCACGAGCAAGCATGCTCAAGTGGAAGAGGCCACGACCTGCTCGGGTGTTTTGGTCGGAGGGCCAGCTGTGAGGAAGGAAGGGAGGCAACCAATCGGCCAGGAGATCAAGGGAAATCATACCCGAAATTCAAATAACGCAGGAATCAAGGGCAGCATCACGGATATGGATACATAGCGTGATCCCGGCAGTTATTTTTTCGCATCTCTAGTCATAGTATTTAAACCCCTCAAGATCTCATAACGAGGAGGGCACATGAAAGATAGAACACAATACACTTTGGAGTAGGGTCATTATCTCGGCGGTGAGAGGCCCGAACCAGGATAAAAAACACCGTCCCCCTTTGCTTTTCCGGCCTCCTTCTCCGACCTCGCGTCGCTCGAGCGCCCTCTTACGATCCGTCAGGCGACGGCTCGTTGATCCCCATTCAACAAGTAAGCTCGGCCAGGCCCGTTCTCCAATCGTCGGCAATTTGGCGCCGTCGTGGGGGCAAGCAGTTTGATTCCGTCGGATCAAGATCCTCGAGGATGCCAAACTCGAGACACTCGGGACCTTTGTGTCTTTGACCACGTTGAGGATGACGGCGTGTACTCGCCGCCGACAACGGTGCCCAGTGACCGATCCTGCTCGATCCTGCAGTGCAGGAGCTTTTCCTCGGACACTGAGGAATGCGGCGATCCTCCATTCCTCAGACATTACCCTCGGAGACCAGGGATAGCGCAACGAGCTCTCTACGATGGCCTGGACATACCAGATGACCTAGAGCTCGACCGAGAGACCGCGTCCCAAGGATACAATGATGTCCCCATCGCTTTGCCTCGCTCTCGTCAGTCAACATGGGTAAGGAGCCCGGCTTAGAGGATCCTCACGCCGCCAGCACGACCACTATGAGGCGGCGAGCGCCACTTGGAAGCGTCTTTGGGAAAGAACGCTTACGCGACGCATTCGCCGCCAGGCAAAGGGGAGTGCGCCTCCACGGAAAGGAACTCTCGCGGTACCGAACTCCCGATCGCACTCGGAGCGCCGTCAGCTCGCCGCAGCTCACGAAAGCGAGGCACGGCTACAGGCCTTAGGCGGGCCGTCGCGTGACTACGCCAGTTTCCCGAGCAAGTAGACTTAGAGGCCATGGGCGGAGTCGTGGCGAAAGATTTGGAGAGGCTTGCCGCCGAGCTAAAAGTCTCGGATCCTCCCCATGGCCGGGATGCGGAGTGTTTCCGGGACCATCACAACGCAGCTCCCCGTGCGTTCGCCTGAGAGATGAATCTCGAGCCATGCTCTAGATCGCCCAGTCGCCGGCCGTCAGAAAGGCCGGAGCGATCCGCAGAGCAACCTCGGGCGATATCAGCCTGTCGCCAGATTCTGGCGCTCAGAGCACTCCAACCATGCGGTCATCGGCACGACCGGCGCGAGGTTTTCTCCCGACTCGGCCCGCGCGGCGTTGGGTGGAAGATCCGCGTGGAGGCCGCCGCGTGTGAGGTTTTAGTCGCGAAACCAGAAGCCGGCCGGCCTTCCACGAGCTCCTCGGGGGCGTCGCATGGCGAACAGGTTCAAGCCCGGCACGCGTCGAGAGATTCAACGGGACCCGGAACCCGGATGAATTCCTCTCGATATACACTCTACCGCCATCCTCGCCAGCCGGAGGTGATGAGGTAATGGCAAATTACCTGCCGGCCAGTCTGGGCCGGAGCTGCTCGTCGTGGCTTTTCAATCAAAGGAAGGATCCATACAGCCCCTGAGGGGCCAGCGCGCTCCGGCGACAATTTCGTGAGCCGCTACATCCGCCGGAAAGAGCGACCTGGAGCGCTTGTCTGACGGACGGGGAAACCTGCGACAATTCGTCCAGAGGTTCATCAGGTCGGAACTCGATCCCGAACATATCGGACGCAGGCGTCGTCAGAGCTTTCAAGATCGAGTGCGAGGCGTCGCTTCACACAGGACCTGGAGATCCACCCCGGATCTAACGTGAGCGAGCTCGCCGAATGGCCGTCGATCGCCAGCAGATGAAGCCGTCAATGGAAGAAAATCTTTGGATGAAGGAATTTGCCGCCTCGGCTTGGTCTAGAGACCTCGGCTAGCAAAAGGGTTCGAATGTAGACAAGAAGATCAAGAAGAAGAAGAAAAAGCAACCCTCGCCCGCCATGGTAGCGCGGTGGAACAACAACAGCTCGGCACCGCAATGGCAGCCAGGCCTAATGCTCGGGAAGAGGACAACCACCAGGCCTCGAGGCGAAGCGACCAGCGGACCAGCGAGGCGACCAGCGGGATCGGCGGCGACCTCTCTTTATCCACTTCACCAGCGCCGGGCACGACTCTACGGAATTGCCGACGTGGACCTACCGCTGGAAGCGATTTTCCGGCGGGGGGTCCCATCATGCCGACGCAGCTTCGAGAAAACGACAAAGCGAAAACAAAACGAGGAAAGTGAGGATGAAATGGAATATCAAGAACCAAGGAATCACATAGCGGTCATCTTGGGGCTCCTCCGCCTATAAGTCCCGCCGGACTTAAAGGAGCTGCAAAGGAAGTGCACCATGTTACCAGTAAGCCTCAGTGCGGCAAGAAGTGAAATGGTCGGAGGTATCCTCACATTCTCGAGACGATTGTCCCTTGAGGATGACCAAACCCGAAGGCTTCCGATGGTCGTGAACCCCACCATCGGCCAATCTTGTAGTCGGTCGGGTCCTCATAGACTCAGGGAGCTCTTTGGACCTTATTGCAGCCAAGGTATTGACGAGATCTGATTCTCGTTCCAAAATCAAGAGTGTGGCCGTGCCCTTCTTCGGGATAGTCCGGGCACCTCGATCAAACCTGCAGGGCAGTCGTCTTGCCCGTAAGTTTCGGCGGCCCAAGTAACTTCAGAACGGAGCTAATCACCTTCGAGGTGGTAGACTTCGAGTCGGCCTACAACGCCATCCTCGGCAGGCGGCCTTGGCCAAGTTCATGGCGCCTCGCATCACGCCAGTGCCTAAAGATTCCCGGGCCAAACGGAGTCATAATCGAAAGGAACCACAAGTCCGCACTCAATTCTGCGGCGAAAGAAGCCTGGATATGGTCGGTCGATTGCCCTTCATGACACTGACCAAATAGGCAAGCATTCTCGCCTAAACTTGCCCTCCAACCTGGAGGAGAGACCAAAGGCTGTTCCGCTCAGCAGTGGAACCGGCCAGAATGGTCATTTGGGATCTTCCTAGATCCCAAATAGAACTTCGAGCTTCGTCACTTTCCTCTCCGAGCAAGGTCGGATGTGTTCGCACAGGAACCATCCAGGCATGCCCGAGGTCCCAAGGAGGTAGTCGAGCCTGTGCGGTTCAACTGACAAAAAACCAGTGAAGACGAAACTTAGGCGCTTTTCCTTTAGGAAAAACAAGCAATCATCCGGAGGAACTTGATAAACTCCTAAAAGCGGCTTCATCGGAGATTGAGCACTCCGAGTGGCTAGCCAATCGATCTGGGTCGAGGAAGAAAGGAGGCAAGTGGCGCGTAATGCGTCGACCACACGGGTTTGAGCAGCGTGCCCAAAAGACAACTATCCGTTGCCTCGCATAGACCAATTGGTGGACGCGACGGCGGGTCACGAACCATGAGCTTCCTAGACGCCTATTCAGCTATCATCGAGATCAACTGTCGCGCGAAGACGAGGAAAGACTTCCTTCATCACCCTGCGTTCGGTACCTTCTGCTATACGACCATGTCTTTCGGTCTCGAGAAATGCGGAGCAACCTTTCAACGCCTCATGCGAAGACTTTCCGCAGACCAAATAGGTCGAAATTTGGAGGTATATGTCGGCGACATAGTTGTCAAGAGCAAGAGTACTTCAGGTCACGTTCTTGACTTAGAAGAAACTTTCAGAACCTCAATAAGCATCGAATAAAGCTAAATCCAGAAAAATGCGTATTCGGCGTGAAGGCCGGCAAGGTGCTCGGCTACATGGTCGGGCCACATGGCGTTAGGGCTAACCGAGCAGAAGATCGAAGCCATTGAGAACATGAGGTCGCCCACATGCGTAAAGGAAGTACAAGCTCGACCGGGAGGATGGCCGCCTTAAGCGGTTCGTCTCCGGACCGGGGAGCGAGGACTACCTTTCTTTAAAGCCCTCCGCAAACATGATGGCTTCACATGGACGGAGGAAGCCTGATCGCGCGTTCAAAGAGCTAAAACAGTACCTCTCCAAGCCGCCCGTCCTCGTCACACCCACGGCAGGAAGAATTGCTATTATACTGGCAGAACCCGCGCAGCGGTGAGCTCGGTGTTGGCGAGAAAGAGATGGTACCCAGCTGACCTATCTATTACGTCGTAAGTACTTCATGGACCAAAGGAGCGTTACCGAGGTCCGTAAACTCAGACTCATCTTGATGGCCTCCCGGAAGTTGCGTCACTACTTTCAAGCACACAAGATCGTGGTGCCGACCGGCTTCCCACTCAGGAAATCCTGAAAAATCAGACGCCTGGTCGCATAGCCAAGTGGGCAATGGAACTCGCCGAGTTCGAGCTGGTATTCTCACCGCACGGCGATAAAATCACAAGTCCTGGCTGATTTCGTGGCGAGAATGGTCGGCTCCGGCACCACCGGCCGGGACCAATGATTCGAGGGGAAACTCCTGACCTTGTATTTTGACGGATCCCGAGCATACGAGCACTCGGGCTGGCGTCATCTTGGTCTCCCGGACGGAGAGCAGCTACAAGACGCCATCCAACTACATTTCGCCGCGACTAACAACGCGGGCGAGTACGAAGGCCTTTTGGCCGGACTTGCATGCAAATCGCTAGGAGTCCAACGGCTCACCGTGAAGGGCGATTCACGCTTGGTCGTGAACCAGGTCAACAAGGAGTATCAGTGTTCCGATACCTCAATGGCGCCAGCACTGGCGAAGTAAGGAAGATGGAGAAATACTTCAAGAATTTCGGTAATCTACATCCCGTGAAGGATAATTCCCTGGCCGACCAAATGTCTAAGGTCGGTTCCTCCCAAACCGCCGCTCGCGGGGTGCTCGTCGAGCACCTACATAAGCCCTCCATTCCCTCTGAAGAGGAGGCACCAGAGACCGGGCGGTAGGGTCTCATTCCTCGAGCAAAGCGCAAATTGGATGACGCCATTCATCCAATACCTTGCGCATGGGACATTGCCCGAGGAAGAAGCCGAGCGTTCCGGCTAACAAGGCGATCTTCTCAAGACAGATCGAAGGCGACCTATCTGGAAAAGGCGATTAGGAATCCTTTCCAAATCGTCTCCCAGGAAGGAAGGCCGATGCCTTCTTCGTGATATCCACGAAGGAATGTGCGGAGCTCATTCGCCTTTCGTAACGCTTGTGAGCAAAGCCTTGGATTGGGTTACTCGCCGACGGCCTTGACGGACGCCAGCGGTCAATCGTAACGACCGCCGAAAGCATGCCGTTCCATGCTCGCAAAACCCGCCAACCGGCATATGCCCTACAAACCATACCGCTTTGTGGCCATTCTCGACCTGGGGCTCGGCGTCCTTGGACCCTTTC
The DNA here is from genome assembly GCA_036346355.1 of Rhipidocladum racemiflorum. NCBI lineage: Eukaryota > Viridiplantae > Streptophyta > Magnoliopsida > Poales > Poaceae > Rhipidocladum > Rhipidocladum racemiflorum. Next base: position 57,093,193 of record CM070572.1, on the reverse strand, counting down.
CCCGAGGTCGAAAGGTCGCAAGTATTTGCTCGTGGCCATCGACACTTTCACTAAGTGGATAGAGGCCGAGCCGTCTCGACCATCTCGGCCCAGCGGCCAAGAGGTTCCTCCGCAGAACGTGGTGACCGGTTCGGGATACCCAACCGTCTTATCACAGACAATGGGACCCAGTTCACCAAAGGAACTGTTCCAAAGTTACTTGTGAGGAGGTCGGGACCAAGGTCTGCTTCACGTGGCACATCCACGAGTAACGGAGCGAGCGAGCAAATGGGCAGCTAGTCCAGGGCATAAAAGAGAGTCTTTAAGACCCTCAACCAAAGCACAAGCGGCGGTGGGTGGAGGAGCTTCCCGCCGTTCTTTGGTCTATCCGCACCACGACAAGTCGAGCCACAGCAGACGCCTTTCCAACTCGTCTACGGTGCGGAGGCCATTCGCTGCCGAAATCGTCTTTGGGTTCCCCAGTGCAAATCGATCGATTCCATCGATCAAGAGGTTGAGCGCCTCGTCGACCTGGACCTCGCCGAGCGACACGCGAACGGGCGTTGCTCCGGCCTGCAATTTACCTACAAGCTCTTCGTAGGCATGCAGCCAAGGCAGTCCGACCTAGGGCTCCTACAAGTCGGCGACATGGTCTTACGAAGAGTTCAAGACCTGTCGAGGCCAACAAGTGACCCCAAGGTGGGAAGGACCCTACACGGTCATGTCTACAAGACGGGGCTCGCGATGCCGGATGGTCGGGAGCTCACCAAAGACTGGAACATCGATCAACAGCGTAAATTCTACGTTTAGACGAGTACTCCTATCTCGCGCCCCGTGCGTTCTTTCCACTAAATCATTTTCCCTCCTTCTCGAGTTTCGTCCTCGCTTTGTCGAACGAGCATCGTCGTCTACCAGGACTCTGACAACTTATCCAACAAGTATGTGCACGCGCCATCTCCCTTGGCCCCGATGCTCGCCAATCGCCCACTTTCCACAAAAGAGCTCTTCAGATGCATGGTCGGCGCGAGCATCCACTCTAAGCCCTGATTCGGTGACCACTCGGGTATGGTGGCTCTACGTATTGTTGGTTTAAAGCTCGCCTGCTCAGGCTCACGCTCACTCAAACACAACCGATCTATTCGAGTAATTCAAAAATCGTTACGACCAAAGCGACCCTTAAAAACTCCCATGAACAAACTCGTGCTCATAGCGGTGAGGACACGACCTTTGTCCATGGCAGGGGCTACGTATGATAGGAACGTTCCGTCCCTCCTTACCAAGGATCCTTTGCTCGTGTCTATGATATTTGATCTACGCAGAACTTGTTTTCTTTGCTCGTATCACGCTCCATGCAGGAACTTGCTTTCTTTTCGCAGAACCGATCATACGGGCATATCTTTGAAAGCGAGTTCAAGCAAAAAAAAGCAGGCAAGGACCAAACTCCTGCGAATATGCTCATTTAATCCAAAAGCGTTGTTTTTTTACAGGTTTTACACAAGATAAAAATAAAAAGAAAGAGCTAAGTCCTACGCCAGGCCTGGAGGGCAGCGAGCTCGCCTTAAGGGAGTCGACCTCCGCCTCTAGGTCCAGACCTTCCGCTGGCCGCGCGACCTTCGTCAGCGCTTTCCCGGAGGCGCCGCGCCTCCTTGAGCTGGCTTCCTCGCTCCCGAGCTCGAAGGTCTGCTGCTTCACCAGCTCTTCGTCAAGCTCGGCGCACTTCTGCTCTGAAGCTCTTCGCTGCCTCGCTCTGGAAGAGCTGGTCCCGGCCCGGCGATGAGGCTCCTCGCCGATTCCACCGCTTCAGTCGGCCTCGCGCACCTCGGAGACTCCGACGCTCAAGATCGGCGATCTTGGCGTCTTGCTCGCATGGTACGACCGATTTTCCTGCTGAGACCGAGGTGGCATCGATATCCTCCATAGCCTTCGCAGCAAACTTCGCGAGAAGAAAGGAGAAGGGAAAGAGTGAGCACTCCCGGAAGATCGTTCGCAGCGAAAAAGAAGAAACATGGAAACTTACCGAAGAGCCCTACCGACTTGTCCTGAAGCGGCGATCGGTCGCGCCCGGCGAAAGAAGGATTGACCAAGTCATCCGGGCCGGGCGTCAAGGTCTTGCTCCTCCGAGCACCCGGTGCTCCCAGGAGAGCAACGGCGTCACCACCTTCGATCAACCCGGTCGCCCGGCCGATCCTCGTCCCACAAAGCGGCTCGTGGCGCCTTCCCCATGAGTCGGCCACCGCTCAGCTGTCGCCAACCACGGCGCCGCCACTCCATGCTCGCCGAGGCGATTGGTCGTTAGCAACCACCTCGCCTCTGTTCCTCTTCAGCCGGAGGCGACCAATGCTCTCCGGCCAGAAGGCATTGGATCGAAGCGATCACCTCCGCTTCTTGTCCCTCCATAGTCGAGGCGCCCGATGCTCCGCCGGGAGGCGATTGATCAAGCACGATCACCTCCGCCCCTTGCACCTCCGTGGCGGGGCGCTGGTGCCCGGGACCGAAGGAGCTAGGCCGGGCGACCTCCTCCTCCTCCTCCCTTGGCTCATGGCCAAGGGTCGTTGGTCGGGAGCGACCAAGCTCCTTCCCGGCTCGGCGCTTGAGCCTGCGCCCGCATCATCTCTTCGCAAGGGGCCAAGGCCAAGGCGTCTTGGTCCTCGCCTCGCGCCTGCTCCTCCGCTGGGATAGGCTCCACGGCCGGCGAAGAGCGCGGTCCCGCCGAAGAAGCTTCGGGCTCCACCGAGTCCGGTTAGCACCGGCTCCTCCCGCCTCGGCCATCACCCGGCCGACGACGCGGTCGAGCTCGGCGCCCATCTGGAGTTGATAATCTCCTCACCATCCGGCGGAAGTCCAAAACGACATCCGAAGCTATCACGCCCACGCCAAACAGGGTGGGGTTAGCCCAAGAAAGTCGCAAGACAAGAGCGGAATAAGAGAATGAAGAACGTACCTTCGCCGTGAGCGGCGCCATCCTCCTCGGCCTCCTCGCTTGGCCACGGCGACCTGCCAGCGGCCTCGTAGGCCTCGGCCACGACCACGCGCGCTCCTTCATGCGGCGTCGGCGCGTGCCATCGCCCGGGTCGACATCGTCCATGTCGACCTCTTCCAGCGTCGGCGGTTTGAGAGGTCGACCTCCTGCTCCTTCTAACAGAGCATAGGCGGCCTCCTCCTCTTCTTCCTCCTCCTCGGGGCATCAACCACCCGAGTGAGCTGGTCCTGGAGGGCCTTGATCTGCCTCTCCACCGCTCCTTGGTCGGAGAGACCTGGCATCCTCCTCGGCCTTCCTCGCCGCTTTCGGCGAGCTGTTCAATCGGCTCATCACCCGGCTTCCTCCGTTTGAAGTCATCGAACCAAATACGGAGTTCGCTTACCTCCTGGCGGTCGGCGTACTCAAGGTGCGGGGTAGGGTCCTGGTCGGCTCGGCGCCCGACCGCTTGGCGCGGAGGCGAGGCGGATGCTCGGCGACCTCGACCCGCCGCCTTCTACGGAACCCTGGCCGGTGTCGGCTTGGCGGCAGGCCCGACACCGCAAGCTCAAGGGCGACCTTCTCCGCCAACAGAATCGGGAGGAATGAGCTCGAAACATGCCCTCGAACGGAAGTGGGAAAATGTACTTACCGTCGCCGCGGTCAAAATATTCTTGGGGACCTGGCGATTGGCGTCGGCTCCTTCTCCGGGCGCCGAACATCTCGGCGACCCTATCGTCAACCCAATCCGTCCTCGGAGCTGCGTCTGGCAAGACTAAGACAAAAGGCATATACGGATGCATAGCGCAGCTTCACTGTAGCAGCGATGCTCGGGAAAGAGGTCCAGAACATACCTGCGTTGTCCTCGCGGGTGAAGTCGTGCCACCCGGTCACCTCGAAGAAGGGATGCTCGCGGCGCCTCGAGGGGGACACCCGGTTGAAGGTAAAGTCCCGGCGATATCCCACCAGTGAGCCCCATCTGGGCAAGCTCACCGATCGCCCCGAGCACCCGCTCTTCCTCGGGTTGCACGGGCGCGCCGTCTCGAGGGCGGAGCGTCCTCCCAGTAGACCAATCGGGACCCTCCGCCTTCTTCCGTAGAACCAGAGGTCGGCCCAACCCGACACCGAGTCCTTCGTGAGCAACGAAGGGGTACTCGTATGGTCGGTTGGGCCGGCGAAGATAAACGCACCGGCGGAACCATCCTACGGCCGCGGAAGGGAGAATAGAAGTGAAAGAAGAGGCTAGCCGTGGGCATTACACTCCACGTAAGCCTCGCAAAGGTGGGAGAAGATTGCGAGGAAAGGATGGAGTTGGGGTGGAGATGAGAGATCTCGCACCCGCAGAAGGCAAGCACGGAGGCGAGGAAGTCGCTCTCGGCGACGAAGCCCGTTGATGGCGTACAACTCGCAGGAGACGATCTCCGCTCTCCAGCCGGGCGCCGCATCATCCCGGGCACTCGACCCGAGCCTGGTCGACGTACCTCGTCCGTGAGCACACTGGAGCCTCCTTCGGTCATCTCAAGCTAACCTTGAACGCGCCATGGCCGAAGAAGGAAGGAGAGCGAAAGGGTTCTTGGGCGCTAGGGCTCTTGGAAGATCTTTCGCCGAAGACGAGCAAAGAGACGCAATGGGACTCGACCTCTCCCGGTAGAAAGGGTTAAAAGGATAGTGAAGAGGCGGGATAAAAATCGCCGCCTATCGCAGCAACACCTGGCCGGAAAGCGCCGCTTCCCGAGAAACTACCGCACTGCTACAGGAGGCTTCTCGAGAAGGAACCACGTAACAACCAACGACGCCCGCAGAGCAAGCACGCGCGGGTAAAGAAGCTCGCCTCCCGGACGTAAAATGGTCGTGAGCCACGACCAAAGGAAATTCAATTCCTCAAGTCTTCTTAGGCTCAAGGGAAGCCCGAGGGTTCCCCACTTGAACCTCGGGGCTAGCTGTCGGGATTGGCTATCCGCAAAAGACCACGGTACCCCGTGAAAAGCTAAACCCGCCGACCAAGCGGCACTAAGGGAAGATGCTCGGAGAACAAAACGAGCATCCCTCCTTCTCCTCCGAAAGCATACGCGTTTACGCCTCGTCAGAAGCACCAAACACACCCCCACGAGCAAGCATGCTCAGGAGGCCACGACCGCTTCGGGTGTTTTGTCGGAGGGCCCAGCGCCGTGAGGAAGGAAGGAGGCAACCAATCAGCCGGAGATCAAGGGAAATCATACCAAATTCAAATAACGCTGAATCAAGGGCAGCATCACGGATATGGATACATAGCGTGATCCCCGGCGCGATTACTTTTTTCGCATCTCTAGTCATAGTATTTAAACCCCCCTGAAGATCTGTAACAGGGAGGGCACATGAAAGATAGAACACAATACACTGGAGTAGGGTCATTATCTCGGCGGTGAGAGGCCCGAACCAGGATAAAAAACACCGCGTCCCCCCTTTGCTTTTTCCGGCCTCCTTCTCCCGACCTCGCGTCGCTCGAACGCCCTCTTCGATCCGTGTGACGGGGCTCTGTTGATCCCCCATTCAACAAGTAAGCTCGACGGGAGCCCGTTCTCCAATCGTCGACAATATGCTACGGATAAAATATAATAGTTTCATTATGTTGCCTCATAAGAACATCACCAAGATGTATTCATGGCTAAATAATATAGTGAATGAGCTCAAGGGCCTTGAGGGTTCACTAACAGATCTTGATGTTGTTTGTAAGATGCTTAGGGCTCTACCAGACAAGTACGAGTCCTTGGTGACAGTCTTCCCTAACTCTCCCGAGTTGGCAAGGATGAAGCCAACTGCTCTCTTGTGCAATCTTATTACAAATGAGTTGTATAAGAAATACAAAGATGCGCTATTAGAGCAAAGTTCTTTAAAGAAGAAGAACATTTCCTTCAAGGCTAAGGCGGAGTCAAGTGATGAGGTGCTTGATGATATTGGGGAGGAGATGGCTCTCCTCGTAAGGAGGATGAGAAGATTTATGAAGAGGTAGTCAAGCTCAGGCATCCCTCATAAATTCAAGAAGGGGCAACGCGCTAGCAACAACCGCTACACTAACATTCGGTTCTATGAGTGCGATGAGAAGGGACACATTGTCTCTCATTGCCCCAAGAAGAAGGATGACATGGCCAAATCATCTAAGAAGAACCCATTCCACGGTAAGAAGAAGCTTTTCAAAAAGCTTCACAAGGATGGAAAGGGAAAGAAACATATTTGGGAGTGGGATTTCGGTATTCGGATTCTGACTCCTTCGATGAGGACACTCCTTCCAAGAAGAATTAACTCGCCGGAATCACTGGTAAGGAGGCTACATCATCCTTCGTCACTCCACTTTGTCTTATGACAAAAGAACATAAGGTAAAATACAATGATGACGACAAACCCTCCTACGATGAGCTTATGGATATGCTTGAGGATTTAAATGAGTACCTTGGCAAGGAAAAGTCTATACATAAGCTTTGAAAAAAGAATTTCTTTTACTCAAAGAATCTTATGATGAACTCAAAGATGCCCATGAGACTCTCCTTCTCAAGGACCATTATAAGTCCAAAATTGATGTAGGAGTCTCTTGTAATATTCTTGATGCTATGCCTAGAGTAGACAACTCTTCATGCAATATCTCAAAATTTGGCATAGCAACTTTGTAACACCCCGACTGTGACACCACGGAGTGTCGTAACCTTATTTAATGTGCATAATGAGGTTAAAAACATTATGAAATATGGTATTGGAGGTTAATAGCATTTCCGGGCCGTTTCCGGGGTTTTGGGCCTTTCCGGGGGAGTTTGGGCCTAAAAGAAGGGGTTGTGGGCTTTGGTGGGATGGAGTATGAGTCCATTTAGGACTAGGAGACTTGTGTGGGCTAGTAAAAGGGGCCTCCCCCTGCCCTCCTTGTGCCCCCACCCCCACTTGTGCGCCCCCACCTCCTCCCTTGGCCCTAGCCGCCCCACCTCCTCTCCCTCCCCTTTGGCCGTGCGCCCCCACCCCCTTGCCCCTTTGCTCCCCACCTCTCCACCACCTCCCCACCACCTCTCCTCCACCCCTTGGTGCCCTAGGGTAGCCTCCCCACCCCTGCACCTCGAGGATCCATCCGTTGGAGCGAGGAGCGATCCGGGAGGAGATCTATTGGGTTTTCGTGCGTCGGGCGAAGGTATGGCCATGGGACTCCTTGGGGTTGGGCTAGGTACTGTTCTAAGGGTCATTATCATGTTTTTAGATCAATTGGTGGTGCTGGAATTGAGTAGATTGGATTAGATCTAGAAGTTGCCACGTTCTCTGTTTCGGGCAGCATGAGCAGTCGACCTAGGGTTTGGTTTTTCGCCAATTTAGAGTCGGAATTTGGTCGTACGGTTGTTGAAGAAGTTGTATGTAATTTCAAATACCTTTCAGTGGGTATACAGAACTTTAAATTCTGCCTAGCCGTTTGAAAGTTATGGCTGTTTTACCGAGCGTGTTAAAATTTGTGACGTGATTGGAACAGATCACGGTATTCTGTAGATTAAACCACTTTAGAGTCCGAATCAGTCTTTCCTTATACTTAGAAAAAGTTGGGAAATTTCCTAAGCTACGCGAGGATGTACTCGTTTAATTGATTCGGAGTCCCAGAACTCAAGTTATGCCTTTTGGAAGGCTGCTGTCCCGACGGGACAGAACATCTGTTTTTGGGTGTTGCGAGTAGTTGGCAATGTCGGGGTAGATGAGGGTTTGCGTACTGTTTTGTGGACATGATGGTGAGTGTGTGGTACCTATGTGCAGGTGGTGCGACCCCGGGAGTGCCTTCTACTTCCCGCCAATCCGTTGCCCGTGGTTGAGGCAAGTGTATTGTAATGGATAGCGGTTTGTAGGTTGCTAGTTGAGACTAGATGAACTTGATTATATGACATGATCACTTGCCATGCTTTAATGATTTTCTATGATATGATGAGTATGCTATGATGCCATGTGTTAATGTACAAGATTATTATGATGTTGGCATATTTGCATACATGGCATGTTACATGGCCCGGGCGGTGAGAAAATCATAACTAATCCGGGGAAGGTCGGTGAGAAAGTTATGACTATTCCGAAGAGCCAAAGAGTAAGTCCTACATCGTGATTCCATTCACCGCGGTGAACGGAAGCGAGGAGTAGGCACCCTCCATCTTCGGGATGGAACGGGGTAGAGGGTGCATACCGACGGGTGTGCACTCAACCATACCGGTATGAGTTTCCAAGGAGACATGAGCATCGCATTGCACTGCATACATAATGATGATGATGATATGTGACCATGAATGAGATGGTTTACATGATGTGAGATATTATTGCTATGTAATTGTTCTTTTTGTACCATTGCAATATGCTTGCTGAGTTTTGAACTCACGCTTGTGTTTTCTTGTTGTTTTAGGTACCTTGAGATCGGCATGCGGGGAAGGGAAATAGTCACACGTCCGCACGTAGCTTCACTCATTTTGATTCCACAAGTCATTCAATTAATTTTGATAATAAACTGCGTGTGATGATTATTGCTTTAAGGTTTAGCTTTGCTATTTGAGAGTTTTAATGTCCGTTTGACTCTTGGAGACATTAAGTGCTTTAAAATAGACTTATATTGTTCTTAAGTCTTTAATTATTGCTGTTTTAGCTGTCTCTCATATTGCCTTATATTGCTTTACTGTGTTGCTCCTTCAAATCATGTTAAAACAAAGGAGATGCTGCCGGAATCTCGGTTTTTAGCATGTGCGCCTTTGCTGTAATTTATGTTAATTGTGGTATTTAGATGTTGTTTAGCTTATGTTTGGTAGCATTCAGGCATATTAAATGCCGGGGTGTTACAGTTGGTATCAGAGCGGGCTGTAGGTCCTTGGAATATGTATTTTAGTGTCATACCTTAGGTTGCAACTAAAATATGATGTGGAATAACTTAGAAACATGGCTTAAGTTCTAACTAAAACTTTGTCATAGGATAGCAACATTAATACTTGCAAAAGTGGAATAAGTAATTTAAAATTTTGACACACTTGGTTGCACAGTAGGTTGGGGTTTTGGTTCATCATTGCATTGCGCTTGATTATTTAATGAATATTATGTCTATGTGTTCTTGATTATATGATGTTGTGTTTATGGCTATGGGATTGGATGGTTGTCTGTCTGTAGCAGCCATGCCGAGGGATAGAGGCCATGGTCACCGTGGCCGTGGAGGCCAGGGCGAGGTTCTCAGGGAGTTGCGGAGTCTGTTGCTGAGGGTAGCGTTTCGCTCAATGCTCATGTGCCAGCTAAGGAGGAGCTTCCAGCGGCACAGTCAGGGTCGGAGGTACCCGCCGCCAATGAGGATTTAGTTCAGGCACTGCAGAGGGAGGTTCTGGAGCTACGCCGGCAGTTGCAGGCAGCCCCTACCGTTGTGCCTCTCCCTACAGCGGCCCCAGTTGCTGCCCCCGCTGTGCCGGAGCCAAGGATTAGTCTCCGGGAGTGGATGTCCCTCCGTCTCGACACTTTTGACGGAGCGGGCACACCGATCAAGTCTGCAGATTGGCTGCGGTACATGGAGAGGCAGTTTGAGGTCCTAGAGCTGACCTCGATCCAGAGGGCTCGTTTTGTGGCCTTTCAGCTGAAAGGCCAAGCTGATATCTGGTGGGAGGGGGTTCTGGCTGCTAGAGCTCCCGATCTTGGTCCAGTCACCTGGGAGGACTTTGTGGCTCACTTTCGAGCCAAGTTCTACCCAGAGTCTTTCCTTGAGCGGATGGAGCATACTCTGACGACTCTTTCCCAGGGAAAGAGGTCGGTGTCAGAGTATAAGGTGGAGTTCAACAGCGTGGTGCGCTTCGTGCCGGCTGTGGCAGCCGACGATCGGGAAAAGGCGAGGAGGTTCCGTAGAGGTCTCAACCAGGAGTTCAGAGTTGTCATGGGGGCGGCTGTCCCTCGTGACTTCTGCTCCGTGGTGGAGCAGGCAAAGGGCATGGAGCTCGAGTTGGAGCTCTCCCAGGATAGGCAGAACCCGGGTGGTTCAGGGGTTCCTATAGCCCCAAGCGGGGGCCAGAAGAGGACCTTTGGTGGAGGAGGTGGGTTTTCTCAGCGACCCACCTTCAAGAAGTTCAAGGGGGGACGGGGCTCCTCCTCAGGGGCTAAGATGAGGCCGCCCCAGTCGTCTTCCTCGTGAGCGGCTGTTCGTCCTGTGCCTGGGCAGGGCATGTTGTGTTTCAAGTGCAGTGGTGAGCACCGTGCTTCAGAGTGTGGTTGGATTGGGAGTTGCAACCACTGTGGCAAGCCTGACCACATGGGATGAGTCTGCTGGATGAATCCCGGTAGCATCATCAAGTGGGAGACGGTGCCTCCTCCTCCCACTCCAGCGGCGTCATCCAGAGGATCGGTGCACATGATGGCTGCTCCTGCTCCTCAGCCGCCCTTTGCGTGGGCGCCACCGGGCTGCCATCGTGCCCGCGCAGCCGCTTGCTCCTCCGCAGCTTGCCTCCTCCGCCCCTAGCTCTGTTGGGGCATCACCGAGTCGGGGCTCCTCGTCCGGCGCCACCAGAGTGCGGCTTTGCCGATCGCCGAGTCACCGGCATCCAGAGGTGGTTTCAGGTACTCTGCTCATGAATTCCGTTGATGCCATTGTTCTGTTTGATTCCAGGGCATCCTATTCTTTTGTGTCGTCTGAGTTTGCTAGTAGATAAAAGTTGGGAGTTCAGCGGATTTCCGAGTCTGTGTTAGTCAGTTCTCCTGGGGGTTTGATTACTAGTTACTTGGTTTGCCCGAGTTGCACCATTGCCATTGATGATGAGGTTTTCTTTGCCAATCTTATGGTGATCCAATTGGCTCCTTTTGATGTCATTTTGGGCATGGACTGGTTGCATCAGTACCGTGCCAAGATCTGTTGCTTTTGGAGGATGGTTACCTTGCAGGCCCCGTTAGGGGTAGAGTTGACCTTTCACGGTGGTATACCCTCCAGTTCCGTCTTTGCTTTGGCAAGTCTGTTTTCCAGTCGCCGTTTGAGGCGGATGGGTTTCCTCATGGCTATGTCCGAAAAGCCATCTTCTTCAGTTTCCATTGAGGAGATTCCTGTAGTGAAGGGGTTTGTCGATATTTTTCCTGACGAGTTGCCTGGTTTACCTCCTGTGAGGAATGTGGAGTTTCGTATTGATCTTGTTCCCGGCACTCGACCTATTTCTATCTCTCCATACCGCTTGGCTCATCCTTTTCAAGACGAGTTGAAAAAGCAGTTGGAGGATCTGTTGGCCAAGGGCTTTATTCGGCGTAGCGTTTCGCCATGGGGAGCACCCGTTCTCTTTGTCTCGAAGAAGGATGGAAGTTGGCACATGTGCATTAATTATCGCGCTCTTAATCAAGTGACAGTCAAGAACAAGTATCCTTTGCCTCGCATTGAGGATCTATTTGACCAACTGAAGGGAGCAAAGGTGTTCTCCAAGATTGATCTTCAGTCGGGGTACAATCAGATCCGTGTGAGGGAGCAGGACATTGAGAAGACTGCTTTCTCCACTAGGTATGGGCATTATGAATTTAAAGTTATGTATTTTGGACTAACTAATGCTCCTGCTGTCTTTATGGAGGCGATGAACAGTATGCTACACAAGTACCTTGATGAGTTTGTGGTAGTGTTCATCGATGACATTCTGGTTTACTCTAAATCAGAAGAGGAGCATGAGCGGCATTTGAGGCTTGTCTTTGAGCACCTTGAGGGAGAATCAGTTCTTTGCTAAGCTGAAAAAGTGCGAGTTCGATTTGAAGTGGGTTTTCTTGGCCACATCATCAATCCAGAGGGCATATCCGTAGATCCTAGCAAAGTATCAGCAGTCTTGGATTGGAAGAGGCCTTCCAATGTCAAAGAGGTGCGTAGTTTCCTTGGGTTAGCTGGCTACTATCGGCGTTTTGTGCAGGATTTCTCTATCCTTGTCAAGCCACTTTCGCAGCTGACTCAGAAGGGGATGAAATTCCAGTGGGCTGCAGAGTGTGAGCACAACTTCTGCACTTTGAAGGAGAAGTTAGTGACTGCTTCTGTTCTTACCCTCCCCGAGCCGGGGAAGCGCTTCACTGTTTATTCTGATGCTTCTCGTTTGGGTCTTGGTTGTGTGCTCATGCAAGATGGCAAGGTGATTGCTTACACATCGAGGCAGCTGAAAAAGCATGAGCAGAACTATCCCACGCATGATCTTGAGCTAGCCGCTGTGGTGTTTGCATTGAAGATATGGAGGCACTATCTGTATGGTGAGTCTTGTGATATCTTCACTGATCACAAGAGCCTCAAGTACATATTTACTCAGAAAGATTTGAACTTGAGGCAGAGGAGGTGGCTATAATTGATAAAGGACTATGACCTCACTATCCAGTACCATCCGGGTAAGGCAAATGGGGTGGCTGACGCTCTCAGTCGCAAGACAATGCCCCCTGTCGTTGATTGTCTTGTTGCTGATTTTGTGCGATTGGGAGTCTCCTCTCGCTTATGGGACCGTGCAAGCTGAAACTCAATTGATTCTTGAGTCGATTCCCGAGCGTGTCAGCGAGAGGCACAACAAAGATGATCGGTTGCTCCAAAGCAGTGAGGAACGCCTTGAGGATGGCAAGTCCGGAGACTTTACCGTTGATGATGTGGGAGCTTTGAGGTTTCAGGGTCATTTAGGCGTGCCTCGAAATCCCAAGTGAAAGAGGATATTCGAGGAGGCTCATCGCACCAGACACGGTCCATCCTGGGAGACCAAGATGTACAGGACTTAAAAAGAATTTCTCGTGGAAAAGGATGAGAGTGGATATTGCCAAGTATGTGGCATCTTGTGGGATTTGTCAAGATCAAGGCTGAGCATAAGCATCCCATTTGATGCATTGCGACCATTGGAGATTCCTGTGTGGCCATGGGATGCCATCTCCTTGGATTTCGTGGTTGGCCTACCTCGTACTCCACGAGGGAAGGATGCTGTTTGGGTTGTGGTGGACCGTCTCAGCAAGTCTGCGCATTTCATTCCTATCCGCACTACCAATTCAGCGAGCGAGTTGGCTCCCATCTATGTGCGGGAGATTGTGAGACTGCATGGAATACCCAAGGCCATTATTTCTTATCGGGATGCGAAGTTTGTCTCCAAGTTTTGGGAGAGCTTGCAGAGTGCTTTGGGTACGCAGCTTCGCCTTAAGTACCGCTTTTCACCCTCAGACCGATGGGCAGTCTGAGCGTACCATTCAGACTTTGGAGGACATGCTCAGGGCCTGTGTGATGGCTTGGAAAGGTAGCTGGGAAGATCATTTGCCTCTGGCAGAGTTTGCTTATAACAACAGCTATCATTCCAGAATCCGGGCTACTCCTTATGAGGTACTGTATGGCTGGAAGTGCAGATCGCCACTTTGTTGGGATGCTGTGGGTGAGAGAGCAGTTCTTGGCCCGGATTGGGTTCAGCAGACTGTCGATCGCGTGGCAGAGTTACGACAGAACGTTCTTGCAGCGCAGAGCAGACAGAAAAGCTATGCTGATGTTAGGAGGCGAGATTTGGAGTTTGAGGTGGGTGATAGCGTACTCTTGCGAGTATCTCCCACCATGGGTGTGGTTCGATTTGGCACCAAAGGAAAACTCAGTCCGAGGTATGTTGGGCCATTTCCTATCATCGCCTGAGTTGGTAAGCTAGCTTATCGTCTGGAGTTACCGGAGTCAATGCAAGGTGTGCACAATGTGTTCCACATCTCGATGTTGAGGAAATACTTGCATGATCCGGAGTTGGTGGTTCCGTTGGAACCACTAGTGCTTGAGCAGGACCTCACCTTCGAGTCCCGTCCTGTGGAAATTCTGGGGACTTCGGAGCGAGTGATGAAGAGCCGAACGCTCAAGTTTGTTAAAGTATTGTGGTCACATCAAACCGAGAGAGAAGCGACTTGGGAGCTGGAATCTCGCATGCGCGAGAAGTATCCCGAGCTTTTCGCCTCAGGTATGTGATGTGAAACCTAGCTATCTTCAGTTTTGTTGGGTTGCATTTTGGTGCGTTTAGATTCGAGGTCGAATCCTGTTGAAGGGGGGAAGAATGTGACACCACGGAGTGTCGTAACCTTATTTAATGTGCATAATGAGGTTAAAAACATTATGAAATATGGTATTCGAGGTTAATAGCGTTTCCGGGCCGTTTCCAGGGTTTTGGGCCTTTCCAGGGGAGTTTGGGCCTAAAAGAAGGGGTTGTGGGCTTTGGTGGGATGGAGTATGAGTCCATTTAGGACTAGGAGACTTGTGTGGGCTGGTAAAAGGGGCCTCCCCCTGCCCTCCTTGCGCCCCCACCTCCTCCCTTGGCCCTAGCCGCCCCACCTTCTCTCCCTCCCCTTTGGCCGTGCGCCCCCACCCCCTTGCCCCTTTGCTCCCCACCTCTCCACCACCTCCCCACCACCTCTCCTCCACCCCTTGCTGCCCTAGGGTAGCCTCCCCACCCCTGCACCTCGAGGATCCATCCGTTGGAGCGAGGAGCGATCCGGGAGGAGATCTATTGGGTTTTCGTGCGTCGGGTGAAGGTATGGCCATGAGACTCCTTGGGGTTTGGCTAGGTACTGTTCTAAGGGTCATTATCATGTTTTTAGATCAATTGGTGGTGCTGGAATTGAGTAGATTGGATTAGATCTAGAAGTTGCCACGTTCTCTGTTTCGGGCAGCATGAGCAGTCGACCTAGGGTTTGGTTTTACGCCAATTTAGATTTGGAATTTGGTCGTATGGCTGTTGAAGAAGTTGTAGGTAATTTCAATACCTTTCAGTGGGTATAAAGAACTTTAAATTCCGCCCAGCCGTTTGAAAGTTATGGCTGTTTTACCGAGCGTGTTAAAATCTGTGACGTGATTGGAACAGATCACGGTATTCTGTAGATTAAACCACTTTACAGTTCGAATCAGTCTTTCCTTATACTTCGAAAAAGTTGGGAAATTTCCTAAGCTATGCGAGGATGTACTCGTTTAATTGATTCGGAGTCCCAGAAATCAAGTTATGCCTTTTGGAAGGCTGCTGTCCCGACGGGACAGAACCTCTGTTTTTGGGTGTTGCGAGTAGTTGGCAATGTCGGGATAGATGAGGGTTTGCGTACTGTTTTGTGGACATGATGGTGAGTGTGTGGTACCTATGTGCAGGTGGTGCGACCCTGAGAGTGCGTTCTACTTCCCGCCAATCCGTTGCCCGTGGTTGAGGCAAGTATATTGTAATGGATAGCGGTTTGTAGGTTGCTAGTTGAGACTCGATGAACTTGATTATATGACATGATCACTTGCCATGCTTTGAAGAAAGAGTTTCATAAGCAAGTCACATACTTGCTGATCAATATAATGATATACATTCGTTGGACCAATAATCATATTATTATTCATAAACACAGTAATGCTACAATCATCTATATGACTGGCACAAGGGCATAACACTAACATTGGGTTTATTCCCAAGAAGGTTAAAAAAGCAAGCAACAAAGCTCCAAGGTTTGTGAGATCTAATAGGAAGCTTTGCTGTAAGTGTCATGATGTGGGACATATAGCAAATGATTGCCCATTAGGTAAAGATCCTAAGAATAATATTTATTATTCACTATGTTCTTAGAAAAATTAGCAATGGTATAGTATTTGCTAAATTTGTGGGCACTCCTATGATTGGTTGCAAGAAGAATGCCATTTGGATATCCAAAGCCTTGGTTACTAACCTCCAAGGGCCCAAACAAATTTGGGTATCTGAAAAGGTTTGATTTTTTTTTATAGGTGAACTACAAAACCGGTGGACGGCATTGGGTGTTAGATAGCGAGTGCACTCAACAGATGACTAGAGAATGGAAGATGTTCACCACATTGAGAGTGGAGGTGGTGTAAGATCGATGAGACGCCTAGAGGGGGGGTGAATAGGCGATTCTAAAAATTTTCTACTAATTAATCAAAAATAGACTAAATTAATCCTATGTCAATAATTCACAAAAAGATATGCGGAAGCAACAAACAAAGAACTTTAACAAAGGAGTCCTAAAACATATAGTCTCAATAATGCACTAATAAAGATATGTCTTTACACAAGAATTGCTATGTCGATCTAATAAATTTAAACTAAGTAATTCTAGATACTATCAAGCAATAGATAAATACACAAAATATAAATGCTTGAATGTAAAGAGACAAGTGACACCTGACTTTTTACCGTGGTGTTCGGCGGCTTGCCGGTCACCCCTAGTCCATGTTGAGTTGAGTCTAATCAAACTATTGGACCGGCTCCACTTCGGAGCGCTTTCCTCAAATCCACTCGTGGTAGCTTTTTACCTCATCGGGTAGGCTAAGCTCCAACCTTCACAAACTTTGTCAGGGCATCTCACACACCTTGAGAGCTTCTGACACGACACTCCTACGCCATCTAGAAGGCGGCAATCCTTCAAGAGTAACAAGTCGAGACTCCGGCTTGAACTTCACCTAGCGCAACACATGTGCTTTCAGTGATCAACCTTAGTGCAACACATGCACTAGGTTCCTCCTCAAGTGTAACACATGCACAATGAGGCTCAACCCACTCCTAATTGCAACTTATGCAAATTAGGGTTCACTCTTTGGCTCAAAAACCAAATTTGGGTGTGCAACTCATGCAACAACTCACAATAGCTCAAATAAACTCAATGGGGGCATATATCAACCAGCAAAAGTACCCTCAGGGGGTCCTTATATAGCTCCAATGTCAAAACTAGCCATTGGGAATAAAATACTAAAAATTCAGCAAATCTAGCACTACCGGCCTTAGAGCACCGATAGTGCGAGCCTCAAGTCCAACGGTCGGCTAACGGCTAGTTGGCCGGCACTACCGCAGACATAAACCCGGTAGTGCCACTAGGGCGGCAGTACCGACCCCTGTGGGTGGTACTACCGGCCTTAGAGAACCCAAAAAATACACCTCTCTAGAACAAACGCACTGGAGGCCTAGGTCCGGTAGTACCGCTCCTCCGGTACTACCGCCCGGGACCTCCGGTAGTGCCGGCCTTAGGGTACCAAAAATGCACCCTCTCTGGAAAAAAGGTGCTGGGGTCTTGGGCCCGATAGTACTGGTACTCCGGTACTACCACCCATATTTCTCGGTACTGCCGGCCTCCGAAGAAAACTGATTTTCAATCAAACCTTTTTCTCCAAAACTTTATCAAAGATTCTTTGAGCCAAAATATGATCAACTCAAGATTATACTTACTTGCAAAAACATGTTTGCACCAATTTGAACTATGCTTAAAGAATTTACAATTAAACTCAAATCAATTTGCGAGAACACATTTCGCAAAGGACTAAAGATATATATTTGCAAAAACGCTTTAAGAAAATAAATCTCAGGATTTATGAGATGGATCCTCTTAGCCATGTGATGGTCAAGCCATGACCAAATCAGCTTGCAAACAATCACGGTGCAAGTCACATGCTTTAGAATCCCGGACTCATAAACCTCCTATTTATTTGCACAACAAAATTGCAAATAAACAATTAAACCTCAACGTATAGGCTATCTCCCTTTTGCAACACATGCAAATCAATAGCCTCAAATAAATTTCAAATGCATGAGCTTTCTAACGTTCACATGTAATTTTTCTAGCTGCATGCAAACTTCTTAATCACCAGATTGCTTGAGCTCTCTCCTTTTGCAAACCATGCAAACTTAGCTCCAAGCAATTCTAATCTAACTCAAATAGGAAATTTTGATTTTGAAAAACAAAGCGCATGAACTCCAATAATTGCAACACATGCAAAATATGGATTTCATGCAAAAATCAATGTATGAGCTTGTCCTACCCACAACACATGCAAGTCAAATCTCTATACGAAAAACCAAAGCTTATTCTTATCCTATTCACAACATATGCAAATCAGAGTAATATGCTAAAATCCAAGCATGGGCTTCACCCATTCTCAACACATGCCAAATGGTTGACTCTATCCAAAATTCAAATGTGGACATATGAGCTTGAGTGAATAATGGGATTGAGATCACCAACTCGTGATGAAGCTCAAGCTAAAGACTCAACCCCTATTAATAGTACGGCAATAAAATACTAGACATAAAGCTAGAAACATCCTTAGCCTATCTAGTTATACCTTGTGCCGCATGCGAGCAATCCCCTTTGGGGCTTTAAGATTTTCAATCTTTTCGCTTCTCCCCCAGGATTATCACCCTAGCTTCTCTTGAAGTCTTTATGATATTCAATTATTCTTCTCTTCAAGATTGTCACTCGGCTCCATCTCTTGTTCTTTTATTCTTAATGAGCCTTCTCTTTTCTTCATCTGCTTGGACTTAACCTAACTTAATCACAACTCGAGAAAATAGTTAGTCCAAGCCACATGGTTGCCTCAATCATCCTTGCACTTCCATTAACACATGATGTATGCTTCAATGATTGATTGAGCACAACCCAAAATCAATTTAATGAATTTAGCTGTGTCTTAAGTATAATGATGCAACACATGCTACATTATACTTAAGAACTGTCCAATTGTTCTTGATTAATCAACAAACATTTATCAACTCATGATTAAATGTTTTTCTAATGATTAATAAGACAAATGAACTCAATTAAAATTTAAATTTAAATTGATGTGAGTATATTTAACTATACAAGTTTTCATATACTCAATTTTTAGTTCCAAAATATTGATCTTCTGTATATGGAGTGAATGATAGATCAATATTATGAAACATCAAGTTAAAATAATAGATCAATATTATGAAACATCGAGTTAAAGTGTTAACTCCCCCTAAATATGTGCATCCATGTGATTTACGGATTGGAAAAACGTGATGCGCACTTTGTGGTTAAAGCAACGGAGAATTCATATTTTAACTTGAATCCAAAATACGCGAAATAGAGTAAAAATGAATACTAGTGCATACCTTGGTTTTCCATTTTCCATCCAAATATGCGACTATTGATAATGAGCTCAATAAACATGTTAGTCTCCAAAAGGATTAGGTTTGTTATTAAATAATGATTAATATTAATGTAAAACCAATCACCAAAATCTAATGGAGCTTTCAGGTGGACACCACGAAAAAAAAATCACTTTTGATGATTTTCAATGTTAATACCTATTAGGCTTGGGTAAAATTGCTATCTCAAATGACCTTTCAATTTTCAATGTTTTCTTAGTTGAAACTTTGAATTTTAACTTGCTATCCATTGCTCAATTTTGTGATCTTGATCTTTTTTGCACCTTCTCCCAAAATGGAGTTGAAATTTCAAAAGAAAATGACAAAACTTTGGTTTTCAAAGGTTTTGATTTGAAAATCTTTATTTGATTGTTCATGTATACTACATCCCAAGAATGTGAAAATATTAAATAAGTGCAAATAAATCTTTAAAAGAAACTATTAAAGAAACTATTAGATCATACTAGATCAAAGCTATTTGAACATATCATATTTTGATGCTTTCACAAAATTTCTCTTGAAAATTCTCTTATCAAATTCTATACCTTTATGTATCTCATCTAAGTTTCCAAAATAAACAAAACTATTCCTTATTTTTCAATAAAGGACAGATGCATTTGGAAAATGTCTTATTTTTTAAACTTCCTCAAAATCTAAAAAACTTGGTCTATATTGACCTAATTAATGCACTTTGTGAATCTTCACTCTTAGAACTATAATCTTGACATTTCTAGTCATCTAAAATTATTTTTGACTAAAACAAATCAATCAAATTGTTCCTCAAGTAGTTTGGTTTCTTGTCTCAAAAGTTGCTTTTCAAAATATCAAATCCTATCTTAAATAAAAACTATTTAAAATCTGTGTTCTTGAAAGTTTAATTAGTTGGAAATGCTCAAATATGATATTCACTAAGATTTGTTTGCATAATAGCTATTTCACAACCTTATTCCTTAAGATTTTTGGTCTGCCCTGCCAAGGCTGGCACTACCGGTGTTTACATCCGGTAGTACTTCCCTGGCCGACACTACTGCCTTCTGGTAGCTATAGTGCCGCTCATGTCGGATGGGGCCAATGAGAGCGGTTTCTCTTGTGGGCTCAGCAGTTTCTCTACTCTCCTACCTATTTCCTGGTCGACTAATACCTTCTTCTCATTGTTTTCTTAGTCCCCTTCTCTCTCTCTCTCTCTCTCTCTCTCCAAACCCTAGACTCAAATCTCCTAAAATCTTCGCCAAATCCTTTGGTTTTTTCTTCATTCTTTGTGCTCCTGAATTTCTCCTTCAAAATGTGACATTCTCTTTTCTTATATCCTTCTAGTTCTTGCCCTAGGTCACTTTGTCTCAATTTATGGTTTGATTGAAAATGTGGTTTGTATGAGCAATTATAGTTCAAATTTCTTGTTAATTAGCATGGATCATGATATTAGAAATCATCTCATGCAATTTAACTGCCTGATCCATAGTTAATAAGATATTTGTAGCCATTTTTTTTGGAAAAGAACTGACACCGGCACTACTGCCTGTGCTGTGGCTTTGCATGGCCTGCACTATTGAGCTCCTAGAGCGGTAGTGCCATCCCCGCACTGCTGGCACGGTTGCGCCTTTGCCATTTGACAATATTTGTCCAAATTATTACTATACTTCTTCATTATCTATTAAAACTTGACTATTTTTCTTTGCTCATTTCATCTTTTTCTTATGCTCTAGACAATGCCAAGGACTAAAAAGCCCTCAAAGGTCCCTGGCCCTCATGGCAGTGGCATTGTAGGAAAGTCTACAAGAGGAAGAAGAGTTCCGACTCCTACCACTGACAGCGAGAGCAGTACTGATTCCTTCACCATTGTGACACTACGGGATGTCGAGACAGCATAAAAGGTAAAATTAGATAATGTGACTTTATAAAACGTGAAATTAGAGGATAAAGCTATACGTTATGAAGGTTAATCGTGTTTCCGGGCCGTTTTCGGGAGTTTGGGCCTTTCCGGGACATGTTGGTCCTTAGGGGGGACCCCTCGTGGGCCAAAAGTGGGGCTCTCTGGCCCATGAGGGGAGAGGGGGGTAGCATGAGGTCCTTGGTGCGCCCCCTGCTGCCCTAACAGCCCCCACTGTGATACTACGGAATGTCGAGACTTTATAATTTGTGATAATAGGTTATAAAATGTGGTAAAATGGGTTAAGTTGGGGATTTTGCAACTAAAACCCTGAGATTTCACGTTTTAACGCGTTTCGGGCGTTTGGGCCGCTCCGGGGAGGTGTTGGGCTTGAGGGAAACTTCCTGGGCCGGATGGTGGGACTCCATTGGCCCATGTGGGGGTGAGGGGGGGGGCAGAAAACCCTGCTGCCCTAGCTCTCCCCACCCCCATGCGCAGCCCCCCTTTCCCCATCTCCTCCTCCCTCTCTAGCCCCTCCTCCTCTTCCTCCACACCCCCAAGCCGCACCACCCCTCCTCCTTGCGCCTCCTCCCCCACCACCACGTGCCCTTGCTGTGTCCCCCTCGCTGCCATGCCTTGCCACGGTGCTGCCTTCACCGGTGGGAGGATCCGCGACGAGGAGATCCGGTGGGAAGAAGAGATCGGGTGGAGATCGCACGAAGAGAAGCGGTTGATTCGTGGATCGTCAAGAAGGTAATGGGGGGATCCTGTGGGGTAGATCTCTTGCTGCTGTAGAGGGTGATTACCATGTTTTTAGATCAAGGGAGGTGCTGCCATGGGGTAGAATTGATGAAAAACTAGAGTTGTACTCACGTTTTGGTTCGGGCAGATTGGGAACCCGAACTAGGGCAGGCGTTTTCGCCAATTTCGAGTTTGAATCTGACCGTACGGACTTTTAAGAAGTTGTATATAATTTCCTTATCTTTCCGTGCATATAAAGAACGTTAAAATCCACCCAGCCGTTTGGGAGATATGGCCGTTTTACCGAGCGCTGTCAAATCTGTGATGAGATTGGGACAGTTCGTGTTCAACGTTAGATTAAACAACATTAGAGTCCGAATTAGTATTTCCCTATAACTAGAAAAAGTTGGAAAATTTCCTAAGCTACGCGGGGATGTACTCGTTTATTCAATTTGGAGTCCTAGAACCAAAGTTATGCCCATTGGAAGGCTTCTGTCCCGAAGGGACAGATTTGCTGTTTTCTGATTTTAGGAGTTGTAAGCGAAGTCGGGTAGTGGGATTTATATGTGTGCTATTTTGTGGACTCAATTTGAGTGTGTGGCACGTATTTGTAGGTGGTGTGCCTCCGGGAGTACCCTCTACGTCCCGCCACTCCGTCCCCCGCGGTTGAGGCAAGTGTAATGGAATGAGTAGAGAGTTGTAGGGTGTTTGATGATGAGATAAATGGAATTTATGTTGAGTACTTATGCCATGCTTTATATGTTATAATCGATATGATGTCCTCATGCCATGATTTAAATGCTTGCTGTTGTTATGATGTCCTCATGCCATGCTTGAGAAGGTTGCCGTTGGTATGTGTTTTGAGCTATCTTGATGTGATGCCATGAGACAATATGCAAGATGTATTTAAGTACGTTGTTGTCCATTGTGCATACATGGCATATTTTCATGGCCGGCCGGTGAGATAAGTCATAACTATTCCGGTAGGGTCGGTGAGAACAGTTATGACTAGTCCGGGGCTATTCTTTTGAGTAAGTCCTACATCGTGATTCCATCACCGAGGTGAATGGAAGCGAGTGATAGGCACCCTCCATCTTCGGGATGGAAGGGGGGAAAGGGTGCATGCCGACGGGTGTGCACTCAACCATGCCGACGGGGGGAAAGGGTGCATGCCGCCATCTGGTTCTGGTCCGTATAAAGCCATCTCCAACTCGTCAATCCTTCGCAGAAGGTGTGACACATACTCTTGAGCTTCCCGCCATCTATTCTTCTCTGTCGTGATCTCCTTGCGGGCCTTCTGTAGCTCTTTGCTTGTATCATCGAGTACATCCTCCTGGGCAACAACAAGTCGTGCCAACTGTGTAACCATGGCATCCTCATCCTGAATCGCCTTCGGGTCAAGAAGGTTATCGCTGCGCGGATGATAACGGAACACCGTGCTCTCCAACTCTCTGGCGTAGATACGGGTAATGTGTCGCATTGCTCGTCGTGATACTTCTTGGATACCCATCTGCATTGTAGACCTCCTGGCAAGGTCAGTTGTATCGGGCGATTGCCTGGGCCCTTCTTCCTAGCAGGTACCTCAATCTTCACGTCACAAGCCTTGATCAATCCTGCTTGTCTGATCACTTCCACTTGGTATTGCGGCTTTTCAAAATCTCTGAGAGTCTGAAGCATATGCCAAAGTTCCGCGGCGTGACCAACCTCCAGATCGACGTAGTTGAACTCTCCCTCCATCTGTCACAAGAGTGCTCACGTAAGAACTCGAAATTTTAAATCGTGACAAGGTAAGGGAATATTCAGCAAGAGACAAGGAAAGAGAGAAGGGGGTAAGTCGAGATGTCATTTCTTATCTTGACAAATTTTTTGCTTTAGAAAATAGGTTTTATCCTCACTACGACCATTCTAGCTTAGGGTTGAGCCTACGGTCAGTATGGCTCTGATACCACCTCTGTCGGGACCCCGAATTTGCAAATCCGGACCCTCTGTGTATTCAGCACTAGTCCAGGAACGCGCTAGTGCACACAGTCTTAACATTGGTAAATATCACAATCATACCATTCGATACTGATAAAGTACTTTTATTTAAATAACCAAACTGGTTACTCGACCTTATGGTCAAGTCACAAATGTACGCCTCGCAGGGCGAAACTTATTAAGAGAGAAATAGTAGCAATGAAAATCAAATAACCGTGGCCCCATCCAAGATACCACAGTGCAACCGATCGGGCTCGCTTCCCTAAGTAGACGGTTCCTCTTGGAGTTCCTCCTCCAAAGCCGGTGTAGTCTCCTCTTCAACTGTGTTGTATTGTGGCAAGGGTGAGTACTTGGTACTCAAAGAAGTCATGCACAGAATGCAGGCTAATATACTATATGCATGGCTTGGTACAAAGGAGTAGCTCAAGGTATATTTGCAAGAAACAAAGCATTTGACAAATATCATAAATAGATTCAGCAAAGTAGAAACAAGTAAAGCATAAATAACTTTTCAAGGAGTTTAATAAACATCTTTCCCATCCTAGTCCACATTTCCATCAACATCATTATTAATCCAACCCAACCTTTCAAATCCAAGTTATTTTTGAGAAAATCTAACCCTTGACTGAATTTCTGCCGATGTCCAATACCGCGGACATGGCTATTCGAATAGATTCTACACTCTGCAGAGGTTATGCACTTTACCCACAAGATACAACAAACACCACAAAGGCGAGTTCCCGTAACAAAGTCTTTCTGAAACCTCTAACAATACAAGTGGTCCTCCCGGTTATTGCACACTAACCCTTCCCTTAGCTAAGGCGAAGTCTAGGCCAATCAACCGTTAGATGGGTACTGGCCTCACCCCAGACGCCTCCCGCACAACTTACACAAAGGGTGTAGTTGACCTCCCGAGGTCCCACAGTAATGCGTTATTAGCAACTTAGTCAACTAGGTCCGTCCCATTACGCACATGTGGTTGCACGTTAGACCCAGTTCAAAGGCTTGCAAGGTTAAGTCCTTAGGGTGACCAGGCAAGACTACCCAAGAACCAAATCAACATCCCCAATGCCACAACTGGCCCACCTGATTATTCTTGCCACATGCCCTGGTCGAAAAACTATTTATCAAACCCCAGTTGATTACCATGCACCACGTGCCATCAACATCACATGATACCTTTCCAAAACAGGTTCAATATATCATTAAGTCAATATTAACATTTGTTTGTCCAAAATCATGTCATGAGCACGTAGCAGGTCTAAGCAGTTTACTACAACGGTCTAAACCCATGTTGGCAAGTTAATAATGTCCAACTAGTAAACCACAACTAGGGTGACAAGTGTCATGGCACATACTTAAGTAATCAATGTGTCATACAGCAAATTGGTATTTATCTAACCCCCATATTTAAATAAAGTATTTTTCTAATTGAACTAGCATGCAATAGTTTAAATCAAAATAGATTTCGAAATAGGATCAACATGGTCAAAGCACAACTTGCCTTCAAAAATTACTTGCTCTTGGTCTTGAGTTGGATCCTGAGTCAATACTTCTCCTTCGAACCCTTCCTAGACTTCAACGTCTACTCGTAAAAGCGTGCAAATAGCAAATACACGAATAAACAATAGGCAAAAAGTGTCCAAACATCCAAATAAAATCCATGAACAGAGAGAACATAATTTTATGAATTTTTAGAAACTGGAATCGTCAAATTTGGAGTTAAAATGCAAAGGTTATGATTATTTAAAGTTTAAATAATCAATTAAATAATTTTACAGAGAAAAACTTTAGTCCAAAAATTAATTAAAATTCATATTTAGGTAGGTCTCAATTTTATACAAATTTAGAAATTTGAATCACTCAAATCGGAGTTGAAACGCAAAAGTTATAAGCGTTTGAAGTTTGAATCAAAATCTGAAATCATTATTTCGAATTAATAAATCATTTTCTTTTTCGGAAATTAATTATTAAGCGTCGGCTGGACACGTGTCAGCCTCGATTGGGCGGTGACGTCGGCCGTCCATGGACTCGGTCCATGCTCGGCTCGGGTCTACTGATGGACTCGGTCCACGACTCTATGTGTCGGACAGTGGGACCACTCGGGTGACGCGTCATTCTTGGCGTCGGCGGGCTCGGCCACGGTGCCGACAGTGGGACCCACCGATGACGCCATGGGTGACGCCATGGTGCGGTGCGGCTAAGCCGCCGACACGCTGCCCGGCGTGTCGATGACCCACACGCCAGCGTGGCGCGGCGGCTTCGGCTTCCGGACACGTGGCACGATCGTGTCCGCTGATTTGAAAATCAACTACCGTGATTAGATCCAGGGGTTAACACGCTGAAAACTACACGGTGATCATGGGCCGTTGGATCTTGATCCAACGGTTGAAAACAACCTTAACCCGCAACGTTATCCACGTTACGGATGACGCGCCGATCGTGGGCCGTTGGATCTTGATCCAACGGTCCCGCATCTGATCTGGTTCTAGGTGCGAGAGAGAACGTGGGCTTACCATGACCGCAGCGATCCTGATCGGACGGGCCGTCCGAGCTCGATGACGGCGATGGCACGCGCGCGCGCTTAGCTTGGCCGGGATGAAGACGATGACCACGGCCTCGGCGTTCGGCGCTTCCGGCGAGGTGAGTTGTCCTTACGGTGCGCTGGCCGGGGTTCCGGATCCGGTCTTAGATGCGCGAGGACGGCAAGCGGCGCCGCGGAAAACGGCTAGAACGCGCGGCTTCCCCTCAAACTTCGCGAGCGATTCCGCGAACCTACGGCGGCCGAGGCTCGGTGAGCTAGGCAAGGCTGCGCTGGGTCAAGGCGGTCCTCGGTGCAACCCGGCATTAAATACCTCGGCGTCCGCGGCGGAAAACGGAAACCTAGACCCACACGGCGGCGGGCGCGGCGGCGAGTCCGGCCGGATCCGGCGGGGACGACGACGGCCGATCGGCCCACGTGGCGCGATCAACGGCCACGATCGCCGCGGCCGAACCGGATCCGGCCGATCTCGGCTCGAACCGATGAGATCCAATCCGGACCGTTGGATCTCGATCCAACGGTCGGGATCAACTTGGGTTAGGGTTGGGTTCGACCGACTCGGCTGGCTCGGGTCGGACTCGAGTCTGACTCGGGTGCGGCTCGGTCGGATGAACAGTACAAACCCACTCGCATTTTCCAGCGATTTAATAATTAAAATAATTCTCAGTAATTCATTTAATTTATTAAAAATAGCAAAAGACCCAGAAAAATTCTGGAAAATATTTTGGATCATTTTGGACTCAAATAAAATATTTCCAACAAAATTTTATTTGCAAAGTTTAATTCTTTAATTATTTCAAAATGGAATAAATTCAAATAAATTCCAAATAAATCCAAATAAATTCCGTAAAATTCCAAAATCACCAAAGTGCCAAATCACACATGAATTTAAGAAAAGCGAAATTTTGGGGTGTTACAAACCTCCCCTTAATAGAATCTCGTCCCGAGATTCAGTGGCTTACTACAGAATAGGTTTGGAAACTCTTTCTTCAAATCCTCTTCACTCCTAAGTCGCTTCGCTCTCTGCATGGTTGCTCCACTCGAACTCTCTAAACGGGTTGACTTGTTTCTAGTTTCTCGATCCATTGTGTCTAGAATCCTCACGGGATGCTCCTTGTAAGTCAAATCTTCTTGCAACTCAATTGACTCTAGCGGTGTCTGCTCCTCGTGAACTCTGAGACACTTCTTCAATTGGGACACATGGAATACGCCATGCACTCTCGCTAACGATCGTGGAAACTCCACTGATAAGCAACTTCGCCTCATGCTCAAAATCTTAAATGGTCCAACATAACGGGGTGCAAGTTTCCCTTTGGCATGGAACCTCTTAACTCCCCCGAGGCGTAACTCGAGGTATACAAAGTCTTCTCGTTCAAAACTCAAGTCTCGGCGACGGTTGTCGGATAACTCTTCTGTCGTGATTGGGCGATCTTCAACCTTTCCCTAATCATGGCAATCCGCTTCTTCACCTCTTGAAGAATATCAGGCCCAAGACACGGGCGCTCGCGGTCTCATTCCAACTCAATGGCGCATTTACAGGTCGACCATACAAAGGCCTCAAAAGGTGACATCTCAGAACTAGCTTGGTAACTATTGTTGTAATCGAACTCGGCATACGGCAAACTCTTATCCCAAGAGGTAGCATAAGCCAATGCACATGCTCTTAACATATCCTCCGTAATCTGGTTGACTCTTTCTTGGTCATCCATCCGTCTCGTGGATGATAAGTCAGATCAAGTTCAAACGGGTTCCCATGGCTTCATGCAACTTATTCCAGAATCTTGAGGTAAATTGGGTACCTCTGTCCGATACAATCCTCTTTGGCACTCCGTGCAAACAGACGATCCTGATCATGTACAACTCGGCTAACTTATCTCCCGAGTAGGTGGTCTTCACGGGGATAAAATGGGCTACTTTGGTCAAACGATCCACTATAACCCATATGGAGTCATAACCTCCTTGAGTCTTAGGCAAACCGGTAATGAAATCCATTCCGATTTCCTCCCACTTCCACTCGTATTTTCAATGCAGTAGTAATCCTCTGGTCTCTCGATGCATTGCCTTGACTCTCTGGCATACATCGCACAACGCAACATGCTCGGCAACTTCACGCTTCATGCTTGGCCACCGAATCTTTCCTTCAAATCCTCGATACATTTTGGCGCTTCCAGATGAATTGAATACTTGGAGTCATGGGCTTCCTCCAAAATCGCTTGCTTTAATTCCTTCTTGTTGGGCACACAAATGCGATCCTTCATCCATAACGTGCCTTGCTCATCCAACTTGAAGTCCTCTCGCCTTGCCTTCTTCCTTGATGGACTTAATCCTGCGGATCTTGTCATCATCCTTCATCCTTCTCGGATCTGGTCCTCTAGAGTAGGCTTTACTTCCAATGCGGTCAAGAATCCGCTAGGTACCACCTCAATCTTCATTCTCTGAAATTCTGGCATAGCTCATCCCGACTTGTGGCTAGCAACATGCTCACAAAGATGGCTTTTCCGACTCAAGGCATCGGCAACTACGCTGGCCTTTCCGGATGGTAATGGATTCCAACATTGTAGTCCTTGATCAACTCTAACCATCTCCTTTGCCTCATATTCAGATCCGACTGGGTGAATATGTACTTAAGGCTCTTATGATCCGTGTATACTTCACATCTGCTTCCAATCGATAGTGACGCCATATCTTCAAGGCATGCACTACGGCGGCTAACTCTAGGTCATGCGTCGGATAATTTTCCTCATGCGGCCTCAAGTGCCTTGATGCATAAGCGGCGACCTTTCCATTCTCAGACGACACATCCAAGTCCTTGGCGCGATGCGTCACAATAAATATCAAAGCTTTGAGCAACATCCTAGAACTAATACCGGTCTTGATGTCAATCGCTTTTTCAGCTCCTCAAACCCTTTCTCACATTCTCAAGGCCCATGCAAACTTCTTTTCCTTTTTCAGCAATTGCGTAAGAGGTTTCGCAATTGTCGAAAAGCCTTCAATGAACGGGCGATAGTATCCTGCCATTCCAAGGAAACTCGGATCTGGGTCACAGCCTTGGTTGCTCCCAATGTAACACAGCTTCTACTTTGCTTGGATCTACGGCGACTCCTTCTGCGGTCATTACATGTCCAAGAAACTCCACCTTATCCCTCCAAAAATCACACTTACTGAACTTGGCGAAGAGTTGCTGTTCCCTCAGCTTTTCCAAAACTTGCCTTAAGTGTTCGGCATGTTCCTCCTCTGTCTTGGAGTAGATTAGGATATCATCTATGAACACGACAACAAACTTGTCCAAATATTCCATGAACACCTTATTCATCATATTCATGAAATATGCTGGCGCATTCGTCAAACCAAAAGACATAACTGTAAACTCGTAATGTCCATATCTTGACGAGAATGCAGTCTTCGGAATATCTTCCGATCGGATCTTCAACTGATGGTATCCCAATCTCAGATCAATCTTGGAGAAAACTCCGGCTCCTCTCAGCTGATCAAACAAATCATCAATCCTGGGTAGCGGATACTTATTCTTCACGGTGACTTCATTGAGTGCACGGTAGTCGATGCACATCCTGAAACTCCCTTCCTTCTTCTTGACAAACAAAACTGGTGCTCCCCACGGCGATGAGCTCGGTCTGATAAATCCTTTCTCCATTAATTCTTCTAGCTGTTTCTTCATCTCTACCAACTCCTCGGTGGACATCCGATAGGGTCTCTTTGCTATCGGTGCTGTACCAGGTACAAGCTCTATCACAAACTCTATGTCCTTGTCTGGCGGCATACCAGGTAGATCTTCAGGAAAAACATCTAGGTACTCATTCACTACGGAGACATCCTCTATGCTGATTGTCTTGGTACTGTTAACCATCAACTGTCCCTCTATCACGGCAGTAGCTTGAAATTCCACTTTCTTCCCACACGGGCTCTCAACTGAGATAGTTCTTCGTCCACAATCCAATACGGCCTTGTGCTTGGATAACCAATCCATTCCCAATATGACATCTAAAGTCTGGGTCTCCAAAATAATAAGGTTTGCTAGGAACTCTATTCCATCTATTAGTATTCTCACCCTGGAACATCCTACTTTCGTTCGGAGTTCGGAACCAGGGGTTTGAACTAAAAGCATGCATCTAAGTCTTGCAATCCTCAAATCATTTCTAGTAGCAAAGCCTTGCGAAACAAACGAATGCGAAGCTCCAGAATCAAACAAAATCAAGCAGTGTGTACTGAGTTAACAAGTAACTTACCCAAGACGACGTCAGTAGCATTCTCGCGGTGCATCTGCGGTGACATGGTTGACTCGGCCTCTCACCACGGTGCAGGGTGTGGCTCTGGTCTTTGGCGTCCTAGCTGGGTGGTTCCCAAGTTAAGGCGAGCGGGGTCACTCTGCTGTCTTCTTTGGACAATCATGGCAAAATGTCTGGCTCGTTGCGCTTGTAGCGCGTCTCACTGTTCCTTCTTTATCGCTCGAGCGGCGTTTCTAACGGGGGTGCCGTAGTTCTGATTGACGGGTCTTGGTGCCGTGACGGTGTCTTTGTAGCATTACGTGGCTGGAATCAAGAATTGATTTGGTGCAACTCTCGACGCCGCTATGCGTTCCCTGGCGTGATCCCTGCTGTTGCATTCTGCGCTTCCTGTTCTCATCTAGTTCCTTGCGCTTGTCCTCAAGAATAAGCGCCTTATTCACCAACTCTTGGAAATTTGGGAAGGTGTGGGTGATCAGTCCTACTTGTAGTCCTGAGTTAAGTCCCTTCATGAAGCGAGACTGTCTGGCTTTATCTGTCGCTACATCCTCAAAGCGTAGCGTGCTAGCCGTGTGAACTTGTTCAGTAGTCGGCCACCGGGCCGATTACCTTGCTTGATGCTCGAACTCCTCCTTCTTGAGGTCCATGATTCCTTCGGCACGTGATAATGATTTTAATGTAGCTGTGAACTCCTCCCAAGTGATATCTTGAGGGTTCTCTTGCGTGGCACAGAAGTTCTCCCACCATTCGGCGGCTGTTCCTTCCAACTGATGAGAAGCGTAGAGTACCTTCTCATTTCCTATGCATTGAGCTATGTGTAGCTTCCTCTCGATTGACCTTAACCAATCATCGGCCTCCAACGGATTGGCATTCCCAGAGAAAGTGGGTGGGTGAGTCCTCATGAACTCTGACAGTCTTGTATTCTGGCGTTGTCCTTGATTAACTTGATTAGCAGTGGCCTGGGCAGTGACTGAAGGGAATATGCCCGAGAGGCAATAATAAATTGTTTATTATCATATTCCATGTTTATAATAGATGTTTATTTCTCATGCTAAAATTGTATTAATCGGAAACGTTAATACATGTGTGTTTAATAAACAAAAGGGTTCCTAGTAAAGCCTCTTTTTAAACTAGCTCGTTGATTAACTGATGATCAAGGTTTCCTGATCATGAACATTGGATGTTGTTAATAACGGGGTCATGTCATTAGAAGAATGATATGATGAACAAACACCCAAGTTGGTATAGCAAATACGATCAAGTCATTTAGTTTGTTGCTGTATCAAACACATACGAAATAGCCCTTTTTCCTTAGACCATGAGATGATGTCAATCACTAATTCCGGAAGAGTACTTTGATGACATCAAACGTCACTCCGTAACACGGTGACTATAAAGATGGATTTGGGTACTATGAAAGTATTAGTTGAGGCTCATGCATCAAGAGTGGGATTTGTCCATCCAGATGACGAGAGATATACTGCAGGCCCTCTCGGTGATATCACATTGACATCGCTGCAAGCATGTGACTAGGTCACAAGAATGTTATATCACGGAACGAGTAAAGAGTACTTGTCGGTAACGGGATCGAACTAGGTATAGTTGATACTGATGATCGGATCCCGGACAAGTAAAATATCGTGAGACAAAAGGAATTGGTTATGTCGTTTCTGGTTTACGCGATCACTAGTTCATCGTTGAGTGAATGGGAGTCAGTATGGATCTCCGTGATCCCGCCGATGATTATTGATCCGAGAGGTGTCTCAATCATGTCCATTTTATTCACGAACCGTAGGGTGACACACTTAAGGTTCATCGATGCATTTGAGTGGATACGAAACACCTGAGAAAAGTATGGATAAGACAGGGACTATTTTGAGTATCGCCTAATAGTTTCGGGATATCGGAATAGTTAAAGGGGGTATATGTTAATGTTTGTTAATTAAAAGAATTAACAAATATTAAAATATCTGAAATAAAAATGTTTTATTTATTTATGGGAGAAAACCTTTCATTTCTTGAGTGGGGTTCATCCATTTGACCCTTTGGTTGGTCCTTTCTCCCTCCTCCTGTTGATCCATTTTTCAAGCAGTAGCTTAAGCGAAGCGCTGCTGAGATAGTTTCTCCACCACCACCACTAAGTCGTAGTGTTGCTGGAGTTTCCCGTGAATCCTCTACTTCCGCTGCCCCGCTGGAACGAGGGATTGGAGGTCATCGTTGATCCGTACGTGTGACCAAGTACGGAGGCGCTGCCGTTTGTGGCGCTCATCTTCGCGACTTTGAAGTCGGGAGTGTACCTCTACATCAACCACGTTTGTTTGCGGGAACGTTATTCCCGCTTTCGGTCTACGAGGGTGAGTCCTTCTGAAACCGTTTACTTGCATCTCCTAGATATGATCTTGGTGTTTGGTTGCAATCGTAGGAAAATTTTTGTTTTCCATGCTTCGAAACCCTTCAGTGGTATCAGAGCCAGGTTTATGCGTAGATGTTTTGTACGGTTTAAAACACATGTGGATGTGGGCGTTGATAATCATGTTATTGCATACTTTCGTGTATTTTGGATCATGGTGGCATAGTGGGATTTGAAGCGGCCCGGACTAACCTTACATGTCCTCGCACATGAGACTTGTTCCACGCTCGACATGCAACTAGTATTGCATAAGTGGCTTTGCGGGTGTCAGTTTCTCCTACTATAGTCATGATCTAATTTACAACGGTTTGCTAATAATGTTTTTTTATCACCGTTGTGGTTCTTGTTCGTAGGTAAGAACAGTTTTTCCTAGAAAGCCCAAAACCACGTAAAATATGCAAAAATAAATTAGAGGCGTCTAACTTGTTTTTTTGGCTTGTGATGTGTTATGGTCATTGATACAAAGATTTTTGTATTAAATTAAATTTATTGTAAATTTAAACAACCGGCAGGAGCCATTTGGTTGTTCTTATTTCTTTCATGGCCTGCGTGCTAAATATATATGTCCATGTGATATATTGTAATGGAGGAAGACAATCAAGATGGCAGCATCATGGACCTTGGTGCCATGCCGGTGGAATGATGAAGATCATACCATGTCGCACAAGATGGAGATCAAGTGCTGAAAGGACCATATCATATCACTTTATTCATGCATGTGATGTTAATCCTTTTATGCATCTTATTTTGCTTGATTATGATCACGTCGATAGCACTATAAGATGATCCCTCCAAATTAATATCAAGATAATAATGTGTTCTTCCATAGTATGCACCGTTAAGAAAGTTCGTCGTTTCGAAGCACCACGTGATGATCGGGTGTGATAGACTCTACGTTCGCATACAACGGGTGTAAGCCAGATTTACACATGCAAATACTTTGGTTCTACTTGGCGAGCCTAGCATGTACAGACATGGCCTCGGAACACGAACCGAAAGGTAAAGCATGAGTCATATGGATGATATGATGAACATATTGATGTTCGCCTTTGAAACTATGCCGTCTCACGTGATGATCGGTTTCGTTATAGTGAATTTGGTTCATGTAATCACTAAAGATGACTAGAGGGATGTTGTTTTTGAGTGGGAGTTCTCGTATTAATTTTGAATTAACATTGAACTTAATCTATTATGAACTTAGTCTAAATAACTTTGCAAATATGTTGTAGATGGCACCCCTATTTTCAATTTCAATCTGCTCATGGAGAAAGAGAAACTAGCCACCAATGGTAGCAACTTTACCAACTGGGCCCTTAACTCGAGGATTCTCCTCGCCACGCTCAAAGGAGCTATGTGCTAGAAGCACCGCTAGGTGACCCGCCAACGATGATGCCCCGAGGAGGAGAAAAATGTTTTCTTGACTCGCAAGGAGGACCACGATTTAGTTCATCAAGGCATTTTGTATGGCCTTGAGCCCGAGCCGCAAAACGCTTTGAGAACAAAGCAATGCTTTTGATACAATGGGAGAGTTAAAATTGATTTTTGACACCCATGCTGCAGTAGAGAGTTATGAAGCTTCAGAAAAGTTCTTTAGCTGCATGATGGAGGAAAACAGCTCCGTTAGTGAGCATGTACTCAAAATGTCTGGGTACGCCGATAAACTCATAGCTTTGGGAATAACGATCCCCAATGAGCTAGGAATTCATCGTGTTCTCGATCTACCACCAAGCTATAAGAGCTTTGTGATGAACTACAACATGCAGGGCATGAAGAAGTCTCTCCCCGAGCTTCACAATGCTGAAAAATGAAGTGGAGATCAAGAAGGAACATCAAGTGTTGATGGTCCAAAAGACTATCGCTTTCAAGAAGAAAGGCAAGGCAAAGGGTAACTTCAAGAAGAAGGGCAAGTCTGTTGCCACATCTGAGAAGAAAACCAAGGCTGGCCCTAAGTCGAGATCGAATGTTTTCTTTGCAAGAACCTTTGAGCACTTTGGAAGCGCAATCGCCCAAAATATCCGGGCCGATAAGAAGGACGGGAATGTGAACAAAGGTATATATGATATACATGTTATTGATGTGTACCTTACTAGTACTCGCAGATGGCGCTGGTATTTGATACCGGTTCGGTTGCTAACATATGTAACTCGAAACAGAGCTAAGGAACAAAGCGACAACTAGCAAGGGATGAGGTGATAATGCGCGTCGGCAATGGATCAAAGGTTGATGTGATCGCCGTCGAACGCTACCTATCCAATTACCATCGTGATTATTTATGAACCTAAATAATTGTTATTTGGTGCTGCGTTGAGCATGAACATCATATCTGGATCTTGTTTAATGCGAGACGGTTATTCATTCAAGTCTGAGAACAATGGTTGTTCAATTTATATGAATAATATCTTTTATGGTCATGCACCTGAAAAGAATGGTTTATTTATTTTGAATCTTGATAATAGTACACATGTTCATAATGTGAATGCCAAAAGAATTAAGTTGAATGATGATATTGCTGCATATATGTGGCATTGCCGCTTATGTCATATTGGTGTTAAACGATGAAGAAGCTCCATTCGATGGACTATTAGAATCACTTGATTATGAATCATTTGAGACATGTGAACCATGCCTCATGGGCAAGATGACTAGAACCCCGCTTTTCCTACAATGGAGCGGGCAACCGACTTATTGGAAATCATACATACCGATGTGTGTGGTCCAATGAGTGTGTCGGTAGCGTGGTGGATATCGTTACTTGTTACTTTCACGGATGATTTGAGTAGATATGGATATATTTACTTAATGAAACACAAGTCTGAAACATTTGAAAAGTTCAAAGAATTTCAGAGTGAAGTAGAAAATCATCGTAATGTAAAGATCAAATTTCTACGATCCGATCGTGGAGGAGAGTATCTTAGTTACTTAATTTGGCACACACATGAGACAATGTGGAATAGTTTCACAACTCACTCTCGCTGGAACACCACAACAGTAATGGTGTATCCGAAAGCGTCGTAATCGTACTTTATTGGATATGGTTCGATCTATGATGTCCCTTACAGATTTGCCACTTTCATTTTGGGGTCATGCACTAGAAACAAATGCATTCACTTTAAATAGGGCACCATCTAAATCCGTTGAAATGACACCGTATGAATTATGGTTTGGCAACAAACCTAAGTCATCATTTCTAAAAGTTTGGGGATGCGATGTTTATGTGAAGAAACTTCAACCTGATAAACTCGAACCCAAAGCGGAAAAATGCGTCTTCATAGGATACCCTAAAGAAACAATTGGGTACACCTTCTATCACAGATCCGAGGGCAAGGTTTTCGTTGCCAGAATGGATCCTTTTGGAGAAAGAGTTTCTCTCAAAAGGTGTGAGTAGTAGGAAGGTAGAACTCGACGAGGTTGTTGAACCTTCTCTTCATGGAATGGCAGTGCAAGCGTAGGAAGTTGTTTCGAGTTGACTTCACCAAATGAAGAGGAACTAATGATAAGGATCATGAAACTCCAAAAGAGAACACTACCGCACCTCGCAGTAAACAAGAGCGCATAATGCTCCTGACTTTTATGTTCCTACTATGAATGTCATGGTAGTTGAGAATGATGACCCTGCGACGTATGATGAAGCGATGATGAGCCCAGATTCCGACAAATGGCTAGAAGCCATGAAATCCGAAATGGGATCCATGTATGAAAACCAAGTATGGACTTTGGTGGACCTACCCAATGACCGTAAGGCCGTTGAGAACAAATGGATTTTCAAAAGAAAATAGACGCTGATGGTAATGTGACCGTCTATAAAGCTCGACTTGTCGCAAAGGGTTTTCGACAAATTCAAGGAGTTGACTACGATGAGACTTTCTCACCCGTAGCGATGCTAAAGTCTGTTAGGATTATGTTAGCAATTGCTGCATTTTTCGATTATGAAATTTGGCGATGGATGTAAAAACCGCTCCTTAATGGAAATATTGAGGAAGAGTTGTATATGATACAACCCAAAGGTTTTGTTGATCCTAAGGATGCTTGATAAGGTATGCAAACTTCAGCGATCCATTTATGGATCAAGCAAGCATCACGGTTGGAATCTCCGCTTTGATGAGGTAATCAAAGGTTTTGGATTTGTCCAAACTCACGGAGAATCTTGTGTTTACAAGAAAGTGAGTGGTAGCTCTATAGCATTTCTCGATATTATATGTGGATGACATATTGTTGATTGGAAATGATATAGAACTTTTGAAAAGCGTAAAGACTACTTAAACAGTAAGTTTTCAATGAAGGACCTTGGTGAAGCGGCATATATTTTAGGCATCAAAATCTATAGAGATAGATCGAGACGCTTGATTGGGCTATCACAAAGTACATATCTTGACAAGATTCTAAAGAAGTTTAGAATGGACGAAAGTAAGAAAGGGTTCTTACCTATGATGCAAGGCAAGACGTTGAGTAAGACTCAGAGTCCAGCTACAGCAGAAGATAGAGAAGTAATGAATAAGATTCCCTATGCTTCAGCCATAGGCTCTATCATGTATGCTATGTTGTGTACAAGACCGGATGTGGCACATGCTATTAGTTTGACTAGCAGTACTACCTGATCCAGGTTTTGAACATCGGACGGCGGTCAAGAATATCTTTAAGTACTTAAGAAGAACTAAAGATATGTTTCTCATATATGGTGGTGAAGAAGAGCTCGTCGCAAAATGTTACATCGACGCTAGCTTTGACACTGATCCGGATGACTTTAAGTCTCAATCTGGGTACATTTTTGAAATGAATGGAGGAGCAGTGAGTCGAGAAGTTCCAAGCAATCTGTGGTGGCGGGATCTTCAACAGAGGCGGAATATATTGCCGCTTGTATAGCCACAGAAGCGGTTTGGATGAAGATGTTCATATCCGAACTAGGTGTGGTTCCGAGTGCGTTGGACCCGATGGTTATCTATTGTGACAACAATGGTGCCATAGCCAATGCTAAAGAACCAAGGTCACACAAGAATTCCAAGCATATTAAGCGCCGGTTTCACTCCATCCGTGAACATGTCAAGGATGGCGATATAAAGATTTGCAAAGTACACACGGATCTGAATGTGGCAGACTCGTTGACTAAAGCTCTCCCAAGGGCAAAACATGATCAAGACGAACTCAATGGGTGTTAGAATCATCACAATGTAATCTAGATTATTGACTCTAGTGCAAGTGGGAGATCAAGGGAATATGCACGATAGGCAATAATAAATTGTTTATTATCATATTCCATGTTTATAATAGATGTTTATTTCTCATGCTAAAATTGTATTAATCGGAAACGTTAATACATGTGTGTTTAATAAACAAAAGGGTTCCTAGTAAAGCCTCTTTTTAAACTAGCTCGTTGATTAACTGATGATCAAGGTTTCATGATCATTAACATTGGATGTTGTTAATAACGGGTTCATGTCATTAGAAGAATGATATGATGAACAAACACCCAAGTTGGTATAGCAAATACGATCAAGTCATTTAGTTTGTTGCTGTATCAAACACATACGAAATAGCCCTTTTTCCTTAGACCATGAGATGATGTCAATCACTAATTCCGGAAGAGTACTTTGATGACATCAAACGTCACTCCGTAACACGGTGACTATAAAGATGGATTTGGGTACTATGAAAGTATTAGTTGAGGCTCATGCATCAAGAGTGGGATTTGTCCATCCGTGATGACGGAGAGATATACTCTGGGCCCTCTCGGTGATATCACATTGACATCGCTTGCAAGCATGTGACTAGGTCACAAGAATGTTATATCACGGAACGAGTAAAGAGTACTTGTCGATAGCAGGATCGAACTAGGTATAGTTGATACTGATGATCGGATCCCGACAAGTAAAATATCGTGAGACAAAAGGAATTGGTTATGTCGTTTACGGTTTACGCGATCACTAGTTCATCGTTGAGTGAATGGGAGTCATTATGGATCTCCGGATCCGCCGATGATTATTGATCTGAGAGGTGTCTCAATCATGTCCATTTTATTCACGAACCGTAGGGTGACACACTTAAGGTTCATCGATGCATTTGAGTGGATACGAAACAGGAGAAAAGTATGGATAAGATCTGAGGACTATTTCGAGTATCGCTTAATAGTTTCGGGATATCGGAATAGTTAAAGGGGGTATATGTTAATGTTTGTTAATTAAAAGAATTAACAAATATTAAAATATCTGAAATAAAAATGTTTTATTTATTTATGGGAGAAAACCTTTCATTTCTTGAGTGGGGTTCATCCATTTGACCCTTTGGTTGGTCCTTTCTCCCTCCTCCTGTTGATCCATTTTTCAAGCAAAGAGCTTGCCAAGCGCTGCTGAGATAGTTTCTCCACCACCACCACTAAGTCGTAGTGTTGCTGGAGTTTCCCGTGAATCCTCTACTTCCGCTGCCCCGCTGGAACGAGGGATTGGAGGTCATCGTTGATCCGTACGTGTGACCAAGTACGGAGGCGCTGCCGTTTGTGGCGCTCATCTTCGCGACTTTGAAGTCGGGAGTGTACCTCTACATCAACCACGTTTGTTTGCGGGAACGTTATTCCCGTTTTCGGTCTACGAGGGTGAGTCCTTCTGAAACCGTTTACTTGCATCTCCTAGATATGATCTTGGTGTTTGGTTGCAATCGTAGGAAAAATTTTTGTTTTCCATGCTACGAAACCCTTCAGTGACGTGTTGCATTTGTTGCATCATAGCATGCATCAACTGAGTCTGAGCAGCAAGAAAAGCTCCAAAATTCTGCATATCAACTGGCGGTGCTGGTGCTCCATCATTGGGGTTTTCTGCTGGGCGAGAACCACTTCCATTGCTTCCAAAGTTTCCGCGGGTATTCACCATCTGTCGATTTGCTCTAGGTTTTAGAGATGAGAGGGAAACAAGAATAGACAAGTAATATGGAACTTATGCGGGGCGAAAGGTGTACTTTAAGGTCCAACTTTATTATTGATAGTAATAACTTGGTATGGTTGCTTACAATGCCTAAGGGCCTTGCAACACATACTGCACACTCAGCAGGCAATGAAAATCCAAATCGAACTAACACTAGAGTCTAACGCCTAAAGGGTGACTCTTTATTCTATGACGCGACTCGGCGAAGGAGTCTCACTATAGAACCTACGCTCACTCATCGAGAAAACCTCCACGGCCTGGGTACGGATGCTGCGGCATAGGCGCGAAACGATTGCCATGTCCAGCAACTGTGTCATCTGTGGTAGTCGAAGAAGCAGTGTCCTCCTCAAGATCTGACTCCTCCGGATCTGGCTCGTGTAGCTCGAGTACTGGCTCTGGTTCTGGTCCGTATAAAGCCATCTCCAACTCGTCAATCCTTCGCAGAAGGTGTGACACATACTCTTGAGCTTCCCGCCATCTATTCTTCTCTGTCGTGATCTCCTTGCGGGCCTTCTGTAGCTCTTTGCTTGTATCATCGAGTACATCCTCCTGGGCAACAACAAGTCGTGCCAACTTTGTAACCATGGCATCCTCATCCTGAATCGCCTTCGGGTCAAGAAGGTTATCGCTGCGCGGATGATAACAAAACATCGTGCTCTCCAACTCTCTGGCGTAGATAAGGGTAATGTGTCGCATTGCTCGTCGTGATACTTCTTGGATACCCATCTGCATTGTAGACCTCCTGGCGGTCACGGTGTATCGAGCGATTGCACTGGCCCTTCTTCCTAGCAGGTACCTCAATCTTCACGTCACAAGCCTTGATCAATCCTGCTTGTCTGATCACTTCCACTTGGTATTGCGGCTTTTCAAAATCTCCGAGAGTCTGAAGCATATGCCAAAGTTCCGCGGCGTGACCAACCTCCAGATCGACGTAGTTGAACTCTCCCTCCATCTGTCACAAGAGTGCTCACGTAAGAACTCGAAATTTTAAATCGTGACAAGGTAAGGGAATATTCAGCAAGAGACAAGGAAAGAGAGAAGGAGGTAAGTCGAGATGTCATTTCTTATCTTGACAAATTTTTTGCTTTAGAAAATAGGTTTTATCCTCACTACGACCATTCTAGCTT
Organism: Rhipidocladum racemiflorum; assembly: GCA_036346355.1. Lineage (NCBI taxonomy): Eukaryota > Viridiplantae > Streptophyta > Magnoliopsida > Poales > Poaceae > Rhipidocladum > Rhipidocladum racemiflorum. The sequence goes on along the minus strand of CM070572.1, from coordinate 57,052,591 downwards.
AGGGTTGAGCCTACGGTCAGTATGGCTCTGATACCACCTCTGTCGGGACCCGAATTTGCAAATCCGACCCTCTGTGTATTCAGCACTAGTCCAGGACGCGCTAGTGCACCACAGTCTTAACATTGGTAAATATCACAATCATACCATTCGATCTTGATAAAATACTTTTATTTAAATAACTAAATCGTTACTCGACCTTATGGTCAAGTCACAAATATGCGCCTCGCAGGCGAAACTTATTAAGAGAGAAATAGTAGCAGCGGAAAATCAAATAACCCGTGGCGCCATCCAAAGATACCACAGTAAACCGACCGGGCTCGCATCCCTAAGTAGACGGTTCCTCTTGGAGTTCCTCCTCCAAAGCCGTGTAGTCTCCTCTTCAACTGGTGTTGTATTGTGGCAAGGGTGAGTACTTGGTACTCAGCAAGTCATGCAATGTAATGCAAGGCTAATATACTATATGCATGGCTTGGTACAAAGGAGTAGCTCAAGGTATATTTGCAGTAAAACAGCATTTGACAAATATCATAAATAGATTCGAAAGCAGTAGAAACAAGTAAAGCATAAATAACTTTTCAAGGAGTTTAATAAACATCTTTCCCATCCTAGTCCACATTTCCATCAACATCATTATTAATCCAACCCAACCTTTCAAATCCAAGTTATTTTTGAGAAAATCTAACCCTTGACTGTAATTCCCGAGCGATGTCCAATACCGCGGACATGGCTATTCGAATAGATTCTACACTCTGCAGAGGTTATGCACTTTACCCACAAGATACAGTCAAACACCACAAAGGCGAGTTCCCGTAACAAAGTCTTTCGGAAACCTCTAACAATACAAGTGGTCCTCCCCGGTTATTGCACACTAACCCTTCCCTTAGCTAAGGCGAAGTCTAGGCCAATCAACCGTTAGATGGGTACTGGCCTCGGCCGACGCTCCCGCATAACTTACACAAAGGGTGTAGTTGACCTCCGAGGTCCCACAGTGCGTTATTAGCAACTTAGTCAACTAGGTCCGTCCCATTACGTACATGTGGTTGCACGTTAGACCCAGTTCAAAGGCTTGCAAGGTTAAGTCCTTAGGGTGACCAGGGCAAGACTACCCGAAGAACCAAATCAACATCCCCAATGCCACAACTGGCCCACTTGATTATTCTTGCCACATGCCCCGGTCGAAAAACTATTTATCAAACCCCAGTTGATTACCATGCACCAGGTGCCATCAACATCACATGATACCTTTCCAAAACAGGTTCAATATATCATTAAGTCAATATTAACATTTGTTTGTCCAAAATCATGTCATGAGCACGTAAAGTGTCTAAGCGATTTACTACAACGGTCTAAACCCATGTTGGCAAGTTAATAATGTCCAACTAGTAAACCACAACTAGGGTGACAAGGGTCATGGCACATACTTAAGTAATCAAGGTGTCATACAAAGAAATTGGTATTTATCTAACCCCCATATTTAAATAAAGTATTTTTCTAATTGAACTAGCATGCAATAGTTTAAATCAAAATAGATTTCGAAATAGGATCAACATGGTCAAAGCACAACTTGCCTTCAAAAATTACTTGCTCTTGGTCTTGAGTTGGATCCAGAGTCAATACTTCTCCTTGAACCCTTCCTAAGACTTCAACGTCTACTCGTAAAGCGTGCAAATAGCAAATACACGAATAAACAATAGGCAAAAGTGTCCAAACATCCAAATAAAATCCATGAACAGAGAGAACATAATTTTATGAATTTTTAGAAACCGAATCGTCAAATTTGGAGTTAAAATGCAAAGGTTATGATTATTTAAAGTTTAAATAATCAATTAAATAATTTTACAGAGAAAAACTTTAGTCCAAAAATTAATTAAAATTCATATTTAGGTAGGTCTCAATTTTATACAAATTTAGAAATTTGAATCACTCAAATCGGAGTTGAAACGCAAAAGTTATAAGCGTTTGAAGTTTGAATCAAAATCTGAAATCATTATTTCGAATTAATAAATCATTTTCTTTTTCGGAAATTAATTATTGCGTCAGCCTGGACACGTGTCAGCCTCTGATTGGGCGGCTGACGTCAGCCGGTCCATGGACTCGGTCCATGCTCGGCTCGGGTCTACCGTGGACTCGGTCCACGACTCTATGTGTCGCTGACAGGTGGGACCACTCGGGTGACGTCATTGCTGACGTCAGCGGGGCTCAGCCCACGGTGCTGACAGGTGGGACCCACCGATGACGTCATGGGTGACGTCATGGTGCGGTTGCGGCTAAGCGTCACGACATCGGGCCCGGCGTGTCGATGACCACACACGCCGCGTGGCGCGCGGCTTCGGCTTCCGGACACGCAGCACGATCGTGTCCGCTGATTTGAAAATCAACGGCCGTGATTAGATCCAGGGGTTAACACGTTGAAAACTACGGTGATCATGGGCCGCTGGATCTTGATCCAACGGTTGAAAACAACCTTAACCCGCAACGTTATCCACGTTACGGATGACGTGGTCGATCGTGGGCCGTTGGATCTTGATCCAACGGTCGGATCTGATCTGGGTTCTAGGTGCGAGAGAACGTGGGCTTACCACGGCCGTGCGATCTGATCGGACGGCCGTCCGAGCTTCGATGACGGCGATGGCACGCGGCGCGCTTAGCTTGGCCAGGATGAAGACGATGACCACGGCCTCGGCGTTCCGGCGCGCTCCGGCGAGGTGAGTTGTCCTACGGTGCGCTCAAGCCGGGTTCCGGATCCGGTCTTGAATGCGCGAGGGCAGCGGCGGGCGTCGGCGGAAAACGGCTAGAACCGCGACGGCTTCCCCTCAAACTTTGGCGAGCGATTCCGGCGGACCTACGGCGGCTGAGGCTCGGTGAGCTAGGGCAGTGGCTGCGCGGGGTCAAGGCGGTCCTCGGGGTGCAACCCGGGCATTAAATACCCTCGGCGTCCGTGCGGAAAACGGAAACCTAGACCCACACGGCGGCGGGCGCGGCGGCGGAGTCCGGCTCGGATCCGGCGGGGACGACGACGGTCGACCGTCCACGTGGCGCGATCAACGGCCACGATCGCACGGTCGAAACCGGATCCGGCCCGGTCTCGGCTCGAACCGATGCGATCCAATCCGGACCGTTGGATCTCGATCCAACGGTCGGGATCAACTTGGGTTAGGGTTGGGTTCGACCGACTCGGCTGGCTCGGGTCGGACTCGAGTCTGACTCGGGTGCGGCTCGGTCGGATGAACAGTACAAACCCACTCGCATTTTCCAGCGATTTAATAATTAAAATAATTCCCAGTAATTCATTTAATTTATTAAAAATAGCAAAAGACTCAGAAAAATTCCAGAAAAATTCTGGAAAATATTTTGGATCATTTTGGACTCAAATAAAATATTTCCAACAAAATTTTATTTGCAAATTTTAATTATTTAATTATTTCAAAATGGAATAAATTCAAATAAATTCCAAATAAATCCAAATAAATTCCAGAAAATTCCAAAAATTCACCAAAGTGCCAAATCACACATGAATTTAAGAAAAGCGAAATTTTGGGGTGTTACAATTATCATTGCTTGCTGTTATTCTAGTTGATGCTCATCTATTGTTGTCGATGCATATTAATATCTCGATTGGTAGAGATATTGATATGATATTGTGATGTTCAAATTTATGCTAAAACAAAGGAGATGCTGCTGAAATTTCCCATTTAATCATGGTATTAATTGTTGTATGGTCTATGTTGGTGACATTCTGGGCTTAGTAGAAGCTGGGGTGTTACACCCACCTCCTCCCCTTTGTAGCCGCCCCCTCCCCTCCCTCTCCCTTGGTGCGCCACCCCCCACCTCCTTCCCCTTGCGCCACCACCCCCTCCACCTCATCCCCATCCTCCTTGCTGCCCTAGGGGAGTCCCTCACCTCGCCATCCCGCTGTTTTCACCATTGGAGCGCTTCGCGACGAGGAGATCCGGTGGATTTGGAGCGAGGAAGGAGATCAGGTGAACCGGGAGGAGATTCGATGGTTCATCGTTCGTCGGGCGAAGGTATGGCTAGGGGTAGTTCTTGGGGTTGGTCTAGGGGCTGTGCTAGATGGTATTTGGATGCTTTTAGGTCTTGTGGTGGTGCTATGATTGGGTAGATTAGATGAAAACTAGAGTTTGCCACGTTCTCTGCTTCGGGCAGATTGTGCAGTCGACCAAGGGTTTGAGTTTTCGCCACCTTAGAATAGGAATTTGGTCGTCCGCCTGTTGAGAAAGTTGTAGGTAACTTCAATACCTTTCAGTGGACATAAAGAACGTCCCAATCCACCCAGCTGTTTGAAAGTTATGCTCGATTACCGAATGTGTTCAAAACTTTGGCGTAGCTGGGACAGAACGTAGAGTTTTGTAGATTAGACAACTTTAGAGTCCGAGTCAGCTTTTCCATATACTTAGAAAAAGTTAGGAAATTTTCTAAGCTATGCGAGGATGTACTCGTTTAATCGATTTGGAGTCCTAGATCTAAAGTTATGATAGTGTAACACCCTGGCATCTAGTATGCCCGAATGCTACCAAACATAGGCTAAACAACACCTAAATACCACTAATAAAGACAAATTACAGCAAAGGAGCAAATACTAAAACCGAAAATTTCGGCAGCATCTCCTTTGTTTTAACATGATTTGAGACAATAGCAATAACAGGCAAGTAACATAATATCATAAGATATCCAAAGAAGCAATGATCTATTGGTTTTTCGTTCGTCGGGCGAAGGTATGGCCATGGGGATCCTTGGGGTTGGTCTAGGATCTGTTCTAAGGGTTAATATCATGTTTTTAGATCAATTGGTGGTGCTGTAATTGGGTAGATTTGATGAAATCTAGAGTAGGCATGTTTGCATACATGGCATGATACATGGCCCGGGCGGTGAGAAAGTCATAACTAGTCCGGGAAAGGTCAGTGAGAAAGTCATGACTATTCCGGAGAGCCAATGAGTAAGTCCTACATCGTGATTCCATCCACCGCGGTGTTTGGAAGCGAGGAGTAGGCACCCTCCATCTTCGGGATGGAAGGGGGGAGAGGTGCACGCCGACGGGTGTGTACTCAACCATACCGGTATGAGTTTCCAAGGAGACATGAGCATCGCATCGCATTGCATACATAATGATGATGAAAATGATATGTGATCATGAATGAGATGATAGACATGATGTGAGTTGTTGTAGCCGTGAAATTGTTTCTTTTGTACCATTGCAATATACTTGCTGAGTGATGAACTCACGCTTGTGTTTATGTTGTTTGTTTAGGTACCATGACACCGGCATGTGGGAAAGGGCATTAGCTACACATCTTCACGTAGTTCCAGTCACATTTACCAAATTTTGAGTCATGACCTTAATAATAGTGCCATGAATCTTGGTGTATGGATTAGATTGTGTGGTCGGGTCCCGTATTTGCTTCGTTATAGTTTATGGAGTGGTTGAACTTGATAATATTGCCTTATGTTATTGCCATATCCATTTACATTGCTTCTTTGGATATCTTATGATATTATGTTACTTGCCTGTTATTGCTATTGTCTCAAATCATGTTAAAACAAAGGAGATGCTGCCGAAATTTTCGGTTTTAGTATTTGCTCCTTTGCTGTAATTTGTCTTTATTAGTGGTATTTAGGTGTTGTTTAGCCTATGTTTGGTAGCATTCGGGCATACTAGATTCCGGGGTGTTACAGTTGGTATCGGAGCGGGCTGTAGGTCCTTGGAATGCGTATTTTTAGTGTCATGCTATAGGGTACAACTAAAATGTGATGTGGAATAACTTAGAAACATGGCTTAGGTTTTAACTAAAATTTTGTCATAGGATAGCAACATTAAAACTTGCAAAAGTGGAATAACTAATCTAAAATTTGACACACATGGATGCACAGTAGGAAAGGGGATGGGTATCATTTCTTTACACTTAAATGTTGTATTTAAGCTTTGATATTGAATGCTTCATTTGATAATGCATGTTGCTATGTCTATGAGATAAATGATTCAATTGTGCTTGTTGTGGTGATAAAGTGGGGTTGTGGTGCCGAAGGGTTTCGGTCACCTCTTTTTGTTCATAGTAAGGGTGTGGTTTGACGGTATGGCCAGTTAAAGCCTTCACCGAAGAACTATTAACCCCTTGTGGGGAAAGAGTGCTTACCTTTACTATCGTAGATCGGGTAGTTGACTGGAGACAAATAGAAGAGATTGGTGGTGGATTCCTTCGGATCTTCTTTATCGTTCTGTGGTCGATCTTGGTTGGTTTTCTTGGTTTTAGTTGACTGAAACCAAAAGAAAAGTGTTTGGCATTGGATTTTTCGCGGATTGTTCCGTATGCGGTGTGTGGTTTTGTCTTCCTTGGTTGAAGGCGAAGAAGAAGAGTCTAGTGTTGCGCTTCTTTTGGTCGCCTTTCCAGCTTTGATGCTTAGTTTGTTGATTGCTTTATGGGGGAGAAGCATTCAATCTATTCCTGTGTTTGTCTTTCTTCGAGGTCAAAAGAGTTATTGCGGCATTATGCCAGACCTGGTTGTCAGGGCTGAAGTCCTGTGGCTTTGTAGGAGTAGGTGGTGTTTGATTTTGTCATTTTACTGGTTTAAGAAATCATCTTTGAAAACCCTTCTTGTTTCGTGAAAGGTTGAGGTTTGGTGTTAAGGTTTTGTTTGAAAAGGATTACTTGATCGCTTGGTTCCCTTTCGAGAAAATTGTCTTTCAACCATTTTCCTCTATGGGAGTCCTTGAGATTGAAAAGTGTTTTGGAGAATTCCTTTTGCATGACCAAGTTTGGGTTTGTCTCATTGCAATTTTGAGAGTCAAGTTTCCTTATGAATTTTGGATGAGTTTTAAAACTAAAATGCTGCAAACAAAGTAAGTAGTCTTTTGACTGAAATCGTTTGTCCCTAGTAAGAATTGTTGTTTAGCATGTTATGTAGCATGTACCAATGTGGTTTTTGGGATGACATATTGTTAAGTTAATTTGTGAGTTTAAACAATTCAATGCGGTTGTTATCTCTAGCTTGAGAATAAATAGACTACTATTGTTATAGTTTACTCTGTAGCGAGAATGATTAAATGGGTTAATGTACATGCTTAGAATCTGTTGCCTTGCTTTAAAAGTGCTTATGATCCTTGTTAATGTTAAAAGTTTAAACCTTGATGCATATTAGAACATTAAGATGATGTAAATTAATGATACTGTTAAAGAAACCTTGCCTATTGTTTAAAGATGTTCTAATCTAACGGGTTAATAGAGAAATTTAATCATGTTGACTAGTGGCTTTAATTTGGAAGTTGATTAGAGTTGCTATTTATGTTGTTGCAACCTACTAGTATATTTGGAAGTATGCAGTTGTGTCTCTACAATGCTGGTATTGATATCAACTGAGAAGACATAAGACTTATTGTTAATGATGTTGTTAAGGGCAGTGTTAATGCTAGTATTCAATCTATTTTTAAATAGTTGGAGTATGTTGTGTGGTGGTAATTTTGTTATAACCGATGTATAGGGTAGCTAAAGGTAATGTTGTTGATTGATGATTATGCAAATTATTGATATTGACTTAGTAGTGGTGGTAATTGCTTAGATTAATTGTTGAAAAATCCTTGTTAAAAATGGAGGTTATTGTAACATGTTGTGATGGAGTGGACCATGGATAATTAACATGATGTAAGATTTTAATCTTAATGAATGCATATCTTAGAATCCTATTTACGAATTTTATCTTATAAAGATATTACTTATTTGTTGAAGTCATTTTATTGATTGAAAAAGTTTCAATTGTCAAGATTTTGACGTATGGATAGTATAAAATTTATAGGTTGACCATGCTCAAGTAGCTGTTGAAGTACTATGTTTGAAATATAGAATATGTTGTTATATGATTTGGTGATCCGTGGGGATCATGTCAATGTAGTCTTGGCTGGGTGCCTTTGTGATAAGCATCTTAAACCTTAATTAAAAGTGTTGGGAATGGTAACTAGAGAAAGAAATCGTTATGTAAATTTTGTTAAATCCGGTTGGACTTCCTCAATGTGTAAGTAGTGAATTTTGAAGTCTTTAATGGAAAGCATAGTGGAACACTAGAGATGATTGTATTTATGCTAAGTTGGTGTTTAAAACCTTCTGGACTGGTTTGGTTGTTTGCCATTTTGGTTGAATGCCTTCGGTCAAGGTATTCCTTGTGTTGTGTTTCCGAGTTTCCCTAAAACCCGTAGCTATTGGTGCCAATATTTGGTTTTGGCTATTTTGTTTAATTTGTGTTATGAGTATGGATTTACACCCAAAGTTTTTGAGTGGATCGCGCTCCTTCGCGTTCACCATGAATTATCTTTGGAATAAATTTTAACGGAAGCAGATGGACATAGTGGGTTGTGTTAGAAACACTTGAGATTTAATTTGTAACTCTTTTTGACTGGAGTTGGATTTATTTGCATAACGTGTGTGGTGTTAGCAAAGTGTTCTCTTTTGGGATATGAGTTTCGCTTTCTTTTGAGAAAAATATGTGGCGGTTGTGTGTACAGATGTTTGACTTTGGAGTCGATGTTCTTTTCCAAAATGTTGATTTTGGTTAAAATGCGATGTTTTGCAAGTTTAGTTTTCAAATTGACGTGGCTTCCTATACGATGTGGTGTTCCTATTAATGGTGTTGCCGTCATAGTTTATATGAATTTCGCAGCCATCGATGTTAATTGTGTTTCAATCATGTGATACCGAGGAAGAAGTCTTTTGGTGGATGACTATTCGGTATTGTTGTTACATGAAGAATGAATGGTGAAAAGGAAGCATGACATTGTTTATAGATGTTTAATGATGAAAGAGTCGATGAGCCAGGTCGGTGAGAAAGTCATATATGGATATATGACTAATCCGGAGTGCTCTTGAAAAATGTGCATGCATGTCATAAATCGAGACTTCTATTTCTTTCTGGTATGTTGGTTGTGGTGTAGGAGATTTGTGTTTCCTTTGCATCTTAGCTTAGGAAAAAAATAAGATGAGTACTCTTTGGTTGTTGCCGGATTCTTTCCAAAGTGGCTTTTAGCGCTTTGGAGTTCGAGTTGTTGTATGTGGATCATTTTGGGTTCATGGGTTTTGGTTGAGCTTACTCAATGATTGTACCCTTTGTTCTGATTCTTTGAAAGGAAGAATGCGAGGGCGAGACCTTCTAAGAAAGGAAAATTTAGTGTGGGTTGGTAATGACCTAAGATATTAGGCGTTGCTAGTGGTTGATCGTAACTAGTTTGGAAGTGAAGAGTAAAGGAAGGTTGGGTATGACCCAATTCAAATTTTCTTGGAGAATTGTCATCGAGGTGTTCCTCGATAGGGTTGATCAAATTATTAGTGGACCACTTGATGGTTGCTAGTAATTGCTTTCTATTTTTGAACAGTATTGGATCTTTTGTCGCCGATCTTTGAGCGTGTTGTGCCAACCGAAGTGGAATGTTCGGTTGTTATTGATTTTGCGGGTTTTCAGAACCCTGGCCATAAAGTAGGCTTCTCCTTTCGGTGGTAGTGGGGTGGGTGTTGGTCTTGTTGTAAAAGATCAGAATGTAACCCCGATGGTTCAAGCAGTTAGTAATCTTAGAGTGTTGTGTCTCACTTGGTTTGCGTCGTCGCGAATATGACGAACCACAGTTGAGAGGTTGAGACGTGAATCACTGTTGTGCGTGGGAGCGGAAGATGGATCTAGAAGTTGGTACCATGTCCTTCTGGAGAGTGGCTTTGGTTAAAGGGATCGGGCAGTTTAATGCCGAGGGATGTATCGAAGGAGGATTGTGAGACCGTTTCCTTTCGTGGTCTGTTTGGGATTTTATCCTATCGCTTGGGTCATGCCGAGGCCTTGTATGGGTGCTTTGGGTTTCAATGTTTAGTAAAGTTTTTGCAAGAGGTTGATCGTGGGTTATCGTTAGAACTGTGTGTCTTCGAGCCTAAGCATCTTACCATCGGGTCTCGATCAGTGTAGTTCTAGTGGCTTTAGTTAGAGGGAGAAGTGGTTTGGAAACTGTAGTCTCGCATGCGCGAGAAGTACCTTGAGCTTTTCGCCTCAGGTATGAGATGTGAAACCTAGCTATCTTTTGCTTTGGTGGGTTGCGTATTGGTGTGTCTTGGATTCGAGGTCGAATCCTGTTGAAGGGGGGGAGCGAGTCAGTAAGAGTAGGCACCCCCATCTACGGGATGAAAGGGGAAAGAGGGAGCACGCCGACGGGTGTGCACTCGGCAATACCGGTATGTACTTCGAGGGGACATGTGCATTGCATTGCATACATGATGATGTTAAAGAGATGTATACAATGTGAATATGAAATGGTTATGATGTTTAGTATGAGATGTAGTGATGATGGTATTGAAAACTATTTCCTTGTTCCATTGCAATATACTTGCTGAGTGATGAACTCACGCTTGTGTTTTATGATGTTTTTAGGTACCATGAAACCGACATGTGGGAAAGGGGCTTAGCTACACATCTTCACATAGCTCCACACATTTAGACAATTTTACCATTTGGTCTTGTGATAATAAATTTGGTGCGATGAAACTTGGAGTATGACTTGATTGTGTGCTTGATTACATCATTTACTTCTATGACACCACGGAGTGTCGTATCTTATAAAATGTGAATGTTGAGGTAAAAAACTTTATAAAATGTGAAAATGGAGGTTAAAACTTTACGTTATGCCGTTTATAGCGTGTTTTTGGGCCGTTTTCGGGTGTTTGGGCCTCTCCGGGGGACTTTGGGCCTTGGGGGTTGAGTTGGGCCTCCGGTGGAAGGGTTTGGGCCCAAGGGGGTGGACTTTTGGGCAGCCAAATCTGGCCCCCACCTCTTGGTGCGCCCCCCCACTCCCGCTCCCAACCCTAGCCCCCCATGCGCCTCCACCCTTCCCCTTCCTCTCCATCTTCCCCCATGGCGCCACCACCCCTCTCCTCCCCCCTCCACCTCCCTTGTTGCCCCTAGGGGAGTTCTCCACCTCAACACCTCGAAGATCCGTCCATTGGAGCGCTCCGCGACGAGGAGATCCGGTGGATTTGGAGCGAGGAAGGAGATTGCGCGAACCGGGAGGAGATCTATTGGTTTTTCGTTCGTTGGGCGAAGGTATGGCCATGGGGATCCTTGGGGTTGGTCTAGGATCTATTCTAAGGGTTAATATCATGTTTTTAGATCAATTGGTGGTGCTGTAATTGGGTAGATTAGATGAAATCTAGAGTTTGCCACGTTCTCTGTTTCGGGCAGCATGAGAAGTCGACCTAGGACTTGGGTTTTCGCCAATTTAGATTCGGAATTTGGTCGGCCGCCTGTTGAATAAGTTGTAGGTAATTTCAATACCTTTCAGTGGGTATAAAGAACGTCCAATTCCGCCCAGCCGTTTGAAAGTTATGCTAGTTTTACCAAACATATTAAAATCTGTGACGTGATTGGAACATATCACGGTATTTTGTAGATTAAACAACTTTAGATTCTGAATCAGCATTTCCATATACTCAGAAAAAGTTAGGAAATTTCCTAAGCTATGCGAGGATGTACTCATTTATTCGATTCGAAGTCTTAGAACCCGAGTTATGCCTTTTGGAAGGCTGCTATCCCGACGGGACAGAACCTCTGTTTTTGGGTTTTGCGAGTAGTTTGCGATGTCGGGGTAGAAGAGGGTTTACGTATTGTTTTGTGGACATGATTGTGAGTGTGTGGTACCTATGTGCAGGTGGTGTGACCCCGGGAGTGCCTTCTACGTCTCGCCAATCCGTCGCCCGTGGTTGAGGCAAGTGTATTGTAATGGATAGCGGTTTGTACGTTGCTAGTTGAGACTAGATGAAATTGATTATATGATATGATCACTTGCCATGCTTTAATGATTGCCAATGATATGATGAGTATGCTTATTATGTTATGATGCCATGTGTTAATGTACAAGTTAATTATAATGTTGGCATGTTTGCAGACATGGCATGATACATGGCCCGGGCGGTGAGAAAGTCATAACTAGTCCGGGAAAGGCCGGTGAGAAAGTTATGACTATTCCGGAGAGCCAATGAGTAAGTCCTACTGAAGGATCATTGTTTTTGATCCAATTGTTTTTGATGATGAGTATTTGAAAGGAGTTGAAATTGATTTGATTATTTGATAAGATTTGAAAGTGGTTTGATTATTTAGTGGTTGTATGGATTAATGTGAGTCAAGTCGCGGACTTGGGCTCGGAAAATGTTTTTGTGTTTTTGTTCACGTCTGAGTGTTGCTTGAGGTCGAACATGGTCGATGACGGGACCAAGACTAGGTTCAGAGGAACCGAGGTCGTGGAGTGGTCGAGGTGTCATGCGAGATGTTTGGACTAGAGAAACGGTGCACGCGTGAGGTCGAGATCGCTAGTAAATGGCGGCGAGCTTCGCTAGGCCGACGCAAAGGCACGCGCTGCGCCTTTCCCATGTGGCGGCTTCGGCAAAGCATGAATGCCCGACACTTGGGCCGAGCCGCAGGTGCGGCCGTAGCGCAGCGGGCTGACGTATATGATTTTTTCATGCAAGCGTGTGTGTGCATGCTAGTGTGCGTGAGTGCATGGTGTGTATTGCATTGCGTGTGTGTATGTGTCATGCATGTGTGCGTGAGTGGTGCATGCATTCTTTGTGTGTGCGTGAGTGCATAGGTGAGTGGTGTGTGTGTGCGTGAGTTGTCTTTGTGGCGTGTGTTTGCATGCAGCCGGTGGTGTTTGCATCGATCCGGCTCCGGAAAGTCTCAATGGGCGGCAGCAGTACGCAGGAGTTTTGAACCAGTGGAGTTCGGGCGAGCGCAGTGGGATCGATCGCCATGTCCGAGTGTCGGGACGGCCGGTCTGGGCGTGGCCGCCTCGTAGGCGGGGCTGTCCGAGAGAAGGAAGGCAAGGCGTGAAGCTAATGCTTTCCGCAGGACGAGTTGGAGAGCCGCGGTTTGTCACGATACAAGAAGGAATCAATCGCTATAGGAGCCCTTTAAATGAGGGTTCTAGGGGCTTAGAAAATCAATCAATGCAAAGGGCAAGAAGCAAAAGGTGCTTTACAACAAAGAAGAGCTTGTGTGCTCTATCTAGTTGGTTTATAGTAGAGTTTTCTAATCTTTTTGAGATTAGAAGATTTTTGGTGTCATCATGTGGAAGATGGCTTTGGAATAAAGAAAAGGGTTATACAATTCTTTTATCCTTTTTGCTTTGATTCTTGATTAGAAAATTTGTTCTTCTTTTGTTAGAACTAGTTTTGATTTTTGTTCGATTTGTCTCGCTAATTAATCTAGGGTTTTGTTCTCTCGATATTAGATATTCTTCCGCTATTTAGGAGTCTTTAATTTTCCGAAAAGAAATAGTTGAATTTTATTCGGCATCTATTCACCCCCCCCCACTAGTTGCCTACTCGGTCCCTACAAGTGGTATCGAGCAAGGCTCTACTAATCCATCTTAACAGTGATTAGTAAAACGTAAGTTATGGCAACAGAAATACTGAACAAACCGCCATCTTCGATGGCAGACTTCTAATGGATCCGGATGATCGCATATCTTCAAGCTCAAGGTAGCAGATTTGGCGCAAGGTAAAATTTTAGTGCGACTTCCTTCTAATGATGATATTGATAAAATCGAGTTTGAAAAAGATGTTGAAAATAATAATAGAGCTAGAAACATATTGCTTCAGGACTTGCTAGAAAGAATTGATAGAGTCTCATTTACTCACCGCTCATGAAATTGGAAATCTCTTCAAGATTATCATGAGGGCACCGACTGTAAAGAAGCTAGACAAGATCAATTTAAAAAGGAATACACTAGATTTGAAATGAACTGAGAATCTCTAGATGATTGTTTTGCTCGCTTAATGTAATCTTAAACAATCTTAGAGTGTAGATGTAAAGTACAACGACTGAAAATGCTAGACATTTCCTATCATCTCTTGATCTTAAAAATCGGCAAATGAAAGTGACGCTTTAGGGAAGCTCATAAGATGAGTGAAATGACTTTGATAAACTATATTCTAGTCTCAAGACTTTTGAGATAGACATTGTTTCAAGAACTTCCAATGATAACTCTATGGCTCTTAATGCTAATTCTTCATATGATAATAGTTCTTCATCATCATATTCCATCGCTTTGAGTGCTCTTAGTGATGAAATTTAGATCAAATACCGGAAGATACACTTGCTCTTCTTTCCAAGCGTGTCAATGCAGCGTACATGAGATCAAGGAGAGAAGAGAGCCTATCCTTCGCTACAAGCTAACGGCGAAGGCAGGGGCACATCCGTGCTAATCGTTTCAAGAACAAAGACAGAGAGGAGAAGGAGCAAAAGCAACTCCTCCAAGTCCTTCCGGCCAAGAGAGAGCAAGGATAAAAATAAACAACGGACAAAGAAGATGCTCAACAAAGTCTTCGAGAGGCAATTGGTCGCTTAGACTTAAGCGACATTGATGACTCAATCAAGATGAGAAGGAAGCCCGAAGCAAACAAAGCTGAATGAGAAGGATCTCACCGGACTATGCTTCATGGCAAAAGGGAACACTAGTGATTCTAGTGACAACGACAAAGACTTCCAGCAGTGATGAGGTAATACCTTCATACGATGAGCTTTGTGAAGTTTTAGTCATATTGAGAAAATCTTTAAGAAAATCTTCACTCCAAAAATAAAAGCTTAGAAAAAGATCTATCCATGCTAAAACTGAAAACTTTGATCTTAAAAATTCAAATTGAAAATATTTGTGATACTTGTAGATCTCAAATTTGAAATTAAGTCACTAAAAGAGGAACATGTGATTAAACTAGAACAAGTTTATGCTTAGAACAATTGAAAAATGAAAAACTTGTGAAAAATATTGGTTGCTCTCTTGATAGTTTACATGATCAAATTGCTTGCTCTAAATGTTCTATTCTTGAGTTGAAATTAAAGATGCAAATTGTAGAGTTATCCAATTAACAAATGACATGTTCACTCATGAAATTAACTCGTGTTCAAATTGCCGAAGCTGTAAAGCTAAAATTGACACTCCTTGTGATAATTGTTTAAATCTTGCTAAAAGGTTGACTACTTGCAAGATCTCTTCTAGGTTCACTAAAGGGAAGAAAAAATTTGAACATGATTTTAGATCAATCTAAAGTGAGCTTCAACAATAGCTTTAGGTTTTAACTCTCATGCTTCTACTAAACACATTAGAGCAAAAATGTGAAAATTGATAATGAGTCTAAAAGAACTTTGATTAAATCTGCACTCTATCTCCCACTATTTCAAGTGCAAAAGTTACTTCTAATGCCAAACCATATGTTAAGTACAATTGCACTCATTGTGGAAAGATGGTCATTTGGTGAATTTTTGCTTTAGACTAGCCAAACAACAAAAGAAAGAAAGAACTAAGGCTAGGTCTAATTTCACTGCAGTACACGTTCATTTCTCATTATGTGCCTAGGGTGATGCAAACACCTCTTGTTGCTAAGAACACGAGAAAAGACAAATCGCTTTTATGCATAAGAATGCTCGTGTTGTGCCAATCGCTAGTAAGTCGTGTGTCTCAAGATCGATTCCTAAACATCTTATTTCTAACCCCAGACTTAGACCTCGACACTTTCTGCTATGTAGGCTTCTCACGAGGAAGGAGAGACATATGGCTAGTGGATTCCTGATGCTCACATCACTTGTCCGATGATAAGAATTGGTTCTCCTCCTTCACTTTCGTGCATCTCGTGCTAAAAGTGTTATTTTTCAAGATGCTTCTTCCACCTCTGTTTTAAAAGGCACTAGTCAAAATAGTGCGGTACATGTGCATATGTTCAGAGGGAGAGTATCTTTGTTGATGAAGATGATGATGATGATGATCTTTTGAGGATGAGATAATTGGAGTTTCTTGTGCTTGTGTCCTCGTTTTCAAGCTTCCTGCGTGCTTCACATCGACAAGCTATCAAGAGGATTTTAAGGTATCTCCTCGTGGTACTCAAGATTTTGGCATTTGGCTTTTCATTCTCATGCATTAGTTTAAGAGCTTTCTTTGATGTTGAATTTGGAGGATGTAGAATTGATAGAAAAAGTACATCTGGTTCATGCCACTTGAGTAATTCTCTTTCTTGGACACGTTGACATCGATTTCACTTTCTTAGAGATCTTGTTGAAAAAGGAGCTATTGAACTGAAATTTGCTGATTCGGTGCTCAACTTGTCGATATTTTCACTAAAACCGCTTGATTCTTCTCGCTTTTGCTTTCACGCGGTGAACTTGGGTTCTTTCATCCCCATGGGTTGATTTGAGGGAGTTTTGATTTTAACTCTTTCATTTGTGTTACTTGACTTTGGTTACTACAAGGAGCTATTTTGTTATACACTTAAAAAAAACTTCCCTGTTTCATTGCATCATGTAGTACAAAGCTTTGTTGACTATTCTTGTGTATATAGTCAAATTAATGCTACATTGCTTCACTTCTCACTAAAAGACTAAAATAATTCAATTTGAGATGCTTTTGAGAATATTTTGGCTCTTGTTCATTATGGTATTACATTTGTGAAATAGGCTTAAAAGTTTCTTGTCATCGGTGAAAGGCTAGAGCTGATTAGAAACTATGTGTGAGCTTTTGTTGGACTTCAAATGATCATTATGAGTCTCAAGCAAAATCAGTGTTTTAAATGATAAAAGCAAGTTGAAAAAGATGCAAGCAAAAGCTACTTGGCTAAACACAAGTTTAGTACAATGTGCAGCTTCCTTGCCAGGATTTAAATTCAAAAGATGCAAGAAAAGGCTACTTGTCTAAACAAAAGTTGAACAATGTGAAGCCACTTGCCAATTTAAACCTGAGAAAGATACAAGAAAGAACTACCTACTCATACACAAGTATGGGCTAGTGTGCAGTTATTTGTCATCCCTGTTGATCACAAAGCAAATTGTCAAACTTGCTAAAAGAGAAAAAGAAATTCAAATTCTTGAAAAGGCTTGAGACAAACATTAATGAATTTGAAAGTCTCTCTTTGCTCATGATAGATTTCTTTTAGCTTTGGCAAAATCAGTTTATGACATTTTTACTTGTTTGCTCTAATTTGCTTATGCAACAACTATTCTATGTGTTAGAGCCTCCATATTCTCACAATTTGCTTTCTCATTGGATAAATTGATACAAAATGTGAAAACTCTCGTAAAAATCCTCCAAATGCTTTACTTTGATTATATACCTTGAATATACTTCAAAGCTTGAGATCAGCATTCATTAAGGGGAGTTTTGAGATCTTGATGACTATTTTGTCAAAGGGGAGAGCAAAAGTCAAGAAGAAGAAAAAATAAAGAGAGGTGAATTTCAAACTGTTTGAGAATTTGGATTTACTTGGTCTTTACTTGGTCTTGGAATCTTTTGGGTCTCAAACTCTCATTTTTTTCTTTCTCTCTACTCTTGTCAAATCTTATTGTGTTTTGTCAAATTACTCATCAAGGGAGATTGAAGGATCATTGTTTTGATCCAATTGTTTTTGATGATGAGTATTTGAAAGGAGTTGAAATTGATTTGATTATTTGATAAGATTTGAAAGTGGTTTGATTATTTAGTGGTTGTATGGATTAATGTGAGTCAAGTCGCGGACTTGGGCTCGGAAAATGTTTTTGTGTTTTTGTTCACGTCAGGGTGTTGCTTGAGGTCGAACATGGTCGATGACGGACCAAGACTAGGTTCGAGGAGGAACTGAGGTCGTGAGGGTCGAGGGTGTCATGCGAGATGTTTGGACTAGAGAAACGGTGCACGTGAGGTCGAGATCGTTGCGCAGCGCAGGAGCTTCGCTAGGCCAGGTAGGCACTGGCCGCGGCTTCTGCGGCGGAAGAAAGCCGGCATTGCAACCGACAGCGTCGGAGCCGATGGCTGCAGCCAGCGTAGCGGGCAGCGGCTGCGTGTATATGATTTTTTCATGCAAGCGTGTGTGTGCATGCTAGTGTGCGTGAGTGCATGGTGTGTATTGCATTATTGCGTGTGTGTATGTGTCATGCATGTGTGCGTGAGTGGTGCATGCATTGCTGTGTGTGTGCGTGAGTGCATGGTGTGAGTGGTGTGTGTGTGTGAGTTGTCATTGCTTGTGGCGTGTGTTTGCATGCAGCAGGTGGTGTTTGCATCGATCCGGCCCGGGAAAGTCTCCAATGGGACGGCAGCAGTGAGGAGTTTGGAAACCGAGCGGAGTTCGGGCAGAGCCTTGAGTGGGATCGATGCTGCCATGTCAGAGTCTTGGGGACGGCCGAAGGCTGGCGTGGCTTTGGCCTCGAGGCGAGGCCGTGTCCGAAGAAGAAGGGAAGGCAAGGCGTGGAAGCTAATGCTTTTCTTTGCCCGTGGACCGAGTTGGGAGCCAGGTTTGCCGTATACAAGAAGGAATCAATCGCTATAGGAGCCCTTTAAATAGGGGTTCTAGGGGCTTAGAAAATCAATCCAATGCAAAGGGCAAGAAGCAAAGGTGCCTACAACAAAAGAAGAGCTTGTGTGCTCTATCTAGTTGGTTTATAGTAGAGTTTTCTAATCTTTTGAGATTAGAAGATTTTTGGTGTCATCATGTGGAAGATGGCTTTGGAATAAAGAAAAGGGTTATACAATTCTTTTATCCTTTTTGCTTTGATTCTTGATTAGAAAATTTGTTCTTCTTTTGTTAGAACTAGTTTTGATTTTTGTTCGATTTGTCTCGCTAATTAAT
Organism: Rhipidocladum racemiflorum; assembly: GCA_036346355.1. Taxonomy (NCBI): domain Eukaryota; kingdom Viridiplantae; phylum Streptophyta; class Magnoliopsida; order Poales; family Poaceae; genus Rhipidocladum; species Rhipidocladum racemiflorum. Next base: position 57,033,980 of record CM070572.1, on the reverse strand, counting down.
CTAGGGTTTTGTTCTCTACGATATTAGATATTCTTCCGCTATTTAGGGGTCTTTAATTTTCCGAAAGAAATAGTTGAATTTTATTCGGCATCTATTCACCCCCCCTCTAGTTGCCTACTCGGTCCTACACCTACATCGTGATTCCATCCACCGCAGTGTTTGGAAGCGAAGAGTAGGCACCCTCCATTTTCGGGATGGAAGGGGGGAGAGGGTGCACGCCGACGGGTGTGTACTCAACCATACCGGTATGAGTTTCCAAGGAGACATGAGCATCGCATCGCATTGCATACATAATGATGATGAAAATGATATGTGATCATGAATGAGATGATAGACATGATGTGAGTTGTTGTAGCCGTGAAATTGTTTCTTTTGTACCATTGCAATATACTTGCTGATTGATGAACTCACGCTTGTGTTTATGTTGTTTTTTGGGTACCATGACACCGGCATGTGGGAAAGGGCATTAGCTACACATCTTCATGTAGTTCCAGTCACATTTACCAAATTTTGAGTCATGACCTTAATAATAGTGCCATGAATCTTGGTGTATGGATTAGATTGTGTGGTCGGGTCCCGTATTTGCTTCGTTATAGTTTATGGAGTGGTTGAACTTGATAATATTGCCTTATGTTATTGCCATATCCATTTACATTGCTTCTTTGGATATCTTATGATATTATGTTACTTGCCTGTTATTGCTATTGTCTCAAATCATGTTAAAACAAAGGAGATGCTGTCGAAATTTTCGGTTTTAGTATTTGCTCCTTTGCTGTAATTTGTCTTTATTAGTGGTATTTAGGTGTTGTTTAGCCTATGTTTGGTAGCATTCGGGCATACTATATGCCGGGGTGTTACAGATAGTTTGATGTCTGCTGTCCCGGGGGGGGGGACAGATTCTTTGTTTTTCGTTTTCGGGAGTAGTTTGCGATATCGGGGTAGATGGGCAATGGCGTACTGTTTTGTGGGCACGTTGTGATTGTGTGGCATCTATGTGCAGGTGGTGTGACCCCGGGAGTGCCCTCCTCATCCCGCCAATCCGTTGCCGGAGGTTAAGGCAAGTGTATTGTAATGGGTAGTGTAACGTATGTTGCTAATTGTGACTAGATGCAAAATTGCTTTCATGATGTGATATCTTGCCATGGTTAGTGCTTTCCAATGTTATGATGAAAATGGACTATTTTGATGCTATGCCATATTTAATTCAGTTTGATGCAAGTTGTTTATGTTTATGGCATATGTTGCATACATGGCATGAAAGCTGGCCTGGTCGGTGAGAACGTCATAACTAGTCCGGTAAGGTCGGTGAGAAAGTTATGACTAATCCGGAGCGCCATGGTTGTAAGACCTACCTCGTGATTCCACCCACGTGGTGAGTGGAAGCGATGCGTAGGCACCCTCCATCTACAGGATGGAAGGGGGAAGAGTGTTTACGCCGACGGGTGTGCACTCAGCAATACTGGTATATGCTTCTAGGAGACATGTGCATCGCATTGCATCGCATACATGATGATGAAAATGAGTTGTGAACAATGTGCTTTGTCATGACTATGATGTGGTGGATAAAATTATGATTTGATTATGATGTTAAAGCACGGTATGTATTGTTGTTGGCCTTGATTTATTCTTTATGACCTATTGCAATATGCTTGCTGAGTGTTGAACTCACGCTTGTGTTTATGTTGTTTTTAGGTACCTTGACACCGGCATGTGGGAAGGGGGCATTAGTTACACATCTTCACGTAGCTCCACACCTATAGGCAATTTCATCAATTTGAGTCATGATTATCATAATAGTGCCATGAAAGTTGGTGTATGGATTAAATTATGCGCTTGTGATCTTTATTTGCTTCGTATTAGTTTAAGGAGTGGTTGAACTTGATATTTGGTCTTATGTTGGTGCTATAACCATTTTTATTGCTATTTAGATGCCTTTTGTTATGATATTACTTGCCCTATTATTGCTATTGCTTCAATTCATGATAAAACAAAGGAGATGCTGCCGAAATTTTCGGTTTTAGCATTTGTGCCTTTGCTGTAATTTACTTTAATTTGTGGTATTTAGATGTGGTTTAGTCTTTGTTGGGTGACATTCAGGCATACCAGATGCCGGGGTGTTACAACCATTGACTTGAGGAATGTGGAGGCAAGAAAAGTAGTGCAAAAGGAGATCTTGGGAGGATCGAGTTCAAGAAAAGGCAAAGAACCTGTACATGAGCCGGAACTTGAGCATGAAGTGGAAAATGAAATTGAAGAAGAAGAAGAAGAAGAAGTGGAAGAAGAAGAGGAAAGTGAGGATGAGGAGATGCCTGATGTTGGTTCTCACAGGAATGATCCCTCTCAGATAAAGGGGGATAAGTACCTTGCACTAAGGGGCGAGAATCAATACCTCCCACCAAAAGATGCCATTGATTCTAGATTTCACTCCTTGTTTCAGCAGAAAGTATTCTATCAGATATACAAGGACAACGAATTTGGGAATCAGAGGTGGGTCAACTGGGATCATGTCAGGGAACAACCCATGTTTGTGGGTGTTCCTGAACTTTTTGTAGGAACTGGCATCTATCATATGCTGGGGTCAAGGTATGATTTTGTGGAGGACTTAATCAAACAATTCTATGCCACTTTGTTCATACCTGAGACTCTGGATTCTATCACCTGGATGACTGGATCCCAAGTGTACACTACTACCAAGGAAGAGATTTCTATGATCCTGCTAGAGGAGTAAAGAAAGATGTCACACCCTGAGAAAATATAAAAATAGTGTAAAGTGTCTAAGCATGCTTTTAATGTATTTTGGAATTTTTACTGGATTTATTTGTTTTATAGTTTAAATTGCTACATTTAAATTCCTTCTCTCCAATTTTGAGCATTATAAAGAAACATATAAAAACTCCAAATAACCCAACCTGAGAAATAATTTTATAAAATACTATAATACCTAATATAAATAAATATGAATCTTTCAAAAATTTTGCACAACATCTATATGCCTTAAAAATTCAATTATAGTTCAAAAATAACAAACTTCTTGTAATTTTAATTTAGAATGTACATTATAAACCTCATTCATTGGACTATCTCCACAAATTTTTCCAGAATTGTTGAAATCATCTAAAGCCTTGGGATGACATCCACAAACTGCCAAGCCAAAAAAAGGAAAATTTTGAGTAGCTACAGTGTGCACGTGGAGTGTTCGGTGAAATGCCATATGATTGCTGGCACGCCGTCGCGCCGCACTACCGTTCCTTCGTGCATGACCTGCTACCGAACGCCATCACGCCCTCACCTCTCTCTTCCCTCTCTCCACCCATGCTGATGAGATGTGACGCCATCCCATGCACATGCACGGTAGAGCATGTGCACCATGCGGACACAACCAGGTGCGCTTTGTTAACTCCGTTGCCCATTTCGTGCCTCACCTCACTACTACAAAACTGACTATGAGTCCCGGTTGATAACTACCATCAGTACCGGTTTTTGAACCGGTACCAGCCATCCGGGACTGATGCCCATTGGACATCAGTACCGGTTCCACCAACCGGTACTGATAGTACTAGAAATGTTTTAAAATATGTCGAGAATGTATGGGAGAAGCGGGACTCGAACCCGCAACCTCGTGACTCCAGCCTCACCCTTCTAACCAACTCACCCACCATCGCGTACTGATATACATAGAATATGCATTCCTTTTAAACTTTCCTGAAACGAGGCATTAGTACCGGTTCGTAACACGAACCGGTACTGATGCACTCATCAGTACCGGTTGGTAACACGAACCGGTACTGATGCACTCTCATTAGTACCGGTTCGTGTTACCAACCGGTACTGATGCCCCGTGCCTTCAGTACCGGTTCGTGTCATGAACCGGTACTAATGTGAGGGCATCAGTACCGGTTCGTGTTACCAACCGGTACTGAAAGCCCACTACAACCCTATAGCTAATGAACTGGTATTGATGTCACTATCAGTACCGGTTCAAATACAATCGGTACTGATGAGCCGGTATTGAAAGCCAGATCTGTAGTAGTGCCTACTCTGTGCATCTGGCCATAAAACTGATCGTTAGCTCATGTGCTACCTTAGCTCGCCTGCATCTCACTCCCATCGCCGAGAGTGCGTTGAGCTCAGGGACGAGGCCGACGAGCATGCCCTATGCAATCCATCACTCAGTGGGCCCATCCTTCAATTCCTTTGGCCATGACATCTCTCTCGGTCCCCTAATCCCTCCCCTCACCTTGATTGCAGCTCCCCCCAACCATAGCACCACCACCATGGACATCATCTTCCTTCGCTCTACCACATGTTGAAAAGCCACCTCGACCCCTTATACACTCCACCGAGGTAGCTCCTTCGACCCCTCTTAGCCTCCATGTGCTTTTCCCTCTCTTGGCTAAGCTCGAGCGGCACTCCTCCTTGCCCACAACCATAGCCACCATCATGCGCTACCCCTCTCTGCCACCAACACGCCTCGCTGCCGCATAGTAGCAGCCGGCTGGTGCCCTAGGGCCGCCTTGGCCACCAGGTGCTCACCGAGCCATCGGCCAGGCTGCACTGCCCTTGCTTTGCCACTGGTGAGCACACCTTTGAGCTCCCCTGTCCTGTGCCACCAACACGCAGGCCCAAGATGTCAGTGACTCATAACCACTGGCATGTGGGACCGCCATGTCAGTGACTCACGACCATTGGCATGTGGGATGTAACACCCTGGCACTGCACGTGCCCTGAATGTTACACCTTCAAACGACCACTGGCATAAGACGCTAGAATAAAAAAAATAGCAAAGCAACTATACCGAATTTACTAGAAATTTCGGCAGCACCTCCCCTGAACAAAGTGGACATCCACTCAGCAGGCAAAGAGAGATGACAGTTAACAATTTAATAACAACAACAAGGAATCAACTAACCATCATGACCCACTAAGCACATATAAAGGGTCATGGTCTTCAATAACAATTTCCAATAAGCATATAGAAGTTCAATCAAAACCTCAATTATTACACTAACCACAACCACAATCATACTACCATACAACTTTCTTCCGAACTATTAATTGAATGTGATGCTACTTCCCGTCCCGGCATTGATGTCCTCAGAGTACCTACAACAATTAACAAACAAGTGTGAGTTTGAAAACTCAGCAAATTACAAGGAAGGACAGAAACATAGCCAATTAACATACCTTGAATTACTAGCATAAATGCATTTCTGATTAAAATTCAACAAGCGAATAAGGCGGTAAGGAGCTTACTCATTTCGCAAATGTACTCCTTAATCTACTATGATTGAGTCCACGACTCAATATCTTAACCTTCTCAACACATTTTCATCAACAACATTAGCAATGCAATGCAATACAATATGCTTTCATGCTTATGCACCTTTTCATCAATTGTATCGGTATAATGAGTGTACGCCCGTCGACGTGCACCCTCTCATTCCCTTCCATCCCGTGGAGGGGCCTACTCTTAATAACTCGCTCCCATCCACCACGATGGATGGGACTACGAGGTAGGACTTTCTAATGGTGCTCCGGATTAGTCATAACTTTCTCACCGACCTCACCGGATTAGTTATGACGTTCTCACTGACCTGGCCTATGTCTCATGTGGAATATGAATGCAACCTATGCAATCAATAACACATTTCCAAAGGAAACAACTTACATACTTACTTTTCAATGCCGACAATCATTCTTACTAAATGATCCCTTGCCACATGATCCTATTCTTATCATAACAGGTATAGAGCACGATCCAAACCCACAATTGCATATATTCCACAGAAAAGCAATATGATAACAAACAAAATAATGTGGTCATACACAACAACATAAATAATTCTTACATGCACGGTCTAAAAGAAAACCGACTTAAACATTTAAAACAAGCTCATTTCATCCCCATCCACTCGAACAACGAACTTGCCAAAAGCCCATTCTCAACCAAAATTCATCTAAATTTATAGAGCAATAAATAAATAGGGAGCATCACCTAATTAACAAACAACCATACTCAACAACACAATGTACTTGCCTTTAACCGCGGGACATGGAGTGGCACGCGAAGAAGAGGCCACTCCTCCAGGTATTACAATGTCACCAAGGCCAAGCATAGAGAACGGACGTGCACCATCTGTGGTTGGAAATGGAAGCTTTATCGGGGCATCAAATGATTTAGCAAAACTGACCGTAACTGAAGTGAATAACACTCAGAAAAGGTCATACACAAAAAGTCCAACTAGATATTGCAAAAAAAGGAAATTGAGCAGCCATGCACACAAGAATATAAGAAATGACCAAAGAAGGATTCGATGGCAATGTGTGCAATTAAATCAACAGAGACGATTCGTAACAAATAAAATAACTACAACCTGATCATCAGAGGATTTCTCATAAATGATTAGAGTCAAGATTAAGATAATATCTAACATTAGAAAGAACAATTCAAACTAGCAAGAAATGCTAGTTGGAATTTCATTGGTCACTAATATCCAGCAATCAACTGGAGCAGTAGTTCTTTTGTTCCAAGCACAAGCTCATACTACAAAATCTTCCAATGTATATTCTTTCGAACTTAGACCATACTAAGAAGTGCCTCCAACAGTCCAACCAATCAATAAATCGTACGGTACAATAACAGAAATCTAATGCATTCCAAACCTATCAATTTCGAGATATAAATTGCTCCAATATGAAAATAAGGTCCAATCGATAGCAGAAATAGCAAGGTGGGAAATGTTAATTCAACACTAGACATGTATTGTATGTAGTATGAACCCAAATTTCTCTAGACAACAAAAGCACATAGATACAGGGTTACAACTTTTCTCCCATAACATACAACACTGGATCAAGATATGTACTGAAAAAGAAGAAGAAAAAGATGAGATCTTTCCTCAGAGCAACCACAACCTTCGAGTTGTCATCCGTGCATGACATAGAAGAAACCCTTCCACACCACACAAAACCTCTTGACATTGACAGGACTCATGCAGAGGTTTGGCACTCCACCAAAGCATTTCATCATCAAACTCTTAACTAGTAAGTGTAACTACATATTAAGGAAACAACCAGCACAAAGCTCATTTCGAGTTATCAGCATTCAACAAGCACAACGAGAACAACAAGTTGTAACAGAATAGCACATCTATAAGAGGAATAAAGTTCAATATGCTTACCACAAAGAGGGAGGAGCTTCAGCAGGGGTTGGCAAGGAGGCAGCGCCGAGCACGGAGGCCAAAGGGGAGGCGCGACAACATAGGCCGCTGGGAGAGGCGGAGGGATCCACGGGCAGTACGGGGCGGAGCCGGGCCAGCGGGGCGGAGGTCAGGCGGCGGCCGAGTCGGGAGGTGCCAGGGGAGGCCGGTGAGCCTGCAGCGCCGCTGCTCACGGGGGTGTAGGGGAGCGGCAAGGCGCTCGGGAGCAGGGCGTCGCACTGGGGCAGGGTGGCGCTCGGCCGGCGCTGGGGGAGGATCAGGGAGGCCGGCACTGGGGGAGAACCAGGGGAGGCCGGCAAGGCAAATGGGAGGAAGGAGTGCCAGGGTACACGGGTTGGAAGGAGAGGATCCAACTGGGTGGGGGGGGAGAGAGAGAGTTAGGTGGGAGGAGAAAAAAAGGAGGGCTAAGAAAAAAATTGCCAAATTAATTTTTCTCCCACACAGCCAAAATCCAACTCTGCATCTCTCAAACAGGTCCACCACACCCCCGATTGGAGGTTCCGAAATCTGGAGAAAGACCAGGAATATTACATGGGACCGCCATGTCAGTCGACACGGTGAATTTCAAATCCCGTGAAATTGCAAAATAATAGCAAATAGTTTCCAAAACCTTTAAAATAAAACCCAACTCAATGAAAAATTATAGATTTGAGCTCTGTGACAGTAGCTTAAGCCTAGGTTAAATGTGCCTTTGTAAGTTCATTTGTGCTTATGCCCTTGAGAAATGATTTTGCACGCACGCACACACACACCCCACTTTATGTTAACTTGGTATCATATTTTAATAAACCTAAATAATTTTAATGTGGGGAGCCATCCCCGGAACTCTGTTGATTCACCTAAATACATGGTACAACTCAAGTGAATCAAAGGAACCTCGGGCGCTCCGCATGTATGCCTGTGTTGGCCCCAGAATAGTCAACCAACACGCACAACGATGCCCAACAGTTTGCATCACAACACATACACAAATGGCGGAAGCATAACATATTTACATACCAAAAGTTAGGACTGCTATCCACAACGACATATTTAGTGTTATTACATCAAAGTAGCAGCGGAAAATATAAGACAAAAACAAAAGGCCAGCATGGTATGCCCCAAAACCCTCAAGCAACCAACTGGAAGCAAGAACGTGCATCTAAACGTTAGCGTCATCGAAATCTGCCCGATAAAAATCCCCGAGCAGCACCTCATCCTCACCTGCAGCAAGTGGACAATCCGATTGAGTACAAAGAATGTATTCACACAATAATATTAGTAACATGATGAAGTCTAGCTACATGTGGTTGTTATATCAAAAGAAGGCACAAGGGTAATTTCAGCATAAAGCAATAATTGGAGTAAACACATATACATGTATAGATTGAAACTTGCATTTAGTAAACCTTTTCAAAGACTAATACATAAAATAACATCATCATAAACATAACCATTTCACTTTCACTTCGTGCCTCCGAGCACTCTCTGAACCATGAGTTTTGTCGCTCATGTTCACCTACACACATGAGTACTCCGATACTCATGTCATTTTCCATACCCATCCCACTCTTACCAAGTCCTTAATACTCTCCTAGTGACTAACAAATTAAGCATCATCCTTGACCATGGATGCGGTTATTTGAATAGTTTGAGCTCTGTAGAGGTACAACTTTACCCACACGACACGCCACAATCGTAAGCCAAGCTATTAGTATATTTCCTTTGATGTGCCAGCCGAGGTAAACATGACAAAACCATTTTCCAGTATGCGTGGTAGTGTATCTAAACCACCCGGGTGACTGTGACCCTTGATCCCGTGTGCCCAGTGCTCTGTGTTTGTGGATCAAGGAGTATACCCATTATTGGACATCCCTGACACTCCACAAAGTTCGAGGGATTCCGAGGACGTTCCATGATGCTCCAACTAGATCGAGGAATTCTAGCGGACATCCTTGACACTCTAATGAGCTCAAGGAATTTCGAGTGCATATGGTTTAAATACCCCTAGTCATACATAAGTACTTGGTTAAGCCGGTCCCATAAACGGCGTGTGGCTCGCACGATAGTTACTTAAAGAGATGTCACCAGGATTCAATCCTTAAGGTTGTTAATCAACATTGCTACATAATAACCACAATTGAACCATCATCATCATAATCATTTTGATCATTGTGACCAATGGACTAAGTCCATCTATCGCAGTTTCTAACGATGTTCTAAGCATGGATAAGCAATTCATAAAAACCCATATGTAATAATTAAACCACCTAAGGTGACAATGGAATACGAAAGGAACATGACAAGAGGATAACATGTCAACATGGCAATAGCTAAGCATTCTACCCAAAACATAATTGTAATTGAAAGTAGGCATGCAATTGATAAAATAACTTCAAATATAATTTGCAAATAATAGAATCAATTATGCTCAAGGAATAAGTAGTGCCTTGCTGCTCGTTCTTGATGTCGTAGACGTAGTCGTATTCGGGAGTGTCTCCCGAAGCGTCGGTACCTATCGAGGAAATCCAATTCAAATGAACACCAATCAAAACTCAAATGATGAACAATGCCAAAATATGCTCAACCATGCATGAAATGCTCATGATGCATCCTATTAATCATAATATGCAACTAGGAACTGGTTCGGTTTGAGTTGAATTTTGAAACGAGACAATTCGGACATTCTCAGCTACAGGCGGCAGTACTAGAGGTACATGCGCAGTATGCCAGAGGCGCTGTACTACCGGCCTCAACACGGCGGTAGCTATTTTCCAGTACACGGTGTTTTTGGTCCTCGGGAGCTGCAGTACCAGGAACGTAGAGTGGTAGTGCCTGGTATGCGGTACTACAGGCAATACAACTGTGGTAATTATTTTCCATTAGCGATGTATTTCGGGATATTTAGTGGAGCGGCAGTATCGATAGTGTACGAGTGGTAGTGCCGGCGAAGCGGTACTACTTGAAATACAACTGCGGTAGTGCCGATTTATGCGAGAAAACAGGATTTTGATTGGGTTTTCGGATGGCGATTGCACCATGTACTTATACACTATAGAGGAATGAGCTTGGATAGGGCCTTACCACAGTAAGAGAATACTTGCTCTCGTGGTGAAACCCGATTCGACGAAAGGATAAAAAATGTTGATGCAACACTGGTCTTCGGGTTCACCTCCTCCTCCTCGCTCGTGCGGACAATGCTTTCACTTCCTTGAGCTTGGAACAACTTCTCCTCCTACTCCTCAAGCTAGCAAACTAACATGCACAACCCGACTCAAGACTTGGTGATGCATTTCATGGAAAGGAATGAAATGAGCTCCAAGTTGCAAAAAATTTCAGAACATGGAGAGAAGAAAATTGATTAGAACTTACTAATACTTGGTGCATCAAAAATTCATTTAGGTGGATTTGAAGCCCTTGATCTAAGGAATAACTTGGTGTGACATGCACAAGCTAAATCTCAATTTTTGGAGTGGATTTGTGGATGAAATGGAGGAAGAATGGAGAGGAGTAAGGAGCAAGAGCTTGCTGATTTTCAGAATATGTGAGCAGAAAATGAGGTTGGGTAGGGTGGAGAAACCAAGGTTGAGGTGCTTATATAGTTGCCCACTTCATTACTTACACGTGGGGCTTGGTCCCACATGTCATAGTGAGGTAAGGAGGTGGGTAAGGGGTGAATAAAGTGAGAAAAAGTATGTGGTTAGGTGCAGCCCACTCTCTCTCTCTCACTCTCTTGCAAGCATGACCCACATGTCACTGAGTGGGTAGAAGTGAGAAAAGTGATAAAAAGATAAAGTGGTAGGTGCAGCCCACTTTTCTCTCATGTAGACATGATTCACATGTCATTGACTATGGGTGAAGGAAATGTTGGTGTAGATGAATAGAAGTTTTAGAATGGCATGATTTTCCTACTCATTCAAGTAAAATGATGCTATCACTCATGAATTTTTAAATGAGTGAAGATTAAGTCACTAACATGAATGACATGAGCATGATATGCATGCATTATCGACTTAAGAAATTTTGGGCTGTTACATTTAGCCTCTTGAATTTGTAATTATTCACATACATAGATATAATTTTAGCTTCTTAAATTAAAAAATATGAATAAAATATACATAATAATCAAAAAGTCATGCCTTATAATGAACCCAAGGGTTGCCTCTTTGGCCGAATATTATAAAAGAACCAAATCTTGAACAAAGGTGTCGGGAGCCGAATTTGCAAATCCGGACCCTCTGTGTATTCAGCACTAGTCCAGGAACGTGCTAGTGCACACAGTCTTAACATCAGTAAATATCACAATCATACCACTCGATACTAATAAAGTACTTTAATCAAATAATCAAACTGGTTGCTCGACCTTAGGGTCAAGTTACAAATATACGCCTCGCAGGGCGAAACTTATTAAAAGAGAAATAATAGCAGCGGAAAATAAGATAACTTCATGGCGCCACCCAGTACACCACAGGCAACTGACTGGGCTCGCTCCCTAAGTAGACGGTTCCTCTTGGAGCTCCTCCTCCAAAGCTGGTGTAGTCTCCTCTTCAACTGGTGTTGTATTGTGGCAAGGGTGAGTACTTGGTACTCAGCAAGTCATGCACAGAATGCAAGCTAATATACTATATGCATGGCTTGATACAAAGGAATAGCTCAAGGTATATTTGCAGTAAAGAGCATTTAACAAATAATATAAGTAGATTCGAAAGCAGTTGAAACAAGTATATCATTAATAACTTTTCCAGGAGTTTAAATAAACATCTTTCCCACTCCTAATCCATATTTCCATCAACATCATTATTAAACCAAACCCAACCTTTCAAGTCCAAGTTATTTTTGAGAAAGTCTAACCCTTGACTGTAATTCCCGAGCGATGTCCAATACCGCGGACACGGCTATTCGAATAGATTTAACACTGCAGAGGTTATGCACTTTACCCACAAGATACAGTCAAACACCACAAATGCGAAGTTTCGTAATAAAGTCTTTCGGAAACCTCTAACAAGACAAGTGGTCCTCTCCGGTGATTGCACACTAACCCTTCCCTTAGCGAAGGCGAAGTTTAGGCCAATCCACCGTTAGATGGGTACTGCCGCAGCCCCAGACGCTCCCCGTACAACTACACAAAAGGTATAGTTGACACCCAGAGGTTCCACAGGTACGTTATTAGCAACTTAATCAACTAGGTCTGTCCCATTAAAGACATGTGGTTGCACGCTTGACTCAGTTCAAAGGCTTGCAAGGTTAAGTCCTTAGGGTGACCAGGGCAAGACTACCCGAAGAACAAAGCCAACATTCCTGGTGCCACAACTGGCCCACCCGATCAACCTTGCCACATGCCCCGGTCCAAAACTATTTATCAAACCCCAGTTGATTACCATGCACCACATGCCATCAACATCACACGATACCTTTCCAAAACAGGTTCAATGTATCATTAAGTCAATATTAACATTTGATTGTCCAAAATCAAGTCATGAGCACGTAGCAGGTCTAAGCAATATGCTACAACGATCTAAATTCCCAGGTTGGCACTTTAGTAATGTCCAACTATTTAAACCTCAACTAGGGTGACAAGGGGTCATGGCACATAATTAATTAACCAAGGTGTCATACAGCAATTAGGCATTTATCTAATTCCCATAATTTAAATAAAGTATTTTCTAATTAAACTAGCATGCAATACATTGAATCAAAATAGATTTCAAAATGGGCTCAACATGGTCAAAACACAACTTGCCTTCGAAAAGTACTTGCTCTTGGTCCTGAGCTGACTCCTGGGTCAATACTTCTCTTTCGAATCCTTCCGGCACTTCAACGTCTACTCGTAAAGCGTGTAAATAGAAACAAGTAAATAAACAGTAGATAAAAAGTGTCCAAACATCCAAATAAAGTTCACAAACATAGAGAGCATAATTTTATGAATTTTTAGAAACTGGAATCGTCAAATTCGGAGTTAAACTGCAAAAGATACAAGCATTTAGAGTTTAAAATAATCAATTAAATATTAATACAGAGAAAAACTTTGGTCCAAAAATTAAATAAAATTCATCATTAGGTAGATCTCAATTTTATACAAATTTAGAAATTTGAATCACTCAAATCGGAGTTAAAACGCAAAAGTTATAAGCGTTTGAAGTTTGAAACAAATTCTGAAATCAATAAATCGAATTAATAAATCATTTTCTTTTTCGAAAATTAATTATTGCGTCAGCAAGGACACGTGGCAGCCTCTGATTGGGCGGCTGACGTCAGCCGGTCCACGGGCTCAGCCCACGGCTCGGCTCGGGTCCACCGTGGACTCCTACGGGTGACGTCATTGCTGACGTCAGCGGGGACTCAGCTCACTGTGCTGACAGGTGGGACCCACTGGTGACGTCATTGCTGACGTCACCGCACGGCTGGGGTGGCCGCTGACAGGTGGACCCCCCATGACGTCAGCGTGACGTCATGGTGCGGTTTGGCCGCGTCGCTGACACGCGGGCCCGGCGTGTCAGCGTCACACACGCGTACGGCGCTGACCGCGCCGGTCCAACTTCTTTACACGTGGCTCGATCTCGGCCGTTGATTTGAAAATCAACGGCCCAGATCGGATCTAACCTAACGCAGTAGAAAACTACTCGGCTGACGGTCAAGATCCAATCTAACGCAAACAACACAGCTAACCCTAACCGTTCGATCTAAATCTAACGGCTGAGAATGGATCTAGTACTGTGCGGTGAAGGCTACGTGGCACAATCTAAGCCGTTGGATCTAGATCCAACGGTTGAAAATAGATCTAGAGGGTTGCACGTGAGATCTCACCGTGGCGTGACGTGGCGCGATCTGAGCCCTTGGATCCTGATCGGACCGCTGGCGGTGCTCGCGGACGGCGATGGCGACGCGGCGGAGCAGAGGCTACCGGAGACGAAGACGACGACGAGTCCAACGGCGCTTCGGGGCTTCTCCAGCGGAGTGAGTGGTACTCCCGAACGCGCCTCGGCCTGGGGAATCCGGATCTGGGCTTGACGGCGGCGGAGGACGACGGACGGCGGCAACAAACGCAAGAAACCGCGGCGGAGGAGAGAATCAACTACGACGAGCTCTAGCGGCTAGACGGCGGTGGCTCAGGCGACGTGAGCTAGGGTTTCGGGTGCGCGCGGAAGAGGCGGTCACGGCCGTGGTAGCGGCGCATTAAATAGGGGCCTCGGCTTCCGTGAATCTCGCGAAAACCGAGGTCCACCCGCGGGCGGCGGCGGAGTCCGACGAGGACTCGTAGAGGGCGACGTGGCACACGCTCAGCCATTGGATCAAGATCCAACGGTCGCGCGGGTTCGGGCTCGGTCTGGCTCGGGCGAGCTGTCTGGCTCGGTCGGAGTCGGGCTCGATGACGTGGCTCAATCGTGGCCGTTGGATCAAGATCCAACGGTCACGCGGTTAGGGTTCGGGTCGGACTCGAATCGGACTCGGGTTCGGGCTCGGTCGGTTGAACAGTAAAACCCACTCGCATTTTCCAGCTATTAAATAATCCAATAAATTCCCAGAAATTCATTTAATTCATTAAAAATAGCAAAAGACTCAGAAAAATTTTGGAAAATATTTTGGAACATTTTGAACTCAAATAAAATATTTCCAACAAAATTTTATTTGCAAAGTTAAATTCTTTAATTATTTCAAAAGGGAATAAATTCAAATAAATTCCAAATAAATTCCAGAAAATTCCAAAAATTCACCAAAGTGCCAAATCACACATGAATTTAAGAAAAGCAAAATTTTGGGGTGTTACAAAAGGACTAATGGAACCGACATGCACAAAATAATAACTTCAAAATCCTAAAACCACCCTTATCTCCTTTAGTAGATTTCAATTTAGTTTTACATTTGACTTCTTTTTGCCCTTATTAAAAGGTTGTTATTTGTTATTTGTCGTACTTTTGAGAGACGTGTAGACACCGACGTTTCTGAATTCGTTGATGATGACTTCACCAACGATCTAGATTACGTGCCAGACAACGAGCAGTAAGGCAAGCACCCTCCTTTGATCATTTTGATCCTATTATTTTACAATGTCTATCTTATTTTATCAAACTATTATGCATGCGTGTAATTTCTATATGGTCGCTATATTGTGGGAACTGGTAGTTGTATTCCTAAAATTGTGGGATTGCCTTAATAACATTGACATGAGAAACTTGATAACCCTAAGCTAGGTGAAAATATTATATGAAATGTTAAATTGGTATAATCGAGTATTTACTGCATTTACTTAGTCATGCCATAGAAATTGAGAGGACAAATAAATGGGTATGGTATTCGATCAAATTTGGAATATGTTGGACATGATTAAATGTTGTTGATATTTTTTGTAAAAATGATAATAAAGACATTATTAGTACTGAGTGTACGGGTCTATATTTTTGGTGCCATAGCAAGGGTTTATCATCACCGGGCTGGTGCAAGGCTAAGCTCTAGCTAATTGAACGGTTTCGCTATAATCTAGCAAATCGGGTACCATATGTATCGCGAGGCATGGTTGACATGATTGCTAAAATGTGTTATGTGTGTAAAGTGTACCCTCTTAGCAGAGATGTAAAATCTAATTAATTAATCGTGCTCATAGTCATGAGCAATCCAGGGAAGTAATGTCAAGTATAACTTAGTTTTTACAAAGATTTTGAAAAATGTGTTGTAATAGGTTGATATATCCTTAAGCCATGGTTGGCTATGATTTATTAACTATTTATAGCCATGGAGGGTCATGAAATGATGGATATAATCTTTATTTATTGTTATTAGTTTCATACCAATTGCACATTTTAAATTTCGATACCGTTTGATGTACAGAAGCTTAAATCCTTGGACTAACCTTGCATGTAAGTTTATTTCCATACACTAAAGTCTTGCGAGTACATACGTGCACTCACCATTGCTTAACACACAAATAATCAGACGAAGGTACAGACAATGCCCCCAATGATTCTTACTTTGCACTGGGGTCCGACAACTACTTTGGCGAATGAACTAGGGCTCTTCCTAGTCGGTTACCTCTTAGTTTTGGATGGGAATACCACTGTCCTACTTTTGCTTTATGCTTAATTTTCGCTGCAATATACTTTTGTGTGTAATATTTGGCAGATTGGCCGCATACTTGTAAGTAGATGTAATAGCTTTTTATTCTATACTTATGTTATGTCAATGTTTAGACATGCGTGTATATATAATGGCACATCTCGAATGCGGGATATGTGGGCGCTAGGCTTTGATCTTGAGAACTAGCGTCGGCCACATATCCGGGTACCCAAAATTGTTCCCAACCGTCTGATGCGTAGACACGTGCGATCATCATCCCTTGTCTATTGCGATGCACACTCTTCAGCGGGTGTGGGTGATACCTAGGTTCTAAGATGGCCGGTATGTGCTACGCCCAGAAGGGATGGTTCCAATCTTGGTATGGATATTCAGTGCCAACAGCCAGATTCAGGAAGTGGTCACGGCGGGAAGCGGGATGATGTCCTCCTCTTCGACCTGCAAGTCGAGTGTGTAACCAACCAATGACGGCTAAGTAATAAGCAATCACGCGCAGTGTCAAAGGTACCTGCGCGCTAGTCGAAGGGAGCTATGTTCGAGGCGACATGTGGGGCATAATCGACCTCTAAAGATCGTCCCTTAGAGCATCCCGCTGTTCATCCACTAGTTGTCGAATGAATTCGGGGCTAAACTCGTAACATCCAAGTAAGGAAGTGAAGATCACCTGAGTGGGCGACCATGTTCGAGTCTGTTTTGGGGGCTGAGGGAGCTTTGGGAGCAAAAACTCCTCATTATGAGGAGGGACTTTGGGCTCTCGGCCTTCAGCATTTTCGTCCCCACTAGATGCAGCTGGAGGTGGCCCCTGCTCGGGCGCAAGAACGGCCAATGGAGCCTCTAGAGTGGCTCCATCGCTTCCGAAGTTGACAGCCGCAGGGTCCGGGTGTGAACCAGGAAATAGTTTGCTCAGATGGGCACCGATGCCTGTAGGCAGCAAAACTGTGAGGAAAAATCAAGTATCTGCACAATGCCGCTAGAGCAAAAATAGATGATACTTCACCAATCCTTACTGGCAGGGGAGTCCCTAGTAGTATCTTCGATCCCATCAAAGTCCCAGGCCAAGTGATCGCGGCTCTTGAGGGGACTGATCCACCGGGTGATGAAGTCGTACGCCACATCCCAACCAGTCAGAGCCCGCTTCGCCAGCTCCATGATCTCCTGAATATAATGTACGTTGCGGGCGGTCGAAGGAGGAGGACGAGACCAAAGCACGGTGGGGTGGATCAAAAGGCTGCGGTAAGCAATCGGACAATTGACGATGTCTTGAGAAGTGATGTAGAACTACTTTTTCTTCCAGTCAGCCTGCCAAGAAGAGATGACAAGAACCGAGATGTAGGATCTGCCAGATCGAAGGCGAAATGCGACACCTCCCACCACCTCTTGCTTTACTCTCGCCAAAATATAAAAGTAGCGGAAAAGGTAGGCAAGGTGCGATACCCAGGTATGCCTCGTAGAGATGCACGAACACGCTCAACATCGTGAACGAATTGGGCGTCAAATTGAAAAGCTGGACCGAGTAAAAGTCCAGGACGGAAAGAAGAAAAGCAGAAGGTGGAAAATTCAAGCCACAGTAAAAGAAAGGTTCAAAGACTACGGTTTCATCTTGATTCTGCGGGGTAGGGTAGGGCTCACCCATAGAAGGACGCCAGTTGACCAGTGCGTGAGGAGGAATAAGGCCCTCCTTCTCCATATCAGCAAGGTGCTCCTCGGACATGATCGAGGTCTGCCAACATTTCTTGAGTCCCTTGTCCTCGAACACTGCCTCGCCGATCTCCACCTCCTTTGATGGGGCACCGCCTCCGGTAGCTTTTGTGAGGGATCTGGCCACCATTGCAAAGGGGAAAGGATTTCTTGTGGACGGAGAAGGCAGAGAAGATGGCAAAGAAGACAAAGTTCTTTGAAAACGCATGTAACGACCACTTGCTCGAAGATAAAATATATACAGTTCCCTTAGCTGGTAGTGGGCGGTTCCGTCCCCATTACACGACGCATTGAATGGAGGAGTAATTAGAAAGTTGATTAAGCGCACGAAACATCATAGCTTTTTGCAGACTGCCGCATTTAATGCCATGCATTCCCAACACGGTGATATTTTGAACCGAGTCACAACTCTGTTTAGCATCGAGTTCTCATGGTCGATATCGAGCAGTGGGCAGGTACAAGGGGAATTCGGGGAAGGTTGACGATCGGGCTGTCGACCCGACATCCTCCTACTCGATCCTAACAGTCCAACCCTACTCGATGCATTCGACCACAAGCATGTACAACATTATCCGTTCAAGCCAAGGCTTGACGATAATTGACCTAACGCTTGACACGGACCCATCACTGAATAGAGTTCGGGGGCTACGGTCAAATATCTAAATATGGGATATGCGCGCGCATTGGAGAGACGGAAATCATGACGTATACCCCGGACGCCAAGAGCCCTATCTCTACGGGAGAAAAGGTTAACGGAAAAGGTATCTCTATGTTAGGAAGGACTCAATCTTGCTCCCGTAACGAGGAGACCAGATCAAGTACATCCAACAGATAAGGAAAATTAGTTCCCTACGAGGATCTCGAAACGACTACCCCCAATCGGGAATGATAAGGAGTCCTCATTCGGTGACATCTGAAGACGATGGTGCACCCAGCTATAAATACAGAAGAGATGCACAGAGAAAGGGGGAGAAAAAAAGGAGCAATTGGAGTACACACACGAAGAAGCCTTAGGAGAGCACCAGCTAGATGCTAGTAGCTAGATTAGATCTAGCGATAGTTTTTCCCATCTTGTAACCAGATAAGAACACTTCTTGATGCGACGCAGGCCCAAACCGCCAGAGTACATAACCAACTCGAGGCCAAGGCGCGCCCATCAGCAGGGCGCATCGAGTCGCATGCCGCGACCCTCATACCTCAGTCGCCTAGACTGGAGAACAGTGGCAGCTGCCTCGAGCCATCATACTTCCAGGACGCTCCGACATAACAACTACCCGAAGCGCTTAGAAGATCTCCGAGATTGCATTCCCCACAACCGGCGGGACTTGTGCCTTGTACTACGCGATCGACGGGATGAACGAGCCCGCGAAGAGCAAGAAAGAGAAAGTTTTTCTCCACAAAGACGTCAAAGTGAATCCATCCATCCGGCCAGCCGATCACCTGTTAGAACTAGAAGTCCTTGACCAGAGAGGAGATATGACTAGCGGCAGACATTGCCCGATGATGTCGACGAAGGATGCCAGGCTTTTACTCCTGAGCTTTGAGCCATTAGATGGCCGAACAAGTTCAAGCTGGGGCATGTTTAAAAGTACTCTAGTAAGATTAACCCAGTTGAATGGTTGCTGATCTACACTACTATCATGAGGGCGGCCAGCAGGAATAAGAAGGTGATGGCTAATTACTTGCTCACTACCCTCGATGGTGCAGCAAGATCCTAGCTACTCAACCTCCCTCCTCAGTCCATATCCTCATGGGCCGAGCTACAAGCACAGTTCATCGCCAACTCCAGGGCACGTACGAATTCCCCAGGACCCACAGCGACTTGCATAGGGTAATCTAAGAACCCATTGAGTCGTTGCACGATTTCATCAAGCGTTTCAGCAACAAGCGCAACCTGATCCCCAACATTTCCAACGAAGCTATGATTATGGCCTTAGAAAATGGAGTCAAGGACTGTGAGCTTAAAGGGAAGCTTGCCGCTCGAAAGATTCGAACCACTCGTGAGTTGTTCGAGTTGGCTGATAAGTATGCCATCTGTGCTGAGGCTCGCAACTTCCTCAACAACCCCAAGTCTGAACACGAAAAGCCTGAGTCATCCAAACAAGGGGCCAAGAAGAACAAGAACCACGAAGAAAAGCGGAAGAGAGATTCTACTGTGGCCGCGGTCGATAGGAGCAAGGCACGAAACATCGGTGACAACAAGGGCTAGAGCCGCGGTCGTAAGAAATACTGCCCCGTTCATCATACAGACAAACATGACTTTGACGAGTGCCAAGTTATTAGCAAGAAGGTCCAAGAGAAACTGAAGGTAGCCCTGGCCGAATGCTGCCTCGAGCAAACCAAGGAAAAGGCCAACGAAGATGAGCCCGAATATCATGAAGCTAAAAACAAGGTGGCCCAAATCTTCGGAGGACCTGCCACGTATGAGTCCAAATGACAATACAAGGTAGTCGAAAGGAAGGTTAGTCTGATAACTCCACCTTTTCCTCGGTTTCTCAAATGGTCACAGGCACCAGTCACCTTCGACCAATGAGATCACCCAGCTGTGATCCCCAAATCTGGTCGATACCCTGTGGTGGTCGAGCCCACCATACTTAACATCCGAGTGGCGCGAGCCCTGATCGATGGAGGAAGTTTATTGAACCTCATATTCGCCAAAACATTGGATAAGATGGGTGTTTCCTAGACGAAGATCAAAGCTGGAGCAGAGCCTTTCCACGGCATAATCCGCACTCATCGTCAATACTGCTTGGGCAGATCGAGCTACCAGTCACGTTTGGCACGCCGGAAAATTTTCGTACCGAAGAGCTCCTCTTTGACGTTGCGAACTTTGAAACTACGTACAACGTGATCCTAGGTTGCTCCATGTTGGCAAAATTCATGTCAGTGGTACATGATGCTTACCAGACCATAAAAATGCCAGCGCCCAAGGGAATCCTCACCGTAAAGTGTGACGCACATTCTGCAGTAATGTACGACAAGAAGAGCTTAGAGATGGTCGAAGAGGTTTTCCCTAACAACCCCGTCAGTCTGAACAAGTGCTAGAAGCACCAGAGCACCGCCAGCGCTCCATCGGTCAACAGCATCGACAGCGAGCCCGGCAGAAAAGACGACGGGGAGATCAAGGCCATTCCCTTGGACACGTCAGAGCCTTCCAAGACGGTCAAGGTGGGCGCCAACCTCAGCCCCAAATAGGAACTCGAGCTCGTCACCTTCCTCCAGGCAAACTGCAATGTCTTTGCTTGGCAACCGTCCGATATGCCTGGAGTCCCAAGGGAGGTGATCGAGCACCGACTAGCAGTGGACCCCAATATCAAGCCGGTGGTCCATAAGCAGAGCAGCTTTGTGGAAGACCGCAAGAAGGCTATATAGGAGGAGATCGGAAAACTCCTTAAGGCCGGATTCATCCAAGAAGTTCGGCATCCTACGTGGCTGGCCAATCCAGTCCTTGTCAAGAAGCCCAACGGCAAGTGGAGGATGTGCGTCGACTACACCGACCTCAATAAAGCATGTCCCAAGGATCCTTTCCCTCTCCCCCGCATCGATCAGATTGTAGATTCAATGGCAGGTTGTGAATTGCTAAGTTTTCTAGATGCCTATTTGGGGTATCACCAAATTAGCATATCCACAGAAGATGTGGAAAAGACTTCTTTTATCACCCCGTTGGGTGTTTTCTGTTATGTAAAGATGCCCTTTGGACTTAAATGCACCGGGGCTACATATCAACGATGTATACAAAATTGCCTGAAATCCCAGATCAGGTGCAATGTTGAAACTTACGTCGATGATATTGTAGTCAAGTCTAGAACTAAAAACTCGCTGGCAGAGGACCTTTGAGAAACATTTGACAATCTCAGGAAGTATCGAATGATGCTAAATCCCAAAAAGTGCACGTTCGATGTCCCGTCCAGAAATCTTCTCGGGTTACTGGTATCTAGTCGAGGCATCGAGGCCAACCCACGCAAGATTGAGGCCATCGACCAGATGCACTCACAGCGGACACTAAGAGAGGTACAAAAGCTCACAGGATGCATTGAAGCTCTTAGTCGGTTCATCTCTCGGATGGGCGAACGAGGGCTCCCTTTCTTCCAACTGCTCAAAAAACAAGAAAAGTTCGAGTGTACTAAAGAGGCCGAGGAAGCATTCCAAGAGCTAAAAAGTTACTTATCTCCTCCCTCTATTCTATTATCCCCTAACGAAGGAGATGATCTTTTCTTGTATGTTGCAGTAACTCCCCAAGTAGTAAGCACTGTCTTAGTAGTCGAGCGGGATGACCCTGACAAAAAGATGAAAATACAGAGGCCAGTCTACTATGTGAGTGAAGTTCTACACGATGCAAAGCTTCGATATCCCCAGATCCAGAAGATGCTTTACGCAGTCTTGATGACGTCCAGAAAGTTGCGGCACTACTTCCAAGCGCACAAAATCACCGTGATGATGACTTTTCCGCTCAAGGAAGTAATCCGAAACCAGGAAGCCACTGGACGAGTAAGCCAACGGGCCGTCGAGCTCAATGAGTTTAGGGTCAACTTCGCTCCAAGAACCAACATCAAATCAGGAATCCTAGTGGACTTCGTGGCAGAATGGATGCACGTCGAGGAGAAGAAGCCTAAAACCTCCAACGACTACTGGACGATGTTCTTTGATGGCTCGCTCAGCCTGCAAGGCGCAGGCTCCGGCATCTTGTTCAAATCTACGACAGGTAAGGAACTTAGGTATGTCATCCAACTCAATTTTCAAGCTTCAAATAATGTTGCAGAATATGAGGGACTGGTCAACGGGCTTCGGATAGCCGCTTCGCTTGGGATAAAACAACTGCTTGTGAAAGGGGACTCACAGCTAATTGTAAACAAAGTGCAAAAAGATTACCAATGTGAAGATGACAACATGGCAGCATACCTAAGAGAGGTTCGCAAGCTAGAGCACAAGTTCGAAGTCTTGGAGGTGAAACACATCCGACGGGGTGATAACTCCATAGCCGATGAACTTGCCAGGCTCGCTTCGTCCCGATTGCCTGCTCCATTAGGGGTCTTCGTAGAGAAGCTCCTCAAACCTTCTGCCTCCCCCAAACAGGAGACAGAAGCTGTCCAACTCGACCAGCAGCCTAGTCGAGTTAGCGAGGCAGAAAATGCAGATGCAGAAGCTGCACTACTCTAATGCGAGCTGACTTGGATGACCCCATTCGAAGCCTACCTCGAAGGTCGAGAGATCCCTGATGATGATGCTTCAGCAAAGAAAATTGCTCGTAAGGCTAGGCTGTACACATTGGTAAATGGCAAGCTCTACCGAAAGGGGAGTAACGGAATCTTGATGAAATGCATGACTTAGGAAGAGGGCAATAAAATATTGCTCGATATCCATGGAGGCTTCTATGGCAATCATGCGTCCTATCGCACCCTGGTCGGAAAAGCCTTCTGACAAGGGTTCTATTGGCCAACTGCCCTCTAGGATGCTTGCAAACTGGTAAAAAAGTGCAAAAGCTACCAATTTTTCGACAAGCAAACCACCAGACTAGCCCAAGCACTGCAAACCATTCCTCTATCTTGGTCTTTCTCCACCTGGGGCTTGGATATCTTGGGACCTTTCCCAAGAGCCCAAGGAGGTTACAAGTTCTTGTTCGTGGCCATCGACACATTCACCAAGTGGATCGAAGCCAAACCCGTCAAGAACATCACCTCAGAAGTGGCCAAGAAGTTCATGAGGAGCATAGTTACCCGATTTGGCATTCCAAATCGAGTAATAAAAGATAACGGTTCCCAGTTGAAGAGCAATGCCTTTACGGTTTTTTGCGAGGAGTTAGGGATCAAACTCTACTTCGTTTCAGTTGCTCATCCATAGAGTAACGGCCAGGTCGAACGGGCCAATGGTCTCGTCCTGCAGGGACTCAAGACTTGCGTGTTCGATAGACTCAAGGCCTACTCGACTCGGTGGGCGAAGGAGCTACCCTCAGTTCTATGGGCCATTCGAACCTCGGCTAGTCGGGCCACTGGTGAAACACCATTTTTCTTGGTCTATGGAGCCGAAGCCATGCTCTCGATCGAGTTAACACACAGGTCACCCAGAGTGTAGAACTACTCAGAAGAGGGACAAAAGCATACATGAGCGGATAATGTAAACCTACTCGAGGAATATCAAAATCGAGTTGCCCTTCGAGCAGCCAAGTACCAGCAAGCGTTACGCAAGTATCACAGTCAGAGGATCCGCGAAAGAGTACTCGCTACGGGAGACTTAGTGCTACGAAAGGTGCAAAAGCATGATAACCACAACAAGCTATTGCCTAAATGGGAAGGTCCCTATCAGGTCATCGAAACAACTCGACCCAGATCCGTACGACTATCTACAATCGACGGAGCAATGCTGGGCAATTCTTGGAACATCGATCAGCTCAGGAAGTTTCATACGTAAACTCAGAATGAAGCATATGTCAAGTGAACCTTTTCATTTTCATAATTTAATTTACATTAACAAAATATTTTCTAAGTACAAGTAGATGCCCTATGAGCTTTTGCTCCGATTCGGGCCATCGTCACGCCTAGCCTTCGCCCGTGGGGACTCGAAGGAGGACAAAATCATCCCCGGGATTTTCCTCTGCTGTTGGGAGGGGCCAGTGAAAACTCAGTCATGCGCAGACGATGAGAACGGTAGCTTGATCAGCCCGGGCCTTGAGGCACCGGTGAACTCCAAGCTACTGGCGGGGGAAGGGACTTTGTCGCCCTCCCAGGCATCTCCCCCTTCCCCGGTCCATCGGCAGCGGCCGCAATGCCCTCCCACTGCGTAAGAGGAAAAGGCCGCAGACGAGGGGCGGCGTCAAGCCTCCTCCTCTTCTCCGGAAGTGGCGGGGGCATCCCCTCCATGGAGGTTCTCGAGTCGTTGGGGGTCTATGGCCCACCGGCCGCCCCTTTCTCCGCCCTCGCCCTCCTCTCCTCCTCCATCGCCTCCTCCTCTGCCTCTCATTCGAGGGCATCCCAGTCGATCTCATCGTTGTCATCCAACGAGATGGTGATCACGGGAGGAGAGCAAGGAGGAGGTGAAGCCATGAGTGCACTAGTGCTATAAACAAGGAAGCGAGAGAGCGAAGTGGCAGTGGAAAATTGGTGGTGAAAGTACAATAGGACTCGTCTATTTATAGCCCTGCGATCATGTCACATCAAGTCGTTCCAAATTCCCAAAAAGAATAGCAAGCGGCGTTAGGAGCGGATGTCGAAGCGGCACTCGAGACACTGTGAGACTAAAATCACACAGAAGTCAAAGCGATGCTTACGCTCAAGTCCGAACCCGATGCCAACATCAGGTCAAGACTCGGGGGCTACATCGCGCGTTTTGCGGTGCTTATGCTTAAGTCCTGAGCCAATGCGTCCATCAGGTCAAGACCTGGGGGCTACATCGCGCATTTTTGCAGTGCTTACACTCTAGTCCCGGCCTGATGCGTCCATTAGGTCGAGACTCGAGGCTACATCGCGCATTTTTGTGGTGCTTACGCTCAAGTCCTGACCCGATGCGTCCATTAGGTTGAGACCCGGGGGCTACATCGCACATTTTTGTTGTGCTTACGCTCAAGTCCCGACCCAATGCGTCCATCAGATCGAGATCCGGGGGCTACATCGCACGTTTTTGCGGTGTTTACGCTCAAGTCCTGGCCCGATCCGTCCATCAGGTCGAGACTCGGGGGCTACATTGTGCATTTTTACGGTGCTTATGCTCAAGTCCCAACCCGATGCGTCCATTAGGTCGAGACTTGGGGGCTACATCGCGCATTTTTGGCAGTGCTTATGCTCAAGTCCCGACCCAATGTGTCCATCTGGTCGAGAGTCAGGGGATACATCGTGTGTTTTTTATGCATATGCTCTAGTCCCGACCCTATGCATCCATCAGGTCGAGACTCAGGGGCTACATCGTGCGTTTTTGATGCTTATGCTCAAGTCCTGACCCAATGCGTCCATCAGGTCGACACTCAGAGGCTACATCGCAATTTTTTTGATGCTTATGCTCAAGTCCTGACCTGATGCGTCCATCAGACCGAGACCCAGGGGCTGCATCGCGCGTTTTTGATACTTATGCTCAAGTCCCAATCCGATGCGTCTATCAGGTCGAGACCTAGGGGCTATATCATGCATCATTTTTGATACTTATGCTGAAGTCCCAACACGATGCGTCCATCAGGCCAAGACTCAGGGGCTACATCATGCATTTTTTTATGCTTATGCTCAAGTCCCGACCCGATGCCTATCAGGTGGAGACTCAGGGGCTACATCGCGTGTTTTTGATGCTTATGCTCATGTCCCGACCCAATGCGTCCATCAGGTCGAGACTCAGGGGCTGCATTGCGTGTTTTTGGTTCTTACGCTGAAGTCTCGACTCGATGTGTCCATTAGGTCGAGACTCGGGGGCTACATCATAAAATCACTAAGCTAAGCCGAACCCTCTACTGGATGCCGCCATCGAGTATAGGGTCGGGGGCTACACAAATAATTAACTCTATTTCATCAGCAAGGAATTACAAGGACAAACATAGCAGACCAAACAAAGTTGCAATAATCAGATGAGTACAATTCCATTTCAGTTAACGACATCAAGGATGGTTGTCACAGAACAGATAGTTATAATTACTATTCTCTCTCAGAATCGTTACTTCACTTTGACAAGAAAGAAGACCTTCTGGCAAGGCTCTGTTAAGTCTCCTCTTTACTCTCCCCTACTCCCACGGTGGCAATCCTCGGAGCACAGTGAAGAGATGAAATCCTAGAAGCGAAAACTTCAACTTCTCGAGCTCACCCCGCTTTTGGCCGTCGGCTCAGGAGTAAGAGTGGGGAGAAGCACCTCTTCTCCAGGATCATGTGCAAGAGATGAAGTTCCAAGAAAAAAGAACTCCGCCTGGCTCTCCTCGTGTGCCCTTGATCGAGAGAGGGGAGGAAGCGCTTCTTTCTCCAGATCACGCGCAGGAGATGAAGTTCCAGGAAATGGAACTCTACCCAGGTCTCCTCGCATGCCCTAGAGAGAGAAGGGGGAGAAGCGCCCTATGTCCCTCGCCAATAACCCACAGACATTTTCCTCACATGAAACCGTTTCCTTCCCCGCTCGTTGATCTTTCTCCCCTGACTCCTAGGCGACAGACATCCAAATCAGTCCAATCTTCCAGGATGGAAGTAAGGATCCGAACAAGGATAACCACGACCAGAGGAGCAGGGGTTGGGTGGACTTGAGTTTTTTTTCCTTCAGAGGAAGGAGGAGGATGCGCCGGAAGCCATGGAAACCTTACTTCTCTAGCTAAGCAAGAGGGCCCTTGCACCCTAAACATCAGGAGAATGAGGAAGGGAAGTGAGCTGGAAGAACTTCATCGCAAGTCCCATCTATTTATAGCATGAGGAATGGATAAGACGTGACATTTGGGACGCTAAAGCACCCGCTCCCATTCTGTGCCAGTAGGGTCGACGAGGAGATGCCAATTTAATGCAATTCCAACGATCAGCATGCCACACGAGAGTACTGCCAAGGTCCAACTCTCCACTCGGTATAGCCACTATCGGATATTACCCGAACGCTCCAATCAAAGGAGGCGAGAGTTGACCTTCAAGGTCATCGAGTAAGGGAACCTCGGAACATAGGTAACCCAATAAAACCTCAAGCACTGTTCTCCTTTTTGATATTCCACTTTCCCTCTAGCCTAGCCCTGGGCATACGGTTCTTTGCCTACATTTGTTCGAGCACATACTTGGTACATAAGCAAACTAGACCAAAACACCGCCGTGTCTAAGCCCGACAATGAGCAGAATCTATCCCGCGCGCATACGAGTAACAGATCGTCAGGTATGTAACACCCAGCGGCCAGCGGGAGATGAGGTCTCTAGTCAGCTTTTCACATGTGGTCCAAGGGGTTCGAGTATGCAACATAGCTTAAGTAAAAGGCGTCGATAAAAGTTTGCAAAAACCGCATGCTTCAGGTTAGCACATACTTTTTTCTCTTTTTCATTATTCGATGCCTCGAGTCTTTACTCGAAGGCGTCTCGACCTAATGGAAGCTCCTAGAAAGTATGCAGGTACAAGTCCCAGTGCAGCGACCAAAGGAACAGTCCGAAAAGAGTTGTAAAAGTGCTAAAGCAAATTTGCACCTACGATATGTCACACTTTCTCATCGATAAGGAGGAGGCAAGAAAAAAACACACTAGGCAAGTAATGTCTTTACCATTGATAAGTATATAACATTACAAAAACATAGAAGAAAAGGTCGAGCGCGTTATAGGTTCAGGCTCATGTCATCCTTATCCACGAATGACATACCCATCATGCCCACCAGCGTCGCGGCCAAGTCTTCAAAGTATCGTACATAACTAGCGACATCGGCCGGGTCGCTCGCAAACCCTTTGTTCAAATGGCGATAGTCGAGGTCCGGATAGTGGCTCTTCACCAGGCCAAGGGCGAATGTGGCGGCACTTCGCGCCACGTCGTTCGTGTATTGGCAGGGATCCGTTTGCAGCCGGACGCGGAGGGCCTCCGCCAGCGCCTCAGCTTGTTCCTTCTTGACTTTTGTTTTTGCCACTTCGGTTTGGGATTCGACCAGCTGGACCCTCAGGGCCGCCAACTTGGCTGAAGCTTATTGGTGGGTGATCATGAGTTGCTCGTGGCGATGGTCAGCCTGCTCGAGGTAAGCTCCAACCCTAAGCAATGCATTTTTTTTACCTTGGACCAGCTCTGGAGAACCACCGAGGGCAAAGGAAAGGTCGGGGCCAAGGACGAAGGTGCCGGGGGAGCTGAAATGACAGCGGCAACCTCAATAGGGGTAGGAGTTGTCCCCGATAACCCGTCGTCAGTCACCTTCCAGCGAGACGCCCTATTTGTCAGTGTCTTGGCAAAACCCCAGGAAGAATAGGAGAGGGAGAACTCACTTGACCGAGGGATATTGGATGTGTAATTTTTTCCTCAAAGGATTCCCTGCCAGCGACCGGATTTGGGAAGTGACCGCGATGGGAAGCGAGACGATGCCCTCCTCTTCGACCTGCAAGTCGAGTGTGTAACCAACCAACGACGGCTAAGTAATAAGCAATCATGAGCAGTGTCAAAGGTACCTGCGCTAGTCAAAGGGAGCTCTATTTGAGGCAACAATGGTGGGGGCATAATCGACCTCTGAAGATCGTCCCTCAAAGCATCCCGCTGTTCATCCACCAGTTGTCGAATGAATTCAGGGCTAAACTCGTAACATCCAAGTAAGGAATTGGAGATCACCTGAGTGGGCGACCGTGTTCGAGTTCATTTTGGGGGGCCGAGGGAGCTCTGGGAGCAAAAACTCCTCATTATGTGGAGGGACTTTGGGCTCTCGGCCTTCAGCATTTTCGTCCCCACCAGATGCAGCTGGAGGTGGCCCTTGCTCGGGTGCAAGAACGGCCAATGGAGCCTCCAGAGTGGCTCCATCGCTTTCGGAGGTGACAGCCACGGGGTCTGAACCATCACCTTCAAGGTCAATGGCTCCCTCTGTTAATTAACCTTCATCTCCAAACCTCGGCTCCTACAAGTGATGTCTGTTAGCAGCAGGCAATATATGCACGAACGATGCATTGCATAGCCCAAAAGCAGCACTCACCTGTGGTCAAGGGAGAATTTTGTAAAAACCCACTATGCCACTATGTCCTGGGTGGGAACCATGAAACAGTTTGCTCAGATGGGCACCGATGCCTGTAGGCATCAAAACTGTAAGGAAAAATCAAGTATCAGCACAATGCCGCTAGAGCAAAAATAGAAGATACTTCACCAATCCTTACAGGCAGGGGAGTCCCTAGTAGTATCTTCGATCCCATCATAGTCCCAAGCCGATTGATCGCGGCTCTTGAGGTGACTGATTCGCCGGGTGATGAAGTCGTACACCACATCCCAGACAGTTAGAGCTGGCTTCACCAGCTTCGTTATCTACTGAATATAATGTACATTGAGGGCGGTCGAAGGAGGAGGACGGGCCCAAAGCTCGGTAGGGTGGAACAAAAGGCTCTGGTAAGCAATCGGACAATTGACGGTGTCTAGAGAAGTGATGTAGAACCACTTTTTCTTAAAGTCGCCTGCCAAGAAGAAATGACAGAAACCGAGATGTAGGATCTGCCTTCTTAAGTGTTACTTATTGCATTGAGAGTCATTTGGATTTTGATTTGGAGTTAATTGCGCTTGAGTTTGATTGTTCGAGCCGTTTCGATCGATTTTGCTCAAGTTTGTCCGTTTGTGTTTTGTCTAGAATTTCCTAGCAACCGTAGTTCCTACGCTCTCTCTAGATATCCTAGAACCCATCCTAAAAGTTTTCGAGAAGAATTTCCAAATTTTGTAGCTTTCCGTAGATTTTCAGGGCTTTTTCCTGCCTGGGCGGCAGTACCGTCGGCTCTAGGCCGGTACTGCCGGCCGAGGGGTTCGAGCAGGGGGACAGGGCGCCCGTTGCTGACCGGCTTCCCTGGCCACCTCAGGGATTTCTAGGAGGTTCTTCACTCCTTTACCTCCCCCAGCCGATCACTCCTCTCCCTCACTCCCTCTCTCACGCACTCTCTCTTCCTCTCTAGCTCTCTCACTCTCTCTCCCGCTCCCTCTCTCCCATGGAGGTCTCTCCCTCTCCCTCAAGCATCCCCTCCAACTAAACCTCTCTCTTCGGTGTTCTTGAGCTTGTGGAGAAGCTAGGCAAGGTGGAGATCAACTTCCTCAAACCCTAGCAGCTTTTGGAGGTGAGTAGAAGCAAGTTTGGGTGCAAATCTTCATGTTTGAGCTCAACCTTCCATTTCTTTCTCTTTTCCCTTTCTTCTTTTCCTTGAGTTGGAACCCTAGAAAACATAGTGGTAATTCTCAACCTTTAGCTAGTTGAATCCTTAGACCTATGTTAAGTTGTTCTTGGTGTAAAGTTTTAGTTAGTGCAAAAACCGAGTTCAAAATCCTAGTTCCTTGCTTCGTCGGCTATATTTGGTTAAAAGTCGTTTTCCTGACTTTAGGAAATGATCCTTGTAACCCTAGTTCCAAAAGCTAGGAAAATGACACTAGAATATATTCGATGCCGTTGAAGTTCAAGTTTTGCGAAAATAATCGAGTTTGAATTCAATTCGAGCCGAAAGTCGAAATTTAGCGTGAATTAGGATTCTTGAGTTCCTCGAGCGTGAAATTAGGTCAAACAAAGTCGGAACCTCGAGTGGTCTAGGTGAATGGATCCTTATCGTCACCGAGAATCCATCCATGCAATCGCCGCGAAGTTCCGAAGTTGTTTGCGCAAAAACCCATTTTTGAAAACCCTAATCGTTCTGAGGCCGGCACTAACGACGTGGTGAGTTTGGTACTACCGCTCCGGCTGGCACTACCGCTCCCACGACGCCGGTAGATAATTTCCAGTGCGTTCCCCCTTTTTGAATTTTAGCCGCCGGCACTACCGCTGTGTACCTCCGATACTACCAGAAATACATCGCCGGTAGTTCTTTTCCAGTGAGGTCCAAATTTGAGTTTGTGATCTCCGGCACTACCGATTTTAAGGGCCGGTACCACCGACCGTAGGGCGGTACTATCGGGCTTTAGATGCCGATACTGCCGGGTTCAGTTTAAAATTTTGGTTTTGTTCGATTGTTCTTTCTCATGTTCGTTTGTTGGTTGTTATCTGATTTTAGGAGCTTAATACCTTATTTTCCAATGGATCTTATTCATTTTCTTGTTACTTGTTTTATTGCATGTTCGGTTAGACGTTGACGCCTCAGGAGCTGTCGACGAGGATCCAGACTATGACCCCGAGAACACGTGTGATGCTGAAACAGAGCAAACAGGCAAGCACCCCCTTTGAATATATTGAACCTATAATTGTAAATGTACTTTGTTTTCTTCTAAACTATTACGCATGCATAAGTAAGTGATAAAAATATTTAAATTGTGGGAAATGGTAGTTAGATCCGAATCTGGATGGTTTACCTCAAATGCGATGTTGCTATGCGAACCTTGTTTAACCTTAGGGTAAGGTTAAGCGCTATATTAAGTGTCACCTGGGAATATAAGTCTAATAGTTGCATACTCTTAGCCCAGCTCTAGATTGATTGATTATTGATCGGTGGACTCAGGCAATCAAAATCTTCTCGTTATAATAGTAGGATTTTCCGAAATGGTGGTTTTGATGGAAAGAAAACTTATGTTGGTAAAAAGGTGAAAAAGGAAAAAGGTGAAAGGTGATTTTATGCCGGACGGATGATGGGAGGTCTCGTCTGTGCAATCCTAAGGACTGAAATTGACTCTTTTAACTGAGTCTTTCCGTACAACCAGATGTGCTAGTATGGGATAGCCTAAACCCAGTACAGAAGTTGGGATTTGGTCTTGCGCCGTGGTAGGTCGAAGTAGTTGGACAGTCACCGACGTACTGGTGATGTTCAGAATACTCCCTCACCTCGCCCAGGTGTTGGAAACTATCATTACAACGGTGGATGCTTTGCTGTGGGTAAAAGGCACGATGGAGCGCTAGCCATCGTCGAATCCGTGTGGGTGAAGCGGGTTTGGAGTCTTGGTGCCTAACTGCAAGTATTTGCGGCACTCTCGCCCGGCCCGGGGGTATACTATGTGTGTGTGAAGCCCTCACCCATAGCAAAGGGTGCACATCGCCGGGGCTGACGCAGGACTGAAAATCGACAATTGGAAAAGTTTCGTCACAATCTGGCAAAACGGGTACTGTATGTATCGCGTGGCATGGTTGATATGATTGCTAGAATGTGTCATGTGGGTAAAGTGTACATTCTCTGCAGAGATTAATTAAACTAATTGATTATCCCTGCTCATGGTCACGAGCAACTTGGATATTTGCTGTCAAGTATAGTATTTTGATTTTGTTTTCGGAAAAGGATTTGGAAGTGGTAGATCTTTTAAAAAGGTTGGGTTGGATTAAGCGTGATGATGGGATGAGTCGTTGGACTCAAAGAACTGTTGGATTGATGATTTTAATCATTTGCGGGATGCTTCTCGATGTCATTTGATGGAGCTGTTGGATATGGTGGTGAATTATGAATGTTGAACGAATTATACAACTATGTAATGAATTACTTTTCCTACCAATTGTTTGATAAACTGTGCAGCAGTTTAAATCTATTAGTCTATTACAAATAAATTCTGCTTTATGCAATTCTGAGCTAGAATAGCAATCATCTTCATTGATTAGCCTGCATTACTAATATACTTGCAAACAATAAAGTCTTGCGAGTACATACGTGTACTCACCGTTTGCTCTAAAAATCTGTGTGAAGAGCAGAAGATGCAGGAGAAGACGGAGATGACCAGGAGTTTAGTGACCCAGACGCGGGTGGTACGTTTGACGGCTAGCGGAGCGTCATGATCGCCGGTTGCCTGTGGGAATGAAGGCACAACATGGCCGCTTTGCTTTTGTTTCTCTTATGCTCTTCTCTTTAGTTTACTTTGAGCCAGTCAGCCTTTTGTAAACAAGAACATGTTGTAATATTATCTATCGTTGTAATATATTACTTCTACTTTTAACTCGTGTTTACATGGAAACGATACTACCTAACACAATATGTGACACTAGCCTACTGATCCAGGGACTAGTGACAATCACATATCTGCGGGAAGCTCGGATTGGAACCAATTGGGTGGCATATGACCTCATGTGTTGAGTGTCGTGCCGACCAAGTGGTCTTAATTTGAGTCGGTCGTGATGCCATGATCAGTAACTATACTAGTTGCGCAATTATCCAAGCCAGCGCGACAGTAGTGGTGGAATAACTGTATCAGGACCGGAGCCCCCATGACAAGAAGTGGTATCAGAGCTATGCAGGTTCGAAGAAAAATTTTAGGTAGTATAATCGTTAGGATTAAGGAAGAGTCTTTCTCCTTAAAAACTTATTTTGATTATACATTCCTATTTGAGAAAACGTAGAATGCTATTCTTTCCTCTTCTATAGTATCTTTTCTGGTTTTGAGTTTCAAAATGAAATTTTCCTCTTATCTCGGTTTCCAAAGTTAGAATTTCTGGGAAGCTTATCTATTTCAAGATTTAGTTAAGAAACGAGTAATGGTAGGGTTAAGGGTTAAGTTATGAATTTTTGTTTATTAGTTGATGTTGTGTCTTTCCGTTTATTTTGATTCCTGTTTAATTGGATTTCTGGTTGTTTGAGGTTGTTACTAATCTGTTTCCCCTTCTTGATCTTAGATGTCTGGACTTTGGGAACCCTGTTACTTTATGTCTGTGATTCTGGAGGGCTCAGTTCAGGCTACCCTCTGGGAGATGATGCAGCGTGTCGGATTTCCCGAGCCGCCAGGGTATTTAATCTCACGTGCTGGACTTAGTCCTGCTTCCTCCCTGTACGTGGCAGAAGTTTCCATTCGTGGACGCCACGAAGGGGAGCAAACCCGTTAGTATCACGGTACAGCGCCAAGTCCTCTTGCAGCTCTACTTGATGGGACATATATTGCATTTTTGCGACTTCGGTTTGATGTACCGTGGATGGCCCAGTTGTTCCCTGATTGTCCCTCTCGTGAGCTGGATGGCCAGGAGAACCTGTATGCATCCGTCAACCCATTGATGGATCCGGTAAAGGCTTGGCAGATTGGGTATATAAGATCTCTCGATCAGTATCTTCTTCGTCTCCGGGAAGAACTGTTGCTTGCTCAACGTTGTATCTCTGAGTTAGAGAGCAACATGGCGCCCTTCGTCAACTACGGTTTCTTTACTACCGGGATGGTATATGGGGAGCATGATGACCTCGAGCCTGCTGAGGAGTTACCTCGTCCTTATGGATCTTATCGTCGGGTCTCTCACAGCGCCCAAATGTCTGTTCGAGTTAGTAACTGTTGCCGTATCACAGCTGCACACCCCAGTGCCTCTGCAACTGCCATGCCGGGGCGGAATCTCCTGTTTGGCGGCCGTGAGTATGAGTTGATGTTTCCTACGGAGTCGACAACTTCCTCTACAACCCTAGGCACCTCGAATGTCCCCGCTGCGAATGGTGGTCATGTCTAGGTTTAGATCTTTAATCTAGTAGGTGGTTGGATCTACAGCTCGCCAAGTCAATCCGAAGTGCAAGTCATCCACAATTCAGCTACCGAGTTCAGTTCGGAGTCAGGGGACAACACTTCACTAAAATAGGCATAACTTTTTCATACAGAGTCCAATGGAGGAGTTCTTGTGCTTGTTAGAAAGATAACGACGAGATATTTCCAATGGTTCTGGTCTCATCGCCAGATTCATCACGAGTCAATGGGAATCATCAAAACAATGCACAAAATTCCTGTTTTGGGCTATTTTTGGGCCTTGTAAGCGTTGAGGGCCAAGCCCAGGTTGTGTGCGCCCCCCTTCCAGCCGTACACAACCCTAGGGTTTCCCCCTCATGCTCCCTACTACCATATATCCTGTAGCCGCTGCTCTAGGTCGCGGGTTTTGATTAGATTTCGATTAGACACTCTGTTAGTTTTCACCGATCATCGGTTTGTGGAACCCCAACTCGTGTGCTTAATATAATTCACAATTTCAGATTGCTACTTCTATGTTCTTGCTTGTGTTCTCGATTCGCATGCAGGGATAAGCCTTCTTGGCGAGGTCAACTGTGTTTGTGCGTGGTTGATAACCAACGGAGCCGTGGTGTAGCGATTGAAGGGTTCGGATCGGTTCTGGTCGGAAGCTGGATCGTCAACGTCGAGTCTCCACCAATCGACTTACCTCCACCTATCAGAAGATCGGGCCACCGTGCGCATCAGTTGGTATCAGAGCTAGGTCCCGAAACAAGAGCATGAGAATGATAGTACCACCTTGCTTGTAGAGGGGAGAGAATACCACCTTAAAAGGTAGAGCAACCCTCCCCCCATCAGTCTAGTCTTTTGGGGGCCACATGGGACTCTTATGGCCTGGCTATGGTAGCCAAGGTGTGTATTTCCCTCATCGGGCCAAGGCCCACGCCCCTGTGCCAGTTGGGCAGTCCTCTCGCCGGGCGAGGCATGTGCGCCATACGGCTGGGCCGCAAAGGGCACGGTGCGCACCTGGGAGGGACACATCAAGTGGTATCAGAGCCGAGGTTTACCGATAGGTAACCCCAGTTTTCCCCCATCTTACTACTGTTTCCATCGACCTAGAGAGCAGAAAATTAGCCCTACAAAAAAAAATTGTTCATGATCTGTTCGTACTGTCCTACAACCCCCCTTGTGCCATTGCAATTTTCGTTTTCAGTTTACTTTGCTGAATTTGTGTCCATAGTAATCATCTTGTTGCTGGTTGAACACGTTAACCTAGTCTCTAGTTGACACTATTTCCGTTGCCCTAGATCATCCCACCACAGCCCATGTCCGAAAACCAAACCGAGTCCTACTCGGTTTGCCCTTGCGAGGCGCCTTGTGTTCTTTGTCCCGCACCGCAAGCCCTAGTTAGGTCGCGATCCACCTTGTGTTAATTGCCCTGCACCGCTAGCCTTTTATCTTCAGCCGCAATCCTATCGAGAGTTTAACCCTAACCATAACGGAAGAAAAGAAGTGAAGACCCGAGATAGACCCAATCTGCGCAGTGTTCACTAAAATGGCCATAACTTTTGCATACGAACTCCGATTTGGGTCTACTTTTTTTTGTTTCGAAGGGGAGGATGACGCGCACCTAAAAATTTCATAGTATTTGGACTTGTGCATTTTTAGACCCTCAAAAAAAGCTTCTAAGACAGAGTTTGGGCCCCTGGAAGTTTGCTGTACCGTTTTTGTCAATTCTTTCGGGCATCTGTTTACTATCGTCTGTTGCTCCAAATTGTGAGATTTTTGTTTCTTTTCTGAGTTAAGAGGTATACCTTTGTGATAGAAGAAAAAAAAGTGAAAAAAATAAAAAAAAAATAAGAGGAGAGAAAGAACCAAACCGGCAAAAAAAATCAAGGAGAAGAGAAAGAGAAGAAGCAAAAGGAGAGAAAGAGAAGAAAAACAGAATTCTTGCTTTCTTCGAGTCCTTTGTACTATAGTGTATCCCTAGCTTGGTTGAACTAGTTCTAGGAACACGGTTAGGCCAGTAATTGTGACAAGTACTTTGGACATTTATTCAGCTTTGCTATTCTGTTTTCGATATTGCTTATTCCTTTACTACTTGACATTACCTTCCAAGCTCCACATACTTCTTATCAGTTCAGGTCCTACCTTGCAATCGCCTCACTCACGCTCTACTCACGGTATCACGAACCAGCCACCGGTTGCACCTTCCTGTTGCGTTGGTAATAACACTTGTAAGAGCGTGGTAAGACGCTTGAGAGTTAGTGAATCCGCCCTCTGCCACCAAAGTAGTTGATAGGGATTATACCACTGGTTGTCTTTGTTTCTTGTCTTTCTTTCAACTAACAATGGCAGGTGTTGAGGAAGATGAGTGTGTTACACGGAACGAGCTTAACAACACGCTAAATGACATCAATGCAAACATTGCAAGGAGCGGTCAAGATAATGAACACAGATTGGAGAGGATAGAGCGAAGCATCGCCAATCTTCTTACCAGGTTGGAGAATTTTGAGAGACACCCACCTCTCAATGGAGCTCGTCGAGTGGAAAATCAAGAAGAGTCTGTCATGGGAGATGATGTGGATGGAGAAGACAACGCTCGTGCCGCTGCACAAGATGTACGACAACAACGACGCCTGAATCACAACCATCAAGGTATGGGAGGTAATAACTTTAATAACCTCAATGATGATCCTTTTTCTAAAGTTAAATTTACCATACCCTCTTTTTATGGAACATATGATGCTGAAGCTTATTTAAATTGGGAACTAACTGTTGAGCAAAAATTTAACTCCCATTTAGTTCCTGAAGTACATAGAGTCAGACAAGCTACTAGTGAGTTCAAAGACTTTGTTATCATTTGGTGGAATGAAGTAGTGAATTCTGGCTTACAACCTGATACATGGGATAGATTAAAGCGAGCTATGCGTAGCAGATTTGTTCCTCCTTCTTACAAACGTGATTTACGTAAGAAATTGCAACGCTTGAATCAAGGTAATAGATCTGTATAGGAATACTATCAAGAGCTACAAATAGGCATGTTGCGTTGTGAGGTATTTGAGGACGAAGAAGATAAGATGGCTCATTTTTATGGGGGTTTACGACGTGAAATCCAGGATATAATTGATTACAAAGAATACAATAACATCAATAGATTGTTCCAGCTTGCTATGTTGGCAGAAAAAGAATTTCAGGGAAGACAACAAAGGACACGGAGCAACTTTGGTGGTGTATCGGCGCCAAGATCGACACCGGGACAAGCCCAAACAACCCTACCTTCCACCACTCGGGCTGCTGCCCCCTCCACGAGTAGGGCGTGTTCAGCAGCACCATCACCATCACGCGCACCTGAGGTGAGTAAAGCTAACCATGTGCAGGCACCAACAAAGAGTTCTTCATCGGTTGCTTCCACGGGTCGTACAACGGGAATTGTGTGCCACCAATGCAAGGGTTTGGGCCATGTCATGAAGGATTGCCCAAGTCGTCG
Organism: Rhipidocladum racemiflorum; assembly: GCA_036346355.1. Classification (NCBI taxonomy): domain Eukaryota; kingdom Viridiplantae; phylum Streptophyta; class Magnoliopsida; order Poales; family Poaceae; genus Rhipidocladum; species Rhipidocladum racemiflorum. The sequence continues at coordinate 56,995,595 of CM070572.1, read as the reverse complement.
AGCGTACATTGCAACAGAAAAAGGTGGGTATATGAGTGCTAGTGATGTTGAGGATGAAAATGTTCTTGCAGCTAACCTTGCAGATAATGAGGATGACCATGAGACGGACGATGAAGATGAGGAGATTTTAGGGACCGCTGACACCGAGAATTATAGGACAATCATTGTGCAAATGTACCTCATCGTTAAGCACTACTACAGATCCGTACATCACAATCGGTTCTTTTTGGTCATCACAGTCGGTTTTGGTGGCGATACAAAGTTCAACGACAGTGATAAGGTAGATATATCACAGTCGGTTTTTAACCGACACTAATAATACATTATCACTGTCGGTTCTTTTTAGGAACCGACTGTGATATTTACACTTATCACAATCGGTTTTCGCTTAGAACCGATTGAGATAAGTATAATATCACAATCGGTTCTTTTTTAGAACCGATACAAATGAGTACATTATCACAATCGGTTTTTTGTTGAAACCGATGGGGATAAGTATAATATCACAATCGGTTCGTTTTTAGAACCGATTCAAATTATTACATTATCACAATCGGTTTTTTATTGAAACCGATGGGGATAATAATATTATCAAAATCGGTTCTTTATGCAAACCGATTGCTATACTAAAAATATCCCAATCGGTTCCAAAGAAGAACCGACAGATATCAGATTTATCCCAATCGGTTCCAACCAAGAACCGATTGTGATGATGTTATCGCCCATCGTCCGAAAATGTCCTCGCATTGACAACATGACACATTCATCACAATCCACAATATCACAGAACATATACATCACAATCTACACACATTACATTGAAATTAATATTGTTTACAATCTGTAACATATCACATTCACATTCAGATAAATTTTGTTTACACTTTATGGACTAGTATTTGCTTGAATGGTCTCTATATCTACCATCATCCGTTATAACTTCTGTCCAGTACCACTGGCATAAATGGTCTCGTAATTTCTTGAGATCAGCGTTGGTTAGGCTCTTCCGGATGATATCAAGGTCCTGCAAAATAGATAGTAGTGCACTAATATATTTAAGTCTTAAATTGGAACAAAAACATGCTGATAGTATTATGCTTGTAAACAAATATCACAAAGACAGTAGTGCAAATAATCTGCTCTATACCTTAGGGAAAAGATGTGAGCGACCAACCAAAATCAGCATGTGATGCATCACGTAAAAGCCACACAGATCATCGCACCCTTGTTGATGACACTGAACAAAGAAACTTAAATTAGGAGACGAATTAAAAATAGGTGTAAGAAAAAAATCCTATGATAGACACTTGTACCTTGAAGCGCTTCCACTCGAGTTTGGTGCCTTGTTTATCATTGTGTCGGCCACGTTCAGCAACGTAAGACATGAAAGCCCTATACATTGGAGAGATGCCATGCATTGAGGTTAAAAATACCTAACGTAGTTCAATATGTAAAGTGTTAGGTTAGAGGAATGTACTTACTTCTGCAAAACAGGCTCGATCGCATAGTCCATCGGTCTATTTTCGAGTGAGTTCAACGTGTAGACCTTGTTTTGACTCGGAACAACCACAAGTAGAACCCAATGGTTGCTTATTAAACGGTACACAATGCAAGAGAATAAGTTAATACAAGGTTGAAGTGTGTACATGTAATTGAATTGTATAGTAGTACATACTCCTAGTGGTATGGGAAGAGAATGAAGTCCTTTTTTGCCTCCTCATGCAATGCCTGCTTGATGTATCCTGCAAGGAACTCCGATTGATACTTAGCCATGGTCGCAGACACCATCTCGGGGTCGACAAACCCGACAGGGTGTCGACCCGTCACGGCTCGCTGCCTCATGATCCTGCGATTCATGTCAATTATTAAAAAATATAATACAAAATCAATAAATAGTCATCTGATTGAGTATGGTGCGAGACTCACAGCGTCCAGGATCGTATGGTAGAAATATCGACAGCTTTCAAGCTGTACATAAAGTACAGATCCTCAAAGCGACCGAAAGGTCCCATCCTCGTTGCGGTGGAATTGGCCCGCTCGATACTTCACTATGAAATCGTGGCGAGGCTCGGCCTCATGTGACCTATCGATGTACCATCCATGTAGGTGACGAGTGAACAAGCCCAAAGAATTCAATTCTTGGCTTGGGAGAAAGGGCTTTCCATGTATGTACAAATTTTGTGATCATCGTGGTGCTCTGTGCCCTCGACAACTTTGCCTTCTTCACGGAGGGACTCTCTGAACTCTGCTTTGTATCTTTTGTCATCGTGGTAGAAGTCCTTTTGCGCCCCCTGCAAGGCATTTGCGATTGCAGCGTAGGTGCGAGGGTGCAGCTGCGGCGTAGGTGCGAGGTTGTGTAGCGAGGGGCAGGAGCATGTGCGGCGAGAGCGAGGAGTAGCGATAGTACCAGCGATAGCGATGAGGAGGAGCAGCGGTAGTAGGAGGAGCGATTGCGATGAGGAGGAGCAGCGGTAGTAGGAGGAGCAGAGTACCAGCAGAGCGAATGTGAGGAGTAGCAAGAGTAGGAGGAGCAATTGCGATGAATAGCAGCAAAGACCGAGCGCATCAGCTAGCAGAGCAATAGTAGTAGCAAAGAATAGCGATGAGCAGAGCGATGAAAGAGCAGCGGTTGTACCAGCGATGGCGAAGTGGTAGCGATAGTACCAGCAGCACGGCAGCAGGAGGAGGTGCTTGCACTACGACACCGTCGCGGGCCACTTGATGAACGACATCCGTGCTTGCCCGAGAGTGGTGATATCTTCGTTCGGGGAACTCCCGGGCATGAGACATGTAAACATCGTGGACATAGTCCACCTGCACCCTCATGTAGCCCATCCCCAAAGGTATACCATGCACCGTGTCATCCTCCTTGCTTGGAAATGCAACCCCGCGCGCAGCCTCAATCTGTATTCCATCGTCGATCAGGACTAGCCGGCACTTGGCAGGACCCTGCAAGAAGTGATCAGCATCTTCATCATAATCTGTGTTAAGCTTACTCATGTACCTTTTGGTCTGAAACAGTTATTACCTTGAGGTGTGGAATGCACACTTCCTTATTGGAAGCGCAGCTGCTAGGGCGTAGCATAGGCGATGGTTGAGGAATCTGATTCTGGGAGAACATCGCCATCATCTCAGCCATCATCTCAGCCTTTAACTCCTCCTTCAACTCCTCCTTCATCTGCAAACGGATCCGCGCCTCACGTGCTTCCCATGATCTTGCCCTGGCACTGGACGCGCTCTCCTCTACAAAGAAGGACCTCTTCGTATACCCCGCACCTGCGGCAAGCACCCGCCCCTTATGATCGGGCTTCCCGATTGCCGAACACAGGATGTCCCGTGACCCTTGGCTTTCAAATGCTCCTTGCTCTTTCTGCAGGCTTACCTCCTCCTGCAGGTCGCAAATATAAATTATTACTAAAATACAATGGGAATATAATATGCAATGTACTATGTTAGATATCTTACGATGGTCGTGACGATCTCAGGCGGTCGCGGGGTTTGGAATGACAATCGACCGTCGAGGTTTTCTTCGTCCTCGCTAATACCCGATCAGCGTGCCCGCTCCTCGCATATGTGGGAGTAAGGCATCGTTGTCCCCAGGTTGCACACTCAGAGGCTAGTCGCACCCACTCGCCTTCTTCCCTATGTACCCACCGAACCGAGGTGGTGCGGCGTGTGTGTTACGCCTCAGATAGCGATATTCTTCTCTCTCGGCTCTCCTCCGCCTCGGCGTACTCCTCATCCTTGCGAACTCCTCCCAAACCTCGGGTGTAACAAATGGATACCTTTGGAAGGGAGTACGGTCTTTCAACACGAACTCGGCATGCATGGTCACCCTGAAATGCCTCAAAGCCACACCCATTCTCTTCAAGGCGTACCGTCTCGCATTGATTTCATCTTCCTCTGGTATAATCCATTTTCCCTTAACTTCGTCCCACAGTCGGTTCTTCTGCTCGTCGCTTACTTCCTTCCTCCAGTCCTTAATTGTGATCGGCACTCGCTCCCTCACCAATTGGCCGATAAAAGAGGAGTAGCGCCCCTTAAATGGGCCAGGACCCGTGCAAACCCCCTTGGCATTGAAGTGGAGCACTTGCAGCGTTCTCCCTGTGGCTCCTTTATTCGGTCCTCTGGCCTTTCTAACCTTCCTCGATGGGGTAGCAGGACCTTCTTCTCTCTCTGGTGTTGAGCCGGTGCTCTCTCTTTGCGACATTTCGAAGTAAGTACGTATATTGTCAAACCTAAACTTCATGAGAGGAAGCAATTCAAATTTCACATAATAGAAAGCAATTCACATGTCTATCTGTAGACCGACTAAGTACGTACGTACCAACGATGACTCCTAATCTCTAATTAGGTTAGGTCCTAATCCCATTCGAGGATATGTGGTTCGAGCAAGTTCTAAGTCGTTGTACAACTCTAGAGGAAATTTGGCAGCATCTCCCATTTGTTCTCCAAATACACGCCTCGACAACAGGTCAAGAGGGTGTGTATTCAAGAACACCAGGAGATGTTGTGAAACTTTTCTAGAGTTTGTACAACAGCCTTAGAACTTGCCCGAGCCACATATCCTCGAACTGCCCAAAAACGTGGACAATTACTGAGATCGCTTATTTATAAATATGCCATTTTAGCATACTTATAAACAAGCACCCTCGAACGGAGACGCATAGGTTACGCAACTAAACTCGATAATAAAGTGCGATAATATAGCATGTGTTACAAGTTTCAAATTGCAATGATGGATTGCTCTCAGTTGCTATAGAAGGGTTGCTAAATTAATTAGCCGTCCAACTTCTAGATGGCCAATATATCACCGGCTTTTACATCTAAAAATTTAAGGATTACACAACCCTAGAACAAAGACCTTTGCTCTAGCACGTAAAACAACAAGTACAAAGATAATATCGTAATGAATATAGCACTAATCTAACCCTACCACAATGCATTAAGAGCAAGTGCCACCAAATTGTCACTAAGAGCATAAAGGAATAAGCACAAGATCGCTCGACCTAGAACAATGCATTAAGAGCAAGTGGCACCAAATTGTCACTAAGAGCAAGTGTTGTTCTAGGTCTAGCAAGTTCCTTTAATGATCGATTAATCAAGCCTCATTCAAAAGCAATCATCATCGAGCTATTTACAACCAATTACAGTCCACAGTCCGAAATGCATCTTACAAAGGCACCGAACCGAGTCGGCAATGGGGAGGAGCCAATGGGGACGCGCCGATGGGGGACGAGCCGGAGGGGAGGCGCCTGGGAGGCGTCGGGGGAGGACCCAGAGGGGAAGCGCCGGGGAGGACCCAGAGGGGAGGCGCCGGGAGGCGCCACGGGTATCCGCCAATGGGGAGGAGTCCGGGAGGCGCCACGGGGTAGGCGCCCGGTCGGGAGGTGGTCGAGCTAGGGTGTGGGAGGAGCCGAGGGGGAGGCACCGGGGAGGAGGCGAGGGGAGGCGCCAGGTGCGGAGATGGTGGAGCTAGGGTTGTGGAATGAATTGAAACGAAATCAGTGCGCGCCGAAATGAACTGAGTGTGCGCGCCGAAATGAAAATGCTCTGGGTTTTATCACGGTCGTTTCTATAGAAAAACCGATCGCAATTATACTAAGTATCTGATGAGGACATCACTACCATGGATACGGCCATACTTACAAACCCAATGGAAACCAACAATGTCATACAAGGGCCAATTACTCGAGCTCGGGCACGACAATTCAATTACCAGGTGAATGCGTTCCTCGGGTTGCATACAAATAATTTAATGAATGGAATGCTATTTAATCCTCGTGATGATTTTATTGTCCTTAGGAACCATGGAGAAGGACTCCCAAACGTCAAGCATGAAGCCAATTCTTCCGGTGCACAAGTTATACTCGGATTCGGCCTCCGGGACAGCACCAACTTAAAATGACCATAACTTTTGATCCACAAGGGTGTTTGGGGTCTATGAGTACTGGTTTGAAAGGTTTCGACGTTCTCTTTCCAACGGATCCGACCCCATCCCCAAATTCCGTCCGAGTCGACGGGAATCTACAAAACAATTGGCGTCACTTTTCCAAATCGAGAAGACTTGGGCTTTGGGCCTTGTAATAGAGTTGTAGTTGGTATCCTACTGCTTTGGACGTGTTTTCCACGCCCCTACCTCTCATAAATAGCCAGACATCGGCTCCTTAGGGTTTTGGGTTTTATTTGATTAGTTTAGCCAAGTGCAAACTTGATCCTGCGAGTTGCCGATGTACCACCTTGTCAAGATCGTCAATAAGACTCCACTTTGTTTCGTTTCAGCTTTATCCGCAATTTCAGATTGCTTATCCTATTGTTCTTGCTTGTTCTTCGGTTGCTTGCAGGAATTGAACCTCGTGTTCAGGTTGATCGTGCCACGGCAAGATCAATAACCCGGAGTTGGTTTAGCGATTGCTAAGGCGCATCGTCGTCGTGACGGTGTAGTCGGATCGTCAAAGTCGACTCTAACAAATCGATCGTGTGTTTCTCATCGAAAGATCGACACCCATAGTGCCATCACGGCTCCATCAAGTGGTATCGAGCAAACCAGGTTGCTCGGTGAGAATTCTTTACCCTAGATTAGTAGATTGATATCTTTCCTATAGTCCGTAGAAGCGCCATCAGTTGGATCTCCTCATACCAAAACAATTTGAGCCTCGCATTTTCCTTTCCAAAGGCAATCGCGTTATTGAATTTTTGGTTGCATCGTCGTGTCGAGTTGCTGAATTCTAGTCTAGTTCCGTGTCGAAGAAAATTTTGTCTCCCAATGTTTCGAGTTGTGTTCGGTTTCGAAGTTGTGTTCCGCTTTTGGTCCCGAACTGTTGAAAAAAAGAAAAAAGTGTTCGGACCGAAGTTTTCTTTTCATCCAATCGTCGCCGCTTGACTCGTCGCCCACTTGGTCGTCCGACCGCCGCCTCTCCTGTTAGCCGATCGTCGCCTCGATCGTCGCCCCGATCGTCGCCGCTGATCGTCGCCTCCCGATCGTCGCTACCGATCGTCGCCCACTGTTAGCCGATCGTTGCCTCCCGATCGTTGCCTCCCGATCGTCGCATCCCGACCGTCGCCGCCGATCGTCGCCACCTGGTCGCCCATCGCTCGCCGATCGTCGGCGCCGATCGTCGCCTCCTGTTAGCCGATCGTCGCCCACCTGCCGTCCGATCGTCACACGATCGTCTTCCGCCGCATAGCACTTGAAAGAAAAAGCGAGTCGGATCGCTCAAAAAAAAGTCCGGAACAGATCCAAAATTTTTATGTGCCAAACCTATTTTCACAAGATCACCAGGTTTTGAGATAGTTCCCTTCTTTCGCGAATTTTTTCGCCTTTTTTTTCATCTCTTTGTGGAACTGCATCGTCGTCGACAATGAGTTTTGAGTCACCAGTCCTCGCTAGCCTAGAGTCAAGAACTAGTGACTAGACGTTGAACAATTCTTCAATTTTGCATTCACCGATTGGATTATTGCTAACCTTTGCTACTAAATTAAGCCTGTCCAAGCTCCACTTTCTACCGTCTGAGCGTTCGATCCCTTGGCAATCGCTCTACACAAACTTCGAGAACCTTTGACAACGCTAACGGCCGACAACGCCGCTGCATTGTAAGAACTTGTAAGAACTTGGGTCATAGGCTTGAGCTTGAGAGACTTGCCACCTAGTAGTTGATAGGAACATTATACTTGTGGTTTTTGTTTCCTTGTCATCAACTAACCATGTCGGTGACGAGTTCACTTCATCACTCTCCACGAACCAAGGGCATCATTGCTCACTTCCAAAAGACGACGAGGAAACCACCGATGGTCTTAGCGAGGATGTACGGCTCACTAATGAGCGTATGTCAATGCAAGAGGACCGTCTCAGATTCATCGAGGCCGCACAAGGGATTACTAACACTACTCTTGCCATTATTTGTCTAGACTTGATACTTTTGCAGTCTTTGCATCTGGTGCTTCCAATCCACCTCCCGTCGTCCAAGCAACAATTCAGCTCCACAGGAGGCCCCAACAGATTTAGAAGAACAGAACGAAGAGCACGAATATGATGACACCATCGATGTGGAGGAGGTCAACCCCATCCATTCCGATAATGATCGTAACCATCAACGGCCACGTTTCAATCAAAGAAGGTATGCGACGTGATCCTCCACGACCAAGGAACGAACGAGATGATGTTTTCCCTAAGGTAAATTTCAATATGCCACCTTTTGAAGGTAAATATGACCCTGATGGTTACCTTAGTTGGGAATTACTTGTGGATCAAAAATTTATGCGTGCCATGATTTCCCGAGAATAGAAGAGTTAGGGCTGCCACAAGTGAGTTCACCGATTTTGCTTCTGCTTGGTGGAGAGAACATTGCCGTGCTCATCCAAATAATATACCCACCACTTGGGAAGCCTTGAAATTGCTAATGAGGCATAGATTTGTTCCTTCATACTATGCTAGAGATTTATTGAATAAATTGCAGCGCCTACACCAAGGTAAGAATTCGGTGGAAGAATATTACCAAGAATTGCAAATTGGCATGTTGCGTTGTGGATTAATTGAGAATGAGGAAGCTTCTATGGCTCGTTTCTTAGGTGGTTTAACTCGAGAAATCCAGGATATTCTAGACTATAAGGATTATAATTCGATGACTCGGTTGTTCCATCTTGCTTGCAAAGCTGAACGTGAAGTGCGGTCGCCAATCGAGGGCCAAGACTAACTTTTCGCAGGTCGAACTACTTCGTGGACACCGCGCACCCTGCTGCCCCTGCCGGCCGTACTACCACGCCGACCTCTTCCATCAACGTAACGGGCGCCCACCACCGCAAATTCGGCACCACGACCAACGCCGACGAAAAGTGCCACACAAGCTACTACAAATAGTTCGTCGTAAGTCGGTCGCATCAACGGACGCACTAAAGATGTTCGATTGCCATCGCTGCAAGGGTTTCTGGTCACATGATGAAGGAGTGTCCGAACAAGCGTGTGCTAATAATCCGTGAAGACGGCGAGTATGACTCAGCAAGTGATCTTGATGAAGAAACATATGCTTTGCTCGCCGAACATGAAGACGGCGATCCAAATGCCGAGCACGACGAAGTGCACGTGAGCGCTGGTGATGTCGACCAATATTTGAGTATTATTGCACAACGTGTGCTTAGTGCTCAGATTGCTCGCGCCGATCCAAATCAATGCCACAACTTGTTTTACACAAAAGGCGTCATCAAGGAGCGATCCATTCGAATAATCATTGATGGGGGAGTTGCAATAATCTAGCCAAGATGGACATGGTGGAGAAGCTAGCACTCTCCACTAGACCACACCCTCAGCCCTACCACATTCAATGGTTCAACAACAAATGCAAACTCAAGGTAACTCGCATGGTAAGAGTACATTTCGCTTTAGGTTCCTATCATGATTATGTTGATTGCGATGTCGCACCTATGCAAGCATGTTCTATGTTATTAGGTAGACCGTGGCAATATGATAAGGATTGTTTACATCATGGTAGAACAAATCAATACTCTTTTGTGCATAAAGAAAAGAAAATTGTGCTACACCCAATGTCGCCGATGCCATTGTAAAGGATGAAATCGCTAGATCCGCAAAGAGAAAAATCGAGAGAATTCTAAGAGTGAAAATCAGATTGTCACCAAAGGACTTGAACAACATAAACAGAGAGAATCTAACCTTGATTGTGCTAAGCCGAATGAGATTAAATTGAAAGGTGCTTGTTTTCTTGCAACAAAATCTGATTTGAATGAGTTGGTCGTTTGTAGGTCTACATGCTATGCTTTGGTCTCAAAGAAACTTTGTTTTCTCTAGAGGAGATGTCCCTCTCTTTGCCTCCTGTTGTCACTAACCTTTGCAGAATACATTGACATCTTTCCAAAGGACATCCCCTCGTGGCTGCCGCCAATTAGAGGGATTGAGCATCAAATTGATCTCATTCCCTGGCATCCTTGCCCAACCGAGCACCTTACGTAACCAACCCTGAAGAGACACAAGAGATACAACGCCAAGTTCACGAATTGCTTGATAAAGGGTAATGCGTCACGTGAATCTCTTAGTCCTTGTCTTTGTACTACCATTTTAGTACCTAAGAAAGATGGAACATGGCGCATGTGTGTGGATTGTAGAGCAATTAATAATATCACCATTAGATATCGCCATCCTATTCCTCGGTTAGACGATATGCTTGATGAACTAAGTGGCTCTACTATGTTCTCTAAAGTGGATTTGCGTAGTGGGTATCACCAGATTCGCATGAAGTTAGGAGATGAATGGAAAACAGCATTTAAAACTAAGTTCAGGTTATATGAGTGGTTAGTAATGCCTTTCGGGTTGACTAATGCTCCTAGCACATTCATGAGACTGATGAACGAGGTTTTACGTGCTTTCATTGGAAAATTTGTGGTAGTTTACTTCGATGATATCTTGATTTATAGCAAATCTTTAGAGGATCATCTTGAACATCTACGTGCTGTTTTTAATGCTTTACGCGATGCACGCTTATTTGGTAACCTTGAGAAGTGCACCTTTTGCACGGATCGAGTATCTTTTCTTGGCTATGTTGTTACTCCACAGGGAATTGAAGTTGACCAAGCCAAGGTTGAAGCAATACAGAGTTGGCCGACTCCTAACACGGTCACACAGGTGCGAAGTTTTCTAGGACTTGCTGGATTCTATCGTCGTTTTGTGAAGGACTTCAGCACCATCGCTGCACCCATGAATGAGCTTACCAAGAAGGGTGTACCTTTTGCTTGGGGCAAGCCGCAGGAAGATGCCTTCAACATTCTGAAAGCTAAGTTAACCCATGCACCCTTACTCCAGCTTCCAGACTTTTCTAAGACTTTTGAACTAGAATGTGATGCTAGTGGAATTGGTTTGGGTGGTGTTCTGTTGCAAGAAGGAAAACCTGTTGCTTATTTATTGAGAAATTGAGTGGTCCAAGTTTGAATTATTCTACTTATGATAAGGAGTTATATGCGCTAGTTCGAACTTTAGAAACATGGCAACATTATTTATGGCCCAAGGAATTTGTTATACATTCGGATCATGAATCGTTAAAACATATTAGAAGTCAAGCTAAACTGAACCGTAGACATGCAAAGTGGGTTGAATTCATTGAGTCATTTCCTTATGTAATCAAACACAAAAAGGGAAAGGATAATGTCATTGCTGATGCCTTGTCTAGGAGATATACCATGCTCTCACAACTTGACTTCAAAATTTTTGGTTTGGAAACGATTAAAGCGCAATATGTGCATGATAATGATTTTAACAATGTGTTGCTCAATTGTAAAGAGGGAAAAACTTGGAACAAATTTGTCCTCAACAATGGGTTTGTGTTTAGGGCAAACAAACTATGCATTCCAGCTAGTTACATTCGCTTGTTATTGCTACAGAAGCACATGGAGGAGGATTGATGGGACACTTTGGTGTGAAGAGGACGGAGGACATACTCGCTAGCCATTTCTTTTGGCCCAGATGAGACGAGACGCGTGGAACGTTTCATCGCTCGCTGTTCTACATGTCAAAAAGCTAAGTCACGACTTAATCCCCATGGTTTATACATGCCTCTGCCTGTTCCTAACGTGCCTTGGGAGGATATTTCTATGGACTTTGTTTTAGGACTCCCTAGAACAAAGAAGGGGAGGGATAGTATCTTTGTCGTTGTGGATAGATTTTCTAAAATGGCACACTTCATACCTTGTCACAAAAGCGATGACGCTACCAACATTGCTGACTTATTCTTTCGTGAAATTGTTCGCTTACATGGTGTGCCTAACACAATAGTTTCAGATCGTGACACTAAATTCTTAAGCCACTTTTGGAGAACTTTGTGGGCTAAATTGGGGACTAAACTTTTATTTTCTACTACTTGTCATCCCCAAACTGATGGACAAACTGAGGTGAAATTGTTCGCTTACATGAGCTCGAGTATCTGTGTCGGTTCTATAGAAAAACCGATCGCAATTATACTAAGTATTTGTGTCGGTTCTATAGAAAAACCGATCGCAATATGTGGAGTATCTGTGTCGGTTCTTTAAAAGAACCGATCGCAATTATACTATCTGTGCCGGTTTCCTAAAGAACCGATTGTGATAACTATGATCCAATTTCTAATTTTTTTTAAAACAGAATCTTCATTCAAAAGAGTCGAAAAGTCAAATCTTTTTCAAATTTGCTATACTATAAGATCCATTTGACATATATATTCTACAAAATGCCACATTATACAGGGAATTCTTACAACATAATTTATTTAAAATACAACCCTTCTTGATGATCTACACGCATGTAATGTGTTCCATGTGTGCCGTCGTCACCGCTAAGACATGCCCCATCTGCAAACGGAGGTGTTTCATCAAATTGGTTGTACTCTTCTTCATCTACGACATTTTCAACTCCAACAATCCTCCTCTTCCCATGAAGTACGACGTGCAACCTCGGATTGGCCGGATCACGCACGTAGAAAACTTGAGTTGCTTGCTTTGCGAGGACGAACGGTTCATCTCTCAGAGGCCGCCTATTCAGATTAACAAGTGTAAAACCTGTCTTGTCGACCTTAACTCCGTGAGGAAGTCTCACCCACTTACATCGAACAATGGAACTTGGTATATTCCGTAGTCGAGCTCCCATATTTCTTCGATCATCCCGTAGTAACAGCTTCATTGCAGCTGACGATCCTCTAATTGGATCATCGGACAAAGCATCTATGCTCACACCACTGCTTTGCACTTTGTACTCTTTGCATCTTGACTTTCAAGATAAAATGTGTAGCCATTAATATCGTAACCTTGCCATGTCTCAGATATTAAATCTTGGTCCATCAGCCAACCATTTGACATCCTCGGTACTAACGGAGACCTTCACCTTTTCTTTGAACCGTGTGAGGACTCGATCGTTGTGTTCTCGTGTGATGGAAAGCTCATCCATAAGTGGATTCTCTTCCCATAATATCAACTTGTGCTGTTGGATGTATGGATGAGCTTCACATGTGTTGCAAGACCGTGAAATGCGCTTTACAGTACATATCAAATTGTGGGCTCATTAGATTTGACCCAATGGTTCCTTTGCCACCAAGTCTGCCCTCATGACGAGATATAGGAACACCAATCGGTTGTCTTTTACCTAGGTAGTCCACGCAGAACTCAATAACCTCTTCAGTCCCATAACCTTCAATAATACTACCCTCAGGCTTCGACCTATTCCTCACGTATGACTTTAATATACCCATGTACCTCTCGAACGGATACATGTAACGCAGGAATGCGGGTCCACAAATCTTAATCTCTCTAATAAGGTGAACAACGAGGTGGACCATGACGTCGAAGAACGACGGGGGGAAATGCATCTCAAGCTGACAAAGAGTCTGCACCACCTCACTTTGTAAGTTGTCCAGTATATCGGGATCAATAACCTTGCATGAAATCGCATTGAAGAAATAGCATAGCTTCGTGATTGCCAACCTGACGTCATCTGGTAGGATATTTCTGATTGCAACAGGGAGCATTTGGGTCATAAAGACATGACAGTCGTGGGACTTCATACCGATCAACTTCAAATCATCCATAGACACAAGCTTCTTAATGTTTGCGGAGTAGCCCGATGGAACTTTAATATCGTGGAGACACTTGCAGAGGTCTTCTTTCTCTTTCTTGGATAAGGTGTAGCATGCAGCGGGGATGTACGACCCTTTTCCATCCTCCTCCATCACTGCAAGCTTGGGCCTGATCCCCATGTAGGTCATATCGCGGCGAGCATTCACACCATCCTTGGTCTTCCCAGGTATGTTCAGCAGGATGCCTACCAAATTATCACAAACATTTTTCTCAACGTGCATGACATCAATACATTGACGGACATCTAACTCCTTCCAATATGGTAAGTCCCAAAATATCGACCTCTTTTTCCAAATGGTCCTAGGACGAACAGATTTACGGCTCTTACCATACTGAACATCGATATCCTCTACGCGTGAATATACTTGCATTCCAATCATAGGTCATGGGCTGCACGAACTTCCCTCTTTCCATCAAATTTGTCATCCATCTTACGATATCGATGACTTCGGTAGAAACCTACGGTGACCCATGTACACCGTTTTCCTCGACCGGCAAGCCACAAGCTATCGGTGTCCTCTTCACAAATTGGACAAGCTTTGGCTCCTTCGTGCTATAGCCCGCCAAATTACCAAAGGCTGGAAAATCATTTATGGTGCAAAATATCATAGCCCGTAGGGTGAAGTTCTCTCTTTTGTATGCATCCCACACCTCAACCCCACATTCCACAATTTTACCAAATCCTCAATTAGTGGTGATAGGTACACATCAATATCATTACCCGGCTGTTTGGGTCCCGAGATTAGCAACGACATCATGATATACTTCCGCTTCATGCATAACCAAGGAGGCAAATTGTAGATACACAACAAAAGCGGCCAAGTAATCTTGTGTCGATCGCTCATATTACCAAACGGATTCATACCATCCGTACTCAATCCAAATCTTATGCTCCTCATCTCGGCACCAAACTCCTCATGTTCCCAATTAATGTTTCTCCATTGAGCCGAATCAGCGGATGTCTCAACTTGCCATCTTCCTTTCGAGATTCATAATGCCAACGCAACAATTTTGCCTCTTTAGGATTTGCAAATAACCGCTCTAAACGGGAATGATGGGCAAATACCACAACACCTTGGCTGGTGCCCCTTTTTCACATCTTCACCGTGGTCAATTCGGTTCTTACGCTTCTTGTCATTACGCTTCTCATTTTGTTTGTATCGGGTACACCACAAACAGACAAATGCGCAGCTTCCTTATGGACGCTATGTATAGTATGCAATCATTTGGACATGCATGTATCCTTTCTATTTCCATTCCCATAGGACATAATAGCTTCTTCGCTTCATAAATACTTGTTGGCAACTCGTTTCCCTCACGGAAGCATATCCGAAAGAAGTATTAAAAGTGCATTGAAACTTGTATCTGTCCAACGGTGTTTTGCCTTCAGTTCAAACAATGCAAGGACCGAACCCAACTTGGTGTATTCCCTTTGCAACCTGAAAACAATGGTTTGGCATCGTCATCCATCAAGCTTTTAAATTTTTGAACTCTCTTTCCGTGTAATTTCCCTCCACATCCCGCAACATTTGATCTAAATTATCCTCATCAAACATATCACGCTCCAACTCCCTGATCGGCTTCCAAAGATATCTTCGTTGCATATCACAGGGTACTACCTGTCTCCCCATGATGGATCCAACACGTGTAATTCCTCACGGCCACGTCGAATCAAATGGCCTTCAATTTGAGATGAGTTGTTAAATCTCCCGAGATTGGTGCAATCAATACAAGGACAATATATGAACTTTACACCCCTCATAACCATATCTTCTTCTCGCAATTCTAATGAACTCCTTAACTCCCCTCTGAAATTCAGCACTCACACGGCTTTTGTGATACATCCATTCTTCATGGTCCATCTACAAGTAAACCGCAAACAATAAATTAATAATGCCCTAATCAATGAATGATCTTAAAGAAACGTATATCTCAGAGACCGACTAAGTACGTACGTACCAACGATGACTCCTAATCTCTAAGTAGGTTAGGTCCTAATCCCATTCGAGGATATGTGGTTCGAGCAAGTTCCTAATTAAGATGTTGTACAAACTTTAGAGAAAATTTGCAAAGATCTTCTCGCTGTTCTCCAAATACACGTATCGACAACATGTCAAGAGGATGTGTATTCGGAGAACACTGGCCAGGGAGATGCTGCCGAAACTTTCACTACAGTTTGTACAACAGCTTAGGAACTTGCCCGAGCCACATATCCTCGAACTGTCCAAAAAACGTGGACAATTCGAGACTGCTTATTTATAAATATGCCATTTTAGCATACTTATAAACAAGCACCCTCGAACGGGAGACGCATAGGTTACGCAGCCTAATTAACTATTATATATAATTGATCATATTAATAATATTAAAACAATTAATTTAAGTCCTACTGCAATATTGAAGAGATTTCTAAGAATTAATGCTGGTCACCTTTCGAGGAAAACCACAAACGAGGGGAAATCTAGCTCCTGATCAAGCTAGCACGGGTTTCAATTAACGGAGACCTTCAACGCACCGATCTCCTCCACCATACACTCGCTAATGAGACCAAATCAAAATCGAATAATGTACGTTAATACAACATTGAAGGGATTCGAAGGAATCGGGCCCACCTGTTGAATAAATCCACAGGTAAGATAGGCTGGAAAATAGAGAAATCGCCTAGCGAACTAACTCGACGAGAGTTAATAAGTTCATTCCCAAGTCCAGACGGTACATATAAAACCTAGCGAGCCTCATCACAATCGGTTCTATAGAAGAACCGTTTGTGATTAATTAGTTATCACCGTCGCTTATATGTAAAACCGACTGTGATAATTTGATTCTCAACACCGCCGGTTTCTTTATAGAACCGACACGTATAATATATCGATGTCGGTTCTCAAAAGGAACCGATCAGAAGCAAGTCAACATCACGATCGGTTCTTGATAAGAACCGACACGGATATCCATTCGCCCCTCGCCTTCCCCGCCATTTTGACGCTCAAACAATACTTAACTCCTTTCGTTCTCTGCATCCTGGTCACATCGGTCCATATAGCTCCTTTCGTTCTCTGCATCTTCGACCGCAATGGCAGCGCCACCACCATCTCCGGCAAGTTCTCGACGACTCGTGAGTCGCCTCTCTTCCATCCTCCTCCACCGCCTCACCGCCGCCGGTAGCGCCGCCAGCCTCTGGCGCCACTCCCGGCGTGGCGCCAGCCGCCTCATTATCTCTCCGTCGTCCCTCCCGCGCCTCACTCCCATCCGGGCGCCCAAAGGCAGCAGGAATAAGCGCCTCAGAGATGACGCATTTACGATTTACGCAGGAGGACGACGATTTACTACGAGGGGGACGGAGGAGGACGCGACGATGAGGAGGAGGACGACGAGGGGGACGATTTACTTACGGCATTTACTTAATTTACGAGGAGGAGGAGGAGGAGAAGGAGGAGGAGGAGGAGAAGGTGGAGGAGTACTACGCGCCGATCACCATAGGGACCGGCGTGTCGTCTAGATCGGGTTCATCATCGGAGGATGAACCATCACTAGTCCGCGTAGTCTCCAAATGACTGGCGACTCGGGTGACTCGGTCACTTGGATGACTCGGTTGACTCGGGTTACTCGGGCTAGAGCCGCGAGTAGTAAATTTAATATATTAGGTGTAATGCAGTCCCCTTTATATGTTTACTAATTATAAACAATGGATGTGGTGATTTATTGTAATGAAATACACTTGTTTAATATATTAGGGTTGTTGGCCTAGTCTTGAGATGAAGTTTATTCTACGCCTTTACACTCTATTTTGAATCTCTTTTATATTTTTGTGCATTGTATCTTTCTAATGTTCTGTTGTTCCAAGTCAAAATGTTTCATGTCCTATTGATAAAAAAAACAAGTATAATGTGTGGAATGGTATATATATTATTATTATCTGCTGCATGCATGCTACTATATTGTTATATATAATTTGCATCACTACATGTGTCTATATAAATTGTCTGAGAGTTGAACCGCGAGTTGGAATTCTAACAGATTGGTACTGTTCATCGTCCGAAAATACAAGTTTTGCACAAATATTAAAGCATGAATGAAGGGTACAAGAGGTCTGTGTTGGGATTCTAGCAGAGCGGCCTGTGTTGGAGTTTGTTTTTTTCTTCTTCCCTGAAGGGGAAATGTGTGAGTGGAGGATCTCACAAAAACTATGTTTCTAATGAACTGTTCTTGGTTGCACCTGATGGTGTTGCCAAAAAATCATCACAATCGGTTCTGGAAAAGAACTGATTGTGATAACCCATGTGCTCATCACAATCGGTTTCTTCCCAAAACCGATTATGATAATACCTTCTCATTACAATCGGTTCTGGAAAAGAACTGATTGTGATAACCCTCAATGCTTTCAGGACAATCGGTTTCTTCCCAAAACCGATTGTGATAATACCTACTCATTACAATCGGTTCTAGATAAAAACCGATTGTGATAAAAAAATTATTATCACAATCGGTTCTTATCTAGAACCGATTGGGCTTATTATCGTATCACAATCGGTTCTCTCTCAGAACCGATTGTGATAACCTGTTACCAAGATTTCCAAATGGAATATGCTTATCACAATCGGTTCTGAAGTCAAAAGTTTAGAACCGACACAGATGAAGCGATAGTACTGTGTCATTCTGTAGTAGTGAAGGACCGTCGTGTTCGTGTTATAATTGATGGTGGAAGCTGTAATAACTTGGTGAGTTCAGATTTGGTTGAGAAGCTTTGCTTGCCCACACGTGCACAACCTCATCCCTACCATATTCAATGGTTCAATAACAGCGGTAAGGTGAAGGTAACACAAACAGCGAGAGTGCAATTTTCCATTGGAACATACCATGATTTTGCTGATTTTGATGTAGTGCCTATGCAAGCATGTTCACTTTTGTTAGGCCGTCCATGGGAATTTGATACTGATGCAATTCATCATGGTAGAAGTAATAAATACACTCTTATGCACAAAGGGAAGAAAATCACTTTGCTCCCTATGACCCCTGCTGAAATTGTGCAATCTGACAAAGAGAGAGCTGAAAATGAGAAAAAAGAGAGTGCACTAGAATTTGAAAATCAGCAAGTGGCTAAAAATGTTTTCCCACCTAAGAAAGACAAGAAAGAACCTAGTTCTAGGTCCGAGGGAATTAAAATGAAGGGTGGTGTTATGCTTGCTACAAAATCTGATCTTGCTGAAATTAATGAGAATGATGCACCATGCTATGCTTTGATATGCAAAGAAGCTTTATTTTCATTTCATGATATATCTAGCTCTTTGCCTCCTGCTATTACTAACCTTTTGCAGGAGTATGAGGATGTGTTCCCAGTTGAGATACCCCCGAGGCTGCCACCTATTCGAGGTATTGAGCACCAAATCGACTTGATCCCGGGAGCGACTTTGCCAAACCGTGCTGCATATAGGACAAATCCGGAGGAGACTAAGGAGATTCAGTGACAAGTCCAAGAACTTTTGGACCGAGGGTACGTACGACAAAGTCTTAGCCCATGTGCCATTCCTATTCTTTTGGTTCCTAAGAAAGATGGTAGTTGGCGTATGTGTGTGGATTGTAGAGCCATTAATAATATAACAATAAGGTATCGTCATCCTATCCCTAGGTTAGACGACATGCTTGATGAATTGAGTGGTTCTATTATTTTCTCAAAGGTTGACTTGCGTAGTGGATACCACCAAATTAGAATGAAATTGGGCGACAAGTGGAAAACAGCATTTAAGACTAAGTTCAGCTTGTATGAGTGGTTAGTCATGCCTTTTGGATTAGCTAACGCACCTAGCACTTTCATGCGTTTGATGAACGAAGTTTTACGTGCTTTCATTGGTAAATTTGTGGTGGTCTACTTCGATGATATCTTGATAGATAGCAAGTCTCATGAAGAACATGTGGAACAACTGCGTGCTATTTTTAATACTTTGAGAGATGCACGTTTGTTTGGTAACCTTGAGAAGTGCGCCTTTTGCACCGATCGAGTCTCTTTTCTTGGCTATGTTGTTACTCCACAGGGAATTGAAATGGACGATGCAAAAATTGAAGCCATAAAGAGCTGGCCGACCCCTTAGACTATCACCCAGGTGAGAAGCTTTCATGGTCTTGTAGGATTCTATCGGCGTTTTGTTCGGGATTTCAGCACCATTGCCGCTCCGCTAAATGAGTTGACAAAGAAAGGAGTAGCTTTCACATGGGGACTGGCACAAGAAAAGGCATTCAAGTTGTTAAAAGAAAAGCTCACCCACGCTCCATTGCTCCAACTCTCCGATTTCGGTAAGACTTTTGAGATAGAATGTGATACTAGTTGGATTGGAGTAGGAGGTGTACTAATTCAAGAAGGTAAGCCAGTTGCTTATTTCAGTGAGAAATTGAGTGGTCCACATCTGAATTGTTCTACTTATGATAAAGAATTGTATGCTTTAGTGCGTGTGCTTGAAACTTGGCAATATTATCTATGGCCTAAAGAATTTGTTATACATTCTGATCATGAATCATTGAAACATATCAGAAGTCAAGCTAAATTGAATAAACGACATGCTAAATGGGTAGAATATATTGAGTCTTTTCCATACATCATAAAACATAAGAAAGGAAAGGACAATGTGATTGTTGATGCACTTTCTAGACGTTACACCATGTTATCTCAACTTGATCATAAGATTTCCAGCTTAGAGACCATTAAGGATTTATATGCTACTGATTTGGACTTTAAGGAAGTGCATGAACATTGTAAAGAAGGGAAAACATGGAACAAATATGTTTTGAATGATGGTTTGCTCTATCGTGCTAACAAGCTATGCATTCCAGCTAGCTCCGTTCGTCTTTTGTTGTTGTAGGAGGCGCATGGAGGAGGATTGATGGCACATTTTGGAGCGAAGAAGACTGAAGATGTGCTGACTGGCCACTTATTTTGGCCAAAGATGAGACGCGATGTTGAGCGCTATGTGTCATGCTGCACTACTTGCAATAAAGCTAAGTCCCGCTTAAATCCACATGGTCTTTATATGCCTCTTCCTATTCCTAGTATACCTTGGGAGGATATTTCTATGGATTTTGTTTTAGGGTTACCTAGGACAAAGAGGGGGAGGGATAGCATATTCGTAGTTGTGGATCATTTTTCTAAAATGGCACATTTTATACCTTGTCACAAAAGCGATGATGCTACAAACATAACTGATTTTTCAGGGAAATCATTCGCCTTCATGGAGTGCCTAATACCATTGTCTCAGACCATGATGCAAAGTTTTTTAGCCATTTTAGGAGATCACTTTGGAACAAATTGGGGACGAAGTTGCTATTTTCTACTACATGTCATCCCCAAACTGACGGCCAAACAGAGGTCATTAATCGCACATTATCCACCATGTTGCGGGCTATTTTAAAGAAGAATTTGAAGCTGTGGGAAGAGTGTCTACCACACGTTCAGTTTGCTTACAATCGATCAGTACACTCCACCACCAAGGTAAGTCCATTTCAGGTAGTGTATGGGTTTAATCCTCGTGCTCCAATTGACCTTTTGCCCTTGCCTACTTCTGAAAAGGTAAATTTAGATGCAAAGAAGCGTGCTGAATTCATTTTGAAAATGCATGAAACAACTAAGGAGAACATAGAAAAGATGATTGAAAAGTATAGACTTGCTGGTAGCCAGGGTAGGAAACATTTATCCTTTGAACCACCTGATCTTGTTTGGTTGCATTTGAGAAAAGATAGATTTCCAGATTTGAGAAAGTACAAATTAATGCCTCGAGCTGACGGTCCATTTAAAATACTTGAAAGGATTAATAATAATGCCTATAAACTTGAGTTGCCTACAGACCTTGGGGTTAGTCCCACTTTTAACGTTTCAGATTTAAAGTCGTACGTGGGAGAAGAGGATGAGCTTGAGTCGAGGATGACTCAAATTCAAGAGGGGGAGGATGATGTGAAACTACAGAATGACGAGACCTTATAAAATGTGAATGTTGAGGTCAAAAACATTATGGAATGTGTATTTGGAGGTTGAAACCATACGGTATGAGGTTTATTCGCGTTTCCGGGCTGTTTTCGGGAGTTTGGGCCTCTCTGGGGGAGTTCAGGCCCAAGGGGGTGTGTCGTGGGCCTTGGTGGGAGGATTTTTGGGCCCATGAGGGAGGGGGAGGCAGGTTATCCTGCCTTGGGGGCGTCCTCCCCCTGCCCACATGCGCCCCCTCAACCCTAGCCGCCTCTACCTCTTCCCCATGCGCCTCCACCTCTCCCCCATGCGCCTCCACCTCTCCCCTCTCCTCTCCACCCCCTCGCTGCTCTAGGGGAGATCCCCACCTCTCCACCCTGCTGTCCTCTCCGTTGGGAGGCTCCGTGACGAGGAGATCCGGCGGAATCGGCGCGAGGAAGGAGATTGCGCGAACCGGGAGAAGATCCGTTGGGTTTTCGTTCGTCGGGCGAAGGTATGTCCACGGGGATCCTTGGGGTTGGTCTAGGATCTGTTCTAAGAGTTAATATCATGTTTTTAGATCAATTGGTGGTGCTGTAATTGGGTAGATTAGATGAAATCTAGAGTTTGCCACGTTCTCTGTTTCGGGCAGCATGAGCAGTCGACCTAGGGTTTGGGTTTTTGCCAATTTAGATTCAGAATTTGGTCGTTCTCCTGTTAAAGAAGTTGTAGGTAACTTCAATACCTTTCAGTGGGTATAAAGAATGTCCAATTCGGCCCAGCCGTTTGAAAGTTATGCTCGTTTTACGTATTAAAAACTGTGACGTGATTGGAACAGATCACGGTATTCTGTAGATTAAACCACTTTAGACTCCGAATCAGTCTTTCCATATAATTAGAAAAAGTTAGGAAATTTCCTAAGCTACACGAGGATGTACTCGTTTAATCGATTCGGAGTCTTAGAACCCGAGTTATGCCTTTTGTAAGGCTGCTGTCCCGACGGGACAGAACCTCTATTTTTGGGTTTTGCGAGTAGTTTGCGATGTCGGGGTAGAAGAGTGTCTTCGTACTGTTTTGTGGACATGATTGTGAGTGTGTGGTACCTATGTTCAGGTGGTGTGACCCCGGGAGTGCCTTCTACTTCTAGCCAATCCGTCGCCCGTGGTTGAGGCAAGTGTATTGGAATGGGTAGCGGGTTGTAGTTTGCTAGATTCGTTGAGATTGAAATTGAATATATGATATGTTCACATGCCATGCTTTAATGATTGCCAATGATATGATGAATATGCTTATTATGTTATGATGCCATGTGTTAATGTACAAGTTATTTATGATGTTGGCATGTTTGCATACATGGCATGATACATGGCCCGGGCGGTGAGAAAGTCATAACTAGTCCGGGGAAGGTCGGTGAGAAAGTTATGACTATTCCGGAGAGCCAATGAGTAAGTCCTACATCGTGATTCCATCCACCGCGGTGTATGGAAGCGAGGAGTAGGCACCTTCCATCTTCGGGATGGAAGGGGGGAGAGAATGCACACCGACGGGTGTGTACTCAACCATACCGTTATGAGTTTCCAGGAGATATGTGCATCGCATTGCATTGCATTATATGAGGATATTATATGATGATGATATATGATGATGTTAATGATATGCTTACACTATGAATATGAGATGTGTATGATGTCGTATGTGAAAAGTGGTGATGAAGGTATTGGAATGTATTTTCTTGTTCCATTGCAATATACTTGTTGAGTTATGAACTCACACTTGTGTTTATGTTGTTTTTCTTAGGTACCATGAAACCGGTTTACGGGGAAGGGCATTAGCTACACATCTACACGTAGCTCCACACTTATAGACAATTTATTCATCTTGGTCATGATAATAAGAGTAGTGACATGCAACTTGGTGCAATGGTTAATTTGTGTGCTTGGTTTCCTCATTTACTTCGTTTGGCCCATGAGATGGTTGGAATCTTTATTCTACGCTTATAATGCTGCTAGAACCCTTGTTATTGATGATTTAGATGTCATTCTTTATACTATATCCTGTGATCATATTGTTGTTGCTTCAATTCATGGAAAAACAAAGGAGATGCTGCCGAAATTTTCGGTATTAGCATTTACTCCTTTGCTGTAATTTACCATAGTTTATGGTATTTAGATGTTGTTTAGCCTATGTTTGGTAGCATTCGGGCATATTAAATGCCGGGGTGTTACAGTTGGTATCAGAGCGGGTTGTAGGTCCCTGGAATGTGTATTTTTAGTGTCATGCTATTGGATACAACTAAAATGTGATATGGAATAACTTAGAAGCATGGATTAGGTTTTAACTAAAATTTTGTCATAGGATAGCAACATTAAAACTTGCAAAAGTGGTATAACTAATCTAAAATTTGACACACATGGATGCACAGTAGGAAAGGGTATGGGTATCGTTTCTTTACGCTTAAATGTTGTATTTAAGCTCTGATGTTGAATGCTTCATTTGATAATGCATGTTGCTATGTCAATGAGATAAATGATTGAATTGTTCTTGTTGTTGTGATAGAGTGGGGTTGTGGTGCCGAAGGGTTTCGGTCACCTCTTTTTGTTCATAGTAAGGGTGTGGTTTGACGGTGTGGCCTGTTAACACCATCACCGAAGAAGTATTAACCCCTGTAGGAGAAGAGTGCTCACCTTTTCTGTCGTAGGTCGGGTAGTTGACTGGAGTCAAATAGAAGAGATTGGTGGTGGATTCCTATGGATATTCTTTACCGTTCTGACGGTCAGTTTTGGTTGGTTTTCTTTGTTTTAGTCGATCAAAATCAAAAGAAAAGTGTTTGGTATTTGATTTATCGCAAATTGTTCCGTAGGCGATTTGTGGTTTTGTCTTCCTTGGTTGAAGACGTAGAAGAAAGGTTTTGTGTTGCGCATCTGTTGGTCGCTAATTTTGCTTTGACACCGGTTTTGTTGGTCATTACGGACTGTCTTGAGGAGGAAACTTTTGTGGTTGTTGTTCTCCCTATGTAAGAAAAAAAAGTGTTGGAGTTTCCCCTTGTGCAGGCCTTGATTTGGTGGAGCTAAGTTTGAATCTTTTATCGGAAAAGATTTAATGAACATTTGATTTTCCCTGGTGCATCCTTCTTCCTTCTTGGAAGTATAGATCTTGAGATTTCTTGAAGAGTTTTGTGGGCAAATTTGGGAATTTGAGAGTTGAGCTCTCTTGCATTTCTGTTGGAGTTTTGTTTTTCTTCCTTGCCTGGAAAGGAGAAATTTTCTATCGGTTTTCGTTCTGGTTCTTGAGTTGTGTTTATCTTTAAAAGTTGAGTTGCATCCTGTTTGTCAAGAGTTCGTGCCCACGAATGTGTTTAGAAAAGTTTATGTCCGTGCTATGTAGTAGGTAACAATGTAGTTTATGGAATGATGTGTTGCTAAGTTAAATGTGTTAATGTACATGTTTAGAATCTGTTGCTTTGCTTTAAAAGTGCTTATGACCTCCGATTATGTTTAAAGTTTTAAACCCTGATGCAAAGTTAGAACATTAAGATGATGTAGACTACTGTTATTGTTAAAGAAACTTTGCTGGTTGTTTAAAGATGTTCTAATCTAACGGGTTAATGGAGAAATTTAATCGTGTTGGCTAGTTATTTTAATTTGGATGTTGATTAGAGTTGCTATTTATGTTGTTGCAAACCATTAGTATATTTGGAAGTATGCAGTTGTGTCTCTACAATGCTAGTATTTATATCAATTGAGAAGACATAAGACTTATTGTTAATGATGTTGTTAAGGGCAGTGTTAATGCTAGTATTCAATCTATTTTAAATAGTTGGAGTATGTTGTGTGGTGGTAATTTTGTTATAACCTATGTATAGGGTAGCTAAAAGTAATGTTGTTGGTTGATGATTATGCCGATTATTGATATTGATGACTTAGTAGTGGTGGTAATTGTGTAGATTACTTGTTGGAAACCATTGTTAAAATGGAGATTATTGTAACATGTTGTGATGGAGTGAACTGTAACATCCTCGTTTTGGCTTTCTGGAGAAAAACCTAATTTAAATGAAGTAAATTCAAAAGTTGGAGTTTCATTGGTGTTTATAATAACCTGGCATCCATTCCCCTTCGAAATCGGGAATTAATTCCCTCCCGGGCGAAAAATCGGGTTTTCCAGTTCATGGGACCAAAATTCACCCGAGTCCAAAAGTGCTCCAAAAATCTCCAAACCACTTCTAAAATGTTCCAAATATTCCGAAATGATTTTAGGAATCATTCCCCGGATTTTTGGACATCCGTTCCTATTTTATCTCGCGCGGCTTTTGTTTAATGCCTACGATCCGCGCCCGTATATCCAATTCCACAAAAATCATCCAAATTCAACCAAACCACTTCCATTGAGTTGCAAATAATCTAAAATGGCTCTAGGAATTTTTCCGGAATTTTTAGGCCATTTTTCCTTATTTTTCTCTAGGGCGGAACTTTTGCGTATTAGCCGGCCAATGGGAGAGCGCCACCTCACCATGCACTGTTCATCTTCTTCTACCATCGTGCAAGCCAAGAACAGAGAAGCTTCTCTTCTCTCCTCCATAGATTCAAATTCATGTATCTCCCTCCATACAACTCCGAATCAATAACCGTCGGATCCGTTGGAATCGCAACGGCCTCCTCTTTCTATCCATGGGGATAATGCACCCGAGATCGCGCTGGATTTTGAACGGTTGCGAGGAAACCGAAATCGACCTTTATGGTGATTGCGCGGCCGTTTCTAATCCGTTTCGCGTGATTCCGCCCCTTATCTCTCCGTATAAGAACCCTCTTTCCGGTGGTATAGCTCTCCGTTAGCCTCTCAAATCCAATTGGCCGCAAGATCAAGAAAACCGACGAACTTTGGTTGTTCTTCGCATTCTTCGTGTTCTTGCTCATATCTTCCACTCCGGTGGATCTTTCTTCCTCCCGTTCGTTTCTTTGTGTTAGCATGGAAGCCTAGTCTCTAATCCTTCCGTTGATTTTAGGTTTCATCCACCGTGGGCGACGAATTTGGAGTTTTGGTGCTTTCGGCCGAACCGCCGTTCGTCGTCGATTTCTCCAATTCCGGTGAGTTTAGGTTCAATTCCATCATCCTAAATGTTGCTAAGGAGGTCCTCTAGAGGTTCTAGCTTTTTGTTTGGATCAAATCCATGCAAAAATGAGAGAGAAATCAAGTTTTTGGAGGAAAAGTGGTGTTCTGTTCTTTTGGTTGCTCTCTGTTCTAGTGAGCATGGGGCCTTGCCCGTGCGTGGGCCCGCGCCCACCGGCCGCCAACCCGCCCTTGCCGCCCCGCCCGCCATGTGCCCATGCCGCGCCGCCTCGCCATGCCGCCGCCGCCCGCCGTGCGCCCGCCTGTGGCCGCCCGCCGCTCACCATGGCCGGCCGGCTCGCCCGCCAGCCCGCCTTCGCCGCCGGCGACCCGCCACGCTGCCCCCTCACCGCCGGCCGCCCCCCTCCCCTTCCCTCTCTCTCCCTCAATGTCTCTCTCCTCCATTGCCATGGCATGGGAAGCTTCATGGAGAAGCTACTCCCTCCCAATGACACCTAGGCCCCACTGTCATAGACTCACTCCTAACCAGCCCAGTCAAAGTCAAAGTCCGCGGTCAAACTTTGACCCAGTCAAACCCGAAAGGAATATTCCCGGAATATTCCCGGTTTTCGATTTATTCGAAATTCAAACTTCGGAAGCTCATATCTTTTCCGTCCGAACTCCGTTTGCACTCATTCAAATTTCTAAATTCATCTTAAATCAAGACATTCCTGCCAGTACTAATTTTATAATTTTTGGATTTTATTTATTTTCTGTTATTTATTTATTGCCTCGTTTTGCGTGTAGTCGACGATCCCACCGCGACCGCCGATTTCGCTGTCGAGCCTTCCGAGTTTGACACCGCCGCCGCAACTGAAGGTAAGTCTCCTTTATGCACTTTGCTCCTATGTTTGCGAAATGATTTAAAATTGTTTATAAAGTTGCATGGCTATGTTTAATTAAATATGTCAAATATAAGAGCTAGTTATTCCGAACTTGTTGATTCCTCCATGACATTGTTAATCATATCCATTGTAACCCTAGAACATTGTTTATACCATGCTTATGCTTATATGGTATCCGTTGCTATGTAGTACGGTAGAATTGCTTAGGACCTTTTCCGACCAAAACAACCCATGGGTGGGATTATTCAAAAAGAATGTTATTAAACGTGATTTGAAAGTTATTATTATGATTTTGGTCCTGTTTTCTAAAATAAAAGAAAAGAAAAATGATTTTTACTTGGGCGGCCTGGAATGTCGGGTGGAAGCGGATCAAGTCTTGATCCTTTTGGGCAAAGTACCGCCCCAAGTCACCTAAGGACCGACGCTTATGATTGCCATTTTAAGCATAACCGTACTACCACATGTCTATAATGGTACGACCCGGCTCACTAATTTGTAGAAGCCTAGTTTAGACTCGCCACTCGGTTGTTGTGTGAGAGCCGGACGGAGGCATTGTTGTGGATGTTGTTTTGCTCACACGCGCAAGAGGGGCTTCAGATCTGGTGGAGGGAACCCTAACAATGTGAAACCTCGGCCGGGTGGGTCTAGCTAGGTAGATACATTGTAACGGCCTTGTCAAGATATCCCCGCCAAAGACACCTAAGGAAGTGTGTTAATTGCATGGCAACAAGGGTATATCTTGTCTTGTGGGTAAAGTTGTACACCTCTGCAGAGTATAAACTATTCGAATAGCCGTGCCTACGGTCAAAGGCAAAGCGAAGAATGCTTTCATATTGGTAGACTTTGATTTTGTTTTTAAAACCGAAAAGTGTTTTGTTTTGGGGTTCGGGAGTGGTTAGAACTCTCGAATTATGTTTGGCGGAAAGAGCCAACCCAGGTGGATAGAACCTGTTTTGCATTTGACGGATGGAGTCACATGATTAACTTTGATCCTTTAAACTGTTGGCGGATAGAGCCTTTATGTTAGTGACGGTGGATAGAACCTCACTACAATAATAAATAATTCAATTATTAAAAAGAGTTGTAAAATATGCTTTGTGAAATTTATTACTTAAGTATGATTTAATCAAATGTGGCTTTATGCAAATAAACCCTATTAAGCTTCCTTTGGAAAGCCCCTCATGATCATACTTTCCCGACTTGCTGAGTACTTTTGTACTCATGTGCTACACCAACATTGTAATCATCAGAGATTTATCAAGATGCCGAAGAGGAGGAGGAGTTCTTCGAGGAGGATTGCCAGGAGGACTAGTTGCGTTCCTAGTCGTCGCCTGTGGCGTTGTGGCGTTCGCTCGTTGCTTTCTTTTGCTTCCGCTGTTTTGAGTGTCCGGTCGTTGGACCGAGTATTGTAATAAGTGGCCATGTGGCCCATACTTGAATATTTATATTACAAGTTTCGTTATGTTCGGCAATGATGTATCACTGTGACTGTGTGTACTAGCTACTGATCTGGGACTAGTACGGAAATACACAGGAGATTCTGGATAGCTGATCCGGGGTCTCACATGAACCATAGATGATTAACATGATGTAGAATTTTATCCTTAATGAATGTATGTCTTAGAATCCTAATTACAAATTTTATCTTGTAGAGATATTATTTATTTGTTGAAGTCATTTTATTGATTGAACAAGTTTCAATTGTCAAGATTTTGACATATGGATAGTATAAAATTGATAGGTTGACCATGCTCAAGTAGCTGTTGAAGTACTATGTTTGAAATATAGAATACGTTCTTATATGATTTGGTGATCCGTGGGGATCATGTCAATGTAGTCTTGGTTGGGTGCCTTTTTAATAAGCATCATAAACCTTAATTAAAGGTGTTGGGAATGGTAACTAGAGAAAGAAATTGTTATGTAAATTTTGTTAAATTCGGTTGGACTTTCTCAATGAGTAAGTAGTGAATTTTGAAGTCTTTAATGGAAAGCGTAGTGGAATAATAGAGCTGATTGCAATTATGCTAAGCTGGTGTTTAAAAACCTTCTGGGCTGGTTTGGTTGTTTGCTATCTTGGTTGAATGCTTTTGGTCAAAGTGTTCCTTATGTTGGGTTTCAGAGTTTTCTCTAAAACTCGTAGAAATTGGTGCCAATCTCTGGTTTTGGCGAATTTGTTTAATTTGTGCTATGAGTATGGATTTTTACACCCAAAAGTTGTTGAGAGGATTGCGATTCTTTGCGTTCGCACTGAATTATCTTCGGAATCATTATTTTAAAAGGAAGCAGATGGTCATAATGGGTTGTGTTGGAAACTTTTGAGTTAAGCCCTTGATGTGTAACTCTTTTTTTGGCTAGAGTTGGAGTTATTTGGAAAATCTGTGTGGTGCTTGCAAGTGCTTCAAAAGGTGGTTTTTGTGGATGTTTCATCGGTGATGCTGTTAGTGAAGTCTTCTCTTTTGGAAATGAGTTTCCCTTCTCTTTGAGAAAATTTATGGCGGTTGTGTGTGTAACACCCCGGCATTTAATATGCCTGAATGCTACCAAACATAGACTAAGAAACCTCTAAATACCACAAAATCAAGTAAATTACAGCAAAGGCGCTAGTGCTAAAAACCGACATTTCGGTAGCATCTCCTTTGTTTTAACATGAATTGAAGGAAACACAATAGCATAGCAATATAAGGCAATATGAGAGACAACTAAAATAGCAATAATGTGACACCACGGAGTGTCGTAATCTTATAAAATGTGGATGTTGAGGTCAAAACATTATAAAATATGTAAATGGAGGTTAAAACTTTACGTTATGCCGTTTATAGCGTGTTTTTGGGCCGTTTTCGGGTGTTTTGGGCCTCTCCAGGGGACTTTGGGCCTTGGTGGTTGAGTTGGGCCTCCGGTGGAAGGGTTTGGGCCCAAGGGGGGGGACTTTTGGGCAGCCAAATCTGGCCCCCACCCCTTGGAGCGCCCCAAACTCCCTCTCCCAATCCTAGCCGCCACCCCCTAGCCCCCCCATGCGCCTCCACCCTTCCCCTTCCTCTCCATCTTCCCCCATGGTGCCACCACCCCTCTCCTCCCCTCTCCACCTCCCTTGCTGCCCCTAGGGGAGATCCTCACCTCAACACCTCGAAGATCCATCCATTGGAGCGCTCCGCGACGAGGAGATCCGGTGGATTTGGAGCGAGGAAAAGGATCGCGCGAACCGGGAGGAGATCTATTGGGTTTTCGTGCGTCGGGCGAAGGTATGACCATGGGACTCCTTAGGATTGGTCTAGGTACTGTTATTAGGGTCATTATCATGTTTTTATATCAATTGGTGGTGCTGGAATTGAGCAGATTAGATTAGATCTAGAAGTTGCCACGTTCTCTGTTTTGGACAGCATGAGCAGTCGACGTAGGTTTTGGTTTTTCGCCAATTTAGATTCCGAATTTGGACGGCCGCCTGTTGAAGAAGTTGTAGGTAATTTCAATATATTTCCGTAGGTATAAAGAACGCGACATTCCGATCAGCCGTTTGAAAGTTATGGCTCTTTTACCGAGAGTGTTAAAATCTGTGACGTGATTGGAACAGATCACGGTATTTTGTAGATTAAACAACTTTAGATTCCGAATCAGCTTTTCCTTATAGCTAGAAAAAGTTAGGAAATTTCCTAAGCTACGCGAGGATGTACTATTTTAATTGATTCGGAGTCTTAGAACCCGAGTTATGCCTTTTAGAAGGTTGCTGTCCCGACGGGACAGAACCTCTGTTTTCGGGTTTTGCGAGTAGTTGGCAATGTCGGGGTAGATGAGGGTTTGCGTACTGTTTTGAGGAAATGATTGTGAGTGTGTGGTACCTATGTGCAGGTGGTGTGCCCCCGGGAGTGCCTTCTACTTCTCGCCAATCCGTCGCCCGTGGTGGAGGCAAGTGTATTGGAATGGGTAGCGGGTTGTAGTTTGTTTGATTGATTGAGATTGAAATTTGAATATATGATATGTTCACATGCCATGCTTTAATGTTTGCCATTGATATGATGAATATGTTTATTATGTGATGATGCCATGTGTTAATGTACAAGTTATCCATGATGATGCCATGTGTTAATGTACAAGTTATTCATGATGTTGGCATATTTGCATACATGGCAAGATACATGGCCCGGGCGGTGAGAAAGTCATAACTAGTCCGGGGAAGGTCGGTGAGAAAGTTATGACTATTCCGGAGAGCCAATGAGTAAGTTCTACATCGTGATTCCATCCACCGCGGTGTGGGGAAGCGAGGAGTAGGCACCCTCCATCTTCGAGATGGAAGGGGGGAGAGGGTGCACACCGACGGGTGTGTACTCAATCATACCGGTATGAGTTTCCAAGGAGATATGAGCATCGCATCGCATTGCATACATAATGATGATGATAATGATTTGTGAACATGAATGAGATGATATACATGATGTGAGTTGTTGTAGCCATGTAATTGTTTTTGTTTGTACCATTGCAATATACTTGCTGAGTGATGAACTCACGCTTGTGTTTATGTTGTTTTTTTTAGGTACCATGACACCGGCATGTGGGAAAGGGCATTAGCTACACATCTTCACGTAGTTCCAGTCACATTTACCAACCCTGAGTCATGATCATAATAATAGTGCCCTGAACTAGGTGTATGGATTAATTTTAATGTGCTGTTGATCCTCTTTGCTTAGCTATATATGTTTGTGTGGTTGGTTTTGGTTTAATTGTTTATGATGATGTTTTATCCATTATATATTGCTGCTTTAGATGTCTTATGTTATGAAATATTTTGCTATGATATTGCTATTGTTCAAATCTTGATAAAACAAAGGAGATGCTGCCGAAATTTCGGTGTTTAGCATTTGTGCCTTTGCTGAATTTTGTCTTCATGTATGGTATTTAGTTGATGTTTAGTCTATGTTTGGTAGCATTCGGGCATACTAGATGCCGGGGGGTTACAGTTGGTATCAGAGCAGGCTGTAGGTCCTTGGAATGTGTATTTTTAGTGTCATGCTATAGGGTACAACTAAAATGTGATGTGGAATAACTTAGAAACGTGGCTTAGGTTTTAACTAAAATTTTGTCATAGGATAGCAACATTAAAGCTTGCAAAAGTGGTATAACTAATCTAAAATTTGACACACATGGATGCACAGTAGGAAAAGGGTATGGGTATCGTTTCTTACGCTTAAATGTTGTATTTAAGCTTTGTGTTGAATGCTAAAGTTGGTCATGTATGTTGCCATGTTATTGAGAGATTTGATTGTATTGTTCTTGGTATTGTGATAAAGTGGGGTTGTGGTGCCGAAGGGTTTCGGTCACCTTTTTGTTTATAGTAAAGTTGTGGTTTGACGGTATGGCCGATTAAAGCCATCACCGAAGAACTATTAACCCTTGTGGGGAAAGAGTGCTTACCTTTGCTGTCACAGTTTGGGTTGTTGATTGGAGTCAAAAAGAAGAGTTAGTGGTGGATTCTTTCAGATGTTCTTTACCGTCCCGACGGTCGGTTTGGTTGGTTTTCTTGGTTTTAGTTGATTGAAACCAAAAGAAAAGTGCTTGGGTATTGGATTCTCGCGGATTGTTCTTTTGGCGGTTTGTGGTTTTGTCTTCTTTGGGTGAAGACAAAGAATAAAAGTTTTGTGTTGCGCGTCGTTGGTCATAATCTTTGCTGACACCCGGTTTTGTTGGTTGCCTTGCAAACAAAAGTATAGTTTTGGTTCTTGTGTGTGTCTTACTCTGAGTTTAAAAGAAGTTATTGAAGCGTGTGCAAAAAGTTAAGTTGTGTCGATTTATGTTTTGTGCCTTTGTCCGCAAATGTTTATTTGATCGCTTAATTCCCTCCTGTGGGAGTCTTTGAGATTGAAAGTGTTTTGGAAAATTCCTTTTGCATGACCAAGTTTGGGTTTGTCTCATTGCAATTTTGAGAGTCAAGTTTCCTTATGAATTTGGGTTGAGTTTTAAAACTAAAATGCTGCAAACAAAGTAAGTAGTCTTTTGACTTTAATCGTTTGTCACTAGTAAGAATTGTCGTTTAGCATGCTATGTAGTAGGTAACAATGTGGTTTATGGAATGACGTGTTGCTAAGTTAAATTTTGAGTTGAATCAATTTAATGTGATTATCATCTCTAGCTTGAGAATAAATAGACTACT
The DNA here is from genome assembly GCA_036346355.1 of Rhipidocladum racemiflorum. Lineage (NCBI taxonomy): Eukaryota > Viridiplantae > Streptophyta > Magnoliopsida > Poales > Poaceae > Rhipidocladum > Rhipidocladum racemiflorum. The sequence goes on along the minus strand of CM070572.1, from coordinate 56,961,985 downwards.
ATGTTGTAGTTTACTCTGTAGCGAGAATGATTAAATGGGTTAATGTGCATGCTTATAATCTGTTGCCTTGCTTTAAAAGTGCTTATGATCCTTGTTAATGTTAAAAGTTTAAACCTTGATGCATAGTTAGAACATTAAGATGATGTAAATTAATGATACTGTTAAAGAAACCTTGCCGAGTGTTTAAAGATGTTCTAATCTAACGGGTTAATAGAGAAATTTAATCATGTTGACTAGTGGCTTTAATTTGGAAATTGATTAGAGTTGCTATTTATGCTGTTGCAACCTACTAGTATATTTGGAAGTATGCAGTTGTGTCTCTACAATGCTAGTATTGATATCAATTGAGAAGACATATGATTTATTGTTAATGATGTTGTTAAGGGCAGTGTTAATGCTAGTATTCAATCTATTTTAAATAGTTGGAGTATGTTGTGTGGTGGTAATTTTGTTATCACCTATGTATAGGGTAGCTAAAAGTAATGTTGTTGGTTGATGATTATGCTCATTTGTTGTTATTGATGACTAAGTAGTGGTGGTAACTGTTTATATTACTCGTTGGAAAACCATGGTTAAAGTAGAGGAAAATTTTAACATGTTGCGATGGAGTGAGCTTTGGATAATTAACATGATGAATGATTTTATCCTTAATGAAAGTATAACTTAATCTCACCTACAAATTCTTCCCTGTGGAGATAATATTTACATGTTGAAGTCGCTTGTTAACTGAATAAGTTTCGATTGTCGAGACGTTTACATATATGTGGTATGAAATTCATTGGTTGATCATGCTGAAAGATTTGTTGGAGCATTTATTTCAATCTAGAATATGATGTTATATGATATGTTGGTCTGTGGGGATCTTGTTGACGTAGTCTTCGTTGGATGTCTTTGGATAAGCATCATAAACTCTATTTATAAGTATTGGGAAAGGTAATAAGAGAAAGAATTTGTTTTGTAGCTCTTGTTGTAACCTAAGGGGTTTCTCGATGAGTAAATAGTGAATATCGAATGTTTAAAAGATAAGTATAGGGTTTCATGCTGAGCTTGTGTTTAAAACCTTTTGGACTGGTTTGGTTGTTTGCTATCTTGGTCAAATGCTTTTGATCAAGGCGTTTTTTATGTTGTGTGTCAGAGTTTCCCTAAACTCGTAGGGATTGGTGTTGATCTTTGGGTTTGGCCCATTTGTTTAGTTGTGCTATGAGTATGGATTGACACCCAAAAGTTTTAAGTGGATCGCGTTCCTTCATGTTCGCCCTGAATTTTCTTTGGGAATAAATTTTAAAGGAAGCAGTTGGACATAGTGGGTTGTGTTGGAGTTTCTTGGGATTTAATTTGTGACTCTTTTTGGCTAGAATTGGAGTTATTTGGAAAATGTGTGTGGTGTTTGCAAGTGTTTCAAAAGGGTGGATTTTATGAATGTTTCATCAGTGATTTTGTTAGTGAAGTGTTCCCTTCTTGGAAATGAGTTTCCCTTTCTTGTTGAGAACATTTGTGGCGGTTGTGTGTGCTGATGTTTAACTTTGGAGTCGATGTTCTCTTCCAAAATGCTGATTTTGGTTAAAATGTGAGGTTTTGCAAGTTTAGCTTTCGAGAAATGGTGGGTTCTGACATGATGTGGTGTGTTCCAGCTAACGGTGGTGCAGTCATAGTCTATATGATTTAGCGCAGCTGTCAATGTTATGTGTGTTTCAATCATGTGATACCGAGGAAGAAGTCTTTTGGTGAATGACTTTTCGGTATTGTTGTTACATGATGAGTGAATGGTGAAAACGAATCATGGCATCGTTTATAAATGTTCAATGATAAATGAGTCGGTGAGCCAGGTCGGTGAGAAAGTCATATATGGATATATGACTAATCCGGAGTGCTCTTAAAAAGTGTGCATGCTTGTCATGTATCGAGATTTCCATTTCTTCCTAGTATGAAAAGAAAGAATGAATAATTTGTGGTGTTTTGGCTGTGGTGTTAGAGGTTTGAGTTTTCTTTGCGATTTGGCTTAGAAAAATGACATGAGTACTCTTTGGTTGTTGCCAAACTCTTTCCAATGTGGCTTTTAGCGCCTTGGAATTCGAGTTGTTGGATGTGGATCATTTTGGGTTCATGGGTCTTGGTTGAGCTTACTCAATGATTGTACCCTTGTTCCGATTCTTTGAAAGGAAGAATGCGAGGGCTAAACTTTCTTAGAAAGAGGAATCTAGTGTGGGTTTGTAATGACCTAAGATATTAGGCGTTGCTAGTGGTTGATCGTAACTAGTTTGGAAGTGAAGAGTAAAGGAAGGTTGTGTAGGACTCAATTCAAACCTTTTTGGAGACTTGTGTCATTGATGTGTCCCTCGGTAGGGTTGATTAAATTATTAGTGGACCACTTGGTGGTTGCTAGTAATTGCTTTTCCTTTTCGAAGTGTCTTGGATCTTTTGTCGCCGAGCTCTGAGCGAGTTGTGTCAACCAATGTGGATTGCTCGGTTGATATTGTTTTTGCGGGTTTTAAGGACCCTGGTTATAAAGTAGGTTTTTCCTTCGGTGGTAGTGGTGGGTATTGGTCTTTTGTAAAAGGTCAATCTTTTGCAAGGTGTTAGCCGATTGTTCAAGTAGTTGGTAGTCTTGGAGTGTTGTGTCTTGCTTGGTTCAAGGCTGCCTAGAATACGATGAACCACAGTAGAGAGGTTGAGATGTGAAAGCACTTTTGTGCGTGGGAGCTGAAGAGGGTTCTAGAGGTTGGTGCCGTGTTCTTCTGAGGAGAAACATCGGTTAAAGGGATCGGGCACTTTAGTGCCAAGGAATGCATAAAAATGAGGATTATGAGACCATTTCCATTCATTGTCAGCTTAGGAAGTTATCCTTTTGCTTGGGACGTTTTGAATCCTTATGTTTGTACTCGGCGTTTCAAAGTGAAGTAAGAATTCTAGCAAGTTTTAAATGTGAGTTATCTTTAGAGCTGTCAGTCTCTGATCCTTAGCTCCTTGCTTCTGAGTGCTGGCTGGTGCAAATCGTAGGGGCTTTTAAGCGGGTTCTAAGGCGTGAACCATAGCTCCCTTCGATTTGGTTGTTTACGAAGTGGCGTGTCTCGGATTCGGGGTCGAATCCTGTTGAAGGGGGGAGACTGTGACACCATGGAGTGTCGTAATCTTATAAAATGTGGATGTTGAGGTCAAAACACTATAAAATAAGTAAATGGAGGTTAAAACTTTACGTTATGCCGTTTATAGCGTGTTTTTGGGCCATTTTCGGGTGTTTTGGGCCTCTCTGGGGGATTTTGGGCCTTGGTGGTTGAGTTGGGCCTCCGGTGGAAGGGTTTGGGCATAAGGGGGGGACTTTTGGGCAGCCAAATCTGGCCCCCACCCCTTGGTGCGCCCCAAACTCCCTCTCCCAATCCTAGCCGCCACCCCCTAGCCCCTCCCCATGCGCCTCCACCCTTCCCCTTCCTCTCCATCTTCCCCCATGGCGCCACCACCCCTCTCCTCCCCTCTCCACCTCCCTTGCTACCCCTAGGGGAGATCCTCACCTCAGCACCTCGAAGATCCATCCATTGGAGCGCTCCGCGACGAGGAGATCTGGTGGATTTGGAGCGAGGAAAAGGATCGCGCGAACCGGGAGGAGATCTATTGGGTTTTCGTAAGGCCACGAAGGTATGACCATGGGACTCCTTAGGATTGGTCTAGGTACTGTTATTAGGGTCATTATCATGTTTTTATATCAATTGGTGGTGCTGGAATTGAGCAGATTAGATTAGATCTAGAAGTTGCCACGTTCTCTGTTTTGGACAGCATGAGCAGTCGACGTAGGTTTTGGTTTTTCGCCAATTTAGATTCCGAATTTGGACGGCCGCCTGTTGAAGAAGTTGTAGGTAATTTCAATATATTTCCGTAGGTATAAAGAACGCGACATTCCGATCAGCCGTTTGAAAGTTATGGCTCTTTACCGAGAGTGTTAAAATCATGACGTGATTGGAACAGATCACGGTATTTTGTAGATTAAACAACTTTAGATTCCGAATCAGCTTTTCCTTATAGCTAGAAAAAGTTAGGAAATTTCCTAAGCTACGCGAGGATGTACTATTTTAATTGATTCGGAGTCTTAGAACCCGAGTTATGCCTTTTAGAAGGTTGCTGTCCCGACGGGACAGAACCTCTGTTTTCGGGTTTTGCGAGTAGTTGGCAATGTCGGGGTAGATGAGGGTTTGCGTACTGTTTTGAGGAAATGATTGTGAGTGTGTGGTACCTATGTGCAGGTGGTGTGCCCCCGGGAGTGCCTTCTACTTCTCGCCAATCCGTCGCCCGTGGTGGAGGCAAGTGTATTGGAATGGGTAGCGGGTTGTAGTTTGTTTGATTGATTGAGATTGAAATTTGAATATATGATATGTTCACATGCCATGCTTTAATGTTTGCCATTGATATGATGAATATGTTTATTATGTGATGATGCCATGTGTTAATGTACAAGTTATCCATGATGATGCCATGTGTTAATGTACAAGTTATTCATGATGTTGGCATATTTGCATACATGGCAAGATACATGGCCCGGGCGGTGAGAAAGTCATAACTAGTACGGGGAAGGTCGGTGAGAAAGTTATGACTATTCCGGAGAGCCAATGAGTAAGTTCTACATCGTGATTCCATCCACCGCGGTGTGGGGAAGCGAGGAGTAGGCACCCTCCATCTTCGGGATGGAAGGGGGGAGAGGGTGCACACCGACGGGTTTGTACTCAACCATACCGGTATGAGTTTCCAAGGAGATATGAGCATCGCATCGCATTGCATACATAATGATGATGATAATGATTTGTGAACATGAATGAGATGATATACATGATGTGAGTTGTTGTAGCCATGTAATTGTTTTTGTTTGTACCATTGCAATATACTTGCTGAGTGATGAACTCACGCTTGTGTTTATGTTGTTTTTTTAAGGTACCATGACACCGGCATGTGGGAAAGGGCATTAGCTACACATCTTCACGTAGTTCCAGTCACATTTACCAACCCTGAGTCATGATCATAATAATAGTGCCCTGAACTAGGTGTATGGATTAATTTTAATGTGCTGTTGATCCTCTTTGCTTAGCTATAGATGTTTGTGTGGTTGGTTTTGGTTTAATTGTTTATGATGATGTTTTATCCATTATATATTGCTGCTTTAGATGTCTTATGTTATGAAATATTTTGCTATGATATTGCTATTGTTCAAATCAATGTAAAACAAAGGAGATGCTGCCGAAATTTCGGTGTTTAGCATTTGTGCCTTTGCTGAATTTTGTCTTCATGTATGGTATTTAGTTGATGTTTAGTCTATGTTTGGTAGCATTCGGGCATACTAGATGCCGGGGTGTTACAAATAATTAACGAATTGACAACAATATAAGTCTAATTCCAAGCATTCAATGTCTCCATGCGCCAAACGAACAATAAGACTCTCATAACGCAAAGCTAAACCATAAAACAATAAGCATCACACTTAGTTTATTATCCAAAACCCAATTGAATGACTTTGTGAGACGAATGAGTGAAAACTACGTGTAGAAGTGTGACTATTTCCCTTCCCCGCATGCCGGTCTCATGGTACCTAAAACAACAAAAAAACACAAGCGTGAGTTCAACATTCAGCAAGCATATTGCAATGGTACGAAAGAACAATTACATGGCTATAACAAATCACATCATGTAAATCATCTCATTCATGATCACATATCATTATCATCATCATTATGTATGCAATGCGATGCTATGCTCTTGTCTCCTTGGAAACTCATACCGGTATGGTTGAGTACACACCCGTCGGCGTGCACCCTCTCCCCCCTTCCATCCCGAAGATGGAGGGTGCCTACTCCTCGCTTCCAAACACCGCGGTGGATGGAATCACGATGTAGGACTTACTCATTGGCTCTCCGAAATAGTCATAACTTTCTCACCGACCTTCCCCGGACTAGTTATGACTTTCTCACCGCCCGGGCCATGTATCATGCCATGTATGCAAACATGCCAACATCATAATTAACTTGTACATTAACACATGGCATCATAACATAATAAGAATACTCATCATATCATTGGCAATCATTAAAGCATGGCAAGTGATCATATCATATAATCAATTTCATCTAGTATCAACTCGCAACCTACAAACCGCTATCCATTACAATACACTTGCCTCAACCACGGGCAACGGATTGGCGAGAAGTAGAAGGCACTCCCGGGGTCACACCACCTGCACATGGGTACCACACACTCACAATCATGTCCACAAAACAGTAAGCAATCCCTCCTCTACCCCGACATCGCAAACTACTTGCAAAACCCAAAAACAGAGGTTCTGTCCCGTCGGTACAGCGGCCTTCCAAAAGGCATAACTCTGGTTCTAAGACTCCGAATCAATTAAAAGAGTACATCCTCGCGTAGCTTAGGAAATTTCCCAACTTTTTCTAAGTATATGGAAAGACTGATTCGGACTCTAAAATGGTTTAATCTACAGAAAACCGTGATCTGTTCCAATCATGTCAGATTTTAATACGTTCGGTAAAACGATGATAACTTTCAAACGGCTGGGCGGAATTGGACGTTCTTTATACCCACGGAAAGATATTGAAATTACCTACAACTTATTAAACAGGCGGCTGACCAAATTAAGACCCTAAATTGGCGAAAACCCAAACCATACGTCGACTGCTCATGCTGCCCGAAACAGAGAACGTGGCAACTTCTAGATTTCATCTAATCTACTCAATTCCACCACCACCAATTGATATAAAAATGTGATAATCACCCTTAGAAAAGATCCAAGACCAACCCCAAGGATTCCCATGGCCATACCTTCGCCCGACGACCGAAAACCCAATGGATCTCCTCCCGGTTCACGCGATCTCCTTCCTCGCTCCAATTCTGCCAAATCTCCTCATCGCGGAGCGCTCCAACGGATGGATCTTCAAGGTGTTGAGGTGGGGAAATCCCCTAGGGGCAGCAAGGGAGGTGGAGAGGTGGTGGAGAGGTGATGGTGCAATGGGGAGCAATGGGGAGGGGTGGCGCAAGCAAGGGAGAGGAGTAAAGTGGGGGTGGTGGCTAGGGCATGGAGGTGGGGGCGCAACCAGCAGGGTGGGGGCACAATGAGGGCTGGGAAAAGCCCCCCAACATGGTCTCCTACTCCCAAAAGGATTCAAACTCTTCCCCACCAAGGCCCACGACCCTTTCCCCTAGGCCCAAACTCCCCTGGAAAGGCCCAAATCCCCGGAAACGGCCCGGAAATGCAAATAAACATCATACCATATGGTTTTAACCTTAATTTCACACTTCATAATGGTTTTGACCCCAACATTCACATTTTATAAGGTTTCAACACTCCGTAGTGTCACATTCTCCCCCCTTAAACAGGATTCGACCTCGAATCCAAAGAACGCCAAAATCAACAACAAAGTCCCCAAGGGACAAAAGACTTCTTTGCAACACCAAAACATTCACACAAAGACTTAAACCGGAACAAAAGACAAGCGAGTTCTCAAAACCAACACTTGGCGAGAAAATGTTGATTTAGCTCAACAGAGTGCAATCCTCTCATGGTTCCACCTTTACTTCCAATTCCCCAATCGAATTCCTCAATTTCACCCATTAAAGGGCTCAATGGAAATTACTACATATTCCCAAACCCTCAAGTCAAACCCTTCATACTACTATCACAACCAACCTGATGAAATGAGTACAACTTCTCTTTTCAACTTCATTCACAAACCTTAATTGCACTCCTCAACCTGTCTACCACATCTCATTAATCTCAACAAAACTTGAACTGACATCACAAGCTTCCATCATAACCACCTTTTGAATCACAACCAATCTTCTACACCTAGACCAAGCTAGGGTTGTAGATTCTTATCAACCACAATTGATTCTTTCTTTTTTTTATGAGGGTCTTGCCCTCACATTTCCTCACTCAAAAACTACCAAGCCCATGAGCATAATCTTCCATTTACTCAACAATTTCATAAGCCTTTCTATTCATATCTCAAACGAGAATGCCAACAAGAAGCAACTCCCTTTTAGCCGGATGAACCACATTCATCAACTTGAATCCAAAGCGCTACGAATCACTATGGAACAAAGATTCGACAACATCCAAAGACCACTTCCTTTTTTCTCCTAAGTCAAGCCTCAAAGGAAAAACTCAAATCTCAAATCATTGCGATACATTTCGCATCGGGGAGCACTCAAACCAAAAGAGAGACCCCACGCAATTCCTTGACAGAAGTTCTCAACAATCAATGACAACTCGACTCCCTTTCACCACAGCCAAACATCCCATTTTATCCAAAACAACATTGTGGAAGAGAAAACCGATTCTCAATCAATCGAAAGAATACACAACCGCTGTAATAACTCTCAAGGAGACAAGGAAACCCAATCCTCTTACGGCATAGCCAAATGGCAGAAATTATTCACTCTTTCTTTTCATGCTAGAGAGCAATGGAAATCTCAATTCATGAAATGAATGCAAACTTTTCAAGAGCACTCCGGATTAGTCATATATCCATATATGACTTTCTCACCAACCTGGCTCACCGACTCTTTCATCATTAAACATCTATAAACAATACCAAGTAGTCATTCACAAAAAAAAACTTCTTCCTCGGTATCACACGATTGAAACACAATTAACATCGATGGCTGCAAAATTCATATAAACTATGATGGCAACACCATTAACAGGGAAACATCACGTCGTAAAAGAACCCATGTCAATTGAAGAACTAAACTTGCAAAACCTCGCACTTAACCACAATCAACATTTTGGAAAAGAACATCGGCTCCAAAGTTAAACATCTGCACACACAACCGCCATAAATTTTCTCAAAGAGAAGGGAAACTCATTTCCAAAAGAGAACACTTCACTAACAGCATCACCGATGAAACATCCACAAAAACCACCTTTTGAAGCACTTGCAAGCACCACACAGATTTTCCAAATAACTCCAACTCTAGCAAAAAAAAAGTTACACATCAAGGGCTTAACTCAAAAGTTTCCAACACAACCCATTATGACCATCTACTTCCTTTTAAAATAATGATTCCAAAGATAATTCAGTGCGAACGCGAAGAAGCGTGATCCACTCAACAACTTTTGGGTGTAAAAATCCATACCCATAGCACAAACTAAACAAATTCGCCAAAACCAGAGATTGGCACCAATTTCTACGAGTTTTAGGGAAAACTCTGAAACTCAACATAAGGAACACTTTGACCAAAAGCATTCAACCAAGATAGCAAACAACCAAACCAGCTCAGAAGGTTTTCAAACACCAGCTTAGCATAATTGCAATCATCTCTATTATTCCACTACGCTTTCCATTAAAGACTTCAAAATTCACTACTTAGTCATTGAGAAAGTCCAACCGGGTTTAACAAAATTTACATAACGATTTCTTTCTCTAGTTACCATTCCCAACACCTTTAATTAAGGTTTATGATGCTTATTAAAAAGGCATTCAACCAAGACTACATTGACATGATCCCCACGGATCACCATCTCATAATACATCTTATTCCAAGTTTGAAACATAGTATTTCAACAAATCTTTCAGCATGGTCAACCTATACTCTTTTTATACCATCCATTCATCAAATTTCGACAATCGGAACTGATTCAATTAATCAATGACTTTCAACATATAAATATTATCTCTACAAGTGAGAGTTCATAACTATGATTCTAAGACATACATTCATTAAGGATAAAATTCTACATCATATTAATTATCCATGGTCCATTCCATCACAACATGTTACAGTAACCTCCATTTTTTAACAAGGATTTTCAACCATTAATCTAAGCAATTACCACCACTACTAAGCCATCAATATCAATAAACGGCATAATCATCAACCAACAACATTACGTTTAGCTACCCTATACATAGGTTATAACAAAATTACCACCACACAACATACTCCAACTATTAAGAATAGATTGAATACTAGCATTAACACTGCCCTTAACAACATCATTAACAATAAGTCTTATGTCTTCTCAATTGATATCAATACTAGCATTGTAGAGACACAACTGCATACATCCAAATATACTAGTAGATTGCAACAACAACAAAATAGCAACTCTAATCAACTTCCAAGTTAAAGCCACTAGCCAACACGATTAAATTTCTCTATTAACCCGTTAGATTAGAACATCTTTAAACAGCCAGCAAAGTTTCTTTAACAATAACAGCAGTCTACATCATCTTAATGTTCTAACTATGCATCAGGGTTTAAAACTTTAAACATAATCGGGGGTCATAAGCACTTTTAAAGCAAAGCAACAGATTTTAAACATGTACATTAACACATTTAATCATTCTTGCTATAGAGTAATCTACAACACTAGAAGTTCATTTAATCTTAAGCTAAAGATAACAATTACATTTAATTGATTCAACTTGCAATTTAACTAAGGAGCACATCATTTCCATAAACCACATTGTTACATATTACATAACATGCTAAACAACAATTTTCACTTTTGACAAGTAATTTCAGCCAAACGAATACTTACTTTATTTGCAGCATTATTCTTTTAATACTCAACCAAAGCTCACAAAGAAGCTTGACTCTCAAAGTTGCAATGGGACATGACTCCAAAGCACATTTAAATCTTAAAGACTCCCACAGGAGGGAACCAAGCGACCAAGTAAACCTTTACGGACAAAGGCACAAAACATAAATCGACACAACTTACCCTTTTTTTCACACGCTTCAATAACTAACTCAGAGTAAGACACAGAAGAACCAAAACTATACTTTTTTTTGCAAGGCAACCAACAGAACCGGTGTCAAAGCAAAAAGGCGACTAAAAGACACGCAACACAAAACTCTTCTTCTTTGTCTTCACCCAAAGAAGACAAAACCGAGAAACACCGAAGGGATACTCCGCGAAAAACCAATTCCAAACACTTTTCATTTGATTCCAATCAACTAAAACCAAGAAAACCAACCGAAACCAACCCTTAGAACGGTAAAGAGCATCCGAAGGAATCTACCACCAATCTCTTCTATTTGACTCCAGTCAACTACCCGATCTACGACAGAAAGGGTAAGCACTCCTCCTACAGGGGTTAATAATTCTTCGGTGATGGCGCTAACCGGCCACACCGTCAAACCACACCCTTACTATGAACAAAAAGAAGTGACCGAAACCCTTCGGCACCACAACCCCACTTTATCACAATACAAAGAACAATACAATCAAATCTCTCAATAACATGGCAACATACATTACCAACTTTAGCATTCAACATCAAAGCTTAAATACAACATTTAAGCATAAGCAACGATACCCACACCCTTTTCCTACTGTGCATCCATGTGTGTCAAATTTTAGATTAGTTATACCACTTTTGCAAGTTTTAATGTTGCTATCCTATGACAAAATTTTAGTTAAAACCTAAGCGATGTTTCTAAGTTATTCCACATCACATTTTAGTTGTATCCTATAGCATGACACTAAAAATACACATTCCAAGGACCTACAGCCCGCTCTGATACCAACTGTAACACCCCGGTATTTAATATGCCCGAATGCTACCAAACATAGACTAAGCAACCTCTAAATACCACAAAATCAAGTAAATTACAGCAAAGGCGCTAGTGCTAAAAACCGACATTTCGGTAGCATCTCCTTTGTTTGAACATGAATTGAAGGAAACACAATAGCACAGCAATATAAGGCAATATGAGAGACAACTAAAATAGCAATAATTAACGACTTGACAACAATATAAGTCTAATTCCAAGCCTTCAATGTCTCCATGCGCCAAACGAACAATAGACTCTCATAACGCAAAGCTAAACTATAAAACAATAAGCATCACACTTAGTTTATTATCCAAAACCCAATTGAATGACTTTGTGAGACGAATGAGTGAAAACTACGTGTAGAAGTGTGACTATTTCCCTTCCCCGCATGCCGGTCTCATGGTACCTAAAACAACAAGAAAACACAAGCGTGAGTTCAACACTCAGCAAGCATATTGCAATGGTACAAAAGAACAATTACATGGCTATAACAAATCACATCATGTAAATCATCTCATTCATGATCACATATCATTATCATCATCATTATGTATGCAATGCGATGCTATGCTCATGTCTCCGTGGAAACTCATACCGGTATGGTTGAGTACACACACGTCGGCGTGCACCCTCTCCCCCCTTCCATCCCGAAGATAGAGGGTGCCTACTCCTCGCTTCCAAACACCGCAGTGGATGGAATCACGATGTAGGAATTACTCATTGGCTCTCCGGAATAGTCATAACTTTCTCACCGACCTTCCCCGGACTAGTTATGACTTTCTCACCGCCCGGGCCATGTATCATGCCATGTATGCAAACATGCCAACATCATAATTAACTTGTACATTAACACATGGCATCATAACATAATAAGCATACTCATCATATCATTGGCAATCATTAAAGCATGGAAGTGATCATATCATATAATCAATTTCAACTAGTATCAACTAGCAACCTACAAACCGCTATGCATTACAATACACTGCCTCAACCACTGGCAACGGATTGGCGAGAAGTAGAAGGCACTCCCGGGGTCACACCACCTGCACAGGGGTACCACACACTCACAATCATGTCCACAAAACAGTAAGCAATCCCTCTTCTACCCCGACATCGCAAACTACTCACTAAACCCAAAAACAGAGGTTCTGTCCCGTCGGGACAGCAGCCTTCCAAAAGGCATAACTCGGGTTCTAAGACTCCGAATCAATTAAACGAGTACATCCTCGCGTAGCTTAGGAAATTTCCCAACTTTTTCTAAGTATATGGAAAGACTGATTCGGAATCTAAAATGGTTTAATCTACAGAAAATCGTGATCTGTTCCAATCACGTCACAGATTTTAATACGTTCGGTAAAATGATCATAACTTTCAAACGGCTTGGCGGAATTGGACTTTCTTTATGCCCACGGAAATATATTGAAATTACCTACAACTTCTTCAACAGGAGGCCGACCAAATTCGGACTCTAAATTGGCGAAAACCGAAATCCTAGGTCGACTGCTCATGCTGCCCGAAACAGAGAACGTGGCAACTTCTAGATTTCATCTAATCTACTCAATTCCAGCACCACCAATTGATCTAAAAACATTATAATCACCCTTAGAACAGATCCTAGACCAACCCCAAGGATTCCCATGGCCATACCTTCGCCCGACGACCGAAAACCCAATGGATCTCCTCCCGGTTCGCGCGATCTCCTTCTTCGCTCCAATTCCGCCGGATCTCCTCGTCGTGGAGCGCTCCAACAGATGGATCTTCGAGGTGTTGAGGTGGGGAACTCCCCTTGGGGAAGAAAGGGATGTGGAGAGGTGGTGGAGTGGTGGTGGTGCAATGGGGAGCAATGGGGAGGGGTGGCGCAAGCAAGGGAGAGGAGGAAAGTGGGGGTGGCGGCTAGGGCATGGAGGTGGGGACTGCAACCAGCTGGGTGGGGGCGCAATGAGGGCTGGGAAAAGCCCCCCACCCTGGTCTCCTACTCCCAAAAGGACTCAAACTCTTCCCCACAAAGGCCCACGACCCTTTCCCCTAGGCCCAAACTCCCCCGGAAAGGCCCAAATCCCCGGAAACGGCCCGAAAACGCAAATAAACATCATACCATATGGTTTTAACCTTAATTTCACACTTCATAATGGTTTTGACACCAACATTCACATTTTATAAGGTTTCGACACTCCGTGGTGTCACAGTGTGTGCAGATGTTTAACCTTGGAGCCGATGTTCTTTTCCAAAATGTTGATTGTGGTTAAAGTGCGAGGTTTTGCAAGTTTAGTTCTTCAATTGACATGGGTTCTTTTATGACGTGATGTTTCCCTGTTAATGGTGTTGCCATCACAGTTTATATGAATTTCGCAGCCATCGATGTTAATTGTGTTTCAATCATGTGATACCGAGGAAGAAGTTTTTTTGTGAATGACTACTTGGTATTGTTTATAGAAGTTTAACGATGAAAGAGTCGGTGAGCCAGGTCGGTGAGAAAGTCATATATGGATATATGACTAATCCGTAGTGCTCTTGAAAAGTTTGCATTCATGTCATGAATTGAGATTTCCATTGCTTTCTAGCATGAAAAGAAAGAGTGAATAATTTCTGCCATTTGGCTATGCTGTAAGAGGATTGGGTTCCCTATCTTCTTGAGAATTATTACAGTGGTTGTGGACTCTTTCGATTGATTGAGAATCGGTTTTCTCTTCCACAATGTTGTTTTGGTTAAAATGGGATGTTTGGCTGTGGTGAAAGGGAGTCGAGTTGTCATTGATTGTTGAGAACTTATGTCAAGGAATTGTGTGGGGTCTCTCTTTTGGTTTGAGTGCTCCCCGATGCGAAATGTATCGCATTGATTTGAGATTTGAGTTTTTCCTTTGCGGCTTGACTTAGGAAAAAAAAGAAAAAGAAAAAAAGGGAGTAGTCTTTGGATGTTGTCGAATCTTTGTTCCAAAGTGAGTCGTAGCGCTTTGGATTCAAGTTGATGAATGTGGTTCATCCGGCTAAAAGGGATTGTCTTCTTGTTGGCATTCTCGTTTGAGATATGAATAGAAAGGCTTATAAAATTGTTGAGTAAAGGGAAGATTATGCTCATGGGCTTGGTAGTTTTTGAGTGAGGAAATGTGAGGGCAAGACCCTCATAAAAAAAAGAATCAGTTGTGGTTGATAAGAATCTACAACCGTAGCTTGGTCTAGGCGTAGAAGATTAGTTGTGATTCAAAAGGTGGTTATGATGGAAGCATGTGGTGTCAGTTCAAGTTTTGTTGAGATTAATGAGATGTGGTACACAGGTTGAGGAGTGAAATTAAGGTTTGTGAATGAAGATGAAAAGAGAAGTTGTACTCATTTCATCAGGTTGGTTGTGATAGTAGTATGAAGGGTTTGACGTGAGGGTTTGGGAATATGTAGTATTTTCACTTGAGCCCTTCAATGGGTGAAATCGAGGAATTCGATTGGGGAATTGGAAGTAAATGTGGAACCGTGAGAGGATTGCACTCTGTTGAGCTAAATCAACATTTTCTCGCCAAGTGTTGGTTTTGAGAACTCGCTTGTCTTTTGTTCAGGTTTAAGTATTTGTGTGAATGTTTTGGTGTTGCAAAGAAGTCTTTTGTCCCTTGGGGAACTTGTTGTTGATTTTGGCGTTCTTCAGATTCGAGGTCGAATCCTGTTTAAGGGGGGGGAGAATGTGACACTACGAAATGCCGAGACCTTATAAAATGTGAATGTTGAGGTCAAAAACATTATGGAATGTGGATTTGGAGGTTGAAACCATACGGTATGAGGTTTATTCGCGTTTCCGGGCTATTTTCGGGAGTTTGCGCCTCTCCGGGGGAGTTCGGGCCCAAGGGGAATGTTTGTGGGCCTTGGTGGGTGGTTTTTGGGCCCATGAGGGAGGGGGAGGCAGGTTATCCTACCTTGGGGGCATCCTCCCCCTGCGCACATGCGCCACCTCAACCCTAGCCGCCTCTACTTCTTCCCCATGCGCCTCCACCTCTCCCCCATGAGCCTCCACCTCTCCCCTCTTCTCTCCACCCCCTTGCTGCCCTAGGGGATATCCCCACCTCTTCACCCTGCTGTCCTCTCCGTTGGGAAGCTCCGCAACAAGGAGATCCGGCGGAATCGGCGCGAGGAAGGAGATTGCGCGAACCGGGAGAAGATCCGTTGGGTTTTCGTTCGTCGGGCGAAGGTATGGCCACGGGGATCCTTGGGGTTGGTCTTGGATCTGCTCTAAGAGTTAATATCATGTTTTTAGATCAATTGGTGGTGCTGTAATTGGGTAGATTAGATGAAATCTAGAGTTTGACACGTTCTCTGTTTCGGGCAGCATGAGCAGTCGACCTAGGGTTTGGGTTTTCGACAATTTATAATAGAAATTTGGTCGTCCGCCTGTTGAAGAAGTTGTAGCTAACTTCAATACCTTTCAGTGGGTATAAAGAACGTCCAATTCGACCCAGCCGTTTGAAAGTTATGCTCGTTTTACCAAACGTATTAAAAACTGTGACGTGATTGGAACAGATCACGGTATTCTGTAGATTAAACCACATTAGATTCCGAATTAGTCTTTCCATATACTTAGAAAAAGTTAGGAAATTTTCTAAGCTACGCGAGGATGTACTCGTTTAATTGATTCGGAGTATTAGAACCCGAGTTATGCCATTTGGAAGGCTGCTGTCCCGATGGGACAAAACCTCTGTTTTTGGGTTTTGCGAGTAGTTTGCGATGTCGGGGTAGAAGAGTGTTTGCGTACTATTTTGTGGATATGATTGTGAGTGTGTGGTACCTATGTTCAGGTGGTGTGACCCCGGGAGTGCCTTCTACTTCTCGACAATCCATCGCCCGTGGTTGAGGCAAGTGCATTGGAATGGGTAGCGGGTTGTAGTTTGCTAGATTCGTTGAGATTGAAATTGAATATATGATATGTTCACATGCCATGCTTTAATGATTGCCAATGATATGATGAATATGCTTATTATGTTATGATGCCATGTGTTAATGTTCAAGTTATTTATGATGTTGGCATGTTTGCATACATGGCATGATACATGGCCCGGGAAGTGAGAAAGTCATAACTAGTCCGGGGAAGGTCAGTGAGAAAGTTATGACTATTTCGGAGAGCCAATGAGTAAGTCCTACATCGTGATTCCATCCACCACGGTGTATGGAAGCGAGGAGTAGGCACCTTCCATCTTCGAGATGGAAGGGGGCAGAGGGTGCACACCGACGGGTGTGTACTCAACCATACCGGTATGAGTTTCCAGGAGATATGTGCATCGCATTGCAATATATGAGGATGTTATATGATGATGTCAATGATATGCTTACACTATGAATATGAGATGTGTATGATGTCGTATGTGAAAAGTGGTGATGAAGGTATTGGAATGTATTTTCTTGTTCCATTGCAATATACTTGTTGAGTGATGAACTCCCGTTTGTGTTTATGTTGTTTTTCTTAGGTACCATGAAGCCGGCTTACGGGGAAGGGCATTAGCTACACATCTACACGTAGCTCCACACTTATAGACGGTTTATTCATCTTGGTCATGATAATAAGAGTAGTGCCATGCAACTTGGTGCAATGGTTAATTTGTGTGCTTGGTTTCCTCATTTACTTCGTTTGGCACATGAGATGGTTGAAATCTTTATTCTAGGCTTATAATGCTGCTAGAACCCTTGTTATTAATGATTTAGATGTCATTCTTTATACTATATCCTGTGATCATATTGTTGTTGCTTCAATTTATGGAAAAACTAAGGAGATGCTGCCGAAATTTTCGGTATTAGCATTTACTCCTTTGCTGTAATTTACCTTAGTTTATGGTATTTAGATGTTGTTTAGCCTATGTTTGGTTGCATTCGGGCATATTAAAGGCCGGGGTGTTACAGTTGGTATCAGAGCGGGTTGTAGGTCCCTGGAATGTGTATTTTTAGTGTCATGCTATAGGATACAACTAAAATGTGATGTGGAATAACTTAGAAACATGGATTAGGTTTTAACTAAAATTTTTTCATTGGATAGCGACATTAAAACTTGCAAAAGTGGTATAACTAATCTAAAATTTGACACACATGGATGCACAGTAGGAAAGGGTATGGGTATCGTTTCTTTACGCTTAAATGTTGTATTTAAGCTCTGATGTTGAATGCTTCATTTGATAATGCATGTTGCTATGTCAATGAGATAAATGATTGAATTGTTCTTGTTGTTGTGATAGAGTGGGGTTGTGGTGCCGAAGGGTTTCGGTCACCTCTTTTTGTTCATAGTAAGGGTGTGGTTTGACGATGTGGCCTGTTAACACCATCACCGAAGAAGTATTAACCCCTGTAGGAGAAGAGTGCTCACCTTTTCTGTCGTAGGTCGGGTAGTTGACTGGAGTCAAATAGAAAAGATTGGTAGTGGATTCCTATGGATATTCTTTACCGTTCTGACGGTCAGTTTTGGTTGGTTTTCTTTGTTTTAGTCGATCGAAATCAAAAGAAAAGCGTTTGGTATTTCATTTATCGCAGATTGTTCCATAGGTGATTTGTGGTTTTGTCTTCCTTGGTTGATGACGTAGAAGAAAGGTTTTGTGTTGCGCATCTGTTGGTCGCTAATTTTGCTTTGACACTGGTTTTGTTGGTCATTACGGACTGTCTTGAGGAGGAAACTTTTGTGGTTGTTGTTCTCCCTATCTAAGAAAAAAAAGTGTTGGAGTTTCCCCTTGTGCAGGCCTTGAGTTGGTGGAGCTAAGTTTGAATCTTTTATCGGAAAAGATTTAATGAACATTTGATTTTCCCTGGTGCATCCTTCTTCCTTCTTGGAAGTATAGATCTTGAGGTTTTTTGAAGAGTTTTGTGGGCACATTTGGGAATTTGAGAGTTGAGCTCTCCTGCATTTCTGTTGGAGTTTTGTTTTTCTTCCTTGCCTGGAATGCAGAAATTTTCTATCGGTTTTCGTTCTGGTTCTTGAGTTGTGTTTATCTTTAAAAGTTGAGTTGCATCCTGTTTGTCAAGAGTTCGTGCCCATGAAGGTGTTTAGAAAAGTTTATGTCCGTGCTATGTAGTAGGTAACAATGTGGTTTATGGAATGATGTGTTGCTAAGTTAAATTTTGAGTTGAATCAATTCAATGTGATTATCATCTCTAGCTGGAGAATAAATAGACTACTAGTGTTGTCGTTTACTCTGTAGCGAGAATGATTAAATGTGTTATTGTACATGTTTAGAATCTGTTGCTTTGCTTTAAAAGTGCTTATGACCCCTGATTATGTTTAAAGTTTTAAACCCTGATGCATAGTTAGAACATTAAGATGATGTAGACTACTGTTATTATTAAAGAAACTTTGCTGGTTGTTTAAAGATGTTCTAATCTAACGGGTTAATGGAGAAATTTAATCATGTTGGCTAGTGACTTTAATTTGGAAGTTGTTTAGAGTTTCTATTTATGTTGTTGCAAACCATTAGTATATTTGGAAGTATGCAATTGTGTCTCTACAATGCTAGTATTGATATCAATTGAGAAGACATAAGACTTATTGTTAATGATGTTGTTAAGGGCAGTGTTAATGCTAGTATTCAATCTATTTTAAATAGTTGGAGTATGTTGTGTGGTGGTAATTTTGTTATAACCTATGTATAGGGTAGCTAAAAGTAATGTTGTTGGTTGATGATTATGCCGATTATTGATATTGATGACTTAGTAGTGGTGGTAATTGCGTAGATTACTTGTTGGAAACCATTGTTAAAATGGAGATTATTGTAACATGTTGTGATGGAGTGAACCATAGATGATTAACATGATGTAGAATTTTATCTTTAATGAATGTATGTCTTAAAATCCTAATTACGAATTTTATCTTGTAGAGATATTATTTATTTGTTGAAGTCATTTTATTGATTGAACAAGTTTCAATTGTCAAGATTTTGACATATGGATAGTATAAAATTGATAGGTTGACCATGCTCAAGTAGCTGTTGAAGTACTACGTTTGAAATATAGAATACGTTGTTATATGATTTGGTGATCCGTGGGGATCATGTCAATGTAGTCTTGGTTGGGTGCCTTTTTAATAAGCATCATAAACCTTAATGGAAAGAAATTGTTATGTAAATTTTGTTAAATTCGGTTGGACTTTCTCAATGAGTAAGTAGTGAATTTTGAAGTCTTTAATGGAAAGCGTAGTGGAATAATAGAGCTAATTGCAATTATGCTAAGCTGGTGTTTAAAACCTTCTGGGCTGGTTTGGTTGTTTGCTATCTTGGTTGAATGCTTTTGGTCAAAGTGTTCCTTATGTTGAGTTTCAGAGTTTTCCCTAAAACTTGTAGAAATTGGTGCCAATCTCTGGTTTTGGCGAATTTGTTTAGTTTGTGCTATGAGTATGGATTTTTACACCCAAAAGTTGTTGAGAGGATCGCGCTTCTTTGCGTTCGCGCTGAATTATCTTAGGAATCATTGTTTTAAGAGGAACCAGATGGTCATAATGGGTTGTGTTGGAAACTTTTGAGTTAAGCCCTTGATGTGTAACTCTTTTTTTGGCTAGAGTTGGATTTATTTGGAAAATCAGTGTGGTGCTTGCAAGTGCTTCAAAAGGTGGTTTTTGTGGATGTTTCATCGGTTATGCTGTTAGTGAAGTCCTCTCTTTTCGAAATGAGTTTCCCTTCTCTTTGAGAAAATTTATGGCGGTTGTGTGTGCAGATATTTAACTTTGGAGCCGATGTTCTTTTCCAAAATGTTGATTGTGGTTAAAGTGCGAGGTTTTGCAAGTTTAGTTCTTCAATTGACATGGGTTCTTTTACGACGTGATGTTTCCCTGTTAATGGTGTTGCCATCACAGTTTATATGAATTTCGCAGCCATCGATGTTAATTGTGTTTCAATCATGTGATACCGAGGAAGAAGTTTTTTTGTGAATGACTACTTGGTATTGTTTATAGATGTTTAATGATGAAAGAGTCGGTGAGCCAGGTCGGTGAGAAAGTCATATATGGATATATGACTAATCCGGAGTGCTCTTGAAAAGTTTGCATTCATGTCATGAATTGAGATTTCCATTGCTCTCTAGCATGAAAAGAAAGAGTGAATAATTTCTGCCATTTGGCTATGCTATAAGAGGATTGGGTTCCCTGTCTCCTTGAGAGTTATTACAGCGGTTGTGGATTCTTTCGATTGATTGAGAATCGGTTTTCTCTTCCACAATGTTGTTTTGGTTAAAATGGGATGTTTGGCTGTGGTGAAAGGGAGTCGAGTTGTCATTGATTGTTGAGAACTTCTGTGAAGGAATTGTGTGGGGTCTCTCTTTTGGTTTGAGTGCTCCCCGATGCGAAATGTATCGCATTGATTTGAGATTTGAGTTTTTCCTTTGCGGCTTGACTTAGGAAAAAAAAAAGAAAAAGAAAAAAAAGGGAGTAGTCTTTGGATGTTGTCGAATCTTTGTTCCAAAGTGATTCGTAGCGCTTTGGAATCAAGTTGATGAATGTGGTTCATCCGGCTAAAAGGGATTTTCTTGTTGGCATTCTCGTTTGAGATATGAATAGAAAGGCTTATGAAATTGTTGAGTAAAGGGAAGATTATGCTCATGGGCTTGGTAGTTTTTGAGTGAGGAAATGTGAGGGCAAGACCCTCATAAAAAAAAGAATCAGTTGTGGTTGATAAGAATCTACAACCCTAGCTTGGTCTAGGCGTAGAAGATTGGTTGTGATTCAAAAGGTGGTTATGATGGAAGCTTGTGATGTCAGTTCAAGTTTTGTTGAGATTAATGAGATGTGGTACACAGGTTAAGGAGTGAAATTAAGGTTTGTGAATGAAGTTGAAAAGAGAAGTTGTACTCACTTCATCAGGTTGGTTGTGATAGTAGTATGAAGGGTTTGACGTGAGGGTTTGGGCATATGTAGTATTTTCAATTGAGCCCTTTAATGGGTGAAATCGAGGAATTCGATTGGGGAATTGGAAGTAAATGTGGAACCGTGAGAGGATTGTACTCTGTTGAGCTAAATCAACATTTTCTTGCCAAGTGTTGGTTTTGAGAACTCGCTTGTCTTTTGTTCCTGTTTAAGTCTTTGTGTGAATGTTTTGGTGTTGCAAAGAAGTCTTTTGTCCCTTGGGGAACTTGTTGATTTTGGCGTTCTTCGGATTCGAGGTCGAATCCTGTTTAAGGGGGGGAGTATGTGACACTATGGAATGCCGATACCTTATAAAATGTGAATGTTGAGGTTAAAAACATTATGGAATGTGGATTTGGAAGTTGAAACCATAAGGTATGAGGTTTATTCGCGTTTCCGGGCTGTTTTCGGGAGTTTGGGCCTCTCCGGGGGAGTTCGGGCCCAAGGGGGATGTGTCGTGGGCCTTGGTGGAAGGATTTTTGGGCCCATGAGGGAGGGGGAGGCAGGTTATCCTGCCTTGGGGGCATCCTCCCCATGCCCACATGCGCCCCCTCAACTCTAGCCGCCTCTACCTCTTCCCCCATGCACCCCCTCAACTCTAGCCGCCTCTACCTTCTCCCTCATGCGCCTCCACCTCTCCCCCATGCGCCTCCACCTCTCCAGTCTCCTCTCCACCCCATTGCTGCCCTAGGGGAGATCCCCACCTCTCCACCCTGCTGTCCTCTCCGTTGGGAGGCTCCGTGACGAAGAGATCCGGCGGAATCGGCGCGAGGAAGGAGATTGCGCGAACCGGGAGAAGATCCGTTGGGTTTTCGTTCGTCGGGCGAAGGTATGGCCACGGGGATCCTTGGGGTTGGTCTAGGATCTGTTCTAAGAGTTAATATCATGTTTTTAGATCAATTGGTGATGCTGTAATTGGGTAGATTAGATGAAATCTAGAGTTTGCCACGTTCTCTGTTTCGGGCAGCATGAGCAGTCGACCTAGGGTTTGGGTTTTAGCCAATTTAGAATAGGAATTTGGTCGTCCGCCTGTTGAAGAAGTTGTAGCTAACTTCAGTACCTTTCAGTGGGTATAAATAATGTCCAATTCGCCCTAGCCGTTTGAAAGTTATGCTCGTTTTACCGAACGTATTAAAAACTGTGACGTGATTTGAACAGATCACGGTATTCTGTAGATTAAACCACTTTAGAGTCTGAATCAGTCTATCCATATACTTAGAAAAAGTTAGGAAATTTCCTAAGCTACGCGAGGATGTACTCGTTTAATAGATTCGGAGTCTTAGAACCCGAGTTATGCCTTTTGGAAGGCTGCTGTCCCGACGGGACAGAACTTCTATTTTTGGGTTTTGCGAGTAGTTTGCGATGTCGGGGTAGAAGAGTGTTTGAGTACTGTTTTTTGGACATGATTGTGAGTGTGTGGTACCTATGTTCAAGTGGTGTGACCCCGGGAGTGCCTTAAACTTCTCGCCAATCCGTCGCCCGTGGTTGAGGCAAGTGTATTGGAATGGGTAGCGGGTTGTAGTTTGCTAGATTGGTTGAGATTGAAATTGAATATATGATATGTTCATATGCCATGCTTTAATGATTGCCAATGATATGATGAATATGCTTATTATGTTATGATGCCATGTGTTAATGTTCAAGTTATTTATGATGTTGGCATGTTTGCATACATGGCATGATACATGGCCCGGGAAGTGAGAAAGTCATAACTAGTCCGGGGAAGGTCAGTGAGAAAGTTATGACTATTTCGGAGAGCCAATGAGTAAGTCCTACATCGTGATTCCATCCACCACGGTGTATGGAAGCGAGGAGTAGGCACCTTCCATCTTCGAGATGGAAGGGGGCAGAGGGTGCACACCGACGGGTGTGTACTCAACCATACCGGTATGAGTTTCCAGGAGATATGTGCATCGCATTGCATTGCATTATATGAGGATGTTATATGATGATGATATATGATGATGTCAATGATATGCTTACCCTATGAATATGAGATGTGTATGATGTCGTATGTGAAAAGTGGTGATGAAGGTATTGGAATGTATTTTCTTGTTCCATTGCAATATACTTGTTGAGTGATGAACTCACGCTTGTGTTTATGTTGTTTTTCTTAGGTACCATGAAACCGGCTTACGGGGAAGGGCATTAGCTACACATCTACACGTAGCTCCACACTTATAGACGGTTTATTCATCTTGGTCATGATAATAAGAGTAGTGCCATGCAACTTGGTGCAATGGTTAATTTGTGTGCTTGGTTTCCTCATTTACTTCGTTTGGCACATGAGATGGTTGGAATCTTTATTCTAGGCTTATAATGCTGCTAGAACCCTTGTTATTGATGATTTAGATGTCATTCTTTATACT
This sequence comes from Rhipidocladum racemiflorum, assembly GCA_036346355.1. NCBI lineage: Eukaryota > Viridiplantae > Streptophyta > Magnoliopsida > Poales > Poaceae > Rhipidocladum > Rhipidocladum racemiflorum. Next base: position 56,938,222 of record CM070572.1, on the reverse strand, counting down.
ATATCCTGTGATCATATTATTGTTGCTTTAATTTATGGAAAAACAAAGGAGATGCTGCCGAAATTTTCGGTATTAGCATTTACTCCTTTGCTATAATTTACCTTAGTTTATGGTATTTAGATGTTGTTTAGCCTATGTTTGGTAGCATTCGGGCATATTAAATGCCGGGGTGTTACAGTTGGTATCAGAGCGGGTTGTAGGTCCCTGGAATGTGTATTTTTAGTGTCATGCTATAGGATACAACTAAAATGTGATGTGGAATAACTTAGAAACTTGGATTAGGTTTTAACTAAAATTTTGTCATTGGATAGCGACATTAAAACTTGCAAAAGTGGTATAACTAATCTAAAATTTGACACACATGGATGCACAGTAGGAAAGGGTATGGGTATCGTTTCTTTACGCTTAAATGTTGTATTTAAGCTCTGATGTTGAATGCTTCATTTGATAATGCATGTTGCTATGTCAATGAGATAAATGATTTAATTGTTCTTGTTGTTGTGATAGAGTGGGGTTGTGGTGCCGAAGGGTTTCGGTCACCTCTTTTTGTTCATAGTAAGGGTGTGGTTTGACGATGTGGCCTGTTAACACCATCACCGAAGAAGTATTAACCCCTGTAGGAGAAGAGTGCTCACCTTTTCTGTCGTAGGTCGGGTAGTTGACTGGAGTCAACTAGAAAAGATTGGTAGTGGATTCCTATGGATATTCTTTACCGTTCTGACGATCAGTTTTGGTTGGTTTTCTTTGTTTTAGTCGATCGAAATCAAAAGAAAAGCGTTTGGTATTTCATTTATCGCAGATTGTTCCATAGGCGATTTGTGGTTTTGTCTTCCTTGGTTGAAGACTTAGAAGAAAGGTTTTGTGTTGCGCATCTGTTGGTCGCTAATTTTGCTTTGACACTGGTTTTGTTGGTCATTACGGACTGTCTTGAGGAGGAAACTTTTGTGGTTGTTGTTCTCCCTATCTAAGAAAAAAAAGTGTTGGAGTTTCCCCTTTTGTAGGCCTTGAGTTGGTGGAGCTAAGTTTGAATCTTTTATCGGAAAAGATTTAATGAACATTTGATTTTCCCTGGTGCATCCTTCTTCCTTCTTGGAAGTATATATCTTGAGGTTTCTTGAAGAGTTTTGTGGGCAAATTTGGGAATTTGAGAGATGAGCTCTCCTGCATTTCTGTTGGAGTTTTGTTTTTCATCCTTGCCTGGAACATGGGAGAAGCCAAGTCAATCCGAAGTGCAAGTCATCCACAATTCAGCTACCGAATTCAGTTCGTAGTCAGGGGACAACACTTCACTAAAACAGGCATAACTTTTTCATACGGAGTCCAATGGAGGAGTTCTTGTGCTTGTTACAAAGATAACGATGAGATCTTTCCAATGGTTCTGGTCTCATCTCCAGATTCATCACGAGTCGATGGGAATCATCAAAACAATGCACGAAATTCCTATTTTGGGCTATTTTTGGGCCTTGTAAGCGTTGAGGGCCAAGCCCATGTTGTGTGCACCCCCCTTCCAGCCGCACACAACCCTAGGGGTTCCCCCTCATGCCCCCTACTGCCATATATCCTGTAGCCGCCGCTCTAGGTCGTGGGTTTTGCTTAGATTTCGACAGACACTGTCAGTTTTCGCCGATCATCGGTTTGTGGAACCCCAACTCGTGTGCTTAATATAATTCGCAATTTCAGATTGCTACTTCTACGTTCTTGCTTGTGTTCTCGATTCGCATGCAGGGATAAGCCTTCTTGGCGAGGTCAACCGTGTTTGTGCGTGGTTGATAACCAACGGAGCCGTGGTGCAGTGATTGCAGGGTTCAGATCGGTTCTGGTCGGAAGCCGGATCGTCAACGTCGAGTCTCTACCAATCGACTTACCTCCACCTATCGGAAGATCGGGCCACCGTGCGCATCATAGTTGATGGTGGTGTTGTATTTAACCCTCCTATAGCGCGAAAAGACGTGCTGGGTTACCATCTGTAAATCTATCGCACTTGCTATCCTTTCGCGTGATGCATGCTTTATGTCTTGTATTATTGCATGTTGGAAAATGCATGAATTTCCACAATTATCTCTCCAGTTCATCTCACTCTCGATGGTTCCTATCGTACTATTGTTAAAACTTTATGTCAACAGGATGCCGCCGAAAAGACGTGCTGCTCGTTCAGTGATGACCCGAGGTGCTGCACAGGTTGGCCAGGATCCAGCTGCAGTAGTGACGAATCCAGAACGTCATGATCCACCTTTGCCAAGATCCCATAGCCAAGGATCTCATCACTCCAATGTGCCAGTAGGTAATCAGGAGGCGTCGCTTAGTCATCACGATGCCCAAAGTGAAGAATTACCTCCTCCTCCGTCAATGGCCCAGGTTCTTGTTATGCAGACCTGCTTGCTGGAGCGGCTGGTGCAGAATTCCGAGAACCTTGGTGCCGCTACTTACGATGGATTGGCAGCAATGCAACCCCAGTCACGGTTGGTTAAGTTTCAGCGAACTCGCCCGCCGAACTTCTCGTCAGCGACCGATCCTCTAGATGCAGATGATTGGCTCGCGATGTCGAGGGCAAACTCGACCTCGTGAGGTGTACTGATGAGGAAAAGGTTTAGTACACTACTTACTATCTCCAAGGTGCCGTATCAGCTTGGTGGGATAGCGCCAAGGCGATTCGTCCACCCGGTCAGGTCATGACTTGGGAGGATTTTAAGGGAGCCTTTCGTGCAGCGCACATTCCAGCTAGTCTGATGGAGATAAAGAAATGGGAGTTCTATGGTCTCCGTCAGGGGTCCATGTCAGTGATGGACTACCTTCATAAGTTTAACTATCTGGCCCGCTATGTTGCGGAAGAAGTCCCAAGCGAAGCCCGAAAAGTTTCCTTATTTCGGCAGCATCTCAATGAGGAGATTCGTCATTCACTTGCACCACTTGACATTCCCAATATGCAAGTGCTGGTGGACAAGGCCATTTGTGTTGAAGACAGTGGCAAAGCACTTTTGGAGAGCTGGAAGCGCAAGTGGATGGCTCAAAAATCTGTTGGTGCCAGTTCTTTGAGACCGCGTCCTGGGCAGGCTGCCAGTGCCCAGACCGTGGCGTCGCCATCTCCACGACTTCAGAGGAGTGTTTCCCGACATGTTCCGCCTGTGGCTCAGCCTTCTGGCCGCAAAGGACAGATTCGTGGAGGACAGGACAGGATGGCCGTTCTCACCTGCTATGCTTGTGGTGAGAAAGGGCATATCTCTACTGTTTGTCCGAACAGACGTCCTATTGCTACTCGACCCTAAGCTCCAGGTGGTCCCGTTCGCCCCCAAGGTTCTGCAACTGGGCGCGGAGGACACCAAGGAGGACGCTCTAATCAGAAGTCAGCTCAGAGTCAAATCCGTGGTCGTCTTAATTTGGTGACAGAAAGAAGCCAGCAACGCCCCAGATGTGGTACTTGGTACGTTTCCTGTACATTCATTGCCCATAATGGTTTTGTTTGACTTAGTTGCTTCACATTCTTTCATTTCTTCGAAGTTCATTGAAAAGCAGAAAATTGAGACTAACCAATTGCGAAGTCAGATGTTAGTCTATTCTCCTGGTTCGGTTATGTGAGCTGAGCGCATTTGTCTTAGAGTACCCATTGTGATCAATGAGGTCCTATTCCTGGGAAATCTGATTCATATTGATTCCCTTGGACTTGTTGTTATCCTTGGGATGGATTGGCTGTCCCAGAATCAAGGACGCATTGATTGTGCTAACCGTTCCATTTCTCTGGTGAATCTGGACGGAATTCAGATTGAGTACAACTCCAGTTGAGTAATTGCGCCTAACGCATTATTGTGACGAAGATAAGTCAGGTGCCGGTGGTCTGTGAGTATCCCGATGTCTTCCCTGAAGAGTTGCCGGGATTGCCTCCAAATCGAGACTTGGAGTTTGTCATAGATTTGTTGCCCGGAACAGCACCATTATCCAAACGACCTTATCGAATGCCCCCTGATGAGTTGTTGGAGTTGAAGAAACAACTCAAGGAGCAGTTGGCTAAGGGTTTCGTTCGCCCTAGTTCGTCCCTTTAGGGTAGTCCGGTGCTTTTCGTCAAGAAGAAAGACGGTAGCTTACGTATGTGAATGGACTATCGATCCTTGAACGAAATCACCATCAAGAATAAGTATCCTCTTCCCCGGATTAATGACTTGTTTGATCAATTAAGTGGGGCTCGAGTCTTTTCTAAGATTGACTTGAGGCTTGGGTACTTTCAACTCAAGATTCGACCGAAAGATATCCAAAAGACTGATTTTACTACTCGGTATGGTCTGTACGAGTACACAGTGGTTTCTTTTGGACTCACCAATGCGCCAGCCACTTTCATGAATCTCATGAATAAAGTATTCATGGAATACTTGAATAAATTTGTGGTGGTGTTCATTGATGACATTCTTATCTATTCTCGGAGTGAACAAGAACATGAACTTCATTTGCATTTGGTGCTTGACAAGCTTCGTGAACATCAGTTGTATGCCAAGTTCAGTAAATGTGAGTTCTGGCTCAAAGAAGTTGCCTTTTTAGGGCATGTTCTCTCCGAAGGAGGAGTTTCCATTGATCCCAGTAAGGTGAGAGATGTACTCGCCTTGGAACAGCCACTGACTGTTCCCGAAATCTGAAGTTTTCTTGGATTAGCCGGTTACTATCGGTGGTTCATTGAAAACTTTTCTAAAATTTCCAAGCCGATGACTGAGCTGCTCAAAAAGGAGAAGAACTTTGAGTGGTCGTCAGCTTGCGAGGCTAGTTTCCAAGAGTTGAAGCGAAGACTCACGACAACTCCGATCCTTGTCTTGTCTGATGTGCACAAGAACTTTGACGTATTTTGTGATGCCTCACGTCAGGGTCTTGGTTGCGTATTGATGCAAGAAGGAAAAGTTGTGGCGTATGCTTCACGACAACTAAAGCCTCATGAAGCCAATTATCCAACTCACGATTTAGAATTGGCTGCTGTAGTTCATGCTCTTAAGTTGTGGCGTCATTATCTCATCAAAAATCGAACTGAGATATATACTGATCATAAGAGCCTGAAATACTTTTTCACTCAACCAGATCTAAACTTGAGACAGCGTCGGTGGTTGGAGCTGATCAAGGATTATGATTTGGGAATTCATTATCATCCAGGAAAGGCTAACGTAATGGCTGATGCCCTCAGTTGCAAGCTACATACTGTTAATGCCTTGACAGTTGTCAGTCAACCTTAGTTACTGGATGAGTTTCGTAAACTCAACTTGGAGGTGGTTGAAGAAGGATTTGTTGCTGCATTGACCTTATGACCTACTCTTGAGTCTCAACTTCTATCTGCTCAGCTTAACAATGAAGGAGTAGCTGAGATCAAGCGCAATCTGGGAAAAAGCGCATCATCAAAGTTTTCGGAACGAGCTGATGGTCTGATCATGCGTGGACATCAAATCTATGTTCCGGATGATCAGGAGATCAAGGATTTGATCTTGAAGGAAGCTCACGAAACTCCATTGTTGATCCACCCTGGAAGTACTAAAATGTACCAGGATATCTGAAAGAAGTTTTGGTGGCCTGGTATGAAAAGAGATGTCACCACGTACGTTACTATTTGTGACGTATGTCAGCGAGTTAAGGCAGAACATCAGCGACCGGCTGGAATGCTTCGACCTTTAAAGATTCCGGAGTGGAAATGGGATGAGGTAGAAATGGACTTCATCACTGTCCTGCCAAGATCAGCTAATGGCCATGACTCTATTTGGGTGATCATTGACTGGTTAACCAAAGTGGCTTACCTATGATGGAGCTAAGCTTGTAGAGCTCTATCTGAACCATATTGTTCGACTGCATGGTGTTCCTAAGGTCATTGTGTCTGATCGTGGATCCCAGTTCACTTCGCGATTCTGGAAGAATCTGCATGAACTCCTTGGGACTAAGCCGCTTTTCAGTACAGCTTATCATCCTCAGACGGATGGACAAACCGAAAGGACAAATCAAATAATGGAAGACATGCTCATAGCTTGTGTGCTTTCCTATAACTCGAAGTGGGAGAAGTGCTTAGCATTTGCTGAGTTTTCCTACAATAACAGTTACCAAGCAAGTCTCCAAATGTCTCCGTTTGAAGCACTATATGGGAGAAAATGTCAGACTCCTCTTTTCTGGTCTGAAGTTGGTGAAAGAGAGTTCTTTGGACCAACAATGATTCAAGAAGCTGAGATGCAAGTCAGGTTGATCCGCGATCGGCTGAAAGAAGCTCAATCCAGGCAAAAGAGCTATGCCGATAATCGCCGCCGCGATCTGAGCTTCAAGGTTGACAACTTTGTTTATCTCAAGGTCTCGCCTTTGCGTGGCACGAAACGATTTCAAGTTCGTGGAAAATTGGCACTGAGATACGTTGGTCCGTATCGCATTCTTGCAAGGAAAGGTGAGGTAGGTTATCAGTTGGAGCTTCCACCTCAACTTGCGGATGTGCACGACGTGTTTCATGTTTCTTAGCTGAAGAAGTGTCTTCGAGTTCCTACTGAACTCACTCCCCTGGACACAATCAATCTTCAACTAGATCTGACTTACCGTGAATATCCAATTCGCGTTCTGGATGAAGCTGAATGTCTTACTCATAATCACATTACCAAGATGCTTCGAGTTCAGTGGAGTAATCACACTGAAGAAGAAGCAACCTGGGAACATGAAGAATCATTTGGATTTCGATTTGGAATTAATTGCGCTTGAGTTTGATTGTTCGAGCCGTTTCGATCGATTTTGCTCAAGTTTGTCCGTCTGTGTTTAGTCCAGAATTTCCTAGCAACCGTAGTTCCTACGCTCTCTCTAGATATCCTAGAACCCATCCTAAAAGTTCCCGAGAAGAATTTCCAAATTTCGTAGCTTTCCGTAGATTTTCAGGGCTTTTTCCTGCCTAGGCGGCAGTACCACCGGCTCTAGGCCAGTACTGCCGGTCAAGGGGTTCGGGCAGGGGGACAGGGCGCCCGTTGCGGACCAGCTGCCCTGGCCACCTCGGCAATTTCTAGGAGGTTCTTCACTCCTTTACCTCCCCTAGCCGATCACTCCTCTCCCTCACTCCCTCTCTCACGCACTCTCTCTTCCTCTCTAGCTCTCTCACTCCCTCTCCCTCTCTCACATGGAGGTCTCTCCCTCTCCCTTAAGCATCCCCTCCAGCTATACCTCTCTCTCCGGTGTTCTTGAGCTTGTAGAGAAGCTTGGCAAGGTGGAGATCAACTTCCTCAAACCCTAGCAGCTTTTGGAGGTGAGTAGAAGCAAGTTTGGGTGCAAATCTTCATGTTTGAGCTCAACCTTCCATTTCTTTCTCTTTTCCCTTTCTTCCTTTCCTTTAGTTGGAACCCTAGAAAACCTAGTGGTAATGCTCAACCTTTAGCTAGTTGAATCCTTAGACCTATGTTAAGTTGTTCTTGGGGTAAAGTTTTAGTTAGTGCGAAAACCGTGTTTGAAATCCTAGTTCCTTGCTTCGTAGGCTATATTTGGTTAAAAGTCGTTTTCCTGACTTTTGGAAATGATCCTTGTAACCCTAGTTCCAAAAGCTAGGAAAATGACACTAGAATATATTCGATGCCGTTGAAGTTCGAGTTTCGCGAAAACAATCGAGTTTGAATTCGATTCGAGTCGAAAGTCAAAATTTAGCGTGAATTAGGATTCTCGAGTTCCTCAAGCGTGAAATTAGGTCAAACTAAGTCGGAACCTCGAGTGGTCCGCGTGAATGGGTCCTTATCGTCGCCGAGAACCCATCCATGCAATCGCCGCGAAGTTCCGAAGTCGTTTGCGCAAAAACCCATTTTTGGAAACCCTAATCGTTCTGAGGCCGGCACTACCGACGTGGTGAGGCCGGTACTGCCACTCCAACTGGCACTACCGCTCCCACGACGCCGGTAGATAATTTCCAGTGGGTTCCCCCTTTTCGAATTTTAGCTGCCGGCACTACCGCCGTGTACCTCCGATACTACCGGAAATACATCGCCGGTAGTTCTTTTCCAATGAGGTCCAAATTTGAGTTTGTGATCTCCGACACTACCGATTTTAAGGGCCGGTACCGCCGAACGTAGGGCGGTACTACCGGGCTTTATATGCCGGTACTACCAGGTTCAGTTTAAAATTTTGGTTTTGTTCGATTGTTCTTTCTCGTGTTTATTTATTGGTTGTTATCTGATTTTAGGAGCTTAATACCTTATTTTCAATGGATCTTATTCGTTTTCTCGTTACTTCTTTTATTGCGCGTTCGGTTAGACGTTGACGCCTCAGGAGCAGTCGACAAGGATCCAGACTACGACCCCGAGAACACTTGTGATGCAGAAACAGAGCAAACAGGCAAGCACCCCCTTTGAACATATTGAACCTATAATTGTAAATGTACTTTGTTTTCTTCTAAACTATTACGCATGCATAAGTAAGTGATACAAATATTTAAATTGTGGGAAATGGTAGTTAGATCCGAATCTGGATGGTTTACCTCAAATGCGATGTTGCTATGCAAACCTTATTGAACCTTAAGGTAAGGATAGGCGCTATATTAAGTGTCACCTGGGAATATAAGTCTAATAGTTGCATATGCTTAGCCCAGCGCTAGATTGCTTGATTATTGATCGGTGGACTCAGGCAATCAAAATCTTCTCGTTATAGTAGTAGGATTTTCCGAAATGGTGGTTTTGATGGAAAGAAAAATTATGTTGGTAAAAAGGTGAAAGGTGATTTTATGCCGGACGGATGATGGGAGGTCTCGTATGTGCAATCCTAAGGACTAAACTTGACGCTTTTAACTGAGTCTTTCCGTACAACCACTTGTGCTAGTATGGGATAGCCTAAACACAGTACAGGAGTTGGGATTTGGTCTTGCGCCGTGGTAGGTTGAAGTAGTTGGACAGTCACCGATGTACTGGTGATGTTCAGAATACTCCCTCACCTCGCGCAGGTGTTGGAAACTTTCGTTACAACGGTGGATGCTTTGTTCTGGGTAAAAGGCACGATTGAGTGCTAGCCATCGTCGAATCCGTGTGGGTGAAGCAGGTTTGGAGTCTTAGTGCCTAACTTCAAGTATTTGCGGCACTCTCGCCTGGCCCAGGGGTATACTGGGTGTGTGTGTGTGTGAAGCCCTCACCCATAGCAAAGGGCGTACATCGCGCGGGGCTGACATAGGACTGCAAATGGACAATTGGAAAAGTTTCGTCACAATCTGGCAAAACATGTACTGTATGTATCGCGTGGCATGGTTGACATGATTGCTAGAATGTGTCATGTGGGTAAAGTGTACATTCTCTGCAGAGATTAATTAAACTAATTGATTAGCCGTGCTCACGGTCACGAGCAACTTGGATATTTGCTGTCAAGTATAGTATTTTGGTTTTGTTTTCGGAAAAGGATTTGGAAGCGGTAGATCTTTTAAAAAGGTTGGGTTGGATTAAGCGTGATGATGGGATGAGTCGTTGGACTCAAAGAGCTATTGGATTGGTGATTTTAATCATTTGCGGGATGCTTCTCGATGTCATTTGATGGAGCTGTTGGATATGGTGGTGAGTTATGAATGTTAAACGAATTATACAATTATGTAATGAATTACTTTTCCTACCAATTGTTTGATAAACTGTACAGCATTTTAAATCTATTAGTCTATTGCAAATAAATTTTGCTTTATGCAATTCTGAGCTAGAATAGCAACCATCTTCATTGATTAGCCTGCATTACTAATATACTTGCAAACAATAAAGTCTTGCGAGTACATACGTGTACTCATCGTTTCCTCTAAAAATCTGCGTGAAGAGCAGAAGATGCAGGAGAAGACGGAGATGACCAGGAGTTCAATGACCCAGACGCGGGTGGTGCATTTGACGGCTAGCGGAGCGTCGTGCTCGTCGGTTGCCTGTGGAAATGGACGCACACTGTGGCCGCTTTGCTTTTTTTTCTCTTATGCTCTTCTCTTTAGTTTACTTTGAGCCAGTCAGCCTTTTGTAAACAAGAACAAGTTGTAATATTATCTATCATTGTAATATATTACTTCTGTAACACCCTGACATCTAGTATGCCTGGATGTCACCAAACATAGACTAAACAACATTTAAATACCACAAATAAGGGTAAATTACAGCAAAGGAGCATATGCTAAAACCGAAAATTTTGGCAGCAACTCCTTTGTTTTTCCATGAATTGAAGCAACAGTAATACTAAGGCAAGATATAGCATGTTAACAGACATCTAAAACAACAATATTGACTGATATAGCATCACTTATGTCTAAAGTAGGGAATTCAACCATTCCACAAACTATAACAATCAAACGATAATCTTAAGCTCAAAACCAAGCCATACACCAAGTTTCATGGCACTATTCATTATTATCATGACTCCAAATGATTAAACTGTCTATGAGTGTGAAGCTACGTGTAGAAGTGTAGCTAATGCCCTTTCCCGCATGCCGATTTCATGGTACCTAAAAACAACACAAAACACAAGCGTGAGTTCATCACTCAGCAAGTAAATTGCAATGATACAAAAACAATAACAACTCACATACATACTCAATGCCATTCACATAACCTGAGAATCAACTCAGGAACTTCATTTATGCTCTCAAATAACACCATCATAAACATCTCAAATAAACATCTTCATATGCATCTCATAGAACGTCATAATCATCTCAAAAGCCACTTCATTTATGCAATGCAATGCAATGCCATGCACATATCTCTCTGAAGCACATACCGGTATTGCCGAGTGCACACCCGTTGGCGTGCACCCTCTTTCCCCTTCCATCCTGTAGATGGAGGGTGCCTACTCTTACTGACTCGCTCCCATGCACAATCGTGGATGGGACTACGAGGTAGGTCTTTCGTGTTCACTACGTGTGAACACAGAGGCCCGAATCAGCATGGGACGTCTCTTCCATTATGAATGCACATATGACATAAACATGTAAAGATTAGCATAAACATTTAATACAGCGAATTCATGATCAATATGAAATCATGTTCATCATGTCATAGGCAAACATCAATCATGGCAAATTAGTATATCATGTAATCACATTGCACCTAAGCAAGTCTAGCAATTCATACAACACACAACTCATTCCAATACACTTGCCTTAACCGCGGGCGACGGATTGGCGAGAGGATGAGGGCACTCCTGGGGTCACACCACCTGCACAGACATTCCACACACTCAAAACGTGCCCCCAAAACAGTACGCAAAAGCTCGTCTACCCCGACTTCACAAACTACTCCCAAAACCGAAAAACAGAGAATCTGTCCCGTCGGGACAGCAGGCTTCAATCTAGCATAACTTTAGTTCTAGGACTCCGAATCGATTAAACGAGTACATCATAGCGAATCTTAGGAAATTTCCTAAATTTTCTAAGTATTGGGAAAAGCTGATTCGGACTCTAAAATTGTCTAATCTACAAAACATTACATTTTGTACCAATTACGTCACAGATTTGAACACGCTCGGTAAAACGATCATAACTTTCAAACGGATGGGCGGAATGGGATGTTCTTGGTGTCCAATTAAAGGTATTGAAGTTATCTTCAACTTTCTCAACAGACGGCTGACCAAAATCCGAGTCTAAAATTGCAAAAACTGAAACCCTAGGTCGTGCGCCCAATCTGCCCAAAACAGAACCCTATGCAAACTCTAGTATAGCACCTAGACCACCCCCAAGGATTAACCCTAACCATACCTTCGCCCAACGAACGGCGACAGATCTCCTCCCGGTTTCCCCCGATCTCCCTCCAATCCTCGGATCTTCTCGGTCGCAATCGTTCGCAACTTGGATATCAACGAAAGGGGATGAAACAGCGGCGATGGAGGGGGAAGGGCCAAGCTAGGGCCAGCTAGGGGTGGTGGTGGAGGTGCAAGAGGGAGGAGGAGGGGCGCAAGAGGGAGAAGGTGGGGGCGGCGGCTTGGGGAAGATGGAGGGGGTGGAGGCGCATGACGGAGAGGAGGGGGCGCATGGGGCAGCACCATGCTGCCCTAATCCCTCCTCCACTTGGGCTACAAGCCTCCCACCTCTGGCCCACTAAGTTTCCCCAAGCCCACGAGGCTCCCTCAAGCCCAAACTCTCCCCCGGACGGCCCAAAACACGATTTAACCTCATACCGTAAGGTTTTATTCTCTAATTTCACAATTTATAAAGTCACGACATTCCGTAGTGTCACATTCTTCCCCCCTTCAACAGGATTCGACCCCGAATCCGAGACACGCCACTTTGCAAACAACCAAATCGAAGGGAGCTAAGGTTCACGTCTCAGAACCCGCTTAGAAGCTCCTACGATTTGCACCAGCCAGCACTTAGAAGCAAGGAGCTAAGGCTCGAAGTCTGACGGCTCTAAAGATAAGTCACATTCAAAACTTGCCAGAATCTTACTCAACTTTGAAACACAGAGTACAAACATAAGGACTCAGAACGTCCCAGGCAAAAGGATAACTTCCTAAACTGACAATGAAGGAAAATGGTCTCTGTAACACCCAAATTTTTGCTTTTCATGATTTAAATAAGATTTATCACTTTTGTGAATTTTTGGAATTTTCTGGGATTTATTTGGAATTTATTTGAATTTATTCCCTTTTGAAATAATTAAAGAATTTAATTTTGCAAATAAAATTTTGTTGGAAATATTTTATTTGGGTCCAAAATGTTCTAAAATATTTTCTAGAAATTTTCTGGAATTTTTCTAAGTGTTTTGCTATTTTAATGAATTAAATGAATTTCTGGAATTAATTTGATTATTTAATCGTTGGAAAAACCCAAACCGGTTTCACTATTCATCCGACCGGACCCGAGTCCAAGTCAGACTCGAGTCCGACCCGGACCCGACCGCGCCAGCCGTCTCGGTCGAACCAAGTCACCGAACCCTAACGCGCGTGACCGTCGGATCGTAATCCAACGGCCATGATCGCATCACGTCGCTCGAACCAGAGCCCGACCGAGCCAACCAGGTCGCCCGAGCCGGACCCGAGCCCGAAACCCCGTGCCTGTTGGATCTAGATCCAACGGCTCACGTTGAGCCACGTCACCCAATGCGAATCCATTTCGGATTCCGCCGCTGCAGCTGTGTGGGCCTCGGTTTCCGCGATTTTCACGGACTCCGAGGGACCTATTTAAGGCGCCGCCGCCGCCACCGGGTAGCCGACTCCCGTGCGCACCCGTAGCCCTAGCCCACGTCACCTGAGCCGCCACCGTTCGCCCGCTAGAGCTCGCCGTAGTTGCGCTAGGTTTCCGCCGCGGTTAATCGTCGATTTCGCCGCCGCCGTTGAGCCCAGATCCGGAACCGCAAGGTCAAGCTGCGTCGGAGGGTACCTTTCACCTCGCCGGAATCGCGCCCAAGCGCCATTGCCGTGGTCGCCGTCCTCGTCTCCGGTGAGCCAGCTCCGCCGCACGCCATCGCCGTCGCTCGAGCTCCACCAACCGTCCGATCAAGATCCAAGGGCCCAGATTCGTCTACGTCATCACCGGAAAAACCTCACGTGTTAATCTCTAGATCTATTTCCAACCGTTGGATCTAGATCCAACCGTTTAGATCGTGCCACGTAGCCGTAACTGCACCGTGCTAGGATAGATCTCAGCCGTTAGATCTAGATCGTACGGCTCGCGTTAACCCACGTTATAGTGTTAGATTACATCTTGACCGTCCGATCAAGATCGAACGGTCTGGGTCAGCCGAGTAGTTTCCTATTTTCGTTAAGCCAGATCTGATCTGGGCCATTGATTTTCAAATCAACGGCCGAGATCTAGCCACGTGGCTAGGAGGTGGCAAGCGACGCGTCGGGCCGGTCACGCCGATCACCGTGGCGTCGGTAGTGGACGCCACGCGTGGGGCTGCATGTCGGCCGGCAAGGCAAACCGCACCATGACATCATGCTGACGTCACGGTGGGGCCCAGCTGTCGGCCGTCCCTCAGCCGAGCGTGATGACGTCACCGCTGACGTCATCCGATAGGGCCCACATGTCAGTGAGACATGTGTTCATGGACCGGGTGCATGGTGGACCCAAACCGAACCGTGGACCACGTCCATGGACCGGCTAACGCAATAAATCGATTTTTCAATAGAAAAATAATTCGGTGGAAAATCAAAATCCACGCTGACGTCATGCTGACGTCATTATTCGGTTTTTCAGTATAAAAATAAATGAATTAATTCGAATTATTGATTTATTTGAATTTTGAAACTTCAAACGCTTATAACTTTTGCAATTTAACTCTGATTTGAGTGATTCAAATTTATAAATTTGTATAAAATTGAGATATACCCAATAGTGAATTTTATTTAATTTTCAGACCAAAGTTTTTCTCTGTAATATTTTTTGATTGATTATTTAAACTTTAAACGCTTGTAACTTTTGCGTTTTAACTCCGATTTCGCCGATTCAAATTCCTAAAAATCCATAAAATTATGCTCTCTCTGTTTATGGACTTCATTTGGATGTTTGGACAATTTTTGTCTACTGTTTTATTCATTTATTGCTATTTGCACGCGTTACGAGTAGACGTTGAAGTGCCCGAAGGCTTCGAAGGTGAAGTGTTGACCCAGGAGCCACCTCAGGACCAAGAACAAGTATTCTTTGAAGGCAAGTTGTGCTTTGACCAAGTTGATCCCATTTTGAAATTAATTTGATTTAAATTATTGCATGCTAGTTCAATTATAAAATGCTTTAATTAATTTTGGGGGATTAGTTAATTACCTAGTTGTTGTATGCCACCTTGACATAGATAATTGTATGCCATGAACCCCTTGTCACCCTAGTTGAGGATTAAATAGTTGGACATTATCAAATTACCAACATGGGTATTTAGATCGTTGTAGTATATTGCTTAGACACACTTTCGTGCTCATGACATGATTTTGGACAATCAAATGTTAATATTGACTTAATGATATATTGAACCTGTTTTGGAAAGGTATCATGTGTTGTGATGTTGATGGCACGTGGTGCATGGTAATCTACTGGGGGTTTGATAAATAGTTTTCGACCGGGGCATGTGGCAAGAATAATCGGGTGGGCTAGTTGTGGCATCGGGAGAGTTGGCTTGGTTCTTCGGGTAGTCATGCCCTGGTCAACATAAGGACTTAACCTTGCAAGCCTTTGAACTGAGTTAATCGTGAAACCACATGTCCGTAATGGGACGGACCTAGTTGAGTAAGTTACTAATAACTTGCATGTGATACCTCGGGTGTCAACTACACCCTTTGTGTAGCTTGAAAGGGGAGCGTACCAGTGTGATGGCATGGTACCCGTCCAACGGTATGTCGGTCCCATACTTCGCCTTTGTTAAGGGAAGGGATGGTGTATGGCAAAAACCGGAAAGGTTCACTTGTGTAGTTAGCCTTTCCCGAAAGGCTTTGTTACGATCACTCGCCCCTGTGGTGTTTGGCTGTATCTTGTGGGTAAAGTGCATAACCTCTGCAGAGTGTAAAATCTATTCGAATAGCCGTGTCCGCGGTATTGGACATTGCTCGGGGATTACAGTCAAGGGTTAGATTTTCTTGAAAATAACTTGAACTTGAGAGGTTTGGTTTGGTTAAATGATGATGTTGATGGAAATGTGGATTAGGAATGGGACAGATGTTTATTTAACTCCTGGAAAAGTTATTGATATTACACTGTTTCTATCGCTTTCGAATCTACTTATGTTATTTGTTAAATGCTGTTACTGCAAATGAACCATGAGCTATTCCTTTGTATTAAGCCATGCATGTAGCATATTAGTTGCATTCTGTGCATGACTTGCTGAGTACCAAGTACTCACCCTTGCCACAATACAACACCAGTTGAAGAAGAGTCTACACCAGCTTTGGAGGAGGAGCTCCAAGAGGAACCGTCTAACTAGGGAGCGAGCCCAGTCAGTTGCCTGTGGTATACTGGATGGCGCCACGAAGTTATCTTATTTTTCGCTGCTATTATTTCTCTTTTATTAAGTTTTCGCCCTGCATGGCGTATATTTGTAACTTGACCTTAAGGTCGAGTTCGTTGAGTATGATTGTGATATTTACCAATGTTGAGACTGTGTGCACTAGCGTGTTCCTGGACTAGTGTTGATTACACAGAGGGTCTGGATTTGCAAATTCGGGTCCCGAGAGAGGTGGTATTAGAGCCATACTGACTGTAGGCTCAACCCTTAGTTAGAATGGCGGTAGTAAGGATAAAACCTATTTTCTAAAGCTAAAGGTTTGTCAAGATGATGAATGAATTCTCGACTTACCCCCTTCTCTCTTTTCTTACCCCCTTGCTGAATTTTTCCCTTACCCTCATCACAATTTGAAATTTGTTCTTACGTGAGCATTTTGTGACAGATGGAGGGAGAGATCAACTACGTCGACCTTGAGGTTGGCCACGCCGCGAAACTTTGGTGTGTGCTGTAGTTTCTTGAAGGTTTTGAGAAGCCGCAATACCAAGTGAACGTCATCCGACAAGCGGGACTGATTAAGGCTTGTGACGTGAAGATCACGGTACATGCCAGGAAGAAGGGCAAGGGCAACCGTCCAATATACTGCACCGCCAGGAGGTCGACAATGCAGATGGGAATTCAGGAGGTATCACGACGAGCGATGCGACACATCGCCCGCATCTACGCCAGCGAGCTGGAGGGCGCGGTGTACCGCTACCATCCACACAACAACAACCTTCTTGACCCGAAGCTGATTCAGGATGAGAATGCCACGGTCACACAGCTGGCACGACTTGTCATCGCTCAGGAGGATGTGCTCGATGATACGAACCGGGAGCTACAGAAGGCTCGCGAGGAGGTCACAATAAAGAAGAACCGATGGCGAGAAGCTTAAGAGCATGTGTCCCACCTTCTGCGAAGGATTGACGAGTTGGAGATGGCATTGTACGGACCGGGACCAGAGCCAGTACTTGAGTTACATGAGCTGGACCCGGAGGAGTCAGATCTCGAGGAGGACACTGCTTCTTCAACTACCACAGTTGCAGGGCATGGTGATTGTTTCGCGTCGATGCCACCGCACCCGCACCCAGGCAGAGGAGGTTTTCTTGACGAGTGAGCCTAGGTCTTGTAGTTGGGACTCCTTCGTCAAGTCGTGTTATAGAATAAAGAGTCACCCTTAGAGGCGTTGGATTTTCATCGCTTACTGAGTGTACAGTATGTGTTGCAGGCCCTTAGGCGTTGTAAGCAACCATACCGAGCCATTATTGTTTGTATAATAAAGTTGAATTTTGAGTTACACTTTCCTCCCTGCATAAGTTACTCTACTACTTGTCTATGCTTGCTTCCCTCCTGTCTTTAAACCCTGGAGCAATCGATAGATGGTGAACACCCGCGGAAACCTTGGAGGCAATGGGAGTGGTTCTCGCCCAGCTGGGAACCCTAATGACAGAGCACCTGCACCTCACCCAGCACCGCCAGTTGACATGCAGAACTTTGGAGCTTTTCTTGCTACACAGACCCAGCTGATGCATGCCATGATGCAACAGATGCAGCAGGTCACTGCTCAGGCCACCGCTAACCAAGCAAATCAGGGACAACGACAGGGAGCAAAGTTGTCGGAGTTTATGAGGACTCATCCACCCACTTTCTCTGGGAATGCCAATCCACTGGAGGCGGATGATTGGCTAAGGTCAATAGAAAGGAAGTTACACATTGCCCAATGCATGGGAAATGAGAAGGTGCTTTACGCATCTCATCAGTTGGAAGGGACCGCCGCTGAATGGTGGGAAAACTTCTGCGCCACGCAGGAGAACCCACAGGACATCACGTGGGAGGAGTTTACGGCTGCGTTTCGTCAGTACCATGTCCCTGAAGGAATAATGGACCTTAAGAAGGAAGAGTTCAGGGCATTGAAGCAAGGTAATCAACCGGTGTCAGAATATCTGAACAAGTTCACACAGCTTGCACGCTACGCACCTGAAGATGTAGCGATAGATAAGGCCAGACAGTCTCGCTTCATGAAGAGACTCAACTCAGATCGCAGTGGGGTGATCACCCACACCTTTCCAGATTTCCAGGAGCTTGTGAACAAAGCGCTTATTCTTGAGGACAAGCGCAAGGAACTGGATGAGAACAGGAAACGCAGAATGCAGCAGCAGGGATCACGTCAGGGTGCGCAGCAGCGTCTGCGTGTTGCGCCAAATCAGTTTTTCAGATTTCAACCGCAGAATGCAGCAAGAACACCGTCGCCAGCACCAAGGCCTGTTAATCAGAATTTCGGACTCGGCCCGGCCGAAACGCCGCTACAAGCAACCAGCAGGGCACAGTGAGGTGTTGCTATACATGCAATGAGCCAGGGCATTTTTCCAACAACTGCCCCAAGAAGACAGCCGGAGTGACCCCAATTCGCTTCAACTTGGGCTCCACACCAGCCAAGACCGCAGCCCCAGGAGCGAACCGCAGAGCAGCACAGCCAGGAGCCGCACCCCAGACCGTGGTGAGAGGCAGAGTCAATCACTTGACCGCAGATGCACTCCAAAATGCCACGGACGTCATACTGGGTAAGATACTTGTCAAATCAGTACCTGCAACAGTTTTGTTTGACTCAGGAGCTTCGCATTCGTTTGTTTCCCGAGATTTTGTTTCTAGGAACGATTTGGAGATTGTGGATCTTAAGTGCATGCTTATAGTTCAAACCCCTGGGTTAGAACTACGATCTCAAGTAGGATGTTCTGGGGTGAGAATATTAATAGATGGGGTAGAGTTCTTAGCGAACCTTATTATATTGGGAACCCAGACCCTAGATGTTATTTTGGGAATGGACTGGTTATCCAAGCACAAGGCCGTGTTAGACTGTGGACGAAGAGTCATATCAGTTGAGAGCCCGTGTGGAAGAAAAGTGGAATTTCAAGCGACTGCCGTTAGAGATGGACAGCTGATGGTTAACAGCGCAAAGGCAATCAGCATAGAGGATGTCTTAGTGGTGAATGAGTATCCAGATGTTTTTCCTGAAGATCTACCTGGTATGCCGCCCGACAGAGACATAGAGCTTGTGATAGAGCTTGTACCTAGTACAACGCCGATAGCAAAGAGACCATATCGGATGTCCACTGAAGAATTGGTGGAGATGAAGAAACAGCTTGAAGAGTTGATGGAGAAAGGATTCATCAGACCGAGTTCGTCGCCATGGGGAGCGCCAGTTCTGTTTGTCAAGAAGAAGGACGGGAGTTTCAGGATGTGCATTGACTACCGTGCACTCAATGAAGTCACCGTGAAGAATAAGTACCCGCTACCCAGGATCGATGACCTGTTTGACCAGCTAGGAGGAGCCAGAGTTTTCTCCAAGATTGATTTGAGATCGGGATACCACCAGCTGAAGATCTGATCGGAAGATATTCCGAAGACCGCATTTTTTTCAAGATATGGACATTACGAGTTTACTGTTATGTCCTTCGGTCTGACAAATGCGCCAGGTTACTTCATGAATATGATGAACAAGGTTTTCATGGAGTACTTGGATAAGTTTGTCGTCGTGTTCATAGATGACATCTCATCTACTCCAAGACAAAGGAAGAACATGCGGAGCACCTGAGGCGAGTTTTGGCGAAGCTGAGGGAACAGCAACTTTTCGCCAAGTTCAGCAAGTGCGATTTTTGGAAAGACAAGGTAGAATTCCTTGGACATGTAATGACCGCAGAAGGAGTTGTTGTAGATCTAAGCAAGGTAGAAGCTGTGTTACATTGGGAGCAGCCGAAGACCGTGACCCAGATTCGTAGTTTTCTTGGAATGGCAGGTTACTACCGCCGATTCATTGAAGGCTTTTCGACGATTGCGAGACCTCTTACGCAATTGTTGAAAAAGGAGAAGAAGTTTGCATGGACGCCGGAGTGCGAGAAAGGTTTTCAAGAACTGAAGAAGCGATTGACATCAGCACTGGTGTTAGTTCTACCAAACGTCAATCAAAGCTTTGATATTTACTGTGATGCATTGCGCCAAGGACTTGGATGTGTGCTGATGCAGAACGGGAAGGTCGTCGCATATGCATCAAAGCAGCTGAGGCCGCATGAGGAGAATTATCCGACGCATGACCTAGAGTTAGCTGCCATAGTGCATGCCTTGAAGTTGTGGCGTCATTATTTGATTGGGAATAGATGTGAAGTGTATACGGATCATAAGAGTCTTAAGTATATATTCACCAAATCAGACTTGAACATGAGGCAGAGGAGATGGTTGGAACTGATCAAGGATTATAATGTGGGAATCCATTACCATCCCGGGAAGGCCAATGTGGTGGCCGATGCCTTGAGTAGGAAGAGCCATACTGTGAACATGTTGATAGCCGCGAGTCAGGAAGAGCTTTGCAAGGATTTCCAGAGAATGCAGATTGAAGTGGTCCCAGGAGGATTCTTGGCCGCATTAGAAGTGAAGCCTACCCTGGAGGATCAGATCCGAGAAGGACAGAAGGATGACGACAAGATCCATAGGATTAAGTCCAAGATGGATGAAGGCAAGACAAAAGACTTCAAGCTGGATGAGCAAGGCACGTTGTGGATGGAGGATCGAATTTGTGTGCCGAACAAGAAGGAGCTGAAGCAGTTGATCCTAGAGGAAGCCCATGACTCCAAGTATTCAATTTACCCTGGAAGTGCCAAGATGTATCAGGATTTGAAGGAAAGATTCTGGTGGCCGAGCATGAAGCGTGAAGTTGCCGAGCATGTTGCGCTGTGCGACATATGCCAGAGAGTCAAGGCAATGCATCAGAGGCCAGCAGGACTGCTGCAGCCGTTAAAGATACCTGAGTGGAAGTGGGAAGAAATCGGAATAGATTTCATTACCGGTTTGCCGAAAACTCAGGGTGGATATGACTCCATATGGGTTATAGTAGACCGCTTGACTAAGGTTGCCCATTTTATTTCGGTAAAGACCACTTACTCGGGAGATAAGTTAGCAGAATTGTACATGACCAGGATCGTCTGTTTGCATGGAATGCCGAAGAAGATTGTATCGGACAGAGGTACCCAGTTTACCTCGAGATTCTGGAATAAGCTGCATGAAGCCATGGGGACCCATTTGAATTTCAGTACAGCTTATCACCCTCAGACGGATGGACAGACCGAGAGAGTTAACCAGATTCTAGAGGACATGTTAAGAGCTTGTGCATTAGCTTATGCTACCTCTTGGGATAAAAGTCTGCCGTATGCTGAGTTCAGTTACAACAATAGCTATCAAGCAAGTTTACAAATGTCACCTTTTGAGGCACTATACGGTCGACCTTGTCGAACACCGTTGAACTGGAATGAGACAGGTGAACGCCGTGTCTTTGGGCTGGACATTCTTCAAGAAGCCGAAGAGCAGATTGCCATGATCCGGGAAAGGCTGAAGATAGCACAGTCAAGACAGAAAAGCTACGCCGATAACTGTCGCCGAGACTTGAGCTTTGAACCAGAGGATTTCGTGTACCTTAGGGTTACACCACTCAAGGGAGTCAAGAGATTCCATGCCAAAGGAAAACTCGCGCCGAGATATGTTGGGCCGTTCAAGGTTCTCAGCCGTAGAGGTGAAGTTGCATATCAACTAGAGTTGCCGCAGTCGCTGGCAAGGGTACATGACGTGTTCCACGTGTCCCAGCTGAAGAAGTGCCTTCGAGTACCAGACGAGCAGATACCGTTAAAGTCGATAGAACTGCGAGAGGATCTCACTTACAAGGAACATCCCGTCAAGATTTTGGACACCATGGATCGAGAGACGAGAAACAAGTCAACCCGTTTTTGCAGAGTTCAATGGAGCAACCATGCAGAGAGTGAAGCAACTTGGGAGCGCGAGGAGGATCTGAAGAAAGAATTTCCAAACCTATTCTTTAGTAAGCCCTGAATCTCGGGGACGAGATTCTGTTAAGGGGGAAGGTTTGTAACACCCCAATTTTTGCTTTTCATGATTTAAATAAGATTTATCACTTTTGTGAATTTTTGGAATTTTCCGGGATTTATTTGGAATTTATTTGAATTTATTCCCTTTTGAAATAATTAAAGAATTTAATTTTGCAAATAAAATTTTGTTGGAAATATTTTATTTGAGTCCAAAATGTTCTAAAATATTTTCTAGAATTTTTCTGAGTGTTTTGCTATTTTTAATTAATTAAATGAATTTCTGGAATTAATTTGATTATTTAATCGTTGGAAAAACCCAAACCGGTTTCACTGTTCATCCGACCAGACCGATCTGAGTCGACTCGACTCGAAGTCGACCGGACAGCCGCGCCAGCCGTCTCGGTCGAACCAAGTCACCGTGTAACATCCTCGTTTTGGCTTTCTGGAGAAAAACCTAATTTAAATAAAGTAAATTCAAAAGTTGGAGTTTCATTGGTGTTTATAATAACCTGGCATCCTTTTCCCTTCGAAATCGGGAATTAATTCCCTCCCGGGCGAAAATTCGGGTTTTCGATTCATGGGACCCGAAAATTCACCCGAGTCCAAAAGTGCTCCAAAAATCTCCAAACCACTTCTAAAATGTTCCAAATATTCCGAAATGATTTTAGGAATCATTCCTCGGATTTTTGGACATCCGTTCCTATTTTATCTCGCGCGGCTTTTGTTTAATGCCTGCGATCCGCGCCCGAATATCCAATTCCACAAAAATCATCCAAATTCAACCAAACCACTTCCATTGAGTTCCAAATAATCTAAAATGGCTCTAAGAATTTTTCTGGAATTTTTAGACCATTTTTCCCTATTTTTCTCTAGGGCGGAACTTTCGCGTATAAGCCGACCAACCGTGGGCCGCCACGTGGCAAGTGAACAGTAGCTTCTTCCACCTTGGATTGGCCTGTGCGTGTTCTTGCTTGGGAGGAAATAACAGAGAAGCTTCCCTTCTCTCCTCCATGGATTCAAATTCGTGTATCTCCCTCCATACAACTCCAAATCGCGAACCGTCGGATCCGTTGGAATCTGTGACCTCCTCTTTCTATCCATGGGGATAATGCACCGAGATCGCTATTTGGTTTTTGAACGGTTCGAGGAAACCGAATCGACCTTTATGGGGATTGAGCGGCGTTTCTAATCCGTTTAGCGTGATTCCGCCCCTCATCTCTCAGTATAAGAACCCTCTTTCCGGTGGTATAGCTCTCAGTTAGCCTCTCAAATCCAATTGGCCGCAAGATCGAGAAAAACCGACGAACTTTGGTTGTTCTTCGCGTTCTTCGTGTTCTTGCTCATATCTTCCACTCCGGTGGATCTTTCTCCCTCCCGTTCGTTTCTTTGTGTTAGCATGGATGTCTAGTCTCTAATCCTTCCATTGATTTTAGGTTTCATCATCCGTAGGCGGCAATTTCGGATTTTGCTCGTCTCATTTGCACCGTGTTAAATCGTCGATTTCTTGGTCCGGTGAGAATTGGTTCAATTCCTCCGTTCTTAGGGCCTTCTAGTGTTGATCTAGCTATTCCATTAATTATTTGGATATGGTTTAGTTCAAATTCGTGAAAGTCGGTTTGGAAAAGTGTGTGGCCTCTCTGTTCTTCTCGTCTGTGCGGCGTGCTCGCCGAGTTCCGCCGCCGTCGCCGCCATCTGGCCGGCCCTTGCCGCCCCGCCCGCCCGTCCGCCGCTTTGGCCAGCCGCCGTCGCCAGCCGCCGCCAGCGCCGCGCCGCCGCCGCCGCAGCGTCGCTCCGTCGCCGCTCGGCCGCTCCGGCCGGCAAAACCGCCGCCGGACCGCCCGCTGCATCCGGTCCTCGCCGCCGCCGCCGGCCGTCTGCCAGCGCCGCGCCAGCGCCCGCCCGCCGCCACCAGCGCGCCCTTGCGCCGCCTCCGGCCACCTCCGGCCGCCCGTCGCCAGCGCTCGCGCCTCCGCCGATCACCGGCGCCGGCCCGCTCTCCTCGGCGCCCTTTGCCCTCTCTCTCTCCTCTGTTTCCTTCACCATGGCAAAGCTTGAAGAAGCCCTTTACTCAATGACAAGTAGGCCCCACTGTCATACCCTCAAGACCCAGTCAAAGCCAGTCAACGCCAGTCAAAGCTCGGTCAAGGCCCCTGTTGACCAATCAAACCCGAAGGGAATATTCCCGGAATATTCTCGGTTTTCGATTTATTTGAAATTCAAACTTCGGAAGCTCATAACTTTCTCATCCGAACTCCGTTTGCCCCCATTCAAATTTCTAAATTCATCTAAAATCAAGACCTTCCTGCCAGTACTAATTTTATAATTTTTGGATTTTATTTATTTTCTGTTATTTATTTATTGCCTCGTTTTGCGTGTAGTCGACGATCCATGTGACCGCCCGATTTCGCCGTCGAGCCTTCCGAGTTCGACACCGCCGCAAGAATGAAGGCAAGTCTCCTTGATGCACTTTGCTCCTATGTTTGCAAAATGATTTAAAATTGTTTATAAAGTTGCATGGCTATTTTTAATTAAATATGTCAAATGTAAGAGCTAGTTATTCCGAACTTGTTGATTCCTCCATGACATTGTTAATCATATCCATTGTAACCCTAGAACATTGTTTATACCATGCTTATGCTTATATGGTATCCGTTGCTATGTAGTACGGTAGAATTGCTTAGGACCTTTTCCGATGAAAACAACCCATGGGTGGGATTATTCAAAAAGAATGTTATTAAGCGTGATTTGAAAGTTATTATTATGATTTTGGTCCTGTTTTCTAAAATAAAAGAAAAGGAAAATGATTTCGACTTGGGCGGCCTGGAATGTCAGGTGGAAGCGGATCAAGTTTTGATCCTTTTGTGCAAAGTACGGACCCAAGTCATATAAGGACCGATGCTTATGATTGCCATTTCAAGCATAACCGTACTACCACATGTCTATAATGGTACGACCTGGCTCACTAATTTGTAGAAGCCTAGTTTAGACTCACCACTCGGTTGTTGTGTGAGAGCCGGACGGAGGCATTGTTGTGGATGTTGTTTTGCTCACACGGCGCAAAAGGGGGCTTCTGTACTGGGTGGAGGGAACCCTAACAGCGGTGAAACCTCAGCGGGTGGGTCTAGTTAGGTAGATACATTGTAACGGCCTTGTCAAGATATCCCTGCCGGCACACCTAAGGAAGTGTGTTAATTGCATGGCATCAAGGATATATCTTGTCTTGTGGGTAAAGTTGTACACCTCTGCAGAGTAAAACTATTCGAATAGCCGTGCCTCTGATTCTGAGGCAAAGCGAAGAATGCTTTCATATTGGTAGACTTTGATTTTGTTTTTAAAACCAAAAGGTGTTTTGTTTTGGGGTTCGGGAGTGGTTAGAACTCTCGAATGTTGTTTGGCGGAAAGAGCCAACCCAGGTGGATAGAACCTGTTTTACCTTTGACGGATGGAGTCACCTGATTAACTTTGATCCTTTTTAATTGTTGGCGGATAGAGCCTTTATGTTAGTGATGGTGGATAGAACCTCACTACAATAATAAATAATTCAATTATTAAAAAGAGTTGTAAAATATGCTTTGTGAAATTTATTACTTAAGTATGATTTAATCAAATGTGGCTTTATGCAAATAAACCCTATTAAGCTTCCTTTGGAAAGCCCCTCATGATCATACTTTCTGACTTCTTGAGTACTTTTGTACTCACGTGCTACGCCAACATTGTAATCATCGAAATTTATCAAGATGCCGAAGAGGAGGAGGAGTTCTTCGAGGAGGATTGCCGGGAGGACTAGTTGCGTTCCTAGTCGCCGCTTTGTGGCGTTGTGGCGTTCAGCGCGTTGCTTTCTTTGCTTCCATTTGTTTTGAGTGTCCGGTCGTTGGGACCGAGTATTGTAATAAGTGGCCATGTGGCCCATACTTGAATATTTATATTACAGTTTCGTTTTGTTCGGCAATGAAGTATCATGTATTTGTGTGTACTAGCTCTTGATCCGGGACTAGTGCGGAAATACACAGAGATTACGGATAGCTGATCCGAGTCCCACAAATGTGGTATCGAGCACTGGACGATCGTAGGGACGTGCCCTAGTTAGCATGGCAAAGCCTTAAGGACTCATATTTTATAAAAATATATTTGCAAAAGTTTAAGTTCCTTTGCTTCTATCTCTTCTATCTTAGTATCTTGTGCTCATCCTCTCTTTTATTTAAACTTTGGTTACTAATTCTGTCTTCTTTCAAAATTTGTAGATGTCGGTTTACACCACCTTTGCCGGCGAGGCTGGAGGCTTTTGCGAGGAGTCATCGCGATGCTCCGAGAGCTGAGCTTTCCCCATCGCCGGAGTATCGCTACCGATCAATGCCTGGTCTTGTCCGGGACATGTGGCGAGTCCGCTTGCTAGTCTTCGCGAGCCGCCTTCGCGTCGAGGACCGGCCGTTTTACTTCACGGCCGAGAGACCAATTCTGGCGTTCGTGCTTCAGGCCGCGGCCAGAAAGGCTATCCTCATGTTGGGACAGAGCTACCGCGATATCTTTGGAGAACTCTCGTCTGCATTTGTTTCCCGCTTCCGAGGTTGGGCGGGTGTACGGCCGATTTAGGAAGTTTGGCCCGAGAGAGGACCCGGCAAGTGGTGCACTTGGGGTCACTTTACGTCGAGCGCAGGATGAGGCCTACGTCCGGATGTCGGCGAGCTCTTTGGTCTGCGTCGGGACTTGACGGCAGCGAGAGAGAAGATCTCTCGGTTCGAGGAGGAGAGGAGGAGCATCCCATCGCCCCCACCGCCAGCTCCTGTGCAGGAGGCATAGCCCGTGGCGCCGCCACCACCAGCCCCGGTTCGGGAGGAACCGCCGGCCCGCGACATCCCAGAGGACACGCCGCCAGCCAAGCGTCATCAAGGTCTGAGGCTTGGACTCTGCGGCGCCAAGTCCGTTCGTCTCCCTTCGCGCCGGGATTTTCTCACGATTGCTTTGGCTGCCCCTGAAGGAAGCGGGATCTTCGGCAGCAGCTTCACCTTCCCGCAGCAGGAGCGAGGAGGAGGAAGAGGAGGAGGACCCGTCCCCGCACGTCTTCGGCAGCGACGCGAGTTCTTAGATAGTTTCAGTCTACAGGATCTTAATTTTGTCGCGTTAGAGCGTAGAATAAGTGATTCTTTGGATTGTATCGTGCCCTTAGGCATTTGTGATACTGACCACCTCCCAAAACTATTTGATTTTAATTGAAGTTCGATTGGTTTTTCCTTCGGTTGTGTGCTCTTTTGGTTGTGCCCTTGTGTTGAGGATGTGGTTTAGTTCCCGTTGCTTACCTATGCTTCTCCCTCTTTCCTTGTGCTTGACCGCCTTGTGCGAGATGGAGAAGCGTTGGCGTGGTCGTGGTCGTGGAAGGCCCACAGGCCGTGGTAGAGGCCGTGGGCGAGCCAGCGTGCGGTGCACTTTCAAGAGGAAGCGAGTATGTGGAGCCACCGCGGCCGCAGGACAAGAGCAAGTGCAACACCCTGCCGCTCGGCCACGATCCGCCGCCGCCCCACCACCGGCTCGGCCGCCGAATATGGAACAAATGATGGCGATGCGGCTTCAATTCTTGGCGTTAGCTCGAGCGTCTGAACCAACCTCAAGCAGCGGCTTTCCGCTCAAGCTCAACCGCCCCAATCCAAGTTTGGGGAGTTCATGAGACTCGACCCCGACTTTTCTTTGGATCCATGAATCCATTTGGATGCGATGATTGGCTCAAGGAAGTTGGCGTAAAGCGCACTTGGCTCAGTCACGATGACATAGAGAGTGTGCGATGCGCATCTCACCAGCTCAAGGAACTGCAGCCAGCGGTGGGAGAACTCTTGTGCCGCCCATGCCGACCGAGAATATTCCATGGAATGAGTTCGTGGAAGCCTTGAGGGCTACTCATATCCCAAGGGGATTATGGAAATGAAGCGTCGTGAGTTTCACAAGCTTCAAAGAAACTTGTGCATCTCGGAGTACCTTAACCGCTTCACAATGTTGTCGATGCAGCGACCGCGGATGTCGCCAGCGAGGCCAAGATTTGGCGATTCATGGAGGGCCTTGACCCCAACTTGAAGGTACTGGTGGTTTCAGCGACTACCGTCGTTCGGCCACATGATTAACTAGGCGCTGATTCAAGAGGATGCGCAGCGTCAGCTTTTTGAGTCGAGCAAGAGAAAAATGATGTTTTGAGACTCGCCGGTGCCGGCCGATTCAGGCCCGCGCACTTTTCAAGAAGAATGCCACCGGCCGGCGGCCAGCGGTGGCCCCGGGACCCCAATGTCTACCCGTGCCCCCTTTGGACAAGCCTCTGCGGCGATCGAGAGCTCAAGTTCGGAAGAGTGGGACAGCTATGGCGAGAGTGCGATGCTTCAGCTGCGAGGAGATGGGGCACTACGCCAACAAGCTGCCCCAGAAGCGTCGGCCGTCACCCGGTGAGGTTCAACCTGGGATCGGCGCCCGGCCGCGCCCCTGCGGCGGCTCAAGGAAGAGGAACCCCTCGGACTCGCGCCGCGCCAAGGACTGCGAGGAAGAGGCGTGTGAACCACATCACCGCGGAGGAAGCTCGGAGATGCGCCAGGCGTGGTCTATGGTAAGTTCCATGTGAACTCGATGCACCTTGATTCTATTTGATTACGGTGCAACCCATTCTTTCATATCAGTACTTGGTTAAAAAGCATAAGCCAGGACACCTTACGGTTAAGAAACCCTTTGCTAGTGCAATCACAGAAAGAACTAAGAACAACTACATGCAATCAGAAGATGGATATAGTAATAAAAGGGGTAAAGTTCCTAGCGAACTTAATCTTGTTGGATACTAAGGGTATAGAAGTAATCCTTGGAATGGATTGGCTAACCAAGTATAAAGGGTCGAGATAGTGTGCTAGTAGAGCTATCTCTCTTACCAGCCCTGAGGGGATTAGAGTGGAGTTCTTATCTAATCTTGCCTCTAAGGGGGGTAGCACCCTAAACCGTTTGAAAGGTACTTCGTTGGAGAAGGTACCGATCGTCAATGAGTACCCGGATGTGTTCCCGGAGGAGTTGCCTGCTATGCCACCAGATCGAGATGTGGAATTTGTGATTGAGCTGGTACCTGGTACCGCTCCAATCTCGAAGAGACCCAACCGTTTGCCTTCTAACGAGTTGGTCGAGATGAAGAAGCAGATTGAGGAATTGCAAGAGAAAGGATTCATCAGACCCAGTTCGTCGCCATGGGGATCGCCTGTGATCTTCGTCACCAAGAAAGACGGTAGTCTAAGGATGTGCATAGACTACAGGTCTTTGAATGAGGTCACGATCAAGAACAAGTATCCGCTGCCTCGGATAGATGATCTGTTTGACCAGTTGAAGGGAGCCCAAGTCTTCTCCAAAATAGATTTGAGATCGGGATATCATCAGCTGAAGATAAGAAAGGAAGATATTCCGAAGACAGCCTTCACCACCCGATATGGACTGTACGAGTTCACAGTCATGTCTTTTGGGTTAACCAATGCTCCTTCTTATTTCATGAATCTGATGAATAAGGTGTTTATGGAGTATTTAGACAAGTTCGTCGTAGTATTCATCGACGACATTCTTGTCTATTCCAAGAGCAGAAAAGAGCATGAAGACCATCTGCGAATAGTCTTGGAAACACTAAGGGAGCATCAGCTGTTTGCCAAGTTTAGTAAGTGTGACTTCTGGCTGAAAGAAGTGTCTTTCCTGGGTCATATCATTTCTGCTGCAGGAGTAGCAGTAGATCCAGCGAAAGTGAGAGATGTTTTGGATTGGACACAACCCAAGTCAGTCCCGGAGATCCGAAGTTTTCTTGGATTAGCGGGTTATTATCGAAGATTCATTGAAGGTTTCTCGAAGATAGCCAGACCTCTTACTCAGCTTCTGAAAAAGGAAAAGAAGTTTGAATGGACTAAAGCCTGTGAGCAAAGTTTTCAGGAGTTGAAAAAGAGATTAACCTCAGCCCCAGTGCTTATTTTGCTAGACATCCATAAGGACTTTGAAGTGTATTGTGATGCTTCGAAGCAAGGACTTGGATGTGTTATGATGCAAGAAGGAAAGGTAATAGCCTATGCTTCAAGACAACTGCGACCTCATGAAGAAAACTATCCTATTCATGACTTGGAGTTAGCCGCAGTTGTGCACGCACTCAAGATATGGAGGCATTACTTGATCGGCAATAGATGTGAAATCTATACGGGATCATAAAAGTCTGAAGTATATCTCACTCAGCCTGATCTTAACCTGAGACAGAGAAGATGGTTGGAGTTGGTGAAAGATTATAATCTGGGAATTCATTATCACCCTGGAAAAGCGAACGTTGTTGCGGATGCTTTGAGCAGGAAAGCTCACTGCAACAATATGAGAGTGCAACAAAGCCAACCGGCGCTTCACGATGAATTTCGGTGCCTTAACCTGGAATTAGTAAATGAAGGGTGTATTTATAATTTGGAGGTCAAATCAACCTTGGAAGATCAAATCAAGGAGGCTCATAAGGACGATAAAGGTATTGCCAACCTGAAGGAAGGTCTAAAGAAAGGAAAGCACCCCGGATTTTCAGAAGATGACCAGGGAACTGTTTGGTTCGGGAAAAGAATAGTGGTCCCTAACCAAGAAGAAATCAAGAAGGTGATCTTGAAGGAAGCTCACGATTCAGTATATTCTATTCACCCAGGAGGCATCAAAATGTATGCTGATTTGAAAGAGAAGTATTGGTGGTCCAATATGAAGAAAGAAGTTGCAGACTTCGTAGCACGGTGTGATGTGTGTCAGTTGGTAAAAGCAGAGCATCAGAGACCCGCTGGTCTATTGCAGCCTTTGCAAGTGCCTGTATGGAAATGGGAAGAAATTGGAATGGATTTTATAACTGGATTACCTAAAACTAAATCTGGTTATGATTCCATCTGGGTTATTGTGGATCGATTGACCAAAGTGGCCCACTTTATCCCGGTAAAGACAACCTATTCTGGAGACAAGCTTGCTGAGTTGTATATGGCCAAGATTGTATGTTTACACGGTGTGCCAAAGAAGATTGTGTCTGATCGAGGTTCCCAGTTCACCTCGAGATTCTGGCAGCAAATGCATGAGGTGTTGGGCACGAATCTTAATTTCAGTACTGCATATCATCCCCAGACGGATGGCCAGACCGAAAGGGTCAATCAAATCTTAGAGGATATGTTGAGAGCTTGTGCTCTAACATATAAAGGCTCGTGGGATCAGAATTTGCCCTATGCAGAGTTTTCCTATAACAACAGTTATCAAGCCAGTTTGAAGATGGCGCCTTTTGAAGCTTTGTATGGAAGAAAGTGCCGAACACCCTTATATTGGAAAGAGACCGAAGCAGGGCAAATCATTGGACCAGATATTCTGAAAGAAGCCGAAGAGCAAGTCAGACAGATCCGGGCAAATCTGAAGACAGCTCAGTCCAGACAGAAAAGTTATGCGGACAATCGTCGAAGAGAATTAAGCTTTGTACCTGGAGACCATGTGTATTTGAAGGTATCCCCGATGAAAGGAATGAAACGATTCCGCGTCAGTGGAAAATTAGCACCCCGCTATATCGGACCATTCAAGGTGATTGCCCGAAAAGGCGAAGTTGCTTATAAATTGGAATTGCCGCCACAGCTTTCAGGAGTACATGATGTCTTTCATGTGTCTCAGTTAAAGAAGTGTCTCCGAGTGCCGGAACATCAATTGTCGTTGAAAGACATGGAACTCAAAGAAGACTTGTCTTACCCGGAGTATCCCATCAAGATTTTGGATGAAGCCGAGCGTCGGACACGAAGCCGAGTGATCAAGTTCTGCAAGGTTCAGTGGAGCAACCATTCTGAGAAGGAAGCTACTTGGGAACGTGAAGAGGATCTTCGAGCAGAGTTTCCTAACCTTTTTCTTTCTCCGTCTGAATCTCGGGGACGAGATTCTCTCTAAGGGGGCTAGGTTTGTAACATCCTCGTTTTGGCTTTCTGGAGAAAAACCTAATTTAAATAAAGTAAATTCAAAAGTTGGAGTTTCATTGGTGTTTATAATAACCTGGCATCCTTTTCCCTTCGAAATCGGGAATTAATTCCCTCCCGGGCGAAAAATCGGGTTTTCCAGTTCATAGGGACGAAAAATTCACCCGAGTCCAAAAGTGCTCCAAAAATCTCCAAACCACTTCTAAAATGTTCCAAATATTCCGAAATGATTTTAGGAATCATTCCTCGGATTTTTGGACATCCGTTCCTATTTTATCTCGCGCGGCTTTTGTTTAATGCCTGCGATCCGCGCCCGATTATCCAATTCCACAAAAATCATCCAAATTCAACCAAACCACTTCCATTGAGTTCCAAATAATCTAAAATGGCTCTAGGAATTTTTCAGGAATTTTTAGACCATTTTTCCCTATTTTTCTCTAGGGCGGAACTTTCGCGTATAAGCCGACCAGCCGTGGGCCGCCACGTGGCAAGTGAACAGTAGCTTCTTCCACCTTGGATTGGCCTGTGCGTGTTCTTGCTTGGGAGGAAATAACAGAGAAGCTTCCCTTCTCTCCTCCATGGATTCAAATTCGTGTATCTCCCTCCATACAACTCCAAATCGCGAACCGTCGGATCCGTTGGAATCACAACGGCCTCCTCTTTCTATCCATGGGGATAATGCACCCGAGATCGCGCTGGTTTTTGAACGGTTGCGAGGAAACCGGAATCGACCTTTATGGGGATTGAGCGGTCGTTTCTAATCCGTTTCGCGTGATTCCGCCCCTCATCTCTCCGTATAAGAACCCTCTTTCCGGTGGTATAGCTCTCCGTTAGCCTCTCAAATCCAATTGGCCGCAAGATCGAGAAAAACCGACGAACTTTGGTTGTTCTTCGCGTTCTTCGTGTTCTTGCTCATATCTTCCACTCCGGTGGATCTTTCTCCCTCCCGTTCGTTTCTTTGTGTTAGCATGGATGTCTAGTCTCTAATCCTTCCATTGATTTTAGGTTTCATCATCCGTGGGCGACGAATTTCGGATTTTGCTCGTCTCGGCTGCACCCGTGTTCGTCGTCGATTTCTTCGAGTCCGGTGAGAATTGGTTCAATTCCTCCCGTTCTTAGGGCCTTCTAGTGTTGATCTAGCTATTCCATTAATTATTTGGATATGGTTTAGTTCAAATTCGTGAGAAATTCGGTTTTTGGAAAAGTGTGTGGCCTCTCTGTTCTTCTCGTCCTGTGCGCGTGCTCGCCGGAGTTCCGCTGCCGTCGCCGCCATCCTGGCCGGCCTTGCCGCCCGGCCGCCCAGCGCCAGCGCCCGCCCGCCGCCGCCAGACGTGCGCTCCGCCCGCCGCTCCGGCAGCTCGGCTGGCAGCCCGCCCGCCGGACCGCCGCCTCCGGTCCTCGCCCGCCGCCCGCCGCCGTCGCCCGCCAGCGCGCCAGCGCCAGCGCCCGCCGCCACCGCCGCCGCCAGCGCGCCACCTCCGGCCGCCCCGTCGCCGCCGGCGGCTCCGCCACGCCGCCGCCTCCCCGCCGGTCACCGGCCGCCGGCCGGCTCTCCCTCGCCGGCGCCCTTTGCCCTCTTTCTCTCCTCTGTTTCCTTCACCATGGCAAAGCTTGAAGAAGCCCTTTACTCAATGACAAGTAGGCCCCACTGTCATACCCTCAAGACCCAGTCAAATCCAGTCAACGCCAGTCAAAGCTCGGTCAAGGCCCCTGTTGACCAGTCAAACCCGAAGGGAATATTCCCGGAATATTCTCGGTTTTCGATTTATTCGAAATTCAAACTTCGGAAGCTCATAACTTTCTCATTCGAACTCCGTTTGCCCCCATTCAAATTTCTAAATTCATCTAAAATCAAGACCTTCCTGTCAGTACTAATTTTATAATTTTTGGATTTTATTTATTTTCTGTTATTTATTTATTGCCTCGTTTTGCGTGTAGTCGACGATCCCGCCACGACCGCCGATTTCGCCGTCGAGCCTTCCGAGTTCGACACCGCCGCCGCAACTGAAGGCAAGTCTCCTTGATGCACTTTGCTCCTATGTTTGCAAAATGATTTAAAATTGTTTATAAAGTTGCATGGCTATTTTTAATTAAATATGTCAAATGTAAGAGCTAGTTATTCCGAACTTGTTGATTCCTCCATGACATTGTTAATCATATCCATTGTAACCCTAGAACATTGTTTATACCATGCTTATGCTTATATGGTATCCGTTGCTATGTAGTACGGTAGAATTGCTTAGGACCTTTTCCGATGAAAACAACCCATGGGTGGGATTATTCAAAAAGAATGTTATTAAGCGTGATTTGAAAGTTATTATTATGATTTTGGTCCTGTTTTCTAAAATAAAAGAAAAGTAAAATGATTTCGACTTGGGCGGCCTGGAATGTCGGGTGGAAGCGGATCAAGTCTTGATCCTTTTGTGCAAAGTACCGCCCCTAGTCATATAAGGACCGACGCTTATGATTGCCATTTCAAGCATAGCCGTACTACCACATGTCTATAATGGTACGACCTGGCTCACTAATTTGTAGAAGCCTAGTTTAGACTCACCACTCGGTTGTTGTGTGAGAGCCGGACGGAGGCATTGTTGTGGATGTCGTTTTGCTCACACGGCGCAAGAGGGCTTACATCTTGGGTGGAGGGAACCTAACGGCGGTGAAACCTCGTGAGGTGGAGTCTAGTTAGGTAGATACATTGTAACGGCCTTGTCAAGATATCCCTGCCGGCACACCTAAGGAAGTGTGTTAATTGCATAGCATCAAGGATATATCTTGTCTTGTGGGTAAAGTTGTACACCTCTGCAGAGTAAAACTATTTGAATAGCCGTGCCTACGGTTACAGGCAAAGCGAAGAATGCTTTCATATTGGTAGACTTTGATTTTGTTTTTAAAACCAAAAGGTGTTTTGTTTTGGGGTTCGGGAGTGGTTAGAACTCTCGAATGTTGTTTGGCGGAAAGAGCCAACCCAGGTGGATAGAACCTGTTTTACCTTTGACGGATGGAGTCACCTGATTAACTTTGATCCTTTTTAATTGTTGGCGGATAGAGCCTTTATGTTAGTGATGGTGGATAGAACCTCACTACAATAATAAATAATTCAATTATTAAAAAGAGTTGTAAAATATGCTTTGTGAAATTTATTACTTAAGTATGATTTAATCAAATGTGGCTTTATGCAAATAAACCCTATTAAGCTTCCTTTGGAAAGCCCCTCATGATCATACTTTCCTGACTTGCTGAGTACTTTTGTACTCACGTGCTACGCCAACATTGTAATCATCAGAAATTTATCAAGATGCCGAAGAGGAGGAGGAGTTCTTCGAGGAGGATTGCCAGGAGGACTAGTTGCGTTCCTAGTAAATGCTTTGTGGCGTTGTGGCGTTCGCTCGTTGCTTTCTTTTGCTTCCGCTGTTTTGAGTGTCCGGTCGTTGGACCGAGTATTGTAATAAGTGGCCATGTGGCCCATACTTGAATATTTATATTACAGTTTCGTTTTGTTCGGCAATGAAGTATCACTGTGACTGTGTGTACTAGCTACTGATCTGGGACTAGTACGGAAATACACAGGAGATTCTGGATAGCTGATCCGGGGTCCCACACACCGAACCCTAACGCGCGTGACTGTCGGATCGTAATCCAACAGCCATGATCGCGCCACGTCGCCCGAACCAGAGCCCGACCGAGCCAACCAGGTCGCCCGAGCCGGACCCTAGCCCGAAACCCCGTGCCCGTTGGATCTAGATACAACGGCTCACGTTGAGCCACGTCACCCAATCCGAATCCATTTCGGATTCCGCCGCCGCAGCTGTGTGGGCCTTGGTTTCCGCGATTTTCATGGACGCCGAGGGACCTATTTATGGCGCCGCCGCCGCCACCGAGTAGCCGACTCCCGTGCGCACCCGTAGCCCTAGCCCACGTCACCTGAGCCGCCGCCGTTCGCCCGCTAGAGCTCACCGTAGTTGCGCTAGGTTTCCACCGCGGTTAATCGTCGATTCCGCCACTGCCCGCCGTCCTCCGCCGCCGTTGAGCCCAGATCCAGAACCGCAAGGTCAAGCCGCGTCAGAGGGTACCTTTCACCTCGCCAGAATCGCGCCCAAGCGCTATTGCCGTGGCCGCCGTCCTCGTCTCCGGGTGAGCCAGCTCCGCCGCACGCCATCGCCGTCGCTCGAGCTCCACCAACCATCCGATCAAGATCCAAGGGCCCAGATTCGTCCACGTCATCGCCGGGAAAACCTCACGTGTTAATCTCTAGATCTATTTCCAACCATTGGATCTAGATC
The DNA here is from genome assembly GCA_036346355.1 of Rhipidocladum racemiflorum. Taxonomy (NCBI): domain Eukaryota; kingdom Viridiplantae; phylum Streptophyta; class Magnoliopsida; order Poales; family Poaceae; genus Rhipidocladum; species Rhipidocladum racemiflorum. Next base: position 56,902,277 of record CM070572.1, on the reverse strand, counting down.
CAACGGTTTAGATCGTGCCACGTAGCCGTAACTGCACCGTGCTAGAATAGATCTCAGCCGTTAGATCTAGATCGTACGGCTAGCGTTAACCCACGTTATAGCGTTAGATTAGATCTTGACCGTCCGATCAAGATCGAACGGTCCGGGTCAGCCGAGTAGTTTCCTATTTGCGTTAAGCCAGATCCAATCTGGGCCGTTGATTTTCAAATCAATGGCCGAGATCTAGCCACGTGGCTAGGAGGCTGACCGTCGCGGTCAGCGCGGTCATGCCGGTCACCGCTGACGTCAGCCGTGACGTCACGTGGGGCCCGTATGTCAGCGACCGAGCCAAACCGCACCATGACGTCATGCTGACGTCACGGTAGGGCCCAGCTGTCAGCGACATCATGCTGACGTCATTATTCGGTTTTTTTGTATAAAAATAAATGAATTAATTCGGATTATTGATTTATTTGAATTTTGAAACTTCAAACGCTTATAACTTTTGCAATTTAATTCCAATTTGAAAGATTCAAATTTCTAAATTTGTATAAAATTGAGATCTACCCAATAGTGAATTTTATTTAATTTTTAGACCAAAGTTTTTCTCTGTAATATTATTTAATTGATTATTTAAACTTTAAAATCTTGTAACTTTTGCGTTTTAACTCCGATTTCGCCGATTCAAATTCCTAAAAATCCATAAAATTATGCTCTCTGTGTTTATGGACTTCATTTGGATGTTTGGATACTTTTTGTCTACTGTTTTATTCATTTCTTGCTATTTGCACGCGTTACGAGTAGACGTTGAAGTGCCCGAAGGCTTCGAAGGTGAAGTGTTGACCCAAGAGCCACCTCAGGACCAAGAACAAGTATTCTTTGAAGGCAAGTTGTGGTTTGACCATGTTGATCCCATTTTGAAATTAATTTTATTTAAATTATTGCATGCTAGTTCAATTATAAAATGCTTTAATTAATTTTGGGGGATTTGTTAATTACCTAGTTGCTGTTTGCCACCTTGACATAGATAATTGTATGCCATGAACCCCTTGTCACCCTAGTTGAGGATTAAATAGTTGGACATTATCAAATTACCAACATGGGTATTTAGATCGTTGTAGTATATTGCTTAGACCTGCTACGTGCTCATGACAAGATTTTGGACAATCAAATGTTAATATTGACTTAATGATATATTGAACCTGTTTTGGAAAGGTATCATGTGTTGTGATGTTGATGGCACGTGGTGCATGGAAATCAACTAGGGTTTTGATAAATAGTTTTCGACCAGGGCATGTGGCAAGAATAATCGGGTGGGCCAGTTGTGGCATCGGGAGCGTTGGCTTGGTTCTTCGGGTAGTCATGCCCTGGTCAACATAAGGACTTAACCTTGCAAGCCTTTGAACTGAGTTAATCATGCAACCACATGTCCGTAATAGGACGGACCTAGTTGAGTAAGTTACTAATAACTTGCATGTGATACCTCGGGTGTCAACTACACCCTTTGTGTAGCTTGAAAGGGGAGCGTACCAGTGTGATGGCATGGTACCCGTCCAACGGTATGTCGGTCCCATACTGCTCCTTTGTTAAGGGAAGGGATGGTGTATGGCAAAAACCGGAAAGGTTCACTTGTGTAGTTAGCCGTTCCCGAAAGGCTTTGTTACGATCACTCGCCCCTGTGGTGTTTGGCTGTATCTTGTGGGTAAAGTGCATAACCTCTGCAGAGTGTAAAATCTATTCGAATAGCCGTGTCCGCGGTATTGGACATTGCTCGGAGATTACAGTCAAGGGTTAGATTTTCTTGAAAATACTTGAACTTGAGAGGTTTGGTTTGGTTAAATGATGATGTTGATGGAAATGTGGATTAGGAATGGGACAGATGTTTATTTAACTCCTGGAAAAGTTATTGATATTACACTGTTTCTATCGCTTTCGAATCTACTTATGTTATTTGTTAAATGTTGTTACTGCAAATGAACCATGAGCTATTCCTTTGTATTAAGCCATGCATGTAGCATATTAGTTGCATTCTGTGCATGACTTGCTGAGTACCAAGTACTCACCCTTGCCACAATACAACACTAGTTGAAGAAGAGTCTACACCAGCTTTGGAGGAGGAGCTCCAAGAGGAACCGTCTAACTAGGGAGCGAGCCCAGTCAGTTGCCTGTGGTATACTGGATGGCGCCACGAAGTTATCTTATTTTCCGCTGCTATTATTTCTCTTTTATGAAGTTTTCGCCCTGCGTGGCGTATATTTGTAACTTGACCTTAAGGTCGAGCAACCAGCTTGGCTAACTTTTTAAAGTACCTTATTATTTCGTTGAGTATGATTGTGATATTTACCGATGTTGAGACTGTGTGCACTAGCGTGTTCCTGGACTAGTGCTGATTACACAGAGGGTCCGGATTTGAAAATTCGGGTCCCGACAATCTCATATTCCTCATTTCTATGCATTCCTTGGCACTAAAGTGCCCGATCCCTTTAACCGATGTTTCTCCCTAGAAGAACACGGCACCAACCTCTAGAACCCTCTTCAGCTCCCACGCACAAAAGTGCTTTCACACCTCAACCTCTCTACTGTGGTTTGTCGTATTCTAGACGACGCGAACCAAGTGAGACACAACACTCCAAGACTACCAACTGCTTGAACAATCGGCTTAAACCTTGCAAAAGATTGATCTTTTACAAAAGACCAATACCCACCACTACCACCGAAGGAAAAAGCTACTTTATAACCAAGGTCCTTACAACCCGCAAAAAACATTATCAACCAAACAATCCACGTCGGTTGACACAACTCGCTCAGAGATCGGTGACAAAAAGATCCAATACACTTCCAAAAGGAAAATCAATTACTAGCAACCACCAAATGGTCCACTAATAATTTAATCAACCCCACCGAGGAACACATCAATGACACAATTCTCCAAGAAGGTTTGAATTGGGTCATACACAACCTTCCTTTACTCTTCACTTTTAAACCATTTACGATCAACTACTAGCCACACCAAATTTCTCTTACTAAGGAAGTCTCGCCCTCACATCCTTCCACTCAAAGGACCAAGACAAAGAGTACCACCATTGGGTAATCTTAACCACCAACCATCAACCCAATTGATCCCCATGCATAACTTTGAGTCCAATGCACTATAATCACTTTGGAAAGGATTCGACAACAACCAAAGAGTATTCGTTTTAATTTCCTAAGTCATGACGCAAAGGAAACACAAATTTCCTACCCCACAACCAACATACCAGAAATTCTTCATTGTTTCTTTTCATACCAGAAAGAAATAGAAATCTCGATTTGTGACATGAATGCACACTTTTCAAGAGCACTCCGGATTAGTCATATATCCATATATGACTTTCTCACCGACCTGGCTCATCGACTCTTTCATCATTAAACATCTATAAACAATGTCATGCTTCCTTTTCACCCTTATTCATCATGTAACAACAATACCGAATAGTCATTCACCAAAAGACTTCTTCCTCGGTATCACATGATTGAAACACAATTAACATCGATGGCTGCGAAATTCATATAAACTATGACGGCAACACCATTAACAGGGAAACACCACGTCGTAAAAGAACCCACGTCAATTGAAAAAACTAAACTAGCAAAACCTCGCACTTTAACCACAATCAACATTTGGAAAAGAGCATCGGCTCCAAAGTTAAACATCTGCACATACAACCGCCATAAATTTTCTCAAAGAGAAAGGGAAACTCATTTCCAAAAGAGAACACTTCACTAACAGCATCCCCGATGAAACATCCATAAAAACCACCTTTTGAAGCACTTGCAAACACCACACAAATTTTTCCAAATAACTCAAACTCTAGCCAAAAAGAGATTACAAATTAAAACTCGTGAGTTTTCCAACACAACCCTCTATGTCCATCTGTTTCCTTTCAGATTTATTCCAAGGATAACTCAGTGTGAACGCGAAGGAGTGCGATCCACTCAAAAACTTTTGGGTGTAAATCCATACTCACAACACAAACAAAACAAATTAGCCAAAACCAGAGATTGGCACCAATTTCTACGAGTTTTTAGGGAACTTCTGAAACACAACATAAGGAACACCTTGACCGAAACCCTTCAATCAAAATGGCAAACAACCAAACCAGTTTGAAAGGTTTTAGACACAAGCTCAGCATGAAACCCACCATATCTAGTATTCCACTATACTTACCATTTAAACGTTCAATATTCACTATTTACTCATCGAGAAGGCCATTATAATTCAACCGAGAGCTACCTAACCAATTCTTTCTCTAGTTACCTTTCCCAACACTTATAAATAAAGTTTATGACAATTATCAAAAGACATCCAACCAATACTACCTCATCATGATCCCCACAGTCCAACACATCATATAACAATGTATTCTATATTTCAAACATGGTACTTCAACAGATACTTAAGCATGATCAACCTATCAATTTTATAGCATCCATACGTCAACATCTGGACATTTGAAGCTTGTTCAATCAATAAATGACTTCAACAAGTAAATATTATCTCTACAAGACAAAAATTCGTAACTATGGTTCTAAGATATACATTTACTAAGGATAAAAGTTTACATCATGTTAATTATAAATGGTTCACTCCATCACAACATTTTACAATAACCTCCATTTTAACAATGGTTTCCAACAAGTAGTCTACACAATTTCCACCACTACTAACTCATCATTAACAATAAAAGGGCATATTCATAAAACAACCGAATTGTTTTTAGTTACTCTATCCATAGGTTATAACACAATTGCCACTACCCAACATATGCCAACTATTAAAATAAATCTAATAAGTTAGATCAGCACAAAGTTCTTAAAACAACAACAAGACCTATATTTTCCCAATTGACATCGGTACTAGCATTATAGGAACACTTATGCACACTTCCAAATATACTAATGGTTTGCAACAACATAAATAGCAACTTTAATCAACTTCCAAGTTAAGGTCACAAGCCAGCTTGATTGAATTTCTCTACTAACACGTTAAATTAGAACATCTTTAAACAACCAGCAAGGTTACTTTAACAATATCGGTAATTTACATCATCTTAATGTTCTAACTATGCATTAGGGTTTAAACTTTAAACATTAACGAGGAACATAAGCACTTTTAAAGCAAAGCAACAGATTCTAAGCATGTACATTAACCTATTTAATCATTCTCGCTACAGGGTAAACTACAACACTAGTAGTCTATTTATTCTCAAGCTAGAGATAATGATCACATTGAATTGATTCAACTCACAATTTAACTTACAACACGTCATTCCATAAACCACAGCTCAAGGGTAAGAACGATCACCGACAAACAATTTCTCCTTTCCAGGCGAGGAAGAAAAACAAAACTCCAACAGACATGCAGGAGAGCTCAACTCTCAAATTTTCAACTCTGATAGCCAAAACTCCTAAAGAAATCTCAAGATCTACAATTTCCAAGAAGGAAGATGGAGGCACCAGGAAAAACAAATGTTCCACCAAATCTTTTTTTTTTAGATTCAAACTTAACGCCACCCAACTTAAGGTTTGCACAAGGAGAAACTTCAACACTTTCTTAGATAGGGAGAACAACAACCACATATGTTTCCTCCCCAAGACAGTCCACCATTACCAACAAAACCGGGTGTCAAAACAAAGATTGCAACCAAAAGACGCGCAACACACAAGTCTTCTTCTTCATCTTCAACCAAGGAAGACAAAACCACAAACCGCCTACGGAACAATCCGCGAGAATCCAATACCCACACACTTTTCTTTCGATTTTAATCAACTAAAACCAAGAAAACCAACCACACCGATCGTCAGAACGGTAAAAGAAATCCAAAAGGATCCACCATCAACTTTTCTAATCAACTCCAACCTACTACCCGGTCTACGACAGAAAGGATAAGCACTCTCCCTACGGGAGGTTAATAGTCTTTTGGTGATGGCTCTCACCGGCCACACCAATACTCCGCATAACATTACTACAAACAATAGAGGATGACCGAAAACCTCCGGCACCACCACATCACTACATCAAACATATAGCATCTCAATCAATACTTTCATAAATATAACGTCATACATCATCAAAATGCAGCATTTAACATCAAAGCTTAAATACAATAATTAAGCGGATAGCATCGATACCCATACCCTTCCTACTGTGCATCAGAGTGTGTCAAGTTTTAAATTAGTTAACCAAACTATTTCAGAATTTAAAGTTATTGCCCTAAGGCAAAATTTTAACAAGTAAACCTATGCCATGTTTCTACTTTTCCAAGTCAATATTTTAGTTTACTCTAGAGTAAATTACTACATTCACATTACACGGACCTGAACCCCGCTCTGATACCAACTGTAACACCCCGACATCTAGTATGCCTGGATGTCACCAAACATGGACTAAACAACATTTAAATACCACAAATAAGGGTAAATTACAGCAAAGGAGCATATGCTAAAACCGAAAATTTCGGCAGCATCTCCTTTGTTTTATCATGAATTGAAGCAACAGTAATACTAAGGCAAGATATAGCATGTTAACAGACATCTAAAACAACAATATCGACTGATATAGCATCACTTATGTCTAAAATAGGAATTCAACCATTCCACAAACTATAACAATCAAACGATAATCTTAAGCTCAAAACCAAGCCATACACCAAGTTTCATGGCACTATTCATTATTATCATGACTCCAAATGATTAAACTGTCTATGAATGTGAAGCTACGTGTAGAAGTGTAGCTAATGCCCTTTCCCGCATGCCGGTTTCATGGTACCTAAAAACAACATAAAACACAAGCGTGAGTTCATCACTCAGCAAGTAAATTGTAATGATACAAAAACAATAACAACTCACATACATACTCAATGCCATTCACATAACCTGATAATCAACTCATGAACTTCATTTATGCTCTCATATAACACCATCATAAACATCTCAAATAAACATCTTCATATGCATCTCATAGAACGTCATAATCATCTCATAAGTCACTTCATTTATGCAATGCAATGCAATGCCATGCACATATCTCTCTGAAGCACATAACGGTATTGCCGAGTGCACCCCCTTTCCCCTTCCATCCCGTAGATGGAGGGTGCCTACTCTTACTGACTCGCTCCCATGCACAACCGTGGATGGGACTACGAGGTAGGTCTTTCGTGTTCACTATGTGTGAACACAGAGGCCCGCATCAACAAGGGACGCCTCTTCCATTATGAATGCACATATGACATAAACATGTAAAGATTGGCATAAACATTTAATACAACGAATTCATGATCAATATGAAATCATGTTCATCATGTCATAGGCAAACATCAATCATGGCAAGTTAGTATATCATGTAATCACATTGCACCTAAGCAAGTCTAGCAATTCATACAACACACAACTCATTCCAGTACACTTGCCTTAACTGCAGGCGATGGATTGGCGAGAGGATGAGGGCACTCCCGGGGTCACACCACCTGCACAAACATTCCACACACTAAAAATGTGCCCCCAAAACAGTACGCAAAAGCTCATCTACCTCGACTTCACAAACTACTCCCAAAACCGGAAAACAGAGAATCTGTCCCGTCGGGACTGCAGGCTTCAATCTAGCATAACTTTAGTTCTAGGACTCCGAATCGATTAAACGAGTACATCATAGCGAAGCTTAGGAAATTTCCTAACTTTTTCTAAGTATTTGGAAAAGCTGATTCGGAATCTAAAATTGTCTAATCTACAAAACATTACATTCTGTCCCAATTACATCACAGATTTGAACACGCTCGGTAAAATGATCATAACTTTCAAACGGCTAGGCAGAATTGGACGTTCTTGGTGTCCAATTAAAGGTATTGAAGTTATCTACAACTTTTTCAACAGGCAGCCGACCAAAATCCGACTCTAAAATTGCGAAAACTCAAAACCTAGGTCGTGCGCCCAATCTGCCCGAAACAGAACCCTATGCAAACTCTAGTTTTCATCAAATCTACCCAATCACCGAACCACCTCTTGATCTAAAAGCATAAAAACACCCTCTAGCACAGCACCTAGACCACCCCCAAGGATTACCCCTAACCATACCTTCGCCCGACGAAATGATGAACCGACGAACGGCGACGGATCTCCTCCCGGTATCCCCCGATCTCCCTCCAATCCTCGGATCTTCTCGGTCGCAATCCTTCGCAACTTTGAGATCAACGGAAGTGGATGAAACAGCAGCGATGGAGGGGGAAGGGCCAAGCTAGGGCCGGCTAGGGGTGGTGGTGGAGGTGCAAGAGGGAGGAGGTGGGGCGCAAGGGGGAGAAGGTGGGGGCGGCGGCTTGGGGAAGATGGAGGGGGTGGAGGCGCATGAGGGAGAGGAGGGGGCGCATGGGGCAGCACCATGCTTCCCTAATCCCTCCTCCACTTGGGCCACAAGCCTCCCACCTCCGGCCCACTAAGTTTCCCCAAGCCCACGAGGCTCCCCCAAGCCTAAACTCTCCCCTGGACGGCCCAAAACACGATTTAACCTCATACCGTAAGGTTTTATTCTCTAATTTCACAATTTATAAAGTCACGACATTCCGTAGTGTCACAACTTCTACTTTTAACTCGTGTTTGCATGGAAACGATACTACCTGACACAATATGTGACACTAGCCTACTGATCCAGGGACTGGTGACAATCACATATCTACGGGAAGCTCGGATTGGAACCAATTGGTTGGCATATGACCTCATGTGTCGAGTGTCGTGCCGACCAAGTGGTCTTAATCTGAGTCGGTCGTGATGCCGTGATCAGTAACTATACTGGTTGCGCAATTATCCAAGCCAGCGCGACAGTAGAGGTGGAATCACTGTATCAGGACCGGAGCCCCCACGACAGATCGGGAACGATACGGAGTCCTCATCCGGCGACATCTCAAGATGATGGTGCACCCAGTTATAAATACAGAAGAGATGCATGGAGAAAGTGGGAAGAAAAAAGGGGCAATTGGAGTACACGTACGGAGAAGCCCGAGAAGAGCACCTGCTAGATACTAGTAGCCAGATTAGATCTAGTGACAATTTTCCCATCTTGTAACCAGAGATTACACCCCCTAGATTTGTACTCCGCGTTCAGCGATCCAATAGTGCAAAACAATAGGAGTAGGGTATTACTCTTCTGAGAGGCCTGAACCTATCTAAATCCTGCCTTGTCTGTGTCTGTTGATCCTGCGAACCCCGAAGGTACCTATTACAAATTTACCGTCGATTTCCTATCCTTCGACAAATGCCATATGCATTCCTTGCCAGTCTCACTAGCTTGTGCTTGGACATGATGGGACAACTCTCCACCATGATGGGTCAGCTCACACGTATTGTAGGATCGAAGTATACGAAAATAGCAATCAGAGGGGGGGTGAATGATTGTGCGGAAGCTAAAACCAAATTCTTGACCTATTAAAAGTTCACCCCAAAACAGAACCAAATAATTGCCTCGTTTTCGACAAAAACAGAATGACAGAGGTTTGGTAAAACGAGAATTCCCGGAGATCCAACCGTCGAAACGATCTGAAATTTGGACACAAGAAACTAGATTCCAATACGAATCGAACCCAAAAAGAATCAGCTCGATCGGACTTACGGATCAAAAGTTATGAGCTTCGCAAGCTTGCTGATCCAGAACTTGACGAGAATTAATCTAATCAAAACTTCAAGATTAAACAAGAACGACAAAAGATTGATCAACTAGACTTTGAGAAACACTAGATCAATACCCTAGAGAGGTTTTTGATGGATCAAATCAAGATAAAACTTGAAGAACAAAAACCAATCTAGAACTAGATCAAGCATGCAAACAAGAACCAAAACAAAAATACTGTAGCGACGTGGTTACTGTAGCACGCAAAAATCTTGGAAGAATTGATCTTTATTTCTTGTCTAAAATACTCTCATCAAAAGAGTACAAACCCTAAAACCAAGCTCAAAGCTTGATGCGCTCAGCTCTACTTGATTGGATGCCCTTCAACAGGAGACACCCCTCCTATTTAAAGCACCAACCCACAAAGAGTTCTGAATACGATTCCTATTCCCTAAAAGGAATCCGTATCCAACTCAACTCTACTTGGCCCAACCAGGCCGAGTACAACTCTTGCACGCGTATGGCAACCCTACCATACTCACGTGACTAACACTTTGCACGCGTATGGCCACCTGCCATACTCACGTGACTAACACTTTGCACGCGAATGACCTCCTGCCATTCTCACGTGACTAACCATTCTTCATGTGCACCATTCTCTTAGCCCGAACGTCCCGCATGACATCCTTGACCACCCAGACCTCGGTTCCTCCTGAACCTAGTCCCGAACCTCGATTCCTCCATGAACCTAGTTCCGGTCCGTCATCGACCACATTCGTCTTCGAGCAATACACTGCGTGAACAAACCACAAAACAAATCCGAGCACAAGTCCACGACTTGACTCAATGTCAATCCATGCAACTACTCACATGAGTATTGCATAAAGTCCACTTCAAAAGAAGCATCATGAAAACATTACAAATTTCAAATTCACATTCAAAATTCAAATCCAAATCGCTCAAAACCCTAATTGAGCGAAAACGCATTCACGACGGACAAACAAAGTTGGTCCGTTGAATAAGGAAAAGTTTCTGTTCCAAGAAGCCAACCAAACGCGGAAAAACACGTTCACAACGGACAAACAAAGTTGGTCCGTTGTACATGCAAGAATGGCTTCGGTCATGAGCTCAAAACAAGTTCACAACGGACCCCAGAAGCTTGTCCGGCGCAAACGCGCCACGCTCGGTTTCACAAAAGTAAAACCCTAGAAAAAGTCCATTCACGACGGACAAAAAGAATTAGTCCGTTGTACATGTGAAACTCTCGGTTCCAAAAAGAAATCATTCCGGCGAAAACACGTTTACGACGGACCAACAAAATCAGTCTGTTGTACATGCGAAATCAATCCTCAAAAAGCCGTTCACGACAGACCCAAAAACTTGGTCCGTTGTACTTGCAAAACTTACTGGTTTCTTGTAAAATAGAGTTCGGCTTATGATCTGAAAAACACGTCCACGACAGACCCAAAAACTTGGTCCGTCGTACATGTAAAACTTACTATTTTTCAATAACTTGGTCTGGCACAACAACCTTCAAAAGCACATTTACGACAGACCAAAAAAGTTGGTCTGTTGTACATGGAAGAATGAGGTTGTCAAAAGCAAGTTTACAAAGAACCAAAAAAAGTTGGTGCATTTATGCGGAAACTTACTGTTTTCTATAAGTTTGGTCCGGCGCCAAAGCGAAACTTACTGTTTCTTGTCAAATTGTCAAAACACATGAACAAACACATTTTGCAAATTTAATTCTAAGCCAATTTTTCAGCACATGATTTCACACGTATGCATGACTATCAGACTCAGACGTGTCAGATGGTTGAGGAGATTAGACAGCGCATGGACAGCATTGGAGTGACACTCGGTCAGCTTCATGAAAAGCTTGTTCCCATCACATATTGTCGACGTGGTCACGGTCGTGGTAACCCTCTTCCCTCCTAGCCATCTCTTGGAGTACCTTCTTTTGGTACTTGATGCCAAAAGGGGAGAAGTAAAGGAGAGGAGTAGTGGTGAAGTGGTTGTTGAGGATTAGCTTATGTATTTAATTTATGATGTCCTTATGTAAGATAATTGAACCTCTTTATGTTTGCTTTTGGTTGTAATGGATGTTTAAATGCCTGGATGCATAATGCTTAAATCACTCTAATTGTTTATTTGATTCTTGGATCCATTTGAGCACATATTTTATTTTATTACTTCTTGATTAAATATAAGCATTCTCATATTATACTTTGTTCCTCGGATCCAATATATAGTCGAAACTCCGTCAAAATTTTCAAAAAACCACATATATGCATCAATTCAACTCATTATCTTCATGGACATATTTAGGGGGAGCTTCAATTATGTCTTGTGCTTGAAATAGCATTTTACTCAAAAACACGTTTACTTTCCTTGCCATTTGAAGCAACAATTTGCTTTTAGTGTGCAAATGGTGGTTGGTCCTTGTTGATAAATTTCGAAAATTGAAAGTCATGAGTTGCAAATGAAGTCAAGCTTAATATCAAGGTATAAAAGAATTAAGGAACATTTATAGCATTTTGGAGAAATATTGGGTTGATAGATTAAGTGCCGTACTATTATGAGGGAATCTTGATTAGTAGCTTGAGAATGAGTAGATTTAATGGCTCAAAAGCTCATGCCCATGCATTGCACTAAAATTGTTTTAAAAGTCTTTGCCTTTTTGTCAAAAGCGGCACTACCGACCTCTAGGAGCGGTACTGCCAAATATGCAGCAGTACCGCCCACTAGACTGCGGCAGTCATTTAATAGAAGGCAAGAACTTGTGGCTTTTCTTAGGTCAGCACTACTAGACCATAGGAGCGATACTGCCAGATGTGGGGCAGTACCGCCCCTAATATGGCTGTAGCTTTCTAACAGAAGGGTATGCTTTGCCGTTAACCCTTGGCTGGTCCTACCGAGGTCAATGGGAAGTACTGCCATTGATGTGATTGTATCGCTCGTTAAACTGTGGTAGTTATTTAATAGAAGCACACACTTGTGTTCGGTTGTAGAGTGGTACAACCGAAGTCAAGGAGCGGTACTTCCAGGCGAGTCGTAGTACCACCCCATTAACATCGGTAGCTATTTTCCAGCACCGTGCCCCTGAGTACAGTGTCCATATTTCAAAATGCGGCACTATCGAACCAAGTGGGCGGTAGTGCCAGATCTTGAGGGCAAGTGGGCAATGGTCAGATCCTAATGCATTTAATGCACTAGGTCAACCATTGAAACTCAAGCCAACACTACTGGGCCTCAGAGGCCGACAGTACCAGATTTGGCTGAAAGTAGGGGATTTTGTCTCCAGCGGCTAGTTTCTTGTTGGGGGTATAAATACCCCACCTTCATCAAGGGCAAATTTATAGACTACATTGAATACTTATTGAGCCCTTTCATCCCTCTCATCATTCTAGAGCAATTTTTGAGTTGTTGAGGACATTAAGTGCATTGCATTGATTTGAGCCATTAGAGCACTTAAATCTTATTCAAGCAAGCGTCAAAGTCAATTCTCTTGAAGGTTGCCGCCTCATAGATGGCTTGGAGATGTGGAACCAGTGATCTTTTCAAGAAGCTTGTGAGAAAGCCCAGTTGTTTGTGAGGGCCAAAGCTCACCTACCCAAAGCGGGGAAGAGCTACCACTAATGATCGAGGGAGGCTCATTTGCACAAGGAGCCGGCTTGAGTTGGTCAAGCTACCTCAACGTGGATTAGAGGAGACTGGCAAGTCTTCGAAACCACAGGATAAATCTTGTGTTCAACTTTGTGGTTTGAAGCTCTCTTTTCTATTTGTGCAAATTTGCTTTTCTAGTTCTTTATTGTTGATCTTGTATCTAGAGTTGTGTATTTTTTTAGACTTAGCTTGTTGGTGCACTTGAGTGAAACTTAAACGATTTAGGTCTTAATTGTGAAAATTCTCAATTCTAGTATCACTTGTTTAATTATTACAATTATAGTCGAGAATTTTAAAAACTTCCTATTCAACCCCTTCTAGTCAGTTTTCCTTGATAATATAGTAGGGCTACCATGCAACACACCAAGCACTGTTCCTTGTCCTGCTGGACAACTCGCGCTAACCTGCCAGGTGTCACCAATGTCACAGCCTCCATCCCGAAGTCAGTGCTCGCCACGGCGACTGGGACCATGACTGCCCTGTCATGCACCGCACGTTGCATCGCTTCCTTCCATGCCACCTCCTCCTGTTCACTGGTGCTAGTGGCTCCTTCGTACTCATTCGATGCCTTTCTCATTGCCGGCTTACGCCTGCCCCATGGCCCTCGCCCATCATTGTTGGGTTAGCGCCTGCACCGCCCCCATAGAGAGCGAGAGACCATGGGGTTTGAGAAATGGAAGGAGCGTTGGGTGTTGGGAATGAAGAATGGAGGAAGATTAGACATTGGCTATTAGGCTGTGTAGGAAATATTGGGAGATGGAGTGGGTGGGACTGGCCGAAATATACTTAGAGGCTGAAATTAGTATTTTTGAGTCCACTTACTTGTATATACATCTAATATACCTGTATATACTAAGCTTTTTTCCAAAAAAATTAGGTGTACATCTATACACCCATGTCCCTATACTTATATCTGCCCCTAAATGCGAGATATAGATATTTATGGCTCTTGAATTTTTTTTGTGAAAATAGCCTCGGCAATAAAGTATTTGCAAAAATAGCCTCGTGCGGCCAGCCTGTAGTAGAGTGCATGCGTTGCAGGCACCTGCAACAGATGGTGTATACTGCAAGGCGGCCTACAGGTGAATGCGTGCATTGCAGCCCCCTGCACACCCAGCCAGTCCCACACAACGCGTGCTGCGACGCTATCAGCTACAGCCTTCACTATCTTGGCCCCCCACCTCGCGCACTGATGTGCTGCCAACTGTAGTCTGCATTCCATTTAGGGCCTGGTTCATGCGAATAATTTTTATAGCCCATCCTCCATCCCATCTGAACGCCATAAGCATCGACCGGCGTTCGTTTCTCCCGCGCACCCTCGCTATAAATTACGAGGCTGCATGCATTTCTATCAGGCAATCGTGAGACATTGTTGTGAGTGAGTTGAGAAAGCGAGGGAGTTCAGAAAGTTGCGAGTGAGCTGAGAAAAAAGAGAGCGCGAAGAGGAGATCTGCGGAATTTAGTTGGTTTTCATAATTTGGTCGAATTTATTTAGTGGTAACCATTTTTTGAGTATTTGATTCAGGATTCGTATTTTGCAGTTATTCTTTACGAAGGTTATTGTGTACATTGCTCGAGATTTACCGATCTTAGTACATCTTCAGAGAGGTTAGTTTGAATTCTTCTAGAATAGTAGTATAATATAGTTGTAATATTAGTATAATCATCAGAATATTAGTATAACCAGTAGTACATAAAATTCAGTATTAGTAAAACAAATAGTACATGATATGATGATAATTGTGCTCCTGTATTAGATGAGATGACAGTAGCGGTGTAATGAGTAGTACATATTAGTACTTCATGAAATGATTTGATATAATTAGTATGATTGGTGTGATGTCAGGTGGAGTAGTAGTAGGTGAAATGATTGTTGGTATAATGATTTGTTCATGAAATGAGGACCAAATGCTTAAAAAAATTAACGATGTGTACTTAGTCTGATTTTGCTGCAATTAATAGTACATAAAATAACGGTACTAGTACATGCGATGACAATATTAATATAATTCGCAGTACATAAAATAATGGTAAAGTGTGTAAATAATGGCCTAATGTTAATGGAATATTAGTACGAATATTATAAGACTAATAGTACCGGTATGATTTGACATAATTAGTAGTTCATGAAATGATTTGACATAATTAGTATGATTGGTGTGATGTTAGTTGGAGTAGTAGCAGGTGAAATAACTATGATGCTATAATGAGTAGTTAATGAAATGAGGACCGAATGCGTAAATAATTAATGGCGTGTACTTAGTATGATTTTGCTGCAATTAATAGTAGCTAAAATAACGGTATTAGTACATGCGATAACAATATTAATATAATTAGCAGTACATAAAATAATGGTAAAGTGTGTAAATAATGGCCAAATGTTAATATAGTTCATTTCCTATGGTAGGTACTACATGACAGATATTCTATATTTATTCATGTTTTACAGTGACGGCGTTATTCGCGATGGTCCATATGGGGTGGACATTTCGAACTGCAAAAGGAAGGTGATACGGACTCCAGGTCTAACGGAGATGGGTCTGGTTGAACTCCGTAGGTGCGTGAGGAGCGCATTCGATGAGGAGACCGTCCAAAAGAAGCTAGTAATTGAGGCTCTACATGCCAGAGTTGTCGAAGGTTCGTCGGACTATTCGTGGGAGCTGTGCAAGATCGCAGGAAGCGCAACGGAGGGGGGGATACATGCAAATTGTGATGAATCCTCAGGCAATGATACACCATCGGCCGATGGTGTACGTGTGCTTCCTGGACAAAGGAAAACCTCAATTTCTTCTGGGGCGCTGGCATCACCGTCGAAGCATCCTCTCGGGGCATCTGTGAGGACACTGTTGCGAATGAATTTGAGAGCAATGAAGATGTCGGGCATTGGTGGTCTACCTGCATTGACTGCCACGAGCACCTAGAAGCCCTGGTGGATGAAGAAATATCCGATGATGATGATGACGTCGATACCGAAAGCAGTGGAGATGATGATGCAACTCCCGCTGGTGGCATTGTGTCCACACAGGTGGAGTATGTGTCTTCGCACCTGGATGATCTGGCGATGGCTTCGCTCATGTTGCCAGACAAAGGCAGCACTTATTGGGCCTTCGATCAAGACACTCTGTTGGAAGGCCAACACTTCCCTACAAAGAGTGTCGCCTAGCAGGAAATTGCAAGATATGTGGTTAGCATTAGCTGCACATACCGGGTGTATAGGTCCAACCAGGATATGTACATTATTAAGTGCATGGATCCTGAGTGCCCAAGCAAGATTCGTGCCCAAAATTTAAGGGCACAACCTTGGCCTTTAGGGTAACTGTTTTGACGGATCACACATATGTGCTTGCTGAGCCACTGCAGAAGCATAGAAATGTAACATCCTCGTACGTTGCCACACTACTACAGAACATGCAATCCTCGCCGCCATATCACTGCCGGTTGGGCTAGAACCGTCAGTGATAAAATATCACTGCCAGTTCGTAAGAACAGCTGCCCTGGAAACGTATCACTACCGGTTTGTAGCACCAACCGGTAGTGATAATATATTATCACTACCGGTTTATGCCCAAAATCGGTAGTGACGTATCACTGCCAGTTCTAAATGGAACCGGCAGAGATATTGGAACTTTTACTGCCGGTTCAACATGTTAACCAGTAGTGATATGTTTTCTCCCGCCAATATGAAAACTCCCGCGTAATTCGACCTTATCACTACCGGTTCTGGGCAGAGCCGACAAGGATAAGTTATTTATATAACTGCAGGGCCAGACGCCCTCGCGACCGAGCAGACAGAGAGGAGCTCTGTTTGCTCGCTCGGTTGGCATTTTCTTGGGGAGGTGCTGCCAACAAATTGTGTTAATATTTTTTTAGTATTTTTTTGAGGCGACATCTTCTTCGACCAAGCAGAACAAAGAAGAGCTCTACTTTGCTCGGTAGTTATTATCTTGCCGAGTTGCTGCTAAAATATTATTTTAAAATTTGTCTCGTATTTCTCTTCGATGTTACTGACTTGCAAAATTTCTCTCGATCAATTGATCTATGTTATATTTGTTGTAAAATTTTACTTTTTAGAGTGTTGTATATGTTGACAATCGCTGATTGTATGGTTTAAACATTTCAGGTCGGTAGTGCTCAACTTAAGATCTAGCAAAATTATTGAATAAATTATAATTCTTATCCATTTTAGTGATGTGGTGGATTTTTAAGTAATGAAAATTACTAGACGGCCAACTGTGCATAATTGTAATTGTTTGAAATAATGAAAAATTGTTATATGGATTTTTAAATAGTAAAAATTGCTAGATGAATTATAAATTCAGAGAATTGCTAGTTGAATATTTAAATAATGAAAAATGGTAATGGATTTTCCAATAATGAAAGTTGCAAGATACATAATTATTTAGAAACATATCCTTATATTCAATTATATGCTTGTTTAATGTATATTAATTTAATTTAATAGCGGTACATAACAAAATGAATAGAATAAATCTTCCAAATAATTAAAAAAAATGCTAGGTGGATATTTAACTAGCGAAAAAGGTTTGATGTTTTTTTAATATAGACAAAATTGCCAGCTGTATTTGTAAATATAATCATTTACAATTATACAGTTATTTGCAGTTATGTGCTTATAATGTGTATATCGTTTGAATTAATTACCACTGCATGACTATTGGAAATAATAAATTATTTGTAGATGGACCGAAGATGGATGTATGACATGGACCGTCGTGGTCTAGAGTTCTTTAATGGTGTGACTGTTTTTCTGAATGTGGCTACGGCACACAAGTCAAAGAATCTGGCGGACTATATGTGTTGTCCATGCGTTGATTGCAAAAATGAGAAGCTGTTTTCTAACATAGAGTCGATACGTGCACACTTACTTCGAAGGGGTTTCAAGGCTGGCTATACCTATTGGACCGAGCACGGTGAAGATGACATTGTACATGAAGGGCAACACATTGATGAAGATGATATTGTAGAAGAAGGGCAACACATTCATAAAGATGATATTGTACATGAAGGGCAACACATTGATGAAGATGATAGAGACAATGATATGACGGTGATGGAAGATACGTTCGTTCATAGCCACAAAGATGATATAGATCAAATGTTGCGTGATGGGGAGGGGGACTTCACGACTGAAAGGAAGTTTAAAAAATTTCAGCGTATAGTAGAGGACTCTACAACGCCATTGTACCCGGGCTGCAAGGAGGAGCACAAAAAGCTGCGTGCTGTACTTTCACTACTGCAGTTGAAGGCAAGCAATGGTTGGTCCGATAATAGCTTTACTGAGCTGTTATGTCTCTTGGGGGATTTTGTAACACCCCGTGTGACACTACGGTTTGGTGTGACGTTATAGAAGGTGAAATTAGAGAATAAAACCTTTCGGCTTGAGGTTTACTCGCGTGTTGGGGCCTTTTGAAGCGTTGTGACACCACGGAGTGTCGTAACCTTATTTAACGTGCATGATAAGGTTAATAACATTATGTGATGTGGAATTAAGGTTAAAACTATAGGATATGGAGGTTAATAGCTTTTCCGGGGCGTTTCCGGGCCGTTTCCGGGGTTTTGGGCCTTCCCGGGGGAGTTTGGGCCTTGGTGGGCTTTGGTGGGATGGAGTAGGTCTCCGTAACGGACTAGGATTGGGTGTGGGGGCTGGTAAAAGGGCTCCCCACCAGCCTTTTGGGCGTGCTCCCCCTGCCCTTGGGCGCCCCCACCTCTCCCTCCAAGCCCTAGCCGCCACCCCCACCTTCCCCTCTCCCTTCCTTACGCCTCCACCTCCCCCATTGCTCCCCATTGCACACCACCTATCCTCCACCCCCTTGCTGCCCTAGGGTGGCCTCCCCACCCCTACATCCTCATGGATCCATCAGAGGAGCGAGGAGCGAGGAGCGAGGAGATCTATTGGAGATTCGTTCGTTGGGCAAAGGTATGATCATGGGGATCGTTGGGTTTGATCTAGGTACTGTTCTTAGGGTGTTTATGAAGTTTTTAGATCAATTGGTGGTGCTGGGTTGGAGTTCTTTGGGTTAGATCTAGACGTTGCCACGTTTCTGTTTTCGGGCAGATTGAGCAGTCGGGCTAGGGTTCGAGTTTTCGTCGATTTAGAGTCCGAATCTGTCCGTACGGACTTAAAAGAAGTTGTATATAATTTAATTATCTTTCCGTGGACATAAAGCACGTTAAAATCCGATCAGCCGTTTGAAAGTTATGGCCGTTTTACCGAGCATGTTAAAATCTGTGACGTGATTGGAACAGATCTCGGTAATCTGTAGATTAAACAACTTTAGAGGCCGAATCAGACTTTCCATATACCTAGAGAAAGTTGGGAAATTTCCTAAGCTACGCGAGGGTGTACTCTTTTAATTCATTCGGAGTCCCAGAACTCAAGTTATGCCTTTTGCAAGGCTGCTGTTCCGACGGGACAGAACCTCTGTTTTTAGGTTTTGCGAGTAGTGGGCAATGTCGGGTTAGATGGGGGTTTGTGTACTGTTTTGTGGGCATGATTGTGAGTGTGTGATGCCTATGTGCAGGTGGTGTGACACCGGGAGTGCCCTCTACTTCCCGCCAATCCGTCGCCCGCGGTTGAGGCAAGTGTGTTGTAATGTATAGCGGAATCGTAGGTTGCTTGTGGAGATTAGATGAAAGATTGAATACTTGCTATGATCACTTGCCATGCTTGCTGTTTTCCAATGATATATTGAGTATGATTATCATGATATGATGCTATGTGTCTATACTTATCATGATTCGATGCCATGTGTTTATGTGTACTATGACATGATGCCATATGTTTATGTACAAATGAGATATGATAATTGGCATAGTTGCATGCATGTCATGAGATAGGGCGAGGGCGGTGAGAAAGTCATAACTAGTCCGGCAAGGTCGGTGAGAAAGTTATGACTAGTCCGGAACGCCATTGAGTAAGACCTACATCGTGATTCCATCCACGTGGTGAATGGAAGCGAGGAGTAGGCACCCTCCATCTTCGGGATGGAAGGGGGGAAAAGGGTGCACACCGACGGGTGTGTACTCAACCATACCGGTATGAGTTTCCAAGGAGATATGAGCATAACATTGCATTGCATTGCATTGCATTGCAATACATATTTAATGATGATGATGTTGTTATGTGCTCAAGTATGAGATGTTATATGTGATGTAAGGTATTATTGTCTTGTAAATGATCTTGTTGTCCATTACAATATGCTTGCTGAGTTTTCGAACTCACGCTTGTGTTTTATGTTGTTTTTAGGTACTTTGAGATCGGCATGCGGGAAAAAGGGGTCTAGCTACACTTCTACACGTAGCTCCACCATCATAGTCCATAATTAATCACTTGGAGACATGATATTAAGAGTTGTGCCTTAAACTTAATGTATGGTTTAATTTAGCATCCTAGTGATTCCTTATTTGCTTCGTTTTAGTTTATGAAGTGGTTGAGCGTGGTATTATTTGCATAATTTGATGATATATCCATTTATGTTGATGTTTTAGATGTCGTGTGCTATGATATATCTTGCCATGATATTGATATTGTGTTAATTCATGGAAAAACAAAGGAGATGCTGCCGAAATATCGGTTTTTAGCATATGTACCTTTGCTGGAATTTATGTTTAAATGTGGTATTTAGATGTTATTTAGCTTATGTTTGGTAGCATTCGGGCATATTAAATGCCGGGGTGTTACACCCCGGCATTTAATATGCCCGAATGCTACCAAACATAGACTAAGCAACCTCTAAATACCACAAAATCAAGTAAATTACAGCAAAGGCACTAATGCTAAAAACCGATATTTAGGCAGCATCTCCTTTGTTTTAACATGAATTGAAGGAAACACAATAGCATAGCAATATGAGAGACAACTAAAATAGCAATAATTAACGAGTTGATAACAATATAAGTCTAATTCCAAGCATTCAATGTCTCCATGCGCCAAACGAACAATAAAACGCTCATAACGCAAAGCGAAACCATAAAACAATACGCATCACACTTAGTTTATTATCCAAAACGCAATTGAATGACTTTGTGAGACGAATGAGTGAAACTACGTGTAGAAGTGTGACTATTTCCCTTCCCCGCATGCCGGTCTCATGGTACCTAAAACAACAAGAAAACACAAGCGTGAGTTCAACACTCAGCAAGTATATTGTAATGGTACAAAAGAACACTTACATGGCTATAACAAATCACATCATGTAAATCATCTCATTCATGATCATATAACATTATCATCATCATTATGTATGCAATGCGATGCTATGCTCATGTCTCCTTGGAAACTCATACCGGTATGGTTGAGTACACACCCGTCGGTGTGCACCCTCTCCCCCCTTCCATCCCGAAGATGGAGGGTGCCTACTCCTCGCTTCCAAACACCGCGGTGGATGGAATCACGATGTAGGACTTACTCATTGGCTCTCCGGAATAGTCATAACTTTCTCACCGACCTTCCCCGGACTAGTTATGACTTTCTCACCGCCCGGGGCATGTAACATGCCATGTATGCAAATATGACAACATCAAAATTAACTTGTACATTAACACATGGCATCATAACATAATAAGCATACTCATCATATCATTGGCAATCACTAAAGCATGGCAAGTGACCATATCATATAATCAATTTCATCTAGTCTCAACTAGCAACCTACAAACCGCTATCCATTACAATACACTTGCCTCAACCACGGGCAACGGATTGGCGAGAAGTAGAAGGCACTCCCGGGGTCACACCACCTGCACATGAGTACCTC
Source organism: Rhipidocladum racemiflorum (assembly GCA_036346355.1). Lineage (NCBI taxonomy): Eukaryota > Viridiplantae > Streptophyta > Magnoliopsida > Poales > Poaceae > Rhipidocladum > Rhipidocladum racemiflorum. The sequence goes on along the minus strand of CM070572.1, from coordinate 56,880,224 downwards.
ACACTCACAATAATTCCCACAAAATAGTAAGCAAACCCTCTTCTACCCCGACATCTCAAACTACTCGCAAATCCCAAAAACAGAGGTTCTGTCCCGTCGGGACAGCAGCCTTCCAAAAGGCATAACTCGGGTTCTAAGACTCCGAATCAATTAAACGAGTACATCCTCGCGTAGCTTAGGAAATTTCCTAACTTTTTCTAAGTATATGGAAAAGCTGACTTGGACTCTAAAGTTATTTAATCTGCGAAAAACCGTGATCTGTTCCAATCACGTCATAGATTTTAATACGTTCGGTAAAATGATCATAACTTTCAAACGGCTGGGCAGAATTGGACATTCTTTATACCCACAGAAAGATATTGAAATTACCTACAACTTCTTCAACAGACGTATGACTAAATTCCGAATATAAATTGACGAAAACCCAAACCCTAGGTCGACTGCTCATGCTGCCCGAAACAGAGAACGTGGCAACTTCTAGATTTCATCTAATCTACTCAATTCCAGCACCACCAATTGATCTAAATACATGATAATGACCCTAATAACAGTACCTAAGCCAACTCCAAGGAGTCCCATGGCCATACCTTCGCCCGACACACGAAAACCCAATAGATCTCCTCCCGGTTCGCGCGATCTCCTTCCTCGCTCCAATCCCGCCGGATCTCCTCGTCGCGGAGTGCTCCAACGGATGGATTTTCGAGGTGCTGGGGTGGAGAGGCTACCCTAGGGCAGAAAGGGGTGGAGGAGAGGTGGGGAGCAATGGGGGGCAATGGGGGGCGCACGACAAGAGGGAGAGGGGAGGTGGGGGCGGCTAGGGCACAAGGGGAGGTGGGGGCGCACAAGGGCTGGGTGGGGGCGCAATAAGGGGCAGGGGAAGCCCCTTTTTACCAGCCCAAACAGGAATCCTAATCATAAATGGACTCATACTCCATCCCACCAAAGCCCACAACCCCTTCTCTTAGGCCCAAACTCACCCGGAAAGGCCCAAACTCCCTGAAACGTCCCGGAAACCCAAATAAACCTCATAGCGTATGTTTTCAACCTCCAATTCCATATTTCATAATGTTTTTGACCTCATCATGCACATTAAATAAGGTTACGACACTCCGTGGTGTCACAGATTTGCTTCCAAAGGGCAACGTGTTGCCTACAACTACGTACCAGGCCAAGCAGGTTGTCGGCCCGCTGGGACTGGAAGTACAAAGAATCCACGCATGTACAAACGATTGCATATTGTATCGCAATGAGTTTGCAGACATGGATGCCTGTGTTGTTTGCAAAGCAAAGCGGTATAAGGGCAACGATGATGATATCGAGAACGATGATGTCGGGGTGAAGCGTAAGAAGAAGAGGTGTCCCCATAAGGTGGTGTGCTATTTCCCTATAATTCCCCATCTGAAGCGATTGTTTGCGAACAAAAGTCATGCCCAAGTGCTACGATGGCACGCCAAAGAGCGTAAGAAGGATGGAATGCTCAGACACCCTGCTGATTCTCTGCAATGGAGGAACATCGACAGAAAATATAAGAAGCACTTTGCATATGATCTGATGAATATAAGGTTCAGGTTGAGTACAGATGGGATGCATCCTTTTGGCAACATGAGTAGTCGTCACAGCACTTGGTTGGTGACTTTATGCATCTACAACCTTCCTCCATGGCTTTGCATGAAGCAAAAGTACATTATGATGCCACTAATGATTCAAGGGCCCAGGCAACCTGGCAATGATATCGATGTGTACCTCAAACCATTGGTTGAACATCTTCTAATATTGTGGAACGATGGTGTACGGCTATGGGATGACTATATAAGAGAAAACTTTATCCTACGGGCATTGTTGTTCGTAACCATCAATGATTACCTTGCTCTTGGCAACCTGTCGGGCCAGACGACAAAAGGCTTCAACGGATGCGTCCAGTGCTTGGGTGATACAGCTAGCCGGTGGCTGAAGAATTGCCGAAAAATGGTTTACATGCAGTATCGTAGGTTCCTCTGCAAGGATCACCCATACCGCATTAATAAGAGAGCATTTGACGGGACAAAGGAGACTGTCTTAGCTCCAAAGAATCACATGGGGAAACAGATATTTGCGGCCGTAAAGGATCTCACAATTATTCATGGAAAGGGACCTGGCAGTACATCTATCCCGAGTTCCCGGGATAAGGCTCATTTGTGGAAAAAGAGATCAGTATTTTGGGTCCTACCTTATTGGCAGCACCTGGAAGTTCGACACGCAATCGACGTCATGCACATAGAGAAGAATGTGTGTGATAGCTTGCTTGGTATCTTATTGGACATACCTGGCAAAACGAAAAATACACTCCAAGCACGGATGGACCTCGAAGATATGAAACTCAGGAAGGAGCTGCATCACAAAGAAATGGATATAGGCAAAAAGTACCTTCCTGCAGCCTGCTATACTCTGAGCAAGAAAGAGAAAATTAGCGTTTGCGAATGCTTGCACAGAGTCAAAGTTCCGTCGGGTTACTCTGCTAATATAAAGAGACTAGTCTCAATGAAAGACTTAAAATTAATTGGTATGAAGTCTTACGATTGCCACGTGATGATGACACAGATGCTTCCAATTGCAATTAGGGGTGTTCTGCCAGAGAAAGTCCGAGACCCAATTGTCAAGTTGTGTTCATTCTTCAACGCAATTTCACAGAAGGCCATCGATCTGTTAAAACTAGATAAGCTACAGGAAGACGTGGTCCACACTCTGTGCAGGCTTGAGATGTGTTTCCCTCCATCTTTTTTTGATATTATGATCCATCTCATTGTTCACATTGTGAAAGAGATACGGATTCTTGGTCCCGTATTTCTACATCAGATGTACCCTTTCGAGAGATTCATGTGGGTTATAAAGAAATATGTTCGTAACCGACATCAACCGGAAGGCTGCATTGCCGATGGCTTGGGAACCGAGGAGGTCATTGAGTTAACACAAGAACATGCTATCCAACCAAAACATGCTATCCAGAACCAACCCAGGGAGGTCAGAGGTTTGGCTCGTGAGACAGCACAAGGATAACTTCGGCGATTGGTTGCGTAGACAAATAATGCATACGGAGACAGACTGCACTCAATTGAAAGAGTTAGCTCAGGGACCGTCATGTACATTTCGGACATTCCAAGGATACGATATAAATGGTTTTACATTTTATACAAGAGCGCAAGATAAAAAGAGCACCAACCAAAATAGCGGTATTCGTATAGATGCCTATGACAGCAATGGAAATAGGCAAACCTACTACGGATTCATAGAAAAGATTTGGGAGCTTGACTATGGACCTTTGAAGGTCCCTATCTTTCGGTGCCAATGGGTCTGACTTCCAGGGGGCATGAATATTGACAAGTACGGTATCACTACCGTGGACCTCAAACTCGTTGGATACAGAGAAGAACCATTCATGCTTGCTAATTATGTTACACAAATCTTTTTCGTAACTGACCCGGCAAACAAGCAGCTCCACGTAGGGATGTGATCGGATCGGATACGGTCGAATATTGTCCTATTCATATCCGTATCCGTATTTTTTATCGAATACAAAATCGAATACGAATAGTGTCGAATACAGAATCGAATACGAATTATACAGGATAATATCGGTAACGAATACAGATCGAATATGGATCGAAATCAACATGGATACGAATAATATTAGTCGGATATTTTAAAATCCAATTTCAGTTTTTTTTCCAAATTCGGTCCAAATTTAAATTCAAAATTCCAAAAGAAATATATTTGTATGTCTTTTTTTTGCCTTTTTATCCCTAGATTGTCATACATGTGACTCTGTAAGTAACAATGTACCCCATTGTAATAATTGAACCAAATGATTTGCAGCTGGCATATGCTGCTGAATCCTAAGTAGCCCTCCTGAAACGCCACTTGCCAATTTCTGTACCACCTTTACCCAAATATCTCCAAATTAGCATCTAGCACACATGAACACATTATATCTTGTCATCAAATGCAGACCCGGTCTACGAAAGCGATGAAACATGTTAAATTGTTAATGTGTTATTCTGAAACGTGTTATTCGGATAATATCCGTATGTCATATTCGGATATTATCCGAACAAAAACTCGGATATTCCGTATCCATCAGATAATCAGTGTTCCATATCCGTATCCGTATCCATGTAAATTATATGTATCCATATCCTTATCCGAGAAATCAACTGGATATCTGTGAAACTATCCAAATCATCATCCAAATCAATTCAGTCGGTCGGTCGGTCGGTCGGAAAATATCCATACCAGTTCCATCCCTAGTGCCACGTGGTTATTCAAGGGAAAAGAAGGATTGTCGGAGTTGAGAATGTTGTTGACGAGGAAGAGTACAACCAATTTGATGAGCTTCCCCCTTTCGGAGAGGATGTTGACCTAAGTATCATGGAAGAGAGTGACGAAGCTATGTACATACACCGCGATCATAATGAAGGTCGAATCATAGCTTAGTTGTAGTAATGCTTAGTTGTAGTAATGAAATGTATGTTTTCTTTTGTACAAACGACATGTATTTATTTTCTCATATGTAACAATTAATGTATTTCAATTTATATGAATTTGACTGCATTTAAAATTATTGATTATGGTCTCAAATTGAAGTTCAATCATTTTGTGAAGTTATTTGTAATTTATATTGCATTATCAATCTTATTTATCACCTCTAAAAACTTTTACTAAGTTTGGAAATGATTTACTAGGCTCGATCACTGCCGGTTGGAAAATGGGCCAGCAGTGATAATCCTTATCACTGCCGATAATACGTAGAACCGACAGTGGTATAGACTTATCACTGCCGGTTGAAGAAGTGGGCTGGCAGTGATATATTGTTATCACTGCCGGTGAGAGGTAGAACCAGCAGTGGTATAGACTTATTACTGCCAGTTAAAGGAGTGAGCCGGCAGTAATAATATTATCACTGTCGGTTGTTATGGTCAACCGGCAGTGAAATATTATCACTGCCAGTGGGTATTGTCAACCGGCAGTGATAGTCCCTCCCCTATATTTTCAAAGGGCGCGCTCTCCTCTCTCATTTACCCTAACTTAGCCATCGCACCCGAGCTCCTCACACTGCCCTCCCCGAGCCCGACGCCGCCTCCCCGAGCCCGGCGCCCCCCCATGCTCGGCGCCGCCCTCCCTGCCGTCTCTCTCTCTCTCTCACGACAACCTCTCTGCTGCTAAGCTCAGTGTGTTTCAATTTGTGATGATTTCCCTTTTGTGTTGCTTGAACATGAGTCCTTAGGTTAATTTGGCATGCTATTGTTAAACAATGTACTATTATTGTATTAGAGGTTAAAACAATTTGCTAGTTTGCCCTGAAACCTCGAACGATCACTATCATTGATGTACATGTATATTTAACCTATGGAAATATTCATGCAAGAAGGTATTGAAGATAAAGGAGTAATTCAGAAACGATATGCCCTATGCCTTTTAGCTGAAGCTTAAAATGTTAATTAAGATAATTGGGCATGTTTTAATTGAAACCCTAGCTTCAAAAGTTGCCAATTTGCCCTCCAAGTATTGATTTCGATTAGTTTTGTATTTGTGAATTCTCTATGATGATAGGTTGCTCATGATCCTTTAATTTTGCGATAACGTGATAAAACAGTATGTATGATTGTGAGAAATTGAAGAAATGTGGATGTAAACTTGCAATGTGGATGTAAACGCTTCACGATTACTTTCTCTTCCATGTTTTTATGCTTAGTTATGTGCTTGTATGTGTGTTAATATTATATTGAATGTTGTCTTTTGTCTGCTGAGTGGATGCCCACTATTTTATGGGAGGTGCTGCCGATTTTTTTTCGGTTCAGCAACCTCTAGTGTTTTGTAATTGTTTTGTAATATTATATTGAATGTTGTCTTTTCTCTTCCATGGATTTGTCCCCACTTCTTTTCTTCATCGATCCCAGAATCACGTACCCCATCAGCGATGATTTAGTCAGGCGTGTTTGTGTCATATTTTTATCATCGAATGTTTGCTGTATGTATAATGTTACGCCAAATAATTGTTGTTTTAAACATAGTCAAATTTTAGGGACAATATCAATGTCCAGAATTGAAATTAACTTCAATAACTTATGTCAAAATGTTTATTTCAGGTGAGGAATCTTAGACTGGCATCTGCTGTTTGAGTAGCCTCCTCGCCGTCGCCGTTGGTAATTCTTTAATTTGGCGATAACGTTTGGATGTAAACTTACAATTTGGATGTAAACTTGCAATTTGGCGATTAGTTTCTCTTCAATGTTTTTATGTTTAGTTATGTGATAAGATTGTTTAGTACTTGTGGCAAATGCTAATTTCTTTATCTGTATGGATGCACTATATCAAAAAATAGCAAAAATGAAGGTTAAACCTCGTAAAAGATTGTTTAGTAGTTGTGGCAAATGCTAATTTCTGATAAACTTGCTAGGAATGGCCTCTAATCAGGGGCAAGTGCCAAAGGGAGTGTCGCCCTCGAATATAGATGAAGTAGGAACGGGTAGCCCATCGTGCTACCTAAACCTACAGGATATTGATATGGTCCAACCTGGTGCCACTGCCATGGACCAACCTGGTGCCACTGACATGGATCAAGATGCCGCCACTAACATAGGCGAGGTAAAGTATTAGTACATTGTGACTACCAACATATAGTAGGGTCAGACGACTAATAAGAAGATCCAATTGCATGCTCGGACGGTTGATGAACAAAGGCGACACGCAGGCCGTGGTCCAAACAAGATGCCTAAGGGTGTTCACAATATAGTATAGCTCTCGGCAGTCAGGGAACCTGAAATACCCGAATCATCGTTGGGCCCATACAGGACAGCCTGTGGAGTACTTGCTAGGGATAATGTGCCGATCAGCTACAGATCATGGACCGGCCATCAAGGTGACCAGTGGGTGGTTCCTGATGACCTGAAGGACTTGCTGTGGGACAAGCTAAAAGAAGCATTCCAACTCCCCGAAGGGTCCGAGAGGTGGTTGCAAAGAAACGTGCACTATGCAACATGTGCACAGCGTGGAAGAATTGGAAGACGACGCTGAACAAGAACTTTGTGAGGAAGAACGAAACGCCAAATTTTAACTTGTACCGAAAGATAAGGGAGTTCTGGGAGGACTTCATGGCATACAAGAATTGTGAAGAAGCCCAAATAGTTAGTCAGAGGAACAAGGCTAACGTGGATAAAAATATATACCCTCACACACTAGGCACTGGTGTCTACGTGAAGAAAATACTTGCATGGGATAGGAGTGAAGAAGAGCTAATCCGTAGGGGTGTCATTCCTGTGACTGCCGAGTTGAGCGAACGATCAAAGCACTGGTTGCTTGGGAGGGGGGGCTTCTGTCTCAGAAGATGGCAGCTTAAGCTTCAGGGGTGATAGAACCCAGGAAGTGTCGCGAAAAATAGCAGATGCTCACTGTCGGGACCCCGAATTTGCAAATCCGGACCCTCTGTGTATTCAGCACTAGTCCAGGAACGCGCTAGTGCACACAGTCTTAACATCGGTAAATATCACAATCATACCACTCGATACCAATAAAGTACTTTATTTAAATAGTCAAACTGGTTACTTGACCTTATGGTCAAATTACAAATATATGCCTCGCAAGGCGAAACTTATTCAGAGAAAAATAATAGCAGCGGAAAATTAAATAACTTCGTGGCGCCATCCAAGATACCACACAGGCAATCGATCGGGCTCGCTTCCCTAAGTAGACGGATCCTCTTGGAGCTCCTCCTCCAAAGCTTGTGCATCTCCTCTTCAACTGTGTTGTATTGTGGCAAGGGTGAGTACTTGGTACTCAAAGAAGTCATGCACGTAATGCAAGCTAATATACTATATGCATGGCTTGGTACAAAGGAATAGATCAAGGTATATTTGCGAAATGACATTTGAAAAGTAATATAAGTAGATTCAAAGCAGTAGAAACAAGTAAAGTATAAATAACTTTTCAAGGAATTTAATAAACATCTTTCCCATCCTACTCTACATTTCCATCAACTTCATTATTAGTCCAACCCAACTTTTCAAACCAAAGTTATTTTTAGGAAAATCTAACCCTTGACTGTAATTCCCGAGCGATGTCCAATACCGCGGACACGGCTATTCGAATAGATTCTAAACTCTGCAGAGGTTATGCACTTTACCCACAAGATACAATCAAACACCACAAAGGCGAGTTCCCGTAACAAAGTCTTTCGGAAACTTCTAACAATACAAGTGGTCCTCCCCGGTTATTGCGCACTAACCCTTCCCTTCGCTAAGGCGAAGTCTAGGCCAATCAACCGTTAGATGGGTACCTGGCCTCTGCCCGATGCGCTCCCCGCACAACTTACACAAAGGGTGTAGTTGACCTCCGAGGTCCCACAGTGCGTTATTAGCAACTTAGTCAACTAGGTCCGTCCCATTACAGACATGTGGTTGCACGTTAGACCCAGTTCAAAGGCTTGCAAGGTTAAGTCCTTAGGGTGACCAGGGCAAGACTACCCGAAGAACCAAATCAACATCCCCAATCCCACAACTGGCCCACCTGATTACTCTTGCCACATGCCCCGGTCGAAAACTGTTTATCAAACCCCAGTTGATTACCATGCACCACGTGCCATCAACATCACATGATACTTTTCCAAAACAGGTTCAATATGTCATTAAGTCAATATTAACATTTGATCATCCAAAATCATGTTATGAGCACGTAGCAGGTCTAAGCAGTATACTACAACGGTCTAAACCCATGTTGGCAATTTAATAATGTCCAACTAGTAATCCACAACTAGGGTGACAAGGGATCATGGCACATACTTTAATAATCAAGGTGTCATACAGCAAATTGGTATTTATCTAACCCCCAAGTTTAAACAAAGTATTTTTCTAATTGAACTAGCATGCAATAGTTTAAATCAAAATAGATTTCGAAATAGGATCAACATGGTCAAAGCACAACTTGCCTTCAAAAAGTACTTGTTCTTGGTCTTGAGTTGGATCCTGAGTCAATACTTCTCCTTCGAATCCTTCCGGCACCTCAACGTCTACTCGTAAAGCGTGCAAATAGCAAACACACAAATAAACAATAGGCAAAAAGTGTCCAAACATCCAAATAAAATCCATAAACAGAGAGAACATAATTTTATGAATTTTTAGAAACTGGAATCGTCAAATTTGGAGTTAAGATGCAAAAGTTATGATTATTTAAAGTCTAAATAATCAATTAAATAATTTTGCAGAGAAAAACTTTAGTCCAAAAATTAAATAAAATTTATATTTAGGTAGATCTCAATTTTATACAAATTTAGAAATTTGAATCACTCAAATCGGAGTTGAAACGCAAAAGTTATAAGCGTTTGAAGTTTGAAACAAAATCTGAAATCATTATTTCGAATTAATAAATCATTTTCTTTTTCGGAAATTAATTATTGCGTCAGCGAGGACACGTGTCATCCTGTGATTGGTCCACAGTGACCTGCTGACGTCAGCACCGAACGGTCTCCGCGATGACGTCAGCATGACGTCATCATGCCACGTGGCATGCCCCGGGTGCTGCCACGTGTCTCGGTCCATGGACTGAGTCCACGGTGATACCCGGCCCACGGTGGACGCGGCCTACGGCTACAGAGGCTGACACGCGGGTCCCACGTGACGTCGGCTCGACGTCATCGGATGGCGTCACCGCTCGGAGGGCCAAGCCACTGACACGCGGGCCCGGTCTGTCAGCGGCCCACGCTCCCGTCCGCACGGTGCGAAGAGATCCCGCCCGTCGATTCTAAATTTAACGGCGGCGATTAGATCTTCCACGCGCGGAATTGATGCACGGGGCATGTCCCGGCGCCCGCCACGTGTCTCACTCCTGGCCACCCGATCTAAATCCAACGGCGAGTAACAGATCTAGGTTACGACTGTTGTGGATCACGTGGACTCACCTCAACCGTTCGATGGAAATCCCACGGTCCACGGAGCTCGGAGTGGCAATGGCGATCGCGGTTGGCTTTGCGGTACGGAGGCGAGGACGACGACACCCCAACCGGCGTTACGAGACCGCCCGGCGAAGTGAGATGTCCCACCCAACGCGGCTTGACTTGGCGCACCGAATGCAGGATCAAGGGCGCTGGAACGGCTTGACGGCGGTGGAAGGAGACCAAAACCGCGGTGTCTCACGCGTGGTACTCCGGCGAGCAATTGGCGGCTGAAGGTGGCGGCTCGGGCGATAAAAGCTAGGGCGAAAGGTGCGGTGTCGAACGGCGGTCCTCAGGGTGAGGTCCCCCCCTTAAATGCTGCCTCGGCGTGCGGAAAATCCGCGAACCCTAACCGAACTCGATCATGGCGCGGCGGCGCAGATCCGTCTCGGGTTGGATCGGAACGATGCGATGGCGCGGCTGGATCTCGATCCAACGGCTCGCGTCTTGGCCGGTTTGGCCGAGCGGCCGACGGCCGGGTCCGGGTCGGACTCGAACTCGAGTCTGACTCGGGCTCGGTCGGATGAATAGTAACCGACTCGGTTTGATTTTCCAGCGTTTTAATATTTAAAATAATTCCCAGTAATTCATTTAATTCATTAAAAATAGCAAATGACTCAGAAAAATTCCAGAAAAATTCTGGAAAATATTTTGGAACATTTTGGACTTAAATAAAATATTTCCAACAAAATTTTATTTGCAAAATTAAATTCTTTAATTATTTCAAAATGGAATAAATTCAAATAAATTCCAAATAAATCCAAATAAATTCCAGAAAATTCCAAAAATTCACCAAAGTGCCAAATCACATATGAATTTAAGAAAAGCAAAATTTTGGGGTGTTACACTCACGTGCAGTCTTCCCAAGACTTTTTCACAGCACGAAGGGAGAATGATGAGCTGAGCATTGCCCTGGGTAATAAGGAGCACCCTGGTCGCACCCGAGGAGTTGGTTTGGTGCCGTGGAAAGAAGGCTTCCCAGCTGACGCATTGTTGTACAAGCGGCCGAAGAGACTAAGAGAAGATCAACTGGACCGTCAAATAAAAGATGCTATGATAAGAGCGTTGGCGGAACAGAGAACAGAGCTAGATAAGGTTGTGGAGCAAGCAGTAGAGAGAGCTCTCAGCTCACGACCGCCACCCAATGACAGCCCTCGGAACTTCAGTTACGGTTTTAATAAGAGCAGTTGTGCGTCCACAGGGATCCCTAAAGATCATGGACTCCATTTTCCAGTGGATGACATCACAGAACCGACACCGTGCAAGCTACATTTGTCCGCACATGGCATTACCTTCAAGGTGGCTGATGGCAGGGCTTGCCCATGCGGCTCCTCGCAGGTTCTGCACTGCCGCCCGATTCTGCTGGGATTTGCCAGGGTCGAAGTGGACGGTGTAGTCCGACAGTACCGCAAAATGGAGGTAGAGATCCCTGGTGAGGACGGGAACCATAGTCTTGGAGAAAATGTGCATAGCTTCCTTGCATGGCGCAAAAGCTTGATTATGTTTGGCTCGGATGATGAGGATGACAAAGACGATGACGACGATGATGCTCAGCCGTACTCTCCACACAGAAACCTGTCGCCAGGGAAAAGTCCAACCCACCCCCCCCACCGGCACCAACCAGGAAAAGTCCAACTCCCTCATCGGCACCAGCCAGGACAAGTCCAACTCCCCCGCCGGCACCAGCTAGAAAAAGTATGTCTCCTCAGCCGACACCATCCAAGCAAATTCTGTCTCCTCCACCGGCACCAACCAAGAAAAGTTCGACTCGAACATCAGCACCATCTCGGAAGTCCGCACTGTCTCATAGCAAATATCGGTCATCTTTGAAGTCAGCACAACCTCAGAATAAATTACCAGCCGAGATGACTGAAGAAGAACAAAAAGAGGAAAAAAGTGCCTGTGTAACTTCTCACTTCAAAAAGAGGCCATCACCTCAGAAAACTAAAGTTGATGCTAATGCGCAGAAGTTTTTCTTGAGTATGGCAGAAGGCAAACAGTCAGGGGTGGCTTCTGAACCTTCAAAAATGTCAGACTACAAGCACATTTCCAGAAAGCAATACTTGAAGGAGGCTAGTGCGGACGCGTTGAAATCACAAAATGAAAGAGATATTGCTAAACAACTTCGTGCTCACGAGGCAGGTCTAAGGTGGAGGTTTGTTAATGGGCAATCGCTGGTTGAACCAGCTCATATAGACCACCTAACAACACAATTGCGGCGTGTCCATCAGTGGTACATGCAGTAGAGCAGAAATGGTATGGATGCATTCCCAGTCAAATACAAAGAATTGGATTTTCACAATGGGGATAACACCTTCTAGGTGTTTTTCCTCGAATTGTATATGTTGTACCAGCAAGATGCCCTGGATGTGAATATAGTTAGAGTGTGGACTTTGTAAGTTTCAATTTATATTATTGTATATATATTCCTGTACCGCTTAACTTCATGTCTAACTTCTTTCTTATATATGCAGAATGGAGATACATACATGTAGAATAAATGGTAATGAAAACCTAGGATTTATCAATCCGGGAATTGTCAACGAGAAAATTGTCCTTACGGACATAATTTTTCTTGAACAACATTTATTTAATACTTTCTTGAAGCTGCAATACAAAACCTCCATACTTTTACCCTATAACTTTAAGTACATATTGTAGGATCGAAGTATACGAATATAGCAATCAGAGGGGGGGTGAATGATTGTGCGGAAGCTAAAACCAAATTCTTGACCTATTAAAAGTTCACCCCAAAACAGAACCAAATAATTGCCTCGTTTTCGACAAAAACAGAATAACAGAGGTTTGGTAAAACGAGAATTCCCGGAGATCCAACCGTCGAAACGATCTGAAATTTGGACACAAGAAACTAGATTCCAATACGAATCGAACCCAAAAAGAATCAGCTCAATCGGACTTACGGATCAAAAGTTATGAGCTTCGCAAGCTTGCTGATCCAGAACTTGACGAGAATCAATCTAATCAAAACTTCAAGATTAAACAAGAACGATAAAAGATTGATCAACTAGACTTTGAGAAATACTAGATCAATATCCTAGAGAGGTTTTTGATGGATCAAATCAAGATAAAACTTGAAGAACAAAACCAATCTAGAACTAGAACAAGCATGCAAACAAGAACCAAAACAGAAAATACCGTGAGTTTATCGTGGTTATCAGAAAGCACGCAAAAATCTTGGAAGAATTGATCTTTATTTCTTGTCTAAAATACTCATCAAAAGAGTACAAACCCTAAAACCAAGCTCAAAGCTTGATGCGCTAGCTCTACTTGGTGCCTTCAACAGAGACCCCCACCTATTTAAAGCACTAACCCATTAAGGAGTTCTGAATACGATTCCTATTCCCAGAAGGAACTCAGATTCAACACAACTCTACTTGGCCCAACCTCGCCGAGTACAACTCTTGCACGCTGTAATGGCAACCCTACCATACTCACGTTGACTAACACTTTGCACGCCAGATGGCCCACCCGGGCCATACTCACGTGACTAACACTTTGCACGCCGAATGACCTCCTCGCCATTCTCACGTGACTAACCATTCTTCATGTGCACCATTCTCTAGCCCGAACGCCCCGCATGACATCCTTGACCACCAAGACCTCGCTCCTCCCGAACCTAGTCCCGAACCTCGCCTCCATGAACCTAGTTCCGTCCCGCCATCGACTACATTCTGCCTTCGAGCAATACCTCGCACATGAACAAACCACAAAACAAACCGAAAGCACAAGTCCACGACTTGACTCATCGTCAATCCATGCAACTACTCACATGAGTATTGCATAAAGTCCACTTCAAAAGAAGCATCATGAAATCATTACAAATTTCAAATTCACATTCAAAATTCAAATCCAAATCGCTTCAAAACCCTAATTGAGCGAAAACGATCTACGACTTTAGGGACAAACAAAGCTGGTCCGCTGTATATGAAAAGTTTCTGTTCCAAGAAGCCAACCAAACGCTGAAAACATCGCCTTCACAACGGACAAACAAAGTTGGTCCGCTGTACATGCAAAATGGCTTCGGCCATGAGCTCAAAACAAGTTCACAACGGACCCCGTGCTTTGTCCGCGCAAACGCGCTACGCCGGTTTCACAAAAGTAAAACCCTAGAAAAAGTCCATTCACGACGACAAAAAGAATTAGTCCGCTGTACATGTGAAAATCTTGGTTCCAAGAAATTATCCAAACCGAAAAGCTTGTTCACAACGGACCAAGAAAAATCGTCCTGTACATGTGAAAATGACTTCGCCATGGGCTCAAAAACATGTTCACAATGTACCCAAAAACACCGCTCGTCAGCAGATGGGAAACTTAATGCTTGAGAACTTTGTCCTGCCGCTTAATGCGTGAACTTATCGCTTTTGTCAAATTGTCAAAACACATGAACAAACACATTTTGCAAATTCAAATCTAAGTTAATTTTTTCTGGTTCAAAGCCAATTTTTCAAAGACATGATTTCACAATCTCCTTGATGAAAACATTGGCAACACTACTTAGAATTGATCATTTGGCATTCACTTTACCAAAGATTTTGAAATCCAAAGGATCAAAGACCAAAGTAAGAAAACACGTAAATCCTCTTTGACCAAATGCAAAACAAAATCTCCCCGAGAATGAAAATGTGTGTGAATGTGCAATGCGCCAAAAATTTCAAAAATTCTCCAAACTTCTCCCAAAAATCCTCAAATTTCCAAATACAACTCTCCCTTTTCTTTAAACTTTTCAAAGAAAGATTTCCAAATTTCTCCCCTTTGACAATGGATTCATCAAGAGTAAAAGAGAGAACAGTTCAAAATTTTTCCTGAAACAATGATTTCACAAAGAGAAACAAGGGAGTGCCAAGATAGGAAAAGATGAGCTCATTCGATCATATAACCTTATATATCACATAATATGCAAAATACATGATCTTGATGTGATTTTAACAAGTTAGGGAATGACATGCATCTCAACCTCAATTCACCAACTATAGCCAAGTACTAAGCAAAACCTTTAGAAGAAAAACAAAGGCTCAAAGTTGAAGCAAATAACAAATCAGGGCGAGCAAGTAGTTTCAACTCCAATCTAGTGGACCAATTTAATCTTTAAACAAGAATCGTATGTGGCATGCTTGAAGCATACTTTTTTATTTCCTTGGAGTGGCATGCTTGAAGCATACATCTTGTCTTTTGAGGGAATGGCATGCTTGAAGCATACATCTTATCTTTTTAGGGAAAGCATCCTGAAGCTCATAACTTGAGGCTTTTGCTTTTAACAACCCTTTTTTATTGATTCCCTTTTCTTTTCATTTTTCTTTGATTATAAACATGCAAAAGTGATTAAAAGGTCTTATGAAAGAGTAAAGTTGAAACCACACTTGCTTCATAGCCCAAATTTGTCAAGAAGATTCAATATCAAGCCTAGAAGAGTAAGATATGACAGAGTATTTAGCTGTAGGCAATTAGTCCAGTGGAATTTCTGCAATGTCATTTTTAGTTCAAGTGAAACAATTAGATTATCATATATTAGCTCAATTACATAACATATAAAGAAATATGATAAAGTGAGCTCATCAAGTGAAAGAACTTGGCAAAGAAACTCCCTCAAAACAATCCCATTGAATGAACAATTCCAAGTTCTCCTGAATAAAAGCAAAACGAGAAGAAGACAAAGGTTTTGAAAATGTCTCACAATTGATGTTCAAGTATCCACATGGTGAAGCACAATATTTTCTTTTCAACATGATCTCTAAGAAAGTGAAATCCAATATCAAATGCTCAAGAAAGAGGATTACTCAAGAGGTGGCACGAACCAAATCAATTCAACATCTTCCAAAGTCAACATCGAATAAGCTCTTAAACTAATGCATAAGGAAGCAAAAAGCCAAATGCCAAAATCTTGAGTACCATGGAGATACCTGAAAATTCACTTGACCGTTTGTTGATGTGAAGCACGTGGGAAGAGTCTCTCATGTAAACCTCTAATTATCTCGTCCTCAACAGAATTATCATCATCTTTATGAACAAAGACACTCTCCCCCTGAACATATGCACGTGTACCTGCATCATTTGAACTAGTGCCTTTTGCGAAAACAGAAGTGGAAGAAGCATCTCTAAAGGCAACACTTTCAACATGAGATGCACGAGTGAAGGAGAACCAAATCTTATCACAACATATGAAGTGAGCATCCGAAATTCACTAGCCACATGTTCTCCTCCTCGTGAGAAGCCTACATAGAAGCAGAAAGTGTCGAGGTCTCGATCGGGTTAGAAATAAGATGTTTAGGAATCCGATCTTGAGACACACGACGGACAATAGTAGGCACAACACGAGCAGTCTTATGCACAAAATCAAATTTGCCTGTTCCCGTGTTTCTAGCAACAAAAGGTGCTTGCATCACCCTAGGCACGTAGTGAGAAGCAAAGCGTGCCTTTCTGAAATTAGACCTAACCTTAGCTCTTTCTTTCTTTTGTTGTTTGGCTAGTCTAAAGCAAAAATCTACTAAATGTCCATCTCTACCACAATGAGTGCAAGTGTATTTAACAGGATGTTTGGCTTTAGAAGTAGAAGCAACATTTGCATTCATCATAGTAGAAGATAACACTCCAGCAGACTTAAAGATAGTTTTCTTAGGCTCATTGACAATTTCAAATTTTCCTCCGTCAAGTGTTTTAACAACAGTGGAAGCATGTGATTTATGATGAGCATAAGAATCAAAACCTAAACCTTTGTTATGAGTGCTGACTTTTGATTGATCCAAAATCATGTTTAGGCTCTTCTTTCCTTTAGTGAAACGTTCTAATGATTTGTCCAAGTAATCAACTTTTCGAGAAAGAGTTAAACAATTATTGCAAGGAACATTCACTTTTCCTTTTTGCTTACGACAAGTTGAGCATGAAAGAACCTCATGTGTAAGCAGATCATCAGTCAATTGAGAAACCCTAGCATTTGCATCTTTTAATTTTAATTCAAGAGTTGAGCATTTAGAACAAGAAGTTGAACTATGCAAATCATCAGTGGAACAGCTAGCATGTACAACATGTTTCTCATTTATCTCATTTTCAGCATTGATTTGCTCTAACAAGGTAACATGTTCTTTCCTAAGCAAAGTAAGCTCATTGTAAATTAAGTCACATGATTTGCAAGCATCATCATCAGGAATCAAGGTTTTAAGTCTAACAATTTCAGCATTCAATGACTCAACAACAAAATCATGTTTCTTAATTTTCTTGTCACGCTTATCAAGCAATTTACCAAGTCGAGCAACAAAGCAATAGCTAATTCATCGTGAAAAGGATCTACCTCATTGAAGTCATTTGCCGTGGTCGCCCCTCTGTAAAGTCATTCGCTTTTAGCCATGAGACACAACCCCGTCAACTCATGCTTGCTTGGAGTTGCATCGTCCTCACTGCTCCCTGAATCCACATCGCTCAAATTGACTTGTTCAAGAGCGGAAAGAACTCGGTGGACAACTTTGCTGTTGATGAAGTTCTTCTTCTTTCTATCACTTGGAGAGAACTTCTTCTTCTCTTTTCTTCTGTCGTTGTCCTTCTCCTCCCTTGATGCTTTACTTGCAAGTTTTGGACAGTTTGGACGAATATGGTCGAGATCACCACACTCATAGCATCTTGGAGGATCACCACCACTTCTCTTTCTCTTTATCACATTTTGCAAAGCTTTGTTAAAGCGAGAAGAGAGTAGTGACAAGTCTTCTACTGGGAATTGCTCAATCTGTTCATCGGTTAGTGAAGACAAGAAAGATAGAGCAAAACTTGAAGCAGCACCATTATGAGATATGCTAGATTGAGATGTCAAAGCAATTGATTTATGATCATTCTTTCTAGCAAAAACATCTAATTCATGAGTTTTCAACTTAGAATAAAGAACATCTAAAGTAAGTGTACTCATGGTAGTAGATTCTTGTATAGATGTTACTTTCATCTCCCACACCGACATGTCCAAAGCACTAAGCAATTGTCTAGCATTAGCAGCATCATCAAAGCTAACTCCAACAGCACGCAAATTGCTAAGAATCTTATTAAAACGTGCAAAGAAGTCATCTACCGACTCACCGGTTTCATCTCAAATCGCATGTATTCTTTTTGTAAAGATCTTGACGAACCTCTTTAATAGTGTTAGAACCCTCATGGTAATCACAAAGAGATTTCCATACCTCATATCTTGGATCGAAGATGAACCACACGATCAAAGTCGCGTCCCAAGCCTTGGATGATCAAGTTCGCGCCTTACTATTTGCTTCAACATGTGCGCGATTGGTGTCGTTGACGTTGTCGTTTGCAGGGACATCATATGGTTTGTAGACCTTCTCCCAAATTGCGAATCCCTGAGCTTGGATGAACGCCTCCATCTTGGCCTTCCAAAACTGAAAATCAACACCATTGAACACACAAGGTTTTGTCGAATAATGATCCATTGATCTAATCACCGATTAAGATAGATTAGAAAAACCTTGCTCGATACCACTTGTAGGATCAAGTATACGAATATAGCAATCAGAGGGGGGGTGAATGATTGTGCGGAAGCTAAAACCAAATTCTTGACCTATTAAAAGTTCACCCCAAAACAGAACCAAATAATTGCCTCGTTTTCGACAAAAACAGAATAACAGAGGTTTGGTAAAACGAGAATTCCCGGAGATCCAACCGTCGAAACGATCTGAAATTTGGACACAAGAAACTAGATTCCAATACGAATCGAACCCAAAAAGAATCAGCTCAATCGGACTTACGGATCAAAAGTTATGAGCTTCGCAAGCTTGCTGATCCAGAACTTGACGAGAATCAATCTAATCAAAACTTCAAGATTAAACAAGAACGACAAAAGATTGATCAACTAGACTTTGAGAAATACTAGATCAATATCCTAGAGAGGTTTTTGATGGATCAAATCAAGATAAAACTTGAAGAACAAAAACCAATCTAGAACTAGAACAAGCATGCAAACAAGAACCAAAACAGAAAATACTGTAGCGACGTGGTTAATGTAGAACGCAAAAATCTTGGAATAATTGATCTTTATTTCTTGTCTATAATACTCTCATCAAAAGAGTACAAACCCTAAAACCAAGATCAAAGCTTGATGCGCTCAGCTCTACTTGGTGCCTTTCAACAGAGACCCCCACCTATTTAAAGCACCAACCCACAAGGAGTTCAATACGATTCCTATTCCCTAGAAGGAATCCAGTATTCAACACAACTCTACTTGGCCCAACCTGGCCGAGTACAACTCTTGCACGCTGCATGGCAACCCTACCATACTCACGTGACTAACACTTTGCACGCCAGTATGGCCCACCTGCCATACTCACGTGACTAACACTTTGCACGCGAATGACCTCCCGCCATTCTCACGTGACTAACCATTCTTCATGTGCACCATTCTCTTAGCCCGAACGTCCCGCATGACATCCTTGACCACCAAGACCTCGGTTCCTCCTGAACCTAGTCCCGAACCTCGGTTCCTCCATGAACCTAGTTCCGGTCCCGCCATCGACCACATTCGTCTTCGAGCAATACCGCACATGAACAAACCACAAAACAAATCCGAGCATAAGTCCACGACTTGACTCAATCGTCAATCCATGCAACTACTCACATAAGTATTGCATAAAGTCCACTTCAAAAGAAGCATCATGAAATCATTACAAATTTCAAATTCACATTCAAAATTCAAATCCAAATCGCTTCAAAACCCTAATTGAGCGAAAACGATTCACGACGGACAAACAAAGTTGGTCCGCTGTATAAGGAAAAGTTTCTGTTCCAAGAAGCCAACCAAACGCGGAAAAACACGTTCACAACGGACAAACAAAGTTGGTCCGCTGTACATGCAAAATGGCTTCGGTCATGAGCTCAAAACAAGTTCACAACGGACCCCGAAGCTTGTCCGCGCAAGCGTGCACGCTCGGTTTCACAAAAGTAAAACCCTAGAAAAGTCCATTCACGACGGACAAAAGAATTAGTCCGTTGTACATGTGAAAATCTTGGTTCCAAGAAATTATCCAAACCGAAAAAGCTTGTTCACAACGGACCAAGAAAAACTGTCCGTTGTACATGTGAAAATGACTTTGGTCATGGGCTCAAAAACATGTTCACAACAGACCCAAAAACACCGCCTGTCGCAGATGGGAAACTTGTTTCTTGAGAACTTTGTCCGCGCTAATGCGTAACTTCAAGCTTCTTGTCAAATTGTCAAAACACATGAACAAACACATTTTGCAAATTCAAATCTAAGTTAATTTTTCAGTTCAAAGCCAATTTTTCGCACATGATTTCACAATCTCCCCTTGATGAAAACATTGGCAACACCACTTAGAATTGATCATTTGGCATTCACTTTACCAAAGATTTTGAAATCCAAAGGATCAAAGACCAAAGTAAGAAAACACAGAAATCCCTCTTTGACCAAAATGCAAAACAAAATCTCCCCCTGAGAATGAAAATGTGTGTGAATGTGCAATGCGCCAAAAATTTCAAAAATTCTCCAAACTTCTCCCAAAATCCTCAAATTTCCAAATACAACTCTCCCTTTTTCTTTAAACTTTTCAAAGAAAGATTTCCAAATTTCTCCCCCTTTGACAATGGATTCATCAAGAGTAAAAGAGAGAACAGGTTCAAAATTTTTCCTGAAACAATGATTTCACCAAGAGAAACAAGGGAGTGCCAAGATAGGAAAAGATGAGCTCATTCGATCATATAACCTTATATATCACATAATATGCAAAATACATGATCTTGATGTGATTTTAACAAGTTAGGGAATGACATGCATCTCAACCTCAATTCAGTCAACTATAGCCAAGTACTAAGCAAAACCTTTAGAAGAAAAACAAAGGCTCAAAGTTGAAGCAAATAACAAATCAGGGCGAGCAAGTAGTTTCAACTCCAATCTAGTGGACCAATTTAATCTTTAAACAGTAAACTGCATGTGGCATGCTTGAAGCATACTTCTTTTATTTCCTTGGAGTGGCATGCTTGAAGCATACATCTTGTCTTTTGAGGGAATGGCATGCTTGAAGCATACATCTTATCTTTTAGGGAAAGCATCCTGAAGCTCATAACTTGAGGCTTTTGCTTTTAACAACCCTTTTTTATTGATTCCCTTTTCTTTTCATTTTTCTTTGATTATAAACATGCAAAAGTGATTAAAAGGTCTTATGAAAGAGTAAAGTTGAAACCACACTTGCTTCATAGCCCAAATTTGTCAAGAAGATTCAATATCAAGCCTAGAAGAGTAAGATATCACAGAGTATTTAGCTATAGGCAATTAGTCCAGGGAATTCTGCAATGTCATTTTTAGTTCAAGTGAAACAATTAGATTATCATATATTAGCTCAATTACATAACATATAAAGAAATATGATAAAGTGAGCTCATCAAGTGAAAGAACTTGGCAAAGAAACTCCCCCTCAAAACAATCCCATTGAATGAACAATTCCAAGTTCTCCCTGAATAAAAGCAAAACGAGAAGAAGACAAAGGTTTTGAAAATGTCTGCCAATTGATGTTCAGTATCCACATGGTGAAGCACAATATTTTCTTTTTCAACATGATCTCTAAGAAAGTGAAATCCAATATCAAATGCTCAAGAAAGAGGATTACTCAAGAGGTGGCACGAACCAAATCAATTCAACATCTTCCAAAGTCAACATCAGAATAAGCTCTTAAACTAATGCATAAGGAAGCAAAAAGCCAAATGCCAAAATCTTGAGTACCATGGAGATACCTGAAAATTCACTTGACCGTTTGTTGATGTGAAGCACGTGGGAAGAGTCTCTCATGTAAACCTCTAATTATCTCGTCCTCAACAGCATTATCATCATCTTTATGAACAAAGACACTCTCCCCCTGAACATATGCACGTGTACCTGCATCATTTGAACTAGTGCCTTTTGCGAAAACAGAAGTGGAAGAAGCATCTCTAAAGGCAACACTTTCAACATGAGATGCACGAGTGAAGGAGAACCAAATCTTATCACTGAACATATGAAGTGAGCATCCGAAATTCACTAGCCACATGTTCTCCCTCCTCGCGTGAGAAGCCTACATAGAAGCAGAAAGTGTCGAGGTCTCGGTACTGGGGTTAGAAATAAGATGTTTAGGAATCCAGTACTGAGACACACGACGGACAACAGTAGGCACAACACGAGCAGTCTTATGCACAAAATCAAATTTGCCTGTTCCCGTGTTTCTAGCAACAAAAGGTGCTTGCATCACCCTAGGCACGTAGTGAGAAGCAAAGCGTGCCTTTCTGAAATTAGACCTAACCTTAGCTCTTTCTTTCTTTTGTTGTTTGGCTAGTCTAAAGCAAAAATCTACTAAATGTCCATCTCTACCACAATGAGTGCAAGTGTATTTAACAGGATGTTTGGCTTTAGAAGTAGAAGCAACATTTGCATTCATCATAGTAGAAGATAACACTCAGAGACTTAAAGATAGTTTTCTTAGGCTCATTGACAATTTCAAATTTTCCTCCGTCAAGTGTTTTAACAACAGTGGAAGCATGTGATTTATGATGAGCATAAGAATCAAAACCTAAACCTTTGTTATGAGTGCTGACTTTTGATTGATCCAAAATCATGTTTAGGCTCTTCTTTCCTTTAGTGAAACGTTCTAATGATTTGTCCAAGTAATCAACTTTTCGAGAAAGAGTTAAACAATTATTGCAAGGAACATTCACTTTTCCTTTTTGCTTACGACAAGTTGAGCATGAAAGAACCTCATGTGTAAGCAGATCATCAGTCAATTGAGAAACCCTAGCATTTGCATCTTTTAATTTTAATTCAAGAGTTGAGCATTTAGAACAAGAAGTTGAACTATGCAAATCATCAGTGGAACAGCTAGCATGTACAACATGTTTCTCATTTTTCTCATTTTCAGCATTGATTTGCTCTAACAAGGTAACATGTTCTTTCCTAAGCAAAGTAAGCTCATTGTAAATTAAGTCACATGATTTGCAAGCATCATCATCAGGAATCAAGGTTTTAAGTCTAACAATTTCAGCATTCAATGACTCAACAACAAAATCATGTTTCTTAATTTTCTTGTCACGTTTATCAAGCAATTTACCAAGTCGAGCAACAGCAATAGCTAATTCATCGTAAAAAGGATCTACCTCATTGAAGTCGCTGTCGTGGTCGTCCTCTGTAAAGCTGTTGCTGCTTTTAGCCATGAGACACAACCCCGTCAACTCATGCTTGCTTGGAGTTGCATCGTCCCTCACGCTCCTCTGAATCCACATCGCTCAAATTGACTTGTTCAAGAGCGGAAAGAACTCGAGTGGACAACTTTGCTGTTGATGAAGTTCTTCTTCTTTCTATCACTTGGAGAGAACTTCTTCTTCTCTTTTCTTCATCGTTGTCCTTCTCCTCCCTTGATGCTTTACTTGCAAGTTTTGGACAGTTTGGACGAATATGGTCGAGATCACCACACTCATAGCATCTTGGAGGATCACCACCACTTCTCTTTCTCTTTATCACATTTTGCAAAGCTTTGTTAAAGCGAGAAGAGAGTAGTGACAAGTCTTCTCCTGGGAATTGCTCAATCTGTTCATCGGTTAGTGAAGACAAGAAAGATAGAGCAAAACTTGAAGCAGCACCATTATGAGATATGCTAGATTGAGATGTCAAAGCAATTGATTTATGATCATTCTTTCTAGCAAAAACATCTAATTCATGAGTTTTCAACTTAGAATAAAGAACATCTAAAGTAAGTGTACTCATGGTAGTAGATTCTTGTATAGATGTTACTTTCATCTCCCACACCGACATGTCCAAAGCACTAAGCAATTGTCTAGCATTAGCAGCATCATCAAAGCTAACTCCAACAAAGACGCAAATTGCTAAGAATCTTATTAAAAGCGTGCAAAGAAGTCATCTACCGACTCACCGGTTTCATCTCAAATCGCATGTATTCTTTTTTGTAAAGATCTTGACGAACCTCTTTAATAGTGTTAGAACCCTCATGGTAATCACAAAGAGATTTCCATACCTCATATCTTGGATCGAAGATGAACCACACGATCAAAGTCATTGCGTCCCAAGCCTTGGATGATCAAGTTGCGTGCCTTACTATTTGCTTCAACATGTGCGCGATTGGTGTCGTTGGACGTTGTCGTTTGCAGGGACATCATATGGTTTGTAGACCTTCTCCCAAATTGCGAATCCTCGAGCTTGGATGAACGCCTCCATCTTGGCCTTCCAAAACTGAAAATCAACACCATTGAACACACAAGGTTTTGTCGAATAATGATCCATTGATCTAATCACCGATTAAGATAGATTAGAAAAACCTTGCTCTGATACCACTTGTAGGATCGAAGTATACGAATATAGCAATCAGAGGGGGGGTGAATGATTGTGCGGAAGCTAAAACCAAATTCTTGACCTATTAAAAGTTCACCCCAAAACAGAACCAAATAATTGCCTCGTTTTCGACAAAAACAGAATAACAGAGGTTTGGTAAAACGAGAATTCCCGGAGATCCAACCGTCGAAACGATCTGAAATTTGGACACAAGAAACTAGATTCCAATACGAATCGAACCCAAAAATAATCAGCTCGATCGGACTTACGGATCAAAAGTTATGAGCTTCGCAAGCTTGCTGATCCAGAACTTGACGAGAATCAATCTAATCAAAACTTCAAGATTAAACAAGAACGACAAAAGATTGATCAACTAGACTTTGAGAAATACTAGATCAATATCCTAGAGAGGTTTTTGATGGATCAAATCAAGATAAAACTTGAAGAACAAAAACCAATCTAGAACTAGAACAAGCATGCAAACAAGAACCAAAACAGAAAATACTGTAGCGACGTGTTTTCTTTAGCACGCAAAAATCTTGGAATATTTGATCTTTATTTCTTGTCTAAAATACTCTCATCAAAAGAGTACAAACCCTAAAACCAAGCTCAAAGCTTGATGCGCTCAGCTCTACTTGGTGCCTTTCAACAGAGACCCCACCTATTTAAAGCACCAACCCATTAAGGAGTTAGAATACGATTCCTATTCCCTAGAAGGAATCCGTATCCAACACAACTCTACTTGGCCCAACCTGGCCGAGTACAACTCTTACGCCGTATGGCAACCCTACCATACTCACGTGACTAACACTTTGCACGCGTATGGCCCACCCGCCATACTCACGTGACTAACACTTTGCACGCGAATGACCTCCTGCCATTCTCACGTGACTAACCATTCTTCATGTGCACCATTCTCTTAGCCCGAACGTCCCGCATGACATCCTTGACCACCAAGACCTCAGTTCCTCCTGAACCTAGTCCCGAACCTCCGTTCCTCCATGAACCTAGTTCCGGTCCCGTCATCGACCACATTCGTCTTCGAGCAATACCTGCACATGAACAAACCACAAAACAAATCCGAGCACAAGTCCACGACTTGACTCAATGTCAATCCATGCAACTACTCACATGAGTATTGCATAAAGTCCACTTCAAAAGAAGCATCATGAAATCATTACAAATTTCAAATTCACATTCAAAATTCAAATCCAAATCGCTCAAAACCCTAATTGAGCGAAAACGCGTCACGACGGACAAACAAAGTTGGTCCGTTGTATAAGAAAAGTTTCTGTTCCAAGAAGCCAACCAAACGCGGAAAAACACGTTCACAACGGACAAACAAAGTTGGTCCGTTGTACATGCAAAATGGCTTCGGTCATGAGCTCAAAACAAGTTCACAACGGACCCCGAAGCTTGTCCGCAAAGCGTGCCACGCCGGTTTCACAAAAGTAAAACCCTAGAAAAAGTCCATTCACGACGGACAAAAGAATTAGTCCGTTGTACATGTGAAAATCTTGGTTCCAAGAAATTATCCAAACCGAAAAAGCTTGTTCACAACGGACCAAGAAAAACTGTCCGTTGTACATGTGAAAATGACTTGGTCATGGGCTCAAAAACATGTTCACAACAGACCCAAAAACACCGCTCGTCGCAGATGGGAAACTTCTTGTTTCTTGAGAACTTTGTCCGCTAATCGTAACTCATCGCTTCTTGTCAAATTGTCAAAACACATGAACAAACACATTTTGCAAATTCAAATCTAAGTTAATTTTTCAGTTCAAAGCCAATTTTTCAGCACATGATTTCACACATATTACCCTACTTCTAATACCATTTTACTATTTTTGTGTGACACGATGTGGGACTAATAGACTATGTTAACATATATGAACAGGTTTCACTGGGTCCTCCTCGTCATCGAGTTAGATGCTAGCAGGATTTTTGTCCTGGACTCGATGAGAAAACCCCTTGAACATTATAAAGACTTTTTGGACATGATGAACAGGTAAACTCGATCATTGCGTTATTGCTCTAGTAATATTCCATTCTATTGCATTTAATCTTAATTACTATTCAAAATCATTCACAGGGCATTCACACGATATTGCAAGAAAAGTCTTCGGCATCGTCCCTACACGAAAACTTTCCAAATAATAACGGACTTTCCATGCATGAGACAGGACCCGGGAAATAATTTATGTGCATACTACGTATGTTCTAATATGCATTCAATTACGACGGAGAGTGTCAGCTATAACGAAGCCATGGTATATAATTAGACATTGATCCCTACTTTTCATTCATTTAATATATATCATCACTAATTTAATTTCTCTTTTCTTCAATAACAGCGCTCCAGGTTGAAAACCAATAAGTTACTGCTAACATAAATTTTAGCAATTCAAGAGCAGATGGCTGGATTCATTCACGATCAAATCATCAATCGAAACGGCGAGTTCCATGAGAAACTTATTTAATTCTACTGGAGTCGTTGAAAAAGCAAAGTGGATGAGATGTACTAACACTATAGTTGTAAATAGACTATTGTAAAAACTAAATATTGTGGTGCTTTAATATATTTCAATTACGATTTAACGATGCTTTATATACTATATATTTGAAGGCAACATATCATGTACACGCTGGGCTTCCCGTGTACACACCGTGCACACTACCTAATAAAATTGATGAAAAACTCCAAAAAAATTTGCAGATGTACTTCGAAGATGACTCTACCTATGTATAAAAGTGTAGGTTCAAATTCAATACATATGAAGAGTTACAAAAAAGAGAACTCTTCATATGTTTTGAATTTGAACTTGCAATTTTATACATAGGTAGAGTCATCTTTGAAGTACATCTGCAAATTTTTTCAGAGTTTTTCATGACTTTTATTAGGTGGTCTGCAAATTTTATACATAATGCATTGTACAAAATATTTGTTTCAAATTATATAATGCAAAGAAAATATGCAAGAAAAATTCCTCACTGCCGGTTCGTCCAAGAATCGACAGTGATATATATATCACTGCCGGATTATGGTATAGGCCGGCAGTGATGTATATATATCACTTCTGAATTTTGGTGTAGACCGGCAGTGATATACAGATATCATTGCCGAATTTAGTTTGAAACGGCAGTGATATACAGGTATCACTGCCAGTTTTAGTGTGAGCCCCAGAGATAGCTATTATCACTGCCAGTTCCTGAGTCGGCAGTGATAATCCCGAGTATCACTACCGACCAATCACTGCCGGCTCCTATAACCGGCAGTGATAGCATTTCCTAACCGGTAGTGATTGCCTGTCCTGTAGTAGTGCCAGCCTGATTTTTCACTTGGTGATGGCGGATATGACCGTTTCACCAAAGCTACTAATGGCTGATGTGGTTAACATGATGGGATATCCTATTAGCTACGGCAAGGTGTGACGAGCAAAGAAGAAAGTGATAGAGATGATATACGGTATGTACAAAGAGGTGTACAACCTTGTTCCATGGATGCTTCACTAGATTGCTAAAGCGAATCCTGGAACGTACATCAACAAGATGGATAGACCACATCCCACGAAGGGTCTGAACTGTTTCATCCTGGACTGTGTGTTATGAGCATTCGGACCAGCCATACAAGGCTTCAAGTATTGCCGGCCTGTACTAACCATAGATGGCACTTTCATGTTCGGCAAGTACAAGGGCACCATACTGATGGCGGTAGCAGTGGACGCCAATGACCAGCTACTCTTGGTGGCTTATGCAATCATGGAAAGTGAGAACACGGAGAGCTGGTTGTGGCTCCTAGTTAATGTCAAGCTAGCTATTGTCGAAGACCGCCCGAATGTATGCCTCATCACAGATAGGCATGCTGGGTTAATATCCACCATCAGCACCATGCTAGGAGGGATGCAGCCACCGTACCAATGGAATGACATCATCAATCGCTGGTGCATGAGGCATCTTGCTACGAACTTGCATAGAAGGTTCCGCAGCAAGAAAGTCATGAAGACATTCAAGAGGTTGTGCATGCAAAACCAGAGGCGGAAGTTCGAGGCAATATGGAGGGTACTGGATGAGGAGACCTCGAAGCATGTGACAGCTCTGGGGAGGGCTAGGTCAACAACTTCTCACAATGAGTACAGTTGCACGCTCTAGACTTGGAGAAGTGGTCCCTGCTCCACGACAGGGATGGTGCTAGGTACGGCATAATGACTACTAATGTGTCGGAGGTTTACAATGGGGTTTTGAAGGGTGTTCGGTCCCTCCCAATCTGTGCCATCATGGAGTATACCTAGAACAGAACCGTTGGGTACTTTATCAATAGGGGGATGAATGTTAGGAGGCACTTGGATGAGGGAAAGCAGTTCTCCGAACGTATGTATGAATACATGGAGAAAAAAATTGAGAAGGCTTGCTTGCACATTGCAGGCACCATGGATGGAGTTAGGCTTGCTCGCACGTTGCCCGCACCATGGATGGAGTTACACGGGAGAAGTTCATCGATGGTCATTGCAGGGGCTACCGTAAACAAGTGTGCGCAATACATGATGTCGCGACTTGCACATGTAACAAACCACAACTGTTGCACAAGCCATGCTCCCATGTATATGTGTCTTGTGCAGTTCTCTGTCAGTCATCCGCACCGTACATCTCTAAGTACTTCAACGCTAACAATCTATTCTAGACATGGAGCTCAGAGTTCAACTCCTACAGCTTGGATATGAATTATAGAGAGTTGTGGCTGGGCCAAGTGACATGGTGTCAGAATGACACTTTGAAGAGGAGCAACCGTGGACAGTGGCAGTCACGGCAAACCCATAACGACATGGATGCAAGTCAATGGGGAGACGTTCCAGCTCTGCAGAAGTGCCAGTTATGCAGGACAGTGGGGCATACAATGAACTGCCCAAATAGGGCAGGCTCATCGACCCATCCATAGCCACCTTCGACAATGTACATGCACGTGTGATGGTAGTACCTTAATGTAATTTTATGTTCATTTTGTCAATGTAAAGACATATTGGACTTTCATACTATTTATCTTGTATCTTACTGTCATACCGTGTAACAGTAAGGCTTGTTACATTGTTGTACCAATTCAATGTTATGCCATTTATTGCAATATCTTAAAGTTAATTATCTTCTTGCAGGTTATGGCTGCACACCCCAAAACTTTGCTTGACCCATCTTATGATGCCAAGCATCATAGCAGTGCCTAGCTTATGGGTGATGGTCCTCGTCTGTTCGTTCTAAGGAGCCCCACCGAGCACTGGCCGTTGGACCCACGATACGTGCTGATTCTACGACATGCAGGTCTATTGCCATTGACCCGGATGATGGACCCTAGGCATTATTCTTCATTGGATGGGCGTTTGCTATTCGCGATCATCGATCGTTGGAGGCCAGAGACCCAAATGTTCCACTTTCGATGGGGAGATGACCGTCACCCTCCAGGATGTTTCTATAATCACAGGTTTGCCTACCAAGTGCAGGTCAATTTTTCTGCCACTATGGTGGCCTGACAGGAGGGTGAGGTTGGAACACAAGTTTGGTCGCCCCATCCCGGGGAACTCTGGGGGGTTCCGCATTCATGTCTTAGGCACTACATGCATTGCCCAGCAGATGCGCTAGAGTATGTTGTCAGGAGTCACCTTCTAGCGTACCTGCTCTACATGTTCGGATGGTGTTGTTCCCTAGTATGTAGGGAGACTACATATACCTGAGCTACATCCACATCATGCAGGATTTGGCTGACGCCAACCTGGACGACGTGCCACAGTATAGTTTTGGATCGGCCGTGCTCTGTGCTATATATCGGTGTGATACTATGAGATATCGAGACACCGTAAAAGGTGAAATTAGAGAATGTGACTTTATAAAATGTGAAATTATAGGATAAAGCTATATGTTATGAAGGTTAATCGTGCTTCCGAGCCGTTTTCGGGGAAAATGGGCCTTCCGGGGGAATTGTGGGCTTGGGGGAACTTCTTGGGCCGGAGGTAGGAAGCCCTTGGCCCAGGTGGGAGAGGGATTAGGGCAGCATGGGGGCTGCCCATGCGCCACCCCTCCCCTTTGCGCCTCCCTCCCCCTCTTCCACCACCTAGCCGCCGCCCCCTTGCTCCCCCATTGCCGTGCGCCCCTCCACCTCCTTCCCCCTTGCGCCACCACCTCTCTCCACCCCTCCCCACCCTCCTTGCTGCCCTAGGGGAGCCCCTCACCTCGCCACCCCGCTGTTTTCACCATTGGAGCACTCCGCGACGAGGAGATCTAGTGGATTTGGAGCGACGAAGGAGATCGGGAGAACCGGGAGTAGATTCGTCGGTTCATCGTTCGTCGGGCGAAGGTATGACTAGGGGTAGTCCTTAGGGATGGTCTAGGTGCTGTGCTAGAAGGTATTTGGATGCTTTTAGATCAAGATGTGGTGCTGTGATTGGGTAGATTGGTTTAAATCTAGATGTTTCTTATTTCCCTGTTTCGGGCAGATTGTGCAGTCGACCTAGGGTTTGAGTTTTTGTGATTTTAGAATCAGAATTTGGTCAGCCGCCTGTTGAGAAAGTTGTAGGTAACTTCAATACCTTTAATTGGACAAAAAGAATGTCCAATTCCGCCCAACCATTTGAATGTTATGGTCATTTTACCGAACGTGTTCAAAACTGTGACGTAAATGGGACAGAACGTAATGTTTTGTAGATTAAACAATCTTAGAGGCCAAATCAGCTTTTCCCAATACTTAGAAAAAGCTAGGACATTTCCTAAGCTTCGCTATGATGTACTCATTTAATCGATTCGGAGTCCTAGAACTCAAGATACGATAGTTTGAAGTCTGCTGTCCGGGTGGGACAGATTCTCTGTTTTTCGGTTTTGGGAGTAGTTTGTGAAGTCGGGGTAGATGAGCTTTTGCGTACTATTTTGGGGGCATGTTTTGAGTGTGTGGTATGTTTGTGTAGGTGGTGTGACCCCGGGAGTGCCCTCAACCTCTCGCCAATCCATCGCCCGAGGTTAAGGCAAGTGTATTGTAATGGGTAGTGTAATGTATGTTGCTAATTGTGACTAGATGCAAATTGTTTACATGTTGTGATATCTTGCCATGATTAGTGCTTGCCAATGTTATGATGAAAAAGGACTATTATGATGCTATGCCATGTTTAGTTCAGTTTGATGCAAGTTGTTTATGTTTATGGCATATGTTGCATACATGGCATGAAAGCTGGCCCGGTCGGTGAGAACGTCATAACTAATCCAGTAAGGTCGGTGAGAAAGTTATGACTAATCCGGAGCGCCATGGTTGTAAGACCTACCTCGTGATTCCACCCATGTGGTGAGTGGAAGCGATGCGTAGGCACCTTCTATCTACGGGATGGAAGGGGGGAGAGGGTGCACGCCGACAAGTGTGCACTCAGCAATACCGGTATATGCTTCCAGGAGACATGTGCATCGCATTGCATAGCATACATGATGATGAAAATGAGTTGTGAACAATGTGCTTTGTCATGGCTATGATGTTGTGGATGAAATTATGATTTGATCATGAGGTTAAAGTATGGTATGTATTGTTGTTGGCCTTGATTTATTCTTTATGACCTATTGCAATATGCTTGCTGAGTGTTGAACTCACGCTTGTGTTTATGTTGTTTTTAGGTACCTTGACACCGGCATGTGGGAAGGGGCATTAGCTACACATCTCCACGTAGCTCCACACCTATAGGCAATTTTATCAATTTGATTCATGATTATAATAATAGTGCCATGAAATTTGGTGTATGGATTAAATTGTGCGCTTGTGATCTTTATTTGCTTCGTATTAGTTTAAGGAGTGGTTGAACTTGATATTTGGTCTTATGTTGGTGCTATAACCTTTATATTGCTGCTTTAGATGTTTTATGTTTTGATATAACTTGCCATGTTATTGCTATTGCTTCAATTCAAGTTAAAACAAAGGAGATGCTACCGAAGTTTCGGTTTTTAGTATTTGTGCATTTGCTGTAATTTATCTTTATTTGTGGTATTTAGATGTTGTTTAGTCTATGTTTGGTAACATTCGGGCATACTAGATGCCGGGGTGTTACAGTTGGTATCAGAGCGGGCTTCAGGTCCGTGGTGTATGAACTTAGTGGAATACCATAGGGTTAACTAAAATTTTGATGTGGAATAACCTAGAAACATGGCTTTGGTTGTACTTAAAATTTTGTCTTAGGATAGCAACATTAAAACTTGTGTAAGTGGAATAACTAAATTAAAATTTGACACACATGGACGCACAGTAGGAAAGGGTATGGGTATCGTTGCTTTACGCTTAAATGTCGTATTTAAGCCTTGATGTTGAATACTATATGTGATAATGTATGTTGCTATGTTATTGAGAGAACTGATTGAATTGTTCGTGTTAACATGATAAAGTGGGGTTGTGGTGCCGAAGGGTTTCGGTCACCATTTTTGTTTATAATATGGTTGTAGTTCGACGGTATGTCCGGCTAAAGCCATCACCGAAGAACTATTAACCCCTTGTGGGGAAAGAGTGCTTACCTTTTCTGTCATAGATCGGGTAGTTGACTGGAGACAAATAGAAGAGTTGGTGGTGGATTTCTTCGGATGTTCTTGATCGTTCTAACGGTTGGTTTTGGTTGGTTTCCTTGGTTCTAGTCGATTTAAATCAAAAGAAAAGTGTTGGTATTTGGTTCTCGCTGATTGTTCGTTTGGCGGTTGTGGATTTTGCCTTCTTTGGGGGAAGATTAAGAAGAGGAGTTTTATGCTGCGCGTCTTTTGGTCGCAATTTTGCTTTGACACCCGGTTTTGTTGATTATTGTGGATTGTCTTGGGGAGGAAACAAATGTGGTTGTTGTTCTCCCTATCTAAGAAAAGTGTTGGAGTTTCTCCTAGTGCCGACCTTAGGTTGGATGGAGCTAAGTTTTGAATCTTTATCGGAAAAAGAATTGGGTGAACACATGGTTTTCCCTAGTGCGTCCATCTTCCTTTTTTTTGGAAGTTGTAGGTCTTGAGATTTCTTGAAGAGTTTTGGCTATCAGAGTTGGAAATTTGAGAGTGGAGCTCTCTTGCATTTCTGTTGGTGTTTTGTTTTCCTCTTTGCCTGGAAAGGAGAAATTGTTTATCGGTGATCACTCTTGTTCTTGAGCTGTGGTTTACGGAATGACGTGTTGCTAATTAAATTGTGAGCTGAATCAATTCAATGTGATTAATTATCTCTAGCTTGAGAATAAATAGACTACTAGTGTTGTAGTTTACTCTTAGCGAGAATGATTGAATGTGTTAAGGTACATGCTTAGAATCTGTTGCTTTGCTTTAAAAGTGCTTATGACCCTCGATAATGTTTAAAGTTTTAAACCCTGATGCACAGTTGAACATTAAGATGATGTAAACTGCTGATATTGTTAAAGAAACTTTGATGGTTGTTAAAGATACTATAATTTTACATGTTAATAGAGAAATTTAATCGTGTTGACTAGTGACTTTAACTTGGAAGTTGATTAGAGTGGCTATTTATGTTGTTGCAAACTACTAATATATTTGGAAGTATGCAGTTGTGTCTATACAATGCCAGTTTTGATATCAATTGAGAAGACATAAGACTTATTGTTAATGATGTTGTTAAGGGCAGTGTTAATGCTAGTATTCAATATATTTTAAATAGTTGGAGTGTGTTGCGTGGTGGTAATTTTGTTATAACCTATGTATAGGGTAGCTAAAGGTAATGTTGTCGATTGATGATTATGCAAATTATTGATATTGACGACTTAGTAGTGGTGGTAATTGCTTAGATTAATTATTGAAAATCCTTGTTAAAATGGAGGTTATTGTAACATGTTGTGATGGAGTGGACCATGGATAATTAACATGATGTAGGATTTTATTCTTGATGAATGTATATCCTAGAATCATACTCACGAATTTTGTCTTGTAGAGGTAACATTTATGTGTTGAAGTCATTTATTGATTGAGTAAGTTTTGGTTGTCGAGAAATTGACGTATGGATTGTATAAAATTGGTAGGTTGATCATGCTCAAGTATCTGTTGAAGTACTATGTTTGAAATATAGAATACGTTGTTATATGATGTGTTGGTCTGTGGGGATCATGATGAGGTAGTATTGGTTAATTGCCTGTTGATAATCGTCATAAACTTTTTTTTAAAGTGTTGGGAAAGGTAACTATGGGAAGATTTGTTATGTAGCTTTTGGTTGAAGTATGATAGGGTTTCTCGATGAGTAAATAGTGAATATTGAATGTTTAAAAGGTAAGTATAGGGTTTCATGCTGAGCTTGTGTCTAAAACCTTTCGGACTGGTTTGGTTGTTTGCCATTTTGGGTTGAAGGGTTTTCGGTCAAGGTGTTCCTTATGTTGTGTTTCCTAGTTTTCCTAATAACTCGTAGCGATTGGTGCCAATCTTTTGTTTTGGCTAATTTGTTTAGTTTGTGCTATGAGCATGGATTTACACCCACAAGTTGTTGAGTGGATCGCGCTTCTTCGCGTTCGCACTGAATTATCTTTGGAATCATTATTTTAAAGGAAGCAGATGGACATAGTGGGTTGTGTTGGAAACTCTTGAGATTTAATTTGTAACTCTTTTTTACTAGAGTTGGATTTATTTGCATAATGTGTGTGATGTTTGCGAGTGCTTCAAAAAGGTGGATATTATAAATGTTTTATAAAGTGATTTTGTTAGTGAGGTGTTCCCTTTTGCAAATGAGTTTCCCTCTCCTTGAGAAAATTTGTGACGGTTGTGGGAGCAGATGCTTGACTTGAAATTTTGATGTTCTCTTCCAAAATGTTGAGTTTGGTTGAAATGCAATGTTTTGCAAGTTCAGTTTTCAATTGATGTGGGATGTGATGCGACGTGGTGTTTTACTGTTAACTATGCTGCCGTCATAGTCTATATGAATTTCCGCAACCTTCGATGTTAATTGTGTTTCAATTATTTGATACCGAGGAAGAAGTCATTTGGTGAATGACTATTCGGTACTGTTATTACATGATGAATGAATGGTGAAAAGGAAAACGAGACATTGTTTATGCATAATTAATCATAAAGGAGTCGTCGAGCCAGGTCGGTGAGAAAGTCATATATGGATATATGACTAATCCGGAGTGCTCTTGAAAAGGTTGCATTCATGTCATGAATCGAGATGTCCATTTCTTTCTAGTATGAAAGAATGAAGAATTTCTGGTATGTTGGTTGTGGTGTAGGAGATTTGTGTTTCCTTTGCGTCTTGGCTTAGGAAGTTAAAATGAATGCTCTTTGGTTGTTGTCGAATTCTTTCCAAAGTGGTTTCTAGCGCTTTAGGGTTCGAGTTGTGGTATGTGGATCAATTGGGTCTATGGTTGAGTTTACTCAATGATTGTACTCTTTGTCTTGGTCCTTTGAGTAGAAGAATGTGAGTGCGGGACCTTCTTAGTAAGAGAAATCTAGTGTGAGTGTTAATGACCTAAGCTATTAGATGTTGCTAGTAGTTCATCGTAAACAGTTTCAAAGTGAAGAGTAAAGGAACGTTGTGTATGACTCAATCCAAACCTTCTTGGAGAATTGTGTCATTGATGTGTTCCTAGGTGGGGTTGATTAAATTATTAGTGGATCACTTGGTGGTTGCTAGTAATTGTTTTTCCTTTTCAGAGTGAATTGGATCTTTATGTCGCTGAGGTTGCACGAGGTTGTGTCAACCGTAGCGATTTTGTTCGGTTGTTACTGTTTCTTGCGGGTTTAAGGACCCTGGTTGTAAAGTAGGCCTTTCCTTTCGGTGGTAGTGTTGAGTATTGGTCTTCTGTAAAAGATCAATATTTTGCAATGTTTTAACCTCGTTTGTTCAAATAGTTGGTAGTCTTGAAGTGTACGTCTCACCTGGTTTGTCATCGACTTGAATACGGCGAACCACAGTAGAGAGGTTGAGGTGTGAAAACACGTTTGTGCGTGGGAGATGAAGAGGGTTCTAAAGGCTGGTACCGTGTTCTTCTGGAGAGTAGTTTCAACTAAAGGGATCGGGCATGTTAGTGCCAAGGAATATATGGAATGAGGAGTGTGAGACTGTTTCCGTTCGTGGATTGTTTGGGAATTTATCCTATCACTTGAGCCGTGCTGAGGCCTTGTGTGAGTGATTTATGTTTCAATGTTGAGCAAAGTTCTTGCAAGTTTTTAATTGTGAGTTATCGTTAGGGCCGTTGGTCTTCGAACCTATGCGTCTTGTCATCGAGTCTCGATCAGTGTAGTTCCAGTGGTTTTAGTTAGAGAGAGAAGTGACCTGGGAGGTTGAAGCCTCGCGTGCGCGAGCGATACCCAGGGCTTTTCACCTTAGGTATGAAACGTGAAGTTGATTCTCTTTGTGTTGTCTGATTGCGTACTGGTGTGTCTCGGATTCGGGGTCGAATCCTGTTCAAGGGGGGGAGAATGTGATACTACGGGATGTCGAGACACCGTAAAAGGTGAAATTAGAGAATGTGACTTTATAAAATGTGAAATTAGAGGATAAAGCTATACGTTATGAAGGTTAATCGTGTTTCCGGGCCGTTTTCGGGGAAAATGGGCCTTCCGGGGGAATTGTGGGCATGGGGGAACTTCTTGGGCCGGAGGTGGGAAGCACTTGGCCCAGGTGGGAGAGGGGTTAGGGCAGCATGGGGGCTTCCCATGCGCCACCCCTCCCCCTTGCGCCTCCCTTCCCCTCTTCCCCCACCTAGCCGCCGCCCCCTTGCTCCCCCACTGCCGTGCGCCCCTCCACCTCCTTCCCCCTTGCGCCACCACCTCTCTCCACCCCTCCCCACCCTCCTTGCTGACCTAGGAGAGCCCCTCACCTTGCCACCCCGCTGTTTTCACCATTGGAGCGCTCCACGACGAGGAGATCCTGTGGATTTGGAGCGAGGAAGGAGATCGGGAGAACCGGGAAGAGATTCGTCGGTTCATCGTTCATCGGGTGAAGGTATGGCTAGGGGTAGTCCTTGGGGATGGTCTAGGTGATGTGCTAGAGGGTATTTGGATGCTTTTAGATCAAGAGGTGGTGCTGTGATTGGGTAGATTGGTTTAAATCTAGATGTTTCTTATTTCCCTGTTTCGGGCAGATTGTGCAGTCGACCTAGGGTTTTAGTTTTCGTGATTTTAGATTCGGAATTTGGTCGGCTGCCTGTTGAGAAAGTTGTAGGTAACTTCAATAACTTTAATTGCACATAAAGAACGTCCAATTCCGCTAAGCTGTTTGAAAGTTATGGTCGTTTTACCAAACGTGTTCAAAACTGTGATGTAATTGGGACAGTACGTAGTGTTTGGTAGATTAAACAATCTTAGAGGCCGAATCAGCTTTTCCCAATACTTAGAAAAAGCTAGGACATTTCCTAAGCTTCGCGATGATGTACTCGTTTAATCGATTCGGAGTCCTAGAACTCAAGATACGATAGTTTGAAGTCAGCTGTCCGGGCGGGACAGATTCTCTGTTTTTCGGTTTGGGAGTAGTTTGTGAAGTAGGGGTAGACGAGCTTTTGCGTACTGTTTTGGGGGCATGTTTTGAGTGTGTGTTATGTTTGTGCAGGTGGTGTGACCCCGGGAGTGCCCTCAACCGCTCGCCAATCCGTCGCCCGAGGTTAAGGCAAGTGTATTGTAATGGGTAGTGTAATGTATGTTGCTAATTATGACTAGATGCAAATTGCTTACATGTTGTGATATCTTGCCATGATTAGTGCTTGCCAATGTTATGATGAAAAGGACTATTATGATGCTATGCCATGTTTAGTTCAGTTTGATGCAAGTTGTTTATGTTTATGGCATATGTTGCATACATGGCATGAAAGCTGGCCCGGTCGGTGAGAACGTCATAACTAGTCCAGTAAGGTCGGTGAGAAAGTTATGACTAATCCGGAGAGCCATGGTTGTAAGACATACCTCGTGATTCCACCCATGTGGTGAGTGGAAGCGATGCGTAGGCACCTTCCATCTACGGGATGGAAGGGGGGAGAGGGTGCACGCCGACGGGTGTGCACTCAGCAATACTGGTATATGCTTCCAGGAGACATGTGCATCGCATTGCATAGCATACATGATGATGAAAATGAGTTGTGAACAATGTGCTTTGTCATGGCTATGATGTTGTGGATGAAATTATGATTTGATCATGAGGTTAAAGTATGGTATGTATTGTTGTTGGCCTTGATTTATTCTTTATGACCTATTGCAATATGCTTGCTGAGTGTTGAACTCACGCTTGTGTTTATGTTGTTTTTAGGTATCTTGACACCGGCATGTGGGAAGGGGCATTAGCTACACATCTCCACGTAGCTCCACACCTATAGGCAATTTTATCAATTTGAGTCATGATTATAATAATAGTGCCATGAAATTTGGTGTATGGATTAAATTGTGCGCTTGTGATCTTTATTTGCTTCGTATTAGTTTAAGGAGTGGTTGAACTTGATATTTGGTCTTATGTTGGTGCTATAACCTTCATATTGTTGCTTTAGATGTCTTATGTTGTGATATAACTTGCCATGTTATTGCTATTGCTTCAATTCAAGTTAAAACAAAGGAGATGCTGCCGAAGTTTCGGTTTTTAGCATTTGTGCCTTTGCTGTAATTTATCTTTATTTGTGGTATTTAGATGTTGTATAGTCTATGTTTGTGTAACATCCCAAAATTTTGCTTTTCTTAAATTCATGTGTGATTTGGCACTTTGGTGAATTTTTGGAATTTTCTAGAATTTATTTGGATTTATTTGGAATTTATTTGAATTTATTCCATTTTGAAATAATTAAAGAATTTAAATTTGCAAATAAATTTTTATTGGAAATATTTTATTTGAGTCCAAAATGTTCCAAAATATTTTCCAGAATTTTTCTGGAATTTTTTTGAGTCTTTTGCTAATTTTAATGAATTAAATGAATTTCTGGGAATTAATTGAATTATTTAATCGCTAGAAAATAGCGAGTGGGTTTTACTGTTCATCCGACCGTACCCGAGTCCGAGTCAGACTCGAGTCCGACCTGAGCCAACCGTTCCGGTCGAACCCGCTCGGCCGAACCCTAACCGCGTGACCGTTGGATCTTGATCCGACGGCCACGATTGAGCCACGTCACCCGAGCCCGAGTCCGACCGAGCCAGCCAGCTAGCCCGAGCGAGACTCGAGCCCAAACCCTCGCACCGTTGGATCTTGATCCAACGGCTAACGTTGAGGCACGTCACCCAATCCGAATCCAACTCGGATTCCGTCGCCGCAACGGAGTAGGGCCTCGGTTTTCGCGTGTTTCACGGACGCTGAGGGCCCTATTTAATGCGCCGCCACCGCTGTCGTGACGCCGACTTCCGTGCGCACCCGTAGCCCTAGCTCACGCCGCCAGAGCCGCCGTGGTTGCGCCGCAATCGCTCGCCGGAGTTGGAGGAGCGTTTCGCCGCGTTCAATTGCAGTTTCCGCCGCCGTTGAGCCTAGATCCGGAACCGCGAGGTCAAGCCGCGCCAGAGGAGACCACTCACTTCGCCGGAGGAGCCCCGCAACGCCGTCGCCGTGGTCGCCGTCTTCGTCTCCGGTGAACCAACCCCGCCGCAAGCCATCGCCGGACCTCGAGCTCCACCAGCCGTCCGATCCAGATCCAAGGGTCCAGATCGCGCCACATCACACCCCGGTGAGATCCCACGTGCTTTCCTCAGATCTATTTCCAACCGTTGGATCTAGATCCAACGGTTTAGATCGTGCCACGTAGCCTAAACTGCACCAAGCTAGAATAGATCTCAGCCGTTAGATCTAGATCGAACGGTTAGCGTTAACCCACGTTGTTTTCGTTAGATTGGATCTTTACCGTCCGATCAAGATCGAACGGTCCAGATCAGCGGAGTAGTTTCTTAACGCGTTAAGCCAGATCCAATCTGGGCCGTTGATTTTCAAATCAACGGCCGAGATCTAGCCACGTGGCCGGGAGGCCGACCGTCGCGATCGGTAGCGGTCGGCGCCGCCAGCGTGGAGTGCGTGTCTCGACACGTGGGGCCCGCGTGTCGATGGGACCCATGCGTCGGCCGCCCAGCTAATCGCACCATGGCGTCCGCAGCGGCGTCACGGTGAACGGTATCGGCCGTCCTCAGCCGTGCGTGATGACGTCACTGCTGACGTCATCCGAGGGGCCCACCTGTCAGTGTGACGCGTGAGCCATGGACCGGGTCCACGGTGGACCGAGCCGCGCCCGTACACCGGGTCTATGGACCCGAGGCGATGTGGCGGCACCCGATTGGTCCACGTGTCACGCTGACGCAATAAAAGAATTTCCGAAAAAGAAAATAATTTATTAATTAGATTTTTCCCCAAAGAAAATCCAAACTTTTGAATTTAGTTTATTTAAATTAGATTTTTCCCCAGAAAGCGAAAACTAGGGTGTTACAAACCTACCCCCCTTAGAAAGAATCTCGTCCCCGAGATTCAGACGGAGAAAGAAAGAAGCTAGGAAACTCTGCTCGAAGATCTTCTTCACGCTCCCAGGTAGCTTTCTCCTCAGAATGGTTGCTCCACTGAACCTTGTCAAACTTGATTACTGTACTTTGAGTTCGACGCTCAGCTTCATCCACCATCCTGGCGGGATACTCCAGACATGACAGGTCTCTTTCTGGTTCCATATTTTTAAACAGGCTCTGATGCTCAGGCACTGCGCTGCACTTGATTCCTGACGGCAGTTATCAGCATAGCTCGTCTATCTTGACGGGGCAGTCTTCAGCTTTACACGGATCTGTCTGATTTGCTCTTCGGCTTCTTTCAGAATATCCGGTCTACTGATTTGTCCATTATCGGTCTCTTTCCAATATAAGGGTATTCTGCTTTTTCTTGCATACAGAGCTTCAAAAGGCGCCGTCTTCAGCTTCGTCGGAGACTGTTCTTATTCTGATCCCACGAACCTTGACATGTCAGCGCACACGCTCTCAACGCATCTTCTAAGATCTGATTGATTCTTTCCGTCTGGCCATCGGTTGGGGAGGGTAAGCAACACTGGAATTCACATTTGTACCCCAAACTTTATACCACTTCTGTCCAAACCTCGAGGGAAACTGAGAACCTCGATCTAACACGATCTCCTTGGGCGCCCACGGAAAATGCACTGCTTTAACCCTGCAACGCTCCACAAGTTTATCACCAAATAGGGGTTATCTTCCATGGAACCAAGTGTGCAACTTTTGTCAATCTGTTCACACTACCCCCCTTAGAAAAAAATTCATATCCGGACTTAGTTCCAAGGGGTTCAATGGTGCCATTCCTTTTTTCTTTCTTCCCATGGTTTGGACGAGAACTATGGCTCTTCGGCCATCCTTTACTTATCTCATGAGGGGTGCCCAAACACACTTATGTTTCAAGAACTATCAACAGAAATCCACTTCCACAATTATAACTCTTCCAAACCTTTATTGATAACAATACTGACGATACATCTTACAGACTGATCATTACACCACTCTTTTATTTTATTCCTTAGAAGAGGTATAGTACTACTATATGTATCATACATTATCATTTACTGAAAACATCAAGTTTCAGGTGTCTCTTCTTCAACGTCCTGGATCATAGGCAGACCTGATGTCCTATATCGCAGAACCTGTGATAGAAGTTTCCGATTGCGTCTCCCTCCTGCTGCTGGGGTTACAGTCAGAAGAAGAACAGCATCTGGAATGTTGGGATTGGAAGTAGATGCCTAGCGTCCTTGCATCACTGGTTGCACTTCTGATTCTGGGGTCTTGGTTAAGGTTACTTCTGGTGCTCGCTTGAGCTGAAATTGGTCCACACGAAGCTGAGAATTACTAGCAACATACTGCTCTTGACTCACCATCTTCCTTTTGCGGGAACCCGGTTGGTGACAGTTGTCTTCCAGGGAGACTGCTTTGCCTTTGCTAGCGCGAGTAATCTTCGTTACTTGGTGCAGCTTAGCAGGTACTTCCACACTGACTTCGGATGCTGGAACTGTTGGTGGTGCTGCAACCTTTTGTTTTCCCAAGGGACATTGTTTCACATAATGCCCTTCCTTGCCACAAAAGTTGCAAACCTTGTACTGAATCTTCTTCCTTCGATGGCACCTGCGGAATTGGTGTCCATTTCTGTTGCAGTGCCTACAATGGGTGTCTTCTTTGGCCTTATCCTTTTGAGGACATTCAGAGGCAACATGTCCTTTTTCACCACATCGATAACAGATGACAAATTCCCCTAAGTGAAGGTCTACCAGAGGGGTATTGATAATGCCATCGTCTCCACATAATACTGCTGGAGGGTTGGTCTTGATAACTCATCGAAGAAAGTGCTGGCGAGGAGTTGTAGGTGAAATGACCATCGGGGCTGGGTTGATCAGTTGTTGTATCATCAATTGCATGAGATGAGTCTAAGTCACCATGAACTGATTCATATTCTGAAGAAATGTTGTTATCACCTCGGATGGTTGCTGGTTGAGCTCGGTAGCAGCCCTGACGTTGATAACCGGAACTTCACTGGGGTTGCCATTGACGTTGACCGAAGGATTGGAACTTGATGTATCAGCTTCTTTGTTGAGGTTAGCACCGTAATTCTTCTCCATCTGACGGCAGAACAAGGCTTCCAGATGAGAGGGAAAAGCACAGACGAGCGAGAAAGGGGAGGTTCTAACAACACCAGAAACAAACTACCCCAGCAAAGGACAACACCACACACGAAAATCAAAACATTTTTAACACCAAGCAAATCAACTCGTCTACTCGGTAACACTACTCACTCTAACGGAACAAGGCGGTCAACCACGGAACAAAACTTGGCCACTTAACCTACAGGGTTAGTCTAAGATCAACCTTGCTTCTTTGGTCTTCATCGGTCAACGGTTGGATCCTCCCCATGAAGACGTACACTTCAGTAGCAACTTTTGCAGGATTGCACCTCTTGAGTCATCAAGCCTTGAAATCGAAAGCGGGAACTCGATTACCTTAATACAGAAGGTTTAAGGGAGGGATAGTCCAATTTTCATTCCCAAAAAGGTGAAGAAGCAATTGATTCGAGGAAAATAGGAATAGAACGAGGGAGAAAACACGAGACTAGCACTTTATTTGATTTCTTGCTTTATAAATATAAGTTTTGAAGCTTCCTAAAACGACCATTCTAACTAAGGGCACGTCCTACAGTCGATATGGCTCTGATACCACCTTTGTAGGCCCCCGGATCGGCTATCCGGAGTCCTCTGTGTATTTCTGTACTAGTCCCAAATCAGTAGCTAGTACACACAGTCAAAAGTGATGAATCAACAACCATATCACGAATACAAATAACTAAATAAGAATAATACCAAATGAAAGCAAAGACCTTATGGTCAAGGTTTACCATTACGGCCTGAGCAATTTGAACAACTTGAACAATCGCTGAAGACGAAAACGCCAATGCGACCCATCCAAATGCCCACAGGCAATCGAGTGGAGAACGCACCCTAGTCGTTGGAAATCTTGAACAACTTCTTTCACTTCTGAGAGAGGATTAGAATGTAGCACGTGAGTACATAAAGTACTCAGCAAGTCTGGGAAATTATGCACAATGTAGGCTATCCAAGGATGGCTTAATATGGTTCTTTTGCATAAAGCCAAGTTTCATCAAATCATACTTGTTAATAATTTTCACAAAGCATATTTGAGCAATTCTTTTTAATAATTGAATTATGTAATATTGTAGTGAAGGTTCTAACCACCACTCACTAATATACAAGCTCTATCCGCCTGACTCAACAAAATCGAGTTCAATCCAATCACAAGGCTCTGTCGCCATGGTTCACAAAATCAGTTCTTTCCACCTACCTGGCTTTAACCGCCGTAAGCACACCCGAGAGTTCTAACGCTCCGGATCCCAAAACAAAACATTGTTTAGTTTGAAATCAAAACCCAAAGTCTACCAAGATGAAAGCATTCAAGAAGCTTTGCCTTTGACCGTAGGCACGGCTATTCGAATAGTTTTAACTCTGCAGAGGTGTACAACTTTACCCACAAGACATGATATTCCCTTGATGCCATGCAATTAGCACACTTCCTTAGGTGTGCCGGCAGGGATATCATGACAAGGCCTTTACAATGTATACGCCTAACCCGACCCACCCATCGAGGTTTCACCTGTTAGGGTTCTTTCCACCCGATCTGAAGCCCCTCTTGCGCCGTGTGTGGAAAGCAACAACAACAAGAACAACAATGCCTCTTTCCGGCTCTCACACAACAATAAGTGGTGAGTCTAAGTTAGGTTTCTACAAATTATTCAGCCAGTCGTGCCCACTTTGACATGTGGTTGTACGGTTATGCTTAGAATGGAGACAGTCATAAGCGTCGGTCCTTAATTGACTTGGGGCGGTACTTGCACAAAAGAACCAAGGCTTGGTCCGC
This sequence comes from Rhipidocladum racemiflorum, assembly GCA_036346355.1. Lineage (NCBI taxonomy): Eukaryota > Viridiplantae > Streptophyta > Magnoliopsida > Poales > Poaceae > Rhipidocladum > Rhipidocladum racemiflorum. The sequence goes on along the minus strand of CM070572.1, from coordinate 56,835,633 downwards.
TTCCACCCGACATTCCATGCCGCCCAAGTCGAAATCATTTTTCATTTTATTTTTATTTTGTAAACCATTGGCAATACTCCTTGCCTATAACTTCCAATACAAGTTTTCAAGAGATATTTGAAAGTCCCACCCATAGGTGAATATTGACCGATGGCGAGGCTAAGCATTTCTACCGTACTATTCTGTTCCACCAATAGTTTATTTTATAAAATACAAAACTCAGTGTTTGATAAAAATTATGATAATCCGTTCTATCATCTCCAAAATTCATGAGACCACCAAGACTCCCCATTATTATCATGGCACTATATAATCCAATCCAATTTAGTACTCCAACAAGTAAAATCTATACCATGTGCCATCATAACTCCAAAATTATGCTAAGCTACTGACATCATTGTATATGAAACAATCTCCTCAAAATATAAGTCTTCTTATCGATTATCCATCATCTATACATGGATGAATTTTGTAATCTACTTGATCCACCGAGAATAATTCATAATCTCATCCCCGAGCATATTTCATGAAAGCTTCTACAAATCCGAGATTTCATTGATTCATTGTCTATAGCTGTTTCCCTAAACAATGACACCAAGTTGACTAAACAAATCACATACAATCCTCATTATTCATAATCCCACCTAGATGGTTATCGCAACACCATACTTCACAAAATCATCTACTAAACCACCGAGTACGATTCTCAATATTATTCACTGAATCCATCGAGTATATTTGATAATATCATTGACTGAATCATCGAGAATACTTCACGATATCGACTCTAATCATTTAGGCTACAATCCACCGATAGCACTTCATAACGTCATGTATTTAATCCTTCACATTATCACCTCTAAATCATCTACTTTAATCCACCAAGAATACGTAATATTATCATCCACTAAACCACCAAACATTCTGGATCATTCACAATCTCCATAAAGGATTATCATATAATATTCTTGTTAAAATCCACCGAAATATAATTCACCACTTATTCTATTTGATCCACAAGTATGCCTCCCAATATTATTATTTACTTCTACCGACTATTACTCTGGATATCATACATCTTCCAATATTCTCCGAATCCACACAAGTTATATGGCGAACCACTATCACAATCCAACTCCTTAGTAGTTCAACTAATCACCAATCATAGATCAATTTCATAACTACTACACCCACATCATCACTAATATTCATCTAACTCCAATTTGCATTCCATACTGTTTGATCCATCTAAAATGTCTGCCAAATAGTCTTTTCCCCTAATTAAAGAATATTTTATCAAAAATATTTAATATGGTGGATCACTGTCCTAAGGCGACAAAGGATTACGGACAACAACATCAAGGAGGTATACGCAACAGGTATAACTAACAGCCTAACGTTTGACATCATCATTTTAGGTAAATAGCAATGCAATTTATAAAACAGTGTAAAACAGTTATAAATGGTAGGATCAAAATGCGTCAAGGAGACTTGCCTCGGTCACAGCGAGAAGGTTGAACTCTTTGAAGCCCGTCGGCGGGGTCGGCGGACTCGGCGGAATCGTCAACTACGCGTAAATCGAGGCAATAAATAAATAAAAGAAAATAAATAAAATACAAAAATTACAAAATTAGTACTGGCAGGTAGATATTTAATTTAGATGAATTTAGGAATTTGAATGGAGTCAATCGGAGTTCGGATGCAAAAGTTATAAGCGTTCGAAGTTGGAAATTGCTGGAAAATCAAGAAAATAGGAAAAGGTACTGTTTGCTACAGTAACTCATCCACGGTCACGAGGAACCAAGTGGCATGAAGAATGGCTCACCGGAGAAGAAGATATGAGCACGAACTCGAAGAACACCGAAAAAGTGTGACACACCGTCGGTTTTCTTGATCTCACGGGCAAATGGATGGAGTAGAGGGAAAGGGGAGCACACTCCCGGAACCGGGATACTTATACGAAGAGGATGGAGGTGGTGGTGCGGCGGTTGGAGGTGAAACGGCCGAGATAATGACGTTTTAGTGCAAATCGGTTTTTCATTAACCCGGCCGTTTCCGGTGAGATTGGCGGCGAGTGAAGGTGGGGAATGGCAAGAGATCGTCGTTGCGGATCCAACGCAACCGACCGTTCGCGTTTTGGAGTTGAATTGAGGGAGTTATGGGTGTTGGAATCAAGCCCTAGCCATTGTTGCACTTGCAAGCTTCTCTGTTCTTTGGCTTGGCTGGAGGTTGAAGATGACCACTATTCCCTTGCCACGTGGCCACGCCTCATTGGTCCGCCTTTACGCAAATGATTCGCCCTAGAGAAAAATTAGGAAAAATGGTCTAAAAATTCCGGAAAAATTCCTAGAACCATTTTAGAATATTTGGGACCCAATGAAATTGGTTCCGCTGAATTTGGATGATTTTTGTGAAATTGAATATTCGGGCGCGGATCGTAGGCATTAAACAAAAGCCGCGCGAGATAAAATAGGAACAGAGGTCCAAAATCCGGAGAATGATTCCTAAAATCCTTTTGGAATATTTGGAACATTTTAGAAGTGGTTTGGAGATTTTAGGAACATTTTTGGACTCGGGTGAAAATTCAGGTACCGGTAGGAATTTAGAAATTCGATTTTTCGACCGGAGGGGAATTAATTCCCAATTTTGGAGGGGAACGGATGCCAGGTTAATATAAACACCAAAGAAAATCCAAACTTTTGAATTTAGTTTATTTAAATTAGATTTTTCCCCAGAAAGCGAAAACTGGGGTGTTACACTGCGGCCAGGTACCCATCTAACGGTTGATTGGCCTAAACTTCGCCTTCGCTAAGGGAAGGGTTAGTGTGCAATAACCGGGGAGGCCCACTTGTGCTGTTAGAAGTTTCCGAAAGACTCTGTTACGGACACTCGCCTTTGTGGTGTTTGACTGTATCTTGTGGGTAAAGTGCATAACCTCTGCAGAGTGTAAAATCTATTCGAATAGCCGTGTCCGCGGTATTGGACATCACTCGGGAATTACAGTCAAGGGTTAGACTTTCTTGAAAATAACTTGGATTTGAAAGGTTGGGTCTGGTTTATTAATGATGTCGATGGAAATGTGGATTAGGATTGGGAAAGATGTTTATTTAACTCCTGGAAAAGTTATTACCGTTATACTTGTTTCTACTGCTTTCGAATCTACTTATATTATTTGTTAAATGCTGTTTACTGCAATTATACGTTGAGCTATTCCTTTGTATCAAGCCATGCATATAGTATATTAGCTTGCATTATGTGCATGACTTGCTGAGTACCAAGTACTCACCCTTGCCACAATACAACACCAGTTGAAGAGGAGTCTACACCAGCTTTGGAGGACGAGCTCCCAGAAGATCCGTCTAACTAGGAAGCGAGCCCAGTCAGTTGCCTGTGGTATACTGGATGGCGCCACGAAGTTATCTTATTTTCTGCTGCTATTATTTCTCTCTTATTAAGTTTCGCCCTACGAGGCGTATATTTGTAACTTGACCATAAGGTCAAGCAACCAGTTTGGTTAGCTATTTAAGTACTTTATTAATTCATTGAGTATGATTGTGATATTTACCAACGTTGAGACTGTGTGCACTAGCGCGTTCCTGGACTAGTGCTGAATACACAGAGGGTCCGGATTTGCAGATTCGGGTCCCAACAGTTTGGTAGCATTCGGGCATACTAGATGCCGGGGTGTTACAATCGGGGATTGTGCATAGCTTGCATGAAGACAATGGGAGACAGGTCCGTGCTTGTATTGTGCTACTTGTTGCTTCAGATATGGTCCTGGGAGCACTTTCCTATCGGCCGGTTGTACTTTAGGCATGCTGTTTACCCCTATCCATTATGTGAGCCATTCTACGGTGATGGTGGTTACATGATCGACGGGCCCAACATGGGTACGCGGTTGACTCATAGCTAGCTGGGATAGGCAAGGGGGAGGCCTCGTTTTCTCCACAGAGTTTTATGACAACTTTGAGACCCTACACAAGGATGAAATCATATGGCAGTCGTGGTTTTTACAATTCATCGCCACTACGGCTCCGCATGGAATTTCAATTCAGTACGGGCAAGATCATTAGTACTGATTGACGATGTCCCACCTCATGTTCTATTACATGGTGGAGCCTTATTGTCCAGCACGGGTGATGCGCCAGTTCGGACTTTACCAGCAAATCCCCCCTCCAGTTGGCCCACCTCTACCACGAAAAGCGCATATGTAAGTGCAATTTGTATATTTGAATTCTCTTTCTCACAACCAGCCTACATTATGTAATTATAATTTGTAACTTGTAACTTTGATTCTCGTAGGCAATCTCAGAACAGGCAACAAACGGACGAGTGGCAGCAAAAACAATTACCATGGACCACTATGTGGGAGCAGTCTACCACAGAGCAGGTAGTGCACAAGGATTGGCTATACAATTTGTACTTGTAAGTCACATACTTGGAGTGGTACGTACCACGTACACATGCTCGTCTTACTAGAGTTGTTCCTACGAGACCCGACCAGATGACGCACGCCAAATAGTTGGGCGTCGGCCACCGTACACACCATGCAACATGGCAAGATGACACGGTACGAGCATACATTATGATTCATTTATTTTGCCATGAGTAACTAACATCTCATGTTGTCTACGCAATACGATTGTGCCAGCTGTATCATCGATGAGGCTTCCACTGCACTACGACATGGGAGCCACAACATTGTGCATTGTCTGCTTGGGGTTCTCCGTTCCGTATTAGATGACACGAAGGGCATATTGAAGATGTTTACCTGCAGTCGTCATAGCAACATCGTGATACGGCATACTGAGGGAGGCGCCTGTCCTCCATCTCCTAGGTCATCACGCTCGAGCACAACTGAAAGACGATCGAGTTTCGCTTGCTCGTCCTCAACTCAACCTGGTCTTTAGGATACAGTGGTATGTGATGTACTTTTAATTCTGAAAGTTTCTACTATTTACGCAAGCTAACCTTTTTCATCATGCCATGTCCTATTACAGCACACGCGCAAGGATCGCTCTCTCCTTCCATCCTCATCTACGCGCCAGCATGAAGCACCTGCTCTCCCGCCAGCATGTCCATCCCCCGAGGTCGACACATACTCAGAGATGGACTTGCCCATTCGGGACGTGCCACCTGCAAGCTCCGGTTGGGGGACATTCGCACATACACGCTTACCGTAGGAGTTCGGGTTTGGACAGGCCTACACCCCTCTTCTGTTGTCGTCATCTAGGCATGAACATGAAGCACCTACTCCAGAGGTTCACACATACTCTGACGTTGACACCCCCGATCAGGACTTGCAAACAGGAAGTTCGGCATGGGGTATGTTCACGACGGCACGCTTACCATAATGTGGGGAACCGTCCCTAGGACTCCGCTGATTCACCCAAACGCGTGGTACAATTTAAGTGAATCAAAGGAACCTCTAGCGTTTCGCATGTATGCCCGTGTTGGTCCCAGGAAAGTTAACCAACACACGCGACAATGCCGATAGTACGTATCACAACACATACACGATAACGGAAGCATAAACATATTTACATATCCAAAAGTAGGACAGCTATCCCAAACGACATATTTAGGGTTATTACATCAAAGTAGCAGCGAAAAACATAAAGCAACAACAAAAGGCCAACATGGCGTGCCCCAAACCCTCAGGCAACCAACTGGAAGCAAGAACGTGCATCTAGACGTTAGCCTCGTCGAGATCTGCCCGGTAAACATCCCCGGGCAGCACCTCATCCTCACCTGCAGCAAGTGGACAAACCGATTGAGTACAAAGAGTGTACTTGCACAATAATATAAGTTGTATGCTGAGTTCTATCTACATGTAGTTGCTACATCAAGAGAAGGCACAAGGTAATTTCAGCATAAAGCAATGATTAGAATAAAAACATAAGCATGTATAGATTGAAACTTGCACTTAGTAAACCTTTTCAAAGTCTAATACATAATATAACATCATCATAAACATATTCATCTCAGGCCTCCAAGCATTTCTCCGAATCACGAGACCAACGCTCGTGTTCACCTATGCCCATGGATACTCCAATATCCGTGAGGCCCCATCCACGAGTACTCCAATACTCGCGAAGTCTCTCCCATGAGTACTCCAATACTCATGAGACCTCTTTCCCAAACCATCCACTCTTACCCGGTCCTTAATACTCGCCTAGTGACTAACAACTTAAGCGGTCGTTCTTGACCATGGACGCAGCTATTCGAATAGTTTAAAACTCTGCAGAGGTATGACTTTACCCACATGACACGCCACACTCGTAAGCCAAGCTATGAGCACAATTCCTTTGAAGTGCCGGCCGAGGTGAAACGTGACAAAACCATTTTCCAGTATTCATGGTAGTGTACCTAAACCACCCGGGTGACTGTGGCCCTTGAACCCGCGTACCCAGTGCTCTATGTATGTGGATCAAGGAGTACACCCATTGTTGGACATCCCTAACTCCACAAAGTTTGAGGGATTCCGAGGACCTTCCTCGACACTCCACAAAGTTCGAGGAATTCCCATGGACATTCCTTGAAACTCCACAAAGCTCAAGGAATTCTGATAGCTACTCAAAGAGACGTCACCAGGATTCAAACCTTAAGGTCCTTAACCAACATTGCTACACAATAACCACAATTGAACCATCATCATCATAATCATTTCAATAATTGCGATCGATGGACTAAGTCCATCTATCGCAGTTTCTAACGATGTTCTAAGCATGGCTAAGCAATTCGTAAGAACCCATACATAATATTAAACCAACCACCTAGGGAGACAATGGCATATGAAGGAACATGGCAAGGGGATATCATGTCAACATGGCAATAGCTAATCGTTCTACCCAAACATACTTGTAATCGAAAGTAAGCATGAAATTGAATAAAATACTTCAAAGCATAATTGCAAATAATAGGAGCAATCATGTTCAAGGAGTAAAGTAGTGCCTTGCTGCTCGCTCTTGACGTCGTAAGCGTAGTCGTACTCTGGCGTGTCTTCTGAAGTGTCAACTCCTATCGAAAAAATCCAATTCAAATCACCCCAATCAAGAACACAAACAAAATGATGAATCATTATTGAAGTATGCTCAATCATGTATGAAATGCTCATGATATGCCCTAATAGTCATAACATGCAACTAGGAATTGGTTTGATTCAATTTGGATTTCAAAATGATGCAAATTGGATGTTTTCAGCTACAGGCGGTACTACCGGAGTTATAAGTGCGGTAGTGCCGGATATGCAGTACTACCTGACTTAACACATCGGTAGCTAAATTCCAGAAGGGTGTGTTTTTGTCCCCGCCAAGCGGTACTGCCGGGGTTCAGGAGCGGTAGTGCCGTAATAGCGGTGCTACCGGCTATATAACGGCGGTACTTATTTTCCAGAATGGGTATATTTTGGATGCATCAGAAGTTCTAGTGAACGGTAGTACCGACAGTGTAAAAGCGGTAGTGCCGGATATGCAGTACTACCGGCAGTACAACTGCGGTACCTAAATTCCAGAAGGGTACATTTTTGGGTGCATTCGAGGATCTAGCGTAGCAGCAGTACCGACAGTGATTTTACGGTTGTACCGTAGTAGCGGTACTACCGAAATTTACACAGCGGTTCCTATTTTCCAAACGTGTATCTTACGGGATTTCTCGTGGAGCGGCAGTACCGACGGTAATTTAGCGGTAGTGCCGACTTTTGCGAGAAAATAGGATTTGGGTTTAAGCTTGGGCTTTCGGATGGCGTTCTCGCAATGTACTTAGAGACTAACTGGAAATGGACTAAGGTAGAGCCTTACCACAGCAAGGGGTCTCTAGCCCTCGCGGTGAAGTCCGATTGGGTGATGGGATCACGAGCGACGATATCATACCGGCCTTGACGTTCGTTTCCTCCTCCTTGCTCATGAGAACAATGCTTCACCTCCTCGAGCTCGTAGCAGCGTGAACTCCTCCTCCTCAAGCTTCCCATGCAACATACACAACCCAATCCAAGGTGTGGTGATGGAGTCCAAGGAGAAGAAATGAAATGAGCTCCAAGATGCCAAATTTCAGAAAAAAATAAAGGAGAAGCAAAATGATCATAACTCACCCAAAACTTGATGCCTCAAAAATCCCATTGGATGGATTTGAAGCTCGTGATCTTGGCTTTGAGGTGGTGTAACATGCACAAGCTCAAACCAATCCTTTGGCAAGGTTTTGGAGGATCAAGGAGAAGAGTGTGGGAGAGAGTTAGAGGGTTCTTGCTCACTCCTTGAGCAGAAATTCTGGTGGTGTGAGCAGCAAATGGGGTTTGGAGGAGACTCCAAGGTGAAGAAAAGCTTTTATAGCTACCCCTTCCATCACTTACATGTGGACCAAGGCCCCACATGTCAAAGAGAGGTAAAGAAGTGGGTATGGAGTAGGTAAAGAGAGAAAAGTGGAGTAGGTGTGTGCAGATTTCTCTTTCTCTCTTGCTAGTAGGGTCCACATGTCATGGAGTGGGTGGGAAGGTGGGTAGATGGAAATAAAATGAGAAAAGTAGAGTAGTATGTGCAGAATTTTCTTCGCACTTACAAGTGGGGTCCCTATGTCATTGACTAGTAGCGAATGAAGCATGTGTATGAATGAGTAGCAGTTTTAAAGTGTCATGAACAACAAAAATTCGTACTCACTTATCTAAACTGATGCTAACAACAGCAAAGTTTTAATTGAGTGTGAATTATGCCACTAATATGAATGATATGAGCATGTTATGCATACGAAATAACCGAGAAAAGAATGTTTGGGCTGTCACAAAACCTACCCCCCTTAAAAAGAATTTTGACCTCGAAATTGAGTCGTGTCGGTGAAGAGATGGGGGTACTCGGCTCGAAGGTGATCTTCACGTTCCCACGTAGCCTCATCAGGAGTATGGTTGCTCCACTGAACCTTGAAGAATTTGATGGTATGGTTCCGAGTAACACGCTCCCTTTCATCGAGAATGCAAATTGGATGCTCCCGGTAAGTAAGATCGGGTTGCAACTCGAGAGTGTCCAATTCTGTGACCTCAGTCGGAACATGAAGGCACTTCTTTAATTGAGAGACATGAAAGACGTCATGTACCTCAGAGAGGGAAGGTGGAAGTTCCAATTGATATGCCACAGCCCCTCGCCTTGCCATGATTCGAAAGGGTCCGATGTAGCGAGTTGCTAGCTTCCCTTTCACTTGGAAACAACGGATGCCTTTCATTGGGGAAACCTTGAGATAAACATGATCATCTACCTCAAAGGTTAATGCACAACGACGGTGATCGGCATAGCTCTTCTGACGAGACTGTGTCATCCGCAACCGTTCTCGGATCATCCGTACTCGCTCTTCCGCCTCGATGACCTAGTCCGGGCAAAAGATGGGTCTTTCTCCATATTCAGACCAATTGAGTGAAGTCCTACATGGTCGTCCATAAAGAGCTTCAAATGGAGACATTTGGAGACATGCCTGATAGCTATTGTTGTAGGAAAACTCCGCGAATGGTAAGCATTTCTCCCAATCCTTGCCGTATGTAAGAGCACAAGCTCTAAGCATATCCTTGAGGATTTGGTTCACTCTCTCAGCTTTTCCATCAGTCTGGGGATGATATCGGGTGCTGAAAGAGAGTTGAGTCCCCATGGCTTTATGAAGACATTGCCAAAAATGCAAGGTAAACTGGGTGCCTCGATCTGAGACACCATGAAGAGACACGATTCGAGAGAGATACAGCTCTGCCAACTTGCTTACCGGGTCGGTGACCTTGATAGGAAGAAAATGAGCACTCTTCGTCAACCGATCAACGATTACCCATATAGAGTCAAAACCTTTTCGCGTCTTGGGCAATCTGGTAATGAAATCCATGCCGATTTCCTCCCATTTCCACAAGGGAATTGGTAGTGGTTGGAGTGTGCCTGCTGAGCGCAGATGGTCAGTTTTCATCTGAGAAAATAAACAGAAGTAGAAGGAAACAATGACATTCTTTCCTGCGGATTGCAACCGTTGAAACATACATTAAATATTATGCAGAGAATCCAGCGGTTTGGAACCACTGGAATCAAAGTGAATCCAGCGGTTCTAGACCGCAGGAATTGCTGGTTGTTTCGCGCGCAGGGAAAAAGAGGTGGATAACGACGACCGACATTCGCGTAGCGAAGGAAAAAGGCTAAAGGCAAAGCTATATCCTGAAATCTAGAGTCGGATATGATATGTTTGTGAAAATTTAGTTCGATTTCTTTTGTTTTGATGATTACTTTCCAGTTCGAGCTATCATTAATGGATATTATCTTCGTCTAATGGTCATAAGCTGTACTTTTAACTGCACACTGCACAGTTTGAAGTGACCACTCACTGCCTACTTTTAACTCTGAAGTGACCACTTATTGCATAGTATATTTGTCAGCACTGACACCTTGCATGCATGACTGCCTTTTAAGCCCGACTTAACTACACACTCTAGCTTTTTGCTATACGTCTGCACGATTGAATCTTACCTAACACTTAGTCCATACACCACCCCTTAGAGACTATAAAAGGTCAAACCGTAGGCACACATACACAGCTCCCACTCACACTTCACAATTGCTATATCCTCTAGCAGAGCATTCTCGTAGACACCTGATATGAGTAGCGTAGCCCTTCATTACACGTTGAAGGTTACGCGTAATGGAAAGGATGATCCGTTCAAGTAGAAGAACCTAAATAAAGTGGTGTTCAAATTGCAAGAGTGGCATCTGACATTATCGAGGCATAACGTAACAACCTCTGGCCTGAACCTTGTGACCTCCGATGACCTCAAGACGCACTTGCAAGGGTGGCCTCAAAGGTATTTCAGGGTGTGCGAACTAGCTGACTACCCTTCTGCTATAGGTTTCTCTATGAGACTTTATAGGGTACTGATACAGCTCGATCAGTATGCAAAGCATATTAAGGTTATTTATTTCCTATTTTTTCATCCTACTAATATTTTTAGCATTATCCATAAGTTCACTAATTCGTATGCTCATCTTGTGTGTTAGTCATTCTCGGAGGATAAAGAATTGTTGAACAAAGATATCCCATATTTTGTAGCGATGCATATGCTCTTCGGTGTGTGTGTGATGCCTGGTTCATGTAGAAGATGCAGAATAGAATCTAACTGGAGGAGTAGAGGTCCACCCAGTACTGTTGCAACAGAAAGTTCAAGGGGACGTTCAACCACCACCGAAGGAGGGCTTGCTCCTAACTTTAGAAATGACGATGACGATGATGACGATTTCATGTCACCTAGACCTTGACATTCAAGCACTATCACAACAGGCCGTTCAAACACTACTACAACAGACCGTTCAAGCAACAATGCAAGAGGACGTTCAACCAGCGCTGAAGGAGGGCTAGCTCCTAACCATACAAATGAGGACGACGATTTCATGCCACCTAGGCCACGAACCATGCATCCTCGGACTTCTCCGAATCCTGAAGATGATATTACATTAAATCCTATCAGGTGTTACCGAACGTAGTACCCATCAGGAACCAATAGATAACTATTATAATTTTTATACTAGCAACCTATTTCGAAAACCATGGCCATAGAATCTATGGTTTTGGGACATAGTCCTTCACTAGAGGAATTGTAACACCCCAAAATTTTGCTTTTCTTAAATTCATGTGTGATTTGGCACTTTGGTGAATTTTTGGAATTTTCTGGAATTTATTTGGATTTATTTGGAATTTATTTGAATTTATTCCCTTTTGAAATAATTAAAGAATTTAACTTTGCAAATAAAATTTTGTTGGAAATATTTTATTTGAGTCCAAAATGTTCCAAAATTTTTCTGGAATTTTTCTGAGTCTTTTGCTATTTTTAATGAATTAAATGAATTTCTGGGAATTTATTGGATTATTTAATCGCTGGAAAATGCGAGTGGGTTTTACTGTTCAACCGACCGAGCCCGAACCCGAGTCCGACTCGAGTCCGACCCGAACCCTAACAGCGTGACCGTTGGATCTTGATCCAACGGCCACGATTGAGCCACGTCACTGAGCCCGACCGACCGGCCCACCGAGCGCCGAGCAGAGCCCGAACTCGCGCGACCGTTGGATCTTGATCCAACGGCTGAGCGTGTGCCACGTCGCCCTCTCCGAGTCCTCGTCGGACTCCGCCGCCGCCCGCGGGTGGACCTCGGTTTTCGCGAGATTCACGGCCATGACCGCCTCTTTCGCACGCACCCGAAACCCTAGCTCACGTCGCCTGAGCCGCCGCCGTCTAGCCGCTAGAGCTCGCCGTAGTTGATTCTCTCCTCCGCCGCGGTTTCTTGCATTTGCTACCGCCGTCCGTCGTCCTCCGCTGCCGTCAAGCCCAGATCCGGATTCCCCAGGCCGAGGCGCGTTCGGGAGTACCACTCACTCCGCCGGAGAAGCCCCGAAGCGCCATTGGACTCGTCGTCGTCTTCGTCTCCGGTAGCCTCTGCTCCGCCGCGTCGCCATCGCCGTCCGCGAGCACCGCCAGCCGTCCGATCAGGATCCAAGGGCTCAGATCGCGCCACGTCACGCCACGGTGAGATCTCACGTGCAACCCTCTAGATCTATTTTCAACCGTTGGATCTAGATCCAACGGCTTAGATTGTGCCACGTAGCCTTCACCGCACAGTACTAGATCCATTCTTAGCCGTTAGATTTAGATCGAACGGTTAGGGTTAGCTGTGTTGTTTGCATTAGATTGGATCTTGACCGTCCGATCAAGATCGAACGGTCCAGATCGGTAAGTAGTTTTCTCGCGTTAGGTTAGATCCGATCTGGGCCGTTGATTTTCAAATCAACGGCCGAGATCGAGCCACATGTAAAGAAGTTGGACCGGCGCGGTTAGCGCCGTACGCGTGTGTGACGCTGACACGCCGCCCGTGTCGGCCGACGCCAAACCGCACCATGACGCCACGCCGGCGTCATGGGGGTCCACTGTCCGCCACCCAGCTGCGGTGACGCGTCGGCAATGACGCGTCACCGGTGGAGTCCCACCTGTCGGCCACGCTGAGCCGAGTCCTCACGACGTCACCCGTAGGGTCACACATGTCAGAGACACGTGAACCGTGGACCGGGTCCACGGTGGACCCGAGCCGAGCCGTGGGCTGAGCCCGTGGACCGGCTGACGTCAACCGCCCAATCAGAGGCTGCCACGTGTCCTTGCTGACGCAATAATTAATTTCCGAAAAAGAAAATGATTTATTAATTCGAATTATTGATTTCAGAATTTGTTTCAAACTTCAAAAGCTTATAACTTTTGCGTTTTAACTCCGATTTGAGTGATTCAAATTTCTAAATTTGTATAAAATTGAGATCTACCTAATGATGAATTTTATTTAATTTTTGGACCAAAGTTTTTCTCTGTATTAATATTTAATTGATTATTTTAAACTCTAAATGCTTGTATCTTTTGCAGTTTAACTCCGAATTTGACGATTCCAGTTTCTAAAAATTCATAAAATTATGCTCTCTCTGTTTGTGAACTTTATTTGGATGTTTGGATACTTTTTGTTGACTGTTTATTTACTTGTTGCTATTTACACGCTTTACGAGTAGACGTTGAAGTGCCAGAAGGATTCGAAGGAGAAGTATTGACCCAGGAGCCAGCTCAGGACCAAGAGCAAGTACTTTTCGAAGGCAAGTTATGCTTTGATCATGTTGATCCCAATTTCAAATTAATTCGATTTAAAACTATTGCATGCTAGTTTAATTAGAAAATACTTTATTTAAATTATGGGAATTAGATAAATGCCTAATTGCTGTATGACACCTTGGTTAATTAATTATGTGCCATGACCCCTTGTCACCCTAGTTGAGGTTTAAATAGTTGGACATTACTAAAGTGCCAACCTGGGAATTTAGATCGTTGTAGTATATCGCTTAGACCTGCTACGTGCTCATGACTTGATTTTGGACAATCAAATGTTAATATTGACTTAATGATACATTGAACCTGTTTTGGAAAGGTATCATGTGATGTTGATGCCACGTGGTGCATGGTAATCAACTGGGGTTTGATAAATAGTTTTGGACCAGGGCATGTGGCAAGAATGATCGGCTGGGCCAGTTGTGGCACCGGGAACGTTGTGTTGGTTCTTCGGGTAGTTTTGCCCTGGTCACCCTAAGGACTTAACCTTGCAAGCCTTTGAACTGAGTCAAGCGTGCAACCACATGTCTGTAATGGGACAGACCTAATTGATTAAGTTGCTAATAACGTACCTGTGGAACCTCTGGGTGTCAACTATACCTTTTGTGTAGTTGTACGGGGGAGCGTACCGGGGCTGCGGCCAGGTACCCATCTAACGGTGGATTGGCCTAAACTTCGCCTTCGCTAAGGGAAGGGTTAGTGTGCAATCACCGGAGAGGACCACTTGTACTGTTAGAGGTTTCCGAAAGACTTTGTTACGGAAACTCGCCTTTGTGGTGTTTGACTGTATCTTGTGGGTAAAGTGCATAACCTCTGCAGAGTGTAAAATCTATTCGAATAGCCGTGTCCGCGGTATTGGACATCGCTCGGGAATTACAGTCAAGGGTTAGACTTTCTCAAAAATAACTTGGACTTGAAAGGTTGGGTTTGGTTTAATAATGATGTTGATGGAAATATGGATTAGGAGTGGGAAAGATGTTTATTTAAACTCCTGGAAAAGTTATTAATGATATACTTGTTTCAACTGCTTTCGAATCTACTTATATTATTTGTTAAATGCTCTTTACTGCAAATATACCTTGAGCTATTCCTTTGTATCAAGCCATGCATATAGTATATTAGCTTGCATTCTGTGCATGACTTGCTGAGTACCAAGTACTCACCCTTGCCGCAATACAACACCAGTTGAAGAGGAGACTACACCAGCTTTGGAGGAGGAGCTCCAAGAGGAACCATCTACTTAGGGAGCGAGCCCAGTCAGTTGCCTGTGGTATACTGGATGGCGCCACGAAGTTATCTTATTTTCCGCTGCTATTATTTCTCTTTTAATAAGTTTCGCCCTACGAGACGTATATTTGTAACTTGACCCTAAGGTCGAGCAACCAGTTTGATTATTTGATTAAAGTACTTTATTAGTATCGAGTGGTATGATTGTGATATTTACCGATGTTAAGACTGTGTGCACTAGCGCGTTCCTGGACTAGTGCTGAATACACAGAGGGTCCGGATTTGCAAATTCGGGTCCCGACAGGAATGTACCTATGTTGTATCCCAGTTTTATGAATTCATTTTGTATCTTAGGTGTTGTTCACATGCCATGCTATTATAGTTGTTGTACTTACTGCACTTTGTAATATCAATGTCAGGTTTTATTAAAACTTTGATTTGTCGTCAAATTTGTCGCACACCAAAAAAGAACGAGGAACAACAAAATTTGAATTTTTTGTCAAACAAAATTAGC
Source organism: Rhipidocladum racemiflorum (assembly GCA_036346355.1). Taxonomy (NCBI): domain Eukaryota; kingdom Viridiplantae; phylum Streptophyta; class Magnoliopsida; order Poales; family Poaceae; genus Rhipidocladum; species Rhipidocladum racemiflorum. Next base: position 56,820,262 of record CM070572.1, on the reverse strand, counting down.
TGGCAAATATTTTTGTAAAAACACAAACAGCAGTGATCTGTAATAACAAACGGCAGTGATTTATTTTTGGAATTTCATCGTGACCATAGCTATTTTCGAAGAAATTATACGCAAAGAGCTACTACACTAAAAAAATTTATGCACGGCAAAATATTTTTTTACTTCTTTCCAACATAATCGATGTGCTTAAATTTTTTAGCGGCAAGAAACATTTACTTTTTTTTAGGGAGAAGCAACATCTGCTATTTTAGCGAGCGCAAAACAAACCAAAAAAACCGGCCGAATCCAACGGTCCCCAAGAGCTGGAAATTATTTTTTCAAAACATTCGGCTGCAGAGGGGCACTTCTACTATTTTTTTAAACGGTGTATTATTTCTGTAATTTTTCATTAAAATAATATTAATTTAAAAAATTGTCGATTCAAACTACAAAATTTTCTAGTACATCAATCAACAAAATATTTACAAAAATGTCAACTAAAATTCTACTTTTTTTGCAATACACAAAAATTCAAAACATATCGATTCAAACTTTACAATTTTATAATAAAATACATGTATAAGATATTCACGATGACCGATTACACCAACACTTCTAACATTTTACACTACTATTTAAATAAAACGCTACTTTTAAAAAAATTGCAAAAAATTAAAAACAAAAAGCAAAAAAAAAGCTGCCAGCTTGCAGCGCAATAGGACCGCTGCAAGCTGGCTTGCAGCGGTCCCACGGCGCTGCAAGCCACTCCAGAGGGCTATTTTCATAAATACCACAATGTTAAGGCTATTTTCGTAATTTTTTTATGAGCTTGCAACGGTTCTAAAGCGCTGCAAGCCAGTCCAGAGGGCTATTTTTGTAAATGCCGCATTGTTAAGGCTATTTTTGTAAATTAATTTTTATATGATGTCAGTACAGTAAAAATTTTCCAAAATGCAAGACACCGCACACTTGGTACAAATGTAGAAAAGAGATACAGTGAGGGCATAGAATCAAACTCCCAGACTCCCTTTGCATGGGCACAAAGCCACTGCTAGTTGTCCATGTGTACAGTGTACATATCCTGCGATTTTTTTTACGAAATGACGACAGTGACACGTCTTACGTGTGCTGCCTTCACCGTGGTGAGCTCACAACGGCGCGCAGGTTACCTCATTTTCAGCGTAGGACGTAGATATCTTCTCGTCATCCCATGCTCACGCTGCCACGGAAAAGAACATCAACCCTCAACTTGTTGTCCAGCTGGACATTCTTAACAGTTTTGCGAAGAAAAAATCCAGTTTCCCTAAGACGAAATCAAACGCGTGTTACTTCGCGTGGCCCTGCTTACCTGGACGTTTTCACCCATCGCAAGCAGCCTTGAAGTATACTATGTACTATGTAGAGACACGATGTGCTCATCGATAGAATTTACAAGGGGGTCATTTTCACGCCTTAACGCAAGCTCTGTTCTCGTGTGCTCCATTTTTGGAAAAAAAAATATTTTCAAAAATTATAATTCAACTTTTCAAATTAACGTAACGTTGATGAGTTGTGAATTGGGAATTCTATATTTGGGAATCAAGAATTAAATTCACCGGTGTGGTTGTCGATGCCGAATGCCCAGCTGTTGCATTTTGTTGTTTTAACGCCGTTTCCTGCCTGTCGGTCGTCGATGGCCTCATGCCTTCCATCCTCGACTCGATGCTAGCAGCGGCGTAGGGTTGCTATGCAACACGCCACGTGCTGCTCCTTGCCCCGCCAGACGCCGTCGCCCTGACCTGACAGGCGCCACCGATGTCATACCCTCCATCCCTGAGTCAATACTCGCCGCGGCCACAAGGGCCATGATTGCCCTATCATGGACCGCTCATCCTGTTCGCTAGTGCTGTGTGGCTGCTCGGCGCTCGTCCGCTGCCCTCTCGCTTATGCCTGCCCCATGGCCCTCGTCCATCATTATTGGGTTGCCGCCTCCGCCGTCCCCACAAAGAGAGCGAGAGAACATAGGGCGGTTTTTGTAAAATAATATTTTTTATTAATTTTATATAATTAACACGCTAAAAAAACTACAAAACTAGGCCCCTGCGAGTACATTCGAAACGGCGACAGCGACGTCTTACGCCTGTGCTGCCTTCACCGTGGTGAGCTCACAGCAACAGCGCGCGGTTCACCTCATTTTCAGCGTAGGACGTAGATATCTTCTCGTCATCCCATGCTCACGCTGCCACGGAAAACAACATCAACGCTCAGCTTGTTGTCCGGCTGGGCATTCTTAACAGTTTCGCGAAGAAAAAAACCAGTCTCTCTAAGACGAAATCAGACGCGTGTTACTTCGCGTGGCCCTGCTTACCTGGACGTTTCACCCATCGCAAGCAGACTTGGAAGTCTACCATGTACTATGTAGAGACACGATGTGCTCATCGTTGAGGGGGTCATTTTCCGCCGCCTATAGAAAACTGAGTGCAACCACTGCACTAACGCCTCCCAGAGCTTTTACTCCATGATGCATGCGTCCTGCTTTGCTAAGCACTTAAATCATACAACAGGCTGATTTATTACTGACATAAGTAGGTTTTCAAAACACAACTTGGCAAGGATAGACAGCAACTCACACTGCTACTGACTCCACATGACTCCTCAGTTGCCGGAAAACTAGGACTGTGAAACGCCCACTGCCGTGACCTGGAGATAACCGGTCAGCCATCACCAATAATTTTTAAATCATCGAACCTTGAGCAGAGGAGCAAACTTATTTGAATCATATTAAGCTTTATGAAATCGACAGAAATAGTTAGTACTACAATCATGGAGTCTTCAAGGTCACATGTTATTGCATGACCTCTGTACATCGATATATACATAACCATGACAGCAAGTCAGATCAGTAACCCACACCATATGCCTTCCCACAAGGTGATAATAATATTAATCTAAGAACTTAACACAACATATACACAAGATGGCAAGCACATGACGCATGATAAGCGGCAAAATAAGCTCTGTGTTGCAACATCAAAGGGCGTGTAGATTCGCTGAAACAATTGATGGACTTTTACATTACTCCAAGCCTGGGTCAACGGTACTTCATCAAGTCGACAACATTACCCATCCATCCAGAATGGAACTTTCATTCCCTTCTTCTTGAAGCCCTGTACAAATGATGTTAGTGCAAAGGCGCTCAAATAGGGTGAGTTTGGAAATTTTGATATCTGCGGGTTTGTGTTGGAGATCATCACCAGCCCTACTCAACCCAAGGAATGTGTTAAGTCTTTAGAGAGCATACTTTTCAAAGCATAGCAGCACGTTTTATATTTCACTTGTTATCATTCTCAGAAGGATTTTCATTTGTGTTTCCTGAAAATACAGATTTTCATTTGTGGTGCATCAATTCTTTCCGTTGTGGTGCCTCACACAATTATACTCCCATTTGGAACATTCTAGCACAAACAAAGGGGATATCTACATGGGGCAAACTCCCTGGACAAGCACATAAATCTTATCTGCTAAGATTTTAAAAATGAACTACTAGAAGTTATAAAAAAATTCAAAATTAAAATTCTACAGTAAAGAAAAAAACCTAAATAAAACAATATTATGTGCAGAAAGATATAGTAGAGAAAGTTGTCTCTCTTGTGACTACTTCAAAAAAAATCAAAACAAATGATAATTTAGATAAGCTTACCTTTTTCACATCTGAATATAGATCTTCAACCCTTTTCTCTGTCTGTTTTGCAAATGACCACATTTTGTAAATATTAGACTCCATTTTTCTTGATTCATCGAATAGAATTTGAATCTACAAGCATAATATCCATGAGGTGACCAGATGAAAACAGCTTTCAGAAAGAGACATAATAACACACAAAAATAAGCATGAATACAGAAGAAGTACAACTACGACCACAACTAATGTCCAAACACATGACACGACCATGTATATTTGCCCATGAGCTGCAAAATAAAGCTTGTTGACAAGATAACTATTCCCCTGTTCTTTTTTACTTGACGGGTTATACTCTTCATGGTTTCCTAGATGTGACTTTGACCGTTACTTTTTAAATCTTTACATGAAGATACACTAATAAAATTATAATATTATGAAAGTATGTTTAACGATAAATATAATGACATAATTTTCACATAGCCAATTTAGATAGTTTTAAACATATTGTGGTCAAACTTTATAATGTTTGATGGCACGGATTCTAGGACATCAAGTAAAAAGAACGAAGGGAGTATGAGAGTAGAGGCAACTGCACACAAGTACCAACAGAAACATACACATTTACATCCAACTGTACTTTTGTAATGTTTTTAGTAACTAATATAAATGAAAGTTAGAAAATCCCTGAATGTACCATGATGGTCTTCGTAGAGTAGTGTGTGCTAGAGTTGGATAGAGGAAATGGCTATTCACAACTGTGCATCTTATTCCATTGGTGAGAGAGTTATATGTACAAGAGAGTTATGGGCCACATGGGCCAAACATACACTATGGGCCACATAGGCCAAGTCAGCCTATATACAAATATCACACTGAACAGTGCGAAGGAAGAAATTGGAAATCAGACAATTTCAATACTGAGGGCAATAGATATCAAATGCGTACGTCAGAAGTGCCTTAGATTTTCAGTTCATGCATAGGGTGTTTTGAAGGCTAATATCGCAAAGATAATTTTAAGGTTAGCAGTTTCTTCAGGTGGTTTCTTCAAATCCTTAATTGCCATTTGGTTTTAAGGTGCAAGGACAGGATGATTCCTTAACCTCTTTGACAGTTGTTTGTCAAGCAAAATCCATGGTGTTGATAATGGATAGGAAAATGGGTATTAGGTACAGCTTTATTTTGAGCTCACTTCGTCTCTGCATATTTGATGTACAGTATTTATGCTATGCTAATATGAAATGTGCCTTTTTTTGCATTTAGAATGCAGGTATATGCACATATCAACATATATTAACATAGGGGATGTAGCGAGTGAGGACAATCCTTAAAACGGACACATAAATTCTACTTTTCACACTATGAAATCATCACGAGAAATTCCAAAAAAACATAAATGAGGGTATCAGGGTAGGGACTAAATCATTCACAATGATGATAACTGATAAATGCTCATGGACTGAACTTTCTTATCTACTAAGGTTTAAAATGTAAATTATTATATTTTTAAGTGTTCAAATCTGGAATTTCAAATTCTACTATCAGACAATAAATCTAAATAAATCATATGCAGAAAGGGATGTGACTGGTAACTAGCTCAAGATACTCAAAACAGATGATAATCTTGATAGAAATACCTTTTTGATATCTGAATATAAAGCTTCAACCCTTTTCTCTGTATCCTTTGACAATGACCACATCTGGTGAATACTAGAGTTCATCTGCCTTGATTCATCCGTTAGAATTTGAACCTGTTATCGGAATGCCCATTAGATTACTAACTCAAACAGCTTTCAAAAAGAACTCCCAACAGCACACAAAAGCGTGAAAAGAGGAGAACCTACAACTAAAAGTACATTTAATCAGAAATCCCTGATTGCACAATGATGATCTTTGTATTGTTGTGCGAATAAAGAAACAGGAAATCAGATTGAAAATTTCAATACTGGTAATACAAATCAAATGTAAGGGGCTGTTTGGTTGCCTTCTCTCGCGAGCCTGGCCCGTTCGACTCGGCCAGGCTGATGGGATACGAGATGCACAGATGCAGAGACGGTGTTTGGTTGAGTGTTTAGTAGGCATGTATTTTGAAATTTAAATATTTTGAAATTTATATAGCAAGTGTGGTCTAGTTTTGTTTGAAAAAATGTCAGAAACCCATTTTTGAAATCGGTTCGGTAATCGGAGACTAATCAAAATATATAAACAAAAATGAAAAAAGAAAACTTTTACATACCCACGTGGCACCGCATGCATGGTTTGCTATTGTGGCTGACAGTGGCCCCTTGCGCAGAACACGAGGCTGCATCCAGAGATACGCCCATTTTCTACGTATCTCCAGAGTCAGGCTGCATGGAGAATTTTGCATCCAGAGAGCCAGGCTCAAAACTAGATGCAGGCAACTAAACACAAGAAAAAAGCAAGATTTTGCATCTATAGATACAAATCTCTGTGTATACAGACAACCAAACAGCCTCTAAGCGTTAAAACTGCTTAAGATTTTCAGATCATGCATAGGGAATTTTGTAGGCTAGTTTTTTTAGGGGATTTTGAAGGCTAGTATTGTGAAGATAGTTTCAAACGCTAGCATTTTCTTTAGGTGATTTCTTCGAATCATTTTATGCTAATGGATTTTAACTTTCAAATTACAATGTGTACAGGGTGATTTGTTAACCTCTACAACAGTTCTTTGTCCCAAAAAGGTGAAATGCATGCTTATTGTCACACCATGAAATCATCATAATAAATTCTCAAAAATTTCATGAGAATATGGATTAGAACATTCAGAAAGACAATAATATGGCACAATAGTTTGAACCTTCTTATGTACTAAGGCTTAAAAGAGAAAATATTAGTTTTTTTAAAATGTACTCAAATTTCAAATTCAAATATCAGACAAAAATCAAAATAGATCATAGGAACAGTAAAAAAGTTATCCAACTTGTGACTAACTCAAGACAATCGTAACTGAGATAACCAATAAGTAGATACCTTTTTGACATCTGAATGTAGAGCTTCGACCCTTTTCTCTGTATCCTTAGCCAATGACCATATATTGTAAATATCAGAGTTCATCTTTCTTGATTCATCCGTCAGAATTTGAACCTATTATCATTATGCCCATGAGATGAGCACCTCGAAATAGCTTCAGAAAGAACTCCCAATAGCACACAACAGGATGGATACAGAAGAGCCTACTGCTAAAATAACATTTATGCATGTTTGGAATGGAGGATTTTCATAGGAATTTTGAAGGATTCAGTATGTTGCTTGCAAAATCCCTGTGAAATTCCTACATTCCATATGGGGGCCCTTGCCTTGCAACGCATGACAGAGTAATATAAATAGTCCAAGACTGGTGCAAAACAAAAGCTCAGCAAGCTATGATATAAATGCTCGCTGATACAGGAAAGTCATTGACATTTACATCCACCTGTACTTTTGTGATGCATCTGTAATGATTGAGGAGGCTAGGGGAGATTGAAATGATTATGCAAAATACCTGTAGTTAAGTGAGTATATTAAATTCTCCCGTTTTGCATTATTAGCAGTGTGTTTTAATGTACAATGTGTGATTTCTTAACTTCTCGGAAAGTTGTTTGTCCCAAGTAAGTAGCCTTTCAGTTTAATAGGAAAATGAATACAACAATTTGGCATTTTTTTTTGTGCTTCTTGCTTACAAAGTTCTTCACTTGCTGTTTTGTCTCATGATTTCCCTACTTGTGTATCTACTTAGAGCCCAGAAAAGTTCCCAAAAAATCTCACTGCAATAACCCAGCCTATTAGTGTGATGGCCTAGGTGTTGTAGTGTGGTGGATTTGGTGGGATAAGTCCTACATAGAGAGTTGAGATAGGTTTGGGCAAGCATATAGATCCACGCGTTCCAAACGTAGTACCTCCGGCTTAACCCTTTTACATGAAGCAAGGACGAAAATGTAAGTGGGGTGCTATGTGTGCGTGGGCTCACCCCACGGTGGGTTGGGCTTTGAACGGATTTTGGGCTAGTTTGTTACACTTAGCATGAAGTCATTGTGAAAAATTCCAAAAATGCATGATTATAGGAAAAAGAAGATTAGTAGCAAGCAAAATAAAAAACAGCGCTACCAATTGAAGGAGTATTAAAATAGAAAAATTTCTGAGAAGAAAAGGGAAAGGAAAAGACGAAAATTATTATTCATCAGAAATATGTGATATGTCTGCTAGTTTCTCCCACTCTAGATAGTGTGAGCATGACATTTCTGGTGATGTGTACGAAACATGAGCAGAGGCCAAAGGTTGTAGTGATGTGAGATGGATGGACACACATGGAGGGGCTTCCAACGCAATGATGCCATGGTGAAGGCTGACGGTCGTAGTGCTGGTAGCAAGGGTACAAGAGAGAACTAGAGGGATTGAGGAGAGAATAGGAGTAGAGATATTTTCTTCTTGCTTTCCAAAGTCAATTACAATGCTACCCTTTTATTTGAGGATTACTTGATCCCTAAGGATTCTCTAACTGAAAACAGGAACTAGTAAGATATCTAACCAATTACGATTATATTGTCCTAATCTTCCTCCTGGTTGCCACTTGTGCCAGTGCTGCTTGCTGCCTGTGCCCGGCCTGGACCAGCCCCATTTGGTCCCCAGAAGGTGTCCAGTGTCCACGACAGGTTGTATACTAATGTAGTCCATACCTCCAGAAAAATTAACGGACACTTTCGTGATGAGTTGATGGCTCAAAGAAACAAGTCCATATGTGCAGTAAACAACACATATCTAATAAATCATCTGAGAACATTTAAAATCTAAATGCTTCTAAAGGAGCTATTATCAGTAAACAGCATTTGAAATGAAGTAATAAACATTTTCATACAACCATAACTATAGTTCAACAGTTGAGAACACAAGGTTTAATCCGATTGTAATTTTAGCAAGTATTTCAGGGGGCTTGCAGTTAAGTGTAATAGCTGTATTTACGATTGGAATAAGCAATAGATTCTGAAGAATAAAGTAATAAACTAAAAATATGCTTTTGAATTTTATATTACTTAAGATCTCTTGCTGAAAATAAAGGCCACAAATAGAAACAGTCTGTTTCTAGTTTCTACTGAACACATAATATATCACAAACATAAACTGTTACTTATCAGAAAAGGCATGATAATTCTCTCAATGATGAATAATTTGTATGCCCAAAACGGTCAATATTAGCAGCTGAGAAACGTATACCTGTTGATGGAAATATTTCTAGTGGAGACCCCTAGCTTTGGGGAAAGAAAAACGAGAGAGAGAGAGAGAGAGAGAGAGAGAGAGAGAGAGAGAGAGAGAGAGAGCGAGCGAGAGAGAGAGAGAGAGACTCATTTTCCACTGCCTTGATAGTATTGTCAGAATATGAGCCGCATAATGATTCCTACAAGATATTACGGCACAAAATTCAATACACGCTATGGCTATTGTAAGTGTTATATTATTTTAACTAAAACTCCGAAAGTGTCCACTGTAACTTATCAGAATCATTCTGATGTAACAGATATAATGCGATGGTTGCTGAACGCAAGAATTTGAGACTTAAGGTTTAAAATATCTACTCTCCCTCTCAAACAACAATGTAACTGTGTATACATGTATAAAATCTTGGCAGCCGAACCTTTTTGGTGGCTAAGTGAGATGCTTACTATTCCTAATTAAATGACCTAGTGTTGAGTCCCTTTTGGTCTTCCGAGACAGACGAACGAAGTGATGCAGTGCTAAAAAGCCTCCACTGCTCCTTATTACTCAATGGTCCATAATTAAGCATCATTGGTGCTAGTGCGAGACAAAGAACAGGCCACTGCATGGATGCAGACACAGTGCACTTGTTCTGTTCGTTCTCAACTGTATATAGAAACTTGCACTACTTCAGATCTTTTGACAGCTGCTAGACTATATATAACTGGATGTTTGGTCCAATAAGAGTATACTGAAAAGCAAAGCTAGAAAAGGATAATAATACATACAATGATAGTTGAGCTCTATAATCATGAAAGAAACTGCTAGTTAAATGTACATTGGAAGCATCACGGATTTACCCAACAATAACATAACATTTTAATTATGGCAGTCCTTGCCATGGGGCCACTACATCAGCTGCCATGGCTATTCTTTTCACTGGTATGAGCTCTGGGTCCAATAAAAAATGTCACACTGATTGGAGCATCCATATTTCACATGGACTACCCTTTATGACGTACTCTATCCCTAGCATTTCTCACTGTTTTCACTCTAATTTGACTTCTATGGCTAGAATAATGTGTAACAGTTTCTTGAAGTGACAGTGTTTCATAATTTCTTGAAGCTATAGCAACATCATTGAATACAAATTCTCCACTTCGCCATCACCTGATATCATGGATGATGGAACCTCCCTACTGCCGATCCAATCGTTTTTACGTGCCTTAGGCAAAGTTCAAGTTTGAGGGGTGGAAGCTAATGCTCTTGATATGTCCATAGCCAAAGCAGGAACGCAATTCGTGCAATTGGGCCAGAAAGCAATACTCTGAACTGAAGTTTGAACCGAACAACTACTGGAAGTCAGGAATCGGTATGGCGTTGTACTAACAACCAAATCACCAGACGCATACCTTGATGTTTTCTTGTTCCTTGATCAGAGACTGGATGTCCAGTCCCATCGCTTTCACAACCTCGCCATCCACCTCCAAAACATCACCTTTGCCATCCAATGCATTTGAATTGTTCTCCCAGAATGATTCTGCATGCACAAATCAAGAATTGTCCACATAAAAATACAGGAAACGCGATACACTTCTTAGGGCACAAGTAGAACAGTTCAAGAAGCAACCACATGAATCGAGAAACCCAAAGACTAAAGCAATCCAAAATCACAACTGCACAGGCAAATTACTACACACTCCCAACAAATTATCAACCTTAACAACAAAAACAAGAATCGGTCTTGGACATTAAGTCACTGATCTCGGCCGTACCGAGCCGGACGAGCTGGAGCTTCAGCTGCTCGATCTCCGACCGAGTCTCCCGGCGGAAACCCTCCTCTCCAGCGTCGGCGACGGCGATGGAGGCGGCGCACTCCCTCGCGTGGCCGCCGTCGTCGTGAGGGACGGCGAAGATGGCGGCAAGGAGCGCGGCCGCGATGGCGAAGGCGGCGCAGGACCGGCGAAGGTCGCCGGCGGTTCCGGCGGAGTTCAGGCGGACGACGAGGGAGAGCAGGCGGAGGGGAAGGAGGAAGGCGACGACTGCGAGGATCGCCGCGTCGACCTTCATAGCCGTGGACGGGAAGAATCCCCGAGACCCCGACTGCAGACTGCAAATGGGCTATGGGCCCTGAGCCCAAGTCCAAGTCCAAGTATGTTTTCGTTAATGATGGGAGGAGTGTTTCTGTACTTTTTCTTCAATATAAATTGTACTCCCTCCGTTTCTTTTTATAAGGCGTATTTGGTTTCGTTAGAACAAGACTTTGACCAATGATTACTTCATTAATATATCATTTATGCAATACAAATTTTAAAGTAAATAATGAGGTAACTAAGAGAGGTGTTTCTATGCTTTCCCTCCTAATACAAATTGTATAAATCTCGAAGCAAATGAAGGGGTAAGTAATCCTCATCTACCCTTCATTCATGCTTTAATATTTGTACAATTTTAAAAAGGAAGAGCATAGAAGCACCTCTCGGTAAGTAATTATTATGTATTTTTCATTTATACTTTAATATTTATGTAATTTGGAAAAAAAAAACATAAAATCACCTCTCTAATAATTTTACCTTAGAAAAATTAAGCTCTAAGAGCATCTCCAAGAGAGCGCTCTAAAAATGAGCCTTAAACTTTAATTTAGGACCCTACTTAATTAGATTTAGGGCTCTAACAAAATATTCACTCCAGCAATTAGGCCCTAAAACTCAACAAAGATAGGGCTCAATCACAGAGTTGCTAAATATAGCTACTCTCCTAGAGGCCCAAAAATAATTTGCTAAATTTCAACAATTTAGGATTCTTGCTGGAGTTAATCTTTTCCCCCCAAAAACCCTATAATTTAAATTAGGACCATCATATTTAAGGCTCCTCTTGGAGATGCTCTAAGTGCTTGATGATGCATGTTTAACCGTCTAGGCCTTGTTTAGAACGTTGGAATCCCTGCATAAGTTGAATCTTCGTTCAAATCAGACCTTAGAATTCTTGAAAGATTTAAATGAAAAGGAAACTAAAGTGTTCCAAATGGGATCTTGTTTTTTCTACGAAAAAAGAGGGCGTAATTTTTTTATATTCCAAAGAAGGCCTACTACTGGTACCCGTACATGGATATATTCATTTTGGGACGTGATAAACTTACAGAATAACGCCGACTCCATGAAATTCCTGTGTTTGAAACATGGCCTTAATAAAAACTTGATCAAATCTCCAGATTTCAGGGCTATTCATGTTAAAAAGAATAATTTTGTATTTTAGCGGATTGCGTATTTGTTGTAAGGTTTTTTGAATTTGTTAACAGAAGAAAAGAAAACAATCCAAGGTGACTGACCTCCATGTGTAGAAGCGAGAAGATCCGACATTGCACTGGCGTGTGAGCGCCATGGATCCAAATCTCAGTGATATTTCGGAAATCTCGATCGAGATTTCGAACTCGTTTGAGATCCTAAATCTTGACCGGATAAAAAAATTCAAAATACTACAGTACCTTTCAAAATCTTAGCGAGATCTCAGTGATCACGATCGAAATCTCGATGATTTCGTACGAGATTTCGATGATTTTTAACGGATTTTCATTTTTTTGGCTCGGATTGGATTGGATTTAGGGTCAAGATCATCCACAAAAAATTTCAAAAATTTTTGACATGTTTTTTATCATTTTTTTGTTGGTTCAATTTGACCGAAATCTCAAAAATTCCAGTTGAAAAATGACAGGATTTGAAATTTGGTTTTTGGATTTCATTCGAATTTTATTTGAAATTTTGAGATCTCAACAAGATCTCGGATTTTGGCCACCTCCGAGATATATACCGAAAATGAAATTTGAAACCTTCGTGAGTGTACAAGCGTGCAATAGCCACTTTGCTCTATCTAAGATGGGCTCCCTCCTCGTGATTGGCTATAGCAGCTCACGGTAACTTTTAAAAAGTGATGTATAAAGTATCTCTCTTCTTCAAAAAAAAACAAAGAAGAAAAGAGTGACTTTGTTGGAGGAGCAGCTTCTATGGCGAGGCTCACTACCCCTTCATTGTCGGAGTCGGAGTCGGAGTCATTTGTGTGACATTACGGTATGAGATTATACCGTGTTTTTGGGCTTTTTCGGGTGTTTAGGCTTTTCCGAGAGAGTTTGGGCCTTGAGGGAATTAGTTTGGGCCTTGGGGGAAGTAGTTGTGTTGGTGTTTCGAATACCGGCAATGAATTTTAGTCTAGGGGTCGCGCGCTCCCTCTCCTTGAATGGTCTGACTCAGGGAGCCCAAGAAGTATACTGGTTCTGGTTCGGGCCGAATGTCCCTACTCCAGGTCGTGTGGTGGATTCGTATTACTTTGGGTGCGGATAACTGCAGAGTCTTACAAGCGACGCTGAGGAATGGCCCTGAGAACTGTCTCCGCTTGTAAAAAAAAAAAACAGTCCCCTTCCTTGAGGGTCCTGCCTCCTTTTATATAGACGGAGTGGGCATGTTACATGGGAATTTGGAAAAAGAAGGATGGGGTGTCCTACGCTTGGGAGTCCTGGTCTTCGGGCCTAACGACTGACCGGTGTCTGCTCACCCCATGCTAGGTTGGTAGATACATCGAGCGGCATCGTCTTCTGTTTCACCGGGAAGCGGCATACCTACCCTCTGCGCGCTTGTCAGATGCTGACGCCGTAGCGCTTGACTCTGGTATTGCTTCGGGAGGGAGCGCATCCTCCCACTGTGCGTGGCTGGACGATGAGACTGGTGCTTTGACTTCGACAATCTCCCTGCTGCATTGGGAAGGAGCCACCTGCCCTCGCACGATCATTCTGAGCCATCATGTCCGTAGGGCAGATGGCCAACGACCGGTGACAGTCTGGCGCCCGATCCCTGGGCGGAGATCGCCTTAGCTTGGTCGGAGCTTGCGGGTGTCTGACCCGTGGCGGGGGTCGGATCCCCCCTGGTTAGTTTGGTCGAGGACGAGTGTCTTTCATGGCCCAGCAGGGCCTTTGGGCAGAGCTGGGCTTGGGGTGGCCCATTCATCGTCCCGGGCCGCTGGGGGTACCCATGGTATGAGTACTCGTCAGTAGCCCCCCGAGCCCCGAGCGGGTCGGAGAGCCGGTCGGGGGGGTTTGTCTTGGCTGGCGAAATCTGAGCGAGTGGACTTGGTCGTCCGGTTCGTCCTGGTGCGCGCGAGCGCACCCGGTGGTTGTAGCCCCCGAGCAGGTCGGAGAGCCGATCGGGGGGTTTGCCTTTGCCGGTAGAGGCCGGCTAGCTTGGTCGGCGGGTTTCGGCTCGACGTTGCCTTGGTTGGCTCGGACACCCAGAGGCCTTAAGCGAGGTTCTAGTGTTCGAGTGCTAGTTTTGTGTCATAGCTCGACGTCGCCTTGGTCAGCGCGGACGCCCAGATGCCTCAGCGAGGTTCTGGTGTCCGAGTGCCAGTTTTACGTCGTAACTTGACGCCGCCTTGGTCGGCGCGGGCGCCCAGATGCCTTTGGCAAGGTTCTGGTGTCCGTGTGCTAGTTTTACGTCGTAGCTTGACGCCGCCTTGGTCGGCGCGAACGCCCAGATGCCTTTGGCAAGGTTCTGGTGTCCGTGTGCTAGTTTTACGTCGTAGCTTGATGCCGCCTTGGTCGGCGCGGACGCCTAGATACCTTTGGCAAGGTTCTGATGTCCGTGCACTAGTTTTACGTCGTAGCTCGACGTGTTTATAAGGCTGGTTTTACGCTGGAGCTAGGCGGAAAGCGTCCGTCTCGAGTTCTCATCTGGTGAGATCATCCGCGGGAGGAGTGGCCGCTGTCTGTCCCACGTGTACGCCCCCATCCGCAGGTGTGGGACCTGGAGGGGGTGAGCAGACGCGTGTTTACCATGTTGGTTTGAACACCATGCTCGTGGAGCTAATAACGGGTAATCCGAGTGGGACCTGGAGATCCCTCCCAAGGGGGGCCTTTCCTAGCGGATGATCCCATCGAGGGCGTACGGCCCGCTGGGGGTGACCCATGAGAAACCTTTCTTTACTCGATCCTGTATCGGACTCCTGGTCGTCCGCCGACCCAGAGCGCAGCTGGCTGCCACCCATCGAGGGGTTCCGCAGGAGAGTGTGAAGTATGGTCTCGGACACGAGTTAAGGCGATTGGGCCGTCAGCCGACCCAACTAGAGGTCCACTGGGGGCTCGCCTTGTCCTCATCCCTCGCTCAATTTGCTGTCGGGGCAGCCCTAAATCCGCTTGGCGGATCAGGCCTTTGGAACCCGCGGTGCTAGAATGGGCCCCGGGCGGGAGCTACTAAGCTCTTTTGCCGCCTCGAGGCCGCAGCTGCCCAGTGGGCCTTTCATACCTGTTACGGACGGGGTCAACCCAGCCTAGAGGCGGAGACCGAAAGGTCGCGGGGCGCGCTGCTTGATACGGTGTCCTTGCGCCTCCCACTGTCCTATCAGGATTTAATGCGTAGTGGAGGAATTGGAAACCGTCGTGCCTTACCAGCGGCCTGGTCATGGAGGAAGTGTCAGTCGGAGGGACGGGATGTGCGACGCTTCGCTCAAGGCAGTGTCCGTTTGGCTGGTGCCTTTTCGGCTCGCGCCTGTTCGGCCCCTATAAATTCGGTGCGGAGGGCGCCGGGGCAAGTACTTGCCTTTGCTTTCCTTGCCTCCCTGCCTTCGCCTGTGACGAGAGAAAAAAGAGAGCAAAGGAGCCAGAGAAGCGAGTTCCTCACCTTCCTCTTCTCTCACCTTTTCGCTGTTTCCACTTTCGGAGATGTCATGGCCGGAGTGTTCCGCTCAACCCAGTCGCGCGCTTGGCCTGGAGAGGAAGGGGTTCCTCCCTCCGCGAGACACCTCGAGGTGGAGGGTGCTACAGGGGGTCACGGTCCCTTTGCCGGACGGCGATCAGATCGTCGTGCCCGCCTCGTTCTACGAGCGCAGGTTTGGGCTCCCGCTCCATCCGTTCATCCGCGGGCTACTGCACCATTACAAGGCAGAGGTGCACCACCTCAACCCCAATGGCATGCTTCATATAGAGGTCTTCATCACGTAGTGCGAGGCGTTCTTGGGGATCGACCCCCATTGGGCACTCTAGAGGCATTTCTTCCAAGCGCGGCTAAGGAAGGACAAGGCAACGGATACCTTGTGCCCGTCGGTGGCGTGGCCTTCCAGTTGCGCGGTGGCCGTGGAGCAGACTACATCGAGGTGAAGTTACCATCGTTGAACCGAGGGTGGCACTCCGAGTGGCTTTATGCTCGGAATCTGGGTGGCACCCCGACCTTCACCGGCCGGCTTCCCGAGGCGGGGCCTGAGTTGATTTGGGGCACCGACCGAAAGGAGAAGAATAAGGTGGCCGCGATCATCGACCGGATCAAGGTCCAGAGGGAGCGAGGCCTGACCGGCGGCGCTCCGAGTTGCTCGATGCTCGGGAGGCCTTGGCTCATGAGCAGGCGGGGGCGGAAAAGGCCCGCTAGGAGCTAGGTCAGATCACGCAGGTCTTGTTCGAGATGCGCCTGGCGAACCAATCCTTGAGGGCGGAGGTGTCCGGGTTTGAGTCTCTCAACAGCGCCAAGGATGCCGCCGTCGCCACGGAAGAGACCACGCGGTCGGAGGTGGCCTATCTTCAGGGTGAGCGCGACTCGGCCCAGAGGGACGCCCATCAATTGCACACCAAGCGGGACACTGCTCGGGAAGAGTTGGCCTTAGCGAAGAAACTTGGCGAGGACTCGGTAGTCCTTGTCGAGGGTCTTCGGAGGGACGCTGCGTGCGACCGAGAGGCCAGGGCCAAGGCTGAGGAGGAGCTCCGCGTTCTAGCGGCCTCTACGGCTGGTAAGTGACCCAACCCCTTGGTCGATCTTGCGATCGTAGCTTGCTGGGCGCGCTTTCTTGACACTGTTTCGATCTGCAGAGTTGCAGAAGAATTTTAGCGATGCCATGGAGGCATGGAGACTGGCGGTGGAGGCGCGCGATACCGCGTTCACAGCGCGGGACGTGGCCTTGACGGCGCAACAGCTGGCGGAGGGGGAGCGGTCCGAGCAGGCCGCCAAGCTGGCGACCCTTCGGGGGGTCGGCTGGGACGTCTGCGAGTGGGTGCTCGGGACTGTGCCTGGTCCGAGTTCGCTTGCCATCAATCTAGCCTGCGTGCCCGAGCACGTCGAGAGCTCAGTAAGGCATTGTAGTCGGGGCCTCTTCGGCGCTCGTCAGCACCCTCTCCCACTATGACGGCATCGACCTTGACACCGTCAGCAGTGTGATCGCTGTGAACCGGACTGACGAGGAGATCGACGGGTTCGAAACCCAAGTCGAGCCGCATGCTCGGGTGATAGCCAGCAGGATACCGCCGCAGGGCATCCTTGACCGAGAGTAGAGAAAATGTTAGATGTTTTGCTTTTTTGAAATGTAATAAACTTAGTATGTAATGAACTAAAGTTTATTTTAATGCTTTGGCCAGTCGGGCCGACCGTAAGTTTGACTTTGTCTTTTTGCACTTTCTCACTGTGATCAACACTTGACAACCATAGCCATAGAAACCGTAGGGGTTGTTCAAGCGTAGGTTGGTGTGCCAACACTTTTGAGGGAAGCACAAAAAAAGCAGGAACTTAGGTACGGAACGTTCATTTGCGCTCGCGCGGGAAAGGAGTGTTCTCGACTGACTATGGATTGCTCCGTATGGGCACTCCCTTCTTCTGCAAAGCACTACTTAGCAACCGTAGCCGCTGGGGGGCATAGGCCGTAGCACTTGGGTCGAGAGGGTTACCGCTATGGGGGAATCCGATGGCCAGTCGGGTCACCGACCCATGTGAGTGTAGGAAATGTTCAATTCATACACTTGCACGGTAAAGAAGTGTTCCCGACCGACTATGGATCGCTTCGTATGGGCACTCCCTTCTTCTGCAAAGCACTACTTAGCAACCCTAGCCGTTGAGGCGTAGGTTGTAGCACTTGGGTCGAGAGGGTTACCGCTGGGGGGAATCTGATGGCCAGTCGGGTGTAACACCCCAAAATTTTACTTTTCCTAAATTCATGTGTGATTTGGCACTTTGGTGAATTTTTGGAATTTTCTGGAATTTATTTGGATTTATTTGGAATTTATTTGAATTTATTCCATTTTGAAATAATTGAAGAATTTAATTTTGCAAATAAATTTTTGTTGGAAATATTTTATTTGAGTCCAAAATGATCCAAAGTATTTTCCAGAATTTTTCTGGAATTTTTCTGAGTCATTTGCTATTTTTAATGAATTAAATGAATTACTAGGAATTATTTTAAATATTAAATCGCCGAAAATCAAACTCGGGTCAAGTAATCGTTTCATCCGACCGAGCCCGAGTCGATTGTTCGAGTCCGACCCGAGCCACGTGACTCGACCGAACCCACTCCTAACCCTAATCAATCCCAACCGCTGGATCAAGATCCAACGGCCGAGATCCGCCGACTTCGACCCGAGCCGTGTCCGACCGACCGGCCGCGCTGCGGCGATCGGGGCCGCTGATCGCGCTTCACGTGGACGGGCCGCGATTGGCGCTGCTCCGCCGAGTCCGAGCCGACTCACGGTGAGAGAGCCGCCGCGACCGACTAGGTTCCGCCGAGCACGCCCCGGCTATTTAATGCCCGGATCGCACTTCGAGGATCGCCATCCCACGCCGGTCCCGAAACCCTAGCTCACGCCGCTAGGATCCCCACCGCCTGGCCGCTATTGCTCGCCGGAGTTGGTAAAGCACTCCGCCGCTGCCAAGCTTCCGCCACCGTCGCCATCCTCCGCCGACGCTGACCCTGCATCTCCAGATCTCCTTTGCGCTAAGGCGCACCTGCGTTTACCATCCACTTCTCGCCGAGGGGCCTCGCAGCCGCCGCCGGGCGTGTCATCGCTATCGCCCCGGCCGCAAGCCGCCAAGACGCCATTGCCGCCGCTCGAAGATCTCAAACCGTCCGATCAAGATCGCACGATCCAGATCTTGCCACGCCATCGCACGGTGAGGTTTCGCTATTTATCTCTAGATTCAATCTCAACCATTGGATCTAAATCCAACGGCCAGATTAACCGCTGCTCACCCCAAACGCTGTAACACCAGATTCAACTGGGCCGTTGATTTTCAAATCAACGGCCTAGATCTAGCCACGTGGCCGTAAGGCCAACCGCCGCGGCCACGCCGCCAAGGCAGAGAACGTGTTCGACACGCCGGGCCCGCATGTCACGCCAGCCTAAATCGCACCATGACGCCACGATGACGCCATGGCGGGCCCGCATGTCGCTGGTCGTCTCCAGCGGCGCCGACGCCAAGAATGACGCCAGGGACTCCCACCTGCCGCCACTGCTGGCCGAGCTCACGACGCCGCCGATGACGCTACCCGAGTGGACCCACATGTCGGGCCTCACGCGGAGCCGTGGACCGAGTCCACCGTGAGACCCGAGCCAAGCGTGGACCAAGTCCATGGACCTACCGACGCCACCACCAATCAGAGCCGACACGGTCCATGCCGACGCAATAATTAATTTCCGAAAAGAAAATGATTTAATAAATCGGTTTAATAATTGATTTGAATTTCAAAACTTCAAACGCTTATAACTTTTATGCTTCAACTCCGATTTGAGCGATTCAAATTTCTAAATTTGTATAAAATTGAGATCTACCTAAATATGAATTTTATTTAATTTTTGACTAAAGTTTTTCTCTGTAATATTATTTAATTGATTATTTAAACTTTAATAAATCATAACTTTTATGCTTTTAACTCCAAATTTGATTTATTCCAGCTTCTAAAAATCCAGAAAATTATGTTCTCTCTGCTTATGGATTTTATTTGGAGTTTTGGGATCTTTTGCCTAGTGTTTATTTGTGTATTTGCTATTTGCACGCTTTACGAGTAGACGCTGAAGTGCCTAAGGATTCAAGGAGAAGTGTTGACTCAGATCCAACTCAAGACCAAGAGCAAGTACTTTTGAAGGCAAGTTGTGCTTTGACCATGTTGATCCTATTTCAAATCTATTTTGATTTAAACTATTGCATGCTAGTTCAATTAGCAACATACTTTGCTTAAACATGGGGATTAGATAAATACCAATTTGTCAGATGACACCTTGATTATCTAAGTATGTGCCATGATCCCTTGTCACCCTAGTTGTGGTTTACTAGTTGGACATTATTAAATTGCCAACATGGGTTTAGACCGTTGTAGTATAACGCTTAGACTCGCTACGTGCTCATGACATGATTTTGGACAATCAAATGCTAATATGGACTTAATGATATATTGAACCTGTTTTGGAAAAGTATCATGTGATGTTGACGGCACGTGGTGCATGGTAATCAACTGGGTTTGATAAACGCTGACGGGCATGTGGCAAGAGTAATCAGTGGGCCAGCTTGTGGCATTGGGAGTGTTGATTTGGTTTTTCGTAGTCTTGCCCTGGTCACTCTAAGGACTTAACCTTGCAAGCCTTTGAACTGGTCATACTTGCAACCACATGGTCGAATGGGACGGCCCTAGTTGACTAAGTCGCTAAGGACTCACTTGTGGAGCCTCAGTGGTGTCGCTTACACCGCTTGTGTGATTGTACGGGGAGCGATCGTGGTCGTGGCCAGGTACCCATCTAATCGGTGTGTTGGTCCCATACTTCGCCTTGGCTAAGGGAAGGGATGGTGTAGAGCACGAACCTGAGAGGACCACCTGTGTTGTTTGAGGCTTCCGAAAGGCTTTGTTACTGAACTCGCCTTTGTGGTGTTTGACTGCAGATCTTGTGGGTAAAGTGCATAACCTCTCGCAGAGTGTAGAATCTATTTGAATAGCCGAGTCCACTGTGATCGACAATGCTCGAATTACAATAAGGGTTAGACTTTCTCAAAATAACTTGGATTTGAAAAGTTGGGTTGGTTTAACAAAGAAGATGATGGAAATATGGTTTAGGATGGGGAAAATGTTTGTTAAACTTCTTGAAAAGTTATTTATGCTTTACTTATTTCTACCGCTTTCGAATCTACTTTTATTACTTGTCAAAAGTCAAGCATCGCAAATATACCTTGAGCTATTCCTTTGTACCAAGCCATGCATATAGTATATTAGCTTGCATTCTCAGGCATGACTTGTCGAGTACCAAGTACTCACCCTTGCCTCAACACAATACCGCTTGAAGAGGAGATTACGCCAGCTGAGGAGGATTTCCAAGAAGACCCGCCTACTTAGGATGCGAGCCCACCATTGCCTGTGGTATACCGGATGGCGCCATGAAGTTTATTTGATTTTCCGCCGTTATTTCTCTTTTTTAAAGTTTCGCTTGCAAGGCATATATTTGTAACTCCTACATAAGGTCGAGTAACCCTTGATTATTTAAATAAAGTACTTTGATAGTATCGCTTGGTATGATTGTGATATATACCGATGTTAAGACTGCGGTGCACTAGCTGCTCCTCGACTAGTGCTGAATACACAGAGGGTCCGGATTTGCAAATTCGGGTCCCGACAGAGGTGGTATCGTGAGCCATACTTGACTGTAGGCTCAACCCTAGCTAGAATGGTCGAGTGAGGATAAAACCTATTTTCTAAAGCTAAAAATTAGTGAAGACAAGAAATGACATCTCGACTTATCCCCTTCTCTTTCTCTCGCCTCTTGCTGAAATTTTCCTTACCTTGTCACAATTTAAAAATTCCGAAGTTCTTACGTAAAGCACTCTTGTGACAGATGGAGGAAGAGTTCAACTACGCTGATCTCGGGAGTTGGTCACGCCGCTGAACTTTGGCATATGCTACACTTCCTGAGATTTTGAGAAGCCCCAATACCAAGTAGAAGTGATCGTACAAGCGGGATTGATCAAGGCTTGTGACGTGAGGATTGAGGTACCGCTAGGAAAAAGGGCCCTGTAATCGCTCGATACACTAGACCGCCAGAGATCTACAATGCGTATGGGTATCCAAGAAGTATCACGACGAGCAATGCGCACATTACCCGTATCTACGCCAGAGAATTGAGAGTACGGTGTTCCGCTACCATCCGCTAGCAGCGATAACCTTCTCGACCAAGGAGATTCAGATGAGGATGCCACTGCCATACGCTTGGCACGATTTATTGTCGCCCAGAGGATGTACTAGATAATACAAGCAAGGAGCTACTGTAAGGCCCGCAAGGAGATCACGACAGAGAAGAACAGATGGCGGAAGCTCAAGAGTATGTGGCACATCTTCTCGCGAAGGATTGACGAGTTGGAGATGACTTTGTACGGACTGCACTCAGAGCCAAGATTGAGCTACACGAGCCGATCCAGAGGAGTCGATCTCGATGAGGACACCGCTTCTTCGACTACCACAGAGGACACAGCTTGTCGGACATGGCGATCAAGCTACGCTTATGCCACAAAGACCCGCACTCGTGCCGTGGAGGTTTTCTCGATGAGTGAGCATAGGTTCTATAGTGAGACTCCTTCGCCGAGTCGCTGGCCATAGAAGAAAGAGTCACCCTTAGGCGTTAGACTCCAGAGTTAGTCTGACGGATTTTCATTGTTTGCTAAGTGTGCAAGATGTGTTGCAAGGCCCTTAGGCATTGTAAGCAGCCATACCAAGTTATTAATAATAAAGTTGGACCTTAAGTTACCCCTTTCGCCCGCATAAGTTCCATATTACTTGTCTATTCTTGTTTCCTCTCATCTCTAAACCTAGAGCAAATCGACAGATGGTGAACACCCGTGGAAACTTTGGAAGCAATGGGAGTGGATCTCGCCCAAATAGAAACCCCAATGATGGAGCACCAGACCACCAGCTGATATGCAGAGTTTTGGAGCCTTTCTTGCTGCCTGCACTCGCTTGATGCATGCTATGATGCAACAAATGCAAGCACGCCATCGCCAGGCCATCGCTAATCAAGTTAATCAGGCCACGCTGTAATACAAGGTCGCCGAGTTCATGAGAACTCACCCACCCACTTTCTTCCGGGAATGCCAATCCATTGGAGGCCGATGATTGGTTAAGATCAATTGAGAGGAAGCTACACATAGCTCAATGCATAGGGAATGAGAAGGTACTTTACGCTTCTCATCGCTTGAAGGAACAAATTACCGAATGGTGGGAGAACTTCGTACACGCAGAGAACCCCAAGATATCACTTGGGAAGAGTTCACAAACCGCATTCGACAAGATCACGCGGCCTCAAGGAATCATGGACCTTAAGAAGGAGGAGTTCAGAGCATCAAGCAAGGTAATCACCGGTCGACTACCCGAACAAGTTCACACAGCCTAGCACGCCACGCACCGAGGATGTAGCGATGCATAAATCCGCATACCTCGCTTATGAAGGGACTTAACTCAGATTGCAAGTAGGGTTGATCACCCACACCTTTCCGCATTTCCAAGAGTTGGTGAATAAGGCGCTTATTCTTGAGGACAAGCGCAAGGAACTGGATGAGAACAGAAGCGCAGATGCAACAAAGAAGGATCACGCCAGGAACGCAATACGCTTGAGAGTTGCACCAAATCAATTCTTCGTATTCCAACCACGTAATGCAACAAGGACACCCTCCCCAAAGACCAAGACCGCCAATCGTAACTACTGCACCCCACTCCGCTAGAAACGCTTACTCCAGTGCAACAAGAAGGAACCGTGAGACGCCGCTACAACCGCAACGAGCCAGACACTTTGCCAACAGCTGCCCAAAGAAGACAGCAGGAGCGACCCCGCCGCTTCAATCTAGGAACCACCCCACTAGGACGCCAAAGACCAGAGCCACACCCTGCATCAGGTGAGAGGCCGAGTCAACCATGTCACCGCAGATGCACCGCATGCTACTGACGTCAGATCGGGTAAGTTACTTGTTAACTCAAGACTGCAATGCTTTGTTTGACTCGAGCTTCAGATTCGCTTGTTTCGCAAGGCTTTGCTACTAGAAATGACTTGAGAATTGCAAGACTTAAGTGCATGCTTTTAGTTCAAACCCCTGGTTCGAACTCCGAACGGAAGTAGGATGTTCCGGGTGAGAATACTAATAGATGGAATAGAGTTCCTAGCAAACCTTATAATTTTGGAGACCTGCACCTTAGATGTTATATTGGGAATGGATTGGTTATCCAAGCACAAGGTCAGTATTGATTGTGGACGAAGGACTATCTCGCTTGAGAGCCCGTGTGGGAAGAAAGTGGAATTTCAAGCCACCGCAGCTAGAGATGGACAGCTTGATGGTTAACAGCATTTCAAGGCAATCAAGATAGAGGATGTCTCAAAGAGTGAATGAGTACCCAGATGTCTTTCCGAAGATCTACCTGGTATGCCGCCAGACAGTGACATAGAGTTTGTAATAGAGCTTGTACCTGCACAAAGACCGATAGCAAAGAGACCCTATCTGATGTCTACCGAGGAGTTGGTAGAGATGAAGAAACAAATAGAAGAGTTAATGGAGAAAGGATTTATCGACCGAGTTCGGCCGTGGGGAGCACCGCTTTGTTTGTCAAGAAGAAGGACGGAGTTTCAGATGTGCATTGACTACCGTGCACTCAATGAAGTCACCGTGAAGAATAAGTATCCGCTACCTGTGATTGATGATTTGTTTGATCGCTTAAGAGGAGCCGAGTTTTCTCCAAGATTGATCTCGAGATCGATACCATCGCTTGAAGATCCGATCGTAAGATATTCAAGATCGCATTCTCGCCAAGATATGGACATTACGAAGTTTACGCTATGTCCTTTGGACTGATTTAATGCGCCAAATTATTTCATGAATATGATGAATAAGGTGTTCATGGAATATTTGGACAAGTTTGTCGTCGTGTTCATAGACGATATCCTAATCTACTCCAAGACAAAGGATGAACATGCCGAACACTTAAGGCGAAGTTTTGGAAAAGCCGAGGGAACAAAGAACTTTTCGCCAAGTTCAAGCAAGTGTGATTTTTGGAAGGACAAGGTGGAGTTTCTTGGACATGTAATGACCGCAGAGGGAGTCGCCAGAGATCCAAGCAAAGTAGAAGCTGTGTTACATTGGGAGCACCAAGACTGTGACCAGATTCTGAGTTTCCTTGAATGGCAGGATACTACCGCTTTCATTGAAGGCTTTTCGACAATTGCGAAACCTCTTACGCAATTGCTGAAGAAGGAAAAGAAGTTTGCATGGACGCTTTAATGTGAGAAAGGATTTCAGAGTCAAGAAGCGATTGACGCCAAGACCGTGTTAGTTCTACCTGATGTTGCTCAAAGCTTCGATATTTATTGTGACGATCGCGCCAAGGACTTGGATGTGTGCCGATGCATGGAAAGGTCGCCGCTATGCATCAAGGCGCTTGAGGCCGCATGAGGAAAATTATCCGACACATGACCTAGAGTTAGCCGTAGTGCATGCTTTGAAGATATGGCGCCACTATCTCGATTGGAAACAGATGTGAAGTATATACGGATCATAAGAGTTTTAAGTACATATTCACCCAATGGATCTCGAATATGAGGCAAAGGAGATGGCTAGAGTTGATCAAGGACTATAATGTTGGAATCCATTACCATCCCTGAAGGCCAACGAGTAGCCGATGCTCGAGCCTGAAAAGCCATACCGTGAGTGCTGCTAGCCACAAGTCGATGAGTTATGTGAGGATTTTCGTAAAATGAAGATTGAGGTTGTACTCTAGCGGATTCTTGGCCACATTAGAAGTAAAGCCTACTTTAGAGGATCGATCCGAGAAGGACAGTATGATGATGACAGATCCGTGAGGATTAAGTCCAAAAAGGAGGAAGGCAAGGCAGGACTTCAAGTTGGATGAGCAAGGCACGCTGTGGATGAAGGATCGCATTTGTGTGCCTAACAAAAGGAGTTAAAGCAATCGATTCTCGAAGAAGCCCATGACTCCAAGTACTGATTCATCCCGAAGCGCCAAGATGTATCAGATCTCAAGGAGAGATTCTCGTGGCCGAGTATGAAACGTGAAGTTGCCGAGCATGTTGCATTGTGCGACGATGCCGTGAGAGTCAAGGCAATGCATCGAGACCAGCAGGATTGCTACAAATTACCAAGATACCTCGAGTGGAAGTGGGAGGAAATCGAATGGATTTCATTATCGGCTTGTCAAGACTCAAGGAGGTTGTGACTCCATATGGGTTATAGTGGATCGCTTGACTAAAGTAGCCCATTTTATCCCCGTGAAGACCACTTACTCGGAGATAAATTAGCAGAGTTGTACATGATCAGATTGTTTGTTTGCACGGAGTGCCAAAGAGGATTGTATCTGACAGAGGTACCCAATTTACCTCAAGGTTCGGAATAAGTTGCATGAAGCCATGGGAACCCGCTTAAACTTCAAGATGTACCTTATCATCCACAGACGGATGGACAGACCGAAGGGTCAACCAGATTCGAGGATATGTTGAGAGCTTGTGCATTGGCTTATGCTACCTCTTGGGATAAGAGTTTGCCGTATGCCGAGTTCGCCATAACAATAGTTATCGTGCTAGTTTACGATGTCACCTTTGAGGCATCAGATGGTCGACTCGCTTGACGCCATTGAATTGGAATGAGACCGGCGAGCGCCGTGTCTTTGGGCCTGATATTCTTCAAGAGGTCAAGAACAGATCGCCATGATTAGGGAAAGGTTGAAGATAGCCCAATCTCGACAAAAGAGTTATGCCGACAATCGCCGCGAGATTTGAGTTTTGAACCGTAAGACTTTGTATACCTCAGAGTTACGCCTCGTGGGAGTTAAGAGGTTCCATGCCAAAGGGAAACTTGCACCCTGCTATGTTGGACCATTTAAGATTTTGAGCCGCAGAGGCGGTTGCTTATCACCGGAGTTGCCACAAGTTAGCTGGAGTACATGATGTATTCCATGTGTCCCACTTGAAGAAGTGTCTTCGAGTTCCCGAGAAATGCATACACCGCTAGAGTCAATTGAGTTGCAAGAGGATTTGACCTATAAGGAGTATCCCGTGAGGATTCTAGACACAATGGATCGAGAAACTAGAAACAAGTCAACCCGCTTCAGAGAGTTCAAAGGAGCAACCATGCAGAGAGCGAAGCGACTTGGGAGCGAAGAGGATTTGAAGAAAGAATTTCCAAACCTATTCCTTTAGTAAGCCCCTAATCTCTGGACTAGATTCTATTAAGGGGGAGGTTTGTAACACCCCAAAATTTTACTTTTCCTAAATTCATGTGTGATTTGGCACTTTGGTGAATTTTTGGAATTTTCTCGAATTTATTTGGATTTATTTGGAATTTATTTGAATTTATTCCATTTTGAAATAATTGAAGAATTTAATTTTGCAAATAAATTTTTGTTGGAAATATTTTATTTGAGTCCAAAATGATCCAAAGTATTTTCCAGAATTTTTCTCGAATTTTTCTCGAGTCATTTGCTATTTTTAATGAATTAAATGAATTACTAGGAATTATTTTAAATATTAAATCGCCGAAAATCAAACTCGGTCAAGTATCGTTTCATCCGATCGAGCCCGAGTCGACTTCGGTTCGAGTCCGACCCGAGCCACGCGGACTCGACCGAACCCACTCCTAACCCTAATCAATCCCAACCGCTGGATCAAGATCCAACGGCCGAGATCCGCCGACTTCGACCCGAAGCCGGTCCGACCGACCGGCCGCGCTGCGGCGATCGGGGCCGCTGATCGCGCCACGGACGGCCGCGACAGCGCTGCCTCCGCCGAGTCCGAGCCGACTCCGCCGGTGAGAGCGCCGCTGCGGACCGACTAGGTTCCGCCGAGCACGCCCCGGCTATTTAATGCCCTGATCGCACTTCGAGGATCGCCATCCCACGCCGTCCCGAAACCCTAGCTCACGCCGCTTAGGATCCCCACCGCTCGCCGCTATTGCTCGCCGGAGTTGGTAAAGCACTCCGCCGCTGGCGCCGCTTCGCCACCGTCCCGCCATCCTCCGCCGACGTTGACCTGCAGATCCAGATCTCTTGCGCCAAGGCGCACTCCTGCGTTTACCATCCACTTCGCCGGAGGGGCCTCGCAGCTGCCGGGGCGTGGTCATCGCTATCACCCGGCCGCCAGAAGCCGCCGACGCCATTGCCGCCGCTCGAAGTTATCTCACCGTCCGATCAAGATCGCACGATCCAGATCTTGCCACGCCATCGCACGGAGGTTTCGTTATTTATCTCTAGATTCAATCTCAACCATTGGATCTAAATCCAACGGCCAGACAACTGCTCACCCCAAACGCCAGAACACCAGATTCATCCGGGCCGCTGATTTTCAAATCAACGGCCTAGATCTAGCCACGCGGCCGTAAGGCCAACTGCCGCGGCCGCGCCAAGGCAGAGAACGTGTCGACACGCCGCCCGCATGTCACGCCAGCCAAATCGCACCATGACGCCACGATGACGCCATGGCGGCCCGCATGTCGCTGGTCGCCCCACCAGGCGCCGACGCCAAGAATGACGCTACAAAGGGACTCCCACCGCCGCCACTGCGGTCAGCTCACGACGCCGCCGATGACGCTACCCGAGGGACCCACATGTCGGGCCTCACGCGGAGCCGTGGACCGAGTCCACCGTGAGACCCGAGCCAAGCGTGGACCAAGTCCATGGACCTACCGACGCCACCACCAATCAGAGCCGACACGTGTCCATGCCGACGCAATAATTAATTTCCAAAAAGAAAATGATTTAATAAATCGGTTTAATAATTGATTTGAATTTCAAAACTTCAAACGCTTATAACTTTTATGCTTCAACTCCGATTTGAGCGATTCAAATTTCTAAATTTGTATAAAATTGAGATCTACCTAAATATGAATTTTATTTAATTTTTGGACTAAAGTTTTTCTCTGTAATATTATTTAATTGATTATTTAAACTTTAATAAATCATAACTTTATGCTTTAACTCCAAATTTGATTTATTCCAGCTTCTAAAAATCCAGAAAATTATGTTCTCTCTGTTTATGGATTTTATTTGGAGTTTTGGGATCTTTTGCCTAGTGTTTATTTGTGTATTTGCTATTTGCACGCTTTACGAGTAGACGCTGAAGTGCCTAAGGATTCAAGGAGAAGTGTTGACTCAGATCCAACTCAAGACCAAGAGCAAGTACTTTTTGAAGGCAAGTTGTGCTTTGACCATGTTGATCCTATTTTCAAATCTATTTTGATTTAAACTATTGCATGCTAGTTCAATTAGCAACATACTTTGCTTAAACATGGGGATTAGATAAATACCAATTTGTCAGATGACACCTTGATTATCTAAGTATGTGCCATGATCCCTTGTCACCCTAGTTGTGGTTTACTAGTTGGACATTATTAAATTGCCAACATGGGTTTAGACCGTTGTAGTATAACGCTTAGACTCGCCACGTGCTCATGACATGATTTTGGACAATCAAATGCTAATATGGACTTAATGATATATTGAACCTGTTTTGGAAAAGTATCATGTGATGTTGACGACGTGGTGCATGGTAATCAACTGGGTTTGATAAAACGCTGACGGGCATGTGGCAAGAGTAATCGTGGGCCAGCTTGTGGCATTGGGAGTGTTGATTTGGTTTTTCTAGTCTTGCCCTGGTCACTCTAAGGACTTAACCTTGCAAGCCTTTGAACTGGTCATACTTGCAACCACATGGTCGGAATGGGACGGCCCTAGTTGACTAAGTCGCTAAGGACTCACTTGTGGAGCCTCAGGTGTCGCTTACACCGCTTGTGTGATTGTACTGGAGCGATCGTGGTCGTGGCCAGTACCCATCTAACGGTGTGTTGGTCCCATACTTCGCCTTGGCTAAGGGAAGGATGGTGTAGAGCACGAACCTGAGAGGACCACCTGTGTTGTTTGAGGCTTCCAAAGGCTTTGTTACTGAACTCGCCTTTGTGGTGTTTGACTATCTTGTGGGTAAAGTGCATAACCTCTCGCAGAGTGTAGAATCTATTTGAATAGCCGAGTCCACTGTGATCGACAATGCTCGGAATTACAATAAGGGTTAGACTTTCAAAATAACTTGGATTTGAAAAGTTGGGTTGGTTTAACAAAGAAGATGATGGAAATATGGTTTAGGATGGGGAAAATGTTTGTTAAACTTCTTGAAAAGTTATTTATGCTTTACTTATTTCTACCGCTTCGAATCTACTTTTATTACTTGTCAAAAGTCAAGCATCGCAAATATACCTTGAGCTATTCCTTTGTACCAAGCCATGCATATAGTATATTAGCTTGCATTCTCGTGCATGACTTGTCGAGTACCAAGTACTCACCCTTGCCTCAACACAATACCAGCTTGAAGAGGAGATTACGCCAGCTGGGGAGGATTTCCAAGAAGACCCGCTCACTTAGGGATGCGAGCCGCCTTGCCTGTGGTATACCGGATGGCGCCATGAAGTTTATTTGATTTTCCGCCGTTATTTCTCTTTTTAAAGTTTCGCCTTGCAAGGCATATATTTGTAACTCGGCCATAAGGTCGAGTAACCCTTTGATTATTTAAATAAAGTACTTTGATAGTATCGTTTGGTATGATTGTGATATATACCGATGTTAAGACTGTGTGCACTAGCGCGTTCCTGGACTAGTGCTGAATACACAGAGGGTCCGGATTTGCAAATTCGGGGTCCCGACATCGGGTCACCGACCCGTGTGAGTGTATGAACTTGTATCCCCCGAGTGGTGCGTGGGGACCAGGCTGTGGTCGCCACGCAGTGCTTGAACTCGGAGGAAGGGTAAAAAGGTGCGAGGACAAGAAAGAGCTTTAGGGATAGAATCGCCTTAACTTTTCTATGTTCCACGCGTTGGAGACGACGTTGCCATCGGTATCCTTGAGCCAAAAGGTGCCGGGTTGGAGGATCTCCACGGTAGTGAAGGGGCCCTCCCACTGGGGGGAAAGCTTGTGCCTATCTTTGTTGGACTGAACCTGGCGCAAGACCAGGTCGCCAACGTTGAAGGACCGACCGCGGATTTGATGACTGTGATACCATTGCAGCGTTTGCTGGTACCGGGTCGATCGCAGAGCGGCCACATCGCGTGCCTCGTCAAGCTGGTCGATGGTGTCTTGTTGTGAGTCGAGCCCCTGTGCCTCGTTAAAGGCCTGTAATCTCGGGGCGCCGTACTCCAGGTCGGTTGGCAAGATGGCTTCAGCACCGAACACCATGAAGAATGGTGTGAACCCGGTCGACCGGGTCGGCGTGGTCCGCAGGCTCCAAAGAATGGAAGGTAGCTCGGCCACCCATGTCCCGCGAATTTCTTTAGTCGGCTGAAGATTCGTGGCTTGAGCCCTTGGAGGATCATGCCATTTGCCCGCTCGACTTGGCTGTTGGTCCGCGGATGGGCCATGACTGCCCAGTCGACGCGGATGTTGAAGTCATCGCAGAACTCAAGGAATTCCCTCCCCTTGAACTGTGTCCCATTATTGGTGATGATGGAGTTCGGGACTCCGAACCGATAAACGATGTCGCGGAAGAAGTTGGCCGCTTGCACCTAGGTGATGGTGGCGATTGGCTTGGCCTCTATCCATTTGGTGAACTTGTCCACTGCGATAAGTAGGTGGGTAAAGCCCCCAGGTGCCTTTTTGAAGGGCCCGACCAGATCGAGTCCCCAGACCGCGAATGACCACGTGATGGGGATCGTCTGCAAGGCTTGTGCCAGAAGATGCGTCTGCCAGGCAAAAAATTGGCATCCTTCGCAGGTGCGAACGATTTGCTCGGCGTCGGCCACGGCGGTTGGCCAATAGAAGCCTTGTCGGAAGGCTTTCCCTACGAGGGACCGTGGTGCGGCGTGGTGGCCGCAGACACTGCCATGGATATCGAGTAGCATCTGTCTCCCCTGGTCGGCCAGAATGCATCTCTGGAGGACTCTGGAGGGGCTCCTCTTGTAGAGGTCTTCTCTGACCAGGACGAAGGATTTCACCCATCGAGCGAGGCGCTGGGCCTCAGTTGGGTCGGCGGGGAGCGATCCATCAATCAGCCGGTCGATGAAGGGCTTCCTCCAGTCGGAGTCGGCCATCAGCACATCGCGGCCCGACCCGGACGATTCCACGTCCGACTGCTCGGCGGTCGGAGCGGTCGCATCGGGCGAGTCGGTCGCCCGCTCGGTCGTTGAGTCCGGCTGGGTGGAAGGCTTGTGAAGGTCGCAAAGGAAGATCCCAGGTGGGATCGGTCCTTTGCTGGAGGCGAGATTAGCTAGGTAATCGGCTTCACCGTTTTAGCGTCTGTAGCTATGGTGAAGCTCGAAGCCCTTGAACCTTTCCTCGAGCTTGTGCACTTCACGACAGTAGGCTGCAATGCGGGCGTCATGAGGCTCCGTGGTCTTCATGACTTGGTCGACGACAAGCTTGGAGTCACCATGTACGTAGAGTCGGCGCGCGCCGAGTTCGGTAGCAATCCGGAGACCGTTGACGAGGGCTTCGTACTCGGGCGACATTGTTGGTTGCGTCGAAGAGTAGTCGGATGGCGTACTGAAGCTTGCTCCCGAGTGGGGAGACAATCATGACTCCAGCACCCGCTCCGTTCTTGGTGTAGGACCCATCGATGTACATTGTCCAGTACTCGGGGTCTTCGAGCGCTAGTGGTACCTGAGCTTCGGCCCACTCAGCAACGAAATCAGCCAAGACCTGCGACTTGATCACCGTTCGGGGGACATACAATATATCATGGCCATTGAGCTCGAGTGCCCACTTGGCTATTCTTCCTGAGGCATCGTGGTTGTGGACAATTTCGCCGAGCGGCGCGGAGGTTACCACGGAGACGGGGTGTCAGTCAAAGTAGTGGACCAACTTCCTCTTCGTGATGAGCACCGCATAAAGCAATTTTTGCACCTGCGGGTATCGAGCCTTGGACTCGGAGAGTACTTCACTGATGAAGTAAACTGGCTGTTGTACCTTAAGCACATGGCCCTCTTTTGCTCGCTCCATGACAAGTGCCGCGCTGACAACCTGGGTCGTGGCGGCGATGTAGAGGTGCAGCGGTTCCCCTAGTGTCGGGGCGACCAATACCGGGGGTGAGGTCAGGAACACTTTCAGTCAGCTGAGGGCTTCCTGTGCCTCCTACGTCCAGTTGAACTGATGGACTTCTTGAGCAGCTTGTAGAGCGGCATTTCGCGCTCATCGAGGCGAGACATGAAACGGCTCAGGGCCGCAAGGCATCCCATCAGCCTTTGGACTCCTTTTAGGTTGTCGACTGGGCCCATCTCATGATCGCGGAGATCTTGTCCCGACTGGCTTCGATGCCACGCTCTGAGACGATGAAACCGAGCAGCTTTCCTTTGGGGACCCCGAAAACGCACTTCTTGGGGTTGAACTTTATACGAAATCGTCGGAGGTTCGTGAAGGTTTCCTCTAGGTCGGTGACAAGGTCGTCGGCCTTCCTAGTCTTGACGACGATGTCGTCAACGTACGCCTCGACGTTACAGCCTATTTGGTTGTTAAAGCACGTTTGCATACATCGCTGGTACGTAGCACCAGCATTTTTTAGACCAAATGGCATCGTTACGTAACAGAACGAGCCGAACGGAGTGATGAAAGAAGTCACGAGCTGGTCGGATTCTTTCACCGCTATTTGGTGGTAGCCCTAGTAGGCATCCAGAAAGGACAGGGATTCGCACCCTACGGTGGAGTCGATGACTTGGTCGATGCGTGGCAATGGGAACGGGTCCTTGGGACACACCTTGTTCAGGCTCGTGTAGTCAACGCACATTCTCCATTGCCCGGTTTCTTTTTTACAAGGATAGGGTTGGCCAGCCACTTGGGGTGGCGTACCTCTTTTACAAACCCTACGGCCAAGAGTTTGGCGATCTCCTCCCCTATGACCTTGCGCTTCTCTTCGTCGAAGCGGCGCAGGCATTGGGCGACCGACCTTGAGCCTCATCGAATGTTCAAGGAGTGCTCAGCGACTTCCCTTGGGATTCCTGGCATGTTGGAGGGCTTCCATGCGAAGACGTCTCGATTGGCACGGAGGAAGTCGACGAGCGAGCTTTCCTATTTGGCGGGGAGCGTAGCTCCGACCTGCACGGTCTTGGCCGGATCCTCGGGATCGACCGCGACCTCCTTCGTGTCCTCGGCAGATTTGAAGGAACCAGGCCCCAACTTGCCGGAGTCGGAGGCGGACCCGGAGGTTTCCCTTCGGAGGCTAACGAGCTCGGCGGACGCGATGACCGCCGATGCCAATTCGCAACTGCTTCGCTCGTAGTTGTAGGCAAGCTGGAAAGATGAGGCCACGGTGATCACTCCCTGCAGTCCCGGCATCTTCAGCTTGAGGTAAGTGTAGCTGGGGACCGCCATGAACTTGGCGTAACACGGCCTCCCCAAGATGGCGTGGTAGGAGCCAGGAAAATCCACAACCTCGAAGGTGAGGGTTTCAGTGCGGAAGTTGTCTGGGCCCCCGAAGGTGACGAGAAGGTCGACCTGTCTGAGCGGATGGGCCTGTTGTCCTGAGACGACGTCGTGGAAGGGCGCCTTGCTCGGTCGGAGACTCGAGCGAGGGACCCCCATGGCGTCGAGCGTCTCAACATACAGGATGTTGAGACCGCTACCGCCGTCCATGAGCACCTTAGTCAGGCGCTTTAGAATATCATGTTTTTAAATTGTAAATGTTAATATGCTTATGTTTTATGTATTACCAATATTTTTGATTGAATTTTAGTGGTGTCAAATGAAGATTATACATAGCGGATATGTCAAAATAGAAGAAAAAGTACAATAAGGGCTGAGATTTAGGGGCTGTTGCTGGACTTGTGCTCTGAAAACAGAGCCTCAAAAAATAGGGGGAGTCCCTAAATCCAAAATAGGGGTCCTATTTTAGGGGCCCTTGCTGGAGATGCTCTTAGGGATTAGAGAAATCTTTACTAATTCCAGTAATAGTTTCATGTTACAGTCTCTAAAAAATTGAGTTAAACTAACTAAAACAAATAGGTGCTTTTGTAAAGTCACTGTTACACCAAACGAGCTCTTAAAAGTACGAAGAGCGCTACCTTTTAGGGTGTGTTTGGTTCATGGGTGTGGAGTAGATGGAATGGGATGGGATGAGATGAAATCATCCAAGCTGCTGTTTGGTTGGAGGGATGAGAGGTGGAGGGATGAGTCTTTTTTTTATTTGGTTAGAGGCATAAAGTTGAATGGGATGAGAATTGGATGGTGGATGGTGTGAGAATTCAAATTTGGTTAGTGGTATGAAAGTTGGATGGTGGATAGGATGAAAGTTGGATGGGATGAGAGTTGGATGGAATGAAAGTTGGATGGGATGTGCCAATTTTTTGTTTGGTTGGAGGAATAAAGATGGATGGGGCCATCCCATCCACCCTACAACTTCGAACCAAACGGACCCTTAGTGAAGTGCAGTCACATGTGTATAATTTCACACCTATAGTTTAAATCATATGGCCCATCTTCTGTAACATCCCAAAATTTGGGTTTTCAAAATTTTTGGCTTAGATTAGCTTTCCAAAAATTTTCGTTCATTTTCTCGCATTAATAAAGGTTAATCTGGATTTTCTAAAGCTCAAAATAATTTAATTTGACTATTTTATACTTCAAATAAAAGAAATTTAGTTTTATTTAGGTTCCTTGTGCTTCAAGGAACTTTTTTGTAATTTTTGAGATTTTTCGGAGCTCGTTTGCTATTTATTGGATTTATTTGGAATTGAATTTATATTAAGCCTTTTATGGAAATTAATTAAACATTTCTAAAGTTTATATAAAATTTTGTTACAAATATTTTATTTGAGTTCAAAAGGTCTCAAAATATTTTTTAGAATTTTTCTGATATTTTTGTTGCCCTAAATAAATTAATTGAATTTTTTGGAATTATTTTATTCGGAAAATGATTGGAAATTCTGAAAATGGCATTGGGCCAAATCCTCCTTCTTGCTCCCGCCGGCCCACCCCGCCAGCCGGGCCGCACCCTTCCAGCTTGCCCGGCCTCCGGCCCAGCACGGCCTACCGTCACAAGATGTGTCAAGAATCGGGCCACTGAAAGCCGCACCAGGCCTGGCCCACGCGTCCACGCCTGGACATGCCCACCCCCCCCACAATATTAGCCGTCCAGCGCTGATGCAACGGAGCAAAAGCGGCCACGTCACCCGGAATTTCGAGGCACACGCGAGGTGTTCGTTTAAATGCCGAATCCGGTCCAAAGTCCTCCAAAATTTATTTTTTCTTGACCTAATCACCTCTCCAACCTTGTGTATACCTCCCATGACCTCTCCCACACGTCCTCAACCTCAGATTAATTTTTCCAAACCCTAAAACATAGCTGAGATCCTTCGAAGCGCCGCCCGTCGTCGGTCCATTTTGGAGTCAGGGTCCTCGCTGGTTCGTCGCGAATTTTGGAGAGCATCCTGTGTCACATCATGCCCCTAGGTACCCTCTGTTTACCCTCCAAAGTTCGTGCAATTTGGTCCACGGAATCAAAAGTTATGCTCGTTTCAATCTCAAATCTTGCTGAGGCCCGTTCTCCCTCGTTTTTGCGAGTTTGACCGTGAAATTTTTTGTGTAGACTCCTGGTGATGTCCTCTACATAGTGCACATCCTAACCCAAGGTTTTTCCCTATGGATTTTGTGCAGAAAATTCTTTTCCCCGATCATACTACGTTGCAGACACTTGAAAAATTCCTCACGCGTTCCCCGTTGATCCAAAAGGTAAAACTCAAATCCGCCCATGTCACTTTGTGCATTAGGATTCCAAATATCTCTATATAAAATTTGGTTAAGTTCCGTGCATTATTCTAAAATTTATGACCGTTAGAAGCTTAGCTCCAAAAGCCATTCGTCGGCAGTTTGTGATCAATCCGTTGGGTCGCCGTGAAATCCGCCTATACCGTTGAAATCATCTCGCCATGTTCTACGAGGTGGACATTTCCCCTTTGCTGTTGCATCTACCGAAATTTTTAATATTAATTAGCGCCGTCTTTTCGCCGCCGTCGCGGGCCGCCTTTTGCCGCCAACCATCTTAGCTCACTTTGGCTGTGTTGTCTCATCCTTTGGGTCATCATGTACTATTTTGGTCCATCCCTAGAGTTCATTTGTTCTACGATTGCCGGCAAAGCCGCAATCCGACATTTAACCGTCATCTTTCGGTCTAGTCCTTCGGTATCGGTTCGCGTCTCAGTTAGCCATCCTTGGTAGCATTTTATCTCTGCCATATCACTGCGTCGACGGTCGATGCCTTATCTCATGAGCGTCCCGTCATCGCTTCACTTTCGCCGTTAACATTTTGCCGTTGATGTTCCGCCGTTAACGTTCTGCCATTAACGCTCCGTCGTTAACGTTCCACCGTCAACGTGTTGCCGTTAACGCTCCGCCATTAACGTTTCGCCATTAACGTTCTGCCGTTAACGCTTTGACCTCATCGTATTGCTGTCATCGCATGTGTGCATACAAGCGAAATACAGTCTCACCACGCTGGAGTAGGGTTATCTCCCTAGTGAGAGGCCCGAACCAGGATAAATCGCTGTGTCATTCTCTGAGTGTCCTCTGTCCCATGAGACCGAGCATCCTCCGGACGCAACCCTTCACATAAGAAGGGGAAAGAGTTAGTCCTCCAATCAACTAAGTAAGCTCGGCGGGTCCTGTTCCCCAATTGTCGACAATTTGTATACCATTTTCAACTATTTTTTAAAAAAGATTGCTAATAGATATACAAAATTTAAATTTTGGCTAAACAGCTTGATTTTGAAAATTAATATTAGTACTTATAATAAATTTGGGCTAGGGAAGTAATATACATAACTATGATTTAGCACTCCCCCTTAATGTGCCACTACCCAAAACTTGCTCAAGATTGCAACAAGAACAATTAAGAAGTATGAATTTAAATTGATTTTCATGAATATGCAACTTAACCTACACAAGGCTAGAAGCTAAAACAATCAATTTAAATATTTGTTACTAAGATAGCATTGGTTCATGATTGGAGTGATTGTCTTCGTACTTGGCTCCAATTTGCATATGATGAAGTCATCTTTTCCTTTTGATTGAGCCAAACCTCCAATGCATCTCAAAGTACCTATCTAACTTTTAGGCACTTTTTGGTACCCAATATTTGTTAGGTCCAAGAATGTTAGTCACAAGATATTTTGGGACCCAATGGCCCTAGTAAGAGTAATCTTAGGTGAACTAACAAAACTAGCAAATGGTTTGCTATTGTTATTCCTCCTAAGCAATTTATTTGCATTGTTTTGAGTAGGCTTAGAAGTACTAACAACTCTAGCAAACACATTTTTAGTTTTAGTCTTCCTTAGCATATGATTATCATTATTTTGTATAGAATTAGGAGAATTGATAAATCTAGCAAACACATTGCCATATTTATCATTCCTAAGCAAATAATTATCATTATAGATAGTTGGCTTAGGAGTGTTACCTTTGGGATAATTTTTACCAATGTGTCATTTTTCCTGGTAATTGAAGCAAGTTTGACCGTTTGGACCCTACTTGATTTTCTTGTCTTGCTCAATGCTGGTTTGCCTCTTCCTTGAAGGTTGTGGCTTGAACTCCACCTGATTAGGACACACTGAGGTGTAGTGGCCCTTCTTGTTGCATGCAAAGCACATGATGGTTTTCGAGTGTCAAGTGTTGTCCCTTGTCTTGTTATTCTCCTTCTT
Source organism: Rhipidocladum racemiflorum (assembly GCA_036346355.1). Taxonomy (NCBI): domain Eukaryota; kingdom Viridiplantae; phylum Streptophyta; class Magnoliopsida; order Poales; family Poaceae; genus Rhipidocladum; species Rhipidocladum racemiflorum. The sequence goes on along the minus strand of CM070572.1, from coordinate 56,782,023 downwards.
CTTAGATATGTAGCTGATCCCTCCCATCTTGCACGCTCCGTTGTTTGCTTAAGATGTTATCAAGGGTGGCTTTCTCTTTGTAACATTTCTCCAAGTCATTTTTCAACTCAATGACTCGAGACTTGAGCTTATTGTTTTTCTCTACAAGATTAGTTTCTAAACACATAAAGGAACTTGAAGCAATTTTATTACAGCAACAAGGACTATCAATAGATTTATTGCTAGAGATGGACAAGTTAACATTAGATGAAATTCAAAGATTATAACTTAAGCATGACAAATCATTTATTAAATCACATGAAATTCCTATGTCCACTGTAGGCTTAGTGAGTTCCTCGAGGAGAATAGACTCATGCTCACTTTTGAGCATATTATAATCATTTTGAAGTGAGTCATGCTCAAGCTTCAAAATCTTATATTTGGACTTCTCCTTCCCAAAATACTCATTGAGCTCCTCTAGCATATCCATCAAATTACCATAAGAGTGCTCTTCTTCATTGCTTACCTCAACATTACCTTTAGCCATAAAGCAACGAATTAATGAGGATAGAGTTGAATGTTCATCGTCGCTTGAGGCGAAGGTTGAGGTTGATGGCATTGTCGGTGCTTCATCAATTGAGATAGAACTTGAAGTATCATCTCCCGACACCCACTCCTCTATGCAATCCTCACTTGGAGATGTGGACACATCATATAAATCTTGAAGCTTTATCCACATTTCATGAGCGCTCTTGAGGTTGCATATTTTGTTAAATACATCTACGTCCACAACCCTAAATAAAGCATTAGTAGCTTGAGCATCGAGATGTAGCATTTTTTCTCTCCTCGAGTTGGAGCAATTTGATCCAATGGAGAAGAAAAGCTGACATCTATGATCCACCATATTTGGGGGCTCATGGATTTAAAATGCAATGACATAATAGATTTTCATTGAGCATAATTTGAGCCATCAAAAATAGGTGTCTCGTGGAGGTGCACTAAACCCTCAGTCGCCATCTTTACTCTCTAGGCAGTAAAACCTAATAAATGAGAGACCAAGCTTCGATACCACTTTTGAGGACGAGGATGTAGACTAGAGGAGGGTGAATAAGCGATATTAAAAGTTCTCTACAACTAAGCGAATCGCCTATGTCAAAACCTAAATAATATGCGAAAGTGTAAACTAAGATTTTGACAATTGAAGCCTAATTCAACTAGGCTTAGTAAGTGCACTACCAAACTAAGTCTCTAATCAAGATTTGCAATTCTAAAAAAAAGCAATCAATCAATTTAATTCTAGGAATATAAATTGCCTGAATATAAATAAGCACAAGAGAGCAAACCACAATGAGACACCGATATTTTATCGTGGTGTTTGGAGACTTGCTGGTCTCCCCTAAACTACGTTGAGGTTAGCCCAAAAACACATTGGACCGACTCCACACATTGAGCATCTATCTCAAATCTACTAGTGGTAGCTCTTTCCCCTTCTCGGGTAGGTGAGCTCCAACGTTTACTACTTTGCCAGGCCTTCTCACAATATCATTGAGAGGGTCACCGCACATGACGCCTCCCATGCCATATAGGTGTCGGCAAACACGAAGAGTAACAAGTCAAGCCTCACGCTTGAACCACATCACATGCAACACATGCACAATGATGATCACCGAGTGCAACACATGCACAAGGCTCTTCTCCAAGTGCAACACATGCACAAAGAGCTCTCAACCCACTTCTAATTACAACACATGCAGTTAGAATCACTCTTCTTGATCACAATGTGCAACACATGCACAGATATGTGGAGATGCTCACTCTAGCTCAAGAAGAAAGCAATAGCTATCCAAACACCAAGAGCAACAAGAACATCAACTACAAATGCCAGTCCAAGGCTCCCATTTATAGACTCCTAAGGAAAACTAGCCGTTTGGAGGCAATTTGGGAAAAACTGAGCAAAACGGGCACTACCGCTGATGTAAGGCTGGTAGTGCCAGCTTTTGGCGCAATGGTCGGATTTTTCAACTCAACTTCGAAAACTAGCCATTGCCCAAACAACCCCAGACTACCGCCCAACTGAGAGCAGTACTGCCGCCCGAGCGATAGTACCAACCTCACCTGCGGTACTGCCGACCATAGAAAAACTCTGAGACACAGCTCTCTGGAAAAGACAACCACTTCCAGGGGCGGTACTTCCGACCTCCGGTAGTACCACTTTCAGGGGCAGTACTGCTGACCTCCGGCAGTACCAGCCCCAGCATTGCGGTAGTGCCGATTTTCCAGGCAAAAACCTGATTTACACAAAAATCATTCCAAGTCAAATCAAGACTCAATAATGACCAATTATTTAAGTTGTGTGGTGATTAATACATGATCGCACCAATTTACAGAACACATTTGAAAATTCCCATCACATGCTCCAAAGAATTGCATTAAGCTCCAACTTATTTGCAAAATATATTTACAAATAATAAACCAAGAATCTATAAGATCAAACCTTAAGCCATGTAATGATCAACACATGATCACGACACTTTGTAAAATACATTTGCAAATACCAACACATGCTCCTGAAACAATCTCATAAACTTTCAACTTATTTACAAAACACGTTTGTAAATAACAAATCCAAACGATTAACTCAAATCATGAGCCATGAGATGATGAACATATGATTACGACACTTGGCAAAACACATTTGAAAATGTATCTCACATGCTCTAAGATAAAAATACATAAACTCCAACATTTTGCAAAAAATCATTTCTCAAACAACAAGCAATAGATTTTATTGCCTTGTGATGATCAACACATGATCTCTAGCAATTTGCAAAACATATTTGCAAACTCTACTAATCACAAGCTAAGAGTCCAAATGCATGAGCTCTCTCTATTTGCAATGCATGCAAATAATTAACTCCATGCAACCACTAGTTAAACCACTTAATTCAAATGCACAAGCTTTCTCCTTTTTGCAACACATGCAAAAACTTAGCTCCATGCGAGGAATCAATCTCTAACTAAATGCATGAGCTTGAACCATTCGCAACACATGCAAAAACTTAGCTCCATACGAAGAATTGAATCAATTAAGAAACAAAGCATGAGCTACAGCTATTTGCAAAACACATTTGCAAACAGTTAGCTTCATGCAGAAACCAAATCGATTAAAAGTGTGAGCTATAGTAAATGGGATTGAGTTCATCAACACATGATGAAGTTCAAGCTATAAGACTCGACCCCTCTTAATAGTACGGTAAATCTAAACTAGCAACCTGGTCTCCCATCCAAACACCGAGACCGGTACAAGACTTGGAACACATCCTTAGCCCTAGCTAGTTATACCTTTGCCTCTAGCATATCCATTTGGAGCTTTTATAATTACCACGTCTTCTCTCCCTGTCGGGATTCGTCTCGTTCATCAACACATGATGAACTCCCTTTGCTCTTTGCTTCGGGATCTCCTCCTGCCACTCATCAACACATGATGACATCCTTTGTCCCGATTCTCAACTTGATGGGTATCAACATTTGATACTGTCTTGATCTTCATCACCGATGGACTCAACTTACTTCACAACTCATGGAAGATTGTTAGTACAACAAACACGGTTGTCTCAATCATCAATGCTCTCCATTAACACATAATGGATGCCCCCAGGATCCTTTGATCTTGCCTTTGATGATTGGCTAACAATCAAATCAATTTGAATAAATTAATTTGATTTGCCTTGAGTATATTAATACAACTAATGCTTCATATACTCGAGAACTTTTCATTTGTCCTTTGATCAATAAAGAAAACCATCAACACATGATGGATAACCTTATTATTAAGTGACAAGCGAACACAATTTAAATGCAAGTTATGAGTATATATTAACTACACAAGTTTCATATACTCTATTTGATAGTTTCCAAGTAATGATCCAATTTATATGGAATGGAGGAATGGGATCAATACTATTTGGACCATCAAGCATAGAATAAACTCTAATTAAACGTGTGCATATAAATAATTTGAACTTGAATCAATATTACATATTCAATCCTAGAAACTTTGGGGTTTATCTTATATTGCCATGAGTATACTATAACTATACAAGTTTTATATATACTCAATGATTTGTTTCTAAGTAGTGATCTTAATATATGTGGCAAGAAAGAAGGGATCAATACTTTTGAAACATCAAGGTAAAGTATGAACTCTCCCTAAATATGTGCATTCATGTATATATGGAATTGAACACAATATGCACATCTTGAAGTCTAAATAATGGTAGAGTTTATCTTATAACTTGAATCCAAAATATACATTAAGATATCATAAAATGAATACGAGAGCATACCTTGGACTTTCCATTTTTCATCAAAATGAGACTACTAAAATAAAGCTCAATAAAATCGTTAGTCTCATAATAAATAGATTTGTCATTAATTAATCATCAAACATTACTCCAAAACCAATCACCAAAATAAAAAAGAGCTTGGACTTACAGCCATTTACTAGGAATAAATATAAAAAAAATTACAATATATATACACATATTATATTTATATATATATGCATGTGATGTGATTCATCTTTTGTCAATGAAGAGCAGGTGTATATTGTGTTTTAACTAAATAATAAGAATTTTATGACTTATGTTATCAAGTTATGCTTTAAATACATTTGTAAATATGTTTGGAATTTGGAACTAAAAGTACTTCACTTAAATGAAAAATGTGCACCTTATTTCATGAAAACCCTTGAAGGTTCCAAATAAATTTCTTTTGTGCCAGATAGAGAATGTACATAAATTCTTTCATGATATTTTGCAATTTTTTCTCATTCTTTCTAGCCACGGGATATTATTTTACAGTATTTTACACTACCGCAAATTTTAAAAATTCCTCTGGCTTGATCATCTTCTAAAAATTTTGTGGAAACATTAGTGATTCATTAGGAACATCCAAAAAAAATTTAAAATTTTTCAACGCGTTTTAAACCATTTTTTGTTCGATTAAAAATCACCGAGATTTCGGCATATCTCACCTAGATTTTGATAAATCTCGGCGAGATCTCGAAAATCTCGATTAAAAAACCGGATTTAAATTTTGTTTGAATTTCATCTAAAATTTATAAATCTCGTCGAAATTTCATATTTTGGTCTCCTCCGAGATATAGATATAGTCCGAAAGAGAAATTTGAAACCTTAAGGAAACAACGCAAGAGAGCTTGCAAATCGCACTTAATTACAACCCTTATCCATCATTGCTCGAGCCATCGACGTTGTTGTGCACAATCATGCTTTCGTTGTTACCCAAAGATCGGCGAGCCCATCGTCACCGTCGTGCGTAGCTCCACCGCCTCGCCGTCATTGATTCAGCGTTGCATGCAACTTCGTAGGCCTGCTGTCTTCGTCGCCCCAGATCTAGCCTAGTTCGGGCTTCGCCGGTGTAGTTGCATGCCATCGATGTTGTTGGCTTGTCACGCGCAGCCATGCCGTCGATGCCGACCAAAGCTCAGCAAGCTTCGCCGCCGCGTTGCCCACATTTCACCGCCTCCTCCATGCCAGGGATCGCGCCGCTAGATCAAACTACTGGAATTTTGTTCTGGTGTTGTTTGCTTCTACTGACTGCTAAGCGGAGAATGGAGATTAATATATGCCTAATAAAAGTGCGATTTCAACTTTTACATTTTCTTGTTGACAAAGCATTATTTTGTGTTCTCTATTTTTCATTTGGGCATAGATCCCTAACAAAAATAACACAAACCTTAGGTGTGTCTAGCCATACAAAAATCATCTAAATTTCAGGCTGCTGCTAAGCAACATTTTTCCTGAGGCACGTCGCTCTGAACCAAAACGGTCATAATCCCCAACCTCCTTAATTCTATAGATGTGTGCTTAGAGGAAATACACACATGTGTGCATATAGTGTGTACATGTATATCTACCTAAAATCGAAAAACAAACCTGTGAAATCATGTGCTGAAAAATTGGCTTAGAATTGAATTTGCAAAATGTGTTTGTGCATGTGTTTGACAATTTGACAAGAAACAGTAAGATTCGTATTAGCGCCAGACCAAACTTTCAGAAAACAGTAAGTTTCCCTTTTGCGCCGGACCGGTTTTCACTACTGCACCGGACTAAACTTTTAGTCTGGCGTGAACGTGTTCTCGAGGTACTTTATGCTGGACCAAATTTTCCTATTGGCACCGGACCAAAAGTTCCAAAGCAAATTGCGCCGGATCATTCCTTTGCATTAGCGCCGAACCAAATTAGGGTTTCTTTCGCATCTACGCCAGACCAAATTTTTGGTCCGTCGTGAATGGGTTTTCGAGTGACTTTTTCATGTGTACGCCGGACCATATATTTGGTCCGTGGTGAATGCATTTTGCTCGGTTAGGGTTTTGCAAGAATTGGAATTGAACTTTGGTTTGAATTTGAGATTTGTGAGAATTTCATGATGTTTGTTTTTAAGTGGACTTTATGCAATGCTCGTGTGAGTATTTGCATGGACTAATGTTGAGTCAAGTCACGGACTTGTGCTCGGATTCGTTTTGTGGTTTGTTCATGTGCAGGTATTGCTCGAGGGCAAATGTGGTCGATGACGGGACCGGAACTAGGTTCATGGAGGAACTGAGGTTCGGGACTAGGTTCAGGAGGAACTGAGGTCTTGGTGGTCAAGGATGTCATCCGGGACGTTCGGGCTAAGAGAATGGTGCATATGAAGAATGGTTAGTCACGTGAGAATGGCAGGTGGCCATGCGCGTGCAAAGGGTTAGTCACGTGAGAATGGTAGGTGGCCATGCGCGTGCAAAGGGTTTGTCATGTGAGTATGGTACGGTTGCCATACGCGTGCAAGAGTTGTACTCGGCCAGGTTGGGCCAAGTGGAGTTGTGTTGAATACATACTCCTTCTAGGATTAGGAGTGGGACTCCTTCTAGGATTAGGAGTAGGAATTGTATTCAGGACTCTATGTGTTTGCTCTGTATAAATAGGGGGGAGGCGCCTCCTGTTTATGCATCAAGTTTTGAGCAAGCTTTAGGGTTGTACTCTTTTGTTTGGAGTACTTTAGACAAAAGAAAGGAGAAATAAAGATCAAGTTATTCAAATCTTTCGGCGAGCTACAATTCTAGTAAGATCTATTCTCGTCATCTTCTATCAAAGCAAGCTTGTGAGGTTCATAATTTTTTATCCGTAAGTCCAATCGAGCTGATTCTTTTTGCGTTTGATTCGTATTTAAATCTAGTTTTTTGGGTCCAAATTTCAGATCGATCTGACAGTTGGATCTCCGGGAATTCACGTTTTACCAAACCTCTGTCATTCTATTTTTGTCGAATAGGAGGCAATTATTTGGTTCTGTTTTGGGGTGAACTTTTAGTAGATCAAGAATTTGGTTTTAGCTTATGCACAATCATTCACCCCCCTCTGATTGCTTTATTTGTATACTTCGATCCTACAAGTGGTATCAGAGCAAGGTTTTTCTAATCCATCTTAACCGGTGATTAGATTAATGGATCGTTATTCGACAAAACCGTGTGTGTTCGATTGTGTTGATTTTCAGTTTTGGAAGGCCAAGATGGAGGCGTTCATCCAAGCTCAGGGCTTCGCAATTTGGGAGAAGGTCTACAAGCCATACGAAGTTCCTGAGAACGACAACATCAACGACGCCAATCGCACACATGTTGAAGCAAATAGCAAGGCGCACAACTTGATCATCCAAGGTTTGGGATGCAGCGACTTTGATCGAGTGGTTCATCTTCGATCCGCATATGAGGTATGGAAATCTCTTTGTGATTACCATGAGGGTTCTAACACTATCAAGGAGGTTTGCCAAGACATCTACAAGAAGGAGTACATGCGATTCGAGATGAAATCGGGTGAGTCGGTAGATAACTTCTTTACACGATTTAATAAGATTCTTAGCAATCTACATGATGTTGGAGTCAACTATACTAATGCGACCAATGCTAGACAATTGCTTAGTGCTTTGGACATGTCGGTGTGGGAGATGAAAGTAACATCTATACAAGAATCCACTGTCATGAGTACACTTACTTTAGATGTTCTTTATTCTAAGTTAAAAACTCATGAATTAGATGTTTTTGCTAGAAAGAATGATCATAAATAAATTGCTTTGACATCTCAATCTAGCATATCTCATAATGGTGTTGCTTCAAGTTTTGCTCTATCTTTCTTGTCTTCACTAACCGATGAACAGATTGAGCAATTCCCAGAAGAAGACTTATCAGTACTCTATTCTCGCTTTAACAAAGCTTTGCAAAATGTGAGAAAGAGAAAGAGAGGTGTTGGTGATCCTCTAAGATGCTATGAGTGTGGTGATCTCGACCATATTCGTCCAAACTGTCCTAAACTTGCAGGTAAAGCATCAAGGGAGGAGAAGAACAACGACAGAAGAAAAGAGAAGAAGTTCTCTTCAAGTAATAGAAAGAAGAAGAGCTTCATCAATAGCAAAGTTGTCCACCGAGTTCTTTCCGCTCTTGAACAAGTCAATTTGAGCGATGTGGATTCTGAGAGCAGTGAGGACGATGCAACTCCAAGCAAGCATGAGTTGATGGGGTTGTGTCTCATGGCTAAAAGCAAAGAATAGCTTTTCTCGAGGACTACCACGACAAATGACTTCAATGAGGTAGATCCTTCTTACGATTAATTAGCCATTGCTGCTACTCGACTTGGTAAATTGCTTGATAAACGTGACAAGAAAATTAAGAAACATGATTTTATTGTGGAGTCATTGAATACTGAAATTGCTAGACTTAAAACCTTGATTCCTGATGATGATGCTTGCAAATCATGTGACTTAATTTACAATGAGCTTACTTTGCTTAGGAAAGAACATGTTATCTTGTTAGAGCAAATCAATGCTGAAAATGAGAAAAATGAGAAACTTGTTAAACATGCTAGTTGTTCTACCATTGATTTGCATGATACAACTCCATGTTCTAAATGCTCTTGTTTTATTTATAGATTTGGCAATCGAGTTTTTTATATTTTACCAAGGGGAAAATATAAAATAAGTAGATTAAAGTTTCCGACCTTGGGAGGAATTCAATAATATAGGAGAATTGAAGTTGCATCATGCAAATGCTAGGGTTTCTCAAATGACAGAAGATTTGCTTATACATGAGGTTCTTTCATGCTCAACTTGTCGCAAGCAAAAAGGAAAAGTGGACGTTCCCTGTAATAATTGTTTAACTCTTTCTCGAAAAATTGATTACTTGGAAAAGTCATTATAACGTTTTACTAATGGCAAGAAAAACCTAAACATGATTTTGGATCAATCAAAAGTCAGCACTCAAAACAAAGGTTTAGGTTTTGATTCTTATGCTTATCATAAATCACATGCTCTCACTATTATTAAAACACTTGGAAGTGGAAAATTTGAAATTGTCAATGAGCCTAAGAAAACTGTTTTTAAGTCTGCTGGAGTTTTATCCTTTACTATGATGAATGCAAAATGTGCTTCTACTGTTAAAACAAAACATCATGTTAAGTACACTTGCACTCATTGTGGTAAAGATAGACATTTAGTAGATTTCTGCTTTAGGCTAGCCAAACAACAAAAGAAAGAAAGGACTAAGGCGAGGTCTATTTTGAAACATGCACATTTCACTTCTCATTATGTGCCTAGGGTGAAGCAAACACCTTCTGTTCCTAGAAACACGGAAAAAGGCAAATCTGATTTTGTGCATAAAAATTCTCGTGTTGTGCCTACTGTTGTGCGTCGTGTGTCTCAGTACTGGATTCCTAAACATCTTATTTCTAACCTCAGTACCGAGGCCTCGACATTTTTTGCTTCTATGTAGGCTTCTCACGCGAGGAAAGAGAACATATGGCTAGTAGATTCTGGATGCTCATGTCACATGTTCGGTGATAAGTTTTGGTTCTCCTTCACTCGTGCATCTCATGCTGAAAGTGTTATTTTTGAAGATGTTTCTTCCACCTCTATTTTCGCTAAAGGCACTAGTCCAAATGGTGCAGGCACTAATCCAAATGGTGCAGGTACAGGTGCATATGTTCAGGGGGAGAATATCTTTGTTCATGAAGATGATGATGATGCTATTGAGGATGAATTGGAGTTTGATGTGTGCTTGTGTGCTCGTTTTTAAGCTTCCCCGCATGCTTCACATCGACAAGCTATTAAGCGAATTTTCAGGTATTTCCATAGTACTCAAGATTTGGCATTTGGCTTTCTACTTCCTCATGCATTAGTTTAAGAGCTTTCTCTGATGCTGATTTTGGAGGATGTAGAATTGATAGAAAAAGTACATCTTGTTCATGCCACTTCTTGGGTAATTCTCTTTCTTAGACATATTGACATTAGATTTCACTTTCTCAGAGATCATATAGAAAAAGGCAATATTGTGCTTCATCATGTGGATACTGAACATCAATTGGTAGACATTTTCACAAAACCTTTGTATTCTTCTCGTTTTGCTTTCATTCGGGGAGAACTTGGGATTGTTCATCCAATGTGTTTGTTTTGAGGGGGAGTTTTTCTTACCAAGTTTTTACTTGATGAGCTTACTTTATCATATTTCTTTATATTATGTAATTGAGCTGATATATGATAATCTAAATTGTTCCACTTAAACTAAAAATGACATTGCAGAATTCCTTAGTCTAATTGCTTACAGCTAAATACTCTGTGATATCTTACTCTTCTAGGCTTGATATTGAATCTTCTTGACAAATTTGGGCTATGGAGCAAGTGTGTTTTCAGTTTTACTCTTTCATAAGACCATTTAATCACTTTTGCATGTTTACAATTAAAGAAAAAGGAAAAGAAAAGGGAATCAATAAAAAAAATGGTTGTTAAAAGCAAAAGCTTCAAGTTATATGCTTCAGGCATGCTTTCCCCCCAAAAAAAAGATGTATGCTTCAAGCATGCCATTCCCTCAAGATAAGATGTATGCTTCAAGCATGCCACTCCAAGAAAATAAAAGAAGTATGCTTCAAGCATGCCACATGCAGTTTACTGTTTAAAGATTAAATTGGTCTACCAGATTGGAGTTGAAACTACTTGCTCGCCCTGACTTGTTAGTTGCTTCAATTTTGAGCCTTTGTTTCTCTACTAAGGTCTTGCTTAGTACTTGACTATAGTTGACTGAATTGAGGTTGAGATGCATGCCATTCCCTAACTTGTTAAAATCACATTAAGATCATGTATTTTGCATATTATGTGATATATAAGGTTATATGATCAAATGAGCTCATCTTTTCCTATCTTGGCACTCCTTTTGTTTCTTCTTGTGAAATCATTGCTACAAGGAAAATTTTTAACATGTTCTCTCTTTTGTACTCTTGATGAATCCATTGTCAAAGGGGGAGAAGTTTTTGGAATCTTTGAGAAGTTCAAAGAAAAAGGGGGAGAAGTTTTTGAAAATTTGTTTGGAAATTTGAGAAGTTTGAAAATTTTGGAATTTTTGGGCACATTGCACATTCACACACATTTTCCTTCTTAGGGGGAGATTTTTTGTATTTTCACCCAGGGAGAGTTTGTTACTTAGCATATTGGTCAAAAGTGGAGTTTCTGTGTTTTCTCACTTTGGTTTTGGTGTTAACGCTTCGGATCTCAAAAATTCTTTAGTGAAGTGAATGCCAAATGTTCAATTCTAAGTGGTGTTGCCAATGTTTTCATCAAGGGGGAGATTGTGAAATCATGTGCTGAAAAATTGGCTTAGAATTGAATTTGCAAAATGTGTTTGTGCATGTGTTTGACAATTTGACAAGAAACAGTAAGATTCGCATTAGTGCCAGACCAAACTTTCAGAAAACAGTAAGTTTCCCTTTTGCGCCGGACCGGTTTTAAGCTCGCACCGGACTAAACTTTTAGTCTGGCGTGAACGTGTTCTCGAGATACTTTATGCCGGACCAAATTTTCCTATTGGCGCCGGACCAAAAGTTCCAAAGCAAAATGCGCCGGATCATTCCTTTGCATCAGCGCCGAACAAAATTAGGGTTTCTTTCGCATCTACGTCGGACCAAATTTTTGGTCCGTCGTGAATGGGTTTTCGAGTGACTTTTTCATGTGTACGCCGGACCATATTTTTGGTCCGTCGTGAATGCATTTTGCTCGATTAGGGTTTTGCAAGAATTGGAGTTGAACTTTGGTTTGAATTTGAGATTTGTGAGAATTTCATGATGTTTGTTTTTAAGTGGACTTTATGCAATGCTCGTGTGAGTATTTGCATGGACTAATGTTGAGTCAAGTCACGGACTTGTGCTCGGATTCGTTTTGTGGTTTGTTCATGTGCAGGTATTGCTCGAGGGCGAATGTGGTCGATGACGGGACCGGAACTAGGTTCATGGAGGAACTGAGGTTCGGGACTAGATTCAGGAGGGACTGAGGTCTTGGTGGTCAAGGATGTCATGCGGGACGTTCGGACTAAGAGAATGGTGCATATGAAGAATGGTTAGTCACGTGAGAATGGCAGGTGGCCATGCGCGTGCAAAGGGTTAGTCACGTGAGAATGGTAGGTGGCCATGCGCGTGCAAAGGGTTTGTCATGTGAGTATGGTACGGTTGCCATACGCGTGCAAGAGTTGTACTTGGCCAGGTTGGGCCAAGTGGAGTTGTGTTGAATACATACTCCTTCTAGGATTAGGAGTGGGACTCCTTCTAGGATTAGGAGTAGGAATTGTATTCAGGACTCTATGTGTTTGCTCTGTATAAATAGGGGGGAGGCGCCTCCTGTTTATGCATCAAGTTTTGAGCAAGCTTTAGGGTTGTACTCTTTTGTTTGGAGTACTTTAGACAAAAGAAAGGAGAAATAAAGATCAAGTTCTTCAAATCTTTCGGCGAGCTACAATTCTAGTAAGATCTATGCTCGTCATCTTCTGTCAAAGCAAGCTTGTGAGATTCATAACTTTTGATCCGTAAGTCCAATCGAGCTGATTCTTTTTAGGTTTGATTCGTATTGGAATATATTTGCTTGGGTCCAAATTTCAGATCAATTTGATGGTTGGATCTTCGGGAATTCGCGTTTTACCGAACCTCTGTCATTCTGTTTTTGTCGAATAGGAGGCAATTATTTGGTTCTGTTTTGGGGTGAACTTTTAGTAGATCAAGAATTTGGTTTTAGCTTCTGCACAATCATTCACCACCCTTTGATTGCTATATTCGTATACTTCGATCCTACAAAACCTTAAACGTATCCTAAACTAATAAACGAAATAGTAAATTTTAAGTCTTGTTTGGCAGAGCTCCAACTCCATCAAATTCGTGGATCTGGTGGAGCTGAACTCTCGACATGCGAGTTCAATCCCTGGTATCGAATTTTGTGTACTTCACATCAAATAATTAAAATGAGTATATACACGTGTGCTTTTAGTGAGACAACATGTTTCCGCATTACAAAAATCTTACAAGTTCTAATCACTTTCTTAACGTGTTTAATGGACGCTCACGTGTGTACATATATGTGTGATATATATGAGTATAATGCGCATGGATTATATATGTATGCCTTGTACCCATAGAGGTAGCTTGTCTGTTCTGTTATGACATGGTTAGAGTCTGTGTCCTTGTATGGTAGGACCCTATCCATTGGTGGGCGAATCTGAATTAATCTCTAGGGGTCCTCCACTATATATATAGGGCATTGCCTTGTACAGAAACAATCAATCTAATAAAGAGAGATGTTTTCCTCTTGTATGGTATGCTTTTCCTTCTTCTGTTCGTGTGCTTGCATTGGCATGTCGTTGATTGGCGTGGGTGAACAATCTAGTTTCACAACACGTTGTCAGCACGAGTCTCTACCACAAGAAGCGGAGAATCGTCGACTACGACGAACGACTACTACTGGCGATTGATCATCCGATCCGATCTGTAATCAACTCGCCATCAAGTCGGCATTCACTCGGATCGCCGAAAAAGTCCTACGCGATAGTCAACACATCCGGCATCAAGAACGTAAGTAATCGCGCATGATCAAAATCCTGCAGATTGTCTCAATGGATGTATTGATCTAATTTACTGTTAGAGGTCGTTCTTGATCTGTTATTGTCCATCAAAAAAAAATTGTTTAGCACACTATTGGAAGCTCCATACCCTGGGTTTATTTTCTAGCTTTTGCCATGTTTAATATGTGGTAAATTGATTTTTCTGTTACATAAGTAATTCTGAAAATACCTCAAATATTAATAGAGAATCGCAAAATTTGCTAGAAATTTTTGAGGACATGAGTAGTTGGGATTTGATTTCAGTAATGAAGGAACAGATGCAAAACAATTGGAGTCTAGGAAAACACACATAAGGCTTGGTTCTTTAATTGGCATCCGGAAACGGGAAGTGCTCCCTCCCTCATGTGAGCCCTAGGTGCGGGTTGACCTGGCCATGAGTCGAGCTGACGGAGACATTCATTACCTGTTTTCACTCCCAGCCAACAAGAGTTACATAAGATGTAATTAGCATTATGCCGTGTTTAATTGATGTTGGAATTTATTTTCTGTTATTAAGTAATGCTGGAAAATTGCTGTATAATTAACAAAAAATTGCTAAATGTTAGGAAAATTCTGGGAGAATTGTGATAATTATCTACTGAATAGATATAGACCAAAACTTTATTGATTCAATGAGGATGCAAAATAATATTTTACCAGTAGTAAAATTTCGTATTGCTTGCATATAGGATATGTTTGACATCGCAAAAGGGAATTTGCTGTGCTTGCCCTGGATGGCAGCAATTATCTCACTTGGGCAATGGATGCCAAAATCAACCTAACAGCTAGAGCACTTGGAGCTGCTATTGCTCAGCCTGAAGCTGGTGCACATGCTGTGCCCGAACCCGCAAAATACGCTGCTTCACATTTCCTGAGGCACCATCTTCATCCGGACCTGAAGGCCGAATACTTGATGAAGGAGGACCCGCTGGTATTATGGAATTCCCTAAAGGAACGCTATAACCAGCAAAGATCTGTGTTATTGTCAGAAGCACAACGCGAATGGACCCTCCTATGCTTTCAGGATTTCAAATCTGTGGCAGCATTTAATTCTGCAATGCACAAACTTGTCGCTAAATTAACGTTTTGTAACCAGAAAGTTACTGATGCTGAAATGATCAACAAAACCTTGTGCACCTTCCACCCCAACATGACGATACTACAGCAACAGTACCATCATGCAAAGTACAAGAAGTACTCTGAGCTTATTAGTGTTCTGCTAGAAGCATAAAAACATGATGAAGTCCTGTTGAAGAATCATCATGAAATGCTAATGGAAATCAAGCATTGCCCGAAGCACATGTTACCGCTCAACAGGCTAGTAATAGCCATAGTCGCGAAAAAGGTCAAATGTATGCGGGGAATAAATGGAAGAATAGCAGAAACCAAAAGTGAAAGGGCAAATCCCAATGGAAAGGTAAAGGAAAAGGTACTGGAACCTTCCAGAGGCAAGGTCCAGCCAATAAGGCACCTAACCCTCCTCAGTCGTGCTTTATGTGTGGGTGCGTTGGCCATTGGTCACGTACATGTCGCACCCCAAAGCACCTGGTGGAACTTTACATGAAATCCACTGGGAGATTCCAGAAGAATCAAGAAAAAAAGGTTGAGCCACACTTCATTAAACAAAAAGGTGGGAGGAAGGACGACAACGTCACCGACCCTACGGTCGAGTTCAAAGAAAGCCTTCTCGGATATGGTGACTTGTAGGGGTGGAATCGAGCCAAGCCGAGCCGAGCTCGGCTCGGCTCGGCCGAGCTCGCCAGTTTTCGAGCCGAGCCGAGCCTGGCTCGTTGCATACATCGAGCTCAATCTTGAGCTCGGCTCGGGCTCACTCGAGCCTCGAGCCGGCTCGCGAGCCGGCCTACAAGGGCACTGGCAAGGGCCTAAATGCCCTTCATTCTCACAAAAAAACAAAGCTCCTCCATCCATTCTCATCGTTCTCAGGCTCCAGCCTACTCTAGGGTTCGGTTAAGAAGCAATTTCACATTTATAGGACGCCTTTTTAAACACAGATGGTTAGACTGCTCTTTCAGTTTATAAAACTGCAAACATGTAATCTGGAAAAAGAATACTCCGCTTACTTTTATCTGTGCAAAAGTAATCAGTAGACCCAATACAAGACATTTGAAGTACTAAGAAGAGTAAACTCAAAAAGTAAGGTAAGACAAGCATTGCTCATTAGATGTCTAGCATTGGGTCTACTAATTATCAGATTGTGAATTCATACCTTATATAACTCAATGATCCGAGCCTAACGAGCCTAACGAGCCGCTCACGAAGCTCGGGCTCGGCTCGTTGACTGACCAAGCTTAGCCAGCAGAGGCTCGGCCTGCTGGCCATGCGAGTCGAGCCGAGCCGAGCCGAGCCGAGCCCGAGCCAAGCCTCGAGCCTCGAGCTAAAATTCCACCCCTAGTGACTTGCCCATGAAGGAAGATGACCTTCTTGGTACTAAACTTGTGGAATTCCAGAAGAATACCAATGTTCCCCAAGAGGAGGAACATGACATATGGAGACTTACAATAGTTTCTTTGTACCCCTTTTTGCTTTATGTCGCATTTCCATTAGTTGAGTTTCCTTAAGAGCCTCATATTATCAGTTTGAATATTTATGTTCCTGGATGAACATTTGGTCTATACTCCTGTTGAGCAATTATCAATAATAGTCAAATAAGGTGTTTTTCCAGAATATTTTCTCATTCTTGTGCTATGCTTATCCTATATTCTACAATTTTTCCTGATGCAATAATTATTTGATTGTTAAGTCATACCTTTAATATAGAACAAATTATAATCCAGCGAAAGAGGAATAAATTTGTCTAGAAGACAGCTATACCACACTAAGTGATTTGAAAATTATGACTATCGTCAGAAACGATGATCTTATAGTTGGTACTGGAAGAATGTCATATTATACCCTGAGTCCAGTTGTACTCATTTATATCTTAAAGACATTGGTTTGAATGATACCCATATGCAGACATAGAAAGAGGATAGTATTGAATACCTACTCATAGCTAAGTTTAATAGGTGTAATAAATGTATGGTTGAAAAACTTCCTCCATTCTTCTCTGGGTTATACTACGCATATATAAAACCTGAAGTTTGTGTTGCGTTAAAAACCAAGAAATATTTAAAAATATTGTAGATCGACTGGGTAATCTTGAGTTGAATATTACGATAAAATAATTAGTAATTCTGCTGGCCATAGCATAAAGACTTTCCTAGACCTGAAGATTTCTTATGCCATGTTTATGCTATAGGAAAACTTACAGTTAGATCATCTAACTTTTAGAGAAATCACTGAATTTCCTAGAGAAAATTCGAAGTGATATATGTGAACATTTTCACCTCCTGTTGAGCCCTTTCAGATATTTTATGTCTTTTATCTACTAGAGAAAATTCGAAGTGATATAAGTTGTGCTCTTTTTCCCTTAAGTGGGTTTTCTTGAAGTTTCTCACATCAAGGTTTTTAATGAGGCAACTAGTGTAACACGAAGTGCGAGTGCAATGTACTCTTTTCTCCGTCCCTTTTTTCTCACTGGGTTTTTTAGAGGAGTTTTAAATGAGACATATGCATTACGCGGTATTCGCCCAAGGGGGAGTGTTATGATATGGTTAGAGTCCGTGTTCCTGTATGGTAGGACTCTATCCATTGGTGGGCGAATCCGAATTAATCTGCAGGGGTCCTCCACTATATATAGGGCATTGTTTTGTACAGAAACAATCAATCTAATAAAGAGAGAGATTTTCCTCTTATATGGTGTGCTCTCCTTCTTCTGTTTGTGTGCTTACATTGGCGTGTCGTTGACCAGCGTGGATGAACGATCTAGTTTCACAACATGTTCACCAACAACAGTGCGCAAACTGACGTGGACACGCTCCGCTGTGTCGAGATGGAAATTCCCTGCAGCTACTACTAGAGGTGGGCGTCGTGTCGTCGCGTCTTAGGCGCCCGCCCATCGTGCTTGGCCGAACTGCGTGCGGCCACGACTACCATCGCGTCATCGCAGCCGTCTTGGCCGACTCACTTTTTGGCGAGCCCAAGCCCGCCCATTTGCCGTGCTGCGTGCCGTCTTCAAGCCCGACCCATTTTACTATTGTGACGAACAAAGAAATAAAACAAATCACTACTACTAAACTACCTATTTTAATTACATAAGAGACTAATAACATCAACAAAATGTCAAACATAAATGCAATGCTTGAAGATGCCCTGAATCAACAATATCTACCAACTTTTAAGCCTTAATCCGTGATTTGCGTTCGTCAGGTTGCAGTAAGACGCCCCTAAATCAAGCCGTCTTGCGTCTGCCGCCGTCGTGCCTGGTTCTCGGCCCTACCGATTGCGTCTTGCAGGCCGGCCGCCCGGCCCTGAATCGCCGTCGCCGTCTTTTGCACCGCCATACCATCGGGCCGCCCAAAAGCCCGGCCCAATGCCCACCTCTAGCTACTACGAATAAAAATCTGCCCGCACGAACCCCCACAGGGCCAGAACCCCACCCCATCTCCCTCCCCCACCCCCCGCAACCCCTCCGCGAGGAGCCACCGAGATTCGATTGGCCGCCGACGACGCCGGCGGTCACTATCATCACCACGATCGCAAGCCCAGGTGCCGGCCGTGGGACCGGGGCGGCGGCGGCAGCATGGGCGTGGACTACTACAAGGTGCTGCAGGTGGAGCGGGGCGCCACCGACGACGAGCTCAAGA
Organism: Rhipidocladum racemiflorum; assembly: GCA_036346355.1. NCBI lineage: Eukaryota > Viridiplantae > Streptophyta > Magnoliopsida > Poales > Poaceae > Rhipidocladum > Rhipidocladum racemiflorum. Next base: position 56,763,387 of record CM070572.1, on the reverse strand, counting down.
AGGCTTACCGGAAGCTGGCCATGAAGTGGCACCCGGACAAGAACCCCAACAACAAGAAGGAGGCCGAGGCCAAGTTCAAGCAGATCTCCGAGGCCTACGAGGTTCGTGCAACGCGCGCCGCTCTCTCGCTTTCCTGTCACGCCTCTGATCTGTGTCCATGCTCGTAGCCGGTCTCCAAGAACGGTTGTTGATGCGCTTACAGGGAATCCTTCCCGTTTTCTCTTACTGATAGAGTGAGTACGTGCTCGTCATTGACTAAACAATGTTCTTGTGATATTATTTGTAAGGAGATCTATTTTCGTTTCATGCGGCTTCGGGTGCTGTAATGCTGTTTGATCTGAACATTAACCAGCACAAGATTGACTTTTTTTGGTGGTGTTTCTGGAATTGAACGAGCACAATTTAGATTGGTACAATGGTTTTTATGTTTCTACTATTGTTGTTGCGGCATTTGTCCTTGTTATTTTGTTGCCGTGATCGAGAATACATGGGCAGAAATTACCTACTTATTATTCTTCTTGATGTGAGGTTCCTAACTTTTGGAAAATGTCAGGCTATAATAAAACTTCTGGACAAATATCTATGGGGGTACTAATGTGCTAATTCTGATGCTGTTTTATTGGGAACCCATTTTATACTTGATTACTAATTGGACTGTGTAGTAAAATTAAGGTTCATGTATGTTTGCTCGCAGGTGCTAAGTGATCCGCAGAAGCGGGCAGTCTATGACCAGTGTGGAGAAGAAGGGCTCAAGGGGCAGATGCCACCTCCTGGAGCAGGTGGTCCCAGTGGATCTTCCTACTTTGGCGGGGATGGGTCGCAATTCCATTTCAACCCTCGCAGCGCAGACGATATATTTGCCGAGTTCTTTGGGTTCTCAAGCCCATTCTCAGGCATGGGTGGCATGGGTGGAGGTGCTGAGAGGGGCATGAGGGGATCAAGGTATGGGATGTTCCGTGATGATATATTTGGGTCCTTCCCTCAGTTCCCTGGCGAGGCATCAATGCACGCTCCCCAACGGTCCCAGAAGGCTGTGCCAATCGAGAACCGACTGCCATGCAAACTTGCCGACTTGTACAAAGGTAGCACCAAGAAGATGAAGATTTCGCGGGAGATATTAGATGCTGGCGGGTAAGTGACTCTATTATCATGTGGATTTGAACTTAGTTGTAGTTCTTCCAGTATTGCATTGGTATCTGAATAGGAAGCATATTTTAGTGTGATAATACCTTATGTGTCTGACACTGACACACTATGCAAGTTTAGGGACCTGCCAAGCTAAAACTAAAGTTTTGGGGCCTAAGTGAGAAAACCAAACAACTTTTAGGGTCTGTGGTCAACTTACGTAAGGTTTTCGTTTGTTAAAGAAGTATTGGGAACACATAATTTGTCACCATGAATTTCATTATTCTGACAACTGCTTTTCTTGAGTAAAATATGCATGCAGCATTTGTTTAGTGATGTGATAGAGGCATGTTACCATTTGATGCGAGGTCTATGAATTAACCGAAATTACATGACATGCAGAAAATTAAAGTTGTGAGTATACTAGTTGTCAAAAATGGAACTTGTACATGATTATGGTTGCTAGGTGTCAATTAACTAGATAAGTCGCGATCCTGTATGCCATCCTTACCTTAAAAACACTGTATTGGTTCAGAATCAGATTAAGATATGAAAGTCTGCTTTCAAAAGTCAAAACAGATGTTTGCCGCAGAAGGATAATGTGATATGATATTGTAATTTCATAAAAAACTAATTACCTACCTTATTTCTTTGATATGATTATAATGCTTCAGTCTTAATATGTCTTTCGTTAGTAGTTTGTGTGATTATTCATTCTGAAATTTGTGCTCATTCAGGAGGGGTGGTGTCATATCTCTCCTATTCATGCTCTTCTTGAAAATTGCCTGGGACATGTAATGCATATGAGTGCTCTGTTAGCTTAACGTGCTTATGCCTTATGGATGACGTTATCTGGCCATATCTGTAGAAGTTTGTATTAGTTATGTTGTTCTTGGGATAAGCATTCTGACACATTCATATACTTTTCTAGTTTGAAAAGTTGGAAAAAAGCTTATTTGGACAAATTATGTAGCATAATATTTCTGATGTTATTTAAGCGCTAGGGCTGGTTATGGACCCAATTAAAAGTTCAGGTGCTACTTGATTGGCCTATGTATCATTCCATTACATTCATTCTGAAATTCTCTTGACATAGGAGATCGCTAGTACATTTTTCATACAATTGCTTTCAGCACTCAAGGGGATCACTTCATTCATTCATAGGATAACTCCTCATGACGTGTTTGGTTTTCACCAAACTAGTCATTTATTGGCCCTGAGCAATGATCTGATCGACATTAGCTGTCCCGTACTGGTGGATTATTATCTAGTGGCCATGTCATTGTTTGTATCAACTATTATGACTTGAAGTTCTTATTGGGTCAACGTTTACCAATCATATCTTATTTATTTGATTTTGATTTCTATCAGTTATATTTTGCTAACCGGTTGAATAAAATGGGAAATGGATTTATTTCTGTGTCTTGATGCCCTCTCTTGCTTGAGCATGAGCCATATTGGTATCTTGGGATTGCATCTAGTATTTTGGTTGCCTTCCATCAATTTCCATCTGAGAAGTTGTCCCTCCCATATGGGAGGGAGAAAAGTTAGGACTAAGATGCTTCAAGCAATAGGTTATATCTTTTTAAGGTCTTCCCTTTTTGCTACACGTCCTTCTTGAATTGTCTTGCATATATGACATGCCATTTTTTATGTAGTTTGTAATTGATTGTTAGCTACTTTCATTTCATGCCTTACTAGCGTGTCTTCATTCTTTGGCAGGAGAAGCATGGTTGTTGAGGAGATCCTAACAATTGACATAAAACCTGGATGGAAGAAAGGGACAAGAGTCACTTTTCCTGAAAAGGGCAATGAGGCCCCGCACGTAATTCCTGCAGATATTGTATTCGTAATTGATGAGAAGCCACATGATCAGTTCACAAGAGAGGGAAATGATCTGGTCATGACTCAGAAGATTTCCTTGGCAGAAGCATTGACCGGATGTACTGTACACGTAACGACATTAGATGGCCGGAACCTGACAGTACCGATAAACAGTGTTGTCTACCCTGGCTACGAGGAGATTGTCCCCCGAGAGGGCATGCCAATTCCGAAGGACCCATCCAAGAAGGGAAATCTTCGGATCAAATTCAACATCAAGTTCCCCTCAAGGCTGACCTCGGAGCAGAAAGCGGAGATCAAGAGGCTACTAGGATCTTGCGGAGCTGAGTAGATCGTTAGGCTGGCTGGCTGGTTGTTTCTCGAGTGCATTGGGTACATTCCGATGTTAAGCTGTGAATACCATTCAAAAGACTCGGTTTTGTTAAGACGTCCGGGTTTTAGTAATTTCACGTAACTAACTTTCGTAGCTTGAAATGTTGTTTATTGGCAGAATAATTTCACCAAAAATAGATAATTCTGTCACAGAATTTCTGTGTGAGCCTGCTGTGGTGATGTGCGTCATGTGCCTAGCAAATGCGCCTATGTGCTCTGTTATATGTTGATTTTATTATCAGTGGACTTGTTGATCGTATTGGTGCCTGGGCGCCTGTCTTTTTAAAACTAACTAGTAAAGTGCCTGTGCATTGCAACGGATCCCAAATAAATGATGACACCACAAGTTCTAAACTCTTAAAAACAAAAACAACAAGAATTAAAAACTTGAGCTATCACTTATTTGAGATTCATTACTGAAGAATCACTGAACAAAAAAACGTGAAGGGCTGGCGTGATGGCTACAGTGACTCACCTACTGGGCCTTGGACCCCTACTGTTCTGACCCAAGAACGGCCTGGCAGACTCACCATCACCACCAACTCATTCTTATAATAGTTAAGATATGCGCAAGTATTCTAGTACAATATTGGCGTCGGTACACACTGGTGAAATCTAAACATTATATACAATACATGCACGTAGAGAATATCAAATAAATCTAGATAGTTATTATAGATATAAAGATAATATTATACTAATTTTTGCATTAAAACAATAAATACACCCTATAGTTACAAACAAAACTATTAAAAAAAGAAATATTTTATCATCATCAAGAGACACTAAAATTTACATTGAAGTAGTACCAGAAGGTAAAAAAATTTAAAGGGTGTTTTGGTATGTCTTAGTACTACATCAATATAAATTTTGGTATCTATAAATAATAATAATAAGTCTATTAAAAAATATCCTCTATAAACTTTGACAATACACACAGCAACAAGCAAGACGGATCAGAGAAGCCGGTGCACAGTCGGCAGCCACAACACGTGAGCTAGACATGGCCCTTGTCCTGCGTCCCCTGCCTAGAACCGTCGATGGGGCTTTCTACTACGGTCCTGTTTGGAACGGCTTTAGCTTTGGCTTCTGTCCTCTGAAAGTCAAAAGTTGTTCTAAAAGGCTAGCTTTTTCGTAGCTAGAAGCCAACATCTCATTTGTACTAGAAGAAGCTGAAAGCCGAAAGCTGATCCGAAGTAGCTTTCTACGGCTTTCGTGGGTTGGAGTTATGACTTTACCACTAAAATTTGAAGAAAATTATCTCTTCCCACCAAGTATAAAATTCCAAACCGCACCCCTCTCACCCTCATTCCCAACCGGCATCCCTCACACATAAAAGCTATACTAAAAAGTTAAACTATCAAACTATTAAACCTCTTCAACCAAGCCGTACAACCTTTGAACTATACAGCATAGCTAAAAACTACTTTTTTAAAAAAAATCTCTAACCATTAGGGATGAAAACGGAGCGGATAATATCCGAACCGTATCCGTATCCGGTTTTAGGGAAATGGCAAAAGAATCTGATATTCATCGGATACGGATACGGATACAGATAATTATCCGGATCAGGCAGCCGGATACCAGAGCGGATATGAGGGAGGTGATATCCGATGGATACGGATATCCGTATACTCAGAGCAGAGCAGCAAGCTGCAGTGCTGGCCCACCCCAAGAGTCCAAGACTCCAAGCAGCGGCAGCCCACACGCCATAGGCCACGGCCAAGCCTCCAACGAGGCACGAGACTCAACCGTACGTCTCCACTCCGGCTCTCCCCAAATCCCAACACTAGCCGCCGCCTCCAAGCCTCCCCGCCACAGCCAGCGTCGGCGCACCGCCTCACTGCCACCTCTCCGCCCACCCGGCATGCCGCCTCTACGCCACCTCTCCGCCCACCCGCGCTCTGCCGCATCGCCACCTCTCCGGCATCTCCGCATCCGCCCACTGACCGGCTCACCACCACCTCTCCGCCCACCGGTGTGCTACCGCACCGCCGACTCTCCGCCACCCCGCGTCCCAGGCCACCCAACGGGCGGACGGCAACGCGCCGCCTCCCTCAGTCCCTCGACGCGCCGCAGCACCGCCTGCCCACCCACCCGAGGGTGCCACCACTCCGCCAGCCGACGGTGACTCCTCCCCACTACCTGCGACCCGTCGCCTCCCCGCCTCCCTTTCCCTAATTCCTGCGATGTCCAACGACGAGCGTGGTGGTGGAATGCCAACTGTGATGTTCAGCGACGAGCGTGGTGGTGGAACGCTTGTTGAGGTGATCGACGCCGGTGGTGATCTTGTCAGTCCCACTCTGGCCAGCAGAGACAATAGCAAGAAAAGATAATGCTCCTCGATTTTGATCGGAGGAGAAAGCACACACCCGCCCAAGATTCGTTCAACTGAGCTCAACGCAAGTCCGGTAATGTCCTCAGTCAACATAGTGGTATCCAAAGGCAAGAAACCAGTGACAAAATTGGTAAAAGCCATAACTGTGAGAGGTGTGCATTTTACTTTGCCCAAATTTTTATCGGTCTGCTAGCTAGTATGCAAAATTGGCTTTACAATTACAAGAAATACATACCCATGATTGATATGCAAGCAACGAAATTTGGATGACTGTATCAGCACCTGCCAGATCTTTTAGTGATTATGGAAACAATTTTTTTTACCTAGATTAGAGATGCATGTGGCCCTGGGAACAACTAATTGCAGCCATTCAATCTCGTGGTGTGCCAAGTACCGGGAGAAATAGAAAATGAAATGCTGCAGAAGTGCAGATGCGCAATAGTTGTTGTCGGACCCCGGAATAACACCTCCGAAATTCTCTGTGTATTCTGTACTAGTCCAGGAAGTGCTAGTACACACAGTAGAAATGAAACCATAGCATATCCAGCGTTCTTTATTAATAAATATTCAAGGTTACAAAGGAAATGGCGCGCAGGCCAACGAATAAATAAACGAATAAATAAAGCAGCGGAAAATGAAGACAAATAGATAGAGCCCAATTAATTTGCCACAGGCAATCGACTGGGGACGCGGCCTACTCCAACTGTTCCTCACCATCGTGGTACTCCTCCTCTGAAGTGGTAAATTAAGCAAGGGTGAGTACATACGTACTCAGCAAACCACACCGGAAATGCAATATACATGTATGGGTAATCAAAGGATGGCAATATGGTTTATTTGAGCATAAAGCAACAGTTTAATAACATTTTCAATAGTTTTTAAAAGGCATACTTTATTCCAAAAATCAAATCTATACAATTTTAACTCAGGAATCTCTCCTGGAATTGGCTAAGTTATACCCATGATGGACTCCCTCCATCCAATCATCATTTCTGAAAACCAAATTTTAATTTACTAAAGTCTAATATGAGAATGGCTTGCTCGGCATGCCCATAACCGCGGGCGCGGCTAATCGATTAGTTTGACACTCTGCAGAGGTTGTACAACTTTACCCACAAGACATAATATTTCCCTTTTATGTCAACACACTTCCTTTGGTGAGTGACAGAGAAAATTATGACAAGGCCCCATTAATAAATCATACATGTAGTCATGCCCGCTAAGGTTTCACCGCTGAAAGACTCCTCTAATCGAAGTCCTCTTGCGCCAGAGTGGCAGCATCTCGCTTTCACCACACCACTACCACCATATGGCAAGACTGTCCATGAAATGATTTAATAATGATAGCCAGGTCTGTCCCATTCCAGACTCGTGGTAGTACGGTTAGGCTTTACATTCAGCGAGACTCAGACCGGTCCTTAATTGACTAGGCGAGACTGTCCACAAACCCAGAACCATGACCTCACCACTTTCCAACCAATTCTCGCCCGGTCTAAGTCATTTTCATTTTAACCATACTATCTCCACATTATCACTAACATTGATCACTATAAGTTTCCAATTGAACATGATATCATTTTGGCATAAAGTTCCCCAAAATTTCCTAAGTTCAGTTCTAAGCATGGCTAAGCAATGTCTAACTATTACCATAGTTATAATTCATATTTTTACTAAGGTTACAAGGGTATCGGAATTCAAATGTCAAAGGTCGCATGTCGAAATTGGATTTAACTATCATTTAAAACTAGGTCGAAAATTAATGTTTATAATAAATAACCATGCAATAATTGTAAATACAACATACAATTTCATAAAACTGGGAGCAATATGGTCAAGGGGGTGTGACTTGCCTGGATCGACGAGTTGCTGCTCGAAATCGTCGTTCGGGAACTCCTCGGACTCTCCGTAATCTACGCGCGAAAAACAACCAAATTCGAATAAGACTCAAACGAATACAAATAAAACCAAATTGAATTTCAAACTAGCTCTAAATTGAAGTTTGGGATTTCTAAAGAATTTAGGAAGAAGAACGGAGCCAATCGGAGTTCGAACGGGCGAAAATGGGATCCCGGAAGTTTAAAAACAAATAAAACGGGCTTTTCTGGATTTTTTGGAAATTTTTTTTTGAATTATTTATGAAAAGGAAAATCGGAATTTCTGCGTCATGCTGACGTCAGCAGCCAATTCCGATTTTCGGATTTTATTTTTAAAACGAAAATCGCTTTATGACGTCAGCATGACGTCATAAAGGTTTTTGAAAACCTTTTTTTTTCTTTTTCTTTTTCCTCCTTCGGCTGACAGTGGGGCCGGGCCCACCACGCTTCCGCTGCGTACACACGCTGCCAGCCGAGCGGGCGGGCGGAGCGGCGAGGCGCGGCGACTACTGCGCCGGGCGAGGGAGGAGGGGCGGCGGCGCGAGGCGCGGAGGTGGCGGCGGGGCTGAGCCGAGGGGGACTCGGGAGGCGGGCGGCGGCGACGAGGCATGGCGACGCGCCGAGCCGAGGAAGACGGCAGCGCTATTGGGAGGGAGGAAGGCAAGGCAGGACTTCAAGTTGGATGAGCAAGGCACGTTATGGATGAAGGATCGCATTTGTGTGCCCAACAAGAAGGAACTAAAGCGATCGATTTTGGAAGAAGCCCATGACTCCAAGTACTCAATTCATCCCGAGCGCCAAAATGTATCAGATTTGAAGGAAAGATTCTCGGCCAAGCATGAAGCGTGAAGTTGCCGAGCATGTTGCATTGTGCGATGTATGCCCAGAGTCAAGGCAATGCATCGAGACCAGCGGGATTACTACAAATTGAAAATACCTGAGTGGAAGTGGGAGGAAATCGGAATGGATTTCATTACCGGTTTGCCTAAGACTCAAGGAGGTTATGACTCCATATGGGTTATAGTGGATCGTTTGACCAAAGTAGCCCATTTTATCCCCGTGAAGACCACCTACTCGGAGATAAATTAGCGTAATTGTACATGATCGAGGATCGTCTGTTTGCACGGAGTGCCAAAGAGGATTGTATCGACATGAGGTACCCAATTTACCTCAAGGTTTTGGAATAAGTTGCATGAAGCCATGGGAACCCGTTTAAACTTCAGAACAGCTTATCATCCGCAGACGGATGGACATACCGAAAGAGTAAACCAGATTCTGGAGGATAGGTTAAGAGCTTGTGCATTGGCTTATGCTACCTCTTGGGATAAGAGTTTGCCATATGCCGAGTTCGATTACAACAATAGTTACCAAGCTAGTTTCTGAGATGTCACCTTTGAGGCCTTTGTATGGTCGACCACTGTCGGACGCCATTGAATTGGAATGAGACCGCGAGCGCCGTGTCTTCGGCCTGATATTCTTCAAGAAGTCAAGAAGCGATTGCCGTGATCGTGAAAGGTTGAAGATAGCCCAATCACGATATAAGAGTTATGCTAACAACCGTCGCCTAGACTTGAGTTTTAAACCAGAAGACTTTGTATACCTTAGTGTTAAGCCTCTCAGGGGAGTTAAGAGTTTCCATGCCAAATGTAAACTCGCACCTGCTATGTTGGACCATTTAAGATTTTGAGCCGCAGAGGCGGTTGCCTATCACCGGAGTTGCCACAGTCGTTAGCAGGAGTACATGAAGTATTCCATGTGTCCCAATTGAAGAAGTTGTCTCGAGTACCTGAGGAACAGACACCGCTAGAGTCAATTGAGTTGCAAGAAGATTTGACTTACAAGGAGCATCCCGTGAAGATTTTGGACACTATGGATCGAGAGACCAGAAATAAGTCAACCCGTTTCTGTAGAGTTCAGTGGAGCAACCACACGGAGAGCGAAGCGACTTGGGAGCGCGAAGAGGATTTGAGGAAAGAGTTTCCAAACCTATTCCTTTAGTAAGCCCTGAATCTCGGGGACGAGATTCTATTAAGGGGGGAGGTTTGTAACACCCCAAAATTTTGCTTTTCTTAAATTCATGTGTGATTTGGCACTTTGGTGAATTTTTGGAATTTTCTGGAATTTATTTGGATTTATTTTGAATTTATTTGAATTTATTCCATTTTGAAATAATTAAAGAATTAAACTTTGCAAATAAAATTTTGTTGGAAATATTTTATTTGAGTCCCAAATACCCTAAAATATTTTCCAGAATTTTTCTGAGTCTTTTGCTATTTTTAATGAATTAAATGAATTTCTGGAAATTATTTTAAATATTAAATCGCTGGAAAATCGAACCGAGTCGGTTACTGTTCATCCGACCGAGCCCGAGTCAGACTCGAGTTCGAGTCCGACCCGAGCCACGTGATCCGGTTGAACCTTGATCGATCCGAACCGTTGGATCGAAATCCAACGGTCGGAAATTGGCCGCACCGATCCAACCGGATCCGGTCCGGATCCGTTGCCCGGAAATCTGGGCGTTGAGCGGGACGCGTGGACGGCCGTGATTGCGTCGTCTTCCGTGATCGAGCCGGACTCGCCGCCGTAGCGCCGCGTCGGTTAGGTTTCCGCTTTGTGCACGCATGCCGAGGCCATTTAAGGCGTGGGTCATCGCCGAGGACCGCCCGTTTGTGTGCGCACTGTTGCCCTAGTTTCCAACGCCCAAGCCGCCGCCTCACGATTTCTCGCCGAAGTTTGGGGTGTGCCGCCGCGGTTTTCCTTCGTTTCCGGCGCCGTTCGTCATCCTCCGCCGCGTTCGAGCCCGGGTCTGAGAACCTCGCGTCAAGGCGCACCTATTGGGTACACTCACTTGGCCGGAGACGCCCGGCGCCGTTCGTGTGGTCGCTGCCCTCGGCCGGCAGCCGCAACGCCGCCGCGCTATCGCTGCCTGGCGAGCTTGGTGAACCGTTGGATCAAGATCCAACGCACGAGGTGAGGCCACGTCGCCCCATTACTGTTCCCGTCCCTGATTAGATTTCAACCGTTAGATTTAGATCGTACGGCTGAGGTTAGTTGCGTTGTAGCTTTAGGGTTAGATCTGGGCCGTCCGATCTAGATCGAGCGGCCCGAATCGGCGGTCTTTGATTTAGAACGCGTAAATCCTAGATCTAATCGCGGCGTTGATTTTCAAATCAACGGCACGATCGAGCCACGCGGTGCCTAGCCATGCCACGCCGCCGCTGCGAGCGCTGTCTCTCGACACGCCGGCCGCGTGTCGGGCCGGACAACCAAACCGCACCATGACGCCACGACGCCTGGCGCCATGGCGCGATGTCGGGCCGTCGCCCCAGCCTAAGCGCCGACGCCAAGAATGACGCCACCCATGGGACCCACCACAAGACTGGTCGAGCCCCTCGCCGACGCCAAGAATGACGCTACCCGAGGGGACCCACTCGCTGGCTCACGTGAGCCGTGGACCGGGTCCACGGTAGACCCGAGCCAAGCGTGGACCAAGTCCATGGACCGGCTGACGTCAGCCAACCAACCAGAGGCTGCCACGTGTCCAGGCTGACGCAATAAATGATTTTCCGAAAAAGAAAATGATTTAATAATTCGGTTTAATAATTGATTTGAATTTCAAAACTTCAAACGCTTATAACTTTTGCGTTTCAACTCCGATTTGAGTGATTCAAATTTCTAAATTTGTATAAAATTGAGACCTACCTAAATATGAATTTTATTTAATTTTTGGACTAAAGTTTTTCTCTGTAAAATTATTTAATTAATTATTTAAACTTTAAATAATCATAACTTTTGTGTTTTAACTCCAAATTTGACGATTCCAGTTTCTAAAAATTCATAAAATTATGTTCTCTCTGTTTATGGATTTTATTTGGATGTTTGGACACTTTTTGCCTATTGTTTATTCGTGTATTTGCTATTTGCACGCTTTACGAGTAGACGTTGAAGTGCCGGAAGGATTCGAAGGAGAAGTATTGACTCAAGATCCAACTCAAGACCAAGAACAAGTACTTTTTGAAGGCAAGTTGTGCTTTGACCATGTTGATCCTATTTCGAAATCTATTTTGATTTAACCTATTGCATGCTAGTTCAATTAGAAAAATACTTTATTTAAATATGGGGAATTAGATAAATACCAATTTGCTGTATGACACCTTGATTACTTAAATATGTGCCATGACCCCTTGTCACCCAAGTTGTGGTTTACTAGTTGGACATTATTAACTTGCCAACATGGGTTTTAGACCGTTGTAGTAAACTGCTTAGACCTGCTACGTGCTCATGACATGATTTTGGACAATCAAATGTTAATATTGACTTAATGATATATTGAACCTGTTTTGGAAAGGTATCATGTGATGTTGATGGCACGTGGTGCATGGTAATCAACGGGGTTTGATAAATAGTTTTCGGCCAGGGGCATGTGGCAAGAATGATCAGTGGGCCATTGTGGCAATCGGGATGTTGATTTGGTTCTTCGGGTAGTCTTGCCCTGGTCACCCTAAGGACTTCACCTTGCAAGCCTTTGAACTGGGTCTAACGTGCAACCACATGTCTCAGAATGGGACGGACCTAGTTGACTAAGTTGCTAATAACGCACTGTGGGACCTCGGAGGTCAACTACACCCTTTGTGTAAGTTGTACGGGGGGCGTCTGGGCCGAGGCCAGTACCCATCTAACGGTTGATTGGCCTAGACTTCGCCTTAGCTAAGGGAAGGGTTAGTGCGCAATAACCGGGAGGACCACTTGTATTGTTAGAGGTTTCCAAAGACTTTGTTACTGAACTCGCCTTTGTGGTGTTTGTTGTATCTTGTGGGTAAAGTGCATAACCTCTGCAGAGTGTAGAATCTATTCGAATAGCCGTGTCCGCGGTATTGGACATCGCTCGGGAATTACAGTCAAGGGTTAGATTTTCTCAAAAATAACTTGGATTTGAAAGGTTGGGTTGGATTAATAACGATGTTGATGGAAATGTGGATTAGGATGGGAAAGATGTTTATTAAATTCCTTGAAAAGTTATCTATGCTATACTTGCTTCTACTGCTTTCGAATCTACTTATGCTACTTGTCAAATGCTGTTTACTGCAAATATACCTTGAGCTATTCCTTTGTACCAAGCCATGCATATAGTATATTAGCTTGCATTCTGTGCATGACTTGCTGAGTACCAAGTACTCACCCTTGCCATAATACAACACCAGTTGAAGAGGAGACTGCACAAGCTTTGGAGGAGGAACTCCAAGAGGATCCGTCTACTTAGGGAAGCGAGCCCAGTCAGTTGCCTGTGGTATACTGGATGGCGCCACGAAGTTATTTGATTTTTCCGCTGCTACTATTTCTCTCTTAATAAGTTTCGTCCTGCGAGGCGTACATTTGTGACTTGACCATAAGGTCGAGTAACCAGTTTGACTATTTAAATAAAGTACTTTATTAGTATCGAGTGGTATGATTGTGATATTTACCGATGTTAAGACTGTGTGCACTAGCGTGTTCCTGGACTAGTGCTGAATACACAGAGGGTCCGGATTTGCAAATTCGGGGTCCCGACAGTACGCCTCTACAGAGTATAAAATTTTTCGAATAGCCGTGCCTACGATCAAGGGCAAAGCGAAGAATGCTTTCATACTGGTAGACTTGGTTTTGGTTTTAAAAATAATTGATATTTTGTTTTGGGATTCGGGAGTGGTTAGAACTCTCGGATGTTTAATTGGCAGATTGAGCCAATCAGGTAGATGGAACCTGTTTTTAATTCAGGACGGATGGAGTCATGTGTGGATTACCTTGATCTTTTAAAAGGTGGCGGATAGAGCCTTTATATTAGTGATGGTGGATAGAACCTTCACTAGAATAATAAATAATTTCTATTGTCAAAATATTTGCTAAAACTGCTTTATGAAATTATTACTAAGTAGTGTTTGATAAAACTTGGCTTTGTGCAAATGAACCCTAATAAGCCTTCCGTGGAAAGCCTACATGTTGCATAACCAGACTTGCTGAGTACTTCTGTACTCACATGCTACCCAAACTTTGTTATCAGAGAATTATCAGGATGCAAATGAAGACGGTGAGTTCTACGCCGAGGAGTATGATGAAGATTGCCAGGACAACTAAGCGCGCGTTCCTAGTCATCGCCTGTGGAGTCGTTTGGGTTTATCTTTTTGTTATTTGTTTCCGCTGTTGCTGAACTTTGATCATGTGACCACGTTATGTAATAAATAACCGTGTGGCTGGTACTTTATATTTATGTTATTATTTCGTTCTGTTCGGTTATGATACAACACTGTGACTGTGTGTACTAGCTACTGATCTGGGACTAGTACAGAAATACACAGGAGATTCCAGATAGTCGATCCGGGGCCCCACACATTGGCAGTTGCTGCTTTTCTGGATCTCAGGTTTAAAGACAAAATGATTGCACTATGTCTAGCTAAAATGTATGACTCTTACAAAGCTGAGCTAGAAAATGATAAAATTATGGATGTGATGCATGATTTGTTTATGTTTTATTTATCCAACATGGCTACAAGTTCAAACAGTAAGCCCTCTAATTTGAAAGAGAATGACCATTCTTTGGTCTCCAAGTCAAATGACCTTATGGGTGATGACGATGAGGATGAGGTAAATCTTGATGAAATCTATGAATCTGATGGGGATCATAGTGAGAAATCAGAGTTGGATTTGTACAAATCTGAAGGGCCATTGAAGTTTCGTGAGAGTGATAGAGTATTTGATGTTTTGGCATGGTGGAAGGGTCAAGCAAGTAGATTTCCTATTTTTTCACATATTGCTCGTGATGTGCTATCTATGCAAGCCTCGACAGTTACTTCAGAGTCAGCTTTTAGTGCTGGTGGACGTGTTATTGATGCTTTACGTAGCCAGCTTGATCTTGAATGTGTTGAAGCTTTGGTCTGTATAAAGGATTGGATTCTCCATTCAAGAGGAGGTAAACATTTCATATTGATATTACCTTGATTACATGATAATTGATGACTATTGACTAGTATATTATTGTTACTGTTACTTATTTTCAGATTCTATAAGCAAGATAGATTCAATTGTTGAAGAATTAGGTGTTACAGAGTCAACCGACAAGACAAATGCAACGTGTTCAACTTCTATTGATGATTTGGAGGTATGCGCAATATATTACTTTACAAGCCACATTTTGAATAAAAAATAATTACAGTCTAATGTTTTACAGGATATCGCAATGGATGAATAATAATCAAAGTGATGATGCTGGTCTACTGCTACTATATGATAAATCACTACGCTTTATATGCAAATTATCTATGAACATTAAACAATGTGCTCCTATGTTAAGATTTCGTTATATGTTTGTTTTGAACACTATTCTATAAGTTTTGTTATGTTTGTGGATTATGTACTCTAAATCCTAATATTATATGTTGAAACTTGTGTTTTGGCATTTACATAATATCCGACTAAATATTCAGTTTCGTTTCCATTTTCGATCCGACTCCGATTACTATCCGTTTTATTATTATCCGATATCGATTCAATATCCGATCCGTTTTTAAATTATCCGTATCCGTATCTGTATCCGGATGAAAAAATATAAGCGAATGTGAAAACATCACTATCCGGTCGAATCACTCATTTTCATCCCTACTAACCATACGAAACAGACTGTACATCTTCCAGTCTTCCTCCCGGAGAACGGTAGACCTGGCGCACAGCAATCGGAAAGCCTCCGTGCAAGTGTCCGTCCTACAACCCGGCACCTGGACCGCCACGCCCCTGCCACATGAGAGCTCCTAACAGCGTCAAACAGAATTCCTTGTCTAACTTTGCTCGCCGGCGACAAGATCTACATTGTGAGCTTGGTGGCGTACATCCTCATGTTGTATTTGACAGCCGTCAGCTTCTTCGTCATCAAGCTACCGGACGAAGTGGACTACGAGTACTACGGCAACCTTGTAGTGTGCCGAGAAGACGACTCCGGTGATCTCTACCGCTTCCATGGGGAGGGGTTCCAGCGGCACATCTGGCACCGCAGGACGGTCGGTGACGGCGGCGTGGCCGAGGCAGCATGGCCGAGTGGGTGCTCATGGACACCACCCATCTTCTTAGATAGCATCTTTACGTTTTGTACAGAGATTATTAGTATAGCATACTGCTTTGGGTAGAGATTGCTAGAATCTTTTATTGTCTTACATAGAAAATGTCTTATATGGGTTTTTCTCTTGTACCCGTATGCATATGTATATATTCTAATCTATTAGTCTCATGATGAATACAAAGTGCTATTTATAATATGGTATCAGAGCAAGGTTAGGATTTCATTGGCGTTGCATTTACGCCATCCACCACCTTCTCCCTATTGGCTGACCGCCACCACTCTTCCTGCAGATCTTCCCACTGCAGTGTCAACTTTTCTTCACCCTTCGATCTGCTCTAGCGACACCCGCGGCTCCTTCCCGGCCGAACTACCCTCGACATTCCCGACCGGTGACGCCCGCGACTCCTTCCTAGCAATGCACGAGCTTTGGCTACACCAACATCGGCCGCGACGCCCATGGCTCCTCCTCTACTGACCTCCGCACCATCAGGAGCTCCATTGGCTTCCTCCGCCAGCCTTCTCTGCCTCCACTGCCGGACGCTGCCACGAGCTCCGACCTCCGCTGCTGATTGTGTCACCAACCCGAAGGAGAGGCTGCCTCCATTGACGATGCCGAAGGAGAGGCCGCTGACTATGCACTACCTCCGCTCTGCTCCACCTCCAGGCTGGCCGCCTGCCACATAGGTGGCTCCTCCTGGCCGACTAAGAGCAAGAATTTGTTTTGGTTCTGGTTCGATTGGATCATATATATATATATATATATATATATATATATATATATATATATATATATATATATAATGTTGTCATCTTCTGGTTCTTCGATTACCATTTCTGTCCCTCGTTGCCCGGTTATTTTCGATAGTCTCAATTATAAGACTAGTTTTACATATGCGCCTTCACATGCATAGTCAGTGACTTTGGGAGTTTCTCACCAGAGGGCTAGCCTTGTCCGCCTCATCCTGCTCCTACTATACCCGTTATTCCCAAGGAGGCTGATGATGATGCTCAGCAAAAGGCGTCTAATGATTATGATAATATTGTGAAGTCTTTTCATACTCAATTTGTTGCCTACAAAATGTGAATTGATGAGGATGCTCGTGCATCCAATATTTTGAATGCTAGCATGAAAGTGCATCTCACTGGAGACGTGGTTGCTTTGTCTTTGGCACAGTTGATGTGGGCACAACTTTGTGACCACTATGATCATGCTGGCAATTCTTTGTACCTTGTTGTTGTGCGACAGGAGTAGTCGCTTCAACAAGATGATTCTACTATGGATGAGTTCTATGCGCAGCTGTCTTTTGCAATATTCTTGATGATACTACTAGACTAGAAAATGTTTCATGCTATATCTACTTCTTGTGATGATTTGATTGCCATGGCTTCTAGCACTTGCTCTAGCTCATTTCAATTCATAATAGCAACGACTTAGTTGTTGAGAATAATGAGCAAGGAGAAAGTAACCAAGCTAAGTAAGAGCTTGGATCAGTGTTTCAAGGGTAAGAAAATACTTGACAAGATTTTGAGTGGTCAGCGTTGCTTATATAACAAGGATGGACTTGGGTTCATTCCCAAGAAAGTTAAGGTGAGAAAAAAGCTTTAAGGTTTGTTAAATCCAATAAAAAGCTTTACTATAAGTATCATGATGTGGGACATATAGCAAATGATTGCCCATTCGGTAAAGCTCTTAAGAATAATATTTATGATTCATGCTATGTTCTTGGGAAGACTAGCAATGTTAGAGTAGTTGCTAAATTTATTGGTACTCCTATACTCGGTTGCCAAAAGAATACCATTTGGGTGCCCAAATCCTTGGTTACTAACCTCCAGAGATCCACACAAATTTGGGCACATAAAAAGGTTTGATTTTCTTTTGTATGTGAACTAAAAGATCGATGGACAACATTGGGTGTTGGATAGCGGATGCACTCAACACATAATCGGAGACCGGAAGATGTTCACCACATTTGAAAAGCTTTGCAAAAATGGCTCAAAATGAGTTCAATTTTTAAAATTTTCTACATGAAAAATCCAAAGCCCCTGGTATTTTCAAAAGCTTTGCAAAAAGGGCTCAAAATGAGTTTGATTTTAAAATCAAGAAAATCCATAGTGATAATAGTTTCGAGTTCAAAAATACAAAAAATGAGGATTTTTGTGAACTAGGAATAAAACACGAATTTTCCGCTACCTATACTCCGGAACAAAATGTAGTAAAACGAAAAAATCAAATATTAATTGAAATGGCAAGGACAATGCTTGATGAGTATAATACTTCCATTAATTTTCGTGCGGAAGCTATTAATACCGCTTGTCATGCCAAAAACCGTGTCTATTTGCATCATCTTTTAAAGAAGACTTCTTATGAGCTTCTTATTAGTTGGAGACCGAACATCTCTTGTTTTTGTGTCTTTGGTTGCAAGTATTTCATTTTTAAAAAGAGTGCTTGTCTCTCCAAGTTTCAAAGCTATTGCGATGAAGGATTTATTCTTGGCTATTCTTCTAATAGTAAGCTTATCGTGTCTTCAAAAAAACTTGCAGCTTAATTGAAGAGATGTGTGATGTTGAATTTTTGCCACCGAGCTGGAAATCGACGGTGAAGTTCAAGAATCGAGCAAGAAGCAAGGAAAATTGAGCAATACGCATCGAAAATCGAAGGTGTGTTGGTGTTCTTCGACCTATTGATTTTCGAGACAAGTCGATCGAGTTTCAACGCAAACCGAGCGAATTTCAACTCATGCCGAGCGGTTTTCTATGCAAGTCAAGGTATTTTGGAAGTTCTATGAGGTGCTCTTACTTCATTTCATCTTGTGCAATGGTGCTTTCTTATAAGGCATGAGTTACCTGATAAGATTATAAATTTTGTAGGGTCTCATTTTCCTAGTGACAAGGTGATATAATGACCAGTGTCAATTCTTGTTATATTTGATCGATTATTAAAATTGCTAGTCTGATTTATCTTAGATATATATTGGAGCAACTATTCTACATGCATGCATACCTAGTGGCTGTTTATATGGAAATAAAATTCAGGACTAACTAGGTAGTTATTTGTCGACATAGTTTCTAATTTTGTACTACTTGACTATCATTTTCCGTTTGGTCCCAACTAAAACCTTTCTTTGGAATGGTATCCTGCAATGCTCCTATAAGGGTCTTCAAATTTTGCCACGATTTTCTTTCACGTTTGTAATGAACTTCACGGTGGTATTAATTCACACTATGTCACATTAACTTGATGTTTTGTAGCATTCACTGATGTAATGCCTTTTATAAGTTGATATCAACTACTTGTTGTTCTGTTATTATCAGATGGCAGACCATGGCGATGTTGTATGGGAGCACAACAATAGGATGGGGGCTGGATTTCGATGCAAGAACCGTCACCAAGAGAAGAAAGGAGGCGGTGTAACCCGACTGAAGCACCACTTGACAGGGCGCGGTACGAATGTAGTATATTGTAGTCAAGTTCCTAAGAAAGTTTGTGAGTACTTTCAGCATGACCTAAACAAGACAAAGGGTGAGGAAGGGACAGATGGAGGACAGCATATTCCCCGCTAAGAAGAAGTGCATATGAAGAGTAAATGGGCGATGCTGATGAGGAGGAACAACTACAGCATGCCATGGCTGCCTCTAGGGTGGAGGCAAAATTTATCAGTCGGTCAGGTGGCAGGTATGAGCATGGTGGTGGCAGTGGCACCTCTAGGGGAGCTAGAGGAGGGGACGAAGGTGTATTGCCGAGGATGTTTCGGAGTTTCACGCAACGCGAAAGACCAGCCATGAGGGATTACAACCTTGGTACAACCCGTGACCCTGTACAAATAAGGATTGACATTGGGAGCTGGACACAGAAAAGGAGGAATGCAAAGCAGGTGATTGGTTCGACCTGTGCCAAATTTTACCATATGACTGGTACCATGGGAAGGAAAACATACAATCCTTACTTCATTAGTGCCGTAAGGGAAACTAAAAAATGGGGTAAGTGAGCTTTCAAATTTTCGTCCATTTGTGCACCTATTAATAGCTCACATTGTTCATCCTATGTTTTATTTGCTGACAAGAGTGTCCCCGTCCCAACTAAGGGAGACATGGATGGTAAATATTTAGACACTAATGAAGTGGACATATGGGAGAATATGGCAAGGTTCAAGCTGGAATGGCCTACGTATGGCGTTACAATCATGTGTGATTCTTGGACTGGGTCGACACGCATGAGCATCATCAACTTCATAATATACTGCAATGGCACCATGTTCTTCCAGGAGTTCGTGAATGCGATAGGCCTAACTCAGGATGCCTCGTACTTGCGCAAGGTACTTACTTTCATTCGTCCTATTATGAAAGCTATTTAAGGTAGGGTTTTCATTTTGTTGATACCAATGTTCATTTTGTTTTGTTAACACAGAAAATTGCCTTAGTATTCGACAAGGTAGGTCCGACGAATTTTGTGCAAATTACCACGGATAATGGTGCAAACTACAAGAA
This sequence comes from Rhipidocladum racemiflorum, assembly GCA_036346355.1. NCBI lineage: Eukaryota > Viridiplantae > Streptophyta > Magnoliopsida > Poales > Poaceae > Rhipidocladum > Rhipidocladum racemiflorum. The sequence goes on along the minus strand of CM070572.1, from coordinate 56,743,268 downwards.
AGCATATAGGCTCATCGCACGGGAGCACCAGAATATTGTGTGGCAGCCTTGTTTGGCCCACACGATTAACTTGATGCTAAAGCATATTAGGGAGTTCCCTAACCATTCCACTGTCATTGAGAGTGCAAGAAGAATCTCTTGAATGGCTGTACAACTATTCAAATCTTCATGCTATGATGAAGAAGCATATTGGGAACGAATTGGTCAAGTGGAATCTTCCTCGCTTCAGTACAAACTACATATTTTTGGACAGTATCCTTCGTTGCAAGGACAAGATCTTGCAATGGATGGCCTCAGAGGAATTTCTATCGTCGCCCTTTGTTGATACTATGGAGGGAAGGTTCGTGTACTTTTGCCTCTCGAGCTTGGACTGGTGGGATAACTTTCGATCGGTTGTAAAATCCGTGAAACCGTTGTATGCCTTCTTGAGTTTTGCCAATCAAGACAGAAAATTTACATTGAGCGAGGTGCTACTAGGTACAACATAATGCGATAGGAATATGATAGCTTATTCCATGACTCTCTAGCTACATGTAATGCCACTCTTGTATTTTCACCTCGTACTTACTATTCTCTTTGTTAACTTGTAGCACATTGGTGGGGTGTGTTCGGTTCGAACACACCCATGCTCCAAAAGTTTGCTCGGTGACTCATTTTGCATTGCGCTCCAATATCAGTGATGACTGACTGATAGCACTCTCGAGGATGGTCGGAGCCCGCCGTACCAAGAGTCCAATGACAGTACTTCCAAGATGGACAGCCATGGCGGTGAGTCGGTGACAGTGCCCCAGAACTACAGTGTCTCATAGAATTTACAGGGGAGTGCCGTTCACTCATGCCACACAGGAAAAAGACCATGGCGCTTCACAGTCGCAGAGGACGATTACTGCAGGGAATGGAAGGGAGCATTGACGTAGCCATGATGCACCGCAGGATAGCTCTAGCTCATACAGCATCGTTGAGATGCAATGGATTTATGGCTCATATGGCCAATACGACTATGCCATCCCGGATGTTCATGCACAACCTCCCACCCAATGGGTCTACGAGTGGCAAGACCCTGAATTCTATACCATGTTGTACCAACAGTGGGAAACGACTAGCCCATGGACGAGGTAAAGTTGGCATGAATACAAGGCAGAGTTATTAGCTACACAAGGATTAGCACTCATGCCCACAAAGGAGTACAACATGGTGAATCAAGTGTATACCCAACAATACTACCCGTAACCAGGGTTGAACATTTCATTTCATGAACATTTTTCGAGAAACCAGCGGTAGCGAATTTCGCGAATTTTCGTTCGAAATTCGAGAAAAATCAAAGGGTTTTGAAAGTCAAACAAATTTGAAAACTAGTCAAATAGGTGAGCGAATTTCGAACGAAAAGCTCGAATTTCGACAGAAAAGAAGCGAAATTCAATAGAAAAGCGTTGGTTTTCTCGAAAATCGGCAATATGTTAAAATAATTGGGGAAAAAGCTTTAAAAAATGGAGAAAAAAAATGCAAAAAATGTTGTAAAATTTGTAAAAGGCCATTAAAGTCCCAAAAAATAGGAAAAAATATGGAAACATACAAAAAATTCTGGCATGATCTTTTGTAAATATGAAAAAAATGTGCATGACCTTTGCTATATTGAAGATAATTGCAAGTTGTCACATATCAATACAAGTGCAAAAATAGGCATTTACATAATGACACACAAATACCTTTCAAATATCAATATCATTCACATATCAATATCATTCACATACAAATATCATTAACATATCAATACCATTCACATATCAATACAATTCACATAGGCTTACCATTTGAAGATGTAAAGTAGACATAGTGTAACATCCTCAGTTTAGCCTTTTGGAGAAAAATCTAATTTAAAGTAATTAAATTCAAAACTTGGAGTTTCCTTGGTGTTTATATTAACCTGGCATCCTTTCCCATCCAAAATCGGGATTCAATTCCCTTCCGTTCGAAAAATCGAATTTCCAGATTCCCGCCGGTACCCGAAATTTCACCTAAGTCCAAAAATGCTCCAAAAATCCCAAAATCACTTCAATTAGGTCCTAAATATTCCAAAATGATTTTTGGAATGATTCCCCGGATTTTTGGACCTTCGCTCCTATTTTATCTCGCGCGGCTTTTGTTTAATGCCCGCTATTCGCGCCTGAATATTTAATACACAAATTTCATCCAAATTCCGCGAAACCAATTTTATTGGGTTCCAAATATTCTAAAATGGTTCTAGGAATTTTTTCGGAATTTGTAGACCATTTTTGCTAATTTTTCTCTAGGGCGGTCCATTTACGTAATTCCCGGCCAATCCCGCGCTGCCACGTGGCGCTACATTGTCATCCCCTACCTCTTGCCATGGAAGAACAGAGAAGAAGCTCAAGCTTGCCTCCCATGGCTATCTCTCTCTTTAAACCTTCCTATCTCCCTCCATACAACTCCAAATCAATCACGGCCGGATCCGTTGAATCCGTAACGGCGCGACCTTTCCATTCCTTGCCATCAATAGCCCGGAATCTCGCCAGAATTGACACCGTCGTCCAAAAACCAAAAATTGCATTAATGATCATAACTCGGCCGTTTCTTCATCAAAGCACGCACTTCCACCTCCCATATCTTCGTGTTGACGTCCTCTTCCCGGTGGTAGCATCCATTCTCCGCCTCTCCAACTCGTTCGCCCGTGAGATCAAGAAAACCAACGCCGTGTAGCCATTTTCGGAGTTCTTCAAGTTCATCCTCATATCTCCCTCTCCGGTGGGTCTTTCTCAACTCCGATTGGTTCCTTGTGACCATGAGGGAGTCTAGCATCTAACCTTTCAATCAATTTTAGGATCCCTCAAGATTTGGAGACGAATTTCGTGTTTTGGTCATTTCGGCCAGAGCTTCGTTCGTCGCCAAATTCGTCGTCTCCGGTGAGTTTGGATCCAATTCCTTGCTCCTATAGATCCCTAAGGATGTCATCTAGAGGATCCATGAATTTATTTGGTCAAGTTTTATGCAAAAATGGGGCAAAAATCCGGATTTTTGGAGTTGTTCTAAGCCTCTGTTTTTTTGGAGCTTACTGTGTTCGTGCGTGCGTGCGTGTGCCGGGCCGCCGCGCCACGCCGCTGCCGCCGCCACGCACGCACTGCGCGCTCCCACGTGCCCCGGCGCTGCCGCCCGCCGCCGCGCCGCCGCTCGCCCCTTCGCCGGCCCCACCCCCCTCCTCCATGCCCCTCGAAGCTCCACCTCTCATGGCCATGGCATGAGCCAAAGCTAGGAGAAGACCCCAAGTCAATGACAGTGGGCCCCACATGGCATAGGCTCCATCCCAACCCAAAAATCAGAAAAATTGAAAACGGAATATTCCGCGGAATATTCCCTCGTTTTCCAATTTTCCAAAATTCAAACTTCGGAAGCTCATATCTTTTCCGTCCGAACTCCGATTGGCTCCGTTCAAATTTCTAAATTCATATAAAATCAAGATCTACCTGTCAGTACTACTTTTGTATTTTTTGTATTTTATTTATTTTCTTGTATTTATTTGTTGTCTCATTTTGCGCGTAGCCGAGGACCCCGACGCGACCGCCGACCCCGCCGCCGGACTTCAAACATTCGACGACCTCATTGCGACCGAAGGAAAGTCTCCTTGACGCATGTTGAACCGATGTTTATAACTGTGTTTTAAACGTTTTATAAACTTGCATGCTATGTTTGTCATCGTATGTCAAATATAAGTGTATAGTTAAACCGAATTGTGATTACCTCCTTTGTTATCGACATCCATGTTATTTGTAACCCTAGGACATTTGCTATGCCATGTTTATGCTTATATGGTACCCTTTGTGCAATAGTACGGTAGAATTGCTTAGGACCATTCTCGATGAAAACAACCCATGGGTGGGATTACTCAAAAATAATGATTTCAAGTATGATTTGGAAATGATTATTTGAGTTTGGTACTGTTTTTATAAAATAAAAGAAAAGGAAAGATGGTTTGGACTTGGGCGGAATGGAATGTCGGGTGGGTGCGGATGGAGCACTAGTTGTCTTGTGCAAGTGCCGCCCCAAGTCAATTAAGGACCGACGCTTGTGATTGTCCATTCTAAGCATAACCGTACTACCACATGTCTATAATGGTACGACCTGGCTAACTAATTTGTAGAAACCTAACTTAGACTCACCAAATGGTGGAATGTGAGTGCCGGATAGAGGCAATGTTGTTTTTCTCACACGGCGCAAGAGGGGGCTTCTGTACTGGGTGGCTAGAACCCTAACAGCGGTGAAACCTCAGCGGGTGGGTCGGGTTAGATGTATACATTGTAAAGGCCTTGTCATGATCTCTCTACCGGCACACCAAAGGAAGTGTGTTAATAGCTTGGCATCAAGAGACGATCATGTCTTGTGGGTAAAGTTGTACACCTCTGCAGAGTTAAAACTATTCGAATAGCCGTGCCTACGGTCAAGGGCAAAGCAAAGAATGCTTTCATATTGGTAGACTTTGGTTTTGGTTTTTAAACATTAAAAGGTGTTTTGTTTTGGGATTCGGGAGTGGTTAGAACTCTCGGATGTTGAATGGCGGATTGAGCCAACACGGTGGATAGAACCTGTTTTATACTTTGACGGAAAGAGTCATGTATGATTAACCTTGTCTTTTAAAAGTTGGCGGTTAGAGCCTTTATATTAGTGATGGTGGATAGAACCTTCACTGCAATATTAAATGATTCAATTGTTAAAAAGGAACTGTAAAAAGATGCTTTGTGAAACTTATTACTTAAGTATGGTTTAATAAAATTTGGCTTTGTGCAAAAGAGCCCTATTAAGCCCCTTTGGAAAGCCCCACATAATCATATTTTCCCCAACTTGCTGAGTACTTTTGTACTCACGTGCTACACAACTTGTCATCATCAGAAAACTACCAGGACGCAACTGAAGATGGTTAGTTCTACCCCGAAGTGTTCGAGGAGGATTGCCAGGATAACTAGTCGCGCTTCTTGTCGTCGCCTGTGGCGTTTTTGGGTGTTCGCTATTTTTGCTTTTGGTTTCCGCTGTCGTGTCTCCGGTCTTTTGACCGAGTATTTTAATAAGTGGCCATGTGGCCCATACTTTAATATTTATGTTACAACTTTCGTTCTGTTCGGCAATGACGTATCACTGTTGACTGTGTGTACTAGCTACTGATCTGGTACTAGTATGGAAATACACAGGAGATTTCGGATAGCTGATCCGGGGTCTCACACATAGCTTCGTCGTTCTTCCATGTTAGAACTACATGAATAGAATTTTAGTAATTTAATCAAGTTGCATTGAAATGAAACATACAAATGAAATATTACCTTCGGAACTACGGGTAATAATGTTGCGTGTACACTTGGTTGGCCATGTTGTATTCATTGGTGGACATCAAGGCCAATCATTGTGTAGTGAGCAATTCTGCCTTGTAATCATGCCAGATTTGCCCCGTCCATGCACTTGTCGTTTGCCATTATTGGCACAGTATGGCATAAACCTCAGGGTCATGCCACTCATAGACCCATTGGGTGGGAGGTTGTGTATGAGCATCAGAGATGGAGTAATCATAGCTGCCATATGAGCCATAGCTCTCTTGCGTCTCGGCAATGCTACAGAAACTACATATATCCTGTGGTGCGTCATTTCCCTTCCCTCCAGTAGTTGTCCACTATGATTAGGGAATGCCATGGTCTCTGTCCTGTGTTGCATGAGTGAACTGTGACTCCCCTGTAAATTCAACGAGACGCTGCTTTTCTTATTAGTGCTTGAGAGGGATGGAGACAATGGCACCGGACTCACCTCCATCTGTGTCTATTTTGGAGCTGCTATCATTGGACTCTTGGTACGGCGGGCTCCGACGATCCATAATATGGACAAACACTTTTTCTTTAGCTTCCAACATGAAAGATTGACCCCCTAAAGTGCCAGATATGCAAATTCGATGAAGGACTACTTAGCTTAGCAAAAGTGAACTTTTGACTAAAAAAAGTGGACTTCAGGAACTAACCTAAGAATAGCTCTCTCTCTCTCTCTCTCTCTCATACTCTTGCAAAGAATTGGATAAGTGGAAAAAATGCTAAAAATGCTTTTCATTTCTAGCCTAACAACACATGCACTTTGTTAGAACTACTCAACCGAAAATCGAGTGTATCAAGAGAAATTCGAGATTTTTTGACGAAAATCGTTGCAAATCATGCATATTCGTTCAAGCCATGGAAATTCATTGGACACATAGATTTTCACTGTGGGGAGTCGGATTTCCATACTTACCGATCGAAATTCATCGAGGCTACAACGAAAACACGGCGAGCAGTGGCCGGTGACAAGCGGAAGCGACTGGAATCTGGTCGGAAGAGGATGGGGTATGTCCGAGCATCAATAATTGGCCGTCTGAACCATTCCCTAGCGTGTAATAAGGACGAGCTGTCAGGTGGGCTGGAGTGGGCCGCATGGTCTAAATGGGCTCGGTCTATGGGCTCAAAGCCTGCAGGCTGGCCTTTTATTTTTTATTTTTTATTTTATTTTTTTACAATTTGAATGCCTCAAAAACGTCTCCAAATTTCATTTTTTTTCAAAAAAAAACATTTACACCATAGGTCATAAGGCTATTAATATGAATTATAGAAAAAATTTTGTTAATTTTTTTTCAAATTTTTCATTTTTTTTTAATTTGGGCGGTACACCAAGCGAAATCTGATTTCGTTCCCGGTTGGTAAGGTGGAATTTCACAAAATTCGATCAATTTCATCGAAATTTAGAACCCTGCCCATAACCCTAAAGGTAATGTTTCATTTCATTGCAACTCAATTTTTTACTAACTATCGACGTTTGATGTTGGTAATAATCTTAGGGGTGTGTGAATCTGCGGGGCAAGGCACTAGATCGGGAACTCGATGGTTACACAAGACAAGGAGTTATACAGGTTCAGGCCCTCAACAGTGGAGGTAATACCCTAGTCCTGTGTTCTAGGATTATGCGTCTCTTTTGGGGGGGTCCTCCCTATCCCCTTATAGAAGGTAAGATTGTAACCACCGAGGAAACCACCTCGGTTATGGAAGGATATGATCCCGTTACTTGTAAACAACTCGGACTCTCCAAGATTCATGGCACTATTCTTATTATCATGACTTCAACCCACGCGAAGGATCAGCTTTCGGCTTACTTTGTCCAAGTGCTTTGTGACAAGCAAGGAGTTTGCAAAGGACTTGATTTTTCTTCTTTGATATCTTCTTGACTCCTTCCTTGGAGTAGGACGCCAGCGCTTGACCCTTGTTGGGGTGCGCCAACCATAATGTTGAGAGTAGGTCCCACCCAGCGCATCGAGCGTACGTCTGGATTGCGTTCAATAGGATGCTTGGCAGTCCGCTCGGCTTGGGGCGTTTACCTGATTTGGGGGCGTCGGGTGTTTTTCCCTTCAGATGCTGGTGATCGACCAAACTTGGGGCACACCTGGGAATGCATCCTGGTAGCATGCTGGTGATCAACCCGACTTGGGGTGCACCTGAGTTGCATCTAATAGGACGCTGGTGTCCAGCCCGACCTGGGGCGCACCGGGGTCGCGTTCAATAGGACGCTGGTGATAAGCCTAACTTGGGGCGCACCGAGGTTGCATCCAATAGGACGCTGGTGATCAGCCCAACTTGGGGCGCACCGGGGTTGCATCCAATAGGACGCTGGTGATCAACCCGACTTTGGCGCACCGGGGTTGCATCCAATAGGACGCTGGTGACCAGCCCGACTTGGGGCGCACCGGGATTGCATCCAATAGGACGCTGGTGATCAGCCCGACTTGGGGTGCACCTGTGTCGCATCCCACCGGACGCTGGCCGAGTGATATTTACACATGGTCCCCTCTTTGTTGTCCTTCCGACATCCTTGCGCTCCAGCTTGAGGCGTACTCGAGAAGCTTTGACTTGGTCCAGGCCCAAAGTCTTCGGTTAAGCCCGAACTGGGAATGTGCCTTCGAGTCCGCCCTGTCCATTTGCGGAAGAAGAGGTTCCAATTTCCCCGCCCAAAAAGCAGCGCCCTAGCCTCGCACGATGCATTTAATGCGATTTCCAGCAGAGGTGGTTTCCTTCTTTTCCTTATTCTTCATTTCTCCACCGTCACTTTCCGCGTTGTGTTTCCCTAGGGTTCCTCATTTCTTCATCATCTGAAATGGCTTCCTCTTCCCCCACCGGGCCCGATGCGTCGCCCTCTCCTCAGGATCGGACCACCTCGGTGGTAACAGAAGCGCGCCTGGAGGCGATGGCTTTCGTCGGGATTCTTCCTCCATTGGTGTTGATTGGAGCACGCCCAGCGGCAGGTGAGTCCTCCCCTACCCCTCGTTTCAAGGAGGTCGTTGTCTTTGAGTCTTTTTTCTGGTGCGGGTTTGGTTTGCCCTCTAGCGCCTTCTTCCGTGGCCTCCTTCACCATTATGGGATTGAGTTAACTCACCTCAACCCCAACTCTATTCTTCAAATTTCTGTTTTTGTTCACCTGTGTGAGGCCTACATTGGCATTCGTCCTCATTTCAGCCTTTTTCGCCATCTCTTCCTCCTCAAACCCTTCCCGAATAAGAATGCTCCCAAACTGGTTGGGGGTGCTTGTCTTCAACTCTGGGATGGATTGAGGAGATCTTATTTTGCCATTCCTTTCTGGTATTCCAACAAGGGTTGGCATCAAGAGTGGTTCTACTGCTGCAACCTCGAGTCGCTTCTTCCTGCTTTCTCTGGGCGGAAACCTGTTGTCTCAACTTCCTGGACTACGCCTCCTCCCAACTCCGATGAAGATCAAGTCAGGGAACTCATGGATATCATTCATCAGTTGAAGAGTGCTGGTCTGCATAGGGTTGGTATTGCTACTAGCTTCGTTGTTCGCCGTATTCAGCCACTCAAGGAATGGGTCCACCCAGGGTTTGAATATCTGGGGAGGTTAGACCCCACTCGGGAGCTGTCTACCAAGGCTCCAGAGGAACTTGTGGAGAGACAGCTCAACGATTTCTTTGCTCCTGGTATCATGTTGGACTACAGGATGTGTTCGAAGTCCTTCCGCATGGCGCACCCTCCTCCCCCAGTAACCTTCAGATCCCCAACCGGGCTTCTACTTGCTTGGCTTTTGCTGTCCTAATCTGGATATTTTTTCTTCATCATTATACAGGGACGAGAGGTTTTCTTTTCCGATGCCCCAATCCCCGGGTATCCCGACTACCTGGGGGAGACTGAGGAGACCCGGTCAACCTTCGTCCAGCGAGATCTTTGAAGACGTGGAGACGATAGTGCCGAAGGTTCCAAGCTCCCCGGACTCTGTTGCCCTTCCAGAAGATATCCCCCCTTCAGGGGCAGGCTCGAAACAAACTGCCACATCCTCCCCCGTTGCGCAAAGGGTGAAGAGGGGGAAAGGAGTGGCCACACAAGAATCTTCATACCCCCAGGCCACCTCTAGTCCTCCGCGCGGTGGTCCGACCATCTGGGAACCTTCAAGCCAGCCTTCAGCGCAATCCGCCCTGCCGACCGAAGAAACTGGCTTGGGGGCCGCACCTCTTGGTAGTAGCTTGTCTCCCCGGGCTGGACCGGGTTTGAAGATAAAGAGGTCCAATAGGTAGTCGTTTTGTTCTGCTTTCTCCGTCAGTCTTGGTAGGCCCTGTCGTGTCTGATTTTTTACTCTTTTGTTTTTGTTAAGAGATCTTCATCCGACGTCCCGGTGGGTACGCCAAGTGGAACTCCTCAGGGCCTTGACCCCGAGGATGTCTCCCGTTTGGACGAGACGCCTTCTGCGGGTGCGGCCACTTCGGGGGATGCCGAGGTCCCTCTTGCGGTTACACCAGCTGGTCCTTCTTCCTGCAAGATCTTGCCGCATCCAGAGAGTGGGGGGACGCGGGGGCTAACCGAGGTTTCTCATGTGGAGGAGATACCTCGCTCGACTAAGCTCGCCGAGCCCGCTCTCATGTTGGGCACTTGGGATAGCGAAGCGGAAAAATGGGACACCTTTGACGATGGTGATGAGGAGCAGGAGATGGAGGAGCTCCATGAGTACTCCATCAGATGCTCCTGACTGATCCAAGTTGGTTCCTGGCGTTGCCTTACTCTCTTTGTTTTTTTATATGCGGCCTTTCTACTCTCTCTCTTTCTCTCTCTCTCTCTTTTGTCACCCCTAGACTCTGGGGGCCGCCTTAGGAAGAAAACGGACTTCTTGCGACGCGCCCTCCCCTGGAGAAGCTTGATGTGATTGGCTCCCTCCATGGTAAGTTCCTTTCTTGGCCGACTGATTTTTGCAGTCCTTTGTTTTCATCTTCTAACCTTGTCTGGTATTCTCAGCCAAAGATGTCGTTATTGCGGAACTTCAGCTTCAACTTGCAGTGTCGGAGGAACAATGTAAGTCATCGGAGAAGAAGTCACAGGCCTCCGAGGGAAAGCTCAAGGCTGCTGAGAATCGCGAGCGCCAAGCCACAGCCATGCAGTGTCGGGAGAGCTCGAAGGTACGAGTCTGATTCCCTTCTTTGTCCTTCCTTGGCAGTTTGCATGTCTTGGATTGCTGACCCGCTCTGCTTGCAGAGCACCGGCGAAGGGCACGAGTGTAGTTTGATGATCTTGAGAGACACGTCCAACGGGCCGATGCGCTGCGCTTGGCCTTTCAGCAGGCTTCTGAGTCGGTGCTAACCGTCTTGCACCCCTCCGACCCAGGTAGCGGTACCCAGGCCCTCCAACGCCTACGGGCAGCTCCCGAGAGGCTCAGGGCCCACGTGCGAGAGAGAGCGATCACAAGTTCTAGCCAGGCGTTGGCGATCGTGAAGTCAATGTATCCCCGGGTGGAGCTTGAGGTCGTCAAGGAGGGCTTTGCTTGTACTGTAGACGATGAGCAGGCCGTCGCTCTTTTGAAGGAGGTTGAGGATATCTCGAGGGCTTTAGCCGAAAACCTGGAAATAGATCCTGCATAAACGTGTGTAAAGCCGGGGTCTGAAACTCATTAGCTGGGAATGCACATAGGCTTGGCATTTTGCCTCCCTAATTCTTGATGAATTAACAGCCTGCTGTCTCATCTGACTGAAGTGCCATCCGCGTTCTTTTATCCAACTGGACCAGTGCCCGAGTGCTTTGACTAAGCAGTGAGGCTTCCGAATGCCTGTCGGGTCAACAGGCTAGTGTCTATTTCGACAGGGTTTGCCTGAGTGCTTTTGGCCGACTGGGTTGTCCTCCGAGTGTTTTTTCAATTGGCGCTGACACCAAGGAGACGACTTAGTAGGATCAAGAGTGTTCACTTATTAAGTGTTGTGGTTGCAGGGTCGAACATTTTAAGTTGGGGACTCATGCACGTGCGAACGTGCACTTATTAAGTGTAGCCCCCGGCTTACTGCCTAGTTGAGGAGCAAGTAGGCAGTAAGGCAAGAAAAAAGGTAATTGAAAGTAGGAGGGAATTATGACGTCATCGGGCTTTTTTGTCACGCGGCTTGCATGGCTAGTTTGAACTTGTCTCGGGATTGCAGCGTCGCTTTGGCTTCCCGCCCCTGCATTTAATCCCGTGCTCTTCGGCTTCCGCGCTTGTAGATATAAGAAGGGGTATGCGATCGCTTATTCATCGTTCCCCATCTCCAGCTCTCCTACTTCCCTTGCCTTCCTTTTCCCCTGCAATGGCAGACCTTCCTGGCCCCTGGTACGTGGGGTTTCCTCACGAGGAAGTGTGGAGGGCGATAGCGGAAGCCATGGAGAGGGAGGCCGTCGTGCCCGACACCGCCACCGTGGACGCGCTTCTTGACGTCGTCCCTCGACTCTTCAAGGCGAGGGACGCCCCTCATTGAGGCGGTTGGTCGCGCGCGTCGTGGGGAGGCCTAGAAAGGACAAGCTGCATGTAATATTTTTTTATGTGAATATATATAATGAAATGGAAGACTAATTTGTTTATTTTCCCTGTGCATTCCTATTTTGCATGGCTTACAAATGTAATCCGAAACCGTCCCCTTTTTCTTTTATGCATTTCATCCGACTGGCCGAGCCCCCAAGTGCCGGCAGTCGGCTGGCGACTTCCTTGCGCGGACAAGTTTGCGGGTGACTGGGGTTTGTTTCAGATGGACCAGTGTTTTTACGATTTAGGATTATTTGGTGTGCTCAGATTTCTTTGCTGATGCTTTGGGAGACAGGGATATTTGGAACATTTTTTCCAAGCACAGAAGAAAAAACTTTTATTCGACAAGATACAGAGTTTTATGCGTAGAAACGATGTAGCTGTTCTATGTTCCAGGTATTGCCGATAGTTGCCCCATCTTCGCGCTTGAGCCAGTAGGTTCCTGGTCGTACTACCTCGTCGATAACGTAGGGCCCCTCCCAGCTTGGGGAGAGTTTGTGCTCGCTCTTCTGATTCTTTCTTAGAACCAGATCTCCTTTGGAGAAGGCGCGGCCCTGAACGTTCTGATCGTGATAGCGGCGCAAACCTTTGAGGTATCTGGCTGACCGGATTGGAGCTACATCCCTTGCCTCTTCCAGCTGATTGAGGTCATCTCGTCTGCTTTCTTCTGATTTGTCTTCATTGTGGCTCCGAACCCTCGGGGATCCGAATTCCAACTCGGTTGGTAAGACCGCTTCCAACCCGTACACCAGGAAGAAAGGTGATTGCCTAGTAGCCCGACTGGGGGTGGTTCTGAGCCCCCAGAGTACTGACAGCAATTCTTTCACCCATCAAGTAGCGTAAGGGTTGAGGCGATCAAAAATTCGTGCCTTGAGTCCTTGTAGTACCATGCCGTTGGCGCGTTCGACCTGTCCGTTGCACCGCAGGTGAGCCACTGATGCAAAACAGATTTTGATTCCTAGCTCCTCGCACCAGCTTTGGAATTCCTCCCCTCTAAACTGAGTACCATTATCGGTGATGATTCTGTTCGGCGTGCCGAAGCGAACCACAATTTCCTGGAAGAACTCCTTGGCTTTTGCTGCTGTTATGGTGGCAACTGGCTTGGCCTCAATCCACTTTGTGAACTTATCTATGGCGACAAAAAGATGCGTAAATCCGCCTTGCGCTTTTTTCAGCGGGCCTACCATGTCAAGTCCCCAAGCCGGCATGTGGATTTGCCAAGTGAAAAATTGGCAGCCTTCATAGGTGCGAACAATGTCCTCTGCATCTGTTACTGCAGTCGGCCAAAAGAAACCTTGTCGGTAGGCTTTTTCGACTAGGGTTCTTGAGGCCGCGTGGTGTCCGCAAATTCCCGAGTGGATTTCCTTGAGGAGATCTTTTCCTTCTTGCTCTGAGATGCAACGTCTAAGTATTCTGGAGGCACTCTTCCGGAAGAGTTCCCCATCGATGACTGCATAGCTTTTGCTTCTACGCGTGATGCGTTCTGCCTCAATGCGATCTTCGGGTAGTTCATCCTTGGTTAAGTAATTTAGGTAAGGTCTCGTCCAGTCGGGGCTGATGACCAACACCTCTGCGACGGCTGAAGGGGATGGGTTCCCATCTCGTTGATGCAGGGTAGCTGAGGGCTTATGAAGTTCTTCCACAAAAACACCCGCTGGTACGTCTGCCCGACTGGAACCTAGTTTGGCGAGATCGTCGGCAATTTTCTTATCTCGTCTGAGTATATGGGACAGCTCCAGTCCATCGAACTTGTCCTCCAATCTACGCAGTCTTGGCAGTACCCGGTCATCATGTTGTCAACGCACGACCAATCTTTTTGCACTTGGTTGATTACGAGCTGGGAATCTCCGCGAACCGCCAATCGTCGGATTTCGAGTGATGTGGCGATATGGAGCGCGTGGATGAGTGTTTCATATTCGGCGGTGTTATTTGATGCTGGAAAATGGATCTGCAAGACATACTTTAGCTTCTCTCCTTTCGGGGACGTGAGCACAACGCCAGCCCCCGCGCCGCTGAGCATGAGAGAGCCATCAAAGTGCATTGTCCAATACTCGAGCTCCTTGTTGATCGCTGGGCTCTGTAGTTCTGTCCACTCGGCGGTGAAGTCAGCTAATGCTTGCGACTTTATGGCCGTGCGTGGCTTGAAAGTAATTTCAAAGGCTCCAAGCTCAGCTACCCACTTTGCGATCCTCCCGGTGGCTTCCCGGTTGTGGAGTATATCTCCAATCGGGAATGAAGTGACCACCGTGCTCCTGGAAGTAATGCTTGAGCTTGCGGGAGGTGATCAGCACAACATAAATAGGCTTCTGAATTTGCGGGTATCACACTTTAGATTCACCTAGTACTTCACTGATGAAGTAAACCGGACGTTGTACCTTTTGCTGATGTCCGTCTTCTTTGCGTTTTACGACAATTGCTGCACTAACCACATGAGTCGTCGCGGCTATGTAGAGAATAAGTTGCTCTTCCGGCAATGGGGATGCCAGTACCGGTGGTTTAGTCAGGAAAGCTTTGAGGTCCTCGAAGGCTTGCTGTGCTTCGACGGTCCACTCGAACTGGTCCTGCTTTTTCAGGAGTTTGAAGAACGGTGTTCCCCACGTCCCTAAACGAGAGATGAATCTGCCGAGTGCCACCATACACCCCGTGATCTTTTGGACGTCCTTCTGATTCGCTGGCGGCTTCATCTTCAAGATGGCGTTGATTTTCTTTGGATTTGCCTCGATGCCCCAGTGGGATACAATGAACCCAAGAAGCTTTCTAGAAGGAACTCCGAAAGTGCACTTCTCAGGGTTTAGTTTCATTCGGTAGGCTCTCAAGCTTTTGAATGTCTCGGTCAAGTCGGAGATAAGGTCTCCTTTCGACCGAGATTTAACCACCACGTCATCCTGAAAGTGCATCTAGGCCCCCTAATATTATTTTGGTTGATTAATGACAAACGATTAAAGAATCTAACATGTTCAACTAGTTTATGAACAGGTAAAAGTTTTAAGAAGAGATCATCTACGTCCATCAGGTACCCTCAAATTGAATTGAGTAAGAAAAACGGCAATAGCGTATGTAATTTTAATTTGTTGAGTCATAGAAATGCCGTACTATTAAGAGGGGTGCTTTGAAATTGGTCTAGAGATGGTCTATATGCTCAGATGAATGATGATTAGTCTCTTGGGAGGTTTAAAATCTCCACACTCACATTGGAATGGGTTTGTGTTTAAGTTCCTATCGGATGTTCCGATGTTAGGTCAGAGGTTCCGAATCTCCAGACATTCCGATGTGTCGCTGTGCTCAGGTCCGAAGTCTTTTGTAAGGGTCGGATATTCCGATATTTTGTATCGGAAGTTCCGATGCGTATTGTTCTCCTGTTAGGGTACTCTCTGCTGAGATCGGAAGTTCCGATACGTGTTGTCCTGAAAAAGGGTACTCTCTGTCGAGTTCGGACTATCCAAAGTTTTGCTTCGGATGTTCTGAAGTAGTTGTTTTCCAGTTTGGGAACTCTCTGTTTGTTTCGGATGTTCCGATAATCCAATCAGACATTCCGATGTTGACTTGGAAAGTTTTGTCAACTCCTCTCTCTGGGTGTCATCGGAAGTTCCAAAGTTGATATCGGACATTCCGATGCGTTCAGTTTTCGACCGTTGGAGCTGTCCAAGTTCTGGTAGTTTGCACTCATCGGAAGTTCCAAAGTTGGGATCGGATATTCCGATGTGTGGCTGAGTGCGGGTATAACGGTTAGTTTTGAACCAAAACTATAAATACCCCTCTCCCCCTCCTTTTGAGGGTTACACACTTGCCTTTGCTGAAATCTTGAGCACCTTGAGCACATCCTAGAGCTTTCTTGAGTCCTCCACCTTGATCTTAGTGATCATCTAGTGTGTGAGAGAATCAAGTGAGATTGTGAGCTAAAAGAAAAGAGTTTCATTCATCTTGAGCACTAAAGAGCATCTCCAAGATCAAGAATCAAGCGCATTCATTTCTCTTGAAGGTTGAAGGACTCCTAGACGGCTAGGCATCACTCACGAGCTCCCGACAATTGTGGGAAGCCGTGAGAAGTTTGTGAAGGCTCGTTCCGCCTCCGAAAGGGAAGGAACACATAGTGGAACCAAACTTCAAGTGTGACCGAGGTTTGGGAGGAAAGGGTTGGAAAAGACCCGGCTCTTCGTGAGCCTCCTCAACGGAGATGTACGATCCCCTCAAGGATCCGAACTCTGGGAAATAATTTCTTGCGTATTGTGCTCTTGCTTTTCGATTGATATTTCCTAAGACTTGTTGATTTACATTCTTGTGTTTGCTAGTGGACTAGAACAAGTATTTGGATTACTAGTGTTAAGCTCAGCTCTCTTTTCTCTGAACTGTTCGGATATTCTGAGTGAATACCGGAAGTTCCGATATTATCAGAAGTTCCGATATTGGATCGGAACGTCCGACACTTTTCCGCTGCAGTAAATTTCTTTAAAATTTCAAATAGCCTATCCACCCCCCCTCTAAGTCAAAACCTCCAAGTAGCGATAGTGAGTTAGATAGTGATGATAATGATGATGATGATGCTCTATTTTGTGATTTGAGCAAATCAGCAATTGCTAAAATCCATAAGCTAATGAAAAGAATGGATAGCCAAGAGGAAACTCTTGAGAAGCAAGAAGAACTACTAATTTGTGAAAAGAAGAAAAATCTTGCTCTTGAGAAGGTCCTCACAAAAGAAAAGGAGACGATTGAATTGTTAACAAAAAAACTTGAGTTGGCTAATAATTCAATCGCATTGCTTAAGGGTTCAAATGAGTCACTACAATAGAATGTCATAAGCCTAGAAAACAATCTTCAAGCTCTTGAAGTGCAAATTGAATCTCTTAATGATCTTAATTCTCCAATTGTTGATTTATCAACGGCTTCTATTCCTTCTACTAGCAATGGTTGCTCTCGTTGCTATAATGTTGATATTAATGCTTGTACTACTAACTATCAATTTGTGCAAGTATTAAAAGGCGAAAATGAGAGATTAAGTGCCTTGGTAAGATACGGTTGCATAAAGACTTATCAATCCAAAGACGCCCTATACAAGACCATCAATGGTTGAGGCAACAAAAACAAAGAAGGGCTAGGATATGATAAGTACGAGTGCAAAGGAAATGACCGTGTGGTGGTAAAAGGTAAGGAATGCATTAAATTTGTCAACGGAAACGACAAACAGCCATTGACCACCACACATGTCATCAAGGCCGGGCAAAAACCGAAGAAGCATCCTCAACATTATGCATCACACTCAATTCATTATGCTTCTTATGTCTTGAAGAGGAACCACCGTGGTAAAGTGGTTGCTCATTTTGTCGGTGCCCACAATTCAAATGAAATGAGCAAGAAGAAGGTGTGGGTACCGAAAGTCTTAATCACTAACTTGCATGGGCCCAAAAGGATTTGGGTACCTAAAAACAAGACCTAATGTGCTCTTGTAGGCTTATACCTCCGGGGGATCAAGTTGGGTGCTTGATAGTGGTTGCACAAACCACATGACCGGAGAGAAAGGAATGTTTTCATCTTTTGATGAAAAGGGTCACAATATGAAAATATTGTGTTTGGTGATAATGGTAAAGGTGAGGTAACGGGATTAGGAAAAATCGCAATTTCTAATGATCATTCTATATCAAATGTCTTGCTAGTTAAATCCTTAAATTACAATTTGTTATCCGTATCACAACTTTGCGAGATGGGCTATAATTGTTTATTCTCTAATGTGGATGTGATCGTCTTTAGAAGAGATGATTCCTCGGTTGCTTTTAATGGACATTTGAAGGGTAAGCTCTATTTAGTTGATTTCAACTCAAATAGCGCTAAACTTCAAACTTGCTTGATGGCAAAGTCGAGCATGGGTTGGTTATGGCATCGCCGACTAGCCCATGTTGGCATGAGGAACCTCGACAAGCTTCTAAAGGGAGATCACATTATTGGACTAACAAATGTTGAATTTGAGAAGAACAGGATTTGTAGCGCTTGTCAAGCCAAAAAACAAGTTGGAGCGCGTCATCCCGCTAAGAACATCATGACAACGACACGACCATTGGAACTTCTACACAAGGATCACTTCGGACCCGTTGCTTATATGAGCATCGGAGGTAACCCGTTGCTTATATGAGCATCGGAGGTAACAAGTATGGTTTAGTTATTGTTGACGATTTTTCTCGCTTCACTTGGGTTTTCTTTTTGCAAGAGAAAAGTGAGACTAAAGGTATAATCAAGAAGTTCATAAGAAGAGCTCAAAATGAATTCGAATTGAAGATCAAGAAGATTCGAAGTGATAATGGAAGCGAATTCAAGAATACTCAAGTCGAAGAATTTCTTGAGGAAGAAGGGATAAAGCATGAGTTCTCCGCTCCATACTCCCCTCAACAAAACGGCGTTGTAGAAAGGAAAAATCGGACATTGATCGAGATGGCAAGGACAATGCTTGATGAGTTCAAGATCTCCGATCACTTTTGGGCGGAAGCCGTCAACACCGCATGTCATGCGATCAACCGATTATATCTTCACAAAATCTTGAAGAAGACGGCATATGAGCTCCTCACTGGTAACAAGCAAAATGTTTCATATTTTAGAGTTTTTGGTAGTAAATGTTTTATCCTAAACAAGAAGCCAAAGAACTCCAAATTTGCCGCCAAAATCGATGAAAGCTTCTTGCTTGGGTATGGATCAAATGTGTACGCCTATCGAGTTTTCAATAAAACCACGGGTTGTGTTGAAATATCGAGAGACATAACATTTGATGAATCTAATGGCTCTCAAGTGGAGCAAGTTGATTTAAATGTGTTAGATAATGAAGAAATGCCTAGCATTGCAATCAAAAGAATGGCAATAGGTGAAGTGAGGCCACAAGAAAATGAGCATCAATACAACTCATCAACTCGAGTGGAGCCGCTCACCTCAACTCAAGAACAAGGAGCACCTCAAGAGAGCTCAAGCAAACTCATGGAGGATGATCAAATTGAATACATCGAGCCAATTCAATATACATCTCAAATGCCACATCCAAGGGTGCATCAAAGTATCCAAAGAGACCACCCCATCGACAACATTCTTGGTGACATCCAAAAAGGGGTAACTACACGTTCCAGAGTAGCCAATTTTTGTGAATTTTACTCTTTCGTGTCTACTTTGGAACCCTTGAAGGTAGAAGATGCATTAAAGGATCCGGATTGGGTGATGGCAATGCACGAAGAGCTAAACAACTTCGTTAGGAATAAAGTATGGTCGTTGGTGGAAAGGCCAAATCAAAATGTGATTGGAACCAAATGGGTCTTCCGCAACAAACAAGACGAAAACAGAGTTGTCACAAGAAACAAGGCTCGGTTGGTAGCTCAAGGATACACTCAAATCGAAGGTTTGGATTTTGGTGAGACTTATGCTCCAGTTGCTAGATTAGAGTCAATTCGTATATTGGTTGCATTTGCTACTCACCATGATTTCAAGCTTTTTCAAATGGACGTCAAGAGTGCTTTCTTAAATGGTCCAATCGCCGAACTAGTATATGTTGAGCAACCGCCGGGGATGGAGGATCACAAGAACCCTACACACGTGTACAAACTCCATAAGGCGCTCTACAGACTTAAGCAAGCACCTAGAGCATAGTATGAATGCCTTAAGGACTTTCTTATTAAAAAGGGTTTTGAAATTGGTAAAGCCGATCCTACTCTCTTCACAAAATATGTTGATGATGATTTATTTGTATGCCAAATATATGTCGATGACATTATATTTGGTTCTACTAATAAGAACTTTTGTGAGGAATTTAGTAGGTTAATGACAAAAAGGTTTGAGATGTCGATGATGGGTGAGCTAAAATTCTTCCTCGGATTTCAAATCAAACAACTCAAGGAAGGGACATTCTTATGTCAAACAAAATATATCAAGGATATGCTCAAGAAGTTTGACATGGAGAACACCAAGCCAATTCATACACCCATGGCAACCAACGGACATCTTGGTTTAAATGAGGAAGGTAATCCAGTGGATCAAAAGGTATATCGATCCATGATAGGCTCATTGCTTTATCTTTGTGCATCTAGGCCAGATGTTATGCTTAGTGTTTGCATGTGTGCAAGATTTCAAGCCGCTTCGAAAGAGTGTCACCTAGTTGCCGTAAAAAGGATTCTTAGATATCTAGTTCACACACTAAATCTAGGGCTTTGGTATCCTAAAGGATCAAAATTCGATTTGATTGGATATTCGGATGCTGATTATGCGGGTTGCAAAGTGGATAGAAAAAGTACCTCGGGGACTTGTCAATTCTTAGGTAGATCACTAGTCTCTTGGTCCTCAAAGAAACAAAACTCGGTAGCTCTATCCATCGCCGAAGACGAATATATTGCCGCGGGAAGCTGTTGTGCACAATTGCTATGGATGAGGCAAACTTTGAGGGATTTTGGACTAAAGCTGGATAGAGTGCCACTCTTATGTGACAATGAGAGTGCTATTAAGATAGCCAATAATCCCGTCCAACACTCCCGGACCAAGCACATAGATATCCGCCACCACTTTCTTAGGGATCACTCACTAAAAGGAGACATTAACATTACCTATGTGAGAACCGAGAAACAATTGGCCGATATATTCACCAAACCTCTAGATGAGAATCGCTTTTGCGAGTTAAGAAGTGAGCTAAATGTCCTAGACTATCGGAATGCGACCTGACGTCTTGCTCGCATTTGACTGTTGTTTCTGACTTTGACTTCGAATCAAAAAGAGTGCAAAATCAGTTAATTGTCTTCGAGATGCTTTATCGTTGATTTCGTCTCTAGTCATTCCTCTCGTGATCATTGCTTTGATTGTTGTAATGCCTTCTGACCACAAGTGGGATGACTCCCGAGTTCACTGGCTCATAGTCTAAATTCTTCCAGTCTTTGAAATCCTATCTTTTCCTCTCTATCTGCTAGAAAAACAAACTCTTCGGAACTTCCGATCCAGGCATCGGAACTTCCGAAATTCTGGAAATTCCTTGTCTTCGGAACATCCGATTTGTCGTATCGGAATATCCGAAGCTCGCTCAACCTCAGTTTCGCTGGAAACCTAAACTCTTCGGAACATCCGATTTCTGTATCGGACTATCTGATCTTCTGGGGATTCTTACCGTTCGGAACTTCCGAACCTTAGTTCAGAACTTCCGAAGTGTGTGTAAACGCTTGAAAAGGACGGTTCGGTTGGCCCCTCCACTTCATCTCCTTATTTCCCTAGCCTCCTTACGTCTCTCCACCTTTTCACCTCTTGTCGTCTTCGGAGTCTCCGACCCTACGGAAACTCCGATCTTCCCCAAGAAAGGTGGTGCTTCGGATTGGAGAATTCTCCCTCGTTTCAAACATGTTTTTTCTTGTTCTCAGGTATACCTAGATCCCTATACTTGAGATCTCTTGTTCTTTGGATTCCTTGATCTATTTCTTTTGGTAGACTTGTTGAACTAGTCCCCTTGTGCCTAGATCCCAAGTTTTATCCAATTGCATCGGTCGATCTTGTAAAAATACTAGTTTTAGGGTTGTACCGAAAATTTCGGAACTTCCGATTTCTTGTGTCGGAACTTTCGATGTAAAGTCGGAACTTCCGATATGGAATCGGAACTTCCGATGAGGACAGTACAGCTCCAAAACCAGAATTCTCTCTAATTCCATCTATCTCAGTGAGTTCACTTCCTATCAGATCTTTTCGATGGATCCCAGCCAAGGTGATTAGGTGTCGTTGAAAAGTTTAAGGAAAAAGGGGGAGAAGAATAAGGGGGAGTTGTTTTTTGAATTTTGAGAATTTTGGGAGAAGTTTGGAGAATTTTGGAATTTTTGGGCACATTGCACATTCACACACATTTTCCTTCTCAGGGGGAGATTTTGTTTTGCATTTTGGTCAAAGGGGGAATTCTGTGTTTTCTCTTTTTGGTCCTTGATACTTTGGATTTCAAAATCTTTTGTAAAATGAATGCCAAATGTTTAATTCTAATTGGTGTTGCCAATGTTTTCATCAAGGGGGAGATTGTGAAATCATGTGCTGAAAAATTGGCTAAGATTTGAACTTGAAAAATGTGTTTTGTGCATGAGTCCGACAATTTGACAAGAAATAGTGAAGTCTCCTTTGTGCCGGACCAAACTCTCAAAAACAGTAAGTTTTGCTTTTGCGCCGGATCAAGTTTTTCTTAGTCCGTGGTGACCAAGTTTTTGAGCTGTGAAATTTGCATCTGTGCCGGATTAGTTTTTTCATACACGCCGGACCAAATTTGTGATCCGTCGTGAACGCATTTTTTTTTTGGAGCGTCGTTTTTGCATGTACGCCGGACCAAAAATTTGGTCCGTCGTGAACGTGCTTTTTAGCGCATGAGCTGGACTCAATTTTCCAAGAAACCAGTAAGTTTCACATCTACGCCGGACCGTTTTTTCTTCAGCCCGTCGTGAACGATGTTTTGAACGTTTTTGCGCTGACATGAAACCGAGCGTGGCGCGTTTACGCCGGACCAAATTTTCTGTCCGGCGTGAATGGCATTTTTGGAAGTTTGACTCTTTTGCGCGCCAGACTTTTTTGGCTCGGTCCGGCGTGAACGGTTTTTGCTCGATTAGGTTTTTGAGCAACTTTGGAATTGAATTTTGGTTTGAATTTGAGATTATGAAATTTGTGAGAATTTCATGATGCTTGTTTTGAAGTGGACTTTATGCAATGCTCGTGTGAGTATTTGCATGGACTAATGTTGAGTCAAGTCGTGGACTTGTGCTCGGAATTGTTTTGTGATTTGTTCATGTGCAGGTATTGCTCGAAGGCGAACGTGGTCGATGATGGGACCGGAACTAGGTTCAGGACTAGGTTCAGGAGGAACTGAGGTCTTGGTGGTCAAGGATGTCATGCGGGACGTTCGAGCTAAGAGAATGGTGCACATGAAGAATGGTTAGTCACGTGAGTATGGCAGGTGGTCATACGCGTGCAAAGTGTTAGTCACGTGAGTATGTTGGGGTTGCCATACGCGTACAAGAGTTGTACTTGGCCAGATTGGGCCAAGTGGAGTTGTGTTGAATACATACTCTTTCTTGGATTAGGAGTGGGACTCCCACTAGGATTAGGATTGTATTCAGGACTCCTTGTGTTTTGCTCCTTAAATAGGAGGGGTGTCTCCTGTTGAAGGGCAACCAAGGTGAGCTAAGCGCATTTGAGAGCCTCAAGCTCAGTTTTAGGGTTTGTACTCTTTTGATGGGAGTACTTTAGACAAAGGAAATAAAGATCAATTTTTCCAAGATTCTTGCGTGCTACAGTAACCGCGCTGCTACAGTGTTTTCTGTTTTTGGTTTGTACTCAGTTTTAGGGTTTGTACTCTTTTGAGTTTCATCTTGATTTGATCCATCAAAACCTTTCTAGGGTATTGATATAGAGTTCCTCAAAGTTTAGTTGATTAATCTTTTGAAATCTTGTTTAATCTTGAAGTTTTGATTAGATCAATTCTCGTCAAGTTCTGGGACAGCAAACTTGTGAAGCTCATAACTTTTGATCCGTAAGTCCGATCGAGCTGATTCGTTTTGGGTTTGATTCGTATCGAACTCTAGTTTCTTGTGTACAAATTTCAGATCGATCTAACAGTTGGATCTCCGGGAATTCGTGTTTTACCAAACCTCTATCATTTTGTTTTTGTCGAATACGAGACAATTATTTGGTTCCGTCTTGGGGTGAACTTTTAGTAGATCAAGAATTTGGTTTTAGCTTTCGCACAATCATTCACCCCCCCTCTGATTGTTATATTCATATACTTCGATCCAACAAGTGGTATCAAAGCAAGGTTTTTCTAATCCATCTTAACCGGTGATTAGATCAATGGATCGTTATTCGACAAAACCATATGTGTTCGATGGTGTTGATTTTCAGTTTTGGAAGGCCAAGATGGAGGCATTCATCCAAGCACAAGGCTTCACAATTTGGGAGAAAGTTTACAAGCCATATGAAGTTCCCGAGAACGACAACGTTAACGACGCCAATCGTGCATATGTTGAAGCAAATAGCAAGGCGCGCAACTTGATCATCCATGGTTTGGGACGCAGCGACTTTGACCGTGTGATCCATCTGAAATCCGCATATGAGGTATGGAAATCTCTTTGTGATTACCATGAGGGTTCTAACACTATCAAAGAGGTTCGTCAAGATCTTTACAAAAAAGAATACATGCGATTTGAGATGAAGCCTAGTGAGTCACTAGATGATTTCTTTGCACGCTTTAATAAGATTCTTAGCAATTTGCATGCTGTTGGAGTTAGCTTTGATGATGATGCTAATGCTAGACAATTGCTTGGTGCATTAGACATGTCAATTTGGGAGATGAAAGTTACATCCATTAGAGAATCTACTATCATGAGTACACTTACATTAGATGTTCTGTATTCTAAGTTGAAAACTCATGAGTTGGATGTTCTTGCCAGGAAGGGTAATATTAAATCAATTGTTTTGATCTCTAACCCTAACATGTCAAATGCAAATTCTTATTCTAGCTTTGCCCTGTCCTCCTTGTCTTCTTTAACAAATGAGCAAATTGAAGAATTTCCTGAAGAAGACTTGGCACTACTCTCTTCTCGCTTTAACAAAGCTTTGCAGAATGTGAGAATGAGAAAGAGAGGTGGTCCTCCAAGGTGCTATGAGTGTGGTGATCTCAACCACATGAGATCAAATTGTCCAAAGCTTACAGGTAAAACATCATGGGAGGAGAAGGACAACGACAGAAGAAAAGAGAAGAAGAAGTTCCCTTCAAGTGATAGAAAGAAGAAGAGCTTCATCAACCGCAAAGTGGTCCACCGAGTTCTTTCCGCTCTTGAACAAGTCAATTTGAGCGATGTGGATTCGGAGAGCAGTGAGGATGATGCAACTCCAAGCAAGCATGATTTGATGGGGTTGTGTCTCGTGGCCAAAAGCAGCGACAACTTCACCGAGGACGATTATGACAGCAACTTCAATGAGGCTTCTCGCGCGAGGAAGGAGAACATATGGCTAGTGGATTCCGGATGCTCTCGCCACATGTCCGGTGATAAGAATTGGTTCTCCTCCCTCACTCGTTCATCTCGTACTGAAAGTGTTACTTTTGGAGATGCTTCTTCCTCTTCTGTTGTGGCAAAAGGTACAATAAAGGTAAGTGACAAGTTTATGTTCAAGGATGTGGCTTTGGTTGAAAACTTGAAATATAACTTGCTCTATGTTTCACAAATGATTGATGAAGATCTTGAGATAAGCTTTAAGAAAAATGAATGCAAAGTGTTAGATGCTTCAGGTGATCTTGTGTTCAAGATTTCTCGTTATGGAAGAGTATTTAAAGCTGATTTTGATGCATCACCTTCTTCTAAGCATAGGTGTCTAGTTGCCAATATTTCTAAAGATTTATTCTTTTGGCATCGTAGACGACTTGGTCATGTTGGTTTTGATCATCTTACTCGTGTAAGTGGTTTATATCTCATACGTGACTTGCCTAAGCTTAAAGGTGATAGCAATCTAGTATGCTCTTCTTGTAGACATGGTAAGATGATTGCAGGTTCACATCCACCTCTTACCATGGTGATGACAAACGCTCCAGGACAGCTACTACATCTTGACACGGTTGGACCATCTCGAGTTCAATCTTTTGGAGGCAAATGGTATGTGCTTGTGATTGTTGATGACTTCTCTAGATACTCTTGGGTATATTTTATGGCATCTAAGGATGAGGCTTTTAATCATTTTAGAAGTCTTATTCTCAGGCTTTCTGTTGATCATCCAGGAGCTCTTAGAGCGATTAGAAGTGATAATGGAACTGAGTTTAAAAATTCTTCTTTTGATCACTTTTGTGCTAAAAAAGGAATTGATCATCAATTTTCATCACCTAGAGTGCCTCAACAGAATGGTCTAGTTAAAAGGAAAAACAGAACGTTGGTTGAGATGGCTAGAACCATGCTAGATGAACATCACACTCCTAGAAACTTTTGGGCTGAAGCGATTTCAACTGCATGTTATGTTTCAAACCGTGTGTTTTGAGATCAAAATTGGGTAAGACTCCATATGAGCTTCGGTTTGGGCATAGGCCTACTGTTTCTCACTTTAGGGTTTTTGGATGCAAATGTTTTGTTTTGAAATCTGGAAATCTTGATAAATTTGAAGCTAGATCAATGGATGGCATTTTTCTTGGATATCCTGCTCATACTCGTGGCTATCGTGTGCTTGTTTTGAAGACTAACAAAATTGTGGAAACTTGTGAAGTTACTTTTGATGAGGCTAGTCCAGGCACTAGTTCAAGTGATGCAGGTACAGGCGCATATGTTCAGGGGGAGAAAATATTTGAAGACAATGATGATGTTGGTGTTGAAGATGAGGTCTTGACTCTTCCTAATGCACAACAAGCTGTAGCACCATTGGCACCTACTTCGACATCACCTACAGCTAACCATCCTCAAGCTACAACATCATCTGTACATGCTGAAAATGAAGAAGGAGAAGAAGACATCTCAAAAGCCAAAGCTCCCTTGCATATTCAGAAAATGCATCCATCTGAACAAATGATTGGAGACCTAAATGAGAGAATCACCCGATCCAGGTTTATTCATTCTGACACTCATGCTCATTCTGCTTTAGTTGCTTCTTTTGAACCCAAAGATATATCTCATGCATTATCTGACGAATCTTGGATCAATGCCATGCATGAAGAATTAGAGAATTTTGAACGAAATAAAGTTTGGAAACTAGTCTCACCACCTCCTGATTTTAATGTTATTGGAACTAGATGGGTTTTCAAAAATAAACAAAGTGAGGATGGTGTTGTTGTTAGAAACAAGGCTAGATTGGTTGCTCAAGGTTTTACTCAAGTTGAGGGCTTAGATTTTGATGAAACCTTTGCTCCTGTTGCTAGAATTGAAGCCATTAGAATCCTTTTAGCTTTTGCTGCTTCCAAAGGTTTCAAATTGTATCAAATGGATGTGAAAAGTGCTTTTCTTAATGGCTACATAAATGAGGAGGTTTATGTCAAGCAACCACCTGGTTTTGAAAATCCGAAGTTTCCAAATCATGTGTTCAAGCTGTCAAAAGCTTTGTATAGTTTGAAACAAGCCCCTAGAGCATGGTATGATAGACTAAAAACCTTTTTACTTGAAAAGGGGTTTTCAATGGGAAAGGTTGACAAAACTCTCTTTTTACTCAAGCAAGGCAATGATCAACTATTCGTTCAGATTTATGTTGATGATATTATCTTTGGTGGTTCCTCTCATGTTTTAATGTCTAAGTTTTCAGAAACCATGAGGGACGAATTTGAGATGAGTATGATGGGTGAGTTGACATACTTTTTGGGACTGCAAATCAAACAAACAAAGGACGGTACTTTTGTGCATCAAAGCAAATACACAAAAGACTTGTTGCATCGATTTGGGATGGAAAACAGCAAGCCGATCATGACACCCATGGAAAGCAGTTGCACACTTGATCCGGATGAAGATGGTGAGCCGGTTGATCAAAAGGAATATAGAAGCATGATAGGTTCACTTTTGTATCTCACTGCATCAAGGCTGGATATGCAATTTGTTATGTGCCTGTGTGCTCGTTTTCAAGATTCCCCACGTGCTTCATATCGACAAGCTGTCAAAAGGATTTTCAGGTATCTTCATGGAACTCAAGATTTTGGCATTTGGCTTTCTACTTCCTCATGCATTAATTTAAGAGCTTTTTCTGATGCTGATTTTGGGGGATGTAGAATTAATAGAAAAAGTACATCTGGTACATGCCATTTCTTGGGTAACTCTCTCATTGCTTGGTCATCTAGAAAGCAATCCTCTGTTGCACAATCAACTGCTGAATCTGAATATGTGGCTGCTGCCAGTTGTTGTTCTCAAATTCTTTGGATAGTAGCTACACTTAAAGATTATGGGGTTAATTTGGATAGTGTTCCGCTTTTGTGTGATAACACTAGTGCAATTTGCATTGCTAAGAACCCTATGCAACATTCAAGGACAAAACATATTGACATCAGATTTCACTTTCTTAGAGATCATGTCGAAAAAGGCAACATTGTGCTTCATCATGTGGATACTGAACATCAATTGGCAGATATTTTTATAAAATCTTTGTCTTCTTCTCGTTTTGCTTTTATTCGAGGAGAACTTGGGATTGTTCATCCAATGGGTTTGTTTTGAGGGGGAGTTTCCTTGCCAAGTTCTTTCACTTGATGAGATTACTTTATCATATTTCTTTATATATTATGTAATTGAGCTAATATATGATAATCTAAATTGTCTCACTTGAACTAAAAATGACATTGCGGAATACCTTGGTCTGATTGCCTATAGCTAAATACTCTGTGGTATCTTACTCTTCTAGGCTTGATATTGAATCTTCTTGACAAATTTGGGCTATGAAGCAAGTGTGTTTTTCAACTTTACTCTTTCATAAGACCTTTAATCACTTTTGCATGTTTACAATCAAAGAAAAAGGAAAAGAAAAGGGAATCAATATAAAAAAAGGGGTTGTTAAAAGCAAAAGCTTCAAGTTATGTGCTTCAGGCTTGCTTTCCCTAAAAAGATAAGATGTATGCTTCAAGCATGTCATTCCCTCAAGATAAGATGTATGCTTCAAGCATGTCACTCCTAGAAAATAAAAGAAGTATGCTTCAAGCATGCCACATGCAGTTTATTGTTCAAAGATTAAAATGGTATACTAGATTGGAGTTGAAACTACTTGCTCGCCCTGAGTTGTTAGTTGCTTCAGTTTTGAGCCTTTGCTCTTCTACTAAGGTCTTGCTTAGTACTTGGCTACAGTTGATCGACTTGAGGTTGAGATGCATGTTATTCCCTAACTTGTTAAAATCACATTAAGTTCATGTATTTTGCGTATTATGTAATATATAAGGTTATATGATCGAATGAGCTCATCTTTTCCTATCTTGGCACTCGCTTGTTCCTCCTTGTGAAATTTTTGCTACAGGAAAAATTTTGAACAAATTCTCTCTTTTGTACTCTTGATGAATCCATTGTCAAAGGGGGAGAAATTTGGGAATCGTTGAAAAGTTTAAGGAAAAAGGGGGAGAAGAATAAGGGGGAGTTGTTTTTTGAATTTTGAGAATTTTGGGAGAAGTTTGGAGAATTTTGGAATTTTTGGGCACATTGCACATTCACACACATTTTCCTTCTCAGGGGGAGATTTTGTTTTGCATTTTGGTCAAAGGGGGAATTCTGTGTTTTCTCTTTTTGGTCCTTAATACTTTGGATTTCAAAATCTTTTGTAAAATGAATGCCAAATGTTCAATTCTAATTGGTGTTGCCAATGTTTTCATCAAGGGGGAGATTGTGAAATCATGTGCTGAAAAATTGGTTAAGATTTGAACTTGAAAAATGTGTTTTGTGCATGAGTCCGACAATTTGACAAGAAATAGTGAAGTCTCCTTTGTGCCGGACCAAACTCTCAAAAACAGTAAGTTTTGCTTTTGTGCCGGATCAAGTTTTTCTTAGTCCGTGGTGACCAAGTTTTTGAGCTGTGAAATTTGCATCTGTGCTGGATTAGTTTTTTCATACACGCCGGACCAAATTTGTGATCCGTCGTGAACGCATTTTTTTTGGAGCGTCGTTTTTGCATGTACGCTGGACCAAAAATTTGGTCCGTCGTGAACATGCTTTTTTAGCCCATGAGCCGGACTCAATTTTCCAAGAAACCAGTAAGTTTCACATCTACGCCGGACCGTTTTTTCTTCAGCCCGTCGTGAACGATGTTTTGAACATTTTTGCGCTGACATGAAACCGAGCGTGGCGCGTGTACGCCGGACCAAATTTTCGGTCCGGTGTGAATGGCATTTTTGGAAGTTTGACTCTTTTGTGCGCCGGACTTTTTTGGCTCGGTCCGGCGTGAACGGTTTTTGCTCGATTAGGTTTTTGAGCAACTTTGGAATTGAATTTTGGTTTGAATTTGAGATTATGAAATTTGTGAGAATTTCATGATGCTTGTTTTGAAGTGGACTTTATGCAATGCTCGTGTGAGTATTTGCATGGACTAATGTTGAGTCAAGTCGTGAACTTGTGCTCGGAATTGTTTTGTGATTTGTTCATGTGCAGGTATTGCTCGATGGCGAACGTGGTCGATGACGGGACCGGAACTAGGTTCAGGACTAGGTTCAGGAGGAACTGAGGTCTTGGTGATCAAGGATGTCATGCGGGACGTTCGAGCTAAGAGAATGGTGCACATGAAGAATGATTAGTCGCGTGAGTATGGCAGGTGGTCATACGCGTGCAAAGTGTTAGTCACGTGAGTATGGTGGGGTTGCCATACGCGTACAAGAGTTGTACTTGGCCAGATTGAGCCAAGTGGAGTTGTGTTGAATACATACTCTTTCTAGGATTAGGAGTTGGACTCCCAGTAGGATTAGGATTGTATTCAGGACTCCTTGTGTTTTGCTCCTGAAATAGGAGGGGTGTCTCCTATTGAAGGGCCAAGTGGAGTTGTGTTGAATATACTTGTTTATCATGCTTATCCTGTCACATATTTTTGTTAATCTCCTATGCAAGGATATAGGGGGAGCTCTTTATACTCTTTTTCTTTCAAAATGTGCATTTGTTCTCAAGTCCTATCTTAAATGCACATATCAAGGGGGAGTTCATTCTATATTACTTCTATTCTTATACTCTATAAATTTGTCTTTAATCGGGTTGTCATCAATCACCAAAAAGGAGGAGATTGAAAGTGCATCTAGGCCCCCTAATATTGTTTTGGTTGATTAATGACAAACGATTAAAGAAGCTAACATGTTCAACTAGTTTATGAACAGGTAAAAGTTTCAAGAAGAGATCATCTACGTCCATCGGGTACCCTCAAAAAGGGTACTCTCTGTCGAGTTCGGACTATCCGAAGTTTTGCTTCGGATGTTCCGAAGTAGTTGTTTTCCAGTTTGGGAACTCTCTGTTTGTTTCGGATGTTCCGACAATCCAATCGGACATTCCGATGTTGACTTGGAAAGTTTTGTCAACTCCTCTCTCTGGGTGTCATCGGAAGTTCCGAAGTTGATATCGGACATTCCGATGCGTTCAGTTTTCGACCGTTGGAGCTGTCCAAGTTCTGGTAGTTTGCACTCATCGGAAGTTCCGAAGTTGGGATCGGATATTTCGATGTGTGGCTGAGTGCGGGTATAACGGTTAGTTTTGAACCAAAACTATAAATACCCCTCTCCCCCTCCTTTTGAGGGTTACACACTTGCCTTTGCTGAAATCTTGAGCACCTTGAGCACATCCTAGAGCTTTCTTGAGTCCTCCACCTTGATCTTAGTGATCATCTAGTGTGTGAGAGAATCAAGTGAGATTGTGAGCTAAAAGAAAAGAGTTTCCTTCATCTTGAGCACTAAAGAGCATCTCCAAGATCAAGAATCAAGCGCATTCATTTCTCTTGGAGGTTGAAGGACTCCTAGACGGCTAGGCATCACTCACGAGCTCCCGACGATTGTGGGAAGCCGTGAGAAGTTTGTGAAGGCTCGTTCCGCCTTCGAAAGGGAAGGAACACATAGTGGAACCAAACTTCAAGTGTGACCGATGTTTGGGAGGAGAGGGTTGGAAAAGACCCGGCTCTTCGTGAGCCTCCTCAACGGAGACGTACGATCCCCTCAAGGATCCGAACTGCGGGAAATAATTTCTTGCGTATTGTGCTCTTGGTTTTCGATTGATATTTCCTAAGACTTGTTGATTTACATTCTTGTGTTTGCTAGTGGACTAGAACAAGTATTTGGATTACTAGTGTTATGCTCAGCTCTCTTTTCTCTGAACTGTTCGGATATTCCGAGTGAATACCGAAAGTTCCGATATTGGATCGTAACGTCCGACACTTTTTCGCTGCAGTAAATTTCTTTAAAATTTAAAATAGCCTATTCAACCCCCCTAGGCAATTATCACATCTTTTCACGTCCACGTACGCCTCCACGTTGCGTCCGAGTTGATTATGAAAGCACCGTTGTATCGCACGTTGATAAGTTGCGCTGGCATTTTTCAACCCGAATGGCATCGTGACATAGCAGAAGGCTCCGAATGGTGTGATGAATGAAGTTTTGATGCAGTCTTACTCCTTGAGGCTTATCTGGCAATACCCTGAGTAGGCGTCCAGAAAACTCAGGAGTTCACAGCCGATGGTGGAATCTACAACTTGGTCGATGCGAGGTAACCCAAAAGGATCCTTAGGGCATGCCTTGTTGAGATCGGTGTAATCGACACACATGCGCCAGCTTATATTCTTTTTGCGAATTAGAATCGGGTTCGCTAGCCAGTTGGGGTGATACACTTCTCTTACGAAGCCTGCAGCTAAGAGTTTAGTGATCTCCTCTTTAATTGCGTCACGTCGGTCTTGAGCAAAACGTCGAAGCCGTTGCTTGATTGGTTTTGCATTTTGGTTTACATTCAGCGCGTGCTCGATCACCTCCCTCGGAACACCAGTGTCGGGACCCCGAATTTGCAAATCCGGACCCTCTGTGTATTCAACACTAGTCCAGGAACGCGCTAGTGCACACAGTCTTAACATCGGTAAATATCACAATCATACCACTCGATACTAATAAAGTACTTTATTTAAATAGTCAAACTGGTTACTCGACCTTATGGTCAAGTCACAAATGTAAGCCTCGCAGGGCGAAACTTATTAAGAGAGAAATAGTAGCAGCGGAAAATCAAATAACTTCGTGGCGCCATCCAAAGATACCACGTGCAATCGACCGGGCTCGCTTCCCTAAGTAGACGGTTCCTCTTGGAGCTCCTCCTCCAAAGTGGTGTAGTCTCCTCTTCAACTGTGTTGTAGGGTGGCAAGGGTGAGTACTTGGTACTCAAAGAAGTCATGCACACGTAATGCAGGCTAATATACTATATGCATGGCTTGGTACAAAGGAATAGCTCAAGGTATATTTGCGATGCTTGACATTTGACAAGTAGTATAAGTAGATTCGAAAGCAGTAGAAACAAGTATAGCATAGGTAACTTTTCAAGAAGTTTAGTAAACATTTTTCCCATCCTAAACCACATTTCCATCAACATCAATTATTAATCAAACCCAACCTTTCAAATCCAAGTTATTTTTGAGAAAATCTAACCCTTGACTGTAATTCCCGAGCGATGTCCAATACCGCGGACACGGCTATTCGAATAGATTATACACTCTGCAGAGGTTATGCACTTTACCCACAAGATACAGTCAAACACCACAAAGGCGAGTTCCTCAGAACAAAGTCTTTGGAAACCTCTAACAATACAAGTGGTCCTCCCGGTTATTGCGCACTAACCCTTCCCTTAGCTAAGGCGAAGTCTAGGCCAATCAACCGTTAGATGGGTACTGGCCTCGGCCCGATGCGCTCCCCGCATAACTTACACAAAGGGTGTAGTTGACCTCCGAGGTCCCACAGTGCGTTATTAGCAACTTAGTCAACTAGGTCCGTCCCATTACAGACATGTGGTTGCACGTTAGACCCGATTCAAAGGCTTGCAAGGTGAAGTCCTTAGGGTGACCAGGGCAAGACTACCCGAAGAACCAAATCAACATCCCGATTGCCACAACCGCCCACTGATCATTCTTGCCACATGCCCGGCCGAAAACTATTTATCAAACCCCGCTTGATTACCATGCACCACGTGCCATCAACATCACATGATACCTTTCCAAAACAGGTTCAATATATCATTAAGTCAATATTAACATTTGATTGTCCAAAATCATGTCATGAGCACGTAGCGTGTCTAAGCGGGTTTACTACAACGGTCTAAAACCCATGTTGGCAAGTTAATAATGTCCAACTAGTAAACCACAACTAGGGTGACAAGGGGTCATGGCACATATTTAAGTAATCAAGGTGTCATACAAAGAAATTGGTATTTATCTAATTCCCATATTTAAATAAAGTATTTTTCTAATTGAACTAGCATGCAATAGGTTAAATCAAAATAGATTTCGAAATAGGATCAACATGGTCAAAGCACAACTTGCCTTCAAAAAGTACTTGTTCTTGGTCTTGAGTTGGATCCTGAGTCAATACTTCTCCTTCGAATCCTTCCGGCACTTCAACGTCTACTCGTAAAGCGTGCAAATAGCAAATACACGAATAAACAATAGGCAAAAAGTGTCCAAACATCCAAATAAAATCCATAAACAGAGAGAACATAATTTTATGAATTTTTAGAAACTGGAATCGTCAAATTTGGAGTTAAAATGCAAAAGTTATGA
The DNA here is from genome assembly GCA_036346355.1 of Rhipidocladum racemiflorum. Taxonomy (NCBI): domain Eukaryota; kingdom Viridiplantae; phylum Streptophyta; class Magnoliopsida; order Poales; family Poaceae; genus Rhipidocladum; species Rhipidocladum racemiflorum. The sequence goes on along the minus strand of CM070572.1, from coordinate 56,709,293 downwards.
TTATTTAAAGTTTAAATAATCAATTAAATAATTTTACAGAGAAAAACTTTTGTTCAAAAATTAAATAAAATTCATATTTAGGTAGGTCTCAATTTTATACAAATTTAGAAATTTGAATCACTCAAATCGGAGTTGAAACGCAAAAGTTATAAGCGTTTGAAGTTTTGAAATTCAAATCAATTATTAAACCGAATTATTAAATCATTTTCTTTTTCGGAAAATCATTTATTGCGTCAGCCTGGACACGTGGCAGCCTCTGGTTGGTTGGCTGACGTCAGCCGGTCCATGGACTTGGTCCACGCTTGGCTCGGGTCTACCGTGGACCCGGTCCACAGCTCACGCGTGAGATCGACAGTGGGTCCCTCGAGTGACGCCATTGCCGACGTCGGTGGGGCTCGACCACGCGGTCGGCAATTGGGTCCCATGGGTGACGTCATTCTTGGCGTCGGCGCTTGGCTGGGACGACGGCCCGACATCTTGAGCGCCGCCATGACGTCAGCGTGACGTCATGGTGCGGTTTGGTTGTCCCGCTGACACGCGGGCCCCGCGTGTCAGAGACACGCGCTCACGCGCGCGTGGCGTGGCTAGGCACACGTGGCTCGATCGTGCCCGTTGATTTGAAAATCAACGGCCGCGATTAGATCTAGGATTTACGCGTTCTAAATCAGCACCGTCGATCTGGGCCGTTCGATCTAGATCGGACGGTCAAGATCTAACCCTAAAGCTACAACGCAACTAACCTCAGCCGTACGATCTAAATCTAACGGTTGAAATCTAATCAGGGACGGGAACAGTAACGGGGCGACGTGGCCACACCTCGTGCGTTGGATCTTGATCCAACGGTTCACCAAGCTCGCGGACGACGATGGCACGCGGCGGCGTTGCGCCGCCGGCCGAGGATCGGCGACCACACGAACGGCGCTTGGGTGTCTCCGCCAAGTGAGTGTACCCAATAGGTGCGCCTTGACGCGAGGTTCTCGTGACCTGCTCGAACGCGCGAGGATGACGAATCTGCGCCGGAACGGAAGGAAAACCGCGCGGCACACCCCAAACTTCCGAAATCGTGAGGCGGCAATGGGCGCTTGGGCGTTGGAAACTAGGGCAACAAAGTGCGCACACAAACGGCGGTCCTCGGCGATGACCCACGCCTTAAATGGCCTCGGCATGCGTGCACAAAATGGAAACCTAACCAGGCCAGCGGCGAGTCCGGCCGATCACGGAAGACGACGCCAATCACGGCCGTCCACGCGTCCGCTCACGGCCCAGAATTTCGGCGCAGCGGATCCGGCCGGATCCGGTTGGATCGGCGGCCAATTTCCGACCGTTGGATTTCGATCCAACGGTTCGGATCGATCAAGGTTCGACCGATCACGTGGCTCGGTCGGACTCGAACTCGAAGTCCGACTCGGGCTCGGTCGGATGAACATGAATCGACTTCGATTCGATTTTCCAGCGATTTAATATTTAAAATAATTTCGAAATTCATTTAATTCATTAAAAATGGCAAAAGACTCAGAAAAATTCCAGAAAAATTCTGGAAAATATTTTAGGGTATTTGGGACTCAAATAAAATATTTCCAACAAAATTTTATTTGCAAAGTTTAATTCTTTAATTATTTCAAAATGGAATAAATTCAAATAAATTCCAAATAAATCCAAATAAATTCCAGAAAATTCCAAAAATTCACCAAAGTGCCAAATCACACATGAATTTAAGAAAAGCAAAATTTTGGGGTGTTACAACCAGGCATGTCTGACGGCTTCCAAGCGAAGATGTCCTGGTTCGCTCGGAGAAAGGTGACGAGCGCGCTTTCCTATTCTTGACAGAGCCCTGTCCCGATCAAAGTCGTTTTAGCTGGATTGGACGGGTTGAGTGCTGTTTTCTTGACCTCTTCGCCAGGTTGAATACATGCCTTTGCCTGTTTCTTGGTTGGTATATCTTCGTCCTGTGAAACAGACGCTGTTAGCCGGATCTCTTGCAAGTTGGCCGATGCCCACAAGGTCTCGGCCAGCTCGCAACTTTCCTTGTCGCATTAGAAAGACTGTCGTACGTCTCCCCGGATCGTGATGACTCCTTTAGGTCCTAGCATCTTGAGCATTGAATAGGTGTAATGGGGCACTGCCATGAATTTAGCTAGGCCGGGCCATCCTAAGATGGTGTGATACTGTAACACCCCAAAAATTTGCTTTTCTTAAATTCATGTGTGATTTGGCACCTTGGTAAATTTTTGGAATTTTCTGGAATTTATTTGAATTTATTCCCTTTTGAAATAATTAAAGAATTTGACTTTGCAAATAAAATTTTGTTGGAAATATTTTATTTGAGTCCAAAATGTTCCAAAATAGTTCCCATAATTTTTCTGGGATTTTTCTGAGTCTTTTGCTATTTTTAATGAATTAAATGAATTTCTGGTAATTTATTGGATTATTTAATCGCTGGAAAATGCGAGTGGGTTTGTACTGTTCATCCGACCGGACCCGAGTCCGAGTCGACTCGAGTCCGACCCGAGCCTGCTTTGGCCAAACCCGCTCGGCCAACCTAACCGCGCGTGGTTGGATGTTGATCCAACGGCCACGATTGAGCCACGTCACGAGCCCGAGCCCGACCAACCGGCACTCGCCAGCCGGACCGAGCCCAAACCCCCGCACCGTTGGATCTTGATCCAACGGCTGACGTTGATCCACGTCACCCAATCCGAATCCCTTTCAGATTCCGCCGCCGCAACGGAGTGGGCCTCGGTTTCCGCGCAATTCACGGACGTCGAGAGCCCTATTTAATGCGCCACCACCGCTGCCGTGTTGCCGACTTCCGTGCGCACCTGTAGCCCTAGCCCGCGGAGCTCAAGCTGCCGTGTAGCCGCCGCAATCGCTCGCCGGAGTTGGCCGTGCGTTCCGCCGCGGTTTTGCACCGTTTCCGCCGCCGTTCGCCGTCCTCCGCCGCCGTTAAGCCCAGTTCCGGAACCGCGAGGTCAAGCCGCGTCGGTGAGGACCTTTCACATCGCCGGAGGAGGCCCGCAGCGCCATCGCGATTGTCGCCGTCCTCGTCTCCGGTGAACCAGCGCCGCCGCAAGCCATCGCCGTCAATCGAGCTCCACCAGCCGTCCGATCCAGATCCAAGGGCCCAGATCGCGCCACGTCACCCCTCGGTGAGTTCCACGTTGAAATCCCCAGATCTATTTCCAACCGTTGGATTTAGATCCAACGGCGTAGATTGTGCCACGTAGGCTAAACCGCTCAGTACTAGATCCATTCTCAGCCGTTAGATCTAGATCAAACGGTTAGGGTTAGCCGCGTTATGGCGTTAGATTGATCTTGACCGTCCGATCAAGATCGAACGGTCTAGATCGGCCGAGTAGTTTTCCTACGCTGCGTGAACCCAGATCAATCCGGGCCGTTGATTTTCAAATCAACGGCCGAGATCTAGCCACGTGGCCGGAGGCGGCCGTCAGATCGGCGCCGTAGCGTGGGTGCGTGTCTCTGACACGCGGGACCCGCGTGTCAGTGGGGCCCACGTCGGCGCCTCGATAGCGCACCATGACGTCACCGCCGGCGTCACGGTGAACCGGTATCAGCCATCCTCGGTATGCGTGATGACGCCATCGCCGACGTCATCCGAGGGGCCCGCTGTCGGTGAGACACGTGAGCCGTGGGCCGGTCCACGGTGGACCGAGCCAAACCGTCTTGGCCGTCCATGGACCCGAGGCGACGTGGCGGCTCCCGATTGGTCCACGTGTCATGCTGACGCAATAATTAATTTTCGAAAAAGAAAATGATTTATTAATTCGAAATATTGATTTCAGAATTTGTTTCAAACTTCAAACGCTTATAACTTTTGCATTCTAACTCCGATTTGAGTGATTCAAATTTCTAAATTTGTATAAATTGAGATCTACCTAATGATGAATTTTATTTAATTTTTGGACAAAAGTTTTTCTCTGTAATATCATTTAATTGATTATTTAAAATTTAAATGTTTGTAACTTTTGCATTTGAACTCCGAATTTGACGATTCTAGTTTCTAAAAATTCATAAAATTATGCTCTCTCTGTTTGTGAACCTTATTCGGATGTTTGGACAATTTTTGTCTACTATTATTTATTATTTTCTATTTGCACGCTTTACGAGTAGACGTTGAAGTGCCCGAAGGCTTCGAAGGAGAAGTGTTGACCCAGGAGCCAGCTCAGGACCAAGAGCAAGTACTTTTTGAAGGCAAGTTGTGCTTTGACCATGTTGATCCCAATTTCAAATTAATTCGATTTAAAACTATTGCATGCTAGTTTAATTAGAAAATACTTTATTTTAATTATGGGAAATTAGATAAATGCCAAATTGTTGTATGACACCTTGGTTAATTAAATATGTGCCATGATCCCTTGTCACCCTAGTTGAGGTTTAAATAGTTGGACATTACTAAATTGCCAACATGGGATTTTAGATCGTTGTAGTATATTGCTTAGACCTGCTACGTGCTCATGACATGATTTTTGGACAATCAAATGTTAATATTGACTTAATGATATATTGAACCTGTTTTGGAAAGGTATCATGTGATGTTGATGTCACGTGGTGCATGGTAATCAACTGGGGCTTGATAAATAGTTTTCGACCGGGGCATGTGGCAAGAATGATCGGGTGGGCCAGTTGTGGCACCGGGAACGTTGTTCTAGTTCTTCGGGTAGTCTTGCCCTGGTCACCCTAAGGACTTAACCTTGCAAGCCTTTAAACTGAGTCAAGCGTGCAACCACATGTCTGTAATGGGACAGACCTAGTTGATTAAGTTGCTAATAACGTACTTGTGGGACCTCAGGATGTCAACTACACCCTTTGTGTAGTTGTGCGAGAGGAGCGTCTGCAGAGTCTGCGGCCAGGTACCCATCTAACGGTGGATTGGCCTAAACTTCGCCTTCGCTAAGGGAAGGGTTAGTGTGCAATCACCGGGAGGACAACTTGTCTTGTTAGAAGTTTCCAAAGACTCATTACGGACACTCGCCTTTGTGGTGTTTGACTGTATCTTATGGGTAAAGTGCATAACCTCTGCAGAGTGTAAAATCTATTCGAATAGCCGTGTCTGCGGTATTGGACATCGCTCTGGAATTACAGTCAAGGGTTAGACTTTCTTGAAAACAACTTGGACTTGAAAGGTTGGGTTTGGTTTAATAATGATGTTGATGGAAATGTGGATTAGAATCGGGAAAGATGTTTATTTAACTCCTGGAAAAGTTATTGATGCTATACTTGTTTTTACTGCTTTCGAATCTACTTATGATACTTGTTAAATGCTCTTTACTGCAAATATACCTTGAGCCACCCCTTTGTATTAAGCCATGCATTTAGTATATTAGCTGCATTCTGTGCATGACTTGCTGAGTACCAAGTACTCACCCTTGCCGCAATACAACACCAGTTGAAGAAGAATCTACACCAGCTTTGGAGGAGGAGCTCCCAGAGGAACCGTCTAGCTGGGGAGCGAGCCCAGTCAGTTGCTTGTGGTATACTGGATGGCGCCACGAAGTTATCTTATTTTCCGCTGCAGTTATTTCTCTTTTAATAAGTTTCGCCCTGCGAGGCGTATATTTGTAACTTGACCATAAGGTCAAGCAACCAGTTTGGTTAACTAATTAAAGTACCCTATTATTCGTTGAGTATGATTGTGATATTTGCCAATATTGAGACTGTGTGCACTAGCGCGTTCCTGGACTAGTGCTGAATACACAGAGGGTCCGGATTTGCAAATTCGGGTCCTGACAGAGGTGGTATCAGAGCCATACTGACTGTAGGCTCACCCATAGTTAGAATGGTCGTAGTGAGGATAAAACCTATTTTCTAAAGATAAAATTTGTCAAGATAATGAATGAATTCTCGACTTACCCCTTTCTTCCTTGCTCATACCCTTGCTGAGTTCTTTTGTCTTCCACATTGACTTTAAAATGTCGCGTCCTTACGCAAGTATCCTTTGACAGATGATGACGAAGAACAACTACGCCGAGCGTGAAGGAGGCTATGCCACCGAGTTGTGGCGTATGCTTCAGTTTCTTGGAGGTTTTGAGAGGCCGCTCTACCGAGGGACTACACTTGTGCAAGCAGGATTGGTCGTAGGATGGGACGTCCGGATCACAGTGTATGCCCGAGAGAAGACAAAGTTCAGTCGCCCTTTCCACTTCACCGCCAGGAGGTCTACTTTGAGATTGGAATCCAGGAGGTGTCGCATCGAGCAATGCAGCAGATCGCTCGCACCTACTCCAGGGAGCTGGAAGGCACAGTGTTCCGTCACCACCCACGCCGAGACAGCAGAGTTCAACGGAAGCCGATAGAGGATGAGGATGCTACCGTCACTCACTTAGCCAGATTTGTCGCCGCTCAGGAGGAGCTGATCGAAGACACAGTTCAGGAGTTGAAGAAGGCTCGCGAGCAGGTCGAGGAGGAGAAGAAGCACTTAGAGAATGCTCGTGAGTACGTCGCGTATGCTGCGGAAAGGATCGCAGAGTTGGAGACTGCACTGTATGGCCAGGGTCCCGATCCAGTGTTGGAGTTGGACGCTCCAGAGCCAGAGGAGGAACCAGAAGAGGGGCCACCTGCACACGCGCCACAGCCACAGCACCAGCCAGATCTAGAGCCAGAGGAGGACGCCGCGTCATCAACCACAGCCGCAGTTGTGGGGCATGGTGATTGCTTCGCGCCTATGCCGCCGCACCCGCCACGAGGAGGCAGTGGAGGTTTTCTCGACGAGTGAGCGTAGGTTTTGAGGTTGAGACTCCTTCGTCGAGTCGCGTTATAGAATAAGAGTAATCCTTAGAGTCGATTTGGATTTCCATGCTTGCTGAGTGTGCAGTATGTGTTGCAAGGCCTTTAGGCATTGTAAGCAACCATACCAAGTTATAATTATTATTAATAAAGTTGGATTTTGAGTTACACTTTTCCCCCGCATAAGTTTCCCTATTACTTGTCTATTCTTGTTCCCTCTCATCTCTGAAACCTTGGAGCAATCGACAGATGGTGAACACCCGCGGAAACCTTGGAGGCAACGGCAGTGGTTCTCGCCACCGAAACCCCAATGATGGAGCACTGCACCCCACCTAGCGCCGCTATTGACATGCAGAATTTTGGAGCTTTTCTTGCTGCTCGGACTCGGTTGATGCATGCTATGATGCAACAGATGCAACACGTCATCGCCGTGCCACGCCAATCAAGTCAATCAGGGACAACGCCAGAATACAAGACTGTCAGAGTTCATGAGGACTCACCCACCCACTTTCTCCGGGAATGCCAATCCGTTGGAGGCCGATGATTGGTTACGGTCAATAGAGAGGAAGCTACACATTGCTCAATGCATGGGAAATGAGAAGGTACTCTACGCTTCTCATCAGTTGGAAGGGACATCCGCCGAATGGTGGGAGAACTTCTGCGCCACGCAAGAGAACCCTCAAGACATCACTTGGGAGGAGTTCACAGCTGCATTTCATCAGTATCATGTGCCAGAAGGAATCATGGACCTCAAGAAGGAGGAGTTCAGAGCACTGAAGCAAGGTAATCAGCCTGTGGCCGAATACCTGAACAAGTTCACACAGCTTGCACGCTACGCACCTGAGGATGTAGCGACAGATAAAGCCAGATAATCTCGCTTTATGAAGGGACTTAACTCAGGACTACAGGTGGGACTGATCACCCACACCTTTCCAGATTTCCAAGAATTGGTGAATAAAGCGCTTATTCTTGAAGACAAGCGCAAGGAACTGGACGACAACAGGAAGTGAAGGATGCAACAGCTGGGATCGCGTCAGGGAGCGCAGCAACGCTTGAGGGTTGCGCCAAATCAGTTTTTCAGATTTCAGCTGCAGAATGCTACAAGGACACCGTCACCAGCACCAAGACCCGTCAATCAGAACTATCACCCCAGACCACCGTAAATGCCGCTTCAGGCAGTCAACAGGGGACAGTGAGACGCTGCTACAACTGCAACGAGCCAGGGCACTTTGCCAACAGTCGCCCTAAGAAGACAGCAGGAGTGACCCCAGTCCGCTTCAATCTGGGATCCACACCAGCCAGGACGCATGCACTAGGAGCCAACCGAGGGACAAAGACAAACAGAGCAAAGACCCTGCATCGTGGTAAGAGGCCGAAGTCAACCATGTCGTAGCAGATGCACCGCAGAATGCCACTGACGTCGTCTTGGGTAAGTTACTTGTTAACTCGCACTGCAATGAGCTTTGTTTGATTCTGGAGCTTCGCATTCGTTTGTTTCTCAAGGCTTTGCTGCTAAAAATGATTTGGAGATTGTAAGACTTAAATGCATGCTTTTAGTTCAAACCCCTGGTTCCGAACTCCGAACTAAAGTAGGATGTTCTGGGCTAAGAATATTAATAGATGGGATAGAGTTCCTAGCGAACCTTACTATGTTGGAAACTCAGAACTTAGATGTTATTTTGGGAATGGATTGGTTATCCCAGCACAAGGCCGTTTTGGATTGTGGGCGAAGGATTATCTCAGTTGAAAGCCCATGTGGAAGAAAAGTGGAATTTCAAGCTACCGCCGTTAGAGATGGACAGTTGATGGTTAACAGTACCAAGGCAATCAGCATAGAAGATGTCTCAGTAGTGAATGAGTACCCAGATGTCTTTCCTGAAGATCTACCTGGTATGCCGCCAGACAGAGACATAGAGTTTGTGATAGAGCTTGTACCTGGTACAGCACCGATAGCAAAGAGACCTTACCGGATGTCCACCGAGGAATTGGTAGAGATGAAGAAGCAACTTGAGGAGCTGATGGAGAAATGATTTATCAGACCAAGTTCGTCGCCGTGGGGAGCACCAGTTTTGTTCGTCAAGAAGAAGGATGGGAGTTTCAGGATGTGAATTGACTACCGTGCACTCAATAAAGTAACCGTGAAGAATAAGTACCCGCTACCCAGGATCGATGATTTGTTTGATCAGCTGAGAGGAGCCGGAGTTTTCTCCAAGAATGATCTGAGATCGGGATACCACCAGTTGAAGATCCGATCGGAAGATATTCCGAAGACCGCATTCTCATCAAGATATGGACATTACGAGTTTACAGTTATGTCCTTTGGTTTGACGAATGCGCCAGCATATTTCATGAATATGATGAATAAGGTGTTCATGGAATATTTGGACAAGTTTGTTGTTGTGTTCATAGATGATATCTTAATCTACTCCAAGACAGAGGATGAACATGCAGAGCACTTGAGGCGAGTTTTGGAAAAGCTAAGAGAACAGCAACTTTTCACCAAGTTCAGCAAGTGTGACTTTTGGAAGGACAAGGTGGAGTTCCTCGGACATGTAATGACCGCAGAAGGAGTCGCCGTTGATCCAAGCAAGGTAGAAGCTATGTTACATTGGGAAGTACCAAGACCGTGACCTGCATCCGAGTTTCCTTGGAATGGCAGGTTACTACCGCCGTTTCATTGAAGGCTTTTCGACCATTGCAAAACCTCTTACGCAATTGTTGAAAAAGGAGAAGAAGTTTGCATGGATGCCAGAGTGCGAAAAAGATTTTCAAGAGTTGAAGAAGCGATTGACATCAGCGCCGGTGTTGATCCTATCGGATGTTAATCAGAGCTTCGATATTTATTGTGACGCATCGCGCCAAGGACTTGGATGTGTGCTGATGCAGAACGGAAAGGTCGTCGCTTATGCGTCAAGACAGTTGAGGCCACATGAGGAGAATTATCTAACGCATGACCTAGAGCTAGCTGCCGTAGTGCATGCTTTGAAGTTATGGCGTCACTATTTGATCGGGAACAGATGTGAAGTATACACGGACCATAAGAGTCTTAAGTACATCTTCACCCAATCAGACCTGAACATGAGACAGAGGAGATGGTTAGAGTTAATTAAGGATTATAATGTTGGAATCCATTACCATCCCGGAAAGGCCAACGTGGTGGCCGATGCCTTGAGTAGAAAGAGCCATACTGTGAACATGTTGACAGCCACGAGTCAGGATAAGCTATGTGAGGATTTCCAAAAAATGCAGATTGAAGTAGTACCAGAGGGATTCTTGGCCACATTAGAAGTGAAGCCTACCCTGGAGGATCATATCTGAGAAGGACAGAAGGATGATGACAAGATCCGCATGATCAAGTCCAAGATGGATGAAGGCAAGGCAAAGGACTTCAAGTTGGATGAACAAGGCACGTTATGGATGCAGGATCGAATCTGTGTGCCAAACCAGAAGGAGCTGAAGCAATTAATTCTAGAAGAAGCCCATGACTCCAAGTATTCAATTCATACTAGAAGTGCCAAAATGTATCAAGATTTGAAGGAAAGATTCTGGTGGCCGAGCATGAAGCGTGAGGTTGCCGAGCATGTTGCGCTGTGCGACATATGCCAGAGAGTCAAGGCGATGCATCAGAGACCAGCAGGATTGCTACAGCCATTGAAGATACCTGAGTGGAAGTGGGAAGAAATCGGAATGGATTTCATTACCGGTTTACCCAAGACTCAAGGAGGATATGACTCCATATGGGTCATAATAGACCGCTTGACTAAGGTCACCCATTTTATTCCAGTGAAGATCACTTATTCGGGAGATAAGTTAGCTGAGTTGTACATGACCAGGATCGTCTGTTTGCATGGAGTGCCGAAGAAGATTGTATCGGACAGAGGTACCTAGTTTACCTCGAGGTTCTGGAATAAACTGCATGAAGCCATGGGAACCCGTTTGAACTTCAGTACAGCATATCATCCGCAGACGGATGGGCAAACCGAAAGAGTTAATCAGATTTTGGAGGATATGTTAAGAGCGTGTGCATTGGCTTATGCTACCTCTTGGGATAAAAAGTCTGTCCGAAGTTGAGTTCAGCTACAACAACAGCTATCAAGCAAGTTTGCAGATGTCGCCATTCGAAGCACTATACGGTCGACCTTGTCGAACACCGTTGAATTGGAACGAGACAGGTGAACGCCGTGTCTTTGGGCCAGATATTCTCCAAGAAGCCGAAGAACAGATTGCCATGATCAGGGAGAGATTGAAGATAGCCCAATCACGACAGAAGAGTTATGCTGATAACCGTCGCCGAGACCTGAGTTTTGAACCAGAAGATTTCGTGTATCTCAGAGTTACACCGCTCAGAGGAGTTAAGAGATTCCATGCCAAAGGGAAACTCGCGCCGAGATATGTTGGACCATTTAAGGTTCTCAGCCGTAGAGGTGAAGTTGCATACCAACTGGAGTTACCGCAATCACTAGCAGGAGTGCATGACGTGTTCCACGTGTCCCAGCTGAAGAAGTGTCTCCGAGTACCAGAGGAACAGACACCACTAGAGTCAATCGAGTTACAAGAGGATCTGACTTACAAGGAGCACCCCGTGAAGATTTTGGACACCATGGATCGAGAAACGAGAAACAAGTCAACCCGCTTCTGCAGAGTTCAATGGAGCAACCACGCGGAGAGTGAAGCAACTTGGGAGCGCGAGGAGGATTTGAAGAAAGAGTTTCCGAACCTATTCTTTACTAAGCCCTGAATCTCGGGGACGAGATTCTGTTAAGGGGGGAGGTTTGTAACACCCCAAAATTTTGCTTTTCTTAAATTCATGTGTGATTTGGCACCTTGGTGAATTTTTGGAATTTTCTGGAATTTATTTGGATTTATTTGGAATTTATTTGAATTTATTCCCTTTTGAAATAATTAAGGAATTTGACTTTGCAAATAAAATTTTGTTGGAAATATTTTATTTGAGTCCAAAATAGTTTTCAGAATTTTTCTGGAATTTTTCTAAGTCTTTTGCTATTTTTAATGAATTAAATGAATTTCTGGGAATTTATTGGATTATTTAATCGCTGGAAAATGCGAGTGGGTTTGTACTGTTCATCCGACCGGACCCGAGTCCGAGTCAGACTCAAGTCCGACCAGAGCCAGCCGTTTCGGTCGAACCCGCTCGGCCGAACCCTAACCGCGTGATCGTTGGATCTTGATCCAACGGCCACGATTGAGCCACGTCACCCGAGCCCGAGCCCGACCGAGCCAGCCAGCTCGCCCGAGCCAGACCCGAGCCCAAACCCTCGCACCGTTGGATCTTGATCCAACGGCTGACGTTGATCCACGTCACCCAATCCGAATCCCTTTCAGATTCCGCTGTCGCAACGGAGTGGGCCTCGGTTTCCGCGCGATTCACAGACGTCGAGAGCCCTATTTAATGCGCCGCCACCGCTGCCGTGTTGCCGACTTCCGTGCGCACCTGTAGCCCTAGCCCGCGGAGCTCAAGCCGCCGTGTAGCCGCCGCAATCGCTCGCCAGAGTTGGCCGTGCGTTCCGCCACAGTTTTGCGCCGTTTCCACCGCCATCCTCCGCCGCCGTTAAGCCCAGTTCCGGAACCGTGAGGTCAAGCCGCATCGGTGAGGACCTTTCACATCGCCGGAGGAGCCCCGCAGTGCCGTCGCGCTTGTCGCCGTCCTCGTCTCCGGTGACCCAGCGCCGCCGCAAGCCATCGCCGTCGATCGAGCTCCACCAGCCGTCCGATCCAGATCCAAGGGCCCAGATCGCGCCACGTCACCCCTCGGTGAGTTCCATGTTGAAATCCCCATATCTATTTCCAACCGTTGGATTTAGATCCAACGACGTAGATTGTGCCACGTAGCCTAAACCGCTCAGTACTAGATCCATTCTCAGCCGTTAGATCTAGATCAAACGGTTAGGGTTAGCCGCATTGTAAACGTTAGATTGGATCTTGACCGTCCGATCAAGATCGAACAGTCCAGATCAGCCGAGTAGTTTTCCTACGCGTGAACCCTGATCCAATCTGGGCCGTTGATTTTCAAATCAACGGCCGAGATCTAGCCACGTGGCCGGGAGGCCGACTGCCGCTCGCCACCGCGGCGTGGTGCGTGTCTCGACACGCGGGCCCGTGTCGATGGGGCCCACGCGTCGGGCTCGACCAAGCGCACCATGATGTCACCGCTGACGTCACGGTGGGGCCCAACCGGTACCGTCCTCGGCCGTGCCGACGTCCATCACGGCGTCATCCGAGGGAGCCCGCTGTCAGTGAGACACGTGAGCCGTGGACCGGGTCCACGGTGCACCGAGCCAAACTGTGCTCTGGGTCCATGGACCCGAGGCGACGTGGCGGCTCCCGATTGGTCCACGTGTCATGCTGACGCAATAATTAATTTCCGAAAAAGAAAATGATTTATTAATTCGAAATATTGATTTCAGAATTTGTTTCAAACTTCAAACGCTTATAACTTTTGCATTCTAACTCCGATTTGAGTGATTCAAATTTCTAAATTTGTATAAAATTGAGATCTACCTAATGATAAATTTTATTTAATTTTTGGACCAAAGTTTTTCTCTGTAATATTATTTAATTGATTATTTAAACTTTAAATGCTTGTAACTTTTGCATTTGAACTCCGAATTTGACGATTCCAGTTTCTAAAAATTCATAAATTTATACTCTCTCTGTTTGTGAACTTTATTTGGATGTTTGGACAATTTTTGTCTACTATTATTTATTATTTTCTATTTGCACGCTTTACGAGTAGACGTTGAAGTGCCCGAAGGCTTCGAAGGAGAAGTGTTGACCCAGGAGCCAGCTCAGGACCAAGAGCAAGTACTTTTTGAAGGCAAGTTGTGCTTTGACCATGTTGATCCCAATTTCAAATTAATTCGATTTAAAACTATTGCATGCTAGTTTAATTAGAAAATACTTTATTTTAATTATGGGAAATTAGATAAATGCCAAATTGCTGTATGACACCTTGGTTAATTAAATATGTGCCATGATCCCTTGTCACCCTAGTTGAGGTTTAAATAGTTGGACATTACTAAATTGCCAACATGGGATTTTAGATCGTTGTAGTATATTGCTTAGACCTGCTACGTGCTCATGACATGATTTTTGGACAATCAAATGTTAATATTGACTTAATGATATATTGAACCTGTTTTGGAAAGGTATCATGTGATGTTGATGGCACGTGGTGCATGGTAATCAACTGGGGCTTGATAAATAGTTTTCGACCGGGGCATGTGGAAAGAATGATCGGGTGGGCCGCCAGGCACCGAACGTTGTTCTAGTTCTTCGGGTAGTCTTGCCCTGGTCACCGTAAGGACTTAACCTTGCAAGCCTTTAAACTGAGTCAAGCGTGCAACCACATGTCTGTAATGGGACAGACCTAGTTGATTAAGTTGCTAATAACGTACTTGTGGGACCTCAGGATGTCAACTACACCCTTTGTGTAGTTGTACAGGGGAGCGTACCGGGGCTGCGGCCAGGTACCTATCTAACGGTGGATTGGCCTAAACTTCGCCTTCGCTAAGGGAAGGGTTAGTGTGCAATCACCGGGGAGGTCCACTTGTACTGTTAGAAGTTTCCGAAAGACTCTGTTACGGACACTCGCCTTTGTGGTGTTTGACTGTATCTTATGGGTAAAGTGCATAACCTCTGCAGAGTGTAAAATCTATTCGAATAGCCGTGTCCGCGGTATTGGACATCGCTCTGGAATTACAGTCAAGGGTTAGACTTTCTTGAAAACAACTTGGACTTGAAAGGTTGGGTTTGGTTTAATAATGATGTTGATGGAAATGTGGATTAGAATCGGGAAAGATGTTTATTTAACTCCTGGAATAGTTATTGATGCTATACTTATTTTTACTGCTTTCGAATCTACTTATGATACTTGTTAAATGCTCTTTACTGCAAATATACCTTGAGCCACCCCTTTGTATTAAGCCATGCATGTAGTATATTAGCTGCATTCTGTGCATGACTTGCTGAGTACCAAGTACTCACCCTTGCCGCAATACAACACCAGTTGAAGAAGAATCTACACCAGCTATGGAGGAGGAGCTCCCAGAGGAACCGTCTAGCTAGGGAGCGAGCCCAGTCAGTTGCCTGTGGTATACTGGATGGTGCCACGAAATTATCTTATTTTCCACTGCAGTTATTTCTCTTTTAATAAGTTTCGCCCTGCGAGGCGTATATTTGTAACTTGACCATAAGGTCATGCAACCAGTTTGGTTAACTAATTAAAGTACCCTATTATTCGTTGAGTATGATTGTGATATTTGCCAATGTTGAGACTGTGTGCACTAGCGCGTTCCTGGACTAGTGCTGAATACACAGAGGGTCCGGATTTGCAAATTCGGGTCCCGACAGATACGCCATCTCAAAATCGGCTACTTCAAAATTCATGTACTCTGTCCTGTAGTTGTCTTTCGTACCGAATTTTACGGGCAAAACAATCTGCCCAAGTGGCACAAAAGAAGTCCCAGGAATAACTCCATGGAACGGTGACGGACTCTGCTTGAGCTCGGCCCGTGGTATCTTCATGCCGTCTAGGGTTCTAGCAAATAGAATATTGAGCCTGCTACCCCCATCAATCAGCACCCTCTTGAGTTTCACACTGCGGATGACTGAATCTAGCACTAAGGGATATCTGCTAGGGAAAGGTACGTGATCGAGGTGGTCTGAACGATCAAAGGTGATGGAGGTTTCCGACCACCTTAAATATTGAGGGACCGCCGGCGTGACTGTATTGATGTCCCGAGCGGGAAGCTTTTGCTTCCGCTTGGACTCATGCGCCCGAGCCCGGAATATGAAGTTGAGTTCTTATTCGATTTCTGGGAACTCGCCCTCTGCTGAGAGGTCATCTTTCTTCCCAACCTCCTTTTTTTCTTTCGACTCCGATTGGCTGTAGTTTTCTCGCGCGAATCTTTTCAAAGTATAGCAATCATTCGCCGAGTGTTTTCCCTTTGGATGAAAAGGGCACTGTGCGTTCATTACTTCATCATAGTCTTTGTTCTGTGGAGCTTTCGTCTTCCCACGCTCAGTCGTCGCGACTAGCTCCTCGCCCTTCCATTTCTTGTACTTCTGCCTCGAAGGTTCGGAGTGGTCTTTCTTGTCTTTTTGCGGGAGTCGCTCTTCCCAGCGTTCCGTTAGAGCATCAGAGGCTGCTGCATAGCGGTCGGCCAAGGCGAACATCTCTCGTGCCGTCGTTGGGGGTTTCTGAGACATCTTCTTGATGAGATCGGGATCGCTGACACCTTTTTGGAAGGCCGCGATGATGACTGCATCTGAGATGTCACGAACTGTGTTCTTTTTCTGCGTGAAGTGCCAGATGAAATCTCTTAGAGATTCATTCTTCTTTTGGTGGATTTGATAGATGTCCCAGGGGGTTCCAGGCTTCTCGAAAGTGCCCTAAAAGTTCGTGATAAATTGATCACAGAGGTCTCCCCAAGAGCCAATGGAGTCTCTTGGAGGCCCTGTAAGCCATGCTTGGGCCGAAGGAGCTAGCATGACTGGCAGATAATTTGCCATTACATTGCGGTCACCTCTAGCCGCTTTGACTGCAAGGGAGTAGACTTGCAACCAGGCCTCCGGGTTGTGACACTACGAAATGGTGTGACATTATTTAACGTGAATGTTAAGGTCAAAAAACTTTATGAAATATGGTATTGGAGGTTAAAACCAAATGATAGGAGGCTTAATAGCGTTTCTGGGCCGTTTTCGGGCTGTTTCCGGGGTTTTGGGCCTTTCCGGGGGAGTTTGGGCCTAAAGGAAAGGGTCGTGGGCTTTGGTGGGATGGAGTTTGAGTCCTAATAGGAGTAGGAGACCTGGTTGGGGGCCTCCCCCAGCCCCTTTAGGCGTTCAGCCCCTGCCCTTGCGCCCCCACAAGTCCTAGCCGCCCCCCCCCCACACCTCCCCACCTCCTCCTTGTGGCGCCTCCACCTCCCCCATTGCTCCCCATTGCTCCACCACATCTCCACCACCTCTCCTCCTCCCTTGATTCCCCTAGGGGAGTTATCCACCTCCACACCTCAAAGATCCATCCGTTGGAGCGCTCCGCGATGAGGAGATCCGGCGGGATTGGAGCGAGGAAGGAGATCGCGCGAACCGGGAGGAGATCTATTGGGTTTTCGTGCGTTGGGCAAAGGTATGGCCATGGGAATCCTTGGGTTGGTCTAGGTACTATTATAAGGGTGTTTATCAAGTTTTTAGATCAATTGGTGGTACTGGAATTGAGTAGATTGGATTAGATCTAGAAGTTGCCACGTTCTCTGTTTCGGGCAGCATGAGCAGTCGACCTAGGGTTCGGTTTTTCGCCAAATTAGATTCAGAATCTGGTCATACGGACTTCGAAGAAGTTGTAGATAATTTCGTTATCTTTCCGTGCATATAAAGAACGTTAAATTCTGCCCAGCCGTTTGAAAGTTATGGCTGTTTTACCGAGTGTGTTAAAATCTGTGACGTGATTGGAACAGATCACGGTATTTTGTAGATTAAACAACTTTAGAGTCCGAATCAGTCTTTCCCTATACCTAGAAAAAGTTGGGAAATTTCCTAAGCTACGCGAGGATGTACTCGTTTAATTGATTCGGAGTCTTAGAACCCGAGTTATGCCTTTTGGAAGGCTGCTGTCCCGATGGGACAGAACCTCTGTTTTTAGGTTTTGCGAGTAGTTGGCAATGTCGGGGTAGATGAGGGTTTGCGTACTGTTTTGTGGACATGATTGTGAGTGTGTGATACCTATGTGCAGATGGTGCGACCCCGGGAGTGCCTTCTACTTCCCGCCAATCCGTTGCCCGTGGTTGAGGCAAGTGTGTTGTAATGGATACCGATTTGTAGATTGCTTGTTGAGAATAGATGGAATTGACTACATGATATATGATCACTTGCCATGCTTTAATGATTGCCAATGATATGATGAGCATGTTTATTATGTTATGATGCCATGTGTTAATGTACGAGTTAAATATGATGTTGGCATAATTGCATACATGGCATGTTACATGGCCCGGGCGGTGAGAAAGTCATAACTAGTCCGGAGAAGGTCGGTGAGAAAGTTATGACTAATCCGGAGAGCCATTGAGTAAGTCCTATATCGTGATTCCATCCACGTGGTGTTTGGAAGCGAGGAGTAGGCACCCTCCATCTTCGGGATGGAAGGGGGGAGAGGGTACACACCGACGGGTGTGTACTCAACCATACCGGTATGAGTTTCCAAGGAGACATGAGCATTGCATTGCATTGCATACGTAATGATGATGATAATGTTATGTGTTCATGAATGAGATGATATACATGATGTGAGACATTATTGCCATGTTATTGTTCTTGTAGTCCATTGCAATATGCTTGCTGAGTGATGAACTCACGCTTGTGTTTATGTTGTTTTCTTTTAGGTACCATGAATCCGGCATGCGGGAAAGGGAAATAGTCACACTTCCACACGTAGCTTCACTCTTTTGATTTCACAAGTCATTCAATTAGTGTTGATTATAAATTGCGTGTGATGATCATTGCTTTAAGGCTTAGCTTTGCTAAATGAGAATCTTTTCGTTCGTTTGACTCTTGGAGACATTATATGTTTGGAACTAGACTTACATTGTTGCTAAGTCGTTAATTATTGCTGTTTTAGATGCTTTCCATTATGATATAACTTGTGTTACTGTTGTTGCTCCTTCAATTCATGTTAAAACAAAGGAGATGCTGCCGAAATCTCGGTTTTTAGCATGTGCGCCTTTGCTGGAATTTATGTTTAATTGTGGTATTTAGATGTTGTTTAGCTTATGTTTGGTAGCATTCAGGCATATTAAATGTCGGGGTGTTACACGGGTCTCTTTCTCCATCGAACTTGGTGATGCCTTTTGGATTGAAGCCGTCCGGCCACTGTACTCGGCAAAGGTTCCTGTCGGCGTTGCGATCGATGCCAAAGCATTCGCGATCATCATCCTGTCGGCGTCGTTCATCATCCCGCCGTTCCCGCCTTTTGTCCTTAAGGTTCTGGCGGAGGTCACGGTGAATGGTGGAGCGAAGATCCCTACCCTCGAGAAAACTGCGCCGATTCCCTTCTGTCCGACTGCGGCTAGTCCGACTGTTAGCTGTGTGTGTATCTTCTCCACGAGGGGGTCTCATCGCTTGGCCCGACTGATTGTGCTGGATTGCTGCAGCCGTCACCATGGCTTGGACCTGTGCCATGATCGGCGTAGTTGGACTGTTGGGTTTGATCATGGGACCCAATGTGTCAAGAAGTGTCTTGCTAGCCACGATATTTTACTACGGTGTTTGTAAAACCGACTGGTTCCCCATTCTAGCATGCAAGATGTCATCGTTGACGTTGCGCACCCGATTTTGAAGTGACCGGACGTGGTCGTCTTGTCATGCCGAGCGAGATCTGTCTCAGCTTCTCTGGCTCCCCGCTGGCTCTGTGATTCGGGCAAGCTGCTCCCGATCACAAGTACCGAACGGAAACTGGGAGAACTCTCAGATCGGCTCTGATCCGAGTTCGAAGAGATAAGGGTGCCGACCTCGTTGGCGATGAAACGTAAACTTCCGAAGCGAAAAACCTGGCCTGGAGCGAAGGTGATGTCGTTTCTGAAAGCCATCGAGATTGCCTGGATTGATCTTCGCGCGCCCCTACCTGGCATGCCAACTGTCGATGTTTGATGTCGGCAATAATCTTAGGGGAGTGTGAATCTGCGGGGCAAGGCGCTAGATCGGCAACTCAATGGTAACACAAGACAAGGAGTTATACAGGTTTAGGCCCTCAACGGTGGAGGTAATACCCTAGTCCTGTGTTCTGGGATTATGCGTCTCTTTTGGGGGGTCCTCCCTATCCCCTTATATACCGGCGGGGAAGAGGAGCCCTACTCGGACTCTTGGAAAGAGTCTGAGTTGTTTACAAGAAACGGGATCATATCGTTCCATAACCGAGGTGGTTTCCTCGGCGGTTACAATCTTACCTTCTATCTATAACGAGATAGCGGATAAATCTTTTAAAACGTGCGCTCCTTTTCTTGTGTATACGTGCCCGGTCTTTATATCCTCCACACTAACATAGCATTCATGTAGGTCCAACATTGCATATGTGTGACAATGGAAGGACTACGAAGCTATGCCAAGTTTGAATGTTCATTTTGGATGAGAAATATTGATTTCAAATGTCATATGCCATGGTATTGAAATGAATGTTATTGAAATGTGGACTTGTTGGTTTTAGTTGTGAATGATATTGAAATAAATGTTATTTATTGATATATTATTGATAAATGCCTATTTACAACTTGAGATTGTCTAAAATATAGCAAAGGTCATGCTAAAATTTTCAATATTTTTACATATTAGTTCTATTATTGCAAAATATGTGCTTTACAACTTCACATTGTCTTAAAATGGAGGAAATGGCATGCCAGAATTTTATCAAATTTTCAATATTTTTTATACATTTCTAATAATTTTCCTTAATTTTTGGGCCTTTATCGACTTTTTACAATGTTTTCACAAATTTCTATAATTTTTCTATTTGTTTTTGCCATTGCCCCATTTTTTCATTCTACCATTGATAAACCGTCAAAACCGCTCGATAAACCATGCAAAAGGATCGATAAATGAAGAAAGCCGATCAGTTTTTGATTTTTTTGGCTCGATTTTGACCGCCGGGTTTGATTTTGCAAAACATTCGGTTTTGGGCGATTTTCATGAAAATCCAGTACTACCGGGTATTCGATTTTCAACCCTAAATCGGTATTATTAACCTTGGTTATCAACAATATGGCCTAGTGCTTTTTAAAATTTACACTTATCAAACTTTTCCACTTTTATGTGACTTTTTCATGTTATGCAGCACTAACAAGGAGTTGCATAAGCGCCAAGACATGCTTTCAAATTCGAAATCTAGAGCAAAGTAGATGGCAGCAAGTTTCAACATGTCAAACTTTGCCCACAGGTATGTTCTTCGTATTGGTATCTGATATCATCATGCCACAATGCTTTATCCTACTCATCAATGCTTTATCTTGTTGAAACTTGTTCAGATGTCTACTAATGAAAAATATTAGGGACTGATGGACATTCATTAGAGGCTGTGTTTAGAGTGTTGCAGTAGAAATATAATTAGAGATTGAATGGACATTCATTACAATCCATCGCTACGCAAGGCTACAAGTTCAGTTCACTAATTATACATAGGATCCAAGTACAACAAAAAAATATATTACATAAACACTAATTACCCTAAAGATCGTCGAAAGTTGGTATATGGCCTACCCACCCATCTAGTCTTCTTAGTAATTCCTCGTAAACCTGGCCCTGCGGGTAATCCTCACAACACGGCCTACCCACCCATCTAATCCTCCTAGTAATAGTCCTCCTCGTAAACCTGGTCCTACGGGTAATCCTCGCTCCACGCCTCATAAGTGGATCCATAGGATTCAGGCTCTAAGCAAAGGGGATTTTAGCAAGAGTAAGTACAAAAGGACTATGAATTTTTCTATCACTCATCTCATATCCATCTCTCTCAAATCCATTCTTAGGAAAAACGTGGATTTCCAATTTTAATCTTTAAAATTGCTACTAGCACTCGTATATGAGGCAAACTTAGCTTCCATAGTGTATCATCCTCGTTTTCGGCTTTCTGGAAAAATCTAATTTAAATTAATTAAATTCAAATTTTGGATTTTCATTTATGTTTAATTTAGCCTGGCATTCGTATCCATCCAAATTCGGAATTCAATTCCCCTCCGTTCGAAAAATCAAATTTCCAGATTCCCGTAAGTACCCGAAATTTCGCCCGAGTTCAAAAATGCTCCAAAAATCCCGGAACCTATTGCATTAGGTCCCAAATATTCTAAAAATATTTTAGGAATTTTCCCAAGATTTTTGGAAGCTCTCTGGTATTTTATCTCGTGTGGCTTTCGTTTAATGCCCGCTATTCGCTCCAGAATATTCAAATCTCCAAATTTCATCCAAATTCAGCGAAACCAATTTTATTTGGTTCGAAATATTCCCTAATGGTTTTAGGAATTTTTCAGGAATTTTTAGACCATTTTTTCTTATTTTTCTCTAGGGCGTCACTTTCGCATAAACCTCGGCCAATCATGGAGTGACACGTGGCGGCACTGTTCATCTTCTAGCTTGGGACGTGCTGTTTCTTTCCAGAGCATGAACTTCAAGTTTCCATACTTGATTCCTTCCATTCAAATGCTCATAGCTCCTCAATCAAGGCTCCAAATCGCGAACGGCTGGATCCGTTGGATTCGTAGCGACGCAACCTTTCCATTCCTCACCATCATTAGTCCCAAATCTCGCTAGAAACGGCTCAATCCTTCCAAAACAGAAATCCGCCATTATGGTCATAACTCGGCCGTTTCAACTCCAAACGGCGTGCTTCCACCCAGGAAGTCAAGGATATAATTTTGAAGGAGGCTCATGATTCTGTGTATTCTATTCACCCAGGAAGTACGAAAATGTACTCGGACGTAAATGAAAAATATTGGTGGTCTAATATGAAGAAAGAAGTGGCTGATTTTGTAGCTCGGTGTGATGTTTGCTAGTTGGTGAAACCAGAACATCAGAGACCAGCCGGTCTGTTGCAACATTTGCAAGTACCTGTTTGGGAATGGGAAGAAATAGGAATGGATTTTATCACTGGGTTACTGTAACACCCCAAAATTTTGCTTTCCTTAAATTCATATGTGATTTGGCACTTTGGTGAATTTTTGGAATTTTCTGGAATTTATTTGGATTTATTTGGAATTTATTGGAATTTATTCCATTTTAAAATAATTAAAGAATTTAATTTTGCAAATAAAGTTTTGTTGGAAATATTTTATTTAAGTCCCAAATACCCTAAAATATTTTCCAGAATTTTTCTGGAATTTTTCTGAGTCTTTTGCTATTTTTAATGAATTAAATGAATTACTGGGAATTATTTTAATTATTAAATCGCTGGAAATTCGAGTTGGGTTAAGTACTATTCATCCGATCGAAGTCGAACCCGAAGTCGGACTTGAGTCCGACCAAGCCGATTGACTCGACCAAACCGCTCCCTAACCCTAAGCGATCCCGACCGTTGGATCGGGATCCAACGGCCGAGATCCGCCAGACGGTTCGAGCCTGTCCGACCGAACCCGTTATGCCCGCGATCGTGGCCGTTGATCGTGCCACGCGGTACGGCCCTCCGTCATCGCCCCTCGTCCGATCCGGAAAGCCGAGAGCTCGCCAAGCCGCCGTAATGCGTTAGGGTTTCGCGTTTTGCGCAGCGCCGAGGCACTATTTAAAGCCCCGATGCCACCGGCGAAGCCCTTTGTCGTCGCATCTTTTGCCCCTAGCATCTGAGCCCTAGCCGCCGCGTAGCCGCTATTGCTCGCCGTAGTAGGAGAAGTCCCCCGCCGCGGTTTTTCGTCGATCCCCGCCGCTGCCGCCGCTCTCCGACGACACCAAGCCCAGGACCAAGATCCCCACGTCACGTCGCGCCTGGGAGTGCCAATCTTCACGCCGGAGCTGCACGGACACGCCGCGTGGGAGGTCATCGTCTACGTCTCCGGTGCCCAAGCCTCGCCGCGCCATCACCGGACTTCGCGAAGCCTCTCCGCCGTCCGATCCGGATCCGACCGCTGAGGTTCGCCCACGTATTCCCTTTACTGTTCAACCCTAGATCCGTTAGCAGCCGTTAGATCAAGATCCAACGGCCCTGATCATGCCACGTGGCTCTAGCCGTCGCACCGTGCGCGTGGGAGCACGTCACTGACATGTGGGGCCCCCGTGTCAGCCACGCCGCGCCGGCGTGAGCGGCGGCCCAGATCGGGCGGGCCCGCTGTCGGCGGCCGTCTTGCGATGGACCGGATCCACCGTGGACCCGTCGCCGCGTGGACCCGATCCATGGGCCAGGACCGCGTGGCAAAGACTGAGTGGTGCCACGTGTCATGCTGACGTCAGCATGACGTCATCACGGGATCCGTTCGGTGATGACGTCAGCCGACCAATCCAGTGCTGACACGTGTCCTCGCTGACGCAATAATTAATTTTCGAAAAAGAAAATGATTTATTAATTCGAAATAATGATTTCAGATTTTGTTTCAAACTTCAAACGCTTATAACTTTTGCGTTTCAACTCCGATTTGAGTGATTCAAATTTCTAAATTTGTATAAAATTTAGATCTACCTAAATATGAATTTTATTTAATTTTTGGACTAAAGTTTTTCTCTATAAAATTATTTAATTGATTATTTAAACTTTAAATAATCATAACTTTTGCATTTTAACTCCAAATTTGTGATTCAGTTTCTAAAAATTCATAAAATTATGTTCTCTCTGTTTATGGATTTATTTGGATGTTTGGACACTTTTTGCCTATTGTTTATTCGTGTATTGCTATTTGCACGCTTTACGAGTAGACGTTGAAGTGCCGGAAGGATTCGAAGGAGAAGTATTGACTCAGGATCCAACTCAAGACCAAGAACAAGTACTTTTTGAAGGCAAGTTGTGCTTTGACCATGTTGATCCTATTTTGAAATCTATTTTTATTTAACCTATTGCATGCTAGTTCAATTAGAAAATACTTTATTTAAATATGGGGGATTAGATAAATACCAATTTGCTGTATGACACCTTGATTATTTAAATATGTGCCATGACCCTTGTCACCCTGGTTGTGGATTACTAGTTGGACATTATTAAATTGCCAACATGGGTTTTAGACCGTTGTAGTATACTGCTTAGACCTGCTACGTGCTCATGATTTTGGATAATCAAATGTTAATATTGACTTAATGATATATTGAACCTGTTTTGGAAAGGTATCATGTGATGTTGATGGCACGTGGTGCATGGTAATCAACTGGGGTTTGATAAATAGTTTTTCGACCGGGGCATGTGGCAAGAGTAATCAGGTGGGCCAGTTGTGGCATTGGGGATGTTGATTTGGTTCTTCGGGTAGTCTTGCCCTGGTCACCCTAAGGACTTAACCTTGCAAGCCTTTGAACTGGGTCTAACGTGCAACCACATGTCTGTAATGGGACGGACCTAGTTGACTAAGTTGCTAATAACGTACCTGTGGGACCTCAAGAGGTCAACTACACCCTTTGTGTAAGTTGTACGGGGGAGCGTACCGGGGCTGAGGCCAGGTACCCATCTAACGGTTGATTGGCCTAGACTTCGCCTTAGCTAAGGGAAGGGTTAGTGTGCAATAACCGGGGAGGACCACTTGTATTGTTAGAAGTTTCCGAAAGACTTTGTTACGGGAACTCGCCTTTGTGGTGTTTGACTGTATCTTGTGGGTAAAGTGCATAACCTCTGCAGAGTGTACAATCTATTCGAATAGCCGTGTCCGCGGTATTGGACATCGCTCGGGAATTACAGTCAAGGGTTAGATTTTCTAAAAAAAATAACTTGGATCTGAAAGGTTGGGTTGGATTAATAATGATGTTGATGGAAATGTGGATTAGGATGGGAAAGATGCTTGTTAAACTTCTTGAAAAGTTATCTATGCTTTACTTGTTTCTACTGCTTTCGAATCTACTTATATTACTTGTCAAATGCTGTTTACTGCAAATATACCTTGAGCCACTCCTTTGTATTAAGCCATGCATGTAGTATATTAGCTGCATTCTGTGCATGACTTGCTGAGTACCAAGTACTCACCCTTGCCACAATACAACACCAGTTGAAGAGGAGACTACACTAGCTTTGGAGGAGGAGCTCCAAGAGGATCCGTCTACTTAGGGAGCGAGCCCGATCGATTGCCTGTGGTATCTTGGATGGCGCCACAGTTATCTCATTTTCATTGCTACTATTTCTCTCTTAATAAGTTTAGCCTGTAGGCGTACATTTGTGACTTGGCCATAAGGTCAAGTAACCAGTTGGGTTATTTAAATAAAAGTACTTTATTAGTATCGAATGGTATGATTGTGATATTTACCGATGTTAAGACTGTGTGCACTAGCGCGTTCCTGGACTAGTGCTGAATACACAGAGGGTCCGGATTTGCAAATTCGGGGTCCCGACAGTTACCCCGCATTAAGTCCGGTTACGATTCCATTTGGGTCATTGTGGATAGATTGACTAAAGTTGCTCACTTTATTCCGGTAAAGACAACCTATTCCGGTGATAAGCTCGCAGAGTTATATATGGCCAAAATCGTGTGTTTGCATGGTGTGCCAAAGAAGATCGTGTCGGATCGAGGTTCTCAGTTTACCTCGAGGTTTTGGCAGAAGTTGCATGAGGTGTTGGGTACGAATTTGAACTTCAGTACTGCTTACCATCCCCAGACAGATGGGCAGACGGAAAGAATAAATCAAATATTAGAATATATGTTAAGATCTTGTGCTTTGACGTACAAAGGTTCTTGGGATCAGAACTTGCCCTATGCTGAATTCTCGTAAAACAATAGTTATCAGTCAAGTCTGAAAATGGCGCATTTTGAGGCTTTGTATGGGAAAAGTGTCGAACACCCTTATATTGGAAGGAAACCGAAGGTGGACAGATAATTAGACCGGATATTTTAAAGGAAGTTGAAAAGCAAGTCAAGATGATCCATGAGAATTTGAGGACAGCCCAGTCGAGACAGAAAATCTATGCCGACAATCGTCGACGGGAATTAAGTTTTGCACCTGGTGATCATGTATATCTGAAAGTTTCACCGCTGAAGGGAATGCGCTGATTCAGAGTTAGTGGAAAGTTAGCGCCCCGTTACATTGGTTCATTTCCAGTGATTGCCAGAAGAGGAGAAGTCGCGTACAAGTTGGAACTACCTCCTCAGCTATCCGGAGTACATGATATCTTTCATGTGTCTTAGTTGAAGAAATTTCTCAGGGTACCTGAGCATCAGATGCCGTATGAAGAGATGGAATTGAAAGAGGACTTGTCGTATCCGGAATATCCCGTCAAAATTTTAGATGAAGCGGAGCGTCGAACCCGAAGCCGTGTGATCAAATTCTGCAAGGTTCAGTGGAGTAATCATTCCGAGAGGGAAGCTACCTGGGAACGATAAGAGGATCTTCGAGCAGAGTTTCCCGATCTTTTTCTTTCTCCGTCCGAATTTCGGGGACGAGATTCTCTCTAAGGGGGGTAGGTTTGTAACATCCTCGTTTTCGGCTTTCTGAAAAAATCTAATTTAAATTAATTAAATTCAAAATTTGGATTTTCATAGGTGTTTAATTTAACCTAGCATCCGTATCCATCCAAATTCGGAATTCAATTCCCCTCCGTTCGAAAAATCAAATTTCCAGATTCCCGTTAGTACCCGAAATTTCGCCCGAGTTCAAAAATGCTCCAAAAATCCCGGAACCTATTGCATTAGGTCTCAAATATTCTAAAAGCATTTTGGGACTTTTCCCAAGAGTTTTGGAAGCTCTCTGGTATTTTATCTCGCACGGCTTTCGTTTAATACCCGCTATTCGCTCCAGAATATTCAAATCTCCAAATTTCATCCAAATTCAGTGAAACAAATTTTATTTGGTTCCAAATATTCCCTAATGGTTCTAGGAATTTTTATGGAATTTTTAGACTATTTTTGCTTATTTTTCTCTAGGGCGTCACTTTTGCGTAAACCTCGGTCAATCATGGAGTGACACGTGGCGGCACTGTTCATCTTCTAGCTTGGGACGTGCTGTTCTTTCCGGAGCATGAACTTCAAGTTTCCATACTTGATTCCTTTCCATTCAAATGCTCATAACTCCTCAATCAAGGCTCCAAATCGCGAACGGCCGGATCCGTTGGATTCGTAGCGACGCAACCTTTCATTCCTCACCATCATTAGTCCCAAATCTCGCTAGAAACGGCTCAATCCTTCCAAAACAGAAATCCGCTATTATGGTCATAACTCGGCCGTTTCAACTCCAAACGGCGTGCTTCCACCTCTCAAATCTCCGTGTTGGAGACCTCTTCCCGGTGGTAGCATTCTTCTTTAGCCTCTCCTCGCCGTTCGTTCGCAAGATCGAGAAAACCGACGAACAAAGCCGGTTTTCGTGTTCTTCGTGTTCATCCTCATATCTTCCTCTCCGGTGAGCCAAATCCAATTCCGTTTGTTCCCTTGTGTTCGTATGGATGTCTAGAGTCTAACCCATCCATCAATTTTAGGTTTCCTCAAGTGTGGGCGACGAATTTCGAGTTGGAATCGTTTCGGCCGAATTCGGGTTCTTCGCCAAATTCATCTTCTTCGGTGAGTTTGGGTTCAATTCCTTGCAATCTTAAGTCTCTTAGGATGTTGTCTAGAGGATTCATCTTTCAAATTGCGACGTCCTTCATTCAATTTTTGCAAAATTTGGAATTTTTGGCATATTTGGAGCTTCTCTGTTTGCTCGCGTCTGCAGATGCCGCCCGTGGCCAGAACGCCATCGCCGCTTCTCCGGCCAGACGCCATCAGCTGGCCAGCCTTTGTCCCCACCGGCCATTGTTTCCGCTCAGCATGTCACTTGGCCGCACCCGCCACATGACAGAACACCCCAAAATTTTGCTTTTCTTAAATTCATGTGTGATTTGGCACTTTGGTGAATTTTTGGAATTTTTTTCGAATTTATTTGGATTTATTTGAATTTATTTGAATTTATTCCATTTTGAAATAATTAAAGAATTTAAATTTGCAAATAAATTTTTGTTGAAATATTTTATTTGAGTCCAAAATGATCCAAAATATTTTCCGCAATTTTTCCGAATTTTTTCGAAAGTCATTTGCTATTTTTAATGAATTAAATGAATTAATGGAATTATTTTAAATATTAATTACTGAAAATCCAACTCGGGTCAAGTCTGTTTATCCGGATCGAAGTCGATCGAACCAAAGCCAGTTTGACTCGACCGAACCCACTCCTAACCCTAATCAATCCCAGCCGTTGGATCAAGATCCAACGGCCGAGATCCCGTCCGACTCAGGCAGGCCGATATATCCCGGACCGACGACCGCGCTTCGTAGCGATCGTGGCCAGATTGTTGTGCCACGTGACGGCCACGATTTCATCGTCTCCGCCGAAACCGAAACTGGACTCGCCGCGGTCCGCCGCCGTGGAAGCTAGGTCTCGCCGTGCCGGACGCCGAGGCTATTTAATGCCCGAGGCATACCGAGATCGCCATCCCAGCGCCGTTCCGAACCTTAGCTCGCGCTTCGCTAGGATCCCCACCGCTCGGGGTATTGCTCGCCGGAGTTGGAAGTCGTTCGCCGCGATTAAACGCCGATATTGCTGCCGTCGTAATCTCTCGCCGCCATCAAGCCCGGATCCGGATTCCCCAAGACGAGGACGCGTTAGTACCCCTACGCTCCGGAGCGCGCCGGAACGCCGACGGCAAGGTCGCCGTCCGTCTCCGGTCAAGCTAGCGCCGCGCGCTATCATCGCCCCGAAGCCGTGCCGCTGGATCCGGTCGAACGGCGCGGTGAGTTCACGTGTTTCCCAAACCCTAGAAACCCGATTAGATCTGGACCGCTGATCAAGATCCAGCGGTTCTAAGCCAACGCCACGCGGTCGTAGGCAAAGGCGATTATAGATTAGATCTCGACCGTCCGGATCTAGATCGAACGCCCACGAGCATCGAGTAGTTTCAACGTGTTAACCCTGGATCTAATCCGCCGCTGATTTTCAAACCAATCTGACGAGATTGCGCCACGTGTCGGGAAGTTGGACCCGGCGCGGTCAGCCCACGCCAAGACGCAGTGCGTAGTACGCCGGCTGACACGCCGGGCCCGCTGTCGAGGGCCCGCATGTCGGCTAACCTTGACCAAGCACTAACGCCGGCGAATGACGCCATCCGGTAGGCCCACATGTCACCACGTGAGCCGTGGGACCGAGTTCACCGTGGACCCGTAGCCGGCGTGGACCGAGCCCATGGATCTACCGACGCCGCAGCCAATCGGGAGCTGCCACGTGTCCATCTTGACGCAATAATTAATTTCGAAAAGAAAATGATTTATTAATTCGAATAATGATTTCAAATTTAGATTCAAACTTCAAACGCTTATAACTTTTGCGTTTCAACTCCGATTTGGCGATTCAAATTTCTAAATTTGTATAAAATTAAGATCTACCTAAATATGAATTTTATTTAATTTTTGGACTAAAGTTTTTCTCTGTAAAATTATTTAATTGATTATTTAAACTTTAAATAATCATAACTTTTATGCTTTTAACTCCAAATTTGACGATTCTGATTTCTAAAAATCCAAAATTATGTTCTCTCTGTTTATGGATTTTATTTGGAGTTTTGGGATCTTTTTTGCATAGTGTTTATTTGTGTATTTGCTATTTGCACGCTTCTGAGTAGACGTTGAAGTCTGGGAGGGATTCGAAGGAGAAGTATTGACTCAGATCCAACTCAAGACCAAGAGCAAGTGCTTTTTGAAGGCAAGTTGTGCTTTGACCATGTTGATCCCATTTTGAAATCTATTTTGATTTAAACTATTGCATGCTAGTTCAATTAGAAGGATACTTTGTTTAAACATGGGGTTAGATAAATACCAATTTGCTATATGACACCTTGATTACTTAAGTATGTGCCATGATCCTTTGTCACCCTAGTTGTAGTTTATTAGTTGGACATTATTAAATTGCCAACATGGGTTTAGATAGTTGTAGTATCGCTTAGGCACTCATACGTGCTCATGACATGATTTTGGATAATCAAATGCTAATATTGAATTAATGATATATTGAACCTGTTTTGGGAAAGTATCATGTGATGTTGATGGCACGTGGTGCATGGTAAATCAACTGGGTTTGATAAAATGATTCGTAGGGCATGTGGCAAGAGTAATTCAGTGGGCCGCTTGTTGGCATTAGGGATGTTGATTTGGTTTTTCTAGTAGTCTTGCCTGGTCACTCTAAGGACTTAACCTTGCAAGCCTTTGAACTGGTCATACTTGCAACCACATGGCTGGAATGGGGACGGCCCTAGTTGACTAAGTCGCTAAGGACTCACTTGTGGAGCCTCAGGTGTCGGCCATTACACCTTTTGTGTGATTGCCGGGGAGTCGTGGCCGTGGCCAGTACCCATCTAGCAGTGTGTTGGTCCCATACTTCGCCTTGGCTAAGGAAGGGATGGTGTAGAGCACTGACCGGAGAGGACCACTGTGTTGTTTGAGGCTTAGAAGGCTTTGTTATGATCGCTCATTCGCATACTCTTGTATGGCGATTCACTACCGACGTGGTGAGTGGATTGTATCTTGTGGGTAAAGTGCATAACCTCCGCAGATGTAGAATCTATTTGAATAGCCGAGTCCACGTCGACATTGCTCAAGGAATTACAATCGAAGGGTTAGATTTTCCGAAAATAACTTGGATTTGAAAAGTTGGGTTGGTTTAATAATGAAGATGATGGAAATGTGGTTTAGGATGGGGAAAAATGTTTATTAAATTTCTGAAAAGTTATTTATGCTTTACTTATTTCTCACGCTGAATCTACTTATATTACTTGTCAAAGCTGTTTCACTGCAAATATACCTTGAGCTATTCCTTTGTACCAAGCCATGCATATAGTATATTAGCTTGCATTCAGGCATGACTTGCCGAGTACCAAGTACTCACCCTTGCCCCAACACAATATCAGTTGAAGAGGAGATTCGCGACTTTGGAGGAGGAACTAAAGAGGACCCGTCTACTTAGGGATGCGAGCCTGGCCGATTGCTCGTGGTATACCTTGGATGGCGCCACGAAGTTTATTTGATTTTCCGCCGCTATTATTTCTCTTTTAATAAGTTTCGCTTGCAAGGCATATATTTGTAACTTGGCCATAAGGTCGAGTAACCCTTTGATTATTTAAATAAAGTACTTTGATAGTATCGTTTGGTATGATTGTGATATATACTGATGTTAAGATCAGCACTAGCGTTCTGGACTAGTCATCACTGAGGAAAGTCCGGATTTGCAAATTGGGTCCCGATGCAGGTGGTATCGAGCCATACTTGACCGTAGGCTCAACCCTAAGCTAGAATGGTACGTAGTGAGGATAAAACCTATTTTCTAAAGCTAAAAATTTGTGAAGACAAGAAATGACATCTCACTTATCCCTTCTCTTTCTCGTCTCTTGCTGAAATTTTCCCTTACCTTGTCACAATTCAAAAATTCCGAAGTTCTTACGTGAAAGCACTCTTGTGACAGATGGAGGAAGAGTTCAACTACGTTGATCTAGGAGTTAGTCACGCCATGAACTTTGGCACATGCTACAAACTCTCGGAGATTTTGAGAAGCCCCAATACCAAGTGGAAGTGATCGTGCAAGCGGGATTGATCAAGGCTTGTGACGTGAGGATTGAGGTACTCGGCCAGAAGAGGGGCCCAGTAATCGCCGATACAACTGCTAGAAGATCTACAATGCAGATGGGTATCCAAGAAGTTTCCACGATTTGCGAGCAATGCGGCAC
Organism: Rhipidocladum racemiflorum; assembly: GCA_036346355.1. Lineage (NCBI taxonomy): Eukaryota > Viridiplantae > Streptophyta > Magnoliopsida > Poales > Poaceae > Rhipidocladum > Rhipidocladum racemiflorum. The sequence goes on along the minus strand of CM070572.1, from coordinate 56,677,216 downwards.
ATTACGCATACGCCAGAGTTGCGAAAGCACGGTGTTCCGTTACCATCCGGCTACGATAACCTTCTTGACCGAAGGCGATTCAGGATGAGGATGCCCGCGATTACACTGGCACGATTTGTCAATCACGCCCGTGAGGATGTACTAGATAATACAAGCAAGGAGCTGCAAGGCCGCACAGAGATCACGACAGAGAAGAAACGAGATGGCGAAGCTCAAGAGTATGTGGCACACCTTCTACGAAGGATTGACGAGTTGAGATGACTTTGTACGACCTGCACCCAGAGCAAGATTTGAGCTACACGAGCCGATCCAGAGGAGTCGATCTCGATGAGGACATCGCTTCTTCGACTACCACGCATGACATAATCGCCTGACATGGCGATCAAGCTACGCCTATGCCGCAAAGATCCGCACCAAAGCCGTGGAGGTTTTCTCGATGAGTGAGCATATCGTTCTATAGTGAGACTCCTTCGCCGAGTCGCGTCATAGAATAAAGAGTTACCCTTTAGGCGTTATATTCCGAGTTAGTTCGATTTGGATTTGCTTTGTTTTCTTTGAGTGTGCGTGATGTGTTGCAAGGCCCTTAGGCATTGTGACCATACCAAGTTATTAATAATAAAAGATGGACCTTAAAGTTACCCTTTCGCCCGCATAAGTTCCATATTACTTGTCTATTCTGTTTCCCTCTCATCTCTAAACCTAGAGCAAATCGGACAGATGGTAACCACCCGTGGGAACTTTGGAAGCAATGGGAGTGGATCTCGCCATGTAAAACCCCAATGATGGAGCACCAAGACCGGCCATGCTTGGATGTGCAGAATTTTGGAGCATTTCTTGTTGCTCGTACTCCGGGCCTGATGCATGCTATGATGCAACAAATGCAGCACGCCATCGCACGATCCCTTGCTAATCAAGTTAATCAGTGACCACGCCGTAATACAAGTTGTCGAGTTCATGAGGACTCACCCACCCACTTCCTTTCCGGGAATGCCAATCCATTGGGAGGCCGACGATTGGTTAAGATCAATTGAGAGGAAGCTACATAGCTCAATGCATAGGGAATGAGAAGGTACTCTACGCTTCTCATCGAGTTGGAAGGAACAACATTAGAATGGTGGGAGAACTTCATGCCGCAGAGAACCCTCAAGATATCACTTCTGGGAAGAGTTCACAGTGCATTCGACAAGATCACGTGCCTGAAGGAATCATGGACCTTAAGAAGGAGGAGTTCGAGATCAAGCAAGGTAATCGACCAAGGTCGACTACTCCGAACAAGTTCACACAGCCTAGCACGCTACGCACTTTGAGGATGTAGCGACAGATAAATCCAGACAGTCTCGGCTTTATGAAGGGACTTAACGCGATTGCAAGACTTAGATGCATGCTTTTAGTTCAAACTCTGGTTCCGACTCAACGAAAGTAGGATGTTCCGGGTGAGAATACTAATAGATGGAATAGAATTCCTAGCAAACCTTATAATTTTGGAGACCCGACCTTAGATGTTATATTGGGAATGGATTGGTTATCCAAGCACAAGGTATTGGATTGTGGACGAAGGACTATCTCGCTTGAGAGCCCAGTGTGGGAAGAAAGTGGAATTTCAAGCCACGCAGCTAGAGATGGACAATTGATGGTTAACAGCATCAAGGCAATCAGCATAGAGGATGTCCCAAGAGGAATGAGTACCCGATGTTTTTCCGAAGATCTACCCGTATGCCGACAGTGACATAGAGTTTGTGATAGAGCTTGTACAGTGCAATGACCTATAGCAAAGAGACCCTATCGGATGTCCACCGAGGAGTTGGTAGAAATGAAGAAACAAATTTAGAGGAGTTAATGGAGAAAGGATTTATCGCACTCAAGTTCGCTGCCGGGGAGCACCGGTTTGTTTGTCAAGAAGAAGGGACGGAGTTTCGTGATGTGCATTGACTAGTGCACTCAATGAAGTCACCGTGAAGAATAAGTATCCGCTACCCAGATTGATGATTTGTTTGATCAGTTAAGAGGAGCCGGAGTTTTCCAAGATTGATCCGAGATCGGGATACCATCGCTTGAAGATCCGATCGTAAGATATTCAAGATCGCATTCGTCAAGATATGGACATTACGAAGTTTACAATGTCCTTTGGTCGACGAATGCGCCTTATTTCATGAATATGATGAATAAGGTGTTCATGGAATATTTAGACAAGTTTGTAAATCGCCGTGTTCATAGACGATATCCTGGTCTACTCCAAGACAGAGGATGAACATGCCGAACACTTAAGGCGAGTTTTGGAAAAGCCGAGGAATAGAACTTTTCGCCAAGTTCGCAAGTGTGATTTTTGGAAGGACAAGGTGGAGTTTCTTGGACATGTAATGACCGCAATGAGTCGTAGTAGATCCAAGCAAAGTAGAAGCATGTTACATTGGGAGCAGCCGAAGAAGTGCTTGGACCCGTGATTCGAGTTTCCTTGGAATGGCAGGATACTACCGTTTCATCGAAGGCTTCTCGACAATTGCGAAACCCCTTACGCAATTCAAGAAGGAGAAGAAGTTTGCATGGACGCGGAATGTGAGAAAGGATTTCGGAGCTGAAGAAGCGATTGACATCAAAGACCGTGTTAGTTCCACCTGATGTTGCTCAAAGCTTCGATATTTATTGTGACGCATCGCGCTAAGGACTTGATGTGTGTCACGATGCGAATGGAAAGGTCGCCGCTTATGCATCAAAGCGATTGAGGCCGCATGAGGAAAATTATCCCACATGACCTAGAGTTAAGCCGTAGTGCATGCCTTGAAGATATGGCGCCACTATCTCGATTGGAAAGCAGATGTGAAGTGTATACGGATCATAAGAGCCTTAAGTACATATTCACCCAATCGGATACGAATATGAGGCAAAGGAGATGGCTAGAATTGATCAAGGACTATAATGTTGGAATCCATTACCATCCCGGAAGGCCAACGTAGTAGCCGACGCTACGGCGGAAAAGCCATACCGCGAGTACGTTGCTAGCCACAAGTCGATGAGTTATGTGAGGATTTTGAGAAAATGAAGATTGAGGTTGTACCTAAGGATTCTTGGTCGCCTTTGAAGTAAAGCCTTCTTTAGAGGACCAGATCAGAAGGACGTAAGGATGATGACAAGATCCAGTAGGATTAAGTCCAAAATGGAGGAAGGCAAGGCAAAGGATTTCAAGCTAGACGCAGGCAAGGCACGTTATGGATGAAGGATCGCATTTGTGTGCCTAACAAAAGGAGTTAAAGCAATCGATTTTGGAAGAAGCCCATGACTCAAGTACTGATTCATCCCGAAGCGCCAAGATGTATCAGATCTCAAGGAGAGATTCTCTGCCAGTATGAAACGTGAAGGCGAGCATGTTGCATTGTGCGTATGCCGAGAGAGTCAAGGCAATGCATCGAGACCAGCGAGGATTGCTTTCGATGCTAAAATACCGAGTGGAAGTGGGAGGAAATCTGAATGGATTTCATTACGGTTTGTCAAGACTCAAGGAGGTTATGACTCCATATGGGTTATAGTGGATCGCTTGACTAAAGTAGCCCATTTTATCTCCAGTGAAGACCACTTACTCTGGAGATAAGTTAGCGTGAGTTGTACATATGATCAGGATTGTTTGTTTGCAGGTAGTGCCAAGGAGGATTGTATCGGACGCAGGTACCCAATTTACCTCAAGGTTCCGGAATAAGTTGCATGAAGCCATGAGACCCGTTTGAACTTCAAGATCTGCCTTATCATCCACGCACTGATGGGCGTAATCGAAGAGTCAACCGCAGTTACGGAGGATATGTTAAGAGCTTGTGCATTGGCTTATGCTACCTCTTGGGATAAAAGTTTGCCGTATGCCGAAGTTTAGTTACAACAATAGTTATCGACCTAGCTTCGATGTCACCTTTTGAGGCATAGAGTCGACTCCTGTCGGACACCATTGAATTGGGAATGAGCCGTGGCGCCGTGTCTTTGGGCCCGATATTCTTCAAGAGGTGAAGAAGCGGATCGCTATGATTAGGAAAGGTTGAGGATAGCCCAATCACGACAAAAGAGTTATGCCGATAATCGTCACGAGATTTGAGTTTTGAACTAGAAGACTTTGTATACCTCGAGTTACGCTCTCGAAGTTAAGAGGTTCCATGCCAAAGGAAACTCGCACCCCTTATGTTGGACCATTTAAGATTTTGAGTCGCAGAGGTGAAGTTGCCTACCACCGGAGCTGCCACGTTGGCGCCATAGCGAGTGCATGACGATTCCATGTGTCCCAGCTTAAAGAAGTGTCTCCGAAGTTCTGAGAACTGCACACCGCTAGAGTCAATTGAGTTGCAAGAAGATTTGACTTATAAGGAGCATCCAGTGAGGATTCTAGACACAATGGATCGAGAAACTAGAAACAAGTCAACCCGATTCTGTAGAGTTCAAAGGAGCAACCATGAAGAAAGTGAAGCGACTTGGGAGTCACAAGAGGATTTGAAGAAAGAATTTCCAAACCTATTCCTTTAGTAAGCCCCAATCTCTGGGGATCAGATTCTATTAAGAGGGAGGTTTGTAACACCCCAAAATTTGCTTTTCTTAAATTCATGTGTGATTTGGCACTTTGGTGAATTTTTGGAATTTTCTCGGAATTTATTTGGATTTATTTGGAATTTATTTGAATTTATTCCATTTTGAAATAATTAAAGAATTTAAATTTGCAAATAAATTTTTGTTGAAATATTTTATTTGAGTCCAAAATGATCCAAAATATTTTCCACTTTTTCTGAATTTTTCTGAGTCATTTGCTATTTTTAATGAATTAAATGAATTATCGGGAATTATTTTAAATATTAATTCATTGGAAAATCCAACTCGGGTCAATCTGTTCATCCGACCGAAAGTCGGACTCTCAGAGTCCCGACTTGGCCGATTGACTCGACCGAACCCACTCCTAACCCTAATCAATCCCAACCGCTGATCAAGATCCAATCGGCCTGATCCGTCAAACCGCACTCCGAGCCGCGTCCGAGGACGTCAGCGCGCCGATCGCGACGTGGCCGCTATTGTGCCACGTGGGAGCCACGATTTCATAAATCTCACTTGCCCCAGTCCGAGCCACTCGCCGCCGTGAGAGCTAGGTCTCGCAGTTTTGACCCGACGAGGTTATTTAATGCCCGGCATACCGAGATCGCCATCCCACGCCGTTCCAAACCCTAGCTCGCGCCGCTAGGATCCCCACCGTCTCGCCGTTGCTACTCGCCGAGTTGGAAAGTCTGCCTGCGCGATTAACGCCGATATTGTCGCGTCGTCGCCCTCCGCATCAAGCCCGCATCCGATTCCTCAAGACGAACGCGCTCGAGTACTTACCCGCCGGAAGCGCGAAACGCCGACGGCAAGGTCGCTAAATCGCCCCGTCTCCGGCCAAGCCGGCGCCAGGCCATCACCGCCCCTCGAAGCTGCACCGCTGGATCCAGATCGAACGGCAGCGGTGAGTTCACGATGTTTCTCAAACCCTAGAAACCCGATTAGATGCGGGACCGCTGGATCAAGATCCACTGTTCCCTGTCGCCACGCGCTGTAGCAAAGGCGATTATAGGATTAGATTCGACCGTCCGATCTAGATCGAACGCCCACGAGCATCGAGTAGTTTCAAGCGTGTTAACCCCTGGATCTAATCCGCGCGCTGATTTTCAAACCAACGGCGAGATTGCGCCACGTCGGGAAGTTGGACCGACGCGTCACGCCGCAGCACGCTGGCGTGTAGTGACGCGACACGCCGGGGCCCAGGTATCGGAGTCTCCGCATGTCGATGGCTAACCCAGTAAGCACTAACGTCGGCAATGACGTCATCCGTAGGCCCACATGCCGGCCACGTGAAGCCGTGGGACCGATTCACCGTGGACGGACCCGTGGCGTGGACCGAGCCCATGGACGCTACGACGCCGCTGCCAATCGGGCGCCACGTGTCCATGCCGACGCAATAATTAATTTCCGAAAAGAAAATGATTTATTAATTCGAATAATGATTTCAAATTTAGATTCAAACTTCAAACGCTTATAACTTTTATGCGTTTCAACTCCGATTTGAGCGATTCAAATTTCTAAATTTGTATAAAATTAAGATCTACCTAAATATGAATTTTATTTAATTTTTGGACTAAAGTTTTTTCTCTGTAAAATTATTTAATTGATTATTTAAACTTTAAATAATCATAACTTTTATGCTTTTAACTCCAAATTTGACGATTCCATTTCTAAAAATCCAGAAAATTATGTTCTCTCTGTTTATGGATTTTATTTGGAGTTTTGGGATCTTTTTGCATAGTGTTTATTTGTGTATTTGCTATTTGCACGCTTTTACGAGTAGACGTTGAAGTCTGGAGGGATTCAAGGAGAAGTATTGACTCAGATCCAACTCAAGACCAAGAGCAAGTGCTTTTGAAGGCAAGTTGTGCTTTGACCATGTTGATCCCATTTTGAAATCTATTTTGATTTAAACTATTGCATGCTAGTTCAATTAGAAGGATACTTTGTTTAAACATGGGGTTAGATAAATACCAATTTGCTATATGACACCTTGATTACTTAAGTATGTGCCATGATCCTTTGTCACCCTAGTTGTAGTTTATTAGTTGGACATTATTAAATTGCCAACATGGGTTTAGATCGCTGTAGTATATCTTGCTTAGACCTCTTTCGTGCTCATGACATGATTTTGGATAATCAAATGCTAATATTGAATTAATGATATATTGAACCTGTTTTGGGAAAGTATCATGTGATGTTGATGGCACGTGGTGCATGGTAATCAATCGTTTGATAAACATGATTTCGATCAGGGCATGTGGCAAGAGTAATCGTGGGCCAGCTGTGGCATTGGGGATGTTGATTTGGTTTTTCTGGGTAGTTCTTGCCTGGTCACTCTAAGGACTTAACCTTGCAAGCCTTTGAACTGGTCATACTTGCAACCACATGGTCGAATGGGACGGCCCTAGTTGACTAAGTCGCTAAGGACTCACTTGTGGAGCCTCAGTGGTGTCGATTACACCTTTTGTGTGATTGTACGGGGAGCGTATCGTGGTCGTGGCCAGGTACCCATCTAACGGTGTGTTGGTCCCATACTTCGCCTTGGCTAAGGGAAGGATGGTGTAGAGCACGAACCTGAGGACCACCCGTGTTGTTTGAGGCTTCCGAAGGCTTTGTTATGATCGCTCATTCGCATACTCTTGTATGGCGATTCACGGTGACGCAGAGTGGATTGTATCTTGTGGGTAAAGTGCATAACCTCTGCAGTGTAGAATCTATTTGAATAGCCGAGTCACTGTGATCGACATTGCTCGGGAATTACGAACAAGGGTTAGATTTTTCGAAAATAACTTGGATTTGAAAAGTTGGGTTGGTTTAATAATGAAGATGATGGAAATGTGGTTTAGGATGGGGAAAAATGTTTATTAAATTTCCTGAAAAGTTATTTATGCTTTACTTATTTCTCACCGCTTCGAATCTACTTATATTACTTGTCAAAGTCAATTTCTTGCAAATATACCTTGAGCTATTCCTTTGTACCAAGCCATGCATATAGTATATTAGCTTGCATTCTGTATGACTTCTTGAGTACCAAGTACTCACCCTTGCCCCAACACAATATCGCTTGAAGAGGAGATTACGCCACTTTGGAGGAGGAACTCCAAGAGGACCTGCCTACTTAGGATCGAGCCCGATCGATGTCATGGTATCTTTGGATGGCGCCACGAAGTTTATTTGATTTTCCGCTGCTATTATTTCTCTTTTAATAAGTTTCGCCTTGCAAGGCATATATTTGTAACTTGGCCATAAGGTCGAGTAACCCTTTGATTATTTAAATAAAGTACTTTGATAGTATCGTTTGGTATGATTGTGATATTTACCGATGTTAAGACTGTGCACTAAGCTGCGTTCCTGGACTAGTGCTGAATACACATGAGGGTCCGGATTTGCAAATTCGGTCCCGATACCTTACTGCGTATGCGCTCGCCGTTTCACATATACCCTCTCATGGCGCCCCATGGAGCAAGAAGCTCCTCTGCTCTTTGCCTTGAGAGCAATGGGGAAGAAGCTCTCTAGTCTATGACAGGGAGACCCCACATGTAATAGACACTAGCCCATCCAAGAAAATCAGAAAAATCGGAAAAAGAAAAGATTCCATAATATTCCTCGGTTTCGTATTTTCCTGATTTTTCAAACTTCAGAGGCTCATAACTTTTCCGTCCGAACTCCGATTGACTCCGTTCAAATTCCTAAGTTCATCTAAATTCAAGATCTACCTACCAGTACTACTTTTATAATTTTTGGATTTTATTTATTTATTATTATTTATTTTGTGTATCATTTTGCGCGTAGCCGAGGATCCCGCCGAGTCTGCCGCCGGACTTCAAGAGTACGACCACCTCGCTGCGACTGAAGGCAAGTCCCTTAACGCATTTTGATCCCATGTTTGCAAATGTGTTTACAATGCTTTATAAACATGCATCGCTATCTTTATCATCATATGTCAAATATAAATGATTAGTTAATCCCAATTGCGATTACCTCCTTGATTATTGTTATCCATGCTTAATTGTAACCCTAGGACCTTTGCTATGTCATGTATATGTTACATTGTGACTTTTGTTGGTTAGAACGGTAGAGATGCTTAGTACTCGAATTGATGAAAATGACCCATGGGTGGGATTATACAAACATTGTGATTTAAATTATGATTTGGGAAGTATTCCAAAGTATTTGGTACTGTTTTTCCGAAATAAAAAGAAAAAGGAAAAAGGATTTGGACTTGGGCGGATTGGAATGTCGGGTGGGTGCGGATTGAGCACTAGTTTTCATTATGCAAGTACCGCCCCAAGTCAATTAAGGACCGACGCTTATGACTGTCCATTCTAAGCATAACCGTACTACTACATGTCTAACATGGTACAACCTGGCTAAATAATTTTTAGAAACCTAACTTAGACTCACCAGATGGTGGAATGTGAGTGCCGGATAGAGGCAAGACTGTTTTTCTCACACGACGCAAGAGGGGGCTTCTGTACTGGGTAGATAGAACCCTAACAGCAGTGAAACCTTAGCGGGTGAGTCGGGTTAGGCGTATACACTGTAAAGGCCTTGTCATGATCTCTCTGCCGACACACCAAAGGAAGTGTGTTAATTGCATGGCATTAAAGAGATGATTATGTCTTGTGGGTAAAGCTGTACACCTCTGCAGAGTTAAAACTATTCGAATAGATGTGCCTACGGTCAAGGGCAAAGCATAGAATGCTTTCATACTGGTAGACTTTGGTTTTGGTTTTGAAAATACATGATGTTTTGGGATTCAGGAATGGTTAGAACTCTCGGATGTTTAATTGGCGGATTGAGCCAACCAGGTAGATGGAACTTGTTTTTATGTCATGACGGATAGAGTCATGTGTTGATATCTTGATCTTTTAAATTGTGGCGGATAGAGCCCTTATACTAGTGATGGTGGATAGAACCCTCACTGAAATATTACATAATTCAATTGTTAAAAAGAATTGCTAAAATATGCTTTATGAAACTTATTATTAAGTATGGTTTGATGAAACTTGGCTTTATGCAAAAGAACCATATTAAGCCTTCCTTGGAAAGCCCCACATGTGCATAATTTTCCCCGACTTGTTGAGTACTTTTGTACTCACGTGCTACATAAACTGTTGTCATCAGAGAATTATCAGGACACCGTTGAAGACGGTAAGTTCTACGCTGAGTTCGAGGAAAATCGCCAGGAGAACAAGTCGCGTGTCTTGTCGTCGCCTGTGGTGTTCCTTGGGTTTCGCTGTTTCTCGTTTTGTTTCCGCTGTCGTGAACTCTGGTCGTGTGACCGAGTGTTGTAATAAGTAGCCATGTGGCTAATACTTTATAGTTATGTTACAGTTTCCTTATGTTCGGCAATGATGTATCACTGTTGACTGTGTGTACTAGCTACTGATCTGGGACTAGTACAGAAATACACAGGAGATTTCGGATAGCCGATCCGGGGTCTCACACATAGCCTCCATTTTAGGAGATAGGCATGAATTCAGGATTTGACCCTGCGTAGATTTGTACCACTTTACCTATAGTGACCCCATCCCATGAGGCCCCATAATGTTTATCTTTAGTCCAATATTAGATCTACAATCCTGCTAACTCGAGTCGGAGACACCTATCCTAGGTTATCCTGCCTGACTCATAGCTAGTAGTTGTACCATACTACCACATAAGCGTTGATACTCAACCTAAGCCTTTAAAATATAGAGTCTGAAATAATCAACCACACTTGATTCTATCCTTCACTGTGACTCCCAGCATACCCTGCTTCTCAGTCCTTGTTATCTATGCTTACCCACTGTGGAGATCATAATACTTTCCAAGGGCAACCTTTTCTAGTCGATTTCACACACTATGATTGATACTGAAAATACGGTTCATTGCCCAAGTGTAGTTGGTTGTCCTTATCAAGGATAAAAAATTGGCCAAAATTCAAAAATCACGGCCGAGATTTCGAATTTTAGACCCCTCCGAGATCCTAAATTACGGCCGTGTAAAAAAATTGAAAAAATTCGAATTGCTACATTAACCACAAAAATCTCGGCGGGATCTCGGCGATTTTGGCCAAAATCTTAGGGTTTTTTTGGCTGGATTTAGATTTTTGTGCATTGTATTTGATTGGATTTATGGTCAAGATCATCCACAAAAAAATTTGACGTTTTTTTTACCATTTTTTGGTCGGTTCAATTTGTTGGTTAGTCTTGAGTAGCACTGTCCGAATTTTTTTAAATTTCTCAAGATTGATCATCATCAGAAAATTTATGGGAATATTAGGGATGCGTTAGGACCATTCACAAAAAATTTCAAAATTTTCTAAAATGGTTTGAACTACTTTTCATTCAGGTGAAATTTGTCAGTCCGTCTTTAGTAGCACTATTTGAAATTTTGAAAATTTCTCAAGATTGATCATCATCTAAAAATTTTATGAGAATATTATGAATGTGTTAGTACCATCCACAAAAAATTTTAAAAGTTTCTAACGTGGTTTGCACCATTTTCCATTCGGTTGAAATTTACCGACCATCCTTTTATTAGGACAGTGGCACTGTTAGATTTTTAAAAAATTCCTCAGGCTTGATCATTATCTCAAATTTTTATGGGAATTTTAGTTATATGTCATGACCATACAAAAAAATTCAAAAAAATTTGACGTTGTTTAAACCATTTTTTATTCAGTTGAATTTTACCAAGATTATAGAAATTTTGGACGAAATTTCAGATTTTTCAGCGAAATTTCGGATTTCTCGGTTCAAAAAAACCAGATTTGAATTTTAGTTTTTGAATTTCATCCGAATTTTGTCCAAAATTTCTGATTTTGGTCCCTCCCAAGATAGAGTCCGAAAACGAAATTTGAAACCTTGGTCCTTATACCATAGCCTATGTAGAGGGCACCACCGGCTACATTCCTTCTCATCAGCACCCTCTACCCATCATACATATAAATATGTTACCGACTCCTTTCATTGGATGAGCCCTTCTCAATTTCACAATTTAATAATCAACTCACTGTCTCAGTATTTTATCATCAAACCATCTTTCCATTCGTATTCAATTTAAGAATTTTATTTTAAAAGGTATCTTTCCCATGCATTGATGATATCATACGTATCTAAAACCATTTGAAAATTTTCATAAATATGATTAAAAGAGGCTTGCCCGAAACAGAATTAAAATATTCGGCCTCACTCGAATTCTGGAGGTGGTCTTCTACTGGATTCAATTCGATCCCTGAAATTATGAAATATTAAATTTATGGAGCAATTAAATTATCGTGTATTTTATGGCGTCTAACTTTTTCTTTATCTTCTGCTAAATTGATAATTGGGTGTTGCGTGTTCATAATTACAGTATTTTAACCCGATCTATTTTTAACTGGCATATTTTTTAATTTAGAAATATTTAACTTATTATATTTTAAATTTGGCTTATTTTAAATTTTGAGGTATTTTAGCTTACTCTATTTTCATTTGGCCTATTTTAATCTACGTGGTTTATTAAAATTTTGGTTTGTGATTTCATCTTAATAGGGGCATTATTTTTTCATTTTAAATTACTATGGTGGTTATGGCAGTATTTAATTTTCAATCTGATCATTTGTTTATATTAGTTTTTGTTTTGATTTCTGTTACATGTATACTACATAAATCGTGAAATAATCTGCATTTATAAATTAAAATTTTGATCAAATTCTTCTGATTTCTGTTAAATGTATACCTACATAAATCGTGAAATAATCTGCATTTGTAATTTAAAATTTTGATCAAATTCTTCTTACATAATGTAAGGGTATTATTCTCATGTTTGGATCGTTGTGGAGATGGATAACATTATTGATTCTTTTCTTTATTTAACCAACCCTATTGGCTCCTTTGCGTTTTATTTAATTTCTTGATTACAGTATTGTTCCTTGTTTGCATTAAAGTTATTCATTTGTGGATTAATAATATCTTTATTATTACTACTATTATTATTAAGCATCATGTCGCTAAAATTTTCTTTTCTTTTCACTTTTCCTATTTTCTTCCTTTTCTCTCATCTTTTCTTTTCTTCTTTGTTTTTTCTTTCTCTCTCTTTTCCTTCCCCTCTTCTTCTTTTCTTTTTTCCTGTTCCCCTTTCTTTCCTCCTGGCTGGCTGGCTGGCTCGCGCGCCTTGCTCCTGGTTCTCCTGGTTCTCCTGGTTCTGGGCTTGCCTTGCTCCTAGCCTCCTTCGGCTCCTGTGCTCTCGGTTGGCTTGGAGATGCGGATGCTTCGGCTGGGAAGGGTGAGCTGGTTCTTAGTTTCAACAGTGGGGCCTTTTTACCCTTTTTACTACGGGACTTCACCTTTTTACTATATGATTTTTTTTTTACTATATGATATTTGTGCACTATTTAGATTTGGCTCGATAAAAACAGGCTTGTGTACATTGGATGATAAAACCTTAAGTTGTGAGAGGTGCCGTCTGGTCTGGCTCCGAATGGACCTGGTACCTGGTACCTTGATGAGCGCTCTTAAGTCACATAGGGCCTGGCGGAACTAATTTTATCTTTTAATCATTTCTATTGCTTGTCTTTCATTTATCTGCTCGATGACTAATGATTTCAGATGATTGAAGTTGAGGATCCTATGAAGATTAATTCATGGGTCATTTGTAATAATCTTTGTACTTTCTTTTTGTTGTAATCGCCACTTGTGTAAATTGCGTTATATAATTTGTATGTTGTTCTTGTGAGTGAATGGAGATGATGACTATCATATGTTGTAATTGATATTTGTGTAATTCACGATGTACGACCATCTGTATGCTTCTGCTTTAATGAGCTGGGAATGAGGGTTAATCTTTGTGGAATGAGTTATTTATTTGTGCTGTTACCTTTGTTAATGATCTCTTTTGCGCTGCTAATTGCTAGGATTGTTTCAATATATATTCCATGTGGCTCTGTTTATTTAAGCTACTTGCTATTTGCTTGTATACACAGTTGCTTACAAATACTAGCTTTTTGCAAGAGTGAGGACCATTGCATGGTAGCTAATTCATTGATCTTGTGTACTGTAACAATTCACACAACAGTACTATAACAATTCACACAACAAGATGAGGGTCTTGAGAAGCTGGAAGCGACAGTACTGAGCACAAAAAGCATTGTATTAGCAGTCAATGAAGAACTTGAGCTGCATGCAAGATTGATTGTTAGTTCCATACTCGCGAACCTGAATCCTGTATCGCGACTCAGATGAACTGCGTTTCGGCTAACTATGGTCAGTTTCTTCTTATGAAAGCCATATGTATTTATGTTCTTAACACTGGAAAATAATTCCACATCTTCATGTTTGCCGGATGACTTAGACAATCATGTTGACGTTACATAATCTTGTCTACAGGTTATATTTTTAACCCTTCTTTCTGCGCTATATTCTTAGCTCTTAGCTAACTGAAAACGCTTTATCACTGTTTGATATTAATTGTTTCAAGCTTGCACGGATGGGATTTTGACGCAAAACTCTCTTCATTCAGCGTGTTGAAAAGAGGCTGGCGATTCTGAACAAGCGCACCAAGGATGGCCGCTGATGTCATCCATGTCCCTGCCGGTGTCTGTCGTTGCTACAGTGATTCGCGCGGTTATTGTTTGGCTTATCATCAAGTAAGTGTAACCTCTGTCCACAGGCCCGGCCCTGGGGTCCAGCTGTGCGGCCGCCTGGCCCCCCAAAACCATGGGGCCCCTCCCTCATATGTATACAACATAGGTATAATGTATAATGGGCCAGGCCCAAGGATTGAAGCGACGATTGGTTAAGTGACGATTGGCTTTCCCAGTTGTTTCGCGTTCGTCCGCCCCTGATCCCTCCTGGTTCCTGCGCGTAGCACCGTAGCCAAAACGGACTTTATCCGCGGTGTCGCGCAGAACTCCACGCACGGTCGTGCCGTGCCGGCTGCCCGGCGAGAACGCTACAGCGCGCACCACCCAACACACGTCTGCGCCTGCTACTGCGCACCGCCCGCCGAGGCTGCTCGTTGCCGCGGCACATGCCGATCTGCCGCCTACCGGCCTGCCCTCATCTCTAATCTCTATTCTTTGCTGGACTGCTCATCAGATATTCAGATTCAGACATCAACGCCAACGCGTGCGTGTGCTGTGTGCAGGTCAGCAGGTAACAGGTGACTGTTCTTGGCATCACCAGAGTTTAATTCAATCACCATTGCTCATTCAATATTTAATTTCTTTGACATATTCTAGGCATTATCTTCTATCCCTCATCGACTCATGAGTATTCAGTATTAAGTCGTTACTCATTATCGATTCATCAAGGCCGCAAGGCAGTGCGATTGTGCGAAGCGGGTCATTACGACTTACTAAATTTAACTTGGTAATTTACTAATTTTGTTAGTTGATCCATTATTAAATTATGGTAGTACCTTTGTCCCTTAGTAGGTCACTAATTGTCTTTTTAAAAATTGCAGCGCGGACATGTCGTCTAGAAAGTATGCATCGGGCAATCAGAAAAGGAAAAATAGGAAACATATAGATCAATTGATAGAATAACAGAGAGGATCTATTGATAGATTTTTTAAGAGTAACATGAGCACTTCAAGAAATCCAGATGAGTGGGCGATAGTTGCTGTGGAAAAACAAACTAATCCTATTTCAGAAGATGAGGGTCCTACAGAAGATAATGTTGGCATCAATACGGAAGATAACAATGTAAGTGATCATGAGCACTCTGCTAGTGTAGATGAAGAACCAGTTTTTACGCCGGATATGTATAATCCAGTAAATTGGATAAGCTTGATAACAAAGCAAGAGACATATTAGTGGAGAAAAGGCCTATAAGAGAAGAAAATATTGAATATCCTTTTGATGCTAATAAAAGACATTTTTCATACACTCATTACTCTAGAAAAATGAGCAATGGAGAGGTACATGACAGGAAATGGTTAGTCTATTCAAAACACGTTGACAAAGTGTTTTGTTTTTGCTGTAAGATTTTTGGTTCTCACAACCGCAAGAGTTCATTGGCGCTTGATGGGTTTAGAGATTGGAGGCATACAAGTGAGAGGCTGAAAGAGCATGAATCTAGTGTTGATCATATTACCAACATGAACTCTTGGAATGAATTGAGATCTAGACTAAGCAAAAATGAAACAGTTGACAAGAAGGTACAATAGCAAATCACAAAGGAGAAAGAACGCTTAAGGCAAGTTCTGTTACGAATAGTTGCCATTATGAAATTTCTTGGTAAACGCAGTTTAGCTTTCAGAGGATCTAGTGAGCAACTTTATAATGATCTTAATGGTAATTTCTTAGCTTGTGTTGAGATGGTCGCAGAATTTGACTTGGTAATGCAAGATCACCTTAGACGTATTCAAAACAAAGAGATTCAATATCATTATCTTAGTCACAAAATTCAGAATGAGTTGATTTCTCTTATGGCTTCTGACATTACAAATTCTATCATAAAGACTGTTAAAGATGCCAAATATTTCTCGGTTATCCTTGATTGTACCCCAGATGTGAGTCACCAAGAATAGATGAGTTTGTTGGTTCGATGTGTTGATATGTCTAATGGAAAAATTAAAATTGAGGAGTACTTTCTTGGTTTTTTGAAGGTGGATGACACATTTAGTGAAGGGCTTTTCAATGTATTGCTCGATTCCATCAAGTTATTTGGTCTTAATATTAATGATATTAGGGGTCAAGGTTATGATAATGACTCTAATATGGAAGGAAAAAAAATAAAGGGGTAAAAAGGAGGTTGCTTGATATAAATCCAAGAGCTTTGTATATGCCATGTGCTTGCCATAGTCTCAATCTTACTCTTTGTGATATGGCTAAATTATGTCGTAAAGCTATTTCATTCTTTGGAGTTGCGCAGCGGATATATGTATTATTTTCTAGTTCTACCAAAAGATGGAGTGTATTGCTTGAACATGTCTAATATTTAACTGTAAAATCATTGAGCAATACTCGTTGGGAGAGTCGAATCAAAAGTGTCAAAGCAATTAGATATCAAGCTCCTCAACTAAGGTCAGCTTTGCAATGGTTAAGTGAAGATAGTGATACCAAAGCTAAGGATAGGAGTGATGCAAAAAATTTATTTGATATGCTTGCCAGTTATGAGTTCATACTTGGTATGATTATTTGGCATGACATTCTGTTTGCTGTAAATACTGTGAGCAAGAAGTTGCAATCACCATCCATGTGCATTGATTCTACCTTACAACATATAGAAGGTATGGTGAATTACTTTGGCAACTATAGAAATGAAGGGTTTGCTTCTAGTGTGATCATTGCCACAGAAATTGCAAATGAAATAGGTGTAGAACCATCATTTTCAGTAAAGCGTGCTCTTAGGAAGAAACAATTTAATGAAACAGATTACAATGATGCAATTTTGCAAGCTGAGACAGACATTGAAGTTAATTACTTTTTTGTTATGGTTGATATGGCAATCAGTTCATTGAAAAGTAGATTCAAGGAACTCCAATCATTCAAAGGTATATTCGGATTTTTAATGAGTTCAACAAACTTGAAGTCACTGGATGGTACTCAACTAAAAGGCTATTGCACTAGATTTGCAGAAAATCTCTCTAGATGGTTCATCTGATATTGAGATAAATGATCTAATTTCTGAGTTAAGTGTTATGCAGTTCACTTTGCCAGAGAGATCGATGTCTGCTATGGAGATTTTTGAGTTTGTCAGAGAAGCGGATTGTTATCTTAATATTTCTATTGCTTATCGGATATTATTTACTATGCCTATGACTGTGGCATCGGCTGAAAAGAGCTTCTCTAAGTTGAAATTGTTGAAGAATCATTTGAGGTCTATAATATCTCAAGAAAGGTTAAATGGTTTGGCAACTCTATGCATTGAGAAGATACTATTGGATCAAATTGATATCGATGCCATCATCAATGATTTCGCATCTAGAAATGTTTGAAGAAATTTTTGAGGTAATATGCATAAATTATTTGATGTGAATGTTGGTTTTAAATGCATTGAAGTGTTTATTATTATTATTATTGTTATTATTATTGTTATTATTATTATTATTATTATTATTATTATTATTATTATTATTATTATACCACCGAAATCCCAGGACCGGGCCTGCGTATGCCCAGCAATTTGTATACCACATGTGGACTCTGTCGGTTTCAAATGGGATTTTTAGACATTTTATGTGTGGGTATACGTGTCCCATCTCTCAGTTTATCTATGTAGAATTAGCCACCCTTTTCTTACCTCTAAAAAAGGTACAACTCACCCTGTTCTCAACGTGTGCTGCTCCTGTACTTTGGTGTGCGTTACAGCCAACAATGTATGATGTTTTGAGACTGTGAGCGCAAATGCCGTCAGTCTAGTGTATTCAAGCAAATCATGGTAAATAATAAGTCGAGAAGGGAATATTACATTCAATCGTGTCAAAAGTTCAACCCTAACAGCCAGTCTTTGAGCACTAACCTTCAAAGAGCGCAAACACCATTCTGCTTCTACCTATTCACCACGAAGAACTGATATGGACAGCTTTACTACTTACATTTATGATTTGTCGGAAGATAAAAACAAATCATTTGACATTCAGCTAGTGTCTAAAAAGAGACTGCTAAATACCATTCTGATTCTACGAGCCTTGGCACCTCCGTATCGGTGGATCTCCAAGTGGCAAGGCGCAAAAATTCCTCCCAAGTTCGGATAATTCATGCACTTCGTTCATCTGAGGCAACAAATGGTGAACACTCTTGCCAACCGAAACTGAGCTGAACAGCGAGCTCCAATCAAATTCTTTTCGTGGGATTTAAGTATCGAAAATGTTACCTGATTCTCTGTGCCTGTTCTTTGATATCCTCGTGCAGAACATGAACATCAATAAGAATGTTGATAGCATAAATAGCCTGAAGTAGGTTCTTAGCTCCTGCATTCCGAGGTCAAGGCCTTCAAGCTTCCTCTTTTCATGGCCGTTGCGTGCTACACTTCTCTCATCAATATCTCCTCCCATGGGGACCAAATTATCCAGTGCACCTTGGGATACTACTTGATCATCACGCAAGTTCCGCAACCCTTCCTCGAAAAGTATGAGAAATGCCATGCACCACTTGTTAATGACTCTCTGGAAAGGAAAATTATGGGGGTCAGACAGATATGGCCACTAAATATATGTAGATACGCGGATTTGCTTACATCAAATGTTGTCTTGTCGACAGGGTTGAACATTTTGAAGCAATCGTTGGTAGATGCTAACTCATCTCCATATATCTGAACATCAGCAAAGTAAGCGAGTCCTATTGTTTCAATACAGGTTCATACTACTCGGAAGAGGCAATAGATTAACTTACCTCAAAGGTGAAAGACATTGGCACCTTTGCAATGTCATACATATAATCAGTCGTAGTCCCGTGTGCAAGGTACCTGGTAGGTGATAGGATCTAAAAGCATGGGTACTTTTGCTTTGTTGAAGCCTTATCATAATACTCCGGTTGAATTCACAGAACTTGAATAACTTGATAGATGTACATACCCTACAGCTCCACCACCTGATCCAACTAGGCAGCTATCTTGGAAATGGCGATGGTTCAAGTTCTCTAGAACTGACCTCATCAAATGAGCAGACACACCATTTGGTGTAGTATTCTTGTGGTCATATGGCATAAATAAGGCCTGCAGTTGAACAGTAGAATGGAATGCAACAGTGAATTAATGGCATTGATCGAGACTTATTCCATTAGGGTTCTGTAGTCTGTACTGTTAAGGATATATTATCTCTTATAGTTATAGATAAGTCTCTGTTATAGATAGAGTCATATTCCTATTCCTCTTCCTCATGTACACTATATATTGTGGCCATTGGCCCTCATATTCAATACAAGTCATATTCATAACATGGTATCAGAGCTTTAGGTTTTTCTTCTTAGCTCCATCCTTCCGCTGTTTTAGATCTAATCCGCTGCCCCGGGAGAAGGAGACTCCTGGGGCGGCACCCATCCAGCCGGCAATTAGACACGGCAGCGTCGCTGACCTTTCTATGCGCCGAGCGTCGCCGCTGCGTGTGCGCCTCGTCGCCTTTTCCTCGTGTTCTCTTGTTCTGCTCAGAGAGAACGTCACGAGAAAGCAACCGCTGATCGACTCCCTGGCCTCCGCCGGTCTGCGCCTGAGTCAGCCGCCTTTGGTCGTTCCACCGGATCGAGCACGCCGCTCGTCCGTCTGCCTGCAGACGCGCTGCCGGTCTTCCACCGGGCCGGCACGCTCTTCTTCCCTGCGATTCGATCGGTCTCTCGCAAGTCGCAGTCTCTCTCCACCCGTACGCGCGCGTCTCGCTTCGCTTCCCCGGAGGAGAGGAGAGGAAGCGAACGGCGGCCGGTGATGGAGATCGACCGGGCGGTGCGGGCGAGCGGCGCCGACTCCCGGATGCGCGCCAAGTACGACCGCGCCGTCTACGCCATCCAGCGAGCCTTCGCGCTCTACCCGTTCGAGGAAGTCACCTTCAGCTTCAATGGCGGCAAAGATTCAACCGTACTGCTGCATTCCGGAAGCTTGGCCTCCTCCCTGATCTGCGACCGGCAGCAAGCTCCACCGCCCGCATCTCCGTCGCCGCCGCCGCGGCGATCTCCGCATCTCCGTCGTCGCCGCCGCGGACTCCGCCCCGTCCGCCTCAAATCTCCGCATCTCCGTCGTCGCCGCCGCGGACTCCGCCCAGTCCGCCTCACCTCCTTCGTGTCCGACCTCTCCAGCCTCCTCATCATCTTCGGCCTCCGTCGGACAGAGGGCGAGCACGAGGGCTCATGCACCGTCGACGCCAAGACCGTGGAGGCCTCTCTCATGTCCACCGGCCAACCCGTCCGCGTCTCCCTCCGCCTCGCGGCGCCGCCGACCGCCTCGCATCTGTGTCTTCACTCGCCGGATGGGGTCGAGGCCTTCTCCCATGTCGTCGCAGCCCACGCGCAAGGAGGCCGGAGGCTCAGGCACACGCGCAAGGAGCCCTGCCTGCACGCGCTCGCCGGCCGAACTGCTGCTCCAGATTTCGCCGGCCGGATCTCTCCTCCCGATCTAGTCTCAGGCACGCACGTGAAGCCTTTTGGCTCACGTGAACCCCTTTTGGCTTGTTGTTCTTTCGTGGGGACTGCTTCAAGACTTACTTCAAGTCCGTCCGTCCAAAGGACCCGTGAAGATGAGTCCCAGGCAGATGTGTTTCTACTTTTTTTTCTTTAGCATTTTGATTGTCTTCCGTCGTCGCTCGGCTCTTCTATCGACTCAACTCTACCGTCGGCTCTTTTTCGTCGACTCGGCTCCAAGTATTACCTCGGCTTGGCTTCTTGGATCAGCTATAGCTTCTGGTCTTCTACATGGCTGGCTCGACTCCAGTCCAGTTGGCTCGGTTTCGGTTCATCTTGGTTTTCGTTGGCTCGATGGCTTTCGGGCTACTGCTTTTATTTTCTTTAGTCTTCCGTTGCGTCCATCCAAGTCTTTAGCATCTGGATTCGCTGCCGCCGCTCTCTCATCGGCTCAGCTTATTCTGTCAACTTTTATTACCTCGGCTCGGCTCGTTTTGTCGGCTTCGTCGGTTCTTCTTCGTCGACTCGTATCGTCGGCTCTTCTTCGTCGACTCTGCCATACATTCAACTTTTCTTCGTCGATTTGGCTTCTTCGTCGACTTTTCTTCACCGACTCGGTTCTTCGTTGGCTATCTTCGTTAGCTCGATTCTTCAGGAGTTACATGCTACGACGGCTACTTCAAGACTATGACTTTGGATTTTCCCTTTTTAGTTCATCTCTTCCAAATGCAATGTTATTGCATACGTCTTACATTTGTGGGGCGGTGTTAAGGATATATTATCTCTTATAGTTATAGATAAGTCTCTGTTATAGATAGAGTCGTATTCCTATTCGTCTTCCTCATGTACACTATATATTGTGGCCATTGGCCCTCATATTCAATACAAGTCATATTCATAACATGTACCACTATGAGGAACAATATATATTGATACTAAAGTCAGAGTATTGATATTTGCTCCATCACTCCCCTCAGACTTATTCCTGTAGGGTTCTGTAGTCTGTACCACTATGATGAACAATATGAGAGTATTGACACTTGCTTCATCCCTCCCCTCCCTCCCCTTCATGAACTATTATCTAACACTCTTAACTTGCTATTGCTATTATGTGACGAAGTGTGGAATAGCAACAGAACACAAGAATTGAATTACCTCCATTCCAGAATGCACATTCACCCAGATATGCGGTTTAAATGACTTGGATAGTTCTCGCATGATCTGAGCCTCGGGTTCGCTGAAAGGAGCAGTACCAGGATTCTCCTCATATGGATCATAGTCCTATAATGCAGGACAATTCATATATAGCTCATAATATTGGCACTGCACATAATGTCTGCAAAACTCTGATTAACCAACCCAACAACCAACAAATAACCTACATGGGAAAATGATAAACAACCATGCTATATAAAGGTGCACTTTCTCAAAGTGTACACAAGATTGGCAAAACAAATTACCCAACCTAACAGCGATCAAGATACATGGTATAGAAGTAATAGAACTATAGTATATACAGAAGCCTATTCGCTCCAAGCCTACATAGATCTAACCTTATTCAAAATTAGTGTTCCAGGATGTCAATCAACCTAGCTCTTCTAGGGCAATGCTATGTTATGTTTGATATAAATTACACATGTTAACTTAGTAATTTCACAAACCCATAAAATGTGGGTATTCACATAAAGACTACTATTATTCAAGATTAAATCTAAGAAGTTTTTTAATAGAATCAACATATAGCTGAAGTCAAACGGAGTCAGGTTTCCATAGTGCACAACAAGAAACCACTGAGACACCAACCTTTTCCTTCTTTCCCCAATCAACACTCCAATTTCTGTTAAGATCAACTCCTCTTCCTGCATAAGAAAAAAAAAAGATATAAAAAAGTTGGCACAGAAACTGCTTCTTGTGATGGATTTGTAAGAAAAAAAAACAATCACCATTTCTCCTATCACAAAGCTCCCCTTCTTCAACAAGTTTGCGACCATTGAGATTTTCCATTGGCACCACCTAATAGATTAAGGCCAAATTTGAAAAACACTATACCTCCTTAGTTTGAGAAATGATTCATTAGTAATACAGAACGTAATTTAAAAGAAAGTAAAGAGGTTTGATGCAGGACAAGGCAGAAGATCATGAGTAAAGGTGAAGAACACCATGTGGTTAAATGGTACTACTTTTCAGGCCAAATCCAATTTATTTAAACTAGAATAACAACATAAGCAATAACAATGATTATAATTGATACAAAGCATTTAGGAAAAATACTTTTACGAACACCATATTAACTATCATGACTTTTGTTCTGGGTAAAACTTATAGAGTGAATAATAACGCTTAACCATAATGCAGAAATAAAATCTGTTGTTATTTACATATGTGGAAAATCACTAGTGCACTAATATTTTTAAAATGAAAGTAGATCAAGATATAGTTCAATTTCACTAAGCTGGCATAAGAACAATGCCCAAAATAGGTTCCTTTTCAAAGAGTAGACCGCCCTCAAAACTATACTAATTTGGTGTAGTGCATAGCAGCACAAGGAGCATAATTGGTTTCCATAATTTCTTATTAATTCAGAAGTCAAGAACTAAAAAAATAAAATAAGTTGTAAAAGGACTTACTTTGATCACAAGATTCTCCAGCATTTTCTCAAAGGATGATAGATCCACACCGGCAATCTGACGCTTCTCCGTCAAAATATAGAGCAGATGTAATGCAACTTCAGAGGTAATAAGTTCTCTGCCATGCTGCCCAAAGCTCTGGAAGACAATGAACCTTTCCGTCAAAACCGCAAGATATCAATAATTTCATTTACAGAACAACATGCCAAAACTTATCGAAAAGACAGTTTTGTTGTTTTTATTTTATTTTATGTTGTAAGCCTTCTCAACTGAGGTGAGGGAATAGAGAAGAAGTTTAATGAAGCAAACATACTTGATCTGGGGACAGTGGATGAATCAAGAGATGAAAGCTAACTGGATTGGGGCAGAATTATGCTTATGTTTGAAAAAAAAATACGGAGAGATTTCCATCGGAAACTAACCAGAAGAACATAAATTTTAGAGCCATTATCCATGGTTTCCCTCACATGATTAAAAGTAACAACGAACATCTCTGCAGAATACCCTTTGTTACTTGCTCTTATAGTGTCCATCTGCAACAGTTCATTCAAAAGCACATAAAGAAGATTACTAGGATGCGAACCAAACTGACCAATAATAACTGTAAAAGAACAGGTAAAATCACTTACACTCAACTTATCTGAATGCCGAGCAACCAAAGCATTGATATCACGCAGAAGGGAGTCACTGACAAGAAAACAAAGAACAACAGTTAACTTGCTATGAATATAAAATAAACAAAAGCGCTGAATTGGGCGGTCAATACAGCAAACAGGACACTCCTTGAGCTAAGCGGTAACAAAATTGACATCCAGAAAGGAAGCCATCAATCATCCGATTTTTGCATGAAAGTCCATACTAATCGTCCAATTTCATTCGCTCGCAGATTAGCAAGGCAATGTTCCAAGGAGAAACTTGTGACACTGGTCACTGGGGAGCAACTTACAACTAGGGTTATCATTTATCAAACACAACCAAAAGCTAGATGGCCCCTTATCACCAAATTATGTGCGCTGAAAGTGTCAATTGGCAATCCACTCACATACAGTGGTGACAAGGATTTGTACGCAGCCATAGCTTCCATCGAGTAGCTAAGAAGGCAGGGGCTTCAATTGTCGAGCAATACTGTAGTTTGGGTATGCTGTCGCAGGGGGTGAAGCGGAGGATTGCGCAATACAAAATTACGGTACACCAATCCCAAACAGGGGCGGAAGTAAATTCATTTACCCGGTGTCACAGGACACCGGGTCAAAAAAAAAATAGTGTATATTAGTCTATATATAAAAAAAATTATTGTATTTTAGGCTATATATATAGTATATGTGAACCCCTTAATCTAAATCTTGTGACACCGGGAGGTAAATAACAAGCAAATGGTAAGAATAATAAGTTGTTATCACATATACGATGAAGTGATGAACCCCGAAGATTTTTTGTCTAGTTCCGCCCCTGATCCCAAATTAACTATTCGCAGTGGAGAGTGAAATCTCCTGTGACCTGCGACCATTCCATTACTGCAACTAGCAGTTGATGCATTAGGAAACCAGATGTTCGATTCAGAAACCTCGCCGTAGGTGGCCAGGTCGAAATGGAAAGGAATTAGTGAAATCTACACGCTAAAACGGCGAGATTTGCGCGGAATGGAGCCTGGAGGAGAGGGGTTGGGGGTCAGAGCGCACCTGGAGTGGTAGAGGTTGCGCGAGATCGGGGTGATGGAGGCCGGGATCCTGGCTGCAGCGGAGGCGGAAGCGACGACGGCGAGCGAGAGGCTAACGGCCAGGAGGCGGGGAAGAAGGGGAGACGGAGGCGGAGTGGAGGAAGCCATCACCGCCGCCGACGGCACCCTTGTCGGCGATTCGTCGGCGTCGAGCCGTGCGTTCTGTCTGTCTCCCTTCCTGTCCACTGTCGCCTATATGGCAGGGCGGGTAATACTAGTTGCTTGTTAATTTAGCAAATTACTCCACCAATCAGGATAAATATATTAAGAGTGGCAGTGACAAGTTTGGTGGTGTTACAACACTAGTGTATTTTATTAGTGCGTTCGGTTCGTCAGCACCAAGTTATAGGTTTTGTTTTCAGCCACATCTCGAGGGTTGAAATCTAAAATTTTGATGAGATTTTAAAATAAATTATTAAAATTAAAAAAAAAAAATTTTAAATTTAGTATTTTAACGATCAGCAAAACCAAAATTTCAACTGAAATGCCAATATGATCAAAATTTTGGCCATATTTCAATCCCCTGTGAAATTTTGACCAATATAATTAAATTTTGTATATGTATTTTTTTGTAAAAATTTTACATATATTTCTTGGAAAAAGTATTGAATTCTATATAAAAAAACTTAGTACTAAATCCGATCATACAAACATAAAAAAAAAATTTACATATATTTCTTGGAAAAAGTATTGAATTCTATATAAAAAAAATTAGTACTAAATCCGATCATACAAACATAAAAACGGTAATTTGTTATCGTCTCACGTGAAACAGTACAATTTTCGTGAAAAAAATTCCGTGTTGGGCCAAAGCATGCTATCTTTGCGTTGGGTGGGTACTATTGTGCCAAATTGCCAATGCCATTTTCTTGATTAATCCAAGTGAAAGCATTAGGCAGGTCGAATGCACGTCAGAATCTGACCAAACATAAACGGCGTGACTTCCCCAAGGTTCCTGCAGCAAAAAGACAATACATCCCCATTAATTTGTTCCTGAAAACAAATTAAGTACAGCACCATACCAATCCATCACAACAAACAAAAATTTCACTTCCAGATACACAGTTCATTCAGAGGGTTCAGAGCCTGCTCCTTCCTCGAGGAGGAGGCTTGGGCTTGGAGGTGGAGGAGGGGAGGCTTCCCATGGCCTTGGCCTTCTCCCGGAGCGCGAACTTCTGCACCTTCCCCGTCGCCGTCTTGGGCAGCTCCTCCACCAACACCACCGTCCGCGGCGCCATGTAGTGCGGCAGCCGCGCCCGGCAGAACGCCATCACCTCCTCCGCACGCACGTTCTCATTGTCTTTGAGCTTCACGAACGCGCACGGCGTCTCCCCCCAGTAGTCGTCCGGCCGTCCCACCACCGCCGCCTCCACCACCGCCGGGTGGCCGAACAGCACCGCCTCCACCTCGATCGTGCTGATGTTCTCCCCGCCCGAGATGATGATGTCCTTGGACCGGTCCCTGATCTTCACGTACCCGTCGCCCGGGTGCCGCACCGCCAGGTCACCCGACCGGAACCACCCGCCGGCCAGCGCCTCCGCCGTCGCTCTGCCATCCTTGTAGTACCCGCTCATCACCGTGTTGCCCCTGAACATCACCTCCCCCATCGTCTCCCCGTCCGCCGGCACGCTCCGCATCGTCGCGGGGTCCTTCACGTCCACCTCCAGCCCCAGGTGGTGCAGCCCCTGCTGCGACTTGATCGCCGCGCGCTGCTCCGCCGGCAGCGCGTCCCACTCCGGCTTCCACGTGCACACCGTCGCCGGCCCGTACGTCTCCGTCAGCCCGTACGAGTGGATCACCAGGAAGCCCTGCTCCTCCATCCGGAACAGCACCTGCGGCGGCGGCGGCGCGCCGCCGGTCATCACGGTGACCTTCCTCCCGGCCGGCAGCGGCCTCTGCTCTTCCGCCGTGGCGTTCACGATCATGCCCAGGACCGTGGGCGCGCCGCCCATGTGGGTGACCCGGTGGCGCGCGATGCTGTCGAAGATGGTGGCGGCGCTCACCCTGCGGACGCAGACGTTGGTGCCGCCCTGCGCCGCCACCCCCCACACCAGACACCAGCCGTTGCAGTGGAACATGGGCACCGTCCACAGGTACACCGGCGTGGCCGCCATGTCGTTGATGAGCACGGTGGCGAGGCTGTTGAGGTAGGCCCCGCGGTGGCTGTAGATGACACCCTTGGGCCTCGACGTCGTCCCCGACGTGTAGTTGAGCGCGATCGGCTCGTTCTCGTCGGCCGGCCACCGGATGGCGAAGTCCAGCGACCCATTGCTCAGGAGGGCTTCGTACTCGTACTCGGCTCGACCGATTGTTGGAGGATCAGCATCTTCAGGTGATGGTGATGATTCGTCGAGAAGCTCCTTGATCAAGACAACTAGGGGAAGCCTGCCTCCGGCCTCGGACAGGAGCCGGAGAGCTTGTTGGGCAACGTCGAGCAGCGCGCGGTCAACGAAGATGACCTTGGCCTCCGAGTGCTGCAGCAGGACGGAGGCCATGGCCGCGTCGAGGCGCGAGTTGAACGTGCAGATGACAGCGCCGGCCATCGGGATGGCGAAGTGCAGCTCGCACACCGCGGGAATGTTCTGCGCCAACACAGCAACCTGCACCAAAAACAAGGGAACAGAAGAATAATTCGAACATCTTAATCTTATGCTGCTAGCTAGCAGGAAATGAAATATTTCGGTTCTCGCCTCCGAATTTTATAATCCTAACGAAATTAAGAAAATCCTAAAAATTTTATAATCCCAATGAAATTAAGAAAATCCTAAAAAATTAAAAATGCTACGGTACCTAAGATCTCGGCGAGATCTCGGCATTTTTGACCGAAATCTCGATAAATTTGACCGAGATTTGAATAAAACTTGACCAGATTTGACCGAATTTTGGTCAGATTGGATTTTCACATCGTTTTACGTGTGGAACAGTCGGTAGATCATAATTCCGACGAAATTTAAAAACTCTAAAAAATTCGAAGGGCGACAACACCTAAAATTTCACCGAGATCTCGGCATTTTAGACCGAAATTTCGGTATTTTGAACCAAAATCTCAGAAATTTTGGTTCAAAAATTACCAGATTCAAATTTTCCTTTTTGTATTTCGTTGAAATTTCGTCTGAAAAAACGAGATTTCGACGAAATTTCGGATTTTGGAGGGTATAAACTCTGAAACGAAATTTAAAACCTTGCTAGCTACTCCCTCCGGTCTGGTAATATCTGTCGTCTTGGACATCGACACGGTCTTTAAAACACAACTTTGACCGCTAATTTTTATTATAATATATTTATAAAACCCAATAAAATTATAATATTATGAAAGTACTTTTTGAGACAAGTTTACACATATAATTTTTATGT
Organism: Rhipidocladum racemiflorum; assembly: GCA_036346355.1. NCBI lineage: Eukaryota > Viridiplantae > Streptophyta > Magnoliopsida > Poales > Poaceae > Rhipidocladum > Rhipidocladum racemiflorum. Next base: position 56,648,946 of record CM070572.1, on the reverse strand, counting down.
ATCCAATTTAACTATTTAAAAATATATTGTTAGTTAAAGTTTCGAAAGTTTGACCATCACTATATCCAAAACGACAGGTATTACCAAACCGGAGGAAGTAGTAGTGAAGCGCACACCTCAATCAATCAATCACTGAATTGTTATTACTATAACTACTTGCTGGTACAAACATGCGTAGGTAGTGGGATTATGTTGCTGGATATTTTACAATCAAATTTTGAAAAGATTGATTTTGACAAGAACAAATATTAGAGTAGTCTGTCTCTGCATACAAATATCTAGTGTACATACATTAAGGGTGTATTTAATTGTTTGTACCAAATGGTATAAATATAAAATAGTTTAAAAAAATCAACTATATGTTTGGTTGTTTGAATGAAACTATATCGTCCTGAATAAGTAATACAAATTTAAACAATATTCTATCTAGATGCCGAGTCATTTCATTCACCCAAAATAATAGAACAAATGATACATATCATTCCATACCATCTATAACCTCATCCCACACGACCCAAACACACTAAAATCGATTCTTGGAGTATTAGTGGTGTTATAAAATTTACTGCTACGAGTAACCAAGTTGTTGCGGCGGCGGTTCTTATCTTACCACGTTGTGGCGCTGGACACCGAGGCCGGCGAGAGCGGCGGCGAGGCGGAGGCAGCGCGCCCGGGTCTCCCGCCAGGTGCGCGTCAAGGCGGCGCCGGCGGTGGCGGGGCGGTCGGGGTAGACGAGCGCGGTGCGCTCGAGGAAGCTGATGGGCGTGAGCGGCGCGTGGTTGGCGGCGCAGAGCACGGCGCCTTCCATCGCCGATTCGCCGGACATGCGTAGGAGGGAGAGAGAGGGGTGGGATGGGAATTGGACAAGATTGGCCACGAAAGACAAGAGAACCTGGAGTCGGCATTAAATTGGACATGACAGGACGGAGTTTCAGCGGGTCCGGCCGGGCTGTACACGGAGCAAGGTTTGGTGGAAGCTTTGATTAATCTAATTTTTTTTTGTAATTTAGCTAAAATTACAAATCTAGTTTATTCTAAATTGAAAAAGACAGCATTAAATATTCCTCATACAATGAGTTAAACTCTACCAGACTACCACTGTCTCTATGCTTTAAGTTCTTGTATATGCTGCTTGATCAAGTGTGCACATCTGTGTTGCTTTTGTATAAGCACATACTATTGCTTATACATATAATTGTTGGTCAAATAAAGAAATACATCATTACTTTTTAGATAACACACATATATTCATGCTAGAAATAAAAATTACAAATTTCATATTGCGCTGCCATAATAATTTGTTGCCAAAGCGCCACCATATTTTTCATATCTAGATAAAACATATATATAACGTGCTTTTGCCTACTTGTTACCGAAACGCTGCCATATATGCTCAATTAAATAGGCAAGCTACAACATTAGTACGCTATATATCCAAAAGTATGTACCACTCTAACATCCTCATCGTGTGTCCAAAGCATTCGCTTGTCGATCCTAGCATCTTCATGTCCATCGTCACTATCGACTTGAACATATTTATTCTCTGTATTCAATGGTGAAGCTTGTTTGCCCTCCAACAGCTGTGGCTGATTCAAAGGTGCAAAGTGAGATGGTGTTCCAACAAAGTGTGCATTCTGAGGGAGGGATCCCTGACTGTGCAAATAGTTCATGAAGCCACTAGAGCTGAAAAAATAGGCATGGCCCAAGACAACAAATCAATTAAAATCAGCTTCCATTAAATAGGCATGGCCCAAGACAACAAATTCAACTAAATCGAAACTGTACAGTAGAAAAAATGCCAATATATGTCATAGCTCCAGGTTTACAAATCGAAGTGACTATTCTACCATCTAGCCAAATTACTAACTAAGCATAGGTTCAACCAGTAGTATATTTGGCTTTTGTTCCAGTAGTATCTTTATTTGTTCTATGTATTTTTAGAGAAGCAAACACTAGCATGTACAAAAATAAGCTGCTACACTGCAGCCATGTATCTTTGGAACATCTTTTTTTTCTAAATGTCCCATGTCGGGACCCCGAATTTGCAAATCCCTCTGTGGCATTCAAAGACTAGTTCAGAACGCGCTTAGTGCACACACGCCTTAACATCAGAATATCACAATCATACCATTCGATATTATCAAAGTACTTTATTTAAATAACTAAATCAAGTTATCGACCTTATGGTCAAGTTACAAAATGTATGCCTCTCAAGGCTAAACTTATTCAGAGAAAAATAATAGCAATGAAAATCAAATAAACTGCGGGCGCCTATCCAAGATACCAGTGCAACTCGACCGCTCGATCCCTACAGTCGGGTCCTCTTGGAGTTCCTCCTCCAAAGTCGGGCGTATCTCCTCTTCAATCGAGACATTGTGTTGAGGCAAGGGTGAGTACTTGGTACTCGCAAGTCATGCATGTAATGCGTGCTAATATACTATATGCATGGCTTTGGTACAAAGGAATAGCTCAAGGTATATTTGCAAGAAATGCCTTTGACAAGTAATATAAGTAGATTCGAAGCAAGAGAAATAAGTAAAGCGTAAATAACTTTTCCAGAAGTTTAGTAAACATTTTTCCCCATCCTAAACCATATTTCCACCATCTTTATTCTTAAACCAAACCAACCTTTCAAACCAAAGTTATTTTCAGAAAATCTAACCCTTGACTGTAATTCCCGAGCATTGTCCAAGATCTGTGGACACTTTGGCTTATTTAAATAGATTCTAAACTCACAGAGGTTATGCACTTTACCCACAAGATATACCAAACACCACAAAGGCGGTTCTGTATCAAAGCCTTTCTAAGCCTCAAACAACATAGGTGGTCCTCTCCTACCAGGTTTACACCATCCTTCCCTTAGCCAAGGCGAAGTATGGGACCAACACACTGTTAGATGGGTATCCGCCACACCACGATACGCCTCCCTGCATAATCACACAAACGGTGTAATCGACACCTGAGGCTCCACAAGTGAGTCTCAGCGACTTAGTCAACTAGGGCCGCCCCATTCCACCCATGTGGTTGCAAGTATGACCTGGGCCTAAAGGCTTGCAAGGTTAAGTCCTTAGAGTGACCAGGCAAGACTACTCCAAGAACCAAATCAACATCCCCAATGCCACAATCGCCCAATTGACATTTGCCACATGCCCCTAAAACCGCTTATCAAACCCCAGTTGATTACCATGCACCACGTGCCATCAACATCACATGATACTTTTCCAAAACAGGTTCAATATATCATTAAGTCAATATTAACATTTGATTATCCAAAAATCATGTCATAGCACGTAGTGTGTCTCCAAGCAAAGATACTACAAACGATCTAAACCCATGTTGGCAATTTAATAATGTCCAACTAGTAAACCACAACTAGGTGACAAAGGGTCATGGCACATACTTAAGTAATCAAGGTGTCATATAGCAAATTGGTATTTATCTAACCTCATGTTTAAACCAAGTATTTTTCTAATTGAACTAGCATGCAATAGTTTAAATCAAAATAGTTTTCGAAATAGATCAATATGGTCAAAGCACAACTTGCCTTCAAAAAGTACTTGTTCTTGGTCTTGAGTTGGATCCCTAGTCAATACTTCTCCTTCGATCCTTCCCAGACTTCAACGCTCACTCGTGAAGCGTGCAAATAGCAAATACACAAATAAACACTAGGCAAAAACATCCCAAAACTCCAAATAAAATCCATAAACAAAGAGAACATAATTTTCTGGATTTTTAGAAACCGAATCACAAATTTGGAGTTAAGACAAAAGTTATGATTATTTAAAGTTTAAATAATCAATTAAATAATTTTACAGAGAAAAACTTTAGTCCAAAAATTAAATAAAATTCATATTTAGGTAGATCTCAATTTTATACAAATTTAGAAATTTGAATCACTCAAATCGGAGTTGAAACGCAAAAGTTATAAGCGATTGAAGTTTTGAAATTCAAATCAATTATTAAACCGATTTATTAAATCATTTTCTTTTTCGTAAAATTAATTATTGCGCCAAAGATGGACACGCGGCAGCCTCTGATTGGTTGGCTCGACGCCACCGGTCCATGGACTCGTCCACGCCGCCGGGTTCACTGCAGGACTCGGCCACGACTTTACGTCGGCCGCGTGGGCTCACCGGTGACGCCATCGCCGACGCCTGGCTCACCACCGTCGGCACGGTGGGACCCACGGGGACGTCATGGGTGACGTCAGCGCTTGGCTGGATTAGCCACTGACATGCGGCCCTCTGACACGCGCCTCGCTGCGTGTCGGGCTGCCACACGCACGCTGCGATCGGGCCACGCATCGCGATTTCGGCCGCCTTCCCGACACGTGGCGCAATACGGCCGCTGATTTGAAATTCAACGTCCCGATCGGGATCTGATGACGACGCTTGGGGTGAACGTGGTCAATCTAAACCGTTGGATCTAGATCCAACGGCCAGGATTGATCCGAAATCGCGACGTGGTTCTTACCGTGGAACGACGTAAAGTAACCGGACGCCGATCTTGATCGGACGGTCCACTGAGCTCGCGAGGACGGGCGATGGCGGCGGCGGCGGCTTGTCGCGATCGAATCGGAAGACGACGTCGAACGGCGTCCGACGCAATCCCGCCGAGATGAAGTATGAGCCCTGTGTTCGCCTCGCCGCGGGTTCCGACCGCCACTGACGCGGTGAGCACTACCGTTTGCGGCGAAGGTTGAAGAACTCGCGCGCTGGCGCTTTTGGCTCGGCGAGAAATTGCGCGTGCTCTAGGTTTCCTGTAGGCGTGGACTAGCAACAGCAGCTCGCATGAAAAAGGCGAACCTCGTGGCACTTCCATGCATTAAATAGCCTCGAGTCCGTGTCCGAGACGCGCGACGGCGAACGAGTCCGCGTGAATCCTCGGGCCGAGACGAAGACGTGGAGCCGCACACGCACTACCAACGGCCACGATCGCGCGCGTAACTCGGTTCGGGTCGGTCTCGACTAGGCGACGTGAGCAAGACCACAACCGCTGGATCTTGATCCAACTGGCCGCGCTAGGGTCTCTGAAAGCGGGTTCGCCGACCACGTGGCTGCCCGACTCAACTCTGAGTCCACTCGGCTCTGGCCTGATGAATGCAGTACAAACCGACTCGCTTGATTTTCCAATGATTTAATATTTAAAATAATTCCCAAGAATTCATTTAATTCATTAAAAATAGCAAAAGACTCGTAAAATTCTAAAATTCGAAAATATTTTGGATCATTTTGGACTCAAATAAAATATTTCCAACAAAATTTTATTTGCAAAATTAAATTCTTTAATTATTTCAAAATGGGATAAATTCAAATAAATTCCAAATAAATCCAAATAAATTCCAGAAAATTCCAAAAATTCACCAAAGTGCCAAATCACACATGAATTCAAGAGAAGCAAAATTTTGGGGTGTTACATCCCAACATCAAGACCAGCAAACGTGCATCTTAGAATTTCGGTTGTAAACATAAAAAGGCAAAACAGGATGCATCTGTGTATGGTCTGTTGCAACCCACATGATCTTCATCTGCAGAAATGCATCGACATGTCTGAATTGCTGAAGGAAAGAAGTGTCAGGAATCATTGGGAAGCAATGGATAGATAATCAATCAATTTAAACACTACAGCAACTAGAAAAGGTTCAATGAAACCAGTACTGCATGCAGAGGTGCAAATCCAGTCAGCATTACAATTTGTTTCAACTTGCAACCACACATCAATGGACAATGGATAGATAATCAACCAATTTAAACACTACAGCAACCATAAGTTAACTCTTTCTTATCAATCACAATGAATTGCATAAAAGCAGTCATCAACTTGGGAGAAAGAAAAAGAAAGGTGGGAAATGATCAAAGGAAATTTCTTTGATACATTTTCCTGTCTTTTACTAACTGCAACAAGGGTTAAATACCCACTTACAAACAATTTATTCTTAGTTCACTTACAAACCATTTTATCTGAAAACAAAAATCATGAATGTAAGTACCCTACGCGGTTGACTTAAGATTATATAAATATCTTCTCAAGTTGCAGCAGCACTATGAATCTTTGTGAGAGGAGCCACCCAGACCGTCCCCGAGCTATTTGGAGGTCCAGTTATCCTAATTGGATTTGGAGGCCAACAACGGATCGCCGAGGGCGCTCGCAGTGTTAGCACCCAAGCCCAATTGAGACAACAGTGGGACTCTACGAATAACTCGACAACAATCCCGGTATTCCCCCGGTATGCGACCCGAACATGCCCAGGATCCCCACATACCGGTTTACAACGTTGTATCACATCAGTTTGCATAAAGGGGGCAACAAACTCGAAGACTCCACAACCAGACACGCGCGGAAGCAAGACCAACCAAACAAACCAACAAACCCCGGCACAAAGACAAAACCCCACGACCACAACCCACAACAACAGCAGCGAGGCACGAAGGCCGGCAAAGACAGGAGTAGAACACAATTAAAAGGTGGGCAATGACACACAACAGAAGTCAACTACAAAAGAACCCAAGTACTCCAGGTAAATAAGACATCGCTTTATACAACAAAAGAGTACACAACTATTAGACTAGACCCAAAAGTAAAACATCCCGGGAAGTGTTCTGCCTCTGAACACTCCCGGGCGTGCACGACGGCAGTAGCCTCTACTCGGCGCCCCACCCGGTCACTGAGAGGCAGTACGGACAGAACTCACATCCGCCCTGATCCTCACCTGAAAACCACAACAGCAGAAGCATGAGTACGGAAGGTACTCGCAAGACTTACCCGTGGTCCATATATGACCGACTCGAAAGGAGTATGCATTTGGAAGTAGCAAGGAAATCAGCTGAAGTTAAAAGTGCGGAAAGCTTAACTTTGTTGATTATTTAGTATCGCTATTCAATTCACAATTTAAAGCAGTTGTAACAGCACCTACTTCTAGAGTGGAGTTCATCATTCAACATTAACAGAGCAAGTGATCTCATACATTCTCGAGCTCAAGCTCAAAGGCGAACTTCAGTTCAAGTTGTTACTACGTGAAGTGTCAGATAACCAAGCGTGCTCATATCTGAGAGCGCGGCAATTCGAATCGCTTAATTAACCCTGCAGGGAAACATTGACCGCACGACATGTGCCACAAGGACCTCATGTCAACCCTCCTCCCACCCATACCAATTCGTTGGGGCATCTTCATGCGGTCCGAAAACCTAGCACCCCCTCGAGCGGCCCAAGCCCGGCTTGGCCCTCGAGAGTCGGCCTAAGCCTCGCCCTCAACCACGCCCAACCGCATGAGGTCATGGCCCATCGAACGGCATACGATGAAAGAAAAGCTTTACCGGCCCATTTCCGGCATGCGATCAACAAAGTGGTGCTCGGTCACAGGCAATCATCGGATCGGTCCTTAACTGACACAGGCGAGACTACCACACTTGGGTCTCCACACCCAAGTGATCCAACTCTCTCGCCCGGTCCCATTTCATATTCCATTTATACTCATAACCGTAGCCATTGCATCTCGATAAGTGTGAAGTAAATTAATCTCAAGCGATGGAACCATCCATCACTTGGCCCATACCCGACATCTAAGCAAACTAAGCATGGACACAATGTAATTACCCATACTGGCTCCAAGGAAGGTGTTCAACAATTAACAAGGGTGTATATGCAACAGTTGGGATATAGTACCATTTCCACAATTCAACTCCTAATGCATGACTTAATCATCCTATAAGCAATTTATTCACAAAAGTAAGATTTCATAACAGGTTGGATATGCTTAGGTGCTTGCCAAATGCTTTTGCTTGCGTATCGACGACAAGTTGCTCGTCGGCAATCCCCTCAACCACGGTCACGTCAGTCACCGCGGTCTCGTTCTCTACACGAGTACAATGCATAAATAAGATGCATGTGAATGCAATTGAAATGGATAACAATGAAACTCCCCCACCGAATAGACCAGCCAAACCCAGATAGTCCGGATATTTAATCCGGATAGTCCGGATAATCCGGACATTCCGGACAATCTGTCCGGACACGGCGCATTTTTCCCAACTAACACGATGGATCGAAATGCCGCCAAGCTCTACGACCCCGCGAGAACCTGATCTACCACCTTCCTACACATGGCTAAGCTGGAGAAGCTCCGAGCTAACCCAAACCACGACAGAACGAGGCACATTTGGGTAGCTCATGGCCAAAACTCAATCCGACGCTTAGAATGGCATCATCTATCCCCGATCTCTCACCCTAGCATCCCTACATTGCCAAAACCACCCCAAATCTAACCACCCACCAAAACCCTAACACCCCCAAAGTTTACCCCCAACCCCTAATCTACACACCAAACCCCAAATCTAACCCTGTGGACGCCCTAGAGCCCAAGAACCCATGAATAGACTCCAAGAAGAGGTCGTACCTTCAAGGAGGATGAAGGAGGAGGGGAAGCCGGGTAGAGGGAAGGGGACGCCGGCTTGGGGAGGAGCTTGAGGACACCGGGGTGGAGGAGTCGCCGGGGAGGAGCACGGGAGGACGCCGGGGTGAGAAGCTCACCGGAGATGAGCTTGGGTGGAGGAGAGCACACGGGGAAGGTGGAGAGCACAAGTGTGAGGTGAGGTGAATGAAGAGCCACGAAATGGGATTTTATACTTAAGTCCCGCAAGGTCCGGATACTCCGGACATTCAACCCGGAGACTCCGGGTTGGGGTCTTCGGTAGGATTAACCCGGACACTCTGGACAATTAGTCCGGATACTCCGGGTTGAGGTGTTCGGGCGAGCTAATCCGGATACTCCGAACAATTAATCCGGACATTCCGGGTTATATCCGGACATTCCTGATGTTTAATCCGGATATTCCGGATTCCCCAGAATTTTTTGAAAGCGGGGCCTTGACAAACCCTCCCCCCTTAAGGGAATCTCGCCTCGAGATTCAGAACAAACGCACAGGCAGAACGGAATGCAGAGAGACAGTACGGTCGTACACCAATCGACATGCCTTAAATCGTGGGGAATTTGCACATTAGCAACTCACATGGCATCGAAGAACTCAGGGTACTCGGTCTTCAAACGATCTCCGGGCTCCCAAGTAGCTTCATCTTCAGTGTGATTACTCCACTGAACCTTATAGAACTTAAGAGTCCTTCGACGGGTCTTGCGTTCCGCTTCATCCAAAACCCGAATAGGATGCTCTTGGTAGGACAGATCAGGTTCAGGCTGAACTTCGAGTTCATCCACCCCCAGTGACTCAAAGGGAGTACGGAGGCACTGCTTCAGTTGGGACACATGGAAGACGTCGTGGACCATTGCCAGAGAGGGAGGAAGCTCCAGCTGATACGCCACTTGACCACGCCTCGCAAGGATCTGGAAAGGTCCTATGTAGCGAGGTGCCAACTTTCCCTTGATTCCGAAGCGACGGGTGCCCCGGAGAGGCGACACCTTCAGGTAGACATAATCACCAACGTCGAAGGAGAGGGGTCTCCTACGGCGGTCAGCATAGCTCTTCTGTCGTGATTGTGCTACCTTCAAATTCTCTTGAATGGTCTTCACCTTCTCTTCTGCAGCTTTAACTATATCAGGCCCAAAGAACGGTCGTTCTCCACTCTCGGACCAGTTCAGGGGTGTCCAACAGCTACGACCATAAAGTGCTTCGAAGGGAGACATTTTGATGCTGGTCTGGTAGCCGTTGTTGTAAGCGAACTCAGCATATGGGAGACATTCATCCCATTTCTTCCCATAAGACAGGACACAAGCCCTCAACATATCCTCAAGGACCTGGTTGACCCTCTCGGTTTGACCGTCAGTCTGCGGATGATATGCTAAGCTGTGTAACAGCTTGGTGCCCAATGCTTCATGCAAACTTCTCCAGAACCGGGAAACGAACTGAGAGCCTCGGTCTGAAACTATCCGCTTGGGCACTCCATGAAGACACACAATCCGAGAGATGTACAACTCTGCATACCTCTTGGTCGGATAGGTGGTGCGAACAGCTAGGAAATGTGCGGACTTTGTCAGCCGATCGACTATAACCCAGATCGAGTCGTGGCCCGAAGAAGTCGTCGGCAGGCCAGTGATGAAATCCATACCGATATCTTCCCACTTCCAGCTGGGAATGGGCAGCGGCTGAAGAGTGCCGGCTGGCTTAAGATGTTCTGCCTTCACCCTTTTGCAAACGTCGCATTCGGCCACATAGCGAGCAATCTCACGCTTCATGCGAGTCCACCAAAACCGTTGCTTCAGGTCTTGGTACATTTTGTTGCTACCCGGATGGATTGTGAGCAAGGAGTTGTGGGCTTCATCAAGAACTTTCCTTCGCAATTCTTGGTTTTCGGGGACGACCAAACGCTCACCGAACCATAAAGTTCCACGGTCATCAAGATGGAAGTCAGTGGCTTGGCCGGAACTCAGTTTGCTGCATATTTGGGCAACGTCACTGTCCCCCTTTTGAGCTTCCCTAATCTGATCCAGCAACATGGAATTCAACTCCAGATTAGCCAAGGACCCTTTTTCAACCATCTCTAAGCCGAGTTTCTGGAATTCGGCACAGAGGGTGGCACTCCGGGGTTGAAGAGTGAGACAGTTGCATCGAGCCTTGCGACTCAACGTGTCAGCCACCACATTGGCTTTTCCCGGGTGATAATGCACTTCCAGGCTGTAGTCCTTAATCAACTCAAGCCACCTTCGTTGCCTCATATTCAAATCTGCCTGAGTGAAGATGTACTTGAGACTCTTGTGGTCGGTGTAGATATTGCACTTGTTCCCAAGGAGATAGTGGCATCGGATTTTTAAGGCGTGGACCACTGCTGCAAGCTCCAAGTCATGAGTTGGGTAGTGCTCTTCATGATACTTCAATTGTCGAGACGCATAGGCGACAACCTGGCTCTCTTGCATAAGCACACAGCCAAGGCCGATACCAGATGCATCGCAATAGACATCGAAAGGCTTGTGGATGTCGGGTTGGGTAAGGACAGGAGCTGTAGTTAGGCGCTGTTTCAGAGTCTGAAATGCTTGCTCACAGTCCACTGACCATTTGAATTCCACACCCTTCTTAAGTAGTTCCGTCATGGGCTTGGCGATATTTGAGAAATCTTGAATGAATCGGCGATAATAGCCGGCAAGCCCAAGAAAACTGCGGACCTCTGTGACAGTGTTGGGCTGCTCCCACTTGAGAACATCCTGTACTTTACTGGGGTCGACAGCAACACCTTGCTCAGAGAGGACGTGTCCCAAAAAGGATACCTCCTTCAGCCAAAACTCGCACTTGCTGAATTTGGCATACAGGCGATGTTCCCGGAGTCGCCCGAGAATGACATGAAGATGCCTCACATGCTCTGCTTCACTTTTCGAGTAGACGAGGATGTCATCGACAAATATGACTACAAAAGAGTCGAGCTCCTCCATGAAGATGGAGTTCATAAGGTACATGAAGTACGCCAGTGCATTCGTCAGACCGAACGACATGACGGTGTACTCATATAAGCCGTATCGAGTAGAGAAGGCTGTTTTCGGGATGTCCTCGGCTCGAATCTTGATCTGATGGTACCCGAGCCTCAAGTCAATCTTGGAGAACACCCGTGCACCAGCAAGCTGATCAAACAGGATGTCAATCCGAGGCAGAGGGTACTTGTTCTTGACAGTGACTGCATTCAGCGGTCGATAATCCACACAGAGTCGAAGGGAGCCATCCTTCTTGGTCACGAACAAAGCCGAGCAGCCCCAAGGCGAGGAGCTCGGACGAATGAATCCCTTGTCCATCAGTTCCTTCAGCTGAATCTTCAGTTCGGCCAATTCATTTGGTGGCATCCTATACGGCCGCTTGGACACGGGAGCAGTCCCGGGCTGAAGTTCAACGACGAACTCGATATCCCTAGGACACGATGACTAGTATCGACAAGAAATGAGGCAATTGCACAGAACACCAGGTGTTGAATTTGTTCAAAATTAGATAATCACTAGAACAAGCGCATGAACTGAGCCTAAACTGGGCAGACAACCTTACCTCTGTTGCATGAAATCCGCCATGTTTGTCGGAGTAGATGGTGAGATTGGGCTACCCCTAACGCTGATGCCGGCATCCCACCTAGACGATGGAGAATGGATGAAGCCAGAGGAGGATCCAGGTGCGACGCCTACTGAAGTGGTGGAGTAGGCGGCTATGGAGGCGAAGGCAGCCATGGCAGATGCAAAGGTGGTGGCGGCGACAGAGCTTGAGGTGTATGGTTGGGCGGCGACGGAGGAGCCAATCCCAGTGGCAGAACGAAGTACGGCGCCGGCGGAGGTACGGGGGACTGCAGGGGGTTCCTCCTATTGCCGAACCATGGTGAGCTAGGGATTCTGCGAGGTGAAGTGGGAGAGGAGAGGAAAAGGGAAGAACATGGATGGTCTTCGCGCCTTCATGTATGCGGTCTCTGATTTCGAGCGAAATCACTCTCATCGCATCGAATTTAGGGTTGGATACGGGAGAAGGGGGCGGCGCGCGTACAACGCAGATGGAGCGGTCTCTTCGGCTTTGGAAGCGGAGCCCGGAGACGTTGCTTCGTGAAGAGGCGTCTCTTCCATTTTTCCTCCAAACCACCTGCCACGTCAACAAATTCATGCCAGGTCAGCTCTAAAAGACAGGGAAATTAATGGCATTGTACATGCCCTTATAGTTTCTTAGATGGTTTCTTAGAAGAGAGAAGGTGTATTAAATGAAGATTTAGAAACAACTACCTCAATGCATGGTTTCTATCTACTGTTTCTAACATTAATTAACGTTGCAAGTTGGTTTAATTTTCATTGTATCTATTGTGCCATATGTTAATACGTGTTTGTTTACACAGTACCACGCACACACGGTTGTATCAACTGCAAATGGAATTGCAAATAACATGGTGAAACAAATCAACAAAAAAATTATGAAATAGCTGTTCTGCCCTGATTAGTAGACTCATATAGCTAAAGCGATACATATATGTACACGCTCCTAGCACTAACAAGTTTTAAACATGAACAACAAATCTGATGTACTAATTAACTGATACTGCTACTTAAAATGCAAACTATTTCTAACTAATCCTCATCAGAATAGACCCTGCAAATAATGTTTGCTTGAAAGCCCTGCAGGAGAAACTCCAGCATTGTTGGGGTCCGGAACGGCATCTTTGTCTGCAATCAGGGATGGCAAGCAAGTGAACTTTCTGTTGTGATAAAGCGTGCTTTCTTCAAGAAGTAACTAAAACCATGAGAATACAGATCATAACATTTTTGGTAACCGTATGCTCAACGATCAAGGTCTTTCTTCTTCAATAGCACTAACACATGACACAATTATCATTCAGGGTTGAGTGCTTAAACAATCCTCTTGCTTGGCTTGTTGTCATAGCTTGCTAAAGAATTGGCAGTGAGCTTTATCAACTGAAGTTGCCACTGGAGCAACACCATTCAATATGCATGATTTCGAAAATCCAAATAGATGACAATTACAATAGTTCTGTTATATTGCCAGTGCATAACCATTGCAATACAAGAAAGCTTGTTAGTACTGTTCTTCACCAACATTGCCAGACAAGAATTTGGCAAACAATAAAGGTGTACTCCTAGTAACTTTAGACATACATGAATAATAGCAAAGTTAGTACTGCTGGAATGAAGTTACATTTGAAATTCATAGGCTCCATTTGGATTTGAAATTGTCCAGAGAACTCCATAATACCATATATTTGTTAATTTTTTTTCTAGACATGTAACAGCAGTTGAATAGCAAATTACTATAAACTACAAATGTCTTCTCTAATCACCTTACTTAAGCCCTCATACTAGTATAACTCACTCAAGAAATCAATCTACTATCTCGGCATTTCAACAATACATGGACTTTTGATTTCAATGTTTAGCAGTGTAAAGGAAACATTAGAATGCAGCATCGAGAAGGCACATCAAGGAAATTCAAGAGAACAGCACTGACCGGGCAGCGAAGGAGCACCGGGCGGCGGAGGGGGCGGCGGGGCACCGAGCGGCGGAGGACCACCGGGCGACGGAGGGGGCGTCGGGGCACTGTAACACCCCAAAATTTTGCTTTTCTTAAATTCAAATGTGGTTTGGCACTTTTGTGAATTTTTGGAATTTTCTGGAACTTATTTGGAATTTATTTGAATTTATTCCCTTTTGAAATAATTAAAGAATTTGAATTTGCAAATAAAATTTTGTTGGAAATATTTTAATTGAGTCCAAAATGTTCCAAAATATTTTCTAGAATTTTTTTGGAATTTTTCTGAGTGTTTTGCTATTTTTAATGAATTAAATGAATTTATGGGAATTAATTTGATTATTTAATCGCTGGAAAAACCTAACCGGTTTGTACTGTTCATCCGACCGGACCCGAGTCCAAGTCAGACTCGAGTCCGACCCGAGCCCGCCGATCCGGTTGAACCCGCCGCTAAGCCTAACGCTGCGTGGCCGTTGGATCGAGATCCAAAGGCCACGATCGCGCCACGTCGCCAGAACCCGAGCCCGACTGCATCAGCCAGTCGCCGAGCCGCACTCGAGCCCAAACCCCCGTACCGTTGGATCTTGATCCAACGACTCACGTTGAGCCACGTCACCCAATCCGAATCCAATTCGGATTCCGCCGCCGCAGCCGTGTGGGCCTCAGTTTCCGCGAGTTTCACGGACGCCAAGGGGTCTATTTAATGCGCCGCCGCCGCCATCGTGTTGCCGACTTCCGTGCGCACCCGTAGCCCTAGACAACGTGGCCTGAGCCACCGCCGTTTGCCCGCGCAAGCTCGCCGTAGTTGGTCTTGCGCTCCGCCGCGGTTATTCGCCGTTTCCGTCGCCGTCCGCCGTCCTCCGCCGCCGTTGTGGCCAGATCCGGAACCGCAAGGACCATCCGCGTCGGAGGGGACCTTCCACTTCGCCGGAGCACACCCGCAACGCCGTTGCCATCGTCGTCGTCTCCATCTCCGGCCAACGAGCTCCGCCGTCGACATCGCCGTGGCCTCGAAGCTTTTCAGCCGTTGGATCTTCATCGCACGGCTGAGATTGCGCCACATCGCCCGGAGGTATTTTCTCACGTTGCAGTTTTAGATCTATTTCCAACCGTTGGATTTAGATCCAACGGTTTAGATCGCGCCACGTAGCCTTAACCGCACTATACTAGATCCAATCTTGACCGTCCGATCAAGATTGAACGGTCCAGATCAGCCGAGTAGTTTCCTATTGCGTTGAGCTAGATCCGATCTGGGCGGTTGATTTTCAAATCAACGGCCGAGATCATGCCACGTGGCGAGGAGGCTGACCGTCGTGGTCAGCGCGGCCACGCCGGTCGCCGCTGACGTCAGCCGTGACGTCACGCGGGGCCCGCGTGTCAGCGACCGAGCCAAACCGCACCATGACGTCACGGTGGGGCCCGCATGTTAGCCCTCTCGGCTGAACCGTGTGCTGACGTCATGCTGACGTCACCAGAGGGGCCCACTTGTTAGGGACACGAGCCGTGGACCGGGTCCACGGTGGACCGAGCCAAACTGTGCGTCGGATCCATGGACCCGAGGCGACGTGGCGGCTCCCGATTGGTCCACGTGTCATTTTGATGCAATAAATTAATTTCCGAAAAAGAAAATGATTTATTAATTCGAATTATTGATTTCAAAAATAGATTCAAACTTCAAATGCTTATAACTTTTGCGTTTCAACTCCGATTTGAGTGATTCAAATTTCTAAATTTTCATAAAAATGAGACCTACTCAAATATGAATTTTAATTAATTTTTTATTATGAATATTTCTCTGTTTATATTTAATTAATGTTTTCTTTAAACTTTAAACGGTTATAACTTTTGCATTTAAACTCCGAATTTGACGATTCCAGTTTCTAAAAATTCTTAAAATTATGCTCTCTCTGTTTATGAACTTTATTTGGATGTTTGGACACTTTTTGTCTACTGTTTATTTATTTATTGCTATTTGCACGCTTTACGAGTAGACGTTGAAGTGCCCGAAGGCTTCGAAGGTGAAGTGTTGACCCAGGAGCCAGCTCAGGACCAAGAACAAGTACTCTTTGAAGGCAAGTTGTGCTTTGACCATGTTGAACCCATTTTCAAATTAAATTGGTTTAAATTATTGCATGCTAGTTTAATTAGAAAATGCTTTATTTAATTATGGGAAATTAGATAAATGCCAAATTGCTGTATGACACCTTGGTTAATTAAATATGTGCCATGACCCCTTGTCACCCTAGTTGTGAGTTATTAGTTGGACATTATTAAATTGCCAACATGGGTAGTTAGACCGATGTAGTATGCTTAGCCTTGCCACGTGAAATGCTTTGGACAATCAAAAGCTAATATTGACTTAATGAGATATTGAACCTGTTTTGAAAGAAGGATCATGTGTTATGATTGTTGATGGCACGTGGTGCATGGTAATCAACTGGGGTTTGATAAATAGTTTTGACCGGGACATGTGGCAAGAATGATCGGGTGGGCCAGTTGTGGCACCGGGAACGTCGATTTGGTTCTTCGGGTAGTCTTGCTGTCGGGGCCCGAATTTGCAAATCCGGACCCTCTGTGTATTCAGCACTAGTCCAGGAACGCGCTAGTGCACACAGTCTTAACAGCGGTAAATATCACAATCATACCACTCGATACTAATAAAGTACTTTAATTAAATAGTCAAACTGGTTGCTCGACCTTATGGTCAAGTTACAAATATACGCCACGCAGGGCGAAACTTATTAAGAGAGAAATAGTAGCAGCGGAAAATAAGATAACATCGTGGCGCCATCCAGTGTACCACAGGCAACTGACTTGGCTCGCTCCCTAAGTAGACGGCTCCTCTTGGAGCTCCTCCTCCAATGCTCGTGTAGTCTCCTCTTCAACTGGTGTTGTATTGTGGCAAGGGTGAGTACTTCGTACTCAGCAAGTCATGCACAGAATGCAGCTAATATACTACATGCATGGCTTAATACAAAGGAATAGCTCAGGGTATATTTGCAATAAAACAGCATATGACAAGTAGCATAAGTAGATTCGAAAGCAATAGAAACAAGTATAGTATCAATAACTTTTCAAGGAGTTTAGAAAACATCTTTCCCATCCTAATCCACATTTCCATCAACATCATTATTAAGCCAACCCAACCTTTCAAGTCCAAGTTATTTTTGAGAAAATCTAACCCTTGACTGTAATTCCCGAGCGATGTCCAATACCGCGGACACGACTATTCGAATAGATTCTACACTCTGCAGAGGTTATGCACTTTACCCACAAGATACAGTCAAACACCACAAAGGCGAGTTCCCGTAACAAAGTCTTTCGAAAACTTCTAACAATACAAGTGAGCCTCCCCGGTTATTGCACACTAACCCTTCCCTTAGCTAAGGCGAAGTTTAGGCCAATCAACCGTTAGATGGGTACCTGGCCTCACCCAGACGCTCCCGCATAACTTACACAAAGGGTGTAGTTGACCTCCTGAGGTCCCACAGGTACGTTATTAGCAACTTAGTCAACTAGGTCCGTCCCATTACAGACATGTGGTTGCACGCTTGACTCAGTTCAAAGGCTTGCAAGGTTAAGTCCTTAGGGTGACCAGGGCAAGACTACCCGAAGAACCAAACCAACGTTCCCAATGCCACAACTAGCCCACCTGGTCATTCTTGCCACATGCCCCGGTCAAAAGCTATTTATCAAAGCCCAGTTGATTACCATGCACCACGTGCTATCAACATCACATGATACCTTTCCAAAACAGGTTCAATATATCATTAAGTCAATATTAACATTTGATTGTCCAAAATCATGTCATGAGTACGTAGCAGGTCTAAGCAATATACTACAACGGTCTAAACCCATGTTGGCAATTTTAGTAATGTCCAACTAGTAATCCACAACTAGGGTGACAAGGGGTCATGGCACATATTTAAGTAATCAAGGTGTCATACAGCAAATTGGTATTTATCTAATTCCCCATAGTAAAGCATTTTCTAATTTAAACTAGCATGCAATAATTTAAATCAAAATAGATTTCAAAATAGGATCAACATGGTCAAAGCACAACTTGCCTTCAAAAAGTACTTGTTCTTGGTCTTGAGTTGGATCCTGAGTCAACACTTCTCCTTCGAATCCTTCCGGCACTTCAACGTCTACTCGTAACGCATGCAAATAGCAATACACGAATAAACAATAGGCAAAAAGTGTCCAAACATCCAAATAAAATCCATAAACAGAGAGAACATAATTTTATGAATTTTTAGGAACTGGAATCGCTCAATTCGGAGTTAAAACACAAAAGTTATGATTATTTAAAGTTTAAATAATCAATTAAATAATATTACAGAGAAAAACTTTAGTCCAAAAATTAAATAAAATTCATATTTGAGTAGATCTGAATTTTATGAATTTTTAGAAATTTGAATCGTTCAAATCGGAGTTGAAACGCAAAAGTTATAAGTGTTTGAAGTTTTGAAATTCAAATCAATTATTAAACCGAATTATTAAATCATTTTCTTTTTCGGAAAATCATTTATTGCGTCAGCAGTGACACGCGTCGACCTCGATTGGTCGGTCGACGCCACCGGTCCATGGACTCAGCCCACGGTTCGGCTCGGTCCACCGTGGACTCGGTCCACGGCTCCATGTGTCGCTGACAGGTGGGTCCCCTCGGGTGACGTCACTGCTGACGTCAGCGGGGCTCAGCCCACGGTGCTGACAGGTGGGACCACTGGTGACGTCATTGCTGACATCGGCCTTCTTTGGGACGGCCCGACATCTTGAACTGCCATGGCGTCGGCGTGGCGTCATGGTGCGCTTTGGTGGGCGTGACATGCGGGCCCGCGTGTCGGCGTCACACGCGCCGCGCAGCGTGGGCGGCGGCCGCGGCGGTCGATCTCCGCACACGTGGCTAGATCTCGCCGTTGATTTGAAAATCAACGGCCCAGATGAATCTGGTCTCACGCGTTTGGGGTGAACGCAGCGTTCGACCGGGCGTTGGATCTAGATCCAACGGCCGAGATTGAATCTCGATTTTGGACGGAATCTCACCGTAGGATGACGTGGCGTGATCTGGGGACGTTGGATCTGGATCGGACGGTGGAGCAAGCTCGAGTCCGGCGATGGCTTCTTGGCGGCTACTGGTCACCGGCGCAGGGGACGACGACCTAGCCGACGGCGTTTCGGGCGCGCTCCGCCGATGTGGGTGGTGCTCACCGACGCGGCTTGCTCTCCCGGTTCCGGATCTGGGGTCAACGGCGACGGAGGACGACGGAGACGACGGCTATCGGCGAAAGACCGCGGCTGCACCTTCTCCCAACTCCGGTGAGCTCTAGCGGCGCAACCACGGCGGCTCAGGCGAGGTTGTCTAGGGCTACGGGTGCGCACGGAAGTCGGCGTCATGGCACGGGTGGCGGCGCATTAAATAGGGCCCTCGGCGTCCGTGAAACGCACGGAAACCGAGGTCCTCTCCGTTGCGGCGGTGGAGTTCGGCGGCGACTCGGATTGGGTGACGTGGCACGCGCACAGCCGTTGGATCGAGATCCAACGGTGCGTGGGTTTGGGTTCAGGTCGGACTCGGGCGAGCTGGCTGGCTCGGTCGGGCTCGGGTTCGGCGACGTGGCTCAATCGTGGCCGTTGGATCTGAATCCAACGGTCACGCGGTTAGGGCTCGGCCGAGTGGGTTCGGTCGAGTCACGTGACTCGGGTCGGACTCGAACTCAAGTCTGACTCGGGCTCGGTCGGATGAACAGTAACCGACTCGGTTTGATTTTCCAGTGATTTAATATTTAAAATAATTCCCAGTAATTCATTTAATTCAAGAAAAATAGCAAAATACTCAGAAAAATTCCAGAAAAATTCTGGAAAATATTTTAGGGTATTTGGGACTCAAATAAAATATTTCCAACAAAACTTTATTTGAAAATTTAATTTCTTTAATTATTTCAATATGGAATAAATTCAAATTAAATCCAAATAAATCCAAATAAATTCCAGAAAATTCCAAAAATTCACAAATGTGCAAAATAATATTTTAATTTCATGAAAAGCAAAAATTGGGGTGTTACACTTGCCCTGGTCACCCTAAGGACTTAACCTTGCAAGCCTTTGAACTGAGTCAAACGTGCAACCACATGTCTGTAATGGGACGGACCTAGTTGATTAAGTTGCTAATAACGTACCTGTGGGACCTCAGGATGTCAACTACACCCTTTGTGTAGTTGTATGGGGGAGCGTACCGGGGCTGCGGCCAGGTACCCATCTAACGGTTGTTTGGCCTAAACTTCACCTTCGCTAAGGGAAGGGTTAGTGTGCAACAACCGGGGAGGCCCACTTGTGCTGTTAGAAGTTTCCGAAAGACTCTGTTACGGACACTCACCTTTGTGGTGTTTGGCTGTATCTTGTGGGTAAAGTGCAAAACGTCTGCAGAGTGTAAAATCTATTCGAATAGCCGTGTCCGCGGTATTAGACATCACTCGGGAATTACAGTCAAGGGTTAGATTCTCATGAAAATAACTTGTACTTAAAAGGTTGGGTTTGGTTTAATAATGATGTTGATGGAAATGTGGAATAGGATTGGAAAAGATGTTTATTTAACTCCTGGAAAAGTTATTGATCTTATACTTGTTTCTACTACTTTCGAATCTACTTATGCTACTTGTCAAATGCGGTTTTACTGCAATTATACCCTGAGCTACTACTTTGTACTAAGCCATGCATGTAGTATATTAGTTTGCATTTCTGTGCATGACTTGCTGAGTACCAAGTACTCACCCTTGCCACAACACAACACCAGTTGAAGGAGAGACTACACCAACTTTGGAGGAGGAGCTCCAAGAGGAACCGTTTAACTAGGGAGCAAGCCTAGTCAGTTGCCTGTGGTATACTGGATGGCGCCACGAAGTTATCTTACATTCCGTTGCAGTTATTTCTCTCTTTTGAGTTTTTGCCCTGCGTGGCATATATTTGTAACTTGACCTTAAGGTCGAGCAATCAGCTTGGTTAACTATTTATGGTACCTTATTATTTCGTTGAGTATGATTGTGATATTTACCAATGTTGAGACTGTGTGCACTAGCGCGTTCCTGGACTAGTGCTGAATACACAGAGGGTCCGGATTTGCAAATTCGGGTCCCGACAGGCACCGGGTGAAGGAGGAGCACCGGGCGGCAGAGGGGCCGTCGGGGCACCGGGCGAAGGAGGAGCACCGGGCAGCGGGTAAAGGAGGGGGCGTAGGGGAACCGAGCGAAGGAGGAGCACCGGGCGTTGGGCAGAGGAGCACCGGGCGGCAACGCGATGGGGATGAAGAAAGGGGATAGGGCACAATAGATCAGGCGGGGATGACAAGAAACACGCCAGGCCTCCGCAACGCAGTTTTTCAGCGTTTCTTCGGCTTCGGGAGACGCGAAGAGATCGTTTCAGAAAGAGGAAACAGTTCTCTTCTCTCTCCATATTAAATCCCTTCCATGTCATTTTTTTATCCTTGCTGGCATGCTAAGAAACGGTATTAGAAACTGCATTGCAAATGCCCTTATATAAGGCGTAACTTCTATTAATACAGATACCAAAGAAGCAGTTGCGTCGCGCGAGGCTCGAGGGGGTTAATGCATTCATGCACATGAGAGATGGGAAGAAGCCAGAACAGGAGTCATACCGCCGTGAGAGAAAATACCGCGCGTGTGAACAGGAGCCGAGGAGGTGCCGCATCCTGTATTCTGGGACTTGAAAAAAAAGCAGTTGTACCTTATATTTTAGGATGGAGGGAGTATGTGTCATCTTCTGATCTTTCACAATCAAGAAAATGCTATATTTATGAAATAACCTTAATATTTCAAAATGAAATTATTTGGTTTTTTTGTTTTATTTTAATGTTATTTGTTTTTATTTTGGTTTTGTGCCTCCTTTTTGTTTCTGGGCCATTTTTCCAGCCCATCTCCGCTTCAGCCCACTTCCCCTTTCCTAGCCTAGCCCAGTCTCGCCGACCCCGCCCGTCCCCTCCGCCGCCGCCTTGCCGATCAGCGCCCAGCGCATACGTCGGCCAGCCATCGCACCCGGTCACCCCTGACCTCCCTCTCCTCTCTCCCCCCGGCTATAAAAGCCACCCGACCCCCCATTGCTCCTCGCCCTCCCTCCCCGCCGCGGTAAGCCCCCCCCACACACACCCTCTTCTTCCCCGGCGCCGTTCGCCGTCGCGCCGCCGTCTTTCCCCACCCCGGCCAAACCCTCGCCCGTTCGCCTCCCTGGCCCACTTGCCAGCCGCTCGCCCTGCCCGACCCCACCCACCAGCCACCCCCGCCCTGGGCCCCACCTGTCAGCCCCCCCTCGCGAGTGGGTTGGCCCAAGTCGTGCCCCCCACCCCCTCGTGGGCTGATTGGGCCAAATCGTCCATGCACTATGCGGCCCATCCGATTTTTCTTTTCTTTTTCTTTTTTGGATTTAATTAATTCGAAAATTCCCAGAAAATTCCAAAAATCCCCAAAAATCCAAAAATAGACATTCTTGGTCCGTTCGAGCTACTAAGTCCAAAAATGACCTCCACTCCACTAAACTAAGTCTTCAAAATCTCTAAAATGACCAAAATGCCCCTGACCCCTTTTCCGGCCCCATATCCTGTTTCTTTTCCGTTTTTCTTCTCTCTTGTTTTCTTTTGTTCATCTATTTATCGGTTTCGTTTTTTCCGCGCTAGATCCGACAGTCGAGAAGTACTAGGAGCAAGAGTAGGACTAGTCCAGAGCCGAGCAGGACTTCAGCTTCTACGAGTTAGACGACCCCTCAGCCCAGCAAGGCAAGCCTCACCTCTTGAACATTTTGAACCCAGCTTGTCAATAGTATAGTAGTATATACTTTTTAATGCAATATTTTGCTCGTATTTTAAATACTGAAAAGGTAATTTAGAATGACATGATGCTTAGTTATAACTGATCAATTGTTTAGCCTCCCTTCTGCTGTTGAGCCTTATTATCCTTTGCATAGCCTTAGTTTATATACATGAATTTTCCCCATATTTATTAATAATATTGTTTCCACCCTCAGTCTTACAAAAACTGGCGAGCTATTAGCTCGGTGTCTTGTAAAACTGTTGTTATGGTCAGGAGGACAGTGTTAGGCTACCCACGAGGTGGATGCTAGTCCGAAACCCTGTCGATGACGGAAGCCATGGTTGGTTTGGTGGTTGGTACAATTGGTACTAGATTTGTTGTTGTAATGGATTGATCTTTAGCAATTAAGGATAATTCCCTTGGGCAAAGTAAATAACTTAAGTCCCGCTCAACCACAAGTTGAGCCGGTCAACGCAGTTGAATCGTTCCAACCTAGCTCGGTACATTGTGCATCCCCTTTGAATACCTACAGGTTGTAGCTACCATTCTCGTAGCTAGAATGGATCACGTAGCGATTGGGGTGGAACAGAAATGGGCATAGTGTTGCCATTTGCCGGTTCTCACAACTAGGTACCCACAGTATCGGATCGTGTTTCCCGCCTTGGCTAGTGGGTCCCATGAGCTGTGGGTCCTTGAACCTATCGGGTAGGGGCTACAATGGGGAAGTACAACAAAAGGCTATGATCATCTCAGTCAAGCCGCATGCATTTGAGTTGCATGTAATTGCGTGGCATCAACGGTCGTAGATATCTTATGGGTAAAGCCGAGCAACTCTGCAGAGTGATCATTAAATGGTATTCGGATACGCCGTGCTTCCGATTAATGAAGCTAAGTTTGAGTTGGGGTGACTCCCGAAACCTCGCTCAAGTAGTCTTTGGAATAGAGAATCTGGCGTATTGAGTTAACTTTGTGAAACCTCCCCAGTTATTATTATTTTATGGTTTGTGTTTCAAATGTAACTGAGTTTGCAAATAAAATTGCATCCACAATACTTATAACCTTGTGTCAATCCTTGAAAATCCCTGCATATAGTATTCAGTCTTCCTGTGCAACTTGTTGAGTACTGTTGTGTACTCATTCTTACTTTTTCAAACCTAGTAGAGTTCCAAAAAGATGGGGATTACCAGGAGTTCATAGATGGCAGCTTAGTCTGGTTTTAGGTCTTAGTCTTTGCTCAGGCCTTGCCTGTGTGGTTCTTTTGTAATGTAAACTCTATTTGGGGCTGCTATGCACTTCTGTAAAAGCTTGGCCGTTAGGCCTTATATTCACTAAAAGAGTTGGTTTCGTCTCTTTTGCCTAGTAATATACGCTTGATTCCCGACAGCTAATCTTCTTGGGTAGCTGTTGAGGTATTTAGACGTACCCCTAGAAAGATGGTCCATCACAATTTACAATTTAGTTCATATAAGAATCAAACTTGATAAGAAAAATAGACCACGAGGCAAAAAAAAAAGTTAAAAACTCAGTTAGGTGCTTTATTACCTGTCACCGTCCTCGGGACAGTCACTTTAGCTGTTTAGTGGGAGGTGGGAGAGAGAGAGGGAGTTATTTTTTGTAGCTTTAACTTAACTAGTAAGGTGGTTTATGTATTTGCATAGGTATTATTTTTTAATCATGTTTAAATAATTGTGTAATGCATATGTAATTTTGCTTTTTGAAAGATCATTGCAGAACTCTATTTGTGATATTTTGATATTATATATTATAAGAGAAAAAATACTCACTCTGTTTTTTCCATCTGTGACTAAATTTTCTTCCTCAAATACTTACAGAGAACAGCATTTAAACGTAGTATAACATAGCATTTTTCCATTTATTACCATCTCATTCTTTTATTATTGTAATGTCTATACTACATAGTAATAATGTGAAATATATAGCTTATACCGGTATAGTTGAGTGAACACCCATCAATGAATCACCCTCTCATTCCCACCATCCTCCACAGACCCACCAAATAAAGATTAGGATGCTTTCTTTTTTTGTAAGAATTTTTAGCATATTCTTGTTTTACTTACCGAGTATAAACCACATGTCGTAGAGTTTTATTACAAAATATATTTCTATTCCTAATTTGTGTGTGTGTATGTATATATATACAATCAAATTCCTTACCTATTTTAATTTTTTGTCAACTAAACATATTTATAGAATTTTAACTCTGAATAAAACCAGTTTTTTACTGTTCACTTATTATGATATTTAAAACAATCACTAATTTTTTATTTTTATTCTTAATTGGTATATTTTTTGGATTGTACTTCTTATAGACCTTTGTTTTCAATTCTAGTTTGGAATTCACACATAAATACAACCGCTGATTTTTATTTTAAATGTATGCCATTTTTTATTTTATCTCGCATGTACTCTTTCTTTTGATCTAAAATTTTATTTTAATATAATTTTAAATATATGTTATTTTTTATTTGATATGGACTCTTTCTTTTATTCTAAATTTTATTTATATTTAATTTTGAATATTGTTTCTATTGTACTTGACACGATGCCTTTCTTTTAATATTTTTAAATTTTTTATTTTAATTTTAGGTTAGGATTCGTGTACAAAGCTAACTACTAATTTTTATTATGAATTTCAACAATGTAGGGGTTTTAATTCAAAATTTGCTTGAAAATCAAATTTCTATTTTCCTTTTATTTATTATTCTAAATTTTTATTTTTGTTGTTATTATTTATTTAATTTCAAATTTTAATTTTAGGTTACAATTCATATAGAACTTCATTTGCTAATTTCATCTAGCCTAAAGTAGTTTGTTTAGAAGTGCATTTTAGAGAGATACGTAGATCTACTGGACTTTATTTGGAGTGGGGTTTTTTGGGTGGCTGGGCATTTTCTTTCTTTCTTAAAAATACCATGTGAAAGTTGAAACAATTTATGCAGTGGGAATGCTACGACAACTCTACTACAGACCATGATGACCAGCGAATGGTAAGTTGACCACTAGAGTCGTACTAGTCATCGCGAGAAAATAAAGAAAAATGTCCAATACATTCTCTCAGGCCTCTATCATTGATCTCCTGTTTGAAAAAAAAATCATTGATCTCCATGTTTGAAAAAAAAAATCATTGATATCCGTGGAAGAAAACCGTAGTATTATTGCAGTTACCTTGCTGCACAGGAATCACAGTGACTGTTTGATAGAGTCTAACTGCATACTAGGCGCCCATGAGTAACAGTCCTGCATCAATTTTTCTACGGTTCCCATGGCAGTGACAAAACTAGATATTTTTTTTTTGTTTGATGCATACTTCCCCGTATAACTCTATAGCCTTTTACCATTATAATTTTTTTTAAAATATCTAATAAATAATTTTATATAAAATTTGAACAAATGTAAACTCGATGCGATTTATACTCTCCTTTCTCACTATTTTTGCCAATAACGTAAAAATTATTTCGCGATAACCATGACAAATCAGAATGTACAAAAAAAATCTCTCCTCTAAATAATTCAGATCACACGAAACATCAAATTCAATGTAACATAATGTATCTAAAGAAAACATCAATTTTAACTCATCATTTTTGCTTGCAATGTGAATGACATGTTTATTTTCAACATAAGTGCCTAGTGTGTTAACAAAAGTAACATGTCCATTCACTAGTTGTGTCATGGATATAAGTGAAGTATTATCACACAACTCTTCTTTATCAGAAGAAATAGCAAGCAAATCATCTTGTAACAAAGCAAAATCAGCAATTGGTTCCACTAATAGTTGCTCTCGCTCTCCGATAGTATGATTTGTGGGCAGTTTTAGCTCTTCAAAATTATTTTCTCTATGTGTAAAGTCCATACCTGTTAAATTACCTTATAAGTTCTCATTAGCTGTTGTAGGTGTTTCTTCAACTGTTATCTCTTCACTTACACATGGGGTAGTACTGATCGTTTCTTTCTCCATATGCTCTTCTACATCATTCTCTCGATAGTGCTCACTTTTCTGCAAAATGTTAGCTACAAAAGA
Organism: Rhipidocladum racemiflorum; assembly: GCA_036346355.1. Taxonomy (NCBI): domain Eukaryota; kingdom Viridiplantae; phylum Streptophyta; class Magnoliopsida; order Poales; family Poaceae; genus Rhipidocladum; species Rhipidocladum racemiflorum. Next base: position 56,622,154 of record CM070572.1, on the reverse strand, counting down.
AGGTGCAACAATGGGCGGCTCAAATGAAGCTAATGATTCTTTCAAGGATTCAACAAGCATTTTTTCAACTCCACAAGCACATACAACCAATTTTGAAAGAGAACAATATGTTTCATCAACAAGAGCATCCTGAATTTCTTGATGAAGTCCACCTATGAACCTAAGCTCTGTTTCTTCTTCACATTCAACTAAACCACAACGCAACAAATGAGTTTGCAATCGTTCATAGTATTCCTTAAAGCATTTATTTCCTTGCTTCAAGCATTGGAGTCTAGTATACAAAAATTCAGTATGATATTCAGGAACAAAATCAATTCCCATAAGTCTTTTCATGGCTGTCCAATTTTCAGGTTTTCACTCTTTTCTACAAATATGCTTCCACCATGTTAATGCAAATCCATTTAGCACACTGGCAGCAATCTTAATCTTTTCATTTTCAGACAAATCATACTTGCCAAATTATTTGTCTACTGCTATTTTCCAATTAATATAGGCATCAGGATCATATTGACCATCAAAAGGTGGTGGTGAATTTAACCTTACCTAGGGAATCATCATCAACATGTACCTGAGCATGTAGTACACCATTTTTGTTGCTTAGAAGACGAGGCAGAGAACTGAAAGTTCCTGGAGCAGTACCTGCAAGTGTATCAAGTCTAGCCAAAATAGTAGCAAGGGTAGCGTTAGCAATCCCTTGAGCAGTCTCGATAGACCAGAGCCGGTCTTCTTGCAACGACATTCGAGCAACAATGCCCTTCATTCGTGGGGAGTGATGTAGTGAACTCTCGTTACCTGACATTGTTAATAGAAGACAAGAAACAAAAAATCACAAATATAATATTCCTATCACTACGTAGGATGTGGTAAAAAGTCGCTCAACTCTCAAGCTTTAATTCTGGCCAAGGTGGGGGTCGATAAAGCCATCCAGATATGGAGCCATCGTAGTAGATGTATATAAAGTAGAGGATGCCGTGAAGTGTCGCCAACTTAATGGTCCTCGCCAAGGTGGGGGTCGATGAAACCATGCCGTTGATATAATTGCAGCAACACTTGGTGATGACCATATGTATGCAGTGTTAGTTCTGTCCATGATGAGCATGGTCTCATCAGAGTCCTATCCTTGTTAACGTATTCCTTAACAAGCGTGCTCCTGAAGGTCTTCCACGCCTTTCCTGCCACTAGCAGTGCATACCGTCACACTAGGAGAGTGGATTCTTCTAGGATCTCGAACGATGAAAAAATTTTTGTCAGTTGGTCGTTGCGGCTCTTGGCAGTTAGTGACTTCCAGGATGCTGTGGTGATGGGGACTTGTAACATCCCAATTTTTGCTTTATAGCATTTATGGAGTTATCTGGATTTTTGGGAATTTTTTGAAATTTATTTGGATTTATTTAGAGTTAATTTGAATTAAGCCATTTAGTGAACTATTTAAATATTTAGAATTTTTTTGGTATTTTTGCTATTTTCTCGAATTATATGTGTCGGTGTTTCGTGCACTGGCAATACGAATTTTTTGTTAGTGGGGTCGCGCGTTCCCTCTCCTCGAATGGCCTGACTCAATGAGCCCAAGATGTATACTGGTTCAGGCTGAACGTCCCTACTCCAGTTCGTGAGATGGGTGTATATCGCTCCTGGGAGCAAATGGATACAGGGTGTTACAAGCGAGGGAGTGTTTCTCATTGTTCGTCCGATCGGTCTCTCGTTCGATCGATCGGGAGCCTCCCTTTTTCTGTCTGCTGCGTCGCCCCCCTCGGGGCCCTGCCTTTCCTTATATAGGCGGAAACGGCAGGTTACATGGGAGTTTGGAATGGAAAAAAGAAAGAAAAGGGGGGATGTCCTACGCCTCGGAATCTGGTCCTCGGTCTTGTCGTCCGACCGGCCTCCGTCCACCCCCACGCCGAGTTGGTAGTCTTGCGGCGGGGGTTTCTCGGCCGGGTTGAAGAAGTGACGCACTGCTCCGTACGGTCGTCAGCTCCGGCATTTAATGGTATTTGACCTCAGCGTGGCCTCGGGAGGGGGCGCTCCCCTATGCGGCGTGTCAGGATGACGGGACCGGAGCTTGACTTCTTGGGCGGCCATGCTGACTCCTTAGGAAGGAGCCACCTACCCTGGTGCGGACGTCTCAGGACGTCATGCCAGTAGGGCAGGTGCCCAAACGCTTCGAAGGAGCTCCTGTTCGGTCCGACCCAGGGGGTCGGAGCGAGCTGGGCACCCCGACCCTTGGGGGGTCGGAGTGAGTATGTATTTGCGTTTGGCCAGGGACAAGGTCCCTTCACGGTCTACGGGCCCTTGGTCGGAACTGGGCCTTGAAGGCAGCCCGTTCGCCGTCCCAGGCTACTGGGGCCTGGGGGTACCCATGGTATGTGTACTCGTCAGTAGCCCCAGAGCCCCCGAGCCTGTCACGCCAGAGGCGATCGGGGGTTTGCTTGCGGCGTTGTTTGGTCGGATGGCGTCCGTCGGTCCATCCGGGTGCGCGCGAGCGCCGGTGGGTGTAGCCCCCGAGCCCCCGAGCGGGTCGGAGAGCCGGTCGGGGGGTTAACTTGTCAATGTAGGGCCGACCGAGTGCGTGAGGGTGCTCTCGGCCGGTCTTTTCTCCCGGGTGCGCGCGAGCACACCCGGTGGGTGTAGCCCCCGAGCCCCCGAGTGGGTTGGAGAGCCGGTCGTGGGGTTAACTTGTCGATGTAGGCACGCAGAATCTCCTCGGTTTCTGCCGTCGCGCTGCGAATTTATTACGCAGCGGCGGAGGCAGAAGGGCACGCCGCCTCGTTCAACGAGACGGCCGTTCGGATCGCGTCGTTCCATCTTCCTTCACACGTCTATATAATGGGTGGAACGGGAACAGTTCCCCCCATTTGCTTTCCGCGCGCATTCCTTCGTTCCAGCCTCTTGTTCTTCTCGCCACCTTCCTTCTTTAGAGCGGCAATGGCGAGCGGGGGCGACGACGCAGGTGGCGATCGCGGGGTCGGCAAGCACCCGGCGCCCAGCGAATTCTGGGGCCCAGCCTCGAAGAGGCCTCACACTGGCGACGGCTCCTCCTCCTCTGCCGCCGCAGCGTAAGTCCTTAGTGCGTTTGCTCCTAGGGCGGTCCGGGTCCTTCTTCCTACTGATGGTAGTTCGTTCCTCTTTTCTCTTTCAGTGCCCCTGGCTTAGGCCTGGGCCCATGACCCCAGGCACCCGCGCCGGCCGTGCCGAGGGCCGTGGGGGCCGCCGGACCCGCCCCGCCGCTCGCCTATGGGACCCTCCCAGAAGCGAGGGCCCAGCGGCCGGTGTCGGCCATTGCCGAGGTTGGAGGCCTGGCACATGCCCGCCAGAGGCGGAGGCGGCGTCCCTGCGGGCCCGGGCTCAAGGCGTTCAGGAGGAGCTGGTTATGGCGGGGAATGGGCTCGTATCCATGCTCCGTCTAGTGTACGAGAGGATCACCAGGAGCCTGGAGCTGCTTGGCGCGAGGCTGGGCGACCCCCTGGAGGCTACTGCGGCACAGTAAGCCTTCCACCTTACGCGAGCGGTGGAGGCGCTGGCGGGCCTGGCGGGTCGGCTGCGCGTGGAGGACCCGGCGGTGGACGACTCCTCCAGCTCTAAGGGAGACGCCGTCCCGTAAGGGGCTCCGAGGCATCCGCCGTCTTCTTTTTTCTTTTTATAACTGCTCTTACTCCCCCTTTTTGTGGTTGGTTATGAATAATATTTTGTAGTATTTGATGGTATGGCTGGGGAGGTGGATTGCCCCCCCTAGGCTTTTATTTTCTGCGCTTTTTATCTTGTGGTGAATGCTCGGCGGGTGATCATCGCGTTTAGGCGGCGTTAGGGCCTACAAATGTAGGTTGGAGTGTAGGTCAGGGCATAGGGCTTTAGTTTCGGGGGGAGAGTTCTTGCGATTGTTTTGGGCACTGGCTTCCCGCCGTAGCTAGACGGCACCTTGGTTGGTGCGAACTTGGTCGGTGCAAACTCCCAGACGCCTTTTCGCAAGGTTCTGGTGTTCGAGTGCTCATTTTACGTCGTAGCTAGACGGCACCTTGGTTGGTGCGAACTTGGTCGGTGCGAATGCCCAGACGCCTTTTCGCAAGGTTCTGGTGTTCGAGTGCTCATTTTACGTCGTAGCTAGACGGCACCTTGGTCGATGCAAACGCCCAGACGCCTTTTCACAAGGTTCTGGTGTTCGAGTGCTCATTTTACGTCGTAGCTAGACAGCACCTTGGTCAGTGCGAACGCCCAGACGCCTTTTCGCAAGGTTCTGGTGTTCGGGTGCTCGTATTACGTCGTAGCTAGACGGCACCTTGGTCGGTGCGAACGCCCAAACGCCTTTTCGCAAGGTTCTGGTGTTTGGGTGCTCGTTTTACGTCGTAGCTAGATGGCACCTTGGTCGGTGCGAACGCCCAGGCGCCTTTTCGCAAGGTTCTGGTGTTCGAGTGCTCATTTTACGTCGTAGCTAGATGTAGGGCGTCCGTCCCGCCTTCCCATACGGCAGGGTCGGTCCGCGGGAGGAGAGGCCGCCATCTATCTCACGAGTACACCCCGTCCGCAGGTGTGGGACCTTGAGGGGGTGAACGAACGCATGCTTGCCGGGTCGGCTTGAACACCGTGCTCGTGGAGCCAATAACGGGTGATCCAAGTGAGACCTGGAGATCCTGTCCAAGGGGGATCTCCTAGCAGACGGTCCTAGCCTGGGTGTCTGGCCCTACTGAGGGCGTCTCATAAGAAACCTTTCTTTACTCAATCCCGTTTTGGACCCCGGGTCGTTCGCCGACCTGGAGCGCAGCCGACTGTCACCCATTGATGGGTTCCGCGGGAGAGTGTGAAGTATGGTCTCAGACACGAGTTAAGGCGATTGGGTCGTCCGCCGACCCAACTCGAGGCCTGCTGGGGGCTCGCCCTGTCCTCGCCCCTTGCTCAGCTTTCCACTGGGACGACGCTAGATCCGGTTGGCGGATCGGGCTTTCGTGTCCTGTAGCATTTAACTAGGCCTTAGGCGCGGGTCAATGGGCCTGTTGCTGCCTTGAGGCCGCCACGGCCCAATGGGCCTTTTGAACCTGTTCAGGATGGTTGCTTTGTTCGTCCGTGGATATCATTTGGCTGCAAGCCGCTCGATCTGGCGCCTTCGCCCGATCTTTGCCTTATCGGAATTAAATGCGTAGTGGGAAATTGGTTGAGACTCATCGACGGCTCGGCCATGGGTTGTTAGGTGACGAGGCGGGCCGCGGCGCACTTTGCTCGAGATGTTGTCCGCTGGGCTCGTCGCCTGTTGAGCCTGCGTGTGTCTGACCCGCATCGGTTGGTGACTATAACTTTGGAGAGGTGGGTATTCAGGGCAGGTGCTCGTCCTTGCTTTTCCCGTCCTCCTGAGCGTTCCTGCCACAAAAGAAAGCGAGGGAGATGAGAGGGGACGGATTAGGCAAGCTTTCGCCCCCCTGCCACTTAGCTTTCTGGAAATGTCATGGCCGGCGTGCTCCATTCAACCCAGTCGCGTGCTTGGCTTGGAGAAGAAGGGCTTCCTTCCCGCGCGAGGTGACTCGCGGTGGAGGGTGCCGGCGGGGGCTGCCATCCCCTCGCCGAGCGGTGACGAGATCGTGGCACACGCCCCTTTCTTTGAGCGTGGCTTCGGGCTTCCTCTCCATTCGTTCGTCCGCGAGCTGTTGCACTTCTACGGGGCGGAGGTGCACCACCTCAACCCCAATGGCATGCTCCACATCGCTGTCTTCATCATGTTATGCGAGGCCTTCCTGGGGATCGACCCCCATTGGGGGCTCTGGAGGCACTTCTTCCAGGTGCGACTGCAGAAGGACAAGCCAACGGATGCCACTGCCCCATTGGCGGGGTCGCCTTTCAGCTACGCGGCGGCCGAAAGGTGGACTACATCGATGTGAAGCTGCCATCGTCGAACCGGGGATGGCATCCCGAGTGGTTCTACATCCAGAACCCGAGCGGGAGCGCCCCGGTCTTCACCGGGAGACTTCCCGAGGCGGGTCCCCAATGGGGCTGGGGTCTCGACGGGAAGGACAAGAAGAAGGTGGCGATGGTCGTCGAGCGAATCAAGGCCCTGAAGATGCGGGGCTTGACCGGTGACATCGTCGTGCGCGCATTCATGGGGATGCGCGTCCAACCCCTTATGGATCGAGCGCGCCCCATGTTTCAATACGACGGGGCATCCGATCCTATGAGGGTACTGGCGGCGGAGCTTCCGGCAGCGGAGCTCACGGCTCGGGTCTCTGTTGTGATCGGTGCAGGCTCTACCGAGGCGGCGGGCGGCGTCCCCGCCCCGTTCTTGGCACGCAACCCGCCCAATTTGGTGAGCCAAGCTATCTCTTCTTCTCCTCACCCCCTTTCCTCAGCCCATTGGTACTTGTCTGAGTGTGTTCTTGCAGGGGCTCGGTGGCATGATCTCCCGGGCTTTATTGCCGAGGGAGAAGGAGTCGAGGGCTGCGGCCCGCACCGTCTCTGAGCGACAAGACTCCACCCGTCGGGAGCGGAGGGAGGCGAAGAAGAAGAGGGCGGAGGAAAAGAAGCGAGAGCGCGCGGCTAAATCCGCGCATGACGGGGAAGTCTCCGACACAACCTCCATCAAATGGAGCAGTCTGGAGTCGTCCTCGAGCGAGGGCCGCGAGGACGGCGGGGGCGATACGGGCCTCCCCCCTCGGGCCCGTGCCACTGTCGGGCGGCGATCCGAGCTGGACCGCAGGCCGGGGCGCCACCACCGTCGCACTGCAAGAGGAGGTTCCGCCGGTAGGGGCGACCCTGAGGAGGCGAAGGGTCGACATGCCCCCGCGCGGGGGGGCGTCGAAGAAGGCTCGACGGCCGTGAGTCCGCTCGTCGTAGTGCTGCACGGGGGCGTCCTTGGTGGCGTCGGTAAGCCCAACTGCGGCTTCGGAGGGTCCGGCGCCCCCGCCGCCGCCGCCGGAGGTTGTGAACGAGGGCCTTGCGGGGCCAACGCTGACTAGAGGGTTGGCCAGTGCTAAGAAGCTGTTCGTACTTCCTGTGCCGGCCGTAGGGACAACGGGGGAGGCGGAGCTGCGGAGTGGCTTAGCACGGGGGGCTCCTCGGCGTCCCCCATTGGACCAACGGCTCGTCCGGAGGCCGGGGGAGGCGAGGAAACGTGCCCGCCACCGCCGTCGGGGGAACCGCCGACGGAGCTGATGGCCTACCCGGGAGCCGGGGGCGACGAAGAAGAACTCCCGTCGCCGCCGCCGGGGGGGGCGCCAGCCGGCATGAATCGGCCGCCGGAGGGGACCCCAGGACCGGCAGCGGTCACCTTAGAACCCCTAGAGGGGTCATCGGTAACGCGGATCGCCGGGGCTACGCAGCCGAAACCGGCTTCGGTTTCGCTGCCCGTGCTTACCTGGTCGAGCAGCGACCCGCCCGGAAGGCCATTGCTCGTGCTGGACGATGCGGCGAAGCACGGGGAATGGGAGGCCCTTAAAGGGGGCGAATGGCGAGTTGACACCGAGACCGACCAGATCCGCGAGGGTCTGACCCTTGCGCTTGAGTCCTCCAGAAGGGTGCTGAGCTTCGTCGTCGGGGGAATTCACATTGCCGGGACGGTAAGGTCGATAATTTTGTCTTCACAATTTTTTGGGCGGGCTCGCGGTCGGCTGACCAGGTCGTAGCTTCTCAGAGTCTGTAGGCTCGGTCGATGGACAAGTCCGCGCTCCTCCAGTATCTGCATGGCTGGGGGGTGGCGGAAGAAGGTTGTGAGCGCCTCGGGGCGCTGCTGCGTGATGCCCAGGCGGCCCTGGTGGCCGAGCAGGAAAAGACGGCTTGCGCCCGTCAGGAGCTGGATCGGGTCGCGGAGCTTCTGCGGGAAGCGCAGCCAATGAACCAGGCCCTGGGGAAGGAGGCATCTGCGGCCAAGTCGTCCCTGGAGGAAGCAAACCACGCTAAGGCTTCCGCCATCAGCGCGAAGGAGTCAGCTCGGTTGGAGGCGACCCGCCTTCAGGACGAGCGTGACTCGGCCCAAAGGGAGGTCGACCGACTGCGCACTGAGCGGAACGTTGCTCGGCAGGGGTTAGTGTCGGGACCCGAATCCGCAAATCCGGACCCTCTGTGTATTCAGCACTAGTCCAGGAACGCGCTAGTGCACACAGTCTCAACATTGGTAAATATCACAATCATACCACTCGATACTAATTAAGTACTTTAATTAGATAATCAAACTGGTTGCCTGACCTTAAGGTCAAGTTACAAATATACGCCTCGCAGGGCGAAACTTAATAAGAGAGAAATAATAGCAGCGGAAAATAAGATAACTTCATGGCGCCATCCAGTATACCACAAGCAACTGACTGGGCTCGCTCCCTCGTTAGACGGTTCCTCTGGGAGCTCCTCCTCCAAAGCTGGTGTAGATTCTTCTTCAACTGGTGTTGTATTGCGGCAAGGGTGAGTACTTGGTACTCAGCAAGTCATGCACAGAATGAAACTAATATACTACATGCATGGCTTAATACAAAGGAGTGGCTCAAGGTATATTTGCAGTAAAGAGCATTTAACAAGTATCATAAGTAGATTCGAAAGCAGTAGAAACAAGTATAGCATCAATAACTTTTCCAGGAGTTTAATAAACATCTTTCCCGATTCTAATCCACATTTCCATTAACATCATTATTAAACCAAACCCAACCTTTCAAGACCAAGTTATTTTCAAGAAAATCTAAACCTTAACTGTAATCCCCGAGCGATGTCCAATACCGCGGACACGGCTATTCGAATAGATTTTACACTCTGCAGAGGTTATGCACTTTAACCACAGGATACAGCCAAACACCACAAAGGCGAGCTTCCGTAACAAAGTCTTTCGGAAACTTCTAACAGCACAAGTGGTCCTCTCCGGTGTTGCACACTAACCCTTCCCTTAGCGAAGGCGAAGTTTAGGTCAAACCACCGTTAGATGTGTACCTGGCCGCAGCCCCGGTACGCTCCCCCGTACAACTACACAAAAGATATAGTTGACACCCAGAGGTCCCACAGGTACGTTATTAGCAACTTACTCAACTAGGTCCGTCCCATTACAGACATGTGGTTGCAAGATTGACTCAGTTCAAAGGCTTGAAAGGTTAAGTCCTTAGGGTGACCAGGGCAAGACTACCCGAAGAACCAAACCATCGTTCCCGGTGCCACAACTGGCCCACCCGATCATTCTTGCCACATGCCCCAGTCGAAAACTATTTACCAAACCCCAGTTGATTACCATGCACCACGTGCCATTAACATCACAACACATGATACTTTTCCAAAACAGGTTCAATATATCATTACGTCAATATTAACGTTTTGATTGTCCAAAATCATGTCGAAAGCACGTAGCAGGTCTAACCAATGTACTACAGCGATCTAAATTCTCATGTTGGCGATCTAATAGTGTCCAACTAGTAATCCTCAACTAGGGTGACAATGGTCATGGCATATATTTAATTAACCAAGGTGTCATATAGCAAATGGCATTTATCTATTTCCCCGGAATTAAATAAAGTATCTTCTAATTAAACTAGCATGCAATAAATTGAATCAAAATAGGTTTCAAAATGGGATCCACATGGTCAAAGCATAACTTGCCTTCAAAGAGTACTTGTTCTTGGTCCTGAGCTGGCTCCTGAGTCAACACTTCTCCTTCAAAGCCTTCGGGCACTTCAACGTCTACTCGTAAAGCGTGCAAATAGCAATAAATAAATGAATAGTAGACAAAAAGTGTCCAGACATCCAAATAAAGTTCATAAACAGAGAGAGCATAATTTTATGAATTTTTAGAAACTGGAATCGTCAAATTCGGAGTTTAAACGCAAAAGTTATAGCATTTTGAAGTTTAAATAATCAATTAAATAATATTACAGAGAAAAAATTTAGTCTAAAAATTAAATAAAATTCAACATTAGGTATATCACAATTTTATACAAATTTAGAAATTTGAATCACTCAAATCGGAGTTAAAATGCAAAAGTTATAAGCGTTTGAAGTTTGAATCAATTCGGAAATCAATAATTCGAATTAATAAATCATTTTCTTTTTCGGAAATTCTTTTATTGCGTCAGCGTGACACGTGTCAGCTCCTGATTGGTCCATGTCAGCACTGCTGACGTGCCGAACCCCATGATGACTCAGCATGACGTCATCATGCCACGTGGCACCACCCGGGTGCTGCCACGTGTCCCGGTCCATGGACCCGGTCTATGGGCCCAGCGGGTCTACGGTGCGCTCGGCGCACGCCACAGTCGCTGACATGCGGGCCCCGCATGTCAGTGGCGTGCTCACACGCGCACGGTGCGGCGGCTGGGCTACGTGGCACGATCTCGTGCGTTGAATCTAAATCCAACGGCTGAGATTGGATCTGGATGCCGCAACGTGGATTTCGTTGCGGTGACGTGGGCTAACGTGGGCCATTGGATCTTGATCCAACGGTCCAGATCTAATCAGGTTCGTTACTACTATGGCTACGTGGCGAGATCTAAACCGTTAGATCTAGATCTAACGGCTGCTAACAGATCTAGCGTTGACACAGTAAGGGGGTTACGTGGCCTCACCTCGTGCGTGCGATCGGGATCGAACGACTGACGGAGCTCGCGGACGGCGATGGTGACGTGGCGGCGTTGGCAGACCGGAGCTGGTGAAGGCGACACCGGCGACGGTGTTTGAGGGCTTCTCCGGCGAGGTGAGATATCTCCACGGACGCGGCTCGACCTGGGGGTTCCGGATCTGGGCTCCAACGCGGCGGAGGACGGCGGACGACGGCGGGGCGAAGCAAAAACCGTGGCGGTGCTTCACGCAACTACGGCGAGCAATCACGGCCACGGCAGGGCGCTACGGGCGGCGGCTGCTAGGGCCAAACGCGCGTGAGGTCAAGGCGATCCTCAGGGCATGTCCCGGGCATTAAATACCCTCGGCGTTCGCCCAAAAGGCGGAACCCTAGGCCCACACGGCGGCGGAGTCCGGCGGCGATTCGGACGGGGAAGATGCAATCCGGGCCGTACACGTGGCGCAACCAATGAACCAACGGCTACGATCGCGCGGACGAAACCGGATCCGGACCGGATACGGCTCGAACCGGTACGGGTTGATCCTGACCGTTGGATCCAAATCCAACGGCTGGGATTGGTGGGTCTCTGGGTTAGTGCGGTGCGGCGCACGTGGCTTCGTGGATCAATGTCGGGACCCCGAATTTGCAAATCCGGACCCTCTGTGTATTCAGCACTAGTCCAGGAACGCGCTAGTGCACACAGTCTTAACATCGGTAAATATCACAATCATACCACTCGATACCAATAAAGTACTTTATTTAAATAACCAAACTGGTTACTTGACCTTATGGTCAAGTTACAAATGTATGCCTTGCAAGGCGAAACTTATTAACAGAAATAATAAAGCGGCGGAAAAATAAGATAACCGTGGCGCCATCCAGTATACCACGAGGCAACTGGGCTCGCATCCCTAAGTAGGAGCGGATCTCCTTGGAGTTCCTCCTCCAAAAAGCCAGTGTAGTCTCCTCTTCAATGGTATTGTGTTGAGGCAAGGGTGAGTACTTGGTACTCAGCAAGTCATGCACTGAGAATGCAAGCTAATATACTATATGCATGGCTTGGTACAAAGGAATAGCTCAAGGTATATTTGCAGTGAAACGACATTTGACAAGTAATATAAGTAGATTCGGCGGTAGAAATAAGTAAAGCGTAAATAACTTTTCAGAAGTTTTAATGAACATTTTCCCCATCCTAAACCACATTTTCATCATCTTCATTATTAAACCAATCCAACCTTTCAAATCCAAGTTATTTTAGGAAAGTCTAACCCTTGACTCATTGTAATTCAGAGCATTGTCGATCACAGTGGTGACACTTATTTAAATAGATTCTAAACTCTGCGAGAGGTTATGCACTTTACCCACAAGATACGATCAAACACCACAAAGGCGAGTTCAGTAACAAAGCCTTTGGAAGCCTCAAACAACACGAGATGGTCCTCTCGGTTCGTGCTCCACACCATCCTTCCCTTAGCCAAGGCGATATGGGACCAACACACCGTTAGATGGAGTATCGGCCACAACGCCACGATCGCTCCCCGTACAATCACACAAGCGGTGTAATTGACACCCTGAGGCTCCACAAGTGAGTCCTTAGCGACTTAGTCAACTAGGGCCGTCCCATTTCCAGCCATGTGGTTGCAAGTATGACCCAGTTCAAAGGCTTGCAAGGTTAAGTCCTTAGAGTGACCAGGGCAAGACTACCAGAAGAACCAAATCAACATCCCGATTGCCACCTTGCCCACCTGATTACTCTTGCCACATGCCCGGTCAGCTGTTTATCAAACCCCAGTTGATTACCATGCACCACGTGCCATCAACATCACATGATACTTTTCCCAAAACAGGTTCAATATATCATTAAGTCAATATTAACATTTGATTGTCCAAAACCATGTCGAGAGCACGTAGCGAGGTCTAAGCGTTATACTACAACGGTCTAAACCCATGTTGGCAATTTAATAATGTCCAACTAGTAATCACAACTAGGGTGACAAAGGGTCATAGCACATACTTAAGTAATCAAGGTGTCATCTGACAAATTGGTATTTATCTAACCCCCATGTTTAAACCAAGTATTTTTCTAATTGAACTAGCATGCAATAGTTTAAATCAAAATAGATTTCAAAATGGGATCAATATGGTCAAAGCACAACTTGCCTTCAAAGTACTTGCTCTTGGTCTTGAGTTGGATCACGAGTCAATACTTCTCCTTGAATCCTTCCTACTTCAACGTCTACTCGTAAAGCGTGCAAATAGCAAATACACAAATAAACACTAGGCAAAAAGTGTCCAAACATCCAAATAAAATCCACAAACAGAAAGAACATAATTTTATGGATTTTTAGAAACTGGAGATAATCAAATTTGGAGTTAAAGCGCCAAAAGTTATGATTATTTAAAGTTTAAATAATCAATTAAATAATATTACAGAGAAAAACTTTAGTCCAAAAATTAAATAAAATTCATATTTAGGTAGATCTCAATTTTATACAAATTTAGAAATTTGAATCACTCAAATCGGGTTGAACGCATAAAAGTTATATAAGCGTTTGAAGTTTGAAACAAAATCGAAATCATTATTCGAATTAATAAATCATTTTTCTTTTGAAACTAATTATTAAATCGGCATGGACACGTGTCAGCTCACGATTGGCTGGCTGGCGTCAGTGATCCATGGACTTGGTCCATGCTTGGCTCGGGTCTACCGTGGACCGGTCCACGACTCCACGTGAGACCGACATGTGGGACCACTCGGATGAGTCATTCTTGGCGTCGGCGAGACTCGGCCACTGGAGTCGCGGCAGTGGGACCACCTGCAGCGTCATGGGTGGATCGGCGCTCGAGCCGACCGGGGCGCTGACATCTTGAGCCTCGACACGCGGGCCCCGGCGTGTCGGGCGCTACACGTGCCAGCGCCGGCGATTCGCGGCTGCCATGCGTCGGTCAACTTCCAAGACGCGTGGCACAATCTCGGCCGGGTGATTCGAAAATCAACGGCCCGGATTGATCGGGTAGCGCCACGTTGCAGGTGAGCGTGGCCAATTCTGGGCCGTTGGATCTAGATCCAGCGGTGGGATCGTCAGGGATCTAGGCGTGATCTCACCGTGACGCGGTGTCTGGATACCGGGTGTTGTCCGAGCTCGCGAGTTGATGTCGGACGCGGCGTTGGCTTGAGCCAGGAACAAAGAGCGACTCTCCGTCTGGGCAAGTGCAACTGGCGTGAAGGCTGGCACTCTGGCGCGGCGCGACGGCGATCTCGATTGGGTTTGGTGTCGTCGGAAGGATGCTGGCGGGATCAACGAAAACCGCGGCGAAGACCTCCTCTACCGGCGAGCAATAGCGGGCGGCGGCTCAGGCAGGTGAGAAGGGGCACCGGTGCGGGCGGTTGTGCGCTTCCGATAAGCGGCGGCGTGATTTAAAAGGGGCCTCGGCTTAGTGGCAAGCCTTGAAGCAAGGTTGACCTGTGATGGCGGAGGACTCGGCTCCGGATCCGGCCAGGGGCAGCCGAATCGCGGCCGTCACGTAAGCGCGATCAACGGCCCGCGATGGCTTAGCGCGAACGGGTCCGGTCAGGACCACGGCTCGGTCGGAGTCGATCGATCATGGCCGTTGGATCTCGTCAAGGCGGTCGCGTGGTTAAGGTTCAGCGTGGTTCGGTCAAGTCGGTGGCTCGGGTGGACTCGAAGTCCGACTCGGGTTCGACTTCGGTGGAGGAATAGTACTTGACCGAGTTGAATTTCCAGCGATTTAATATTTAAAATAATTCGATAATTCATTTAATTCATTAAAAATAGCCGACTGAAAAATTCAGAAAAATTGGAAAATATTTTTGGATCATTTTGGACTCAAATAAAATATTTCCAACAAAATTTTATTTGCAAATTAAATTCTTTAATTATTTCAAAATGGAATAAATTCAAATAAATTCCAAATAAATCCAAATAAATTCCAGAAAATTCCAAAAATTCACCAAAGTGCCAAATCACACATGAATTTAAGAGAAGCAAAATTTTGGGGTGTTACAATCAATGTGGGCCGTTGGATCCTGATCCAACGGTCCACTGGCCAGGCTCGGACCTGTCCGCCGACGCCAGCAGATGGGTTCGAGTCGGACTCGAACTCGAGTCCGGCTCGGGCTCGGTCGGATGAACAGTACAAACCAACTCGCATTTTCCAGCGATTAAAAAATCCAATTAATTTCCAGAAATTCATTTAATTCATTAAAAATAGCAAAAGACTCGGAAAAAATCCAGAAAAATTCTGGAAAATATTTTGGAACATTTTGGACTCAAATAAAATATTTCCAACAAAATTTTATTTGCAAAGTTAAATTCTTTAATTATTTCAAAATGGAATAAATTCAAATAAATTCCAAATAAATCCAAATAAATTCCAGAAAATTCCAAAAATTCACCAAAGTGCCAATTCACACATGAATTTAAGAAAAGCAAAATTTTAGGGTGTTACAGTTAGCCAAGGCCGCGGAGAACCTTCGCCCTATGGAGGCTTCCGTGGGCGGTGGGTTGCCCTCACTTTTGCTTGATCTCGTGATTACGGTTGGGAGGTGATAGTTTCCTGACACGGCCTGGAGCTTGCAGAGCTGCAGAAGAACTTTTGTGACGTCGTGGAGGCGCGAAAGTTGGCGGAGAAGGAGCGTGTCGAAGTGACCACGGCGCGAGATGTGGCTTTGACGGCCCAGCAGCTGGCGGAAGGGGAATGGTCCGAGCTGGCCACCGAGCTGGCGACCCTTCGGGAGGTCAGCCAGGCCGTCTGTGACCGTGTGTGTGGACTTACGGTGGGTCCGAGCTCCCTTATTGTTGCGCTAGCTGGTGTGCTGGAGCATGTTGAGGTTGCGGTGGGCGAGGCAGCGATGCTTGGCGCTTCTTCGGCGCTGGTTAACGTCGTCTCCCACTACGATGGCCTCGACCTTGGGACCGTCAGTAGTGGGATCACTGGGAACCGGACTGACGAGGAAGTTGATGAATTTGAGTCCCAGGTCGACCCTTACGCCCAGGTGATCGCCGGGAGGATTTTGCCGCGTAGCATCCTCCACAGAAGATCGGAGGAGAATTAGTTTTCTATTTTCTCAGTGTGACGAACTTATGTAATGAACATTTTAAGAGGTTGCAAGCTGCTTTGGCCAGCTGGGCCGATCTAAGTGCCATTTTTGTCTATTTTTGAGTTTTTTCGACGTGATGAACATTTGACAACCGTCGCGGTAGGAACCGTAGGGGTTACCTGAGCGTGGGTTGCCATGTTTATCACTCTCGGGAAGGACGTAAACAGAGCTTAGACTTAGGCCGCTCACCCCGCGGGAAAGGAAAGTTTCCAACTAGCGGGTGGTCGCCCCACTCGGGCACTTCCTTCTTCCATGAAGTGCTACTTCGCAACCGTAGCCGCCGGGGTGTGGGTCATAGCACTTGGGTTGGAAGGGTTGCCGCGAGGGGGAACCTGATGGCCGGTCGGATCACCGATCCGGACGAGCGTGTGAGCAGAGCGCTTACTTGTGTCTGCACGGGGGAGGAGTGTTTCCAATCAACAACGAGCGGCCTTATTCGGGTACTGCCTTCTTCCGAAGAGCGCTACTTCGTAACCGTAGTCACTGGGGCGTAGGTCGTAGCACCTTGGGTTGAGAGAGTCGCCACGAAGTAGGATCGAGCGGTCGGTTGGGTCAATGATTCGTGGAGACATGAGTAGCCACCGAGTGGTGCATGGGGACTGGGTTGCAGTCACCATGTACCGCTTTTAACTCGGAGGCTAGGTAGAAAAATGTAACGGAACGGAAGGAGTTAAGGGATAGGATTGCCTTAACTTTTTGATGCCCGTGCTCTTGTTGGAGTTGGTGCAGGGCGCATCGGTTTCTGGGCCCCGCCCTTACTCGAGCCTCTTCATTCTTCGCGCCTTGGGGGTATAAGAGGAGGTGCCGGATGTGTCAGCAATGCAGCCACCTTCATATCCTCTTTTCATCGTCTTCAGTATTCTTCCTGTGCCTCTTGATGGCTGATCGTCCGCCATTCGGCCAACCGCCCGCCTTCGACTATAAGGAGGCATGGAGGCAGATCGTAGCGGATGTAGAGGAGGTCTTGGTTAGGCAGGACGCGGAGCGGGTCGACGCGCTCATCCGGGCTGTCCCCCGCCTCCATGAGACGAGGCAGGCCTTGATCGAGGCGGTCGTCCGTAGGCGCCGCGAAGTGGGCGGATGGGGGGGATGGCGTAGGATCCTTCGCTCCCCCCAATGTAAATATTCTTGATGAAATGAAATTTCCTTTTTTGGCGAAAAAATTGCCCGCTGTTCTTCTTGTTCTTGCCTTTTTTTGCTTGCGAATTCATACTCAGCTACCGTAGCCTTTTAGGGACCGCGGGGGTCAGGCGTGAGTTGGAGCATTTGCATTTTTAGTGCGAAGCACGGAAAAGCGAATGCGAAGTCAAGTACAAGATGTTTCTAGGGATAAAACTTTCTTATCTTCTCTATATTCCACGCGTTGGGGAGGACGTTGCCCTCGGCATCCTTTAGACGGAAGGTGCCAGGTCGGAGGACCTCCACGACGGTGAACGGGCCCTCCCACGGTGGTGAGAGCTTGTGACTGTATTTATTGGACTGGACTTGGCGCAAGACCAGATCGCCAACACTGAACGACCGGCCGTGGATCTGACGACTGTGGTAGCGTCGCAGGGCTTGCTGGTACCTGGCCGATCGCAGGACTACTACGTCATGCACCTCATCGAGTTGGTCGATGGCGTCTTGCTGTAAGTCAAGCCCCTGAGTGACGTCAAAGGCTTGTAGTCTACTCCAAGTCGGTGGGCAAAATGGCTTCAGCGCCGAACACCATGAAGAACGGTGTGAACCCGGTCGATCGGGTTGGCGTGGTTCGCAGGCTCCAGAGAATAGAGGGCAACTCGGTCGCCCATCGCCCCGCGAACTTCTTCAGTCGACTGAAGATCCGTGGCTCGAGTCCTTGGAGGATCATGCCATTGGCCCGCTCTGCTTGGCCGTTGGCGCGGGGATGCGCTACTGCTGCCCAGTCGATGCGGATGTTGAAGTCGTCACAGAACTCGATGAACTCCTTCCCCGTGAACTGCGTCCCATTGTCGGTGATGATGGAGTTCGGGACTCCGAACCGGTAGACGATGTCGCGGAAGATATTTGCTGCTTGCGCTGAAGTGATGGTCGCGAGCGGCTTGGCCTCTATCCATTTGGTGAACTTATCCACCGCGACGAGCAGATGAGTGAAGCCCCCGGGCGCCTTTCTGAAGGGCCCGACCAGGTCGAGTCCCCAGACCGCGAATGGCCACGTGATGGGGGATCGTCTGTAAGGCTTGCACCGGAAGATGAGTCTGCCGGGCGAAGAACTGGCATCCTTCGCATGTGCGGACGATCTGCACGGCATCAGCCACAGCGGTCGGCCAGTAGAAACCTTGTCGGAAGGCTTTGCCTACTAAAGACCGGGGCGCGGCATGGTGTCCGCAGATCCTGCCGTGGATGTCGAGCAGCAGTTGCCTCCCTTGGTCGGCTGGGACGCACCTTTGGAGGATCCCGGAAGGGCTCCTTTTGTACAAATCCTTGTCGACTAGGACAAAGGATTTGGCCCGCCGAGCGAGGCGTCGGGCCTCGGTCGGGTCGGCGGGGAGTGACCCGTCGGTCAGTCGGTCGATGAAGGGCTGTCTCCAGTCGGAATCGGTCTTGAGCACATCTCGGTCCGACCCAGGCGGGTCCGCCTCCGACCGACCAGTGGTCGGGGCGATCGCTTTTAGGGGGTCGGATGTGGTCTCGACCGTCGAGTCCAACCGGATATACGGTTTGTGTAGGTCGGAGACGAAGATCCCAGGAGGAACCGGGCCTTTGCTGGAGGCGAGATTGGCGAGGGAGTCGGCCTCACCGTTGTAGCGTCTGTAGCTGTGGTGAAGCTCGAAACCTTTGAATCTTTCCTCGAGCCTGCGTACCTCCAAGCAATAGGCCGCCATGCGGGCGTCGCGAGGCTCCGTAGCCTTCATGACTTGGTCGACGATGAGCTTGGAGTCTCCGTGTACGTAGAGTCGCCGGGCGCTGAGGTCGGCAGCGATCCGAAGACCATTGACGAGGGCCTCGTACTCGGCGACGTTGTTGGTCGCATCGAATAGTAGTCGGATAGCGTACTGGAGCTTGTTGCCGAGCGGGGAGATGATGACGACTCTAGCCCCTGCTCCGTTCTTGGTGTAGGACCCATCGAAGTACATTGTCCAGTACTCGGGGTCTTCAATCGTTGGCGGAGCTTGAACTTCGGTCCACTCGGCGACAAAGTCGTCCAGGACCTGCGATTTGATCACCGTCCTAGGGACATACGAGATGTCGAGGCCATTGAGCTCAAGTGCCCATTTGTCTATTCTTCCCGTGGCGTCGCGGTTGTGGAGGATTTCGCCGAGTGGTGATGAAGTCACCACGGAAACTGGGTGCCGGTCAAAGTAATGGACCAGCTTCCTCTTCGTGATGAGCACCGCGTATAGTAGCTTTTGTATCTGTGGATACCGGGTCTTTGTTTCGGATAGCACTTCGCTAACGAAGTAGACCGGCCTCTGTACTTTGAATACGCGGACTTCCTCTGCTCGCTCTACAACGAGCGCCGCACTGACTACCTGGGTCGTGGCAGCAATATAGAGGAGCAGAGGCTCTTCTGGCGTCGGGGCGACCAATACCGGGGGCGAAGTCAGGAACTCCTTCAGTCGGCTGAGGGTTTCCTGTGCTTCTTGTGTCCAGTTGAAGTGGTCGGATTTCTTCAGCAGCTTGTAGACTGGCATTCCGCGCTCGCCGAGGCGAGACACGAAGCGACTCAGAGCTGCAAGATATCCTGTCAGCCTCTGGACTCCCTTCAGGTTGCTGATCGGCCCATCTTCATGATAGCAGAGATCTTCTCTCGATTGTCTTCGATGCCGCGCTCAGAGACGATGAAGCCGAGCAGCTTCCCTTTCGGGACCCCGAAAACACATTTTTCGGGATTGAGCTTTATGCGGAACCGCCAAAGGTTTGAAAAAGTCTCTTCTAGGTCGGTGACGAGGTCGTCGACCTTCCTAGTCTTGACGACGTTGTCGTCAACGTATGCCTCGATGTTACGGCCTATTTGGTCGGAAAAACATGTCTGCATACACCACTGATATGTAGCACCAGCGTTTTTTAGACCGAACGGCATTGTTACGTAACATTACGAACCATACGGAGTGATGAAGGAGGTCGCGAGCTGGTCGGATTCCTTTATCGCGATCTGGTGGTAGCCCGAGTAGGCATCCAGGAAAGAGAGGGACTCGCACTCGGCGGTGGAGTCAACAACCTGGTCGATGCGAGGCAATGGAAACGGGTCCTTCGGACAGGCCTTATTGAGGCTCGTGTAGTCAACGCACATTCTCCATTGCCCGTTTTCTTTTTTACAAGGATGGGGTTGGCGAGCCACTCGGGGTGGCACACCTCCCTTACAAATCTGGCAGCCAAGAGCTTGGCGATCTCCTCCCAATGGCCTTGCGCTTCTCTTCGTCGAAATGGCACAGGTGCTGGGCAACCGGCCTTGAGCTCGGTCGGATGTTCAAGGAGTGCTCGGCGACTTCCCTCGGTATTTTCGGCATGTCGGAGGGCTTCCATACGAAGACGTCTCGGTTGGTTCGGAGGAAATCGACGAGCGCGCTTTCCTATTTGGCGGGGAGCGTGGCTCCGACCCGCACAGTCTTGGCGGGATCCTCGGGATCAACCGCGACCTCCTTGGTGTCCTTCGCGGATTTGAAGGAGGATGGCCCCGACTTGCTGGAGTCGGGGGTGGATCCAAGGGCCTTTCCCTAGAGGTTGGCGAGCTCGGCGGACGCAATGACCGTTGACGCCAACTCGCAACTGCTCTGCTCACAGCTGTAGGCGAGCTGAAAAGATGAGGCCACGGTGATGACTCCTTGTGGTCCCGGCATCTTCAGCTTGAGGTAGGTGTAGTTGAGGATCGCCATCAACTTGGCGTATCATGGCCTCCCCAAGATTGCGTGGTAGGAGCCAGGAAAGTCCACAACCTCAAAGGTGAGGTTTTCGGTGCGGAAGTTGTCCGGGCTCCCAAAGGTGACGGGCAGGTCGACCTGCCTGAGCGGATGGGCCTACTAGCTAGGAACAACACTGTGGAAGGGCGCCTTGCTCGGCCGGAGACGGGAGCGAGGGACCTCCAGGGCGTCGAGGGTCTCAACGTACAAGATGTTGAGACCACTGCCGCCATCCATGAGCACCTTGGTCAGGCGCTTCGTCCCTACGATGGGATCGACGACGAGCGGGTAGCGCCCCAGATGCGGGACGTGGTCGGGGTGGTCGGTCCGATCGAAAGCGATCAGGAACTCCGACCACCGCAGGTAGCTGGGCACGGCGGGAGTTACCGTGTGGACTTCGTGATAGGCGAGCTTCAGCCGACGCTTGTCGGCGTAGCACGCGGCTCCGCCGAAGATCATGAGGCAGCTGTCGAGTTGTGGAAACTCATCGTCCGCCTCCTCCCCTTTGGCCCTGGCGTCTGGCGCTGGGTCGCGTTTCTTCCCCTTGCCCCGCGACATCGTGGGGTTCCCGGAGAGGAAGCGCTTCAGGACTTCGCAGTCCCGGTACTTGTGCTTGACGGGATAGGCATGGTTCGGGCACGGACTATCCATCAACTTTTCAAAGTGGTCGGGCGCCTGCCGGGCCTGCTGCTTGGCAGGGCGGTCGGCGGCGGCGACCATGCCGCCTTCGCGGCCTTGCTTCCCCTTCCGCTTTTGTTTGTCGTGGCGGTCGAAGGCAGTGCCGACTTCGACGCCGGGCGCTCGATCGGCTTTCTTCTTGTCAAAGATGGCCCCCACTGCCTCTTCGCCGGAGGCGTGGTTGGTGGCGATGTCGAGGAGCTCCTTGGTGGTCCTGGGCTTGGCGCAGCCCAGCTTATGTACCAAGGCCTCGCAGGTGGTGCCGTAGATGAATGCCCTGACGACGTCTGTATCGCGGACGTCGGGGAGCTCGTTGCATTGCTGGGAGAAGCACCGAATGTAGTCCAGGAGAGTCTCCCCTGGCTATTGCTTACAGCTCTTCAAGTCCCAAGAGTTGCCCGGGCAATTGTACGTGCCCTAGAAGTTACCGACGAAGAGGTTCATCAGGTCCGCCCAACTCCTGATGGTGTTCGTAGGAAAATACTCGAGCCAGGCTCGGGCAGAGTCCGCGAGGTAGATGGGGAGGTACTGGATGATGAAGAGATCATCAACTGCTCCCCCGCCCGGCAGGCAAGCCGGTAGTCTTCCAGCCAAACACTGGGGTTCGTTGCCCTGTGTATTTGGCTATGTTGACCGGGGCCCGAAACCTGGCCGAGAAGTCAGCGTTGCGGATGGCGCGAGCGAATGCCCACGGTCCTGGGCCATCGGGGCTTGGTCCGCGGTTGTCACGCCGTCCGCTGTCCGCAACTTACGACTGTGCTGCCACGTCGGCAGCTCTTCTTCGCGCCTCGAGAGTGGCGCGGAGGTCACGGTTGTCTCCCAGGCAGTGGCGCACCGGGGTGCGTGACGCTTGGGGCCGCTCGAGCTGTGGCGCCGTCTTCGCCGGGCTCTGCTGGACCCGCGAGGACGGGCGACCAGGGCGGCTCGAAGTCGCGCCCGAGTGGTGGGAGCTGGAGCCCTCCGCGTGCTGCACGGCAGCATGTTCCATCAACCCCCGGAGGTTTTGGAACGTGACCTTGGCCTCCGGGTTCATCGGCTCAGGGAGCCCACGGAGCAGCATCGCAACCGCGGCGACGTTCTGGCTCGCATGGGGAAGAACGGGAGACCGTCCAACCCCTCGGTGAGCTGGTGATGTACCTAGTGCGCGCGTGCGCTAGACACAAGTGGTGGATCGAGCCGACGCTGCTCCAGGTCGGTCTGGAGCCTATCGAGCCGGCGCGGGGGGTGCTCCCTATCGGAGCTGGAGCCGTGGCTGGAGGAGTCCCCCAGCAAGTCGTGGAGGGAGGCCGGCACGTAGCCGATCATCACCACGAACTGAGAATCCACGGAGGGCGGGGCAGCCGCCCGCTGCTGTACACACATGGCGCCACCGGGGGCGGTGCCACCGTGGAGTAGCTCCGTCGTCGAGGCCCAGGCGAAAGCCTCAAGGCGAAGGTTGCCAAGGATGTCAGCAACTGCGTCCAGGCTCGTGGAGGAAGCCTGGTCATGAACGGCGGTGGGGATGAGCACGAGCTCTCCCGTTGTAGTGACGACGAAGTTAAGGGCGCCGAAGCGGATCCATCCCCTCGACGCTGGTGCGCCGTCACGCAAGAAGGAAGACATCGGGGAGGCGAATGGGAATCTGGAGACGATGGTGATGATGACGCGCGAAAGGCCCATACCTGGCGTGCCAACTGTCGGTGTTTCGTGCACTGGCAATACGAATTTTTGGTTAGTGGGGTCGCGCGTTCCCTCTCCTCGAATGGCCTGACTCAATGAGCCCAAGATGTATACTGGTTTGAGCTGAACGTCCCTACTCCAGTTCGTGAGATGGGTGTATATCGCTCCTGGCAGCAAATGGATACGGGGTGTTACAAGCGAGGGAATGTTTCTCGTTGTTCGTCCGATCGATCTCTCGTTCGATCGATCGAGAGCCTCCCTTTTTCTGTCTGCTGCGTCGCCCCCCCCCTCGGGGCCCTGCCTTTCCTTATATAGGCGGAAACGGCAGGTTACATGGGAGTTTGGAATCGAAAAAAGAAAGAAAAGGGGGATGTCCTACGCCTCAGAATCTGGTCTTCGGTTTTGTCGTCCGACCGGCCTCCGTCCACCCCCACGCCGAGTTGGTAGTCATGCGGCGGGGGGTTCTCGGCCGGGTTGGAGAAGTGACGCACTGCTCCGTACGGTCGTCAGCTCCAGCATTTAATGGTATTTGACCTCAGCGTGGCCTCGGGAGGGGGCGCTCCCCTCTGCGGCGTGTCAGGATGACGGGACCGGAGCTTAACTTCTTGGGGGCCATGTTGACTCCTTGGGAAGGAGCCACCTACCCTTGTGCGGACGTCTCGGGACGTCATGCCAGTAGGGCAGGTGCTCAAACGCTTCGAAGGAGCTCCTGTTCGCTCCGACCCAGGGGGTCGGAGCGAGCTGGGCACCCCGACCCTTAGGGGGTCGGAGCGAATCTGTATTTGCGTTTGGCCAGGGACAAGGTCCCTTCGTGGCCTACGAGCCCTTGGTCGGAACTGGGCCTTGAAGGCAGCCCATTCAACGTCCCGGGCTGCTGGGGGTACCCATGGTATGTGTACTCGTCAATATGAATTACTAGATTTATTTTAAAACAAGAAATCAAAAGAAAAGCGCTGAAACCCTAATCGGGCGGAGCCACGTAGACTTGGGCCGGGGCCCAACAGGATCCTAACCCAAGACTGTGATCGTAGATTCGAGATCGAACAGCTGAGGATTTTCCACGTTGCATGCACGTCAGCGACGTTGATCGCGGGACACGTGAACGCCCCGGATCTTGCCGTGTTATTGCCATCTCTGAATCGAACCCGCCGCCGCGTTGCCACCGTGTTCTCAATGTCCAGGCCATGCACGCACGCCTAGGTGCTTTAAATAGTCACCCTGTGTTCATCGTCTCGGGATGCACCTTTAGCCCTAGGTTTCCACGCCTGAACAGTCACCGGTTGTCAGTGATTGCTCACCGAAGTTTGCGATGGCTATTGTTAATTTCGCTATTTTCTGCCATCGTTCGATGCTTGTTCGCGACATTGGGACCGGATCTAAGTTCTTCGTGACAAGGCGTATCTGGGCAGATATTCCACATCACCGGGAGTACATGGAAGTGTCGTCACCTAGGTCATCTGCTCCAACTCCTGGAACCTGACTTCACCGCGTCATCGCCGGAACACGCGAACTTCTTCATCATTGGATCTGCATCGGACGCTTTCGGTAAAGTTACATGGACTCATCTTAATATCGTAGAATTGAAGTCATCTGAGCCGTTAGATCCATAGATGGGTGGCCAGGATTTGGGACACGTGGACACTCGAGTGGCTCGCCACGTAGCTTTGCTGTAGCGAGGGTTAGATTTGATTTGAATAGTCAATTTTTGAATGGACGGATGAGATTCAGTCGCGAGATCAGCCAATCAGAGCTAGTCACATGTGGCGCCAGAACCGAGGCGTCACCAGCGCCGTGCCTAACCGCTGGCGTCACTCGTGACATCATGTTGACGTAAATGCTGACGTCACCGAGCGAGACCCACCTGTTAGTCTCTATTGGTTTCGTGGATCGAGTCCACAGTGGACCAGAGGAGGTTCTGTGGACTGATTCTTTGCGCTAGTGCCACGTGTCATCACCGGATTGTCCCACGTGTCCGCTGACGTAAGTGTGACATCATATTATGGAATTTTCAGTAGAAAAATAATTAAAATAGTTCGGTTTATTCATTTTAGTTTATTTTCAAACTTCAAATTGCTTGTTATTGCTCATACAAACTCCGATTGAGGTGATTTTAGAGCCTAAAAATTTGTAGAATTGTGCTCTATTTAATGGTGAATTTTATTTGATTTTTGGAATTATGTTGCTCTATATTTTTTATATTAATTTAGTTATTTATTCGTTATGCGTAGACGTTGACGTGCCTGAAGGATACGAGGGAGAAGTGCTAGTGCAAGAGCAAGGTCTAGAGCAGGAACAAGAGCTTTTCCAAGGCAAGTTGTGCTTTGACCATGTTGATCCCATGTTTTAAATTATTGCATGCTAATTCAATTAAAAATTATATTAATTAATTTAGGAATAGTTAATTAACCTATTTGATTATGTCACCTTGTCATTATTAATTGTATGCCATTTTCATTTATCACCCAAGGATTGTTGTTTTTTAGTTGGATGCTATTAAATTGCCAACTTGGGTTACTAGATTGTGACTAGTTTGCTTAGACATGCAACGTGTTATTGATATATTTTTGGAAATACAACCTTAATATTGATTAATGGAATATGGAATGTGTTTCTGAAATGGTGTCATGTTACCACATGATGATGTTGATATGTAGAGGCATTTGTGGTTCTACATGGATGTTGAGTTATTATTGACACGTGTTGCATGCAACGTGTTATTGATATCATTTTGGAAATACAACCTTAATATTGATTAATGGAATATGGAATGCGTTTCTGAAATGGTGTGATGTTGCCACATGTTAATGTTGGTATGTAGAGGCATTTATGGTTCTATATGGATGTTGAATTGTTGTTGGCATATGTTGCACAATAATCAACTGGGGTAGGAAATGATTTAGACTGGAGCAAGTTGCAAGAGACCGTGTGTCATGGTGGACTTGTGTGGCAATGGGTTGATGAGTGATGTGAGGGCCATGTGCCAAATGTTGAGAGAAGGAAGCCTTGTCTTGGTCAATTAAGGACTTAACCTTGCAAGCCTTTAAACTGGGCCAAACATACAGTCACATGTCTGGAATGGGACAGATTTAGTTTAGTAAGTTACCGATATCATGCATATGGTACCTCAGGGTGATGGTTACACAGGGGTGTAACTGTGTGGGGAAGGATGTCTGTGCTATGGCTTGATATCGATCCAACGATATATGTCAATCATATACGTCGGCTCTATGTGAGAGAAGGGATAGTGAAGGCAATACTGGAGAGGTTCATATGCTAGGATAGAAGTTTTTGAAAGGCTTTGTTATGGTCATTCGCCTTTATGGTGAATTGATTGTATCTTGTAGGTAAAATGTATAATCTCTGCAGAGTGTCAAACCTATCCAAATAGCCGTGTTCATGGTATTGGACAATGCTCGGGAATTACAATCAAGGATTAGATTTTTTATAAAATGAACTTGGGATTGGAGGAAGATTGTCTCTGGAAAAGTGGAAATTGGTTTAAGGATGAGGAATGGTTCGCTTGTGAAATAACTATGAAACTTATTACTGTCATTACTGGTTTTTACTGCTTTTCAATTTACTTATTGTAATTGTTGTAAATGCTGCTTTATTGCAAAACAACTACTTAGCCATTCATTTGGAATAAGCCATGCATGTAGATAATAGGCTTGCATTCTGTGCATGACTTGCTGAGTGTTTTATGTACCCCATTGCAACAATTCAAACACCAGTTGAAGAGGAGTCTACACCAGCTCTTGAGGAGGAGTACCAGGAGGAGTCGAACAGTTAGGGTGTGAGCCTAGTCAGTTGCCTGTGGCATATTGATAGATGAAAGTTCATCTAGGCCCGTAAGAATGTTTTGGATGATTAATGATAAGCAATTAAGGGACTAATGGGTTCAATGAGTTAATGAACAGGTGAAAGTCCCGAAGCAAAAAGAATTTACGGAAGTTGACGACCCTCAAAAAGTGAAGGAAAGAAACATAACGTCATATCGATGTAATTCACATTTTTATTTGGTCATAGATATGTCGTACTATTAAGAGGGATGCAACTTAGTTAATCTAGGACAAGTCTCTATGCTCAGATGAATGCCTACTAATTTTTGTCGAGAGACACGAGTCGTAACACGCACACCAAATAGTTTTCATCCCTATCCATGTCGGAAGTTCCGATATTATATCGGAAGTTCCAATGTATCGAATTGTCCAGTGTGAGTGTTTTGTGTACTCTTTGGATACATCGGATATTCCGATATGGTCATCGGAAGTTTCGATATGTGTTTAAAAGCTTTAGGGTATCCTCTGTCCACTTCAGAAGTTTCAATGCTTTTGATTGGATGTTCCAATCCATATAAGATCTGAAAAAGGGTACTCACTGGACAGATCGGAAGTTCCGATATGTGCATCGGACATTCTGATACTTAGAATCATTTTGAAAATGCTTTTCAAAAGTCGCCCTATAGACACTTCGGACATTCCGATTGTCAATATCAGAAGTTCCGATGTGTGGCTTTCGACCGTTTAAACCAGTTAAATTTCTGGAGAATTAGACATATCGGATGTTCCGATATGTGGCTGAGTGGAGGAATAACGGCTAGTTTTTGCCCATTCCTATATATACCCCTCCACCCCCATTAAATATGGCTAGCTTTTTGGCTGTAGTTTTCTCTTGAGCATTAAACACACTTCTTGCCTCTCCTCCTTGGTCTTAATGATCAAACTAAAGAGTGAGAGTTGAACAAGATTTGAGCCTAGAACACGAGAGAAACATTCTTGAGCATTAGAGATCATCTCCAAGATTGGGGTCAAGTTGCATTCATTGCTCTTGAAGGTTGAAGGACTCCTAGATGGCTAGACGTCACTCACGAGCTCCCGAAGATTGTGGGTGGTCGTGAGAAGTTTGTGAAGGCCGATTTCGCCTCCAGAAGGGAAGAAATCAAAAGTGAAACCAAATCTCAAGTATGACCGAGGTTTGGGAGGAAAGGGTTGGAATAGACCCGGCTCTTTGTGAGCTTCCTCAACGGAGACGTAGGATCCCCTCAAGGATCCGAACTCCGGGAACAAATACACTTGTCTACTTGTTTGATTTATTTCTTGCTCATTGTGAATCATGTTCTATTCTCTCCAATAGAGTTCTAAATAGTTACTAGTTAATCCTAGATCTCTTACTTCATCTTGCACTAAGTTGGAATAGAAGTAATTCGTAACTAGATAGATTTCATCACTTATTCTCGAATCTTAGAACTATTTGGATATTCCAATACGTAGTCGGAAGTTCCGATAGTATATCGAAAGTTTCGATTAAATATCAGAAGTTCCGATACCTTTTCCGCTGCAGTAAATTTCGTTTAAAATTTTGAATAGCCTATTCACCCCCTCTAAGAATTTGTCACATCTTTCAATAGATTACGAGTCTTATTTCTTTTACTCTACAGTCTTCTTAATATTTGAGTCTTTGCCCTGTGAGGCATAATATTGTAAGTTGACCACAAGGTTAACCAAACAGATTATATTAATAGATGAAGTCTTTATTTATTATTCAACTGTATGATTGTGATATTTTATCTATGTTGAGACTATGTTCACTAGCTGATCCTGGACTAGTGTGGAATACACAAAGGGTCCAGATTTGCACAATCGGGTCCCGACAGGACCCATTCCCGTGCGACTATCCCGCACATTGTTCGAAATGCATTCCCTGTCTTTATTGGTTCGGTAGGGGACCCATCCTTCAAATCGATCAGCGTAATGGTATATCGGTCCGTTGACCTTTTGTTTGCTCCTCTTGGACCAAGAGTCGATTATCCTTTCGTCGGCTCATCACATCCTTGAGATGACGAATGAGGAGACACCATCTGCTTTGTAAGTGATACCACTAAAAAAGAAGAACAAAAAAGTCCATTAAAAATGTCTTCCTAAATTTAACTAAGGATATAACTAAGGAATGAATGAATGTCCTTAATAACAACAATTATTTACAAAGAAAGAAGTCTGATTAATTAGAGAGGACAAGGGTGAACTAAAACATTTACAAGCATTCGATTAAGAGATAAGAAGTCTTATTATAGTTAGAGGATCTTATGGCCAGGTTCTTAAGCAATGAGATAAGAAAACAGAGGAATTCACTCTCAATTCCCACTCCATTTCAGAAAAGACTATCTATTGACAAAAGAAGAAGAACAAAAAGAAATCGAGTGTATAGGCACTCAGAACCCCTCGAGACCAATGCCCACGAGTCGCGTATATCTAATAAATACATAAATTCAATGATAAAAAGAATAAAAGAAAAGAAGTGAATAAAAATCTTGGTGTCAGAGCCCAAGAACTTCTTGAGACCTCGCGCTCGAGCAACACTTTGATCCACACGTCCAAGCACGCCACGGACAGGTATCCAGAACCCTTTCCTAGTTCTTAGATCCTATTATGATTTATGAAATCAGCTAGTTATATATATATATATATAATCATATACAACACATATTCAGATGCAAGCATATTAATCATGACACAAAAGTCGATTATACATTCAAACTCATGTACCTGATCTGATCTTTTTATTCATCTAACTTGTACGGTTCAAGAGGCAAAGAACTACAATAAAATAGAATTTGTCCATGTATGTGGATATTCAGCATAAAGCACATGGCAAATATCGCTTGATTCAATCCCTTTCAATTCACAAAAAAAATATATCCAATTACCATTTTGCTTGTTTCTCATTAAAAATTTCATTCAAAAGGCAAGAAAATCATGATTAACAATTCTCTTTGAAAGTATTAGTGGTACAACAACATATTTAATCAAGATAGCATATATTTTGGTGTCTAAGAAAAATGAAATGGCAGGAAAATACAATAAAAGATGAGAAATGGTATTTTGTGCCTCTACATGTTTTTAGAGTGGTATAGCACGAAGATCAATCATTGAAGCGATGTTTCGAGTGTTGAGTATCATCGACATCGGGTGATAACTGTAGTCCTAACTCCCCTTAGGAACCTGTTAGAGTTTCTGTTAGGGTTTCAATTTTGCACAAGAGGGGAAAAGGCTTTTGCATTTGAATGAAAGCATTCTTATTTCATTAAACGAGGACTATGTGCATGTAGGAAAATCAGAGGATGAACTGAATAAACAGATACAATATAACAGCTAACAGTTTATGCACATGATAGCTTCATTTGCTTTAATTACGGATATACAACAGCATTTACCAAAAGAAACTATTACAATTCCAGAAAGTGGCATTATCCTTGTGAATCATATCTGTTTTGCTTCTTACATATATGATTCTAACAACATATAAATTCATCTTGAATCTACATATAAACCACACGAAAAAACCATACGCATCTTGAATCTACATACATGCGTCGAAGAAGAAGAACTAATTGGCTATAGAATGTACCAGCTCTCAAACCGGAGAGGAGGACTTTGGCGGCAGGGAGGTCGAATCCGGTGGATGACTAGGGAGGCGTCGAGGTGGGGAGGCACCACAGGAGGGAGACACCAGCCAGGGAGGCACCGAGCTCAGGAGGCGTGGTTGCAAAGGCAAAGTCGAGGGGGGGCGCCGCGCGAGAGACGACGCGTCAGGTAGAGTTAGGGTTTGGAGCGCTGGTAAGTGGTAACTGAATGATCTGCGCGAGGGGGGGTTATATAGAGAGTATATGATAGATGGTTCTATAGTAAAACCATCTGTGATATTTTAAATCACAGACGGTTCTATTAAATTCTATTAAATAACCGTCTGTGATGACACATCACAGACAATTATTTAATAGAACCATCTATGATGTGTTTCTATCATAGACGGTTGTATCAAATAACCATCTATGATTACACAATTACATAAATAAAGGAATGGGGACTTTATTACATAATTCAGATGCATCATAATCTAGTTAGTGTGTTAGCAATTGATCATAATGAATATATAGATATGCATTGTAGGTTTTGCAAAGTTCATCACAATCATATATACAATGTGCATGATCATCGCAATCATCCACTTGATTACAAGTTTAGAATTTTAATATTACACATGAAAATTAATAAACACGATGACACATGCTCATAACTCCACTTGCTTGTTCTTTTGTATGAAAATTAGTCCTTCATGATGATCGACGGTTGTGTAGCTTGGTTCGTCAGGTTGTTCTTCTTGGACCATGATAACATTTCTGATAGGAGGTAACTCATTAAATTAGTTGTACTCTTCTTCATCTACTACATTCTCAACTCCGACAATCTTCCTTTTTTCCCTGAAGAACTACGTGGCGTTTCTTATTAGATGGGTTAGTTACATAGAAGACCTGAACAACTTGGTTAGCAAGTACGAATGGTTCATCTTGGTATCCGACACATTCGAGGTTCACAGTAGTGACCATACTTGTCAACCTTCATGTGCTGGAGCTGACCCAACGGCACTGAAATAGAGAAATCTTGAAAAGTACGTAGTTAAGCTCCCAAATCTCCTATATGAACCCATAGTAGGAGCTCCTCATCGACCCAGCGGTATTGAACACATCTATGCAGACATCGCTGTTCTGGTTTGTGCTCTTCATATCCAAATCTCTCGTGTAAAATGTGTACCCATTTAAGTCGTGTCCTTTTCATGTGACAACTGTAATAG
Source organism: Rhipidocladum racemiflorum (assembly GCA_036346355.1). NCBI lineage: Eukaryota > Viridiplantae > Streptophyta > Magnoliopsida > Poales > Poaceae > Rhipidocladum > Rhipidocladum racemiflorum. The sequence goes on along the minus strand of CM070572.1, from coordinate 56,590,716 downwards.
TTGGTCCTTTTGCCAATCATATCAGCGTGTCATCTAACAAGCTCCCAGTGATGGGTCGCTCCTTTAACCATTTTTTGAACTGAAGGTTATGCTATCTCGTGATCCAAGACTCCTACTGTGCTATATTCTCTTGCCTTAGCCATTGCTTATGCTCGACGATATACGAGGACACTACAGCTATGTGTTGTAGAACCGTGAAATGGGCTCGAGCACACGCAACCGGATCAGGTGTGATTGCTTTCCTTCCAATGGTCTCGATACCCTGGAGCCTCCCCTTATGGCGAGATCGAGGCATACCTATCGGTTCAACCTGAGCCATGTAATCAATGTAGAACTCAATGATCTCTTCGATTGCATAACCTTCGACAATGCTACCCTCCGGACAAGATCGACTTCGTACATAATACTTGAGAATTCCCATGTACCTCTCGAATGGGTACATGCTACGTAGGAATATGGGTCTGCACATCTTTATCTCTATCACAAGGTGAACAATGCGATAGACCATGATATCGAAAAATGATGGAGGGAAATACATCTCAAGATTACATAGAGTCATCACCACCTCAGTTTGTCCTTCGGGATCGATGACCTTCTGAGCGATTGTGTTAAAAAAATAACACAGCCTCGTGATTGTCTCCATGACCTTGATTGGCAGAATACTTCTAATTACGATAGGAAACATCTGTGCAATCAGCACATGACAGTCATGAGACTTCATACCGGTTAATTTCAAATCTCGCATCGAAACAAGTCTCTTCATGTTAGAGGAGTAGCCGGACGGAACTTTCACACCATGCAAGCACTGGCACAGTTTAGTTCTTTTGGCCTTTGACAGTGTAACAAGCAGGTTCGCAGTATGTATGCCTTTATCAGTATCTTTCGATGCTAACTCAGGTCTTATGCTCATATCGACCAAGTCAAGCCGTATTTTGATACCATCCTTTGTTTTGCCCTTAATGTTTAGTAAGAGACCAATCATGCTATCACAAACATTCTTCTCTACGTGCATGACATTAATGTAGTGGCAAACTTCTAGGTGCTCCCAGTAAGGTAGGTTCTAAAATATAGATATCTTCTTCTGCATGCTTTTCTCACGGGTCCTTGATTTACGTCCCTTTCTATGCGTAACATCCAAATCCTTAACAATATCATGAACATATCTCCCACTTAAAGGTCTTTGTCAAGGCCCCAAATTCAAAAAATTCTGGGAAATCCGGAGTATCCGGATTAAACATCCGGAATGTCCGGATATAACCCGGAATGTCCGGATTAAATGTCCGGAGTATCCGGATTAGCTCGCCCGAACACCTCAACCCGGAGTATCCGGACAAATTGTCCGGAGTATTCGGGTTAATCCTATCGAAGACCCCAACCCGGAGTCTCCGGGTTGAGCATCTGGAGTGTCCGGACTTTGCGGGATTTAAGTATAACTTCTCATTTCGTGGCTCTTCACTCACTTCACCTCACATTTGTTCCTCTCCACCCCTCCCGTGCGTCTCCTCCACCCCAACGTCATCTCCGGCGACTCCCCACCGGCCGGTGACCTCCCGTGCTCCTCCCCGGTGACTTCCCCATCTTGGTGACCTCAAGCTCCTCCCCAAGCCGGCGTCTTCCTCTTCCTACCCGGCTTTCCCTTTCCTCTCCTTCATCCTCCTCGAAGGTAAGGTCTCATTGTGACACTACGGATTACCGAGACTTTATAAAATGTGAAATTAGAGATTGTGGCATTACATAATGTGAATGTTGAGGCCAAAAATAGTATGAAATGTGAAATTAAGGTTAAAACCATAAGGTATGGAGGTTAATAGCGTTTTCGGGCCGTTTCCGGGGTTTTGGGCCTTTCCGGGGGAGTTTGGGCCTAAAAGAGGGGGTTGTGGGCTTTGGTGGGATGGAGTAAGAGTACATTTAGGCCCTGTTTGGCAGAGCTCCAGATCCCAACTCCACCTCAGAGCTGAAACTTGTAGACTGAAATAAAGTGACTTAAGTTTATAATTTTATTCTAAAATATAAACAAGATGACTTACCTAAACATTCTTAATATACCCACAGCTCCAGCTCCACGAATTTGGTGGAGCTAGGAATACCTAGCTCCACCAACTCCAAGAATTTGGTGGAGCTGGAGCTCTCCCAAACACCCCCTTAGGACTAGGATTCAGGTTTGGGGCTGGTAAAAGGGGGTCTCCCCTGCCCCTTGTGCGCCCCACCCCTCCCATTGTGTGCCCCCACCTCCTCCTCCCTTGCTTAGCCGCCCCACCTCCCTCTCCCTTGGCCGTGCGCCCCCTCTCCCTTGCCCCCATTGCTCCCGACCTCTCCACCACCTCTCCTCCACCCCCTTGCTGCCCTAGGGTGGCCTCCCCACCCCCTGCACCTCGAGGATCCATCCATTAGAGCGAGGAGCAAGGAGCGAGGAGCGAGGAGCGAACCGGGAGGAGATCCTTTCAGTTTTCGTGCGTCGGGCAAAGGTATGGCCATGGGAATCCTTGGGATTGGTCTAGGTACTGTTCTAAGGGTGTTTATCAAGTTTTTAGATCAATTGGTGGTGCTGGATTTGATTAGATTAGATGGATTCTTGAGTTGGTCACGTTTTCTGTTTCGGGCAGCATGAGCAGTCGACCTAGGGCTTAGGTTTTCGCCAATTTAGATTCGGAATCTGGTCGTACGGCTGTTGAAGAAGTTGTAGATAATTTCATTATATTTCAGTGGATATAAAGAATGTTAAATTCCGCCCAGCCGTTTGAAAGTTATGGCGGTTTTACCGAGCGTGTTAAAATCTGTGACGTGATTGGAACAGATCACGGTATTTTGTAGATTAAACAACTTTAGAATCCGAATCAGTCTTTCCCTATACCTAGAAAAAGTTGGGAAATTTTCTAAGCTACACGAGGATGTACTCGTTTAATTGATTCGGAGTCTTAGAACCCGAGTTATGCCTTTTGGAAGGCTGCTGTCCCGGCGGGACAGAACCTCTGTTTTTGGGTATTGCGAGTAGTTGGCAATATCGGGGTAGATGAGGGTTTGCGTACTGTTTTGTGGACATGATTGTGAGTGTGTGGTACCTATGTGCAGGTGGTGTGACCCCGGGAGTGTCTTCTTGTAGGATCGAAGTATACGAATATAGCAATCAGAGGGGGGGTGAATGATTGTGCGGAAGCTAAAACCAAATTCTTGATCTATTAAAAGTTCACCCCAAAACAGAACCAAATAATTGCCTCGTTTTCGACAAAAAAACAGAATGACAGAGGTTCGGTAAAACGCGAATTCCCGGAGATCCAACCGTTAGATTGATCTGAAATTTGGACACGAGAAACTAGATTCCAATACGAATCGAACCCAAAAAGAATCAGCTCAATCGGACGTATGGATCAAAAGTTATGAGCTTCGCAAGCTTGCTGATCCAGAACTTAACGAGAATCAATCTAATCAAAACTTCAAGATTAAACAAGAACGACAAAAGATTGATCAACTAGACTTTGAGAAACACTAGATCAATACCCTAGAAAGGTTTTTGATGGATCAAATCAAGATGAAACTCAACGATCAAAAACTAATCTAGAATTAGAACAAGCATGCAAACAAGAACCAAAACAGAAAACACTGTAGCGACGTGGTTATTGTAGCACGCAAAAGTCTTGGAAGAATTGATCTTTATTTCTTGTCTAAAATACTCTCATCAAAAGAGTACAAACCCTAAAACCAAGCTCAAAGCTTGATGCGCTCAGCTCTACTTGGTACCTTTCAACAGGAGACCCCCCACCTATTTAAAGCACCAACCCACAAGGAGTTCTGAATACGATTCCTATTCCCTAGAAGGAATCCGTATCCAACACAACTCTACTTGGCCCAACCTGGCCGAGTACAACTCTTGCACGCGTATGGCAACCATACCATACTCACGTGACTAACACTTTGCACGCGTATGGCCACCTGCCATACTCACGTGACTAACACTTTGCACGCGAATGACCTCCTGCCATTCTCACGTGACTAACCATTCTTCATGTGCACCATTCTCTTAGCCCGAACATCCCGCATGACATCTTTGACCACCAAGATCTCAGTTCCTCCTGAACCTAGTCCCGAACCTCAGTTCCTCCACGAACCTAGTTCCGGTCCCGTCATCGACCACATTCGTCTTCGAGCAATACCTGCACATGAACAAACCACAAAACAAATCCGAGCACAAGTCCACGACTTAACTCAATGTCAATCCATGCAACTACTCACATGAGCATTGCATAAAGTCCACTTCAAAAGAAGCATCATGAAATCATCACAAATTTCATAATCTCAAATTCAAATTATTTCAATTCTGCTCAAAACCCTAATTCAAAGAAAACGCATTCACGACGGACAAGGAAATATGGTCCGCGTACACATGAAAAATCACTCAAAAACCATTCACAGCGGACAGACAAAATCGGTCCGTTGTACAAGTGAAAGTTTTGCCCAAGAAGAAATCATTCTGGCGAAAACACGTTCACGACGGACAAACAAAATCGGTCCGTCGTACATGCGAAATCAAACCTCAAAAAGCCATTCACGACTGACCAAAGAAGTTTGTCCGCCGTACATGCAAAACTTACTGGTTTCTTGGAAGATTGAGTTCGACTCAATGAGTTCAAAAGCATGTCCACGATAGACCAACAAAGTTTGTCCGTCGTAGATGGGAAACTTACTGTTTCTTGAGATCTTGGTCCGGCGCAAAAGCGAAACTTACTGCTTCTTGTCAAATTGACAAAACACATGAACAAACATATTTGCAAATTCAATTCTAAGCCAATTTTTCAGCACATGATTTCACACTTCTACTTCCCGCCAATCTGTTGCCCGTGGTTGAGGCAAGTGTATTATAATGGATAGCGATTGTAGATTGTTTGATTGAGATGGAAGTTTGAATATATGATATGTTCACATGCCATGCTTTAATGTTTGCCATTGATATGATGAATATGTTTATTATGTGATGATGCCATGTGTTAATGTACAAGTTATCCATGATGATGCCATGTGTTAATGTACAAGTTATTCATGATGTTGGCATATTTGCATACATGGCAAGATACATGGCCCGGGCGGTGAGAAAGTCATAACTAGTCCGGGAAGGTCGGTGAGAAAGTTATGACTAATCCGGAGAGCCAATGAGTAAGTCCTACATCGTGATTCCATTCACCGCGGTGAACGGAAGCGAGGAGTAGGCACCCTCCATCTTCGGGATGGAAGGGGGGAGAGGGTGCACACCGACGGGTGTGTACTCAACCATACCGGTATGAGTTTCCAGGAGATATGTGCATCGCATTGCATTACATTGCATTGCATTATATGAAGATGTTATATGAGGATGATTTATGATGATGTCAATGATATGCTTACACTATGAATATGAGATGTGTATGATGTTGTTTGTGAAAAGTGGTGATGAAGGTATTGGAATGTATTTTCTTGTTCCATTGCAATATACTTGCTGAGTGATGAACTCACGCTTGTGTTTATGTCGTTTTTCTTAGGTACCATGAAACCGACATGCGGGAAAAAGGGTTTAGCTACACATCTACACGTAGCTCCACACAAATTAGACAGTGTTATCATTTGGAGTCATGATAATGAAAGTATTGCTATGAAACTTGGAGAATTGCTTAACTGTGTGCTCGGTCTTACTATTTGATTCATTTAGCTCATGAAGTGGTTGAATGCTTTATCCTGGACTTATATTGTTGCTATGTCACATGTTATTGTTGTTTTAGATGCTTTCCATTATGATATAACTTGTGATACTTTGTTGTTGCTCCGAATCATGGAAAAACAAAGGAGATGCTGCCAAAATTTTCGGTATTAGCATTTATTCCTTTGCTGTAGTTTACTTGTAATTGTGGTATTTAGAGGTTGCTTAGTCTATGTTTGGTAGCATTCGGGCATATTAAATACCGGGGTGTTACACTCATCTTTGTAGGATCGAAGTATACGAATATAGCAATCAGAGGGGGGATGAATGATTGTGTGGAAGCTAAAACCAAATTCTTGATCTACTAAAAGTTCACCCCAAAACAGAACCAAATAATTGCCTCGTATTCGACAAAAATAGAATGATAGAGGTTCGGTACAACGCGAATTCCTGGAGATCCAACCGTCGGAACGATCTGAAATTTGGACACAAGAAACTAGATTCCAATATGAATCGAACCCAAAAAGAATCAGCTCGATCGGACTTATGGATCAAAAGCTATGAACCTTTCAAGCTTGCCTTGCTGTGACAGAAGATGACGAGAATAGATCTAACTAGAATTGTAGCTCGCCGAAAGATTTGAAGAACTTGATCTTTATTTCTCCTCTCTTTTGTCTAAAGTACTCCAAACAAAAGAGTACAACCCTAAAGCTTGCTCAAAGCTTGATGCCCTTCAATAGGAGACAAACCCCTCCTATTTAAAGGAGCAAAACACAAGGAGTCATGAATACAATTCCTACTCCTAATCCTAGAAGGAGTCCCACTCCTAATCCTAGAAAGAGTATGTATTTAACACAACTCCTCTTGGCCCAACCTGGCCGAGTACAACTCTTGCATGCGTATGGCAACCCTACCATACTCACGTGACTAACACTTTGCACGCGAATGACCTCCTGCCATTCTCACGTGACTAACCATTCTTCATGTGCACAATTCTCTTAGCCCGAACGTCCCGCATGACATTCTTGACCACCAAGACCTCAGTTCCCCCTGAACCTAGTCCCGAACCTCAGTTCCTCCATGAACCTAGTTCCGGTCCCGTCATCGACCACATTCGCCCTCGAGCAATACCTGCACATGAACAAACCACAAAACGATTCCGAGCACAAATCCGCGACTTGACTCACATTAAACCATGCAACCACTCACAGGAGTGCATTGCATTAAATATTCTAAGAACACGATTTCAAAACACGAATCAAAACCTTTGCAAAAATCAAAAAGTTTTTCAAATAATCAAACTGATTTCAGATCTTTTCAAATAAAGAAACCAAAAAATAAATCTTGTCGAAATATCAAACTGGTTTCAAATCTTTTTTAAATACTCATCATCAAAATCAAATGGATCAAAAATAACGATCCTTCAATCTCCCCTTTGATGAGTAATTTGACAAAACACAATATAAGATTTGACAAGAGATTGAGCAAGAACCAAAAGACCAAAAAAAAAACCCAATTCAAAAACCTCCTTGACTTGTTCTCCCCCTTTTTGACAAAATAGTCATCAAGATCTCAAAACTCCCCCTTAATGAATGCAGTATTTCAAGCTTTGAAGTATATTCAAGGTATATAATCAAAGTAAAGCATTTGGAGAGTTTTTAGGAGAACTTTCTCATTTTGTATCAATTTATCCAATGAGAAAGCAAATTGTGAGAATATGGAGGCTCTACACATAGAATAGTTATTGCATAAGCAAATTAGAGCAAACAAGTAAAATGTCATAAACTGATTTTGCCAAAGCGAAAAAGAAATCTATCATGAGCATAGAGAGACTTTCAAATTCACTAATATTTGTCTCAAGCCTTTTTCAACCATTTGAATTTCCTTTTTCTCTTTTAGCAAGTTTGACAATTTTGCTTTGTGATCAACAGGGATGACAAGTAATTGCACACTAGCCCATACTTGTGTATGAGTAGGTAGTTCTTTCTTGTATCTTTCTCAGTTTAAATTGGCAAGTGACTTCACATTGTTCTGAACTTTTGTTTAGACAAGTAGCCTTTTCTTGCATCTTTTGCATTTAAACCCCTAGCAAGGAAGCTGCACATTGTACTAAACTTGTGTTTAGCCAAGTAGCTTTTGCTTGCATCTTTTTCAACTTGCTTTTAACATTAAAACACTGATTTTGCTTGAGACTCATAATGATCATTTGAAATCCAACAAAAAGCTCACACATAGTTTCTAATCAGCTCTAGCCTTTCAACAGATGACAAGAAACTTTTAAGCCTATTTCACAAATGCAATACCATAATGAGCAAGAGCCAAAATATTCTCGAAAAGCATCTCAAATTGAATTATTTTAGCCTTTTAGTGATAAGTAAAGCATTGAGCATTAACTTGGCTATATACACAAGAATAATCACCAAAGCTTTGTACTACATGATGCAATGTAAACAGGGGATTTTACTTGAGGTGTAAAGTCAAAATACCACTTATAAAAAAAATCACTTGTAGGAACCAAAGTCAAGTAACCCAAAAAGAGATAAACTCAAGACTCCCCCTCAAATCAACCCATGGGGATGAATGATCCCAAGTTCACCGCGTAAGAAAGCAAAACAGGAAGAATCAAGCGGTTTAGTGAAAATATCAGCAAGTTGAGCACCCGAATCAACAAATTTCAGTTCAATAGCTCCTTTTTCAACATGATCTCTAAGAAAATGATATCGAACATCAATGTGTCCAAGAAAGAGAATTACTCAAGAAGTGGCATGAACCAGATGTACTTTTTCTATCAATTCTACATCCTCCAAATTCAGCATCAGAGAAAGCTCTTAAACTAATGCATGAGGAAGCAGAAAGCCAAATGCCAAAATCTTGAGTACCACGGAGATACCTTAAAATTCTCTTGATAGCTTGTCGATGTGAAGCACGCGGGGAAGCTTGAAAACGAGCACACAAGCACACAGCAAACTCCAATTATCTCATCCTCAACAGCATCATCATCATCTTCATCAACAAAGATACTCTCCCCCTGAACATATGCACCTGTACCTGCACTATTTGGACTAGTGCCTTTTGCGAAAACAGAGGTGGAAGAAGCATCTTGAAAAATAACACTTTTAGCACGAGATGCACGAGTGAAGGAGGAGAACCAATTCTTATCATCGGACATGTGGCGTGAGCATCCGGAATCCACTAGCCATATGTTCTCCTTCCTCGCGTGAGAAGCCTACATAGAAGCAGAAAGTGTCGAGGTCTCGGTACTGGGGTTAGAAATAAGATGTTTAAGAATCCAGTACTGAGACACACGACGCACAACAGTTGGCACAACATGAGCATTCTTATGCATAAAAGCAGATTTGTCTTTTCTCGTGTTCGTAGCAACAAAAGGTGTTTGCATCACCCTAGGCACATTATGAGAAATAAAACGTGCCTGTCTGAAATTAGACCTAGCATTAAACCTTTCTCTCTTTTGTTGTTTAGCTAGTCTAAAGCAAAAGTCTACTAAATGTCCATCTCTACCACAATGAGTGCAAGTGTACTTAAAATGATGTTTTGCTTTAACAGTAGAAACACATTTTGCATTCATCATAGTAAAAGATAAAAGACCAGTAGATTTAAAGACAGTTTTCTTAGGCTCATTGACAATTTCAAATTTTCCACTTTCAAGTGTTTTGACAACAGTGGGAGTATGTATTTATGATGAGCATAAGAATCAAAACCTAAACCTTTGTTCTGAGTGCTGACTTTTGATTGATCCAAAATCATGTTTAGGTTTTTCTTGCCATTAGTGAAACGTTCCAAAGAATTTTGCAAGTAATCAACTTTTTTAGTAAGATTTAAACAATTATCACAAGGAGTGTCAATTTTAGCTTTCTGTTTCTGGCAATTTGAACACGAGTTAATTTCATGAGTGAACATGTCATTTGTTAATTGGGTAACTCTACAATTTGCATCTTTTAATTTCAACTCAAGAATTGAACATTTAGAGCAAACAATTTGATCATGTAAACTATCAGTAGAGCAACCAATATTTTTCACAAGTTTTTCATTTTTCAATTGTTTGGCATAAACTTGTTCTAGTTTAATCACATGTTCCTCTTTTAGAGACTTAATTTCAAATTTGAGATCTAAGCAAGTATCACAAATATTTTCAGAATTTGAATTTCTAAGATCAAAGTTTTCAGATTTTAGCATGGATAGATCTTTTTCTAAGTTTTTATTTTTGAGTGAAGATTTTCTTAAAGATTTTCTCAATATGACTAAAACTTCACAAAGCTCATCATCACGAAGGCATTACCTCATCACCGTCATTTGGAGGTCTTTGTCGTTGTCACTAGAATCACTAGTGTTCCCTTTTGCCATGAAGCACAATCCGGTGAAATCCTTCTCATTCACCGTTTGCTTCGCTTCCTTCTCATCTTCAGTTGAGTCATCAATGTCGCTTAAGTCTAAGCGACCAATTGCCGCGAAGACTTTGTTGAGCATCTTCTTCGTCCGTTGCTTATTTTTATCCTTGCTCTCTCTTGGCCGGAAGGACTTGGAGGAGTTGCTTTGCTCCTTCTCCTCTCTATCTTTGTTCTTGAAACAATTAGCACGAATGTGCCCTGCCTTGCCGCAGTTGTAGCAGTGAATGGAGGCTCCTCTTCTCTCCCTTGATCTCATGTAAGCTGCATTGACACGCTTGGAAAGAAGAGCAAATGTATCTTCTGGTATTTGATCTAGCTGTTCATCACTAAGAGCACTCAAAGCAGTAATGGAATATGATGATGAAGAACTAGTAGCATTATCATATGAAGAGGAATTAGCATTAAGAGCCATAGAGTTATCATTGGATGTTCTTGAAACAATGTCTATCTCAAAAGTCTTGAGACTAGAATATAGTTTATCCAAAGTCATTTCACTCATCTTGTGAGCTTCCCTAAAAGCAGTCACTTTCATTTGCCAGATTTTAAGATCAAGAGATGATAGGAAATGTCTAGCATTTTCAGAGTCAGTGTACTTTACATCTACAGCTCTAAAATTGTTTAAGATTCTGTTAAAGCGAGCAAAACAATCATCTAGAGATTCTCCAGAGTTCATTTCAAATCTAGTGTATTCCTTTTTAAATTGATCTTGCCTAGCTTCTTTTATAGAGTCAGTGCCCTCATAATAATCTTGAAAAGATTTTCAAATTTCATGAGCAGTGAGTAAATGACAGACTCTATCGAATTCTTTTCTAGCAAGTCCTTGAAGCAATATTGACGAGTACCCATACCATGGGTACCCCCATCAGCCCGGAAGCACGAACGGGCTGACCTATCACGGCGGAGGCCCGGCACCACCGAAAGGTACTAGGGCGCGAGGGCGAGCCCCCGACTGCGGGCCGACCAGACGGTCAGCGGACTCGATTCGGGCGGTCGGCATCGCGCCGCCGCTAATATTGAAGCTCAAGCTCCACTGCGCCTGAGCCAGCGGGGCCACGCCCGATGTCGGTAGCGCCTTGTCGCGGCGTCCTGACATCATCCGTGCAGGGTGGCGGCTCCTTCCCAAAGTGTCGGAAGAGCCACCGAAGAAGTCAAGCCCCGATCCGTCGCACTGGCACACATGAGAGGAATCGCCCACTCCGAGGCCAAAGCAAAGTCAAGCACCATTAAAGCCACGAAGGTGACAAGAGCACCACGCAACACGCCACCCTGCGGCCTCACGGGTATGCGCGCAGAGCCACCAACCCTACCTCGGGGCCAGGCGGGGGTTGGCCAGGACAAACGAAGCCAAACCTCAAGGCGTGCAGACCCCTCTCCTCGTAGTCTTCCCAACTCCGTGTAACACCTCCTCCGTCTATATAAGGAGGCGGGGCCGGAAGGAGGCGCGGAGAAAGAGAAAAGCAGATCTCCTAGGTAGCCTCGACTCCCTAAGCGAAAACCTCAAGGGGTTCGGACAGCCGACCGTCGCCTCGCTGTACACCCCTTGTCCGTCTCCCAAAGATCAATACATTCACACCGCCAGTAGTAGGGACATTCGGCCCGAACAGTATACATCTTCGACTCCTTGAGTCGACCATTCGAGAGAGAGGCGCGCGACCCCATCCGACCATAAATTCGTATTGCGGTGCACGAAACAAGCAGTTAGCGCGCCCAGGTAGGGGATATCGCAGCGTCTTCACCGACATCCTCATCTTGGGTTCCCATTCTCCTCCTGATGGCTTCCTCCCACTACGATTCGCCCCGATGTCGAAGTGGAATCCGCTTGGCGCCCTCGATTTCATCGTCACTCTACGGCGAGAGCTTGTCCTCGTCCCCATTGCCGTCGGGCCGGGCGCCCTCCGAGCTGGATGCGATTGCGGCGTCCTCGGCAACCTCGGCCTCGAGGCCCCGCATAGCGCCGCAGGCGGGCATCTTGCGCCGGCATTGCTCTGGCGATACAGCCTACGCCTTCTTGCGGCGGCGGCGGAACCACCCTCCACGAGCTCACAACTTCGTGGCCATGGCGATTCTGTGGCGGCTTCCCTCCACGACTTTGGCGGATTCCTCCGACCACGGCTCTAGCTCAGGCAAGGAGTGTGCCCCTCGAAGGAGCCTACACCCGCGAGTGCAATATGGCGGAGTGCGGCGGAGCCATCCTCCACCCCCGTTACCATCGGGACCCTCCTCCCGACGAAGCGCGGCGGGAAGGAATCCCGGCGGAAGGAAAACGACGCCACAAGCACCTACAACGCCACGACCTCCGGCCACGGCGAGGAGTTAGAAGCCAGAAAAGCCGAGCTCGATAAGCTCGAGGCGAATCTGGCGCCGTCGGCCTAGCCCACCACCACCTCGGCCAGCGCCAGCGCGTCAGTGCATCGACAATTGGGTGAGGAAGCGAAACGACCTTCCGTTCTTCCCTCATGCCAACGAACATTCTTTCTTTGCGGCAATCTTTGCTCAGGGCTGCACGAGCCAGAACTGAAGCCAAGGCCACCTACCGAGAACCTCGGGGGGCGGTAGGCGTCTTGTCGTTCAGCACGCCCAAGGTTCTAGCTCCGTGAGCAGGCGCCACGCCGGGCCGCTGGGCCACTCCCCTCGCGAGGCCGGAGCCAGCCAAAACGGCCCCGCCCCACGAACTCCCCAGGCATCATACACCCGGTGCGCCATCGCTGGGGACAAGTATGATCTCCGCACCACCCTCGGCGCGAAGAAGAGCTACTGCGACAGCGGCACCCTCGAAGTCGCCGATAGCGGGCGACGCAACCATCCCGACCAGATTCGACGGTCCTGGACGGCGTTCACCCGCGCATCCGCATAGCGCCGACTTCGGTCGGATTCAGGGCTCGAGCCAACATAGCCAAGTACACGGGGCTACCAGCGATGTGCGGTTAGAAGGACTCTGCGGCTACTTTGTCGGCCGGGGAGCGACAGACGACTCCTTCGTTATCGAAGACCTCCCCATCTATCTTGCGGACTCGGCTCGAGCATGGCTCGAGTACACGCCGAGATACCATCGGCAGTGGGCCGACCTGGCGAACCTTTTAGTCGGAAATTTCCAGGGCACATACAAGCGCCAGCAACTCTGGGACCTGAAAAGCTGCAGCGGCGGCCAGAGACCCTCGGGACTACATCCGCCGCTTCTCCCAGCGGTGCAATGAGCTCCCAGACATCCGCGACGCCCGGCGTCGTCGGCGTTCATCTACGGCACCACGTCGCGAGGCTGCAGTCCACAAGTTGGGGCTGCGAAGCCCGGACCACCAAGGAGCTCCTCGACGCCGCCACCAACCACGCCTCGGCGAGGAGGCCGTGGGGGCCATCTTCGAAAGGAAGGCGGCCCACAAGGCGACCCGACCTCGGGCCGGCGCCCCCTCAAGCCACGACCAAAGGAAGCGGAAGGAAGCGAGAACGCGAAAGGTCGAATAGTCGCTGCCGACCGACACCAAGCGAGCTCGGCCAGGCGCCAGGACCGGTCGAGAAGTTGATGGATAGTCCGTGCCGAACCACGACTATCCCGTCAAGCACAAGTATCGGACTGCGAAGTCTGGCGGTTTCTCTCCGGAAACCCCACGACGTCGCGGGGTAAGGAAGAAGCGCGACGGCGACCGACGCCGGGCAAAGCGATGAGCCTACCGACGAGTTCCGCGACTCGGCGGTTGCCTCATGATCTTCGGAGGAGGAGTGCTACGCCGACAAGCGGCGGTGGCTTCGCCCACCGAGAGGTCCACACGGCTACCCCGCCGTGCCCACCTACTGAGGTGGTCGAGTGCCGATCGCCTTCGGCCAGGACCGACCACCCCGACCATCCCGCACCGGGGCGCTACCCGCTCGTCGTCGACCCCATCGTGGGGGCGGCGCTGACCAAAGTCCTCATGGGCCGGCGCGATCTCAACATCATGTATGTTGAGACCACTGGATCTACAGGGGTCCTCGCTCCGCCTCGGCCGAGCAAGGCGCCTTTCACGGCGTCGTGCAGGCCAACAGGCCCACCCCTCGGGCAGGTCGGCTGCCGTCACCTTTGGGAACCGGACAACTTCCGCACCGAGAGCCTCACGTTCGAGGTTGTGGACTTCCCGGCTCCTACCACGCCGTGCAGGGCGACCATGCTCTGCGAAGTTCATGGCGGTCCCCAATTACACCTACCTCAAGGCGAAGATGCCAGGGCGCAAGGAGTCATCACTGGCCACATCTTTCCAGCTTCTACAAGCTAACGAAGCGGCTGCGGTAGCCTCGGCCAGGTCCTCGCCTGCCGAGCTCGCCCGGCTCCGAGAGAAGGCCCCGGATCCGCCCAGGCTCCAGCAAGTCGGGGACTAGTTCTTTCAAGTCGCGGAGGACACGAAGGAGGTCATTTGTTGATCCCGAGGATCCCGCCAAGACCGTGCGGATCGGGGCCGCCCTCACCACCAAATAGGAAAGCGGCTCGTCGACTTCCTCCAAGCAAACCGAGGCGTCTTCGGCTTGGAGACCTCGGACATGCCAGGAGTCCCGAAGGAGGTCGCCGAGCACTCCACTGAACATTCGGCCAGGATCGGACCAATCGCCCGGCGCTCTTGCGTTCGACGAAGAGAAGCTGACGGGCCATTGGGGAAGAGATCGCCAAACTTTTGGCGCCCGGTTTTGTAAGGAGGTGCGTCACCCGAGTGGCTCGCCAATCCCGTCCTTGTAAAGAAAAAGTCGGGGCAATGGAGAATGTGCGTTGACTACGAGCCTCAACAAGGCCTGTCAGAAAGATCCATTCCCATTGCCTCGCATCGACCAGTCGTGGACTCCGTAGGGTGTGAGTCCCTTTCCTTTTGGATGCCTACTCGGGCTATCACGGGTTGCGATGAAGGAGTCCGATCAGCTCGCGACCTCCTTCATCACCCCGTATGGCGCTCGTCTTGTTACGTCACGATGCCTTTTGGTCTCGAAAACGCAGCGCCCGCGTACGCACGATGTATGCGAGCATGTTTTGAGACCAAATTGGCCGTAACATCGAAGCCTACGTCGGCGACATCGTTGTCAAAACCAGGAAGGCCGATGACCTCATCAGGCCTGGAGGAGACTTTGCGAACCTCAGACGGTTTAGCATAAAGCTCAACCAGAAGTGCGTCTTCGGGGTCCCCAAGGGCAAGTTGCGATTCATCGTCTCCGGCGCGGCATCGAAGCCAACCGAGATAAGATCTCCGCTTCTCGCAAGGATGGGGCCAATCAACGATCTGAAGGGAGTTCAAAGGCGATGGGATGCCTCGCGGCACTAAGTCGCTTTGTATCGCCTCGTGACGAGGATGCCACTCTACAAGTTGATGAAGAAGTCCGACCATTTTCTGGACCAGCGAAGCTCGGGAAGCCTTTAGTCGACTAAAGGTCTTTCGACCTCACCTCCGGATCCTGGTCGCCCCGAACGCAGGAGCCTTTGCTCCTCTACATCGCCGCCACGACTCAGGTCGTCAGCGCGGCACTTGTTGTGGAGCGAGCGGAGGAAGGCCGCGTTCTCAAGGTACAAAGGCCGGTCTACTTCGTCAGCGAGGTGCTCTCCGAAACGAAGGTCCGATATCCCCGAATCTGAAGCTCATGCTCGGTGCTCATCACCAAGAGGAAGCTTGCCCATTACTTGATCGACACCCCATCTCCGTGGTAACCTCCTCGCTTCGGAGAAGTCGTCCACAACCGCGGCGCTCTGGGAAGGATCGCCAAATGGGCTCTTGAGCTCAACGGCCTCGACATATCGTGCGTCCCAGGGGCGATCAGAATCCCGAGTCTTGGCGGACTTTGTCGCCGAGTGGACCGGCGCAAGTCCTGCGGTCGAGGACCGAGTCTTGGGCGATGTACTTCGATGGGTCTTACACCAAGAACGGGGCGCGGGTCGTCATCATCTCCCCACTCGGTAACAAGCTCCGGTATGCCATACGACTACTCTTCGGCGCCACCAACAATGTCGCGAAATCACGAAGCCCTCGTCAATGGCCTTGAATCGCCCGACACAGGCGCACCACGGCTCAACGTTCACGGCGACTCCAAGCTGGTCGTCGACCAAGTAATGAAAACCACCGAGCCCCGTGGCCTTTCGGATGGCCGCCATCTTGCACGGAGGTCCGCATAAGCTTGAGGAGAAGTTCAAGGGTTTGAGCTCCATCATAGCTAAGCGCTATAACGGTGAAGCCGACTCCTCGCCAACCTCGCCTCAGGAAAAGGGCCGGTTCCCCACGGAATCTTCGTCTCCGACCTCGGCTGACCCATCAATCCGGTTGGACCCGAGTCTTTGGCGCCGCCGACCCCAAAGGCGGGCGGCCCAGCGATCTTGGTCGGATGCCCACCCGCTGGAGTCGGACTTAGGCGTCTGAGCATCGAAAACCGGGAGGCGACCGTTTGTCGTCGATTGACAAAGCGGGTCGCTCCGCCCGACTACCGAGGCTCGGCGCCTCGCTTCGGCGGGCTAAGTCTTTCGTCCTGATCGGCGCCCTCTACAAGAGGAGCCGTCAGGAATCCTTCGAAGTGCGTTCAGGCCGACCAAGGAAGCACCTTCTGCGAGACATCCACGGCGGTGTCACGGGCACCATGCGCCATGATCCCTGGTAGGAAAAGCCTTGAGCAAGGTTTCTCTTGGCCGACCGGCCGTAGCATATGCGACCAGATTGTCGCGCTGCGAAGGATGCCAATTCTTAGCCAGCGAGGCGCATCTTCTGCGCAAGCCACTGCAGACGATCCCCATCACATGGCCCTTCGCGGTTTGGGGCTCGACACAGTCGGACCCTTGAGAAGCGCCGGGGCTTCACTCACTTGCTTGTCGCCGTAGACAAGTTCACAAAGTGGATTGAAGCAAAGCCATTGGCAAAGATCACATCGACGCACGGCAAGTTTCTTCCGCGACATTGTCTACCGGTTGGTGCCCAACTCCATCATCACCGACAGCGGGGCGCGATTCACGAAAGGAGTTCCTCGAGTTCTCGACAACTTCAACATCCAGAGTCGGCGGCAGCGGTGGCACACCCCGAGCCAAGCAGACAAAGCCGAGCGAGCCAGCGGCATGATCCTCCAAGGACTCAAGCGCGAATCTTCAGCCGTGAAGAAATTCGGCGGGGCGATGGGGCCGAGCTACCGCCCGTGCTTTGGAGTCTGCGAACCACGCCAACCCGGTCGGCCGGGTTCACTCCTTTTTCTTGGTGTTCGGGCGGAGGTCGTCCTCCCGACCGACCTTGAGTACTGGCGCACCAAGGGTGCAGAACTACAACAAGACGAGCAATCGAGAACAAGAAGATGACCTCGGCCGACTCGACGGCTTCGAGGCGTCACGGTCTTCTGATCGGCAAAATATCAGCAGGCGCTGCGTCGCTACCACAGCCGGCGAGTCCGCGGCCGCTCGTTCGAAGTCGGCGACTTAGTGCTGCGCCAAATCCAGTCCGCGAAGGACAGGCACAAGCTCTCCCCGCCTTGGGAGGGCCCTTTCACCATCGCGGAAGTCCTCAGGCCGGCACTTTCCGCCTCAAGGACACCGAAGGGAATCTCGTGACAAGCGCCTGGAACATAGAGAAGCCGAGAAGGTTCTATCCATAGTCGGCCTCTCTCCTCTTTTTGTACCATGCTGAAAAACACTCAAAGGCTGCGTGTCGGACGGCCAAACCAAGTGGTTTCTCTCTCTCGAACCTCTCTCGTTTCTTTGATCTAGAGCACTCGACCTCCGCCCAGCAGAGGTCCGGAAAGCGTCCTCCTTCGATCACGTCTTGAAAGAGCGAGGCTAGATCTCAACACAAAGAAGAAGCGAAAAGAGGCGAAAAGAAAACCCAAGCACTTTATTTATTTATGGAGGAACATCGCCCCAACCAGAAGCGAACCGCCCATTGCGATCTTAGTGCGCGCCCTGCCAGTAGCTCACGCGGCGTGCCTCTACCGCGCGCCAATAGTGGCGCCCTCGCTTCTCGGCCGAACGCCGACGCAACGAGGCAGCCAGGCTTCGCCGCCGTCCTCACGAGCGGGCGACCTCGGCATCCGCCACCTCCACTTAACCAGGCACGATGGGCGACTACCTCCTCGCGAAGGCGAGCGTTGTAGTCGCCATGGCATCACGAATAACGAGCACCTTAGCGCCTCTCCTTTTATAACCGCGGCGAGGCAAGCGCCCCAAGTCGCCATGATGCGAAGGAAGCGAAAGAAGCGCCTTGGAGTCACGCAGAAGGCAGCGCCAGCGTCGACCAAAATCGCGCGGTCCTCAAGGCGAGTTAATCCACCCTTATCCCCGAAAGCATAAAGTTCCTTTTCGAAAGAATCGCCACGAGCTCAAGCGGTGCGTGGCGACTGCACCCTCAGTCCCCACGCACCACTCGGGGGCTGCATGACCTCAGGGGTCAGCGACCTAAATCGATAGCCGGTTACCACTCCGACCGAGCTCCCCACTTAAGTAACCACCTCAAAACCAAAATGCTCTGCCCACGCCCCGCTCACGATTCAAGTAGCACTTTGTGCAAAAAGGAGGCTACCTGGCGAAGGGCGGCGGCTGACGGAGCCTTCGATATAGGTTGAC
Organism: Rhipidocladum racemiflorum; assembly: GCA_036346355.1. NCBI lineage: Eukaryota > Viridiplantae > Streptophyta > Magnoliopsida > Poales > Poaceae > Rhipidocladum > Rhipidocladum racemiflorum. The sequence continues at coordinate 56,572,118 of CM070572.1, read as the reverse complement.
GAATGCTACAACCTACACCCAGACAACCCGACCATCATTTAAAAGCGGGTCGCTAACCTAAGCCGCACTCGACCGATCGAGCTATCTACCTCGCGGCTATTTCCCTCGGCTCAAAGTGCTCACGGCCCTCGCCCCATGACTACGGCCAGTAGCACTCTGCGGAGGAAACAAGCCCTCAGAGCAAGAAACACTATGAGCGGTGGAGCACCCCCTTAGGTTAGATTTCAACTCCGCCAAGCTTCGAAGGAGGTGGTCCGACCCGACACCTCCTCCATCAAGCAATCGCTCGGCGGCTCATACACTTGTGTCCTCTTCGCATGAACCTGGTGCAACGCCCTCGCTCTCAGGGCACCCTGTGGGCCAGTAGCTACGGTTGAAAAATTGCCCAAATTCATAAAAGAAACACGGGGTAGACGGGCAGAGTAACTTAAAACAACGGCGTTTGAGCTCAACTAGGGCGATCTTGTTCATTCATTACATTGCCAAAAAGCAAGCGAAGGAAAACTAATCTTCCTCCCCCTTAGGAGAAATTTGTGTGGCGAGATTCGGTAAGCAATCTCTTAGGCGCCGGCTCGGCCGGGCCATGAGCAGCGTCGACCTCTTCGTCGCTTGGTCGGGCGACGCCGCTCAGCCGCCTCAAGGTCGACGCCGTCGTAATAAGAGACGGTGTTGACCAGGGGCGAGCGCCAAGCACCGCCGCTTCCCGCACCGGCGCCTCGGCGCTCGAGGATCCACCCAAGCATGGCGGGGATGGCGGCTGGGCGGAGTAAGCCGAACGACGGTCGCGGCGGCTGGGCCCACGTGGAGGACCGTCGGTGGCCGTCGTATCGGCCGCATCCTCTCCGCCGGCCGCTTATTCAAAAGGGCCGAGTCGCGTGACTCGACCGCGCGTCTCGTGCCTCCACCGCCGCCCTTCGCGACTCCGGTAGCGTCGGTAAGGTTTTTCAGCGAATCTGCGAGGGGCGAAAACAACTTGTCGAGGGCGCTCGCCGTAGTGACTCCGGAAGAACGAACTACTCACCGACCACGAAGCCTCCTTGGCGCGAAGTTCCTCCTCGACCTTGGCACGCGCTTCCCGGTCGGCCGTGCCGCGATCGGCAAGCTCCTTCATCGTCACGAGCTCCCCGGCGAGATCCGCTCAGCCGCGCTGGTCGGCCTCCACTGCGGATCGACTCGCATTCCTTCCGATAGAGGCGGCCTCGCCGGCGGATCTTTGCCCTTGTGACTGCGAAGTCTTGGCGCCGGCATCCGCCGAGGCGACCTCGCCCTCTCTCCCTCGGTGTGCGACTCCATGACGTCATTGAGCCTCCAAGGCTTCGGCGACCTCCCCGGTAGCCCGACCGCCGCGACCCTTCCTTGCTTTCGGCGGCAGCGCCCTCCGGCGTCGGCGGCTCTTTCCTATGGCACTCCCCGGTGTGCAAGTCTGGGAGGAACATTGACTTGTCCACCGCTCGGGATGTCAAAGCTGCAAGTACGCCCGTCGATCTCCATTTCGGTCAAGAAGATGCACAAGAGAAATCCCGTCAAACTTACGATCTGGCGGCGGGACTCCTGAGCAATGGACTTCCTCGCCTTGGGCCAGCGTCAACAACAAGGGTAAGGTCGGCGTGGATCCTTCCCATCTCTTCCTCCAGGCGTCCCAATCCGCGGCGTTACTGCGTCGTCGTCGAGCGAGCGGGACCCCGGCCGAGGTCGGGCGGGCCGTCAGCCAGCGATCGGCGGCCGACTTGATTTCCCGCTCGACGGCGCTGTGTGGCGGTCGGTTGTATCATCGGCGACACTTTCGGACCGCCCGGGGCGGCCCCCGCGGCGGTGGTAGATCTCGCCCGCCGGCGTTGCAACGCCGCGAATCGATGCTTCCCGGCGGCAGGCTCGCGCGGCTCCGATCGGCGGCGAGCGGCAGCGAACTCCGCCCGGCCTCAGCGGACGGCAACGCAGCGAGCACGCCCGGAAGCTTCGCCAGCGCGATCGCATCCGGCGGCGGCCCAGATCGTCCCCTCTGCAGCGGCGTCCCCTCGGCCAGGCCCTACTGCGAGGCGCATCAGCGATCCCGCTCGACAACCACCGCCGCCCGCGGAACAGGACCGGAGAGGCGGTTCCTCACCGCCGGTAGGGCTCAGCGCCCTCCCGTGGCGGTGAGGCCCCTGCGTCTGGCCATCGGTCGAGGAATTGCGAAGAAGTCGGCACTGCGGAGGAATTGCGCAAGCCACTTACGGGAGGAAGCGAACAAGCGGCACTGGCGTGCCCTCTTTGCCGGACTCCGCGAGGAAGCGACGGGGACCAGCGCTTCCGCGAGATAAACCTCGCGCGGTCTCTTCGGAGGAAGCCGCGATCGCCGCCCCCCAGGACCCGCGTCGCGGACGCGAGAGTCGCCTCCGGCAACTTCTTCTCCTCGCTCGGCAACGCGACTCCTGCGTCACCCTCACTCGAGGTCTCCTCCGAGGTCTCCTCCGAGACCTCCTCGCCACGCCGCGCCGTCGCGCTCGTTCTCTTCGCGCCTTGGTGGCCTCTTTTTCCGCTAGCGGAGGCGGCGTCCTGCTTCTCCTTCGAGGCGCGCGGCCGCCCTCAACTCCTTTTCCCGGCGGCAAGGGGCGGAGATCGATCCACCGAGCCTGCGGCTGCGCTCGGGTAAGGAGGCGAAGGAAGCGAGCAAAGCAAAAGCGAGCGAGGCCGTCGACGTACCAGGTTCTGCGGGTTACTGCGCGAAGCAGCGCCTCGCCTCGCCCAGTTCGGTGTCTCCCGCGATGGAGGCTGCGGACCTGCGCGAGGATCTCGGCGACGGAGGAGCTCCGCTCAGGCGACCTCGCGAGTCGGTCGGCCCAATGTACTCAAACATGGGGCGTATCGCCCTTGAGGGGTTGGATGCGCCTCTCCATGAGCGTCTTGAGGACCACCTTGCCTGTCGAGGCCCGCGCTCAGTCCGCGAGCTTTTCAAGGATCGCGTCCACCTTCTTCCGGTCGCCGTGTCAGGACCCGGCCCCAACGAGGATGCGGCGTTAGTAAATTCCCCTGAAGGGAGGGCACCTTTGTTGTCGAGTTAGGACATAGAACCACTCGCTATGCCACCCCGGTTAGGCGTCGGCAGCCTCAAATCGGCGTAGAAACGGTTTGCGGTGGTTGCAGCTTGGATCATCGAGCCCAGGAGGCGGCGGTGTCGGTGGCGGCCTCGCGAAGAAGAAGTGGCGCCAGAGCCCAAAATGGGGTTCAATCCCGAAAGGCCTCCTGCAGCGTCATGAAGACCGCAATATGGAGGACTCCATTCGGGTTCGGTGGTGAACTTCTCCCCGTAATAGTGCAGCAACCCCTGACGAGCGGGTGGAGGCGGAAGTCCAAGCCCCGTTCGTAGAAGAACGCCCGGCGAGACTATCTCGCCGTCCTCAAGTTCGGGGACCTCGGTCGGCCGTGAACTTCGCCCGGCCGGACTCGGGCCGCGGAGGAAGGAACTCCTTCCTCTCCAGGCCGAGATAGCGACCGCCGCCGAGTCTTGAGTCGGCAACATCTCCAAATCTGCGAAGAAGCGAGGAGCAGGCGGCGAAGCGGGAAGCTCCTCTTCTTCCCTCGTTTTCTTTCTTCCCTTTTCTCTTTTGCAGAGCGCGAAACGAGAGGACTTGGCGCCCACCACGCCACCCACTCCTTCCTTTATAGGCGCCCGGCGAGCAGGCCAGCGCCTCGCGCCAAATCGGCGCCTCACGCAAATCAGCGATGCCAAACCGTCACTTTGCCGCCTCGCCGCTTCCCGATAACGTGCGCGATCCATTTAAATCCCATCTGCGCGTGCGCTCTGACAGGATGGCCGCCTCGCGCCGCGCCCGCTGGCGTCGCGGGCCTCGCCGGATCTGATGGGCGGGCGCCCGCCGAAAGGTATGCAAGCGGCCATCGGCGCCGCCCTCGGGAGAGCAAGCCGCCTATAGGCTCGCACTGAGGCCCGGCACCGTCTTTGTGGGTTCTGAAGGCGAATCCGGCCAGTGGGCAAGCCGCCCGACACGTAAAAAAAAAAGAGCAAGCGAGTCGCGGTGAGCCCCGGAAGGCCTCGGTTGGGTCGGCGGACGACCCAATCACGTGACTTCGCGTCAGAGACCATACCTCACACTCTCCGCGGAACTCATCGATGAGTAGCGGCGGTACGCGCTTCGGTCGGCGGGACGACCAGCGATCCGACACGGGATCGAGTAAGGAAAGGTTTTTATGGAACGCCCCCGGTAGTCGGACGCCGCAGAGCTACGTCCCACTTGAAGCGAACTCCCTCAGGGGATCGCCAAGGTTCCACTCGGATTATCCGATAGTAGCTCGCCACTGAGCACGGCGTTCAAACCGACGAAGGTAAACGCGTGTCAGCTCACACCGACTCGAGGACCCACGTGCACCGTGGCCTGCGAGTCCGGCCGATAAACCCCGGCCGGCTCCCCGACCTTTCGGGGCTCGGAGCTGCCGCCGGTGCGCTCGCCACACCGGGCTCTTTGGCGAACACGACCGACAACAAGCGGCCCCGACCAAAGGCGTCGCCGACCTCGAGGTCCGCGGCCACTTTTCGATCGGGTAAACCCCGGCCGGCTCACTGACCGCTCGGGGCTCGGAACTACACCTAAGGTGCGCTCGCGCGCACCGGGCTCTTTCAGTGGCGCGACTCGGCGATCGCCCAAACCTAAACGCCACCGACCTCGGTCGGCGATTACGCCATGGGCTAAACCCCGGACCAGGCTCTCCGACCCACTCGGGGCTCGGAGCTACACCCAGGTGCGCTCGCCTTACCGGGCTCTTTGGCGGGCATGACCGACAAGCGGCCCCGACCAAAGCGTCGCCGACCAGTCATGTCCGCGGCACTGGCCAGGTAAACCCCGACCGGCTCACGACCGCTCGAGGCTCGGGGCTTCACCTGCAGGTCTTCGCTTGCCGGAGCTCTTTCTGGCGCACGGCTCCCAGGCAGCCACGGCGACCTAGCATCACCGACCTCGGGCGACGATTACCGCCGCCCGGAGTTAAACCCCGGCGGCTCTCCGACAGCTCGGGGCTCGGGGGCTCTTGGCAGTACCCATACCATGGGTACCCCATCGGCCGGAGCACGCGAGCGGGCTGACCTATCACGGCGGAGGCCCGGCACCACCGAAGGTACTAGGGCCGCGAGGGCGAGCCCCGACACTGCGGGGCCGACCGGGCGGTCGGACTCGATTCGGCGGTCGGCATCTGATGCCGGCCGCCTAATATTGAAGCTCAAGCTCCACTGCGCCGCGAGCCAGCGAGGCCACGCCGATGTCAGGCGGCCGCCTTGTGCGGCGTCACGACATCCGTACCAGGGTAGCGGCTCCTTCCCAAAGGTCCGGAAGAGCCACCGAAGAAGTCAAGCCCCGAATCGTCGCCTGGCACACCGCGAGTACGCCCACTCGAGGCCAAAGCAAAGTCAAGCACCATTAAAGCCACCGAGGCCGACAAGAGCACCACGCAACACGCCACCACGACAAAGACTACGCAGGTATCAGACGCCCACAGAGCCACCAACCCTACCTCGGGACGGCGAGGGGTTGGCCAGGACAAGACAGAAGCCAAACCTCAAGGCGTGAGACCCCTCTCCTCGTAGTCTTCCCAACTCCCGTGTAACCTTGCCTCCTCCGTCTATATAAGGAGGCGGGGCCAGAAGGAGGCGCGGAGAAAAGAAAGCAGTCTCTAGGTAGCCTCGACTCCTAGCGAAAACCTCAAGGGGTTCGGACGGTAAGCCGTCGCCTCGCTGTACACCCCTTGTCCGTCTCCCAAAGATCAATACATTCACACCGCACGAACTGGAGTAGGGACATTCGGCCCGAACCAGTATACATCTTCTGACTCCTTGAGTCGACCATTCGGGGAGAGGGAGCGCGCGACCCCATCCGACCATAAATTCGTATTGCCGATGCACGAAACACCGACAAATATGTTTCTAGCTCTATTATTGTTTTCAACATCTTTTTCAAACTCGATTTTATCAATATCATCATTTGAAGGAAGCTCGTATGGAATCTTTACCTTGCGCCAAATAGCGTTACCTTGAGCTTAAAGGTATGCAGTCATCCGAATCCGCCAGTAGGGAAAGTCTGTGCCATTGAAGATTGGAGGCTTGTTCGAGTATTTCTCTGTTGCCATAACTTACCGTTTACTAATCACCTGTTAAGATGGATTAGTAGAGCCACTCTCTGATACCACTTGTAGGATCGAAGTATACGAATATAACAATCAGAGGGGGGTGAATGATTGTGCGGAAGCTAAAACCAAATTCTTGATCTACTAAAAGTTCACCCCAAAACAGAACCAAATAATTGCCTCGTATTCGACAAAAATAGAATGAAAGAGGTTCGGTAAAACGCGAATTCCTGGAGATCCAACCGTTGGAATGATCTGAAATTTGGACACAAGAAACTAGATTCCAATATGAATCGAACCCAAAAAGAATCAGCTCGATCGGACTTACGGATCAAAAGTTATGAACCTTGCAAGCTTGCTGTGATAGAAGATGACGAGAATAGATCTAACTAGAATTGTAGCTCGACGAAAAATTTGAAGAACTTGATCTTTATTTCTCATTTCTTTTGTCTAAAGTACTCCAAACAAAAGAGTACAACCCTAAAGCTTGCTCAAAGCTTGATGCCCTTCAACAGGAGACAACCCCTCCTATTTAAAGGAGCAAAACACAAGGAGTCATGAATACAATTCCTACTCCTAATCCTAGAAGGAGTCCCACTCCTAATCCTAGAAAGAGTATGTATTCAACACAACTCCTCTTAGCCCAACCTGGCCGAGTACAACTCTTACACACGTATGGCAACCCTACCATACTCACGTGACTAACACTTTGCACGCGAATGACCTCCTGCCATTCTCACGTGACTAACCATTCTTCATGTGCACCATTCTCTTAGCCCGAACGTCCCGCATGACATCCTTGACCACCAAGACCTCAGTTCCCCCTGAACCTAGTCCCGAACCTCGGTTCCTCCATGAACCTAGTTCGGTCCGTCATCGACCACATTCGCCCTCGAGCAATACCTGCACATGAACAAACCACAAAACGATTCCGAGCACAAATCCGCGACTTGACTCACATTAAACCATGCAACCACTCACAGGAGTGCATTGCATTAAATATTCTAAGAACACGATTTCAAAACACGAACCAAAACCTTTGCAAAAATCAAAAAGCTTTTCAAATAATCAAACTGATTTCAGATCTTTTCAAATAAAGAAACCAAAAAATAAATCTTGTTGAAATATCAAACTGGTTTCAAATCTTTTTCAAATACTCATCATCAAGATCAAATGGATCAAAAATAACGATCCTTCAATCTTGGAGTTGGGTCCTTAGCTCCTGGGTTCTAGGGCGTCCATGGGAGTAGATTTGAGGCTCGGTGTGTAGATCGGGGTTGGGGGTAAACTTTGGGGTGTTAGGGTTTTGGTGGGTGGTTGGATTTGGGGTGGTTTAAGCAATGCTTGGGTTTAGGGTGTGAGATCGGGGGTAGATGATGCCATTCCAAGTGTTGGGGTAAGTTTTGGTTGGGATCTTTAGATGTGAGCGTCTTTTCCTTGTGTTTGGGCTAGCTTGGAGCTTCTCCGGCTTGGCCGCATGTAGGAAAGTTGTAGATCGGGTTCTTGTGCTGCCGTGGAACTCAGAAAAACCACTCCAATCTTTTGGGTCTTTGGGCTAATTGCGCCATATCCGGAGTGTCCGGACAAATGGCGGAATGTCCGGCTTATCCGGGCTGTCCGGATGAAACATCCGGACTGTCCGGGTTTGCCTGGTCTGTTCGGTGGGGGAATTGCATTGTTGTTCGTTTCATTTGCATGGCATGCATCTTATTCATGCATTGTACTCGTGTAGAGAACGAGACCGCGGTGACCGACGTGACCGTGGTTGAGGGGACTGCCGAAGAGCAAGTCATTGTTGATCCGCAAGCAGAAACATCAGGCAAGCACCTAAGCATATTCAACCCTAATTGTAATTCTATTTTTGTGAATCAATTACTTATTGGATGTTAAGTTATGCATTAGGAGTTAAAATGTGGGATTGAAAGTGGAACCTAATTGCTGCACTTACGTCCATTGGAACTTGCTTAACACCTCCTTGGAGCTAGTATATGGGTAAGTATATTGTGTCCATGCTTAGTTTGCTTAGAAGTCGGGTATGGGCCAAGTGATGGATGGTTCCATCGCTTGAGATTGTTCCACTTTACAAACTTTGGGTTGCAATGGCAGTGGTCATGGTTATGAGTAGGAATGGAATGTGAAATGGGACCGGGCGAGAGAGTTGGATCACTTGGGTGTGGAGACCCAAGTGTGGTAGTCTCGCCTGTGTCAGTTAAGGAACGATCCGATGATTGCCTGTGACCGAGCACACTTTGTTGATCGCATGCCGGAATGGAACGGTAAAGCTATTCTTTCATCGCATGCCGTTCGATTTGGCATACACCTCATGTGGTTGGGCGTGGTTGAGGGCGAGGCTTAGGCCGACTCTCGAGGGCCATGCCGGGCTTGGGCCGCTCGAGGGGTGCTAGGTGCTCGGACCGCATGAAGATGTCCCCAACGAATTGGTATGGATGGGAGGATGGTTGACACGAGGTTCTTTGTGGCACGTGTCGTGCGATTAATGATCCCCTGCAGGGTGAATAAGCGATTCGAATTGCCGCGCTCTCGGATATGAGCACGCTTGGTTATCTGACATTTCACGTAGTAATAACTTGAACTGAAGTTCGCCTTTGGGCTTGAGCTCGAAAATGTTATGGGATCACTTGCTCTGTTAATGTTGAATGTTGAACTCCACTCTAGAAGTAGGTGCCTTTACAACTGCTTTAAATGGTGAATTGAATAGCGATACTAAATAATCAACAAAGTTAAGCTTTCCGCACTTTTAACTTTAGCTGATTTCCTTGCTACATCCAAATGCATACTCTTTTCGAGTCGGTCATATATGGACCACGGGTAAGTCTTGCGAGTACCTTCTGTACTCATGCTTCTGCCGTTGTGGTTTTTAGGTGAGGATCAGGGCGGATGTGAGTTCTGTCCGTACTACCTCTCGGTGACCGGGCGGGGCGCCGAGTAGAGGCTATTGCCGTCGTGCACGCCCGGGAGTGTTCAGAGGCAGAACACTTCCGGAGATGTTTTACTTTTGGGTGTAGCCTAATAGTTGTGTACTCTTTTGTTGTGTAATTAGTTTAAGCGATGTCTTATTTGCATGGCGTACTTGGTTTCTTTTGTAGTTGACTTCTGTTGTATGTCATTGCCCACCTTATAATCAAGTTCTGCTCCTGTCTTTGCTGGCCTCCGTGCCTTGCTGCGGTTGTTGTGGGTTGTGGTCGTGGGGTTTTGTCTTTGTGCTGGGGTTGTTTGGTTTGTTTGGTTGGTCTTGCTTCCGCGCGTGTATGGTTGTGGGGTTCCGAGTTCGTTGCCCCCTTTATGCAATTTGAGCTGATGTGTCATTGCGAACCGGTATGCAGGGATCCTGGGCGTGTTTGGGTCGCATACTGGGGGAATACCGAGATTGTTGTCGAGTTATTCGAAGGGTCTCATTGCCGTCTCGTTTGGGCGTGGGTGCTAATACTGCGAGCGCCTTTGGCGGTCCGTTGTTAGCCTCCAAATCCGACGGGGTTGGCCGAGTCTTCAAATAACCCGAGGACGGTCTGGGTGGCTCCTCTTAGTCTTGGAGCTGAACCGTTTTTATTCCTTCTGTCGAATAGTTTCTTCACTTGCGGTATGGGTGATTCCTCCGAAGGAACCTATGATGACGCATGTACACTGTTTTGTGCGAGTGATTCAGTCACACACTCTCGATATCACCTAAGCAGTGAGTGCAAGCTTTGACTCCTTTTGTACTCTGGCCCGACAGGTTAGCAAGGAAAGGGTAATCATTTATAGTGCAGAACAACAAGCAATGCAAAGTGAAGTTCTCTCATTTGTACGCATCCCATCCCTGTAACTCGGGAACCCATAATGTTTTTAGATCTTACACCAATGGAGCTAGGTACACATCAATATCGTTCCCAGGTTGTTTCAGTCCTTGGATAAGTACAGACAACAAAATGTACTTCCGCTTTATAAACAACCAAGGAGGAAGGTTGTAGATACAGAGATTCACGGGCCAAGTGCTATGCCGGCTGCTCATGTTACCGAAAGAATTCATTCCACCTGTACTCAATCAAAACCTTATATTCCTCGGTTCCACACCGAATTCTTGAAACCTTATATCGATATTTCTCCATTGGGTGGAATCAGTATGGTGCCTTAACATTCCATTGTTTTTACACTCCTCGGAGTGCTAATGCAGCAGTTTTGCTTCCTTTGGGTTCGCAAACAAACACTTCAAACGGGAATTATAGGCAGATACCATACCACCTTAGCAGGAGGTCCTTTCTTCACCTCGATGCCCTCGCCGACATCATCTGAATGACTCTTACGATTGTACCGGAATGCATTGCACACTAGACATACATGCAAGTTTGTGTATTCTTTGCGGTACAGGATACAGTCGTTCGGATATGCATGTATTCTTTCTACTTCAATTCCTAAGGCACAAAGAACCTTCTTGGCTTTGTAGGTGGTTATTGGCAACTTGTTTCCCTCTGGAAGCATGTTCGCCAATAGACGTAACAACGCTGCGAAACTTTTGTCGGACCAACCGTTGCTTGCCTTCAATTTTAGCAGTTCAAGCACGGATGACAACCTTGTGTATTTCAACTTGCAGCCTATGAACAAGGTTTCTCCGAGTTCTCCATCAAGCCCCGAAATTTACCATATTCCCTATCATTATGGTTCCCTTATGCATCGTGCAGCATCTGATCCAGATTGTCATCCTGCAACCTATCCTCATCGGAACCACAATCGATATGATCATCCGGCATATCGTTGACTTCGTCGACGATGTTAATACTACCAGCTGCTTCCTGTATATTCTACTCTTTGTCGTGACTGGCCCAATATGTATACCCCCTTTTGAAACCTCTCAGAATCAAGTGTGTTTCAATCTACGCTGAGTTTCGAAACATCCTTAGATTTTTGTAGTCAATGCACAGACAAGACATAAATTGCACTCTCTTATTAAACATATCCTCCTTTGCAGCTCTTCTAAAAGCGAAGATGCCATTAAGGTACTCGACACTCATACGGTTCTCAGCGTGCATCCAGCTTCGATCCATCTAGCTACACATGTAGCATTTAGTGTTAAATATTAAGTACATTAGGTGTGCGCTTGCACACATTCTTAAATTAATTATGCAATGCTAGCTACTTTTTGAATATAATGCAATTATATAACCAATTACTACCTTACATCACAAAGAAAAAATTAATCTACAAGCTAGATCTAAACACAATATTCAAATTCTCTCTTCACCAAACTAGCTAGCTAAATCTTAAATATAATAATTCAATTATAACCCATTACTAACCTTAGATCACCAATAACAATTTAATCTATAAGCTAGATCTAAACAATCTTTAAATTCTCTCCTTACCAAGCTAGATCTTGAATATAATGCAATTAGAACTCATTACTAACCTTAGATAACCAATAATACATGGATCTACAAGTTAGATATAAACAATCGTCAAATTCTTTCCATACCAAGCTATATCTTGAATATAATGCAATTAGAACCCATGATCACCAACTACACATAGATCTACAAGCTAGATCTAAACAATCTTTACATTCTCACCAAACCAAGCTAGATATTGAATATAATGCAATTAAAACCCATTACTAACCTTAGATCACCAAAATCAAATGAATCTACATGCATCCTTTGAAATCAATTATCTTCTTTCATAATATTGCATCACGGCCGCAACTAGTCTCAAGATAGATCCCGAAACCCTAAAGAACAAGAAGTGGCTCGAGGCTCTGTATTATATATTGCTAGAGTTTATCACAGACGGTTTATTTATAAACCGTTAGTGATATACATAATATAACAGACAGTTTTAATATAAAACCTTCTGTGATGACTCCTATAGATATCATAGACAGTTTTAAATTAGAACCGTCTGTGATTTACATCAATATCACTGACGGTTTTATTATAAAACCGTCTTTTATACTAAAACCGTCTGTGATATTGATGTATATCATAGATGGTTTATTAATAAAACCGTCTGTGATGTTGTCAGTGATGGTTGCAATATAGAACCGTTAGTGATGTTTCTTATTAGGGACGGTTTTTCAAAACCGTCTGTGATGAGACGTCTAATATAAGCCATTGTGTAGCAGTGTCAGAGCATGATTACTGGGACTAGTTATCACTGATAGCTTAAAGAAGCAAACCAGCATAAATCCAATAAAATTATAATATTATAAAAGTACTTTTTGAGATAGATCTACATATAATTCTTATTTATCTAATTTAAATATTTAAAAGGATAATGGCAGTGAAAGTGTCAGGACCCGAATTTGCAAATCCGGACCCTATGTGTATTCAGCACTAGTCCAGGAACACGCTAGTGCACACAGTCTCAACATTGGTAAATATCACAATCATACTCAACGAAATAATAAGGTACTTAATTAGTTAATCAAACTGGTTGCTTGACCTTAAGTCAAGTTACAAATATACGCCACGCAGGGCGAAGACTTAATAAGAGAGAAATAACAGCAGCGGAAAATAAGATAACTTCGTGGCGCCATCCAGTATACCACAGGCAACTGACTGGGCTCGTTCCCTAGTTAGACGGTTCCTCTTGGATCTCCTCCCCCAAAGCTGGTGTAGATTCTTCTTCAACTGGTATTGTATTATGGCAAGGGTGAGTACATGGTACTCAACAAGTCATGCACAGAATGCAAACTAATATACTACATGCATAGCTTAGTACAAAGGAATAGCTCATGGTATAATTGCAGTAAAACAACATTTGACAAGTAACATAAGTAGATTCGAAAGCAGTAAAAACAAGTATAAGATCACTAACTTTTCCAGGAGTTAAATAAACATCTTTCCCATTCCTAGTCCATATTTCCATCAACATCATCATTTAACCAAACCAAACCTCTCAAGTTCAAGTTATTTCCACGAAAGTCTAACCCTTGATTGTAATTCCCGAGCAATGTCCATTACCGCGAACACGGCTATTCGAATAGATTTTTCACTCTGCAGAGGTTATGCACTTTACCCACAAGATACAGCCAAACACCACAAAGGCGAGTGATCGTAACAAAGCCTTTCGGAAACGGCTAACTACACAAGTGAACCTTTCCGGTTTTTGCCATACACCATCCCTTCCCTTAACGAAGGCGAAGTATGGGACCGACATACCGTTGGACGGGTACCATGCCATCGCATTGGTACGCTCCCCTTTCAAGCTACACAAAGGGTGTAGTTGACACCCGAGGTTTCACATGCAAGTTATTAGTAACTTACTCAACTAGGTCCGTCCCATTACGGACATGTGGTTGCACGATTAACTCAGTTCAAAGGCTTGCAAGGTTAAGTCCTTATGTTGACCAGGGCAAGACTACCCGAAGAACCAAAACAACTCTCCCGATGCCACAACTGGCCCACCCGATCATTCTTGCCACATGCCCCGGTCGAAAGCTATTTATCAAACCCCAGTTGATTACCATGCACCATGTGCCATCAGCATCATCATTAATAACACATGACACTTATCAAAAACACGTTCCATATCTCATTAAGTAAAAGTTAACATGTAGTTGTCAAAATCATTTCACGTGGCAAGGCTAAGCATACTACATCGGTCTAACTACCCATGTTGGCAATTTACTAATGTCCAACTATTTAATTCTCAACTAGGGTGACAAGGGGTTCATGGCCTACAATTATTTATGACAAGGTGGCATACAGCAACTGGGCAATTATCTAATCTCCCAAAATTAATTAAAGTATTTTCTAACTGAACTAGCATGCAATAATTTAAATCAAAGTAATTTCAAAAATGGGATCAACATGGTCAAAGCACAACTTGCCTTCAAAGAATACTTGATCTTGGTCCCGAGGTGGCTCCTGGGTCAACACTTCACCTTCGAAGCCTTCGGGCACTTCAACGTGTACTCGTAACACGTGCAAATAGAAATAAATGAATAAAACAGTAGACAAAAAGTGTCCAAACATCCAAATAAAGTCCATAAACAGAGAGAGCACAATTTTATAAATTTTTAGAAATTGGAATCGTCCAAATCGGAGTTAAAATGCAAAAGTTATAACCGTTTAAAGTTTAAAGAAAATATTAATTAAATATAAACAGAGAAATATTCATAATAAAAAATTAATTAAATTTCATATTTGAGTAGGTCTCATTTTTATGAAAATTTAGAAATTTGAATCACTCAAATCGGAGTTGAAACGCAAAAGTTATAAGCGTTTGAAGTTTGAATCTATATTTGAAATCAATAAACCGAATTAAATAAATAATTTCTTTTTCGGAAAATGATTTATCGCGTCAGCATGACACGTGGACCAATCAGAGGCCGCCATGTCGCCTCGGGTCCATGGACCCAACGCACGGTTTGGCTCGGTCCACCGTGGACCCGGTCCACGGCACGTGTACCTCTGACAGGTGGGCCCCACGGGTGACGTCAGCAGTGACGTCATCACGCTCGGTACGGGTGACGGTAGGCCACCGTGGCGTCGGCGATGACGCCATGGTGCGATTCGGCCGGCGCCGACGTGGGTCCCACGCTAACGTCACGCGTGACGTCAGCGGCGACCGCGGCTGACTGCGCTGACCGCGACGGTCCAACTACTGGGCACGTGGCACGATCTGGTCCGTTGATTTGAAAATCAACGGTCCAGATCGGATCCAACCTCACGCGTTGAAAAACGACTCAGTTGATCTGGACCGTTCGATCTCGATCGGACGGTTGAGATTCAATCTAATGCTGATAACGTGGCTAACCCTAGCCGTACGATCTAGATCTAACGGCTGACATTACTCCTAGCACGGTGCGGTTTTAGCTACGTGGCACAATCTTGAGCCGTTGGATCTAGATCCGACGGCTGAGAATAGATCTAAAGGTTGGCACGTGGAATTTTTACCGTGGTGACGTGGATGAATCCTGGCCTTCGAATCTTGATCGGACGGTTGATGGAGCTCGCGAGACGGCGATGGCGCGCGGCGGAGCTGGCCGGTCGGAGACGAAGACGGTGACGATCCCGACGGCGTTGCGGGCACGCTCCGGCGAAGTGGATGGTACCCCCAGGTGCGGCTCGTCGCGACGGTTCCGGATCTGGGCACAACGGCGGCGGAGGACGGCGGACGGCGGCGGAATCGACGAAGAACCGCGGCGGAGGCCTATCCCAACTACGGCGAGCTCTAGCGGGCGAACGGCGGCGGCTCAGGCGACGTGGTCTAGGGCTACGGGTGCGCACGGAAGTCGGCTACACGGTGGTGGTGGCGGCGCCTTAAATAGGGGCCTCGGCTTCCGTGTATTGCGCGGAGACCGAGGTCCACACGGTTGCGGCGGCGGAATCCGAATCCAATTCGGATTCGGTGACGTGGCTCAACGTGGACCGTTGGATCGAGATCCAACGGGCACGGGGTTTGGGCTTGGGTCTGGCCTGGCGACCTGGCTGGCTTGGTCGGTCTCGGGTTCGGCGACGTGGCTCAATCGTGGCCGTTGGATTTCGATCCAACGGTCACGCGGTTAGGGTTAAGTGACGTGGTTTGACCGGGACGGCTGGCGCGGTCGGGTCTGGGTCGGACTCGAGTCTGACTCGGACTCGGGTCCGGTCGGATGAACAGTGAAACCCGGTTTGGTTTTTCCAGCGATTAAATATTCAAATTAATTCCCAGAAATTCATTTAATTCATTAAAAATAGCAAAACACTCTGAAAAATTTCAGAAAAATTCTAGAAAATATTTTGTAACATTTTGGACTCAAATAAAATATTTCCAACAAAACTTTATTTAAAAAATTAAATTCTTTAATTATTTGAAAAGGGCATAAATTCAAATAAATTCCAAATAAATCCAAAAAAATCCCAGAAAATTTCAAAAATTCATAAAAGTGCCAAATCTTATTTAAATTCATGAAAAGCAAAAATTGGGGTGTTACAAAAAGTTTCAAAATTTTGACTATACCTACGTTTAAAACGACAACTATTTATGATTAGAAAGAGTACTTATTTGTACTCTAGTTTCTTTATATTAACATTGAGATAACACATGTTAAGCTAATATCCTCTTTACTGCTAAAATTCTTAATGATTTAGCAAACAAACACCTATTATGTAGTAAATTCCACACACCCCCCACCCACCCAAAAAAAAGAGTATATGCATCCAATGTATTGCCCCTCGTAAGAGCATCTCCAGCAGAGCCCCTAAACCTTAAAATAGGGAGTGTAGTAAAAAAAACAGATCCAGCAGGGCCTCAACTCAAGCCCCTAAAATTAGGGGGCCCCTAAATTTGCCTCCTCAGCCCCAATTCCCAGGGGGCCCCAACTCAAGCCCCTAAAATTAGGAGGCCCCTAAATTTGCCTCCTCAACCCCATTTCATAGGGACACGAGTATAACCCCTATTATTGAAGATAGGGAAATAAATGAGAGGCTTCGAAAATTTTATCATGTTTTGAAAATTTTAAATTTAAATTTGAAATATCATGTTTTTAAATTGTAAATGTTAATATGCTTATGTTTTATGTATTACAAATATTTTTGATTGAATTTTAGTGGTGTCAAATAAAGATTATACATAGCGGATATGTCAAAATAGGAGAAAAAGTAAAATAGAAATTTTGAGATTTAGGGGTCATTCTTTGGATTTGTGTTCTGAAAACAGGGCCTCAAAAAATAGGGGAGCCCCTATATCCAAAATAGGGACCCTGTTTTAGGGGCCCTTGCTGGAGATGCTCTAACAAAAGATTAGTGCTTGACCCATTAGATTGGCCATATCTTCATTGCTGTTGAAGTTTCAGCACTCGATACCATGGAGACCCTACCTCGAATGGCCGCGTTATATCATTTATTATTAGACTTTGTCAGGATATAATTTTTAACGAAGCTTTGATTTATTTGGCTTCTCTTTCCACCGTGTCATTTTATTCTTTTTTTTCGAATAAAATTATAAATCTAGTTATCTTTTCAACCGTGTTTTCACTAGCAGATGATATCTACCGTGCTCCCTTACCATGATAGGTCACTGACACCGCACTTACCGTGGTAGATGAGCTATCGTGGTACCCGAGATCGACAAATATTTGCTACGACAGGGAGCACGATAAGTGACACGTGTCGTCTATTGATACTTTTAGGGTTCAAGAAGGGGCTAAATTTGTAATTTCATTTAAAAAAAAGAGGCCAAAGATAAAATAAAATTATGCAGAGGCCAAATGCACATAGGCTTCACTTTTAACAATGACATGTACAGCCACATCCATTTCATCCATAGTATTCAATAACGATACAACCATTTCAGCACCTAAATCGGTACGAAGTAGCCATATGTACCATGCCGGTCATATCGGTTCGATACCAATCAATACCGGTTCGATACTGGCCCAATACCAATCAATACCAGTCATGCTGGTAGAATTGATAATATGGTCTATTGAACTATATGTTATATTTGATAGTACTACTATGTGTTTGGAGTAATATTATAAGTAAATTTAGTTTACATATAATTAAATATGTGTATACTTATAAGTATATACTATCATACTAAACCCAAAACGGTATGTCGGTATAGATCGGTATTGGAGCATATCATTTTAAAAGCTAAATCGGTATGACCTTCGATATGGTATTAACAAGTTTGATTTCATCATCCATATCATTGTTTTGATACCACGTCACCTGCCACCTCAGAATCCCTTACCTCCGGGCGGCTTCAAATTTTAAGTTTTCTCGGGATAAACCGGTGGGCCGCAATCTCACCCGTGCAGTTCCCGATCCAACGGCGGCGGTCTACTCCGACACCCACCCCGAAACGCAACAATTCAAACGTTAACAAACCCATCGAAGCCTTCGCCGAAGACGCCCGCGATGTCGAAGGCGGCCGCCGCGTCCCTCCCGCCGCCGCCGCCGGAGGTGGCTCACCTGGTGGAGCTGCTCCAGCGTCACCACCTCGCCCCTGATGCCTCCCTCCTCTCCAACTCCGCTCACTCCGATCTCCTCCAGGTACGTCGCGCCCGCCACCCTCCTCGCTGTCCCCACCCAACCTCCCCTCTCTTACCACTGCTTCCGTGTCTCCGTGACGCCGCAGGCGCGCGAGGAGGTCGCCGCGGAGCGCGCGCGCTACCTCGAAGCCCTGGTGGGTACCCCCGCCCGCTCGTCGGATATCGATTTTAGGGTTTCCATGGGTTCTGATCAGATCTGGTGCCATGCGGTAGGCGGTGTACGCGGAGGCGGTGGCGATGGTGGAGGAGTACCAGCACGCGATCGCAGCAGGTGGCGCCGGCGCAGGCAAGAAGCTCAATTGCTCCCCTCAGGTTCCACTTCTCCCATGCTCTGAAAAGTTCTCATCTTTTCGACGATTCGTGCAGATAGAGCTAGAAATAATCTGACAAAAATGGATATCTGGTGGCTCAGTCTACTTTGTTGGGATTGATCCAGGTGTACGAGTCTTTGGATCATCATCTAGCGGTTGCGGAGGCGGCGCAGAGGTTGAGGCTCCCACTGCTCTCGCAGGATGGGGAGGTACACGAGGAGGAGATTGAAAAGCTGAGCACTTTGTCAAGGAGTTCATTTGATAGTACCATGACAAGTGCCGCGCCCAGCTCAACTTCGATGTCGACTAGTTACAATAACTATAGCAGCACAGGAAGTGCAGTGACTGCTGTGCCTGTTAGTGGTGGTTCGGAGACGGTTGAGCCTGGAGTTGGTGGCATTCCTGATCGTTTTCTTGGAATCACATCGGATTATCTCTACCAGGTGCAGCAAGAGCAGCCTGCCATGACTGTGGTATGTATAACGGTTGAAGCATTTGTTACCGAAACTATCTTCTTAACTAGCAATTGGTGATTTCAGTTTATTTTAGATGATGGATGTGATTCTTGTATTCTCCTTGTGCAAAGGTGAACATGTTCAGTGCTTAATTTTAACGATTTTTATCCTTTTGGTCAAAGAATGAATAAACACATGATTTTCTTTCAAAACTTGGTTGTTTGAACTTTGAAAGCACCTTTGATCTGTCATTGCAGGACATGGTTGATTATCAGAGAACCTTGGCTAGGGAGATTGAGGCTCGGTTAGAAGCCAAGTGTGATGCTTTAGCTGATCTGTTTGCAATGGATGAAAGGGGTCAGTTACTGAAACTAGTGGATGAATACAGATTATTTTTGTGATTTACTAGTTACATGCCCGTGCATTGCTACGAAAAACAAAATTGATAACGAAAAATAAAGATTAAAAAATAAAAAAATTATTTCACAAGATCAAACATATATCTTTAACGCTTCGTTTCTTGCGAAAGCTGGCTAATTAAAGCAACGCTTCGTTTTTTGCGTAGGGCAATTAAGCAGGGCAATTAAGTAGGGCAATTAAGCAGGGCAATTAATGACATGGGTAGAACTCACCAATGCCACCAACTGCTGTTTTATAATAGTAAAGATAAGTTTCCACCTTATCTTTGTATTCATTTTATGCAATAAATCTTGGGGCAGCTCAGATTGAGAAAACAAAACACAATCAGGATTCTTGTGTTGGGAATTGTTTTGTCTCATCTTTTAAAATGTGCTGCAGATTCATCATCCATCAGTCAGGTTTCAAGTTCCAGGCTTCCGGAAAGGTGAATTTTCCCATCTTAGTCTGTCTTTCAATGGTTGTTTTACTAATTTAGCGTATGCAGAAATGCTTGCTTTGCCAACATTCTCTTAGGCCAAGTGTAACATTTTCAGAAATGTCCTCATTTGCTGTAATATTGTACCTCAGATTGTTTCCAGTGCATTCTTAGTACTGGTATCACATTATCATCCCTTCTCTTGGGCAAGCTCATCCATTAATGTTGCTAACTTATCTGACGGCAATTTCCAAGTGTCCACCTTTGCTTGTTTGGAGTTAAAGATTGACTAGTAGGGTGCCCATGCGCAGCAACAGAATCGAACATCTTATTATACACATATCAAACAAATCAACTAATCAAGTGACGGATACATATATTCTCAAGCTAATATCATATTAAGATTGTTTCATAATCTTCAAAGGTGTTCAAATAAAAACATAATAGTCCTACGATGCACTTCATTATACAAAGATCAAACAAAAAATGCGTACCAAAAAAATGATTATACATTACAATTATGTTGTCCCATATAATCCACCATCTAAAAAACAGCAGACAACCCGTTTTAGTTAAAAGAAACATCACAGTATCTAAAGGCTGTCATCTCTTTTAAGTAGTATGCTGAACCCAATCACGATACAGCATACAATGCCACCATCAGGTCTACTGACCCTAGTCAATAATCCAAGTTGAAGGCATCTAAGTCGTATGGGCACAACAACAAACATGTATAGGGCATAAATACTAAGAGTAAATACAATCCAAACAATGTCTTAGTTCATTCCCTAGAAATAACATTTTAAAACAACTCAAGACTTCTAATCAAGAAACATCATTTACCTTGAGTGGGAATTATGAATCAGCTATTAGTGGCTTGGGCACAGGATCAATAGAAAAAAAAGGCAAAATTTCTTTATAAAATGGAAATTCTTTATAAAATTCAATGTTATTACATAGGAATTGAGCAGTACCGCTAGGAGCTTATGCAGAATAGATTCAACATCCTCACCAATGTATCCAGCCTACAAAACAGAGGGAAATAGTTAAAAAAAAAGGTGAACTGAGCACCAACACGTGCAGTTCATTAGATCAAGCTGTTGCACGTCGAACACTCTTACATTTATCGCGGATCATGGTTGAGGATTTTATGTAAGAAAAATGGAGTAAAGGCATTTGTGAGGTGTTCCAATGCTCTCCTCAAAAGTGGGAACCATGAATTTTAATGCACATTAAGAGTTTGATTTGCAACCACTCATACTTCACTACTAACAGTGCTGCTTCAATAATTGTGCAATTTAGTTTATTGGGGAACATAGAAGCAGTGAACCACTACTCAAGAAATTTATGATAATGCTACGCTTTCCATCATACAAACATAGTACCTGTCAGAGGTATTGCTACATTAAAAATCTTTACAGCATTGGGCCATGAGTAGACTAAGCGAATCATGCTAAGAACCAAAAACTTTACAGGGCAAGCAGTGAAATAAAAATAATAATCGGAACACATATTGCAAATACAAGGATCCAATTGATAAAATCTTCACTGCAGCATCCATGATTTTTCAATACCTCCAGATGTTAGTCTCATTTACAGTAAAAAAAGGATAGATAAATTCAAGATGGCAAATTTTGCTCATTATTTTTTTTATCTGTCATAGGAATGAAAAAATAATGCTATACTGTACAATAGCGAAATGCAAAGTGAATGGATAGCTATACTGAACAATAGCAAAATGCAAAGTGAATGTATAGCTATTTCATTTATTAGCATTTGGTGTTGTTGAAAGTTCTATCATATGAATATATAGCATATCAGTATATCACTTTCGATGAATTTATGACTATGAACAGGAAGTACTGTTTGGACACCCAAAAAGCTGTTGATTTTAGATATTTGCTAAACAAAGTTAGCACAGGGAGAAATGGAAAAAGAAGAATGCTCAACAAACAAATTGATTCTAAGCTCGTTAAATCCTTTTATAGTGATTATAAAAATATGGTACAACACAACAACAAAATTAATCTGGCCAACATTAGTTAAAGTCTTACAAGATAGCATACAAAATGAACTAATATAAACAACCTTGATAAGACAAAGATACATCACCTTGAATGAAAGATTGGCTACAGCCACGGTTGTTGTGGCGTCGCCTTGGTGTCCTGGCGCCACTGGTTGGTTGCTACAACTGCTCACCTCGCCTTGGAGATCTAGGCTAGCGTCTAGGAAGTTGCAATGTCCATGGCGTCGCCTCGGTGTCCACGGCGAGGCTCTGGTGACCGACTTGGCCAGTTGGCGGAGGGATTGGGCATAAATCGGCAAAGGGTCAGCTTCCTCTTCATTTGGACAAAATCGGTTGCTCCTTCGACCCTAGCCGCCAATGCATGCAAACCCTAGTCACCGCCCGTCGTTGCGCCGGCCACCCGAGCTCCCCTCCCCCCAGTGGCGGAAATAAGAAATTTCTAATGGGTGTGCCTTTGCCGGTCTGCCGTAGTGTTGTGCTGAGCGTCTGCGCTGTCTGTCATGCCAGATCCCTTGCCTCTGCGCTGCTTGCCGTGCGCCCGTGCGCCCCCCTTGCCTCAGGACCCCGTGCCGTGCTCTCGTTCGACGGTGAGCCACTTGCCACGCCGCTCGCCCGATGGCCCGAGCTGCCTGCCTGCTGCACCCCTCCGCGCCCGCGCTGCATGGACCGTGCTTCCACCTGAGTTAGCGCGCCACCGCTCACCATCTGTTCGACCAAAACCCCCCCAATGCCGCCGCCACCTCCCCCGCAATGCCGCTGTTGCGCGCGGCGCTCCGCTGCCTCCTCCCCACTCGCTTGGGGAGCATGGAGAAACCCTAGGTAGTGGCACCTGATGGTGTAGCACCGTGCGATGAGAAGGCAGAGGCACGGAGCGGCAACATCGGGTGTTGAGCGACGACGCCGAGGAGTGGAGCAGTGCGGAAGGACTATCGGTCGGCCTGGCTGGGCGGCGTCGAGGAGGGGAGGCGACGACGAGCTAGGTGACGGCCAACGGGCGGGGGTGGCCGAGCATTGGGTGGGGCCAGGGTGACGACGCTGAGGAGTGGAGGCGTGGAGCTGCACAGAGGAGCCCATATCTGGAATTTTAGGTGAGGGGGAGGGGACTCAGGGCTGTGCCGAGTTGCAAAATTTTGGGAATGCCAGGGTATACCCGGCACCCCCTAGTTCCGCCTCTGCCTCCCTCCTCCACTCCCTCTGGTAGTTCGGTGAGCTCCCCTGACCCTGAGTCCCCTACCATCCTGCTTCTTCTTCCTCTGTCAGCCTAGAGGATGGGCAGCAACACAACCTCGATGATGCCAAGAGACAGACAATCTGAGCTGGAATGTATATACCATTCCCAAACTCAACTTGCGCTAAGTGTTCCCTTTCATGGGAAATAGGTTAGATATGTTAGGTACATATAGTAAAGAATATCCTATATTATTATAGAAAGCCATTAATTTTGCTTACAACAAAGCATACGCAACAACGTGGAAGAACAAAACTAACACCCAACCTTATTTGTATACAATGTCATTAGGGCACGAACAGATATGGCAATCACAACTCTAAAGTGATCTGAATGAAATCTTAGAAAAGTTTCACCCCAAAGGACAATTCTTGCCTCTTTATTCTAAACAAAAAAGCAACATGGCTAGACTATACAATAGATGGAATAGAAAAGGAGCATATGTAGAGATAAGCACCGCAAGAGATAAAAGCCATCCGAACGCAAATCCAAAATATGGATTATAATCATGACCTTACAATTAGCATAGAAGCTAGCCTTAATCATACAGGTATCCAATCAAGAGAGAGCAAGGCTCAATTTTACCATGTCACAAAAAATTCCAAGTTTTTAACATTATGCTTGTCTGTTTTAGACCATATGACCTGTGTATACACTCGAAAGGCAAAAAAAGAAAGAAAGAAAGAACTGAGAAAGAAACATGAAGAAACGGTCATCATCAATCGTTCATTGAAGTGATCGCTCTGATTTCAAATGATAAACACAACTGCAGGTAGACAATCCAGGGATGTTCAACGTACACGGAAAAATTGTCTTTGCGATCAACATTCTAGCCGTGTTATATATTTGTATATCAAATTATGGTGGCACACATTGCAGAGTTATGGATCGGAGAGAAACATTAAGATAATGGGAATAACTAAAGTTGTAGCCTTGTACAAGGTTTGCGAGTCGCAAAGTCGAGTCGAGTCGCTAGGGTACCGACTTGTAGACTAGTCGTGACTAGGTCAGACTAGTCGATACAAGTCGATGACTATACATTATAATTTTCTATAAATATACCAACATACTTCGCCCGCTCTGCTCTCCTCCGCCCGCTGCTTGCGCTCTGCTCTGCTCCGCTCCTGCTCTCCTCCGCCCGTTGCTTGCGCTCTGCTCGGCTCGCCTCCTCCGCCTGCTCAATGGCGCCCTGCTCCTCCGCCCGCTCGAGGGCGCTCTGCTCCGGCGTGGTGGCGTCCGGCGATGAAGCTCCGGCGGCGACGGCGGCATCAGCAAACTAGGTTTCTTCGGTCCTTGACTCCTTACTCCTGTCTGGCTTCGGTCATCGGTTTGGGCTTTAAGCTGGCCTAGTCGGGCGACTAGGCTGCTCCGGCTAGTCGCGGTTAGCCGCCGGCTAGTCGGCTAGTTGCTCGACTAGCGCAACTTAGTCGAGTTGGGTGCAGCGACTAGGTTCGCTGCACCGACTTGTCGGCTAGTTGTCGACTAGTCGTGACTAGTCACGCGACTTTAAAACACTGGCCTTGTAAGCACACAGATAATAGAGAAATTGAGAAAAGGCATAAGGGAAGGCCTCACCGATTATAGAGGACACCGTCGGTATGGCGGACCATCATTATCGAGGGCAGGCCCAATCGGCCAGGATTGAGGCCTCTAGAGGCATGGGTGGCCATCAATGCCAGGGTGGAGTCAATTGGGTGGAAAATCACGCAAATACGGATGACCATGAACCCCTAGGGCGAGGCCAATCACGATGGCAGTGCGGGAGATGCAAGGAGGGAGTGGTGGCGACATGATTGGAAGGTAGCGGCATGCTGATTTGGCCGATGGTGGAGCTCTATTTTGGTGGCAGTGGTGGGCGAAGGCGTCAAATTGGGTGGATGGCCGACGATGACACGATTGGAAGGCAGAGGCATGTTGATTTGGCCGGCCGTGGAGCTCGATTTGGGCGGCAGCAGTAAGGGAGGAGGTCAGCGATGGCGTCGAACTGGGCGGCCTACGGTGGAGCTCGATTTCGGGCGGGGGCAGTGAGGAAGGTGGTGGGTGGCTGCATAGAGGGAGAGGCAGGTGTGTTGGCAGCGCGTAGAGAGAAGGGAAGGTAACTGGGGTGTGGTGAGATTGTGAGAGGGGAAAACCAGCAAAGAAATCGTGGAGAGGAGCGCTGCTTGTAAGCCGGTTTTGTGGGATTGGTTGGTGCACGGAACGTGGGGAGCACTGTGCCCGTGCAGAGTGAGGGGAGTCGTCCAACGGGGTGGGCGTAAAGTCCATCTTTTATTAGTTAAGATAGGGAGTCCATGATAGGTGTTTTCGATAATCATCTCTTCCCCTTCGACAGGGTGAAGTTGATCATTGAAGAGATAGAAAAGGAAGAGGCTCTTCTACTGGAGGATCTTGCTTCCATGGACAGGAAATTTGCTGAACACTATAATGTACGTGTGTAGATGTTGACTAATTGCTTAAATTTCACTTAGGAAGTTAGCCAACTTTATTTTTAATAGAAATTCTTCCTCTGAATTCTATCCAATTACTTATGGCTCCTCAAATTTCAAAAGGTCCTGGAGCAAATTCTTTCTGTACTTATACAATTTGTTAAAGACAAGAAATTGGAACATCAACACCAATATGTAAGCCTTCTTGTATTCCTTTTGTGATGCTACTTCTAGGGAGAGAAAATAGAATCTCTTAATATTGTTAGTATTATTTGTTTATGTGCTTTAGCTTTCTCTTTTATGGGCTAACAGGATGATCTAAAGAAGACCTGGCTTATCAAAAGGTGTCGGACAATGAATGCTAAACTAAGGTTGGTACCTGCATGGCTGCATCTGTGGCCGTAGTATATCACTAATAACTGATCTTAATCTATATTCTGTTAATCATAACTGAGTATTCATTGTACACCAAGATTTTTTATTCCAATTGTGATAAGATTGAGACTTAATTAACTATATATTTTTTTCATTTGGTTCTAGCTATCTTGAACATCATCTCTTGCGTGATACTTACACCAAGGAAACTGTACCAGCACTACATAGGGTCAGGTAAAGATGACTTAATTGATCTTAAAAATTGATCTGATATGTTAATTGGCATCTATTATTCTCTGAGGTAGATCCAATATATCGAATGTTTTGTCTGTTTTTCTTTGCAGTAAAGAACCATTCTAACATATTTACTGTTTGTTGCAGGAAATATCTTGTAGAGGCCACAAAAGAAGCATCCAATTCCTATAATGAAGCGGTATGATACAGCATTAACCTTTCTTTCATAATCTTTGAAATGTTTGGGACTTTGGTCCTTAGTAGCAAATGGTCATTAGTCTATATAGTCCTTAACTACCAACCTGGACCATGTGAAAGGTTATATGGCTATGTATTTCCTACTGAGTATTGTGGATGGTTAGGTTTATTCATAGCAATCAATTTTGACCGGTATACTTTGCTAGTACACCCAGAATACTGGAATGGGGTTGTCAGTGACAATGGACTGGTTAAAATCATAGTGCTGTGGTTAAAATCCTGTAGGTCTTGCATACCAGCCGGTACATGAGTACCCTAAAATGGTTTTGGGGGGTGATTTTGATGATGTGGACCTCACTCAATGTGGTTTTCACCATATTGGCAGCAACATGATCGAGTTTTGATAATGAGGATCCGATTGAAGGGTGTTGACATCCACATCGTCGATATCTTTCTCATTCCTTTTCTCTCTATATACGTTCTCTTCTTTTCGTCATCATCCATTCTCTCATTTGGATCTGCATTAGCAAAAATCGATGACATGGCTATCAGCGTGGCTAAAATCACCCTGAGTTGGATCCCCATTAGCAAAATTGCTCGCCAGAACCGTATTAGGGTGTAATTTGACCGATTTTGTAAGTTTGAGAGTGCTAAATACCGAGTTTTATAGTTGATGGAGTTAAACGGACTTTTTGGAAAGTTCAAGGGTGTAAAATAGACTTATTAAAAAAAAGATCAGACGAACTAAGTGATACCTAGAACTCTAGAAGTTACAGAACTCTAGAAGTTATATGAAGGAGTCAACATCAGAGGTGCCAATAATAACGTATCAGAATGAAGTCTAGCTTGAAGAAGATTATATGGTGCATGTATGTTCTGAGTTTTGCAAGCTAAGAGTTTGATTTTCTGTACCAGTAGGCAATTACTTGATGACTTATTGATTTTCTTGGGGTGCATTGAGAATGTGACAAGTTTAATTCACCTCATCCAAGATTCAGATATGATTACAGCCTAGAGGGTATTGTTAATGTATTTCATAACAAGAACCGGGCATATAATGCTCCATACCCATCGCTTAACTCCATATTTGGAGGAAATGAATGCCATCTTTCATTATCCACTTTATCTGATAAGGGGGGAAATAAATCTACTGATCATGTAAATGTTAGCTGTGATGTTTTATCTTATGTCAGGTTTCACGACTACGTGAGTATCAAGGTGTAGATCCACACTTTGATGTAATTGCAAGGCAGTATCACGAGATTGTAAAGGTATTTTGACTCGTTTTCACTGCTCTTAACTATCTTACATTTGATGAATCTTTTGTAACCTATTTTTATCTGCAGAAACTAGAGGGCATGCAGTGGACTATTCATCAGGTTGAGATGGACCTGAAGCCACATCATGATCATTCAGGTGTCTAAATCCCATTACTATTGGGTACCAAACATCTTTCACGTTTGTTACCAGAATGCCCTGGATGCAGAGTTTGTGAATCCCAATAAGGCCCTGCTTGGATGAGTGGTAATTTCTTGGGAGGTTTTAGGATTTAGTTCAAATTTAAACTAAATCCT
Organism: Rhipidocladum racemiflorum; assembly: GCA_036346355.1. NCBI lineage: Eukaryota > Viridiplantae > Streptophyta > Magnoliopsida > Poales > Poaceae > Rhipidocladum > Rhipidocladum racemiflorum. The sequence continues at coordinate 56,544,374 of CM070572.1, read as the reverse complement.
AAAACATTCCAATGAAATACCCCTAATCCAAGCACCCCCTAAGCCTCGTTCAACTTGGCGGATTTGCTGTTTGTTGCTCCCGACTGATTAGGCCGGATGGCGTCTACACACTACTACGGACATGCAGATCTGTGTCGGTTCGGAACCGACATTAGTGTCGGTTTTCGAACCGACAGATATACCGACAGTGATAATCGAGGATTATCAGTGTCGGTTAAAAAACCCGACACAAATAACCTTATTAGTGTCGGTTCAGACCCAAGAACCGACACAAATAGTCAACAAAATAGTGTCGGTTCTCACAAATAACTGACACTGATAGTCAATATATCAGTGTCGATTCCAACTAAGAACCGGCACAAAAGGTAAATATATCAGTGTCGGTTCTAACCAAGAACCGACACAAATAATACCCTGGCTCAGCTAGCCAACACATGCACACGCATGCACATTACACATGCACATTACACAGCACCAAGGTTTCAAATCTCGTTTTGAGTCAAATCTCGGAGGTTCCCGAAATCCGAAATTTCGGCGAGATTCGGAAATTTCGGACAAAATCCGGACGAATTGCAAAAACCAAATTTCAAATCCGGTTTTTTCTCACGGAAATCGAGATCTCGGAAATCACCGAGATCTCGTGAAAACACCGAGATCTCGCCCAAATTGAACCGGTGAAAAATGGTTCAAAATCGTCAAAAAATTTTGAAATTTTTTGGATAGTCCTAACACATCACTAATGTTTCCATAAAAATTTGAGATAATGATCAATCATGAGGAATTTTTAAAAATCTAACATGGTAAAGTCGTGATAAAAACCGTATATAAAATCGCTTTAATTTTTCAAATGTAACAAATGAACTTCAAGTCATTTGAAAAGTTTTATATATGTTCCTATGTATTAAGGGAGGTTTTTTCTTAAAAACCACCTGATTACGAGGAGGTTCTTTCTTTGAAACCACCTGCTTTGAGTTTTAACTAAGAAAAGATCAATGCCATAAATATGAGCATGATTATGTATATATGAACCCCACCCATATATACATAGGTGAGTTAATCTTGCACTCTTTATAAATACATGTTATCTTAGGTTTTAAATTTTGTTTTTCAATATATATCATTCAATAATTTTGAAGTGGGTTTTGTACCACTATTTCCACTTCACTTCTCTCTCATAGTCATACACAGATTGATTCCAACTATCAATGTCAGTATCAGATACATTTCTCTCTGCTGTTTCAATGCACTAGAAAAGTTCATATGTATTAAAAAAGTTCAAACCACTTTAGAAAATTTTGAAAATTTTTGTGAATGGTTCTAACACATCCATAATATTCCCATAAAATTTTAAAAATAATCAATCTTGAAATTTTTAAAAATTCGGAAAGTCCTAACCGACAAATTGAACCGATCAAAAAATGGTCAAAAACATGTTAAAATTTTTTGAAATTTTTTGTGGATGATCTTGATCCTAAACCCAAGCAAATACAATGCATAAAAATCAAAATCCGGCAAAAAAGTACCAAATCTGAGATTGCCGAGATCTCGCCGAAATTGCCGAGATCTCACGAAATCCGAGATTTGAATTTTTTAAATTTTTGAATTTTCCGAATTTTGAATCTCGGAGGGGTCCAAATCCGAGATTTCGCCGGATCTCGCCAATTTAGCCAAATTTGGATCCACATACATTACACCTTCTACATCGCTTCTTATTTTCTGTTGCTCTGGTTATTACGAGAATTACTCTGTTTATATTGAATATTTTAAAATATTGTTGCGACAGATCGTGCCAAACAGATTTCTGAACCATTTTGGTGGAAAGATATAGAATACCGATAGGAGATTCTAGTTTCATGGTTCCTGATATCTTTTCCCCAAAATGTTTCAGAAATCTGTTTGGCACGATCTGTCGCAACAATATTTTAAAATATTCAATATAAACAGAGTAATTCTCGTAATAGCCAGAGCAACAGAAAATAAGAAGCGATGTAGAAGGTGTGTGCTGTGTAATGTGCATGCGTGTGCATGTGTTGGCTAGCTGAACTAGAATATTAATTCATTATTGTTTTCTAGCTAAACATAATAAGGGTTAGGTATGAATGCTTAAGCATTAATATCAAATTTTCAGGCTTAGTTATCCTAAAAGAACCATCTCATTCATAACCAAATAATATAAATGATAGAAAACTATATGTATATAATTTTACATTGCACCAACTGTTTCAGGGAAAAATATGAAACATCATCACACTCTGTATTGATATATATATCAATCGGAGTGCGATGGAGGCACAATTCGTTCCAGATTAGTACAAAAGACTTGGTCATTGTTGTCAGGGTCACGAAACTCGCCATTCTTGTTGATGATTTGACTCATGATGAACCAGGCGAGTTGTCCCTGAATGGCTTTGATTTCTTTTTCGTGCAGTCCATCCGTAGGCAATTTGAGGCGCTATAAGTAAATAAAAAAGTAATTTGAGCTTTCGTAGCTATCGTTTGCGTTGTTTAGCATGACAAATCTCTACGTCATTGTCTACTAATGTAGAATCTAAGATTTTTCGCATGTATTGGCAGACAAAATATCCACATAAATTTATGTCTTGCGACTGTTTGACACTGCAAAGAATAAATAAACTTCATGCCAGTTAACTTCAAATCTTTCATCGAGACCAGTTTTTTTATGTTTACGGAATAACCGGACGGAACTTTCACACCATGCAAGCAATTGCAAAGTTCTGTTCTCTCTTTCTTGGATAGAGTGTAGCAAGCTGAGGGAAGATAAAGTCGGCCTGACCTCGGATCTGATTTTCATATCTTCTAGGTCCTTTCGTGACTTGATTCCATCCTTGGTTTTGTTAGAAATATTCAATAAAAGACCAATTAAGCTGTCACATACATTCTTCTCTACGCGCATGATATCGATGCAGTGTCGAACTTCTAAGTCTTTCCAATAGGGCAAGTCCTAAAATAACGAATTTTTTTAAATAATATTATTTTAATCAAAATTTACAGAAATAATATGCCGAAAAAGAAAATAGCAAAACTACCCTCCTACTCCCTCTGTCCCACAAAGAGTGCATTTCTAGGATTTTTAAGACAGATTAGTGTGCAAGGTAAATGACTAATGTGACCCTCATTACTCCATACACAAGCATGATGATGCTTCGGTTTCCACAAGCACTTAAATGAGCATGCATACACTTACAGTTGGGCCCTACGGACTAAAGATGCACTCTTTGTGGGACAAAATTTGAACACTAGAAATGCACTCTTTGTGGGACAGAGGGAGTATGTCCATTTGAATTGGCGACAGGGTCCTGTCGTCATTTGAAATGGACATAGGAGTCAAATGGCGACAGGGGGTAAAATCGGAATTTTCCCCGTCCTAGGACATTCAAGCACGACCCGTTTCAAATGGCGACAGGCCCTTGTCGCCAATTCAAATGGCGACAGGACCCTGTCGCCAATTCAAATGGACATAAGAGGGTAGTTTTGCTATTTTTATTTTCGGCATATTATTTCTGTAAATATTGATTAAAATATTATTATTTTAAAAAAAATTCCTAAAATAACGATCTCTTCTTCCACGTGGTCTTCTCAGTTTGGGATCTCGATGTATTATTACTACCTTTTCCAAGTACAACATTAATATCTTTAACCATATCATATACTTCTTCCCCACGATGAGGCCTTGGAGCTAAACCGTTCTCCTTTATTCCGTCAAATTGTTTCTTCATATTGTGGTAGGGGTGATTCCTTCGAAGGAACCTACGGTGACGCATATACATAGTTTTCCTTGAGTTGTTGAGCCACACACTATCTGTTTCATCGAAGCATTGTGGACATGCTTTGGCTCCTTTTATAGTACGACCAGATAGGTTATCTAGGGCAGGTAAATCATTGATGGTGCAAAACAATAATGCACGTAGAGTGAAGTACTCTCGTTTGTACTCATCCCAGACCTGCACACCTTCGTTCCACAGTATCAGAAGATCTTTCACCAATGGTTGTAGGTATACATCAATATCGTTGCCAGGTTGTCTTGGCCCTTGAATAAGCAGCGACATCATAATGTACTTTCGCTTCATACACAACCAAGGAGGAAGGTTGTAGATACAGAGAGTCACGGGTCAAGTGCTATGAATGCTACTCATATTACCGAAAGAATTCATTCTATCTGTATTCAATCTAAATCTTATATTCCTAAGTTCATTTCCGAAGTTGTTCCTGAAGAGCCTATCGATGGTTCTCCACTGGGCAGAATCAGGAGGGTGTCTCAGCTTTCCATCCCTCTTAGGCTCTTCTGAATGCCATCGCAACAATTTGGCGTGCTTTTTGTTTCCAAATAAACGTTTCAACCGAGGGATTACTGGCAAATACCATACCACTTTAGCAGGATGTCCTTTCTTCACCTCGATGACATTGCTGTCATCACTCTTACGCTTGTATCTCGATGCTTTGCATACCGGACATACATGCATGTCTGAATAATCTTTGTGATAGAGTATACAGTCGTTTGAACATGCATGTATTCTTTCTACTTTCAATACCAAGGGACATACAACCTTCTTTGCAAGATATGTGGTTTCAGGCAATACGTTTCCCTCTGGAAGCATGTCCGCTAAGAGATGTAACAACGCCGTGAAACTCTTATCGGACAAACCATTGCTTGCCTTCAATTTTAGTAGTGAAAGCACGGTGTGTAACTTTGTGTATTCCTCCTTGCAACCCGGGAACAAAGGTTTGTCTGAGTCCTCCATCAAACCCTGGAATTGACTAAACTCTCTCTGACTAATGTAGTTCCCTTCTGCATCGCGCAACATCTGAGCCAGATTATTGTCATCATCGACGAGCAACCTATCCTCATCGGAGCCGTAACTGATGTCAGCTACCATGTTGCTAGCTCCGTCGTTGATGACATTATCACCTTCATGTATGATCTCTTCTTCACCGTGCTTTGCCCAATGTGTATAGCCAGGTAAAAAACCCTTTCGAATCAAGTGCAAGTGGATATGCTCTTTGTCTGAAAACATCTTCTCATTCTTGCAATCAATACACGGACAATGTATGTATTCCTTTTTCTTTTGCAACTTGTCCTCCTCGGCGAATCTTAGAAAAGCAGAGACGCTGTCGATGTATTCTTAACTATAATGGTCTGCACTGTACATCCATCTTCGGTCCATCTACAATTAATTAACGTAAACGATTATCAGACCTAAACATTAAATTACAACTAGAATCCGCAAATCAATGCTTATTAAAATATAGTATCTTAATTAAATAAATTAATCATCTACAATATGCTAGGTCAATAAAAACAAACTAAAAATAAACCTTTAATTTGAACCACATATAAATTAACCTTAATTGAGCTAGATGTATGCATTAAATTTCAGTTAAATCACTATACATCAATGCTTATTAAAATTTACTTTAATATCTTAAATTTAATATATGTTTGATAATAATTAATTAACTAATAATAGTGGATGGACATAATTTTAATCTATATTATATAAAGCTAAGCAAAATTTTATCTAATGGAACTAGGTAATAAATTCATCATCTACAAAATGCTAGATCAATAAAAACAAACTAAATCTAAACCATAATATGAACTACATATAAATTAATCTTAATTGAATTAGATGTAAACATTAAATTTCAACTAGATCACTACAAATCAATGCTTATTAAAATTTAATATATGTTTGATAATAATTAATTAGCTAACAATAATAGATGGACATAATTTTAATCTATACTATATAAAGCTAAGCAAAACTTCATCTAAGTAATAAATTCATCATCTACAAAATGCTAGATCAATTAAAACAAACTAAATCTAAACCATAATTTGAACTACATATAAATTAACCTTAATTGTACAATTTCTAAATATTAAATTGCATCTAGATCACAAGTCAAGAGAGGAGAACAAATTACTCACATTGAAACAACTAGAGGAAGTACAAATACTCCAAATACCAATGTTCAAGAAGGCGCTAGGCGCTAGTCGGGCGGTGAGGTAGGGCCCAGCGCCTAGATGGATTAATCGGATCTAGGCGGTCAGTCCTAGGCGATCGGATAAAATAGATTATGGTAGATATGGAGGATGTAAAGAACCAAATAACTAAGCAATTAAGCACACAATTAGATAAATAACATAGACATAATGACATAGTACCACCCAAAGAAATAAGTTCTTACACAATAACCTACAAGCAACAAGCCACACAAGCGTTCATAGTTGAAATTTAGCAAAAGTGCAAAACACAAGTTTTCAAGCATGATAAAATGGTGATTAAGGTTTCAATCTCAGCCTTCGTCCTCTACACCATAATCCTTGCTTGGGATCACTTCTTCTTGCTCTGATTCAAACTCAACTTCGTCATCATCTCCCTCTTCCTCGTCCTCTTCCTCTTCTCCTTCCCCTTCAGACTCCCAATCATCTTCATGTAATTCTCTCACTCTTGAGCTCCTACGATGTTGCATGGCTTCACCCGCCCCACTTGCTTCATCAATAATCCTCCAAGAAAGGCCCGTTTCAGGATCCACATCATCATCGTCCACACCATTAATCAACCAACCTTGTGCATGTCTAGCATCGCTAGTTAAAAGGACATCAATATTCTTGGTCTTGCTTTCCACTTTTCTTCTCAACAATTTTGCATTGAATTGAATAAAGACTAGATCTCTAAGACGGCGAGTATCTAGCTTATTTCTTTTCTTAGTATGGACCTACATTACAAGTTGCAAAGAATGAGATGACATAATAAAGTTAAGTATATAATCAATTATGGGACTTCAGAGTTAGTTAATTACCATGTCAAAGGTGCTCCAATTCCTTTCACAACCCGATGAACTTGCCGTCAAAGAGAGCAACCTTATTGCCATTTTTTGCAAATGTGGAACATGACCTCCATATTTGGTCCACCAACTTGCTAGATAATAGGATCCAAATGAAACAACATCGACGATCAATGACAATGAGAATTGAAAGTGAACAATATGCATCTATCAATGAAACTGAAGTAATGAACAATGGATTACCGGGAATAATAGAGGATTTTTGGCATCCAATTAGAGCAATAGCCTTCCCAAATAATCCTTCTTTATGTCTAAATTTGTCAAATTCCACATTTATCACTACATCCATTTCCTCAAGATCACCATGGTAAAAACGATCAACACATTCATATAATCCTTCTTTTATAGTTTGATCCATAAAGATAGTTGGATCACGATAGCAATAATATGGATTCAAGACATAACATGCTAAGTGCAATGGAGAATCAAGCCTTCTCTTCATTTTTCTATCAATGGCTTCCATCAATAACTTATAGTTGGGCTCATGGTTGTTCAAGGCCTCCTTGATTTGCTTCTTTGCCTCTAAAATTTCTCCATAGATAAAAGCCATAGAAGGACCATCTCCATCAACAATGCGAAGAACTCGAACTAATGGCTCAAAAACCTACACGTAATGGCAATATATGACACTTCTAAATAGCAAACAAAGAAAAATGAATTAATGGACATCAAGTATTAACTTTGTTTACCTTCAAACAACTGTTCACACCATTCCAAAAGGCCATACTGATGATTGTGCCCGTTGCCTTTAGTCCTTTACCTTTCTTTGTGAGAGGGTAATCATCCCATTCCTTGCTAACTGCCATGTTCCGTAGCTCGGTTTGCTTCTCAATTAGACTTTGCAAAGTAAGAAATGCCGAAGCAAATCTAGTCACACCGGGCCTAATTATATCTCTTTTCTTTGTGTGCTTTCTCAACAAAGCCAAGGTCCTATGGTGCGAATAAATAAAAATAGTCATAGCCTTTGCTTGCTCAACCGTTTTCTTGTACTTGGCCATGCCACCAATTCCTTGTAGTATCAAGTTAATAGTGTGAGTTGCACATGAGTTCCAAAAAATATTTTGTCTTTTCTCTAATAGCAAATCTCTTGCCCCCATGTTGTTTGAAGCAATGTCGGTGACAACTTGCACTACATTTTGTGGACCTATTTGTTCAATGCAATTATCAGCATACTCAAAGATGAACTCACTTGTGTGTGCTTCTTCAGAAACCTCCTTTGATTGTAGGAAACTAGTCCCTAAGCTACAATGCACACATATGTTCATTATGCTTCTCCTTTTTTGATATGTCCAAGCATCGGTCATGATAGAGCATCCACTCAAGGCCCTTTCTTGTTCATGTGGCTTCAACAAATTCTTGGCTCTCTCCACTTCTTCCTTTAACAACTTCTCACGACATTCATATTGGGAAGGACCGGGATAGTTTGGGCCAAAGCGACCAATAGCTTCCAACATTTGCTTGAATTCATAATTATTGATGGCATTGAATGGTATGCCTACATGAATCACATATGCAAGAATATAAGGTTAGCAATAGGCCAATAGCGATGATATAATAAAAAATAACCAATATATTAGTTGAGGAGGCATACCATGAGCATAAAGCCATCTAGCAACATATTGGTTGCACATGTGAAGTCTTTCTTTAGCGATGTGTTGATTAATGCTTGTTTGTCTATTGGCCCGTGATAAAGGAATAGAAGGATCAACGGGCGCTGCATATTTCTCCCTAGGCCCTACTGCCCGAGGTCCCTAGGACGACCCAATCACCTCAAACCCTTCTCCTTCTCCTTCATTACGATCGATGATCACTTCGTTCCTTACCTCTTGTTCTTTTGTATGCTTGACTCTCTTCTTTTCTCTAACATCACCAATTGATTTTTTGCACTTATCTTGATCTTCCTTGTTAGACTTGGGACATGCTTTGACATTGCCTCTTATATGTCCAACATGTTGTTTAATTCTATAGATCCCCCACTAACTTTCTTCCCACACAATTTGCACTTCACTCTATCCAAATTATTTTCATCCACAAGGATCCCATATTCGCATCCTATATCATCAGAATTTCTTTTGAGAAGGTTAGAACTCGATTCTTTTGCAACCGATGCTTGGGATGACGACATAGATTCTAATATACAAATTACAAAATATTAAATGGCATTAGCATTTAGCAAAACCAATTACCTACACTAGTACACTACAAACAGAGAGAGGGGGGACTGGGGAGAGACAGAGAGATCGAGAGAGCAGAGAGAGGCAGGGAGACTGGGGAGAGGCAGAGAGAGATCCAAAGAGTGGGGAGAAGCAGAGAGAGATCAGGAGAGGCGGCGGAGGGGCGAAGCCAGGGGAAGGAGAGGCGGCGGAGGGAAGGAGTGGCGGCGAAGGGGTGGAGCCAGAGGAGGGAGTGGCGGCGGAGGGGCGGAGCCAGAGGAGGGAGTGGCGCTGGAGCCGCGGAGGGGCGGAGCGGGGAGAAGGCCGCCGCAGGGGAGGGAGAGGCGACAGAGGGGGCAGAGCAGGAGAGGGAGTCACCTGTGCGGCGGCCGGCGGCGATGGCTAGGTCTCTACCGAAGGTCCCCCGTGCGCGCCCGTGTCTCCATCGGAGGTCCTCCCGTGCGCCTGTGTCTGTCTTTTTATTGCTCCTTCGCCCGTGGCTCCATCAAAAAGTCGGCCGCCTAAGCGCCACGGATCCCGCCGCTTAATCTCACGGCCGCTGATTCGCCTAGGCGGTGGAACCGCCTAACGGCCCGCCGAGGCCCGAATCGCGGCGGCCGGTGCCCGCTGAACGCCTAGGCGGCGCCGAAATCCGATTTTTTGAACAGTGCCAAATACAGCAAATGAAATCTAAAATGGAGCTCGGAAGAAGGAAGAAGGAAGCAGGCGATCGGTAAGAAGGAAGAAGCAGGCCATCGGTAATGGAGGAGCTGTGAGCAACAATACTTATATAGGGTGATTATTAGTGTCGGTTATAGTTAAAAAACGACACTAACAATGTATTATTTGTGTCGGTTCTAGTTACGAACTGACACTAATAATTGGAAAAATATTTTGTGTCAGTTTGTAATTACAATCGACACTAACAATTTTATATCTGTACCGGTTCCATTTACAAACCGACACAAATACTATTTGTGTCGGTTTCAATTACAAACTGACACTAATAAGTAATTATTTGTGTCGGTTGCAATTACAAACCGACACAAATAATGTTCCCGCCATTTTGAGTTTTAGAACCGACACAAAAGCTTTATCTGTGTCGGTTCGAAAAAACCGACATAGATGGGCCTACACCTATTACGTGTTCTGTAGTAGTGACATTGTCGGGACCCCGAATTTGCAAATCCGGACCCTCGTAGTATTCAAGACTAGTCCAGAACGCCGCTTAGTGCACCGATCTTAACATCGGTAAATATCACAATCATACCATTCGATATTATCAAAGTACTTTATTTAAATAACTAAATCGTTACTCGACCTTATGGTCAAGCTACAAATATATGCCTCATAAGGCAAAACTTATTAAAGAGAAATAATAGCGGCAAATGAAAATCAAATAAGGTAACATCGTGGCGCCATCCAGATACCACGAGCAACCTGATCGCTCGCTTCCCTAAGTAGATTCGGGATCCTCTTGGAGTTCCTCCTCCAAAGTCAGCATCTCTTCTTCAATCGATATTATGTTGAGGCAAGGGTGAGTACTTGGTACTCAAGTCATGCACAGAATGCAAGCTAATATACTACATGCATGGCTTGGTACAAAGGAATAGCTCAAGGTATATTTGCGATAACGACATTTGACAAATAATGTAAGTAGATTCAAAATGAGAAATAAGTAAAGCATAAATAACTTTTCAAGAAGTTTAATAAACATTTTCCCCTATCCTAAACCATATTTCCATCATCTTCATTACTAAACCAACTCCACCTTTCAAATCCAAGTTATTTTTGAGAAAATCTAACCCTTATTTGTAATTCCCCGAGCGATGTCCAAGATCTGGACACTAGCTTATTCGAATAGATTCTAAACTCTCGAGAGGTTATGCACTTTACCCACAAGATACAACCAAACACCACAAAAGCGAGTTCAGTGAATAAAGCCTTTGAAGCCTCAAATAACACAGGTGGTCCTCCTGTCAGGTTTACACCATCCCTTCCCTTAGCCAAGGCGAAGTATGGGACCAACACAGATTAGATGGGTATCTCGCCACGACCACGACACGCCCCCGCACAATCACACAAACGCGTAATTGACACCCCGAGGCTCCACAAGTGAGTCCTGTGACTTAGTCAACTAGGCCGCCCATTCCATGCATGTGGTTGCAAGTATGACCTGGCTCAAAGGCTTGCAAGGTTAAGTCCTTAGAGTGACCAGTGGCAAGACTACCCGAAGAACCAAAACAACACTCCCAATGCCACAACCGCCCACTGATTACTCTTGCCACATGCCCGTTGGCGAAATCGCTTATCAAACCCCGCTTGATTACCATGCACCACGTACATCAACATCACATGATACTTCTCCCAAAACAGTTCAATATATCATTAAGTCAATATTAACATTTGATTGTCCAAAACCATGTCATGAGCACGTGAGCGGTCTAAGCAAGATACTACAACGGCCTATAACCCATGTTGGCAATTTAATAATGTCCAACTAGTAATCCACAACTAGGGTGACAAAGGGTCATGGCACATACTTAAGTAATCAAGGTGTCATATAGCAAATTGGTACTTATCTAACCACCAGGTTTTAAACAAAGTATTTTCTAATTGAACTAGCATGCAATAGTTTAAATCAAAATAGATTTAAATAGGATCAACATGGTCAAAGCACAACTTGCCTTCAAAAAGTACTTGCTCTTGGTCTTGAGTTGGATCTGAGTCAACACTTCTCCTTCGAATCCTTCCTAGAAGCGCTTCAACGTCTACTCGTAAAGCGTGTAAATAGCAAATACGCAAATAAACAATAGGCAAAACATCCCAAAACTCCAAATAAAATCCATAAACAGTAAAGAACATAATTTTACGGATTTTTTAGGAACTGGAATCGTTCAAATCGGAGTTAAAATGCAAAAGTTATGATTTATTAAAGTTTAAATAATCGATTAAATAATATTACGAGAAAAACTTTAGTCCAAAAATTAAATAAAATTTATATTTAGGTAGATCTCAATTTTATACAAATTTAGAAATTTGAATCACTCAAATCGAGCACTTGAAACAGTTATAAGCGTTTGAAGTTTGAAACAAAATCAAATCATTATTTCGAATTAATAAATCATTTTCTTTTTCGAAATTAATTATTATACAAGATGGACACGTGTCATCCTCGTGATTGGTCCATAGTGACCCGTGGCGTCAAGACCGAACGGCCTCATAATGACGCCAAGATGACGTCATCATGCCACGTGGCATGCCCGTGTCTTTGCACGTGTCTCGGCCCATGGATCGAGTCCGCAGTGACACCGCCCACGCAGTGGGCCGCCTACGGCTTACGGTCGCTCACGCGGTCCTACGTGACGCGTCTGGCTCAATGCGTCATCGGATGGCGTCCACCGCCGGAGGGCCAGGCATCGACACGCGCCCTGGGCCTGGCTGCCCACGCCCCGTCTCAAGACGGTGCGAAGAGATCCCGCCGCCGATTCAAAAATTTAATCGGCGGCGATTAGATCTTCGCGCTACGGATTGATGCACGGCATGTCCGGCGCTACACGTGGCACACTCCTAGCCACCCGATCTAAATCCAACGGCACAGAAATCTAGGTTACGATCATAGGATCACGTGGACTCACCTCAACCGCTCGATGGGAATCCCACGGTCCCACGAGCTCGGAGTGGCAATGGCAAATGCTACGCGGCGGCTTATCGTACCGAGGCGAGGGACGACACCCCACCGGCGTTAAGGCCAGACCGCCTCAAGAAAGTGAGATGTCCCACCCAACGCGGCTTGACTTGGCGCACCCGAATCTGGGATCAAGGGCAGTTGGAACGGCTTGACGGCGGTGGAAAGAGACCAAAACCGCGGTGTCTCACGCGTAGGGGTGAAAACGGGTCGGGTAATTCCCGAGCCGTATCCGTATTTGAAGGAAAAACTATCCGAAACAGACGGGTAGTACTCGTCTAAAATAACGGTAGTATCCGCATGCGTGCATTCGATCGATGCATACTGCAGGTAGGATACGGATGAGCAATACCCTTGCTATCCGAGATAAAACGGGTCGCACGGTGCTTGATCTTTTTGCATTTTCGGCACTGACATCGTAAAGAGCCCCAACAGAAACCAGGCCAGTGACGCACCTAATAGCCCTGCCTCGCTCCTCCTACTTCACCGCGCTAACCCTAAAATTCCTAACCTCTAATGCGCCTTTGTTGAACTCTATGCGTCTTTGTTGGACTCTATGCGTCTTGTTGGGTTATGTATTAATTGGACTCTATGTGTCTTGTTGAACTCTATGTTGGATTATGTTTTACTTGGACTGCTATATGTTAAACTACATTCTTATTGAACTATATGTTTCATCACTTGTTCTCATTCTACCTATTTCGCGTATTATCCGACAAAATATCCGATACTCGTTTTTACCCGTCATAATACCCTAGATCCGTTGTTTACCCGCTCTATAAATACGTGATCCGTACGCACTCCATCCTATATTTTCATTACGTACCGTCGTATCCTAAAAAATATTAGGGTAGGATATGGATAACCTATTACCCGCACTCAGATCCGGAGCCCGTTTCACCACCTTTACTCACGTGCTACTCCGTGAGCAATTAGGCGGCAAGGTCGCACGGCGATAAAAGCTAGGGGCGAAAGTGCGTGTCGAACGGCGGTCTCGGCAGGTCCCCTTAAATGCCGCTCGGCGTGCGGAAAATCCATGAACCCTAACCGACTCGGTCATGGCCAGCGGCGGGCGATGCCTCCGGTCGGATTGAACGATGACGCCTTGGCCGTTGGATTCGATCCAAGGCTGGCGTCTTGAGCAGGTTTGGCGAGCCAGCGACGCTGCCGGGTCCGGCCGTTTCGGACTCGAACTTCGAGTCCGACTCGGGCTCGATCGGATGAATGCGAACCGACTTTCTTTGATTTTCCAACATTTAATATTTAAAATAATTCCGATAATTCATTTAATTCATTAAAAATAGCAAAAGACTCGAAAAATTTAAAAAATTCTGGAAAATATTTTGGAACATTTTGGACTCAAATAAAATATTTCCAACAAAATTTTATTTGCAAAATTAAATTCTTTAATTATTTCAAAATGGAATAAATTCAAATAAATTCCAAATAAATCCAAATAAATTCCAGAAAATTCCAAAAATTCACCAAAGTGCCAAACCACACATGAATTTAAGGAAAGCAAAATTTTGGGGTGTTACAGACATTATCATTAAAGTTTTTACCTGAGCGCCCAAGGTAATTGGGAGAGCACGGTTGTTTTTACTACGCATTGTTTATTGAGAGAGAGAAAGGGAGAGAGCATGAATCAAGTAATATGATCTTGTAATTTGAACTTTAAATTGAGCTTTGCTCAGAGAATTATGTCTATGTTGTGTTTGTTGATAGTGTAAACTATTATGTTGGATTTTTTGGTCTCTCGGGTCTTACTTGGGCTCTGTTTGGCAATTGGCATTGCGGTAAAAAAGCATTAATTCTTTTCTACTTTTGGATAATTCTTTTTTTTTTAACTTTTGGATATCACAGTTAGTTGAAAGCATCCTTTTGAGAGCTGTAACAGACAAATCTTACTGCAACAAGCGAAGATTTGTATAACTAACTAGTAGATTCTATAGCACAACACAGCAACCATGTACTACCGGGCAGTGCGCAACGAATTATATCCAATTGGTTTAAGTTGGCTTAGAAATGCATATACTACCGGGCAAGGATTCAATTTTGGTTCGAAATCCGAAATTTTGGCAGAGTAAAAAAATCTCAGCCAAAATTTCGGATTTCGAACCAAAATTTCGGATTTCGAACCAAAATTGAATCCTTTCGAGATTCAAAATCTCAGCTGAGTAAAAAAAAATTTTAAAAAAATTCAAAATGCTATAGTGTATATACAAATTTCAGCGATATCACGGCAATTTCGGCCGAAATCTAGGTGATTTCGGCCGAAATTTTAATATTTTTTACCGGATTTTTAATTCTTTTGGCTGGATATGATTGGATTTAGGTTGAAGACCATCCACAAAAATTTTCAGATTTTTTTGATGTTTTTTTGACCATTTTTTGGTCGGTTCAAAATTGGCTGAAATCTCGGAAATTTTGGCCGAAATCTCAGTGATTTCGGTCGAAATTTTAGATTTCCTGGTAGAAAAAAAGGGATTTGAAATTTAAATTTTAGATTCCGTCCGGATTTGATTTGAATTTCTGAAATTTCGGGCATCTCCGAGATTTATTCTAAAACGAGATTTGTATCCCTGCTACCGGGATCCCTGTCCAGCGCCCCATGTGGCCCGTTCGTGAAAAGGCCTCTAAAGAAATTCAGAAGTACGTCCTTGTGGTTCTAGAGAATTGCGTCCGGACACGATCATACCCTCTTTGTAAAAAGGACCCTGTAGTTCTACAAGACTACAAATACTCTCGCTCCCTCTCACTCGTTGCGTATTCCAAGTTTCGTTTCCTAACGATGCTTCGAGATGTTACGCGTAACAAGCTAGAATTCAATGGCCAATACGCCCGTTAATCATGTGAAACATATTTTAATAATAAATAGATACAACTAGACGAGCTTGCGGTGTCCTATGCGTGATAACTTGAGAAAATCCTGAAAAGTTGATGACTGGCTAGTTCAAGCACTTTCTGGTGATACTGTCTGCAGTGATGTACGATATCACTGTGCTCAATCGAACACATCAGTATACATACATTACGCGGAATTCTGTCATTTCATTCCATTACTACGACATTTGGGTTTTTTTTTTTTTTGCAATTCTGTCATTGCATTCCATTAGCCGTCTTCAGTCACGCCGTTTGTTGTTTTCTTTATTACCATGTTTACTTCTATATGTCCTGAAATACTATGACTTTTGAGTTCCACGTGGTTTGCTGAGTCAGCATCGACTCCACCTAGGGGTGAATTTATCGGCGTGCTTTGTTAGGCTAGAGCCTACTCTCCACACCTACGTCAATACCCTCCCCCTTGGGTACCCTCCTCGCCCGGCAAACATGGCCTCTACGTCTCGGCTGAAACAGGAAAAGAAGAAACAGAGGAAGAAGAAACGGAGAGGAAGAAGAAGTAGGCCTTTGTTGAAGTCCACTAGGCCCAACTATGGTATAACAAGTAACATCCACATTCCACAGATCCAATCCACCCCATGTTCCCAAAATTCCCAAATCAACCGAATAAGAGGAGAGAAGCGAGAACTCGAGAGTGCACTTGGTGGGCGGTAGCGACCGGCTATGCATGCGAAGAGGAGAATGGGAGGCATAGGGCTAGAGTTGTAACATCCCAATTTTTGCTCATTTAAATTTGATTTTGTATTTTGAATTTTTCTGAATTTTCCATAATTTTATTGCTAATTAAAGCTTAATTATGAATTTTCTCAATTCAAAAAAGATTTCATATGATAAAAATATATGTGAACATTTCTTGAAATTATTTTATTTTAGTTTAAAATATGTCAAAATATTTTACAGAATTTTTTTGGATTTTCCCAAAGTTATTTGCCACTTATTTGAAGCTATTTGTATTTCTGTCATTTTTCTTAAATGGAAAAAGGAGTTCAAAAACAGGATTTTGTTTTTGTGCTGAAACCCTAACCACCAGCCCATTTCCTTTGTGCCAAGGCCCAGCCACGCCAACCCAGCCTGCTAGCGCCAGGGCAAGCCCGGCCCGCCACGCAGCGTCGCGTGCCAGTTTGTCTCCATGTTCGAGCCGACTCTGTGCCATCGACGTGTTCGCCATGGACTCCCCTCACATTTAGTGTGCACCTCGGTCTCTTAGGCCATTCACAGTGCATAGTTTCATTTCCCAGTTTCCAAGAGTGCCACATCAGCTTTGTCTAGGTAACTGTGTATCTTAGGTTTCATCCAGATGAAACTCCCTCCCTTCCTATGAAACTCTTTCTATCTCTCTCTTCATAATTATCTTGCCATGTCACCAAACATGATGATGTGCCACATCATTTAATGAAAATGAAACTCCCACTGTGAATGACCTAAGGGGAGCATCAGCATCACAAGAAGCACGCACACTCGAAACCCTAGATCATTTGCAAGCAAGACCACTGTTTTGCCAGAATTTAGGATCTAGCGCAAGTGCCGTCACGGAGGAAAACTCATTGATTCATCATCTATGGTAAGTTTCAAGTCTCAAGCCTGGTACTGTCGAGTTCACCTTGATCCCTTCTACCCGTACGCGCCTTAGTTTAGTCATCGCCGCCGTCGTGAAGCCCTAGACGTCGTTGTTCCCATCATCGTCGCCATTGTTCCTTGCCCTGAAGCCTGCGCCGACTACGTCACATGCTTCATCCAGCTGAGGGCTACCCGTTGGGATGACCCGGGATCGCCGGGGTTGGCCGTCGGCGACCATAGGGCTCCGAGCGTCGCCAAGCGACATGGACCACCCAATTGCTACCATTTGTCGGCTGATGTCATGCTGGCATTAGTAGAGGACTGACATGTGGGGCCCACATGTCAGCCTCTATGGGAGTTTTAAATTTTCGGAAATAATTAAATTCAAAAAAGAAAATCAGCGGGTCCACTTGTTAGGGAATATTCCAATTCTACTTTTATTTTTCTAACATCCCAAATATTTTAAAAATAGAAAAAATAAAAAATAAAAATAGAATTGAATAAAAATTCTAATTAGAGTAAATTTTTTTTAATTCAATATCATCTTTTCCCCATTTCTCAAATTATAATCTTAAGAAAAGAACAATCGAGTACCAAAGAAATTTCTTTTAATTTGAGCAAACTAAGGAATTAAATTTGAGCGTGAACTTATTTTTAATTTCCATCTTTTCTGAATTTTCTTGAATTTTGATTTTTCAGCAAATCATTTGTAATGAATCGGTTAAAAGCTGAAAGTAAAAAGATAAAAGTAAAATGGTAAAAGTAAAAGTTCTAAAAAAATCTAGAAAAATAATATTAAAATAATGTAAACTATTAGAAACACTTAATTGTAGTCAAAAAGTATTTTGAACTCATTAATTAAAGAAAAGATGTTTAATTAATGTATGTTGACCACCAATAGTTTAAAGAAATATTTTTATAAAATTTTACCTTACTTAATTTAGTAAAATTTTTACCACGCATTTATTAGACAAATTTTTACTTTGAGTAAAAGTATTAAAAATTAATAAGTACATTTAATGCCATTTCCAAATTAACATTTGAAAAATTGGAATTCTGAAATCTTGCTTAAAAGATTTATTATAAAATAATTACTCAAGTTTTAAATTTTAAATTTTAAGTTTTTACCACACATTCCAATACTTTTTAAAAAGTTTTAAAAATAATAACTCAATGTAGACCTTCAAATAAATTATTTATTGAAAATAAAAGATTGAATAATCACTATTTTCAGAATTTTCTAAATTAATTTGCAAGGAAATTTTACTTCAAATTTTTACTGGAAGTAGTAAACTTACCCAAAACCTTAATTAAAAAGTTTAAAACATGTTTACCATGATGTGGCTCTTCTAATAAATGTCCAAACCATGCTGTGAAAGAAAGAATACTAGTTTTGCCTCCTCCCTTTGCATGTCAAGTGGGCCCCTCCATTTAATGAACTTAGCTAGCCAGATCTTCAACCAACTAACTACTACTAGCCCCATCCATTGCCTTGGCCCACGCTTCAGAACATTTCCCTCTCTCTCTCTCTCTCCTTCCTTCTTTCTACCCTTTTCTTCTCTACTTTTCTCACTAGAGCCAACCAAGCAATCACCGCCTCATTTGCTTGTCCGTTTTGTGTCACAATTAACTGGAATATTTGATGATTTGCCCCGAAGTTGACGTGCCAATTGATCATTTTGCCCATGATGTCTCATTGACATGTGGGTCTTAGGGCTACATGTGAGTGAGACACACGGGGCAAATGATCAATTGCGCATCAACTTCTGGGCAAATGATCAAATACCCCTGCGGTGAAGAAATTTCGCCCGAACTCGCGCGCAAGACCGAGAAAACCTCAGCCGCCGACTCTTCTGTTCGCAAGGTGCAAACCCTGTAATCACCACCTTCGTCGCTTATTATTGACACCAGAATCTGGTGTAGAGACAATTTGGTAAAAATCGAATTGGCAGGGTTAGTTGATTAAGGAGAATATTGGGTTTGGAGAGTTATAAGCCAATACAAGTTTATCGGGTTGTAACCGATGTTAACGATAAAAACAAAAAAAATCATGAAGAAAGCTAAAGCCGATACAGATAGTTACATGAATAGTCCAAGGAGAATATGGTCAGATCAGATACTATAAAAGGTGATAGGCGACATCGAAAAAAAGGAATCAATCAATCAATAAAACAACTCGCTTTACTTTTTACTTTACTTTTCGTCGACTAGGAGTAGTTTTTAGCTTTGTAATCTTCCTTCTATAATTCTCTTGATCAATAAAATTGTGCATTGCTGATTATTGATTTCATTAACTTACACCAACCTAGGTTCGCTTTTTCTTCGATTTTGTTGCATATTGCCTTCTTCAGAAAAAATGGCCTTTGCCCCCATCTTGAATTTCTAAAACTATTTCGAGACAGCGTAGAGTCTGAAAATATGTTACTTATGTTCTAAATAATCTAAAGTACCACTCCAAATTTACTTATGAATTTTGGAGTTGGGATGCACCTTGTATTACAAATAGTGCCGATAAAAGAATTTCTAAGAAAAATATAAGATTGCTAAAATCCTAAAAAAAATTACACCAACATCAGTACTACATCAAGTACATCTAAAAAAATTTCATAAATTTTTGGGGCTCTATATCTATGCTTAAAAATTCTGACAAGATCTCTAAAAAATAAGGTTTCAAAACCCCTCTCTCTCACTAACACGCCGGGCCCATGCCCATTTCTCTCTCCCTCGAGCCGCTTTCCGCCACCCGTTTCCCTCGTGCAAAGACGTCCCGCACCAAACTTGCCTTCCCTCTATGCCCTTTTCCCCTGCCATTGACAGCGTGAGTCACCAACAGTTCTTCTTCTCTACCGAGCTAGCAGCCATGGCTAAGGCTGAAGCTTTCTACTCTACCTTGCCACTTCGCCCACCTGCAGGCTGACTTGTCCCATCTTGTCAAGCTCCTTCGCCGATGCCAATACCGCGCCACTACGAGCTGCTGACATGTGTGAGAAAATGGGCAATTGTGAGCTCAGCCGAGAGGAACACGACGAAAGGAATCGCCATTCCCTCCTATTTGAGCTCCCCTACCTTGCCATTTCTCCTCAGTGAACGACGATGAAACCGCTTTGCCTAGTAGTGCCCTTGCTCCTCCATTGAACCATCCTGGACATGGACGCCATTTTCAAGCTCCAGAGCACACTCCACCGTGCTCCGCCGAAGCTACACCATTCCCTGGTGGCCCTGGCATCAACATCTGCATCACTTTGCAGCTCTCTCTGTCCCCATCAAAAGCCCTTAGCTGATTTTACTGATTGTGCAGAGTAGCGCCTGATTCGTGCCTTCTACTTCATCTCCGGTCGTTGCTTCACCAGTACACAGCTCCATTTATTGTGAGCCCTTGCCTTGAACATAGTCATGTAGACCATCTATATGATCTCCTGAACCTCACCGTGCGCTCCATTACAACTATTTCTCTCTGTGCTTGGCTACCACTGTGTAATCTTCGCTGCCATTGTTGTTCACCGCTGTCCGGCCACCGGAAGACCTCTCTGTCATCGCCAACCTCTTGATTGTGATCGTGGTGAGCCACTGATCCTTTTGTCCCACTTACTTTTGCTCGGCCTAGCCGTTTAAGCTATCGTTGTCGTTGCTTTGTTCCATGTCGCCACAAGGCATGGCTGTCGGCTCTAAAGCTTCTACAGCTTCCGCTAGGTTTCCTTTGATTCACAGGATGACCCGATCTTACCGTTCTACTCTCTTTCATCTAACCCTTCACTAACCCGAGAGGCCTCGCCACTCGTCACCGCCGTGCCATCACCTCTGGCCACCACCAAGGCCATCATCACCTCCTAGGGCTTCGCCTCGATGCCCTCTTTTCATTCCCGACCTTTCCTCATACGTTTGGCCGCTGCCTTGCCACCGACGATCTCGGAAGCTAGCTCGGCCATGGCGCCCAGCTCCTCTCTTTGCTATGTCTCGCTGATGACTAGGCCCAGAGTTTAATTAAGATTATTTCATTAGCCTCTGTAAGCTTATCAATCTATGACATTTGGGCTCACTTCGGTTAAGTAAACCATTTTATAATTCAAATTGGAGTTTAATCATGTGTCATTGACATGTAGACCCCACCTGTTATCCTTTTTGAAAAATGATAAAATCCTAACAAATAGGTCCCTCATGTCAGTCTCTCCAGAAGAAAATCATTTTATTTAAATAAAAAATGCACTTTCAAACTCGAAAGGGAATAGACATTCTCTGTTAGAAGACATAATCTCTAAGATTACACCTTCGACGTCACACTCTCTTCTTTTCTTCTTTGGATTTTTCAGCCGAGCTAAATTCAAATGCTTATAAATGTTGCATACAAACTCCAAATTGATTGAAACCAGTTAATTTCTAAATTTTTCTAGAATCATGCTCTTTCTTATTCTGCAAAATATTTGATTTTTTTTTGTTTGTATCCATTTAATTCTTATTAGTGCTTTTCGATGTGATACGTGTAGACATCAACATTCCAAAAACTTCCACCATCGAACCAGAGAAAGACCAAGGGATCAATGAGCAAGCAAACACCTCTTTTGATTATATTGATCATACTATTTCACTTAATTTATGTTGTTTTACAAATTTATATACGCATGCGTGGAGTTTCAGTAAAATGGATATATTGTGGGTATCGGTAGATAGTGCTACTTGTTGTATGGAACTACCTTAATAAATAGACAATCTTATTATTGAAATCCGTAAGATAGGGGTAGACAATAGCTGATGTCAACCTTGGGTATACTCGATTATACATGTACATACTTAATCGTGCATTAGAATTGAAAAGAACAAATGAACTATGAGACAAATGGGAATTTTGACATGACAAACCAAAGGTGTTACCTCTGTTATTTAGTATGAAAATCAAAGCTGAAAACTAAGTTTTGACGCGTAGAGTTATCAGTATGATCTATGATGTGCGAGGGGTGGACTTGCACTTAGTGTGGGGGGAGTTCTCGACCAAATCGTCTAAGGACCGAACTTGGTGTTGTATAATATGAGATAACCGTGCAACCACAAGTGTCATTTATGGGTGGCCCTAACTTATGAGAGAGATTTGATGATTTGCCCTCATTTACTGAGAGCAATTGATGATTTGTCCCGCATGTTGTCTAGGACTAGTTTTGCACATTAGAATGCTAGAGCTGCACGGACATTCCAGGTAGGTTTGCTCGAAGGGGTTACCTCACTAAGGTGTTGGGGCTAAAGCTTCCCGATTCAACGATGTGTGCCTTGCTATGTGGGAAATGGTTATGATAAGGATGGACTATCATTGATATTATGGATATGAGAATTTTATTTATGCTACCATAGCGAGGGTCAACATCCACTAGGTTGGTGCAAAGTTAGGTTTAGATGATATAACAGTTTTGTTATGATGAGTGGGCAGTAAAAGTTGATCATATCTTATGGATAAAGTTGTACATCTCTATAGAGTGTATAACTTTTTAAAAAGCCGTGTTCACAATCATGAGCGACTTGGTGCACCGACACTAAGTTATACTTGAATTCTTTTGCAAAAATTTGAAATTGGAAAGTGGTGGGTAGCCATGACAAAAACATTATGCCAAGTGGATGGTTGGGATTGAATCGATGATCACGATCATGAAGGATTGTGATTTGCTCGTATTTATGTTATACACTTGTTATTTACATACTTGACAACTACTCTTTAACATTTTGTTGCAAAATATTACTTAAAATATTTCAAGAAAAATTTACTTTATGCTAAAGTTAAGTTGTTGACATAGGGCCTTCTTGTTAATGAGCTATGCATATACTTATATTTGTGATACACTACAAGTTTTACAGAGTACAAATGCACTCCTCATTGCTTGTTGATATTTAGAGGATGAAGCAACTGCTGTTCCGGACGACTTATATTTTTCCGCAGGTTTCGAGGAGTACTTGATCTAGTTGGTTACCTGTGGTTTTTGGGTTGAGACATACCGCTGGAACTAAGTGATTTATTTTGCTACTTTTCGCTGCACCCTACTCATGTTCAATTGGCCCAACGACCCCTTTGTAAGAACTATGTGACGATTGTATGTAAGGCTACTATGTTTTAATATCTATGCTATGCTGTGTATAATTGTTAGAATGATATTGTGAATGCGTGTACTAGCCACTGATCATGAGACTAGTACAATATAACATGAGGCATTCAGTTATTCCACGACAGGGTGGTCTCGTACAGTATAATATGAGGCATGTTTTTACCACGAAAACATGCCCAAAAATTTGTGGTGGTGATACAGATATCAACATGCAAATATCTACTTTGCACTACCAGAAGCGGAACCCAATTAGAATACAGGGGAAAAAAATGTTAGCAAGCAAAACATAGCTGCGGAAATAAAGAAAGCGGCAGGGGCCAAAGTGTGAAAACCAACACATGCATCATCCCCACTACTGGAAGAAAGCTGATTCGAATTTCCATTCCAACAAATCGATCTTCTTCTCTTGTCCTCTTCTCACACCCCATCGATCGGCATCGCCTTTCCTGCCATGGCGGCGGCGTCGTCGGCATGGGCTGACGCCCATCAGGACATCCTCGGCCTCGTCTTTTCCCTCCTCCCATCCATCGCCGACCGCGCCAGGTCCTCCGCCGTCTGCCGCCACTGGCGCTCCGTCGCGGTGCAGAGCCCGCCCCCGCCGCCGCTTCCGTGGCTCCTCATGCCGTCCACCGCGAGGGCCTCCTACTTCTGCGTCTTCGGCGGGACCACCACCGACCACCCCGCTGTACCCGATTACGTCCTCAGCGCGCGCTTCTGCGGCTCCTTCCCGGGAGGCTGGTTCGTCGTCGCGCTCCACGAGTCGCACGGCCACGAGCTGCTGAACCTCCACTCCCGCGAGCGCGTCCCCCTCCCGGACCACCTGCGCGTGCTCGTTCGCGCCCAGGTCTACAGCGAGTCCACCATGGTCATCCACTCTGCCACCCTGTCCGCCGCGCCGACCCCCGGCGAGCCATACCTCGTGGCCGCCATTACGTCCGGCAAGACCGACGTCGTGTTCTGGCGGCCGGGGATGGACGCCTGGTATTCGCCGCTACCAACACCGGAACAAGTGCATGTGCGCCTGGGGTGGCGCAGGATGATTCACGAGGGCACCATCGAGGACGTGATATACTACCGCTGCGCTCAACTGGAGGGCTTCTTCGTCCTCACCGCCGAGGAGCGCCTGCTGGTGTACGTGCCAGAAAACGCCGCAGACGGCGCGTTAACGATGGCATTGCATGTGTACCCCTTCCATGATGACCGCCTGACCTTGCCGGGACGCGGGCAGGTTGTCTCCCGCTACCTCGTGGAATCCTCCGGCGGGAGGCTGCTCATGGTCAAGCGATTCCGCGCGAGGCACGGCACGGTGTCATTCCAGGTCTTCAGGCTGCAGTGGTGTTACGAGCCTAATTGGCACAGGATCACCGTCCTGACCGGGCAGGTGCTCTTCGTCGGGCGAGGCTGCTCGAGGGCCTTCGCGACGGGATCGTTCCGTCCGGGCTACATCTACTTCCTGGACGACGCCGAGGGCTTCACCGGAGAAAGGCAGTACCGCTGCAGCGACACTGGCCGGTGCTGTTACTTCCCGCAGTACGTCCAGTGGCGCTTGCCGCGAGGGCCTCCGTCGGACTGCTCGCCGTGGATTTGGTTCTTCCATTGAGACGCAGCACATCCGCCGCAGGACCGCAGCGTGCGTCTGAGATGCAAGTGATGGTACTCTGCAGTGCCTGCTGTTTGGAACTGACATTAGTGGCATTGGTATGTTTCTGCATGAATCGTGTCATAATTTTGATCACCTCTCCGGAGTTTTCACGGTGTCTGGTTGGAGATGTGGATGCTGATTTGAATTGAAACACGGTTAAGAGTGTCATGTAATTCTAACCCGGTTACTCGCGCTCGTCCCTTTATTCATACAACTGAAGAAATTTGTTGCTTCACTTGCGAGGCTACTGAATAGTAGTATTATAGACTGTGTGGTGCTAGGGGTGACAGTGGGTTTAATTGGATCGGTCTAGATTTTTGGATTAGACCGACCTAAAACAGTAAATGGATTGGACTTATTTTAGATTTAGAGCTATTTGGACCAGATTGGACTAGGCTTGGACCTTACGTTTTTTTATTAAATCGTTGTATGTCATGTATTATGTTTTAATTCTGATCACATCTACATTAATGTTTTACATGTAAATAGCTTGGATCAAGGTCCAAGCCTTTATTTGGGCCTAGATTGGACCTAGGCTTATTAGTTTTAGATTTAGACTATACTGGATCAAAGAAACAAAAATTTGGACTTGGATCAGACTTGTGCTGGACTTCAGTCCATTATCACCCCTACGTGGTGCTTGTCCGAATCCTCCTTCATAGTCAACTGAAGCAATTGCTCTCAATCTTCAGTAGTTAGGCAACTGAAGTGGGCATGCAAGCAGTTCAGTGGCTTGAAGAGTCACAGAAAGGAAAGAAAAAATGATGATACTGGTACATACTGATCTTGAAGTTAATTAAAAGGACTGAGATGAAACATTCTGGTTATGAATCTTCCAAGATAGGCCATATATCAGTGAAGAGGATGTTGGGTGATAATTGTAACAATCCGGCTCGTTAGTGTAAAGGTTCATGTGGAGCGGTGGTGAGATTAATCTTACATTAATTGCTTGTTTAAAGTGAGTTATAGTAGTATATAATGCATGTTGGGTTCAAACATAGCATCTCTGGGTTAACCCGTTTACATGAAGCGAGAACGAAAGTGTAAGTAGGGTGCTATGTATGCGCGGATATGCCCCCCACGGTGGGCTCGAATACAGAAGCGAGGACAAAAGTGTAAGTATGGTGTTATATATACACGGATCCGTCGCCCATGGTGGGCTAGAACATGGAGCGAAATTTGGTCCAAGGTGTTACAATAATCCAACAGCGCCTTACCAATTTTGCAGAAGATAGACTCCCCATATGTGCAAAGAACTCAAGTACTACTGTATCAATGATGAATAATTTATTGATGTTTCGGGAGAAAAATCCTACTCCCCAGAACAGAGCAAACACAGCCAGAAGGACCAATAAACTGAAGTCACTCATCAAACAGGACGATGCACCAAAGCACACACCAAATGGCAGCAGATAATTTACCAGTTTATTTCATCTAGAATACACAGAGAGCATGACAAGGTGCCTATGTGGCAGCTGCTACTGGCATCAGTAAGCACTGCTGAAATTTTTTCTTATGTACGTCGGTAAATCAAATGGAGCTCATGTAAAACCAGAAGAACATTGGGAATCTTAGAAGGCAAATATAAACACTATCTATGTGCATCACAGCATTATGAGGTATCACTCAGCCATTGATGAACAAGAACTTCGAATTTTTTTTTAAATATTACTAATTAAAATCAAAATTGCAAAACTATACATTGGGACATGGAAATTACAGAAATGTATGTCTGTCGCCCGTTAGTTGGGCGACATAATGATATCGTCTAACCAACGGGCGACAGAACAAAGTATCGCCGAACGAATGGGCGACATTTAAATGTCGCCGTTTCAATAGGCGACAGCATGAAAGTCGCTGGATGAAACCGCGATTCCTTCATGTCGCCCAATGAACGGGCGACACAGACCATTTTTGACTTGTTTGTTAGTTTTATTATGCTCCCAATAGAACGGAATAAATTTCTAAATTTATTCTAAGCAAGTAAATAGGGAATCGCAATAACCCTAAGCAACGATAACTTATAACCCTTTTCGGTAGCCCGTAAAATATCTAAAATATCTAATTCGGTAGCCCGTAATTTAGCCATTATATGAATAGTTCAGCACAAGAAAACTTTAGCCAAAGTGTCTAAATCATTGCAAGCATTGAGAAAAGCATGTAGATGCAGCCAGTAACTTTTGTACGCAAACTCAACCTTAGTAGGGCAGATACAACGGAAGTTCAGATGATATTACAAGGATATTACAACAGTGACGACATTGCTAGAAAAAGTGCAGATTACACTGATTGTCATGGTGGAACAAGTGATCGTTCCGCCTATGTTCGTAAAGTGGGAAGGACGCGCAACATTTTATACATATTACATCACCTGTCAATCTTGTGCAATTTGTTCTCGGACACCGCTCAATCACTCTTATGAAAGAGCTCTATGGCTGTGCGCAGTGCTCCCAGCTGCTACTGAATGGGTAGCCTATGCCATACGTCTCTTGGGTATAAAAAGTAACTTGTTTGTGTACATTCTGTGGAGTTCTGCCCTCCCATGTGGGCATGCCATCCCGATTTCCGGCACCCCCTATGTTAATACCACCTGGGTTCCCGGATGGTCTTCGTAATGCGTCAATGATTTGTTGCGTACTACGGACCTCGGCCGGCTGCTTCCCCTTATCCCTTTCTCTTCGAGAGGACGAACCTTCTTGCCCTTCGGGAGACTTGCCGAGACGCCTCCTCTGTTTCGGCTTGCACTCCACTATATGGTGCAGGAGGTGTGTGTTGGGCTTCTTGTTGTACAATCGAAAGCGTGCCCTGTAGTCAATGCAGTATGCCCGCTGTGGTGGTTGAAGAACACCGTGTGCGTATTCGGGATCCGGCTTTTCTGGGAGGTAGTAGCACCACAGCGAGGGTTGCTCTCCCCAGTTATCCCAGACGGGAAGTTTGAGATGTGGGTGGTACGTCTCCGGGTCCACCCAGTTGAAGTAACAGCACCATTCATCCTCGGGCAAATGGCACCGGTAGAATCTTCGGTCCGCTAGATCCTCGTGGTAGGTGTCAACCACCGCCTGCAGGCCGTGGTCGCACAGTTCGGGGCTTTGGGGTGGCCCTTCAGGAGGATGTTCCTGCCTGGACTCGAGCAATTTCGTATGCTTCTTTTTAAAGTCCTGTATGCGATGAACTGGTTTAGAATAACTACTTTGTGACTGAAACATGAGCATGTCGCATGAAACTCACCGATTGGTTCGTCCCTTGCCCACCGACCCTGAACTCCGGTCGATCCATATAGGGGACATATCCCGGCGGCCTCTCCCACCGAATGAAGTTCTCGGGTGATGTGGGGTAGGCGTCGTGGCAATTGTAGACAAATTCGTAGTCACATCATTCCGGCCCGTCGATCCATTGGAAGAAGCAACACCGGCCCTTGTGCTAAAAAAACAAAGAACAATGCATGAATTGGTAGTGTTACCCTAGTTTGTATTGACACCAATTGGTTTACCTCGTAGTCGTGGCCACAACAATAGTGAGTGCGGGTCAGATTTGTGTGCGTGATCGCATCATCTTCGCTGGAAGGTTGCGATCGCATTTCGGCCGGCAACTCCGAAGATCAAGGCGTCAACGCTACTCTCATCCGGGTATTTGGGGGGGGGCTTAATTTTCCCTTGCTGAAGAGGCGATGGTAGAACGACATCGTGGCCTAATCTGTGTAAAGTCAGCTAGAGTTTATTGTAGTTTTGGCAGTGTGATGCACATATCCGTCCCTCGGTCGGTTTTTATAGTGCTAGTGAGGGGCCAGCCAAAGGAGAGAGTGGCGGACTTAAGAGAAGTTCAAATCCGCGAGCATCGGATGCTTCTGCAGCTTTGCATGTGAAGGGACATGAGCCTGGCTATGGTGACAGCTTTACACCGGGAATCTCTTCCATAGTCGGCTAGAAGGCTAGGTCATGCAGCTTTAGGTAGCTGAAAAAGATGATATGACAAAAGCCGGAAAAGGTGATATGATAAAAGCTGGAAAAGGTGATATGACGAAAGCTGGAAAAGTTGATATGACGAAAGCTGGAAAAGATGATATTACAAAGCTGGAAAAGCTGACAGAAATATATAATGAACCACGTAATATGACAAAGTACACAAAATAGATGGTAAAACATAACATAGTACCAACAATCACCGCCATGATCGAAACTGCCAACCAAAATAAACAAAAAAAATTACGAACACTGAAACATAAAAGGAACTAGTGCCGGCCCCTCTTCGGGGCGCCTCCTCGCTGGTGTGTAGTCCTCCTCTGAATCTGACTCCGGGAGTACGTCAGCTGCGTCGGCGGGCGGTGGGCCCTCTGTGGCCTCGCTGGAGGTGTGGCGTACACAGGCTGGTCAGCCTGCACCGGTGGTGGTGGGGGTGGCGGCTGCTGCGTCGGTCCAACCTGCATCGGTGGAGGTGGCGGCACCCACTGCGACGACCCAGGCTGGGTCGGTGGTGGCGGCGGTGTCGTGTGCCACTGCGTCGGTCGTGGCACCCACTGCTGGTGTGCGGTATCAAGCTGAACTGGGGGTGGATCAACGAGGTACCTCGACACGGTGTCATCCTCGTAGTCGTCATGATCATCACCCCGCCTGTCGTAATCATCAGCAGCAGGCGGCAACCACGGTGCACTGACACCTCCAGCACCTGTAGAAGTGAAGAAATGTTACGACCAGTGAATTGGTGAGTGCAAAGCATGAAAAGTGAATGCAAAACATGAAGCAGCACACACCTCCGGCACCTCCAGCATGGAAGGCTGCACCGTGGTGTGAAGAAGAAGCACCTCCGGTGTCGAAGGCTGCACCAGCCGCAGGTCCCCTACCTGGCGCGAGCGGCGCATCGGGGACCACACCATGAGGCAAGGGAGATCCAACCAACTTGAGGGCGCGTGCAGAGCCATCCCAGAACCTACCGAGCAAGCTGTCAACGTCCTCTCTGCTCACCCGCAAGCCGTCGGTCAATCGCGAGAGCATCCTCGATGACTCCTCGTAGAACTGGCCTAGCATGTCAGTCTGGAAAAAACATCACAAATTAGATAGCACATATATGAAATGGTTAAACGTATATCGGATACAACGCATACGCGGTGTCGCGAGCCGCGTCGTATCGCGCGGGATACGTGTCTCTCGGGCGAATGCGTGCCTGGAGGATCCGGTCGGCGTACCAGGCGCACACGCAGCGAGAGGTGAACCAGCATGCATGCGCTGATGCGTCTCCAGATCGTATGGCGCATCGTCAGCATGGATGTCCTCGAGGGCTCCGGCCCACTCCTCGATCCATGGCGCCATCCGTACGTGCCAGGGTGTGGCCCCATGCACTCCCTTCCTAGTCTGGCTGTGGATCAAAAATAAATGTACAAATATTAGATGGCAACACACAATAGTAATTATGGAACATCGATCGAGGGAACTTACGTGTGGGCGGCGTGTGGGAGCAAACGGCCGGCCGGCACTGGGAACTCCTGTCGTAGGCCGAACTGCCTCATCACTCGATGGACAGCGTAGGCCTCGACCTGGACGTCGAACACCAGGAACCGCCGTGTGCGCCAGTACGCCGCGTCTCGCGTGCACAGGGTCGACAGGGCGCCGCCGGTCACACGAAGCAGGACCTGCGCCTGAGTGTACGGCGTCCAGCGCACGTGGTCGTCCGTGAGGTGGTCGAACGCCGCGACGAACTGCGGGTAGCCCTGGCGCACCGTCCGGTGTGCCCACGTAGGCTGCAGTGACAACAGAACGTTACCGTTAGTATTCAGAAATGTTGAAGCAATAGTACCAAACTTTCAGTTGAAATATCTTACCCGTCGGTGGCACCAGATGGTGCCCATGGTCGGACCGTCGACGTCGCCATCGCCTGTAGGCTCAACCGGCGACAGGGTGATGGAGGGGCGGCCGATCTGGAACCTCTCGTATGCCCACAGCTGTACCAGCAGCGGGCACCCACTGAAGGTCGACTCGTCGCTGACCCGGGTACACCCGTCGCAGAGGGCCCGGTATGTGCTGCAAAGGATAGCGGACCCCCAGGAGTACTGCGGCACGTCGTCGAGGGGTGCGTCCGCTATCTCCCTCGCGAACTGGACAAGGTGCCTGTCCACGCTATCCCCATGGGAGCTCGTGAACAAGCACCAGCCGAACAGCCACAGCAGATACGCCTCCAGGTGGCGGCTGACCTTGTACTCGTCCGCCGGCTCGACGATCTATGAAGGCTGCAAAATAGAAGATCACATATTACATGTTATTCTAAGCTGTAATTGAAGAGCACTTATTTTTTCATAGTCTAGTTGCGTACCACGAACTGTCGAAGCCACCGCAGCGTAGAACCGTGTGTGCCGATGAAGCCCCGGTACCCTGGTGGTGGTAGCACACCATCGAACCGCTGAAGTAGCTGCGTGCGCCACCCAGGGTCGACGTCCTGTGGCACCACAGCGTCGCTGGCGATCGGGAGGCCGAGCAGGTACGACACGTCCTGCAAAGTGATCGCCATCTCCCCGACGGGTAGGTGGAAGGTGTGGGTCTCCGGCCTCCACCGATCCACCAGAGCGGTGATCAGGGACCTGTTGAACGGGAACTGGCGACCTACATCCTGTACCATCCGGGCGAAAGGCAGCAATCCTGAAGCTCGAAGCCTACGAAAGGAAAAACATGTAATTTATATCAGTACAACACCAGTAACTACACTACCACAAACATATTAAGAAATCTAAATTGTAATATGTTACCTGGGGATCCAACGAGGATCGATCTCTCAGCCGTACTGCGGTGTCCTCGGTCGAAGGACGCCGAGCCGCACAGGCTCGCCTCCCTCCTCTGGAAAAGCGGTGGCGATGTGGGCACGGTGACTACCATCAACGACCGGATCCAGCAACTCGAAGGGCCACTCGTCATCTCCGGGCTGGTCAGCCATACCTGTAAATAACAATTTTTGAGTTACATTTGAAAAACATATCGAAAGAAAAGCGTCCGAATACTATAGGTGTCTCTCAACAATGTGTTCAAACAAACACGCACGTAAAATTGTTCAAGCATCATAAATATTCAGAAATAGTTACAATAATTTTTCAATGCACAACACTCACAGCCACATGCAACAGGCTTACACATAGGGTTCACACAACACACAGCACATCGATTAAATTGCGATTAAATTGCTTCTCATGTGGTACGTTGGCGTCGTGCAGCACTCGTCGCACAAAATGATCCACCCGCCACCGTCGGATTGCCATCTCCTCCTTCATCTCCTTCGTTTTGTGTGTGGCAATTCTTGAACGTATGTCATGTTTCCTTGCACAATGAACATTTCTTCATGCGCTTGCCAGCTTCTGACTCATCCATGTCATTTCTGATACGTCTTGTCTTCCGACGCCCTGCTTTCCATCTAACTGCATTAAAATCTGGGACCCAGAACCTTTCATCAGCACTAGGAGTTGTGGTGAAAGAACCCACAACACCGTAACCATAAAGCTCCTCGCTCCAAGTTGCCATCACCCTTTCCTTCCTGAAATATTCAGATAGATAGGTACCAGGGTGCATTCCAAATAAAGCACATGCGGCTATCACATGAGAACACGGCCTGTGCAAAAGGTTGGGCTTATTACACGAGCATTTGCAAATATCCTGTAATATGCACTCCTGAATGACAACCCGCTGGTTGGTTCCACGCCGTCCTTTATCCTTACAGATCACCTCGAAGCGCAGTGTTCGTGCACCAACTTTTATAGCTCTATGCTTGGCCGCCTTCTGACTCTTCTCTTCCATGTATTTACTGATCATGGAGGAGTACAGGAGCTTCTCATCTCTCAGCACTATCTGTGCAGCTTGATGTCTGTCGACGAAGTACTTGGTTGTGCCCCGCAGCACTCCCTCAACAATTCCCACCAATGGGAGACACCTCATCCCTCTCATTACCCAGTTGTAAACTTCTGCAAAGTTACTGGTCATCACACCGTATCTGGCACCATGTGTGTCATGTAACAGTGCCCACTTTTCCTTCGGTTCGTGCTTGATCCAGTCCGAGAAACATTTGATTGGCCTTTGCCTTCGACGACGATTAGTCGTGTCATCTTCTGTTGGCAGGGGGGAAGAGGCTCTGTCTCATCGTGTCCTTCGCTGGCAGTACTCTTGTTCGCCATCTCCTCTTTGTGTTTTCTTGTCAGCTCATCGATATTTTTCCACAGAGTCCGAAACTTGCTCTCCTGGTTCTGCTTACATAGTCTTTTGAACATGTTCATGAGTTCCTTGTTCCTGAATTGCTTGTAGAAATTTGTGCCCAAATGCCTCATGCACCATCGGCTCTGCAAGTCAGGCCATGGAAATGGCTCCTCTGCCCCTGTTTGCAACTGGTTGATCGCACTAAGCACCAAAGATGCTCAAGCAGCAAGACGCACACATCCTGACGAGTTTTGACCACCCCAATCTTCAAGTTCCGCAGGAACCATAGCCAACTCTCATAGTTCTCACTTTCTACAAAGGCAAATGCAACAGGCAGAATTTGGTTGTTTCCATCAACACCCACAGTTGTCAAAATTTGCCCTTTGTATTTTTCGGTCAAGAATGTGCCGTCCACGCACAGCAATGGACGACAGTGAGTGAACGCCTTAATGCAAGCTCCGAATGCAAAGAACACTCTCCTCAGATGCCTTTTAGTTGGCCACTTGATTGACGGACAATCTTGATAATCATAGTAAGTGCCGGGATTTCTTCCCTGAATGCAACTGAGCAGTGCGGGCAGATTGTGGTATGAGTCTTCAAACTTCCCAAACCTCGTTTCTAAGGCCTTCTGTTTCGCCCTCCAAGCCTTCCCATAGCTAATTGTGTACTGATATCTATTCTCGATAGCTCGGATAATAGCACGGGGCTCATAAGTCAGGTTCTCCACTATCTCTGAGTACATGATATTCGCGACAAACCCAGATGACAGGTTCCTGTGAGCCATCATTGTTTCCTCAATCATACAGCTGTGCTGCTCAACCTTCGAGCATAACCAATGGGTGCCCCACTTCGGCTTGTACGCGTGCACTCTCCACGGACAGCCATGGATCTCACACACCACGTCGTAGCAGGTCGGGGTGGATTTCTTAACCCTGAAAGTCCTTCTTAATGATAAGGCCCAATCTTTCACAGCATCCTGCACAGCCTCCTTTGTCGCGTACATACTGTCAGGCCTAACCTCGTTGTCGCTGTACTGCCAACGTATGTCGTTGGTTTCATTAACAACCAACCTCTCAAATTGATGCGTGCTCCACTCGGCTGGCACAGGCGGATCCGTACCTCCATCTTCCTCATCCAACTCATCGTCGTCTTCCACTTCTGCTATGCCGTACTCAAGGTCTTCCTCTTCCATCCTAACTGTTATTTCATCAATTTGCTCACCTTCGTCTACTAGTCCCCGCGCTACTTGTCCAACATTTGCTTCGTCCTCCCCAAATTCAGATTGTTCGCCACTTTGGCAAATAATGTCCTCGTTGCGTGTCTGGATGTACTGCTCATGGCTAGATCCCCCAATTTCGGTGTCACCAAAACTTAACTCATTTTGAGCCTGACTACACTCACCACCGTCCTGGTTCTGTCTTTGAGGGCAACATCCCGGCTATAGGCTTGCACTAAAAGCACCCGGTTCCATCCCCGTTGCTCTGTCCCCCTCACATATGATCTCCACGATGCGGTTCCTTTCAACTCAACTAGATCCCATCAAAATGGATTGTTCTGCATACTACAGAGGCAAAATACCTTCAGCTGCCACTTCTCTTCTTCCATCCGAAAAGTATAATACAACCACTTCAACACTGAAGAAAATGTGCGCTCTTCGACCCTACTCAAACTTCTGTCCACATACTGGAAGTTACTTAGATCTGCACCCTCCGAACCATATATTACAACCCCTTCGCCATAATATATTCTAAATAGAACTCGTTCTGCCATATCTGCAAATCCATTCATTCACCCACGAATTAATTACTTTCCGTAAAAAAAATTATGACTCCTAACTTTGCTAAATCTATATGCCACAAAAATACATATTTATTCATACAAAAATTTGCTACATTTCTAACAATACATATCTGGGTTCGTAACAATCGCTATCTCTGCCGTACTACATTCGTAAGAATTGAATATGTATATGGATGTATTCGTATCGGTATACAATATCTACATTCACTACATCTACTACTACAGAATTAAACAACTACTCTAACTACATTCTCTACGATTAATTTCTACTCGACGTACATCAAACTACTTTCGCTATATGTACCCAACTACATTCCTAAGAAATAAATACTTCTATCCGTTCAAAGTAGTGCATACAAAGCATAACTACACAAACCTAAATCTAAAATCATTTCTACTAAATCATAACTTACTGCTAAAAAAATTAAAACGAGTAGTGCATACCTACATCAAACTAGATTTGCTAGATCTACCTACACCTAACTAGATTTGCTATATTTGCTATGTCTGTAGTACATCTAACTAGAAGAACTACATCTAACTAGAGACTAGGTTTGCTAAATCTTTCTACATCTAACTAGATTTTCTAGATCTACAAATACAAAAAATAAAGAACGAGAAATTTCCTGAATATGAAATGCAGTGACTAAAAAATCGCGCTCTCCTTTTCTTCCCTCCTCTCTTTTTTCCTCTCTTCTTCTCTTGTTTTCTCTCCTCTTCTCTCTTTTGCTTCTGCTGCTTCTGCCGGCCGGCCGAGCGCGCGCTGCGATTATAAAATAATCCTGTCGCCCGTTCATCGGGCGACATATAGCCCGCATGCTTTATGTCGCCCGTTGATCGGGGGATTTTTATACACTCGCCTGTTCATCGGGCGATATAAGCATATCGCCCGTCTAACAGGCGACATACACACGAAAGGTCTCCTGTCGCCCGATTGACTGGCGATAGGTTTATATCGCCCGTTGGACCGGCGATAGACGTATAAAACTGAAATTTCTTTTGGCCGAAGTTTACTTTTGCAATTTCGAATAAAATATAGTTTATTAAAAAAAAATTCCAAGAACTTCACCTAGTCTGTGACATTATTTTTCTAAGTGTCACACACACACGAGTCATAAGCAATTGTAACGCCCTTAAATTCGCATATTCTTTCTTAGCATTTAATTCTGATTTATGGAGATTTTTCCTGAATTTTTAAATGCTTTTTGCTATTTTCAGATTTAAAGAAATGTTTTATTTGAGAAAATTAAAACTCAAATTATGTTGGAAAAATTTTAACAAGTGTAAAATGTCCCAAGGTAGTTGTGGGATTTTTCCAAAAAAATTTGCGCTCGGTTTGCTATTTTCTAAAAGGGTATTTGAATTATGAGAAATATTTTAAAAAGAAAAATCTAGGGAAATGATTTTGAACCGAAGTATCTTTGCCCCAGACCATTTCTCCTTTAGCCCAGCCTATGGCCAATCTCCCTCCCTTCCGGCTCGTGGCTAAGCCCCCCTTCCTCTCGCTCGGGCCCGTTGTCCGGCCCATCTTGCCCTAGCCACCTCCTCCCGGCCTGCTCGGCTCGGCCCGAATGGCCGACCCAGTTGAGCCATGCCTACCTCTCCTCCCCGCTGATAGGTGAACCCTGGCCCCACCTGTTAGGGGTTGTCTTCAACGTACTGCCAGCCTCCCCTTCTCTCTCCTCCATTGCCAACCGAAAAGAGCTTCGAAATCCCGGTGTTTTCATGCCCGATTTCACCCTTACCAGTGCACAACTAAATGCCCTCCTCGTCACCACCTTATCACCGGCCATTGTTCCCCAAACCAGCAACCTCCACGTCATAATCTCGCACTATTGCCAATTAGCCGCTACCACCATCCCCGTGCAGATAGCCCCAACCCAAGCCCCTCTATAAATACCGCCCTCGAGTCCACTTCACTTCATTCATTCTGTTCTAATCCTCTACTAGCTTCCTCTCGTGTTCTAGTGCTCGGAACACCTCAAGCTCTGCTGGCTTCCTCCACGTCAGTCGCCACCTTCTCACCTCACCGCCAATGCCCTGGAGCCCCTTTGGCCTCGTCGATGATGTCATGAGGTGCCCCACTCCTCCCTCTTCCTTTCCCTTCAATTCAATCCCTAGTTCCCTTCCTTCCCTCACAGAAATTTCTCATTTCCCGTGCCCGTCTCCGCCATGCGCCACCACCGTCCTGGCCGAGCATGCCACGTCCACCAGGTGCATGGTGCCCCTCGCTAGGGCCGTGGACCGAGCCCATGGTCCATGAGCCCACTCGTTAGCCGCTAAGAAGTTTTCCCATTCAAAAATAATTACGGTAAAAATTCATTATGATGTTATGCTTATGTCATAATTTTGTTTTATTGTAGAAAATAATTTAAAATCCAAAATCATCTATTGATGTTAGCATTGTGCAACACATTGGATTTTTTTTAGAAAAATAAATCCAAAAATCAGGAAAATTCTTTTCTTGCATTTTATGTGATTTAGATATTCCAGGAGTCCGTTCTCCTCCATTCAAACTCCGATTGACTACTTTTTTTCTTTCTAAATTTATCTAAAATCCTAAAATACCTATTTATATCAGTTTTGTATTTTATTTTAATTTCGATGTTTTTAACGTATAGATTTTGGAGAGTCGGAAGAGTTCCCCATCAACGATTTCAAGCATCAACCCTTTGAGTAAGGCAAGTTACACATTTTTAATCTTGTTGATCCTAGTTTTTAAATTGTATTTTGAATTTAATTATTGCATGTGTAGTTATTAATAGTATAATTTCTGTGCTATTTTTAAAAATAAATAGTTATGCCTAGATTGTTAAACCACAGTTAAAATTTAAATCCCTATGCCATTATAACCTTAAGAAAATAATCTTAGATACATGGTGCAAGGGTCAAAATCTCGGATTTCAGCCAGGGACAAGTTTCAAAATCTCAACAGAATTAAAAACTTTGAAAAATTCAAATTGCTACAGTAATTTCGGATTTTTCGACAAGATCTCAGCGATTTCAGGCGAGATTTGGTGATTTTTTTGACAGATTTTAATTTTTGTTAATTGTATTTGATTGTATTTAGGGTCAAAATCATCCACAAAAAATTTCAAAATTTTTTTACATGTTTTTGACCATTTTTTGGTCGGTACAATTTGTCGGTTAGTATTGAGTAACACTATCCAAAGTTTTTAAAATTTCTCAAGATTAATCATCATCTAAAAAATTTATGGGAATATTACAGATGTGTTAGGACCATTCACAAAATTTTTCAAAATTTTCTAAAGTGTTTTTAACTATTTTTCATTTAGGTGAAATTTGTCAGTCTGTCCTTAGTAGCACTATTTGAATTTTTGAAAATTCCTAAAGATTGATCATCATATGAAAATTTCATGATAATATTATGAATATATTAGGACCATCCACAAAAATTTTAAAAAGTTTCTAACATGGTTTGCACCATTTTCTATTCGGTTGAAATTTGCCGGTCCGCCTTTTATCAGGACATTGGCACTGCTGGATTTTTTAAAAATTCCTCATGCATGATAATTATATGAAATTTTTATGGAAACATTAGTGATGTGTCAGGACCATTCAAAAAAAATTTCAAAATTTTTTGAAGTGTTTTGTACCATTTTTCTGTTAGTTCAATGTGGATCGAGATCTCAGTGATTTCGGCCGAGATCTCGGAATTCCGGGTTGAAAAAAAAAACGGATTTGAAATTTGGTATTTGTATTTCAACCAGATTTTGTTCGAAATTTCCAAATCTCACCGAGATTTCGGATTTCAGCCACTTTCGAGATTTATCCCAAAACGAGATTTGAAACCTTGATATGATGATACTTAGAAATTGTTTAGACATACTCAGAACTGAAAATAGGATGTTTTTGGGAATTTTTACCAAACAAGGTTCTAATAAAGTGAAAAGTTATGATTTGATATTCCATGAAATGTCATGTTAAAAATAAAAATATGGTTTAGATTGGGTGAAAATGGTTGACTGATGGTTGTAGGTTGTTCATAGCTCACCTTGCCAGTTAAGGACCGGTTTGTGAGCTACTAAATGTAAAGCGCAATCGTACCACCATGTCTGGTATGGAATAGACTTAACTATCCATTTTGAGATGTTCTACTATTAGTTATGCCATTGGATTAAATGTGAAGTTATGCCATTGAACACTGAGCCTTGCTCAAGGTTGATTTTGAGAAGTTCTAGTGCGTCGATATCTACACTTGGACATTGAATAGTATAAATTAGAGCTAAAATAATTCAAATAGAGACCAAATTTAAATAGTTTTATAGATTATGAAAGCTCATAATTTTAGAAAAATATAGAAACTGGTTTCACTCAATTTGGAGCTCATATGCAAAAGTTATAAGTATTTGAATTTAGTACAGTTGTGAAAATCAAGAAAAAGAAAAGAGAAAGTACTGTGCTGAGGGTTGTTGTCGAAAGTGTATTTTCCTAGAATGCACTAACCTATGGAGAAAATGTATCCTTACCAAACTAAAGACAGCTTTTCTAATTTTTTTATTTTTATTTAGCAGTGGGTCCACATGTCAGGTTTTTATTATTTGTACTTGTTTTTCTCGAGTGGGTCCTACCTGTGAGTCTCACATAAATTTAAACTCAATTTAGTTACAAAACTACAAGTGGGTCCCATTTGTCATACTCATATTGGGTACTAATTAAATCATTAACAACTAATTATTTTTTAAAACATGATTTATGCCACTGACATGTGGGTCATAGATGTCAGAGAGAGAAAGTAAGAGAACAGGAGAAAGAAACAGAGGAGGGCGTGGTGGTCTAGGTCAATGCTTGTCAGCAGCGAAGGATGCAAGAGTTGGTGATGGAAACTGGCAAAATGAGTTGATAGATTAAGAACAAGGTCACCATTGGTGGTGGCAAGGTGCGGTGTGGTCGGGGTCGCGCCAGCAGGGACAAAAAAAGTATAATGGAACCAGCACAGAAGATGGCTCAAATGAGTTGAATGAGGAGCGTAGAAGCATTCTGGGAACTCCAGGTACCTACCCATGTGGCTCACAATGGACAAGGGCTTTGAAGAAAGGTTGGTGATGGGGTAACCGGGACGGCAGTGAGTTGGAATGGTGGTGAACTATTACTGAAACCAATGTGCACATAAGGCACACAAAGGAGCATACAAATGATCGGGTTTAGGCCTAGAACTCACCAAAGAGGGAAGAATGATGATGTCAACGATGGCGGTGATAGGCTTCACATGAACTTGGTGTTGCTAAGGGATTGAGCTACAAATGATTACACGGTGAGATTCAGGGGTTGTCGAGGTGCTCTAAATGACCATGTTCAAGGTGGGAAGCCACCAAAGACATTGGTGTAGAACTGGCGATGACGACGACCAAATTGGGGGAAGAAGGTGCAAGGCCGTCGCTACATTGCATGAATCATCAAATTAGTTCAAAGGTATTAAGAAGAACCTAATTGGCGTAAAGTGACACGAGTGTGGAGGAGTTAGCTCACCAGAAAAGGCGTGGTCTAAGCAGAGCGTGGTCGTGGGCGTGCACTGGTGTTGAGGATGACAGTAGCGTCTGGGTAGCTCCATGGAGGGTATGGGCTGGGACCGAGTAAAAGGGAGGCGGTGAGCTTGGAGAAGAAGGATGATGCGCTTGGCTAGGCTATAAATGGCAAGAGGAAGGCGCTACACTCATTATTTCCTCATATTTTCTTGAGAGATTTCATGGATAAGATGCACGGCAATGACCTCCAACTGATGTCGTGCTCGGCCTTGGAGGTAGAGCGTCACGGGCTGTCTTTCACGCACAGCTAGTCCAAATTGGTAGGTGACAAAGTTAAGACCTAGGGGTGCTAGAATAGCTCAAGAGTTCTCCCATGATAGGTGCGGGCATGAGGAGGACGACAATTGGTGAGTGGGCTGGGGCATCAGCGAGTGCAGAGAGGGGAAGAGGAGATAAGGCGGATCCGGTAGAGGCCCTTCCACGCAGAGGAAGCAAAAAGGGGAAGGCAGCAGAGAAGGGTTAGTGCGTGGACTACAGATGGGTAGGAACAGCAATAGGCTAGGCCGATTGAAAGGAATTCAACTCATCAGCATAAAATTGATTTTAAATTTCTTTCCTAATTGATTTAAAAACATAAAAGTAGTTTGAATTTTTAAAAGTAGCAAACCAACTCCAAAAATTATGAAATTTTTTGGAGAGGCTTCAGAGATTATTTAGAACCCAAATAAATTAATTGTAGGATCTAATCAAGTTTTAAATAAATTCTCAAAATTGAAAAATAGTGGCTAGATTTAAATAAATAATTTTTCTTAAATGTTGGAAATCTTAGAAAAAGCAAGAAAATGTAGAAAAGAATTTTTTTCGGAGCATAATATATAACTTTTAAGAAATTTATGATGTTACAAACTTGCCCTCTACAAAGTACACTGGGTTATTTGTGGGTATTCTCAATAGCTAAACATTGATTATGACGAAACCTTTAGTGGCGTTGTCAAACCCTTGACAATTCACATGGTCCTTAGCATTGCATCCTCCCATTCTTGGCCTATCCTTCAACTTGACATCAAGAATGACTTCCTTCATGGCACTCTCGATGAAATATATTTCTACCAACAACCATCTAGCTTTATTGATCCTTCTCTTTCCAACCATGTTTGTCCTTGCATAAATCCCTCTATGGTCTTAAACAGGTACCCAGAGCTTGGTACCTTGACACGACCTGACTTAGCATACATGGTTTAGCGGGTATGCTTTCACATGCATGCGCCTTGAGAGCCTCACCTTGCTCTTATCAAGTGCATCCTCCGCTATATGAAGGGCAAGCTTGATTGTGGTCTACAGTTTCACTCATCGCCAACAACCACCCTCGCGGCCTACTATCACACTGATTGGGTAGGCTGTCCCAACTCTCGCCAATCCACCTCAGGCTTTTGTGTTTATCTTGGTGATAATCTGGTGTCATGGCCTTCTAAATGCTAGTCTACAGTCTCCCAATCTAGTGCAGAGGCGGAGTACCATGCCGTGGCCCATTCCATGGCCGAATGATGCTGATTGCACTAGCTTCTCTAGGACTTGCACCAACCACTCCAATCGGCTACTGTGGTGCATTGTGACGATGTGAGTGCAGTCAACATGTACTCTAATCCGGTTCAACACCACCGTACCAAGAACATCGAGATTAACATTTATTTTGTTCATGAGAAGGTGTCTCTTGGTCAAGTCCGTGTTCTGCATGTTCCTTCCAATCTTTAGTTCACTGATGTCATGACCAAAGGGCCCTGCGACTCATTTGTTTTTTGAATTTTCGGTCTAGTTTGTGCATCCACTACACTTCAACTACGGGGGATGTTAGCTACTAGGCCAATAAGCGCGTGAACGAAAAATGATTTTCCATTTTTTTCGGAAAATAAACCTAGATGTATTTTCAAAAAAAATTTAGGATTGAGAAATCTTAGAGACCGAACCGGGAAAAAAGTACACATATTTTTGTTGCCAAAAATATTTTTTTCGGGGAAAACGGAGAAAGAATCTAGATGTAAAAACCGGGGACCTGGTTGTTATATTTTTGGACCTCATCGCTATCCCGAAAAGAGCTCATTCGCGATTTGTATTTAATGGGAGCCTCTTTACGTAAAGTAACGAACGGGGGACCTAAACGC
Organism: Rhipidocladum racemiflorum; assembly: GCA_036346355.1. Taxonomy (NCBI): domain Eukaryota; kingdom Viridiplantae; phylum Streptophyta; class Magnoliopsida; order Poales; family Poaceae; genus Rhipidocladum; species Rhipidocladum racemiflorum. The sequence continues at coordinate 56,501,879 of CM070572.1, read as the reverse complement.
AATCCGGGGAAATTTTTCTTTCCCCCACAAAAAATCGCAAATGACCTTTTCGTAAATTTGCAGGGACCTATCTGTAATTCGAAGAAACAGAGGGACTTTTTCGCAAAACAGCCAAGCGACACGTGGGGTGCCCTCCTACCGGGAATCCTTCCATCTTTGTTTATAGGAGATAGGCTCGTTCACGATTTGTATTTAACGGGAGCCTCTTTACGTAAAGTAACGAACGGGGGACCTAAACGCAATTCGGGAAAAATTTTCTTTCCCTCACAAAAAATCGCAAATGATCTTTTCGTAAATTCGCAAGGACCTATCCATAATTCGAAGAAATGGAAGGACTTTTTCGCAAAACAGCCAAGTGACACGCAGGGGTGCCCTCCTAACGGGAATCCTCCCATCTTTGTTTATATGATATATATATATATATATATATATGAAGCCTTTTCTGTACTCCTGGGAGTACGTACTCCCACCTTCAATATACTACTTAAACAAATGTGTTATACTCCTTTATCACTTTCAGTAAGATACTACAATATGACATTGTTGAAAAAAAAATCATCGAAGCCCTTCATTTTTTGCAATATACCCTTTTCCATAGGTAAAAAGAGTATATAAACAAATTATACTATAAAGTGTGGACTTTAATGATTTTTTTGTGGAACTCATTTTGAAGTATCTTATAATCAATATTAGAGTACAATCAAAATGATAAAGAGGTATAACAACATCATTCGGGTATGGAAAGAAATCGTCCACCGCGGGGATGGAAACGGGGAAATTATTCCCCCTTCGGGGATGGCGGGGACGGGGACGGGGAATTTTTTTCCCCGCGGGGATCCGGTTGGGGATCTGAATTTAGTTTAGTCCAATTTAGTTGTTAGATTACAAACATATTCTCTAGCCCATCATATTCACATTTTCATAAACGGGACAACATAATCTTCAATGAATGCATGCATTCTTTTTTTCCTTGCATGTTGATATGATTTTAGAGTTAAAATGGCTATAAGAGCTCTTCTCTTATGTGAAATTTTTGCGGGAATGGGTCCCCGACGGGGCCCTGATACCCGAATGGGGATGGGGATGGGGGGATTTTCTCCCCGGAGACGGGGATGGGGAAAATTTTGGGTCGCGGGGACGAGGACGGGGACGCACTCCCCGGCAGGGAATGCCCCGTTGCCACCCCTAGTAATATACCTGGGCTTGACTATTGATGGATATCGGTTACGTAGTTGACAAATAAAAAACATGATAGTTTGTCAAGGCCCCAGTTTCAAAAATTCTGGGAAATTCGGAGTATCCGGATTAAACATCCGGAATGTCTGGATATAACCCGGAGTATCCGGATGAATCATCCGGAATGTCCGGATATAACCCGGAGTATCCGGATGAATCATCCGGAGTATCCGAACTAGGTCTACCGAAAGCCCTAATCCGGAATGTCCGGAGTATTCGGATTGGGTTGACCGAACACCCCAACCCGGAGTATCCGGACTAATTGTTCGGAGAGTCCGGACTTGTCGGGGGTTTTAATATAAAGACCCGTTTCTCTTGGCCTCTACCTCATTCCTCCCCCTACCTTTGTCTCTCCACTCCTTGGTGCATTTCTCCTCCACCCCAAGCTCGTCTCCGGCGACTACCCACCGGCCGGTGACCTCCCGTGCTCCTCCTCGGTGACTTCCCCATCTTGGTGACCTCAAGCTCCTCCCCAAGCCGGCGTCTTCCTCTTCCTACCCGACTTCCTCTTCTTCTTCTTCATCCTCCTTGAAGGTAAGACCTCTTCTTGGAGTTGAATCATGGGTTCTTGGGTTCTAGGGCGTCCATGGGAGAAGATTTGGGGCTTGGTCTTGAAGATTGAGGTTTGGGGTTAACTTGGGAGTGTTAGGGTTTTTGGTGGGTGGTTGGATTTTGGGGTGGTTTAGGCAATGCTTGGGTATAGGGTGAAAGATCAGGGTTAGATGATGCCGTTCTAAGCATCGGATTAGGTTTTGGTTGGAGTTCTTAGAAGTGAGCGTCGTTTCCTCGTGTTTGGGCTAGCTCGAAGCTTCTCCGACTTAGCCGTATATAGGAAAGACGTAGATCGGGTTCTCGTGGTGCCGTAGAACTCGGAAACCACTCCAATCCCTTGGGTCTTTGGGCTAGTTGCGCCATGTCCGGAGTGTCCGGCTTATCCAAACTGTCCGGATATTAAATCCGGACTGTCCGGGTTTGGCTGGTCTGTTTCGTTGGGGGATGCATAGTATTTCGTTTCGTTTCGCATTACATGCATCTCATTCATGCATTGTGTTCGTGTAGAGAACGAGACCGCGGTGACCGACGTGACCGTGGTTGAGGGGATTGCCGAAGAGCAAGTCGCCGTCGATACTCAAGCAGAAGCACAAGGCAAGCACCTAAGCATATTCAACCCTAATTGTAATTCTATTTTTGAGAATGAATTGCTTATTGGATGTTTAAGTATGCATTAGGAGTCGATTTGGGGAATTTAAAGTAGAACCTAATTGATGCACTTATCTTCCTTGGAACTTGTTAAACATCTCCTTTGGAGCTAGTTTATGGGTAATTATATGTGTCCATGCTTAGTTTGGCTTAGGTGTCGGGTATGGGCCAAGTGGTGGATGGTTCCGCCTCTTGTGAGTTTTTACTTCACAATCAATTGGTTGTAATGGTTATGGTTATGAGGAGAATGGAAATTGAAATGAGACCGGGCGAGAGGTTGGTTCACTTGGGTGTGGAGACTCAAGTGTGGTAGTCTCGCCCGTGTCAGTTGAGGACCGATCCGTTGTTTGCCCTTCGATCGAGCACATCTTGTATTCTTGTCAGTCGCATGCCGGAATGGGACGATAAAGCTATTCTTTCATCGCATGCTAATTCGATGGGGTGTGCCCTCATGCGGTTGGGCGTGGTTGAGGGCGAGGCTTAGGCCGACTCTCGAGGGCCAAGCTGGGCTTGGGCCACTCGAGGGGGTGCTAGGTGCTCGGACCGCATGAAGATGCCCCAACGGATTGGTATGGATGGGAGGAGGGTTGACATGAGGTTCTTTGTGGCACATGTCGTGCGATTGATGATCCCCTGCAGGGTGAATAAGCGATTCGAATTGCCGCGCTCTCGGATATGAGCACGCTTGATCTTAGCACACTTCAACGTTGTAAGAACTTGAATTTAATGATGGTTGGTTGTGGTGGTGGTACTTGTTTATGTTGACACTCGTTTTACTTTAACTGCAAGGTTTCAGATTTCACTCTAGTAATAGGTGTTGTTCATAAGTGCTATAAAAGTTGTGGAAATGGAGTAGTGGTTTGAAACTAAACAACAAAGTTAAGCTTTTTTGCATTTGTACCTTAAGCTTGATTCCTTGCTACATCCAAATGCATACTCTTTCGAGTCGGTCATATATGGACCACGGGTAAGTCTTGCAAGTACCTTCTGTACTCATGCTTCTGCTTTGTGGATTTTCAAGTGAGGATCCGGACGGATGTGAGTTCTGTTCGTACTGCCTCTCGGTGACCGGGCGGGGCACCGAGTAGAGGCTACCTTCGTCGTCGCACACGCTCGGGAGTGTTCAGTGGCAGAACACTTCCGGAGATGAATTACTTTTGGGTCTAGCTTAATAGATGTGGGTTCTTTTGCTGTATAGTTAGTTTGAAACGATGTTTTAATTATCTTGGATACTTGGTTTCTTTTGTAGTAAACACTTGATGTATGTTGTTACCCGCCTCGTACTTGTGTTCTTGTTTCTTCCTTTGTTGGCCTTCGTGCCCTGTTGTTGTTGGTTGTGGTCGTAGGGTTTTGTCTTTGTGCCGGGGTTTGTTTGGTTGGTTTGGGTTGTCTTGCTTCCGCGCGTGTCTAGTTGTGGGGTCTTCGAGTTCGTTGCCCCATTTATGCAAATTGATGTGATACAACGTTGTAAACCGGTATGCGGGGATCCTGGGTGTTTTTCGGGTCGCATACCGGGGGAATACCGGGATTGTTGTCGAGTTATTCGTAGAGTCTCACTGTTGTCTCAATTGGGCTTGGGTGCTAACACTACGAGCGCCCTCGGCGATCCGTTATTAGCTTCCAAATCCGATTAGGATAAATGGACCTCCAAATAGCTCGGGGACGGTCTGGGCGGCTCCCGTCTCATAGTTGATGGGTCAAATGGACTTATTCCAAGCGTGTGATTTGTGAACCGGACAGAAGGCTCCATTGCACTACGATACAAATGGTCATCCAGGTTTTTTCTTTGTTATCTGGGTCGGTTTTGGTGATGATATAAAGTCCTTAAACAATGATGACAAGTGGATATCATGGTCGGTTTTCACTCGATAGAGATATATCGTAATTTGTATCAGTTCCGAGGTAGGAACCGACTCATAAGACATATTATCTCTATCGATTCTAACCTCAAAACTGATGTGATACCTATAACAACACTATCGGTTCTGAAGTTAGACCCATAGTGATGTTTTGCGCCATATTTCTCACCCACGTCAAATCATATATCACTATTGATTTTTTTCCCTAAAAAGTTGGAAACTAATTGAAATAAAGAGATATTGTTATCATTCTGTAGTAGTGTTGGTTCCTGACTCCCTGAGCCAAGGTTCCAAAAACCATTGAAAATCGCTCAAAAATCGCAAAAACCGCATCTACCGCTCCCGTTTGAAAAGCAATACCACTCGGTTTACCGGTCAAGTTCAAATTCAAATTTAAAAAAATTGAAAAAATTTATCCAAAAAATTCCTAAAATTAGTTTTAAAAGCTTTATGATATCAAACGTGAATATTTTTTTGAAAAAAATAAAGTGTGGAGACGTTTTTGAGCCATTTAATTATATTTTGTAGCAATATTTGTTGAATTATATTTAGTAGCAATATTTGTTCAATTATATTTAGTAGCAATATATGTTGAAGTATATTTAGTAGCAATGACGACAACCGAAAATGGTAGTATGTGTTCAAGTAGCGGTATTTGTATATACAAAAATTATTTTGCTATGGTATATTTAATATGTTAATGTTATCCAACATTGAAAAATTTACTTCTTGTTGTATGCATGCATGAACTACCAAAACTTTAGTATGGAAGTTGTACTCTGTACCACTAGTTATATTTTGTACTTATTTTGTTGTACAACGTGCAATTTGATATAAGTAATTTCTTACAAATTATTTACACAAGTAATTTCTTTAAGGTTTTGAAATGTAAATGGTATTGATATGTGAATGGTATTAGTATGTCATTATGTGAATGCCTATTTTTGCACTTGTTGAATTGCTATGTGAGTAGTATTGAAATGAAAGATTATTTGTTGACATATTATTGCTAAATGCCTAATTTACAACTTACAATTATCTAAAATGTAACAAAGATCATGTCAAATTTTTTTTTTCATATGTAGGAAATATGGTGTCGGAATTTTTTTTTGTGTTTCTCTATACTTTATATATATATAAATAAATATATTACATTTTTCCTTTTTGGCTCTTAATAGCTTTTTACAAATTTTACAATATTTTTTTTTGCAAATTTTGCAATTTTTTTTTATTTTTTCAACTGTCACCGGTTTTCGCCAAAAACCGCTTGAAATTTGAGCATTTTCAAGCGGTTTTCGTCTATTTCGTTCGAAAATCGTTCGGCAGTTTTATTAGATTTCAAAATCATTTGACTTTTGAACCGTTCGATTTTGAGCGAATTTTAAACAATTTTTTGTGAATTTTAGGCCCCGTTTGGTACGGTTCCAGATTCTAGTAGAAACGGAAATGGTTCCAAGTTCTTGGTAGAAACGTTTCAGGTAGAATCAGAATTACTTTCTGCAAACCGTTTGGTACAGTTCCAGATTCCAGTAGAAACTAGTAGAAACGGGGTTGAGGACGATTCAGCCCCGGTGTGGAAAAAAGAGAAACGTTTCGAAGAGAAACGTTCTGAGTTTTAGCCCGTTTGGCTGGTTTTCTTTCAGATTCTAGTAGAAACAGTTCGGTTCCAAATTGCTAAACGGGGCCTTAATACCATCGGATCTTGAAATCCGACTTTAAAACGGTACTGTTAACTGAGCAAAATTTGGATATGCCGCTCAGCTCTGTTCGAAATGAAAGGTCGGGGCGACCCGTCATGCGCGCGCTGTGGTCCACTCCACCCTGCCCTACAGCGCCTTACCATGTCGCAGACGGCATTGGGTAAATTAAGCTGTAAAAATGATCATCTTTTGTATTTAGAAGAAAAGTACATTATCTATGAGCTAATCTCTCTCCACCATCTGCTCTCCCAGCTCATAAGCTCCATGTCCCAACTTCGTGTGTAGTATCCAAATCAGTGCTGGACCACTCGCCTATCCTGTTGTCCAAAAAAAAAAGACATTAAGAAAGATTCTACTCCAGTTGAGATGATCATGTAGTTGAGTAGATAGTTACGAGTATTTTTCGTGTAAGTTGCACTCAAACGCATTAATTAGGGTAAATACACGCATCCGATGTATTAGCCTGTATACACAGAGGCGAAGCCAGCTATGGGGCGTTCTGGGGCGTGCGTCCAGGGTTCCACTTTTCGTTTTTGGAAAAACCGGACGAAAATCGAAATTCGATAAAAACCGCTCGTAAATCGTTCGAAATTCGCTCTAAATCGAACGGTTCGAAAGTCAAACGAATTCAAAAACTGGTCAAATTGCCGAGCGAATTTCGCGAAATTTGAACGAAATTCGTTCGAAATTATTGAATTTCGATCGAAATTCTCGAAAACCGGTTACAGTTGAAAAATGTCTTCAAACTTGATTTTTTTCAAAAAATATTAAAAAAATTGTAAAAAAATTATAAAAAAATCTTCAAAAATCCCATTTCATCTACAAAACACTTGAGAGAAATTTCAATAATTTTTGAATTAATTTAGTGCTTTTCTAAAATAAAAGCAGCAATTAATAAATACAAATAGATACACTGTTAGATTTTTATAAAAAATTACATGGCTGATAACACTCTGAAATTTTATTGTCATAATAAATAGTACCCAAGGATAATTTAGTAAAATTTTCATAAATATTATGCTTCATTTAGTGCCCCTAAAAAATCAAAAATAGAAGAGTTTATACAAATACAATAGCACTGTTAGAATTTTTAAAAAATACACATATTTGATAAAAATCTAAAAATTTTACATAAATATTATAATTTCCTAAGGAACTCATAAAAAAAGTTTCATAAATATTATGCTTCATTTAGTACCCCTATAAAATAAAAACAGAAGAGCATATATAAATACAATATCACTGTCAGATTTTTTAAAAAATACACATATTTGATAAAAATCTGAAAATTTTACAGAATCATTAGAACTTCCTAAGGACCTTACACAAAAATTTTCAAAAAATTTTGACATTTTTTTTAAATTTTTTTAAATTTTTAAATTTGAATTTGAATTTAATCGGTAAATCGAACGAAATTCCTTTTCGAACAGTAGCGGTAAGGTCGAAATTCGCGAATTTCGAGCGAATTTCGTCGAAAAGTGCAACCCTGCGTGCGCCCCTGCTCCAACGCGGTGACAGGAAGGATAACATATCACGCTCACAAGAAATTCGAGGATATCACGCTCATCCTTCCTGTCAGGCTGAAACAAGGCACGATCAGATTAGCCCAAAAAAGATAGATCATCACTAATGCAATGTCAAATAAATTTTAAAGAAAGGATCTAGATATTGTTCATCTTGCATTTGATGTTAGATTTGTTGGGCATTACTAATGCAATGTCAAATGAATTTTAAAGAAATGATCTAGATATTGTTCATACAATGGCTCTAATTATGGGTGTGAAAGAGAACTTGCAAAATTGGATTTTTTCGGCAATGAAGGTTATCGAGACTGATTTGCGCAACAAAGTCTCCGATGATTGGCTCAATGACTTAATGGTGTGGTACACGAGAAAACAATATTAAAATCTATTGATGATGAAGCAATTATGGACTGCTTTCAAAGGATGAAAACCCGTAGAATGTGCTTGCTTGTTGCCTCCAAATCCAACTCGTAGCTAGTGTGCCTAGCAACTTCATTTATGTGAGTATCTTATAAACTTTTACTTTGTTTCACTTGTTAAATGGTTATTTATGTATAAATTTGGCTTTTACTAGTAGTTGAAATGTTTAGCTTAGCCCCCCCTCTAATTTAGTCGTGGCTTCGCCACTGTGTATACATCAGCTTTAACCTATGTGGAAGAATGAGAAAAGAGAAGAGAGAAGAGAACTGTCTCGTATTTAGTACTCCATCCGTTGATAAATATAAGGCATATAGTTTGAATGATCTTATTGATAAAAATAAAACTTGTATGTAGATTTAATAAGCATTGGCAATTATATCCCTATTTATTCTCTCTGAATCATATACATTTATTTATTACAACCACACAAAGTATTATCTATCATCTTCCAAGACAATGAAGAGTGGTATATAAGTTATTTTCTCTTATGTCTTTCTCAATTTTACCGCAATCTTAATCCTTGTACAAAGTCAAAATACGTCTCATATTTATCAACAGAGGGAGTAGCCAGATTTGCACGTGAACATATGTAGATTAGTTATGTACCAAAGAGAAGGGATAATTATTGTATAGTATCTAGAGCCAATCTTTAGAGATAACAATTATACAAGATGGCTTTAGTGCTTACTCTACATAACATAGATGAGAAATAGAGTAAGTAGTAGGCTTTATTATTATACTTACTCTTATGTTGAATTTACAATACTATAAAATTATTATAAAAGATTATACAGACGTGTGAAACGTACACCTTTAATAAAAAAATTTCTATCCATCCGTCCATCCCATCCAGCATTCATGTCATACAACAACATCGCGAAACTACCTCGGAGATATTTCGACTGTCGTACGTGCGAATCAAGGGCCTTTGTACGTGTGACTGACCTGAAAGCCTACCTCGCGCGCGAACCGCATGGAGCCGCGACGCGACTGCGCTCCAACGGCTTCAGTCAGCCATTGCTATCATCCACATCCTTGGCAAACCAACATCTTAGGCCGGCCCACCGTGAAAAAGGAAAAACATCTAGCTACTAAGGAGGTGTTTGGCAGAACTCCAGCTCCATCAATTTTATGAAGTTGGTCTCCATCAGATTCGTGGAGTTGGAGCTGTGGATATATTAAAAGTGTTTAGGTGGATCATTTTGTTTACATCTGTTCGCGCCAAAAACGTGAAGGGGGTTTTAGGCCTCGAACACACAAGACAAACACCGGGTTTGCAGAGCGTGCGGTCGATTTGACTCAAATCGACAAGGTAGAATTTGTAATTTGATCGGCCGATAAACAAGGATCTATCGGCTTTTCGCTAGTCGGCAAGAACCGATTAGGAGATAACTAGATCAATCATTCAGATTGATCCGACATAAGGTAAAATCGGCCGGGAAGGCGATGCGCAACAAAACGAAGCAAATCAAACCTGGGTGAAATCGGCTAAAATCAACAATCGGCGATGCGCAACTATGTTGATTCCGTCGACTTGCAGAGAGATCTATGAGGCTAAAACAATGTAAAAGAAAAACTTGTAAAAGTAGATGTGTGTGTTGTTGGATTGATTCTCCTCTTCGCTTGGCGCCTCCCCTTTTATAACACGCCGACCGATCCGAGTTGTACATGGATACGGCATATTTATCCGTGACGGCCTTTTATCCTGCTTTCCTTTCCTTTTAGAAACGATTCCTTTTCCGAGCCGACATCGATTCCTTTCGATACTTCTACTTTTAGACCGATTCCAATACATACCGAATTTTTGGTGCAAACATATGCCCCCATTTTTGAAAGGTAACTTGTTATCTTTCAAAAATCCTTCGCCTTTTCCGTGATCGGCTTGTCGCTTAGGATTCACCTTGGTAACTTCCCCATTAATGGCGCCGCAATCTTCTCGGTGCGTTTTCAATGCAAAGAATCGTTCGCCTTTTCACCTTCTCACCAAGGTATAAATATGAGGCTCCCCCTGCAATCATTTTCACCTGGCGTGCTCTCGTTAATCCTGAAATCGGCTTTCCTCCGCTTCAACCCTTCTTCTCATAGCATCGGCTGAAATGGACGCATCTCGTGTACTTGTTCCGATCCCGAGATAGCGATCATCAAGATTTCCTAGGTCCTATAGGAACCATAGAACCCGACATCGTCATTGGAGATGAAATCCCTAGACTCCCTTTATCGGCTCCTGGTTACAACATCAACGAGTGGTCCAAAAGTTTTAGGTCTTGGCCGGCTCTCAAGGGTCGAGGTCCTGTACATTAGAGTATCGGCCCAAAAGAAAGCAGAGTGGGAAGGTATGGGCATCGCTGAGTGTATCCCCTGCCCTTAGCTGCCGGAGCCCAACGAATCTTTAGTAGTCACTGCCTGCTATTTTTGGTCGGACTCTTTTAACGCCTTCTTTTTCCCAACCGGTCCCATCGGCCCAACCCTTTTAGATATGGTCAATTATGCCGTCTTAGGCCTCGATGGAGAACAAATATCGGCTTTTAGTGGGAAACCTCGGTACAAATTGACCGAAAAAGGGAGAAGGTTGGTCCGGATACATCCAAAATAACAACAAAGTAACCGCCCTGTATCGGATGAAGAAAAAGTAGCCTTTATCAACTTATGGTTAGACCGATTCCTATTCTGTGTCGCTTCACTAGTACCAACCCATGTATATCAATTAATGTCAGAGCAACTATATATGGGTCGCCGGCTATCTTTAGGAAATCCTTCTTTGGCGCCGTATACCATATGATGCATATCATCGAGTCGGCTTTTTCGCAATGGTTCCTATGTCGCTTGGTAATGTTGGCGGCCCTCTTTGGTTTATCCAGATTTGGCTTTACTGCGTTTTGGCCGCCTCATTATCCCGACCCTTCTAAGAATCGGCTTTCCCAACAGAGGACTTTCACGAGGGTGCCGTCCAGTATTCCAACCTAGCCGATCCTCAGCGAAAAATTTACCATGTGTTCATCCGATGAACAAAAAATCTCTCCTGCCGGCTTCCACAAATACTTGTCCTTTTTCTTGCATCTTAACCAAGCCTCTTTCAACCGTAGAGATTTCTTTTCATACGGTCAATTAGCCGATCTCCGTGGCCTTCTTTTCTTCGTTTAAACTCCGACAGCCTCCTAATGCCCCAATCCACTCTCGACCGCTTCCCTGCTGATTTCTCCTTGCATCCTTCACGTCGGCTTAAGTACTCAAACAGAACATTTCAGCCGACCTATGAATTCTATCATCCTTCTTCGCTTTATGCACGCCACCGGTTTTGGACAAACCATTCCTTGCTTTCCTTTGCTTAGGATGATTAAACCACGAAACAAAGTAACCAACTCTACTGAGGCGGCTCTTATGATTGAGCTAGCCGTTGAACGCCCTGTGGTAGACTGGCCATTCCTCGTGTTAAACACACGTCGATCGGGCCAATTTACCACATGGTGGGCTTCCATAGCTGAGGCACTTTTGCGGAGGCGTACTATTCCCGAGGTCCTGTCCTCTTTTCTTCCTGGCTTTCGAGAGCCGACGGAGACCGTTGCTGGGTCTAGCTCGAGTTCGAGCGATGCTAACTCGTCTTTAGAGGTATTTTCATTTTGATATTTTATTAGAATAAGATTTTCATCGGCTTAACCATATCTTCTACCCTTTTCAGACTAGCAAAAGATCAACCCTCAATAGCCGCAGACGGCCGACGATCGCTCAAAACGGGCCAAGGTCATCGACCCTCTTGCCGGTTTATCCTCCGCACGCTGGGGTCAATAGCCCATCATCCTGCGATCTTGCCGCCCAAACGCACTGTATACGCCCAGTTCCATTTTCCACCAAATGAAGTTTCATGCTTGCCGCTTCGGCTAAACCCATGTTCGCTTTTCGTGAGAAGAAAAGCCGTAGAGTCGTCATTAAGCGATCCCCAAAGCCTGGCAGCCGTGATGCAAAGAAGATCTCCAACCGGATCGGCTACTGCGGTTAGCTTCGACCTTTGTTCTTGACTTAAATTTGTCTTCCTTGATCTTATTGTGAAAATATTTTCAGGAAACCCCCTCCGTTCAATTGCTAGAAGCCGATGCAGAGAAGACTCAAACCGACGTGCTTGTCTTGCGGGCCAGTGGCCCTCGCTCCGCCATCCGCTTCGTCACCTCCAAAACCTACTCCTGGCCTGGCTCCGTCGATGGACTTAGCCGACCTTTTAGGCTTTTCCTTTGACGAGCTTGACGACCCGGAGATTGTGGCCACTGACGACTACCCGGCTGACATCCAACGTATAATAGCGGCCTCTGCTCCGGCCGGCCGTTATCGCCTTGCCGGGTATGCAGGAGCGACTTAATCGTCTTACGGGCGAGGTGATGCAACCGAGCGGCTCTCATCGCTAACACGCAACCACTGAGGGATGCCATGGCAGCCATGCAAGCCGATCTCCCTTCTGCCGCAATGAATGCACTGCTTGAGGTCTGCCACTTGGACGCTCGTCGGCTAGACGTGGAGTCAGCCAAGCAAAGAGTTGAACAGAGGAAGACTCAACAAGCCGATCAAGAGATTTTGGACAAGCTCATAGCGGACGCCAAGTCTCGAAAGAGTGCTTTCGACCAGGGTACTGCCGTGCTAAAATCGGCCAAGAGCAGGGCTCAAGAGCTGGAGTCGACCAAGATCAAACTTGAAGAACAGTTGGCCTTGGTCACAAAAGAACTTGCAGAATGCCAGATTGGTATTACAGAATCTACATCTTCACTGGCCGCCCAGAGGAAGAAGATTGGCGAGGTCTTTGCACAAGTCAAAACCCAATCGGCCAAAATAGTCCCAGTTCCGGGCGATGCAGGGGCTGATCAACATTTAATAGACAGCATTCAAGCTACCATCGGTAGGGCGGCAGCGGCATTATCGGCTTTGGGAGCCCATTTGCCCGGGTCGGGACTACACTAGTCTTTGATTTCTTGATCGATTGTGGCCAATCTACGTAATATTGCTTTAAACTTGAGATGACGTCTTTTGAACTTTTGTTTGATCTACCGTGCATCCGATTTTGTAAACTTTTAATCTGTGGATGTTTTAAAGCGACTTTGGCTTCATTTGTATGACCGATTTTATATGCATGTGCTTGTCATTGATCCTGATACCTTCATCTCTGTAGTTAGGACCCGACCCATATGCTTGGGTGATATGCCTTCAGATATTTTCCATTGATCGCTTTAGGTAGGACGAACCCTTCTAAGAATTCCAGTATATATGAATTCCCGTCAACCGTAGATTGATCTTATAAGGTCCTTCCCACGTTGGAGACCATTTGCCGAATCGATTATCTTTAGACCCAATCGGCAATATGGTTTTCCATACTAAATCGGCTTGATTGAATGATTTTAAAATTACTTTTTTATTGTACGACCTGGCAACCATCTCTTTATTCTTTTTAAGCCGATCTAGCGTGATCAGCCTTAGTTCAGCCAAATCATCTAGATTGTCCAGCATCGCCTGTTTGTATTCATCGGCTGATACCTTATCTTGCTCGTGTAGCCTTATTGAGCCGATGTTGATTTCAACGGGCAAAACGGCTTCTTGTCCGTATACCAACTGAAAGGGTGACAATTTAGTTGATCCGTGATGAGATAGCCGATAAGCCCATAAAGCCTCCGATAGCGTTGAATGCCATCTCCTTGGCTCTTCCTCAATTTTTCTTTTTATCAGCTTTATCAATGTTTTGTTTGATGATTCGGCCTGTCCGTTGGCCTGAGCGTAGTAAGGGGAGGAGTTGAGTAATTTTATCCCAAGACTTTCCGCAAACCCTTTGAACTCGTTGGACATGAACACAGTACCTTGATCCGTAGTGATTGTTTGTGGAATCCCAAACCGATGGACGATGTGTTCATTTACAAAGTCGACCAGTTCTTTACTAGTAACCTTCTTGAGTGGCACAGCCTCAACCCATTTTGAGAAATAATCCGTGGCTGCAAGGATGAATTTATGTCCTTTGCTGGATGACGGAAATATCTGGCCGATTATGTCTATACCCCATCCTCTAAATGGCCATGGCTTGATGATCGGATGTAAAGCCGATGCTGGTGCTGACTGTATGTTACCAAACTTTTGACACGTTTGGCATCCTCTATAATATTTGAAGCAGTCTTCTAACATCGTCGGCCAAAAATATCCTGTTCGTCTCAGTATCTATTTCATCTTACGAGCCGATTGATGTGACCCACAAATGCCTTCATGAACTTCACCCATCGCCACTTTGGCTTCCTCGGTTCCCAGACATCTTAATAACAAACCTTCCATAGTCCGAAAGTACAATACGTCTTCTAGTATAACATATTTGAGTGCTTTGCGCTGACCTTTTGCTCGGTCGGCTTGGTTGGATCTCGACAAATAATCCCTTATCTCTCGTTCTCCAATCGGCGGGGTGAACACATAGAACCGGCCGAGCGTTTAGCTCGATTGGTCCTGTCGGCTTCAATCTTGTACCGATGCACATTGTGCCAATCGGTTTGCTTTATCATTAGCTTCTCTGGGGATATGTTCTATGGAAAATGTAGTGAACATCTCGATGATCCGAGGCATTGATGCAAGTCTTTGGGTTAGTGCATCATCATTGCATCGGTATTCTCCTCGACTTCTTTGTACAATTAACATCGAATCTCCAAAAGCTTCGACGTCTCTCACTCCGATGCTATCTAACGATTTGTAGACCCCTTAGTAATGTTTCGTATTCTGCTTGATTATTTGAACATCGGCTATTTAGCCGATACATGAAGTCATACTCCTGCTTTCTAGGTGAAATTAATATCACACCGATGCCTTCGCCTTCTTGGCAAACAGACCCATCAAAATACGATTTGCCAAGGAGTTACACTAGTTGTTCCTACTAATGTTTCACTCCCTGTGATAAAATCGGCCCACAGCTTGTCCTTTCCACAGATTTAGCCGATTCATAGGATAACTCAAACTCTGTTAGGGCGTATGCCCATTTACCAAGCCGACCACGCAGGATGGGCGCCGATAATATGTATTTAACTACATCGGTTTTGCATATTATAACGCATTTGGACGCCAAAGATATAATGTCTTAACTTGGTGCAAGCAAAGTACAATGACAAGCATAATTTTTCTACTAAGGGATACCTGGTTTACGCATCTAGAAGACGTCGGCTTAAGTAATATATTGCTCGTTCCTTCCTATCGGCTTCTTGTGTTAAAAGCTGCTCCAATCGAATCACCTTCACCGATATATATAGTCTAAAAGGTATACCGTGTTTTGGTGCGGTCAATCTTGGTGGACTCATCGATAACCTTTTATGTCGTCGAAGGCCTTTTGCTGATCGGCTTCCCACTTAAACTCTTGGTTATCTTTAATTTTCAGCGGTGTGAAGGCCGAATACGTCTGACAAGTTTGAGATAAAACGTCGCAAGTAATTGATTTTCCCAATCAACACTTGCAACTCCTTTACTTGTCGGTGGTTTAGTATCGGCTATGGCTTTCACTTTGGTTGGGTTTACTTCAATCCCTCCTTCATGCAATCGTAAACCCAAGAAATTGTCCAGTAGATACTCCGAAAGCACATTTGAGAGGGTTCATTTTTAACCCATGTAACCTTGTGCTTTCGAACATTTTTCTCGAATCGGCTAAATGTTGCCGCCTTCTTTGGATTTTACCACTACGTCGTCAATGTATACTTCCACAAGATTGCCGATCAAATCATGGAAAATATGGTTCATAAGCGGCGTTGATAAGTAGCACCGGCATTTTTTAAACCGAAGGTCATAACTTTCCATTCATATAGCCCTAAAGCCCCCGGACACCTGAAAGCCGTTTTGGGTATATCGGCTTCGGCCATGAATATCTGATTGTATCCGGCGTTCCCGTCCAAAAAGCTTATGATTTTATTCCCAGATGCAGCATCGATAAGCATATCGGCTATGGGCATCGGTGCACTGCTTTGGCGTAGCTTTGTTCAAATCTCTAAAATCGACACATACCCTAAGTTTGCCGTTTTCTTCTTCACAGGACGATGTTTGAGACCCACTCAACAGATCGGCAAGGCCGGATAAATTTCGCCTCTAGTAATCGTCCTACTTCTTCCTTTATAGCGTCATACAACGTAGGGTTAAACCGCCTAGGGTACTGTTTGAACGGCCGATATCCAGGTTTTATAGGTAGCCGATGTTCAACTAGCTGTCGGCTTAAACCTGGCATTTCATAATACTCCCACGCAAAGCAATCCTTATATTCTTTGAGTATTTCGACCAACTTTGTTTTATAATTGGGTTCTAATTTAGCACTTACAAACGTTGGTCTGTTGCTATCCCTTCCCAATATCGATTTCCTCAAGGAAATCGGTATGAATCCTAACCCCTTTCTTTCTTCTTCAAAATCTTCAACTTCTTCAGATTCTTCCCGCCGATAGCTCCTTGCCTTTTCCTGCGGTTTCGCTAGTGTCTCGCGCTCCATCTTCTTATCACTTCGCCTGGTCCGATCAAAGCGTATTGGGTTTAACGCCGATCGGCTGAATCCCGATTTCTCAATACAGATAAAATCGCAATTGTCCAAGGCTTTTCCTGATATGCATTCAGCCTCTTCGTGGCCAATTGGTGTCGTGGCTAGCCATGGCGATATGAGCCGATGTGTCTACCGGCACGACTTCTCTCAGATCATCGTTCCACCGCACCGCTTTTGGTGCATAGTTGATGGTATACAACGATTAGCATGGATCCAATCCCGCCCAAGGAGTACGCTGTAATTGCCTTTAGCTTCAATCACAAAAACGCGATCGGCAAAGTTTTATTACCGATCGTCGCTTCGACACCATTACGCCTTTAGCCTCGGTTGGGTCTCCGGTGAAGTCATTTAGCACCATGTTGGTCTTGATTAAGTCTTCATCGGCTTTTCCCAATTTTCTGAAAGTACTTAACGGCATCAGATTGACCGTCGCCCCGCCATCGACCAACATGCGGGATATCGGTCGGCCATTAATGTACCCTTTTAGATACAATGGTTTCAAATGCCGATGCATGTCTTGTGGTTTTTCAAACACCGTCACGGTGCTCAGAGGCACAATTGGGCGAACACTTCTTCACCGATTCTTCGATTCGAACTTCGGCGAGTAAAGTGAATACCATGTTTATATCCATTGGTGGCGTACCATCTCGGATCATCGGAGAACTGGATTGAACCGATTGATCTGAATCACTATCGATCTGTTCCTTCTTTCTCCACTCCTTTTTCAAAATCGGTACCGGTCTTAACTTATTAAACGTCCGATCCCTCTCACTCTCCTTTTCGGCTTCCCTTTCTTCTTGTGTTTTTAATCGCTGAAGCCTCCTGCGTTGCGACTTGCTTTGAGACCGAAGGGCACCATCTAGGTTTGGGTTCTATCGGCTTTCTTATCTTTCGGCTAAATTGCCCATTTCATTTGTCAGATTCCATCCTTCTTGCGTTAGCCGATAATTCCTGATTTTGGGAGGATTCGCCTTGTTCTGATGTTAACCTTTCATAGATCGGCCTTCTGCTCCTTACTTCTGGACGATCGTGTATCGGTCTGGACAACTTTGTCTTTTCTGATTGGTTTGGCCGACATGTAGATGAGTGTTGCATAGGACAAGATACAAATCATGGTAAGGTCATCCTCTCTCCCAAAGAAAGCGCCAAAAAGGACATTGTCGATGTTTCTCTTCTTCAGAATCGGCCGATGTGGCATATCGGCGCCAACGTTCGTCCCTCCTTTGCCCTGATCGATGAAAACACTGGTGTTGTTGAGGGTTATACCTTCGACTTATCCTTTCATATTTCCCCAGGAGTTGTGAGAAGGTCGGCTTTGGTTTGAAATCGGCTCTTCTTGGAGCCCTCTCAGCTCGATACCATTTACCGACCTCTAAGTCCCCTCTTGGTTTCACCGTTCTTGAGTTTTGTCCATTTTTATCGGCTTCTATTTGTATAGAACCGGCCAGTGATCTACCTGTCTCGCCTCGTGATACAATTCCCTTAGTTGGCTTATCCTCTTCCGCAGCCTCTTTTCTTTTCGTGAACATTGAACCATGTTGACTGAAAAGGGCCCATATCTATCTGCATAGCCGATTCTTACGCAAACTTTAACCTGCCATCGGTGATGGCCGATTGGATCTGTTGTCGAAAAATATTGCAATTGTTAGTGTTATGAGAGAACGAATGATGCCATTTGCAATACCTTCGCTTTTTAATTTCTTACGACGATTGTATTATTTGCCCTACTGGTAACCTTATGAGTTTTTATTGTAGTAATAAATCAAATATTTTGTCACACATTTAAACATCATACGAGTAATTGAATTACGCATTATTCTTTGTCGGCCTAAGCGAGAGAGCATACGAGTGGTTTTGGAACCTTTGGCCCACTCGGCTATGTTCACTTCGCCGTCGTCGAGGTGTCGCCCGAATCGTAATCTACCATGTTTACTTTGGCCTTTTCATTGCCGTTTGTCCTAAACCTATCTTTAAACCCTTTGCTCTCTGCATATCGGCTTTCATGTGCCGATACGCGATGGAGTAGGTGGCCTAAGTCGGGAACTCCTGGCCCGACAACTTTTCTTTTAATGGAGGGATTAACCCTTGGAACGCTAGGTCGGCCAATTGATCGTCGGGTAATGTTACATCAGAGCACCTATTCCAGACGCCCAAATCTCTTGATATAATCAGAGACCGATTCGCCAGTATACAGCCGGACTGAACTAAGATCGAAATCCTAAGCTCCATAGTTCCCGAAAGAAGTACTCATGGAATCGGCTTTCTAAATCGCTCCATATATGAACTGAATTAGGTGGTAGATTTGTGAACCAAGTGAATGCAAAGGCGGATAATGATAAAGGAAACAACCTAATTTTTAACCCATCTGATCGCGCCTCCCCACATTGAGCCATGAACCGTCCGATATGCTCAATTGTGGTAATAGAATCATCCCTCGAGAATTTAGCAAAGTCCGTATCCTAAAGTTGTGGGGTACGGCATTCGGTCTATGTAATCGAGTACGGCTTCCTGTCGCCGATCACTCTCCCTCTGGGTTGTAAACCGAACTGCTCTCTCAAAACATTGGCAATTTGTTCTGCCCAATTAACATTGTCGGCTTGTGGTGCGGCCGGACACGGCCAATTCTCATTGTTTTGCGCCACGCCCCGAGTGCAAACTCGGGTCTTTGTCCAATTCGTACCTCAGAGGTCTTGGTGCTGCGTCATAATTGTGATTAAAACCTAATGCATCGGGTATGGAGTGCGAAAGGTTCGACGTATGGCACCACCCTATATGGTGCTTGTTTCATGGTTGTGGCCCTCGTGGATCGTGGAACTGTCCCATTTCGATCGGTGATAAGCCGATAACCCGATGTTATTGGAGGCGCGACTTGATTGATTTGATGCGCCTATCTTGGCTCCATCCGTGTGCCCATGGTAGTGTGTGAACCCATCTCTCTGTATGCTTGGTTTCAAAAGCAGTAGGTTGAGCCGGCATCATGATAGGTGCTTGAGCCGACACGCCATCGTGTTGGTGTTGGGTGCTATGGAATATACCGGAGTGCGTAGGGATGGTTTGTGGTGGATCTAGCCAGGCTTCCAGACGCGGCCAATTCTTGAGCAATTGTTTTCACACTATTTTCTATCATCGGCTTTAAAGTAGATACTAGAGCCGATGATTGGTTAATCAATGCGTGATGGACGATTGCTCGATCATACTCGATAAATCAGCTTGAGCGGAGTGCGTATCGGCTTACCGATTCGGATGTTGAATCTCGATAGGATTGATGGTTAGAGTGCAATCTTTTGAGTAACGCCACGGCGTGTTTTCTCGAAGCATCGTAGCATCATTTCCTCCGTGAGCTGCCTTCGATCTTGAGTTCTTTCCGTTGCTCGGGGTTAAATCGGCCATCCGGGGCGCGATTATGGCATCGGTGTTGATATCGGCGGTATTCGCGGGCTTGTCGGTTGACGACATTTTTTTGTGTCCCACCGGGCGTGCCAAAATATGTTCGCGCCAAAAACGTGAAGGGGGTTTTAGGCCTCGAACACACAAGACAAACACCGGGTTTGCAGAGCGTGCCAGTCGATTTGACCTGAAATCGACAAGGTAGAATTTGTAATTTGATCGGCCGATAAACAAGGATCTATCGGCTTTTAAGCTAGTCGGCAAGAACCGATTAGGAGATAACTAGATCAACTGTTCTGATTGATCCGGATACAAGGTAAAATCGGCTTCGGGAAGGCGATGCGCAACAAAACGAAGCAAATCAAACCTGGGTGAAATCGGCTAAAATCAACAATCGGCGATGCGCAACTATGTTGATTCCGTCGACTTGCAGAGAGATCTATGAGGCTAAAACAATGTAAAAGAAAAACTTGTAAAAGTAGATGTGTGTGTTGTTGGATTGATTCTCCTCTTCGCTTGGCGCCCTCCCCCTTTTATAACACGCCTGACCGATCCGAGTTGTACATGGATACGGCATATTTATCCGTATCGGCCTTTTATCCGATTTCCTTTCCTTTTTTAGAAACGGATTCCTTTTCCGAGCCGATTACTGATTCCTTTCGATACTTCTACTTTTAGACCGATTCCAATACATACCGAATTTTTGGTGCAAACAACATCTTAGAATAAAATTATAAACTTAAGTCACTTTATTTCAGTCTATAAGTTTCAGTTCTGAGGTGGAGTTGAGATCTGAAGCTCTGCCAAATATGGTCTAAGATGCGCAACATAAATTTTTGATAGAAAAAGATTTTTTTAAAAAAAATAAAAAATCTCTAATTTTTTTAAATCTAAAAAATTTATATGTATTTAAAAAAAAACTCAAATAACAATATAGAAACTACAGTAAACAGAAAATCATGGCAAGGAGAATAGCTGACTATCGTACCTCCCCTAAGAGCATCTCCAAGAGAGATTCCTAAAAAGAAGTCATAAACTTCAATATAGAACCCCAACTAATTAGATTTAAGGTTCCAAAGAAATGTTCACTCCAACAATTATGCCATAAAACCCAATTACCATCTAATTAGATAGGGCCGAATTACAGAGTTGCTAAATATAGCTACTCGCCTAGGGGCCCTAAAATAATATGCTAAATTTTAACAATTTAGGGTCCTTACTGAAGTTGATTTTTTCCCCTAAAAGTCCTATAATTCAAGTTAGGACCATATTTAGGGCCTCTGTTGAAAATGCTCTAATAATAAAGAGTTATATAGATATAGATAAATACGTCTAAGTTAATTCCTTTCCTTACTCAGGTGGCTTGGCTACACCTCCCAACGTTCCCTTCCAAAGCAAGTGTACTGCTAGATATAGCTAGCTCGATGGAGTATAACAATGGGTATATGTCAATAATAGTAATCATAGTTATCAATACCGATATATATAGCTGGTATGTATCATTTCGGCATTTAAATCGATATGAAGTAGTTCTATGTACTGTACCAACCTTGATACTGGTCAATATCGGTCCAATACCAGTTATACAGGCGGAATTGATAATATGGTCTATTGAACTATATGTTATATTTGATAGTACTACTATGTGTTCGGAGTAATATTATAAATGAACTTTAGTGTACATATAATTAAACATGTGTATACTTATAAATATATTCTATTATACAAAACTTGAAATGGTACGCCGATATAGACTGGTACCGGAGCGTACTATTCTAAGAGCCAAACTGGTATGACCTCCAGTACGATATTGACAAGTTTGATAGTAATGCATGATCTAATGGGGTGGGGCGAAAAAAATTTCTTATCCCTTCTCGAAAGCAGTAGACACCACGTATCGTCTGCATCCTTCCATGATCGAGGAAAAAAAGATTATATGATGGTCAAAATTAAAAAAAAAGTAAGTCAAAGGGCAAAAAAAAGAAAAAAGAAAAACTCAGCTACGAGCGAAGGAAGGACCCAACGACTAAGAGTGTGTTTGGTTGGTAGGAGAGGTTGAATGGGATGGGATGGTCGTGTACCATTTGGTTCCATTGTTTTGAGTGAATGGAATTGTTCAGCATATATAGAGAATATTTCTCAAATTGTATCCCACCGTCCATAATAGGATAATTTTATTCAAACAACTAAATACATAGATAACTTTTTTCTTAAACAATCTTATACATATACTACTTAGGTCCCGTTCGTTTTAGCTTCTGGACAGCTTCTGCTTTTTAAAAAAAGCGGATTATTTGCCAAACGGAAGGATTCTGGACAGTTTCTCTGAAAATCAGAAGCTGATTTCTATATAGAATCAGAAAATCTAGCTGAAACATGATTCTCACTTATTCATGCTGATTCTTGCCGGCTCGGTCCGGAACTTAGAAGTTGTAGCCGGCTCGGCCCAATTCTTCTATATTCAAAAGCATCTTTTCGCATAATCCAAAATCCATAATCCAAAAACTGAATAAACTGGCCCTTAGTAATTAATACAATCAATAAGCACACTCTATTAATCAAACACACTCTGACTGACCAACCAGCCAACCAGCTAGCTAGCCAGACACGACCATTCAACTCCCGTGTTCCTGCAGCCTTTCGCATCAATGGCAATGGCCTCCTCGCCTCTCTTGCCTGAAAAGTTGGGTCAGGTCAGGTGGTTGCACGTCCTGCCCCTCGCGAACCTCATGCTCAAATGCCCCTCTCCGCGATTAGGCGTGCCTAACGTGCACCTTTGGCTAACATCCATCGATCCGTAGCATATCCTGTTGTACTTAGGTTCTCCTAAATTAAGGATATGTTTGATTGGTAGGACGAGGTTGAATAGAATGGTATGATTTTGTACCATTTGGTTTCATTATTTTGTAGTGTGTTTGGTTGATGAGATAATATCGAATGGGATAGGATGGTTCTGTACAATTTGGTTCTATTGTTTTATGTGAATGGATAAGTTCAGCATATATAGTGGAATATTTCCTAAATTTGTATCCCATAATCCTGGATGGAATAATTACATTCAAGCAACCAAACACATGTATACCTTTTTTCTTGAACCATCTTATATATGTACCACTTAGTACAAACAATCAAACACACTGGTTCAACATCTATAGGAATATTCCTCAAATTTGTATCAATTGGTTCAGGATAGGATGATTCTATTCAATCAATCAAACACATAGATGATTTTTTTCTTGAACCATCTCATAAATATACCATTTGGTACAAGCAACCAAACATACCCTAATATTACCGCTCGACCGGATCCAACTGTCAGCCAGTGTTTACGCGTACTGATTAGTTTTTGGCAAAAATATTGGTACGAGCAAATCAATCCTTTGTACGCATATATAGCGGTTCTCTCATGAGGATCGTGCGTCGCGATGGAGTGCGCTGAGATTCGGGTCTTGACATGGGCTGTAATCATGTTAAGTTGTACTTCTTTCCTTTAAGTTTATAAGACGTATTTTCTGAATAATTTTGTTTATAAATATACGGTATATTTCATATTTTAATGTAAAATTAACGTGATATTCGCTCTATGCTCATAATAAATATCCATATGTACTTTTTATTTTCTAAACGCATCTGAATACAGTACTTAGTAATAATAATTAAGGTAATATAGTTATTTTTAATATTTTTTAATCTATATAAGAAAATAGGCATTATAAACGTAGTAAGCTGTAAGCCTGTCCCTAACCATCTGCACCTCCTAATTACGGCTCACACCTGGCACGTGACGAAAAGGACGCCGCGGGAAAGGTGAAAAACGAAACAGCACGCGGGAGAGTAGACAGCTGCCAGCTCGGACAAAAGTTAACCGACTTGATTATCCAACAGCATCCAACATTGCTTGTGCTCGCAAAGTTACTACCGCTATTATTACAGCCGCTAATCACGCTGTTACCGCTGCACAAGAAGCAACAGCTCGAGCCTGCGTCGCCGTCAGCTGAACCACCGTGGTGGCCATGTGATGCGCCGTGGCCGCGCGGCGGGTCAACGCCCGTGCGCTCGCTGCCGCCGCCGGAGGAGGAGGCATGCTCCCCGTCGCCACTGCTGGTGCCGGCGTCCGTCGTGTCCGCGTCCGATTTTTGGGAGTGTGTGCTGCCGTTGCTGGAGGTGAGGCCGCCGCACACGCTGATCCAGTGCTCGCTGCTCCAGGTCCAGTCGGGCGCGACGGACACGCTGCCGGCCGCCAATGCGCGGACACGGTCGGCGGGGGTGGGCGCCACCGTCGTGTCGAAGTCCGTTGACGAATCCTCCCAGAGGCCCTGGTCGAGGATGCTCTTGGGCGACACCCACTGCTCGACGGGCGCGGCTTTGGAGGTGGAATTGGCTTGCGAGGAGGCCACGAACGGGTGCTCGAGCAGCTGCTCCGCCGTCCACCGTTCGGTTGGGTCTCTCATCAGACACCTGGCCAAGAAGTCCTTCCCTTCGTCGGAGAACCACGCGGGGGCCTCTGGGACGTCGTCGGAGTGGGCGACATGGTGGAGCGCGGCGACGGGGTCGGCGAACCTCGGCCACGGAGCGCCACCGGTGGCCATCTCGATGACCGTGCATCCGAGCGCCCAGATGTCAGCCGCCGTCCCCTGCGCCTCGCTCCGAGCGGCCTCCGGCGCCAGGAACATCGGTGTGCCCCTGATCGTTGCGCCGCCGGCATTGCTGTCCTCGGCCGTCCACCGCGCGCACCCGAAGTCGGCGAGCTTGGCGCGCCCGTCGGCGCCGACGAGCACGTTCCGGCCCTTGACGTCGCAGTGCGCGATCCCGGCGCCGTGGACGTACGCCAGCCCGCGCAGGACGTCGCCCGCGCGCGACCGGATCAGGGGCTCCTCGCACCGGCCGCCGAACCGCTTGGCCTCGTCGGCCAGCGACCCGCCCGGCGCGAACTCCAAGAACAGGTCGTAGCACACCGCGCCGCTCCCATCGGCCGCCGCCGACACGTCGTAGCCCACGCACGACACGACGTACGGGGAGCTCAGAGCAGACAGCACGCTCTGCTCGCGCCAGAGGACGCCGGCGCGCGCGATCTCCACGGACTTCACCGCGAACACCTCGCCCGTGAGGCGGTCCGTGGCGATCGACACCGTCGCCGACGCGCCACGGCCGATGACTGGCCCTCGCTGCCACTCCCCAAGAACGCCCATTCTTGCAGCAGCCGCAAGAATGGGAGCTGATCAGCTGAGCTGAAGCTTCTTCTCCTCCTCCTTGTTGCTTCTTGTCGATATATATAATCGCCTTTGTTGTTGCTGATGTTGCTGCCTCGAAGAGGCGATTGGAGCTGGATACGTGGAGTATATGTTGTGCTCACTTGTGTTTGCTTCTGCCTCTTTTGGTGGTTTGTGTCGTGTGTGCGCACTGCATATATAGGAGGATGCTTTGGCGTTGGAATGTGGTTAAGTGTAGGCTGTCCAACCAAAGCAACAAGGCAAAGAAAGGGTCCAAGCTGGCACAAGGAGATTCTCCTCCTGGCAATTTTAGGGAGATGGCAGGAGGAGCTACCTATCAAAATATTACGACCCGGGGAATATTTTTTTCCAATGTCTTCTTATCATATTCATGGGGGAGGGGACACTTGTCCATGATGTCTTGAGGTTTTTGCCAAGCTCATGTGGTTGGAAATGCCTTTTGTTTCTTAATTGATGATGGGCTGTGTGTGCTTGTGGAGTTTTGAGTGCCTGCATATGTTGTGCAACATCTTAGATAGTTGAGAATGGATAGGGAGGATTGGGTATATGTCAGCATTCAGAAACTAAGCCTGTTATATTGGTATAAATGGAGATATTAGGATACAAGTGGAAATCAAGTGTTAATTAGTTGAGGTAATTAGTTGTGTTTTACACCCATTACAGCCACCCCAACTTTAATTTGGAATTTCTCTCCTGCGTACCTTTCATTTCAATTTCAACAACCTATTGGAGCGATGTCGAGCTACAAGGAAAAAGAACACAGCTCTCACCACACAGTTGAAGCATCACCCAATTGCGTGACAAGTCTCCTTTCTCTCTCTATAAGTAACCTTTGGCTTTGCACCCAAGGATCGCCCATGATTACATTATGTTTTATTTGTGGGGCAAACAATATAGTTAGTTATATCTTCCTCTTTCCAACTTCATGATGTTGATGTTCATACCTAATTATAGCGTTGGCACAAAATATAAATACAAATTATGCATAGCATCTCTTCGTATCCCTATAGAGATGGCCATATTTCAACAATGCATTTGGTTGAAGCTACTCTCCAAGGAAACTGCAGAGCCTATGACTGCTTTTCAATTAAACCTACTTAGTCATAAGCATGTAATTACTGTATTTAATGTTTTACCCACTAATGAAATCCCAAGTACATTTTGTATGAACTTGGTGTCTCATTGCATTAAAAATCAATCAGGTAATTGTGGAATAAACAATTGGGTTTTGATAAGTTTCATCCAGATGTTTTATTTAGTAACCATCATCTAAATTCTTGGTTATTGGATTTGCTTTCAGATCGATGCACACGTCCCCCTGAATTCGAGGTGAGTTGATCCTACAGATATGTGTTTTGATCGTACGGTCCAAAGTTTGGATGTTTTTTAGGATAAAAACATCCGGATGATGCCTATGCACTCCCTAAACAATTTGCGGCTACAAGTCGCACGATCAAGTGATAACTTGGGGGCTTGATCCCAAAGAAAAAAAAATTGGTAGCTTCTTGTTTTGGGTATCCTCTTGTGCCATCAAGGAACATGATGCTCCATCCATGGCATTTCGATCGTGGAATCAGAAATCAATTTGACGGATAATCCACGCTAGCAAAATCCACACCTTAATTCCTATGATTGCGACACTCCAAATGGCACATCAGTGGTTACCCCACTTAGTACAACGAGTCCACCAGCTCGGGCAACTAGTGTTTCTAAGAGCAGCGTCGGTACATCACCCCTTAATACAAGTTATATAAATTTTTAAAGCAAACGAAGAAGTAAATAATCATCATCTACCATTCATTTATGATTTAATATTTATACAATTTTCAGATAGTAATACATAAAAGCACCCCCATTTTTTAAAACAAGTGTTTCCCTCGTTCATTTTCTAAAACAAGTGTCTACCTCTGCTCAAATGGGGTTACCAATAAACATAAACAAAGAAGACCCGCCTTCTATATGCATTTATTGTACATACCAATCCTATAGGATGCACACAGCTTAACCTAACAGAACAGTTGGGGCAGATCATCGTTGTGCAGATCTGGTTTGGTGGTAACACCAGCATCAAGCACACCAGAATGAGATTTTTTTTTTGTTTCCTTGCAAAACAATTAACAACAGGAACGAGGCCAAGTTGGGATTAGTGGCGATAGCTAACCACCAGCTAATTAATCGCATGTTTAGATTCTAATCACGCTGTTAATTGGCTCCCGGATCGTGCGTGACACATGCTGCATCTTTTATATGTGTATTTCTTGACGCAACGGGCATGAGATATGTTCCACGGTATATTTAGCAAGTAAAATATAATTAATCCCTTCTTGTCTTCACCACCTCCATTTGTTTAATCCAATCTGCGATTTTGGTTGCAAAGTTTGTGATTTTCTTCTTCTTTTGGGGTGTGGTTTTGCCAACGCCTTGGCATGGAAGAGAAGTTATACGAGATCTGGAAGGACAGGACGGGAGATAAAAGCAAGCTAGTATAGTGTGCAAGACCCGGAAAAGTCATACTCCTAAGCCTGCTAAGGTGCACATATTCTCTTTAAAGCAACTATTGTTGAGTTTAAGTGTAATACAAGTGTGTTTTCTATAATAACTAAGAGTTCTATTTTTACATAGAAAGTTCTTTATGTACTACCCTTGTGAATATATTTATACGTGGTCTATAGGATAAAGAAGGATGAAAAAAAAGAGAGTCGTCTTTAAATATGTACACGTAGTCAATACGTCAGCTAGCAAAAGCACGCATTCCATGTATCATTTAATTTACGAGTCCATCTTTGCAGGAAATAAAATGGAAAGCACCCGTCCCAAACTATAATCTACTATTTGCTAAGTCCATCTCTGTAGCTAGGACATCAAATGACTGGACAGCTCAAACGACAAAACTACGCCTACTACGGATGGATATTTGGTTTTTACGGTTTTTAAATAATTCGGTTTCTGGAAACTGTATGCCAAATTTCTCTAACTAAAATAAAAAATCAAACAAAATTAACTAAAATATTTCGATTCGATTAATTTAATTTTTTGATTAATCGAGATAACCACAGCTGCTAGAAACGTTCAAACATACATGCAGTTATGCTTGGCTTCTATTAAAACAAAATTACAGAAACTGCAGAGAAGAAGGAGGTGGAGTAGAGCGCGGTGGCGGATAAGAGCATGAAGAAGAGGAGCCAGGAGAAACGGAAGCCGAGGAAGAGCAAGATGAGGCAGCAGTGTGTGTGGAGCAGGAACCAGAAGGTCGACGAGGCAGGGAGCCGCTCGCCCGCGCCGCCGTTGGATGCCACCCCTCGAGGATCGCGCGGCCTCCACGTAGCAGATCTGGCTGCAGCCGAGCGCATCCGCCTGAGGACCGCGCAGTCGAGATCACCGTAGCGATTTCATCATTGAGACAGCCAGATTTGGTTGCCGCCGCTACCCCCTTCTGACTAAGTCGAATCGATCGTAGTCATCGGGTGGTGACAAGAGAGGGGGATAGTTTTTGAGGGGGCATTGAGGTGAAGGGGAGAGGTTGGTGGACCACGAGGAGTCCACATACTTGCTCTAGAGTTGGTCTGTCTAGATAGAGTAGACACTACCGTATATCAGTTGTTCGGTTAATAAGAGTTAAAAACCAAATCGAAACCCTTCTAAGATAAAACTGAACTGAAACCAAAAACCGAAAAAACCAAAATAATCGATTAATTCTGTTCCGTCCGATTCGATATTTCGGTTCTAGTTTTATAGATGCCCAGCCCTAACGCCTACCGACGCCACACAGACGTAAAAGGTCACACGGTAAATCGATTACGGTTTCAACCACCGATGGCCACGCTTTGGAGCTAGCTAAGCTACCTCCTCTAACTAAATTCCGCATCAATTCAACAGTGACAGGGCGATCGAGTAGCGTTAGCAGTGATGGACTAGTGGCCGGTAGGGTGGCCACACCAACCGGTTTAATTTCCAACACGTTGTGCCGTGAGAGCACCCATTTTTCCACCCGTTTCCATAAATCCAGGAGCCTACTTG
Source organism: Rhipidocladum racemiflorum (assembly GCA_036346355.1). Lineage (NCBI taxonomy): Eukaryota > Viridiplantae > Streptophyta > Magnoliopsida > Poales > Poaceae > Rhipidocladum > Rhipidocladum racemiflorum. The sequence continues at coordinate 56,472,797 of CM070572.1, read as the reverse complement.
GACGCACGGGAGAAACACGACGTGGCTGCCTTTTGCCCACGGGCACTTTCAGAATATGCCTGCCCAATTGTTGTTACATAAGGAGATTATTACAACAAAGTGACAGTGCTCTCTCTCTCTCTCTTTTGAGATACTGTGTGTGAATCTGTCCATTTAGTTAACGTGTAGGTCAGCTAACAATTGATGCCCCCCCCCCCCCTCTTATGTAGGAGATGTGATGAGTGTGAAAATTGAGTATAAATTAGAGATTCATTGTGTAATATAGTTTTTTAAATGCATCTTCGCGGAAGTGCAATATGGCCAAAGAAGATTCATTGTGAATAATAAATTAGTAAGTGACCTTCGTAGAAAAGAAGGCTCAGCAGAGCAATGTTTCTCTCTCTCACTCTCTTTTCCTTTTGAGATACTGTGTGTGAATCTGTCCATTTAGTTAACGTGTAGGTCAGCTAACAATTGCCCCCTCTATGTAGGAGATGTGATGAGTGTGAAAATTGAGTTTAAATTAGAGTAGGAGAGTAAACATTTTATATCCTATTGGGTTGCTTTTGTTAATAGAAAGAAAGAATTATGAACTGATCCCGCAAATCGACAGAGATGATGTAGGCAAAAAGTAACTCGAAATTGAACAAAGATGAACAAAATCGACTCACAGATGTATGATTGGATCCACTGGCTATGACTAAATCTAATGCAGGAAAAAGTAAGAGGTTGGTGTGTGCAAGTTTTTTTAGTCAACCTATATAGTCGAGGCCAAAAGACTCCTAAAAGTGGCTGACTCAACACGCACGCATCTATTTCTAACTGCTCTCTTCGTATCGGCCCAATGTCTTCCTTAAAAAAGATGTTGTTTATCTCTTCTTCAGAAATTTATCCGCATCAGTTCAGGCTTCTTTCTTCAAATCCCCTCCTCCACACCGGCTTTTATCTCTTAGCCGATGCTATCCTGGCTTTTCTCTCTCTCTCTCTCTCTTTTTTTTCTAGTTTTTCGCTCTCTTCTTAGGTGCAGATCCCTGCACCTGTATTTTTCTCGCTACTTTTTTTTTTCTTCCTTCTAATATAATTGCAGCCCCGGCTGTCTTTCAAAAAAAAATAAAAATTTAGCAGTAACACCACAACAATGAGAAACTAAGCATCTAAGCCTGAATTATCACACATCATCCAGCTTGTGATGTAGAAGTGTCTTCAACGTAGACAACCCAGAATGCTGTGAGTTGTGACCCTGTTGGCAATGATCTGCATGTCTATTTGTTTCCATCGAGGAAATGGCGAATGACCTGGAAATGGCCAATATATTCAAATTAGTGGTGTGGGCTAGCAAGCATGCACTGCAGAGCAGCGCTTGCTGGTCATAAATGCACCGTAATGAGATATCTCAGGGTTAATTTGGTCCACGCTGCCTAAACTGACAGTGTATATGTCAAATGGCACGAACTGGTCGTGTTTGCTTGCACCATGTATGAATAGATGGTCGAGGTTTTTTTAGACCAACTTGTCTAACAAAACTATATGTTTCATAATTGACTGTTTTTCTTAGCTGGTCTGATAGTGTAGGTATATATGGCAGCCTTACACCCAAGTAAAACGGGAAATGGAGACGTGTGAGGCTGCTTGTGGGCCCACACAAGAAACAGTCAATTGTAAAACCAGTCATTTTACGGCACAAGTTCTCTTAAAATCTCTAGTTTTCATGAAATATGAGCAAAAATATGTAGTTTTCTAATAATTTGTACAAAAAAACTTGTTATTTTGTGAAATTTACTCAAACTCAAAATTAACCTACTCCATGTGCGGTTTGGAGTAGCCTTCTCTGGTACACTTTACTCGTAGTTTTTCCCATTAGTTTAGGCTGTGGTTAAATAAGAGGAGGAGAATTAATGTTGAAAAAAAAAATGGTATGCATTCATCATGGGATGATGTGCTACAATCGTTAATATTTACGTGAACAATTTATCATAATTTAGTATATGATTTTGATAATGTATTTGTTTATATTTAAAGTATATTTTAAAGGTACTCTTTACCAAGAATATGATAAATTATCAATGCATAAAACTTGATGAGTTACATTTTACATTATATAGTTTATACTTCTTCTATCCGGTAAATGCTATATATGGACACATTCAGTGACATATGCAGGAACAAAATAGAAGGGGTGCTAGGCATGGCGGAATAATTTTTGCATTAGATTGACATATATTTCTGAAAAGCTCCATTGCATTTACAAATTTACGTAGCCTAAAGGCAAGGATATGTTTGGGGTGTCTTCATTTATTGATACGACAAATAAAAAAAGTAGTAATCTTTCTTTAATACGAGTACTTTAGTAATCATTATAATGAATGTATCATTTTTTATAATTTACTAATCAACCAGTAATTTAAATTATATGGTGACATTTGTCGTAAATTTTTTGTTAAGTTTATGTGCTGAACATTTCAGAATCTAATCAATTTAGCACCAATAATTAAAATAAAAAACAAAATTACTTACCTTATCCACTGGTTGGCGACGTCTCCTCCTGGCTCCCCACGCCCACGACTCAATCCTTAGTGCCTCGACCTCAGCCTCCTCCGATCAAGTCATCCCCATTGGCGATGGCCCCTTCGGCCTCCCTTCTCGGCCCAACCGCGAGCCGGCCGTCCCCCTCAATCACCTGGCGGCGTGGTGCCCCGAGCCCCTTCACCCCGGCGCGGCCCACCAACCCCCTCCTTCAACCGATGTCGCGGCCCCCTCTCCTTCCCCCAGCGGCAAGTGCGGCCCCCTCTCCTTCCCCCAGCGGCAAGTGCGGCCCCCTCGGCCCCGATTAGCCGACTCGTTCACCCGGCGCGACACGGCGATTTGCGAGCCCGGTGCAGCGGTGCCTCTCCTTCACTCGGTGCGGTGAGCTCGGCGGTCGGGGCCCTCGTCCCCTTATTCACCTGAGGGGCAATGGTCGGTGAGTCCCTCCAATCTCCAGATAGGGATTTGAGGATTTGGGGAATTGGGGTTTGAGTTTGCCAGTTTGGTCCAAGTTAAAATTGTCTAATGAGCTCTGAGTTGGTCTGGTGCAACCATAAACTGTGCAACCACAAGCAGGCACAATCCCTTCTGGTCTTATCTTCTTCAACCAGCCTTCTCTTAGTTCTTTGGCTCATTCTCTTCTTGCTCGGTGCTCGATGGCGGTGCTTGCGTCCTCCCGCCCGGCGACCGTGGGCCACGGCTCTGCCAGTTGGTGCTCACTCACCTCATGACAACAAAAATACCGTCAAAATCCAAAGGGCATAAGGGGTGCGCTAGCCCCCTCGCGCCCCCCGTGCGTCCACCACTGGACACATTTACACAATAGTAAAACTACTTAATTGTAAGTTCTGAGTAAAAAATAATCTTTGTTTCAAAATATAAGACCAATACTTTTTCTATCTTGTTTTGAAATATAAGGTGTGTATGAAAATGTAAAGATTTTTCTCTCTCTTTTGCCCTCGATTATCTTCGCTCTCTCTTCAACATTTACGAGTAAACACCCACATCAAACATTCCCTCCCTTATTCCTGAAACATTAACACAATCTGTACCATGGTCATTTGCCTCGCATATTCTCTTGGTTTGATGACTTCCTTAATCCCCTTACCAAAATATGTCTTATAAAAATAAATGAAATAACATTTAAATAGGGAAGCTAACAAATTAATCTGAGAAAGACTAAGTAATTGTTCAAGACCGCCAAATGCACCCTACACCATGCATGTTTACCAACAGCCAACTACATCTTCTGTTCCTAAATAGTTGTTATTATATGATTTTGCACTACAACTAAAGAATAAATACAAAAGACCATGTTATCTTTGCGATGTCACGATTGTGAAGCTGAAGAATCATAATTCGTGATGTCAAGTCATGCATGGTATAAACCGCCGAGAGCTAATAAGTTTATGAGAAAGAACAGTAATAAAATGCATGAACTCTAGCATAGACATACTCCTTGCATTAAATCATATTTGTCGGTAAGGCAGAAGCTAACAAAAAAATAATGCGATACTGTAAACATTCTAGACAGCTCCTGCTGCTCTTAGTAGCTAGAGCAACTAGTTGTAGCTAGGGATGTGATCGGATCGAATACGGTCGAATATCGTCCTATTCATATCTGTATCCGTATTTTTTATCGAATGCAGAATCGAATACGAATAGTGTCGAATACAGAATCGAATACAAATTATACAGGATAATATTGGTTACGAATACAGATCGAATACGGATCGGAATCAACATGGATACGAATAATATTAGTCGGATATTTTAAAATCCAATTTCAGTTTTTTTCCAAAATCTGTCCAAATTTAAATTCAAAATTCCAAAAGAAATATATTTGTATGTCTTTTTTTTTTACCTTTTTATCCCTAGCTTGTCATACATGTGACTCTGTGAGTAACAATGTACCCCATTGCAATAATTGAACCAAATGATTTGCAGCTGGCATATGCTGTTGAATCCTAAGTAGCCCTCCTGAAACGCCACTTGCCAATTTCTATACCACCTTTACCCAAATATCTCTAAATTAGCATCTAGCACACATGAACACATTATATCTTGTCATCCAATGCAGACCCCAGTCTCTGAAACAGTGAAACATGTTAAATTGTTAATGTGTTATTCTGAAACGTGTTATTCGGATAATATCCGTATGTCATATTCGGATATTATCCGAACAAAAACTCGGATATTCCGTATCCATCGGATAATCAGTGTTCCATATCCGTATCCGTATCCATGTAAATTATCTGTATCCATATCCTTATCCGAGAAATCAACTGGATATCTGTGAAACTATCCAAATCATCATCCAAATCAATTCGGTCGGTCGGTCGATCGGAAAATATCCATACCAGTTCCATCCCTAGTTGTAGCCATTGAGCTAAGGTAGGAAGCAACAACACTCGAGTTGACTAGAGCACAGAGCACCAACTTCTCGTTAACTAATTGAACTATCTTGACAAATATCAATATCAGTAAACCGATTATATTATCACAAATTGTCTCATATTAGCCCAATCCTCATCGAGCAAGTGCTACGTACTCCAACATGCAAGGTCTCTAAGATAATATCAATGTCTAGCCCATTCGCATTCAAATTGTAAAGTGCATAAATTAAAATCTCACCGAGCACCGACTGGCTGTAAAGTGTTAAAGGCTAGGCTTGTCAAAGGCGATGTCCTAGAAAACAATATCATCGCTGCAATTCTATAAACTCACCAGCGAATGTTTAGGAGATTAAAAAAACTGCAAACCATCGAGTGAGGCAATTCACCAAACAGTTCTGAGATGCAATCAAAGCTACACAGAACCAGCTTTCTAGACAAGAAGGAACAAGAGCAAGTCTCAAAGGGTTTGCTCCACATAAAGGCACCATAGCGCCAAGCATCAATCCACCACAGAGCTGAGCTGACCGAGCAGACTGACCAAACAAGCAAGGTCAGCGCACAAACTTGGCAACAGAGAACACCAAGTACTCCTCACAAACCACGGCATGCCTGTGGGGGCTCCGGAATCAGATTAGCGATGCAGGTCATTACTGTTGCATCGGTCAGAAGATTAATGCAACCCGTAACGTCTCCTGACCGCTAAACCAACTCCGTACTCGGATTGGGGCCAATTAATCGGCAAAACTCGTGAGGAGTGTACATGCCAACTGATTGATCCCAACTCGAGCTTCCCGCAACCGCGTGCATTGTACTGGTTCCCTGGATCAGTAGCCCAGTACCCACGCGTTGTCATACAAGACAGGTCTCAACTATGCAAGAGTAAATATATTACACATGAAAGGTAACGTTATTACAATAGTTTAACTTTACAAGTCTCGGCCATACCGCACAAGTCCAAAAGAATCCTCCAACGCCAATGAAATTCCAAAAGAAGAACACGCAGTGTGCCTCCACCCTCGTGCAATCGACCGAAGGAAACTCAGCTAAGCCCAGTAGAATCGTCGGCGTCAACGTGACTGCGACTAAATGCCTGGAACATCTGCATCATTACCTGCTTCTTCTCCTTCTGACCAAAGTCCGTTAGAGCAAACGGTGAGTACACGTATGTACTCGCAAGACTTTAGTGTATGGAATATATACATATAAAATGTAGGTTAAATCAATGAATAATAGGTTTCTACACTAGTCTTTTGAGCACAAAGCAGATTTTGCTTGCAATATGATAATAGATTCACATTCGCATTTTTTTACAAAAGAAGCTGAAGAAAACATTTCAAACAAATAATAATAGATAAACCATTAACCAAATCAACCATCCAACCGTTCCTTTCACCAAAACAACCAACCACCTGCACCTTATCCGAATCCAAGATCCAAACATACACCTGACCAACACAATCTAACCTCAAAACCCATTTTCCCAGAAGTCAACCCCGACCCAAAATCTATACTTGATAATACTTTCCAAGCTACTCATGACCGTGAGCACGGCTAATCGATTAGTTTATTTATCTCTGCAGAGAGGCGTACATCGTACCCACATGACACGTTCTAGCAATCATGTCATCCATGCCTCGCGATACCGAAGTACCCGATTTGCTAGACAGTGACGGAACCTTTCGAGAGATTGGAGTTCTAATCCTGCACCGGCCCGGTAACGTGCATCCCTAACTACAGCCATAGAGGCCGCCAGTGGTTCCCATAGGCACCCACTAGCCCACGACCTCCCTGTAGTAGGCATTACCGTTGTATTGGGTAAACTTTCCTTCGATGCCTCGACAAGAAAGTCCCTAGAATGCACCGACACCACAGGTGCATCCAATCCTCTTTGCCCTCCAAAATGCAGGGTCCGATCCCTTTTCCCCGTACTAGGCTGAGGCCATCCCATACTGGCACATGTGGTTGCACGAATTATACCCAGTAAATAGCACCAAGTTCGGTCCTTAGGGTGACTCAGGCGAGATCTTCCAAACCCACTTGCTATGGCCACACAGGATCGACACTAGCGGCCCCATCGAGCACACACTAGCCTTCAACCTCCCCATAGCAAGGGACCAACTGAGACCAAACCACTCCAAACCAGTCAACGGCCTGACAACCAATCCGAACCTGAAACCAGCCTACCAACTGGAACCATTACCCGGCCAAATACCACCAACTCCAAACCACCAAACATCTCGCCCGGTCTAAACTCTCCAAGTTTTTCCACTCTACTCACACAACCATTCCCTTTTTCCAACAAACCCCAAAACCTCCAATTCCAACTTGACACCCTTCACCCATTCTATAGTTCCAGGAGTTTTATGAATAAGAACATCATGATCTCCTGCAACTAATTCTACTGCTGAACTAAGCATATGCAACTATTATTCTTTAATACCCTCTGACACTTACTAACGTGTCTAAATTATTCTTAAGTCTATCAAGGATTGCATATTCAGATTAAATTGAGGTAATCCAACAATTTCTGGTTTAACTACTGCTTCCCACAAATTATCACTTTTAATAAACTTATGAACATGCATAATAGTTTTGGCAATCAAAAATAAGAATTTGCAAATATGGGATTCAAAATGGTCAAGGAGGTGCTTGCCTGTTTGCTCTTCGGTGAAATCGGTCTCCGGGACGTAGTCGGGATCGTCGGCAACGTTCGAAGTGTCTACGTCTATACGAAAAGCAACGAGACCAAAATCATCGATCAAAATAGGCAAAGAAGCAATCAAAATCCAAAAAGAAGCGAAAATGGAAAACGAGAACCTAGACGGAAAAAGAAATTCTAAATCTTCTCCCGTGAGGCCTAAGCGATCTGCCGTTGATTGGGCGGTAGTGCCGCTCTGGCCCGGCGATCTGGTTGGATTTCCCGGTAGTGCCGCTCTAGCCGGGAACCGAAATGGGTCGCTCTCTGGAAAATAACTACCGGCGCTCTAAACCCGGTAGTGCCGGACCCTCCGGCAGTACCGCCTTCACACTAGCGGTAGTGCCGCTCTCCCCGAGTCCAAAATCCCAAAAATGAGATTTCGCGCAATAAACCCCGGAACTTCGACGTACATGTATGGATAGGTTCCTGGGGACCCATGGGACCTATTCACGCAGGTTTCGTCAAGTTTCGAGTTCGTTTGCTCAAAATCTCACTTTTCGGATCTTTTCTCTCCCGATACCGGCGCGAAAATGGATTTCGACCCAGAGGGTGTCGAAACTCGAGTTTCATCGCGGCAACGGGTTCTCTACTACTCTAGGGACTTAAGTGCGCTAGACTTGCGAGCTTTGGGACTTCGGAACTTGAAATCGCTCCGAATGCCCAGAGTGCAACTTTTGCAAATCCTTCGGGAAAACGGATTTCGCAACACGCGCACTAGGCCCGCTAGAACACTAAGGTCCTACGTGATCTAACTACTGATCGGAACCTCCGAAATACGCTATTCGACTTCTACTACCCGAAAACCTAAATATACTTTCCGAATCCAACTTTCGTCCCGAATCGAGTTCAAACTCGATTCTCCCACAAGAAACGACTTACGAGGCTCTAAGAAAACATCCGCAGGTCATTTCCCCGACTTCCCGGAGTTAGGGTTCCGAGAGGAAGGACTCCGGAACTCCAGAAATGACTCCTTGCAGCGAATGAGTCCAACGAAGCGTAGATCAGGGTTACAGAAACTACTCGATCACGCGGAAGGATTCTTCTACCCTTGACCTAGGTTTAACCACTCGGAAAACGACTATGCACCACAACAACTAGGGTTTCTAGAGTTTAACTAGGACATAAAGAACGATTACAAGCCAAGGAAGAGCTAGGGTTTGCATCTGCACCTAGGGTTCAAGCTCAACTTTAAAACCTACCTCGGGTGAAGCTCCTTGACAGCTTGGAGACGCTTCTCCACCCTTGCTCCTGCTTCTACTCGGCCTCCCGGAGCTCTAACCGGCTGGAGATGGTGAGGAGGAGGGGAGAGCTCCAATGGAGAGAGAGGAAGGAGAAGAGAGGAAGAAGGAGGAAGAGAGGAGGAGAAATGAGAGAGGAGAGGGAGAGGAGGTGCTCCCTGGTGCTTTTAAGGGCTGAGACGTGCACGCATACCGAGGCAAAGAGATAAACACGAGCACAGACCAAAACTGCCGCTCGGCCACGGCGATCTGCTTCGGGCGGCCGTCTTGCCCTTCACGGTAGGTACCGCAGCCTAACTACTGATCGCCGCCAAAGCCTAAAATTCGGGAAAACTATTGACTTTGCAACGGCTCCAATTCAAACATCTAGTGGACCTCTAAAATAGGTTCGGGAGACCCTAATGAAGGTTTTAAAACTTAGGTTTGGGATCTAGCTCTCACGATTTTAAATTTTACCCGATTCCGGATTCTGAGACTCCAATCGGGGAAAACGATCAAACGAAACGACAAAACCGAATTCAAGAGCAAATAACTCCAAATTCAAACTGGAAACTTTACAGAGCACTAATCCACACCTAGTTAGCCTAATTAAGCTTAATTATAAACACGGGCGTTACAATGCCTCAAGTTGCTGGTCGACATCAACACCCTTAATCACCTGGGGTTACTCACAAAAGTGGTATCCATGAGGTGAATGCGGATAGATTGGGGGCCAAAGACAACATGAGAGCATGGGTAGCCAAGAATCTTTCCAGAAAAGATACGAAATGGAGGTGGATTAGGAATCGGCCAAAGGGGAAAAACTCGCCTAAAAGAATTGTTAAAGCCTCGCCTAAAAGACCGCAAAAAGTCAACAATATCAAATGAAAAAGAACAAAGAGTATCACGTACATATGGCAAGGGCAACTGCTACTAATTCAGACAAGATGTATATATGATTCGAGTAATCCTCAAAGCAGCGAACCAAATGTGGGTCCGCTTACTCTCTTGCCTTTTCAGATGATCATCCTGTAAATCACGTGGTCCAAAATTTGCTAATTAATAGCTCAACCCACCGGTAGGATGGGCAGCCGGACACGTACTCGTAGCACCTTATTTAGGTTCTTGTGCTGGCTTTACCTAAAAGGATAAACCTAAAATTACTAGGATTTCGATCGATATGTATTATATACTAATGGAAATCGATGTAAATGGATAATAAGGTGCTAAAGGGTGCATGAGACGTTACTATCCAAAAATTAGTTTTTACCATCAAGGATGTAGCATCAGACAAAGCATCAGACAGATACACAGATGCAAAGATCACAGATATAATTTTTTTTCTATCCTTGGAAGGTGCCGTGAGGTACCACCAAATTGCCATTAAACTCTTGTACTTCCCGCTTTTAAAACTTTTGATATCTCTAGCTCTATCTTAATATATATAATTTGGTATCTCCTAGCTAGGCATGGTAAAAAAATCTCCCGATCGAAGGATATATAGCTGCGTGATCCGTAAGGGATTAATTAGCTTTCGAGCTTTAATTTCCAACCCATGCGTACGTGTGGTGCCCAGGTAGGTTCTGCATGGACGGAACAAGCCAGCCTAAGCTGTGTCGAAGCGTGGAGACTGCAGAAAGCTGCACGAGTGGCCGGTCGGGACCAATCGACAGTAGTGCTGCTCCTGGCTGCATGCCATAGAGGAGTATCGTGAACTACGCGTATATAGGGGTTGGGCCAGCCATTATTCTTCTTCGATAATTACACGACTCCACGGGCAGCGATAGCTAGCTGACGGCGGTTGCACCTAATTCGAGCTGGACCATGGCGTCCTTCGCACGAGTGCTGTGCTGAGCTAGCTTAGGCCATGTTTGGATCTCAGGACTAATTGTTAGTTGGCTAAAAATTAGTCCTAGTCTATCCAAACAGGAAGACTAATAGGTGGGCTAATTTTTAGCTAACCCCTCAGCTAACAATTAGTCCATTAGCTGATGGAGGGGAGCTAATTTGGGCTAATAGTAGGTAATACGCTGAAAAAAGTCTGAAATACCTCACGGCCTTATCCTCACTTCCTCAATTGCAAGGCCCACTCCCCAAATTATGAGGGGGCAAACATGACTTTTCTAAGAATTAAATTTCAACCATTAGCCATGTATCCAAACAGCCCTAGGCTAATTTTAGATGGACTAATTATTAGCTGACTAATAATTAGCTCTAGCCATTAGTCAGCTAACAATTAGTTTTAGCCCATCCAAACATGGCTCGCCGGCTGCAGCGTGCGATTAATTAACCTCGCTCGTGTTCCGGGTCGATTACTTGTCTCCATGCATACCGCACGAATCTGGAAACCACAAATTAGATCCTCAGAATCGGTAATAAAAAAAAATTAGAATCTAATAATTGGAAAATAAGGGCATCTGCAATGGTGTAGTCAACTACTAGCTATAAAAAATGTATATGTCATCTATAGATAGCTAATAGACAACCTCTCCAATGAACTAGCTATAGCATTGTCTATAAAATTAAATATGGCCCATATGTAAGAGATGATAAATGCTTTGGAATCAGCTATAGCCTAACTATAAGTTAGTAGTCAGTCTATATCTCTCTTCTTTTTCTCTCATCCACCCAAGCAAAATACTGAGTTAGCACCCTTATAGTAAGTTGAAGTGGCACCATTACAGATGCCTAACCTGCAGTGCAGGTTTCGTTCGATCGAATTGGTCGGATTTCAGCCGGTTCCTGTCAGCTGGTTTCCAGATTCAACTCCAAAGCTTGAATTCACATTTTTCTGGCGGCCGCCACCGGTTAACCAGAATCGGCATTGCAGCGTTCGGACCTGAAGCAAGAGGCAGCCGTGGTTTGCAAGACAGACAAGCTAGCTCCACTTCAACTTTCTTCCCCAACCACCTCCCCCAAGCCCCAACCAATTCATGGCACCACTCGACTCTGTTATCACAACACAATCGCAAGCAAGGCATATTCCTCCTCCTGCGTCCAACTGTTGCTGAGCGCATGCGTAGTTGTTTTGTTTGTTTCTTCGCCTCCACTGCTCCCTCTCTCTCTCTCTCTCTCTCTCTCTCTCTCTCTCTGTTTCTCTCTCTGTTTCTCGCTGGTCTTCTTCTGGAATTAATTACCTCCATGCCAACTAGCTAGATGGATCTCTGTCACTTTGCTGCCTTTCTGTGTGCATGCAGTTGGGATCACCAAAGTTCTGGACCAACGCATCCACGTGAAGGCATGGCTGATCTAGTTGTTAACCAGAGCTGTCTCTTTGGTAACCGTACGTTAGACCTAGTGCAATGAGGAAACAAAGTTTTACTTGGTTTTTTTTTAACCCCCTGGGGATACATACTTGGTTTAGGCTTAATTTGGCTTATGTTTTACCGCGTTAATTTAGATATGTTACCTATACAACGTAGAAATTTCACAAGAATTCCAGAGAAATATCACAGGAAACAGTTCAATTACCACGTAAATTATATATATAAAAAAATCTCGTGCTCCAAACAGAGCCTTGCTAGATAAAAATTCCGTAGCAGCAGAAGACTCCACGTGAGTCCACTCCACGGCAGATGGCACAACACAAAAACTAAAAGGTGGCCATTGCTCCCACTAAAAAGGTAACCGATGGTTTTGTAGAAAAATGTAACAAAAATAATAAATTAAGAAAAAATTTGGAACTTGCCATATTATTTACGAATGTTTACCGTCTTGATACTAGATAATTTACATTAACAAAAGAGGTTTCTAGTAGTACCTAGTTGTAATACTTCAATTCATTAATGTGAAGGTCCATATAAATCATGTAAAGTGATAATAGGATTAGTCACATATTACTTGTTTAAAGTGAGTAGTAATAGTATATAATGCCAGTTAGGTTCAAACATAGCATCTCCAAGTTAATCCTTTTATACAAAGCAAGGACGAAAGTGATGTGTTATGCATGCGTGGGTCCACCCCATGGTGGGATAGGACATTGATCGAAATTTAGGCCAGACTGTTACAGATTGTTATGCAACATTCGCTACACGGACGCGTGTGGGATAGGGGTGCTGGCATATAACGCATGGGACGTGTGGGTCTGAAGTGGACACATGGCATAGTATATGCACCGGCACTGGATGCACAGACATGTATTGGGTATCTACCACACATTGTTTATCTAAACTGAGTTGTAGTAGTATATAATATTTGTCTAAAGTAAGTTATAGTAGTATATAATGCATGTTGGGGTCCAAATATAGCACCTCCGAGTTAACCCTTTTACACGAAGCGAGAACAAATGTATATGCGGATCAACCCCACAGTAGTCTAAGACAATGAACGAAATTTGGAAGTGCTACAGTAGTCGTGCAATTAGGGGTGAAACCGGGTCGGAAACGGGCGGATATTGCTTGTCCCGTATCCTAACCCATATTTTTTTTCGGATTCGGAGTCGGATACGGATGTCCCGGATACGGATACGAATTCGGATTATTCGGGATTCGGATATGGGGCGGATACCTGATGGATTCGGGTTGGGATCGGATATCATAATTGGATAGTAGTATAGTACATAATTGTGTACGTAAAAGAAAGAATGAAGCATTAACCTTACAACATTAGCTTCAACTCATAATTATTTCAACGTAGGATAGTAGTATAGTTAGAGGTGCAAATGGGTCGGATACAAGGAGAGAGATCGAGACATAAAGAAAACAGAGAATAAGGGGAGCTCTTCCATTAAACTTAACCTTACGGAATAAATTCCTGGAGATATTAAATAGTGTTGAATTGTCACATTCTGACAAAATGAAGATAGACTTCTCTCATAATGAGGACTACTCGGATTTGTTTGCTATGCTTCAATTTAGTGACTCAACTAATTCTAGTAATTTGAATAGAAAATAAGTTTATCAAATAAGTTGAACAAATCAATTTAGGTAAAAGCATTATGTCATCACTCTATTTGTTTGTTGATTGATTTGTTGAAGTTCATGCTTAATAACAAAGTAGTGTTTTTTAGTGCCAGTATCAAACAACTACTCTATCTATACAATAATGAACCAAATTAATGAAAGAATAACTGATTTTATCCGGATATCGGGTCGGATATTTACCGGATATCGAAACCCATATTACATGAGAATTTTCGGATACGGATCGGATATTGCTCTTCCCATATCCTAACCCATATTACATCGGATTTTCTGGATACGGATACGGATAACATCGGTACGGATTTTAAACGGATTCGGAATCGGATCGGACGGATATTTCCTATCCTCTTTTCACCCCTACGTGCAATGCATGCTTGTTCCTGATTAACATGCTATAAGCTCCTGCTGGTGTAATCAAACTAACCAACGGTATAAGGACTTATTTCTTATGCAAAGAACAGCTGCCATGCCTCGATATTCGTGCACGAGAGAGTAGCCTATATGCCCTACGGACCAAGGCCAGTGGAACTTGCATGCAGAAATTCCATTTTTCACACCTCTGCAAAAAGAGAGAGGAAAAAAAATACTGAGTACGTGTCGGGACCCGAATTTGCAAATCCGGACCCTCTGTGTATTCAGCACTAGTCCAGGAACGCGCTAGTGCACACAGTCTTAACATCGGTAAATATCACAATCATACCACTCGATACTAATAAAGTACTTTAATTAAATAGCCAAACTTGTTACTCGACCTTATGGTCAAGTTACAAATATACGCCACGCAGGGCGAAACTTATTAAGAGAGAAATAATAGCAGCGGAAAATAAGATAACTTCGTGGCGCCATCCAAAGATACCACAGTGCAACCGACCGGGCTCGCTCCTAAGTAGACGGTTCCTCTGGAAGCTCCTCCTCCAAAGTCGGTGTAGATTCTTCTTCAAGCGGTGTTGTATTGTGGCAAGGGTGAGTACTTGGTACTCAAAGAAGTCATGCAGTAATGCAGCTAATACACTACATGCATGGCCTAATACAAAGGAGTGGCTCAAGGTATATTTGCAGTAAAAGCATTTAACAAGTATCATAAGTAGATTCGAAAGCAGTAGTAACAAGTAAATAACTTTTCAAGGAGTTTAGTAAACATCTTTCCCATCCTAATCCACATTTCTATCAACATCATTATTAATCCAACCCAACCTTTCCAATCCAAGTTACTTTTGAGAAAGTCTAACCCTTGACTGTAATTCCCGAGCGATGTCCAATACCGCGGACACGGCTATTCGAATAGATTTTATACTCTGCAGAGGTTATGCACTTTACCCACAAGATACAGTCAAACACCACAAAGGCGAGTTCCCGTAACAAAGTCTTTCGGAAACTTCTAACAATACAAGTGGTCCTCCCCGGTTGTTGCACACTAACCCTTCCCTTAGCTAAGGCGAAGTTTAGGCCAACCAACCGTTAGATGGGTACCTGGCCTCAGCCCCGGTACGCTCCCCCGTACAACTTACACAAAGGGTGTAGTTGACCTCCTGAGGTCCCACAGGTACGTTATTAGCAACTTATTCAACTAGGTCCGTCCCATTACAGACATGTGGTTGCACGTTTTGACCCAGTTCAAAGGCTTGCAAGGTTAAGTCCTTAGGGTGACCAGGGCAAGACTACCCGAAGAACCAAAACAACATTCCCGGTGCCACAACTGGCCCACCTGATCATTCTTGCCACATGCCCCGGTCGAAAACTATTTATCAAACCCGCTTGATTACCATGCACCACGTGCCATCAACATCACATGATACCTTTCCAAAACAGGTTCAATATATCATTAAGTCAATATTAACCTTTGATTGTCCAAAATCATGTCATGAGTACGTAGCAGGTCTAAGCCATATACTACAACGATCTACAAACCCTTGTTGGCAATTTAGTAATGTCCAACTAATAATCCACAACTAGGGTGACAAGGGGTCATGGCACATATTTAAGTAATCAAGGTGTCATACAGCAATTAGGCATTTATCTAATTTCCCACAATTAAGTAAAGCATTTTCTATTTGAACTAGCATGCAATAATTTGAACCAAAATAGGTTTCAAAATAGGATCAACATGGTCAAAGCATAACTTTCCTTCAAAAAGTACTTGTTCTTGGTCTTGAGTTGGATCCTGAGTCAATACTTCTCCTTCAAATCCCTCCGGCACTTCAACGTCTACTCGTAAAGCGTGCAAATAGCAATACACAAATAAACAATAGGCAAAAGCATCCCAAAACTCCAAATAAAATCCATAAACAGAGAGAACATAATTTTATGAATTTTTAGAAACTGGAATCATCAAATTCGGAGTTAAAATGCAAAAGTTATAATTATTTAAAGTTTAAATAATCAATTAAATAATATTACAGAGAAAAACTTTAGTCCAAAAATTAAATAAAATTCATAATTAGATAGATCTAAATTTTATACAAATTTAAAAATTTGAATCACTCAAATTGGAGTTGAAACGCAAAAGTTATAAGCGTTTGAAGTTTTGAAATTCAAATCAAATATTAAACCGAATTATTAAATCATTTTCTTTTTCGGAAAATCATTTATTGCGTCGTGATGACACGCGTCGACCTCGATTGGTCGGTGGCGTCGGCGGTCCATGGGCTCAGCCCACGGTTCGGCTCGGTCCACCGTGGACCCGGTCCACGGCTCGGGTCGCTGACACGCAGGTCCCACCCGTCAGTGGGTCACATGCACGGTGCGACTCTCGGGCGAGACACTGACATGCGGGCCCGCGATGTCGTTGACGCAATCACGCCAGGCTCGGCGCACGCGGGCGGCCGTCGCTGACTCAACGCACGGCGCGGCGGCGGCTACGTGGCATGATCACGGCCGTTGGATCTAGATCCAACGGTCTAGATCTATCCTAGGTTAACTCCGTTATAATCTATCCGATGATCATGGGCCGTTCGATCTAGATCGGACGGTCCAGATCTATCCCTATATTAACGTAGCTACGGCACGTGGTGATCGTGGGCCGTTGGATCTTGATCCAACGGTCCAGATCTAGTCTGGGAATCTAGGGTTCGGAGAGAACGTGGAGCCGTTCGATCTAGATTCGACGGTTCACCGAGCTCGGGACGGCGATGGCTTCGCGGCGGCGCGGGTTCATCGGTGCCGAGGACGATGACCACGGCAATGGCGCCGGCTTCTCGGCGGTGAGTTCTCTCTTCGTGCGTCTCGACCTGGGAACTCGGATCCGAGCCCAAACCCAAACGTATGAGTCGGCTTGACGGCCATGAACGGCCAAAACTGGCGGAAGAGAAGAACAACTCCGCGATTGAAGGACATGGGCTGCATCATGCGGCGGCGGCTAGGGCAACGGCTGCGCGAGGTCAAGGCGGTCCTCAGGGTGTGACCCGGGCATTAAATAGCCTCGGCTTCCGCGTGGAATCCGGAACCCTAGGCTCACGCGGCGGAGGACACCGGCGGCTGTCAGACGGACTCGGTGAGAACGAAACAATCTGGGCCGCCCACGTGGCGCAAGCAACGGTCGCGATCGCCGCAGGCGGAACGGATTCGGTCGGTTATGACTCGAACCGCAGACGGACGATCTTGGCCGTTGGATCCCGATCCAATGGTGGGATCGATTAGTGGTTAGGGAGCGTGTTTGGTCGAGTCGATCGCTCGGTCGGACTCGAGTCCGACTTCGGGTTCGACTCGGTCGGTTGAAACGATACTCGACCCGATGGATTTTCCAGCGATTTAATATTTAAAATAATTTCCAGAATTCATTTAATTCAAGAAAAATAGCAAAATACTCGGAAAAATTCGGAAAAATTCTGGAAAATACTTTGGGGCATTTTGGACTCAAATAAAATATTTCCAACAAAATTTTATTTGCAAAGTTAAATTCTTTAATTATTTCAAAATGGAATAAATTCAAATAAATTCCAAATAAATCCAAATAAATTCCAAAAAATTCCAAAAATTCACCAAAGTGCCAAATCACACATAAATTTAAGAAAAGCAAAATTTTGGGGTGTTACATGCACCAACCACCTGGTTTCATCGATGTCGACAACAAGCACAAATCACTCAAGCTAAGCAAAGCACTATACGGGTTGCGACAAGCACCTTGAGCTTGGATCGCAAAACTCAACAAGGCGCTGGTCTTGCTCGGCTTCAAGCAGAGCCCATTGGAGCACGCGATGTACTGGAAAGCTAGCAAAAGATAGTTTCTATTGGTTGGTGTGTATATCAATGACTTAATCATCATTGGATCCTGCATCGATGATATTGCCGCATTCAAGACTCGGATGCAATAGCTGTTCAGACCTCATACTCCTAAGCTACTACTTGGGGATCGAGGTGAAGCAAGGCACCGACAAGATTTCACTGTGCTAGAGCACCTATGAGGGCAAGATCCTTGAGATTGCAGGCATGGTCGGGTGCAGTCCGTGCTACATGCCTACGTAGAATCACTTGAAGCTAAGCAAGAAGGATGCTGATGATGCAGTGTATGCGATGCAATAGCAGAGCATCGTCGGGAGCTTGCACTATCTTGTCAACATGAGGCCTGACATTGCTTACGCGACGGTCATCATGAGCAGGTTCATTGAGGCACCATTGGCGCAACACTGGGTGGCAATTAAGTAGATACTACGGTATGTCAAAGGGACAGCCAGGTACGGGTGCTGCTACAAGAAGACTGACACACTGGAGCTTGCACTAGTGGGTCGACGACCACAAAAAGTACCACATGGATTGCTTTTTTCCTCATATCAAGCGTTATCACACGGCTTCCCAAAAGCAAAAGGTCATCACACTCTCATCCTGTGAAGCAGAATACATTGCAGTGGCGACAGCGGCATGCCAAGGTGTCTAGCTGAGCCAGCTGCTGGGCAAACTGTTAGGGTGCAGGCCAAATAAGGTGAAGCTTCTGGTAGACAACAAGTGAGCAATTGCATTAAGCAAGAACTCGGTGCACCACAAACGAATTAAGCATATTTATTTTCATTTTATTCATGAGTGCATCGATGATGGCAAAGTGGATGTCAAATATATCAGCACCGATGGGCAACTAGCCGACATTCTCACCAAGGTGCTCAGGCGGGTCGAGTTCATTGAGATGAGGCAAAAGCTCGGTGTCGTGGAAGTAAAGTCAAAACAACATGATTAGGGGGTGATTTGTTAGATTAGATTAGGGGGGAGATTGTTCAGACTAATCTAGTACGATTAGGAAATCCGAATCCTATAAGGAATAAGAGTACTTTTTTCCTTTTTGGATTGTTGAATCCTATTCCATTTCTTAGAGCTGTAAGTATAAATTCATAGATAGTCCTGAGTTTTGTAAGCAAGCAAGAAACAAGCAAAGTGCTAATAAAGAGTATTAGTTGTGTTTGTGCTTCTTCAACGTCTTATTCCACTTTTTGGTGTTCTATTCCAAAATAAACCAGGCATTTGGCTCAAGTGCCATGGAATAACAAATTCTTGGGCATTTATAAGGGAGACGTATAAAAAATGTGCCAGAGTATAGTGGACCATGTCCAGGGTTTCAATTATTGTTTTTTGGAAAATCGTGCGAAAATCATTTTCAAAAATCAAAAATCAGTTTCAAAAATCAAAAATCAAAAATCAAAAGAGCCAAAAATTGGTCGAAAATTGTAAAAAATCATATAGTTTCAAAAATCAAAAAATTTTGAAAAAAAATTCAAAAATCTTCGATTTTCGCTCAATATTTGGCGATAATTGCGATATTTGGTTGATGATCGCGATATTTGCCTCGATAATCGCAATATTTGCCTTGAAAATCAGCTAACCAAACAAACTTCCTCGTAGGTCGATTTTTTGAGAGATTTTAGCTCGATATTTGGCGATAATATCTCAATATGTCTCGATAATTGCGATATTTGCATCGTATAATTTTTTTTCAAATTTTCAAATTTTCTCGATTTACGAATCGGTAACTAATTTCGTGCCATGTCGATAACCTCGATTATCATGATAATCGGGCGATTATCAACTATAATTCGAACCCTAACCACGCCAGAAATAAGCGTCGGCTAATTTTTCAATGGTATATATATATTAATGCTGGCTTAGACCATATCCCTCCTCTCTTCAAATCCCTCAAATCCCATGGTGTCTGTAGTGATCTCCAGTGAGTATTTTGGCTCTAGGTTTAGCTAATTTTTTTTTGTTAAAACCTGTATTTTGAGGCGATTTCTTGATGGAATTTTGGATCTTTTGTGTGTTTTGGTGGCATCTGATGGGGATATTAAATAAGTTTTTTTTTGTATCTAGGAAAAGTTGGTTTGTTTTTGGACTGCATCTGAGCTAACGCTGCTGTTACTTTAAATTTTGTGGTTTAGATGCAGTACTTGGCATAAGGATCAACTGAGGACAACGACGTGAAGGTGGTGGCTATGATGATTTGTAACTGTTCTGCTCCTGCTACTGTCCTGATGGGTAGAGATTTGATATACTTAGATGAGCTAATTATCGATTATCATAATATTTTCTTTAAGATGTATGCATTTTTTTCGTTAGCTACATAGGACATAATTAGCTACCTCAAGCATATAGGACATGAGGACTACATCTTAGATATTGTCGGGGATTGGATAACCTCTATAAGTACTATAGTATCCCAGCAGCCGGTTTCGGCCGACCATGCGTATCCTTGGATGATGTTCCCGAGGAAGACCCGTGCATGGTATGGCTGGCTGGTTCGCCCGATCGGACTAGGCTCACCGCTTAGAAACGAGTATTCATGCTTGTGGCACGAGCATCCATGCTCAGCCATGACCAAATACGCTCGGCCCAAGCTCGCCCGCGAATGGCATGGTCGAAAGGTCGTCTTTGGCCCCGTAACGTCCAAATAGCGCTGACTACGCCATGATATGGTGCCGTTATGCCACGATCTGGAGCCGTTACACCCACGACAGGAACGTGGTGAAAATCAAGGCTTCGGTTACTGTGACACTACGGGATGTCGAGACACCGTAAAAGGTGAAATTAGAGAATGTGACTTTATAAAATGTGAAATCGGAGGTTGAAACTTTACGTTTTGCAGTTTATTCGCGTTTCGGGCCGTTTTCGGGAGTTGGGCCTTAGGGGGGACCTCCCCATGGGCCAAGGGTGGGATTTCTTGGCCCATGAGGGGGAGGAGGGCAGCACTAGGGCTTGCATGCGCCAGCCCCTCCTCTCCTCTTTGGTTGGTGCGCCCCCCCCAAAGCCACTAGGGTTTCCCCTTTTTCCAATCTACTAGCCGCCCTTCCCCACTTCTTTTTCCCCATGGCGCCACCACCCTCCCCTCCCCTCTCCACCTCCCTTGCTGCTTAGAGGTGCTCCCCCACCGTGCAACCTCGCTGTCCCCTCCAACGGGAAGCCCCGCGACGAGGAGATTCGGCGATTCCGGCGCGAAGAGGACGATCGGGGAGCCCGGGAGGAAGGATTTCGGCGTTCGTTGTTCGTCGGGATGAGGTAAGGCATGGGTGATCCTTGGGGTTGGTCTAGGTTGTCGGCGTACTAGCCAACAGGCACCTCCGGATCGGGTGCTTATAAGGTTCAGACGGGGGGCTTTCGGGGTAATCGCCGGTGGAAGGGAGACGAACGGGGTGCCAGTGAAGCTCGGAGGAATAGGGGGACGCAAGAACTTTTACCCAGGTTCAGGCCCTCCAGAGAGTAATAGCCCTAGTCCTGCCTTTCTTGCTATTGCTTGTGTTCTAGCTTGAGAGGATGAAAACCTACTGACCATGGATCGAACCCCTTCTCCCTTGCACCCCGGCTCCCTTTTATACTTGGGCTGGCGGGGGCGCATGGGAGGCTTACACCGCAAGTCATACTCATTACACTGCCACGGGCGCATTTAATGCGCCCACATCGTTTACATCCCATTAATGTCTGCCGCAGCCGTCGCACTCCTGCCTCGGGTCCCACGCTTACCAACGCCGCTCGTTCCGTCAGGGGGTGAGGTACTGCCGTGACGTTACCCGTAATTAATGCACGCCTGGGGAAGACGCGCCGCCATACTGCATCCTCCATGCTTTACATTTAATGCGCACGCCTCGCATTAAATGTCCTTGATCAGGGCTGTAGGATCGAAGTATACAAATATAGCAATCAGAGGGGGGTTAATGATTGTGCGGAAGCTAAAACCAAATTCTTGATCTATTAAAAGTTCACCCCAAAACAGAACCAAATAATTGCCTCGTTTTCGACAAAAACAGAATAACAGAGGTTCGGTAAAACGCGAATTCCTGGAGATCCAACCGTTGGAATGATCTGAAATTTGGACACAAGAAACTAGATTCCAATACGAATCTAACTCAAAAAGAATCAGCTCGATCGGACTTACGGATCAAAAGTTATAAGCTTCGCAAGCTTGCTCTTCTAGAACTTGACGAAAATCAATCTAATCGAAACTTGTAGATTGATCAAGAATAACAAAAGATTTATCAACAAGACTTTGAGGAACACTAGATCGATACTCTAGAGAGGTTTTTGATGGATCAAATCAAGATGAAACTCAAAGAACAAAAACCAATCTAGAACTAGAACAAGTATGCAAACAAGAACCAAAAGAGAATATTGTAGCACACAAGGAACTAGAACAATTTAATCTTTAAACAGTAAACGGCATGTGGCATGCTTGAGGCATACTTCTTTTATTTCTTTGGAGTGGCATGCTTGAAGCATACATCTTGTCTTTTGAGGGAATGGCATGCTTGAAGCATACATCTTATCTTTTAGGGAAAGCATCCTGAAGCACATAACTTGAGGTTTTTGCTTTTAACAACCCTTTTTTTAACTGATTCCCTTTTCCTTTATTTTTTGATTGTAAACATGCAAGGAGATTAAAAGGTCTTTTGAAAGAGTAAAGCTGGAAACACACTTGCTTCATAGCCCAAATTTGTCAAGAAGATTCAATAACAAGCCTAGAAGAGTAAGATATCACAGAGTATTTAGCTATAGGCAATCAGTCCAGGGAATTCCGCAATGTCATTTTTAGTTCAAGTGAGACAATTAGATTATCATATATTAGCTCAATTACATAACATATAAAGAAATATGATAAAGTGAGCTCATTAAGTGAAAGAACTTGGCAAGGAAACTCCCCCTCAAAACAAACCCATTGGATGAACAATCCCAAGTTCTCCCCGAGCAAAACGAGAAGAAAACAAAGGTTTTGTAAAAATGTCTGCCAATTGATGTTCAATATCCACATGATGAAGCACAATATTTTCTTTTTCAACATGATCTCTAAGAAAGTGAAATCCAATATCAATATGCTCAAGAAAGGGGATTACTCAAGAGGTGGCACGAACCAAATCAATTCAACATCCTCCAAAGTCAACATCAGAATAAGCTCTTAAACTAATGCATAAGGAAGTAGAAAGCCAAATGCCAAAATCTTGAGTACCATAGAGATACCTGAAATTTCACGTGAACGCTTGTCGATGTGAAGCACGTGGGAAGCTTGAAAACAAGCACACACAAGCACGTGGGAAGAGTCTCTCATGTAAACCTCCAATTATCTCATCCTCAACAGCATCATCATCATCTTTTATGAACAAAGACACTCTCCCCGTGAACATATGCACCTGTACTTGCATCATTTGGACTAGTGCCTTTTAAGTAAAAGTGGAAGAAGCATCTCCAAAGGCAACACTTTCAAAGATGAGATGCACGAGTGAAGGAGAACCAAATCTTATCACTGAACATATGAAGTGAGCATCCAAATTCACTAGCCACATGTTCTCCCTCCTCGTGAGAAGCCTACATAGAAGCGAGAAAGTGTCGAGGTCTTGGCATGGGGTTAGAAATAAGATGTTTAGGAATCCAAGATCGAGACACACGACGCACAATAGTAGGCACAACACGAGTATTCTTATGCACAAAATCAGATTTGCCTTTTCCCGTGTTTTTAGCATCAAAAGGTGTTTGTTTCACCCTAGGCACATAATGAGAAGTAGAGTGTGCCTTTCTGAAATTAGACCTAGCATTAAACCTTTCTCTCTTTTGT
The DNA here is from genome assembly GCA_036346355.1 of Rhipidocladum racemiflorum. NCBI lineage: Eukaryota > Viridiplantae > Streptophyta > Magnoliopsida > Poales > Poaceae > Rhipidocladum > Rhipidocladum racemiflorum. Next base: position 56,449,050 of record CM070572.1, on the reverse strand, counting down.
TGTTTAGCTAGTCTAAAGCAAAAGTCTACTAAATGTCCATCTCTACCACAATGAGTGCAAGTGTACTTAACATGATGTTTTGCTTTAACAGTAGAAGCAACATTTGCATTCATCATAGTAGAAGATAAAAGGCCAGCAGATTTGAAGATAATTTTCTTAGGCTCATTTGAAATCTCAAGTTTGTCATTGCAAGGAGCATAAACAACAGAGCGAGGTTTAGTTTCATATGAAGCATGAAGATTAAAACCTAAACCTTTCTTGTTTGAGCTAAACTTAGATTGATCCAAAATCAAGTTTAGGTTTTTCTTTCCTTTAGTGAAACGTTCTAATGACTTTTCTAAGTAATCAATTTTTCGAGAAAGAGTTAAACAATTATTACAGGGAACGTCCACTTTTCCTTTTTGCTTGCGACAAGTTGAGCATGAAAGAATCTCATGTGTAAGCAAATCTTCTGTCATTTGAGAAACCCTAGCATTTGCATCATGCAACTTCAATTCTAGTATGGAGCATATAGAACATGGAGTTGTATCATGTAAATCAATGGTAGAACAACTAGCATGTTTAACAAGTTTCTCATTTTTCTCATTTTCAGCATTGATTTGCTCTAACAAGGTAACATGTTCTTTCCTAAGCAAAGTAAGCTCATTGTAAATTAAGTCACATGATTTGCAAGCATCATCATCAGGAATCAAGGTTTTAAGTCTAGCAATTTCAGCATTCAATGACTCCACAACAAAATCATGTTTCTTAATTTTCTTGTCACGTTTATCAAGCAATTTACCAAGTCTAGCAACAGCAATAGCTAATTCATCGTAAGAAGGATCTACCTCATTGAAGTCGCTGTCATGATCGTCCTCGGTGAAGCTGTTGCTACTTTTGGCCATGAGACACAACCCCGTCAACTCATGCTTGCTTGGAGTTGCATCATCCTCGCTGCTCTCCGAATCCACATCGCTCAAATTGACTTGTTCAAGAGCAGAAAGAACTCGGTGGACAACTTTGCTGTTGATGAAGCTCTTCTTCTTTCTATTACTTGAAGAGAACTTCTTCTCTTTTCTTCTGTCGTTGTCCTTCTCCTCCCTTGATGCTTTACCTGCAAGTTTAGGACAGTTTGGACGAATATGGTCGAGATCACCACACTCATAGCATCTTGGAGGGCCACCACCACCTCTCTTTCTCATTCTCACATTTTGTAAAGCTTTGTTAAAGCGAGAAGAGAGTAGTGACAAATCTTCTTCTGGGAATTGCTTAATCTGTTCATCGGTTAGTGAAGACAAGAAAGATATAGCAAAACTTGAAGCAGCACCATTATGAGATATGCTAGATTGAGATGTCAAAGCAATTGATTTATGATCATTCTTTCTAGCAAGAACATCTAATTCATGAGTTTTCAACTTGGAATAAAGAACATCTAAGGTAAGTGTACTCATGACAAGAGATTCTCTAATGGATGTAACTTTCATCTCCCAAATAGACATGTCTAATGCACCAAGCAATTGTCTAGCATTAGCAAGATCATCAAAGCTAACTCCAACAAAGACGCAAATTGCTAAGAATTTTATTAAAGCGTGCAAAGAAATCATCTAGTGACTCACCAGGCTTCATCTCAAATCGCATGTATTCCTTTTTGTAAAGATCTTGACGAACCTCTTTAATAGTGTTAGAACCCTCATGGTAATCACAAAGAGATTTCCATACCTCATATGCGGATCGAAGATGAATCACACGATCGAAGTCGCTACGTCCCAAGCCTTGGATGATCAAGTTGCGCGCCTTACTATTTGCTTCAACATGTGCGCGATTGGTGTCGTTGACGTTGTCGCTTTGTGGACTTCATATGGTTTGTAGACCTTCTCCCAAATTGCGAATCCCTGAGCTTGGATGAACGCCTCCATCTTGGCCTTCCAAAACTGAAAATCAACAACATTGAACACACAAGGTTTTGTCGAATAATGATCCATTAATCTAATCACCGATTAAGATAGATTAGAAAAACCTTGCTCTGATACCACTTGTAGGATCGAAGTATACAAATATAGCAATCAGAGGGGGGGTGAATGATTGTGCAGAAGCTAAAACCAAATTCTTGATCTATTAAAAGTTCACCCCAAAACAGAACCAAATAATTGCCTCGTTTTCGACAAAAACAGAATGACAGAGGTTTGATAAAACGCAAATTCCCGGAGATCCAACCGTTGGAATGATCTGAAATTTGGACACAAGAAACTAGATTCCAATACGAATCTAACTAAAAAAGAATAAGCTCGATCGGACTTACGGATCAAAAGTTATAAGCTTCGCAAGCTTTCTCTTCTAGAACTTGACGAAAATCAATCTAATCGAAACTTGTAGATTGATCAAGAATAACAAAAGATTTATCAACAAGACTTTGAGGAACACTAGATCGATACCCTAGAGAGGTTTTTGATGGATCAAATCAAGATGAAACTCAAAGAACAAAAACCAATCTAGAACTAGAACAAGTATGCAAACAAGAACCAAAAGAGAATATTGTAGCACACAAGGAACTAGAAGAATTGATCTTTATTTATTTTGTCTAAAGTACTCTCATCAAAAGAGTACAAACCCTAAAACTGAGCTTGAGGCTCTCAATGCGCTCAGCTCCAATTGATTCGATTGATGCCCTTCAACAGGAGACACCCCTCCTATTTAAAGGACCAACCCACAAGGAGTTCTGAATACGATTCCTATTCCCTAGAAGGAATCTGTATCCAACACAACTCTACTTGGCCCAACCTGGCCGAGTACAACTCTTGCACGCATATGGTAACCCTACCATACTCACGTGACTAACACTTTGCACGCGTATGGCCACCTGCCATACTCACGTGACTAACACTTTGCACGCGAATGACCTCCTGCCATTCTCACGTGACTAACCATTCTTCATGTGCACCATTCTCTTAGCCCGAACGTCCCGCATGACATCCTTGACCACCAAGACCTCAGTTCCTCCCTGAACCTAGTCCCGAACCTTAGTTCCTCCATGAACCTAGTTCCGGTCCCGTCATCGACCACGTTCGTCTTCGAGCAATACCTGCACATAAACAAACCACAAAACAATTCCGAGCACAAGTCCACGACTTGACTCACATCAATCCATGCAAATACTCACACGAGCATTGCATAAAGTCCACTTCAAAAGAAGCATCATGAAATTCTCACAAATTTCATAATCCCAAAAATGAATCAAACACAATTCCAATTTTGCTCAAAACCCTAATCGAGCAAAAACGCATTCACGACGGACAAGGAAATATGGTCCGGCGTACACATGAAAAAGTCACTCAAGAAGCCATTCACGACGGACCAACAAAATCGGTCCGGTGTACAAGCAAAACTTACTGGTTTGAGAGTTTGGTCCGGCACAAAAGATGACTTCACTGTTTGCTGTCAAATTGTCAGACACAAGCACAAACACATTTTGCAAATTCAATTCTAAGCCAATTTTTCAGCACATGATTTCACAAGGGCGCTGCAGCTTTGGGGGAGGACGCCAGGGGAGTGGCCTGCATGCCATGTGTCTTCTGGGCGACCACCTCGCTGGGCGCCCAGTGGTGTGGCACTGTGGCCTAACCGCCACCTGTCCACTGGGCGACCACCTCGCTGGTCGCCCAGTGGTGTGGCCTGACTACCACGTGTCCACTGGGCGACCACCCTCCTGGTCGCCCTGGGGTGTGGCCTGACTGCCACGTGTCCACTGGGCGACCACCTTCCTGGGCGCCCAAGGGTGGGGCCTGACTACCACCTGTCCACTTGGGCGACCACCTTCCTGGTCGCCCAGTGGTGCGGCCTGGTCGCCACCCATCCGCTGGGCGACCACCTGGGGAGTTGCTGCTTGCCGGAGGCGGTGTGGCCGGACACACCCTGCCCGCCCGGCGGTCTCTTTTATTGCGGGGGAGTGGGGACCCTGGTGTAAAATACGCCGACATAGGTAATGTTCTAAGGGTTCTTATCATGATTTTAGATCAATTGGTGGTGCTGTAGTTGGGTAGATTAGATGTAATCTTGAGTTTGCCACGTTCTCTGTTTCGGGCAGCATGTGCAGTCGACCTAGGGCTTGGGTTTTCGCCAATTTAGATTCGGAATTTTGTCGGCCGCCTGTTGAAGAAGTTGTAGGTAATTTCAATACCTTTCAGTGGGTATAAAGAACGTCCAATTCTGCCCCGCCGTTTGAAAGTTATGCTAGTTTTACCGAACGTATTAAAATCTGTGACGTGATTGGAACAGATCACGGTATTTTGTAGATTAAACAACTTTAGAGTCCGAATCAGCTTTTCCATATACTTAGAAAAAGTTAGGAAATTTCCTAATCTACACGAGGATGTACTCGTTTATTCGATTCGGAGTCTTAGAACCCGAGTTATGCCTTTTGGAAGGCTGCTGTCCTGACAGGACAGAACCTCTGTTTTTGAGTTTTACGAGTAGTTTACGATGTCGGGGTAGAAGAGGGTTTGCGTACTATTTTGTGGACATGATTGTGAGTGTGTGGTACCTATGTGCAGGTGGTGTGACCCCGGGAGTGCCCTCTACTTCTCGCCAATCCGTCGCCCGTGGTTGACGCATGTGTATTGGAATGGGTAGCGGGTTGTAGTTTGCTAGATTGGTTGAGATTGAAGTTGAATATATGATGTGTTCACATGCCATGCTTTAATGTTGACCATTGATATGATGGATATGTTTATTATGTTATGATGCCATGTGTTAATGTACAAGTTATTTATGATGTTGGCATGTTTGCATACATGGCATGATACATGGCTCGGGCGGTGAGAAAGTCATAACTAATCCAGGGAAGGTCGGTGAGAAAGTTATGACTATTCCGGAGAGCCAATGAGTAAGTCCTACATCGTGATTCCATCCACCGCGGTGTATGGAAGCGAGGAGTAGGCACCCTCCATCTTCGGGATGGAAGGGGGGAGAGGGTGCACACCGACGGGTGTGTACTCAATCATACCGGTATGAGTTTCTAGGAGATATGTGCATCGCATTGCATTGCATTGTGTTGTGTGAGGATGTTATGTGGTGATGATATATGATGATTTCAATGATATGCTTATGCTATGAATATGAGATGTGTATGATGTCGTATGTGAAAAGTGGTCATGACGGTATTAGAATGTATTTTCTTGTTCCATTGCAATATACTTGCTGAGTGATGAACTCACGCTTGTGTTTATGTTGTTTTTCTTAGGTACCATGAAACCGGCATGCGGGAAAGGGAGCTAGTCACACGTCATCACTTAGCATCACACATATAAACAATGACATGTTCCTTCCTTTAATTTGTGATGGTTAATTTGTGTGCTTGGTTTTCCTCATTTACCTCGTTTGGCTCATGAGATGGTTGAAATCTTTATTCTAGTCTTATACTGCTGCTAGAACCTTTATTATTGATGATTTAAATGTCATTCTTTATACTATATCCTGTGATCATATTGTTGTTGCTTCAATTCATGGTTAAACCAAGGAGATGCTGCCGAAATTTTCGGTTTTAGCATTTACTCCTTTGCTGTAATTTATCTTAAATTATGGTATTTAGATGTTGTTTAGCCTATGTTTGGTAGCATTCGGGCATACTAGATGCCGGGGTGTTACAGTTACGACCACGGTTAATGTAGTGAAGTGCCCGTTATTCGGCTGTGGTTATGAAGAATATTTTTGTAAGTTATAAATACCTCCTGGGCATGTCGATAGGGGGTAATAGGCATGCATACGAGAACAGAGGGCAGAACACTGTCCTGTGATCGAACGCAAGCAGATACAAAGCAATAACAACACCACTGGAGTAGGGTTATTATCTCCATAGAGAGAGGCCTGAACCAGTATAATCCCTTTTGTCCACTTTTCGAGTATTCTGAGGCGATCGAGCACTCTTCAGATGTAAACCCTTCATCGAAAAAGGGGCATGTGTTGATCCCTCATTCAACAAGTAAGCTCGGCGGGGACCTGTTTCCCAATCGTCAACAGCTGGCGCCGTCTGTGGGGATCTGCTAGTCCTTTCGTGAAGAATCTCTGAAGATGCCTAACTCTCATGATATTCAAGACCTCTGCGCCTTCGGTGGCACCAAGGATGATGACATGTGCTACATCGACAAGGGTGTAGCCGGTGTTACAGACCCAACGGGTCACACCGAACCCTGGAGTCTTTCTCCGGTGGACACAGCGCGAGAGCAGTACCTTCGCTCTCAGCGTGATACCTTCACAGATGATGAGGAGTACGATGGACTCTACGATGGTCTAGATATTCCGGATCATTTCGAGCCTGATCAAGAGACCGTATCGCGAGGGGACACCATGATGTCGCCCTCACGGTCCTCGCATCCTCGTGATGTCAACATGACGGGAGAAGAGGAAAACCTTAAGGTTGAATCCTTGGAGGCTGCCCATCATCGCCGCTATGAAGTGGCCAGGAACAACCTGGAGGCATCTTTGAATAGGACCCTGGCGAGCATCCGTCATCAAGCTTATGAAAAACCGAGCGCCGGGACTGAAGCCGACGCTCGCGAGAGTTTCCGCGGGTGTCACACACCGGAGCATGAGCGCAATCGTCAGCCAAACCCGCAACCTCTCATTCCTCATAGCGGGGAGCAGTTGCAAGCTTTGGCGACGATCGTGCGCAATCTCTGGACGTTCCCCGAACAGGTGGACCTGGAGGCCATGGGCGCGGTCGTAGCTGAAGATCTTGAAAAGCTCGCTGTCGATATGAAAATATCAGGGTCTCCTTGTGATAAAGAGACCCGGAGTGTTTCCCGGGAATGTCGCCATCACACCCCTGTTCGCTCCCATCATGGTGATTCTTGAAGCCTTGGTCGAGAAGATCGAAAAATATATTATCGGTACTGTGAGGATACTCGGAGCGATTCCTAAGCAATCTCGCGGGACCAATGGTATGCTCGAAACGGTCAAGGACGTACCGAGTATTCCACTTTAGATTGATCCCTGTCACGCCGATGTCGAGAAGTTTTCTCTCGACTTGGCCCGCGTGTCAGGGGTTAGTACGATGATGATTGTTGCGATCATCGCGATCGAAGAGATCGTCACGATGCCCCAGTCTTCGGGTGTCGAGTTTTTGCAGCACCTCTTTGTAATGTCTCGTGGCCGAGCAAATTCAAGCCCAGCCACATCGAGAGGTTTAACGGGACTCATAACCCGAATGAATTTCTCTCCATTTACACCACTGCTATCATAGCTGCTGGAGGTGACGAGGGAGTTATGGCCAACTTCCTGCCCACAGTGCTCGATGAAACTACCCGAACTTGGCTGTTCAATTGGAAAGAAGGGTCGATTCGTTCTTGGAGGCAGCTCAGCGATGCGCTAAGGGCGAACTTCCAGAGCTGTTACATCCGTCCAGGCAAAGAGTGCGATCTCGAGCGCTTGATCCAGATGGAAGGTGAATCTTTGCGGCAGTTTGTCCAAAGTTCATTCAGGTGAGGAACTCAATCCCGAACATTTCGGATGAGGCGATTGTCCGAGCTTTCAAGTTCGGGGTCTGGGATATCCGCTTTACACAAGATCTAGAGATTCATCCCGATCTAACAGCTAGCGAGCTGTTCCGCATAGCCGATCGATACGCCAATGCCGACGAGATAGTCCAGTGGAAGAAGATGCTGGACGAGGGCAAGCTCCCTCCTCAACCCAGCTTGGGAGGCTCCACAAGCAAGAAGACTACAAGATCGATGGAGAAAAAAATTAAGAAAAAGTAAAAGAAGTCCTCTGCGCCGAACATGGTCGTGGCTGTCGAGCAACATCAATAGCGAGCTCCACAACAGCAACGCAAGAACTTCATCGGGAGAGTTAGAGGTCGACCACCCCAGCATCGAAACGACTAAGGTCGCAATGACCAAGGTCACGATGATCGAAGTGCTCCACCAAACAATCACTTCTGGCCGCTCCATCAAGCATACGGGCATGACCTCTGTAATTGTCAAACTTGGACGTTCCGTCTAGAACAGTTCTACTGTTGAGGAACGCGGTATGCTACTCTAGAACAAATTAAAATTTCTACCGCAAACCAAAAAAGCTACTCGCAAGAAGGGGATCATATATCTATTACCACTAGACACACAGTTGTGGAATCCTTCGCACGTCGTTGTAGTGGATCGTCCTCGCCGTGGATCATCCTCGCCGTGGGTCGTCCTCGCCGCGGATCGTTGCCGCGGATCGTCCTCGCCACGGATCATCCTCGCTGCGGATTGTTCTCTCCATGTCGCAGTAGCAGCAGCGTCACCACAGCAGTCCACACGTCCGGGGATGGAACGACGTGCGTCGGTGTGCAGGCACCGGGTTGCTCGGCAGGGGCAACGAGAGGAGGTGGCTAGGGTTTCTGGCGAAACACCTCTAAACCGTATGAAAAATCTGTCCTGCGTCCAGCCTCCTTCCCTCCTTATATAGCCACGAGGTGAAACCCTACGCAGTCAGGGCCCATCTACGTGCTAAGCCCATGAGGTCCATTAATTACGGATCCAATCCGAATTAATGCGTCCCAACCCGTTAAGTGTGTGACCCTGACTGCGTTCAGCCAGCTTACATGTGGGTTGACCAGACTGCGTTCAACCAATGCTAAGGGAAAACTCAAGCTTTTCCAATCTCCTAATGTAGCCAATCATCTTGATTACATGTGGAATGACCGGACTGCCTTCAGCCAGCTTACAGGCAAACAGAAGCTTTGAGATACCATACCTCTCAGCCCTTGCTTGGTTCCCAAACATGCCCTTCAAGCCCACAATCATATTGTAAGCATCCTGGTCCTCATATTGCTTTTGCAGCTCAAAGTCCATGGTGACAAGCATGAGATACCGACTTCCACTGAGGCATTAACATGTTTTTCATAATCAACCTTCAAATTTCGAGGAGCATTTTCAGCCGGTTCATCAGGGATTGGATTCTCTAGAACATACTCCTTTTTTTCATGCTTGAGAACAATTCTCAAGTTGCGATACCAATCAACAAAAATTGTTCCATTTAGTTTTTCTCTTTCCAAAACTGATCTCAAAGCAAAACCAGGAGCAGCAGGAGGTGCCATTGAACTACAACAAAAACATGCAAAGTTTCTAAGCACTATGTTTATGTAATACTTTTATTAAACATTTTAACAAAAGAAACTCCTATCATGTGCCCCCTTTATGGACACATGGTGAGTATTCAAGATCCATATTCATCAAACACTAGTGAGCTTTGGCATCACTGCTAGAAATCTAATGACATAGGTAAGCAACATCTTTGCTAATTACATCTTATGTAACTCTTGTTGGTTGAGCATGAAAACAAGTAATGAATGCCTCTGTAAACTTGAGTCATGGCCAGGTCAACTTGCCCCTAGGGCTCACATGAGGGAGGGAGCACTTCCCGTTTTCGGGTGCCAATTAAGAAACCTAGCCTCATGTGTGTTTTCCTAGACACCAATCGTCTTGCATCCATTCCTTCATTACTAAAATCATATTCCAACCACTTATGTCCTTAAGCCCAAAACCGTTTTGATAGCTCAATTAAATCAACCATTGTTATGCGCGATGTGTCCAACACATCCCTATCATCTATTAAGATAGTCATTGATATACTACTTTGGCAGTCATATCAATAATGATCTAAATTCTTGATGGGTGCAACAATTGGATGGACATATTTAATTTAAAAAATTTATAACTATGTGGATGAACAATATCTACTATGAACATGGCATCACATGCAATGAGCTTAAAGAAAATAGCAAGGATTAAACACACATCCACAGAAAATCAAAATTAAGCTGTGAAATAGCATGGCCCTTAGCATTATGATCTCCATCATCATGGTTGCCTATTCACTTAGCCATCTTGCTTGATTGTCCACCTATCCATCATGCTCGATGCCACCATCTTCATTATTGTAGATGCAACTCCTTACAACTTTTGATAATGAGTTTTACATAAAGGTTCCAAGCATCACAAGTCGACACGCAGGTCGTTATACAACTTTTGATAATGAAATAGCCTTATGGTTTGACACGGCACGCAGGCCATGTAAATATTACATGCATCACATACACATAGGCCATACTATTTCACACAACATCCTGCAAAAACGAATTAAACAAAATAGATTCTACGACATCGGGGTTCCAAGGGGCGTGCCTTCTGAGTCCAGTGGGCAGCGCCCAAGGCGGGTTCAAGGGCGGCGCCCTGCGCGGGTCCAAGGGCAGCACTGCGGCGATCCCGCTAGCCGGTCAACGGGCGGGTTGAGGGAAGCGCCCTTGGAAATTTTTTCAGAGGCATGTGTTCTGTTAAAAGAAAACGCTCTCAAAATCTCCATGGATCAATCAGATTGACCCAATCCGATTCAATCTGATTGGCTTGGTCCCATATGGTTGTGATTCGTGAACCCTGATGGCGGTAACCTGACCGGTAAGGGCAACGTCGTACCATGAACGGACTCACCCAAATCAAGATTGATTCGGTTTGCACTTTCCTCAAACCCTAAACTGATCGATCTCATCGACGGCTGCCTCCACCAATTCATCACATGAATCGGTTGAACATGTAATAGATCCAATCTACTATCCTCACATACCATATGTGCAACATCTAGATCACGAATCTACACGAGATGGCTCTGATACCACTGTTGAGGAACGCGTTATGCTACTCTAGCACAAATTAAAATTTCTACCGCAAACCTGAAAAGCTACTCGCAAGAAGGGGATCATAGATCTATTACCACTAGACGCGCAGTTGCGGAATCCTTCGCACGTCGTTGTAGTGGATCGTTCTCGGCGTGGATCATCCTCGCCGCGGATCGTCGCCGCGGATCATCCTCGCCACAGATCGTCCTCGCTGCGGATCGTCCTCTCCACGCCGCAGTAGCAGCAGCGTTACCACAGCAGTCCACACGTCCAGGGATGGAACGCCGTGCGTCGGTATGCAAGCACCGTGTCGCTTGGCAGGGGCAACGAGAGGAGGTGGCTAGGGTTTCTGGCGAAACACCTCTAAACCATATGAAAAATCTGTCCTGCGTCCAGCCTCCTCCCCTCCTTATATAGCCACGAGGTGAAACCCTACGCAGTCAGGGCCCATCTACGTGCTAAGCCCATGAGGTCCATTAATTACGGATCCAATCCGAATTAATGCGTCCCAGCCCGTTAAGTGTGTGACCCTGTAGGTTCATGCGCATTTGGACATGGATTCGGAAAACCCTTTTCTAATCCAATAGTCGGTAGCGGCTCCTTGCGGAGCATGCCAACTCCCAAACGCATATGATTAAAGTACTGATGTAATAATCCCTTTGCCAAACTATATGAAGATCGAACTCAAGGCGAGAAGCATGTCATCCTTTGACAGTTCAATCCATCTCTCGTATCCGTGATATATTAATAAGTTGTGATTGACTTCTCAATCACGGCATGCCCATGCACTTCCTTAATCATATCACATGAGTGGCCTAGACATATATCTCCGTTACATTGGAGTGGCAAATTCCATCTCGACTGCTCACTTCCCTGTGCATGTTTCATAGTAAACATGAAAGCTACCTTTATAACTATCCGGTTAGAAAATAGTGTTTGGTAACCCCAAGGTAAACTATTACACATGTAGGGAATATGACAATCTCAGGTCTAAGGATCATACATCTACTATGTATGATATACACTGATGACACATAAGAATGTAACATTCTCGCAGTGTCCCATTGTGGGTCTATCTAACCCATGTTCTTCAACATGCGTCCACAATGTATTGATGATATCTCCATATCCCATGATCTATGAAACATGATCATCGAACAATACATGTGCTGATCTATTCATCGTTGTCCTATACGATGATATCCGATCAGAGATATTTATCGAATTATATCAATAAGTAAAGAGCTTCATAAACAAGTCACACACTTGTTGATCAAAACAATGATATACATTCATTGGACCAATAATCATATTATTATTCATAAACATAGTAATGTTACAATCATCCATATGATTGCCTCAAGGGCATAGCACTAACATCTACAACGGCAAAGGTCCAATGCCTACGCTTCTGGATCACGGCGAAAATAGTAAGGGCAAGCAGCCCATTGACGATGAGGAAGACAAGGATTATCAGGAGGCTCACAATTACATTGCAGTAATATTCGGTGGCTCCTCGGCCTACAAGTCTCGTCGGGATCTAAAAGAGGCAGCACGGGAGGTGCACCACGTCACTCATGGCAAACCCCCAGTGTAGTAGCTCAAGTGGTCTGAGCTATCCATTTCTTTCTCCAAGGATGATTGTCCCCTTGGAATGACTAAACCGCAGAGGCTTCCGGTGGTCGTGAACCCGACCATCAGCAATACTACGGTAGGATGGGTGCTCATCGACTGCGGGAGCCCTCTAGATCTTATATCCGACAAGGTCTTCGACGAGATGCAAGTTCCTCGTTCCAAGATCAAGAGCATCGTGGTCCCCTTCTACAGGATCATTCCGGGCACCTCGACCAAGCCTCTTGGTCAGATTGTTCTGCCCGTAATGTTTGGAAGTCCGAGCAATTTCCGGATGGAGATGGTCACCTTCGAGGTGGTCGATTTTGAATCAGCCTATAATGCCATCCTTGGTAGGCCAGCCCTCACCAAATTCATGGCCGCTACCCATCATGGGTACCAATGCCTGAAGATTCCTGGTCCAAGTGGTGTAATCACTGTGAAAGGGAACCCAAAGGCGGACTTGAGTTGTGACGAGAGAGCATTAGAAATGGTCGGGCAATTGCCTCCTCGTGGTCCCGACCCAGAGCCGAAGCACTCCCGGCCAAAAGTTTCCCTCCAGCCTGGAGGAGAGAATAAAGCGATCCCGCTGAACGATGCGGAGCCGACCAAGGTCGTACATTTAGGGTGTGTTTGGTTGCATGTATGGTGTCTGAATCGTATGAGTGGATGCAATTGTATCTGTTAGACATATGTTTGGTTTCCTGTTCATCCTAATCAGGTGGATGCAATTGCACCCACTCATACAGGATGAAGAAAACATAGAAATTGGACTTCTCTCCAATGCAGGCCCATGAGATGCACAAACAAGCAACCAAACAACTTAGCTTGCATCCACTCAGTCAGGCCAAAGCTAGCCTGGATGGCTCATACGAAACAAGCTAGGATGGTGCAGGTAACAAAACACACCCTTAGGATCTTCCTTAGATCCTAAATAGGAACTCGAGCTCATGACTTTCCTCTGGAAGAATGTGGATGTGTTCACTTGGGAACCATTCGACATGCCCGGAGTCCCAAGGGAAGTCATTGAGCACAGGCTAGTAGTTCGGCCTAACAAGAAACCAATGCGGCAAAAGCTCAGATGTTTCTCCCCTGAGAAGCACGTTATCATCTGGGAAGAACTCGACAAGCTCCTCAAAGTCGGCTTCATCCAAGAATTTGAGCATTCGGAATGGCTAGCGAATCTAGTCATTGTCAGGAAGAAAGGGGGAAAATGGTGCATGTGTGTCGACTATACGGGCTTGAATGCCGTTTGTCCTAAGGATAATTTCCCGCTGCCACGTATAGATCAATTGGTCGATGCAACAGCGGAGTCCCAGGTGATGAGCTTCTTGGATGCCTATTCAGGCTACCACCAAATTGGCATATTGTCTGAAGATGAAGAGAAGACTTCCTTCATTACCCCATTCGGTACTTTCTGTTACATGACCATGTCTTTCGGTCTCAGGAATGCTGGAACAACCTTCCAACGTCTCATGCAGAAAACCTTCTCGAAGTAAATAGGTCATAATCAGGGGAAGCCTTGCTATTATACTTGGCGGTAACCCCACAAGTAGTAAGTGCTATCCTGATGGTGGAAAGGGACGGAGCGCAAGACAATTTACTACATAAGTGAAGTTCTGCATGGACCGAAGGAGCATTACCCCAAGGTCCAGAAGCTCTTGTACTCACTGCTCGTGGCCTCTAGGAAATTGCAACACTATTTTCAAGCCCACAAGGTCATGGTTCCGACCAACTTTCCACTTAGGGAGATCCTAAGAAACCAAGATACTAGTGGCCGAATAGCAAAATGGGCCATGGAACTTGCTGAGCTCAAAATCGAATTCTTAACTCGCACGGCGATCAAATCCCAGGTCTTGACAGACTTCATAGCAGAATGGACAAATCCCGCACCACCTGCTGCCAAACACGATAGACCTGAAGAAGGTCGCTAGATCATGTACTTCGATGGGTCTCGAGCTTACAAACGCTTGGGGGCTGGAGTTGTGTTAGTCTCCCCTCGAGGAGAGCAACTCTAGTACGCAATCCAACTGCATTTTACCGCGACCAACAATGTGGCAGAATACGAATGCCTCTTGGTAGGATTACGAGCATACAAAGCACTCGGGGTCCAACGACTTATTGTGAAAGGCTATTCACAGTTGGTCGTCAATCAGGTCAGTAAGGAGTATCAGTGTTTCGATAACTCAATGGCGCTTTACCTGATTGAAGTAAGGAAGATGGAGAAGTACTTTAAGAATTTTGAGGTACTCTACATCCCCAGGAAGGACAATTCCTTGGCCGATCAACTTTCAAAGGTTGGTTCCTCTCAAATCTCTCCTCCGGCAAGAGTGCTCGTCGAGCACTTACACAAGCCCTACATTCCCTTTGTAGAGGAGGCATCAAAGGCGTGTGGTAACGTCTCTCTTCTCGAGCATGGTGCGAATTGGATGACACGATTCGTTCAATACGTCACATATGGGACACTGCTCGAGGAAGTAGCCGAGCGTTCCCGGCTTATAAGGCGATCCTCTCCCTTCAAATTAATTGAAGGAGCCTTACACCGCAAATGAAACACCCCAGCATCTAGTATGCCCTGGATGTCACCAAACATGGTAGAAGCAGCATCTAAACACCACAAATAAAGATAAATTACACCAAGGGCGCAAATGCTAAAACCGAAAATTTCGGCAGCATCTCCTTTGTTTCTCCATGGTTCGGAGCAACAACAGAAATATCACAAGACATATCATCATGAAAGACATCTAAAACAGCAATAACAGATGATATAACAACATCTTAAGTCTAGAGTAATAAATCCAACCACTCCATAAGTTATCACGAAGTAAATGATGTAATCAAGCACACAATCAAGCCATACTCCAAGTTTCATCGCACTAGTTTTATTATCCCAACTCCAAATGGTATCATTGTCTAAATGTGTGGAGCTACGTGAAGAAATGTAGCTAAGCCCCTTTTCCGCATGCCGGTTTCTTGGTACCTAACAACATCATAAAACACAAGCGTGAGTACATCACTAGCAAGTATATTGCAATGGAACAAAGATAACGGTTTTCAATGATAACATCACTACATCTCATACTTAACATCATATTCATTGCATAATCTCATATTCAACAACATAACCATGTCATAATCTCATTGTACACATCTCCTTAACATCAACATATATGCAATGCAATGCACATGTCTCCTCGAAGCACATACCGGTATTGCCGAGTGCACACCCGTCGGCGTGCACCCTCTTTCCCCTTCCATCCCGTAGATGGAGGGTGCCTACTCTTACTAACTCGCTCCCATACACAAACGTGGATGGGACTACGAGGTAGGTCTTTCGTGTTCACTACGTGTGAACACAGAGACCCGCATCAGAATGGGACGCCCCTATCATTATGAATGCACATGATGCAAATTCCATGATAATGTACCACATTCAATCATTAATAGCATTTGCATAATCTCATTCATAGCACTAATCCATTCAACAAACAACTACTCATATGGCAAAGAAAAATCTCACTCCTACCATGCTAGTATAACCTGTCAATCACAATACCATAAAACAACCAATCACAATCCATCTCAACACATTTGCCTTCACCCTCGTGAGACGGCGTGGTGCGACGACGACGGCACTCCCGGGGTCACACCACCTGCACAAATGTTCAATACACTCAACCACATGCACACAAGACCACACAAGAACACTTAGTTATACCGACTTCGCGATCTACTCCCAATACCCAAAAACAGAGAATTTGTCCAACGGGACAACAGCCTTCGGAAGACCATAACTAGGGCTTAACGACTCCAAATTAAACAAATGAGTACATTTTCTCAAAGCTTAGGAAATTTCCTAACTTTTTCTAAGTATTCGCGAAGACTGAATCGGCCTCTAAAATTGTCTAATCTACATATCAACACGATCTATCCCAATCACGTCACAGATTTGAACACATTCGGTAAAACTGCCATAACTTTTAAACGACTGGAGGGAATTTAACGTTCTTGGTGTCCAATTAAAGGTAATTCAATTACATACAACTTTCTCAACATACATCTGACCATTAAACGCCTCTAAAATTGCAAAAACTCAAACCCTAGGTTGGACGTCCAATCTGCCCGAAACAGAATGCCATGACAATTCTAGTTTTCATCAATTCTATCTAGTTGCAGCACAACCTTTTGATCTCATAGCACCAAAACCTCCATTAGCATAGCACCTAATCTACCCCAAATATTTCCCATTGCCATACCTTAGCCCGACGAACACTCCACTCCCGGCCACAAACTCCCTCCAATCTTCGGATCTTCTTGGTCACAATCCTTCGCAACATGGAGATCAACGGAGAGGGATGAAGCGGCAGCAATGGAGGGGAAGGGGCCAAGCTAGGTCCGGCTAGGAGGTTGTGGGGGAGGCGCAAGAGGAGGGAGGGGGGCGCACGGCTAGGGGGTGGGGCGGCGGCTAGGGTGGAGAGGAGGGGGGTGGAGGCTCATGTGGGGAGGTGGGGCGCATGGGGCAGCAGCTTTGCTGCCCTAATCCCTCCCCCACATGGGCAATAGGCCTCCCACCTCCGACCCACGAAGTTTCCCCAAGCCCATGATGCTTCCTGCAAGCCCAGAATTCCCCCGGAAGGCCCATTTTCCCCCGGAAGGCCCAAAACATGAAACCGAAGACATACCGAAATGCCAAAAACAAAAAATGACTCGTTTCGTCATCCCGTGGTGTTACATTCTCCCCCCTTAACAGGATTCGACCCCGAATCCGTGACACACCACTACACAACCAGGCAAAACAAAAGATAGCTAGACTTCACATTTCATCCCTGAGGTGAAAAGCTCGGGGTACTTCTCGCGCATACGAGACTCCAACTCCCAGGTCGCTTCCCTCTCAGTCTGATGCGACCACAGGATTTTGACAAACTTGAGTGTTCTATTTTTCAACACTCGCTCTGAACTCCCCAGAATTCTCACGGGCCGGGACTCAAACGTGAGGTTCAGATCAAGCACCAATGGCTCCAAAGGAACCATCAATTCCGGATCATACAAGTACTTTCTCAGCATCGACACATGAAAAACATTATGGACTCCTTGCATAGACTCCGGTAACTCCAAGCGATAAGCCAACTTACCGACTCGAGCTGAAATAGGGAATGGTCCAACATACCTCGGACTCAGCTTCCCTTTGGTGCCAAAACGAACCACACCCTTGGTGGGAGATACTCGCAAGAGTACACTATCACCCACCGCAAACTCTAGATCTCGCCTTCTCACATCAGCATAGCTTTTCTGTCTACTCTGAGCTGCAAGAAGGTTCTATCGTACCTCTGCCACCCGATCAACAGTCTGCTGAATCCAATCTGGTCCAAGGACCGCTCTCTCTCCCACTGCATCCCAACAAAGCGACAATCTACACTTTCGGCCATAAAGCACTTCATAAGGAAAAGCAATTACTAGCAACCACTGAGTGGTCCACTAATAATTTAATCAACCCTATGGAGGAACGCTTCAACGAAACAATTCTCCAGGAAGGTTTGAATTTGGTCATACACAACCTTCCTTTACTCTTCACTTTTATACCATTTACGATCAACTACTAGCCACACCAGATTTCTCTTACTAAGAAGGTCTCGCCCTCACATCTTTCCACTCAAAGGACCAAGACAAAGAGTAAAATCATTGAGTGAGCTCAACCATAAACCATGAACCCCATTGATCCCCATGCACCAATTTGAATCCAATGCACTAACATTCACTTTGGAAAGAATTTGACGACATCCAAGGAGCACTCATTTTATTTTCCTAAGCCAAAATGCAAAGAAAACTGAAATCTCTTACACCACAGCCAAAATGCCATAATTTATTCATTATTTCTTTTCATACTAGAAAGAAATGGACATCTCGATTCATGACATGAATGCAAACTTTTCAAGAGCACTCCAGATTAGTCATATATCCATATATGACTTTCTCACCGACCCGGCTCATCGACTCTTTTATGATTAATTATACATAAACGATATCATGTTTCCTTTTCACCATTCATTCATCATGTAACAACAGTATCGAATAGTCATTCACCAAACGATTTCTTCCTCGGTATCACATGATTGAAACACAATTAACATTGATGGTTGCACTAACTCATATAGATTAGGATGACAGCATAGTTAACAATAAACACCACAACGCATCACAACCCGACGACAGTTGCGAGCTAAACTTGCAAAGCATCGCATTTTAACAAAAATCAACATTTTGGAAAAGAACATCGACTCCAAAGTCAAACATCTGCACCCACAACCGCCACAATTTTCTCAAAGACAAAGGGAAACTCATTCCCAAACGAGAACACTTCACTATCAAAACCACTTATGAAACATTCATAAAATCCACCCTTTTGCAACACACGCAAACACCAGAGACTTTTATAAATTTTCCAAATAAATCCAACTCTAGTCAAATAGTGTTACAGATTAAATGCTTAACTCGAAAGTTTCCAACACAACCCACTTTGTCCATTTGCTTCCTTTAAATATTGATTCCAAAGATAATTCAGTGTGAATGCGAAAGAGCGTGACCCACTCAAAAACTTTTGGGTGTAAATCCATACTCATAGCATAAATTAAACAAATAGGCCAAAACCAAAGATTGACACCAATCACTACGAGTTTGGGGAAACTCTGAAACACAACATAAAGAACACCTTGACCGAAAGCAATCAACCAAGATAGCAAACAACCAAACCAGTCCAAAAGGTTTTAAACACAAGCTCAACACAGATCCCACCATACCTAGTAATCCACTACGCTTATCATTAAAGATTTTCAAATTCACTATTTTACACGTTGAGAAGCCCCATCAGGACTTAACAAAAACCACATAACAAATTCTTTATGTAATTACCTTTCCCAATACTCAGAAATAAAGTTTTTGGTGCTTATCATAAGACATCTAAGCAAGACTACCTCATCATGATCCCCACGGACCATCAAATCGTACAACATCATATTCTATATTTAAAACATAATACTTCAACAAATACTTTAGCACGATCAACCTATCAATTTTATACCATCCATTCGTCAACTTCTCGACAATTTGAAACTTACTCAATCAATAAATGACTTCAACACATCAATGTTATCTCCACAAGATAAAATTCGCAAGTAGGATTCTAAGATATACACTCATTAAGGTGAGAGTCTTACATCATGATAATTATCCATTGTTCACTCCATTTTTAACCATGGTTTTCAACATGTAATCTAAACAATTACTACCACTACTTAGTCATCAATCTCAACAAATGTGCATAATCATCAAACAACAACATTGCTTTTAGCTACCCTATACATAGGTTATAACACAATTATCACTACACAACATACTCCAACTATTAAAAAAAAAAAATAAGTTAGACAATCCCAATGCTCTTAACCACAACATCAAACAACAACTCCTACCTTCGCAATTGTCATCTGTATTAGCATTTCAAGAACACAATTACATGCTTCCAATTATTTCCATAGTTCATAATAGCAACATAGTAGTTCTAGTCATCTATCATGCACTAGGGTCGATCACCATCACAATTAATTTGTTCTACCGACCCTATATTAAAAGTCTTTTAGATAACCAACCAATTTACTATTATTTCAATAGTAGTTTACATCATCTTAATGTTCTCACTACGCATCAAGGTTTAAAACTTTAAACACTATCAATGGTCATTTTCCCATTAAGTAACAGCAGGGTGCTACCTCCTTTTTCACATAAAGCTACAAATTTTAAGCATGTACAATCACACATTTAATCATTCTCGCTATAGAGTAATCTACAACACTAGAAGTTCATTTAATCTTAAGCTAAAGATAAAAATTACATTTAATTGGTTCAACTCGCAAATTAACTTAGGAGTACATCATTTCCATAAACCACATTGTTACATACTACATAACATGCTAAACAACAATTTTCACTTTTGACAAATACTTTCAGTCAAATGACTACTTACTTTATTTGCAGCATTTTCTTTTTTTTAAAAAAAAAAACTCAACCAAAATTCACAAAGAAACTTGACTCTCAAAGTTGCAATGGGGCATGACTCACACTGGGTCATGCAAAAGATCTCCAAAACACATTTCAATCTTAAAGACTCCTACAGGAGGGAACCAAGCGATCAAGTAAACCTTTACGGACAAAGGCACAAAACATAAATCGATACATCTTAAATTTTTTGCACACAACTTCAATAACTTCTTTTTAACTCAGAGTGAGACACACAAGAACCAAACTATACTTTTCTTTGCAAAGCAACCAACCAAAACCGGTGTCAAAGCCAAAAGGCGACCAAAAAGGTGCAACACTAAACTCTTCTTCTTCGTCTTCAACCAAGGAAGACAAAACCACAAACCGTCGAAGGATCAATCCGCTAAAATCCAATACCAAACACTTTTCCTTTGATTTTAATCAACTAAAACCAAGGAAAACCAACCCAAACCGATCGTTAGAACGGTTAAAGAAAATCCAAAGGAATCCACCACCAAAGTCTTATATTTGACACCGGTCAACTACCTGATCTACGGCAGAAAGGGTAAACACTCTTCTCCCACAGGGGTTAATAGTTATTCGGTGATGGCTCTAACCGGCCACACCGTCAAACCACACCCTTACTATGAACAAAAAGAGGTGACCGAAACCCTTCGGCACCACAACCCCACTTTATCACAATAACAAGAACAATCCAATCAATTCTCTCAATAACATAGCAACATACATTATCAAATATAGCATTCAGCATCAAGGCTTAAATACACCATTTAAGCATAAAGCAATGATACCCATACCCTTTCCTACTGTGCATCCATTCGTGTCAAATTTTAAATTAGTTATTCCACTTACACAAGTTTTAATGTTGTTATCCTATGACAAAATTTTAAGTACAACCTAAGCCATGTTTCTAGGTTTTCCCACATCAAAGTTTTAGTTAACCCTACGGTATTTCACTACGTTCATACACCACGGACCTGAAGCCCGCTCTGATACCAACTGAAACACCCCGGCATCTAGTATGCCCTGGATGCCACCAAACATGGTAGAAGCAGCATCTAAATACCACAAATAAAGATAAATTACAGCAAGGGCGCAAATGCTAAAACCGAAAATTTCGGCAGCATCTCCTTTGTTTCTCCATGGTTCGGAGCAACAACGGAAATATCACAAGACATATCATAATGAAAGACATCTAAAACAACAATAACAGATGATATAGCAGCATCTTAAGTCTAGAGTAATAAATCCAACCACTCCATAAGTTATCACGAAGTAAATGATGTAATCAAGAACACAACCAAGCCATACTCCAAGTTTCATCGCACTAGTTTTATTATCCCAACTCCAAATGGTATCATTGTCTAAATGTGTGGAGCTACGTGAAGAAGTGTAGCTAAGCCCCTTTTCCGCATGCCGGTTTCTTGGTACCTAACAACATCATAAAACACAAGCGTGCGTTCATCACTCAGCAAGTATATTGCAATGGAACAAAGAGAACAGTTTTCAATGATAACATCACTACATCTCATACTTAACATCATATTCATTGCATAATCTCATATTCAACATCATAACCATGTCATAATCTCATTGTACACATCTCATTAACATTAACAGATATGCAATGCAATGCACATGTCTCCTCGAAGCACATACTGGTATTGCCGAGTGCACAACCGTCGGCATGCACCCTCTTTCCCCTTCCATCCCGTAGATGGAGGGTGCCTACTCTTACTGACTCGCTCCCATACACAAACGTGGATGGGACTACGAGGTAGGTCTTTTGTGTTCACTACGTGTGAACACAGAGGCCCGCATCAGAATGGGACGCCCCTTCCATTATGAATGCACATGATGCAAATTCCATGATAATGTACCACATTCAATCATTAATAACATTTGCATAATCTCATTCATAGTATTAATCCATTCAACAAACAACTACTCATATGGCAAAGCAAAATCTCACTCCTACCATGCTAGTATAACCTGTCAATCACAATCCATAAAACAACCAATCACAATCCATCACAACACACTTGCCTTCACCCTCGTGAGACGGCGTGGTGAGACGACGACGGCACTCCCGGGGTCACACCACCTGCACAAATGTTCAATATACTCAACCACATGCATACAAGACCACACAAGAACACTTAGTTATACTGACTTCGCGATCTACTCCCAATACCCAAAAACAGAGAATCTGTCCAACGGGACAGTAGCCTTCGGAAGACCATAACTAGGGCTTAACGACTCCAAATCAGACAAACGAGTACATTTTTGTCGAAGCTTAGGAAATTTCCTAACTTTTTCTAAGTATTCGCTAAGACTGAATCGGCCTCTAAAATTATCTAGTCTACATATCAACACGATCTGTCCAAATCACGTCACAGATTTGAACACGTTCGGTAAAACTGCCATAACTTTTAAATGGATGGACGGAATTTAACGTTCTTGGTTTACAATTAAAGGTAATTCAATTACCTACAACTTTCTCAACATACAGCTGACCAGGAAACGTTTCTAAAATTGCGAAAACTCAAACCCTTGGTTGGACATCCAATCTGCTCGAAACAAAACGCCATGACAATTCTAGTTTTCATCAATTCTATCTAGTTGCAGCACAACCTTTTGATCTAATAGCACCAAAACCTCTACTATCACAACACCTAATCTACCCCAAAGATTTCCCATCACCATACTTTAGCCGGACGAACGACGAACCGACGAACACTCCTTTCCTGGCCACGAACTCCGTCCAATCTTTGGATCTTCTTGGTCGCAATCCTTCGCAACTTGGAGATCAATGGAGAGGGATGAAGCGACTGTAACACCCCGGCATTTAATATGCCCGAATGCTACCAAACATAAGCTAAACAACATCTAAGTACCACAATTAAACATAAATTCCAGCAAAGGTTCATATGCTAAAAACCGATATTTCAAGATCTCCTTTGTTTTTCCATGAATTAACACAATCTCAATATCATGGCAAGATATATATCATAGCACACGACATCTAAAACAACAACATAAATGGACATAACATCAAGTTACGCCAATAATACCACGCTTAACCACTTCATAAACTATAACGAAGCAAATAAGGATTCACAAGCATGCTAGATTAAACCATACATTAAGTTTAGGGCACAACTCTTAATATCATGTTTCCAAGTGGTTAATTATGGACTATGATGGTGGAGCTACGTGTAGAAGTGTAGCTAGATCCCTTTGTCCCGCATGCCGATCTCAAAGTACCTAAAAACAACATAAAACACAAGCGTGAGTTCGAAAACTCAGCAAGCATATTGTAATGGACAACAAGATCATTTACAAGACAATAATACCTCACATCACATATAACATCTCATACTTGAGCACATAACAACATCATCATCATTAAAAAAATGTATTGCAATGCAATGCAATGCAATGTTATGCTCATATCTCCATGGAAACTCATACCAGTATGGTTGAGTACACACCGTCGGTGTGCACTCCTCTCCCCTTCCATCCCGCAGAGGGAGGGTGCCTACTCCGCGCGTCCACAACCCACGGTAGATGGAATCACGATGTAGGACTTACTCTAATGGCTCTCCGGATTAGTCATAACTTTCTCACCGACCTTCCCGGATTAGTTAATGACTTTCTCACCGCCTGGGCCATGTAACATGTCATGCATGCAACTATGCCAATTATCATATTTCACATGTACATAAACATATGGCAACTCATCATGACAAATATAAACACATGGCATCGAACCATGATAATCATACTCAATATTTCATTGGAAAACAGCAAGCATGGCAAGTGAGCATAGCAAGTGTTCAATCTTTCACCCAATATCAACAAACAACCTACAATCCGCTATACATTACAACACACTTGCCTCAACCGCGGACGACGGATTTGTGGGACGTAGAGGGCACTCCCGGTGTCACACCACCTGCACATAGGCATCACACACTCACAATAATGCCCGCAAAACAGTACACAAATCCCCATCTAACCCGACATTGCCCACTACTTGCAAACCTAAAAACAGAGGTTCTGTCCCGGCGGGACAGCAGCCTTGCAAAGGCCACAACTTGAGTTCTGGGACTCCAAATCGATTAAACGAGTACACCATCGCGAAGCTTCGGAAATTTCCTACCTTTTTCTAGTTATACATAAAGACTGATTCGGACTCTAAAATTGTTTAATCTACAGATTACTACGATCTGTTCCAATCGCGTCACAGATTTTAACACGCTCGGTAAAACGGCCATAACTTTCAAAAGGCTGATCGGATTTTAACGTGCTTTATGTCCACGGAAAGATAATTAAATTATCTACAACTTCTTTTAAGTCTGTACGGACAGATTCGGATTCTAAATCGACGAAAACTCAAACCGTAGCCCGACTGCTCAATCTACCCGAAAACAGAAACGTGGCAACGTCTAGATCTAACCCAAAGAACTCCAATCCAGCACCACCAATTGATCTAAAAACTTGATAATCACCCTAAGAACAGTACCTAGATCAATTCCAAGGATCCCCATGATCATACCTTTCCCCAACGAACGAATCTCCAATAGATCTCCTCGCTGATCGCCTCGCTTCCACGCTCCTCGCTCCTCGCCTCGCTCCAACGGATGGATCCACAAGGTGCAGAGGTGTGGAGACCACCCTAGGGCAGCAAGGGGTGGAGGAGAGGTGGTGGAGAGGTGGGGAGCAATGGGGCAAAGGGGAGGTGGAGGCGCACAAGAGGGAGAGGGAGAGGGGGTGGCGGCTAGGGCTTAGGAGGGGAGGTGGGGCCCCCACGGGCAGGGGGAGCACGCCCCAAAGGCTGGTGGGGAGCCCTTTTACCAGCCCCCACACCCAATCCTAGTCCGTTACGGAGACCTACTCCATCTCACCAAAGCCCACCAAGGCCCAAACTCCTGAAGGCCCAAAACCCCTAAACGGCCCTAAACGCCTTTAAAAGCTATTAACCTCCATATCCTATAGTTTTAACCTTAATTCCACATCTCATAATGTTATTAACCTTATCATGCACGTTAAATAAGGTTACGACACTCCGTGGCGACATAACACTTCAACCGCCCAAAAACGCGAGAAAACCCTAAGCCGAAGGTTTTATTCTCTAGTTTCACCTTCTATAACGCCACACCAAACCATAGTGTCACATTCTTCCCCCTTCAACAGGATTCGACCTCGAATCCGAAGGACGCCAAAAACAACAACAAAGTCCCCAAGGGACAAAGGCTTCTTCGCAAAGACAAAACATTCGCTGACAACGACTAGAACCGGAAACAAACGACAAACGAATTCCCAAAACCAACACTTAAAGAAAAAGTGTTGATCTAGCTCAACTAAGGGCAACCGCTCACAGTTCAACTTTCAATTCAAATCCCAAACAGAATCTGCGTTTCAACCTCGAAGGGCTTCAATAACCCAAAACGCTCGAATCCTCAATGCATAAACACCTCACCCTTCTATCACAACCTACCTAACTACACACCGCAATAAACTCAACATGACAAAGTCAAAGGAAGTCACAATTCCTTTAACGACCTCTCTTCATTCCCGAAAGTTTCCATCGAGGGAATAACTCATTAAGGCACACTAGCCCTTCCGATACACGATCATACTAACATTTTATTCCATCCTTTCCCGTGCAAGACTCAAACCCAAAAATAACTAGTGAAGACAATCGCTCACGGCAGGCAATTATCACCGATCTACCGCCAACTTCACTTCCACCCATCGCTACTCTTAGTAAAGGTTAAACCCATACATCATCAACCTCCATCACAAACCACCCTTATACCACTAAGGTTCGACACCTAGCCCAAGCTAGGATCAAAAACCTTACCAAACCACAATTGGTTCCTTTCTTAAGAGGGTCTCGCCTCACACAAAAACACTTAGCTATCAAGCCCAAGTGTACACACAACAACTCAAACCCAAAGCGTTAACAACCATTTTGGAAAGAATTCGGCAACATCCAAGCCAAATCACAAAGGAAGCATAAATCCCCTACATCACAACCAACATACCGTAAATTGTTCATTGCTTCTTTTCATACTAGAAAGCAAGGGAAATCTCGTTTCATGACATAAATGCACACTCTTCAGAGCACTCCGGATTAGTGATATCTCAATATATGACTTTCTCACAGACCTTGCTCAACGACTCTTTTATCATTTAACATGTAAAAACGATGTCTTGTTTACTTTTCACCATTCCCTCATCATGTAACCACACTTCCGAATAGTCATTCACATGATGACTTTTGCCTCAGATCATATGAATAAATCTCGAATAACATCGAGAGTTGCGCTTAATTCATATAAACTATGACGGCAACATCGTTAATCAACAAAACACCACATCGTGTGAAAACCCATCTTCGATTTAACACTAGCTTTGCAACACCTCGCAAAATCAAACTCAACCCTTTGGAACGAACATCGACTCCAAAATCAAACATCTGCACACAAGCGCCATAAATTTTTATCAAAAGAGAGGGAAACTCAATCCAAAAAGAAAACTCTTCACTAACCAAATTCAATTATGAAACATTTATAAAAATCCGCACTTGTAAAACACCCGCACACCGTACACATTTTCCAAATGACTCCAACTCTAGTCAAATAGAGTTACACATCAAGGGCTTAACTCAAAAGTTTCCAACACAACCCTTTATGACCATCTGCTTCCTTTTAAAATCAATTCCAAAGATAAATCGGTCTGCTAACGCCGAAGGGCGCGATCCACTCAAAAACTTTTGGATGTAAACTCAAACTCACAACACGAACTAAACAAATTCGCCAAAACCAAAGGTCGACACCAACCACTACGAAGTTTTGGGGAAACTCAAAACTCAACATAAGGAACACCTCAACCGAAAGCATTCAACCGAGATGGCAAACAACCAAACCAGTTTCAAAGGTTTTTAGACAACAACAAAGATGAAAGGAACCATCTCTAGTACTCCACTACGCTTTCCATTAAAGACTTCAATAATCACTATTTACTATCCGAGGAGCCCCAACACAATTCAACCGAAAGTTTCACAACAAATTCTTCCTCTAGTTACCATTCCCAACATTTTTTAATAAGGGTTTATGATGCTTATCAAAAGGCACCCAACCAAGACTATAATGACATGATCCCCACGGCTCACCGAATCATAATACATATTATTCTAAATGAGAAACATAGTACTTCCACAAATCTTTCAGCAAGATCAACCTATAAATTTCATACCACCCATATATTCACGCCTCGACAACCGAACCTTATTCAGTTAAACAACGACTTCAACATGTAAATATTATCTCTACAAGACAAAGTTCATAACTAGGATTCCAAGGCATACATTCATTAAGGATGAAATTGTACATCATGTTAATTATCCAAAGCTCACTCCATCGCAACATGTTAAAATTTTCCTCTATTTTAACCATGGTTTTCCAACGAATAATCTAAACAATTACCACAACTACTTAGTCATCAATAACAACAAATGGGCATAATCATCAACCAACAACATTACTTTTAGCTACTCCTATACATAGGTGATAACAAAATTACCACCACACAACATACTCCCACTATTTAAAATAGACTGAATACTAGCATTAACACTACCATTAACAACATCATTAACAATAAGTCTTATGTCTTCTCCATTGATATCAATACTAGCATTGTAGCGACACAACTGCATACTTCCAAAGATGCTAGTAGTTTGCAACAACATAAATAGCAACTCTAATCAACATCCAAATTAAAGTCACTAGTCAACACGATTAAATTTCTCTATTAATCCATTAGATTAGAACATCTTTAACAACCAAAGAAAGTTTCTTTTACAATAACAACAGTCTACATCATCTTAATGTTTTAACTATGCATCAAAGTTTAAACTTTTAACATTAACAAGGATCATAAGCACTTTTAAAGCAAGGCAACAGATTCTAAGCATGTACATTAACACATTTAATCATTCTCGCTAAGAGTAAATCGCAACACTAGGAGTCTATTTATTCTCAAGCTAGAGATATTAATCACATTGAATTGATTCAACTCAAAATTTAACTTAGCAACACATCAATCCATAAACCACATTGTTACCTACTACATAACATGCTAAACATCAATTCTTACTAGGGACAAACGATTTTACCAAAAGACTACTTTGTTTACAGCATCTTAGTTTTAAAACTCATCCTAAGTTCATAAGGAAAATTTGATTCTCAAAATTGCGATGAGACAAACCCAAACTTGGTCATGCAAAGGAATTCTCCAAAACACTTTTCAATCTCCAAGACTCCCCTTTGGAGGGAACCAACCGATCAAATAAACCTTTGCAAATAAAACCTTAGCACCAAACCCCAATCTTTCACGAAACAAGAAGGGTTTTTCAAAGATGATTTCTTAAACCAAGAAAATAACGAAATCAAACACCACGCACTACTACAAAGCCACAAAACTTCAGCCCCGACAGCCAGTGTCCGCACAACTCCGCA
Organism: Rhipidocladum racemiflorum; assembly: GCA_036346355.1. NCBI lineage: Eukaryota > Viridiplantae > Streptophyta > Magnoliopsida > Poales > Poaceae > Rhipidocladum > Rhipidocladum racemiflorum. Next base: position 56,420,235 of record CM070572.1, on the reverse strand, counting down.
ATAACTCCTTTAACCTCGAGAGAAAGACAAACACAGGATAAATTGAATGCTTGTTCCCCATAATGCAATCAACAGCATCAAACCGAAAGGCGCCCAAAAGAAGCGCAACACTAGTCTCCTCTTCTTCGCCTTCAACCAAGGAAGAGAAAACCACAAACCGCATAACGAACGATCCGCTAAAACCCAACACTTTTCATTTGATTCAAATCTACTAAAGCCAAGAAAAGCAAAGAACACCGACCGCCGAACGGCAAAGAACATACGAAGGAAACCACCATTAACTCTTCTATTTGACTCACCAACTACCCGATCAACGACAGAAAGGATAAGCACTCTTCTCCTACAGGGGTCAATAGTTCTTCGGTGGTGGCGCTAACCAGCCACACCGTCAAACCTCACCCTTACTATGAAATAAGAGAGGTGGCCGAAACCCTTCGACACCAAAACCCCACTTTTACCACCACAACAGGAATAATTCAATCATTTATTTCATAGACATAGCAACGTACTATATCAAATATAGCATTTAGCAACAAGGCTTAAGTACAACATTTAAGCGTAAACAACGATACCCATACCCTTCCTACTGTGCATCCATGTGTGCCAAATTTTAGATTAGTTATACCACTTTTGCAAGTTTTAATGTTGCTATCCTATGACAAAATTTTAGTAAAAACCTAAGCCATGTTTCTAAGTTATTCCACATCACATTTTAGTTGTACCCTATAGCATGACACTAAAAATACACATTCCAAGGACCTACAATTCGCTCGATACTAATCAGTAACACCTGGCATTTAATATGCCCGAATGCTACCAAACATAAGCTAAACAACATCTAAGTACCACAATTAAACATAAATTTCAGCAAAGGTTCATATGCTAAAAACCGATATTTCGGCAAAGATCTCCTTTGTTTTTCCATGAATTAACACAATCTCAATATCATGGCAAGATATATATCATAGCACACGACATCTAAAACAACAACATAAATGGACATAACATCAAGTTACGCCAATAATACCACGCTTAACCACTTCATAAACTATAACGAAGCAAATAAGGATTCACAAGCATGCTAGATTAAACCATACATTAAGTTTAGGGCACAACTCTTAATATCATGTCTCCAAGTGGTTAATTATGGACTATGATGGTGGAGCTACGTGTAGAAGTGTAGCTAGATCCCTTTTTCCCGCATGCCGATCTCAAAGTACCTAAAAACAACATAAAACACAAGCGTGAGTTCAAAAACTCAGCAAGCATATTGTAATGGACAACAAGATCATTTACAAGACAATAATACCTCACATCACATATAACATCTCATACTTAAGCACACAACAACATCATCATCATTAAAAAAATGTATTGCAATGCAATGCAATGCAATGTTATGCTCATATCTCCATGGAAACTCATACCGGTATGGTTGAGTACACACCCGTCGGTGTGCACCCTCTCCCCCTTCCATCCCGAAGATGGAGGGTGCCTACTCCTCGCTTCCAGAACCCACGGTAGATGGAATCACGATATAGGACTTACTCTAATGGCTCTCCGGATTAGTCATAACTTTCTCACCGACCTTCCCGGATTAGTTAATGACTTTCTCACCGCCCGGGCCATATAACATGTCATGCATGCAACTATGCCAATTATCATATTTCACATGTACATAAACATATGGCAACTCATCATGACAAATATAAACACATGGCATCGAACCATGATAATCATACTCAATATTTCATTGGAAAATAGCAAGCATGGCAAGTGAGCATAGCAAGTGTTCAATCTTTCACCCAATATCAACAAACAACCTACAATCCGCTATACATTACAACACACTTGCCTCAACCGCGGGCGACGGATTTGTGGGACGTAGAGGGCACTCCCGGTGTCACACCACCTGCACATAGGCATCACACACTCACAATAATGCCCACAAAACAGTACACAAATCCCCATCTAACCCGACATTGCCCACTACTTGCAAACCTAAAAACAGAGGTTCTGTCCCGGCGGGACAGCAGCCTTGCAAAGGCCACAACTTGAGTTCCGGGACTCCAAATCGATTAAACGAGTACACCATCGCGAAGCTTAGGAAATTTCCTACCTTTTTCTAGTTATACAGAAAGACTGATTCGGACTCTAAAATTGTTTAATCTACAGATTACTACGATCTGTTCCAATCGCATCACAGATTTTAACACGCTCGGTAAAACGGCCATAACTTTCAAACGGCTGATCAGATTTTAACGTGCTTTATGTCCACGGAAATATAATTAAATTATCTACAACTTCTTTTAAGTCCGTACGGACAGATTCGGATTCTAAATCAACAAAAACTCGAACCCTAGCCCGACTGCTCAATCTGCCCGAAAACAGAAACGTGGCAACGTCTAGATCTAACCCAAAGAACTCCAATCCAGCACCACCAATTGATCTAAAAACTTGATAATCACCCTAAGAACAGTACCTAGATATATTCCAAGGATCTCCATGATCATACCTTTCCCCAACGAACGAATCTCCAATAGATCTCCTCGCGGATCGCTCCTCGCTCCACGCTCCTCGCTCCTCGCTCCTCGCTCCTCGCTCCAACGGATGGATCCACAAGGTGCAGAGGTGTGGAGACCACCCTAGGGCAGCAAGGGGGTGGAGGAGAGGTGGTGGAGAGGTGGGGAGCAATGGGGCAAAGGGGGAGGTGGAGGCGCACAAGTGGGAGAGGGAGAGGGGGTGGCGGCTAGGGCTTTGGAGGCGGAGGTGGGGGCGCCCAAGGGCAGGGGGAGCACGCCCAAAAGGCTGGTGGGGAGCCCTTTTACCAGCCCCCACACCCAATCCTAGTCCGTTACGGAGACCTACTCCATCCCACCAAAGCCCACTTAAGGCCCAAACTCCCCCGGGAAGGCCCAAAACCCCTAAACGCCTCTAAACGCCTTAAAAGCTATTAACCTCCATATCCTATAGTTTTAACCTTAATTCCACATCTCATAATGTTATTAACCTTATCATGCACGTTAAATAAGGTTACGACACTCCGTGGCGACATAACACTTCAACCGGCCCAAAAACGCGAGAAAACCCTAAGCCGAAAGGTTTTATTCTCTAGTTTCACCTTCTATAACGTCACACCAAACCATAGTGTCACAGCGACAGCAATGGTGGGGAAGGGGCCAAGCTAGGGCCGGCTAGGAGGTGGTGGGGGAGGCGCAAGAGGGAGGAGGGGGGCACGGCTAGGGGGTGGGGGCGGCGGCTAGGGTGGAGAGGAGGGGGGTGGAGGCGCATGTGGGGAGGTGGGGCGCATGGGGCAGCAGCTTTGCTGCCCTAATCCCTCCCCCACATGGGCCATAGGTCTCGCACCTCCGGCCCACGAAGTTTCCCTAAGCCCATGATGCTTCCCCCAAACCCAGAATTCCCCCAAGCCCAGAATTCCCCCAAAACATGAATCCGAAGACATACCGAAATGCCGGAAATGAAAAATGTCTCGTTTCGTCATCCCGTGGTGTTATAGCAAAGGAGCACTAGGGGTCCTCTCCAAGTGCATCTCTCAAGAAGAGGGCAAATAGCTTCTTAGAGATATCCATAAAGGAATGTGCAGAGCTCACTCGTCTTTCAGAACGTTGGCGAGCAAGGTCTTCCGATTGGGTTACTATTGGCCAACGGCCTTAGCATGGACAGGCATGGGTGGACGATCTTCCTTCCATCCTTTGGTCGGTTCGCACAACGACAAGTCAGGCCACGGGAGAAACTCCCTTCCAGCTCGTCTATGGTGCAAAGGCCATTTTGCCCATCAAAATCGTGCTGGGTTCCCTAAGAGTACACCTGGTTGACGACGTCGAACAGGAGGGTGAGCGTCTCCTAGACCTAGATCTCGCCGAGGCAACACACGAATGGGCTTTGCTACGATCCGGGGTGTACCTACAAGCTCTTCGTAGGCACACGGCTAAATCGGTTCGACCAAGGACCCTACAAGTTGGCGATCTCATCCTACGATGAGTTCAAAATCTTTCAAAAGCTAACAAGCTGACCCCCAGGTGGGAGGGTCCTTACACGGTCGTTTCAGCAACACGCCCGGGGGCCGTTCGCCTAGTGATGGAGGATGGTCGAGAGCTCGCCAGCACCTGGAACATCGATCAATTATGTAAGTTTTTTTTGTCTAGTTTGTTCTATTACCGTTCATTCTGTGCAAAATTCCAACAAGTTTTTCTCAATAAGATTCGGTTATTTCGCCCCCATGATTTCCATTCTTCCCAAAACTTTGTGAATGTCTTTAAAGTCCCTACCTGTTGGTAAGCCAACTCAGCTTCGCACAAGGGTACACTCTTCTCACGATCTTGACAATGGAATGAGCACGCGTGGGGAAGAACATTCGCTCCAACCACATTTTTCCTAAGGTTCGGCTAGCATGCGCAAGAACGACCAAAGCGCAATGACCAACACCAGATCACTAAACTCGCCTCCAGAGGTCTCAGTCTACATAAGCTAATTATTGTTCGCAGTACTAGTTCACTGCAAGTCACAATTGCATACAGACATCCTCTCGGCCGGTCCGGAGTTCTAGTTTGATCCGCGTGTGCTCAGTCGTTGTGCGAGTTGTCGAGCAACCGCATGACTTCCCCGTCCCCGCTAAATCCATGCTCGCAAACTAGGGGCATGGATCATCATGACACTCGGGGGGATGAGGCCACGCATGTACTTCTTTCTCTCGACCTAACCCATGCTCGCAGCTCGGAGAAATGGTGTTGGATCATTAAAGTGAAAGACATACGCGATTTTTTAACTCTCCTATGAACGAGCTCGTTCTCGCAACTTGGGTGCATGACCTTCATTCATAGTGGGGGCTTAGTAGGGGCAAACTACCGTGTGTTTTCTAAAAAAATGCACGTTCGTATTCGTTTCATCCTTTACTTTTCAAGTACCTATTTTCTTTGTTCATTCTGCTCGTTCTGCTTTGTTTGTCTTTATCATCGATGACAAGTAAGGAATGGTCAAAGCAAAGCAAAAGAAGACAAGGGAAAAAGAATATATGCCATTTAGTTGAAAGTTTTCTTTATTCCTTGAGGATAATTACACGAAGTTTTTCATACATGAGGAGCTATCTCCCGGCGTGCCTCGCGTCCTAGAGTTCGGTGAGTTCTTCCTAGGGGTGGCAATGGGGACCCGTTCCTCGATCCTCGGTGGGGAATTCCTCTATTAGGGGACGCGTATGGGAAGAAATCATTCCCCCGCGGGGATGGAAAATGGAAAAATTATTCCCCCGTCGGGGATGGCGGGGACGGGGACGGGGACGGGGATGGGGACGGGGAAATTTTTTCCCCGCGGGGACCCAGTTGGGGATCCGAATTTAGTTGTTAGATTGCAAACATATTCTCTAGCCCATCATATTCACATTTTCATAAACGAGACAACATAATCTTCAATGAATGCATGTATTCTTTTTTTTCCTTGTCTGTTTATATGATTTTAGAGTTAAAATGGCTATAAGAGATCTTCTCTTGTGTGAAATTTCCGCGGAGATGGGTCCCCAGCAGGGCCTCGATACCTGAACGGGGATGGGGACAGGGGGATTTTATCCCCCGAGACGGGGAACGGGGACGGGAAAAAATTTGGGTCACGGGGACGGGGACGGGGAGGCACTCCCCAGTGGGGAATGCCCCCGTTGCCACCCCTAGTTCTTCCCTCACCACTTGAAGCTCGACCTCAAGGTCAAGGACTTGCCACCGAGCTGTGCGCCCCTCGCTCGCCCCTTGGCGAAGTCACTTCACCTCATCTCTATACTGGTCGGCCAACTTGGTCTTCTCCAACAGAGTTTTCCCTAGCTCCCCCGCTGTCTTCTCCAGCTCCTCTGCCTTCTTCTCCAGGGCTGCCTTCGCCAGCTCGCTCTGGAAAAGGCATTGCTTGTAGTCCATGGTAAATTTCTTTGAGCTTGCGGCGCATCTCCTCGTCCGAAGCCTTTATCTCGGCCAGCTTTTGCTCGAGCTCTGCTATTTTAGCGTCTTACTCGGTGCTGTGCTTGGCTAGGGTCTTGGGGGGTACGGTTGTAGCCTCGAAGTCGATATAGTCATATCGAGCACCTGCAAAGAAAAATGTGTTAGTTCCCGCTCGTAGCAAAAGGGGAAGACATCGTGAAAAAGTAAAATCTTACTCAGCGGAGGCGGTCGCGCAAGCCCTCCTGGAATTGCTGGAAGACTCCCTCCGACCGAAGGTCTGCGGCTCCTTCAACAGTGGCCTTTGGTGGAGATGACTCATCTCCCTCCTGAGCAGGCACTTCGCTTGGGAGCACCCTATCTTCCCCTTGGCCTTGAGCATCTGCAATGCTCAGCAGCGTAAGGGACTGCTCCAGCATGGTAGCTTTCGCCGGAGCAACATCCTCCCGGGGATGCTCTTCCCCTGGGGTATCATCCTCCCGGGGATGCTTTTCCCCTCGGGCATCAGGTCCTGACACCCGAGCAACCTCCTTGCTCGGGGAGCGGTCCTGGCCTCGGTTCCAAAACCTCGAGCTGCTAGCCTTCCTGGGGAGCAAGTTCCCCCAGGGCATGAGGCGCCTTGACCATGGTGTCCTCGGCTTTGGTTTCCTCAACCACGAAGCCCTCAGCTTTGGTCTCCTCGGCTATGACGTCCTCGGCCATGGCCCCTCAACCACAGCTTCCTCGGTTGCCACGATCTCGGTGGCGTGGGCGAGCTCTTTTTCTATCGCGTAGTTAAGTATTTCATCAGCCATGCCTTCAAAACTCAAAGTGTTCCTACTAGCTATTTCACCCATGACAACAGTGTAGGGTTAGCTCAGTATTTAAAAGGAAGAAAAGCAGAAAGTAAGAACAAAAATTTACCTTTATCGAGCTTCCCGCCTTCGTCCTTGGGGTCTTCGGGGTTCACCAGGGAACCTCGGGCTATAGCCAGAAGCTTAGCCATCTCCGCAGCCGCCTAGCTGGCCTTCGCCACCTTGGGGTTGACCTCCTCTAGGGCGACCTCCTGCAAGGTCTTCACCGGGTGCCCCGACGATATGCCCGGAGACCTCCGGTGCCTTGGGATCAAAGGCACCAGGTCTTCTTCCTCTTTCGCGGACTCTTTGGCTACCGAGCCCGATGTCACCAGCACGAGCTCAGCCTGGAGGGCGGCGATCCTCCCCTCTAGTTGCTTCTTCCACGCGAGATCCTTCCCCGTCGCTTTCGCCTTCCTCTTCGCCTCCTCCGTGAGCTGGTGCAGACGAGCCATCAGGTCTGGATTTTGCCTGGTGTGCTCGGTCACCCACATTTTTAATTCTCTTACCTCCCTCTTGTCGACGTACTCCAAGTGCCGCCAAGGAGGACTCCTGCTCGAGGCTGCCCGCTTCTTGAGGGCTTGAGGGGGGATGACGGAGGTGGTGGCACGCGTCGCTTGCGTCCCGCCAACCTCTTGGTCCTGACGTCGGGGAGAAGGTCCCTAGGGTCGCCCATCAGTGGCTTGATCGCAGCCACTACAGCTTCGAGGGTGACCTTCTCCTGTCAAAGGAGACACAAACGTTAGAAGGTGCTCGGGACGCCTAGGGTCGACGCGTGGGTACACAAATTCTAAAACTGCCCAATAATGGCGTTGTTCCCAAAAAAACTGTCAGCACCACAAACGCGAGGCTTCTCCAAGAAGGAATTGCGATAACCTTTTATATTCACTTACTTGGGCTTCCCTTGGTCGGGGGCCGAGCTGTCTGCTCAGATCCTCCCAACCATGCTCATTTACGAGCGGGACATGCTCGGATGCTGTAGTAGAGTTTCGCTGCAAGATTCCAATCCCTCGATTAAGTCTATAAGCACAAGGGGAAGGCCCCGCCAAGTAGCTCTTCACTTGAGCCTCGGGGGCTAGCTGTTGGGGATTGGATAACCTCTATAAGTACTATAGTACCTCGGCAGCCGGTTTCAGCTGACCATGCAAACCCTCGGATGATGTTCCTGAGGAAGACCCGTGCATGGTCTGGCTGGCTAGTCCGCCCGATCGGACTAGGCTCACCGCTCATACACGAGCATCCATGCTCGGCCATGACTAAATATGCTCGGCCCAAGCTCGCCAGCTAATGGCATCATTGAAAGGTCGTGTTTGGCCCCGTAACGTCCAAATAGCGCTAACTACGCCACGATACGGTGCCATTACGCCATGATTTGGAGCCGTTACACCCACGACGGGAACGTGGCGAAAATCAAGGCTTCGGTTACTACCACGGTTAATGCAGTCAAGTGCTTGTTATTCGACTGCGGTTATGAAGAATATTTTTGTAAGTTATAAATACCTCCTGGGCATGTCGATAATGGGGTAATGGGCACACGTACGAGAATAGAGTGCAGAACACTGTCCTGTGATATGAACGCAAGTAGATACAAAGCAATAACAACACCACTGGAGTAGGGTTATTATCTCTACAGAGAGAGGGCCGAACCAGTATAACCCCTTTTGTCCACTTTTCAAGTATTCTGAGGCGATCGAGCACTCTTCGGACGTAAACCCTTCATCGAAAAAGGGGCCTGTGTTGATCCCTCATTCAACAATTAAGCTCGGCGAGGACCTGTTTCCCAATTGTCGACAGATACAGTAACTCTTTTGTCAGTTAAGTACTTAATTTTCTGCTAATCTATCTTAAGCAAGCTTTTCCTATTGGCATAAACTTGACATTCTAATGTTCAATGACATCTATTTACTACCAGCACAAACATGGACAAGAAATGGATGCATTTACCGAGGAACATGGCAGAGTACGAAAACGGCGTTAAAAAATTTCTGGAATGTGCATTTTCCATGTCAGCAAGAGCTGACACAATCCATTGTTATCCCTGCGACAGTTGTGCAAATTTGTATTGCTTAGATATGAGTACTGTGTATGATCACTTGATCTGCAATGGCTTTTTGGTAGGATCTAGTGAATGGATGTTTCATGGTGCGGATTTTTCTCAGCCTGTTGATAGCTCAAATCCACGAGCGCAAACTGATATGAATGATGAAATTGGTGCTATGCTTAGAGAAGGACTTGAATTTTTTGATGACAGTACTAGAGATGTAAACTGTAGTGATGACAATGGAGAGCGGGCAAGATGTAGACAAGGAAATATACTATAGGTCAGGGTTTACATTTTCGTTTCGAGACTGCTTTTCGAGGTGCGAGCGGTAGCGGTTTTCGCGGTAAACCGCTCGAAATCCGACAAAAACCGCTCGAAATGAATAGTGAAACGCATTTGAAATCTGGTCAAACGAGGTAGCAAATTTCACGAAAAACTAACGAAAACCGCTCGGTAAGTAGCGAAATTTGTTCGAAATTTGCTGAAAACCGACGAAATGTTGGAAAAATAGGAAAAAAATTGTAAAAAAAGAGAAATTGAAAAAAAAATGTTGCAAAATTTCTAATAAAAATCATGAAGTCCCCAAAAAATAGGAAAATGTAATAAATGTGTTCTTTCCTAAATATGGAAGAATTTTGACATAACCTTTGCTAAATTTTAGACAATTACAAATTGTAAAGTAGGCATTCATATAATGATATAGCAATACCATTCACATATCAATCCAACAACAAAAATAAGCATTCACATATGACATAGCAATACCATTCACATATCAATCCAACAAAAAAAAAGCATTCACATAATGACATAGCAATACCATTCACATACCAATCCAACAACAAAAATAAGCATTCACATAATGACATAGCAATACCATTCATATGTTAACACCATTTACTTTTCAATACATCTTATTTGAAGTTGTGAAGTACGCATAGCTTTGTCGTTGTTCCAAATATTTGACCTACATGAACGGAATATTAGAGTATGTGAAGTTGTAAAGTAGGCATAGAAATGAAACAAAATTTTGACATGACATTTGCTATATTTTAGAGTATGCGAAGTTGTAAAGTAGGCATATTTTAGAGTATGCGAAGTTGTAAAGTAGGCAAGCTATTAGGGATGGCTAAATACGAACATGTAATGTCTGCAATAACACCTTGACTATGTAATTTCTCGCGAGCCTATCCTTCTTGTATTTTTGGATGGTGTGGTAAAGAATTGAAGCCTAAGCTGCCCCATCATATCTACTACTTGTTATTACTGTATGGAGATACCTATAAAAATTTTGAGATGCTTTTAGGACATTTTATACATCATGAATTCCTGTCTTCCAGCAACATATTTACTAGTACCAATTTGATGGCTTTAAAGCATATCAACTGTTGTAACACACAAATGTATTGAAGCCAGTCAAGTCATTGATCCTTGACCTGGATGTTGGGTTTGAGTTCTAAAACCAGCCATCTTTTCATAATGATGCTTAACCAGTCTGTGTTCAGAACGAAAATCCGATCATTTCCCACTTCATTACTCGAAATTAGCTACCAACATTTCACGAAATCCGATCAATTTCGAACGAAAATCGAACATATTTCACGAAATTCGTTTACCATGTAGAAATTCGAGCAAAGTTTGGAAATCGCTACTTACCTCTCGGATTTCGCTCCTTGCCGCTCGGATTTCGCAGTGTGGGCGTCGGAAAACCGCCGCTACTTCGCCAGCGACGATCGGACGCAGCTCCACTCGGACCACTCCCCTCCCAGAACGAAGTTTCTTGAATGATTGATAGCTGGTTCAATTATTGGCAGCAGAAGAAGCTTTTTATTTGGAGTGACTTCCTCATGGGCTTCCTTCGTTGCTGGGCTTTGGGGTGGGCCTTCGGCCCAAAGCCGACGTGGCATGTGGACTAGAAGCCTGTGGGCCGGGTTTTCCTTTTTCTTTTTCTTTTTTCTATTATCTACATTTCCAATTGATCAAATACATCTCTAAATTTTGAATTTTCAAAAAATATTCACATCAATGGCCATAGTGCTATTAATACTAATTTTAGAGAAATTTTAGATAAATTTTTCCAAATTTTTTATATTTTTTGAATTTGAATTTGAGCGAATTTCAGAACGGTTTTTCTTTTCGGCTTCGGGCGGTACGGGCGGATTTCGCGAAATTTGTTCGGATTTCAACGAAAATGTGAACCCTGCTATAGGTTGGCCAATGAAGCTAGCAAAGGGTTTTGTACCCAGGATGTGGGAGGTTAAAACGTATATAGGGAGTAAGTAATGCATATTTTGATGAACTCCCTGAAGGTGAAAATTTGTCAAAGATGTTGGTCTTCAATATGTAAATATTTATTTTGTGGGCGTGATGATGCCAAGTAGTTAGCTTTTTCTATTAAACTATTAGCTAAGTTAATTAGGAAACCATACTATGGAGCTATAGTACGAAGGTAGTAAGAATATTTTGTGACTTCTACTACCTAGAGTTCTTTATTATGGAGGAAACGTAAGTTGATGTGGATGAAAGTTGTGTGACATGCAATATGACTCGGGCATGTCTTATATATGGACCATATATGAAGTGCGAATTTAGTTAATTTGCTTCTACTCTGATTATCTAGATTGATTGAGGTGTAGTTGTGTCCTTCTGCTATGAATTATTTGACATTTGAGATGAATGTGATGGATCAAATATGCATAGAGAATGATGAATTCAGGAATGAAAAATGGGGAAAAAAAAGTCCTGTATGTACCATTGTATTGTGCTGTCATGCATGTCACGGGAAAAACCTAGTGTGGCGTTTGGAAAAATGCCGGGGGGATTAAACATGGCGTTTAACATTATCCAGAGAAGATATGGATCAAACACGAAATTTTTTTAATAATACATATTTTAATTAAAATTGCAAAACTAAACACCGGGAAAAATAAATTACAGAAATAAACCTCTGTCGCCGGTTGGTTAGGTGACTTAATAATATCACCCAACTAACAGGCGACGTGCGGCCTTTCGCGTCTCTATCACCCGTTGAACGGGCGACAGTACAAAAATACCCTGATGGAAAGGTGACAGCGCGTGGTGCGGGTTTATGTCGCCCGATGAACGGGCGACAGCAGCGCTAATATAAAGCGCCGCGCGCTCGCCCAGGCGCACTCGAGCCAGCCGAACGAGAACAGAAAAACAGAGAAAGAAAGAGAGGAAGAGGGAAGAAAGAGAGAGAGGAAGAGGGGGGAAGAAAGAGAGAGAGGAAGAGGGGAGGAAGAAAGAGAGGAAGAGGAGAGAAAAAGAGAGCAGCATTCGAGCCAGCGCGATCCATTAGCAGGTAATTGCTCGTTGTTTATTTTTTGTAACAGTAGATCTAGCAAATCTAGTTAGCTGTAGGTAGATCTAGCAAATCTAGTTAGCTGTAGGTAGAAACTATTCGTTGTTTAATTTTTTAGCAGTAAATTATGATTGAGTAGAAATAATTTTAGATCTAGGTTTGTGTGCACTGATGTAGCGAATGTAGATGTTTTACACCGATAGAAGTACGTCCATATATCTATTCATTTCTTAGTAATGTAGTTGGGTAGATATAGCGATTGTAGTTAGATGCACGTAGAGTAGAAATTAATTGTAGATAATGTAGTTAGAGTAGTAATCATTTCGTTGTTTACTTTTTTAGCAGTAAATTATGATTGAGTAGAAATAATTTTATATCTAAGTTTATGTGCGTAGATGTAGCAAATGTAGATATTTTATACCGATACAAGTACATCCATATATATATATATATTCATTGTTAGGGATATAGTAGGGTAGATATAGCGATTATATTTTCTACGAATAGCTCTATATTTTTGTAGCATATAGATGTACCAATGTTAGGTGTCATAGTTTTTTTTTACGGAAAGTAATTAATTCGTGGCTGAATGAATGGATTCGCAGATATGGCAAAACGAGTTTCATTTAGAATCTATTATGGAGAAGGGGTTGTAATGTATGGTTTGAAGGGTGCGGATCAAAGTAACTTTCAGTATGTGGACAGAAGTTTGAGTAGGGTCGAAAAGCACATATTTTCTTATGTGTTGCAGTGGTTGTATTATACTTTTCGGATGGAACAAGAGAAGTGGCAGCTGAAGGTATTTTGCCTATGCAGTATGCAGAACGGTCCTATTTGTTGGGAGCTAGTTGAGATGAAAGGAACCGCATCGTGGAGATCATATGTGAGGGGGACAGAACAACGGGGATGGAATCGGGTGCTTTTAGTGCAAGCATATGGCAGGGATATTGCCCCCCAGCAGCAGTTGGACGGCGGTGAGTGTAGTCAGCCTCAACATGGGTTTAGTTTTGGTGACACCGAAATTGGGGGATCTAGCTGAGAGCAATATGTTCAGGCACCCAACGACGACGTCATTTGCCAAAGTGGTGACCAATCTGAATTTGGGGAAGATGAAGAAAATGTTGGACAAGTAGCGTAGGGGCAAGTAGACAAAGGTGAGCAAATTGATGAAATAACAGTTAGGATGGAAGAGGAAGACCATGAGTACAGCAGAGCAGAAGTGGAATACGACGATGAGTCGGATGAGGAAGATGGAGGTATGGAGCCGTTGTGCCAGCCGAGTGGAGCACGCATCAATTTGATAGGTTGGTTGTCAATGAAAGCAACGATATACCTTGGCAGTATAGCGACAACGAGGTTAGGCCTAACAGTATGTACATGATAAAAGAGGCTGTGCAGGATGCTGTGAAAGATTGGGCCTTATCATTAAGAAGGACTTTCAAGGATAAGAAATCCACCCCGATCTGCTATGACGTGGTGTGTGAGATCCATGGGTGTCCGTGGAGAGTGCATGCGTACAAGCCCAAATGGGGCACCCATTGGTTATGCTTGAAGGTTGAGCAGCATAGCTGTATGATTGAGGAAACAATGATGGCTCACAGGAACCTGTCATCCGGGTATGTCGCTAACATCATGTACGCGAGAGATAGTGGAGAACCTGAGTTTTGAGCCTCGTGCTATTATCCGAGCAATCGATATCAGTACACAATTAGCTATGGGAAGGCATGGAGGGAGAAACAGAAGGCCTTAGAAATGAGGTTTGGGAAGTTTGAAGACTCGTACCACAATCTGCCCGCACTGCTCAGTTGCATTCAGGAAAGAAATCCTAGCACTTACTATGATTATCAAGACTGTTCGTCAATCAACTGGCCAACTAAAAGGCATCTGAGGAGAGTGTTCTTCGCATTCGGAGCTTGCATTAAGGCGTTCTATCACTGTCGTCCCTTGCTGTGCGTGGACAACACATTCTTGACCAGGAAATACAGAGGGCAAATATTGACAGCTGTGGGCGTTGATGGAAACAACCAGATTCTGCCTGTTGCATTCGCCTTTGTAGAAAGCGAGAACTATGAGAGTTGGTTGTGGTTCCTACGGAACTTGAAGATGGGGGTGGTCAAAACTCATCAAGATGTGTGCGTGCTGCACGATGGGCATGCCGGTCTGCTTAGTGCAATCAACCAGTTGCAAACAGGGGAAGAGGAGCCATTTCCATGGCCTGACTTGCAGAGCCGATGGTGCATGAGGCATTTGGGTACAAACTTCCACAAGCAATTCAGGAACAAGGAACTCATGAACATGTTCAAAAGACTATGTAAGTAGAACCAGGAGAGCAAGTTCCGAACTCTGTGAAAAAATATTGATGAGCTGACAAGAAAACACAAGGAGGAGCAGGCGAACAAGACTACTGGCAGCGAATCACATGAGCAGGCGGAGGACTCTTTCCCCCTGTCGACAGAAGATGAGGTGACTAATCGTCATCGAAGGAAAAGGCCAATCAAATGTTTCTCGGACTGAATCAAGCACGAACCGAAAGAAAAGTGGGCACTGTTACATGACACACATGGTGCCAGATACGATGTGATGACCAGTAACTTTGCAGAAGTTTACAACTGGGTAATGAGAGGGATGATGTGTCTCCCATTGGTGGGAATTGTTGAGGGAGTGCTGCGGGGCACAACCAAGTACTTTGTCGATAGACATCAAGCTGCTGAGATAGTGATGAGAGATGAGAAGTTCCTGTACTCTTCCATGATCAGTAAATACATGGATGAGAAGAGTCAGAAGGCGGCGAAGCATATAGCTATAAAGGTGGGTGCACGAACACTGCGCTTCGAGGTGATCTGCAAGGATAAAGGACGGCGTGGAACCAACCAGAAGGTTGTCATTCAGGAGTGCATAATACAGGCTGATTGCAAATGCTCGTGTAACAAGCCCTACCTTTTGCATAGGCCGTGTTCTCATGTGATAGCTGCATGTGCTTTATTTGGAATGCAACCTAGTACATATCTATTTGAATATTTTAGGAAGGAAAGGGTGATGGCAACTTGGAGCGATGAGCTTTATGGTTTTGGTGTTGTGGGTTCTTTCACCACAACTCCTAGTGTTGATGAAAGGTTCTGGGGTCCCTGATTTTGATGCAAGAAGATGGAAAGCAGGGTGTCAGAAAATAAAGCGTATTAGAAATGGCATGGATGAGTCAGAAGCTAGCAAAAGCGTGAAGAAATGTTCATTGTACAAGGAAACAGAACATACGTTCAATAATTGCCATGCACAGAACGATGAAGATGAAGGAGGAGATGGAAATCCGACGGTGGGGGATGGATCATCCTCTGCGAGGAGTGTTGCACGACACCGACGTACCACATGAGAAGCAATTTAATCGATGTACTGTGTGTTGTGTAAACCCTGTGTGTAAGCATGTTGCATGTAGCTGTGAGTGTTGTGCGTTGACAAATTATTGTAACTGTTTCAATATATTTATGATGCTTGAACAGTTTTATGTGCATATTTGTTTGAACATTTGTTGTGATTCTTCTATAGTTTTTCGAACGCTTTTGTTTCTATATGCGTTTTAATTATAACTCTCATTTATGTAATTTGCAGGTATGGCTCAGCAGCCTGGAGATGACGAGTGGCCCTTCGAGTTGCTGGATCAGGTCGTTGACGGTCGTCACCGTGCCCACTTCTCCACTGCTTTTCCAGAGGAGGGAGGCAATCCTGTGCAGCTCAGCGTACCTCGATAGAGGACACCGCAGTACGCCTGGGCGCTCGATCCTCATTGGATCCCCAGGTAACATATTAGTATTTATATTTCTTAATATGTTTGTTGTAGTATCATTATTAGTGTTGTACCGATATTAATGACATGTTTCTTCTTTCGTAGGCTTTGAGCTTCAGGATTGCTGCCATTCGCCCGGATGTTGGAGGATGTGGATCGCCGGTTCCCATTCGACAGGTCCCTGATCACCGCTCTGGTGGATCGGTGGCGGCCGGAGACCCACACCATCCATCTACCTGTCGGGGAGATGGCGATCAGTTTGCAGGACGTGTCATACCTGCTCGGCCTCCCGATCGCCGGTGACGTTGTGGTGGCCCAGGACGTCGACCCTTCGTGGCACCAGGAGCTGCTTCAGCGGTTCCAGGGTGTGCTACCACCTGCTGGGTACCGTCCCTTCACCAGCACACACGGTCCGACACTACGGTGGCTCCGACAGTTCGTGGTATGCAACTAGCCTTTAAAATAACAAGTGTTCTTGAATTACAACTTGAAATAACAAGTAACAATTGGTCTTCTATTTCACAGCCAGTGCATATCGTTGAGCCTGCGGACGAGTACAGGGTCAGCCGCCACCTGGAGGCATACCTGCTGTGGCTGTTTGGCTGGTGCTTGTTCATGAGCTCCCATGGGGATAACGTGGACAAGCACCTTGTCCAGTTCACGAGGGAGATCGCGGACGCACCCCTGGACGACGTGCCGCAGTACTCCTAGGGGTTCGTTGTGCTATACAGCATGTACTAGGCCCTCTGCGATGGTTGTTCCCGGATCAGCGGCGAGTCGAGAGGATGCCCACTGCTGGTACAACTGTGGGCATACGAGAGGTTCCAGATCGGGCGGTTCGACATCGACCTACAGCCTCTTGAGCCTGCAGGCGATGACGACGTCGATGGTCCGACCATGGGCACCATCTGGTGCCACCGACGGGTAAGATATTGCATTTACGATTTTGGTACTTTTGCTTTAACATTTGTGAGTACTAACGGTAATGTACTGCAGCCTATGTGGGCCCACAGGACGGTGCAGATGGGCTACCCACAGTTCATCGCGGCGTTCGACCACCTCACCGACGACCACGTACGCTGGACGCCGTACGCCTAGGCAGAGGTCCAGCTTCCTATCACAGGCGCCCTGTCGACCCTTTTCACATGAGATACGGCGTACTGGTGCACACAGCGGTTCCTCATGTTCGACATCCAGGTCGAGGCCTACGCTATCCATCGAGTGATGAGGCAGTTCGGCCTAAAACAGGAGTTCGCAGTCCCGGTCGGCCGTCTGGTCCCACACGTCGCCCACACGTAAGTTCCCTCCATCGATGTTCCATACTTACTATCGTGTATTGTGATCTAATAATTCTATATTTATTTCTGATCCACAGCCAGACTAGGAAGGGGGTGCCTGGGGCCACCCCCTAGCACATACGGATGGCACCATGGGTCGAGGAGTGGGCAGGAGCCCTCGAGGACGTCCATGCTGATGACACGACGTACGACCTGGAGACGTACCGGGCCTACCGAGAGTGGTACACTGCTCGTACCCGTATACGTCTGGTACGCGTTGACCCGGATCCTCCCAGGCACGTCCCCAGGGCAAGAGACACGTATCCCACCCATACGAACTCAGTTCTGCACATTGCGGTACGTTGTGTTCTGTATACGATTTTATTCACAATCATTTCATAGCTATGCTAACTAATTCATGATGTATTTTTCAAACTGATATGCTACCCCGTGTATACGAGGACTCTTCGAGGATGCTTTCGCGACTGATCGACGGCTTACCGATGAGCAGACAGGACGTCACCTCCTTGCTCGTCAGGTTCTGTGACGACTCGGGACACGCCCTCGAGTTGGCTGGATGCCGCATGCCTCCCGGTATGGGCCCTGGCGCGCCGCTTGGGACAGGTAGGGGATCAGCAGGTGGAGGTGCGTCTTCTTCACACGGTGGTGTAGCCTTTCACGCAGGAGGTGCTGGAGGTGAGTACTGCAATGCAGTTTTCATGTTTTGCATTCACTTTTCATGTTTTCTACTCACTTTTTCAATGCTCTCAATAATTCTTCACTTCCTATAGTGGTTGCCGCCTACAGCTGATGACTACGACGGGCAGGGTGATGATCAAGAGGACTACGAGGACGACACCGTGTCGAGGTACCTCGTCGATCCACACCCAGTTCAGCTTGGTACCTCACAGCAGCAGTGGGCACCATGACCGACGCAGTGGAAGACACCACCACCACCACCGACGCAGCCTGGGTCGTCGCAGTGGCAGACACCACCGCCACCGACGCAGGCTGGGTCGGCGCAGTGGAAGCCACCAGCACCACCCCAGCAGCCTGGGTCATCGCAACAGCAGCCACCACCACCACCTCAGCAGCCTGGGCCGTCGCAGTGGCAGCCACCACCACCACCTCAGCAGCCTGACCAGCCGGTGTACGCCATACCTCCATCGAGACCATAGAGGGCCCACTGCGCGTTGATGCATCTGACATACTCTCGGAGTCAGATTCGGAGGAGGACTGCACAGCCGCAAGGAGCCACCCCGAAAAGGGGCCGGCACTAGTTTCTTTTGTTTTTCATTGTTCGTATTTTCTTTTTTTATTGTTGGTAGTTTCAATCATATGTAATTAGTTAAACCTTCAAAATACGCACTTAGTTAAACCAATCGGTGATTTCCATGCGACCTGCTCATGTTTCACTCACAAAGTAGTTACTCTAAATCAGTTCATCGCATAAAGGATTTCAAAAAGAAACTGACTACTCATTTATCAATTGAAAAAGCAGATATGACAACATGCTGAAAAAGAGATGTGAAAAAAAGTAGGGATGGCAACAGGTTCGGGTCCCTCCGGGTCCAACCTCCGTGGACCCACGGACCCGAGACCCGAAGTTCGGACCCGGACCCGAAGTCAGTCACGGGTCCAAACACGAACCCAGACCCGGACCCGAACAACAAAATTCTATTTTCATTTGTTTGAGTAGCTAAAGTTTATAGAATTTGATTAAATTTTAAGACTTCATTACCCGAATTAAGAAATAGACTACATGCATATAATAACAAAGCAACAGTAAGCAACAATAGATGATGTTTGTTATCTACAATTCTATTTCATACAATGGATATTTTATTGTCGGGCCCGGGTATGGGTACCCACGGGTCCAAAATGAGATCCGTACCCCTGACCCGAAATAATATACCCGTGGGGTCCAAATTTGGACCCAGACCCGGACCCACGGGTATTTTTGCCATCCCTAGACAAAAGCTGAAAAAGCAAATGTGACAAAAGCTGAAAAATCAGATGTGACAAAAGCTAAAAAAGCAGATGTGACAATGCACTGAAAAAGCAGATGTGACAACACGTTGAAAAAGCTAAAAAACCACGAACTAACATCACACTGCCAGCAACTCTCTCAGGCCAATTGGAAAACATGCTCCCACCGAAAACTTGCTATAAATACAGATGCATGCCCAGCATATTCATTCCACACTGAAACGCCAAGAGCATTTCCTATCCTCTTCCTCCTCTTCGTCATATCCTTGTCTTCCTAATCCCACTTCATTGTTCTTCCCTTGTGTGAAGGCCATGTCTCAAACATCGAGCTCAGCAAATCGGAGAGCCCTTCCGCTTACCAGTGCAAGGCAGGTCGATTGCCCTAATTGCCAGGTTGAAGCTAATGTGTTGTACTCCACCACTCCGACAAATTACGGTCGGGTGTTTTATAAATGCCCTAATTACTCTGTAAGTGAAAATGTAGTTCAATTTCTTCAAGTTTTGATGATTATTCTCTTCTTCGTGTTGTTTGCTTCTTCTGAGATCCGCTTTCTTTCCATCGTCATGTGGTCTGCAGGGTGCCAGTATTTTCAGTGGGCAGACACGCTGAATACATCGATGGAGCGTCATAGTAGCGCAACACCAGAGAGCATGCTGCCCGGCCTTGAGCAAAGGATGGACCCAACGCTCGACCAGAGGATGAACCCAACGCTCGAGCAAAGGCTTAACAAGCTGACCTTAAAGGTGGAGCGCATTTTAGATCATATAAAGTGGCTAGAGAAGATGATGTATGTAGTTATCCTTGTAATAATTTTGTCTACAATTGCGAACTAGTTCGGGTTGTATGCGCCACGTATGTTAACTTTTTTTTTCTATGTCATGCAATAAAGAGTCTGGTTCGTGGTACTCCTTTCAGTTTTTAGCCGTAATAAAGAGTTCGGTCGGTGCTTCCCTCTGCATGCTTTTCACAATGATCGTCATGAGTTAAAACACTTTAGCTAGACCATAAAGGGCCCATCGCGCGCTGGCTTGATGGGTGACACATCGTGCAGCCTTTCACTGTGGGTGACGGGTGCTGCAGCTTTGATGATGGGCGACACATGGTGCAGCCTTTCACAGAGGGTGAAAGGTGCTGCAGCTTTGATGATGGGTGACACGTCGTGCAGCCTTTCGCAGAGGGTGACAGGTGCTGCAGCTTTGATGATGGGTGACACGTCGTGCAGCCTTTCACAGAGGGTGACAGGTGCTGCAGCTTTGATAGACATAAAGAGACAAGTGTTGTAGTTAAGTAGAGAAGCCCCTCACCAGCACTATAAAAACTGGCCGAGGGAGGGACAGATGCATCACACTCCCAAACCAGCAATAAACATCAGCCGACTTTACACAAATTAGGGCACGATGTCGTTCTACCGTCGCCTCTCTAGCAAGCAAAACTTAACCCCCGTGAATACCCGGATGCAAGTAGCGTTGACGCCCCAGTTCTACTAGAGTTGCCCCGGTCAAAATGCGACTGCAACCTTCTGGCGAAGATTATGCAGTCTATGCACAGAGATACGGCCACCCGCGCTCACTACTGTTGTGGCCACGACAATGAGGTAAACCAATTGGTGTCCATACAAATTAGGGCAACACTAATTGGGTCATCATTCTTTGTTTTTGTAGCACGAGAACCAGTGTTGCTTCTTCCAATGGATCAATGACCCGGAACAACGTGACTACGAATTTATATACAACTGCCACGACGCCTACCCCACTTCGCCCGAGAACTTCACCCAGTGGGAGAGGCCGCCAGGATATGTCCCCTATCTAGATCGACCGGAGTTAAGGGCTGGTGGGCAAGGGACCAACCAATCGGTGAGTTTCATGCGACATGCTTAGGTTTCACTCATCAAGTAGTAATTCTAAACCAGTTCATCCCATACAGGACTTCAAAAAGAAACTTGTGAAATTCCTCAAGTCAAAGGAGAAACCTCCTCAAGGGCCACCCGAAAGCCCCGAATTGTGCGAACACGGCCTCCAGGCAGTGGTTGATACCTGCCACGAGGATCTAGCGGACCGAAGATTCTACCGGTGCCTTTTACCCGAGGATGAATGGTACTGGTACTTTAACTGGGTGGACCCGGAGACATACCACCCACATCTCAAACTTCCCATCTCAGATAACTGGGGGGAGCAACCCTTGCCGTGGTGCTACTACCTCCCAAAAAAGCCAGACCCTGAGTACGTCTACGGTATTATTCAACGACCACAGTGGGCATACTGCATTGACTGCAGGGCATGCTTCCTGTTGTATAACAACAAGCCCAACACACACCTCCTACACCATATAGTGGAGTGTGAGCCGAAACAGAGGAGGCGTGGCAGCAAGTCTCCGGAAGTGCAAGTGGGTTCATCCTCTCGAAGAGAAAGGGATAAGGGGAAGCAGCCGGCCGAGGTCCGCACTACGCAACAGATCCTTGACGGATTACAAAGACCATCCGTGAACCCGGGTGGTATTAACATAGGGGACGCGGGTAATCAGGAGGGAAGAGATCCACATAAAAAAGTCAAAAAAAAATTATGTTTTATACCCCCGAGACATTCGGCATAGGCTATCCATTCGGCGACAGTTGGGAGCACTACGCACCCCCATGGAGCTCTTTCATAAGAGAGATTGAGCGGTGTCCGAGAACAAATCGCGCAAGATTGACAGGTGATGTAATATGTAGAAAATGTGGCGCATCATTCCCACTCTATGAACATAGGCGGAACGATCACTTGTTCCACCATGACAACTAATGTTATCGTCATTTCTTCTAGCAATGCCGTCACTGTTGTAATGGCCTCGTAATAAAATCTGTTGCTTATGTCATCATCTGAACTTTCGTTGTATCTGCCCTACTAAGGTTGCTGGCTGCATCTACACACTTTTCACAATGACCATAATGACTTAAACACTTTGGCTAAAGTTTTCCTGGGCTACACTATTCATATCATGGGTTGTTGTCGACTAGGGTAATTGCACTAGTAGAGTTTATATGCAAATAAAGGTTTAAATAAAATATTTTTTTAGAATATGGTAGTCCAGATATCAAAGAGCAAATCTGGTCCCTTCTTCCTAAAAAATACATTTAAACTTCATATTTTACGGCCAGCTGAAAATGCTAAACTGTTTCATATAAGAGAGGCTTCTTATAGTTATTTGGTTTATTCAACTGAGTTCATTCATAAATATTTTTGGAAAAAAGGGACATCTAAGACCCTACGAATAAGTGATATTTATTTCATGATTTTTTGAGCCATGGTTTGTATAATTCCTTCATAATACATAAAATGATCTTTAATTAAACTTCATTTAATCAATTTTAATTTGCATGGAACATAGTAATTTTTATTACATAATCTGCATCCTTATAGCTTAATAAAAATTTACAAATTTATTTCGTTCGATTTGGAGCTTAATAAAACTTCAAAATTGTCCCCCCAAGTCTGTGTCGCCCATTGATCGGGCGACATTTCTTATGTCGCCCACTGATATGGCGACACTTATTCTGTCGCCTATCTGGTCGGCGAGATCTTATTCTGTCGCCCGTTGGTTAGATGATAGAGTTGTGTCGCCTAACCAACCGGCGACAGAGGTATATTTCTATAATTTATTTTCCCCGATTTTTAGTCTTGCAATTTTGATTAAAATATGTATTATTAAAAAAAATCGATCAAACACGGCATATTAATATTAACTAACTTATAGCGGAAGAGATCCGGGTGTGCCTCACTACGCCACATCGGTGTCTTCTCCAAAAAAGCATTCCCGTTTACTGTAATTGTGTAGAGGTCTCTATTGGCAAGAACAATTGATCTTGAGGGTG
The DNA here is from genome assembly GCA_036346355.1 of Rhipidocladum racemiflorum. NCBI lineage: Eukaryota > Viridiplantae > Streptophyta > Magnoliopsida > Poales > Poaceae > Rhipidocladum > Rhipidocladum racemiflorum. The sequence goes on along the minus strand of CM070572.1, from coordinate 56,397,214 downwards.
GGTGCCAATCCGGCCATCCATGAGCCCAGACCCTTAAGTCACCATGAAATTGCGCCCTGCGGAGCCCTCAAGGAGCTATTCCCATCTTCTCCCTCTCTCCTTCCCTCCCTACCTATCTCCCGCCCATAGTCCTTGGCGGCGAGCGACACCTCACACTCAGCCCCCTACTAGCTCACACCTTCTTCTCTATCTCTTCACAGACGTAAAGCGAGGGTGGCTGCGGCATCTCAGCATGGCGATGAGGGGAGTGATGGCATGGCATCAACGATGAGGGAGGAGATAGCACACCCTAGTCCGACGGTGAGGGAGGAGTCGGTGGAGCACACTGGCGGCGAGGGAGGAGGTGCCATGCCCCACCCCAAATCCAGACACCGCTGCCTCCCCCTGCTGGCCCATCCCATCTCTCTTGGCCACACCTGGTGTCAGCGTCCTCCCCTAGGGTCCAAACCCCTCCCAGCTCCCTTCCTCTACCTCACGCATGCGAACCACCACCGTGGATCTGGCCACCAGCACTAGGCGATGTTGCCATACAGGAAGGAATACGGGAGGTGACGCGATGTTGTGTACACATGGGAGAGTGAGGTGGCAGTGCATGGGGGTTTGAATTATCTTGGTGGAGGCTAGGGTTTTATCTTGTTGTTATCTTCTTGATACTATGGACGATTCATGGGAGCTTGATTTGACTCAATGAAGGCTATAGTTTCGGCCCATGGTGGCATTGGCAGACTGCTTGCTTATCGTGGTTCTGTTCCTTCGGCGAGATCAACATGAGCTCCACTAGGTAAAGTAGCCTCTAGTCTACTCTTGCCCACCGTTCACATTCGTAGCACCCCAAATCCAGATCCCAATGCTTTCCCCTCGCAAATAATAAATTTTTATTCCTTCATTATGTTTCTCCATATCCAAATCGACTTCAATTTGTTGAATTCATCGATCCTAAGTTCTTGCCCGACTCAGAACTCGTGAAATCAAGGTTGGCTTGAGTTGAATTTTCTGACGCAAGCAGAACAATAGATTTGTGGATTGTGTGCCAGGTGCTTGCTATTTTCTATAATTGCTTGCAGGAATTGAAAAAGAAAAAGAGGGGGTCAGGATTTTGCCAAGTGCTTACAGTTTTTTTGCAATTTCTTATAGGAAATAGACAAAAAGAGGGATTGGGATTGTGTTGTGCAAATCAAAGGAGCTCTCGAAGATGTCAGTGGATGGTTTTGTTGGTTCAGTCTCTTTGTCTAGATCCTCCCTTCTGGCGTGGAATACCAGAGGGCCTCTTGTGCATACTGTACTAGTCTTAGGATCAATGGCTAGTACGCATATTTACAATATGGTTATTACATTCATACACAATATAACATGAATACATAGGTTGAAGATACATATTTCTTTACACTAAGGCATCAAAGGCCAGACAGAGTGCAATGCAAAATAACAAAAGTCCAGCAATATGCCTTAACCCAAAATATCTACAGGCAAATGACAAAGTTTAAGCCTAGAAAAACTCATCACTGTAGCCCTCGTGACCTACGACAAAGTAGGAGTCGTTCGGGGACCTCAGTTTCTTCACTCACAGAATATCAACAAAAAAGGGTGAGTGCATTTGTACTTAGCATGACTTGTGGTGTATCATAATTATAATAAATTCTTGATTGTCAAAAAATAGCTATCCTACTATGTTATTTTTCATAAAGCGAGATTTAGACATGAACAATAAATAGTATATTATAAATAGAATTTATAAAGAGCAGTTTGATATATATGTAAATAACAAGTATAAATGGCATAAAATATAAGTTGCCACTCTTGGTAGGATATTATTGTGAATAACGATCCATTCCATGCCACCTTTGGAATAACATTTTAAACAGGATTACCCACCATAATTTCAATTCAACCCTTTTTGTAAAAAAAAATACAAAATCTAACTAGTTGTGCACCAAGTCTCTCATGAGCGTGAGCACGACTTTTCTAAAAGAAATACACTCTGCAAAGGAGAAACTTTACCTACAAGATATGACCAACTCTTGTTGCCACCATTTTCACGCTTCCTTTGGTGTGTGACAGAGAGACCATGACAAGAACCCACATCATCTAGACCCAACTCTGCACCAACCCAGTGATGTTTGACCTTACTATGGTGGTGAAAATTAAATACATATAAGTCATAATAACAATGGAAATTTACACCCTATCATAACTATTTTTCCCATAGCAAGACATGCACCATTGTATCGGCAAGCGTTATTTCCAATATCTCGGTGTGGGCACCCCTTCGAGCAAACCTACCTAGAATGCTCGTACTACTTCGGTCTTCCAATGTGTAAAGCTAGACCCAAGCAATTTAATAGGTTAAGGACACCCCGTAATAACGCATTTCTCATTTGTGGGGGTTTTAGATCAATTTCCAAAGACTAGCAGATGGGGTTCAACTGTCAGTTTTTATTATTTTTTGAAAATGACTGATATGTGGGGTCCACATGTCAGTGAATTAATACTTTAAATATCGGTTTGGGTTTTAAAACTAAATAATTAATCACAGTTGTCCCACATGTCAGTAACTCATTAACTTAAAACTGAGTTAATTAGATTTATCTCAAATCTTAATGATGTTTCTGACATCCAGAGCCCACATTTCAGTGAGACATGGCTCTAGCGCCATGGCCAAGCTCACTATTGAGCTTGCCAGCGGTGATGAAGTGGTGAAAATGGTAGGTCAAGGCTAGGAATAAGCTAGAAGGGCTCAAAGCGAAGCTTTGGGTGGTGGTGGTGGCTAAAGAGATGGTTGTAGTTGGCGACACGACAGCGAAAGCGATGAAGCCTCTCAGGCTAAGTGTGCAGTATGCAAACGAGGGTGATCTGGTCATCATGTTAGACTGTTGGGGGCCTTGGTGTCTTGGTGATGCTATAGCCATGTGCTCAGGGACCAATGATCATTATGGTAACGCCAACAACCAAAAGGGTGGCAGCACAAAACAAGGCAAGAGCGTAAGTGGCATTAACAGCCATGCTAGGCCAAATAGAGTGGTGAGTAAGGTTTAGGAGCTCACCAGGATTACTTGGGTGCGATCAGGGGTAGCAGAGAGTGCTTAGGGTGGCTGGTCGACGGTGATTGGTGGCGGCAGTGTGGAGCTTCATGGTGACAGTGTAATCCAAAGAGAGCTAGCGAGGAAGAAGAGTACCATTAGCTTCGCCATGTTATGGGGAAGATAAAAATGACCATGATCAAATCTAGTACTCGCTAGAGAGGGAGAAAGAGCTCGGCAGCAGTAGCGATCGGAGACGAAGAAGAAGATTGATTTCGGTTCCACACTGCATGAGGTATGAAATCAAGTGAGGGATCTCAAAGAGGAAGGGAAATGGTGCAAGATGACACAGATGTCCAGGCCAGGCTCACCGGAGAGGGAGCTTTGGAGCACGCATCGATGCTGGAGACAAAGACCACGTTCCAGATGGCTCAGGGAAGAAGAGGGCTTGCAAAGGGGGAAAACGGGGTACATCATTGTACGAAGAGGAAAAGGGGCAAGACGGAGGGCTTTAAATAGGAACAAGGCGACGATGCTTGCCATCGTCTTCCTCTTGGGCGTGAGTGAGGTGGCCAAATTCCGTGCGCAAGTGAGCCATTCTCAGGCGGCGAAGCAGTGACATTGGGCAAGAACCCCGAGGCGATGGGATAGGTCAGGTCAGCAAGCGCATGACACAACCAGACGAGCATGGGCATGAAGCTTTGCTCGCAGGTATGGCAGGTGTTCATGGAAGAAGAAGGCTGACCAGTGGGCCAGGAGTGTCAGCGATGGGGAGAGCGAAAGCGTATTAGTGAGATGACGTCTTTGCTCAGGGAAGGCGGCCAGGGGAAATAGCTTGAGGGCCAAGGGATACTGACAGGCGGGACCAGTGTGTCAGTGAAGGAAGAGGACTGACACGTGGGCCCAAGCTATCAATGAGACAAGTGAATTAATTAATTTTGGAATTAGGCTTTAGGTCAATGATATCTTTCAAATATTCAAGCATAGAAAAGGGGATCCAAAATTTATGGAATTTTTTGTGAAAGGACCTCATGATGTACTAATGTTTTTGTAAATTTCTTAGAATTTTATTGGTTATAGAGTTTTCTCGGAAATTCACTTATGGTCACAGCTTTAATACAAACTTCTATATTTAATTTTTCAGAAGTATCAACTCAACTTCAAAATTCATAAAACTTTTTGGAGGCACTTTGGATTATTTGGAACTTCAATAAAAATATTTCTAAGCTTTGTGCTGATTTGAATTTTTGAAGTTTTAAAATCAAAATAATAACTAGGTTTTTGGAAAGTTATTTTCCTTAAATGCCAGAATTTGAAAATTCAAGAAAAATCCTAAAAAATTCATAATAAATTCACGAAATGAGTTGACATTATAATATTTCACTTTGGCACAAGATTTTAGGATGTTCCACTCTTGCCACGCTCCTATGATTTTCTTTTGCAAGCCTGTTCCGATACCTAATGATCACTGCGCTTTTCCCAGCCATGCATGTTGCTTGTGTTGCATTTGTATAGTTTCTCGTGTCATCCTTTTGTGTTAGTATCGTGAAAATCTAACTCGACCCCTCAGACTGCCACCAATCTTTCACCATTGATATTGTTATCATAACGGCGCGCTCGCCACATCCCAGCCATCGATGTCCGTCACTCGCTATTGGTGGAACTAATTTTGTTACGTATAGAATACGGACGTGTCCGAGTTGTACCTGGCAGCGGTGTCCTAGTTGGGTGCATTTAGGGGTGGATAACGAGCCGACTCGGCTCGACTCGACTCGACTCGGTCAAACTCGGTAATATAACGAGCCAGCTCGACTCAACTCGTTATCTTAACGAGCTCAAACCTCAGCTCGGCTCGACTTATGAAACTTGCGAGTTAGCTCGTTAAACTCGTTTAACTCGATATTGCCATATGAGAAAAGGATTGGTGTTGAGATTATACAGTATGCCATGTGTTATCATCCTCGCCTCACACATATATATCTATACTTGCCGACTTAGAGAACTCGTTAAACTCGTGAGTTGGCTCGTTTAACTCACAAGTTGGCTCGTTTAACTCGTTATCTAAACGAGTTCAAATCACGGCTCGACTCGACTCGACTTGTTAAGGAACGAGTTCGAGCCGAGTTTGCGAGTACTGGTTTAACTCATGAGTTTCGAATTTTTTTTCCACCCCTAGTTGCATTGTCCGTATGCATGTGCATGTCGGAGAAGACTGAAGGATCGTTATTTTTGATCCAGTTGATTTTGATGATGAGTATTTGAAAAAGATTTGAAACCAGTTTGATATTTCGACAAGATTTATTTTTTGGTTTCTTTATTTGAAAAGATCTGAAATCAGTTTGATTATTTGAAAAGCTTTTTGATTTTTGCAAAGGTTTTTGTTCGTGTTTTGAAATCGTGTTCTTAGAATATTTAATGCAATGCACTCCTGTGAGTGGTTGCATGGTTTAATGTGAGTCAAGTCGCGGACTTGTGCTCGGAATCGTTTTGTGGTTTGTTCATGTGCAGGTATTGCTCGAGGGCGAATGTGGTCGATGACGGGACTGGAACTAGGTTCATGGAGGAACTGAGGTTCGGGACTAGGTTCATGGGGAACTGAGGTCTTGGTGGTCAAGGATGTCATGCGGGACGTTCGGGCTAAGAGAATGGTGCAAATGAAGAATGGTTAGTCACGTAAGAATGGCATGAGGTCATTCGCGTGCAAAATGTTAGTCACGTGAGTATGGTAGGGTTGCCATACGCGTGCAAGAGTTGTACTCGGCCAGGTTGGGCCAAGTGGAGTTGTGTTGAATACATGCTCTTTCTAGGATTAGGAGTGGGAATCCTTTTAGGATTAGGAATCCTTCTAGGATTAGGACTCCTTCTAGGATTAGGTGTGTTTGCCTTCTTTAAATAGAGGGGTTGCCTCCTGTTGAAGGCAATCAAGCTTTGAGCAAGCTTTAGGGTTGTACTCTTTTGTTTGGAGTATTTTAGACAAAAGAAAGGAGAAATAAAGATCAAGTTCATCAAATCTTTCGGCGAGCTACAATTCTAGTTAGATTTATTTTCGCCATCTTCTGGAACAGTAAGCTTGCGAAGGTCATAACTTTTGATCCATCGATCGGACGGTTGGATCTCCGGGAATTAGCGTTTTACCAAACCTTTATCATTCTGTTTTTTTCGAAAACGAGACAATTATTTGGTTCTATTTTGGGGTAAACTTTTAATAGATCAAGAATTTGGTTTTAGCTTCCGCACAATCATTCACCCCCCCCCTCTGATTGCTATATTCGGTCCTACAAAGACGTAGCCTTTATAAGGCTCTGTAAGCAAGACTAGAAGTACCAGAGCAATGCAACGTGAGGCAAGCCAAAGCAATAGAGAGAAACATTAGTGTTACGGCAAAAGTGTTTGTGCTGCCGTGCAAGGAAAAGATCTGAGTTCAAATCCTTTCGGCGATGATTCTTTGGCATTTTTCTCCGTGATGGTTTTTCTTCCGACAGAAGGGCTGCTGTCATTGCCGTAATTACCTTTGTGATTGCGTGAGCCGATCCAATAATTGGTATCAGAGCAGGTGCTTGAGTTTTTGATCTGTTGACTAAGAAGATATCGAAATCTTCGGGGAAGTAGCGACACCGGTAATCAGACGATATCAAGTGCGATGGCGAAGGAGAGTTCCGCTATGTCGCTATGGCGAAAGAGAGTTCCGCTATGACGATCGAGGAGGTGATCGGTCGTTTAAAGGCACATGAAGAATGGATTAAGGGATCCGACAGCGGCAAAGAAGAAAACCTACTCCTGACGCGAGCCGAATGGGAGGCCCGATTGTCGAGACGTGACGGCGAGGGCTCGTTCGGTGGCTCGAAAGGCGATGGTCAACGAGGCCGTAAGAATCGGAGATTCGACAAGGCAAAAGTGAGATGCTATAATTGTAATGATTATGGGCATTTTGCTTCGGAGTGCCGCGAGGTAAAGGAGGAGGAAAAAGTGCTTCTTGCCGAGGTTCAAAGTAAGAAGGGACCAGTGTTGGTTTGATGCTCTGTCAAGTAAGAGAATTGACTCCGAGACGTTGAAGAGATGCGTTCACCGTCCAAACTCATGTCCGTCAGAGTCGAGTCTGGGGCGTTGAAGAGGTGCGTTCTCCGTCCAAAACTCATGTCCGTCAGAATCAAGTCCGGGGCGTTGAAGAGGTGTGTTCGCCGTCCAAACTCAAGTCCGTTGAAGATGCGTCCAAGACGTAAAAGAGATGTGTTCGCAGTCTTGAATTAAGTAAGTTGAGTGTGGGGTGTCGAAGAGATGCGTTCTTCATCCAGTGTCGAATAAAACTTGGACAAAACGTAGTTGTGACCGATTGCCTCAACAAGTTAGAAATTAGGCATTAGAAAATTAGAGAGGTGATTGTTGGAGCTAATTTTGTATACATATCATATACAGAGTCATAGCCGTGTCCTAGTTGGTTTATTGTCTGAGTATAGGTCTAAATCGGAAGGCCTGTTGGCTTTATAAGCATAGTAGAGGTGGCATTGTAAAACCAGACCAGAGCAATGCGAAAGCAAGCCAATGCAATAGGAATATTTGAGTTGCATGCAGTAAAGAAGATTTTCTCCTGTGCATCCGTGCTGGTCTCCTCTGCCCGTATGTTCAGCCATCTAGCCGTCTAGCGCGTATATGCATATACGCTGCATGCTGAAGCGCAGAAGCAATTCGCCGTCTCGCCGAAACCTAATCGCGTGATTATTTTTGAGCCGATCCAACAGCTATTGCGTCACGGCGGGCATGGTGGTTCAACGCAGGGTTAAAAATTTCGTTTTAGGGCAAATCTCGTCAACGACCGAAATTCGATTTTTCGCCGAGATCTCGTTATTTCGAACGAAATCCGAACGAAATTCAAAAAACAAAATCTGAATCCGGTTTTTTTTTAACCGAAATTACCGAGATTTCGGTTCAAAAACTGAAATTTCGCCGAGAATAACCAAGATTTCGGTAAAATTCAACTAAACGGAAAATGGTTCGAACGACGTCAAATTTTTTTGAATTTTTGGTCAGACATGGAAAATGCCTTGAAGAATCCAATCCGGTCAAACTCCGGTCAAATCCGATCAAATTTCGGTCAAAAAACCGAGATTTCGGTCCATTACACCGAAATTTCGCCGAGATTATAAGGTACTGTAACACTTTTAAATTTTTTTTGGGTTTCTTTAATTTCGCCGGGATTATGGAACTTGGGGGTCCGAAAACCGAAATTTCGCCGAGATTTCGCGGGATTTCGGCGAGAATTTAAACCCTGGTTCAACGTGGATTGAGGGCAATACCCGGTGCTGGTCTCATACGTGAGCATGCTCTCTACTAGCAGCTAGCGACGCTCAATGGCGAACGCGGCTTGACGACGACTGGATGCATACACTAGCTAGCAGGACACCACGGTAGTTGAGAGGGTAACATCAACTTTTTTATGTATGATAGTGTTGTAACGTTACTGTTGTCTCACGGATTTGCATTATGATTTGACAACAACGTACTTCTTTATAATTTTGTTTAGACAGAACAATACTTGAAAACTCCAGAGTCGAGAGCCAATCAAACATCAACAGCGGCCGTCTTCTCCACTCTTCTACCAGAGAGCTTCTGGACGGACGATCATCCGCCGACGAGTTTGGAGTTCACCCTGCTTGCTAAACTCCTCGCGCATCCTCGTATCATACTATGGCTACTAGCTAGGAGCTTCCCTTTCAAACAGTAACGACTTCACTGGATACCTGATGAAAAACTTTATTGCCTCCCCGTACAACTGAAACCATAGTTACACAGACACGATTGATCCGAGTCACGGTACAGGATTCGGATCCACGCTTCGTCATTCTTTTCTTCTAATTTTCACTACGAACACGGACTCATACTCTAAATCCAACCAAGTTTGATAAATCCTATTCACCGTTCGCGGGGGTTCACGGCGAGTCCGGTAAGTAACGACCGAAACGCATGCAGTCGATCAGATCGAAAAATAAAGATGCACACATATAGTTAAAACTACTGAACAGGAAGCAGAGGAGCGCATATGCCAGTGTCTGTCCAGTGGCCGGCCGGACTAGAGCATGTCCCTCAGCACGGTGATGGCGGCGGCATGCTTCTCCTGCAGACATGATCAACAGCCACATTCAGCAAGAGATTTTTGTCGATCCGCTTGCAAGAGAGGTGTTCACGTACCAGGTCACGAGCCCTGTCACGGATGCCGGTGCACACCGGCCGGCCACGCTCATCGTACAGTATCATCCCGCTGAACCTCGGCATCTGGCACTTGACGCCCATCAGCACCCTCCTCTGCCATATCGGCCGCGCCGGCGTGCCACCGGCGGCAGCCCCCTGCACTCCACATTTCACACCCGCAGCCGTCGGCGCCACCGCTTCCTCCACCTCCAGCACTTCACCCCCCAGAAGCCCATACTCGCGGTCGCCGCCACCCATCACGCCGGCAACCTCGTCGGTCACGACGTCGCCCCGCCGCGCCGCCCGGCCGTCGGCGCAGACCTTCTCCTTCCACAGGGCCACGGACACGCAGAGGCCCATGGGAGCCAACGCAACGCAATGCTACCAATGGATCAGTAGTTCAGAGACAGCAGCGTACTGGCAGGGCGCAGGGCAATCGTACGTGGTGGGCTTCTTATGGCGAGTGGTGCCAAGAACCAGCCAATGCACGCACAGGCTGTCCGTGAGCCTTGCCGTTTGTAGCGAGGCGAGCGAGCGCCGCTCGGACGCTCATTTACGTTTCACCGTTTGCGTTAGGGGTTGCCGATGCGTCACCGCGCTCGGACCGTGTGCATGTGAAGCATGCCCGGCTCGGTAGGCAGTGGCAGTGGCATGCTTCAGATTGGAGTAACCTTCACAACGAGGCCATGGATGGATGCTGGTGATCATGGGAGTGGTAAGGTTGAGTCGCGGTTCATGTCTTGTGCTGTTGTGGTGGCGGGGCGGCCTTTGACGTCTTTGTGTGGCGTTCTTGTTTGGGTGTTGTGAAATTATGTGCTGAAAAATTGGTTTAGTGATGAATTTGGTATTGTAAAGTGGTTGTGCTCATGGCATGTGTGGTGCATGTGCATGTGACGTTTTGGATGATTAATTGATATGTTTGTGATAGCATGATAATTATTTTGCTTGATGCAATGCGCTCATGTGAGTGGTTGTATGGACCGATCTTGAGCCAAGTCGTGGACTTGTGCTCGGAAAATTGTTTCGTGGTTTGTTCATGTGCAGGTGTTGCTTGAGGTCGAACGTGGTTGGTGACGGCAACGAAACTAGATTCATGGAGGAACCGAGGTTCAGGGCTAGGTTCAGGGATGAACCGAGGTCTTAATGGTCAAGGATGTCACGCGGAACGTTTGGACTAGAGAACAGTGCACGTGAATTTGAGAGTGGGTCACGTGGTAGCGGCAGGTGGGGTGTACGCATGCATATATAAGTTTTGAGCTGTGTGCATATATTGGGCCAGGTAGATATGCATGCATGCATTAAAATACACCTGGTTAGGGTTTGTTTAGTATAAAGAGGAGAGGGTGTCTCCTGTTTTTATGAAGCTATACAAAATAGAGAAATAAAAATGGTGCAGTGTTTGTGCCGCACAAAAAGAACACAAGTGCTAGTAGGCGGCGATGTCGCACCAAGAAAGAGGAGCAGCAACGTTTTCGCCTGGCCGGAGAGAAAAAAAAAAGGGGGGGCAGCAGTTGGGCCCTCATTGCTAGATTGTGTCCTCGGGAGTGAAGCACGGTCAATCGCTGTGGAGACTTCTGTAGGGGCAACGGTAGTGTGAGATTCCTCCAACAGTGCACTGCAGAAACTCATTTTGGTTTGATTTGAAGCTACAGCGATTCGTGATTTACTGTAGCACAAAGAGGTACTGTAGCAACAAAGAGGTATTGTAGCAACATTAGTTTTCCGGCAGAAAAAATAGAAGGTGATTTGCTATTGCATGTCTGTTTAGATTTCTGATTGATTCATTATTTTACCGTGATAATTTTGATTTGATCTAATCAAAATCTTTTTAAGACATCAATTAATTGATCTAAAAAGTTTGATTGGTTAATTCCTCATAGAGTTTGATTAATTTCGTAATTAGGATTAGATTGATTTCTGTCATAATCTGGTATAGTCAGCTCGTGAAAATTATAACTTTCGATCCGTAGATCCGATTGAGATGATTCTTGTTGGGTTAGTTTTGAAATTGAATCTAGTTTCTACAGTTTAAATTTCACGTTAATCCAATGGTTGAATCTTCGGTAGTTAATGTTTTAGTGAACATATGTTAGTCTATTTTTGCTGAACTGAAGTAGTTTTTTTACAATTTGTTTAAGAGTGTTTTGAGAATCAATAAAAATTTATTTTAGCTTCTGCGCAATCATTCACCCCCCTATGATTGCTATATTAGTCTATATCGATTCTACATGTGCATTGCTTGAGCTCACAGCCAAGTACCAGTGAAAGATGGTACGGGTGATACTGGAATTTGGTTGCAGATTTTGGTTTGGGTTTGCCTAATGGTCTTGGCTGAAAATAGTGCCATGTAAAAGGCGGCGGCAAAACTGACTAGGAGCATAGCATGGAGATACAGTGCATGAACACAGCTGAAACCACGGGGCATGTTAAGATTATTACGAGAGCAGTGATTCTATGCATCTTCCAAGCAAAATAAGTTATACAAATCTTAAAACAAACAGATTGAATAAGTAATCACCGTCCACCTTTAATATCTACCTTATTACTATTTTTCTTCTTTTTGCAGAGAAAACTATCTTCCTTTATGAAACTCATATATAATTTGTTACTGCATGGATTATTTTCCGAACTAATCACAGTATAAACGACTTAAAAAAAACATCAAACTGATGATGGGATCCGTTCTCTTAAACTTTAAAGCCTTCTTGGACAACTGCACGTGAAAGTTTCTTCGACTATCAACCAAGACACTAGTGTCACCAGCTAAAGACTTCAAGATGGTCCAGCGATCAGCTCTCACATATTTTAACTAGTACCTGCCACCTGACATTTCGCAGGAAACAAAGTGACAAAGATTGACGAGTCAAAACCTCAAGGAGGCCGCAGTTGCTCTGCTTCACCACAAGTCCGCAAGTTAGCACTATCCATCAGCCTTAACATTTTCCAAATGAAAGGCGCTTAAATGCTCCCCTAACATGTAAAGAAATGTGCAATTTCAAAGCAAGTTGGGGGCTTGATATGCAACAACATACAACTCCATTGCTAACTTAACTGAATTAACATTTGTGCAATTTAGTTTCCACGACATTATAGAAGCAATACTCATGTTTCTAACAGTTCAGTGCTTGAAATTTTCAATTGCTAAAGAAAAACAATTTATGTAATACATGCAGAAACAGGGGAAATCAGCACTGACCTGTCACTAAAATCTGCAAGCAGCCTCTTCAGGATAACAGCACACTATTAGCAAAGATAATCATGGCACCTAACTGCGGAAATCAGGAGGCACAGTTTCGTCTGTGAAGTACTCTTTTTTCACTGTCTCGACATCACAAAATCTCACCTTGTGTGCAGGAATAACAACAGCATTAGAAGCATAAGGCTAGATATATCACTAGATGGAGCACCACACACACACACACACACACACACACAGAGAAAGAGAGAGAGAGATGTTTGAGAGAAACAGTAGTTACCAGTGAGCCGTATGATTTCAACAGAGGTTTAACAAGCTGCCACATTGGCTGAAACACAAATGGTGCATCGACAAAAAGAACTTGGCCAAGCCGTTTCGGATAGTAATAGTAAAAAACATCAATCTGGGAAAGATAGGAAACTAACATCAATACAATTAAAGTCTGCATTTGGTGCAGTAGACAGCAAGCAGGCTTCATAAGCCTGGAAATACAGGAAATCAATGTCTGAATTAACCCATTAGAAAAAAGTTTATCGTTGCAAGGCCTAAACACATTCTTCTTTGTACTGGACCTTTTTAATCTAGCAAAACTTTCTTATTTATCCACAAGTAAGCGTTCTTGGAAGTGGATATAAAAATCACATGATTTAGTAAATGATGTTATTCGACATCCCATTACCATTGCAAAGTATTCAAGGAAAGCAAGCTTCTTTTTTCTGTTTGAGGCAAACCAGTAATAACTACAGCATAACACAATTCATCTGAAATGCTTGGTTTATGTTTAGTAGCTGTTTAGACATAACAAGGGAGAAGTATAACAAGAACTATGGAAAGGATAAAACTTACCATAAACTTTAAGAACTGGAGATCACCATTTTCTACACGGAAGCCTCGAAGATCAAAAATTCCAAGGATATTCTCTGTTCCCAACGGAAGTCTACTTAATGCCTTCTCAACCAAAAAGGCGCATAGCTTCTCATTTTCAACTGGGTCTTGCTTCTGTAATAGTAATATATTATATGTGGATCAGGAATATAACCGAGAACAAAAGACATCTGAAACATGGATACATCAGTGAGATACAGGACAGAGTACAATACAACCAAGATGCAGTTATGTGATGTACAGTTGTAAAACCATTACAACTTGTAGCTAGGGCCGGAAAAAAAGCTCGTTGAGCTGGCTCGGTGGCTCGTTTCAAAATTGCTCTGATTACATTCATTTTTCTTTTAAAATAAAAATTAGTTGATTTAGAACCAGAGTCAACTTCGGCTCGACTTGTTAGGCTCGGCTCGTTAAGCTCGGTTCGAAGTTGGGTCTCAAACAATACAGGAGACTATAATAAATAAGAATAAATCAGTGTCGAAGAAAGCTCGAAAAAAAGTTCAACTAGCTCGTTATCCACCCCTACTTGTAGCTGCTTTCAGAAGTTTGAATGATGGTTTGTCCCAGCACAATTCTGTAGCTTTACTCTGTTCTCTGTGCTGTTTTAGCAATTTGAGAAAAGCGTATGTCCACTATTTAGGCTAAGCACCATCCTTTTTTCAACATGTCTAAATCAAGGTTCAGTCATTCACAATATAAGTAACTTACAGAAGGAAAATGCTTGGATGCCACCACTACTAGCACAGGCCTGCCATACACGTCAAAAGAATCATGCACATACGCCTTGCCAGTTTGGTACAACCTTTTCACTGATTCTTCTGATAATTCTGATACACGAAAATCCTGACGCCATTTCTAATGCAGATGAAAGGAAAGCTTAAGGTACAAAAGATGTAGAACAGTTATTCACAATCTCGAGAATTTAATGGACAGAATATTAGGTTTGCCATGACATTGCAAAGCATATATCTCGACCAACTGGGTATCCTTTCAGACCGACCCTGCAAATGGGAGCAAGTCCAAATACTACTATCAAGGATGAGAAGACCCCTACCACAAAATGAGATATAACATGCAACTAAATCGGAACAAGAATACGAAAAACCGTCCAGTTAAGTCTATGTAAGTTAAGAGGTGGGGGATAGGACTATAGTTCAACTGTGTCACATAAATTCAGTTTATTTCAGAATTCAACACTTATCATCTGTTAATAAACCATCGGAATAGCTCAACATGTATCAAACATTCTTCCACCAGTAAAAAGTAAATAAATGGCAGAATCTTTCCAAACACGCCTTGCGTTTGAAATTCACAACTTGCTAGGAAAAACCTGCCTCTGTTTTAATGTTCCTTATGTTAATACTGTTACTAGCTGCTCGTAATAAAAAAAAACTATACACACAGAAATAAGCTCTTCTTTTCAGTCCGTTACAGGGATAACGATTTAAGTAGCCATTCATACCAGGGATACTATAAACGAGAGTAATATGGGATTTACTAAGGAAAGTATGATCAAAATCAAGAGCAACAGAATCATAAAATTATTTTTCGACATACTATAAAACACGATGATTATTTGTCAACATGGGAAAGGGGGGCATTTGATCATTTGCCCAGAAGTTGATGTGCAATTGATTATTTGCCCCATGTGTCTCACTGACATGTGGCCCAGGACCCATATGTCAATGAGATATTATGGACAAAATGATCAGCAATTATTCCTGGGAAAGGAAGGGGCTATTTCTCAGGTCAACATAGTTGTAGGATACAATAGCCTTGGTCAGTTTCGAGACGGCTTCGTCCACAGAGAGCTTCCGGTCCTTCAAGAACCAGAGTATCATCTCCTCATCATCCCTCCCGTTTCTGCCCGTCGGGAGGCCTGGATGCTCCCTTCCCAGCCTTTCTTTAACCTCCAAGACGAGCTTCACGCATGAAGCAACCAATGCAAGATAACAAGTCATACATAGTCTACACACTCAGTGGGTAGCTGCTGCTCGTTTTGTGATGAAATAGTACGATTCAGCAGCAAAAGAGTTGAGGAGATCTTCAAATCAAGAGTCGAATACGCGGTACGGGCATGCTACCCCGCCTACCTTGGAGGTGGATGCGGCACCGGGAGCGGCGCTGCAGCAGCGCACTGCTGCCCTGGCGAGGCCCCGCGGAGGCGGAGGAGCCCAGATGACGGAACGGAAGGAGCAGGCGGCAGCCATCACCTCTTCTCTTCTCCTTTGGCCTTCGCTTTCTTTCTTTTTTCCCCTTCCGATTTGCAGCCGCAGCAAATCCTGCGAGCGGACGATGGCAGAGAAGGTCGAAGCTCGCCACGTGCTCAAACTCGGCTCGTTACGAGTCTGGTTGAGCTCGGCTCGTATTTTAGCCACTTTCCTATCTTAAAGTGATACTTCTTTGTCCTACAAAGAGTGCATTTTTAATGTTCAAGATTTATCCTAGAAAGAGTACATCTTTAGTACGTAGATTCCAGCTGTAAGTGTATGCATGCTCATTTAAGTGCATATGGAAACCGAAGCACCAGCATGCTTATGTATGGAGTAATGAGGGTCATATTAGTCATTTATCTTCACACTAATCTGTCTTAAAAAACCTAGAAATACACTCTTTGTGAGACAAATGGGGTTTGTTTGAGCTAACTCACAAGTCTCAGCTCGGTAACGAAATATCCATCATAATAACTTTTTATATAAAAACTTTTAATTAACTAAATATTTAAATTATTATATATCTATATAATCATATTAGGCTAGACTGAAATTATTAGAATTATATGCTAGATAATTATCTAAGATTTCATTTCTTTATCAAACCGAGCTTTTTATCAAACTGTATCAAACAGATTTTCCAACTTATTAGTTTAAGGAGCCAAACCAGCCGAGCTGGCTAGATAGCCAGCCCTACTGACTGTTGTACCTCCTCGAGCCAGCCGTCCGCTTGCTTTCAATGGCGATGGGATGGATGGATCTACGTCATCTGCGATTAAGGGCCAAGGCTGTTTCCCAGAGTACTCGCTCTATTCCAAATACATCTCATTCTAACTTTTAATTTTTATTTTTACATACATATCATTAACTTCAAAGTGGTTTTTGTATCATTTTTCTCCTATATTCTCTTTAGCTATTTTCAATATCATTTACTATTATAGACTAGAGTAAAACACACCATGTAAAAATATAATAAAGAGAGGTAATACACTCTTTTATAGATATATATTGATGAAAGTATAAAAACTTAGAATGACATCTATTCAGAAACTGATAGAGTAGTTTGGTAGGAATCTCTATATGACTAGAAATTTTTCATCTCACAAAATTCGAACCTTAGTACAGGTTTTCAACCATAATGGAGAATGGAAGCCAAGAAGAAGATGGTGCACCGAAATCTGCAAGAACCAGAGCAGGTAATGCAGTAGTATTGCCTTCTGTAACACCCCGGCATCTAGTATGCCCGAATGCTACCAAACATAGACTAAACATCAACTAAATACCATAAATGAAGACAAATTTCAGCAAAGGCACAAATGCTAAACACCAAAATTTCGGCAGCATCTCCTTTGTTTTATCATGATTTCAACAATAGTAATATCATAGCAAAATATTTCATAACATAAGACATCTAAAGCAGCAATATATAATGGATAAAAACATCATCATAAACAATTAAACCAAAACCAACCACACAAACATCTATAGCTAAACAAAGAGGATCAACAGCACATTAAAATTATTCCATAAACCTAGTTCAGGGCACTATTATTATGATCATGACTCAAGGTTGGTAAATGTGACTGGAACTACGTGAAGATGTGTAGCTATTTCCCCTTCCCACACGCCGGTGTCATGGTACCTAAAATAAACAACATAAACACAAGCGTATGAACTAATCATTGAAATGCAAACCGCCCCATGCACAAATGTAACACTCCCGCAAATACATATACTCCTGTTGAAGAAAATAGCATTTCCAATACCTGAACAAGCTAAACCCTTTTGCCAAAAAGATTATATGCTTTAAACCCAATTCCTCCAAATGTCCGCGATAAACAAACATCCTCCGCTACTCCAGATCCCCAAATTCTAAGGGTCTCTACAATCTCCTGACATTCAGTTCCCCAAATCCCCTATAACCTCGGCATGCTTGTACGGCAACCAGGAACATTATAGAAGCATGATGTGAGCCTGGAAATTGAGATCCACCATTGACCCCTTCTGTATTATTATTATTATTATTATTATTATTACTACTACTACTACTACTACTACTACTACTACTACTACTACTATTATTATTATTATTATCCCGTTATCATCAATGCAGTTCCTCAAGTACATCACATTTTGAAATAAGGACAGAGACTTAACATGCCCATTCAAAATAATGAAACAAGATATGCATAGCATTGCAAAAGACAGCAGGTGACAAAGCAACCAAAATTAACTTATTTAGAGAAGCCCTCATTAATTTCTACCCATGATTTACACACGAATTATGCATGCACGGTGTCTAGTCTTTTTTCTTCCCAGCAGAAACTAACATATACCTGAGATGCGATGCTACTACATGTGGTAAAATGTGCCCATAAATTTATCAAAGAGATATTGAAGGGGCCACTCTCTAATCTACATTCGTGTAAATACATACCACCTCAACCTTTACAGAACGATTTGTATGGTCTAATTCAGGCTGACTAGCTTACCCACAAATGCAACAATTCATAAGTCATAACAAAGTACCTACAAGACTTAAAGCACATCACAGACTTCAGACCAAGAGAAGGCAATCAAATCCCATTGCATAGCATCAGTTATTATCATTGCCATGCATTAGAACCATTACAGAGCTATTGGCAGCATGCTCCATCTAAGCATCCAAGAACCAATCAGCAACTTAATATCCAACTAATCATCTACTAAGTTCATCCACATCACAAAATCAGTGCAATAGATCTCTAATTAGTTCCTCAAGCATCACAGATCAGAGAGTGTGATCTCAGTGCAATCCATCAAATGCAAACCACACCCCCCACCCCAAAGTCATCTTACTAACCCAAATCACAGATTAGAGAGGGGGAGTAAGGTATTACCAACCCTAGCCATGAATCTTACCAGCCATGCCGATAGGAAGGAGATGGAGTAGAGAAGAGGACCACGGCGGCGTCGGGCTGGGACAGAACCGGGGCGGCGGCGTCGACCGACTGGAGTGGGGAGGCGACGCAGGGGACGGCGTCGGCCGGGAGAGGCAGCGCCGAGCCTGGTGGAAGCGAAGGCGGTCGGCGCAGGAGAGGCCAGGGCGGCGCTGGGCCGGGAGCAGGGAGAGCGGCCGGAGGAGGTGGCGCGCAGGGTGGCCGACCGGGGGAGGAGCGCCGCACCAGCTCGGGGAGGCCAGGTAGGGGCGCGCTGGCCGTGGAGAGCAGGGAGAGAGGCGGTGCTCTCGGGTGGAAGAAAAGGAGAAAGGGAGGGGAGGGAGTCGGCCTCGACGAAGGCAGCCAAGACAGGAAGAAAAGAATAGAGATAGGGTTGTGGGGAATTAGGTGAGGGTGGGGAAAAAAACAATTTTTTTTTCAGGAAAACCCTTCCCGCACAACCAAAACAACTCTAGCACGCGCAGATAGATCCCCAACCTCTAAAATTACATGATAGAGGGGCCTACGCCCACCTGACTGAGGTCCCAAGATTTACGATTCGTAGTATTACAAAAATGGCGCAGTGTTTGTGCCGCACGAAAAGAACACAAGTGCTAGAAGGCGGCGATGTCGCACCAGGAAAGAGGAGCAGCAACGTTTTCGCCTGGCCGGAGATAAAAGAAAGGGCTGCCCCTCGTTGTTAGATTGTGTTCTCGGGAGTGAAGCACGGCCGATCGCTATGGAGACTTCTGTAGGGGCAGCGGTAGTGTGAGATTCCTCCAACAGTGCACTGCAGAAACTCATTTTGGTTTGATTTGAAGCTACATCGATTCGTGATTTACTATAGCAACAAAGAGGTACTGTAGTAACATTAGGTTTCCAGCAGAAACAACAGAAGGTGATTTGCTATTGCATGTCTGTTTAGATTTCTGATTGATTCATTATTTTACCGTGATAAGTTTGAAATTCACAACTTGCTAGGAAAAACCTGCCTCTGTTTTAATGTTCCTTATGTTAAATACTGTTACTAGTTGCTCGTAATAAACAAAAAACTAAACACACAAAAATAAGCTCTTCTTTTCAGTCCGTTACAGGGATAACGATTTAAGTAGCCATTCATACCAGGGATACTATAAACGAGAGTAATATGGGATTTACTAAGGAAAGTATGATGATTATCATGAGCAACAGAATCATAAAATTATTTTTCGACATACTATAAATCGCGAAGATTATTTGTCAACATGGGAAAGGGAGGCATTTGATCATTTGCCCAGAAGTTGATGTGCAATTGATTATTTGCCCCGTATGTCTCACTGACATGTGGCCCCAGGACCCACATGTCAACGAGATATTATGGACAAAATAATCAGCAATTATTCCTGGGAAAGGAAGGGGCTATTTCTCATGTCAGCATAGTTGTAGGATACAATAGCCTTGGTCAGTTTCGAGACGGCTTCGTCCACAGAGAGCTTCCGGTCCTTCAAGAACCAGAGTATCATCTCCTCATCATCCCTCCCGTTTCTGCCCGTCGGGAGGCCTGGATGCTCCCTTTCCAGCCTTTCTTTAACCTCCAAGACGACCTTCACACATGAAGCAACCAATGCAAGATAACAAGTCATACATAGTCTACACACTCAGTGGGTAGCTGCTGCTCGTTCTGTGATGAAATAGTACGATTCAGCAGCAAAAGAGTTGAGGAGATCTTCAAATCAAGAGTCGAATACGCGGTACGGGCGTGCTACCCCGCCTACCTTGGAGGTGGATGCGGCACCGGGAGCGGCGCTGCAGAAGCGCACTGCTGCCCTGGCGAGGCCCCGCGGAGGCGGAGGAGCCCAGACGACGGAACGGAAGGAGCAGGCGGCAGCCATCACCTCTTCTCTTCCCCTTTGGCCTTCGCTTTCTTTCTTTTTCCCCTTCCGATTTTTATTCTAACTTTTCCCGGAGTACTCGCTCTATTCCAAATACATCTCATTCTAACTTTTAATTTTCATTTTTACATACATATCATTCTATAACTTCAAAGTGGTTTTTGTATCATTTTTCTCCTGTATTCCCTTTAGCTATTTTCAATATCATTTACTATTATAAACTAGAGTAAAACACAACATGTAAAAATATAATAAAGAGAGGTAATACAGTCTTTTATAGATATATATTGATGAAAGTAAAAAAAACTTAGAATGATATCTATTCAGAAACTGATAGAGTAGTTTGGTAGGAATCTCTATATGACTAGATATTTTTCATCTCACAAAATTCGGACCTTAGTACAGGTTTTCAACCATAATGAAGAATGGAAGCCAAGAAGAAGATGGTGCACCGAAATCTGCAAGAATCAGAGCAGGTAATGCAGTAGTATTGCCTTCACTATGTTCTCTGGATTTTATTGTGAAAATTTAGATCCCCTTTTTGATAATTTGGCAAAATTTGAAATATTTTTGCCACATATTCAAAATTTTGAATTCCAGCTGCAGCCAGGAAAAGAGGCAACAATACTGATTTTTGTTGATTTTTATTGTTCTTGTTTGTTTTTTACTAAGGTGAAAATAAATAAATGTGTTTTTTTATTGCAAAATTCTCGATGGAAAAATTCTGATAATTTTCCTACTTTTAATTTCCGAATTTCACCTAAGGATCTTTCATCCTTCAAGAATGTTGTGCCTCCAATTCAAACGGAAGAGCAAGCAATTACCATCTTCAGGCTCTACGAGTGCCTCTGTCTGCAAGCATTGGAGAAAAGATATCCAAGTCTAGTACATCGAAAGTTTGGACAGATTTTGTTAAGAAATTCAAGCCAGACGAAAATGGAGTTCATATAAGATTTGTTATTTGTATAATTTGTCGTCATGAATAGTCTGCAAAGCCTTTCACGTGAAATGGGGCACTTGCTTAGACATGCTGCAAGATGGAAAGCAAAACAAGGAGCGATCGTGAGGCGCAGATGCAATAGCTGGGATTATAGTCCTTAAGTAGCTCGAGAATCTCTCTGCAGTTTACTTGCTTCACTGGATCTACCTTTAAACTTTAGTGGGTCTAAAATGTTTCAAAAGTATATTAAATGTTTGAAAAGTATATTAGGACTGCACATAATCTTTGAATTGCGACGGTTTCTAGATAGAAAACAACCAGAGATCTAGTTAAATACTATAATGATTGTCATGCTAAATTAAAAAAGATCCTTAATACCTATATATTTTCGACGGTTTTGACCTCGGACATATGGAGTGGTCAAGCTAGGGAGGATCATCTTAGTATAGTTGCTTATTTTGTTAGCGACAGGTGGAAATGAAAAAAAAAAGGGAATTATAGTGTTTAAAGTAACTAATGTAGGACACAAGGGTCAGAATATTGTTGATTGAATTATCAAAGTTACGAAAGATTTTAGTTTTACAAATAAATTTTTTGTAATAACTTTAGACAATGCTGCCACAAACTCCATGGCAATGGATATTCTCACACCATTATTTAGTACGCTGAATCCTTCTTGCTACATCAGCGATGCACGTGTTAAATTATTAATCTTATAGTTAAATATGGTTTAAAGAGGTTGGAACCGTATATTAAAACTTTCCATGATGCAATATCTTTCCTAAATCATTCTAACCAACGAATGGCAACATATAAGAAATTTTGCATTTTGATGCATGTACGTCACAGAAATTTTGGTTTGGATATGCCAGTAAGATGAAACTCTACTTAAATATGACACTTAAGAAACTTTTACTCTGTAAGAGCATATTTTTCTGTTTTTATTCACATGCACTACCATAGCTACGATAATAATACGCTATTGACGGAGCAAAATTGAAAATCGATTGGTTTTTTATTTTCGTTCGATTTTCATCGATTTTTGACCGGTTTACTTAGAAAATCAGCAAACTATGTGAAATAATTTGAAAGTCAATTTTTGTCAAGGCCCCACTTTCAAAAATTCTGAGAAATCCAGAGTATCCGGATTAATCATCCGGAATGTCCGGATGTAACCCGGAGTATCCGGATGAAACATCCGGAGTATCCGGATTAGCTCGACCAACCCGGAGTATCCGGACAAATTGTCTGGAGTGTTCGGGTTAGTGCTACCGAAGACCCCAACCCGGAGTCTCCGGGTTGAACGTCCGGAGTATCCGGACCCTGTGGGGCTTAGGTATAAAACTCTATTTCGTGGCTCCCCACTCATTCCTTCTTCCACCCATTGATCCCCACTGCCCGTGCGTCTCTCCTACACCCCGCCCTCGTCTCCGGTGAGCTCCTCACCCCGGCGTCCTCCCGTGCTCCTCCCCGACGAACTCCTCCACCCCGTTGACCTCAAGCTCCTCCCCAAGCCGGCGTCCCCTTCCCTCTACCCGGTTTCACCTTCCTCTCCTTCGCCCTCTTTGAAGGTGAGACCTCCTTGGAGCTTGATTTGTGGGTTCTTGGGTTCTAGGGCTGCTATGGGGTTGGATTTGGGACTTGGTCTTGTAGATTTGAGGTTGGGGTTAACTTTGGGGAGTGTTAGGGTTTTGGGGGTGGTTGGATTAGGCAATGCTAGGGTATAGGGTTAGAGATCGGGGGTAGATAATGTCATCCCTAGCGTTGGTTTGGGTTTTGGTTGGAGATGTTAAGAGTGAGCCTCAATCGTCGTGGTTTGAGCTAGCTGGAGCTTCTCTGGCTCGACCGCGTGTAGGAAAGTCATAGATCGGGCCCTCGCGGTGCCGTAGAACTCAGTAGCACTTCGATCCCTAGTGTTAGTTGGGCGAAATGCACCATGTCCGGATTGTCTGGACAAAGGTCCGAAGTGTCCGCCTTAGTCCGGAATGTCCGGACCTAATTATCCGGAATGTCCGGGTTAGCCGGACTGTCCGGATATTAAACCCGGATTGTCCGGGTTCACCTGGTCTGTGTGGTGAAGGGGGAGTTTGCATTATGATTGCATTATAATTGTTTCTTTCGCATTGCATGCATCTCATTATGCATTGTACTCGTGTAGAGAACGAGACCGCGGTGACTGACGTGACCGTGGTTGAAGGGATTGCCGACGAACAACTTGTCGTCGATCCGCCAGCAGAAGCACAAGGCAAGCACCTAAGCATATTCAACCTTAATTGTACTCTTATTTTTGCGAATAAGTTGCTTATTGGTCGATTAGGTCATGCATTAGGAGTTGAATTGGGAAAATAGGACTAGATCCTAATTGTTGCACCTACACCCTTGATAATTGTTGAACACCTCCTTTGGAGCTAGTACGGGTAATTATACTGTGTTCATGCTTAGTCTCGCTTAGATGTCGGGTTGGGCCAAGTGGTGGATGGTTCCACTGCTTGAGGTCTTTCACTTTATATTCCATGGAACGGTTTGGTTATGGTTGTGTGGTGGAAAAAGGTATAATTAGAGACTGGGCGGGAGAGATGGACATTTGGGTAAGGAGACTCAAATGTGGTAGTCCCGCCTGAGTCAGCTAAGGACCGATCCGATGTTTAACTGTGGCCGAGCACAAATTGGTTGATCGCATGCCCGATTATGGTGCGGTAAGCCGCTCTTTCATCGCATGCTGTTTGATGGACCGTGGCCTCATGTGGTTGGGCGTGGTTGAGGGCGAGGCTTAGGCCGACTCTCGAGGGCCAAGCCGGGCTTGGGTCGCTCGAGGGGGTGCTAGGTGCTCGGACCGCATGAAGACGCTCCAACAAATGGGTATGGATGGGAGGGGGTTGACATGAGGTTCCTTCATGGCACATGTCGTGCGGTCAATGCTTCCCTGCAAGGTTAATTAAGCGATTCGAATTACCGCGCTCTCGGATATGAGCACGCTTGGTTACCTGTTACTACATGTAGTAATAACTTGAACTGAAGTTCGCCCTTGGGCTTGAGCTCAAAAGTGTTATGAGATCATTTGCTCTGTTGATATTAAATGTTGAACTTTACTCTAGAAGTAGGTGCTAGTACAACTGCTTTAAATTGTAACCTGAGCAAACGAATGAAACTATAAAACAAAGTTTAGCTTTCCGCAAGTTTCACCTTGGGCTTGTTCCTTGCTACATCCAATTGCATACTCCTTGGAGTCGGTCATATATGGACCACAGGTAAGACTTGCCAGTACCTTCCGTACTCAGGCTTCTGCTTTTGTGGTTTTGCAGGTGAGAATCCAGTGGGGTGTGAGTTCTGCCCCTACTGCCTATCGGTGACCGGGCGGGGCACCGCGTAGTGGCTCTCTACGCCGTCGTACACGCCCGGAGGTGTTCGGAGGCAGAACACTTCTGGAGATGCCTTGCTTTTGGGTTTAGTTGATAGTTGTATGTTCTTTTGTTGTATAGTTAGTTTCAAAACTATGTCATTTCTATCTTTGGATACTTGGTTTCTTTTGTAATGAACACTTGCTGTTTGTTGTTACTCGCCTCGTAATTGTGTTGTTTTTCTGCCTTCGTTGGCCTTTGTGCCTTGTTGTTGGTCGGGGTTGTAGGGGTTCTGTCTTTGTGCCGTAGTGTTTGGTTGGTTGTGCTTCCGCGTTGCGTACCTTGGTTGTGGGGTTCCGAGTCCGTTGCCCCTTTATGCAAATTGAATTGATATGGCATTGGAAACCGGTATGCGGGAATCCTGGGCGAGTCTTGGGTCGCATACCGGGGGAATACCGTGATTATCGTCGAGTTATTCGAAGAGCCTCACTGTCGTCTCAGTTGGCTTGGGTGCTAACACTGCGAGCGCCCTCGGCGGTCCGTTGTTAGCCTCCAAACCCGATGGGGTCGGCCGAGTCTTCAAATAACCCGAGGACGATCTGGGTGGCTCCTCACAATTTTTGACCATTTTCTACCAGTTTTTGCCAATTTTTGACCAATTCACATCGCATAAAATTTCTCAATTTTCCCAAATTCTTTGAATTTGAATTGGATAGGTTTATCGACCGGTTTTGTTTATCGAGCCCGCTTGATACAGTCAAAAATCGCGATTTTCATTGATATTTGAAACTGTGGATCCGAGCCTACTTTCAGTCTTTATGGAAGAATATTGGAGGAGAGAAGAACATGTCTCTTGAGTGAGATGGTGGAAATACTTCTAACTGAGAAAGACTGAGAACTAGCTGATGCACTGGATCAACACTCTACAAAAATATACTGAGTTGGCAGACGTGTTTGACAATCATTACTTGATAATGACACTTAGAACATCGATGTATGCAGAGCTATAGGCTGTACTCTTATTTCTTTATCAAGTTTTTCTCATGAGTTTTTACTTCAAAAAGTTTTTAGCAAGGTCATCGTCTATGTCAGGACCCAAAATTTGCATTCTGACCTCTATGTGTATATTATGCTAACCCCACAATCAATAGCTATCACAAGCATTTAGCATCAACATATCACATCCATACACGAAAAGGAAGAGAAGAGTAACATAATATAGTCAACATTCGAAGTTAAGTCGTACCCGACTGGTTTTACATCAAAAAGTCCATCAGGCCAAATAGTATCATACAAAAGATTGTAGTGGAAGTAGGAATAACAAGACCACATAGCCCAGCTAGCGTGTCAAGTATGGGCGTGCATAATAGTTTTGGGAACACAATATGCATATTAGTGAAAGTATGGGACAAAATATGATCTACGAGGGTTCTTACCTTGCTCATTTAACACTTGTTTATCTTCTGGTTTGATGATAAAAGTTTTCGGGACGTCAATATCTAAACGCATTATATCGAAAAGCACAAATAAAAACCAAACAAATACAAACAAGACTAAAGTTCAAATATTTTTGCAGATTAAGAAAGGGTGTGATTTTAGAAAAATTTAGAAACTAATTTCACTTAATTTGAAGTTTGTATGCAAAATTTATAAGCATTTAAATTTAGTTCAACTAAGAAAATCCCAAAAAAGAAAAGGGAATGAGAGCGATGACGTCAAAAGTGTATTCCCTGGGATTACATCTTTTCAACAAAGAAGGTGTATTTTCTATAAGTTTGAAAGCATATTTTAAATAAAAGATAAAGGATTTTTTCTCTTGGAGAGACAGATAGGTGGGACCTACAAGTCAGATTTTTATTATTTTTCACCAGAGTTGATGGGTGGTGTAACACCCCGGCACTGCACACGCCCTGAATGTTACAGCCTCAAACATCAACTAGCACAAGAACTAGAATAATTTAGCGAAGCAAGCTAACATACTAGCAAGTTACCAAATTAACTAGAAATTTCGGCAGCACCTCCCCTAAAACTAGGACATCCACTCAGCAGACAGAAGACAGCATATAATATAACAACAACATAAAGCAACTTAAGATATCCAACGAAGCACAAACATGGGTTATGGTATCAACTAACCATCATGACCCAACTAAGCACATACAACTACCACATAATTAAATTACATGACGTGAGCATATTAAGATTAGAAGAGATAAGTTAATGAAACTGTGGTGACGCAAAATGTGTTCGTGCTACTACTCCCATCCATGCATGTCGGCTTCAAGGTACTTACAAACAATAAACAAATAAACGTGAGTCGAAGACTCAACTAAGTACAACAAATAGCAATGACAATAGCAATTAACGCATTTAAATCAATAAAACCACCATGAGGGGATTAATATCAATCAAACCACCATCTCGAATCGGCCCAAACAAGAGCCACCACTCATGCGAACACCTCGCAGCCATTTCATCGAACACATGGTGAGCAAGTATTGAGAAGCAAAGCAAGAACTCAATCACTGACCAAAACAATAAACCATGAGGGGATGGGGAACCGGCCTTGGGGAAGAAGAAGGTGGCGCCGACCTAGGAGCAGCAGGGCAGGGGCGCGTTGGCCAGGGAGCAGCAAGGCGGCGCTGAGCGCCGGGAAGTGTTAGTGTTATGCCCTGATGAGACCATGCTCATCATGGACAGAACTAACACTGCATACATATGGTCATCACCAAGTATTGCTACAGTTATATCAACTGCATGGTTTCATCGACCCCCACCTTGGCCAGGACCATTAAGTTGGCGACACTTCACGGCATCCTCTACTTCGTATACAACTACTACGATGGCTCCATATGCATGGCTTTATCGACCCCCACCTTGGCCATCCTTCTACATCTTCGTCGGTTCAAGGACCATTGACTCGAGCTCGAGCCCGTCAAATGAATTATCAGATCTAAAGACAAACTTGGGAGAAGATGATGAACTTGAGTCGAGGACGACTCAAATGCAAGAAGGGGAGGATGATGAGGACATCACTACCATGCATACGGCCATGCCTACAAACCCAATTGAAGCCAACAATGTAATACAAGGGCCAATTACTCGAGCTCGCGCACGTCAATTCAATTACCAGGTGAATGTGTTCCTCGGGTTGCATACAAATAATTTAATGAATGGAATGCTATTTAATCCTTGTGATGATTTTATTGTCCTTAGGAACCAAGGAGAAGGACTCCCAAACGTCAAGCATGAAGCCAATTCTTCCGGTGCACAAGTTCAACTCGGATTCGGCCTCCGGGACAGCACCAACTTCAAACGACCATAACTTTTGATCCACAAGGGTGTTTGAGGTCTATGAGTACTGGTTTGAAAGGTTTCGACGTCCTCTTTCCAACGGATCCCCTCTTTCCAACGGATCCGGCCCCACCTCCAAATTCCTTATGAGTCAACGGGAATCTGCAAAACAAGTTCAACTCGGATTCGGCCTCCGGGACAGCACCAACTTCAAACGATCATAACTTTTGATCCACAAGGGTGTTTGAGGTCTATGAGTACTGGTTTGAAAGGTTTCGACGTCCTCTTTCCAACGAATCCGGCCCCATCTCCAAATTCCTTACGAGTCAACGGGAATCTGCAAAACAAGTTCGGTCATCTTTCCAAATCCGAGTCAAACTAGGAATAGGAGTCCTATTCGGCCATGGAAGTGTTTTGGACGCCCCAAGCCTGGTTTTGGCCTCCTATTTCTCCTATAAATAGCTAGGGAGTCCCCCAAAATAATTTGGGTTTTGGTTATTTGATAGTTTAGCCTTTTGCTACTATTTTGAGTCTTTTAGACGTGCTCAACGGCCGCCTAACAAGCTCCTTGTATCGGAACCCCAACTTTTCAATACTTCATCTATATTTGCAATTTTAGATTGCTTTTGCCTTGTTCTTGCTTGTTCTTCGATTGCTTGCAGGAATTGATCTTCGTGATCAGGTTGATCGTGCCCACGACAAGGTCAATAACCATCTGGAGTTGGTTTAGCGATTGCTAAGGCGCATCGTCGTTGTACGTTGTAGTCGGGTCGTCAAAGTCGTCTCCACCCAAATCGAAAGTTATCATTCTCATCGAAAGATCGGGACACCCAGTGTTACATCAAGTGGTATCAGAGCTTCAGTTGATCGGTGAGAATATCAGTGCCTTAGGTTAGTTTTTGATTTCTGTCCTAAATTGAAAACTACTCCACAAAAATTCAACCTTTAGTTTCAATCTGTTATTTTAGTGAGTTTTGTTAGGTTTTGATCCATTAGAGTCCATGTTTTAGTTGCTGATCTTTCCTTTCCTTCGCGTAGCTTCAATTCTTCAATTCTGTCCAGTTTGGTATTTTAAGCATAACTTTCACATACGAACTCAGATTTTGTGTTCTTGCACTCTATTGAAAGCTGAGGATATAAGCTTCAATTCCTTCCATAGTCAACCAATCAAATTCGGTGATCTTCAAACATTAATCTTGGCGACAAGTTTGCTGCCCTAGAAAAACATCAGTACACCTACCTTTGGGAACCAATTCATCCTTTGTGAACACGTTGATCCTATTTGAGACTAGCTTGTTGATATTGCTTAGGGCTGCTCTACTTGATACATTGCTCAATCTTCAGTTATCATATCATATTATCTTGTGACACCAAGTTAGGGATTCCAAAACTTTGTTCATACTAGTGTTGGCCGAAAGTCACCAAAAGAAAGAAAAGAGAAAGAGCCAAAAGGCTAAAAAAAAAGGAAAATAAAAAGAAAATTGTGGCCGGTCACACTACATTGAGCAAAACCCTAATTTGTGTTTGTTACTTTTTATATTGTGCAATTTATTAATTAGTGAGCAATCTTGTGCCCTTTTTACTTTCTCAAAGCAATAAGTTAGCGTCTCTCTACGACTTATGCAATAGAGCTTTTGGGTGCATCACTTATATTTTATAGCTCATTCCTTGATTGCATAAGTGCCATTATCTTTGCGTGTGTGTTGCCTTCAAATTCACTTATATCTTTGAGATCGGCAACTAGGGCTTGTGAATTCTAGTTTGGATCATTACTTATCATTACAATAACTAGAATTATCAGATTGCATAGGAAATAAATATTGCCTATCCAAGCTCCACATCCAACCTCGTACATTTGTTCGGTCCCTTGGCAATCGCTTTATCCAAGCTTCGGAGAACTTTTGACCACGCCAACGGCCGTCAACACCTGCTGCATGTAAGAACTTGTAAGAGCTTTGGTTATAGGCTTGAATGTTGAGAGAATTGCCACCACCTCCTTGTAGTTGATAGGAACATTATACTTGTTATATTGTTTTCTTTTCTTCTACTAACCATGTTAGGTGATGAGGATTCGATGCATCACTCTCCACGCACAAAGGGAATTGTTGCTAGAATGTCCCTGCAAGAAGACCGCCTCTGGTCTATCGAGACCACTCAGAGAGTTGCTAACACTAATCTTGCTACTATTTTGTCTAGACTTGATATGCTTGCAGGTACTGCCCCCGGAACTTCCAATCCTCTACCTCATCTTCTAAGCAACAAAAATGGCATACTACATGCTCAGGTACATGTTGATGATGATTCCCTAGATAAGGTTAAATTCGCCATTCCACCTTTTAATGGTCATTATGATCCTGATGCCTATATTAATTGGGAGATAGTAGTAGACAAAGAATTTGGCAAGTATGATTTGTCTGAAAATGAAAAAATTAGGATTGCTGCTAGTGTGCTAAATGAATATGCATTAACATGGTGGAAACATATTTGTAGAAAAGAGAGAAAACCTAAAAATTGGAAGGCCATGAAAAGACTTATGAGAATTGATTATGTTCCTGAATATCATACTAAATTTTTATATACTAGACTCCAATGCTTGAAACAAGGACATAAGTGCGTTAAGAAATACTATGAACGATTGCAAAATCATTTGTTGCGTTGTGGTTTAGATGAAGGTGAAGAAGCAACAGAGCTTAGGTTCATACGTGGACTTAATCAAGAAATTCAAGATGCTCTTATTGATGAAACATATAGTTCTCTTTCAGAATTGGTTGTATGTGCTTATAGAGTTGAAAATATGCTTGCTGAATCCTTGAAAGAATCATTAGCTTCATTTGAGGCGCCCATTGTTGCACCTTCTTTTGTAGCTAACATTTTGCAGAAAAGTGAGCACCATCGAGAGAATGATGTAGAAGAGCATATGGAGAAAGAAACAATCAGTACTACCCCATGTGTAAGTGAAGAGATAATAGTTGAAGAAACGCCTACAACAGCTGATGAGAACTTACAAGGTAATGTAACAGGTATAGACTTTACACATGGAGAAGATAATTTTGAAGAGCAAAAACTATCCACAAATCATGCTATCGTAGAGCAACTAATAGTGGAACCAATTGCTGATTTTGCTTTGTTACAAGATGATTTGCTTGCTATTTCTTGTGATAAAGAAGAGTTGTGTGATAATACTTCACTTATATCAATGACACAACTAGCAAATGGACATGTCACCTTTGTTAACACACTAGACACTTATGCTGAAAATAAACATGTCATTCACATCACAAGCGAAAATGATGAGTTGCAATTGATGTCTTCTTTATATACATTAGGCTACATTGAATTTGATGTTCCTTGTGATCTGAATTATTTAGAGGAGAGCCTTTTTGTACATTCTGATTTGTCATGGTTATTGCGAAATATCTTTTATGTTATTGGCAAAAATAGTGAGAAAGGAGAGTATAAAGCACATCGAGTTTACATTTGTTCAGATTTTAAACCTCCGTTTGCAATGCAAAAATGTCATTAATTTAATAATTGCCATATCACTAATCATGTCAGACCAAGTACATTTGGTTCCATTCACAAGTCACATGATAGTTTTCAAGAAAGGGAGGATACGGTTGATAGAAATTCTCGATCCATTGATTTCATTGCAAATGTGCATATTGCTTTGTTTCCTGTCATTACTAACATTTCACAGGACAATATGATGGAGTCGAGGACGACTCCACTTCAAGAAAGGGAGGATGATGAGACCATGCTCATCATGGGCCAGAACTAACATCGCATACATATGGTCATCACCAAGTATTGCTACAGTTATATCAACTGCATGGTTTCATCGACCCCCACCTTGGCCAGGACCATTAAGTTGGCGACACTTCACGGCATCCTCTACTTCGTATACAACTACTACGATGGCTCCATATGCATGGATTTATCGACCCCCACCTTGGCCATCCTTCTACATCTTCGTCGGTTCAAGGACCATTGACTCGAGCTCGAGCCCGTCAAATGAATTATCAGATCTAAAGACAAACTTGGGAGAAGATGATGAACTTGAGTCGAGGACAACTCAAATGCAAGAAGGGGAGGATGATGAGGACATCACTACCATGCATACGGCCATGCCTACAAACCCAATTGAAGCCAACAATGTAATACAAGGGCCAATTACTCGAGCTCGCGCACGTCAATTCAATTACCAGGTGAATGCGTTCCTCGGGTTGCATACAAATAATTTAATGAATGGAATGCTATTTAATCCTTGTGATGATTTTATTGTCCTTAGGAACCAAGGAGAAGGACTCCCAAACGTCAAGCATGAAGCCAATTCTTCCGGTGCACAAGTTCAACTCGGATTCGGCCTCCGAGACAGCACCAACTTTAAACGACCATAACTTTTGATCCACAAGGGTGTTTGAGGTCTATGAGTACTGGTTTGAAAGGTTTCGACGTCCTCTTTCCAACAGATCCGGCCCCACCTCCAAATTCCTTACGAGTCAACGGGAATCTACAAAACAAGTTCAACTCGGATTCGGCCTCCGGGACAGCACCAACTTCAAATGATCATAACTTTTGATCCACAAGGGTGTTTGAGGTCTATGAGTACTGGTTTGAAAGGTTTCGACGTCCTCTTTCCAACGAATCTGGCCCCATCTCCAAATTCCTTACGAGTCAACGGGAATCTGCAAAACAAGTTCGGTCATCTTTCCAAATCCGAGTCAAACTAGGAATAGGAGTCCTATTCGGCCATGGAAGTGTTTTGGACGCCCCAAGCCTGGTTTTGGCCTCCTATTTCTCCTATAAATAGCTAGGGAGTCCCCCAAAATAACTTGGGTTTTGGTTATTTGATAGTTTAGCCTTTTGCTACTATTTTGAGTCTTTTAGACGTGCTAAACGGCCGCCTAACAAGCTCCTTGTATCGGAACCCCAACTTTTCAATACTTCATCTATATTTGCAATTTTAGATTGCTTTTGCCTTGTTCTTCGATTGCTTGCAGGAATTGATCTTCGTGATCAGGTTGATCGTGCCCACGGCAAGGTCAATAACCATCTGGAGTTGGTTTAGCGATTGCTAAGGCGCATCGTCGTTGTACGTTGTAGTTGGGTCGTCAAAGTCGTCTCCACCCAAATCGAAAGTTATCATTCTCATCGAAAGATCGGGACACCCA
Source organism: Rhipidocladum racemiflorum (assembly GCA_036346355.1). Lineage (NCBI taxonomy): Eukaryota > Viridiplantae > Streptophyta > Magnoliopsida > Poales > Poaceae > Rhipidocladum > Rhipidocladum racemiflorum. The sequence goes on along the minus strand of CM070572.1, from coordinate 56,364,188 downwards.
GTGTTACATCATGCCCTTGAGGCAATCATATGGATGATTGAAACATGACTATGTTTATGAATAATAATATGATTATTGGTCCAATGAATGTATATCATTGTTTTGATCAACAAGTGTGTGACTTGTTTATGAAGCTCTCTACTTATTGATATAATTCGATAAATATATCTGATCGGATATCATCGTATAGGACAACGATGAATAGATCAGCACATGTACTAATCGATGATCATGTTTCATAGATCATGAGATATGGAGATATCATCAATACATTGTGAACACATGTTGAAGAACATGGGTTAGGTAGACCCACAATGAGACATTGCGAGAATGTTACATTCTTATGTGTCATCAGTGTATCTCATACATAGTAGATGTATGATCCTTAGACCTGAGATTGTCATATTTCCTACATGTGTAATAGTTTACCTTGGGGTTACCAAACACTAATTCCTAACCGGATAGTTATAAAGGTAGCTTTCATGTTCACTATGAAACATGCAGAGGGAAGTGAGCGATCAAGATGGGATTTGCCACTCCGGTGTAACGGAGATATATGTCTAGGCCACTCGTGTGATATTATTAAGGAAGTGCATGGCCATGCCGTGATTGAGGAGTCAATCACAACTTATTAATATATCACAGATACGAGAGATGGATTGAATCGTCAAGGATGACATTCTTCTCGCCTTGAGTTCGATCTTCATATAGTTTGGCAAAGGGATTATTACATCAGTACTTTAGTCATATGCGTTTGGGAGTTGGCATGCTCTGCAAGGAGCCGCTACCAACTATTGGATTAGAAAAGGGTCTTCCAAATCCATGTCCAAATGCGCATGAACCTCTGTGGTCACACACTTAATCTGGGACGCATTAATTCGGATTGGATCCGTAATTAATGGACCTCGTGGGCTTAGCACGTAGATGGGCCCCTGACGCCTAGGGTTTCACCTCATGGCTATATAAGGATGGGAGGAGGTCGGACGCGAGCATACACTTTCCGTGCGTTTTAGAGGTGTTTCACGAAAACCCTAGCCACCTCCTCTCGCCCCTACCGAAGCGATCCGGTGCTTGCACACCGACGCACTCGTCTCATCCTGGGCGTGTGGATTTGTGGTGACGCCAGCTGCAATCGCGGCGTCACGAGGGCGATCCGCTGACCAGGCAGGCGAGGACGATCCACGGCGAGGCGAGGACGATCCACGACTGCAGCGGGAACGATCCACTACATCGACGCGCGAAGGATTCCGCAACTGCGCGTCTAGTGGTAATTGATCTAGGATCCTATTCTTGCGAGTAACTTTCTGGTTGCGCGGTAGAAATTTTTTAATTTGGGCTAGAGTAGCATACCGCGTTCCTCAACAGGAAGGTCCAGGGGCGGCGACAGCGGCATCGGCGGGGAGGAGCACGTGGCACGACGGCGTCGCCAGGAGCAGGGGGAACCAGGGAGAGCGGCGGCGACGCTGGTCTCGGGGAGAGGGCGTCGCCCGGCGCTGGGGGGCGGCGTCCTCGGGTGAGGAGGGCCAGGGGCAAGGTCAGGCTGGGGGGGAGGAGAGCCAGAGGGATGGCCAACTTGGTAGGGAAGGGGTAAAGAGAAAAAGGAAAATGAGGGATAAGGTTAGGTGGGGAAATAACTATAAAGAAGAGTACAAGATTTCTCTCCACACTTAACCTTTGAATTCCACAGATCACCAGTAGGACCACCAAGCGCCCGAACTAGGAATTCTAGGGCTTGGAAAACCATCCACTATATTACAGGTGGGGGGTCCATATGTCAGTGATACATAAAACAATGTCGGGTCCACCAGAGAGTAGGTTTCATCGTAATCTATGTCGGGTCCCTGCATGAACCCTTGTGCGATAAGCCTTGCTTTATATCTCACCACCTGGTTATTTTCATTTATCTTCCAAATGAAAACCTATTTTAATCCTATAGGGAACACTTTCGGAGGTGTTCAGTCAAGAGTACCAAATACTTTTATTTTATTAAGTGAGCACAATTCTGCCTCATTTCATTCTTTCCATTTGAGCCAATGTGATAGCTTTTGGCATTCTGCCATGGACTATGGTTTTGGATCCGGCCCAAGAGTTTTAGAAAAATTTTGAGGCAAAATATATGTCGACAATTAAAGTATTTCTTTTATACGACTGTCATGAATCCACATAATTAATGGATATCTCTTCATTATTTTATTTCAACTCCTCATGATTTCCCACAATGATAGAGTATGGGAGTTCCAACTTTTTAGCGTTAAATTGTGCGTGCAAATATTTGCTAGTTTATCATCTTCGATATGGCTCACTTCAGGGATGTGGGTACCATCTCTTGTATGGCTCAATTTAGAGATTTTCTACACGTCCATCAAATGGATGTAAAGATAGCTTTCCTTAATGGACAGTTGGAGGAAGAAATCTATATGGAGCAACTAGATGGTTCTGTGATTACCGGACAGGAAAATAAAGTGTACAAATTATTAAAATTCTTGTATGGCCTAAAGCAAGCACCTAAGCAATGGCACAAAAAGTTTGATAAAACTTTGACATTTGCTAATTTTGCTATTAATGAGGCAGATAAGTGTATATATTATCATTATGGCAGGGGTCAAAGGTGTGATTTTGTGTTTGTATGTGGATGACATACTTATATTTGGGACAAACATTGCTGTAATTGATGAGATCAAAACTTTCTTATTTCGATGCTTCGATATGAAAGACTTCGGAGAGGCAGATGTTATTCTGAATATTAAATTGATGAAGAATGTGGATGGGATCATTTTGCACCAATCCCATTATGCTGAGAAAATATTGAGCCTGTTCGGCTTTGAGAATTGCAGAATTTCCCCAACACCATATGATCCGAGTGTTAAGCTTCGGAAAAATCAAGGATTAGGGAAAGATCAATTGAGATATTCACAAATTATTGGGTCCCTTATGTATCTAGCTGGTGCCACAAGACCTGATATCTCATTTGCTATGAGCAAATTAAGCCGATTTACATATAACCTAAGAGATGATCATTGGGAGGCACTTGAAAGAGTGATGCACTACTTGAGAGGCACAAAATCTTATGGAATCCACTATACTGGATATCCATCTGTATTAGAAGGATATAGTGATTCCAATTGGATCTCTGATGCGGATGAGATCAAAGCTACAAGTGGTTATGTTTTTACCTTAGCTAGTGTTGCAGTTTCATGGAGGTATTGCAAACAGACTATATTAACAAGGTCAACAATGGAAGGTGAACTCATAGCACTTGATACAACCACTGTGGAGTCTGAATGGCTTAGAGAGCTACTGTTGGACTTGCCATTGGTTGAGAAACCAGTACTAGCGATTCGAATGTATTGTGATAACCAAACAGTGTTAACTAATGTTATGAGTACTAAGGATAACATGGAGTCCTCTAGACATGTGAAACGTAGGCTCAAATCTGTTAGAAAATTGAGAAACTCCGGAGTAATTATTGTGAATTATATTCGTACTAAGAAAAATCTGGCAGATTCTTTTACAAAAGGACTTACAAGGAAAATGATTTTCATTGCGTCTATGGACAAGGGTATGAGGCCCATTTGAGTTATAACACAATGGTAACCCATACCTTCTTGATCAAAGATCCCATGAATTAGGTAATGGGAAAAACAAGTTGATGTTGTAACAAGAGAGTACATATAATTAAATTGTACATGTGTCCTAATAGACAAAGTACTCTCGACTGTATGGAAGGTTGGTTTAAAGCCTTAATGTATTCTAGTGTCAAAATGAGAGAAAATGTATTGGCCTACAGGATACCTATAATGAATACACCTACTTGAGCATAACTGTGAGGTTGCAGTTCACAAGGATGTGGCATTCTCTAGAAAGCTCATGAGCAGATATGGGAGCATGACCATATAACGCTTCGTATAGACGTGGTTTATCAGTAGCCTAGTATCAGTTGTGATTTTCAAGTGAAGTTTGGTCACGAAAAGCTATGAATTCAACGAATAGTTCATTCACCAGCTGTGAGAGGATGAACCTTGCTAATCTAGGTGCAAGTTCAACTCGTACGGGACTTATACCAAAGGACTGGTATATTAACAAGACTTCAGTACAACGATCTTTGTTATCTTTTCTGCTGTTTGCTATGGAATTGGTGGGGGATTGTTAAAAATTGGCCCATGGGTGGCCCATTTCCTATAATTCCAAAGCATGCATGGCTTAGTACCATATTGCCTAGCCAAGTGGAGGAAAGGCAACTTAAAAGGCAGAGTCCTTGTCGCCTCTTGATTAATGTGACACTTGGTATGGGAATGGCATAGGGTGGATAGTGGCTAAACACACACAGGCACATGCACGCGTATTCGCGTATTTTTGCGTGAAAATCCGTGTGACTTGTGACTTGCGATGAGCGACCGCGCCGTGTCGTAGTGTGTCTCCTAGCACTTTGAATTCACTTTTTTTGCTGAATCTTGCAATTCTCTCTGGTCATTCTATTTAAATGCGATTTAAATATTCTAGTGTCATAAACACCATCAGTTTCTAGTAACTAGTAACTGCCGACATTGTACAATCAGTTACAAGTAACTGCCGCATTACGCTATTAGTTACTGATGAACGTGTTTAAAAACACCTGGAGATGTCCAGGCTTGACTGTAACACCCCATAAATCTCAACTGTGGTACAAGAAAAATTCGACAGCATTTCCCCTAAAACAGGACAATACGGAAGCAATTCAAATAGGAGTAATATCACGACATCAATACTAGAGACAACGAGTCTAATTTAACCAGGTATCAACCATGAATATAACACAACTCTAATGGGACAACCATAAACGAGAACAAGTTTAAAGGGAACAACAATGGGTATATATGTAATAAAATTGCATCCAACTAATGAATTATTTAAAGCACTAGTTCATGTGAGTCGTGATGACACCAGAAGATTTATTGTGTTGCTAGCCCACCCTTCATGCTTACGACTCACGTGCGCTACCTGGAAACATCAAAACAGCAAGTAGTGAGATTGGGTAATCTCAGCAAGCGGAACAACTAATACAAATAACACATCCACCATATATCTAGCATTCCACATTCCTCATATCCAATACCACATCAAAGAGTCCACACCACTTTAGTAAAATGCATATGATTGATGCACATGCTTATGCCATGTTCCTCCTCACCGTGCCCTTTCTCAGGAACATACGGTGTTGTACCGGTACGGTCGCGCATGCTGGCGTCGACAAAAACTTCCAATGCATGATAATGCAGTTAATGCTTCATGCATGAATTCATTCAAAATTTCCTACACTGAGTTCACATGTTTGCCTACCATCTTATAGCATGGATAGAAAACAAATAACATCGAGATGAAGTAATTAGACAATTCATCAGGTAAACAACATCATTCTTCACCATACTCATGATTCATAGCCAAACCACAGTATCACAATGCTAGTCAGAATATAGCAATCCTATAAGCAAGCAATTAAACCATGTATGATTGCTGTAATTGAAGATTATAATGAAGGCGAAGCAAACAACGATGCATAGCTTAACCATACAACTACTTCCACTTGCCTTTACCGACGTGGACGATGAACCTAGTTGCGCCCAGCAGTGGCACCACCTGAACAAACATTGTTTTAGTACATAGCGACATCACAATTGAACACACAATTCAAACACACGCTTCCTACTCCCCGTTCCCATTTAAACGCCAAAAACCCCGATCTGTCCGGATCGAATAGCAGCACCCTCTCTTCCCAATTTCGTATATTTTTTTCTGCTGTTCATAAAAATACAAAAAAATACAGTAGCTAGATATTGACGAGATCTACAACTTTCATGAAGGTCAAAAATTTCAATTCCGCTGTTAAACATGCCTAAACAACCATCCAACACAGTGGACGAAATCTGTTTCCAGATTCTGTTCGTCATCTTCCAACAGCGATAACTCTCAGACCAACGCCCCAAAAATTCTGAAAAAATTACAGAAGCTAGATCTCGATGTTGTCTACAACTTTCTAGTTATAGGTTTTAGCAGGAAAAAACATATATGCCACGTAAAATGCTAAATAATCCGCGCTGCACAATCTCCCCTTTTAGAAACAGCACCACGTGAACAACTACCCTTCTACCCAATCAAAATCCATCCAAACCAAACACCACCAGATCTAATACACTCCTAATCCTAGGTAGAACAGGGGGTAAAAGATCGGGAATTTTACCTTGAGTTCTCCCTTGTGAACCCACGAAGAACGCGCGACGAACACCAAATCTGAAAATCTGCTCGTCCTCCACACCTTCTCGGATCCTCTTCTCGATTTTCCCTTCAGGTTTTGCGGTGTATCCTTGAGCCTCCACTCTGGGAAGAGGGAGGAGGGGGCGGCTGCCAGGGGGTGGTGGGAGGAGGTGCCTAGGGTTGCAAGGGGCGCCCGGCAGGCTGCATCACCCGCAAATTGGCCCACCAAGCACCGGCAGGGCCCTGGAGCTGCTGCGCCGCGAAGTGGGCCTTCTGGAGCTCCCCACAGTCGATAAGAGCAAACTTCTGCTCTATCGTGCGCAGCCAATCGTCGGCCTCCAACGGATCGGTGGCCCGTGAGAAGACCGGTGGCTGCGTGTGCAGGAAGTCGAGATAGCTGGTGGGCCGACCTCGCCCATCACCGCGGCCACCATGCTGGACCCGATCCTGGACTAGCATCTCCAGGATCCGATTTGTCGCCTCCTGGTGCTGCTCGGTCCGCTGCAGAATATCCAACACGTTGGGAGGAGGCGGCGGATCGGCACCCTCTAGCCGCTGTCGCTCGGCACCTCCATCACCCCCAGAGGTGGAAGCCCCGCGGGTCCGCATTCTGTCGTCAGTTAAGGTCAGACAACAAGAGTTAGACTCTAACTAGCGGCATCTCGAACTGAACCCAGACCTAGACTGCAGCACCCCGCACGGGTGTCCTACAAGTCTGACACACCAAAACATAACACATGATGCAACGGCCATGCACATGCATGATATGAAATGGGATGAAATGCACGATTCCAACGTAATTCTCTCAATCATCACTATAACCTAGGGCGAGGATGGTATTACTCCCTACCTAATGCAGTATGACAATCCTAAACAATTCCTAACTGGTCGTCAAGTTGGGGTCCGTCTTTGTGCGCCTTGCTCTGATACCAGCCCTGAGAGGAGCCGCCCAGATCGTCCTCGAGTTGTTGGATGAATAGTTACTCCCGTCGGATTTGGATTCTAGCAACGAATCACCGGAGGCGATCCCGATGCTAATACCCAAGCCCAAACGAGACAACTCTACGACTTCCAACGACTCGACAACAACCCCGGTATTCCCCCGGTATGCGATCCGAAACTTGCCCAGGATCCCCACATACCGGTTCCCAATGCCATATCAAACATCAATTCGCACAAAGGGGCATCGAGCCCCCAAGCTCACTACCAGAGACGCAAGAACGCGGAAGCAAACAAACACACCACACGGCACAAAGAGGCCCAACAAAGACAACCAACAAAACGACCAAGCGAAAAGCAGACGCGTTCCATTACAGAAATAAAGGTAGCAGCTGTTCACAAAAGTATCACCCACTACACTATACAACAAAGGTAAAACACCTAAGTGTCATGCCCTGAACACTCCGGCGCCACGCTCTGTAAACGACCTCTACTCGGTGCCCCTTGGATCCTGCGATAAGCGATGAGGGGCAAAACTTCGCACCCATTGGATCCTCACCTGCAAAACCACAAAGCAGAAGCCTGAGTACGGAAGGTACTCGCAAGTCTTACCCGGGGTCCATATATGACCGACTCCAAAGGAGATGCATTTGGCGGTAGCAAGGTAAACAGGCTTAGGTTAAAAGTGCGAAAATGCTTAACTTTGTTTCAGTTTTTGTCATCTACTCAAGTTTTTCTCAATATAGCTAGCAATTGTAACCGCACCTACCTCTAACAGGATATTGTAATTAACAGAATGTAAGGCAAGTCATCTCATATCAAAATTTAGCTCAAGCCCAACGGCGAACCACAAGTTCAAGTTGTTTACTACGCAGAAGAAGTTCAGATCAAGCTTGCTCATATCCGAGAGCGCGGCAATTCGAATCGCTTAATTAACCTGCGAGGAAGCATTGATCGCACGACACTTACCACAAGGGCCTAGTGTCAACCCCCTCCCAATCATACCCAATCGCTGAAGCGTCCTCCTGTGGCCCGAAAACCTAGCACCCCCTCGAGCAGCCCCAAGCCCAGCTTGGCGCTCGAGAGTCGGCCTAAGCCTCGCCCTCAACCACGTCCAACCACAGGAAGGTACGGTCCATCGATTCCGTATGAGAGAAAGAGTGGCTTACCGTACCATAATCGGGCATGCGACCAACCGGGGTGTACTCAATCTGATTCCACTTACGGATCGGTCCTCAACTGACACAGACGGGGCTACACATTTGAGTCTCCATACCCAAATGAACCAACTCCCCGCCCGGTCCACAATTCATTTCTTTCCAAAACCTTTCCCAATTCCAAGTCCAACATAATGTAGTATGTGTGTATTAATATCAACCGCAAGTGACAGAACCCTCAGTCACTTGGCCCAAACCCCGACATCTAAGCATTCTAAGCACGGACTCATTAATACCCATAGTCTAGCTCAAAAGGAGGTATTCGACGAATACAAGGGGGTACGTGCAGCAAATAGGATCTATTCCTATCCCACATGGCAATTCCTAATGCAATACTTAACATTTCAATTAATCACATTATTCTCAAAAATAACGATACATAAGGATAAACATGCTTAGGTGCTTGCCTTGCTCTTCTGCTGGTGGGTCGGCAACAGTCGGCTCTCCGGCAGTACCCTCAGTCACCGCGGCGTCAGTCTCCGCGGGATCGCTCTCTACACGAGTACAATGCATAATGAGATGCATGCCATGCGAATGAAATGAACACAAAAGGAAAACCCCGACGAAACAACGCGACCGAACAGGTTAACGAAACCGGACAGACTAGCCTAACCCGGACAGTCCGGTTATTTGATCCGGACAGTCCGGATAACCCGGATACTCCGGACCTTGTGTCCGGATACTCCGGCCTAGGGCGGATACTCCGGACTGGGGGTCCGGACACTCCGAACCTGGCGCACCTCACCATACAACTCAACGGACTGAGGTGCCGCCAAGTCCCACGGCATCGTGGGGACCCGACCTATGACATTCCCACACGCGGCAAGGCCGAGGGAACTTCAAGCTAGCTAAACCTCGAGAAAACGACACCCAACTACAAAACCACAAGCCGACTCTAATCGGCCCATGGATTGGCATTACCACTACCCGATCTACCTCACTAGTACCCACATTCATCAATCCAAGCCCCAAACCCTAGAGCTCAAGATTCAACTCCAAAACTCCCAAACCCAAACCTAATTCCCAAACCCACCATGGATGACCCTAAGACCCAAGAACCCTACGAATCAACCCCCAAGAAGAGGACCTACCTCCAAGTGGGACGGAGGAGAGGCAATGCCGGGTGGAGGATGGAGGATGCCGGCGTGAGGAGGAGTTCCCGGGGATGGAGGAGTCGCCGGGGAGGAGCCACGGAGGGTCACCGGCCGGTGGGGCTCGCCGGAGAGGAGCTCGGGGTGGTGGAGACGCACAGGGGAGGTGGGAAAGAGACCAAGTGAGGTGGGGTGAATGGGGGACCACGAAATGGGACTTTTATACAAAATCCCGCACGATCCGGACACTCCGGATGCTCAACCCGGAGACTCCGGGTTGGGGTCTTCGGTGGAATCAACCCGGACACTCTGGACAATTGGTCCGGACACTCCGGGTTGGGGTGTTCGGCCACTTCAACTCGGATACTTCGGACATTTTGTCCGGACATTCCGGGTCTGATCCGGATACTCCGGATGTTTAATCCGGACTCTCCGGATGTCCCAGATTTTTTTTGGAACTTGGGGCCTTGACAATAAGCTGTACTGTGGTGTTGAACTATTGAACCTTGTCGGCCTTCCTCCTCGGCATGCACTGTGAAGGAGGGTGAGTGGTATCTCCGAGCCATTGCCATGGAGTTTACCTGCACGGGGAGGCAATAAGGTTTCTGGGCAGCGCTTCAGCGCGACCGCTTTTTTTCTTCCTCATCGTTGATTACTTTCACGACCGCGTTTGCACTGCACTTCTTCCTACTCTTCAACAAGCCCAACTGTAAGTTGTTTGTCTGATCGATCAACTCCATTAATTTACAATACTTGAGCATATTCTGAAGTACAATGTGTTACCTGCTGTTTTCTGCATATATAGTCTTTTGTTATATTTGCCTCAGTATAAAATCTGGAATACAAATATTACGCATGTTTTCAATAGTATTTACCCAAGCAAATATTATAAAGAAGTTCATTTCTTAACCTTCAACTATGGTCCGAGTTTCAATTTAACCCGCAACTCCAAAATCGCCCAGAACGGAACCCTTGACTATCAATACCGGGCCTCATGACCTGGTCATTAGACCCAATCCAGTCCAGTCTAATTGCCCTCTATCTTTTCTCTTCCTCATTCCTTTCTATTTGTCTCTCTCCACACCAGAGTTGAGCTGGGCTCAGGCTCGCTGGCCACCGAGCCATCAGGCCGGGATTGAGAGATACATCCAGGAGAGGACAAGAAAGAGGGAGGCAGCGGTGGTCAGGATCTGCGACAGTGTGGTGGAGTATGAAGATGGTGGAGCCTCTATGGCGGGCCAGTGGTGGTGGCGCGGTGCTCGATGGTGGTTGGACTTGAGGGAGGAGTAGCACTTGGAAAGATCCAAAGCACCACTTCCCCTCCATCATCGTGTTCACGCAACCGCCGTCGTTCTCCATGGCCATCCTCCTCCCCGACACCCTCTCCTCTGTCACCACACCCACGGGCTTCGCCTCACTGCCTAGCAGTGCGCTCGCCTACATCGCGGCACCCACACCACTGAGGCCAACCTCATCGCTAATGCCCTCACCTTTGTCACCCTCCACCTTGAATCTAGCACGGATATGGCCCGGTGGCGTCGAATTCAACGTCAAATCTGCACGAATCTAATGGGCCAGTAAATTTTTGAGGCATAGTGCCAAGCTAGCCAAAACCACCCTGGCTTAGGCTGAGGGAGTGTGTTGAACCGGTTTGGAGAGTTTGAAGTTGTCAAGTGAATGGTTTTGAAGTTACAGGTTGAAATTCAGACTTAGGCCGCAGTTGAAGGTTGAAAATTGATATTTTTCCTGAATTTTATTGGCATTTTAGTTCCCCAGGTTTGTTAACCAAATCCTAAGAAGTATGCAATCCTAAGAAGGATTCTTATTTACTACTCTCTCCGTCTAAGTTTATAAGATGTATTTTTTCTTGGCACAGAGAATATGAAAACATAGAAAATGAATAGATTACCTCTAATTATTATCACTAAGCATTATATTCAATGCATGCATGTAGAGAATATAAAGTAAAAATGTATATTTATTAGGGATATTGAGGGAAATCACACTAATTTTGCATGGGAATATGAAATATGCTTTATATTTATGGACAATATCATTAAAAAAATAGGTCTTGTAAACCTGAAAGATTATTAAAAAAAAATAGGCTTTATAAACTTGGGTGGAGGGAGTACCTCGGAATAAACCCGGACGAAATGCTTTTACCATCATGATTGACATGATTTTCTAATTTATCAGGTGAGATTGATCCTAGGTTTGCTTGATTGGAACACTGTCAAACCGGAAAGTCTGATAGTTGTCATTACATGACTTGCAGTAGTGGAGCAGGATGGCGAAACTGTGGATAATGAATGCGCTACAGCATCAATATGTGTGTAGCTTCAAATCTTCAATAGTTGGCAATGTACACGAGAAATAGTGGTGATTTACAATGTATGTAATATTTAACAGGGAAGCATTATTATTTCAGTCTTTCTACGGACGACAAGCGACTAGCTAGAGGAGGTCCCTGAGAGTTGTCGAAGTCCTTGCGTTCTTCTTTTTCCCCTGAAAAAAAACGTGCATGCTTCCCATCATAGTAATATCTGTTGCCTTACAACTGGCTAAGAAAGAAAATACCTGTACACCAGACGTGGTACAGAATAGATAGCCAGATTTTAGGTTCAGATTTGCCTAGCTGGTCTGCGTACCTGGTGGTGCTTTCTTCTGCCTGGGGTGCCGAGCTGCAGTGGCCGGCCATGCTCGTCGTACAGGATGAGCCCGCTGAACCGCGGCAGCTCGCACCGCATCCCCATCAGTATCCTCCGCTGCCACAACGGCCTCATCGGCGTACCTGGCGTCCTGCACCACTCCGGCGCGCCTCGGTCCGTCGCCGTGCTGCACCCGGACGTCGGCAGCCTCCCTCCCGCCGCGACAGGCTCAACCGCGGCACCTCTGGTGCTGCCACAGCCACACCTCAGCCCGGGCTTCGGAGCGCAGAATCTCCTGTCCTGCACATCTGTGCCTTGGTGTCTGCACTTCTCGTGTTTTCTGCAGGTATCTGCTGCTAGCTTGCCAGGTTTCTGGAGCTGTGACGTCCGACCAGAATCGTGTGCCCGGAACACCAGCGCCTCCGGCCTAGACGGCCGGCGGTCGCTTCTGACGACGAAGAGCGCCTTCGGCACGCCGCGCCTCGGCTCGGGACGCCGCTTCGTCGCCTTAGATTGCAACATAGATGCACAGAGCCCCATGGGAGCTGCCTGCATGCACAAAGGATCGTGGCAACCTAGGAAGTAGGAATTAATTCAGATGGAAATTAAGTACTATACATGCACGTACGTTGGTATTTGATCATAATTCGCGCTGGTTTGTTTTTATATGGGGCAGCAAGCATCCAAGATGGCTAATCTCGGGAGTGAGCTAGCTAGCTGGGGAGGTAAAGGAAAGGTAGAACTAGCAATCTGGGCTCTCTTTCTTCTTCCTTGCGCCGGAGTATATTTCCCAACCGATGCTAAAGAATACGTAAATGTAGGGTTCTAACGAATTGCTTCATGCACACGGAGCTAAGAGAAGCGCATGCAGGTTGCCGCTTGTGAGGCCGTGTGTGTACGTATCACGGCCGTCTTGGTTGCGTTCATTGTGCGTTCCTTGCATGGGACTCGTGTATTCCCAAGTTTGGTAGCCTTTGCATCGAGGTGACCTGATGGGCATGGTTTCCTGCCGCGAGTGTTTTTTTTATTAAATAGCACTTAAATTTTAAGTCTTTAAATCTAACTAGATTCAATTAATAGAATCAATTTGCTATCTCTCCTCATATTTTTTAAGTACTCTACAGGCAAAAAAAGTTAGTGCTTACAAACCAAAAAACACTCGAGTGCTACTTAGCAATTTTTTTTTTCTAATTTTCTCGGTCCACCGTAACTTTTCCTTGCCCAATTAATTTTTCTCTTGTTTTTACCAGAAGCTCAGGCTTGTTGCTCCAATCCTTTGTCCTAATGCATCACACAAACCTACCAATAACAGCTCTCTGTCCGTACCATAAAATTGTCGAGTCTTTTCGAGAACTAGTTAACGTGCACGTGGAATCCATTGCCCAAAATATGAAGGCAGTAATATTAAACTAGGAAAGTGAGCGCGGCGCACGCCGCGCACGTGAACGAAAAATAAATTTGTGTTGTTTTTTCGGAGAAAAAACGGACAACAAAAACATTTATTTCGGGAAAAACAAGGAAAAATAGACTACGAAAGCATTCTTTCCAGGGAAAATGGAAAACTTTTTTTTTTCGGAGGAAAACGGGCCACGAAAATATTTTTTCCGGGGAAAACGAATAAAAACGGGCCACGAAAATATTTTTCACGGATAACGAAAATATTTTTTTCCGTGAAAAATGAGAAAAAACGGACCATGAAAACATTTTTCCAAGAAAAACTGCGGTGCACGCCGCGCGCGTGAACAAAAAACGGATTTACATTTTTTTTGGAGAAAAAACGGACCATGAAAACATTTTTCCAAGAAAAACTGCGGTGCACGCCGCGCGCGTGAACAAAAAACGGATCACGAAAATATTTTTTCGGGAAAAACGGCCCACGAAAACATAAAAACGAGGGAAAACGGACCACGAAAACATTTTCCCGGGAAAAAGGAGGGAAAACAAACCCCAAAAACACTTTTCCCGGGAAAAATGAGAAGAAACGGACCCCGAAAATATTTTTTCGGGAAAAACAGAGAAAAGACGAACGAAAAACGAATTTTCATTTTTTTTTAGGAAAAATAGACCACAAAAACATTTTTTCTGGGCAAAACAGAGAAAGGATCTGGACGTAAAGCGCGGGGACCTATTTGTTATAATTTTGGACCTATCGCTATTTTGAAAAATTAGAAAAGAGCTCGCTCGCGATTTGTATTTAACGGGAGCCCTCTTATGTAAAATGGCGAATGAGGGATCTAAACGCGAACCGGAAAAAAATCTTCCCCTCACATAAAATAGCAAAGGATCTCTTCGTAATTTGGAAGGACCTATCCGCGATTTGGAGGAATAAATGGGTTTTTTCGGAAAATTGAAGGGGGTGAGGTGGAGACTTGAGGAGGCTTGAAACCTCCCAGATGTAATGGAGGGATAATTCTAGTCGATTTCGTATCTTATATAATACTATAAAAGTTACTGCAGCAGTATTCTAAATTATAAACTTTAAAAATTGCCTTGCACGCGCCAACGCATTTCCTGAATGAAATAGAACAATGCCATGAATTAGTGAATCCTTCAGGCCATCCTAGATTGATATACGAATTTATCTTTTTTGTAACTTCTAGTATAGGACGAATTTGATCATAAAATTTTATACGTAGATGGGGTAAGTTGAGATGTACATCCATGATTTTTTTCAGAATTTTTTGAAACTTTTTTTAGTTTGATTACACGGTGATTGCACCAAATATTTGATTGCATTGGATATGCCCCCTTAAGTAGAATAACCCGGCCGGCCCGTTCCGATTTTTGGCTTGGGCCAAGGGTTTTGGCCCGTAGGCCTAGCCTAAAGCAAGAAAAGGCCCGACAAAATAATACAATAATAAATATTTTGTTTAAAAAATAATTAAGGGATAATATTTTATTCATAATAATAATAAACAATATTTTATTTGGGAAGATGGCATGGCCTGGGCCCGATCTTTCAAGGTTGGGATTTTCCATGCCCGGTCTGAATCCCGGTCTGGCCTAGCATTTGAAGCTTGAACATATCTACTCTTAGTCTCTGTTTAATGTAACTTCTACTCTTAGCTTCTTGTTCATATCTTATACTAAACGCTCGGCTTCCCAAAACGAGTAAATTATACTTCTTCCTAGGAACAGTCCCAAAAATGAACTAAGGAGGAGGAGCAACCTTTCCATAGATCTCTACTATATAAAGTGAGAGTTTCTTCCCACGTCACATTAATTATCCTGTTTAATTGCCCTACTTAATTGCCCTGCTTAATTGCCCTACGCAAGAAACGAAGCGTTGCTTTAATTAGTCAGCTTTTGCAAGAAACGAAGCGTTAAAGATAGATGTTTGATCTTATGAAATAGTATTTTTTTTATTTTTTAATCTTTATTTTTCGTTATCAATTTTGTTTTTCGTAACAACGCACGGGAATATAACTAGTTATCTGGTAAGTCGGACTACAAGAAGCAAGAAAACACATTGAAGTTGCACTCCATTACCCGCAAATACCACCGAAGTACCCCTTACCCCTATGGTCCCCTTCGCTTCCACAGTTCCACTTCTCGACAGTTCTCCTTTCACCTGCGAGACTTCTCATCGTGATAGGGCAGAGTGATCGGCACCACGCCCACCGTGTCCATCCCCGCCGCCTCAAAGCCAACAGCCTCCAGCCCTACCGCCTCAAAGCCAGCCGCCTCCAGCCCCTTCGCCACCAGAACGGCCTCCTCCAAACCTGCCGCCTCGAGGCCACACCGCCTTCAGCCCCACAGCCAGGCACACCCCCTCCAGCCCCACCGCCTCCAGCATCGAGCACCTGCTTTCGCGAAGGTAAGCTTGCCTGCTGTCCTTCCCCCTTTCCCTCCCTACTCCTCCCTAGATGAATATACCACAATATGGCATATGTTTGGGATGAGTTGTTTTGGATGAGCTCAAATTGAGACAATAATATGGCATATGTAGCTTATGTTTCATTATCATGTCTTTTCAATGCAGCCGCCCTTTGCCTGTAAGCAAATAATTCGTAGACTTACATGACATTTTCAACCAGGAAAAGATTGCCATTATACCATGTACAGTAATCTTTCTAGCTGCCAAAGCAATTCCATAATCGCGAAAATCACGCAATTGTCATTGATTTTGGGAACCCTGATCCGAGGAACTTGATAAGAATAATTAAGCATCTACTTAGTGGCATGCTTACTTTTACCCAACTTGCAGCCAAGGTTCAAAATCCTAGCGAAATTTTAGAAATTTTGTCCGAGATTTTGGATTTTGGCCAGGGATGAGATTCTAAATCCCGACAAAATAAAAAATTTGAAAAAAAAAATAGTAAATTGCTACAGTGATTTCGGAAATTTCACCAAATTTGACCGAAATCTAGGTGTTTTTTTTACCATTTTTGACTTTTTTGACCATATTTGATCGGATTTGGTCCAATAACACTTAATAAAGTCATCTTCATGAAAATTTGTTGAAAAACCAAAATTTTGAGACATTTTATAATTTTGGTAGAAACACTTTTATATTTTTATAACATTTTACAAGCATGATAATGCTATGATAAATTTATGGTACTATACTTAGAAGTGTAGGATCATACCAAAAAATTTTAAAAAGAATTGAACTTCATCTGTTATCTTTAAAAAATCAAAAATAGAATGAACAAAACTAAGATAGTAACCTTGTCAGAATTTTATAACTTTTCTTGATTGTGATCATGATCCAAAATTTTTATGAGAGCTTAGGTATTGCCTCAGTACCATTCTATAAAAAAATTTAAAATTTTAAACCTTTTAAATTTGCTCATTCAAATCTATGGAAGCATTGAACTTCATTTGTTGTAAGAATTTTATAAATTCACTGAAGTGTGATCATGGTCCAAAATTTTTATGAGAGCTTAAAAATTTCCTTAGCACCCTTCTATAAAAGTTTCAAAAATTCTAAACCTTTTTTGGCTGCTCAAGCAAATCTATATATTGATCATCAGGCTTTTATCAGGACGTAATACTGTCAGAATTTTTGAAACTTCTTGAAGCTTGATCATCATATGAAAATTTAAATTAAACATTTATGATTCATGCAGATCATACAAAAAAAATTCAGAATTT
Source organism: Rhipidocladum racemiflorum (assembly GCA_036346355.1). Classification (NCBI taxonomy): domain Eukaryota; kingdom Viridiplantae; phylum Streptophyta; class Magnoliopsida; order Poales; family Poaceae; genus Rhipidocladum; species Rhipidocladum racemiflorum. The sequence goes on along the minus strand of CM070572.1, from coordinate 56,346,968 downwards.
TCTAGCATGGCTTGGACCATTTTTCATTCAATTGAAATTTATTGGTCAACCTTTGGTAGTACTGTCTGAATTTTTGAAAATTTCTCAAGCTTGATTATCATCGAACATTTTTATGGAAAAATTATTGATGTATCAGGACTATCCACAAAAATTTTCAAAATTTTCTAACATTTTTTTTACATAATTTTTCATTCATTTAAAATTTGTCGATCAACCTTTTATCAGGACAGTAGCATTGTCAGAATTTTTAAACTTCCTCAAGCTTGACCATCATCCGAAATTTTTATGGGAACATTACTGATGGGTTAGGATCATCCAAAAAAAATTAAAATTTTTTAACATCGTTGGAACCATTTTTTGCTATGTTCAAATTTGACGAGATTTCGGCAATTTCGAATAAAATTTCTTTTTTTTACCAAAATCTCGAAAATCTCAACGCGGGTGATCTGCCCGTGACATGCTCTTTGCCGAAGCTAGAGTCGCGGCTGGAGGAGTCCTCCAGCAAGTCGTGGATGGACGTCGACACATAACCGGTCATCGCCACGGGTTCTGAGCCCGTGGGTGTCGACGTGCGTCCGTCGGGGGAAGCGTGGCTCGCGACATGCCCCGGCATCGAGGCCTGTACAGAGGCCTCGAGCCGAAGGTTGCCGAGGATGTCGGCGACGGTATCCAGGCTCCTGGTGGGGGCCTGGTCCCGGAACACGGCGGGGACGAGCATGAGCTCTCCTGCCGAAGTGACGATGAAGTCGAGGGCGCCGAAGTGGATCCAGCCCCTCGACGCGGGTGAGTCGCCGCTGACGGAAGAAGTCATCGAGGAGATGAACTGGGAGACGATGTCGACGTGCGAAGCCCCCTACCTGGCGCGCCAACTGTCAGGGTTTCGAGTCCCGGCAATACGATTTGTAAGTCTAGAGGGGTCGCGCGCCCCCACTCCTCGAATGGCCTGACTCAGGGAGCCCAAGATGTATACTGGTTCGGGCCGAATGTCCCTACTCCAGTTCGTGCGTGGATCTGTATTGCTTTCGGTTGTGAGGTTACCAGCATTTTTTGCCTTAGGAGGAAAAAGAGTTCCTGTATCGGTCGATTCGTCCTCCCCCCCCCTTCGAGGGCCCTGCCTCCCTTTATATAGCCGAAGGGGGCAAGTGACATGGGGGGTCTAGAAAGAGAAAAAGAAAAAGAAAAGGATGGTGTGTCCCTAGCCTGTTGGTGGGTCGGTAGACACATTGGGTGGCGTGGTTTTTTGCCCCGTTGGGAAGTGGCGTACCTACCCCCTGCACATCTGCCAGATGCTGAGGTAGGGCTTTGACTCTGGTGCAGTCTTGGGAGGGTGCGCATTCGTCTGCTGCGCCCGTCTGGGTGACGTGACCGGTGTCTTGACTTTGGTGCCTTTCTTGCAGGGTAGCCACCTGCCCATGTATAGTCGCCCTGAGCTGTCGTGTCCGTTGGTTAGGCGGCCAGTTTTAGGCGGGGGTGTCGAGCTCCCCTTAGGCAAAGTCGCCCTTGGCTCGCTCGGCGCCATCGAGGTGTCCGACCTACGGGCGTCGGACCGATCCCCAGCTGGCTCGGTCGGGGACGAGTGTCCCTTGCGGCCCAGCGAGGCCTGCGGCCGAAGTAGGGCCTGGGGCGGCTCGATTGCCTTCTCGGGCCGCTGGGGGTACCCATGGTATAAGTATTCGTCACCGACCCAAAATTCTTTTGCAGAATTCAATTTGTATAGTTCTGCCTAGAATAAAATCTAAAAGCAAAAAATGGACTACCATTTGCAAAATCAAGCAGCACACCATTAGATTGAAAGGGACAATCACCACAGGAAGTAATACAACTTGTCAGTAATCTCTGCTGTGTTATTGTTACTAGCTGAGTGCCCGTGCGTTGCTACGGACAAAAAAAAAATGTAATATTACCTTAATACATCAAGTTGCTCTTGCCGTGCTCAGTCTGTGCCACATTCCGAGTCTGTTGCCAGATGCTTCATGGCTTCCATAGTGACTGCCTTTGACTTAATCTTTTGGGTCTTGTGCTTCTTCTCCACATTCTTCCCTGCAACCATCTTGTATCCAAAAAAGTAAACATAAGTTAGAAATCGACTGCTAAGCACAACAACATTTGGGTGGTGGTGGGTGGGGGGGGGGGGGGGAGCAAAGAAGCATGTAAGTTGAAAATTTGAAAGGAACAAACCTCTCACAAATGGCAACTATCTTGATAATCCTATCATAGTGGGTGCAGCATGTAGGGCAGGCCCCTCTATGTTATCCTCCTAAGCTATCCATGATGTGGTGCCAACACTAGGCACAAATCTGCAGAGCTGCATAGACAAAATTAAACAACGCTCCAGCTATTTACACAGGTGGTAGTGGGGAATCATATACAATGAGATGGTAGTAACTCGTAGCCACATTTGCAGGGCTTGAGCTGCTGTTTAGTGATGTCCATATCCTCAACATAGTACGGGCAAATGTGGTCTCCATCATCACTCATCATCATCCTAAGGGAACAAAAAGAAGGAAGACAAGAGCTTGAGAAAAAGTCTTGCAATCGAACCCCAACCAGCATCAGGAGACAAGAAAGAGAAAGAAAAGGCATCAATTTTGAGGAGAAAAAAACCCAAATATATAGACACGATGTCTGTAATCCTTGAGCTATCACAACAAACTTGAGATCCCAAATAAGCACCGCTAGAGAAATAGAGGCCATTCTTGAAGCTAGCTCATACCTAAAGATGAAATTTGAGATGAAGGATTTGGGTGGAACCATGTCTCGATTTCAAATTAATTTTCCTCGTGGCATATTCTTGCTCCAAAACACCAACATCAAGAAAGTGCCAGAGAGATTCTATCTTGATAATTCTCATCCAACGGGTACACACATGATTTAGAACAATAGAAGTGGAGAAAGATCCATATGGACCTAAATGAGAGAATGCAAATATATTTGGGCCCAAAATTCCATACTTGAGTGCTATTGGACCACTATTATACCTTGCCAATTTTACTAGGCATGGTATTGCTATTGTAGTAAGTTGTTTAGCAAGACATAGTACTAAGCCCACTAAGAGGCAACGGAATGGATAAAAGGAATTCTTAAATACCTACAAGGTACAAATGTTCTTGGACTTTATTATCACAAGGGTCAAGATACAAACATGATAGGTTAGTCGAATACTTGCTATTTGACTAATCCCCATAATGCCATGTCACATACTGGATATATGTTTCTAAGCATTCCATGGAAATCTTTGAAACAGATGATTGTTTGTTACATCAACAAATCATTTTGAAATAATTTTACTATATGAGACTACTTGAGAGTGCATTTGACTTAGAAGATTGATCCATTAGCATTCGGCTCACAAAGGCCCATTAGAATAGTTTAATCCCATATTGTTTATCGAAGCATGTACCATACCTACGGACAAAACATCAATAAAGAGAGAAGTTGTCCAGATTGTATCTTGTGTTTCTTATTCATCTACTTTTCGTATATATCAAACGTGACCACCATCCTAAACAATGGTTTCAACAAATTTGGGAAGCCATTGATAGCACTGTTTAATAATACAGAAAATAGCAAAATGCTACTGTACCAGAATTCATCATAATGGAACTTTGTTGACTAGATATTAGATGTTTTAAGCATTGGCATGCAAACTACGAAAATTAAAATTCACCATTGACTGGTTGAGCAGTTTTGTGATATTGTAGATAGCATTGATTTAATAGTAAGAACACGGAAAGTAGAAACACGATACTAGATTTGAATTCATATTGATTTGAACTTAGTGTACTCAAATTAAATGCTTAAAGATATGGCATGAAAAATGGGGAAATATTGTTGTTCATTTTGCTATTAATGCTCGCGGAAGAAGCACGAATCAATGAATAGCAAATTGTACAAATTTATTCAGGAGTCCAAATCCATGTCACACTCCTGGATATATATATAATGATGAGCCTAAAAGTGCACAATTCTGATAATTGTGTTATGATATAGATATAATCCTAGTTCAAGTATGGAAGGACTCTATCTATTGGTGGGCGAATCTGAATCTATTTTATGTTGGTTTTGCTATATATTGGGCACTCTCTTGTACAGAGAGAATCAATCTAATAAAGAGAGAGATTTGCCCTCTCTACTTTGTGTATGCTCCCAGTTCTTGTTCTTGCGATTTTGTTAGCATGCTTTTGATTGATCGTAGGTGAACGACTACATTTTACAACATGTTATCAGCACAAAGCTCTACAAGGTCAAGCCTGAGATCAATCTACGTCGTTCTATATCTAGAAGACAAGTGACAAAGCTAAAAAAGCACACGGGATCACGATTAGAGTGACACCGCAAACCAGTCGCACTACATGCATGCTCCCATCGAGGCGATCAAGCACAACAGAGAAGCAACAAGCTTTCTAATTGCCATGCTTAATTTATGTGTTTTCTTCTAATTGCTTAATTTAGCTGTGTATGGATGTGATTTGAATGCGTGTGCTAACTACTGATCATGGGACTTGGACATTAAACACATGTGGATTTGGAATTTAATAATTTTGTGCCTCAATAATTAATTAATTTCGATACATTTTAATATAATTTCCTCACATTTTAATGATGGTATAGTCTATTATTTCTTTGTCATTAAGGCTCGCTTGAGACATAGGAATTTTGTATATAATTTATGCACGAATTGGGAAAAATTACCGCTTTCAAAATGGGATAGGTTTTATTATGCATTTTTCTTTCCAACTTGATAATACAAACATGTACAAGTTATTTTCAAATTATTAGATTAAATACTCACAATAAAAATGACACCGTTATAATAACAAGTCATGGTAATGATGACGCAAGATTAATCCCTCTCTCTCTTCACCATGTATACACATAAACATGTGATTTTAGTCGTTTGGAAAGATACAAGCTCCACGTAGAAAAAAATCTACACATATCATGAGATCTCTAGAAGTGCTAAGCCATCTTAGTTCTACAAAATTGCTTATGTGACATATACTTATGCTATACTCAAATATTTCATATCATGCCAATATTATGTTTCTAGCACTTCTAAGAAAACTAACCTGTTGCATTTGTCCAATCTTCTAGAACATTCTTTTTTCTATTGTTGGATTTTATTTTTTATCTTGTAGTGCAAATTTTGTAGAAAACGTGAGCTAGTCCTAACTCTTCATTTCAATTGGGTAGAAATGGTTACCTTGCAATTGGGAATTTGAATGTCCTTTAAAAAAATGGCTGGCATATGTGATGTTGTTTTATGTCATATAGGGAGTGATGTGCAAAGTATAAAGAGTTACTCTATTTTTCTCACTATTTCTGTCCTAGCCTTATCCATGTAAGTGCAACAATTATAACTCACTTACTGTCATACTAGATACGTAGGCGCAACGCCACGCTGTGTGCTAGTAGCCGCTGCGTGAGGGTCATTTTATGGAAAACAATGAAATAGAAATACATTAGTAGCATTTTTAGAATTTTAAAAAATCGCACAGGTTTGACTTTTTAATATAATCAGGTAATAAAATGAATTTTTTTGGTTTATTTTGGTTTTTTCGGAAAAGTCGCGTGGGGAAATGTTCTTTTGGATTTTTTTGGAGGCTTTTTCATATAAAAAAAATCGAGGAAATGAATTTTAGCATTTTTTTTTAGGAAACATCAAGCGGGAAAAACATTTTTTGGATTTTTTTTCAAAACAAATTAGGCGCAAAAATCAATTCTCACATAATCATGCGATAAAATAAATTTAGGGTTTTTTTGGCTTCTTCAGAAATAACTAGGCGGGGAATTTTTTTTCTGTGATTTTTGGGGGCTTTTTCAGAAACAATCGGCACAAAAACATATTTTAATATTATCAGGCGGTAAAAAGATTTTTTTTTGTATTTTCAAGAAAAATCATGCGGGAAAACCTTTTTATTTTTTCCAAAAAAAAATGAGGCCCAAAAAGGATTTTAGTATAATTTCAAAAAAGTTTAGGGGTATTTTTGGGCAAAAAAAAGTGGAACGGTATGTACTTTTCAAATTTTGGAGGGTATTTTCGTAAAAAGGGTCTTTATGTAATTTTTTTGGTATTTTATGGGGTCTTTTTTTAAAAAAATGGGCCAAAAAAACTAATTTTTTATATATTCAAGCGATAAAATGAATTTTTTTTTTGCTTTTTTGGAAAAAATAGTGCGAGGAAAACATTTTTATGGATTTCTGGTGCCTTTTTTTTTGCAAAAAAATCGAGCACAAAAACATATTTTATTATAATTTTAGAATTTTTTGAGAAAAAGTGGAGTGGGACTTATTTTTTATTTTTTGGAGGGTATTTCCTCAAAAAATGTCTTTATGTAAATTTTTTGGCTTTTTCGGAAATAATACAGTGGGTAATTTTTTGCATGGATTTTATGGGGGCTTTTTTGGCAAAAATTGGGGTAAAACATGGATTTTAATATAATCGGGCGATAAAATAATTTATTTTTTTCTTTTTCGGGAAAAATTGTGTGTGGAAAAGGTTTTTATGGATTTTTGGGGGTTTTTTCACAAAAAATTGGGGCTAAAAATGGATGTTAAGATAATTTTGAAATTTTTTAGGGGCATTTTTGGGAAAAGTGGAGCGGGACTTATGTTTTGAATTTTCGGAGGTTATTTCCACAAAGAAAGGGTCTTTATGTATAAAAAAGGACCTGTATACAATTTCAGCAATTTTTAGGAGCATTTTTGCAAAAGAACGAACACCACGCGTTAGCCCAGGCAGCTGTGCCACACGTCGCGTGAAATAAAAACGAGCGGGGTGACACGCGTGCGGGCAAGCGGGATCGAAGCCATGTCACGGGCGTAGGCGCGAGCGCTCTTCCCACTGCGCCACGTGGCCGCTGTGGGCGAGCATAGAGGAGCGGTAGTCCATTTAAACCGATCGTTAGTGCAAAGCAATCTAAACCGTTGAAGTCGCAATCAAATGGTCGAGATATGCGAAGCGACGTGGCGGGAGGAGGAGGCTGGACGTCCGTAAAGTTTAGTATATGCATTATTATTTAATCAAAGTATTAGGTGTTCTATTACTTCCATGTTTAATCAAAGCAGCAGGTGTCCATAGCCGCCGTTGTCACATCAAGTCATGCTATAATGGTCCCACCACACATGTTGGCCCGTGAAGCAGAGCACGTCTGCACCTCACTGCCTCTCTGCTCTCATAGCAGTCTCCCTCTCTCTCACACACACACACACATATATATATATATATATATACATATATATACATATATATATACTAGTAAGATGCCCGTGCGTTGCAACGGAATTTCAAAAGAGAATAATACATAATTATAATGCAGGATCCTAAATCATACAATAAATCAAATTTTTTGTAACACACATATTAAGCAAAATATATCTTTGTAAGCTAGTAAATAAATCAAATCATCTATATTGAGTTGTCCTGCAGATTTACAACTATAGGTTAGCAAAGCAACACTGACTCACCTACTGGGCCTTAGGCCCCTACTGTTCTGGCCCAAGAATAGCCTGGCAGACTCACCATCACCACCAACTCATTCTTATAATAGTTAAGATTAAGCGTACTACCGGGAGTATGTACTCTCTACCCTCTGTATATTAACTGATGTTATGGAGGTGGAAACATATTTTACAAATAGAAGTTGTTAACTGATTCCTCCTAATTAAGAAGTTTTTAACCAAATAGAAGTAGGGATCAAGTACATACACTTGGGAGTATAAAATAGGCTTCCTATAATATATATATATATATTGACGAGTACCCGTACCATGGGTACCCCGATCAGCCCGGAAACACGAACGGGCTGACCGATCATGCGAAGGCCCAAAGATCACAGAAAAGTACTTGGGCCGCGGAGAGCGAACCCCGACCTGTGCAGGACCGACCCTAAACAGTCGGCGGATTCCGATCCCGGGCGATCGGCCGGCTCCGACCGCCTAATGTTGAAGCTCGCGGTCAGTAAGCTCCACCCGCGCACGAACCAGTAGGGCCCACGCCAGTGTCAGACAACTGCCTTGTGCGCAGCGTCCCCTGGCGTCCGTACCGGGGTAGACGGCTCCTTCCCAAGACTGTCAGAGGGGCCACCGAAGAAGTCAAGCCCCCGTCCCATCGCCTGGCACACCGCAGAAGATTACGCCCACTCCCGAGGCCAAGGCAAAGTCAAGCGCCATTAAAGCCACCGAGGCTGACAGGAGCACCACGCGATACGCCACCCAGACAGCACTACGCAAGACTACTCATCACAGAGCCACCAACCCTGCCTCGGGACGGGCAGGGTTCGGTCGGACAAGACAGAAACCAGACTTCAAAGACGCGCAGGCCCCTTTCCTCGTGGTTTTCCCAAACTCCCGTGTAACCTGCCTCCTCCGTCTATATAAGGAGAGGCAGGGCCCGAGAGGGGGGGCGATGATAAAAAGAACAGTCTTCTAGGTAGCCACAACTCCCTAGCGAAAACACCAGGGGATCAGTAGGCCGACTCCCCGCCTTGCTTGTACACCTCTTGTTCATCGCCCTAAGATCAATACACCCACACCGAGCGAACTGGAGTAGGGACGTTCAGCCCGAACCAGTATACATCATCTGACTCCTTGAGTCGACCATTCGGGGAGAGGGAGCGCGCGACCCCATCCGACCACAAATTCGTATTCTTAGGTGCCACGAAACACCGCATTGGCGCGCCAGGTAGGGGTTCTCGCGCGTCTTCACCGACATCCTCATCTTCGGGTTCCCATTCTCCTCCCTGATGGCCTCCTCCCACCACGATTCACCGATGTCGAGGGGCTGGATCCGCTTCGGCACCCTCGATTTCATCGTCACCACGGCGGGAGAGCTTGTCCTCATTCCCGCTGCCATCCGGGACCTGCGTCGTCCATAAGCCTGGATGCGATTGCCGATGTCCTCGGCAACCTCCGCCTCGAGGCCCCGCATGGGCCGCTGGCGGGCCTGCTGCTACGGCAGATCGCTTTCCTAGCGACGCCGCCACGAGCCGCGGCGGCGGCGGTTCCACCCTTCCACGGGTTCTCGGCTCGTGGCCATGGCGGCTTCTGCGCGGCTTCCCTCCACGACCTGCTGGCGGATTCCTTCAGCCACGGCTCTAGCTCCGACAGAGAGTATCCCCCTCGCAGGGTGTACTCCCGCGAGTGCAACATGACGGGTGCGGCGGAGCCATCCTCCACCCCTGCTACCCTCGGGACCCTCCTCCCGCGCGACGAAGCGCGGCAGGAAGAATCCCGGCGGGAAGACGACGCACAGCCCCTACAATGCTGCGCTGACCTTCGGCAACAGCGCGACGAGTTAGAGGCCCGAAAGGCCGAGCTCAACAAGCTCCAGGCCGAGCTGGAGCGCCGTCAGCCTAACCCACCACTCGCCTCCGGCGCGCGCGCCCGCGCGCGTCAGGTGCATCAGCAGTTGGCTGAGGAGACGAACGACCTTCCGTTCTTCCCTCACGCCAACCAGAACATCGCCAAGGCAATGCCGCTCCGAGGGCTGCTCGAGCCAACGGAGCGAAGCCAAGGCCACCTATCGTAACCTCCGGATCGGTAGAACGCGTCTTTGTCGCCCGTACGCCCAAGGTTCCGGCTCCCGACGGACGGGCGCCACTTCGGGCCGCCTGGGCTACTCCCCCTCACAGGGCCGACGGAGCCCAGCCAAGACGGCCCCGCTCCACGAGCTCCCCCAGGCATCATACACCCCGGTGCGTCATCGCCTGGGGGACAAGTATGATCTTCGCACCACCCTCGAGGCGCGAAGGAGAGCTACCGACGCAGCAGCGCCCTCGCAGGTCGCCGATAGCGGGCGACGCAACCATTCCGACCCGGGATTCGACGGTCCCGGGCCGCGTGCGTTCAACCGCCTCATCCGCAACGCCGACTTCCCGGCCAGATTCCGGGCTCCGACTAACATAGCCAAATACACAGGGGCCACCAACCCCAGTGTCTGGCTAGAAGACTATCGGCTCGCCTGCCGAGCTGGGGGAGCGACGGACGACTCCTTCATCATCCAGTATCTCCCCATCTACCTTGCGGACTCAGCTCGAGCCTGGCTCGAGTACCTGCCCGCAGACACCATCGGCAATGGGCCGACTGACGAACCTTTCGTCGGGAACTTCCAGTGGCACCTACAAACGCCTGGCAACTCTCGGGACTGAAGAGCTGCAGCGGCCAATGGGAAACCCTCCGACTACATCCGCCGCTTCTCCCAAAGAAGGTAACGAGCTCCCCGACATCCGCGACGCCGACGTCGTCGGCGTTCATCTACGGCACCACGCGGCGAGGCCCTGGTCCACAAGTTGGTCAGGCGAAACCCGGACCACCAAGGAGCTCCTCGACATCGCCACCAATCACGCCTCGGCGAGGAGCCGTGGGGCCATCTTCGAAAGGAAGACGGCCCACAAAACAGCCGACCTCGGGGCGGCGCCCCCTCGCCATACGACAAAAGAAAGCGGAAGGGGAAGCAGGGCCGCGAAGGCCGAATGGTTGCTGCTGCCGACCGACCTGCCAAACAGCAGGCTCGGCAGACGCCCGACCGATTCGAGAAACTGATGGATAGTCCGTGCCCGAACCACGACTATCCCGTCAAACACAAGTATCGGGACTGCGAAGTCTTAAAGCGATTTCTCTCCGGAAACCCCACGCCGTCGCGGGGTAAGGGGAAGAAGCGCGACCCGGCACCCGACGCCGGGGCAAAGGGCGATGAGCCAGCCGACGAGTTCCCACAGCTCGACGGCTGCCTCATGATCTTCGGAGGGGTAGAGTGCTGTGCCAACAAGCGACGGTTGAAGCTCGCCCACCGAGAGGTTCACACGGCTACCCCCGCCGTGCCCACCTACTTAAGGTGGTCGGAGTGCCCGATCGCCTTCGATCGGACCGACCACCCCGACCACATCCCGCACCCGGGACGCTACCCGCTCGTCGTCGACCCCATCGTGGGGACGAAGCGCCTGACCAAGGTGCTCATGGACGGCGGCAGCAGTCTCAACATCATGTATGTTGAGACCCTGGATGCCCTGGGAGTCCCTCGCTCCGCCCTTCGGCCGAGCAAGGCGCCTTTCCACGGCGTCGTACCGGGCCAACAGGCCCACCCCCTCGGACAGGTCGACCTGTCCGTCACCTTTGGGAGCCCGGACAACTTTCGCACCGAGAGCCTCACTTTCGAGGTTGTGGACTTTCCCGGCTCCTATCACGCCATCCTGGGACGGCCTTGCTACGCGAAGTTCATGGCAGTCCCCAACTACACCTATCTCAAGCTGAAGATGCCAGGGCCGCAAGGTGTCATCACCGTGGCCGCATCCTTCGGCTTCGCCTACAAGCTAACGGCCGAAGCGGTTGTGGTAGCCTCGGGTTGTCGCCTCCGCCGAGCTCGCCCAGCTCCAGGAGAAGGCCCCCGAATCCGCCCCCGACTCCAGCCAGTCGGGGCCTAGCTCCTTCAAGTCTGTGGAAGATACGAAGGAGGTCGCTGTTGATCCCGAAGACCCCACCAAGATCGTGCGGGTCGGGGCCGCCCTCACCGCCAAATAGGAAGACGCGCTCGTCGACTTCCTCCGAGCAAACCGAGACGTCTTCGCTTGGAGACCCTCGGACATGCCAGGAGTTCCAAAGGAGGTCGCCGAGCACTCCCTGAACATTCGACCGGGATCCAGACCAGTCGCCCAGCGCCTGCGCCGTTTCGACGAAGAAAAGCGTCGGGCCATTGGGGAAGAGATCGCCAAACTTTTGGCCGCCGGCTTTGTAAGGGAGGTGCGCCACCCCGAGTGGCTCGCCAATCCCGTCCTTGTAAAGAAAAAGTCAGGGCAATGGAGAATGTGTGTTGACTACACGAGCCTCAACAAGGCCTGTCCGAAAGATCCATTCCCATTACCTCGCATCGACCAGGTCGTGGACTCCACCGCCGGGTGCGAGTCCCTTTCTTTTTTGGATGCCTACTCAGGCTATCACCAGATTGCGATGAAGGAGTTCGATCAGCTCGCGACCTCCTTCATCACCCCGTATGGCTCAGATCTTTATTCGTCCACGATGCCTTTTGGTCCGAAAACGCAGCGCCACGCATCACGGTGTATGCGGCGTGCTTTTCGAGACCAAATTGGCCGTAACATCGAAGCCCTCGTCGGCTTGTTTATCGTTGTCAAAACCAGGAAGGCCGATGACCTCATCGCCGACCTGGAGGAGACTTTTGCGAACTGTGAAATCATGTGCTGAAAAATTGGCTTTGAACTGAAAAATTAACTTAGATTTGAATTTGCAAAATGTGTTTGTTCATGTGTTTTGACAATTTGACAAGAAACAGTAAGTTACGCATTAGCGCCGGACAAAGTTCTCAAGAAGCAAGAAGTTTCCCATCTGCGACCAGACGGTGTTTTTGGGTGCATTGTGAACATGTTTTTGAGCCCATGACCGAAGTCATTTTCACATGTACAACGGACAGTTTTTCTTGGTCCGTTGTGAACAAGCTTTTTCGGTTTGGATAATTTCTTGGAACCAAGATTTTCACATGTACAACGGACTAATTCTTTTTGTCCGTCGTGAATGGACTTTTTCTAGGGTTTTACTTTTGTGAAACCGAAGGCGCACGCTTTGCGCCGGACAAGCTTCGGGGTCCGTTGTGAACTTGTTTTGAGCTCATGACCGAAGCCATTTTGCATGTACAACGGACCAACTTTGTTTGTCCGTTGTGAACGTGTTTTTCCGCGTTTGGTTGGCTTCTTGGAACAGAAACTTTTCCTTATACAACGGACCAACTTTGTTTGTCCGTCGTGAATGCGTTTTCGCTCAATTAGGGTTTTGAGCGATTTGGATTTGAATTTTGAATGTGAATTTGAAATTTGTAATGATTTCATGATGCTTCTTTTGAAATGGACTTTATGCAATACTCATGTGAGTAGTTGCATGGATTGACATTGAGTCAAGTCGTGGACTTGTGCTCGGAATTCTTTTGTGGTTTGTTCATGTGCAGGTATTGCTCGAAGACGAATGTGGTCGATGACAGGACCGGAACTAGGTTCATGGAGGAACTGAGGTTCGGGACTACGTTCAGGAGGAACTGAGGTCTTGGTGGTCAAGGATGTCATGCGGGATGTTCGGGCTAAGAGAATGGTGCACATGAAGAATGGTTAGTCACGTGAGAATGGCAGGAGGTCATTCGCGTGCAAAGTGTTAGTCACGTGAGTATGGCAGGTGGCCATACGCGTGCAAAGTGTTAGTCACGTGAGTATGGTAGGGTTACCATACGCGTGCAAGAGTTGTACTCGGCCTGGTTGGGCCAAGTAGAGTTGAGTTGGATACGGATTCCTTCTAGGGAATAGGAATCGTATTCAGAACTCCTTGTGGGTTGGTGCTTTAAATAGGTGGGGGGTCTCCTGTTGAAACGCACCAAGTAGAGCTGAGCGCATCAAGCTTTGAGCTTGGTTTTAGGGTTTGTACTCTTTTGATGGGAGTATTTTAGACAAGAAATAAAGATCAATTCTTCCAAGATTTTTGCGTGCTCTGATAACCACGTCGCTACAGTATTTTCTGTTTTGGTTCTTGTTTGCATGCTTGTTCTAGTTCTAGATTGGTTTTTGTTCTTCAAGTTTTATCTTGATTTGATCCATCAAAAACCTCTCTAGGGTATTGATCTAGTGTTTCTCAAAGTCTAATTGATCAATCTTTTGTCGTTCTTGTTTAATCTTGAAGTTTTGATTAGATTGATTCTCGTCAAGTTCTGGATCAGCAAGCTTGCGAAGCTTATAACTTTTGATCCGTAAGTCCGATCGAGCTGATTCTTTTTGGGTTCGACTCGTATTGGAATCTAGTTTCTTGTGTCCAAATTTCAGATCGTTTCGACGGTTGGATCTCCGGGAATGCTCGTTTTATCAAACCTCTGTCATTCTGTTTTTGTCGAAAACGAGGCAATTATTTGGTTCTGTTTTGGGGTGAACTTTTAATAGGTTAAGAATTTGGTTTTAGCTTCCGCACAATCATTCACCCCCCTCTGATTGCTATATTCGTATACTTCGATCCTACACGAACCTCCGACGGTTTCGCATAAAGCTCAACCCCGAGAAATGCGTCTTCGGGGTCCCCAAGGGAAAGTTGCTGGGATTCATCGTCTCCGAGCGCGGCATCGAAGCCAACCGCGATAAGATCTCCGCCATCGCAAGGATGGGGCCAATCAACGATCTGAAGGGAGTTCAAAGGCTGATGGGGTGCCTCGCGGCACTAAGTCGCTTCGTATCCCGCCTCGGCGAACGCGGGATGCCACTCTACAAGCTAATGAAGAAGTCCGACCGCTTTTCCTGGACCAACGAAGCTCAGGAAGCCTTTAGTCAACTAAAGGCCTTTCTGACCTCACCTCCGGTCCTGGTCGCCCCGGAGCCACAGGAGCCTTTGCTCCTCTACATCGCCGCCACGACTCAGGTCGTCAGCGCGGCACTTGTTGTGGAGCGAGCGGAGGAAGGCCGCGTTTTCAAGGTGCAGAGGCCGGTCTACTTTCGGCGAGGTGCTCTCCAAACAAAGGTCCGATATCCCCAGATCTGAAGTTCTTTGTACTCGGTGCTCATTACCAAGAGGAAGCTTGCCCATTACTTCGATCGACACCCCATCTCCGTGGTGACCTCCTCACCACTCGGAGAAGTCGTCCACAACCGCGACGCTACTGGGAAGAATCGCCAAGTGGGCTCTCGAGCTCAATGGCCTCGACATATCGTCGTCCCGGGCGGCGATCAAGTCCCAGGTCTTGGCGGACTTTGTCGCCGAGTGGACCGAGGCGCAAGTCCCTACAGCGGTCGAGGACCCGGAGTACTGGACGATGTACTTCGATGGGTCTTACACCAAAAACGGGGCCGGCGCGGGGGTCGTCATCATCTCCCCACTCGGCAACAAGCTCCGGTATGCCATCCGCCTACTCTTCGACGCCACCAACAATATCGCCGAGTACGAAGCCCTCGTCAATGGCCTTCGGATCGCCGCCGACCTGGGCGCACGACGGCTCTACGTTCACGGCGACTCCAAGCTGGTCGTCGACCAAGTGATGAAAGCCACCGAGCCCCATGACGCTCGGATGGCCGCCTACTGCCTGGAGGTCCGCAAGCTCGAGGAGAAGTTCAAGGGTTTCGAGCTCCATCACAGCTACCGACGCTATAACAGTGAAGCCGACTCCCTCGCCAACCTCGCCTCCGGAAAGGGGCCGGTTCCCCCTGGAATCTTCGTTTCCGACCTCAGCAGCCCATCAATCCAGTTGGACCCGAGTGCTGAGGGCGCCACCGACCCCCCGAAGACGGGCGCTCCCGCTGATCTTCGGCCAGATGCTCACCCGCCTGGGTCGGACTTGGGCGTCCTGAGCGTCGAAACCGACTGGAGGCAACCGTTTGTCGATCGATTGACGAACGGGTCGCTCCCCGCCGATACCACCGAGGCTCGGTGTCTCGCTCGGCGGGCTAAGTCTTTCGTCCTGGTCGAAGGCGCCCTCTACAAAAGGAGCTCGTCCGGAATCCTTCAGAAGTGTGTTCCGACCGACCAAGGGAAGTACCTTCTACTGGACATCTACAACGGGGTGTGCGGGCACCATGCCGCGCCGCGGTCCCTGGTAGGAAAAGCCTTCCGACAAGGTTTCTACTGGCCGACCGCCGTAGCAGATGCGACCCAAATCGTCCGCACCTGCGAAGGATGCCAATTCTTCGCCAGGCAGACGCACCTTCCCGCGCAAGCCCTTCAGACAATCCCCATCACGTGGCCCTTCGCGGTTTGGGGGCTCGATCTGGTCGGGCCCTTCAAAAAGGCGCCCGGGGGCTTCACTCACTTACTCGTCGCCGTGGACAAGTTCACAAAGTGGATCGAAGCCAAGCCATTGGCGAAAATCACATCGGCGCAGGCAGTAGGCTTCTTCCGCGATATTGTCTACCGCTTCGGGGTGCCCAACTCCATCATCACCGACAACGGACGCGATTCCACAGGAAGGAATTTCTCGAGTTCTGCGACAACTTCAATATCCGAAGTCGATCAGGCGGTGGCGCACTTCGCCAACGGCCAGGCCGAGCCAGCCAACGGCATGATCCTCCAAGGACTCAAGCCGCGAATCTTCAATCGACTGAAGAAATTCGCGGGACGGTGGGCCGCCGAGCTACCGCCCGTCCTTTGGAGTCTACGAACCACACCAACCCGGTTGACCGTGTTCACACCTTTCTTCTTGGTGTTCGGAGCGGAGGCTGTCCTCCCGACCGACCTTGAGTACGGTGCGCCAAGAGTGCAGAACTACGACAGCGCACGGGGAACCGAGGAACAGCAGGATGACCTCGACCAACTCGATGAGGCTCGAGATGTCGCGGTCTTACGGTCGGCTAAATATCAGCAGGCGCTGCGTCGCTACCACAACCGACGAGTCCGCGGCCGCTCATTCGAAGTCGGCGACTTAGTGCTGCGTTAAGTCCAATCCGCGAAGGACAGGCACAAGCTCTCCCCGCCCTGGGAGGGCCCTTTCACCATCGCAGAAGTCCTCCGACCCGGCACCTTCCGCCTCAAGGACACTAAAGGAAATCTCGTGACTAATGCGTGGAACATAGAGAAGCTGAGAAAGTTCTATTCGTAGTCAACCTCTCCCCTCTTTGTTACCACTCGACAAATACTTGAGCAAAGGAAGCCACAGCTCTCGGACGACCGACCGAGTGCTCACTCTCTCTCTCTCTCTCGTCTTTGACCTACTGCAAGTACTGCGACCTCCGCCCCGAAAGCCGAGGTCCCGAAGTAGTACTCTGCCCGTCGCAAAGACCACGAATGCAAGGACAACCGACCCACAATTAGTCGGGCCGTCCCGTTCCAATAACAAACACACATTCTGGCGCGACGCCAGGAGAAGCCCAGCTGGTGGGAAGGCGCGAGGAAATCGAAGAGAACAAGGGGCGCAACCGCCTCCAACCTACGCCGGATCCGTTGCGATCCCAAAAAACCACGGATATGGGCAAATCACAAGCGCAAAATCCTTGAAGAAGAAAAAAGAAACAGGGAGCAAAGGAGCGCTTTATTTATCTATGGAGGAACATCGCCCCAACCAAGGACGAACCGCCCGTCACGATCTTGGTGTGCGCCCCGCCAGCCGAACTCCGCGCGACGTCGCTCGACCACCGCCCCGCGGCGGCGCGCCCTCACTTCCGAAGTCGGGAACGCCACGACGAGGACGCCAACTTCGCCAGACGTCCTCACGAACGACCTCGGCCTCGGCCTCGCCACCTCCTGCAGCCAGGCCTGATGGGCAACCACTTCC
The DNA here is from genome assembly GCA_036346355.1 of Rhipidocladum racemiflorum. NCBI lineage: Eukaryota > Viridiplantae > Streptophyta > Magnoliopsida > Poales > Poaceae > Rhipidocladum > Rhipidocladum racemiflorum. Next base: position 56,329,738 of record CM070572.1, on the reverse strand, counting down.
TCGCGGGGCTGAGTGTTGCGGTCCGCCATGGCGCACAGGGAAAGTTCGTTTGGTGGCGGTCCTTGCCAAAGCAACGAGCGCACCGGCGCCTCTCCTTTTATAGCCAAAACAGTGCGGGAGGCGCGGGAGACGAAGCGCCTTGGGGTCACGCAACGGCGCGGAAGACGAAGCGCCCAACACCAGTTCTGAAAGCAGCACGATCCCCCAGGCGAGTTAATCCGCCCTTATCTCCAAAGAAAACTTAAATCCTCTTTTTTTTTAAAAAAAAAATCTTGTGCGGGCTCAAGCGGTGCGTGGCGACTGCACCCTCAGTCCCCACGCACCACTCGGGGGCTGCCTTACGACCTCAGGGGTCAGCGACCTAGATCGATGACCGGTAACCACTCCGACCGGGCTACCCTCCTCATAGTAACCTCTTCAAACCCAAAATGCTACAGCCTACGCCCCTGCGGCTACGGCTCCGAGGTAGCACTTTGCGCAAAAGGGAGGCTACTTGAGCAAAGGGCCAAGCGGCGGTCGGATGGAGCCTTTCGATTTAGGTCGGCAAGCCGACCGATCAAACAATCTCCCTCGCGGCAACCTCCTCGAACCGAATGCTACAACTTAAGCCCCAACGGCTACGGCTCCCGAGTAGCATTTCGCGCAAAAAGGAAGTCGCCCGAGCAGAAGATAGCTTGATCGACCAGGGCAGACCAACCCCGGTCGTCGTTAAAAAAGCGTACGAGTCGCTAACCCAAGCCGTACTCCGACCGACCGAGCTATCCACCTCGTGGCTATTTCCCCCGGCCCAAAGTACTACGGCCTACGCCTCCGCGGCTACGGCTTCGAAGTGGCACTCTGCGGGGGGAAACAAGTCCTCCGAGCAAGAGACGCTAGGGACGGTCGAAGCACCTCCATTCGGGTCAGCGCTCTAACCCCCCAAGCGCAAGCTTCGCTAAGGAGGCGGTCCGACCTAGGCACCTCTCCTCCATGAAGCGAGCGCTCTAGGTAGCTTGTCCTATCCCGTGATCTCTTCGAGCGGAGTTGAAGCAACACCTACGCTTTCAGGGCACCCCTGTGGGCCCTGTAGCTATGGTCGTAAGATTGCCCAAATTCACAGAGGAAGCACGGGGTAAACGGGCAAGATAACTTAAAGCAACCCGACACGTCGAACCCGGTCAGGGCAATCATGTTCGTTACATGCACTGCAAAAAAGCAAAAGGGGAACTAATCGTCTCCCTCCTTCCGATGGAGGATTTCTCGCGGCGAGATACGGCGGGCAATCTCTTGGGCGCACGGATCGACCCGGGCCATGAATTCGTCGACTTCTTCGTCGCTTCGGTCAGCAGCAACGCCGCTCCCAAACGCCTCAAGGTCGACGCCGTCATAATAAGAGACGGTGTTGACCAGGGCCGAGGAAGCACCAAGCACCGCCGCTTCCCGCACCGACGCCTCGACACGCTCAGGGACCCATCCAAGTATGGCGGGGATGGCGCTGGGGCTCGGAGTAAGCCCGAACAGCCGGTCGCAGACGGCCTGGATGCCCACATGGAAGACCGTCAGCTCGGCCGTCGTACCGGCCGCGTCCCTCTCCGCCACCCGCTTGTCCAAGAGGGCCGAGTCACGTGACTCGACCGCCGCATCCCGTTTCTCCACCGCCACCCTTCGCGACTCCAGCGCGTCGCTAAGGCTTTTTCGCAGGCCTGCAGGAACAAAAACAGTGTCAGAAGACGCCCGTCGCAGTGGCTCCCAAGGGGTTGGACTGCTTACCAGCCACGGAGGCTTCTTTGGCGCGAAGTTCCTCCTCGACCTTGGCAAGCGCCTCTCGATCGGACGCGGCGCGGGCGGCAAGCTCCCTCGCCGTCGCAAGCTCCCCCCGAGCAAGATCCCGCTCGCCGCGAAGCCGGTCGGCCTCCCCGCGGGCCGACTCATTTTCCTCTCGGAGGCGGGCGGCCTCCGCCCGAGCGGCTTGTTCTGCGTAGACCGCAGAAGCCTTGGCCACTGCAATATCCGCCAGGGACGACCTGGCCCTCTCTCCCTCGACGGTCAACGACTCCACAAGTCGCTGAGCCTCCCGCAAGGCTTCAGTGACTTCCCCCAGCCGCTGACCAGCCGTGGCGGCCCTTCCTTGCTCGGCAGCAAGAGCCCTCCGAGCGTCGAGCAGCTCTTCCCCTACAGCACTCCCCCGGCTGTGCAAGTGCCGGAGGAACATCGACTTGTCCACCGCCCGGGATGTCAAGCGCTGCAAATACCTGCCCGGTCAGTCTCCGTTTCCCGGTCGAGAGATGCACGAAAGACAAATCCCTGTCAGACTTACCGATCTGGCCGAGCGGGACTCCTGAGCAATGGACTTTCTCGCCCTGGACGCAGCGTCAACGGTGCGAGTGAGGTCGGCGTGGATCCTCCCCATCTCCTCCTCCAAAGCGTTCCAATCCGCGCGTTCTGCCTCGTCGTCCAGAACAAACGCGGGCCCTCCGGCCGGGTCAGGGCCGGGCCAAGTCAGCACGGCGGTCGGCAGCCGCCCTGTCTCGACTTCCCCGCCTGCCAAAGCGTCTGCAGCAGCCGGTTGCGCGCCCTCCAGCAACACTTGGACCGCCGAAGCAGGCGGTGGCCCCGGCGGCGAAGCGGCGAGACTTCGCCACGGTCGCAAACTCCGCGAACCCCAGTGCTTCCCCCGACGGCAGAGTCGCGCCGACCCCCGCGGTCGGCAGTGCGGGGGAAGGCAAGGATGGCGGAACATCTCCCGTCGATGCTGCCGACGGTTGTGGTCCCAGCCACGGGCGGCGGGACCACACCGCCTCACCAGCGGCACGGGCGAAGCGCCGGCGTGAGCTTCTTCTGCTTATTGCGGTCGGCGGCGCACCTGCGCACCCCCTCGTGGCGTCCCTCGCCGACAGACCTGCCATGAGGCGCATCCGAAGGAGCCCCGCTCCCAACGACCGCCACCGCACGCCCCGCGGATGGGACCGGTAGGGTGCGACTCCTCACCGCCGGGGTAGGACTCAGCGCTCTCCCAGCGCTGGTATGCCCCCTGCACACAGCGGCCGATCAGGAATTACGAAGGAAGAAGCACCAGAGAGGACCAAACTGGGAGCACATAGAGTCACTTACCGAGAGGAGCGAACAACCGGCACCTGACGTGCCCTTTTTGCCGGACCCCCGCGAGGAGGCGTGAGGGGTCTGCGCATCCTCAGGATGTACCCGGCGCCCGCGGTTTCTTCCGAGGAGCCACGGTCGCCGGCCCCGCGGCTGGAACCCGCGTCACAGCCGCCGGAGTCGCCTCCGCCAACCGCTCCCCCCTCGCTCGACGACGACTCTTCGTCGCCGTCACTCAAAGTCTCGTCAGAGACCTCCTCGCCACGCGCGGACCGGTCCGCGCGCTCTTTCCTCTTCCGTTCCTTCGTGGCCTCCTTCTTCGCCAGGAGGGCGGTGTCGCGCTGCTCCCTGGCAAGGCGCTCAGCCGCTCGCGCCTCCTTTTCCCCCGGGAGCAAGGGGCGGGAGATCAGGCCACCGAGCCCCTGCAAGAACGCCCTCGGCTAAGGGGGCGAAGGAGCAGAGCAAAGCAAAAGCAAATAAGAGCTACCAGACGTACCAAGTTCTGCGGATTCTGCGCCGAGAATGGCGCAGGCGCCTCGCCCACTGGCTCGGTATCTCCCTCGATGGAAACTGCGGCCACACGCGCGAGGACCTCCGACGCAGGAAGCTCCCGCTCCGACGACCTTGCAGGGTCGGTCGGCCCTATGTACTCGAACATGGGGCGCGCCCGATCCTTGAGGGGTTGGATGCGCCTCTCTATGAACGTACGGAGAACCACCTTGCCCGTCAGGCCCCGCCGCTTCAGGTCCGCAAGCTTTTCGAGGATCTCATCCACCTTCGCCCGGTCCCTCGCGTCAGGACTCCCAGTCCGATGGAGATCTTGGCGTCGGTAGATTCCGCTAAAGGCCGAGAACCTTTGTTGTCAATATTCCGGACGTAGAACCACTCGCTATGCCACCCCCGGTTGGACGTCGGTAACTTCACATCGGTGTAGAGCGACTTGCAGCGGGGGCGCAGTTGGATCGCCAGGGCGCCAAGAAGGTCGGCGGCACCCGACGGCGGCCTCGCGAAGAAGAAGTGGCGCCAGAGTCCCCAATGGGGTTCGATCCCCAGAAAGGCCTCGCACAGCGTCATAAAGACCGCGACGTGGAGGGCTCCATTCGGGTTCAGGTGATGAACTTCCCCCCCGTAGTAGTGCAGCAGCCCCCGGACGAACGGGTGGAGTGGGAGGCCGAAGCCCCGCTCGTAGAAGGCCGCCAGCGAGACTATCTCGCCGTCTTCCAGTTCGGGGACCTCGGTCCCGGCCGGCGGCACCCGCCAGCCGGACTGGGGCCGCGGGGGAAGGAGCTCCTTCCTCTCCAAGCCGAGGTAGCGACCCGCGGCGGCCGAGTGCGGGGTCAACGACATCCCCGAATCTGCGTAGGAGAGCGGAGGACGGCGCGACGAAGCAGGAAGCTTTTTCTTCTTCCCTTGCGTTTTCTCTCCTTTTCCTTTTGCAGAGGACGCGAGCAGAAGGCTTTGCTCCCTCCACGCCGCCCGCTCCTTCCTTTATAGGCGCCTGGCGGGAACAAACGCGCCTCTGCGCCCAACCGACGCCTTCTCACGCGGACCGACGTAGCCGCCAACCGTCAGCCTGCCACACGCCCACTACTCCGGTAACGTGCCGCAGCCCATTTTAATCCCGCTAAGCATTAACTGCTCCGACAGGACGGCGCCTCGCGCCCGCCACGCCAGCAACATCGCGAGCCGCCGGCCGCGACAGGCCAGGGCGCCCCGTGCCAAGAAAGGTATAAAAACGGCCCACTGGGCCGCCTGGCCTCGGGAAAACAAGCGGCCTACGGGCTCGCGCCCGAGGCCCGGCACCGTGCTGAGGGTTACGAAGGCCGAATCCAGCCGTCTGGAATGAAAGCCGCCCTAACACGTAAAATAGAGCGAGGGGCGGGTCGCAGTGAGCCCCCAGAGGGCCTCTAGATGGGTCGGCGGACGACCCAATCACTGTGGCCCGCGTCCGAGACCATACCTCACACTCTCCCGCGGAGCTCATCGATGAGTGGCGGCCAGCCGCGCTCCTGTGCCAGACGACCCGGCAGCCCGACCCGGGATGAGTAAGGAAAGGTTTTTATGGAACGCCCCGCAGCGGGTCGGACGCCCACGCCAGGAGCTACGTCCGCTTGGAAACGATCCCCCTCGAGGGAGATCGCCAAGGTTCCACTCGGATTGCCCGACAGCAGCTCGCACGAGCACGACGTTCAAACCGACGAAGGTAAACGTGCGTTCGCTCAAACGACTCTAAAGGCCCACGAATGACGTAGCCTGCCAGAGTCCGATCAAGCTAAACCCCAACCGCTCTCCGACCGGCTGGGGCTACACCACGGGTGCGCTCGCACCGGGCTCTTTCTTTGGCTAACACGGCGGCTCCAGCGATCGCGCCGACCAAGTCTGCCGACCTACGGGCGACGGCTACCATCTTAGGGCTAAACCCCGACCGGCTCCGACCGCTCGGGGCTCAAGAACTACACCCATGCGCTCGCCAAGCGCCGGGTTCTTTTCTTTGGCAAGCGCGGCTCCCAAGCAGTCGCGCTGACCTAGCGCCGCCGACCTGCAGTGACGGCGGCTACCCCGAGACTAACCCCGGCCGGCTCGACCGCTCGGGGGCTCGAAAACTCTTGGCGAGTACCGTACCATGGGTACCACGATCGGCCGGAAACACGAGCAGGTTGACCACGGCGCGAAGGCCAGCCGCTGCGAAAAAGTACTTGGGCCGCGGAGAGCGAACCCCGACCTGTGCAGGACCGACCCTAAACGGTCGGCGGATTCCGATCCGAGCGATCGGCCGGCGGCTCGACCGCCTAATGTTGAAGCTTCATGATCGGCCAAGCTCCACCAGCGCCACGAACCAAGTAGGGCCACGCCCGATGTCAGGTGTTGCCTTGTGCTTGCGGCGTCCCTGGCGTCCGTCTGCAGGGTAGACGGCTCCTTCCCAAGACTGTCGGAGGGCCACCGAAGAAGTCAAGCCCCCGTCCCATCGCCTGGCACACCGCAGAAGATTACGCCCACTCCCGAGGCCAAGGCAAAGTCAAGCGCCATTAAAGCCACCGAGGCTGACAGGAGCACCACGCGATACGCCACCCAGACAGCACTACGCAAGACTACTCATCACAGAGCCACCAACCCTGCCTCGGGACGGGCAGGGTTCGGTCGGACAAGACAGAAACCAGACTTCAAAGACGCGCAGGCCCCTTTCCTCGTGGTTTTCCCAAACTCCCGTGTAACCTGCCTCCTCCGTCTATATAAGGAGAGGCAGGGCCCGAGAGGGGGGGCGATGATAAAAAGAACAGTCTTCTAGGTAGCCACAACTCCCTAGCGAAAACACCAGGGGATCAGTAGGCCGACTCCCCGCCTTGCTTGTACACCTCTTGTTCATCGCCCTAAGATCAATACACCCACACCGAGCGAACTGGAGTAGGGACGTTCAGCCCGAACCAGTATACATCATCTGACTCCTTGAGTCGACCATTCGGGGAGAGGGAGCGCGCGACCCCATCCGACCACAAATTCGTATTGCCGGTGCACGAAACACCGACATATATATATATATATATATATATATATATATATATATATAGGAAAATGGTTCCATACTCCTGGGAGTATATACTCCCACTCTCAATATACTGCATAAATGATATTGTTATACTTCTTTATCATTTTGAGTATACTCTAATACTAATTATAATATACTCCAAAGTGAATTCCACAAAAAATTTCAACAAAATCCACTATTTATAGCATAATTTATTTATATACTCTTTTTACATATGGAAAAGGGTATATAACAAAAAATAAATGACTTCCATGAATTTTTTTCATTCATACCGTATTGTAGTATCTTAGAATTATTATTGAGTATAGTGAAAGAGATAAATGAGTATAACACGTTCGTTTAAGTGGTATACTAAAGGTGGGAGTACATACTCCCAAGAGTACGGAAAAGGCTTCATATATGTATACTAAAGGTGGGAGTACATACTCCCAAGAGTACGGAAAAGGCTTCATATATATATACCACCAGCTTGATCGAGTTATACTTAAGTGGTATAACACGTTCGTTTAAGTGGTATACCACCAGCTTGATCGAGTTATTAGGCAAGCTGGCAAGGTACCACCATACGGCATCCTTAGCCAACCCAAATCAGGAGGAAAAGTTTTTTTTTATGTGGGCTTTTTGGCAAACAATCAGGCCCAAAAAAGATTTTGATATAATTTTTTTAAAAAAACTAGGGGTATTTTTGGGTTAAAAAAGTGGAACGATACGCATTTTTTAATTTTTGGAGGGTATTTTTTTTTGCAAAAAAAAAGGCCTTTATGTAATTTTTTATGGGATTTTGTGTGGGCTTTTTCAAAAAAAAAAACTGGGCCAACAAAACTAATTTTAATATAATGGAGTGATAAAATAAAGTTCTTTTTTTTTGCATTTTTTGCGAAAAATCGTGCGGCGAAAACGTTTTTATGGATTTTTGGGGGCTTTTTTTTTTTTGCAGAAAATCGGGCTTAAAAATGGATTTTAATATAATTTCAGAAATTTTTAAGAAAAAGTGGAGTGGGACTTATTGTTTGATTTTTTGGAGGGTATTTCCGCAAAAAGGTCTTTATGTAAGTTTTTTTTTTGGCTTTTTCGAAAATAATATGGTGGGGATTTTTTTTTTGGGATTTTATGGGGGCTTTTCGGCAAAAATTAGGCTAAAAATGGATTTTAATATAATCGGGCGACAAAAAAATTTCTTTTTTTTCTTTGCTGGGAAAAATTGTGCGCGGAAAATGTTTTTATGAATTTTTTAGGACTTTTTTTGTAAAAAGTTAGAGCCAAAAACGGATTTTAAGATAATTTTCGAGGGCTATTTTCGGGGAAAAGGTGGAGCGAGACTTATGTTTTAAATTTCGAAGGCTATTTCCGCAAAGAAAAGGTCTTTATGTAATAGAAAGGTATTGTATGCAATTTCAGCAATTTTCGAAGGCATTTTTGTTAAAGAACAAACCCGCGCGGAGCCAACTGGCCCAGGAAGGAGGCCAGAAGCTCGTAAAGTTTAGTATATGTATTATTTAATCAAAATAGTAGATGCTCCATTACTTCCATGTTTAGTCAAAGCAGCAGGTGTCCATAGCCGACGTTGTCACATCAAGTCATGCAATCGTAGTCCCATTACACATGTTGGCCCGTGAAGCACAGTACGTCAATGGACACCTGTATGTATATATATATATATAATAGAAAAATGATTCTATACTTTTAGGGGTATGTACTCCCTGCTCTTTTTATATAAACTGATGTTATACAAGTGGAAATATATTTTATAAATGAAAGTTGTTATCTGATTTTTTCTAAATAGGAAGTTGTTTTTAACCAAATAGAGATAGGAACTACATATACTTGGATGTACAATATATATATATATATATATATATATATATATATAAATATATAAAAGGCATTTTTATGTAGCTACGATCCTATCATATCAATCGGCCTAGAGAAACCACCAGCTTGTTTGGGTTATGATGGTGCCTTTTCAGTTGTGTATCTTCGCATGCTTTGCACCTTACGCGTGGAAGGCTCCGAAAGTTTGATCGAGCGGCAGCTGGAGTTGAACGTAAAAGCGAAATCTCGATAGCTAACCGCAGGTTGGCGGACGTGGCATTGGTCCCCAGTCGGGAACTCTCCCATCTTTAATAAAAGTAGTATTGGGCAAGGTACCACCATACGGCATCCATAGCCAACCCAACAGCTTACCGAGTAATTTAAATAAATACTCCCTCCAGTTTGATACTTTGATAATAGATATCGTTTTGGATATAGTGATGGTCAAACTTCTAAAACTTTGGCTATCGATATATTTTTAAATATTTAAATTGGATATATGAAAATTATATGTGTAGACTTGTGTCGAGAAGTATTTTCATAATATTATAATTTTATTGGATTTTATAAGTATATTATAATAAAAATTAGCGGTCAAAGTTGTGTTTTGAAGATCGTGTCGATGTCCAAAACGACATCTATTATCAAACTGGAGGGAGTAGTACATAAAGTGGAGTATTAATGCAACAACCACCTTGATTCTCGGATGGTTTGACTGCCCTGCCAACAACGAACGTACGTCTCTCCAACACATTTGGTGTATATTCCTACTCCCTCCGGTTTGGTAATATCTGTCGTTTTGGACATCGACACGGTCTTCAAAAAACAACTTTGACCGCTAATTTTTATTATAATATATCTATAAAACCCAATAAAATTATAATATTATGAAAGTACTTCTCGAGACAAGTCTACACATATAATTTTCATGTATCCAATTTAATTATTTAAAAATATATCGATAGTCAAAGTTTCGAAAGTTTGACCATCACTATATCCAAAACGACAGATATTATCAAACCGGAGGGAGTATATAGATAGAAGAGAGTAGGTGTATATATTTTAAGAATTATTAAAAGCCAGTATAAATATTACTAAAGGGAAAAAGTAACTGCATGTTAAGTGTAGCCTGCTTGGTTAACTATGAGAGTTTTCAGAATTTGACACACTTTAAAATTCGCATTTCGGAATTTGACACTCTGGCCCACTGTCATACACACAGACGGTCCCATATGTCATCCAAATAAGCCGAAAGGCCTGCGAATTGAGTGTCAAATTCTGAAATTACACGGTTAACTATATATGTATACGAGCGTACGTATCTTGCATGAAAGGGTTACATCGTGGATGGAGCTAGCGTGGTAACTGGTAAGTACATGCATTTATACTAGGAATGTATATACTTCTTTAAAAGAGGTATGTGACTCTGAGTAGGGAGTATGTTAGCGTACAAGATGGGAATATGTCACCTTCAAAAGTAGTATGTCGTACGAGAAAGGAGTATGTCACCTTCAAAAGTAGGGAGTATATATATATATACTAGGAAATTGAGCGCGGTGGCACGCCGCGCATGAACGAAAAAAAAAAATTTAATACGAAAAAACCTGAAAAATGTTTTCGTAGAAAAAAACGGATCACGAGAACAATTTAAAACATTTTTTCCATGCTCTGAAGGAAAAAGGACCACAAAAACATTTTTTTCGGGCAAAACGGAGAAACGAAAACATTTTTTCCATGCTCTGGAGGAAAAACGAACCACAAAAATATTTTTTTTCCGGGCAAAACGGAGAAACGTAAACATTATTTCCATGCTCCGGAGGAAAAACGGACCACAAAAACATTTTTTCGGTTTTTTTAGGAAAAACGGCAAACGAAAACATTTTTTCCATGCTCCAAAGGGAAAACGGACCACAAAAATATTTTTTCCGGGCAAAACGGAGAAACGAAAACATTTTTTCCATGCTCCGGAGGAAAAAACGGACCACGGAAACAATTTTTCGGGCAAAACGGAGAAAGGACCTGATCGAAAAGTGCACGGATCTATTTATTATGATTTTGGACCTGTTCACCATTTTGAAAAGCTATAAAAGGACTCGTTTACGATTCGTATTTAACAAGAGGTTTTTTATGTAAAACAGCGAATGAGGGACTTATACGCGAACCGGGGAAAAAATTTCTCTCTCACATAAAATTGCAAAGGACCTATCCGTAATTTCAAGAACCGGAGGGGCTTTTTTGTAACTTCCAGCATAGGACGTATTTGATCATGAAATTTTATACGTAGATGGGGTAAGTTGAGATGTACATCCATGATTTTTTTCAGAATTTTTTGAAATCTTTTTTAGTAGGGTTGCACGTTGGTTACACGAAAACGATGATTACACCGGATATTTTGCCTTTCCACTACCCACCCCGACCCCCACCGCCCTCAGATCAAGCACATCCCCGAAGCAAAGCAACAATTTTTAAAGCAGGAAACCACTTTCCCACGATTCTGCACCAGGTTCGCCACCGAAACATCTCACCTGCCGGCTTTCCTGCCCAAGTACAGTATAATATCCTCCCACCACCTACGCTCTAGTACCAGTCTCATGCTCACTCTTGTCCCCTCCTCCCGCCTCTGCGCCAGCCGCCTCGTCGCCGCCCGGACGATCTCCGCCACCGCCGGCTCCACCTCCTCCGCTAAGGTAACCAGCCGTGCTCGGTAAATCGGTGGTTCGATCGTGAGGCTGCTTTGGTTTGTTCATCGGTGTTTTTGATAATCTGGTTGGTTGCCTTGGTCCTGGATCCATGCGCTCGGTGCTCTGCTTTTGTTTTGATGCGTCAGATGGCGCGGTCGGCGCTCGACGAGGTCACCGACTCCGGCGCCTTCGACCGGTCGCCGTCCACCTTCCGGAGCTTCGTGTCCAGGGACAGCTCCGCCCGGTTCGCCGCCGTGCCGGGGAGGTACCACCTCTACGTCTCCTACGCGTGCCCCTGGGCGTCCAGGTGCCTCGCCTACTTGAAGCTCAAGGGCCTCGACAAAGCCATCGGCATCACCGTAAGAAAACCACCTCTGACGATCGATTTCGCAGCTCATACATATAGGAGAATCCATTGATTTCTGCGTGGAATTTCCTGGCTGTTTGCGTCGTGTTTGTGAATCGTAGGCTGTGAAGCCGATCTTTGAGAGGACGAAGGAAACCGATGATCATATGGGGTGGGTGTTCCCCGCCTCCGGAGACGAGCAGCCCGGCGCCGAGCCCGATCCTTTCAACGGTGCCAAGAGCATCAGGGAGCTCTATGAGATTGCTAGCCCAAATTACGCCGGGAAACCAAGTGTTCCTGTGAGTCTGAATCTGAGGAACAGTTTCTCCTTCTCCTTCTCCTTCTCCTCCTTCTTCTCCTCCTTCTCCTTCTTCTTCTTCTTCTTGTTCTTCTTCTCCTTCTTCTTCTTCTTCTTCCCTGTTGAACAATTGGGTTGACCAACCCCCCTTATATTTTATTGCAGGTTCTGTGGGATAAGCAGCTGAAGACCGTGGTGAACAACGAGAGCTCGGAAATAATCCGAATGCTCAACACCGAGTTCAACGAGATCGCAGAAAACCCTGCATTGGATCTGTACCCGACTCATTTACAGGCTTCTATAGATGAGATCAATGATTTGGTGTATGACGCGATAAACAACGGCGTGTACAAATGTGGCTTTGCCAAGAAACAGGGACCATATGATGAGGTAGATCGATTGCTAATGTGTGTCTCGGTTCACAATCTCTTTGAAACAGGCTTGGTCCAATACTGAAATAGCTCCCATGTGGCCATGTTTGACCAACCACTCTTTTGTTCCACATATGTAGGCTGTCACGAAATTATATGAGGCCCTGGACAAATGTGAGGAAATTCTAAGCAAGCAACGTTATGTATGCGGCAATCAGCTGACAGAAGCAGATGTTCGCCTATTTGTAACTCTTATAAGATTTGATGAGGTATGGATTTCTGGCTGGGGAACAAAAATGTGTAGCTTATCAGATTCCACAATTTGTTCTGTAGCTATGCTATTTTCGTACATGCGCTTACGCATATGTGAATTGCTGAGCTGAACTACTGCATCAAACAAATGAACATACAGTTCTATTTATAGTTCTAGTCGTCACAATAACTGACAACTCTACATATCCTCTGTTGAAGTACAGTGAATTGCTCGTCTTTCCTCATCAGCTTAAGCTTTTGGGTAAACTGGCTGGTGCATGCAACTCAATATGGTATCAGAGCCAAGAGGTCTTGAGTTCAAGACCCGGTTGATGCAATTAAAAAATAACAATTGCAACCCACTTCTATTCCACGTCTTAGGTCTGAGGGAGCCTACACGTGAGGGGGAGTGTTGAAGTATAGTGAATTGCCCGTCTTTCCTCATCAGCTTAAGCTTTTGGGTGAACTGGCTGGTGCATGCAACTCAATATCCTCAAATTGTGTCTTTCCTTTTCCTTTCTGTTTTCTGTTTGGTGCGCCCTTAACTGATCTCAAGTTGCAACAATAGGCTATCAAAATCACCATTAAAAAATTCTCCAGAAACTTGAGAAATGAGGGACTAGAGTACTTTAGCATTCTGTAACGTTGCAAATCTTACCCAATTCGTCACTTCATACTTTTGTAAATATTTAGTGTGATGGTAGCATGAATGTTAATCTAGAAGAGAGTGAGAGAACCAAAAATGGTGAGATGCGTGAAGTACTCTTTTTGGTACAAAGGAGTATAAGATGATTATTTGGTCTTGACCCTTAAGTAAGGGCAAATCAGTACTCTGACCATTAGGGGTTTAACAATTCTAGAAAAATATAAAGCTAGATAGAGTACTTGTTCTTTTTAATGGGTACATGAGTGCGCAAGTACAAGAAGATTAATCCGTATTTGTACTCGTTATATCATTTAGCTCTCATCTTGTAGATCCTGTTGTATACAAGGGGGTAGTTTATATGCAAGTCTGTACTGAATATTTTGTACCTTGGGTTTTGTATAGAATGAGGATATGCAAATTCAATCAGACTATGTTCCTTCTTTATCTTATTTTTTAGTGCTGCAACTTAGACAAATATGAGATCAGTGATCTAGAATCTAGATTTTATGCTCATTCCAAGCTACTTGATTTTTTTATGTTCACCCAACCCTTTAATGTTAGATTTGTCCGATGTTTATTTATTTAGCTAATATCACTGTCAAACAAGAACATAGCAGGATGCTGGCATGCTGCTAATGGAGGCTATTCCATGCCCTGTGTAGTGTGTAACAACTTTTATTTCAACCAAAAATCTTTTCTAATCCAAGCTTGATTAGTTGATGCTGTCAAACTGTGATGATTAATCACAATGATGACCATGAACTATTACCGCAATCTCAGACATACTCACATTCTCTATTTCGTTTTGGTAGTGGTGATACCATAATAGTAATTTAATTGAGTTTACTAGTTATCTGCTGCAGATTGCTCTGACGGAATTATTTAATTTTTTACATGATTTGAGAGTGTTTATTATGATTCATTCTATGATCGTACTATTGTCTAAATAATTCATGGATGTGCAAATACTGTATAGAGGAATGCATATATTCTATTTGATAAATCATTGTATTTCTTTCATTCCCCACTCTTGATTCAGAAGGGATGCAACATTTGTCCATCTCCTCGATAGAGTAGCCTGATATATGCTCAATGAAGAAAGAGAGTTTTGAACTCTTGCTGGATATAACAGTTGAACTTTCCCTCTATAGATTAACCAATTGTGACTCATGAAACTTTTTCTACAGGTTTATGCTGTTCACTTCAAATGCAACAAGAAGCTCCTCCGGGAATACCCAAATCTATTCAATTACACCAAGGACATCTACCAGATTCCTGGCATTAGCAGCACGGTTAACATGGAACACATAAGGAAGCACTATTATGGAAGCCATCCATCCATAAATCCCTACAGGATTGTCCCCGCAGGACCTAACATCGATTACAATGCTCCACACGACAGAGAAAAGTTTGTTGCATAAGAAATCTTCTATTGTAGTTTCTGTAAAACTCTGTGCATTGTTGTCCTTGGAGATCTTGTGCTTGGTTGTGTTTGTACCTGAGGCTGCGATAATAAATCACTAGTTGCTGGTTTCTCACTAATAATGTCTGTATTGGTTGTAATACTGAAACCAGCATTTAAGGTTTGATCGATAATAAATCACTAGTTGCTGGTGTCAAATGTTCATTTGTCACCAAGGAAATGCAACAAAGCCTCTTTTTATGTTCAGGGATTATGTATCTGTTTTGGCTCTTCGAAAATAGTCCCTTGTAAATTGCAACAGTTCAACTATTCGGGTGCGATGTATCGTATGTTGAATAAAAATAACTCATGAATGACATTTCGTTACAACATGACAAGTCCCTACCCATGAGTCCATGATCCTCTTCCGCTTAGGAGTGATATGTCATACTAGTGAGAGCCGCGCGCTTCGCCGCGCCGTGCGAATTTTGATCTAAAAATGAGGAAAAACGGAAAAAAAAGGAGAAACGATGGACGAAAAACGAATTTACATTTTTTTTTTTGGGAAACGGCCAACGAAAACATTTTTTCCATATTCCGGAGAAAAAACGGTTCACGGAAATAATTTTTTTTAGGCAAAACGAAGAAAGAAAACGGCTTTCCATATTTTTTTTGTGGGGAAATAGCCACCGAAAACATCTTCCTCATGCTCTGGAGGAAAAACGGATCACGAAAATATTTTTTCGGGGCAAAACGGAGAAAGGGAACGGTTTTCCACATTTTTGTTTTGGAAAAACAGCCAACGAAAACATTTTTCCCACGCTCCGGAGAAAAATCGGCTGACGAATTTTTTTTCCGGGCAAAACGGATAAAGGAAACGGTCTCACAATTTTTTTGGGGGGGAAATAGCCACCGAAAACATTTTCCCCATGCCCTGGAGGGAAAACCGATCACGAAAACATTTTTTTCGGGCAAAACGGAGAAAGGAAACAGCTTTACATTTTTTTTTTTTGGGAAAAACGGCTACCGAAAATATTATTCGCATGCTCTGGAGAAAAAACGGAACCCGAAAACATTTTTTTCGGACAAAACGGAGAAAGGACCCGAACGTAAAGCGCGAGGACCTATTTGATATAATTTTGAACCTGTTCGCTATTTTGAAAAATTAGGAAAGGGCTCACTCGCTATTCGCACTTAACGGGAGGGCCTCCATGCAAAACGGCAAACCAGGGACCTAAACGCGAAACGAAAAAAATATTCTCCTCTCACAAAAAATCGCACAAGGACCTGAACGTAATTTCGAAGAAACCGGAAGGTTTTTCGCCAAAAAGCCGGTGGACACGTGGGGGGGCCGGTTGGCCCCCAATCTCTTCCCCTGTAAGGGGAGTTTATATTATATTTATATTTATATTTAAGAACCACAGTACTTGGCGTTTGGAGCAACAAACTGCGGTCACAACCTGGAGCCAATGCAACATCAATTTCAAGTATGTACATCGGCAGTCACAACCTGGACAAAACACTTTATTATATATTTTTTGAGCAATGCTTCTATGTTTTTCCTCTCAATATAAGTTGTACAAATCTTGAAACAAACGAAAGGGTAAGTAATCCTCATCTACCTTTCATTCATGCTTTAATATTTACGCAACTCTAAAAAAGAAAAGCATAGAAACACCTCTCATATTTTTTTTTAAATCGGCCAGAAGCTCTAGCATTCATTATAGAAGAGAGAATAACAGACGAGCTATACACGCACCCCCCACACACACACATGCACGCACGCATGCTCGCGCAGCACTTGAACGCGGGCGGGCTGGGTGAGTTTTGCTCGCCCAAGCCACTCGGGCTGAACCTCGACCGCTAAAAAAACACTTTCCTATGTTATATGACCTATAATTTTGGTACTTAAGCTTATCATTTTTATTCATCTATGGTTTAAAGAGTTAGGAAACAATGTTATTTAGCTAAGTTGTCAACTAGACATCCCATCAGAATCGATATCCTTACCATTCTTAATTTCTTCCACCATATTTTCACTCATCAGTTTTATCTGCTTTGCCTTTAATAAACACTAGTAGGGTGCCCGTGCATTGCAACGGAATATAAAATAGAAGATTGATACAAAAAATCAAATGTGACAAATCGTACAATCAACGTTAAAATTATCTAATATGCGTGTCAATTAAGAGTGTAAGTGCACATTTTTTTAACAAGACACGTAAGTTGAGCTCCAAAATTCTCATGTGTGCAGTATATTGGTACAACTCAATCCTCTAAATGTGATTAGTTGTCATCTATCAGAATTAACTTAGATAGTTTATTTGCACCTGCGGCAGTAGAGCACATTGCCACATGTTGCACCATTGTCAACATTCTCAATACAACATGCATCAGATAGAGGAGCCAGGCTTGTGGCCCTCATGAGTGTATCCTTACAAGAGAGGCCCTCACAAGTGTATCTCCACAATATTACCATTGGAATCTATTAATTGAGCATCCCAAATTATGATAAATTGTAACACTGGAAAGAAATTTTTCTTGTTAAATTTCTACAAGATTAACATCGGTTTTTTGTACACGAGAAAACAAAATCAATGTAAAGAAATTCCACTGTATGTTCAACCATGACAGACTATCCTATCCCAAACGATGAAAATTTTCAAGATGTAGAAACAAAAATTTTTTTGCTCACAGTAATATGCTATACATTAATACCGACATGTTAAAAGGAACGTTTGATCTGCTAGTAGCATTAGGAAAAGAAAATTCCCTTGGGATCATGGTTTATTGAAAGAACTTACCAGTAACTGATTTCACACAGTGAATCTCAACATCCAAAAAAACAATTTCTCCTGAACAGATTCATTTTTTTTTGTCATGACAGATGCACCCAAACATAAGGACCTCAAGTTAACCCATCATACAGAATGTTATTGACAAATCAAATAAGAGAGATGCTTCTATGCATATACTTTGTTAGTCAATTAATTGAAGTTACATGTGGATGTACCCACATGTTTGCAATGAGGTTTCATTCAAATTAGTACGAAGCATTCTTGTCGTAACATAAGACTGTCTAACATACATATGTATATGAGATTAAAAGGGTGAAGGTTGGCAAGGAGAAAGCAAGAGATGAGCAGATGCACTATTAACATCATTGTTTCAAGAAGTTAGCATGTATCATAATTTCCTTTAAATTGTTTTCTTCCAACTCATCATACAAAATAACATTTTGGTAACAACACATTTGATCATATCTGGCTACTTGTCATGGCAAAGAAATCCAAAGATGAGATCAGATGAAATCAGGGCGTAACTCATCGTCTACCATTGGCTCAGTAGTGACACATTCATCAAGTTCAGTCCGATGCTGCCCAAAGCTCTCTAATCCGCTTCTCTCTTCAAATAAGCTTGCATCCAAATACTTCCCCACTCTGATTTTTGTGCTGCACAGAACAAGTATACAAATGATTCTTTCAACTATCAAAATTTGGTCATGACAAGTGTAACAACGTGTGATTAGGATTTGCATGTATTACCTTCAGCATTAGCAATTGCAGAGCAGGGCGTTGATCCTTACTCGATCTGCTGCCCTTGGATAAAGTGGGATTGATTGGTGGCTTATACCTCCTTCCAGCTACACTCAATTGGGATTTGGGAGGCCCTTGTTAGGGAAGTAAATTCATGACTTTCTTTAGGCAATTCAATTGTCACTTCAATCCCTATACATGTTAGATCATGCATTGGAAATTTGGCCATTCCATGCCTAGGATTGTGACGATAATCAAATTTGAAGATAAGCAAATAGGAAGACAACCGACCTAAGACTTAGAAGCATACGCTATACAACTTGTTGAATAGGTCCTTGCATATGTAATGTATGATTTGCTCCAATAACATCTAAATTCATGGCAGTTTAGATTGCAGCACTCTTGGACCTACAAGTATACAGAATTTCAGCTCAATAGGGGCTCCTTTAAACCTTGAAACATAAAGTTTACCATCTACAAGTATTGCCAATACCCAGGTTAGCAAAGTATTGCTAAACCCACACGGTATGCAAATCACAAGTACTAACCCCAGCACGTAATTCGACAGAACACAGATTGCACAAGATCAATCATCCAAAATACTGCCATATACACTGCGGCATTACATCAAACACGTTTCAAGCATACCTCCATCTTGAGCTCCCGCAACGCCGCCACCGCCAATCAAACCTCCAAGGATAAAAGATAGGATTTTTCTCTGACATACAACAGAAAGCAATCTTCCATGCATGCCAAGATGAGCCAGTTAATTCCACACTCCACTCGATATTCTGCACAAACTTCCCCCTTCCCTAATCCAGTGGCGGAGCCAGGGAAAAAATATAGCCTGGGCATATTTTATCATAGCTGACATATTATGAATTGATTGATATGTGAACTAAAAGCAATCTTGAACGCTAATACACATATGATCATGTAAATGAAAACTAAAAGCATAAAACAATAGTAATACCTCTGTAAAGAAGCATATGTTGCTATTTGCGTTGCAAAAGTACAGTGTACACCAAAATAACAATCTGTAAGAAAATAAATGATTAGTGCAGCAATCATATTACATGGTTATTATTGACATTGAAAAGGATTCAAACATACCATTGAGGTGTTGTACAATTACGAGGCAAATTCATTCTCCGAGTTTTCAACAAATTTCATTCAAATTTCATCAGAATCAGACAATCATCACATATTCACATAATCACATAATCAAATTTCATAATCACATAATCAAATTTCAACAAATTTCATTCACATTTCAGTATTTCACAGTGCCTCACCTCCTCTGCCTCAGGCCGACAGGCCCTCAGGCCTCAGCGGCTCAGCCCTTGCCCGGTTGCCCCTCTGCCGCGTGCGTCGGGCGCCGTCGCCCGTCGACGCCTCCTCTACCTCGCCGGCTCGCCGCTCACTACCTTCGCCTCGCCGCCGGTGGCGACCTCGCCGCCCGGTGGCGACCTCGCCCTTCGCCCGATCGCCTCCTCCGCCCGGCGCCAGCGCAAACCTCGGCCTCGCCTCGGCCTCCTCCGCTCGGCGCCGGCCTCGCCTCCTCTGCCTCGCCCGGCTCGCCGCTCGTCGCCACTGTGGCAACCTCGCCACTCGCCACTTCGCCCGATCGCCTCCTCGCCTCGGCGCCGCGCAAGCCTCGGCAGCTCGGCCTCCTCCGCTCGGCGCCTCGGCCTCGCCCGCCGCAGGAGCGCGCAATCCTCCTCGTCGACTCGTCGTCGCCGCTACAGGCTGGCGCGGTGGCGCCGGGTTCGGCCTCTCCGCTCGCTCGCTCGGGAATTGGTGGCGGCCGGCGCTAATTGGGGAATGAAATTAGGGCTAGGAGGGGGATGCCGGACTGGTATATGGGCTAGGATTAACTGGGCCTACTGTCCCAAGCCCGGGCAACTGCCCGGCCCAGCCGGGGGGTTGCCTCCGCCCCTGCCCTAATCCCTCCTGTATCTACAGGTAATTGCCCTCAAACTCCATCCTGAGTTTCATAAATGGCAGAATCATAGAAGAGGTTATGACAATGATGCCGTTGCCTCCGTCTTCTGAAATTATTCAATTCGGAGTCGACAACAAGTGCACTTGCACACTGCAAATTTAGTTAGAAACTTTTCACTTTACAAAATTAATCTACCATTATTGACATGTACTATGGTTTATGGACTGATGATGATATGTTATAGATGTATGGAGTTGCATGAAGTAATGGATTTTGGTTGATAGGTGTTAGAAAGTGACAAAATGACCTGATAGGAGTAACCATGAAAACAAAGTGACAAAATGACCTGAGAGGAGTAACCATGAAAACACATCTTCAACCCCTACTTTAACTTCTAAATTGCTGATTCAAGCTCAGAACCATGCTTGTTTCCTAATTTAATTACGTCAATACGTCTTTAGGTATGATGAGTACAGTACAAATAAGGTAGGCAATTATTATAGAGGCTTGAATGGCCACACAAACTCCACAAAGGTAAAGCTTCATTCATCCTTAAGGTTCAACAATTGAAAATGGTATAAAGAAGGTTAGATTGACTCATTTGATAACCTTGTTAAAAAAGATGTTCCGAAAAGATTGTATGAGATGAGCTGGGTGCCATTTGCACATCAGCCAATTGATTTGTATCCCTAATTCATGGGGGGAAAGACCAACATGACCCTATATGACTGTCGATTAATTTGTCGAATTAACGAATAGTAAATCTAACTATATCGGCATCCTTCCATGTATAGATGTGCATCCCCTAAATCATTTCTGAGCTCAGAAAATGGCCCAAAAGTAGTACATTGTTCCTTTGTGCGTCTTAAAGTTCATCTCCTCAATTCATATTCCTACTAAGGTAGTGTACTGAAAACTCTGTTATCCAACGTTCTAGGAAGGTTCATGCACATACTCGAATTAATGGCACATCCAAAATAATGCTACTAATACTCATAAGATCTAATCAAGAATCAGTAAATTAATTAGTAATAAAGCTCCACATAGGAAGTAGGGTGAATAGTGGCCAACATGGCAATAATAATGAGATTTTAGTATCTACACGACTACACGAACAGTGTTCAATTAGAACTATTCTGTGTGTTTACTCATAATCTTGCTGCCCGATGGTATAACCATTTGAGTGTGGCTACCTAAAGTTCATATGCTATTTGACAATAGTTGATGCAGAAGATTGTGTCTGTATCGGGTTCACACTTCACAGGCTATGATTGCTTCAAACTGACTTTCAGAGTTACATATCAATAGGATTAAAAGCAATCATCATCAAAACACACCTAAATTCAGAGAACATTTCTACATAACCTAATAGAAAGGCAATTTATCATTTGTTTTCCTCAACTCAAGACACAAGATGCTACACAACATCCCATTTTCTCATTTCGCCAATGTCGTGCTAAGATGCTACTACAGGATGACTTTCGTTTCTTATTCCAATATTGCAAGATCCGAATAGGATATGACAACCTAATGCCAAAAAATCCAAAAAAAAACTATGCAGTACTGATACTACTTTCAGAGATAATTTCGTTCCCAATAAAGCATTGCATATGTCCAAGTTGCATCAAGTGGAGGTTGGTGCGTGGAGTAAGGTATAAGCATACCTATTTTTAATAAGCGAGTGCTTTCAGTTTGATATGCATTGCCCCGTCATGGTGCGAGCGATCGGCGGTGGTGCATTGCCGCTTGCGCATCCCGGCTCCAGCAACAGAACGGCCTACCGGCACGGCACAAAATACGCAGCGCAAAGTAGAGCTGGAGCGGACAATAAGCACATCAGGATTGGGGCTGCGCAGCACCGGCGCGAGGGGGAGGCCGTCGCGAAGGAGACGAGCGAGGTTGGTCTCGACTCTCGAATCGAAGGGCGGCGCCCACACGAAGCCCACTGAGATGACGCAAACAGCATGCGGCGGCCACGGCATGATGCGTCGCTAGCCTAGAAGTAGGATAGGCGGTGGGAGGTAATGGAGAGTGGAGGGGGAGGGTGGTTGGATGCCAAGGGAAGGAGAGGGCGAAGTATGGAGGATGGGGAGTAGATGCCTAGACGGAGAGGAGGAAGTCAGAACAATGCCGGCGGCTATGCTTACGACGCGGCGTAGAGAAGGCACGGCGTCGAGGAACGCGGCATCCACGCGGACAGAGCCGCCGCCCATGATGACTGTGGCGCGCGGGGGATCGGGCACGGCGGCGGCGGCGAGGAAGGCCAGGAGGGGTTTGCCGGAATCGTAGAAGTCGAGGACACGGAAGCGTGTGCGTTGCTGGAGGGGAATGGGAGGAAGACTGGGTGGAGCTACGGTGGCGATAGGGACGTGCGGCGGGTTAGGCGAGGTGGGAGTGGCGAGCCGAGGAAATCGTGCGGTGGGGAGGGTGAGGTGGTGGGCATGTGCGGCGGGAGGAGGCTGAAGGGGAGCGGCGTGGTGGAGAGCAGACGGCGGTGGCCATAGGGGCAACCGGGGTGGCGGGAGAGGGCTGAAGGGGAGAGGCTGGGTGGAGAGCGGGGCATGGCGGCGCAGGGCGATGTGGGCATGCGCGTGGGGATGGGCCGAAGCGTATGCGTTGGGCCGGATGGACTATATATGATAGGTAAACTCCTTCTTTTATTAATTAAGATGTGCGCAAGTTTGGGTCAATTTATGGTGTTTGCTTTCGTAATACATGAAACCTTCATGTTCTTTTCAAAATTCTCTCTACAGTTTTGAACCATAGTGATGAGACTATGCTCATCATGGACAGAACTAACAATACATACATATGGTTATCACCAAGTGTTGTCGCAATTCTATCAACTGCATGGCTTCATCGGCCCCCACCTTGGCTAGGATTATTAAGTTGGCGACACTTTATGGCATCCTCTACTCCATCTGCATGGCTTCATCGGCCCCCATCTTGGCTATCCTTATACATCTTCGTCGGTTTAAGGACCATTGACTCGAGCTCGAGCCCGTCAACTCAATTATCAGATCTAAAGCCATACTTGGGAGAAGATGATGAACTTGAGTTGAGGATGACTCAAATGCAAGAAGGGGAGGATGATGAGGAAATCACTATCATGGATACGGACATGTCTACAAACCCAATTGAAACCAACAATGTAATATAAGGGCCAATTACTCGAGCTCGCGCACGTCAATTCAATTGCCAGGTGAATGCGTTCCTCGGGTTGCATACAAATAATTTAACGAATGGAATGTTATTTAATCTTTTGTGATGATTTTATTGTCCTTAGGAACCAAGGAGAAGGACTCCCAAACGTCAAGCATGAAGCCAATTCTTCCGGTGCACAAGTTCAACTCGGATTCGGCCTCCAGGATAGCACCAACTTAAAATGATCATAACTTTTGATCCATAAGGGTGTTTGGGGTCTATGAGTACTGGTTTGAAAGGTTTCGTCGTCCTCTTTCCAACGGATCCGGCCTCATGTCTAAATTCCTTACGAGTCAACGAGAATCTGCAAAACAAGTTCGGTCATCGTTCCAAATCCGAGTCAAACTAGGAATAGGAGTCCTACTCGGCCATGGATGTGTTTTGGACGCCCCTAGCACGGTTTTGGCCTCCTATTTCTCCTATATATAGCTAGGGAGTACCCAAAATAACTTGAGTTTTGGTTATTTGATAGTTTAGCCTTTTGCTACTATTTTGTCTTTTAGACGTGCTCAACGGCCGCCTAACAAGCTCCTTGTATTGGAACTCCAACTTTTCAATACTTCATATATATTTACAATTTTAGATTGCTTTTGCCTTGTCTTGCTTGTTCTTCGATTGCTTGCAGGAATTGATTTTCGTGATCAGGTTGATCGTGCCCACGGCAAGGTCAATAACCATCTGGAGTTGTTTTAGCGATTGCTAAGGCGCATCGTCGTTGTACGTTGTAGTCGGATCATCAAAGTCAATTCCACCCAAATCGAAGATTATCACTCAATGTTACATCACATAGTGTGTGCCATTCCTTTCCAAAAATGTCGTTTTTTTCCTATCCACTAAACCAGTAAAGCATCTGTTCATCAGCTCAATATCTTTAATCCCAATACCACCAACCTGCTTAGGAGTAGACAAAATCTCCAACTAATTGATGTCGGTGCTTGTTCTATGTACATATGAACTTTGTGGTAGGCTAGCCAGCAATATAATCCTTATCAGTGAAAGGAGCCTCAGCTAGGGCTTATTGGAGGAAAAATGGAAGTAGAAACATGAGAATTATATGCAAAAAGAAGCCAGAAATTATAAGAAGAATATGGGTAGAAAAATAAAAATTGCCTGAATTATTATCCTAACTTGTCTGTATATCCTACGCAGTTCATGCAACAGTTGGTTTGCATAAACCATGATTATTTTAGCACTCCAATTTCTGTCAAGAAATTCATCAAAGAACTAACCTACACACATTGGAGTAGATCAATATGAGCAGAAGAATGGAAAATTCCTGATTCTAGAAAGAAGATTAGAGCTGACCTTTGGCCAAATTCATGATTGAAGATCAAGGAGCAAGCCATATGAGACAAAAAAAATACTCCCTCCAGTTTGGTAATAGATGTCGTTTTGGACATCGACACGGTCTTCAAAACAGAACTTTGACCGCTAATTTTTATTATAATATATTTATAAAACCTAATAAAATTATAATATTATGAAAGTACTTCTCGAGAGAAGTCTACACATATAATTTTCATATATCCAATTTAAATATTTAAAAATATATCGATAGTCAAAGTTTTAAAAGTTTGACCATCACTGTGTCCAAAACGACATCTATTATCAAACTGGAGGGAGTATTAGCTAAACATTTTGAAAGAAAGCTAGAGCTTAATTGGGGACATCCAATTATTAGCAATGTAAATTTTGTGGATAATTGGCAATGCCTGGACTTCAGCAAGAACTGTTTGGGACACTGAAGAAAGAAATCATAATTGTATAGATCAACATGCACAATGGTAGTGCTATGCGAAGAGATCATAGAACACACACAATGGTAAATTAGTAATGTTATGTGAAGAGATTATATAATAAAGGTGATGTGGTCTAAGGTTGTGTTTTCTGGTTTGGGCGTAATCTAGGAAAAGTATAGAAAGAGCTGATCACCCTCCTATTCGTAGGGCTTAATCCCTTCGAATTAAGGCTCTGATCGGCACCGGTTGATTTGGGAAATTGTTCTTTATTGACTTTTTGCAAGAATAGCTGACTATCCTTTATAGATTATGAGCAGCCTTCCTAACAAAGGAAGCTAAAGATATAACTGAAATAAAGATAGGCTATATCTAAATATCTAACCAACTAGAGATAAGATAAATCTAACCAAACCAACTCCCCTTTTGGGTTGTTGCCACACCCTTCTAAGCTGTTGCCACACAGTTGTTGCTGGAAAAACTAGGGCGACGACGCTCATAAACCTTCCCAACAAAAGCGTCCACAACTTTTCCACACTCTTGGTGAAACAACTCGTCCTCGAGTTGGAACTGGGGATATCACTCCTTGAATATATCCAGACATTCCCATGTAGCTTCGGTAGCTGGACAGCCCACCCATTGCACCAAAAGTTCCCAAACTCCACGATTGAGACGGACGCATACAATATTGTTGGGAGAAGGAACCACACGACCATGGACAAAATCTGGCAGCTGAACTTCGGAGGTTGGAGGGATACCTTCAAACTTCTTTAGTAAAGCCACATGGAAAACGTTACGAATACGAACCTTAGCAGGGAGCCAAAGACGGTAGGCGACTAACCCAATACACTCCAGAATTTGGAAGGGACCATAAAAACTTAGTGCTAATTTGGAAGAAGTGCTGTCATTGATAACTAAAGCAGAACGGTGGTGCAACCGGAGCTAGACCCAATCACCAATGGCAAAACTGACATCACGATGAGATTTTTCATGAAATTGCTTCATCTGATCCTGAGCCTAACAAAGATGTTCTTGAATTTCAGCCAAAATTTCATCACGATCCTTCAATTGGCAGTCAACAGCAGCCACACGAGCCGTACTATCTTCGTATGACAAAATGGTTGGTGATTCCCTTCCATACACAACATATAATGGAGTTGTTTTAAATGTTGTTTGAAAGGAGGAATTGTAACAAAATTCCGCCCATGGAAGCCATTGGAGCCACACTTTTGGACAATCATAAGAGAGACAACGAAGATATATGATAATAATGCAGTTGACTACTTCCATTTGGACATCACTCTGTGGATGAAAAGCTGTACTGAGATGTAACTGCACCCCAGAGAGAGAATAAGTCTGCTAAAAAATTACTAGTGAAGACTGGATCACGGTTACTAATGATGGAAGATGGAATCCCATGTAGACGTACAATGTCATTAAATAAAGCTTGTGCCATAGAACTAGCTATATATGGATGTCCCAAAGCAATGAAATGTGCATACTTGGAGAATTGATCGACGACGGTCAAGATAACCAATTTTCCACCTATTTTAGGTAGAGTCTCCACAAAATCTATACTAATATCCTGCCAAACATTGGTAGGAATAGCCAAAGGCTACCAGAGGCCAGCCGGATGAAGGTGCTCTGTTTTGTTGCATTGACAAACTGTGCAGCCATGAATGTAACACCCCAAAATTTTGCTTTTCTTAAATTCATGTGTGATTTGGCACTTTGGTGAATTTTTGGAATTTTCTGGAATTTATTTGGATTTATTTGGAATTTATTTGAATTTATTCCATTTTGAAATAATTAAAGAATTTAATTTTGCAAATAAAATTTTGTTGGAAATATTTTATTTGAGTCCAAAATGTTCCAAAATATTTTCCAGAATTTTTCTGGAATTTTTCTGAGTCTTTTGCTATTTTTAATGAATTAAATGAATTACTGGGAATTATTTTAAATATTAAATCGCTGGAAATCCAACTCGGGTCAAGTACTGTTCATCCGACCGAGTCGGAACCCGAGTCGGACTCGAACCCGACCGAGCCAGTTGACTCGACCGAACCCACTCCTAAACCTAATCAATCCCAACCGTTGGATCAAGATCCAACGGCCGAGATCCGCCTGCACGGCTCGAGCCAGAATCGGCCGGATCCGATCGCGCCCGTGCGATCGTGGGCCGTTGATCGCGCCACGTGGGCGGCCACGATTTTCGTCGTCTTCGCCGAGTCCGGCCGGACTTCGCCGCCGCCGCGCCAGAGTAGCGAACTAGGTTTCCGCTTCAGTGGCACGGACGCCGAGGCTATTTAAAGCGTGAGACGCCCCCGAGGTTGCCCTCATCCTTGCGCACTGCTCCCGAGCCATCTCGCCGGAGCCGCCACCGTTGAGCCGCAATCGCTCGCCGAGTTGTCTCTTCCTCCGCCGCGTTTGCGCCGGTTTCGCCGTCCGTCGTCTTCCGCCGAAGGAGCCAGATCCGTAGTCCCCGCGACGAGACGCACCCGGCGAGGCTTCATCTCGCCGAGCACGCCCCAACGCCGTCGGGTTCGTCGTCGTCCCTGCCTCCGGCCAAGCAGCTGCGTGAAGCCATCGCCGTCAGCGAGCTCGGAGGACCGTCGGATCCAGATCGGACGGTTGAGGTGAGCTCACGTGTTCCCAAACCCGATTAGATGCGGATCGTTGGATCAAGATCCAACGGTTCACAATTGCCACGCGTCTTTGTAGCGGTGCGAATATAGGATTAGATCTCGACCGTCCGATCTAGATCGAACGGCCCACGAGCAACGAGTAGTTTCAACGTGTTAACCCCTGGATCTAATCCGCGCCGCTGATTTTCAAACCAACGGCCGAGATTGCGCCACGTGTCTTGAAGATGGACCGCCGCGGTCAACGCCGTACACGCGAGCGTGCGTGTGACGCCGACGCCAGCGGGCCCGCGTCGGTCGAGGGGCCGCATGTCGCTGGTCGACCCGCCAGCGCCGACGTCACCCATGACGTCACAATGGGTCCCACCTGTCGAAGACTGGTGAGCCCGCCGACGCCGGCGATGACGCTACCCGAGAGGGCCCACATGTCGGCCGACACGTAGAGTCGTGGGACCGAGTCCACTGTAGACCCAAGCCGAGCGTGGACCAAGTCCATGGACCGGCCGACGCCAAGAGCCAATCGAGGCTGCCACGTGTCCATGCCGACGCAATAATTAATTTCCGAAAAAGAAAATGATTTATTAATTCGAAATATTGATTCAAATTTAGATTCAAACTTCAAACGCTTATAACTTTTATGCGTTTCAACTCCGATTTGAGCGATTCAAATTTCTAAATTTGTATAAAATTGAGATCTACCTAAATATGAATTTTATTTAATTTTTGGACTAAAGTTTTTCTCTGTAAAATTATTTAATTGATTATTTAAACTTTAAATAATCATAACTTTTATGCTTTAACTCCAAATTTGATTTATCTCCAGTTTCTAAAAATCCAGAAAATTATGTTCTCTCTGTTTATGGATTTTATTTGGAGTTTTGGGATCTTTTGCATAGTGTTCATTTGTGTATTTGCTATTTGCACGCTTTACGAGTAGACGTTGAAGTCTTAGGAAGGATTCGAGGAGAAGTGTTGACTCAGATCCAACTCAAGACCAAGAGCAAGTACTTTTTGAAGGCAAGTTGTGCTTTGACCATATTGATCCTATTTCAAATCTATTTTGATTTAAACTATTGCATGCTAGTTCAATTAGAAAGATACTTTGTTTAAACCTGGGGTTAGATAAATACCAATTTGCTATATGACACCTTGATTACTTAAGTATGTGCCATGACCTTTGTCACCCTAGTTGTGGTTTACTAGTTGGACATTACTAAATTGCCAACATGGGTTTAGATCGTTGTAGTATGTCGCTTAGACTCGCTACGTGCTCATGACATGATTTTGGATAATCAAATGCTAATATTGAATTAATGATATATTGAACCTGTTTTGGAAAAGTATCATGTGATGTTGATGGCACGTGGTGCATGGTAATCAAGCTGGGTTTGATAAACAGCTGATCGGGGCATGTGGCAAGAGTAATCAGGTGGGCCAGCTTGTGGCATTGGGAGTGATGATTTGGTTTTTCGGGTAGTCTTGCCCTGGTCACTCTAAGGACTTAACCTTGCAAGCCTTTGAACTGGGTCATACTTGCAACCACATGGCTGGAATGGGACGGCCCTAGTTGACTAAGTCGCTAAGGACTCACTTGTGGAGCCTCAGGTGTCGATTACACCTTTTGTGTGATTGTGCGGGGAGCGTATCGTGGTCGTGGGCCAGGTACCCATCTAAC
Organism: Rhipidocladum racemiflorum; assembly: GCA_036346355.1. Taxonomy (NCBI): domain Eukaryota; kingdom Viridiplantae; phylum Streptophyta; class Magnoliopsida; order Poales; family Poaceae; genus Rhipidocladum; species Rhipidocladum racemiflorum. Next base: position 56,300,573 of record CM070572.1, on the reverse strand, counting down.
GGTGTGTTGGTCCCATACTTCGCCTTGGCTAAGGGAAGGGATGGTGTAGAGCACGTCTGGAGAGGACCACCTGTGTTGTTTGAGGCTTCCAAAGGCTTTGTTACGAACTCGCCTTTGTGGTGTTTGACTCAGTATCTTGTGGGTAAAGTGCATAACCTCTGCAGAGAGTAGAATCTATTTGAATAGCCGAGTCCACTGTGATCGACAATGCTCGGAATTACAGTCAGGGGTAGACTTTCAAAATAACTTGGTTTTGAAAAGATGGGTTGGTTTAACAGGAAGATGATGGAAATATGGTTTAGGATGGGAAAAATGTTTATTAAACTTCTTGAAAAGTTATTTATGCTTTACTTATTTCTACCGCTTTGAATCTACTTATATTACTTGTCAAAAGTCAAGCATCGCAAATATACCCTGAGCTATTCCTTTGTACTAAGCCATGCATATAGTATATTAGCTTGCATTCTGTGCATGACTTGCCGAGTACCAAGTACTCACCCTTGCCTCAACACAATATCGCTTGAAGAGGAGATTACGCCACTTTGGAGGAGGAACTCCAAGAAGACCCGTCTACTTAGGGATGCGAGCCCGATCAGTTGCCTGTGGTATCTTTGGATGGCGCCACGGTTTATTTGATTTTCATTCTTGCTATTTCTCTTTTAATAAGTTTCGCCTTGCAAGGCATATATTTGTAACTTGGCCATAAGGTCGAGTAACCCTTTGATTATTTAAATAAAGTACTTTGATAGTATCGTATGGTATGATTGTGATATATACCGATGTTAAGACTGTGTGCACTAGCTGCGTTCTGGACTAGTGCTGAATACACAGAGGGTCCGGATTTGCAAATTCGGGGTCCCGACAGAGGTGGTATCAGAGCCATACTTGACTGTAGGCTCAACCCTAAGCTAGAATGGTCGTAGTGAGGATAAAACCTATTTTCTAAAGCTAAAAGTTTGTCAAGATAAGAAATGACATCTCGACTTATCCCCTTCTCTCTTTTCTTGTCTCTTGCTAAAATTTTTCCTTACCTTGTCACAATTCAAAAATTCCGAGTTCTTACGTAAAGCACTCTTGTGACAGATGGAGGAAGAGTTCAACTACGTTGATCTAGGAGTTGGTCACGCTGCAGAGCTTTGGCACATGCTACAAACTCTCGGAGATTTTGAGAAGCCCCAATACCAAGTGGAAGTGATCAGACAAGCAGGATTGATCAAGGCTTGTGACGTAAGGATTGAGGTACCTATCAGGAAGAGGGGCCCAGGCAATCGCCCGATACAACTGCCTTTGCTAGAAGATCTACAATGCAGATGGGTATCCAAGAAGTTTCACGACGAGCAATGCGGCACATTACCAAGATCCACGCCAGAGAGTTGGAAAGCACGGTGTTCCGTTATCATCCGCAAGAGCGATAACCTTCTTGACCGAAGACGATTCAGATGAGAATGCCACGGTTACATACGCTTGGCACGATTCGTCGTCGCCCAGGAAGATGTACTAGATAATACAAGCAAGGAGCTACAGAAGGCCCGCAAGGAGATCACGACAGAGAAGAACAGATGGCGGGAAGCTCAAGAGTATGTGGCACACCTTCTACGAAGGATTGACGAGTTGGAGATGACTTTGTACGGACCAGACCCAGAGCCAAGATTTGAGCTACACGAGCCGATCCGGAGGAGTCGATCTCGATGAGGACATCGCTTCTTCGACTACCACAGATGACATAGTCGCTGGACATGGCGATCGTTTCGCGCCTATGCCGCAGCACCCGTACCCAGGCCGTGGAGGTTTTCTCGATGAGTGAGCTTAGGTTCTATAGTGAGACTCCTTCGCCGAGTCATAGAATAAAGAGTCACCCTTTAGGCGTTAGACTCCAGAGTTAGTTCGATTTGGATTTGCTTTGTTTGCTGAGTGTGCAGTATGTGTTGCAAGGCCCTTAGGCATTGTAAGCAGCCATACCAAGTTATTAATAATAAAGTTGGACCTTAAAGTTACCCCTTTTGCCCCGCATAAGTTCCATATTACTTGTCTATTCTTGTTTCCCTCTCATCTCTAAACCTAGAGCAAATCGACAGATGGTGAACACCCGTGGAAACTTTGGAAGCAATGGGAGTGGATCTCGCCAATGAAAACCCCAATGATGGAGCACCAAAGACCGCCATCGGATGTGCAGAATTTTGGAGCATTTCTTGTCGCTCAGACCCGATTGATGCATGCTATGATGCAACAAATGCAGCACGTCATCGCCAGGCCATCGCTAATCAAGTTAATCAGGGACCACGCCAGAATACAAGGCTGTCAGAGTTCATGAGGACTCACCCACCCACTTTCTCTGGAAATGCCAATCCATTGGAGGCCGATGATTGGTTAAGATCAATTGAGAGGAAGCTACACATAGCTCAATGCATAGGGAATGAGAAGGTACTTTACGCTTCTCATCAGTTGGAAGGAACAATGGCCGAATGGTGGGAGAACTTCGTGCCACGCAGAGAACCCTCAAGATATCACTTGGGAAGAGTTCACAAATGCATTCCGACAAAGATCACGTGCCTGAAGGAATCATGGACCTTAAGAAGGAGGAGTTCAGAGCATCAAGCAAGGTAATCACCAAAGGGCCGACTACCCGAACAAGTTCACCACAGCCTAGCACGCTACGCACCGAGGATGTAGCGACGGATAAATCCGCATACCTCGTTTTATGAAGGGACTTAACTCAGATTGCAAGTAGGGTTGATCACCCACACCTTCCGGATTTCCAAGAGTTGGTGAATAAGGCACTTATTCTTGAGGACAAGCGCAAGGAACCGGATGAGAACAGAAGCGCAGGATGCAACAAAGAAGGATCACGTCGTGAACGCAATACGCTGAGAGTTGCACCAAATCAATTCTTGATTCCAACCACGTAATGCAACGAGGACACCATCCCGGCACCAAGACACGCCAATCGTAACTACCAAACCCCAGCCCCGCTAGAAACGCTACCCCAGGCAACAAGAAGGAACAGAGACGCTGTTACAACCGCAACGAGCCAGACACTTTGCCAACAGCTTGTCCGAAGAAGACAGCAGAGCGACCCCGCCGCTTCAATCTAGGAACCACCCCAGCTAGGACGCCAAAGACCAGAGCCACACCCTGCATCGTGGTTAGAGGCCGAGTCAACCATTTCACCGCAGATGCACTGCAGAATGCTACGGACGTCGTCTTGGGTAAGTTACTTGTTAACTCAAGACTGCAACAGCTTTGTTTGACTCGAGCTTCGCATTCGCTTGTTTCGCAAGGCTTTGCTGCTAGAATTGACTTGAGAATTGCAAGACTTAAGTGCATGCTTTTAGTTCAAACCCCTGGTTCCGTACTCCGAACGGAAGTATGATGTTCCTTGGTGAGAATACTATTAGATGGAATAGAGTTCCTAGCAAACCTTATAATTTTGGAGACCTGCACCTTAGATGTTATATTGGGAATGGATTGGTTATCCAAGCACAAGGCCGTATTGGATTGTGGACGAAGGACTATCTCGATTGAGAGCCCGTGTGGGAAGAAAGTGGAATTTCAAGCCACCGCAGATTAGAGACGGACAGCTGATGGTTAATAGTACCAAGGCGATCAGCATAGAGGATGTTCCAAAGAGTGAATGAGTACCCGATGTTTTTCCCGAAGAACTACCTCGGTATGCCGCTGACAGGACATAGAGTTTGTGATAGAGCTTGTACTGCACAAAGACCGATAGCAAAGAGACCCTATCGGATGTCTACCGAGGAGTTGGTAGAAATGAAGAAACTTGACTAGAGGAGTTAATGGAGAAAGGATTTATCGAGACCAAGTTCGCCGTGGGGAGCACCGATTTTGTTTGTCAAGAAGAAGGACGGGAGTTTCAGGATGTGCATCGACTACCGTGCACTCAATGAAGTCACCGTGAAGAATAAGTATCCGCTACCAGGATTGATGATTTGTTTGATCGATTAAGAGGAGCCGAGTTTTCTCCAAGATTGATCTCGAGATCGGGATACCATCGATTGAAGATCCGATCGTAAGATATTCAAGATCGCATTCGTCAAGATATGGACATTACGAGTTTACAGCTATGTCCTTTGGGTTAACGAATGCGCCCGGCTTATTTCATGAATATGATGAATAAGGTGTTCATGGAATATTTGGACAAGTTTGTCGTCGTGTTCATAGACGATATCCTAATCTACTCCAAGACAGAGGATGAACATGCCGAACACTTAAGGCGAGTTTTGGAAAAGGCGAGGAACAAAGAACTTTTCGCCAAGTTCAGCAAGTGTGACTTTTGGAAGGACAAAGTGGAGTTTCTTGGACATGTAATGACTACGTATGAGTCGCCAGTAGATCCAAGCAAAGTAGAAGTCGTGTTACATTGGGAGCCGCCAAGACTGTGACCTGCATTCTGAGTTTCCTTGGAATGGCAGGATACTACCGCCGTTTCATTGAAGGCTTTTCGACAATTGCGAAGCCTCTTACGCAATTGCTAAAGAAGGAAAAGAAGTTTGTATGGACGCTTTAATGTGAGAAAGGATTTCGTGAGTGAAGAAGCGATTGACATCGGCACGATGTTAGTTCTACCTGACGTTGCTCAAAGCTTTGATATTTATTGTGACGCATCGCGCCAAGGACTTGGATGTGTGCTGATGCAGAATGGAAAGGTCGTCGCTTATGCATCAAGGCAGTTGAGGCCGCATGAGGAAAATTATCCGACACATGACCTGGAGTTAGCTGCCGTAGTACATGCCTTGAAGATATGGCGCCACTATCTGATTGGAAACAGATGTGAAGTGTATACGGATCATAAGAGCCTTAAGTACATATTCACCCAGTCGGATCTGAATATGAGGCAAAGGAGATGGCTAGAGTTAATCAAGGACTACAATGTTGGAATCCATTACCATCCCGGGAAGGCCAACGTAGTTGCCGATGCTCTGAGTCGGAAGAGCCATACCGCGAGAATGTTGCTAGCCATAAGTCAGGATGAGTTATGTGAGGAGTTTCAGAAAATGAAGATTGAGGTTGTACCTAGCGGATTCTTGGCCGCATTGGAAGTAAAGCCTACCCTAGAGGATCAGATCCGAGAAGGACAGAAGGATGATGACAGGATCCGTAGGATTAAGTCCAAAAAGGAGGAAGGCAAGGCAGAGGACTTCAAATTGGATGAGCAGGGCACGTTATGGATGAAGGATCGCATTTGTGTGCCTAACAAAAAGGAGTTAAAGCAACTGATTCTGGAAGAGGCCCATGACTCCAAGTACTCAATTCACCCTGGAAGCGCCAAGATGTATCAGGATCTGAAGGAGAGATTCTGGTGGCCGAGTATGAAACGTGAAGTTGCCGAGCATGTTGCATTGTGCGACGTATGCCAGAGTCAAGGCAATGCATCGAGAGACCAGCAGGATTGCTACAACATTGAAAATACCTGAGTGGAAGTGGGAGGAAATCGGAATGGATTTCATTACCGGTTTGCCGAAGACTCAAGGGGGTTATGACTCCATATGGGTTATAGTGGATCGCTTGACTAAAGTAGCCCATTTTATCCCCGTGAAGACCACTTACTCGGAGATAAATTAGCGAGTTGTACATGATCGGGATTGTTTGTTTGCACGGAGTGCCAAAGAGGATTGTATCAGACAGAGGTACCCAATTTACCTCAAGGTTACGGAATAAGTTGCATGAAGCCATGGGAACCCGTTTAAACTTCAAGATACCTTATCATCCACAGACGGATGGACAGACCGAAAGGGTCAACCAGATTCGAGGATATGTTGAGAGCTTGTGCATTGGCTTATGCTACCTCTTGGGATAAGAGTTTGCCGTATCTTTGAGTTCGATTACAACAATAGTTATCAGGCTAGTTCTGAGATGTCACCTTTTGAGGCCTTTGTATGGTCGACTCATGCCTGACGCCATTGAATTGGAATGAGACCGGCGAGCGCCGTGTCTTTGGACCTGATATTCTTCAAGAGGTCAAGAGCGGTCGCTATGATTAGGGAAAGGTTGAAGATAGCCCAATCTCGACAAAAGAGTTATCTTGACAATCGTCGCGGGATTTGAGTTTTGAACCGTAAGATTTTGTTTACCTCGGAGTTACGCCTCTCGGGAGTTAAGAGGTTCCATGCCAAAGGGAAACTCGCACCTGCTATGTCGGACCATTTAAGATTTTGAGCCGCAGAGGCGGTTGCTTATCACCGGAGTTGCCACGATCGTTGGCGAGAGTACATGATGTATTCCATGTGTCCCGATTAAAGAAGTGTCTCCGAGTTCCCGAGGAACAGACACCGCTAGAGTCAATTGAGTTGCAAGAGGATTTGACTTATAAGGAACATCCTGTGAGGATTCTAGACACAATGGACCGAGAAAATAGAAACAATTCAACCCGTTTCCGTATAGTTCATTGCAGCAACCATTATTAAAGCGAAGCGACTTGGGAGCGAGAAGAGGATTTGAAGAAAGAGTTTCCAAACCTATTCTTTAGTGAGCCCTGAATCTCGTGGACGAGATTCTATTAAGGGGGGGAGGTTTGTAACACCCCAAAATTTTGCTTTTCTTAAATTCATGTGTGATTTGGCACTTTGGTGAATTTTTGGAATTTTCTGAATTTATTTGGATTTATTTGGAATTTATTTGAATTTATTCCATTTTGAAATAATTAAAGAATTTAATTTTGCAAATAAAATTTTGTTGGAAATATTTTATTTGAGTCCAAAATGTTCCAAAATATTTTCCAGAATTTTTCTGGAATTTTTCTGAGTCTTTTGCTATTTTTAATGAATTAAATGAATTAAAGGGAATTATTTTAAATATTAAATCTCTGTAAATCCAAATAGGGTCAAGTACTGTTCATCCGACCGAGTCGGAACCCGAGTCGGACTCGAACCCGACCGAGCCAGTTGACTCGACCGAACCCACTCCTAAACCTAATCAATCCCAACCGTTGGATCAAGATCCAACGGCTGAGATCCGCCCGTACCGGTTCGAGCCGTAACCGGGCCGGATCCGATCGCGCCCGCGATCGTGGCCGTTGATCGCGCCACGTGGGCGGCCACGATTTCGCCGTCTTCGCCGAGTCCGAAGCCGGACTTCGCCGCCGCGCCGCCGTAGTAGCGAACTAGGTTTCCGTCTAGGCACGGACGCCGAGGCTATTTAAAGCGTGAGACGCCCCCGAGGTTGCCCTCATCCTTGCGCACCCGTTCCCGAGCCATCTCGCCGAGCCGCCACCGTTGAGCCGCAATCGCCGCCGGAGTTGTCTCTTCCCTCCGCCGCGGTTTGCGCCGGTTTCGCCGTCGTCCGTCGTCTTCCGCCGAAGGAGCCCAGATCCGTAGTCCGCGACGAGACGCACCCGAAGGAGGCTTCATCTCGCCGAGCACGCCCCAAACGCCCGTCGGGTTAAATGCGTCGTCCCGTCTCCGGTCAAGCCCGGCGCCGTAAAGCCATCGCCGTCCGCGAGCTCGGAGGACCGTCGGATCAGACGGACGGTTGAGGTGAGCTCACGTGTTCCCAAACCCGATTAGATGCGGATCGTTGGATCAAGATCCAACGGTTCACAATTGCCACGCGTCTTTGTAGCGATGCGAATATAGGATTAGATCTGGACCGTCCGATCTAGATCGAACGGCCCACGAGCAACGAGTAGTTTCAAAGTGTTAACCCTGGATCTAATCCGCACCGTTGATTTTCAAACCAACGGCTGAGATTGCGCCACGTGTCGGGAAGATGGACCGCCGCGGTCAACGCCGGCCCACGCGCTGGCAGGTGACGCCGACGCCGGGCCCGCGTGTCGAGGGGCCGCGATGTCGATGGTCGACCCGCCAGCGCCGACGTCACCCATGACGTCACAATGGGTCCCACTGCCGACTGCGGTGAGCCTCACGACGTCGGGCCGATGACGTCACCCGAGAGGGCCCACATGTCGGCGACACGTAGAGTCGTGGGCCGAGTCCACGGTGAGACCCAAGCCGAGCGTGGACCAAGTCCATGGACGGCCGACGCCAAGCAGGCCAATCAGAGGCTGCCACGTGTCCATGTTGACGCAATAATTAATTTCCGAAAAGAAAATGATTTATTAATTCGAAATATTGATTCAAATTTAGATTCAAACTTCAAACGCTTATAACTTTTATGCGTTTCAACTCCGATTTGAGCGATTCAAATTTCTAAATTTGTATAAAATTGAGATCTACCTAAATATGAATTTTATTTAATTTTTGGACTAAAGTTTTTCTCTGTAAAATTATTTAATTGATTATTTAAACTTTAAATAATCATAACTTTTATGCTTTAACTCCAAATTTGACGATTCCAGTTTCTAAAAATCCAGAAAATTATGTTCTCTCTGTTTATGGATTTTATTTGGAGTTTTGGGATCTTTTGCATAGTGTTCATTTGTGTATTTGCTATTTGCACGCTTTACGAGTAGACGTTGAAGTGCCTAAGGATTCGAGGGAGAAGTGTTGACTCAGATCCAACTCAAGACCAAGAGCAAGTACTTTTGAAGGCAAGTTGTGCTTTGACCATATTGATCCTATTTCAAATCTATTTTGATTTAAACTATTGCATGCTAGTTCAATTAGAAAGATACTTTGTTTAAACACTGGGGTTAGATAAATACCAATTTGCTATATGACACCTTGATTACTTAAGTATGTGCCATGACCTTTGTCACCCTAGTTGTGGTTTACTAGTTGGACATTACTAAATTGCCAACATGGGTTTAGATCGTTGTAGTATGTCGCTTAGACACACTACGTGCTCATGACATGATTTTGGATAATCAAATGCTAATATTGAATTAATGATATATTGAACCTGTTTTGGAAAAGTATCATGTGATGTTGATGGCACGTGGTGCATGGTAATCAACGGGGTTTGATAAACGCGATTTTAAGTGGGGCATGTGGCAAGAGTAATCAGGTGGGCCGGTTGTGGCATTGGGAGTGATGATTTGGTTTTTCGTAGTCTTGCCCTGGTCACTCTAAGGACTTAACCTTGCAAGCCTTTGAACTGGGTCATACTTGCAACCACATGGTCGGAATGGGACGGCCCTAGTTGACTAAGTCGCTAAGGACTCACTTGTGGAGCCTCGTGGTGTCGATTACACCTTTTGTGTGATTGTGCGGGGAGCGTATCGTGGTCGTGGCCGGTACCCATCTAACGGTGTGTTGGTCCCATACTTCGCCTTGGCTAAGGGAAGGATGGTGTAGAGCACGTCTGGAGAGGACCACCTGTGTTGTTTGAGGCTTCCGAAAGGCTTTGTTACGAACTCGCCTTTGTGGTGTTTGATCAGTATCTTGTGGGTAAAGTGCATAACCTCTGCAGAGAGTAGAATCTATTTGAATAGCCGAGTCCACGGTACTGGACAATGCTCGGGAATTACAGTCAAGGGGTAGACTTTCTGAAAATAACTTGGTTTTGAAAAGATGGGTTGGTTTAACAAGGAAGATGATGGAAATATGGTTTAGGATGGGAAAAATGTTTATTAAACTTCTTGAAAAGTTATTTATGCTTTACTTATTTCTAATGCTTTCGAATCTACTCATATTACTTGTCAAAAGTCATTTCTTGCAAATATACCTGAGCTATTCCTTTGTACTAAGCCATGCATATAGTATATTAGCTTGCATTACGTGCATGACTTGCCGAGTACCAAGTACTCACCCTTGCCTCAACACAATATCGCTTGAAGAGGAGATTACGCCACTTTGGAGGAGGAACTCCAAGAAGACCCGTCTACTTAGGGATGCGAGCCCGGTCAGTTGCCTGTGGTATCTTGGATGGCGCCACTAAGTTTATTTGATTTTCATTTCTTTGCTATTTCTCTTTTAATAAGTTTCGCCTTGCAAGGCATATATTTGTAACTTGGCCATAAGGTCGAGTAACCCTTTGATTATTTAAATAAAGTACTTTGATAGTATCGTATGGTATGATTGTGATATATACCGATGTTAAGACTGTGTGCACTAGCGCGTTCCTGGACTAGTGCTGAATACACAGAGGGTCCGGATTTGCAAATTCGGGGTCCCGACAATGAACGAATTCCCGCATAAGCTGGAAGAGTGTGGATGATAAAATGAGGAGCATAAACGATGTAGTCTTTTGAATACTTTCATGTCCGCTGCTATGTGCCTCCAGCAACAATTACATCCATAAGGATGAGTCTGGTGGTACATACACCTTATCCTCATGGAGGAGAAGACCATCGATAATAGACCAACTAGCTGTAGTAGTACCCGCAAGAATCTACTCACGAAGTTCACAACCCATGGAAGACGACTTGAGGTCATTGTGGATCTGGTCAAAGATAGCAAAAATTGGAGAAGAGGGCATGGCTAACAGTGCGTGGCCTCCTCCCGGTGTGAGGGCATCCGCTGCTGCATTCTGACAACCTGACCAAAATTCCACCATGACCTACCTTGCTAAAATGTAAATACAAAATATATACCTCCTATGTAGTAAACAGCCAACAAATAGCTGCGTCGCAGATCGTGACTATCTTCTCCTCAATGCACAAATGAAATCATCAGCCTCCACTCACAATCGTTCTCTCCTCCCTCATTTCGCCAGAGCAATGGCCTTGATTATGTGTTTTGCCTTCGTTCGTTCGGTACTCCCTCTCTTCTTATAGCCAGAGATGGCAACAGCCAGCGAGTTCTTTAAACACCAGTGCAATTGACAGGAATATTCAATCACCTGAAAAGCTAATATGACAAAAAGCTGGAAAAGCTGCTATGGCAACACGCTGGAAAAGATGAAAAAGTTGATACGACAACACGCTGAAAAAGCTGATATGACAAAGGCTGGAAAAGCTGAAAAAGCTGCCATGACAACACGCTGAAAAAGCTAACACGACAACACACTGAAATTCAAATTAACATTATGTATTTTATTTACATGATTGTAGATCAGCGAGCCGATTAGAATTAAACCCTAAAATTACCTAAATACCTATCTAGTGACAAATAAGTTTTTGCATGTTTTAAAGTGCCCAACACGCTTATCATATTATTTTAGGATTTATAAATTTTACTTTTCTATTTTTAAGGCATTACTTAATTTTATATGGTCGCGCTTTATTAAATTGATCGATCGGCTGAACTTCGCATTTTTTACCTATTTGAATTATCCCGACTGATTCTAGAAGTTTCACGGAGACTAAAATTTATAGATTCGAATAATCTACCAAATTAAATGATTTTCTTGTTTTTCTCTTTTCTTTTCTTTTCTTTCTTTTTTCTTTTTTCATGAATTATGAAATTACGGTTTACTGTAACTGTATCAGGGTTTCAAATATAACAAATATAGAGCAATATGAGGTATCATATAAAAGTTCAATGGTACACCCTAAGTATTTTTATAAAATCATGTTCTTTACTGCCTAATGAGCATAACAAAAGTGGTTTTATAATTTTTAAGCATGAAATAATCAAGTGGTTTTAAAGTGCCCAATGCGCTTATCGTATTATTTTAGGATTTATAAATTTTACTTTGTGATTTTTAAGGCTTTACTCGATTTTATATGGTCGCGCTTTATTATTCTAGGATTTATAAATTTATAAAAAATCTTTTACTATGTTGTGCTGAGTCTAATTAAATACATTACTTATTTAATCATTTCTCTACTTTAACGTTTTTACACACATTTTGACTGTCCAAAAGTGTTTCCAAAGTGCCCTAAGGTTCTCATAACACTTTGGAGAGTGCCCTATGGTTCCCTACATCCTTAATTCATGTAATACTCAAGTATTGGCTGTTATTTCATGTACATAATATTACACTAAAATTATCATTTCTAGAGCTTCCACCTACTAATACCGTCACTTTGTGTACTACAAGTTATTCTAATTTTGTACTAATCGCAAAAAATTCTGCGGTTATTTGAATAATCTACTCAGCACACTGCTACTGTCATTTCATCTTCTACTCATTATACATTTACCATGATTATTTCTGCTGACCATGTACTAGGCTAAATATAGCATGTCAACTAGGCTAAATAACAGTAGCGGTGTTCAACTAGGCTAAATATAGCATGTCAACTAGGCTAAATAACAGTAGCAGTGTTCAACTAGGCTAAATATGGCATGTCAACTAGGATAAATAACAGTAGCAGTGTTCAACTAGGCTAAATATAGCATGTCAACTAGTAGATTATTTCTACTGACCATGTACTAGGCTAAATATACCATGATTATTTCTATTTACCGTTATTTCTGCAGACTGAACAACTTGGCTAAATATAGCATGTCAAAAGCTACAGATAAATTATTGTACCACCAAGTGAAAATAAAAGTATAGCACTAAACTTTAGTAATGTACACCTTGATTGCTGCGGCAACAGTTGTAGAATGAAACTCAATTCTTTTGTCAGTTGTCTCATACCGTGGTTTCCTCTGCATAACCAAAACACAAGCTAAATTAATAGTTAAGCTATGACATAACCACATGATAGTACTTAAATAGCTTCGCTTTCGCAGTAGTGTGGCTACTCAAATAGCAGCGTCGCAGAGCGTTCCTTCATGCAGTCCTTGTTTCTCGGCTTCTCCTCAATGCAGAGCGCTCCTTCGCAGACCTTCCTTCCTTCACTCGCTGGAACTTCGCACAGACAAACCTCGTTCTCTCCTCCTTCCTACTTATAAGCCAGAGATGAATGGCCAGCAGGTGTAATTAATCATCAACGCAAATGATGGGAATCTTCAATCATCGGTCATGTCACTACCTCCCATTCCCGGCTATCTCGCTTCCCACCGCGTCGAAAGAAAAAGCAATCGGGTTCCCTAATCAGCAGAATCTTCAATTATCGGCGTAATTAACTTTACTTAGGTCACTTCACTGCACCCCACAAGTTTGGCTCTATTTGCATGCGCCGAAAGTTGGCTTGGCTCCTACTGCATGTGTGGAATCTGCCAACAGCCGGCTGGGCCCAACCTCGCCGCATACCTGGTTTTGGGCAAACCGGTTATGCCTTGACCGGTTCCCCATGAACCGGCTATGGGTCTTCACTCTATTCCATGCGCATAGCCAGTTTTTGAAAACCCGAATATGCAATATCCGGTTTTGGGGGTACCGGGTATGCATATCCGGTTTTTGGGGATCCAGTTATGACTGGTTTTTTTTGTAAATACGCGAAGCTGTCATATCATTTTGTAAATACAGATCAACAGTTGTATCAAATACGAAATTTGCCCATACGCATCAGGTAGTGGACTATTCTCAAAAGTGTAATTATATACGCTTAAGAACGACTTTACTTGATAATTGAGTTGACGGGCTTGAGCTTGAGTCAATGGTCCTTGAATAAGTGAGGATAGAGAATGATCATCATTTGTAGTTGTGCGTGTATCCGAAGTGGTGATGTCCTCATCACTCGGGGACCAATGGGCAAACATGTAGATCACACTAGAGACTATGATGGGCCAAAATGAATTGCAGGAAAGGTTCAAGAGGTCACCATGAATACCTGGGTGTAGTTAGTGGTGACAGAGAGAGCTCGGGGTGGCTAGTTGGCGATGATGGCCGCAGCGGTGAGAAGCTTCACGACGATAGCCAAACCCAAAGAGAGCTAGCAAAGGAGAAGGGTACCGTTAGCTTCACCATGTCACTGAGAAGTTAGAAAATGACCATGATCAAAAATAGGACTTACCGTAGAGGGAGAAAGAGCTTGGCGATAGTAGCGATCGGAGATGAGGAAGAAGCTCGATTCCGGTGCTACATTGCATGAAATATGAAAATGAGTGAGGAATCTTGAAGAGGAAAGAAAATAGAAAAGGTTACATACGTATCGAGACTAGGGATCACCAGAGAAGGAACTTGGCTTTAGTGGAGCGTGCACCAGTGCTAAAGACGAAGACCGTGTTCCGAATGGCTCAGGGAAAGCGAGGCTTGCAAATAGGCAAAATGGGTGCGTTGTCATACAGTGAAGCAAAGGGACAAGACGAAGGGCTTTAAATAGGCGTGAGATGGTGATGCTTGCCATCGTCTTCCTCTCGACCACGAGCAAGGTGGCTGGATTCCTTGTGCATGCAAGCAGCTCTCAGGCGGCGAAGCATTGGCATTGGGCAGGGAGCCTGAGGCGATGTGATGGATTGGGTCAAGAGGGTAGCAACGCGACTAAGAGGTCATGGGTGAGACCTTATGCGTGCGGCCATGGCAAACGTGTTGTGGAGGAAGAAAACTGACCAATGGGGTTGGCTGTCAAAGAGAGGATGGAGAGAAGGCGCAAAGGTATTTTACGCTTTCACTTGGAGAAAGCGGCTAGGGAAAATGGCTTCAGGAGCCAGGGGCTATTGACAGCCGGGGTCAGCATGTCAACGAAGACAGAGCCTGACGCGTTGGCCTAAGCTGTTAGCGAGAAAAAGGAGTTGGTTTTGAATTTTGGTTTTATGGTAGAGACTTCTCCCGAATTTTTAAGCATAGCTAAATGTCTCCAAAATTTATGAATATTTTTTAGCATGATCTTGAGAGTTCTAGAGTTTCTATAAAATCTCTAGAGCATAAGCAGTCGAATGATTTTCTTGAAAATTCATTCAGTGTTTCAGTTTTAATATAATGTCTAGTGTTTGATTTTTCGAAAGCATCAATTTAATTCCAAAATTCATAAAAAAAATTTGGAGAAGCTTCTTGGTTTATTTGGATCTTAAATAAAATATTTTCAGACTTTATGATGTTCTAAATTTTGAAATTTGAAGATCAGAAACAACAACTAGTTTATTGAAAGGCATTTTCTTTAAATATCAAAAATTTGGAAAATCCAGAAAAGTGCTGAAAATTCATATCTAAGTCCAAAGTCAACTTAGATATTTTTTATTTTAATTTTGTGTAAAATTTAGGATACTAATCCCACCATCACAACTCTCTGTGGGCCACAAATGAGCCGAGATATTACTTAAACCTCTTAAGTGCTGACAATCTCGGCAACACACTATACACACGGTAAATTTTCGAAACAACCCCTTGGTGCAACCTCCCTAACATAGGTACCTACTAATGGGCCTACACGCATACATACCTAGGCAACGAGGGTTAATACTATGTTATCATCTATAAGACTAGCACCTAATAAACCAAAATCCGCTCAATGCCCAACCCATTATAGGGTTAATACTATGGTATCATTTATAAGACTAGCACCTAATAAACCAAAACCCGCTCAATGCCCAACCTATTATAGGGTAGACTCATGTATACATAGCACCACACTTACACTTTCATCATCACTTCGTATAAAAAGGTTAACCTAAAAATGCTATATCTAAACTCATAGATATTATATACTCACTTTTGATAATAAAACTAATCATACCATCGCAACTCCACGTAGACCCATGAGCCGCACTACAACCATGTACGTAAACACGGAGAGCCCTTTTTTTGCACGCTTTAACAGACACAAGAGTTCATAGAACGACAAGGTAATAGCTACAACATTGCACAGAAAGGAGGCCTTTTCTGCCCTTTCTGTTCATAACTACAGCAAGCCTTTTGTTGCCTTTCAACCTAACCTTTTTTCTTTTATAAACCTAACCTTTTTCACTGTCATTAGGATTATATGCACAAAAGAAAAAGATTTTGCTCCCCCAATCATCAGGGAGATTTCTTCTGCATGCATTGCATGACAATCGACGCAATCCGACAAAACGCGGCATCAAGTTCTGTCCTCTGTTTTGTACACCTGAATCTATGGAAAGAGTCGTCATCTACTGCAGATAAATTAACCTCCTCCTGAGAAACTTTAAGGAATGCCAATTGTTTCACTCGTTTTGCTGAAAATATCCTTTGTGTTCTCCGGAAGGTCACGTCCTTCCAGTGTGCCATCTTGCTGGGTCATGGAGACGTTTGTGCCATTCAACAGGATCTGCTTAAAGAATGGATAAGTAGACAACAAAGGCATAGCTAGTTGAACAGCGTAATAAATTCAAAGTAAAACGGAATACCCCATGCTGAACAAAAAAGCAAAGAACAAGAAAACACACACGGTAAGACAATGTGTACGGTTGTGGCCAACAACAGCATTGATCAGTAAGAGAAATTGAAGGATATGGCATTTCTTGAATTTCATTGAGCTCCTAAATGGCATTCATTGCCCTGAAAACAATCCTAACAAGTTATGTGAAATGCACAGCATTTATATTTTGACATTTAAAAAACTGACCTAGTAGCAGCAACATAATGGTGAGCTACTAACTGTGATCTTGTTTATGGATGCTCATTTCTCATTGAATTTCCTTTGTTTTGTTTTTTAAAAACGGAAAATAACCATTCCTTCAGTATGAAACCATTGACTGATGGACCTACTATTTGTTTGATTCATCAATCCCAATAGTTTGTTTGCTAAGACTAGTTAGTTCCAATAAAAAAAGGAAAGAAATGCTCATCTTATACACTTCTTCAGTGGTTGTACGTACCTGAAGAATACACAGACAGGCAAGCTGGCTAAATTATGTCGGTGTTAGTAGGCAAAGCACTGTAACATCTTTTACATCACAGTGATATGGTATTTTATGTGTTGTAACTCTAAAAAGAATGTCGAGTGGGAAAGCTTCACAAATAACCCAAAAAAAATTTATTTTGTAAAGCAAACATCTGAGACTTAAATATCCAACTGACATTACATAGAATTACTAATACAAAACCAAAACACTATGTTTTACCTGATTACCACTTTCCGTATGCTTGGGATCAAATAGCATAGGACGGCAACGCTTGTCTTCATTCATCAAACTTGAATTCTGGAAGTGATTTATAAGTGCAGCTTTCCCCTGTATTCGAGCATATGCCAATGAGACTACTTTCTCACTATTAAATTTTTCCCATTTCCGACCAGCAAAAGCCTGCAATAAGTAAACCCCGAATGGTTAGAAGCTTTTGTAATTTTTAATTTTTATCATTCTCTAAACGCTGTGCCAACTTTAGCAACAAAATTGAGTAGCTTATCAGTTTCCACCTGACATTATTTAGGTTTATTATCCATGCCCTGGCAGTTATAATTAAGGCATTTAATTGAGCAATTCTTAGCAACATAGGTAACAAAAAGCTATAAAACTTAACAATGTCCTTAGTTTAAACCCCCCCCCCCCCCCACCACCACCACCACCCCACAATTATGTGGGCTGCTGCACAGCTCCACAGCAAAAGCTTTGCGTCAGTCATGTTCTCTATATCACTTTTTTTTAATAAGATCAAACGCTTTGTCTTGAATATGTTCTTCTATATTTGGATGGACCTTCTCAATGTTACAAAAGATAGACCTGTACAGGTAAACATCAGAATCTGAACCATAAGAAAACTAAAATATTTCAAGCAAACAATTAGGTCTTTAGAACATGTGCCATCTTTCTAGTAATATCACAAAGCTACAAACACAATATAAAGAGGTCGGACTAAGGAAACGACCTGATAGAACGATACAATATAAACAGGAGATGCCATATTGATGAAGGCATAGCCAACATTGCATTTATTCTGCAGAAATTGAAGCTTAAAATCAGCTGTAGATAAAAATATTATCCTGTCAGAATATTGTGCTATTTATCAAGCAAAAAGTGTCACCTTAAAATCAATCGGCAAGTAGAAGAAATCATAGGTCCCTTCATGAGTTTCATCTATTACTTCTAAAAGCATATTCGATGTATACCTAAAGATAAAAGTAAATCATGAGCAATAAAAGTAGGTGAACATGACATTGTAAAAGTAATAACAGAAATAATTGCCAGGTAATTCAAGTAAATTCATACTTGTTTGGTATGTTCTTTATCATCAATGTTGTACGAGTATCTTTTCCAGTAATGATCTTCTCCAAATCTAGTTGATACTGCATCCTGCTATCTTCTTGACCACCAGAGTTTCCAAGTGCCTGATTTCGGCCATGCTCAAGAAGACTCTCAAAACCAAAGAAACCTGGATCATCAAAGGGAGGATTTACAAAGAAATGAATTCTCATGGAATCGGTGTAATCGTTCAAAAACTAAGAACTCTAATATTTATACCATTTTGCATTGAAGGAACATTCATGCGGGAATGCGCACCAAAGTTCGTCATAAGGCCTCCACCAACACGGCTGGGTTCCATGCTGCCAAACTTACCCTGCCTCATGTAAGATGCGTCTGGGGACTCAGGATAATAACCAAAGTTACTCTCCAAGGGCAAAACAGATGGGGCAGACCCAACATGATGATGGGAGAAGTGCTCTGACGGCCCAAAGGAACCACGAAGGTTCCGATACATACTACCCTGGTGTTGTGTGTGGTTATTGGAAAAATGTGAATTGCTAAGAGGTGGAGAATGGAAGGCTGAAGGCTGACAATGCTCCCTCATGGTATTCTTATTACCCCAAAGAAATGTTGTCCCAGTCATTGTTGTGAAACCAGATGCAGTAGAAGCTGACGAAGCTGTGGAAGACACAAGTGGGCTTGCACTCACAATTCCACCATGATGTTCTGGAAACGAATGTGAGTTATGAAAAGTGGGGGACCCATGAAACATATTATCAGCATGGTTATTCATGTAGGAGCTCTTCCCAATGGGTGACTTCATGGGAGGATATCCTGAAGATAACCCAGAAAGATGGTTACCGCCCAAAGGACTCATCCCTCCACTAAATGCAGTTTCATTCAGTGTACTCAATTGATTGTGTTCTGTTGGGCTTCCAAGTTGGGACCACAAACCTGCCAACAAATTGGAACACTCCAAAGTTATTGCTCTTATATTAACAACAATGTAGGAGAACAAGAATAAGGAACTAAATGATGTAGAGTCAGGGCTAAAAAATACTAGTAATACTTGGTGGAGAGTTGGCAGAAGGTGAACCAAGATGGAAAGTATTATGTCTTGTCTCATCTTGCTCGAAGTCATGGTTAAATTGCTGTACGAAACTGCAGATTAAGACACAAAAGTTAGAGTGTGTGGACAGCCAAGGAAAATAATGAATGTCTGAATGCAGAAGAAAAAGGATAGAATAGAGGATTCCACATTTGGAATTGTTTTTTATTAGATAAATCATACCACCAAGGCCATTTAGTGAAAAATAGACAGGAGTGCTACATTCTAACACAAACTTCGTCAGGAAATTGACACAGTAAGCAAATGCATTGTTCTAGATGGAAATCATGGGATGATAAAAAAGATATATGTTTAAGTGTAGTAACATATAAAGCAGGGGATCATGTCAAGGCTTCTCTACTGTAACGCAAAGACAGCTCCAAAAGACCGGACAAATGACTGGAACTTTTCAAGTAGAAAGGTTCAATTGATGGTGAAAAGGCCACTCCATTAGAAAACAGATTGAACAACTGTATGAAGCAGGAACTTAGGAGATTGGAATCAACTATGCTCTATCCAATATTCATAATGCTAAATGAACATTAAAAAACAAAATATAACATCATAGAAATAAGGTAATCTAGAATTTTAACAGTAACTGAACAAAGAAAACTAGGTGGCCATGAAATTAACATCTCAGCAATGAACATGACAGATTGCAACCAAGCTTAAATCAATTTGTTGGTTTGGTTAATTATTAATTTTTATAGTGTTTTGAGCTTGGAACAACAATGGTTATACTGTTCTTTAGGACACACAAAGGGCTTGTGACACGCAACAATACAGACCTTCGACGAGCTCCACCAGGACGGCTAGGTTCCAATTTTACCCGTTTTCCTGCAATATCACTTTTGTTTAGTGACCGAAGGGCGGCTTCTGCAGCCCTGACATCATAGAACTCGATAAATCTATGATGTCGCTTTTGTGGTGTCTCTCTTATCTGCACGAATGGAAAGCATGAAATTAATAAAATATGGTGTTCAACATAAGTAACTTTAATAAATTAATTACTTTTTGTGGAAGGATAAATTAAATACTAACTAGGGAGTCCCCAAATACTTGTACAATAAAAATGCTGTTCATTATGATTCACATAATCACGTATTAGTACGTAATGATTGGATGAGTTAGAAAGCAGCAGTACTTACCTCCCTCACTTCACCAAATGCCCCAAAAATTCGAAGGAGTTCCTCATTTGAAACTGATGGTTCCAAATTAAAGATCACAAGGGTTCCTTGGTTCATATCTTTATCTGACGGATTCTCCTGTAAAGAAAAATCAAATAAATCAGCAAACGATGATATAGAGAAGAGGAGAAATGCAAATAGCTGACAGAAGTATTGACCTTGGGAATCGAGAAGTGAATGTCAAGCTTCCTCCTCCTTAAAGGCTTATTTTGCAATGTCCGCATAGCAGTTCGTGCATGACGAATATCATAGTAAGATATCATAACAAATCCTCTGTGTTTGGTTGCAGTGTACATAGACCGAATGTCCCCAAATGGCTGAAAGGAAGCATCATTAGCAAAGCCATAATAATGACCATACAACTATACATGATATACTAGCCTGAAAGAAATGCAATGTGGAAGCTTTCTTACAGAAGGTGAAACTGCAAATTTAAACAAGTCAGATGTACATAACAGCGGCTGTTTAGGAAAAACATGAGTAGATACTGTGAAGTGACAAGTTTTTATGCCAATTTTTTTGGCACAAACAGCAATTAATTTTTTGTGACTGGACATAACAGCACTTGTATGGTGTACAGATGAATGAAAAAAATGTGTTTTCATTTGTAGTATAAGTTGTTGTTATAGACAAGAAAAAGGCCGTAGGGCATAGTTAAGTTTCTTTTGAGTAATATAAATTCAAGTAAAAGTTATTATATGCTCCATTTTAACAGCCATATTATGATTACTGACAAAATATAGGCCGACCAGCATCCCTACTGTACTGTTTTGAAGCTGTCTGTATGCATGTGTGTAACTCCATTTCAAAACTATGTGAAAAATGAAAAAAAATATTTTAAATAGCACATAATGGAAGCTCAATGACCACGTGTTTTAATAGTGTATATCAGCAATGTAGCGGGTGCAACATGCTCAGCTATATTTACAAAATATGAAGTTGATCTATCAATCCTAAAGAAAACATCCAAAATATAAATCCTATATGGCCATGACAAATATCTAAAATAAGACTGGAGCATATAAGGATAGATAATGATTTCATTAATCAATATTGATCCTCTGATGAAGTTGATGAACCAAACAAAATCATTTCTCTCTTTTCGTTGTCCATCTGGAGAATCCAAACTTGCAACTTGTTTGTTATTTCTTGTTTGCTAACATAAATGATGAACCAAACGAATAACACATGGAAGTTGTGTTAGGGTTTGTTGTTGATCATGTGCATGCCTAACTTTTTGGAGAGAATTCAAAATGTTCATGGCTAGATAAGGAAGTAATTAAGAGATAGATGAACAAATATAGAATGCCAAGGCACAATTAGCATGCTTGCATATATTAGTTGCTCTTAGTAAAAAGAGCCACAATGACAAATTACTAGAAAGATGGAAGATGTAATAAATGACTCGCATGGATGCATAGAACATCTTTGTACAGAAGTTACCAGACACACTAAAGCAGCTGTAGTGTGCGGCATGGTGCCACAAATTTAAAAAGACACCGCAACAGCCCCTTGTCCACTATAAGGCAATTATAGCTCGCAATTTGAAACAAATAGCAGTAAGCTAAGGCACAACCTTAAGCAAGTAGACAAGGAAAACGGAATGAGCTATTTATATAGAGCTGCTATAATGGACTAGGTGCTAGGACTGTTCTAGCATCTCTTTACAGTTGTGGCACCGTAGTGGGTGGATATAGTGCGTAAAACGAAATGGTGCTTTTCTTATATAGTTTGCATGTGAGCCATTTATTCTGTATTCCATTTTTCTAAGGATTTATTATTTCACTCTTGCACTAAATTTGCCTTTACTTTTCAAATTCCAGCACTTTCTTCCTGATTATTTTCTATCAGCCATTAGCCATGTCGCACAAATTCTCCAATACCTGAAATATGTGTATCAACAAGGCCTAACAAAAGTTTCCTCCTTTGTTGAAATAGTTCATCACTTGTGTTGTCAAAGAAGAAACAAAAAAAGTTGAAAGCTCAGATTCTTCAATTGGACAGAACAGGAGGAATAATTGTTTTGGTTCATCATCATCGGAGGATGAAGATCAATTGACGAAACTATTATGCTGTCCTTTATGTTTTGATGTTATTTTAAATCTTTGAAAAAGCCATTGGCTTTTATATTTTGAACGTTTAACTTTGGGATTGATTAACTTCGTAGTTATTCAAATATGACCGAGCATGTTGTGCCCTCTAAACCGCAGATTCAATGTAAAAAATGCATTGGTGCTATGCACCTGCTACACATTACTTAAAAACATTGCTTTTGAATTATTCACTTCTGAAAATGAATGCATTAGCGAAATTTCATGCTTGATCTAGCAGATTTGAAAAATGATAGAACCAACCGTTTTTGCATGTCTAGTCCTGGGCTTCACAGAAAAGACAATAGCTAATGTGTAAGCTTAACTAAACCAGGAGCATCCACCCACAGGTATGAAGGGCCAAACACAGGAACTGAATCTCATTACGTTGCATTTTAACCTTAAGCACAAAATATACCAATCTAATAACCTGCAGATATGCAATGTAACGAGCTGTGCTAGAGTAGCAGTATGCCAGTGTGTTTGCACGTTACATGTCAAACTTACAAATTCCCATGCCAGAGTCTCATAAAGCATTAATATTAAGCTTTAATTAGACAACATGTGCTGAACATGGATAACCCATGAGACTTCAATGCAACTTGTGCCTTGAGTTCAAGTTGAACTTAGCTAGATTTATGACCTGTCGAACACAAACACAGCCTTATATACTGCGAGGCATGATTAAATGTCTTCTCTTCTCAGTTCAGTAATATGGCATTTGGTCCTCAGCAACTAGTGCTGTAAGATGTGCATGAGTGTAACAGCCCAAAATTTGTTGATAGCTAATTTGTGCATGGCATGCTCATACCATTCATGTTAGTGGCATAATCAACACTTAATTAAGATTTTATAAATGCTAGCATCATTTTAGTTAGATGAGTATGAATTTGTAATGTTCATGATACCTAAAAACTGCTGCTTATTTATACTCATGCTTTATTCACCCATAGTCTATGACATAAGTATCCCACTTGTAAGTGAGAGAAAGAATTCTGCATATACCTACTTCACTTTTCTCACTTTACCTACTCCATACCCACTTCCTTACCTCTCTATGACATGTGGGCCAAGCCTTCCTTGGAAATGGTGGACTGCACATACCAACCCTGCCTTTTCTTACTTCACTCACTCCTACCCACTCCTCACCCACCCTATGACATGTGGGACCTCGCCCCACATGTAAGGGATGAAGTGGCAGCCATATATAAGAGTTTTCCACCTCTTTTTCTCCTCCAAGCCACCT
The DNA here is from genome assembly GCA_036346355.1 of Rhipidocladum racemiflorum. Classification (NCBI taxonomy): domain Eukaryota; kingdom Viridiplantae; phylum Streptophyta; class Magnoliopsida; order Poales; family Poaceae; genus Rhipidocladum; species Rhipidocladum racemiflorum. The sequence continues at coordinate 56,277,231 of CM070572.1, read as the reverse complement.
CATTTGCTCCTCCCCAACCAGAAATTCAGCAAGGAGGGAGAACAAGAACACCTTCAACCCTCTCTCCATTTCATCCCCTCAAATCCATACAAAACTTGAGTTTGAGCTTGTGCATGCTATACCATTGGGTTCCTCTCATCCCAAGCTTCAATTCCATCCAAATGGATTCTTGATGCACCAAGTTTTGGGTGAGTTCTAATCCATTTTTCATCTCCCCATTTTCTGAAATTTTGCAACTTGGAGTTCATTCATTTCCTCTCCATGAAAATCATCCCCAAGTTGAAGATCGGGGCGTGCATGTCGTGTTGCTAGTTTAAGGAGGAGAAGGAGAAGCCATTGCAAGCTCTAGGAGGAGAAGGTATCATCTCCAAGAGCTAGGAGGAGGAGTTGATACCGGGAAGAACACCGAAGATCCCCTTCACGACATCATTCTTGATCTCTTCATCAAACCAACCTTCCACCGAGTGCAAGGACATCTTTGTAGTGGTAAAGTTCTATCCTACTTCATTTTCTTGAAGTGCGGGAGCACAATGTGTAGTAGTCATCCAAAGACCTAAACGAAAAACATGTTATACTACACGGTTCGGCACACATCGGAACTTTCGGCCCCAAATCGGAACATCCGATGTGGCTAAAACTCCAGAAAATGTTTCAATCCTAACCCTGTCCACGCTGGAAATTTACACATATCGGAACATCTGATATTCACATCGGAACTTCCGAAGTTTCCAGAGAAGCGCCTTTCGTGTATTCCAACGGGAAAATTTTCTAAGTCTGGATCGGAACTTCCGATGTGTCCAGAGAAGCACCTTTGTGAATTCCAACTGAGAATTTTCTAAGTCTAGATCGGAACTTCCGATCCTAAGTTCGGAACTTCCGACTGAACCAACTTCAAATGACCATAACTTTTGCATCGTAAGTCCAAATTGGGTGAAACCAATTCCTATGCTTTCATAGGATCGTCCTCTTTCATTTCCAATAGAAAAACAAGACTTGGATTGCATATATGAGGATCTATCATAGGACCTTTAATAAGTTGTAGTATTGTTAACCCTCACCCAAACGATATTGTTTTAGTGATAACTTTTGGCACACAAGTCCAATTTCACAAACTCAAATTGTATGTTCATATTGTGACTATTAATCCAAATCATGAGCATTTCATGCATATTTGAGCATTCTTCCTTAACATTATTCATTTGAACTCTTTTTGATGTTTATTTGAATTGGATCTTCTCAATAGGTGTTGACGCTTCGGAGGACACTCCCGAGTACGACTACGTTTACAATATCAAGAACGAGCAGCAAAGCACTACTTTATTCCTTGAACATGATTGCTCCTACTAATTGCAATTATGCTTTCAAGTTATTTTACAAATTGCATGCCTACTTTATGTTGGGGTAGAATGCTTAGTTATTACCTTGTTGACATGTTATCCTCTTACCATGTTCCTTTCGTATACCATTGTCGCCCTAGGTGGTTGGTTTATTATTATTACGTATGGGTTCGTACGATTTGCTTAGCCACGCTTAGAACCTCGGTTAGAAACCGCGATAGATGGACTTAGTTCATCGGTCGCAAAGATCAAATTGATTATGATGATGAAGGTTCAATTGTGGTTATTGTGTAGCAATGTTGGTTAAGGACCTTAAGGATTGAATCCTGGTGATGTACCTTGTTGACATGTTATCCTCTTACCATGTTCCTTTCGTATACCATTGTCGCCCTAGGTGGTTGGTTTATTATTATTATGTATGGGTTTGTACGATTTGCTTAGCCACGCTTAGAACCTCGGTTAGAAACCACGATAGATAGACTTAGTCAATCGGTCGCAAAGATCAAATTGATTATGATGATGAAGGTTCAATTGTGGTTATTGTGTAGCAATGTTGGTTAAGGACCTTAAGGATTGAATCCTAGTGATGTCTCTTTAAGTAACTATCGTGCGAACCACACGCCGTTTATGGGACCGGCTTAGCCAAGTACTTGTGTATGACTAGGGTATGTAAACCACGTGCACTCGAAATTCCTTGAGCTTTGCGAAGCGTCAAGGAATGTCCGCAGGAATTCCTCGAACTTTGCGGAGTGTCAGGAATTCCCTTCGGACCCCTCGAACTTTGTGGAGTTAGGGATATCCAACAACGGGTGTACTCCTTGATCCACACACACAGAGCACTGAGCACGCGGGATCAAAGGTCATAGTCACCCGGGTGGTTTATATGCACTACCATGCATACTGGAAAATGATTTTGTCACGTTTACCTCGGCCGGCACATCAAAGGAAATGTGCTCATAGCTTGGCTTACGAGTGTGGCATGTCGTGTGGGTAAAACCGTACCTCTGCAGAGTTTAAACTATTCGAATAGCCGCGTCCATGGTCAAGGACGATCGCTTAAGTTGTCTGGGCGAGTATTAAGGACCGGGTAAGAATGGGATGGATGTGGAAGTGACACGAGTATTGTAGTACTCGTGTGTGTATGTGAACACGAGCGTTGGACTCGTGGTTCGGAGAATGCTTGAAGGCATGAAATGAATATATGATGGTTATGCTTATGATGATGTTATATTATGTATTAGACTTTGAAAAGGTTTACGAAATGCAAATTTCAATCTATACATATCTATGTTGTCATTCCAAATATTGTTTTATGCTAAAGTTACCCTTTTGCCTTCCTTTGTTGTAGCAACCACATGCAACTAGAATTCAGCATTTTGTATATATTATTGTGCGAGTACATTCTTTGTACTCAATCGGATTGTCCACTTGCTGCAGGTGAGGATGAGGTGCTGTCCGTAGACTTTTACCGGGCAGATTTCGGCGACACTAACATCTAGATGCGCGTTCTTGCCTCCAGTTGGTTGCCTGAGGGTTTGGGGCATACCATGCTGGCCCTTTGTTATTTTTTTATGATTTCCGCTGCCATGTTTATGTAATAACTCTAAATATGTCGTTTCGGACAGTAGTCTCACTTTTGGTATGTATATAAATGTTTATGTTCCCGTTATTATGTATGAGTTGTGATACAAATTGTCATGCATTGTCGCGTGTGTTAGTGAACTGTCCTAAGGCCAACACGGGCATATATGCGGAACGCCCGAGCTTCCCTTGATTTACTTGAGTTGTATCGTGCAATTAAGTGAATCAATGGAGTCCCGGGGACGGTTCCCCACAATGGGTAAAGGTTCACAGTTCATGACAAATTGACAATCAAAGGAGGTTCCACCATACATCTCTGAGTCAAGAGAGGTTGTTGAATGAATAGCTGTCTGGGTTTTTGATCCACTGTATCTGCATGCATAACAACATATAGTCCACATGTTTGTGGAACACTCCCTATAGCTAAATGCTTAGTTGTATGGCATAATTATCCTAAAGTCCCTGCTAATGCAGCAATATTTTGTCTTCAAGGTGTCTCCTGTGACTCGTAAAATCTGCTAGTAATGACAGAAGATCCATGATTTACAGTAATGAAATTTATAAGATTTGCAGCAGAAAAACATTGTTCTTCAAAAATTTTACATTATACATTTCTTCATTTAAATTTCAGTACATCAGCAACAACAAAGAGGAAGTAACGAACTTCCATTTTGCAGTCAAAGTTAATTTACTACGAGAAGGAAATACAAGAAAATGCATTCTGAAAGAAGAAAAATAGTCAAAGCATAAAATGGGACAAACGTAGCAGGCAATATGTAATTTGAAGAAGGCTCTACCTGACCAAATGTAGTTAAAACCATGAAGAGCAAGCAATAACATAATCAAACCTGCATGGAATTAAGTACATACCTCAAACAATGAGCGCAACTCTGAGTCTTCGACATTACTATTAATGTTCCGCACAAACAAAGTCCTGGAGGGGTGTTCACCGTATGGATGCTCGCCAGTCACTGCCCCAACACCATTTTGGAGGCCGTATTGACTATTGCTACTTCCAGTGCCATTGATGAGACTAGCCTTTGCGGTACCGAAGGTGATGCTTTCCAGAGGGTCAACATCCAGCTCCATACCCCCACTATTACGGAAAACATCATATTCTTCCAATTCCTCAGCTTTAATTTGCAGTTTAACATGATCAAAGTCATTTATTACTCCAGCTAGGAGCTCTTCTTCATCATCTGGTAACAAATCTCCAATCAAGTGCTGGGCAACATCATCCATGGGATCTATCCCTCTCGTATTAGTGTCGAGCCGCTTTGTTATGGGAAGCATATCATCCATTGGTTGAGCAAGTTGCCCCCTTTCTTTACCTAGCACTGCATGAGACACAGTAAGTGAGTTCCCATATGGGAATTAATCACAGGTTAACATAGAAGCACATTTTCTTACATTTTCCAAATGGGAGAGCTGATGGCAATGAGCTGGAGAATAAGACAGCATCACTAGATCCATTAATTGTAGTTGCCGAAGGAACTCCCCACGCCCATATGTTTCTCGTCTGAAAATCCTTTTTGGATGGAATATTTGCAGGTTCTGTGGAACATCACAAATATGAATCTGATTAGAATATAGTAAGGTTTCATCAATATTAGTGGCATTACAGTACCTGATAATTTTGCGCTATCCTCGGGCAGCTCCATTACATCAGTACTGAAAATTTTGAAACCATTATCAATGTTGATGTACAACAATTAACACGGTGCATAAAAACAAATAAACCTAATTACGCCTAATGGCACCCCATAAAAACAAACCAACTCCTAGAAATTAATAAGGAAAGACGGTAGTTTTCTCCCCGATAAGCAAGCACTCACCCAACCGTAATATAGTCAGAAAGCAAAGAAATATACACTTGTTCACGCAAAAGTGGAATATGCTAAACATCAAGATTCTGAGAGAAAAGAGGAGTACCTTTACAAGATTTTTTTTTTTTAAATGCAAACCTTGTAGCATACCATGTTAGAACAACAGGGCCACAAATACCTCAGTCCCACTACTACTAATGACGAAACCAAAAGACATGCTCAGGCACGTAATATAATCACAAAACCACATTTGATACGAATGGAGTCCAAATAATCGAAACCTCATTTCCAGGGGCGGACCTAACGCGGGGCATGGGGGTCCAGTTGAACCCCCAAACATTTTGGAAAATAAACTGCTATTAGTACCCCCACCACGCAACAGACTGCATGGATTGGAGTATCCCATCGCAGAAAGGAAGGTTTGGATGAGGTCGCTCGGAGGAAGGGAATGATCCCCCACGAGGATGCCGACGGGGGATCTCCGGCTGGAGCCCACCGCGTCGGCCGCCGGAGAAGGGGGGGGGGTCTGGAGAACGGCGGAAACGAAGGAAGGGGGAGGAGAGGAGCTCACCGCGCCGGCCGCCGGAGAAGTGGGACGCGAACGGCGGGAACGACGAGAGGAGGCGGAGAACGTCTCGGTCGCTCCCACCTTCCTGGGAGGGCGAAGCTATGCCCGGAAGCGTGTATCGTCTGATGACCTCGGACGGGAAGCAGGAGGAGGGGGGAGAGCTCTTCCCAACCATGGACGGGAAGAACGCACGGTGGAAGGAGTGGAGATGACGCTGGCCGTCAGGTCGCCTACGAATCTAACCGCCTATATGGAACGGACGGCGTGGATCGAGCAGAGGCGCGGCCGCGGCGGGCGCGAGGAGCAGCGAGAGAGCAAGGCCGAGGAGATGGAAGTGAGGCGAGGGATATTCCACCAACCCCTTGGATCTTCTACTGCAGGCTTTTCCTTGCAGGCTGCAAAGTGGGGAGCGCTGTGGCATGTGTCTGTCTGGTAGAGTACAAATGCTCGGTTATAAATGGTATAGCTTTTTATTAGTTGGTCCCTCCGATCATAAATAGTAGTCCTTTTGGATATCGATATGGTCCCTAAAACTCAACTTTGATCACTAATTTCTATTGTAATGTATTTAAAAAACCTAGTAAAATTATAATATTATGAAAGTATGTTTCGAGATGAGACTGCAAACATGATTTTCATGCATCTAATCTTAATATTTAAAAAGATATCGATAGCTAGAGTTTGACTGCATGTAGCCCAAAGCATGTACGAAGAAGTGCATTGATTTACTAGGTGATACGAAAAGAGATAATATTTATCTCTTTTGCATTAAATTGTAGCCGTCAGTTGTAGTCCCATTGGTAATATACAGGGGCGGTACTAGGGGAAGTGCAGAGCATGTCTCAGCACACTCAAAATTTTGAAAAGTGATACAAAATTATCTCTTTGCTAGGCTAAATTTGTTGATTAAATTGATTTTAATTTTTGTGGTTTGGGATTTTTAAGAATTTACATCTATTTATATTGTGTTTTTAGTATATTTCAAATATATATGTTGGATTTATGATGTTACAAAAATAATTGTAAAAGACTATAAAATTGTACGTGTGAAATGTGCACCCTCAATAAAAAATTTCTAGTTTCACCAATGGTAATATATGGTTTTTCTCTATTAAGATAAGGTTCGGACCATAAATGAATAGGTCAATCTTTCAGTGGTTTTTTTGGCATATACATAAAGAACCACAATTACTAGTTGGAAAGGGGAGAATCAATGTCCATCTCTTCGGATGGATACAATGAGATAATAGGTGTTACTAAACAAAAAAGGAAGATACAATGGCTACCAATTGGCAGAACACGGTTCCATTCCAGTGTAGGGAGGCAGGCAGTACATGGTTCCAGTGCAATCTATATAAGAACTGTAACTTAAATAGTCTCTGTGGGCGTGAGCCATCTGATCGAGGTAACCGAAGGTTCGGATTGGCTAAAAAATTGCTACAGTACCTGGTACAATAACAAATCATACAATGATTTTGCTGTAGCCTTTCTCGCAGATCTGACCGTTATTTTTTTATTAGACTATCCTGTGAAGACTGTCTAAGTTGCAGTCCCAACAAGACTAACCTCATAGCCAGTGGGGGAGGCACCCAAGCAAGTTGGGTCCATCCTTAGGGCATGTTTGTTTTTTGCTTTAGATTCTCTAAAAGCTGATTCTGAATTGTGGTTTTTGAGAAGCTGATTCTCCAAAAGGTGGAATGTAAAAGCACCTATGAAGTAAAATTGTGGATTCTAGTGTATTTGGATAGGCTAAATTGTGATAATCGGATTCTAGAATCAGGCTGTTTTTTTTCAGCTTTTAAGGTCAGAATCTAGAATCAAAAGCATAAAGAAACATGCCCTTAGTCTCGTGATTTGCCACAACCAAGGTGCAAATTTCTTTGTGTTCAAAAATTGTAGTCCGATTGATAACATATGATTTATGGTTGGTTTAAACTATAATTCAAAAATTGCTTAGCTGCATAAATAGCTACAATTACTAGTAAAAAATGATGAAAATGTCTTTTGGATGATTACAAATATAACTACAATTATTAAAAAATATGGCGGCCATTTTTATTAGCTGTAATCGCACTAGGCAGCTAGGGAACTCAGAAGTGTTTGGTTTCACCTAAAGTTCAAATCTCATCCTAGGTGTTAGGCTATAGACTAAAAACTAAATATGTATAATAGGAAATAGATTCTCTTAATTTGGGTTCTAGCTTTATAAAGTGGTCCTGACCAAGTTTCAAAATTCCTATGAAATTTTGAAAATCTCGGCTAAGATCGTGGATTCCCACCCACCACCGAGCAAGATCATAAATCTCGACAGGATAAAAAAAAAATAAAAAAAAAACTTAAAATGCTACAGTAATCTCAAAATCTCAAATATTTTAACCGGATTTGATTGGATTTGGGGTGAAGACCATCCGCAAAAAATTTTAAATTTTTCTAACGTGGTTTGAACTATTTTTCACTCAATTGAAATTAATATAGCAGTGCATATAGTAGCTCATAATATTATCCATTTGTTATACCTCTTCTTGTAAAACATATTCGTACTCTTTTTAATTATGTTTTTACATCTTCTTATAATATATGATGAATTGTCTACAAACATGCATTTCATTGTCTTAATTTCATTTTGTTATCTGCAATATACTCATTTTAATTATGTGTCAATTTTATTTCACGTCTATCATTTGTGATGATAAAATATATTGATTGTTGCCAATTTTAACTTTCATAATCCGAAAATTAGTCGAAATGCTGTCAAAATTTCTAACTTTTATCATGACAGTAATATTGTCAGAATTTTTAAAAAATTCCTCAAGCTTGGTCATCATCTAAAAATTTCATATTTAAAAAATTCCTCAAGCTTGGTCATCATCTAAAAATTTGCCGAGATCTACGCAATTCAGCCAAAAAATCATATTTAAACTTTGCTTTTTGGTTTTTGGCCAAAATTTGCCTAAAATTCCGAGATCTCACAGGGTTTTTGGATTTCAATCACCTTCGAGATTTTATCCGAAACCGAGATTTGAAACCTTGGTCCTGGCTATAAGATCCGCCCAGTCCTACAACAGCAGTCCTAACCAAATTATATAAACTTCATTTCTTCGCATGTTTTATAGATTTTACATGTTATGATTACGTAAATTTGACAAATTTAGATACTTATACTCTTAGAGTATACAATATATACGGTCTAAGCCAAAGTATTTGTATGATTATATCATACACGAATGAAATAAACATTAGCATTATAGCCTTCGATTCGAATAGCTTCAGGGTGAAAGACAATACTAGTTAGCCTAGCCTCTACTGGGAGGGTAGAGGATGACAGTAACCGTCACCGCAGAAAATCCTGGGAGCCATCCCCACCTCCCCCGAATTTGCCGTATTTGAGTCGGAGGATTTGCGTCCGTTGACAATGCTTGCCCTGTCGTCCGGATTAAGTGCTAACCATTCTTTTATAGCTGATGCTAACTCAATTTTCAAGTTAAAAGTCCGATAGGTTCCTTGAATGATCCAAATACTCGAATCATGTCATGACAATGATGTCCAATTTTAACACTCACGCCTCTAGTTTAGCCCGTTAATTAAATCGAATCGTCATGCTTCCGTGTCAAGGCTATTTGTTCCCAAGACGTGTGTACTCCGTAACATGTTTGGCTGCCCCTCGTAATCTACTCCCAAGCTCGGCAAGTACTTGTACTACTTGTACCGCCACCATGGTATGCTTCCTTCCCACTTGATGCTGCACGATTAATACGTGCATCTCCAAATTTGGCAAGCATGGCATCCTATTGGAGGTAGCACCATGCATGCAGCATCAGATGTTTTTGGTGCCCGTGATGTCAAGGATATTTGTAGCTCTACAAATGAATTTAAAAAAAAAATACAGTTTTTTTAAAAATGTAGAAACAATATAAAAAATGACAGAAATGGACCTCCATCGCCAAACCAAATAACAACATTTATTATGCCGCCAATTGAAATAACGACAGAGACTTTGTCGCCATTTGAACCAACAACAGAGTGCCACATGGGTTGCCACAGCAGCTATCAACATTTCAAATGGCAAAAGAGTAAACGAATCTTCAATTGAAACAACAACAAATATCCCTACGCTCTCCGTCACCATTTCAAATAGCGACAAAGTAAACGAATCGTCAATTGAAATAGTGATAGAGACCTCGCGCTCTCCGTCATCATTTCAAATGACGACAGGATGTTACGTTTGAAAACCAGCATGTTGGCCTTTATTGACATGTGAATCAAGACAACCGAGAGTAGCGAAAGGAAGACGTGAGGAGAGGGAAGGAAATGAGAAGAGAGGAGACGAAGAGGAGAGAAGAAAAGAGTAGGGAAATGAGAGGGAAAGAAAACAAGGAGAAGAAAAGGAATCACACTTTAGATATGAGTTTTTTTAGCCTCTTAGGTTATATTTTGAAACCATGGTAGGTTAGCAGATGAAATAATTATATCTATAATTGTATAGATATGTAGTTGTGTAGATTTGTAATTGTATTATATCGTAGAATGTAATACTATAGATCGGGGTGAAAATCGATTGGATAGTTGTGTCTCAATCCGAACAATTTTCAAATACGGATTATGTTGGCTCAGACTATCCGGACAATTTTTAAAATCGTTTTCCTATTGAGTCAATATAAAAATCAACTTTCAATTTTGAAAATTGGCAATCTAGCTCGAACAATTCTAAAAATTATTGGTGACGTTGTTGACAGAGTCTAGAATTTAAATATATATTCATGAATTTTGCAGCATTTAAATTTTCTAAAAAAAGTCCACCACAGTTGTCCTTAATAAGAAAATAGTTGAAATAAGTAGCAAAAAATCAGGAAAAACTCACAAAATGCATAATGTATTATTTTAAACATAAATGAATAGAGAATAGAAATCTTGGGCCATTACATGTACTTCATGAATGTTTGGTCCAAAAAAACTAGTTATGTTTTTGTTATTTTCATACGTACAATTTAAAGGGTTTTCATGTTCTGAGAAATAGTCGTGATAGTATTTGATTTGATTCTTATTAGCTCCGTATATTTATTCAATATTATATGACCTTCATTCAATATTTGTATGCGCATCCAAAGAAAAATATAAGAAGAAATATGGCAGTGCCATTCTCCGTCAGTATTCGAGCCTAACAATAGAATAATTTGTTATGATTGGTAGGCATAATGGTCTGATTAATTTTGGAAATCATTAGGTTTATTACTTATTTGGTTAATGGAACAAGAGGCCATCATTGACATAATAATTTTCGATGAAATGCACGACAGGAGTGGATGAGCGAGTACATTTTAAAATACGCTATGGAGACAGGGCTCCACTTATGGGTGCAAAAGGGGTCGAATTAGATCATTTTCCTATTGTGACGACTACCGTGTCACGTGTAGAGCAGCGTCCTTGGGGCACCATTATGAAATGGTTGTACCAGCAATTCTCGTTGGACCATGCATTGCATAATCTGAAATTACACGGTGTTGTTACTTGTGCACAACAATGCACGTACTGGGAGTTAGTGGAATGGAAAGAGTCGAAGTTGTGGAGCTTGAACGTACGATTGGTGAATGAACAAGGATAGCCTCTTGTGTTTCTGGCCCAAGCATTTGGGAAAAAACCTTCGGCTCATGTGATGTACGAAGAGGCCAACGACAATGAAGCCAAAAAGTTGAGCAGTCGAGCCAGTCACCCATGCTTCATGAACCCAGATGTGGAAGACGGTGATGACCCAGTACAAGCCGAGACCGTAGATCTTTCCATGCAGGATGTGCAGTAACCTATGGGCATTGCAAATGAAAGTGAACAGATCGAAGGCTTGGTAGAATGAATAGAGGCCGAAGACCATGACTACGAGGCATTGTCAGATGTGAGGAGGGGTTTCTGGCGTAGTGGGATGCATACCAGTTTGACAAGCTAGTAGCTAGTGAAGGTGAGGAGTTTGCATGGGAATACCAACAAAATGAGGTCACACAAGGAGCAATGTAGAAAAGTAAGACGGAGGTGTAGGAAGCAGTGAAGTGTTGGGCAGTGTCATTGCGGAGGACATTTAAGCTAGTAAAGCAACACAACGTGTGTATGATGTGAAGTTTTAGATAGAGGGCTGCCCATAGCGAGTCCATGCATACCAATCTGTGTAGGACACCCTTTGGAAGTGCTCCATAGTCATTCCGCACACATGCATGGTGACGAACTCCATGCAATCATATAAAAACATATCTTCAAGCTTTGTTGTAAATGCAATGTACAGAGATATTATGGACAACGTCGATTTGGAGCTACGTTCGATTATGCTTGCAATAGAGCAGAGGTTTCAGTGATAAGCTATGCAAAACTTTGGAGGGCGAAGCAAAGGCACTGCAAACAAGGTTTGGTATGTATGAACACTCTTACCGCAACCTGCATGGTATGCTTCGAGTCATACCAGAAAGCAATGCTAGGACTTTTGTTATTTTCGAACAACCTTCCAAACGCTTCCTTGGGAAGATGGTACTTAAAAGAGCTTTCTTCGCTTTTGGTGCATGCATCAACGTGTTTAGACATTGCCGTCCGCTGCTTTGTATGGACATCACCTTTCTGACTGGGAAGTACAAGGGTTAGATATTGACTGCCATCAGAGTGGATGGCAACAACCTAGTTCTTCCCATTGCACTTGCATTTGCGCAGAGTAAGAACACCGATAGTTGGTTGTAGTTTCTGAGGAACGTGAAAGTTGGTGTTGTGGGCGAGCAACCTCGAGTTTGAATCATACATGGTCGATATCCCGACTTATTGAAGGCGATTGTGTAGTTGCAGCAAGCGAAAGATGAGCCCTATCCATGGCTTGATTTACAATGTAGTTGGTGCAAGAGGCACTGGATGGCAACTTCTATAAACAATTTAGGAACAATGACCTCACGAAGCTTTTCAAGAGGTTGTCTGATCATAATCAGCAAAGAAAGTTTGATGCACTATGGAAGAAGTTGGATAAACTCACGATGAAGCATACAACAGACGTTGAAGAAGTCCACCACTGGAGCGGAAGAGCTCCCCATTGTGCTCGAGAACATACATACTATTGCTTCAATCTATTTATTTTATTCAATTGAAAATACTGCTTTATTGCAAAATAACTATTTTAGCTATTCTTTTGGAATAAGCCATGTATGTAGTTATAATAGACTTGCATTTTGTGCACAACTTGTTTAGTATTATATGTACTCATTCTTGCCACAACAAATCTATCAGTTGAGTGGAGTAGTCTACACCTGTTTTGGAAGAGATCCACGAAGAGGCGAGTTACTAAAAGTCGAACCTTGTTATATGCACGTGGCATGTTGATGTGTTTCATAGAAGTTTTCTAGTCCGTTGTTGTTTTACTAGAGTTAAAGGCCTGTGATACCTAATAAGTGTAAAGTTAACCTTAATAATTCACCTATAGGAGAGTTCAGGGGCTTAATCTCTAGTGAGCTCACGAAAAGATACAAGGATATGACCGTAAAGTCCTGCCCCGATAGAGGTGCAGCTTTGCTACCTAGTACTATGTGTTTTTATAATGAAGACTCTCACATCAAGAAATTGGATTAAGCCGTAGTCCTCCATTGTTTGTGCAAAGTTGTAGTTCTTCTAACTAAGCATTAGTTCAAACCGTTTCAGCAGCATTGCTAATAGCAGTATATCAAACAGGGCATTCATTATAGACTCAAATAGCTATCGATGAAATTTGAGGCAAAATAGTGGGGAATGTTGTGTGAAATTGGGCTTTACCCAAATTTCTGAAGAAAAAAAAGGTTTTACTAGGCCAACTGGGCTGGCAAGGCTCTTCAGGCCAAGCCAGCCCATGTAGGAGAGATAAAGGCATAGATCAATGTCGTAGCTCCCCCAGCGTGCAAGACAAAGAGAGGGAAAGGGCAGCGGGGACGACCACGTCACAAGGGTGCGGATCCCACGTGCGGCAGCGACTAGGCCCTTTGATGGCTATTGCTCCCTCTCCGCCTCCTCCCATGCTCTTTAAAGCCTAGGTCTGTGTTCCTCCTTGACAAGTGAGAGAACCACATGACCCCCCCCCCCGGCGCGTTTTCCCAATCTCTAATCCACCTTGGCCTCCTGTTTTCGGCGTTGCTCCGACGAGATCCTCAGCTACTCGACGCCTTCGTGTGGTCCTTGGCCCCGATCTGTCTTCCTTCACCCTGTCGCCACCGCTTTGCGTGTAACCCGTGGTGACCAAAGGACGGTAACGATGGCCGACGATTTGAGGCACTCTGTGGACAGCGAGGTACTCTCGGTGCCCTCGATTGCCAACCTCTGTCTTGATCATGTTTGGTTGTGCGACTGTTTCGACTGTGTGGTGGTTGCTGTGATTGGTGACTTATTGCCTCTTTTTATGGAGTAAGCCCTTCGTGGCTTGTTGTTCTTGGTCGACGTCGTCTCTTCCCCACCCAGGAAGTGGCGTATGTGGCTATATATGTAGCTTTGCTTTTGCCTCGGGACTACTCGGTGAATTGCCTCACTCGGTGGTTTGCAGCATTTTATCTTCAAAAGTTTCGGTGGTGACCTGTAGTAGTACAACGGCGATATTGTTTTCTCAGACATCATCTTTGACAAGCTTGTGTTGATGCTCTGTAAATACATTTGATCTTCTATCATTTTATTTACATTGTGCAAAAGAGGCTAGTTCTCTATGAGTATTGGGCTTTGTGAGACAATTTATGACAATAAGTCAGTTTAGTGTTTAGACATTAAAGTTGATTCTGCCTAGTTAATTTACTGGTCCAGTGCAATTTTATTTCACTTGTTAAATACAGTTCAATATAGCTATTGTCTATTGTTAATTAAACTTGTGAATACATGCTCTTTATTAATTGCAATATTGATAGATGTTGATCTGGATAGTGCATCCATATATGAACTGTTAGAGTGATCAATTAAATTGATGTTGAAGCAAATTAAATTTGGCAAGTTTGAAATCTGAAATTGGTAAGACTGTATAGAAATATTGTCACAAATTAGTTAGTGATCCTGTCACTAGTGGCAAAAATGTCTATTAATTCAGGCAGCTCGACATCGAAGAGAAAATAATTTATTTATCAACATGAGCTATGTTGCTAGTTGAATGCCACATTTTATTGTCTTTTGCCATTGATGAATATTTAGTATACATGAGCAGTCTTTATGCTTTGATATCTATTAATATAATTCTCATGTCTTTATTTATTTCATATGGCAAAATTGGTCGCTAGTTATTAAAAGTTTGGAAATCAAGTTATAAGGAAATTGCTAATACCACATTTACCACAACACGAGGCCATCCATACTTAAGCATCTAAAATAAAGCAGTAAAAAATACCTATCATAAAGTACTAGGAAATTGTACGCGGCGGCACGCCGCGTAAGAGAATATGTATGATTAATTTTGTAATACAAGAAATTAGCGAATAAGCATGATTATTTGTCTTTTTGGGTATTGCTGAAATGTATTGGTAATGTTTTGTAAAATTGTGTTAGTCAGGCTATTAGGAGACGGTTGTGCACACCAATTTCGTGATGTTTTGATTAAGTTAGGCGTAATTTAATTAGCAGTGCTTTAAGAGGTTAATTTAAGGATTGGCTAGATAGCTGTGAAATATGTAAATGATCTTACACTGATTATAAAAAATCGTAGAAGTTTCAGTAATTGTAATTTCTATACCACTGCGTCATAAGAGGCAATGCAGCAACCAAGGTTGTGTGCTATCGTGTGGCTGTAAGATCATAAAGATACTCAAAGCGAAAAGAAAAGCAAACTCTGTTTACTATATTATTTCCTAAACAGAGGTACAGGTATAGTGTACGAATATTTATAAAACCGTAATTTATTTTAGGTTTGCCCAACTCTTTAGTTTTGTTGGAATGGTCAATTTTATTTTGTTGATATTTTGATATTTAACCCTTCCATCAGGTTATTTAGGAAACTCATACATGGGAACTCGATGTGTGTGCGTTAATGTTGGTCTATATTATTTGCCAACCATGAGAATTTGGGAAGCTGGAAACTCGAAGGTGGATAAACTTTGATAACCACAATTATCTTTTGCACTGCATGCAGACATTAATACTCTCAAGCCTTAGATAATTAAATTAAAACATTTGAGCTCTGATTTCTGTATTCAGCTATCTGCTGACAAGAGGAAAAGGAAATGCAGACTTGAAGTATAAAAAACAATACACGAGCAGAGGAAACAATTAGAACCTAAGAAAGTTTAACAGCTATTATTTTTTTCCAAATATTAACAAACATTTGTGAGGAGTCCCTTTAGAGTTTCTATCAACATTTACGGATAAACCGATGCAAGTCTGGAGTATTAAGGAAATTAATTGGGAAACCGAACTGAAGAATTACCTTGTGATTCTTCCAAACATCTTTTACCTAATCGTAATAACTTGCACAAGACCATGATATAAAGCGATCCCGAGTTGGATGAGCAGATTGTAAACTTTCAGGCAAGTCACCCGCGATTTGGACATCCAATGAAAGGCTTGTCGTAAATTTTGTGAGGATGAATCGAACATCAACAACTACAGGAAAGGTAGCCAAGAAGTAGAATTAGATGACAACATACAAATTGCAATAGAAATCATATTAGCCTTTCTTTTGCAGAAATTAGTCTCAATTCTTTTGCAAGGTTGATGCATTCTTAAACAGGGGGTAGATAAGATAGAAAAAAAATGGATAATAACCAAAAAAAAAGAAAAGAACAACCAAGGATCTGAAGTCAACATATCTTTTGTAGCCGAAGGGAAATTATCTCCAAGAAAAAAAAGATATTTGATTTGTACCTTAATTCGAATGCTATTACTCATTCATGTTCTAATAATTTATAGGACCATTTTTATTTGCAAAATCAATGGAACCTATTTCTTTTATATTCATAGAATACGATGGTAATTCTGTGCTTCCAGAAACAAATAGGGAAATCTTCGTATAGGGGAAGCACGTAAGGATATGTAGCTAAATTGAGTTGTTAATGTAAAATTTGAATAACTCTAAGCACATGGCTATCATGGTATTATAAATTTTCTAGATGTATCTACGTATCTTTTTAGAACATGCAAATATAAGAATATCGAACAATCTAGCCGACAAATTAAATTGAGTGCTTCCATGAATGTGCAACTAAGTGTGCTACCTGATCAAATTCATCGACTAAATTTCACTGTAGTAATCAAGAAAGTAATGTAGTAAAGGTATCTAGCAAACACGTACGAACACAATTGGTGTGAAGCACATCATGAAATGGATACCAAAGCAATGAGCAAACTAAATTCGTGTCGACATATGTTTTTTCCTCTTCCAGAACAAACACGTAATTGAAAGGAAGAAACGTGCAATGGCATAGCTAAGGTGATTATTTCAATGACTGTATCAAGTCTTCTTTCAGATCAGCAGAGATAACAAACCTGTTATTTTTTAGCCATCTAATCCAATGCAAGGCCTGTAAAAGAAATTTGCACACAGCAACAAGACTGACATAAACAGCATAAAAAAACATTCTCTGAGCAGGCATAGGCTAGGAAAATCAAGCTATGGAGCAAAAGAAGCCATCATTTAGATGCAAAACTACATGGGTAAAAAGTATCATGAGGCATACAAGAAATCTTGAAAGTTGACAAAGCATATAGCCGGCTACAAAAGGCCAAAGTTTAAGGCATAAATAAGAATAGGGGCTTTTTTATCTCTTGAATCACTAAAAATTATGATATGTCCATAAGCTGCATGAGATTAATGAAGTTTCGTACGCATATAGGACTAAATATTATACCTTTACAGAGATATTAAAGAAACAATACGACGTTGCCATCAATTCATAAGAACTTTAAGATAAAATTTGCTCAAATGTAAGCACATGCAAGCTTTAAAGCAAACCTTGGAAATACAAAGAGTTAAGTATCGCGTAAGTTCAAGTGAAGGATCCTACCAGATCCTAGCACATTATAGCATAAAATTATGTCAAGCCCAAAATAAAATGATGGCGAGATAACATAATATTGCGACCAAAGAAGTCAAGCACAATTATCTATGAGAACGCATAAGCAAGGCAAGGTTTTAGCTCCACGATAAAAGCCGGACCTTAGCAAATCACAATGGCGCGATCTAAATAACATGGCATCTAATCCAACCTAGCTACTCTCCAAAGATCCATATTTCAACTAAACTTCAACCAAGAAACAAGAAAGCTAGAATTGAGTGGTGAGCCCACCAAGAGGGGAAAAAGAGCAAAAATCAGGAATCCATGACCATGGATTAGATTCGAGACATAGAGAAAGACAAGAGTAGGGGCTTGCTCGTTTGGAGTGCGATCCGGTGGCCACTGTCGGCCCGAGGAGACGCTCTCGTGATCACTTCAAGAGAATCTCCTTCGCTGGACTCTCTGCAGATGAAGAACACCCCCCAAAAATAAAACCAGAACAAAAAAACGCGGCCCAAAAGGAATCAAGCACCAACCTTCTACTGAAGCACCCAAAACTCGGACACACTGCCGGAGTGTGTGACGGAGAGAGTATCGTGGCCGTCGAAACCATCGTTGGCGCTAGACGCGACCTTCTACTGGAGCACAGAAGAACAGAGGTGACGGCGGGGCAAGAAGGGTGCGACGGGAGGGAGCGGGCGTCTCCCGCTTCGGTGGACGGGACGGCGTAGTAGGAAGAACGGCGGGCTGTGGGGCTGCGGAGGCGCGGGAGAGGAGAGGGCGGCGGCGGTGGGCGAAGCAAATGGAAGGATCGAGAAGAAATCAACATGGGTAAAGCCGTGGGGCTGCGGAGGCGCGGGAGAGGAGAGGGCGGCGGCGGTGGGCGAAGCAAATGGAAGGATCGAGAAGAAATCAACATGGGTAAAGGATATCGGGCCGGGGAACGGGCAGAGAGAGCGAACCAGGGGAGGCTGCCAGGAGCGAGGGACAGCCGCGAAGCGCGCGAGGAGGAGCAAAGGCCGCGAGGCGAACCGGGGGAGCCTGCGACGCGAGCGAGACAGCGGCGGAAGGCGCGAGGCAGAAGCATAGCGCGCGAGGTCGGAGAACGGCGCGGTGCGGGTTCCCCCAAAACGGAAGAATCGAGAAGAAAGCGAGCTGGGTAAAGGATACTGGTGGTCTACGCGAGCGGCAGACCGAGCATTAGCTGGCGGCTCGAACGGATGCGCCAAAGGAGCCGACACGCGGACATCGTCGGAGAGCCTGAAACCTCCGGAAGTATAATGCATATCATAACTGACATATGCTAGAAAGATTTACTTAAGTGGCATACATAACATCCATTACATAATGTCAGGTTTAAACATGATTAGTGTCAGATCAGTTGGATAGCACCATCCCGTTCGTAGCTAAGTGCGACCGGGGGCAAAAATATCTTTTCACACGAGGGAAAATGTGAAAAATGAATTAAAATTAGGAAAATAAGAAGAAATGGTATTATGTGAATCCAAACATCTTCAGAGTGGTATTCTCCGAAGAAAAATCTGTGGAGTGGTATCCAATAGCTGCCAATATTTGGAGTGGTATCCCAATGGCTGCTAATATTTAGAGTGGTATAGTACGAATTATCCCTTTTTTTTGCCGACTAAACCTTAGATGTGAAATGTGAGGCTAACATGTGGACCCTCCATGCACAGTTTTTAGGTGGTACTTTTGTATCAGTGAACCAAGCAATAGCCACAGGGGTATGTCAATGAACCACACAACCCCTCAAAGTTTAGCATAAGAGCATCTCCAGCAAGGGCCCCTAAAACAGGGTCCCTATTTTGGATTTAGGGACTCTCCCTATTTTTTGAGGCCCTGTTTTCAGAGCACAAGTCCAGCAACAGCCCCTAAATCTCAGCCCCTATTTTACTTTTTCTTCTATTTTGACATATTCGCTATGTATAATCTTCATTTGACACCACTAAAATTCAATCAAAAATATTTGTAATACATAAAACATAAGCATATTAACATTTACAATTTAAAAACATGAAATTTAAAATTTAAATTTAAAATTTTCAAAATATGATAAAATTTTTGAAGCCTCTCATGTATTTCCCTATCTTCAATAATATGGGTTGTACTCGTGTCCCTGGAAATTGGGGCTGAAGAGGCAAATTTAGAGGCCTCCTAATTTTAGGGGCTTGAGTTGGGGCCCCTGGGAATTGGGGCTGAGGAGGCAAATTTAGGGGCCCCCTAATTTTAGGGGCTCGAGTTGGGGCCTGCTAGATCTGTTTTTTTTTACTACACTCCCTATTTTAAGGTTTAGGGGCTCTGCTGGAGATGCTCTAATAAATATTAAATAGAGTAAGGGCAGGGTTCCAAATTTCGTCGACTTTTGATTAAAATTCGTGAAATTCGACCTTACCGATCCGTATCGAAAAGGAATTTCGTTCGGTTTTTCGCTCAAATTCAAATTCGAAAAAAATGAAAAATTTAACAAAATTTGTCCAAAATTTTCCTATAGTTAGTATTAATAGTCTTATGACCTCTAGTGTGAATATTTTTTGGAAAAATAAAGTTTGGAGACGTTTTTAAATCGTTCAAAATGTACAAAATAGAAAATAAAATAAAAAAATTAAAAGTATTTTTAGTAGCAATATTTGTTCAAGTACGTCAAGTAGCAATATTTCTTCAATTATGTTAAGTACCAATATTTAGTATCACTTTTGCAAGATTAAACATATGCATTGTTGGACTAATTGTTAATAAAAATTAAAAGGTTCGAATCTTGAAATGTATGGATGCCGTATAAAAATCAATGGTGTAATAAAGGATCTTTTAGGGTGAAACCGTCGTAGTGTATTGGGATTATTTTGGAGCCGACATTTAGGTCAAACCAGCCAAGTTTCTTTAATGACAGCTTCTCCTAGAACCAGCTTTCTATTTAGTATCAATATTTGTTGAAGTATATTTAGTAGCAATATTTGTTGAAGTATATTTTAATATGTTAATGTTATCTAATATTAAAAAAATTTCTTGTATTGATATGTAACAACTTTCAATTATTTAAAATATTGCAAACGTATGGTATTTTTTAAGATATTAATGTTATCCAATATTGAAAACTTACTTGTATTGCTATGGTATATGTAATATGTTAATGTTACCTTGCTATGGTATATTTTAATATTTTAATTATGTGAATGCCTATTTTTGCACTTTGTATTGATATACGACAAGTTTTGATTATGCGAATTGAGTTTTACAAATTTTACAACATTTTATTTGCAATTTTTTTTCCATTTTTTTCATTTTTTAACCTATCATCAAAATTCAACGCTTTTCGACCAAATTTCGATGCTTTTCAACCGAAATTCGAGCTTTTCGTTGGAAATTTGTTCAGCTATTTGACCAATTTTCAAATAAGTTTAAATTCCAAAACACTTCGATTTTTATCGAATTTCGGTACTGTGGCTGCTCGAAAAATGGTCTCGAAATGAGATTTAAAACCCTAGTAAGGACGAGTCAAAACAATAAGCATAACCATAACTAGAAATGGTGTAAGAGCTCAGCTACAGTCATACCGAGCTCTGCATCATCACCTTAGGTAGCATCTCGTTCTGCTGAAGCATTTGTCGATGCTGCTATAACCTGCTGTACATTACTAATACTAGGTAGTGATCAGTGAGATAATGTTAGAAACATTTCACCAAACTTTACAACAAAACACAATAGCGGCAAATGGTTAGAATCGATACATCACATAATTATGTTCCGATGTAAGATTGCGAGGTAGAGTCCATTAATCCGTTCTTATCAGCAGAAGCTAGATCCATTTGATAATACTAGCATTTATTCCATGCAAGGTCCAACAGCTAACACTTGTACATCAACACCTGAGAAATAGTGGAATAACGATTGTTATATTCTCCGATATACACCTCTCCAAAATTCTACACAAAAAAGTTTTCCTCATCCATAAAATCATTTATCACATAAAAAATACTTGTCCAGATGAATTTCAATAGGAAGCTCTAAGACAACAGATAGCCCAAATCATCAAACTAGGAGCAAGAGGATATGATGGCTTTTAAATAACCTATGTCTGAATAAAGAACACTAAATGAACACAAGTGCAAAGAAAATGAAACATGTAGAAAACAGTAAAGGAACTGAGTAAATCCATGTAGCAAAGATCAACACCACATAATACCATCCCATCACATGCCATTGGAGCAACAAAGGTTTCATGGCATGAAACAGTTTATTAAAGAATGATACTTTTAAATCCAGGCACCATTGTGTGCAGTCTTTATGCAATCATCATGTTTATTTGTTTCAAAAAATCAGTACACCGCAATTATAAAAAGGGGTAACAGAACAATAGAAGAAGCCAATGCATGATGAGAGTTTGCAATGTCTGCATAGCACAACGTATTATTAGCATTTATTATAACTGGGATCTTTTTAGGGATATATGATTATGATATAGAATTCCATGCAATCCATGGACAACAGGCGACGTAGAGTCAAGGAGCAAAGTAAATTAATTTCAAGATGTCATGAGATCATAATATATCTACAAACTCAAACATGTCACTCCCCAGTTTGGCGTTTCAGTGTGCTTTAAGAACAACTAAAATTGACATATTCAACTTTGAAATATGACCCATAATTAGCACTTAGCAGATTCGCCATAACTCCATACCTACCGGATTCATCGACCCACATAACCATCACTGTGGAATTTGGGAGGAAAAGTAGCGTAGTGCATACCACAACCTGGATGTACCACATTCTGGCCAACTACGACATAACCTACGACACCCCTTCAGTATATCTAACCAAACTAATGTAGTGTTGGCAAGATAAGATCACTAGCTTTATTCACAACAATGACAGTACAAACCTCATTGATATAAGTCCAAAAAGAGAACCCTTCGAGAACAAAATGCTTTGATCATCATACATCGAAGCTCATTGGCTCAAGATGCAGAAGTATCAAGCAGAAACCAAAATAAGGGCAGTCTTGCCTTGCTAGAGCTCAAAATAGGCCAGCACAATCATCTTGATGGTTTGATAGAGATAAACGAGGAATGCTTCAGGATACAGCCCCGGGATACTCCAAAAAAACAGCCACCTATGATGAAGTGAGAATTAGTGAAGAACAAGAAGTCACAAAACACAGAGAACCTTGGGTTCCGCTCAAAGATACATGAAACTAGTAAGGTGCCCGTGCGTTGCAACGGTATCTACATTTTGAACGGCTGTCCTGCTATTACGATAACATGAAACAAGAAAATATGTTGTGCAAATAATACCTTATACAGTAGGACACTATTGAAGCAGTATTTCTATATTTCTATGTAAATGAAGTGTTCTGACGCTTCGTTTCTTGTGCCTGGAGTGGTTAATTAATTAAAGAGGTGGGTAATTAAAGAATGGTCTTGTGTGCTGTCTTCCATGCATCCACACCTGAAGTGGTTAATTAAAGAGGTGGGTAATTAAAGAATGGCAGAACTGGTAATTTTGATGAAATGACGTGGGAAGAAACTCTCACTTTATATAGTAGAGATTGAGAAAAATGTTTCAACCCAGTTATCAAATAATCATGCAATCAAATCGCTCAAACACAGGAGGATATCCATACTTTTCATCTTCTCACCACCAAGTTTAGCCAAATAAATAAAGCTAAAACTTTCCAGAAGCAGACCTTGTCTATCAACAGAGATTGTAAATCTTCGTTGTGTGCCAAGCAAGGTTATTAAAACGTAAAACGAGAACGAAACGACCCACCTCCTTTTTAACTTTTAAACGTTTAAACGAACATTGAAACGTAGTTTTAAGCACTATTGTAAAACGAATATGAGAGCAAAGATATATCACATATGTACCTTGATTTTGTAGTCTTTTCCATATAATTTGAGGCCATATGCCATGCATCTTTCTCCCATGTATGATGTATCAATTTCCTTGCACATTGCAACATATGAATTACTATAACAAGAAATTATAATTCAATTTAATAAGTAAATATGGTTTGTAACTTTGTATCACATCAATGAAATGAATGAATTGAAAACTAAAATTAAAGACAAGATACATTACGACATGAATTCACATCCAGACAATAACATAAGTTCATACAATAACATAGACGATGGTTAATAAATTAACTAAATAAGTCCACACAAAAGCATAAATCCACATAATAGCATAGGTCCAACTCTCATCTCTCAATATCCATCATTCAAATCATCGAAACTATTAGTAGCATTCACATCTTGATTATCGCCATCTTCATGGTTGCTTGAGTTGTCATCGTCATCCATATCAAGATCATCAAGTATGAGCCCATCTTCTTCCTCTCCATTGCTTGAGTCTGAATGCGATGCCTCCTCTATGACTTCCTCCTCTTCTCACACGACGTGTATAGCAATGCTCAAAATGAGCTCTCCTAGGAAGATTGCGGCCTCGAAGGTTGCTTGATGCACCAATAGCTTCGTCAACTTGGTCCCATGTCAAGTCACCTTCACCCCTTATACACCCACTTTGAGTTGGATTGGCCGATGGATTGACCCATTCATTATCCCAATCAAAGTCTTCTAAAACCAAAGGATCAAAGTTTTTACGCTCCTCACGTATTCTTTGGAACCTACTAGCCATCTTTCTATTGTATGAGACATAGACCAAGTCATTTAATTTTTGGTGCTCCAACCGGTTTCTTTTCTTGGTATGAATCTACAAGTGGGAATAAAAGCAATTAATTAGAACCAAAATAAAGGACTTACAATTTACATAATTAGATGGTTAAATTCACTTACAAATTCAAATGCACTCCAATTGCGCTCACAACCGGATGATGAAGCGCAAAGACTAACTATTCTTCTTGCAAACTTGTGAAGCTCAACGGTTCGACCACCATATGCAAGCCACCAATCAACTAAAAGAACAAATAAGGTGACATGCCGAAAAGTAAAAAATTACTTGCTGAAATTATATTTAAAACCCTGAAAATTTAGATTACTTACTTGGATTTCTTGTGTGTGCGTGTTTTATTGCCATTTGGTTTGCAAATACATCTCTTTGATTCCCATATAGAACAGCTTGGCTATCAATCTTATCTCGAAGAGCCTCATCTTGTACTATTTTTACAAGCACGTCATTGAAGCAAGCTCTTAGCTCTCCAACACGTCCTTCATCATCACCCTTCTTGATGTTATAGAACTTTCCAGGGTTCAAGTAGAGAGCCGCTCCATATAGTGGGGTGTCCATTTGCCTCGTCCAACGTCCATCAATAATCTTCATGAGGCGATTAAGCAAAGGTTGTTTGTTTTGAGTGCAGAACGATGAGGTGATCTTTTCCTTTGCTAAGTTCATGGCCGATGCAACCTCCGGCATAGCCAGCTTTTCATCACCATCAATCAACCTCAGCACAATAAGGAGTGGAAGCAAAGCTCTTATACAATCCTCAACTGAATTCCAGAACTGTCCTGAAATAACAATGTCATACATTGCTCTTCCCACCTCAGTCTTAGACAACTTGCTCCTAGTGAAGACATCACCTGTCACTAGGAGCTTCAATGCTTCTTTGTGCTTGTGCAAACTACGCAACGTAAGGAATGCAGTGGCAAACCTAGTCGCTGCGGGCCTCACAAGATCCATCCCACCTGTTTTCTCCCTCATTTCACTAAGAATCCTCCCATGCCTATAAATAAAGGTAGTGATTTGTCGAGCACGTGAAATTGGTTTCTTGAAATCCTTTAGCTTCCCTATGTCTTCCAACATAAGATCCAGGCAGTGTGCAGCGCAATGGGTCCAAAACAAGGTAGGAATCCTCTCCATTAGCAGCTTGCCAGCTGCCTTGTAGTTAGCACCATTGTCTGTGACAACCTGAACAACTTTGTCTTTGCCAATCATCTCAATCATTTTCTCTTGCAAGTTAGCAAGCATCATGGCATCATGTGATTCACTAGATGCATCGACTGACTCCAAGAAAAAGTCCCTTCAGGACTATTAACCAGGAAGTTGATCAACTAACGACCCCTCCTATCAGTCCATCCATCTGACATGAGAGAGCAACCATATTGCTTCCATGCCTCTTCATGCTTCTTCTTCTCGCCATCTGTCTCCTTAACTACCTTTTGAAGCAATGGCTCTCGTAGCTCATGGAAACTAGGAGGCTTGAAACCAGAACCTTACTGTGCAATGGCCTCTACTGCTATCTCAAATTGTCTTGAATTTGCAACATTAAATGGTACACCACACTCATAGAAAAACTTGGCTATCTCTATACAGACAACTTCTCTTTCTTCCTTGGTCCTCATGCTAGCTTCTATGGTAGTTTGATGCGGCCCCTTTGAATGTCTTTGCTCTACAACCTCTCTAGGCGTTCGTCGAAGGATAGCAGTAATAGGTTTTTTTGGTGGTGCTGGCACCTTGAACTGAAATGCTGCCGACTTCATTTTTTTGGAGGCTGCCCCAGAACTTGGATGGACACTCACATTGCTATTAGAGGTTTCCGACTCCTTGCTGGATGCCTCTGTTGCCACATAATCATCTTGTTCATCATCTAGAAACAGTGGTCTGCCCCTCTTGCCCTTCTCTAAAGCCTCTTCCATCTCTTTCATGATGGATGAGGTTGTTTTGGGACACTTCGTCACATCTCCATAACCACCCGCGAGATGTTGTTTCACCCTCTTGATTCCTCCTTTTATCTTCCTCTGACAAAGATTGCATTGGATCAACTCTCGCTTGTTAGGTTCTGCATAATATGCATACTTCCATCCCGGATCATCGGACTTCGGCTTTCGACTAGGATCATCCAATGGATTATAATTTGTGGGAGGGGGAGGTGCATTGCCACTACCATTGCCACTTGAACTTGCACTTGCACTTGCCATTTCGATTTCAGCTGTAATTCTACAATCAATTCAATAGGCTACAATCAACATTCAATAGTATACCATCAACATTCAATCAGTTCTGGAGACTGGAATTCAATAGGCTACAAGTCGAAGAGAGACAGAGGGGGAGCCGAACCAACAGAGGACTAGAGGAGACAGAGGGGGTCTAAGACACAGAGAGGACTGAGACTTCCTCAGCCCAACGGAGTCTAAGACACAGAGAGAACAGAGACAGAGGGGGCGTCGACAGAGACATTTAGAGACAGAGAGAGAGGGGATCCGACTGGCACAAGGCGACGACACGGCAGGAGATTTACGCGGCCAAGCGGCGACGACGCTGGATCATGGCAAGCGGGCGGCAAGTGATGATTTACAAGGCTGAGGGCGACGGCGGCGGATCCGGATTTCAGCTCGGCTCGGCGCGGCTCTAGGGTTAGCCTCCTTCCCCGATTCCCTCTCGATCTGTTTCTCCCGATCCGTTTCCCCTCCAAATGAGAGTCATACATACCGGGACCTCACTAATTTCACCGCATAAAACGATCTAGAACGGACGTTTCCTCCGATTTGGACGTTCCAGACGTTTCACCGTCGTTGGAACGACGTTCCAGGACGTTCTACGCCCGATCGGCAGAACGCTCGGACGTTCTTCAGCACGACGGCGTTCTCTCGTTTAAACGACGTTCTAATAACCTTGGTGCCAAGATTTCGCGGCTCAAGAAGTTCCACACCAGAAATGTCTGCAAAGCATATATAAACATATGCAAACTGATAAGCAATACAAATCAAAATATTAAGCGTTTAGCACAGATATGGATGACAAAATCGTATCGGATCACATTCAAGTGGAAACACAAAATTCGTAGTTCCAGACTTCCAGTAAATTCATGATTGATAACATGTATTACCTTGCTGTTGACATGAAGTGTTCAATGGAAAGGATTCTATAAACATACAACTACATGGCAATCATAGATATGACTGAATCTTCCTAGACCTCAAGGTTTTCTTTTCCGATTTAAGACTGTAAAGGTCAGATCATCTGGTTTTAGTCCCCTATCTACCATTTCTTGTAAAAGATCTTCAGCCTTTGCTATTTCTCCCTGGCTACAATACCCATTTATAAGAGCTGTGTATGCATGAACATCAGGAGTAAGTCCTTTCTGCAGCATCTCATCAAATAGTCCCCGAGCTTCCTCTAGATAATCTGTTTTGCAGTGCCCATCAATCAATACTGTGTAGCAGGGTACATCAGGTTCGATTTCCATGTCTTTCATAGAGCTCAGCAACTTTTTATGATTTGCTCTAAGAAGAAAGCTCCTTCTCTCCTTAGCAATGCCCTGCCAGCCTCGCTGCAGGGTCTCCTTTAGGTGGCCATCCAGTAGCACTGTATATGCAACTACATCAGGCTTAATCCCTATATTTGTCATTTGAACAAATAATCCACAAGCTTCTTGCAACCAACCGATCTTGCAGTAACCATTCATCAGTACAGTGTATACAATGACATCAACAGAAAGTCCTCGCTGAACCATATCACGGAACCATAAGCGAGCATTGTCCATATCTCCTGCCTGACAATAGGCCGATATGAGTTTGCTATATGAAATTACATCAGGAACAACATTCTTTTCTAACATCTTGCTACATACAGCTGAAGCTCGCTGGACATTTTCATCTCTACAAAGGTCATTTATCAGCTTTGAACATGAAAAATGATCAACAAGATGTCCTTGTTGAGCAACCCTATCGAAAAGCATGTAAGCATGATCGGTCCAGCCGGAATGCAAATAGCCACAAACCATTGCACTGTACAGCACTTCAATACAATCAATTCCTTTTTCTTCTACTATATTAAATAAAACCTCTGCTTCACAAAGGTTGCCTCCTCTACAAAACCCATCAATTGCTAAACCATAGGTGAGTGAATTAGGTTCCAACCCTTGATCCATCATATGGTCTAGAAGGTCAAACACTTCCATAACAAGACCAGTCTTGCAATATCCACTGGCCAATACGTTATATGCAACTAAATCTGGCTTTATATTGGCCTTCAGCATCTCCTCAAATGCCTGACGCGCATTTTGTATTTCTCCCTTCAAACAGTAACCATTGATCAGGCATGTATAGTGGATTCTGTCAGGTGCCAAACCCCCAGCCTTCATTTCATTCAGTAGTTTAACCGCCTCATTCATGTTCCCATGCTTGCAATAAGCATCCATAGCAATGTTATAAAGCACCCCATCAAGATGGAGCCCTGAATCTCTAAATTTCTGGAAATGCACTATAACTTCCGATTGCATACCTAACTTCCTGAAGCATTGTAGAAGATAACTCACAATGTAGCAATTTGTCTCGATGCCATGGGATAACATGGCTTCATAATGATCCAATGCCTTTACCAGATTTCCCATTTTGCAGTAACTCCGAATGAGATAGCTATAACCATATACATCAGGGGTGGATCCTAGTCTGGCCTTGTTCTCAAAGAGCTTTTCAGCCTCCTCCAATTTCATCTCTTTGCATAGTCCATCCATTACCATGTTATAAGCCATGGACTCAACTGGAAACCTCTCGCTAGTGATCTTTCGCAGAATAGCATAAGCTTTACTATATTCTCCGCAATCACAAAGGCCAATTAGAAATGATGAGTATCCATGTCTATCTGGTTTCACTCCCATTTCAATCATCTCAACCCACACTTGGAATGCTTCATCCCCCTTCTTTTCTTGAAAAAGAGACCTAGTGACTATGCGTAATGTATGAACATCAAAAGTAATTCCAAAGCACTTCATCTGATCATAAGATGAGACAACCATCTCTGATTCACCACTCTCAGCTACCAATGATAGAAGTAGGTTGCAAGCCCAAACTGACGGGGCAACTCTAAGCCTGCAAAGCTCACTAAACAACTCTAATGTCTCTTGTGCATTGTAGCAAGTGACATGTGCCTTGATTAAGCAATTGGTTGCGAATGAGAGTGAATATGAAGTAGCACAAGTCCTTTTGAGGTTATCAATGAGCGGTAAGATTTCAGGACCACCACCATTAGTCGGTGAGACAAGCTCAGTGAACAAGGAAACGAGCATCTTCCCCTGGTGTGAATGGGATAAAATTTGGATGATCTCTGAGTAAGTTGAAAAGTCATGGCTAAACCCAATGCTCTCAGTATCTTTAAAGTAGGCGAATGCAATTGCAGGCCTCCTCCTTAGGCAGTGGAGGGTCTGTACAACACTGGCAGAGGTCAAAGAACGGGATCTTTTCTGGGCAAGTTCATCAGGAGAACAATTCAGTTTTTCATCGCCACTCGAGTAGTCTGATTGAGCTGAAGCAGCAAGCAGAGACAAGCGACGAGAAGAGATTTCCAGGGGCAAAACTCTGAGGTGTCTGCAACATTCAGCAACACATTTGGGCTGCCGCCACAGAAGCATGGGAGATACGAGGCTAGCAGCTCTACATATGACCTATCAATGACAAAAAAAAAGAAAAGAATTTGCCTACATCAACAACGAACAAAATA
Source organism: Rhipidocladum racemiflorum (assembly GCA_036346355.1). Taxonomy (NCBI): domain Eukaryota; kingdom Viridiplantae; phylum Streptophyta; class Magnoliopsida; order Poales; family Poaceae; genus Rhipidocladum; species Rhipidocladum racemiflorum. Next base: position 56,247,572 of record CM070572.1, on the reverse strand, counting down.
TCAGAAATCCATCAAATCTTGAATACCTATTACCTCTGCAACCAATTTGAACTTCAATCTAAGCAGCAGCCCGTATAATAATTCCTAATAGTATGAACCAGTAGAACAAAAACATCTGTGTATTGTAAGAAGAGCGGGAGGAGGGGGAGGCCGCTAGGTGCGGGGGGAGGCAGTAGCAGCGGTGGCCGCGCGTTCACCGGCGAGAGAGTTGCGCCGGTATGATGAGAACGGGCGCGGCGCTGCGCACGTCGTGGAGTGGGGTGGGAGCGGGATGGAGCGGTACGACGACCCCCGGGAAGAGGGGTGGCAGCAGCGGCGGCTTAGGGCTTCGTGGGCATAGGGCGGAAGAGAGGTTAAAGAAGAAATGGTTTTACGCTCCGACCTGATCTTAGCCAACCGTTGGATCAAGCACTTGTGCTATGGATTTGTACCAAGGGAAGGAAGCAGGTGCTGCTCCACAGTCCACAGCTAAGGGTGTGTTTGGTTGTCTTCTCAACTCAGCCTGGCTCGTACGGGTTGAGACAGGCTAAATTGAGACAGGCTGAGGAGATGCAAGAGATGATGTTTGGTTGCCTGTGCAAGCTGAATCTGGCTATGAGGAGAAGATGTTTGGATGGCCGCATTAGAAGTGAAATTGGTGTGTGGATCAGAGGAGATGGTGTTTGGTTGGGTGCATGAGGAGTGGATATACTTACCTCCAAGAGAGAATAAACTAGTACTCCTTGTTCCTATTAGCACTGATAATTTGTTCCTCATCTCACTAATGCTTTTGGCTCATAAACAAAAACGTCAACGAAGAACCTATAGAAGGGAAAAACAAGAATTTGTAAAGAAAGTACCCAATCTCAACTCCAGCATATCATGTGTATTAGCAACAAATTTACCAATAGAAATGCACAGAACATGCATAAAAGTATATTTAAAATTAAAGCATCATATCAGAACTGTCCATGCATGTGTTCATGTGTTTGAACACTAGAGAGAGAACGGAGAGGGTAAAAGAGATATTTGCACCCCTCAGGCCAAAATTTATAGAACATAAAGTCATGGCAGACTACCATTCATTTCCAAAATGTTGGTCTAGCTTCGATGATGGAAGACTGGAACAGATTACATTAACGAATTCGGATTATGAGTAAAGGGAGAAAATAATAGATTGAAGGACATTACTAGATACTGGGATTGACTGGAACAGATTGACTGGAGAATCCTAATAATGAAAAATTATTTGGTCACCCATCGTAGAAAAGGAAAAGGAAAAAAGAGAATAAACAATTGACTACAAGATATTAGATAAGTAGAAGCAATGTTCCCTGGGTATGTATATTTAAGAGCAGAGGGGAAAATGGGGTGGGTTGGGGGGCAAACCTTCCAAGTTGGCTGACAAGTACCAAGAGAGCAGCTGAATATTCCTCACATGTGCATGATTCCAAAATCTTCAGAAGACGGACAACAATAGTATTGTATGTCCACTCGCGGCTCTAAAAATGAACACAAAATAGTCAGCCAATACAGGAACAGGTCACGTATAAATTACACAATAAACATAAGATTGTTATTTAGCACATGTTATTAATAATAGGAATAGATTTGAGTTAAGCAATGCTTCGTAAAATAGCCTCACTGCTAGAAACAACAATATTCAGTTCTTTTAAAATGATTCTCGATTCTGGACTGACAAGGGATAGGTATTAGGTATGAATGATGGTAACCTTCTACTTGCAACATTTTCATATTGGTGATAGATTAAAACTAATGGCTTAACTAAGAATATATCCATGAAAAGGTTCTACAGCAATATCAAAATATTATCTTTGTAAGGTTGGTACTTGGCACCTTTCCAAATCATTTTCCTTTGTGTATAGCAACATCAAAATAGTATCTTTGTAAGGTAGTAATTATGTTTCAACCCTTTTATATTAGACAACACTATGTATGGAGTTCAAATCAGTTCCCACTGCCTTGTAAACGATCAAATCAACCAATAATACCAATTGCTGTCTTGTAAACGATCAAATCAGTTCCTTGCTAAAAGCAAAATTACTGAAAATTTCCCAATGCCTTCAAATACAAACAGAGAGCATTCGTATGCCTTTTGTATGTACATACTTCAACATGTAAGGTAGTAATTATGCATCTTCTCAATACCATTTGTAGCAATACCTTTGCTGGCCGTGGGGGGAGAAGAAGCTGGCGTGGGGAGACCGACGTGGAGGCGTCGACGGTGCCGGGAGGAAGACCGCAGTGGAGGAAGACCGGCGCTGACGGAGACGGCGTTGTGGGGAGGCGGCGTGCAGGGGAGGCGGCGTTCGGGAGGAGCGGCGTGGAGGCGGCGTTCGGGAGGAGCGGCGTGGAGGCGGGCTCGAGGGGAGGCGGCGTGGAGGCGGGCTCGAGGGAATGCGGCGTTCGGGAGGAGCGGCGTGGAGGCGGACTCGAGGGGAGGCGGCGTGGAGGCGGGCTCGAGGGGAGGAGCGGCGTGGAGGCGGGCTCGAGGGGAGGAGCGGCGTGGGGGCGGCGTCCAGGAGTGGGCGGCGTGGAGCGGCTGGAGCCTGGAGGGAGGAGGCTGCAACCCTATACCTACACGCGTGAAGCCCCTTCCTCTTGAGCCCGCGCACCCACGGCCGGATTTGTATCTCTTGAGCCAGGTTCAAACACATATACAGACAATCAAATTGTTAGACAACCTCGCTATCGAATAGTCCGGGGTTGCCTAATAGATCTCAAGTGGAGAATAGACAGGGAGAAAGAGAGACACAATATGAGGAGGAACGGGCCTGCTTTATTATTCTGTATGCTTGTGTACAATGGGGTGACCCCCTGCCTCCTATATATAGCGGTTCTGCTTAGAGATAAAGAAGAGTCCATATCGGATACGAATCCGGTTTCCTAACACTCCCCCTTGGACTCTTCACTGCGAGATGCATATGCCTCATTAAAACTCCATAAAAACCCAGTGGGAAAAATAATTGGAGAAAGAGTACATAGCACACGCTGTCGTGTTGCACGGATTGCCTCATCAAAAACCTTATGTAAGAAAACTTCAATGAAAAACTTACTTAAGGAAAAGAGTACAATCCACCCAAACTTCAATGTTAATCTTCAAGATTTACGTTGGGTACTCAAACTTCATGGTTGAGATTTATGTAGGAGTATGTGAAAAATCTCCCTGAAATCTGCACTTCTCTAAGCCTCATCATCCCGATTCCTCTAATACATCTTTCAAAGGAAGATGCCGGAGTGACTTAGTGAATAAATCTGCGAGATTTTCACACGACTTAGTATGCAGTATCTTTATCTCGTTCATCTTATGCATTTCATGAGCATAAAAGAACTTGGGGGTTGATATGCTTTGTAAGGTTACTCTTCACATATCCCATTTGTACTTGTGCAACACAAGCCGCATTATCTTCATAGATAATAGTGGGGTTTGTTCCATGTTCGCACCACATGACTTACGGATGTGGTGAACCATTCTTCAAGCCATGCACATTCCCGAGAGGCTTCATACAATGCAATGATTTACGAGTGGTTAGTCGACGTCGAGACAAGAGTCTGCTAGACGACTTCCAAGAAATTGCCGTTCCACCGCAAAGGAAAACATACCCAGTTTGTGACTTGCCAGTATGCGGGTCCGATAGGTACCCAGCATCGGCGTAGCCAACTAAATTCAATTCATTGTTTCTTACGTAAAACAAGCCGAGGTCTTTGCTTCCTTGAAGGTAACGGAAGATGTCCTTCACCCTTTCCAATGCCTTTTGGTGGGTTCTCAGACTGCATCAGCGCTAGCAAATTCACGGCCGAACGCAATGTCCGCCTAGTGCTATTCGCAAGGTACATGAGCGCTCCAATTGCACTCAAGTATGGGAATTTCGCTCCCGGGACTTCCTCCCTCTTCTTTAGGCCTGCACGGGTCTAGGTCTGCTTGGAGTGACCTTCCGACCATTGGGGTCTTTAAGGGTATGCATTTTCAAAGCCAAATCTCTCCAACACTTTCTGCGTGTAGGATGCTTGGTGTACCAAGATTCCGCCTTGGACATGTTCAAGCCGCAAGCCTAAACAGAACTTGGTTTTACCCAAGTCTTTCATTTCAAACTCAGATTTCAAGTATGTGCATGCTTCTTCAATTTCCTCATCCGTCCCAATGATGTTCAAGTCATCTACATAGACGGAGATTATACAAAATCCATTCGTGGATCGTTGTATAAATACACATGGACAATCTTCGCTGTTCGTGTAGCCTTTCTTGCAGAGAAAGTCACTCAAACGATTGTACCACATTCTTCCTCGATCGTTTTTAGCCCATACGGTGATTTCTCCAATTTCACCTTTGTATAGGTTTCTGTTTGCTCTGTCTTGGTTCGGGATAGGATACCTTAGGTACTTTCATATAAATTTCCGAATCCAAGTTTCCATACAAATATCTTTGTGACAACATCCATTAGCTTCATTTTCAACTTCAAGTTGATCGCCATTGAGATTAAGTATCTAAAGGTAATTCCGCCCATGACCGGAGAATAGGTTTCTTCATAATCAACCCCAGGACGTTGAGTGAAACCTTGAGCGACAAGCCTTGCCTTGTACCTTACAACTTCATTGTTTTCGTTTCTCTTGCGAACAAAAACCCATTTGTGACCTCACGGGGTTTATATGGGGAGGCGTCGGCACACAGGCCCAAACACCTCTCTTTTGTTCAGAGAGACTAACTCTGCGGTGATTGCCTTATTACAATATTCCCAATCGAGCATTTTCTTGCACTCTGCGAGAGATGCGGGCTCGGGCTCATGATTAATGAGCGTGGGAGTCTTCTTTGCACAGTATGCATCGACATTGGTCGTTGCTCTATTCATCGATTCTCCCGTTATTACAAAGTTTATGGCCATTTCATCATGGGGTGCTTCGTGCACTTCTACTTGCTCTTCATTGCTATTTCCCATTCCAGAAGCAAGTTCCTTTAGTTTTTCTCCGCCAATGTGTGCGCACACATTATTTCCTGGCTTCTTCCAATGAAAGGTTCAGATCTGGAATTGCCTTTTCCACGTGCTTCTTTCCAAAGTGCAGGTCTCAACTGGCTCCCCTTCTTGCTTTGGGGCACTTTTGTGATTGGTGTGGTAAGTCCTCTCGCCCTTGATTTTCCCAGGCGTCTCTGGGTACTTTGGGTTTGAGAAGCCGATCTCCTGCTTTTTTTTCTTTGAGGCCTCTGAGCAGGATGAGGATACCTTCGCTTTCTTTGGTATTTCCACCCTCTCTGGTGCATTTCTTGCTGGTTCATGCAACTTAACCACACTCGTCAGATCACAAAAATGATCAGGCAGTTCATTTGCTAAATTCTGCAAATCAATTATCTTCTGGACTTCTTGATTTGCTTCATTAGTGCGAGGGTCATGCGGGGATCCCGGTGGAATGCCATACTATTTCCGGCATTTTTCATCCAATGGTTGATTCTCTCCCCTAATGACGGAAATGGTCCTCGTCAAAGATGCAATCGGCCGAATCGGCCAGTGTGTAAGTCTCGATCATGGGTTCCAAATACTGATTATGGATGCACTCTCATAACCAACGTATATCCCGGACTTGCGGAGAGGGTCCATTGCGATCCATTTGTGGGGGTGGTATAGGTACATATACCATACAACCAAATTTTCTAAGATGGGAAATCTTCTGATGACCCCTTGCACTAGTTGCATAGGTGAATGGATGTTGTAGGCCGATGGTCTATAATTGATGAGTCTTCTTTGCGTGCGAGGCAGCGTGTCCCCAACAAGTGTTGGGCAAGTTACAACTCTGCAAGAGCGGTCCGGCAATGAACTTAATCCTTTTATTAGTGCTTCACTAGCCCATTTTGGCGTATGGACGTGCGGTGCAGAGTGCTCAACAGTTATTCCCGTTCTTTGTACAATAATCATCAAATGCCTTGGAAGTAAATTCGCCGGCATTGTCCATTTGAATGGACTTCACACGATGATCAGGAAAAACATTCTTAATTCTGATGATCTGCGAGATCAGCTTTGCGAATGCATGATTCCTTGTTGACAGCAAACATACATGCGACCATTTCGATGAAGCATCAATGAGCACCATGAAGTACCGAAATGGCCCCGACAAGGGCTGAATCAGGCCGCAAATATCCCCCTGAATGCGTTCTAGGAATGCAGTGATTTCATGTTGCACTTTCATAACAGAGGATCTTGTTATTAATTTTCCGGTGGCACATGCATGGCACACAAAATCTTCTTGATTCAGAAAATTTTTAACATTAATGCCATGACCTTGTGAATTGTTAACTATATTTCTCATTATTCTAAGACTAGGATGGCCTAACCTACAATGCTATAAAGAGAATAATTCAGAGCTTTTAAAGACAGTCTTCAAAGAGGTCTACACTGCGGGTGCATTGATTCTCGTGTAGTACAAGCCAGATTCATATGAGGGACATTTTTCTAGTACCATTTTTACATATTCCGCGTGCTTCACAATACACAAATGCTCTTTGCCATTTTCTTCATTGGTTTCTACGTGAAACCCATTAGCGCGGATATCTTTGAAACTTAAGAGAGTGCGTGTTGATTCAGGGTATAAGAGGGCTTTTTTAATTACCAAAGTTGTACCCATTGGCAATATAATTGTGGCTCTTCCTGAGCCTATTATATGCGTATCGTTTTCTGCGATTGTCGTAATCCTTCCAGCGTTCTTCGTGATCGTCTGGAAGTATTTCGACTCTCTTAAGATGGTATTTGTTGTGCCACTATCAACAATGCATATTTCCTCTATTGGGCGCTACACGATTTCTAAATGAAAAGAAATATAATTCTAATCGACAAAGGGCAAAGTAATTCAAACATTGCTTGCAAGTAAAGAATACTGGAATAAAGAATAAATAACAATTCTTATTCATGAGAAAGTAAAAGTATGCTCTTCGAGAGCTTACAATTATTCAATATTAACTAATCAACCACAATTTAAAAGAAAGTGCTAACAATGTTATTCATGCACTAAACGGAATCTGTAAAGTATGCATTCATTTATGCTTCTATGTCATCCACAGAAGTGTTTTCTTCATTTGCCAAGGGCTTGGCTGCATCATTGATGTCTAGGCTGGGCTGCGAGGATGAAGCATGTGGGGTGTTGACGGGTACCCAGGCCATGGGTACCCCCAGCGGCCCGAAAAGGCGCGTGGGCCGAACCAGGCCGGTCGGGGCCCAAAGCCACGGCTGCCGAGGAAAAACCGAAACCATGACCAAGTCAGCGAAATCCCTGAAGAAGCGACAGCATTTATTGCGTATCGAGCGCATTAAATGCTGGCCGTAATATTGATGACGCAGCGGCACAAGTCCCCTACTCTCGCATTTACTACGAGCGGCGCAGCAACTACGCCGACCAGCCCGAGGCAAGGGAGCGGCCGGGCCCCATCAGCCCGCCACTTGCGGGCGGCTAAGAGCACATCTTTTTCTCTTTTAAGCAACAATGTAACCTCCCTCCTCGCCTATATAAAGGGGAGGAGCGAGCATGTAAGGCGGGGACAACCGAGGAATCAATACAATCAAACCCACACGAATCGAGTAGGGACGTTCGGCCGAACCAGTATACATCTTGTGCTCACCCGAGTAAGCCGTCGAGGAGAGGGAGCGTGCACCCCCCTCTTACCTATACAAATTCATTAGCCGGTGCTCGAAACACCGACAGTTGGCGCGCCAGGTAGGGGGTTGTGCACGACGTCACCGCCATTTTCCCGCTTGGCTTCCTCGACGGTTCCCTTTCTTTCTCCGACATCGCCATGCCGATAGCGTCGATCCGTTTCGGCTCCCTCGACTTCGTCACCACCACGGCGGGACAGATAGTGATCGTCCCCGCCATACTCCGGCGCCAAGTGTCCACCGAGGACCCTGACGCCCTCACCAGCGCCTTCAGAGACCTCCGGCTCGAGGTCCCCGCGCGGACCCCGACGCCGAAGCACGCCAGAGGCCCCATCACCCCAAGCGATGCGCGGAGGCATCGAGCAGTGGCGGTCGCACCCGCCGCGACCTCGCGCTTCGTGGCAATGGTCGGCCACGTACCCGACGACCACCACTCGGACAACTCCTCCGACCACGGCTCTAGCGGAGGAAGAGATAAGAACAGACCACGCTACCGCGACCCCGACACCGCGGCAGGCGCTGCTACCCCGGCCACGCCGAAGACTCTCCGCCAACACACCGAGGAGGATCACCGTGCTCGCCGCGCCGACCTTCGGGCGACGCGATTTAGCCGAGGCTCAAAAGGTCGAGCTCGACAAGCTCCAGGCCGACCTGAGCGATTTCGCTCACGCTCCACCTGCACTGGCGGCGCTACAAGGCCACAAGACGCCAGTCCACCACCACCGGCTAGGGGACGGACGATTCATCGTTTTTTCCCCACGCTGGCTAAAACATCGCCGCAAAGAATGCCTGCCCGCGGCATTCCCGAGCCAGGCGATCCGCGGCCAAGGCTACCCACCGTAACCTCCGGCCTGGAGCGAAGCGGCGCGCGAAGACGCAGCGTATGGCCACGGATCGCAGCGTTCGGACGCCTCTTCGGATGGCCCGCGCCGCGACGCCATCCGAGGCCGTCGGAGCGAAACAAGGGCAGCGTCACCTTCCGGACAACCCCAGGCATCGCGCACCCCGGTGCACCAACGTTTGGGGGACGAACGCGACGCTCGCACCACCCTCCAAACGCGAAGAACGAGGAACGACCCGACCCGGTCGTACGTCGCCGACAGCCTCGCTGGGCGTGATCAAGCACTCGAGCCCCGATGGCCCCGGGCCACGGGCATTCTGCCAGGGGATTCGCAGCGCGAAGTTCCCTGCCAGATTCCGGGCGCCGGTCAACATAGCCAAGTACGCAGGGGCTACAAACCCCAGTGTGTGGCTGGAAGATTACCGGCTCGCATGCCGGCGGGGGAGCGACGGACGACCTCTTTGTCATCCAATACCTCCCCATCTACTTGGCGGACTCAGCCCGGGCATGGCTCGAATATCTGCCCACCAACATCATCCGGGACTGGGCCGACCTCAAGCACCACTTCGTTGGCAACTTCCAGGGCACCTACAAGCGACCAGGGAATTCCTGGGACCTGAAAGGTCGCAAGCAGCAGGGAGAACCTCCGAGACTACATCCGACGCGTTTTCCCAACAATGCAACGAGCTCCACGACATCCGCGACGCCGATGTCGTGGGGCATTCATCTGACACCACTTCCAAGACCCTGGTCCATAAACTGGGGTGTGATAAGCCCAGGACCACCAAGGAACTCCTGGACATTGCCACCAACCACGCCTCGGGCGAGGAGGCCGTAGATGTCATCTTCGACAAAGGGAAGTCGAAGCGAGGATCGCACCGAGCCCAGCCCCTCCTCCGACCGCCCCGACAAGCGAAAAGCGCCACGGCAAGAACAGTCCGCGAGGACCGCCTGAATGGCGACCACCCGATCGGGAAAGCCGCAAGGCCGGCAACCCCGACCACTTCGAAGGCGATGGAGAATGCGTGTCCGAACCACGGATACCCCGTCGAGGCACAAGTATCGGACTGCGAAGTCCTGGCGTTTTCTTTCCGGAACCCCACGACGCCACGGGGCAAAGGAAAGAGGCGACGTCGGCTTCCCGAGACCGACGGGTGCCTCATGATCTTCGGCGGGCCGGCAAGCTACGTCGACCGGAGGCAGCTCAAGCTCGCCTGCCGAGAGGTGTTCGCGGCGAACCCAGCCGTACCCAAATACCTTCGATGGTCAGAGTCCCCGATCACCTTTGACCGGGCCGACCACCCCGACCACGCCCCGCAACCAGGAGGTACCCGCCGTCATTGACCCCATCGTGGGAACAAAGCGCTGACTAAGGTGCTCATGGGCCAGCGATAGCGATCTCAACATCGCTTTACGTTGAGACCCTCGACGCCATGGGGATCCCCGCTCGAGCCTTCGACCAGCGAGCACCCTTTCACGGCGTCGTTCCTGGCGGCCGAGCCCACCGCTCGGGCAGTCGACCTGCCCACGCGTTCGGAGCCCGGTTAACTTCCGCGACCGAGACCCTCACCTTCGAGGTCGTGGATTTTCCCGGCTCCTACCACGCCATCCTGGGAGACCATGCTACGCGAAGTTCATGGCGATCCCCAACTACACCTACCTGGTGAAGATGCCCGGGCCGCATGGGGTGATCATCAGTAACGCGTCTTTCCAGCTCGCCCTACGGCTGCGAAAGACAGATTGCGAGTTGGCCTCGGCGGTCGTCGCATCCACCGAGCTCGCCGGCCTCGAACCCGACACCTCCCGATCCGCTCCCGACTCTAGCAAGTCCGGGCCAGGGCTCCTTCAAGTCCGCCGAGGACACGAAGACGATCGAGGTCGACCCAAAGGACCCGACCAAAACCGCTCGGATCGGGACCACGCTTCCTGCCAAATAGGAAAGCGCGCTCGTCGACTTCCTCCGCGCCAACCGGGACGCCTTCGCATGGAAGCCCTCCGACATGCCGGGGATCCCGAGGGAAGTCGCCGAGCACTCCCTAAACATCCGGCCTGGGTCTAGACCAGTCGCCCAGCGTCTGCGCCGCTTCGACGAAGGAAAGCGCGTGGCCATAGGAGAGGAAATAGCCAAGCTCTTGGCCGCAGGGTTCATCAAAGAAGTTCGCCACCCCGAGTGGTTAGCAAACCCTGTGCTTGTAAAAAAGAGACTGGGAAATGGAGAATGTGTGTCGACTACACAAGCCTCAACAAGGCATGTCCGAAAGATCCATTCCTCTCGCCCCGCATCGACCAAATGGTAGACTCCACCGCAGGTGCGAATCCTCGCCCTTTCTCGGATGCCTACTCGGTACCACCAGATCGCGATGAAAGAAGGCGACCAGCTCGCGACTTCCTTCATCACTCCGTGCACGGTTCGTTACGCTCACGTGACAATGCCGTTTGGCCTGAAAACGCGGGGCTACATACCAGGAGATGTATGCAGACCTGCCTTTCCGACCAGATCGGCCGCAATGTCGAAGCATCGTCGGCGACATCGTTGTCAAGACCAGGAAGACCAGCGACATCATCGCCGACCGAGGAGACTTTCGCGAACCTTCGACGGTTCCGCATCAAGCTCAACCAGAAATGCGTTTGGGTACCCAAGGAAGCTACTCGGCTTCATCATCTCCGAGCGGCATCGAAGCCACCGAGACAAGATCTCCGCGATCTTAAGGATGGGGCCGATCGGCAACCTCAAAGGGGCCCAAAGGTCGACGGGATGCCTAGCGGCCCTAAGTCGCTTCACGCCCCGCCTCGTGACGCGCTTACCTCTATACAAACTCCTGAGGAAATCCGACCACTTCACCGGGCGAAGGAGGCTCAGGCGCCTTCGGCGCTTAAAGGTTTTCTTGACCACCCCTCGGTCTTTGGTCGCCCGGCGCCGAGAAGAGCCTCTGCTACTCTACATTGCCGCCCACGACCAGGTCGTCGGCCACGGCACTTGTCGCGAGCGAGCGTAAGAAGGCGGGTCCTTAAGATCCAGTGGCGATTTACTTCATTAGCGAAGTACTCTCCGAGTCCAAGGCACGGTACCCGCAGATTCGTAAGATGCTCTACGCAGCCTCGATCACGAAAAGAAAGCCGGGTACACTACTTCAACCAAAGACCACGTTTCGTGGTAACTTCCCTACCACTCGGCGAGGTCATCCATAACCGCGGCGCCTCGGGAAGAATTGCCAAGTGGGCACTCGAGCTCAACGGGCATGACGTATCCTATGTCCCTGACCGCCATAAAATCTCAAGTTCTAGCCGACTTCGCCGCCGAGTGGACCGAAGCCAGGCCCCACTCCGCTCGAAGACCCCGAGTCTTGGGCGATGTACTTGACGGGTCCTTCACCAAAAACGGAGCCGGGCCGGGTCGTCATTCTTTCACCACTCGGGAACAAGCTTGATCGTCATCCGGCTACTTTTTGACGCAACCAACAACGTCGCCGAGTATGAGGCCCTCGTTATCGGTCTCCGTGACGCCGCCGACCTCGAGCTCTGCGGTTATGCGTGCATGGCGACTCAAAACTGGTCGTCGATCAAGTCATGAAGGCTGCAGAACCTCGCGACGATCGGATGGCGACCCTCTTGTCGAGAGGTACGCAACCGGAGCGAAGTTCAAAGGATTTGAGCTCCATCATAGCTACAGACGGAACAACGGAGAGGCCGATCACCTGGCTAGTCTCGCCTCGGCAGAGGGCCGATCCCGCCGGAATTTTCGCCCTCGACCTACACCAAGCATCCATCCAACCGATCGCCGGACGATCGGCCAAGCGACCGACAAAGGTGGCCGAGCCGGTCGAGCCGGGTTGCAACGTCCGATGACCAAAGCACCGATTGGAGGAATCCCTTCATCGATCGGTGGCCGATCGGTTCCCTCCCGACGACCCGGCCGAGGCCACCGCCGCTCGTCGGGCAAAATCCTTCATCTTGATCGACAGCGACTCTCTGTAGGAGCCCCTCCTAATCCTCCGTAGTGTGTCCCGGACCAAGGAAGAGAGCTACTCCGCGACATCCACGGCGGGGTTTGCGGACACCACGCTGGGTCACGGAGCCTGGTCGGAAAGCCTTCCGACAAGGTTTCTCTTGGCCGATCGCCGTAGCCGACTCGAGCGGATCATCCGGACGTCGCGAAGGGTGCCAATTCTTCGCTCGGCAAACTCACCTCCGGCGCAAGCCCTCCAAGCGATCCCTATCACCTGGCCCTTCGCCGTTTGGGGACTCGATCTGGTCGGGCCCTTCAAGAAAGCGCCGGGGCTTCACCCACCTGTTGGTTGCGATAGACAAGTTCACCAAGTGGATAGAAGCCAAGCCGATCACAACAATCACTTGGTAGCAGCCGGACTTCATCCGCAATATCGCTTCACCGGTTTGGAGTCCCGAACTCCATCATCACCGACAACGAACGCAGCTTCACGGGAAAGGAGTTTCTCGAGCTCTGCGGCGGCTTCAAGATCCGCGTGGATTGGGCGGCCGTCGCCACCCACGAGCAACAGCAGCCAAGTCGAGCGCGCGAACGGCATGATCCTCCAAGGGCTCAAGCCACGAATCTTGATCGATCAAGAGGTACGCGGGACGTTGGGCGGCCGAGGTACCTCCGTACTTTGGAGCTTACGGACCACCGACCCGGCCGACCGGGTTCACGCCGTTCTTCTTGGCATTCGAGCGTAAGCCATCTTACCAACCGACTTGGACTACGGCGCCCAAAGGTTCAGGCCTTCAACGAGACCCGGGGCTCGAGTCTCAAAGAAGACGCCGTCGATCGGCTCGATGAAGCGCGAGATGTCGCCGTCGTTCGCTCGGCCAAATACCCGGCCAGACAACTGCGACGCTACCCACGACCGCAAGGTTAGAGGGCGGCGTTCAACACGGCGACACAGTTCTGCGCCAGTTCACCCAACAAAGGCAAGCACAAGCTCTCCTCCTTGGGAGGGCCCTTTCATCGTAGTAGAGGTCCTTCGACCCGGCGCCACGGCTCAAGGATCCCGATGGCAACATCTTGTCAAACGCCTGGAACATTGAAAAGCTAAGACGATTCTACCCTTAGCCCTTTTTTCTACCTCGTTCATTACCATGTTCACCTTTTTTACCGGGCCTACGCGTAGCATTTTTTCCACTCGGGTCGACATCCCGTTCAACCGCTGTCATTCACCCGATCGTTCGGTCTTCTTTTTTTTTCTTCCGACCCGAGTACCACGGCCTACGCCCCAGCGGCTACGGTTGCGAAGTGGTATCTCGCTAAGGAAAAAAGAGACAGAACAGGATGGTATACGGTTGCCCGGGCGAACTAACGCTCGCGCTAAAACCTGTTTTTCCTACTTTTTCGAAAACGCCGAACATGTCGATCATCGGTCGGTTGGTCCCCTTGAGACTCCAAGAACCATGGCCCCGGCATGTCTTACCAGCAACAAACCGAAAAATAGCGAAAAATACGTGTAAAACCCGAACACCTTTGTTTTCTTCCAATTCGACGGCATTTACATTCTTTGGGAACAAGAAAGTCTAAAACCAAGAAAGCTTTTTCTCGTTTAAGGGTCTTCCCGCGGCGATTGATCTCCGAATTGTCGTCCCTCTCCAAGCACAGCCTCGGCTTCGCTCAATTTTTGCCGCGACGCACAAAAAAAAATAGCCGGTCGCCAAACCCGCAGCAGAGAGCCCCGATCCGCCGGACGCACCTTCAAGAAGCGGCGGCCCTGCGCCCCTGTGTGACCTCTATGGTCCCCGGGAGCTTGAAGTCCGACAGGGGACCGCCCGTCGGAGAAGAGTACGGCAGAACGATCAGGCGATCGGCAAGCACGATCGCTTGAGGCCTAGATGTCGCGGTCGACTCCAGGCTCCGGAAGGAGAAGGAGCGCTGGGAGGGCGGTGCCCCGCTCCCCAATTGCTCGAGCGCTCATGGTGGCGGTTCCCTCGGCCCGACGCATCGCGGCTTGTGGCGCCCGCTCTCGCTCCTCCTCCTCCGCCTCCCGCTCCAGCAGCCTCCTACCAACCCTGCTGTCCGACGGGGCCGCCACTATAAGACGGCCACTCGCCGCCCCAACTCCTCCTCATCCTCGCCTCTCGTTGAAGGGAGTCCCGATCGATCTCATCGATCGGTGGGTTCTCATCCTTGAACGGGAATGAGAGAGCGAGGCGACCATAAAAGCAAGTCGACATTCGTCTCAACGTCGGCCCGAATGAAGTCCAGCGCCCACCCTCCGCCTATTTATAGGCGATCCGGCCAAACGGCGAAGCGGCCGGGATACCCGCCGACATTCATGACGACCGCACCTTTTCGAAGCTGATGGCGTAGAAGCCGAAGCGCCAAAGCAAGCGACGCGGGAACCGAAGCACCGCCAATTCCCCGCGATGAACAAAAACCTCGCCAGCCACAAAGAAAGATAAGTGAATACCTTCTTCTTACACACTCGTTATTACTCCTTCAAGTGGCGCCACGGCGGTAACAAACAAACCGCCCGCCCCACTCGGGGGCTACAAGAGTCCCGCGGGTCGGGTTGACACAACCAATCGTCGGGTCCTCCCAAGACGGCCAAACTTTCGACCAAAAAAGTACTACGGCCTCGCCCGCTCACGATTCTGAAGTAGTGCTTGACGAAGAAAGGAAGTGCCCAAGCAGTCGACCCACGATCGGTCGAGAACGACCTCTCCCACTACCGAGCGTTCTCTCGATTTCCTAACTCTCTAACCATGATACACACAGGCCTATGCCCGACCCACGAGGTCCCTAAGGCAAGAGACGGCGATGATATCCACCACAAGAAAAATGGGCAAGAGGTGAGGACAAGGCGAGCCCCGGGCCCCTAGTTGGGTCGGCGGACGACCCAATCGCCTTAACTCACGTCGGGATCACACCTCACGCTCTCCGCGAACCGTCGGCGGGTGGCGGCCGGTACACCTTGGATCGTGAGCGATCCAAGGTCCGATACGGGATCGAGTAAGGAAAGATTCTTTATGGATCGCCCCGATGGGTCGGACGCCCGCGGATTGTCGCTAGGGGACCCCCTCGCGAGGGCCTCGAGTTCCACCGGATCACTCGCTTGTAGCCCCACGAGGCGGCGCTCGAGCCAACGAAGGCAAGCGCGTTTCTCACCCTCCTGGTCCCCACCGCGTGACGGGCGTAAAAATGGGACTCAACACGGGCGCCACGTGCTCGCCAGAGCGATCGACCATCGCGCGCCCGGCGGCTCGACCGGCGCCACGTGTCCGCCAGGCGACCAGCTGCGCCAACCTAACACGGGCGCCACGTGCTCGCCAGGCGATCGGCCCATCATGCGCGCCGAAGGCACGACCGGGCGCCATGTGTTCGCCAGGCGACCAGCCGAGCGCGCCGGCGGCACGACCATGGCGCCCGGACGACCAACCATCACGCCGGCGGCTCGACCGGCGCCACGTGTCCGCCGAGCGACCGGCTCACTCGCGCCTAACACGGGCGCCACGTGCTCGCCGAAGCGATCAGACCATCGCGCGCCCAAAGGCACGACCGGCGCCACGTGTCCGCCAGTAGCGACCGGCCATTGCGCGCCGGCGGCTCGACCGGCGCCACGTGCTCACCAGTATGACACCATCTACTGGCGGCGGCACGACTCCGGCGCCATGTGTTCGCCAGGGCATTCACCGAGCGCGCGTGGCGCGACCATGGCGCCGACGACCGACCATTGCGCGCCCGGCGGTGCGGTCGGCGACCACCGCCCGGCGCTGATGCCACGGCCACTTACCATCTGCTCCCGGCGACCACCCTTGACACAAAGAACGGCGGCGCCGGCACAGATATATCTGCGATCGGACCTCCCGATACATAAAGCAACGACCAAGCAAGGCGAAACCCCGACCGCTCTCCGACCATTTCGGGGGCTCGGAACTACACCCGCAAGATGCGCTCAGCCCCGATCGAAGACTCTTCCCGACCAAACCGTGAAAACCCCCAGGCACGCTCTCAGGCCAGCTCGGGGCTACACCTGCCGGGTGCTTGCTCGCCTTACCGGTCGGAGACTCGATCAGGCCAAGCGAATCACGGCATCACGGCACGGAAACAAGACCCCGGGCACCTCTCCGACCGCACGGGGCTCGGGGGCTCTTGACGGTACCAGGCCATGGGTACCCCCAGCCCGAAAAGCGCGTGGGCCGAACCAGGCGGTCGGGGCCCAAAGCCACTACCGCCGAGGAAAACCGAAACCATGACCAAGTCGTGAAATCCTCTGAAGAAGCGGCGGCATTTATTGCGTGTCGGCGCATTAAATGCTGGCCGTAATATTGATGACGCAGCGGCACAAGTCCCCTACTCTCGCATTTACTACGGCGGCGCGGCAACTACGCCGACAGCCCGAGGGCAAGGGGAGCCGGCGGCCAGTCCCATCAGCCCGCCACTTGCGGGCGGCTAAGAGCACAGTCTTTTTTCTCTTTTTTAAGCAACAATGTAACCTCCCTCCTCGCCTATATAAAGGGGGAGGGAGCGAGCATGTAAGACGGGGGACAACCGAGGAATCAATACAATCAAACCCACACGAACTGGAGTAGGGACGTTCAGCCCGAACCAGTATACATCTTGTGCTCACCCGAGTAAGCCGTCGAGGAGAGGGAGCGTGCACCCCCCTCTTACCTATACAAATTCATTAGCCGGTGCTCGAAACACCGACAGGTGTCAACTTCCATGACATCATCATTGCCTACTTCGGCAAAATGTGCCTCTGCCAGTGCATTTCCTTTGGCCTTCTTCTTGGCCTGATATGCATTGATCACTTCTTTGGATTCCCGGCATATTTTTGACCAATGCCCCCAAGTGCCGCATTTGAAGCACGTTTGGTTTTGCTGTCCATACGGCTTGCCCTGCGGCTTTTCCTTGTCATTCTTCTTCTTTTGGGCTATGGACTTTCCTTTGGCCTGATGTTTCTCTTTTCCACCCTTCTTGACCCACTTCATGTGGGCGGGCTTTTTCACCTTATAGCTGTTGGCATTGATTTCTGGTACAATGCCCCTTCCAGTGGTTGTGAGACGAAGTTCTTTCTGAGAACTTCATCTTGTGACTCCGCAACTTGCATAACATCAATCGATTCGCTATACTCCTTGTATGCGTCCGACGATAGTCATGGGCATTCTCGATAGCATTGGGGTGAAAAGTGGAAAGAGTTTTCTCAATCTTCTCCTCTTGATGATCTTCTTGCCACATAGGGAGAGATTAGTACAAATTACGTGCAAGGCGTAATTGTACTCGGCCACTGCTTTGTAGTCCGCAAACCTCAGACGCACCCAATCTTGCTGTGCTTGGGGCAAGATTGTGTATTTGAGCTTCTCGAATCGCTTCGAGTGCGATCCATAGCTCAATTGCACTTTCTTCACCATATATTCATTTTTCAGGGTGGTCGAGAGATGGTGCTCGAGGAAGTGCAATGCTTGATCGTTACGCTCGGCATTAGGTGGTGCGTCCTTCGAGGACCCTAAGCCAATAGCAGCTCGGAGCTTCTTGCCGAAAGTACGATCTTCACATCGGATGCCCAAGTGAGGTAATTTTGACCGTCTTTGGGCCAATTCTTCAAACTCACGGTTCACAATGCCGGACATCTGCATTTTACAAGATTCCTACATTAGATTACTGCGTGTAATCTAATAAAGTGTGATTGCATAATTAGTAAAATGCGGAAAGTAAATTCTCATGAATTTCGAAATTTTCTTAGTATTTGGCAATTTTCTGTTAATTATACAAAGAATTTTCCAAAGCATCACTTGATAATGTAAAATAAATTTCAACATGAATTAAACATGGCATAAGTCTAATTACAACTTATATAATTCTTGTTGGTCGAACGAAAACAGGTAATGAATATCTCTGTCAATTTGACTCTTGGCCAGTCAACTTTGCCCCTAGGGCTCACATGAGGAGGGAGCACTTCCGCTTCCGGTGCCAATTAAAGAACCAAGCCTCATGTGTGTTTTCCTAGACACCAATTGTCTCATATCTGTTTATTCATTACCAAAATCAAATCCCAACCACTCATGTTCTCATTTTATGCCATATGAAATATTCTGGAATTTTCCTAGCAGTTTTCATAATTTCTGCTAATTTCCAAGTAATTTTCAGAATTACTTTACAACAGGAAATTGAATTTCAGCAAATATCAACATGTCATAATGCTAAGGAAAAATTGAAACAGAGCCAATAAAAATTTTCTGGAATTTTCATATTTTTTTGGCACTTTTCAGAATTTTCTGGACTTTCTAATTATTTTTTTTTCTCTGAAAAATAAAACAGAAATAAAAGAACCAGGGGCAAGGGGGTAATTCCCCCCTTCCCCCGTGTGCCATGCCGAACTTCAAACCGGTTTACTGAACTTGCTCTAGCCCGCAATATTCAATGCCAATTTGAATAAGGAAAAAGGGGCTTCACGTTCATTCAAGACTGAACGTCTGGACTTCATGTACTTTCCATGTCCAAAAAGCTGCTGGACTTCATGTCCATTTAAACTATGGTCTTCATGTTGGGACTTGGACTTTGAGTCCATCGCAAGAAAGGAAGAACCAGTCTGCGGCGTTAAGCGCTGACGACCCTGGTGGCGAGCGGGGTTGCGGTAAGCGATGCGTCGCGGTTCAAGCGCCGGCGCATGGCGTACCGTGGTGAGCGCTGCGGCAGCGACGACCCGGCGACAGTGGCATTCGGTGCTCTTGCCGGAGGCGGCGGTGCCGCGAGGCGCGACGGGCTGGGGGCACACGGCGACGGCCGACCGACGGCCGGCCTCGGCGGCATCGCAATGGCCCGGCGCGCCTGCGAGGCTAAGCGGTGGAGCGAGGCCATCTGGCGCGGGCGGCGCTTCTTCACGCAGCGGCCGGGAGCGCACGCGCACGGCCCGGCCGGTCCGGCTTCAATAGTGCCGCCGTCGGTGGATGGGTACGGCTTCAAGGCGATGGGAGGCGCGTAGCGGCCAGCCGGCAACGCTTGCTTGCATGGCCGTGCCCACGAATTGTAGATGCATTCAATGCATGCAGTGATCTGCATGCACTTCATACTGCGATCTGTAACGTTGCTTCCTATCGTAGCTTCGTGCTACTACATGCGTAGATTAGATGCAAATACAGACGAGCGATTAGATTCAATCACCCAATTCTCACATTTTCAATCTATTCTCCGGTAGACTATCGCGTAGGATAGAGTCGCGTAGGACTTTTCTTTCGGCAATCCGAGTGGATGCCGGTTTGATGGCGAGTTGATTGCAGATCGGATCGGGCGATCAATCGCCGGTAGTAGACGTTCGTTGTCGTCGACGATCCTTCGCTTCTTGTCTTTTTCTCACCTTTCAATCTTTCTCCGGTAGAGCTTCGTGCTGATAACGTGTTAGACAACCTCGCTATCGAATAGTCCGGGGTTGCCTAATAGATCTCAAGTGGAGAATAGACAGGGAGAAAGAGAGACACAATATGAGGAGGAACGGGCCTGCTTTATTATTCTGTATGCTTGTGTACAATGGGGTGACCCCCTGCCTCCTATATATAGCGGTTCTGCTTAGAGATAAAGAAGAGTCCATATCGGATACGAATCCGGTTTCCTAACACAAATAACCTCATCTTGTATCTCTACACCCATTTCTCCACCCATACACCCAATCAAACACATCCTAATTGCGTGTCATTATGTCGGACGGGTGATAATTCATTCCAGAATTTGTGTTTGTAAAAAAATTGTCTAAAATTATCGATATGAAATTAGTTACTAAATTTATTATAAAACACACTTCATTATTTTTGTTATTTGTAGATGTCAAAGTGATACATTGGAGAGCACGACAATTTCCAAAATGAAATATAATGCCAATTTTAATGCGGATACGATAGGAATACAAATTTGATGGGTCAGCCATGCCTTGTCCATCCATCACACCACTCAATGTAGGGGTTGTCTATTGATAACTTATTCGATTTTTTTTTTCAATCTCAATCACTCTTTTGAGTCATAGCATTTACATCCGATAATTATTATATTTTACCCATCCCTCGTCTCTAAAAAAAAGCACACAACCGGTGACGATGGCCCCTCCAAGTGCAGCCTCGATGGTCGGCGATGAGGTTGACAATCAAGTTACGTTGGGCGGTGGTTGCGGGAGAGGGAATGCTCCATTGCCATGGGCCATGGAGGAGCTGGTGGCAGCACAACGTCTCTCTAAGAATGAATGCATCGCTTCCGGCGATGGTCATAATATTTTCAGTTTTCTTGGTCAAAGTCTGAAAATATTTAGTCTCTCTAATAATAGTATTTATGGTGCAACTATCTACAAGACAGATTTCTCCTCCGTCATTAGATTATACAATATTAAAAGAATAAATTCAATCAATTCAATTGTTGCAATGGGAACATATTGAAAATATAAAACAATCATAGCATAAATGAGCAAATATTTTGAGAAATAATATTTTATTGAATTACAACTGATAATCGCTCAATATGAGCGTAGTCCAAATGTTCATGCAGGAACATAGATACTAAACTGATAAAATGAGGCTATAAGGAGACTCAACTACGGGAATGCGACATCAATTTAATAATCTAAAAAGGGTAAGGGAGACTATTGTAGGTCTCTATATAAATCATGTTCCTCCTCCTAGGGAACATTGGTATTCTTCTGGAATTCCTCACATTCGGCACCAATAAGATAATCTTCATCCATGGACGAGTTTCCATATCCGTGAAGGCTCTCTTTGAACTCAGTTGTAGGATCAGGGACATTGTCGTCCTTCTTCTCACCTCCTTATGCAATGTCTGATAGAGCGTTGAAGTGTGCCTCAACCTTTTTTTCTTGATTCTTCTGGAATCTCCCGATGGATTTCATGTAAAATTCTACGAAATGCTTTGGGGTGCGACAGGTACGTGACCAATGGTCGACGCATCCACACCTAAAACATGGCTGAAGATAGTTATGAGTCTTATTGGTTGGGCCTTGCTTCTAGAAGGTTCCTGTACCCTTTCCTTTACTTCTTCACTGGGATTTTCCCTTTCCCTTTTGGTTTCTGTCATTCTTCTATTTATTCCCCTTATGCATTTGGCCCTTTCTGCGGTCATGGCTGTCGGTGTTTCGTGCACCGGCAATACGAATTTTTGGTTAGTGGGGGTCGCGCGCTCCCTCTCCCCGAATGGTCGACTCAGGAAGCCAGGGGTTTATACTGGTTCGGGCTGAATGTCCCTACTCCAGTTCGTGCTGTTGGTGTGTATTGTTTCTCGAGGCGAACGATCGCCAGGATATTACAGATGAGGGAGGGTTCCCTCTTGCGTTCGACTGGTTTTTAGTTTGATCGATCTCTCTCCTCGCCCCTGGCGTCCTGCCTCTCCTTATAGACACGGAGGTGGCAGGTTACATGGGAGTTTGGAGAGGAAAAAGAAGGGGTACTATACGCCTTGGAGTCTGGTCTTCTGTCTTGTCGTCCGATCGGGCTCCGTCCACCCCCATGCCGGGTTGGTAGTCTTGCGGCGGGGGGTCCTCGGCCGGGCTGGCGAGGTGACGCACTACTTCGTACGATCGTCAGCCTCGGCAATTAATTGTACTTGACCTCAGTGTGGCCTCGGGAGGGGGCGCTCTCCTCCGTGACGTGTCAGGATGACGGGACCGAAGCTTGACTTCTTGGTGAGTCCTCTAACATCCTCGGGAAGGGACCGCCTACCCTGGTCCGGACATCATGGGACGTCGCGTGTACAGGGCAGTTGGCCTGGCCAGATGTTAGTGCGGGGCCTGATGCCCCGACTGCTGGTGGAGGCGACCGAGGCTGGGCCGGAGCCATGGGCGTCCCGACCGGGCGGGTACGAAGTCGACCGCGTTCTCCGACCTAAGGGGTCGGAGCCTGCTGAGCGCCTAGAGCTGGTCCAAATCAGGGCCAGGTCCCCTCTTCAAGGCCCACGGGCCTTTCGTCAGAGCTGGGCCTCTAGAGAGGGTAGCCCGTTCGTGGTTCCGGGCTGATAGGGGTACCCATGGTATGTGTACTCGTCAGTAGCCCCCGAGCCCTCGAACGGGTCGGAGAGCCGGTCGGGGGGTCACCCTAGTCAAAGTCGACCAACCATTGGGTTGGTCGGCGAGGTTCGGTCGGCGCAACCTGCCGGGGGCTGCCTCGGCCGAAGAGCCCGGGTGCGCGCGAGCGCACCCGGTGGGTGTAGCCCCCGAGTGGGTCGGAGAGCCGGTCGGGGGGTCACCCTAGTCGAAGTCGACCAACCATTGGGTCGGTCGGCGAGGTTCTTCAGCCAGCTGGCCGCCTCGGCCAGAAGAGCCCGGCAGTCTTGTGTGGCCTTTGGTGAAGTCTGAGCCCCGAGCCGGTCGGAGAGCCGGTCGGGGGGTCACCCTAGTCGAAGTCGACCAACCATTGGGTCGGTCGGCGAGGTTCGGTCGGCGCAGCCTGCCGGGGGCTGCCTCGGCCGAAGAGCCGGGCTTGTGCGCACCCAGTGTAGTCTTGAGCCCCAGGCTGGCTCGGAGAGCCGGTCGGGGTCACCTAGTTGAAGTCGACCAACCATTGGGTCGGTCGGCGAGGTTCGATCGGCCGACTGGCCGGCTGCCTCGGCCGAAGAGCCCGGTCTTGTGGCGCTTCGGTGGAGTGTAGCCCGAGCCCCCGAGCGGGTCGGAGAGCCGGTCGGGGGGTCACCCTAGTCGAAGTCGACCAACCCTTGGGTCGGTCGGCGCAGCCTGCCGGGCTGCCTCGCGAAGAGCAGGCTGTGGCACCGTGAGTGTAGCTCCCAGGCGGGTCGGAGAGCCGGTCGGGGGGTCACCCTAGTCGAAGTCGGGTCCCTGGGTGCCTTTTTGCGAAGTTCTGTCATTTAAAAATGTTCGTTCACGTTATAGCTGGACGGGCTTTGGTCGGCCACGGTCGTGGGACCTGGAGCGGGTGAGCGAACGCGCTTTTACCTACATCGGTGTGAACGCCGTGCTCGTGCGAGCTACTAACGGGTAATCCGAGTGGGACCTTGGTGATCTCCCTCGGGGGGGATCATCTCCAAGCGGACAAAAAAACCCGGCGCGGGTGTCTGGCCCACCGCGGGGCGTCCCATGGGAACCTTTCCTTACTCGATCCTGTATCGGGCTTCCGGGTTGTCCGCCGACCCGAAGCGCGGCTGGCCGCCACTCATCGATGAGTTCCGCGGGAGAGTGTGAGGTATGGTCTCGGACGCGGGCTAGGGTGATTGGGTCGTTCACCAACCCAACTGGAGGCCCACTAGGGGCTCACCCTGGTTCGCCCCTCGCTCTGGTTTCGTGCCGGGGCGGCACTGGGTCCAGTTGACTAGACTTGGCCTTCGTGACCCTCAGCACGGTGCCGGGCCTCGGGTGCGAGCCGGAAGGCGTTCCGCCACCTCGAGGCCGGGCGGCCCAATGGGCCGGTCATACCTTTTTCGGGGCGCTTTGGCCCATTACGCCCGGCGGAGACCGCGGGGCTGCGTGGCGCGCGGCGCGAGGCAGTTGTCCTATCAGAACATTTAATGCTTAGTGGGAATTAAAAAACTGCAATACGTTACCGGCGGTAGTGGCGGCGGTGGCAGTTGAACGGTCGGGAAACGCGCCGGTTCGCGCGAAGGGGCGCCTGCTCCCGCCCGGTGTCTATAAAGAGGGCGAGGGAGGCGCGAGGAGGGGAGCGCCCGTTCCTGCTTTCTGTAAAAAAGGGAAAAACAGAAAAAAGGAAAGCCCATAGCCGGCGAAGAGGACTCCTCGCTTTCTCGCCTCTCGCCTTGCCTCCTCGTTGCTCTTAGCGATGTCGTGGCCCCCGTGCTCGCCGGCGCCCGGCCGCGTCCTTGGTTTGGAGAAGAAAGGGTTCCTCCCCCCGCGGGACGTGTCGCAGTGGAGGGTGTCGGCGGGGGCTACGATCCCTGCGCCGGGCGGCGGAGAAATCGTTGTGCTTGCCTCCTTCTACGAGCGCGGATTCGGGCTCCCCCTCCATCCTTTTGTCCGTGGACTGCTGCATTTCTATGGGGCGGAGGTGCACCACTTGAACCCGAATGGCGTCCTCCACATCACGATCTTCATCACGCTATGCGAGGCCTTCCTGGGGATTGAACCCCACTGGGGGCTCTGGAGGCACTTCTTCCTGGCGCGGCTGCCGTCAGACGCGGCCGCTCCCCTCGGCGGTGTTGCCGTTCAACTGCGTGGCGACCGCAAGGCGGACTATATCAAGGTGAAGCTGCCGTCGTCGAACCGGGGATGGCACAACGAGTGGTTCAACGTCCGGAACCCGGGTAGTAGCGCCCCGGTCTTCACCGGCGAACTGCCCAAGGCGAGTCCCCAGTGGGGTTGGGGACCCGACGCGAAGGACAAGAAGAGGGTGAAGATGGTCGTCGAGCGGATCCAGGGCCTGAGGACGCGGGGCCTGACCGGCGATGTCGTCGTCCGCGCATTCATGGAGGTGCGCGTTCAGCCCCTTATGGATCGGGTGCACCCCATATTCAGATATGTCGGGGTATCCGACCCCATGAGGGTGTCCGAGGCGGAGCTTTCGGTGTCGGAGCTTTTGGCTTGGGTGCATGCCGTGATCGGTGTGAGCGACACCGGGGCGGCGGGCGATGTTCCCGCGCCGTTCTCGGCGCTCAACCCGCCGAACCTGGTAGGTCGGATAGCATCCTCCCTCCCTGACCCTTCCCCTTAGCCTTTTTGGAGCTCACGTGTTCCCTCACAGGGGCTTGGCGGAATGGTCTCCCGGGCCTACTTGCCGGGAGAGAAAGAAGCGAGGGCCGCGGCGCGCGCTGTCGCAGATCAACGCGACGCCGCCCGCCGGGCGCAGAGGGAGGAGAGGAGAAAAACCGCGGCGGTGCGAAAGAAGGAGGAGCGCGCGGCCCGGGCCGTGCGGGGCGAGGAGGTCTCTGACACGTCCTTGAGCGAGGGCAGCCTGGAGGTGACCTCGAGCGAGAGCAGTGAAAACGCCAGGGGCGATTCGGGCGGCTCCGATGTGGGTTCCGGTCAAGGGGTTGGTGCACTCGAGCCTCAAGAGGATGCTCCAAGTTCGGGGTTCCTCCTGTGGAGGCGGAGAGCTGTCACGCCCCTACGCGGGGGTCCGGCGAAGAGGGTGCGTCGTCCGCCGCGCATCCGCTCATCGCGGTAAGTGTCTCGCCCGTCTTCCGGCCCACCCTCCGCTCGGGCTATCTTGTGTAGTTCCCGACTGGTTGTTGCGTGCAGGGTCTACTCGAGCGCGGAGGTGGTGTTGAGCCCGACCTCAGGAGCGAGGGGTCGTGTATCTCCAGCCCCGCCGGCGGGGGCCGTGGCGGTTGTCCTGAGCGGGGGCCCCACGGGGACAGTCCCTGCGGCGGGGCCGGTGGAAAAGGTGGCGCCGCCGCCGGGGGGGCCCCGCTGCCGGGGGCCCGATGAGTGCGGTTTTCTCCGCGGCGCCGGTCGGGGGAGACGAGGAGGTTCTTCCTCCTCCACCACCTGGGGAACCGCCGGTCGGCACGAGCCGACTGTCGAAGGAGGCCCTGCGACGGGCTCTTGAGGACGCATCAGCCGAAGTGGCCCCGGAGACGATCAAGGTCGGGTCGGTCTCCGAAAGGGTGGGCCGCCGAGACGGCGCAGTCGGGGTCCGCCGCGGGGTCCTTTCCCGTCCTCACCTGGCCGGGCGGCGGCCCGTCCGGAGAGCCGTCGCTCGTCTTGGACGACGCGGCGGAGTACTGCGAATGGTTGGCCCTGGAAGAGGGTGAGAGGAACGTCGAGAATGAGATCGGCCGGATCCGCAAGGATCTTCTCCTCGCTCTCGAATCCTCTACCAAGGCGCTTGGTTTTATCATTGGGGGAGCCCGTCCGATTGGGTCGGTAAGGTCAAAAAGCCTTGTCTTAGCGATTTTTCGAACGGGGCTGTGATTGACCAGCTAGGTGGTATTTTGCAGCGCCTGCAGGCTCAGGCGTCGGAGAAGTCAGCCTTCCTCCGGTATATGCACGGTCGGAGGGAGGCCGTCGAAGAGGAGCGCGACCGCTTCGGAACGATGTTGTGCGATGCTCAGGGAGCGCTTGCCGCCGAGCAGGAGAAGGCCACCGTCGCCAGTCAGAGGCTGGACGAAGTCACCGGGTCCCTGCAGGAGGCTCGGCGGCTAGCACAGTCCCTGGGCGGCGAGGTGGCTGAGGCCAGGTCTTCCCTGGAGGAGGCCGAGAAAGCTAGGGCCTCCGCAGCTAGCGCGGAGGAGTCCGCTCGGTTGGAGGCAGCCCGCTTTCGGGACGAACGTGACTCGGCCCGGAGGGAGGCCGACCAATTGTGCGCCGAGCGAGACTCCGCTCGGGAGGAGTTAACATCGGCGAAAGCGCTCGCCGAACGCGCAATGTCCGACCGGGATGTGCGTGCCAAGGCTGAAGAGGAACTCCGCGCCATGGAGGCCTTCGCGGCTGGTAAGTTGTCCGACCCCTTGGTGGATGCTGCGATAGGTGTCTTCTGACGCGGTCTTGACCTTGCAGAGCTGCAAAGGAACCTTGGCGACACCTTGGAGTCGCGAAGGTTGGCGGCGAAGCAGCGGGACGCGGCGGTCACATCGCGGGACGTGGCCCTGTCGGCTCAGCAGATAGCGGAGAGGGGGGTGACCGAGCTGACAGCCGAGCTGACGACCCTTCGGGGGGTCGGCCAGGCTGTCTGCGACCGGTTGCTAGGGCTCATCCCGGGCCCAAGCTCCCTTTCCTCCCTGCTGGCCGGCGTGCCGGAGCATTCGAAGCTTCGGTGCGCGAGGTGGCGACGCCCGGCGCCTCCTCGGCGCTGGTCAATGCCCTCTCCTACTACGATGGCATCGACCTTGAGACGGTCGGGAGCGGGATCGCCGAGAACCGGACCGACGAGGAAGTCGATAGGTTCGAGTCCCAGGTCGACCCACACGCCCGGGAGATCGTCGAGAGGATTTCGCCACAGAGTGTCGTCCACCGAGAGCGGGGAGATGATTAGTTTTTGTTTTTTGTGTCCGTGGGGTGGTGAAAATATGTAATGAACAATTGAAAGAGTTGCTAATGGTTCTGGCCTGCTGGGCCGTTCTAAGTTTCCCTTCGCTCATCCCGCGTTTCTTCGATGTGATGAACGCTTTACGACCGTAGCTACGGGATCCGCGGGGATTTCCCGAGAGCGTGGGTGTTGTGTTGATCACCTCCGAGGGAAACGCGGAAGAGGACTAGAACTTAGACCGTTCACTTCGTGGGAAAGAAGTGTTTCCGACCGGCCTCGTGTTGCCTCGCTCGAGTATTTCCTTCTTCCGCGAAGTGCCACTTCGCAGCCGTAGCCGTAGGGGCGTAGGCCGTAGCACTTGGGTCGAAAGGGTTACCGCGAGGGAGACCGTTTTGGTTTTTCCGACCGGCCTCGGGTTGCCTCGCTCGAGTATTTCCTTCTTCCGCGAAGTGCCACTTCGCAGCCGTAGCCGTAGGGGCGTAGGCCGTAGCACTTGGGTCGAAAGGGTTACCGCGAGGGAGACCGTTTTGGTCGGTCAGGTCACCGACCCGTGCGGGCATAAGTAGCCCCCGAGTGATGCGCGGGGACTGGGCTGTAGTTGCCACGTACCACTTTGAGCTCGGGGGAAAGAGACGTGACGAAAACGGAAAAGAGTTTTTTGGGATTAGACTGCCTTAACTTTTCTGGAGGGCCGCGTCGTGGTTGGAATTGGTGCAGGACGCTTCGGCTTCCGGTCCCTGTCATTACTCGACGCGCTTCGTCTTCCGTGCCGCGGAGTATAAAAAGGAGGTGCGTTGAAACCTTTTTGAATCGTGCCAGAAACTCCTTTGCCAAGCTTCTATGGGGGATCACTTCGCTAAACTCCTTAGGGAGTCCTCTGTAGACGCGGAGGAGGCCTGGCGGAAGATCGTGGCGGACGTAGAGGCCGGCGCCGTTGTCTGGGACGCTAGACGGGTCAACGCCCTCATCGCGGATGTTCCTCGCCTTCAGCTGGTGAGGGCGCCGCTGATCAAGGTGCTGACCGAGCGACGCCACGAGTCGTTTGGCTGGATCGGCGCGCACCTGGAGGAGCACCGTCGCGACTGACGGGGAGCTCCGATCCGGGCAAGCTGCTTCCGCTGGTGGGACTAGTGTCCCCTTTTTATGTAAATAAATAAATAAAAAGCTACCACTCCGTTTCCTTCTTTGCTCGCTGGTTCTTCTTCCTCCTTTTCAACGGGCTTGTTTTTATGAGATGTGCTTCGACGACCACATCTTTTAGGGACCTCAGGGGGTCGGGCGTAGGTCGGAGGCAGGTATTAGCGCGAATTTGCGTGGGAGGGGCGTACTCCCGACCGACTATCGGTCACTTTGCATGCGCAATTGTTCGACTCGTAGGGCACTGCTTCGGGACCTCAGCCGTCGGGGCGTAGGTCGTAGTGTTTGGGCTCGACAAAGTTACCAAGAGGAGAGATCGGGCGCTCGATCGGATAACCGACCGACGCGATTTCTCGAGTTGGAGACTTCTCGAGTAGTATACGGACGAGAGAAATCTTCTAAGGATAAAACCTTCTCAATTTCTCTATATTCCATGCGTTGGCGACGAGGTTACTCTCAGTGTCCTTAAGGCGAAAGGTGTCGGGTCGGAGGACCTCCACGATGGTGAAGGAGCCTTCCCAGGGCGGAGAGAGCTTGTGTTTGTCCTTGCTGGACTGGACTTGGCGCAAAACTAGATCACCGACGTCGAACGACCGGCCGCGAACCAGGCGACTATGGTACCGCCGTAGGGTCTACTGGTACTTGGCCGACCGTAAGACGGCGACGTCTCGTGCTTCTTCGAGTTGGTCGATGGCATCTTGTTGTGCTTCCAATCTCCGCGCGTCGTCGTAGGCTTCTACTCTTGGGGCGCCGTACTCCAGGTCGGTCGGGAGGACAGCTTCCGCTCCGAACACCAGGAAGAACGGCGTGAATCCGGTAGACCGGGTTGGCGTGGTCCGCAAACTCCAAAGAACAGAAGGCAGCTCGGCCGCCCACCGTCCCGCGAATTTCTTTAGTCGACTGAAGATTCGCGGTTTGAGCCCTTGGAGAATCATGCCGTTGGCCCGCTCAGCCTGGCCGTTGGCGCGGGGGTGCGCCACAGCTGCCTAGTCGACGCGGATATTGAAGTCATCACAGAATTCGAGGAACTCCTTCCCCGTGAATTGCGTCCCGCTATCGGTAATGATGGAGTTCGGGACTCCAAAGCGGTAGACGATGTCGCGGAAGAAGCTCGCCGCTTGCGCCGAGGTGATGGTCGCGAGCGGCTTGGCCTCTATCCACTTGGTGAACTTATCCACCGCGACAAGTAGATGAGTGAAGCCCCCGGGCACCTTCCTGAAGGGCCCGACCAGATCAAGTCCCCAGACCGCGAAGGGCTAGGTGATGGGGATTGTCTGTAGAGCTTGCGCCGGGAGATGCGTCTGCCGAGCGAAGAACTGACATCCTTCGCAGGTGCGGACGATCTGTTCGGCGTCGGCCACGGCGGTCGGCCAGTAGAAGCCCTGTCGGAAGGCTTTCCCTACCAAGGATCGTGGCACGGCGTGGTGGCCGCAGATGCCGCCGTGGATGTCGATCAGCAACTCCTTCCCCCGGTCGGTCGATATGCACCTCTGGAGGACCCTGGAAGGGTTTTTCTTGTAGAGCTCTCTCTCGACTAGGATGAAGGATTTGGCCCTACGAGCGAGGCGCCGGGCCTCGGTTGGGTCAGCGGGGAGCGATCCGTTCGCCAACCGGGCGACGAAGGGTTGCCTCCAATCGGACTCGGTGTTGAGCACATTACGGTCCGACTCGGGCGGCCGCGCGTCCGGCCGAATGTCGGTCGGAGCGTTTGCTTTTAGGGGGTCGGCTGTGCCCTCGATCGTCGAGTCCAACCGGATGGATGGCTTGTGGAGATCGGAGACGAAGATCCCGGGAGGGATCGGTCCCCTGCTGGAGGCAAGGTTGGCGAGTGCATCGGCTTTGCTGTTGTAGCGTCTGTAGCTGTGGTGAAGCTCGAAACCCTTGAACCTTTCCTCGAGCTTGCGCACTTCCAAGCAATAGGCCGCTATACGAGCGTCACGAGGCTCCGTGGCCTTCATTACTTGGTCAACAACGAGCTTGGAGTCACCACGGACGTAGAGCCGCCGGGCACCGAGGTCGGCGGCGATCCGGAGGCCGTTGACTAGGGCCTCGTACTCGGCGACGTTGTTGGTGGCATCGAAGAGCAGTCGGATAGCGTACTGGAGCTTGTTGCCGAGTGGGGAGATGATGACGATTCCCGCGCCTGCTCCGTTTTTGGTGTAGGATCCGTCAAAGTACATTGTCCAGTACTCGAGGTCCTCGAGCGCCGGTGGAGTCTGAGCCTCAGTCCACTCGGCGACAAAATCGGCCAAGACCTGTGACTTGATCGCCGTCCTGGGGACGTACGATATGTCGAGGCCATTGAGCTCGAGAGCCCATTTGGCGATCCTTCCGGTGGCGTCGCGGTTGTGGACGATTTCTCCGAGGGGAGAGGAGGTCACCACGGAGATGGGGTGCTGGTCAAAGTAGTGGACCAGCCTCCTCTTCGTTATGAGCACCGAGTAGAGTAGCTTTTGCACTTGCGGGCACCAGACCTTTGTTTCGGAGAGTACCTCGCTGACGAAGTAGACCGGGCGTTGCACCTTGAACACACGGTCCTCCTCCGCTCGCTCTACAACGAGTGCCGCGCTGACGACCTGGGTCGTGGCGGCGATATAGAGGAAGCGAAGGTTCTCCGGTGTTAGGCGACCAATCTGCGAAGCGTCGAGCACGCCTTGATCGGCTGAGGGCTTCCTGTGCTTCTTGCGTCCAGCTGAAGGAGTCGGACTTCTTCAGCATCTTGTAGAGGGGCATCCCGCGCTCGCCTAGTCGAGACACGAAGCGACTCAGAGCCGCGAGACACCCTGTCAACCTCTGAACTCCCTTTAGATTGCTAACTGGCCCCATCCTCATGATAGCAGAGATCTTCTCCCGATTGGCTTCGATGCCGCGTTCGGAGACGATGAAGCCGAGCAGCTTCCCTTTTGGGACCCCGAAAACACATTTCTCGGGATTGAGCTTTATGCGGAACCGTCGAAGGTTCGCGAAAGTCTCCGCTAGGTCGGCGACGAGAGCGTCAGCCTTCCTAGTTTTGACGACGATGTCGTCGATGTATGCCTCGATGTTACGGCCTATTTGGTCGGAAAAGCACGTCTGCATACACCGCTGATATGTAGCACCCGCGTTTTTCAGTCCAAACGGCATCGTGACGTAACAAAACGAGCCATGGGGGGTAATGAAAGAGGTGGTGAGCTGGTCAGACTCTTTCATTGCGATCTGGTGATAGCCCGAGTAGGCATCCAGAAATGACAAGGATTCGCACCCTGCTGTGGAGTCGACGACTTGGTCGATTCGGGGCAATGGGAATGGGTCTTTAGGACACGCCTTGTTCAGGCTCGTGTAATCAACGCACATTCTCCATTGCCCACTTTTCTTTTTTACAAGAATAGGGTTTGCTAACCACTCGGGGTGGCGCACCTCTCTTACAAACCCTGCGGCCAAAAGTTTGGCAATCTCTTCCCCGACGGCTCTGCGCTTTTCTTCGTCGAAACGGCGCAGGCGCTGGGCGACTGGTCTCGATCCTGGTCGGATGTTTAAAGAGTGCTCGGCGACCTCCCTCGGGATCCCTGGCATGTCTGAGGGCTTCCATGCAAAGACGTCCCGGTTTGCTTGGAGGAAGTCGACGAGCGCGCCTTCCTATTTGGCGGGGAGCGAGGCTCCCACCCGCACGGTCTTCATGGGGTCTTCGGGGTCAACCGCGATCTCCTTCGTGTCCTCCGCGGACTTGAAGGAGCTTGGCCCCGACTTACTGGAGTCGGGGGTAGTCTCGAGGACCTTCTGTCGGAGGTCGGCAAGCTCAGCGGACGCGATGACCGCTGAAGCCAGCTCACAACTGCTTTGCTCGCAGTTGTAAGCGAGCTGGAAAGATGAGGCCACGGTGATCACCCCTCGCGGCCCGGGCATCTTCAGCTTTAGGTAAATGTAATTGGGGATTGCCATGAACTTGGCGTAGCACGGCCTCCCCAGAATGGCGTGGTAGGAGCCAGGAAAGTCCACCACCTCAAACGTGAGGGTCTCGGTGCGGAAGTTCTCTGGGCTCCCGAAGGTAACGGGCAGGTCGACCTGCCCGAGGGGGTGGGCCTGTTGGCCAGGAACGACGCCGTGGAAAGGCGCCTTGCTCGGCCGGAGATCAGAGCGAGGGGCTCCCATGGCGTCGTAGGTCTCAACATACAGGATGTTGAGACCGCTGCCGCCGTCCATCAGCACCTTGGTCAAGCGCTTCATCCCCATGATGGGGTCGACGACGAGCGGGTAGCGTCCTGGATGCGGGACGTGGTCGGGGTGGTCGGTCCGATCAAACGTGATCGAGGACTCAAACCACCAGAGGTAGCTAGGTACGGCGGGGTCTACCGCGTGGACCTCACGAAAGGTGAGCTTGAGCCGCCGCTTGTCGGAGTAGGATGCTGGTCCTCCGAAGATCATAAGGCAACCATCGAGTTGCGGGAACTCGTCGGTCGCCTCTTTGTTCTTGCCTCCATCATCCGGCGGCGGATCACGCTTCTTCCCCTTGCCCCGCGATGTCGTAGGGTTCCCGGAGAGGAAGCGCCTCAGGACTTCGCAGTCCCGGTACTTGTGTTTGACGGGATAGTCGTGGTTTGGGCACGGACTATCCATCAACCTCTCAAAACGGTCTGGTGTCTGCCGAGCCTGCTGCTTGGCAGGGCGGTCGGCTGCGACGACCATGCGGCCCTCGCGGCCGTGCTTCCCTTTCCGCTTCTGCTTGTTGGCATGGTCAGGGGCGGCGCCGGTTTCGTACCAAGGCGCTTGCTTGGCCTTCTTCTTGTCGAAGATGGCCCCCACCGCCTCCTCACCAGAGGCGTGGTTGGTGGCGATGTCGAGGAGTTCCTTGGTGGTCCTGGGTTTGGCGCAGCCCAGCTTGTGCACCAAGGCCTCGCAAGTCGTGCCGTAGATGAACGCCCCAACGACATCGGCATCGCGGATGTCGGGGAGCTCATTACCTTCTTTGGGAAACGCGTCGGATATAGTCCGGAGGCGTCTCCCGCTGCGCTACGACTTTCGAGATCGGGAGTTGCCAGGGCGCATGTATGTGCCCTGGAAGTTGCCGACGAAGTGGTTCGTCACGTCTGTCCAACTCCTGATGGTATCGGCGGGCAAGTACTCGAGCCAGGCTCGAGCCGAGTCTGCGAGGTAGATGGGAAGGTACTGGATGATGAAAAGGTCATCCGTAGCCCCCCTGCCCGGCAAGTGAGCCGGTAGTCCTCCAACCAGACACTGGGGTTCGTTGCCCCCTTGTACTTAGTTACGTTGACGGGGGCCCAAAATCTGGCCGGGAAGTCGGCGTTGCAGATGGCGTGAGCGAATGCCCGTGGCCCCGGGCCGTTGGGGCTTGGTGCGCGGTTGTTGCGCCGTCCGCTGTCCACATGCTGCGATTGTGTTGCCACGTCAGCTGCTCTCCTTTGCGCCTCGAGGGTGGCGCGGAGGTCGCGATTGTTTCCTAGGCGGTGGCGCACCGGGGTGTGTGACGCCTGGGGCCGCTCGAGGCGTGGCGCTGCCTTCGACGGGATCGGCTGGCCCCGCGAGGACGGGCGACCCGGGCGGCTCGAGGTCACACCAGAGTGGTGGGAGCCAGAACCCTGGTTCCGGCTCGAGGTCGCACCAGAGTGGTGGGAGCCGGAACCCTACGCGTGCTGGACGGCAGCGCGCTCCATCAGCCCCCGGAGGTTTCGGTACGTGGCCTTGGCCTCCGGGTCCGTCGGCTCAGGGAGCCCACGGAGCAGCATCGCCGCTGCGACGACGTTCTGGCTTGCATGGGGGAAGAACGGGTAACCGTCCGACCCCTCGGTGAGCTGACGATGCACCTGGCGTGCGCGCTCGCGGGCGCCAGATTCAAGAGGCAGATCGAGCCGACGGTGCTCCAGGTCGGCCTGGAGCCTGTCGAGGTCGATCTTGCTGGCCTCGAACTTCTCTTGCTACCGCTCGATCTCAGCGTGGCGAGCTTGGAGGTGCGCGGGGTTCTCACGTCGGTTCTCGTCATCCTGTGCTTCGGTGCGCGGGAGGAGAATTCTGGGGCTCGCGGGGGTGGCGGAAGGATCCACCGTGCCTGCCATGTTGCACTCACAGGAGTGCAGCCAGCGCGGGGGGTACTCCCTGTTGGAACTGGAGCCGCGGCTAGAGGAGTCCCCCCAGCAAGTCGTGGAGGGAGGCCGGCGCGTAACCGGCCATCGCCACGAACTGAGGGTTCGCGGAGGGTAGGGCCGTCGCCCGCTGTTGTACGCACATGGCGCCACCAGGGACGGCGCCTTCGCGGGGTGTCTCTGTCATCGAGGCCTGGGTAGGAACCTCGAGGCGAAGATTGCTGAGGACATCGGCGACCGCGTCCAGGCTCGTGGAGGGAGCCCGGTCGGGGACGGCGGCGGGGATGAGCACGAGCTCTCCCGTCATGGTGACGACAAAGTCGAGGGCGCCGAAGCGGATCCAACCCCTCGACGCCGGCGAGCCGTCACGCGAGGAAGAAACCATCGGGGAAGCAGATGGGAAACCGGAGTCGACGGCGATGATGACGCGCGAAAGACCCTACCTGGTGCGCCAACTGTCGGTGTTTCGTGCACCGGCAATACGAATTTTTGGTTAGTGGGGGTCGCGCTCTCCCTCTCCCCGAATGGTCGATTCAGGAAGCCAAAGGTTTATACTGGTTCGGGCTGAATGTCCCTACTCCAGTTCGTGATGTTGGTGTGTATTGTTTCTCGAGGCAAACGATCGCCAAGATATTACAGATGAGGGAGGGTTCCCTCTTGCGTTCGACCGGTTTTTAGTTTGATCGATCTCTCTCCTTGCCCCGGCGTCCTGCCTCTCCTTATAGACACGGAGGTGGCAGGTTACATGGGAGTTTGGAGAGGAAAAAGAAGGGGTACTATACGCCTTGGAGTCTAGTCTTCTGTCTTGTCGTCCGACCGGGCTCCGTCCACCCCCATGCCGGGTTGGTAGTCTTGCGGCGGGGGGTCCTCGGCCGGGCTGGCGAGGTGACGCAATACTTCGTACGATCGTCAGCCCCGGCAATTAATTGTACTTGACCTCAGCGTGGCCTTGGGAGGGGACGCTCTCCTCCGTGACGTGTCAGGATGACGGGACCGGAGCTTGACTTCTTGGCGAGTCCTCTAACATCCTCACGAAGGGACCGCCTACCCTGGTACGAACGTCATGGGACGTCGTGTGCACAGGGCAGTTGGCCTGGCCAGATGTCAGTGCGGGGCCTGATGCCCCGACTGCTGGTGGAGGCGACCGAGGCTGGGCCGGAGCCATGGGCGTCCCGATCGGGCGGTAGTTTGAAGTCGGCTGTGCTCGACCTAAGGGGCCTGAGCTCTCGAGTGCCCGCAGCCGGGTCCAAATCGAGGCCAGTCCTCTTCAAGGCCCACGGGCCCTTCGTCAGAGCTGGGCCTCTAGAGAGGGCAGCCCGTTCGTGTTCCGGGCTGATGGGGGTACCCGTGGTATGTGTACTCGTCAATGGCTATTACTAGCCTACTGAGCGTTAGCATGTGCTTTAGGCAATGCTTAATTTCCATTAGTAATTGCCTGATGATTCTTAATCACGAGTTTATCATGTTTTTCTGCTTCTAGTAGAACACTAATAAGCTCATAGTACTTCTGATACTTTGCATGACGGTACTGTTGCTGTAGTACCATCATGTTAGGGTGGAAGGTGCACAAAGTTTTGTCAATCATCTGAGCATCATTAACTTTCTGGTTACAAAATGTTAATTTCACGATAAGTTTGTTCATAGCAAAATTATATGATGCCACAGATTTGAAGTCCTGAAAGTGTAGGAGGGTCCATTCGCATTATGCTTTTGGTAACAGCACAGATCTTTGCTGGTCGTAACATTCCTTTAGAGAATTCCACAGTACCAGCGGGTCCTCCTCTATCAAATATTCGGCCTTCAGGTCCTGATGGAGATGGTGCCTCAGGAAATGCAAAGCAACGCATTTTGTGGGTTCGAAAAGAGCAGATGCACTAGCTTTAGGCCGGGCAATAGCAACTCCAAGTGCTCTAGTTGTCAGGTTGATTTTGGCATCCATTGCCCAAGTGAGATAGTTGCTACCATCCCTTTTTGCGATGTCGGATATATCCTGTATGCAAGCAATACGGAATTTTATTGCTGGTAAAAATATTATATTGCATGCTTATTTATTAAATCAATAAATTTTTGGTCTATATCTATTTAGTAGATAATTTTTCTACCATTTTAACAAATTTAGCTATTTTTCAGCATTACTTAATAATAAAAAATTAATTTAAACATAAATTAAACATGGAATAATACTAAGAAAAATAATCTAGAGATACGGTGCTCATAATATGCTACCCTAAATTATCTAGATTTTTTCTAACAATTTTCATAATTTTTATTAATTACCAAGCAATTTTTAGAATTACTCAATAACAGGAAAATTAAATTTCAGCACACATCAGCATGAAATAATGCTAAGGAAAATAAAACCAGAGCCATGGCATGAACATTGTGTCAACATAATTTTCTAGCAATTTTCACAGTTTTCTGTTAATTATTTAAGTAATTTTCAGAATTACTTGAATAACAGAAAAATTAATTTGGCATATATTAGCATGGCAAAAGCTAGAAAATATACTCAGGGTATGGGAGCTTCCAATATGTGCCAAATATTTTTTTTTGGAAGTCCACATATCTAGAAATCTAATTTCTATCATTTATCAGTAATTTTTGGAATTATTAATGTTTTTTGGAAATTACTGAAAAACTCAAGGGCAATTAGGTAATTCTGCCCCTCCTTTTTTTTCGTCTTATCCGGACTTGAACATGGATATACACCGAGTGCCTCACGACTTCGGGTCCGATCGACATAGTCTCGGTGGAAAAGAGCGTGCAGTCGGAGGGGTCGCGAGCATAGCCGCGCGGAGCCGAGGCTGTGCGCGCTCCGCTGCCATTGCTACACGAGCATGGAAGATGGTGGGTGCATAGCCGGCGGCGTGGGAGCCCAAGGGACGAGTGGCGGCTTCCGACCGTCACGCTTCGGGCGCGGGAAAAGAGAAAGCTTCCGTCCTCCTGGGCCACATGGTGGCGACTGCTTCTAGCCAAGTAACAACGAAGGCTTCAGCCTTCAAGCCGAAGCTTGTTTTCTTTTTTTTATGGATGATGAATAGTAACCCATTCTCCAACAGTAGATTAGATCACTGTAATTAGCGAAAACAATATGCAGAATTTATTCACACGCGATTACTTACATACAGCTTGAGGTAGCGTAGATCGCGTGATGCAAGATGAGCTCGATGCCGTGTAGATTGATGCAGGCAGATGATCAGCGATGGGCTACGATCAAAGTGTCGATGCGATGTAGATTGTCGTCGATGCAGTGTAGACGATCCCGATCAGGCACGCGTAGAACTTTCGTGCTGATAACATGTTGTGAAAAGTAGTCGTTCACCCACATCAATCGACAGCAAAACCATACAATTACAAGAACAGGAATACGAGCACATAATGTAAAGATAAAACTCTTTTTATTAGATTAATCTTTCCATACACGACAATGCCCAATATATAAGAGAAAAACCTCTAGAGATCAATTCAAATTTGCCCATCAATAGATAGAGCCCTTCCATACAGGAACGAATTCTATCTATATCATAATAAGAGCATCTCGAATAGCTACAACTCGACCGTCGGTTAGCTTGCCACATCGCCCCAAACTGAGGTAGAGGATAGACAACAAGGAGAGAGGAGGGGTTGTCACGTCCAGAGACAACGGCACGCAAACCAACAGACAAAAGAGACGGCACGCAAACCAACGGATAAAGCGATGACCGCGCTGGCAATTAAAGCAGAGTCAACCATCCTCACGTTGTTTTAGAATATGTATAGCAACTTTTAAAATTTTAGTTATCAATATCTTTTTAAATATTTAGATTGAATACATGGAAATCATATGCTTAAATTTATCTTGAAAATTACCTTTATAATATTATAATTTTATTACATTTTATAATATATTATACTGATATAAATTGATGGTCAAAGTTGTGTTTTAAAGACCGTGTCAATGTTCAAAACATTCCTTTGTGACTGGAGGGAGCATGGTTGTCATGGCGTCAGTTCAAGGACGCATAAGCGACGCCTTAGCGTCGCGGCGGTCCTGAGCGGATGCCTTGCCGAGGTCGCGTATGGCGTCCTAGGCGTCGCTGAGGCGTCCGTGGCGTCGCCTTAGCCTATGGCGGCCGCCATAGATGTAACCCTAGCCGGCCAAGCCCAAAAACACAATCCAAGAGGGACCACGCCCAAAAACCCTAACCAGTCAGCCGCCAGAGGAGAAGGGGAGTCCGCCCGTGCGTGCGCCGCCTTGCTTCGCCTCGAGCTCCAACTCCGCTCCAGCTCGAGCCGCCGAGGCGCCGACGCCTTGCTCCACCCGTGCGCCACCGACGCCGACCTCCAGCTCGAGCTTGAGCTCCAAGCGCAGGCGCAAGCGCGGCTCGACCTCCAGGCGCAGGCGCGGCTCCAGGCACAGGCGCAGCTCCAGGCTCTAGGTTTGCTCCTCTGTTTTGCTCCTAGTTTGCTCCTCTGCTGTCTGCAACCAACTCCTTTTAACTCTCCTCTACTGGCTAGGTGGACATGGCAGACGAGCAGCACGCAACCACCAAAACCAACTCCTCTCGGGCAGATGCATATGACCCATTGACAGATCCAAAATGAAGGCCAAAAAGCAACGATCCGGGTTGGAAGTATGGGTATTGGGACGAGATTGGCAACCGGGATGTTGTGCGATGCTCTTTATGTCAAAGGAGGATAACAGGGGGGATTAAGAGATACAAGGAGCATCTTGCGGGAGGATTTGGTGATGTGCAAAAATGTGTGAACACCACCACAGCCATCATGAAGGAGATTAGAGATACTTTGTTGAAGAACAAGAGAGCTCGACCTATCTTTCTAGATGATGATCATGAGAACGAAGAAGTCAATGAATGTGGCAAGAAAAGTGAACCTTCTTCACAGTCCATTGCACAACCAAGTTCGGGGACAGCAGCCAAGAGAAGACAAAGTACTTTAGCGTTCAAGGTTCTAGCTCCAAAGAAGCCAATTAGTGCCATGCTTCGACTGACACCACGTGAGGTGGTAGAGCAAAGGCATTCCAAGGGACCTTCTCAAACAAGCATCCAGTCTTCTATGAGGACTAAAGAAGAAAGAGAAGCTGTTAATCTTGAGATAGCCAAGATGTTCTATGAGTGTGGCATTCCTTTTAATGTTGCACGCTCACGACAGTTTGAGATAGCTGTGGAGGCCATTGCACAGTACGGTTCTGGGTACAAGCCTCCTAGCTACCATGAGTTGCGTGAGCCATTGCTCTAGAAGGTTGTCAAGGAGACCGACAACATGAGGGAGAAGCATGAGGAAGCTTGGAAGGTATATGGTTGTAGCCTCATGTCAGATGGATGGACGGATAGGAGGGGGCGCCATTTGATCAACTTCCTTGTCAATAGTCATAAGGGGACTTTCTTCTTGGAGTCTGTTAATGCTTCTAGTGATGTTCATGATGCACAAATGCTTGCCGGCCTTCTGGAGAAAGAAATTGAGAAAATTGGCAAAGAATATGTTGTTCAAGTGGTCACTGATAATGGTGCTAACTACAAGGTCAGCAGTAGCTTCTAATGGAGAGGATCCCCGCTATGTTTTGGAGTCCTTGTGCTGCGCATTGCTTGGACCTTATGTTGGAAGACATAGGGAAGTTGAAGGAATTCAAGAAGCCTATTGCACAAGCCCACCATCTCACCACATTCATCTATAGGCATTCAAGGCTTCTTAGTGCAATGAGGGAGAAGACAGGCGGGATGGATATTGTGAGACCAGGGGCTACTAGGTTTGCTACCGCGTTTCTAACATTGTCAAGTTTGAACAAGCATAGAGAAGCATTGAAAAGCCTATTTGCAACCACGGATTGGACTTCAACCAAGTTAGCCAAGACGGAGGCGGGAAAGAAGGCATATGATGTGGTGTTTAGCAAATCCTTTTGGCACCAAGTGGAGGATTGCATTAGAGCTTCACTACCACTACTTAAGGTGCTAAGGGTGGTTGATGGTGATGAGATGCCCGCCATGCCGGAAGTCCAATGCTTAATGTCTATTGCGAAACATAAGATCATGGCATCTTTCTCCACACAAAACAAGAAGTCTTTGCTCACTCGCATCTTGAGCATCATGGATGGGCGTTGGAACAACCAAATGGTCACCCCATTGTATGGTGCCGCTCTCTTCTTAAACCCCGGAAAGTTCTATGCTCTCCTAAAGAAGAGTAGTGAGAATGAAGATGACATTGCGCACATGAGGTGTGATTTGAATGAATGTCTTTCAAAGATGGTGGAAGATCCAATTCTTCTAGACAAGATTGATAGCCAAGTGATTCTCTACGAGAATCAAAGAGGAGTGTTTGCAAATAAAATGGCAATCTAACACGCGGAGACAAGGAATCCTAGTAAGTGTTTGTAAATTTCAGCATGCTTCTTTTTGTTTATAGCATGCTAACTTCAACTTGTTTATCATTTCTAGTTGATTGGTGGCGTGCATATGGTGGCAAATGCATAGAGCTTCATAGGTTTGCAAGGCGAATAGTTAGTCTATGTGCTTCGTCATCCGGTTGTGAGTGTAATTGGAGCACTTTTGAATTTGTAAGTTTACTAGAAAATTATATGAATCATTAAGTTTAACCTCTTATTTTTATTGACCTCATGTATCTTGGATGTTTTCTAGATGCATATCAAGAAAAGAAACCGGTTGGAGCACAAGAGGTTAAATGATTTGGTCTATGTTTCATACAATAGCAAGATGACCTCTAGGTTTCAAAATAGGCGTGAGGAGGGGACCAAAGGCTATGACCTATTGATTTTGGAGGAGTTTGATTGGGACAATGAATGGGTTACCGCATCGTCCAAACAGTCCAATGCAATTGCAGGTCATGATGGCCTTACATGGGATGATGTTGATGAAGCTATTGGTGCATCAGCCAATCTTCGAGGTCGCAATTTTCCTAGGAAAGCTCATGGTCGACCTATTTGCTACACGAGGAAGCGTAAGAGGGGGCAACAAGTAGAGGAAGAAAACTTAGAAGAGGGACATTCTGATCCAAGCACGAAAGGGGAAGATGAGATGGAGGTCGATGATGAGGGGGATGAGGAGATAGTGGTCGATGATGACGATGTTGATGACTATGGTGAAGATCCCACGGATCTTGAAGAGGGTGGAGGAGAAGATGACACTACTAATACCGATAACGATTTGATGGATGATTATTGATTATGCGGTTATGCCTAGATGAGAGAGGTTTGAGATGCAAAACTATGTTATTTTGTTAACTATGTTATGTCATTGTGGTCATGTGGCTCAAAACTACAATATTTTGTGAACTATGTTATGTATTAGACTTGGTGGTGTCAACTTGTCAACTATTTTAATGTCTTATTATGTTGCAATTTGGTTGTTTTTATTCGCCTTACATACATGTCTAAAAAGGCGCCTCGTCTCGCACCTTAACCTTTTAAAAGGTAAAAAGGTTCTGGCACGCCGCGGACGCCTTACCGCCGTGACAACCATGGGAGGGAGTAACAGTAGTTCACTGTCTCCTCTTAACGGTCCAGCTACTTTGTATGCAGAAATCACATAGGTTAGAACTTGCATACATGTTTTATCCTTCAAAATACTTGCTACATGGCAAATGTTATGATTTGGACAATACCGTCAGTGGCACATTTTGCAGAGATAACATATCAAGATATGAATCTGACAAATCAGCTATAACTTCAAGTCCAAACACGAACAGTGCCATCCACAGAAGACGTCAACATGCAGGCCTTTGTTGGGTGATAACTAACGCTGGTCACCTGCCAAAAGAAAGAATAGCATTAAAAAAAAGTAAACTAGAAAGGAAATGGCAGTTAACCAACAATAATGGATAAATCAGATTTATGCGAAGCAAAGAAGTATTAATGCAGCATAAGATGGAATTCTGAAAAGGAATTAATACCACAGAACTATGTGCTCGGAAGCTTGCAACAACCGGTGCATCCACTAACTCCCAGAAGAAAACAAAACCATCCTCAGATCCACCAACAACAAATGCATCGTCATTGGTCAGGCAGCAATCCATCTTGAAGGACTGTGGAAATATGAAAAGATAGAAAAAACTGAAGAATGAAGATGAACTGGGTTTCTGTTTCACACTAATCAATACAAACTCATTATTTTACAGCTATAGCTATTTCTTCCATTTATTAGCATAAATTGTTAGATAAAGTTGAACATAAAGTGTAACAATCTATGTAAGAATCCAGAAGTCGTGACTGAAATATCACCAATGCAATTGCAATCATAGCTTATACGAGTGATACCTTGCATATATGACCCTTGTACTCTTGTAACATTTCTCCCGTGGACCTAATGAATGAACAAAAGCCAAAAGGTTCAATCACAAAAAAAAACATGCTGAAGGCAACATTGAACTGAGACACTTGTGTTTTGCACTTTGGATCAATGAGACCCCTCTAGTCCACAGAATGGCACAAGCACACCCTTACATCAGTTTTCATAATGGAAAATTGTGCCAACAAGTACTGCCACATCAGAGTTACTGATGCACTTAGACCTGCTAGGAAAATAAGAAAAGTAGAAAACAAAACATCCATTTATGACCCTAACCTCACATGTTCCCTTTTCTCCCCAAACAGCAGCAAGTGTTGCTGATGAATGAGAGAAGCCATTATAATGCAGAGTTGCAGACACTAAAAACACAGCAAAATCATTTGTAGTAGCCATCCGGACCGAAACTTCAAGGTATGTCTCCTAAATTGACAGGTGACAAAGATTTTTCCAAAAATATATTCTGATGCACAACAATACCACATTAAGTTCAATTAACTTCACATTTGTTGCAAAGACCATGGAAAATAATGACCGTGTGACCAGCTAACTGCCCCAGAAGGATCCCAGCTCCATTTCTTATGTTAACTTGAAGCTTCATTGTGCATGTAAAAGAAAAATGGAACCTGCCCAAATTCTGCACTACAAATTCTCAAAGCTGGAGAGGAGACTGCAGCTGCAAGTCTAAAGCACCTCCACAGCACCAACAATGGCTCAACACAGCTGCAAGAGTGCAAGTATAAATCGGTTGCTTTAAAGATTTGGACAGCGAGAGATCCGATGGCATGATGAAGAGGAAGACAGTAGGCCAGCAGTAAGGCCCAATGGATCTACCGATTCACGATGGGAAATGGGATTGGCAGATATGTCAAGTGAATGAGTGGACGCCTTCCCTGGTCCACATATGATATTATTAACTCTTATGTGGAAGTACATGTTGGCATAAATTACCAGCCATGTCATCTTTCCAATGAAAGCTAACGAAAAGCTGTGGTTTTGTCTTTCTATGAAGTAGAGAGGGTGGTCTAATTGCTTAAAATGCGGGTAATAGGGCATAATTGCTCCAAAGTGCTTACTAGAGGGGCCTGCACTGCAATTTTTGTCCATGCTGAAATATAAACAGCTCAGCAGCTTACGAAGAGTACTTACTTGTCCAGAAGCCTCACAGTAGAATCTAAACAGTTAGCCAAAAGGCAATTGCGGTCATTTGACAAAGATATACAGTTGACAGGATGCCCCAGGTTGTCAACAGTCTCCCTGTTAACAGGAAGAGGAAAACAAAACCATCAAACCATATAGAAACAATTGAGACATGGAGAACCCAGAGTTTCCATTAGGAAACCAAGGAGCACATATTCGAATTAGTTAAGACTTGAAGTGGAATAACGCAAGTACTTACCTACCCATGCGAATGTCAAATGTCCGGACTGTACCATCAACACTGCCCGCGATTATTTCTGTGTTGGTTAGGTTAACTGACATTACACTATCTTGAAAAGTATCAATTGTCTGCGTCAGGCGAGAACATTCACAACAAAACCAAATATATGAGAAATTATGAAAACACTACAGCTACAACCAATGAATCCATATGTTACTTAACAATGGAAAATTACCTGAATTGGATCAATGCTTTGTGACCTGCAGTCAAATGCATGCACCATACGGTCATAACCAGCTGACACTACAACTGCGTTGAATTCATTAAACTTCACTGAATTGACCTACAGAAGGCAGAATGGATATAGCTAAGAAAAAT
Source organism: Rhipidocladum racemiflorum (assembly GCA_036346355.1). Classification (NCBI taxonomy): domain Eukaryota; kingdom Viridiplantae; phylum Streptophyta; class Magnoliopsida; order Poales; family Poaceae; genus Rhipidocladum; species Rhipidocladum racemiflorum. Next base: position 56,202,972 of record CM070572.1, on the reverse strand, counting down.
GGCAAATAGTCAAGAATCAAACATCTGTCATCAAAGCTATTCTTTATCTGTTTTTTAGCATCACCAATGGGCCTAATTATAATCAAATTGCCAACGTGTACTTCTGAATGTAAATGGAACTACAATATAACACCCCAAGAATACCATTACAGAAGTATGGTTGCACACTGCTTTGGAAACAAGTAGTACTGCAGTGATGTGCACAATTCAGCATTTGGACGCTTGCTACTAGGTCACTACTTATAGAATTTAGAGTACTGATCCCATGGCATAGTGGCATTCACCGCATAGAATTGGATACTAATGAACAGAGCTAAAAACACCATCCAGTGTGCAAATACTAATGTTAAACGTAGTACCGCTATGGCATTGCCATTGTCTGATTACAAAGGTGCGAACTGCGTTTTTTCTATCACAATCACAAACTATTAGTAGCTCTCTAAATAGGATTTGTTCTTATCTGGTCAATAGTACCAGAGCTCTTTTCTGATCACAGTCACAAGCTACTGTTAGAGGCTTAGAGCTAAAAACAACACCGTTATTATGGCATCCCAGTTGCTTAATTAGTAATTACAATTGCGTGATGTTGACTGCTCAGTTCCCAAGTTCCAATTACAATCACAAACTAATAGCATTAGCGTGGGATCAGTATCACATCGCATTGTTCCATCCACTGATGATTAATCCATACCTCGCTGTTGTGGCCGCGGAACTTGCGGATGACGCGGCCGGAGGCGACGTCCCAGTAGAAGATCTGCCTGTCCCCACCGCACGACACCAGCTTCGCGTTGTCCCTGCGCACCAACCACCCCAAGAAGCAAGAAAGAAACGGCAAGAAGCACTCGTTAAATTCCCTAGCCGCAAATCAAAGGGGGGACAAGATAGGGCGGGCGCGTGCGTGCTTACGAGGAGGAGTGGACGTCGCGGACCTCGCGGGCGTGGGACTTGTAGGTCTTGACGTGCGCGCCGGTGTAGGGGTTCCATAGGCGGAGGGTGCGGTCCTTGCCGCAGCTCAGACAGTAGTTGCCGTCCCGGTTGAAGCGCACGGCCAGCACCGCGCCCTCGTGCCCCGACAGCGCACGCGACTCCGACCGTGGCAGCTGCGCCGCCGCCGCCGACGACATCTCCTTTCCCGATGGACGGCGACGGCGAGCGTCGGGCTTTGGTGGGTGGCTAAGAAGGCCTAGGGTAGGGGATGGAATTGGATCCCAATTGGGCTTGGGCTGGCTGGCTGGCTGGCCGACGGGCCTTGCTGACATTTTCTCTTCTTTCTCCGTTGTTCGCCCGGCCGCATCACCAAGAGGTCCTAAATAGGTTCCTATCTTAAAATATAGGGTTTTTAAGAAAAAGATCAACTCCAGCAGATGACCTAATCTGATAAAATTTAGCAAATTATTTTAGGCCCCCTAAGAGAGTAGCTATATTTAGCAACTCTGTGATTGAACCCTATCTTTGTTGGGTTTTAGGGCCTAATTGCTGGAGTAAATATTTCGTTGGAGCCCTAAATCTAATTAGTTGAGGTTCTAAATTAAAGTTTAAGGCTCATTTTTAGAGTTCTCTCTTGGAGATGCTCTTGTTAAGAGAACTATGACACCTCATTTGGCCTACAAGATTTGAATTTGATTCATGCATATTTGTATTCCAATTTCCAATGCCTATTCCAAGTGAATTAGCATTTGATTGACACCAATTACAATCCCATTTTTTCCTGTTTCGAGAGGTGCTTCTCTGTATTTCTTTTTTTCTTTTTAAATTTGTACGAATATTAAAATATAAATGAATAGTAGATGGTGATTACGATAAGTACCCAGTAGCATTAGTGATAGTGTTATCATGCTGATAACATATTGTATATTCGTGGTCGCGTTGCCGAATATCAAGCACTCAGCTCATAAGAATATAAAAGTAGAACAGGAGGCACAAGATGTAGTCTCAAGCTTTCTCTTAACTTTATTGTTCTTTTATCCGTAGGCTTGTGTGTATAATGTGCAGCCTGTACCTCTCCTTATATATAGGGAGGTGAGGTGAGCATCTCCAACAGTTCCTCAAACCTATTCCCTAAACCTAATTTTGGGCTGGATTAGAAAAACACATGCTCCAACAGTTCCTTATCGTAGCTCCCTAAATTTTCGCATGCTCAAAACAGGGATCCGGCGACCTCAAATCTACGCCTTGCCGTCGCGCTCCCAATCACCCAATCGCGCCCCTCCCGCGGCAAATCGCTCCTTTCTTCGCGCCATTCGCCCGCCACCGCATCCTCTCCTCCCGCAGTCGCCTCGTCCTCTCCCCCGACGCTGTCGTCGCCGCTTCGTCGCCCTCTCCGCCCGCCGCCGCCGCTTCCTCTCCCCTCGGTGCCGGCTCATCCTCTCCACCGGACGCCGCCGCCTCCTCTCCAACGATGGTAAACCCTACTCGATTTCACAAACCTGCTGATGTTTTGTTCTCCTGAATTTCTAGCATATTTATTTTTCGGGGAGCTTTTAGCTATCATCGGATTGTATTGTATAATAGATAGATTCGTCCGTGTATGATTCCATTTGCAAGTTTGGAAAAATTGTTCTACTTCAGAGCTATGAAGAATTCATGGCTGGAAGATTCTGTACGTGACTTGAATTCTATCCTCTTCTTGTAGTCAATTTCATTGAGCAATTAGCTTAGACATTTTTCAACCTGTTATTCTGCCAAATTTCAAAAATGGGGAAGAAACATATAGAAAAACAGAATATTTCCTTTGTTACAAAATAAAGGTCATTATAGCTTTCTAATTTTGTTCATCAACAATATCACTCTACACTGTCAAGAAAAGTTTTTACCATTTTTTCCATGGCACACTCCTCTCATCCATTGTTATATCTAGCATGTTTTGTTCTCCCGAATGCTTGCCTTCAGCTCTGTGAAGCATTCTTGCATAACATATATAAACATAATGTGAAGCATTCTAGCAGTTGGAGCAGATTTTAGAGCATGAGCCATTAACAATGTGCTGCCTAGCCTCTCAGTGTTGTTGGTGATATTTTTATATCTGCAGCATGAAACATGTTTATATCAGTATGGCTATTTAGTAATGTTTTAACTTCAGTTGGTGTATATGTTAAATCTTCTCTGTGGTTAGATTCTGGAGATGAGAAGGAGAGAGCAAATTTTCGTTTGATGTGTCTATGATTTTGATGAGGCCTATTTATACAAAGGAGGTGTATGGGACAGCGTAAGGATCACGCAATTTCATTTTTCATATCCCATACGCTGCCCATCAAGGTTTTGAGATCTGGCAGCAACATTTGGAAACTGACTGCATGGGCCATCATCAATTATTGTGTAGTTAATAAAACATCAATTATTGTTGCCTTGGAAACTGACTGCACGGGCCATCATCAATTACTCTTGCACTTTCATGCATCAGTTCTCCTGATGAATTCTACAACCTATAAAAACTTGGTAAAATTAATAGTTGGTTGTGACTTAAATAAAAAGAAGTTAAAATATGTTATGATAAACACATTTTTTTTTGTAGGATCTCCCTTTTTGAGGGTGTGAAACTGATAGAGATTTTCAGACATGTCACCTTGAAAAACTCCATGTTGGGTCAAGCTATTGTCAGATTGTTACTGTTTGTCTAATCTAGCAAACCCACCAGCAGGTTTTAATGAATAGTGACACCTTTGTATATACCTTACAGCATGTTGCTCTATACCTACTCATCTCTGACCCTCTTTTGTGTCTTTCTTGATAACAGGTTGCCAACTACGAAAATTACTCTATTTGGGTTTGTACCTTCTTATCTGGGTGGAAGCTGCAAACTTGTAATTTATGCTGGAATGCATCTACTACATATATCATCATGTATGGTGTGAACAAACAATAACTTTATCTCCCTTTAGGACTGCTATATCTCCCTTTAGGACTGCTATATATCATCATGGACTGCTATATCTCCCTTTAGGACTGCTATATCTTCCTTTAATTTTTCGTTTCATGGTCATGAACTAGTAATCAACTTGCTGGATACGCACATCCTCTTAGAGCAGTCCTGCGTAGCTCTTGCGTGACTTCAACTGATCAACTCGGACACGTACCTCTCCAATCCTCTTGCGTGACTCCGACACGTACTTCAACTGATCAGCATGCTCCAGGACGTCTGCGTCGCCGACATGGCATCCCGTGATGGACTTGGCTCCCATGCTCCATGTAGAATCCCCGACACGGCATGCTCCAGGATGCACTCGGGTATTCTACATGGTAGCATGGGACAGTATTCTACTCGGATACAACACCACCGGGACCAAGTCAAATTATTTTTAGGGGGAAAAATGAGAACCGTTGGAGTATGGCCTTTTTTCAGTCCCAAAAACTTTTGGGAAGCTCCCAATCCAGGATTATTGGGAGTCAAATTATTGGGAACTGTTGGAGATGCTCTAAGAGCCTCTCCAGCAGAGCCCCTAAACCAGCACTAAACCGTAAAATAGGGAGTGTATTAAAAAAAAACAGATCCAGCAGGCCCCAACTCAAGCCTCTAAGAGCATCTCCAGCAGAGCCCCTAAACCAGCACTAAACCGTAAAATAGGGAGTGTATTAAAAAAAAACAGATCCAGCAGGCCCCAACTCAAGCCCCTAAAATTAGGAGGCCCCTAAATTTGCCTCCTCAGCCCCAAAATTAGGAGGCCCCTAAATACACCAGGAGATTGAAGACAAGGAAATATATGAGAGGCTTCGAGATGATCTTATTGAGCATTTGTGGGGAAATTCACATCGCTTCGTAGTTTGATTCATTGTTCGGAGTTTCTATTTATCTATTTATCATGTTTTGAAAATTTTAAATTTAAATTTGAAATATCATATTTTTAAATTGTAAATGTTAATATGCTTATGTTTTATGTATTACAAATATTTTTGATTGAATTTTAGTGGTGTCAAATGGAGATTATACATATCGGATATGTCAAAATAGAAGAAAAAAGTAAAATAGGGGCTGAGATTTAGGGGCTATTGCTGGACTTGTGCTATGAAAACAGGACCCAAAAAATAGGAGTGCCTAAATCCAAAATAGGAGCCCTATTTTAGGGACCCTTGCTGGAGATGCTCTAATAGAATAAGACCAATTTTACAATGCATTCTACTAGAAGTATATGATGCGCAGTTGAAATCAGATATAACAATTGATTTAAATAAATACTAGATAATTTGATCTATTGGATTGAAGAGAATAAACGTCCATATTGAATTTAGAGCACAGTAAACTACGCTAATAGACCTCATGGGCCAGCTGGCCTATTGCGTCTCGTCTATCTAAAGTGTCCACACAATCGAGCATTTGTAAACGAGCCAATTAGGATATGCATGCTGTATATTCTTACATTAGTATATTGTGGGATTTGGTAGTTAAAACCTTTATTATGGATCTCCCTAAATTAACCTTGTCATGTGAACCATTGATAACCCTAGACACTGGAATGATACATAAACATGTGAAATAGGTATATTCGCTTAATAATTGCATATGCTTAGTTATGCATAAAATGAACACTTGAGTCTTTATGAAATTTAAAAAGATTGGATATGGCAGTAAAGGATACTGATATGTTGATAAAAATAAAAATAAAACTATGATTTGAACACGTGTGAATATTGGCAATAGCCGGTTGTGCATGTGACTGTGCAAGATACAATCGAGCATTTGTAAACGAGGCAATATACAATAGATTTCATGTCTTATCGGTTCTATTTCGAATTGCGGATTTGATCAGTGAGACATGTAGTTCCAATTCTGCATTTTGAGAAGGTTCGTCTTCAGACATGGGAATGACTTATCCCAGCGTCTCTTCTACCGCGTATGCATGATCTGGGTTCAGAATTAAGCAATTAATTACATGCTTAGCACGGACAAAAATTCTGCATCCTTAGCTACGAAGAAACTGACGAAACGGAAAATTTGATGCCTTTCTCTTTCTTCTTCTTCTTCTTCTTCTTCTTCTTCTTCTTCCGGACTGATACAACCGGGGGAGTTGGCTTGCTGTAACTATCACACGACTCCATGGCTTTTTCTGGCAGATGAGCGGTAACAAGCTGGGATCGATAAAGGCTAGTACAATCCGGTAGGATGAATCTTGATTCTTGAACATACTGTACATTCGAACGCGTTCGATCTGATCGATGCTGGTTGCTGAACCAAGTTAGGCGCGTTCATGTCAATTATAAAGCTAATTAGTTGCCTCCTGGATGGTTCCATCTGGGTAGATTGACATATACCGGCTCTAGCTAATCGACGACGATCGAACTCGTGTGCTCGATCGACTACGCGGTAACGACGAACGAGTTTCTCTGTAAAGGCACCCATGGCTGAGGAGAAGCAGCCTGTTCCACCGCCACAAGGACGGGGAGCAGGAGAGCCCCGCGGAGGTGGACTAGGAGAAGAAGAAGGAGAAGCACCACAAGCACATGGAGCAGCTCGGCCAGCTCGGAGCCGTCGCCGCCGGCGCCTACGCACCTGGTCGATCGAGAACCGCACTGCTCCTTAATTTGCAGGGCTCGATTCGCTTTCCATGCTTGATTCACCGAGCTGGCGAGGCGTTGATGCGCACGCAATTCCAGCACGAGAATTAAGCACAGGGCGAAGAAGGACCCCGAGAACGCGCACGGGCACAAGGTGAAGGAGGAGATCGCGGCGGTGGCCGCCGTGGGCTCCGCGGGGTTCGCGTTCCACGAGCACCACGAGAAGAAGGACGCCAAGAAGCACGCCCAGCTACTGTCCGGTCAGGTGATTTCGTATCCTACCTTAATTTTTTTTTTCGGATACAGGTACGGGTACGGGTAGTTGAAAATCGGGTAGGATACGGATACGGGTACAGGTATTTCAAAACGGGTAGAAAACTGGTATCGGATACTATACGAACGGTTACTATACGGGTAGTGGGTACTTAGTCGGATAGTACGCATATTGCCTAAAAAACGAAACATTCGATGAAAATAATCAAATAGCACCGCTAATTTATTTGTAACACATAATACAACACATAGTCCCATTAACATACATAGTCCACTTAAAACAAACAATCCATATAAAGTCCAATTAACACACATAGTGATATAAAGTTCAAATCACATAAATAGTCTAACAAAAGGGTGCAATTAACACATATAGTGACATAGAGTTCAAATCACACAAATAGTCTAACAAATAGAGTAATAGTCTAACAAAAGGGTGCAATTATCACATATAGTGACATAGAGTTCAAGACACACAAATAGTCTAACAAACAGAGTACGTGCAATTAACATAAATAGTACATGAACATAAAGATAAAGCCTTAAGTCCACTAATTTCCAAGTTCCAACACACTAAACAAATTCCATGCATGTTTGAAGATATTAACTCTCATCTTTGTCCTCTATCCCCATAGCATTCATGACTTCAGTTAAGGTTTCTATTTTGCTCTTCGGATCTAAAAATGATAAACAACATATTAGTAATTATCAACGAAGACATATATCAATGCATAAGAGAAGGTCCATAAGCAAGATAAAAGTATAACTTTTTGTGAAGCAATCATCCAATCTTTTGTACAAACCAAAGCATCAACAACTTCAGCATCAAGTCGACTATGGTATTGATCAATAACACGTCCACCGGCACTAAATGCCGACTCCGAAGCAACCGTAGACACTTGCATAGAGAATACATCACGAGCAAGGCGAGATAGAATTGGAAAAGATGTTGTTTGCCCCTTCCACCATGATAGCACCTCAAACGGTCCATCATCATCACCCAACTTCAATAGTCCTTTCATGTACACATCCAACTCAGACATCTTGCTTCCATTGTTTGTAGAATGATACAACACATCAATATCAACTGCATCAGCATCGTCATCATCCAATAAGCAACTCTTTGAGCTAGAGCTAGAAACCAAATCACTCTCTTTCGAAGTAGATGCCTTGCTCTTTGAAGGAGTATTGACAATTGATGAATAAAATGTAAATAGCTCATTGATGGCATTCATGAATTCTAATTTTTCCAACTCGGCCATCTCATGGTGATACATTTTAGACAAGTACAATTCAACCATCTTGTGTTTGTACCTAGGATCAAGAAAGGCCGCGACTGCCAAAGCCATGTTGCTTAAATCCCAATACTTTTCAAACTTATCTTTCATAGCATCAGCTAAGGTGGAAATTATGAATTCATCACTTTGACACCATCTTGCAATAGCAATCTTGATCTCACAAAATTTTCGATAAAATGATTTATAGTAGGATAAGATGTGCCAGAGAATAGTAAGGTGACATCATAAAATCTTTTCAGACACTTACAAATATTTGTTGAATTCAACCAATCATCATTTGAAGGAGTGACATGCCCATATCTAACCCTATCTTTAAGAGCAAGACGATCAAATGCATCATTGTAGTAAATAGCATCTCTTAGCATAACATATGTTGAGTTCCATCTTGTGGCAACATCCAAAGAAAGTGCTTTCTTAGTGTCTAAATCACATTCTTTAGCACACTTTTCAAATGCCTCCCACTGTTGAGGTGATCTTTTGACTATTGTTATAAACTCTCTAATGTTTCCAACAGCATTTCCAATTATTTCTAACCCATCTCTAGCAACAAGATTTAATATATGATTTGCACATCTAACATGAAAGAATTTGCCACCACATACAAGAAAGCCTCTAGCATTATCAATAACAACATCAACAGCCACTTTATTTGAAGAAGCATTATCCAATGAAAAGGCAAACCGTTTCTTATCAAGATTCCAATTCAACACATTTGAAAAAAAGGTGTCACCCAATTTGAGCCCTGAATGACTTCCTTCTACATGGATAAAACTAATAATCCTTTTCTGCATGTTCCAATTATCATCAACCCAATGCGCTGTGACACACACATATATGCCTTGTTTTGGATTGATGTCCACATATCCATAGTAAAGCTAACACGGCAAGACAGTGTTCTAAATTGCTCATACAACTTGTTCTTTTCCTCTTTATAAAGATCCATGATTTCTTTACGAACAGTTATATGAGATTTTATAGGAAAACTTGGTCGCAAAGACTTGATAAAATCAACAAAGTACTTATGCTGAGAGATATTAAATGGATACTCATGCATAATGATGGCATAATAAAATTTTCTCAAACTAGTTTCCTGATCATACCGATATGTTGCAATTGCATCCTTCTTCTGATCTATCAGTTGTTGACCTTTCACAACACTGTGCTTGAACTTCAAATGATTACTAAAAGCCTTTGTACCATTTATACTCTCAGCCCTAGCTGTATGTGAGCAACTCTTGCATTTGGCCCACTGTTGCTTGGTGACTGAACCATCATCATTCGTCACCTCCTTTACAAACTTTGTGAAATGGTTCCACACAAAGGAGGTGAGCTTCTTTCCAGGCTTATGGTTTGTTTCTTCTTCTCCACTTGCTTTTATATTTACACTTGCACTTCCACTTGCACTTTTAGATTGCAAATCTACAAGTATAATCAAATGAAAAAGAATATGAGTTACTGATTGCAAAACAGCAATAAATGTATCAATGTGAATTTATACAACCAATTTCGACATATAAACAACATGTGCCGATTTACAAATACAACAAAATTTATACTTTTCACTGGCTTCGTAGAAGTCACTAAAGCCAAGGCTTTGCTCGATTGTGCTGCTTTGAATGCAGAAACCATTAACTTGCTTGTAGAGGTAGGACTGCTCTTGTTGCTGTTGGACTGAGACATCGGCGTCTTGCCCTTGTTTATATTAGGCATCGCCACGTTGCCTTTGCTCGAGGCAGAGGTGGTAGAAACCTTCTCAGAGGTTGGCTGTGCATCTGAGATGTCAACAAGTTTTCGCAACTTTATCGGACAAGGACATGATTTCATGGATTTCTTCCTAACATGGATGATCTTCTTGTCATGGCCAACCTTCTTGCCATCGTTGACCTTCTTACCATCGTCCTTCCCTATAGTTTCAACCTCATTCTCAACAGCAGCACCATCCATTTCATCTTTTCCATCCTCCTCAGACTCATGGACCTCAGGCTTAAGCTATTGTAATCCATCTCTTTATCATTGTCTTCCTGCCCTTCCATATGTAAATCTGAAAATAATCCAACATTAAATCAGATGTCATCTTAAACCACCTTCATGCTACATACAGGATGGTTCAATCCATAAACAACAACAAGAAGAGTGAAGCCATATACAGGATGGACACATCAACAGAGACATGCAACGCAGCATAATAACAAATTAAACTGAATGGAAAGCAACAAAGGAAATGTACAGACAATGACGCCATTTCTACAGAGCTTATTAACTATTTACATACTTGGCAGTGGCATATGAATTATGCAACTATACAAAAGAAAACAATTTGCTTATCAAGTCACAACATGGGACAGATATACCAGTGTACATAATATGTGTAGTAATACAATTTATTCCAACAGATCGATGCTCTGAGCAAGCAAAAGGGAGCATCAGGTAGGCGTGCGGTGCTATGTCTCAGCTGGTTTCGTGGTCATTTATTCCAACAGATCGATGCTCTGAGCAAGCAAAAGGGAGCATCAGGTATGCAACTATACAGAAGAAAACAATTTGCTTATCAAATGTATTTTAAGGCTATGAACATATGTAAGAAGAATTCAACAAATAATTTCGTGGTCATTTACATGGCATATTTTGCCACTGCAAGCATTTTCTGTGCGTTGGTTTCAAACCAGTGATCTCATCAGTTCATCAGTTCTCAAACTCAATGATGTACTAACTATTCAAGAGTTTTAGGGCACGGAGGAGTACGAACCGGTGGGGAAGCGCCGTCCACGACAGGAGGTGGGGCCAGCGGCGGCGGATGGGGCAGGAGACGGGGCTTCCGCGGCAACGCCGGGAAGAGACGGGGCTTGCGGTTGCTTCGGCCCGAATCTGTACCCGAAATTTCGGATAAATTTATCCCGAATACGAATACGGATCGGGTATTACCCGACCCGTTTTCACCCTTACGCCCAACACTGCGCCCACGGCGATCGCTGCCTCCGTGTGTGCAGTGTGCTTCATTGATTGATTGATTGATTAATAACGTGATGCTTTGCTTCCTCGTTCGTCACTACTAGAAAACTAGGCTTTTCTACCGGCACATCAATACCGATTGAATTTGAACCGGTACTAATAGTGACATCAGTACCTATTCATTGGCTACATGGCTCTGGCTGGCATTTAGTACCGGTTCGTGTTACGAACCGGTACTAATGTGAGGGCATCAGTACCGGTCCGGTACTGATGCTTCGTTTCAGGAAAGTTCAAAAGGAGTGAATATTCTATGTATATCAGTACGCGATGGTGGGTGGGTTGGTTAGAAGTGTGAGGTTGGAACCACTAGGTTGCGCGTTTGAGTCCCACTTCTCTCATATTTTGAAGCATTTTTAGTAACCGGTACTGATGTCATCGGACATCAGTCCCAGATGGCTTGTACCGGTTCAAAAAACCAGTACTGAAGGCCCTCACCAACCAGTACTAAAAGCTCTTTTTTTTAGTAGTGCGTGCCCGTATCGGTCGGAGGACTGCGTGCTTGCTAGTTTCTTGTACCCACTGAGCTTGAAATAATAAGCGTGCTTGCACTGCATGGTTTGTGTGGTATTTATACCCCCCCCCCCCCCACATCTTCTTAACGGAGTAGTTGATTTCCCCCTGCATTGGACTGTTCATGCTCCAAATCGATAAATCGGTGGATACATGTCTGCTCTAGGAGTCTCTCTCCTCCTTTCTTTTTTCCTTGTCTATGGACCGGGATTCATATGGATCAATGGGCCGGAATTTTAGGTTAAAACCCCAGCCCATACATACGAATGTCAGCCGAGAATGAGCCTGCCAGAAGAGACCTTAATCTTGGGGTGTCGTTGCTCTGTGTGGGTGTGGGGATCAAGCCCCAGAAGGCCAGAACCCCACATTCGTGCACCCGGCGCTCTCCAGTCCCAAGTTCCCAACAAGTCCATTACTATTATTTTGCTAATTCCTTTACGAAAAGAAGGCTCTTCAAACTCTAATATCTTTAATCTAAACATTGCTATTATTTTTTTGAGAGAGATTACACACTGCTATTATGTGCACCGAGTCGTTGTTCAGTGCCAGACGGACTCGGATGTCATCACTATATTGGCTCCGAACGGGAGAACCAGGTGTGTGATCGAGTACAATTGAATTGGGCCGAGCCAAACTAACTAGCCCACACATGGCGGCTGACGGTGGGCTTTAGAGCTAATTTTCCGGCCTTTTTTAGTTCGTTGGGTGTTTCTTTAGATCTACTAGTTATATGCCCGTGCGTTGCTACGAAAAACAAAATTGATAACGAAAAATAAAAATTAAAAAAACACTATTTTATAAGATCAAACATCTATCTTTAACGCTTCATTTCTTGCAAAAGTTGGCTAATTAAAGCAACGCTTCGTTTCTTGCATAGGGCAATTAAGCAGGACAATTAAGTAGGGCAATTAAGCAGAGCAATTAATGTGACGTGGGAAGAAACTCTCACTTTATATAGTAGAGATTTGAATTTCTAACCCTTTCTTTAATTCTAAAATTCTTTCTTTTTACTTAAATCTTCTCGGGAAGAATCTTGGCCGGCCCAACTCCTTTCCCGCGCCGCGGCCCACTTCCCTCTCTATTTCCCCGCTCAACCCAACTGTGTGCCGGCCCGATCCATGAAAGCGCGTTGGCTTATCCCACTGAAAGCCTAACCATAGTGGGCCTTGCGCCGCCACCAGCCCATCTTCCTACGCGCGTCGGCTCCATTTTAGTGCCGCCACTTTCGGCATTCGTGCCCAGCATACACCCCGAGGCTATAAATAACCCGGTGAACCTCGTTCCAAGCGCCCCTCGCTACGCCGCCGCTGAAGCCCTAGTTGCCTTTGCCGAAAACACCATCGTCTCATCGTTTGAGCTTGCTATAGATCTGATCGAGCTGCCGTCGCCATTAAAGCCTTACGAAGCTCTTCATTGCCGTAGATCTCTATCGTGGGTGAGTTCGTCCCCACCATCCTCATCGTCGGCTCTGTCTCACCGCTCGCGTTTGGATCAACCGTCGCTCGCCCAGATCTACCATTGCATTGTCACCTCCTCGTCTTCTTCCTCACCGACCGAACCTCCGCCGGTTTCCTTAGGGTTTTAAATGTTTTTTACCATTCAAACAAAACCTTTTTTCGAAAACAGGAAATATCGGTACGAAAACGGTGAAAAGGTTAGAAGATTGCCTAGAGGGGGGGGTGAATAGGCTAATTTAAAATTAAAACAATTTAACGCAGCGGAAACAGGTCGGATATTCCGAATTAATATCGGAACTTCCGAAATCTTCGGAGCTTCCGTAATTACTTCGGATTATCCGATTGGTACTTTACTTAAAGAGTCGAGAAATAGCGATGCGACAACTAGCTTTAGATATTAAAATTGTAATCAAGAAAATCAATAAGATTAAGCAGTGACTAGAGACTAGAGAGAACACAATAGTTTGATTCCCTGAGTTCGGATCCTTGAGGGGATCGTGACGTCTCCGTTGAGGAGGTTCCAAAGAACCCGGTCTTTTCCAACCCTTTCCTCCCAAACCTCGGCCGCACTTGAGGCTTGGTTCCACTATTTGGTTCCTTCCCTTTCGAGGCGGAGCCGCCTTCACAAACTTCTCACGGCGTCCCACAACCTTTGGGAGCTCGTGAGCGACGCCTAGCCGCCTAGGAGTCCTTCAACCTCCAAGAGAAAAGAATGCACTTGAATCTCGATCTTGGAGAGGTTCTCTACTTTCTCAAGATGAATGACAACTTAGCTCTTAACTCACAACCACACTTAACACGACCCTCACTCACTAAATGATCCCTAAGATCAAGGAGGAGAGAGTGCTCAAAGAGTGCTCTAGAAAGTGCTCAAGAAGCTCAAATGCTTGACCCAAGCAAGTGTGTAACCAGCAAAAGGAGTGAGAGAGGGGTATTTATAGTTTTGGTTCAAAACTAGCCGTTACTCCTCGCACTCGACCTCACATCGAATGTCCGATACAAACTTGAACATCCGATGTGTGCAAACTCCAGTGCTTGGAAAACTTCCAACGATTGAAAACAACACGCATCGGAAAGTCCGATAACAACATCGAACATCCGATGACTCTCGAAGAGGAACCCAACAAAAACAAGCTAAGTCCACATCTAACGTCCCAAAAGACATCGGAACATCCAAGAAAGCGATGGGCTCCCAAACAGAAAACAACCACTTGAACTTCCGAAGACGCAACTTCGACAATCCGAACTAGACAGAGAGCACCTTTACACAAGAAGGCACACATCGGACCTTCCGATACTAAATATCGGAACATCCAACCAAACAGAGCTCCTATCTAAAACACAATGTATCGGAACATCCGAAGCAGAACATCGGAATGTCCGACCCAAATGTAACACACCGGATCAAGCACAACTCCACTTCGAACTTCGAGACATCGAACGTCCGATACAAGTTCGAACATCCGACCTGAACTTAAAACAAACTACATTCAAGCGAGAGAACACTTCAAGCCCTTGAGAGACTCGCCTAAGTTCATCTTGAGTGAGGAGAACATCTCCAAGTCAATTTCAACGCATCCTCTTAATAGTACGGCATTCCTATGACTCAATAGATTAAAATTTCAAGCTTAAATACCGCTTTTTCTTACTCAAGCGCTACTAGAGGACACTTCACGTGCATAGACGATCTCTTGAAGCCTTTGCCTGCTCATAAACTAGTTGAACACATTAGTTTCTTTAATCATTTGTCATTAATCACCCAAAACAAATTTAGGGGCCTAGATGCACTTTCAATCTCCCCTTTTGGTGATTGATGACAACATGATTTAGGACAAGTTTATAAAGCATTGTGAGAGTATAAATATAGACGGAACTCCCTCAAAATGTGCATTGAGAATGGATCTTGAGAACAAATGCACTTTTCGAGAGAGAAGAATATCAGAGAGCTCCCCCTATATCTTTGCATAGGAGATTATCACAAGATTGACAGGATAAACAGTATGAGTAATTCAGATAATTAACTACCATCAAGTTCTCCATGCAACAACAATAAAGAGATTAAAACGATAGCAATTAACAACGAAGTTTTAAACCAAACACATAAACTAAGTTCCAAGTTCACTGACTCAACGATAGATAGATAAACTAAACTTGTCATCTCTCCCCCTTTGGCATCAAGCACCACAAAGGATAGAGAGAGAGAGAGAGAGAGATGGGGAGACTAATCAGACTCCTCTGATGCAGCTTCATCTGACCCAGATTTTTCGTCATCATCCTCAGACTCAGACGCATCAAAGTCTTTGGAGCAAAGGGATCCTCGATCTCTTCTTCACTTTCCTCGTCCTCTGAGCATTCCAGATTCAGATGCCTTTGGATATCCTTGAGTCGCTTGGCATTCTTCTTCTGCTTTTCTGAGTTGCTCTTGCAAAGAACAAATATTGACTTCAAAGCTCGCAGAATAGGTGAAGAAGATCCGCTGGGAGCAGAGGCTGAAGGAGTAGCAAATGTAAGAGGTAGTCCTCCCGGTGGAAGCTCACGTGGCTCACGAGAAGGGGCCTTGATTGGCCTGACTTGAAGTGCCACATGCTTTCCATCGCACTCAAAATGCTGCCCTGTCACTTCCTCAATTAAGTGCATGATAAATGGAGCATATCCACAGCTCCTTCTGGGCTCCTGTCCAATGAGTCTGATCTCATTCCATATGAAATCAAAGACATCAAAGGGCCTCTGACCATCTTGCATTCTGCTCAAGAGGTTTCTGGTGTAAGAAAGGACATGAGAAGCATCACCTTCTTTTGGAGCCAAGGTCTTCCTGAAGAGTCTGTTCAGGATAGCAAAGAAGGGCTTCATTCCCTTAGTGTCACCTGGCTCAAACTCTGCATTCTCCTCATACAAGAAATTCAGATTTGATGCACCAAGTGAGACCTCATTGTGGATCTGATCTCTGTCCCTGGAGTCCGCTTCTGTGAAATCAAGCAATCTGGCAAACTGAACGTATGTGGTTTCATACCAAGTTCCCTCAGTCATCCAATGGAGAGTAGAGACTCGATCCCTGGAGACATACATTGTGGCATAGAACTGAGCTATGATCTCCACATTCCAATCATGCTGAAAAGCCATGATCCTCTTGGTGCCAGTTCTTTCACAAACTGCAATAACATCATTAAACACAGCATCATCTGCCGCTGCCATGTACTCCCAATCAACGCATTGCATTTGGATTACCGGATTCTTTCTAGGATAAATGACTGAAGCATACAAGTCCTGCTGAAAGAATGTCCGTAAAGCGTGAGTCAAGAGAGAATCGGTCATTCCGCTTTGGATTCTCTTCACGAGCTTTTCTCACTTGTGTCGCTTTCCCTTTGTAGTTTCTTGGCTTTCTTTGAAGTCTAGGGTTTCTTTCAGGCGGTTTCAATCTCGGCATGTCTCTTGGCTGAGACCCTGACGCTCCAGCAATTCCCTTGCCTTTTCTAGAGGGTAGCGGTGCTCCACGAGGCACATTTACCGTTTGAGCGGCCTGAGCAGCAGGTTCACTGATTGAAATCCCAGGTTGAGATCCTCGAGCTGAAGCTCGCTTTGTTCTCGCCCCAGTTGGAGTTTTTCTTTTGCGAGTGAAAGTAACCTTGGCTGAACCCTGAGGAGGTTGATCACCTTGACTTGGATCCATCTGACACCAGCTGATAAGAGAGTAGCGAGATATGATAGATGAAACTAGAGAGAGAGCTGGCTTTAGTGTTGTACTGTCAACATCGGAAGTTCCGATATAGTATCGGAAATTCCGACTTTACATCGGAAGTTCGACAGAGAATTTCTGAAGTTCCGATATATTGGTACAACCCTAAAACTAGGATTTCAACCAAATCAACCAAAGGAATTTGATAAAACTTGAGATCTAGGCGGGAAACGCTAGAGCAACAAGTTTACCGAAAGATATGATCAAGATTCACGGAAAACGAAGAGACACGGATTGCTCTAGGGTTTACCTTGAGGATGAAGAACGAGTTTTGATAGGATTAAGGTCTTCTAAACCGTGAGGCTCTCCTCCTTGAGGTAGATCGGAGTTTCCGAAGAGTTGAAGACTCCGAAGACGACAAGTGATGAAAGAGTGCAGTGGAGGGAGAGAGAGAGCGTACGGAGGCCAAGTGAAGGAATAAAGAAATGAGGTAGGGGCCAACCGAACCGTCCTTATCATGCGTTTACACGCGCCGGACATTCCGAATCGAGGTTGGAAGTTCAAGAGTTCAAGTTTCAGCCGAACTGAAGTTGAACAGGATTCGGATATTCCGATAAAAATATCGGACATTCCGAAGAGTTCAAAAACACAGAATTCGGATATTCCGATGACTGGATCGGATAATCCGATACGTGTATTTTTCCAGCTGACAGGAAGAAAAAGACAGGATTTCTGAGAAGGAAGGAATTGAGACTTTGAGACAGTGAACTCGGCAGTCATTCTACTTGTGATCAGATACCAAAACAACAGTCGAAGCTATGATCACAGGTGGAATGACTAAAGATGTAATATACAACTCAACTCTTTAAAAAGCAGATAACTAATTTTTGCAATCCTTTTATTTTGAAATCACCAAGAATAGCAACAATCAAATGCGAGCAAGATGTCAAGTCACATTCCGATAGTCTAGGACATTTAGCTCACATCTCAGTTCACAAAATCTTTTCTCATCTAGAGGTTTGGTGAAGATATCGGCCCTATGTTTCTCGGTTCTCACATAGGTAATATCTATGTCTCCCTTAAGAGAGTGATCTCTAAGGAAGTGGTGTCGGATATCTATGTGCTTGGTCCGAGAGTGTTGAACGGGATTGTTGGCTATTTTGATCGCACTCTCATTGTCACATAAGAGTGGTACCTTCTCCATACAGAAACCAAAATCCTTTAAGGTTTGCCTCATCCATAATAATTGTGCACAACAACTTCCTGCGGCAATGTATTCGGCTTCAGCGGTGGATAGAGCCACTGAATTTTGTTTCTTTGAGGACCAAGACACTAGTGATCTACCTAGAAATTGACAAGTCCCCGAAGTGCTTTTTCTATCCACTTTGCAACCCGCATAATCAGCATCCGAATAACCAATCAAATCGAATTTTGATCCTTTAGGATACCAAAGCCCTAAACTAGGTGTGTGAACTAAATATCTGAGAATTCTTTTACGGCTTACTAGGTGGCACTCTCTAGGAGCGGCTTGAAATCTTGCACACATACACACACTAAGCATAATATCAGGCCTAGATGCACAAAGATAAAGCAATGAACCTATCATGGATCGATATACCTTTTGATCCACGGATTACCTTCTTCATTTAAACCAAGATGTCCGTTTGTAGCCATGGGTGTATGGATTGGCTTGGCGTTCTCCATGTCAAACTTCTTAAGCATATCTTTGATGTACTTTGTTTGGCATAAGAATGTACCTTCCTTGAGTTGTTTGATTTGAAATCCAAGGAAGAATTTTAACTCGCCCATCATTGACATTTCGAACCTCTTTGTCATTATCCTACTAAATTCCTCACAAAAGCTTTTATTAGTAGAACCAAATATAATGTCATCGACATATATTTGGCACACAAATAAATCATTATCAACAAATTTTGTGAAGAGAGTAGGATCGACTTTACCAATCTCAAACCCTTTTAATGAGAAAATCCTTAAGGCATTCATACCATGCTCTAGGTGCTTGCTTGAGCCCGTAGAGCGCCTTATGGAGTTTGTAGACATGAGTGGGGTTCTTATGATCCTCCATTCGGCGGTTGCTCAACGATACCAATTCGGCGATTGGACCATTTAGGAAAGCACTCTTGACGTCCATTTGATAAAGCTTGAAATCATGGTGAGTAGCAAATGCAACCAATATACAATTGATTCTAATCTAGCAACGGAGCATAAGTCTCACCAAAATCCAAACCTTCAATTTGAGTGAATCCTTGAGCTACCAACCGAG
This sequence comes from Rhipidocladum racemiflorum, assembly GCA_036346355.1. NCBI lineage: Eukaryota > Viridiplantae > Streptophyta > Magnoliopsida > Poales > Poaceae > Rhipidocladum > Rhipidocladum racemiflorum. Next base: position 56,183,982 of record CM070572.1, on the reverse strand, counting down.
CTTTATTTCTTGTGACAACTCCGTTCTCGTCTTGTTTGTTGCGGAAGACCCATTTGGTTCCAATCACGCTTTGATTTGGTCTTTCCACCATGACCACACCTTGTTTCTAACGGTTGTTAAGCTCTTCATGCATAGCAATTATCCAATCCGGATCTTTTAGTGCATCTTCAACCTTCAAAGGTTCCAAAGTAGACACAAAGGAGTAAAATTCACAAAAATTAGCTACTCTAGAGCGTGTAGTTACCCCCTTTTGAATGTCACCGAGAATATTATCGACGGGTGGTCTCTTTGAATACTTTGATGCACCCTTGGATGCGGCATTTGAGACGCTTGTTGAATTGGCTCATTATCTTCAATTTGATCATCCTCCATTAATTTGCTTGAACTATCTTGAGGAATGTCTTGATTTTGATTTGAAGTGGGAGGCTCCACTTGTGTAGATGAATTATCTTGATGCTCCTTTTCTTGCGGCCTCACTTCGCCTATAGCCATCTTCTTGATTGCAATGCTTGGCTCTTCCTCATTTTCTAGCACATTTAAATCAACTTGCTCTACTTGAGAGCCGTTAGATTCATCAAATGTCACGCCTCTCGCTATTTCAACACAACCCAAGTTTTGTTGAAAACGCGATAAGCGTAAGCATTTGATCCATATCCTAGCAAGAAACCCTCATCGATCTTTGGAGCAAATTTAGAGTTCTTGGGTTTCTTGTTAAGAATGAAACATTTACTACCTAAAACTCTAAAATATGAGACATTTGCTTTGTAACCTGTAAGAAGTTCGTATGCCGTCTTCTTCAAGATCTTGTGGAGATACAATCGGTTGATGGCATGGCACGCGGTGTTGACGGCTTCCGCCCAAAAGTGATCGGAAATCTTGTATTCATCAAGCATTGTCCTTGCCATCTCGATCAACGTCCGATTCTTCCTTTCTACCACTCCATTTTGTTGAGGAGAATATGGAGCGGAGAATTCATGTTTTATTCCTTCTTCTTCAAGTAATTGTTCACCTTGTTTATTCTTGTACTCAATTCCATTATCGCTCTGAATTTTCTTTATCTTCAAATCGAATTCATTTTGGGCTCTTCTTGCAAACTTCTTGATTATCCCTTGAGTTTCACTTTTCTCTTGCAAAAGAATACCCACGTGAAGCGAGAAAAATCATCAACAATAACTAAACCATACTTGTTACCTCCGATGCTTATATAAGCAACGGGTCCGAAGAGGTCCATGTGTAGAAGCTCCAATGGTTTTGTCGTCGTCATGATGTTCTTCGCGGGATGACGCGCTCCAACTTGCTTTCCGGCTTGACAAGCGCTACAAATCCTATTTTTCTCAAACTCAACATTTGTTAGTCCAATGATGTGATCGCCTTTTAGAAGCTTGTCGAGGTTCCTCATGCCAACATGAGCTAGCCGGCGATGCCACAACCAACCCATGCTAGACTTTGCCATTAAGCATGTTTGAAGTTTAGCGCTATTTGAATTGAAATCAACCAAATAGAGCTTACCCTTCAAATATCCTTTAAAAGCAATTGAGGAATCATCTCTTCTAAAGACGGTCACATCCACATTAGTGAAAAGACAATTATAACCCATCTCGCAAAGTTGCGACACGGATAACAAATTGTAATTCAAAGATTTAACAAGCAAGACATTGGAAATTGAATGATCATTAGAAATAGCAATTTTACCTAATCCCATTACCTCACCTTTACCATTATCACCAAACACAATATTTTCATATTGTGACCCTTTTTCATCAAAAGATGAAAACATTTTCTTTTCTCCTGGTCATGTGGTTTGTGCAACCACTATCAAGCACCCAACTTGATCCACCGGAGATATAGTCCTACGAAAACACATCAAGTCTTGTTTTTAGGTACCCAAATCTTTTGGGTCCTTGCATGTTAGTAATCAATACTTTCGGTACCCACACCTTCTTTTTGCTCACATCATTAGAGTGGTGGGCACCGACAAAATGAGCAACCACTTTACCACGGTGGTTTCTCTTCAATATGTAAGAAGCAAAGTGAATGGAATGAGATGTATGACATTGAGGATGCTCCTTTGATTCTTGCCCGGTTTTGATGACTTGTGTGGTGGTCAATGGTTGTTTGTCATTTCCTTTGACAAACTTGATGCATTCCTTACCTTTTACAACCACACGGTCATTTCCTTTGCATTCATACTTATCATATCCTAGCCCTTCTTTGTTTTTGTTGCCTCGACCACTTATGGTTTTGTATAGGGCGCCCTTGGATTGATAAGTTTTCATGCAACCGCATCTAACCAAGGCACTTAATCTCTCGTTTTAGCTTTTTAATACTTGCACAAATTGAGAATTAGTAGAGCAAGCATTAATATCAACATTATAGCATCGAGAGCAACCATTGCTAGTGGAAGGAATAGAAGCCATTGAAGAATTTACAATTGGAGAATTAAGATCATTAAGAGATTCAATTTGCACTTCAAGAGCTTGGAGATTGTTTTCCAAACTTATGACATTCTCTTGAAGTGACTCATGTGAACTCCTTAAGTAATGTTATTGAATTATTAGCCAAATCAAGCTTTTTGGTTAACAATTCAATTGTCTCCTTTTCTTTTGTGAGAACCTTCTCGAGAGCAAGATTTTTCTTCTTTTCACAAATTAGCAACTCTTCTTGCTTCTCGAGAGTCTCCTCTTGGCTATCTATTCTTTTCAATAGTTTATGGATCTTATCAATAGCCGCTTTGCTTAAATCACAAAATAGAACATCATCATCATCATTGTCATCGCTTATCCAATTCACTATCACTACTTGGAGGTTTTGACTTAGTCATTACCTTCCGCCTTTGCCATGAGACAAACAGGTGCGTCGTCGTTGTCGGTGTCACTCATGTCGCCGAAGAGTGATTTTGTTGGAGGAGCGGCTTCAATGGCGACGGTGGCGACTCCTTCATCATCGGTGTCGGAGTCGGAGTCGTTTGAATCCCATTCTTCGCCAATATGGGCTCGCCCCGAGTACTTCTTCTTGTAGCCTTTATTTTTCTTGCTTGGCTCACTCTTCTTTTGCTCATTTGAGGAGGTCTTCTTCTTTGGACAATCGGCGATGAAGTGTCCAACTTCACCGCACTCATAGCATGCCCTCTTCACATTTCTTCTTCTCCTTGACTTGTCATTGAAGTTTTTCTTGTATTTGCTTGACCCGTCATACTTGAGGAATTTTTTGAACTTTCTCACGAACAATGCCAAGTCTTCCTCGTCTTCGCTCTCATCTTCTTCTTCATCACTTGATGTTGATTCTTCCTTTTGCTTGCCTTCAAAGCTATTTGCTTCGGTCTTGAGCTTGAGCTTTGCTTGGCAAGGTTCTTCACTTCTTTTGCTTCTTCCTCCATAAGTTCATGTGATAGAATTCTTCCTAGCACATCATTAGGAGTAAGCCTTTTGAAATCTTTTTCGCTCTCGTATAAGTGTTACGAGAGTCGAATTCCTTGGAGCAAAGGCTCTCAACATCCTCTTCACCACAACGTGGTCCGTCATATCCTTGCTTCCAAGTCCTCTTATCTTGTTTACGAGGATCATCAGCGATCATACATTTGTTGTGGAGTCTCATCATCATTCATGACAAATCTCCCAACTTGCCTTCTAGCAATTCAATCTTTGATTCCCTTACACTTGATGTACCCTCATGTGCTACTTGAAGTGTGTCCCATATCTCTTTGGCTTCTTCCAAGCCGCCCACTTTGTTGAATTCCTCGACTCAACGCTCCAAGCAACACGCTTATGCTTGAGCATTGCGATGGATGTTTTGCTCTTGTTCCTGCCGTGAGCTCCATATCGCCTTCCGGCATATCTAAACCTGTGCAAACAATTTTCCAAACACTAGGATGGAGAGACATCAAATGCATTTTCATCTTGTGCCTCCAAGCGGAATAGTACGTGCCATCAAAGAAAGGTGCACGCCGAGGGCACAAAGTGATATACGAATGCGAAGAGGAAGTATTTAATTTTTCATAATTGAAAGGAATTTGAGCTCCTGACTAGATGTAGAGGTAGCTTCCTCTTTGCTCTTGCCGGAGTTCCATCTCCTGGCTCTGACTGTTTTGCTCGTCCGTCATGACAACCTTCAACCCGGTGTTGGCCATCACGCTCCTTCAAGCGGTTAAGCCTTCGAGAAGGTTTGGCTCGATACCAATTGAAAAGGTTAGAAGATTGCCTAGAGGGGGTGAATAGGCTAATTTAAAATTAAAACAATTTAACGCAATGGAATAAATCGGATATTCCGAATTAATATCTAACTTCCGAAATCTTCTGAGCTTCCGTAATTACTTGGATTATCCGATTGGTACTTTACTTAAAGAGTCAGCAGAAATAGCGATTTACAACTAGCTTTAGATATTAAAATTGTACTGAAGAAAATCAATAAGATTAAGCAGCAATAGAGACGAGAGAGAACACAATAGTTTGATTCCTGAGTTCGGATCCTTGAGGGGATCAGACGTCTCCGCTGAGGAGGTTCCAAAGAACCCGGGTCTTTTCCAACCCTTTCCTCCCAAACCTCGGTCGCACTTGAGGCTTGGTTCCACTATTTGGTTCCTTCCCTTTCGGAGGCGGAGCCGGCCTTCACAAACTTCTCACGGCGTCCCACAACCTTTGGGAGCTCGTGAGCGACGCCTAGCCGTCTAGGAGTCCTTCAACCTCCAAGAGAAAAGAATGCACTTGAATCTCGATCTTGGAGAGGTTCTCTACTTTCTCAAGATGAATGACAACTTAGCTCTTAACTCACAACCACACTTAACACGACCCTCACTCACTAAATGATCCCTAAGATCAAGGAGGAGAGAGTGCTCAAAGAGTGCTCTAGAAAGTGCTCAAGAAGCTCAAGTAAACAGCCCAAGCAAGTGTGTAACCAGCAAAAGGAGTGAGAGAGGGGTATTTATAGTTTTGGTTCAAAACTAGCCGTTACTCCTCAGACTTCACCTCACATCGAATGTCCGATACAAACTTGAACATCCGATGTGTGCAAACTCCAGTGCTTGGAAAACTTCCAACTGGCCGAAAACAACACGCATCGGAAAGTCCGATAACAACATCTAACATCCGATGACTCTCGAAGAGGAACCCAACAAAAACAAGCTAAGTCCACATCTAACGTCCGAAAAGACATCGGAACATCCAAGAAAACAAAGGCTCCCAAACAGAAAACAACCACTTCGGAACTTCCGAAGACGCAACTTCGGACAATCCGAACTAGACAGAGAGCACCTTTACACAAGAAGGCACACATCGGACCTTCCGATACTAAATATCGGAACATCCGAACCAAACAGAGAGCTCCCTATCTAAAACACAACAGGTATCGGAACATCCGAAACAGAACATCGGAATGTCCGACCCAAACAGAACACACCGGACTGAAGCACAACTCCACTTCGGAACTTCTGAGACATCGGAACGTCCGATACAAGTTCGGAACATCCGACCTGAACTTAAAACAAACTACATTCCGAAGCGAGAGAGAACACTTCAAGCCCTTGAGAGACTCGCCTAAGTTCATCTTGAGTGAGGAGAACATCTCCAAGTCAATTTCAACGCATCCCTCTTAATAGTACGGCATTCCTATGACTCAATAGATTAAAATTTCAAGCTTAAATACCGTTTTTCTTACTCAGCGCTACTAGAGGACACTTCACGTGCATAGACGATCTCTTGAAGCCTTTGCCTGTTCATAAACTAGTTGAACACATTAGTTTCTTTAATCATTTGTCATTAATCACCCAAAACAAATTTAGGGGGCCTAGATGCACTTTCAAACGGAAATGAAAATTTTTCATCGGAAACGAAAATGAAAACGAGAGAGCTAGTTCCGACAAAAACGAAAACAGAAACCAAAATTCCGTATAAGTGAAACCGAAAATTAAAGACGAAAATGAGCCGGAAAAGGAAACGGGCTTGGCCCAAAAAAAATAAGGGAGAATTTACATCTATTTTTGAATTAAAATAATTTTAGAAATACAAATAGCTTTATAGAAAATATCAAATAGAGTTAAAAAATTCTGCAAAAATTCTCAAAAATACTTAGAAACATTTTGAACCTAGAAAAACTATTTTAAGCATAATTTTGTTTTAAATTTCATGAATAAATTGATTTTATAAATCTAAAAATAGCAAAATGGTATTTATAAACTAAAAAAAACCAGAAAAATATCAACAATCATAAATTAACATCGAACAATAATATGCAAATTTTAGTGCATTATACCTTTATAATTGGTGGAGCAAGAGGATGTCAATGATAATGATATGGAGGAGGACATGATAGTCTGATTTGGGGGACAAATAACGAGCCTTCAGCTGACAAATTTGATAAAAACTTTCTAGTGATACCGGTGAACATAACATTATTCTTGTGTCCACCTTGGAGGTGGAATGATTTACATCGTTCTTGTGGTCATGTATATTGTGATATTGTACTATGTTCTTTTGGAATTTTTTGCTTTCATTTTCGTATCCGCTCCGTTTCGTTCTGTATCCGTTTTCGTCACTTTAGGTTTCCGTATCTGTTTCTGGAATTTCCGATTTCGTTTTCGTTACCAGTAAAAAATATGGAAACGAAAATGAAACAACCATTTACTGACCGTTTCGTACCGTTTTCATCGCTAGGTTTCCCTCACCAAATTGTCTTCTCCAATGACCATTAGGTCACATGCTCCATTGCACGAGGTAGCCTGTCTTCACCGTTCCCAGATCCACGATGTTAATCCCAAATTGTGTTGTTGCATCTATGTTCGGCACTGGTCGGAGTCGAGCCATCGTTGTCGCAGTTTGTTGGAGCCTGAGCCACCCCTATGCTGATGTCATCCGCCACGTCACCACCACCTCCATGACACGTTACCTACCATGCCAGCGCAAGACGTCGACATGCCGTCCATATCATCACCCACGTGTCATCTACACTGTTCCCATGTAACGAGCCCACCATAGGCTAGGGTCAATTATTAGACATGGTCCATACAAGCAGGCCCACCTGTCAGCCTCTAATCCTTTTATTCAATTTTTGTTAATTCAAAAATCCCCAAAATTTGTTGGACCTACCTATCAGTCACTCATATTCTCTCTCCCTTTTTATTTTCTCAATTTTCTCTCTCGTCCAAACTTTTGGAAGCCTGTTCTCCTTCGTACAAGCTCTGATTGAACATATTCAAGTTTCTAAATTTATCTAAAATCAAACTCTATGTTCTAGAACCATCCACTTTCCAATTTAGAGTTCATTTGAACCTCTATTTGTTGTTTATTTGTGTTTCGTGCTTTTTTTTCCATTGGACGTTGATCCCTGGGGAGCATATAAAGAATTCAAAGGGCAAGACTCAACAGCAGCTGTGTACGAGCAAGGCAAATCATAACTTTGATCATGTTGATCCTATGTTTACAAAAGTATTTTGTTTCATATCAAATTGTGATGAAACAAATTTGGCCCGATCTTCTGATGAGAGTGATAACTATGATTGATTGATGCGATGTTGACGATGAGGCTACTTGACTGAGACAACCAATTCCGTCCTACAACACCTTTGGCGTTTTCAATCGTGCCCAACACAGTTGATCTTTCCTACAAGCACTTGAGAATCAAGCAAGAAAGGAATAGGTGCAATTTGAATTGAAGGATGAACGATGAAATTTTATTGATAATGGATAGGCCTAAAATTGCCGTAGTTGGTCTAGTCGACACAAGTACACAGCTGATATTTTCTTAACGGAAAAATAATCTAAAAAAAGCATATCCTAAAAGTGGCTACCACAAAGGTTATAAGAAGGTGCTAACCGAGAAGGAGCCGCCCTAGGGTTGTGCACCAAAAGAGGGGGGGCACACACCTGGACTCAGAATCCAATACTATTGCACGGCCTAAGTTGGCTTAATAGGTGATGTAGTATATTCCTTTGACGATTGTGACATGTAGATAATGAATTTGAAGGCGGGGCTGGATTTGTTGGAAAGGTCGCATCGTCCTCTTCGAATATGTACTTGAATGCCTCCAATGGACTCCATATGTGAAAGTTTTGATCATTTTAATCAGGACTACCAGGCTAATTCCGAATTGGTCTGGAATTGAAACAGGGTCAGCCTAGACTTGTTGTGGTAGTAGTGTTGCTCCCCTCACCTTGGTTCCTGAGTAGAATAACATCACATGACTTAGGTAGTAATCCATTCTCAATAGAAAAATTATGAACTCCTAGAAACGTGTTTACCTGATAATTCAACTGTCATGCACATGCCCTTGTTATAGGTCCTTGTTTAGTATCTTGTTGAGGAGTGTTGTGTGTATCCAAAGAAGTGACGTCCTTATCAAAATGCATGTCACTTCTATATCAATGTTATTTCATGGGAGTACTAAATACCTACTCGTCATTATGTCAACTTGATTATTGTATGCCATGTAAACATTGTCAACCTAGGATTAGATTATTACTAGTTGGACATAATTGTACTACTAACATGGGGTTGGCATAGCTATGCTTAACCATACTTAGTTATACAATGGTCTCATATCACATAATGATTTATGATAATCTTGACTTAATGCAATATGGAATTGTAGCGGTAGCCACTACTGTAAAATTCATTATGCCATGATAGGACATGCCATTGATCTTGGTTAAATAAATTGGTTTTAGACTATGGCAAGTGATCGTGTTTTGGTGGGTGTAGTTTTGCACTAGATCTTGGTTAAGTAGTAATCTCACCTGGTTTGATTAAGGACTTAATCTTATGCTATTGAACTGGACTTAAACGTGCAACCAAATGTTAAATATGAGATGGACCTAGCATAATAAACTATCGTATACTTGTGATCCCCTGTGTAGTTGAGTTGGAGGTTTACTCCAATGAGTGTGCGGGCGAAGGATTACTTAGGGTCGATGAGACACCAGATGTACGTTGTTGATTCGTGGGTTACACAATCTTTCTCACAATTGTGAGCTCCTCAATAAAAACTAGGCTCATAATATGTGGATATGTCCTAGGGGTAGATCGGCTAGATCACATCCCAGGGTTGAGGGAATAAAGTCACTGGACAAGATAGTGCTAGTGTGCATCAACATAAAGGCCTTGTTATGATTGTTCAATCGCATACTTGTGTATGGCGTATCACAGCAGATACAGTGAGTTGATTGTATCTTGTGGGTAACCTCTGCAGAGTGTTAAACGGTTTGAATAGTTGTGTCCGCTATAACATGCTGAATTAAAAAACTAGGCAGGCCAGCTGGCCGAGTCAGCCTCGGCGTTTGAATCTGAGCCGTACTTGGTCCAAACAACTATAAAGGGCATAAGGGTGACCAAATCCCTAGCCATCGCCCAGCCCTCCATCTACGCAGCTGCTGCCTCCCGGTCCCCCAGCCCACAACATCGCTTATCATCCCAAGCCGCCACACCGATAGTTGCCCTGTCCCGCTTGTGCTGCCGGTGACGCGGCCTCCTATCCTACGCTGCGCTGTCGCTATGCTGACTACCAAGCCCACGCACAGATCGCATCGTGTAACATCCCAAAATTTTGAAAAGTTATATATTATGTTCCAAAATTTGTTTTTTTGCTTCTTCTTGATTTTTCTTAGGTTTTCAACATTTTCTAAGGTTTCAAATATGAGTTATTTTAGATATTAGCACGGTCTTCGAGGTGATATTTTGATCATCAATTTCTATAAAAATATGTTGTTTCAAACCAAAAACTATAAATTCCTAAAGTATATTTTATAATGATACAAATTTCATGTTATGAATCTTGACGTCTTTTTACATATCAATTACCAAACCCGAAATTCTATGACGATTTATATTTGGAATTGGAGGCAGCAGTAAGTGTTGTTTAGAGCAAGTATATTAGGTCTATATCTCATTCATATCATCTAGAGTAAGTATTAAAGCCATCTTGTACAATAGCTATCTGTATGTTAGGTCTAAATGTTGTGCAATAACTATCTTTTCTCTTTTGCACATAATTAATTTACCTTTGTGTCGGGGATTCAACTATTTACCATGAGAACTATCTCGCCCCAGCAGCCCAAAAGCCACCGACCATACAATACCCTCGGGGGAATGCCCGAGGAGAGCGTCCGAGCAACCCTATGCTCGGGCAACGAGCATACGCATCCACCTGTTAAATACCGAATGCTCGTCTGCGAGCACGCCGGGCAAGTACGAGCAACCATGCTCGGATAGGCCTAGCGGGTGCTCGGGTGGATGGTCAGGGGGCTCGGTCAAATCACCAGGAAGGAAAGTGGCAACCAATCCGCCAAAGATCCAAGGTAGGTGCGGCAGAAATTCAAAACGAGGCGCGATTCAAGGACTACGGATCACGGGCGCGAAAGATATGGAAGCATGGCGTAATTATAGGGGGTAGTTACCATGTATACGACTTAGGACCTTGTATTTAAAACCTCCTGACCCCTGCGGAAGGGGAAAAAATAGTGTACGCAGCTTTACAGAACTCAAACCATATACACTGGAGTAGGGTTATTATCTCCGTGGTGAGAGGCCCGAACCAGGATAAACACCGCGTGTCCCCGATCATCTGAGCATTGCTCGGACGCTAACCCCCCTCTCGAGCGAAGGGGCCCCTGTTGATTCCTCATTCAACAAGTAAGCTCGGCGGGAGCCCGTTCTCCAATCATCGACAGCTGGCGCCGTCCGTGGGGATCAACAGCGTAATCTCCGTTCGAGAGGAATCCCCGAGGATGTCAAATTCGGGAGATACTCGGAGTCTCTGTGCCTTCAACGATGTTGAGGATGATGACATGTACTACGCCGGTGACGGCGTGGTCGGTGTGACCGATCCAGCAGGCCACACCGAACCCGGGAGCCTTACCCCGGGGTCTGAAGTGCGAGGACGGACCCTCTGTTCTCCGCGCATTTCCCTCATTGATAACGAGGATGACTATGACGGACTCTACGATGGTCTGGACATACCAGATCATACCGAGTTCGATCGCGAAACAGCGTCTCAAGGAGATACGATGATGTCTCCCTCCCACTCATCTCACTTTCGCGACGTTAACATGGCCGGAAGCCGTGTCGAACCCGAGGTGGAATCCTCGGGGGCTGCTAAGCATGATCGCTATGAAGCGGCCAGGCACCACCTGGAGGCATCCTTGGGCAGGACCTTGGCGAGCATTCGTCGTCGTGCGCGGGAAAGGCACACTTCCAGGGAAAGAAACTCCTCCCGAGGAAACTCTCACGGGTGTCGTACCCCTGACCGCATCCTCGAGCGCCGCTAGAGTTCTCCGCCACATATCCTCCAGAACCGGGAGCGTCTGCAGGATTTGGCGGCGGTCGTGCGCGACCTCCACAGCTTTCCCGACCAAGTGGACTTAGATGCAGTTGGTATGGTCGTGGCCGAGGATTTAGAAAGGCTCGCCGCGGACCTGAAGGTCTCGAATCCATCTCATGATCGGGGTACTCGGAGTGTTTCCCGGGGCCATCGAGAGCACACTCTCGCCCGATCGCGCAGGGACGAGTCTCGGAGCCATGCATGAGAGGTGCTCCAGACGATCAACCCGATCCACAGGAACACTCGAACTAATCCCCGATCGACCTCGGGGCATCTTGCGCACGTCCACTCTGATTACGAGCGCTCCGAGCGCTCTACGACCGAGCGGTCACCAACACGCCGACCTCGTGAGGTATTTTCCCGACTTGGTCCGCGTAGTGGGCGATCGACGGGGGATGCTCGTGACGACCCTCGCGGCCGAAGAAACCACCGCGAGACCTCGAACTTCGGGTGTAGGGCCTTCACAAGCTCCCTTCGGAATGTCACGTGGCCAAGTAAGTTCAAGCCCGGGCACATCGAGAGGTTCAACGGGACTCAGAACCCGGATGAGTTTCTCTCAATCTACACCACCGCGATCCTGGCCGCAGGGGGTGACGAGGGAGTAATGGCAAATTACCTCCCAGCGATCTTGGATGGGGCCGCTCGTACTTGGCTCTTCAATGAGAAAGAAGGATCCATACGATCTTGGATGTAGCTCAGTATGGCGCTCCGAGCAAACTTCCAGAGTTGCTACATTCGCCCAGAGAAAGAGCGCGACCTCGAGCGCCTGATCCAAACGGAGGGTGAAACTCTGCGATAGTTTGTCCAGAGGTTCATCCAAGTTCGGAACTCGATCTCGAACATATCAGACGAAGCTGTTGTCCGAGCCTTCAAATTCGGAGTACATGACGTTCACTTCATGCAGGACTTGGAGATCCACCCAGACCTGACGGCCAACGAGCTCTTCCGAATGGCCGACCGGTACGCCAAAGCCGACGAAGTCGTCCAGTGGAAGAAAATGCTGGACGAAGGGAAGCTACCACCTTAGCCTGGATTAGAGGTCTCCACCAGCAAGAAAGGTTTGAACTCCGTGGACAAAAAGATCAAGAAGAAGAAAAAGACACAACCCTCGCCAGGTATAGTCGCCGCGGTGGAGCAGCAACAGCCTTGAGCATCCCAGCCACAGCGCTGGGGGTTCAATGCTCGGGGCAGAGGGCAACAACCTCGAAACCGCGACGATCGAAACCGAGGCGATCAGGCAATGCATCAGAGCGGCCTCTATTGTCTGCTCCACCAAGCGTACGGACACGACCTACGGAACTACCGGACATGGTCCTACCACATGGAGCAGTTCTACAGCGGCAAGGGTCCCATGCCATCACTCCTGGAGCAAGCGGAAAACAACAAATGTGGGGACAAGGACAACGACATGGAGTACCAGGAGCCCCAAAACCACATCGCGATCATATTCGGGGGCTCCTCCGCCTACAAATCTCGCTGAGATTTAAAGGATGCCGCGCGGGAAGTACACCACGCTACCCAGGGAAAACCCCCCGTGCAGCAGCTCAAGTGGTCCGAGCTACCCCTTACATTCTTCAAGGATGATTGTCCCTTTAGAATGACCAAGCCACAGAAGCTCCCAATGGTCGTGAGCCCGACCATCAGCAACACTATTGTGGGTTGAGTGCTCATAGACTCCGGGAGCTCCGTAGACCTAATCTCCGCCAAGGTCTTGGACGATATGCAGATCTCTCATTCCAAGATCAAGAGCGTAGCGATCCCCTTCTTTAGGATAGTCCCGGGCACCTCGATCAAGCCTTTAGGCCATGTCGTTTTGCCCGTCACCTTCGGAAGCCCGAGCAACTTCCGCACAGAAATGATCACCTTTGAAGTGGTCGACTTTGAGTCGGCTTACAATGCTATTCTCAGCAGGCCGGCTCTGGCCAAATTCATGGCCGCCACGCATCATGCGTACCAATGCCTGAAGGTTCCTGGACCTAACGGGGTCATAACTATAAGAGGGAGCCATAAGTCCGCATTAAATTGCGACGAAATGGCGTTGGACATGGTCGGCCAACTGCCACGCGCGGTTCCGACCAAGAGCAGAAGCATTCCCAGCATAAAATTGCCCTCCAGCCCGGAGGAGAGACCAAGGCTGTTCCACTCAACGGAGTCAGAACCCACCAAGGTCGTATATTTAGGATCTTCCTTAGATCCCAAATAGGAACTCGAGCTCATCACCTTCCTCCGAGAAAATTCGGATGCGTTCGCCTGGGAACCATCCGACTTGGCCGGAGTCCCAAGGGAGGTGATCGAGCACAGGCTAGCGGTTCAGCCTGATAAAAGCCAGTGCGACAAAAACTCAGACGATTTTCCCCGGAAAAGCAGGCGATCATCTGGGACGAGCTCGACAAGCTCCTCAAGGCCGGCTTCATTAGAGAAGTCGAGCATTCAAAATGGTTGGCCAATCCGGTCATTGTCAGGAAGAAGGGGGGCAAGTGGCACATGTGTGTCGACCACACAGGCCTGAACGCCGCATGCCCAAAAGACAACTACCCGCTGCCTAGTATAGACCAGTTGGTCGATACAACAGCGGAGTCCCAGATAATGAGCTTCCTGGACGCTTATTCGGGATACCATCAGATCAGCATATCACCTGAAGACGAAGAAAAGACCTCCTTCATTACTCCGTTTGGTACATTCTACTACACGACTATATCCTTCGGTCTCAGAAATGCTGGAACAATTTTTTTGCGCCTCATGCAGAAAACCTTTTCAGACCAAATAGGTCAGAACTTAGAGGTCTATGTGTACGACATAGTCGTCAAAAGCAAGCACGCTTCAAGTCATGTCGCCGACTTAGAAGAAACATTTTGTAACCTCAACAAGCATCGAATAAAGTTGAATACAGAAAAATGCGTTTTCGGTGTAAAAGCCGGCAAGGTGCTCGGCTACATGATCGGTCCACAGGGCATTGGAGCAAATCCGAAAAAAAATCAAGGCCATCGAAAATATGAGGCCTCCCACGTGTGTGAAAGAAGTACAGGCCCTAACCGGTCGGATGGCCGCTCTGAACCGCTTCATTTCACGATTAGGAGAGCGAGGGTTACCGTTCTTCAAAGCCCTGTGCAAGCACGATGGCTTCACCTGGACAGAAGAAGCTAACCGCTCGTTTGAAGAGCTAAAGTAGTACCTGTCCAAATCACCCATCCTAGTCATTCCCAAGGCGGGAGAGGCACTGCTGCTATACTTAGCAGCAACCCCGCAAGCCGTAAGTGTGGTACTGGTGGTGGAAAGGGATAGGGTTCAACGACCTATCTATTATGTTAGTGAAGTACTGCACGGTCCAAGGGAGCGTTACCATGAGGTTCAGAAGCTCTTGTACTCACTGCTCATAGCTTCCAGAAAGCTACGCCATTATTTCCAAGCCCACAAAATCGTGGTTCCAACCAGTTTCCCACTCAGGGAGATCCTGAGAAACCAAGACGCCAGTGGTCACATAGCAAAGTGGGCCATGGAACTCGCCGAGTTTGACATACAATTCTCGGCTCACACGGCGATCAAATCCCAGGTATTGGCAGACTTTTGTCGTAGAATGGACAGCTCTGGCTCCACCAGCGTATAAGCCTGCTGGATCCAAAGAGGATCGCTGGACCATGTATTTTGATTGGTCCCGAGCGTACGAACGCTCGGGGGCTGGTGTCGTGTTGGTCTCCCCAGAGGGAGAACAACTCCAGTACGCCGTCCAGTTGCACTTCACTGCGACCAACAACGCGGCAGAGTACGAAGGCCTCTTGGCCGGGCTACGAGCATGCAAATGGCTCGGAGTCCAACGACTTACTGTGAAGGGCGATTCACAGTTGGTCATGAACCAGGTCAACAAGGAGTATTAGTGTTCCGATACCTCAATGGCGCTTTACCTGGTCGAAGTAAGGAAGATGGAGAAGTACTTCAAGAATTTCGAAGTACTCTACATTCCTAGGAAGGACAATACCCTAGCCGACCAACTATCAAAAGTCGGTTCCTCCCAAACTGCCGCTCCAGCGGGGGTGCTCGTTGAGCACCTACACAAGCCCTCCATTCCCTCTGTAGAGGAGGCACCAGAGACTGGCGGTACGGACTCTCTCCTCGAGCAAGGCTCAAGTTGGATGGCGCCATTCGTCCAGTACCTCGCGCATGGGACACTGCCCGAGGAAGAAGTCGAGCGTTCCCGGCTTACAAGGCGATCTTCTCAGTACAGACTGATCGAAGGCGACTTATACCGCAAGGGTGCATTAGGAGTCCTCTCCAAATGTGTCTCTCAGGAGGAGGGTCAGTACCTTCTTCGGGACATCCATGAAGGAATGTGCGGAGCCCATTCATCGTTTCGAATGCTCGTGAGCAAAGCCTTCCGGTTGGGTTACTATTGGCCAACGGCCTTGGCAGATGTCCGGTTGATCGTGACGACTTGCCGAGCATGCCAGTTTCATGCTCGTAAGGTCCATCAATCGGCATATACGCTCCAAACCATTCCACTTTCGTGGTCATTTTTGACCTGGGGTCTTGATATCCTCGGACCTTTTCCTCGAGGTCGGAAGGGCTGCAAGCACTTGCTCGTGGCCATTGACACTTTCACCAAGTGGATAGAGGCCGAGCCCGTGTCAACCATCTCAGCCCAAGCGGCCAAAAGGTTCTTCCGGAACAATGTGGTAACACGGTTTGGAATACCCAACCGCCTCATCACAGACAACGGAACTCAGTTCACCAGTGAACTGTTCCAAGCTTACTGCGAGGAGGTCGGAACCAAGGTTTGCTTCGCCTCTGTGGCACATCCACAGAGCAATGGGGCAGCCGAATGAGCAAACGGGCAAATAATTCAAGGAATAAAAAAGAGGGTCTTTAAAAACCTCAACCAGCACAAGCAGGGGTGGGTGGACGAGCTTCCTTCTATCCTTTGGTCTATTCGCACCACGACAAGTTGAGCTACGGGTGAAACCCTGTTCCAGCTCGTATACGGTGCAGAGGCCATTTTGCCCACAGAAATTGTGCTGGGTTCCCCAAGGGTGCAGCTGGTCGACTCCGTCGACCAAGAAATTGAGTGGCTCGTCGACCTAGACCTCGCAGAGGCAACACTAGAACGGGCGTTACTCCGATCCGCGATTTACCTACAGGCACTTCGTAGGCACGCAGCCAAATCGGTTCGGCCAAGGACCCTACAAGTTGGTGACCTGGTCTTACGCCGAGTTCAGGACCTGTCGAAGGCCAACAAGCTAACCCCCAGATGGGAGGGACCTTACATGGTCGTATCCACAACATGCCCGGGGGCTGTTCGCCTAGCGATGGAGGATGAACGAGTGCTCGCCAGCACCTAAAACATTGACCAGTTACGTAAGTTCCATGTTTAGGTATTTTTCAATTCAAAGCGTCTTTTTTCCGCCGTCAGCGTTGTTTCTAAGTAAAATTCGGTTCTTTCGCCATTCTGTCCCTCCCATTCTTTCTAAAAGATGTGTGAATTACAGTACTTGCCCGCTAGTAAGCCGACCAAGTCTAGCACATCGGCACACTTCTGCTCACATTCTCAAGGATCAAATGGGTAGGACAAAGGCTAGAACGAGCGCTTCACTCTAATTCTCTAAGTTCAGCAAACGATCACAACCCACAATGCATGTGCACCAACCACTATGTCACCAAGCCCGAACGCCCGAGGGTTGTCTACATAAGCCGATCACCATCCGCGGTAGCCCTTCGCCGCATGACACGGTCGCACACAGACACCCTCAGGTTGGCCTTAGGCTCGGTTCTGACCTAGGAACGTTGGGCCAGCATGTGCATTGTCGACGCAAAGGCCCGTTCTATCCCTAACCACGCGAGCAACTATGCTCGCAAACTAGGGGCATGGCTTAGACGCATGGGGAAAGATAGAGCCGTGCGCGTATGTTTCTTTCGCTACTTAGCCCGTGCTCGTAACTCAGGTGCACGACATGTGCATAAGGGTGCTCGGCCGTGTGCGAAGGGTTACGCGCGAAATTTTATCTAACTCTCCTATGAACAAACCCGTGCTCGCAACTCAGGTGCACGACCTTTGTCCATAGCGGGGGCTAGTAGAGACGAACAATCATGTCTTTTTACGAAAAAAACTACGGTTTTTTAACCTCTTCTTCCCGAAGTGTATTCTCTCCCGTTGTTGCTCCTTTATTCTACAGGACGACCTTCAACCGTTTCAAAACATCCAGAACGAAGGCAGGTAAACAGACAAAATCAAGATTTCTATTTACGAGTCATTGATCGTCACATTACAAAAAATGAAGGGGAGGGGTACATCTACGGGTTGCCCCGACGCTCAGCCTGGAGGACGGCAAGCTCTTCCTTGATCGAATCAAGCTCGGCCTCGAGGTCCAGAACCTTCTTTCGAGCTACGTGACCTTCGGCAGCACTCTCTCGGAGGCGCTGTACCTCCTTGAGTTGAGCGTCTTCACGCTCCCGAGCTACCTGCACGGCACGGCGCAGGTCGGGGACCTCCTGCCTCAGTTGTCTCAACTCTCCCTCGAGATCGGCGCACTTGAGTTCCAAGGTGGCCTTCGCTGTTTCACTCTGAGAGAGTTGGTCCTGAAGCTCGGTGCTAGACTTCTTCGCGAGGGCCAGCTCCCTTTGATCAGCTGCACGCATTTCAGGAATCCGGTGCTAGAGGTCGGCGATCTTGACGTCCTGCTTGCTGTGATATTTCCAGTACTCCTCCGCAGAGACGGTAGAAGCGTCAATATCCTCCATGGCCTTAGCAGCGAACTACAAAGGAGAAAGCGCAAACCGCCTCAAAGGCCCGGTCGTGGAAGAAAGGGTGAAATGCCAGCAGAAGGAAACTCACCAGGAGAGCCCGGCTAACCAACTTGTCTTGGAGCCGTTAGCGGTCAGTCGCGCCATCCCTGAAGAATGGGTTAACCCAATCTTTCTCACCCTCGCCCCGAGCATGCGCTCCGCTCGGGTTGGGGGCGTGCTCCTCCCGAGCATCCGACACACCCGGTAAGGCGAGAGCGGCCTCCCGTTCCAAAACTTGCTAGCCTTAAGGAAGCTCTTCCCTCAAGATTTGCAAATCCTGGTCGTCCTCCCCTTGGGCGGGCCCCAAGGAAGGGCTTGGCTGGGGAAGCTCTTCCTCCGGCCCGGTCTCCGTGCCAGGGGGCTGCGCCTCAGAGGTGGTCTCCCGAACGACCTCCGGGCTAGGATCCGTGCTCGGGTCTCCGGCCAAAGGCAGTTGGTCGGAGGCCACCACCTCCTGAGCCTCAGGACTCGCCTCCCGGCTGCCTCCGTGCTCGGTGCCGCGCCGGCCCCCTCGTAAGGGACTAGGGCCATGGTGTCAGGCCGCTCGACCCCATGGGGGCCTTGCTCCTCTTCAACCGGAGGATGCTCGGCGGCCTCTTACCGGTGCTCGGTGGCCTCCAGGGAACCTGCTTGAGGAAGCTCCACCAGGTCCTCGGACATCACCAAGTCGATGATGCGCACGAGCTCGGCATCAACTGCAGAGTCGGCAATCTCCTTAGCCATTTGCCGGAGGTCCAAAATCGATAAGGGAGCTATCACGCCCACGGAGTGGGGTTAGCTTGGAAAATTAAGAAAAGTAGAAAAAATGGAAGGACCGCGCGAAGGTTACCTTCCGTCGGACGAGCATCCTCATCTTCAGTCTCCTCGCTGTGACCGCAGGCGCCCTGCCCACGGCGGCATCGTAGGCTTCGGCGACGGCCTCGGCCCGCTCCTGGGCCACGTCAGTGGCCCTCGCCATCCTGGGGTCGACCGACTTCATGTCGGCGTCCTCCAGGGTTAAGGCCGGGCGAACCGACGTGGAGCCCGCCGACCTTTGGCTCCTCCTGGAAAGAGGAACGATGTCTTCCTCCTCCTCCTCCTCAGCGGGGTCTTCGACCACCTGTGCAAGCCGAGCCTAGAGGATCTTGATCTGCTCCTCCAGTTGCTCCTTGCTCGCGGTAGACTAGGCTGCCGCCTCGGCTTTCTTCGCCTCCTCGGCCAACTATTGCAGGCGAGTCATCAACTCTGGCTTCTTCCTCTTGAAGTCGGCAAACCACCATTTGAGCTCCCTTACCTTCTTCCGATCAGCGTACTCCAGGTGGTGCTTGACCGGAGGCTTGGACAAGGCTTGGCGCTTGGAGCGCCTGGCGGGGGAGGCCGTGGAAGAAGGTTGGCGGCGCTTGCTCATCGTCTTCTTGCGCGCACCTCCGGTCGGGGCGTCCCCTTGCCTCATTGGCTCTACCTTCGCCATGGCAAGCTCGAGGGCGATCTTCTCCTGCGACCACGACAAAATAAGGCAAGTTCGGGACGGAATTCCCCGGGCGAAACACACAAAGGAACTTACCACATCGCCGCGATCGAAAATGTTCTTGGGGAACTGGCGATCGGGCTTCAACTCCTTCTCCTTTGGGACGCCGAACATCCCGACGACTCTCTCCTCGACCCAGTCCATTCTCGGAGCTATAAGGCAAACAAGACGTAAGGGACCAGGCCTTGTTCGGGCTAAAGCGAATACCAACAGGGGACCAAGAGGCATACCTGCATCCGCCTCACGGGTGATATCCTGCCACCCAGTTATCTCGAAGAAGGGGTGCTCCCACCTCCGCAGGGGAGACACCCGGTTGAAGACAAAGTCCCGGGCAATGTCCCGACCAGTAAGCCCCATCTGGGAGAGCTCACTGATGGCCCTAAGGACCCGCTCCTCCTCAGGCTACACGGGCGGGCGCGGAGTCTCGACGGCCGGGGCGACCTCCCCGGTGTAGGTCAGTTGGCTTCCCTCCCCTTTCTTCTGGTAGAACCAAAGGTCGGCCCAGCCCGACACCGAATCCTTCAGAGAAAGGAGAGGGTAGTCGTATGGTCGGCTGGTCCGAAGATGAAGGTAGATGCAGCCAGCGGGGGAGTTCCCGTTGGTGCGGAAGGAGGAATAGAAATGAAAAAAGAGGCTGGTTGTGGGAATCACGCCCACGTACGCCTCGCAGAGATGGGAAAAGATAGTCAGAGCGAGAATAGAATTTGGATAAAGGTTGGAAATATCGCACTCACAGAAGGCGAGCACGGAGACCAGGAACTCGCTTTCGGGCAGACGAAGCCCGTTGACGGCGAAGAGCTCACAAGAGACGATCTCTCCCTCCCACGACGCCGGTGCTCCGTCGCTGCCCGGCACTCGAGCGGTGTTCGGGTCGACATAACCTTCATCTACTAGCGCCTGGAGCCTCCTCTGGCTCATTTGGCTAACACCGAATCGCGCCATTGCAACAGAAAGTGGAGAAAGCAAGAATGAGGGTTCTTGAGCGAGTTCGAGCAAAGTGCGAAGTGAGGTCACCTCCCGCGTTGTTTGGGTTTAAAAAGGCAGTGAAAAACCGCATTTAACGCCGCCGTAACCTTTTGCGAAGCGACGTTTGTCCGTTACGGTCGAAACTACCCAGTAAATGCACGTTTCCCGAGAAACCGCATGACCGTTACAGAGACGCTTCTCGAAGAAGGAACCGACGCGACCAATCGATCTTTTGCCCGAGCACAACGTCTTGGTCGCACGACGGGACGGAAGCTCGATCGTGGCTTAGTATGCCTCCTACGAGTCTTTTAGGCCCAAGGGGAAGCCCGGGCCAGGTGGTTCTCCACTTGAGCCTCGGGGGCTAGCTGTCTGGGATTGAACTATTTACCATGAGAACCATCTCGCCCCAGTAGCCCAAAAGCCACCGACCATACAATACCCTCGGGGGAATGCCCGAGGAGAGCGTCCGAGCAACCCTATGCTCGGGCAACGAGCATACACATTCACCTGTTAAATACCGAATGCTCGTCTGCGAGCACGCCGGGCAGGTACGAGCAACCATGCTCGGATAGGCCTAGCGGGTGCTCGGGTGGATGGTCGGGGGGCTCGGTCAAATCACCAGGAAGGAAAGTGGCAACCAATCCGCCAAAGATCCATGGTAGGTGCGCCAGAAATTCAAAACGAGGCGCGATTCAAGAACTCCGGATCACGGGCGCGAAAGATATGGAAGAATGGCGTAATTATAAGGGGTAGTTACCATGTATACGACTTAGGACCTTGTATTTAAACCCTCCTGACCCCTGCGGAAGGGGAAAAAAATAGTGTACGCAGCTTTACAGAACTCAAACCATATACACTAGAGTAGGGTTATTATCTCCGTTGTGAGAGGCCCGAACCAGGATAAACACCGTGTGTCCCCGATTATCTGAGCATTGCTCGGATGCTAACCCCCCTCTCGAGCGAAGGGGCCCCTGTTGATCCCTCATTCAACAAGTAAGCTCGGCGGGAGCCCGTTTTCCAATCGTCGACACTATGTTTTTGTGCAAAGCTGGCTACTAAGGGTATGTACAATAAGATCACCTCACCTGCCTGTACATATCAGTTTTGGCTTATGTGAAAGAGTGAGAAAAGATGAGAGAGAAGAGAGCTGGCTGTTATTTAGTAGCCAACTTTATACATGAACATAGGTAGATTAGTTATATACAAGAGGGAAGAGATAGTTATTACACAACATCTAGTGTTAACTTTTAGAGATAGCTATTGTACAAGTTAGTTTTAATACTTACTCTAGATGACATAGATATGGTAAGTAGTGAACTTTGTTGTTGTAATTACTCGAAATAAGAGTTAGCTCTCTTCTCTCTCTTCTATATAGATTAAACCTGATATGTACAGACTAAGAGCCAACAAAAAATAGACTCGTTATACATGCCCATTTGCGAGAGCTCCCTCCAACGTATCCTAACAAAAGGTTACAATGATTCGTCCCATTATAAGTGCATTAGAATAGTATTCCATGCATACACCCAACCATGACACCACGGTTGAGTCGTTTGTTAGCGCCTTGTCTTTGTTTGCGTCTTGTTTGGACGATGTGCAATGCACGCTTCCTAACGGATCGTTCTGCCCTGCTTCATACGAGCGCGCACACAGTACAAAAAATCGTATCAGTAGGTTATAACGGAAAACGGGTATGGTTATCTGATCCAATACACAGTAAAATGAGTACTGTTCGTATGTACTCCAATTGAACATGTCTACGTATATACGGACAGCATAATCATTCTTGCTGGTACACTTTGGCCCTGTTTGGGGGGCTGCGCTTCAGCTGTGCTTCAGCTTTGGGCCTAAAGCTCCCCCAAACAGCACCAAGCATTTGCATTAAGCCACAATTGAAGCACCCCAAAAGCCACAGTGGTAGGGAGGTGCTTTTCCGGTGGCTTCACTCAATCGCCTCCCTGCTCGCTCAATCTCCCTCCTCTTCCTCGTCGTATCCCCGTCCGATCGCCTCCTTGACTCCCTCGGCTCCAGCCGCCACCTACCCGACTCTCTCCTCACTTGGGCCCACACGGTTGCCCCAAAAGCTACAGTGCAGCACTGTTTGCCAAACGATATATCAAAAAAGCCCACGGCCGACTACAAATTTGCTACTGACCTAACAAACCAAAAGCAGCTTTTCAGCCCAGCCACAGCTCCCCCAAACAGGCCCTTTAACAGGGCTCCGCTTCAGCTGTTGGGCTTTCGGGTCAGGTAGGTTATCTCTACTATTCTAAAGCAGCACTTGGTGGCAGTGGTCCGTTCTTCTTACGTCATTAATTGCCCTGCTTAATTGCCCTACGCAAGAAACGAAGCGTTGCTTTAATTAGAAAGCTTTCGCAAGAAACGAAGCGTTAAAGATAGATGTTTGATCTTGTGAAATAATTTTTTTATTTTTTAATATTTATTTTTCGTTATCAATTTTGTTTTTCGTAGCAACGCACGGGCATGTAACTAGTAACTTAAAAAGTATCACTTTCATCCGTTACTCCTCCCATATAAGTTATATAAATCTTAAAATAAACAAAAAAAAGTAATAATGGCTCACCCTACACTCATGTGTTTAATATCCAAAAAAGTCTATATAACACTCCAAACATTCTCAAAAATTCGTCTGGCACATTAAATTATGAAACCAGATATTTAGCCGTCTGAATTGTACGCCCCGGTTAAAATAACACTCTAATCCGGTTTCACATAGTGATATTGCTCGTGTTGCGTGATGAATAGACGATTTTGACACGTAAAATGAGACGCAAGATACACTTATGTGATTGAAAGGTGTGGTTCACAGTTACTAATTGTATAATTTCATAGTTTAGGTCTTGTTTGGCAGAGCTTCAGATCTTAGCTCCACTTCAGAGCTGAAACTTGTAGACTGAAATATAAACAAGATGACCCACATAAACACTCTTAGGCCCTGTTTGGCATGGCTCCAGATCCTAAATTCTTGTTTAGAGCAGGTGGAGTTATGCCAAACGGTCTAGCTTCAAAAAAAACTGAATCTGGAGTTACTTGAATCTGGAGCAGATTGCAGTTCAGTTTTGTGGAGCAGGGAAAAGGTTGCTCCCCACCTGAATCTGTAACCCTATTACAAGACTACCCATGAAGTTGAGTAAAATTACCCTCAAATTGCCCCTCAACAAAACCAACGTCGGGGGCCTCGGGGTTTGCGCAGACGCCAGAAGCTTCTCTCCTCTCGTGCTTGAGGGGCCGCCGCCGTTCGCTCCAATACCTAGCGATAGCATCAGCCCGGGGCGGCGCTTCTCCCGACATTGGCGATCGAAACCCGGAGTCCCCCCGTCGTCCGCGTCCTCCCCCACCCCCCGGCGTCGGCAATCTCGGGCCAGCGGCGTGCATCCCCCCGGCAACCGCAAACTCGGCTCGGCGACTTCCTTCTGGCGTCCGCGACCTCGGTTCGGCGCGCGCGTTATCGTCCTACTCCACCACATCTGCGACACTGTGCTCCTCTACCCTGACCCGACACTCTCTCTACATTGGTGGCTTGAAGGTAACCGTCCTTGCGTGAGAAAACCAACCTAATCCTCCATGGCTTTTGATATGTATACCAAAGAATAAATCTGGGAAACAAGGAAGAGAACTAAAGCAAATTAGCACGATTTATATGTCAATATGTGGGAAAGTGGGATCACCTTGAATTGATGCTGTTCAGTTCAAGTTTGGTTCTTTCATTCACATGTTTCTTGATGGTCCAGTTCTGAAGAGCCTAGATCGAATAGTCCTAGGATCAACTTAATGTGAGATATGTCTAGGATGGTACAGAACGATGTTGTTTAGAACAATCGTAATGAGGTTTTTACTAGCATTGAAACAAGATAAGTTGACACAAGATGCAAAAGATGAAATATTGATCTTTCTGAATAATCGTAATGAGGTTTTTTGGAATTTAAATGTATGAATGCTACATCTCAATGCTTTTAAATTTTGTTTGGACTTTAGGACAATAATTAAAGTTACTTTTAACTTGGACATCTTGACATTGGTTGCATTGGAATTAATCAGCAATGGTTACTATGAATTAAGCTTTGCAATGTTTTGCCATGTTTTCTGACTATGAATTGAGCTTTGCCATTTTTTCCGACTGTGAATTAAGCGTTGCCATGTTTTTCTGACTGCGAAGTAAGCTTTGCCATGTTTTCTGACTGTGAATTAATGAGCATTGGTTTATGTCGAAGTGTAAGCACGAGGATTAGAGAGATTCAGGCTGGCCACTAACCTCTTCCAAACCTTTAATTCTCACCATATTTCTGCTTCTGACCATGATTTATACATGTGAATCAAGAGTCTTATGTGCATTTTGACAAGAACACTAGCAGTCACATTGGTGAACTAGTTTGGAAATTTCAATGTGGTAAATGAACTGATAGAATTGATCTTGTATTGTTAACCATCTCATCTGCATTTGATCTAATTGGCAGTCACATATTGCTGATTAGTTCTAATTTTCCTGGATGAGTATGACGCCAACATCGTTTTGATATTAGTACAAGTCTGTGTAGATCCATCATCCCTGTAATGATGCTAATGGCACACTGTTATACCCGCCTTAGACTGAAATAAGGAACATTGTTATTCCAATTCATTAATCACATAATATTTTCATTTCGGAAGTGTTTCTAGATTGTTTTACTCAAACCATTTTTATGAGAAGTGATTGTTTTTATGTGTTTTGTATGCTGATTTTCAATTCCCCCCGAGGGCGCAGATGGCAAGTGTTGCCGAATGGAACGATGATAATACTAGAATAATTTGTGAATTATTTGCCGAACAAGTTAGTATTGGGAATCGACCAAATACCCATTTAAGCCATGTAGGCTATGCAACCGTAGAAAAGAGGTTCAAGGAGAGGACCGGCCTGGAGTACAACAAAAGGCAATTTAAAAATAAATGGGACAAATTGAAGAATGAATGGACCACTTGGAATAGATTACTCATGAGAGAGACTGGGGCTGGTTGGGACAATGATAAGGGTACCATTAAGATGGACAACGATTGGTGGACTAAAGCAAAGGCAGTAAGTTCCTTTTTAGCATTTTTTATTTATGAACTAATGTTTCACATAAATCATATTAATCATAATGGGTCTTTGTTTGGTTTTAATAGGATATTCCTGGTTGTGCTAAGTTTCGAAAACAAGGCATTCAGAATGCGGACTTGCTTAGGGTGATGTTCGAAGACATCACCAATGATGGTGCTGACCATTGGTCTCCTGCAGAGGGCAAGTTGCCTCAAACGCCCAAGAGACTCCTACTATCAATGTTGATGTTGAGGACAACATTGAGGAGGTGGAGGAAATAGAGCATGAGGACTCTCCTACTATTGCAACAGGAAAGAGAGCATCTCGGGTAGTTGCTAATAAGGGAAAAAAACCTAAGGTTGGGTTAGGACAACTCATGCAAGATCAGATTACAAGGATAACTGATCTGACTGAAAAGTCCCATTCAACCTTTGAGTCTTTTGTCAATAAAGACGATCCTTGTTCCATTAAACTTGTTATGGACATGGTGGTTGAATGTGGTGCAACATGGGACAGCAACGAGCTTTTTATTGCCACAGAATTGTTTGTGAAAAGGGAGCAAAGGGATATGTTTGTTACTATGCCCCCACAAGTTCGTTTCAACTGGTTAAAGAGGAAGTATAATGCTAAGTATGGGTCGTAGATGTTGCGTTGTGATGTAACAATACTTTGAACATACCCCATACCCTTATGTACGCTTTCTTTGTTGAACTATGTTAGATTTTTGAGTTATGAACCTTTTTTGCTTACTATTCATTTGTTTTGTGTGCTATTTGATATGTTTTTTCACATACGTATTGGTCGTTCTACTTATTATTGCTTGATGTCATATTTTTATGTATGTACAGATGTCACAGATAGTGATAGTGATGACAGCAATGGTTATGTTGAGGAGCATGAATTCCACAAGTGCGTGATGCAAAAACGCCAAGCTATGAATGTTCTATGCCTATTTGGGGCAACTCTTGCAGCTCAGTATTGTTCAACCTACATGGACAAGGCGGAACCTAGAACCTCAATTCTCAGCGGGATGGGTTGGTTGAGGGAGACATTATCTACTCCAGGAGAAAGTCATCGGATGCTACGTATGAACCGTACTATCTTCTTTGATCTTCATGATTTGTTGGTTAGTAAGTACAACCTAAGACCGTCCAAATATATAAGTACTCATGAGGCACTTGCAATATTTCTATGGATCTGTGGTGCATGTGAGTCAAATAGGAGAACACAAAATAGGTTCAAGCACTCAGGTGAAACTATTAGCAGGAAGTTTGATGAGGTCCTTCATTGTGTGGTTGCCATGGCGACAGATTATGTGAAACCCAAGGACCCTAACTTTTCCACTATACATAGTAGGATTAGAGATGATAAAAGGGTTTATCCACACTTGAAAGACTGCATTGGTGCTCTTGATGGGACTCACATTCGTGTATCTATGCCACTCGACCAACAAGTTAGGTACATTGGGAGGTCAGGAAGTCCATCTCAAAATGTGCTGGCACTATGTGACTTTGATATGCGTTTCACATACGTATCTACGGGTCAACCGGGTGCTATGCATGATACTAGTGTCTTATACCATGCATTGAGAGTGGATCGAGATGTCTTCCCACATCCTCCACAAGGTAACTCACTTTTACTCATACATGAAATTTCCTCTCTTTAAGCAATATACTATCATTGACTGAATCTATTTTCTCATTAAGGAAAGTATTACCTTGTGGATGCTGGTTATCCTAACCGATCGGGGTATCTAGCTCCATATAAAGGCGAAAGGTACCATGTTCCCGAGTTTCATAGAGGTACAGAACCAACTACTGTCAAGGAGAAGTTCAACAGAGTACATTCAAGTGTGCGTAATGTGATTGAGCGATCGTTTGGAGTATGGAAGATGAAATGGCAAATTTTGCTCAAGATGCCGAGTTATCCAATGATCAAGCAAAAGATGATTGTTGCGGCTACTATGGCGCTTCACAACTTCATACGTGAGCATGCTAGCGTAGATTGGCATTTCCGCAGGTGCGATCGCGATCCAGATTATGTTCCTACCATTCCATCAAGATATCAAAGTAGTGCAATTTCTCAACATGCATCTGATGGCTCAACATCACAACCAAATGATCGGTCGATGGATAGTTTTCATGATGAGCTTGCAACCGCTATTGCTCTTTCTTGGTGACATCAAGATATATGTCGTTAGGTTAAAAATTATAAGTATTTTCTTTGTGGAATAGTTTATCTAATGGCAATAGTCGAGTTTTATTTTGAGAAGCACATTCAAATGATGTCCCACGTTGAACACAATGAAACAACTTGCGTACAAGGCTTGGTAGTTGTTCTGAACATTTGGTTCTACCCAAGCGAGAACACTGAGCTTGCTATCAAAATCGGAGACCTCGCCTCGTGCCGTCGCGCGCGCTAGCTCCTCACCACACGCCGTAGCCAAGCACCGCCTCGAGATCCTCAAGCTCGCCAGGAAGGATGCTTGATATCAAAATCGGAGACACATACATCATCAACTAATGTCCCAATCGGACACATATCAGTGATACATGTATCATTGACGTATGATCACGTGTATTGTTCAATGTCTGATTGCTTGCAACGAATCAAACGTCACACAAAGTCAATGGCTACCAGTATGTACAAGAGAGTATTATTGGTAATTTATACATAATGCCCCCATTTTAGAATCTGGAGTCCGCCTCTTATCCAAACAGTCCCACAGACAGCTCCAGATTCTTAAAGAATCCACTCCACTGAGAATTTGAGATCTGGAGCTAAAAAACTAGAATGGAAGCCATGCCAAACAGCCATGCCACAACTCTAGCTCCATAAATTTAGTGAAGCTAGGAATACCCAACTCCACAAACTCCACAGATTTGGTGGAGCTGGAGCTCTGCTAAACACCCCCTTAGAATACTAGGTAGATTTTCAATCAAAATTTACGGTGCTATATACATTTTTTTTTGTTTAATGCTTCCAACAGCGATAGTAAAATACTAGAATTACCTCAAAACTTAAACAGTCCAGCGGTGGCCCCCACATCCGACTGGACAGGGAGAGCAGTCACCGACACGGTCGAGTTGGGTTGACAGTGCCGAGTACCGGTGGGCGTGCCAACCATTGATGTCACAATTATCGGGCCCAAAAAGCGCCCTCGGACTCCACGCGGCGCATCGGAATCCGGGGCTCCAAAGCAAGACGCGACCAAAGCCACCCCCATCCCCACGCTGCGCTGCACTCACAGGCATATCACCTTCTGTTTGTCCGTCTCACAAATTAAACTCGCGATTCCTACTCCAAGATTACTTCGACACAACATAGGGGGCCGTTCGATTGTCAAACCAAATCTTACCAAAAATTAATACACTACCAAATTAATTATCAATATTTTGATAAAAATAAATAAACTAGAGTACCAATAGAGAAAAAAATCTTACCAAAATTTAGTTACAAACCAAATGCTTATTAAATTTGGTCAATACTATCAAAATTTGATAAGACAAGCATTGTTAACCATTGTAACCAAACCAAACATGCCCTAAGACCCACAAAGATCGGCACCAAAAGGTCTCAAATGCTAGTCGCTGCTATAGCCACCGATTAAGAGTGTGTTTAATTGTTTGCATCAAGTGATACATATATGAAATGGTGTAAGAAAAAAACATCCATATGTTTAGTTATTTGAATGAAATCTTGAAAGATGGGATATAAATCTGAAGGATATTTTCTATAAATACTAAACCATTATATTCACCTAAAGCAATAAAATCAAATAATACATAACCATTTCATCCTATTTTACCTAATCGGGATCCCATGTAGTCATGTGGGGACTGCAACTTAAGTAATCCCCGCATGACTATCCGATCGAAAATAGATGGTTCATATCGGTTAAAAATATAGTGCTAATTTTTTCTTGTACAAAAACACTGTTTATCATACTGTAGAAAAACACCGTTCATTTTATTTTTAGCCGATTCAAACTGTTCTATGTCTCAATCAGACGAACCTTACACGTGAAAACCGTTTAAATTACCGCAAAAGACCCCAATCTATTTCACCTTGTCTTACCAACCCAGCGCACCCTAACAGAACCGCTCCCTGTCATCATTGTCAAAAAGGTCTCGAAACCTACTAGCTGCTTTGTCAGTTTGCTACTGGCTTTCTGGTGCCCCATTGGGCTTTGGACTTTTTAGCCTCTAGTTACACCAGTATAATTAGTATAATTAGGGATAAAAACAGATCGGATAGTTTCCGACCGATTCGAATAATTTTCAGATACGGATTCTGTCGAATCGAATATTTGTCGGATACCAGATATACACCAGTATTATGCACCCCACCCCACCCCGATGTGCAGAAGGCTCGGTTTATCCGGCCCTTGGCCCGTTGCACAATTTTCTTTTCATGTTTGACCTTTCGAAGAAATTACAAATCTAATCTCTTTTTAACCATAAAAAGCACGTATAACGTATTATCTACCGCAACCCTTACCCCTATAGGTATCTACCAAACTCGAGTATTACGACTGAGATCAGATACCACGGTAGCTTACCCTGCCAAGCCAGGGTACTAGGTACCCCGTCTTGCTAAACTCGGGTATTGCGGTTGCCTGTATGTCATGATGAATGCAGCGCTGCTGATATACCGTAGTAAGAGAGCACGGTAGGCTAAATGTGTCGTCTAGTATTACTCCTACGTTCAAAAAGAGATTAGATTTACAATTTCTTTTCGAAAAAATCAAAAGTGAAAAAATGTGAAAGGGGGCCAGGGGGCTAAATAAGGTAAAGATCCCCCCCCCCTCCATCCCTCCTTGAATCTTGGCAGCCTCTGCTTGGTTGCACCACGGTCACTTCTCACTTGCAAGCTCTTATTTGTGCCAGCAAGAGCAACGCCACCGCACACTGCAAGAGCAGAAGCAGCAAGAGAACAACCGCGAAGAGATGGGTGCGACATTGTGCGGCGTGCAGTGCTACTGCTGGTTCCTCGCGTTGCTGCTCTGTTTCCAGTTCTTGCGTCCATCGCAAGCCTTCAAGGTACGCTGCGTACGCACAGTCACACACTGCATGTTCCGTCGTCGAGTCGCGTCGTCACCGTTCATGCGCGCGCGCGCGCGCGTGTGCAAACTGCCAACGACAATGTCGTGTTAATTTGTGGCGGAAACGTGCGTGCTCAGCTGCGTGGTGGCTACGACGAGGAGAAGGTCCCGCTGGCCGTCATCGTGCCGGACCCTTCGCCGGAGCTGTCGCCGCTCGCCGCACCCCCGCCGGTGTCCGGCGTGCAGCCGAGGCTGCCGACGGAGCGCTGGCGGCGCGGGCGGGGCGAGGAGAGGCGCGGCACGCACGCTCCGGGCGCCGCCGCAGCGGTGCTCGCGCCATCGGCGCACGCCCCAGCCTTCGCGGAAGCGCCGGCGCCGGACTCCGGGAGTGGCACGGCTTTCATCCGTAGCAGCCCGGCCGTGCCGGTCCCGCGCGGCGTGACGGACACGGCCACCATCCTGCCCATGCCCGCGCCCGGCGACGAGCGGCAGGTACTACCACCGGGCCGAACACCTGACACTCCAAACTAGCTATAGCAGCCCACGCATGTCTTCGTCTTTCCTTCTCTTTCCGGCTCCTTTTCTTTCCCTTCTTTCTAGTAGTATTTAACTTCTTTTTGTAAACAGTAATAACTTTCAAAAGCGTCTCCTCACTAAAGCTTTAATCTTTTCACTCTCCCTTGCTCAGTTTCGTGATTCCTTTTGGCCATTTCGATCTTCTTGTTCTTTCTGTGTTAACTAGTTTTTGTTTGCTCGGCGATAATATTTTTGCATGCAGGACGTGGGGGCAGCTGCTTTGGTTCGAGCCGGTATGGTGCCAGTGGTGGTTGGGTTCATGATGATGGCGTCGTTTGGGGCTTTATGGTAGCTGTTGTTCTTGAGCAGTCTAGCAGAGATAAAAGTTTACTTCTTTCTTTCTTTCTTCTTCTTCTTTCTTGCTGTTTCTTTCTGTGCCCTGTTCTAATCCTCTGTAAACAAAGCTCGTCTTCCTTTCCTTTGCGCCCACGTTCTTGTCTTCCTTTCTGACGTAACACTACGCAGAGACTAAAGTTGCTGCTTAATTTCCATGCATGCCATGCCATGCCATGCGCAGGATAAAGCATTGCCGTGCGTGATGCTCGTACGTACTGAAACAAAAGAAGGCACGATCGACGGAAGGCGCTAGTGCAGATCCTTGGTACAACGTCGGGTTGGGGATTTGTTACGTGCAAGCGGTGCAGTGCAGGTCACAATGGCAAGAGCAGCACTGCACTGCATTGCATTGCACTTGCACATGCATGGCAAAATAGTAATCGATGAATCGATAAGCCAGATTCTAGCAGCAACCAGTGACAGGCAGGGATACGATCAGCTCGGTTGTTCAGCTTCATTAGTTCAGTTCCTCCCCTGCTCCCATTTCGGAGTGGTCTTTCTACCAGAGTGGAATCAATTTGCTCACCAAGTTACAAAGCCGTCGCTCTGTATTCGCTGGAAATAAATTCTCTAGGTTGTGCTGCATAAAAGGACCTGTGCAGCATCACGTCACGTGTTATGTCAGTGAATCTCCACCATTGCATTAATTAAAGGGATTAATTAACTGACACCCTATTGGCTAGGACAGGAAGGCGGCGGCGTCCTCTGCGGCGGCCCGTGCATCGCCAGAATGGAAAAGAAACGCCAAAGAATCGCGCGAGGGAAACCAGGCCCACCAGTCGGCGCATGGGAGAGGGGAAGGGCTGAAGGAACTCGCAGCTTCTTTTAAATGTCCATCCGGTATTCGTTATGATTTTAGATATTAACATGATCTATAAAATACATTCTTTATCACCAGTTTTTATTATAATACAATTATAAAATATAATAAAATTATAATACTGTAAGAGTACTTTTTGAGAGAAATATATAAATATGATTTTTCATGTATTTAATTTAAATATTTTAAAAAGATATTAACTACCAAAAAATTGAAAAATTTTCTATACTTA
This sequence comes from Rhipidocladum racemiflorum, assembly GCA_036346355.1. Taxonomy (NCBI): domain Eukaryota; kingdom Viridiplantae; phylum Streptophyta; class Magnoliopsida; order Poales; family Poaceae; genus Rhipidocladum; species Rhipidocladum racemiflorum. The sequence goes on along the minus strand of CM070572.1, from coordinate 56,151,354 downwards.
TGTCTAAAGTAGTTGATGATGGGCTGGATTATAGATAGAATGTTTTTTTTTTACAAGCTGTGTTTTAGAGATCGAGTACAGAGTACAGACGAGCTGAGTACAGGATTATAGATAGAATGCTTTTTTTTAAGAAAGGGTTGTTTTTCCGCCGGACCGGTCCAGTTGGTCGTGCCGTATCGTATCACCCATCGTGCTAAGTTTCCACGCTAAACGCAACCCATTATTCGTGCCGTGCTGGTGTGACCCGAAAACATCTGTACCATATTGTGTTTTAGACCGTGCTCGACGATCATACTGAGGACCGTCCTAGCAAGGCACGATGTATTTCCCAAATCTAGGCTTCAAACTAAGCATGATGTTGTATAATACGAAAGTTCAGAGTACACATACGATAGCAAAAGTCAAATAGCTCACGTTACAAATTGTTCACCGTAGAGCCAATATCACAAAATAAGTAAAAAAAAAAAAAAACTTCCAAATTCATCATCATCACTAACTTGTAGGAAAAATTCGAACTTCAAACGTAACCAATCAATCATTTAAATTTTGAGAAGCATGTATACATGCTTAGAATTTCCTACATCATTAGGAGAGTAATTTTCTTCTTCTTTACATCTCAATATACCAATGTTGTACCCTTAGACCCCGTTTGGAATATGGATTTGCTCTAGTAGTACCTCGTAGGAATTGAACTATCAACTATCACTACTAGAAAAACGAGCATCATAAGCGGTACCTCTACAACCGGTAAATTTAGAATCTATTGTGATAGTGCATCACAAGCGGTTCAATAGCCACGAGCCAGGAGAGAACTTCTACAACCGGTTGGAGACACCAACCGGTTGTAAAACCCAATTTCTACAAGCGGTTTGTGTCCCTAACCGGTTCTGGACTTCTACAACCGGTTGGTAACACGAACCGCTTGTAGATGTAGAAGCCCGGTTTTCGAAATAATAAAAGGAATGCTTGTCCTATTCTATCAGAGATCACGCGTGGGTTGGTTGGTTAGATGAGTGAGACGTGGGTCTCGAGGAGAGGTGAGTCGTGGGTTCGAATCCCATTCCTCGCAATATTATTTTTTCTCTTTTCAAGTGGCTTCTACAAGTGGTTATAAAACCGCTTGTGATACTGCCGTGAGTATCACTCGCGGTTGCTTTTGCAGGTGGTTTTGAACTGCTTGTAAAATTCTTCTCTGCAGTAGTGTATGCCATGTAAAATACTTCCATTCCAAATAGGCTCTATATGCCAACTATGTTATTGCATTTATATATTTTTGAGCTATTAATGATAATTCCTAGATTTTCGGAAAAAGGAATTAGAGGGTAACTGAACCAATGAACTTAATAAATCCGACACTTATACGGAGAGGTCGTCGCTGGTCAAAGGCGATCCCTCAAGCAAGTACATGGCCTCGTCTGTGGGCACTGGATGCAGCGATCGTCGGCGGCACCCAGAGTATACACCCATTCAGGAGGTCCCCTAGATAGGCCTGTCTCCGGCGAAGTCGCTAAGGAAGTTGCAGTGGTACTGGATAGTGTGTGACGGACCACCTTTTTAGGGGCAGTGCGAAAACTCACAACAGTTACCCAAGAAGACTAACTATTGGAAAACAAGAGTACATTTGCCTGACAAAAGCAACTTCAACACTTTTTATTCAAGTAGATGGCCTAACGGCCGAGTTTTTACAAAAGGAAGCATCCGAGCTTCTAGATTACATTACCAAAAGAGAGAAACCACAGGCAGGGCCTGAGCGAAGACAAGACCTAAAACCAGACTAAATCGCCATCTACGATCTCCTGGTAGGCTCCAACATCTTCGAACTCTGAAGGGGGGGGGGTGGGGGAAGGGTGAGTACAGAGTACTCAACAAGTCGTACGGAACCACTGAATACTACATGTAGGGGTATCCAAGGGATGGCAATAGGATTAAGTATCTGGATGCAGTTTTATTTTCTAACTCATTTTACATTTGAAGCACGGACCATAAATAATAGTGTAACACCCCGGCATCTAATATGCCTGAATGCTACCAAACATAAGCTGAACCACATCTAAATACCATAAATTAAGGTAAATTCCAGCAAAGGAGTAAATGCTAAAAACCGAGATTTCGGCAGCATCTCCTTTGTGTTAACATGATTTGAAGGAGCAACAACAATATAGCAATATAAGGCAATATGAGAGACAACTAAAACAGCAATAATTAAAGACTTAACATCAATATAAGTCTACTTTCCGGCATTTAATGTCTCCAAGATCCAAACGAACAATAAGACTCTCATAAGCAAAGCTAAACCTTAAAGCAATAATCATCACACGCAATTTATTATCAAACACTAATTGAATGACTTGTGGAATCAACTGAATGAAGCTACGTGTGTAAGTGTGACTAGTTCCTTTCCCCGCATGCCGGTCTCATGGTACCTAAAACAACAAGAAAACACAAGCGTGAGTTCAAAACTCAGCAAGCATATTGCAATGGTACAACAAGAACAATTTCACGGCAATATCATCTCACATCATGTAAACCATCTCATTCATGATCACATATCATTATGTATGCAATGCGGTGCTATGCTCATGTCTCCGTGGAAACTCATACCGGTATGGTTGAGTACACACCCGTCGGTGTGCACCCTCTCCCCCATTCCATCCCGAAGATGGAGGGTGCCTACTCGCTTCCGTTCACCGCGGTGAATGGAATCACGATGTAGGACTTACTCATTGGCTCTCCGGATTAGTCATAACTTTCTCACCGACCTTCCCGGACTAATTATGACTTTCTCACCGCCCGGGCCATGTAATCATGCCATGTATGCAAATATGCCACATCATAATCAACTTGTACATTAACACATGGCATCATAACATGATAAACATACTCATCATATCAATGGCAATCATTAAAGCATGGCAATTGATCATCACATATAATCAATCTCATCTAGTCTCAACTAGCAACCTACAAATCGCTATCCATCCATTACAATACACTTGCCTCAACCACGGGCGACGGATTGGCGGGAAGTAGTAAGCCCTCCTGGGGTCACACCACCTGCACATAGGGACCACACACTCACAATCAAGCCCACAAAACAGTACGCAAACCCTCATCTACCCCGACATTGCCAACTACTCGCAAAACCCGAAAATAGCGGTTTTGTCCCGTCGGGACAGCAGCCTTCCAAAAGGCATAACTCGGGTTCTAAGACTCCTAATCAATTAAACGAGTACATCCTCGCGTAGATTAGGAAATTTCCCAACTTTTTCTAGGTATAGGGAAAGACTGATTCGGACTCTAAAGTTGTTTAATCTACAAAATACCGTGATCTGTTTCAATCACGTCACAGATTTTAACACGCTCGGTAAAACAGCCATAACTTTCAAACGGCTGAGCGGAATTGGACGTTCTTTATATCCACTGAAAGATAATGAAATTATCTACAACTTCTTCAACATCCGTACGACCAAAATCCGACTCTAAATTGGCGAAAACCTAAGCCCTAGGTCGACTGCTCATGCTGCCCGAAACAGAGAACGTGGCAACTTCTAGATTTCATCTAATTTACTCAAATCCAGCACCACCAATTGATCTAAAAACTTGATAAACACCCTTAGAACAGTACCTAGACCAACCCCATGGATTCCCATGGCCATACCTTTGCCCGACGCACGAAAACTGAAAGGATCTCTTCCCGGTTCGCTCCTCACTCCTTGCTCCTCGCTCCAATGGATGGATCCTCGAGGTGCAGGGGTGGGGAGGCTACCCTAGGGCAGCAAGGGGGTGGAGGAGAGGTGGTGGAGAGGTGGGGAGCAATGGGGGCAAGGGGAGGGGGCGCACGGCCACAAGGGAGAGGGGGATGTGGGGGGTGGCGGCTAGGGCAAGGAGGAAGGGGAAGGGGGTGCACATAGGAGGGGGGGTGGGGTGCATGGCAGCAGGGGGAGCCCCCTTTTTAACAGCCTAAACAGGATTCACAATCCTAAATGGACTCATACTCCATTCCACCAAAGCCCACAACCCTTTCCCCTAGGCCCAAAACTCCCCAGAAAGGCCCAAACTCCCAGAAACGCTATTAAACCTCCTACGATATGGTTTTAACCTCCAATACCATATTTCATAAAGTTTTTGACCTTAACATTCACATTAAATAATGTCACACCATTCCGTAGTGTCACAAATAGTAAGGGGGTTTCCACAAGTTCAACAACAAACCGATTTATCCAAATTTACCAAAACAGTAACTTGAGCTTAGTTACGGGTGTCACCCCAGTTCAAACTTAACTTCATTTACCGGAAGTACGGCGTAATCGATTACCATCAAGATTAACTCTGCAGAGGGGCTCAACTTTACCCACAAGATATCTACAACTTTTAATGCCAATCGCGAGTTTTCATGCAACTTAAATGCATGTGGCCCAGTTTAGATTATCATAGCGTTTCGTTTAATCATTCCTGTCCTTTAGTTGTTAACTGATAGATATACAGCTACCTTGGACTCACAGTCCCCATTAGCATCTACAGTTGTGAGAACCAAGAATGTCACTACGGACCATTCCCGTTCCACCCCTCCGGTATACTTCCCTGCCGGGAAGGCCGGTCCCTATTCTCTCCAGAGAATAGTACCACCAATAAGTTCAATTATTATCTCAGGAATGACTAACCTACTGTGCTATGTCGGATACTGGTCCACCGACCAGTTCGACTTGTGGTTGAGCGGAAACTAAGTTATTTACTTCTGCTCAAGGGGATTATTAACCTTACACTGCTAAAGATCAAGCCTTCAAACCACAAACCCAATCCGGTACTCACAGTACCGGCCACCAGACAAACTGAGGCATTAATCATTAGCCGGGATCGGAATCTCATCCACTCCGGGATTAATCCGATACTGTCCCCCAAACTGTAGCACTTTTCTCAAACTAATCGAACCAGCAGTTCGATAACAATTCTTTACATTTTCAAGGTTTTGAAATTTACTAACCTAGCATAATATCTAATTTAATCATGGCAATAGTAATTTTCTAGGGTTACAAATGGATATAATCTGATTCAATATTTTCAAGTAAGTTTCATGAGCAATCTGGGATTAACTAGTTGTCATGTCATTCTAAAATACCGGATTTCAATATTTCAAATATACTGCAAAGTAATGCGATAGAAATTAATTTATTAACTATAACATGGCATGAATAGGTTCAACATGATCAAAGGGGTACGGTTTGCCTTGCTCGGCAGCTGGATCGGTTGAGTCGTAGAGGAAGTAGTCGTACGGGGCTCCCGTCTGGTCCAATGTCTGCTCCGGGAACTGCTCTGGCTCTAGTGACTGCTCCTGCTCCACCGGCGTCTCAACGGGCGAATCTAGCGCGGAAAGGACAACCAACATAAGTAAACGACAAAACAATAACTGAGAAAGAAAAGGAAACTGAAACGAAAACCGAAAACCGAGCCGGAAGAGAACGTAGGGCAATTCTGGGATTTTGGGAATTTTCGGAGTCTCGGATTTGGGAACGGACGGCATTTTTGGACTCAGGGGATCGAGACGGTTCGGAATATGTATTTGGTGGGGCTCTGGGTTTTTCCGGGATTTTTCTGGATTTTCTGGACTATTTTTGGAATTAAAACGAATTTTCGGAATTAATAAAATGATTATTAAATTCGAAATTCGGAAACACTGTTTCGGCAGTGTTGGGCTTGCCCTTCGGATGGACTGGGCCGAACGGCCCACACGGTGGCTTGCGGCGTGGGGCGAAAGGCTGGCGCGTAAAGGCCGCCCACGCGAAGGCTGCGGCTGCGCTTTGGCTCGCTCGGGCGGGGCCACCGCACAGGGAAGGGGAGGGGGCTGACGGGCGGGGTCCACCCTTCAGTGGCGCAGGGCACGGGGAGGGTTAGGGCTAGGGTTCGCACGGGGGCGGCTGGGTCTCGGCGGCGGTGGCGCTGGACGGTGCAGCGGCGGCCGGAGGCGAGGGCGGAGGGGCAAAGGGGTAGGGAGAGCTCACCACTGAGGAGAGGGGAGCGGGGTGAGTTGCAACGGGAGCTCGACGGGGGCTTTTATAGCCGCCGCGCGGGAGCCGAACGCTCGGGCGACGACCAAGGCGGGCAAGCGGCGCGACAGTATGGCACAAGACGGCGGCGGCGCGGCTGCAAGACGGCGCGGCGTACGGAGGCGGAGGTGACGGCCACGGGCGGCGGTCGCGGGCCGGGCCAGCGAGGCGAGCAGGCCGAGGGGACTGAGCCAGCTGGGCCGGAAGGAAACGGTCGGGAGGCCCACGAAGCAAAGGAATTCGGCCCAACAAGGTAAACGAATTCAAACTCGTTTTCCAAATTTCCAAACTCCAAATTCGAATGCAAATACAACTCCAAACAAAAACCAACGAAAATCATTTTGAATTTGAGGTTGTTTCAACCTACCCCACTTAAAATGGAATCTCGTCCCCGAGATTCATTTCGCCTGGGAAAATAGGTTGGGAAAATTCTGCTGCAATTCCGACTCCTTCTCCCAAGTAGTCTCTTCGAGCGTATGATTCTTCCATAGCACTCGGCAGATTCTGACATTCTTTAACTTGAGTTCCCTTTCCATTGTTTCCACAATCCTGACTGGTTCCTCGTGATATGTCAAATCATCCTTCAGATCTATCCCTTTCAACTGCACTTGCTCTGACGGCTGACGAAGACATTTTCTCAACTGGGATACATGAAAGACATTGTGTACCCTTGGGAGCTCGGAACTTAACTGTAACTTGTAGGCTACTTCTCCAATTCTGTCGGTCACGGGGTACGGTCCAACGTACCTTGGGGCTAACTTCCCTTTTATCTGAAAACGACGAACGGGCTTGAAGGGTGTCACTTTCAGATAAACAAAGTCTCCAATTTGATAACTGATATCCTTTCTCCTTGTATCTGCATAACTTTTCTGCCGGACTTGAGCTGTTCTCAGGTTTTTCCTTATGATTCTCATATGGGCTTCTGCATCATTGTCGGGACCCCAAATTTGCAAATCCGGACCCTCTGTGTATTCAACACTAGTCCAGGAACGCGCTAGTGCACACAGTCTTAACATCGGTAAATATCACAATCATACCATTCGATACTAATAAAGCACTTTATTTAAATAACTAATCAAGTTACTCGACCTTATGGTCAAGTCACAAATGTACGCCTCGCAGGGCGAAACTTATTAAGAGAGAAATAGTAGCAGCGGAAAACCAAATAACTTCGTGGCGCCATCCAGTATACCACAGGCAACTGACTGGGCTCGCTCCCTAAGTAGACGGTTCCTCGTGGAGCTCCTCCTCCAAAGCTGGTGTAGTTTCCTCTTCAACTGGTGTTGTAGTGTGGCAAGGGTGAGTACTTGGTACTCAGCAAGTCATGCACAATGCAAAGCTAATATACTATATGCATGGCTTGATACAAAGGAATAGCTCAAGGTATATTTGCGATAAGAAAGATTTGACAAGTAGTATAAGTAGATTCGAAAGCAGTAGAAACAAGTAAAGCATAAATAACTTTTCAAGAAGTTTAACAACCATCTTCACATCCTAAACCACATTTCCATCAACATCATTATTAATCCAACCCAACCTTTCAGATCCAAGTTATTTTTGAGAAAATCTAACCCTTGACTGTAATTCCCGAGCGATGTCCAATACCGCGGACACGGCTATTCGAATAGATTCTACACTCTGCAGAGGTTATGCACTTTACCCACAAGATACAAATAAACACCACAAAGGCGAGTTCCCGTAACAAAGTCTTTCTAAACTTCTAACAATACAAGTGGTCCTCCCTGCTATTGCACACTAACCCTTCCCTTAGCTAAGGCGAAGTTTAGGCCAATCAACCGTTAGATGGGTACCTGGCCTCACTTCCAGACGCCTCCCCGCACAACTTACACAAAGGGTGTAGTTGACCTCCGAGGTCCCACAGTGCGTTATTAGCAACTTAGTCAACTAGGTCCGTCCCATTACAGACATGTGGTTGCACGTTAGACCCAGTTCAAAGGCTTGCAAGGTTAAGTCCTTAGGGTGACCAGGGCAAGACTACCCGAAGAACCAAATCAACATCCCCAATGCCACAACTGGCCCACCTGATTACTCTTGCCACATGCCCCGGTCGAAAACTATTTATCAATCCCTAGTTGATTACCATGCACCACGTGCCATCAACATCACATGATACCTTTTCATAACAGGTTCAATATATCATTAAGTCAACATTAGCATTTGTTTGTCCAAAATCATGTCATGAGCACATAGCAGGTCTAAGCAGTATACTACAACGGTCTAAAACCCATGTTGGCAATCTAATAATGTCCAACTAGTAATCCACAACTAGGGTGACAAGGGTCATGGTACATACTTAAGTAATCAAGGTGTCATACAGCAAATTGGTATTTATCTAACCCCCATGTTTAAATAAAGTATTTTTCTAATTGAACTAGCATGCAATAGTTTAAATCAAAATAGATTTCGAAATAGGATCAACATGGTCAAAGCACAACTTGCCTTCAAAAAGTACTTGTTCTTGGTCTTGAGTTGGATCCTGAGTCAATACTTCTCCTTCGAATCCTTCCGGCACTTCAACGTCTACTCGTAAAGTGTGCAAATAGCAAATACACAAATAAACAATAGGCAAAAAGTGTCCAAACATCCAAATAAAATCCATAATCAGAGAGAACATAATTTTATGAATTTTTAGAAACTGGAATCGTCAAATTCGGAGTTAAAACGCAAAAGTTATGATTATTTAAAGTTTAAATAATCAATTAAATAATTTTAAAGAGAAAAACTTTAGTCCAAAAATTAAATAAAATTCATATTTAAATAGATCTCAATTTTATACGAATTTAGAAATTTGAATCACTCAAATCGGAGTTGAAACGCAAAAGTTATAAGCGTTTGAAGTTTTGAAATTCAAATCAATTATTAAACCGAATTATTAAATCATTTTCTTTTCGGAAAATCATTTATTGCGTCAGGGAGGACACGTGGACCAATCGGGTGACGACGCTGCGTGGCCTCGGGTCCATGGACCCGGCGCCGCGGTCTCGGCTCGGTCCGCAGTGGGCTCGGCCCCACGGCCACGATCGCCGACAGTGGGCCCCTCGACACGCGGGCCCGGCGTGTCGGGCGTCTACACGCACGCCAGCGTGGGCTGGCCGCGACGGTTAGGCTTCCCGACACGTGGCGCAATCTCGGCCGTTGATTTGAAAATCAACGGCCCAGATTAGATCTCGCTAACGCGCTTGGAAAACAACTCCATCGATTCGGACCGTTCGATCTTGATCGGACGGTCAAGATCCACCTATCGCTATGAACGTGGTTCAATCTAAGCCGTTGGATCTAGATCTAACGGTTGAGATTAGATCTAGAGATTAACACGTGATTCTTTACCGTGGGTGACGTGGGCGAATCTGGACCGTGCGATGAAGATCCGACGGTGGAGAAGCTTCGCGGTCTGGCGATGTCCACGGCGGAACTCCGGCCGGCGTTGAGAACGAAGACCACACCGACGGCGTTTCGGCACGCCCGGCGAAGTGGGTGGTCCTTCGGTGCGTCTCGGCGGGGACTCGGATCTGGGCTCCTTCTCGGCGGAAGACGACGGACGGCCCGAAAACGGCGCAAACGCGGCGGACACCTCCTCCAACTACGGCGAGCTCAGACGGCAAACGGCGGCGGCTCGGCGAGATGGCTCGAGGACACGTGCGCCGCGGAGGAGGGCAACCTCGGGCGTGACCGGGCTTTAAATAGCCTCGGCGTTCGTGCGAGACGGAAACCTAATTCTCCACGGCGGCGCGGCGGCGAGTCCGGCCGGACTCGGGCGGAGAAACGGCGACGGTCGGCCGACCGCCCACGGTGCGCGATCAACGGCCACGATCGCGACGGCGCGACCGGGTCCGGTCGGTCTCGGCTCGAACCGATGCGATCCAATCCGGACCGTTGGATCTCGATCCGACGGCCGATCAACTTGGGTTAGGGTTGGGTTCGACCGACTCGGTGGCTCGGTCGGACTCGAGTCCGACTTCAGTGCGGCTTCGATCGGATGAACAAGCAAACCCATTCGCATTTTCCAGCGATTTAATAATTAAAATAATTCCCAGAAATTCATTTAATTCATTAAAAATAGCAAAATACTCAGAAAAATTATGGAAAATATTTTGGAACATTTTGGACTCAAATAAAATATTTCCAACAAAATTTTATTTGCAAAATTAAATTCTTTAATTATTTCAAAATGGAATAAATTCAAATAAATTCCAAATAAATCCAAATAAATTCCAGAAAATTCCAAAATTTCACCAAAGTGCCAAATCACACATGAATTTAAGAAAAGCAAAATTTTGGGGTGTTACAAACCTCCCCTCCTTAACAGAATCTCGTCCCCGAGATTCAGGGCTTACTACGGAATAGGTTTGGAAACTCTTTCTTCAGATCCTCTTCGTGCTCCCAAGTCGCTTCGCTCTCTGCATGGTTGCTCCACTGAATTCTACAGAAACGGGTTGACTTGTTTCTAGTCTCTCGATCCATGGTGTCTAAAATCTTCACGGGATGCTCCTTGTAAGTCAAATCTTCTTGCAACTCGATTGACTCTAGCGGCGTCTGTTCCTCAGATACTCGGAGACACTTCTTCAACTGGGACACATGGAATACGTCATGTACTCTTGCTAACGACTGTGGCAACTCCAGCTGATAAGCAACTTCGCCTCTGCGGCTTAAAATCTTAAATGGTCCAACATAACGGGGTGCGAGTTTCCCTTTGGCATGGAACCTCTTAACTCCCCTGAGAGGCGTAACTCTGAGGTATACAAAGTCTTCTGGTTCAAAACTCAAATCCCGGCAACGGTTGTCAGCATAACTCTTCTGTCGTGATTGGGCTATTTTCAACCTTTCCCTACTCATGGCAATCTGCTCTTCAGCCTCTTGAAGAATATCAGGCCCGAAGACACGGCGCTCGCCACGGCCTCATTCCAATTCAATGGCGTCCGACAGGTCGACCATACAAAGGCCTCAAAAGGTGACATCTCAGAACTAGCCTCGATAACTATTGTTGTAATCGAACTCGGCATACGGCAAACTCTTGTCCCAAGAGGTAGCATAAGCCAATGCACAAGCTCTTAACATATCCTCCGAATCTGGTTGACTCTTTCGGCTGTCCATCCGTCTGTGGATGATAGGTCAGACTAAAGTTCAAACGGGTTCCCATAGCTTCATGCAACTTATTCCAAAACCTTGAGGTAAATTGGGTACCTTCGTCATTACACGATCCTCTTTGGCACACCGTGCAAACAGACGATCTTGATCATATACAATTCTGCTAACTTATCTCCCGAGTAGGTGGTCTTTACGGGGATAAAATGGGCTACCTTGGTCAAACGATCTACTATAACCCATATGGAGTCATAACCTCCTTGAGTCTTAGGCAAGCCGGTAATGAAATCCATTCCGATTTCCTCCCACTTCCACTCAGGTATTTTCAGTGGCTGTAGCAATCCTGCTGGTCTCTGATGCATTGCCTTGACTCTTTGGCATACGTCGCACAATGCAACATGCTCGGCAACTTCATGCTTCATGCTCGGCCACCAGAATCTTTCCTTCAAATCCTGATACATTTTAGCGCTTCCAGGATGAATTGAGTACTTGGAGTCATGGGCTTCTTCCAAAATCAGTTGCTTTAACTCCTTCTTGTTAGGCACACAAATCCGATCCTTCATCCATAACGTGCCTTGCTTATCCAACTTGAAGTCCTCTGCCTTGCCTTCCTCCTTGATGGACTTAATCCTGCGGATCTTGTCATCATCTTTCTGTCCTTCTCGGAACTGGTCCTCTAGAGTAGGTTTTACATCCAATGCGGCCAAGAATCCGCTAGGTACAACCTCAATCTTCATCTTTTGAAAATCCTCACATAACTCATCCTGACTTGTGGCTAGCAACGTACTCACGGTATGGCTTTTCCGACTCAGAGCATCGGCTACTACGTTGGCCTTCCCGGGATGGTAATGGATTCCAACATTGTAGTCTTTGATCAACTCTAACCATCTCCTTTGCCTCATATTCAGATCCGACTGGGTGAATATGTACTTAAGGCTCTTATGATCCGTGTATACTTCACATTTGTTTCCAATCAGATAGTGACGCCATATCTTCAAAGCATGCACTACGGCAGCTAACTCTAGGTCATGTGTCGGATAATTTTCCTCATGCGGCCTCAACTGCCTTGATGCATAAGCGACAGCCTTTCCGTTGTGCATCAGCACACATCCGAGTCCTTGGCGCGATGCGTCACAATAAATATCAAAGCTTTGAGCAACATCCGGTAGAACTAACACCGGTGCTGATGTCAATCGCTTTTTCAGCTCCTGAAATCCTTTCTCACATTCTCAAGGCCCATGCAAACTTCTTCTCCTTTTTCAGCAATTGCGTAAGAGGTTTCGCAATTGTCGAAAAGCCTTCAATGAAACGGCGGTAGTATCCTGCCATTCCAAGGAAATTCGAATCTGGGTCACGATCTTGGTGCTCCCAATGTAACACAGCTTCTACTTTGCTTGGATCTACGGGCGTCTCCTTCTGCGTCATTTACATGTCCGAGGAATTCTACCTTATCCTTCCAAAATCACACTTGCTGATCTTGGCGAAAAGTTGCTGTTCCCTCAGCTTTTCTAAAACTCGCATTAAGTGTTCGGCATGTTCATCCTACGACTTGGAGTAGAATAGGATGTCATCTATGAACACGACGACAAACTTGTCCAAATACTCCATGAACACCTTATTCATCATATTCATGAAATATCTTTGGCGCATTAAATCGATCCAAAGGACATAATCAGAACTCGTAATGTCCATATCTTGACGAGAATGCAGTCTTGGGATATCTTCGATCGGATCTTCAATCGATGGTATCCCGATCTTAGATCAATCTTGGAGAAAACTCCGGCTCCTCTCGGTGATCAAACAAATCATCAATCCTCGGTAGCGGATACTTATTCTTCACGGTGACTTCATTGAGTGCACGGTAGTCAATGCACATCCTGAAACTCCCGTCCTTTTTCTTGACAAACAAAACTGGTGCTCCCCACGACGACGAACTCGGTCTGATAAATCCTTTCTCCATTAACTCCTCTAGCTGTTTCTTCATCTCTACCAACTCTTCGGTGGACATCCGATAGGGTCTCTTTGCTATCGGTCTTTGTGCAGGTACAAGTTCTATCACAAACTCTATGTCCCCTGTCAGCGGCATACTGTAGATCTTCAGGAAAAACATCTGGGTACTCATTCACTACTGAGACATCCTCTATGCAGATTGCCTTGGTACTGTTAACCATCAACTGTCCATCTCTAACTGCAGTAGCTTGAAATTCCACTTTCTTTCCTCACGGGCTCTCAACTGAGATAGTCCTTCGTCCATAATCCAATACGGCCTTGTGCTTGGATAACCAGTCCATTCCCAAAATAACGTCTAAGGTCTGGGTCTCCAAAATAATAAGGTTTGCTAGGAACTCTATTCCATCTATTAGTATTCTCACCCCAGAACATCCTACTTTCGTTCGGAGTTCGGAACCAGGGGTTTGAACTAAAAGCATGCATCTAAGTCTTGAAATCCCCAAATCATTTCTAGTAGCAAAACCTTGCGAAACAAACGAATGCGAAGCTCCAGAGTCAAACAAAACTGTTGCAGGTACTGAGTTAACAAGTAACTTAAACATTAAGACGTCCGGAGCATTCTGCAGTGCAACTGCGTAGACATGGTTGACTCGGCCTCTCACCACGGTGCAGGGTGTGGCTCTGGTCTTTGGCGTCCTAGCTGGGGTGGTTCCTAGATTGAAGCGAATCGGGTCACTCCTGTTGTCTTCTTTGGACAATCTGTTGGCAAAGTGTCCTGGCTCGTTGCGCTTGTAGCAGCTGCCTCACCGTTTCCTTGCCGATCGCTGGAGTAGTGTTTCTAGCGGGGGCTGGGGTCTGGTAGTTTTGATTGTCGGGTCTTGGTGCTGGTGACGGTGTCCTTGTGGCATTCTGTGGCTGGAATCTGAAAAATTGATTTGGTGCAACTCTCAAACGCTGTTGCGTTCCCTGGCGCGATCCATGCTGTTGCATCCTGCGCTTCCTGTTCTCATCCAGTTCCTTGCGCTTGTCCTCAAGAATAAGCGCCTTATTCACCAATTCTTGGAAATCTGGGAAGGTGTGGGTGATTAATCCTACTTGTATTCCTGAGTTAAGTCCCTTCATAAAACGAGACTGTCTGGCTTTATCTGTCGCTACATCCTCAGGTGCGTAGCGTGCTAGCTGTGTGAACTTGTTCAAGTAGTCGACCCTTTGGTGATTACCTTGCTTGATGCTCAACTCCTCTTTCTTAAGGTCCATGATTCCTTCAGCACGTGATATCGGCGGAATGCCGCGTGAACTCTTCCCAAGTGATATCTTGAGGGTTCTCTTGCGTGGCACGAAGTTCTCCCACCATTCGGTAATTTGTCCCTTCCAACTGATGAGAAGCGTAGAGTACCTTCTCATTTCCTATGCATTGAGCTATGTGTAGCTTCCTCTCAATTGACCTTAACCAATCATCGGCCTCTAATGGATTGGCATTCCCGGAGAAAGTGGGTGGGTGAGTCCTCATGAACTCTGACAGTCTTGTATTCTGGCGTTGTCCCTGATTGACTTGATTCGCTGTGGCCTGAGCAGTGACGTGTTGCATTTGTTGCATCATAGCATGCATCAGCTGAGTCTGAGCAGCAAGAAATGCTCCAAAATTCTGCATATCAACTGGCGGTGCTGGTGCTCCATCATTGGGGTTTTCTGCTGGGCGAGAACCACTTCCATTGCTTCCAAAGTTTCCGCGGGTGTTCACCATCTGTCGATTTGCTCTAAGTTTTAGAGATGAGGAGGAATCAAGAATAGACAAGTAATATGGAACTTATGCGGGGCGAAAGGTGTAACTTTAAGGTCCAACTTTATTATTGATATTAATAACTTGGTATGGTTGCTTACAATGCCTAAGGGCCTTGCAACACATACTGCACACTCAAAGAAACAATGAAAATCCAAATCGAACTAACACCGAGTCTAACGCCTAAAGGGTGACTCTTTACTCTATGACGCGACTCGGCGAAGGAGTCTCACTATAGAACCTACGCCACTCATCGAGAAAACCTCCACGACACGGTACGGATCTTTGCGGCATAGGCGCGAAACGATTGCCATGTCCAAAGAATCGTGTCATCTGTGGTAGTCGAAGAAGCGGTGTCCTCATCGAGATCGACTCCTCCGGATCTCGCTCGTGTAGCTCAATCGCTCGTTACGTCCGCATACAATGCCGTCTCTAACTCTCCAATCCTTTGCAGAAGGTGGGACACATACTCTTGAGCTTCCCGCCATCTATTCTTCTCTGTCGTGATCTCCTTGCGGGCCTTCTGTAGCTCTTTGCTTGTATCATCGAGTACATCCTCCTGGGCGACAACAAATCGTGCCAACTGTGTAACCATGGCATCCTCATCCTGAATCGCCTTCGGGTCAAGAAGGTTATCGCTGCGCGGGTGATAACGGAACACCGTGCTCTCCAACTCTCTGGCGTAGATACGGGTAATGTGCCGCATTGCTCGTCGTGATACTTCTTGGATACCCATCTGCATTGTAGATCTCCTGGCAGTGCAGTGTATCGGGCGATTGCCTGGGCCCTTCTTCCTAGCAGGTACCTCAATCTTTACGTCACAAGCCTTGATCAATCCCGCTTGTCTGATCACTTCCACTTGGTATTGGGGCTTCTCAAAATCTCCGAGAGTTTGTAGCATATGCCAAAGTTCTGCAGCGTGACCAACTCCCAGATCAACGTAGTTGAACTCTTCCTCCATCTGTCACAAGAGTGCTTACGTAAGAACTCGAAATTTTCAAATCGTGACAAGGTAAGGAAAAATTCAGCAAGAGACAAGAAAAGAGAGAAGGGGATAAGTCGAGATGTCATTTCTTGTCTTGACAAATTTTTAGCTTTAGAAAATAAGTTTTATCCTCACTACGACCACTCTAGCTTAGGGTTGAGCCTACGGTCAGTATGGCTCTGATACCACCTCTGTCGGGACCCCGAATTTGCAAATCCGGACCCTCTATGTATTCAACACTAGTCCAGGAACACGCTAGTGCACACAGTCTTAACATCGGTAAATATCACAATCATACCATTCGATACTAATAAAGCACTTTATTTAAATAACCAACTGGTTACTCGACCTTATGGTCAAGTCACAAATGTACGCCTCGCAGGGCGAAACTTATTAAGAGAGAAATAGTAGCAGCGGAAAACCAAATAACTTTGTGGCGCCATCCAGTATACCACAGGCAACTGACTGGGCTCGCTCCCTAAGTAGACGGTTCCTCGTGGAGCTCCTCCTCCAAAGCTGGTGTAGTTTCCTCTTCAACTGGTGTTGTAGTGTGGCAAGGGTGAGTACTTGGTACTCAGCAAGTCATGCACAGAATGCAGGCTAATATACTATATGCATGGCTTGATACAAAGGAATAGCTCAAGGTATATTTGCGATGTGACATTTGACAAGTAGTATAAGTAGATTCGAAAGCAGTAGAAACAAGTAAAGCATAAATAACTTTTCAAGAAGTTTAACAACCATCTTCCCATCCTAAACCACATTTCCATCAACATCATTATTAATCCAACCCAACCTTTCAGATCCAAGTTATTTTTGAGAAAATCTAACCCTTGACTGTAATTCCCGAGCGATGTCCAATACCGCGGACACGGCTATTCGAATAGATTCTACACTCTGCAGAGGTTATGCACTTTACCCACAAGATACAGTCAAACACCACAAAGGCGAGTTCCCGTAACAAAGTCTTTCGGAAACTTCTAACAATACAAGTGGTCCTCCCCGGTTATTGCACACTAACCCTTCCCTTAGCTAAGGCGAAGTTTAGGCCAATCAACCGTTAGATGGGTACCTGGCCTCACCCAGACGCCTCCCGCATACAACTTACACAAAGGGTGTAGTTGACCTCCTGAGGTCCCACAGGTACGTTATTAGCAACTTAGTCAACTAGGTCCGTCCCATTACAGACATGTGGTTGCACGTTAGACCCAGTTCAAAGGCTTGCAAGGTTAAGTCCTTAGGGTGACCAGGGCAAGACTACCCGAAGAACCAAATCAACATCCCCAATGCCACAACTGGCCCACCTGATTACTCTTGCCACATGCCCCGGTCGAAAACTATTTATCAATCCCCAGTTGATTACCATGCACCACGTGCCATCAACATCACATGATACCTTTTCATAACAGGTTCAATATATCATTAAGTCAACATTAGCATTTGTTTGTCCAAAATCATGTCATGAGCACATAGCAGGTCTAAGCAGTATACTACAACGGTCTAAAACCCATGTTGGCAATCTAATAATGTCCAACTAGTAATCCACAACTAGGGTGACAAGGGTCATGGCACATACTTAAGTAATCAAGGTGTCATACAGCAAATTGGTATTTATCTAACCCCCATGTTTAAATAAAGTATTTTTCTAATTGAACTAGCATGCAATAGTTTAAATCAAAATAGATTTCAAAATAGGATCAACATGGTCAAAGCACAACTTGCCTTCAAAAAGTACTTGTTCTTGGTCTTGAGTTGGATCCTGAGTCAATACTTCTCCTTCGAATCCTTCCGGCACTTCAACGTCTACTCGTAAAGCGTGCAAATAGCAAATACACAAATAAACAATAGGCAAAAAGTGTCCAAACATCCAAATAAAATCCATAAACAGAGAGAACATAATTTTATGAATTTTTAGAAACTGGAATCGTCAAATTCGGAGTTAAAACGCAAAAGTTATGATTATTTAAAGTTTAAATAATCAATTAAATAATTTTAAAGAGAAAAACTTTAGTCCAAAAATTAAATAAAATTCATATTTAAATAGATCTCAATTTTATACGAATTTAGAAATTTGAATCACTCAAATCGGAGTTGAAACGCAAAAGTTATAAGCGTTTGAAGTTTTGAAATTCAAATCAATTATTAAACCGAATTATTAAATCATTTTCTTTTCGAAAATCATTTATTGCGTCAGCGAGGACACGTGGACCAATCGGGTGACGACGCGTGGCCTCGGGTCCATGGACCCGCCAAGACGGTCTCGGCTCGGTCCACGTGGGCTCGGCCCACGGCCACGATCGGCCGACAGTGGGCCCTCGACACGCGGGCCCAGCGTGTCGGCGTCACACGCTGCCAGCGTGGGCGGCGCTGACGCGACGGTTAGGCTTCCCGACACGTGGCGCATCTCGGCCGTTGATTTGAAAATCAACGGTCCAGATAGATCGGCTAACGCGCTTGGAAAACAACTCCATCGATCTGGACCGTTCGATCTTGATCGGACGGTCAAGATCCACCTATCGCTATGAACGTGGTTCAATCTAAGCCGTTGGATCTAGATCTAACGGTTGAGATTAGATCTGAGATTAACACGTGATTCTTTACCGTGGGTGACGTGGACGAATCTGGGCCGTGCGATGAAGATCCGACGGTGGAGAAGCTTCGCGGTCTGGCGATGTCACGCGGCGGAACTCCGGCCGGCGTTGAGAACGAAGACCACACCGACGGCGTTTCGGGCACGCCCGGCGAAGTGGGTGGTCCTTCGGTGCGTCTCGGCGGGGACTCGGATCTGGGCTCCTTCTCGGCGGAAGACGACGGGCGGCGGAAAGCAGCGCAAACGCGGCGGACACCTCCTCCAACTCCGGCGAACTCGTACGGGCAAACGGCGACGGCTCAGGCGAGATGGCTCGGGGACACGAGTGCGCACGGAGGAGGGCAACCTCGGGGCGTGACCCGGGCTTTAAATAGCCTCGGCGTTCGTACCCGAGACGGAAACCTAATTCTC
Organism: Rhipidocladum racemiflorum; assembly: GCA_036346355.1. Classification (NCBI taxonomy): domain Eukaryota; kingdom Viridiplantae; phylum Streptophyta; class Magnoliopsida; order Poales; family Poaceae; genus Rhipidocladum; species Rhipidocladum racemiflorum. The sequence continues at coordinate 56,132,494 of CM070572.1, read as the reverse complement.
CACGGCGCGGCGCGTGGCGTGAGTCCGGCCGGACTCGGCGGAGACGACGACGGCCGATCGCCCACGTGGCGCGATCAACGGCCACGATCGCCGCAGCGCGGCCGGTCGGTCCGGTCTCGGCTCGAACCGATGCGATCCAATCCGGACCGTTGGATCTCGATCCGACGGTCGGGATCAACTTGGGTTAGGGTTGGGTTCGACCGACTCGGCTGGCTCGGTCGGACTCGAGTCTGACTCGGGTGCGGCTCGGTCGGATGAACAGTGCAAACCCATTCGCATTTTCCAGCGATTTAATAATTAAAATAATTCCCAGGAATTCATTTAATTCATTAAAAATAGCAAAATACTCAGAAAAATTCCAGAAAAATTCTGGAAAATATTTTGGAACATTTTGGACTCAAATAAAATATTTCCAACAAAATTTTATTTGCAAAATTAAATTCTTTAATTATTTCAAAATGGAATAAATTCAAATAAATTCCAAATAAATCCAAATAAATTCCAGAAAATTCCAAAATTTCACCAAAGTGCCAAATCACACATGAATTTAAGAAAAGCAAAATTTTGGGGTGTTACAATCATGAACAAGTTGAGGTCCAAAAAGCTGTTTCTTTCCGGTCTCTGTCCAATTCAACGGGGTTCTGCACTTTCTTCCATAAAGGGCTTCAAAAGGTGACATATCCAAACTGGCCTGGTAACCGTTATTGTATGAAAACTCCGCAAACGGTAAACACTTGGCCCAAGAGGCTCCATATGTTAGAGCGCAGGCTCTCAACATATCTTCTAAGATTTGGTTAACTCTCTCTGTCTGACCATCTGTCTGAGGGTGATAGGCTGTACTGAAATTCAAGTCTGTACCCATAGCTTCATGTAGACTTTCCCAGAACTTTGAGGTGAAATGGGCTCCACGATCTGACACGATCTTCTTGGGGATTCCATGTAATCTGACAATCTGTGTCAGGTACAACTATGCCAGTTTATCTTTTCCAACGGTCTGCTTGATGGGGATGAAATGGGCTACTTTGGTCAGTCTATCAGTGATTACCCAAATAGCATCATATCCTTGCTGAGTTTTGGGCAAACCAGTGATAAAGTCCATCCCAATTTCTTCCCACTTCCATTCTGGTACTGGAAGGGGTTGCAGTAATCCTGCAGTCTTCTGGTGATCTATCTTGACTTTCCGACACACGTCACAACACACCACGTGTTCGGCAATTTCTTTCATCATTCCTTTCCACCAGTATTCCTTCTTCAAATCCTGATACATCTTCGTACTGCCAGGGTGTATTGAGAATTGTGAAGAGTGAGCTTCTTCCAAAATCAATCCTCTTATATCCTTGTCATCTGGAATGCATATACGATCACGGAATCGTAACATGCCTTGCTTATCTTCCGAAAACTCTGAGGGGCTAACTTCTTTCATTATCTTCCGGTATCCTTGTATTTCTTCATCTGTCTGCTGAGCTACTTTGATCTGTTTCAGGAGATCCGACTGTATCTCTAGGAAATGCACTGATCCCTCTGACACTATCTGTAGGTTTAACTTCTGCATTTCTGACTCTAACTGAGGGGAGATAGTCTCAACTTGAGCTAAGTGATGGCATGCTTTTCTGCTTAAAGCGTCTGCTACTACATTAGCTTTTCCTGGATGGTATAGGATTTCTAAGTCATAGTCCTTGATCAATTCCAACCACCTTCTCTGTCTCATGTTCAGATTTGGCTGAGTGAACACGTACTTCAGGCTCTTGTGATCTGAGAATACTTCACAGTGATTTCCCAACAGATAATGTCTCCAAATCTTCAAAGCATGGACTACTGAGGCTAGTTCCAGGTCATGGGTGGGGTAATTCTGAAGGGAATATGCCCGAGAGGCAATAATAAATTGTTTATTATCATATTCCATGTTTATAATAGATGTTTATTTCTCATGCTAAAATTGTATTAATCGGAAACGTTAATACATGTGTGTTTAATAAACAAAAGGGTTCCTAGTAAAGCCTCTTTTTAAACTAGCTCGTTGATTAACTGATGATCAAGGTTTCCTGATCATGAACATTGGATGTTGTTAATAACGGGGTCATGTCATTAGAAGAATGATGTGATGAACATACACCCAAGTTGGTATAGCAAATACGATCAAGTCATTTAGTTTGTTGCTGTATCAAACACATACGAAATAGCTCTTTTCCTTAGACCATGAGATGATGTCAATCACTAACTCCGGAAGAGTACTTTGATGACATCAAACGTCACTCCGTAACACGGTGACTATAAAGATGGATTTGGGTACTATGAAAGTATTAGTTGAGGCTCATGCATCAAGAGTGGGATTTGTCCATCCAGATGACAGAGAGATATACTCTGGGCCCTCTCGGTGATATCACATTGACATCGCTTGCAAGCACGTGACTAGGTCACAAGAATGTCATATCACGGAACGAGTAAAGAGTACTTGTTGGTAACGGATCGAACTAGGTATAGTTGATACCGATGATCGGATCCGGACAAGTAAAATATCGTGAGACAAAAGGAATTGGTTATGTCGTTTACGGTTTATGCGATCACTAGTTCATCGTTGAGTGAATGGGAGTCATTATGGATCTCCGGATCCCGCCGATGATTATTGATCTCGAGAGGTGTCTCAATCATGTCCATTTTATTCACGAACCGTAGGGTGACACACTTAAGGTTCATCGATGCATTTGAGTGGATACGAAACAGGAGAAAAATATGGACAAGATAGGATCTGCTTTGAGTATCGCCGGAATAGTTTCGGGATATCGAATAGTTAAAGGGGGTATATGTTAATGTTTGTTAATTAAAAGAATTAACAAATATTAAAATATCTGAAATAAAAATGTTTATTTATTTATGGGAGAAAACCTTTCATTTCTTGAGTGGGGTTTTAATGGAAACCAAAGTGGGATGTTTTAAAGTGAGTGGAGAGATCACTCACATGAAGAGAGGGAGGGCAAGGGGCAACCCCATGCGCCGGCCACCCCTTGGCCTAGCCTCCTCCTCCTCCTATAAAAGGGAGGAGGAGCTCCTCTCTTAGTTGTTCATCCATTTGACCCTTTGGTTGGTCCTTTCTCCCTCCTCCTGTGATCCGTTTTATTTGTGGCTTAAGCGGCCGCTGAAATTATTTCTCCACCACCACCACCACTAAGTCAGTAGTGTTGTTGGAGTTTTCCGGGATCCTCTACTTCCATTTGTCCCGCTGGAACGAGGGATTGGAGGTCATCGTTGATCCGTGCGTGTGACCAAGTACGGGCGCTGCCGCTTGTGGCGCTCATCTTCGCGACTTCAAGTCGAGTGTACCTCTACATCAACCACGTTTGTTTGCGGGAACGTTATTCCCGCTTTTGGTCTACGAGGTGAGTCCTTCAAACCGTTTACTTGCATCTCCTAGATATGATCTTGGTGTTTGGTTGCAATCGTAGGAAAATTTTTTTGTTTTCCTTGCTTGAAACCCTTCAAAGGGTATCGAGCCGTGTCTATGCGTAGATGTTTTGTACGGTTTAAAACACATGTGGATGTGGGCGTTGATGATCATGTTATTGCATACTTTCGTGTATTTTGGATCATGGTGGCATAGTGGGATTTGAAGCGGCCGGACTAACCTTACATGTCCTCGCACATGAGACTTGTTCCACGCCGACATGCAACTAGTATTGCATAAGTGGCTTTGCGGGTGTCGATTTCTCCTACTATAGTCATGATCTAATTTACAACGGTTTGCTAATAATGTTTTTATCACCGTTGTGGTTCTTGTTCGTAGGTAAGAACAGTTTTTCCTAGAAGGCCCAAAACCACGTAAAATATGCAAAAATAAATTAGAGGCGTCTAACTTGTTTTTGCAGGGCTTGTGATGTGATATGGTCATTGATACAAAGATTGTTGTATGAAATGAAATTTATTGTAAATTTAAACAACTGAGAGCCATTTGGTTGTTTTTCTTTGTATGGCCTGCGTGCTAAGTATATGTCCATGTGATATATTGTAATGGAGGAAGACAATCAAGATGGCAGCATCATGGACCTTGGTGCCATGCCGGTGGAATGATGGAGATCATACCATGTCGCACAAGATGGAGATCAAGTCTTTGAAAGGACCATATCATATCACTTTATTCATGCATGTGATGTTAATCCTTTTATGCATCTTATTTTGCTTGATTATGATCACGTTGATAGCACTATAAGATGATCCCTCCAAATTAATATCAAGATAATAATGTGTTCTTCCATAGTATGCACCGTTAAGAAAGTTCGTCGTTTCGAAGCACCACGTGATGATCGGGTGTGATAGACTCTACGTTCGCATACAACGGGTGTAAGACAGATTTACACACGCAAATACTTTGGTTCTACTTGGCGAGCCTAGCATGTACAGACATGGCCTCGGAACACGAACCGAAAGGTAAAGCATGAGTCATATGGATGATATGATGAACATATTGATGTTCGCCTTTGAAACTATGCCGTCTCTCGTGATGATCGGTTTCGGTATAGTGAATTTGGTTCATGTAATCACTAACGACAACTAGAGGGATGTTGTTTTTGAGTGGGAGTTCTCGTAGTAATTTTGAATTAAACTTGAACTTAATCTATTATGAACTTAGTCTAAATAACTTTGCAAATACGTTGTAGATGGCACCCCCTACTTTCAATTTCAATCTGTTCATGGAGAAAGAGAAACTAGCCACCAATGGTAGCAACTTTACCAACTGGGCCCTTAACCTGAGGATTCTCCTCGCTGCTCAAAGGAGCTATGTGCTAGAAGCGCCGCTGGGTGCCCCGCCCGCTGATGATGCCCCCGAGGAGGAGAAAAATGTTTTCTTGACTCGCAAGGAGGACCACAGTTTAGTTCAATGCGGCATTTTGTATGGCCTTGAGCCCGAGCTGCGAACGCTTTGAGCACAAAGAATGCTTTTGATACAATGAGAGAGTTGAAAATGATCTTCGACACCCATGCCGCATGATGAGAGTTATGAAGCTTCAGAAAAGTTCTTTAGCTGCATGATGGAGGAAAACAGCTCCGTTAGTGAGCACGTACTCAAAATGTCTGGGTATGCCGATAAACTCATAGCTTTGGGAATAACGATCCCCATTGAGCTAGGAATTCATCGTGTTCTCCAGTCTCTACGCCACCAAGCTACAAGAGCTTTGTGATGAACTACAACATGCAGGGCATGAAGAAGTCTCTCCCCGAGCTTACGTCAATGCTGAAAACTGGCTGAAGTGGAGATCAAGAAGGAACATCAAGTGTTGATGGTCCAAAAGACTATCGATTTCAAGAAGAAAGGCAAGGCTAAGGGAAACTTCAAGAAGAAGGGCAAGTCTGTTGCTACATCGAGAAGAAGACCAAGGCTGGCCCTAAGTCGACATCTTGAATGTTTTTTCTTTGCAAGAAGCCTTTGAGCCTTTGGAAGCGCAAGCGCCCAAAATATCTGGTGATAAGAAGGACGGAAAGTGAGCAAAGGTATATATGATATACATGTTATTGATGTGTACCTTACTAGTACTCGCAGTAGTACCTGGGTATTTGATACCGGTTCGGTTGCTAACATATGTAACTCGAAAGCAGAAATAAGGAATAGCGACAACTAGCAAGGGATGAGGTAATGATGCGGCGTCGGCAATTGATCAAAAGTTGATGTGATCGCCGTCGGACGCTACCTATCCAATTACCATCGTGATTAGTTATAAACCTAAATAATTGTTATTTAGTACTGCGTTGAGCATGAACATCATATCTGGATCTTGTTTAATGCGAGGCGGTTATTCATTCAAGTCTGAGAACAATGGTTGTTCAATTTATATGAATAATATCTTTTATGGTCATGCACCAAAAGAATGGTTTATTTATTTTGAATCTTGATAATAGTACACATGTTCATAATGTGAATGCCAAAAGAATTAAGTTGAATGATGATATTCTTTGCATATATGTGGCATTGCCGCTTATGTCATATTGGTGTTAAGCGATGAAGAAGCTCCATTCGATGGACTACTAGAATCACTTGATTATGAATCATTTGAGACATGTGAACCATGCCTCATGGGCAAGATGACTAGAACCCCGCTTTCGGTACAATGGAGCGGCAACCGACTTATTGGAAATCATACATACCGATGTGTGTGGTCCAATGAGTGTGTCAGCGCGTGGTGGATATCGTTACTTCGTTACTTTCACGGATGATTTGAGTAGATATGGATATATTTACTTAATGAAACACAAGTCTGAAACATTTGAAAAGTTCAAAGAATTTCAGAGTGAAGTAGAAAATCATCGTAACAGAAAGATCAAATTTCTACGATCTGATCGTGGAGGAGAGTATCTTAGTTACGAGTTTGGCGCACACATGAGTGTAACACCCCAAAATTTTACTTTTCCTAAATTCATGTGTGATTTGGCACTTTGGTGAATTTTTGGAATTTTCTGGAATTTATTTGGATTTATTTGGAATTTATTTGAATTTATTCCATTTTGAAATAATTAAAGAATTTAATTTTGCAAATAAAATTTTGTTGGAAATATTTTATTTGAGTCCCAAATACCCTAAAATATTTTCCAGAATTTTTCTGGAATTTTTCTGAGTCATTTGCTATTTTTAATGAATTAAATGAATTACTGGAAATTATTTTAAATATTAAATCGCTGGAAATTCAACTCGAGTCGGTTACTGTTCATCCGACCGAGCCCGAGTCAGACTCGAGTTCGAGTCCGACCCGAGCCAGTTGACTCGATCGAACCCACTCCTAAACCTAATCAATCCCAACCGTTGGATCAAGATCCAACGGCTGACATCCGCCCGTACCGGTTCGAGTCGTATCCGGCCCGGATCCGATCGCGCCCGTGCGATCGTGGCCGTTGATCGTGCCACGTGGACGGCTGAGCGTCGTCGTCTTCGCCGAGACCGAGCCGGACTCTGCCGCCGCGCCCGCCGCCGTGTAAAACTAGGTTTCCGTCTCGGGCACGAACGCCGAGGCTATTTAAAGCGTGAGACGTCCCCCGAGGTTGCCCTCATCCTTGCGCACCCGTTCCCCCGAGCCATCTCGCCTGAGCCGCCGCCAGTAGCCCGTGCGAGCTCGCCGTAGTTGGAGGAAGTGACCGCCGCGGTCTTTGCTCGATTCCGCCGTCGCCGTCTTCCGCCGAAGGAGCCCAGATCTGGAACCACCGCGACGAGGCGCACGAAGAGACCCTTCACTTCGCCGGAGAGGCCCGGCGCCGTTGGACTCGTCGTCGTCTTCATCTCCGGTGGCCTCTGCTCGCCGCGTCGCCATCGCCGTCGCGAGCTACGCTAGCCGTCCGATCAGAATCCAAGGGCTCAGATCGCGCCACGTCACACCGCGGTGAGATCTCACGTGCAACCTCTGGATCTATTTTCAACCGTCGGATCTAGATCCAACGGCTTAGATTGTGCCACGTAGCTAGAACTGCACCAGGTTAGATTGGATCTTGACCGTCCGATCAAGATCGAACGGTCTGGATCAGCGGAGTTGTTTTTCTAAAGCACTACGCTAGATTTAATCCGCGCCGTTGATTTTCAAACCAACGGCCGAGATTGCGCCACGTGTTGGGAAGGTGGACCGACGCGGTCAGCGTCGTCTGGCGTGTGGCGCGTGTCCACGACGCCGGGCCCCGCATGTCAGAGGGCCCACACGTCAGCCGCGTTTGCGTGAGACCCCGCACTGACAGGTGGGTCCCACCTGTCAGCCTCACCCGAGCTGTGGACCGGGTCCACCGTGGACCAAACCGCACCGTGAGCTGAGCCCATGAGCGGTGGCGTCGACCAACCAATCGAGGCTGCCACGTGTCCTTGCTGGCGCAATAATTAATTTCCGAAAAAGAAAATGATTTATTAATTCGAAATATTGATTCAAATTTAGATTCAAACTTCAAACGCTTATAACTTTTGCGTTTCAACTCCGATTTGAGTGGTTCAAATTTCTAAATTTGTATAAAATTGAGATCTACCTAAATATGAATTTTATTTAATTTTTGGACTAAAGTTTTTCTCTGTAATATTATTTAATTGATTATTTAAACTTTAATAAATCATAACTTTTGCATTTTAACTCCAAATTTGACGATTCCAGTTTCTAAAAATCCAGAAAATTATGTTCTCTCTGTTTATGGATTTTATTTAGAGTTTTGGGATGTTTTTGCCTATTGTTTATTTGTGTATTTGCTATTTGCACGCTTTACGAGTAGACGTTGAAGTGCTGGAAGGATTCGAAGGAGAAGTATTGACTCAGGATCCAACTCAAGACCAAGAGCAAGTACTTTTTGAAGGCAAGTTGTGCTTTGACCATGTTGATCCTATTTCGAAATCTATTTTGATTTAAACTACTGCATGCTAGATCAATTAGAAAGATACTTTGTTTAAACATGGGGGTTAGATAAATACCAATTTGCTCTATGACACCTTGATTATCTAAGTATGTGCCATGATCCCTTGTCACCCTAGTTGTGGATTACTAGTTGGACATTATTAAATTGCCAACATGGGTTTAGACCGACGTAGTACACTGCTTAGACCTGCTACGTGCTCATGACATGATTTTGGACAATCAAATGCTAATATGGACTTAATGATATATTGAACCTGTTTTGGAAAAGTATCATGTGATGTTAATGGCACGTGGTGCATGGTAATCAACTGGGGTTTGATAAACGGTTTCGGCCAGGGCATGTGGCAAGAGTAATCAGGTGGGCCAGTTGTGGCATTGGGGATGTTGATTTGGTTCTTGGGTAGTCTTGCCCTGGTCACTCTAAGGACTTAACCTTGCAAGCCTTTGAATCTGGTCATACTTGCAACCACATGGCTGGAATGGGACGGCCCTAGTTGACTAAGTCGCTAAGGACTCACTTGTGGAGCCTCAGGGTGTCGATTACACCGTTTGTGTGATTATGCGGGGGGCGTATCGTGGGCGTGGCCGATACCCATCTAACGGTGTGTTGGTCCCATACTTCGCCTTGGCTAAGGGAAGGGATGGTGTAGAGCACGAACCTGAGAGGACCACCTGTGTTGTTTGAGGCTTCCAAAGGCTTTGTTACTGAACTCGCCTTTGTGGTGTTTGACTGTATCTTGTGGGTAAAGTGCATAACCTCTGCAGAGTTTAGAATCTATTTAAATAGCCGAGTCCACTGCAGATCGACAATGCTCGAATTACAAATCAAGGGTTAGACTTTCTCAAAATAACTTGGATTTGAAAGGTGGGTTGGTTTAACAATGAAGATGATGGAAATGTGGTTTAGGATGGGGAAAAATGTTTGTTAAACTTCTTGAAAAGTTATTTATGCTTTACTTACTTCTCTTGCTTTGAATATACTTTTATTACTTGTCAAAAGTCATTTTTCGCAAATATACCTTGAGCTATTCCTTTGTACCAAGCCATGCATATAGTATATTAGCTTGCATTCTGTGCATGACTTGCCGAGTACCAAGTACTCACCCTTGCCTCAACACAATACCGGTTGAAGAGGAGACTACGCCCTTTCGGAGGAGGAATTCCAAGAGGACCCGTCTACTTAGGGATGCGAGCCCGATCAGTTACTGTGGTATCTTTGGATGGCGCCACGAGTTATTTGATTTTCATTCTTTGTTATTTCTCTTTTAATAAGTTTCGCCTTGCAAGGCATATATTTGTATCTTGGCCATAAGGTCAAGTAACCCTTTGATTATTTAAATAAAGTACTTTGATAGTATCGATTGGTATGGTTGTGATATATACCGATGTTAAGACTGTGTGCACTAGCGCATTCCTGGACTAGTGCTGAATACACAGAGGGTCCGGATTTGCAAATTCGGGGTCCCGACAGAGGTGGTCTCAGAGCCATACTTGACTGTAGGCTCAACCCTAGCTAGAATGGTCGTAGTGAGGATAAAACCTATTTTCTAAAGCAAAAAGTTTGTCAAGACAAGAAATGACATCTCGACTTATCCCCTTCTCTCTGTTCTTGTCTCTTGCTGAAATTTTCCCTTACCTTGTCACAATTTAAAAATTCCGAGTTCTTACGTAAAGCACTCTTGTGACAGATGGAGGAAGAGTTCAACTACGTTGATCTGGGAGTTGGTCACGCCGCGGAACTTTGGCATATGCTACAGACTCTCGGAGATTTTGAGAAGCCCCAATACCAAGTGGAAGTGATCAGGCAAGCAGGATTAATCAAAGCTTGTGATGTGAAGATTGAGGTACCTGCTAGGAAGAAGGGCCCAGGCAATCGCCCGATACACTGCACCGCCAGGAGATCTACAATGCAGATGGGTATCCAAGAAGTATCACGACGCGCAATGCGGCACATTACCCGTATCTACGCCCGAGAATTGGAGAGCACGGTGTTCCGTTATCATCCGCGCAACGATAACCTTCTTGACCCGAAGGAGATTCAGGATGAGGATGCCACGGTTACACAGTTGGCACGATTTGTCGTCGCCCAGGAGGATGTACTAGATAATACAAGCAAAGAGCTACAGAAGGCCCGCAAGGAGATCACGACCGAAAAGAACAGATGGCGGGAAGCTCAAGAGTATGTGGCACACCTTCTACGAAGGATTGACGAGTTGGAGATGACCTTGTACGGACCAGACCCAGAGCCGGTACTCGAGCTACACGAGCCAGATCCAGAGGAGTCAGATCTCGATGAGGACACTGCTTCTTCGACTACCATAGAGGACACAGTTGCTGGACATGGCAATCGTTTCGCGCCTATGCCACAAAGACCTGCACCGTGCCGTGGAGGTTTTCTCGATGAGTGAGCATAGGTTCTATAGTGAGACTCCTTCGCTGAGTCGAGTCATAGAATAAAGAGTCACCCTTTAGGCGCTAGACTCCAGAGTTAGTTCAATTTGGATTTGCTTTGTTTGCTGAGTGTGCAGTATGTGTTGCAAGGCCCTTAGGCATTGTAAGCAGCCATACCAAGTTACTAGTAATAAAGTTGGACCTTAAGGCTACACCTTTCGCCCCGCATAAGTTCCATATTACTTGTCTATTCTTGTTTCCCTCTCATCTCTAAACCTAGAGCAAATCGACAGATGGTGAACACCCGTGGAAACTTTGGAGGCAATGGGAGTGGTTCTCGCCCAGCAGAAAACCCCAATGATGGAGCACCAGCACCGCCAGTTGATATGCAGAATTTTGGAGCCTTTCTTGCTGCTCAGACTCAGTTGATGCATGCTATGATGCAACAAATGCAGCACGTCACTGCTCAGGCTACTGCTAATCAAGTTAATCAGGGACCACGCCAGAATACAAGACCGCCGAGTTCATGAGAACTCACCCACCCACTTTCTCTGGGAATGCCAATCCATTGGAGGCCGATGATTGGTTAAGATCAATCGAGAGGAAGCTACACATAGCTCAATGCATAGGAAATGAGAAGGTACTCTACGCTTCTCATCAGTTGGAAGGAACATTGCCGAATGGTGGGAGAATTTACGTGCCACGCAAGAGAACCCTCAAGATATCACTTGGGAAGAGTTCACAAATGCATTCCGACAAGATCACGTGCTGAAGGAATCATGGACCTTAAGAAGGAGGAGTTCAGAGCATCAAGCAAGGTAATCAGCCAGTGGCCGACTACTGAACAAATTTCTGTGACTAGCACGCTACGCTTTGAGGATGTAGCGACAGATAAATCCAGATAGTCTCGCTTTATGAAGGGACTCAACTCGGGATTGCAAGTAGGATTGATCACCCACACCTTTCCAGATTTCCAAGAGTTGGTGAATAAGGCACTTATTCTTGAGGACAAGCGCAAGGAACTGGATGAGAACAGAAGCGCAGGATGCAACAAAGAAGGATCACGCCCGAGGAACGCCTTGGCGCTGAGAGTTGCACCAAATCAATTCTTGATTCCAACCACGAGAATGCAACGAGGACACCATCCCGGCACCAAGACACATCCAATCGTAACTACTGCACCCAGCCCCGCTAGAAACACTACTCGAGCGATCGGCGAGGAGCAGTGAGGCTGCTACAAGCGCAACGAGCCAGACACTTTGCCAACAGCTTGTCCCAAGAAGACAGCAGAGGCGACCCGATTCGCTTCAATCTAGGAACCACCCAGCTAGGGCGCCCGGCACGAGAGCCACACCCCAGACCGTGGAGAGAAGACGAGTCAACCATGTCACCGCGGATGCACGCTGCGAATGCTACGAGACGTCGTCTTGGGTAAGTTACTTGTTAACTCGATACACCTGCTTGATTTTGTTTGACTCTGGAGCTTCGCATTCGTTTGTTTCGCAAGGCTTTGCTACTAGAAATGACTTGAGAATTGCAAGACTTAAGTGCATGCTTTTAGTTCAAACCCCTGGTTCCGAACTCCGAACGGAAGTAGGATGTTCCGGGGTGAGAATACTAATAGATGGAATAGAGTTCCTAGCAAACCTTATAATTTTGGAGACCCAGACCTTAGACGTCATATTGGGAATGGATTGGTTATCCAAGCACAAGGCCGTATTGGATTGTGGACGAAGGACTATCTCAGTGGAGAGCCCGTGTGGGAAGAAAGTGGAATTTCAAGCCACTTGATTAGAGATGGACGATTGATGGTTAATGATACCAAGGCAATCGGCATAGAGGATGTCCCAAGAGTGAATGAGTACCCGATGTTTTTCCGAAGATCTACCTGGTATGCCGCCAGACGAGGACATAGAGTTTGTGATAGAGCTTGTACAGTGCACAGACCGATAGCAAAGAGACCCTATCGGATGTCTACCGAGGAGTTGGTAGAGATGAAGAAACAAGCTAGAAGAGTTAATGGAGAAAGGATTTATCGAGACCAAGTTAGTCGCCGTGGGGAGCACCGGTTTTGTTTGTCAAGAAGAAGGGCGGGAGTTTCGGGATGTGCATTGACTACCGTGCACTCAATGAAGTCACCGTGAAGAATAAGTATCCGCTACCCAGGATTGATGATTTGTTTGATCGATTAAGAGGAGCCGGAGTTTTCTCCAAGATTGATCTCGAGATCGGGATACCATCGATTGAAGATCCGATCGTAAGATATTCAAGAAACTGCATTCTCGTCAAGATATGGACATTACGAGTTTCTGATTATGTCCTTTGGGGTGACGAATCGCGCCACTATTTCATGAATATGATGAATAAGGTGTTCATGGAACATTTGGACAAGTTTGTAAATGCGTGTTCATAGACGATATCCTAATCTACTCCAAGACAGGAGGAGGAACATGCCGAACACTTAAGGCGAGTTTTGGAAAAGGCGAGGAACGACAACTTTTCGCCAAGTTCAAAGCAAGTGTGATTTTTGGAAGGACAAGGTGGAGTTTCTTGGACATGTAATGACCGCAGAAGGAGTCGCCGTAGATCCAAGCAAAGTAGAAGGCGTGTTACATTGGGAAGCGACCAAAGACGGTGACCCAGTTCGGAGTTTCCTTGGAATGGCAGGATACTATCGCCGTTTCATTGAAGGCTTCTCGACAATTGCGAAACCTCTTACGCAATTGCTGAAGAAGGAAAAGAAGTTTGCATGGGCCGGAATGTGAGAAAGGATTTCAGGAGCTAAAGAAGCGATTGGCGTCGGCACGATGTTAGTTCTCTAGGATGTTGCTCAAAGCTTGATATTTATTGTGACGCATCGCGCCAAGGACTTGGATGTGTCTTGTCGATGCAGAGCGGAAAGGTAAATAAACTTATGCATCAAAGCGATTGAGGCCGCATGAGGAAAATTATTCGACACATGACCTAGAGTTAGGCCGTAGTGCATGCCTTGAAGATATGGCGTCACTATCGATTGGAAAGCAGATGTGAAGTATATACGGATCATAAGAGCCTTAAGTACATATTCACCCAGTCGGATCTGAATATGAGGCAAAGGAGATGGCTAGAGTTGATCAAGGACTACAATGTCGGAATCCATTACCATCCCGGGAAGGCCAACGTAGTAGCCGATGCTCTGAGTCGGAAAAGCCATACCGTGAGTACGTTGCTAGCCACAAGTCAGGATGAGTTATGTGAGGATTTTCAAAAGATGAAGATTGAGGTTGTACCTAGCGGATTCTTGGCCGCATTGGAGGTAAAGCCTACCTTAGAGGACCAGATCCGAGAAGGACAGAAGGATGATGACAGGATCCGTAGGATTAAGTCCAAAAAGGAGGAAGGCAAGGCAGAGGACTTCAAGTTGGATGAGCAAGGCACGTTGTGGATGAAGGATCGCATTTGTGTGCCTAACAAAAAGGAGTTAAAGCAACTGATTTTGGAAGAAGCCCATGACTCTAAGTACTCAATTCATCCTGGAAGCGCCAAGATGTATCAGGATCTGAAGGAGAGATTCTGGTGGCCGAGTATGAAACGTGAAGTTGCCGAGCATGTTGCCTTGTGCGATGTATGCCCGGAGAGTCAAGGCAATGCATCGAGAGACCAGCCGAGGATTGCTACAAATGAAAATACGAGGTGGAAGTGGGAGGAAATCGGAATGGATTTCATTACCGGTTTGCCGAAGACTCAAGGAGGTTATGACTCCATATGGGTTATAGTGGATCGCTTGACTAAAGTAGCCCATTTTATCCCCGTGAAGACCACTTACTCGGGAGATAAATTAGCAGAATTGTACATGATCAGGATTGTTTGTTTGCACGGAGTGCCAAAGAGGATTGTATCGGACAGAGGTACCCAATTTACCTCAAGGTTCTGGAATAAGTTGCATGAAGCCATGGGAACCCGTTTGAACTTCAAGATGCCTTATCATCCACGAGCGGATGGACAGACCGAAAGAGTCAACCAGATTCTGGAGGATATGTTGAGAGCTTGTGCATTAGCTTATGCTACCTCTTGGGATAAGAGTTTGCCGTATGCCGAGTTCGATTACAACAATAGTTATCAGGCTAGTTCTGAGATGTCACCTTTTGAGGCCTTTGTATGGTCGACCACATCGGACGCCATTGAATTGGAATGAGACCGTGGCGCCGTGTCTTTGGGCCTGATATTCTTCAAGAGGTGAAGAAGCGGATCGCTATGATTAGGGAAAGGTTGAAGATAGCCCAATCTCGACAGAAGAGTTATCTTGACAATCGTCGCCGAGATTTGAGTTTTGAACCGTAAGACTTTGTATACCTCGAGTTACGCCTCTTAGGGAGTTAAGAGGTTCCATGCCAAAGGGAAACTCGCACCCGTTATGTTGGACCATTTAAGATTTTGAGCCGCAGAGGCGAAGTTGCTTACCACCGGAGTTGCCACGATCGCTAGCAGAGTGCATGACGTATTCCATGTGTCCCGATTGAAGAAGTGTCTCCGAGTTCTGAGAGCAGACACCGCGAGAGTCAATTGAGTTGCAAGAAGATTTGACTTATAAGGAACATCCCGTGAGGATTCTGGACACAATGGATCGAGAAACTAGAAACAAGTCAACCCGTTTTTGTAGAGTTCAGTGGAGCAACCATGAAGAAAGCGAAGCGACTTGGGAGCTAAGAGGATTTGAAGAAAGAGTTTCCAAACCTATTCCTTTAGTAAGCCACGAATCTCGGGGACGAGATTCTATTAAGGGGGGGAGGTTTGTAACACCCCAAAATTTTACTTTTCCTAAATTCATGTGTGATTTGGCACTTTGGTGAATTTTTGGAATTTTCTGGAATTTATTTGGATTTATTTGGAATTTATTTGAATTTATTCCATTTTGAAATAATTAAAGAATTTAATTTTGCAAATAAAATTTTGTTGGAAATATTTTATTTGAGTCCCAAATACCCTAAAATATTTTCCAGAATTTTTCGAATTTTTCTCGAGTCATTTGCTATTTTTAATGAATTAAATGAATTATCGAAATTATTTTAAATATTAAATCGCTGGAAATTCAACTCAGTCGATTCTTGTTCATCCGACCGAGCCCGAAGTCGAACTTCGAGTTCGAGTCCGACCCGAGCCAGTTGACTCGACCGAACCCACTCCTAAACCTAATCAATCCCAACCGTTGGATCAAGATCCAACGGCTAACATCCGCCCGTACCGGTTCGAGCCGTATCCGGCCCGGATCCGATCGCGCCCGTGCGATCGTGGCCGTTGATCGTGCCACGTGGACGGCTGAGCGTCGTCGTCTTCGCCGAGACCGAGCCGGACTCTGCCGCCGCGCCCGCCGCCGTGTAAAACTAGGTTTCCGTCTCGGGCACAAACGCCGAGGCTATTTAAAGCGTGAGACGTCCCCCGAGGTTGCCCTCATCCTTGCGCACCCGTTCCCCCGAGCCATCTCGCCTGAGCCGCCGCCAGTAGCCCGTGCGAGCTCGCCGTAGTTGGAGGAAGTGACCGCCGCGGTCTTTGCTCGATTCCGCCGCCGTCCGCCGTCTTCCGCCGAGAAGGAGCCCAGATCTGGAACCACCGCGACGAGACGCACCCGAAGAGACCCTTCACTTCGCCGGAGAGGCCCCGAAGCGCCGTTGGACTCGTCGTCGTCTTCATCTCCGGTGGCCTCTGCTCCGCTGCCGCTATCGCCATCGCCGTCGCGAGCTACGCTAAGCCGTCCGTCGAGAATCCAAGGGCTCGGATCGCGCCACGCCACACCGCGCGGTGAGATCTCACGTGCAACCTCACGGATCTATTTTCAACCGTCGGATCTAGATCCAACGGCTTAGATTGTGCCACGTAGCTAGAATTGCACCAGGTTAGATTGGATCTTGACCGTCCGATCAAGATCGAACGGTCTGGATCAGCGGAGTTGTTTTTCTAAAGCACTACGCTAGATTTAATCCGCGCCGTTGATTTTCAAACCAACGGCCGAGATTGCGCCACGTGTTGGGAAGGTGGACCGACGCGGTCAGCGTCGTACGCGTGTGAGCGCGTGTCCCTGACACGCGGGCCCCGCATGTCAGAGGGCCCACACGTCAGCCGCGTTTGCGTGAGACCCATGGCAGCAATTGGGTCCCACCGCCACTCACCCGAAGCCGTGGACCGGGTCCACCGTGGACCAAACCGCACCGTGGTGAGCCCATGAGCGGTGGCGTCGACCAACCAATCGAGAGGCTGCCACGTGTCCTTGACGCAATAATTAATTTTCGAAAAAGAAAATGATTTATTAATTCGAAATATTGATTCAAATTTAGATTCAAACTTCAAACGCTTATAACTTTTGCGTTTCAACTCCGATTTGAGTGGTTCAAATTTCTAAATTTGTATAAAATTGAGATCTACCTAAATATGAATTTTATTTAATTTTTGGACTAAAGTTTTTCTCTGTAATATTATTTAATTGATTATTTAAACTTTAATAAATCATAACTTTTGCATTTTAACTCCTAATTTGTCGATTCCAGTTTCTAAAAATCCAGAAATTTATGTTCTCTCTGTTTATGGATTTTATTTGGAGTTTTGGGATGTTTTGCCTATTGTTTATTTGTGTATTTGCTATTTGCACGCTTTACGAGTAGGCGTTGAAGTGCGGAAGGATTCGAAGGAGAAGTATTGACTCAGATCCAACTCAAGACCAAGAGCAAGTACTTTTTGAAGGCAAGTTGTGCTTTGACCATGTTGATCCTATTTGAAATCTATTTTGATTTAAACTCATCGCATGCTAGATCAATTAGAAAGATACTTTGTTTAAACATGGGGTTAGATAAATACCAATTTCTTTGTATGACACCTTGATTATCTAAGTATGTGCCATGATCCTTGTCACCTAGTTGTGGATTACTAGTTGGACATTATTAAATTGCCAACATGGGTTTAGGCCGACGTAGTACCTTTGCTTAGACACACTCGTGCTCATGACATGATTTTGGACAATCAAATGCTAATATGGACTTAATGATATATTGAACCTGTTTTGGAAAAGTATCATGTGATGTTAATGGCACGTGGTGCATGGTAATCAAGCGGGGTTTGATAAGCGGTTTTCGGCCAGGGCATGTGGCAAGAGTAATCAGGTGGGCCAATTGTGGCATTGGGGATGTTGATTTGGTTCTTCGGGTAGTCTTGCCTGGTCACTCTAAGGACTTAACCTTGCAAGCCTTTGAACTGGGTCATACTTGCAACCACATGGTGGAATGGGGCGGCCCTAGTTGACTAAGTCGCTAAGGACTCACTTGTGGAGCCTCAGGGTGTCGATTACACCGTTTGTGTGATTATGCGGGGGGCGTATCGTGGTGTGGCCAGATACCCATCTAACGGTGTGTTGGTCCCATACTTCGCCTTGGCTAAGGAAGGGATGGTGTAGAGCACGAGCAGGAGAGGACCACTGTGTTGTTTGAGGCTTCGAAAGGCTTTATTCTGAGGAACTTCGCCTTTGTGGTGTTTATTTGTATCTTGTGGGTAAAGTGCATAACCTCTGCAGAGTTTAGAATCTATTTAAATAGCCGAGTCCACGGTACTGGACAATGCTCGGGAATTACAGTCAAGGGTTAGACTTTCTGAAAATAACTTGGATTTGAAAGGTGGGTTGGTTTAACAATGAAGATGATGGAAATGTGGTTTAGGATGGGGAAAAATGTTTGTTAAACTTCTTGAAAAGTTATTTATGCTTTACTTACTTCTCGCTTTGAATCTACTTTTATTACTTGTCAAAAGTTTCTTTGCAAATATACCTTGAGCTATTCCTTTGTACCAAGCCATGCATATAGTATATTAGCTTGCATTCTGTGCATGACTTGCTGAGTACCAAGTACTCACCCTTGCCTCAACACAATACCAGTTGAAGAGGAGACTACGCCAGTTTCGGAGGAGGAATTCCAAGAGGACCCGTCTACTTAGGGATGCGAGCCCAGTCAGTTGCCTGTGGTATACTGGATGGCAACTGACTGGGCTCGCTTCCCTAATTAGACGGATCTTCTTGGAGTTCCTCCTCCAAAGCTTGTGCAGTCTCCTCTTCAACTGGTGTTGTGTTGAGGCAAGGGTGAGTACTTGGTACTCAGCAAGTCATGCACACGTAATGCTAATATACTATATGCATGGCTTGGTACAAAGGAATAGCCCAAGGTATATTTGCAGTAAACAGCATTTGACAAGTAGCATAAGTAGATTCGAAAGCAGTAGAATCAAGTATAGCATAGATAACTTTTCAAGGAATTTAATAAACAACTTTCCCATCCTAATCCATATTCCTATCACCATCATTATTAATCCAACCCAACCTTTCAAATCCAAGTTAGTTTTGAGAAAATCTAACCCTTGATCAGTAATTCTGAGCGATGTCCAATACCGCGGACACGGCTATTCGAATAGATTCTAAACTCTGCAGAGGTTATGCACTTTACCCACAAGATACAATCAAACACCACAAAGGCGAAGTTCCGTAACAAAGTCTTTCGAAACCTCTAACAATACAAGTGGTCCTCCCTGCTATTGCGCACTAACCCTTCCTTCGCTAAGGCGAAGTCTAGGCCAATCAACTGTTAGATGGGTACTGGCCTCGGCCCGACGCCCCCGCATAACTTACACAAAGGGTGTAGTTGACCTCACGAGGTCCCACAGTGCGTTATTAGCAACTTAGTCAACTAGGTCCGTCCCATTACGTACATGTGGTTGCACGTTAGACCCGGTTCAAAGGCTTGCAAGGTTAAGTCCTTAGGTGACCAGGGCAAGACTACCCGAAGAACCAAATCAACATTCCCAATGCCACAATGGCCCACTTGATTACTCTTGCCACATGCCCTGGCCGAAAATGTTTATCAAACCCGATTGATTACCATGCACCACGTGCCATCAACATCACATGATACCTTTCCAAAACAGGTTCAATATATCATTAAGTCAATATTAACATTTGATTATCTAAAATCATGTCATGAGCACGAAAGCGTGTCTAAGCAAGATACTACAACGGTCTAAACCCATGTTGGCAACTTAATAATGTCCAACTAGTAATCCACAACTAGGGTGACAAAGTGTCATGGCACATACTTAAGTAATCAAGGTGTCATACAAAGAAATTGGTATTTATCTAACCCCATGTTTAAACAAAGTATCTTTTTAACTGAACTAGCATGCAATAGTTTAAATCAAAATAAGTTTCAAAATAGGATCAACATGGACAAAGCACAACTTGCCTTCAAAAAGTACTAGTTCTTGGTCTTGAGTTGGATCCTGAGTTAATACTTCTCCTTCGAATCCTTCCCAGACTTCAACGCCTACTGCAAAGCGTGCAAATAGCAAATTCACAAATAAACAATAGGCAAAAAGTGTCCAAACATCCAAATAAAATCCATAAACAGAGAGAACATAATTTTATGAGTTTTTAGAAACTGGAATCGTCAAATTTGGAGTTAAAGATAAAAGTTATGATTATTTAAAGTTTAAATAATCAATTAAATAATTTTGCAGAGAAAAACTTTAGTCCAAAAATTAAATAAAATTCATATTTAGGTAGATCTCAATTTTATACAAATTTAGAAATTTGAATCACTCAAATCGGAGTTGAAACGCAAAAGTTATAAGCGTTTGAAATTTGAAACAAAATCAAATCATTATTTCGAATTAATAAATAATTTTCTTTTCGAAATTAATTATTGCGTCGGCATGGACACGCGTGGCAGCCTTCTGATTGGTTGGTCGACGTCACCGGTCCATGGACTCGGTCCACGCCGGCTCGGGTCTACCGTGGACTCGGTCCACGACTCCACGTCTCGGCCCGACATGTGGGCCCATTCGGGTGACGTCATTCTTTGGCGTCGGCGGGGCTCGGCCGCAGTCGGCGACAGTGGGACCTACCGATGACGTCATGGGTGACGTCACGGTGCGATCGGCCGACACGCGGGCCCGCATGTCGATGGCCACGCCGCGCCCGGCGTGGCGCGGCGGTTCGGCTCCCTGGACACGCGTGGCACGATCGTGTCCGTTGATTTGAAATTCAACGGCCGTGATTAGATCCGGGGTTAACACGTTGAAACTACTCGATGATCGTGGGCGTTCGATCTAGATCGGACGGTCCGGATCTAATCCTATAACAAAGCACTACTACGGCGCGTGGCGATCGTGGGCCGTTGGATCTTGATCCAACGGTCGAGATCTAATCGGGTTTGGAACACGTGAACTCACCTCAACCGCCACGATCAAGATCGGACGGTCCACGAGCTCGCGAGGTCGATGGCGGCAGCGGAGCAAGACCACCGGAGATGAGAACGACAGCGAGCCCGACGGGCGTTTGGTTGCTCGGCGAGATGAGTCCTCCTTCGGTGCGTCTCGTCACGGATTCCGGATCTGGGCTCCTTCTCGGCGGAAGACGACGGACGGCGGCGGAATCGGCAGAAACTGGCCAAGCGAGGTTCCAACTCCGGCGAGCTCAGACGGCAAGCAGCGGCGGCTCGGGCGAGATGGCTTGGGGAACGGGTGCGCCGCGGATGAGGGCAACCTCGGGGGCGTCTCACGCTTTAAATACGGCCTCGGCGTGCGTGCAAATCGGAACCCTAGCCGTGTCTGCTCGGTCACGGCCGGAGCTCTCGGCTGAGTCGGGCGAGAGCGGCGACGCCACGGCCCGTCCGCGTGCACGATCAGCGGCCCACGATCGCGTGGGACGCGATCGGATCCGGCCGGATCACGGCTCGAGCCGTGCAGGCGGATCTCGGTAGTTGGATCTTGATCCAACGGTCGGGATCGCTTAGGGTTGGGAGCTGGTTTGGTCGAGTCAAGCGGCTCGGTCGGACTCGAGTCCGACTCGGAGTTCGACTTCGATCGGATGAATAGTACTCGACCGAGTTGATTTTCCAGCGATTTAATATTTAAAATAATTCCCAATAATTCATTTAATTCATTAAAAATAGCAAAAGACTCGTAAAAATTCGAGAAAAATTGAAAATATTTTGGATCATTTTGGACTCAAATAAAATATTTCCAACAAAATTTTATTTGCAAAGTTTAATTCTTTAATTAATTCAAAATGGAATAAATTCAAATAAATTCCAAATAAATCCAAATAAATTCGAGAAAATTCCAAAATTCACCAAAGTGCCAAATCACACATGAATTTAAGGAAAGCAAAATTTTGGGGTGTTACAAACCTCCCCTTAATAGAATCTCGTCCCGAGATTCGGGGCTCACTCTGAGAATAGGTTTGGAAACTCTTTCCTCAAATCCTCTTCACGCTCCCAAGTCGCCGCTTTCTTCATGGTTGCTCCACTGAACTCTACAGAAACGGGTTGACTTATTTCTGGTCTCTCGATCCATTGTGTCCAGAATCCTCACGGGATGCTCCTTATAAGTCAAATCCTCTTGCAACTAAATTAACTCTAGCGGTGTCTGTTCCTCAGAACTCGGAGACACTTCTTCAATCGAGACACATGGAATACATCATGCACTCCTCGCCAACGATCGCGGGCAACTCCGGTAGTAAGCAACTTCACCTCTGCGACTCAAAATCTTAAATGGTCCAACATAACGGGTGCGAAGTTTCCCTTTGGCATGGAACCTCTTAACTCCCCGAGAGGCGTAACTCGAGGTATACAAAATCTTACGGTTCAAAACTCAAATCCTGCGACGGTTGTCGGCCATAACTCTTCATCGAGATTGGGCGATCTTCAACCTTTCCCTAATCATGGCGATCTGCTCTTGACCTCTTGAAGAATATCAGGCCCAAAGACACGGCGCTCGCCGGTCTCATTCCAATTTAATGGCGTCAGGCGAAGTCAACCATACTGATTGCCTCAAAAGGTGACATCTCAGAACTAGCCTCGATAACTATTGTTGTGGCGAACTCGGCATACGGCAAACTCTTATCCCAAGAGGTAGCATAAGCCAATGCACAAGCTCTCAACATATCCTCCAGAATCTGGTTGACTCTTTCGGTCTGTCCATCCGTCTGTGGATGATAGGCTGTACTAAAGTTCAAACGGGTTCCCATGGCTTCATGCAACTTATTCCGTAACCTTGAGGTAAATTGGGTACCTCGTCTGATACAATTCTTTTCGGCACTCCGTGCAAGCAGACAATCCTGATCATGTACAATTACGCTAATTTATCTCCGAGTAAGTGGTCTTCACGGGGATAAAATGGGCTACTTTAGTTAAGCGATCCACTATAACCCATATGGAGTCGTAACCTCCTTGAGTCTTCGGCAAACCGGTAATGAAATCCATTCCGATTTCCTCCCACTTCCACTCAGGTATTTTTAGCGGCTGTAGCAATCCTGCTGGTCTCTGATGCATTGCCTTGACTCTCTGGCATACGTCGCACAACGCAACATGCTCAGCAACTTCACGTTTCATACTCGGCCACCAGAATCTCTCCTTCAGATCCTGATACATCTTGGCGCTTCCGGGATGAATTGAGTACTTGGAGTCATGGGCTTCTTCCAAAATCAGTTGCTTTAACTCCTTTTTGTTAGGCACACAAATGCGATCCTTCATCCACAACGTGCCTTGCTCATCCAACTTGAAGTCCTCTGCCTTGCCTTCCTCCTTGATGGACTTAATCCTGCGGATCTTGTCATCATCCTTTTGTCCTTCTCGGATCTGATTCTCTAGGGTAGGCTTTACTTCTAATGCGGCCAAGAATCCGCTAGGTACAACCTCAATCTTCATTTTCTGAAAGTCCTCACATAACTCATCCTGACTTGTGGCTAGCAACGTACTCACGGTATGGCTTTTCCGACTCAGAGCATCGGCTACTACGTTGGCCTTCCCGGGATGGTAATGGATTCCAACATTGTAGTCCTTGATTAACTCTAACCATCTCCTCTGCCTCATATTCAGATCCGACTGGGTGAATATGTACTTAAGGCTCTTATGATCCGTATATACTTCACATCTGCTTCCGATCGAGATAGTGACGCCATATCTTCAAGGCATGCACTACGGTGCTAACTCTAGGTCATGTGTCGAATAATTTTCCTCATGCGGCCTCAATCGCCTTGATGCATAGCGGCGACCTTTCCATTCTCGCAGATCAAAGACACATCCAAGTCCTTGGCGCGATGCGTCACAATAAATATCGAAGCTTTGAGCAACATCCGGTAGAACTAACACCGGTCTTGATGTCAATCGCTTCTTCAGCTCCTGAAATCCTTTCTCACATTCTCAAGCGTCCATGCAAACTTCTTTTCCTTCTTCAAAGAATTGCGTAAGAGGTTTCGCAATTGTTGAGAAGCCTTCGATGAAAGCAGCGGTAGTATCCTGCCATTCCAAGGAAACTCGAATCTGGGTCACGATCTTTGGTCGCTCCCAATGTAACACAGCTTCTACTTTGCTTGGATCTACTGGCGACTCCTTCATGCGGTCATTACATGTCCAAGAAACTCCACCTTGTCCTTCCAAAAATCACACTTGCTGAACTTGGCGAAAAGTTGCTGTTCCCTCAGCTTTTCCAAAACTCGCCTTAAGTGTTCGGCATGTTCACTCTCTGTCTTAGAGTAGATTAGGATATCGTCTATGAACACGACGACAAACTTGTCCAAATATTCCATGAACACCTTATTCATCATATTCATGAAATAAGCTGGCGCATTCGTCAGTCCAAAGGACATAACTGTAAACTCGTAATGTCCATATCTTGACGAAATGCGATCTTGAATATCTTACGATCGGATGTTCAAGCGATGGTATCGATCTCGAGATCAATCTTGGAGAAAACTCCGGCTCCTCTCAGCTGATCAAACAAATCATCAATCCTAGGTAGCGGATACTTATTCTTCACGGTGACTTCATTGAGTGCACGGTAGTCAATGCACATCCTGAAACTCCCGTCCTTCTTCTTGACAAACAAAACTGGTGCTCCCCACGGCGACGAACTCGGTCTGATAAATCCTTTCTCCATTAACTCCTCTAGCTGTTTCTTCGTCTCTACCAACTCCTCGGTGGACATCCGATAGGGTCTCTTTGCTATCGGTCTTTGTGCAGTACAAGCTCTATCACAAACTCTATGTCCTCGTCTGGCGGCATACCGTAGATCTTCGGAAAAACATCGGGTACTCATTCACTCTTGAGACATCCTCTATGCCTGATTGACTTGATCTTGTTAACCATCAAGCTGTCCATCCCTAAGCTGCGGTGGCTTGAAATTCCACTTTCTTCCCACACGGGCTCTCAACTGAGATAGTCCTTCGTCCACAGTCCAATACGGCCTTGTGCTTGGATAACCAATCCATTCCCAATATGACGTCTAAGGTCTGGGTCTCCAAAATTATAAGGTTTGCTAGGAACTCTATTCCATCTATTAGTATTCTCACCCCGGAACATCCTACTTTCGTTCGGAGTTCGGAACCAGGGGTTTGAACTAAAAGCATGCACTTAAGTCTTGCAATCCTCAAATCATTTCTAGTTGCAAAGCCCAGTACGACGTCCGTAGCATTCTGCAGTGCATCTGCGGTGACATGGTTGACTCGGCCTCTCACCACGGTCTGGGGTGTGGCTCACAATCTTTGGCGTCCTAGCTGAGGTGGTTCCTAGATTGAAGCGGCGGGGTCACTCTGCTGTCTTCTTTGGACAAGCTGTTGGCAAAGTGTCACGGCTCATTGCGGTTATGTAGCAGCGTCTCACTGTTCCTTCTTGTTGCACGGAGTAGCGTTTCTAGCGAAGTGGGGTCAGTAGTTACGATTGATGTGTCTTGGTGCTTTGGGATGGTGTCCTTGTTGCATTACGTGGTTGGAATCAAGAATTGATTTGGTGCAACTCTCGACGCCATTGCGTTCCTGGCGTGATCCTTGCGTTGCATCCTGCGCTTCTGTTCTCATCCAGTTCCTTGCGCTTGTCCTCAAGAATAAGTGCCTTATTCACCGGCTCTTGGAAATCTGGAAAGGTGTGAGTGATCAACCCTACTTGCAATCCTGAGTTAAGTCCCTTCATAAAAGCGAGGTATGCGGATTTATCTCGTCGCTACATCCTCGGTGCGTAGCGTGCTAGGTGAGTGAACTTGTTCGTAGTCGGCCACCGGTGATTACCTTGCTTGATGCTCTGAACTCCTCCTTCTTAAGGTCCATGATTCCTTCAGGCACGTGATCTTTGTCGGAATGCATTTGTGAACTCTTCCCAACCGATATCTTGAGGGTTCTCTTGCGTGCACGTAGTTCTCCCACCATTCGGCGGTTGTTCCTTCCAGGTGATGAGAAGCGTAGAGTACCTTCTCATTTCCTATGCATTGAGCTATGTGTAGCTTCCTCTCGATTGATCTTAACCAATCATCGGCCTCCAATGGATTGGCATTCCGGAAAAAGTGGGTGGGTGAGTTCTCATGAACTCGATAGTCTTGTATTCTGGCGTGGTCACTGATTAACTTGATTAGCAAGTGGGTGTGCGATGGCGTGTTGCATTTGTTGCATCATAGCATGCATCAACCGAGTGCAGGCAGCGAGAAAAGCTCCAATTCTGCACATCCGGTGGCGGTCTTTGGTGCTCCTCATTGGGGTTTTCTGTTGGCGAGAACCACTCCCATTGCTTCCAAAGTTTCCACGGGTGTTCACCATTTGTCGATTTGCTCTAGGTTTAGAGATGAGAGGGAAACAAGAATAGACAAGTAATATGGAACTTATGCGGGCAAAAGGTGTAACTTTAAGGTCCAACTTTATTATTAATAACTTGGTATGGCTGCTTACAATGCCTAAGGGCCTTGCAACACATACTGCACACTCAGCAAACAATGAAAATCCAAATCGAACTATCTCTGGAGTCTAACGCCTAAAGGGTGACTCTTTATTCTATGACGCGACTCGGCGAAGGAGTCTCACTATAGAACCTATGCTCACTCATCGAAAACCTCCACGGCACAGTGCAGGTCTTTGTGGCATAAGCGTAAGCTTGATCGCCATGTCCAAATGATCGTGTCCTCTGTGGTAGTCGAAGAAGCGATGTCCTCATCGAGATCGACTCCTCTGGATCTGGCTCGTGTAGCTCAATCTTGGCTCTGGAGTGCAGTCCGTACAAAGTCATCTCCAACTCGTCAATCCTTCGCAGAAGGTGTGCCACATACTCTTGAGCTTCCCGCCATCTGTTCTTCTCTGTCGTGATTTCCTTGCGGGCCTTCTCAGCTCCTTGCTTGTATTATCTAGTACATCCTCCTGGCGACAACAAATCGTGCCAAGCTGTGTAACCGTGGCATCCTCATCCTGAATTGCCTTCGGGTCAAGAAGGTTATCGCTCTTGTGGATGATAACGGAACACCGTGCTCTCAATTCTCTGGCGTGAATACGGGTAATGTGCCGCATTGCTCGTCGTGATACTTCTTGGATACCCATCTGCATTGTAGATCTCTGGCGGTCTGCGGTGTATCGAGCGATTGCACAGGCCCTTCTTCCTAGCGGGTACCTCAATCTTCACGTCACAAGCCTTGATCAATCCCGGCTTGTCCGATCACTTCTACTTGGTATTGGGGCTTCTCAAAATCTCCGAGTTTGTAGCATATGCCAAAGTTCATGGCGTGACCAACTCCCAGATCAACGTAGTTGAACTCTTCCTCCATCTGTCACAAGAGTGCTTTACGTAAGAACTCGGAATTTTTGAATTGTGACAAGGTAAGGAAAAATTTCAGCAAGAGACAAGAAAAGAGAGAAGGGGATAAGTCGAGATGTCATTTCTTATCTTGACAAATTTTTAGCTTTTAGAAAATAGGTTTTATCCTCACTACGACCATTCTAGCTAGGGTTGAGCCTACAGTCAAGTATGGCTCTGATACCACCTCTGTCGGGACCCCGAATTTGCAAATCCGGACCCTCTGTGTATTCAGCACTAGTCCAGGAACGCGCTAGTGCACACAGTCTTAACATCGGTAAATATCACAATCATACCACTCGATACCAATAAAGTACTTTATTTAAATAGTCAAACTGGTTACTTGACCTTATGGTCAAATTACAAATATATGCCTCGCAAGGCGAAACTTATTCAGAGAAAAATAATAATAATAGCAGCGGAAAATCAAATAACTTCGTGGCGCCATCCAGTATACCACAGGCAACTGACTGGGCTCGCTTCCCTAATTAGACGGATCTTCTTGGAGTTCCTCCTCCAAAGCTTGTGCAGTCTCCTCTTCAACTGGTGTTGTGTTGAGGCAAGGGTGAGTACTTGGTACTCAGCAAGTCATGCAGAATGGAGCTAATATACTATATGCATGGCTTGGTACAAAGGAATAGCCCAAGGTATATTTGCGATGCTTGACATTTGACAAGTAGCATAAGTAGATTCGAAAGCAGTAGAATCAAGTATAGCATAGATAACTTTTCAAGGAATTTAATAAACAACTTTCCCATCCTAATCCATATTCCTATCACCATCATTATTAATCCAACCCAACCTTTCAAATCCAAGTTAGTTTTGAGAAAATCTAACCCTTGACTGTAATTCCCGAGCGATGTCCAATACCGCGGACACGGCTATTCGAATAGATTCTAAACTCTGCAGAGGTTATGCACTTTACCCACAAGATACAATCAAACACCACAAAGGCGAGTTCCCGTAACAAAGTCTTTCGGAAACCTCTAACAATACAAGTGGTCCTCCCCGGTTATTGCGCACTAACCCTTCCCTTCGCTAAGGCGAAGTCTAGGCCAATCAACCGTTAGATGGGTACCTGGCCTCAGCCCCGGTACGCTCCCCCGTACAACTTACACAAAGGGTGTAGTTGACCTCCTGAGGTCCCACAGGTACGTTATTAGCAACTTAGTCAACTAGGTCCGTCCCATTACAGACATGTGGTTGCACGTTAGACCCAGTTCAAAGGCTTGCAAGGTTAAGTCCTTAGGGTGACCAGGGCAAGACTACCCGAAGAACCAAATCAACATTCCCAATGCCACAACTGGCCCACTTGATTACTCTTGCCACATGCCCCGGTCGAAAATGTTTATCAAACCCCAGTTGATTACCATGCACCACGTGCCATCAACATCACATGATACCTTTCCAAAACAGGTTCAATATATCATTAAGTCAATATTAACATTTGATTATCTAAAATCATGTCATGAGCACGTAGCAGGTCTAAGCAGTATACTACAACGGTCTAAACCCATGTTGGCAACTTAATAATGTCCAACTAGTAATCCACAACTAGGGTGACAAAGTGTCATGGCACATACTTAAGTAATCAAGGTGTCATACAGCAAATTGGTATTTATCTAACCCCCATGTTTAAACAAAGTATCTTTCTAATTGAACTAGCATGCAATAGTTTAAATCAAAATAAGTTTCAAAATAGGATCAACATGGTCAAAGCACAACTTGCCTTCAAAAAGTACTTGTTCTTGGTCTTGAGTTGGATCCTGAGTTAATACTTCTCCTTCGAATCCTTCCGGCACTTCAACGTCTACTCGTAAAGCGTGCAAATAGCAAATTCACAAATAAACAATAGGCAAAAAGTGTCCAAACATCCAAATAAAATCCATAAACAGAGAGAACATAATTTTATGAGTTTTTAGAAACTGGAATCATCAAATTTGGAGTTAAGACGCAAAAGTTATGATTATTTAAAGTTTAAATAATCAATTAAATAATTTTGCAGAGAAAAACTTTAGTCCAAAAATTAAATAAAATTCATATTTAGGTAGATCTCAATTTTATACAAATTTAGAAATTTGAATCACTCAAATCGGAGTTGAAGCATAAAAGTTATAAGCGTTTGAAATTTGAAACAAAATCAAATCATTATTTCGAATTAATAAATCATTTTCTTTTCGGAAATTAATTATTGCGTCGGCATGGACACGTGGCAGCCTCGATTGGTTGGCTGGCGTCGGTAGGTCCATGGACTCGGTCCACGCTCGGCTCGGGTCTACCGTGGACTCGGTCCACGACTCCACGTCTCGCTGACATGTGGGCCCATTCGGGTGACGTCATTGCTGACGTCAGCGGGGCTCAGCCCACGGTGCTGACAGGTGGGACCTACCGATGACGTCATGGGTGGCGTCCACGGTCGCGATCGACACGCGGGCCCGCATGTCGATGGCCGCCCACGCCGCCGCGTGGCGCGGCGGTTCGGCTCCCTGGACGCGTGGCACGATCGTGTCCGTTGATTTGAAATTCAACGGCCGTGATTAGATCCAGGGTTAACACGTTGAAACTACTCGATGATCGTGGGCCGTTCGATCTAGATCGGACGGTCGGATCTAATCCTATAACAAAGACTACTACGGCGCGTGGCGATCGTGGCCGTTGGATCTTGATCCAACGGTCCGGATCTAATCGGGTTTGGAACACGTGAACTCACCTCAACCGCACGATCAAGATCGGACGGTCCACAGAGCTTCGCGAGGTCGATGGCGGCAGCGGAGCAAGACCACCGGAGATGAGAACGACGACGAGCCCGGCGGCGTTTGGGGTTGCTCGGCGAGATGAGTCCTCGCCGGTGCGTCTCGTCACGGATTCCGGATCTGGGCTCCTTCGGCGGAAGACGACGGGCGGCGGAATCGGCGGTAAACGGCTGCGCCAGAGGTTCCAACTCCGGCGAGCTCGTGCGGGCAAACAGCGGCGGCTCGGGCGAGATGGCTTGGGGAACGGTGCGCCGCGGATGAGGGCAACCTCGGGGGCGTCTCACGCTTTAAATACGGCCTCGGCGTGCGTGCAAATCGGAACCCTAGCCGTGTCCTGCTGCGGTCACGGCGGAGCTCTCCGGCTTCGGAGTCGGGCGAGACGGCGACGCCGCGGCCGTCCACGTGGCACGATCAGCGGCCCACGATCGCGTGGACGCGATCGGATCCGGCCGGATCACGGCTCGAGCCGTGCAGGCGGATCTCGGTAGTTGGATCTTGATCCAACGGTCGGGATCGCTTAGGGTTGGGAGCTGGTTTGGTCGAGTCAATCGCTCGGTCGGACTCGAGTCCGACTTCGGTCGGATGAATAGTACTCGACCGAGTTGATTTTCCAGCGATTTAATATTTAAAATAATTCCCAATAATTCATTTAATTCATTAAAAATAGCAAAAGACTCGAGAAAAATTCGGAAAAATTCTGGAAAATATTTTGGATCATTTTGGACTCAAATAAAATATTTCCAACAAAATTTTATTTGCAAAGTTTAATTCTTTAATTAATTCAAAATGGAATAAATTCAAATAAATTCCAAATAAATCCAAATAAATTCGAGAAAATTCCAAAAATTCACCAAAGTGCCAAATCACACATGAATTTAAGGAAAGCAAAATTTTGGGGTGTTACAAACCTCCCCTTAATAGAATCTCGTCCACAGAGATTCAGGGCTCACTCTGAGAATAGGTTTGGAAACTCTTTCCTCAAATCCTCTTCACGCTCCCAAGTAAACGCTTCGCTTTCTTCATGGTTGCTCCTTTGAACTCTACTGAAACGGGTTGACTTATTTCTGGTCTCTCGATCCATTGTGTCCAGAATCCTCACGGATGCTCCTTATAAGTCAAATCCTCTTGCAACTCAATTAACTCTAGCGGTGTCTGTTCCTCAGGAACTCGGAGACACTTCTTCAACTGAGACACATGGAATACATCATGCACTCCTTGCCAACGATCGTGGCAACTCCAGTAAGCAACTTCACCTCTGCGACTCAAAATCTTAAATGGTCCAACATAGCAGGGTGCGAGTTTCCCTTTGGCATGGAACCTCTTAACTCCCCCGAGGCGTAACTCGAGGTATACAAAATCTTACGGTTCAAAACTCAAATCCTGCGACGGTTGTCGGCATAACTCTTCTGTCGAGATTGGGCGATCTTCAACCTTTCCCTAATCATGGCGATCTGCTCTTGACCTCTTGAAGAATATCAGGCCCAAAGACACGGCGCTCGCCGGTCTCATTCCAATTTAATGGCGTCACGACAGTGGTCAACCATACAAGGCCTCAAAAGGTGACATCTCAGTAAACTAGCTCGATAACTATTGTTGTAATCGAACTCGGCATACGGCAAACTCTTATCCCAAGAGGTAGCATAAGCCAATGCACAAGCTCTCAACATATCCTCCGTAATCTGGTTGACTCTTTCGATCTGTCCATCCGGGCATGGATGATAGGTCAGTACTAAAGTTCAAACGGGTTCCCATGGCTTCATGCAACTTATTCCAACCTTGAGGTAAATTGGGTACCTCTGTCCGATACAATTCTTTTCGGCACTCCGTGCAAACAGACAATCCGATCATGTACAATTACGCTAATTTATCTCCGAGTAAGTGGTCTTCACGGGATAAAATGGGCTACTTTAGTTAAGCGATCCACTATAACCCATATGGAGTCGTAACCTCCTTGAGTCTTCGGCAAACCGGTAATGAAATCCATTCCGATTTCCTCCCACTTCCACTCAGTATTTTTAGCAGGTGTAGCAATCCTGCGGTCTCTCGATGCATTGCCTTGACTCTCCGGCATACGTCGCACAACGCAACATGCTCAAAGCAACTTCACGTTTCATACTCGGCCACTGAATCTCTCCTTGAGATCCTGATACATCTTGGCGCTTAGGGATGAATTGAGTACTTGGAGTCATGGGCTTCTTCCAAAATCGATTGCTTTAACTCCTTTTGTTAGGCACACAAATGCGATCCTTCATCCACAACGTGCCTTGCTCATCCAACTTGAAGTCCTCTGCCTTGCCTTCCTCCTTGATGGACTTAATCCTGCGGATCTTGTCATCATCCTTTGTCCTTCTCGGATCTGATTCTCTAGGGTAGGCTTTACTTCTAATGCGGCCAAGAATCCGCTAGGTACAACCTCAATCTTCATTTTAGAAAGTCCTCACATAACTCATCCCGACTTGTGGCTAGCAACGTACTCACGGTATGGCTTTTCCGACTCGAGCATCGGCTACTACGTTGGCCTTCCGGATGGTAATGGATTCCAACATTGTAGTCCTTGATTAACTCTAACCATCTCCTCTGCCTCATATTCAGATCCGATTGGGTGAATATGTACTTAAGGCTCTTATGATCCGTATATACTTCACATCTGTTTCCGATCGAGATAGTGACGCCATATCTTCAAGGCATGCACTACGGTCGCTAACTCTAGGTCATGTGTCGAATAATTTTCCTCATGCGGCCTCAATCGCCTTGATGCATAAGCGGCGACCTTTCCATTCTCGTGACAAAGACACATCCAAGTCCTTGGCGCGATCGTCGTCACAATAAATATCGAAGCTTTGAGCAACATCCCAGTAGAACTAACACCGGTCTTGATGTCAATCGCTTCTTCAGCTCCTGAAATCCTTTCTCACATTCTCAGCGTCCATGCAAACTTCTTTTCCTTCTTCAAAGAATTGCGTAAGAGGTTTCGCAATTGTTGAGAAGCCTTCGATGAAACGGCGGTAGTATCCTGCCATTCCAAGGAAACTCCGAATCTGGTCACGATCTTTGGTCGCTCCCAATGTAACACGACTTCTACTTTGCTTGGATCTACGGCGACTCCTTCTGCGGTCATTACATGTCCAAGAAACTCCACCTTGTCCTTCCAAAAATCACACTTGCTGAACTTGGCGAAAAGTTCTTTGTTCCTCGGCTTTTCCAAAACTCGCCTTAAGTGTTCGGCATGTTCACTCTGTCTTAGAGTAGATTAGGATATCGTCTATGAACACGACGACAAACTTGTCCAAATATTCCATGAACACCTTATTCATCATATTCATGAAATAATTTGGCGCATTAAATCGACCCAAAGGACATAACCGTAAACTCGTAATGTCCATATCTTGACGAGAATGCGATCTTGAATATCTTACGATCGGATGTTCAATCGATGGTATCCGATCTCGAGATCAATCTTGGAGAAAACTCCGGCTCCTCCCAACTGATCAAACAAATCATCAATCCTAGGTAGCGGATACTTATTCTTCACGGTGACTTCATTGAGTGCACGGTAGTCAATGCACATCCTGAAACTCCCGCCCTTCTTCTTGACAAACAAAGCGGTGCTCCCACGGCGACGAACTCGGCCTCGATAAATCCTTTCTCCATTAACTCCTCTAGCTGTTTCTTCGTCTCTACCAACTCCTCGGTGGACATCCGATAGGGTCTCTTTGCTATCGGTCTTTGTGCAGTACAAGCTCTATCACAAACTCTATGTCCCCTGTCTGGCGGCATACCGTAGATCTTCGGGAAAAACATCGGGTACTCATTCACTCTTGAGACATCCTCTATGCTGATTGACTTGATACTTGTTAACCATCAACTGTCCATCCCCTAACTGCGTGGCTTGAAATTCCACTTTCTTCCCACACGGGCTCTCAATCGAGATAGTCCTTCGTCCACAGTCCAATACGGCCTTGTGCTTGGATAACCAATCCATTCCCAATATGACGTCTAAGGTGCAGGTCTCCAAAATTATAAGGTTTGCTAGGAACTCTATTCCATCTATTAGTATTCTCACCCGGAACATCCTACTTTCGTTCGGAGTTCGGAACCAGGGTTTGAACTAAAAGCATGCACTTAAGTCTTGCAATCCTCAAATCATTTCTAGTAGCAAAGCCCGATTTACGTCCAGTAGCATTCTCGCAGGCATCTGCGGTGACATGGTTGACTCGGCCTCTCACCACGGCCAGGGTGTGGCTCTGATCTTTGGCGTCCTAGCTGGGTGGTTCCTAGATTGAAGCGAATCGGGTCACTCCTGCTGTCTTCTTTGGACAATGTTGGCAAAGTGTCTCGGCTCATTCTTGATTGTAGCGGCGTCTCACCTGTTCCTTCTTATTTGCACAGGTAAGCGTTTCTAGCGAGGCTGAGGTCCAGTAGTTACGATTGTGAGTCTTGGTCTTTGGGGATGGTGTCCTTGTTGCATTCTCGTGGTTGGAATCAAGAATTGATTTGGTGCAACTCTCGACGCCATTGCGTTCCTGGCGTGATCCTTGCTTTGTTGCATCCTGCGCTTCTGTTCTCATCCGGTTCCTTGCGCTTGTCCTCAAGAATAAGTGCCTTATTCACCACTCTTGGAAATCTGGAAAGGTGTGAGTGATCAACCCTACTTGCAATCCCGAGTTAAGTCCCTTCATAAAGCGAGACTGCGGATTTATCTGTCGCTACATCCTCAGTGCGTGGCGTGCTAGCTGAGTGAACTTGTTCAGTAGTCGGACCCTTTGGTGATTACCTTGCTTGATGCTCAACTCCTCCTTCTTAAGGTCCATGATTCCTTCAGCACGTGATCTTGTCGGAATGCAATTGAACTCTTCCCAAGTGATATCTTGAGGGTTCTCTTGCGTGTACGAAGTTCTCCCACCATTCGGCGGTTGTTCCTTCCGGTGATGAGAAGCGTAGAGTACCTTCTCATTTCCTATGCATTGAGCTATGTGTAGCTTCCTCTCGATTGATCTTAACCAATCATCGGCCTCCAATGGATTGGCATTCCGGAAAAAGTGGGTGGGTGAGTTCTCATGAACTCGATAGTCTTGTATTCAGGCGTGGTCCCCGATTAACTTGATTAGCGAAGGATCAGTGCGATGACGTGTTGCATTTGTTGCATCATAGCATGCATCAATCGAGTCTGGCAGCGAGAAAAGCTCCAAATTCTGCACATCCAAAGGCGGTCTTTGGTGCTCCCTCATTGGGGTTTTCTGCTGGGCGAGAACCACTCCCATTGCTTCCAAAGTTTCCACGGGTGTTCACCATTTGTCGATTTGCTCTAGGTTTAGAGATGAGAGGGAAACAAGAATAGACAAGTAATATGGAACTTATGCGGGCAAAAGGTGTAACTTTAAGGTCCAACTTTATTATTAATAACTTGGTATGGCTGCTTACAATGCCTAAGGGCCTTGCAACACATACTGCACACTCAGCAAACAATGAAAATCCAAATCGAACTATCTCTGGAGTCTAACGCCTAAAGGGTGACTCTTTATTCTATGACGCGACTCGGCGAAGGAGTCTCACTATAGAACCTATGCTCACTCATCGAGAAAATCTCCACGGCACGGTGCGGGTCTTTGTGGCATAGGCGTAACGATCGCCATGTCCAAATGATCGTGTCCTCTCGTGGTAGTCGAAGAAGCGATGTCCTCATCGAGATCCGACTCCTCTGGATCTGGCTCGTGTAGCTCAATCTTGGCTCACGGGTCCAGTCCGTACAAAGTCATCTCCAACTCGTCAATCCTTCGCAGAAGGTGTGCCACATACTCTTGAGCTTCCCGCCATCTGTTCTTCTCTGTCGTGATTTCCTTGCGGGCCTTCTGTAGCTCCTTGCTTGTATTATCTAGTACATCCTCCTGGGCGACAACAAATCGTGCCAACTGTGTAACCGTGGCATCCTCATCCTGAATTGCCTTCGGGTCAAGAAGGTTATCGCTGCGCGGATGATAACGGAACACCGTGCTCTCCAATTCTCTGGCGTAGATACGGGTAATGTGCCGCATTGCTCGTCGTGATACTTCTTGGATACCCATCTGCATTGTAGATCTCTGGCAAAGGTCAGTGTATCGGGCGATTGCCTGGGCCCTTCTTCCTAGCGGGTACCTCAATCTTCACGTCACAAGCCTTGATCAATCCCGCTTGTCTGATCACTTCTACTTGGTATTGGGGCTTCTCAAAATCTCCGAGAGTTTGTAGCATATGCCAAAGTTCATGGCGTGACCAACTCCCAGATCAACGTAGTTGAACTCTTCCTCCATCTGTCACAAGAGTGCTTTACGTAAGAACTCGGAATTTTTGAATTGTGACAAGGTAAGGAAAAATTTCAGCAAGAGACAAGAAAAGAGAGAAGGGGATAAGTCGAGATGTCATTTCTTATCTTGACAAATTTTTAGCTTTTAGAAAATAGGTTTTATCCTCACTACGACCATTCTAGCTAGGGTTGAGCCTCTGATCAAGTATGGCTCTGATACCACCTCTGTCGGGACCCGAATTTGCAAATCCGACCCTCTGTGTATTCAGCACTAGTCCAGGAACGCGCTAGTGCACACAGTCTTAACATCGGTAAATATCACAATCATACCACTCGATACCAATAAAGTACTTTATTTAAATAGTCAAACTGGTTACTTGACCTTATGGTCAAATTACAAATATATGCCTCGCAAGGCGAAACTTATTCAGAGAAAAATAATAATAATAGCAATGAAAATCAAATAACCCATTGGCGCCATCCAAGATACCACAGTAACCGATCGGGCTCGCTTCCCTAATTAGACGGATCTTCTTGGAGTTCCTCCTCCAAAGCTTGTGCGATCTCCTCTTCAACCGGTGTTGTGTTGAGGCAAGGGTGAGTACTTGGTACTCGGCAAGTCATGCACGTGCAAAGCTAATATACTATATGCATGGCTTGGTACAAAGGAATAGCCCAAGGTATATTTGCGATGCTTGACATTTGACAAGTAGCATAAGTAGATTCGAAAGCAAGAGAATCAAGTATAGCATAGATATCTTTTCAAGGAATTTAATAAACAACTTTCCCATCCTAATCCATATTCCTATCACCATCATTATTAATCCAACCCAACCTTTCAAATCCAAGTTAGTTTTGAGAAAATCTAACCCTTGACTGTAATTCGGCGATGTCCAATACCGCGGACACGGCTATTCGAATAGATTCTAAACTCTGCAGAGGTTATGCACTTTACCCACAAGATACGAACAAACACCACAAAGGCGAGTTCCCGTAACAAAGTCTTTCTAAACCTCTAACAATACAAGTGGTCCTCCCGGTTATTGCGCACTAACCCTTCCCTTCGCTAAGGCGAAGTCTAGGCCAATCAACCGTTAGATGGGTACTGCCTCACCCGATGCGCTCCCCGCACAACTTACACAAAGGGTGTAGTTGACCTCCCGAGGTCCCACAGTGCGTTATTAGCAACTTAGTCAACTAGGTCCGTCCCATTACGTAGACATGTGGTTGCACGTTAGACCCGATTCAAAGGCTTGCAAGGTTAAGTCCTTAGGGTGACCAGGCAAGACTACCCGAAGAACCAAATCAACATTCCCAATGCCACAACTGGCCCACTTGATTACTCTTGCCACATGCCCCGGTCGAAAATGTTTATCAAACCCCAGTTGATTACCATGCACCACGTGCCATCAACATCACATGATACCTTTCCAAAACAGGTTCAATATATCATTAAGTCAATATTAACATTTGATTATCTAAAATCATGTCATGAGCACGAAAGGTGTCTAAGCGATACTACAACGGTCTAAACCCATGTTGGCAACTTAATAATGTCCAACTAGTAATCCACAACTAGGGTGACAAAGTGTCATGGCACATACTTAAGTAATCAAGGTGTCATACAGCAAATTGGTATTTATCTAACCCCCATGTTTAAACAAAGTATCTTTCTAATTGAACTAGCATGCAATAGTTTAAATCAAAATAAGTTTCAAAATAGGATCAACATGGTCAAAGCACAACTTGCCTTCAAAAAGTACTTGTTCTTGGTCTTGAGTTGGATCCTGAGTTAATACTTCTCCTTCGAATCCTTCCCAGACTTCAACGTCTACTCGTAAAGCGTGCAAATAGCAAATTCACAAATAAACAATAGGCAAAAAGTGTCCAAACATCCAAATAAAATCCATAAACAGAGAGAACATAATTTTATGAGTTTTTAGAAACTGGAATCGTCAAATTTGGAGTTAAGACGCAAAGTTATGATTATTTAAAGTTTAAATAATCAATTAAATAATTTTGCAGAGAAAAACTTTAGTCCAAAATTAAATAAAATTCATATTTAGGTAGATCTCAATTTTATACAAATTTAGAAATTTGAATCACTCAAATCGGAGTTGAAACGCAAAAGTTATAAGCGTTTGAAATTTGAAACAAAATCAAATCATTATTTCGAATTAATAAATCATTTTCTTTTTCGAAATTAATTATTGCGTCAAGATGGACACGTGGCAGCCTCTGATTGGTTGGCTGGCGTCGGCCGGTCCATGGACTCGGTCCACGCCGGCTCGGGTCTACCGTGGACTCGGTCCACGACTC
The DNA here is from genome assembly GCA_036346355.1 of Rhipidocladum racemiflorum. Lineage (NCBI taxonomy): Eukaryota > Viridiplantae > Streptophyta > Magnoliopsida > Poales > Poaceae > Rhipidocladum > Rhipidocladum racemiflorum. The sequence continues at coordinate 56,093,787 of CM070572.1, read as the reverse complement.
CACGCCTCGGCCCGACATGTGGGCCCATTCGGGTGACGCGTCATTGTCGACGTCGGGGCTCACCACTGCGGTGGCAGTGGGACCTACCGATGACGTCATGGGTGGCGTCCACGGTGCGATCGGCCGACACGCCCCCGCATGTAAGTGGCCCACGCGCCGCGCGCGTGGCGCGCGCGGTTCGGCTCCTGGACACGTGGCACGATCGTGTCCGTTGATTTGAAATTCAACGGCGTGATTAGATCCAGGGTTAACACGTTGAAACTACTCGATGATCGTGGGCCGTTCGATCTAGATCGGACGGTCGAGATCTAATCCTATAACAAAGCACTACTACGGCGCGTGGCGATCGTGGGCGTTGGATCTTGATCCAACGGTCCGGATCTAATCGGGTTTGGAACACGTGAACTCACCTCAACCGCCGCGATCAAGATCGGACGGTCCACGAGCTCGCGAGGTCGATGGCGACGCAGCGGAGCAAGACCACCGGAGATGAGAACGACGACGAGCCCGACGGCGTTTGGGTTGCTCGGCGAGATGAGTCCTCCTTCGGTGCGTCTCGTCACGGATTCCGGATCTGGGCTCCTTCGGCGGAAGACGACGGCGGGCGGCGGAATCGGCGGTAAACGCTGCGCAACGAGGTTCCAACTCCGGCGAGCTCGTGCGGGCAAACGGCGACGGCTCAGCGAGATGGCTTGGTGGAACGTGCGCCGCGGATGAGGGCAACCTCGGGGCGTCTCACGCTTTAAATACGGCCTCGGCGTGCGTGCAAATCGGAACCCTAGCCGTGTCCTGCTCGGTCACGCGGAGCTCTCCGGCTCGGAGTCGGGCGGAGACGACCGCGGCCGCCCGCGGCACGATCAGCGGCCACGATCGCGTGGACGCGATCGGATCCGGCCGATACGGCTCGAGCCGTGCAGGCGGATCTCGGTAGTTGGATCTTGATCCAACGGTCGGGATCGCTTAGGGTTGGGAGCTGGTTTGGTCGAGTCAACTGGCTCGGGTCGGACTCGAGTCCGACTCGGTCGGATGAATAGTACTCGACCCGAGTTGATTTTCCAGCGATTTAATATTTAAAATAATTCCCAATAATTCATTTAATTCATTAAAAATAGCAAAAGACTCAGAAAAATTCCAGAAAAATTCTGGAAAATATTTTGGATCATTTTGGACTCAAATAAAATATTTCCAACAAAATTTTATTTGCAAAGTTTAATTCTTTAATTAATTCAAAATGGAATAAATTCAAATAAATTCCAAATAAATCCAAATAAATTCCAGAAAATTCCAAAAATTCACCAAAGTGCCAAATCACACATGAATTTAAGGAAAGCAAAATTTTGGGGTGTTACAAACCTCCCCCCCTTAATAGAATCTCGTCCCCGAGATTCGTGGCTCACTCTGAGAATAGGTTTGGAAACTCTTTCCTCAAATCCTCTTCACGCTCCCAAGTCGCTTCGCTTTCTTCATGGTTGCTCCTTTGAACTCTACTGAAGCGGGTTGACTTATTTACGGTCTCTCGATCCATTGTGTCCGTAATCCTCACTGATGCTCCTTATAAGTCAAATCCTCTTGCAACTCAATTAACTCTAGCGGTGTCTGCTCTCAGAACTCGGAGACACTTCTTCAATCGAGACACATGGAATACATCATGCACTCCTCGCCAACGATCGTGGCAACTCCAGCTGGTAAGCAACTTCACCTCTGCGACTCAAAATCTTAAATGGTCCAACATAACGGGGTGCGAGTTTCCCTTTGGCATGGAACCTCTTAACTCCCCTGAGAGGCGTAACTCTGAGGTATACAAAATCTTCTGGTCTAGATGCACAAAGATAGAGTAATGAACCTATCATGGACCGATATACCTTTTGATCGACCGGATTACCTTCCTCATTTAGGCCAAGATGTCCATTTGTTGCCATGGGAGTGTGAATTGGCTTGGTGTTCTCTATGTCAAACTTCTTAAGCATATCCTTGATATACTTGGTTTGATATAGAAATATTCCTTCCTTGAGTTGTTTGATTTAAAATCCTAGGAAGAACTTCAATTCTCCTATCATTGACATCTCGAACCTCTCAGTCATCAACCTACTAAACTCTTCACAAAAGTTTTTATTAGTAGAGCCAAATATAATATCGTTGACATATATTTGGCATACAAATAAATCATCATCAACATTTTTAATGAAGAGAGTAAGGTTGGCTTTACCAATAGCAAAACCCTTTTTAACAAGAAAATCTCTAAGGCATTCATACTATGCTCTAGGTGCTTGTTTAAGCCCATAAAGTGCCTTATGGAGTTTGTAGACGTGCGAAGGGTTCTTTATATCTTCTAAGCCGGAGGTTGCTCCACATATACTAATTTGAAAATTGGTCCGTTTAAGAAGGTAGTCTTGACGTCTATTTGAAATAGCTTGAAATCATGGTGAGTAGCAATGAAAGCAATATTCGAATTGACTCTAATCTAGCAACAGGAGCATAAGTCTCACCAAAATCCAAACCTTCAATTTGAGTGTACCCTTGAGCAACCAACCTTGCTTTATTCCTTATTACTATCCCGTTTCCGTCTTGTTTGTTGCGGAATACCCATTTGGTTCCAATCATGTTTTGATTTGGTCTTTCCACCAATGACCTACCTTGTTTCTCACGAAATTATTCAACTCTTCATGCATGGCCATAACCCAATCCGGATCTTAAAGTGCGTCATCAACCTTCAAAGGTTCCAAAAAGACACAAAAGAGTAAAATTCACAAAAATTAGATACTCTAGAGCGTGTTGTTACCCCCTTTTGGATATCACTAAGGATATTGTCGACGGAGTGATCTCTTTGGATGCTTTGATGAACTCTTGGATGCGGCGCTTAAGATTGGTGTTGAATTGGCTCGACATCTTCGACTTGATCATCCTCCATGGTTTGCTTGAGTCATATTGGGTTTGATCTTGATCTCTAGTAGAAGTTGGCGGCTCCACTTGAGTTGATGACGTTTGTTGATCTTGCATCCCTTGAGGTTTCACCTCTCCAATTGCCATCCTTTTTATTGAGAGGCTTGGTACTTCTTCATTCTCTAGCACATTTAGATCAACTTGGTCTACTTGAGAGCCGTTAGATTCATCAAATGTCACGTCCCTCGCTATTTCAACACAACTGGTGGTTTTGTTGAAAACACGATAGGCGTAAGCATTTGATCCGTAACCAAGCACAAATCCTTCATCAACTTTAGGTGCAAATTTAGAGTTTTTGGGCTTCTTATTTAAAATGAAGCACTTACTCCCAAACACTCTAAAGTAAGATACATTAGGTTTATTACCGGTTAAGAGCTCGTAGGCCGTCTTCTTCAGGAGCTTATGGAGATATAACTGGTTGATTGTATGGCAAGCGGTGTTGATTGCTTCTGCCCAAAATTGATCGGAGATCTTATAATCGTCAAGCATCGTCCTTGCCATTTCTATCAATGTCCGGTTCTTCCTATCTACCACTCCATTTTGTTGAGGCGAGTAGGGAGCCGAGAACTCATGCTTTATCCCTTCTTCATCAAGAAACTCTTCGACTTGAGCATTCTTGAATTCGCTTCCGTTATCACTCCAAATCTTCTCGATCTTCACTTCAAATTCATTTTGAGCTCTTCTAGCAAACTTCTTGATTGTACTTTGTGTTTCACTCTTCTCTTGTAAAAAGAAAACCCAAGTGAAGCGGGAAAAATCATCAACAATGACTAAACCATACTTGTTACCTCCAATGCTTATATAAGCAACGGGTCCGAAGAGGTCCATATGTAGAAGCTCCAATGGTCTAGTCGTTGTCATGATATTCTTGACGGGATGACGTGCTCCAACTTGCTTTCCGGCTTGGCACGCGCTACAAATCCTATTTTTCTCAAACTCAATATTTGTTAGTCCATTAATGTGCTCCCCCTTTAGAAGCTTATCAAGATTCCTCATGCCAACATGGGCTAAACAGCGATACCATAACCAACCCATGCTAGACTTTGCAATCAAGCATGTTTGAAATTTTGCACTATTTGAGTTGAAATCAACCAAATAGAGTTTACCCTTCAAATATCCTTTGAATGCAATTGATGAATCGTCTCTTCTAAAGATGGTCACATCCATATTGGTGAATAAGCAATTGTATCCCATCTCACAAAGTTGTGATATTGATAGCAAATTGTAATTTAATGATCTAACTAATACAACATTTGAAATAGAATGATCATTTGAGATAGCTATTTTACCCAAACCCATCACTTCACCTTTACTATTATCACCAAACACAATATTTTTATATTATGATCCTCTCTCATCAAAAGACGAGAACATGTTCTTCTCTCCGGTCATGTGGTTTATGCAACCACTATCAAGCACCCAACTTGATCCACCGGAGGAGTAATCCTACAAGAATGAGTTAGGTCTTGATTTTAGGTACCCAAATTTTCTTAGGTCCATGCATGTTAGTTATCAACACTTTGGATACCCACACTCTTTTCCTTGAAACTTCATTTTACTTGTGGGCACCAACAAAATGGGCAACCACTTTACCATGGTGGTTCTATTTCAAAACATAAGAAGCATAGTGAATTGTATGAGATGTATGACGTTTAGGATGCTTCTTTGTTTCTTGCATCGCCTTGTTGACTTGTGTAGTGGATAATGGTAGTTTGCCATTTTCTTTGACAAACCTTATGTGACACCACGGTGTGTCGTAACCTTATATAATGTGAATGTTGAGGTCAAAAACATTATGAAATGTGGAATTGGAGGTTGAAACCATACGGTATGAGGTTTATTGCGTTTCCGAGCCGATTCCGGGAGTTTGGGCCTTTCCGAGGGAGTTTGGGCCTAAGGGAAAGGGTTGTGGGCTTTGGTGGGGAGGAGTTTGAGTCCAATTGGGAGTAGGAGACCTGGTTGGGGGCCTCCCCAGCCTTTATGTGCCTCCCCCTGCTGTGTGCACCCCCCTCATTGCCCTAGCCGCCCCTCATCCTCCCTTGCGCCTCCTCCCCATTGCACCACCACCCCTCTCCTCACCTCTCCACCACCCTTGCTGCCCCTAGGGGAGTTATCCACCTCACCACCCCGAAGATCCATCCATTGGAGCGCTCCGCGACGAGGAGATCCGGTGGATTTGGAGCGAGGAAGGAGATCGCGCGAACCGGGAGGAGATCTGTTGGGTTTTCATTCGTCGGGCGAAGGTATGGCCACGGGGATCCTTGGGGTTGGTTTAGGTTCTATTCTAAGGGTTAATATCATGTTTTTAGATCAATTGGTGGTGCTGTAATAGGGTAGATTAGATGAAATCTAGAGTTTGCCACGTTCTCTGTTTCGGGCAGCATGAGCAGTCGACCTAGGGTTTGGGTTTTCGCCAATTTAGATTCGGATTTTGGTCAGCCGCCTGTTGAAGAAGTTGTAGGTAACTTCAATACCTTTCAGTGGGTATAAAGAATATCCAATTCAACCCAGCCGTTTGAAAGTTATGCTCGTTTTACCGAACGTATTAAAAACTGTGACGTGATTGGAACAGATCACGGTATTCTGTAGATTAAACCACTTTAGAGTCCGAATCAGTTTTTCCGTATACTTAGAAAAAGTTAGGAAATTTCCTAAGCTACGCGAGAATGTACTCGTTTAATCGATTCGGAGTCTTAGATCCTAAGTTATACTCGTTGCAAGTCTGCTGTCCTAGCGGGACAGAACCTTTGTTTTTGGATTGTGCGAGTAGTTTGCGAAGTCGGGGTAGAAGAGTGTTTGCGTATTGTTTTTTGGGCATGATTTTGAGTGTGTGGTGCCTATGCGCAGGTGGTGTGACCCCAGGGGTGCCCTCTACTTCTCGCCAATCCTTCGCCCGTGGTTGAGGCATGTGTATTGGAATGGGTAGCGGGTTGTAGTTTGCTAGATTGGTTGAGATTGAAATTGAATATATGATATGTTCACATGCCATGCTTTAATGTTTGCCATTGATATGATGAATATGTTTATTATGTTATGATGCCATGTGTTAATGTACAAGTTAAATATGATGTTGGCATATTTGCATACATGGCATGATACATGGCTGGGTCGGTGAGAAAGTCATAACTAGTCCGGCGAGGTCGGTGAGAAAGTTATGACTAGTCCGGGGCGCCATTGAGTAAGTCCTACATCGTGATTCCATCCACCGCGGTGAATGGAAGCGAGGAGTAGGCACCCTCCATCTTCGGGATGGAAGGGGGAGAGGGTGCACACCGACGGGTGTGTACTCAACCATACCGGTATGAGTTTCCAGGAGACATGTGCATCGCATCGCATTGCATACATGATGATGATGATAATAATATGTGATCATGAATAAGATGATAGACATGATGTGAGTTGTTGTAGCCATGTAATTGTTCTTTTGTACCATTGCAATATACTTGCTGAGTGTTGAACTCACGCTTGTGCTTTCTTGTTGTTTTAGGTACCATGAGACCGGCATGAGGGGAAGGGAAATAGTCACACTTCTACACGTAGCTTCACTCATTTGTTCCCATAAGTTATTCAATTGGGTCTTGATAATAAATTAAGTGTGATGCTTATTGATTTATGGTTTAGTCTTGCGATATGAGAGTCTTATTGTTTGTTTGGCTCATGGAGACATGGAATGCTTGGAATTAGACTTATATTGCTGTCATGCCTTTAATTATTGCTATTTTAGATGCCTCTTATATTGCCATATATTGCTATGCTATTGTTGTTCCTTCAACTCATGTTAAAACAAAGGAGATGCTGCCGAAATTTCAGTTTTTAGCATTTGTGCCTTTGCTGTAATTTACTTGTATTTGTGGTATTTAGAGGTTGCTTAGTCTATGTTTGGTAGCATTCGGGCATATTAAATGCCAGGGTGTTACAGCTTATGCATTCCTTACCCTTTACCACCACACAGTCATTTCTTTTGCTCTCATACTTATCAAATCCTAGCCCCTCTTTGTTGTTGTTTCCTCGACCATTGATGGTCTTATATAAGGCGTCCTTTGATTGATAAGTCTTGATGCAACCATATCTTACCAAGGCACTTAGTCTCTCGATTTAGCTTTTTAATACTTGCACAAATTGAGAATTAGTAGCACAAGCATTAACATCAATACTATAGCAACGAGAGTATCCATTGCTAGTGAAAGGAATAGTAGCCAATGATGTATCATTAGAAGAGGAAATGCTATTACTAAGAGTTTCAAGTTGCACTTCAAGATCTTTGCAATTTGCTTCTAACTTTGAGAAGTTCTCTTGAAGTGATTCATTTGAACTCTTTAGCGAGTTAATTGAGTTGTTAGCCATATCAAGATTTTTGGTCAATAACTCAATTTTCTCCTTTTCCTTAGCAAGAAGCTTCTCAAGAGCAAGATTTTTCTTTTTATCAAGAATTAGTAAATCTTCTTGCTTCTCAAGAGTCTCCTCTTGGCTTTCTATTCTTTTCATTAGCTTATTTATCTTTGCTATAGTAGACTTGTTCAAGTCACAAAATAAAGCATCATCATCATCATCTTCATCACTACTATTTATTTCACTATCGCTACAAAGAGGTTTTGTTTTGGTCATTACCTTGCGCCCTTTTGCCTTTAGACAAACGGCTGTGTTGTTGTTGTTGTTGTCGTTATCATTGTCACTCATGTCGCCGAAGAGTGACTTTGTTGGAGGAGCGGCTTTTATGGCGATGGTAGCCACTCCTTCATCGTCGGAGTCAGAGTCGTTTGAATCCCATTCTTTTGTAATATGAGCACGCCTGGAGTACTTCTTCTTGTGAGCCTTGTTCTTTTTGTGCGGCTCACTCTTTTTGTGCTCATTTGTGTTGTTCTTTTTCTTCGGGCAATCGGTAATGAAGTGTCCCACTTCACCGCGCTCATAGCAAGCCCTCTTTGTGCTTCTTCTTCTTCTTCTTGACTTGTCATAGTAATTCTTCTTGTATTTGCTTGACCCATCATACTTAAGGAATTTTGTGAACTTTCTCACAAATAGGGCCCAGTCTTCTTCATCTTCACTATCATCATCGCTTGAGCTTGAGTCATCCTTCTTGCCTGCCTTCAATGCAATCTCCTTTGGCTTGGCACTTGAGCTTTGCTTCGCAAGATTCTTGACTTCTTTGGCTTCTTCTTCCATGAGCTCATGTGATAGGATCCTTCCTAACACATCATTTGCAGTGAGCCTCTTGAAATCTTTCCTCGCTCTTGAATGAGTGTCACGAGAGTCAAATTTCTTGGAGCAAAGGCTCTCAACATCCTCTTCACCACTACATGATTCTTTGCTTCCTAATCCTCGGATCTTGTTGACAAGAAGTATCAAGCGATCATACATTTGTTGTGGAGTTTCATCGTCATTCATGACGAATCTCCCCAATTTTCCTTCCAAAAGCTCTATCTTTGACTCTCTCACACTTGATGTTCCTTCATGAGCTACTTGGAGAGTGTCCCATATTTCTTTTGCTTCCTCAAGCCCGCCAACCTTGTTGAATTCCTCGGGACTCAAGGCACCAAGAAATACACTCGTGGCTTGAGCATTGCGATGAATGTTTTGTTCTCGCTCCGGTATGAGTTCCATGTCTTCATCCGGCATATCCAAACCTGTACACACAATCTTCCAGATACTAGGATGGGAAGACATTAAATGCATCTTCATTTTGTGCCTCCAAGCGGAGTAATGTGTGGCATCGAAAAATGGTGCTCGCCCGGACGGCATAGCAATATATGAATGCGAAGAAGATGAATTTATTTTATCATATTTGAAAGGAATTTCAACTCCCTAGTTCGATGTAGATGTTCCATCTTTTTCTTCTTGAAAGAGGCGCCATCTCCAGACTTTGGGCTATACGTCTCACCCGGGAAGACAACCTTCAACCCCGTGCCCGCTATCTCGTTCCCTTCAAGCGGTTAAGCCTTCGAGAAGGTTTAGCTTTGATACCAATTGAAAGATATGCTAATTGCCTAGAGGGGGTTGAATGGGCTATTTTAAATTTTTCGAACTAAATTTACTGTAGCGGAAAAGTATATCAGAACTTCCGATTGAATACCGGAATGTCTGATTAGAGCAGAAAAGAAGGAAATGACTAGTGATACAACTAAAGCTAGATTTACCTTTAACCAAAGCTAACTTAGGTACAATGAGAGAGTTATATTTGAATGACAACACAAGTAAGACTCAATTGAGGAGATCAAAGTGAATAGCACAAATAGTAATGAAGACAAGGAGACAGGAAATTGTTCCCGAAGTTCGGATCCTTGAGGGGATCCTACGTCTTCGTTGAGGAGGCCCACAAAGAGCTGGGTCTATTTCAACCCTTTCCTCCCAAACCTCGGCCACACTTGAGATTTGGTTCACTTTAGATTTCTTCCTTTTCGGAGGCGAAATCGACCTTCACAAACTTCTCACGGCTACCCATAATCTCCGGGAGCTCGTGAGTGACACCTAGCCGTCTAGGAGTCCTCAACCTACAAGAGTAATGAGTCCAACATGAAGCTAGTCTTGGAGTTGATCCCTAATGCTCAAGATGAATGACTTTACTCTTGTTCTAGCACTAGATCTCTCTTTTGCACACCTCACTCTTCCAAGGATCACTAAGATCAAGAGGAGGTAAAAGAATGCTCAAGAATGTGTATTGAGAGTTCTCAAGTTTCAGCCAAAAGAGTAACCCCTCCAAAGGGGAGGAGGTGGGGTATTTATAGAAGAGGCTAAAAACTAGCCGTTATGCCTCATTCCAGCCACACATCGAAATATCCGATTGGGGCATCAGAACATCTGATATGGGTAAATTTCCAGAAATCAACCCACCAAAAACGGTCGAAGCAATACACATCAGAACTTCTGATTTTTGCGATCGGAATGTCCGATATTTCCAGAGAGTCACCTTTAAAGAATTTTCTTAAGTCTACATCCGAACTTTTGATTCAAATATCAGAACCTCCAATATTTCCAGAGAGAGTCTCTATTTGATCTAACACTAATCGGAATGTCCGATTTAACAAATCGGAACATCTGATTTTTCCAGTAAGCACCCATCTAAGGAAAAGACTTAATCGGAATGTCCGATCCTATAGATCGGAAAATCCGATCTGTCCAGAGAGCACCCTTTTCCGAAATTACACTGATCGGAATATCCGATCCAACTAATCGGAACATCCAATTTTTTCAGTGAAAAAAAAACAGCCACACCAGAAAGTCTGATGCATCGGAACATCCGATTGAATACCGGAACATCCGATCTGGACAGAACAAGGAACTGCTTGATGTGAGTGTGTTGTGACTTGTGTCTCTCAACTAATTTTGAGTAGCATTCATCCGAGCATAGAGACTAATCCTAGATCAGCTACGTTACACTCCTCTTAATAGTACGGCATTTCTATGACTCAATTGATAAAAGTAAATTACACTGAAATGTCGCCATTTTTCATCATTGTGCTCTTTGAGGGTTGCCAACGTTCGTAGATGATCCCACTTTTGGACTTTCACCTGTTTGAACGCATCAATCCCTTTAATCATTTGTCATTAATCAACCAAAACTCATTTATTGGCCTAGATGCACTTTCACAAACGGATGCCCCCACCACATCCGGAGTCCGTTTTCGACGTGCGACCACTCATTGGAAAGCTTAGGCAATAAGCTTTCCAATAGATCCAGTCCCATGGCCAGATTCGTTCAGGAGCAACAAGAATATATAGAAAACCATCGCAGGCTAGAAACTCAGGTTGCTGCGTCATCGTATTTTTGGGCCTTTGGCCCATGTAACTTTGGTGTTTGGTGGTGGCCAACCCTAGCTTGGGCGCCCCTCCCCTGGCCGCACCCCTCGTACTTCGGGGGGTAGGTTTTGTTGTGTGTGGTAGACCCCGTCTGTGTTCCTCCCCGAGATTGCGCGTGTTGACTAGACCGCCCGATACGGGAAACAAAGCCTCACCCCTGTTTACGTGGTTTGAATTTTCAGATTGTGCTCCACTTGATTCTTGCAAGTTTCTCAATTTCTCTTTGGAATTAAGATCAATTGTGTTGGATACGATTGATAATACTCGAGTTGGTGGTATTGCGATTGCCGGTTTCTTGCCCTCGCTGGTTGGTAGCCAAATATCACGACGTTGTCATCTTGCAAATTGATGTATCGTTCTCTCCAAAAGATCGGGCACATCCTTGTGCGCATCATCGTGGGTAGCCCAACACTGTCCCCCAGACCACAGCAACAATTAAAAGACACTAAGCTAAAAGCTCACAAATTTTTGAAAGACTAAGGGTGGGAAAATAAATAATTGATAACTAAGGGGGATTCACAATTATAAACTAAGGATATGCAAAGGATAATAAGGCTTAACAATAGATGGAAGGCTAAATGATGATCGGATATAACTAAGCATCATGTCATTCTAAATTATCTTTTTCAGTATTAAAATAAGAGGAAAATAATACATTAAAAAGTATATACTACTATATTATCGACAAAGCGGGGTTCAAAATGTTCAAGGGGTGCGCCTTGCCTTACTGGGCTGAAGGGTCGTCTAACTCATAGTAGCTATAGTCCTGTTTGGTTCCAAACTGGTCATGCTCCTGCTCCTGGTACTGTGTGAAGGCCGAATCTAGAAGGGAGAAACGAAATCGATAAATAAACGAACAAAAGAAAAGCAAGAAGGAAGGAAAACGGAAAAATCCAGAAAGAGGGGCTGAAGAAGGGGTCGGGAGGGTATTTTGGTCATTTTGGAGACTTGGTTTGGTGGAGCGGAGGTCATTTTTGGATTAAGTGGCTCAAACTGATTAAGAAAGTATATTTTTGAAAATTTTTGGGATTTTTTTTGAGATTTTTCAGATTAATTAAATTCGAAAAAGAAAAAGAAAAAAAGGAAAAACTGGAATGAGCCGCACAATGCAGCGCCATTCAACCCAAATCGGCCCACGGGGGTGGGGGTGGCCTGCGGCGGCTGGGACAACCCAAGGCGGGGGGGGGGGTGTTCGGCCAGTGGCGGGAGAGGCGAGCGGTGGCGCGAGGTGGCTGGGAAGAGTGCCGGGGGGGTGGGGAGCTCACTGCAGCAGGGCGGGGGGCGAGCATAAGCGAGGGAACGGGGGGCTTTATAGCCGGCGGGCGAGGGAGAGAGGAGGGGTGGCCGGGAGCGGCAACGGAGCTGTCGGGCGGCACGGGAGGCGCGGCGCGGGCGGCGGCGGGTGGCCTGGAGCCAGTCGTGAGCGCGAGACGGCGGAGGCGGCGCCACGGTCAAGCGGGGAGCTGGCCAGGGGAAGGCCCAAAAACAAAAAGAGCCCAAAAACCCAATAAAATTAAAATAAATAGCAAATAAAATATAAACAAATCCATTTTGAAATTTGAGGCTATTTCAACGATGTTGTCTGGAAGGAAAGGGATGGTGAGGGCTTCACCGTGGTGGTCGGCCATGGTCACCGAGGATGAGCCGGCGGCGAGTGGGAGGCAGTTGGTTTTTCGTGAACTGGTTGGTCTTTTTTTTAATGCTCGGCCGAGGCCGTGAATTAATTAGGAGGAAAGAAACAGTTTACAGAAAGACCAAAAAAGGCAAAAGGAAAACTTGAAAGAAAGTGCAGGAGTCTGCACATAGAGGAAAGAAGAAAACAGAAGGGGGGTTACAACCAAGGACCATGGAAGGATCCTCTAAACTGAGATTCGGGCAAGAAGGGTCTTTAGTCCTCACGCACCAGCTATAGCCTAGTTGGAATCCTTGTCTTTGATGATCTGTATAATTTCCTCATTTGAACTGCAATTATTTTGAAAAACTCTCTTGTTTCGTTCTTTCCACCACTGCCAGCAAGCTAATATTATCAGGGATCTCACACCTTTTGTAAAACCAGTCCAGACACTGCGAGGTGGTCGAAAGCTCCGATTCTTTGGTTAAGATTCCAAATTCAGGCGGAGCGAAGGAAGCCGCACCCAATCAGCGATGTCCGCCCACAGGGATCGAAAAAGCGGACACTCTGTGTCAAGACCCCACTTTCGAAAAATCCTGGGACATCCGGAGTGGCCGGATTAAACATCCGGAGTATCCGGATACAACCCGGAGTGTCCAGACTAAATGTCCGGAGTGTCCGGGTTAATGCTACCGAAGACCCCAACCCGGAGTCTCCGGGTTGATGGTCCGGAGTGTCCGGATTGTGCGGGGGTTTTGTATAAAAATCCCATTTCGTGGTCCCCATTACTCCCTCCTCCTCCCCACTTGCTCTCCACCCCATCCTCATCTCCGGCGAGCTCCCCACCGGCCGGCAACCCCTCGTGCTCCTCCCCGGTGGCTTCTCCATTCCAGTGGCCTCAAGCTCCTCCCCAAGCCGGCGTCCTCTTAGTTCAACCCGGCTTCCCCTCCCTCTCCTTCATCCCCATTGAAGGTGAGACCTTTTCTTGGACTCCACTCGTGGGCCCTCGAGTTTTAGGGTTTCTTTAGGAGTTGGTTTTGGGGCTAGGGTTGTAGATTGGGGTTGGGGGTAAACTTTAGAAGTGTTAGGGTTTTGGGGTTGGTTGGATGTGGGTTGGTTTCGGCAATGTTGGGTATTAGGGTTGTGGATCGGGGATAGATGGTGCCATTCTAAGCATCGGATTGGGGTTTGGTTGGAGATGTTAAGGATGAGCCCCGTTCGTCGTGGGTTAGGCTTAGCTTGGAGCTTCTCTGGCTCGACCACGTGTAGGAAAGTCGTAAATCGGGTCTCCGCGGTGCCGTAGTGCTTGGGAGCACCCCCGTGTTGCGCGTCGTCTTCCAAGGCCTGGACCGTCCGGAGTGTCCGCCCTGCCCGGAGTATCCGGACCGAATGGGCCGGAGAGTCCGGATTGTCCGGAGAGTCCGGATGAAATAACCGGACTGTCCGGGTTGGCTGGTCTGTCCGGATTCGTTAACCTGTTCGGTCGCGTTGTTTCGTCGGGGTTTTCTATTTGTGTTCATTTCATTGCATGGCATGCATCTTATTCATGCATTGTAATCGTGTAGAGAACGAACACGCGGAGGGTGACGTGGCCGCGATCGAGGGGGATATCGGTGAGCAGGTGGTTACTGAGACTCCAGCAGAAGCATCAGGCAAGCACCTAAGCATGTTTATCCTTATGTATCGTTATTTTTGAGAATAATGTGATTAATTGAAATGTTAAGTATTGCATTAGGAATTGCCATGTGGGATAGGAATAGATCCTATTTGCTGCACGTACACCCCTTGTATTCGTCGAATATCTCCATTTGAGCTAGACTATGGGTATTAATGAGTCCGTGCTTAGAATGCTTAGATGTCGGGGTTGGGCCAAGTGACGGAGGGTTCTATCACTTGCGGTTGTTATTATTACATACATACTACATTATGTCGGACTTGGAATTGGGAAAGGTTTTGGAAAGAAATGAATTGTGGACCGGGCGGGGAGTTGGTTCATTTGGGTACGGAGACTCAATTGTGTAGCCCCGTCTGTGTCAGTTAAGGACCGATCCGTAAGTGGAATAAGATTTAGCACACCTCGGTTGGTCGCATGCCCGATTATGGTACGGTAAGCCACTCTTTCTATCATATGGAATCGATGGACCGTAACTTCCTGGGGTTGGACGTGGTTGAGGGCGAGGCTTAGGCCGACTCTCGAGCGCCAAGCCGGGCTTGGGGCGGCTCGAGGGGGTGCTAGGTTTTCGGACCGCAGGAGGACGCTTCAGCGATTGGGTATGATTGGGAGGGGGTTGACACTAGGCCCTTGTGGTAAGTGTCGTGCGATCAATGCTTCCTCGCAGGTTAATTAAGCGATTCGAATTGCCGCGCTCTCGGATATGAGCAAGCTTGATCCGAACTTCTTCTGCGTAGTAAACAACTTGAACTTGTGGTTCGCCGTTGGGCTTGAGCTAAATTTTGATATGAGATGACTGAAGGGAATATGCCCGAGAGGCAATAATAAATTGTTTATTATCATATTCCATGTTTATAATAGATGTTTATTTCTCATGCTAAAATTGTATTAATCGGAAACGTTAATACATGTGTGTTTAATAAACAAAAGGGTTCCTAGTAAAGCCTCTTTTTAAACTAGCTCGTTGATTAACTGATGATCAAGGTTTCCTGATCATGAACATTGGATGTTGTTAATAACGGGGTCATGTCATTAGAAGAATGATGTGATGAACATACACCCAAGTTGGTATAGCAAATTCGATCAAGTCATTTAGTTTGTTGCTGTATCAAACACATACGAAATAGCTCTTTTCCTTAGACCATGAGATCATGTCAATCACTAACTCCGGAAGAGTACTTTGATGACATCAAACGTCACTCCGTAACAAGGTGACTATAAAGATGGATTTAGGTACTATGAAAGTATTAGTTGAGGCTCATGAATCAAGAGTGGGATTTGTCCATCCGTGATGACAGAGAGATATACTATGGGCCCTCTCGGTGATATTACATAGACATCGCTTGCAAGCATGTGACTAGGTCACAAGAATGTTATATCACGGAACGAGTAAAGAGTACTTGTCGGTAACGGGATCGAACTAGGTATAGTTGATACTGATGATCGGATCCCGGACAAGTAAAATATCGTGAGACAAAAGGAATTGGTTATGTTGTTTCTGGTTTACGCGATCACTAGTTCATCGTTGAGTGAATGGGAGTCATTATGGATCTCCAGATCCCGCTGATGATTATTGATCTGAGAGGTGTCTCAATCATGTCCATTTTATTCACGAACCGTAGGGTGACACACTTAAGGTTCATCGATGTATTTGAGTGGATATGAAACACCGGAGAAAAGTATGGACAAGATCAGGACTGCTTTCGAGTATCGCTGGAATAGTTTCGGGATATCGGAATAGTTAAAGGGGGTATGCGTTAATGTTTGTTAATTAAAAGAATTAACAAATATTAAAATATCTGAAATAAAAATGTTTTATTTATTTATGGGAGAAAACCCTTTCATTTCTTGAGTGGGGTTTTAATGGAAACCAAAGTGGGTTGATTTAAGTGAGTGGAGAGATCACTCACATGAAGAGAGGGAGGGCAAGGGGCACCCCCCCATGCGCCGGCCACCCCTTGGCCTTGCCTCCTCCTCCTCCTATAAAAGGGAGGGAGGAGCTCCTCTCTTTGTTGTTCATCCATTTGACCCTTTGGTTGGTCCATTCTCCTTCCTCCCGCCGATCCGCTTTTCGAGCCGTGGCTTATGCGCGGCCACCGCTGAAATTATTTCTCCACCACCACCACCACTAAGCTGTAGTGTTGTTGGAGTTTTTCGGGGATCCTCTACTTCCGCTGCCCCGCTGGAACGAGGGATTGGAGGTCATCGTTGATCCGTACGTGTGACCAAGTACGGAGGCGCTGCCGTTTGTGGCGCTCATCTTCGCGACTTCGAAGTCGGGAGTGTACCTCTACATCAACCACGTTTGTTTGCGGGAATGTTATTCCCGCTTTCGGTCTACGAGGGTGAGTCCTTCTGAAACCGTTTACTTGCATCTCCTAGATATGATCTTGGTGTTTGGTTGCAATCGTAGGAAAATTTTTGTTTTCCTTGCTTCGAAACCCATCAATGACTTGCTTTACATTCTGTTAATTACAATGTCCTGCTAGAAGTAGGTGCTGTTACAACTGCTAACTATATTGAGAAAAACTTGAGTAGATGACAAAAATTGAAACAAAGTTAAGCATTTCCGCACTTTTAACCTAAGCCTGTTTACTTTGCTACCGCCAAATGCATCTCCTTTGGAGTCGGTCATATATGGACCCCGGGTAAGTCTTGCGAGTACCTTTATACTCATGCTTCTGCTTTGTGGTTTTCACGTGAGGATCAGGTGGGCGGATGCGAGTTCTGCCCTTACTGCCTCTCGGTGACCGGGCGGGGCACCGAGTAGAGGCTTAGCACGACATCGCACACACCCGGAAGTGTTCAGGGGCAGAACACTTCCGGAGAAGTTTTATTTTGTTAATGTGTTGCGATTTGATTCACTTTTGTTGTATAGATAGCCTTTTAAATTGGGTTTCGTCGTTGTTTAAGTCTCTGTCGATGTCTCGTGGATGGCTTCTAATTGTGATCGTACTGCTGTTGTGGTTGTTGCGTTACTTTTGGATATATGTATACTGCAACTGTGTTTTCTTGTCCGCTGAGTGGATGTCCATAGGTTCTAGGTGGGTCATGCCGAAATTTTCCAGATTTTGGAGTCTTGGTCAAATTCTTAGTTCTAGTGTGGTTTGGTGGTTGTCGGGTTTGTCTTTGTGCCGGGTGTTTCCGCGTGCGTGTTTGGTTGCTTGGTTTTGAGTTCGTTGCCCCCTTTATGCAAATTGAATTGATATCGCATTGGGAAACCGGTATGCGGGGCGATCCTGGGCGAGTTCGGGTCGCATACCGAGGGAATACCGTGATTGTTGTCGAGTTAATCGAATGGGTTGCTGTCGTCTCATTTGGGTTTGGGTGATAGCACTGCGAACGCCACCGGCGATCCGTTGCTAGCCTTCAAATCCGATGAGAGCGACAGGACATTCGATAATCCGAGGACGGTCTGGACGGCTCCCTGACACTCTGTGAATAGATGTTGTGCCGTTTCAAGGCTTCGGCAGCACATCTGACAGAAGTGAAGGTTCGGCCATCCCCTGATCTGAAGTCGTTGTGCTGTCCAAAGGCGATTCCGCTGCGCCAGCCAGAAGAAAAATTTGCAATGCGATGGCGCCCAAGTTGACCAGGTTGTTGCCCTGTAAGGTTTCAAAGTGCTTCCCTCGAACTGCAAGCAGTAGGCCGAAGCAGCCGAGTAAACGCCATCTGGGGTGTGCAACCAAGTAATCGTGTCGTCTATAAGGGGATGCAAAGTTATCGTCTGCAATTTCATCCACAAGATGACAAAATCCCCAATGAGCGACCCGTTTAAATTGTGGTTGATATCCCGAATCCAATTATTATTTTGCAGTGCATTCTTTACTATTCTTGCTTTACGCCTGGAGTGTCTGAAAAGGTCCGGCACCAACTGCGAGGGCGCTAAATCATTGAGCCATCTTGAGGTCCAGAAAGCCGCCATTTTTCCATTTCCAATAGTTATTTTGGTGGCCGTAGAGAAAAACAGTTGGTCTGTTTGGTCACACGGCGTTGGTAAGCCGCGCCAAGGTTTATCTGGTGACATCCACTGCATCCAGAGCCATCAGAGTCTTAACGCGCGGGAGAACCTTTCTAATTCCAAAATACCTAGCCCCCCCAGATGCACTGGTCTGCAAACCGTTGACCAATTCACTTTACAGTTTCCACCGTGGAGCACACCAATGCCCGCCCAGAGGAACCTTCTCCTTAGCTTGTCCAAATCAGACAGAAATTTTTTTGGCGCCTTGATCGCTGTGAGTAGGTAGATAGGCAAAGAGGACATGATTGTTTTCACTAAAGTTAGTCGCCCTCCCAAGCTGAGTTGACGTGCTTGCCAGCCGACCAATCGTTTAGCCATTTTGTCTTGAATGTGTTGAAGGTGCACCCGTCGTAAACGACCCAGCATGAGAGGTAAGCCTAAGTATTTCCCGGGAAGGTCTGAGATCGCCCCGGGGAAGGGATGTAGAATGTCGTTCAGGTCCAGGTGTTGACATTGGATTGCAGTCACGAAGCTTTTCTGAAGATTAACTCGCAGGCCCGAAGCATCGCCAAAAAGACGAAGGATGGTGATGATAGCCTCTATCTCTTCCTTGATTGGATTCAGGAAATTTACCGCATTGTCTGCATATAGAGATACTCGCAGCACGGCAGCTCGACCTCTTAGCGGAGAGAGGATTCCCGCTTCCGTGGCTTTCTCAAGAATAGGATGAGTCTGTGTCTTTTTAATTTGGAGTTTGGCACAATAGGATGAGCCTGTGTCTCATGATGTGCTCTGTTAAAGAATGGTTTATTTTGAGATTTGCCACGTCTATGGTTGGCAAAATTGGCTCTAAAATGGTGTTTACGCAAGCACTACAAAATCGACCATTCTTTCATTGACATCATAAATTTATGATAATTTGGTACAACACACTAGGCCCATTAAAATGATACTTCTTAGAAACATATGGGAGAAGATGGGCATGGAAGGCTCTATATGCCAACTAGATTTTGAAAGAAAGTCTGGATGTTGGATTTTCAATGGTCAACTTATCAATTTTGGATGGCCAAATTTTTCTAAAAAATATTTTAAAATGGAAGTTTGCACGCCCATTCTCACTCCTGAATTTTGAAATAACAATATTTTAGAATGGCCACGGTTTTCTAGTGTCCATCTATAAATTATTATTTTTCTAGTATCTTTACTAATATATAAATACGAGTTGGTAGCGATAGTTCCTTCTCCCTCTCCTCTCTAAGTAGTAAGATATAAAAAAACCAACCGTATCTCTCTCTTTATGTCCACATCCGCTCTCCTGACCGGTCCATTACCGACTCTCCTTACCGTGGTAACTTAAGAGTACAATTTGTTTTTTTAAACACGTAATATGATTTAATTATCTAGTTAAAATTTTATTTTCGTTGCAACTACGGTCACTTGACTATTCCACATCAAATGTCACACTTTTGCAGTATTCTTGGCCGATTTTGCCTATATTGTTTCGGCTTTCAGCGTACTTCAGTCTCCAAGTATTATGAATTGCCACTAAAATCAAGCAGTCCACGACGGCACCACCTAACCACAGACACAAATTAAAAAAAAAAAATCGGCTGGCGTCTCAACATTACATCACACAAACGTGAATGGAATTATAAATCTTGCATCATTGAGGATCTGCCTTCAGAGGCACAAAGCGCACGAACATTCTCGTCTCTTTTTTTTCTCAGATAGAGGCATCGGCAACCTTGCTTTCTTCAGCAGTTGCAGCAGCAGCAACTTCAACTGAATCAGGATCCACACACTTCTCTTCTTCTTCTTCTTCCTCCTCCTCCTCCTCCTCCTCCTCCTCCTCTTCCTCTTCTTCTGATGATTCTTCCTCTTCTTCTGATGATTCTTCTTCTTCTGGCTTCCGATTTTCAGCCGTATCCTGCTGGGTTGCAGTAGAGGGCTGAGCTACGAGTTGTTCCTCGGTTGCTCCAGTTTCGTCAGTAGCAATTGCTGGTTCGATCTTCTCTGCGTCTGGAGACTCTCCATCACCATCTGCATCCTGTGAAAAGGAGCAGATAGAGTTCCTTTCGACTCATGTAATGTATGTATGGTACCATGAGAACCCTACCCACCGTACAGTGACCCGGCGTTCGGGGTAACCACGAATTGAACGTGAGACCCTACCTAGTTAAACATCTCATGCCTAGCGAGTTGAGTAAACGTAACTGTATGGTACCACGAGAACCCTACCCACCGTACAGTGACCCGGGCATACGACGTTCGGGGTAACCACGAATTGAACGTGAAACCCTACCTAGTTAAACATCTCATGCCTAGCGAGTTGAGTAAACGTAACTGTATGGTACCACGAGAACCCTACCCACCGTACAGTGACCCGGGCATACGGCGTTCGGGGTAACCACGAATTGAATGTGAGACTCTACTTAGTTAAACATCTCATGGCTAGCGAGTTGAGTAAACATAACTGTATGGTACCACGAGAACCCTACCCACTGTACAGTGACCCGGGCATACGGCGTTCGGGGTAACCACGAATTGAACGTGAGACTCTACCTAGTTAAACATCTCATGCCTAGCGAGTTAAAGAGTAAACATAACTGTAATTACACATGAACCAAATTTACTTGCAGATTTTACACAAACAAGTCTAGACAAATGACCAAATGGGGCCAACTTAGACCGACAAGGTCCCTGCTAAAGCTGGTTTATCGAAGAAGCTTAACCGGCCCTGTATGTGTAGTTCAATTAAGCCTAATGTTGGAGTAGCAAGTACCAGCGTAAAAGAAGATTAATTAATGGGTTTTGATAGGTTGTTTACCTCTTTGAGAAAATCGCTGAGGGACCTCCGGCGGCTGACAGCGGTCTCGACGGCCGGCAAAGCTCCGTCGGCCTTCTTCTCCCCGGCGGCGTCCTCCGCGATCAGCGGCGCCTCACCCTTAACCTTGAGGCCACCAGGCCTCGTCGCACACGCTCCCATTACCGCCACCGCCGCCACGCTAGCACATCAACAGCGAGTAGCAGAGGAGGAGATAAGAGAGACAAGAACCAAACAATGTACTCTGGAGGAACAATGTGTGTGTATTTGTAGCGGCGAATGTGCTTTAGTCGAGAAATGCAAAGTAAGACGATATATATACTAGTATTCTAGGGCCCCTCCGACAAAACATCCTGGGGCACAGGGCCCGGCAGCGTCGCAATAACAAATCGCTCGTCACTCTCGCCTCATGCTGTATGCATATAATAGAATATACGTGCATGCCATTCCAATCCATATATACTCCAATCATTCGTTACGTGCCTTTCTGGGCGGATGGCAGACTGAAATGACCCAAAAATTTCAAAAGAAATTTAAAATCAAATTTGGATTTTTTTTTTATTTGAGATTTGGGTTCTGAACTCGGATTTCAATTTGGAATTAGGGTTGGGTTTCGGGAAAACATACCTGGCATCCTCCCCGTCTTGGACCTTCGGTCCTCCACTCCGTGCGCCCTCGCCACGCCGACCCGTCGCCGCTGTCCCCTCGCCATGCCGACCCGCACGCCGCCTCGCCTGCTCCCAACCGCTCCCGTCGCGTCGCCGAGCCGTCACCATCCCGCCTGCTCCCGTCGCTAGCCCATCCCCTGCCTCCCCTGCTCCGCGTGACCCGCTAGCCTCCACCTACCGCGCCGAGCCGTCGCCGTCTCGCTTGCCCCGTCGCATCCGCCACTCACACGCCCCCTGCTCCGCCCACGCCGCCACCCATGCCTTCGCCCCCGCCGCATGCCACAAATACCCCCCAGAACTTCTTCTTCCCCTCGCCCCTCTCCCTCTTCTCGGTGCTCCCCCATTGTGCCCCTTTCTTCTTCTTCCCCTCTGACCAAGCCTCTGCTGCCGCCGCTTTTCTGTCCCCCAGCCTCGCCCGCTCACCACGAGCCACCGCCACCACCTTGCTGAAACCCTAATCCTACCGTCCGCCTCGGCTGAGCCCGCCCTTTTTCTTTCCCCTCCCCGCCAAGCCCCTCCACCCCCCTTCGTCCCCGGCGACGGCCGCCACCCGCCTTTTCTGTTTTGCTCGCCCCTCGCCCACCCCCGAAACCTAACCCTAAGCGTCGCCCACCCCTCTTTTCTGTTTTGCTCGCCGGGCCGACCCAGCCAGCCAGGCCGCGCGTTGCGCGCTATGGGCCTTGTGGGCCGTTCGGCCTGCCCGTGCGGCCCGTTTTTCTTTTCCCTTTTTCTTTTTGTTCTTGGATTTTATATAATCCGAAAATTCAGAGAAAAGTCCAAAAAGGTCCAAAAATTCCAAAAAGCCCCAAAATACACCATCTTGACTGTTTCATGCCACTGAGTCCAAAAACGGCCTCTACTCTGTCATTTGAAGCTCCCAAAATTTCAAAAATACCCAATTCGCCCTCAAACCTTCTCCGACCTTTTTCCGTTTTTCGTTTTCGTTTTTGTTTCCGTTCGCTGTTTTCGTTTATCGTTTATTTACCGTTTTTCGTTGTTTGCGCTAGATCCGACGTTTGCGCAGTACCCGGAGCAGGAGCCGAACAAGACAAGAGCCGAGTTCGACTACGTCGACTTTGCCCTAAACGAATCCTCAGCCCAGCAAGGCAAGCTGCACGCCCTTGATCATGTTGAACCTAATTGTTTTTAATATTACATTATTTAATTTCTATCACATTACTTTAATTGTACATTGAAATATTGAAAATCGCTTGTTTAGAACAACATGCAACTTAGCTATACCCAGTTTCGTGATTAGCCTTCTTGACATTGATGAGCCCTAATAACCTTGAATAACCGTTGTTAATAATTATACACACCCCGTAGATACTTAATAATTATATTAGTCTCACTCAAAATCTTTAAATGAGAAATGAAATCTGGCAAGCAGTTGGCTCGGAGTATTTACAAATGTGCTGCGGTCAGGGGGACAGTATTGGACTAACCACGAGGTGGACGTTAGTCCGATCCCCGATCGATGACGTAAGCCATGTGTAGTTTGGTGGCTGATACGCGCAGGTACAAGATGGGTTTCTGGATGTGTAAGGCTTGGTCTTTGGCAACATAAGGTTAAACCCCCTTGAGCAAAGTAAATAACTTAAGTTTCCGCTCAACCACAAGTTGGGACCAGTCAGGTCAGTTTAGTTGAACCATTTCTCAACATAGCTCAGTACATTGTCCATCCCTTGGGAATACTTACTTGCATGGTGGTACCATTCTCAGAAGGAGAATGGGGAGCAGTCATTCCCAGCAGGGGAATGACTGATGGGTTTGGTGGGATAGGAATGAGTCGTCATTCACCGATTTTCACAACGATAGGTACCTACTCAGTATTGGAGCATGGCTCCTGCGTTGGTCAATGGGGTCCCAAGAACAGTGGGTCCAAGGACCTATCGGGTAAGAGCTACCATGGGGATATTCAATTAAAAT
The DNA here is from genome assembly GCA_036346355.1 of Rhipidocladum racemiflorum. Classification (NCBI taxonomy): domain Eukaryota; kingdom Viridiplantae; phylum Streptophyta; class Magnoliopsida; order Poales; family Poaceae; genus Rhipidocladum; species Rhipidocladum racemiflorum. The sequence goes on along the minus strand of CM070572.1, from coordinate 56,070,387 downwards.
GCTGTGATGGTCTCGGCCCGGCTGCATACATTTAAGTTGCATGTGATTCGCGCATGGCATTAACGGCCGTAGATATCTTATGGGTAAAGCTGAGCAGCTCTGCAAAGTCAATTAAATGGTATTCGAATACGCCGTGCTTCCAGTTAATGAAGCTAAGTTTGAATTGGGGTGACTCCCGTAACCGAGCTCAAGTAGACTTTAGAAGTTTTGAGAGTGTGATTTAATTGTGATAATTTTGTGAACCCCTTTTACTATTATTTATGGTTTGTGTTTTAAATGTAAAATGACCTTACAAATAAAATTGCATCCACAGTACTTAAACCTTATGCTCAACCTTTGCTAATCCCCTGCATGTAATATTCAACATTTCCCGTGCGATTTGTTGAGTACGGTTGTGTACTCACCCTTGCTTAACCCAACACTTTTAAAGTGCCAAAAAGCTGGCGTTTACCTGGAGTTCGTAGATGGCGAATTAGTTTGGTTTTAATGTCTTAGTCTTTTGCTCAGGCCTGCTTGTGCGGTGTTTTGGATGTATTATATTTGGAGCCCACCTACGCCTCCTTTTGTAAGAAACTTGGTCGTTAGGTATTATATTCTATAAAAGTAGTTGAATTCATCCATTAGCTGGTAAGATATGCTTGGTTCCCGACAGCTAATCTTCCTGGGTAGCTGTCGAGGTATTTAAACGAACCACCTGAAAAGGTGGTCTGTTACACAGACCAGTCACGTGTGTCGGTCGAGCCGGCGTAGCATTATACTGTATGTTCGTGTATATTACTTTAGAGGGAGACTAGGGAACGGTATACCGTTCCAACGGTATAGCCGTGAAACTTATGAAATTTATCGGTTTCAGTGCTGGTTTCATGAGTTTCATTGTTTAGTTTCATCAGTTTCATGTTTCATCAGTTTTTAGTGCTAAGTTTCATGAGTTTCAGTGTAAAAATTCACAAGTTTCATGAGTTTCAGAGGTATACCGTTCCTATGGTATACCGTTTCTTAGTTTTTCTGATTACTTTAACATGTCAGGTAGATATAATTATGATTAGGCTGACTGGCTCACGCTCTCTAGGGATGGAACTAGTACGGATATTTTTCGACCGACCGACCGACTGAATTGATTTGGATGATGATTTGGATAGTTTCATAGATATCCAGTTGATTTATCGGATAAGGATATGGATACAGATAATTTACATGGATACGGATATGGATATGGAACACTGATTATCCGATGAATACGGAATATCCGAGTTTTTGTTCGGATAATATCCGAATATGACATACGGATATTATCCGAATAACACGTTTCAGAATAACACATTAACAATTTAACATGTTTCACTGTTTCAGACTAAGTGCATTAGATGACAAGATATAATGTGTTCATGTGTGCTAGATGCTAATTTGGAGATATTTGGGTAAAGGTGGTACAGAAATTGGCAAGTGGCGTTTCACGAGGGCTACTTAGGATTCAAAGAAGATATGCCACCGCAAATCATTTGGTTCAATTATTGCAATGGGGTACATTGTTACTCACAGAGTCACATGTATGACAAGCTAGGGATAAAAAGGCAAAAAAAAAAGGCATACAAATATATTTCTTTTGGAATTTTGAATTTAAATTTGGACCGATTTTGAAAAAAAAAAACTGAAATTGGATTTTAAAATATCCGACTAATATTATTCGTATCCATGTTGATTCCGATCTGTATTCGTAACCGATATTAACCTGTATAATTCGTATTCGATTCTGTATTCGACACTATTCGTATTCGATTCTGTATTCGATAAAAAATACGGATATGGATATGAATAGGACGATATTCGACCGTATCTGATCCGATCACATCCCTAACGCTCTCAGCTCCGTCTCCGCGTTCGACCGTGTCACACACCTCCCTGCACTCAGATTTGTTGCGCACTCCGTAGAGCTTTTCTTTTTTTTTTCTTCTTGGAAAATTTTTAGAGAGATTGTATTTGTTTGTTGATAAATTATTTTTTTTGGTTTTTTGTTAGAGATTTTTTAGAGAGGTAGAAGGGGGAGTTGGGAGATGGAACATATTATCACATGGTCCATATCGACGTGTCGATTAGGAGGGGTGGGCGGAAGGAGAGGGTGTGGGTTGGGGTAATGATCCACCATCACTGATAAGTTGTTTTTAATTACTGTCAGCTTTGCATACGCGATTTTTCCTTTTCAGAACAGTTTTGCAGATGCAATTGCCAAACGCCGGAAAGGTGCATATAGTGTGTACACTGGGTGCCGGAAAGAGATGCTTTGAGACCGGATGTTGTGGAGTGCGTCTTGACTTCGAGATGGCCGGTTCAGGTTGGGTCGTCTCCTCTCCTCCCAGGTTGTACTGCTGCCTGCTGGGCACCTGCAGGGCAGGCCCCAGTGTTTCCTGACACAGCCCTCTCTGAATTTTCCGTACGCAAAAGATGCGGGGTGCCTTTCATTCTTGGTATTTTCATTGCGTTCGTGCATCCGGCCGGGGCCCTCCTGACATGATTAAGCACAACAAGTGGTGGTTTTTGTTTGTTTCATTTGCGGCCATGTTGTTAGATGTTTGCGTACTTTTATGATTATTTTAATTTTGAAAGAAATAGTCAAGAGTAATTGGTATTTGTATTAGGCACAGTAGTATGATCGTACAATATTTTACGTCTATCTCAAATATATGCGTTAACATAATAGAATAGATAGCCGAAATACTTCTAACTAAGAGATGGATCACATGCCGTATTTGTGATAGTATAATTCTATCCAAATGAACCATAACTTACAGGTGATTCAATCCAACAAAATTTGCGGTAGAGTCTGAAGCGAAGAAGGCGCGCAGCAGATCGAGGAAGGAAGCCGTGAGCGGTTGCACGAATGCTTCTCAAAAACCTGATTCTCCTCAACCCGTGCAAGACCAAAAGGGGATGTGGTTTTAGAGACAACGCTCTCCCCTTACTGAGTGCAATGATGGAGTAATTGAGGTAGCGCAATGTAATGGAACAACCGCCCGAGAAAAGAGATCGTGGTCTTGTGTGTATGCTTCTGAGGAATGTCTCCCTCATTCATCTCATATAGAGGCCAGGTGGACAGAAGAAAGAAAATAACACATCAAATGGATACCGCATTAAGACGATTAATGCACCGTATTAAGAGCATTAAAGTGTACCATGTAAATAACGCTAATCAATTAACGTTCACATTAGAATAACTCTTATCTGACCATGTCCACTCTGGTTACCATGTCACCGTGCATGGTTATAAGGTGCAAAAAGAAGCTATCACTTTATACACAGCTGAGTCCGAAATCATCGCATCATTCACGCGCATGCTGTGCACGCGTGTGGGCGATGGCGAGGCAAGCGAGCGCACGCGTGTTTTTCTTTTACTTGCTTCAACTAGGTAAGATCAACTCTATCTTATAAGTTGCTCTCCTTCTATCTAGACTAGTAATATTAACTATCCTATAAGGGAACACAAACGAGGCTCCTCGGCTGGTACACGTCACCTGGATTTCTCCCGCCGTCCATCTCCTTCGTTGCTGCCCATCTGTTCCCCACGCGTCCCATAGGGCTGGCCAGTAAAGCGCGACCGAATCCGCCCCCGCGGAGTCCTGCACGTGGCCCGGTTGCCTCAGCGCACCTCCGCATCGCAGCCGACCCTGCCCTCGCACCCGGCTGCCGTCGCCCTCGCCCCCGCGCCGTCGCCCCTATGCCGTCGTCGCCCTCGAGGCTACATCAGCGCTGTCCTCTCCTCTTTGCGCATCGCGCTGCGCCGTCGCCGCCCTCCTCGCATCCTCCGCCCGCCGCGCTCCCCGTCCCTTCGATGGTTCGTCGCCCTCCTCGTGCCCTCCGTTCGTCGTGCTCTACGCCCCTTCAATGGCCAATGACGGGCCGTCAAATCCGGCCTCGAGGAGCGTCGGATCCCCTGGTCTTCGCCGGCCTCCTCGCGTGCTCCGCTCGCCGCTAAACCGAGATGGGGGTCCCGATCCAAGCCCGCCGATTCCCCGGCCGCCGCCGCTCCCCTCGGATAGATTTGTGGAACGCCCTCATGTTGTAAAAGCTAGAGAGATTGCTGATCCCTACCTTCAGGTACCTACAGCACTTCCAGTCTACATATTCCAGTCTCTCAATTTGTTAGTCTTTCATGCGTAGAAATCGAACAAATGGAAGGTCTGTGGTGTAGACGTAATGAAATTGGCAGCTCTTGCGTCATGTTTCATGTGTGTAAGTAGTGTGAGGATTCAGTTTTTAGGTGATTTCTTATCTTGCTTTTCTCAGCCATGGGATAAAAAACTTGATTTTGCAATCTGGAGCCGAACCAAGATTTGAATTTTTTTTATTGCTTTGTGGCGTCCTGCTCCATGCTTGGCCATAGGATAAGTTTTACGTTTAGAGTCGTTTCTTCAGTCTTTATCTGACTTGGAGCAATTGGTTGTTTGTTTTGGTTTATTTGGATGGACGAATGAAGACTGCGTTGATGCATGCGTGTCGGCATGGGCACTGGGAGGTGGTTCAGATGCTTCTGCTCTTCAGATGCAATGTATGATTTTTTGTAATATGGGGTTTCCACTGTGTTCCATTTCTGCCCTGACATAAGGAATGTCCTGGCTTCTGTGTGTGTTTGGTAATGAATTGATTTGTTCTTATATTTGGTGATGCTATTATTGCAGTTACTTCTGTTGAAAGGTGCTAGCAGGTTGACACTCAGCTACAATGGGTAAGAATTTATTGTGTGATTGCTAATGCTATTGTTGTGGAATGGGACATTGATTTGGATTCTGATAAATCATCTCACTAGGAGGACCCTAAGGTTCATTCATGATAAACTCTATTCATTTATATGGGGTAACAATACATTTACCCTGTCGCTTTATTGATATCCTGTCGCAAACTTTGCTCAGCACTTTTTGACCTTGGACACAGTTAGTCATGATATTTGATAAATGCCATGATGCACCTGATAACCACCCTTATACTAGAATAATGAAGGTATTGTGAAACATCATGTTATGATGATATTTTTTATACTAACACAACGCTTTCTTTTAATTTTTTCTTTACAAAGTTATTGGTATGACAACATCACCTGTTATAAGAAAAGCCAAGCATTGACCAAGAGTATAAATTACTCCCCTTTTTGTTACATTGCATACATCACAACATGTTTTGATTTATTTATTTACTTATATGCTCAAATATCTAATAAACTGATGAACTTTATGTTAGACACAGAATTTGGTTTGATAAAATGATTGCTAAAATTAATCATGGTGCCACGTATTAACTTGATTGGAGAGTATGATGAAAGATGTTGATGGCAGATCCAAGAGGCTTATCTTTGGTTGACAAGATAAAAATTGAAGAGGACTGATGATATCTTTTTCTGTTAACAATGGCATTTAAATCATGTACTAAGCCTGATCTGTCATGGCCAAAAGAAGGATCGGGAATCCAGAAAAAGGGCACTTCAAAGGCATAATCTACAGTTGTACTTCTGTCATAGATTTCACGCATGCCAATATTCCTGGCATTTTCCTTGTTTTCTAACATAGATTTGATTTGCTCTCTTCACGTGGAATCCTTTGATAAATTAAATCCAGATAGCAGAGGTATTTTTATTTTGGCAATTTGATTTAATACCTCCTGATGTCTTATTTGATTCTACTTCATTGTTGTCACAAATGTACACCGGAGTTCCTCATGCCATTGATGGCTATGATACTTTTTTCTAGAGAGACAAGTTTTCACATATTAAAAAAGATGAGGTGCCCCAACAGCTGGTCTCTCAGTTTTCTGCTAATTTTCTGCTTTCTAATACTTCTTGTTCTTGCTTCTGTAGGTTGAGGTCACTAAGGCTGCACAACCTTTAACGGATGCGCTTATCCCAGCTGCTCAAAGAAGAATAACTCCAAGTCGATTGCTTAAGGTAAAATAACTTTGAAAAGGGAGATTGTATGTTACTTCGTTATCTCTGTTACTGACTTCTGATTATCGTGTATTCCGTTTCCATTCAAGGATAACGTTGCATTGATGGCGGTTTTAGAAGCCAAATTTGGCAACCATGTAACTGAAAATCCTGGTAAAAGACAGCTTCTTTGTGCAGAAGTAAATTACTCCTTATTTATATGTGTATAAAGTAGTTATTCTCATTCTAATCTGTTAGATAACAAAGTTTCTTTTGTTGTGCATAAATATGTGAAAAATATTTTACTGGATGAAGAACATTGGCTTATGCAGAATGCTATATTCTTTTATGTTCAGCTGCTGAATTGTTAGCAGCATACTGCAAGGCAACAATTGAAATGATTTTCGTCACTCAAAAAATGTGAAGATTGTACACTCTTTTAGGAAGAATTATATCTCTATAAGATGGCCTTAAACTAAGATGCACGGAAGCATCCATATGTTGATGTTAGACCATATATTTTTTGAAATTGAGTTTTAGATTTCGAGGCCCACCTACTATAATTTTTCCATTACATATTGTCTTGGTTTGTCAGCTTATCGTGTCTTTCCTTGGCCTTTTATTTGGAGCTTATATAATTCTTCATGCAACGTTATCCCAGCAGCGGAATCGCCTTCTACTGAATCCAACAATCAACCCGCTGACATTAGCAATTGTACCTGGCGTAAGCCATTACATTGCTCAGCCGACTTAGTGTTTGCCTTCTTTATACGTAGAGCCTACACATAGCAATTTGGTGTTTCTCCTATTCTCGCGATTTAAAGCACACACAGGAATCTATGTAGTTCTTCTGTTTATTGCTAAACCCTATGTAGACAGTTTTCTCATGTTAGGAATAGCAGTGTCTAACCAAAATAGATAATAGATTAAGAACAACAATCCGCTATTCTATACATATTAATAGCAAACATCTTTATATTTGACTGCAGCACAGTTTAATATAGATATTTACACAATGCTCTCTATCATATGGCCTACACAGGGTATTCCCATCTCTGATGCTAATAAAAGCCTTAAACTTTATGTTTTTGATAGGTTGAAATAGTTGTCTCTGTTTCAAGGCTGACGTTAGCCCTTTCTACGTTACCAGAGCAAAATAGCTATGTGGTTAGATTATATTGCCTTTTGCTTGACTGCCCATCATGCGTTCTCTGTATATGTGTATCACCAAACATACCTTGATATATAATTACTTACGTTCCTTCTTAATCCTATGTCAGCTATGATCTATAGCGTTTATTCATTCCGTTTATATTGCTTTCATGTATTAATACTGATTCAGCTATTGATCATACGTTAGTTTTTTTTTATCGCACCTAATCCTGAGGTTACTTTATGTTTTATCTTTAGGGAATCACCAAGATTACCTACGGCGCAGCGAAGCGCGCTTGCCTTCCTAGTATAGTACTAAATTTCACACATTTCATCATATGTGAGTGAACCTTCGTGATTTTTTATAAGGATTTACGAAGAATATTAATCGGGTCATCTCGATATGAAAACCTCCTGACTGACATGCTTAACACATCTCAGCGTGATTGGTCGTTGCTGCAAATGGATATAAATAAAGCATCATTGTCATTCTCAGTTGATACTTGACATGAAAGGAAATTCTCACAGTAACAAGTACAAGCAGTTTGTTCACGACAAGCATTATACCTGCCCTTATTCTGGACGATAATATATTAGCATTTTCTGAGGCTCTGCCACCCGTAAAACAGAGAGAGAAAATTAACAACAATGCTTAGCAACTCTGGTTCCTCCTGGAGACATTTGACAACACCTTTTTTGGAGACATTTTGCCTGCAACAATGAAATGTATATCATCATCACCATCTGCACTGCTTACCATTTCTGAAACATTTCATGTTCTCCGGGCACATCACAACGTCTTTCGATGACCGGAGGAAGGAGTAGTTACCTGAAACTGAAAGCAACTCTTTATGGGCACATTTGTTTCCGCTTTTTCTTCAACTTAAAACTAAAAAAATCAAAGCCTAAAACTCTAAATAAAGGGGTGGCTTTTTAATAGAATCTTTTCAAAAGGCATAAGCCACTTTGTAACGTATAAGCCATAAACCAGTTCATGATGCTTTTTTGGGTTTTGTAGGTTGAAAAAAGCACTTTGCCACCTAGTGAACACTCGGGCTGAGCTCTTTTGGGCTGGCCCAAGGCACACCGGGATGGTTGCCTCGGGCCGGCCCGTTCTAAAGTTCGGCATAGCACAACTCCATGTCGTGCTGGGCCAGCATGCATTGTAGCACGGGTCGTGCTAGGCCCAAGAACCGAACACAATGGGTGGTACGGCTCAGCACGGTGACACTGTCGTGGGTCCACGGCTGGGCACAGCGACCCGCGGCAGGGCACACTGACCGGCCGCGGCAGGGGTGTAAGAGAGGGGGCCTAGCGGTTACCTGGGGAAGCCGTCATGTCGTCCGGCCTCACGCCGCCGAGCCACCGAGGCATCGCGTCAAAGCACCGAGCTGCTACGCTTGCCGAGGTGTCGCCGCTGTGCCACCACCTCGCCGTCTCATGCTCCGCGTCGTTGCCTCGCCTCCCGTGCCCTCGATGGAGGAGGGAAGCGGCGGGGAGGGAGGAGGGAGCAGGGCCAAGCCTCTTAGGCCGCGCCACTGCGAGCGATTTGGCCGCGCACCCACTGGCCCATCCCGCCCACCGCGCGCGCGTCATCGTTGGCCTTTGGATCTAGGCCCTATATGAGTGGCGTGTGCATCTCCTCATTGCTCACGTACCGCAGCGCCGCCGCTACCTCCATCGCAACCACCACAGACCTCCGCCGCATGCGCGCCGTCGTCGGCTTCCGGATCCATGCCCTTCATGAGCGACGTGAGCATCTCCCCACTGCCTGCGCAGCACAGCGTGTGCTGTGCCCGCCTTGTCCATCGTGGCCGTGGCGAGGTGAGGGGGCGCTGGAGCAGAGGGGGAAGGAAGGAGGTGAGGGGGGTGCATGGCCAGATGGGGAAATGAGGGAGGCCAGGTGAGGGGACGCCGGCCCAAAGGGGAAGGAGGGAGGCGAGGGGACATCGGACCGGGTGGGGAGGGAGGGAGGGAGGCAAGGGGGTGTCGGCGCTAGACCAGGTGGGAGGGAGGGAGGCGAGAGGGCGCTAGCTCGGTGGGGAGTTAGACTTGAGAGAGAAAAGGAGAGAGGAAAGGGAGGGGACCGATGTGATCTCGTGGGGATAGAGAGAAAAGAGAGAGAGAGAGAGGGGGGGGGGGGCGAGAAAAGAGAGAGAGGGGCGCAGGAAAAGAGGAAAACGAGGGAGAGAGAAACACCTATGGGTTTCAATCATTTGGTTATTTTTTGAGTTGTTGTTAAGATCCAAGTTTGATTTAGTGACACGTGTGTGTGTAGGCATCGGTGAGGACACGTCCACTGATGCTGTTTTCAGGAGTCGGGAATGTGATCATCATGTACTGATTAGCTCAGGGTGTTAGGAATCTGATTTGGAATGGGGAGAGTAATGGTGTTTGATCAAGTTAGTTTAGTTTGGAATTTCTCTAGAAACGCTGAGTTTAGAAGCTTATTGATTGTCATGTACCAGGTTGGATGTATATAGCATGATACATAATAGACGATATGGCTATATATGGCTCCTTGACTGTTGCTCTCTCTGGCTCATGCTTACTCTCTTAGTCCCTCTCTCTCCCTCCCCTCGTCTGGCACCGTGCCTAGCTCGCTCTGCTCCTCTCGCTGCTTGCTCTCTCTTGCTCTCTCTCTCTCTCTCTCTCTTTCATTCTCTTTCTGGACCGATGGTGCTCCTCGCTCCCTCCACTCCTCTCACCGCCTCGCTCATTCATTGCTGAGAGAGAGAGAGAGAGCGACGAGTTGGAGAGAGCTGAGAGAGATAGGCAATAGAGAGAGAGCTGAGAGAGATGGATATATTGTGCATTCACAAAAGCACTACAATATCACTATGTATCTTTTTAAGAATGAATAAAATTCGGTCCCTTTTCCCCCTAATATTTGTTTCCACTACCTCAACTCTGTGCGTCTCCGACTCCTTTCCTCTCATCAAAATAGTGCAAATGGGTCGGGCCTGGGCTGACACGGCACGAAGCAAGCACGAAATGCAAATGGGTTGTACCTGGGCTCACTGAAGGCAAGTCGGGCCGACACTGCGGGCATGACAGGCCATCGTAGCCCGACAGGTTCAAAAACGAAGCACGATATGTCCGTGTCAGATCGGCCCGACTTGGTATGACGCCCACCTCTACACCCAACCAGTTAAAATTACCTACCAAATGTCATCTATATACAATTAAAAAACTTTCAGTTGCTTCCTCAATCATCCTCCCATCTCCAAACCGAATAAGGCCTACAGCTCTCTTGGCATCGCCGTCCTCCTCCCCCCTCGCGACCCAACGTGTCTGTATCTCCCCTACGATCTACAATTGTCAACCACTACTCTCGTCACCACCATGCTCCTCCCCTGCGACTGATGCACAACTGTTGTCCTCCCCTGATGCACCTGACTCTGCCGTCGTCCTCCCCTGATGATGTTGTCCTCATCTTTTGCGAACCGATGTCGTTGTTGTCCTCCGCCCCCCTCCTACCAGCCTTCTCCCTCTGTCACCCCCGAACTCCAGGAAGGGAGGCAAAGCATCCTCCCATTCAGATATGGCGACGGTGAGGATGACTGTCCATCCATCGGTGGAAATGAGGGCGGTGGCAGGGGCAACCCATCGGTAAGGGCGACGACGGATGTCCCGACCCAAAAATCATCCAGGAATTCGGTTTCGGACAGATATTGTACTTCACCTGCTTACAATAACAAAAGACAACAGAAGAATGTTAAATAGATAAATGTGGCCAATTGAATAAAGTTGAAAGAACACTGTAGGACACCGGCCCAAAATTTAAATTACGAACCATTAATTGAAAACAAACCCACAGGAAAGGCCTGAATGCGTCTGTGACCCTAAACGCCATCACTGTTGAACACAAAGGTGTCCAAGTGACTGTCTTCTTTCTCTCATCCTATGAATAAATATCAACAAGCAACGTTGAGTACACGTATGTACTCGCAAGACTTTAGTGTATGGAAGTAAATGTACATGCATGGTTAGTATAAAGGAATAAAATTTTATACTAAGTTTATTTTCAGCATAAGGTAAATTTTATTTGCAATGGAGTAGTGTGGGATGTCAGAGACAGGGGTCCCGCAAGAGGGACCTACGCCCGGCTGGGCCTGACAGGCGGAATAGAAAGCCCAAAGCCCAGGAGCACCACGACGGGCCCAGAGGAGACCTTCGACTTGCTCCCCAAGACAACTCCCGGTCCTTCAAGGAAGCTTCGTGCCCCGCCCTAACAACCCGCCAGGGACGAAGCATCTTGATGCGACCTTTGCCAGAGCCTGCGGAAGCTGGAACCTGACAAGGCGGCAGGCGTGGGTCGGAGAAAGCATAACCTCCTCTCCAGGACATAGAGCGGGAAGGGGGATGAGGACAAGGGACATGTCGTCCAAGCCACCATGTTTAGGGCCCGGTGGCGCCCATCTATCATGTATTCTCCCCCCAGTATATAAGGGGAGGAGGGAAAAAAACAGAGGACTCTCTCTCTGGAACACACACACAATACATCCAAGAACACATGACTAGGGTATTATCTCTTCCGAGAGAGCCCGAACCTGTCTAAAACAGATTGCCCCCGCATCCTGTGTTACCATCAAGCTCAGATCCCGCACAAATCCCCTAGAATCACAAATCTTATTGCCGGCGAAACCGATCGTCGACAGTTGGCGCGCCAGGTAGGGGGCTTGCGTCAAGATCTTCGTCAAGCTTGATGGCTGCGACGAGCGAATCTCCTGATCTTCTTCGGGCCAGTCTTCCGTTTGGGCTTGACCTTCATCTCCAACGACCTCGGAAGCCTCTCTCTCTCTAAGGGAACCGCTACATGTAGCGGTGAGGTTTCCGGCGATCCATCGTCACGACTTCCGCCCGATCGGAAGGTCCCCCTGCCTCGTACTCTAAAGTACCGGCGGGGATCCAAAGACCCGTTCGGCCGCGAGTCGGGCTCGAGGACGCCGAGGCACGAAGGGTGGGAGTTCTCACCGCCAAGCCACTCGGCACCCCGAGCGCCTAGGTTTGTCTTCTCGGACTCACCCACCTCGTGGCCGAGTCGGAAGAAAGCCTAGAGAGCTGCTGAATTTCCGTGAGAGTCTGTGTGATCGAAGGCTCGCGAGGCGGTCATGGCGGTAACCGACACCTCGATCGCCGCCGATTTGGAAGGAGGCCGAGTGGATCGAGCAGACGCGGCGCGTACTCTCCGGGACCGCGCCGGGCTGTCAATGAAGACATTCGCAAGCCAAGATGGGGGACCAGCCGTTGTTTTTACCCAGCGTGAATATATCGCCGCCTCCAAGACACTCCTGGATACCACGACCCTATCTTTGGGGCGGATGATCCGATTGCCCGATCATGGCCCAAGTAAAGGCCATGGTGACGGCGGCGACTATCCAAAGATACTCAAACCGACCGGCCGGCGAAGGAGGCATCACGTGGTCCGGCGAGGACCAGGCGACCGGCCGGCCAGTCGGGAAGCCCATCGATACATCATGTTCTACCCCTCGGAGACGACTTGCGACATAGCATCACCGCGACCTCCGTTCGAGACCTCGGCGCCAGCGTCGCGGCCGAAAAGGGAGGAACAACGCCGTCAAGCCGACGAATATGAGCGCCGGCATCCTTCCGCGAGGCCGCGAAATCGCCAAGCGCGATCCCTCCGCTGCGTCGATCACCTCCCGGGTATCGCGGGTCATCGAAGAAGTCCGTCGTTTACCCCTCACCTACGCCGAGTGGTTTGGCACGATGGATTTAATCCTAAAGGCATCACTAGGTTCGACGGTGAGAGAGACCCGGAGGCTTGGCTACAAGTATACGCTCTGCGATCGAGGCAGCAGAGGATCGAGTAATGGCAAACTACTTGCCGGTTACCCTCTCGCCCTGGCCCAAGCATGGCTCACCGGACTTCCAAATAACTCTATAGATTCCTGAGGAGATCTGTGTGGCTTCATCTCAAATTTCCAAGGCACTTACGAGCGCCAGGCACCCCTTGGGACCTATACCGGCTACACCAAAGGAGGAACGAATCCCTCAGGGAGTTCGTCAGCGCTTCATGAGCAGGAAAAGCACCGTTCGGGCGTCACAGATCTGGTTGTGATAGCTGCCTTCGAGAGAAAGGAGTCGGCGACCCGACCTCATCAAGAAGATGTCTGAAAGCCACCCACGTCGGTCGGGAGCTGTTCGCCCTAGCGGACCGTTACGCTTCAGCCTCAGAGGCTCTGGCGAACGACGTGATGAAGGAAGGATCGATCTGAACCCCTCGGCGGAAAGAAAAGAAAGCGCAAGGGCGAAGAGCTAGTGGCGATCATTGCGCCAACTCATCCTCGCTCTCAAAGAAGATGGATATGATAAGGTCATGAACTCACTCTGCCCTTTCCATCCAAAGGGAGGCATGCCGCCAAGGATTGTTTCACCCTAAAGAGGTTCGCCACGAGAGCAAGAGGCGGTGGACAAGGTCCGAGTGGTCATGCTTGGCCAAAAACCGCTTCCCCTGAGCCGAGGAAGACTATCGGGAAGTCGACCTCGAGCTTAACTACATATTCGGGGTTCACCAAGATATGAGTCCAAGCGGAAGCAAAGCTCACCGCCGGGACATCTATGCGATGAGCCGAGACCCCGATATGTCCGGTGGTCCGAGGTCGCAATAACTTACGACCGCACGGATCACCCGGATCGCGCCCCATTCCCTGCAGATACCCGGCCGTCTTGGCGCCGGTTGTCCGCGGCATCAAGCTCAAAAGGGTGTTGATTGGCGGTGAGCGGGCTCAACGTCCTCTTCGTGAAGACACTCGATGATATGAGGATCCCGCACCTCAAGCGCGGTCGTCACCTTTTCATGGAGTGATACCGGAACGTCGGCGATACCACTCGGACAAATCACTCTACCGATCCACGTTCGGCGCAAGGGACAACTACCGGACGGAGAGCCTTAGCTCGAGGTGGCGATTTCGCGACGGCAGATCATGCCATCTTGGGGAGGCCAGCGGCCCGCCAAGTTCATGGCGGTGCCCCACTACGCCGTATCTAATGCTGAAAATGCCGGTCCGAGTGGTATTATCACTCTGCGTGGCGATGTTAAGCGATCTTTCTCTTGCGACGAGGAGAGCTGCGAAATGGCCGAGTCTCTGGAGGCGCCGGCGGGTCGGGAAAGAATTCGTCCAAGAGGCGGATTTCGACAAGCCGGAAGGCGATATCCCTACCCGCAAGCCGCACTCCGGATCAGCCAGGAAGGCACCAAAAGGATCCTCCTCGACCCGTCCGATCCAGCGAGCCGCTTCGATCGGGACAAGGCTCGAGGATGAATAGGAAGGCGCGCGTCACCTTTCGCGGGCAAACCAAGACGTCTTTGCCTGGAAGCCGTCCGACATGCCCGGTTCCCAGGGAGGTGATCGAGCACGCACTAAATGTAAACCAATCCGCCAGGCCCGTCAAGCAAAGGTTACGACGGTTTGCTCAAGATCGCCGAGAAGCCATCGAGAGGAGATCACAAAGCCGCTAGCCGCAGGTTTCATCAAAGAAGTGTATCATCCCGATGGTTGGCGAACCCTGTGCTCGCCCGTAAGAAGAATAAAGTCGCGCATGTGTGTTGATTACACCGAGCCTCAACAAGGCTTGTCTGAAGATCCCTTTGGTCTCCTCGTATCGATCACCCGTAGACTCCATCGCCGGATCTCGGTTACTCGGCTACGGGCGCCTATTCAGGCTATCATCGATTCGGCCGAGAGGAAGATCATGAGAAGACTTCGTTTATCACTCCATTCGAGCATATTGCTATATCACTATGCCGTTCGGGCTCAAGAATGCCGGCGCAACGTACCCGGTAGCGCCCGTGGTGCTTTCACCATCACTCGGGCGCAATGTGGAAGCTTATGTGGATGATGTGGTAGTTAAAGCAGACAGGAGGACAGCCTCACCTCCGATCTGGCCGAGACGTTCGCAAGTCTCAAGACGTTCGAGATGAGGCTAAACCCTGCAGAAGTGCGTTTTGAGTGTCTTCCGAAACTACTCGGGTTCATCGTCTCCGTCGTGGGATCGAGCCGAACCTCGGAGAAAATTGGAGCCATTATGAAAATGGCCCCGCCTACCACCCAAAAGGAGGTCCAAAAGCTCACCGGATGCATGGTAGCGCTTGGCGAGGTTTATCTCACGATCGGGTCCGGGAATGCCTTTCTTCAAGCTCCTTAAGAAGCAAGATCGCTTTGATTGGACGGCAGAGGCGCAGCAGCCTTCGAAGAACTCAAGGTGTTTCTCTCCACTCCCAGTCTTAGTCTCGCCGGCGCCAGTGAACCTCTTCTTCGCTCTACATAAGCGGCAACATCTCATGTAGTAAGTGCCGTGATAGTTGTGAAGCGGGAGGAATCTGACACCGCTACGGCGTAACGCCCGATTTATTTCGTCGGTAAGTCTTGGCGAATCCAAGACAAGATATCCTCCAATCCGTAGGCTGCAGACGCCATTTTGATCTCGTCACGGAAGTGAAGCATTATTTCCAAGGACATTCGATTTGATGAGTCACTTCTTTCCCCGTGGGAGAGGTCCTCCGTGTCGGGAAGCTCGGAAGAATTTCAAAGTGGGCAGCCGAGCTTGGAGCTTTCGACATCTCATTCAAGCCGCGCCTGCCGTCAAATCCAGTGCTTTGGGTGACTTTACGGCCGAGTGGACCGAATCCTGCACCCCGCACGGAAGAAGTACGAGAATATTGGGTCATGCACTTCGACGGGTCTCTCATGCTTGGAGGAGCAGGGCGGGAATCCTCCTTATCTCGCCTAAGGGTGACAGGTGAAGTATGTCCTTCTGATTCACTTCCGGCCTCAAACAATGCCGCGAGTCTGAGGCCCTCATCCATGGGCTTCAGACGCCACATCACTTTCGAATCAAGCGGCAGCGATTCGAGGCGACTCGATTGGTGGTGAATCAAGTACGTAAGATTTGGTTGTGCGTGGATCGTAATATGGCGGCATCGCCCGGCAAGTCCGAGAATTGGAAGGCAAGTTTGACGGTCTGGAGTCGTTCATGTCCTCCGCCGCAATAATGAGGCGTGAGACGAGTTGGCTAAGATGGGAGCCACTCGGGCGGATGTCCCAAGTGATATCTTCGTGCAGATCTTCACGAGCCAACCGTTACAAAAGCGGCAAAAGCCAAGCGAGGGTCCTGGAACCGGTCCTGCTCATCGATCCGTGATCGACTACCCCGTACCTTGATTATCTCCTGAAGGACAAACTCCCGGAAGCAACCACTCTGGCAGAGCGCATCTCCCGACAAGCCAAATCCTACGTGGTGGTGGGCGACGAGCTCTTCCGAAAAAGTGCCTCGGGTGTCCTCAGGCGGTGCATTTCGGGACAAGTGGGAAGAGAGCTGCTCCAAGAAATCCATTCGGGAATGTGTGGCCATCACGCGGCGTCAAGCGCCTTGGTTGGGAAAGCCTACCGACAGGGTTTCTTCTGGCCAACGGCGGTAACGGATGCCAAGGAGATAGTTCGAACCTGCGAGGGCTGCCAATTCTATGCAAGACAGACACACTTGCCGGCACAGGAGCTACAGACTATACCCATTTCTTGGCCTTTCGCAGTCTGGGGGCTCGACTTAGTGGGCCCGCTCAAGAAGGCTCAAGGCGGTTTCGCTTACCTCTTCGTGGCCATTGACAAGTTCACCAAGTGGATCGAAGCCAAGCGATCGTAACTATCACTGCAGCTTAAGGCCAAGGAGTTCTTCCAGATATTGTAGTCGATTCGGAGTGCCCAACCGGATCATCACGGACAACGGCACCCGGTTCAGAGTGAGGAATTCCAAGAATGGTGCGAAGGCGTCGGGATCAAGATCTGTTTCGCCTCGGTGGCTCACCCACGAAGCAATGGGCGGTCGAGCGAGCTAACGGTCTGGTCCTTCAAGGCCTCAAGGCCGGGATCTTCGACCGCCTCAAACCATACGCCGCCCGATGGGTGAAGGAGCTACCGTCGATTACTCTGGGGACTCGAGAACCACTCCCGGTAAGCGGCCCGGCCAAACCCCTTTTTACGGTCTATGGCGCAGAGGCGGATTCTGATCGAGCTGGGATTCGAATCCCGAGGGTTCGAACTACAACGGCCGAGTCCGAGGGAAGCCGAATGGTGGAGCTTGATCAACTCGAGGAGGCTCGGAGCGTTGCCGCCCTCGGTCGGCTAAGTACCTCCAGGGACTTCGGGCGCTACCACTCTCATAGCGTCGTAAATAGAACCTTTTCGAAGGAGATCTGGTCCTGAGGAGGAACCAGAAAAGCGAGCACAAGGTCTCTCCAATTTGGGAAGGTCCATACATCGTGCGTAAGACAACCGTAGGGTGCTTATCGACTGCAGGCGAAGACGGGCGAGGTTAGCGAATACTTGGAACGCCGAACGACTCGTCGCTTCTACGCATGAGTTATGTATCCCACTCTTACACATTAAATAAAATAGTGGTTCGTCTTATTTTACGAAGTTACGTGTAATGCTAGCCCCGAGTGGTTATTACCCGATCGTAGCGCCTAACCCTGGTCGTGCCGATATAGAATGCACGGAAATAACAAACCACGATGAGCACAAAGCCTCGGCGGTTTATACCCAGCACAACTGAACGGGTAGAAAGCACTAACCACTCGGGATCGCAATTCGCGGCGCGAGAATTTAACCAAGATTTGCTGATCGCGAATTTCTAGCAGTCAAAAGCTCGAGCTGACCCCTCGTTCTTTGCCTTTGGAGCAATCGACTAGAATGAGTTGATCAGCGGAACCACTAAGTTCGGGTTAAATGTGATAGGCACGAATCGATAAAATTTCGCATTTCATTCCATAATGTTAATAATTTACATTGCTAATTTTCTTTTTCTTTTCTCGCTAAAAAAAAAAAAAAAAAAAAAAAAAAAACTCTTTGGTCTTTCTTCTTTGGTGCTCTCTTCTTCTTGGTACTCTGCCATTCTTTGGTCTTTTCTTCTTGGTGCTCTCTTAGTCTTCTTTGGTCTTCTTTGGTACTCCTGCCATTCTTTGGTCTTTAGTCTTTAGTCTTCTTTGGTCTTGGCCTTGTGGGAGACCGGGCGAGATCGCTGAGGTTAGTCGCGACCCACGACCCAAAGCCGCCAGAATCTCCTCGTCAACCACCCACAAGGGGGTATAAAGGCGGACGAGGGCCCTCGACGGCAAGGTCGTCGCGACGATCGCGACCAACCATCTCGAGGATGATCTCCGCCACCTCGTGGAGCCGGTGCGACCTCCAACAAAGTGGCCCACGGCGGCGGCGTCCTCGCCGCTCCGTCCTCCGCCTCCGCCTCCGGTGTGAAAAAGTCAAGGTCTTCCCATGCTTCCGCCTCCTCCCGGTTGTGCAACATCCCGAAGAATCGATGGCGAAACAACGCCCGCGTGGGACCAACGAACCTCCCGTAATAGACATGGAAGGAAAGCGGAAGAGGAAGACGAAGGACAAGGCAAGAAGAAAGCAGGCGATCGCTCATTAGCGGTGGCGCCCCATTTATAAGCCACCCCACCGGAAATTGAAGCATCTCAAAGGCAATCAAAGCGCGCCACCTCACAATCAATGAAGCGCGAAAACGAAGCGGCGATTGCAAATACCGAAGAAGATCGGCGCATTGAACAAAATCAAGGAGAATTTCACCGCACACGTGTTGTAAGCGGTTCAAGCTCATTCGGCTTCCTCGCTTAATTACACCAGATTAAGCGCAAAGCCGGGGTGGAGAGCTAGCAAGTGATGCAAGCCTGGGGCTAAACCACTCGGCCAGGTGGCCTACAACGTAAGTCCCGACGCTCGAGAGTCGTGCACGCCAACCTCTCGGAAAAGCGTGTCCGGCAAGAAAGCCACGGGCCAAGGCCCTGGCGTTTGGAAGCCATACCGATCGGTGAAGCCCACCCGAAAGGCACAACAGATCCAAAAGGCTACGGGCCTATATTCGGTCTCAAGACCACTCGAAAGATAATACAGGCAAATCATATTGAAGTAAGAAGACACAATATTTCAAACAAGGAGGGCGAGCACTCGGCATCAAGGCCCACATCAAAGTCGAATTCTAGATTCTCCAACAAGGCCTGCGATGCACCAGACACCTCTTCGAGGAGCGCGTTGGCCTTATCTTCATCACAGGCGAAGCCTTCTTTCACAGCTTCGAGGTCAACTCTCGGATAATGAGACTTGACCACCGCCAATGCCTGGTTCGCGCTCATTGCTGCGGACTCTTTGGCGTAAGCTCTGATCCTGTCGGCTCCTCCCGAGAAGTGGAACGACATCGTCCCCCTGGCTGGCGTGGCTCCTTCAATGCGCAGAAGGTGCAGGGCGGCTCGCAGCGACGCAGATTCGATCCGCCCCTGTTCGGCGGCCGCCATCTTCTCCTTGCACTCGCCACAAAGTCAAACAGCCATCAAGAGCACACCCGACGCCAAGTATGTTCAACCCAAGTCAAATAAATTTACCCTTCGGCTCATTGCATCCTTTCAGTCGACTCGAGCTTCGAGGCGAGAATTCTCTGAAGCCTCGGTAGGACCCTCGGCTCGGCCAGCGGTCGAAGTCGCTCTGGCTCAAACACGAGTGTGTCATCATCCTCTCCAACCATCATCCAAAAGCATACGAACCGAATTCAGGGAGAATCTCACCTTCGAGCATATGCTCAAGCTTCGTCTTCTCCTCCGGATCGTCATACACTCGCCACTGAAGCTCGTGGACTTCTTTCCATCTCGTCTGGCTGATCTCGCTGAGCTTGTCCTGCATACGCTCCTTGAGCTTTGGGAGCACCTTCCGGAAAAACCGCGACCTTTGCTCCGAGCGCTCCCCCATGTCCTAAGTAACAGGGCAGAATCTCAGGGAGAAGTCAGCAGGCGACAGATTGAAGACAAGAAGCTCACCCTGACGAGCGTGCTACACTTGACGGTGAGCTCATAAAGCTCCGTCCGAGCCGCTTTCTCCATCTCGTCGTCCTCTTCCATCCCCTTCCAGTCGGAACCCCCTTCCCACCATACGGTCCGATTCGGGGGCTTCGGCAGAGGACCGAGCGGCGGTGGCTCTCGAGGCACTTCCTCCACTCCGGGAGACGATGCCGGGTCGATCTCGTCGGCCAGACGGACCACCGGATGGTTCGATCGTTGGACCGCTGCGCCCGGTGGCGGCGCCCGGCGGTCGGCGGCGGCAGCGACCTGGCCACGCGGGGGCTCCCCAGGAAGCCCCGCTGGGACTCCTTTTAGGAGACCCCTCCTTTGGGGCGTCCATAGCAGAGTCCTGAATCGGCAAAAGGGAAGACACCTCGGCCTGACAGAATAACAAAGACAAGGATCGCCCAAAAAAAAATAATACCTTTTGGATTTCTTGAATTTCATTCCGAGTTTCATTCGAAACCCAGCACCACTCGGAGGAAGTTGGCGCTGCAGCCGGGAGCCATCGGGACAGAAGGTGTGGCCCCGCTTTGCGATCCGGGTGCATCGGAGGTCGAAGGCCGTGACGAAGGACCGACGACCTCCTCCGCCGACTCTCGGCGCGGCTAAATCGACCGATGTGTCGACCACTCGCTTCGCTGGCGTGTTTCAGCCGAGAGAGGCCGACAAGCTGAGCGTCGAAAGGAAGGACGCGTTCTCGAAAAAAGGAACGATCGCACCACTGTTTGAATCACACGTCGATCAAAGAAATCATGGAACGACCTTTCGAGAGAATAGCGCACTCACGGGAGGAGGCCTTGCCGTCGAAAATTTATGAGGGCAGCCCTGTTGGTGATGATTGTGCCAGGCACGAAGAGATCAACTACCCGTCTTTGCCGGCGCCTCCATCGACAGGGCGCGTCCGACTCCCGTGGGGTCCAGAGGCCCGTTGTATTGGAACCCCAGATGGACTCTCTCCTTCAAGGGATGCACTCGGCGCTTCACAAAAGCGATCGCGATCCGGGACCCGTCGACCCTCGGTTCTTGGATCGTCAATCAATGCCGGCTTCGAGGATTTGTCCCGAACCTCCTCCGTCTGGCCCGTCGCTCCAGCATCGGGAAGCTTTAGGAGCGCGGCCGGCAAAGGGGGCGAGGAAAGGATCAACGTTGGTACAATAGAACCACTCCCGCCTCCAACCTTTGAGGGAGGTCTTGAGAGGAACGACAAAATACTGTTTCTTCGAGCCCTCCCGCAGCTGGAGCCCGGCGCCCCAGCGACATTGGGAGCGGCCCGGTTCGGATGAGGCTTCAAATGTAAGAAGGAGCGGAACAAATCCAAATGAGGACGTATCCCAAGATACGCCTCGCAGAGCTGGGACGAAGATGGCAATGTGAAGAATCGAGTTGGGGTTCAAATTGATCAACTCAATTTCGTAGAAGTGGAGGAGCACCGGAAGAAGGCGCTCCCAGAATGCTAAGTCCCCGCTTGAGAAGAAGGACTCAAACACCACAATCTCATTCTCTAGAGGTGTGGGGTAAGGGTCACTGTGGCGGGGCAGCGGAGATCAACTCCAGCGGAGGGAGGACGCCGGCGGCAACCATCCCCTCCAAGCGGGACATCGTCGTGATGGAAGTCTCCCACCCTGCCGTCGCAGGGTCGGTGCTACCCTCCGATGACGAGGAAGACGACATGGCGAAGAAGAAGACCTGGAGGGAAGAACCGCCGCAAGCCAAGGGCGCGAAACCAGAAACCCTAAATCGCCAAGGAAGGTTTGAAGGTTTCGCAGCCGTGGTGGAGAAGGTGCGAGGAGGCCGTTGCTCCAACGAGGGTCCTTCCGACTTATAAGAAATGGGCCCCAATTTCCACCTACGGTGGGAAGAAACGAGGGCTGTCGGGACCCCGAATTTGCAAATCCGGACCCTCTGTGTATTCAGCACTAGTCCAGGAACGCGCTAGTGCACACAGTCTTAACATCGGTAAATATCACAATCATACCAATCGATACTATCAAAGTACTTTATTAATAAAAGGGTTACTTGACCTTATGGCCAAGATACAAATATATATGCCTTGCAAGGCGAAACTTATTAAAAGAGAAATAGCGGCGAATGAAAATCAAATAAACTTAGTGGCGCCATCCAAAGATACCACAGGCAACTGGCGGGCTCGCATCCCTAAGTAGACGGGTCTTCTTGGAAATCCTCCTCCGAAATCTGGCGTAGTCTCCTCTTCAACTGTATTGTGTTGAGGCAAGGGTGAGTACTTGGTACTCGACCAAGTCATGCATGAATGCAAGCTAATATACTATATGCATGGCTTGGTACAAAGGAATAGCACAAGGTATTTTTGCGATGCTTGACATTTGAAAAGTAATATAAGTAGATTCGAAAGCAGTAGAAATAAGTAGAGCATAAATAACTTTTCAAGAAGTTTAACAAACATTTTTCCCATCCTAAACCATAATTCCATCATCTTCATTGTTAAACCAACCCAACTTTTCAAATCCAAGTTATTTTCAGAAAGTCTAACCCTTATTTGTAATTCCGAGCATTGTCGATCACAGTGGACTCGGCTATTCAAATAGATTCTACACTCTGCAGAGGTTATGCACTTTACCCACAAGATACAATCAAACACCACAAAGGCGAGTTCAGTAACAAAGCCTTTCTAAGCCTCAAACAACACAGGTGGTCCTCTCAGGTTCGTGCTCTACACCATCCCTTCCCTTAGCCAAGGCGAAGTATGGGACCAACACACCGTTAGATGGGTATCGGCCCACAGCCACGATACGCTCCCCGCACAATCACACAAAAGGTGTAATCGACACCCTGAGGCTCCACAAGTGAGTCCTTAGCGACTTAGTCAACTAGGGCCGTCCCATTCGACCATGTGGTTGCAAGTATGACCCGATTCAAAGGCTTGCAAGGTTAAGTCCTTAGAGTGACCAGGGCAAGACTACCCGAAAAACCAAATCATCATCCCGATTGCCACACACCGCCCACCTGATTACTCTTGCCACATGCCCCGCCGAAATCAATTATCAAACCCCGATTGATTACCATGCACCACGTGCCATCAACTTCACATGATACTTTTCCAAAACAGGTTCAATATATCATTAAGTCCATATCAGCATTTGATTATCCAAAATCATGTTATGAGCACGTAGCGTGTCTAAGCGACATACTACAACGATCTAAACCCATGTTGGCAATTTAATAATGTCCAACTAGTAAACCACAACTAGGGTGACAAAGGGTCATGGCACATACTTAAGTAATCAAGGTGTCATATAGCAAATTGGTATTTATCTAACCCCATGTTTAAACAAAGTATCTTTCTAATTGAACTAGCATGCAATAGTTTAAATCAAAATAGATTTCAAATGGGATCAATATGGTCAAAGCACAACTTGCCTTCAAAAGTACTTGCTCTTGGTCTTGAGTTGGATCCTGAGTCAACACTTCTCCCTCGAATCCTTCCTGCACTTCAACGTCTACTCGTAAAAGCGTGCAAATAGCAAATACACAAATGAACACTATGCAAAAAGATCCCAAAACTCCAAATAAAATCCATAAACAGAGAGAACATAATTTTCTGGATTTTTAGAAACTGGAATCAATCAAATTTGGAGTTAAAGCATAAAAGTTATGATTATTTAAAGTTTAAATAATCAATTAAATAATTTTACAGAGAAAAACTTTAGTCCAAAAATTAAATAAAATTCATATTTAGGTAGATCTTAATTTTATACAAATTTAGAAATTTGAATCACTCAAATCGGAGTTGAAACGCATAAAAGTTATAAGCGTTTGAAGTTTGAATCTAAATTTGAAATCATTATTCGAATTAATAAATCATTTTCTTTTCGAAATTAATTATTGCGTCGGCATGGACACGTGGCAGCTCCTGATTGGCTGTCGGCGTCGGTAGGCCCATGGGCTCGGTCACGCTCGGCTCGGGTCCACGGCGGACTCGGTCCACGGCTCACGTGGATCGACATGTGGGCCCGCTCGGGTGACGTCATCGGCGGCGTCGGCGCTTAGGTTAGCCAGCGACATGCGGGCCCTCGACACGCGGGCCCGCGTGTCGGCGTCCTACACGCCAGCCAGCGTGGGCCGGCCCGACCGCGTCGGTCCAACTTCCCGACACGTGGCGCAATCTCGTCCGTTGGTTTGAAAATCAACGGCGCGGATTGGATCCAGGGTTTAACACGTTGAAACTACTCGATGCTCGTGGGCGTTCGATCTAGATCGGACGGTCCAGATCTAATCCTATAATCGCCTTTGCTACGACGCGTGGCGATTGTGAACCGCTGGATCTTGATCCAACGGCCCGAATCTAATCGGGTTTGGAACACGTGAACTCACCTCAACCGTCCGACCGATCCGACGGCCAAGCTCGCGAGGGTGATGGCCGTGGTGGCGCACGGCTGCCGGAGTTGAAGACGACAGCGAGCCCAACGGCGTTCGGGGTTGCTCGGCGAGATGAAGGGTCCTTCGCGCGTCTCGTCGCGGTGAGTCCGGATCTGAGGTCAACGGGCGAGGGGACGGCGACGGCGGCGAACGAAGCAAAGACCCGGAAGCGGCAAATACAACTACGGCGAGCTCGCCGCGGCTAAACGGGCGCGACTTAGCCTCGGTGAAGTAGAGAAGGGAGGCGCGGAATCACGGCGGTCCTCGGTATGCCGGGCATTAAATAACCTCGGCCTGGCGTAAAACGGAAACCTAACTTGCTACGGCGGGCGGGCGGCGGCGAGTCCAGCTTCGGACTCGGTGAAGACGACGAAATCGTGGCCGTCCCACGTGGCACAACCAACGGCCACGATCGCGCGCGCGACGGTCGTCCGGACCGACACGGCTGCCTGGGTCGGGCGGATCTCGGTAGTTGGATCTTGATCCAACGGTTGGGATTGATTAGGGTTAGGAGTGGGTTCGGTCGAGTCAATGGCTCGGTCGGACTCGAGTCCGACTTCGATCGGTTGAACAAGACTTGACCCGAGTTGGATTTTCCAGCGAATTAATATTTAAAATAATTCCTAGTAATTCATTTAATTCATTAAAAATAGCAAATGACTCAGAAAAATTCCAGAAAAATTCTGGAAAATATTTTGGATCATTTTGGACTCAAATAAAATATTTTCAACAAAAATTTATTTGCAAAATTAAATTCTTTAATTATTTCAAAATGGAATAAATTCAAATAAATTCCAAATAATTCCAAATAAATTCCAGAAAATTCCAAAAATTCACCAAAGTGTCAAATCACACATGAATTTAAGAGAAGCAAAATTTTGGGGTGTTACAAGGGCCCTCCTGTTCAATTCTGGGCCAGATCCAGGGCACGTCCCATGACGGGCCAATAGCTGCGTCGCGCAAAACGCGGCCAGGTGTCAAATCTGGTCCGAAGTTTGGGATAAAGTGCGCCCCACGGCCTGAGCAGCCGCCGCCACTAAGCTTGGGGTGGGCACTTTCCGAACATCCTCTGACGGCACACCCCATAATTTGGGGTCAATTGCTGATCATTTGTCTCACAATGCGATTGGGTGTCGCCGGAGGATCTACAACCAACACGGTCTTGAGAATGCGCCCCATGAGGGTCTAAAGCAGTGCGCCGTAAGTGGGCACAGGCATTACTCTGTATGACCAAGGTATGCCCCATGAGGGTCAACCGAGCGACAAGCCCGGCTGTCGCCAGCAAATCCAAGCGCGGTACCGCCCGACCCGAGCCAAAAGACCAAGGTATGCCCCATGAGGGTCAACCGAAGCGACAAAGCCGTTTGCTTGTAGCGCCAGAACGAGCGCGGGTACCGCCGACCCCGAAAGCCAAAGACCAAGGTATGCCCCATGAGGGTCGGTAGAAGCGACAAGCCGGTTGCGCTGTCCAAGATCAGAAGCAAGCGCGGTACCACTCGACCCGAGCCAAAAGACCAAGGTATGCCCCATGAGGGTCACCGAAGCGACAAGCCGGTTGTCGCAAGACCGTAACGGCGCGGGTACCGCCGACCACGAGCCAAAAGACCAAGATATGCCCCATGAGGGTCACCGGCGACAAGCCGGTTGCGCCAAGACCGTGAAGCGCGGGTACCACTCGCCACGAGCCAAAAGACCAAGGTATGCCCCATGAGGGTCACCGGCGACAAGCCGGCGTTGCAAGACCGTAAACGGACGCTGGTACCACTCGCCACGAGCCAAAAGAACAAGGTATGCCCCATGAGGGTCGGTAGGCGACAAGCCGGTTGCAGCAAGACCGTAACGGGCGCTGGTACCGCCGACCACGAGCCAAAAGAACAAGGTATGCCCCATGAGGGTCAGTAGGCGACAAGCCGGTTGCAGCGCCAAATCCAAGCGCGGGTACCACTCGGCCAAGAGCCAAAAAGACCAAGGTATGCCCCATGAGGGTCAGCCGAGCGACAAGCCGGTTGCCGCGCACCGTAAACGGGCGCGGGTACCACTCGGCCACGAGCTAATCAACCACGGTGGCTTCATACTACAAGTTCTTTATGATCTCTCTCCCGCATAATCCTCATAACAGGGTAAGGGACGGAAAGTCGATCCTAAAGCACTTGGGGGCTGCCAGGATGTCGAGACAGGGTCCCGCAAGAGGGACCTACGCCCGGGCCTCGACAAAGCGGAATAGAAAGCCCAAAGCCCAGAGCACCACGACGGGCCCAGAGGAGACCTTCGACTTGCTCCCCAAGACAACTCCGGTCCTTCAAGGAAGCTTAGTGCCCGCCCTAACAACCCGCCAGGGCGAAGCATGCGATGCGACCTTTGCCAGAGCTGCGGAAGTCGAAACGACAAGGCGGCAGGCGTGGGTCGGAGAAAGCATAACCTCCTCTCCAGGACATAGAGCGTGAAGGCGGATAAGGACAAGGGACATGTCGTCCAGGCCACCATGTTTAGGGCCCGGTGGCGCCCATCTATCATGTATTCTCCCCCCAGTATGTAAGGGGAGGAGGGAAAAAACAAGGGGGAGGACTCTCTCTCTCTGGAACACACACAATACATCCAAGAACACAGGACTAGGGTATTATCTCCTCCGAGAGAGCCCGAACCTGTCTAAAACAGATTGCCCCCGTATCCTGTGTTACCATCAAGCTCAGATCCCGCACAAATCCCCTAGAATCACAAATCTTATTGCCGGCGAAACCGATCGTCGACAAGTAGGATATTAAATAGTATTGAAATTTGAAAAGAGCAATTGTTATGAAACTAATAACAATTACTAGAGTTTAATTTCATCATTTCTTGACCCTCCATCGCCACGAACAACGAGTAAATCACAGCCACCCATGGCTTTAAGTACATACCTCCCTGGTAAGAACGTACCTCCTCGGTATAACATATTTTCCAAAATCTTTACAAAACCAATACTATACTTGATATTATTTCCCAAGCTGCTCATGACCGTGAGCATGACTAAATAATTAGATTTAAATCTCTACATAGAGTGTACACGTTACCCACATGACACATTCTAGCAATCATGTCAACCATGCCATGCGATACTTCCCGTACCTGTTTTACTAGACTGTGATGAAACCGTTCCATTCGCTAGAGTCTAGCCTTGCACTAGCTCTAGTGATGTCTAAGCCTTGCTATGGCGGTGGAAATCTAGCCCGTACACGCAGTATTCACGATGGTTTATGGCCCATTGCACTCTATGGAAATCTAGACCCGAACACACAGTTCTAACAATGGTTTACAGCCCATCATATCCTTTATCCCATAGCAATGCTTTGTCCCAACACCTCGGTGAAGGGAGCACCTAGAATGACATCGTACACCCGGTTCATCCATACTACTTCGGCCTACCAAAATGCAAGGCTAAACCCCAACTATTGTACTAAGTTAAGGCAATCCCATACTAGCACATGTGGTTACACAAATTGACTTAGTTGATAGCATTAAGCTCGGTTCTTAGGTTAACTCAAGCGAGATCTCCCCCTAAGTACATGCAAGTTGATCCCTTGCACCGTACAAGTCCGTCCCTTGTATGTCCAGTTGCAACATATCTCGCCTGTGTCTAAATCAATAGTTTTATTTTCATTTTGACCAAAATATCCACAACCGTTAATCATGCCCATCATAAACCAAAATTTGATCAAGTTGCATTCTCATCCTATTAACTTCTATAGCATGGCTAAGCATATGCAATTATTATTCGTTTTATACCCATTCAATAGTTCATAGAATGTTTAAACCTGGCTTAGAGTTCATCAAGATCCTCATGTCAACATCATTAAGGAAATCCCACAATTCTTTTCATTACAATTACCGATTCCCACAATATAGCATCTTTACAAAAATTATACGCATGCATAATACTTTGATAAAACAAAAATCGACACTATAAAATATGGGATCAACATGATCAAAAGAGGGTGCTTGCCTTGCTTGTTGAACAATTGGTCTTGTTTTGGTTGATTGGAGTACCAATTACGTCACCTAGTTCTGGACCTCTCACGTAGCCCTATGCGCACAATCAAAAGTCAACATACATACAAACAAACAAATCCAAAGTTACTATGATTCGGTACAAACAACATATATATAAGCATTGCATAAAAGTTCATGCATATGAGAATGATGCTTATGAGGATGATGCATGTCAGAATGTTGTCTAAGCCAATCGTATATCTCCTATAAGACAACCGCTCAAATGAACACACACCTCCTATGCAAGTTATATTATTTACTTGGCATGATAACTTATGAAGATGTACTAATTTGATTTGCAGGACTAACTACACAATATCTACCTAGGTGACATACTAAGCAAAATCTCCCAAATTACGAATTATATGATTACCTAATTAATTTGCCTCCCCATTGATCGGACTTACGATATTCCACACATACAAACCAACGAGTACTCATATATTCTTCGCAGAAGACCCATCTAACAACCATTTAAATATTAAATCTAACTACACATGCATTACTTAAAAGATACACAGCCACCGATTAAATATGCGGTGTAACTTCCACCAAATTTGCCTTATGCGAGAAACATTAATTTAAAAATATGCATACTACTAGAATCAGTTTAATATATTTAACTACCACCTAAATTGAGAAATACAAATCTCACCGATGCAATATAGTCACCTATGTCATCCACCTCATTATGCGCTTAGAAGATCTATCCATCGACAATCTTATAACCATCAATATTATCTTGAGAGTAAATTCCAATAAATTTAACATGCATGATTTATTAATATATTTTATTCATTGAATTCATGAAGCTAAAATCACTTGGATTCATTTTAAAGCAATATCAAGTTATCTTTTAGTGGTGTGTATATGTGTAAGGCATATTTCATGAGATCATGCATAAAGAAAAGTGTTAAGACATTTTGAACCTAAGGTTATGCTACTGTGATGGGGAAACATGCTATGATTTTTCATTAGGTTAAATTTTATTTTAAAGGTTCTAGAGACTAGTTATATCATTTGCTTAGATTTCCCATTTCTCACGATTACTCAAATCTTTCTAAATCCTAAGCTTGCATGAACAGAGCATAAGTACTAAACATTTTATATAAACACCAAGAGAATTATTTTTAGAGATCCTAAGGATTGGTTTCACTAAATTTAAATTTTATTTGCACAAGTTACAGACATTTAGATTCTTGCATACATTGGAATTGAACTATTTAAGCATTTGTTACAAATTATGTCCTAATTCAAATATTTTTACATAATCAGAAATCTTACAACCTGTATGTGAAGGCCCCACTTTCAAAAATTCTGGGAAATTCGGAGTATCCGGATTAAACATCCGGAATGCCCGGACATAACCCGGAATGTCCGAATAAATTGTCCGGAGTGCCGGGGTGTTCGGAATTTAACTCTACCGAAGGCCCTAATCCGGAGTCTCCGGGTTAAATGTCTGGAGTGTCCGGACTGTGCGGGGGTTTTGTATAAAAGTCCCATTTCGTGGCTTTCACTCATCTCTCCTCCTCTCCACTTGCTCTCCACCTCTCCCGTGCGTCTCCTCCACCCAACCTCGTCTCCGGTGGGCTCCCCACTCAGGCGACCTTCCGTGGTCTTCCCCGGTGACTTCTCCATCCCGGTGGGCTCAAGATCCACTTCAAGCCGGTGTCCTCTTCGCTCAACCCGGCTTCCCCTCTCTCTCCTTCATCCCCATTGAAGGTGAGACCTCTTCTTGAAGTCCATTCGAAGTTCTTGAGTTCTAGGGCTTCCGTGGGGTTGGATTTGGGAGTTTGGTGTTAGATTGGGAGTTGGGGTAGCTTTGGGGAATGTTAGGGTTTTGGTGGGCTGTTGGATTTGGGGGTTGGATTAGGCAATGTTGGGTGTTAGGGTTGTAGTTCGGAGTCGGTTGATGCCATTCTAAGCGGCAGAGAGAGTTTTGGCCATGAGCTACCCAAATGTGCCTCGTTTCGTCGCGGTTGGGTTAGCTCGGAGCTTCTCCGGCTTGGCCGCGTCTAGGAAAGTTATAGATCGGGCCCTAAGTGATGCCGTAGAGCTTGGTAGCGCTCCAATCCCTTAGGTAGTTGGGCTAGGTGCGCCAGGTCCGGAGTGTCCGGACAAAGGGTCCGGACTGTCCGAGTTATCCGGACTATCCGGATTAAATATCCGGACTGTCCAGGTTTACCTGATCTGTCCGGCGGGGTTTTCAATTGTGATTCATTTCTTTGCATCGCATGCATTTTGTTCATGCATTGTACTCGTGTAGAGAACGAGACCGCGGTGATTGACGTGACCGTGGGTGAGGGGACTGCCGAAGAGCAAGTCGTGGTTGATCCGCAAGCAGAAGCACAAGGCAAGCACCTAAGCATCTTGAACCTTATGAAATTGTATTTTTGAGAATTGAAATGCTTAATTGGATGATTAAGTGTTGCATTAGGAATTGAAATGTGGGATAGGCTAGATCCTAATTACTGCATGTACCATTCTTGTTGCTTGTTGAACACCTCCGTTGGAGCTAGGTTATGGGTATTAATTGTGTCATGCTTAGTAGGCTTAGAGGTCGGGTTTGGGCCAAGTGGTGGATGGTTCCACTGCTTGAGGTCTATTACCTTACTTTTTGTGGAATGGTTTGGTGGTGGTTGTGTTGTGGAAAAAGATGTAATTGGAGACCGGGCGGGAGAGATGGGCAGTTGGGTAAGGAGACTCAACTGTGGTAGTCCCGCCTGAGTCAGTTAAGGACCGATCCGATGTTTAACTGTGGCCGAGCACATATTGGTTGATCGCATGCCGGTATGGGACGGTAAAGCTATTCTTTTATCGCATGCCGTTCGATTGGGCATACACCTCATGTGGTTGGACGTGGTTGAGGGCAAGGCATAGGCTGACTCTCGAGTGCCAAGCTGGGCTTAGGCCGCTCGAGGAGGTGCTAGGTGCTCGGACCGCATGAAGATGTCCCCAACGAATTGGTATGGATGGGAGGATGGTTGACACGAGGTTCTTTGTGGCACGTGTCGTGCGATCGATGCTTCCCTGCAGGGTTAATTAAGCGATTCGAATTGCCGCGCTCTCGGATATGAGCACGCTTGGTTATTTGTTACTACACATAGTAATAACTTCAACTGATGTTCGCCTTTGGGCTTGAGCTCGAAAATGCTATGAGATCCTTTGTTCTATTAATGTTGAATGTTAAACTCCACTCTAGAAGTAGGTGCGGTTACAACTGCTTAAAATTGTGAATTGAATAGCGATACTAAATAATCAACAAAAATTAAGCTTTCCGCACTTGTAACTTCAGCTGATTTTCCTTGCTACTTCCAAATGCATACTCCCTTCGAGTCGGTCATAAATGGACCACGGGTAAGACTTGCGAGTACCTTCCGTTCTCAGGCTTCTGCTTTTGTGGTTTTGCAGGTGAGGATCCAGCGGGGTGTGAGTTCTGCCCCTACTGCCTATCGGTGACCGGGCGGGGCACCGAGTAGAGGCTACCGTCGTCTTACGTGTCCGGGAGTGTTCAGAGGCAGAACACTTCCGGAGATGTTTTACTTTTGTGTCTAGTCTAATGGTTGTGTGCCTGTTTTTGTTGTATAGTTAGTTCAAGCTATGTCGTATTTGCTTGGAATACTTGGGTTCGTTGTAGATTGACTCCTGTCGTTTGTCATTGCCGCTTTATCTTATTCTTCTTCTCCTGTCTTTTGCCGGCCTTCGTGCCTTGTTGTTGTTGCTATGGGTTGTGGTCGTGGGGTTCTGTCTTTGTGCCGGGTTTGTTTGGTTGTTTGGTTGGTTTTGCTTCTGTGCGTGTCTGGTTGTGGGGTCTTCGAGTTCGTTGCCCCCTTTATGCGAATTCATGTGATACAAGGTTGTAAACCGGTATGCGTGGATCCTGGGCGTGTTTCGGGTCGCATACCGGGGGAATACCAGGGTTGTTGTCGAGTTATTCGAAGGGTTCCCAAAGCTCGTCTCAATTGGGCTTGGGTGCTAACACCGCGAGAGCTTCCAGCTATCCATTGTTAGCCTCCAAATCCGATTAGGACGACTAAACCCTCAAATAGCCCGAGGACGATCTGGGCGGCTCCCTGTCAAGCTGGTATCAGAGCAAGGTGCATGAAGACGAACCCGAAACTTGACGACCACTTAAGGAATTGATTAGGACTGTCATAAATGCATTAGGTAGAAGTTGGTACTTGGACCCTGCCCTAGGTATATAAATAGTGAGTGTGGGTTACGTTGGAAATCGTGCAGTTCATGTCATATCATGCATGTGCCATGCCATTTGCATTGTGAGTGGTGTTTTTGGGTGTGTTAGACTTGTTGGACTCCAGTGCGGAGTGCTACAGTCTGACTCGGGGTTAGTTTGTGGGTTTTATCCAGATTAAGGCTTGTCCCCTCCGTGTGGGTCTGACTCTTGTTGTCTGCCTTGATTGACGACAAAATGAGGACCCGCGGCGGTATGGGAGGTGATGATGGCGCTGGGTGATCACAGCCTGGCGGCAGTGATCCGCCTCCTCCTCCCAACCTGCTGGATGTATTGCTGCGGTCAGAACAGAACCAGCAGACTACCAACCGGATTTTGGAGATGCTTGTCCAGAACTAAGCCGCTCCAGGTGGCCGTGGCGATGGGCGAGGCCGACCCAATGGCTATCTGGATTTCCTGCACACTCAGCCGCCGACCTTCTCCCGGGCCAGCGATCCGTTGGAGGCTGATGATTGGCTGTGCACGATAGAGCAGAAATTTGCTCTTATCCACTGTGAGGATCTTCAGAAGGCTCCTTTCACGGCGCAGCAGCTTCAAGGTCCCGCTGGGGCATGGTGGGCCAACTTCTTGGTGATGCAACCTGCTGGTCACCAGGTGACGTGGGCTGAGTTCCGTGAGGCCTTCCGGGCGTACCACATCCCGAAGGGGCTCATGGATATCAAGAAGCAGCAGTTTCTGGCCCTCAAACAGTTGAGCAAGTCTGTGATGGATTACTCACGGGAGTTCAACTATTTGGCTCAATATGCGCCGGAGGAAGTCGACACCGATCAGAAGAAGCAGGATCGCTTTATGAATGGACTGACGGCGAAGATGCAGGATAAGCTCTCAGTCTGTGACTTCACCAACTTCAATGCTTTGGTGAGTCAAGCGATTACTGTGGAGCACAAGATGAGAAGCCATCAAGATGAGAAGTAGCGGAAGAGGGCAGTTCAGTACTCAGCTGGTGGCAGTTCACAGCGGGCTCGGGTTTCTCTTCCACCAACGAGGGCCCCTGTTCCTGTGCCTTCTCTACCGGCTGGAGTGGCTCGTCCTCCTGTTGCTGCTCCTCGACCTCCACAGCCACAGTCCGGAGTGCGAGTGGTGACAAACTCTGGACCGGGCCCATGCTACAACTACGGACGTGCGGGGCATTTCATCCGTGACTGCCCATTTCCAAGGCGGGGCAACAATTCCAATGCCCCACGACCTCCAGTCGCGACTGCACCACCTCTACCTCCACTTCCTGCGCCGACCCGTGGCCGAGTCAACTACGTTGATGCCGAGGCGATTCCCAAGGGCGCTACTGTGCTGACTGGTACGTTGTGCATTGAGGGGCATGCCGCCAAGGTTTTGTTTGATTCGGGGGCTTCCCATTCCTTCATTAGTAAAGACTTTGTCCTGCAACATCAGGTGAAAGTGAGTTGTGGCTGCATCTCGTTGTTAGTCGAAGCGCCAGGGTCAACGATTGTTGCCCATCAAGTAGTGCAGAAAGCCGCTATGCAAATCCAAGGGGTTCCTTATCTTGTCAACCTGCTGCTCATTAATCTTCGGGGGATAGATGTCATCTTGGGCATGAATTGGCTAACACGGCAGCAGGCCATTCTAAATTGCTCTCATCGCTCCATCTCGCTCAAGGGACCGAAGGGCGACTTGCTGACTCTACTATTGGATGATGGCAAGACCGCTCTTTACTCCTTGAATGGCGCCGAAGTTGAAGAATTAGAATCCATTCCCGTGGTTTCGGAGTACCCGGATGTGTTCCCAGCGAAACTGCCAGGG
Source organism: Rhipidocladum racemiflorum (assembly GCA_036346355.1). Lineage (NCBI taxonomy): Eukaryota > Viridiplantae > Streptophyta > Magnoliopsida > Poales > Poaceae > Rhipidocladum > Rhipidocladum racemiflorum. The sequence goes on along the minus strand of CM070572.1, from coordinate 56,036,031 downwards.
ATGCCACCTGATCGGGACATTGAGTTCGTAGTGGAGCTTCAGCCCGGGACTGCTCCCGTGTCTAAACGGCCGTATAGAATGCCGCCCAATGAATTGGCCGAACTGAAGATTCAGTTGAAAGAACTGATGGACAAGGGGTTCATTAGTCCGAGATCCTCGCCTTGGGGCTGCTCGGCTCTCTTCGTGACCAAGAAGGACGGTTCTCTTCGCCTACGTGTCGATCATCGTCCCTTGAATGCAGTCACCGTCAAGAACAAATACCCTCTGCCTCGGATCGATATCCTGTTTGATCAGCTTGGTGGTGCACGGGTATTCTCCAAGATTGACCTGAGGCTCGGGTACCATCAAATCAAGATTCGGGCATAGGATATTCCGAAGACAGCCTTCTCCACTCGATATGGCTTATATGAATACACCGTCGTGTCGTTCGGTCTGACGAATGCACCGGCGTACTTCATGTACCTCATGAACTCCATCTTCATGAAGGAGCTCGATGCTTTTGTGGTCATCTTCATTGATGACATCCTAGTCTATTCAGCTAGTGAGGAAGAGCATGCCAAGCATCTTCATATCGTTCTCGGGAGACTTCGGGAACATCGCCTTTATGCCAAATTCAGCAAGTGCGAGTTTTGGCTGAAGGAGGTATCTTTCTTGGGACACGTCCTCTCTGAGCGCGGTGTCGCTGTCGACCCAAGCAAAGTACAAGGTGTCCTCAAGTGGGAGCAACCCAAGACAGTCACGGAGATCCGTAGTTTCCTTGGGCTTCCCGGCTATTATCGCCGTTTCATTCAGAACTTCTCAAGGATTGCCAAGCCTATGACGGAGCTACTGAAGAAAGGTGTGGAATTCAGATGGTCAGTGGGTTGTGAGCAAGCATTTCGGACTCTGAAGCAGCGCCTGACTACAACTCCTATCCTTACGCAACCAGATATCCACAAGCCGTTTGATGTTTATTGTGATGCATCAGGTATCGGCCTTGGCTGCGTGCTTATGCAAGAAGGCCGGGTTGTTGCCTATGCATCTCGACAGTTGAAGCATCACGAAGAGCACTACCCAACCCATGACTTGGAGCTTGCTGCAGTGGTCCATGCTCTGAAGATTTGGCGCCACTATCTCATGGGGAACAAGTGCAATATCTACACCGATCATAAAAGTCTCAAGTACATCTTCACTCAGGCAGATTTGAATATGAGGCAAAGAAGGTGGCTTGAGCTGATCAAGGACTATAATCTGGAAGTCCATTACCATCCCGGGAAAGCCAATGTGGTGGCTGACGCGTTGAGTCGCAAGGCTCAATGCAATTGCCTCATTCTTGAACCCCAAAATGCCACTCTCTGTGCCAAATTTCAGAAGCTCGGCTTAAAGATGGTCGAAAAAGGATCCTTGGCTAATCTGGAGTTAAATTCTACATTGTTGGATCAGATTAGAGAGGCTCAAAAGCGGGACAATGACGTTGCCCGAATTTGTAGCAAACTGAGTTCCGGCCAAGCCACTAGTTTCCATCTTGATGACTGTGGAACCTTGTGGTTCGGCGATCGCCTAGTCGTCCCTAAGGGCCAAGAACTGAGAAGAAGAATTCTTGATGAAGCCCATAACTCCTTGCTCACAATCCATCCGGGCAGCAACAAAATGTATCAAGACTTGAAACGACGGTTTTGGTGGACTTGCATGAAGCGTGAGATTGCTCGCTATGTGGCCGAATGTGATGTCTGCAAAAGGGTGAAGGCGGAACATCTTAAGCCAGCTAGTACTCTTCAGCCACTACCCATTCCCAGCTAGAAGTGGGAAGATATCAGCATGGATTTCATCACCGGGTTGCCAACGACTTCCTCAGGTCATGACTCAATCTGGGTTATAGTCGACCAGTTGACCAAGTTCGCACATTTCCTAGCTGTTCGCACCACCTATTCAGCCAAGAGATATGCGGAGTTGTATGTGTCACGAATTGTGTGCCTTCATGGGTTACCCAAGCGAATAGTTTCGGATCGAGGCTCCTAGTTTGCCTCTCGATTCTGGAGAAGTTTGCATGAGGCATTAGGCACCAAACTACTTCACAGCTCAGCGTATCATCCGCAAACTGACGGCCAAACCGAGAGGGTCAATCAGATCCTTGAGGATATGTTGAGGGCCTATGTCCTATCTTATGGGAAGAAATGGGATGAATGTCTTCCGTTTGCTGAGTTTGAGTATAATAACAGCTACCAGACCAGCATCAAAATGTCTCCTTTCGAAGCGCTCTATGGTCGTAGCTGTCGAACACCCCTGAACTGGTCCGAGAGTGGGGAACGACCATTCTTTGGACCTGATGTGGTCACAGCTGCAGAGGAGAAGGTGAAAACCATTCAGGAGAATCTGAGGGTAGCGCAATCCCGACAGAAGAGCTATGCTGACCGCCGTAGGAGACCCCTCTCCTTCGACGTTGGCGACCATGTCTATCTGAAGGTGTCTCCTCTCCGGGGCACTCGTCGTTTCGGAGTTAAGGGGAAATTGGCACCTCGCTACATAGGACCTTTTCAGATCCTTGCAAAGCATGGTCAAGTGGCATATCAGCTAGAGCTTCCCCCTTCTCTAGCGATGGTCCACGATGTCTTCCACATATCTCAGTTGAAGAAGTGCATCCGTACTCCTTTTGAGTCGCTGGAGGTGGATGAACTCGAAGTTCAGCCTGAACCTAATCTGTCTTACCAAGAGCACCCTATTCGGGTTTTGGAAGAAGCTGAACGCAAGACCCGCCGTAGGACTCTCAAGTTCTACAAGGTTCAGTGGAGCAATCACACTGAAGACAAAGCCACTTGGGAGCCCGAAGATCGTCTAAGGACTGAGTATCCCGAGTTCTTCCATACCATGTAAGTTGCTAGTGTGCACTTTCTTCGCAATTTCAAGCATGCCAGTTAGCGTGTAACTGTTTGTCTATCTGCGTTCTGTCCCGCTTACGCGTTTGTCCTGAATCTCGGGACGAGATTCCTTTAAGGGGGGAGGGTGTGTCAAGGCCCCACTTTCAAAAATTCTGGGAAATCCGGAGTATCCGGATTAAACATCCGGAATGTCCGGACATAACCCGGAATGTTCGGATAAATTGTCCGGTGTAACTTCCACCAAATTTGCCTTATGCGAGAAACATTAATTTAAAAATATGCATACTACTAGAATCAGTTTAATATATTTAACTACCACCTAAATTGAGAAATACAAATCTCACCGATGCAATATAGTCACCTATGTCATCCATCTCATTATGCGCTTAGAAGATCTATCCATCGACAATCTTATAACCATCAATGTTATCTTGAGAGTAAATTCCAATAAATTTAGCATGCATGATTTATTAATATATTTTATTCATTGAATTCATGAAGCTAAAATCACTTGGATTCATTTTAAAGCAATATAGAGTTATCTTTTAGTGGTGTGTATATGTGTAAGGCATATTTCATGAGATCATGCATAAAGAAAAGTGTTAAGACATTTTGAACCTAAGGTTATGCTACTGTGACGGGGAAACATGCTATGATTTTTCATTAGGTTAAATTTTATTTTAAAGGTTCTAGAGACTAGTTATATCATTTGCTTAGATTTCCCATTTCTCACGATTACTCAAATCTTTCTAAATCCTAAGCTTGCATGAACAGAGCATAAGTCCTAAACATTTTATATAAACACCAAGAGAATTATTTTTAGAGATCCTAAGGATTGGTTTCACTAAATTTAAATTTTATTTGCACAAGTTACAGACATTTAGATTCTTGCATACATTGGAATTGAACTATTTAAGCATTTGTTACAAATTATGTCCTAATTCAAATATTTTTACATAATCAGAAATCTTACAACATGTATGTGAAGGCCCCACTTTCAAAAATTCTGGGAAATTCGGAGTATCCGGATTAAACATCCGGAATGCCCGGACATAACCCGGAATGTCCGGATAAATTGTCTGGAGTATCCGGATTAGCTCGCCCGAACACCTCAACCCGGAGTATCCGGACTAATTGTCCGGAGTGCCGGGGTGTTCGGAATTTAACTCTACCGAAGGCCCTAACCCGGAGTCTCCGGGTTAAATGTCCGCAGTGTCCAGACTGTGCGGGGGTTTTGTATAAAAGTCCCATTTCGTGGCTTTCACTCATCTCTCCTCTCCACTTGCTCTCCACTTCTCCCGTGCGTCTCCTCCACCCAACCTCGTCTCCGGTGGGCTCCCCACTCCGGCGACCCTCCGTGGTCTTCCCCGGTGACTTCTCCATCCCGGTGGCCTCAAGATCCACTTCAAGCCGGCGTCCTCTTTGCTCAACCCGGCTTCCCCTCTCTCTCCTTCATCCCCATTGAAGGTGAGACCTCTTCTTGAAGTCCATTCGAAGTTCTTGGGTTCTAGGGCCTCCGTGGGGTTGGATTTGGGAGTTTGGTGTTAGATTGGGAGTTGGGGTTGCTTTGGGGAATGTTAGGGTTTTGGTGGGCTGTTGGATTTGGGGGTTGGATTAGGTAATGTTGGGTGTTAGGGTTGTAGATCGGAGTCGGTTGATGCCATTCTAAGCGGCGGAGAGAGTTTTGGCCATGAGCTACCCAAATGTGCCTCGTTTCGTCGCGGTTGGGTTAGCTCGGAGCTTCTCCGGCTTGGCCGCGTGTAGGAAAGTTATAGATCGGGCCCTAAGTGATGCCGTAGAGCTTGGTAGCGCTCCGATCCCTTAGGTAGTTGGGCTAGGTGCGCCAGGTCCGGAGTGTACGGACAAAGGGTCCGGACTGTCCGAGTTATCCGGACTATCCGGATTAAATATCCGGACTGTCCGGGTTTACCTGATCTGTCCGGCGGGGTTTTCAATTGTGATTCATTTCTTTGCATCGCATGCATTTTGTTCATGCATTGTACTCGTGTAGAGAACGAGACCGCGGTGACTGACGTGACCGTGGGTGAGGGGACTGCCGGAGAGCAAGTCGTGGTTGATCCGCAAGCAGAAGCACAAGGCAAGCACCTAAGCATCTTGAACCTTATGAAATTGTATTTTTGAGAATTGAAATGCTTAATTGGATGATTAAGTGTTGCATTAGGAATTGAAATGTGGGATAGGCTAGATCCTAATTACTGCATGTACCATTCTTGTTGCTTGTTGAACACCTCCGTTGGAGCTAGGTTATGGGTATTAATTGTGTCATGCTTAGTAGGCTTAGAGGTCGGGTTTGGGCCAAGTGGTGGATGGTTCCACTGCTTGAGGTCTATTACCTTACTTTTTGTGGAATGGTTTGGTGGTGGTTGTGTTGTGGAAAAAGATGTAATTGGAGACCGGGCGGGAGAGATGGGCAGTTGGGTAAGGAGACTCAACTGTGGTAGTCCCGCCTGAGTCAGTTAAGGACCGATCCGATGTTTAACTGTGGCCGAGCACATATTGGTTGATCGCATGCCGGTATGGGACGGTAAAGCTATTCTTTTATCGCATGCCGTTCGATTGGGCATACACCTCATGTGGTTGGACGTGGTTGAGGGCAAGGCATAGGCCGACTCTCGAGTGCCAAGCTGGGCTTAGGCCGCTCGAGGGGGTGCTAGGTGCTCGGACCGCATGAAGATGTCCCCAACGAATTGGTATGGATGGGAGGATGGTTGACACGAGGTTCTTTGTGGCACGTGTCGTGCGATCGATGCTTCCCTGCAGGGTTAATTAAGCGATTCGAATTGCCGCGCTCTCGGATATGAGCACGCTTGGTTATTTGTTACTACACATAGTAATAACCTCAACTGAAGTTCGCCTTTGGGCTTGAGCTCGAAAATGCTATGAGATCCTTTGTTCTGTTAATGTTGAATGTTAAACTCCACTCTAGAAGTAGGTGCGGTTACAATTGCTTAAAATTGTGAATTGAATAGCGATACTAAATAATCAACAAAAATTAAGCTTTCCGCACTTGTAACTTCAGCTGATTTTCCTTGCTACTTCCAAATGCATACTCCCTTCGAGTCGGTCATATATGGACCACGGGTAAGACTTGCGAGTACCTTCCGTACTCAGGCTTCTGCTTTTGTGGTTTTGCAGGTGAGGATCCAGCGGGGTGTGAGTTCTGCCCCTACTGCCTATCGGTGACCATGCAGGGCACTGAGTAGAGGCTACCGTCGTCTTACGCGTCTGGGAGTGTTCAGAGGCAGAACACTTCCGGAAATGTTTTACTTTTGGGTCTAGTCTAATGGTTGTGTGCCTGTTTTTGTTGTATAGTTTGCTCAAGCTATGTCGTATTTGCTTGGAATACTTGGGTTCGTTGTAGATTGACTCCTATCTTTTGTCATTGCCGCTTTATCTTATTGTTCTTCTCCTGTCTTTTGCCGGCCTTCGTGCCTTGTTGTTGTTGCTATGGGTTGTGGTCGTGGGGTTCCGTCTTTGTGCTGGGTTTGTTTGGTTGGTTTTGTTCCCGTGCGTGTCTGGTTGTGGGGTCTTCGAGTTCGTTGCCCCCTTTTATGCGAATTGATGTGATACATGGTTGTAAACCGGTATGCGTGGATCCTGGGCGTGTTTCGGGTCGCATACCGGGGGAATACTGGGGTTGTTGTCGAGTTATTCGAAGGGTTCCCAAGGCTCGTCTCAATTGGGCTTGGGTGCTAACACTGCGAGCGCTTCCAGCGATCCATTGTTAGCCTCCAAATCCGATTAGGACGACTAAACCCTCAAACAGCCCGAGGACGATCTGGACGGCTCCCTGTCAAGCTGGTACTACCGCACCTATAGTAGTACCAACTCTCAACTGTTGTACTCCTGACATAATAATCTTTGAAATTAAATAATTTGACATGCATGCTCAAAATAATAGTTGACGATCGAAATATTTATATGAAGAAAAAAACAATAGTCAATTGCCCCCTAATCGATTGTCAAAAAGAGGGAGAATATTTGGGGAGAATTTATGGACTTATTAAATGCCCCATAATCGATTGACAAAAAGGGACAATGAAAAAGAGGGAGAATATTTGTAAGTATGATCTCTTACTCATTCTCCGTGTTCATTTCAATGCTAAATATCTTTATATTGTCCTTTAGTGCATTTGTTAAATTGTTTGTCATAAATCACCAAAAAGAGGGAGATTGAAAGTGCATCTAGGCACTTATGTTGTTTTGGTGATTAATGATAAACGATTAATGACAAACGCATGTAATGTCAATCAATGTAATTGTACAAATGCTTAACTTAATGCTTAACAAAAGACAAACCTCTAATATGTTTATATTGTTATGAGACTAACATGTTTATTGCCTAGTTGAATATTAGTCTCATCTATTTTAGAGTAGAATCAATTGGGATGGTTAAGCAAAAATGAGGTATGCAATCTCGGTATTCCTTCCATATTTGTCATTGCATTCCTCTTTAGCAAATGCATATTGAACTCTAAGTAACTTGTTGATTTCATATGTGCACATTGATTCTTGTCATAATTGCTTGTGCATATATATATTCATTTGAGTTCATTATGTGCTTTGTTTTTAATATGCTTGTGTTAACTAGAGTTAAACTTCATTGCTTCATATTGACTTGGTGCATACATGTCTTAGTTGTATATCTTCTAATGCACCTCTCTTAGTGAAGTTTAATCTAGAATTGGATCACATTATTTACTCTCATTCCAAATATTGTTTGCACATGAGTAATTCGTGTATATTCTATCATGTGCTTCATTTAAGCAAAGTCTGTGGTCCTTGCCATGATTTAATTGATTCTTCATATTGGCAATTATCTCTCTAGTGCAGTTAGATCAATCACATATTCATCACGATGCACTTAGCAGAGAATATTTCTATTGTCAAGTGTTTCCATTCATATTGTGCTTTTTAATATGAAACACTTGTTATTATCAATTTATTCAATATATCTTTTAAGCTTGTGGGACTAATATGTTTGCTGAGTGCTTTGATAAGAGTTAGGTCCCAAAGCTGTGTGTATGATGACCAAGATGGTTTGAAGGATGACAAGCGAGTCAAAGTCAAATAAGACGGCGGTATCACCAAGAGCTGAGGACTAAGTCAAGAATGACTTGGCGTGAGGATCGTCTTGGTGATGATCGAGGTCAAGGTCGGAGAGGACGAGAGTCTCATGACGTGAATCGCGTCGATGTTGACAAGACGAAGGGCGTCATCAATCTTTGTGGAAGCGTCATCATGCACTGTGCATCCAAGAAGTCGGCATGCAAGCTGAGTGTAAGACTTAGATTTTTGTGTTTAAATTTGAGTCTAAGTATTGCCGTACTATTAAGAGGGATGCAATCGTTGAAATTACTTAGACATGTCTCAAGTGCTCAAAAGTGGTCTATCCTTGTCTAAGGTTAAGAAACCCAAGTCACACTTTGTTCACCTAGGTGTAGGTGGGTTGGTGTGAGGGAAAGAAGTGTTGGTGGTGCCGGAAAGTGAGGGTTGTAGGTCTCTCTTGGATTCCTTGTGATGTCAATTTTTATCCTTTGGGATTTGGGTAGTGAGACCTTGTTAGTTGTGTAGCCCTCGTTCTTAGCTTTCCGAAAAGTCCGAATTCGTCGAAATCGGAGTCCGGGATCAAAAGTTATGCCCGTTTTCGTCCGGCTGCTGTGTGCTGCCTGGGAGATCCGGAGTATCCGGACATTTTGTCCGGAGACTCCGGATGATCCGGAGTGTCCGGGTTAAATGTCCGGAGTCTCCGGGTTGCCCAGTTCGGTCCAAACGGCTAGTTTTTTGGGTTCCTCTATTTAAAGCCCCCTTCTTGCCCACTTCAAACGAGGCATTGGGGGATGTTTTGCTGGGCATTAGAGGTGTTCTTTGTGAGTGTTTGAGCCCCCAATACTCCTCCCTACTCCTTAGATCTTAGTGATCCCCTTTTGTGAAGGGTTGGGTAGTGGAGAGAGGTGTTTGGATTGAGGATTGATTTGAGGAGTGGAGCTGGTTCCTTGGTGCTTTGAGGTGTTCTTCTTAGTGATCTTGAGCTCCCAAAAGCCCCTCTAACCCTAGATCTTAGTGATCCCTTTTGAGTGAAGGTTTGGGTGTGAGAGTGGGTAGTGATTGGATTGAGTGTGATTAGTGTGTTGAGCACTTGAGGTGGACTCTAAGTGAGTTCTTCGGGAGCATTTGTTGCTCTTGGAGGTTGAGGTCTCCTAGACGGCTAGGAGTTGCCGGTGAGCTTCCAAGCTTTGTGTGGAAGGCCACCGAAGGTTTGTGAAGGTCCGATTCCGCCTCCGCAAGGAAAGGAATCAAAGAAGTGAAGACCGGCGAGTGCATTGTGCAACACCGGGAGGAAGAGGGTTGAAAGAGACCCCGGCTCAAGTGTGACCGAGCCGCCTCAACGGAGACGTAGGATCCCCTCAAGGATCCGAACTTCGGGATAAAATCTTCGTGTCTCCTTCCTTACTTCGGTTTCCTCTTTTGCTCATCCGCTTAATTTGCTTTCGATTCTTGTGATTAGATCAATTAGATTGTATCTACTGCATCTATTCTTGCTTATATACTTGATTCATTGCAGTAGAGTAATTTGTATCACTAGAATAAAAAAAGCGCTTAAATTTATTGCTCATACTGCTCGCCGAACCAGTAACCCGGAGTATCCGGTATATCGATCCGGAGTATCCGGACATACCGGAGTATCCGGACTAAATATCCGGAGTCTCCGAGTTACCTGTCTCGGGCTGAATTGTTTAAGTTGCAAAACTTAATTATCCCAATTGCTTCCGCATTATCTCTGATAGATTAATTTAAATTGGGTATAATTTTGTAATCGCCTATTCACCCCCCTCTAGGCCGACATCCCAGTCCTTTCAATTGGTATCAGAGCCAAGGTCTCTCATTTTATTAGACTTAACCGTCTAGAGAGTAAGGGATGACGACTAGAGGTTTAGTGCACTCACATGATCCACTCATGCTAGATGGCTCTAATTATGCTTCATGGAAATTAATCATGATTTCTCATTTTAAATCCATGAGCCCCCAAATTTGGTGGATCGTAGATGTCGGCTTTTCATCTCCATTAAATGAAGTTGATCCAACTAACGGAGAGATGAAATGCCTACATCTCGACGCTCAAGCTACTAATGTTTTATTTAATGTTGTGAGCGAAGATATATTTGATGAAATATGCAATCTCAAGAGCGCTCATGATATGTGGACAATGCTTCAAGACAAATATGATGTGTCCACGTCATCAAGTGAGGATTGCATTGAGGAACGTATGTCGGTTGATGATTCTTCAACCTCTACATCAAGTGATGATGAACCGACATCACCATTTACCTCCTCTTCCGCCTCAAGCAATGACGACACTCCTATTTGCCTCATGGTAAAGGAGAAGAAGGTATCACACTCATCCAAATCTAAAATTATAGATGATTTAGGTAAGAGTGATGATGATAGTGATACCGAGTATGATAGTAGGTTTGGTGATATTAGAGATATATCACTACCTAATATGCTAGCATTGCTTGAAACGGTAGAAAAGCAAGAAGACACTCTCGAGAAGCAAGAGGATTTGCTAATCTTTGAAAAAGAAAGAAATCTTAAACTTGAGAGTGCTCTTGCTAAAGAAAAAGCGAAAAATGAATCTCTTGAGAAGGAGAAAACTAGATATGAGATTTTGAAGGTTGAGTATGACTCACTTCAAAAGAATTATGATGTTCTTAAGGAAAATCATGAAAGTATCCTTCTCAAGGAATTCATTAAGCCTAGAGTAGACATTAGTACTCAATGTGATTTAATTGATATGTCTACCTCTAGCATTGCTTTGCCTTGTTACTCTAACATTGCTTCTAGTTCCTCTAGTTGTTTAGATGCTAATCTTGTAGAGGAAAACAATGAGCTAAAGGCACAAGTCATTCAATTGGAAAATGACTTGGAGAAGTGCTACAAGGGCAAAGCCGTCCTCAACAAGATCTTGAGCGAGCCTCGGGCACCTCAAGATAGAAGAGGACTTGGCTACATCTCCAAGAGGGAGAAGAGCAAGAAGAAGCACAATGCAAGAATGAAGACGATTGTGTGCTTCGGATGCAACAAGAAGGGCCACTTCACCTCCGTGTGCCCCAATAAAGTGGATAACAAGGCCACAACTCCAACCTTGAGGCAAGCTGGCAAGAAGCAAGACAAGAGGAAGAGACGTTCAAAGCCCACTTGCTTCAATTAATTGTCGGGAAAAAGGGCACATCGGTAAGGATTGCCCTAAAGGTACAATTCCTAAGCCTATTATTCAATTCAATGATTATTCGCTTAGGAAGGACAAGAATGGCAATGTAATTGCCAAGCTTGTCAAGTCCCCTATGCCTGCTAAAAATGATAATATTCATTTGCATAGGAAGAGTAAGTCTAGAAATGGATTTGCTAAAATTGTTAGGACTCCTAAGCCCACTCAAAACAATTCCAACAAATTGCTTAGGAGAAATAACAATAGCAATCAATTTGCTAGACTTGTTAGATCCTCTAAGCTTTTCTATTATGATGATCATCATATGCTTAGAAGGGAGCAAACTAGAAATAGTTTTGCAAAGTATCATTATCCTCCTAAGCCTTGTTATAAAAATGCCAATCAATTGCTTAGGAGGAACAATTATCGCAAACCTATTGCTAGTTATGTTAGTCAAGTCAATAATGCAAATATTAGGACCATTTGGGTTCCTAAGTCTATTGTGACTAACATTGTTGGACCCAACAAAGATTGGGTACCAAAGAGTGCCTAAAAGAATTATTAGGTACTAAGAGATGGATTGGATGCTTGATCTCCACAAGAAGAAAAATGAACTATCAATTGCAATCGGAGCCAAGCATGAAGATAATCAAGTCTATCTTAAGCCAATGCTATCTCGGTAACAAGTATTTAAATTGATTACGTTATTACTTCTAGCCTTGTGTAGGTTTAGATGCATTAGTTCCATGCAAATTCAATTTAATTGCTTGTTGTGAGTACTTGCTCTTGCTTATTAGAATTGTGCTTTTAATTGTAATCTTGAGCAATTTTAAAGTGGCACATTTAGGGGGAGTGCTAATTCATATTCATGTGTATCACATCCCTACATGTGCCCATATGTATATAAGTGCATAATATATAATTTCAAAATCAACCTTTTAGCCAAAACTCAAAACTTGTATACTTACTAGTAATCTTTTGAAAAACTAGTTGAAATTGATATACAAATGTCTTTAAAATGTTTTCCAAAGGTTTTGGCTTCTCAAAATCTATTTTGAAAATGAGTTTCAAGCCCAAAATCTAGATAGTAGTATCTTGTTTTGGATTTAAACTTATAATTTTCATAGAATTAAAAGTAAAAGGATTTTGAAAATATTCTTAAAGCAAAACTCCTAGAGTTGGTCATTCTTAATATCTTTTATGTTCAAAAGTTTTTCAAAAGACCAACCAAACAAAAGTTATTTGCTTTCGAAATTCCCCGAAAAACTTAGTTTGACCTATATCGGTCAAAATATTGCACTTAATGAGTATTGCCATTTGGACCGGATCCTTTGCTATATCTAAGTCCAAAATGGTATTTCAAACTCATACATAAAGTTTCAAATCTCTAACTCTTATCCCATTCTCTTAAGATGGATTTGATTCTTTGTGTTAATTGAATCTGACTTTGTTGGTTTTCATTTGGTTCTTCAAAAGGACCTTCTTTGGACAAAAGTCAAAATCTTGTTTAAAAAGGCCTAAATTTGCAAAAAGGTTTGTAAAACTATCCTACTTTGTATTTGAAATGTTTTACAAGCTTTGAAAATAAAAAATTCCTATTCTAGAAAATATTTTGGCCTAAAACAATTTTTGCTTTAACTCAAACAAACCTAATATAGGTTTTTGGCTTTCAAATCGGATTCTATTGTTTTTATAAGTGGTCATGGCTTCAAAAATGTATTTCAAATCCTTCAAGCCATGAGGGTTCAATTGTGGATGAAATCCGAGTTGAATTTGCACTTTGAGGACTTTTCGAGTTTCGATTTCATTTTGTGCCTCAAAGCGCATTTCGCTAAAATTGAGTTAAAAGAAAATTTTTTGAAAGCAAAACTTGTTTCAAAACCTTCAAAATGTCCAAAGTTAGTTCCCTAAAATTTTCAAATCATTTGGACTTCATTTGAATCAAATTTGACTATTTGCAAAAAGTTTCAGTTCAGTCGTGCCAAAGCCGGCACTACCGCACCTGACAGGCGGTAGTACCGGAGGTCGGCACTATTGCACCTGAACGGCGGTAGTACTAGATCCCCTGGCACTACCGGTGTTGTGTGCGCGGTAGTGCCGGTCTGGCAGACAAGACTGAAAATTCTGAAAATTTCGGATTTTCGAATTTGGTTTTGGGATATCTTTAATTTGGTACTTCCTTTTTCAAGAATTCTTTTTGGAAAAAGATTCTTGCAATCCCAAAGCATATTTTTGCACAAAATCAAATGTTTTTGAAAATATTTGAAGGAGTTTACTAGTGGTATCAGTTTTGATGAGTTATTTGGTTGCAAGGGGATTTGTTCTTTTCAAGTGGTTTCCTTGTACCCCTTTGCTTGTTCTCAAAATTTTTCAGCTCTGATACCTTTCTAAATCTTTGTGATTTAGATTTTCTTGTGTTTGCATTTGCCCTGTTACCTGTTAGTGTTTATTGCTCTGATACCCTTCAAGCTTATTGATTTTCTTTTAAGTGGTATCATTGGCTAGACAAAACTTGAGCAATTCAAATGCAAAATAGCTCCATGATTCTTTTATTGAATATCTTGAGGAGCGTATTTATGTCAAGTTTTAGGCATTTACATGTTTTCAAGTGGTATCCTCATTTGTTTGACTCTAAAGCTTTCAAGTTGCTCTTTAATACCCTTAAATGGTTAATTGCCCTGATACTCATCGATTCAATCGAATATCTTTTTTCTTTTGGTATCAATATCTTTGTGATTTGATCCAATAAGAAGTATCAAAAGAGCGTTATTCATTTATCGTGTTTCCAAGGGGTTTCATCTTATTTGATCTATCCAATTGGTATCAATAAACTTCAAGTTTCCTACAAGTGGTATATGTTGCCTCTTTGTAGCATTGTTTTGATACCCAAAGTCTTTTGAGTTGGATTCTCCATAAGCTTAAATTGTAAGTTCAATCGCTTAAGAACTCTATATGTGAGGTTCTTTATGAATTGAAATGCATAAAGAGGAGAAATTCCATTTGAGCATTGTTCGTTAATGAAAATTTCTTTATGCTCTTTCTCGAAAGAAGTTCTTCAAGCATCTCCCTTGAGATAGTTTTTTCAATTGGTATCTAATTTCTCAAGTGGTATTTGCGTTGGGTTTCTCGCTTAACCCTATTAGGCAAGAGTTTGGATTCTGTAAGAGAATCACGATGTTTGTCGTAAAGCCTAATAAAATGAAGTGAGTTATTTGAATTAGTTTCAAATAACCTTGAGATACCTTCCTTTGCTTTGAGCTTTAGTTCTTTCATTTGGTATCTTGGCAAGCCTTTCAAGGATGAAAACTAACCGAGCTTTTTCATTGCTCCAAGCTTCTAAGTGGAGCTTATCTTTCATTGAAAGTGCATCTTTTGGCTAAGTTCTTTTAGAGACTGGAGTTAATTGTATCTTAGCCTCAAAGTGTTTCCTCTTTTGAATGAATTGAAGTTTTATTGCTAAAAGAGGATTTCAAAATTGAATGTGCTTCAATCCTTCTTGTAAGTTAATCTTACAAGATCTTCCTTTGGGTTCTTAAATTTGAAAAATTGCATACAAAAGGTACTATCATGCTTATCATCCTTATCTTGCATAGTGCATTTAGACATTATCAAACTAACTTGGGTCAAGTTGAAAGATATTTGTTCCCGGAAATCGTGTGCTTGTCTGTTGATGTTCAAGGTTTCGGAAAAGGTGTCAACTTCGACGGTGAGATGAAGGAAAGGAGTGTAGCTCCAAAGTCCGAGGGATCCGAGGCCGTGCGACTTGACCATGACCGATTCGAACATGCAATAGACAAGAACCGACTGAAGGGACGTATTTCTTTCTGACCATATTTAATAATGTCTTTGTACACCATTATGCTAATTGTCTTAAATTTTAAATGGTGTAATGTTTATCATGTTAAGTCTTCCAATTGATATCAATTCTTTCAATCATTATGTATTTCAATTGGTAATTAGATTGCTTTGATACTACTTCAATTGCTTATCAATTGGTATCCTCTCATTGTAAATTGCATTTTCTCTCTATTTAAGTGTCATCTGACTTTTTGCCATATTAGTATGATTGGTATGGATGACACCATGCTTAAGGAGGAGGAAATGTAAGTTCAAGAACACATTAGTAAGAGGTATACCTTACTCTTTAAATTGATCATAAGCATGTAATTCACTTCCATACAGTGGCTATATGATATTGATAGTTATTATGCTCTGATACACATATTTGCTATATGATCTTTGTCATGATTGAAGCATCTCTTACATTCTTGTGAATAATGACTTCATTTTAATTGGTATCATCGATTGGTATCTTATTCAATTGTCATGTTTGAGCTTCACTTATATCTTGTTAATCATGACAACTTTAAATCTGTTCAATTGGAAACATCAATCACCTAAATCTTGGATATAATTGATATGATATCTTGCCTAGATTTAGGGGGAGCTTAATATCATTGATATCATTGTCTTATTACTAGCTCCTCTGTTTTATCTTGTTCTTCCTAATCTTTTTATTGAGTGTTCAATCTAGAGGGAGAAAAGGTTGTTCTTTTTGGGATTAATGATAAAGAGGGAGAATTTATGGATTTATCAATTGCCCCCTAATCGATTGTCAAAAAGAGGGAGAATATTTGGGGGAGCATTTATGGACTTATTAAATGCCCCATAATCGATTGACAAAAAGGGACAATGAAAAAGAGGGAGAATATTTGTAAGTATGATCTCTTACTCATTCTCCGTGTTCATTTCAATGCTAAATATCTTTATATTGTCCTTTAGTGCATTTGTTAAATCGTTTGTCATAAATCACCAAAAAGAGGGAGATTGAAAGTGCATCTAGGCACTTATGTTGTTTTGGTGATTAATGATAAACGATTAATGACAAACGCATGTAATGTCAATCAATGTAATTGTACAAATGCTTAACTTAATGCTTAACAAAAGACAAACCTCTAATATGTTTATATTGTTATGAGACTAACATGTTTATTGCCTAGTTGAATATTAGTCTCATCTATTTTAGAGGAAAATCAATTGGGATGGTTAAGCAAAAATGAGGTATGCAATCTCGGTATTCCTTCCATATTTATCATTGCATTCCTCTTTAGCAAATGCATATTGAACTCTAAGTAACTTGTTGATTTCATATGTGCACATTGATTCTTGTCATAATTGCTTGTGCATATATATATTCATTTGAGTTCATTATGTGCTTTGTTTTTAATATGCTTGTGTTAACTAGAGTTAAACTTCATTGCTTCATATTGACTTGGTGCATACATGTCTTAGTTGTATATCTTCTAATGCACCTCTCTTAATGAAGTTTAATCTAGAATTGGATCACATTATTTACTCTCATTCCAAATATTGTTTGCACATGAGTAATTCGTGTATATTCTATCATGTGCTTCATTTAAGCAAAGTCTGTGGTCCTTGCCATGATTTAATTGATTCTGCATATTGGCAATTATCTCTCTAGTGCAGTTAGATCAATCACATATTCATCATGATGCACTTAGCAGAGAATATTTCTATTGTCAAGTGTTTCCATTCATATTGTGCTTTTTAATATGAAACACTTGTTATTATCAATTTATTCAATATATCTTTTAAGCTTGTGGGACTAATATGTTTGCTGAGTGCTTTGATAAGAGTTAGGTCCCAAAGCTGTGTGTATGATGACCAAGATGGTTTGAAGGATGACAAGCGAGTCAAAGTCAAATAAGACGGCGGTGTCACCAAGAGCTGAGGACTAAGTCAAGAACGACTTGGCGTGAGGATCGTCTTGGTGATGATCGAGGTCAAGGTCGGAGAGGACGAGAGTCTCATGAGGTGAATCGCGTCGATGTTGACAAGATGAAGGGCGTCATCAATCTTTGTGGAAGCATCATCATGCACTGTGCATTCAAGAAGTCGGCATGCAAGCTGAGTGTAAGACTTAGATTTTTGTGTTTAAATTTGAGTCTAAGGATTGCCGTACTATTAAGAGGGATGCAATCGTTGAAATTACTTAGACATGTCTCAAGTGCTCAAAAGTGGTCTATCCTTGTCTAAGGTTAAGAAACCCAAGTCACACTTTGTTCACCTAGGTGTAGGTGGGTTGGTGTGAGGGATAGAAGTGTTGGTGGTGCCGGAAAGTGAGGGTTGTAGGTCTCTCTTGGATTCCTTGTGATGTCAATTTTTATCCTTTGGGATTTGGGTAGTGAGACCTTGTTAGTTGTGTAGCCCTCGTTCTTAGCTTTCCGAAAAGTCCGAATTCGTCGAAATCGGAGTCCGGGATCAAAAGTTATGCCCGTTTTCGTCCGGCTGCTGTGTGCTGCCTGGGAGATCCGGAGTATCCGGACATTTTGTCCGGAGACTCCGGATGATCCGGAGTGTCCGGGTTAAATGTCCGGAGTCTCCGGGTTGCCCAGTTCGGTCCAAACGGCTAGTTTTTTGGGTTCCTCTATTTAAAGCCCCCTTCTTGCCCACTTCAAACGAGGCGTTGGGGGATGTTTTGCTGGGCATTAGAGGTGTTCTTTGTGAGTGTTTGAGCCCCCAATACTCCTCCCTACTCCTTAGATCTTAGTGATCCCCTTTTGTGAAGGGTTGGGTAGTGGAGAGAGGTGTTTGGATTGAGGATTGATTTGAGGAGTGGAGCTGGTTCCTTGGTGCTTTGAGGTGTTCTTCTTAGTGATCTTGAGCTCCCAAAAGCCCCTCTAACCCTAGATCTTAGTGATCCCTTTTGAGTGAAGGTTTGGGTGTGAGAGTGGGTAGTGATTGGATTGAGTGTGATTAGTGTGTTGAGCACTTGAGGTGGACTCTAAGTGAGTTCTTCGGGAGCATTTGTTGCTCTTGGAGGTTGAGGTCTCCTAGACGGCTAGGAGTTGCCGGTGAGCTTCCAAGCTTTGTGTGGAAGGCCACCGAAGGTTTGTGAAGGTCCGATTCCGCCTCCGCAAGGAAAGGAATCAAAGAAGTGAAGACCGGCGAGTGCATTGTGCAACACCGGGAGGAAGAGGGTTGAAAGAGACCACGGCTCAAGTGTGACCGAGCCGCCTCAACGGAGACGTAGGATCCTGTCGACGATCGGTTTCGCCGGCAATAAGATTTGTGATTCTAGGGGATTTGTGCGGGATCTGAGCTTGATGGTAACACAGGATGCGAGGGCAATCTGTTTTTAGACAGGTTCGGGCTCTCTCGGAGGAGATAATACCCTAGTCCTGTGTTCTTGGATATCTTGTGAGCCTTTTTTTCTTGTTTCTCCCTCCTCCCCTTATATACTGGGGGAAGTATACATGGTAAATGGGCGCCACCGGGCCCTGAACATGGTGGCCTGGCCGACATGTGCCTTGTCCTTACCCGCCCTCGCGCTCTACCTCTTGGAGAGGTGGTTATGCTTTCCCCGACCCACGCCTGCCGCCTTGTCAGGTTCCAAAGATCCGCAGTTCCGGCAGTGTCAGGCTGCATGCTTCGTTCTTGGCGGGTTGTTCGGGCGTGGCGCGAAGCTTCCCCGAAGGATCAGGAGTTGCCTTGGGGAACAAGTCGAAAACCTCCTCCGGGCTCGTCGTGGTGCTTCTGGGCTTTGGGCTTTCTATTCCGCCCGTCAAGCCCAGTCGGGTGTAGGCCCCTCTTGCGGGACCCCTGTCTCTAACATCCCACAGCAGCCCCCAAGTGCTTTAGGATCGGATTTCCGTCTCTTATCCTGTCATAAGGATTATGCGGGAAAAAGATCATAAAGAACTTGTAGTATGAAGCCACCGTGGTTGGCTAGCTCGTGGCCGAGTGGTACCCGCGCCCGTTTACGGTGCGTGGCAACCGGCTTGTTGCTCGGTTGGCCCTCATGGGGCATACCGTAGTCTTTCGGCTCGTGGCCGAGTGGTACCCGCGCCCGCTTACGGTGCGCGGCGACCGGCTTGTCGCTCGGCTGGCCCTCATGGGGCGTACCGTAGTGTTTTTGGCTCGGGGCCGAGCGGTACCCGCACCCATTTGCGGTGTGCGGCGATTGGCTTGTGAGACCCAACCGACCCTCATGGGGCATACCTTGGTCATCAGAGTAATGCCTGTGCCCGCTTACGGCGCACTGCTTCAGACCCTCATGGGGCGCATTCTCAAGACCGATTTAGTGAAAATCCTCGCACGGCACCCAATCACGCTAAGAAGCAGTGACCAGCAATTGGCCCCAAATTATGGGGCATACCGCTTGGGGATGTTCGGAAAGTGCCCGGCCCCAAACTTCTGTGGCGGCCGGCGTTCAGGCCCATCGTGGGGCGCACTTTATCCCAAACTTCGAACCAGACTTGACACCTGGTCGCGTTTTGCGCAACCCAGCTTTCGGCCCAACATGGGGCGTGCCCTAGATCTGGCCCAGGATCGAAAGCGGAGGCCGTTGCTTTCCCCGCCGTAAGGCGAAAATTAAGGCTTGCTCCTTATAAATGAGGGAAAACTTGCTAGGCGAAGGTACTTCTGTCCTTCCCCCTCCACCGTTGAGAAACCTTTGAGCCTCTTTCGGCGGTTTGGGCAACTTAGGGTTCCTAATTTCGCGCCCAAGGCCCCCGACGGTTCCTCCCTCCAGGTCTCCTTCACAGAGATGTCTTCCTCTTCGGGATCCTCGTCAGCGTCGGGAGGTAGCACCGATCCGGCGACTGCGGGGTGGGAGACCTCCATCACCACGACGTCCCGCTTGGAGGGACTGGTCGCCGCCGGCGTCCTCCCTCCGCTGGAGTTGATCTCCGCCCGTCCCGCCGCAGGTGACCCTTACCCCACACCTCTGGAGAATGAGATTGTGGTGTTCGAGTCCTTCTTCTGGCAAGGATTTAGCATTCCTGGGAGCGCCTTCTTCCAGGGGCTCCTCCACTTTTACGAAATCGAGTTGATCAATTTGAACCCCAACTCGATTCTTCACATTGCTATCTTCGTTCAGCTTTGCGAGGCGTATCTTGGGATACGTCCTCATTTGGACTTGTTCCGCTCCTTCTTCTTGCTGAAACCTCATCCGAACCGGGCCGCTCCCAGCGTCGTTGGGGGCGCCGGGCTCCAGCTGCGGGAGGGCTCGAAGAAGCAGTATTTTGTCGTTCCCCTCAAGACCTCCCTCAAAGGTTGGAGGCGGGAGTGGTTCTATTGTGCCAATGTTGACCCTTTCCTCGCCCCCTTCGCTGGCCGCACTCCTAAAGCTTCCCGATGCTGGAGCGACGCCCCGGATGGAGGCGGTTTGGCCCAAATCCCCGAGCTTCTGGCATTGATTGACGATCTGAAGAACCGAGGGCTGAAGGGTCCCGGGATCGCAATCAGCTTTGTGAAGCGCCGGGTGCAGCCCTTAAAGGAGAGAGTCCATTTGGGGTTCCAGTACAACGGGCCTCTGGACCCCACTCGGGAAACGGATGCGTCCCTGTCGATGGAGGCGCTGGCAGCACGGGTAGTTGATCTCTTCGTGCCTGGCATAGTGATCACCAACAGGGGCTGCCCTCATAAATTTTCGACGGCAAGGCCTCCCCCTCCTGTGAGTGCACTATTCTCTCGAAAAGCTGTTCCATGATTTCTTTGACTGGTGTGTGATTCAAACAGGGTGCGATCGTTCCTTTTCAGAACGCGTCCTTCCTCTCTCGACGCCCGGCCGTCGTCGGCCTCTCTCGGCTGAAAGATGCTCAGGCGAAGCGGGTGGCTGACACCTCGGTCGACGAGCTGCGCGAAGAATCGGCGGAGGAGGCTGCTGGTCTTTCGTCAGCCAGTCCTTCGACCTCCGATGCACCCGGATCACGAAGCTACGAGCCACGACCTTACGCCTGTGGCAGCCCCGCCGCAGCGCTAACTTCCTCCGAGTGGTCTTTGGGTCTCGGATGAGACTCAGGATGAAATTCAAGAAATCCAAAAGGTATTCTTTTGGGCGATCCTTGTCTTTTGTTACCGTCAGGCCGAGGTGTCTTCCTTTTGCTGATTCAGGACTCCTGCTATGGACGTCCGGTGGAGGGTCTCTGAAAAGGAGTCCCAGCGGAGGCTTCCCCAAGGAGTCCCGCCGCGTCGGCTAGGTCACCGTCGCCGACCGGCAGGGCGTCGCCACGGGCGCCGGTGGCTAACGGTCGAACCATCCGGTGGTCCGTCCGCCGACGAGATCGACCCGCACTGCCTCTCGGAGTGGAGGAAGTGCCTCGAGAGCCACCGCCGCTCGGTCCTCTGCAAGCCCCGAATCGGACCGTATGGTGGGAAGGGGTTCCGACCGAAAGGGATGGAAGAGGACGACGAGATGGAGAGAGCGGCTCGGACGGAGCTTTATGAGCTCACCGTCAGTGTAGCACGCCGTCGTGGTGAGTTTCTTGTCTTCAATCTGTTGCTCTTGACTTCTCCTCGAGATTACGCCTGTTACCTAGGACATGGGGGAGCGCTCGGAGCAAAGGTCGCGGTTTTCCGGAAGGTGCTCCCGAAGCTCAAGGAGCATAGCGATGCAGGACAAGCTCAAGAAGATCAGCGCAGACAGATGGAAAGAAGTCCACGGGCTTGAGGCGAGTGTATGACGATCCGGAGGAGAAGACGAAGCTTGAGCATATGCTCGAAGGTGAGATTCTCCTGGATTCGGTTTGGATGCCTTTTGGATGGTTGGAGAGGATGATGACACTCTCGTGTTTGGAGCGACTCGACCGTTCTTGGTGAGGAGCCCGGCCCGGAGGCTTCAGAGAACTCGGCCTCGGCTCGAGTCGGCTTGGAAAGGATGCACGGGAGGCGAAGGGTAAATTTCTTTGACTTGGGTTGAACATACTTGGCGTCGGGTGTGCTCTTGATGGCCGTTTGACTTTGTTGCAGAGTGCAAGGAGAAGATGGCGGCCGAACAGGGCCAGATCGAATCGCTGCCGCTGCGAGCCAGTCCTGCACCTTCTGCGTATTGAAGGAGTCAAGCCGGGCCAGGGGGACGATGCTGTTCCACTTCTCTCCGGAGGAGCCGATAGGATCAGAGCTTACGCCAAGGAGTCCGCGGTAATGAGTGCGAACCAGGCATTGGCGGTGGTCAAGTCTCATTATCCGAGAGTTGACCTCGAAGCTGTGAAAGAAGGTTTTGCCTGTGATGAAGACAAGGCCAACGCGCTCCTCGAAGAGGTGTCCGGTGCATCGCAGGCCTTGTTAGAGAATCTAGAATTCTGACTTCGATGTGGACCTTGATGCCGAGTGCTCGCCCTCCTTGTTTGAAATATTGTGTCTTCTTACTTGAATATAATTTGTCTGTATTGTCTTCCGCTGAGTGGGCTTCAGACCTCTTTCACTCTTTCTCCTTTGTCTGAGTTGTTAGAATATAGGCCCACAGCCTTTTGGATCTGTTGCGCCTTTGCAGGTGGGTTTCACTGATTGGTTTGGCTCCTAGGCGCCAGGGTCTTGGCCCGTGGCTTTCTTGCCCCAGACACGCTTTTCTGAAAGGCTGGCGTGCAGCTCTCGAGCGTCGGGACTTACGTTGTGGCCACCTGGCTGAGTGGTTTAGCCCCCAGGCTTGCGTCGTTTGCTAGCTCTCCAGCCCCCGGGCTTTTTCGCTTAATTTGGTAGAATTAAGCGGGAAGGCCGAATGAGCTTGAACTGCTCATGACACGTGTCTGGCGAAATGCTCCTTGATTTTGTTGAACGCGTCGATTTTCCTTGGTACTCGAGCAATTATCGCCTTGCGGCGTCGCCGTCTTTTGCATCTTTGAATGGCGTCGCCTCGATTCCGAGCAGTGCAAGGTTATAAATGGGACGTCACCGCCCTCGAGCGATCGTCTCCTTCTTCTTCTTCTTCTTCCCAGCCTTCCTCCATGGCTAGCACGAGGAGATTCATTGGCCCCTACGCGGCATTCTTCCGCCAGCGATTCTTCGGGCTACTCCATAACTGGGAGGAGGCAGAATTTTGGGAGGAGCTCGACTTCGCCACTCTAGAGGCGGAGGAGGAGGAAGGAGCCACCAGCGACGCCGCCGCAGTGGCCGCCTTGCTGGAGGTGGCTCCGGGGCTCCACGAGGTGGCTGAGATCATCATGGAGATGATCGGGCGCGAGCGCCGCGACGACCTGGCCATCAGGTCTATCGTCCGCCTCATACCGCCCCTTTGGGTGGTTGAGGACGAGATCCTAGCGGCGCTACGTCGCGCGCGTCGCGTCTGATCCCGACGACCTCTCTCCCGGGCCTCCCAGCGGCAGAAGCAGCAGCAGCGGCAGGATTGGCGGCGGGAGCCGCCCCGCCTTCTTCCCTTTTTTTTAGCACGAGAAAAAGAAAAAAAAAGTTAGTAGTGTAAATTACTAATACTATGAATAAAATGTGGAATCTTGTCCAATCTATGCCGTCATGTTTATTCCGAGTTTAGGGTTCCGCCCGATCAACTGTTCTAGTCGGTTGCTCCGGTGCCAGCAACGAGGCGCTGGGGCACGAGCTTTTGACGGCTAGAAACTCTCGATCAGGCAAATTTCGGTTAGATTCTGGCGCTGTGAATTGTAGTCTCCGAGTGGTTAGTGCTTTCTACCCATTCCGTTATGCGCGTTGGTATAAACCGCCGGAGTTTTGTGCTCATTGCGGTTTTTATTTCCGTGCGTTTTGTACCAACGCGTCCAGGATTAGGCGTTACACCAGTCGAGTAATAACCACTCGGGACTACCATTACACAGTAAGGCTTCAGAAAATAAAAGGGGATCACCATTTTATTCAGTATGTGAGAGTCGGGTACATAACTTATGCGTAGAAGCGACGGAGCTATTCGGCGTTCCAAGCATTCGCCAAAATCTCGCCGTCTTCACGCCTAAGTCGATAAGCACCCACGACCATCTTCTCCACAACGTACCGACCTTCCCAAATTGGAGAGAGCTTGTGCTCGCTTTTCTGATTCCTCCTCAGGACCAGATCTCCTTCTGAAAAGGTTCTTCCTCTGACATTGCGAGAGTGGTAACGCCGAAGTCCCTGGAGGTACTTAGCCGACTGGATGGCTGCAACGTTCCGAGCCTCCTCGAGTTGATCAAGTTCCACCATTCGGCTTCCCTCGGACTCGGCTTCGTTGTAATTCCGAACCCTCGCGGATTCGAACCCTAGCTCGGTCGGCAGAACCGCCTCTGCGCCATGACCAGGAAAAAGGGGGTTTGGCCAGTTGCTCGGCTGGGAGTGGTTCTGAGTCCCCAGAGTACCGACGGTAACTCCTTCACCCATCGGGCGGCGTATGGTTTGAGTCGGTCGAAGATCCTGGCCTTGAGGCCTTGGAGGACCAGACCGTTAGCTCGCTCAACCTGCCCATTGCTTCGTGGGTGAGCCACCGAGGCGAAGCAGATCTTGATCCCGACGCCTTCGCACCATTCTTGGAATTCTTCACTCCTGAATTGGGTGCCGTTGTCCGTGATGATCCGGTTGGGCACTCCGAATCTGACCACGATATCCTGGAAGAACTCCTTGGCCTTAGCCGCAGTGATAGTGGCGACTGGTTTGGCTTCGATCCACTTGGTGAACTTGTCAATAGCTACGAAGAGGTAGGCGAAACCACCTTGAGCCTTCTTGAGCGGGCCCACTAAATCGAGCCCCCAGACTGCGAAGGGCCAAGAGATGGGTATAGTCTGTAGCTCTGTCTTGGCAAGTGTGTCTGCCTTGCATAGAATCGGCAGCCTCGCAGGTTCGAACGATCTCCTTGGCATCCGTTACTGCCGTTGGCCAGAAGAAGCCCTGTCGGTAGGCTTTCCCAACCAAGGCGCTTGACGCCGCATGATGGCCACACATCCC
Organism: Rhipidocladum racemiflorum; assembly: GCA_036346355.1. NCBI lineage: Eukaryota > Viridiplantae > Streptophyta > Magnoliopsida > Poales > Poaceae > Rhipidocladum > Rhipidocladum racemiflorum. Next base: position 56,011,266 of record CM070572.1, on the reverse strand, counting down.
CGAGTGGATTTCTTGGAGCAGCTCTCTTCCCACTTGTCCCGAAATACACTGCCTAAGGACACCTGAGGCACTCTTCCGGAAGAGCTCGTCGCCCACCACCACGTAGGATTTGGCTTGTCGGAGACGCGCTCTGCCAGGGTGGTCGCTTCCGGAGTTTGTCCTTCAGAGATAATCAAGGTACGGTAGTCCAATCGGGATCGATGAGTAGGACCCGGTCCTGTGTTCCTTACTCGGCTCGCTGTTTTGTAACGGTTGGCTCGTGAAGATCCTGCATTTAAGATACCACTCGGGATATCTGCCGAGTGGCTCCCATTTTAGCCAACTCGTCACCGCCTCATTATTGCGGCGGAGTACATGAACCGATTCCAGCACCGTCAAACTTGCCTTCCAATTCTCGGACTTGCTTTGGCGGTATGCCGTCATGGTCTCGATCCACGCCACGACAGTCCTTCTTCGCACTTGGTTCACCACCAATCGAGTCGCCCAACCGCCACCGCCGGATTCGAAAGTGATATGGCGTCTGAGCCCATGGATGAGAGCCTCGTACTCTGCGGCATTGTTTGAGGCCGGGAAGTGAATCTGAAGGACATACTTCAACCTGTCGCCCTTAGGCGAGACAAGGAGGATTCCCGCCCCTGCTCCTCCAAGCATGAGGGATCCATCGAAGTGCATGATCCGATGTCTCGCTCTTCTTCCGCAAGGGAGCACAGGATTCATCCACTCGGCCGTAAAGTCGGCCAAAGCCTGGGACTTGACGGCGGTGCGCGGCTTGAACGAGATGTCGAAAGCTCCAAGCTCGGCTGCTCACTTTGAAATTCTTCCAGTAGCTTCCCGATTACGGAGGACCTCTCCCACGGGGAAAGAAGTCACTACTAAAATCGAATGTCCTTGGAAATAATGCTTCAGCTTCCGTGACGAGATCAAGATGGCGTCTGGCAGCCTTCGGATTTGAGGATATCGTGTCTTGGATTCGCCCGACTTGACAAAATAAACCGGGCGTTGCACGCCGTAGCGGTGTCCCGATTCTTCCCGCTCCACAACTATCACGGCGCTGACTACATGAGTTGTCGCCGCTATGTAGAGCAGGAGAGGTTCACCTTGCACCGGCGAGACTAGAATTGGAGGGGTGGAGAGGAACACCTTGAGCTCTTCAAAGGCTTGCTGCGCCTCCGCTGTCCATTCAAAGCGGTCCTGCATCTTGAGGAGCTTGAAGAAAGGCATTCCCCGAACTCCCAACCGTGAGATAAACCTGCTAAGCGCTACCATGCACCCAGTGAGCTTTTGGACCTCTTTTTGGCTGGTAGGCGGGGCCATCCTCATGATGGCCCCAATTTTCTCCGGGTTCGGCTCGATCCCGCGATGAGAGACAATGAACCCGAGTAGCTTCCCGGAGAAAACTCCGAAAACACACTTCTCGGGGTTTAGCCTCATCTGGAACGCCCTCAGACTTGTGAACGTCTCGGCCAGGTCAGAGGTGAGGCTGTCTTCTGCCTCGGTTTTGACCACTATATCATCCACATAAGCTTCCACGTTGCGTCCAAGCTGATGGTGAAAACACCGCTGTATCGCGGATAAGTAGCGCCCGGCGTTCTTCATTAAACGGCATGGTGATGTAGCAATATGCTCCGAACGGGGTGATAAACGAGGTCTTCTCGCAATCCTCCTCTCGAAGCCGGATTTGATGATAGCCCGAGTAGGCGTCCAGAAAACTAAGTAGTTGGGATCCGGCAGTGGAGTCTACCACCTGATCAATACGAGGGAGACCAAAGGGATCTTTCGGACAAGCCTTGTTGAGGTCGGTGTAATCAACACACATGCGCCAGCTTTTATTCTTCTTCTGGACAAGTACAGGGTTTGCCAACCAGTCGGGATGATACACTTCTTTGATGAAGCCTGCGGCTAGCAGCTTTGTAATCTCCTCCCTGATAGCCTGTCGGCGGTCTTGGGCGAATCGTCGCAGCCTTTGCTTGACTGGCCTGGCCGATTGGTCTACATTCAATGCGTGCTCGATCACCTCCCTGGGAACTCCGGGCATGTCCGACGGCTTCCAGGCGAAGACGTCTTTATTCGCCCGCAGGAAAGTGACGAGCACGTCCTCCTATTTGTTCCCGAGCCCTGTCCCGATCAAGGTGGTTCGCGACGGATCGGACGGGTCGAGGAGGATTCTTTTGGTACCTTCTTTGGGGCCAATCCCTGGGCTTCGCGCTTTGCGGGTGGGGATGCCGCCTTCCGGCTTCTCGGAATCCGCTTCTCGCCGGATCCCCTCCCGACCTGCTAGCGCCTCCAGGGACTCGGCCATATCGCAGCTTTCCCTATCACAGGAAAAAGACTGCTTCATGTCACCGCGCAGAGCGATGATACCACTCGGCCCTGGCATCTTCAATGTCAAGTACGTGTAGTGGGGTACTGCCATGAACTTGGCCAGCGCTGGTCTCCCCAAGATGGCATGATATGCTGTTGCAAAATCTGCCACCTCGAAGCCAAGGTTCTCTGTCCGGTAATTCTCCCTTGCGCCGAAAGTGACCGGCAGGGTGATTTGTCCGAGTGGTGTCGCAGAAGTTCCACGTATGACACCGTGGAAAGGCGACGATCCGCGCTTTAGCTCCGACCGTGGAATCCCCATATCGTCAAGAGTTTTGACAAAGAGGACATTGAGCCCGCTCCCGCCGTCGATCAATACCCTCTTGAGCTTGATGCCGCGGACGACGGACGCCAAGACGAGAGGATACCTGCCGGGGAACGGGATGTGATCCGGGTGATCCGAGCGGTCGTAGGTTATCGCGACCTCGGACCAGCGTACATATTAGGCGTTCCGGTGCACCGCATAGATGTCCCGGGCGGTGAGCTTTTGCTTTCGCTTGGACTCATATGCAGCTGAGCCCCCGAATATGTAGTTGAGCTCGAGATCGGCTTCCTGATAGTCCTCGGCTTCGGGGGCAGGTGGCTTGTTGGCGGCGTGCCCACTTGGACCTTGTCCAGCCTGCTTCTTGCTCTCGCGGGCGAACCTCTTTAGGGTGAAGCAGTCTTTGGCGGCATGCCTCCCCTTCGGATGGAAAGGGCAAAGTGAGTTCATAACCTTATCATATCCATCCTCTTTGAGGGCGCGAGGTGGGTTGGTGCGGCGGCGCCACCAGCTCTTCACCCTTGCGCTTCTTTTCTTTCGGCAGGGGTTCGGCTGATCCTTCCTCGTCACGCCCGTTCGCGAGCCTCGGAGGTCGACGCCGTAACGGTCCGCTAGGCGAACAGCTCCCGGACCGATGTGGGTGGCTTCCGGACATCTTCTTGATGAGGTCGGGTCGCCGACTCCTTCCGGAAGGCAGCTATCACAATCGCATCTGTGACATCCCGAGCGGTGCTTTTCCTGTGCATGAAGCGCTTGACGAACTCCGGAGGGGTCGTTCCTCCTTTGGTGTAGCTGGTATAGGTCCCAAGGGGTGCACAGGCGCTCGTAAGTGCCTTGGAAATTTGAAATGAACTGCTCACACAGATCTCCCGAGGAATCTATAGAGTTCATTTGGAAGTCCGGTGAGCCATGCTTGGGCAGGGCGAGAGGGTAACCGGCAAGTAGTTTGCCATTACTTTCTGATCCCCAGCCCCGACCGCTGCGAGCATATACTTGTAGCCAAGCCTCCGGTCCCTCTCACCGTCGAACCTAGTGATGCCTTTAGGATTAAATCCATCAGGCCAAACCACTCGGCGTAGGTGAGGGTAAACGCTTGAACCCCTTCGATGACCCGCGACACCCCGGGTGGTGATCGACGCGAGGGGATCGCGCTTGGCGTGCCAGCGATCTCGCGGAAGGATGCCGTAAGCGTTCATATTAAATCGGCTTGACGGCGTTGTTCCTCCCTTTCTCGATCGCGGCGCTGGCGTCGAGGTCTGAACGGAGGTCGCGGTTGATGCTTTGTGTCGCAAGTCGTCTCGCGAGGTAGGACATGATGTGTCTGGCGGGCTTCCCGACCTGGCCATTCTTGGCCGTCTGGGTCCTCACCGGACCACGTGTGATGCTCCTTCGCCACGGCTGGTCGATTTGGGCTCTTTGGATAGCCGCCGCCGTCACCATGGCCTTTACTTGGGCCATGATCGGGCAATGGATCACCCGCCCCGACATAGGGTCGGGGTATCCAGGAGTGTCTTGGAGGCGACGATATTCTGCGTAAGTGCGAAAAACAGCCTGGTCCCCATCTTGGCTTGCGAATGTCTTCATTGACAGCCGGCGCGGTCCGGAGTACTGCGCCGTAGCGTCGAGTTGATCGCTCGGCCACCTTCCAAATCGCGGCCGAGGTGTCGAGGCGCCTGCGAATCCGCCCATGAGCCCTCGATTACATAGACTCTACGGAAATTCCAGCCTCTCTAGGCTTTCTTCGACTCGGCCATTGGTGGGTGAGCCTGGAGAAGATAAACCCAGGCGCTCGGGGGTGCCGAGTGGCTTGGCGGTGAGAACCCCCACCATTCGCATCTCAGCGTCTTCGAGCCCGACTCCCAGGCCGGAATGGGCCTTCGGTTCCCCACTCGGCCTTTTAGAGCACGAGACAGGGGGATCCTCCGATCGGCGCGGAAGTCGTGGCGATGGCTCGCCGGAAACCCCGCCACTGCAAAGACGGTTTCCTTAGAGAGGGAAAGGCTTCCGAGGTCGTTGGAGATGAAGGTCAGGCTTCCGAAACGGAAGACCTGGCCCGGGAAGAAGGCCGTGGAGGCTTCGCTCGTCGTAGCCATCAAGCTTGACGAAGATCTTGACACAAGCCCCTACCTAGCGCGCCAACTGTCGACGATCGGTTTCGCCGGCAATAAGATTTGTGATTCTAGGGGATTTGTGCGGGATCTGAGCTTGATGGTAACACAGGATGCGAGGGCAATCTGTTTTTAGACAGGTTCGGGCTCTCTCGGAGGAGATAATACCCTAGTCCTGTGTTCTTGGATATCTTGTGAGCCTTTTTTTCTTGTTTCTCCCTCCTCCCCTTATATACTGGGGGAAGGATACATGGTAGATGGGCGCCACCGGGCCCTGAACATGGTGGCCTGGCCGACATGTGCCTTGTCCTTACCCGCCCTCGCGCTCTACGTCTTGGAGAGGTGGTTATGCTTTCCCCGACCCACGCCTGCCGCCTTGTCAGGTTCCAGCATCCGCAGGCTCCGGCAGTGTCAGGCTGCATGCTTCGTTCTTGGCGGGTTGTTCGGGCGTGGCGCGAAGCTTCCCCGAAGGATCAGGAGTTGCCTTGGGGAACAAGTCGAAAACCTCCTCCGGGCCCGTCGTGGTGCTTCTGGGCTTTGGGCTTTCTATTCCGCCCATCAAGCCCAGTCGGGTGTAGGCCCCTCTTGTGGGACCCCTGTCTCTAACATCCCACAGATCCCCTCAAGGATCCGAACTTCGGGATAAAATCTTCGTGTCTCCTTCCTTACTTCGGTTTCCTCTTTTGCTCATCCGCTTAATTTGCTTTCGATTCTTGTGATTAGATCAATTAGATTGTATCTACTGCATCTATTCTTGCTTATATACTTGATTCATTGCAATAGAGTAATTTGTATCACTAGAATAAAAAAAAGCGCTTAAATTTATTGCTCATAATCTGTTCTGGCCGAACCAGGCAACCCGGAGTATCCGGTATATCGATCCGGAGTATCCGGACATACCGGAGTATCCGGACATACCGGAGTATCCGGACTAAATATCCGGAGTCTCCGAGTTACCTGTCTCGGGCTGAATTGTTTAAGTTGCAAAACTTAATTATCCCAATTGCTTCCGCATTATCTCTGATAGATTAATTTAAATTGGGTATAATTTTGTAATCGCCTATTCACCCCCCTCTAGGCCGACATCCCGGTCCTTTCAGCCGCACATTTTTGGCTTCACCTGGAAGCCATCTTCTTCTTCCTCTGTCCTCCAATCTGGCGCCAACTCCCTTCCAATCCAGCCGGCTACTCTTCTTCTCCTTCAGCAACTGGCCTAGCTTCCTGCACAGTCGGCCCCACACGCACTACTCCCCACCACTTGCGCCTACCCAGTCGAGCTGCACCACCTGGCTGGCATCTCCGCGCCTCGCACGGCTGCACCACGGCTCCACTTGCGCCGCACCAAGCCTCCTCCTCTTGTGCTGTGGGCTATGGGGCCTTTGCCGTCCTCGGCTCCCAGCACGCTGCGCTGCTGCTGACGCCAGAGACTCTGTTGCCATTTCAGTTGGCGACGAAGACTCTGTCGCCAATTCAAGTGATGACAGGTAGGTTTTTTTGCGATTTTTTGATTCGGTTGTCGCCATTTCAATTGGCAACAGAGACTCTGTCGCCATTTAAATAGCTCTCTGTAATCGTCTGTTTGAATTGGCGACAGACATGTAGTTTTGTAATTTTTTAATTTGGCATATTATTTTTGTAAATTATTTTAAAAAATATATTATTTTAAAAAAAAATCCAGCAAAAGAGGATACAAGGGGTATTCCTATTTTGTCCTCTGTCGCCATTTCAAATGGCGACAAAGAGGCGAAATCACGGTTTTGCCCTCTGTATCCATTTTAAATGGCGGCAGAGAGCTGAATCTGCTCTCTACCGCCATTTAAAATGGATACAGGGCCTGTCGCCAATTGGAATGGCGACATGAGGTATTTTTGTTATTTTTTAAATGGTATATTTTTTTTGTAAATATTCATTAAAATAATATTATTTTAAAAAATTTCCTTGGTTTGTGGTGGTGAATTGAAGGAGAGAAGGTGGGGAGAAGTGGAGGTGTTCTTGAGGAGTTCCTCTGTAGTTGGTTGGGAGAAAGAAATGAGGGAAATGGGAGTGGGAGGTGTTCGGCTGAAGAGAGGCAGGAGCTTTATTGTTGTTGCATGCCAGGAAAAGAAGTGGGGGTACAGTGTTGCCAGGAAAAGAAGGATTGGGGAGAATTAGAAGTGTAATCCTGTTGAAAGCTTTAGGGCTTGTTTGGGAACTCCAATCCTGGCCGGGATCCCGGCGAGTTCCTCTGGAAGGTTCCACGCTGAGCTAATCCCGGGACAATTTTCTCGGCGGCTATTTGGGAGAGACGTGGGAGGGGGAAATCTCCCCCAATCCCGGCCAAAACCCTGGGGGAAAAATAATCTACTCCCAATAAGAAATTTTTTTCCCCGTCTCGTACCTGGCCAGTGCGTGGACAAAGTTCTCAACGGTGGTGGCAGCAGCGATGAGGAGCGGTGAAGCAAGCTCCCGACGACGGCAGTGGCGATGCTCCCGGCGGCGCGGATTTGAGCGGCGAAGCTCCCGTCGGCAGCGGTGAGGATCTGAGCTCCCGAGGGCGGCGGCGGCACGGATCTGAGCTCCCGACGGCCGCCGGCGGCGGCGCGGATCTGACCCCCCGGCGACGCCTCTCCCCCCGTGGCTCCCGGCGGCGTATGAAAGAAGATGAGGGTGTCTCCTTCTTCTCCTTCCTACTAGGTTCGAATCGTACTACTCCTTTTCTCTATTTGATTTTGTGTTTTGAGTTTTTGGCATGAATTAGTATTGAGATATGATGCCAATGCAACCCGATCTTATCTATTTTCTATATATTCGATCTAATCTGAACTAGTTTTTGTCTAGGATAGATTAATTTGATCTGTTTTGTATCTATTTTTGACTGGTCCAAATGGTTTGGCCCTCTTGCTTCTGGACATAACTACGCTGCTTGAGACGAGAGGAAATTCTTATCATTTGCTCACGCACTGCTGAATTAACTGCACAAATCTTCCCAGAAAAACTAGCTTGTGGCTAACACATGTGTGGTCGGTTTTTTTATGCTATTGATGTGATTGAACATTGTTCCGATAATCCCACTGGTGGCCTGGTGGGCAAGCACAAGTGGTAAAGATCTCTCTATACTTTTGTGCACACCAATTTGTTTGAAGTTTGATTGTGGTTATTTTCAGTATAAAGTTTGGAGTTGTGGCTCAAGAATATATAATCGGAGGGAATAGGGATTAATTAGTGTATATACAGAATTAGTGCATGTGATGAGATGTGGCCTCTAGGTTAGCTGATGCAGATGGTTTGTGTCTGCACAATTTAGGCCCGGAAGGGGGAATCATGTTGATCAGTTTGTCAATTCAAGCAGTATAGGTGATGAGATTCATGATTCATTTTAGATACGGTTACTATAATGTATTGCAGTTACCATATATATTCACATACATTTCAAACAGAAGGAAATGTTGCAATGCTAGTTGCGATTCGGAAAACCAAACAAATCATGAAGTTAGGGAGTTCAGATAATGGAATGCACAACACTGTTAGTTAGAAGCCGTAAGTACTAGCTACTAGCTAGCTTCATGCATGGTGTTCAGAGAATGGATTGCGCGGTACATGTACTAGCTCTTGAATTTGATTTGATCATGTCATGTTCTTCAGTTTTTCCTCAGCAAAGGAAATTTTTATCCAATTACTTATGCTACAGCCATCAACATAACTGCAAGTTAAGGCGTCCCACTTTTCTAGTAAAGCATTCTCTTGTATATTACTCCAGGTGAAATGAATATGTGGATGTAAGTATCTTGTCAAATGCTTTTTCTTGAATTTTTTTCTAATTTTTTGGACATTGTTTTTAATGCCTCGGATTTTCATCCCGTGTTTTCCAAATGATGGCAGGGAATATTTCCCAGGATTATTTTCCTAAGATAATGAGATGGATTTTATATGCCCATCAAAATCCTCATTGGGATTTTGTTTCCTGGGATTTGCCCCCTTGACATCTAAACAAGCCCTTAGAGATTTAAATGTAATTTTTGGTATGAGGTGTGGATTATAGCTTGTATAGAGTGTTTGAGTGTATGAATCCTTATGCGTATTATGACGTTTGATATATATGTGCTGAAGTCTTTTACATTGATTTCATCAGTTATATGATTCAAGTGTATTGGACTGAATGTGGTACTCTTTCGGATGATAATAATAATAATGCTCAATTTGTGTGATAATTATGCGAATGTGAAACATGTTTGATTTTACTGAGATTGTGTGTGGACAGGTGTGTATACACATGTGCTGAATTTTGATATCTAAGTGTATAGGCAATTTGCTGATGTATTGAATATATATCCACACGCAATGTTATGGTTTATAGGGCTATGATGTGGTTGTAAGAACTAATCTGTGAATTCAACTGTTGGTCTTGGCCCTTTTCTTATTAGGAATATATTTGCAAATGATTTTAGTTTTGTTTGATTTTTTTAAACTTAAAAATTTAGGATTCACTACTTTTAACTATTAAAAGCTTTTCTTTAATTAGCAAAAATTCCAGGTAAATAAAATAAATAGTGAAATTTTTAACTCAAGGTCAAATTTTAAATTTTAAAATTCGAATTTATTTTCTTTTTATTTTGAGCTGTGACAACGGCTTAGATTTTTTTTCCTCCATTCATAATCTAGAGGACAGGAGGCAAAACATCCTCCCATTCAGATCTGTTGACGGCATCCATCCACCAGTGGCGGCAACCAGCTAGTTGTAGATAAGATTTTTTTTCTTCTTAATTGTACGAGGGTTTATACAGTGATTTATCAGGTGAATTATTATTGATTTAGGTTCAAATTAGTACTAAAAATATGTAAATTACCGATGATTGTCGTGTGTCAAATTAGCACAGAAAAATCTGTAATTTACTGCTGATTGTTGTGTGTTCGACCAATTATTGTTGTGATTTGACATATTTTTATTAGAATGATCTGTACCGTTGTCTGACAGATTCCATTAGGCCATTGTGACGGCCCGTCTTTTTAGGGGCAGATCCGTACGCCTCGACAGCTACCCAGGATGATTAGCTGCCAGGAACCAAGCATATTATTGCCAGGCAAAAGTCAAATTCCAACATTTTTATGCAATATAAGGCCTAACGGCCAAGGTTTTTCTGAAGAGGCGCGGCGGGGCCGAATAACTTACAAGCAAAACACCGCACAGGCAGGCCTGAGCAAAAGACTAAGACCTCAAAACCAAATAGCCATCTACGCATTCCTGAAACGCTTTCAGCTTCTTCAATCTCTGAAAGGGGGTCGGGGTTGCAAGGGTGAGTACAGGAGTACTCAACAAGTCGTACGGAAAACACTGAATATTACATGCAAGGGTGTAGCACAATATTGGTACAAGGTTAAAGTATTTGTGGATGCAGTTTTATTTGTAACATCATTTTACATTTAAAACACAATCCATAATAATAGTAATCCAGGGGGGGTTCCATTCACAAAGTCATCACCATTAAACCACATTCTCAAAACATGCACCAAGATCTACTTGAGCTAGGTTACGGGATTCACCCCAATTAAACTTAGCTTCATTTACCGGAAGCACGGCGTATTCGAATACCATTTATTCACTCTGCAGAGGTGTTCAGCTTTACCCACAAGATTCCACGATCGTTAATGCCAACTCGAGTTTAACACGCAACTTAAATGCGTGCGGCCGGATCGAGGTTATCATAGCTTTTCGTTGGACATTTCCCTCTTTAGTCCCTATCCCAGGAGTTCTCGTCCACATTAACCCGGGTCCCCACCGCCAGTGTGGAGTTCTTGGTCCCGCTTACTGTGGACACCTACCGTTGTGAACCCGAAATGCCACAGTTTCCTCGTGCACACTTTCGTTTCACCCCTATAATCATTGGACCATCTCCCACACCCGGGGAAGGTAACCCTGCTCCTATAGGTATTCCGAGGAAAGTACAATGTACCGAGCTATGTTGAGTCAAGCCAACGAAGTTGGCCGCCCAACTTTGTGGTTGAACGAGTTTGTAAGTTATTTACTTTGCTCAAGGGGATTATTATCCTTACATTGCCAAAGACCAAGCCTTTTTCCGATCCACAAACCAATCCGGTACCAACTGTACCAGCCACCACAACCAACCATGGCATTAATCATCAGCCGGGGATTGGAACTCATCCACTCCGGGATTTATCCAATTGTCCCCAAATCGTAGCACTTTTCCAAAGCGAGAATCAGACCAAGGTTCGGCAGCCTTTCATTTCCATTCTAAAAAAAGCATTTGACTAGACTAATAAGATAATAATAATTAATATCGGAATATTAATTAACCTAAGGTTACAATGATATAATTAGGTTAAAAAAATTTCAAGGAAGTCTCATGAGCAAATCGGCATTAACTAAGAATCATGTCATTCTAAACTAAACAGATTTGCAATATTTCAATATACAGTAAAGTAATGCGGTAGAAAATAGTAATTAACTATAATAAGGCATGAATAGGTTCAATATGTTCAAAGGTGTACAATTGCCTTCTTTGGCGATTGGATCGGACGAAGTGTCGTTGACGCGGTCGAAATCGGCTCTTTGTCGGATCCGGGTCCTGCTCCGGGAACTGCGGCGGCTCCTGGAATCGTCCGACATCCGGATCTAATGCGAAGAGGACGAACGACAAAAAAGAAACGAAAACTAAAAGAAACTAAAATGAAAGCGGAAACGAAAGCGAACCGAGGCAAGCGGGCCAGGAGAGAGAACAGGGGTATTTCTGGCATTTTGGGTTTTTAGAGACTCCGGATTGAGGAACGGAGGGCATTTTTGGACTCAGTGGGTCGAAACGGTTCGGAATATGTATTTTTGGCTATTTTTGGTTTTTCTGGGATTTTTGGGTATTTTTGGGCATTTTTGGATATTAAAAAGAATTAAAATGGAGTTTTGGAAATTGAAAATCAAAAACGAAAATGGGAAACGTACTGTTCAAATGGGCCGCGCCAAAAATCGAATTCGGCCCGGCTCAGCGTGCGCGGGGGTGGCTTACTGGGCCGGCCCAATCTCACGGCCAGTTACCGACAGTGGGCCCGGCGAGAGAGAGAGAGGAGTCGACGCGTGGGCCATGGGTGTCGGGCCGCGGGGAGTGAGGGGTGGTCATGGGCGGGTTGCCTGGTAGGTGGGGCCAGGCGAGGGGGTGAGAGAGGGGCTGGCGAGTGGGCTTTAGCCACGCTCGGAGTCTTATGAGGAGAAGCGAGGGCTAGGGTTAGAGGCGACGGTGGCGGTGGGAGCTTCTTGGCGGCGGCTTGGCGGCGGTGGCCGGAGCTGGGGAGAAGGAGAGGGAGAGGGGAAGGGAGGGCTCACCACGGGGAAGAGGCGAGGCGGGGCAAGGGAGTGGAGGGGCGAGCGGGTCTCGACGGCGGCGCGGGGAGAGGGAGAGCTCACCGTGGGGCGGGGGAGTGGGGTGAGGAAGCAAGTGGGGCGGGGCTTTTATAGAGCTCGACGGGGAGAGAGAGAGGGCGAGGGCGGCGTCACGGGCGCGGCGGCGGAGGACGTGACGGGACGGCAGCGGCGACGGGACGTGTCACGCGCGGCCTTGAGGCTCGGACAGCGGCGAGCCGGTAGGGCACGGAGTGCCCTACTGAGCTTAGGCGGCGGCGGAGTCACGAGCGGCGCGAGTACTGGCGAGTAGGCGGCGAGCAGCAGCGGCGCAGCGCGTGGCAGCGTCTGTCTGGCGAGGCGGCGGCCGGGCGGCCGTCTGTGCGAGCCCAAGCGTCTTGGCAGAGGCGGCGCCGGAGGCGGCGGAGACGGCCGGCAAAACGGCCGAAAGGCCCAAAAGGTAAATGCCCCCAAAACCCAAATTTAATTCAAATCCAAAGTTCAAATCCAAATTTTGAATAGATTCTGAAAAATTCAAAAATTCATTTTGAATTTTTTTTTTTGATGGTTGTTTCAACCTACCCCACTTAAAACAAATCTCGTCCCCGAGATTTATTCCTCCTGGGAGAAAGGTTGTGAAACTACTGCTACTAACCTGATTCCTTTTTCCAAGGTTTCCTTGAGTACGTGATTCTTCCACCGTACTCGGTAAATTCTGATAGTCTTAAAAATCTGCTCTCCATGATTTCCAAGATCTTGACCGTTCTCTTATGGAGAATCGTACTGGGAATTCAAATCCTTTGGGTAGCACTTGTCCTGACTGCTGATGGAAATGTCCTCTCTGAGGCATACTGTGAATTTCCAAACAAATCCTGAACCAAACTGTAACTTGCATGCCATTTGTAACATCCTGAATTTGTAATTAAGTTTAACTAGGCTTAATTAAGCTAATTGAGGGTTTATTGGTGCTTTGATTTGATTTTTGGATCTTAATTTGGAGTTATTTGTTTTCGGATTGTTTTTGTCGATTCGCTAGAGTCGTTCCGATCGATTTTGACCTGAAACTCTGAGTTTCGAGTCCGGTCGAAACCCTCTGAAGTCGTTAGTAAGCCTAACCCCAAAACTTCTCTTTGAGATCCTTAAACCCTTTCCTTAGATCCCTAAGGATCAATTCCGAAGATTGGAGAAGAATCGCGAAGAAGAACTTGGAGTTTTGCTGCAGGAGCGGCAGCATCACTGGCTAGGGCCAGATCGCCGGCCGTCGTGCACTACCGCTTCGAGGGGAGCTGATCGCCGGCCGAGCGACGGGTGTAGGGGTTGTTGACCAATCTCCTTCCTCCACGTTGCCCTGGCCCTCCCTTTCTCGTGTTTATCCAGAGGAGAGAGCCCCTCCTCTCTCTCACTCTCTCATTTGCCCTCTCTCACTCTCTCTCTTCCTCTCACTCTCTTCTTCCTCTCCAACCCGAGCTCCTCCTCTCCTTCCTTCTATGCTGGCCAGTGGAGCTCCCAAGGAGCAAGAAGAGCAAGCCTTGAGGAGTGGTGAAGCATCCTCAAGCCTCCAAGAAGTCTCTCAACCGATGGATTCGAAGTTTGAGCTCAAACCCTAAGGTTTGATGCAAACCCTAGCTTCCACCCTCCTTTTCTCTTTTCTTTTCTCACTTGTTTAGCCCTAGAAAGTCTAGATCGGGTAGTAGATCGATGATTCATCGAGTCGCTAGATCTAGATTAGGGTTAGAAGATTTCTTTTACGCGATTAATTCATTCCGAAAACCCTGATCTACTCCTTGTTGGGTTTATTCGCCTCAAGAAGCCGTTCCTCGAATTTCCGGAAACCTCCCATTGAAACCCTAGCTCCGGAAATGCCGAGAGGGCGACTCACGAATATGTCCCATACCACGAAGGTCGATTCTCGCAGAAGAATCGAGTTTGAACTCGATTCGGGTCCAGAATCGATATTCGGGATTATTTAGGGTTTTCGAGTTCTAGAAGTTCGATCGTTGTGCAACGATTTGTAGACGAGCTTTCGGTCGCGTGGGACCGTATGGTGCTATGGGATTCGATACGCAAGTTGCGAATCCGTCGTTTGACTCGATTCGCAAAAGTGTGCATTTTGGGCATTCGAGACAAATTTGTGTTTCGAAGTTCCAAAATCCACAAAGCTAGTGTGTATTGGTCCATGAAACCGTAGTGGTTCCATTGCCGCGTTGAAAACCGGATTTGGACCCCTTTTGTGTCGAAATCCGTTTTCGTGTCGTTTTCGGAGTTCGCTAGGTCAAAAAGCGTGAAATTGTGCAAACGAGCCCGGAACTTGTCGGAACCTGCGTGAATGGGTCCCTAGTGCCTCCAGGAACCTATTCATGCTTTCTCGTCAATGTCCCGAACTCATTTGCACGAAATTCCACTTTTGCAAAAGTCTCCTGGAAGTCGGCACTACCGACGGTGTGAGGCCAGTACTACCGCCTCTGCCGGCACTACCGCCCGCACACCGCCGCGCTTAAAATCCAGAGAGCACCCCAATTCGATCCTCGACTGCGGCACTACCGGGCTTAATGGCCGTGCTGCTTTGAGTGTAAGCGGCACTATCGCCGGTTCTGCCGATCGCCGGCTTAGGAGAAGTTCGGATTTTCCTTTTTCTCTTTAAGTTCTCGCTTTCGGTTTCGTGTTAGGTCGCTTTCCTCCCCATTTGGATCGTTTTAGTTGGTTCTTCCTTTTCGTAAACCGTTTTTGGGCAAAAGTTTCTGTGCTCGGAATCGGAAAGTGGTAAATCGATCAAACGAGCTTAGAACCGGTTGGTACCAGGTTAGTTGTGTTCCTGGCGCTGATAGGACCGTGACCTGGCGCTCGTACCTGAGTTCCAATCCCGTTTGAGCGAAAACCCCTTTCTCGCATTCCGGCCCTTTCTGGAATACCGGCGCTATCATTGCCGTGATAGTCTCGCATCTGCTGCTCGAGCAAAGAGTACTATGACTATAACGCTGGTAGTTGTTTTCAGAGTGTGCTGTTTCCAGCCTTGGAGCCGCGGCGCTGCCGATGTTTGGGTCCGGTATTACCACCCATTTGGTATTACTGTGTGAAACAAGCCGGTAGCTATATTCCAAGTCGCCGATCTCGGCCTTTGAATTTCCTGATCATTGTATGGGGCCGGTACGACTACTTGAGTAGAAGTACTGTGGGCAACGTTAAGGCAGTATCTTCCAGAAAGCTTTCTGTTTTAGTTCTCGGCCGTCGACATTATCGTCCCGATGGTACGGTACTACCGGGGATCGGCAGTACTGCCGTAAGGTCGGTGCTGCTGATTGAACGATACTACTGGGACTTGTGTGTCGATATTGCCGATGGGAGCTGAGAAATTTAAAACCTCTTTTTCAAGCTCTTTTGATCTTAGTCTCTCGGATTTGATTCGCTTTTGTATTTGGTTCTTATTAAATGCCTGGTTTGATTCGCCGTTGATCGTTTCTATTGCTTTTAAATCGAGCGTTGGCGGTCGATGAGCAGCGATTCGACTTCGTTCGAGTTGGACCTTGTTAAAAGAGCAAACAGGCAAGCACCTCCTTTGATCATTTTGACCCTATATTTGCAAATGCTATTTTCAATTGTCAAAACTATTATGCATGCGTGTATGTTCAGTAAAGATGCTAGTTGTGGGAAAAATTGGGTAGTTAGACCTAATTTGATGGATTTCCTTAATCTTAATTGAATCGTGAACCTTGATGAACCTTAGGCTATGAACTTAGACATAAAAATAAATGTCAGTTGGGTAATAACGAGAAGTATCTGCATGTGCTTAGCTATGTCAGAGAATGTATCAGATGATGTCTCGACACAATCAATTACAATTCTTCTTGGAATTGGTCGGTTCGGTTGGATTTGGTCGATGGTTCGGAGTTAGGTGTTGGTTTGGGAAATGGTTGGATTGGTGTTGTTGGAAAAATGGAAAAGGAGTATTTAGACCGGGCGAGATGTTGGTGATTGGTGATTTAGAATTCGGTTTGGTTTGGTTATTTCGGATGGATGGTTGGAATGGAATGGATCACAAGCCAGGGGCTTGTTTGGAATGTTTATGGATTGGATGGCAAGCCTGAGGCTTGGTTTAGTTTGGTCCCTTGCTATGGGGAGGTATGGGCCAGTAAAGCTAGTGGGAGCCCGTAGGGACCACTAGTGGACATCCTCTATGGCCATAGCAAGTGGGTTTGGAAGATCTCGCCTGAGTCACCCTAAGGACTGAACTTGATGCTATTACTGGGTCAAACAGTACAGCCACATGTGCCAGTATGGGATGGCCCTGGCCTAGTACATTGGAAAGGATTTGAGTCTTGCATCATTAGGCGGCGGAAGAGTTGGACACATCTGCCGTGTCGGTGTGTTCTAGGGGCTCCCTCGTCGAGGCTTCGAGGGGGAGTTTTCCCAATACAACGGTAATGCTTACTATGGGGGAGGCATGGGCCAGTAAAGCTAGTGGGTGCCTGTAAGGACCACTAGTGGACATCCTCTTGGGATCGTAGCAAGGTAGCACACACGGGCCGTGCAAAGTTTAAATCCTAACCTATCGAAGGTCTCGTCATAGTCTAGCAAAACGGGTACGTGAGTATCGCGTGGCATGGTTGACATGATTGCTAGAATGTGTCATGTGGGTAAAGTGTACAATCTCTGCAGAGATATATATTAAACTAATCGATTAGCCGTGCTCACGGTCATGAGCAGCTTGGGAAGTACTATCAAGTATAGAATTTCTGGTGTTGGTTCAGGTCTGGTCTTGGTTCGGTCTCGGAAATGGATTTGGTTGGACTTGGTTAGGAGCTGGTTTGGTTATTGAGTTTGGTCGGAAGTTGGTTTTTGGAAATGGTTTTGGTAAGGTAGGTTAGTTTGGTTTTCGGTTGGTGAAAACGGATGGTTGGGAATTTGGTTTATGGATCAATTGATATGTTTATTGCTTGCAACAAAAATGATTTCTTTACCACTGCTTTATAAATTCGAATGTTTAGAATCTATTAGATTATTGCAAATAAATCTTGCTTTGTGCTCAAATAGACTTAGTGTAGAAACCTGATTCCATTGTTATAACCTGCATTTACATTATTATTTCCATACACTAAAGTCTTGCGAGTACATACGTGTACTCACCGTTTGCTCTATATTAACAACATGCATAGAAGATGGCGTCAAAGGCAGTGAAGGCGCGTCGTTCGTCGAGTTCTTCGAGGCGGGTGTCGAGTCTGCGCGGTTATCTGGGACTTTCGCCCCCAGTCGGTTGCCTCTGGGTATGGGAAGGCATACCGCTACCGCTGTTGCGGTTTTGTTTCTCCTATTTTGCTTTTTAGCCAATCGGCTATGTGCTTTTCTTGTAACCAATAGTTGTAATCTAACCAGTATTAATACAACTATTACTTTAAGCTTGAGTCTTGACGCAACTTATTGTGAACATATGTGGGTGCTAGGCTACGGATCCAGGGAACTAGCACTAGACACATATCTCGGGGAAGCTCGGGTTGGAATCAATCCTTTAGCATATGACCACCAACGGAGTGTGTCGTGCTGATCGATTGGCCCCAAACCGGGTACGGTTTGTAATTAATAACTGGATTATTGACGAGTTGTGTCAATATCTGTCCGACGCAACAGTGAGTAATCGAGTTACTGTTACAAAGACCGGAGCCCCCACGACACCATTCCTCTAATTCTGTCAGAATCTTCGTACGGTCCAGTCTATCCGGTCTTAGCTCCTTATTTTTCATCCAAAATGGCGTGGGTTTTGATGGTCGATATTTTTCTGACATAATTCCCTTTTTGGAGCCAGTGTAACCTTTCTGTTACATTGGAGCTTGTACTCAATTCATTGGTGGTGATCCTTTCACGGACTTCTGTATCCTGAACGAGCTGGGTCCCACTGTTGTTTAATCCTAGTCCTTTATTCTGTCCCAAGGGTTTGATATTTCCTTCCGTGATGTCTGGGCTGTCTTGGTAACCGAGGTTGTGTGGAGGCTTTTGTGGACGGCAATAGGTGGCCTGATTGGGTCCCAAGTGTTTAGAGCGTAGGTTCTTGACATTTTCTTCAGACTTTGGTCGTTTCTTCTCTGCTTGTCTACCTGGCGGAGGGTGGAGTACTGTGTCGAAGTTCAAACCTGTTCTTGTAGCCTTATTCAGACTTTCCCTGAACATTGAGCTAAACTAGCTCACAATCTGACTCAGGGGATTCTTTGTAGTCCGTCAATCTGGGTTGAATCTAATTCTAATAACTGGTTCTTTCCAAAAGATCTCCCTGGTAGGTCAATCCATTAGTGATGTTTCATCTGTCGTCAATCCTTGCTGATTCTTTAGGTATCCTGGCGGCAAAGTCTTTTCTTTCCTCTCCCATTTCTATACGGGCACTGTAAGTGGTGGTGGCAGTCTGGCTATTATTTTGGTGGTCCATCTTATCTTTCTAACATACCTTACATCTAAATCCAACCACGTGTTTATTCATTATTTTCTGTCAGTATTCCTTTCTTCAATACTGGTATATTCTTGCGCTCCGTAGAGCGTCGACCATTTGGGTGGGTGAATTTTGTCAAGATCAATCCTCTTATATCCTTGTCTCGATAAACCGGTTTGTCTTTCAAGGAAGTCTTCTGGCCTTTCTGACATTGTCTGGCGGTCTAACTATCGCAACTCAGATTCTAGCTGGGAATGTGTCCTTTTTCTTAAATCATTTAATGGCGCTCTTCTTGTGCAAACCTTAGCCGTCATATTTACTTTTCCTCTGGGTGATTCCGATTTTTTTTTTTTGAGGTTGAAGCTTAAGTCCAATTATTTTCCTTTATTGCCTATTCTGACTCTGTTGTGTTTATCTGTAGGGCTGCCATTCTAGGGGTGCTGAGCTAAAGGTTGGTTATTTCTGGAATAATTCTTTGGCTAATTCCTTGTCCTATTATTCTCAGGAAACTTCTGACTCCTGTCACTGACATGGGTTGCTTTCATTCCATCATTACTTGGTTGTTGAGATCATTTTTATTCCACCTCTCAATGGTGATGTGTTACGGGGAAGAAGTCTTATTTAACTCAGTAAATTTTTTTTCCCAACTTTCACACAGTTCATGAGTCCAAAACAACTGCTTTATTACCAATATATTGTTCAGACCTTACATTCTTGATAGTACAAGTTGATCCTAATCTTTATCCCTTGGATCTCCATATCCAAGTTACCACATTCAAATCTAGCTATTAGTCTACTTCCGGTTGCTTGGAATTTCCAGCAATTCCTTATTAACGGTACTGGTTGCGATTGTTGTTCCTTTGGACGTGACATGATTGGATATCTTCGGCTGGTGTCTTTCCTTTGTCCCATCTTGTATCTTATTCCTTGGGTATCTCTGCTTCTGCTGTTGCGGTGGACGGGTTACTAGCTGTCGGTTGGTGGAGGGGAGGGTCTATCATCTGCGTCATGGCTACCAGGGACGATAGACTTTTCTTTGGGCAATTGCGTCTGAAATGTCCCATCTGTCTGCAATGATAGCATTTAGCCAACTTCGTGGGGCAATTGCGGGCGAAGTGGTCTCTATTGTAGTTGTAGCACTTAACTGATTTGGGCTGAGGTTTCGCAGGTGTTGGTTGCTCTTCTTCTATTGAATGTTTCTTGTTAGGGAATCCTTGGGTGAGGACTGGGGTCTTTCCTCTGGTCTGGGTAGGAGTCGGTTTCCATGTCTGTTGAATTTTTCTCTTTCTCTTTTTCATCATTTTTAATTTATTCCGGGCTTCTTCGATTGCTATCTGTTTGTCCATTTCTGACGATATGTCCTTTATAGCTGAGGTGTGGAACTTCAAGCTTCTCTGTAATCCTTCCAAAGATTCTTTCATCCTACTAGCTTGAGTGTCCATCTCCTTGGGAATATCACTGGTAAAGTAGTTGGATTCATGCAGATATCCCATCGTTGTACTTTCCTCTTGTCTGTCCAGATTTCCTTGGTTGTGTCCTTGAGGTTTTTCAACTAGCCGTTCGAAAATTCTTTCCAATAACTGCGTATGGTGCCTTTCCGCTTGTTGTCTGTTTCTTTCCATTATGGTCAGTAATTGAGCTAGGTTGACTGGGTGATTTACTGACTCTTCATTTCTCGCCGAGCCGTCATGCAGAATTTTGATCCAAAATCTGCCATGGTCTCAATCGACTTTCTTTCTGGCCTGCAGCAGGTTTTGAGGAAAGCGAAAAAGACGAGTAAGAATTTAGGGCATGGGGTGAGAATAGCAAGAATAGATGGGGCTCAGATGAATTGAGGGAACCTTTGAATTAGACGGGGATATATAGATAGTTTAAGCAATCAAAATCACAGAGATAGGGAACTTAGCAATTTTTATAAGACATGGATCATGCACAAAACCATTTTAAGGTTCGGCATAACCCATTTTACATTACAAAAGCCTAAAACAAAGAAGGGTACAACTTCTACGACTAACGGTCTAACTCTGCCGTGGCATCATCTCCAAGTCTTTGGCGAAGATCCGCGAGGATTTTGAATTTTAGACAGGCACGAAACCTTTTAAAACAAAGCGAGAGGGATAAGAAGCTTCTAAAGAAGACAAGGTAGCAGGGAAGAAAGAGACAAGCAATAATACTTATATTTTCGAAATTCATTTTGTTTGTATATCAAAATAAGTTTTGAAAGGTTTCCTAATCCAACTTAAGGTCTTAATCTATGGTCAAGCCAAGGCTCTGATACCACTTGTGACGGCCCGCCTTTTTAGGGGCAGATCCAGACGCCTCGACAGCTACCAGGATGATTAGCTGCCAGAACCAAGCATATTATTGCCAGGCAAAAGTCAAATTCCAACATTTTTATGCAATATAAGGCCTAACGGCCAAGGTTTTTACAGAAGAGGGCGCAGCAGGGCCCGAATAACTTACAAGCAAAACACCGCACAGGCAGGCCTGAGCAAAAGACTAAGACCTCAAAACCAAATAGCCATCTACGCATTCCTGGAACGCTTTCAGCTTCTTCAATCTCTGAAAGGGGTCGGGGTTGCAAGGGTAATCTGAGGAGTACTCAACAAGTCGTACGGAAAACACTGAATATTACATGCAAGGGTGTAGCACAATATTGGTACAAGGTTAAAGTATTTGTGGATGCAGTTTTATTTGTAACATCATTTTACATTTAAAACACAATCCATAATAATAGTAATCCAGGGGGGTTCCATTCACAAAGTCATCACCATTAAACCACATTCTCAAAACATGCACCAAGATCTACTTGAGCTAGGTTACGGGATTCACCCCAATTAAACTTAGCTTCATTTACCGGAAGCACGACGTATTCGAATACCATTTATTCACTCTGCAGAGGTGTTCAGCTTTACCCACAAGATTCCACGATCGTTAATGCCAACTCGAGTTTAACACGCAACTTAAATGCGTGCGGCCGGATCGAGGTTATCATAGCTTTTCGTTGGACATTTCCCTCTTTAGTCCCTATCCGGTAGAGTTCGTCCACATTAACCGGGGTCCCCACCGCCGGTGTGGAGTTCTTGGTCCCGCCATCGTGGACACCTACCGTTGTGAACCCGAAATGCCACAGTTTCCTCGTGCACACTTTCGTTTCACCCCTATAATCATTGGACCATCTCCCACACCCGGGGAAGGTAACCCTGCTCCTATAGGTATTCCGAGGGAAAGTACAATGTACCGAGCTATGTTGAGTCAAGCCAACGAAGTTGACCGGCCCAACCTGTGGTTGAACGAGTTTGTAAGTTATTTACTTTGCTCAAGGGGATTATTATCCTTACATTGCCAAAGACCAAGCCTTTTTCCGATCCACAAACCAATCCGGTACCAACTGTACCAGCCACCACAACCAACCATGGCATTAATCATCAGCCGGGGATTGGAACTCATCCACTCCGGGATTTATCCAATTCTGTCCCCCAAACCGTAGCACTTTTCCAAACAGAACCGAACCAAGGTTCGGCAGCCTTTCATTTCCATTCTAAAAAAAGCATTTGACTAGACTAATAAGATAATAATAATTAATACCGGAATATTAATTAACCTAAGGTTACAATGATATAATTAGGTTCAAAAAATTTCAAGGAAGTCTCATGAGCAAATCGGCATTAACTAAGAATCATGTCATTCTAAACTAAACAGATTTGCAATATTTCAATATACAGTAAAGTAATGCGGTAGAAAATAGTAATTAACTATAATAAGGCATGAATAGGTTCAATATGTTCAAAGGTGTACGGCTTGCCTTGCTGGCGATTGGATCGGACGAAGTGTCGTTGACGCGGTCGAAATCGGCTCTTTGTCGGATCCGGGTCCTGCTCCGGGAACTGCGGCGGCTCCTGGAATCGTCCGACGTCCGGATCTAATGCGAAGAGGACGAACGACAAAAAAGAAACGAAAAACGAAAAGAAACTAAAATGAAAACGGAAACGGAAACTGAAACCGAGAACGAAACGGGCCAGGAGAGAGAACAGGGGTATTTCTGGCATTTTGGGTTTTTAGAGACTCCGGATTGTGGAACGGAGGGCATTTTTGGACTCAGTGGGTCGAAACGGTTCGGAATATGTATTTTTGGCTATTTTTGGTTTTTCTGGGATTTTTGGGTATTTTTGGGCATTTTTGGATATTAAAAAGAATTAAAATGGAGTTTTGGAAATTGAAAATCAAAAACGAAAATGGGAAACGTACTGTTCAAATGGGCCGCGCCAAAAATCAAATTCGGCCCGGCTCGGCCTGGGTGGCTTATCGGGTCGCCCAATCTCACGGCCAGCCGCCGACAGTGGGCCGGCGAGGAGAGAGAGAGGGAGTCTGACGCGTGGGCCATGGGTGTCAGCGGCGGGGGAGTGAGGGGGTGGCTGCGGGGCGGGTTGCCTGGTAGGTGGGGCCAGGCGAGGGGGTGAGAGAGGGGCTGGCGAGTGGGCTTTAGCCCACTCGGGTGCGCGCAAGGGGAGGGGCAGGGCTAGGGTTAGGGCGACGGTGGCGGCGGTGGGAGCTTGCGGCGGCGGCGGCTTGGCGGCGGTGGCCGGAGCTGGGGAGAAGGAGAGGGAGAGGGGAAGGGAGGGCTCACCACGGGGAAGAGGCGAGGCGGGGCAAGAGAGTGGAGGGGCGAGCGGGTCTCGACGGCGGCGCGGGGAGAGGGAGAGCTCACCGTGGGGCGGGGGAGTGGGGTGAGGAAGCAAGTGGGGCGGGGCTTTTATAGAGCTCGACGGGGAGAGAGAGAGGGCGAGGGCGGCGTCACGGGCGCGGCGGCGGAGGACGTGACGGGACGGCAGCGGCGACGGGACGTGTCACGCGGCGCGGGGCTCGGGACGGCAGCGGCGGAGCCAGCGGTAGGGCACGGAGTGCCCTACGGGCTTAGGCGGCAAAGCGGTCACGCGGCGCAGGCGCGAGTCACGCAAAGCGGCGGGCGAGCAGCCGCAGCGGCGCGGCAGCGTCGCGTGAGGCGGCCGAGCCGGGCGGCCGGCAAGCGGGCAGCGAGCTAAGCCGGCGGCGGAGGCGGCGCCGGAGGCGGCGGAGACGGCCGGCAAAACGGCCGGAAGGCCCAAAAGGTAAACGCCCCCAAAACCCAAATTTAATTCAAATCCAAATTTTGAATAGATTCTGAAAAATTCAAAAATTCATTTTGAATTTTTTTTTTGATGGTTGTTTCAACCTACCCCACTTAAAACAAATCTCGTCCCCGAGATTTATTCCTCCTGGGAGAAAGGTTGTGAAACTGCTGCTACTAACCTGATTCCTTTTTCCAAGGTTTCCTTGAGTACGTGATTCTTCCACCGTACTCGGTAAATTCTGATAGTCTTAAAAATCTGCTCTCCATGATTTCCAAGATCTTGACCGTTCTCTTATGGAGAATCGTACTGGGAATTCAAATCCTTTGGGTAGCACTTGTCCTGACTGCTGATGGAAATGTCCTCTCTGAGGCATACTGTGAATTTCCAAACAAATCCTGAACCAAACTGTAACTTGCATGCCATTCCTCTAATTCTGTCAGAATCTTCGTACGGTCCAGTCTATCCGGTCTTAGCTCCTTATTTTTCATCCAAAATGGCGTGGGTTTTGATGGTCGATATTTTTCTGACATAATTCCCTTTTTGGAGCCAGTGTAACCTTTCTGTTACATTGGAGCTTGTACTCAATTCATTGGTGGTGATCCTTTCACGGACTTCTGTATCCTGAACGAGCTGGGTCCCACTGTTGTTTAATCCTAGTCCTTTATTCTGTCCCAAGGGTTTGATATTTCCTTCCGTGATGTCTGGGCTGTCTTGGTAACCGAGGTTGTGTGGAGGCTTTTATGGACGGCAATAGGTGGCCTGATTGGGTCCCAAGTGTTTAGAGCGTAGGTTCTTGACATTTTCTTCAGACTTTGGTCGTTTCTTCTCTTCTTGTCTACCTGGCGGAGGGTGGAGTACTGTGTCGTAGTTCAAACCTATTCTTGTAGCCTTATTCAGACTTTCCCTGAACATTGAGCTAAACTAGCTCACAATCTGACTCAGGGGATTCTTTGTAGTCCGTCAATCTGGGTTGAATCTAATTCTAATAACTGGTTCTTTCCAAAAGATCTCCCTGGTAGGTCAATCCATTAGTGATGTTTCATCTGTCGTCAATCCTTGCTGATTCTTTAGGTATCCTGGCGGCAAAGTCTTTTCTTTCCTCTCCCATTTCTATACGGGCACTGTAAGTGGTGGTGGCAGTCTGGCTATTATTTTGGTGGTCCATCTTATCTTTCTAACATACCTTACATCTAAATCCAACCACGTGTTTATTCATTATTTTCTGTCAGTATTCCTTTCTTCAATACTGGTATATTCTTGCGCTCCGTAGAGCGTCGACCATTTGGGTGGGTGAATTTTGTCAAGATCAATCCTCTTATATCCTTGTCTCGATAAACCGGTTTGTCTTTCAAGGAAGTCTTCTGGCCTTTCTGACATTGTCTGGCGGTCTAACTATCGCAACTCAGATTCTAGCTGGGAATGTGTCCTTTTTCTTAAATCATTTAATGGCGCTCTTCTTGTGCAAACCTTAGCCGTCATGTTTACTTTTCCACTGGGTGATTCCGATTTTTTTTTTTTGAGGTTGAAGCTTAAGTCCAATTATTTTCCTTTATTGCCTATTCTGACTCTGTTGTGTTTATCTGTAGGGCTGCCATTCTAGGGGTGCTGAGCTAAAGGTTGGTTATTTCTGGAATAATTCTTTGGCTAATTCCTTGTCCTATTATTCTCAGAAAACTTCTGACTCCTGTCACTGACATGGGTTGCTTTCATTCCATCATTACTTTGTTGTTGAGATCATTTTTATTCCACCTCTCAGTGGTGATGTGTTACGGGGAAGAAGTCTTATTTAACTCAGTAAATTTTTTTTCCCAACTTTCACACAGTTCATGAGTCCAAAACAACTGCTTTATTACCAATATATTGTTCAGACCTTACATTCTTGATAGTACAAGTTGATCCTAATCTTTATCCCTTGGATCTCCATATCCAAGTTACCACATTCAAATCTAGCTATTAGTCTACTTCCGGTTGCTTGGAATTTCCAGCAATTCCTTATTAACGGTACTGGTTGCGATTGTTGTTCCTTTGGACGTGACATGATTGGATATCTTCGGCTGGTGTCTTTCCTTTGTCCCATCTTGTATCTTATTCCTTGGGTATCTCTGCTTCTGCTGTTGCGGTGGACGGGTTACTAGCTGTCGGTTGGTGGAGGGGAGGGTCTATCATCTGCGTCATGGCTACCAGGGACGATAGACTTTTCTTTGGGCAATTGCGTCTGAAATGTCCCATCTGTCTGCAATGGTAGCATTTAGCCAACTTCGTGGGGCAATTGCGGGCGAAGTGGTCTCTATTGTAGTTGTAGCACTTAACTGATTTGGGCTGAGGTTTCTCAGGTGTTGGTTGCTCTTCTTCTATTGAATGTTTCTTGTTAGGGAATCCTTGGGTGAGGACTGGGGTCTTTCCTCTGGTCTGGGTAGGAGTCGGTTTCCATGTCTGTTGAATTTTTCTCTTTCTCTTTTTCATCATTTTTAATTTATTCTGGGCTTCTTCGATTGCTATCTGTTTGTCCATTTCTGATGATATGTCCTTTATAGCTGAGGTGTGGAACTTCAAGCTTCTCTGTAATCCTTCCAAAGATTCTTTCATCCTACTAGCTTGAGTGTCCATCTCCTTGGGAATATCACTGGTAAAGTAGTTGGATTCATGCAGATATCCCATCGTTGTACTTTCCTCTTGTCTGTCCAGATTTCCTTGGGTGTGTCCTTGAGGTTTTTCAACTAGCCGTTCGAAAATTCTTTCCAATAACTGCGTATGGTGCCTTTCCGCTTGTTGTCTGTTTCTTTCCATTATGGTCGATGGTGAGCTAGGTTGACTGGGTGATTTCTTGACTCTTCATTTCTCGCTCATTTGTCATGCAGGAATTTTGATCCAAAATCTGTCATGGTCTCAATCTGACTTTCTTTTCGGTCTGCAGCAAGGTTTTGGAGGAAAGCGAAAAAGACGAGTAAGAATTTAGGGCATGGTGTGAGAATAGCAAGAATAGATGGGGCTCAGATGAATTGAGGGAACCTTTGAATTTAGACGGGGACATATGGATAGTTTAAGCAATCAAAATCACAGAAATAGAGAACTTAGCAATTTTTACAAGACATGGATCATGCACAAAACCATTTTAAGGTTCGTCATAACCCACTTTACATTACAAAAGCCTAAAACAAAGAAGGGCACAACTTCTACGACTAACGGTCTAACTACTGCTGACGGCATCATCCCCAAGCTGCTGGCGAAGATCGGCGGGGATTTTGAAATTTAAAAGGGCAGGCGACGAAACTTTAAAACAAGATCGGGAGGGATAAGAAGCTTCTAAAGAAGACAAGGTAGCAGGGGAAGAAAGAGACAGCAATAATACTTATATTTTCGAAATTCATTTTGTTTGTATATCAAAATAAGTTTTGAAAGGTTTCCTAATCCAACTTAAGGTCTTAATCTATGGTCAAGCCAAGGCTCTGATACCACTTGTGACGGCCCGCCTTTTTAGGGGCAGATCCGTACGCCTCGACAGCTACCCAGGATGATTAGCTGCCAGGAACCAAGCATATTATTGCCAGGCAAAAGTCAAATTCCAACATTTTTATGCAATATAAGGCCTAACGGCCAAGGTTTTTACAGAAGAGGGCGCAGCAGGGCCCGAATAACTTACAAGCAAAACACCGCACAGGCAGGCCTGAGCAAAAGACTAAGACCTCAAAACCAAATAGCCATCTACGCATTCCTGGAACGCTTTCAGCTTCTTCAATCTCTGAAAGGGGGTCGGGGTTGCAAGGGTGAGTACGGGAGTACTCAACAAGTCGTACGGAAAACACTGAATATTACATGCAAGGGTGTAGCACAATATTGGTACAAGGTTAAAGTATTTGTGGATGCAGTTTTATTTGTAACATCATTTTACATTTAAAACACAATCCATAATAATAGTAATCCAGGGGGGGTTCCATTCACAAAGTCATCACCATTAAACCACATTCTCAAAACATGCACCAAGATCTACTTGAGCTAGGTTACGGGATTCACCCCAATTAAACTTAGCTTCATTTACCGGAAGCACGGCGTATTCGAATACCATTTATTCACTCTGCAGAGGTGTTCAGCTTTACCCACAAGATTCCACGATCGTTAATGCCAACTCGAGTTTAACACGCAACTTAAATGCGTCGTGCGGTCGGATCGAGGTTATCATAGCTGCTGGACATTTCCCTCTTTAGTCCCTATCCGTAGAGTTCGTCCACATTAACCCGGGTCCCCAGCGGCCGGTGTGGAGTTCTTGGTCCCGCCATCGTGGACACCTACCGTTGTGAACCCGAAATGCCACAGTTTCCTCGTGCACACTTTCGTTTCACCCCTATAATCATTGGACCATCTCCCACACCCGGGGAAGGTAACCCTGCTCCTATAGGTATTCCGAGGGAAAGTACAATGTACCGAGCTATGTTGAGTCAAGCCAACGAAGTTGACCGGCCCAACCTGTGGTTGAACGAGTTTGTAAGTTATTTACTTTGCTCAAGGGGATTATTATCCTTACATTGCCAAAGACCAAGCCTTTTTCCGATCCACAAACCAATCCGGTACCAACTGTACCAGCCACCACAACCAACCATGGCATTAATCATCAGCCGGGGATTGGAACTCATCCACTCCGGGATTTATCCAATTCTGTCCCCCAAACCGTAGCACTTTTCCAAACAGAACCGAACCAAGGTTCGGCAGCCTTTCATTTCCATTCTTAAAAAGCATTTGACTAGACTAATAAGATAATAATAATTAATACCGGAATATTAATTAACCTAAGGTTACAATGATATAATTAGGTTCAAAAAATTTCAAGGAAGTCTCATGAGCAAATCGGCATTAACTAAGAATCATGTCATTCTAAACTAAACAGATTTGCAATATTTCAATATACAGTAAAGTAATGCGGTAGAAAATAGTAATTAACTATAATAAGGCATGAATAGGTTCAATATGTTCAAAGGTGTACGGCTTGCCTTGCTGGCGATTGGATCGGACGAAGTGTCGTTGACGCGGTCGAAATCGGCTCTTTGTCGGATCCGGGTCCTGCTCCGGGAACTGCGGCGGCTCCTGGAATCGTCCGACGTCCGGATCTAATGCGAAGAGGACGAACGACAAAAAAGAAACGAAAAACGAAAAGAAACTAAAATGAAAACGGAAACGGAAACTGAAACCGAGAACGAAACGGGCCAGGAGAGAGAACAGGGGTATTTCTGGCATTTTGGGTTTTTAGAGACTCCGGATTGAGGAACGGAGGGCATTTTTGGACTCAGTGGGTCGAAACGGTTCGGAATATGTATTTTTGGCTATTTTTGGTTTTTCTGGGATTTTTGGGTATTTTTGGGCATTTTTGGATATTAAAAAGAATTAAAATGGAGTTTTGGAAATTGAAAATCAAAAACGAAAATGGGAAACGTACTGTTCAAATGGGCCGCGCCAAAAATCGACCGTCCGGCATTAAAGCGGGTGGCTTACTGGGCCGGCCCAATCTCACGGCCAGGCCGGCCTGACAGGTGGGCCCGGCGCAGGGAGAGAGAGAGGGAGTCTGACGCGTGGGCCATGGGTGTCAGCGGCGGGGGAGTGAGGGGGTGGCTGCGGGGCGGGTTGCCTGGTAGGTGGGGCCAGGCGAGGGGGTGAGAGAGGGGCTGGCGAGTGGGCTTTAGCCCACTCGGGTCTTATAAGGAGAAGCGGGGAGCTAGGGTTAGGGCGACGGTGGCGGCGGTGGGAGCTTGCGGCGGCGGCGGCTTGGCGGCGATGGCCGGAGCTGGGGAGAAGGAGAGGGAGAGGGGAAGGGAGGGCTCACCACGGGGAAGAGGCGAGGCGGGGCAAGGGAGTGGAGGGGCGAGCGGGTCTCGACGGCGGCGCGGGGAGAGGGAGAGCTCACCGTGGGGCGGGGGTGTGGGGTGAGGAAGCACGTGGGGCGGGGCTTTTATAGAGCTCGACGGGGAGAGAGAGAGGGCGAGGGCGGCGTCACGGCGGCGGAGGACGTGGACGGACGGCAGCGACGGACGTGTCACGCGCGCGCGGGCTCGGACGGCAAGCGAGCGGCCGCGGTAGGGCACGGAGTGCCCTACGGGCTTAGGCGGCAAAGCGGAGTCACGCGCAGGCGCGAGTCACTGGCGAGGCAGCGGCGCGAGCAATGGCGCAGCGGCGCGCGCGCAGCGCGGCGTGGCAAAGCGGAGGCGGCCGAGCGGGCGCCGGCGGGCGGGCGAGCCAAGCCGGCGTGCGGCGGAGGCGGCGCCGGAGGCGGCGGAGACGGCCGGCAAAACGGCCGGAAGGCCCAAAAGGTAAACGCCCCCAAAACCCAAATTTAATTCAAATCCAAAGTTCAAATCCAAATTTTGAATAGATTCTGAAAAATTCAAAAATTCAATTTGAATTTTTTTTTTTTTGATGGTTGTTTCAGCCATGATAAACTTTGATTGTATTGGAAATGCTGACGATGAATTGAGAATTTCTGGTGTTCCTAAATGAATCGAGTATTTTTGGCATTCAGTTCTGATGGTTGCTTTGTGTTCATTGCGATCATGTTTAATTCAAAACCAATGACATACAATTACAAACCCTTCTTACCTATTTGAATAAGGGTATTTTGGATATTTCGCGCTTCAAGACAAAAAGGCAGTAAAGAAAAAGTTAGATTGCCAAACACATTAGCTTGATTTAAAAGCAAACTGTTTACAATCTTCTTAAGCTGTGTAAGCATCTTAGGCCAAAAAAAACTAGCTTTAGGTCCAAAAGCCTACCTTTTCCACAAAACTAGGCAGTCTCTCTTCCGCATCACAAACCAGAACCGGCCTATTATATACAGAAAGACTGCGCACACATCAAACAATCTAAACACACGATTAAGGACAGTAGACAATGTTAGAATAGTCCCACATTGGTTGTGGAAGGGCAAAAGACCTATCTTATAAGTGGGGAAGTCCCTCACCTCTCAAGCTAGCTTTTGGAGTTGAGAAGGCCCTTACGATTCAACAATTGGTATCAGAGCCCGATTCTAACATATTTGGCCCGATGGACACTAGGGTGTGAAGGCCTGATGGACCGTGGCCTGAGGGACCGTCGGTGTACGGTGAAAGAACAGTGAACGGCTGAGAGATATCAATGTGTGAAGGGGGGATTGTTAGAATAGTACCACATTGGTTGTGGAAGGGCAAAGGACTTAACTTATAAGTGGGGGAGTCCCTCACCTCTCAAGCTAGCTTTTGGGGTTGAAAAGGCCCTTACGATCCAACAGACAATAATTAGAATGCATGACAAGAGTTCTAGTCCACAGCTTGCCAAGACAAATGTAGAGCCTGCTCAAATGGTAACTTACAGAGCATAATAGCCGGTACTACTAGTCTTGTATTTTAGTCCAGAAAGATGTTGATAAAAGTACAAGTACGCCAAGTCGGCATACAAGGCGCAATTTCATGGGGCCACGACAGATTAAAGCTATGCAAAGATCTGAAAAGCTAAAGCTGAATACAAGTGCAGGATCTTTACTTGGTTATTGATTCAAAATAAGTTTGCTATCTATGTGGCTCCAGGGAAGACACAACCGCTCACCTAATGCTACTTTGCCCTTTCGCAAAGTAGACTTGGACTCTCTTGTTCAACCGACTGAGTCTCCAATCACCCTTTCAGCCAACAATTTTGACGACGCACACTGTCTCCTCTTGGTAGCACATCACTCATAGTTTCTCCCCAAAAGATCGTGGTAGGGCATTTGATGGGATCCTAATCTACGGTTTCTGGAATATCTGGAAAGAACGGAATGCACGCCACAGATTCTACATGAAGTCTGCAATTTCGAGATGGCAAAGAGGCTGCTTCCTACCTCTCAACCGGCACCCTAGCTATTGTTCTCTCATGTCTCTCTTTCCTTTTAGGCTTTTCTAAGTTTTCCTTTTGTCATTATTTTTTTGTGAGCTCTTTTACAGTGGATTATACTTGTAGTATATTATGGTAGTATAAATTAGATCTAACCATTGATTTGGTGGGGTATTATGGACTTTTACAAATAAAAATATTACATTTTAAAAGGGTATTAACGTAATTTTAGCGAGTCGTCGAGGTCCTCCGACGCGCTATGAACTGACGGAGGGAGGGCTTCCGGTGAGGATAAAGAAATGGGCTTCGGGTAGGTGAAAAAAAATTCATTTACCGTTTTACCCATCCGCTGTATTGAAATTTTTTACAATTCTACCCATCCTCATATTTTACTACATATACTACACATGGTAGTATAACTTGATCTAATCTATTTTTAACCTTTGGATTAAAGACAATGAACGGTCCATATTCATTGTTGTGCATTGTAAAAGAACTTTTTTTGTACCCTTCGTTTTGTTCGCCCGTGAGGCGATTTCTGTATCTGGAACCTCTCTCCTTTAATGAATGGCAGAGCTCCTGCCACCCGTTCAAAAAAAAAGTACGAGTACAGCTGATGCTATCCTAAACACATGTGGAAAATAAAGTGCAACTTTGCACCACCTTATTAGATCAAATCAACCTGGAAAACATGGTGAAGATAACAAACTCTTCATTGATATTGATGTCACGCTCATGTTCCACAAACATATTGAGTCAATGCTTCAGGCGTGTTTGGCAGAGGTCCAACTTCACCAGATTCGTGGAGTTGGTGGAGCTGGGTATTCCTAGCTTCACCATATTCGTGGAGTTAGAGTTGTGGATATATTAAGAGTATTTAAGTATATCATCTTGTTTGTATTTTAGAATAAAATTATAAACTTAAGTCACTTTATTTTAGTCTACAAGTTTCAGCTCTGAGGTGGAGCAGGGATATGGGGCTCTGCCAAACAGGACCGATATCGAACACTAGCGGTTCGGGCCAGTACAGGCCCCAAAAGAATTGCACAGACATATCATTAGAATGACAATAATAGCAAAACAAAAGAAGAAATAGACCGAGAGGTCAATGGCAAGACACAAACAATTGCAAGGACATAGCAATTGAACTGTAGAATGACAACATTAGTATAAAAGTATCATCATATTGAGAGGTTAAATGGTGACAACTGCAAACATTTAACAACTGGAATAGTCGCTCACTGAACCGATATGCAGTTTGCTAAGATAAAATTTAATCAAGAGGCACGGATCAATTTACATAGAAGACCCTAAGTATGTAAGCTCCTGCAACAGACAAAAGGATTACCAGCAATTCTAGGCTTTCTAGTTCTATCATTTCCAGTCTTCAATCACTAAATCTTCTTTGGTTTGATACCCATCTCTATTTCTTTAAGCTTCAGCTCCAGCTCCAATCGCTCATTCTCCAGCCTCATCTTCTCGTTCTCCAGCATCATCATCTGCAATTCCCTGTCCTTCTCCTTGCTGAACCTCAGCCACTTGAAATGCCGTTGCTCAATTTTCAGCATATGAGCTTTTATCTTCAGGCGATGTTTCTCGATTTGAATCTCATGCATAGCAGGTGGATTCTTCTCAGTAGATGGACCGCCCAATCCCTCACAGAACATATTGTTCATGTCAATAGCAGCAGCTTCTGACAGATGAGACCCAAACTGGGTCTCCTCATGATCAAGCTTCAGCCTCTTTGCGCCGTGACTTCTGCCATGACGATCTTCAGCGCTCACCTCTATGCCATCATCGAATTCGTCGTCTTCGTCGCCGTCGTCGGAAAAAATCATCTGATCATCCTCATCATCACAACCAAATGAGCTCTTCTTTCCATGCTCATCATCTCTACTCCGAAGCGCTGAACGCAGCGACTTCTGAAGGGCCGGATCATCAAGTAGACACAGCCGGTTCCGGTTGTGGTACGAGCACATCTCCTCGTAGTGCAGATGCTTAGAGCTCAGAAGCTTCCTAGCCTCCTCCTTGAGCTTTCCCGGGAGGCTCATCACTTCAAGAAACGGAGGGTTCTCGACGATCTGGCACGTCGTTCCCCGGCCGAGAATCTCAGTCAGCCTCTTGTACCTCTTGTTCAGGTCATTGAACTTATCCTCGCACTGCTGCGGCGACACCGCCAGTCCCCTCTCGGTCATCGCCGTCGAGACCAGCTTCCACTTGCCCTTCCTCTTGAGCATGGCGTGCTTCCTCCTCCCGCCACTCGCGCCGTAGTCCACCCCGACGTCCTCGTCGATGTACGACGCGGCCGACACGAGCAGCTTGACCATGTCGCTGGTCCACTTCACCCGGTGCCACTGGGAGTGGGAGGCCGCCTTGCCGCCGCGGTCATGGTGGTGCCCGTCATCCGCATCCTCGTCGTCGCTCGGCGAGCTTTTCACCGCATTGCCCGAATCCTGCATCGGATACGGTGCGGGCACAGGGAGTATACCGTGGTGAAGCTGGGGCTGGGCGAAGCGGAACGGCTGCTGGTGCGACGGCGCCGACGCCTCCAGATCGAAAGGGGCTCCGGGGAGCAGGCTTCTTGGCAGCAAATTTCTCCCCATCTCCGAACAGACCCCCCCAACCCAAGTTGAGCTTCTCGCAAATTGCAGCCTCTCGCAGCACTCACAAGAACTGCGCCGGGAAACCTCACCAAACTCTTGAGGAAAGCAGGGGAAACCTCACAAGATCTGCCAAAAGGTGGGGCTTTTCTTGGACAGTCTGCAGAGGGAAGCAGAAACAGCCAAAGCTTACCGCAACCTGCGGCACGGCAACTGTAGCAAGGCCAAGAACAGGAAGGACCCCGGGAAGGGGCATACTAGGCAGAAAAATCAACCCGAAATCAGATCAGCCCACGCGAAATCCCCCTTCTTGGAATCAAGAAAGGAGACGAACTCAATCAGAGGGCAGCAATGCGAACTCCGTCAGGAGCAGCGAAGCAGGAGAGGAATCGCGGCCAATCCGGGCAGAATCCGGGTGGAATGGAAACAAAAGCGGGTGGCAAATCTACCTGCAGGAGGCAGGAGGGGTTTACCTTTCGGTGGCTTCTGGCAATAAGCGCGCGCGCGCGCGCACAGAAAATTCCTAAAGCAAACCTGGATGCTTCCAAGATCACTCGAAAAGGAGGTCGCCAAGTTGGCCGCAGGGGAGGGAGATTCGTGACGTCGGTGCAGAGCATTCGGCGCAACGGCGCGGCGGAGCGTGTGCGGCACCACACACACTAGGGGAGGTCTCCTCCTCTCCTCCCTTACACGTGGGCTCCGCTCGCAGGTGTGATGACGGCGGCAATGGTGATGGGATTTTCTTGGCCGGGCGTGCTGGACTGATGAGCTGACGTCGGCGACAACGGCAGGAGGTGCTCAAGGCAAGAGTTATTATTATTATTATTTTGATATCCTTTTTCTCCGAGGATCTTCGGGTAGATGAGATAATATCATGTCTTTTTCTGAAAGCTACATAAATATTAAATTATGAATAAAATATTAATAGTGATTATTTATCTTTTTATATGATTTAAAATTTATGTAACTTGTATTACAAGGAAAAACATAAAAACACTGATCTACCATATCACCAAGAGCAACGCCAACCAGTCAACGAATTTTAGAATGTTGGACTTTTTTTCTTCCTTTCTTTCGAACGCTACGAAATCATACTGTTTTGGTGAGATATTTTACAAAAATTTATGTGAAATTGTTGTATTTTATGAAGACCCTGGTGGCCTTTTGCTGTGAGTGCCTGTGAGTTTTGTGACGGAATTACTCCGGACAATAAGACTTATGAAAAGGGCAATCAATGGAAATGAACAACCTTTTTCACTTCTTTCCTAAAAGAGAAATTTTAGGGTTCATTATATTATTAGTATAGAGTAGATAATAAAAATTAGATAAGTTGATTTGTTAAGGTTGTTTCTATTACTCTATTACTAGAGGAAGTATAAAAAAACTGAAAAACTATTCTACAGTATACCGTTCCAACGGTATACCAATAAAACGCATGAAACTCGTGATTTTTTACACTGAAACTCATGAAACATAGCACTAAAAACTGATGAAACTAAACTTTGGAACACATGAAACTGATCACGAGTTTTATGAGTTTTAGGGGTAGTTCATCTCATAAAAAAATTATAGCTAACCTGATCTATTAGATCAAAAAAATAGTTTATATTAAATTTAGTGTACCGTAAAAAGTAGAAGAATTCTCGTGAAATCATGACTGATGGTTGAATGAAGTAGTTTATTTTTTACGAGAAAAAGAAAGCAAAGATCATACTCGCTCATTTGGTTCCTTTGCAAGTGGGGTGTTTTCACGTTAATTGTCCATATGAGCACGGAACCCCTTGCTTCTGGGCCTCAGTTCAACGATGATGGAAGCATCCTCTACAAAATGTGCCATGCATGGGTAACCGGGGAAGCACAGAGAATATGGCCAAATTCGAGTGTGATTCCTTCTTTTTTCATCGCAAACTTTTCAGTCAGAGCAGGTTCACATTACCAAAATCAACTAGAAAATTGCTCCTAGACCAATACCGATTTTCTATGAAAATCACTAAAAATCGTATGGTTTTAAAATCTAAATTTTTGAATTTTTTTTTTAAATCTACTAATTTTCTCTCGTTTTCGGCCAATTGAATGTTTATCAGAGACGATTTTTGAGGGATTTTCTTTTGATTTTTACCGATTATTACGATATTTACATTGCATAAATTTTTTCGAATTTTTTAATTTTTTTAATTTAATCAGTTTACCGACCGATTTTAGATACAGTATCTGTTCGAAAATCATGATTTTCGTGTGATCTCCCGGTCAGAGCTTGGTGAGACAAACCTAACAAAGGCTGCTCATCATCAGACCAGAGACTGACCAAATCGATCGTTGTCTGAAAATGTCTGCACCTGCATTGACAGAACTTCTCTTTTGAAGGAGGCACAGACAGAACTCTGAATCAATGAGCACGAACGATTGTAACGCACGTCAGTTACAGTCATTTTACTGTGAAGTGAGGACTGGATCATCGCAAGTTGCGGTTATGCACTTGGTTTCTCCAACCAGATGTGAGAGCTCAGATGGTCCTGAGGCCATCTCCGACAGTATTTCTCAAATTTCATTCCCTATATCCTCATATACAGAATTTTTTAAAAAGATTTCTTCTCTATATCTCTTTCCTCTCCAACAGCATTCCCCAAATCTCATTCTCTATTTTCTCACTCCTATATTATAATGATATTTCATAACCGCCATATGAGCCATGTTTAATTTTTAGCGGAAAAAATTTGATCGGCTATTTTTAATTGCAGGAATTTAAAAAATTTATTCTAATGGTCAACGTAACGGCTATATTGTAACGGCTATATTTTTAGGCTATATATATATAGCCATTTACACTTCCAAACCTGGCCCATTTCTGAATGTTCATTATCTAGTATATCTCAATGAGTCGTCAGAACTTAGTTCAGCATTTCCTCTCCGAAGACTCATCGTCGGATGACGACGATGAATCTCTTCTTATAGTAACATATCTAGCACAACAGCAAGATAAGTGTGTGAGTGCTCGACGCCATGGGGGTTCTATTGTTGGCCATCGATACATACATCGTGTAACACCATAATTTTTGCTTTTCATGAATTTAAATAGGAATTGGCACTTTTGTGAATTTTTGGAATTTTCTGGGATTTATTTGGATTTAATTGGAATTTATTTGAATTTATTCCCTTTTGAAATAATTAAAGAATTTAATTTTGCAAATAAAATTTTGTTGGAAATAATTTATTTGAGTCCAAAATGTTTCAAAATATTTTCTAGAATTTTTCTGGAATTTTTCTGAGTGTTTTGCTATTTTTAATGAATTAAATGAATTTCTGGGAATTAATTTTAATTATTTAATCGCTGGAAAATCAAGTGCGCTAGTACTGTTCATCCGACCGGACCCGAGTCCGAGTCAGACTCGAGTCCGACCCGGACCCGACCGCGCCAGCCGTCTCGACCGAACCCGACTCAGCCCTAACCCTCTCGACTGTCCGATCAAGATCGAACGGCCGAGATTGAGCCACGTCACCCGAGCCCGACCGAGCTAGCCAGGTCACCCGAGCCCAAACCCCTGTGCCGTTGGATCTTGATCCAACGGTCCACGTTGAGCCACGTCACCGAATCCGAATTGGATTCGGATTCCGCCGCCGCAACCGAGTGGACCTCGGTCTCCGCGCAATACACGGAAGCCGAGGCCCCTATTTAAAGTGTTGCCGCCGCCACCGTGTAGCCGACTTCCGTGCGCACCCGTAACCCTAGACCACGTCGCCAGCGCCGCCGTGGTTGCGCCGCAATCGCTCGCCGTAGTTGATTGAGCGCTCCGCCGCGGTTATCCGTCGATTCCGCCGCCGTTGAGTCCAGATCCGGAACCACAAGGACGAGACGCGTCGGAGGGTACCTTTCACTTCGCCGGAGCGTGCCCGCAACGCCGTCGGGAGCGTCGCCGTCCTCGTCTCCGGTGAGCCAGCTCCGCCGCACGCCATCGCCGTCGCTCGAGCTCGCTCCACCGTCCGATCAAGATCCGAGAGCCCAGATTCGTCCACGTCACCACGGTAAAATCTCACGTTGTATTTTCTAGATCTGTTTTCAACCGTTGGATCTAGATCCAATGGTTTAGATTGCGCCACGTAGCCGTAACCTCACCGTGCTAGGGATGATCTCAGCCGTTAGATCTAGATTGTACGGTTAGGCTTAGCCACGTTGTAAACTCTAGATTGGATCTTGGCCGTCCGATTAAGATCGAACGGTCTAGATGGACCGAGCCATTTTACACGCGTGAAACCCAGATCCGATCTGGGCCGTTGATTTTCAAATCAACGGCCGAGATCCAGCCACGTGGCCGGAAAGGTCGGCCGTCGCGTGATCGGTCGCGATCGCCGCCAGTCACCGGCCCGGCGTCACACGTGACGTCAGCGTGGGGCCCGCGTGTCAGCGGCCCAGTCAAACCGCACCATGACGTCACCGTGACGTCACGGTGGGGCCCAGCTGTCAGCTGTCCTCAGCCGTGCGTGATGACGTCACTGCTGACGTCATCCGAGGGGCCCACCTGTCAGTGAGACACGTGCGCCGTGGACCGGGTCCACGGTGGACCGAGCCAAACCGTGCGCCGGGTCCATGGACCCGAGGCGACGTGGCGGCCTCTGATTGGTCCACGTGTCATGCTGACGCAATAAATCATTTTCCGAAAAAGAAATTATTTAATTAATTCGGTTTATTGATTTCAAATTTAGATTCAAACTTCAAACGCTTATAACTTTTGCGTTCTAACTCCGATTTGAGTGATTCAAATTTCTAAATTTTCATAAAAATGAGACCTACTCAAATATGAAATTTAATTAATTTTTGACTATGAATATTTCTCTGTTTATATTTAATTAATGTTTTCTTTAAACTTTAAACGATTATAACTTTTGCATTTTAACTCCGATTTGGACGATTCCAATTTCTAAAAATTTATAAAATTGTCCTCTCTCTATTTATGGATTTTGTTTAGATGTTTGGACACTTTTTGTCTACTATTTTATTCATTTATTGCTATTTGCACGCGTTATGAGTAGACGTTGAGGTGCCCGAAGGCTTCGAAGGTGAAGTGTTGACCCAGGAGCCATCTCAGGACCAAGATCAAGTACTCTTTGAAGGCAAGTTGTGCTTTGACCATGTTGATCCCATTTTGAAATTAATTTGATTTAAATTATTGCATGCTAGTTCAATTGTAAAATGCTGTAATTGATTTTGGGAGATTAGTTAATTGCCTAGTTGCTGTATGCCACCTTGACATAGATAATTGTATGCCATGAACCCCTTGTCACCCTAGTTGAGGATTAAGTAGTTGGACATTATTAAATTGCCAACATGGGTATTTAGGCCGTTGTAGTATAATGCTTAGACCTGCCACGTATACCGGACATGATTTTGACAATTACTTGTTAACATTGACTTAATGAGATATGGAACATGTTTTTGAGAAGTGTCATGTGTTATTGATGATGATGTTGATGGCACGTGGTGCATGGTAATCAACTGGGAGTTTGATAAATAGATTTGGACCGGGGCATGTGGCAAGAAATGATCGGGTGGGCCAGTTGTGGCATCGGGAGCGTTGTTTTGGTTCTTCGGGTAGTCTTGCCCTGGTCAACATAAGGACTTAATCTTGCAAGCCTTTGAACTGAGTTAATCGTGCAACCACATGTCCATAATGGGACGGACCTAGTTGAGTAACTTACTAATAACTTGCAAGTGAAACCTCGGGTGTGAACTACACCCTTTGTGTAGCTTGAAAGGGGAGCATACCGATGCGATGGCATGGTACCCGTCCAACGGTATGTCGGTCCCATACTTCGCCTTGGTTAAGGGAAGGGATGGTGTATGGCAAAAACCGGAAAGGTTCACTTGTGTAGTTAGCCGTTTCCGAAAGGCTTTGTTACGATCACTCGCCTTTGTGGTGTTTGGCTGTATCTTGTGGGCAAAGTGCATAACCTCTGCAGAGTGTAAAATCTATTCAAATAGCCGTGTTCGCGGTATTGGACATTGCTCGGGGATTACAGTCAAGGGTTAGACTTTCTTGGAAATAACTTGAACTTGAGAGGTTTGGTTTGGTTAAATGATGATGTTGATGGAAATGTGGACTAGGAATGGGAAAGATGTTTATTTAACTCCTGGAAAAGTTATTGATCTTATACTTGTTTTTACTGCTTTCGAATCTACTTATGATACTTGTCAAATGCTGTTTACTGCAATTATACCTGGAACTATTCCTTTGTATTAAGCCATGCATGTAGTATGTTAGCTTGCATTCTGTGCATGACTTGCTGAGTACCAAGTACTCACCCTTGCCGCAAAACAACACCAGTTGAAGAAGAGGCGACGCCAGCTTTGGAGGAGGAATATCAGGAGGAGCCGTCTAACTAGGGATCGAGTCCAGTCAGTTGCCTGTGGCATATTGGTTGGCGCCACGCGTTTTCTTTATATTTTTCGCTGTAGATTTTATTTGAATAAGTCTTAGCCCTGTGAGGCGTACTTTTATAACTTGACCATAAGGTCGAGCAACCAGTTTGGTTATCTTAATTAAAGTACTTTATTATTATCGATGTGTATGATTGTGATATTTACCAATGTTGAGACTGTGTGCACTAGCGTGATCCTGGACTAGTGCTGAATACACAGAGGGTCCGGATTTGCATATTCGGGGCCCGACACATCGCAATAGAGAGGAAGGGCATGCCAGGCTATACCGAGACTATTTTGCTGATCCTTCGGTCTACGGCCCAACTTTCTTTCGGCGAAGGTTTATGATGAGAAATATTTCATTTCTTTGTATTTTTGATTGATCATCTTTAGAAAAGTACGCCTGTGAGGCGTACTTTTGTAACTTGACCATAAGGTCGAGCAACCAGTTTGGTTATCTTAATTAAAGTACTTTATTATTATCGATGTGTATGATTGTGATATTTACCAATGTTGAGACTGTGTGCACTAGCGTGATCCTGGACTAGTGCTGAATACACAGAGGGTCCGGATTTGCATATTCGGGGCCCGACACATCGCAATAGAGAGGAAGGGCATGCCAGGCTATACCGAGACTATTTTGCTGATCCTCCGGTCTACGGCCCAACTTTCTTTCGGCGGAGGTTTATGATGAGAAATATTTCATTTCTTTGTATTTTTGATTGATCATCTTTTCTATAGCTCATTCTTCTTTTCGGCGCAGGTTTAGAATGAGTCGTTATCTATTTCTTCGCAAATTGCATGCTATAGAAACCCATGATGATTATTTTGTTCAGAAAAGGAATTGTGCTGGAACTATCGGGTTATCTTCTTTACAGAAGGTAACTGCAGCATTCCAGATGATAGCTTATGGAGTACCGGCAGATGCTATTGATGATTGTCTACGGATTGCAGAAAGTACTACCATAGAGAGTCTTAAAAGGTTTGTGCGAGCTATTATTGTCCTCTTTGGAGATGAGTATTTAAGATCTCCAAATGAGAATGATACTGCTAGATTACTTGCAATCGGTGAGGAAAAAGGTTTTCCTGGAATGCTTGGAAGCATAGATTGCATGCATTGGAGGTGGAAAAATTGTCCTACAGCATGGCAAGGCTTGTATACTGGGCATGTACAGAAGCCAACAATAATTCTATAAGCTGTTGCCTCACAAGAAGCCGTTGGAAAAATTGTCCTACATCCTCTGCAAGCTCTACTTCATCTCTTTGCATTAGTTCATGTGATTGTATGGCAACTTGCTCTAAGCTGCGAGTTATAGTTTCGATGTCCATCAAAACGCTATTGAGTTCATTGGCACATTGAGATGTGCCAATACTAAAATTGTCTTCTACAATTTTGTTAAGGTCCAATGCGATGCTCTCTATTTGTTTTACTGTCCATGCCAAGCCTTTACTCAGTTTCTCTTGATCCTTGTCCATCTACATGTACAACAGGTATGCATAAACTAAAGGTATGTACAACAGGTATGCATAAACTAAAGATATGCACAACTGCAGTTAATAACAGGAACACAGTATAATAAGAAAATACATCTTGGATTAGGTATGCTACTTTGTCATAGCCAATATTCTTTTTCCCATTTTTGTATACTACTTTGGCATAGCATGAGACTAGAGTGAAACTACAGAGTGAGACTAGATTTATATCAGTGGTTTGAAGCAGTTGGACAATTGGTTGGTCTATGAGGTCTCCAATTTAGTGCGATTCTAATTGCGTCTGTATATAGTTGGAGCGGTGAACCTTAGAAGGATGCCAATTCCCGCTTCTCAGTTCACTGAAATGCTACGTGAGGACAATGTCCAAACATGGAGCTACCTGACCAACATCAGAAAGTGCATTATCACTATGGTTCAGGGCAAACAACTACACACCACAACAACACCAGGGCAATATTATTCTTGCAGCTCAATCGTGCACACCACAACAACAGAAATCACCTAAAGACAACTATTAGGATGAGCAACCTTGCAAAAATGGCTGACAGTGAATAGTTTGGCAGCTAAATCTACTGCGTACATGATAAATCAAAGCAAAGGAATAATCTAGTGTAAAGGTACTCAGTTATCTTGCCTATCATTAGACATGCCAAAAGGATGACGGGAACAATATGGTTTGATTAAACTTTGGTAGAATCAGCCAGGATCCAGAACACCACTCCTGATAATGCTCGTTAATTATCAGATGTGAACTCACTACGCACTACGCAAACTAAATCTAAATTTTTTTGATGGGATTACACATACTTTTCGCATGGATGGTCTCCTGCAGATCTGTGACCTTGGCCTGCAAAACGAACCAACGAATCAACTCAAGCCCAAACCTCCCCAGTTTCCACAAGATGTTAAACCCCAACCAAGAGCCAAACCTCATTCCCAAAGAACCGCAAGAACCGAACCCCTGGACAAAAATCAACAACCGCACGAATGAGCCTCGACACCGTGGAGAGAGACGTACCGAGTCCTTGACCTTGATGCCGCCCCTGACGACCTCCTGGCCACTCCTAGCATGGATCTCTTCGCGTGGGGGGACGCAGCGGCTTCTACACTCCTCGACAGCGCCGGACCGAGCGGCGGAGCTCAGGCTCCCCTCCTCAACAGCTGCTGTGACCGCTCATCTCGTCCAGGCGCTGGCTCCCCTCGGCGTTCATCCTTGTCGCGGGAAGGTTCGACCGGTGCGTGCGAGCGGATGAGGAATGGATTGGGGAAGGGAGCGAGCATCTGGAGATTTCGGGTTTCTCTCTCCCTTCCCTAAAAATACAGATGGTTTTTGGGCATCTGTTGGAGCGGCTCCCAGATCCCTTTTCACAGGTCGTTACTCAATTTTTATGCTACAGAAGTGTTTGGGGCATCTGTTGGAGGTGGCCTGAGCTCCTCTTATGTTTCTTTTCTCTGATTCCCGTCACAGGTGTGGCATGGGCAAGCCAATTGGCCAACCAAACACGTATGCATTCAGGAGTTGGTGTGACAAAAAGGAGTGGAGGACTAGAATGCTTGATGCGGTTAGAAATCGGTGTATGGGTGGTTTATTTCCTTTAATTTCAATGTAAGCATAGTTTAAAACCATATTGCCAAGCCAAGTGGAGGAAATGTAATGCCGGGACCCGAATTTGCAAATTCGGACCCTCTATGTGTTCAGCACTAGTCCAGGATCACGCTAGCACACAGTCTCAACATCGGTGAATATCACAATCATACTCAACAAAATAGTAAAGTACCTTAATTAAAATAACCAAACTGGTTGCTCGACCTTATGGTCAAGTTACAAAGGTATGCCACGCAGGGCGAAGACTTATTAAAAGAGAAATAATAGCAGCGGAAAATAAGATAACTTCGTGGCGCCATGCAGTATACCACAGGCAACTGACTGGGCTCGCTCCCTAGTTAGACGGCTCCTCCTGGAACTCTTCCTCCAAAGCTGGTGTCGACTCTTCTTCAACTGATGTTGTATTGTGGCAAGGGTGAGTACTTGGTACTCAGCAAGTCATGCACAGAATGCAAACTAATATACTACATGCATGGCTTGATACAAGGAATAGTCTTACAAGTTCATTTGCAGTAAAGTAGCGTGAGTAAATACAATAATAGATTGCAAAGCGGTAAAATGATAATGATTAGAGTACTTTTCACAAAGGTTCCATCAATAAAGCATTTCCCAAACCTAGATCCAACTTATCATTCCAAACCAACCATTCTTCCAAAGTCAAGTCATTTTGATGAAAGTCTAACCCTTGACTGTAATTCCCGAGTGATGTCCAAAACCGCGGACACGGCTATTCGAATAGATTTTACACTCTGCAGAGGTTATGCACTTTACCCACAAGATACAGCCAAACACCACAAAGGCGAGTGTCCGTAACAAAGTCTTTCGGAAACTTCTAACAGCACAAGTGGGCCTCCCCGGTTATTGAGCACTAATCCTTCCCTTAGCAAAGGCGAAGTCTAGGCTATTTAACCGTTAGATGGTGTAACATCCTCGTTTTGGTTTTCTGGAGAAAAAACCTAATTTAAATAAAGTAAATTCAAAAGTTGGAGTTTCTCTGGTGTTTATAATAACCTGGCATCCTTTCCCCTCCGAAATCGGGAATTCATTCCCTCCCGGGCGAAAAATCGGGTTTTCCAGTTCTCGCCGGTACCCGAAAATTTACCCGAGTCCAAAAGTGCTCCAAAAATCTCCAAACCACTTCTAAAATGTTCCAAATATTCCGAAATGATTTTAGGAATCATTCCCCGGATTTTTGGACATCCGTTCCTATTTTATCTCATGTGACTTTTGTTTAATGCCTGCGATCCGCGCCCGAATATCCAATTCCACAAAAATTATCCAAATTCAACCAAACCACTTCCATTGAGTTCCAAATATTCTAAAATGGCTCTAGGAATTTTTCCGGAATTTTTAGGCCATTTTTCCCTATTTTTCTCTAGGGCGAAACTTTCGCGTATAAGCCAACC
Source organism: Rhipidocladum racemiflorum (assembly GCA_036346355.1). Taxonomy (NCBI): domain Eukaryota; kingdom Viridiplantae; phylum Streptophyta; class Magnoliopsida; order Poales; family Poaceae; genus Rhipidocladum; species Rhipidocladum racemiflorum. The sequence goes on along the minus strand of CM070572.1, from coordinate 55,966,352 downwards.
ACTCCTGCATCGCCACGTGGCAAGTGAACAGTAGCTTCTTCCACCTTGGATTGGCCTGTGCGTGTTCTTGCCTGGGAGAAAAACAGAGAAGCTTCCCTTCTCTCCTCCATAGATCCAAATCCGTGTATCTCCCTCCATTCCACTCCAAATCGCGAACCGTCGGATCCGTTGGAATCACAACGGCCTCCTCTTTCTATCCATGGGGATAATGCACCCGAGATCGCGCTGGATTTTGAACGGTTGCGAGGAAACCGAAATCGACCTTTATGGTGATTACGCGGCCGTTTCTAATCCGGTTCGCGTGATTCCGCCCCTCATCTCTCCGTATAAGAGTCCCCTTTCCGGTGGTGTCACCCTCCTTTAGCCTCTCAAACCCAATCGGCCGCAAGATCAAGAAAACCGACGAACTCTTGTGTTCTTCGCGTTCTTCGTGTTCTTGCTCATATCTTCCACTCCGGTGGATCTTTCTTCCTCCTGTTCGTTTCTTTGTGTTAGCATGGAAGTCTAGTTGCTAATTCATCCGTCAATTTCAGGATTCCTCGACCGTGGGCGACGAATTTTGGATTTTGCTCGTTTCGGCCGAACCCGTGTTCATCGTCAATTTCATCCCCTTCGGTGAGAATTGGTCCAATTCCTCCCATCTACCAGCTCCTTAGGATGTCCTTTAGGTGGTACATCAATTACATTAGTTGGCCATATTCAAATTTCGTTCAAAATTCCTATTTTGGGGAAATTTGGTTCTTGCTCTGTTCTGCCGTGGCTGCCTCGCCGTGGCTGCCGGCCGGCAGCACCGTCGCCGCCCTGCCGCCACCGCCGGCAGCACCGCGCCGCCTCCGTGCCGCCGCTCGTCGGCCGACGCCGCCGACGCTGTTCTGCCCGCCAGCGCCGCCATGGCTGCCGCCTCGCCGTAGAGTGCCGACGCCGCGCTTCCGGCCATTCTTTGCCGTCATTGCCGGCTCCACCGAGCGCCGGTTCTGCCAGCCCCTCGGCCTCGCTGCCGTGGCGTTGCTTTGCTGCCAGCCGCTGTTGCCGCTGGCGCGGCGACGCTGCAGCGCCAGCGCTCGAGCCGCGTTACGCTTGCGGTCTCGCTGCGGCAACCCGCTGCCGCGCGCTTACTGCGCCCGGCCGGTGCCGCCGCGCGCCCGCCCGCCCGCCCGTTCGAGCCGCTGCTGGCTTCCTTGCCACGGCAGGCTGCCGCCCCAGCCACCCGCCGAAGCTGCCGTGGCAGCCCCTTGCCGGCGCCGATGCAGCTCCCTCCCTCCTCTGTTCTCCATGGCAGGAGCTTGAAGAAGCTCCTTTGAGCCAATGACAGGGAGGCCCCACTTGCAAGTGGCTAGAAGGAGTGGAAAATCAGCCCAAAAATAAAGATGTTAGGGAATATTCCTCAATTTCATGTTTTCCGGATTTTCCGAACTTCGGCGGCTCATATCTTTTCCGTCCGAACTCCGTTTGAACTCATTCAAATTTCTAAATTCATCATAAATCGAGACCTTCCTGCCAGTACTAATTTTATAATTTTTGGATTTTATTTATTTTCTGTTATTTATTTATTGCCTCGTTTTGCGTGTAGTCGACGATCCCTCCGCGACCGCCGATTCCGCCGCCGGACTTCTCGAGTTCGACACTCCCACCGCCGAAGAAGGCAAGTCTCCTTGATGCACTTTGCTCCTATGTTTACGAAATGTTTTCAATTGTTTATAAAGTTGCATGGCTATGTTTAATGAAATATGTCAAATATAAGAGCTAGTTATTCCGAACTTGTTGATTCCTCCATGACATTGTTAATCATATCCATTGTAACCCTAGAACATTGTTTATACCATGCCTATGTTTATATGGTATCCGTTGCTATGTAGTACGGTAGAATTGCTTAAGGCCTTTTCCGATGAAAATAACCCAGGGGTGGGATTATTCAAAAAGAATGTTATCATATGTGATTTGAAAGTTATTATTATGGTTTTGGTCCTGTTTTCTAAAATCAAAAGAAATGAAAAATGATTTTGACTTGGGCGGCATGGAATGTCGGGTGGGAGCGGATCAAGCCTTGATCCTTTTGTGCAAGTACCGCCCCAAGTCATATAAGGACCGACGCTTATGATTGCCATTTTAAGCATAACCGTACTACCACATGTCTATAATGGTACGACCTGGCTTACTAATTTGTAGAAGCCTAGCTTAGACTCACCACTTGGTTGAATGTGAATGCCGGTCGGAGGCAATGTGGTTTTTCTCACACGGCGTAAGAGGGGGCTTCTGTACTGGGTGGAGGGAACCCTAACAGCGGTGAAACCTCAGCGGGTGGGTCTAGTTAGGTAGATACATTGTAACGGCCTTGTCAAGATATCCCTGCCGGCACACCTAAGGAAGTGTGTTAATTGCATGGCAACAAGGGTATATCTTGTCTTGTGGGTAAAGTTGTACACCTCTGCAGAGTAAAACTATTCGAATAGCCGTGCCTACGGTCAAAGGCAAAGCGAAGAATGCTTTCATATTGGTAGACTTTGATTTTGTTTTTAAAACCAAAAAGTGTTTTGTTTTGGGGTTCGGGAGTGGTTAGAACTCTCGAATCTTTGTCAGCGGAAAGAGCCAACCCAGGTGGATAGAACCTGTTTTGCATTTGACGGATGGAGTCACACGATTAACCTTGATCTTTGACCAGTTGGCGGATAGAGCCCTTATATTAGTGATGGTGGATAGAACCTCACTGCAATATTAAATAATTCAATTGTGAAAAAGAATTGTAAAACAATGCTTTGTGAAATATATTACTTAAGTATGATTTAATCAAATGTGGCTTTATGCAAATAAACCCTATTAAGCTTCCTTTGGAAAGCCCATCATGATCATACTTTCCCGACTTGCTGAGTACTTTTGTACTCACGTGCTACACCAACATTGTAATCATCAGAAATTTATCAAGATGCCGAGGAGGAGGAGGAGTTCTTCGAGGAGGACTGCCAGGAGGACTAGTTGCGTTCCTAGTCGTCGTCTGTGGCGTTGTGGCGTTCGCTCGTTGCTTTCTTTTGCTTCCGCTGTTTTGAGTGTCCGGTCGTTGGACCGAGTATTGTAATAAGTGGCCATGTGGCCCATACTTGAATATTTATATTACAAGTTTCGTTTTGTTCAGCAGTGATGTATCATCGCGGATCGTGTGTACTAGCTACTGATCTGGGACTAGTACGGAAATACACAGGAGATTCTGGATAGCTGATCCGGGGTCCCACAGCGGTGGTATCAGAGCCTGGACGACTGTAGGACGTGACCTAGTTAGCATGGCAAAGCCTTAAGGACTTATATTTTATAAAAGTGTATTTGCAAAAGTTTAAGTTTCTTTGCTTCTATCTCTTCTATCTTAGTATCTTGTGCTCATCCTTTCTTTTATTTAAATTTTGGTTACTAATTCTGTCTGCTTTCAAAATTTGTAGATGTCGGTTTACACCACCTTTGCCGGCGAGGCTGGAGGCTTTTGCGAGGAGCTGTCACTGATGCTCCAGGAGCTGGGCTTTCCCCATCGCCCGGAGTATCGCTACCAGTCGATGCCTGGTCTTGTCCAGGACATGTGGCAGGTCCGCTTGCTAGTCTTCGCGAGCAGCCGCCTTCGCGTCGAGGACCGGCCGTTTTACTTCATGGCCGAGAGACCAATTCTGGCGTACACGCTTTAGGACGCGGCCAGAAAGGCTATCCTCATGTTGGGGCAGAGCTACCGCGATATGCTGGAGAACTCTCCGTACCGGCTGTTTCCCCGCTTCCAGGTTGGGCGGGTGTACAACCAGTTTAGGAGTTTGGCCCAGGAGAGGGACCCGACCGTGGTGCACTTGGGGTCACTCGTCCAGGCGCAGGATGAGGCCTATGTCCGGATGTCTGATGAGCTGCTGGGTCTGCGTCGGGACTTGACGGCAGCGAGAGAGAAGATCTCTCGGTTCGAGGAGGAGAGGAGGAGCATCCCATCGCCTCCACCGCCAGCTCCTGTGCAGGAGGCACAGCCCGTGGCGCCGCCACCACCAGCCCCAGTTCGGGAGGAACCGCCGGCCCACGACATCCCAGAGGACGCGCCGCCAGCCAAACGTCATCAAGGTCTGAGGCTTCGGACTACTGCGCGCAAGTCCGTTCGTCTCCCTTCGCCGCCAGGGTTTTCTCTGATTGCTTTGGCTGCCCCTGAAGGAGTAGGATCTTCGGCAGCAGCTTCACCTTCCCGCGGCGAGGCGAGGAGGAGGAGGAAGGACCGATCCCTGGCGTCTTCGGCAGCGACGCGAGTTCTTAGATAGTTTCAGTCTGCAGGATCTTAATTTTGTCGCGTTAGAGCGTAGAATAAGTGATTGCTGGATTGTATCGTGCCCTTAGGCATTTGTGATACAGCCACCTCCAAAACTATTTGATTTTAATTGAAGTTCAGTTGGTTTTTCCTTCGGTTGTGTGCTCTTTTGGTTGTGCCCTTGTGTTGAGGATGTGGTTTAGTTCCCCGTTGCTTACCTATGCTTCTCCCTCTTTCCTGGTGCTTGACTGCCTTGTGCAGATGGAGAACGTTGGTCGTGGTCGTGGCCGTGGAAGGCCCGCAGGCCGTGGTAGAGGCTGTGGACGAGCCCGTGGACCGGTGCACTTTCAAGAGGAAGCAGAGTATGTGGAGCCACCGCAGCCGCAAGGACAAGAGCAAGTGCAACACCCTGCCGCTCAGCACGATCCGCCGCCGCCCCCACCACCAGCTCAGCCGCCCAATATGGAACAAATGATGGCGATGCAGCTTCAGATTCTTCAGGCGTTAGCTCAGAACGTCCTGAACCAACCTCAAGCCGCGGCAGCACCCGCTCAAGCTCAACCGCCCCAATCTAAGTTCGGGGAGTTCATGAGGACTCGACCCCCGACTTTTGCTGGATCCGCAGATCCGCTGGATGCGGATGACTGGCTCAAGGAAGTTGAGCGTAAACTGCACTTGGCTCAGTGCGATGACATAGAGAGTGTGCAGTACGCATCTCACCAGCTCAAAGGAACTGCAGCCAACTGGTGGGAGAACTACTGTGCCGCCCATGCCGACCCGCAGAACATCCCATGGAATGAGTTCGTGGAAGCCTTCAGGGCTACTCATATCCCAAGGGGAATTATGGAAATGAAACGCCGGGAGTTTCACAAGCTTCAGCAAGGAAACTTGTCAGTATCGGAGTACCTTAACCGCTTCACACAGCTGTCCCGGTACACGACCGCAGATGTCGCGACTGACGAGGCCAAGATTTGGCGATACATGGAGGGCCTTGACCCCAACTTGAAGGTACAGCTGGTTTCGAGCGACTACCCGTCGTTCCAGCACATGATCAACAAGGCGCTGATTCAAGAGGATGCCCAGCGTCAGCTTTTTGAGTCGCGCAAGAGAAAAATGATGTTTCAGACTCGGTAGCCGGTAGCTTCCAGTGCCCGCGCACTTTTCAAAGAAGAAATCCACCGGCCAGCGGTAGCTGGGCCCCAGGACCCCAATGTCTACCCCACGCCCCATGGACAAGCCCTCGCGAGCACGAGGAGCTCAAGCTCAGAAGAGTGGGACAGCCATGGCAGGAGTGCAGTGCTTCAACTGCAGGGAGATGGGGCACTACGCCAACAACTGCCCCAAGAAGCGTCAGCCCGTCACCCCGGTGAGGTTTAACTTGGGATCGACGCCAGCCCGCGCCCCTGCGCCGGCTCAAGGAAGAGGAACCCCTCAGACTCCGCGCACGCCAAGGACTGCAGGAAGAGGGCGTGTGAACCACATCACCGCGGAGGAGGCTCAGGATGCGCCAGACGTGGTTTATGGTAAGTTCCATGTGAACTCAGTACCTGCTTCAGTTCTGTTTGATTCTGGTGCAACGCATTCATTTATATCCGAGTACTTGGTTAAAAAGCATGACTAGAACACCATACAGTTAAGAAACCCTTTGCTAGTGCAATCCCCTGGAAAAGAATTAAGAACAACTTCCGTTTGTCCAAAAATGGAGATAGTAATAAGAGGGGTAAAGTTCCTAGCGAACTTAATACTGTTGGATACTAAGGGTATAGAAGTAATCCTTGGAATGGATTGGTTAACCAAGTATAAGGGTCAGATAGACTGTGCTAGTAGAGCTATCTCTCTTACCAGCCCTGAGGGGATTAGAGTGGAGTTCTTATCTAATCTTGCCTCTAAGGGGGGTAGCACCCTAAACCGTTTGAAAGGTACTTCGTTGGAGAAGGTACCGATCGTCAATGAGTACCCGGATGTGTTCCCGGAGGAGTTGCCTGGTATGCCACCAGATCGAGATGTGGAATTTGTGATTGAGTTAGTACCTGGTACCGCTCCAATCTCGAAGAGACCCTACCGTTTGCCTTCTAACGAGTTGGTCGAGATAAAGAAGCAGATTGAGGAATTGCAAGAGAGGATTCATCAGACCCAGTTCGTCGCCGTGGGGATCGCCTGTGATCTTCGTCACCAAGAAAGACGGTAGTCTGAGGATGTGCATAGACTACAGGTCTTTGAATGAGGTCACGATCAAGAACAAGTATCCGTTGCCTCGGATAGATGATCTGTTTGACCAGTTGAAGGGAGCTCAAGTCTTCTCCAAAATAGATTTGAGATCGGGATATCATCAGCTGAAGATAAGAAAAGAAGATATTCCGAAGACAGCCTTCACCACCCGATATGGACTGTACGAGTTCACCGTCATGTCTTTTGGGTTAACCAATGCTCCTTCTTATTTCATGAATCTGATGAATAAGGTGTTTATGGAGTATTTAGACAAGTTCGTCGTAGTATTCATCGACGACATTCTTGTCTATTCCAAGAGCAGAAAAGAGCATGAAGATCATCTGCGAATAGTCTTGGAAACGTTAAGAGAGCATCAACTGTATGCCAAGTTTAGCAAATGTGACTTCTGGCTGAAAGAAGTGTCTTTCCTGGGTCATATCATTTCTGCTGCAGGAGTAGCAGTAGATCCAGCGAAAGTGAGAGATGTTTTGGATTGGACACAACCCAAGTCAGTCCCGGATATCCGAAGTTTTCTTGGATTAGCTGGTTATTATCGGAGATTCATTGAAGGTTTCTCGAAGATAGCCAGACCTCTTACTCAGCTTCTGAAAAAGGAAAAGAAGTTTGAATGGACTAAAGCCTGTGAGCAAAGTTTTCAGGAGTTGAAGAAGAGATTAACCTCAGCCCCAGTGCTTACTTTGCCAGACATCCATAAGGACTTTGAAGTGTATTGTGATGCTTCGAAGCAAGGACTTGGATGTGTTATGATGCAAGAAGGAAAGGTAATAGCCTATGCTTCAAGACAACTGCGACCTCATGAAGAAAACTATCCTATTCATGACTTGGAGTTAGCCGCAGTTGTGCACGCACTCAAGATATGGAGGCATTACTTGATCGGCAATAGATGTGAAATCTATACGGATCATAAAAGTCTGAAGTATATCTTCACTCAGCCTGATCTTAACCTGAGGCAGAGAAGATGGTTGGAGTTGGTGAAAGATTATAATCTAGGAATTCATTATCACCCTGGAAAAGCGAACGTTGTTGCGGATGCGTTGAGCCGGAAAGCTCACTGCAACAATGTGATAGTACAACAACGCCAACCAGCGCTTCATGAGGAGTTCCGGCACCTTAACCTGGAATTGGTAAATGAAGGGTGTATTTATAATTTGGAGGTCAAATCAACCTTGGAAGATCAAATCAGAGAGGCTCAGAAGGACGATAAAGGTATTGCCAACCTGAAGGAAGGTCTAAAGAAAGGAAAGCACCCCGGATTTTCAGAAGATGACCAAGGTACTGTTTGGTTCGGGAAAAGAATAGTGGTCCCTAGCCAAGAAGAAATCAAGAATGTGATCTTGAAGGAAGCTCATGATTCAGTTTATTCTATTCACCCAGGAGGCACCAAAATGTATGCTGATTTGAAAGAGAAGTATTGGTGGTCTAATATGAAGAAAGAAGTTGCAGACTTCGTAGCACGGTGTGATGTGTGTCAGTTGGTAAAAGCAGAGCATCAGAGACCCGCTGGTCTATTGCAGCCTTTGCAAGTGCCTGTATGGAAATGGGAAGAAATTGGGATGGATTTTATAACTGGATTACCCAAAACTAAATCCGGTTATGATTCCATCTGGGTTATTGTGGATCGATTAACCAAAGTAGCCCACTTTATCCCGGTAAAGACAACCTATTCTAGAGATAAGCTTGCTGAGTTGTATATGGCTAAGATTGTGTGTTTACACGGTGTGCCAAAGAAGATTGTGTCTGATCGAGGTTCCCAGTTCACCTCGAGATTCTGGCAGCAATTGCATGACGTGTTGGGCACGAATCTGAATTTCAGTACTGCTTACCATCCCCAGACGGATGGCCAGACCGAAAGGGTCAATCAAATCTTAGAGGATATGTTGAGAGCTTGTGCTCTAACATATAAAGGCTCGTGGGATCAGAATTTGCCCTATGCAGAGTTTTCCTATAACAACGACTATCAAGCCGATCCCGAAGATGGCGCCTTTTGAAGCTTTGTATGGAAGAAAGTGCCGAACACCCTTATATTGGAAAGAGACCGAAGGAGGACAAATCATCGGACCCGATGTTCTGAAAGAAGCCGAAGAGCAAGTCAGACAGATCCGGGCAAATCTGAAGACAGCTCAGTCCAGACAGAAAAGTTATGCGGACAATCGTCGAAGGGAATTAAGCTTTGTACCTGGAGATCATGTGTATTTGAAGGTATCCCCGATGAAAGGAATGAAACGATTCCGCGTTAGTGGAAAATTAGCACCCCGCTATATCGGACCATTCAAGGTGATTGCCCGAAAAGGCGAAGTTGCTTATAAATTGGAATTACCGCCACAGCTGTCAGGGGTACATGATGTCTTTCATGTGTCTCAGTTGAAGAAGTGTCTCCGAGTGCCGGAACATCAGTTGCCGTTGGAAGACATGGAACTCAAAGAAGACTTGTCTTACCCGGAGTATCCCATCAAGGTTTTGGATGAAGCCGAGCGTCGGACGCGAAGCCGAGTGATCAAGTTCTGCAAGGTTCAGTGGAGCAACCATTCGGAAAAGGAAGCTACTTGGGAGCGTGAAGAAATCTTCGAGCAGAGTTTCCTAACCTTTTTCTTTCTCCGTCCGAATCTCGGGGACGAGATTCTCTCTAAGGGGGGTAGGTTTGTAACATCCTCGTTTTGGTTTTCCGGAGAAAAAACCTAATTTAAATAAAGTAAATTCAAAAGTTGGAGTTTCTCTGGTGTTTATAATAACCTGGCATCCTTTCCCCTCCGAAATCGGGAATTCATTCCCTCCCGGGCGAAAAATCGGGTTTTCCAGTTCCCGCCGGTACCCGAAAATTTACCCGAGTCCAAAAGTGCTCCAAAAATCTCCAAACCACTTCTAAAATGTTCCAAATATTCTGAAATGATTTTAGGAATCATTCCCCGGATTTTTGGACATTCGTTCCTATTTTATCTCGCGCGGCTTTTGTTTAATGCCTGCGATCCGCGCCCGAATATCCAATTCCACAAAAATTATCCAAATTCAACCAAACCACTTCCATTGAGTTCCAAATATTCTAAAATGGCTCTAGGAATTTTTCCGGAATTTTTAGGCCATTTTTCCCTATTTTTCTCTAGGGCGGAACTTTTGCGTATAAGCCAACCACTCACAGACCGCCACGTGGCAAGTGAACAGTAGCTTCTTCCACCTTGGATTGGCCTGTGCGTGTTCTTGCCTGGGAGAAAAACAGAGAAGCTTCCCTTCTCTCCTCCATAGATCCATATCCGTGTATCTCCCTCCATTCCACTCCAAATTGCGAACCGTCGGATCCGTTGGAATCACAACGGCCTCCTCTTTCTATCCATGGGGATAATGCACCCGAGATCGCGCTGGATTTTGAACGGTTGCGAGGAAACCGAAATCGACCTTTATGGTGATTACGCGGCCGTTTCTAATCCGTTTCTCGTGATTCCGCCCCTCATCTCTCCGTATAAGAGTCCCCTTTCCGGTGGTGTCACCCTCCTTTAGCCTCTCAAACCCAATCGGCCGCAAGATCAAGAAAACCGACGAACTCTTGTGTTCTTCGCGTTCTTCGTGTTCTTGCTCGTATCTTCCACTCCGGTGGATCTTTCTTCCTCCCGTTCGTTTCTTTGTGTTAGCATGGAAGTCTAGTTGCTAATTCATCCATCAATTTCAGGATTCCTCGACCGTGGGCGACGAATTTCGGATTTTGCTTGTTTCGGCCGAACCCGTGTTCATCGTCAATTTCATCCCCTTCGGTGAGAATTGGTCCAATTCCTCCTATCTACCAGCTCCTTAGGATGTCCTTTAGGTGGTACATCAATTACATTAGTTGGCCATATTCAAATTTCGTTCAAAATTCCTATTTTGGGGAAATTTGGTTCTTGCTCTGTTCTGCCGTGGCTGCCGGCCGCAAGACCGCCGCCATCTGCCGCCATCGGCAGCACCGCGCCGCCTCTCGGTGCCACGCCGCTCGTCGGCCGACGCCATAACGCTGTCGCGCTTGCCAGCGCCGCCATAGGCTGCCGCGCGCCTCGCCGTAATCTGCCGACGCCAGCTGCCGCCTTCCGGCTAACGCCATCGCTGCCGCTCCACCGAGCCGCCGGTTCTGCCGGCCCCTCGGCCTCACTGCCGTGGTGTTTGCTGCCGCGCCGCCATGACAACGCTGTGCGCCAGCGCTGAGCAGCGTTACCGCCCGCCGGTCTCGGCTGCGCGGCAACCATGCTGCGCCGCCCCTTACTGCGCCCGGCCCGTGCCGCCAGCGCGCTGGCAGCCGCCGCCCGTCTTGCGCTGCCACCGCTTGGCGAGCCGCCCGCCCGTTCGAGCCGCTGCCGGCTTCCTTGCCCGCAGATCGCCCCCACCAGCCAGAAGGCTGCCGTGGCAGCCCCTTGCCACAGCCGTCTGGCTCCCTCCCTCCTCTGTTCTCCATGGCAGGAGCTTGAAGAAGCTCCTTTGAGCTAATGACAGGGAGGCCCCACTTGCAAGTGGCTAGAAGGAGTGGAAAATCAGCCCAAAAATAAAGATGTTAGGGAATATTCCTCAATTTCATGTTTTCCGGATTTTCCGAACTTCGGCGGCTCATATCTTTTCCGTCCGAACTCCGTTTGAACTCATTCAAATTTCTAAATTCATCATAAATCGAGACCTTCCTGCCAGTACTAATTTTATAATTTTTGGATTTTATTTATTTTCTGTTATTTATTTATTGCCTCGTTTTGCGTGTAGTCGACGATCCCTCCGCGACCGCCGATTCCGCCGCCGGACTTCTCGAGTTCGACACTCCCACCGCCGAAGAAGGCAAGTCTCCTTGATGCACTTTGCTCCTATGTTTACGAAATGTTTTCAATTGTTTATAAAGTTGCATGGCTATGTTTAATGAAATATGTCAAATATAAGAGCTAGTTATTCCGAACTTGTTGATTCCTCCATGACATTGTTAATCATATACATTGTAACCCTAGAACATTGTTTATACCATGCCTATGTTTATATGGTATCCGTTGCTATGTAGTACGGTAGAATTGCTTAAGGCCTTTTCCGATGAAAATAACCCAGGGGTGGGATTATTCAAAAAGAATGTTATCATATGTGATTTGAAAGTTATTATTATGGTTTTGGTCCTGTTTTCTAAAATCAAAAGAAATGAAAAATGATTTTGACTTGGGCGGCATGGAATGTCGGGTGGGAGCGGATCAAGCCTTGATCCTTTTGTGCAAGTACCGCCCCAAGTCATATAAGGACCGACGCTTATGATTGCCATTTTAAGCATAACCGTACTACCACATGTCTATAATGGTACGACCTGGCTTACTAATTTGTAGAAGCCTAGCTTAGACTCACCACTTGGTTGAATGTGAATGCCGGTCGGAGGCAATGTGGTTTTTCTCACACGGCGCAAGAGGGGGCTTCTGTACTGGGTGGAGGGAACCCTAACAGCGGTGAAACCTCAGCGGGTGGGTCTAGTTAGGTAGATACATTGTAACAGCCTTGTCAAGATATCCCTGCCGGCACACCTAAGGAAGTGTGTTAATTGCATGGCAACAAGGGTATATCTTGTCTTGTGGGTAAAGTTGTACACCTCTGCAGAGTAAAACTATTCGAATAGCCGTGCCTACGGTCAAAGGCAAAGCGAAGAATGCTTTCATATTGGTAGACTTTGATTTTGTTTTTAAAACCAAAAAGTGTTTTGTTTTGGGGTTCGGGAGTGGTTAGAACTCTCGAATGTTGTCTGGCGGAAAGAGCCAACCCAGGTGGATAGAACCTGTTTTGCATTTGACGGATGGAGTCACACGATTAACCTTGATCTTTGACCAGTTGGCGGATAGAGCCCTTATATTAGTGATGGTGGATAGAACCTCACTGCAATATTAAATAATTCAATTGTGAAAAAGAATTGTAAAACAATGCTTTGTGAAATATATTACTTAAGTATGATTTAATCAAATGTGGCTTTATGCAAATAAACCCTATTAAGCTTCCTTTGGAAAGCCCATTATGATCATACTTTCCCGACTTGCTGAGTACTTTTGTACTCACGTGCTACACCAACATTGTAATCATCAGAAATTTATCAAGATGCCGAGGAGGAGGAGGAGTTCTTCGAGGAGGACTGCTAGGAGGACTAGTTGCGTTCCTAGTCGTCACCTGTGGCGTTGTGGCGTTCGCTCGTTGCTTTCTTTTGCTTCCGCTGTTTTGAGTGTCCGGTCGTTGGACCGAGTATTGTAATAAGTGGCCATGTGGCCCATACTTGAATATTTATATTACAAGTTTCGTTTTGTTCGGCAATGATGTATCACTGTGACTGTGTGTACTAGCTACTGATCTGGGACTAGTACGGAAATACACAGGAGATTCTGGATAGCTGATCCGGGGTCCCACAGATGGGTACCTGGCCGTAGCCTCGGTACGCTCCCCCGTACAACTACACAAAAGGTGTAGTTGACATCCTGAGGTCCCACAGGTATGTTATTAGCAACTTAATCAACTAGGTCCGTCCCATTACAGACATGTGGTTGCACGTTTGACTCAGTTCAAAGGCTTGCAAGGTTAAGTCCTTATGTTGACCAGGGCAAGACTACCCGAAGAACCAAAACAACGCTCCCGATGCCACGATTGGTCCACCCGATCATTTCTGGCCACATGCCCCGGTCGAAAACTATTTATCAAACCCCCTGTTGATTACCATGCACCACGTTCCATCAACATCATCATCAATAACACATGACACTTCTCAAAAACATGTTCCATATCTCATTAAGTCAATGTTAACAAGTAATTGTCAAAATCATGTCCGATATACGTGGCAGGTCTAAGCATTATACTACAACGGTCTAAATACCCATGTTGGCAATTTAATAATGTCCAACTATTTAATCCTCAACTAGGATGACAAGGGGTTCATGGCATACAATTATCTATGTCAAGGTGGCATACAACAACTAGGCGAATAACTAATCACCCAAAATCAATTAAAGCTTTTTGTAATTGAAATAGCATGCAATAATTTAAATCAAATTAATTTCAAAATGGGATCAACATGGTCAAAGCACAACTTGCCTTCAAAGAGTACTTGATCTTAGTCCTGAGATGGCTCCTGGGTCAACACTTCACCTTCGAAGTCTTCGGGCACTTCAACGTCTACTCGTAACGCGTGCAAATAGCAATAAATGAATAAAACAATAGACAAAAAGTGTCCAAACATCCAAATAAAGTCCATAAACAGAGAGAGCATAATTTTATAAATTTTTAGAAATTGGAATCGTCCAAATCGGAGTTAAAAGGCAAAAGTTATAACTGTTTAAAGTTTAAAGAAAACATTAATTAAATATAAAACAGAGAAATATTCATAATAAAAAATTAATTAAATTTCATATTTGAGTAAGTCTCATTTTTATGAAAATTTAGAAATTTGAATCACTCAAATCGGAGTTAAAACGCAAAAGTTATAAGCGTTTGAAGTTTGAATCTAAATTTGAAATCAATAAACCGAATTAAATAAATAATTTCTTTTTCGGAAAATGATTTATTGTGTCAACATGACACGTGGACCAATCAGAGGCCGCCACGTCGCCTCGGGTCCGGCGCACGGTTTGGCTCGGTCCACCGTGGACCCGGTCCACGGCGCACGTGTCTCACTGACAGGTGGGCCCCTCGGATGACGTCAGCAGTGACGTCATGACGCACGGCTGAGGACGGCTGATAGCTGGGCCCCACCGTGACGTCACGGTGACGTCATGGTGTGGTTTGGCTGGGCCGCTGACATGCGGGCCCCACGCTGACGTCACGCGTGACGTCAGTGGTGACCGGGCGGCGACCGCTGCGATCATGACGGCCACCTTCCCACGCGTGGCTGGATCTCGGCCGTTGATTTTAAAATCAACGACCCAGATCGGATTTGGGTTTCACGCGTGTAAAACGGCTCGGTCCATCTGGACCGTTTGATCTTGATCGAACGGTCAAGATCCAATCTAGAATTTACAACATGGCTAACCCTAGCTGTACGATCTAGATCTAACGGCTGAGATCTATCCAAGCACGGTGCGGTCACGGCTACGTGGCGCAATCTAAACCATTGGATCTAGATCCAACGGTTAAAAACAGATCTAGAAATTACAACGTGAGATTTTACCGTGGTGACGTGGACGAATCTGGGCCCTCGGATCTTGATCGGACGGTGGAGCGAGCTCGAAGACGGCGATGGCTTCACGGCGGAGCTGCGGCTGCCGGCGATGAGGACGATGACCACTTGATCGGCGTTTGGGGCGTGCTTCGGCGAAGTGGATGGTACTCTCTGACGCGTCTCGTCCTTGCGGTTTCGGATCTGGACTCAACGGCGGCGGAATCGACGATTAACCGCGGCGGAAACCTAACGCGACTACGGCGAGCGATTGCGGCGCAACCACGGCGGCTCAGGTGACGTGGTCTAGGGCTATGGACGCGCACGAAAGTCGGCTACACGGTGGCGGCGGCGCCTTAAATAGGGGCCTCGGCTTCTGTGTATTGCGCAGAGACCGAGGTCCACTCGGTTGCGGCGGCGAAATCCAAATCCAATTCGGATTCGGTGACGTGGCTCAACGTGGACCGTTGGATCAAGATCCAACGGCATGGGGGTTTGGGCTCGGGTTCGGCTCGGCGACTTGGCTGGCTTGGTCGGAGTCGGGCTCGGGCGACATGGCTCAATCTCGGCCGTTCGATCTTGATCGGACGGTCGAGAGGGTTAGGGTTAGGTTGGGTTCGAGTCGGACTCGGACTCGAGTCAGACTCAGGCTCGGGTCGGGTTCGACTCGGACTCGGACTTGAGTCAGACTCGGGCTCGGGTCGGGTTCGGGTCGGAGGAACAATAAAACCAACTCGATTTTCCAGCGTTTTAAATAATCCGATTAATTTCCAGAAATTCATTTAATTCATTAAAAATAGCAAAACACTCAGAAAAATTCTAGAAAATATTTTGGAACATTTGGGACTCAAATAAAATATTTCCAACAAAATTTTATTTGCAAAGTTAAATTCTTTAATTATTTGAATAGGGAATAAATTCAAATAAATCCCAGAAAATTCCAAAAATTCTCAAAAATGCCAAACCACATTTGAATTTAAGAAAAGTAAATTTTTGGGGTGTTACATGTAATTTAATAGGTGGAGTCTTTGCCACCTCTTGATTAATGTGACACTTGGTATGGAAATGGTATAGGGAGGACTGTGGCTAAATACACGCGCGCACATTCGCGTATTTTCGTGTGAAAATCCGCTTGACTTGTGACTCCTGGCACTTTGAATTCATATTTTGTTTTGCTGAATCTTGCAATTATCTCTCTATTCATTCTGTTTAAATGCGATTTAAACATTCTAGTGTCATAAACACCATCAGATTCT
Source organism: Rhipidocladum racemiflorum (assembly GCA_036346355.1). Taxonomy (NCBI): domain Eukaryota; kingdom Viridiplantae; phylum Streptophyta; class Magnoliopsida; order Poales; family Poaceae; genus Rhipidocladum; species Rhipidocladum racemiflorum. Next base: position 55,950,517 of record CM070572.1, on the reverse strand, counting down.
AGCAACTAGTAATTGCTGATATTATGCAATCAGTTACTAGTAATTGCCTCATTAAGCTGTCAGTTGCTGATGAGTGTGTATAAAAACACTTGGAGATGTCTAGGCTTGACACACTGAATTCCTCCATTCTTCCTGCTCCTCTCTGCATAAGCTGTAATGTGGTGTTGAGCTGTTGAACCTCTTCGGCCTTCTTCCTCGACGTGCACCGTGAAGGAGGGTGAGCGGTATTTCTGAGCCATTGCCGCAGAGTTTACCTGCACGGGGCTGTAATAAGGTTTCTGGGCAGCGCTTCAGCGTGACCGCTTTTCTTCTTCCTCGTCGTCGATTACTTCCACGATCACGTCTGCGCTGCACTTCTTCCTGCTCTTCAGCAAGCCCAACTGTAAATCGTTCATGTGATCGATCAACTCCATTAATTTACAATACTTGAGCATATTCTGAAGTACAATGTGTTACATGCTATTTTCTGCATCTCTAATCTTTTGTTATACTTACCTCAATATAAAATCTGGAATGCAAATATTACACATATTTTTAACAAATGCATCTCCAGATAACAGTCTCATTGGACTCGATGTTTGCGTAACTTTCATGTCACAAGCTTGTGCCTCTTACAAAATGATCTGACGATCTATAGTATCTTAGGCCCTGTTTGGCAGAGTTCTATCTCCATCAGATCCGTGGAACTGGTGGAGCTGGGTATTGCTAGCTTCACCGAATCCGTGGAACTGGAGCTGTGGGTATGTTAAGAGTGTTTAGCTGGGTCATGTTGTTTACATTTTAGAATAAAAATATAAATTTAATTCACTTTATTTTAGCCCACAAGTTTTAGATCTCAGGTGAAGATGAGATATGGAGCTTTGGCAAATAGGGGTTTATATATGAATGAATGGTTCATTGAGGTGCCGGCTCTGGGTGTTGAGAGTGGAGAGCAATGCCACCGCACCGTGAAACCATGAGATTTTTTAATCATCGTTAGAAGGTGCCAAGTTATCTATTGAGTTAACACCAGGATATATTAAAAAATACTAAAAATTTAAATTGTAAATATATCGAGAATTTATAAATAATTTGGGGTAGAGGTACCGATGATAAACTCAGAAATAATAACTGCAAACTGCCACGACCAGGGTTTTCATTTTCGTCGAAATTCGATCAAATTTCGCGAAAATCGCGCTTATCGACCTGCAACGAAAAGGTTTGCCGATCGATTCACCGCCGGAACTCAAATTTAAATTCAAAATATTTGAAAATTTTAAAAAATTTAAACAAAATTTTTCTATAATTAGTAATAATAACCTTATGACCTATGATTCATATATTTTTTGCAAAAAATAAAATTTGGAGGCGTTTTCAATCAGTTCAAAATTGCAAAAATAGAAAAACAAAAATAAAAAGGGCGGCCTGCAGGCTTAGAGCCCACAGGCCTTGCTACTGTAGCATGCAGGCCAACCCCGGGCCCACCTGAGACTGCCCCATATGAGACACATCATGGGTGCTCGGACAGGCAATAATTGATGTCCTAACCGATCCCCATCCAAAACCCTGTTGAACTCCACTGCCTCCGGTCGTCGTCGGCCACTCCTCACCGCCGTTTCGCCGGAGCTGAGTCGATTTTCTGTTGGTAAGCGTCGAAATTCGATCCTTCACGTCGAAAATCCAAACCCCAATCGAATTTCCATATTCTATTCGACTTTCTACGATTTAAATCGATTTTCGATGATAAATGTCAAAATTCGATCGGTATGAGCGACATTTGGTTGAGTAGGGTACCTCCATATGATGCAATTTTGTCATTGATGTGTTCCTCCATACCCTGGCTGTTATTTTCATTTATGTGTTCATCCAATTTGGTAATATTGTCTATTTAGAGTGAATTTGCTGTTGGAGTTAATTCCTGGTTAACTCGAATCAATATGATAGTTGTTTTTTAATTGTTACTTGGATACAGACATATGGTTAACTTGAATTTGTTAGTAGTAGAGATCGGTTGGTATTATTATTTGCTGTTGGATTTAATTCCTGGTTGACTCGAATCAATGTGATAGTTGTTGTTTAATTGTTACTTGGATACAAACATATGGTTAACTTGGATTTGTTAGTAGTAGAGATCGGTTGGTATTATTATTTGCTAGCTGTAGCTTGGATGATATCTGATTAGGACTTAAGTTCTAACAGATGGCAGACCATGCCGATGTGGTGTGGGAGCACGGGGACAAGTTAGGGGTGGATATCGATGCAAGCACTGTTTGAAAGAGGGGAAAGGAGGCGGTGCAACCCGACTAAAGCAGCACTTGGCAGGGCGTGGTACGAACGTCGTTCATTGTAGTAAAGTTCATGTGGAAGTTCGTGAGTACTTTAAGCATGAACTAGACAAGACGAAGGACAAGAAGAAGGATAAGAGAGAGGAGAGGCTGAGGAAAGAAGTCGCAGCTAGAGATTCTCCGCCTAGGAGAAGTGTATATTCAGAGTACACGGGTGATGCTGATGAGGAGGAACAACTCCAGCATGCTATGGCTGCCTCTAGGGCGGCGGCAAAATATAGGAGTCGAGCAGGTGGTGGTAGGTATGAGCACGGTGGTGGCAGTGGCACCTCTAGGGGGGATAGAGGAGGGGGCAGCGGTTTGTTGCCGAAGATGTTTCGAAGCTCCTCGCAACGGCAAGGATCACAGCCGGTGGATGATTACAATGTTAGTAAGTCCCGTGGCCCCGTGCAACCAAGGATTGACACCCATCAGTGGACACAGAAGGGTAAGAGTGCAAAGCAGGCAATTGGGTCGGCGTGGGCCAAATTTTTCCACACTGCTGGTATCGCGGGACGGAAAGCAGATAATCCATACTTTGTTAGCGTCGTGAGGGAAACACAAAAATACGGTAAGTGAGCCTTAAAATGTTCGTTTAATTGTACAACGATTCATATCTAATTTTTTGGATAGTTCTTCGTTTGCAGGCGAGGGTGTCCCATCCCCGAGTGGGCGAGATATAGATGGAAAATATTTAGACGCCAATGAAGCGGACATAAAGGAGAAGTTCGCTAAGTTCAAGAAGGAATGGCCTACGTACGGAGTAACAATCATGTGCGATTCTTGGACAGGGCCGACACGCATGACCATAATTAATTTCATGATTTACTGTAATGGCACCATGTTCTTCCACAAGTCCGTGGATGCTACGAGTACATCTCAAGATGCCGCATACTTGCGCAAGGTACTTGGTTTTGTTCGTCCTCTTTTGAAATATACTTGACGTACACATGAAGTAATGGAGGTTTTCATTTTGTTTGTTCACACAGGAAATATGTTCAGTTGTTGACGAGATGAGTCCTAAAAATGTGGTGCAGATTGTCACCGATAATGGTGCCAACTACAAGAAGGCGTGCAAACTCATTGCACAACAGCACCGCAACATCATCTGGCAGCCTTGTGTGGCACACACCATTAATTTGATGTTGAAGCAGATTGGAGAGTTCCCTGATCATGGCTCCGTCATTGAGAGTGCAAGAAAAATCTCTTGATGGATATACAATCATTCCAAGCTTCATGCTTTGATGAAGAAGTATATTGGAGGTGAGTTAGTAAAGTGGAATGCAACTCGTTTCGGTACTAACTACATGTTCTTGGATAGTTTCTTCCATCGCAAGGACAAGTTTATGCAATGGATGGCTGCCGAAGAATTTATACGCTCTCGCTTTGTTGATACCACCGATGGGAGGTACGCGTACAGCTGCCTCTTGAGCTTGAACTGGTGGGATAATCTTCAAAATGTTGTAAAGTCGGTTGAACCATTGTACGCCTTCCTACACTTCGCTGATCAGGACAATGTGCTTACATTGAGCGAGACAATCCTACGGTACAATATAGTGCGACAGGAGTATGATAGTTTGTTCCATAACTCTCCAGCGACAAATGAGATGTACATGGCAGTGGTAGATCGAAGAATGGACGACTTAACGCGCCACACTTATATGAACGCCGGTAATACATTCTTCTCTGAAACATAATATATTTGGGTTGGAGTTACGTTCCATACTTGTACAGACATGTTTCGTGTTTTGGCAGCCGCTGCCTTAAACCCTCGGACTCCTTAAGTGTATGGCACGAACAACAGCTTCTTACCAAATCTTCGGGATGCTTTTGAAGCGCTTGCTGATGATACCGAAAGTGCGGCGCAAGCTCTTCGTGAGTCTGAGGTTTTCAGAAGGAAAGCTGGATCATTCTCCAGTGCTCTAGCTGAGAGGATGGCACATGATGCCAAAACATCCCCTGGTATTTTCCTTATTCCGTCTTAGATACAATGGTACTCGAGTTGGTACTTACTGTTCTATTCGTCAACTTACAGCACATTGGTGGGGTGTATTTGGCTCGGAAACACCAATGCTTCAGCGGTTTGCACTACGCCTTGTGTCGCAATGTGCATCTTCAAGCGGATGTGAACGCAATTGGAGTACATTTGCGTTCATCCACACTAAAATCCGCAACCGCCTATCATACAAGAAGCTCTTTAAGCTGGTGTACGTTAACTACAACCTTCGGCTTCGAATTCAAGCAGCAGAAAATCAAAGGTGCTCAGATGAAGATGATCCATTCCAGCGTCTTATGGAGCTTACACTATGCGATGATGCAAATCCGATACGGCAGTGGATGGAAAAAGGAAGGTCTAATGGTGACCCATTACTTGATGAGGAGGACACTGAGAGTGACACGCCTCTCCCATCACACCTTGTGATAGACCCGATATCCCCTACTGTGTTGAGAAAGGATACTAGGGCTGCAAGCATCCCTCAATGGGCGGACAGGACAGTCGGGGACACTCACACAGGGAAGAGAAAGCACCAATCAGTGTCAAAAAAGGATACAAGAAAAAAGAGACCATCCTACAAAGGAAAAGGGAAGCATGCCGCAGATGAGGAGCATAATGTACGGAGTGATGACTCCACTGATAGTTTGGACCGTCGAAGCCCACCGTACGAAGAGTCCAATGATAGCAGCTCCAAGACAGACACAGATGGCGGTGACACTAGTGGCGATGCCTCCATCCCTGTCACGCACCAATCAGAAAAGCAACGTCCCATTGAATTTACAGGGGAGTCACAGTTCTCTTATGCAACATAGGACAGAGACCATGGCGCCCCCCAGTCACAGAGGACGACTACTAGAGGGAAGGGAAATGACGCACCACAGGATGGATGTAGTTCCTATAGCATCGCCGAGACTCAAGAGAGCTGTGGCTCATATGGCGGCTATGACTACTCCATCCCCGATGCTCATGCACAACCTCCCACGCAATGGGTATACGAGTGGCAAGACCCTGAGTTTTATGCCATACTGTACCAACAATGGCAAACGACAAGTGCATGGACGGGGCAAAGCTGGCACGATTATAGGGCAGAGTTGCTCGCTACACGAGGATTAGCCTTGATGTCCACAGAAGAATACAACATGGCCAACCAAGTCTACACGCACCATTCTTACCGGTAGCTCCGAAGGTAATGTTTCATTTCCATCTTTCATTTCATTGCAACTTGATTAAATTACTAATATTCTTTTCGTGTAGGTCTAACTTGGAAGAACAACAAAGCTATGCCTAATATACAACTTTAAATGGTAAGCCTATGTGGATGGTATTAATATGTAAATGTTATTGACATGTGAATGGTATCGATATGCCAATGGTATTTGCATGTGAATGGTATTTTTATGTCATTATGTGAATGGTATTAATATGTCAATGATATTTGATATGTCACAACTTGTAAATAACTTAAATATAGCAAAGGTCATGCTAAATTTTTTTGTGTGTTTACATATTTTTTACTTTTTTATTGGGACTTTAATGGCCTTTTTACAATTTTTTTTGCAATTTTCCCCATTTTCTCAAACATTTTCCATTTTTCTTTAACCTTTTACTGAATTTCGAGATAAATACAAATTTCGATCGAAATTCGTTGCTTTTCGGTCGATTTTCGATGATTTCCTTCGAAATTCGATCGGTTGTCCGGCATGTTTTCAAATACATTTTAAATCCGAAACAGTTCGATTTTTCTCAAATTTCGATAGATTTTCACCGAAATTCGGTACAGACGGCCGATCGAAAAACGTTACGAAACGAAATGGTTAATCCTGGCCACGACAAACTGCTCTTCTGGCTACATACAGAATTAATTCATGCCAGAAATCAGAAGCATCGCCTCGGTGATGATAAAGAATAAGTCAGTGCCAGAATTCAGAACAGCCACCATCTCATGTCGCAAGGATTTTTTACTGTATGTACGTTGCGTATGTCTCAGGCTGAAAGTAATGTACTGCGACTACACGGTATGGACCGTAGTTCTTCAGTTATATACTAATATAATATAATATGCATTATATCACCTACATTGTACCCATGTGACTATAGCCAGGAAGACAATAAGCATTATAAAACTGAAGCCGATACTTATGGGGCTGTTTGGTAGGCTGCATCCAAAGAGAATTGCATCTACAGATACAAAAGACACTTGTTTGGTTAGCTGCACGAGGGGTGGAGCCTGTCCCCCGAGATGCAATTGCATCTGCTGAGCCAGGCTGTGGGGAAACGTAGATTTTGGTCGCTTCCTATGGGCCTGGCTGGTGGGATGCAATCTGGGGTGCATGCAAGGCATGGGGAGGCACATAAACAGTCAACCAAACACATTCTTCCTATTCTTCTCACAGCCTGACTCAACTCATGCACTCAACCAAACACCATCTCTTTGCATCTACACAACCTGGCTCTCACCAGCCTGGCTGACTCGTACGAGCCAGGCTGAGATGAGAAGGCAACCAAACAGCTCCTATACGTACTATGGGAGCCATGATATTCCACGTTCGTACCGTCCTTCACGCGGATATAATCAGGGGCGGACCCAGCAAATCGACAAGCCCCGGGCCGGATAGCTTCTTCACTGGAAATAGGAGGTCTTCTTCTGTGCAAAGACGGAAAAAATCGTATTTAGCACATGTTTGCACTCGTATTTACAATATGATACAACTATTTTAGATATTTACAAAAAAGACATCTTTGGCCGGTTTGTGGTGTACGGTTGAAAGATGAATGGGTAGTGAGGAACCGTAGATGAGTATGTATGGGAAGTGGGCAACCGGCCAAGCTATGAGTGGAAGTCTGGGAACCGGCCAAGCAATGAGTGGCATCCTGGGACCCGGCCAAGGCGTTGAATGGCGCAAGGGGAACCGGCCAAAGAGAGCAGGGATGGCGCCCCCTGCGATGATTGCTTTGCTGGCTCGTGGAGCATGCGGGAGGGAGGCCAATTATCGATGGCATGCTGGAAGGGAGGAATCGGCCAAAGCTCGAGTGACGACGCACCGAAAGTGAAGGCAGGAAAAACTGTGGAGCAAAGCTGATGGAAATTTGTCCATCGTGATTTGCGGAGACAGGGCTATAAGAAGGAGAAGAGAACGCTGGACGATCGCGATTTTTGCTTCCTGCTTAGTGAGGAGCTCGGTTCAATAGTTTCAGTGAGTTTTTCAGTGAGTGAAGTGAGGTTCCAGTGAGTGAAGTTCTACGAGCGTGAGGTTACGCGGACGAATATTCTGCGACGTGGTATTTGAGTAGCTGCAGTAAAGCAAAGCTATTTGAGTAGTATTGGGTGGTTTTGTTATTGATTAACATGTGAAGTGAAGTAGTGTATTCGTACTGTAAACATTAATTGGGTTCCATTTTTGACTATGCAGCGGAAATCACAGTACTGACACAACCGAAGTCAGAAGCGGTCTTCAGCAGCAATCAAGGTGCACATTAGTAAAATTTATTTTGGCAATCGTGGTACAATAATAATTTATCTATAGCTGTTGACATGCTATATTTAGTTGCAAGTTGAGTGATAGAAGACCATGCAATTCTTGTAAAATCAGTAGCTTCGAGATTACCCAAAAATAATTCGTCCGTGGTAACTGCACAACTTGCGAAATAATCGTAACTCCTAAAAATGTCTACATCTGTATGAATATTAAAATGGTATGAAAAGTAAATCAACTATTATTGCATAAAATAACAACCTTCTATTAGGATTATAGTCTCTGCAGAGGTCAGAACCCTCTGGAACGTTGGACTTTATTTATTTCGAACGATTATTCACACAAGCGAAGGACTATTTTTATTTCTGGACATAATCTCTACTTGGACCCGAAAGGAGTTGACCTCCTTTCTCAACATAATAACTCGAACCAAATGTAGCTGCTTAATCTGACTTAAAAATTGGTGTGCCGAACCTCTGGACCTATCTGAATGTAGTTGCTTAATCTTTTGATTCTTACTGATGTTTTTCCTTCGTGTAGATACCGATGTTGTAGAGACCGGACCCATCGACCTTGTCTCCGTTGTAGAAAACTCTGAGCACGGTAAGCACCTCCTTCGATTATGTTGTTCTCATTATTTTACTTAAGTTATATTCACATTATTTTACTTAGGTTATATTCACATTATTTTACTTAGATTATGTTGTTTAAACAAATCGATGTATGCATGCGTTAATTTCAGTAAGCATCCTATATTGCGAACTTGGGACAAATATCCCTGCATTAAGCAAAAAAATGATAGATGACATCCTTGACAGCTTGAAGATTGGGTTAGACATCTATTAATGTTCTTTTTATCGGTTGCTGTTCGTGGACCAGAACAATTTACGAAGTAATCCTAACATGTAAAAACTTCTACGTCTGTAATAATATTGAAATGGAATAAAAAGTTAAATTAACTCTTATCGCATAAAATAACAACCTTCTTTTGGGACTACGAACTGGCAATGGAATGTTGAACTATCTCGGAGGGCTAAACCCTCTGATCACCATTGAATGTTTTAATTTCGGACGATAATTCGCTTGAGGGTAGGACTATTTTTATTTAGGACGATTATTCGCAGAAGCGAAGGACTGTTTTTATTTTTGGACGTAATCACCACTTGGACCCGAAAGGAGTTGACCCCCTTTCTGAACATAATAACTCGAACGGACGTAGCTGCTTAATCCGACTAAAAAATTGGTGCGCCGAACTTCTGGACCTTGGTAAGTTATTCGCTGAAGCGAATGACTGTTAATTTTTTTGGACGTAATCACTACTTGGACCCGAAAGGAGTTGACCTCCTTTCTCAACTTAATAAGTCGAACCAAATGTAGCTGCTTAATCTGACTTAAAAATTGGTGCGCCGAACTGTTGAACCTTGGTAAGTTATTTTGCTTCTTACTGATGTTTTTTGCTTTGTGTAGATACCGCTGTTGTAGACACCGCATCCGTTGACCTCGACTCCGTTGCAGAAAAGTCCGAACAAGGTAAGAACCTCCTTCGATCATGTTGTTCCCATTATTTTACTTAGATTATGTAGGCTGTGCGAGACTTGTAGAATCGATCAGGATAATAAAGCGCAACCATATAAAATCGAGTGAAGCCTTTAAAATGTGAAGGTAAAATTTATAAATCCTAAAATAATTTTAGTAGTTCGTAATTAATTAGGTCGATCAAGTAAACAATTAATCAGGTAAAATTTATAAATCCTAGAATAATATGATAAGCGAGTTGGGAAAAGGAATTTGAATTTGTAGATAATTTGAGTACTTCGTAATTAATTAGGTGTTACGCGTAAGACATAATCAATCTGGTATAACATGATTATTTCACCATTCAAAATTATGAAGCCACTTTTGTTATTCCTAGTGGGCAGTAAGGAACATTAATTCGTAAAAAAACATAGGGTGCACCAATTAGCTTTTATACGGTAGCTTATATCGGGAGCCATGACGCAGTTAAAGTATACCATAATGACGTAATTCATGAGAAAGAACAACAGGAAGGAAAGAAGAGAAAAGAAAAGAGAAAAACAAGAAAAACATCTCATTTCGAAGAGTATTGGGAAGTACAAATCTTAGGCTGTGCGAGACATGTAGAATCGGTGATCTGGTGCAGTAAATTTGGTGCAAATTTGATTAAAATTCACTGCAATAAATTTGTAATGATTAAAAGGTTTAATATTTGTGCAATAGATGGACACATTTTTGGAAATATATCATGGAGAACGGCCCTCTGTTTTGCACGGCAGAGTGCTGACCATGGACAACTGCATGCACGTAGACAGCACAATAACCATTCCGAGTGAATTGGGCCAGCTAAAATCACTTGTTATTTTGCCTTATTACATCTTTTGCTTCTTACTGATGTTTTTACTTTGTGTAGATAATACCGCTGTTGTAGACACTGCAACCGTTGACCTCGACTCCGTTGTACAAAAGTCCGAGCAAGGTAAGCACCTCCTTCGATCATGTTGTTCCCATTATTTACTTAGATTATGTAGGCTGTGCGAGACTTGTAGTATCGGTCAGGATAATAAAGCGCAACCATATGAAATCGAGTGAAGCCTTTAAAATGTGAAGGTAAAATTTGCAAGTACTAAAATAATTTTAGTAGTTCGTAATTAATTAGGTGTTAAGCATAAGACATAACCAATCTGGTATAACATGATTATTTCACCATTCAAAATTATGAATCCACTTGTGTTATTCCTGGTAGGCAGTAAAGAACATGAATTCGTAAAAATACTTAGGGTGTACCAATTAGGTTTGATACGGTACCTCATATCGGGAGCCATGATGCAGTTAAAGTAGACCGTAATGCCGTAATTCATGAGAAAGAAAGAACAAGAGAAAGAAAAGAATAGCAAAGGAAAGAGAAAAACAAGAAAAACATCCCATTTGAAAGAGTGTTGGGAAGTAGCAATCTTAGGCTGTGCGAGACCTGTAGAATCGGTCTGGATAATTAAAATGGGTTAAAAATAATCATGGCAGCCGGTCGATGAAGTAAACAAAGCGCGACCATATCAAACCGAGCAAAGCCTTAAAAATGTGAAGGTAAAATTTATAAATCCTAGAATAATATGATAAGCGAGTTGGGAAAAGGGATTTGAATTTGTAGATAATTTGAGTAGTTCGTAATTAATTCGGTGTTACGCGTAAGACATAATCAATGTGGTATAACGTGATTAGTTCAGCATTGAAAATTATGAAGCCACTTTTGTTATTCCTAGTAGGCAGTAAAGAGCATGAATTCGTAAAAAAACTTAGGGTGCACCAATTAGCTTTTATACGGTAGCTCATATCGGGAGCCATGACGCACTTAAAGTACACCGTAATGCCGTAATTCATGAGAAAGAACAAGAGAAAAGAAAGAAGAGAAAAGAAAAGAGAAAAACAAGAAAAACATCTCATTTGAAAGAGTATCGGGAAGTACCAATGTTAGGCTGTGCAAGACATGTAGAATCGATGAACTGGTGCGGTAAATTTGGTGCAAATTTGATTAAAATTCACTGGATTAAAATTGTAATGACTAAAAGGTTTAATATTTGTGCAACAGATGGACACATTTTTGAAAATATATCATGGAAAACGGCCCTCTGTTTTGCACGGCAGAGTGGTGACTATGGACAACTGCATGCACGTAGACAGCACAATAGCCATCCCGAGTGGATTGGGCCAGCTAAAATCACATGTTGTTGCCGTACTACGTGTGAACCGTGATACGCAGAGGGTTCGTCTAGAAGGGGTTCGTCCACGATACGTTCCAATCAGCCCTATGGTTGTGTACACACTCTTCCAGCTGAGAAATAATAGTTCGTGGGATTTGTATGCCCGCAAAGCGAACGAAGAGAATTTCGAGTTAGGAGTGTATGTAGAGGTATTTGCACGACACCAATCCGAGGAGTTCGGGTCTACTTCCGAAGCAGCAGACCATGATTTGTCACATGGGCCACAGGATCCACCACAGGATCCACCAACTGTGGAGGAGTGGACCTCGGGGCATGGCGAAGAACAAGTTGATGCGGCGTAGGTTGGTGAAGGTGGCGGTAGCGGGGATGAAGGAGCGGCGAACGATGGCGAAGAACAAGTTGATGCGGCGGAGGTTGGTGAAGGTGGCGGTAGTGGGGATGAAGGAGCGGCGGACGATGATGACCCAGCACCTGCTATACAATACTTTCGAGCCATTGGTCTGCTGGATTGTACCCTTGTGGATTACAGTAACACGTCCGCTTGGGCGCACACCCATAATGACATTTGAGGTGGGCAACGTTTCCGTAACAAGCAGGAGGCAATTCACTTCCTAAGCACGTACGCCGTCATGACAAGACGGGAGCACACTCGTCACCGGTCGGATCGCACCGTGGACGAGGTTATGTGCAAAAAGTACCCCAATTGTCCCTTCTTTGTACGAGTTCAGCAACCAAAGCACGAGGATTACTTTAAGGTTCGTGTACATATTCCTCATACGTGCACCGAGGAATCCATAAGGAACATGAGCGATCTTATGAACGCAAAGGACGTAGCGCAGAACATAGTGAATATCGTTGGAACCGACATCGCGATGACCCCCCGTACAATTATGGAGGAGATGCAAACAAAACACGGTATGGTGATCACGTATAGCACAGCCTGGAGAGCAAAACAGAAGGCATTGAAGATGCTTTTTGGGGGATTCGAGGAGTCCTTCAACTTTGCTCCTAGATTATTACATAAGATAGCCATGACAAACCCAGGCACTCAGTTCGCACTGGGGGATGAGCATGTAAGGATGGAGGACGGGTCTTTGAGCCCGGTGGACCAGTACCTCGTCAGGCTATTCTGGTCGTTTGGACAATGCATCAAAGCTTTTAGGTACTGCAGACCAGTTATTTGCGTGGACGGTACAATCCTGAGTGGGAAGTTCCGTGGGACGCTGCTAACTACACTTGCTGCAGATGCAAATAACCAGATCATCCCATTGGCGTTCGCTCTCGTGGAGAGTGAGAACAACGATAGTTGGCTGTGGTTCTTGGCACTGCTTAAGAGCCGGGTCGTGGGTACAAGGGAGCGCGTTTGCGTTGTGTCCGACCGCAACAAAGGCCTTCTCCACGCGTTGGATGTCATGCACGACAGCACAAGCTCCTCGGTCAACTGGCCTGATGTGGAGAGAAGATGGTGCATGCGACACCTAGGTGCGAACTTGTATTCAAGCTACAAGAACAAGTCGATGGTGAAGAGGTTTAAAGCCATGTGCCTTCAAAACCAACCTCACAAGTTCAACACGATATGGACGCAGCTGAACGACACCACACGGAAGATGATGGAAGACGACTAATCACAGGAACAACAACTACGCTCTCAAGTGGTGGCAGGCCAGACTTTGGTTAGTCGCACGCGGCTCACCTTCAGCCAGTGGATTGCGGGGAAGCCAGCTGAGCGGTGGGCGCTACTCCACGACATGAACGGAGCGAGGTACAGACAAACCAGTAGTTCATGGTAATTACCGCGGTGTTTACGTGAATTTTCGTTGAAGCTAACATAAACCATTTTAGGTACAACGTCATGACCACGAACATAGCGGAGGCTTTCAACAACGTACTGAAGGGTGTTCGCGGCCTTCCGTTGTGTTCAATCATTGAGCTCACCTTTTACCGGGCGGCTGATTACTTCTGTGATCGCGGGAACGCGGCCGAGGGGTATGTCACTACGTACGCACCAAGAGTGGAGAAGATCCTCCAATCGAGAAGGCAGAAGGCACACTTCCACCGCACTAGGATTTATGACCTAGGCACGAATAAATTCGAGGTGATGTGCAAGCGCAAATACCAATCTGGGTATCTCGCGGGGACACTGCGGCCAGATGCCGGTTGGGGCGGAGGAGGCTACTGCCGCGTGTAACAAGCCGAAGCTGCATCACATCCCGTGCTCCCATGTGTTGGCCGCATGTCGCGACATGGGTGGGAACGATGCATCACAGTTCATCTCACCATACTACACCGTGCATGCTTTGAAGAGCACTTGGCGTCCAAAGATGAGTTCGTTCACAGTTGGAGCGAACTACAAGCTCATGGAGGGCCCCACCTGGAAACCGTACCCCGTGAGTAGACGCACAGAGCCAGGAAGGCCAAGGGGCACCAGAATGCAAGGTGACATGGATGCGGCTGATGCGGTAGATGGTTTGCGAAAGTGCTCATTATGCAAACAACCTGAACATGACCGCAGGAGGTGCCCCAATCCACGCAGTACCTAATTAGCAGTGCATAATTTGACATTGTGTACTAAGTACTGCGTACTTTCGTATTGTGTACTCAGTTTTGTGTACTTTCTAATTGTGTACTTACTAGTGCGTACCTTCCTTCATATTGGGTACGTAGCATTGCGTACTCGGCGTGTATTCCTATTACCGCGCGTTGACATTGCAGGCTATGGCGGGCATTGCACTTCCATAGCTACTCAGTGAGTCGGTTGATGTGAAACACCGTGCTAGGGCGATTTGTTCAGGATCTGAGGTGCGACACAATTGTATGTTACATGTGGTGCAATATTTGTGATGCCTCTAACCTTAATTGCGTGCACGTTTCAGTTGCCCCCTCTATCCTGCCGGTCGTTGCACAAAATACCGAAGTTGGACGGCCGGTTCCATATTCCACTCGCCCGTGTAGGTCTACTACCCTTCGCGCTTCTCATGGACAGAGCTACGATGGAAGGGGGCATGACCACGCCGATGCCAGGCCTCGACCGGGCACTTCTTACTGGTCTGATCGATCGATGGCGGCCGGAGACGCACACATTTCACTTTCCATTCGGTGAGATGACCATCACTCTAAGAGACGTAGCCATGCTCACCGGCCTCCCCATTAGGGGCCAACCTGTGGTGCTATCCCGGCCCAGAAGAGGCCTGTGGCAGCAGTACGTGACGGCCAGGTACATTGAGAGTATTTGTTAAGTAATGTCTAAAATGATAACGATACGATGTACCTCATTAATCCGGAGTACCTGCAGGTTTGGGGTGCCGTACACACATAAGGATACCGGAGTGTCAATGAGCTGGCTACAAGCATTACAAGAGTACCAACCATGCCCACAGGATGCGCATTTAAGCTACCATAGAACGACATTACGAAGTTTATCTGTATTGCTTGCTTGGTGGTTTGATGTTCACGACCACGAACAGTGACACCATCTCCCTGCATATAGTTTGGATAGATCGAGAGTTGGCCGCAAACCTAGAGGATATGACGACATACAGCTGGGCATCCGCGGTCCTAGCTGACACATACCGTGGGTTGTGCGGCTACGCGCATTTACAAACTGCTAGGGGCACAATTACTGGATTCGTGCAAATGCTGCAGATGTGGAGTTGGGAGTACCTTCCGATATCTAGGCCTACAATCTGTAGAAGGTACTACCCCATCGATGTGGCCCATGACATGCCAGAGCCCTCTCGCCCCACTATGGGTCATCGGTGGATGCACGCACGGCTAAGATGGTCGCCGCTTGATGACCAGGCGAGCTACAGGCGGGTGGTAGCAGATATGGACCTACTAACCGCTGACAATGTGACATGGGATCCATGGACGCCGGAACGAGCCGACGAAATTGCCACCGACGGGCTCATCTCTGGTTGCTGCCTGGTGGACATGTCATTTTGGATGACGACATGCTTCGTCGTGTACATGAACGCGGTGGAGGTCTATTCGCCCGAACGCGTCCAACGACAGTTCGGGTGGCGGCAGATAATCCCGGTTCCACCACCGCGGGATGCTGGGAGGTCGCACGGGTACGTATCTCATTTGTGTCATTATTGTCATCTTCGTCAAAAATTTGCCTTTAGAATGTATTGATCATTACAGGAGAAGCGCTATGGGTAGTGCGGGAGCAGTCGATTGGACCGCAGTCCACGCTACGCACATCACGCGATGGGTCGAGTCAGCATTGCAGGATGTGGTCGATCCCATTGGGCTGTACGACCCCAACGAGTACGACAGCTACCTTACATGGTACCGCGGCCGCACGCGTGCCACGTTGCTTAGCCAGGAGATCGAACCACGCGCCATGGCGTACCTAGAAGAAAAGTCGCGACATGCGCAGACTCTGGTGCACCCATCGTAGTAGTAATATTTATCATAACTTTCATATTCAAATTCCTAATAACTACATACTGCAACGCAGACTCGGGAGGCATCGCAAATAATTGCCCATGCCGATGAACTGGCGTCCCACCCTCCGGGGTCCTCTGGCTCGACGTCGGCAGCCAATGAAATGAGACGTTACTTCGCGTCTCGGGGGCCGACATTACTCGGCGATGCATGGGCTTGGAGGCTCGCACGACGATACCACGCAACTACGGCTCTCCTCGCATGGATCCAACTCATACCTCACACGCCAGGCGGTCCGTCAGCATCCGTCCCTCAAGTGGCGAACGAGAGGACGCCCCAGCACGTGCGTCCACGTCCCATGTGGGAAGCCAGTCTGCACGCCATCATCCTTGCCCCCGTGTTACGTCTGGCCAAGCAGAACCGTGGTCACCATGGGACGACCTACCTGGCACGTCGGCCCCACCGCCTACGCCAGAAGTGCCACATTTCTCGCCCTCCTACGCGACGGACTACAGTCAACCACAGCAGTGGAGCGAGCCTGGTGCTTTCGACTTCGAGTTGATGTCAGGACATACTACCTTTACTGCTCTACTAGGGGGGCAGCCGGGCATCTCGCAACCGCAACCGGTTGCAAACATACTGCATGCGGGTCCACTACAAACGACCAATCTAGATGCATGGTACAACTATTCCCACCAGGCCTCGCGACAATATACCTTTGCGTCGGGTGCACCTCCCCCTGACGAAGATGTCGACGACCGCCCAGGTCCGAGTAGGCAGGGGCCATCACAGGCCGCAGGACTGAGGAACACAGGTCCCCCAGTTGCGTACAGCCCTGAGGAATTCATGAGAAGGCAAGCTGGACGTCGCCGCGGGGGCCGTCAATAATGTAAAATAACTTCATGTAGGGCCTCCGTCTCATGTAATTACTAATTGTACGTACTAAAGATGCGTGCAAATTGGACAACGTGCTGTCCATTTCCCGTATTGAATGATGTTGGTGGCTACAACCTTCAGTACAGTTCGAAATAATGTCTACTGTTCGAATAATTGCTCTAACATGACCTGTGAAAGTTAATACTGTAGGACGTGACCTAGTTAGAACGGCAAAGCCTTAACGATGAATTTTTTCATAAGACATATTTACGCACTTATAAGCTTCTTCACTTCTACGTATTCTGTCGTAGTATCTTGCTCTTCCCCTATATTATATCTAAAATGTTTTACTGACCTTGTCTTGCTTCCAAATTTTGTAGATGCCTGTCTTCACCTCATTTGCCATGACGGAGGGAGGATTTTGTGAGGAGCTATCTTTCATGCTCCAGGAGCTGGGCTACACTCGTCGCCCGGAGTACCGCTGCGTTTCCGTGCCCTGCTTTAGCCAGAACTTTTGGACAGTGAGATTGCTCATCTTCACCAAGGGTCCTCAGTGAAATAACCGGATCCGGTACTTCACGGTGGAGCGGCTAAAGCTCGATGATGCTCTGCAGGATGCGGCCAGGCAGGCTCTCCTTCACTTCGGCCAGAGCTACCGCTACCAGTTGGAGGACACTCTGTACCGGCTCTTTCCCTCCCAATGAGGTGGGGAGGAGTCACAACCAGTTCCGGAGCTTAGAGTTGGAGTCAGACCCCACCATTGTGTACATGGGTGGGCTCATCCGGGCGTAGGACGAGGCGTATGTCCACATTTCTTGTGAGCTTCAGGATGCTTACAGGGATCTTGCTGCGGCGAGGCTGGAGATCGTTCAGCTCAAGGACTTGCAGCGTGGAGCCGCTCCACCTCCACCCAGACGTGTGCAGGAGGCGCAGCTGACAGCACCACCACTTCCTGCCCCAGCCCAGGAGGACCTTGCACCTAGAGGCTCGACCCCAGACGCCGCGAGGGTCAAGCGTCGCCGAGGTCCGCCGCTCAGAGTAACTGCACGGAAGTCCGTGCGCCGTGTTGAGCAGTCAAAGGCGTTCCAGCACTTCTTGGCGGCTCTGGGGGAGCCAGGACCTTCCCAGCCTCGAAGTGCAGTTCGCAATAGTAGCGAGGGGAGTACTTAGTCTGCGTCGGTAGCACCCTTCTTTTGTTCACGCTGGAACGTTCAATAATTGTGTGTGACGGACTGTGTATTGCTTTTATGCATTTGTGGTACAACCATCTAAATAAAATAAGTATTCTGTTTGAACTGGAAGTTTTGTCGTTCATAAAGCTGTCTGTTTGCATACAAATTCTCAACCCCGAATTACCCTAAGTATTATAGTCGCGCGCGAACCCTAACGATGAAGGATTTTGGGCGGCCCGTAGAAAAGCATGTCCGAAGTTATTTTTTGGGGCGAATGTAGCAGATTTGCTATTTGGTATCTGAGACTACCATATTCGTAAAAATACCTCGCCACAACTCTGTTTGCATACAAATTCTCAACCCCGAATTACCCTAAGTATTATAGTCGCGCGCGAACCCTAACGATGAAGGATTTTGGGCGGCCCGTAGAAAAGCATGTCCGAAGTTATTTTTTGGGGCGAATGTAGCAGATTTGCTATTTGGTATACGGACTACCATATTCTGTAAAAATACCTCAGTTACGACTCTGTTTGCATATAAATTCTCAACCCCGAATTACCCTAAGTATTATAGTCGCGCGCGAACCCTAACGATGAAGGATTTTGGGCGGCCTGTAGAAAAGCATGTCCGAAGTTATTTTTTGGGGCGAATGTAGCAGATTTGCTATTTGGTATACGGACTACCATATTCTGTAAAAATACCTCAGTTACAACTCTAGTTACATCTAATATGTACTAGCGCAATACCCCTCATTATCATAGCCGCGACCAAACCATGACGATGAAGGTTTTTCGGCGGCCCGTACAAAATCATACGCCTCGTGGCAGGAGGCTGAAAAAGAAGATATGACCGATGGCTGGAAAAGATGATATGACTAAAGGCTGGAAAAGGTGATATGACAGAAGGCTCCTAACCAGAGAGGACGTTCAAACAGTAGTGATTATTACGAACAACAACAACAAACAACAAGCTGCCACGGGCCACTTTCCGATCTCAGCCCCTCCCCTCCCTCGCTAATGTGCTGCCAATTGTTGGCTGGCCACTGCCAGGCCACTACCAGCTGCAGATTCGCTTCAGCTAGGCCCCCACAGCGCGTTGCAAAGGCTGGCACGTGCCGCTCTCCTGTCCTGGCCCCTCGCCTCGCACGCTAATGTGCCGCCAGCTGCAGCTAATCTATAGCCAGGGTCGATTCCCTCCCAGCACCAGCTGCATTATTGCTGTCCTATCGAGTCTAATCGAACCACCGAAAGCAAAGGGCATGTCTCGCATGGATGTTCGCAGATGCATGCATTTGTCTGGCTATTAATTAAGAACGCGAGGAGTTCGACAACCCCAAGAGGAAACGTTGAGCATGCAGGTCTCTCAGGCGATTTGGACAACACGTTGAAAAAGCTACAAAATCTTGAATTGACATCACACTGCCACCAGCTCTGTCAGGCCACTTGCACACCAAGCTACCAGCCAGACCCCCCCAGCGCGCTGTAAACGCTGCCACGTGGCGCTTTCCTATCCCGGCGCCTCGCCTCGCATGCTAATGTGCCGCCAGCTGCTGGCCAATGCCAGATGTAGCGAAGCTACAGCCTGGACCCCCACCGTGCACTACACACGCTCCCACGTGCCGCTTTCCTGTCTCGGCCCCTCGCTCCGAGCGCTGATGTGCCGCCAGCTGGCTCGTTTCTCCCTCGCGCCCTCGCTATAAATTACAAGGCCCCATGTATTTCTATCAGGCAATCGTGAGCCATTGTTTCGAGTTCATAAAGCTGCGAATGAGTTGAGAAAACCCACAACGCAAAGAGTAGAACTAGTGGTTTAGCTTTCCTTTTTCCCAATATTTGATTCCGGCTTCGTGTTTCACAGGTATTATTTACGAAAATTATTTAGTACGCGAAGCTACATTGTTGTGTTGTTGGGTCAGTGAGGTACAAGGGATATTGATTGGTTCTTGGGGGCTTTGAGGCCATCTATATCTTTTTTTTATATTTTTGTTCGAAGAAATATTTCAGTTATGCTTGAATCCTACTCTTTTAGGCTGAAATATAATTGCTACCAATGTGTAGATGGACAAGGATCCGGAGCGGCTCAAGAAAGGCTTGGCCTGGACAATAAAAGAAATCGATGGTATCGCAGCTGACCTGAATAAAATTGCAAAAGACAACTTTAGTCCTGGCACAAGTTCAAGTGCCAATGAATTCAACAGCTTTGTGACTGACATTGAAGCTATAGCTAGTAGCCTCAAAATGGTTGCCATACAGTCGAACGAGTTACTGCAATCAGACCCCCCACAGCCAGAACATCCGGACCTTCAAGCCATAGCTCGCAACCGTCCGCAGGTTGCCACAAAAGAGGACATCGAAGATGCAGACCCGGACTTGTGTCTTCCATGTGACTACCAGAGTGATGAGGAGGGCAAACGCGACCGCTGGCAGTACTTAGAAGATGAGGGTATTGATATAGATAGTGATGATTCTGGATCGTTGTAATCCTGTATCGCTAGAGTTGTTAAAATAAAATGTAATAGTGACGCACCCGTCATGTACGTTGGTAAGGCTTCGTATTCCACCGTTGTTTCTCCCGCGTTGTAATGTTATGTTGTAACTTATCCATTTCAATGCTGTATTTCATGCCTTTAATATGATTTGTAGTTACAAGCCATACGAGACAACACAACACCGGATACGCCAACACAGCAGCGCTTTTTTAGATTTAGTCGACATAACGCTGCAACACGCTGCAGCCTGCCTTTTTGGGCCGACTTAATCATACGTGCCACAACATTTAAAGCCTCCTCGCCAGGCTGCCACGTAGACTGATCGCCCATGTGAGGGGCCTATATATACGCGACTCCATGACCAGCGGTGGAGCACGTGGACGGGCTAATGGAGGTTGAAGAGCCGGACATCGCCGCCGCACTCCCGGAGGAGGAGGCCGAGGACACCGCCGGGCAGATCCAAATCATCAACGACGAGTGAATACTGGGGCCGCCACCTTTATTCTTGTTCAGTTCTTCTTTTGCTTATTTTTCTGTACGCAGAAGACTACACCAGTAATCTCAATGAAATTAGCACTTAGTCCATACACCATGCGTTTTCTCATCCCATTCAGTCGCATTGTGAAGAAGCTCCATGAGTTTTCTCATCCAATAGAGGTTCCCTCGCACCGATATGAACGGTGACATGCCAAAAAGCTAAGCTAGGCATACGTGTTGTCATCTTTTCCAGCTTATTTTGAAAACAGTTTTTCCAACGTGTTGTCATGTCAACTCTTACAACTTTTGTCATATCAGCTTTTCCAACCTTATGTCATATCGTGGTGTGGAGAGTGCTTTGTCCCTCCATGGTGTGCAGAGTGCTCTCCAATCAGTCGCTTTTATAGAGAGTGACAAATGCGGCTTTTCTTAATCGTGATGCATAAGAAGTTTAACAAGAAGACGACCCTACAGCTTACGACCGCTTTCGTATATCACTGGTTTGCCTATCAGGGGCAGGCCTATTGTACACAAATTTTTCATTTACACTGGTTTCGTATATCACTGGTTTGCCTATGATATACGAACTACCATATTGTACACAAATTTTTCACAAGTAAATTGTAGTAGCACAATAACCCTAAGTATCATAGCCAATAACCACCTTTTTGCAAAACGAGGGTGGGAGCGGGAAAAATGAGAGGGTGAATCACAAGTAAGATGTCACTGCGAAAAAAAGTTGGACCACACTCTTTATGACGACTTAAAACTTAAAGGAGTACAACGAACAAGGAAAATAATAGTTACAACTAGACGTCTACTCAGTGCATCAAGGCCACTTCCCCTTCTCCCATGCCTCTTAATATATGGACCATCATGTTCTGCAAGTATATTTCATATACACCTTTCTTTTCATGTAAATTATAATTGCGGAATAACCCTAAGTATCACAAGTTGCACGACCTGTCACCCGCAAACAAAGCTGCACGACTTGTCACCCTCAATCAAAGCTGCACGACCTATCACCCGCAATGAAAGCTGTATAAAGCATTCTGGCTGACTATGGGAGGGATTCCCTGTCTACAGCTGTGGCCATAGCCAGCCTCATGTCCCTTCACATGCAAAGTTGCAGAGGAATCTAATGCTAGCGGATTTCAACTTCTCTTAAGTCTGCCACTCTCTCGTATGGCTGGCTATTTAAGCCCAGTGGTCGCCTACTAATAATCACACCAACCAGGCAAGCAAGCTTCGGGCCAATCGGAGGGAAGACGAAACACGGAGCACAAGTCCGCCAGCCAGCCAACCAGTGCCAATGGAGTACCCCTCGCTCCTAAGGCACAGCCTTCTCGAAGGCATCCCCGAAGGCACACAGGTCCCCATGTGCCTATGCGGGGATCCTTGCCGGTTCCAAAAGTCTTTAGACAACTCGTACACCTACGGTATGAGGTATTGGAGCTGCCGCAACTACAACTCCGAGCCAACGCTGGAGACGCGGATGCGAGGGAAAAGTCCGGTAAGTTCGTACTCGCATTTGATGTTACATCAAACCGTGCAAACCTTAATACTGTAATACCATCTGCTGTCACCAATCGCAGCCTCCATTGTGCGAGTTCATCAAATTCTACGACGCGGAGCAGACTCCTGAGATGGAGAGGATGCGGAATTGGGAATACTCACATCATAGAGCTATGGTAGAGCAGCAGTGGCGTGAGCAGGACGAGGAGGAGAAGCGCATGAAACATCACGAAGAAATGCGTGCAAAGAGGGAGGCCGAACGGCAGCGCCTTGCGATAGAGCGGGAGGCCGAGCGTGAGAGGAAGCGCGAGAGGGCGGCTAGGGCCAGGGCAGCAGGCACAGATGGGTTATGCAAGGGGAAATATCCCCGGTGCACTCAGTAGTGTACCAGAAGGGCCCTTGTTGTTTCGTTTACCTAAGGCATGTTCAACTTTAAGCCATTATTGCCGCCCATCTGTAACCCCGATGTTTGTTTCCCGTAATCTCTCAACTATCATATGGAGCGATATGTAACGGTTATTTGCATTTCAATCAGCTCCGGTTATATGCATTTCAATCATGCGATATGGAGCGGTTATTTTTGCATTTGAATCAGCAAACGATTTCTAAATTTTACAGAGAGAAATATAACTAAATCGGTCATTTCCATTTGAATCAGCTCCGGTTGAAAAATCAGAAAAAAAAACCACAAAAAAGGAAAAAAAATCCTTAACCAATGTTTTGGGGTTTTGGGTATGCCATACAGGTATAGGGTAACCCGAAATTCCAGGTTTCGAACATCAAAATTTTCCAAAGTTTGGTTTCTTGAGAAGCGATTTTTCAGATAATTCATCACTGCTTTTTTTTACAACGTGAAACTATTATATCATTTTTTTGAAATCAAAAAGATACAAAAAATACTAACCGAAAACTGTTATATCATATTGTAAATATCCAAAACCGGCAAACTCAGTGCCCTCAAATACGATTTTTTCCTTTAATTTGAAGTTGTACATCGAAACTTATTATCCGATCGAGTTTAAAAAATTAAACAGCAAATAATGACAAGCAAAAACAAAAAAATACGATTGCAGTGCGCAAGTGAGGTCGCTGCAGGTGGGCCGGGCGACGTGGAGGGGACTGCGGCGCAAGACGGCGAGAGCCGCAGCGGCCGCAACGCGACGGCGAGTCGCAGCGGCTCGCAACGCACCGCCGGCCGCAGTCCCTCGTAGCAAACGTCCTCCGCTGCATCACCTTGCCAGGGGGCCACATCCGAAAAAACAAAGCATGCATGGCTAGTTCCAGAAAAAATTGAACGCAAGGGGCTGATACAGTACTAATTTCGGCCGTTGACGCTTTGGTCGGTTCTTGTTTCGCTGGTCAAGTCTTGGTCGGTTCCTGGTATACTGGAGATATATCTCTTGTATACCGGGAACCGGAGATGAGTATTTTTTTTCCGTAAATACGAGTTATAAGTTGTATCAAATACGATTTTTTCCACAGATAAACGGTCATGTTTTCAGATATCGAGGGACATTTCCTTTTACAGACTTTCAATTTCAATTTTTTAATTGCTTATTGCTTGTATGGAATGTGGGGAACCGGCCATGGCATGAATGGGATGTGGGGAATCGGCTATGGCATGAATGGGATGTGGGGAACCGGCCAAGCCCTTCAATGGGACACCAGGAACCGGCCAAGCCCTTCAATGGCTCCCCAGAAACCGGCCATGCATCAACGGTGCGCCAGGAACCGGCCATGGGTGACTTTTTTGTAAATACGCCAGAAAGTTGTATCGTTTTGAAATAACGAGTTGAAACATGTGCTAAATACGAATTTTTCCGTGCAAAGACCACCCGGCCAGTTGCTCCATGGATCCTAGGTCTGGGTGGTCTGAGGTCTAGATCCGCCCCTGGATAGAATAATATTCTCTTCAACCACAAATAATTATCGTCAGTTTTGACTACTAATTTTTATTATAATATACTTATAAAGTATAATAAAATTATAATATTATGAAAGCATTTTTCAAGACAAATCTACACATATAGTTTTCATTATCCAATTTAAATATTTAAAAAATATTGACAGACAATGTTTTGAAAGTTTGACTGCACATAAGTTCAAAACAACTATAGGATTAAGGATAACCGACTAGAGGGGGTGAATAGAAAGTTTTTTAAAATTACTGGATCTAATTGCAATAATCTAGACAAATATAACTTGAATTGAGAATTTTATAAATAAGACCTAAAATCTCTAGATTTGACTAAGTGCATCAACAATCTAGGTCTAAACAAATTATACAATTCTAGAAATATAATCAATCACAAAGTGTACTAGAAATGTAAATTGCACAGAAGAAGAATGGAAATCAAACCAAGGGGCAAGGTGACATGATTTTTCCCATGGTCTCAGAGACTTGTCGGTCTCCCATAATCCACATTGAGGTAGCTTGACTCACTTCAAGCTTGCTCCTTAGCGTAAAAGTGCCTTCCTCAATCACTCGGGGTAGCTCTTCCCCACTCCGAGTAGGCGAGCTCTGTGCTTTTATAACCAACCGGGCCTTCTCACAATCTTCTTTAAGAGATCACCATCTCAAGCCGTCTAGGAGGCGGCAATCTCCAAGAGAATAGAGAAATGACGCTCACTTGATATTGATTTGAGTTTCTAATTGGCTCAAACGAAATTAATACACACGAATGCTTTTAACTCCTCTCAAGAAGTGAATTGAATGCACAAGAGAGAAAAAATACTTGCAAGGGCTCAAATATGTTCAATGAGACACCAACCGACACTATAAAAGCAGGTGTGGGGGTATTTATAGCCTCCACCAAGCAATCCAACCGTTGGAGAAAAATATGCTGAAAATTCAGCATTTTCGGTACTACTGGTGGCAAAAGCCTAGTAGTACCAGACCATCATTACATGCCCCAAATAGTCGAATTAGCGCATTAAATTCGTTGATTTTGGTCCGTTAAAGTAGATCAGGTACTACCGGCACTCAAGGTGCGATAGTGCCGAATTTTGAATCCAAATTTGCCTCCAAAAAACCTTCTATGGAAAATGACTACAGGAGTTAAAAGTGCGGTAGTACTGACATTCCGGTAGTACCGGCTACTGCACATCGGTAGCTTCGGACTTCAAATTTCAGAGAAAAACACCTAAAAGCACTCTTTTCTATAAAATAACTATCACTCGAATTTTCGGTACTACCGACCTCCAGTAGTATCGCTTTTTGTATTGCGTAGCTCCCGCTACAGAAAATTCGCAAAAAGAGTGCTTCTGTTAAATAACAACCACTCAAAACTCGGTGCTACCGCCAAGTGGTAGCACTGCATTGTGTGCTGCGGTAGCTGTAACATCCCAAAATTTGGGTTTTCAAAATTTTTTGATTTAGTTTAGCTTCCCAAAAATTTTCGTTGATTTTCTCGCGTTTATAAAGCTTGATTTGAATTTTCTAAAAGCTAAAACAATTTAATTTGATTATTCTAAACCTCAAATAAAATAAATTTAATTTTAATTGGATTCCTTGTGCTTCAAGAAATTTTCCTGTAACTTTTGAGATTTTTCGGAGCTCGTTTGCTATTTATTAGATTTATTCGGAATCGATTTGTATTAAGCCCTTTTATTGAAATTAATTAATTATTTAGAAAAGTTTATATAAAGTTTTGTTGCAAATATTTTATTTGAGCTCAAAATATCTCAAAATATTTTCTAGAATTTTTCTGGTATTTTTATTGCCTCTATTGATTTATTTGATTTATTGGAATTGTTTTTATTCGAAAAATGCTGCAAAATTTCGAAAATGGCATTGGGCCTCATTCCCTCTTCTCTCTCTCGCCGTCGCGCCTTGCCACTTCGCTCATGGCCGCTGCTCGCCTCCGTGCGCCAGTTGCCGGCCCACCTCCCGCTCGGTGGCCCGCCTCCCACGTGAGTGCGCCCCAGCGTGGGCCACGCCCGCCAGGCCGCCCAGCCTCTCCCTGGCCGCCCGCTTGCCCGCCTCCTCCACACGCGTCGCCACGTGGGCTGCGCCTCATTGGGCCGCCTCAGCGCTGGTCGCGCCCGCCTGGGCCACGTCTCCCCGCACGCCCTCAGCCGCCGATCGACGATCCAACGGCCCAGAGGCTGCCACGTCACCCCGTGTCCGATCCATGCACGGAAACTGCTCGTTTAAATGCCTACAAGGCCCGTTTTTGCTCCAAACGCGCCCAAACTTGATTTTTCTTGACCTAGCCGTCACCCCAACCCAGTATAGACCTCCCATGGCCTCTCCCACGTAGGTGCCACCCCTTGGATCTCCCCCAAACCCGAGAAATCCATCCCATGTCCTCCAAATGTTGCCCAACATTGGCCGAACTTTGGAGCAGCGTCCCGGACAGCTCGTCGACTTTTTTCGAGATCTGTCTTGGCCACGGTGTGCCACAAGGTACCATCTGCTTGCTGTCCAAAATTCAGCCAATTTGGCCCACGGGATCAAAAGATATGGCCGTTTCAATCTCGAATCTTGCCGAGGCCATAACTCCCTCAATTTTTCGGGTTTGACCGTGAAATATTTTGTGTAGACTCCTGGGGATGTCCTCTACATGATTCACATATTGTCTTATGGTTTTGCCCTCTGGATTTGGCGCAGAAAAATAATTTCTCCAATCAGACTGCGATCAGACTGCGTTTCAGACAGTGGCAAAGTTCCTCGCGTGTTCCCCGCTGTTCTAGAAGGTAATTCTTCAAGCCACCTGCGTCATGGTGTGCCTCCCGGTCCCATCTAGCTCTCGGTTAAATTTCATTAAGTTCCGATCATTATTCTAGAAGTTATGGCCGTCCAAAGTTTAGATCCGAAACCCATTAATCGGCAGTTTGTGATCAATCCGGAGGGGCGCCGTAAAATCCGCCTATACCGTTGAGTTCGTCTCGCCGCATTCTACGTGGTAGACATTCCCCCTTTGCCATCCAATCCTCCGAAATTTTTTTTATATATTTAGGTCGCCGTTTAGCCGTCGCCGCGCGTCGCCTTTTGACGCCGGCTATTTTAGCTCGCTTCGGCCGTGTTGTCGCGTCCGGTGGATCATCATGTACTGTTTTGGTCCATCCTTAGAATTCTTTTGGCCTCCATTTGCCGTCGGAGCCGATTCCGGCCTAAAACTGTCGTTTTCGGCTTAACCCATTGTTGCCGGTTCGCGCACCTGTTAACCGTCCTTGGTAGCGTTCTACCGCGGCCATGTTGTTGTACCGACGGTCGCTACTTCGCTTCATGAGTATCCTATCATTGTTTCACCTCCACCGTTAACGTTCACCGTTAACGCTCCACTGTTAACGTCCCACCGTTAACGTTTTCCCGACGTTAACGTTTTGCCGTTAACGCTCCGTCGTTAACGCTCCGCCGTTAACGCTCCGTCGTTAACGTTCCCTCGTTAACGTTCCACCGTTAACGCTCCGCCGCTAACGCTCCGTCGTTAATGTTCCTTCGTTAACGTTTTGCCGTTAACGCTTCGCCGTTAACATTCCGTCGTTAACGTTCCACCGTTAACGTTTCACCGTTAACGTTTCATCGTTAACGCTTCATCGTTAACGCTTGGCTCTCATCGCTTCGTTGTCATCGCACGCGTGCATTCATGCAAGAGCCCTAGTGCGATGTCCTCATCTTCTCTATCATCATGACGTGAGCCTAGTCTCATCGTCATATCATCTTCAAAGCCGAATCAAAACCCTAACCTAAGACCGGTTCGATGGACTAAGTTCATTGTGAGCCGCGTTGTTATTGTAACATCCCAAAATTTGCCTCTAATATATTTAGTGTGTTTTTGGGATTATTTGTAATTTTCCGGAATCTACTTGGAAGCCTCGCGAGTAAGTCGCGTTCACGTTTATTGAACTAATCGTATTAAATAAAGATCAGGCATTTTTGAATAAGCGTAAAATCTAAAATTTTGTTGATAATTAAGATAGTTGGTAGACGAGAGTGTTCGCTTCAAATATTTTCGAAAAATATGTTATATAACCTAAGTCGTTGATTTTACAAAAATCGGTACAGGTGTCTGAGTCACGAAAAGAATTTCTACGAAAAATCTATACTTCGAAAAATCATGAAACCAACTTCGTTAAGTCCCAAATAGTTCCTAGTATTTTAGAGAAATTTTTCAGATTTTTAGAACCAATCTACTATTTTATTCTAATCGCTGTCTCTTTTAAGCACTATTTAAAGTCGGAAGTTGAACGTTCAGTCACGTACGGGAATGGAAGTCACAACGTTTCATTCTTTAAATTGCGTTTTAACCGGAATTGACTCTCCATTCCTTAACTATTGCATGCATGAGACGTTCATGCATGTATACTTGAACCACCTCTAGCCGTTTCTACTCCCTACAGCCATTCCCACTTAACTCATTCAAGTTATACACATGCATGCACGAATGAAGTTTCCTTGCCAGCCATTCCAACTTTCCTAGCATGTATGCATGTACTATACGTTGGAACTCCACATGCGTACACAGGAGTCTTCAGCCATTACTACTTTCCATGCATGAGCGTTGGCGTTGCCTTCCAAGTGCTGCCGGTTTCAATTCTTCTTTATGGCGCACGGCGATTCCACTCCAGCCGTTTCTAGTTCTCACGGTTGAAGCTTTCTACATTTCCTATCTATTCTATTCCTTCACTCATCCAATACTTCCAGCCATTTCAATTCTCTAGCCACCCCATTTCCTTCGCTTCCTCCCCGCTGTTGGTTGCCGCTGGGCCGCGATCATTATCGTGGTTGCCGTCATTCTTGCCGTCGTCACCGCTTCTCTGATCCAACGGCGTTGCCCTTTCTTGTCTAGTCGCCATCACCGTCGTCGCCGCCGTTGACGTTGCTGCCGCCGCTGTCGACATCGTCATCGCCGCCGCCGCACTCTCTGGCTCACCTCCTTCTGTGCTATTGCCGTTAACCGGTACTCCCTCTCGTACACGTTCTGTCTTTGTTATCAATCGGTTGATCTCGCCATGAGTACTTGAGGATATATATACATCTTCGTCTGAATCTTGAGCCCATACATATATATATATATATATATGTTGTACGTAGTCTGTATATAGTAGGAAGTATACGTGTATGTATGTATATATAGATTTTTTTTTGTTTTACGTGAACCAGGTCGCGTGCACGAGAATTTCTCAAAACCGAACAACAGTGCATGTGCATGAAATGTGCTCAGCCGTGGAGAACCAGCGTGAACAGTGCCATGCAAAACAAGAAGTTGCATTGTGTGTAGCAATTTCCAGAATTTGTGAATTTTGTCTTTTTCGCTGCGAATTCGTTTTAATCCCAAACTGCATGCAACAAATTTTGTAAATTATTAAATATTCATACCTTTCTACATTATTTTTACTGGGATTTTATAAATAAATTTGTGTAGTTAAATTATTCGCGGAAAGTATAAACTTGTGAGTTTTGTAGCTCTTAGACTATACGCTCGAAAATTCCAAATAAATTTTATAAATCGTATAAAATGCTAAACTAATTATTCGGAAGTTTTCATGTGGTTGAGAATTTATTTGTTTCTTCGTATTTTCCGAATGGTTGTTTATTCGCTGTTTTTCGTTTAATAGAAACGCTAGACGTCGACTCCGTCGCAGAACCGCAGGAAGACAACCCTCTCCTCACCGACCAAGGCAAGTCCCTTGACGCATTTTGATCCCATTTTATGAAATGCTTTTTATCTGTTTATAAAGTTGCATGGCTACTTTTAATAAAATATGTCAAATATAAGTAATAGTTAACCCGAATTTGATGATTCCTCCTTGACATTGTTAATCATATCCGTTGTAACCCTAGAACATTGATTATACCATGTTTATGCTTATATGGTATCCGTTGTAACCTAGTGCGATAGAATTGCTTAGGACCTTTTCCGATAAAAGAAACCCATGGGTGGGATTATTCAGAAATGATGATTTCAAATGTGATTTGAAAGCTATTATTATGATTATGGTACTATTTTCTAAAATGAAAGAAAAGGAAAAATGATTTCGACTTGGGCGGCATGGAAAGTCGGGTGGGAGCGGATCAAGTCTTGATCCTTTTGTGCAAGTACCGCCCCAAGTCATATAAGGACCGACGCTTATGATTGCCATTTTAAGCATAACCGTACTACCACATGTCTATAATGGTACGACCTGGCCAACTAATTTGTAGAAGCCTAGCTTAGACTCACCACTCGGTTGAATGTGAATGCCGGATGGAGGCAATTGTTGTTTTTCTCACACGGCGCAAGAGGGGGCTTCTGTACTGGGCGGATGGAACCCTAACAGCGGTGAAACCTCAGCGGGTGGGTCTAGTTAGGTAGATACATTGTAACGGCCTTGTCATGATCTTCTCTGTAGGCACACCAAAGGAAGTGTGCTAATAGCTTGGCATTAAGAGATGATCGTGTCTTGTGGGTAAAGTTGTACACCTCTGCAGAGTAAAACTATTCGAATAGCCGTGCCTACGGTCAAAGGCAAAGCAAGGAATGCTTTCATATTGGTAGATTTTGATTTTGGTTTCGAAAACTGAAAAGTGTTTTGTTTTGGGGTTCGGGAGTGGTTAGAACTCTCGGATGTTATTTGGCGGATAGAGCCAACCAGGTGGAAAGAACCTGTGTTTGTATTTGACGGATGGAGTCACATGATTAACCCTGATTCTTTAAAATCTGGCGGATAGAGCCTTTTATATCGGTGATGGTGGATAGAACCTCACTACGATATTACATAATTCAATGATTAAAAAGAATTGTGAAAAGTTGCTTTGTGAAATGCTATTACCTAAGTATGGTTTAATAAAATTTGGCTTTATGCAAATAAACCCTACTAAGCTTCCTTTGGAAAGCCCACATAAGCATACTTTCCCAGACTTGCTGAGTACGTTTGTACTCACGGGCTACATCAATGTTGTCATCATCAGAGGTTTATCAAGACGCGGCAGAGGAGGGCGAGTTCTACGCGGAGGAGTACGAGGAGGGCTGCCAGGAGGACTAGTCGCGTTTCTAGTCGTCGCCTGTGGCGTTTTGGCGTCTGCCTGTTTCGCTTTTGTTTTCGCTGTTTTGGTTCCGGTCTTTAGACCGAGTATTGTAATAAGTGGCCATGTGGCCCGTACTTGAATATTTATATTGCAAGTTTCGTTTTGTCTGGCAATGATGTATCACTGTGACTGTGTGTACTAGCTACTGATCTGGGACTAGTACGGAAATGCACAGGAGATTTCGGATAGCCGATCCGGGGTCTCACAGTTATCTTTGCAATCTTTTCCGTTGTTTCAATCGTGGTAAGACACTTGTCTTATCCCTGAAAACCTAATATGCCATTAATCGAGAATTCCTTCGTGGACTTGGTCGATAGACCATTGGCCATCTGTCATACCCCTGTGCCCGATCTATCCATCTCTCTTTTGTTTGACTGTGTCCGTTCGGTCAACAAAAGTCAACTTCGAGAATCAGTTTAGTTCACTGTGAACTAACATATCCTTATAGACCCGATCTATAGATCGAGAGCCCATATGTCGCTATCTGTCCAATTAAGATAATAACTTCGGAAGAAATATTCTTCGGAATATTATTCTTTCTTTCCCAGTTATTAATCTTTCCCTTTTCGGTGTTTTTCCGAAAGCCGTTCTCTTTTGTCAACTCTTCGATCTAATCCGTTCAAGTTCCTAAATTCATCCAAGCCGTTGTGCCAATGCTATTTGTTCTTAATTTGGAGTTTTACTTGATTTGTCTTTTGAATGTGTTTGTATTTCTTCTTCTTTAATCGTTAGACGCGTCGTCCGGAAATCGTTCTACGGGCTGAAGATCAAGGAAGTGAAGATCGGAGGTCGATGATCAAGAATCAAGGATAAAGAGTAAAGAACAGTAAAAGTTGCAAGGGCCAGGCAAGTTGTGCTTTGACCATGTTGATCCCCTTTTCGAAAATTATGTTGTTTCAAATTATTGCATGCTAGTTGGATATAAACTGATTTCAATTAATTTGGGATTAGATAATCAACCTATTTGTTATTTGCCACTTTGTCACTATTTGTATGCCATGATTCATTTGTCACCCTAGGATTGTTGATTAATAGTTGGTAGCTAATACTTTGCCGACATGGGTTATTTAGACCGTCAGTAGTTGCTTAGCCATGCAACGTACCATTGACATCATTTTGGAAATATAAAAGATCAATATTGACTAATGGAATATGCAATGTATTTTGGAACGGTGTGACGTGTTGCCGATGCGATGAAGTTGATATGTTGAGGTCTTCGTACTTCTTCAAGGATGTTGAGTTGTTGTTAGCATTGTGTTGCGCAATAATCAACTAGGGTGATAAAATGGTTTAGACTTGGTCAAGTGGCAAGATTATGATCGGGTGGGCCAAATGTGGCACCGAAAAGGTTGATTTGGTTCTTTGGGTAGTCTTGCCCTGGTCACCCTAAGGACTTAACCTTGCAAGCCTTTGAACTGAGTCAATCGTACAACCACTTGTCTGTAATGGGACGGACCTAGTTGAGTAAGTTACTAATAACTTGCATGTGGTACCTCTAGGTGTCAACTACATCTTTTGTGTAGCTTGAAGGGGGAGCATACCAGGGCTGCGGCATGGTACCCATCCAACAGTATGTCGGTCCCATACTTCGCCTTTGTTAAGGGAAGGGATGGTGTATGGCAAAAACCGGAGAGGTTCACTTGTGTAGTTAGAAGTTTCCGAAAGGCTTTGTTATGATCACTCATTCGCATACTTTTGTATGGTGATTCACGGCTGACGTGGTGAGTTGATTGTATCTTGTGGGTAAAGTGTATAACCTCTGCAGAGTGTAAAATCTATTCGAATAGCCGTGTCCGCGGTACTGGACATTGCTCAGGGATTACAGTCAAGGGTTAGCTTTTCATAAAATTGATCTTGGGTTTGGAGGCAGTTTGCTTGTGGAAAAGTGATAACTGTTTAAGGATGTGGAATGATTTACTTATGGAATAACTGTGAAATCTATTACTGTCATTATTCGTTTTACTGCTTTACAATCTATTATGTTTATTTATGATTGTTGCTTTTCTGCAAAATAACCATTCGGCCTGTTACTTGGAATAAGCCATGCATATAGTTATTAGACTTGCATTCTATGCATGACCTGCCGAGTGCTTTATGTACTCACCCCTTGCAAACAAACAATCACCAGTGAGCAAAGTCTACATCGTCGAAGAAGAAGTTCCGTGAGAAGGCGATTATCTAGGAGTTGAACCCTGTCAGTTGCCTGTGGCGTATTGATGGGATTCACCGATGTTCTTCGTTCATTCTTTGCTTATTTGGAGTTGAAGCCGTCAAGGCCTCACAAATGTAAGGTTGACCTTAAGGTCGTTCAATAGTTTATATTCTATATTTGTGTTACTTTTACTATTCCGCTGTGTATGATTGTGATATTCACCTATGTTGAGACTGTGTGCACTAGCGTGATCCTGGACTAGTGCTGATTACACAGAGGGTCTGGATTTGCAAATTCGGGTCCCGACAGTAGCTCCGGCCCAAAGGAAAAGGAAAGAACCTAGAAGTGTCCCTCTCTGCAAAATACTTACCATCGTATTAAACCCAATAGTACCGCCTTGAGGTACTACCACGTTTTGTGTTGTGGTACTACCGGAATTGCTGAGAATGTAAGAGGGTTTTCAAAGTCAAGACTAGATGCTTCAAACATGATTTCAAAAAGGATTTTGAGCAAATTAGAAATTTAATCAACATCAAATTACTAGTCATTACTCCCTCTTGATAGTACGACATCTATTCTACTAAACCGATCTTTTCTTCTAACTCCAAGATTGGTAAAGATATAAAAGGGTCCTAACTACTCTTGTACCTTAACCTCAAGCTTTAAATCTTCTTTTCTTAACTCCTTTAGATCACAATGCTTTTCCTTTTTTTTCATGTGCTGTGAAGTGGACCAACCTATTCTGACAAACTTAAGAGAAATTGTTAGTCTTTTAATATGATTGTCATTAATTATTAAAAATAAATAAAATTAGGGCCTAGATGCTTCAAGGACAACTATTTGTGATGTGCTCATGGGTGTCCCGATCTTTCGGTGAGGGGATAAATATCGATTTGTCCGAGGATGACGTTCACGATCCAGGCCACCAACCGTCTCATTTAGTATCCAAGTAATCGCTAAACCACACCCGTGATGGGTATCAACCGTGACACACAGTTAACCTAAGCATGGATGCCTATTCCTGCAAAGCAATGGAAAGAACCAAGAAAAAACAAAGAAGAGAAATATGAAATTGCAGGTAAAAATTAAGCACACGCTGAGTTGGGGTTCCTGAAAATCAAATTCGGTGGCTAACCGTCTCACGGACTATGACTAACTTGGTTTGCACTAGGCTAAACTCAACTAAACAAAAACCCAAGTAATTTTGGGGGATTCGCTAGCTATATATAGGTGAAAGAAGGGGGATTCGACCAACACAAAGGGGTGGTGTGAGGGAGCCGCCCAGACCGTCCTCGGGCTATTTGAAGGCTCAGTCATCCTAATCGGATTTGGAGGCTAACAATGGATCGCCGAGGGCGCTCGAAGTGTTAGCACCCAAACCCTATTGAGACAACAGTGAGACCCCTCGAATAACTCGACAACAATCCCGGTATTCCCCCGGTATGCGATCCAAAGATCGTCCAGGATCGCCCCACATACTAATTTCTATTGCTACATCAGCTCAATTTGCATAAAGGGGGCAACAAACTCGAAACCCCACAACCAAAGTACGCAACGCGGAAGCACAACAACAAACTCACACACGCACAAAGACAAAACCCGACAAGGAACACGAACAACACCAAACAACAACCCGACAACCACCAAGCAACACGATCCCACGAGAAAGAGAGCACAATAGTAAATTAAAAGTTGCAACAAAGTAACCAAGTGTTTAATTAATGACCTAACAGAGTTTAAGACCCAAATGTACAGCAAAAGTGGCACACGACTACTAAACTAAAACAAAAGTACAATTCCTCCGAAAGTGTCCTGCCCCTGAACACTCCCGGGCGTAGGCTACACCGCCGGTAGCCTCTACTCGGTGCCCCACCCGGTCACCGAGAGGCAGTACGGACAGAACTCACATCTGTCCGGATCCTCACGTGAAAACCACAAAGCAGAAGCATGAGTACAGAAGGTACTCGCAAGGCTTACCCGTGGTCCATATATGACCGACTCGAAAAGAATATGCATTTGGATGTAGCAAGGGATCGAGCTTACGGTAAAAGTGCGGAAAAGCTTAACTTTGTTGTATAATTACATTCCTCTACTCCATTTACAAATTTTATAGCACTTATAGACAACACCTATTACTAGAGTGAAATCTGAAACTTTGCAATTAACGTAAAGCAAGTGTCAACACAAACAAGTACCACCATCCAACCCACTATCATCAAGTTCAAGTTATTACTACGTTGAAGAGTCGGATGATACAAGCGTGCTCATATCAGAGAGCGCGGCAATCCGAATCGATTATTCACCCTGCAGGGGATCATCAATCGCACGACATGTGCCACAAGGAACCTCATGTCAACCCTCCTCCCATCCATACTAACTCGTTGGGCCATCTTCATGCGGTCCGAGCACCTAGCACCCCCTCGAGCGGCCCAAGCCTGGCTTGGCCCTCGAGAGTCAGCCTAAGCATCGCCCTCAACCACTCCCAACCACATGAGGGCATGACCCATCAGGCAGTATGCGATAAAAGAATAGCTTACCGTCCCATTCTACGGCATGCAATTAACAAGGGGTGCTTGATCAACATGGCAAACAACGGATCGGTCCTCAACTGACACAGGCGAGACTACAACACTTGGGTCTCCACACCCAAGTGATCCAATTCCCTCGCCCGGTCCCAATTTCACATTTCCAAACATAAACCCACCCGTTGAAGCCCAATATTCGTGAAGTAATTGATCTCAAGCGATGGACCCAACCATCACTTGGCCCATACCCGACATATAAGCAAGACTAAGCATGGACACAATTTATCTACCCATAGAATAGCTCCAAAGGAGGTGTTCAACAATTATCAAAGGGTGTACGTGCAACAAATGGGTTCTAACACCACTACCACAAGCCAACTCCTAATGCATGACTTAATCACCCAATAAACAATTGATTCACAAAAATATATTTCATATACGGTTGAATATGCTTAGGTGCTTGCCTGATGCTTCTGCTTGAGTACCGACAACGACTTGCTCTTCGGCATCCCCTCAGTCACCTCCGCGCCAACCTCCGCGGAGTCGTTCTCTACACGAGTATAATGCATGAATAAGATGCATGCAATGCTAATGAAATGCAATACAATTGAAAATCCCTACCGAAAACAGCTCCACCGGCAAAACAGCACGAGCTGCAGATCAACCAACTCGGACAGTCCGGATAAGCCGGACACTCCGGACAATTTGTCTGGACTCTCCGGACTGTCCAGAACTCAGAAAATGGCTCGCAGGATTCGAAGTACTTCCAAGCTCCACTACTTCGCGAGGGGCCGATCTACAACCTTTCCTATACTCGGCAAAGCTGGAGAGACTTCTAGCTAGCCCAAAACGCAATGGATCGGGGCTCATTTTGGTAGCCCACCACCAAAACTTAAATCCAAACCCCGGGGTGGCATCACCACTACCCGATCTCTAATCCTAGCATCCCAACATTCCCTAATCCAACCCCAAATCCAACTACGTACCAAAACCCTAACATTCCCAAGGTTAGCCCCCCAAACCCCCGATCTACAAAACCTAGCCCCCAAATGCTCCTAGAACCCCAAAAACCAAGGAACCAACTCCAAGAAGAGGTCTTACCTTCAAGGAGGATGAGGAGGAAGGAAGGAAAACCTCGTAAGGGAAGGAGGATGTCGGCTTGGAGAGGATCTTGAGGACAACAGGGTGAGGAAGTCACCGGGGAGGAGCACGGGAGGACAACGGCCAGTGGGGAGTCGCCAGAGATGAGCTCGGGTGGAGGGGCGCACGGGAGTGGGGAGCACGGTAGGAGGAGAAATGAAGAAGGAGCCACGAAATGGGACCTTTATACTCAACCCCCGCAAAGTCCGAATACTCCGAACCATTAGTCCGGATACTCCGGGTGGGGGCATTTGGTCAACCCAATCCGGACACTCCGGATTTTTAATCCAGACACTCCAGGTTGAGGTCTTCGGGTAGACCCAGTCCGGACACTCCGGACACTTCATCCGGATACTCCGGGTTCTATCCGGACATTCTGGTCATGTTATCCGGATACTCCGGATTACCCAGAATTTTGGCGCAGGATCCCATCGCCGTGTGCGTCGAACTTTGAAATCGGGGCCTTGACAACTAGCCGAATAGGACTCGTACGAGGCCCAAGGCCCAAATTTGACTCGGACTGAAAAGTTAACCCGACTTGTTTTGGTGATTGTGAAGTGCTCCAAAGGAAATTTTATGTGGGGTCAAGTCTGTTGGAAAGGTCTTGAAGTAAGCTTTCCATCAAGTACAAGAAATCATCAATCGGATGCCGTATGCAAAAGTTATGCTCATTTTACTTCAGGCTAGTATCCGACGTAGATGTGCATCCTTGCTGATCCAAAATTTGGTTCCTAAGTATAAGCACATCACACACATTAGGTAGTGGACTATTCTTGAAAGTGTAATTAGATATGCTTAAGAATGACTTTACCTGATAATTGAGTTGATAGGCTCGAGCTCGAGTCATTGGTCCTTGAATCGGCGGGGACAGAGAATGATCATCATTTGTAGTTGTGTATGTATCCGAAGTGGTGATGTCCTCATCATCCTCCCCCTCTTGAATTGGGCTAATCCTTGACTCAAGCTCATCGTCTTCTCCCAAGTACGGCTTCAAGTCCGCAACATTGAAAGTATCTCTAATTCCAAAATCTACAGGGAAATCAATCTTGTATGTATTATCATTTATCTTAGTGATAACTTTAAAAGGACCATTAGCTCTAGGCATTAATTTTGACTTCCTCAAATCAAGAAATCTATCCTTTCTCAAGTGCAACCAAACAAGATCACCTAGTTCAAAACTCAATTCCTTTCTACCTTGATTACTAGCAATCCTATATTTCTCATTCATGCGCTATATATTTTCCTTAGTTGTTTCATGCAACTTGAGAATGAATTCAGCATGTTACTTAGTGTCCAAATTCACTTTTTCATAATATGGCAAAGGCAAAATATCAACTGAAGCTTGAGGATTAAAACCATATACCACCTGGAAATGGCCCAACTTAGTTGTACAGTGTAGTGAACTGTTGTAGGCAAATTCAATGTGAGGTAGACACTCTTCCCACATCTTCAAATTCTTCTTTAGAACAGTCCTCAACATGGTTGATAGTGTACGGTTGACGACTTCTATTTGCCCATCAGTTTGTGGATGAAAAGTAGTGGAGAATAGCAGCTTTGTTCCAACTTTATTCCATAGCGTCTTACAAAAGTGGCTCAAAAACTTGGTATCACGATCTGAAACAGTAGTAGATGGCACACCATGTAGGCAAACGATTTCTTTGAAAAATAAATCAACAACATGAGTAGCATCATCGCTCTTATGACAGGGTATAAAATGAGCCATCTTAGAGAATCTATCAATAATGACAAATATATTATCTATCCCCCTCTTAGTCCTAGGTAATCCTAATACAAAATCCGGTTAAATATCTTCTCAAGGAATACTAGGAACAGGTAAAGGCATGTATAAACCATGGTGGTTTAGTCGTGACTTAGCTCTATTACAAGTAGTGCAGCGAGACACGTAGTGCTCCAAGTCACGTCTCATCTTCGGCCAATAGAAGTGAGTTGCACAAATATACAGAGTTTTCTTGACTCCAAAGTGCCCAATAAGTCCTGTTGTGACACTACGGGATGTCGAGACACCATAAAAAGTGAAATTAGAGATTGTGACTTTATAAAATGTGAATTTGGAGATTTAAACTTTACGCTATGAAGTTTAATCACATTTCTGGGCCGGTTTCGGGAGTTTTGGGCCTTTCCGGGGAAGATTGGGCCCAAGGGGAAGAGTCATGGACTTTAGTGGGATGGTGTTTGGGCCCATGTGGGAGTGGGAGGCCAGGTTGGGCACCTCCCCCTGCCCCTTGTGCGCCCCCCACTTGAAACCCTAGCCGCTCCCCCACTTGCCCCCTCTCCACACCTCCACCTCCCCTAGCCGCCCCCCTTGCGCCCCTCTCCTCCCCATCCCTCTCCACCATCCTTGCTGCCCCTAGGTGAGTTCTCCACCTCGCCACCCCGCTGATCCATCCATTGGAGCACTCCGCGACGAGGAGATTCGGTGGATTTGGAGCGAGGAAGGAGATCACGTGAACCAGGAGGAGATTTGTCGGTTCATCGTTCGTCGGGCGAAGGTATGGCTAGGGGAATCCTTGGGGTTGGTCTAGGGGCTGTGCTAGAGGGTATTTGGATGCTTTTAGATCAAGTGGTGGTGCTGTGATTGGGTAGATTAGATGAAAACTAGAGTTTGCCACGTTCTCTGCTTCGGGCAGATTGTGCAGTCGACCTAGGGTTTGAGTTTTCGTGACCTTAGAGTCCGAATTTGGTCGACCTCCTGTTGAGAAAGTTGTAGGTAACTTCAATACCTATCAGTGGACATAAAGAACGTCCAATTCCTCCCAGCCGTTTGAACGTTATGCTCGATTTACCGAACGTGTTCAAATCTGTGACGTAACTGGGACAGAACGTAGTGTTTTGTAGATTAGACAACTTTAGAATCCGAATCAGTTTTTCCATATACTTAGAAAAAGTTAGGAAATTTTCTAAGCTATGTGAAGATGTACTCGTTAATCGATTCGGATTCCTAGAACTAAAGTTATGCTAGATCGAAGTCTGCTGTCCCGGGGGGGACATATTCTCTGTTTTTCGTTTTCGGGAGTAGTTTGCGAAATCGGGGTAGATGGGTGAGGGCGTACTATTTTGTGGGCACGTTGTGATTGTGTGGCATCTATGTGCAGGTGGTGTGACCCCGGGAGTGCCCTCCTCATCCCGCCAATCCGTCGCCCGAGGTTAAGGCAAGTGTATTGGGATGGGTAGCATGTGGTTTAATTTGCTTGTCTTGACTAGATGCAATTGTTTCCATGTTATGCTATCTTGCCATGCTTAGTGTTTGCCATGATATGATAAAAAGTGTATGTTAAGATGTTATGCTATAGGGTACAACTAAAATGTGATGCGGAATAACTTAGAAACATGGCTTAGGTTTTAACTAAAATTTTGTCATAGGATAGCAACATTAAAACTTGCAAAAGTGGAATAACTAATCTAAAATTTGACACACATGGATGCACAGTAGGAAAGGGTATGGGTATCGTTGCTTTACGCTTAAATGTTATATTTAAGCCTTGATGTTGAATGTTTTATGTGATAAATTATGATGCTATGTGTATGAGATAATTGATTGAATTGCTCATGTTATCGTGATAAAGTGGGGTTGTGGTGCCGAAGGGTTTCGGTCACCTTTTTGTTTATAGTAAGGTTGTGGTTTGACGGTATGGCCGATTAAAGCCATCACCGAAGAACTATTAGCCCTTGTGGGGAAAGAGTGCTTACCTTTTCTGTCGCGGTTTGGGTAGTTGTTTGGAGTCAAAAGAAGAGTTAGTGGTGGATTCCTTCGTATGTTCTTTACCGTTCTGACGGTCGGTTTTGGTTGTTTTCTTGGCTTTAGTTGATTGAAATCAAATGAAAAGTGTTGGGTTTACGCGGATTGTTCCGTAGGCGGTTCGTGGTTTTGTCTTCCTTGGTTGAAGACGAAGAAGAGTTTTGTGTTGCGCGTCTTTTGGTCGTAATTTTTCTTTGACACCCGGTTTTGCTGGTCATTGTGGACTGTCTTGGGGAGGAAACTTATGTGGTTGTTGTTCTCCCTATCTAAGAAAAAGTGTTGGAGTTTCCCCTTGTGCAGGCCTTGAGTTGGTGGAGCTAAGTTTGAATCTTTTATCGGAAAAGATTTAATGAACATTTGATTTTCCCTAGTGCATCCTTCTTCCTTCTTGAAAGTATAGATCTTGAGATTTTTTGAGGAGTTTTGGGCTATCAAAGTTGGGAATTTGAGAGTTGAGCTCTCCTGCATTCCTGTTGGAGTTTTGTTTTTCTTCCTTGCCTGGAAAGGAGAAATTGTCTATCGGTGGTTGTTCTGGTTCTTGAGTTGTGGTTATCTTTAAAAGTTGAGTTGCATCCTGTTTGTCAAAAGTGAAAATGGTTGTTTAGCATGTTATGTAGTATGTAACAATGTGGTTTATGGAAATGATTTACTCCTAAGTTAATTGGTGAGTTGAATTAGTTAAATGTAATATTTGTCTTTAGCTTAAGATTAAATGAACTTCTAGTGTTGTAGATTACTCTATAGCGAGAATGATTAAAGGTGTTAATGTACATGCTTAGATTCTGTTGTTTACTTTAAAAGTGCTTATGACCCCC
Organism: Rhipidocladum racemiflorum; assembly: GCA_036346355.1. Taxonomy (NCBI): domain Eukaryota; kingdom Viridiplantae; phylum Streptophyta; class Magnoliopsida; order Poales; family Poaceae; genus Rhipidocladum; species Rhipidocladum racemiflorum. The sequence continues at coordinate 55,908,692 of CM070572.1, read as the reverse complement.
GATAATGTTTAAAGTATTAAACCCTGAAGCATAGTTAGAATATTAAGATGAGCTAGACTGCTGATATTGTTAAAGAAACTTTGCTGGTTGTTAAAGTTGTTCTAATTTTACATGTTAATAGAGAGATTTAATCGTGTTAGTGACCTTAACTTGGAAGTTGATTAGAGTTGTTATTTATGATGTTGCAAATTATTAGTATATTTGGAAGCTTGCATATGTGTTCCTATAATGCTAGTACCGATGTCAGTTGGGAAGACATAGGTTTTGTGGTTGTGGTAAGAGTTTTGTGATGGTCCAACTCATTCAATTTGTTTTAAATAGTTGGAGCATGTTGAGTAGTGACAATTTGCTATAGCCTTTGGATAGGGTAACTAAAAGTAATGTTGCAGTTTTAAAAAAAAATTATGCAAATAATTGATATTGATGACTTGGTAGTGTTGTTAATTTTTGAAACCATTGATCCAATAGAGAAAAGTGTAAAACTGTGGAATTATGTCGAGTACATGTTGTGATGGGATGAACAATGGATAACAATCATGATGTAAGATTTTAACCTTAATGAATGCATATCTTAGAATCCTATTTACGAATTTTATCTTGTAGAGATAATACTTATTTGTTGAAGTCATTTTATTGATTGAACAAGTTTTAATTGTTAAGATGTTGATGTATGGATGGTATAAAATTGATACATTAATCATGCTTAAGTATTTGTTGAAGTACTATGTTTGAGAAATAGAATACGTTGTTATATGATGTGTTGGTCTGTGGGGATCATGATGAGGTAGTATAGAATGGAAGACGTTTTGTTAATCATCATAAACTGTATTTATAAATGTTGGAAAGGTAACTAGAGAAAGAATTGGTTATGTAGCTTTTAGTTGAATTATAATGAGGCTTCTCGATGAGTAAATAGTGTATATTGAATGCTTAAATGGTAACTATAGTGGAATACTAGATATGGTGGGTTTCATCCTGAGCTTGTGTCTAAAACCCTTTGGACTGGTTTGGTTGGTTGCTATTTTGGTTGAATACTTTTGGTCGAAGTGTTTCTTCTGTTGTGCTTCAGAGTTTCCCTAAACTCGTAGTGATTGGTGCCCATATTTGGTTTTGGCTAATTTGCTTAGTTTATGCTATGAGTATGGTTTTACACCCAAAAGTCTTTGAGTGGATCGCGCCCTTCGCGTTCGCACTGAATTATCTTTGGAATAAATTGTAAAGGAAGCAGATGGACATAGCGGGTTGTGTTGGAGATTCTTGGGATTTAATTTGCACCTCTATTTGGCTAGAGTTTGAGTTATTTTTGAAATTGTGTGTGGTGTTTGCAAGTGTTTCACAAGGTGGATTTTATGAATGTTTTATAAGTGATGTTGTTAGGGAAGTGTTCCCTTTTTGAAATGAGTTTCCCTTTCTCTTTGAGAAAAATTTGTGGCGGTTGCGTGTGCAGATGTTTAACTTTGGAGTCGATGTTCTCTTCCAAAATTTTGCTTTTGGGTAAAGTGTGATGTTTATCATAAAAGAGTTGATGAGCCAGGTCAGTGAGAAAGTCATATATGAATATATGACTAATCCGGAGTGCCCTTGAAAAGATTGCATTCATGTCAGGCATCGAAATTTCCTGTGCTTTCAGCATGAAAATGAAGAATGGATAAATGCTGGGATTTTGGTTATGTTACAGATTTGAGTTTCCCTCTCTCTTTGAGAGATACTGTGATGGTTGTGGATTCTTGTGTGTGATTTGAGAAACGGTTCCCTTTCAAAACGTTGATTTTGGTGAAAATGAGAAGTTTGGCTTTGGTGAAAGCGAGTTGAGATGTTTTGGTTGTTGAGAACTTCTGTCAAAGAATTGTGTGGAGTCTCTCTTTTGTTTGAAGTGCTCCCCGATGCGAAATGTAACGCATTGATTTGAGATTTGAGTTTTTTTTTTTAGAAAAAAAGAGTGCTCTTTGGATGTTGCCGAATTCTTGCCAAAGTGGTTCAGCGCTTTGGGGTTCAAGTTGTTGTATGTGGATCAATGGGGTCCTTGGTTCGTAGTTGAGCTCACTCAAGGATTTTGCTCTTGTTTTGGTCCTTTGAGTGGAAGATTGTAATGGCGAGGCCTTCTTAGAAAGAGGAATCTAGTGCGGGTTGTTAATGACCTAAGCTATTAGATGTTGCTAGTAGTTGATCGTAAACAATTTAAAAGTGAAGAGTAAAGGAAGGTTGTGTATGACTCAATCCAAACCTTCTTGGAGAATTGTGTCACTGATGTGTTCCTAGGTGGGCTTGATTAAATTATTAGTGGACCACTTGGTGGTTGCTAGTAATTGTTTTCCTTTTCAGAGTGTATTGGATCTTTCTGTCGCTGAGGTTGAGCGAGGTTGTGTCAACCGTAGCGATTTTGTTCAGTTGTTACTGTTTCTGGCGGGTTTAAGGACCCTGGTTGTAAAGTAGGCCTTTCCTTTCGGTGGTAGTGTTGAATATTGGTCTTTTGTAGAAGATCAATCTTTTGCAAGGTTTTAACCTCGTTTGTTCAAATAGTTGGTGGTCTTGGAGTGTACGTCTCACCTGGTTCGTCGTCGTCTTGAATACGGCGAACCACAGTAGAGAGGTTGAGGTGTGAAAACACGTTTGTGCGTGGGAGATGAAGAGGGTACTAGAGGCTGGTACCGTGTTCTTCTAGAGAGTAGTTTCGATTAAAGGGATCGGGCACGTTAGTGCCAAGGAATGTATGGAATGAGGAGTGTGAGACCGTTTTCTTTCGTGGTCTATTTGGGAATTGAAGTGAAGGTGGAACCGTGAGAGGTTGCACTCCGTTGAGATAAATAAACTTTTTCTCGCCAAGTGTTGGTTTTGAGAACTCGCTTGTCATTTGTTCAGGTTTAAGTCTTTTGTCCCTTGGGGACTTTGTTGTTGATTTTGGCGTTCTTTGGATTCGAGGTCGAATCCTGTTTAAGGGGGGGAGAATGTGACACTACGGGATGTCGAGACACCGTAAAAAGTGAAATTAGAGATTGTGACTTTATAAAATGTGAATTTGGAGATTTAAACTTTACGCTATGAAGTTTAATCGCGTTTCCGGGCCGATTTCGGGAGTTTTGGGCCTTTCCGGGGAAGATTGGGCCCAAGGGGAAGAGTCGTGGGCTTTAGTGGGATGGTGTTTGGGCCCATGTGGGAGTGGGAGGCCAGGTTGGGCGCCTCCCCCTGCCCCTTGTGCGCCCCCCACTTGAAACCCTAGCCGCACCCCCACTTGCCCCCCTCCACGCCTCCACCTCCCCTAGCCGCCCCCCTTGCGCCCCTCTCCTCCCCATCCCTCTCCACCATCCTTGCTGACCCTAGGGGAGTTCTCCACCTTTCCACCCCACTGATCCATCCATTGGAGCGCTCCGCGACGAGGAGATCCAGTGGATTTGGAGCGAGGAAGGAGATCGCGTGAACCGGGAGGAGATTCGTCGGTTCATCGTTCGTCGGGCGAAGGTATGGCTAGGGGAATCCTTGGGGTTGGTCTAGGGGCTGTGCTAGAGGGTATTTGGATGCTTTTAGATCAAGTGGTGGTGCTGTGATTGGGTAGATTAGATGAAAACTAGAGTTTGCCACGTTCTCTACTTCGGGCAGATTGTGCAGTTGACCTAGGGTTATAGTTTTCACGACCTTAGAATCGGAATTTGGTCGGCCGCCTGTTGAGAAAGTTGTAGGTAACTTCAATACCTTTCAGTGGACATAAAGAACGTCCAATTCCTCCCAGCCGTTTGAAAGTTATACGTGATTTACCGAACGTGTCCAAATCTGTGACGTAGCTGGGACAGAACGTAGTGTTTTGTAGATTAGACAACTTTAGATTCCGAATCCGTTTTTCCATATACTTAGAAAAAGTTAGGAAATTTCCTAAGCTACGCGGAGATGTACTCGTTTAATCGATTCAGAGTCCTAGAACTAAAGTTATGCTAGATCGAAGTCTGCTGTCCCGGGGGGGGGACAGATTCTCTGTTTTTCATTTTCGGGAGTAGTTTGTGAAATCGGGGTAGATGGGCGAGGGCGTACTGTTTTGTGGGCACGTTGTGATTGTGTGGCATTTATGTGCAGGTGGTGTGACCCCGGGAGTGCCCTCCTCATCCCGCCAATCCGTCGCCCAAGGTTAAGGCAAGTGTATTGGGATGGGTAGCATGTGGTTTAATTTGCTTGTCTTGACTAGATGCAATTGTTTCCATGTTATGCTATCTTGCCATGCTTAGTGTTTGCCATGATATGATAAAAATGGTATGTTAAGATGTTATGCAATGGTTTATGGTTAATGATTATGGCATATGTTGCATACATGGCATGAAACTTGGCCCGGTCGGTGAGAACGTCATAACTATTCCGGTAAGGTCGGTAAGAAAGTTATGACTAATCCGAAGCGTCATGGATGTAAAACCTACCTTGTGATTCCACCCACGCGGTGAGTGGAAGCGAGGAGTAGGCCCCCTCCATCTACGGGATGGAAGGGGGACGTGGGTGCACGCCGACGGGTGTGCACTCGGCAATACCGGTATTTGCGTCGAGGAGAGATGTGCATTGCATTGCATTCATGATGATGATGATGAAATGATCTCAATGAGGTTGAGACATGAATATGATGTTGCATATGAAGTATGACTTGATCATGGTGTTAAGTTGTTATGTAGAGATGATAAAAATTGAATTGTTCTGTATAACCCATTGCAGTATACTTGCTGAGTGATGAACTCACGCTTGTGTTTTATGTTGTTTTAGGTACCATGACACCGGCATGTGGGAAGGGGCAATAGCTACACATCTTCACGTAGTTCCAGTCACATCTACCAATTTGAGTCATGATCATAATAAGTGCCATGAACTTAGTGTGTGGAATAATTTTGGTGTGCATGTGATCCTTATTTACTTAGCTATAGTTTATGGAGTGGTTGGATTTGGTATTATTGTTTTTTGTGGATGCTTTATCCATTTATAATGCTGCTTTAGATGTCTTATGTTATGATATATCTTGCCATGTTATTGCTATTGCTTCAAGTTATGTTAAAATAAAGGAGATGCTGCCGAAATTTCGTTTTTTAGCATTTGTGCCTTTGCTGTAATTTATCTTTATTTATGGTAGTTAGGTGTTGTTTAGTCTATGTTTGGTAGCATTCGGGCATACTAGATGCCGGGGTGTTACACCTGTTTCATGTGCCTCCAGCTAGTTGTAATGCATAGCTTGTTAGCATGAAACAAATAGCCATCATTCAACACCTATTTATTCCAACTCTTTCCTTCACTACAATTTTGCATGGCATCTTTAAAATCAACATCAGAAGCATAAAACTCCTTCATTGACTATAATCCAACAATACGACAATCAAGTTGAGATAACAAAATATATCGCCTAGACAATGCATCAGCTATCACATTCTCTTTTCCCTTCTTGTGTTTAATGACATATGGAAAAGACTGAATAAATTCAACCCATTTAGCATGTCTACAATTTAACTTGGATTGACTTCTAATATGCTTCAAAGATCTATGATCAGAGTGAATGACAAATGCTTCAAAGGTTTTAGGTGTTTGCTCTGTATTTTGAGAGGTTCAACGGGACATAGAACCCCGACGATTTCCTTTCGATCTACACCACCACCATCCTAGCCGCAGGTGGGAATGAAGGAGTCATGGCCAACTTCCTGCCTACGGTACTGGACGGACCGGCTCGGACATGGCTCTTCAACCAGAAAGAGGGGTCCATCCGGTCTTGGGGATAGTTGAGTAATGCCCTCCGGGAGAACTTTCAAAGTTGCTATGTCTGCCCGGGCAAGGAGCGCGACCTCGAACGCTTGATCCAGACGAAAGGCGAAACCCTACGCCAGTTCGTCCAGCGATTCATGCAAGTGCGTAATTCTATCCCGAGCATTTCAGACGAAGCAGTGGTCTGAGCATTTAAGTTCGAAGTCCGAGACGTTCGTTTCACGTAGGATCTCGAAATCCATCCGGACATTACGACCAACGAGCTTTTCCTTATGGCTGACCGGTATGCCAACGCCGATGAGGCAGTCCAGTGGAAGAAGATGCTGGACGATGGCAAGCTCCCGCCTCAGCCCAGCTTGGAAGGCTCCACAAGTAGGAAGAGCGTGAGCTCGGTCGAGAAGAAGATCAAGAAGAAGAAGAAGAAGCCCTCCGGGTCAAACATGGTCGCGGCCATCAAGCAGCGTTAGCAACCAACCTCGCAAACACAGGCGCGTAAAGGTGTGGGCGTGAAGGGGAAGGGCCGACCGGCTCAACGCCACAAGGACCAAGGTTTAGGCGACCAGGATCGCGGCGACCAACGCGGTCGGCCGAGCACCCACTTTTGCCTGCTCCATCAGGCACACGGGCACGACCTTCGCAATTGCCGGACATGGACTTTTCGCCTGGAGCAGTTCTACAACGGCAGGGGCCCTATGCCCACGCTTCCGGAGCAGGGCGAAGGCAGCAAGGGCAAACAGCTTGCCGACGAGGACGAGGACATGGAGTATCAGGAGCCTGAAAATCACATTGCTGTGATATTCGGGGGCTCCTCTGCCTACAAGTCCCGTCGCGAGCTAAAGGAGGTAGCAAGAGGGTGCATCATGTCACCCAGGGCAAGCCTCCCATCCAGCAGCTCAAGTGGTCCGAGTTGCCCCTCACATTTTCTAAGGATGACTGTCCCCTCGGGATGACCAGACCCCAGAGGCTCCCGATGGTCGTGAGCCCCACGATCATCAACACCGTCGTGGGTCGGGTGCTCGTCGACTGTAGAAGCTCCTTGGATCTCATATCCGCCAGGGTCTTGAACGAGATGCAAATCCCTAGGTCCAAGATCAAGAGCATCATGATCCTATTTTACGGGATAGTTCCGAGTACATCGATCAAACCGCTCGGCCAAATCGTGTTGCCCATAACGTTCGGTAGCCCGAGCAATTTTCGAACGGAATTTATCACATTCAAAGTGGTCGATTTTGAGTCAGCATACAATGCCATTCTCGGCCGACCGACGCTCGCTAAGTTCATGGCCGCTACACACCATGGGTACCAATGCCTCAAGGTACCAGGTCCCTCGAGCGTGATCTCGGTGAAGGGGAACCAGAAAGCGGCCTTGAACTGCAGCGAAAGGGCGCTGGACATGGTCGGGCAACTACCTCAGTGCGGGCTCAAGCAAGAGCCGAAGAATTCCCGGCCAAAGACTACCCTCCAACTTGGAGGAGAGACCAAAACGGTTCCTCTGCACGACGCAGAACCAACAAAGGTCGTGCACTTGGGGGCTTCCCTGGACCCCAAATAGGAACTCGAGCTCGTGACCTTCCTCCGGAAGAACACGGACGTGTTCGCTTGAGAACCGTCCGACATGCCCAGAGTCCCAAGGGAGGTCATCGAGCACAGGCTAGTGGTTCAGCCTGATAAAAGACATGTGCGGCAGAAGCTCAGGCACCTTTCCCCAGAAAAACAGGCCATCATCCAGGAAGAACTGAACAAGCTCCTCAAGGCTGGCTTCATACGAGAGGTCGACCACTCCGAATGGCTGGCCAACCCGATCATCGTGAAGAAAAAGGGGGGAAAGTGGCGCATGTGCGTTGACCATACGGGTCTGAACGCTGCATGCCCCAAAGACAATTTCCCACTACCTCGCATAGACAAGTTGGTCGACGCGACAGCGGAGTCCCAGGTGATGAGCTTCTTGGACGCCTATTCAGGCTACCATCATATCGGCATATCCCCTGAAGATGAAGAGAAAATCTCCTTCATCACGCCGTTTGGCACCTTCTGCTACACGACCCTGTCTTTCGGTCTTAGGAATGCCGGAGTGTGAAATCATGTGCTGAAAAATTGGCTTAGAATTGAGTTTGCCAAATGTGTTTGTGCATGTGTATGACAAATTGACAAGAAACAGTGTGTCTCTTTTGCGTCGAACCAAAGTTCCAAGAAACACTAAGTTTTCACTCTTACACCGGACCATTGCGCCGGACAAAAGTTTTGGTCCGTCGTGAACGCATTTTTGAGCATTGTTTTTGCATGTACGCCGGAGAAAAAATTTGGTTCGTCGTGAACGTGTTTTTGAACATGTTTTCTTTGAATTGAACTGAGACTTTCACATGTACGTCAGACCAAATTTTTGGTCTGTCGTAAGCTGCGCCGGACCGATGTTTGGTCCGGCGTGAATGGTTTTTTGCTCGAGGTTGATTTTTGTGATTTTGAAAATTGTTTGGTGATTGATTTGTGGTTATGAAATTTGTTTGAATTTCATAATGCATGTTTTGAACTTATGCAATGCTAGTGTGAGTATTTGCATGGACTAATGTTGAGTCAAGTCGCGGACTTGTGCTCGGAATCGTTTTGTGGTTTGTTCATGTACAAGTGTTGCTCGGGGGCGAACGTGGTCGATGACGGGACCGGAACTAGGTTCATGGAGGAACTGAGGTTCGAGACTAGATTCAGGGAGGAATCGAGGTTTTAGTGGTCAAGGATGTCATGCGGGACATTCGGGCTAAAGGATGCTGCACATGAAGAATGGTTAGTCACGTGAGTATGGCTGGGTTGCCATATGCGTGCAAGAGCTGTATTTGACTAGGTTGGGCCAAGTGGAGTTGTGTTGAATACATACTCCTTCTAGGATTAGGAGTGTGACTCCTTCTAGGATTAGGAGTAGGAATTGTATTCAGGACTCTATGTGTTTGCTCTGTATAAATAGGGGGAGGCGCCTCCTGTTTATGCAATCCAGACATCAAGTCTTGGGCAGGTTTTAGGGTTGTACTCTTTTATTTGGAGTACTTTAGACAAAAAGAAATAAAGATCATTTCTTTCTGATCCTTGCATGCTACAGTAACCACGTTGCTACAAGTGTTCTCTGTTTTGTTCTTGTTTGCATGCTTGTTCTAGTTCTAGATTGGTTTTTGTTCTTTGAGTTTCATCTTGATTTGATCTATCAAAAACCTTTCTAGGGTATTGATTTAGGGTTCCTCAAAGTTTAGTTGATTAATCTTTTGTCGTTCTTGTTTAATCTTGAAGTTTTGATTAGATTTATTCTCGTCATCTTCTGTCACAGCAAGCTTGCGAGGTTCATAAATTTTGATCCGTAAGTCCGATCGAGTTGATTCTTTTTGGGTTCGATTTGTATTGGAATCTAGTTTCTTGTGTACAAATTTCAGATCGATCCGACGGTTTAATCTCCAGGAATTCGCATTTTACTAAACATATATCAATCTATTTTTGTCGAATACGAGGCAATTATTTGTTTCCGTTTCGGGGTGAATTTTTTAATAGATCAAAATTTTGGTTTTAGCTTCCGCACAATCATTCACCCCCCTCTGATTGCTATATTCGTATACTTCGATCCTACAAGTGGTATCAGAGCATGGTCTTTCTAATCTATCTTAACCGGTGATTAGATTAATGGATCGTTATTCGACGAAACTGTGTGTGTTTGATGGTTTTGATTTTCAGTTTTGGAAGGCCAAGATGGAGGCATTCATCCAGGCGCAGGGCTTCGCAATTTGGGAGAAGATCTACAAGCCATACGAAGTTCCTGCAAATGACAACGTCAACGAAACCAATTGCGCACATGTTGAAGCAAACAGCAAGGCGCACAACTTGATCATCCAAGGCTTGGGACGCAGCGACTTTGACCGTGTGATCCATCTCAAATCCGCATATGAGGTATGTAAATCTCTTTGTGATTACCATGAGGGTTCTAACACTATCAAAGAGGTTCGTCAAGATCTTTACAAAAAGGAATACATGCGATTTGAGATGAAGCCTGGTGAGTCGCTAGATGATTTCTTTGCACGCTTTAATAAAATTCTTAGCAATTTGTGTGCTGTTAGAGTTAGCTTTGATGATGCTGCTAATACTAGACAATTGCTTGGTGCTTTAGACATGTCTATTTGGGAGATGAAAGTAACATCCATTAGAGAATCAACAGTCATGAGTACACTTACTTTAGATGTTCTTTATTCTAAGTTGAAAACTTATGAGTTGGATGTTCTTGCCAGGAAGGGTAATGTTAAATCAATTGCTTTGATCTCTAATCCTAACTTGTCAAATGCAAATTCCTCTTCTAGCTTTGCTTTGTCCTCCTTGGCTTCTTTAACAGATGAGCAAATTGAAGAATTTCCTGAAGAAGATCTGGCACTACTCTCTTCTCGCTTTAACAAAGCTTTGCAGAATGTGAGAATGAGGAAGAGAGTTGGTGGTGGCCCTCCAAGATGCTATGAGTGTGGTGACCTCAACCATATTCGCACAAATTGTCCTAAACTTGCAGGAAAAGCATCAAGGTAGGAGAAGGACAACGACAGAAGAAAAGAAAAGAAGTTCTCTCATAGAGATACGAAAAAGAAGAACTTCATCAACCGCAAAGTTGTCCACCGAGTTCTTTCTGCTCTTGAACAAGTCAATTTGAGCGATGTGGATTCGGAGAGCAGCGAGGATGATGCAACTCCAAGTAAGCATGATTTGATGGGGTTGTGTCTCATGGCAAGCAGCAAGGACAGCTTTACCGAGGACGACCACGACAACAACTTCAATGAGGTAGATCCTTCTTATGATGAATTAGCTATTGTTGTTGCTTGTCTTAGAAAATTGCTTGATAAACGTGATAAGAAAATTAAGAAATATGGTTTTCTTGTTGAATCATTGAATGCTGAAATTGCTAGACTTAAAACTTTGATTTCTAATGATGATGCTTGCAAATCATGTGACTTAATTTACAATGAGCTCACCTTGCTTAGGAAAGAACATGCTCTTCTGTTACATCAAAATGAGAAAAATTAGAAACATGTCAAACATGCTATATGTTCTACCATTGATTTGCATGCTACAACTCCATGTTCTAAATGCTCCATACTAGAATTGAAGTTGAATGATGCAAATGCTAGGGTTTCTCAAGTAACAGATGTTTTGCTTACACATAAGGTTCTTTCATGCTCAACTTGTTGCAAGCAAAAAGGAAAAGTGGATGTTCCCTGCAATAATTGTTTAACTCTTGCTAAGAAAGTTGATTACGTGCAAAATTCTTTGGAACGGTTCACTAATGGCAAGAAAAATTTGAATATGATTTTGGATAAATCAAAGGTTAGTTCAAATAAAAAGGGCTTAGGTTTTGATCTTCATGCTTCATTTGAAACTAAACCTCGCACTGTTATTCATGTTCCATGCAATGACAAAATTGAGATTTTTAATGAGCCTAAAAAGATTGCTTTTAAATCTGCTGGTTTTCTTTCTTCTACTATGGTGAATGCAAAATGTGCTTCTACTGTTAAAGCCAAACATGATATTAAGTTTACTTGCACTCATTGGGGTAGAGATGGATATCTAGTAGATTTTTGCTTTAGGCTAGCCAAACAACAGAAGACAGAAAGGAACAAGGCTAGGTTTAATTTCAAACAGGCACGTTTCATTTCTCATTATGTGCCTAGGGTGAAGCAAACATCTTTTGTTGCTAGAAACACGAGAAAGGGCAAATCTGATTTTGTGCATAAGAATACTCGTGTTGTGCCTACTTTGTTGCGTCGTGTGTCTCAGTACTTGATTCCCAAAAATCTGATTTCTAACCACAGTACTGAGACCTCGACATGTTTTGCTATGTAGGCTTCTCACGCGAGGAAGGAGAACATATGGCTAGTGGATTCCGGATGCTCACGCCACATGTCCGGTGATAAGAATTGGTTCTCCTCCCTCACTCGTGCATCTCGTGCTGAAAGTGTTACCTTTGGAGATGTTTCTACCTCTTCTGTTGTGGCAAAAGGTACAGTGAAGGTAAGTGACAAGTTTATGTTCAACGATGTGGCTCTTGTTGAAAACTTGAAATATAACTTGCTCTCTTTCTCAGAAATGATTGATGAAGATCTTGAAATAAGCTTTAAGAAAAATGAATGCAAAGTGTTAGATGTTTCAGGTGATCTTGTTTTCAGGATTTCATGTTTTGGAAGAGTTTTTAAAGATGATTTTGATGCATCACCTTCTTCTAAACATAGGTGTCTAGTTGCCAATGTTTCTAAAAATTTATTCTTTTGGCATAGTAGACTTGGTCATGTTGGTTTTGATCATCTTACTCGTCTAAGTGGTTTAGATCTCATACGTGGCTTGCCTAAGCTTAAGGGTGATTGCAATCTAGTATGCTCTTCTTATAGACATGGTAAGATGATTGCAGGTTCACATCCACCTCTTACCATGGTGATGACAAATACTCTAGGACAGCTACTACATTTTGACACAGTTGGACCATCTCGAGTTTAATCTTTTGGAGGCAAATGGTATGTGCTTGTTATTGTTGATGATTTCTCTAGATATTCTTGGGTGTACTTTATGGCATCTAAGGATGAGGCTTTTACTCATTTTAGAAGTCTTGTTCTTAGGCTTTCTGTTGATCATCAAGGAGCTCTTAGAGCTATTCGAAGTGATAATGGAACCGAGTTTAAAAATTCTTCTTTTGATCACTTTTGTGCTGAAAAAGGAATTGATCATCAATTTTCATCACCTAGAGTGCCTCAACAGAATGGTGTAGTTGAAAGGAAAAACAGAACGTTGGTTGAAATGGCTAGAACTATGCTAGATGAACATCTCACTCTTAGGAATTTTTGGGTTGAAGCGATTTCAACTGCATGTTATGTTTCAAACCGTGTGTTTTTGAGATCAAAACTGGGTAAAACTCCTTATGAACTTCGGTTTGGACATAGGCCTAATTTTTCTCACTTTAAAGTTTTTGAATGCAAATGCTTTATCTTGAAATCTGGAAATCTTGATAAATTTGAAGCTAGATCAATGGATGTGTAACACCCCGGCATTTACTATGCCTGAATGCTACCAAACAAAAGCTAAACAACATGGGCCTTGGTGGGGGAGAGTTTAAGTCCTTTTAGGAGTAGGAGACTAGTTTGGGCTGGTAAAAAGGGCTGCCCCTGCCCCTGCCCTGCGCCCCCACCTCCCTCCTCCATGCCCTAGCCGCCACCCCCACCTTCTCCTCTTCCTCCTTGGCCGTGCGCCCCCACCCCCTTTGCCCCTTGCCTCTCCACCTCTCCACCACCTCTCCTCCACCCCCTTGCTGCCCTAGGGTGGCCTCCCCACCCCCTGCACCTCGAGGATCCATCCATTGGAGCGAGGAGCGAGGAGCGAGGAGCGAACCGGGAGGAGATCCGTTTAGTTTTCGTGCGTTGGGCAAAGGTATGGCCATGGGAATCCTTGGGGTTGGTCTAGGTACTGTTCTAAGGATGTTTATCAAGTTTTTAGATCAATTGGTGGTGCTGGATTTGATTAGATTAGATGGATTCTTGAGTTGGTCACGTTCTCTGTTTCGGACAGCATGAGCAGTCGACCTAGGGTTCGGTTTTTCTCCAATTTAGATTCCGCATCTGGTCGTACGGATGTTGAAGAAGTTGTAGATAATTTCATTATATTTCCGTGGATATAAAGAACGTCCAAATCCGATCTGCCGTTTGAAAGTTATGACTGTTTTACCGAGCGTGTTAAAATCTGTGATGTGATTGGAACAGATCACGGTATTTTGTAGATTAAACAACTTTAGATTCCGAATCAGTCTTTCCATATACCTAGAAAAAGTTGGGAAATTTCCTAATCTACGCGAGGATGTACTCTTTTAATTGATTTGGAGTCTTAGAACCTGAGTTATGCCTTTTGGAAGGCTGCTGTCCCGACGGGACAGAACCGCTGTTTTTGGGTTTTGCGAGTAGTTGGCAATGTCGGGGTAGATGGGGGTTTGCGTACTATTTTTTGGACATGATTGTCAGTGTGTGGTACCTATGTGCAGGTGGTGCGACCCCGGGAGTGCCTTCTACTTCCCGCCAATCCGTTGCTTGTGGTTGAGGCAAGTGTATTGTAATGGATAGCGGTTTGTAGGATTGCTAGTTGAGATTAGATGAACTTGATTATATGACATGATCACTTGCCAAGCTTTAATGATTTCCTATGATATGATGAGTATTCTATGATGCCATGTGTTAAAAGTACAAGTTTATTATGATGTGGCATATTTGCATACATGGCATGATTACATGGCCTGGGCGGTGAGAAAGTCATAACTAGTCCGGGAAGGTCGGTGAGAAAGTTATGACTAATCCGGAGAGCCAATGAGTAAGTCCTACATCGTGATTCCATTCACCGCGGTGAACGGAAGCGAGGAGTAGGCACCCTCCATCTTCGGGATGGAAGGGGGGAGAGGGTGCACACCGACGGGTGTGTACTCAACCATACCGGTATGAGTTTCCAAGGAGACATGAGCATCGCATTGCACTTCATACATATTGATGATGATGATAATATGTGACCATGAATGAGATGGTTTACATGATGTGAGATATTATTGCTATGTAATTGTTTATGTTTGTACCATTGCAATATACTTGCTGAGTGATGAACTCACGCTTGTGTTTATGTTGTTTTCTTTTAGGTACCATGAATCCGACATGCAGGAAAGGGAGCTAGTCACACGTCATCACTTAGCATCACACATTTAAACAATGACATGTTCCTTCCCTTATGGTTATGGTTAATTCATTGAACTAAACTATGGTTTCGATGATTCGTTGGTCGTTATGAGTAATTGATTAGTCCATATTTGTCATGTGATGGATAGAATTTTTATTCTTAGTGGTATGGTGGCTGTTTTTTTCGTTTGATCATGTTATTGCTATCGTTCGTTATGCCACATTGACATGTTAATATTGTTGTTGCTTCAATTCATGTTAAAACAAAGGAGATGCTGCCGAAATCTCGGTTTTTAGCATGTGCGCCTTTGCTGGAATTTATGTTTAATTATGGTATTTAGATGTTGTTTAGCTTTTGTTTGGTAGCATTCAGGCATAGTAAATGCCGGGGTGTTACAGGATGGCATCTTTCTTGGATATCCTGCTCATACTCGTGGCTATCGTGTGCTTGTTTTGGAGACTACCAAAATTGTGAAAACTTGTGAAGTTACTTTTGATGAGGCTAGTCCAAGCACTAGTCCAAGTGATGTAGGTACATGCGCATATGTTCAGGGGAGAAAATCTTTGAAGATAATGATGATGTTGAAGATGAGGTCTTGACTCTTCCTAATGCACAACAAGCTGTAGCACCTTTGGCACCTACTACTACATCACCTACAGCTAACTATCCTCAAGCTACAACATCATCTGTACATGCTGAAAATGAAGAAGAAGAAGAAGTTTCAAAAGCCAAAGCTCCCTTGCACATTCAGAAAATGCATCCATCTGTACAAATGATTGGAGACCTAAATGAGAGAATCACCCAATCCAGGTTTATTCATTATGACACCCATGCTCATTCTGCTTTAGTTGCTTCTTTTGAACCCAAAGATATATCTCATGCATTATCTGACGAATCTTGGATCAATGCCATGCATGAAAAATTAGAGAATTTTGAACGAAATAAAGTTTGGAAACTAGTCTCACCACCTCCTGATTTTAATATCATCGGAACAAGATGGGTTTTCACAAAACAAACAAAGTGAGGATGGTGTTGTTGTTAGAAACAAGGCTAGATTGGTTGCTCAAGGTTTTACCAAAGTTGAAGGCTTAGATTTTTTATGAAACCTTTGCTCCTGTTGCTAGAATTGAAGCCATTAGAATTCTTTTAGCTTTTGCTTCATCTAAAGGTTTTAGATTGTATAAAATGGATGTGAAAAGTGCTTTTCTTAATGGCTACATAAATGAGGAGGTGTATGTCAAGCAACCACCTAGTTTTGAAAATCCAAATTTTCCAGATCATGTATTCAAACTGTCAAAAACTTTGTATGGTTTGAAACAAGCCCCTAGAGCATGGTATATGTAACACCCCAATTTTTGATTTTCATGAAATTAGATGTTATTTTACACTCTGGTGAATTTTTGGAATTTTCTGGAATTTATTTGGATTTATTTGGAATTAATTTGAATCTATTCTATATTGAAATAATTAAAGAAATAAAAATTTCAAATAAAGTTTTGTGGGAAATATTTTATTTGGGTCCAAAATGTTTCAAAATATTTTCCATAATTTTTCTGGATTTTTTTCTGAGTATTTTGTTATTTTTCTGGATTTAATTGAATTTTCTATGAATTATTGAATAATTAAATCGCTGGAAAATCGAGTTGGTTTTACTGTTCACCCGACCGAGTCTGAGTCAGACTCGAGTTCGAGTCCGACCCGAGCCACGTGATCGAGCCGAACCCGCTCGGCCGAACCCTAACCGCGTGACCGTTGGATCTTGATCCAACGGCTCTCGTTGAGCCACATCACCCAATCCGAGTTGGAGTCGGATTCCGCCGCCGCAACCAGGTGAACATCGGTCTCCGCGCGATTCACGGAAGACGAGGCCCCTATTTAATGCGCCGACACCCGTGTCGTGAAGCCCACTTCATTGCGCACCCGTAGCCCTAGCTCGCTTCGCCTGAGCCGCCGCCGTTCGCCCGCGCGAGCTCGCCGGAGTTGGAAGCCCGTCCCGCCGCGTTCTTTTGCCGATTTCGCCGCCGTCCGTCGTCCATCGCCACCGTTGACCCAAGATCCGGACTCCCCGCGTCAAGCCGCACCCGTGGGTATATCTCACTTCGCCGGAGCACGCCCCAGACGCCGTCCGAGTGGTCGTCGTCCCCCGCACCGGTGACCCCGCTCCGCCGCACACCATCGCCGGACCTCGAGCTCTGCTAGCCGTCCGATCAGGATCCGAGGGCCCAGATTGCGCCACGTCACTCACGGTGAGATCCACGTGCTAAACCCCAGATCCAATCTTAGCCGTTAGATCTAGATCGTACGGTTAGCGTTAGCCGCGTTATACGCGTTAGATTGGATCTCAACCGTCCGATCGAGATCCAACGGTCCGGATTGACCGCGTTTACCCCAAACGCATGAAACCAGATCCAATCTAGGCCATTGATTTTCAAATCAACGGCCGAGATCAAGCCACGTGGCCAGGAGGCCGACCGTCGCGATCGGTAGCGGTCGGCGCCGCCAGCGTATGCGTGTCTCTGACACGCGGGGCCCGCGTGTCAGTGGGGCCCCGTGTCAGTCGCGCCCGCGCTGGCGTGAGCCCGGGCCGCTGACAGGACGGGCCCACATGTCAGTGACATGTGGCGCCATGCGCCGGATCCACCGTGGACCCGAGCAGCGCGTGGGCCGTGTCCATGGACCAGGACACGTGGCAGCACCCGGGTGGTGCCACGTGGCCGAGGACGTCATGCTGACGTCATCGGTGGGTTCGGTCGGCGCTGATGTCAGCCAGTCCACGTGGACCAATCCGGTGCTGACACGTGTCACTGCTGACGCAATAAATCATTTTTTGAAAAAGAAATAATTTATTTAATCCGGTTTAATGAATTCAAATATGATTTCAAACTTCAAACGCTTATAACTTTTGCAATTTAACTCCGATTTGAGTGATTCAAATTTCTAAATTTGTATAAAATTGAGATCTACCCAATGGTAAATTTTATTTAATTTTTGGACCAAAGTTTTTCTCTATAATATTATTTAATTGATTATTTAAACTTTAAACGCTTTTAACTTTTGCGTTTTAACTCCGATTTCATCGATTCAAATTCCTAAAAATTCATAAAATTATGCTCTCTCTGTTTATGGACTTCATTTGGATATTTGGACACTTTTTGTCCACTGTTTTATTCATTTATTGCTATTTGCACACGTTACGAGTAGACGTTGAAGTGCCCGAAGGCTTCGAAGGTGAAGTGTTGACCCAGGAGCCAGCTCAGGACCAAGATCAAGTGCTCTTTGAAGGCAAGTTGTGCTTTGACCATGTTGATTCCATTTTTGAAATTAATTTGATTTAAATTATTGCATGCTAGCTCAACTATAAAATGCTTTAATTAAATTTGGGAGATTAGTTAATTACCTTGCTGTATGCCACCTTGACATAGATAATTGAATGCCATGAACCCTTTGTCACCCTAGTTGAGGATTAAATAGTTGGACATTAATAAATTGCCAACATGGGAATTTAGATCGTTGTAGTATATTGCTTAGACCTGCTACGTGCTCATGACATGGTTTTGGACAATCAAATGTTAATATTGACTTAAAGATATATTGAACCTATTTTGGAAAAGTATCATGTGTTGTGATGTTGATGGCACGTGGTTCATGGTAATCAACTGGGGGTTTGATAAATAGTTTTCGACCGGGGCATGTGGCAAGAAATGATCAGGTGGGCCAGTTGTGGCATCGGGAGCGATGGTTTGGTTCTTCGGGTAGTCTTGCTCTGGTCAACATAAGGACTTAACCTTGCAAGCCTTTGAAATTAGTTAATCGTGCAACCACATGACCGGAATGGGACGGTCCTAGTTGAGTAAGTTACTAATAACTTGCATGTGATACCTTGGGTGTCAACTACACCCTTTATGTAGCTTGAAGGGGGAGCGTACCGATGCGATGGCATGGTACCCGTCCAACGGTATGTCGGTCCCATACTTCGCCTTTGTTAAGGGAAGGGATGGTGTAGGGCAAAAACCGGAAAGGTTCACTTGCGTAGTTAGCCGTTTCCGAAAGGCTTTGTTACGATCACTCGCCTTTGTGGTGTTTGGCTGTATCTTGTGGGTAAAGTGCATAACCTCTACAGAGTGAAAAATCTATTCGAATAGCCGTGTCCGCGGTATTGGACACTGCTCGGGGATTACAGTCAAGGGTTAGACTTTCGTGAAAACAACTTGACTTGGAAGGTTTGGTTTGGTTTGGTTAATAAATGATGTTGATGGTAATGTGGACTAGGAATGGGGAAGATGTTTATTTAACTCCTGGAAAAGTTATTGATGTTATACTTGTTTTTACTGCTTTCGAAACTACTTATGATACTTGTTAAATGTTGTTTACTGCAAATATACCTTGAGCCACTCCTTAGTATTAAGCCATGCATGTAGTATATTAGCTGCATTCTGTGCATGACTTGCTGAGTACCAAGTACTCACCCTTGCCACAATACAACACCAGTTGAGGAAGAGTTTACACCAGCTTTGGAGGAGGAGCTCCAAGAGGAACCGTCTAACTAGGGAGCGAACCCAGTCAGTTGCCTGTGGTATACTGGATGGCGCCACGATGTTATCTTACTTTTTCCGCTGCTATTATTTCTCTTTTAATAAGTCTCGCCCTGCGAGGCGTATATTTGTAACTTGACCTTAAGGTCAAGCAACCAGTTTGATTATCTAATTAAAGTACTTTATTATTATCGAGTGGTATGATTGTGATATTTACCAATGTTGAGACTGTGTGCACTAGCGTGATCCTGGACTAGTGCTGAATACACAGAGCGTCCGGATTTGCAAATTCGGGTCCCGACAGAGGTGGTATCAGAGCCATACTGACTGTAGGTGTGGGATGCCTGAGATGGGGGTCCCGCAAGTAGGGTCTACACCCGACTGGGCCGAGGGTGGTGCAGTAGGCCCAGAGCCTAGAAGCGCCACGAGGAGCCCATAGCATGGCCCGACTTCTTCCCCAAGGCAGCTGACTGATCCCTCGGCGATGCTTCGTGCCGCGTCCAGACAACCCCGTCAAAAGCAAAGCCTGCGACCTGGCATCGGCAGAGCCTGCAGGCACCAGAACCTGGTGGATTGGCAGGCGTGGGTTGGGAAAGGAACGACCACACCCCCTGGATGTAGTGGGGCTCAGCCGATAGAGACAAATTACATACTCATGAAGCCACCATGTTTAGGGCCAGGTGGCGCCCATTTGTAACGTACCCCTCCCCCAGTATATAAGGAGGAGGGAACAACCCTAAAAAGGGAGGGAGAAAAAAGAGAACACATCTAAATATCCAAGAACACAGGACTAGGGTATTATCTCCTCTGCGAGAGCCCGAACCTGTCTAAAAAGATTGCCCTCGCATCCTGTGCTACCATCGTGCTCCGATCTCGCACGAATCCCCTAGAATCACAAATCTCATTGCCGGCGGAACCGATCGTCGACAGTTGGCGCGCCAAGTAGGGGCTTGGTGTCAAGATCATCGTCGAGCTTGATGGCTGCAACGAGCGAAGTCTCCACAGTTTTCTCCCCAGGTCAGGTTTTCCACTTCGGAAGCCTGGCCTTTATCGCCAACAACCTTAGGAATCTGTCCCTCTCGGAGGAGTCCGCGTTCCAGCACGGTGAGCCCTTCGAGGAGCCATCGCCGAGACTTCCGCGCGGATCGGGAGGTCCCCCCGTCTCGTGCTCTGAAGCACTGATTAGGGGATTGAAGCCCCGGTCCCGCCAGGAGGTTGGATCAACAGGCGCCGAGACACGAATGGTGGGGGTTCTCACCGCCAAACCACTCGGCACCTCTGAGCACCTGGAGTTACCCTCTTCGGGCTCGCCCAGCTCACCGGTCGAGTCAGAAGAGAGCCTGGAGAGCTGCTGGAATTTCCGCAGAGTTTGCGCGATCGAAGGCTCGCGGGCGGATTCACAACAACGCCTCGACACCTCTGTCGCCGCCGACTTGGAAGGTGGCCGAAAGACAAAGCTAGACGCGCGGGCGCGTGTCTTACGAGACCGCGCCCACGACGTCAATGAAGACATTCTGCAAGCCAAAATGGGGGACCAAGCGGTCTTCCATACTCCATAGTAGAATATCGTCGCCTCCAAGACACTCCTGGATACTTTAAGCCCCATGCTGGCAGCTGGTAATCCAGCTGCCCCGATCGTGGCCCAAGTAAAGGCCATGGTGACGGTGACAACGATCCAGCAGGCCCAGACCGACCAGCCGACAAGGGCGTAGTCACGTACTCCGGCTTGGACCCAGATGGCAAGCAGTCGGCCGGGTCGTGAAGCCCCCCACCGGGGACGTCATATTCCTCCCCGCGGAGGCAACTTGCGACACAGTCTCAACCGCGACCTCCGTTCCGATCTCGAAGCCAGGCGCCACGACCGAGAAAGGGAGGAGCGACGCCGTCATGCCGACGAGAATGAACGTTACGGCATCCTTCCACGAGATCGTGAAGCACGCCAGGCCCGATCCCCTCCACGCCGATCTCCGCCCGGTGGTTGCCGCGGGGTCATTGAAGGGGTTCGCGCGTTTACCCCTCACCTACGCCAAGTGGTTTGGCCTGATGGGTTTAATCCCAAGGGCATCACTAGGTTTGACGATGAGAGGGACCTGGAGGCTTGGTTACAGGTGTACGCTCTGGCGGTCGTGGTCACGGGGATCGAAGTAATGGCAAATTACTTACCGGTTACCCTCTCGCCCCTGGGCCAAGCTTGGCTCACTGGACTCCAGCGAACTCTATAGATTACTGGGGAGATCTGTGTGAGTAGTTTATTTCAAACTTCCAAGGCACTTACGAGCGCCCTGGCACCCCCTGGGACCTGTATCAACTGCACCAAAAGAGGAATGAGTCCCTGCGGGAGTTCGTCAAGCACTTCATGCACTGTTCGGGATGTCACGGATGCGGTCGTGATAGCTGCCTTCCAGAAGGGAGTCAACGACCCTGATCTTATCAAAAAGATGTCCCAGAAGCCGCCAACGTCGGTTCGTGAACTATTCGCTCTGGCGGACCGCTACGCCTCAGCCTCCGAGGCCTTGGCGGAACGGCACGACGAGAGGAAGGATCAGGCCGAGCCCTCCAGGCGGAAGGAAAAGAAGCGCAAAGGTGAAGAGCTAGTGGCAGTCGCTGAACATGCTCACCCTCGTGCCCTCAAAGAGGACGGGTATGACAAGGTGATGAACTCGCTTTGCCCCTTCCATCCGAAGGGGAGACATGCCGCCAAGGACTACTTCACTTTGAAGAGATTTGCCCGGGAGAGCAAGAAGCAGGCTGGACAAGGTCCGAGTGGACATGCCGCCAAGCCGCCTCCCCCCGAAGCCGAGGAAGACTATCAGGAAGTCGATCTCGAGCTTAATTACATATTCGGGGGTTCGGCTGCGTACGAGTCCAAGCGGAAGCAAAAGCTTACCGCCCGAGACATCAATGCAATAGAGCCCGAGACCCCCCAGTATGTACGGTGGTCCGAGGTCGCGATAACTTACGACCGCTCGGACCACCCGGATCGAGTCCCATTCCCCGGTAGATACCCGCTTGTCTTGGCGCCGGTGGTCCGCGGCATCAAGCTCAAGAGGGTATTGATTGATGGTGGAAGTGGGCTCAATGTCCTCTTTGTGAAAACTCTCGACGACATGGGAATTCCGCGGTCGGAGCTTAGACGCAGGTCATCGCCTTTTCACGGCGTGATACCCGGAACGTCAGCGACCCCACTCGGACAAATCACTCTACCGGTCACTTTCGGCACAAGAGATAACTACCAGACAGAGAACCTCAGCTTCGAGGTGGCTGATTTCGTAACAGCGTATCATGCCATCTTGGGGAGACCAGCGCTAGCCAAGTTCATGGCAGTGCCCCACTATGTGTATTTGACACTGAAAATGCCAGGGCCGAGTGGTATTATTGCTTTACGCGGTGATATCAAGCAGTCTTTTTCTTGTGACAAGGAGAGCTGCGAGATGGCCGAGTTGTTGGAGGCGCGAGCGGGTTAGGAGAGGATTCGGCAAGAGGCAGATTCCGACAAGCCGAAAAGTAGCATCCCCACCCGCAAAGCGCCGAACCCCGGAATTGATCCCGAAGAAGGTACCAAGAGAATTATCCTCGACCCGTCCGATTCAGCTCGAACGGCCTTGATCAGGACAGGGCTCGGAGAGAAATAGGAGGACGCGCTCGTCACCTTTCTGCGGGCAAACAAAGACATCTTTGCCTGGAAGCCGTCGGACATGCCCGGAGTCCCCAGGGAGGTGATCGAGCATGCGCTGAACGTAAACGAATCGGCCAGGCCAGTCAAACAAAGGTTGCGACGGTTCGCTCAAGACCGTCGAGAGGCCATCAGGGAGGAGATCACAAAGCTATTAGCCACAGGTTTTATCAAAGAGGTCTATCATCCCGACTGGTTGGCAAACCCTGTACTCGTTCAAAAGAAGAATAAAAGTTGGCGCATGTGTGTTGATTATACTGACCTCAACAAGGCTTGCCCAAAAGATCCCTTTGGTCTGCCCCGCATCGATCAAGTGGTGGACTCCACTGCTGGATCTCAACTACTCAGTTTTCTGGACGCCTACTCAGGCTATCACCAAATCCGGCTTCGAGAAGAGGATTGCGAGAAGACGCCTACTCGTTCAAAAGAAGAATAAAAGTTGGCGCATGTGTGTTGATTATACTGACCTCAACAAGGCTTGCCCAAAAGATCCCTTTGGTCTGCCCCGCATCGATCAAGTGGTGGACTCCACTGCTGGATCTCAACTACTCAATTTTCTGGACGCCTACTCAGGCTATCACCAAATCCGGCTTCGAGAAGAGGATTGCGAGAAGACTTCGTTTATCACTCCATTCGGAGCATATTGCTATGTCACGATGTCGTTTGGGCTGAAAAACGCTGGCGCAACTTATCAGCGCGCGATACAGCGGTGTTTTCACCATCAGCTCGGACACAATGTAGAGGTATATGTGGATGATGTAGTGGTTAAGACGCAAGGTAAGGACAGTCTCACCTCCGATCTGGCCGAGACGTTCGAAAGTCTAAGGGCGTTCCAGATGAGGTTAAACCCTGAGAAGTGCGTTTTCGGAGTTTCTTCCGGGAAACTACTCGGATTCATTGTCTCTCATCGCGGGATTGAGCCAAATCCGGAGAAAATCGGGGCCATCATGAGGATGGCGCCACCTACCAGCCAGAAAGATGTTCAAAAGCTTACTGGTTGCATGGTAGCGCTTGGCAGGTTTATCTCCCGATTGGGGGTTCGGGGGATGCCTTTCTTCAAGCTCCTCAGGAAGCAGGACCGTTTTGAGTGGACGGCTGAGGCACAGCAAGCCTTCGAAGAACTCAAAGTGTTCCTCTCCACCCCTCCAATCCTAGTCTCGCCGGCGCCAGGCGAACTTCTCCTGCTTTACATAGCGGCAACAACTCATGTAGTCAGTGCCGCGATAGTTGTGGAGCGGGAGGAGTCAGAGTTTCTTGATACGGTGTACAACGCCGGTCTACTTTGTCGGTAATCTTTGGCGAATCCAAGATGCGATATCCTCAAGTTCAGAAGCTTCTGTACGCAATCTTGATCTCGTCGCAGAAGCTGAAGCATTATTTCCAAGGACACTCGATTTCAATAGTGACTTCTTTCCCTGTGGGAGAGGTCCTCCATAATTGAGAAGCTACTGGGAGAATCTCTAAATGGGCGGCTGGGCTTGGAGCCTTCGACATCTCGTTCAAGCCACGTACTGCCATCAAGTCCCAGGCCTTGGCCGACTTTACGGTCGAGTGGACTAAATCCCAAGCTCCCCGCCTCGAAGAAGAGCCGGAATATTGGACCATGCACTTCGATGGATCTCTCATGCTTGGCGGGGCCGGGGTGGGAATTCTCCTCATCTCGCCGAGAGGTGATAAACTCAAGTACGTCCTTCGGATTCAGTTCCCGGCCTCAAACAACGCCGCAGAGTACGAGGCACTCATCCACAGGCTTCGCATCGCCATATCGCTCGGAATCCGACGACTGGCGGTCCGCGGTGACTCCCAGCTGGTGGTGAGCCAAGTACAAAAGGACTGGTCGTGCGTCGATCAGACTATGACGGCGTATTGCCAACAAGTCCGAGAATTGAAAGGCAAGTTTGACGGTCTAGAGCTGGTCCATGTCCTCCGCCGCAACAACGAAGCAGCCGACGAGTTGGCTAAGATGGGAGCCACTCGGGCAGAGGTCCCGAGTGGTATCTTCGTCCAGGATCTTTACGAGCCAACAGTTGCAAAACGACGAGAGCCAAGTAAGGATCCTGAGACCGGAGTCCTGGTCATTAACCCCGACTGGACGGCCCCATATCTAGATTATCACCTGAAGGACAAACTTCCTGAGGCAACCACTCTGGCCGAGCGCATCTCCCGACAAGCCAAATCCTATGTGGTGATTGGGGAGGAGCTCTTTCGGAAGAGCACCTCCGGTGTCCTCAGGCGATGCATTTCGGAAGGAATGGGAAGAGACCTGCTCAAAGAAATCCACTCGGGGATGTGCGACCATCACGCGGCGTCAAGCGCCTTGGTTGGGAAAGCCTACCACCAGGGGTTCTTTTGGCCTACGGCGGTGACGGATGCTAAGGAGATCGTTCGAACTTGCGAGGGCTGCCAGTTCTATGCAAGGCAGACACATTTGCCGGCACAGGAGCTGCAAACTATCCCCATCTCTTGGCCCTTTGCGGTCTGGGGGCTCGACTTAGTCGGCCCGCTCAAGAAGGCGCAAGGCGGTTTCGCCTACCTTTTCGTAGCCATTGACAAGTTCACCAAGTGGATCGAAGCTAAACCAGTCGCCACGATCACTGCGGTCAAGGCCAAGGAGTTCTTCCAGGATATCGTGGTCAGATTCGGAGTTCCCAACCGGATCATTACAGACAATGGTACCCAATTCAGGGGCGAAGAATTTCAAGAGTGGTGCGAGGGCATCAGAATCAAGATTTGCTTCGCCTCGGTAGCTCATCCACGAAGTAATGGGCAGGTGGAGCGGGCTAATGGCTTGGTCCTCCAGGGCCTCAAGGCCAGGATTTTCGATCGCCTCAAACCGTATGCTGCCCGATGGGTGAGAGAGTTACCGTCAGTACTCTGGGGACTCAGAACCACTCCCAGCCGGGCAACTGGGCAAACTCCCTTTTTCCTAGTTTACGGTGCAGAGGCGGTTCTGCCGCCTGAACTAGAATTCGAATCCTCGAGGGTTCGGAATTACAAGGAAGCCAAGTCCGAGGAAAGCCGAATGGTAGAGCTTGATCAACTCGAGGAGGCTCGAAATGTTGCAGCCATCCAGTCGGCCAAGTACCTCCAGGGACTTTGGCGTTACCATTCTCGCAATGTCAGAAGTAGAGCCTTTTCAAAAGGAGATCTGGTCCTCAAAAGGAACCAGAAAAGTGAGCACAAGCTCTCTCCAATTTGGGAAGGTCCGTACATCGTAGAGGAGACGGTTCGACCGGGTGCCTATCGACTCAGACGCGAAGATGGTGCAGTCTTGGTGAACACCTGGAACGCCGAACAGCTGCGTCGTTTCTACGCTTAAGCTATGTATCCTGCTCCCATGCATTAAATAAAGCTCCCGACTATCTGGTTCATTGATCAGTTTTGACTAAAGTGACCCGATTAATCCCAAGTGGTTACCACCCTGCTAGCGTATCGTCTGATCCGAGCCGTGCCGATACAGAATATGCGTAAATGCACGTTCGAGATGAGATCGCATCAAGCGGCAACATCCGAACGTCTGCACCAGCGCACGAGATAGAAAAGACTAAGCTAGAAGAAGGTACTAACCACTCGAGAATAACGATCGATAGTTCAGGAATTTTACTGAATAGAGATCTGGGGCACTAGACTATAGTCGATAAAAATTCAGCCCTCCAACACCTCGCTGCGGGGGCTGGGGCTATCGACTAGTGTAAACTACTCAAAGAAAACGATCAAACTCAGAAGAGAAAAAGGGCACCAATTGATATTCCATAATAACAGTAATTTACATTACTAACTTTTTTTCATTTTCTCACATAAAAAAAAAGAGGGGCGGCCCCTGCCGCCGATCTTGCTGGTGCTGTTGGTGCTGCTGGTGGTGCTGCTAGTGCTGGTGCTGCTGGTGCCGCGGAACCGGGTGCAAGCGGCTAACCGCGACGCGCCCGCTTCAGGGCTTCGCGGATCAAGTCCGCAACCACCCAGAGTGAAGGTACGAGAAGAAGAAGGGCCTCCACGACGGCGGCGGCACGACGATCCCGCCCGAGAACCTCCTTCAGCACGTCCTCCACCTCCGTGAGCGCCGGCACAGCCTCGATGAGAGCGGCAACGGTGGCCGTGTCTCTCGCCGCCTCCCTCTCCTCCGCCAACTCCATCCTGGCGAAGTCGAAGTCCAACTAGAGCTCTGCGTTCTCCGAATCGCTGTCCGACATTGGAAGCGGCACTACAGAAAATCTCAAAGAAGAAGAAGAAGTTTAACAAAGGGGCGATCGCTTAACTTGCGGTGACGCCCTATTTATAAGCCGCCCCAGCTCCAGAGATCGAAGCGTCTCCAAGGGCAATCAAACACGCCACCTCACAATTAATGAAGCACAAAAAACAAAGCGGTTGCGCAAATACCAAAGAAGATCAGTACGATTCAAGAAGATCAAGAGATATTTTGCTAGACACGTGTCAAGTTCAGTTCAAATTGGTCTAACTTAATTCAGCCCTCCCGCTCATTTGGATCAAATAAGCGAGGAGTTGGGGGCTGGACACCAGCCACTCGGAAGAGCGTGCCTGGGGCAAGAAGGCTACGAGCTAAGTCCCGACGCTCGGGGGCTGGACAAACTCCAGCCACTCAGAAAAACATGCCTGGGACGAAAAGGCCACGAGCCAAAGTCCCGGCACTTGGGGGCCGTACCAATCGCCTTTGAGCTCACTTATCGGAGAGCAAAGCAGACAAGTCATATTCAAGTAAGAAATACAATGCTCCAAACAAGGAGGGCCAGCACTCGGCGCGAAGGTCCACATCGGAGTCACAATTCAAGATTCTCTAACAAGGCCTGCGCTGTACCGGAGACCTCTTCGAGGAGTGCGTTGGCTTTGTCTTCGTCACAGGCAAAACCCTCATTGACAGCTTCAAGGTCAACTCTCGGATAGTGAGATTTGACCACTGCCAACGCCTGGTTCGCACTCATGGTCGCCGACTCCTTCGCGTAAGCCTTGATCCTGTCAGTTCCTCCCGAGAGAAGCGGAACGGCGTCGTCTCCCTGGCTTGGTTCGGCTCCTTCGATACGCAGAAGGTGCAGAATTGGCTCGCAGGCCACGCGGAGCTCGGTGCGGCTTCGTTCGGCAGCAGTTATCTTCTCCTTGCATTCTGCACCAAAGCCAAGCTGCCGTCAGAAAACACACCCAACGTCAAGTACGTTCAATTCAAGTCAAAGAAGCATACCCTCCAGCTCTTGCTGTGTCTTCTACAAGCCAGCTCGAGTTTCGAGATTACAACTTTCTGAAGCCTCCAGTCGTGCCCTCAGCTCAGCGATGGTTGAGTCGCGCTCTGAAACGCGAGGGCGCCGTCATTCTTCCCAGTTATTTAAAAAAGTGTCCATGCCAAACCCAGGGGAGAATCTTACCTTCGAGCGTATGCTCAAGCTCCGCTTTTGCCTCTCGGAGTGTCATACACTGGGCCTCTAGCCCATGGACCTCTCTCCATCTTTTGTCGCCGATCTCGTTGATCTTGTCTTGATACTTTTGGTGCTCTTGGAGCTTGGGGAGCACCTTCCGAAAAAACTGTGACCTCTTCTCCGAGCGCTCCCCCATGTCCTAGGCGACATGGCAGAGTCTCAGGTGGGGGCCAGCATTTCGCGATGTTAACAGACTAAAGAAAGGCAGAAGACTTACCCTGACAAGCTTGCTGCACCTGACGGTGAGCTTGTAGAGCTCCATTCGAGCCGCAACCTCCGTTTCCTCGTCCTCCTCCATTCCTTTCCAGTCGGAACCCCCCTCACACCACACGGTCCGATTCGGGGGCTTCGGGAGAGGGCCAAGCGGCGGTGGCTCTCGATGGACCTCCTCCGCTTCGGGAGTCGAAGCCGGATCAAGCCCGTCGGCCGCTGGATCACTCGACGGCCCGGCGGTCGACCCTGCAGCAGGAGGAGGCGCCCCAGCCGCCGAAGGAGACGGCGACCTGGCCGGCAAGGGGGGGTCCCCCTTGGAGAAGCCGCCTCTGGGGGCTCCTTTTCAGGAGATCCCCCCATTGGGACATCCATAGTAGGAGTCCTGAGTTGCCAAAAAGGAAGCATCTTAGCACACGAAAGAACGAAAAGACAAGGATTACTCGGAAGAATACCTCCTGGATTTCTTAAACTTCATTCCAGGCCTCATCCGAGTCCCAGCACCGCTCGGAGAGGAGCCCGACCCGACACCAGCAGTCGGGGCTGCCCCTGAGTCAGAGGGCTGGGGCTCTGCGCCTAGTGGCCCGGGGACACTAGAGGTCGAAGGCCCGGCCGGTGAGGGATCAGCAGCCTCCTCCACCGATTGCTGGTGCAGCTCATCGGCCGAAATGTCAGCCGCTCACTTGGCATGGACATTCCTCAGTCGAGAGAGGCCGACGACCAGAGCATCAGAAAAGAAGGATTCACGCTCCTGAAAGGCGAACGATTGCACATTGTCAGAATCACAAATCAGGCAAAAATTATGGAACGACTTCTCGAGAGAGAGGAACACTCACAGGAGGGGGAGGGCTCGCCGCCGAAAACTTGTGAGGGCAGCCCCTGTTGGTAATCTCGGTGCCAGGCGCAAAGAAATCAACCACCCACGCCGCCAATGCATCTCTCGGAAGGCGCGCACTCGTCTCCCGAGTGGGATCCTGAGTCCCGCTATACTGGAACCCCAAATGGATTCTTTCCTTTAAGGGCTGCACCCGGCGCTTGACAAAGCTGATCGCGATCCTGGGGCCAGACAGCCCCCGTCTTTTTAGATCATTAATCAACGCCAGAAGCTCGCTGACTTGGTTCAACCCGCCACCATCTGGGGCATCACCCCAGCATCGGGAGGCCTTAGGGGCGTGGCCAGTGAAAGGGGCGCGGCCAGTGAAAGGGGCGAGAAAGGGATCAACATTCGCACAATAGAACCACTCCCGCTTCCAACGACACTAGGAGCAGTCCGGTTAGGATGAGGCTTGAGCAAGAAGAGGGAACGGAACAAATCAAAGTGAGGATGGATCCCAAGATACGCCTCGCAAAGTTGAATGAAGAGAGCGATGTGAAGAATGGAGTTGGGATTCAAGTTGATCAACTCGATCTCGTAAAAGTGAAGGAGCCCTCGGAAAAAGGCGCTCCCAGGAACGCTAAACCCCCGCCAAAAGAAGGCCTCGAAGACCACGATCTCATTCTCCAGGGGTAGGGGGTAAGGTTCACCTGCGGCGGGACGGGCAGAGATCAACTCCAGCGGAGGAAGAATACCGGCCGCGAACAGCTCCTCCAGGCGGGACTTCGTGGTAATGGAGGTTTCCCACCCCGCGCTTGCTGGGCCAGCGTTATCCTCCGACGACAATGAAGATGCCGAAGAAGAAGACATCTCGAGGAAGTGAACCCTGTGGGAGGAACTGCCGCAAGTCTTGGGTGCGAAATCGGAAACCCTAGGCCACCCGGATCGCCAAAGGAGATTTGAAGATTTCTCAGCCGTGGTGGAGGAAGGGCAA
Source organism: Rhipidocladum racemiflorum (assembly GCA_036346355.1). Taxonomy (NCBI): domain Eukaryota; kingdom Viridiplantae; phylum Streptophyta; class Magnoliopsida; order Poales; family Poaceae; genus Rhipidocladum; species Rhipidocladum racemiflorum. The sequence continues at coordinate 55,878,631 of CM070572.1, read as the reverse complement.
AGATGTCTTTGCCCTAACAATAGTTTCCTCATTTATAAGAAATGAGCCCCAATTTTCGCCTTACGGCGGGAAAGAAAAACAAGGGCTTTTGTGATTAATTCTGGACCAGATCTAGGGCACGCCCCACATTGGGCCGAAAGCTGTGTCGCACAAGACGCGACCAGGTGTCAAATCTGGTTCGAGGTTTGGGATAAAGTGCGCCCCATGATGGGCCAGAACGCCGGCCGCCACGGAAGATTGGGGCCGGGCACTTTCCGAACATCCTTCAGCGGTACGCTCCATAATTTGGGGTCAATTGCTGGTCACCGCTGCTTAGCGTGATTGGGTACCGTGGGAGGATTTTACCAACACGGTCTTGAGGATGCGCTCCATGAGAGTCTGAAGTTGTGCGCCGTAAGCGGGCACGGGCATTCCTCTAAATGACCAAGGTATGCCCCATGAGGGTCAACTAAGCTCAACGAGCCAGTTGTCGCACACCGTAAACGGGTGCGGGTACCGCTCGGCCACGAGCCACTCGGCCGCGAACCGACCTACTTTAGGTATGCCCCATTAGGGTCAACTAAGCTCAACGAGCCAGTTGCCGCACACCGTAAACGGGTGCGGGTACCACTCGGCCACGAGCCGACTTATTTCAGGTATGCCCCATGAGGGTCGATTACGCTCTACGAGCCAGTTGCCGCACACCGTAAACGGGTGCGGGTACCACTCGGCCACGAGCCGACTTATTTCAGGTATGCCCCATGAGGGTCGATTACGCTCTACGAGCCAATTGCCGCACACCGTAAACGGGAGCGGATACCACTCGGCCACAAGCCAAACAACTATAGTACGCCCCATGAGGGTCAATTGAGCTCTACGAGCCAATTGCCGCACATCGTAAACAGGCGCGGGTACTACTCGGCCTCGAGCCAACCAACCACGGTGGCCTTAATTAACAAGTCCTTTACGATCTTTTTTCCCACAAAATCTTTATGACAGGACAAGAGGGGGAAATCCGATCCTAAAGTACTTGGGGGCTGCTGTGGGATGCCTGAGATGGGGTCCCGCAAGTAGGGTCTACACCCGACTGGGCCGAGGGTGGTGCAGTAGGCCCAGAGCCTAGAAGCACCACGAGGAGCCCATAGCATGGCCCAACTTCTTCCCCAAGGCAGCTAACTGATCCCTCGGCGAAGCTTCGTGCCGCGTCCAGACAACCCCGTTAAAAGCAAAGCCTGCGACCTGGCATCGGCAGAGCCTGCAGGCACCAGAACCTGGCGGATTGGCAGGCGTGGGTCGGGAAAGGAACGACCACACCCCCTGGACGTAGTGGGGCTCAGCCGATAGAGACAAATTACATACTCATGAAGCCACCATGTTCAGGGCTAGGTGGCGCCCATTTGTAACGTACCCCTCCCCCAGTATATAAGGAGGAGGGAACAACCCTAAAAAGGGAGGGAGAAAAAAGAGAACACATCTAAATATCCAAGAACACAGGGCTAGGGTATTATCTCCTCTGCGAGAGCCCGAACCTGTCTAAAAAGATTGCCCTCGCATCCTGTGTTACCATCTTGCTCCGATCTCGCACGAATCCCCTAGAATCACAAATCTCATTGCCGGCGGAACCGATCGTCGACAGTAGGCTCAACCCATAGTTAGAATGGTCGTAGTGAGGATAAAACTTATTTTCTAAAGCTAAAAATTTGTCAAGATAATGAATGAATTCTCGACTTATCCCCTTCTCTCTTTTCTTATCCCTTGCTGAATTTTTCCCTTACCCTCATCACAATTTGAATTCTGTTCTTACGTGAGCATTTTGTGGCAGATGGAGGGAGAAATCAACTATGTCAATCTTGAGGTTGGCCACGCCGCGGAACTTTGGCGTATGTTGCAGTTTCTCGAAGGTTTTGAGAAGCTGCAATACCAACTGAACGTCATCAGACAAGCGGGACTGATTAAGGCTTGTGATGTGAAGATCACGGTGCATGCCAGGAAGAAGGGCAAGGGCAACCATCCGATATACTGCACCGCCAGGAGGTCGACAATGCAGATGGGAATTCAGGAGGTATCACGACGAGCAATGCGACACATCGCCCGCATCTACGCCAGTGAACTGGAGGGCACGGTGTACCGCTACCATCCACACAACAACAACCTTCTTGACCCGAGACTGATTCAGAATGAGAATGCGACGGTCACACAGCTGGCACGACTTGTTGTCGCTCAGGAGGATGTGCTCGATGATACGAACCGGGAGCTACAGAAGGCCCGCGAGGAGGTCACAGTAGAGAAGAACCGATGGCGGGAGGCTCAAGAGTATGTGTCTCACCTTCTGCGAAGGATTGACGAGTTGGAGATGGCATTGTACGGACCAGGACCTGAGCCAGTACTCGAGCTACATGAGCCGGACCCGGAGGAGTCAGATCTCGATGAGGACACCGCTTCTTCGACTACCACAGTTGAAGGGCATGGTGATCGTTTCGCGCCGATGCCACCGCACCCGCACCCAGGCCGAGGAGGTTTTCTGGACGAGTGAGCCCAGGTCTTATAGTTGGGACTCCTTCGTCGAGTCGCGTTATAGAATAAAGAGTCACCCTTAGAGGCGTTGGATTTTCATTGCTCACTAAGTGTGCAGTATGCGTTGCAGGCCCTTAGGCATTGTAAGCATCCATACCAAGATATTATTATGTTATAGTTAATAAAGTTGGATTTTGAATTACACCTCCCCGCATAAGTTACTCTACTACTTGTCTATGCTTGTTTCCCTCTTGTCTTAAACCCTGGAGCAATCAACTGATGGTGAACACCCGCAGAAACCTTGGAGGCAATGGGAGTGGTTCTCGCCCAGCTGGAAACCCCAACGATGGAGCACCTGCACCCCACCTAGCACCGCCAGTTGACATGCAGAACTTTGGAGCTTTTCTTGCTGCTCAAACCCAGCTGATGCATGCTATGATGCAACAGATGCAGCAGGTCACTGCTCAGGCCACCACTAACCAAGCAAATCAGGGACAACGACAAGGAGCAAAGTTGTCGGAATTCATGAGGACTCATCCACCCACTTTCTCTGGGAATGCCAACCCGTTGGAGGCGGATGATTGGCTAAGGTCGATAGAAAGGAAGTTACACATTGCCCAATGCATGGGGAATGAGAAGGTGCTTTACGCATCTCATCAGTTGGAAGGGACTGCCGCCGAGTGGTGGGAAAATTTCTGCGCCACGCAGGAGAGCCCACAGGGCATCACGTGGGAGGAGTTTACGGCTGCGTTTCATCAGTATCATGTGCCAGAAGGGATCATGGACCTTAAGAAGGAAGAGTTCAGGGCATTGAAGCAAGGTAATCAACCGGTGTCATAATACCTGAACAAGTTCACACAGCTTGCACGCTACGCGCCCGAAGATGTAGCGACAGATAAGGCTAGACAGTCTCGCTTTATGAAGGAACTCAACTCAGGACTGCAGGTGGGACTGATCACCCACACCTTTTCAGATTTCCAGGAGCTTGTGAACAAAGCGCTTATTCTTGAGGACAAGCGAAAGGAGTTGGATGAAAACAGGAAGCGCAGAATGCAGCAGCAAGGATCACGTCAGGGAGCGCAGCAGCGTCTGCGGGTTGCACCAAATCAGTTTTTCAGATTCCAACCGCAGAGTGCAGCGAGAACACCGTCGCCAAAGACCAAGACACATGAATCAGAATTTCAGACCCACCCCGGCCAGAACGCCGCTACAAGCAACCAGCAGAGCACAGTGAGGCGTTGGTATACATGCAATGAGCCAGGGCATTTCTCCAACAGTTGCCCTAAGAAGATAGCAGGAGTGACCCCAGTTCGCTTCAACTTGGGCTCCACACCAACCAGGACCCCAGCCCCAGGAGCAAACCGCGGAGCAAGACCGCCAGAGCCGCACCCTGCATCGTGGTGAGAGGCCGAGTCAATCACGTGACTGCAGATGCACTCCAGAATGCCACGGACGTCATACTGGGTAAGATACTCGTCAACTCAGTACCTGCAACAGTTTTGTTTGACTCTGGAGCTTCGCATTCGTTTGTTTCCCGAGATTTTGTTTCCAAGAATGATTTGGAGATTGTGGATCTTAAGTGCATGCTTATAGTTCAAACCCCTGGGTCAGAACTCCGATCTCAAGTAGGATGTTCTGGGGTGAGAATATTAATAGATGGGGTAGAGTTCTTAGCGAACTTAATTATACTGGGAACCCAGACCCTAGATGTTATCTTGGGAATGGATTGGTTATCTAAGCACAAGGCCGTGCTAGACTGTGGACGAAGAGTCATATCAGTTGAAAGCCCGTGTGGGAGAAAAGTGGAATTTCAAGCGACTGCCATTAGAGATGGAAAGTTGATGGTTAACAACGCCAAGGCGGTCAGCATAAAAGATGTCTCAGTGGTAAATGAGTATCCGGACGTTTTTCTTGAGGATTTACCTGGTATGCCGCCAGACAGAGACATAGAGTTTGTGATCGAGTTAGTGCCCGGGACAGCACCGATAGCAAAGAGACCGTACCGGATGTCCACTGAAGAATTGGTGGAGATGAAGAAACAGCTTGAAGAGCTAATGGAGAAAGGATTCATCAGACCGAGTTCGTCGCCATGGGGAGCGCCGGTTTTATTTGTCAAGAAGAAGGACGGGAGTTTCAGGATGTGCATAGATTATCGTGCGCTCAATGAAATCACCGTGAAGAACAAATACCCACTACCCAGGATCGATGATCTGTTTGATCAGCTGAGAGGAGCCGGAGTTTTCTCCAAGATTGATCTGAGATCGGGATACCACTAGCTGAAGATCCGATCGAAAGATGTTCCAAAGACCGCATTTTCGTCTAGATACGGACATTATGAGTTTACTGCTATGTCTTTCGGTCTGACGAATGCGCCAGCCAATTTCATGAACATGATGAATAAGGTTTTCATGGAGTACCTGGATAAGTTTGTCGTCGTGTTCATAGATGACATTCTTGTTTACTCCAAGTCAACAGAAGAGCACGCTCAGCATTTGAGGCTAGTTCTTGAGAAGTTGCGAGAGCAGCAGTTGTTTGCCAAGTTCAGTAAGTGAGATTTTTGGAAGGACAAGGTGGAGTTCCTCGGACATGTAATGACTGCAGAAGGAGTCGCTGTTGATCCAAGCAAGGTAGAAGCTGTGTTACACTAGGAGCCACCGAAGACCGTGACCCAGATTCGGAGTTTCCTTGGAATGGCGGGTTACTACCGCCGCTTCATTGAAGGCTTTTCGACGATTGCGAGACCTCTCACGCAATTGTTGAAGAAGGAGAAGAAGTTTGCATGGATGCCGGAGTGCGAGAAAGGCTTTCAAGAGCTGAAGAAGCGATTGACATCAGCACCGGTGTTGGTTCTACCGGATGTTAATCAGAGCTTTGATATCTATTGTGATGCGTCGCGCCAAGGTCTTGGATGTGTGCTGATGCAGAACGGAAAGGTCGTCGCATATGCGTCGAGGCAGCTGAGGCCGCATGAGGAGAATTATCCGACGCATGACCTAGAGCTAGCTACCGTAGTGCATGCTTTGAAGTTATGGCGTCACTATTTGATCAGGAACAGATGTGAAGTGTATACGGATCATAAGAGCCTTAAGTACATATTCACCCAGTCAGACCTAAACATGAGGCAGAGGAGATGGTTGGAACTGATCAAGGATTATAATGTCGGAATCCACTACCATCCCGGGAAGGCCAATGTGGTGGCCGATGCCTTGAGTAGGAAGAGCCATACGGTGAACATGTTGATAGCCGCGAGTCAGGAAGAGCTATTCAAGGATTTCCAGAAGATGCAGATTGAAGTAGTACCAGAAGGATTCTTGGCCGCATTAGAAGTGAAGCCTACCCTGGAGGATCAAATCCGAGAAGGGCAGAAGGATGATGACAAGATCCGCAGGATTAAGTCCAAAATGGATGAAGGCAAGGCAAAAGACTTTAAGCTGGATGAGCAAGGCACGTTGTGGATGGAGGATCGAATTTGTGTGCCAAACAAGAAGGAGCTGAAACAATTGATACTAGAGGAAGCCCATGACTCCAAGTATTCAATCCATCCAGGAAGTGCTAAGATGTATCAGGATTTGAAGGAAAGATTCTGGTGGCCGAGCATGAAGCGTGAAGTTGCTGAGCATGTTGCGCTATGCGACATATGCCAGAGAGTCAAGGCAATGCATCAGAGACCAGCAGGATTGCTACAGCCATTGATGATACCTGAGTGGAAGTGGGAAGAAATCGGAATGGACTTCATTACCGGTTTGCCGAAAACTCAGGGTGGATATGACTCCATATGGGTTATAGTAGACCGCTTGACTAAGGTCGCCCATTTTATCCCGGTAAAGACCACTTACTCGGGAGATAAGTTAGCAAAATTATACATGACCAGGATCGTCTGTTTACACGGAGTGCCGAAGAAGATTGTGTCAGACAGAGGTACCCAGTTTACCTCGAGATTCTGGAATAAGCTGCATGAAGCCATGGGGACCCGTTTGAATTTCAGTACAGCTTATCACCCTCAGACGGATGGACAGACCGAAAGAGTTAACCAGATTCTAGAGGACATGTTAAGAGCTTGTGCATTAGCTTATGCAACCTCTTGGGATAAAAGTCTGCCGTATGCTGAGTTCAGTTACAACAATAGCCACCAAGCCAGCTTGCAAATGTCGCCATTTGAGGCACTATACGGTCGACCCTGTCGAACACCGTTGAACTGGAATGAGACAGGTGAGCGCCGTGTCTTTGGGCCAGATATTCTTCAAGAAGCCGAGGAGCAGATTGCCGTGATCCGAGAAAGATTGAAGATAGCACAGTCAAGACAGAAGAGCTACGCCGATAACCGTCGCCGAGACTTGAGCTTTGAACCAGAGGATTTCGTGTACTAAGGGTTACACCCCTCAGGGGAGTTAAGAGATTCCATGCCAAAGGAAAGCTCGCACCGCGATATGTCGGACCATTTAAGATTTTGAGCCGCAGAGGCGAAGTTGCTTACCAGCTGGAGTTACCGCAGTCGTTGGCCGGAGTGCATGACGTGTTCCACGTGTCCCAGCTGAAGAAGTGTCTTCAAGTACCAAATGAGCAGACACCGCTAGAGTCCATTGAGCTGCAAGAGGATCTGACTTACAGGGAGCACCCCGTGAAGACTTTGGACAGCATGGATCGAGAGACGAGAAACAAGTCAACCCGTTTCTACAGAGTTCAGTAGAGTAACCATGCAGAGAGTGAAGCAACCTGGGAGCGCGAGGAGGATTTGAAGAAAGAATTTCCAAACCTATTCTTTAGTAAGCCCTGAATCTCGGGGACGAGATTCTGTTAAGGGGGGAGGTTTGTAACACCCCAATTTTTGCTTTTCATGAAATTAGATGTTATTTTACACTCTGGTGAATTTTTGGAATTTTCTGGAATTTATTTGGATTTATTTGGAATTAATTTGAATCTATTCTATATTGAAATAATTAAAGAAATAAAAATTTCAAATAAAGTTTTGTGGGAAATATTTTATTTGGGTCCAAAATGTTTCAAAATATTTTCCATAATTTTTCTAGATTTTTTCTGAGTATTTTGCTATTATTCTGGATTTAATTGAATTTTCTATGAATTATTGAATAATTAAATCGCTGGAAAATCGAGTTGGTTTTACTGTTCACCCAACCGAGTCTGAGTCAGACTCGAGTTCGAGTCCGACCCGAGCCACGTGATCGAGCCGAACCCGCTCGGCCGAACCCTAACCGCGTGACCGTTGGATCTTGATCCAACGGCTCTCGTTGAGCCACGTCACCCAATCCGAGTTGGAGTCGGATTCCGCCGCCGCAACCAGGTGAACATCGGTCTCCGCACGATTCACGGAAGCCGAGGCCCCTATTTAATGCGCCGCCACCCGTGTCGTGAAGCCCACTCAATGCGCACCCGTAGCCCTAGCTCGCTTCGCCTGAGCCGCCGCCGTTCGCCCGCGCGAGCTCGCCGGAGTTGGAAGCCCGTCCCGCCGCGTTCTTTTGCCGATTCCGCCGCCGTCCGTCATCCATCGCCACCGTTGACCCCAGATCCGGACTCCCCGCGTCGAGCCGCACCCGTGGGTATATCTCACTTCGCCGGAGCACGCCCCAGACGCCGTCCGAGTGGTCGTCGTCCCCCGCGCGGGTGACCCCGCTCCGCCGCACGCTATCGCCGGACCTCGAGCTCTGCCAGCCGTCCGATCAGGATCCGAGGGCCCAGATTGCGCCACGTCACTCACGGTGAGATCCACGTGCTAAACCCCAGATCCAATCTCAGCCGTCAGATCTAGATCGTACGGTTAGCGTTAGCCGCGTTATACGCGTTAGATTTGATCTCGACCGTCCGATCGAGATCCAACGGTCCAGATTGACCGCGTTTACCCCAAATGCATGAAACCAGATCCAATCTGGGCCGTTGATTTTCAAATCAACGGCCGAGATCAAGCCACGTGGCCGGGAGGCCGACCGTCGCGATCGGCATCGGCGCCCGTAGCGATGAGTGCGTGTCTCGACACGCGAGGCCCGTGTCGGTGTGGCCTCGTGTCGATCGCGCGCCGCCGGGCGTGAGCCCGCCATCGACAGATGGGCCCACATGTCAGTGACATGTGGAGCTGTGCGCCGGATCCACCGTGGACCCGAGCCGCGCGTGGGCCGTGTCCATGGACCAGACACGCGGCAAAGACCGCGGTGCCACGGCCGAGGACGCCATGCCGACGTCATCGGTGGGGTTCGGCCGGCGCTTAACGCCACCACCCACGTGGACCAATCCGGTGCTGACATCGCGGTCATCGCTGACGCAATAAATCATTTTCCGAAAAAGAAATAATTTATTTAATCCGGTTTAATGAATTCAAATATGATTTCAAACTTCAAACGCTTATAACTTTTGCAATTTAACTCCGATTTGAGTGATTCAAATTTCTAAATTTGTATAAAATTGAGATATACCCAATAGTAAATTTTATTTAATTTTTGGACCAAAGTTTTTCTCTGTAATATTATTTAATTGATTATTTAAACTTTAAACGATTTTAACTTTTGCGTTTTAACTCCGATTTCGCCGATTCAAATTCCTAAAAATTCATAAAATTATGCTATCTATGTTTATGGACTTCATTTGGATGTTTGGACACTTTTTGTCCACTTTTTTATTCATTTATTGCTATTTGCACACGTTACGAGTAGACGTTGAAGTGCCCGAAGGCTTCGAAGGTGAAGTGTTGACCCAGGAGCCAGCTCAGGACCAAGATCAAGTGCTCTTTGAAGGCAAGTTGTGCTTTGACCATGTTGATCCCATTTTTGAAATTAATTTGATTTAAATTATTGCATGCTAGCTCAACTATAAAATGCTTTAATTAAATTTGGGAGATTAGTTAATTACCTTGCTGTATGCCACCTTGACATAGATAATTGAATGCCATGAACCCTTTGTCACCCTAGTTGAGGATTAAATAGTTGGACATTAATAAATTGCCAACATGGGAATTTAGATCGTTGTAGTATATTGCTTAGACCTGCTACGTGCTCATGACATGGTTTTGGACAATCAAATGTTAATATTGACTTAATGATATATTGAACCTGTTTTGGAAAAGTATCATGTGTTGTGATGTTGATGGCACGTGGTGCATGGTAATCAACTAGGGGTTTGATAAATAGTTTTCGACCGGGGCATGTGGCAAGAAATGATCAGGTGGGCCAGTTGTGGCATCGGGAGCGATGGTTTGGTTCTTCGGGTAGTCTTGCCCTGGTCAACATAAGGACTTAACCTTGCAAGCCTTTGAACTGAGTTAATCGTGCAACCACATGACCGGAATGGGACGGTCCTAGTTGAGTAAGTTACTAATAACTTGCATGTGATACCTCAGGTGTCAACTACACCCTTTGTGTAGCTTGAAGGGGGAGCGTACCGATGCGATGGCATGGTACCCGTCCAACGGTATGTCGGTCCCATACTTCGCCTTTGTTAAGGGAAGGGATGGTGTGTAACACCCCAAAATTTTGCTTTTTTTAAATTCATGTGTGATTTGGCACTTTGGTGAATTTTTGGAATTTTCTGGAATTTATTTGGATTTATTTGGAATTTATTTGAATTTAATCCATTTTGAAATAATTAAAGAATTTAATTTTGCAAATAAAATTATGTTGGAAATATTTTATTTGAGTCCCAAATACCCTAAAATATTTTCCAAAATTTTTCTGGAATTTTTCTGAGTATTTTGCTATTTTTAATGAATTAAATGAATTACTGGGAATTATTTTAAATATTAAATCGCTGGAAATTCAAGTCGGGTCAAGTACTGTTCATCCGACCGGACCCGAGTCCGAGTCAGACTCGAGTCCGACCCGAGCCAACCGACTCGACCGAACCACGTTCGAACCCAAACCCACGGGGACCGTCGGATCGAGATCCAACGGTCATGATCAACCCGACCCCGACCCGAGCCGTGTCTGGACCGGACCCGGTCGCGCCCGTGCGATCGTGGCCGCTGATCGTGCCACGTGGATGGCTGTCCGTCGTCGTCTCCGCCTGAGTCCGAGCCGGACTCCGCCGCCGTGGGAAACTAGGTTTCCGTTTTCTGCGCGGAAGCCGAGGCTATTTAATGCCCGGCTCACACCCCGAGGATCGCCTTGACCGTCTTTGTAGCCCTAGACAACGCCGCTCGAGCCGCCGCCGTTGAGCCGCAATCGCTCGCCGGAGTTGCCTCTTCCCTCCGCCGTGGTTCTTTGCCGATTGCGGCCATCTCCGTCGTCCTCCGCCGCCGTTGTGCCCAGATCCGGACTCCTCGCGTCGAGGCGCACCCGAAGCTACCTCTCACTTCGCCGGAGGGGCCCCGCAACGCCATTGCCGTGGTCGTTGTCTCCAACTCCGACAAGCCAGCGCCCCCGTGGGCCATCGACGGACTTCAAGCTCCCTCAGCCGTCGGATCTTCATCCAAGGGCCCAGATTGCGCCACGTCATCTCACGGTGAGATTTCGTCCAAAATCCTAGATCCAATCTTGACCGTCCGATCTAGATCCAACGGTCCAGATCAACCGCGTTTACCCCAAACGCGTGAGTTCAGATCCAATCTGGACCGTTGATTTTCAAATCAACGGTCGAGATCTAGCCACGCAGCGCGGAGATCGACCGCGCTGGGCCGCCGCCACGCTGGCTGAGCGCTGTCTTCGACACGCTGGCCCGTGATGTCACGCCCACCTAAATCGCACCATGACGCCACGCCGACGCCATGGCGGGCTCAAGATGTCGGGCCGTCTCCCAAATGAGCGCCGACGCCAAGAATGACGCTACAATGGTCCCACTGGCCATTGTGGTCGAGCCTCACGACGCCGAAGCGACGCCACCCGAGGGGACCCACCGCCGCCTCACGTGAGCCGTGGACCGAGTCCACGGTAGACCCAAACCGAGCGTGGACCGAGTCCATGGACCGGCTGACGTCAGCCAACCAATCAGAGGCTGCCATGTGTCCAGGCTGACGCAATAATTAATTTCCGAAAAATAAAATGATTTAATAATTCGGTTTAATAATTGATTTGAATTTCAAAACTTCAAACGCTTATAACTTTTGCGTTTCAACTCCGATTTGAGTGATTCAAATTTCTAAATTTGTATAAAATTGAGACCTACCTAAATATGAATTTTATTTAATTTTTGAACTAAAGTTTTTCTCTGTAAAATTATTTAATTGATTATTTAAACTTTAAATAATCATAACTTTTGCATTTTAACTCCGAATTTGACGATTCCAGTTTCTAAAAATTCATAAAATTATATTCTCTCTGTTTATGGATTTTATTTGGATGTTTGGGCTCTTTTTGCCTATTGTTTATTTGTGTATTGCTATTTGCACGCTTTACGAGTAGACGTTGAAGTGCCGGAAGGATTTGAAGGAGAAGTATTGACTCAGGATCCAACTCAAGACCAAGAACAAGTACTTTTTGAAGGCAAGTTGTGCTTTGACCATGTTGATCCTATTTCGAAATCTATTTTGATTTAAACTATTGCATGCTAGTTCAATTAGAAAAATACTTTATTTAAATATGGGGGTTAGATAAATACCAAATTGCTGTATGACACCTTGATTACTTAAGTATGTGCCATGACCCTTGTCACCCTAGTTGTGGATTACTAGTTGGACATTATTAACTTGCCAACATGGGTTTTAGACCGTTGTAGTATACTGCTTAGACCTGCTACGTGCTCGTGACATGATTTTGGACAATCAAATGTTAATATTGACTTAATGATATATTGAACCTGTTTTGGAAAGGTATCATGTGATGTTGATGGCACGTGGTGCATGGTAATCAACTGGGGTTTGATAAATAGTTTTCGACCGGGGCATGTGGCAAGAATGATCAGGTGGGCCAGTTGTGGCATTGGGGATGTTGATTTGGTTCTTCGGGTAGTCTTGCCCTGGTCACCCTAAGGACTTAACCTTGCAAGCCTTTGAACAGGGTCTAACGTGCAACCACATGTCTGTAATGGGACGGACCTAGTTGACTAAGTTGCTAATAACGTACCTGTGGGACCTCAGGAGGTCAACTACACCCTTTGTGTAAGTTGTACGGGGGAGCGTCCCGGGGCTGAGGCCAGGTACCCATCTAACGGTTGATTGGCCTAAACTTCGCCTTGGCTAAGGGAAGGGTTAGTGTGCAATAACCGGGGAGGACCACTTGTATTGTTAGAAGTTTCCGAAAGACTTTGTTACGGGAACTCGCCTTTGTGGTGTTTGACTGTATCTTGTGGGTAAAGTGCATAACCTCTGCAGAGTGTAGAATCTATTCGAATAGCCGTGTCCGCGGTATTGGACATCGCCGGGAATTACAATAAGGGTTAGATTTTCTCAAAAATAACTTTGGATTTGAAAGGTTGGGTTGGATTAATAATGATGTTGATGGAAATGTGGATTAGGATGGGAAAGATGTTTATTAAACTCCTTGAAAAGTTATCTATGCTTTACTTGTTTCTACTGCTTTCGAATCTACGTATACTACTTGTTAAATGCTGTTTGCTGCAAATATACCTTGAGCTATTCCTTTGTACCAAGCCATGCATATAGTATATTAGCCTGCATTCTGTGCATGACTTGCTGAGTACCAAGTACTCACCCTTGCCACAATACAACACCAGTTGAAGAGGAGACTACACGGCTTTGGTGGAGGAACTCCAAGAGGATCCGTCTACTTAGGGAAGCGAGCCCGCCAGTTGCCTGTGGTATCTTGGATGGCGCCAATGGGTTATTTGATTTTCCGCCGCTATTATTTCTCTCTTAATAAGTTTAGCCTGCGAAATCATATATTTGTAACTTGACCATAAGGTCGAGTAACCAGTTTGACTATTTAAATAAAGTACTTTATTAGTATCGAGTGGTATGATTGTGATATCTACCGATGTTAAGACTGTGTGCACTAGCGTGTTCCTGGACTAGTGCTGAATACACAGAGGGTCCGGATTTGCAAATTCGGGGTCCCGACAGAGGTGGTATCAGAGCCATACTTGACCGAAGGCTCAACCCTAAGCTAGAATGGTCATAGTGAGGATAAAACCTATTTTCTAAAGCTAAAAATTTGTCAAGATAAGAAATGACATCTCGACTTACCCACTTCTCTCTTTCCTTGTCTCTTGCTGAATATTCCCTTACCTTGTCACGATTTAAAAATTTCGAGTTCTTACGTGAGCGCTCTTGTGACAGATGGAGGGAGAGTTCAACTACGTTGATCTGGGGGTTGGTCACGCCGCAGAACTTTGGCATATGCTACAAACTCTCGGAGATTTTGAGAAGCCGCAATACCAAGTAGAAGTGATCAGACAAGCAGGATTAATCAAGGCTTGTGACGTGAAGATTGAGGTACCTGCTAGGAAGAAGGGCCCAGGCAATCGCCCGATACACTGCACTGCCAGGAGGTCTACAATGCAGATGGGTATCCAAGAAGTATCACGACGAGCAATGCGGCACATTACCCGTATCTACGCCAGCGAGTTGGAGAGCACGGTGTTCCGTTATCACCCGCGCAGCAATAACCTTCTTGACCCGAAGGCGATTCAGGATGAGGATGCCATGGTTACACAGTTGGTATGACTTGTTGTCGCCCAGGAGGATGTACTCGATGATACAAGCAAGGAGCTACAGAAGGCCCGCAAGGAGATCACGACAGAGAAGAACAGATGGCGGGAAGCTCAAGAGTATGTGTCACACCTTCTGCGAAGGATTGACGAGTTGGAGATGGCTTTGTACGGACTGCAGCAGAGCGATTTCGAGCTACACGAGCCAGATCCAGAAGAGTCAGATCTCGATGAGGACACTGCTTCTTCGACTACCACGGATGACACAGTTGCTGGACATGGCAATCGTTTCGCGCCTATGCCACAGCATCCGTACCCAGGCCGTGGAGGTTTCCTGGATGAGTGAGCGTAGGTTCTATAGTAAGACTCCTTCGCCGAGTCGCGTCATAGAATAAAGAGTCACCCTTTAGGCGTTAGACTCCAGTGTTAGTTCGATTTGGATTTTCATTGCCTGCTGAGTGTGCAGTATGTGTTGCAAGGCCCTTAGGCATTGTAAGCAACCATACCAAGTTATTAATATCATTAGTTAATAAAGTTGGACCTTAAAGTTACACCTTTCGCCCCGCATAAGTTCCATATTACTTGTCTATTCTTGATTCCCCCTCATCTCTAAAACTTAGAGCAAATCGACAGATGGTAAACACCATGAAACTTTGGAAGCAATGGAAGTGGTTCTCGCCAGAGAAAACCCCAATGATGGAGCACCAAAGACCGCCATTGATATGCAGAATTTTGGAGCATTTCTTGCTTTGCTCAGACTCGATTGATGCATGCTATGATGCAACAAATGCAACACGTCACCGCTCAGGCCACGACTAATCAAGTCAATCGGGGACAACGCCGTAATACAAGACTATCGAGTTCATGAGAACTCACCCACCCACTTTCTCTCGGGAATGCCAACCCATTGGAGGCCGATGATTGGTTAAGGTCAATTGAGAGGAAGCTACACATAGCTCAATGCATAGGAAATGAGAAGGTACTCTACGCTTCTCATCGCTTGGAAGGAACACCGAATGGTGGGAGAACTTCGTGCCACGCAAGAGAACCCTCAAGATATCACTTGGGAGGAGTTCACAGTGCGTTTCATCGATTATCACGTGCTGAAGGAATCATGGACCTTAAGAAGGAGGAGTTCAGAGCATCAAGCAAGGTAATCACCTGTGGCCGACTACCTGAACAAGTTCACACAGCTAGCACGCTACGCACCTGAGGATGTAGCGACAGATAAAGCCAGACAGTCTCGCTTCATGAAGGGACTTAACTCAGGACTACAAGTAGGATTGATCACCCACACCTTCCCAGATTTCCAAGAGTTGGTGAATAAGGCGCTTATTCTTGAGGACAAGCGCAAGGAACTGGATGAGAACAGGAAGCGCAGAATGCAACAGCAGGGATCACGCCAGGGAACGCAACAGCGTCTGAGAGTTGCACCAAATCAATTCTTCAGATTCCAGCCACAGAATGCTACAAGGACACCGTCACCAGCACCAAGACCCGTCAATCAAAACTACTGCACCCACTTCGCTAGAAACGCTGCTCCAGCAAACAAGAAGGAACAAGTGAGACGCCGCTACAATCGCAACGAGCCAGGACACTTTGCCAACAGCTTGTCCAAGAAGACAGCAGAGTGACCCCGATTCGCTTCAATCTAGGAACCACACCGGCTAGGACGCCAAAGACCAGAACCACATCCTGCATCGTGGTGAGAGGCCGAGTCAACCATGTCACCGCAGATGCACCGCAGAATGCTACGGACGTTATCGGGTAAGTTACTTGTTAACTCGATACCTGCACGATTTTGTTTGATTCTGGAGCTTCACATTCATTTGTTTCGCAAGGCTTTTCTGCTATAAATGATTTGGGGATTTCAAGACTTAAGTGCATGCTTTTAGTTCAAACCCCTGGTTCCGAACTCCGAACGAAAGTAGGATGTTCCGGTGTGAGAATACTAATAGATGGAATAGAGTTCCTAGCGAACCTTATAATTTTGGAGACCTGCACCTTAGATGTTATTTTGGGAATGGACTGGTTATCCAAGCACAAGGCCGTATTGGATTGTGGACGAAGAACTATCTCAGTTGAGAGCCCGTGTGGGAAGAAAGTGGAATTTCAAGCCACTGCAGTTAGGGATGGACAGTTAATGGTTAACAGCACCAAGACAATCAGCATAAAGGACGTCTCAGTAGTGAATGAGTACCCAGATGTTTTTCCCGAAGATCTACCTGGTATGCCGCCAGACAGGGACATAGAATTTGTGATAGAGCTTGTACCTGGTACAGCGCCGATAGCAAAGAGACCTTATCGGATGTCCACCGAGGAGTTAGTAGAGATGAAGAAACAGCTAGAGGAGTTAATGGAGAAAGGATTTATCAGACCGAGTTCGTCGCCGTGGGGAGCACCAGTTTTGTTTGTCAAGAAGAAGGACGGGAGTTTTAGGATGTGCATTGACTACCGTGCACTCAATGAAGTCACCGTGAAGAATAAGTATCCGCTACCCAGGATTGATGATTTGTTCGATCAGCTGAGGGGAGCCGGAGTTTTCTCCAAGATTGATCTGAGATCGGGATACCATCAGTTGAAGATCCGATCAGAGGATATCCCGAAGACTGCATTCTCGTCAAGATATGGACATTACGAGTTTACAGTTATGTCCTTCGGTCTGACGAATGCGCCAGCATATTTCATGAATATGATGAATAAGGTGTTCATGGAATACTTGGACAAGTTTGTTGTTGTGTTCATAGATGATATCCTAATCTACTCCAAGACAAAGGATGAACATGCCGAACACTTGAGGCGAGTTTTGAAAAAGCTGAGGGAACAGCAACTCTTCGCCAAGTTCAGTAAGTGTGATTTTTGGAAGGACAAGGTAGAATTTCTTGGACATGTAATGACCGAAGAAGGAGTCGCCGTAGATCCAAGCAAAGTAGAAGCTGTGTTACATTGGGAGCAAACAAAGATCGTGACCCGGTCGGAGTTTCCTTGGAATGGCAGGATACTACCGCCGTTTCATTGAAGGCTTTTCGACAATTGCGAAACCTCTTACGCAATTGCTGAAAAAGGAGAAGAAGTTTGCATGGACGTCAGAATGTGAGAAAGGATTTCAGGAGCTGAAAAAGCGATTGACATCAGCACCGGTATTAGTTCTACCGGATGTTGCTCAAAGCTTTGATATTTATTGTGACGCATCGCGCCAAGGACTTGGATGTGTGCTGATGCAGAATGGAAAGGTGGTCGCTTATGCGTCAAGGCAGTTGAGGCCGCATGAGGAGAATTATCCGACACATGACCTAGAGTTAGCTGCCGTAGTGCATGCCTTGAAGATATGGCGTCACTATCTGATCGGGAACAGATGTGAAGTGTACACGGACCATAAGAGCCTTAAGTACATATTCACCCAGTCGGATCTGAATATGAGGCAAAGGAGATGGTTAGAGTTGATCAAGGACTACAATGTTGGAATCCATTACCATCCCTGGAAGGCCAACGTAGTTGCCGATGCCTTGAGTCGGAAAAGCCATACCGTGAGTACGTTGCTAGCCACAAGTCAGGATGAGTTATGTGAGGATTTCCAGAGAATGAAGATTGAGGTGGTACCTAGCGGATTCTTGGCCGCATTGGAAGTAAAGCCTACCCTAGAGGACCAGATCCGGGAAGGACAGAAGGATGATGACAAGATCCGCAGGATTAAGACCATCAAGGAGGAAGGCAAGGCAGAGGACTTCAAGTTGGATGAGCAAGGCACGTTATGGATGAAGGATCGGATTTGCGTGCCCAACAAGAAGGAGTTAAAGCAACTGATTTTGGAAGAAGCCCATGACTCCAAGTACTCAATTCATCCTGGAAGCGCCAAAATGTATCAGGATTTAAAGGAAAGATTCTGGTGGCCGAGCATGAAGCGTGAAGTAGCCGAGCATATTGCATTGTGCGATGTATGCCAGAGAGTCAAGGCAATGCATCAGAGACCAGCAGGATTACTACAGCCGCTGAAAATACCTGAGTGGAAGTGGGAGGAAATCGGAATGGATTTCATTACCGGTTTGCCTAAGACTCAAGGAGGTTATGACTCCATATGGGTTATAGTGGATCGTTTGAACAAAGTAGCCCATTTTATCCCCGTGAAGACCACCTACTCGGGAGATAAATTAGCAGAGTTGTACATGATCAGGATCGTCTGTTTGCACGGAGTGCCAAAGAGGATTGTATCGGACAGAGGTACCCAATTCACCTCAAGGTTTTGGAATAAGTTGCATGAAGCCATGGGAACCCGTTTGAACTTCAGTACAGCTTATCATCCACAGACGGATGGACAGACCGAAAGAGTCAACCAGATTTTGGAGGATATGTTAAGAGCTTGTGCATTGGCTTATGCTACCTCTTGGGATAAGAGTTTGCCATATGCCGAGTTCAGTTAAAACAATAGTTATCAGGCTAGTTTACAGATGTCGCCTTTTGAGGCACTGTATGGTCGACCCTGTCGGACGCCATTGAATTGGAATGAGACCGGCGAGCGCCGTGTCTTCGGGCCTGATATTCTTCAAGAAGTCAAGAAGCGATTGCCGTGATCGAGGAAAGGTTGAAGATAGCCCAATCACGACAGAAGAGTTATCTTGACAACCGTCGCCGAGACTTGAGTTTTGAACCGAGAAGACTTTGTATACCTCGAGTTACGCCTCTCGGGGGAGTTAAGAGGTTCCATGCCAAAGGGAAACTTGCACCCGTTATGTTGGACCATTTAAGATTTTGAGTCGCAGAGGCGAAGTTGCTTATCACCGAGTTGCCACAATCGTTAGCGAGTGCATGACGTATTCCATGTGTCCCAGTTGAAGAAGTGTCTCCGAGTACTGAGAGCAGACACCGCTAGAGTCAATTGAGTTGCAAGAAGATTTGACTTACAAGGAGCATCCCGTAAAGATTTTGGACACTATGGATCGAGAGACCGTAAATAAGTCAACCCGTTTCAGAGAGTACAAAAGGAGCAACCACACGGTGAAGCAACTCGGGAACGCGAAGAGGATTTGAGGAAAGAGTTTCCAAACCTATTCCTTTAGTAAGCCCTGAATCTCGGGGACGAGATTCTATTTAAGGGGGGGAGGTTTGTAACACCCCAAAATTTTGCTTTTCTTAAATTCATGTGTGATTTGGCACTTTGGTGAATTTTTGGAATTTTCTGGAATTTATTTGGATTTATTTGGAATTTATTTGAATTTATTCCATTTTGAAATAATTAGAGAATTTAATTTTGCAAATAAAATTTTGTTGGAAATATTTTATTTGAGTCCCAAATACCCTAAAATATTTTCCAAAATTTTTCGAATTTTTAAAGTATTTTGCTATTTTTAATGAATTAAATGAATTACTGGGAATTATTTTAAATATTAAATCGCTGGAAATTCAAGTCGGGTCAAGTACTGTTCATCCGACTGGACCCGAGTCCGAGTCAGACTCGAGTCCGACCCGAGCCAGCCGACTCGACCGAACCACGTTCGAACCCAAACCCACGGGGACCGTCGGATCGAGATCCAACGGTCATGATCGACCGACTCTCGACCCGAGCCGCGCCGATCGGGCCGGACCCGTCGCGCCGGCGCGATCGTGGTCGCTGATCGCTAATGCGGACGGCTGTCCGTCGTCGTCTCCGCCCGAAGTCCGAAGCCGACTCCGCCGCGTCATGGCCAGGAAACTAGGTTTCCGTTTACGCGAAGCCGAGGCTATTTAATGCCCGCTCACACCCCGAGATCGCCTTGACTGCGGCGCACCAGTAGCCCTAGACAACGCCGCCGAGCCGCCGTTGAGCCGCAATCGCTCGCCGGAGTTGCCTCTTCCTCCGCCGTGGTTCTTTGCCGATTGCGGCCATCTCCGTCGTCCTCCGCCGCCCGTTGTGCCCGAATCGACTCCTCGCGTCGAGGCGCACCCGAAGCTACCTCTCACTTCGCCGGAGGGGCCCCGCAACGCCGTTGCCGTGGTCGTCGTCTCCAACTCCGACAAGCCAGCGCCGCCGTGGGCCATCGACGGACTTCAAGCTCCCTCAGCCGTCGGATCTTCATCCAAGGGCCCAGATTGCGCCACGTCATCTCACGGTGAGATTTCGTCCAAAATCCTAGATCCAATCTTGACCGTCCGATCTAGATCCAACGGTCCAGATCAACCGCGTTTACCCCAAATGCGTGAGTTCAGATCCAATCTGGACCGTTGATTTTCAAATCAACGGTCGAGATCTAGCCACGTGTGAGATCGACCGCCGCCGCCGCCGCCAGCGTGAGCGCGTGTTCTCGACACGCGGCCCGCATGTCACGGCCAGCCCAAATCGCACCAGGACGTCACGCTGACGTCATGGCGGGCTCAAGATGTCGGGCCGTCGCCCGCCGAAAGCCGACGCCAAGAATGACGCCACTGGGTCCCACTGTCGGCCGTGGCCGAGCCTCACGACGCCGATGGCGCTACCCGAGGGGACCCACTGTCGATCTCACGTGAGCCGTGGACCGAGTCCACGGTAGACCCAAACCGAGCGTGGACCGAGTCCATGGGCCATTGGCGTCGACCAACCAATCGAGAGGCTGCCATGTGTCCAGGTGACGAATAATTATTTCCGAAAAATAAAATGATTTAATAATTCGGTTTAATAATTGATTTGAATTTCAAAACTTCAAACGCTTATAACTTTTGCGTTTCAACTCCGATTTGAGTGATTCAAATTTCTAAATTTGTATAAAATTGAGACCTACCTAAATATGAATTTTATTTAATTTTTGGACTAAAGTTTTTCTCTGTAAAATTATTTAATTGATTATTTAAACTTTAAATAATCATAACTTTTGCATTTTAACTCCGAATTTGACGATTCCAGTTTCTAAAAATTCATAAAATTATATTCTCTCTGTTTATGGATTTTATTTGGATGTTTGGGCTCTTTTTGCCTATTGTTTATTTGTGTATTGCTATTTGCACGCTTTACGAGTAGACGTTGAAGTGCCGGAAGGATTTGAAGGAGAAGTATTGACTCAGGATCCAACTCAAGACCAAGAACAAGTACTTTTTGAAGGCAAGTTGTGCTTTGACCATGTTGATCCTATTTCGAAATCTATTTTGATTTAAACTATTGCATGCTAGTTCAATTAGAAAAATACTTTATTTAAATATGGGGGTTAGATAAATACCAAATTTGCTGTATGACACCTTGATTACTTAAGTATGTGCCATGACCCTTGTCACCCTAGTTGTGGATTACTAGTTGGACATTATTAACTTGCCAACATGGGTTTTAGACCGTTGTAGTATCGCTTAGACACGCACGTGCTCGTGACATGATTTTGGACAATCAAATGTTAATATTGACTTAATGATATATTGAACCTGTTTTGGAAAGGTATCATGTGATGTTGATGGCACGTGGTGCATGGTAATCAACTGGGGTTTGATAAATAGTTTTCGACAGGGGCATGTGGCAAGAATGATCAGGTGGGCCAGTTGTGGCATTGGGGATGTTGATTTGGTTCTTCGGGTAGTCTTGCCCTGGTCACCCTAAGGACTTAACCTTGCAAGCCTTTGAACTGGGTCTAACGTGCAACCACATGTCTGTAATGGGACGGACCTAGTTGACTAAGTTGCTAATAACGTACCTGTGGGACCTCAGGAGGTCAACTACACCCTTTGTGTAAGTTGTACGGGGGAGCGTACCGGGGCTGAGGCCAGGTACCCATCTAACGGTTGATTGGCCTAAACTTCGCCTTGGCTAAGGGAAGGGTTAGTGTGCAATAACCGGGGAGGACCACTTGTATTGTTAGAAGTTTCCGAAAGACTTTGTTACGGGAACTCGCCTTTGTGGTGTTTGACTGTATCTTGTGGGTAAAGTGCATAACCTCTGCAGAGTGTAGAATCTATTCGAATAGCCGTGTCCGCGGTATTGGACATCGCTCGGGAATTACAGTCAAGGGTTAGATTTTCTCAAAAATAACTTTGGATTTGAAAGGTTGGGTTGGATTAATAATGATGTTGATGGAAATGTGGATTAGGATGGGAAAGATGTTTATTAAACTCCTTGAAAAGTTATCTATGCTTTACTTGTTTCCACTGCTTTCGAATCTACGTATACTACTTGTTAAATGCTGTTTGCTGCAAATATACCTTGAGCTATTCCTTTGTACCAAGCCATGCATATAGTATATTAGCCTGCATTCTGTGCATGACTTGCTGAGTACCAAGTACTCACCCTTGCCACAATACAACACCAGTTGAAGAGGAGACTACACCAGCTTTGGAGGAGGAACTCCAAGAGGATCCGTCTACTTAGGGAAGCGAGCCCAGTCAGTTGCCTGTGGTATACTGGATGGCGCCACGAAGTTATTTGATTTTTCGCTGCTATTATTTCTCTCTTAATAAGTTTCGCCCTGCGAGGCATATATTTGTAACTTGACCATAAGGTCGAGTAACCAGTTTGACTATTTAAATAAAGTACTTTATTAGTATCGAGTGGTATGATTGTGATATCTACCGATGTTAAGACTGTGTGCACTAGCGTGTTCCTGGACTAGTGCTGAATACACAGAGGGTCCGGATTTGCAAATTCGGGGTCCCGACATGGTGTAGGGCAAAAACCGGAAAGGTTCACTTGCGTAGTTAGCCGTTTCCGAAAGGCTTTGTTACGATCACTTGCCTTTGTGGTGTTTGGCTGTATCTTGTGGGTAAAGTGCATAACCTCTGCAAAGTGAAAAATCTATTCGAATGGCCGTGTCCGCGGTATTGGACACTGCTCGGGGATTACCGTCAAGGGTTAGACTTTCGTGAAAACATCTTGACTTGGAAGGTTTGGTTTGGTTAATAAATGATGTTGATGGAAATGTGGACTAGGAATGGGGAAGATGTTTATTTAACTCCTGGAAAAGTTATTGATGTTATACTTGTTTTTACTGCTTTCGAAACTACTTATGATACTTGTTAAATGCTGTTTACTGCAAATATACCTTGAGCCACTCCTTAGTATTAAGCCATGCATGTAGTATATTAGCTGCATTCTGTGCATGACTTGCTGAGTACCAAGTACTCACCCTTGCCACAATGCAACACCAGTTGAGGAAGAGTCTACACCAGCTTTGGAGGAAGAGCTCCAAGAGGAACCGTCTAACTAGGGAGCGAGCCCAGTCAGTTGCCTGTGGTATACTGGATGGCGCCACGATGTTATCTTACTTTTTCCGCTACTATTATTTCTCTTTTAATAAGTTTCTCCCTGCGAGGCGTATATTTGTAACTTCACCTTAAGGTCAAGCAACCAGTTTGATTATCTAATTAAAGTACTTTATTATTATCGAGTGGTATGATTGTGATATTTACTAATGTTGAGACTGTGTGCACTAGCGTGATCCTGGACTAGTGCTGAATACACAGAGGGTCTGGATTTGCAAATTCGGGTCCTGACAGTATAATAGGCTAAAAACCTTTTTACTTGAAAAGGGATTTTCAATGGGAAAAGTTGACAAAACTCTCTTTTTACTCAAGCAAGGCAATGATCAACTATTCGTACAGATTTATGTTGATGATATTATCTTTGGTGGTTCCTCTCATGTTTTAGTGTCTGAGTTTACAGAAACCATGAGGAAGGAATTTGAGATGAGTATGATAGGTGAGTTGACATACTTTTTGGGACTACAAATCAAGCAAATGAAGGATGGTACTTTTGTGCATCAAAGCAAATACACAAAAGACTTGTTGCATCGATTTGGGATGGAAAACAGCAAACCAATCATGACACCCATGGAAAGCACTTGCACACTTGATCCAGATGAAGATGATGAACTCATTGATCAAAAGGAATACAGAAGCATGATATGTTCACTTTTGTACCTCACTGCATCAAAGCCGGATATACAATTTGCTGTGTGCTTGTGTGCTCGCTTTCAAGCTTCCCCACGTGCTTCACATCGACAAGCTGTCAAGCCAATTTTCAGGTATCTCCATAGTACTCAAGATTTTGGCATTTGGCTTTCTGCTTCCTCATGCATTAGTTTAAGAGCTTTCTCTGATACTGATTTTGGAGGATGTAGAATTGATAGAAAAAGTACATCTGGTACATGTTATTTCTTGGGCAATTCTTTTATTACATGGTCTTCTAGAAAATAATCTTCTATTGCACAATCAACTGCTGAATCTGAATATGTGGCTGCTTCTAGTTGTTGTTCTCAAATTCTTTGGATAGTAGCTATACTTAAAGATTATGGGGTTAATCTTGATAGTGTTCCTCTTTTGTGTGATAACACTAATGCAATTTGCATTGCTAAGAACCCTGTGCAACATTCTAGGACAAAGCATATTGATATCAGATTTCACTTACTTATAGATCATATAGAAAAAAGAAATATTGTGCTTCACCATGTGGATACTGAACATCAATTGACAGACATTTTCACAAAACCTTTGTCTTCTTTTCGTTTTGCTTTTATTCGGGGAGAACTTGGGATTGTTCATCCAATGGGTTTATTTTGAGGGGGAGTTTCCCTGCCAAGTTCTTTTACTTGATGAGCTTACTTTATCATATTTCTTTATATATTATGTAATTGAGCTAATATATGATAATCTAAATTGTCTCACTTGAACTAAAAATGACATTGCAGAATTCCTTGATATGACTGCCTATAGCTAAATACTCTACTCTTCTAGGCTTGATATTGAATCTCTTGACAAATTTGGGCTATGGAGCAAGTGTGTTTTTCAGCTTTACTCTTTCATAAGACCTTTTAATCACTTTTGCATGTTTACAATCAAAGAAAAAGAAAAGAAAAGGGAATCAGAAAAAAAAAAGGGTTGTTAAAAGCAAAAGCTTCATGTTGTGTGCTTCAGGCATGATTTCCCTAAAAAGTTAAGATGTATGCTTCAAGTATGCCATTCCCTCAAAGATGAGATGTATGCTTCAAGCATGCCACTTGACGAGTACACATACCATGGGTACCCCCATCAGCCCAGAACCACGAACGGGCTGACCTCTTTTAGAAGCCCAGCTCTGGCGAAGGGCCCATGGGCCATAAAGAGGGGACCTGGCCTTGATTTGGACAAGTTCCGGGCACCCAGCGGGCTCCGACCCCTTAGGTCGGAGCACGCAGCCGGTCGGCTCCACCAGCAGTCGGGGGGTCAAGCCCCACACTAACGTCTGACCAACCGCCCTGTGCGCGCGACGTCCCATGACGTCCGCACCAGGGTAGGCGGTCCCTTCCCGAGGATGTCAGAGGACTCGCCAAAAAGTCAAGCCCCGGTCCCGTCATCCTGACACGTCACGGAGGAGAGCGCACCCTCCCGAGGCCACGCTGAGGTCAAATACAATTAATTGCCGGAGCTGACGGCAATACAAAGTAGTGCGTCACCCCGCCAGCCCGGTCGAGGACCCCCTGCCGCAGGACTACCAACCCGGCATGGGGGTAGACGGAGCCCGGTCGGACGACAAGACAGAAAACCAGACTCCTAGGCGTATAGTACCCCTTCTTTTTTCTCTCCAAACTCCCATGTAACCTACCCCCTCCGAGTCTATAAGGAGAAGCAGGACACCCGGGGGAAGGGGGGATCGATCGATCGAAAACCCTGCCTCATCTGTAACCCCTTGGCGACCGTTCGCCTCGAGAAACAAAACACACCCATAGCACGAACTGGAGTAGGGACATTCAGCCCGAACCAGTATAAACCCCTGGCTTCTTGAGTCAACCATTCGACGAGAGGGAGCGCGCGACCCCACTAACCAAAAATTTGTATTGCCGGTGCACGAAACACCGACAGTTGGCGCGCCAGGTAGGGGGACTCGCGCGTCATCACCGCTTTCGTCTTCGGATTCCCACCTTTTCTTCCTCGATGGCTTCCTTCTAGCGCACCAGCGTCGGGGGGCTGGATCCGTTTCGGCACCCTCAGCTTCATCGCTACGACGACGGGAGAGCTCGTGCTCGTCCCCGCCACGGTCCGCGACCAGGTTTTCTCCGAGAGCCTGGGCGCGGTCACCGACATTCTCGGCAACCTCCACCTCGAGGCCCCGGCGTGGGCCTCAGGGGCGGGCCTACCACGCACCGGCGTCACCTCTGGTGACGCTACGTGCGAATCACGGCGGGCGACGGCCCCGCCTTCCGCGGGCTCCCGACTCGTGGCCATGACCGGCTATATGCCGACTTCCCTCCACGACCTGCTAGGGGACTGTAACACCCCAAAATTTTGCTTTTCTTAAATTCATGTGTGATTTGGCACTTTGGTGAATTTTTGGAATTTTCTGGAATTTATTTGGATTTATTTGGAATTTATTTGAATTTATTCCATTTTGAAATAATTAAAGAATTTAATTTTGCAAATAAAATTTTGTTGGAAATATTTTATTTGAGTCCAAAATGTTCCAAAATATTTTCCAGAATTTTTCTGGAATTTTTCTGAGTCTTTTGCTATTTTTAATGAATTAAATGAATTATCGAATTATTTTAAATATTAAATCGCTGGAAATCCAACTCGGGTCAAGTATCGTTTCATCCGACCGAAGTGAACTCGAGTCCGACCGAACCCGACCGAGCCGCTTGACTCGGCCGAACCCACTCCTAAACCTAATCAATCCCAACCGTTGGATCAAGATCCAACGGCCGAGATCCGCCTGCACGGCTCGAGCCAGAATCGGCCGGATCCGATCGCGCCCGTCGCGATCGTGGGCCGTTGATCGCGCCACGTGGGCGCCACGATTTCGTCGTCTTCGCCGAGTCCGAGCCGGACTTCGCCCGCCGCGCCCATGCGTAGCGAACTAGGTTTCCGTCTAGGGCACGGACGCCGAGGCTATTTAAAGCGTGAGACGTCCCCGAGGTTGCCCTCATCCTTGCGCACCGTTCCCGAGCCATCTCGCCGAGCCGCCACCGTTGAGCCGCAATCGCTCGCCGGAGTTGTCTCTTCCCTCCGCCGCGTTTGCGCCGGTTTCAGCCGTCGTCCGTCGTCTTCCGCCGAAGGAGCTCAGATCCGAGTCCTCGCTGATGAGACGCACCGAAGGAGGCTTCATCTCGCCGAGCACGCCCCAAACGCCGTCGGGTTAAATGCGTCGTCCCGTCTCCGGTCAAGCCGCGCGCCGTGAAACCATCGCCGTCCGCGAGCTCGGAGGACCGTCGGATCGGATCGGACGGTTGAGGTGAGCTCCACGGGTTCCCAAACCCGATTAGATCTGGATCGTTGGATCAAGATCCAACGGTTCACAATTGCCACGCGTCTTTGTAGCTTGATGCGAATATAGGATTAGATCTGGACCGTCCGATCTAGATCGAACGCCCACGAGCAACGAGTAGTTTCAACGTGTTAACCCTGGATCTAATCCGCGCCGTTGATTTTCAAACCAACGGTGAGATTGCGCCACGTGTCGGGAAGATGGACCGCCGCGGTCAACGCCGCCCACGCTGGCAGGCAGTGACGCCGACGCGAGGCCCGCGTGTCGAGGGGCCGCATGTCGCTGGTCGACCCGCCAGCGCCGACGTCACCCATGACGTCACAATGGGTCCCACTGCCGACTGCGGCCGAGCCTCGCCGACGCCGCCGATGACGTCACGAGAGGGCCCACATGTCGGCGACACGTAGAGTCGTGGACCGAGTCCACAGTAGACCCAAGCCGAGCGTGGACCAAGTCCATGGACGGTGGCGACGCCAAGGCCAATCGAGGCTGCCACGTGTCCATGCCGACGCAATAATTAATTTCCGAAAAAGAAAATGATTTATTAATTCGAAATATTGATTCAAATTTAGATTCAAACTTCAAACGCTTATAACTTTTATGCTTCAACTCCGATTTGAGCGATTCAAATTTCTAAATTTGTATAAAATTGAGATCTACCTAAATATGAATTTTATTTAATTTTTGGACTAAAGTTTTTCTCTGTAAAATTATTTAATTGATTATTTAAACTTTAAATAATCATAACTTTTATGCGTTTAACTCCAAATTTGACGATTCCAGTTTCTAAAAATCCAGAAAATTATGTTCTCTCTGTTTATGGATTTTATTTGGAGTTTTGGGATCTTTTGCATAGTGTTCATTTGTGTATTTGCTATTTGCACGCTTTACGAGTAGACGTTGAAGTGCTTGGGAAGGATTCGAGGGAGAAGTGTTGACTCAGATCCAACTCAAGACCAAGAGCAAGTACTTTTTGAAGGCAAGTTGTGCTTTGACCATATTGATCCCATTTCAAATCTATTTTGATTTAAACTATTGCATGCTAGTTCAATTAGAAAGATACTTTGTTTAAACATGGGGGTTAGATAAATACCAATTTGCTATATGACACCTTGATTACTTAAGTATGTGCCATGACCTTTGTCACCCTAGTTGTGGTTTACTAGTTGGACATTACTAAATTGCCAACATGGGTTTAGATCGTTGTAGTATGTCGCTTAGACACGCTTTCGTGCTCATGACATGATTTTGGACAATCAAACGCTAATATGGACTTAATGATATATTGAACCTGTTTTGGAAAAGTATCATGTGATGTTGACGGCACGTGGTGCATGGTAATCAAGCGGGGTTTGATAAACAGATTTCGATCGGGGCATGTGGCAAGAGTAATCAGGTGGGCCGGTTGTGGCATTGGGAGTGATGATTTGGTTTTTCGTAGTCTTGCCCTGGTCACTCTAAGGACTTAACCTTGCAAGCCTTTGAACTGGGTCATACTTGCAACCACATGGCTGGAATGCGACGGACCAAGTTGACTAAGTAGCTAAGGACTCACTTGTGGAGCCTCAGGGTGTCAGTTACACCTTTTGTGTGATTGTACTGGGGAGCGTATCGTGGCTGTGGACAGGTACCCATCTAACGGTGTGTTGGTCCAATACTTCGCCTTGGCTAAGGGTTGGGATGGTGTAGAGCACGTACCGGAGAGGACCACCTGTGTTGTTTGAGGCTTCCGAAAGGCTTTGTTACGGGAACTCGCCTTTGTGGTGTTTGACTGTATCTTGTGGGTAAAGTGCATAACCTCTGCAGAGAGTAGAATCTATTTGAATAGCCGAGTCCACTGATCGACAATGCTCGGAATTACAGTCAAGGGGTAGACTTTCTGAAAATAACTTGGTTTTGAAAAGATGGGTTGGTTTAACAGGGAAGATGATGGAAATATGGTTTAGGATGGGAAAAATGTTTATTAAACTTCTTGAAAAGTTATTTATGCTTTACTTATTTCTACTGCTTTCGAATCTACTTATATTACTTGTCAAAAGTCATTTCTTGCAAATATACCCTGAGCTATTCCTTTGTACTAAGCCATGCATATAGTATATTAGCTTGCATTCTGTGCATGACTTGCGAGTACCAAGTACTCACCCTTGCCTCAACACAATATCGCTTGAAGAGGAGATTACGCCACTTTGGAGGAGGAACTCCAAGAAGACCCGTCTACTTAGGGATGCGAGCCCGATCGGTTGCCTGTGGTATCTTTGGATGGCGCCACAGTTTATTTGATTTTCCGCTGCTGCTATTTCTCTTTTAATAAGTTTCGCCTTGCAAGGCATATATTTGTAACTTGGCCATAAGGTCGAGTAACCCTTTGATTATTTAAATAAAGTACTTTGATAGTATCGTATGGTATGATTGTGATATATACCGATGTTAAGACTGTGTGCACTAGCGCGTTCCTGGACTAGTGCTGAATACACAGAGGGTCCGGATTTGCAAATTCGGGGTCCCGACAGAGGTGGTATCAGAGCCATACTTGACTGTAGGCTCAACCCTAAGCTAGAATGGTCGTAGTGAGGATAAAACCTATTTTCTAAAGCTAAAAATTTGTGAAGACAAGAAATGACATCTCGACTTATCCCTTCTCTCTTTTCTTGTCTCTTGCTGAAATTTTCCCTTACCTTGTCACAATTTAAAAATTCCGAGTTCTTACGTAAAGCACTCTTGTGACAGATGAAGGTTTTCTCGATGAGTGAGCATAGGTTCTATAGTGAGACTCCTTCGCCGAGTCGCGTCATAGAAGAAAGAGTCACCCTTTAGGCGTTAGACTCCAGAGTTAGTTCGATTTGGATTTGCTTTGTTTGTCGAGTGTGCAAGATGTGTTGCAAGGCCCTTAGGCATTGTAAGCAGCCATACCAAGTTATTAATAATAAAGTTGGACCTTAAAGTTACCCCTTTCGCCCCGCATAAGTTCCATATTACTTGTCTATTCTTGTTTCCCTCTCATCTCTAAACCTAGAGCAAATCGACGGATGGTGAACACCCGTGGGAACTTTGGAAGCAATGGGAGTGGATCTCGCCCAACAGAAAACCCCAATGATGGAGCACCAGCACCGCCACTGGATGTGCAGAATTTTGGAGCATTTCTTGCTGCTCAGACCCAGTTGATGCATGCTATGATGCAACAAATGCAGCACGTCCTTTGCTCGAGCCACGCTAATCAAGTTAATCGGGGACCACGCCGAATACAAGGTCATCGAGTTCATGAGGACTCACCCACCCACTTTCTCTGGAAATGCCAATCCATTGGAGGCCGATGATTGGTTAAGATCAATCGAGAGGAAGCTACATATAGCTCAATGCATAGGGAATGAGAAGGTACTTTACGCTTCTCATCGCTTGGAAGGAACAAATGGCCAGAATGGTGGGAGAACTTACATGCCACGCAGAGAACCCTCAAGATATCACTTGGGAAGAGTTCACAATTGCATTCGACAAGATCACGTGCTGAAGGAATTATGGACCTTAAGAAGGAGGAGTTCGAGCATCGAAGCAAGGTAATCGGCCCGGTGGCCGACTACCGAACAAGTTCACACAACTAGCACGCCACGCACCGAGGATGTAGCGACGAGATAAATCCAGATAGTCGTTTTATGAAGGGACTTAACTCAGATTGCAAGTAGGGTTGATCACCCACACCTTGCCGGATTTCCAAGAGTTGGTGAATAAGGCACTTATTCTTGAGGACAAGCGCAAGGAACCGGATGAGAACAGAAGCGCAGGATGCAACAAAGAAGGATCACGTCGAGGAACGCAATACCGAGAGTTGCACCAAATCAATTCTTGATTCCAACCACGAATGCAACGAGGACACCATCCCGGCACCAAGACCTGCCAATCAAAACTACTGCACCCACTTCGCTAGAAACGCTACCCCAGGCAAACAAAGAAGGAACAGTGAGACGCCTGTTACAAGCAACGAGCCAGGACACTTTGCCAACAGCTTGTCCAAGAAGACAGCGAGGCGACCCGATTCGCTTCAATCTAGGAACCACCCCAGCTAGGACGCCAGCACCAGGAGCCACACCCTGCATCGTGGTGAGAGGCCGAGTCAACCATGTCACCGCAGATGCACTGCGAATGCTACGGACGTCGTCTTGGGTAAGTTACTTGTTAACTCGATACACCTGCGATTTTGTTTGACTCGAGCTTCGCATTCGTTTGTTTCGCAAGGCTTTGCTGCTAGAAATGACTTGAGAATTGCAAGACTTAAGTGCATGCTTTTAGTTCAAACCCTGGTTCCGAACTCCGAATGGAAGTAGGATGTTCGGGTGAGAATACTAATAGATGGAATAGAGTTCCTAGCAAACCTTATAATTTTGGAGACCCGGACCTTAGATGTTATATTGGGAATGGATTGGTTATCCAAGCACAAGGCCGTATTGGATTGTGGACGAAGGACTATCTCGATTGAGAGCCCGTGTGGGAAGAAAGTGGAATTTCAAGCCACCGCATGATTAGAGACGGACGATTGATGGTTAATAGTACCAAGGCGATCAGCATAGAGGATGTTCCAAAGAGTGAATGAGTACCCGATGTTTTTCCCGAAGATCTACGGTATGCCGCTGACGAGGACATAGAGTTTGTGATAGAGCTTGTACTGCACAAAGACCGATAGCAAAGAGACCCTATCGGATGTCCACCGAGGAGTTGGTAGAAATGAAGAAACAACTAGAGGAGTTAATGGAGAAAGGATTTATCGAGACCAAGTTAGTCGCCGTGGGGAGCACCGCTTTGTTTGTCAAGAAGAAGGACGGGAGTTTCAGGATGTGCATCGACTACCGTGCACTCAATGAAGTCACCGTGAAGAATAAGTATCCGCTACCCAGGATTGATGATTTGTTTGATCGATTAAGAGGAGCCGGAGTTTTCTCCAAGATTGATCTGAGATCGGGATACCATCGATTGAAGATCCGATCGTAAGATATTCAAGACTGCATTCTCGTCAAGATATGGACATTACGAGTTTCTGATTATGTCCTTTGGGATTTAACGAATCGCCCACTTTATTTCATGAATATGATGAATAAGGTGTTCATGGAATATTTGGACAAGTTTGTCGTCGTGTTCATAGACGATATCCTAATCTACTCCAAGGCAGAGAGGATGAACATGCCGAACACTTAAGGCGAGTTTTGGAAAAGCCGAGGAACGGCAACTTTTCGCCAAGTTCAGCAAGTGTGACTTTTGGAAGGACAAAGTGGAGTTTCTTGGACATGTAAATGATCGCTGAAGGAGTCGCCGTAGATCCAAGCAAAGTAGAAGTGTGTTACATTGGGAGCCGCCAAGACTGTGACCAGTTCGGAGTTTCCTTGGAATGGCGAGGATACTACCGCCGTTTCATTGAAGGCTTTTCGACAATTCTGAAGCCTCTTACGCAATTGTGAAGAAGGAAAAGAAGTTTGTATGGACGCCTTGAGAATGTGAGAAAGGATTTGAGGAGTGAAGAAGCGATTGACATCGGCACAGATGTTAGTTCTACCGGACGTTGCTCAAAGATTTGATATTTATTGTGACGCATCGCGCCAATGACTTGTATGTGTCTTGTCTGCGAATGGAAAGGTCGCCGCTTATGCATCAAGGCGATTGAGGCCGCATGAGGAAAATTATCCGACACATGACCTGGAGTTAGCTGCCGTAGTACATGCCTTGAAGATATGGCGCCACTATCTGATTGGAAACAGATGTGAAGTGTATACGGATCATAAGAGCCTTAAGTACATATTCACCCAGTCGGATCTGAATATGAGGCAAAGGAGATGGCTAGAGTTAATCAAGGACTACAATGTTGGAATCCATTACCATCCCGGGAAGGCCAACGTAGTTGCCGATGCTCTGAGTCGGAAGAGCCATACCGCGAGTATGTTGCTAGCCATAAGTCAGGATGAGTTATGTGAGGAGTTTCAGAAAATGAAGATTGAGGTTGTACCTAGCGGATTCTTGGCCGCATTAGAAGTAAAACCGACCCTGGAGGATCAGATTCGAGAAGGACAAAAGGATGATGACAAGATCCGCAGGATTAAGTCCATCAAGGAGGAAGGCAAGGCAGAGGACTTCAAATTGGATGAGCAAGGCACGTTATGGATGAAGGATCGGATTTGTGTGCCTGACAAGGAGGAGTTAAAGCAACTGATTTTGGAAGAAGCCCATGACTCCAAGTACTCAATTCACCCTGGAAGCGCCAAGATGTATCAGGATCTGAAGGAGAGATTCTGGTGGCCGAGTATGAAACGTGAAGTTGCCGAGCATGTTGCATTGTGCGACGTATGCCAGAGAGTCAAGGCAATGCATCAGAGACCAGCGAGGATTGCTACAATTACTGAAAATACGAGTGGAAGTGGGAGGAAATCGGAATGGATTTCATTACCGGTTTGTCGAAGACTCAAGGGGTTATGACTCCATATGGGTTATAGTGGATCGCTTGACTAAAGTAGCCCATTTTATCCCGTGAAGACCACTTACTCTGAGATAAATTAGCGTAATTGTACATGATCGGGATTGTCTGTTTGCACGAGTGCCCAAGAGGATTGTATCGGACGGAGGTACCCAATTTACCTCAAGGTTTTGGAATAAGTTGCATGAAGCCATGGGGACCCGTTTGAACTTCAAGACGGCTTATCATCCACAGACGGATGGACAGGCCAGAAAGAGTCAACCAGATTCTGGAAGATATGCTAAGAGCTTGTGCATTGGCTTATGCTACCTCTTGGGATAAGAGTTTGCCGTATCTTGAGTTCGATTACAACAATAGTTATCGAGGCTAGTTCTGAGATGTCACCTTTTGAGGCCTTTGTATGGTCGACCATGTCGGACGCCATTGAATTGGAATGAGACCGTGAGCGCCGTGTCTTTGGACCTGATATTCTTCAAGAGGTCAAGAAGCGGTCGCTATGATTAGGGAAAGGTTGAAGATAGCCCAATCTCGACAAAGAGTTATGCTGACAATCGTCGCCGGGATTTGAGTTTTGAACCAGAAGATTTTGTTTACCTCAGAGTTACGCCTCTCAGGGGAGTTAAGAGGTTCCATGCCAAAGGGAAACTCGCACCCCGTTATGTCGGACCATTTAAGATTTTGAGCCGCAGAGGCGAAGTTGCTTATCAGCTGGAGTTGCCACAGTCGTTGGCAGGAGTACATGATGTATTCCATGTGTCCCAGTTAAAGAAAGTGTCTCCGAGTTCCTGAGGAACAGACACCGCTAGAGTCAATTGAGTTGCAAGAGGATTTGACTTATAAGGAACATCCTGTGAGGATTCTAGACACAATGGACCGAGAAACTAGAAACAAGTCAACCCGTTTCCGTAGAGTTCAGTGGAGCAACCATGAGGAAAGCGAAGCGACTTGGGAGCGCGAAGAGGATTTGAAGAAAGAGTTTCCAAACCTATTCTTTAGTGAGCCCTGAATCTCGGGGACGAGATTCTATTAAGGGGGGGAGGTTTGTAACACCCCAAAATTTTGCTTTTCTTAAATTCATGTGTGATTTGGCACTTTGGTGAATTTTTGGAATTTTCTGGAATTTATTTGGATTTATTTGGAATTTATTTGAATTTATTCCATTTTGAAATAATTAAAGAATTTAATTTTGCAAATAAAATTTTGTTGGAAATATTTTATTTGAGTCCAAAATGTTCCAAAATATTTTCCGGAATTTTTCTGGAATTTTTCTGAGTCTTTTGCTATTTTTAATGAATTAAATGAATTACTGGGAATTATTTTAAATATTAAATCGCTGGAAATCCAACTCGGGTCAAGTACTGTTCATCCGACCGAGTCGGAACTCGAGTCCGACCCGAGCCAGTTGACTCGACCGAACCCACTCCTAACCCTAATCAATCCCAACCGTTGGATCAAGATCCAACGGCTGAGATCCGCCCGTACCGGTTCGAGCTGTAACCGGGCCGGATCCGATCGCGCCCGTGCGATCGTGGCCGTTGATCGCGCCACGTGGACGGCCACGATTTCGTCGTCTTCGCCGAGTCCGAGCCGGACTTCGCCGCCGCGCGCCAGTAGCGAACTAGGTTTCCGTCTAGGCACGCGCCGAGGCTATTTAAAGCGTGAGACGTCCCCGAGGTTGCCCTCATCCTTGCGCACCCGTTCCCGAGCCATCTCGCCGAGCCGCCACCGTTGAGCCGCAATCGCTCGCCGGAGTTGTCTCTTCCCTCCGCCGCGTTTGCGCCGGTTTCGCTGCCGTCCGTCGTCTTCCGCCGAAGGAGCCCAGATCCGAGTCCCATGACGAGACACCCGAAGGAGGCTTCATCTCGCCGAACCACGCCCCAAACGCCGTCGGGTTAAATCGTCGTCCCGTCTCCGGTCAAGCCCGGCGCGTGAAGCCATCGCCGTCAGCGAGCTCGGAGGGCCGTCGGATCCAGACGGACGGTTGAGGTGAGCTCACGGGTTCCCAAACCCGATTAGATGCGGTTCGTTGGATCAAGATCCAGCGGTTCACAATTGCCACGTCTTTGTAGCGCGAATATAGGATTAGATCTGGACCGTCCGATCTAGATCGAGCGGCC
Organism: Rhipidocladum racemiflorum; assembly: GCA_036346355.1. Taxonomy (NCBI): domain Eukaryota; kingdom Viridiplantae; phylum Streptophyta; class Magnoliopsida; order Poales; family Poaceae; genus Rhipidocladum; species Rhipidocladum racemiflorum. The sequence continues at coordinate 55,842,876 of CM070572.1, read as the reverse complement.
CACGAGCAACGAGTAGTTTCAGCGTGTTAACCCTGGATCTAATCCGCGCCGTTGATTTTCAAACCAGCCGAGATTGCGCCACGTGTCGGGAAGATGGACCGCCGCGGTCAACGCCGCCCACGCGTGCAGGCAGACGCCGGCCGCTGGGCAGCGTGTCGGAAGGGGCCGCGTGTCGATGGTCGACCCGCCAGCGCCGACGTCACCCATGGCGTCACAATGGGTCCCACTGTCCGCCGACTGGCCGAGCCCGCCGACGTCGGCGATGACGCTACCCGAGAGGGCCCACATGTCGGCGACACGTAGAAGTCGTGGACCGAGTCCACAGTAGACCCAAGCCGAGCGTGGACCAAGTCCATGGACCGGTGACGTCAGCAGGCCAATCAGAGGCTGCCACGTGTCCATGCCGACGCAATAATTAATTTCCAAAAGAAAATGATTTATTAATTCGAAATATTGATTCAAATTTAGATTCAAACTTCAAACGCTTATAACTTTTATGCGTTTCAACTCCGATTTGAGCGATTCAAATTTCTAAATTTGTATAAAATTGAGATCTACCTAAATATGAATTTTATTTAATTTTTGGACTAAAGTTTTTCTCTGTAAAATTATTTAATTGATTATTTAAACTTTAAATAATCATAACTTTTATGCTTTAACTCCAAATTTGACGATTCCAGTTTCTAAAAATCCAGAAAATTATGTTCTCTCTGTTTATGGATTTTATTTGGAGTTTTGGGATCTTTTTGCATAGTGTTCATTTGTGTATTTGCTATTTGCACGCTTTACGAGTAGACGTTGAAGTGCCTGGGAAGGATTCGAGGAGAAGTGTTGACTCAGATCCAACTCAAGACCAAGAGCAAGTACTTTTTGAAGGCAAGTTGTGCTTTGACCATGTTGATCCTATTTCGAAATCTATTTTGATTTAAACTATTGCATGCTAGTTCAATTAGCAACATACTTTGCTTAAACATGGGGATTAGATAAATACCAATTTGCTGTATGACACCTTGATTACTTAAGTATGTGCCATGACCTTTTGTCACCCTAGTTGTGGTTTACTAGTTGGACATTACTAAATTGCCAACATGGGTTTAGATCGTTGTAGTATGCTGCTTAGACCTGCTACGTGCTCATGACATGATTTTGGACAATCAAACGCTAATATGGACTTAATGATATATTGAACCTGTTTTGGAAAAGTATCATGTGATGTTGACGACGTGGTGCATGGTAATCAAGCGGGGTTTGATAAACAGATTTCGGCTGGGCATGTGGCAAGAGTAATCGTGGGCCGGTTGTGGCATTGGGAGTGATGATTTGGTTTTTCGTAGTCTTGCCCTGGTCACTCTAAGGACTTAACCTTGCAAGCCTTTGAACTGGGTCATACTTGCAACCACATGGTCGAATGGGACGGCCCTAGTTGACTAAGTCGCTAAGGACTCACTTGTGGAGCCTCAGGGTGTCGATTACACCTTTTGTGTGATTGTGCGGGGAGCGTATCGTGGGCGTGGCCAGGTACCCATCTAACGGTGTGTTGGTCCCATACTTCGCCTTGGCTAAGGGAAGGGATGGTGTAGAGCACGTCTGGAGAGGACCACCTGTGTTGTTTGAGGCTTAGAAAGGCTTTATTACGGAACTTCGCCTTTGTGGTGTTTGATCAGTATCTTGTGGGTAAAGTGCATAACCTCTGCAGAGAGTAGAATCTATTTGAATAGCCGAGTCCAGTCTTTGGACAATGCTCGGGAATTACAGTCAAGGGGTAGACTTTACGAAAATAACTTGGTTTTGAAAAGATGGGTTGGTTTAACGAGGAAGATGATGGAAATATGGTTTAGGATGGGAAAAATGTTTATTAAACTTCTTGAAAAGTTATTTATGCTTTACTTATTTCTACCGGCTTTCGAATCTACTTATATTACTTGTCAAAAGTCAAGCATCGCAAATATACCCTGAGCTATTCCTTTGTACTAAGCCATGCATATAGTATATTAGCTTGCATTCTCAGGCATGACTTGCTGAGTACCAAGTACTCACCCTTGCCTCAACACAATATCGAGTTGAAGAGGAGATTACGCCGCCTTTGGAGGAGGAACTCCAAGAAGACCCGTCTACTTAGGGATGCGAGCCCGGTCAGTTGCACTGTGGTATACTTGGATGGCGCCACAGTTTATTTGATTTTCCGCTGCTGCTATTTCTCTTTTAATAAGTTTCGCCTTGCAAGGCATATATTTGTAACTTGGCCATAAGGTCGAGTAACCCTTTGATTATTTAAATAAAGTACTTTGATAGTATCGTATGGTATGATTGTGATATATACCGATGTTAAGACTGTGTGCACTAGCGCGTTCCTGGACTAGTGCTGAATACACAGAGGGTCCGGATTTGCAAATTCGGGGTCCCGACAGGGACTCCTCCAGCCACAGTTCTAGCTCCGATAGGGAGCACCCCCCACGCAGGACGTACTCCCGCGAGTGCAACATGGTGGGCGCGGCGGAGCCATCCGCCACCCCCGCAACTCCCGGAACCCTCCTCCCGCGCAACGAAGTACGGGGAGGCGAGTCCTGGCGGGAAGATGACGCGGGCCCCCAGGTTCGCCCCGCCGACCTCCAACGGCAGCGCGAGGAGCTGGAGGCCCGTAAGGCCGAGCTCGACAAACTCCAGGCCAACCTGGAGTGACGTCAGCCCGAGCCGCCGCTGGTTTCTGGCGCACACGCGCGTGCGTGCCAGGTCCATCACTAGTTAGCTGAGGGGACGGACAATCTCCCGTTCTTCCCCCACGCCAACCAAAACGTCGCCGCGACGGCAATGCTGCTTCGCGGGCTGCCTGAGCCGACGGACCCGGACACCAAGGCCACATACCAGAACCTTCGGGGGCTGGTGGAGCGTGCTGTCGTCCAGCATGCCCAGGGTTCCAGTTCACGACACTCGGGCACAGCCTCGGGCCACCCGGGCCACTCCCCTTCGCGGGGTCATCGGAGCCCGACCGTGACGGCCCCGCATCACGAACTCCCCCAGGCATCGCGTACCCCGGTGCGCCACCGTCTGGGGGACAACCGTGACCTTCGCGCCACCCTCGAGGCGCGGAGGAGAGTCGTCGGCGCAGCGGCATCATCACAGGTTGCGGACAACGGACGGCGCGACCACCGCGATCCGGGTCCCGATGGCCCCGGACCGCGGGCGTTCACCCACGCCATCCACAACGCCGATTTCCCGGTCAGGTTCCGGGCCCCAGTCAATATAGCCAAATACACAGGGGCGACGAACCCTAGTGTTTGGCTAGAGGACTACCAGCTCGCTTGCCGGGCGGGGGGAGCGACAGATGATTTCTTCATCATCCAGTACCTCCCCATCTACCTCGCGGACTCTGCCCGAGCCTGGCTCGAGTACCTGCCCGCGGACACTATCGGGAGTTGGGCCGACCTAACGAACCTCTTCGTCGGGAACTTCCAGGGCACGTACAAACGCCCTGGCAACTCCTGGGATTTGAAGAGCTGCAAGCAGCAACCGGGGGAAACCCTCCCAGACTACATTCGCCGCTTCTCCCAGTAGTGCAACGAACTCCCTGACATCCGCGACGCCGACGTCGTCGGGGCGTTCAACTACGGCACTACCTGCGAGGCTCTGGTCCACAAGCTGGGCTGCGCCAAACCCCGGACTACCAAGGAGCTCCTCGACATCGCCACCAACCACGCCTCCGGCGAGGAGGCTGTGGGGGCCATCTTCGAGAGGAAGGTGGCCCACCAGGCGTTTGGCTCCGAGGCCGGCACCCTTTCGCCCGCTCCGACAAAAAGAAACAGAAGGGGAAGTAGGGCCACGAAGGCCGCATGGTCGCCGCTGCCGACCGCCCTACCAAGCAGCAGGCTCGGCAGGCGCCCGACCTCTTCGAGAAGTTGATGGATAGTCCGTGCCCGAACCACGACTATCCAGTCAAACATAAGTATCGGGACTGCGAAGTCCTGAAGCGTTTTCTCTCCGGGAACCCCACGACCTCGCGGGGCAAGGGGAAGAAGCGCAACCCGGCATCCGACACCGGGGCAAAGGGAGACGAGACGACCGACGAGTTCCCACAGCTCGACGGTTGCCTCATGATCTTCGGTGGGGCAGCATGCTACGCCGACAAGCGTCGGTTGAAGCTCGCCTACCGGGAAGTCCACACGGCGATCCCCGCCGTGCCCAGCTACCTGCGGTGGTCGGCGTGCCCGATCGCCTTCGATCGGACCGACCACCCCGACCACGTCCCGCACTCGGGACGCTACCCGCTCGTCGTCGACCCCATTATGGGGACGAAGCGCCTGACCAAGGTGCTCATGGACGGCGGCAGCGGCCTCAACATCATGTATGTTGAGACCTTAGACGCCCCGGGGGTCCCTCGCTCCGCCCTTCGGCCGAGCAAGGCGCCTTTCCACGGCATCGTCCCCGGCCAACAGGCCCATCCGCTCAGGCAGGTCGACCTGCCCGTCACCTTCGGGAGCCCGGACAACTTCCGCACCGAGAGCCTCACTTTTGAGGTCGTGAATTTTCCCAGCTCCTACCACGCCATCCTGGGGAGGCCATGCTACGCGAAGTTCATGGCGGTCCCCAACTACACCTACCTCAAGCTGAAGATGTCGGGGCCACAGGGCGTCATCACCGTGGCCTCGTCTTTTCAGCTCGCTTACAACTACGAGCAGAGCAGTTGCGAGCTAGCCTCAGCGGTCGTCGCGTCCGCCGAACTCGCTCGCTTCCAGGGAAGCGCCCCCGAGTCCGCTCCCGACTCCTGCAAGTTGGGGCCGAACTCCTTCAAATCTGCGGAGGACGCGAAGGAGGTCGCAGTCGATCCCGAGGATCCCGCCAAGACGGTACGGATCGGGGCCGCTCTCCCTGCCAAATAGGAAAGCGCGCTCGTCGACTTCCTCCGAGCAAACTGGGACGTCTTCGCCTGGAGACCCTCAGACATGCCAGGAATCCCGAAGGAAGCCGCCGAGCACTCCTTGAACATCCGACCGGGCTCCAGACCGGTCGCCCAACGCCTGCGCCATTTCGACGAAGAAAAGCACAAGGCCATTGGGGAAGAAATCGCCAAGCTTTTGGCCGCTGGCTTTGTAAGGGAGGTGCGTCACCCCGAGTGGCTCGCCAATCCCGTTCTTGTAAAGAAGAAGTCCAGGCAATGGAGAATGTGTGTTGACTACACGAGCCTCAACAAGGCCTGTCCGAAAGATCCGTTCCATTGCCTCGTATTGACCAAGTTATAGATTCCACTGCCGGGTGCGAATCCCTTTCTTTTTTGGATGCCTACTCGGGCTACCACCAGATCGCGATGAAGGAATCCGACCAGCTTGTGACTTCCTTCATCACTCCGTATGGCTCGTACTGTTACGTCACGATGCCCTCTGGTCTGAAGAACGCGGGCACTACATACCAACGATGTATGCAAGCGTGTTTCTCCGACCAAATAGGCCGTAACATCGAGGCGTACGTCGATGACATCGTCGTCAAAACCAGGAAGGCCGACGACCACGTCACCGACCTGGAAGAGACCTTTGCGAACCTTCGGCTGTTTCACATAAAACTCAACCCCGAGAAGTGCGTTTTCGAGGTCCCAAGGGAAAGCTGCTCGGCTTCATCGTCTCCGAGCGCGGCATCGAAGCCAACCGCGACAAGATCTCTGCCATCATGAGGATGGGGCCGATCAATGACCTGAAGGGGGTCTAGTGGCTGATGGGGTGTCTCGCGGCTCTGAGCCGCTTCGTGTCTCGCCTAGGCGAGCGCGGGATGCCACTTTACAAGCTACTAAAGAAATCCGATTGTTTCTGCTGGACCCAAGAAGCTCAGGAAGCCCTCAGTCGACTGAAGGCATTCTTGACCTCGCCTCCAGTATTGGTCGCCCAGCATCAAGAAGAGCCGTTGCTCCTCTACATCGCCGCCACGACCCAAGTCGTCAGCGCGGCGCTTGTCGTGGAGCGAACGGAGGAAGGCCGCGTCTTCAAGGTGCGGAGGCCGGTCTACTTCGTCAGCGAAGTACTCTCCGAAACAAAGGTTCGGTACCCACAGGTACAGAAGCTGTTGTATTCGGTGCTCATAACGAAGAGGAAGTTGGTCCACTACTTCGACCGGCACCCCGTCTCCGTGGTGACCTCCTCGCCCCTCGGAGAAATCGTCCACAACCGCGACGCCACCGGAAGGATCGCCAAATGGGCTCTCGAGCTCAATGGCCTCGACATATCGTACGTCCCTAGGACGGCGATCAAGTCGCAGGTCCTGGCCGACTTCGTCGCCGAGTGGACCGAGGCCCAAGTTCCGCCAGCGATTGAGGACCCCGAGTACTGGATGATGTACTTCGATGGGTCCTACACCAAGAACGGGGCTGGCGCAGGGGTCCATCGTCTCCCCTCTCGGCAACAAGCTTCTGTACGCCATCCGACTACTTTTCGATGCGACCAACAATGTCGCCGAATACGAGGCCCTCGTTAACGGCCTCCGGATCGCTGCCGACCTCGGTGCTCGGCGACTCTATGTCCACGGCGACTCCAAGCTGGTCGTTGACCAAGTGATGAAAGCCACGGAGCCTCGCGATGCCCGCATGGCGGCCTATTGCTTGGAGGTTCGCAAGCTCGAGGAAAGATTCAAAGGATTCGAGCTTCACCATAGCTACCGACGCTACAATGGTGAAGCTGACTCCCTCGCTAACCTCGCCTCCAGCAAAGGCCCGGTCCCTCCCGGAGTCTTCGTCTCCGACCTCCACAAGCCGTCCATCCGGTTGGATTCGACGATCGAAGGCGCAGCCGACCCCCTAAAAGCGAACGCTCCGACCGACGTTCGGCCGGACGCGCACTCGCCTGGGTCAGACCCAAGTGTGCTCAACATCGACTCCGACTGGAGGCAACCCTTCATCGACCGGCTGATAGACGGATCGCTCCCCGCCGACCCCACCGAGGCTCGGCGCCTCGCTCAGTGGGCTAAGTCCTTTGTCCTGGTCGAGAAGAACCTCTACAAGAGGAGCCCCTCCGGGATCCTCCAGAAGTGCATCCCGACCGACCAAGGGAGACACCTGCTGGTCGACATCCACGGCAGGGTCTGCGGACACCATGCCGCGCCACGGTCCTTGGTAGGAAAAGCCTTCTGGCAAGGCTTCTACTGGCCGACCGCTGTGGCTGACGCTACGCAGATTGTCCGCACTTGCGAAGGATGCCAATTCTTCGCCGGGCAAACGCACCTCCCAGCACAAGTCCTGCTGACGATCCCCATCACGTGGCCCTTCGCGGTCTGGGGCTCGATCTGGTCGGACCCTTCAGAAAGGCGCTCGGAGGTTTCACTCACTTGCTCGTCGCCGTAGACAAGTTCACAAAATAGATAGAAGCCAAGCCGCTCGTGACCATCACCTCGGCGCAGGCGGCGAGCTTCTTCCGCGACATCGTCTACCGCTTTGGGGTCCCGAACTCCATCATCACCGACAACGGGACGCAATTCACGGGGAAGGAGTTCCTCAAATTCTGCGACGACTTCAATATTCGTGTCGACTGGGCAGCAGTTGCGCACCCCCGTGCCAACGGCCAAGCTGAGCGAGCCAACGGCATGATTCTCCAAGGGCTCAAGCCACGAATCTTCAGTCGACTGAAGAAATTCGCGGGACGGTGGGTGGCCGAGCTGCCCCCCCATTCTTTGGAGTCTGCGGACCACGCCTACACGATCGACCGGATTCACGCCGTTCTTCCTGTTGTTCGGAGCGGAGGCCGTCCTCCCGGTCGACTTGGAGTACGGCGCCCCAAGAGTATAAACCTACGACGATGCGCGGAGGTCAGAGGCACAACAGGATGACCTCGACTAACTCGACGAAGCACGAGACGTTGCCGTCCTGCGGTCGGCCAAATACCAGCAGACACTGCGGCGGTACCATAGTCGCCTGGTTCGCCGCCGGTCGTTCAATGTCAGTGATTTGGTTCTGCGCCAAGTCCAGTCCAGCAAGGATAGACACAAGCTCTCTCTACCATGGGAAGGCCCTTTCACCGTCGCAGAGGTCCTCCGACCCGGCACCTTTCGTCTTAAGGACGCCGAGGGCAACCTCATCACCAACGCATGGAATATAGAGAAGTTGAGAAGGTTTCGTCGTTAGAAGTTCTCTCTTGTCCATGTAGTACTCAAGGAGTCTCTAAATCAAGAAATCGCGTCGGTCGGTCATCCGACCAAGCGTCCATTTCCTCCTCCCGGTAACTTTGTCGAGCCTAAACACTATGACCTACGCCCCGGAGGCTGAGGTCCCGAAGTAGTGCCCAGCGGGTCGGAAAAATCGCGCTCGCAAAAGTGACCGGTGGTCGGTCGGGGATACGTCTCTCCCGCTCAAACTCGTGCTAACACCCGCCTCCGACCTACGCTCGACCCCTTGCGGTCCCTAAAAGCTATGGTCATCGAAGCACTTCTTGCAAAAACAAGCCCGTGGAAAAGAGAAGAAGAACCAGCAAGCAGAGAGGGAAGCGGAATAAGCAACTTCTTTTTTATTTATTTATTTACATAAGGGGCGCCAGCCCTACCGGCGGAAGCCGCCCACCCGGGTTGGAGCTCCCCGTCACTCGCGGCGGTGCTCCTCCAGGTGCGCGCCGATCCAGCCGAACGACGCGTGGCGCCGCTCGGTCAGCGCCTCAATCAGCGGCACCCTCACCATCCGAAGGCGAGGGACGGCCGCGATGAGGGCGTTGACCCGCCTCGCATCCCCGACGACAGCGCCAGCCTCAACGTCTGCCACAATCCTCCGCCAGGCTTCCTCAGCGTCCACTGAGGACTGCTTGAGAAGCTCAACGAAGCGGTCCCCCATGAGTGGCGCAGAGAAGATTGGTGAAGAAGTTCTGGCGTGGCTCGAAAAGACCCCGGCGCACCTCCTCTTATACCCCAAGGCGCGCAGCACGAAGAAGATTGAGTAACTGCGGGGAGCGGAATTCGAAGCGTCCAGCACAAATTCCAACCGCGGTGCGGCCCTCCAGAAAAGTTAAGACAGTCTAATCCCAAAAACTCTTTTTCATCTTCGACACGTCTCTTTCCCCCCGAGGTCAAAGTGGTACGCGGCGACTGCAGCCCAGTCCCCGCGCACCACTCGGGGGCTACCTATGACCACACGGGTCTGCGACCTGGGTCAGTGACCCGACCGACCACACGGTCTCCCTCGCGGTAACCCCTTCGACCCAAGTGCTACGGCCTATGCCCCTGCGGCTACGGCTACGAAGTGGCACTCCGCGGAAGAAGGAAATTACTCGAACGAGGCGAGCCGAGGCCAGTCGAAAACACCTCTTCTCTATGAAGTGAGTGCTCTAAGTCCTAGTCCTCTCCCGTGTTTCCCTCGGATGTGATCAACACAACACCCACGCTCTCTGGAAGCCCCCGCGGATCCCGTAGCTACGGTCGTAAAACGTTCATCACATCAAAGAGACGCGGGATGAGCGAAGGGAAACTTAGAATGGCCCAGCAGGCCGGAACCGTTAGCAATTCTTTCAATTATTATTACACAAAGTTCACTACCCCATGGACGCAAAACACAAAAACTAATCATCTCCCCCTCTCGGTGGAGGATACTCTACGGCGAAATCCTCTCGGCGATCTCCCGGGTGTACGGGTCGACCTGGGACTCGAACCTATCAACTTCCTCGTCGGTCTGGTTCCCGGCGATCCCGCTCCCAACCGTCTCGAGGTCGATGCCATCATAGTAGGAGATGGAATTGACCAGCGCCGAGGAGGCGCCGAGCGTCACCGCCTCGCGCACCGAAGCTTCAATGTGCTCCAGCACGCCGACCAGCAGGGCGGAAAGGGAGCTCGGGCCCTGGATAAGCCCTAGCAACCGGTCGTAGACAGCCTGGCCGACCCTCCGAAGGGTCGTCAGCTCGGCTGTCAGATCGGTCACACCCCTCTCCGCTATCTGCTGACCCAACAGGGCCACATCCCGTGATGTGACCGCCGCATCCCGTTCCTCCGCCACCAACCTTCGCGACTCCAAGGCGTCACCAAGGTTCTTTGCAGCTCTGCAAGATCAAGACCACGTCAGAAGGCGCCTATCGCAACATCCACCAAGGGATCGGGTAACTCACCAGCCGTGGAGGCCTCCATGGCGTGGAGTTCCCCTTCAGCCTTGGCACGCGCCTCCCGGTCGAACGCTGCACGTTCGGCGAGCGCTTTCGCCGATGCTAACTCCTCCCGGGCGAAGTCTCGCTCGGCGCGCAATTGGTCGGCCTCCCTCCGGGCCAAGTCGAGTTCGTCCCGAAAGAGGGCGGCCTCCAACCGAGCAGACTCCTCCGTGCTGGCCGCGGAGGCCCTAGCTTTCTCGGCCTCCACCAGGGAAGACCTGGCCTCAGCTACCTCGCCGCTCAGGGATCAGGCTACCACCGAGCCTCTGCGGGGCCCGGTGACCGTCCGACCTCGGCCGGCGACGGTGGCCTTCTCTGCTTTCGGCGGCAGCGCTCACGAGCATCGCCGCAGATCGCCCCAAAGTGATCGCGCTCCTCTTCGACGGCCTCCCTCCGACCATGCATACGTCGGAGGAAGCCTGACTTCTCCGATGCCCGAGCCTGCAGACGCTACAAAAAACCACCTGCCCGGTCAACCACAGCCCCGTTCAAAAAATTTCTAGGACAAGGTTTTTTCGACCTTACCGACCCAACCGGACGGGCTTCTCCAATGATAAGATCCATCGCCCTGGAAGAGGATTCGAGAGCGAGGAGAAGATCCTTGCGGATCCGGCCGATCTCGTTCTCGACCTTCCTCTCACTCTCCTCCATAGCCGACCAGTCGCGGTACTCCGCCACGTCATCCAAGACAAGCAACGGCTCTCTAGACGGGCCGCTACCCGGCCAGGTGAGCACGGGAAAGGACTCCGCGGTGAACCCCGACTGCGCCGCCCCGGCGGCCCGCTCTTCCGGAGATCGACCCGGAGAATCCGACCTCGATCGTCTCCAAGGCCACTCCGGCTGGTGCGTCCTCGAGAACCCGTCGCAGGGCCTCCTCCGACAGTCGGCCGGCGCTGACCGGTGGTTCCCCCGGCGGTGGAGGCGGGAGAACCTCCTCGACCCCCTCGACCGGCGTCGCGAAGGCCATCAGACCCAGCGGGGCCCCCGGCGGCGGCACCACCTCCTCTTCCACGCCCGCCATGGATCAGACTGCCATGAGGCCCCGCTCAGACGGCCGTCGTCACGGCCCCCGCCGGCGGGGGCGAAGAAACAAGACCCCTTGCTCTTGAGGTCGGGCTCAGCACCACCTCCGCACTTGAATAGACCCTGCACGCAACAACCAGTCGGGAACCGCGCAAGAAAACCCAAGCGGAGGGCCGGCCGGAAGACAGACAAGACACTTACCGCATTGAGCGGACGTGCGCCGGCCGACGCGCCCTTTTCGTCGGACCCCCGCGTAGGGGCGTAGCGGCTCTCCGTCTCCTCAGGAGGAACCCCGAGCTTGGAGCATCCTCTTGAGGCTCGCGGGCACCGATCCCTTGGTCGGAACCCGCATCGGAGCTGCCCGAATCGCCCCCGGTGCTCTCGCTGCTCTCGCTCGAGGTCAGCTCCTGGTTGCCTTCACTCAAGGTCGTGTCAGAGACCTCCTCGCCCCGCGCGGCCCGGGCCGCGCGCTCTTCTTTCTTCCGTGCCGCCATGGCTTTTTTCCTCTCCTCCCTCCGCGCCCGGCGGGCGGTGTCGTGTTCATCCGCGATGGCGCGCGCCGTGGCCCTCGCTTCCTTCTCTCCCGGCAAATAGGCCCGGGAGATCATGCCGCCGAGCCCCTGCGAAGGTACACTCGGATGAGTGGAGGGAAGAATAAGGGGAAGGAGTCAGAAAAGTGGGCGCCACCCGACCTACCAGGTTCGGCGGGTTCTGCGCCGAGAACGGCGCGGGGACTCCACCTGCCGCCTCGGTGTCACCCACAAGGACGACCGCTGATACGCGGGCTAAAAGCTCCGACACCGGGAGCTCCGCCTCGGACGTCCTCATGGGGTCAGATGTCCCGGTGTACCTGAACATAGGGTGCACCCGATCCCTGAAGGGCTGAACGCGCCTCTCCATGAACGCACAAATGACGACGTCGCCTGTCAGGCCTCGCGCCTTCAGGTCCCTGATCTGCTCGATGATTATCTTCACCTTCTTCTTGTCCTTCGCGTCGGGTCCCCAACCCCATTGGGGACCCGCCTTGGGCAACATGCCGGTGAAGACCGGGGCACTGCCACCCAGGTTCTGGACATAGAACCACTCGTTGTGCCACCCCCGGTTCGACGACAGTAGCTTCACGTCGATGTAGCCCGCCTTGCGGCCGCCACGTAGTTGGATGGCAACACCGCCCAGGGGAGCGACCACGTCTGACGGCAGGCGCGCCAAGAAGAAGTGCCTCCAGAGCCCCCAGTGGGGTTCAATCCCCAGGAAGGCCTCGCACAGCGTGATGAAGATCGCGATGTGGAGGGTGCCGTTCGGGTTTAGGTGGTGCACCTCCCCCCGATTAGGGCTGGAAAAAAAGCTCGTGGCTCGTGGCTCGGCTCGGGCTCGCCCGAGCCTGGCTCGGCTCGCATAGGCTCGTGGCTCGGCTCGGGCTCGAGCCGAGCCTACTTTTCAGGCTCGCAAAAACACCGAGCCGGTTCGGCTCGGCTCGCGAGCCGGCTCGCGAGCCAAATTGGCTCGGTGGCCCAGCCCATGCAGTGAATTTAGTATGATTAATGACTTATATTTTTAGGAAAAAGATGATGTTGAGACAATTCCATGTCCTACAAGTGTGATATAGAGCAACTAAGCAACTACTATTATTTAGTAGTAACTAGTAAGTTAATATTATTCACTGCAAATATATGAATTATTGTATAAATACTTAATTTTTTGAAAAAATATTCTGGCTCGGCGAGCCAACGAGCCGGCTCGCGAGCCGACCCCGAGCCGAGCCGAGCCGGTTTTTTGGGCTCGCCTCAGGGCCGAGCCGAGCCTGGCTCGGCTCGCCACTAGACCGAGCCGCACCGAGCCGAGCCGAGCCGGGCTCGGCTCGGCTCGTTTCCACCCCTACCCCCGATAGAAATGTAGCAGTCCTCGGACGAACGGGTGGAGGGGAGCCCGAATCCGCGCTCGTAGAAGGAGGCGAGCACAACGATCTCTTCGTCACCCGGCGCAGGGGTCGTAGCCCCCACTTGCACCCTCCACTGTGACTCGTCCCGCGGGGGAAGGAACCCCTTCCTCTCCAAACCGAGGATGCGGCCGAGCGCCGGCGAGCACGGGGGCCACGACATTGCTAAGACCAACAAGGAGGCGAGGAGAGAAGCGAGGAAGCAGGGAGCTCTCTTCGCCGGCTGTGAGATTTCCCCCTCGAGGTAGCGGAATGTCTTCCGGCTCGCACCCAAGGCCCGGCACCGTGCTGAGGGTTACGAAGGCCAAGTCCAGTCGACTGGAACCAGTGCCGCCCCATCACATAAAACAGAGCGAGGGGCGGACCAGGGTGAGCCCCCAGTGGGCCTCCAGTTGGGTCGGCGGACGACCCAATCACCCTGGCCCGCGTCCGAGACCATACCTCACACTCTCCCGCGGAACTCATCGATGAGTGGCGGCCAGCCGCGCTCTGGGTCAGCGGATGACCCGAAAGCCGATACGGGATCGAGTAAGGAAAGGTTCTCAAGGGACGCCCCCCAGCGGGCCAGACACCCGCGCTGGGATTTCTGTCCGCTTGGAAATGATCCCCCCGAGGGAGATCACCAAGGTCCCACTCGGATTACCCGTTAGTAGCTCGCACGAGCACGGCGTTCACACCGACGTAGGTAAACGCGCATTCGCTCACTCGCTCCAGGTCACACGACCGGGGCCGACCAGGGCTCGTTCAGCCCTAATGAACATTTTTAAGTGCCGAAACCCGACTTCGACTGGGGCAAACCCCCGACCGGCTCTCCGACCCGCTCGGGGGCTCGGGGGCTACACCCACTGAGTGCGCTCGCGCGCACCTAGGCTTGCTGGCTGCGGCATGCTCCGGCACTCTGGGCCGACCGGACCCCACCGACCTACCTGACGGCGGGTCGTCTTCCGCTGGGGTAAACCCCCGACCGGCTCTCCGACCCGCTCGGGGGCTACACCCACCGGGTGCGCTCGCGCGCACCCGGGCTCTTCGGCCGAAGCAGCCAACGGCGGGCTGCGCCGACCGAACCCCGCCGACCTGCCCGACGACGGGTCGTCTTCGACTAAGGCGAACCCCCGACCGGCTCTCCGACCCGCTCGAGGGCTCGGGGGCTACCTGCCGGTGCGCTCGCCTTGCCGGGCTCTTCGGCAAAAGCGGTCCCGGTAGCGCCAACCGGATCTTGCCGATCGACCCCGACGACACGTCGACCTTGCCAGTTGACCAAACCCCCGATCGGTTCTCCGACCCGTTCGGGGGCTCGGGGGCTACTGACGAGTACACATACCATGGGTACCCCCATCAGCCCGAAACCACGAACGGGCTGACCTCTTTTAGAAGCCCAGCTCTGGCGAAGGGCCCATGGGCCATAAAGAGGGGACTTGGTCCTGATTTGGACCAGCTCCGTGCGCCCAGCCCGACTCCAGGCCCAGGTCGAACGCAGCGGCCGATCGGCTCCACCCGGCCGATCGAGGGTCAAGCCCCACACTAACGTCTGACCAACCGCCCTGTGCGCGCGACGTCCCATGACGTCCGCACCAGGGTAGGCGGTCCCTTCCTGAGGATGTCAGAGGACTCGCCAAAAAGTCAAGCCCTGGTCCCGTCATTCTGACACGTCACGGAGGAGAGCGCACCCTCCCGAGGCCATGCTGAGGTCAAATACAATTAATTGCCAGAGCTGACGGCCGTACGAAGTAGTGCGTCACCCCGCCAGCCCGGCCGAGGACCCCCTGCCGCAGGACTACCAACCCGGCATGGGGGTAGACGGAGCCCGGTCGGACGACAAGACAGAAGACCATACTCCTAGGCGTATAGTACCCCTTCTTTTTTCTCTCGAAACTCCCATGTAACATGCCCCCTCCGAGTCTATAAGGAGAAGCAGGACACCCGGGGGCAGGGGGGTCGATCGATCGAAAACCCTACCTCATCTGTAACCCCTTGGCGACCATTCGCCTCGAGAAACAATACACACCCATAGCACGAACTGGAGTAGGGACATTCAGCCCGAACCAGTATAAACCCCTGGCTTCTTGAGTCAACCATTCGAGGAGAGGGAGCGCGCGACCCCCACTAACCAAAAATCCGTATTGCCGGTGCACGAAACACCGACACCACTCCTAGAAAATAAAAGAAGTATGATTCAAGCATGCCACATGCAGTTTATTGTTCAAAGATTAAATTGGTTTACTAGATTGGAGTTGAAACTACTTGCTCGCCCTAAGTTGTTAGTTGTTTCAATTTTAAGCCTTGCTTTTTCTGCTAAGGTCTTGTTTAGTACTTGGCTATAGTTGACTGAATTGAGGTTGAGATGCATGTCATTCCCTAACTCGTTAAAATCACATCAAGTTCATGTATTTTGCCTATTATGTGATATATAAGGTTATATGATTGAATGAGCTCATCTTTTCCTATCTTGGCACTCCTTTGTTTCTCCTTGTTGAATCATTGCTACAGGGAAAATTCTGAACTTGTTTTTCTCTCTTTTGTACTCTTGATGAATCCATTGTCAAAGGGTGAGAAGTTTAAGGAAAAAGGGGGAGTTTTTGGAATTTTGAGAATTTTGGGAGAAGTTTGGAGAATTTTGGAATTTTTGGGCACATTGCACATTCTTACACATTTTCCTTCTTAGGGGGAGATTTTTCGTATTTTCACCCAGGGAGAGTTTGTTACTTTGCATTTTGGTCAAAGGGGAAGTTTCTGTGTTTTCTCACTTTGGTTTTTGATTTTAATCCTTTGGATTTCAAATCTTTTGTGAAGTAAATGCCAAATGTTCAATCCTAAATGGTGTTGCCAATGTTTTCATCAAGGGGGAGATTGTGAAATCATGTGCTGAAAAATTGGCTTAGAATTGAATTTGCAAAATGTGTTTGTGCATGTGTTTGACAAATTGACAAGAAACAGTGTGTCTCTTTTGCGCCGGACCAAAGTTCCAAGAAACAGTAAGTTTTCACTCTTACGCTGGACCATTGCGTCGGACCAAATTTTAGTCCGCCATGAATGTGCTTTTGAGGCCTGATTTCGCATCTACGGCAGACCAAAATTTTGGTCCGTCGTGAACGCATTTTTGAGCATTGTTTTTGCATGTACGCCGGACCAAAAAATTTGGTCCGTCGTGAACGTGTTTTTGAACATGTTTGCTTTGAATTGAACCGAGACTTTCGCATGTACGCTGGACCAAATATTTGGTCCGTCGTGAGCTGCGCCGGACAGATGTTTGGTCCGGCGTGAATGGTTTTTTGCTCGAGGTTGATTTTTGTGATTTTGAAAATTGTTTGGTGATTGATCTGTGGCTATGAAATTTGTTTGAATTTCATAATGCATTTTTTTAACTTATGCAATGCTCGTGTGAGTATTTGCATGGACTAATGTTGAGTCAAGTCGCGGACTTGTGCTCGGAATCGTTTTGTGGTTTGTTCAAGTGCAGGTGTTGCTCGAGGGCGAACGTGGTCGATGACGGGACCGGAACTAGGTTCATGGAGGAATTGAGGTTTGAGACTAGATTCAGGGAGGAATCGAGGTCTTAGTGGTCAAGGATGTCATGCGGGACGTTCGGGCTAGAGGACGGTGCACATGAAGAATGGTTAGTCACGTGAGTGTGGCATGGTGGCCGTACGCATGCAAGAGTTGTTAGTCACGTGAGTATGGCTGGGTTGCCATACGCGTGCAAGAGCTGTATTTGGCCAGGTTGGGCCAAGTGGAGTTGTGTTGAATACATACTCCTTCTAGGATTAGGAGTGGGACTCCTTCTAGGATTAGGAGTAGGAATTGTATTCAGGACTCTATGTGTTTGCTCTGTATAAATAGGGGGAGGCGCCTCCTGTTTATGCAATCCAGACAACAAGTCTTGGGCGGGTTTTAGGGTTGTACTCTTTTGTTTGGAGTACTTTAGACAAAAAGAAATAAAGATCAATTCTTCCAGATCCTTGCATGCTACAGTAACCACGTTGCTACAAGTGTTCTTTTGTTCACGTTTTACCAAACGTCTATCAATCTGTTTTTGTCGAATACGAGGCAATTATTTGGTTCCGTTTCGGGGTGAATTTTTTAATAGCTCAAAATTTTGGTTTTAGCTTCCGCACAATCATTCACCCCCATCTGATTGTTATATTCGTATACTTCGATCCTACACAGAGCAACTTTCCAGCGCCTTATGCAGAAGATCTTCTCGGACCAAATTGGCCGAAACTTGGAGGTCTACGTTGACGACATAGTAGTGAAGAGCAAGCTCACCTCGGGTCATGTTTTCGACCTAAAGGAGACCTTCTGTAACCTCAATAAACATCGAATAAAACTCAACCCTGAGAAATGTGTGTTCGGTGTGAGGGCATGAAATGTTCTCGGCTACATGATCGGCCCACAAGGCATCGGGGCGAACCCGAAAAAGATCGAAGCCATCGATGGCATGCGACCACCCACTTGTATGTGGGAGGTCCAGTCTCTAACCGGAAGGATGGCAGCTCTTAGCCGTTTTATTTCCCGGCTGGGCGAGCGTGGGTTACCTTTCTTCAAGGCGTTTCGCAAGCACGATGGGTTCGTTTGGACAGAGGAAGCAAACAAGTCCTTCGAAGAGCTGAAGCAGTATCTGTCAAAACCTCCGATCCTAGCCACACCAAGACCGGGTGAGGTCCTGTTACTGTACCTAGCCGCGACCCCCCAAGTAGTAAGCGTTGTGCTAACGGTGGAGAGGGACGGGGTACAGCAACCGATCTATTACATTAGTGAGGTCTTGCACGGACCAAAAGAACGTTACCCCGAGGTCCAAAAACTCCTGTATTCACTACTCGTAGCCTCCAAGAAGTTGTGGCACTACTTTCAGGCACATAGAATTCGGGTTCCAACCAACTTTCCACTAAGGGAGACTCGGGGGCTGGAGTAGTCCTGGTGTCTCCACAAGGAGAACAGCTTTAGTACGCCCTCCAGCTACATTTCACTGCGACAAATAACGCGGCAGAATACGAAGGTCTGTTGGCCAGGTTATGAGCATGCAAAGCGCTCGGGGTCCAACGGCTCACCATCAAAGTTGATTCGCAGTTGGTTGTCAATCAGGTTAACAATGAGTATCAGTGTTCCGATGACTCAATGACGCTTTACCTGGCTGAAGTTAGGAATATGGAGAAATACTTCAAGAATTTCGAGGTACTCTACATCCCCAGGAAGGAGAATTCCTTGGCTGACCATCTTTCGAAGGTCAGTTCCGCTCAACTCCCTGCCCCTGCAGGGGTGCTCCTCGAGCACGTAAACAAGCCCTCCATTTCCTCTGCAGAGGAGGCACCTGAGGCGCATGGTAATGTCTCCTTCCTCGAGCACGGTGCGAGTTGGATGACGCCATTCATCCAATATCTCGCACATGGGACACTGCCCAAGGAAGAAGCCGAGCGCTCCCGACTCATAAGATGATCCTCACCGTACAAGCTGGTCAAGGGCGTCCTATACCGCAAAGGAGCACTTGGAGTCCTCTCCAGGTGCATTACTTAGGAAGAAGGTGGATACCTTCTCAAAGACATCCATGAAGGAATGTGCGGGGCTCACTCGTCCTTCAGGACATTAGTGAGTAAGGCCTTCCGACTGGGTTACTATTGGCCAACCGCCCTGGCCGATGCCCGCTCGATAGTAACCTCCTGCCGAGCATGTCAATTTCATGCCCGCAAGGTCCACCAGCCGGCATACACGCTCCAAACCATCCCCATGACATGGCCATTTTCGGTCCGGGGGGTCGACATACTCGGACCTTTTCCCCGAGGCCAGAAGGGTTGCAAATACTTACTCGTGAAAATCGACACCTTCACCAAATGGATCGAGGCAGAGCCCGTGTCAAACATCGGGACCAAGATATGCTTCACGTCTATGGCTCACCCACAGAGTAACGGAGCGGCCGAGCGGGCAAACGGGCAAATCATCTAAGGAATCAAGAAAAGGGTTTTCAAAAACCTCGACAAGTAAAAGCAGGCTTGGGTGGACGAGCTCCCTTCCGTCCTATGGTCGGTTCGCACCACGACGAGTCGAGCTACGGGGGAAACTCCCTTTCAGCTCGTCTATGGAGCAGAGGCCATCCTACCCGCTGAAATCGTGTTGGGATCCCCGAGGGTGCGCCTGGTCGACGACGTCGACCAGGAAGGCGAGCGCCTCCTCGACCTCGACCTCGACCTCGCAGAAGCGACACGCGAATGGGATTTGCTTCGATCCATGGTTTACCTACAGGCCTTGCGCAGGCACACGGCTAAATCGGTTCGACCAAGGACCTTAAAAGCCGGCGATCTCGTCATACGTTGAGTTCAAGATCTACGTCCGACTTAGCCTCGCCCAAGGGCATAATCTTGGCGACGGGGGATAGCGAAAGGGCAAACGGGCAAGGATATTCGCTTCAATCCCTCCCCAGAGTTCAGCTAGCATGCGCATGAATGACCAGACGCACAAATGGCCAGCAACAGATCAATCAACTCGCCCCCGGAGGTCTCAGTTTACAAAAGCCGATTATCTTTCGCAGCAGTTCTACGCTGCAAATTACAATCGCACAGACACCCTCTCGGATGGATCAGAGACTCGATGGATCTATGCATGCTCGTCCCTTGCGCATCACGTCGAGCATCCTCATGGTTTTTCCCGTGTTCGCCGAGTCATGCTCGCGCATCACGAGCATGGGCCAGGACACTCGGGGGGATAAGGACGCGCCTGCTATTCTTTTAGCGACCTGACCCAGGCTCGCAATTCGGAGAGGGTTGTGGGTCGTTAAGCGAAGGCTGTGCGATTTTTTCTAACTCTCTTGTCAACGAGCTCGTGCTCGCAATTTAGGTGCACGACCTTCGTTAACAGCGGGGGCTTAGTAGAGGGCGAACTACCGTACTTTCCCTAAAAGAAAAACGCGCGTTCATAATTTCGTCCTTTATTTGCTTAAGTACTGTCTGCTCAGATCGCTTGTTGCTGCCTTTGTTCGTTTTCAGGACGACCATCAACCATGGATAAGAGATGAACAGAGCAAAGCAGATGGAACGTATAAGAGCAAGATGGAAACCTTTAATCTTGGCATTAAGGGACCTATGTCTTACAAAAATGCATAATTCTACAATTTAAGAACGATCGGCGCGCTTCTCGTCCTGGAGCATGGTGAGCTCTTCTGTGAAATCATGTGCTGAAAAATTGGCTTTGAACTGAAAAATTAACTTAGATTTGAATTTGCAAAATGTGTTTGTTCATGGGTTTTGACAATTGACAAGAAACAGTAAGTTTTGCCTTGGCGCCGGATCAATCCTAAAGAAAACAGTAAGTTTCCCATCTACGACGGACAAACTTTCTTGGTCCTTTGTAAACATGCTTTTTGACAACCTCTTTCTTCTATGTACAACGGACAAAGTTTTTGTGTCCGTCGTGAACATGATTTTGAGCGCATGAGCCAAACCCTATTTTCCAAGAATCCAAGAGCTACGCATGTACGACGGACAAAGTTTTTGGGTCCGCTGTGAACGGCTTTTTGAGGATTGATTTCGCATGTACAACGGACAAAGTTTTTGGGTCCGTTGTGAGCGTGTTTTCACTTAGGAATGTTTTCTTCTTGGAACCGAGAGTTTCACATGTATGCAGCGGACAGAGATTTCTTGTCCGGTCGTGAATGGACTTTTTCTAGGTTTTTATTTCTTGTCCGTTGTGAACGTGTTTTGCTCAATTTAGGATGTTTTGCAAGAATTGAAATGGTTTGACCTTGAGATTATGAAATTTGTGATGATTTCATGATGTGTGTTTTGAAGTGGACTTTATGCAATGCTCATGTGAGTAGTTGCATGGATTGATATTGAGTCAAGTCGTGGACTTGTGCTCGGATTCGTTTTGTGATTTGTTCATGTGCGGTATTGCTCGAAGACGAATGTGGTCGATGACGGACCGAACTAGGTTCATGGAGGAACCGAGGTTCGGGACTAGGTTCAGGAGGAACTGAGGTCTTGGTGGTCAAGGATGTCATGCGGGACGTTCGGGCTAAGAGAATGGTGCACATGAAGAATGGTTAGTCACGTGAGAATGGCAGGAGGTCATTCGCGTGCAAAGTGTTAGTCACGTGAGTATGGCGGTGGCCATACAGCGTGCAAAGTGTTAGTCACGTGAGTATGGTAGGGTTGCCATACAGCGTGCAAGAGTTGTACTCGGCCAAGGAGAGTTGTGTTGAATACAGTTCCTTCTAGGAATAGGAATCGTATTCGTAACTCCTTGTGGGTTGGTGCTTTAAATAGGTGGGGGGTCTCCTGTTGAAACGCACCAAGGAGAGCTGAGCGCATCAAGCTTTGAGCTTGGTTTTAGGGTTTGTACTCTTTTGATGAGAGTATTTTAGACAAGAAATAAAGATCAATTCTTCCAAGATTTTTGCGTGCTACAGTAACCACGTCGCTACAGTGTTTTCTGTTTTGGTTCTTGTTTGCATGCTTGTTCTAATTCTAGATTGGTTTTTGATCGTTGAGTTTCATCTTGATTTCATCCATCAAAAACCGTTTTAGGGTTTTGATTTAGAGTTTCTCAAAGTCTAGTTGATCAATCTTTTGTCGTTCTTGTTTAATCTTGAAGTTTTGATTAGATTGATTCTCGTCAAGTTCTGGATCAGCAAGCTTGCGAAGCTCATAACTTTTGATCCGTAAGTCCGATCGAGCTGATTCTTTTTGGGTTCGATTCGTATTGGAATCTAGTTTCTTGTGTCCAAATTTAAGATCAATCTAACGGTTGGATCTCCGGGAATTTGCGTTTTACCGAACCTCTGTCTTTCTGTTTTTGTCGAAAACGAGGCAATTATTTGGTTCTGTTTTGGGGTGAACTTTTAATAGATCAAGAATTTGGTTTTAGCTTCCGCACAATCATTCACCCCCCCTCTGATTGCTATATTCGTATACTTCGATCCTACAAGTGGTATCAGAGCAAGGTTTCTCTAATCTATCTTAACCGGTGATTAGATCAATGGATCGTTATTCGACAAAACCATGTGTGTTCGATGGTGTTGATTTTCAGTTTTGGAAGGCCAAGATGGAGGCGTTCATCCAAGCACAGGGCTTCACAATTTGGGAGCAGGTCTACAAGCCATATGAAGTCCTGCAAGCGACAACGTCAACGACACCAATCGCACACATGTTGAAGCAAATAGCAAGGCGCGCAACTTGATCATCCAAGGCTTGGGACGCGACTTTGATCGTGTGGTTCATCTTCGATCCACATATGAGGTATGGAAATCTCTTTGTGATTACCATGAGGGTTCTAACACTTGTCAAAGAGGTTCGCCAAGATATTTACAAAAAAGAATACATGCGTTTTGAGATGAAACCTAGTGAATCAGAGATGACTTCTTTGCACGTTTCAATAAAATTCTTAGCAATCTACGTCTTTGTTGGAGTTAGCTACACCGATCATGAAAATGCTCGACAATTGCTTAGTGCTTTGGACATGTCAGTGTGGGAGATGAAAGTAACATCTATACAAGAATCTACTACCATGAGCACACTCACATTAGATGTTCTTTACTCTAAGTTGAAAACTCATGAGTTGGATGTTCTTGCCAGGAAGGGTAACATTAAATCAATTGCTTTGATCTCTAACCCTAACAAGTCAAATGCAAATTCTTCTTCTAGCTTTGCCTTGTCTTCCATGTCTTCTTTAACAGATGAGCAACTTGAAGAGTTTCCTGAAGAAGATCTGGCACTACTCTCTTCTCGCTTTAACAAAGCTTTGCGAGAATGTGAGAATGAGAAAGAGAGGTGGTCCTCCAAGATGCTATGAGTGTGGTGACCTCAACCATATTCGCACAAATTGTCCTAAGCTTGCAGGAAAAACATCAAAGGAGGAGAAGGACAACGATGAAGGAATGAGAAGAAAAGGTTCTCGTCAAATGATAGGAAGAAGAAGAGCTTCATCAACCGCAAGGTGGTTCACCGAGTTCTTTCCGCTCTTGAACAAGTCAAATTGAGCGATGTGGACTCGGAGAGCAGCGAAGATGATGCAACTCCAAGCAAGCATGATTTGATAGGATTATGTCTCATGGCAAGCGGCAAGGATAGCTTCACCGAGGCGACCACGACAAAGAATCGCAATGAGGTAGATCCCTCTTATGATGAATTAGCTATTGCCGTTGCTCGTCTTGGAAAATTGCTTGACAAACGTGATAAGAAAATTAAGAAACATGATTTCATTATTGAATCATTGAATGCTGAAATTGCTAGACTTAAGACTTTGATTCCTAGTGATGATACTTGCAAATCATGTGACTTAATTTACAATGAGCTCACCTTGCTTAGGAAAGAACATGCTCTTTTGTTGCATCTAAATGAGAAAAATGAGAAACATGTTGTACATGCTAGCTGTTCCAATCGATGATTTGCATAGTTCAACTTCTTGTTCTAAATGCTCAACTCTTGAATTAAAATTGAAAGATGCAAATCCTAGGGTTTCTCAATTAACTGATAATTTGCTTTCACATGAAATTCTCTCATGCTCAACTTGTCGCAAGCAAAAAGGAAAAGTAGATGTTCCCTGCAATAATTGTTTAACTCTTGCTAAGAAAGTTGATTACTTGCAAAATTCTTTGGAACGTTTCACTAATGGCAAGAAGAAGTTGAATATGATTTTGGATCAATCTAAGGTTAGCACAAACAAGAGAGGTTTAGGTTTTGATCCTTATGCCACATATGAAACTAAACCTCGCTTTGTTGTTCGAGGCTCCTTGCAAAATTGAGTTATCTAATGAGCCTAAGAAAATTGCTTTTCAATCTCTTGGTTTTTATCTTCTACTATGATGAATGCAAAATGTGCTTTTCTTGTTAAAGCTAAACATCATGTCAAGTACACTTGCACTCATTGTGGTAGAGATGGACACTTAGTAGATTTTTGCTTTAGACTAGCCAAACAAAGACAAAGAAGGAAAGAACTGAGGCTAGGTCAAATTTCAGCAAAGCACATTTTTATGCGCCTAGAGTGATGAAAACACCTTCTGTTCCTACAAACATGGGAAAAGGCAAATCTAATTTTTTGCATAAAAGTTATCGGGTTGTACCTACTGTTGTGCGTCGTGTGTCTCAGTACTGGATTCCCAAAAATCTCATTCCTAACCCCGATCGAGGCCTCGACATGTTTTTGCTATGTAGGCTTCTCGCAAGGAAGGAGAACATATGGCTAGTGGATTAGGATGCTCACGCCACATGTCCGGTGATAAGAATTGGTTCTCCTCCTCACTCGTGCATCTCGTCTTTGAAAGTGTTACTTTTGGAGATGCTTCTTCCTCTTCTATTGTGGCAAAAGGTACAATAAAGGTAAGTGACAAGTTTATGTTCAAAGATGTGGCTCTTGTTGAAAATTTGAAATATAACTTGCTTTCTGTCTCACAAATGCTTGATGAAGATCTTGAGATAAGCTTTAAGAAAAATGAATGCAAAGTGCTAGATGCTTCAGGTGATCTTGTGTTCAAAATTTCTCATTTTGGAAGAGTCTTTAAAGCTGATTTTGATGCATCACCTTCTTCTAAGCATAGGTGTCTAATTGCCAATGTTTCTAAAGATTTATTCTTTTGGCATCGTAGACTTGGTCATGTTGGTTTTGATCATCTTACTCGTATAAGTGGTTTAGATCTTATACGTGGCCTGCCTAAGCTTAAGGGTGATAGCAATCTAGTATGTTCTTCTTGTAGACATGGTAAGATGATTGCAGGTTCACATCCACCTCTTACCATGATGATGACAAACGCTCCAGGACAGCTTCTACATCTTGATACAGTTGGACCATCTCGAGTTCAAGGTGTCGAGATCGGCCTCTAAGTCGAGCACCTTCCACCGAGATGGGCTTCCCCGATGCCCTGGAGGCCAAGGACCTCCACCAGGGCAAGCCCGTCTCAGGGATGCTCTCCCTCCGAGGTCTCGAGGCTCAGCTCTGGAACCCGCTCCTCGCTCAGGGGCAGATCCTGCTATCCGGCCAGGCTCGAGCTCAATACCGCGAGTGACAGGTCCTCCGGTCGGGCTCCCTCGGGATGCTCTTCCCCTGAGGTAGTACGTCCCAAGCCTGGAGACACTTCCCTGCTCGCCCGCAGGACTTCGCTCTGGGACCTCGCGGGGCGGGTCTTCCAGTTCGTCAGCCCGGGGATGCCCTTCCCCTGGGGAAACGCTGCCCACGCCCGGGCCCGCACCGACGCTCAGGGATGGGGCCCGATCTTGCGAGGGAACCCCTCTATTTCTTGGAGGGTCTCGGCAATGATGTCGCTGGCCTCAGCCTCCTCGAAGCCCTCGGGCATGTCCTCGACCTCCTCGGTCTCATCGCCGACCTCAACAATAATGTGGGGGATCCCCGCCCTCGCTGCTCGGGCGTCCGCAGCCGCATCCTACTCGGTAACGGCTTCTTCGGATGCCACGACCTCGGCGGCCCGAGAAAACTCCCTCTCTATCACATAATTGAGCATGTCGTCGGCCATGGCTTCAAAATCCCAAACCTCTCTACTAGCTACGGCACCCACTACAAACAATGTGGGGTTAGCATGGTGTCCGAAAAGGAAAAATTCCGAAGGGAAGAGGCAGGATCTTACCTCGCTTGGTCTCCGCTACGGAGGCTCGAGCTCGGGCCAGAAGATTGGCCATGTCCTCGCGGGCCTTATCGGCCCTTGCCAACGAGGGGTCGACCTCCTCTAGGTCAATCTCCTCCAAGGTCGAAGACGGACGCGCCTGCAGCGCGCCCGATGACCTCCGGTGCCCCGTGGTCAGAGGTGCTAGGTCCTCCTCTTCCCCCTCCTCGAGCTCGACCACCGAGCTCGAACTCACCCGCGCAAGCTCAGCTTGGAGGGCAGCGATCTTGCCCTCCAGCTCCTCCTTCCGCGCGGGTCCTCCTGCCGCGGCTGCCGCCTCCTTCTTCGCCCGGTCGGTAAGCTGATGCAAACGAGCCATTAGCTCGGGGTTCTTCCTAGTGTGCTTGATCAACCACGGCTTCAGCTCGCTTACCTCCCTCCATCGGCGTACTCCAAGTGCGGTTGAGGGAGAGGGCCGCTCGAGCTGGCTCGCCTCCTTGACCGCCTGGAGGGCGATAGTGTGGGCGACGGCGACTTGCCCCATCGCTTATGGCTCGCAAGTCTCTTGGTCTTACGGCCAAGGGTCACGGCGCCGAGGCCCTCCGAGAGTGGCTTCAACTTCGCCACCGCAACTTCGAGGGCGACTCGCTCCTGCAAAATGAGAAGTAAACAGATCAAGAGTATGCTCGGAGGTAGTCCCTGAGCACAACTTCCCCAGGAGGGGATACCTCGGGCGCATCCTGCCCAAGGCGAAGTACCAAAGCTAGATTGGGCGAATCCTTACAGCTTCGCCTCGTTCGAACACGTTGCTCGGGATTTGGCGAGCGATGCCGAGCTCTTTGCCTCTTGGGGTGATGAACATCTCGGCCACCCTCAAGTCCACCCAGTCCGTGGGCGGGGCTGCAATTCGACCAATGAAAGCAATGAGAATGGCTGGTGCGAGCTACAAAGAAAAGAGAGCTTGATGAGCGAAACATACCTGAGCGTGACTCCCGAGTGAGGTCCTCCCACCCGATGATCTTGAAGAAGGGGTGTTCCCTCCTCCTAAGGGGTGACACCCGATTCCAAACGAAATCCCAGGCAACATCCCGACCAGTGAGCCCCGAGCAGGTAAGCTCACTGATCATCATGAGCACCCGTTCCTCCTCGGGCTAAACAGGAGGTCGGGGTGTCTGGACGCGTGGGGCAACTGCCCTAGTGTAGCAAAGGGAGATCCCCTCTAGCTTCCTCAGGTAGAACCAAGATTCGGCCCACCCTGCCACCGAGTCCTTGAGCGTGAAGCACGGCTACTCGTAGGGGCGGTTGGTCCGGAGGTGGAAATAGAAGCATCTGGCCAAAGAAGCCTGGCCGGTGTGGAACAAGGAGTAGAAATGAAAAAAGAGGCTGGCCATGGGCAAGACACCCACGTACCCCTCGCAGAGGTGGGCAAAGATGGAAAGGACGAGAATGGAGTTAGGGTTGAGATGGGTGACCTCGCATTCGCAGTAGGCGAGCACCGACTCGACAAACTCACTCTCGGGCGTTCGAAGCCCGTTGACGGAGTACAGTTCGTAGGAGACGATCTCTCCCTCTTGCGGCTGCGGCTCCTCCTCGTCGCCCGGGGCTCTCCACGACCCCGCGTCGAGGTACTTGAGCTTCTGGAGCAGCTCGAGTTTCTGCTGGTTAAGCTTGCTCACACCGAACTTCGCCATTGGAGTAAGGAAGGGAAGGATCGGAGAGCAAGAGCTGGAACAAGAAGTTGTGAATTTCGGATAGGAGAATGAAGGGGATTCTGGCGGCTGCTTAAATACCCGATCTTGGGGGGATAGCGAAGAGGTTTCCCGCCGTTGCGTTTGAGAAGCCCTAAGGGCGCAAGGGCAGTTGAGGAGTTCACCATTCCCGGCCCGACGCTTGGACGCACGGTATCCAAAACTGTCCCGATATGGATCGGTTCCCAAGAAAACAGCTCGTACTATCGCTGCCAGGCTTCTCCAAGAAGGAACCACAGCAACTGCTCACATTCGTTTGCCCAAGCACCCCATGGTCGTCGGGGCGAGTGATTTGCTCGTCCTTGGTGAGGTCGAGCTCGGATGCTGCGGCAGTGGTTCACTGCAAGATTTCCAATCCCTCCAGGTGGTTCGGTAGGCTCAAGGGGAAGGCCCCTTTGAGCGATTCCCTACTTAAGCCTCGGGGGCTAGCTGTCAGGGATTGGGTAGTTATCGTAACTACCACCGTGCCACGATGGTCGGACTCATCCCAACTTTACATACCTCGGAGGTCGTTCCCGAGGATGGCCCAAGAAAGGACGAACATCGCCGCTCGGGCTGCCCGTGCGGTACCATCTCCTAGTACCGTTCGGCGCAAGATCGATGCCCGGCTAGCTCCCGAGCGTGTTGCTCGGGCGCACTTGCTCGGCTTAGGGGCCAAAGTTGCTCGCCCTTAGCTCGTGCTCGGGCCGCATGGCCGAGCAGCCGTGACTAACGGCTACAACCGGAATGGCGATAATTATGCCACCTCGAAGGGCCGTTGCACCCATAACGTGGACGCGGCATGGATTTAGGATTCGGTTACGATCACCTCGGACACGGTCAAACGTTCGAGGCGCGGGCCGTAACCGACATGATATCTTTGTAAATTATAAATACCTCCCAGACATTGGGGAGAAAAAAAGGCAGAAGATACGTACACAATACACACCGCACTGGAGTAGGGTTATTATCTCCCCCGTGAGAGGCCCGAACCAGGATAAATCCCTGTGTCGTTCTTTGAGCGTGCTAATTCGGTAAGACCGGGCATCCTTCGGAAGCAGCCCTTCACGCAAGAAGGGGACGGAGTTGATCACCCAATCAACTAAGTAAGCTCGGCGGGGGCCTGCTCCCCAATCGTCGACACAACCCCTTTCCCAGCAAAATTGCCAAAAAGGGCACCGTTCGTGAGCTCTCTCAGCGGCACTTGGCCGATGCACATTCATCAGCCGATGAGGGGGACTTCGTCACAATCCTTGACCCCTCCTTTCATATTTAGCCAACAATTGGGAGAACGTTGGCTTATACTTTTGTATCAGCTTTTGTAGTGGTGAGGGTTTTTCAGCTCTATACCACTTGCCGATTTGGAGTTCACTCATTGGCTTTACGGTCCTTGAATGCCTACCCTTGTGGTTGGTTTCAATCTGAATAGAACCGATCGTGATCTTAATTATCTTGTCGCCTTTCACGGTTGTCTTCACATAGACATGCCGATGTTGCCAATGAACGAATCTAATCATGTGCCAATTCTCTCCCCTTTGCCGAGCAACTAACCATGTTGACCGAAAAAGGGTTGGCATCTAGCTACATTATCGCCATCTCAGCGAATTTTAATCGACCATTTTCTATAGCCGACTGAATCTATTGATGAAAAATATTGCAATCGTTAGTATTATATGAAAAGGAATGATGCCATTTATAATACCTTTGCTTCTTAATTTCCTCAGTTGACGGCAATGTGTGACCCTCAAGCAACCATATAATCTTTTCTTGTAACAGCAAATCAAAGATACGATCACCTTTAGTCACATCAAAAGCATACTTAATTTCTGACTTAGTTTTAGTCGGCTTAACCCCAGAACAGACTAAGAACTTTTTTACTTCCCTTAACCCACTCAGCCACATTTATTTCGGTTTCATCCTCCTCAGACAAGCCAGTAGATTCATAGTCGACAAGGTTAATATTGGGCTTATCCTTTTGTTTGTTCTTAAATCTATCTTTGAAACCCTTATTTTTAAAGAAACAACTTTCTTGAGCCGATACTCTATGTAACAGGTGACTTAAATCAGTGAATTCTTGGCCACCAAATTTCTCCTTTAAGAGAGGGATTAATCCTTGAAAAACCAAATCAACCAATTGATTATTGGGTAAAGTAACACTGAAACATTGATTTCTAATCTCCCGAAATCTTTTGACATAATCAGTTATTGACTCCCCGAACTTTTGTCTTTTGACATGATCCTCAATTCCAAGCTCCCACAGAAAAAGTATTCATGAAATCGGCTTTCCAAATCGGTCCAAGTGTTGACCAAATTTGAAGGCAATGTTGTGAACTAAGTAAAAGTTGCCCCGGACAGAGACAATGGGAACAATTTTACCTTCAACCCATCGGATTGGACTGCTTCACCACATTGCGTAGCAAAGCGTGTGACATGTTCTAACATCATCGTAGAGTCATCCACTGAAAACTTTATGAAATCAGGAACCCTATAACCATTTGGGTATGGAATCCGATCAATATAGTTAGGATACGGCTTTCTATAGCTGATGATTTGTCCATATGGTTGAATGTTGAACTGGTGCTCGTGCTTTGACTGACACTACTCGTGCTTGAGGCGCTTGCCAATTAGGGAGAAAATCGGCATGATGCCCCCGAGTGCAAACTCAGGCTATCGCAGCACTGGAAGTTGCAACTGCAAATGCGGTTGCTCATAGCCAACGTTTGGCCGCCTAAACGTTGGCTCTGGCAGTGGAGCGAATGGCTTTAAATATGATACAACCATGTACGAGGCCGGATCCCTTGGAGGAATCGGCTCAACGTAGTAAGGACGTACCTGAGTCTTAATTGGCTGAGCAACCAGTTTGAGGTAGACGCAGAACAGGGCAAATGGAGGCAAACTAGGTTGGGTGTCCAATTTAGAACCATATGTGCATGCTTGGTAATGAGTGATTCCACTCACACAGAGATCCTGTGGTAGGATCACGGTCGGCTGTGCTGGCTTTATTGTCTTAGCATTCTGGGCAATGGAGTAAATCGGGTAGGTTGCCAAAGACTTCACAGGATCAAGCAAAGTCCTAGTCGACACCATCTCTTGTGCAATCTCTTTGATGCTATTAGCTGTCATCGGCTTCAGCCTGGTTACTAGAGCCGAAGCTTATTGTCAAGGGCATGATGTATAGATTGATTAATCATGTCCAATAATTCCACTTGCACGGGTATGTATCGGCTCACCTGCCTATTCTCCACAGGACCTGAAGTTTCCTTGTCGCCAAAGGTGACCATCAGCAACGTGGTTTTTTGTGTGACTCCACATCGGGTCTTCTAGGAGCAATTCAACATCATCTACTTGAACGTGGCCTTTTGATCTTCGATTTCTTTTCACTGCTCGGGTGTTAAATCATCCAATGTGGGGATGATTATCGAGTTAGGATTGATGTCGGGCGGAGAGATTGATTTCTCATAGAAAATGTCATCGTCGATCGGGGTCACACCGGGCATGCCAAAAATGTGTTGATGCCAAAAAATATGACGAAGGGTTAATCAGCAATCAGCACTCGCAAACACCAGATTTAATTTGGGTGCAAGCGTGCCAGCCGATTTGATCCTGCAATCGGCAAGAGAGAGATGATTCAATCAGTTGTTAAGCCAATTTATTTTTAAATAACAATTTAGTCTAAACAGCTATTCAAGCCAATTAGATTAAAAGTAACCGATAAATCTAAACAGCTTGATTGAGCTGATTAGATTGGGTAAAGGTAGTTTTTCCTGAAAAAGGCGATGTGCAACAAGATCAAAGAAGAATAAACCTGAGTTGGCGTAAGTCGACAAAATCAATAATCGACAATACGCAACTTTATTGATCAAGCGGATTACAAAGAAAGGATTACAAATCTAAAATTCTACTCCTAGTTGATAGAAAAGTAAAGAGTAATGCAGGTTGATTGATTGGTTTTTTTCTATGATGCCCATCATCTTCTTTTTATAGCATCCAGACTGACCGTGCACTCCTCGAACTCTCGTAAAATACTGTCCATATCAGGTTCATTTTCCCCAAAACAGACATTCCTTCGAAACCGATATCGGCTTTATCCCATTCTTCCTATTGTTATAATTCATATCGGCCGTTTGAAATAATATATCCTTTAATCCCACACTAGTCTTAATTCCATTTTATTCCAACTTACCAACTTAGCCCTTGCCAAATCGGCCATGCACCAAACTCTGGTGTCAACAACTCCGAAGGAATTTTTAGGTTGGGTCGAATCTATTGGAAATGTCTCGAAGTAAGCTTTCCATGCAAAAAACTCGTCAATCAAACGCCGTATGCAAAAGTTGTACTCATCTTACTTTAGGCTGGTATCCGACGTAGATGTGTATTCTTGCTGATTCAAACCATGGTTCCTAAGTATAAACATATCACATATATCAGGTAGTGGGCTATTATCAAAAGTGTAATTAAATACACTTATGAATGACTTTATCTGATAATTGAGTTGACGAACTCGAGCTCGAGTCAATAATCCTTAAACATGCAAGGATAGAAAATAATCATTATTTGTAGTTGTGTGTGTATCTAAAATGGTGATATCCTTATCAGCTTGTAACCGAAAGGAGTACTAGCACACGATCAAAGATACAGGCGTATTCTTCTTCTTCATTCTTTGTTGTTTAAACGGTTTTGACATACGGAACAACCAACTCACAGGACCTCAAAATCCCAGGCGAGTTGGCCGGATCTGTATTACATGAATTTCATAGGAAACAACTCAAAGTCCGTTCAAATAGGATCTTAATATGTAACAGTAGAAAATTTGACACCTAGTTTCTGTCGAAAACACCAGTCACGTTACCACCTAGACGGACTACAATTGATTGGCAAGTGACAAGCGAGCCCTCATGATCAGTGGTGCCTAGTGTTATCGTGCACCCAGCCTTTGCCTAATTTTAAGAGAGAAAGGGGGAGAAAGAAATCTGAATAGTATTTTTAAAATATTATAAATTATAAAGTAAATATTATAAATATTATAAATTATAAAGTAAATATTATAAATTATAAAGTAAATACAAAAATAAATATTATAAATTATAAAGTAAATACAAAAATAAATAATCACTGTCTACCAGGTAGAAACCCTTGCAAGTTACGAGCTGGAACCTAACGTCCCTGTGCTGGTCTGGTGGGCCCATAATATATGGGCCTAAATTAAAAGCCTGGCCCGCTTAAAGTGGACCAAGGCGATGCTACTAGTTTAGAGTAACCAGGCTGCTCAACGGCCCACCAGCCACCACACGGTTTGCTCGGAAGCAAGGAGAGCCGGTCGCCGTGGTTGCCGCGAGCGGCGTGCCTGCCCTGCCCTGCGCCACATCGCTCGTAGCTAGATTCCGCGAGATACCCAGTGCCCTCGCCCTCTCGCCCCCCGCTCCCCTGCCGGCGATGAGCTCCCCGTCGCCGGAACCCGCTTCCGCTCCCCTTCCCCCGCCGCCCGCCCCCTCAGGTCTCTCTCTCCGTTTTCCAGTACCTTATTATTTAGGCTTGGCGCTCGTTGATGGCTTCGTCTTTTAAGCTGCGACGGCACTTGAGTAGGTTCTCGACTGGTAATTTTCGATCTGGATCGCCGTTTGGGCACCATTCTAGCTGGAGATGCAACACTCCACGTGTGGATAATACTTCCATCCTGCACTCCATAACGATTGCATTTTATCCTTTTTTTATTTATTAAACTTGGAGTAATAAGGCGAAGAAAAAATTGATTTTTTTCGCTTCAAATAGAATGTTATATGCAGCTGGGTGGGTTGTTGTTTCGTCCATCGCTAGCAGCGGTGCTACAGTGCAGTGTTCACCAAGTTGCTAGGGGCGCCGATTAGGCGGGCTAGGCGGGGGAGGGTGGAGCCTAGTGCCTAGGCGAGCTAGGCGACCGCCTAGGGGAACAGTGCTACTTCTTAAGTAGTTTATGTAGATTGTCACATTACCTGTTGGCTGTTGCATTCCATTCCCTAAGGAGTCGGAAACACTACCCAAGCAAAACTATGCAGCACTTGATAACCATAAGATATTCATTCTTGCCACATAGGAATGTGTAATTGAGTTGGCTCTTGACACAGATGTGTTTACGATTTATCGGACTGTTTAAGTTAAACCGTTCCATGTTGAAACACTTTAGGGGACACAAATGTGGAGGAGAGCGAAGCAGGTCGAAGCATCGCCAGTCTCCAAGCGGTCGCTGGGGATTATACACCACGTCTGGGTCAAGAGTTTGTCTCTGAACTCGAGGCATACGAGTTCTATCGGTATTATGCATGGAAGTTGGGCTTCAATGTCCGAAGAGAATATGCAAACAAAAGCAGGAAAACTGGCGAGATAACCTCAAGAAAGTTTGTTTGTTCAAGGGAAGGGTTTAAAGCTCCAGATAAAAGAACCAACCATTCTAGGACTCCACAGCCTGATACAAGAACAGGATGTCATGCCAATTTGGTTATTAGGCGCAAAAACGATAATGCAAAGTATGAAGTCTATGCTTTCGAGCAGCAGCATAATCATCCTTTGTTCATTCCATCATGTGCTAATCCTTTGCAAAGAAAGTTAAGCGATGTTCAATCTTCCGAGGCTGATAACGCTGGTAATGTGACTAATACCAGTGAACCCGAAAGTAGAAATTGTACTCATGGAGAGAATGATGTTAATTCCAGAGAAGAATGGCAACGCCCACTGCGAACTAGGCGGCAATGGGAAATCAAGTATGGGGAAACCGGTGCTCTGTTGAAGTACCTCCAAGACCAATCTCGGGCAGATCCTTTATTTTATCATGCTGTACAGCTGGATGCTGAAGATAAGGTTGCAAACATTTTCTGGGCAGATGCAAAGATGGTCATTGATTTTGGTCCATTTGGTGATGTTGTTGCCTTTGATATTGTGTCCAGAAACAGCATGGGTCTCCGACCTTTTGCTTCTTTTGTTGGATTTAACAATTATGGGGAGACTGTTTTGCTTGGAATGGCACTTATGTATGATGATACTGTTGAGTCATTCCAATGGCTATTTGAGACCTTCCTGCATGCAATGTCTGGACGGGCACCTAGGACTGTTTTTTCACGCCAAGATGCAATTGTAGCAAAGGCTATCTCATTGGTGATGCCTGACACATCCCATGCTATATGTAGATGGCACCTGAAGCAGACTGCAAAAAGGAACCTAAATCAACTTATTAGAGGGGACTGTGATTTCATGAAGGAATTCAAGGCATGCATCAATGATTGTGAGGAGGAGATGGAGCTTCTCACTTCTTGGGAAGCTATGATCAATAAGTATAACCTTCATGGCAATGTGTGGTTGCAAGAAGTATTTGAAGAAAAAGAGAAGTGGGCTAGACCATACATGAAGTGGATATTTTCAGCTGGGATGAAGAACACACAATTGAATGAACGTCTGCATTCTGATGTTCAGGATTATTTGAGGTCAGATGTAGATATTATTTTGTTCTTGAGGCATCTTCAAAAAGTGGTCAATGACAGACGGTACAAAGAATTAGAGGTCGAATTTAGTTCAAGGATGAAATTGCCAGACCTCAAGATTAAGGCCCCTATTCTGAGACAGGCTTCTGAGGCCTATACCGGTATGATGTTTCAGCTTTTCCAAGAAGAATATGAAGAGTTCCAGTCAGCTTATATTGTGAATCGTGATGAAAGTGGTCCCTGCCGGGAGTATATTGTTGCCATTCTTGAGAAGGAAAGGCAGTATAAAGTTTATGGAAACCCTTCTGAGCAGACCGTTTCATGCTCATGTAGGAAGTTTGAGACACTTGGTTTCCTGTGTAGTCATGCTTTGAAAATTCTAGATACCATGGATATAAAGTATATGCCAGATACGTACCTCTTGAAGCGATGGACCAAATATGGGAGGTGTTTGACTGCACCACAGGTTGAAGGTCGAAAGGTTCAGGCAGATACCACATTAGAATTTTCTAGTCGCTACCAATATTTGTGCCCAATATATGTTAGGCTTGTTGCTCGAGCATCAGAATGTGAAGAATCCTACAGGGTGCTAGACCAATGTTCAGAAGAATTGAGTAAGAAAGTTGAGGAAATTCTGCAGAAACAAACCAGCATTGATGCATCAGCCCCTCAACCTGATGCTGAGGATATCCAGATACCTTTATCTTCTAACACTACTGACAATGAGTCAGAAATAGCACTGGATTATTCGAGCAGCACAAGAGCAAAGAGACCAAAAAAGAAAGGCCATAAAGGTAAAAGTCAACCAAAAAGTTGCATTGAAAAAGGCTTACAGAAGAAGAAAAAAGTGCAGACGGAACAACCTGCAATGCACTATACCATGTTGGATGCTCCTACTCAGCCCGGAAATGTTTTGTTTCAGGTAATTTCAGCATTATATTTTAATATGGTGGTGGATTTGCATTATGCATCTCATATAGTGGAGCAGTGTGATAGTAATCATATATTTATTTTATTCTTAAAAATTAACTATAGTGCTTTTATGGTCTTCTAAAAACTAAAGTGCACCATATTCTAAAGCAGTGTTGCTTGTAGTGGAGTGTTAGGTGGTTGCAAATCAGACCCTTAATGAGCTTTAAATTCCGTGCTTTTCATTTTTTTATGAGAGCATGGAAGAACTACTAAAAAATAATTATATGTTGATTTGCCTCTCATTAATGACATAATTGTGCTATCCAGAACCTTTGTTTCTGTAAACTTTCAGCAAATCCTTGGATTATTTGCAGCGTTATTCCAGAACTGTTGTCAGATGTTTCTATTTGTGATGAGTCATGTGGCCTTCCCTGCAATCCTGGAAAGTTTGTAGAACTAGTAGTCTGTATTAGAGGTTTTGTTTTTCACGTGTGATTCATTCTATAAACTTCCCTGTTATCCTGATATTGTAAAGCTCTAGGCCTTCAGACTTCTACATGATTGTTGTGCTAATCGTCTCAATTAATGTCAATTGTGCCTTTGTCTAGATTTTAGTGCTTATATGCAGGGTTGTAAAAAACGTTTGCAGTACATGAAAAAGGGCCCTCGGCTGGTTTTCTTTCTATATTTTTCAAAACATGTCTTTAGGACGAGTTATTTTTAATACTAGTTTCCCTTCTATTTAGGCTTCTACAACCCTAATATCTGTATTTCAGTGGGTTTCTACTGAAAAAAGGCAAAACTTGCCATATTGCCCAGGGCCAACAACCGGTGGTAACTTGTTAGTTCCCAACAGTTTGTTAAACGACCATGATTAAGGGTACCTTCGGGTGAAGTATCTTATTTTTCACAATAGTTCCTGCAGTCTAATACATTAATACGTCCCTATGCAATCATCACACCATCTTGATTTTTTAAAACATTAGGCTTGGGAGTACCTTCTTGTCGTCGATACAAGATTAGACAGTAAACTCTTAGGCACCCCAAGTTGGATGCGTCGATTGCTGAGGATGCAAGAGAAAGACTCAACTGGAATCATGCACAAGAGACCGCACGAATGTGTGGTGTTACACATGGCCACCCCCCATTCCCTCCATTTACAAGGGTCCTATTTATAGAGGGCAGAGGAGAGCGCCCGAAGTTACATTTTTGCCCTCAAATCTTAGCCTGCGTCGACAGGTATTTTCGTCTGTTGTGTCAAGCAACTCCTGCCACATCCGAGATCCTGGGCATCGTCGGCCTTCCTTCTACACAGGAGTCAATAGGACCTCGGTGCATGGCTACCCTGGACCTCATCTGGGGTGGATCCTCGCACCTCATCCGGGGTTGGTCCCCGGACCTTGTCTTAGGTGAATCCCCCATTTTTTTCATGCCTTGCCCAGGTTGGTCCTCGGACCTTGTCCAGGGTGGATCCCCCGATTTGTCACTCCTTGCCGAAGTTGTCGTGCATAGTTGTCATGGCACTCTGGTCAGTCACGGCGATCCCAAAGCGTCAGGACATCCATGTGCCTAGTCGCACACCCTGCGGTGATTAGACAATAACATATATTAACCAAATCAGCATATATGAATGAGAAAAAAAAAATGAAGAATAGATGAGACAAAAACCACTACCCACTCAACCAACAATCCCACTTGGGCCAAAAGCCCATCTAGGTCATTTTACTACCTCCTTACATGCCCTAATACCACTAGGTAGTCACCTCATCCTCTCTTTGTGGATGGGTGAGCCGCAGCAACCAGCATTGCAAGCAGTAGAGCAGAAACGCGAGTAGCAAAGCAGAGAACTTCGAATCAGAGGACTGCGATGGGTGACGAGCAGCAGAGCAAATCAGGGGGGATGGAGGAGCAGTTAAGAAAGGGGAGGAAGGGAAGAGTACTTGCGAGGTGGCAGCGAAAGGCATGGAGATGACAACATGCTGTAGACGGCATCGACAGTGGTGGATGCAAGGTGGAGAGGGTCGACGACCGGCAGCGGTTGTTATGGTTCCCTCCCAGGTCTGAGCCCTCTCTACTTCTCCCTCTCCAGTCACCCAGTGGCCACATCTGAGCCTCTCTCTCTCTCTCTCTCTCTCTCTCTCTTTCTCTCTCCTAGACTGCTGCTAGTCGAGGCGAGCAGCCATGCCGTCTGTTGTTGGCCGACTGGACGACATGTTGTCGACTAGGCAACGTTGTGACAACTATGTTCATGTTGTCGACTAGGCGACGTCGTGACAACTGTGTTGTCGTGAAACACTTCGGTGCTCCTTACCTAGGCAAAGTTATCGTCGGCTCAAGGTAGCGCGGGGACCCTCCCCCAACAATTACCAATTCTAAAATGTTACAGGTGGGCGGCCAAACTCCAGCCTATAAATCAGACAGAGTACAAGCTTTTGACATGACATTCATGTGCTTTTGCAGACCTATGTGGGTATTTTGTCTCAGATATTTGGCTACTTTAATTCTTTCCTTTTCCTATACTCAGGGGATTGACCTTTCTAATCCATTTCCAATGGGGCAAATGAATTTTGGAATGCAGCCAGGCCCAAGTCCTAGCTTTCACATTGTATCAAGAGTAAAGTCAACTGTCATTTACTCTCTTTGTGAAAAAGAAAACGTACCATTCGCATCTTACTTGAGTATTGGAAAATTTACTCACAGTGAATACGTTTCAGGAACTAGGTTTTGCTGCATATCATGCTCCTCAGCCATCAAGTAACAGCCAACATAATCAGCAGGTATACGATGATAAAGTTATGCCGCTGATTCTTTCCTTACTTTCTAGTTTAAATGAACGATGATGAAGTTAAGCCGTTGATTGTTTCCTTACTTTCTAGTTTACATGAATACATGCTATCATCAATCTTGGGCTCTGTCACTTCTTTCTTGGCTAATAAGCAGAGGATGAAGTTACTGGTTGGTTTCAGAAGTTTGCTTTCCATGTTTTCAGGGCTTGTAGAAATCAACAGCTTCGTCGCAAGCGATAGTGCATATTTGTTGTGGATCATAACTGATGGAATGGACCCGCGCATCTTGAAGATCAAAATGACATCTCAAATTCAGATGTTATCTGCGTATCAGTCGGCAATTGGAGGCTACCAAGGGCAGCCGTTTGCGTGGCTACATCCATCATCAGTATGCGCAAGCCATGCAACGTACACAACGCAAAAATTTTGATAGATCTCTTGCAAGTCTCGGACTGAGCTGATTTCTTTAGTCCTGATGTTGTTTCCTTATTCGTCCAGCAATTGGAGGCGATTCAGATGTTTTCTGCGTATCAGCCAGCACTTGTAGGCTACAGAGGACAGGCATTCACCCAGGCACCTTTGCCAGTATGGCAGTAGCAAGGCATGCAGTATGCACATTGCAATGAATTGTTGAAACAACCGAGATTATCAATTAAGCAAATAGAATCATTAAGTAAGTACTCAATAAAATAATCCACATCTAACCAAACCAAACACATCATGGTAAATCAGTGAAAAGGTCAAAGGTAAAAAAGTAGTTTGACCATCATAACTTCGGATAAGAGAAGATACAGCCGCGCAGTCAGCTCATTCCCCATTCCACCCTCACAAGCCGAGAGCACAGCACATACATCCCTTATTCCCACTCTCTCCAAACCGAGAGCAAGAGAGGAGCAAGAAGCAAGAGCTAGGGAGAGAAGGCCAAGAAGAGAGAGGCAAGGAGGGGGAACCAGGAGGAGCAAGCCGCGAGCAGGAGCCAAGGGCTCAGCCAATCTCCACCAGCACCCCTACCCCGACATCACCAACCATCATTCCCACCGAATCCATCATCCATCAGGTGCACAACCTTGAGCATACCAGCACTAAGTTTTATGGCACCTAGATGAAGTAAAGCAATTAGGCAGTGAGTAAATCGGGGTATCCCTAGTGGTCTCACAGTGTAGCATTTGCGTGCCCTTAGATGGTTTCGTACTCCCTGGTGTACGACAGAACCATGGGTCTTGCTACAATACCACCATCCCAATTATATTCATGCACACAAATCATCATTGACCCTAGCAATGTGAATCTCGTAGCCTAAATAAACTAGATTTAGCACTTTAATCAACACCTCTAGAAAGAACCAAAGTAAGAAGAAGAAGAAGAAGAAGAAGAAGAAGAGGAGGAGGAGGAGGAGGAGGAGGAGGAGACTTGTACTAGAGCTAGGAGCAAGGAAGGAAAGGGGGAAATCGGGAGTGAAGGGAGAGGACAAAGCCAGGGGAGGACGGCTCAATCGGCGCAGGCTAAGGCGGCACCCCGGTGGCTAGCAACGCACCAGGCATCGACTAGCTAGGGAACGGGTCAGTGGGGTGCGACCGAGTCGGGAATGACCCAGGCGGGCCGACGAACGGAAGTAAGGAGGGAGTAGAGAGAGTAAAGTGAGTCGAAAGAGGGAGAATATTTAGGGGAAGAAGCAAGGAGAGGAGGAAGAATAAGAGGGAGGGAGAGAGAGAGAGAGAGAGAGAGAGAGAGAGAGCAAATGGAAGGGGAAGAAAAGAAAAGGAAAAGGAAGATAAGAAAAAGAGAGGAAAAAAAGAAAAGAGAGGAGGAGAAAATAGAGAAATATTTCATTAACCGCGATAGTATGTCGAAATATTCACCGTAAATAGAAAAATCTAAAAAGAGATTAAATAACCACATTTAATTAAGTAAAGAGTTATATAAAATTGAAATACAATAATAACTAAAAATGAGGATTTAATACCTCACTAAAATAAAATTTCAACCAAGGATTTTATTGAACTTCCTAAAATAAAATTGGTGCTAAAACTAAAAATGCAAACAATGAAACCACCTTAATTAAATACGACAAAATAAAATGAGCAAAAGTAATAACTTTAATTAAGCAACGCTTCTTTACTAAATTTCAAACTGTTCAAAAAGGTTAGACGACATAAAACACATAATAATTTAATTGTCTCGTGAATTTTGTTTGTATATTCCTTGATTTTAGGAATTGGATTTAATCCATAAAGAGACCACCTTCAGATTCCGGGTGAGGCCGAGTACTACAACCCTAATTTAGGCAAGCTTATTTGATCATAATTGTGAAATTCTTTTCAAATGCTTTCAGATATACTTATAATATCATTCAATGCATGGGAAAAATATCTTTTCAAATAAAAACCTCAAATTGGGTGTGGTTGGAAAGATGGTTTTCCCATCTTAATTTACAAAGGAGAATTTGAGGATTTAAATGAATAGTGAAAGAAACGGCAAGTTTAGCTGAAGGAGCAGTTGGCTTGCAGTTATATTACTATGGTGGGTGAGGGTGCCAATGAGCCAATGAGAAGGAATTTAGCCGATGGGGCTCTCTACATAAGTTATGATATAAGGACAAACAAATATACTTGGGCAATGAACCGTATTTTATAGTACCAATCATACTGTGTGAAATCGATCAGAAAAGATTGTCCTTGAAAGGTATTATGATCTCCATATTAGGTAAGCGTAGAAAACTAGGAGTGAGAAGCTGGGTATATCGAGATTCTCAATGAAGAACATAGAATTGAGAAGCTAGGTATGCCGCAGGTTCCAATGAAGGATACAGAAGTGAGAAGCTGGGTATGCTACGGGTCCCAGTGAAGGACATAGAAAACCATCTGCGATTGATCCTTTCAGGCTATATATGTATAAAGCCTTGGGTTGAGTATCAGCGCTGCTGCGGTAGCATGATACAACTGTTAGCTGCGAGTCGGTGGGATAGCCTGGGGAGGGCATCATTGGCTCAAATTAGCAGGGTTGGAAATCTAATACTGGACTAGTTATAAATATTTTGAGGCCTCACAGGATGGGGCCACCACGGGTAAAGTGGTACAAACCTGCGCATGGTTAAATCATGAATTTATGCATATCTCCTGAATTGGAGGCTACGGAAGCTAAGTATGTCTCATATACGAGTGCTAGTAGTAATTTTTATAATCTTAATTAAAATAAACAACTCTTAAATAAAACCCAAAACCTAATTTCTATAAAGCTAGATTTTGAGGGAAGGTGATCATTGGATGGACATTGACTGGAATTCAGAGGAAATTCATCTATTACATTTTGCTAATAATGCTTGCTGAGTACATTTGTACTTACTTTTGCTTAGACAATGGTATCGATGGCCAAGCATATGGTTGTGGAGACAAGGCAGCTGAGAATTATCGGAAGGGGTAGAGTGTTGGATAGACCGTCTATTGACTGACCTCTTCAGACTATGGAATAGTCAGTACTTTTGGTATTGTATTTTTGTTGTACTTAGATCCTATGGTGGGTAGACGGTGTCAATGAGAAGGAATTTAGCTAGTAGGGCCCTTTACATAGGCTATGATATAAGGACAAACAACCACAATCAAGCAATGAGCTGCATTTTATAGTACCAACCATAGTATATGAAATTGATCATAAAAGATTGTCCTAGGAAGGTATTATGATCTCTACACTAGGTAAGCGAAGAAAACTAGGAGTGAGAAGTTGGGTATGCCGAGATTCCCAGTGAAGGACACAAAAGTGAGAAGCTGGGTATGACGCGGGTTCCAGTGAAGGACACAGAAGTGAGAAGCTGAGTATGTTGCGGGTCCCAGTGAAGGACACAGAAAATCAATTGTGGTTGATTCTTTCAGGCTATATAGGTATAAAGCCTTGGGTTGAGTATCAACGCTGTTGCGGTAGCATGATACAACTGTTAGCTACGAGTCAATGGGATTGCCTGGGGAGGGCATCATTGGATCGAATTAGCAGGGTTGAAAATCTAATACTGGACTAGTAATAAACATTCTGGGGTATCACGGGATGGGGCAACTATGGGTAAAGTGGTACAATCTGCGCATGGTAAAACCTTGAATTTATGTCTGTCTCCTGGATTGGAGGCTACAGAAGCCAAGTTTGCCTCATAGATGAGTGCTAGTAGCAATTTTTATAATCTTAATTAAAATACACAACCCTTAAAGAAAACCCAAAACGTAACTTCTATGAAACTGGATTTTGAGGGAAGGTGGTCATTGGATGGACATTGACTGGAATTGAGAGGAAATTCGTCTATTATATTTTGCTAATAATGCTTGTTGGGTACATTTGTACTCACTTTTGCTTAGATAATGGTACCGGTGGCCAATCATATGGTCGTGGAGACAAGGCAGCTGAGAGCTATCAGAAGGGGTATAGTGTTGGATAGACCGTGTATTGACTGACCTCTTTAGTCTATAGAATAGTCAGTATTTTTGGTATTGTATTTTTGTTGTACTTGTATCCTGTGTATAATTAATGTACTGAACTTGTAGCCTGTATGCCATGGAATATAATAAAATTTCTATTTCAATCTCTATTTATTGTTCTGTTGCAACACTCTGGACACGGTATAGTAACTGATAAAGTGCCGGGTCGCCCGATGTTTTATTAGCTATTATAACGAGATTTGTGTAATTATCTCAAGATAATATCAATATTGATGTCGTTACTCTGGACTAATTATGCAGATCGCCACAATTGCGGTAGCTCTCTTGCAACTGTCAAGACAGAGCAGGCGGGTGACTCTTGTTTAGCATACTACCAATGTCATTATTGGTAGGTATAGCTGTATATAACCATGTACAAGTTTGTAGAACAGCGTAGAGTTTATATATTACCTTGTCGTATACTCGTACGGATGGCATAAGCTATCTTGGGCTCTTAGCTGTAGACCCTCTTTTTATAAGGAACTGCTGAAGTATTTCGCATTGTCTTGTTATGGTCCTTTCTTTTGATAAGTAGATCCCTTACATGCAAATCTTTGTATCTGTCAAGCTAGTTGATCCTTTTATTCAAGTAGCACCATACCACACCACGATATGAAGGCTAGAAATGTATCTTCCCAGTTTGATCAGATCATCATATGTGTAAGAAAAATCCTTAAATAGTTATTTTTGTGCAATGGTCCCCTGCAGGTTTCACTTTTTGTTTCGCACTCAAATTTCGTTGTCAAGGCGGTATCGAAATTCACAAAATTTCGATCGAAATTGCTCAAAACCACTTGGTTCGAGAGTCAAATGAATTTAAAATCTAATCAAAAAGTGTCAAAACCTCCGAGCGAAATTCGCTCGAAAAGGCTCGAAAAGACTCGAAATCCGCTCGAAAAGCTCGAAAAATCGATGGTGGTTGAAAAAATAGGGAAAATGTAAAAAAAATTGTTATAAAATATGGATAAAGCCATTAAAGACCAAAAATAATATTTGAAGAATTACTTAACAAATATTGCTACTAAATATAATTGAATAAATATTGAAACCTGCAGTGTGTTGTGGAGGTGTATTCTAAAATTCTGATTTAAATGTTGCACTTATTTGATCAATTATGATTTTTGTAGGCTGTAGCAAATCCTATAACAATGTATTTCCATTTATTTTTATGCACTACAGTTGATTGTTTAATACTTGCATTTGTGTTGAATATTTAGTTATGATATAGCTATCTCTCAAAATAATAGAAAAAAATGGTAGACAGTTTATCACCAGAGGTCTCATATAATTCTATATTGATTGTTGACAAGTTAAATTAGGGATTTTGATTTAGTCTAATGATCTCTTAGCAGTTTACATGTGATTTTAAGAAAAACTCAGATGTACTTTCTGAATACAGATTATGATTTTATGGATAGTGCCCTTCTTGCCTCATGCTGCTGGTTTTTACAAGGAAATATTGGTACTAAGGCCCCGTTTGGCAACTTGGAACCGAGCTGTTTCTACTAGAATCTGGGAGAAACCCAGCCAAACGGGCTAAAACTCGGAATGATTCTCCTCGGAACGTTTCTCCTTTTTTCACACCGTGGTTGAATCACCCTCAACCCCGTTTCACTAGTTTCTACTAGAATCTGGAACCGTACCAAACGGTTTGCAGAAAGTGATTCTGATTCTACCTGAAACGTTTCTACCGAGAATCTGGAACCGTTTCCGTTTCTACTAGAATCTGGAACCGTACCAAACGGGGCCTAAATATACTTCCATAAATATGACTACTAAATATACTTCAACAAATATTTATACT
The DNA here is from genome assembly GCA_036346355.1 of Rhipidocladum racemiflorum. NCBI lineage: Eukaryota > Viridiplantae > Streptophyta > Magnoliopsida > Poales > Poaceae > Rhipidocladum > Rhipidocladum racemiflorum. The sequence goes on along the minus strand of CM070572.1, from coordinate 55,798,163 downwards.
AAATATAGTCCAACAAATATTGCTACTAAATAAACTGAATGGCTCAAAAACGTCTTCAAACTTCGTTGTTTTAAATAATATTCACATCAGAGGTCATAGGGCTATTAATACTAATTATAGAGAAACTTTGGATAAAATTTTTCAAATTTTTTAAAAAAATTTAATTTAAATTTGAAGTTGAGCAAAATTCGAAACGGTTTTCTTTTTCGCATGCAAGCGATACAAACGAAATAGTCGAACCCTGGTCCCCTGAATTAGAGACACCTATGTCTGCAATTTAACCTCTGCTGAAGTTAACCTGTTTGTTTGAACCGAACTGCTGTTTCTCAAATCCAAAACATCCGAGTTTCCTACAACAAAATTATATCCAAAACTTCATCATCCAAGCACTCGAAGGAAATCAAAACATGAAACTGGTGAACATAGCTCAGAATTTTGAGAGGCAAAATTGTGTGTGTGTATATATATATATGAAAAGTCTCATCTACACGCATGTGTATCTATGCCATTCTTTTCTGCTTTAGGATGTGTGCTGTGCAGGACATAAAAAAAAATAGAATAGCACAGATCTTAAGGGAATAAATATATAGGGTAGATAGCATGTGTATCTACACGTGTGTGTAGAAAATGCATGTCATATATATATATATATATATATATATATATATATATATATATATATATATATATATATAGGCAGCATATTTGGTGCAAACCCCCTCTACCGTGAAAACTCCGTAAAAACCACATGTAAAATTTTTGAAAAATTCTCAAAAAATTACCATGCATAGGGAAGGTGTAGTTCTACAACCCTGTAAAATTTGAAGACAAAACTCAATTGCATTTGGAAGATATAAAAAAGACAAATTCAGTATAAATAGTGTTTTTTCACTGTTTAGCACTATTCATTTTGCAATTTGTCTTTTTTATATCTTCCAAATGCAATTGAGTTTTGTCTTCAAATTTTACAGGGTTGTAGAACTACACCTTCCCTATGCATGGTAATTTTTTGAGAATTTTTCAAAAAATTTACACGTGGTTTTCACGGTAGGGGGAGTTTGCACCAAATATGCTGCCATGTATATATATATATATATATATATATATATATATATATACTATTCTAAAGCAGCAGTTGGTGGCAGTGGTGAGTTCTCCCCACGTCATTAATTGCTGCTTAATTGCTCTACTTAATTGCCCTGCTTAATTGCCCTACGCAAGAAACGAAACGTTGCTTTAATTAGCCAGCTTTCGCAAGAAACGAAGCGTTAAAGATAGATGTTTGATCTTGTGAAATAAATTTTTTTTATTTTTTAATCTTTATTTTTCGTTATTAATTTTGCTTTTCGTAGCAACGCATGGGCATGTAACTAATATATATATATATATATATATATATATATATATATATGAAACCTTTTCAGACTCTTAGAATGCATTCACTCCCAAGATACCACTTAAACGAATGTGTTATACTCCTTTATCACTTTCAGTATACTCCAATAATAATTCTAAGATACTACAATACGGTATGAATGAAAAAAATTCATGGGAGCCATTTATTTTTTGTTATATACCGTTTTTCATGTGTAAAAAGAGTATATAAACAAATTATGCTATAAATGGTGGATTTTAATGAAATTTTTTGTGGAATTCACTTTGGAGTATCTTATAATTAGTATTAGAGTATACTCAAATAGATAAAGAAGTATAATAATATCATTTATGCAGTATTTTGAGAGTGGGAGTACGTACTCCCAAGGGTATGGAACCATTTTCCTATATATATATATGTATATGTATATCTCTACTATTCTAAAGCAGCAATTGGTGGTAGTGGTCCGTTCTTCCCACGTCATTAATTGCCGTTTAATTGCCCTGCTTAATTGCCCTACTTAATTGCCCTGCTTAATTGTCCTACGCAAGAAACGAAGCGTTGCTTCAATTAGCCAGCTTTCGCAAGAAACGAAGCGTTAAAGATAGATGTTTGATCTTGTGAAATAATTTTTTTATTTTTTAATCTTTATTTTTCGTTATCAATTTTGTTTTTCGTAGCAATGCACGGGCATGTAACTAGTATATATATATATATATATATATATATATATATATATATATATATATATATAATACCATTCTGAAACTTGGCATTCTGAGATATGCCACTCGAAATCATAAAATTAGATATATTCCGCTTTAAAATTTGATTGCTTTAATAAATACCACTCTATGACACTTTTGCCTCTGAGCTCTTCTTCTTGCCCCTAACCCGACGAGCGGCGCCGCGGCGATGTCGGCTTTAGTGCTTTGCTCCCGCTCAGCTTCCTCCGCTCCATGCCCGTTCGGCTCCTGAAGGCGCTCGTCGCCGTCGAGCTTGTCTCACCTTACCCTCCGCCCCGCCTTCCTCTCCTCCAAGCCCACCGAGACGGCTCCACGCATCCGAATATATGTCTATGAACTCCTGCCACGCTTCAACTGTGATTGAGTGGCCGCTAGAGGTGGGTGTCGTGCCGGTTCGGCCTGGGCCCATCGTGCTTTGGGCCGAAATCGTGCTGTGCCATGACGGCCCATCATGCCCACCGTGCCGGCCCGATTCGCCTTTGGCAAGTCCAGATCCGGCCCATTTGCGCTTCGTGCCGTGCCGACCCAGGCCTGACCCATTTTCACTATTGTGACAAGCAAAGAAATAAAACACATCAATACTACTAAACTATCTATTTTAATTACATAAGAGACTAATCACATCAATAAAATGTCAAACATAAATGCAGCAATGCTTAAAGATGCCCTGAATCAACAATATCTACTAACTTTTAGGTCTTAATCCGTGATTTCGTACACGTTTGTGCTGTGCCGACATAGAACCAGCCCAAACGATTGTACCGGGTTGTACCGCTCATCGTGCCCGGTTCTCAGGCTCGGCACAGCCCATGCTACAGTTGTATACCGGGCTTTACACCAGACCATCCCGTCGTGCTTCGGGCTAGCCTAAAAGTACCGACCTCTAGTGGCCGCTGACCCACGGTGCGCACACCAACTCTTCACGGCCGAGGTGGCCATGCACGAGGCCCTACAAGCCCAACCTGACTGCGCCGCGCGGGGGCTACTCGCCGAGGCCGACGCCCTCACCCGCGCCGAGATGCCCTACTAGGACCGCTCCACCGGGGCCAACCATGTACTCGTCACGTTGCACAACTTGGGCGCCTGCTTCCATCCGCGGCAAGCTGTTCCTCCAAGCCGAGTCCTTACTAGTTTCTTGCGGTTGTGTTCGATTTCACTTCTGTAAGAGTTCGTTAATTGTTAGTCTAGTTGCTTGTTTTCTTAGTCGTCAACATCATTGGGGCTAATTGCGATGTGATGTCGGAACCCAAATTAGAAATCCCGGAGGGAAGGAAGAACGAAAAAAGTACAAATCACATTCCTCTTCAGAATGAAAGCAATCAAGTTTTACAATATCCAATTTCAGAAATTTTTTGTGGCCTATCTCAAAACACCATGTTTTAGAGTGAATTTTGCCAATTTAAGAGGCCCCAAGAAATCGGATGCACGCACAGAACATGTCCAGAGAATTTGACAGAACAATTTATATAGATAAGTACCAAATCACATTCCATTTCCATTAAGATACGAAGCAACCATTACGGCATCACAAGGTAACGAGCAGGTTACCCATTTAATACAGCAAACATCTCTCGCCCAACTCATCTCAGAAGAGGCAGACATCCTAGCAGACAGCAGAAGCTCCACCCCGCGCCGCCCAGCCCCGTAGGCCTAGGCCCTCTCGCCCCTGATGCGGCGCGCTAGCTGGATGTCCTTGGGCATGATGGTGACGCGCTTGGCGTGGATGGCGCAGAGGTTGGTGTCCTCGAAGAGGCCGACGAGGTACGCCTCGGCGGCCTCCTGCAGAGCGGAGACGGCGGAGCTCTGGAAGCGGAGGTCGGTCTTGAAGTCCTGCGCGATCTCCCTGACCAGGCGCTGGAAGGGGAGCTTGCGGATGAGCAGCTCGGTGCTCTTCTGGTACTTACGGATCTCCCGGAGCGCGACGGTGCCCGGGCGGAAGCGGTGCGGCTTCTTGACTCCCCCCGTCGCCGGCGCGGACTTGCGCGCCGCCTTGGTCGCCAGCTGCTTCCGCGGCGCCTTGCCGCCCGTCGACTTGCGCGCCGTCTGCTTCGTGCGGGCCATTGGCGCCGAGGAGGAGGCTGGAGATTTGGGGGGGATTTGAAACCGTGGAGACGGATATGGGATTTGCTTTGATGTGGTTAGGTGGTGGGTTTGGGTGGGGTTTTATAGGGGAGGGAGAGGCGGGAGCGGGGAAATTTTTGGAGGGACGGGGAGGCGTTGGATGAAGATGGACGGTCGGGATGGGGTGGAGGTGGCCTGGCGATCCGTGGGTGGGGATCGGTTGGTTTCTATTGGCTTAGATAGGGTTCCAGGGATCGGTGGGCCAAGTGATCAGTGACTCGGATGAGGCTATGTGGTCTGCTGCTTTGCCGCTTCGATTTGGCTCTCGTGCGCGGAAATGAAACCGGAAGGCATGCGGGCGGGACGGAGGGAATTCGGGGGAAATTCGAACAATTCCGAGTTTAGGCGCTCGATCTCGACTAGAATGTTTGCTTATGAGCACGGCTTTAAAAATCAACGAAATCTGCCTGTATTGAGCCGGTTCATATTTTCAAATTAGTTGGTAAACTGGTCCGACTCAAATTCAAAAAACTAAAAAAATGTATGCAAAAGTTTTCTAAAATTAGTATGAATAGCATTGTGACATCTGGGATGAAATTTTAAAAAATCAAATTTGAGCGACATGTTAGAGCAAATTCCAAATTTTAAAAATTGAAAAGGGAAAAAACATCAATCAGTGGCAAGTTGCTTGCCCAAAAGCCCATCCAGGGTAGGGGTGTAATCGGCTCGGATTCAGTCGGATATCACTCTTTCCATATCTTAAACCATATTTTTTGTCGGATTCGGAATCGGATTCGGATAATGCCGGATACGAATACGGTACGGAAAATATCGGTCACAGATTCGAATCGAATACGGATCGAAATCGATACGGTACCGAATATTTTTTCTCGGATAACGCTCGAAAACAAATACCACATAAAGCACATATATAGCACTGATTAACAAGATTATCAATCTAACAAGTCATTTGATCAGGTAATCAAACAAAGTTTTAAAAGTACATCAATTTAAATGGTACACATACTAAAAATTACGAAACATAGAATAATACATAAGTAATATCACGATAACATAAGCACAACTTCACGTCTTCATGAATTAAATGACAACATCACATATTCACGTGGACTGAGCAAGCATTTAGGTCTAAAATCGGATCATTCATCAACAAAATAAAGTACGTAGCATTATCTAAACTAAAGAACCAAACTTAAACAAATCCATAACATGGGCCATACAGTGAGTAGTTCAGTACTGAAGCGGTGCCACATCTCAACAACCACCTACGATTCCACTAAACTATTGTCTAACACTGCGATATATAATCCCTCAAAGCAATTGCACATCCAACCTACCACACCTAAAAGAAGACCAAAGCCAAAACAGAAACAATACACTTCTCCATTTGCTTGAGACCTTCAGTACTGAACATCAGATCATCCACATCGGCAGCAATCTAGTATTATGAACCAACCCAACTATGCGAGATCATCGAAACAGACGCACTAACTAAAAATGCAGCTCATGTCTTACGTCCAGGGTTCACTAAATCGTTCGTGCGATTTTCACATGAACAGTAATTTTCGATAATCGCAAAAATCGAGTCGAAAATCGGCCGAAAATCGTTAAAAATCGGATGAATTCAAAAACCAAATTTTTTCAAAAAAAATTCAAAAATCGTCGATTTTCGTGGAAAATCGACGATTTCTCGTGGAAAATCGATGAACTTGTTGAACTTTTTGTGCGATCGATTTTTGTAGCGATTTTCGACGATTTTTGACGAAAATCGACCGATTTCCACCGGTTTTTGACACGTAATTTTTTTTGAATTTTTGAATTATTTTTTGAATTGGATCGGTTTATCGACCGGTTTTTGATATCGGGCCGCGGCGATACGCGTGAAAATCGCTCAATTTTCGTCGATTTTGCGAACTATGCTTACGTCGCGGATAAGGTCGGTGTCGGCGTGCGCAGATCGAGCGCCGTTGGTCGAAGCCGCTCGCTCCTGGACTCCGCCACGCCGCTGGCGTCCGCTCAACGAAGCACCCGGAGATCCGCGATCCACGCAGATCCTGATGAATTGCGGGCCCTACAGGCCCACCGCCGGCCACGATGGGCTGGCATTGGCCGGGACGTCGAAGAGAAGCTGCTTGGAGGAGTATCGCCGGTGCCCGCCTACGTTCATCGTTGCCGGTGAGGTGGGGGTCCGTGGCGGGGTGCCGTACTGCCCTGTGCAGTGGGAGTAGGACGGGAGGGGGTGGAGAGAGGCAGGGGACAACGGGAGGCGGAGCAAGTCGTGGTAGAGCAGAGGAAACTTATGCCCTTTTCGCTGGTCGGATATCCGAATAAAACCGACCGGATATATCCGAGAAAAAATTCGAAATATGCCGATCCGACAGATAGTATTCTCTCGAATCCGAATCCGAATCCGAATCCGAGAAAAAGTATCCGAAACCGATACCGAATCCGAAAAATATCCGAAAAAATTATCCGAATCCGATCCGAACACATCCGGTCGGTCGGTCGGTCGGAAATTATCCGATCCGATTGCACCCCTAATCCAGGGCGACCCACGAAATCTGGGAACCCCTCCGCTGACGGCCATAATACTCAAACATGAAGTTCTGACAGCCATCATTGTGTTTCGAATCGGCTCCAACATTTCTCTCCATCCCCAAAACACCACCCCTCTATCTCCGACCAGATCCGCCACCGTCAACTAGTTTATCGCCGCTGTTTCAGCCAAAACTGATCGGTAAACTCTTTTTCAATCGATATTCTCGATTTTTGTTCGATGTAGCGTTGTTCTGTGCACACGTCAATTTTCTAGGGTTACGGAGCAATTTTCGCTCTAATATGTCAATTATCAATAGGAACTTGACGATTTTCGCTATGTTGGTCCTGGATTAGTTCCCTGTGCTGGTCCTGTTAGTTAGGAGATGATGATGATAGTAGCTTACTTGCTATTCATTGTATAACAGTTACTGTGCACAAATGCATACAATTATTTGACCTAGTCAAGGTTTAAAATCTCATTTTGAGTCAAATCCTGAAGGGTTCCCGAAATCCGAAATTTCGGCGAGATTCGGAAATTTCAGACAAAATCCGGACGAATTACAAAAACCAAATTTCAAATCCGGTTTTTTTTCAACCGGGAAATCCGAGATCTCGGCCGAAATCACTGAGATCTCGGCCAAATTGAACCCGCCGAAAAATTATTCAAAATACGTCAAAAAAATTTGAAATTTTTTTGGATGGTCCTGACACATAACTAATGTTTCCATAACAATTTGAGATGATGATCAATCATGAGGAATTTTTAAAAAATGTAGCAGTGGTAAAGTCATCGTAAAAACCGTATATAAAATCAGTTTTTGATTTTTCAAATATAACAAATGAACTTAAGTCATTTAAAAAGTTTTATATATGTTCCTATCATCCTATGTATTATAGAGAAATATTTGAACTGAGAAGTTGAAAATTTTGGCAGCATTTTAGCTAATATTCGGATTATGAAAGTGTGAGATCCCGGATCGGCTATCCGAAATCTCCTATGTATTTCTGTACTAGTCCCAGATCAGCAGCTAGTACACACAGTCAACAGTGAAGTATCATTGCCGAGCAAAACGAAATTGTAACATAAACATAAAGTATTAACCACATGGCTACTTATTACATCAAGTGGTCACATGACCAAAGTTCACGGTAGCGGAATAAAAACGACAAGAAGCGAAATCCAAATAACACCACAGGCGACGACTAGAAACACGATTAGATATTCTGGCGATCCTCTTCGAACTCTTCCGGGTAGTACTCACCGTCTTCAACGGCGTCCTGATAGTTTTCTGATGACAACAGTATATGTAGTATGTGAGTACAAAAGTACTCAACAAGTCTGGGAAAGTATGCACATGTGGGGCTTTCAAGGAAGGCTTATTATGGTTCTTTTGCATAAAGCCAAGTACATAAAGCCAAGTTTCATCAAACCATACTTAATAATAAGTTTCACAAAGCATATTTTAGCATTTCTTTTAACAATTGAATTATTTAATATTTCAGTGAGGGTTCTATCCACCATCACTAGTATAAAGGCTCTATCCGCCACTTTTTTAAAAAGATCAAGGTTATCCACACATGACTCTATCCGTCATGAAATAAAACAGGTTCAATCTACCTGGTTGGCTCAATCCGCCAACAAACATCCGAGAGTTCTAACCACTCCCGAATCCCAAAACATCATTTATTTTTGAAACCAAAACCAAAGTCTACTAATATGAAAGCATTCTTCACTTTGCCCTTGACCGTAGGCACAACTATCCGAATAGTTTTAACTCTGCAGAGGTGTACAACTTTACCCACAAGACATGATCATCTCTTAATGTCTTCGGATTAACACACTTCCTTTGGTGTGCCGGCAGAGAGATCATGACAAGGCATTTACAATGTATACGCCCAACCCAACCCACCCGCTGAGGTTTCACCGCTGTTAGGGTTCAATCCACCCAGTACAGAAGCCCCCTCTTGCGCCGTGTGAGAAAAACAGTCTTGCCTCTATCCGGCACTCACATTCCACCATTTGGTGAGTCTAAGTTAGGTTTCTACAAATTATTTAGCCAGGTCGTACCGTTATAGACATGTGGTAGTACGGTTGTGCTCAGAATGGACAGTCATAAGCGTCAGTCCTTAATTGACTTGGGGCGGTACTTGCACATTAGAAACTAGTGCTCAATCCGCACCCACCCGACATTCCACTCCGCCCAAGTCCAAATCCTTTTTCTTTTTGTTTTTATTTTACAAAAACAGTACCAAATATTTTACCATAATGCTTAAATCACATCTTAAATCACAATTTTGATATAATCCCACCCATGGGTCATTTTCATCAACTCGGGTACTAAGCATACATACCGTTCTAATCAACAAATGTCACAATATAAGGTAGACATGACATAGCAAAGAGTCCTAGGGTTACAATTAAGCATGGATAACAATAATCAAGGAGGTAATCGCAATTTGGATTAACTAATCATCTATATTTGACATACGATGATAAACATAGCAATGCAAGTTTATAAAACATTGTAAATCGTTTGCAAACATGGGATCAAAATGTGTCAAGGGACTTGCTTTTGTGCGCGACGGAAGTCTCGAAGTCTTGAAGTCCGGCGGCGGGGTCGGCGGGATCCTCGGCTACGCGCAAAACGGTACAACAAATAAATAATAATAAAATAAATAAAATCTAAAAATTACAAAAGTTATACTGGCAGGAAGATCTTGATTTTAGATGAATTTAGGAATTTGAACGGAGTCAATCAGAGTTCGGACGGAAAAGATATGAGCCTCCGAAGTTTGAAAATCAGGGAAAAAGGAAAACCGAGAATATTCCAGAGCATCTTTCTATTTTCCTAATTTCTGATTTTTCTTTAGTCCTTGACATGTGGGGTCCCTTTGTCATTGGGTTGGACCTTCTTCCTCAAAGAGCAAGAACAGAGGAGGTTTCAAGCTCCATGGGCGCCGGCATGGCGTACGCGGCCAGGCAAGCGTCTGGGACATCTGGCGCCAGCGCAAGATGGGGCAAGCGGGCCGGCGACGGAGAGGCGGCGGGTCGGCCAGCCGAGGCGCAGGCGGCAATGAGGCACAGGAGGCGGGCGGGCCGGTGGCGAAGTGGGCAGCAGGTTCGACGGATCGCCGGGCGGCCTGGCCGAGGCGGCGCGACAGCGGCGAGCCGGCCGGCTGCCATGCACGGGCAAGGCAAGAACAAAGCATGCCCAAAAAATCCCAAAAATCCGAAATTTTCATGAGAATGCAAAACAAAGTTGCAAAATTGGATGATGAACTAGCTAGAGGACCTCTAGAGGAGCCTAGGATTGCAAGGAATTGGAGAAAAGCTCACCGGAGGCGACGAATGACGGTTCGGCCGAAGCGACAAAAACTCGAAATTTGGATCCAAATCTTGATGAAACCTAAAATTGATGGAGGGGTTATGAGCACGGCAACCATACGCACACAAGGAAACAACCAGAATTCCAAATGGCTCACCGGAGAAGAAGATGTGATGATAAAACCGAAGAACACGAAAAACGGCATTCCTCGTCGGTTTTTCTCAATCTAGCGGACGAATGGCGAGGAGAGGCTAAGGGAGGGTGATACCACCGGAAAGAGAACTCCAATGAAGATTTGAGAGGTGGAAGCACGTCATTTGGAGTTGAAACGGCCGAGTAATTGCAATTTGAATGCATTTCAGTTTTTAGTAGATTAAATCGTTCCCAGCGCGAATTAGGGCTGAAGATCATGGGGGATGGAAAGGTTTCGTCGCTACAAATTCAACAGATCTGGCCGTTCGCGATTTGGAGCATTGATGGAGGAGTTATGGTGGTTTGATTGCTTGGAGCCAAGAATGGAAAGCAAGAAGCTTGTCTCTGTAACGTTTCTCCCGTAGGTTGAAGAAGCATGAATAGTGCTGCCACGTGTCACTCCGCGATTGACCGAGAATTACGTAAAAGCAACGCCCTAGAGAAAAATTAGCAAAAATGGTCTAAATTTTCCGAAAAAATTCCTAGAACCATTAGGGAATATTTGGAACCCAATAAAATTGGTTTCGTGGAATTTGGATGAAATTTGGAATTTAGAATATTCTGGGGCGAATAGCGGGCATTAAACGAAAGTTGCGTGAGATAAGATACCAGAGAGCTTCCAAAAATCTTGGGAATAATCCTAAAATATTTTTAGAATATTTGAAACATAACGCAGTAGGTTTCAGGACTTTTGAAGTATTTTCGAACTCGGGTGGAATTTCGGGTACGGACTGGAATATGGAAATTTGATTTTTCGGGCGAGGGAGTATTGAATTCCGATTTTGGACGGATAAGGAAGCCAGGTTAAATTAAACACCAAGGAAACTCCAAATTTTGAATTTAATTAATTTAAATTAAATTTTAGCTGAAGACCGAAATTGAGGATGTTACAGAAAGTGACAATTGGCAACAATAAATATATATGGTCATGACAAATAATATACATGAAATGAAAATTAACTCATATGACAATTCAACACATATTTCAAGTAGATGCAAAAGAATAATTACAAGATATATGACAACAAGAGGAATACTTATAAGGAGCATGAACATGTAATGCATGGACAACTACGCCTTGCCATACCTAGGAGTAGTAGTATGATGATGGTGAAAACTGGATCTGCGCGTTATCGACAATGATCTCTCCACGCCTCATCTGGTGTTGTTGCTTGTACTCTTCCCAGCTTATGTTCTGTGGCAGCCAGGCGGACTTCCAGTGTTCATAATGCGACTTCCAGATCAAAGGATTCTCTGACTGGTACAGGTACCTGCCAGATGTGTGTTGTGCGCACTACTCAGCGTAGGGATCAGTATAGTCGAACAATGATGACATGCTGGATCCATCGTAGGATGAATGTATGTATCCACCTGTATCCTCTCCCATATCTCCTTCATAGTTCATCGACCCGTACCCTAACATAGGGTAACTAGGGTGCTTACCGGTGATGCCCCAATGGCTAGAAGACTGGCTACTAGACCACGAGTCCATATCATCCTGCGGATGTGCTGCCTGCTGCCCACCCCCACCACTTGTTGTGCTACGGGTCTGTCTCTGTGAGCCCTTCCTCGGCACAGTTCCCTTATGTTGCATTTGTACCGGTGACTGTGGTTGTGAATGAGGTCGGAGGGTGTACCGTCTGTCGTCGCCTCCAGAGTCTGTGGATGAGCTGCTAACGATGTCAGCCTCCTGAGGGGGTGTCTGGGTGTCATCGTCGCTGCCAACATCGGCCTCCTCATCGCTTTTGGCCTTCGCCTTCCCACGCTGGCTGGGCGACAACTTTGCCTTCCCGCACTGGCTAGCCGACAACTTCACCTTCCCACGCTGGTTGGCCGACAACTTTGCCAACCCACCTAAAGCACCCGCTAGCATGTCATCATCATCGTCATTAGTACCACACCTCCTCTTGGCTGTGTGGGTGTCACCAATCACAACCTCACTCCAATCTGTGATGGTCTTCCCACCTGTGGCTAGTTTGAATAAATATATTAACACCATTCTGATAACCGTAATGAATAAAAATAATTGGACGGTACCTGTGGCCTTGTGGAGCTCTTGCGATGGGATGCTGTCAACCATGAATCTCGCCGAGAGGGGCGGATCGTAGCCACTATCCTCATCTAGTAGAGGCTCCCATGTTGACATGGACGACTCGAACCATTCTACAATCGGATCGTTACCGAAATGCATCGCATCCTCAATGAGGCAATCAAATGGGTCAACGTCATCAGTGTGGCAAGTGGCTTCATAGTCCTGCCAGAAGTCTAGGTGAAGTGGACTCAACAAAATAAAAAGAAGCCCAAAGATACCCAGAAAGAACAGAAGGAAAATACTGAATATACACATAGAAACATATAATACACATCAGCTCCCCCTCAAGATATGCCATATGGGCTCATAATCCCAAGCTCCCCTCTCAAGGCAACAAACCTAGAGCTATCCAAAAGCTTGGTGAAAATGTCAGCCAACTGGTGGTCACTCCACAAACTGGAGCACTATGTCACCCTTCTCTACATGGTCTCTAAAGAAGTGGTATCGAATATCAATGTGCTTGGTCTGAGAATACTGCACTGGGTTCTTAGCAATGTGAATGGCAGAGGTGTTATCATAGAAAAGTGAAACACAATCTGCTGCTAACCAAAAATCCCGCAAGGTCGATCTCATCCAAAGAACTTGGCTACAGCAACTGGCTGCAGCAACATATTCGGCCTCAGCGGTGGACTGTGCAACACCGGACTGCTTCCTAGAAGAACAAGAAACAAGAGAAGTGCCAATGAATTGGCAAGTGCCAGATGTGCTCTTCCTATTTATCCTACAGCCAGCAAAGTCTGCATCGAAAAAGGCTCGGAGGGACAGACAGGAGGAGGAAGAGTACCAGATACCATAATCAATAGTAGCTCGAAGGTACCTGAAAATGCGCTTCACCGCCTAGTGGTGAGAGGCACGAGGAGAAGCCTAAAATTGAGCACAAAGACATACAGAGAAGTGTATATCAAGTCTCGAAGCAGTTAGATACAAGAGGGAGCCGATCATGCTCCGGAACTCCTTCTAATGAACTGGCTCACCATCCTCGTCAGGCTCGAGGACTGTAGTGGAGGCTATAGGAGTCATAATTGGCTTCTCGTCAGACATGTCAAAGCGCTTCAGGAGGTCTCGAGTGTACTTGCTTTGATACAAGAATGTACCCTCCCGAGTCTGCTTGATCTGGAAGCCAAAGAAGTAGCTCAACTTGCCCATCATGCTCATCTCGAACTCAGTACTCATCACATCTGAGAACTGAGTAATGAGCGAATGCGAGGAACCACCGAAAATGATGTCGTCGTCATAGATCTGGACTAGGAGAAGGTCCAAGTTGGAATGTTTGACGAAAAGAGTCTTCTCCACTTGACCCATATGAAAACCATGACTCAAGAGGTATGACTTAAGCCTCTCATACCAAGCTCGTGGAGCTTGCTTAAGTCCATACAAAGCTTTGGAAAGCTGGAATACATGGTTAGGGTACTTGGGGTTCTCAAATCCCGAAGGTTGTCTGACATACACCTCTTCCTCAATAAAGCCATTGAGGAATGCACTCTTGACATCCATCTAATAAAGTTTGAAGGCCTTGGATGCCGTGAATGCGAGTAGGATCCTGATGGCCTCTAGTCTAGCTACAGGGGCAAAAGTCTCCTCGAAGTCGAGACCCTCGACCTGAGAGAAACCCTGAGAGACTAGCCTAGCCTTGTTTCGAACTATAACCCCATCCTCACTCTGCTTGTTTTTGAACACCCATTTGGTCCCAATGAAGTTGTGACCAGAAGGGGGCTCAACAAGCTTTCAAACTTTGTTCCTCTTGAAGTTTTCAAGTTCCTCATGCATAGCATTAATCCAAGATTCATCAGATAATGCATGAGAAATATCCTTCGGCTCTATAGGATCGATATATACGAATATAGCAATCAGAGGGGGGTGAATGATTGTGTGGAAGCTAGAACCAAATTTTTGATCTACTAAAAGTTCACCCCAATTCGGAATCAAATAATTGCTTCGGATCAAGCAAAAATAGATTGATAGATGTTCGGTAAAATGCGAATTCCTAGAGATCCAACTGTCAGATTGATCTAAAATTTTAACACAAGAAACTAGATTCCAATACGAATCTAACAGAAAAAGAATCAGCTCAATCAGACTTACGGATCAAAAGTTATGAACCTCGCAACCTTGCTATGACAGAATATGACGAGAATTGATCTAATATCAATTTCGTGATTAAACAAAATCTTCAAAAGATTAACCAACAAAACTTTGAGGAAATCTAAATCAAAGCTCTAGAAAGGTTTTGGCTGGATCAAATCAAGACAAAACTCAAAGAATCAAAGTAGACAAAAAAACAATCTAGAAGTAGAACAGATGAGCAAATGAAAACCAAAACAGAGAATACTGTAGCAATGCGTGCACTATAGCTTCAAGATTACTGTAGCAAAGTGTATTTTCCTTATCCCTGGAGAGCTCCAACTCTAGCTCCATGCCCTTCGCCTGCTCCACCAAGGAGCAGAAGTCACGAGGGACAGTCGCCCCCATGACAACTCTGAACTCCTGATTGAGGCCCCTACGGAACCTCCTCGCCTTCTCCCTATCATCCGCTGCCACAGCCGGCACAAAGCGCACCACATTATTGAACTCCACCTCATACTCGGCCACCGACTTCTTCCCTTGGGAAAGAGTCGACAGAGTATGCTCCATCCTCTCAAGAAAGGACTCCGGGTATAACTTGGCTCGGAAGCGAGCCACAAAGTTCTCCCAGGTGACCGGTCCAAGAGCGGGGGCCCTAGCAGCAAAAACCCCCTCCCACTAGATATTCGCTTGGCCCTTCAGCTGAAAGGCCACAAAGCGAGCTCTTTGGACCGAGGTCAACTCCAGAACCTCAAACTACCGCTCCATGTACCGCAGCCAATCTGCGGACTGGACCGGCGTGCCCACTCCATCAAAAGTGTCCAGGCGGAGGGACATCCACTCACGGAGGCTCATCCCCGGCTCCGGCACAACGGGGGCAACAACGGGGGCCGCTGCAGGGAGGGGCACAGCGGCAGGGGCTGCCTGAACCTACTAGCGCAGCTCCTGGACCTCCTCTCTGATTACTGCAGCAGGTCGCGATGGCGGTGGCACCTCGACCCCGTGTGCCGCTGGGATCTCCCCCTGCGTTGGCTCATGAGCATTGAGCGAAGCGCTTCCCTCAGCAACAGACTCAGCAACTCCCTAGGATGGGTGACTCCCACCTCAACCCTGGCCTCCATGGCCTCGGCGACCACGACCTTTACCCCTTGGCATGGCTGCTACAGTCACACAACCATACAATCACATAATCATAAGCACAACATCAACATATACATAGTCTCCATCAAGTAAACAAAACGCAATGCAATGATGAACCATAAACCCATCCTACTGTGCATCCAAGTGTGTCAAATTTTAAATTAATTATTTCACTTACACAAGTTTTAATGTTGCTATCGTATGTCAAAATTTTAAGTATAACCTAAGCTATGTTTCTAGATTATCCCACTTCACATTTTAGTTGAACCTATGGTATGACACTAAATACATGTTCCAAGGACCTAATGTCTGCTCTGATACCAACTGTAACACCCCGGCATCTAGTATGCCGCGAATGTCACCCAAACTATTCTAGAAGCAACCAATAACACATAATTAACAATAAATTACAGCAATTACGCTATTTGTTTAAACGAAAAATTCAGCAGCATAACCTTTGTTTTTCCATGGTTTGAAGCAACAACAAAATTATCATATCACAATAGCATAATATATGACATCTAAAACAACACTAGCAAGAGGTATAGTATCATTTCAAGCCAGATTAATGAATTCAAAAATTTCATGAACCAAAACGAAGTGAACAATAAATGCAAGCACACACTATTGCATAATCCAACTTTAGCACATTAAAAATAACTATCACAACTACGAATGAGAGCGTGTAATTGTCTAAATGAATGAATCTAAGTATAGCCATGACTCTAACTCCCTTTCCCGGATGCCGAGTTCATGGTACCTAAAAACAACATAAAACAACAAGCGTGAGTTCATCACTCAGCAAAGTGTATTGCAATGGAATAGAGGAACTATAGCATTCAATAACATCATTATTTCATCTCATATCACAACATCATAAGCATCTCATAATTCATCTTCATAAACATATCATAAACATCTACATTCATGCAATGCAATGCTTAAGTCTCTTTTCTTAGCACATACTGGTATTGCCGAGTGCACACCCGTCGGCATGCACCCTCTTTCCCTTCCATCCTGTGGAGGGTGCCTACTCTTACTGACTCGCTCCCATTCATAACCGTGGATGGGACTACGAGGTAGTTCTTTCGTGTTCACTACATGTGAACACAGAGGCCCGCATCAGAATGGGTCGCCTCTTCCATTATGAATGCACATATGTCATAAACATGTATGAACTTGTTTAAATACTCAATATGACAATTGCATAACCAATATCTAATCATGTTCATCATATCTCAAGCACGAGCAAGCATGGCAAATTAACAAATCATGTACTCATATTGCAACTCTACAAGTCTAAATAGCCACCCAAGCCCAAAGCCATCCCAATACACTTGCCTTCAACTGTGAGGGACGGAGTGGCGAGATGAGGAAGGCACTCCTGTGGTCACACCACCTGCACATAGGTACAATACACTCAAAATAAGCCCACACAATAGCACAAGAACTATCGGCTACAACGACTTCGCGACCCACTCCTAAAACCCAAAAAATAGAGAACCTGTCCAACGGAACAACGGGCTTCTGAAAGCATCTAGGCCCCCTAATGGATTATTTAAATCTGATTGTTGGGTTTTGGTGCTTGATGATCAACTAGATTGGTTCTATTAGAAATCATCGGAAAGAAGGACCAAGATTAAGGTTTCCTTGTTCCTAGTTCTTTTGACTTGGGAGTTGATTCAAGTCTTTTAGATGTGTTGTTCTAGGTTTCAACCGTACTATAAAGAGGGATTATGCATAAGTTCAATATCTTGGTTCTTAGATCTTTTTATTGAGACTACTTGGAGCTTAGACCAATTCTTTCTGATTCCTCTAAAATATCTGGTTTTGAGTTCATATCCCTTTTAGGTCCAATACTAATGCTTCCTTAACTGAACTCAAACCGAGCGTTTCCCGTTTACGCCAAACCAAGTTTTTGGGTCTGGTGCAGATAGCCTTTCCCTTGAAACCAAATTGAGTGCGTTATGTTTACGATGGACCAAAAGTTTCTATTCACAACAGACCACTTTCTTTGGTCCGGAGTAAACGTAAAACTTACTGGTTTTTGATGTTAAAACCAATTCTCTTCTTGATTGATAACCAGTAAGTTTGCCTTCTACGACAGACCAAGTTTTTCGGTCTGTCGTAAACGTGCCTTTCATT
The DNA here is from genome assembly GCA_036346355.1 of Rhipidocladum racemiflorum. Classification (NCBI taxonomy): domain Eukaryota; kingdom Viridiplantae; phylum Streptophyta; class Magnoliopsida; order Poales; family Poaceae; genus Rhipidocladum; species Rhipidocladum racemiflorum. The sequence goes on along the minus strand of CM070572.1, from coordinate 55,780,466 downwards.
GTGTCGACGATTGGAGAACGGTCTCTCCGCCGAGCTTACTTGTTGAATGAGGGATCAACAGGGGCCCCCTCGTACGAGCAGGGGGGAACGTCCGAGCAGTGCCCAGACGGGAGACACGTGGTGTTTATCCTGGTTCGGGCCTCTCACAGTTGAGATAATAGCCCTACTCCAGTGTATTGTGTTTACGATCGGTCAAAAAAAGTCCCCCTTACAGGTGTTTTCAGGGGGATTGAATACAGATTCTTACGCTGTACACAAGGTAACTACCCCCTAGATTGGCACCACACTTCCATAACCGTAGAGCCCAAAATCTGGGGCCCTTGATCCGCGCAATTAACTTGAATTTCCGGTGCACCTGCCCTTGATTTCCGGCGGATTAATCGCCAACTTCCTTTCTGGTATCATGACCGAGTCCTCCGACCATTCACCCGGGTAACGGTGTGGCCTTCACGAGCATGGTTGCTCGTGTTCATCCGGTATGGTCGTAGGCGGATGGGTAGATACGCATGCTCGTGAGTTATGTTGCCCGGATGGTCTCCCAAGCATCTTCTGCTGGTGCTGTATGGTCGGTAGCTTCAAGATCTTCCCGGGGTACAACGGTCTTCTGTCAGATAGTCAATCCCCGACAGCTAGCCCCCGAGGTTCAATTGGGGAACGTCTTGTCTCGGGCTTCCCCTTGAGCCTAAAAAGACTCGAAGGAGGGATTAGGTTCCTGTAGCGATGCTTGCTCGTGACTTACGACCATCTTACGCCAGGGAACAGGCTTGTTGCTGGGGGGCGATCGTCGACTTGTTCGTCGCCCGAGCAACCACGCCATGGTTAGGTTATTTATGGTTCCTTCTCCAAGAAGCCTTGTTGTAACGGTAAAGCAGTTTCTTGGGAGTTGTGCATTTACTGGGCGGTTTTCACCGTAACGGACAAACGCCGTTTTGCGAATGGTCGCGGAAGTGTTAAATGCGCCCTTTCACGGGCTTTTTTAACCCCGACCGTCGCGAGGGACAGAGCCACCTTGTGCTTTGCTCGATCTTGCCCAGAACTTCTCCAAGAGCCCTAGAACCCTCTTCGGTCTCCTTCTCTCCTCAGCAATGGCGCGTTTTGGAGTTAATCAAATGAACCGGAGGAGGCTCCAGGCGCTCGTGGACGACGGCTACGTCGATCCAAACTCTAGCCGGGCGCCTGGGAGTGACGAGACACCGGCGCGGCAGGAGGGAGAGATCGTCTCCTGCGAGCTATACACCATCAACGGGCTTCGCCTGCTCGAGAGCGAGTTTCTCGTCTCCGTGCTTGCCTTTTGTGGGTGCAAGATCTCTCATCTCAACCCCAACTCCATTCTTGCCCTCACGATCTTCTCCCACCTTTGCGAGGCGTATGTGGGCGTGACGCCCACTGCTAGCCTCTTCTTCCACTTCTACTCCCCTTTCCGCACCGGCAGGGGTGGTCCTGTCGGCTGCGTCTACCTTCGTTCCGGCCCAACCGACCATACGAGTATCCTCTTCTTTCTTTGAAGGACTCGGTGTCGGGCTGGGCCGACCTTTGGTTCTATCAGAAGAAGGCGGAGGGGAGCCAACTGATCTATACCGGGGAGGTTGCCCCGGCCGCCGAGACGGCGCGCCCGCCCGTGCAGCCCGAGGAAGAGCGTGTCCTCAGGATGATAAGCGAGCTCACCCAGATGGGGCTCACTAGTCGGGACATTGCTCGGGACTTTACCTTCAACCGGGTGTCCCCCTTGCGGCGCCGCGAGCATCCGTTCTTCGAGGTGACCGGGTGGCAAGACATCACCCTTGAGGACAACGCAGGTATGCCTTTTGGTCCTCCCTTCGACCATCGTTGCTGCCCGGATGTTGGCCTTATTCTTCTTTTCAATCCTTGTTCGTATTGCAGCCCCGAGGATGAACTGGGTTGATGAAAGGGTCGCCGAGATGTTCGGCGCCCCGAAGGAGAAGGAACTGAAGCCCAATCGTCAATTCCCCAAGAATGTCTTCGACCGTAGTGATGCGGTAAGTATTTCTGCTTGCTCTCTGCTCGAGAAGCACTTTCCGAGCTTATCTTACTCGGTTTCTGTTCGCAGGAGAAGGTCGCCCACGAGCTCGTCGTGTCGAGTGCCGCTCCAACGCTCCTAGAAGATACCCCAACCCCTACCAGGGGTCCTCGCAAGAAGGTAGCTGGTCGAAGCCGCCGACCTTCTGCCTCACCTCCTCCCGCCCGGCGCTTAAAACGCCAAGTCACGTCCAAACCCCTAAGCAAGCGCCACTTGGAGTACGTCGATCGGAAGAAGGTAAGGGAACTCCGATAGTGGTTTGCTGATTTCAAGCAGAAGAAGCCGGAGTTGATGGATCGCTTGCAACAGCTGGCCAAGGAGGCGAAGAAGGCCGAGGAGGCGACCAAGTCCACTGCGAGCAAAGAGCAACTGGAGAGGCAGATCAAGGCTCTCTAGGCTCAGCTCGCTCAGGTGGTCGAGGACCCCGACGAGGAAGAGGAAGAGGAGGAAGACACCTTTGCCCTGGTTAGGAGGAGCAGAAGGTCGTCGCCTCAACCAACCTTGGCGCTGGAGGGGGCCGACATGGACGAGGTCGACCCTATGATGGCCAGGGCCAGCGACGCAGCCGCGCAACGTGCCGAGGCAGTTGCGGAGGCCTACGAGGCCGCCGCGGGCAGGGCGCCTGTGGCCCAAAGCGAGGAGACTGAGGACGAGGGAGCTCGCCTGGCGGAAGGTAATCCTCACGTAACTTCCTTATTTTTGTTTTTCTTTGCAATTTCCCGAGCTAACCCCACTCCGCTTGGTGTGGGCGTGATAGCTCGGCTGCTGTCCTTAGATCTTCAGCAAATGGCTGAGTGGATTCTCGACTCCGCAGTTGATGCCGAGCTGGAACATGTCGTTGACCTGGTGATCAGCGAGGGCTTGGAGGAAACTCCAAGGGCTGAGCTCCCAGGGGCTTCCGAGCAAACTTTTGAGGCCACCGAGCTCCCGTCGGTCTAAGTGGAGTAAGGGGTTTCCGAGAAATCTCCTGCGGCACCGAGCTCCCTCCGGTCCCGGTGGAGCAAGACTCGCAAGGGACCGAGGAGGCTATGGCCTTGGTCCCTTATGAGGGGACGAGCACGGCGCCGAGTACCGGGGAGGTTCAGGAGACGTGCCCCGAGGCCCAAGAGGCAGTCGAGGCCAATGTTCAACCCTCGAGAGTGGAGGCCGAGCTGGGGGATGATCGCCACGTGCTGCAAGCCCTGGGGGAAGTTCATCCTCAGGGTGAGCAGGTCTCGGAGGTCGGTCGTCCCCCGGGGTTGATCGAGGAAGGAGCCGCTCTTGCCCTCCTGGGTACATCAGGTACCCAAGAGGAGCAAGACCCCAGCCCGGGTGACGCGCCTGCTCAGATCGAGGATGACCCTGCCTGGGTCAATCCGTTCTTCCGAGCCGACACGACCGACCGCCAGAAGCTCCAAGACAAGCTGGTCCGCCACGCTCTTCTGGTGAGCTTTCTATTTCTGAGTCATACTTCGGCTTTTCTTCTGCGTCAAGACCCTTAAAGTGGTTTGACCTTTTCTTCTTTGTTCACAGTTTGCGGCCAAGGCAATGGAGGACATCGACGCCTCCACGGTCTTTGACGGAGGAGTTCGCGGGGTACTACCGCGAGCAAGACGCCAAGATCGCCGATCTTGAGCGTCGTGTCTCCAACGTGCACACCGCTGACCAAAAGGAGCTGGAGTTGATGAAGGGTTCCGTCGCCGAGCTTCGGGTCCAACTCTCCCAAAGCGAAACGGCGAAGGCCACCCTAGAGCTAAGTTGTGCCAACCTCGAGGAGGAGTTGGGGAAGCTTCGGCAGGAAGCCCCCGACCTTCGCCGCGTCGTGCAAGAAGCTCGGGAGTGCGAGGAAGTTCAGCTCAAGGAGGTGCAGCACCTCCGAGAGAGCGTCGCCAAAGGTCGGGCGGCTCGGCGGAAGGTCTTGGACCTGGAAGCCGAGCTCGATTCCCTTAAGGAAGAGCTCGCCGCCTTCCAGGCCGATCATCGGGACCACCCGTAGACAGTTTTTTTCTTTTTTCTTTTTCCTCCACCTGTAAACTTTTGTATATAATTTCGAAATAGAAAAGGCCGATCTTGTCTTCTTTCCTCCTTGTTTTGGATGCTCTTATGTTTGCTCGACGGTTGTTCTGCAAAAAAGGAAAGCAACCACGGGAGAGAACAAGAGAGAAATCTTGGAAAAAGGCGCGGTTAGCCCTTACGCGTATGAGCGCCCGCTATGGACAAAGGTCGTGCCCCTAAACTTGCGAGCACGGGTTTGTTCATAGGAGGATATAAAAAGATGCGCTCGTGCTTGTTCGTTAGACGACCGGAACTGTCAATAGATGCATTTTCAAAACTTGGGCCGTACGCGCATAGCGTGTTTTGCTCGTGGCACGGCCGAGCCGTGCCTCTAGCTTGTGAGCATAGTTGCGCGTACGACTTGAAGTTAACGGGCACAGTGTCGCCAATGCTCGTGATGAACCACCGAGCCCAGCTTGGAGCCGAGCTTGAACCGAGGATGAGGATGCGTTGTGCGTGATCGTTCATGCAGCGTAGAGCTGCTGCGAAAGGAGATCAGCACGAGCAAACGGCCTGCGGGTTTCCAAGCTTGGCTTCAAAGGGAATGGTACACGTGCATTGTTCGGCCGTGCCCATTCAAAGGGAAAGGGAATTTCGGACCGAAGCGCTTGGGGTATAAGTTTTTTCGAGAAAGAGACGCAAACGAAGTGGAAAGCAGATAATTTAATTGGAAAGGATCTTAAACATAGAACTTACGCAATTGATCGATGTTCCAGGTGCTGGCGAGCACTCGACCATCCTCCATCGCTAGGCGAGAAGCCCCCGGGCGTGTTACAGATACGACCGTGTAGGGTCCCTCCCATCTGGGGGTTAGCTTGTTGGCTTTTGACAGGTCTTGAACCCGTCGTAAGACCAAGTCGCTGGCTTGCAGGGTCCTTGGTTGAACTGACTTGGCCGCGTTCCTACGAAGTTCCTGTAGGTAAACCGCGGGCCGGAGTAACACCCGTTCTCGTGTTGCCTCTGCAAGGTCTAGGTCGACGAGTCGCTTGATTTCCTGGTCGACGGAATTGACCAGTTGCACCCTTGGAGAACCCAGCACAATTTCTGCAGGCAAAATGGCCTCTGCACCGTAGACGAGTTGAAACGGGGTTTCACCCGTGGCCCGACTCGTGGTGGTGCAAACCGACCAAAGAACAGCGGGTAGTCGTCCACCCACTCCTGCTTGTGCTGGCTGAGGTTCTTGAAGACCCTCTTTTTTATGCCTAGAATTAACTGCCTATTTGCTCGTTTGGCTGCCCCATTGCTCTTTGGATGTGCCACAGAGGCGAAGCAGACTTTGGTCCCGACCTCCTCGCAGTAACTTTGGAACAACTCACTGGTGAATTGGGTTCCGTTGTCTGTGATAAGACGGTTGGGTATCCCAAACCGGGTTACCACATTGCTTCGGATGAACCTCTTGGCCGCCTGGGCTGAGATGGTCGACACGGGCTCGGCCTCTATCCACTTGGTGAAAGTGTCGATGGCCACGAGCAAGTATTTGCAGCCTTTCTGACCTCGGGGAAAAGGCCCTAGGATATTGAGCCCCCAGGTCGAAAACGGCCATGACAGTGGGATGGTTTGTAGCGTATACGCTGGCTGATGGACCTTACGGGCATGAAACTGGCATGCTCGACAAGTTGTCACGATCGACCGTGCGTCCGCCAAGGCCGTTGGCCAATAATAGCCCAAACGGAATGCCTTGCTCACAAGCGTTCTGAACGACGAATGAGCTCCACACATCCCTTCATGGATATCCCGAAGAAGGTACTGGCCTTCTTCTTGGGAGACACACTTGGAGAGGACTCCTAGTGCGCCCTTGCGGTATAGGTCGCCTTCAATCAGTCTGTACTGAGAAGACCGCCTTGTAAGCCGGGAACTCTCGGCTTCTTCCTCGGGCAATGTCCCGTGCGCGAGGTATTGGACGAATGGCGTCATCCAACTCCTGCTTTGCTCGAGGAGAGAGACTGTACCGCCTATCTCTGGTGCCTCCTCTACAGAGGGAATGGAGGGCTTGTACAGGTGCTCGACGAGCACCCCCGCCGGAGCGGTAGTTTGAGAGGAACCAACCTTTGATAATTGGTCGGCCAGGGCATTGTCCTTCCTGGGGATGTAGAGTACTTCGAAATTCTTGAAGTACTTCTCCATCTTCCTTACTTCGACCAGGTAAAGCGCCATTGAGGTATCGGAATACTGATACTCCTTGTTGACCTGGTTCACGACCAACTGTGAATCGCCCATCACAGTAAGCCGTTGGACTCCTAGCGATTTGCACGCTCGTAGTCCGGCCATGAGGCCTTCATACTCTGCCGCGTTGTTGGTCGCGGCAAAGTGCAATTAGACGGTGTACTGGAGTTGTTCTCCATCTTGGGAGACCAACACGACACCAGCCCCCGAGCGTTCGTACGCTCGGGACCCGTCGAAATACATAGTCCAGCGGTTTTCCCTAGTCCTGACAGGCTCGCTCGTTGATTGGTCTGGAGTAGACCATTCTGCCACGAAGTCTGCCAAGACCTGGGATTTGATCGCCGTGCGAGCCGAAAATGTTATTTTGAACTCGGCAAGCTCCATGGCCCACTTTGCTATACGACCACTGGCGTCTTGATTTCTCAGGATCTCCCTGAGTGGGAAACTGGTCGGGACCACAATTTTGTGGGCCTGGAAGTAATGGCGTAGCTTTCTGGAGGCCACTAGTAGTGCGTACAAGAGTTTCTGGACCTCGGGGTAACGCTCCTTTGGTCCATGCAGCACCTCACTAACATAGTAGATAGGTCGTTGGGCCTCGTCCCTCTCAACTGCTAGAACCGCGCTTACAGCTTGTGGAGTGGTCGCTAGATATAACAGCAAATTCTCTTCTTTCTTGGGAGTGACCAGGATGGGTGGCTTGGATAGGTATTGCTTTAGTTCCTCGAAGGAACGATTAGCTTCCTCCGTCCAAGAGAAACCATCGTGTTTGCGTAGGGCCTTGAAGAAAGGTAACCCTCGCTCACCTAGCCGAGAAATAAAACGGCTTAAAGAGGCCATCCGACCGGTCAAGGCCTGTACCTCCTTCACGCATGTGGGTGGTCTCATATTTTCAATGGCTTCAATTTTCTCCGGATTTGCCCCAATGCCCTGCGGACCGACCATGTAGGCGAGCACCTTGCCTGCCTTTACACCGAAAACGCATTTCTCCGGGTTCAACTTTATTCGATGCTTATTGAGATTACAAAATGTCTCCTCTAGGTCAGCAACATGACTTGGAGCGAGCTTGCTCTTGACGACTATGTCGTCTACATAAACCTCCAAGTTACGGCCTATTTGGTCCGTAAAAGTTTTCTGCATGAGGCGCTGAAAAGTTGCGCCAGCATTTCTCAGACCGAAGGACATGGTCGTTGTGGGATGTCAGAGACAGGGGTCCCACAAGAGGGGCCTACACCCGACTGGGCCTGACAGGCGGAATAGAAAGCCCAAAGCCCAGAAGCACCACGACGGGCCCAGAGGAGACCTTCGACTTGCTCCCCAAGACAACTCCTGATCCTTCAAGGAAGCTTCGCGCCTCGCCCTAACAACCCGCCAGGAACAAAGCATGCGATCGACACCGCCAGAACACTGCGGATCTTTGGAACGACAAGGCGGCGGCGTGGGTCGGAGAAAGCATAACCACCTCTCCGGGGCGTAGGCGTGAAGGCGGATAAGGACAAGGGACATGTCGTCAGGCCACCATGTACAGGCAGTGGCGCCCATCTATCATGTATTCTTCCCCAGATATAAGGAGGAGGGAGAAACAAGAAAAAGAGAGGACACACATGATATATCCAAGAACACAGGACTAGGGTATTATCTCCTCCAAGAGAGCCCGAACTCTGTCTAAAACAGATTGCCTCAAGATCTGTGTTACCATCAAGCTCGAGATCCCGCACAAATCCCCTAGAATCACAAATCTTATTGCCGTGAAATAGATCGTCGGCGGTTGGCGCGCCTGTAGGGGCTTGTGTCAAGATCTTCGTCAAGCTTGATGGCTGCGGCGAGCGAAGTCTCCACAGTCTTCTTCCGGGCCAGGTCTTCCGCTTTAAGCCTTGACCTTCATCTCCAACGACCTCGGAAGCCTTTCTCTCTCTAAGGAAACCGCGCTACGCGGTGAGGTTTCCGGCGATCCATCGTCACGACTTCCGCCCGATCGGAAGGTCCCCTGCCTCGTACCCTAAAGTACTGAGTGGGGATCCAAGACCCGTTCGGTAGTGGAGTCGGGCTCGAGGACGCCGAGGCACGAAGGGTGGGGTTCTCACCGCCAAGCCACTCGGCACCCAGCGCCTAGGTTTATCTTCTCCACTCACCCACCTCGTGGCCGAGTCGGAAGAAAGCCTAGAGAGCTGCTAGAATTTCCGTGAGAGTCTGTGTAATCGAAGGCTCGCGGCAGATTCACAGCGCTCGACACCTCGATCCGCCGATTTGGAAGGAGGCCGAGTGATCGAGCCTCGACGCTGGCGCTGCGTACTCTCCGGGACGCGCCGGCTGTCAATGAAGACATTCTCAAGCCAAGATGGGGACCAGGCTATTTTTCGTACTCACAGAATATCGTCGCCTCCAAGACACTCTTGGATACCACGACCCTATCTTTGAGGCGGATGATCCGATTGCCCGATCATGGCCCAAGTAAAGGCCATGGTGACGGCGGTATCGGCCCAAAGATGCCCAAACCGACCAGCCGGCGAAGGAGCCGCCACGTGGTCCGGCGAGGACCAGACGGCCAAGAATGGCCAGTCGGGAAGCCCGCCAGACACATCATGTTCTACCTCGCGGAGACGACTTGCGACACAAAGATCGGCGCGACCTCCGTTCAGACCTCGACGCCAGCGCCGCGATCCGAAAGGGAGGAACAACGCCCGTCAAGCCGACGAATATGAGCGCTTACGGCATCCTTCCGCGAGGCCGCTGGCACGCCAAGCGCGATCCCCTCCGTCGATCACCTCCCGGGGTATCGCGAGGTCATCGAAGGGTTCGTCGTTTACCCCTCACCTACGCCGAGTGGTTTGGCACGATGGATTTAATCCTAAAGGCATCACTAGGTTCGACGGTGAGAGGGACCGGAGGCTTGGCTACAAGTATACGCTCGCGGTCGGGGCCGCCGGGGATCAAAGTAATGGCAAACTACTTGCCGGTTACCCTCTCGCCCAGCCCAAGCATGGCTCACCAGGACTTCAAATAACTCTATAGAGTCCTGGGGAGATCTGTGTGAGCAGTTCATCTCAAATTTCCAAGGCACTTACGAGCGCCCAGGCACCCCTTGGGACCTATACCAGCTACACCAAAGGAGGAACGAATCCCTCCAGGAGTTCGTCAGCGCTTCATGAACAGGAAAAGCACCGTTCGGGACGTCACAGATGCGATTGTGATAGCTGCCTTCGAGAAAGAGTCGGCGACCACGACCTCATCAAGAAGATGTCCGGAAGCCACCCACATCGGTCCGGAGCTGTTCGCTAAGCGGACCGTTACGCTTCAGCCTCCGAGGCTCTGGCGGGAACGGGCGTGATGAGGGAAGGATCGGTCTGAACCCTCGGCGGAAAGAAAAGAAAGCGCAAGGGCGAAGAGAGCTGGTGGCGTCGCCGCACCAACTCATCCTCGTGCTCTCAAAGAGGATGGATATGATAAGGTTATGAACTCACTCTGCCCTTTCCATCCGAAGGAGGCATGCCGCCAAGGATCGCTTCACCCTAAAGAGGTTCGCCGTGAGAGCAAGAGGCGGTGGACAAGGTCCGAGTGGTCACGCCACGACAAACCGCCTCTCTCCACGAAGGCGAGGAAGACTATCAGAAGTCAACCTCGAGCTTAACTACATATTCGGGGTTCGGCGCATATGAGTCCAAGCGGAAGCAAAGCTCACCGCCGGGACATACGTGCGATGAGAGCCGAGACCCCCGATATGTCCGGTGGTCCGAGGTCGCAATAACTTACGACCGCACGGATCACCCAGATCGCGTCCCATTCCCCGGCAGATACCCGCTGGTCTTGGCGCCGGTTGTCCGCGGCATCAAGCTCAAAAGGGTGTTGATTGACGGTGGGAGTGGGCTCAACGTCCTCTTCGTGAAGACACTCGATGATATGGGGATCCCGCGGTCTGACCTCAAACGCGGGTCATCGCCTTTTCATGGAGTGATACCCGGAACGTCGGCGATACCACTTGGACAAATCACTCTACCAGTCACGTTCGGCGCAAGGGACAACTACCGGACTGAGAGCCTTAGCTTCGAGGTGGCAGACTTCGCGACAGCGTATCACGCCATCTTGGGGAGACCAAAGATCGCCAAGTTCATGGCGGTGCCCCACTACGCGTATCGATGCTGAAAATGCCGGTCCGAGTGGTATTATCACACTCTGTGGCGATGTTAAGCGATCTTTCTCTTGCGGACAGGAGAGGCTGCGAAATGGCCAAGTCTCTGGAGGCGCTGGCGGGTCGGGAAAGGATTCGTCAAGAGGCGGATTTCGACAAGCCGGAAGGCAGTATCCCTACCCGCAAGCCGCAGAACTCCGGGATCGGCCCCGAGGAAGGCACCAAAAGGATTCTCCTCGACCCGTCCGATCCGGCGCGAGCCGTCTCGATCGGGACAAGGCTCAGGGATGAATAGGAAGACGCGCTCGTCACCTTCTCGCGGCAAATCAAGACGTCTTTGCCTGGAAGCCGTCCGACATGCCCGGGGTCCCCAGGGAGGTGATCGAGCACGCACTGAATGTAAACCAATCCGCCAGGCCCGTCAAGCAAAGGTTACGACGGTTCGCTCAAGATCGTCGAGAAGCCATCAGAGAGGAGATCACAAAGCTGCTAGCCGCAGGCTTCATCAAAGAAGTGTATCATCCCGACTGGTTGGCGAACCCTGTACTCGTCCAGAAGAAGAATAAAAGCTGGCGCATGTGTGTTGATTACACCGACCTCAACAAGGCTTGTCCGAAAGATCCCTTTGGTCTCCCTCGTATTGATCAGGTGGTAGACTCCAGCCGGATCTCGGCTACTCGCTTTTACGGGCGCCTATTCAGGCTATCATCAAATTCGGCCGAGAGGAAGATCGCGAGAAGACTTCGTTTATCACTCCATTCGAGCATATTGCTATATCACCATGCCGTTCGGGCTCAAGAATGCCGGCGCAGCGTACTGGTAGCGCCCGTCGTGTTTTCACCATCACTCGGGCGCAATGTGGAAGCTTATGTGGATGATGTGGTAGTTAAAACGCAGACACAAGATAGCCTTATCTCCGACTGGCCGAGACGTTCGTAAGTCTAAGGGCTGTTCAGATGAGGCTAAACCCGAGAAATGTGTTTTCGGAGTTTCTTCCGAAACTACTCGGGTTCATCGTCTCCCATCGTGGGATCGAGCCGAACCGGAGAAAATTGGAGCCATCATGAAAATGGCCCCGCCTACCCGACCAAAAGGAGGTCCAAAAGCTCACCGGATGCATGGTAGCGCTCGGCGAGTTTATCTCACGGTTGGGAGTCCGGAATGCCTTTCTTCAAGCTCCTTAAGAAGCAAGATCGCTTTGATTGGGCAGAGGCACAAAGAGGCCTTCAAGAACTCAAGGTGTTTCTCTCCACTCCCAGTTTTAGTCTCGCCACGCCAGGTGAACCTCTTCTGCTCTACATAGCGGCAACATCTCATGTAGTAAGTGCCGTGATAGTTGTGGAGCGGGAGGAATCTGGCACCGCTACGGCGTGCAACGCCCGATTTATTTTGTCGTAATCTTGGCGAATCCAAGACAAGATATCCTCAAATCCGAAGGCTGTGACGCCATTTTGATCTCGTCACGGAAGTGAAGCATTATTTCTAAGGACATTCGATTTGATAGTCACTTCTTTCCCGTGGGAGAGGTCCTCCGTGTCGGGAAGCTACCGGAAGAATTTCAAAGTGGGCGGCCGAGCTTGGAGCTTTCGACATCTCGTTCAAGCCGCGCCAGCCGTCAAGTCCCAGGCTTTGGGTGACTTCACTGGTGAGTGGACCGAATCCCAAACTCCTGCGGAAGAAGAGCCGAATATTGGGTCATGCACTTCGACGGATCTCTCATGCTTGGGGAGCAGGGGCGGAATCCTCCTTATCTCACCTAAGGGCGACAGTTGAAGTATGTCCTTCGATTCACTTCCGGCATCAAACAATGCCGCTGGAGTACGAGGCCCTCATCCATGGGCTTCAGACGCCACATCACTCGAATCCGACTGGTGGCGGTTCGAGGCGACTCGATTGGTGGTGAATCAAGTCTGAAGGACTGGTCGTGGCGTGGATCGTAACATGGCGACATCTTGCCAAAGGTCCGAGAATTGGAAGGCAAGTTTGACGGTCTGGAGCTGGTTCATGTCCTCCGCCGCAATAATGAGGCAGCAGACGCGCTGGCTAAGATGGGAGCCACTCGGGCAGATGTCCCAAGTGGTATCTTCGTACAGGATCTTCACGAGCCAACTGTTACAAAACGGCAAAAGCCAAGCGAGGGTCCTGGAACCGGGGTCCTGCTCATCGATCCAGACTGGACTACCCCGTACCTTGATTACCTCCTGAAGGACAAACTCCCGGAAGCCACCACTCTGGCAGAGCGCGTCTCCCGACAAGCCAAGTCCTACATGGCGGTGGGCGACGAGCTCTTCCGAAAAAGTGCCTCGGGTGTCCTCAGGCGGTGCATTTCGGGACAAGTGGGAAGAGAGCTGCTCCAAGAAATCCATTCGGGGATGTGTGGCCATCACGCGGCATCAAGCGCCTTGGTTGGGAAAGCCTACCGAAGCGGGGTTTCTTCCGCCAACGGCGATAACGGATGCCAAGGAGATAGTTCGAACCTGCGAGGGCTGCCAATTCTATGCAAGACAGACACACTTGCCAGGCATAGGAGCTACGAGACTATACCCATTTCTTGGCCTTTCGCGACTGGGGCTCGACTTAGTGGGCTCGCTCAAGAAGGCTCAAGGCGGTTTCGCTTACCTCTTCGTGGCCATTGACAAGTTCACCAAGTGGATCGAAGCCAAGCCGATCGTCACTATCACCGCGATTAAGGCCAAGGAGTTCTTCCAGATATTGTGGTCGGTCGAGTGCCCAACCGGATCATCACGGACAACGGCACCCAATTCAGGAGTGAAGAATTCCAAGAATGGTGCGGCGTCGGGATCAAGATCTGCCGCCTCGGTGGCTCACCCACGAAGCAATGGGCAGGTTGAGCGAGCTAACGGTGCAGTCCTCCAAGGCCTCAAGGCCAGGATCTTCGACCGCCTCAAACCATACGCTCGATTGGTGAAGGAGCTACCGTCGGTACTCTGGGGACTCAGAACCACTCCTAGCCGAGCGACTGGCCAAACCCCCTTTTTCCTGGTCTATGGCGCAGAGGCGGTTCTGCCGACTGAGCTGGGATTCGAATCCCCGAGGGTTCGGAATTACAACGAAGCCGAGTCCGAGGGAAGCCGAATGGTGGAGCTTGATCAACTCGAGGAGGCTCGGAACGTTGCCGCCCTCCAGTCGGCTAAGTACCTCCAGGGACTTCGGCGCTACCACTCATAGCGCCGAGTAGAACCTTTTCGTAGGAGATCTGGTCCTGAGGAGGAACCAGAAAAGCGAGCACAAGCTCTCTCCAATTTGGGAAGGTCCGTACATTGTGCAGAAAACAATCCGGCCAGGTGCTTATCGACTCAGACGAGAAGACGGCGAGGTTCTGGCGAATACTTGGAACGCCGAACAACTCCGTCGCTTCTACGCATGAGTTATGTATCCCACTCTTACACATTAAGTAAAATGGTGGTCCGTCTTATTTTCTGAAGTTCTGTGTAATGCTAGCCCCGAGTGGTCATTACCCGACTGGTGTGGTGCCTAACCCTGGTCGTGCCAATATAGAGTGCACGGAAATAACAAGCCGCGATGAGCACAAAGCCTCGGCGGTTTACACCAGCGCGCACAACGGAATGGGTACAAAGCACTAACCACTCGGGGACTGCAATTCGCAGCACCAGAATCTAACCGAGATTCGCCTGATCGCGAATTTCTAACCGTCAAAAGCTCGAGCCCCAGCGCCTCGTTGCTGGCACTGGAGCAACCGACTAGAATAAGTTGATCAGGCGGAACCACTAAACTCGGATTAAACATGATGGCACGGACTGGATAAAATTTCGCATTGCATTCCGTAATGTTAATAATTTACATTACTGACTTTCTTTTTTCTTTTTCTCGCGCTAAAAAAAAAAAAAAAACTACTGAGTCTTCTTCTTTGGTGCCTCTTGGTGCTCTTGGTCTTTGCCGGTGCTCTGCTGCACTCTTGGTCTTTGTCTTCTTTGGTCTTGTGGCTTTGGGAGGCCCGGAGGCGAGATCATTGAGGTTAGACGCGACCCACACGACCCAAAGCCGCCAGAACCTCGTCCTCAACCACCCACAAGGGTGGTATAAGGCGGACGAGGGCCCTGACGGCAAGGTCGTCGCGGGGATCGCGACCAACCATCTCGAGGATGATCTCGGCCACCTCGTGGAGCCCCGGCGCAGCCTCCAACAAGGTGGCCACGGCGGCGGCGTCCCTCGCCGCTCCTTCCTCCTCCTTCGCCTCCAGTGTGGCAAAGTCGAGGTCTTCCCAAGACTCCGCCTCCTCCCAGTTGTGGAGCAGCCCGAAGAATCGCTGGCGAAACAATGCCGCGTAGGGGCCAACGAACCTCCCCGTATTAGACATGGAAGGAATCTGGAAGAGGAAGACGAAGGACAAGGCAAGAAGAAACGGGCGATCGCTCATTAGCGGTGACGCCCCATTTATAAGCCACCCCAGCCCCGGAAATCGAAGCGTCTCAAAGGCAATCAAACGCGCCACCACACAATCAATGAAGCGCGAAAAACAAAGCGGCAGTACAAATACCGAAGAAGATCAGCGCATTGAACAAAATCAAGGAGAATTTCACCAGACACGTGTCGTAAGCAGTTCAAGCTCGTTCGGCTTTCTCGCTTAATTATACCAAATTAAGCGCAAAAGCCCGGGGGCTGGAGAGCTAGCAAGCGATGCAAGCCTGGGGACTAAACCACTCGACCAGTGGCCACAACGTAAGTCCCGACGCCGAGAGGCTGCCTGACCCTCGTAAAAGCGTGTGCAGGGCAAGAAAGCCACGCCAGCATACTGGCGTTTGGAAGCCATACCAGTCGGCTGAAACTCACCCGGAAAGGCGCAACAGGATCCAAAAGGCTACGGGCCTATATTCAGGTCTGAAGACCACTCAGCGGAAGACAATACAGGCAAATCATATTGAAGTAAGAAGACACAATATTTCAAACAAGGAGGGCGAGCACTCGGCATCAAGGCCCACATCGAAGTCAGAATTCTAGATTCTCCAACAAGGCCTGCGATGCACCGGACACCTCTTCGAGGAGCGCGTTGGCCTTGTCTTCATCACGAGCAAAACCTTCTTTCCACAGCTTCGAGGTCAACTCTCGGATAATGAGACTTGACCACCGCCAATGCCTGGTTCGCACTCATTGCTGCGGACTCTTTGGCGTAAGCTCTGATCCTGTCGGCTCCTCCCGAGAGAAGTGGAACAGCATCGTCCCCCTGGCCCGGCGTGACTCCTTCAATACGCGAAGGTGCAGGATCGGCTCATGACGGCGACGCAGTTCAGTCCGGCCCTGTTCGACAGCGGCCATCTTCTCCTTGCACTCTGCAACAAAGTCAAACGGCCATCAAGAGCACACCCGACGCCAAGTATGTTCAACCCAAGTCAAATAAATTTACCCTTCGGCTCAGGCATCCTTTCCAAGGCGACTCGAGCTTGAGGCCGAGTTCTCTGAAGCCTCGGTCGGGCCTCGGCTCACCAAGAACGGTCGAGTCGCGCTCTGAAACACGAGAGTGTCACCATCCTCTCCAACCATCCAAAAAGACACCCAAACTGAATCCAGGGGAGAATCTCACCTTCAAGCATATGCTCAAGCTTCATCTTCTCCTCCCGGATCGTCATACACTCACCCTGAAGCCCGTGGACCTCTTTCCACCTGTCCGCGCTGATCTCGTTGAGCTTGTCCTGCATCGCTTCGCTCCTTGAGCTTCGGGAGCACCTTCCTAAAAACGCGACCTTTGCTCCGAGCGCTCCCCATGTCCTAGGTAACAGGCGAGAATCTCGAGGAGAAGTCGAGGGCAACAGATTGAAGACAAGAAGCTCACCACTGGCGAGCGTGCTACACCTGACGGTGAGCTCATAAAGCTCCGTCAGCCGCTCTCTCCATCTCGTCGTCCTCTTCCATCCCTTTCGGTCGGAACCCCCTTCCCACCATACGGTCCGATTCGGGGCTTGGCAGAGGACCGAGCGGCGGTGGCTCGAGGCACTTCCTCCACTCGGGAGGCAGTCTTTGGGTCGATCTCTTTGGCGGATGGACCACCGGATGGTTCGACCGTTGGGCCCGGCGCCCCGGTGGCGGCCCGGCGGTCGGCGGCGGTGACTCCTGCCGACGCGGCGGGGCTCCACTTGGGAAGCCTCACCGGGACTCCTTTTCAGAGACCCCTCCACAGGGCGTCCATAGCGAGGAGTCCTGAATCAACAAAAGGAAGACACCTCGGCCTGCAAGAATAACAAAAGACAAGGATCGCCCAAAAGAATACCTTTTGGATTTCTTAAATTTCATCCCAGGTCTCATCCGAGACCCAGCACCACTCGGAGGGAAGTTAGCGCCTGCAGCCGGGGCTGCCCCTGGGACAGAAGGTTGTGGCCCCGCGCTTTGCGATCCGGGTGCACCAGAGGTCGAAGGCCCGGCTGACGAAAGACCGGGGACCTCCTCCGCCGACTCCCGGCGCAGCTCGTCGACCGAGGTGTCAGCCATTCGCTTCGCCTGAGCGTGTCTCAGCCGAGAGAGGCCGACAACCGGAGCGTCAGAAAGGAAGGACGCGCGTTCCTGAAAAAAGGAACGATCGCACCCTGTTTGAATCACACATCAGTCAAAGAAATCATGGAACAGCCTTTCGAGAGAATAGTGCACTCACAGGAGGGGGAGGCCTCGCCGTCAAAAATTTATGAGGGCAGCCCCTGTTGGTGATTATTGTGCCAGGCACGAAGAGATCAACTACCCGTGCTGCCAGCGCCTCCATCGACAGGGCCACGTCCGACTCCCGCGTGGGGTCCAGAGGCCCGTTGTATTGGAACCCCAAATGGACTCTCTCCTTCAAGGGCTGCACTCGGCGCTTCACAAAACTGATCGCGATCCGGGACCGTCGACCCTCGGTTCTTGGATCGTCAATCAATGCCGAAGCTCGGGATTTGCGCCAAACCTCCTCCGTCTGGCGTCGCTCGGCATCGAGAAGCTTTAGGAGCACGGCCAGGCAAAGGGGCGAGGAAAGGATCAACATTGGCACAATAGAACCACTCCCGCCTCCAACCTTTGAGGGAGGTCTTGAGAGGAACGACAAAATCGCTTCTTCGAGCCCTCCCATGGTGGGCAGCGCCCCAACGACGTTAGGAGCGGCCCGGTCGGATGAGGCTTCAGCCGGAAGAAGGAGCGGAACAAATCCAAATGAGGGCGTATCCCAAGATACGCCTCAGAGCTGGACGAAGATGGCAATGTGAAGAATCGAGTTGGGGTTCAAATTGATCAACTCGATTTCGTAGAAGTGGAGGAGCCCCGGAAGAAGGCGCTCCCGGGAATGCTAAATCCCGCTTGGAAGAAGGACTCAAACACCACAATCTTGTTCTCTAGAGGTGTGGGGTAAGGGTCACTGCGGCGGGGACGGCGAGATCAACTCGGCGGAGGGAGGACACCGTGGCGACCATCCCCTCAAGCGGGGCGTCGTCGTGATGGAAGTCTCCCACCCCGCTGTCGCAGTGGTCGGCGCTACCCTCCGATGACTAGGAAGAAGACATTGCGAAGAAGAAGACATGGTGGGAAGAAACGCCGCAAGACAATGGCGCGAAACCAGAAACCCTAAATCGCCAAAGGAGGTTTGAAGGTTTCGCAGCAGTGGTGGGGAAGTTGCTAGGAGGCCGTTGCTACAACGATGGTCCTTCCGACTTATAAGAAATGGGCCCCAATGTCCACCTTACGGTGGGAAGAAACGCGGGCCCTCCTGTTCACCTCGGGCCAGTTCAAGGCACGCCCCATGACGGGCCAATAGCCTGCGTCAGCGCCAAAAGCGCGGCAGTGTCAAACCTGGTCCAAAGTTTGGGATAAAGTCGCCCACGACGGGCTGAGCAGCCCGGCCGCCACGGAAGCTTGGGGCTGGGCACTTTCCGAACATCCTCCGACGGCACACCCCATAATTTGGGGTCAATTGCTGGTCATTTGTCTCACAATGCGATTGGGTGTCGCGGGAGGATCTACAACCAACACGGTCTTGAGAATGCGCCCCATGAGGGTCTAAAGTAGTCTTGTATGGCCGCAACACGAGCATTACTCTGTATGACCAAGGTATGCCCCATGAGGGTCACCGAGCGACAAGCCGGTTGCAGCGCCTGCAAGATCAGCGGGCGCGGTACCGCCTGACCCGAGCCAAAAGACCAAGGTATGCCCCATGAGGGTCACCAGCGACAAGCGGTTCTGTCGCACCATAACCAAGCGCTGGTACCGCCGCCCCGGGCCAAAGACCAAGGTATGCCCCATGAGGGTCACCGAGCGACAAGCCGGTTGTCAGCAAGACCGTAAACGGGCGCGGGTACCACTCGACCACGAGCCAAAGACCAAGGTATGCCCCATGAGGGTCACCGAGCGACAAGCGGTTGCAAGACCGTGAATCCGGCGCTGGTACCACTCGACCACGAGCCAAAAGACCAAGGTATGCCCCATGAGGGTCGGTAGAAGCGACAAGCCGGTTGCCGTGCAAATAATCGGGCGCGGGTACCACTCGGCCACGAGCTAACCAACCACGGTGGCTTCATACTACAAGTTCTTTATGATCTCTCTCCCGCATAATCCTCATGACAGGGTAAGGGACGGAAAGTCGATCCTAAAGCACTTGGGGGCTGCTGTGGGATGTCAGAGACAGGGGTCCCACAAGAGGGGCCTACACCCGACTGGGCCTGACAGGCGGAATAGAAAGCCCAAAGCCCAGAAGCACCACGACGGGCCCAGAGGAGACCTTCGACTTGCTCCCCAAGACAACTCCTGATCCTTCAAGGAAGCTTCGCGCCTCGCCCTAACAACCCGCCAGGAACAAAGCATGCAGTCTGACACCGCCAGAACCTGCGGATGCTGGAACCTGACAAGGCGGCAGGCGTGGGTCGGAGAAAGCATAACCACCTCTCCAGGACGTAGAGCGTGAAGGCGGATAAGGACAAGGGACATGTCGTCCAGGCCACCATGTACAGGGCCCGGTGGCGCCCATCTATCATGTATTCTTCCCCCAGTATATAAGGGGAGGAGGGAGAAACAAGAAAAAGAGAGGACACACATGATATATCCAAGAACACAGGACTAGGGTATTATCTCCTCCGAGAGAGCCCGAACCTGTCTAAAACAAGTTGCCCCCGCATCCTGTGTTACCATCAAGCTCAGATCCCGCACAAATCCCCTAGAATCACAAATCTTATTGCCGGCGAAACAGATCGTCGACAGTCGTGTAGCAGAATGTCCCAAACGGGGTGATAAAGGAGGTCTTCCCCTCGTCTTCACGGGATATGCTAATCTGATGATACCGCGAATAAGCATCCAGGAAGCTCATAACTTGTGACTCCGCCGTCGCATCGACCAACTGGTCTATGTGAGGTAACGGGTAGTTGTCTTTTGGGCATGCTGCGTTTAAGCCCGTGTGGTCGACACACATGCGCCACTTGCCTCCTTTCTTCTTGACTATGACTGGGTTAGCCAGCCATTCCGAGTGCTCGATCTCTCTGATGAAGCCGGCTTTAAGGAGTTTATCCAGTTCCTCCCGGATGATCGCCTATTTTTCCTGGGAAAACCGTCTGAGTTTTTGCCGCACTGGTTTTTTGTCAGGCTGAACTGCTAGCCTGTGCTCGATCACCTCCCTTGGGACTCCGGGCATGTCGGATGGTTCCTAGGCGAACGCATCCGGATTTTCTCGGAGGAAGGTGATGAGCTCGAGTTCCTATTTGGGATCTAAAGAGGATCCCAAATGCATGACCTTAGCGGGTTCCGACTCACTGAGTGGAACAGCCTTGGTCTCTCCTCCGGGCTGGAGGGCAACTTTAGGCCGGGAGTGCTTCGGCTCTTGGTCGGGGCCGCGTGTAGGCATTTGACCGACCATATCCAACGCCCTCTCATCCCAACTTAACGCGGACTTGTGGCTCCCCCTCACGGTTATGACCCCATTGGGTCCAGGAACCTTTAGGCATTGGTACGCGTGGTGCGTGGCAGCCATGAACTTGGCCAAGGCTGGCCTGCCAAGAATGGCGTTGTAAGCCGACTCGAAGTCAACCACCTCAAAGGTGATCAACTCTGTACGGAAATTGCTCGGACTGCCGAAGGTGACGGGCAAAACGACCTGGCCCAAAGGCTTGATCGAGGTGCCCGGGACTATCCCAAAGAAGGTAACCGCTATTCTTTTGATCTTGGAGCGAGGGATCTGCATCTTGTCCAAAACCTTGGCAGAAATTAAATCCAAGGAGCTTCCGGAATCTATAAGGACCCGCCCAACGACAGTGTTGCTGATGGTCGAGCTTACGACCATCGGAAGCTTATGTGGTTTGGTCATTTCAAGGGGACAATCGTCCTTGGAGAAGGTAAGAGATAGCTCAGACCACTTGAGCTCTTGCACTGGAGGCTTCCCCTGGGTGAAATGGTGTACCTCTCGTGCAGCGTCCTTCAAATCTCGTCGAGATTTGTAGGCGGAGGAGCCCCCGGAGATAACCGCAATGTGGTTCTGGGGTTCTTGATTTTCCATGTCCGCTTCATTATCCTTGATGGGTTGTTTGCCTTTGTTATTTTCGCCCTGTTCTGGGAGCGACGGCATGGGACCCTTGCCGCTGTAAAATTGTTCCAGGCGATAGGTCCATGTCCGGTAATTCCGTAAATCATGCCCGTACGCCTGGTGGTGTGGACAGTAGAGGCCGCCCCATTGTTCCGCTTGGTCGCCTCGATCGCGGGGCTGGTTCTGTTGCCCTGTCCCCCGAGCATTAAACCCCCTGCGCTGCGGCTGGGATGCTCGGGGCTGTTGCTGCTCTACCATAGCGACTATTCCCGGTGAGGGTTTCTTCTTCTTCTTCTTGATATTCTTATCCACAAAGTTCGAGCCCTTTTTGCTGGCGGAGGTTTCCAATTCGGGCTGAGGCGGTAGTTTTCCTTCGTCCAGCATTTTCTTCCACTGGACGGCCTCATCGGCGTTGGCATACCTGTCGGCCATGCGGAAGAGCTCGTTGGCCGTTAGGTCCGGATGGATTTCCAAGTCTTGCGTGAAACGCACGTCCCGCACCCCGAACTTGAAAGCCCGGACGATGGCCTCGTCCGATATGGTTGGGATCGAATTCCAGACTTGGATGAACCTCTGGACAAACTGTCGCAAGGTCTCACCCTCCATCTGAATCAGGCGCTCGAGGTCGCGCTCTCTTCCTGGGTGAGTGTAGCAGCTCTGAAAATTTGCTCGGAGCGCTGCGCTGAGCTGACCCCAAGATCGTATCGATCCTTCTTTTTGGTTGAAGAGCCAAGTGCGAGCGGCACCATCCAGGACCGTTGGGAGATAGTTTGCCATCACCCCCTCATCGCCCCCGGCAGCCAGGATGGCGGTGGTATAGATCGAGAGAAATTCGTCCGGGTTTTGGGTCCCGTTGAATCTCTCAATGTGCCCGGGCTTGAACTTGTTCGGCCACGTGGCATTCCGAAGAGAGCTCGTGAAGGCCTGGCAACCAAAGCTTGAGGTCTCACAATGATGTCTTCGGCCATAATGGTCATTGCGAGCGTCCCTCGTCCATCGCCCCACGCGTGGGCCAAGCCGCGAGAAGACTTCGCGAGGACGATGTGCTGACGACCGCTCGGTCATGGAGCGTTCGGAATGCTCGTAATCCGGGTGGATGTAAGCATGTCGCTCCGAGGCTTTTCGCGGACCGGATTAACAGTCTGGGGCATCCTCCGAGCATGGCTTCGAGATTCATCTCTGTGTGAGCGGACTGGTGTATGCCCTCGACGGTCCCGGGAAACACTCCGGGCATCCTGGTCGCGAGGGGGATCTGGGACCTTTAGGTCGGCTGCCAGCTTCTCCAGATCCTCGGCTACGACCATGCCTACGGCCTTTAAGTCCAGTTGATCGGGGAAGCTGCGAAGGTCGTGCACGACCGCTGCCAGAGCCTACAACCGTTCTCGATTTTGGCGAACGGGCGGCGGAGAGCTCCGACGATGTTCTGGGATGCAGTCGGGAGTACGACACTCGCGAGAGTTTCCCCGCGAGGAATTCCTTTCCCTGGAAATCCGCCTCTCTCTTGCTTGGCGGCGTATGCTCGCCAGGGTCTTTCCCAAAGACACCTCCAGGTGGTACCTGGCCGCTTCGTAGCGATCCCGCTTAGCAGCCCCCGAGGATTGCACCTCGGGCTCGATACGGCTCCCAGCCATATTGACATGGTGAGAATGAGACGAGCGTGACGGGGACATCATCGTATCTCCTTGGGATGCCGTCTCGCGGTCGAACTCGAGATGGTCCGGTATGTCCAAACCATCATAGAGTCCATCATAGTCATCCTCGTCGTCAGCGAGGGCAATGCACGAAGAACGGGGAACTCGTCCTCGTGCTGCAGATTCCGGGGAAAAGCTCCCAGACTCGGTGTGGCCTACGGGATCGGTCACACCGGCTACACCGTCGCCGGCGTAGTACATATCATCATCAACGTCGTTGAAGGCACAAAGACTCTTGGTATCTCCCGAATTTGACATCCTCGAGGATCCCAATTCGCACGGGAATCACACTGTCGGTCCCCACGGACGGCGCCAGCTGTCGACGATTGGAGAACGGGCTCTCCTTCGAGCTTACTTGTTGAATGAGGGATCAACAGGGGCCCCCTCGTACGAGCAGGGGGGAACGTTCGAGCAGTGCCCAGACGGGAGACACGTGGTGTTTATCCTGGTTCGGGCCTCTCACCGTCGAGATAATAGCCCTACTCCAGTGTATTGTGTTTACGATCGGTCAATAAAAGTCCCCCTTATAGGTGTTTTCAAGGGAATTAAATACATATCCTTACGCTGTACACAAGGTAACTGCCCCCTAGATTGGCGCCACACTTCCATAACCGTAGCGCCCACGATCTGGGGCCCTTAATCCGCGCAATTAACTTAAATTTCCGGTGCACCTGCCCTTGATTTCCGGCGGATTAATCGCCAACTTCCTTTCTGGTATCATGACCGAGTCCTCCAACCATTCACCCAGGTAACGGTGTGGCCTTCACGAGCATGGTTGCTCGTGTTCGTCCGGTATGGTCGTAGGCAGATGGGTAGATACGCATGCTCGTGAGTTATGTTGCCCGGATGGTCTCCCGAGCATCTTCTGCTGGTGCTGTATGGTCGGTAGCTTCAAGATCTTCCCGGGGTACAACGGTCTTCTGTCAAATAGTCAATCCCCGACACATTGTTTCACAACGGACCAGTTTTTGCTCAAAGCATGTGTACGATGGTCCGTCGCAAATGCATTTTTCGCTGATTTGGGTCCGGAGTACATTGAGCCTCTTGTATACTTTGTCAAACCTTGTCAGATACAATAATTTTGAGTTGTCTTTTCAATCTGACATTGGCAAACGGCTACTTTTTGCCAATAACGGCTATTTGCTTCCTGTAGCCTATATAAACAGTTCAGAGGCTCACCAAAACCAGAACTTTTACATCTCTTTGACATCTAGCATCCCAAAAGCTCAAAAGCCCTCAAATAGACCAAGCTCAAACTCTGAAAACAAAATCTTACACTCTTACAGCTCCAAGTGAAGTCTAGTTTCAGAAGTGTCTAGTGAACCAAGAGACAGGATGTAACACCCCAATTTTTGCTTTTCATGAGTTTAAATGAAATTTGGTACTTTTGTAAATTTTTGGAATTTTCTGGGACTTATTTGGATTTATTTGGAATTTATTTGAATTTATTCCCTTTTGAAATAATTAAAGAATTAAAAGTTGCAAATAAAATTTTGTTGGAAATATTTTATTTTAATCCCAAATGTCCTAAAATATTTTCTAGAATTTTTCTGAGTATTTTGCTATTTTTCTTGAATTAAATGAATTTCTAGAAATTAATCGGATTATTTTAATCGCTGGAAAATCGAGTTGGTTTCACTGTTCATCCGACCGAGTCGGACTCGAGCCCGACCCGAGTCCAACCTAACCCTAAACCGCGTGACCGTTGGATCATGATCCAACGGCCACGATTGCGCCACGTCACCCGAGCCCGACTTCGACCGAGCCAGCCAGGTCACCAAGCCGGACCCGAGCCCAAACCTCGCAAACGTTGGATCTCGATCCAACGGTCGAGATTGTGCCACGTCACCCTCTCCGAGTCGACGTCGGACTCCGCCGTCGCCCGGGCGTGGGCCCTCGTTTTCCGCGCATATCACGGACGTCGAGGGGGTATTTATTGCGCCGCCACCCGTGTCGTGACCGCCTCCCCGTGCGCACCCATAGCCCTAGACCACCTCGCCAGAGCCACCGCCGTTCGACCGCTAGACCTCGCCGAAGTTGGAAGAAGAAGCCGCCGCGGGTTTCGTGCCGTTCCGCCGTCTTTGTGCCCAGATCCGGACTCCCCGCGTCGAGGCGCGTCCGGGAGTACCACTCACCTCGCCGGAGGAGCCCCGTAGCGCCGTTCGCTTGGTCATCGTCCCCAACTCCGATCTGCTAGCACCGCCGCACGCCATCGCCGTCTCGCGAGCTCCACCAACCGTCCGATCAAGATCCGAATGCCAGGATTCGTCCACGTCACCATGGTAAAATTTCACGTGTTAACTTTTAGATCTATTCTCAGCCGTCGGATCTAGATCCAACGGTTTAGATCGCGCCACGTAGCCGTAACTGCACCATGCTTGGATAGATCTCAGCCGTTAGATCTAGATCGTACGGCTAGGGTTAACCCGCGTTGTAGCTTTAGATTGGATCTTGACCGTCCGATCAAGATCGAGAGGTCCAGATCGACTGTGTAGTTTCCTAACGCGTGAAACCCAGATCCGATCTGGGCCGTTGATTTTCAAATCAACGGCCGAGATCTAGCCACGTGGCTGGAAGACTGACCGTCGCGGTCAGCGCGGTCACGCCGGTCGCCGCTGACGTCACGCGTGACGTCAGCATGGGACCCGCGTGTCAGCGGCCCAGCCGAACCGCACCATGACGTCATGGTGGGGCCCAGCTATCAGCAGTCCTCAGTCGAGCGTGATGACGTCACCGCTGACATCATCTGATGGGGGCCCACATGTTAGTGAGAGATGTACCCGTGGACCGGGTCCACGGTGGACCCAAACCGAACCGTGGACCACGTCCATGGACCGGCTGACGCGATAAATCGATTTTTCAATAGAAAAATAATTCGGTGGGAAATCAAATTCCACGCCGACGTCATCCTAACGTCAGTAATCGATTTTTCAATATAAAAATAAATGGATTAATTCGGTTTAATGTTTAATTTGAATTTTGAAACTTCAAACGCTTATAACTTTTGCATTTTAACTCCGATTTGAGTGATTCAAATTTCTAAATTTTTATAAAATTGAGATCTACCTAATGGTGAATTTTATTTAATTTTTAGACCAAAGTTTTTCTCTGTAATATTATTTAATTGATTATTTAAACTTTAAACGCTTGTAACTTTTGCGTTTCAACTCCAATTTTGCCGATTCAAATTCCTAAAAATTCATAAAATTATGCTCTCTCTGTTTATGGACTTTATTTGTATGTTTGGATACTTTTTGTGTACTGTTTTATTTATTGGTTGCTATTTGCACGCGTTACGAGTAGACATTGAAGTACCCAAGGGCTTCGAAGGTGAAGTGTTGACCCAGGAGCCAGCCCAAGTCCAAGAACAAGTACTCTTTGAAGGCAAGTTGTGCTTTGACCATGTTGATCCCATTTTGAAATTATTTTGATTTAATTTATTGCATGCTAGTTTAATTAGAAAATGCTTTAATTAATTTTAAGAGATTAGTTAAAAGCCAACTTTGCACTAAGACACCTTGATTATTATTTATGTGCCATGACCCCTTGTCACCATAGTTGTGGATTATTAGTTTGGCATTATTAAATTGCCACTATGGGTAATTAGACCGACATGGTACGCTTAGCCTTGCCACGTTACATGTTTTTGACAATTACATGATAACATTGACTTAATGAGATATGGAACCTATTTTGAGAAGTGTCATGCGTTATTGATGATGATATTGATGGCACGTGGTGCGTGGTAAACAACTGGGGGTTTGATAAATAGTTTTTGACCGGGGCATGTGGCAAGAATGATCGGGTGGGCCAGTTGTGGCACCAGGAACGTTGATTTGGTTCTTCGGGTAGTCTTGCCTTGGTCACCCTAAGGACTTAACCTTGCAAGCCTTTGAACTGAGTCAAACGTGCAACCAGATGTCTGTAATGGGACGAACCTAGTTGATTAAGTTGCTAATAACGTACCTGTGGGACCTCGGGGTGTCAACTATACCTTTTGTGTAGTTGTACGGGGGCGTCTGCAGGGCTGCGGCAGTACCCATCTAACGGTTGATTGGCCTAAACTTCGCCTTCGCTAAGGGAAGGGTTAGTGTGCAATAACCTGGGAGGCCCACTTGTCTTTGTTAGAAGTTTAGAAAGACTTTGTTACGGACACTCGCCTTTGTGGTGTTTGGCTGTATCTTGTGGGTAAAGTGCATAACCTCTGCAGAGTGTAAAATCTATTCGAATAGCCGTGTCCGCGGCATTGGACATTGCTCGGGAATTACAGTCAATGGTTAGACTTTCTTGAAAATAACTTGGACTTGAAAGGTTTGGCCTGGTTTAATAATAACGTTGATGGAAATGTGGATTAGGAATGGGAAAGATGTTTATTTAACTCCTGGAAAAGTTATTGATGTTATACTTGTTTTTACTGCTTTCGAATCTACTTATTTTACTTGTCAAATCTTTGTTTCTTGCAATTATACCATGAGCTGCTCCTTTGTACTAAGCCATGCATGTAGTATATTAGTTTGCATTCTGTGCATGACTTGCTGAGTACCAAGTACTCACCCTTGCCACAATACAACATCAGTTGAAGAAGAGTCTACACCAGCTTCGGAGGAGGAGCTCCAAGAGGAACCGTCTATCTAGGGAGCGAGCCCAGTCATTTGCCTGTGGTATACTGGATGGCGCCACGAAGTTATCTTATTTTCCGCTGCTATTATTTCTCTTTTAATAAGTTTTAGCCCTGCGTGGCGTATATTTGTAACTTGACCTTAAGGTCGAGCAACCAGCTTGGATAACTAATTAAGGTACCTTATTATTTCGTTGAGTATGATTGTGATATTTACCAATATTGAGACTGTGTGCACTAGCGTGTTCCTGGACTAGTGCTGGATACACAGAGGGTCCAGATTTGCAAATTCGGGTCCCGACACAGGGCTTGTGGATGGTCTATTACTCTTGGAACTAGCTGTTCCTAGACGGTTGAGTGGTGATTGTAGTGCGACCTGTCCAACTGTGTTTGTGGAAGGCCACTATCTTTGTGAGAGGTTTGGACTCACCTCACCGGAGTGGTAAAAGAGTCACACTAGTGACAAAACCAGAACTGCTGCAGTTAGTTACTGGTGGAGCAATACTTCTGAGGAAGTGCTCTAACGGGGACGTAGGAGATTTATCTCTGAACCTCGGTGAAAAATTCTCTTGTCTTTGTGTTTTGTCTGCCTATGCTTTTATTTCTACTCCTTGATACTTGTTTATTGTCTTTTGGTGCTAAATCTATTTTATCTGTTCTAAATCTGTCAATAAACTTCTTAGTAAAGTTGATAAGTTTTTAATTTGCATATTCACCCCTCCCTCTAGGCCATACCGATCCTTTCAAGTGGTATCAGAGCAGGTTTTACCCTGTTCAAGCTTAATCAGCTTGGGTAATGGCCGAGGAAAATGGGTCTGCTATTGTCAGTGTAGGAAGAGTTCCTGTTTTTGATGGCACTAATTATGCTTACTGGAAAATTCGCATGAGGTGCTATCTTGAGGCTGTAGGTTATGACGTGTGGAGAGTCACTGAAAAACCTTTACCTCCACAGGTCATACCTGAGGGACAGTCCTCTTCCTCGGAACCTACACCTAGGGAAATTAAAAACTTGCAATATGATGCTCAGGCTAGAAATGCTATATTCTCCTGTCTAAGCATAGAAGTCTTTGATAGAGTGAGCAATCTGTCTACTGCTTATGATATTTGGACCACTCTATAAGAAATTCATGAAGGCACCTCTGATGTGAAAGAAGAGAAGTATTTTGTTGTTAGGGAAAAGTTTGATCAATTCAAAATGCTTCCTCATGAAAATGCTAATGATATGTTCTCTAGACTTATTCCTATTGTCAATGAACTCAAAGGCCTTGAAACTAAAGTTGATGATGTGGAAGTTTGCAGGAAAATGATAAGAGTGCTGCCTCGTGCCTATCACAGTTTGATTACTTATCTATCAAACAGTGGGGATCTCAAAAAGCTAACACCCACTGAGTTATTGGGGAAGATCTCTGCACATGAACTCACTCTGGCTGAAGAAGATACACCTAAGAAGAAATCTATTGCTCTCAAGGCCAAAGAAAAGGTGCAAGAGTCATCTAGTGAAGAAGATGAAGATTCAAGCTCTGAAGAGGATGAAGATGTCAAGAAGCTGGCATTACTCATGAAATCGGCAAACAAAATCATGAGAAGGGTTAATGCCAGAGACAGAGGAAATGTATATAACCAGTTTTCCAAGAAAAACCCCTTCTCAAATATCACCTGCTTTGAGTGCAATGAAAAGGGACACATAGCTGCTCGATATCCCAACAAGAGCAAGAAAAAGGGCAAGGGCAAGGGCAAAGATGAAGAAATCGATGAAAATGCTTACAACAGTCGCAAGAAAGTTCATCACAGAAAGAAGTTCTCTAAGAAACATTGGAAAAAGGGGAAAAAGGAGGCACATATTGGTGAATGGGTTACCGACGAAGAGAGTTCAAGTGATCAATCCTCCTCCTCCTCTGATGTTGAAGAAAGCTCAAGGTCTAAAGGGCTGGCTGGACTGGCTTTGGATGAGTCTACTCCACCTTCACCTTCTTTGTCATTTTGTCTTATGGCAAGAGGTGATGAGGACAAGGTAAATGACTCTCCTTATGATGAGCTAGTTGAGATCATTAAAGAGCTTAATGATGCCTTGTGTACTAAAACTTCTAAGGATAAAGCTCTTAAGAAAACTATTGCTAGTCTAAATGATAATAATGACTTGCTTGTCTCTAAGCTCAAAATTCTTGAATCTAAGAATGAATAAGTGCAAGACAAGTTTCACTGTTTGGAGACTAGCCATAATGAGCTCATTGCTGTTCATGATAATCTTACTCTTGCTCATAATGCTCTAGTCATCAATCATGATTTACTTACAAATGCTCATGATTCCTTGAATGCAACTCATATATTACTTGTTAAGACTCATGATGATTTGCTTGACAAACACTGTGAATTAGAAATGAGTAAGGAATTAACAACGAGCAAATCAAAGATTGGTTCTACTCGTGATACTTCTATTACTTGCGATTTGGCTTGTAATGAAATTTCTACTTCTAGCTCTTCTTGCACTCTTGATGATAATTGTAGCAATGCTTTGTGTGTTAAAGAGCTCATGTTGGAAAATCTTGAACTAAGGACAAAAATTGCTAAGTTTGACAAAGGACTAGAAAAATGCTTTCTTGGAAGTGTCATTCTTGATAAAATTCTTGGAGAGCAAAAAGTCACCTTGGGCAAAAGAGGTATTGGATATAAAACAGACAATGTGCCCAAGAAAGATGGATTGCCAAGATCTAAGACAAATTTTGTCAAGAAAGGCATTAAGTGTTACTACTGTCATAGATTTGACCATAGTTCAAATGTATGCATGTTTGCTAGCACATCCGAAGCAAAGGCAAAGAGAAACTGCATGGTTGATGCACACTACATGTTGTTCAAAGATTTCAGGGGGGAAATGAATGTGAAGTTTGTTGGTCCCTCAAATCTAGATAGAAAGCTTAAAGCTGTTTGGGTGCCTAAGTCTTTGCTTGTTAATCCTTTTGGCCCCAAAATTATTGAAACTAACATCGATGGACCCAAAAGCATTTGGGTACCTAAAATCAAGAAATGAATCTGTCTGTTTAGGTGAACTACAAGAGTGGTGGTCGTCATTGGGTAATTGACAGTGGATGTACTCAACACATGACCGGCTCATCAAGGATGTTCACCTCAGTTGAAAAGGAAAGTAATTCTAGTCACAAAATCACTTTTGGCGATAATAGTAGGAGAAAGGTAAAGGGTAATGGTAAGATTGCTATTTCAAATGATCATTCTATTGACAATGTGCTTCTTGTTGATTCCCTGAACTTTAATCTTTTATCGGTAGCACAGTTGTGTGATCTCGGATTCCATTGTACTTTCTCTCTTGATGGAGTAACTGTTGTTGACAAAAATGAAAAGCTTATTTTCAAAGGTTTTAGATTTCAAAATCTTTATCTAGTTGATTTCAATTCTAACTCCTTATGCATCTCGACTTGTCTATTAGCAAAAGCCTCTCTTGGTTGGCTTTGGCATAGATGTCTTGGGCATGTAGGTATGTCTAATCTGAAAAAGCTTTTCAAAAATGAGCTAGTGGTGGGTTTGAAAGATGTAAAATTCAAAAAGGATAGATTGTGCAGTGCTTGTCAAGCCGGCAAGCAAGTTGCAAACTCTCATCCTACCAAAAATATCATGTCCACCACTAGGCCCTAGAGCTGCTACATATGGATGTGTTTGGCCCAACCTCTTATGCCAGTCTAGGTGGTAACTCATATTGTTTAGTCATTGTGGATGACTTCTCTCGCTTCACTTGGGTATTCTTTTTACCAAATAAAAGTGAAGTTGGAAAAATCTTTAAAAGTTTTGCAAAAAGGGCCCAAAATGAATTTGATTGCCCCATCAAGAAAATCAGGAGTGACAATGGAACTGAGTTTGTTAATACTAACGTCATTGACTTTTGTGATGAGTTAGGAATAAAACATGAGCTATCAGCTACATACACTCCTCAACAAAATGGTGTAGTTGAAAGGAAAAACAGAACACTTATCGAAATGGCAAGAACCATGTTGGATGAGTATGGAACTCCAGATGCTTTTTGGGCTGAAGCCATCAACACAGCATGTCATGCAATCAATCGACTCTATCTACATCGACTACTCAAGAAAACATCTTACGAGCTGTTGGTAGGAAGAAAACCAAATGTCACTTACTTTCGTGTGTTCGGTTGCAAGGTCTACATTTACAAAAAGAGGACACACTTAGGTAAATTTCAAAGAAGGTGTGGCATTGGTATTATGTTAGGTTATTCTTCTAAATCTAAAGTCTATAGAGTTTTTAATAATTCAACTGGTTTAGTTGAAGAAACCTATGATGTAAAATTTGATGAATCTAATGGCTCACAAGGTGAGCAGGAGAATCTAGCTGATGCAGGTGAAGATGCCTTGATAGAAGCCATGAAGAAGATGGAAGTTGGTGAAGTAAAACCCAGAGAAGACAATGATGAGAAACCAACAACTTCCACGATGCCTCAAAATGGATCACAACAAGAAGAAGATGAAAAGAATCAAGAAAGATTGAATCTGATAAAGAGTCATCATACTATTGCCAAAGATCATCCCGTGAATCAAATTATTGGGGACTATAGTAAGGGTGTTCAAACTCGATCTAGGCAAGCTTCTTTTTGTGAACATTACTCTTTTGTTTCTTGTGTTGAGCCCAGAACTATAGACGAAGCCCTAAATGATGCTGATTGGATTATTGCCATGGAAGAAGAGCTTAACAACTTCAAGAGAAACAAAGTATGAGACTTGGTGGATCGTCCTAAAGACCACAATGTCATAGGGACAAAGTGGGTATTCAGAAACAAGCAAGATGAAAATGGAGTTGTTACTCGAAATAAAGCAAGATTAGTGGCTCAAGGATTTACTCAAGTAGAAGGTTTGGATTATGGAGAAACTTATGCCCCTGTTGCTCGACTTGAAGCCATACGGTTCCTCCTAGCCTTTGCATGTCATTTCAATATAACTCTATTTCAAATGGATGTGAAAAGTGCTTTTCTTAATGGAATCATTGAAGAAACTGTTTATGTTGAGCAACCTCCCAGTTTTGAAGATTTAAAACATCCAAATCATGTATATAAGTTATCTAAGGCTCTCTATGGACTAAAACAGGCCCCAAGGGCATGGTATGAGAGACTTAGAAACTTTCTACTAGATAAGAACTTCAAAATTGGAAAGGTTGACCCAACACTATTCTCAAAAGATTTCAATGGTGCATTAATGATTTGCCATATCTATGTTGATGATATCATTTTTGGTTGCACTAATCACTCTCTTTGCAAGGAATTCAATGAACTAATGGCAAAGGAATTTGAGATGTCAATGATAGGGGAACTTCCTTTCTTTCTTGGATTTCAAATCAAGCAATTGAAAAAGGGGACTTTCATATCACAAGAAAAATACACCAAGGATCTCCTCAAGCGCTTTAAGTTGGATGAATGCAAGCCACTCAAGACACCTATGGCAACAAACACACATCTTGATCAAGATGTGGGAGGTAAGTCTGTTGACCAAAAACTTTTCAGATCCATGATAGGGTCTTTACTTTACTTGACAGCATCTAGGCCTGATATCATGTTTAGTGTTTGTATGTGTGCTAGATTTCAGGCTGCACCTAAAGAAGTGCATCTTAGTGCCGTAAAAAGGATTTTTGGATATTTAAAGCACACTCCAAGTATTGGCTTATGGTACCCTAAAGGTGCTTCTTTTGAACTTCTTGGCTATTCGGACTCCGATTATGCCGGTTGCAAAATAGATCGAAAAAGCACCTCTGGGGGTTGTCATTTGCTTGGAAGGTCTTTAGTATCTTGGTGCTCCAAAAAGCAAAACTCTGTAGCACTTTCCACTGCCGAGGTTGAATATGTGGCTGCTGGCAGTTGTTGTGCTCAGATTTTATTCATTAAACAAACCTTTCTTGATTACGGCATTAAGTTTGAAAATGTACCTCTTCTTTGTGATAATGAAAGTGCTGTGAAAATAGCAAACAATCTGGTCCAACATTCACGAACTAAGCATATTGAGATCCGACATCACTTTATCAGAGATCATGTTGTTAAAGGTGACATTATGCTTAGTCATGTTGGAACTGAGGACCAATTGGCTGATATTTTTACCAAACCACTGGATGAGGCTAGATTTTCAAGGCTGAGAAATGAACTGAATATTATTGATCTTTCCAATGTTGCTTAAGTCGTGTCTCTCTTTATGTACTGTTTGCTTGTTGGTACTTATTGGAAGTCTTTGGAGTTTTTCACATTAAGGGGAGTCAAGAATGTCCTTCAATGCATCTCTTGTTACCCACTTGTGTTCACAAAAATTAGCTGTGCTGATGCAAGTAAATTATTTTAAGAATAATTTCTAGAAATTGAAAAACTACTAAAACTACTGCCAAATTTCTTACCGTTCTATCTCTCAAGAGTATCTCCTCTATCATCTACAAGATAGATCCTTACTCAAAGAAATGTTAAAAAAAAACTTAAAATTATCTAGCCACTCAGCACATGAGTTCTCTTTATCAAGCTTGAATTTGTCCATAATCATGCCTAAAAGGAGGAACTCATACAAATCAAGGATTTTTTTTTAAAAAAAATATATCCTTCTGTCTCTCTTGATGTTTATTGATTGCTTACAAAGTTAAGATCTTTCTATGATCCATCTTAGTTGCTCTTATTTCCTTCTTTCAAGAGGATCTTGAAAATATCTAAGGGCATAGCTATTTCTTACTTTGCTAACTAAAATTTGCTCTTCCACGACGGACTTAGTTTCAACAGAGAGTTTCTCATCTACGACAGACCACTTTTGCTCAGGATACATTCACGACAGACTGAAGAAAATTAGTCCGTTGTAAATGTCCATTCGTGCAAAATTGGTCCGGCGAAAGTAAGAAACTTACTGTTTTTCTCAAAAATCGGTCCGGTGTGCTCTTGCAACTTTTAGTTTCTGTTTCTTTTCTTTGATTCAAAAGTATTCTCTCCATTATTATTTTTTTTTGCTTATCTAAACTTTAAAATTCTATTCAAAATCTCTTCTAAAAATTAGGACTTATCCTTGCTAATCATTCTTTGCTTCTGAAACCCATTCTCTGCTTTGAATCCTCTTTCTTGGGTTTCACCAACTAGAGTAAAGTGAGGAAGTTGCCTTTTTCACCTACCAACCAATCTCATAAAAACACGCCACCTACATGGGCAGTTACTGTTCTCTGAAGCAGTAACCTCCTGTTAGTTTCTTCCCAATACTCCCTTTTTCTCTCAAAAAGAATCCCAGAAGTTACCACTTTCTCTCCTGTACTTCATCTCTTGAGCAACATTTCTCTCTCCATCGAAGCAAACCCTAACCAGGTGGTGGCAACGGTGCTCCAGTTTGCTCGGGGAAGTGCTTCTAGGACTTGGTAAGCTTTCTCTTTCGTTTTGCTCAAACCATAGACTTAGATATCTTAGTCTTAAGGTCTTTCTTCTCTTCTTTGTAGACCTAGTCTGTTAAGTCAGTTCTTGCGCCTGTCTGTGGTTTAAAAGGCAAAGTAAGTCTGTTGTGTGTTTGACGAAATGCCTAGGAGAAAAGACACAGATAAAAGGAGTCTGATGGATAGATTGGGTGAAATAATGAAAAAGAAGAAACAAAAATCCACCTTTTCGACTCAGTCTTCACAAAGGGCAGTGCATCTAGAAGACACTCACACTCCTGGCAAGGTCACTAAAGTCACAACATCAAAGCCACCTAGAAGAGAAAAGCAACCTGTTGTATCTGATCTTGCTTATGCCTCTGAATCTGATGATGATGAATATGAGCCAAGTGCCGACTTTAGTTCTGAAGAAGAAAACCTTAGCCCTGAGATTGATATGATAATTGGTAATGAGTTGGCAACTCTTGGAGGGAAAAAGTTGAGGTCAATCAGGCTTGTAAGTGAAAGAAACTGGTTCCCTTTTGATAAACCCCCACTAGATGAGAAGTTCATCACACTTCTTCATAAAAACATCTTTTTGGGATATAAGAATAGATGTGACAGAAAAGAGAAATCAATCTTTGTTCTTAGTAAACATCAATTTGTAGACTGGAATCAAATCTGCTCTATAACTGGTTCACACCATATATTGGATTGTGTCAGATCTACTCCTGGGTTAGTTGAAATGGTGTCAAGAAATAATGCCTCATGGAATGAAGATAGAATCCTAGAATTCTATGCGTCCTTGCTTATAAACAAAAGAAGACATTACATCCTCTTCACTATGGATGGAAAAATCAGAAAAGTGAGATCACCTCATTTTGAGTCAGCTATTGGAGCTTCAGGTCCTCAGGTCAACAGAACAAGGATTCATGACAAAATGTTCCCTAGAAATAGATGGAAACAAATTGGTGATATGTCTGATCTTCAGCTCTCTGCACATATCTATAGAGATATCACAGAAGAAAATTTCAATGCAAATAGAGTCAGCAGTTTGTCTGGTGAAGCTAAAATACTCCTATTAATTCTGAGGCACACAATATTTCCAAAGTCTGGATATAAAGAAGGTGTTACTCCAGTTCTAGCTTGGCTGCTACACCTAATCCTCTCTAAGCAACCCATTGATCTAACATATTACATTTTTGGTGAAATGGAGGAGGCTATTTACAGAAGAATGGGAAGTCCATTGCCTTTTGCTCAGCAAATATCTCAAGTGTTGTTAGCTCAAGGGATAATTTCGCAGCAAGAGATAAGTAGATCCTTTAACTGTCAACCCAAAAAGTATAAGTTACACAAGCTTCCCACTGAGATTGCTGCACAAGGACCAAGAGTACTGCCTGCACTAGATGATCCAAGTGATCATGGGGGAAACAGTGATGACAGCCCTGCTCATGATGGAGATGATCAACCTGTTCCAAGCTATCACAGTCCAAGTCATGACAGTGCTAGTCATCTTACTCCAAGCTACCATACAGCCAGTCATCATAGCCATCCTTTTGTTCCCCAGTCGTCAATGCCAGCTGTACCTCCTCAATTTGAAGCAAGTGAAGCTATCGAAATTTTAGGAGATAGTCCTCAGAAGTCCTTGCAACAGTCTGGTGACAGAGATGCACCAACCCAGGTTTACCTGAGCTCACAATCTGATCATAAGGAAGAACCTGTACACAGCTATGGTGGACACTTTAGTCCTAACCATCTTTCTCCAGCTTCAAGCCTTCACCTCCTACCCCCAGCAGTGCATTCAGCCATGGGGTTTCTTTCTCATCATGATGAGAAATTTGAAGGAGATGAACTTGGAGAAATTGATAGACTGCGAGAACTTGCTGTTTCCTCATAATGTTTCTGCTCCACAGCTCTCCCACCACACTGCTCATGAGCATGAAGAAGAAAATCCAGATATTGGACAACATCGTGCATGGAATGATCAACCTGAATGGCTCAATCTTTTTGAGACAAGATACAACACTGATTTGAAGGATGCCCAAGAAAGGTTTGCTGAAGAACAGAGGCTAGCTGCCTTGAGGCACATTGAGCATATGGCTGCTCTCCAGCAATACCATGATCAAGTTCAGCAAACCCATGAGTTAATGAACAAGATATATCAAGAACAGGGCAGAATAAAGGATGAGAATTCCAGAAATTTTGATATGCTCAGGAGCAATCAATGGGATCTAAGAAAATGGCTTACTCAAGTAAACACCAATCAAAATTTGCTCAAAGACAGGGTATATGACATCAATAATAAGCTGAATGCTCAAGAAACTAAATTTAATCAATTTGCTGATTTCTCTAAGAGCATGCTCAAAACCCATGATGATGCAGTCCATGGGGTAGAACATACTCTTCGTGGCTATATAGATCACTTTGATGCCTCAATGACAAATCTGGTTTCAAATCAAGAACAGCTTGGTGACATCATCTTTGACCAGACTATCCCAATTTTTGACTCAGTTCATGAACTTCAAGAAGATTTTCGGAACTGGACAGTTGAATCTCAGCCGGGAGATCCAAATTATCCCAGTTAGCATGACAGAGGTATGGCATCTCCAAAGCACTCAGCAGAAGAACACTCAGAGCAAGCAGAACCAACTCAGTCCTCCCCAAGGCACAATGTCAGCCATCGGGCATCAACCTTGTTCAAAAGAACCTTCTCTAGGCGCAAGAAGTGATATCTTTCTGGCAATTGATGCCAAAGGGGGAGAAATTTAACTAGAAGACAAATTAGAGTAGTAGTAGAAAACAATCTTTTGGTCTCCTTTGGTCTAAAGATGTTTGTGCTTATTCTTTTCTGCTATTTATGCTTGCTGAGTTTCCTTTATAATCATACTATGCTGTTAATGCTTAACTTTTTCTCGAGTAATGACTATAAGTCTAAGCACCTCTTTAGGGGGAGCACTTTCTATTAAAATTATGCATTTGTTCTGTCAGACTAACAATCTTTTGCAGAAGAAGAAAAGCTTTTTTCATCTAAACTCAAGTATGTTGTCATCAATCACCAAAAAGGGGGAGATTGAAAGCATCTAGGCCCCCTAATGGATTATTTAAATCTGATTGTTGGGTTTTGGTGCTTGATGATCAACTAGATTGGTTCTATTAGAAATCATCGGAAAGAAGGACCAAGATTAAGGTTTCCTTGTTCCTAGTTCTTTGACTTGGGAGTTGATTCAAGTCTTTTAGATGTGTTGTTCTAGGTTTCAACCATACTATAAAGAGGGATTATGCATAAGTTCAATATCTTGGTTCTTAGATCTTTTTATTGAGACTACTTGGAGCTTAGACCAATTCTTTCTGATTCCTCTAAAATATCTGGTTTTGAGTTCATATCCCTTTTAGGTCCAATACTAATGCTTCCTTAATTGAACTCAAACAGAGCGTTTCCCGTTTACGCCAGACCAAGTTTTTGGGTCCGGTGCAGATAGCCTTTCCCTTGAAACCAAATTGAGTGCATTATGTTTACGATAGACCAAAAGTTTCTATTCACAACAGACCACTTTCTTTGGTTCGGAGTAAACGTAAAACTTACTGGTTTTTGCTGTTAAAACCAATTCTCTTCTTGATTGATAACCAGTAAGTTTGCCTTTTACGACAGACCAAGTTTTTCAGTCTGTCGTAAACGTGTCTTTCATTGTTTCACAACGGACCAATTTTTGCTCAAAGCATGTGTACGATGGTCCGTCGCAAATGCATTTTTCGCTGATTTGGGTCCGGAGTACATTGAGTCTCTTGTATACTTTGTCAAACCTTGTTAGATACAATCATTTTGAGTTGTCTTTTCAATCTGATATTGGTAAACGGCTACTTTTTGCCAATAACGGCTATTTGCTTCCTGTAGCCTATATAAACAGTTCAGAGGCTCACCAAAACCATAACTTATACATCTCTTTGACATCTAACATCCCAAAAGCTCAAAAGCTCTCAAAGAGACCAAGCTCAAACTCTGAAAACAAAATCTTACACTCTTATAGCTCCAAGTGAAGTCTAGTTTCAGAAGTGTCTAGTGAACCAAGAGACATGACTTGTGGATGGTCTATTACTCTTGGAACTAGCTGTTCCTAGACGGTTGAGTGGTGATTGTAGTGCGACCTATCCAACTGTGTTTGTGGAAGGCCATTATCTTTGTGAGAGGTTTGTACTCACCTCACCGGAGTGGTAAAAGAGTCACACTAGTGACAAAACCAGAACTGCTGCAGTTAGTTACTGGTGGAGCAATACTTCTGAGGAAGTGCTCTAACGGGGACGTAGGAGATTTATCTCTGAACCTCGATGAAAAATTCTCTTGTTTCTGTGTTTTGTCTGCCTATGCTTTTATTTCTACTCCTTGATATTTGTTTATTGTCTTTTGGTGCTAAATCTATTTTATCTGTTCTAAATCTGTCAATAAACTTCTTAGTAAAGTTGATAAGTTTTTAATTTGCCTATTCACCCCCCTCTAGGCCATACCGATCCTTTCAGTTTCCAACAAACATATCTTGAGTTCTACAACCCCAAATCAGGTAAACGAGTACATTTTCTCAAATCTTAGAAGATTTCCCATCTTTTTATAAGTATTCGCGAAAACTGAATCGGCCTCTAAAATCCTCTAATCTACAGTTGAACACAATCTGTCCCAATCACGTCACAGATTGGACAGCGTTCGGTAAAACAGCCATAACTTTTAAATGGTTGGATGTAATTTAACTTTCTTGGTGTCCAATTAAAGTTAATTTAATTGCCTACAACTTTCGTAACAGCCGTCCGATCAGAAAACGCTTCTAAAATTTTCGAAATCGAGCCCTAAGCACAAGCATTCAATCTGCTCTAGATCACAACATTGGACAGAATTGCAATTACCCTAATCTCATCTTGGAATAGCACCTATACATGGATTTTAGGTATGGATTCTCCCTTCTAACCAGCATCACAACCCTACAAAATAATCTACAAACACTTACCTCCCTCGAAGAACCACTTGAACGACGAAATCCTTCTTCTCCCGGCCTCGATCTCCTTCCACACGCCAAATCCGCCGAATTATCTCAATTGTGAAGCTTCCCAATAGAGAGATCAACGGAGGGGGAGGGTGTGGCAGCAAAGGAGGCGATGGTTCCTAGCTAGGGCCAGCTAGGAGGTGGAGGGGAGGAGCAAGGTGGAGAGGAGGGGGGGTGGCGGCTAGGTCTAGGTGGGAAGGGAATTGGGGGGGCACTAGGGTTGGGGGCGCCCTAGGGATGCAGGGATGCTGTCCACTTTCCACCTCCACATGGGCCAAGGATGCTCCACCTTCGGCCCAAATAGATCCCCCAAGGCCCGAACTATTTCCCCAAGGCCCAAACACCCGGAAACGGCCCAAAAACATAATAAAAAGTCATATCGAAAGCCACATTCTATAGTGTCACATTCTATAATGTCACAGTTGGTCAGGTTGGTTTGGAATGGTTATCGGATTGGATGGCAAGCCTGAGGTTTGATTTTGGTTTGGTTCCTACTATGGGGAGGTTATGGGCTCGTGGGAGCCCGTAGGGACCACTAGTGCCATCCTCTATGGCCATAGCAAGTGGTATGGAAGATCTCGTCTGCGTCACACTAAGGACTGAACTTGATACTATTACTGGGTCAAACAATACAGCCACATGTGCCAGTATGGGATGGCCTTAGCCTAGTAAATTGGAAAGGATTTGGGTCTTGCATCATTAGGAGGCGAGAGAGTTGGACACACCTGCCGTGTCGGTGTGTTCTAGGGACTCCCTCGTCGAGGCATCGAGGGGGAGTTTTCCCAATACAACGGTAATGCCTACTATGGGGAGGTATGGGCCAGTAAAGCTAGTGGGAGCCCGTAGGGACCACTAGTGGACACCCTCTTGGGACCATACCTAGGGATGCACATTACCGGGCTGATGCAAGGTTTAAATTCCAACCTATCGAAAGGTCTCATCACAATCTAGCAAAACGGGTACGTTGAGTATCGCGTGGCATGGTTGATATGATTGCTAGAATGTGTCATGTGGGTAAAGTGTACAATCTCTGCAGAGATATAAATAAACTAATCGATTAGCTATGCTCACGGTCATGAGCAGCTTGGGAAGTACTGTCAAGTATAGAATTTCTGGTATTGGTTCTGGTCTGGTCTTGGTTCGGTCTCGGGAATGGTTTTGGTTGGAACATGGATGGGAGCTAGATTGGTTAATGGGTTTGGTCGGAAGTTGGTTTTGGAAAATGGATTTGGTTTGGTGGGTTAGTTTGGTTGTCGGTTTGTAGGAAGGGAATGGTTGGAAATTTTGGCCTATGAGCAAATGTTTATGTTTATTGTTCTCATTAAAACAATCTCTTTACAATTGCTTTGCAAATTGCGAATGTTTCGAATCGATTATGTTATTGCAAATAAATCTTGCTTTGTGCTCAAGACAGACTTAGTTTAGAAACTTGTATCCTTTGTTATAGCCTACATCTATATTAATATTTCCATACACTAAAGTCTTGCGAGTACATACGTGTACTCACCGTTTGCTTTAACAGATTTTGGTCAAAGGAAGAAGAAGTTAATGAAGGCAACCTCGACGAGTCGCAGTTCGTTGTGGAGTCCGACGATTTCGCTGAGGGCTAACTAGATTCCTTCCAGTCAGTTGCCTAAGGGGAATGGCACACTGCGCCTTTATTTTGGATTTTCCGCTGTGTTTTATTCTGTCTTTTGGACTTGTGAAGGCCGTGTTGCCTTAACCTGTAATATTAACTAGTTGTAACAACTTTACCTTTCGGATGTAATATATTTACTCTTGCATAGTCGTGACCTGTCTTGTATGACAACGTGTGGGCACTGGGCTACTGATCCAGGGAACCGGTACTAGACACACGGTTGCAAAAAGCTCGAGTTGTGTTCAATCGGTTGGCACGTGCACTCGTGTCAAGTGTCGCCGATCAATTGACCTCAATCCGAGTACGGATTTAGCTTAGCGGTCGGAAGTTGGTACGGGTTGCATTAATTACTAGTCCGATGCAACAATAATGACCCTGTTCGCTAATCTGATTCTGGAGCTCCCACAAGTACTATTAACGATTTTAGAGTGAAGAGTAAAGGAAGGTTGTGAATGACTCAATTCAAACCTTCATGGAGAATTGTTTCGTTGATATGTTCCTCGGTAGGGTTGATTAAATTATTAAGGGGACCACTTGGTGGTTGCTAGTAATTGCTTTTCCTTTTTGAAGTGTATTGGATCTTTCTGTTGTTGGCCCATGAGCGAGTTGTGTCAACCCTTACAGCCCTCACATGAGCTGACTGGGTCCTTACAAGCATGCAATTCAAGTTCATCATTTCTAGCAGAAAGCTTCCTAAGGTGACAACTCATGGCATCAATTTTAGCAAGTAGCTTAGGGCAATTTTCACAAGATGCAGTTGTGTGAGCATGAAGAAAACTAGCACCAACAGGAATAGGATCTGTCGGTGTTTCGTGCACCGGCAGTACGAATTTTTGGTTTAGCGGGGTCGCGTGCTCCCTCTCCCCGAATGGTTGACTCAAGAAGCCAGAGATTTATACTGGTTCGGGCTGAACATCCCTACTCCAGTCCGGGTCGTTGGGGTGTATTGTTCTTGTGAGGTGAAACGGAGGTTACAGGCGAGACGAGGGATCCGATCGATCTTCCTTGTGCTCATCGGGCTCTTTTGTTTGGTTTTTTTCCTCCCCCCTTTCCCCGGGGCCTTGCCTCTCCTTATATATCCGAAGACGGCAGGTTACAGTGGGAGTTTGGAGAGAAAAAAGAAAGGGGTCTTGTACGCCTAGGAGTCTGGTCTTCTGTCTTGTCGTTCGACCGGGCTCCAACTGCCTCCACGCCGAGCTGGTAGCCCTATGACGGGGAGTCTTCGATTGTCTTGTGAGATGGCGTCTTTGCTCCGTACGGACGTCAGTCTCGGTGGTTAATGGTATTTGACCTTGGCCTGATTTCGGGAAGGGGCGCTCCTCTGTGGTGTGTCAGTGATGATGGGACCGGGGCTTGACTTCTTGGCACATCTTCTGACATTCTCGGGAAGGGACCGCCTACCCTGGTACGGACGTCAGAGGGCGTTACTCACATAGAGCGGTTGGCCCTTCACCAGTACGGGTCTTGGTCCTTCGAGCGTTTACCGGAGCCGACCGACCATGCGCCCCGACCTGGGGGGTCCGGGCCCGCCGACCACCTGGGGCTGGCTCCAAACGGTGCCAGGTCATCCCTTCGTGGCCCACAAACCTTCGCCAGAGCTGGTCTGTTGAAGGATGTCAGCCCGCTCGAGGTCTCGGGCTGATGGAGGTACCCATGGTATGGATACTCGTCAGTAGCCCCCGAGCCCCCGTCCGGGTGGGAGAGCCGGTCGGGGGTTCGATCGCTCAGAGATGGCCGCCGGCCTGGAGGTCAGCGACGCTTGTCGGCGCAACCACTCGGCAATCGTGCCGGTCAAGGATCCCGGGTGCGCGCGAGTGCACCCGGTGGGTGTAGCCCCCGAGCCCCCGAGCGGGTCGGAGAGCCGGTCGGGGGTTTACTCGGTCGGAGGTGACCGCCGGCCTGGAGGTCGGTGACGCTTGGTCGGCGCAACTGCTTGGCAGTCACGCTGGTCAAGAATCCCGGGTGCGCGCGCACCGGTGGTAGGAGCCCCGAGCGGGTCGGAGCGGTCGAGGGTTTACTCGATCGGAGGTGACCGCTGCCTGGAAGGTCGATGGCGTTGCATAGCCTTGGCGATCGCTGGCCACGCTGTCAAGAATCCGGTCTTGTGGCGCTTCCGGTGGTGTAGCTCTTGAGCGGTCGAGCCGGTCGGGGGTTTACCCGGTTGGATTCTGGTTGGCCGCGGTTGCGGGACTTAGAGTCGGGTGAGCGACGCGCGTTTACCTACGT
The DNA here is from genome assembly GCA_036346355.1 of Rhipidocladum racemiflorum. Lineage (NCBI taxonomy): Eukaryota > Viridiplantae > Streptophyta > Magnoliopsida > Poales > Poaceae > Rhipidocladum > Rhipidocladum racemiflorum. Next base: position 55,737,044 of record CM070572.1, on the reverse strand, counting down.
CGGTTTGAACACCGTGCTCGCGCGAGCTGCTGCCGGGCAATCCGAGTGGAACCCTGGCGATCTCCCTCGGGCGGATCGTTTCCAAGTGGACGTAACTCCCGGCGCGGGCGTCCGACCCGCTGTGGGGCGTTCCATGAAAACCTTTCCTTACTCTCCTGTGTCGGGCTACCGGGTCGTCTGCCGACCCAGAGCGCGAGTGGCCGCCACTCATCGATGAGCTCCGCGGGAGAGTGTGAGGTATGGTCTTGGATGCAGGTCACGGTGATTGGGTCATCCGCCAACCCAACTGGAGGCCCTTCTGGGGGCTCACCCTAGCCTGCCCCTCGCTCTGTTTTACGTGTCGGGGCGGCTTACGTTCCAGTCGACTGGACTCGGCCTTCGTAACCCTCAGCACGGTGCCGGGCCTCGGGTGGGAGCCCGAAGGCTGTCCGCCTCACCGAGGCCGGGCGGCCCAGCGGGCCGTATTATACCTTTTCGGAGCGCACCGGTCCGTACGCCCGGCGGAGTCCACGGTGCTGCGCGGCATGCGGCGCGAGGCGGCCGTCCTGTCAGAGCAGTTAATGCTCGGTGGGAGTTAAACGGATTACGGCGCGTTACCGGGGTGGAGATCAAGGTGGCAGGCGAACGGTCGCCGGTTGCGTCGGTTCGCGTGAGGAGGCGCTGGTTGGCGCGAAGGGGCGCCTGTTCCCCGCCCGGTGCCTACAAAGGAGGGCGAGGGTGCCGCGAGGAGGGAGATGACTGCTTGTGCCTTCTGCAAAAAGGAAAAAAAATCAAGAGAATAGGAGAAAAGCTCCCTGCTTCCTTGCGCTTCGCCTCGTCTCCTCACCAGTCTTGGAGATGTCGTGGGTTCCCCACTCGTCTGCGGCCGGCCGCTTCATTGGCCTGGAGAGGAAGGGGTTCCTCCCTCCGCAAGGTGAGTCTGGGTGGCGGGCGCCGCCGGCGGGGACCGCAACCCCCGCGCCGGCCGACGGGGAAATCATCACGCTCGCCTCCTTCTGCGAGCATGGATTTGGCCTCCCCCTTCACCCGTTTGTCCGCGGGCTGCTGCACTTCTACCGAGGGGAAGTGCACCACCTGAACCCCAATGGCGTCCTCCACATCGCGATCTTCATCACGTTGTGCGAGGCTTTCTTGGGGATTGAACCCCACTGGGGGCTCTGGAGGCACTTTTTCTTCGCGCGGCTGCCGTTCGGCGCGGCTGGCCCCCTAGGCGGCCTCGCCATCCAACTGCGCGGCGGCCGCAAGCAGTACTACATTGACGTGAATCTGCCGACGTCGAACCGGGGGTGGCATAGCGAGTGGTTCTACGTTCAGAACCCTAGCAACAGCGCCCCGGCCGTTACTGGCAGGATGCCAGGGTCGGGCTCCCACTGGATTTGGGGTCCCAGGTCGAAGGAGAAGAAGAAAGTGGAGGTGATCCTCGAGCGGCTCAAGGGTCTGAAGCGATGAGGCCTGTCGGGTGAGGTGGTCGCCCGTGCGTTCATGGAGAGGCGCATCCAGCCTTTCAGGGATCGGGCGTACCCCATGTTCCAGTACACCGGGGTGTCCGACCCCATGAGGTCGTCTGCGGCGGAGCTTCCGGGGTCGGAGGTTTTTGCCCGCGTGTAGGCGGTCATCGTCGTGGACAACACTGAGGCGGTGGGCGAGGTGCCCGCACCGTTCTCGGCATAGAACCCGCCGAACTTGGTAGGTCGGGGGGGTGTTCCTTCTTTCCGCCTTTTTTTTTCTGGCTCCATCCGCTGCTTACCTGGGTGTACTTCCGTAGGGACTCGGCGGCATGGTCTCCCGGGCCCCCCTACCGGGGGAAAAGGAGGCAAGAGCCATAGCGCGCGCTATCGCGGAGCAGCGCGACGCTACCCTCCAGGCCCGGAGGGAGGAGAAGAAAGCTGCGAAGGAGCAGAAGAAGAAGGAGCGCGTGGACCGGTCCGCGCGTGGCGAGGAGGTCTTCGACGAGACCTTGAGCGACGACGATGAGGAGTCGACCTCGAGCGAGGGCAGTCCGAGCGCTAGGGGCTGTCCAAGTGCCGGGGGCGACTCGGGCGGCTCCGACGCGGGTTCCGACCGAGGAGTCGGTGCTTGCAGTCCCGAGGACGACACCCCGAGCTCGGGGTTCGTTTTGAGGCGGCGGAGGGCCACCACTCCCCCGCGCGGGGGTCCGGCAAAAAGAGGGCGTGGGGCGATTTTCATCCGCTCGACGCGGTAAGTGTTTTGCCCCCCTTTTTTTGACCAGCCTTTGGTTTTCTTGCGCGACCTCAAGCCGGACTTGCTTGTGTCGGGGGCCATGCGAGCACGGGGGTGGTGCTGAGCCCTACCTCGGCAGCGGGGAGCCGCGTTTCCCTCCTCCCGTCGGCGGGGTCCACGCCGTCGACCGTCCGGAGCGGGGGCTCCATAGGTGCGGAGGTGGCGCCGCCGGCGGGGGACCGTCGGGGCCGACGCCCACCGAGACGCCGGTGAAGGGAGTCCCACTGGCGCTGCTCCCCTTTGCGACACCGGTCGAGAGGGGCCTGCCGGGGCCGTCGCCTATCCTGATGCCGCCGGAGGAAACTCCGCTGGAAGTCCTGCCGCCTCTGCCGCCGGGGCAGCCGCCGGTCGGGGCAGTTCGTGTGTCGCGTGAGGCCCCGCGACCGGCTGTCGGGGATGTACCAGGGGGGCAGGATGCCAGGGGAACGCGGCCGGCGCTCGCTGTGCTGACCTGGCCGGGCAACGACCCGTCCGGAGAGCCGTCGTTCGTTTTGGACGACGAGGCGGAACGCCGGGACTGGAACACTCTGGAGTAGTGTGAGAAGGAGGTTGAGAAGGAGATGGGGCGGATCCGTACTGACCTTCTCCGCGCCGTTGACGCTTCCTCCCGGGCGATGAGCTCCATCGTTCAGGAGTCCCGCCCGGTCGTATCGGTAAGGCTGGGGAGGCTCGTCCTTTGTAGTCTTTGAACGAAGTTGAGACTGACCGGGCAGGTAATTTCTTGCAGCGTATGATATCCCGGGCGGTGGAGAAGTCAACCTTCCTTCGGCGCTTGCACAGTCGGGGGAGTGCGGCGGAGGAAGGGTTGCGCGGCGCCCAGGAGGCGCTCTTCGTCGAGCGACGGAAGGTCACTGCTGCCGGTCAACAGTTGGGTGAAGTCACTGAAGCCTTGCGAGAGGCTCAGCGGCTAGCGCAGTCGCTGAACGGCGAGGTGGAGGAGGCCAGGTCATCCCTGGCGAAGGCCGAGAGGGCCAAGACTTCTGCGGTCCGCGCGGAGGAGTCCGCTCGGGCGGAGGCCACCCTTTATCGGGGGGAGTGCGAGTCGGCCCGGAGGGATGTTGACAAGATGCGCGCCGAGCGGGACCTCGCTCGGGGGGAGTTGGCATCGGCGCGGGAGCTTGTCGACCGTGCTGCGGCCGATCGGGAGGCGCGCAATAAGGCCGAGGAGGAGCTTCGTGCCAAGGAAGCTTCCGTGACCGGTGAGTAGTCCGGTCTCTCGGTAATTGTTGTAGCGGGCGTCTTCTGACGCTATTTTGTCCTTGCAGAGCTGCGGAGGGACCTCAGCGACATGCTGGAGTCACGAAGGTTGGCATCGGAGCAGCGGGACGCGACGGTCGAGACGCGAGACACGGCCCTTTTGGACAAGCAGGTGGCGGGGAGGGAGGCGGTCGACCTGATAGCCGAGCTGACGACCCTGCGGGTAGCTAGCCAGGCCATCTGCGACCGGCTATTTGGGCTTACTCCGGGCCCAAGCTCTATCTCCGCCCTGCTGGGGACGGTTCCCGAGCGCGTCGAAGCTTCGATGTGGGAGGCGGCGGTGCTCGGCGCTTCCTCGGCGCTGGTCAATGCCATCTCTTACTATGATGGTATCGACCTTGAGATGGTCGGGAGCGGGGTCACCATGAACCGGAGCGACGAGGAAGTCGACGCCTTCGCGGTCCAAGTCGACCCGTGCGCGCGGGAGATCGCCGAGCGGATTTCGCCGCGAAGTATCCTCCGTCGAGCAGGAGACCAATAGTTTAGATTATGCTTTTTCTGCTGTTTCTTTTGAGATGTAGATAAAAATGAACGTGGCGTAAACGCAAATGAACCCAGCCTGTTGGGTCGCCTTAAGTTTCCACTTGCTTCATCTCACGTTTCTTTTTTATGCGATTGACAATCCTACGACCGTAGCCACGGGACCCGCGGGGGCGTCCCGAAGAGATAGGTATTTGTACTGATCACATTTAAAAAACGCAAGGCGAGACAAGGACTTAGAGTGCTCACTTCGCGGGGAGGGGGTGTTTTCGACCGGAATTGGTCTTCCTTTAGTTCAGGTAACTTCCTTTCCTCGCGAAGTGCCCGTTTGGTTGGTCGGATTGCTACCCTAAGTCGGGGTGTCCCGAACGGCCTTGGCCTCTCTTGCTCGGGTAACTCCTTTTTTCGCGAAGTGCTACTTCGAAGCTGTAGCCACAGGGGCGTAGGCAGCGGCACTTGGGTCGAGGATAAAGAAGTCACTGCGAGGAAGATGGTTCAGTCGGTCAGGAGGCCGACCTGGGTCGAAAAAGGATCGCTCGAACGGTCAGGCTGCTGACCTAAATCAGAATGTCCCGACCGGCCTCGGCCTCTTCCTCGGGTAACTCACTTCTTCCACAAAGTGCTACTTCGAAGCCGTAGCCGCAGGGGCGTAGACCGCGACACTTGGGTCGAAGAGGTTACCGTGAGGAAGATCGTTCGGTCGGTCGGGTTACTGACCTAGTTTCGGTGACCTAGGTTACCGACCCAAGGGGTTGTATGGCAGTCACCGACCCAGGTAAATGGCGACCCCGAGTGGTGCGGAGGGGCGGAGGTGTAGTCGCCGTGTACCAGTTTGCGTTCGGGGCAGACGAGTGAAAACATGAATGAGACGAGTTTTTTAGGATAAGACCGACTTAACTTGCCTGGAGGGCCGTGCCGATCTTGGAACTGGCGTTGGACGCCTCGGCTTCCACTTCCCATCGTAACTCGAGGTGCTTCGTCTTCCGTGCCGCGGGCTATAAAGGGGGTGCGCCGGCGTCTTCGTGAGCTTTACCAGAACTCGCTTGCTCCGCCCCCGCCACAATGGACCGCTACGCCCAGCTCCTCAGGCAGTCTTCTTCTCCGGAAGAGGCCTGGCAAAGGATGGTGGCGGAAGTTGAAGCCGACGCCGTCGTCAGGGATGCGGAGCAGGTGGACGCCCTGATCGCGGCCGTTCCTCGCCTTCGGAAGGTGAGGACGCCGCTGATCGAGGCGCTGACCGAGCGGCGCCACATGCATTTTGGCTGGATCGGCGCGCACTTAGAGTTCTGCCGTGAGTGACGGGAGGCTCCGATGTGGGCGACAAGCCGCGATGGGGCCGGGCGCCTTCGTGTAAATAAATAAAAGCAATTGCTTTGTTCTGCTTCCTTCTTCTGCCTCGCTGGTTTTTCTTCTACGTGAGCTTACTCTTTGCGTGGTGTGCGCTTCGACGACCGTAGCCTTTAGGGACCGCAATGGGTCAAACGTAGGTCTGAGGCTGCGCTAGTGCGAGCTTGCTCGGGGAAAGGGCTATTCTGACCAACTGTTGGTCGCTTCCGCACGTGTGGTTACGGCGACCCGTATGACATTATTTCAGGACTCCCGCTGCCGAGGCAAAGGTCATAGTGCTTAGGGTCAACAAAACCAAAGAGGCGCAAAAGAATGGAGGGAACGATCACCGGGTCAGATGACCGACCGTTGTGATTTCTTGAATTGGGAACTTGTGGTACAAGGAGAAGGGAGGTCTGCTAGGGATAGAACCTTCTCAGCTTCTCTATGTTCCACGCGTTCGCAAGGAGGTCTCCGGCGTCTTTGAGGCAAAAGGTTCCGGGTCGGAGGACCCCCGCGACGGTGAAAGGACCCTCCCAGGGCAGGGAGAGCTTGTGCCTGTCCTTCGCGGACTGGACTTGGCGTAGCACCAAGTTGCCGACTTCGAATGACCGGCCGCGAGTCAGTCGATTGTGGTTCCGGCGTAGTGTCTGCTGATACTTGGCCGACCGCAAGATTGCGACGTCTCGTGCTTCGTCGAGTTGGTCGAGGTCGCCCTGCTACGCTTCCGTCCCCCGCGTGCTGTCGTAGTTTTGCACTCTTGGCGCGCCGTACTTGAGGTCGGTCGGGAGGACGGCCTCTGCTCCAAACACTAGGAAGAAAGGTGTGAACCCGATCGATCGTGTTGGCGTGGCCCGCAGGCTCCAAAGAACGGGGGGCAGCTCGACGGCCCACTGTCCTGCGAACTTCTTCAGTCGACTGAAGATTCGCGGCTTGAGCCTTTGAAGGATCATGCCATTGGCCCGCTCGGCCTGACCGTTGGTGTGAGGGTGCGCAACCGTCGCCCGGTCGACTCGGATGTTGAAGTCGTCGCAGGACTCGAGGAACTCCTTTCCTGTGAACTGCTTTTCGTTGTCGGTGATGATGGAGTTGAGGACTCCGAAGCGTAGATAATGTCGCGGAAGAAGCTTGCCGCCTGCGCCGAGGTAATAGTTGCCAGCGGCTTAGCTTCTATCCACTTCGTGAACTTGTCCATGGCGGCGAGCAAGTGAGTGAAGCCCCCGGGCGCCTTTCTGAAGGGCCCGACCAGATCGAGCCCCCAAACCGCGAAGAGCCATGTGATGGGGATCATCTGCAGGGCTTGTGCGGGGAGGTGTGTATGCCCGGCGAAGAATTGGCATCCTTCGCAGGCGCAGGTAACCTTCGTTGCGTCGGCCACGGCGGTCGGCTAGTAGAAACCTTGCCGAAAGGCTTTTCCTACCAGGGACCGCGGCGCGGCGTGGTGTCCGCAGACTCCACTACGGATGTCGAGCAGGAGAAGCTTCCCTCGATCGACCAGGATGCACTCCTGGAGGGTCCCGGAAAGGCTCCTCCTGTAAGGGTTCTTCTCGGCCTGGACGAAGGATTTGGCCCGCCGAGCGAGGCGCTGAGCCTCGGTGGCATCGGTGGGGAGCGATCGTCTGTCAACCGGTTGATGAAGGGTTGCCTCCAGTCGGACTTGTCGTTGAGGACACTCGGGTCCGACCCAGGCGGATGCACCAACCTTGGCTGGGCTCTGTTGACCCCATGAGGGGGAGTGGCCCAGGCGACCCGATGTCGCGCCCGGATGTCGGGGTTTGGAACCCTGGTCGTGCTGAACGACAGCACGCTTGACCAGCCCCCAGAGGTTCTGGTAGGTAGCCTCGGCTTTCGGGTCCGTTGGCTCAGGTAGCCCACGGAGCAGTATTGCTGCCGGGGCGACATTCTGGTTGGCGTGGGGGAAGAACGGAAGGTCGCTCGTTCCCTTAGCCAGCTGTTGACGCACCTGACGCACGCGGGCACGCGCGCCAGAAGCAAGTGGCGGCTCGGGCCGACGTTGCTCCAGGTCGGCCTGGAGTTTGTCAAGCTCGGCTTTTCAGGCTCCTGGTTCTTCGCGCTGCTGCTGGAGGTCGGTGAGGCGATGCTGGCGGTGTGCATCGTCTTCCTGCCGGGACCTTTCCCGCCGCGCTTCGTCGTGCGAGAGGTGGGTCCCAAGGATTGCGGGGGCGGACGATGGCCCCGTCGCGCCCGCCACGTTGCACTTTCCGAGAGTTCATCCTGCGTGGGGGGCGCTCCCTGTCGGAGCTGGATCCTTAGCGGGAGGAGTGAAGTAAGCGTGTAGCCGGTCATGGCCACGAGTCAAGAGCTCGCGAAAGGCAGGACCGTCGTCCCGCGTAGGTCGCACATAGCGTCGCCGGAGGTGATGTTAGTGCGCGACGAGCCCGCCTGTGAGGCCCACTCGGGGGCCTCAAGGCGGAGGTTGCCGAGAACGTCGGCGACCGCGTCCAGGCTTGTGGGAGGTGCTCGGTCCCGAAGGGTGGCGGGGATGAGAACGGGCTCCCCTGCCGCTGTGACGACGAGGTCGAGGGAGCCGAAGCGGATCCAGCCCCTCGACGCCGACGAGTCATCGCGAGAGAAGGAAGCCATCGGGGAGGAAGATGGGAATCCGAAGGCGAGGATGACGACGCGCGAAGGCCCCTACCTGGCGCGCCAACTGTCGGTGTTTCGTGCACCGACAGTACGAATTTTTGGTTTAGTGGGGTCGCGCGCTCCCTCTCCCCGAATGGTTGACTCAAGAAGCCAGAGATTTATACTGGTTCGGGCTGAACGTCCCTACTCCAGTCCGGGTCGTTGGGGTGTATTGTTCTTGTGAGGTGAAACGGAGGTTACAGGCGAGACGAGGGATCCGATCGATCTTCCTTGTGCTCATCGGGCTCTTTCGTTTGGTTTTTTTCCTCCCCCCTTTCCCCGGGGCCTTGCCTCTCCTTATATATCCGAAGACGGCAGGTTACAGTGGGAGTTTGGAGAGAAAAAAGAAAGGGGTCTTGTACGCCTTGGAGTCTGGTCTTCTGTCTTGTCGTTCGACCGGGCTCCAACTGCCTCCACGCCGAGCTGGTAGCCCTATGACGGGGAGTCTTCGATTGTGCCGACGAGATGGCGTGCTGCTCCGTACGGATGTCAGTCTCGGTGGTTAATGGTATTTGACCTTGGCCTGATTTCGGGAAGGGGCGCTCCTCTGTGGTGCGTCAGTGATGATGGGACCGGGGCTTGACTTCTTGGCACATCTTCTGACATTCTCGGGAAGGGACCGCCTACCCTGGTACGGACGTCAGAGGGCGTTACGCACATAGAGCGGTTGGCCCTTCACCACTACGGGTCTTGGTGCTTCGAGCATTTACCAGAGCCGGCCGACCATGCGCCCCGACCTGGGGGGTCCGGGTCTGTCGACCACCTGGGGCTGGCTCCAAACGGTGCCAGGTCATCCCTTCGTGGCCCACAAACCTTCGCCAGAGCTGGTCTGTTGAAGGATGTCAGCCCGCTCGAGGTCTCGGGCTGATGGAGGTACCCATGGTATGGATACTCGTCAGGATCAATAGAACATGTGCCAGTATCCTTCGATCTAAGAACCTCAAGATCAGAAACCACACTATCATGCAAGGTCCTTAGGTTCTCCAACTCCACAAGCAAAGCATCACAAAGAGTACAGCTATCAGAGTCTCGGGAGGAACATGATTTAAGTGAAGCTAGCTCCCGAGACAAAGTACCTACTTCCTTCTCTAACTCCATACACCTAGCTCTAGATCTAGCATGAAGTTTTCCTAGCTTGCAGAAAGCATCATTGAGCTGGTCATAGGAGGGTACCTCATTCATGTCGCTGTACAGCTCGGAGTTGCTGACGCCGTTGGCGTTCGCCATGAAGCACATGCCGGAGAAGTCGTCGCCGCCCTTTGTCTTCTCTTGCGGTTCATCCTCGCCTTCGCGCTCCATGTCTCCGTGTCGGAGAAGTCAACATCGTCTTTCTTCCCAGCTTCCTTCATATCTTTGGATTCTGACTGGTTCCAATTTTCTCGTGCGAACCTTTTCAAAGTGAAGCAATCTTTTGCCACATGTTTTCCCTTCGGGTGGAAAGGGCATTGGCCATTCATTACTTCGTTGAATTATTTGATCTAGGGAGCTCATCTGTAACACCCCAAAATTTTGCTTTTCTTAAATTCATGTGTGATTTGGCACTTTGGTGGATTTTTGGAATTTTCTGGAATTTATTTGGATTTATTTGGAATTTATTTGAATTTATTCCATTTTGAAATAATTAAAGAATTTAATTTTGCACATAAAATTTTGTTGGAAATATTTTACTTGAGTCCAAAATGATCCAAAATATTTTCCAGAATTTTTCTGAGTTATTTGCTATTTTTAATGAATTAAATGAATTACTGGGAATTATTTTGAATATTAAAATCGCTTGGGTTTAATCTTGTTCCTCGGTCCGAGTCGGACTCGAGTCCGAACGAACCCGACCGAGCCAACCGCTTCGATCAAACCAAGTCACCGAACCCAAACCGAACCCTAATTCTCCGACCAGTTGGATCAAGATCCAACGGCCGAATCGCCCGTCTGCCGATCGGCCGTGTCCGACCGAACCCGTTCGCGCCCGATCCGATCGGGGCGGCTGATCGGGACACGTGGGCCGGTTCTCGTCTGTCTTCCCGTCGAAGTCCGCGCCGGAGAAGCTCCGCCGCCGCCTCAGGGTTCGCTAGGGTTCCGCGCATATCGCGGACGTCGAGGCCTTATTTAAGGAGACGACCCGCGCCGTAATCACCTTGCCCTTGCGCACCGATTGCCTCGATCCGTTCGCTCGAAAGCCGCAACCACGCTCAGCGCAATTGCTCGCCGGAGTTGGACCTAGGGTTGCTTGGGTCTTTGCCTCGCTCACGCCGTCCGCCACTTCCCGGGGCATTGGAGATCGGATCAGAGACCCCGGCGAGACGCACTTGCGGACGCGTTCTCTCCTCGCCGGAAACCCACGGGAGCGCGCGCTACGCATCGTCTTCCTCCTCTCGCCGAAGCTAGCACCGCCGCACGCCGTCAAGCCCCGCGAAGGTCCTCAGCCGTTCGATCCCGATCAACGGTCCAGGTTAGCCCACGTCACCTCCCGTGTAATTCCACGTTGCGGTTTTAGATTCAATCTCCGCCGTTGGTTTTAGATCGTACGGGTTAGATTGGATCGAGTGTTATCGGGTAGATCTGTCCTTAGCCGTCGGATCTTAATCGTGTGTCCCTGCTTGAGCCACGTAGCCGCTCCACTGCACCGTAGCCAAATTCTTTAGGACCGTTAGATCGAAATCCGACGGATCGGATTACGACACGTGTGCCTAGCCGCACCCACGCGTGTGGGCGCGTGTCCCTGACACGCGGGCCCCGCAAGTCAGAGGGCCCACGCGTCAGCCACGTTTGCGTGAGACCCCGCACTGACAGGTGGTCCCACCTGTCAGTCTCATCCAAGCCGTGGGCCGGGTGTCACCGTGGACTCAGTCCATGGACCGAGACACGTGGCAGCACCCGGGACATGCCACGTGGCATGATGACGTCATCTTTGGCGTCATCACGGACCGTTCGGTCTTGGCGTCAGCAGGTCACTGTGGACCAATCACAGGATGACACGTGTCCATGCCGACGCCAATAATTAATTTCCGAAAAAGAAAATGATTTATTAATTCGAAATATTGATTCAAATTTGGATTCAAACTTCAAACGCTTATAACTTTTGCGTTTCAACTCCGATTTGAGTGATTCAAATTTCTAAATTTGTATAAAAATGAGATCTACCTAAATATAAATTTTATTTAATTTTTGGACTAAAGTTTTTCTCTGCAAAATTATTTAATTGATTATTTAAACTTTAAATAATCATAACTTTCGCGTCTTAACTCCAAATTTGTGATTCCAGTTTCTAAAAATTTGTAAAATTATGTTCTTTCTGTTTATGGATTTTATTTGGATGTTTGGACACTTTTTGCCTATTGTTTATTCGTGTATTTGCTATTTGCACGCTTTACGAGTAGACGCGTTGAAGTCTTAGGAAGGATTCGAAGGAGAAGTATTAACTCAGGATCCAACTCAAGACCAAGAACAAGTACTTTTTGAAGGCAAGTTGTGCTTTGACCATGTTGATCCTATTTCGAAATCTATTTTGATTTAAACTATTGCATGCTAGTTCAATTAGAAAAATACTTTGTTTAAACATGGGGGTTAGATAAGTACCAATTTCTTTGTATGACACCTTGATTATCTAAGTATGTGCCATGACCCTTTGTCACCCTAGTTGTGGTTTACTAGTTGGACATTATTAAATTGCCAACATGGGTTTAGGCCGTTGTAGTATCTTGCTTAGACACACTTTCGTGCTCATAACATGATTTTGGATAATCAAATGCTAATATTGACTTAATGATATCTTGAACCTGTTTTGGAAAAGTATCATGTGATGTTGATGGCACGTGGTGCATGGTAATCAAGCGGGGTTTGATAAACAATTTCGGCCGGGGCATGTGGCAAGAGTAATCAGTGGGCGATTGTGGCGTTGGGAATGTTGATTTGGTTCTTGGGTAGTCTTGCCCTGGTCACCCTAAGGACTTAACCTTGCAAGCCTTTGAACTGGGTCTAATGTGCAACCACATGTCCGTAATGGGACGGACCTAGTTGACTAAGTTGCTAATAACGACTGTGGGACCTCGGGAGGTCAACTACACCCTTTGTGTAAGTTGTGCGGGGAGCGTCTGGGTGAGGCCAGTACCCATCTAACGGTTGATTGGCCTAGACTTCGCCTTAGCGAAGGGAAGGGTTAGTCTTGCAATAACCTGGAGGACCACTTGTATTGTTAGAGGTTTCGAGAAGACTTTGTTCACTGAACTCGCCTTTGTGGTGTTTGACTGTATCTTGTGGGTAAAGTGCATAACCTCTGCAGAGTTTAGAATCTATTCGAATAGCCGTGTCCGCGGTATTGGACATCGCTCGGGAATTACAATCAAGGGTTAGATTTTCTCAAAAATAACTTGGATTTGGAAAGTTGGGATGGTTTAATAATGAAGATGATGGAAATGTGGTTTAGGATGGGGAAAATGTTTATTAAACTTCTTGAAAAGTTATTTATGCTTTACTTATTTCTCTTGCTTTTGAATCTACTTATATTATTTGTCAAATCTTTGTTTCTTTGCAAATATACCTTGAGCTATTCCTTTGTACCAAGCCATGCATATAGTATCTTAGCTTGCATTACATTGCATGACTTGCTGAGTACCAAGTACTCACCCTTGCCTCAACACAATATCGGTTGAAGAGGAGATTACGCCACTTTGGAGGAGGAACTCCAAGAGGATCCGTCTACTTAGGGAAGCGAGCCCGGTCGATTGCCTGTGGTATCTTTGGATGGCGCCACGGCTATTTGATTTTCATTGCTATTATTTCTCTTTTAATAAGTTTCGCCTTGCGAGGCATACATTTGTAACTTGACCATAAGGTCGAGTAACCAGTTTGGTTATTTAAATAAAGTACTTTGATAATATCGATTGGTATGATTGTGATATTTACCAATGTTAAGACTGTGTGCACTAGCGCGTTCCTGGACTAGTGCTGAATACACAGAGGGTCCGGATTTGCAAATTCGGGGTCCCGACATCATCCTTCCGCGCTCGGCTGTTGCGACCAAATCCTCACCCTTCCGTTTTTCCCCTTTTGCTTCGGAGGTTCGGTGTGATCTTTTTTGTCTTTTTGTGGGGGTCGATCCGCTCGGCGTTCCGCTAATGCGTCCGACGCAGCTGCATAGCGATCGGCCAAGGCGAACATCTCCCGAGCCGTGGTTGGTGGTTTATGAAACATCTTTTTGATGAGATCGGGGTCGCTGACGCCTTTCTGGAAGGCCGCTACGACGACTGCATCTGAGACGTCTCGAACAGTATTTTTTTTTGAGTGAATTGCCGGATGAACTCCCTCAGAGATTCATTCTTCTTTTGATGGAGTTGGTAGAGGTCCCATGGGGTTCCAGGCTTCTCAAAAGTGCCCTAAAAATTCGTGATGAATTGGTCACAGAGGTCTCCCCAAGAGTCGATGGAATCCCTTGGAAGCCCTGTAAGCCATGCTTGGGCCGAAGGAGCCAACATGACCGGTAGATAGTTCGCCATCATGTTGTGGTCGCCTCCGGCCGCTTTGACTACAAGGGAATAGACCTGCAGTCAGGCTTCTGGGTCTCTTTCTCCATCAAACTTGGTAATGCCTTTCGAATTAAAACCGTCCGGCCACTGTACTCGGCGGAGGCGAGTAGTGAATGCTCTAATCCTGTCAATAGGCCCCTCGTCGCGTCGAGCGCGATGGTCATCCCGGTGCGGGCTGTGTCTGCTTTTGTGATTGTCGTAGTCGGAGGCCCGATTGCGGAGATGTCGGCTGTCCTGGTCACGATCAATGCCAAAACTTTCGCGGTCGTCGTCCCGATGGCGCCGCTCGTCATCATCCCGTTCCCACCTTCTAGCATCAAGGTCTTGGCGAAGGTCGCGGTGGATGACGGAGCGAACGTCCCTGTCGCAGGGGGACTTGCGCCGACTGCTTTTCGTCCAACTGCGACTGGTCCGACTGCTAGCTGTGTGGGTTTCTTCTCCTGTACGTGGGGGCTTCGTCGTTTTGACCCACTGGTTGTGCTGAATTTCTGCAGCCGTCACCATGGCTTTGACTTGTGCCATGATCAGTGCAGCTGGGCTATTGGATTCGATCATAGGACCCAAGGTGTTGAGGAGTGTCTTGGTGGCCATGATATTTTGCTGCGGAGTTTGAAAAACCAACTGGCTCCCTATTCTAGCGTGCAAGATATCTTCGTTGATGTTCCGTGCCCGATTTTGAAGTGACCAGGCGCGATCATTTTGGTCTTCATGCCGAGCAAGTTCCGTCTCGGTTTCTTCAGGTCCCCGCCGATTCTGAGATTCGGGAAGACTGCTTCCGATCACAAATACCAAACGGAGACTGGGAAAGCTCTCGGACAAAACTTGATCTGAGTCGGGAGAGGTGAGGGTGCCATGCTCGTCGGCGACGAAGTGTAGACTCCCAAAGCAAAAAACCTGGCCTGGAGCGAAGGTGATAACGTTTTCGAAAGCCATCGAGATCGCTCGGATTGATCTTCGCGCTGCCCCTACCTTGCGCGCCAACTGTCGATGTTTGGTGTCGGCAATAATCTTAGGGGGGGTGAATTTGTGGGGCAAGACCCTGGATCAGGATCTCGATGGTAACACAAGACAAGGAATTATACAGGTTCAGACCCTCGACGGTGGAGGTAATACTAATACCCTAGTCTTGTGTTCTGGGATTATGTGTTGTATGGCTTATTTCTGTGTCTCTTCTTGGGGTCCTCCCACCCCTCTTATATACAGGGAGGGGGGAGGAGTCCAACTCGGTTACTAGAGCATGAGTCCGAGTTGATTACAAGTAAAGGAATCGTATCATTCCTTATCTAGGATAGCTTCCCTTACGGTTACAATCTCTTCTTTCAGTTATAACGAGGTTGATTCTACGAGATGTTCATTCCTTTCTCGCACGATCTACTTAGACCTTCACGTGTACATCCAGTCCTTATATCCTCCACAGTAATAGACTTTTTTTTCCATTATTGGAAAAAACTAAAAACTTTTTCGATATTGTTCTGTCATTGTTGGGGAAAAACTAAGATATTGATAGATTTTCATCGGCCTTGATATATATAGTAAACTGAGAACTGAGAAGTTTTTGGATGCTATGTTTTCATTGGCCTTCGGGGGCGGATCCAGACCCCGGGCAGAGTAGGCTGTAGCCCGGGGCCTGGTACCGAAAGCCCACTAAAATTCTACGAAAAATTATTGAAAAATCATTGAAAATAGATATTTAATCTAAAATCAGCTGGCCCAGCCCGAGGCTTGGGCTAGCTCCGCCCCTGTTGGCCTTGATATATATAGCAAATTGAGAAGTTTTTATTATCTCATCAAGCAAAAGAGTTTTGTGGGCTTTGTGGATACCGCGTTGTCCGCATAAAAGTTTTGTGGGCTACAACGTTGATCCACACAAGAGATTGCGGCCAGGTGAGCAAAGCGCTGGTCAGCATGCAGGACGTCCATAGTGGCCAATGGTACACATGCAGGGCGGCCGTTCCGATTGATTAAGCCCATCTAATTCTGCGCCATCCGGCCCAGCCCGGCCCAGCCCATCCAAGGGTCGGGATCCGGAAGCTTCTTCTTCACCTCCTCCTCGCTCGCTCGCCTCCCATTCTCGCCGCCTCGACCTCGCCGTCCTCGTCTCCCGCTCCGGTAATTCCACCCCTCTCCCTTCCAGATCCGATCACATCGGCAATTACATCTCTTTCCTCTCCTCTACCAGATCTCTTCCTTTTACCAATTCTTTACTTTTCTCTGGGGCTAATCGTCGCCGTTTTCTGCAGTTGGAATTGGGTTCTTTCTTGGGTGGTCGCCGGCAACTGTCGCGCGCATGTGAGTGATCCGATCCGACACGTGGTCTAACCTCCGTTTATTGCCGTATTCTCGCGCTAATCCGTGCACAAGCGTCACGCGTGGGTCAAGCAGATCGCGGCATTGGGGGTCCGTATGCCACGGTCGCTACCCCGCGTGATTCCGTTGCCGATGTTCGAATTAACCATGGTTGTAGGGCGTTTCGACTCGTGGATGTCTGTTTATGTTAAGAGAGTTTTCAGAATTTGACAGACTTTAAAATTCGCATTTCACAATTTGACACTCTGGTCCACGGTCATACACACAGACGGTCCTATATATCATTCAAATGTTCTGAAAGGCCTATATGTCATTCAAATGCTCTGAAATGCTTACGAATTGAATGTCAAATTCCGAAATAACACGTTTATGTATACGCTGGGGAGCTGTAGGATCTAGCAATGGTGTTCCAGGGCATGTCGCGTGTCACGAATTCGATGCTGTTGCAACCGTGCATGATGACTGGGGCCTCCATGCTATCGCTAGGAGCAACAGGCTCATCGGGCCCGCCTCGTTGTCATGATCCAAAGGATCAAGGCTTGGATCAAACAAAGAATTGAGAAATTGGCACTCTTGTTGTTGAGGTCCCTGCCTGCTTGTTTGTCTGCCTCCCGATGTTAGTGTCTGTGCAATTGTGCTCTGGCTTAGGCGCATCCGTCCGTGCTGGTTGTGGTGCCCATGTACGAAGCAATAGCATCTGCTTCAATAATTGTAGTTTAGGCGTTTCCTTCATCCTGATGCATCATGCATGGACACAGTATTTAGTTCTAGATTGTCAAAAATGCAACTTGATTACTTGATTGATTATAAAGACCTTGACTTGCCGCATGCTTCTCCCGAGTTATGTGAGCCTCTATTAGTATAACCAAGCCTGCTAGATGGAATCGGTTTTATATATTTTCTGTTTGCATCCATGCTTTCATTCGTGGAGGATAACACAACATTTGGAAACCAAAATGATACAGAATTTTGCGATCCAATTTATGGAAAGCTAGAACCTTAGTATACTGCTGTTGAGCGTTATTGAATTGTGTGTAATGCCAAGAAGTTCCTTGTAATTTCACTTTGAAATGTGTAGTGCTTGTATCTATAATAATTAATTAGTGTCTATTTGTGCTAGTTATCGAATGGAAGAGTTCCAACTCGGTTTCTTGTTATTTTATCTCTTAATCTTGCAATGTATTTCAGGGCGGATGAGGAGGTATCTGACCCGAAGGCGCTCCTAGAGGAACGTTCAAAGGCTAAGTGTGTGTACCAGTGGTACGAATATCAGGTAATGTGTTCAATTCTTATCGATCTTGATCTATGAGCACACAAATGAGATTAATTTATTCTTGTGAATGATATCTCCTATAAATTTTCTATAGCAATGCAAATAATCACAATTACTAGATCTATTAAAGTGTGTTTTTGAGTTATTTTGTTTGTTAAATCAGATAGGATGCTATATGAAGTTGCATATGAGACGAGTTTACCTCGAGTGTTTCCTCATGACACATAAGAAATGTTTTGTTTATATCCTTGTTATATCCTTATCTAAACAATGAGCTTATATTTTATTTATAGAATCTTGTGCTACCTCTAGGACCATTAGAAGACTACCACCTTTTTATCAGATATATTGCCGGGTTAGTACCAGTAATTTAATAGATAATGTAGCTGCGGATATGCCGGGTTCATGCCACGTTTATACCCACTCTTTTTAGCAATAGTAAGTCATCTGTTCCAGTTGATCACAGCAGATGTGGCATTGCATATTTTGCTAGAAGTCTATGAATTAATGACGCAGTTGCTAGCTGCCACAGAACTCACGAGTTACCAGAATTCTACTTAATATGATTTAGTACTGCAGCAAGTAGCAAGCACGCATTACATTATAGCAAATTGGAAAGTTAGCCACCACCCACTATAATTAACTTGTATAGGTAGCAGGTGTTTTTGCTATGTAAATACAAGTATTATTTGTTATTTTGTACCAAGGCTATAATCTAGGGTTTATAATTACATAAAAAACAATTAATATTCAGCGGCTGTTTTGTGTGGTTTGTGCTATGTTTCTGGCTATCTAGTTTCCTGTTGATCTGAGCATTTGAAGAAGTGTTCCTCTTGACTGCTATGGATTATGTTATCTTTTGATGAATACCTGTTGTTCTGCAAGTTCTTATGCCACCTATGTTGTGCACAGAAATGTGTTAAGAGAATTGAAGATGATGAGACCGGGCAGAAGCACTGCACTGGCCAATACTTTGATTACTGGAAATGCATCGACAAACATGTGAGTGCCCCCTGCCTGCATGCACTTATATGTGTCTGCCTTGTTGATCCGAGAAACCACTCATTTCAGTATTTTTTTCTTTTAATTCCTTACAGCTCATGGTAAAACTAGCCTGCTTATGTTGCTTATTTGTACTATGCAGGTTGCTGAGAAGCTCTTTGATAGCTTAAAATGACAAGGAATTTGTTCACTCTTTCTACTTTTTACTCAGCAGTAATAATCATTTCGCTTATGCACCCTATGGACAACTCAGGTGCCTAATATCTGTGCGAAAAGTTTTGCCGGTCGGGTAACATGGCAGTTTTTCCACCCTCAGTTTACATTTCCTTGCTGCCAGAGGCATTGAACCCTCAACAGCAGTTTTCTTACTGCGTTGTTGGCTCAGAATTTTTTGATTCACAATTGATATACTCCCAAGATTGTGTTATTTGTGTGACTGAGCGGTGAATTCTGCTGTTTGCCTTTTTCTATTGCTTTTGTGTTGCAATTTTTACGGGCATATAGCCAATTATCTGGATCTGTTAATTAGATGAAAATTGACAGCTGATAATAAGTGGTAACGATTTGTTAGCTTTTATGACCACATGGTCTGCGCAGAATGCTGGTAAGTAACGCACCTAGAAATTGTTTTTGTTTGTTATGGATGAAATGAAACGTTCTTGGCTCAGTTGCATAAATTATTCCAAAAATTAGTTTGGACCTGATGTGGATGCCACATGTGGACGCTGTTAAGAGCAGTTTGTGGCTGATGTTACCAATGGATGTTCCCTTCCATGAACTTGACTACATGAGTGGTGGGGTGCAGGATCTTGCATGATGATGAGGCTTATCTAGCCTCTTACCTATGTATGGATGTTCCTTGCCCTTCCGTAGCCGTGCAGGGTGTCATCTTATCCCGCCACTGGTGTTGACATGTTCACCGCCTGTGTATTCTGGTAAAATTCCACCTCTGTTTTGGTGAGGACTTGTGCACCATCGGTAGGTAAAGATGTTTACCATCTATGGTATGGGGTTGTCTGGTACATTTCGGAAGGGTAAAATTGAGTTGCAGATAACCTGGTGGTATCCGAGGCCGAATGGTCAATGTCTAGTTCGGTTTAGTTCTCCGTCGCTTGGTGCCTGCCGCATGTCCCTGTTTGAAATGATCTCGACGAGATGCCACTTGTGAGTTTGATCGAGATCATCCGACGTGGAATGTTAAATCAGCTATCTCCAAGCGATGCACTACCGGGCGTATTGAGATCCTCTGCAGTCACCCTTTTTGACGTTGGGTCACTGAAACGGTGAGACCCACACGTCCTAAAGCCCACGTGCAGTGTCAGAGGGAGTGATTGTAGAGGATACGAACTCGCCAACAGGGCTCCCTATCCCCTAAATCGGGGATTCACCGAGACGAACAACAGGCGCTTCCCTACCAGACTAGCATAACAAGAGATTTTCTCTTCCTCTCTACTGCCAGTAGCTTGCTTGGCTAAGGTTAACGCGGTGGTGAACCCCCTCCCTGTCTCTCCACTCATGGAACTTACTTGCTTTTACCATGCCACTTGTGGACTAGGCTATTGGATGCGGCGCCTTCCAGGTCATACGGCTAAAATGTTGCATGGCATGGAAGAGCTTGCCATGTAAAACGAACGCAGACTGGTGGAGCTAGGCTCGGTGTGGATATTGACTAGGCAAAATCATACTTCTTAGGGCTTGTTTAGGAAGCACAAAATCCTGGCCCATCTGCGTGGATAGGCTGATATTTTGGGTTTGCGAGACAAGCCTTAGGGTAGCATCACAATTATGTTTTGATTCTTTCTTAGCAAATGGTTACTTATATTAACTCTATTATTATATGGGGGAGTTTTGGAGGCTAACCAGGGCCTCCACGTCACCTCTCTGCCGTTTTGCAAAAAAAAAAAAACCTATGCTTCCTTCAAATTACAGATAGATCCCTGTAAAATTACAAAAAAAGCTCTCATCATTTTTTAATATTTTTTTACCCTAAACCTGTGAGGGTAAAAACTATTTTTTTCCCCAAAATAGACCATGTATTCTTTCAAATAATGTTTAGGTCCTTCTTTCGTTATTTTACGAAAAAAACTCCCGTTAAATACAAATCTCGAACGAGCCATTTTCTAAATTTTCGGAGTAGCGCTTAGGTCCAAAAAAAATAAAAAACAAATCCCCATCCCTTACGTCCAGGTCCTTTCTCCGTTTTTCCTAGAAAAAATATTTTCGTCAACAGAAATATGTGTATAGCTCTATCTCTAGACTTTTTTTTGCAACTCGATATCTAATATTTTTTTAAACATGTATTATTACTCGGTAAACGCATAGAGTGTTAAACTCGACAAAAGTAGGTTGATATCTCTAATATTTTTCGGAATATGTATTATTACCCGGTTAACACATAGAGTGTTAAATTCGACAAAAAAAAAGGTTGACCGGGTAATAATAGAGTGTTAACCAAATTCGTCAAAAGAAATATGTGTACAACACTATCTCTATATTTTTTTTATAACTCGATCTCTAATATTTTTTGAAAAAAGAAATATGTGTACAACTATATCTCTACATTTTTTTTCAACTCGATCTATAATATTTTTGAAACATGTATTATTACCCGGTGAACGTATAGAGTGTTAAACTTGGCAAAAGAAGATAATTTCTCCATTTTCCCAGAGAAAAAATAGATTTGCCAAAAGAAAATGTGCACAGCTCTATCTCTATAATTTTTTTATCAACTCAAAATCTAATATTTTCGGAACATGTATTATTCGTTTTTTTTTTCAAAAAGGCCCGTTGTTATGCTAATTCCTCGTCGGTTCCTACCTAGCGTATTTTTTCCAAAAAAAAAAAAAAATCAAGAGAACCAAAAACGCTTAGATCCTCCTACTTTTTTTAGAAAAAAGCTACGTTTGATTTCGCACGGCGCGGCATTGTATGCGACACTACCTGGTATTATATGGAAAAGGAATTGGAGGAAGCTCAGTCACATGGCCCACACAACATCATCCTCTTCAAGAAAAAGTCCTCCGAAAATTATGAAATTACGTTTAAGTCCTCCAATCGGCATTTTTTCATAAAAAAACCATGCAGTTTCGCAAATTCACCTACGGTTCTTTCACCTGTTTTTTTTTGCAAAAATCTGAATTTGTGTTTAGGTCCTCGCATCGGCTCTTTTTAAAAAAAGACCCTCTAGTTTCGCAAAATCACACCGATGGGTCCTCCATCGGGTTTTAACCTGTTTTTTTTTTGTAAAAAAGACCCTGTAGTTTTGCAAAATCACGCTGATGGGTCCTCCGTCGGGTTTTAATTGGCTATTTTTTTTTGGCAAAAAGACCCTGTAGTTCTGCAAATTCGTCGACGAGTGCTCCACCCTTTTTTTTTTTGCAAAAAAACTGAATTTGCGTATAGGTTCTCGTATTGGCTCTTTTGTAAAAAAGACCCGTAGTTTCGCAAAATCACGCCGATGGGTCATCTATCGTTTTTTAACCGGCCTTTTCTAAATAAAAAAGACCCAGTAGTTCTGCAAATTTACCGACGGGTCCTCCACCCATTTTCTTTGCAAAAAAATGAATTTGTGTTTAGATCCTTGCACCAGCTCTTTTGTAAAAAAGATCCCATAGTTCTGCAAATTCGTCGATGCTCCATCGTTTTTTTACAAAAAGGGCCCTTGGTCCCTCAAATTCGTCGATGATTCCTAGTCACCGCATTTAAAAAAAACCCAAAAAACCGAAATAACGTTGAGGTTCTCGCACCATTTTTTTTCTAAAATAACCGTCGGACTAAATTTCCCACGGCGCAGCGTAGCACGTGACCATGACTAGTTCCACATTACATCACTTATTATGACTTGAGTTGCACAAAATAGGTCTAATTGGTCTTTTCACACAACACCAGTTTAAGGACTTCTTGTTGCACACTACATCAGCCCGCGCTACGGATATACTCCCTTCGGTCTTCAAAAAACCGATGTTTTGGACATAGATATGGTCTTCAAAGCACAACTTTCACCACTAATTTGTACTTCCTTTTTTTTTATTAAACTACACTATGCTGACAATATTCCTTTTTTTCAGCAGAAGAGAAGAGAAAAGAAGTGGTTAAATTGTTGAACTTGCAATATGGTATGGCCGACTAGCTTGATTTTGACTTTTGCATGAGTTGGGACTCATGTAATATTTGAATCATATGTGTTGCGTGGATGTATAGATGCTACAGATGATTAATGTGGCTGAATATAATAGAGTTTAATTAATGTTATAGATGCAAGTTGTACTAGCTAAACTTGTTTGGATTTTACTCGTGTATGGATGCTTGTATGAATCTGAACTTAATATGTGGATATATAGATTTGATCAAATTTTGGTGCCGAAAGCAGCAACTCTGAACTCATTTTTTTTTCATGATTTCTTTCTGAGCAGTGCTTCTATGCTTTTCCTTCTAGTACAAGTTGTACAAATCTTGAAGCAAGTGAAGGGGTAAGTAAGCACTATCTACCCTTCATTCATGCTTTAATAGTTGTGCAATTTTTAAAAGGAAGAGCATAGATTATTGTTTAGTGATTCATATTTGCACCTATGATTTTCTACCCTTAGTTGCCTTCCCCTGGCACCTATGATTTTGCCGCAGCCCGGAGCGCCACACGCAAACCTGAAATCTCATGCACATTTCACCAACTTTCGCGCCATATATCACACACATTTTCTTCCGAGTTCCAAGATCCATCTCGCCAACACACACGTAAAGAACTACGTACTAGCACTTGAATCTTACTACCACGAATGTACTTACTATATCACGAATTATACATGCATGTCCGTCTAAAAGTCACACGCGGAGATGAAACCTTCCGGCCGGAGAGGCAAGAGAAACGTCGACCGGACAGGCGGCTCTGCCTCGGCGCGGCTGGACGCCTTCTGCGGCGCGCCGAACAGCGACTGACGGCACGTCGGGCACGTGGACCGCGCCAGGAGCCAGCGGTCGACGCAGCGGACGTGGAAGCCATGGTTGCAGTTGGGCAGCACCCGGATGCGCTCCCCGGGCTCCAGGTCGGCCAGGCAGATGGCGCACCCCGGGCTCGGGCTGGCCGCCTGCTGCAGCTGCAGCCCCGCCGAGTACACCAGCGTCGGCATGGCCCGCAGCGCCTTCCGCCGCAACCCGGCCTGCGCGAGCCGCGCCACCGAACCCAGCTCCGGCCGCTCCCCGCCGCCTCCCGCCGCCGGCGACATCCGGCTCGTGCACCGGAGCGCGCACCGCACGATCGAGCTGAGCCCCAGCGCGCAGATCAGCGCGCACAGGAGTACGCCCAGGATCATGACCACGTTCGCGTCGAAGCTGCTCCAGGTGGGAACCCCACCGCCGACGTCGGCGGCAGGAGCCTCCTGTCCCTGTCCGGCTACCACCTGGCTCGCACCGGAACTCTCCCTACGACCGTACATCGGCGCGAGCAGCAGCGCCCGTCTTGAGTGCACGTACCCTTGTTGCATTCTCTTCAGCATGAAGCTCTCACCAGGAGCCTGGATGCTTCTTTATTCACTTGTGAATTGTGATCATCTCTTGCCTATCCCTTCCTCTTCTCGGGTGAATTAAGTCACAGCTAGCCTTGAAATGCCTGTTCTCTTGTGCCGAAGCATACGCACATACACACAGGCTGTAAGTTAACTCTGCAATTGCAGTAGCTGTAGTAAGTTTCTGCTGTGCTGAACCTGAACTAGTATATATAGACTGCAACAATGCGGGTAATTAACAGATCGATGAGCGTGACAGAAGGCAGGAGTTTTTGGGCATGTAAAGAGCCGAAGGTTAATCAAACAACTAGCTAGCATATACTACGAGGGTGTTGAGAGGCTTGTTTGATTAACAGTAGTGGCTTTCTGGGGATCAAAGGGGCACTAGCTAGTAGCACCAGATCCTGTCTGCCTGATGATGTACTATAAAGTTGCAAAGAAGCATGCACATATACAGCAATGGAGGATTAAAAAAAAAGGAGAAGAGTACTGAATTATTTGCGTAGTTGCGTCCTTTTGCAAAAGCCCTGCATGTGGGGACAGGGGGAGGCTGTATCTTTGACCTTTGCTGGCTGACTTGGTGCCGGGTTCATGGCCTAGTGGACGGGGGTCAAACAAAGTCAGGTCCAGCTTCGGCCAACAGAGCAGATAGACATGTTGATCAGTCCATAAGATGGCATGTTGGCATAGGCATAGCACTGTGGTGAAGTTGACCTAATTGCCAACGCTCTTTTTGTTTGCACTAGATCTGAATTTTTATTTCTGAAGGCCATATTGCATCTAGCTAGCTCTCTTAAACATGCTGATGGGGTTACTTCTTTTAAAAAAACAGGTTGATGGGTGATAGCTGTTAGGGAAATTTTCCCATCATTTCTTGCATCTTCCTGCCCGTTGACTGAAAATTGAGGTACAGAAGATGGTGCCTGCAAATTGTAATGTTGTGAAACCAATGCCTTCTTGTACCAATTGCCAACCATAGGGTAAACTTCTCCTCCCTGCAGAGTTGAAGAAAGAACGGTCTGCACTGGGTGAGTGAAACATTGAGCTAATGCAGTTAAATTTCACTGGTTAATTTGACAGTAACGCATACCCAACTTGTAATAAATAAACCACATTTTCAGAAACAATCATGATGGTAGTAAAATAGTGTCAAATGGACGCATTTGAGCATAACGGTGAAGTCGGCCAATAAAGCAACTGCATTGCATACAACTCATAATTCAAATTACATATGTTTATTGTCCTGTTTTGATCCTCTCCACTTTGGGCGCACTAGTCTGGAAGCATCACTTTGGCAACTCCTGATGTGTCACTTCGGCTCTGCTCAGGCCATTAACAGCAATCCTACTTGACAAAGCACTGGTTAAATGGGTGGTTACTGTTTAGTCAAGGAAAAAAAAATTTTGGACGTGGTCCAGTACGTTCATGAAGGTGCAAGCTTTCAAGTGACGATGACAAGCATCCACAAGCTTGTTTTCAAGAACTCAATGTACCCATCTGTGACATTGCTTATTAGTAAAAATAAAGATTCGCCATTAATGCAGACATTGAAAGGATTAGGCTTCTTGAAAGAGCTAGTATATATTGGAGGTAGCACAGCCACGTGTATATTAGATAATAATCAAAGAAGCAAAAACAGCTCTTCAATAATTATCTACTTGCCTAATAGCGTTGCAGGTTAATTAAGCTAAATGCCTCTACTGTCCAGTCATGCTTTAGTGCAAGAACAAAGGATTCATGCGAAATCATGTGCTGAAAAATTGGCCTAATGATGAATTTGATATTGCAAAATGGTTGTGCTCATGGCATGTGTAGTGCATGTGCATGTGTTGTTTCATATGATTATTTGACATGTTTGTGATAGTGTGAAATCATGTGCTGAAAAATTGGCTTTGAACTGAAAAATTAACTTAGATTTGAATTTGCAAAATGTGTTTGTTCTTGTGTTTTGACAATTTGACAAGAAAGCTTGATGAAGTTACGCATTAGCGCGGACAAAGTTCTCAAGAAACAAGAAGTTTCCCATCCGCGACGGACATTGTTTTTGGGTCTGTTGTGAACATGTTTTTGAGCCCATGACCGAAGTCATTTTCACATGTACAACGGACAGTTTTTCTTGGTCCGTTGTGAACAAGCTTTTTCGGTTTGGATAATTTCTTGGAACCAAGATTTTCATATGTACAACGGACTAATTCTTTTTGTCCGTCGTGAATGGACTTTTTCTAGGGTTTTACTTTTGTGAAACCGAGCGTGGCACGTTTGCGCCGGACAAGCTTCTGGGGTCCGTTGTGAACTTGTTTTGAGCTCATGACCGAAGCCATTTTTGCATGTACAACGGACCAACTTTGTTTGTCCGTTGTGAACGTGTTTTTCCGCGTTTGGTTGGCTTCTTGGAACAGAAACTTTTCTATACAACGGACCAACTTTGTTTGTCCGTCGTGAATGCGTTTTTCGCTCAATTAGGGTTTTGAGCGATTTGGATTTGAATTTTGAATGTGAATTTGAAATTTGTAATGATTTCATGATGCTTCTTTTGAAGTGGACTTTATGCAATACTCATGTGAGTAGTTGCATGGATTGACATTGAGTCAAGTCGTGGACTTGTGCTCGGATTTGTTTTGTGGTTTGTTCATGTGCGTATTGCTCGAAGACGAATGTGGTCGATGACGGACCGGAACTAGGTTTATGGAGGAACCGAGGTTCGGGACTAGGTTCAGGAGGAACTGAGGTCTTGGTGGTCAAGGATGTCATGCGGGACGTTCGGGCTAAGAGAATGGTGCACATGAAGAATGGTTAGTCACGTGAGAATGGCAGGAGGTCATTCGGCGTGCAAAGTGTTAGTCACGTGAGTATGGCAGGTGGCCATACGCGTGCAAAGTGTTAGTCACGTGAGTATGGTAGGGTTGCCATACGCGTGCAAGAGTTGTACTCGGCCTGGTTGGGCCAAGTAGAGTTGAGTTGGATACGGATTCCTTCTAGGAATAGGAATCGTATTCGTAACTCTTTGTGGGTTGGTGCTTTAAATAGGTGGGGGTCTCTGTTGAAAGGCATCAAGGAGAGCTGAGCGCATCAAGCTTTAAGCTTGGTTTTAGGGTTTGTACTCTTTTGATGAGAGTATTTTAGACAAGAAATAAAGATCAATTCTTCCAAGATTTTTGCGTCCTACAGTAACCACGTCGCTACAAAGATTTTCTGTTTTGGTTCTTGTTTGCATGTTTGTTCTAGTTCTAGATTGGTTTTTGTTCTTCAAGTTTTATCTTGATTTGATCCATCAAAAACCTCTCTAGGGTATTGATCTAGTGTTTCTCAAAGTCTAGTTGATCAATCTTTTGTCGTTCTTGTTTAATCTTGAAGTTTTGATTAGATTGATTCTCGTCAAGTTCTGGATCAGCAAGCTTGCGAAGCTCATAACTTTTGATCCGTAAGTCCGATCGAGCTGATTCTTTTTGGGTTCGATTCGTATTGGAATCTAGTTTCTTGTGTCCAAATTTCAGATCGTTTCGACGGTTGGATCTCCGGGAATTCTTGTTTTACCAAACCTCTGTCATTCTGTTTTTGTCGAAAACGAGGCAATTATTTGGTTCTGTTTTGGGGTGAACTTTTAATAGGTCAAGAATTTGGTTTTAGCTTCCGCACAATCATTCACCCCCCCTCTGATTGCTATATTCGTATACTTCGATCCTACAAGTGGTATCAGAGCAAGGCTCTACTAATCCATCTTAACAGGTGATTAGTAAACGATAAGTTATGGCAACGGAGAAATACTCGAACAAGCCGCCAATCTTCGATGGCACAGACTTCCCCCACTGGCGGATCCGAATGACTGCATATCTTCAAGCTCAAGGTAACGCGATTTGGCGCAAGGTAAAGATTTCATACAAGCTTCCTTCTAATGATGATATTGATAAAATCGAGTTTGAAAAGGATGTTGAAAGTAATAATAGAGCTAGAAACATATTGCTTCAAGGACTTGCTAGAAAAGAATTCGATAGAGTCTCATCATTTACTCACGCTCATGAAATTTGGAAATCTCTTCAAGATTATCATGAAGGCAATCGACTCTGTCAAAGAGGCTAGGCAAGATCAATTTAAAAAGGAATACACTAGATTTGAAATGAACTCGGAGAATCATTAGATGATTGTTTTGCTCGCTTTAATGTAATCTTAAACAATCTTAGAGTCAGTAGATGTAAAGTACACTGACTCTGAAAAAGCTAGACATTTCCTATCATCTCATGATCTTAAAATCTTGCAAATGAAAGTGACTGCTTTTAGGGAAGCTCATAAGATGAGTGAAATGACTTTGGATAAACTATATTCTAGTCTCAAGACTTTTGAGATAGACATTGTTTCAAGAACTTCCAATGATAACTCTATGGCTCTTAATGCTAATTCTTCATATGATAATGCTACTAGTTCTTCATCATCATATTCCATTACTGCTTTGAGTGCTCTTAGTGATGAACAGCTAGATCAAATACCAGAAGATACACTTGCTCTTCTTTCCAAGCGTGTCAATGCAGCGTACATGAGATCAAGGGAGAGAAGAGGAGCCTCCATCCACTGCTACAACTGCGGCAAGGCAGGGCACATCCGTGCTAACTGCTTCAAGAACAAAGATAGAGAGGAGAAGGAGCAAAGCAACTCCTCCAAGTCCTTCCGGCCAAGAGAGAGCAAGGATAAAAATAAACAACGAACAAAGAAGATGCTCAACAAAGTCTTCGAGGCAATTGGTCGCTTAGACTTAAGCGACATTGATGACTCAACTGAAGATGAGAAGGAAGCGAAGCAAACGAAGCTGAATGAGAAGGATCTCACCGGACTATGCTTCATGGCAAAAGGGAACACTAGTGATTCTAGTAACAACGACAGCACCTCCAGCGACGGTGATGAGGTAATGCCTTCGTATGATGAGCTTTGTGAAGTTTTAGTCATATTGAGAAAATCTTTAAGAAAATCTTCACTCAAAAATAAAAGCTTAGAAAAAGATCTATCCATGCTAAAATCTGAAAACTTTGATCTTAGAAATTCAAATTCTGAAAATATTTGCGATACTTGCTTAGATCTCAAATTTGAAATTAAGTCACTAAAAGAGGAACATGTGATTAAACTAGAACAAGTTTATGCCGAACAATTGAAAAATGAAAAACTTGTGAAAAATATTGGTTGCTCTACTGATAGTTTACATGATCAAATTGCTTGCTCTAAATGTTCTATTCTTGAGTTGAAATTAAAAGATGCAAATTGTAGAGTTACCCAATTAACAAATGACATGTTCACTCATGAAATTAACTCGTGTTCAAATTGCCAGAAATGTAAAAGCTAAAATTGACACTCCTTGTGATAATTGTTTAACTCTTGCTAAGAAAGTTGATTACTTGCAAAATTCTTTGGAACGTTTCACTGATGGCAAGAAAAACCTAAACATGATTTTGGATCAATCAAAAGTCAGCACTCAAAACAAAGGTTTAGGTTTTGATTCTTATGCTCATCATAAATCACATACTCCCACTGTTGTCAAAACACTTGAAAGTGGAAAATTTGAAATTGTCAATGAGCCTAAGAAAACTGTCTTTAAATCTATTTGGTCTTTTAACTTCTACTATGATGAATGCAAATGTTGCTTCTACTTCTAAAGCCAAACATCCTGTTAAATACACTTGCACTCATTGTGGTAGAGATGGACATTTAGTAGATTTTTGCTTTAGACTAGCCAAACAACAAAAGAAAGAAAGAGCTAAGGCTAGGTCTAATTTCAGAAAGGCACGCTTTGCTTCTCACTATGTGCCTAGGGTGATGCAAGCACCTTTTGTTGCTAGAAACACTGAACAGGCAAAATTGATTTTGTGCATAAGATCGCTCGTGTTGTGCCTACTGTTGTCCGTCGTGTGTCTCAAGATCGATTCCTAAACATCTTATTTCTAACCCCGCATCGAGACCTCGACACTTTCTCGCTTCTATGTAGGCTTCTCACGCGAGGAGGGAGAACATGTGGCTAGTGAATTTCGGATGCTCACTTCATATGTTCAAAGGATAAGATTTGGTTCTCCTTCACTCGTGCATCTCATGTTGAAAGTGTTGTCTTTAGAGATGCTTCTTCCACTTCTGTTTTCGCAAAAGGCACTAGTTCAAATGATGCAGTACACGTGCATATGTTCGAGGAGAGTGTCTTTGTTCATAAAGATGATGATAATGCTGTTGAGGACGAGATAATTAGAGGTTTACATGAGAGACTCTTCCCACGTGCTTCACATCAACAAATGGTCAAGTGAATTTTCAGGTATCTCCATGGTACTCAAGATTTTGGCATTTGGCTTTTTGCTTCCTTATGCATTAGTTTAAGAGCTTATTCTGATGTTGACTTTGGAAGATGTTGAATTGATTTGGTTCGTGCCACCTCTTGAGTAATCCTCTTTCTTGAGCATTTGATATTGGATTTCACTTTCTTAGAGATCATGTTGAAAAAGAAAATATTGTGCTTCACCATGTGGATACTGAACATCAATTGGCGTACATTTTCAAAACCTTTGTCTTCTTCTCGTTTTGCTTTTATTCAGGAGAACTTGGAATTGTTCATTCAATGGGATTGTTTTGAGGAGTTTCTTTGCCAAGTTCTTTCACTTGATGAGCTCACTTTATCATATTTCTTTATATGTTATGTAATTGAGCTAATATATGATAATCTAATTGTTTCACTTGAACTAAAAATGACATTGCGGAATTCCTCTGGACTAATTGCCTATAGCTATATACTCTGTGATATCTTACTCTTATAGGCGTGATATTGAATCTTCTTGACAAATTTGGGCTATTAAGCAAGTGTGGTTTCAACTTTACTCTTTCATAAGACCTTTTAATCACTTGTGCATGTTTATAATCAAAGAAAAATGAAAAGAAAAGGGAATCAATAAAAAGGGTTGTTAAAAGCAAAAGCCTCAAGTTATGAGCTTCAGGATGCTTTCCTAAAAGATAAGATGTATGCTTCAAGCATGCCATTCCTCAAAAGACAAGATGTATGCTTCAAGCATGCCACTCCAAGGAAATAAAAGAAGTATGCTTCAAGCATGCCACATGCAGTTCTTGTTTAAAGATTAAATTGGTCCACTAGATTGGAGTTGAAACTACTTGCTCGCCCTGATTTGTTATTTGCTTCAACTTTGAGCCTTTGTTTTTCTTCTAAAGGTTTTGCTTAGGACTTGGCTATAGTTGACTGAATTGAGGTTGAGATGCATGTCATTCCCTAACTTGTTAAAATCACATCAAGATCATGTATTTTGCATATTATGTGATATATAAGGTTATATGATCGAATGAGCTCATCTTTTCCTATCTTGGCACTCCCTTGTTTCTCTTGGTGAAATCATTGTTTCAGGAAAAATTTTGAACCTGTTCTCTCTTTTACTCTTGATGAATCCATTGTCAAAGGGGGAGAAATTTGGAAATCTTTCTTTGAAAAATTTAAAGAAAAAGGGAGAGTTGTATTTGGAAATTTGAGGATTTTGGGAGAAGTTTGGAGAATTTTTGAAATTTTTGGCGCATTGCACATTCACACACATTTTCATTCTCAGGGGGAGATTTTGTTTAGCATTTTGGTCAAAGAGGGAATTCTGTGTTTTCTTTTTGGTCCTTGATCCTTTGGATTTTAAAATCTTTTGTAAAGTGAATGCCAAATGTTCAATTCTAAGTGGTGTTGCCAATGTTTTCATCAAGGGGGAGATTGTGAAATCATGTGCTGAAAAATTGGCTTTGAACTGAAAAATTAACTTAGATTTGAATTTGCAAAATGTGTTTGTTCTTGTGTTTTGACAATTTGACAAGAAACAGTAAGTTACGCATTAGCGCCGGACAAAGTTCTCAAGAAACAGTAAGTTTCCCATCTGCGACGGACAGTGTTTTTGGGTCTGTTGTGAACATGTTTTTGAGCCCATGACCGAAGTCATTTTCACATGTACAACGGACAGTTTTTCTTGGTCCGTTGTGAACAAGCTTTTTCGGTTTGGATAATTTCTTGGAACCAAGATTTTCATATGTACAACGGACTAATTCTTTTTGTCCGTCGTGAATGGACTTTTTCTAGGGTTTTACTTTTGTGAAACCGAGCGTGGCACGCTTATACGGACAAGCTTCGGGGTCCGTTGTGAACTTGTTTTGAGCTCATGACCGAAGCCATTTTTAGATGTACAACGGACCAACTTTGTTTGTCCGCTGTGAACGTGTTTTTCCGCTTGGTTGGCTTCTTGGAACAGAAACTTTTCCTTATACAACGGACCAACTTTGTTTGTCCGTCGTGAATGCGTTTTCGCTCAATTAGGGTTTTGAGCGATTTGGATTTGAATTTTGAATGTGAATTTGAAATTTGTAATGATTTCATGATGCTTCTTTTGAAGTGGACTTTATGCAATACTCATGTGAGTAGTTGCATGGATTGACATTGAGTCAAGTCGTGGACTTGTGCTCGGATTTGTTTTGTGGTTTGTTCATGTGCGTGTATTGCTCAAGACGAATGTGGTCGATGACGGACCGAACTAGGTTTATGGAGGAACCGAGGTTCGACTAGGTTCAGGAGGAACCGAGGTCTTGGTGGTCAAGGATGTCATGCGGGACGTTCGGGCTAAGAGAATGGTGCACATGAAGAATGGTTAGTCACGTGAGAATGGCAGGAGGTCATTCGCGTGCAAAGTGTTAGTCACGTGAGTATGGCAGTGGCCATACGCGTGCAAAGTGTTAGTCACGTGAGTATGGTAGGGTTGCCATACGCGTGCAAGAGTTGTACTCGGCCTGGTTGGGCCAAGTAGAGTTGAGTTGGATACGGATTCCTTCTAGGAATAGGAATCGTATTCGTAACTCTTTGTGGGTTGGTGCTTTAAATTGGTGGGGGGTCTCCTGTTGAAAGGCATCAAGGAGAGCTGAGCGCATCAAGCTTTAAGCTTGGTTTTAGGGTTTGTACTCTTTTGATGAGAGTATTTTAGACAAGAAATAAAGATCAATTCTTCCAAGATTTTTGCGTGCTACAGTAACCACGTCGCTACAAGATTTTCTGTTTTGGTTCTTGTTTGCATGTTTGTTCTAGTTCTAGATTGGTTTTTGTTCTTCAAGTTTTATCTTGATTTGATCCATCAAAAACCTCTCTAGGTATTGATCTAGTGTTTCTCAAAGTCTAGTTGATCAATCTTTTGTCGTTCTTGTTTAATCTTGAAGTTTTGATTAGATTGATTCTCGTCAAGTTCTGGATCAGCAAGCTTGCGAAGCTCATAACTTTTGATCCGTAAGTCCGATCGAGCTGATTCTTTTTGGGTTCGATTCGTATTGGAATCTAGTTTCTTGTGTCCAAATTTCAGATCGTTTCGACGGTTGGATCTCCGGGAATTCTTGTTTTACCAAACCTCTGTCATTCTGTTTTTGTCGAAAACGAGGCAATTATTTGGTTCTGTTTTGGGGTGAACTTTTAATAGGTCAAGAATTTGGTTTTAGCTTCCGCACAATCATTCACCCCCCCTCTGATTGCTATATTCGTATACTTCGATCCTACAGATAGCATGGTAATGGTTTTGCTTGATGCAATGCGCTCGTGTGAGTGGTTGCATGGATTGATCTTGAGCCAAGTCGTGGACTTGTGCTCGGAATATTGTTTTATGTTTGTTCATGTGCAGGTGTTGCTTGAGGTCGAACGTGGTCGGTGACGGGACTGAACTAGGTTCAGGGAGGAATCGAGGTCCTAGTGGTCGAGGATGTCATGCGTGACGTTTGGACTAGAGAACGGTGCACGTGAAGTCTAGTGAGTCACGTGAATGCAGCAGGTGGGCCGTACACGTGCAGTTGTAATCGTTTGGGGTAGCTTGCATGTATTGGGCCATATTGGGCTCGATGGATATGCATACATGTATCTGTATACGAACTCTTTAGGATTACTCATTATAAATAGGGGGAGGTGTCCTCTGTTTTATTATTGAGCCAGAGCTAGGCATTATGATTTGTACTCTTTTGTTTGGAGTACTGTAACCATACTTGACAAAAAGAAATAAAAATTATTTTTCATCAAAGTCGCGCGGTAAGAAAGCCGGATTTCTGTTTTTCGTTTTTCTCGCCCGGTTTTCGGTTTAGTAGATTGATTTATTGTCTCTCATGATTCTTTGAGTTTCTTCTTCATTTGATCCATCCAAAATCTTCCTAGAGCATTGATTTAGGGTTCCTCAAAGTTTTTTGGTTAATCTTTTGTAGATTTTGTTAATCACAAAATTAGGGTTTAATCAATTCTCGTCATTATTGATACAGTCAACTTGCAAAGCTTATAACTTTTGATCCGTAGATCCGATTGAGTTCATTCTTCTTGGGTTAGTTTATATATTGAATATAGCTTCTACAGTTTAAATTTCACATCAATCCTACGGTTGGATTTTCGGAAATTCATGTTTTAGTGAACCTCTATCAATCTGTTTTTTCTTGATCCGAATCTATCATAGCAAGCTTGTGGAGTTTATAACTTTTGATCCATAGTTCCGATCGAGTTGATTCTTTTTTTGTTAGATTCTTATTGGAATCTAGTTTCTGCTGTTCAAATTTCAAGTCAATCCGACAGCTGAATCTTCGAGAATTCGTGATTTACCGAATACATCTACTCTGTTTTTGTTAAATACGAAGCAATTATTTGATTCCGAATTGGGGTGGATTTTTAGTAGATCAAAAATTTGATTTTAGCTTCCACGCAATCATTCAACCCCCTCTGATTGCTATACTAGTATATATCGATCCTACAAGTGGTATCAGTGCAAGGTTTTCTAATTAATCTTAACCGGTGATTAGAAATTGTAGCGATGGATAGGTATTCGATAAAACTTTGTATTTTCGATGGTGTTGATTTTCAGTTTTGGAAAGCAAAAATGAAGGCATTCATCCAGGTGCAAGGCTTCGCAATTTGGGAGAAGGTTTACAGGCCGTATGAAGTCCCTGAGAACGACAACGTTAACGATGCCAATTGCGTACATGTTGAAGCAAACAGCAAGGCGCGCAACTTGATCATTCAAGGCTTGGCACGCAGCGACTTTGATCGAGTGGTTCATCTTCGATCCGCATATGAGGTATGGAAATCTCTTTGTGATTACCTTGAGGGCTCTAACACTGTCAAAGAGGTTCGCCAAGATATTTATAAAAAGGAATATATGTGATTTGAGATGAAACCTGGTGAGTCGCTAGATGACTTCTTTGCACACTTTAATAAAATTCTTAGCAATCTACGTGATGTTGGAGTTAGCTACACTGATGCTGCAAATGCTCGATAATTACTTGGTGCTTTAGACAAGTCAATTTGGGAGATGAAAGTAACATCTATTAGAGAATCAACTGTCATGAGTACACTTACATTAGATGTTCTTTATTCTAAGCTGAAAACTCATGAATTAGATGTTTTTGCTAGGAAGAATGATCATAAGTCAATTGCTTTTATCTCTCAATCTAACATGTCTCACAATAACTCTTTTTCATCAAGTTTTGTTTTGTCGTTCTTGTCTTCACTAATCAATGAACAGATTGAGGAATTTTCGGAAAAAGACTTGGCATCACTCTCTTCTCGTTTTAATAAAGCTTTGCAGAATGCGAGAATGAGGAAGAGAGTTAGTGGCGATCCTTCAAGATGCTATGAGTGTGGTGATCTCGACCATATTCGTCCAAATTGTCCTAAACTTGCAGGTGAAGCATCAAGGGAGGAGAAGGACAATGACAAAAGAAAAGAGAAGAAGAAGTTCTCTCAA
Source organism: Rhipidocladum racemiflorum (assembly GCA_036346355.1). Classification (NCBI taxonomy): domain Eukaryota; kingdom Viridiplantae; phylum Streptophyta; class Magnoliopsida; order Poales; family Poaceae; genus Rhipidocladum; species Rhipidocladum racemiflorum. The sequence goes on along the minus strand of CM070572.1, from coordinate 55,701,751 downwards.
AGTGATAGAAAGAAGAAGAGCTTTATCAACCGCAAAGTTGTCCATCGAGTTCTTTTCACTCTTGAACAAGTCAATTTGAGCGATGTGGATTCGGAGAGCAGTGAAGACGATGCAACTCCAAGCAAGTATGAGTTGACGGGGTTGTGTCTCATGGCTAAAAGCAGCGATAGCTTCACCGAGGATGATCACGACAACGACTTTAATGAGGTAGAACCTTCTTACGATGAATTAGCTATTGCTGTTGCTCGTCTTGGTAATTTGCTTGATAAACGCGATAAGAAAATTAAGAAACATGATGTTCTTGTTGAATCATTGAATGCTGAAATTGCTAGACTTAAAACTTTGATTCCCGATGTTGATGCTTGTAAATCATGTGACTTGATTTATAATGAGCTTACTTCACTTAGAAAAGAACATGTTTCCCTGTTAGAGCAAATTAAGACTGAACATAAGAACAATGAGAAACTTGTTAAAAATGCTAGTTGTTCCACTGATGATTTGCATGGTTTAATTTCTTGTTCTAAATGCTCAATTCTTGAATTGAAATTAAAAGATGCAAATGCTAGAGTTCCTTAGATGACTAATGATATGCTCACCCATGAGGTTCTTTCATGCTCAACTTGTCGCAAGCAAAAAGGAAAAGTGAACGTTCCCTGTAATAATTATTTAACTCTTTCTCGAAAAGTTGATTACTTGGAAAAGTCATTAGAACGTTTCACTAAAGGAAAGAAAAATCTAAACATGATCTTGGGTCAATCAAAAGTCAGCACTCAAAACAAAGGTTTAGGTTTTGATTCTTATGCTCATCATAAATCACATGCTCCCACTGTTGTTAAAGCACTTAAAGTGGAAAATTTGAAATTGTTAATGAGCCTAAGAAAACTGTCTTTAAGTCTGTTGGAGTTTTATCTTCTACTATGATGAATGCAAAATGTGCTTCTATTGTTAAAGCTAAACATCATGTTAAGTACACTTGCACTCATTGTGGTAGAGATGGACATTTAGTAGATTTTTTACTTTAGACTAGGTAAACAACAAAAGAAAGAAAAGGTTAAGGCTAGGTCTAATTTCAAACAGGCACGCTTTGCTTCTCATTATGTGCCTAGGGTGAAGAAAATGTCTTTTGTTGCTAGAAACACGGGAAAGGGAAAAATCTGATTTTGTGTATAAGCATACTCGTGTTATGCCTACTGTTGTGCATCGTGTGTCTCAGTATTGGATTCCTAAACATCTTATTTCTAACCCCAGTACTGAGACCTCAACATTTTCTGCTTCTATGTAGGCTTCTCACGCGAGGAAGGAGAACATATGGCTAGTGGATTCCGAATGCTCACATCATATGTTCGGTGATAAGATTTGGTTCTCCTTCACTCGTGCATCTCGTGCTGAAAGTGTTATTTTTGAATATGCTTCTTCCACTTCTGTTTTCGCAAAAGGCACTAGTCCAAATGATGTAGGTACAGGTGCATATGTTCAGGGGGAAAGTATATTTGTTTATAAAGACGATGATGACGATGTTGAGTATGAGATAGTTAGAGGTTTAAATGAGAGACCCGGTCCAGGACTTCAAATCAAACATATGAAGGAAGGTTCACTTTTGTACCTCACTACATCAAGACCGGATATACAATTTGCTGTGTGCTTGTGTGCTCATTTTCAAGCTTCCTCACGTGCTTCACATCAACAAGCTGTCAAGCGAATTTTCAGAATTGATAGAAAAAGTGCATCTGGTTCATGCCACTTCTCGGGTAATTCTCTTATTGCATGGTCATCTAGAAAACAATCTTTTGTTGCACAATCAACTGCTGAATCTGAATATGTGGCTACTACTAGTTGTTGTTCTCAAATTCTTTGAACAGTAGCTAACTTAAAGGTTATGGGGTTAATTTGGATGGTGTTCCTCTTTTATGTGATAACACTAGTGCAATTTGCATTACTAAGAACCCTGTGCAACATTCTAGAACAAAACATATTGAGATTAGATTTCACTTTCTTAGAGATCATATAGAAAAGGGAAATATTGTGCTTCACCATGTGGATACTGAACATCAATTGGCAGATATTTTCACAAAACTTTTGTCTTCTTCTTGTTTTGCTTTTATTCGAGGAGAACTTGGGGTTGTTCACCCAATGGGCTTGTTTTGAGGGGGAGTTTGTGAAAACTTTGTGATTCTTTGTTTACACTTTTTTCTTTGTATTTCTTAAATGAAAAATAAAAAAAGGGAAAAATATTGAAAAAGTAACGAGCATTATACTTGATACACTTATGTTATTTGAAGCCATGTTTATGCTACAAGGTGATGAGGACATCACTACCATGGATACGGCCATGCCTACAAACCCAATTGAAACCAACAATGTAATACAAGGGCCAATTACTTGAGCTCGCGCACGTCAATTCAATTGCCAGGTGAATGCGCTCTTCGGGTTGCATACAAATAATTTAATGAATGGAATGCTATTTAATCCTTGTGATGATTTTATTGTCCTTAGGAACCAAGGAGACGGACTCCCAAATGTCAAGCATGAAGCCAATTCTTCTGGTGCACAACTTCAACTCGGATTCGGCCTCCGGGACAGCACCAACTTAAAACGACCATAAATTTTGATCCACAAGGGTGTTTGGGGTCTATGAGTACTGGTTTGAAAGGTTTTGTCGTCCTCTTTCTAACGGATCCGGCCTCATGTCCAAATTCCTTACGAGTCAACGGGAATCTGCAAAACAAGTTCGGTCGTCTTTCCAAATCCGAGTCAAACTAGGAATAGGAGTCCTACTCGGCCATGGTTGTGCTTTGGATGCCCCTAGCACGGTTTTGGCCTCCTATTTCTCCTATATATAACTAGGGAGTCCCCCAAAATAACTTGGGTTTTGGTTATTTGATAGTTTAGCCTTTTGCTACTATTTTGAGTCTTTTAGACGTGCTCAACGGCCGCCTAACAAGCTCCTTGTATCGGAACCCCAACTTTTAAATACTTCATCTATATTTGCAATTTTAGATTGCTTTTGCCTTGTTCTTGCTTGTTCTTCGATTGCTTGCAGGAATTGATCTTCGTGATCAGGTTGATCGTGCCCACGGCAAGGTCAATAACCCTCTGGAGTTGGTTTAGCGATTGCTAAGGTGCATCGTCGTTGTACGTTGTAGTCGGATCGTCAAAGTCGTTTCCACCCAAATCGAAGGTTATCATTCTCATCGAAAGATCGGGACACCCAGTGTTACATCACAAGGTCTTTGCAACTTCATGTTTATGCATATATGATGTAGTTTATGACATAACTATTTAATTGGAATGACAACTTAAATTAAATCTTGTTATGGTTGAACTTTCTTGGCTATCTTAATCCTGCTTAAAAAGTGCTAAATATTATATTTATCAAAGTTAAAGTGCTAAAGCTCAAAGAGTGGTTGTTGATAAATGCAAGATCAAGGTTATGTACTATCACACTTCTTCTTTACGAGACTGCTTATCATTGCACTTTGATATGAACTTGGAAGAGGTTGTGTATGACCGAAACCATGAAACCTTAAGCTAGTTGCTTGGCATGGTTGCAAAGTAAGGCTGATGGTGCATATAATTCCTTGCATTTTTATATTTTATTGCAAATAATCAATAAATCAGCTTTTCAAGCACCAAAGAAGTGCACAAAAATTCAATGTTTTTAGGTTTTGAGATAGTTAAGGAAGGGAGATCATGCCATGAAAAAAATCGTTAATAGTACTTGATTTCTAGTTATGCTTACTCTACATTGTCTATGTGTAGATTTGAGGGTGCAAGTACTTTTGATAGCATGACTTGGAGGATGTTACATTTGTGGATGATTTATAATGCTCATTACATACAAAAATGAAAAGTTAAAAACAAACAAAAAGATTTTGTTCTTTCTTTTGTATTCTTGATGAATCCATTGTCAAAGGGGGAGAATTTTGGGTACATTGCACATTCACACATACATTTTTTTTCTTAGGGGGAGATTTTTCTTATTTCACCTAGGGTGTGTTTTTCACTTTGCATATTTGTCAAAGGGGGAGATTTTCTGTTTTTCTCTTTGGCTTTTGATTTTAAACTTCTTGATTTCAAAAACTTTTCTTGTGAAGTGAATGTCAACTGCAAATGTTTAATTCTAAGTGGTGTTGCCAATGTTTTCATCAAAAGGGAGATTGTGAAATCATGTGCTGAAAAATTGGCTTAATGATGAATTTGATATTGCAAAGTGGTTGTGCTCATGGCATGTGTGGTGCATGTGCATGTGTTGTTTCATATGATTATTTGATATGCTTGTGATAGCATGGTAATGGTTTTGCTTGATGCAATGCGCTCGTGTGAGTGGTTGCATGGATTGATCTTGAGTCAAGTCGTGGACTTGTGCTCGGAATATTGTTTTGTGTTTGTTCATGTGCAGGTGTTGCTTGAGGTCGAACGTGGTCGGTGACGGGATCGGAACTAGGTTCATGGAGGAACTGAGGTTCGGGACTAGGTTCAAGGAGGAATCGAGGTCTTAGTGGTCGATGATGTCATGCGGAACGTTTGGACTAGAGAACGGTGCACGTGAAGTCTAGTGAGTCACGTGAGTGCGGCAGGTGGGCCATACACGTGCAGTTGTGATCGTTTGGGGTAGCTTGCATGTATTGGGCCATATTGGGCTCGGTGGATATGCATGCATGTATCTGTATACGAACTCTTTAGGATTGCTCGTTATAAATAGGGGAAGGTGTCCTCTGTTTATTATTGAGCCAGAGCTAGGCATTATGGTTTGTACTCTTTTGTTTGGAGTACTGTAACCAGACTAGACAAAAAAAAATAAAAATTATTTTTCATCAAAGTCGCGCGGTAAGAAAGCTGGATTTCTGTTTTTCGTTTTCTTGCCCGGTTTTCGGTTTGGTAGATTGATTCATTGTCTCTCTTGATTCTTTGAGTTTATTCTTCATTTGATCCATCCAAAACCTTCCTAGGGCATTGATTTAGGGTTCCTCAAAGTTTTGTTGGTTAATCTTTTGTAGATTTTGTTTAATCATGAAATTAGGGTTTAATCAATTCTCGTCATTATTGATAGTCAACTTGCGAAGCTTATAACTTTTGATCCGTACATCCGATTGAGTTGATTTTTCTTGGGTTAGTTTCAAAATTGAATCTAGTTTCTACAGTTTAAATTTCACATCAATTCCATGGTTGGATTTTCGGGGATTCATGTTTTAGTGAACCCCTATCAATCTGTTTTTTCTTGATCCGAATATGTCACAGCAAGCTTACTGTCGGGACCCCGAATTTGCAAATCCGGACCCTCTGTGTATTCAGCACTAGTCCAGGAACGCGCTAGTGCACACAGTCTTAACATCGGTAAATATCACAATCATACCATTCGATATTATCAAAGTACTTTATTTAAATAACCAAACTGGTTACTCAACCTTATGGTCAAGTCACAAATGTACGCCTCGCAGGACGATACTTATTAAAAAGAGAAATAATAGCAGCGGAAAATCAAATAAGGTAACATCGTGGCGCCATCCAGTATACCACAGGCAACTGACTGGGCTCGCATCCCTAAGTAGACGGGTCCTCTTGGAATTCCTCCTCCGGCCGGGCGTAGTCTCCTCTTCAACTGGTATTGTGTTGAGGCAAGGGTGAGTACTTGGTACTCAGCAAGTCATGCACAGAATGCAGGCTAATATACTATATGCATGGCTTGGTACGAAGGAATAGCACAAGGTATTTTTGCAGTAAACAGCATTTAAAAAGTAATATAAGTAGATTCGAAAGCAGTAGAAATAAGTAAAGCATAAATAACTTTTCAAGAAGTTTAATAAACATTTTCCCCATCCTAAACCACATTTCCATCATCTTCATTACTAAACCAAACCAACCTTTCAAATCCAAGTTATTTTTGAAAGTCTAACCCTTGACTGTAATTCCCGAGCGATGTCCAATACCGCGGACACGGCTATTCGAATAGATTCTAAACTCTGCAGAGGTTATGCACTTTACCCACAAGATACAGTCAAACACCACAAAGGCGAAGTTCAGTAACAAAGCCTTTCTAAGCCTCAAACAACACAGTGGTCCTCTCCTGTTCGTGCTCTACACCATCCCTTCCCTTAGCCAAGGCGAAGTATGGGACAAACACACCGTTAGATGGGTATCTGGCCACACCCACGATACGCTCCCCCGTACAATCACACAAACGGTGTAATTGACACCCTGAGGCTCCACAAGCGAGTCCTTAGCGACTTAGTCAACTAGGGCCGTCCCATTCCAGCCATGTGGTTGCAAGTATGACCCAGTTCAAAGGCTTGCAAGGTTAAGTCCTTAGAGTGACCAGGGCAAGACTACCCGAAGAACCAAATCAACATCCCCAATGCCACAATCGGCCCACTGATTACTCTTGCCACATGCCCCTGGCCGAAATCGTTTATCAAAACCCCAGTTGATTACCAAGCACCACGTGCCATCAACATCACATGATACCTTTCCAAAACAGGTTCAATATATCATTAAGTCAATATTAACATTTGATTGTCCAAAATCATGTCATGAGCACGTAGCAGGTCTAAGCAGTATACTACAACGGTCTAAACCCATGTTGGCGATTTAATAATGTCCAACTAGTAATCCACAACTAGGGTGACAAGGGATCATGGCTCATACTTAAATAATCAAGGTGTCATACAGCAAATTGGTATTTATCCAACCCCCATGTTTAAACAAAGTATCTTTCTAATTGATCTAGCATGCAATAGTTTAAATCAAAATAGATTTCGAAATAGGATCAACATGGTCAAAGCACAACTTGCCTTCAAAAAGTACTTGCTCTTGGTCTTGAGTTGGATCCTGAGTTAACACTTCTCCTTCGAATCCTTCCGGCACTTCAACGTCTACTCGTAAAGCGTGCAAATAGCAATACACAAATAAACAATAGGCAAAAACATCCCAAAACTCCAAATAAAATCCATAACCAGAGAGAACATAATTTTCTGGATTTTTAGGAACTGGAATCGTCCAAATCGGAGTTAAAATGCAAAAGTTATGATTTATTAAAGTTTAAATAATCGATTAAATAATATTACAAAGAAAAACTTTAGTCCAAAAATTAAATAAAATTCATATTTAGGTAGATCTCAATTTTATACAAATTTAGAAATTTGAATCACTCAAATCGGAGTTGAAACGCAAAAGTTATAAGCGTTTGAAGTTTTGAAATTCAAATCAATTATTAAACCGATTTATTAAATCATTTTCTTTTTCGGAAATTAATTATTGCGTCAGCATGGACACGTGGCAGCCTCTGATTGGTTGGCTGACGTCAGCCGGTCCATGGACTTGGTCCACGCTCGGCTCGGGTCTACCGTGGACTCGGTCCACGACTCTACGTGAGACTGACATGTGGGCCCACTCGGGTGACGTCATCGCTGACGTCAGCGGGGCTCAGCCCACGGTGCTGACAGGTGGGACCCACCGATGACGTCATGGGTGACGTCACGGTGCAGTCGCTGACACGCGGGCCCCGCGTGTCAGTGGCCACGCCTGCCAGCGTCTGACGCCGACAGCGTCGGTCCAACTTCCGACACGCGTGGCGCAATCACGGCCGTTGGTTTGAAAATCAACGGCGCGGATTAGATCCAGGGTTAACACGTTGAAACTACTCGTTGATCGTGGGCCGTTCGATTTAGATCGGACGGTCCAGATCTAATCCTATAATAACACTACTACGGCACGTGGCAATTGTGAACCGTTGGATCTTGATCCAACGGTCCAGATCCAATCGGGTTGGGGACACGTGAACTCACCTCAACCGTCCGATCTGGATCTGACGGTTCACCGAGCTCGCGAAGTCCGGCGATGGCGCGGCGAGGCTTGGGCACCGGAGACGAAGCGATGACCAAGAGCGCGCGCTCTGAGGCTCCTCCGGCGACGCGTGCGTGGTCACGCTCGAAGTCGCCTTGGCTCGGGGATCCTGCTCGGCCTCCTTCTCCTCGCGACGGCGACGGCGGCGGAAGGTGAGAAAAACCACCACAATACCCTAAGCTACTACGGCGAGCAATCCCGAGCAAGCGGCGGCCGCTAGGGTTTAGCAAGCTAAGGCAAAAAGTAGCGCAAGGTCACGGCGGTCCTCGGTGCGATCCGGCATTAAATAGCCCCGGAGGCGTGCTCAGCGGAGCCCTAGTCGGTTACTGGCAGATTTCGCGGCGGAGTCCGGCTCGGACTCGGCGAGGAAGACGGCACGAGAACCGCCCACGTGTCCAGATCAGCGGCCCCGATCGGATCGGGCGCGAACGGGTTTGGGCCTGACACGGCTCAACTGCACGGCGGATCTCACCGTTGGATCTTGATCCAACGGTTGGGATTGATTAGGTTTAGGAGTAGGTTTGGTCGAGTCACGTGGCTCGGTCGGACTCGAACTTCGAGTCTGACTCGGGCTCGATCGGATGAACACGATTTGACCCGAGTTGATTTTCCAAATGATTTAATATTTAAAATAATTCCCGATAATTCATTTAATTCATTAAAAATAGCAAATGACTCAGAAAAATTCCAGAAAAATTCTGGAAAATACTTTGGATCATTTTGGACTCAAATAAAATATTTCCAACAAAATTTTATTTGCAAAATTAAATTCTTTAATTATTTCAAAATGGAATAAATTCAAATAAATTCCAAATAAATCCAAATAAATTCCAGAAAATTCCAAAAATTCACCAAAGTGCCAAATCACACATGAATTTAAGAAAAGCAAAATTTTGGGGTGTTACAAACCTCCCCCCCTTAATAGAATCTCGTCCCCGAGATTCAGGGCTCACTACAGAATAGGTTTGGAAACTCTTTCTTCAAATCCTCTTCGCGCTCCCAAGTCGCTTCGCTTTCTTCATGGTTGCTCCACTGAACTCTACAGAAACGGGTTGACTTGTTTCTAGTTTCTCGATCCATTATGTCTAGAATCCTCACAGGATGCTCCTTATAAGTCAAATCCTCTTGCAACTCAATTGATTCTAACGGTGTCTGTTCCTCAGGAACTCAGAGGCACTTCTTCAACTGGGACACATGGAATACATCATGCACTCCTCGCCAACGATCGGCAATTCCGGTGATAAGCAACTTCGCCTCTGCGACTCAAAATCTTAAATGGTCCAACATAACGGTGCAAGTTTCCCTTTGGCATGGAACCTCTTAACTCCCCGAGAGGCGTAACTCGAGGTAAACAAAGTCTTCGGTTCAAAACTCAAATCTCGGCGACGATTGTCAAGATAACTCTTCCGTCGAGATTGGGCTATCTTCAACCTTTCCCTAATCATAGCGACCGTTTCTTGACCTCTTGAAGAATATCAGTCCGAAGACACGGCGCCACGGTCTCATTCCAATTCAATGGCGTCCGACAGGTCGACCATACAAAGGCCTCAAAAGGTGACATCTCAGAACTAGCCTCGATAACTATTGTTGTAATCGAACTCGGCATACGGCAAACTCTTATCCCAAGAGGTAGCATAAGCTAATGCACAAGCTCTCAACATATCCTCCGAGACCGTTGACTCTTTCTGGCCTGTCCATCCGCCTGTGGATGATAAGTCATCTTGAAGTTCAAACGGGTTCCCATGGCTTCATGCAACTTATTCCATAAACTTGAGGTAAATTGGGTACCTCTGTCCGATACAATCCTCTTTGGCACTCCGTGCAAACAGACAATCCTGATCATGTACAATTCCGCTAATTTATCTCCCGAGTAAGTGGTCTTCACGGGGATAAAATGGGCTACTTTAGTCAAGCGATCCACTATAACCCATATGGAGTCATAACCTCCTTGAGTCTTCGGCAAACCGGTAATGAAATCCATTCCGATTTCCTCCCACTTCCACTCAGCGGTTGTAGCAATCCTGCTGGTCTCTGATGCATTGCCTTGACTCTCTGGCATACATCGCACAAGGCAACATGCTCTCGGCAACTTCACGTTTCATACTCGGCCACCGTAATCTCTCCTTCGATCTTGATACATCTTGGCGTTTCGGGATGGATCGAGTACTTGAGTCATGGGCTTCTTCCGTAATCGATTGCTTTAACTCCTTTTTGTTAGGCACACAAATGCGATCCTTCATCCACAACGTGCCTTGCTCATCCAACTTGAAGTCCTCTGCCTTGCCTTCCTCCTTGATGGACTTAATCCTACGGATCTTGTCATCATCCTTCTGTCCTTCTCGGATCTGCTCCTCCAGGGTAGGCTTTACTTCTAATGTGGCCAAAAATCCGCTAGGTACAACCTCAATCTTCATTTTCTGAAAATCCTCACATAACTCATCCTGACTTGTGGCTAGCAACGTACTCACGGTATGGCTTTTCCGACTCAGAGCATCGGCTACTACGTTGGCCTTCCCGGGATGGTAATGGATTCCAACATTATAGTCCTTGATCAACTCTAACCATCTCCTCTGCCTCATATTCAGATCCGACTGGGTGAATATGTACTTAAGGCTCTTATGATCCGTATATACTTCACATCTGTTTCCAATCAGATAGTGACGCCATATCTTCAAAGCATGCACTACGGCAGCTAACTCTAAGTCATGTGTCGGATAATTTTCCTCATGCGGCCTCAACTGCCTTGATGCATAAGCGATGACCTTTCCATTCTGCATCAGCACACATCCAAGTCCTTGGCGCGATGCGTCACAATAAATATCGAAGCTTTGAGCAACATCCAGAACTAACACCGGTCTTGGCGTCAATCGCTTCTTCAGCTCTGAAATCCTTTCTCACATTCTCAAGGCGTCCATGCAAACTTCTTTTCCTTTTACAGCAATTGCGTAAGAGGTTTCGCAATTGTCGACAGGCCTTCAATGAAACGGCGGTCGGACCCGGCCATTCCAAGGACACTCCGAATCTGGTCACCGTCTTTGGTCAAGCTTTCCAATGTAACACAGCTTCTACTTTGCTTGGATCTACGGCGACTCCTTCATGCGGTCATTACATGTCCAAGAAACTCCACCTTGTCCCTCCAAAAATCACACTTGCTGAACTTGGCGAAAAGTTGCTTTGTTCCTTGACTTTTCCAAAACTCGCCTTAAGTGTTCGGCATGTTCATCCTCTGTCTTGGAGTAGATTAGGATATCGTCTATGAACACGACGACAAACTTGTCCAAATATTCCATGAACACCTTATTCATCATATTCATGAAATAAGCCGGCGCATTCGTCACCCCAAAGGACATAATCAGAACTCGTAATGTCCATATCTTGACGAGAATGCGATCTTGAATATCTTACGATCGGATCTTCAATCGATGGTATCCCGATCTCAGATCAATCTTGGAGAAAACTCCGGCTCCTCTCAACTGATCAAACAAATCATCAATCCTGGGTAGCGGATACTTATTCTTCACGGTGACTTCATTGAGTGCACGGTAGTCAATGCACATCCTGAAACTCCCGTCCTTCTTCTTGACAAACAAAACTGGTGCTCCCCACGGCATTTAACTTGGTCTCGATAAATCCTTTCTCCATTAACTCTTCCACTGTTTCTTCATTTCTACCAACTCCTCGGTGGACATCCGATAGGGTCTCTTTGCTATCGGTCTTTGTGCAGTACAAGCTCTATCACAAACTCTATGTCCCTGTCTGGCGGCATACCAGGTAGATCTTCGGGAAAAACATCGGGGTACTCATTCACTACTGAGACATCCTCTATGCTGATTGCCTTGGTACTGTTAACCATCAACTGTCCTTCTCTAACGGCAGTAGCTTGAAATTCCACTTTCTTCCCACACGGGCTCTCAACTGAGATAGTCCTTCGTCCACAATCCAATACGGCCTTGTGCTTGGATAACCAATCCATTCCCAATATGACATCTAAGGTCTGGGTCTCCAAAATCATAAGGTTTGCTAGGAACTCTATTCCATCTATTAGTATTCTCACCCCGGAACATCCTACTTTCGTTCGGAGTTCGGAACCAGGGGTTTGAACTAAAAGCATGCATCAACTGAGTCTGGGCAGCAAGGAAAGCTCCGAAATTCTGCACATCTAGTGGCGGTGCTGGTGCTCCATCATTGGGGTTTTCTACTGGGCGAGAACCACTCCCATTGCTTCCAAAGTTTCCACGGGTATTCACCATCTGTCGATTTGCTCTAGGTTTAGAGATGAGAGGGAAACAAGAATAGACAAGTAATATGGAACTTATGCGGGGAGAAAGGTGTAACTTTAAGGTCCAACTTTGTTATTAGTAACTTGGTATGGCTGCTTACAATGCCTAAGGGCCTCGCAACACATACTGCACACTCAGCAAACAAAGCAAATCCAAATCGAACTAACTCTGGAGTCTAACGCCTAAAGGGTGACTCTTTATTCTGTGACTCGACTCGGCGAAGGAGTCTCACTATAGAACCTATGCTCACTCATCGAGAAAACCTCCACGGCCTGGTACGGGTCTTTGTGGCATAGGCGCCGTAACGATCGCCATGTCCAAATGATCGTGTCCTCTGTGGTAGTCGAAGAAGCGGTGTCCTCATCGAGGTCCGACTCCTCCGGATCTCGCTCGTGTAGCTCGAAAATCTTGGCTCTGGAGTCCAGTCCGTACAAAGTCATCTCCAACTCGTCAATCCTTCGCAGAAGGTGTGCCACATACTCTTGAGCTTCCCGCCATCTGTTCTTCTCTGTCGTGATCTCCTTGTGGGCCTTCTGTAGCTCCTTGCTTGTATTATCTAGTACATCCTCCTGGGCGACGACAAATCGTGCCAACTGTGTAACCGTGGCATCCTCATCCTGAATCGCCTTCGGGTCAAGAAGGTTATCGCTGCGCGGATGATAACGGAACACCGTATTCTCCAATTCTCTGGCGTAGATACGGGTAATGTGCCGCATTGCTCGTCGTGATACTTCTTGGATACCCATCTGCATTGTAGATCTCCTGGCGGTCAAGGTGTATCGGGCGATTGCCTGGGCCCTTTTTCCTAGCAGGTACCTCAATCCTCACGTCACAAGCCTTGATCAATCCCGCTTGTCTGATCACTTCCACTTGGTATTGGGGCTTCTCAAAATCTCCGAGAGTCTGTAGCATATGCCAAAGTTCAGCGGCGTGACCAACTCCCAGATCAACGTAGTTGAACTCTTCCTCCATCTGTCACAAGAGTGCTTTACGTAAGAACTCGAAATTTTTAAATTGTGACAAGGTAAGGGAAAATTTCAGCAAGAGACAAGAAAAGAGAGAAGGGGATAAGTCGAGATGTCATTTCTTATCTTGACAAACTTTTAGCTTTTAGAAAATAGGTTTTATCCTCACTACGACCATTCTAGCTAGGGTTGAGCCTACGGTCAAGTATGGCTCTGATACCACTTCTGTCGGGACCCCGAATTTGCAAATCCGGACCCTCTGTGTATTCAGCACTAGTCCAGGAACGCGCTAGTGCACACAGTCTTAACATCGGTAAATATCACAATCATACCATTCGATATTATCAAAGTACTTTATTTAAATAACCAAACTGGTTACTCAACCTTATGGTCAAGTCACAAATGTACGCCTCGCAGGACGATACTTATTAAAAAGAGAAATAATAGCAGCGGAAAATCAAATAAGGTAACATCGTGGCGCCATCCAGTATACCACAGGCAACTGACTGGGCTCGCATCCCTAAGTAGACGGGTCCTCTTGGAATTCCTCCTCCGAAGCTGGCGTAGTCTCCTCTTCAACTGGTATTGTGTTGAGGCAAGGGTGAGTACTTGGTACTCAGCAAGTCATGCACAGAATGCAGGCTAATATACTATATGCATGGCTTGGTACGAAGGAATAGCACAAGGTATTTTTGGCAAAGAAACAAAGATTTAAAAAGTAATATAAGTAGATTCGAAAGCAGTAGAAATAAGTAAAGCATAAATAACTTTTCAAGAAGTTTAATAAACATTTTCCCCATCCTAAACCACATTTCCATCATCTTCATTACTAAACCAAACCAACCTTTCAAATCCAAGTTATTTTTGAAAGTCTAACCCTTGATCAGTAATTCCCGGCGATGTCCAATACGCGGACACGGCTATTCGAATAGATTCTAAACTCTGCAGAGGTTATGCACTTTACCCACAAGATACAAATCAAACACCACAAAGGCGAGTTCCGTAACAAAGCCTTTCTAAGCCTCAAACAACACAGTGGTCCTCTCCGGTTCGTGCTCTACACCATCCCTTCCCTTAGCCAAGGCGAAGTATGGGACCAACACACCGTTAGATGGGTATCTCGGCCACAGCCACGATCGCTCCCCGCACAATCACACAAACGGTGTAATTGACACCCTGAGGCTCCACAAGCGAGTCCTTAGCGACTTAGTCAACTAGGGCCGTCCCATTCCAGCCATGTGGTTGCAAGTATGACCAGTTCAAAGGCTTGCAAGGTTAAGTCCTTAGAGTGACCAGGGCAAGACTACCCAAGAACCAAATCAACATCCCCAATGCCACAATCGGCCCACTGATTACTCTTGCCACATGCCCTGGTCGAAATCGTTTATCAAAACCCCGCTTGATTACCAAGCACCACGTGCCATCAACATCACATGATACCTTTCCAAAACAGGTTCAATATATCATTAAGTCAATATTAACATTTGATTGTCCAAAATCATGTCATGAGCACGTGCGTGTCTAAGCGATACTACAACGGTCTAAACCCATGTTGGCGATTTAATAATGTCCAACTAGTAATCCACAACTAGGGTGACAAGGGATCATGGCTCATACTTAAATAATCAAGGTGTCATACAGCAAATTGGTATTTATCCAACCCCCATGTTTAAACAAAGTATCTTTCTAATTGATCTAGCATGCAATAGTTTAAATCAAAATAGATTTCGAAATAGGATCAACATGGTCAAAGCACAACTTGCCTTCAAAAAGTACTTGCTCTTGGTCTTGAGTTGGATCCTGAGTTAACACTTCTCCTTCGAATCCTTCCGGCACTTCAACGTCTACTCGTAAAGCGTGCAAATAGCAATACACAAATAAACAATAGGCAAAAACATCCCAAAACTCCAAATAAAATCCATAACCAGAGAGAACATAATTTTCTGGATTTTTAGGAACTGGAATCGTCCAAATCGGAGTTAAAATGCAAAAGTTATGATTTATTAAAGTTTAAATAATCGATTAAATAATATTACAAAGAAAAACTTTAGTCCAAAAATTAAATAAAATTCATATTTAGGTAGATCTCAATTTTATACAAATTTAGAAATTTGAATCACTCAAATCGGAGTTGAAACGCAAAAGTTATAAGCGTTTGAAGTTTTGAAATTCAAATCAATTATTAAACCGATTTATTAAATCATTTTCTTTTTTCGGAAATTAATTATTGCGTCAGCATGGACACGTGGCAGCCTCTGATTGGGCGGCTGACGTCAGCCGGTCCATGGACGTGGTCCACGCTCGGCTCGGGTCCACCGTGGACTCGGTCCACGACTTCACGTGAGGCCCGACATGTGGGCCCACTCGGGTAGCGTCATCGGCCGACGTCGGCGAGGCTCACCACGGTCGGCGGTGGGACCCACCGATGACGTCATGGGTGACGCCACGGTGCGATCGCCGACACGCGGGCCCCGCGTGTCGGTACCTGCCAGCCAGACGTCTGGCGACCGCGTCGGTCCAACTTCCCGACACGCGTGGCGCAATCACGGCCGTTGGTTTGAAAATCAGCGCGCGGATTAGATCCAGGGTTAACACGTTGAAACTACTCGTTGATCGTGGTCGCTCGATTTAGATCGGACGGTCCAGATCTAATCCTATAATAACACTACTACGGCGCGTGGCAATTGTGAACCGTTGGATCTTGATCCAACGGTCCGCATCCAATCGGGTTGGGGACACGTGAACTCACCTCAACCGTCCGACCGATCTCGACGGTTCACCGAGCTCGCGACGTCCGGCGATGGCGCGGCGAGGCTTGGGCACCGGGGACGAGAACGATGACCAAGAGCGCGGCGCTACAGGGCTCCTCCGGCGACGTGCGTGGTCACGTTCGAGTCGCCTTGGCTCGAGATCCTGCTCGGCCTCCTTCTCCTCGAGCGGCGGCGGACGGCGGCGGAAGGTGAGAAAAACCACCACAATACCCTAAGCTACTACGGCGAGCAATACCGAGCAAGCGGCGGCTGCTAGGGTTTAGCAAGCTAAGGCAAAAACTAGCGCAATGTCACGGCGGTCCTCTGGGTGCGATCCGGGCATTATATAGCCCCGGAGGCGTGCTCGGCGGAGCCCTAGTCGATTCTGGCCAAGCGCTTTCGGCCGGCGGAGTCCGGCTCGGACTCAGCGAGGAAGACGGCACGAGAATCCACGTGTCCAGATCAGCGGCCCCGATCGGACCGGGCGCGAACGGGTTTGGGTCGGACACGGCTCAAGCTGATGCAGGCGGATCTCGGTAGTTGGATCTTGATCCAACGGTTGGGATTGATTAGGTTTAGGAGTGGGTTTGGTCGAGTCACGTGGTTTCGGTCGGACTCGAACTTCGAGTCCGACTTCGGGCTTCGATCGGATGAACGATTTGACCCGAGTTGATTTTCCAGCGATTTAATATTTAAAATAATTCCCATAATTCATTTAATTCATTAAAAATAGCAAATGACTGAAAAATTCGGAAAAATTCTGGAAAATACTTTGGATCATTTTGGACTCAAATAAAATATTTCCAACAAAATTTTATTTGCAAAATTAAATTCTTTAATTATTTCAAAATGGAATAAATTCAAATAAATTCCAAATAAATCCAAATAAATTCCAGAAAATTCCAAAAATTCACCAAAGTGCCAAATCACACATGAATTTAAGAAAAGCAAAATTTTGGGGTGTTACACTTACGAAGTTCATAACTTTTGATCCGTAGGTCTGATCGAGTTGATTCTTTCTTTGTTAGATTCTTATTGGAAACTAGTTTCTGCTGTTCAAATTTTAGATCAATCCGATAACTGGATCTCCGGGAATTCACGATTTTCCGAATGCATCTACTCTGTTTTTGTTGAATACGAAGCAATTATTTGATTCCGAATTGGGGTGAATTTTTAGTAGATCAAAAATTTGATTTTAGCTTCTGCGTAATCATTCACCCCCCTCTGATTGCTATACTAGTATATATCGATCCTACAATTCGTTCTTTTGAGTTTGTCACAAAATGATCATTGTATATGTGCCATTGACTGTATCCAATAAGCTCAAGGAAAGAACGTTTATCGCAATCACATTGCACTAAGGCCTATTCATTGATGAAGCTGTTGACGTCTACGTGTAAGTCATGATCTTTCCAAGCTGTCCCTAAACCCTATCTCATCTCTCTACTTTATGCTGTAGTGTAGCCACCTACAGGTTAGTCAGATGCATTATCCATCCAAATAGGAGGAAACCAGACCCAGAGGTAGCCCAAGAAAAAAGAGAGATGAAACTAGATATTCCAGAGTCGAGATGCCTGATGAACAGTTCCAGATAACTGAGGGCAGGAATGCGATCGGCAAATTCACAAGCAGAATGACAACACAACATGCATCAGACACTTCCCCACTGCCTTACACCTCATCAAGATTATCCTGCAGGTGGTACCAACATCGTAATAGAATAGGCATAGAACAAACTTAAGCTTTTCACAAAAGTTCTCTTCATATGCAACAATGATTTCTGGAAGTGAAAGTAAGAACATAAATAATGCCTTGCACCTGAAAGGGAAAAAAAGTTAGAGGTACTACTACGGGGATATCTGGTACAGGCAATTTAGGAATCATATTAAAAAAACAAACCTTCAAACTGATTCACCATCATCAAAATTAAAGACTTGGTAATTTTTATAAGCGAGTTCAAATCACATCCTGCTGATATTCATTTATCGCATCTGATATCAAAGATTTCCTCTTTCCCCTTTTCCCAGAGATTTTGAAAATAAGATATCGAGGTAGGGATGGGCATGCTGAATTGGCTTAATAAATATAAAATCCTATACCATGTCTATCTAATTCTTTAGTTTGCACAATATCTTAGATACCTTATGCATTGCTTGTGGAAAATTGAAGTTCACATGTACACTTTCAAAAACGTTATCCTTCCAATATTATGGCATGGACAACAAAAAGTAGCAAAAGGAGAAGAAATGGAGGCGCACTCAGCATAATGGCAGCTGGTCCACATGCTTACACCTTCTGCTAAATTGAATCGAAAAACCCACTATATACAGGAAACCAATAACGACTGCCATCAAAGTTACGCAAAAAGGCACAAAAGCAACCGAATTATGAAAGTGATACCATAAACCTTTCCTCGACTTTAATTCATATTTAGCATTCTATACTTTGCAACACAGTGTCTGATGGTGAATTATTTTCTCTAATTAGTAATTACTGTGAAAAAAACTCCACAATTTCTATGCTTGAAAACTTCAATAAAAAATTTCACAATTTAAATGTTAGAAGACTTTCTGTCTCCAAATTGCGTGCTATTCTGTTAGAAGACTTTCTGTCTCCAAAACTTGCTAGTCTTGCTAATAAATCTCCAACTATCCCTCTGAATAAATTCACAATTTAATTGTTAGAAGACTTTCTGTCTCCAAATTGTGTGCTATTCTGTTAGAAGACTTTCTGTCTCCAAAACGTTCTAGTCTTGCTAATAAATCTCCAAATATCCCACTGAATAAACAAAGAACTTGCAAAGCTTATCCAATTAGTGATGCATATCCATAAATCACCTGCTTTTATTGAGTCTGCAAGATTGCATGCAGATAATGATGAATATGATATTAGTTCATCCGAGCTTTCTGTCTTATCTGATAGAAAGATTACCCTTTTGCTACTAGCCTACTAGTGGCAGGTGAGGATCTCGATCTGGATACATTATGTTGAGTCAACTATGAGCAGGACAAGACTCCCGGTTGCTAATAAACACTTCTTTCCGCATTCAGGCCTAAAGTTTCTGTCCCATTTGACAGCTAAAATTTGCTGGAACATGAATGTAAGAGGTCAAAGTTACTATGAAGAGTGGTGGAAGTTCTACCAACTAACCTACCCAGTGATATGAAGTGATCCTGTCTTGCTTGCAACCAGGGGCGGAGCCAGCCCAGCTGTTTGCACCAAAATTCGATGCGTGTTGGAATCGGTCTAAGACAGAGGAGATGTGGAAAAGAAATCGGTAAACAAATCAGAGAAGGAAACCGTTTCTAAAAGGGAAGGAAATCAGATAAAAGGCCGATACGGATAAAAGCACCGTATCCATACACAACTCGGATCGGTCAGGCGTGTTATAAAAGGAGGAGGGCGTCAAGCACAACGGGGACACAATCAAATCCAACAACACACCTACTTTTTACAAGCTTTTCTTTTACATTGTTTTAGCCTCATAGATCTCTCTGTAAGTCGACGGAATCAACATAGTTGCGCATCGCCGATTGTTGATTTTAGCCGATTTCACCCAGGTTTGATTTGCTTCGTTTTGTTGCGCATCGCCTTCCGGCCGATTTTACCTTGTATCCGGATCAATCAGTAACCGGTTGATCTAGTTATCTCCTAATCGGTTCTTGCCGACTAGCGAAAGCCGATAGATCCTTGTTTATCGGCTTGGTCAAATTACAAATTCTACCTTGTCGATTTCAGGTCAAATCGACCGCACGCTCTGCAAACCCGGTGTTTGTCTTGTGTGTTCGAGGCCTAAAACCCCTTCACGTTTTGGCGCGAACATATTTTAACACGCCGGTGGGACCCAAAAGAATGTCGTCAACCGACAAGCCCGATCCGCCCGACATCAACACCGATGCCATAATCGCGCCTCAGATGGCCGATTTAACCCCTGAGCAACGAAAAGAAATCGAAGATCGAAAGGCAGCTCTGGAGGAAATGATGCTACGATGCTTCCAGAAAACACGCCGTGGCGTCACTCAGAAAATTGCACTCCCAAGCATCAATCCTATCGGAGAGTCAACATCTGAGTCGGTACCCGCTCAAGCTGATTTATCAAGTATGATCGAGCAATCTGTTCATCACGCATTGATTAACCAATCATCGGCTCTAGTATCTACTTTAAAGCCGATGATAGAAAATAGTGTGAAAACAATTGCGCAAGAATTAGCTGCGTCTGGAAGCCTGCTAGACCCACCACAAACCATCCCTATTACCCGGTATATTCCATAGCACCCAACACCAACACAGTACACATGTCGGCTCAAGCGCCTATCATGATGCCGGCTCAACCTACTGTGTTGAACCCAAGCATGCCGAAAGATGGGTTCACACACTTCCATGGGCCCACGGATGGAGCCAAGATAGGCGCATCAAATCAATCAAGTCGCCCTCCAACATCGGGTTATCGGCTTATCACCGATTGAAATTGGACAGTTCCACGATCCACGAGGGGCCACCACCCTGAAACAAGCACCATATAGGGTGGTGCCATACATCGAACCTTCCGCGCCCATACCCGATGCATTAGGTTTTAATCACAATTATGACGCAGCACCAAGACCTCCTGAGGTGCGAGTTGGACAAAGACCCGAGTGTGCACTCGGGGGGCAGGGCGCAAACAATGAGAATTGGCCATGTCCGCCTGCACCACAACCCGACAATGTTAATTGGGCAGAACAAATTGCCAATGTTTTAAGAGAACAGTTCGGTCTACAACCCAGAGGGAGAGTGATCGGCTACAGGAAGCCGTACCCCGATTACATAGACCGAATGCCGTACCCCCACAACTTTAGGATACCAGACTTTGCTAAATTCTCGAGGGATGATTCTATTACCACGATTGAGCATATCGGACGGTTCATGGCTCGGTGTGGGGGCGGCACATCCGATGGGTTAAAAATTAGGTTGTTTCCTTTGTCGTTATCCGGCACTTTGCATTCACTTGGTTCACGAATCTACCACCTAATTCAGTTCATATATGGAATGATTTAGAAAGCCGATTCCATGAGTACTTCTTTTAGAACTATGGAGCTCGGGATTTCGATCTTAGTTCAGTCCGGCAATCTGGCGAATCGGTCTCTGATTATATCAAGAGATTTCGGGGCGTGCGGAATAGGTGCTACAGTGTAACATTGCCCGACGATCAATTGGCCGACCTAGCATTCCAAGGGTTAATCCCTCCATTAAAAGAGAAGTTGTCAGGCCAGAGTTCCCCGACTTAGGCCACCTACTCCATCGCGTGTCGACACATGAAAGCCGATATGCAGAGAGCAAAGGGTTTAAAGATAGGTTTAGGACAAAGCGGCAATGAAAAGGCCAAAGTAAACATGGTAGATTACGATTAGGCGACACCTCGGCTGACGAAGCAGAAGTAAACATAGCCGAGTGGGCCAAAGGTTCCAAAAAACCACTCGTCTGCTCTCTGCTTAGGCCGACAAAGAATAAAGCGGAAGTCAAGTATTCATATGATGTTTCAAAATGCGACAAAATATTTGATTTATTACTACAAGAAAAACTCATAAGGTTACCAGAAGGGCATATCATACCATCGGCCGAAGAAATTAAAAAACGAAGGTATTGCAAATGGCATCATTCGTTCTCTCATAACACTAACGATTGCAATATTTTTCGACAACAGATCCAATCGGCCATCGCCGATGGCAGGTTAAAGTTTGCGTAAGAGTCGGCTATGCAGATAGATATGGGCCCTTTTCAGGTCAACATGGTTCAATGTTCACGGAAAGAAAAGAGGCCTGCGGAAGAGGATAAGCCGACTAAGGGAATTGTATCACGAGACGAGATAGTGCAGATCACTGTCGGTTCTATACAAATAGAAGCCGATAAAAATGGACAAAACTCAAGAACGGTGAAACCAAGAGGGGACTTAGAGGTCGGTAAATGGTATCGAGCTGAGAAGGCTCCAAGAAGAGCCGATTTCAAACCAAAGCCGACTTTCGCAACTCCTGGGAAATATGAAAGGATAAGTCAAAGGTATAACCCTCCACACCACCAGGGTTTTCATCGATCAGACAAAGGAGGGACGACGTTGGCGGCGGATGTGCCACATCGGCCGATTACGAAGGAAGAGAAACATCGGCAATGTCCTTTTTGGCGCTTTCTTTGGGAAAGAGGGATGACCTTACCAACAGATTGTATCTTGTCCTATGCAACACTCGTCTACATGTCGGCCAAACCAATCAGAAAAGACAGGTTGTCCAGGCCGATCTGTGATCGTCCTAGAGTAAGGAGCAGAAGGCCGATCTATGAAAGGTTGTCAACATCAGAACAAGGCGAATCCTCCCAAAGTCAGGAGTTATCGGCTAACGCAAGAAGGATGGAATCTGACAGCGAAATAGGCAATTTAGCTGGAAAGATAAGAAAGCCGATAGAACCCAGGCCTAGATGGTGCCCGTCGGGTCTCAGCAAGTCGCAACGCAGAAGGCTTCAGCGATTAAAAACACAAGAAGAAAGGGAAGCCGAAAAGGAGAGTGAGAGGGATCGGACGTTTAATAAGTTAAGACCGGTACCGATTTTGAAAAAGAAGTGGAGAAAGAAGGAACAGACCGATAGTGATTCAGATCAATCGGTTCAATCCAGTTCTCCGATGATCCGAGATGATACGCCACCAATGGATATAAACATGGTATTCACTTTACCTGCCGAGTTCGAGCAGAAGAATCGGCTGAAGAAGTGTTCGCCCAGTTGTGCCTCGGAGCACCAGACGCTGTGTTTGAAAAACCACAAGACATGCATCGGCATTTGAAACCATTGTATCTAAAGGGATTTATTAATGGCCGACCAATATCCCGTATGTTGGTCGATGGCGGGGCAACGGTCAATCTGATGCCGTTAAGTACTTTCAGAAAGCTGGGAAAAGCCGACGAAGACTTAATCAAGACCAACATGGTGCTAAATGACTTCACCGGAGACCCAACCGAGGCTAAAGGCGTAATGGTGTCGAAGCGGCGATCGGTAATAAAACTTTGCCGATCGCGTTTTTGTAATTGAAGCTAAAGGCAATTACAGCGTACTCATGGGCGGGGATCGATCCATGCTAATCGTTGTATACCATCAACTATGCACCGTGTGGTGCAATGGAACGATGATACAAGAGAAATCGTACCGGCCGACACATCGGCTCATATCGCCATGGCTAGCCACGACACCAATTGGCCACACGAAGAGGTGAATGCATATCGAGGAAAAGCCTTGGACAATTGCGATTTTATCTGTGTTGAGAAATCAGATTCAAGCCGATCGGCGTTAAACCCAATACGTTTGATCGGACAGGCGAAGTGATAAGAAGATGGAGCGCAAGACAATAGCGAAACTACGAGGAGAAAGCAAGGAGCTATCGGCGGGAAGAATCTGAAGAAGCTGTTGATGATTTTGAAGAAGAAAGAAAGGGGTTAGGATTTACTTACGATTAAGCTTGAAGAGATCGATATTGGGGAAGGGGATAGCAAAAGACCAACGTTTGTAAGTGCTAAATTAGAACCCGCTTATAAAGCAAAGTTGGTCGAAATACTCAAGGAATATAAGGATTGCTTTGCATGGGAGTATTATGAAATGCCAGGTTTAAGCCGATGACTAGTTGAACATCTTTGCCTATAAAACCTGGATATCGGCCGTTCAAACAGTACCTAGGCGGTTTAACCCTCGTTGTATGACGCTATAAAGGAAGAAGTAGGACGATTGCTAGGCGAAATTTATCCGGCCTTGCCGATACGCTGAGTGGGTCTCAAACATCGTCCCTGTGAAGAAGAAAAACGGCAAACTTAGGGTATGTGTTGATTTTAGAGATTTGAACAAAAGCTACGCCAAAAGACGAGTACCCAATGCCCATAGCCGATATGCTTATCGATGCTGCGTCTGGGAATAACATCATAAGCTTTTTGGACGGGAACGCCGGATACAATCAGATATTCATGGCCGAAGCCGATATACACAAAACGGCTTTCAGATGTCCGGGGGCTTTAGGGCTATATGAATGGAAAGTTATGACCTTCGGTTTAAAAAATGCCGGAGCTACTTATCAACGTGCTATGAACCATATTTTCCATGATTTGATCGGCAATCTTGTGAAATATACATTGACGACGTAGTGGTAAAATCCAAAGAAGGCGGCAACATTTAGCCGATTCGAGGAAAATGTTCGAAAGCACAAGGTTACATGGGTTAAAAATGAACCCTCTCAAATGTGCTTTCGGAGTATCTTTGGACAATTTCTTGGGTTTACGGTGCATGAAGGAGGGATTGAAGTAAACCCAACCAAAGTGAAAGCCATAGCCGATACTAAACCGACAAGTAAAAAGGAGTTGCGGTGTTGATTGGGAAAATCAATTACTTGCGACGTTTTATCTCAAACTTGTCGGGCGTATTCGGGCCTTCACACCACTTGCTGAAAATTAAAGATAACCAAGAGTTTAAGTGGGAAGCCGATCAAAAAAGGCCTTCGACGACATAAAGGGTTATCGATGAGTCCACCAAGATTGACCGCATCAAACACGGTATACCTTTTAGACTATATATATCGGTGAAGGTGATTCGATTGGAGCAGTTTTAACACAAGAAGCCGATAGGAAGGAACGAGCAATATATTACTTAAGCCGACGTCTTCTAAATGCGAAACCAGGTATCCCTTTGTAGAAAAATTATGCCTGTCATTGTACTTTGCTTGCACCAAGTTAAGACATTATATCTTGGCGTCCAAATGCGTCATAATATGCAAAACCGATATAGTAAAATACATATTATCGGCGCCAATTCTCTGAGGCCGACTTGGTAAATGGGCATACGCCCTAACAGAGTTTGAGTTATCCTATGAATCGACTAAATCTGTGAAAGGACAAGTCGTGGCCGATTTTATCACGAGGAGTGAAACAATAGTAGGAACAACTAGTGTAACTCCTTGGCATTTGTATTTTGATGGAGTCTGTTTGCCAAGAAGGCGAAGGCATCGGTGTGGTATTAGTTTCACCTAGAAAGCAGAGTATGACTTCATGTATCGGCTAAATAGCCGATGTTCAAATAATCAAGCGAGAATCTGAAGCATTACTAATGGGTCTACAAGCGTTAGATAGCATCGGAGTGAGAGACGTCGAAGCTTTCGGGGATTCGATGTTAATTGTACAGCAAGTCAGAGGAGAATACCGATGCAATGATGATGCACTAACCCGGTACTTGCATCAATGCCTCCAGATCATCGAGATATTCACTACATTTTCCATAAAACATATCCCCAGAGAAGCTAATGATAAAGCAAACCGATTGGCACAAAGTGCATCGAGTACAAGATTGAAAGCCGACAAGGACCAATCGAGCTAAGCGTTTGGCCGGTTCTCTGTGTCCACCCGTCGGCGGAGAACAGAGATAAGGGATTATTTGTCGAGATCCAATAAGCCGACCGAGCAAAAGGTCAGGCGCAAAGCACTCAAATATGTTCTACTAGAAGACGTATTGTACTTTCGGACTATGGAAGGTTTGTTATTAAGATGTCTGGGAACCGAGGAATCCAAAGTGGCAATGGGTGAAGTTCATGAAGGCATTTGTGGGTCACATCAATCGGCTCGTAAGATGAAATGGGTACTGAGACGAACAGGATATTTTTGGCCGACGATGTTAGAAGATTGCTTCAAATATTATAGAGGATGCCAAACGTGTCAAAAGTTTGGTAACATACAGTCAGCACCAGCATCGGCTTTACATCCGATCGTCAAGCCATGGCCGTTTAGAGGATGGGGTATAGACATAATCGGCCAGATATTTCCGTCATCCAGCAAAGGACATAAATTCATCCTTGCAGCCACGGATTATTTCTCAAAATGGGTTGAGGCTGTGCCACTCAAGAAGGTTACTGGTAAAGAACTAATCGACTTTGTAAACGAACACATCGTCCATCGGTTTGGGATTCCACAGACAATCACTACTGATCGAGTCTTGTGTTCATGTCCAATGAGTTCAAAGGGTTTGCGTAAAGTCTTGGGATAAAATTACTCAACTCCTCCCTTACTATGCTCAGGCCAGCAGACAGGCCGAATCGTCGAACAAAACATTGATAAAGCTGATAAAAAGAAAAATTGAGGAAAAGCCAAGGAGATGGCATTCGACGCTATCAGAGGCTTTATGGGCTTATCGGCTATCTTATCACGGAACAACTAAATTGTCACCCTTTCAGTTGGTATACGGACAAGAAGCCGTTTTGCCCGTTGAAATCAACATCGGCTCAATAAGGCTACACGAGCAAGATAAGGTATCAGCCGATGAATACAAACAGGCGATGCTGGACAATCTAGATGATTTGGCTGAACTAAGGCTAGTCACGCTAGATCGGCTTAAAAAGAACAAAGAGATTGTTGCCAGGTCGTACAATAAAAAAGTGATTGTTAAGTCATTCAGTCAAGCCGATTTAGTATGGAAAACCGTGTTGCCGATTGGGTCTAGGGATAATCGATTCGGCAAATGGTCTCCGACATGGGAAGGACCTTATAAGATCAATCGGCCGGTTGACGGAAATTCATATATCTTTGGAATCATTAGAAGGGTTAGTCCTACCTAAAGCAATCAATGGAAAGTATCTCAAGGCATATCACCCAAGCATCCGGTCGGGTCCTAACTATAGAGGTGAAGGCATCAGGATCAATGACAAGCACATGCATATAAAATTGGTCATAAAGCCGACCAAGTCGGTTTGAAACATCCATCCACAGATTAAAAGTTTACAAAATCGGATGCACAGCCGATCAAGCAAGATTTCAAAAGGCATCTCAAGTTTAAAGCAATATTACAGAGGTTGGCCACAACTAATCAGTAAGTTAAAGACTAGTGTAGACCCGACCCGGGCAAATGGGCTCCCAAAGCCGATAGTGCCGCTGCTGCCCTTCCGATGGTAGCTTGAACGCCGTCTATCAATTGTTGATCAGCTCTTTGCATCACCCGGATCGACTATCTTGGCCGATTGGCTCTTAACTTTGGCAAAAACTTCGCCAATTTGCTGCCTCTGAGACGCTAGTGAAGATGTCGCATCTGCAATGCCGATTTGGCAATCTGCAAGTTCTCTTGTAACCAAGGCCAGCTGTTCTTCAAGTTTTTTCTTGGATGACTCCAGCTCCTGGGCCTTAGCTTTGGCCGATTTCAGCATAGCAGCACCCTGGTCAAAAGCACCCTTTCGAGATTTAGCATCTGCTATAAGTTTGTCCAGAATCTCTTGGTCGGCTTGCTGGGCCTTCCTCTGTTCAAGTCTGGTTTTGGCCGATTCTACGTCTAGCCGACGATCATCCAGATGGCACACTTCTAGCAAAGCATTCATGGCCGCAGGGGGAAGGTCGGCTTGCATGGCCGCCATAGCGTTCCTCAAGGGCTGAGTGTTGGCCAGAAGAGCTGCCTCTGGCTGCATCACTTCGTCCAGGAGACGATTGAGTCGCTCCTGCATACCCGGCTCAGCGGTAACGGCAGCCGATGCTGGCGCAGAAGCAGCTATTATGCGCTGGATGTCGGCTGGGTAGTCATCGGTGGCTAGCACTTCCGGATCGTCGAGCTCGTCCAGAGTGAAGCCCAGCAAATCGGCCAGATCAGTTGATAGCGCTCTGGGGTCAGGATCGGAGATCTCGATAGTCTGTTGCAGTATGGCCGGCGGCAATGGAGCGGGTGGAGGGATAGCCGATGTAGCACCTTGGAAATCGGCTATAACTCCCGCCACTTGAACTGACGGAGATTGCTAGGGATTCAAGAGAATAAAATCAGCAATATGAAAAAATGATATTGAGCAAAGAATAAAGAATAAAACTTACATCGATGGTGAGTGCTCGAGAGCCATCAGTTGCCGCCTCACAGTGCAGGTGGCGCTGGCCGACTTCTTCCTCCTCTCTGCAGTGTTTTCGAGTTAGCAATTGTCAAAGCAAGGGGCATGTTAGCCGATATGCAAAAGACTTACTTGGAGCACGCTGGCGAGCTAAGTCCGTTAAAGAGGAGCTTGAATATCCAAGTTTCTGAAGTATACCCAGTGGTGCCAGCAGATTGACACGGGCGTCGTTGTCGGCTACTACTGGCAGAAACATGGGGATCGGTTGATGGCTCACCAGCACCCGTACCGACCTGGAAAGATCAAAGGCATTCTAAATAAAAGCCGACAGCAAGTGTAAAAGCAGAGGGATATAAAAACAACGGTACCTCTACAGCTACTGAAGAGTCGCTATAACCCGAGCTTGTGCTGGACCCGGAAACTACCGTCGGCTCATGAAAGTCGGGAAGGAATAAGTGAATTATAGCCGACGGAGTCCTGTCCATTAGTATGGCTTCTGATATTCTAGTCCACCACTGCGAGAACGCAGCCGACCGACGGGAATTAAGAACAAAATGTGGCGTTGAGAGGATTTGCAAACCATCGGCTACTTCAAGGATGACCTCAGCGGCGACACTGTTGGTCACTCGGGCTCGGGGCTCGACACAAGATAGTAGGGGGAAAGATGGAATGGTTTGCCCAAAGCCTAATTGACGAGCGTAAACCGAAGGGTGGTAAAACTCGTAAGGCAGTGAAATGTTCGGTTGCGGGTATTCAAGCCGACATGAAAGATGCAAGGAGTGAGGATGATTTTGTACAAATCTAGGGTAGATTGGGGCATCGAGGAACTATCAGAATCAAGGTGAAGGAATGTTGGGTGTGGGCAATCGGCTACATCGGTATATCGGAAAAAGTCTTGTTGGCCGAAGGAAGCCCTATCTAAGGAAAGGAAGAAACTGAGGTATTTGTGCAAGCCGATCGAGTCCATTTTTAGCTCTCCGGCCGAAGACATGATAAACCTCTCGCCATAGGATCGGCTAGCTCTATACTGTGGAATGACATGCTCTGGGTAATCCTCCCGAGGGAAAGTTGAGCTACCAGAGGGTTCGGATAAAATAGATCGGCTAAACATACAATGAAGCCATGTTTGGACGAACCAAAGAGGACCTCCTATATTACCAACGACATGTTTGGCAAAACCAGAAAAGAGTCGGCTACGAATTACGTACATCATTTGAAATACTGCCCCGAGGAACATCTTGCCAAGGGAAAGCCGATGACCCTCCAGCAGACGTTCCGCTACTAACTGAAAAGTTTGGGTAGGGCCAAGGGAAGCACCACAGAAAAGATATCGGTCTAACCAAAGATTGAGAAAAGCGACGTGCTCTTCAGCCGATACTGGACCAGTGACCCTATTGTTATTTTGGATGTATCTATGCCAACCTTCGCCTTTTTTGCGGATTAATTTGAAAGAAGGTTTTCCGCTGAAAGCCGATAACTGGTCCCCGTCTGGCCTAAGGCAGCACAATTGGGCCACATCTAGCAGAGTAGGGCCGATTGGGCCGGACGGGAATAAAAAGGCGTTGAAAGAATCCGACCAAAAATAACATGCCGCAGCTACCAAAGGTTCATTGGCTTCAGGGTCGGCTAGACTCAAAGATAGAGACTCGGCTATACCCATCCTCTCCCATTCTACCCTCTTTTGAGCCGATACCCTAATAAACCAAGATCTCCATCCTTTTAGGCTAGTGGGCCATGCCCTAAAACTTTTTCCCCACTCAGAAACATTGTACCCAGCAGCCGATAGAGGGAGTCTAGGGATCTCGGTATTGATGACTGTGTCTGCCGACATACTACCTATCGGTCCTAAGTAGAATTGATTGGAACTTTGAGGAATCGGGATGAATACCTGTGAAGGGTCCATGTCAGCCGATTCTGAAAGAACAAAGAGAGGATGACAAGAGCCGATGGTGCCTGATCCGAGAGCTTGAAAGCGTGAAAATGACCGTGGGGGGGACCCCATATTTATACCGCGATGAAAGAAGGCGAGCAGGCGGGAGCAGTTGTTGCATTAAAAACGCACCGAGGACATTGCGGCGCTATTAATGGGGAAGTTACCGAGATGAATCCTAAACGACAAGCCGATCACGGAAAAGACGAAGGGATTTTTGAAAGATAACAAGTTACCTTTCAAAAATGGGGGGCATATGTTTGCACCAAAATTCGATGCGTGTTGGAATCGGTCTAAGACAGAGGAGATGTGGAAAAGAAATCGGTAAACAAATCAGAGAAGGAAACCGTTTCTAAAGGGAAGGAAATCAGATAAAAGGCCGCTACGGATAAAAGCACCGTATCCATACACAACTCGGATCGGTCAGGCGTGTTATAAAAGGAGGAGGGCGTCAAGCACAACGGGGACACAATCAAATCCAACAACACACCTACTTTTTACAAGCTTTTCTTTTACATTGTTTTAGCCTCATAGATCTCTCTGTAAGTCGACGGAATCAACATAGTTGCGCATCGCCGATTGTTGATTTTAGCCGATTTCACCCAGGTTTGATTTGCTTCGTTTTGTTGCGCATCGCCTTCCCGAAGCCGATTTTTACCTTGTATCCGGATCAATCAGAATCGGTTGATCTAGTTATCTCCTAATCGGTTCTTGCCGACTAGCGAAAAGCCGATAGATCCTTGTTTATCGGCTTCGGTCAAATTACAAATTCTACCTTGTCGATTTCAGGTCAAATCGACTGGCACGCTCTGCAAACCCGGTGTTTGTCTTGTGTGTTCGAGGCCTAAAACCCCCTTCACGTTTTTGGCGCGAACACCAGCCCAGCCCAAAGCCTCAGGCTGGGCTAGCTGTGCCGGACCGGTGGCCCTTGGCCCGGCTCTGCCACTGCTTGCAATGTAACTCCAGTTTAAAGGAAACAATGGCGAAAGTCTTGTGCATTTCTGAAACAAAAGCGACACATCTGAAGGCCTCGTCAAAGCAAGTCCTTGACGTAGGCTGTCCTTCCTTCTACTGATAAGAGAAGAATCAAAGATTACCGTACTATGAATTGCCTTGTTTGAGGGTAGAACAGAGAGGCAAAGGTGACGAAATTTTCCATCCATTTATTCAACTTTAACATCCTCACGACAACAAATACGCCACACTGCAGAACGCATTATTACATACAGAAGACATCGATCGCTACAACAGAACACAACACATTGGGAAACTGACAAACGAGCCCCTTCTGACAAGCTCACTTCTTGTGAAGGCTGCAGAGACAGTTCTCCTGGCCTACATCCCTGGCAATGCAGGGAGGCTGACAAGTTCCATCCTGGTACCAGGTCACCCGCTTCTCCACCAGCTCGTTCAGGAAGTAGTCTAGCTTTTCAATGGTGACATTGGGCATCACCACGACATGAGCTATGTTTCCCTCGCAAGCGAGCTGCCACCTTCGGACAAACCCCTGATCCTTTGGCCTTTCAAACACTACTGTGCTACTGAGCTCGTTAAGCATGGCCCCGATACCTGCTTCGTTGAGACGGTCTTTCAGGTAGTGGGCGTTTCTCAAGCACTTTTGGACATCCTTTTGGAAGCCTCTATAGCCTTTCCTGTTCAGGGTGTACCAGAGGAAGATTGGAGCATGGCCGTTCCTGCTTCCCATGATCGTCGCATCCCTTGATGCCAGATACTCAACATTGCTAGAGAGGGCATTTATGTGCTCCAATCTTGTTATCTGGACACCACATGGCATGGGGCATCCTACAAACTTATGCCCAGAGACACTGACACTACCAATAGGCTTCTTAAATGTCACTTTAGGTGCCTAGTGAAGAGATGGAAGATCATATCAGGAGAATGAACTATCAAGATAAATGTGCAACTGAAAAGCATAGGGGATAAATGGAAAATTACCTTCTTAACAAACGGTATCATCAATCCAAAAAGAGCACCATCACAATGAATATAGAATCGATCTTGGAAGCCACTTTCTTCAAGGGTTTTGATAACCAGGTCAAGATCATCAACTGCTCCCTTCACAGTTGTTCCTGCATGTCAAGATGTTTAAAAGCAGCACATAACATACGAAGGCATTAATCTAAAAGATAGAGGAATGAAAAAGCTCACCAATGTTGACATTGATAATGGCAGGTTTATCTCTGTTTTGCAACAGGTTTCTCTGAAAATCAGCACAATCTATTTCCCCAGAAATAAGGGTGTCCACCTTAACACATTCCATCCTGTACATCCTTGCTGCCTTGAATACTGAATAGTGAGACTCACGAGAGGCATACAGGATTCCATCAGGGAAAACCTCTCTCCTGTAAAACAATTTGTAAAGAAGATTTAGTAAAGAAATGACATTTCACAGAAAAAAGTGGTATATTGCATATCACTAGAATGAGGCCTTCTCAAGTACTAACCCGACAAGAATACCATGCAGGTTTCCTTCTGTTCCACAGTTCGTAATGTATCCCCAGTACTCATCCTTCTCTAACTCCCAGAGGCGAGCAAACCAATCCAATACTCCCACCTCAAACTGCCTGGAATGGACGCCATAGTTGCTCTCGATGAAGGGGTCACCAAGGTTGTTGATGGAGAAGTGCTGCAGCTGGGCAAGTGCACCATAGTCGAAATCCAGATTGTATGGGTAACCTTCATCAGAACAAAAAGATGATGTGATGTTCGTTTCCAAAGACATGTGAGACTACATTGTTTCCATTATTGGTTCCGGCGAGGCAAGCTCGAACAATACGGTCACTGCATCCCACTAGACTCTAGATTTATGTCTATGCTACCCTTGTTTCAATAGAAGAACTGATGACTTTACCTTTACACAAGAACGCAACTGTTTTTCTGCAATGCATAAGAGTTGCAAAAGATATATGCATAGTGGGAGCAATAACTTGACCAGAAGATGCATCTTTCATATTATTGCTGGGGAAAAAAATAAAAGGAAAATAAACGATGATGCACAAATATATAATGTTATTTATGATGTGTATGGTCCAAACACAGTGACACAACTGGAGAATTTTCTGGTTCATTCATTATTGAACAGTACTTTTTTGATTGGTGCTTTTGTGCCTCTCCCCTTAATACACGTTGCACAAATCTTGAAGCAAGCGAAGGGGGTAAGTAAAAACTACTCTCTCCAGTTTGATAATAGATGTCGTTTTGGACATCGACACGGTCTTCAAAATACAACTTTGACTGCTATTTTTTATTATAATATATTTATAAAACCCAATAAAATTATAATATTATGAAAGTACTTCTCGAGACAAGTCTACACATATAATTTTCATATATCCAATTTAAATATTTAAAAATATATCGATAGTCAAAATTTTAGAAGTTTGACCATCACTATATCCAAAACGACATCTATTATCAAACTGGAGGGAGTATCTACCTTTCATTCATGTTTTAATATTTGTGTAATTTTTAAAAAGTGATGCCTTGAGTTCATAAAATCGCGAAAAACTGATCGATTTTCACGGTTTTCGATGTATCAAGCCGGTTTGACATATGCCTTATGTGCAACCTCATTAGAGTTTCACAGTCAATTTCACAACGCATGTAGTGACAGTTGAGCACAATGCACTTGCTTAATCTTTACATTTAACGATTACCAATCATTGCCAATCCAACATGGACCTAACAATGCTGAGACCTTTATCCAGAAACAAATAGCCATTCCTTAGTCGCAGAGGAGCACAAGTGAAAGTGATAGTGATAAACCAATTAGACAACGAAATGGAGCATGCCTGCACTCGAAGTAAGGGCCTGTTGTTTGTTTTACTTTTATTCTAAATTCTGACTCTAAAAGCCGAGAGGGGCTTCTGTGCCTTTTTTTTTTAAGTTGCACAAATATTAAAATATTAATGAATGTTAGATGAGGATTACTTACCCCTTCGCTTACTTCAACATTTGTGTAATTTATATTGAGAGGAAAAACATAGAAGCATTGCTCAAGATAAACAGTCTAATTTTAGAATTCGATTTTCACAATCCAGTCCATCCATATACAATATAATCTACAATTCACTTTATATGTTTTTGAAGAAACATTCTTGTAACCATAATCTAGAATCAGCTTTTAAAGAATTCAAAGCAAAAAACAAACATGCCTGTGGTACTCGTGCACAATGAATCCCGTTATTACCACCCAATGGAAGCACCCCTGCACTCCAAGATGACGCATTTGACTAGACGGAATGGACAAAAGCAGCATTTGCAGTGAATCCGTCCCCAAATCGCGACACGCACACACGTCACGAGATCGGGTCACCACGAACCAGATCGGGGAAAGAACAAAAAGTGAAAAGTAAAACAGAGAAGGCGTGGATAGGTTATAGGTGCATACCAAGGTGGTGCTTGGTGCGCTCGACGAGGGAGCGGCGGTAGAGCGCGAGGACGCTGGCCATGGTGGCCTCCCGCTCGCCGGTCTCCTCGTCGTCCGCCTCCGGCTCCTTCACCGCGAAGCACGCCGTGTGCACGTTCCTCCCGAGCACGATCTCCCTCCTCACCTCCTCCCCCTCCGCGCCCTTCCCGTTTTCCACCACCACCTCCTGCTCCACCTCCATCGGGAGCGTCGCCTCCTCCCGATGCAGCAGCGCCTTACCTCCGCCGTTCACCGCGACCGCCCCCGGGGCGGCGCCAGCCAGATCCACGAGCTCGTTGCCCAAGCTCCCCACCATCGTCGCCGCCGCGAGAACTTTGGGGAAGGCCTGCTCAGATTCGGGGAAGAGCAGAGGAGACGCGGAGCGGACGGTAGGGGTTAGGAGGGCTTTGCGGGGGTCATTTTATAAGTGGCCCGCGAGAAAGCCGTGTCATTGGCTGCGGCCTCGTCTCGCGCATCTCGCCGGCTTCGTTCGCGAGTCGTGCGCGGAGGACATCGGACGCGGGTAATTCTTCACGTATTAAAACTGACGGGTGGGGCCGAAGGTTAGTGGGCCCCAACGTCGGTGAGTTGTTTGAAGGGAATGGGGGTCATCGGAGCTAGTGGGTGTGCGTGGATCCGGGTCTGACACGAGCCACGTGGCTGTTGTTACCTCGGTCTACCATGCATGGAGCGTACGTGTGGGGCCTTGGTTTTTTTTATTCAGCACTTGGATTGATGGCTCATGTCTGCCTGCCTAGATCGATGATCTTTTTTTTTTTTTTAATTAGCACAAACGTTGCTATATCGGTAACAGGTGAGAAGATCTCGTGCAATCTTGGTTAGAACTTGTTTATTATTGGTAATTGCATCAGAGTATCTAAAGAGAATATATCATCAAATGTTATAAGTGATCGACTCGATTATCACGTCTGTCGGATTATCGGTCCGATAATGTTGGCTTGCATTATGTTAGAAGCAAACCAACTTTGCCCAATGGATTGTGTGCGCTACGAGAGCTTTGTTGGCAGCTTCCATTCGCAGTGGTTTTGGGTGGTGAACAGGCAATCTTCCCTTTTATATATATTAGTAAATAGATACATAGAAAGAGAGAGAGATGATAGTAGAGGCAGAGATGTTTCAAAATACGTAAAAATTAACAAGAAATACCCCAACATAGTCCAATGGGAGTTCACGCAAATAAAATATGTGCTCCGAAAGAATTACAAAATACACTACTACAAGAATGTACATTAGAATCGGTTCTTTTTCGTCATCACAATCAATTTTGGTGGCGATAGAAAGTCCAACGATAGTAATGAGGAAGCGTTATCACAGTCGGTTTTCTCCCCGATTGTGATAATCGGCTATCACAATCGGTTCTAAGAACCGATTGTGATAAGCCCTTCATCACAATCAATTCTTTGCTAGAACCGATTGTGATGACACCCTCATCACAATCGGTTCTAACAAAGAACCAATCTCATCACCGATAGAAACAATTGTGATGACGCGCCGTCATCACAATCGGTTCTAGCTAGAACCGATTGTGATGAGCCCATTTCACTATTGTTGATAAACTCTACTCCTCATGTACTCTTTAGCCCTCTCTGATGTACTAATAAGATTAATAAGTTGACATGGCACATTGGTACCTCCTTCAAGATATATTTCCCTGGTAATGTTCGACTTCAAGTATGTAAAGTACAGGCAGATGATTCAATCAGGGAGATGAAAAGAAGAATAAAATCATATCGTCTCACTTAATTCTTTCACCCAGTAAAGCAAAAAACAATGAATCAGGTAAATATTCCTTTACACAGATAAGTAGCTAGGTCCTATGAGGTTCTCGTAGAAAGAATAAAGAAAATAAAATAAAAGAAAAAGGGCAAAGTACAACGTTAACTGAACAAATGAGAAAAATAAGAATAAAACAGAAGGCTCGCCTAAGTATGCAACCTTAGGCCTGAGCTTATGAATCTCTTGTTCTTGAATTCTAGCTCTTCATCTCATTCTTTGACCAGATGAACCAAGATATCACCTGTCTTCGGTTGGTGCAGTCCCTCCCCATGGTTGGCAACTCCTGTTCCTTGCCCACAAATCCAAGTAGGAGAAAGGCTCTTCTCAATCAACTTGTTGGATTATAGTTGCCTTGCCCCTGCCACACTATGGCTATAGCCGGCTTCCTAAATTGCAAGCCACGAAAGCAGCACCAAAAATCACAACATGAAAGCAAATCATACCAGATCATAAGTCCAAAATCCAAGAACATGGCGGTGAAACGACAAACATATAACGCAAGTGAGAGGGAGAGCAGGAGAGGGAGAGGAGCAAGTGGAGGAGATGAGTGGCGAGCACAAGAGTGTGTATAAATATATAGGGCAATGGTTTTTCTAGCGAAATTATTTTAAAATTGGAACCTACTCGATGCCCAAATTTCACTTTGGCGCCCAAATTTCACTTTGGCGGGACTATCCCGAGCACATCACAATCGGTTATGATCTACAGCCGATTGTGATGACACCCCTCATCACAATCGGTTCTGGCTGAGAACCGATTGTGAGGACAGACCCTCTTATCACAATCGGTTTTTATATGGAACCGATTGTGATGACTGCTGTCATCACAATTGGTTCTTTTTCAGAACCGATTGTGATGACGGCACTCATCACAATCTGTTCTAGCTCGGAACCGATTGTGATAAGTGGCACCTCATCACAATCGGTTCTGAGATAGAACCGATTGTAATGAGGTGCCACTTATCACAATCGGTTCCGAGCTAGAACCGATTGTGATGAGTCCCCTCATCACAATCGGTTCTGAGATAAAACCGATTGTAATAACCTATTACCAAAATTTACAGATTAGATATATGTATTACAATCGGTTTTTTAGTCAAAAATTTGGAATCGATACAGATGAAGCGATAGTGATGTACCATTCTGTAGTAGTGATAGTTCAAATGTAAACATGAAAAACATAGCTTAGCTATACATATTAATGCCTTAACAAGTAACAATCGAACCTGTTGGCATCTTAATGTTGGAATTGGCCCATGAGTATGACCCATTTCCTTTAATTCCAAAGATTGCATGGTTAATACCATATTGCTTAGGCAAGTGGAAGGAAGGCAATTTATAAGGTGGAGTCCTTGCCACTCCTTGAGTTATGAGAGGCATGACATAAGGATGGTATGAGAAGGACTTTGAAGAAACACACGCGCGCACACGTACGCACGCACGCGCGCGCACACACTCGCGTATTTTCGCGTGGATAATCGCGTGACTTGTGACTTGCGACGGGCGACCGCGCCGCGCCTAGCTCGTCTCCGGGCAGTCAAATTGCACCTTATATTTTGCTGAATCATGCAACTATTTAGCTTTATGTACTGGTCAGGAGACTGCATAATTACAATTATTTATATTTGAATTGGCAGTTACCAGTGCATTAAGTCTGTTTAATTCAATCGATTACGGTGCTTAATCTTTGTCGATTACCGATGAGTAATGGAGGCAGTTACTGGTGAGAGGCTATATAAGACCTGGAGACGTCCAGGCCAATGTACTGAGTTTTTCCAATTTCACACTGTCTTCTTCATCCTATGAGAGCTGTACTGAGGTGTTGAGCGGTTGGACCACGCCAGCCTTCCTACTCGGCGTGCACCGTGAAGGAGGGTGAGCGGTATCTCCGAGCCGTTGCCGCAGAGTTCACCTGCACGGGGAGGCAATAAGGTTTCTGAGCAGCGCATCTGCGCGACCGCTCCTGCGCTGCTTCCTCAACTTCGACTTCTTCCACAACCTCTTCAGCGCATCGCTCTGTTCTTCATCAAGCCTAACTGTAAGTTGTTAGTGATCGTTCAACTATGTTTCTTGAAGTATATATGTTTGGAAGTACAATTTGTAGCCTGCTGTTATATCTATTGTGTGCATCACTATTTATCTGTGATATTTGTCTCCTGTTAAAATCTGGAATTAAAATATTGCACACATTTCCAACACTTAAATCAGGATCTGACGAAACTCAGTAGAAAAGAGCACCATCAGTTGTTAGAGCAGTCTTGTGCATCACTTCAGCAACCACTGAGATGAAACTTCAGATTTGTTTTTCAACCCTTGACCCTTCTTCAGACATCTCGCTATTACAACACAGCGAGGGATCATAAGGTGATGGCCCCAAGTGAACACCTACAAAAGAGGATGACATCACTAGGTCTGTTAACTTTCTTTATATTAGAACAATGTATATAAAATATCAAGCTTCAGCTTATGTCAACTTATCTCATCATCAGCTCCTAACACTAATGTATGATACTTTGCTGCAAATAAACCTTTAAATACTTTCCCTTTCAAATGCTCCACCGTTCTTGGAGTGTAATTGGATGCTGAGTTTGAAGTGCCATAAATCAGCTGGTCCTCCTTTTTGTAACCCCTGGTGAAAACTTCACCAGTCTCAGCCACTTCAGCTAAGTGCGGCTACAGCAATTATTCTTGGTTTGAGGGAACTTACACGTACGTCTAGATGTTGGCTGGGTATCGACAGAAGGTTAACCAAGCTAACCCTCTGCATCATTCAGAGCATTTGTTAGTCGTAGCTCGTAAGGATATCATAATAGTAAAGGCTAAAAATACATGACATGTGTGGCAAAAAAATGTATGTGCATCATGGCATTAATCAAATATCATGAGACTAACCGTGTCCAAGGTAAAAAAGTGTTGAGTAAAGCTTGTAGCAACAGCTGTGGTGTCATGACCATGACCTGCAATTTCTCATTAGCACTACAAAGTAAGTGATGAAAGCATATTTGAAACAAAATGATAGCAACTCAATATGCATAGTATAACAAAAGGAGCCAAGGAAGCCAATCCAAATGTATCAATAAAGCAACAGGGTAAATGTACCGTTACCCCATATAAGTGGACAGAAGTTTTCATGAAGGAAGCACTTACCAATCATATCTTAAAATATTTTTTGAGTGAAAAACTAAGAATTAAGACTGAATAATACATCTATTATGTGGGAAAGAATTGGAGGCCAATCAAGGCCTCCACATGTCACTCCACGCCATTTCGCAAATAAGTCCCTCCATTACTTCAAATTATACATCTATTATGTGGGAAAGAATTGGAGGCCAATCAAGGCCTCCACATGTCACTCCACGCCATTTCGCAAATAAGTCCCTCCATTACTTCAAATTACGGATAGGTCCCTGCAGGTTACAAAAAGGTCCTTCACGATTTTTTGTGAGGGGAAGAAAATCATTTTCGAATTGCGTTTAGGTCCCTCGTTCATTGTTTTACGAAAAAAATCCCCATTAAATTCAAATTATGAACAAATCCTTTTCTAATTTTTCAGGGTAGCGGTTGGTCCAAAAATGTAACAAAAAGGTCCTCGCTCCTTACACCCAGGTCCTTTGTCCGTTTTTCCAGGAATTTTTTTTTCGACAGCAGAAATATGTGTGCAACTCTATCTCTAGACTTTTTCCCCAAGTCGATTTTCCAACTCGATCTCCAATATTTTTCAAAACATGTATTATTACTCGGTGAACGCATAGAGTGTTTAACTCGACAAAAGAAGGTTGGCATCTCTAATAATTTTTCTCTGTTTTTCCCGAAAAAATGTTTTCGTCAGCAGAAATGTGTGCAGCTCTATCTCTAGACTTTTTTTCCCAACTCTATTTTCCAACTTGATCTCCAATATATTTTTCAAAATATATTATTACTCAGTGTACGCATAGAGTGTTAAACTCGACAAAACAAGGTTGGCATCTCTAATAATTTTTGAAACATATATTATTACCCAATTAACACATAGAGTGTTAAACTCGATAAAAGAAGGTTGACCGGGTAATAATAGAGTGTTAATCAAATTCGTCAAAAGAAATATGTACAGCTCTATCTCTAGACTTTTTTCCCATCTCAATCTCTAATCTCTAGACTTTTTTCCCCAACTCGATCTCTAATATTTTTCGAAACATGTATTATTACTAGGTGAACATATAGAGTGTTAAACTCGATAAAAGAAAGTTGTCATCTCTAATATTTTTCAGAACATGTATTATTACCTGATTAACAGATGGAATGTTAAAGTCGACAAAACAAGGTTGACTGGGTAATAATAGAGTGTTAACCAAATTCGTCAAAAGAAAGATGTGTATAACTCTATCTCTCTAATTTTTTTGTAACTCGATTTCTAATATTTTCCGAAATAAGAAATATGTGTACATCTGTATCTCTATAGTTATTTTTGCAACTCGATCTATAGTATTTTTCGAAACATGTATTATTCACCGGTGAACGTATAGAGTGTTAAACTCGGTAAAATAAGAACATTTCTCTGTTTTTTCTGAGAAAATATATCTATTGTGCCTGGAAGATTTACGGAGAAGCCAGACGGCCACGTCGCCCTCTTCGCCAAAAGTCCTTCCAAAAAAAAAATTGCGTTTAGGTCCTTACGCCGGTTATTTTAAAAAAAAATCGTAATTCCGTACATTTGCGAATGTGTTCTCCACCGTTTTTTACGTTCTCGCGGAAGGGTCCTTCGAAAAATACGTTTAGATTATTTTTTGCAAAAAAAATGAACCCGTGATTACGCAAATTCGTAGACGGCTCCTACACATCCAATTTTTTTAGATCGCTTCGAAAAAAATATGTTAAAGTTCTCCTATAGCATTTTTTATAGAAAAAAACAGATTAAATTTTATATGGTGCGGCATGTGCCGCACATTCTACCTAGTTACTTGGAAAATGTGAACAATACGTAGCACCTACCAACACGAAGTTTTTACCATACTAGTATATATAAAAGAACTTCATTTGTGGGTTCAATTCACAGCCCACAAGTCATACCATACAGTACATGTAAATATCTTTCGAAGATGAATCAAGAGGTCAAGACAAAAGCAGATATCGACATCAAATATGAAGAACTAAAGATTGCAGACCAGCAATGTTGCTTGCATGGAAAGCACATTTTATTTAGAACAAATGAGGAATCATTGAGCCTTAAAACACAAAGAGTTCTCACCAATGGCACCAAGCCAACTGTTCTAGAAGTTTCTGGAAACTCCAACAGCCCCCCGGTTTAAGCACCATAGCTTGTAAAATCAATCACAACACGGTCTAATTCACCCACACTAACACGATAGAAGCAATAATCAGTGGAATGTAGCTTGCATTACAAAACCTCGACCTAATCATGCCCTAATCAGCACAACATCGCAACTGCTACATTGGAAACGATAGCAAATACAAAACCCCCAAAATAAAACCATGCATAAATGATGTTTCGCCGAGACGGCGGTGGTTACCATATGTGATGGTAGTAGCCTCCACCATTGCAAGATTGGCGGCGTCCACCACCTCATCTTGGAGAATTTCATCACTATGTGCTAGTACCAAAACAAACCAATTAACAGTTACCGTAACATAAATCCCTCCAACAAATATAACAACAGTGTCGACGATCGGTTTCGCCGGCAATGAGATTTGTGATTCTAGGGGATTCGTGCGGGATCAGAGCTAGATGGTAACACAGGATGCGAGGGCGATCTCTTTTTAGACAGGTTCGGGCTCTCACGGAGGAGATAATACCCTAGTCCTGTGTTCTTGGATATATGAGCGTCCTCCCTTTCTTTTCCTCTCCTCCCCCTTTATATACTAGGGGAAGGATCTGCCACAAAATGGGCGCCACCTGGCCCTGAACATGGTGGCTTCATGAGTACATACTTTGTCTCTTATCGACTGGCCCCACTACGTCCAGGGGATGCGGTCGTGCCTTCCCGACCAGCGCTGCCACCCCGCCAGTTCCGGCGCTGCAGCTCTGGCGATGTCAGGCCGCACGCTTTGCTTTTGACGGGTTGCTTGGGCATGGCACGAAGCTTCGCCGAAGGATCTGCGAGCTGCCTTGGGGAATAAGTCGGGCCATCCCCTGGGCTCATCATGGCGTTTTTAGGCTCCGGGCCTACTACTCCGCCTTCGGCCCAGTCGG
The DNA here is from genome assembly GCA_036346355.1 of Rhipidocladum racemiflorum. Taxonomy (NCBI): domain Eukaryota; kingdom Viridiplantae; phylum Streptophyta; class Magnoliopsida; order Poales; family Poaceae; genus Rhipidocladum; species Rhipidocladum racemiflorum. The sequence goes on along the minus strand of CM070572.1, from coordinate 55,659,733 downwards.
GCGTAGGCCCCACTTGCGGGACCCCCATCTTAGGCATCCCACAGCAGCCCCCAAGTGCTTTAGGATCGGATTTCCTTCTCTCATCCTGTCATAAAGATCTTGTGGGAAAAAAGATCGTAAAGAACTTGTTAAGTAAGGCCACCGTGGTTGGTTGGCTCGGGGCCGAGTGGTACCCGTGCCCGTTTACGGTGCGCGGCGATCGGCTTGCAAAGCTCGACCGACCCTCATGGGGCGTACCATAGTCTTTTGGCTAGTGGCCGAGTGGTACCCGCGCCCGTTTACGGTCTTGCAACTAACTTGTCGCTCGGCCAAACCCTCATGGGGCGTACCATAGTCTTTTGGCTCGTGGCGAGTGGTACCGCGCCCGTTTACGGTCTTGCGGCAAGCTAACTGTCGCTCAGCCGACCCTCATGGGGCGTACCATAGTCTTTTGGATCGTGGCCGAGTGGTACCCGCGCGTTCTACGGTGTCGCGGCAAGCGGCTGTCGCTCACCGACCCTCATGGGGCGTACCATTGTCTTTTGGCTCGTGGCCGAGTGGTACCCGCGCCCGTTTACGGTGCGCGGCAACCGGCTTGTCGCTCGGCTGACCCTCATGGGGCGTACCATAGTCTTTTGGCTCGTGGCCGAGTGGTACCCGCGCCCTTGCTTACGGTCTTGCGACAAGCTAACTTGTCGCTCGGTGACCCTCATGGGGCGTACCATAGTCTTTTGGCTCGTGGTCGAGTGGTACCAGCGCCCGTTCTGGTCTTGTGACAATCGCTTGTCGCTCGGCTGACCCTCATGGGGCGTACCATAGTCTTTTGGCTCGTGGCCGAGTGGTACCCGCGCCCGTTTACGGTGCGCGGCAACCGGCTTGTCGCTCGGCTGACCCTCATGGGGCGTACCATAGTCTTTTGGCTCGTGGCCGGGCGGTACCCGCGTCCGTTTACGGTGCGCGGCAATCGGCTTGCAAAGCTCGATCGACCCTCATGGGGCATACCTTGGTCATACAGAGTAATGCCTGTGCCGTTCGCTGGCCACCGCCTTGCACTCTCATGGAGCGCATTCTCAAGACCGAGTTAGTAAAAATCCTCCCACGGTACCCAATCATGCTAAGGAGCAGTGACCAGCAATTGACCCCAAATTATGGGGCATACCGCTGGAGGATGTTCGGAAAGTGCCCGGCCCCAAGCTTCCGTGGCGGCTGGCGTTCAGGCCCATCGTGGGGCGCATTTTATCCCAAACCTCGAACCAGACTTGACACCTGGTCGCGTTTTGCGCGACTCAGCTATCGGCCCAACATGGGGCGTGCCCTAGATCTGGCCCAGAATCGAGCACGAAATCCCTTGCTTTTCCTGCCGTAAGGCGAAAATCGAGGCTCATTTCTGATAAATGAGGAAAACCTTGCTGGGGTAAAGACATCTTTGCCCCTCCCCCACCACGGCTGAGAAATCTTCAAATCTCCTTTGGCGATCTGGGCGACCTAGGGTTTCTAGTTTCGCGCCCAAGACCCTCGGCGGTTCCTCCCACAGGGTCTCCTTCACCGAGATGTCTTCTCCTTCTTCTTCGTCGTCGGAGGATGGCGCTGGTCCGGCGAGCACGGGGTGGGAGACCTCCATTACTACGGAGTCCCGCCTGGAGGAGCTGGTCGCAGCCAGCGTTATCCCTCCACTGGAGTTGATCTCCACCCGTCCCACCGCAGGTGATCCTTACCCCCTTCCCCTGGATAATGAGATCGTGGTCTTCAAGTCCTTCTTTTGGCGGGGATTTAGCGTTCCTGGGAGCGCCTTTTTCTGAGGGCTCCTTCACTTTTACGAGATCGAGTTGATCAATTTGAATCCCAACTCCATTCTTCACATTGCTCTCTTCGTTCAACTTTGCGAGGCGTATCTTGGGATACGTCCTCATTTTGACTTGTTCCGCTCCCTCTTCTTGCTCAAGCCTCATCCGAACCGGGCTGCTCCCAGCGTCATTGGGGGCGCCGGACTTCAGCTGCGAGAGGGCTTGAAGAAACATTACTTCGCCATCCCCCTCAAGACTTCCCTTAAAGGTTGGAGGCGGGAGTGGTTCTATTGTGCAAATGTTGATCCTTTTCTCGCCCCTTTCACTGGCCGCGCCCCTAAAGCTTCTCGATGCTGGAGTGATGCCCCAGATGGCGGCGGGTTGAACCAAGTCGCTGAGCTTCTGGCGTGGATTAATGATCTGAAGATTCGGGGGCTATCAGGCCCCAGGATTGCGATCAGCTTTGTGAAGCGCCGGGTGCAACCCTTAAAAGGAGAGAATCCACTTGGGGTTCCAGTACGGCGGGACTCAGGATCCCACCCGGGAGACAAGCACGTCCCTATTGAGAGATGCATTGGCGGCACGGGTGGTTGACTTCTTCGTGCCTGGCACTGAAATTACCAATAGGGGCTACCCTCACAAATTTTTGGCGACGAACCCTCCCCCTCCTGTGAGTGTCCCACTCTCTCGAGAAGCTGTCCCATGATTTTTGCCTGATGTGTGATTCTGACAACGTGCGATCGTTCATCTTTCAGGAACGTGAGTCCTTCTTTTCTGATGCTCCGGTCGTCGGCCTCTCTCGGCTGAGGAATGTTCAGGCCAAGCGAGCGGCTGACACTTCGGCCGATGAGCTGCGCCGGCAATCAGTGGAGGAGGCTACTGATCCCTCGCCGGCCGGGCCTTTGACCTCCAGTGTCCCTGGGTCACAAGGCGCAGAGCCACACCCCTCTGTCTCAGGGGCAGCCCCGACTGCTGGTGCCAGGTCGGGCTCCTCTCCGAGCGGTGCTGGGACTCGGATGAAGCCTGGGATGAAGTTTAAAAAATCCAGGAGGTATTCTTTCGGGCAATCCTTGTCTTTTTGTTATTACCTGTGTTGAGACGTTTCCTTTTTGTCGATTCAGGACTCCTACTATGGACGTCCCAGTGGAGGGGTCTCCTGAAAAGGAGCCCCCGGAATCGGCTTCTCCAAGGGGGACCCCCCTCGTCGGCTAGGTCACCGTCTCCTTCGGTAGCTGGGGTGTCGCCACCTCGTGCTGCTGGCCCAACCGCTGAGCCGTTGAGTGGTCCGGCAGTCGATGAGCTTGACCCGGCTTCGCCTCCCGAAGTGGAGGAGGTGCATCGAGAGCCACCGCCACTCGGTCCTCTGCCGAAGCCCCCGAATCGGACCGTGTGGTGCGAGGGGGGTTCTGACTGGAAAGGGATGGAGGAGGATGAAGAAGCGGAGATAGCGGCTCGGACAGAGCTTTACGAGCTCATCGTCAGGTGTAGCATGCTCGTCAGGGTGAGTTTTCTGTCTTTCTTTAGTCTGTTATCATTATGGAATGCTGGCCCCCACCTGAGACTCTGCCCTGTCGCCTAGGACATGGGAGAGCGCTCGGAGTAGAGGTCGTGGTTTTTTCGGAAGGTGCTCCCCAAGCTCAAGGAGCACCAGAAGTATCAGGACAAGGTCAACGAGATCAGCGACGACAGATGGAAAGAGGTCCACGGGCTGGAGACCCAGTGCATGACACTCCGAGAGGCAAAAGCGGAGCTTGAGCATACGCTCGAAGGTAAGATTCCTCCCTGGGTTTTTTATGGACTCTTTCTTAAGTAGCTGGGAAAAATGACGGCGAGCTCGTGTTTCAGAACGCGACTCGACCATCGCTAAGTTGAGGGCACGACTGGAGGCTTCAGAAAGCTTTAACCTCGAAACTCGAGCTGGCTTGGAGAAGACACAGCGAGAGTTAGAGGGTATGCTCCCTTGGCTTGAATTGAACGTGCTTGGCGCTGGGTGTGTTCTTTAGCGGCAGATTGGCTTTGGTGCAGAGTACAAGGGGAAGATAGCCACTGTCGAACGAAGCCACACGGAGCTGCGCGTCGCCTGCGAACCAGTTCTGCATCTTCTGCGAAATCGAAGGAGCCGAACCAGGCCAGGAGGATGACGCCGTTCCGCTTCTCTCGGGTGGAGCCGACAGGATCAAAGCTTATGCAAAGGAGTCGGCGACCATGAGTGCGAACCAGGCGTTGGCGGTGATCAAATCTCACTATCCAAGGGTTGACCTTGAAGCTGTCAAAGAGGGTTTCGCCGTTGATGAAGACAAAGCCAACACACTGCTCGAAGAGGTCTCCGGTACATCGCAGGCCTTGTTAGAGAATCTTGAATTTTGACTTTTGATGTACCCCTTTGTGTCAAACGTTGGCTCTTGTGTGAGGCGCTGTTCGAAGTTTTCATATGGCTTGCCTCATTTGTACTTTGTTGGGTTTTATAGCTTTTGCTACCCTTCTGGCTGAGTGGTTCTGCCATCGAGCATCGGGACTTCGAGTAGCACTCGGGACAGCATTTGCTACCCTTCTGGCCGAGTGGTTCAGCCCTCGAGCGTCGGGACTTAGTTTGTGACCTTCTCGCCCCAGGCACGCTTTTTCGAGTGGCTGGTGTCCGAAACGTCCTCGTCCTCGAGCGTCGGGAACCACGTTGCGGCTTCCTGGCTGAGTGGTTTAGCCCCCAAGCTCACGTGGTTACCGTCCGCTTAATTGGGCCCACTCCGCGGGAAGGCCAACTTAATTTGAACCGCGCCTGACACGTGCCTGGCGATATGTCCCTTCGTTCCGTTCAGATTACGTCGGAACGGCGCCTGACACATGTTGATCTTCTTTGTGCTTCGAGGACATTGGCAGCATCGCGGCGTCGCTTCGTCTTCTGTGTCTTTAAATGGCGTCGCCTCGACTCCAGAGCCATGCACGGCCTATAAGTGGGACGTCAGCGCTCCTGAGCGATCGTCCCTCTCTTCGAGTCTTTTTCCCCTCCTTCCTCCCAGCTTTCCTCCATGTCTAACACGAGGAGGTTTGTTGGCCCTTACGCGGCGTTTTTTCGCCAGCGGTTCTTCGAACTGCTCCACAGCTGGGAGGAGGCGGAGTCCTGGGAGGAACACGACTTTGCCATTCTGGAGGCGGAAGAAGAAGACGGGGCCGCCAGGGACGCCGCCGCCATGGACACCTTGCTGGAGGTGGCCCCGGGGCTCTACGAGGTGGCCGAGATTATCACAGAGATGGTCGGGCGCGAGCGCCGCGACGACCTAGCCGTTAGGGCTCTCATCCGCCTTATACCACCCCTTTGGGTGGTTGAGGACGAGATCCTGGCGGCACTGGGTCGCGCGCACCGCGTCTGACCTCGACGACCCCGCCCCCGGGCCTCCCAGCGGCAGCACCCGCAGCAGCAGCAACAGCAGCTCCAGCTCCACCAGCAGCAGCAGGAAGATCGGCGGCAGTTGCCGCCCTTCTCCTTTTTTTTTAGATACGAGAAAATGAAAAAAAAGTTAGTAATGTAAATTACTGTCGTTATGGAATACTAATCGGCGCCTTTTCGCTCCTCTAAGTTTGATCGTTTTTCTTTGAGTAGTTTACCCTAGTCGATAGCCCCAGCTCCCGCAGCGAGGTGCCGGAGGGCTGAACTTTCATCGACTACAGTCTAGTGACCCCGATCTCTGTTCAACGAAATTCCTGGAGTATCGATCGTTATTCCCAAGTGGTTGGTAGCTTCTTTTAGCTTAGTCTTTTCTAACTCATGCGCTAGTACAGACGTTCGGATATTGCCGCTTGATGCGATCTCATATCGAACGTGCATCTTCGTGTATTCTGTATCGGCACGGCTCGGATCAGACGATACACTAGTAGGGTGATAACCACTCGGGATTAACCGGGTCACTAGTCAAAACTGATCAAAGTACTAGACAATCGGGAGCTTTATTTAATGCATGGGAGCGAGATACATAACTTATGCGTAGAAGCGACGCAGCTGTTCGGCGTTCCAAGTATTCGCCAGGACCTCGCCATCTTCCCGTCTGAGTCGATAGGCACCCGGCCGGACCGCCTCCTCCACAATGTACGGACCTTTCCAAATTGGAGAGAGCTTGTGCTCACTTTTCTGGTTCCTCCTAAGGACCAGATCTCCTTTTGAAAAGGCTCTACTTCTGACATTGCGAGAATGGTAACGCCGAAGTCCCTGGAGGTACTTGGCCGACTGGATGGCTGCAACATTTCGAGCCTCCTCGAGTTGATCAAGCTCTACCATTCGGCTTCCTTCGGACTCGGCTTCCTGGTAATTTCGAACCCTCGTGGATTCGAATTCTAGTTCAGTCGGCAGGACCGCCTCCGTGCCATAAACTAGGAAAAAGGGAGTTTGCCCAGTTGCCCGGCTGGGAGTGGTTCTGAGTCCCCAGAGTACCGACGGTAACTCTTTCACCCATCGGGCAGCGTATGGTTTGAGGCGATCGAAGATCCTGGCCTTGAGGCCCTGGAGTACCAAACCATTGGCCTGCTCCACCTGCCCATTGCTTCGTGGATGGGCTACCGAGGCGAAGCAAATCTTGATTCCGACGCCTTCGCACCACTCTTGAAATTCTTCACTCCTGAATTGGGTACCATTGTCTGTAATGATTCGGTTGGGAACTCCGAATCTGACCACGATATCCTGGAAGAACTCCTTGGCCTTGAGCGCAGTGATCGTGGCGGCCGGGTTTAGCTTCGATCCACTTGGTGAACTTGTCAATGGCTACGAAAAGGTAGGCGAAACCACCTTGCGCCTTCTTGAGTGGGCCGACTAAGTCGAGCCCCCAGACCGCAAAGGGCCAAGAGATGGGGATAGTTTGCAGCTCCTGTGCCGGCAAGTGTGTCTGCCTTGCATAGAACTGGCAGCCCTCGCAAGTTCGAACGATCTCCTTAGCATCCGTCACCGCCGTAGGCCAAAAGAAGCCCTGGCGATAGGCTTTCCCAACCAAGGCGCTTGACGCCGCGTGATGGCCGCACATCCCCGAGTGGATTTCTTTGAGCAGGTCTCTTCCCACTTGTTCCGAAATGCACCGCCTGAGGACACCTGAGGTGCTCTTCCGAAAGAGCTCCTCGCCAACCACCACATAGGATTTGGCTTGTCGGGAGATGCGCTCGGCCAGAGCGGTTGCCTCTGGAAGTTTGTCCTTCAGGAGATAATCTAGATATGGGGCCGTCCAGTCGGGGTTAATGAGCAGGACTCCGGTCTCGGGATCCTTACTTGGCTCCCGTCGTTTTGCAACAGTTGGTTCGTAAAGATCCTGGACGAAGATACCACTCGGGACCTCTGCCCGAGTGGCTCCCATTTTAGCCAACTCATCGGCTGCTTCATTATTGCGGCGGAGGACATGGACCAGCTCCAGACCGTCAAACTTTCCTTCCAATTCTCGGACTTGCTGGCAATACGCCGTCATAGTCTGATCGACGCATGACCAGTCCTTCTGTACTTGGCTCACCACCAACTGGGAGTCACCGCGAATCGCCAGTCGCCGGATTCCGAGCGATGTGGCGATGCGGAGCCCATGGATGAGCGCCTCGTACTTGGCGGCATTGTTCGAGGCTGGGAAGTGAATCCGAAGGTCGTACTTCAACCTATCGCCTTTCGGCGAGACGAGGAGAATTCCCGCCCCGGCCCCGCCGAGCATGAGAGATCCATCGAAGTGCATGGTCCAATACTCCGGCTCTTCTTTCATGCGGGGAGCCTGGGATTCAGTCCACTCGGCCGTGAAGTCGGCCAAAGCCTGAGACTTGACGGCGGTGCGCGGCTTGAACAAGATGTCGAAGGCTCCAAGCTCGACCGCCCACTTCGAGATTCTCCCAGAAGCTTCTCGATTATGGAGGACCTCTCCCACGGGGAAGGAAGTCACTACTGAAATCGAGTGCCCTTGGAAATAATGCTTCAGCTTCCGCGACGAGATCAAAATTGCGTACAGCAGCTTCTGAACTTGAGGATATCGCGTCTTGGATTCGCCCAGTACTTCGCTGACAAAATAAACCGGGCGTTGTACGCCGTAGCGGTGTCCAGACTCTTCCCGCTCCACAACTATCGCGGCACTGACTACATGAGTTGTTGCCGCTATGTAAAGCAGGAGAAGTTCACCTGGCACCGGCGGGACTAGGATTGGAGGGGTGGAGAGGAACACTTTGAGTTCTTCGAAGGCTTGCTGTGCCTCTGTCGTCCATTCAAAATGGTCTTTCTTCTTGAGGAGCTTGAAGAAAGGCATCCCCCGAACCCCCAACCGGGAGATAAACCTGCCGAGCGCTACCATGCAGCCAGTAAGTCTTTGTACATCCTTCTGGCTGGTAGGTGGGGCCATCCTCATGATGGCCCCGATTTTCTCCAGGTTTGGCTCGATCCCACGATGAGAGACAATGAATCCGAGTAGCTTCCCGGAAGAAACTCCGAAAACGCACTTCTCAGGGTTTAGCCTCATCCGGAACGCCCTTAGACTTGCGAACGTTTCGGCCAGGTCAGAGGTGAGACTGTCTTCGGTCTATGTTTTAACCACTACATCATCCACATATGCCTCTATGTTGCGTCCGAGCTGATGGTGAAAACACCACTGTATCGCGCGCTGATAAGTTGCGCCAGCGTTTTTCAGCCCAAACGGCATGGTGACATAGCAATATGCTCCGAATGGAGTGATAAACGAAGTCTTCTCACAATCCTCCTCTCGAAGCCGGATTTGGTGATAGACTGAGTAGGCATCCAGGAAATTGAGTAGTTGAGACCCAGCAGTGGAGTCCACCACTTGATCGATGCGGGGCAGACCAAAGGGGTCTTTGGGGCAAGCCTTGTTGAGGTCGGTATAGTCAACACACATGTGCCAACTTTTATTCTTCTTTTGAACGAGTACAGTGTTAGCCAACCAGTCGGGATGATACACTTCTTTGATAAAACCTGCGGCAAGCAGTTTTGTAATCTCCTCCCTGATGGCCTCTCGGCGGTCTTGGGCGAACCGTCGTAACCTTTGCTTGACCGGCCTAGCCGATTCATTTACGTTCAGCGCGTGCTCAATCACCTCCCTGGGGACTCCGGGCATGTCCGACTGAAAGTGCATCTAGGCCCCCTAAATGTGTTTTGGGTGATTAATGACAAACGATTGAAGAAACTAATGTGTTCAACTAGTTTATGAACAGGCAAATGCTTCAAGAAGAGATCGTCTATGTACGTGAAGTGTCCCCTAGTAGTGTTGAGTAAGAAAAACGGTATTTAAAGCTTGTTATTTTAATCCTTTGAGTCATAGGAATGCCGTACTATTAAGAGGGATGCTTTGAAATTGACTTAGAGATGTTCTCCTCACTCAAGATGAATTTAGCCGAGTCTCTCAAGGGTTAGAAGTGTTCTCTCTAGCTTCGGAATGAGCTTGTGTTAAAATTCTAGTCGGATGTTCCGATGTTGTATCGGACATTCCGATGTTTCAGAAGTTCCGAAGTGTAGTTGTGCTTTAGTCCGTTGTGTTCTGTTAGGGTCGAACATTCCGATGTCTTTGTTTGGATGTTCCGATACTGTTGTGTTTTAGATTGGGAGCTCTGTTTGGTTCGGATGTTCCGATATTGAGTATCGGAAGGTCCGATGTGTCTTGTCTTGTGTAAAGGTGCTCTCTGTCTAGTTCGGACTGTCGAAGTTGCGTCTTGGAAGTTCAAGTGGTTGTTTTCTGTTTGGGAACTCCATCGTTTTGTTCGGATGTTCCGATATCTTATATCGAACATTCGATGTGGACTTAGCTTGTTAGTTGGGTTCCCTCTCCGGGAGTTATCGGATGTTCCGATGTTGTCATCGGACTTTCCGATGCGTGTTGTTTTCGACCGTTGGAAGCTTTCCAAGTCTGGTAGTTTGCACACATCGGATGTTCCGAAGTTCTTATCGGACATTCCGATGTGAGGCTGAGTGCGAGGGTAACGGCTAGTTTTGATCCAAAACTATAAATACCCCTCTCCCACTCCTTTTGCTGGTTACACACTTGCTTGGGCTATTCACTTGAGCTTCTTGAGTATTCTCTAGAGCATCCTTTGAGCTTTCTCTCCTCCTTGATCTTAGGGATCATTTAGTGAGTGAGAGTTTGTCAAGTGTGATTGAAAGTCAAGGGTTAAGTTTGTATTCATCTTGAGAAAGTAGAGAACCTCTCCAAGATCGAGATTCGAGTGCATTTATTTCTCTTGGAGGTTGAAGGACTCCTAGACGGCTAGGCGTCGCTCACGAGCCCCAACGATTGTGGGAAGCCGTGAGAAGTTTGTGAAGGCCGGCTCCGCCTCCGAAAGGAAAGGAACCAATAGTGGAACCAAGCCTCAAGCGTGACCGAGGTTTGGGAGGAAAGGGTTGGAAAAGACCGGGCTCTTTGGAGCCTCCTCAGCGGAGACGTAAGATCCCTCAAGGATCCGAACTCCTAAATCAAACCATTGTGTTCTCTCTTGTCTCTAGTCGCTTGTTTAATCTTATTGATCTTTGTTAGTGCAATTTTAGTTGTCTAGAGCTAGTTGTCGTCTAGCTCTTTCTACTTGACCCTTTAAGTCAAGTGCTGTTCGGATAGTCCGAAGTAATTACGGAAGTTCCGAAGTTTTCGGAAGTTCCGATATTAATTCGGAATATCCGACCCTTTTCCGCTGCATTAAATTGTTTTAAATTGAAATTAGCCTATTCACCCCCCTCTAGGCAATCTTCTAACCTTTTCAATTGGTATCAGAGCCGAACCTTCTAGAAGGCTTAACCGCTTGAAGGAACGTGATGGCCAACACCGGATTGAAGGTTGTCGTGACGGACGAGCAAAATAGTCCGAGAGCCGGAGATGGAACTCCCGGCAAGAGCAAAGAGGAAGCTACCTCTACATCTACTCAGGGAGCTCAAATTCCTTTCAATTATGAAAAATTAAATACTTCCTCTTCGCATTCGTATATCATTTGTGCCCTCAGGCGTGCTCCTTTCTTTGATGGCACGTACTATTCCGCTTGGAGGCACAAGATGAAAATGCATTTGATGTCACTCCATCCTAGTGTTTGGAAGATTGTTTGCACAGGTTTAGATATGCTTGGGAAGACGATATGGAGCTCACGCCGGAACAAGAGCAAAACATCCACCGTAATGCTCAAGCCGCAAGCGTGTTGCTTGGAGCGTTGAGTCCCGAGGAATTCAACAAAGTGGACGGCTTGGAAGAAGCCAAAGAGATATGGGACACACTCCAAGTAGCACATGAGGGTACATCAAGTGTAAGGGAATCAAAGATTGAATTGCTAGAAGGCAAGTTGGGGAGATTTGTCATGAATGATGATGAGACTCCGCAACAAATGTATGACCGCTTGATGATCCTCGTAAACAAGATAAGAGGGCTTGGAAGCAAGGATATGACAGACCACGTCGTGGTAAAAAGGATGTTGAGAGCCTTTGCCCCAAGGAACTCTACTCTCGTAACCCTTATACGAGAGCGAAAAGATTTCAAAAGACTCACTCCAAATGACGTGCTCGGAAGAATTCTTTCACATGAACTCATGGAGGAAGAAGCAAAAGAAGTGAAGAATCTTGCCAAGCAAAGCTCGAGCTCAAGACCGAAGCAAATAGCTTTGAAGGCAAGCAAGAAGGAAGAATCAACATCAAGTGATGATGAGGAAGATGAAAGCGATGATGAGGAAGACTTGGCGTTGTTTGTGAGAAAGTTCAAGAAATTTCTCAAGTATGACGGGTCAAGCAAATACAAGAAGAACTTCAATGACAAGTCAAGGAGAAGAAGAAATGTGAAGAAGGGTTGCTATGAGTGCGGTGAAGTTGGACACTTCATCGCCGATTGTCCAAAGAAGAAGACCTCCTCAAATGAGCAAAAGAAGAGTGAGCCAAGCAAGAAAAATAAAGGCTACAAGAAGAAGTACTCGGGGCGAGCCCATATTGGTGAAGAATGGGATTCAAGCGACTCGGACTCGATACCGATGATGAAGGAGTCGCCACCGTCGCCATTGAAGCCGCTCCTCCAACAAAATCACTCTTCGGTGACATGAGCGACAATTTACAACGATTTACACACCCGTTTGTCTCATGGCAAAGGCGGAAGGTAATGACTAAGTCGAAACCTTCAAGTAGTAGTAGTGAATTAGATAGTGATGATGATAATGATGATGGTCTATTTTGTGATTTAAGCAAATCGGCTATTGATAAAATCCATAAGCTCTTGAAAGAATAGATAGCCAAGAGGAAACTCTCGAGAAGCAAGAAGAGTTCTTTGGTTTGTGAGAAAAAGAAAAATCTTGCTCTCGAGAAGGTTCTTACTAAAGAAAAGGAGACAATTGAGTTGTTAACCAAAAAGCTTGATTTGGCTAATAACTCAATTGTAATGCTTAAGAGTTCAAATGAGTCACTTCAAGAGAATGCTATTAGACTAGAAAACAATCTTCAAGCTCTTGAAGTGCAAATTGAATCTCTTAACGACCTAAATACTCCAATTGTTGATTCATTTTTGGCATCTATTCCTTCCACTAGCAATGGTTGCTCTCGTTGCTACAATGTTGACGTTAATGCTTGTACTACTAACTCTCAATTCGTGCAAGTATTAAAAAGCGAAAACGAGAGACTAAGTGCCTTGGTAAGATACGGTTGCATGAAAACTTATCAATCCAAGGATGCCCTATATAAGACCATAAATGGTCAAGGCAACAAAAACAAAGAAGGGCTAGGATACGATAAGTATGAATGCAAAAGAAATGACCGTGTGGTGGTAAAAGGTAAGGAATGCATCAAGTTTGTCAAAGGAAATGACAAACAACCATTGACCACCACACATGTCATCAAGACCGGGCAAGAATCAAAAGGGCATCCTCAATGTCATACATCAAAATCTATTCACTATGCATCTTATATGTTGAAGAGGAACCACCGTGGTAAAGTGGTTGCTCATTATGTTGGTGCCCACCACTCTAATGAAGTGAGCAAAAAGAAGGTGTGGGTACCGAAAGTATTGATTACTAACATACAAGGACCCAAAAGAATTTGGGTACCTAAAAACAAGACTTGATGCGTTTTTCGTAGGATTATACCTCCGGGGGATCAAGTTGGGTGCTTGATAGTGGTTGCACAAACCACATGACCGGAGAAAAGAAAATATTTTCATCTTTTGATGAGAAAGGGTCACAATATGAAAATATTGTGTTTGGCGATAATGGTAAAGGTGAGGTAATGGGATTAGGTAAAATTGCTATTTCTAATGATCATTCAATATCAAATGTCTTGCTAGTTAAGTCCTTAAATTACAATTTGTTATCCGTGTCGCAACTTTGAGAGATGGGTTATAATTGTCTATTTACTAACTTGAATGTGACCGTCTTTAGAAGAGACGACTCCTCAATTGCTTTTAAAGGATATTTGAAGGGTAAGCTCTATTTGGTTGATTTCAATTCAAATAGCGCTAAACTTCAAACATGCTTGATGGCAAAGTCTAGCATGGGTTGGTTGTGGCATCGCCGGCTAGCTCATGTTGGCATGAGGAATCTCGACAAGCTTCTAAAGGGTGATCACATCATTGGACTAACGAATGTTGAGTTTGAGAAAAATAGGATTTGTAGCGCTTGTCAAGCTGGAAAACAAGTTGGAGCGCGTCATCCCGCAAAGAACATCATGATAACGACAAGACCATTGGAGCTTCTACACATGGACCTCTTCGGACCCATTGCTTATATAAGCATCGGAGGTAACAAGTATGGTTTAGTCATTGTTGATGACTTTTCACGCTTCACGTGGGTGTTCTTTTTGCAAGAGAAAAGTGAGACACAGGGGATAATTAAGAAATTTGCAAGAAGAGCCCAAAACGAATTCGAGTTGAAGATCAAGAAGATTCGAAGTGATAATGGAAGCGAATTCAAGAACATTCAAGTCGAAGAATTTCTTGATGAAGAAGGGATCAAGCACGAGTTCTCCGCTCCATATTCTCCTCAACAAAATGGAGTGGTAGAAAGGAAGAATCGGACGTTGATTGAGATGGCAAGGACAATGCTTGAAAGTACAAGATCTCCGATCACTTTTGGGCGGAAGCCGTCAACACCGCGGGCCATGCTATCAACCGTTTATATCTCCACAAAATATTGAAGAAAAGCGACTACGAACTCCTCACCGGTAACAAACCAAATGTTTCATATTTTAGAGTTTTCGGTAGTAAATGTTTCATTCTTAACAAGAAACCCAAGAACTCTAAATTTGCTCCTAAGATCGATGAAGGTTTCTTGCTAGGATATGGATCAAATGCCTATGCCTATCGCGTTTTCAACAAAACCTCGGGTTGCGTTGAAATAGCGAGAGACGTGACATTTGATGAATCTAACGGCTCTCAAGTAGAGCAAGTTGATTTAAATATGTTAGAAAATGAGGAAGAGCCAAGCATTGCAATCAAGAAGATGGCTATAGGTGAAGTGAGGCCGCAAGAAAAGGAGCATCAAGACAATTCCTTTATGCAAGTTGGGCCTCCTACCTCAAATCAAAATCAAAACATTCCTCAAGATAGTTCAAGCAAACTCTTGGAGGATGATCAAGTTGAAGATAATGAGTCAATTCAACAAACATCTCAAGTACCACATCCAAGAGTGCATCAAAGCATCCAAAGAGATCACCCCGTCGACAACATTCTAGGCGACATTCAAAAGGGGGTAATTACACGCTCAAGAGTATCTAATTTTTGTGAATATTACTCTTTTGTGTCTACTTTGGAACCATTGAAGGTGGAAGATGCACCAAAAGATCCAGATTGGGTAATGGCAATGCATGAAGAGCTCAACAACTTCGTTAGAAACAAAGTGTGGTCGTTGGTGGAAAGACCAAATCAAAACGTGATTGGAACCAAATGGGTCTTCCGCAACAAACAAGACGAGAACGGAGTTGTCACAAGAAATAAAGCTCGGTTGGTAGCTCAAGGATTCACTCAAATTGAAGGTTTGGATTTTGGTGAGACTTATGCTCCTGTTGCTAGATTAGAATCAATTCGTATATTAGTTGCATTTGCTACTCACCATGATTTCAAGCTTTATCAAATGGATGTCAAGAGTGCTTTCTTAAATGGTCCAATCGCCGAATTGGTCTATGTTGAGCAACCGCCGGGAATGGAGGACCACAAGAACCCCACTCATGTCTACAAACTCCATAAGGCGCTCTATGGGCTTAAGCAAGCACCTAGAGCATGGTATGAATGTCTTAAGGATTTTCTTATTAAAAAGGGTTTCAAAATTGGTAAAGTCGATCCTACTCTCTTCACAAAATATGTTGATAATGATCTATTTGTGTGCCAAATATATGTCGATGACATTATATTTGGTTCTACTAACAAAAGTTTTTGTGAGGAATTCAGTAGGTTAATGACAAAAAGGTTTGAGATGTCAATGATGGGTGAGTTAAAGTTCTTCCTCAGATTTCAAATCAAACAACTCAAGGAAGGGACATTCTTGTGTCAAACAAAGTACATCAAGGACATGCTCAAGAAGTTTGACATGGAGAACGCCAAGTCAATCCATACACCCATGACAACAAACGGACACCTCGGCCTAAATGAAGAAGGTAATCCCGTGGATCAAAAGGTATATCGATCCATGATAGGTTCATTGCTTTATCTTTGTGCATCTAGGCCTGATATTATGCTTAGTGTGTGTATGTGTGCAAGATTTCAAGCCGCTCCTAGAGAGTGCCACCTAGTAGCCGTGAAAAGAATTCTTAGATATTTAGTTCACACACCTAGTTTAGGGCTTTGGTATCCTAAAGGATCAAAATTCGATTTAATTGGTTATTCGGATGCTGATTATGCGGGTTGCAAAGTGGATAGAAAAAGCACTTGAGGACTTGTCAATTTCTAGGTAGATCACTAGTGTCTTGGTCCTCAAAGAAACAAAATTCGGTGGCTCTATCCACCGCTAGCCGAATACATTGCCGCAGGAAGTTGTTGTGCACAATTATTATGGATGAGGCAAACCTTAAAGGATTTTGGATTTAACATGGAGAAGGTACCACTCTTATGTGACAATGAGAGTGCAATCAAAATAGCCAACAATCCTGTTCAACACTCTCGGACCAAGCATATAGACATCCGACACCACTTCCTTAGAGATCACTCTCTTAAGGGAGACATAGATATTACCTATGTGAGAACCGAGAAACAATTGGCCGATATCTTCACCAAACCTCTTGATGAGAAACGATTTTGCGAATTGAGAAGTGAGCTAAACATCCTAGACTATCGGAATGTGACTTGACATCTTGCTCGCATATATAGTTACTATTCTTGGTAATTTCAAAATAAAAGGATTGCAAAAATTAATTATCTGCCTTTTGAAAGAGTTGAGTTGTCAATTGCATCTTTAGTCATTCCACCTGTGTTCATAGCTTCGACTGTTGTTTTGGTCTCTGATCACAAGTAGGATGATCGCCGAGTTCAACTGTCTCAAAGTCTAAATTTCTTCCATCTCGTAAATCCTATCTTTTCTCCTTGTCACCGGAAAAATCAACTCTTGAATTTCCGATCGTGTCATCGGAATATCCGACTCAGGTTTTTTTAACTCTTGAACATCCGATATTTTTATCGGAATATCTGAATCCTGCTCGCCAGTTCGTTTGGAAACTTGAACTCTTCGGAACATCCGATATCCTATATCGGACATTCCGACTTTCTGGAAAATCAAATCGTTCGGAACTTCCGAACTTCAGCTCGGAACTTCCGAAGTGTGTGTAAACGCTTGAAAAGGACCGCTCGGTTGGCCCCTCCTCCTCATTTGTTTATTCCTTAGCCTCCGTACGGTTCTCCTCTTTTCATCTCTTGTCGTCTTCGGAGTCTCCGAGCCTACGGAAACTCCAATCTCTCTCCAAGGAAGATTTTACTTCGGCTTGGAGGATCTCTTCTCGTGTTAATCTTGATTTTCATATTCTCAGGTAAACCTAGATCCCCAATCTCGAGATTATTCCTCTTTATGAAATTCCTGATCATATCTTTCGGTAGACTTGTTGCTCTAGTGTATCCCCGCCAAGATCTCAAGTTTTATCGAATTCCTTCGGTTAATCTGGTTGGAATCCTAGTTTTAGGGTTGTACCGAATATATCGGAACTTCCGAAATTCGCTGTCGGAACTTCCGATGTAAAGTCGGAACTTCCGATATTATGTCGGAACTTCCGATGTTGACAGTACATCACTAAAGCCAGCTCTCTCTCTAGTTTCATCTATCATATCTTGCTACTCTCTTATCAGCTGATATCAGATGGATCCAAGTCAAGGCGATCAGCCTCCTCAGGATCCGGCTAAGGTCATTGCCAGCCGCAAACGCAAGACACCAACTGGGGCAAGAACAAAGCGAGCCTCAGCTCGAGGATCTCAACCAGGCATTACAATCAGTGAACCTCTTTGCTCGGGCCGCTCAGGCCGATAAATGTGCCTCGTGGAGCACCGCTACCCTCTAGGAAAGGCAAGGGTATTGCAGGTGCCTCAGGATCTCAGGCTAGAGACATGCCGAGATTGAGACCGCCTGAAAGGAACCCTAGATTGCAGAGGAAGCCAGTGAACTATAAAGGAAAGGCAGCACAAGTGAGAAGAGCTCGTGAAGAAAATCCAAAGCGGAATGACAAGTTTTCCTCTGACTCACGTTTCTGGACATTCTTTCAGCAAGACTTTTACGCTTCAGTCATTTATCCTAGGAAGAATCCTGTAATCCAAATGCAATGGATTGATTGGGAGTATATGGCCGCAGCAGATGATGCCATATTCAATGAAGTTATTGCAGCTTGTGAAAGAACTAACACCAAGAGGATCATGGCTTTTCAGCACGATTGGAATGTAGAGATCATAGCTCAGTTCTTTGCTACAATGTATGTCTCCAGGGATCGAGTCTCTACTCTCCACTGGATGACTGAAGGAACTTGGTATGAAACTACATATGTTCAGTTTGCCAGATTACTTGATTTCACAGAGGCAGACTCCAGGGACAAAGACCAGATCCACAATGAGGTCTCTCTTGGTGCATCGAATCTAAATTTCTTGTATCAGGAGAATGCAGAGTTCGAGCCAGGTGACACCAAGGGGATGAAGCCTTTCTTTGCCATCCTGAACAGACTCTTCAGGAAGTCTTTGGCTCCTAAAGAAGGTGATGCTTCTCATGTCCTTTCTTTCACCAGAAATCTCCTGAGCAGAATGCAAGATGGTCAGAGACCCTTCGATGTCTTTGACTTCATCTGGAATGAGATCATACTCATTGGACAGGAGCCCAGAAGGAGCTGTGGGTATGCTCCATTTATCATGCATTTGATTGAACAAGTGACTGGGCAGCAGTTTGAGTGTGATGGAAAGCATGTGGCGCTTCAAGTCAGGGCAATCAAGGCCCCATCTCAGCGAGCCACCAGGGCTTCCACCAGGGGGACTACCTCTTCTGCTGCTACCTCTTCTGCTCCCAGCGGATCTTCTTCACCTATTCTGCGAGCTCTGAAGTCAATTTTTGTTCTTTGCAAGAGCAACTCCGAAAAGCAGAAGAAGAATGCCAAGTGACTCAAGGATATCCAAAGGCATCTGAATCTGGAGAGCTCAGAGGACGAGGAAAGTGAAGAAGAGATCGAGGATCCTTTTGCTCCAGCTCCTGATGCGTCAGAGTCCGAGGATGACGACGAAGAATCTGGGTCAGATGAAGCTGCATCAGAGGAGTCTGATTAGTTTCTCCATCTCTCTCTCTATCTATCCTTTGTGGTGCTTGATGCCAAAGGGGGAGAGATGACAAATTTATCTATCTATCCCTGGTTCAAAGTCGTTGAGTCCGTGAACTTGGAACTTAGTTTATTTGGTTTAAAACTTCATTGTTGAATGTTATTATCGTTTTAAACTCTTTATTGTTTTTGCATGGAGATCTTTTGCTGACTTGATAGTTATTAATTATCCATACTGTTTATCCTGTCAATCTTGTGTTAAATCTCCTATGCAAGGATATAGGGGGAGCTCCCTCATATTTCTCTCGAAAAGTGCATTTGTTTTCAAGATACATTCTCAATGCACATTTTGAGGGGGAGTTCCGTCTATATTTATTCTCTCATAATGCTTTTTAAATTTTTCCTTAATCGTGTTGTCATCAATCACCAAAAAGGGGGAGATTGAAAGTGCATCTAGGCCCCCTAAATGTGTTTTGGGTGATTAATGACAAACGATTAAAGAAACTAATGTGTTCAACTAGTTTATGAACAGGCAAATACTTCAAGAAGAGATCGTCTATGTACGTGAAGTGTCCCCTAGTAGTGTTGAGTAAGAAAAACGGTATTTAAAGCTTGTTATTTTAATCCTTCGAGTCATAGGAATGCCGTACTATTAAGAGGGATGCTTTGAAATTGACTTAGAGATGTTCTCCTCACTCAAGATGAATTTAGCCGAGTCTCTCAAGGGTTAGAAGTGTTCTCTCTAGCTTCGGAATGAGCTTGTGTTAAAATTCTAGTCGGATGTTCCGATGTTGTATCGGACATTCCGATGTTTCAGAAGTTCCGAAGTGTAGTTGTGCTTTAGTCTGTTGTGTTCTGTTAGGGTCGGACATTCCGATGTACTGTTTCAGATGTTCCGATACCTGTTGTGTTTTAGATTGGGAGCTCCCTGTTTGGTTCGAATGTTCCGATATTGAGTATCGGAAGGTCCGATGTGTGCTGTCTTGTGTAAAGGTGCTCTCTGTCTAGTTCGGACTGTCCGAAGTTGAATCTTCGGAAGTTCGGAAGTGGTTGTTTTCCTGTTTGGGAACCCACTGTTTTGTTCGGATGTTCCGATATCTTATATCGGACATTCCGATGTGGACTTAGCTTGTTAGTTGGGTTCCCTCTCCGGGAGTTATCGGATGTTCCGATGTTGTTATCGGACTTTCCGATGCGTGTTGTTTTCGACCGTTGGAAGCTTTCCAAGTCTGGTAGTTTGCACACATCGGATGTTCCGAAGTTCTTATCGGACATTCCGATGTGAGGCTGAGTGCGAGGGTAACGGCTAGTTTTGATCCAAAACTATAAATACCCCTCTCCCACTCCTTTTGCTGGTTACACACTTGCTTGGGCTATTCACTTGAGCTTCTTGAGTATTCTCTAGAGCATCCTTTGAGCTTTCTCTCCTCCTTGATCTTAGGGATCATTTAGTGAGTGAGAGTTTGTCAAGTGTGATTGAAAGTCAAGGGTTAAGTTTGTATTCATCTTGAGAAAGTAGAGAACCTCTCCAAGATCGAGATTCGAGTGCATTTATTTCTCTTGGAGGTTGAAGGACTCCTAGACGGCTAGGCGTCGCTCCACGAGCCCCAACGATTGTGGGAAGCCGTGAGAAGTTTGTGAAGGCCGGCTCCGCCTCCGAAAGGAAAGGAACCAATAGTGGAACCAAGCCTCAAGCGTGACCGAGGTTTGGGAGGAAAGGGTTGGAAAAGACCCGGGCTCTTTGGAGCCTCCTCAACGGAGACGTAAGATCCCCTCAAGGATCCGAACTCCGGAAATCAAACCATTGTGTTCTCTCTTGTCTCTAGCTGCTTGTTTAATCTTATTGATCTTTGTTAGTGCAATTTTAGTTGTCTAGAGCTAGTTGTCGTCTAGCTCTTTCTACTTGACCCTTTAAGTCAAGTGCTGTTCGGATAGTCCGAAGTAATTACGGAAGTTCCGAAGTTTTCGGAAGTTCCGATATTAATTCGGAATATCCGACCCTTTTCCGCTGCATTAAATTGTTTTAAATTGAAATTAGCCTATTCACCCCCCCTCTAGGCAATCTTCTAACCTTTTCACCGACGGCTTCCAGGCAAAGACGTCTTTGTTTGCCCGCAGAAAGGTGACGAGCGCGTCCTCCTATTTCCCTCCGAGCCCTGTCCCGATCAAGGCCGTTTGAGCCAAATCGGACGGGTCGAGGGTAATTCTCTTAGTATCTTCTTCGGGACCAATCCCAGGGTTCGGCGCTTTGCGGACAGGGACGCTTCCTTCCGGCTTGTTGGAATCCGCCTCTTGCCGAATCCTCTCCCGACCCGCTCGCGCCTCCAGGGACTCGGCCATCTCGTAGCTCTCCTTGTCACAAGAAAAAGACTGCTTGATATCACCGCGTAAAGCGATAATACCACTCGGCCCCGGCATTTTCAGCGTCAGGTACGCATAGTGGGGCACTGCCATGAACTTGGCTAGCGCTGGTCTCCCCAAGATGGCATGATATGCTGCCGCGAAATCAGCCACATCGAAGCCAAGGTTCCCTGTCCGGTAATTTTCTCTTGCACCGAAAGTGACCGGCAGAGTGATTTGTCCGAGTGGTGTCGCGGACGTTCCAGGTATGACACCGTGAAAAGGCGACGACCCGCGCTTAAGCTCCGATCGTGAAATTCCCATGTCGTCAAGAGTTTTGACAAAGAGGACATTAAGCCCACTTCCGCCGTCAATCAATACCCTTTTGAGCTTGATACCGCGGACAACGGGCGCCAAGACGAGCGGATATCTACCGGGGAATGGGACTCGATCTGGGTGATCCGAGCGGTCGTAAGTTATCGCGACCTCGGACCACCGCACGTACTGGGGTGTCTCTGGCTCTATTGCGTTGATGTCTCGGGCGGTGAGCTTTTGCTTCCGCTTGGACTCATACGCAGCCGAACCCCCGAATATGTAGTTAAGCTCGAGATCGACTTCCTGATAGTCTTCCTCGGCTTCGGGGGGAGGTAGCTTGGCGGCGTGTCCACTCGGACCTTGTCCAGCCTGCTTCTTGCTCTCCCGGGCAAATCTCTTCGAAGTGAAGCAGTCCTTGGCGGCATGTCTCCCCTTTGGATGGAAGGGGCAAAGCGAGTTCATCACCTTGTCATACCCATCCTCTTTGAGGGCGCGAGGGTGAGCAGGTTCAGCGACTGCCACCAGCTCTTCACCCTTGCGCTTCTTTTCCTTCCGCCGGGGGGGCTCGGCCTGATCCTTCCCCTCGTCATGCCGTTCCGCCAAGGCCTCGGAGGCTGAAGCGTAGCGGTCCGCTAGGGCGAACAGCTCACGAACCGACGTTGGTGGCTTCCGAGACATCTTCTTGATGAGATCAGGGTCGCTGACTCCCTTCTGGAAGGCAGCTATCACAACCGCATCCGTGACATCCCGAACAGTGCTTTTCCTGTGCATGAAGCGCTTGACGAACTCCCGGAGGGACTCGTTCCTCTTTTGGTGCAGCTGATAGAGGTCCCAGGGGGTGCCCGGGCGCTCGTACGTGCCTTGGAAGTTTGAAATGAATTGCTCACACAGATCTCCCCAGGAATCTATAGAGTTCGCTGGGAGTCCAGCGAGCCAGGCTTGGCCCAGGGGTGAGAGGGTAATCGGTAAGTAATTTGCCATTACTTTCTGGTCCCCCCGGCAGCCCTGACTGCAAGAGTGTACACCTGTAACCAAGCCTCCGGGTCCCTCTCACCGTCAAACCTAGTGATGCCCTTGGGATTAAACCCATCAGGCCAAACCACTCGGCGTAGGTGAGGGGTAAACGCGCGAACCCCTTCGATGACCCCGCGGCAACCCCCGGGCGGTGATCGACGTGGAGGGGATCGCGCTTGGTGCGCTTCGCGATCTCATGGAAGGATGCCGTAACGTTCATACTCGTCGGCATGGCGGCGTTGCTCCTCCCTTTCTCGGTCGCGGCACCTGGCGTCGAGGTCGGAACGGAGGTCGCGGTTGATGCTGTGTCGCAAGTCGTCTCCGCGGGGTGGAACATGATGTGTCTGGCGGGGGGCTTGCCGACTGGCCATTCTTGGCCGTCTGGGTCCTCGCCGGACCACGCGACCGCTCCTTTGCCGGTGGTCGGTGCAGGCTCTTTGGATCGCTGCCGCCGTCACCATGGACTTTACTTGGGCCACGATCGGGGCGACTGGATTGCCCGCCCCCAGCATAGGGCTCAAGGTATCCAGGAGTGTCTTGGAGGCGACGATATTCTGCTGTGGAGTACGAAAGACCGCTTGGTCCCCCATCTTGGCTTGCAGAATATCTTCATTGACACCACGGGCGCGGTCCCGCAGATCACGCGCCCGCGCGTCCGGTTCTGTTGCTCGGCCACCTTCCAAATCGGCGGCGGCCGAAGTGTCGAGGCGCTGCTGCGAATCCGCCCACGAGCCCTCGATTACGCAGACTCTACGGAAATTCCAGCAACTCTCTAGGCTTTATTCTGACTCGGCCGGTGAGCTGGGCGAGCCTGAAGAGGATAGCTCCAGGCGCTCGGAGGTGCCGAATGGTTTGGCGGTGAGAACCCCCACCATTCGTGCCTCGGCGCCCATGAGTCCGACTCCCTGGCAGGACCGGACCTTCGGTCCCCTACTCGGTGCTTTAGAGCACGAGACAGGGGGACCTCCCGATCGGCGCGGAAGTCGTGACGATGGCTCGCCGGAGACCTCGCCATACTACAGCGTGGCCTCCTCAGAGAGGGAAAGGTTCTCGAGGCTGTTGGAGATGAAGGTCAGGCTTCCGAAACGGAAAACCTGACCCTGGAAGAAGACTGTGGAGACTCCGCTCGTCGCAGCCATCAAGCTCGACGAAGATCTTGACACAATCCCCTACCTGGCGCGCCAACTGTCGACGATCGGTTTCGCCGGCAATGAGATTTGTGATTCTAGGGGATTCGTGCGGGATCAGAGCTAGATGGTAACACAGGATGCGAGGGCGATCTCTTTTTAGACAGGTTCGGGCTCTCACGGAGGAGATAATACCCTAGTCCTGTGTTCTTGGATATATGAGCGTCCTCCCTTTCTTTTCCTCTCCTCCCCCTTTATATACTAGGGGAAGGATCTGCCACAAAATGGGCGCCACCTGGCCCTGAACATGGTGGCTTCATGAGTACATACTTTGTCTCTTATCGATTGGCCCCACTACGTCCAGGGGATGCGGTCGTGCCTTCCCCGACCCGCGTCTGCCACCCCGCCAAGTTTCGGCGCCTGCAGGCTCTGGCGATGTCAGGCCGCACGCTTTGCTTTTGACGGGTGCTTGGGCATGGCACGAAGCTTCGCCGAAGGATCTGCGAGCTGCCTTGGGGAATAAGTCGGGCCATCCCCCGGGTTCATCATGGCGTTTTTAGGCTCCGGGCCTACTACTCCGCCTTCGGCCCAGTCGGGCGTAGGCCCCACTTGCGGGACCCCCATGTCAGGCATCCCACAAACAGCAACCCTAGGATCCTCCTACTAAGACGATTCATCAGAATCCAAATCAATGTCCCATTCCACAAGTGCGGCATTTCGAGAAACCTTCAGTAGTGAAACCTAAGGGGACATTTCTACCTTTACACTACGAACCTAGGCAAATTAAATCATTTGGAATATTAAACAGAGGCAGTTTGTTGTTTTGTTAATCCATCTCAACAAACAAAGTCTACAAAAAACAAGAGGTCTCTGTGAAAACCTAACTGCCAATTTTAGTGGAGTTTGGGTCCTAGTGGGCCTGTTGGGCTGACCCACTCGTCCTTTTTTTCTTTCTTTGAAAAATAAAAGGGGATTTTACCTTATTGCCCCTCGGGTTTTTCATGATTTTTCGAAAATAGATTTATAATTCCAGAAATTGATATTAAATCCTGAAAATGAGATTTTTAGGATAATGGACTTCCGAAAAAATTCGAAAATTATTATGTAGCACACATTGGAAGTTTCATACCCTGGATTTATTTTCTAATATTATGCCATGTTTAATATGTGCTAAATTAATTTTTCTATTATACAAGTAATTCTAAAAATTGCTTAAATATTAACAGAAAATTGTGGAAATAGCTAGGAAAATTCTGGGAAATGTTAGATAATCATCTACTTAATAGATATAGACCAAGCTTTACTGACTAAAGACTGGGCATGCAATATAATGATTTTACTAGTTGTAAAAGTTTTTTTGGATATATAGAAATAGGATATGTTGGACATCGCATAGAGGGAATTTGTTAAGCTTGCCTTGAATGGCAACAATCACCTTACCTGGGCAATGAATATTAAGATTAATCTGATAGCTAAACTTATAGAGCTGCTTCTATCCAGCCTGAAGTCAGTACCCCTGCTCTTCCCTAAGCCCCCATGTGTACGGCCTTGAACTTCCTGAGACTCCATTTTCATACAGACCTGAAGGTCATATATTTTGATGGAAGAGGGCCAGCTAGTATTTTTTTAATTCCCTAAAGGAAAATATATAACTAGCATAGATCTGTCATGTTGTGTTGCCAGAAGTACAACACGAATGGACCCTCCTGCGCTCTCAGGAATTTAAAGGCTATGACAACATATAACTTTGCCTTGCACAAGCTTATCACAGATCTAACCTTATGTAACCAAAAAGTTACTAATGCTAAAATGATCGACAAGATATTATGCACTTTTCACCCCAACATGAGGATGCTGTTGTAATAGTATCATCATACCAAGTACCAAAAGTACTCCGAGCTTATATGCATTTTGCTAGAAGCAGAAAAGCATGATGAACTCCTATTGAAGAATCATCACGCACTTCCTAATGGAAGTTATGCAAATGCTCAGCAAGCTAGCAATAATCGATGGCCGCAGAAAGGGCCAAAGGAATAAAGGAGATAAATGAAAGAGTGGCAGATTAGATAGGGAAGAGGCAATTGATTTTTTTTAATAATACATTTTTTATTCAAAATTTCAAAAATATACTACGAAAAAAGAAAATTTCAGAAATATACCTCTGTAGCTTTTTGGTTTGGCGATAAAGGCTTTGTAGCTCTTTGGAAGAGCTACAAAGGCTCAATGTAGCTCTTTCAAGAGCTACATTGAGCCTTTGTAGCTCTTCCAAAGAGTTACAAAGGCTTTCTACCCGTTTCATGGCTGAAAAAATCATGAAATAAATATCATTTGTTCCTAGGGTCTTAGATATCCCATTTTTGCAAAAATATTTATGAATGAACTCAGTTGAATAAACCAAATGGCTACAAGAAGCATCTATTTCATGAAACACTTAAGGGTATTCGGCAGCGCGTAAAATATCGTATTTGAATATATTTTTCTGGAAAATTGGGGCAGATTTGCTCTTTGATATATGGATCACCATATTCTGGGAAAATATTTTATTTACAGATTGATTTGCATCTAAAATGCACTAGCGCAATAACCCTAAGTATTATAGTCTATAACAAACTATAACGCTTAAGCCTTTTCGGCGGGCCGTAAGATATCGTGTTTGAAGGTAATTTTTTGTAAGTATGGATGAGATTTGCTATTTGATATATGGACTATCATATTATAGGAAAATATTGTATGTACAGATTGATTTGCATCTAAAATGCACTAGCGCAATAACCCTAAGTATTATAGTCCACAACAACTTTCTTTATTGCAAAGGAGTACCATGAAGAAGGAAAATAGAAGTTACAACTAGACGGAACGGAGTACCACAAACAAGGAAAATAATAGTTACAACTACATGGAAAGAAGAACCACGAACAAGGGGCTGATAACTTTATTTTGTAATAATGCAACTAAAGGGGCTGATAACGCTCGTTGTGATTACGAAGATGCCATAAAACATTAGCTGAAGCAAGGAAGCCTACCAATTGATGACTACTTTTATTTGATGGGTACAACAGACCCTACAGGAACTCTCCTACCTATTGAAATTTATTTGGATGAATGGCCTGTTGTGAAAGTTTTTCAACGTCGAGGTGGTGCTGAGACGAAATCATCGTCATCGTCATTTCTACACTTAGTAGCTAACCGTCTTGTTGAACATCCTCTTGCATCGTTGTTGCTTGAACATCAAGGTGGTGGTGACACGAAATCATCGTCATCATCGTCATCGTCATTTGTATGTGTAGGAGGTAGCTCTCTGGTTGAACGTCCTCTTGCATTGTTGTTTGAACGGGACATGCTTGAATGCCGAGGTGGTGGTGACACAAAATCATCATCATCGTCGTCGTCGTCGTCATTTCTAAAGTTACGAGCAAGCCCTTCTTGGGTGGTGGTTGAACCTCGTCTTGAACTTTCTGCTGCAACTGTACTGCGTGCACCTCTACCCATGCAATTAGACTCTCCTCTGCGTCTTCTCCGCGAACCAGGCATCACACCCCCGCCAAAGAGCATATATAGCGATATGAAATCTGGGATTTCTTTGTTCAACAACTCTCTATCATCTGGGAATGACTAACACACAAGACATGCATACGAATTAGTGAACTTGTTGATAACGCTAAAAATATTAGTAGGTGAACAAATATGAAATAACTAACTTGAATATGCTCTGCATACTGATCAGGCAACATCAGTACCTTAAAGCATCTGGTAGAGAAACCTAAAGTAGAAGGGTGGTCGGCTAGTTCGCACACCCTGAGATACCTTTGCTGCCTCCATTGCAAGTACGCCTTGAGGACGTTGGAGGTCACCAGGTTTAGGCCAGAGGTTGTTACGTTATGCCTCGATGATGTCAAACTGTAGGACCGAGTAGGCAACTAGAGGGGGGGGTGAATAGATGCCGAATAAAATTCAACTATTTCTTTCTGAAAATAAAAGACCCCTAAATAGCGGAAGAATATCTAATAATGAAGAGATCAAAACCCTAGATTAATTAGCGAGACAAGTCGAACAAAAATCAAAACTAGTTCTATCAAAAATCGAACAAACCTTCTAATCAAGAATCAAAGAGAAAAAAAAATAAGAGAATATTGCATAAACTTATTTTTTTTTTATTCCAAAGCCATCTTCAACAAGATGACACCAAAAAAAAAATCTTCTAATCTTCAATGATTAGAAAACCCTAAACAAAATCTCTAATCTCACAAGATTAGAAAACCCTAAACAAACTAAAGAGAGCACAAAAGCTTTTCTTTGTTGTAGGCACCTTTTGCTTCTTGCCCTTTTTTTGGATGAGTTCTAAGCCCCTAGAACCCTCTATTTAAAGGACTCCACAGCCACCTATTCCATCTTGTATTCGGATCAAACAAATAGTCTCCATAGCAACAGCACTTGCCGACCACCTCTCGGAGTCTTGGACACGGCAAAACGGCTGACTTTTTCTTCTCGGACACAGCGTCTCGGCTGCCTTTTTCCTCTCGGACACAGAGTCCTGCACACACACGCGATGCACTCACACACACTCTCACGCCAACACACATGCACCACGCACACATGCATGCACGCAACACACACACTTCATGCATGCACACACACATGCATTAAATGCATTTACACACACACCATGCATGCACACACTCATGCATTAAATGCATTCACACACACACACCATGCATGCACACACACACATTCGCATGCATGCACACACACATGCACGCACACACACTTGCATGCATGCACACACACTCAAAAATTCGTATACATGCGTACGGCTTCCTGCCACTACGCTGCAACGATCTCGATCTCACGTGCACCGTTCTCTAGTCCGAAACATCTCGCATGACACCCTCGACCCTCACGACCTCAGTTCCTCCCTGAACCTAGTCTCAGTCCTATCACCGACCACGTTCGACCTCAAGCAACACCTGCACGTGAACAAAAAAACACAAAAACAATTTCCGAGCCCAAGTCCGCGACTTGACTCAAGTTAATCCATACAACCACTAAATAATCAAACCTCTTTCAAATCTTATCAAATAATCAAATCAATTTCAACTCTTTTCAAATTCTCATCATCAAAAACAATTGGATCAAAAACAATGATCCTTCAATCTCCCCCTTGATGAGTAATTTGACAAAACACAATAAGATTTGACAAGAGTAGAGAGAAAAAAAAAATGAGAGATTGAGACCCAAAAGATTCCAAGACCAAGTAAAGACCAAGTAAATCCAGTTTGAAATTCACCTCTCTTTTTATTTTTCTTCTTCTTGACTTTTGCTCTCCCCCTTTTTGACAAAATAGTCATCAAGATCTCAAAACTCCCCCTTAATGAATGCAGAATCTCAAGCTTTGAAGTATATTCAAGGTATATAATCAAAGTAAAGCATTTGGAGAGTTTTTACGAGAGTTTTCACATTTTGTATCAATTTATCCAATGAGAAAGCAAATTGTGAGAATATGGAGGCTCTAACACATAGAATAGTTGTTGCATAAGCAAATTAGAGCAAACAAGTAAAATGTCATAAACTGATTTTGCCAAAGCTAAAAAGAAATCTATCATGAGCAAAGAAAGACTTTCAAATTCACTAATGTTTGTCTCAAGCCTTTTCAAAAATTTGAATTTCCTTTTTCTCTTTTAGCAAGTTTGACAATTTTGCTTTGTGATCAACAGGATGACAAGTAATCGCACACTAGCCCATACTTGTGTATGAGTAGGTAGTTCTTTCTTGTATCTTTCTCAGTTTAAATTGGCAAGTGGCTTCACATTGTTCTGAACTTTTGTTTAGACAAGTAGCCTTTTCTTGCATCTTTTGAATTTAAATCCCTGGCAAGGAAGCTGCACATTGTACTAAACTTGTGTTTAGCCAAGTAGCTTTTGCTTGCATCTTTTTCAACTTGCTTTTATCATTTAAAACACTGATTTTGCTTGAGACTCATAATGATCATTTGAAGTCCAACAAAAAGCTCACACATAGTTTCTAATCAGCTCTAGCCTTTCAACGTGATGACAAGAAACTTTTAAGCCTATTTCACAAATGCAATACCATAATGAACAAGAGCCAAAATATTCTCGAAAAGCATCTCAAATTGAATTATTTTAGTCTTTTAGTCTTTTAGTGAGAAGTGAAGCAATGTAGCATTAATTTGACTATATACACAAGAATAGTCAACAAAGCTTTGTACTACATGATGTAATAAAAACAGGGGAGTTTTCTTTAAGTGTAACGACAAAATAGCTCCTTGTAGTAACCAAAGTCAAGTAACACAAATGAAAGAGTTAAAATCAAGACTCCCCCTCAAATCAACCCATGGGGATGAATGATCCCAAGTTCAGCGTAAGAAAGCAAAGCGAGAAGAATCAAGCGGCTTAGTGAAAATATCATCGACAATTTGAGCATCCGAATCAACAAATTTCAGTTCAATAGCTCCTTTTTCAACATGATCTCTAAGAAAATGATATCGAACATCAATGTATTTAGTCCTTGAATGTTGAACAGGATTTTTAGCGATGTGAATTGCACTAGTATTATCACAAAGAAGTGGAACACTACTAAAGTTAATGCCGTAATCTTTAAGAGTTGAAGTGATCCAAAGAATTTGTGAACAACAACTAGCGGTATAACGTATTCACTTCAAAGTAGATTGAGCAATCGAGGACTGTTTCTTAGAAGACCAAGAAACAAGTGAAGTGCCAAGAAAATGACATGTGCCGGAAGTACTCTTTCTATCTAATCTACACCCCGCAAAATCAGCATCGTAATATCCTAGGAGTGTAGCGAAGAAGAACAAGAATACCAAATGCCAAATTCGAAGTGGAGCGAAGATACGAAAATTCTTTTAATTGCTTGTCGATGTGATTCTCGAGGAGAGGCTTGAAATCGAGCGCACAAACATACTTGCAAAATGTATGTCAGCCTCGAAGCGATCAAGTCTGAAGTGATCCAATCATGCTTCAGATTCTTTTGGTCCATCTCGACACCATTCTCATCAAGATCCAAAATTGTTGTTGTGCTCATTGGAGTAGATCTTGACTTTCCTTCTCCCATGTCGAATTTCTTTAGTAGCTCCTTTGTATACTTGGATTGGTGCAAGAAGATCCCTTCTTTCGCTTGCTTGATTTGAAATCCAAGGAAGTATGTCAACTCTCCCATCATACTCATCTCGAATTCCCTGGACATCACTCGGAAAAGCGCAACACAAGAGAGTGGGAGGATCCTCCAAAGATAATATCATCCACATAAATTTGCACCACAAGGAATTGATCATTTGAATTTTGAGTAAACAGAGTTTTATCAACTTTTCCCATCTCAAAATTATGTTGAAGCAAGAAGCTTTTTAATCTATCATACCATGCACGAGGAGCTTGTTTTAATCCATAAAGAGCTTTTGATAAACGATACACATGATTAGGAAATTTTTCATTTTCAAAACCAGGGGGTTGTTTCACAAAAACTTCTTCTTCTATAAAACCGTTTAGAAAAGCACTTTTCACATCCATTTGAAATAACTTAAAACCTTTTGAAGCTGCAAAAGCCAAGAGGATGCGAATAGCTTCTAAACGAGCAACAAGAGCAAATGTTTCATCGAAATCAATTCCTTCAAGTTGAGAATAACCTTGAGCTACAAGTCTAGCTTTGTTTCTAACAATTATTCCATCTTCATTTAACTTGTTCTTAAAAACCCATTTTGTTCCAATAATGTTTTGATTTTTAGGAGGTTCCACTAAAGACCAAACTTTATTCCTTTCAAAGTTTTCTAACTCTTCATGCATCGCATCTACCCAAGAACTATCAGTTAAAGCATGAGTAATGTTCTTAGGTTCAAAATTTGCAACAAAAGCGAGAATGCATGCATAAAAGAGTTTGAGATGAATTAGAACGTGTCACCCTTTCATGAAGACTTCCAATAATTTGTTCAGAGGATGGTTCTTCAAAAGCAGTAGGGAGGTCCAGTTGTTTCGATCGTCGTGGGAGGTGTAGGAGAATCTGAAGTAGTAGTCACATCAATTTGTTCAGAACATCTTCCCGTTACGTAGGTATGAGCTCATCATCATCATTATCTTCATCATTTTCTTGAATCTTTTATCCAAAAAGATTAGCTCTAAATCTTCTCGTGAACCTGAAATGTCGGGTCTAGCTCCAGGGCTAGCCTCATCAAAAGTAACATCGCATGTCTCCAACAATTTGTTAGTCGATAAATCAAGTACACGATATCCACGAGAGTGCAACGAATAGCCAAGGAAAATACCATCTCGTACTACGAGCTTCGAATTTATCAAGATTTCCATGTTTAAGAATAAAGCATTTGCAACCAAACACTCGTAAGTGAGAAACAGATGGTTTACGATCAAATCTCAGTTCATAAGATGTTTTACCAAGTAAAGCTCTGAGATAGACCCTATTTGATATATAGCAAGCAGAAGAAATTGCCTCAGCCCAAAATTTTCTTGAAGTGTTGTATTCATCTAGCATAGTTCTAGCCATTTGAATCAAAGTTCTATTTTTCCTTTCTACAACACCATTATGTGAGGGAGAATATGGCGAAGAAAATTGATGTTCAATCCCATTAGTTTCACAAAAAGATTTAAACAATGCATTTTTGAATTCTGTACCATTATCTGTTCTTATGGCTTTCAATGAGTTAGGCAATTCATTTATCAATCTCTTAATGAAGACATGAAAGAGTCCAAATATCTCATCTTTTTAAGACAGAAAATGCACCCTAGAGTATCTCGAATAATCATCAACTATTTCTAGAAAGTACCACTTACCTCCGGCCGATTGTACTAGTGATGGTCCTACTGTATCCATGTGAAGAAGTTGGCCAGGGGCCGGTGGTCATTACAAGAGAGACAGGAGCATGAGGGGCTCCAACCATCTTACCATGTCGACAGGAAGCACAAACAATGTCTTTGCAAGATTTTAATTTTGGCAAGCCACGAATTAAGTCTAGACCACTCAATCTAGATAACAGATCAAAGCCCATGTGACCTAACCGACGATGCCAAAAATTGAGATTTCTAGATTCAAGCAACAAAACAATGTGAACTTGAAGCATTGCTAAAATTTGCTATGAAAATTTTTCCAAGTCTAGATATCTCAAGAGTCAAGTTTCCGAAGCATCGAGTACTCTACATGCATTTGGTTTAAAACTCACTTCAAAGTTTTCATCCAACAATTGAGATACTGAGATAGAAGGTTGAATTTCAGTTTAGACACCAAAGAGACATTCTTTAAAGTAAAGTGATCATTCACCTTCACAGTACCTTTTGCAATGACGCGTCCAAAGAGTAGCATCTCCAAAAGTGATCGTTTCGTTCCCAGATGCTTTTGTTAGGAGGAGAACCAACTTGGGTTGCTGTCATGTGTTGACAAAGATCCTGAATCAACAACCCGTGATGTTCTCCTTCCCTTCTCGTACCACCTACATGTTATGAACAAAAGATGTTGAGGATTCAGCTGGGGTTAGAGAAATATGATTTAGGTATCCAAAGCACTGAATCACTCGACGAGGAGGTGATCGTGACAAAAGCTTGTGAATGCAAAGTAAATGAATTTCCAGTATTTTGTTTGCTTTCACTAGCGAAACATGTGGAGAAATGATACGTGTTTGTCTAAAGTTAGACTTAGCCTTTGAATTTTCCTTTCTCTGTTGTTTGGCTAGTCTAAAACAAAAATTCATCAAATGACCATCTTTTCCACAATGAGTGCAATTGTACTTAACAAATGGTTTGTCTTTAGAAGCGAAGCAACATTTGCATTCATCATAGTAGAAGATAAAATTCCAGCAGATTTGAAGACGCTTTTCTCGTGTTCTTTGACAATTTCAAACTTTCCACTTTCAAGAGTTTTAACAATAGTAGGAGCATATGATTTGTGATGAGCATAAGGATCAAAACCTAAACCTTTGTGATGAGTGCTGACTTTTGATTGATCCAAAATCATATTTAGATTTTTCTTTCCTTTAGTAAAACGTTCTAAAGACTTTTCCAAGTAATCAATTTTTCGAGAGAGTGTTAAACAATTATTACAGGAAACATCTACTTTTTCTTTTTGCTTGCGACAAGTTGAGCATGAAAGAACTTCATGTGTAAGCAAATCATTAAACAATTGAGTAATCTTAGCATCTGCATCATGCAACTTCAATTCTAGTATGGGACATTTAGAACAAGAAGTTTGACCATGTAAACCATCAGTAGAGCAACCAACATTTTTCACAAGTTTTTCATTTTTCAGTTGTTTGGCATAAACTTGTTCTAGTTTAATCATATGTTCCTTTTTTAGAGATTTAATTTCAAATTTGAGATCTAAGCAAGAATCACATGTCTTTTCAGAATTTGAATTTCTAAGATCAAAGTTTTCAGTTTCAGCATGGATAGATCTTTCTCTAAGTTTTTATTTTTGAGTGAAGATTTTCTTAAAGATTTTCTCAATATGACTAAAACTTCACAAAGCTCATCATACGAAGGTATTACCTCATCACCGTCATTTGGAGGTGCTATCGTTGTCACTAGAATCACTAGTGTTCCCTTTCGCCATGAAGCACAATCCGTGAAATCTTTCTCGTTAAACCGTTTGCTTTGCTTCCTTCTCATCGTCAGTTGAATCATCAATGTCGCTTAAGTCTAAGCGACCAATTGCCGCGAAGACTTTGTTGAGCATCTTCTTTGTCCGTTGCTTATTTTTGTCCTTGCTCTCTTTTGGCCGGAAGGACTTGGAGGAGTTGCTTTGCTCCTTCTCCTCTTTATCTTTGTTCTTGAAGCAGTTAGCACGGATGTGCCCGGCCTTTGCCGCAGCTTGTAGCAAAGGATGGAGGCTCCTCTTCTCTCCCTTGATCTCATGTAAGCTGCATTGACACGCTTGGAAAGAAGAGCAAGTGTATCTTCCGGTATTTGATCTAGCTGTTCATCACTAAGAGCACTCAAAGCGAGAATGGAATATGATGATGAAGAACTAGTAGCATTATCATATGAAGAATTAGCATTAAGAGCCATAGAGTTATCATTGGAAGTTCTTGAAACGATGTCTATCTCAAAAGTCTTGAGACTAGAATATAGTTTATCCAAAGTCATTTCACTCATCTTATGAGCTTCCCTAAAAGCAGTCACTTTCATTTGCCGATTTTAAGATCAAGAGATGATAGGAAATGTCTAGCATTTTCAGAGTCGATGTACTTTACATCTACAAACTCTAAGATTGTTTAAGATTCGTTAAAGCGAGCAAAACAATCATCTAGAGATTCTCCAGAGTTCATTTCAAATCTAGTGTATTCCTTTTAAATTGATCTTGCCTAGCTTCTTTTACAGAGTCGGTGCCCTCATGATAATCTTGAAGAGATTTCCAAATTTCATGAGCGATGAGTAAATGACAGACTCTATCGAATTCTTTTCTAGCAAGTCCTTGAAGCAATATGTTTCTAGCTCTATTATTGTTTTCAACATCTTTCTCAAACTCGATTTTATCAATATCATCATTAGAAGGAAGCTCAGATTTAAATTTTTACCTTGCGCCAAATCGCGTTACCTTGAGCTTGAAGATATGCAATCATCCGGATCCGCCCGATGGGAAGTCTGCCATCGAAGATTGGCGGCTTGTTTGAGTATTTCTCTATTGCCATAACTTACCGTTTACTAATCACCTGTTAAGATGGATTAGTAGAACCTTGCTCTGATACCACTTGTAGGACCGAGTAGGCAACTAGAGGGGGGGGTGAATAGATGCCGAATAAAATTCAACTATTTCTTTCTGAAAATAAAAGACCCCTAAATAGCGGAAGAATATCTAATAATGAAGAGATCAAAACCCTAGATTAATTAGCGAGACAAGTCGAACAAAAATCAAAACTAGTTCTATCAAAAATCGAACAAACCTTCTAATCAAGAATCAAAGAGAAAAAAAAAGAGAATATTGCATAAACTTATTTTTTTATTCCAAAGCCATCTTCAACAAGATGACACCAAAAAAAAATCTTCTAATCTTCAATGATTAGAAAACCCTAAACAAAATCTCTAATCTCACAAGATTAGAAAACCCTAAACAAACTAAAGAGAGCACAAAAGCTTTTCTTTGTTGTAGGCACCTTTTGCTTCTTGCCCTTTTTTTGGATGAGTTCTAAGCCCCTAGAACCCTCTATTTAAAGGACTCCACAGCCACCTATTCCATCTTGTATTCGGATCAAACAAATAGTCTCCATAGCAACAGCACTTGCCGACCACCTCTCGGAGTCTTGGACACGGCAAAAGCAGTGACTTTTTCTTCTCGGACACAGCGTCTCGGCTGCCTTTTTCCTCTCGGACACGTAGTCCTGCACACACACGCGATGCACTCACACACACTCTCACGCCAACACACATGCACCACGCACACATGCATGCATAACACACACACTTCATGCATGCACACACACATGCATTAAATGCATTTACACACACACCATGCATGCACACACTCATGCATTAAATGCATTCACACACACACACCATGCATGCACACACACACATTCGCATGCATGCACACACACATGCACGCACACACACTTGCATGCATGCACACACACTCAAAAATTCGTATACATGCGTACGGCTTCCTGCCACTACGCTGCAACGATCTCGATCTCACGTGCACCGTTCTCTAGTCCGAAACATCTCGCATGACACCCTCGACCCTCACGACCTCAGTTCCTCCCTGAACCTAGTCTCAGTCCTGTCACCGACCACGTTCGACCTCAAGCAACACCTTGCGTGAACAAAAACACAAAAACAATTTCCGAACCCAAGTCCGCGACTTGACTCAAGTTAATCCATACAACCACTAAATAATCAAACCTCTTTCAAATCTTATCAAATAATCAAATCAATTTCAACTCTTTTCAAATTCTCATCATCAAAAACAATTGGATCAAAAACAATGATCCTTCACAAACACCACTCTTGCAATTTGAACACCACTTGATGTAGGTTCTCGTCCTTGAATGGATCATCCTTTCCATCACGCGTAACCTTCAACGTGTAATGAAGGGCTACGGCACTCATAAAATATTTTCCCAGAATATGGTGGTCCATATATCAACGAGCAAATCTGCCCCAATCTTCTAGAGAAATATATTCAAATACGATATTTTACGCGCCGCCGAATACCCTTAAGCGTTTCATGAAATAGATGCTTCTTGTAGCCATTTGGTTTATTCAACTGAGTTCATTCATAAATATTTTTGCAAAAATGGGACATCTAAGACCCTAGGAACAAATGATATTTATTTCACGATTTTTTCAGCCATGAAACAGGTAGAAAGCCTTTGTAGCTCTTTGGTTTGGCGACAAAGGCTTTGTAGCTCTTTGGAAGAGCTATAAAGGCTTTGTAGCTCTTTGGAAGAGCTACAAAGGCTTTATCGCCAAACCAAAGAGCTACAGAGTTATATTTCTAAAATTTTCTTTTTTCGTAATATATTTTTGCAATTTTGAATAAAAAATGTATTGTTAAAAAAAATCGAGGCAATTTATAGTGGATAAATAAAGTTCAAGGGCCGGGGCTTCCAGAAGCAAGATTCACCTAAATAAGGCTATAAACCCTGAACAACCCTATTTTTAGGTATGGATGTACTGGCCATTGGCCGTCCAACTATCGCAACCTGAAGTATATGGTAGACCTTTGCATGAAATCCACTGGAAAATCAATAAGACCCGGGGAAAAAATGTTGAGCCATACTTCACCGTTCAACCTATTGTTGATACGGACGCTGAGAAGTGTGACGATATGGTTCTTAAAATTATTGAGTTTGTGAAATCCCAGAAGGACATATACCATTCATATGGAGACCTTGATTAGTCTCCTAAGTATTCCTTCACTTTGCTAGTCAATGTCACATATTCCTTATAAGCCTTCTTATCAGTTTAGCCTTAGTTACTGAATGAACATTTGGTCTATGCTCCTGTTGAGCGATTATCATTTGACATTGAATAAATACTTATTTCCCAGATATTTGATTAATTGTGCTATGTTTGTTCTATATTCTACAATTCGTTCCTGATGCAACAATTGTTTGATTGTTAAATCATACTTCTAATATAAAAAAATATAATCCAATAATGGAGGAGAAAATCTGTCTAGAAGATAGTAGGACCACACTAAGTGATTTGAAAATATTATGACTATCGCCAAAAGCGATGCTCTTGTAGTTGGCACCAGAAGAATACCATATTATACCCTGAGTCCAATCGTACTCACTTGAATTTTAAAGACATTGGTCTAAATGGTTTTCATATGTAGACAAAGAAATAGGATGGTATAAAATACCTACTCATGACCAAGATTAATGGGCGTAATAAATGTGTGGTTGAAAAACTTCCTCCGGGTTAAACTATGCACATATAAAACCTAAAGTTTTTGTTGTAATAAAAGCCCAAGAATATTTAAGATCTAGCAGATCGACTGGGTTATCCTGAGTTGAATAATTAATAATTCTGCTGGCCATAGCATAAAGACTTTCCTAGACCTGAAGATTTCTTATGCCCTATTTGTACTACAGGAAAGCTTATAGTTAAATCTTCTTATCTAAAAGTTAGGAAGATTTATAAAATTGAAGGTGATATCTGTTGGGCCCTTTCAGATATATTACAGTACTGATAGATGCTTCAACTAGATGGTCCCATGTTTGTTTCTTATCTACTAGGAACCATGCCTTTGCAAAATTAATTACCCAAATAATTAAGTTAAGAGCCAACTTTTCAGAAGAAAGGATCAAGTCTATTTGAATGGACAACGCTGATGAGTTTATCTCAAAAGCATTTAATGATTATTGTATGGCTCTGGGAATTATTGTAGAGTATCTTGTACCTCATATCCACACTCAAATGGCCTTGTAGAGTCATTAAATTAAAAGAATAAAATCTATTACTTGGCCAATCTTGCAGAATAATAAGCTATCCACCAGCTGTTGGGGCCACACAATGTTGTACATTGCGGTATTAATTCAACTCATACTAACTACACATCATGAAATTTCCCCGTTGTAGATAGTGGGTAGAAAAGAATTAAGTGTTTTCTATCTGCGTAAATTTGGCTATGCTGTATACATACCAATCTCTCCACCACAGTGTACCACCATGAGACCTCACTAGAAGTTGAGGAACTCTATAGGTTATGAATCTCCATCAAGTATTTAACACCTAGAGTATATGACATGGGATATGTGTACAGCTCGGTACGGTGATTTTATTAATGATATTTTTAGGCATTAGGGGGAGATAAGTACCATATTAAAGAATGTTGTAACATTCCAATTTTTGCCTTTATTACCTTTATTGAGCTAATTGAATTTTTGGGAATTTTCTACAATTTATTTGGAGTTAATTGAATTAAGTTTTTATGACATATTTAAATATTTGAAAAGTACATATAAATTTTGGTTGCAAATATTTTATTTGAGTTCAAAATGTTCCAAAATATTTTCTATAATTTTTTTGTAATTATTCTGATATTTTTGCTATTTTTCTCGAATTATTTAAATTACTGTAATTATTTTTAAAATGAAAATAGGAAATTAGGAAACACTTACCAGGCCAAAACCCTATCAGGCTGAGCCCAGTGGATCTGGCCCATTCAGCCGCTAGACCCGCACCGCAACCCTAACCATACACCGCTTAGATATGCATCGTTGATTTGTGATCGCATGGCTGGGAATGTGCCGTGTAGTCGCAAATGGGGGTCATTGGATCTGTGACACGTGGACGTTGCAGATCATGCCACGTCACCTTGTTCGAGACCTCGTCGAACTCCGCTCTCCGTGTTGAGCACATCACGGTTTCCATGCTTTGCACGCGAACCTAGAGCCCTATTTATTGCCCCATTTCGTGCATCGTGTAGAGGGCTTTGGGCTGCATAAAAACTCTAAAGTGTCGCTGCCTAGATCATCGTCGAGTAGTCGCGAGTACTCATCATAGTTGCAAGATCTACCACCGTGCGTTTTTGCCGATTTTCGTCGACCTCCGCCATACCGATGATCAAATCTGAACTCTCCGTGGCGTCACGCATCTGGTTGGGTACTTCACCTCGTCGGAGGGGCCCTCAAACGCCGACACCGCGGTCGTCTCCTCCAACTCTGGCCAAGACTCGTTGCAGCACCATCACTGGAGATCACGAGCTCTAACCACCATTGGATCTTCATCGCTCGGTCTAGGTAATGTCACGTAGCGATTTCTCCACTGTGAACTAGATCTAACCAGAGCCGTTAGATCCAGATCGTAGGGCCTAGATCTTGCCACGTAGTCTCGTACTCACGCAGGATAGATTAGATCTCAACCATCGTATCTGATTGAACGGTTTGGATCGCAACGAAGCTGAGCCAATCGAAGCACACCACGAGGCGACATGAAACCCGAAGCGTCGCGAGCCAGCCTGTTGCCACTGACGTCAGCAGGTGGGTTCACCTATCAGCCAGGCTCGACCGTGCATGCTAACATCAGCGTGACATCAGTATGACGTCAGCAATGACACCATCATCGGGCCGACGCGTTAGCGAGATGAGGTTTTTCCAGAAAAGATTTATTCAATTTTATTTACTTGCTGACGTTAGCATGACGTCATAAATCCAATTTCCTCTAGAAAAATAAGTCTGCTGAAATTCAAAATAGTGCTGACATTGGCATGATGTCATTATTTTGATTTTCCAGTAGGAAAATAAATAAATTAATCAGTTTATTCTTTTTAATGTATTTTCAAACTTCAAATTGCTCGTTCTTGCTTATACAAACTCCGATTGAGGTGATTCCAGAGCCTAAAAATTTGTAAAATTATGCTCTATTTAATGGTGAATTTAATTTGATTTTGGAGTTTTGTTTCTCTTTATTTTTTGGTATTTATTTAGTTATTTATTCGTTTCATGTAGATGTTGAAGTGCCTGAAGGTTGTGAGGGTGAAGTCTTAACTAAAGAAGCAAGTCCAGAGCAAGATCAAGGTCTTTTCTAAGGAAAGTTGTGCTTTGATCATGTTGATCCCATGTTGTGAAATTATGTTGTTTCAAATTATTGCATGCTAGTTCAATTAAAAGTGATTTCAATCATGGTTTCAAATTTCGTTTTAAGGTTTCATCTCGGCACTATCCGAAATCCAAAATTTCGATGAAATCTCATTTTTTTCGGATGAAATCCGAACTAAATACAAAAAGAAAAATTTGAATCTGGTAATTTGGATTTCGGTTCAAAATACTAAAATTTCGGTCCAAAATGCCGAGTTCTCGGTGAAATTTTAGGTGTGTTGATTTTTGAAATTTTTAGGGTTGTTTTAATTTCACCGAAATTATGATCTACCGACTGTCCCACGTGTAAAACGACGTGAAGAATCCAATCCGGCCAAAGTCCGGTCAAGTTTTGTTCAAATCTCCATCAAATTTACCGAGATTTCAGTCAAATATAACAAGATCTCGCCGATATTTTAGGGTACTTTAGCACTTTGAATTTTTCTAGGGTTTTCTTAATTTCATCGGGATTATGAAATTCGAAGGGGTCCGATATCTGAAATTTCGCATAGGTTTCAGAAATCTCGGTGAGATTTCATTCCCTGATTTTAATTAATTTGGGAACTAGTTAATCAACCTATTTGACTATGCCACCTTATCAGTATTATTTTTGCATGCCATGAATCATTTGTCACCCTAGGATTGTTGTTTAATAGTTGGTTGCTATTAATTTGCCAACATTGGTTATTAGGTCATGACTAGCTTGCTTAGCCATGCAACGTGTTATTAATATCATTTTGGAATAGCAAAATTAAAATTGCGCAATGAGATATGGAGTATGTTTATGAAATGTGTGGTATGTGTTGTTGATGAAGTTGATGGCACGTGTTGCATGGTAATCAATTAGGGTGGTAAAATGTTTTTGACTAGGGCAAGTGGCAAGAGTTAGTTATTTGGTGGGCCAGGTGTGGTATTTGGGTGGTCACACTTGGTTTTGATGATTGGGTATTGTGGGTTTTTGGGAAATCTTGCCTTGGTCAATTAAGGACTTAACCTTGAAAGCATTTGAACTGAGCAAAACATATAACCACATGTCTGGAATGGGACAGACCTAGCTGACTAATTTGTGAAGTCTAGAGTTTGGTACTATCGTCGTGGTGTGGGTTCCGGGTGTACGGGTAGACTCACATGGCTCAAGAGGGGGGCCTGGTGGTGATAACCAGTCCCCTCAGTGTTGAAACCTCAGAAGGTAGCTCTGGGTTTAGACGGAGCATTGTAATGGCTTTGTTATGATTGCTCATTCGCATACTCTTGTATGGTGATTCATGGCCGGCGTGATGAGTTGATTATATCTTGTGAGTGAAGTGTATAACCTTGAAGGACCATGTGGAGGTTCACTTTGTTTGTGATGAGTATTTGATAATATTTGAGCTTGGGTTGCTCAGGTTTGAGTTTGGATTTGAATTGGATTTTCAAATTGAAGCATTTTGAGTTGTGTCTGCCTCAGGCAGCACTACCGGCCCTTGCGAGGCGACAGTACCAACTTACAGTACTACCGGACTCAGGCGATGGGAGTACCGACCTGTGGTAATATCGAAGTTCCTCTGGTTTGAGCTGTGCGGCACTACTGGTTATTAGGAGCGGTAGTACCGGAGTTGTGGTACTACCGGCTTTTGTATAGCGGTACTTATTTTCTAGAGAAGTATCTTGGAGTGAGCGCATCCGCCTACTGTTGTGAGCGCCTCCAAGATTGGAGATATTGTGGTTGCTCCACAGACGAGCACCTCTGTGTTTAGGTCAACTGATATGGTCCACGGGATCTCTGGTGAGAAGGTGACACCACCTGCTACTTCAGCCTCCAAGGCGAAGCATACTTGCACCTTCTGTCAGAAGGATAGACACCTTGCTGATTTCTGCTTCAGACGCGCAAAGATCACTTGGTGTGAGTGTGTTCGTGCCCTTAGGGGTATTTACGGTCATCCCTAGACTCTGAGTGCTTCTAAGGCACACACTGCTTCTAGACAAATTAGAGGGTTGTCTATTTTTGGATAGCGCACGGGGCTTGGTTTTCAGGCTTCTACTTCTGGTTTTCACCCTAGAGGTGTTCGTAGTCAACCAGTCCTGTCCTCATGATATTCCTTGTTCTTCCTATCGAGGTGGATATCATCGGTGTGAGTTTTCTTCCTCCAGCACGAGGTCTGGGTAGCAGCTTTAGGATGGTTTAGCCTTTGCACGCTGGCGGACCAACCCAGCACCTGTTCCCAGACATCCTACAGGAGCGATTCCTGATTTGGTGAGAGTAGAGTCATGAACAGGTGCTAGATTGCATTATTCTGCTTTGTTGACTGGTTCTTCTACTTGGGTGACTCAGTTTTGGATTCCTAGGTCTGCTTTGATCTATCCCGGTACTAAGTCATCTGCATCTCGCTCTATTTGATTCAGGATCGTAGGACAGGGAAGGGGGAGGTTTGGATCGTAGACTCCGGCTGTTCTCACCATATGACCAGAGACTCACGCTGGTTTTCTTCCCTAGTCCGAGTTCCCAGTGATGAATCGATCACCTTTGGGGATGCTTCATCAGGTAGAGTCGTCGCTAAATGTACCATTTTCATTAATGATCATTTCATTATTAAGGAGGTTGCCTTGGTTAGCAAGCTGCAGTATAATTTGCTTTCTATTTCTCATCTTATTGATGATGATTTTGAGGTATGCTTTAAGAGTAGCGCCTGTAGGATCCTCGATTCTTTTGGGGAGTTGGTTTGCGAGATTTCTTGATTTGGGAGTCTTTCGTGCTGATTTTTTTGCTTCTTCTAGAGACTCTCTCTGTTGCATTATTGCCTCATAGTCATTGGATCTCTCCTTTTGGTATTAGGAGACTTGGTCACATAGGCTTTGATTATTTGACCCAAGTTAGCAGCCACGATCTCATTCGTCGTTTGCCCAAACTCAAGGTGGTCAAAGATGTTGTATGTTCTCCTTGCTGACATGGCAAGATGGTTGCTGCTTCTCATTCCCCAGTAACCCGAGTGATGACTGATGCACCAGGACAGCTCTTGTACATGGACACAGTTGGCCCAGTTAGAGTGCAATCAGCGTGAGGGAAGTGGTACATTCTTGTCATAGTCGATGATTTTTTAAGGTATCCTTGGGTGTTCTTCATGGACTAAAAGGATGAGTCTTTTTCACATTTTAGGGGTTTGGTCTGTAGGCTATCTATTGAGCTCCCAGGTGCCTTATGAGCAATCCACAGTGATAATAGCATGGAGTTCAAGAACTCCTACTTTGGTAGCTTCTATGAGGGGTTAGGTATTGAGCATCAGTTCTCTTCTCCATATGTTCTTCAGCAGAATGGCATAGTGGAGATGAAGAATAGGACCCTGGTAGAGATGATTAGGATAATGCTAGATGAATACAATACTCCTAGAAAGTTTTGGGCCGAGGCTATAGCTACGGCATGCCATGTTGCCAACATAGTTTTTTCTTTGGGCATACTTGCACCGCACTTCTTATGAGTTGAGATATGGGCGAAAGCCCAATGTATCTCATTTTTGTGTTTTTGGTTGCAAGTAATTCTTCTTGAAGTCTGGAAACCTAGATAAGTTCGAGTCATGCTCTGCTGACGGGATCTTTCGGGGTTACTCAACTTCTTCCTGTAGCTATAGGATTTGGGCTGCAGACTTGGGTAGGATGATAGAGACCTGTGAGGTGACCTTCGATGAGGCTAGTCCAGGTGCTAGACCGGACATTTTGGGCTCTTCTCCTCTTTCCCAGTCAATCTTCGCAGAGGATGATGATGACAGAGATGAAGGCATCTTGCCTGATCCGATCTCCATTCCTGCACCTGAGGTGCCTCTAGTTTCCATCTCCACACCTCAGGCAGATCAGCCCTTACCCTCAGACTCATCTGGAACATCCCGTCACATTCAGTGGGCTCATCCACCTGACCAGATCATCAGAGATCTGTTTGGGCGAGTTACTCGCTCTAAGTCAGGTTTGTCCACTTTTTGCCTCACTCTGCCTTTGTTGCCTCTTTTGTGCCGAAGGATATTTGTCATGCATTATCCAATGAGTCATGGATTAATGCTTTGCATGAGGAACTTGGAAACTTCGAGAGGAACAAAATCTAGCAACTTGTCGAGCCCCCATCTGGTCAC
This sequence comes from Rhipidocladum racemiflorum, assembly GCA_036346355.1. NCBI lineage: Eukaryota > Viridiplantae > Streptophyta > Magnoliopsida > Poales > Poaceae > Rhipidocladum > Rhipidocladum racemiflorum. Next base: position 55,615,379 of record CM070572.1, on the reverse strand, counting down.
AACATCATCGGGACCAAATGGGTGTTCAAGAGCAAGCAAAGTGAGGATGGGGTTGTCATTAGGAACAAGGCTAGGCTAGTCACTCAGGGCTTTACTCAGGTCCAGGGTCTCGACTTTGAGGAGACCTTTGCCCCGTAGCTAGACTAGAGGCCATTAAAATCTTGCTTGCATTCGCGGCTTCCAAGGGCTTTAAGCTTTATCAAATGAATGTCAAGAGTGCATTCCTCAATGGCTTCATTGAGGAAGAGATGTATGTCCGACAGCCTTTAGGATTTGAGAATCGCAAGTACCCCAACCATGTATTCAATCTTTCCAAAGCTTTGTATGGACTTAAGCAAGCTCCACAAGCTTGGTATGAGAGGCTTAAGTCTTATCTCTTGAGTAATGGTTTTGAAATGGGTAAAGTGGACAAAACACTATTCATCAAACATTCTGATTCAGACTTTCTCCTAGTCCAAATCTATGTCGATGACATCATGTTCGGTGGCTCCTCGCATTCGCTCGTTACTCAATTCTCAGATGTGATGAGTGCTGAGTTCGAGATGAGCAGGATGGGTGAGTTGAGCTATTTTCTTAGCTTCCAAATCAAGCAGACTTGGGAGGGTACATTCTTGCATCATGACAAGTACACTCGAGACCTCCTAAGATGCTTTGATATGTTTGATGGGAAGCCGATAATGACTCTCATGGCCAGCATTATTGTCCTCGAGCCTGATGAAGATGGTGAGCCAGTTGATCAGAAGGAGTATTAGAGTATGATTGGCTCCCTCTTGTATCTCACTGCTTTGAGACCTGGCATACACTTCTATGTATGTTTTTGTGCTCGATTTCAAGCTTCTCCTCGCGCCTCTCACTGCCAAGCGGTGAAGCGCATCTTCAGTTACCTTAGAGCTACTATTGACTATTGTATCTGGTACTCTTCCTCCTCCTGTTTGTCCCTTAGAGCCTTTTCTGATGCAGACTTTGCCAGCTGTAGGATAGATAGGAAGAGCACTTCTGGCACTTGCCAATTCATTGGCACTTATTTTGTTTCTCGGTCATCTAATAAGCAATCTGGAGTAGCACAGTCCACTGCTGAAGTCGAGTATGTTGCTGCAGCCAGGTACTTAGGATGAGATTGACCTTACGGGACTATGGGTTAGCAGTAGATTATGTTCCACTTTCCTGTGATAACACATTTGCCATTCATATTGCTAAGAACCCAGTATAGCATTCTCAGACCAAGCATATTGATATTCGATATCACTTCCTTAGAGACCATGTGGAGAAGGGTGACATAGGGCTCCAGTTTGTGGAGAGTGACCACCAATTGGCTAATATTTTCACCAAGACTTTGGATAGCTCTAGGTTTGTTGCTTTAAGGGGAGAGCTTGGGATTATGATCCCCTACAGCATATCATGAGGGGGAGTTGATCTGTATTATATGTTTATATGTTTATATTCAGCATTTTTGTTCTGTTTGCATTTTCTGGGTGTCTTTGGGCTAAGTCTTACCATTTAGAGTCCACTTCACTTAGACTTTTGGCATGCTTCGGCATGGACCTCTCACGTTATGCTATAGGTTACTATCATGCACAATTAGCTTTCTCTCTTCTCTTTAGGTTGAGTTCCCTCACAGTCTTATAAGTCTAGCAAGTGTTGGGCCCTCTGGGTAGACAGGGTCTGTGTGCACTCCTTAGTTTGAGTCAGTCGGGTTAGCTTTCCTATGTAAGTCATATGGGGAAGTTGGGAGTGAGTCTGAGCTGTAGTGGTTTGTGACACTACGGGATGTCGAGACACCGTAAAAGGTGAAATTAGAGAATGTGACTTTATAAAAAATGGAATTAGAGATTTTGACTTTATAAAAATCTGAAATCTGAGGTTAAAACTTTACGGTATGAGGTTTAATCTCGTTTCCGGGCCGTTTTCGGAAGTTTGGGCCTCTCCAGGGGAGTTCGGGCCCAAGGGGGATGAGTCGTGGGCTTTAGTGGGAGGAGTTTTGGGCCCATGAGGGAGGAGGAGGCAGAAATTTCTGCCTTGGGGCGCCCTCCCCCTTGCCCTAGGTGCCTCCCTCCCCTCCCCTCTCACCCCCAAGCCGCCACCCCCTCCCTCCTCCTCCACACACCCCCTTCCTCCTTCCCCCTTGCACCACCACCCCTCTACTCTCCTCTCCACCACCCTTGCTGCCCCTAGGGGAGTTATCCACCTCACCACCCCGCAGATCCGTCCATTGGAGTGCTTCGCGATGAGGAGATCCGGTGGATTTGGAGCGAGGAAGGAGATCGCGCGAACCGGGATGAGATCCGTTGGTTCTTCGTTCGTCGGGCGAAGGTATGGCCACGGGAATCCTTAGGGTTGGTCTAGGTACTGTTCTAGGGGTTGATATCATGTTTTTAGATCCATTGGTGGTGCTGTAATTGGGTAGATTAGATGAAATCTAGAGTTTGCCACGTTCTCTGTTTCGGGCAGATTGTGCAGTCGACCTAGGGTTTAAGATTTAGCCAATTTAGAGTCGGCATTTGGTCGGCCACCTGTTGAGAAAGTTGTAGGTAACTTCAAATACCTTTCAGTGGACATAAAGAACGTCCAATTCCGCCCAGCCGTTTGAAAGTTATGCTCGATTTACAGAACGTGTTCAAATATGTGACTAGATTGGAACAGATCACGGTATTCTGTAGATTAAACCACTTTAGAGTCCGAATCAGCTTTTCCATATACTTAGAAAAAGTTAGGAAATTTCCTAAGCTATGCGAGGATGTACTCGTTTAATTGATTAGAAGTCCTAGATCTAAAGTTATGATAGTTTGAAGTCTGCTGTCCCGAGGGGGACAGATTCTCTGTTTTTCGTTTTTGGGAGTAGTTTGCGATATCGGGGTAGATGGGCAATGGCGTACTGTTTTGTGGGTGCATTGTGATTGTGTGGCATGTATGTGCAGGTGGTGTGACCCCGGGAGTGCCCTCCTCATCCCGCCAATCCGTCGCCCGAGGTTAAGGCAAGTGTATTGGAATGGGTATCGTTGTGAATGTTGTTAGACTTGAGTAGATGCAAATTGATTTATGATATGATGCTAAGATTGATGTTTGCCTATGACATGATGAACATGATTTCATATTGATCATGATTGCGTGGTATTAAATGTTTATGCCAACCTTTACATGTTTATGTCATATGTGCATTCATAATGGAAGAGGTGTCCCATGCTGATGCGGGCCTCTGTGTTCACACGTAGTGAACACAAAAGACCTACCTCGTAGTCCCATCCACATGTGTGCATGGGAGCGAGTAAGTAAGAGTAGGCACCCTCCATCTACGGGATGGAAGGGGAAGGGGGTGCACGCCGACGGGTGTGCACTCGGCAATACCGGTATGTGCTTCGAGGAGATATGAGCATTTGCATTGCATCGCATTGCATACATGATGATGATGATGATGATGAAATGAGTACAATGATATTGAGACATGAAAATGATGTGGTATATGAAATTATGGCTTGTACATGATGTTGAGCATGGTAGTGATGTTAACGTTGAATTGTTCTTTATGGTCCATTGCAATATACTTGCTGAGTGATGAACTCACGCTTGTGTTTTATGTTGTTTTAGGTACCATGAGACCGGCATGTGGGAAGGGGCATTAGCTACACATCTTCACGTAGCTCCACACCGTTAGGCAGATTTATCAGCTTGAGTCATGATAATAAGAATAGTGCCATGAAACTTGGTGCATGGTTAAATTGTGTGCTTGTTTCCCTCATTTGCTTCGTTTAGCTCATGAGATGGTTGAATTCGTTATTCTAGACTTATACTGTTGCTAGAATCCTCATTATTGATGATTTAGATGTCATTCTTTATGTTATATCCTGTGATCATATTGTTGTTGCTCCAATTCATGGAAAAACAAAGGAGATGCTGCCGAAATTTTTGGTTTTAGCATTTACTCCTTTGCTGTAATTTACTTTAATTTGTGGTATTTAGATGTTGTTTAGTCTATGTTTGGTAGCATTCGGGCATACTAGATGCCGGGGTGTTACATGGTTCTACCATCTTCTCTATGCTTCTAGGTCACCCAGGTGTCAGTTTCTTGATTTCCTCTTCTCAGTCAGTTTTCTGGTTTCAGTTGAGTTCAGTTCTTTTTCTTAGAATACAAATTGCTAATAACTCAACTTGAATCATATCTGTGCTTAAATTGACTCACTTTTTGAGGGGGGGTTTGGAACTGACTTTCTTGCATTGCATATCGACTTGTTTATATTTTCGAGCTTTATCTTTTATTCAAATGATAAAACTACGATTAGTTGCACCTAGCTACTTTTCTAGAGATTTTTGTTAGCCTAGGTCATATCTAATTTGGCTTACCACATGTTAAACTAGCCAACATTTAAAATTGAGCAGTCATGAAAACTTGATGAAACTTGGCTTTTACTTGCTAACTCTTCATAAGATGCTTATGCCATGTTTAGTGAAATAGTGGGTTTCTACTAGAGTACCTAGAGAAACTTGGGCTAGCTATATTGTTTCATTCTAATATCCTCAACATGCTCATGAATCTAAGTGCTAAAATGCTAACTAGACTTGTTTACGCTAAAATTGATCTCAACACTATACACTCTCGAGACTGCTTCCCATTGCACTTGGGATGAACTTGAAGTGTATTGTGTATGACTAAGACCACTCATTTAAGCTTCGTGCTTGAGATGGTTGAATAGGTCTTGAGTCAATAAAATTGAAAAATTGCAAAACAAAATTTAGGAAGAGAGTGAAGCCTAGGAGACTTTTGTCGATGGCTCCTAGTCGAGGATACGTTTCACTAGGATAAACTCTCTAAACCTAAAAGATTGCGAAGGAGAGTGAAATCTGAGAGGCCTTTATCAATGGCACCTAGTCGAGGATGCGCTTCACTAGAATAAGCTCTCCAAACCGCAATGAGCGTTAAATTTCAAAATTTGCATTTAAAATATGATTGAGCATGAGGGTTCCCTAATGGACTTGTAGCTTCCCAAAGTGTTGACTAGGTTGAACTCTAGTACATCCATTTGCTCTTTAGGTTGGCTTTGCTTCTAGTCTTAAAATTATGCTAAGTGTTGCTGTTGTTGAAATCATGAAAAATTAGTATACTTTCTTTTTGAGCTAGCTAGCAAAATTTGAAACATGCCTTTGGATATGACTTAGGATGACATAATCTGAACTTGAGTAGCTTGGTGTCATACTTTGTCTAAGTGGTCATTTGCATAATCTTCTAAACTTTTCTAGGTTGCATTTCATCCAAAAATTGCTCTCTTGATGCCTATATTACCAAAAGGGGGGAGAAAACGTAGAAAAGGCATCTTAGAGGGAAGAAAATTTAAAAAAAGCTTTCTCATGATCGTGTTGAACAATTGACCTTGCATTTGGATCATGAGCAAAATTGAGCTTTTTGGGAGATTTCTTGGATTTTATAGTTTTTGTTGAAAACTTGCTCCTTTTCTTAATAAGCTCTAAAATTTTCTTCATCTACTTGGTCGTGAACTTGCTTTCTCTTTCAATTGGACCAAGTGTGATTTTCGCAACTAAATTGCTTTTCTTTTTTATTTTCAAACTCAAACATATGCCTTTTGTGTGATTTATCAATATACACATCAAGGAGGAGATTGAAGGAACATGTGGATGTTCATCCTTGTTTGTGATGGGTATTTGACAATATTTGAGCTTGGGTTGCTCTGGTTTGAGTTTGGATTTGAATTGGATTTTCAAATTGAAGCATTTTGAGTTGTCTACCTCAGGCGGCACTAGCGGCCCTTGGGAGGCGGTAGTACTTACCTACGGTACTACCGGGCTCAGGCGGTGGTAGTACCGACCTATGGTAATACCAAAGTTCCTCCAGTTTGAGCTGACCAACACTACCGGTTATTAGGAGCGGTAGTTCCGGAGTTGCGGTACTACTGACTTTTGTATAGCAGTAGTTATTTTCCAGAGAAGTATCTTGTAGTGATTTAGGATGTGCGGTACTACTGACAGTCATTTTGCGGTAGTACCGGCTTGCGTTACTATTGGCCAATGGACGACGGTAGTACCAACTATATGAACAAGATAAGATTTTGTCTTGAGTTTTTGTTGATGATTATTGCATATTATTGTTGAACAATGCTATGTAAGGTGGTTTATTGTCTTTGTTGTTTGCAGGGCTTTGATCTGAGGTCATGGTGAGGCGAAGGATGGTCGGGACTAGGTGAGGAGTGCCCGAGGTTTGAAAGGTCGGTGATCGCCGGAGGATGGCCGGAGATGAAGTGGGTGCTAGTGAAAAAGTTAAGGGAACCTTGTGGATGCTGGCTTGATGCTGCTAGGTCAAGAAACCCATTGGATCATGGGTTTTAGGGGATAGAGTAGCGGTCAAGTTAGCTAGTGGATAAAACCCGGTTGTTAACAGGTTTCGGGTTAGCCTAAAATGTGAAGTGTGTGGGATGACATCCTGGCTCTAGCTTAGGATTTAAGCAACTCATCCAAGGGTGGAGGATGACCCATGGACACTATAAATAGAGGGGTAGGGGTGGCTTTCCCTCTTGAAGTTTTTTGTCGCTCCTTTGAGCTTTGTCCACATGAAGTGAGGCTATGTAAAATCTTCCAAAGAAAAGAAAAACTTCATTCTTCTCAATTCTGAATTTAAATTATGCATTTACATTATGTCTTTACTTTACGCAATTTAAATTAAGTGTTTACTTTCTCACATTTAAATTCCGCAAGTTGGATTTGACTCCCCTCCTTCTACTTGCTTCTGGTTTTTCTTGCCAAGGATGAGAGATTGATTGGATGAATCTTCACTTAAATCATATCCCAATCCTCTGTGCTATCTTGGTTTGAATTGTTGTGAGAAACCGATCTTTTTGTTTGTCTTGAAGAAATCTTTGTAGATCGCATTTTTGAAGTTGCTCTTCGTGTGTTCTAGCTTGCTGTGACAAGTGAGGTTGTATCCAAGACCATCTTGATCATCAAAGACTCATGAGCAAGCCTAGATCACAAATTTGATCTTTTGCTTCTTCTTGGTGCACTCTTCCTTCGTTTGGTTAAAGGTTGGAACTTTGACGTCAATCCTATGGATTGATTGGTGAAATAAGTTCTTGACATCCATAAGGAGGTGCCTACCAAGTTTCATGTGTTTGCTCCAGCCGATCAAATGATCCATTAGGTTTACCTTTGAGATAGTGTTGTTTTCTGTTCTGTTCTTGAAGTAAGCACTAACGCCCAGAACCTGCGGTAGTACCGTGCATTGCACTACAGTAGTACCGGACTCCAGAGCTACCGCCCACTGAGTTGCGATAGTACCGAAAGAACAGATTTTTGCTGTTTCGCTTTTTTGGGCTTCATCGTTTTAAGTGAGGTTTTAGATTGGTTTCTAGTTGTCCAGTGGTGGGGAAAATTTTAATTTGAGCTCATTCACTCCCCTTTTGATCGCCATCCCAATTTTTCAATTGGTTCTGAGCTAGTTTTACTCTTCTTAGATCTTGGCCGGTCTCGAGAGTCATGGCGACGGACAAGTACTCCACTAAGCCTCTAATTTTTGCTGGGGTTGATTATCCGTTTTGGAAATTGCGGATGGAGTTGTACATCACTGCCCAGGGCAACTTGATATGGCAGAAGGTGAAACTCCCGTATGAGGTTCCTGCCAATGAGGACACCAACGTCACAAACATGGATAACGTTGAGACAAATGCTAAGGCAAGGAACATTCTCATACAAGGACTTAGCAGCAGTGAGTATGACAGTCCATCAGATCTGGGTAACCTTCGATGCTTACCATGAGGGCACCACCCAGATCAAAACGATGAGTCCAGATCAATACAATCGTGACTACAAGAAGTTTGTGCAACACGTTGGTGAGAGTTTGGATGTGTGCTTTAGTCGTTTTACCAAGATTCTGAGCGATCTCCATGCAGTAGGATGCACTTACTCTGACTCGGAGAACGCTCGTCATTTTCTGACCGCACATGACCTTCAAGTTTGGGAAATGAAGGTGACCACCATCAAGGACACCACAGACCTTTCAACTCTGATTCTTGATGGGCTTTACTCTCGACTCAAGACTCATGAGATTGGCATCATCTCTCGCAAGACGAGCTCATAGTCAATGGCTTTGGTCACCGATCCCACAGGACCTTCTTTGGATTTCTCTTCTGTTGGCTTTTCTCTTTCTGCTCTTTGCGACGTAAGCGATGAAATTCTGAAAAAATTTCTAGAAAATGAGCTTGCTCTTGTCACTCAATTTTTTTTTCAATATTTACAAGTGGGTGAGAGAGAGGAGGAGAGGTGGCATGATCACTTGCTACAAGTGCGGTGGCCCCAACCTTATTCGGGCAAACTGCCCCAAGCTAGAGAGGGCAAGAATGAGCATGGCGGTTCGAGCAAGAATGATTACACTGATAAGAACCACAACAAGAAGCCCCAGCCCGTGATCTGGCGCGAGAGAAGAAGTACCGTAATTTCACCAAGAACGAGAAGCTCTTGACTTATCTTATTCTTTTATTCCTCTCCCTTGTTGAAATTTCTATCTTACCTCGCTAGCTAGTTTAAGCTAAAATCTTGCCTTAGTTGTCTTAATTAGTTGATGATGTTTCACACTTAAGGAGGAAGGCCCTGTTTGATAGAGCTCTAGATCCCAGCTCTACCTCATATCTGAAACTTGTTGGCTAAAATAAAGTCAATTAAGTTTATATTTTTATTCTAAAATGTAAACAAGATGACCCACTAAGCACTCTTAATATACCAATAGCTCCAGCTGCGCAGATCTGGTGGAGCTAGGAATACCCAGCTCCACCAGATCCATGAGCTTTGCCAAATAGGTCCAAAGTACTGGGTGCCCTACCGCTGAAACTGAAGATCGTGAAGATATGAATCATCGAGCTCAAGGAGGAGTGGAGCAATTGTCGGGACCCGAATTTGCAAATCCGGACCCCCTGTGTATTCAGCACTAGTCCAGGAACGCGCTAGTGCACACAGTCTCAACATTGGCAAATATCACAATCATACTCAATGAATAATAGGGTACTTTAATTAGTTAACCAAACTGGTTGCTCGACCTTATGGTCAAGTTACAAATATACACATCGCAGGGCAAAATTTATTAAAAGAGAAATAACTGCAGCGGAAAATAAGATAACTTCGTGGCGTCATCCAGTATACCACAGGCAACTGACTGGGCTCGCTCCCTAGTTAGACGGTTCCTCTGGGAGCTCCTCCTCCAAAGCTGGTGTAGACTCTTCTTCAACTGGTGTTGTATTGCGGCAAGGGTGAGTACTTGGTACTCAGCAAGTCATGCACAGAATGCAGCTAATATACTACATTTATGGCTTAATACAAAGGAGTGGCTCAAGGTATATTTGCAGTAAAGAGCATTTAACAAGTATCATAAGTAGATTCGAAAGCAGTAGAAACAAGTATAGCATCAATAACTTTTCCAGGAGTTAAATAAATATCTTTCCCGATTCTAATCAACATTTCCATCAACATCATTATTAAACCAAACCCAACCTTTCAAGACCAAGTTATTTTCAAGAAAGTCTAACCCTTCACTGTAATTCCCGAGCGATGTCCAATACCGCGGACACGGCTATTCGAATAGATTTTACACTCTGCAGAGGTTATGCACTTTACCCACAAGATACAGCCAAACACCACAAAGGCGAGTGTCCGTAACAAAGTCTTTCTAAACTTCTAACAAAGACAAGTGGTCCTCTCCTGTTGCACGCTAACCCTTCCCTTAGCGAAGGCGAAGTTTACGCCAATCCACCGTTAGATGGGTACTGCGCGCCTCAGACGCGCTCTCGCATAACTACACAAAGGGTGTAGTTGACATTCTGAGGTCCCACAGGTACGTTATTAGCAACTTAATCAACCAGGTCCGTCCCATTACAGACATGTGGTTGCACGCTTGACTCAGTTCAAAGGCTTGCAAGGTTAAGTCCTTAGGGTGACCAGGGCAAGAATACCCGAAGAACCAAAGCAACGTTCCCGGTGCCACAACTGGCCCACCCGATCATTCTTGCCACATGCCCCGGTCGAAAACTATTTATAAAACCCCCAGTTGATTACCATGCACCACGTGCCATCAACATCACAACACATGATACCTTTCCAAAACAGGTTCAATATATCATTAAGTCAATATTAACATTTGATTGTCCAAAATCATGTCATGAGCACGTAGCAGGTCTAAGCAATATTCTACAACGATCTAAATTCCCATGTTGGCAATTCAGTAATGTCCAACTATTTAATCCTCAACTAGGGTGACAAGGGATCATGGCACATATTTAATTAACCAAGGTGTCATACAGCAATTTGGCATTTATCTAATTTCCCATAATTTAAATAAAGTATTTTCTAATTAAACTAGCATGCAATAGTTTCAAATTGAATTAATTTGAAATTGGGATCAACATGGTCAAAGCACAACTTTCCTTCAAAAAGTACTTGTTCTTGGTCCTGAGCTGGCTCCTGGGTCAACACTTCTCCTTCGAAGCCTTCGGGCACTTCAACGTTTACTCGTAAAGCGTGCAAATAGCAATAAATAAATAAACAGTAGACAAAAAGTGTCCAAACATCCAAATAAAGTTCACAAACAGAGAGAGCATAATTTTATGAATTTTTAGAAACTGGAATCGTCAAATTCGGAGTTCAAATGCAAAAGTTACAAGCATTCAAAGTTTAAATAATCAATTAAATAATACTCCAGAGAAAAACTTTGGTCCAAAAATTAAATAAAATTCATCATTCGGTAGATCTCAATTTTATACAAATTTAGAAATTTGAATCACTCAAATCGGAGTTAAAACGCAAAAGTTATAAGCGTTTGAAGTTTGAATCAAATTTGAAATCAATATTTCGAATTAATAAATCATTTTCTTTTTCGGAAATTCGTTTATTGCGTCAGCGTGACACGTGGACCAATCGGGAGCCGCCACGTCGCCTCGGGTCCATGGCCCCGGTGCACGGTTTGGCTCGGTCCCCTGTGGACTCGGTCCACGGCTCGTGTCGCTGACAGGTGGGCCCTGCCGGTGACGTCAGCATGACGTCGGACACTGCGGCCACCGAGTGGGTCGACAGCGGGCCCCACCGTGACGTCAGCGTGACGTCATGGTGCGGTTTCTTTGGGGCCGGCAGGGCCCCACTGACATGCGGGCCCCGCGTGTCAGAGGCACGCTCCATGCGCGGGCGCTGACCGTGCTGACCGCGACGGTCGGCCTCCCGGCCACGTGGCTAGATCTCGGCCGTTGATTTGAAAATCAACTGCCCAGATTGGATCTGGCTTAACGCAGTAGAAAAACTACTCGGCTGATCTGGACCGTTCGATCTTGATCGGACGGTCAAGATCTAATCTAAGGAAAACAACGCGGCTAACCCTAACCGTTTGATCTAGATCTAACGGCTGAGAATGGATCTAGTACAGTGCGGTTAAGGCTACGTGGCACAATCTACGCCGTTGGATCTAAATCCAACGGTTGGGAATAGATCTGGGATTAGCACTTGGGATCTCACTGGGGGGTGACGTGGCGTGATCTGGGCCCTTGGATCTGGATCAAACGGCTGATGGAGCTCGGTCGACGGCGATGGCTTGCGGCGGCGCTGGTTCACCGGAGACGAGGATGGCGACCACGGCGATGGCGTTGCGGGGCTCCTCCGGCGAAGTGAGTGGTGCTCACCGACGCGGCTTGACCTCACGGTTCCGGATCTGGGCTCAACGGCGGCGAAGGACGGCGGACGGCGGCGGAATCTGCAAACGAACGCGGCGGAGCGCTAAGCCAACTACGGCGAGCTCGCGCGGGCAAACGGCGGCGGCTCAGGCGGCGTGGCCTAGGGCTACGGGTGCGCACGGAAGTCAGCAACGCGACAGCAGCGGTGGCGCATTAAATAGGGCCCTCGGCGTCCGTGAAACGCGCGAAAACCGAGGCCCACTCCGTTGCGGCGGCGGAATCCGAAAGGGATTCGGATTGGGTGACGTGGATCAGCGTCGGCCGTTGGATCAAGATCCAACGGTCGCGAGGGTTTGGGCTCGTCCGCTCGCGAGCCGGGCCGCTCGATCGAACTCGGGCTCGGTGACGTGGCTCAATCGTGGCCGTTGGATCAAGATCCAACGGTCCACGGAGTTAGGGTTCTACGCGGGTTCGACCGAACGGCCGCTCGGTCGGACTCGAGTCTGACTCGGACTCGGGTCCGGTCGGATGAACAGTACAAACCCACTCGCATTTTCCAGCGATTAAATAATCCAATTAATTATCAGAAATTCATTTAATTCATTAAAAATAGCAAAAGACTCAGAAAAATTCCAGAAAAATTCTGGAAAATATTTTGGATCATTTTGGACTCAAATAAAATATTTCCAACAAAATTTTATTTGCAAAATCAAATTATTTAATTATTTCAAAAGGGAATAAATTCAAATAAATTCCAAATAAATCCAAATAAATTCCAGAAAATTCCAAAAATTCACCAAAGTGCCAAATCACACATGAATTTAAGAAAAGCAAAATTTTGGGGAGTTACAGCGATGAAGTGTCCTAGGAGCTTAAAGAACTAGTGCTTTAGTAGCCAATTGAGACTCATGTGTGAGAGTAGCGTCTGTCAAGATAGGAGTGTTACCCTTTTGGATGGTAGATTGTTGTGTGTTTAGGTTAATTTGAGTCTTCCTTGATTGTTGAGTGTGCAGTATGATTTGAAAAGTCCTTAGGCATTGTGAGCAACCATACCAAGCTATTAACATAGATTAATTAGATTTGGATTTTAAGTTACACCCATTCCCCCACATAAGTTTCCTATATACTTGTCTATTCTTGTTTCCCTCTTTTTTCTAAACCTTGGAGTGATCAACAGATGGTTAACAATCATGGAAACAATGGAGCTAGTGGAAGTGGATCTCGTCCTAGTGGGAACCCTAGTGATGAGATGCCTTTTCCCCAGCCTACACCCCAAGTTGATATGCAGAACTTTGGAGCTTTTCTTGCTGCCCAGGCCCAGTTGATGCACTCTATGATGCAGCAGATGCAACGCATCACTAATCAAGCCACTACAAACCAAGCGAATCAAGCTAAGCACGGACCGCACCCTTACTCCAAGTTGTCAAAATTTATGAGGACCCATCCACCTACATTTTCTAGGAACGCCAATCCTTTGGAGGCAGACGATTGGCTAAGATCTATTGAGAGGAAGCTACACATCACTCAGTGTGCTGGGAATGAGAAGGTGCTCTACACCTCTCATCAGCTGGAAGGACTGCTGCAGAATGGTGGGAGAATTATTGTGCTTGGCATGAGAACCCACAAGAGATTACTTGGGAAAAATTTACTATTGCTTTTCACCAATACCATGTACTAGAGGGTATCATGGACTTGAAAAGGGAAGAGTTCAGAGCACTAAAGCAAGGAAGTTAGTCAGTGGTTGACTATCTGAACAAGTTTACACAGCTTGCTCACTATGCCCATGAAACTATTGCTATTGCTACCGATAAAATGAGACAATCTTGTTTCATGAAGGAACTAAACTCAGGATTGCAAGTGGGATTGATCACCCATACCTTTCCTGATTTCTAAGAGTTGGTGAATGATGCCCTTATTTTGGAAGACAAGCGCAAGGAGTTGGAGAACAACCGGAAGCGCAGAATGGCACAAAAGGGAGCTCGCTAAGGAGCATAGACACTGAGGTTTATGCCTAATCAGTTCTTCAGGTTTCAACCCAAGAATGTTTCCAAGACGCCGTCACCTTCACCGCATGCAGTCGACCACAATTTCTAGACACCAGCTCAAGCAAGTAACGCATCAGTAGGAAGTTAACAAACAACAATGAGACATTGCTTCAGCTGCAATGAGCCAGGACATTTTGCAAATAGTTATCCTAGGAGCGGAGGTGTGACACCTGTTCATTTCAACCTTGGAACCACACCTGTCAAGGCACCTACACAAGGAGTGAACCGTGGAATTGCTCAAGCTAGAGTTACACCCCAAGCAACGGTCCGAGGCCGAGTCAACCACATCACAGTTGATGGAGTTCAGAATATAATGGACATCGTACTGGTAAGTTCCTAGTTAATTCTGTACCTGCAATAGTTTTGTTTGATTCTGGAGCTTTGCATTCAATTATTTCTCAGGATTTTGTTGCTGGAAATGGGTTAAACATGGTGAACCTTAGACATATGTTGTTAGTCCAATCCTCTGGATCAGAACTCTGATCTAATGTACAATATTCTGGGGTAAAGTTGCTAATAGATGGAATAGAGTTCCTAGCAAACCTTATAGTGTTGGATACCCAAACCTTAGATGTCATACTAGGAATGGATTGGTTGTCCAAACACAAGGCTGTGTTAGATTGTAGGCGAAGAGTAGTATCTGTGGAGAGCCTAAATGGTAGAAAAGTGGATTTTCAAGTGACCACGGCGTGGGATGGTCAATTGATGGTCAATAGTGTGAAGGCTGTCAGCTTAGAAGTACATGTGGTCAGTGAGTACCCGGATGTCTTTCCAGAAGATTTACCTGGTATGTCACCAGACAGAGATATCGAGTTTGTGATTGAATTAGTGCCTGGTACAGCCCCAATATCTAAGAAACCGTATCAAATGACTGCCGATGAGTTGGTAGAGATGAAGAAACAAATTGAGGAGTTATTGGAAAAAAGTTTTATAAGACCTAGCTCATCGCCATGGGGAGCGCCTGTTTTGTTTGTCATGAAAAAGGATGGTAGTTTCAGGATGTGTATTGATTATCGTGCACTTAATGATGTGATGATAAAGAATTAGTATCTGCTACCCAGAATTGATGATCTATTTGACCAGTTAAGAGGAGCTGGAGTTTTCTCCAAGATTGATCTTCGATCAGGATATTATCAGTTAAAGATTCATGCTGAGGATATACCGAAGACTGCATTCTCGTTAAGATATGGGCATTATGTGTTCACAGTCATGTCCTTTGGATTGACCAATGCACCTGCATATTTCATGAATATGATGAATAAGGTTTTCATGGAGTACCAACATAAGTTTGTTGTTGTGTTTATAGATGACATTCTTGTCTTCTATAGGACAAGAGAAGAGCATGAAAAATACCTGAGGTTAGTTCTTGAGAAGTTGCGAGAACAACGATTATTTGCTAAGTTTAGCAAGTGTGATTTTTGGAAGGATAAAGTGGAATTCCTTGGACATCTAATGACTACTGAGGGACATGTAGTTGATTCAAGCAAAGTGGAAGCAGTATTGCATTGGGAGCAACCGAACCCAAATCTGTAGTTTTCTTGGAATGGTGGGATATTACCATCGATTCATTGAAGAATTCCCAACGATTGCTAGACCACTTACATAATTGTTGAAGTAGGAGAAGAAGGTTACATGGATGTCAGAATGTGAAAAGAGTTTTCAAGAGTTGAAGAAGCGGTTGACATCAACACCCATTCTAGTGTTGCCAGATGTTCAGGAGAGCTTTGATATTTGTTGTGATGCTTCGCTTCAAGGACTTGGATGTGTATTGATGCATAATGGAAAAGTATTTGCATATGCTGTGCAGTTAAGGCCGCATGATTTGGAGTTAGTTGTCATAGTGCATGCTTTGAAGTTATGGCGCCATTATCTCATTGGAAACAGATGCGAGATATATATAGACCATAAGAGTCTAAAGTATATCTTCACTCAGTCAGACCTTAATATGAGGCAGAGGAGATGGTTGGAAATGATCAAGGATTATAATGTAGGAATCCATTACCATCTAGGCAAAGTAAATGTAGTAGCCGATGCTTTGACTCGGAAGAGCCACAGTGTGAATATGCTAATGGAAGAGAGTCAGGCTGAGTTATGTAAGGAATTTCAGAAGATGAGGTCAGAAGGATGATAACAAGATTAAAAGAATCAAATCCAAGATGGATGAAGGTAAGCCCAAGGATTTCAATCTGGATGAGCATGGTACATTATGGATTAAAGGCCGTATCTATGTACTGAACAAAAAGGAACTGGAGTAGTTGATTCTTGAAGAAGCTTGTCGACGATTGGGGAACAGGCCCCCGCCGAGCTTACTTGTTGAATGAGGGATCAACTGAGGCCCCTTCGCCCGTGAAGGACTGGCGTCCGAAGAATGCTCGAGCAACGGGAGACGTAGAGGGAATTATCCTGGTTCGGGCCTCTCGCGGTGGAGATAAGAACCCTTCTCCAGTGGTATTGAGTATTGATGTGCATGTGATCGAAAGCTTGTCTCTATACGTCTCTCTGTACCTCCCCCCTTCTCCCATTGAGGGAGGGGCTAAATAATGAGTGTATCTAATTACAAATGGTAACTACCTCTAAGATCACTCCTATTGTCGTTTTTGACGTGTCCTTGATTCTCGCCATGCTTGATCTTCTGATATAACTTCCCTGGATTTCCAGCGAACTGGTCGCCACTTTCCTGTTTAGTGGGTTGACCCCATCTTTCGGCCATTGTCGGGCATTCCCTTGGCCCGGTTCGACCAACTGGTGCCTTCCCGAGCAAGGTTGCTCGTACTCGTCTTTGAAACCCGTAGCCAAACATGTTTGTTGAGGGTTGGCGAGCATGCTCGTGGCCGAGCATGGGGTCATCCGAGGTCCTTTCTCGGGCACCCCAACCAAGGTTGTTTATGGTCGGTTGGCCTCGATCGTCGGGGCAAAAAGGTCCTTGTGAAAAATACTCCAATCCTCGACAAAGCTCATGACTCCAAGTACTCTATTCATCTAGGAAGTGCCAATGTGTATCAGGATCTGAAGGAGAGATTCTGGTGACCGAGCATAAAACGAGAGGTTGCTGAGCATGATGCATTATTTGATATATGCCAGAGAGTGAAGGCAATGTATCAGAGACCAGAAGGATTGTTGTAGCCATTGAAGATACCTCAGTGGAAATGTGAGGAAATCGGTATGGATTTCATTACCAATTTGCCTAGAACTCAGAGTGGGTATGATTCCATATGGGTCATAGTGGATCGTTTGACCAAAGTTGCTCATTTCATACCTGTGAAGACTACCTACTCAGGAGAACGTTTAGCAGAGCTGTATATGTCGAGGATTATCTGTTTGCGTAGAGTGCCAAAGAAGATAGTGTTAGACAAAGGTACTCAATTTACCTCGAGGTTCTGGAATAAGTTGCATGAAGCAATGGGAACCCATTTGAACTTCAGTACAGTTTATCATCCACAGATAGATGATCAGACTAAAAGAGTGAATCTGATTTTGGAGGATATGTTAAGAGCTTGTGCTTTAGCTTATGTAACTTTGTGGGACAATTGTTTACCGTATGCTGAGTTCAACTTCAATAACAGCTTTAGCTCAAGCAAATTTTCAAATATCACCATTTGAAGTTTTATATGGTCGTCCCTGCCGTACGCCATTGAATTGGGCTGATACAGGAAAGCATATGGTATTTGGACCAGATATTCTCAAAGAAGCTGAAGAGTAAATTGCTGTGATCAGAGAGAGGCTAAAGATTGCTCAATCAAGATAGAAGAGTTATGTTAATAATCATCGCAGAGAATTGAGTTTTGAGCTTGAAGATTTTGTGTATCTCAGAGTTACACCTCCCAAGGAAGTTAAAATATTTCATGCTAAAGGAAAGCTTGCACCCAGATATGTTGGTCCATTCAAGATCTTGAGTTGCAGAGGTAAAGTTGCTTATCAGGGGAGAGGTTTATAACATCCCAGTTTTTGCCTTTATTGCTATTATTGAGCTAATTGAATTTTTGAGAATTTTCCGGAATTTATTTGGAGTTAATTTGAATTAAGTTTTTATTGAAATATTTGAATATTTGAAAAGTGTATATAAAGTTTGGTTGAAAATATTTTATTTGAGTTAAAAATATTCCAATATATTTTCTATAATTTTTCTGTAATTTTATGATATTTTGCTATATTTCTCAAATTATTTAAATTACTGTAATTATTTTGAAATGAAAAATCAGGAACTTAGGAAACCCTTACCTGGCTAAAATGCTATCAGGCTAAGCTTAGTGGATCTGGCCCAGTTGGTCGCTAGACCCGCATCGCAACCCTTACCTTACGCTGCTCAGAACTTCACCGTTGATCTGTGATCGCACAGTTGGGATTGTGTTGCGTAGCCGCAAATGGGGGTCATTGGATCTATGACATGTGGGTGCTCTGAATCACGCCACGTCACCTTTTTTGACACCTTGTCGGATTCCACTGTTCGCATTGAGCACATTACGGTTTCCGCGCTTTGCACGCGAGCCTAGAGCCCAATTTATTGCCCCATCTCAGGCATCGTGTAGAGGACTTCGGGCTGCACAAAAACTCTAAAGCGCCGCCGGCTAGATCGTCGTCGGGTAGTCGCGAGTGCTCATTGTAGTTGCAAGAGCTATCGCCATGCATTTTCGCCGATTTTCGTTGCTGTTCTTCGACCTCCGCCGTATCGATGATCAGATCTGAATTCTCTGTGGCGTGATGCATCTGGTCGAGTACTTCACTTCACTGGAGGGGCCCTCCAATGTCGATGCCACGGTCGTCTCCTCCAACTCTGGCTAACAATCGTTGCCTCGCCATCACCGAACATCGTGAGCTCTAAACACCGTTGGATCTTCATCGCTCGGTTTAGGTACTGTCACATAGCGGTTTCTCCGTTGTGAACTAGATCTAAACAGAGCCGTTGGATCCAGATCGTAGAGACTAGATCTTGCCACGTAGTCTCGTACTCGTGCAAGATAGATTAGATCTCAATCGTCATATCTGATTGAACGGTTTGGATCACGCTAAAGTTGAGCTAATCAAAGCGCGATGCGTGGTGGCATGAAACCCGAACGTCGCGAGCCAGCATGTTGCTGCTGACATCAGCAAGCGGGTCCACCTGTCTGCCAGGCTCAGACGTGCATGCTGACATCAGCACGATGTCAGTATGACATCAGCAATGACACCATCATCGGGCCCACACATCAGCGAGATGAGGTTTTTCCAAAAAAGATTTATTTAATTTTATTTACTTGATGACGTCAGCATGACGTCATAAATCCAATTTCCTCTAGAAAAATAAGTTCGCTGAAATTCAAAGTAGCGTTGACGTAGGCATGATGTCATTATTTTGAACTTCCAGTAGGAAAATAAAAATAAAAATTAGTTTATTCTTTTTAATGTATTTTTAAACTTCAAATTGCTCGTTCTTGTTCATACAAACTGCGATTGAGGTTATTCTAGAGCTTAAATTTTTTTAAAATTGTGCTCTATTTAACGGTGAATTGTATTTGATTTTTTGAGTTTTGGTGCTCTCTATTTTTGGTATTTATTTTGTTATTTATTCATTTCGCGTAGACGTTGAAGTGCCTGAAGGTTACGAGGGTGAAGTCTTAACTCAAGAAGCAAGTCTAGAGCAAGATCAAGGTCTTTTCCAAGGCAAGTTGTGTTTTGATCATGTTGATTCCATGTTTTGAAATTATGTTGTTTCAAATTATTGCATGCTAGTTCAGTTAAAAGTGATTTCAATTAATTTGGGAACTAGTTAATCAACCTATTTGATTATGTCACATTGTCACCATTATTTATATGCCATGAATCATTTATCACCCTAGGATTGTTGTTTAATAGTTGATTGCTATTAATTTGCCAACATGGGTTATTGGTCGTGACTAGCTTGCTTAGCTATGCCATGTGTTATTGATATCATTTTGGAATAGCAAAATTAAATTTGCGTAATGAGATATGGAGTATGTTTATGAAACGTGTGGCATGTGTTGTTGATAAAGTTGATGGCACTGTGACACAACGGAGTGTCGAAACCTTATATAATGTGAATGTTGAGGTCAAACACATTATGAAATATGGAATTAGAGGTTGAAACCATACGGTATGGGGTTTATTCGCGTTTTCGGGCCGTTTTCGGGTGTTTTGGGCCTTTCTGGGGAAACTTGGGCCTTGGGGGGGTCTTTTCGGGCCTTAAGTGGAGTCTTCTGGACCCATGAGGGGAGGAGGGGGCAGCCAACCAGCCCTAGGGTGCCCCAAACCCTCCTCCCCATGCGCCCCACCTCCTCCTCTCCCTCCCATAGCCGCCACCCTCCCCCTTGTGCGCCATCCTCCTCCCTCCTCCCCATTGCACCACCACCCCTCTCCTCTCCTCTCCACCACCCTTGCTGCCCCTAGGGGAGTTCTCCACCTCACCAACCCGAAGATCCATCCGTTGGAGCGCTCCGCGACGAGGAGATCCGGTGGATTTGGAGCGAGGAAGGAGATCGCGCGAACCGGGAGGAGATCCGTTGGGTTTTCGGTCGTCGGGCGAAGGTATGGCCACGGGGATCCTTGGGGTTGGTCTAGGATCTGTTCTAAGGGTCAATATCATGTTTTTAGATCAATTGGTGGTGCTGGAATTGAGTAGATTAGATGGAATCTTGAGTTTGCCACGTTCTTTGTTTCGGGCAGCATGAGCAGTCGACCTAGGGTTTGGGTTTTTGCCAATTTAGATTTGGAATTTGGTCGTACGGATGTTGAAGAAGTTGTAGGTAATTTCAATACCTTTCATTGGGTATAAATAACGTTTAATTCTGCCCAGCCGTTTGAAAGTTATGCTTGTTTTACCGAACGTATTAAAATCTTTGACGTGATTGGAGCAGATCACGGTATTCTATAGATTAAACCACTTTAGAGTCCGAATCAGTATTTCCGTATACTTAGAAAAAGTTAGGAAATTTCCTAAGCTACGCGAGGATGTACCCGTTTAATTGATTCAGAGTCTTAGAACCCGAGTTATGCCTTTTGGAAGGCTGCTGTCCCGACGGGACAGAACCTCTGTTTTTGGGTTTAGCGAGTAGTTTGCGATGCCGGGGTAGAAGAGGGATTGCTTACTGTTTTGTGGATATGATTGTGAGTGTGTGGTACCTATGTGCAGGTGGTCTGAGCCCGGGAGTGCCTTCTACTTCTCGCCAATCCGTCGCCCGTGGTTGAGGCAAGTGTATTGGAATGGGTAGCGGGTTGTAGTTGCTAGATTGGTTGAGATTGAATTTGAATACATGATATGTTCACATGCCATGCCTTAATGATTGCCAATGATATGATGAGTATGTTTATTGTGTTATGATGCCATGTGTTAGTGTACAAGTTATTTATGATGTTGACATGTTTGCATACATGGCATGTTACATGGCCCGGGCGGTGAGAAAGTCATAACTAGTCCGGAGAAGGTCGGTGAGAAAGTTATGACTATTCCGGAGAGCCAATGAGTAAGTCCTACATCGTGATTCCATTCACCGCGGTGAACGGAAGCGAGGAGTAGGCACCCTCCATCTTCGGGATGGAAGGGGGGAGAGGGTGCACATCGACGGGTGTGTACTCAACCATACCGGTATGAGTTTCCAGGAGATATGAGCATCGCATCGCATTGCATTGCATTGCATTATATGAGGATGTTATATGATGATGATTTATGATGATGTCAATGATATGCTTACACTATGAATATGAGATGTGTATGATGTCGTATGTGAAAAGTAGTGATGAAGGTATTGGAATGTATTTTCTTGTTCCATTGCAATATACTTGCTGAGTGATGAACTCACGCTTGTGTTTATGTTGTTTTTCTTAGGTACCATGAAACCGACATGCGGGAAAGGGAGCTAGTCACATGTCATCACTTAGCATCACACATATAAACAATGACATGTTCCTTCCTTTAATCGTGATGGTTAATTCACTGAACTGAACTGTGGTGTTGATGCTTTGCTGGTTGCCATGAGTAAATGATTAGTCCATATTTTACATGAGACGAATAGGCTTATATCCTTAACTGTATGATGGCTGAAATTCCTGTTTTCTCAAGTTTTTACTATCGTTTTTTATGCTATCTGGATATGTGAAGATTGTTGTTGCTCAATCCATGGAAAAACAAAGTAGATGCTGCCAAAATTTTCGGTTTTAGCATTTACTCCTTTGCTGTAATTTATCTTAGTTTATGGTATTTAGATGTTGTTTAGCCTATGTTTGGTAGCATTCAGGCATGCTAGATGCCGGGGTGTTACAGGCACGTGGTTCATGGTAATCAATTGGGGTGGTTAAATGATTTAGATTGGGGCAAGTGGCAAGAGTTGTTTATTTGGTTGGCCAAGTGTGGCATTTGGTTTGGTGATTGGATACTATGAGTTTTGGGGAAGTCTTGCTTTGGTCAATTAAGGACTTAACCTTGCAAGTATTTGAATTGAACCAAACAAACAATCACATGTCTGGAATGGAACAGACCTAGCAGACTAATTTGTGATGTCTAGATTTTGGTACTATCATGGTGTTGTGGGTTTCGGGTGTTCGTGTGATGCCCTAGAATTTGAGAGCGATCCTAGGGTTTTCTTTCTTGGTTGTTCCGAAAAGAAAGAGGGTTTTGTCGGGGAATGAAATAATTAAAGAATATGCAGCAATTTAATATTAAAATTAGAGTTTGAGGCTAGTTTTAGCTGGGCTAAGGCAACCTGGGCCTGGGCCGGGAATTCCCTTCCCACCTTCCCCCTCCCCACGCCTTGGTGGGCCGGCCCACCTCTCCCTTAGTGGCGCCACCCCCTCCCCCAAACCCTAGGCGCCACCACTTCCTCCCCTTGGCAGCCACCACTCCCTCCCCTAGGCAGCCGCCCCTCCCCTTCTCCTTCCCGGCGTGGTGGTTCGAGGATCCACCGCGGTTCGCGAAGGAAAATTCGAGAGGACAGATTTCCGTGTCGGGGATCGTTGTGCAATCTTTGTGGGTTCTCAAGGGAGAACTCAAGGTAAAATTTCCAATATTTTACCCCTATTCTACCTAGGGATTTGGAGTGTATTAGATCTATTGGTGTTTGGTTTGGATGGATTTTGATGGGGGAGAAGGGTAGTTGTTCACGTGATGCTGTTTCTGAAAGGGGAAATTGTGCAGCGCGGATTGTTTCGCGGTTTACGTGACATAGATGATTTTTCCTGCAGAAACCTATAACTAGAAAGTTGTAGATAACGTCGAGACATAGCTTCTGTATTTTGTTCAGAATTTTTGAGGAATTGGTCTGAGAGTTATCGCTGTTGGAAACTGACGAACAGAATCTGGAAACAGATTTCGTCCACTGTGTTGGACGGTTGTTTAGGCATGTTTAACAGCGGAATTGAAATTTTTGACCTTCATGAAAGTTGTAGATCTCGTCATTATCTATCTACTGTAATTTTTTGTATTTTTGTGAACAGTAGAAAAAAAAGTTACGAAATTGGGAAGAGAGGGTGCTGCTGTTCGATCCGGACAGATCGGGGTTTTTGGCGTTTAAACGGGAACGGGGAGTAGGAAGCGTGTGTTTGAATTGTGTGATGAATTGTGATGTCGCTATGTACTAAAATAATGTTTGTTTAGGTGGTGCCACTGCTGGGCGCAACTAGGTTCATCGTTCACGTCGATAAAGGCAAGTGGAAGTAGTTGTATTGTTAAGCTATACATCGTTGTTTGCTTCGCCTTCATTATAAACTCCAATTACAGCAATCATACATGGTTTAATCACTTGCTTTGAGGATTGCAATATCTTGACTGGCATTGTGATGTTGTGGTTTAGCTATGAATCATGAGTAAGGTGAAGAATGATGTTGTTTTCCGGATGAATTGTCTAAACATTTCATCTCAATGATATTTGCTTTCTATCCATGCTATATGATGATATACAAACATGTGGACTCAGTGGGGGAGGTTATGAATGAATTCATGCATGAAGCATTAACTGCATAATCATGCATTGGAAGTTTGTCGACACCAGCGTGCGCGACCGTACCGGTACAACACCGTGTATTCCTGAGAAAGGGCACAGTGAGGAGGAACATGGCATAAGCATGTGCATCAATCATATGCATTTTACTGAAGTGGTGTGGACTCTTTGATGTGGTGTTATATATGAGGAATGTGGAATGCTAGATATATGGTGGATGTGTTATTTTTATTAGTTGTTCCGCTTGCTGAGATTACCCAATCTCACTACTTGCTGTTTTGATGTTTTCAGGTAGCGCATGTGAGTCGTAAGCATGAAGGGTGGGCTAGCAACACAATAAATTTTCCGATGTCATCACGACTCTCATGATCTAGTGCTTTGAAATAATTCATTAGTTGGATGCAATTTTATTACATATAGAACCTTTGTTGTTCCCTTTAAACTTGTTCTCGTTTATGGTTGTCCCATTAGAGATGTGTTATATTTATGGTTGATACCTGGTTGAATTAGACTCGTTGTCTCTAGTATTGATGTCATGATATTATTCCTATTCGAATTGCTTCCGTATTATCCTGTTTTCGGGGAAATGCTGTCGAATTGTTCTTGTACAACAGTTGAGATTTATGGGGTGTTACAGTTCGGGTAGACTCACATGGCGTCAGAGGGGGGCCCTGATTGTGATAACCAGTCCCCTTAGTGTTGAAACCTCAACGGGCAGTTCTGGGTTTAGACAGAGCATTGTAAATGCTTTGTTATGATCACTCATTCACATACTCTTGTGTGGCGATTCATGGCTAACATGATGAGTTGATTATATCTTGTGGGTAAAGTGTATAAACCTCTTCATAGTGTCAAAACTATTCGAATAGCCATGTCTGCGGTATTAGACAATGCTTAGGGATTACAGTCAAGGGTTAGATTTTGATAACATGAACTTGGGTTTCGAGGAAGGTTGTCTCTGGAAATGTGAAATTGATTTAAGGAGGAGATATGGTTTAAATGAGAAATAACTGAGAAACTTATTATTGTTATTACTTATTTTAATGCTTTACAATCTACTATGATTATTTGTGAATGCTGTTTTATTGCAAAACAACCACTTTAGCCATTCATTTGAAATAAGCTATGCATGTAGTTAATGGACTTGCATTCTGTGCACAACTTGTTGAGTGCTTTATGTACTCACCCCCCTTGCAACAATATAAACACTAGTTGAGGAGGAATCTACACCAGCTTTGGAAGAGTAGTTCCAGTACGAGCCCAGTTAGTTGCCTGTGGCATATTGACTGGTCACTACAAGTCTTTATTTTTCACTGCATATTTCTTTATATTTGAGTTTTTGCCCTGCGAGGCGTATTATTGTAAGTTGACCAAAAGGTTAACCAAACAGGTTATATTAATAGAGGAAGTATTTATTTATTACTTTGCTATGTATGTGACACTACGGAATGGTGTGACATTATAAAATGTGAAATTAGAGAATAAAACTATACGGTATGAGGTTTAATCGCGTTTTCGAGCCGTTTTCGGGAGTTTGGGCCTCTCCGGGAGAGTTTGGGCCCAAGGGATTGAGTCGTGGGCTTCAGTGGGAGGGGATTTGGGCCCATGTGGGAGGGGGGACCTGAATTCCCTGCCCTAGTGTGCCCCCACCTCCTCCCTTCTCCCCCTAGCCACCCCCCATTTGGCCCATGCGCCCCCTTGCCCCCACCTCCATGCACCCCCTCCTTTAGGGTTTCCCCTCCCTAGCCGCCACCCTCCCCT
Source organism: Rhipidocladum racemiflorum (assembly GCA_036346355.1). NCBI lineage: Eukaryota > Viridiplantae > Streptophyta > Magnoliopsida > Poales > Poaceae > Rhipidocladum > Rhipidocladum racemiflorum. The sequence goes on along the minus strand of CM070572.1, from coordinate 55,590,011 downwards.
CCCCTAGTAGCCCCTCACCTCTCCCTCCCCGGTGTTTGTCGTCCTCTTGCTCGGTAGATCGTCGGTCTGGAGTTCTCCGGCGATTCGTTGCGGTTCCGGAGGAAGGAGCGACCGGAAGGAAGGGAGGATTTTCGTCGCCGTTCGATTCTCCAAGATGAGATAAGGATTTGTGATCCTTTTTGTGGTGGTCTAGGTGCTGCTATATGGGGGAGATTGGGGTTAAATTTGATGTTTAGGTGCTATTCCTAGATGAGATTAGGGAGTTTGCAATTGTTGTCCCACGTTCTGTCTCGGGCAGATTGGACGTCCGACATAGGGTTGGAGTTTTCGCAATTTTAGATTCGGAATTTGGTCGGCCGCCTGTTGTGAAATTTGTAGATAACTTCAATACCTTTAATTGGACACCAAGAACGCCCAATTCCTCCCAGCCGTTTGAAAGTTATGATCGTTTTACCAAGCGTGTTCAAATCTGTGATGTAATTGGGACAGAACGTAATGTTTTGTATATTAAACAATTTTAGAGGCCGGATAAGCTTTTCCCAATACTTAGATAAAGCTAGGAAATTTCCTAAGATTCGTGATGATGTACTCGTTTACTTAATTTGGAGAACTAGAACTCAAGTTATGCTAGATTGAAGTCTGTTGTCCCGGGGGACAGATTCTCTGTTTTTCGTTTTCGGGAGTAGTTTGCGAAATCGGGGTAGATGAGCGAGTGTGTACTGTTTTGTGGGCACGTTTTGAGTATGTGGTACTTATGTGCAGGTGGTGTGACCCCGGCAGTGCCCTCATCCTCTCACCAATCTGTCGCCCGCAGTTAAGGCAAGTGTATTGGAATGGGTATCGTGTTGAATGTTACTAGACTTGACTAGATGCAATTTGCTTTCATGATATGCTACCTTGCCATGATTAGTGCTTGCCCATGTTATGGTGAAAATGGTCTTTTATGATGCTACGCAATGGTTAATTGTTTATGTTTATGGCATATGTTGCATACATGGTATGAAAACTGGCCCGGTCGGTGAGAACGTCATAACTAGTCCGGTAAGGTCGGTGAGAAAGTTATGACTAATCCGGAGCGCCATGTGTAACACCCCGGCATTTAATATGCCTGAATGCTACCAAACATAAGCTAAACAATATCTAAATACCACAATTAAACATAAATTCCAGCAAAGGCGCACATGCTAAAAACCGAGATTTCGGCAGCATCTCCTTTGTTTTAACATGAATTGAAGGAGCAACAACAGTATAGCAATATAAGGCAATATGAGAGACAGCTAAAACAGAAATAATTAAAGACTTAATGACAATATAAGTCTATTATCAAGCACTTAATGTCTCCAAGAGTCAAACGAACAATAAAACTCTCATATAGCAAAGCTAAACCTTAAAGCAATAATCATCACACGTAGTTTATTATCAAAACTAATAGAATGACTTGAGGAATCAAAAATGGGTGAAGCTATGTGCGGACGTGTGACTATTTCCCTTCCCCGCATGCCGTTCTCATGGTACCTAAAACAACAAGAAAACACAAGCGTGAGTTCAAAACTCAGCAAGCATATTGCAATGGTACAACAAGAATAATTACATAGCAGTAATATCTCACATCATGTAAACCATCTCATTCATGGTCACATATTATCATCATCATCAATATGTATGAAGTGCAATGCGATGCTCATGTCTCCTTGGAAACTCATACCGGTATGGTTGAGTACACACCCGTCGGTGTGCACCCTCTCCCCCCTTCCATCCCGATGATGGAGGGTGCCTACTCCTTGCTTCCGTTCACCGCGGTGAATGGAATCACGATGTAGAACTTACTCATTGGCTCTCCGGATTAGTCATAACTTTTCTCACCGACCTTCCCGGACTAGTTATGACTTTCTCACCGCCCGGGCCATGTAATCATGCCATGTATGCAAATATGCCACATCATAATCAACTTGTACATTAACACATGGCATCATAACATGATAAACATACTCATCATATCAATAGCAGTCATTAAAGCATGGCAAGTGATCATCACATATAATCAATCTCATCTAGTCTCAACTAGCAACCTACAAATCGCTATCCATTACAATACACTTGCCTCAACCACGGGCGACAGATTGGTGAGAAGTAGTAGGCCCTCCCGGGGTCACACCACCTGCACATAGGGACCACACACTCACAATCAAGCCCACAAAACAGTACACAAACCCTCATCTACCCCGACATTGCCAACTACTCGCAAAACCCGAAAACAGCGGTTCTGTCCCGTCGGGACAGCAGCCTTCCAAAAGGCATAACTCGGGTTCGGGGACTCCGAATCAATTAAACGAGTACATCCTCGCATAGTTTAGGAAATTTCCCAACTTTTTTTAGGTATAGGGAAAGACTGATTCGGACTCTAAAGTTGTTTAATCTACAAAATACCGTGATCTGTTCCAATCATGTCACAGATTTTAACACGCTCGGTAAAACAACCATAACTTTCAAAGGGCTGGGCGGAATTTAACGTTATTTATATACACTGAAAGATAATGAAATTATATACAACTTCTTCAACATCCGTACGACCAGATTCCGATTCTAAATTGGCGAAAACCTAAGCCTTAGGTCGACTGCTCATGCTGCCCGAAACAGAGAACGTGGCAACTTCTAGATTTCAACTAATCTACTCAAATCTAGCACCACCAATTGATCTAAAAACTTGATAAACACCCTTAGAACAGTACCTAGACCAACCCCAAGGATTCCCATGGCCATACCTTTGCCCGACGCACGAAAACTGAAAGGATCTCCTCCCGGTTCGCTCCTCGCTCCAATGGATGGATCCTCGAGGTGCAGGGGTGGGGAGGCTACCCTAGGGAAGCAAGGGGGGTGGAGGAGAGGTGGTGGAGAAGTGGGGATCAATGGGGGCAAGGGGAAGGGGCGCACGGCCACAAGGGGGGAGGAGAGGAGGTGGGGCGGCTAGGGCAAGGGAGGAGGAGGTTGGGGCGCACACAATGGCAGGGTAGCGCACACAAGGGGCAGGGGGAGCCCCTTAAACTAGCCCAAAAGGAATCCTAGTCCTAAATGGACTCATACTCCATCCCAACAAAGCCCACAACCCCCTCTTTTAGGCCCAAACTCCCCCGGAAAGGCCCAAAACCCCGGAAACGCTATTAAACCTCCTACCATATGGTTTTAACCTCCAATACCATATTTCATAATGTTTTTGAGCTCAAGATTCACTTTTTATAAGGTTACGACACTCCGTGGTGTCACACCATGGTTGTAAGACCTACCTCGTGATTCCACCCACGTGGTGAGTGGAAGCGATGAGTAGGCACCCTCCATCTTCGGGATGGAAGGGGGAAGATGGTGCACGCCGACGGGTGTGCACTCAGCAATACCGGTATATGCTTCGAGGAAACATGTGCATTGCATACATGATAATGATGATGAAATGAGTACAATGAGATTGAGACATGGATATGATGTTGTGTTTGAAATTATGACTTAATCATGATGATTGAGCTTGGTATGTAGTGATGTAAAAATTGAATTGTTCTTTATGGTCCAATGCAATGTACTTGCTGAGTGATGAAACTCACGCTTGTGTTTTATGTTATTTTTAGGTACCATGAAACCGGCATGTGGGAAGGGGCATTAGCTACACATCTTCATATAGCTCCACACCTATAGGCAGATTTATCAACTTAAGTCGTGATCATAGTAATAATGCCATGAAGCTTGGCGTATGAATTAATTGTGTGCTTATGTTCCTTATTTGCTTTGCTATAGTTTATGGTGTGGATGGACTTGGTATTATTGACTTATGTTGATGTTATTTCCATTCATATTGCTGCTTTAGATGACTTATGTTATGATATGACTTGCCATGTTATTGCTATTGCTTCAATTCATGACAAAACAAAGGAGATGCTGCCGAAATTTTCGGTTTTAGCATTTGCTCCTTTGCTGTAATTTATCTTTATTTGTTGTATTTAGATGTGGTTTAGTCTATGTTTGGTAACATTCAGGCATACCAGATGCCAGGGTGTTACAATGTATGATTGTGATATTTCATCTATGCTGAGGCTGTGTGCACTAGCGTGATCTTGGACTAGTGTAGAATATACAGAGAGTCCGGATTTGCACAATTGGGTCCCGACAAATGCCTAGTCCTTAGATCCATACACTAAAGAGACCGAACTTGAAGTTTAGAGTGTAATGAATTATAACAAATAAGCTAATAATCTACCAAATGCCTTCACTGATCATAAAGGAGTGGAAAGATCTCATATGCCTGCAGTAGTTGCACCTGAAAGGGAAATATCCTAGAAGGATATTGAACCCACTCTTGGCCCTCATGATAATATGAGGGGGAGGCCTCCAGGTGCATGGGACTCAATTCCGCGGAGGCATCTGCAGAAATAGAGTACCAAACAAATGAGAACACTATCCGTAGTAGTGAAAGAAGCTCACCATGATATTGAGAAAATCCCTGAAGTGAGCCATCCAGAAGATGGTAACATCCATGAAGTGATACATCTTGAAGATGATGACCCTAGTGTATATTGGTGTGTACAATCCAACGCTGGGAAGTCAGAACACCCAGACTCCATTGTTGTGGGAAATCATAAGGAGTTGGAAGAAATTAATGTTGCAATATCCCTAAAATGATGCAGGATAATTGTATAAAAGAAAGACTACAATTGTCGACATATTTTGCCTCTAAAATTGCTAAAAACTGGATCCAGAACCAAAGTCTATAGCAGAGTGCCAGAAGCACTCAGATAAGGTCAAATGAAAAGAAACAATTGAGGTAGCGCTCGCTTAATAAAGAGAAAAGTTTTTTGTCTCATTGACCAAGCTTCTCCTAAAGTGTTCCCTGTAGGATCAAATTAATTTTTTTCATCCTCAAGAGAAATGAAAATATCCAGGTGATTATAAAGCGAGGCTTGTAGCACAATGGTTCACGTAGAGACCCGGCATCGATTACGATGAAACCTATTATCCTGTAGTGAGTGAAATAATATTCCAAAATTTAATATTAATGGTAGCAAGCTTGAACTTATCAATGCAGTAGATGGATGTAGTGACCGTATATTTATGAGTCACTGGATACGGATATTTATATGAATCCCTAAAGGAGTTACAATTCTGAATCCTAAAATCGCAACATGCATAGTATCAGACTGAAGAGATCGCTATATGGATTAAATAGACAGGGAGAATGTGGTACAACCAACTTAGTGAGTTCCTCCTTAAAAAGGAATATTGTCCCTATGTGTTCATAAAAAAATCCCAGAATGGGTTATGTGTCATCTCAGTATAAATCGATGAACTGAATGTCATCGAAACCATAGAGGAAATTAGGGGTGGGCACATTTAAACCGAAACCAAAAAACCGAACCGAATCAAACCGAATTAACTGATTATTTTGGTTTTTTTTGTTTTTGGTTTTTGATTCGGTTTTTATTTTAATGGTATTTGGTTTTTAAATTTTGGTTTGGTTTTTAACCCCTATAAACCAAAAATTCGAAACAACCGATATACTCTATCTATACACTCACACGCAGAGCCGATGATGCCCATTCCCCATTCCCCAAACTCACGTGTAGAGCCGAAACATCATGCACAGAACCTATTCTCCAAACTCACACCCAAAAAATCCGAACAATTGATCCCCATTCGGTCCCGGATCTCAAGCGCAGAGCCAGATCGATCTCAATCACACCTCGTCCCCTACATCGATCCCCATTACCCAAATCCACACCCATTCGTGAACCCTAGATGCCGTCGTGCCATCCCCATGGAGTAGGATGGGAGGAGAAAGAGTGAGGTGATGGAGGGGCCGGTGGTGCTGCTGGAGTGCGTGGTGGGGAGCTCCAAGGCGGAGAGGCCGGTGGTGGTGCTGGAGTGTGTGGTAGGGAACTGCAAGTGTGCATCCTTCCTTACTCGGGCGAGGCTGGCGGCGGAGGGAGGGCAATGTGGGCGCAGATGCGCGAGAACGTGGTGGTGTCCATTGTGGGCACGGGGGTGCTTGGCCTCCCCTATACCTTCCGCACGACCGACTAGCTCACGGGGTCCCTCGATGTCGCCGCCGCCCACTGCGCCACGCTCTACTGCATGTTCATCCTAGTTAATACCTTACACTCCTTCCTCTTTCCTTTCATTTCGTGTGCGGCTGTTTCTTTCCTGTACATGGTGATACACTTGCTTCAGACCAATTTGAGGAAGGGGTAATTTGGGTGAAAAGTGCTTTGGGACTATAGGCCGGTGCTTGATGGAAATCCTCATCCTTGTTTCGCAAGCAGGTGGTTGTGTTGCGTACCTAATTTTCATTGGCCAAAATCTCCATTCCATCTTCAGCCAATTGATGTCACTAGATGGCTTCATCTTTGCCATCCTCCTGCCTTTGCAAATCATGCTTTCCTTCATTCGTTCACTCTCCTCTTTCTCCATTCGACATATTTGTAGATGCATGCAATGTTCTAGGCTTCTAGCGATGGCACTTGTTATCAAAAATGATCTTCAGTTGTTTAATCATCCCTTTGCAAATGGAAGTGCTTTTAATGGACTTTGGGAAATACCATTCAATTTCGGGGTAGCATTATTCTTCTTAGAAGGATTTAGCATGAGTCTAGAGGAGTGCTGGTTATATCTCATATGGCAACAGGAAATTTGGTTTACCGAAAGACCAAATTAACCGAACCAATTTTTTTTGGTTAATTCGGTTCAGTTTTTAAGTTTAAACCGAAAATTCCGGTAGCCAATTTTCAAAAACCGAAATATTTTAAAAACCAAGGTCTTAGGACCAAGGATGGAAAATGAGAAAGTCTTAGAACCTGAAGTCCCATACTTATGTATCTTACGAGTTGTACAAGGCATGATATTGCATTCGCAGTAAATTTGCTAGCAAAAGACAGTATAGTCCCAACTAGAAGATATTGGCTAGTGTCAAGACTTTACTCATATACCTCCATGGTACTCAAGATCTTAGACCATTTTTCAAGAAGAACCAAGACTTAACTATGGTGGGATATATAGATGTTGGCTATCTGGCTGATCCCTACAGTGCCAAATCTAAGACTGGTTTTGTGTTTTCTGAGGCAGTTTAACCATTTCTTGGTCGTCTTTTAAGCAGACTTTGATAGCTACTTGTACCAACCACTCAAAAATTATTGCTTATATGAAGCCTCATGTGAGTGTGTTTGGCTAAGACGTGTGATTGATCATATCCAAAAGTCATATGGTTTTAATACTGTCAATACCCCTACGATTATTTATGAAGATAATATTACTTGTGTTACACAAATGTAAATGGGTTATGTAAAGAGCAATATCACGAAACATATTGCCTCTAAATATTTCTATCCTCATGAAGTCTAGAAGAATAGTGAGGTAAAGATATTACGAACTAAGTCATATGAAAATCTAGCAGATTTGTTCACTAAGTCCTTGCTAAAGTTATTAGCATTGGAATGAAATGACTTAGAGATATGAAGAGTTCAGGGGGAGTAAACCCTGAACCATGACCCTTTACATGATCCTGAATATCTTATTTTATATCATGAAGATTTGAAGTTGTGCTCTTTTTCCCTTAATGAGTTTTTCTGAAGTTTTTTCCCTTAGTGAGTTTTCCTAAAGTTTTCTCATATGAAGATTTTTAATGAGGCAACTAGTGTAACATGGTGTGCGAGTGCAATGTACTCTTTTCTCCATCTTTTTTCTCATTGGGTTTTTAGGAGGAGTTTTTAACGAGACATGTGCATTACGCGGTATTCGCCCAAGGGGGAGTTTTATGATATAGATAGAATTCATGTCCCAGTATGGAAGGACTCTATCTATTGTTGGACGAATCCGAATTGACCTTCAGGGGTTTTTCTCTTATATATTAAGCATTGCCTTGTACAGAAAAATCAACCTAACAAAGGGAGAGAACTTTGCCCCGTACATTGTGTGCGCTTCTACTGCATTAGCATGATGTAGATTGGCGTGGATGAATGACTGCGTTTTACAATAATTTCAACTGTATCCTGCAATATGCTCAACAAATACCATTCTTGCTATATTATAATAGCATCAAGGATAATTATTGCGAAAAATGGTAAAATTATGATGGGAATAAGGTTGAAAACCCACGAAATACATGATGTCTTTGAGATGCATCATATGGGTCGTAACCGGTGTGGTTCACTTATTAGTTACTTAAGAACGAATACTCGGTTGATTAGGAAGGTTAAACCTAAGTGCGTGTATTCTACCTGTAAATAAAAGTATGATTTAATAAAAGTATGCATGGGTTAAGAAGGTTGATTCAAGCTAGGGGCGAAAACAACTCTTTCCCATGAGTTCAAATGTGTGAAACGATTGGATAAAGGGTAATGGTTGTGCGAATACAAAAGATTTTTGAGTAGTGTAGTTTGAGGAAACTGTTGGAGCAGAATCCTAAGCCACGCCATTATTTAAAGTGATATAGTATAAATTATTCCTAATTTTTAATGTTTAATCCTCTCTTCGTTTCACAATATAAGGCTTTATTCTTTAAAGTGTCATATCACAATATAAATCTATTACGGAGATCGAACATATAGTTATTGCAATATTTTTATCATATAACTTTCCTTTAATGATGATAAAATAGGTGATTAATTGTAATATATCATTTAATAGAAACATGTATAGCAATAACATTATCCTTTTCCTACATTTAGTTTCTCATTGTCCGTGTTTACGGTGAAATTTGGACTTTATATCGCATAAGCGAGGAGTATTATATTAAGGCTCAGTTCGTTTTAGCTTCTGGATTATGGATTCTGGATTACGAGAGAAGGTGCTTCTGATTATGAGAGAATCGGGTCAAGCCGGCTATAACTTCTAGATTCCGAGCCAAGCCGGTGAAAATCAGCAAGAATCAGTGAGAATCAGGTTTCAGACAGCTTCTGATTCTATATAGAAATTTGCTTCTGATTCTTAGAGAAGCTGTTCATAATCCTCCCGTTTGGTAAATAATTCGTTTTTTTTTTAAGCAGAAGCTGTTCAGAAGCTGAAACGAACGGAGCCTAAAACCATCTCCAACCATATTCCCTTCATTTCATTCCCTTCCCCGTTCCCTTCCTCATTCCCATTCCCTTTATTTGCCCTCATCTCCAACAGATTCCTTTTAAAGGGAATTGTATAGGGAAATAAGAGATAATCCCTTGCTAGAGGGAATGGAAGAGAGAATCCCTTCACGAAGGGAATGCTGAAGGGAATCTGTTGGAGCGCTGAAGGGAATGGAAAACTCTTCGCGGAGGGAAAGGGAGAGGGGAAGGAACACGATTAGAGATGGTCTAAGTACTGTACTGTAAAGTAGTCTGGCACTCTGGCTTGAGTTCTCGAGACGGCGTGTACAGTTTATATCGCCTACGCGATATATCGCGACGTATGCACGATTCACTCCTACCCACAGGGCTGACGGGTGGGGCCGGGAGCCGCATGGGCCCGTGGAAAAGGAAAATATCGAGATTCGGAATCCCGTGAGGGGCCAGGTCACCACGCGTCCGGGTGAGAATCTTCTGGGCCCACCGGTTACATCATGCCTGTCCTTGTCGACCACTTAGACCCGCCCACGTGGCATGGCGATCGAGTGGGCAGATTTTTGGCGCAACAGCACGCTCCCAACCAACTACCAAGCTATCATATGTGCAAAATATCTGTCTGGCTAAACGTGTGTACTGTAATGTGCTGTGCAGTTATAGTGGTCATGATCCTATAGGAAACAACAATATCACGAATGGGAGGTGCTATGTGCATTACAATTTAAAAATGTATAAATATTAAATTATAAGTAAAAGATAAATAATAAATATTTATTATTTTATTTCCTTCAAGATTTATATAAGTTATATTAAAAGAAGTGATGTGCATAAGCACTGCTTTATTACTTTCTAGCAACAAAAATAGTTGAGCAAAAGAATACTGCATGTATTAATATTTTCATCCACACATCTAGTTGTCTGTGTTGTGAAACGTACTCGTTTGCCCGTGGTTGACCAACAACATGACGATGAAATCACAAGAACGAGAATAGGAGCACACAGAATGGAAAAGGGAAAGCTCTCTCATTATTAGATTGATTTTTCTGTACAAGTCAATACCTAATATATAGAAGAAAAACCCCTGGATATCGTCCATCAATGGATAGAGTCCTTCCATACAACGACAAGAATTCTATCCATATCATAACACTCCCTCCTGGGCGAATATCGCGCAATGCACATGTCTCATTAAAAACTCCTCTCAAAAACCTAATGAAAAAAACGAGATGGAGAATAGAGTACATTTGCACTCACACTATGTGGAGATGTGATGCTAATCTCCCTTCCCCAACTGCCGAGTTCATGGTACCTAAAAACAACATAACACAAGAAGCGTGAGTTTATCACTCAGCAAAGTGTATTGCAATGATACAAAAATAATAATCAACTCACATCCATACTTAGTGCCATTCACATATCTTGAGAGTCAACTCATGAACTTCATTTATGTTCTCATATAATATCATCATAAACATCTCAAAAACACATCTTCATATGCATCTCATAGAGCATCATTATAATCTCATAAACTCCTTCATTCATGCAATACAATGCACATGTCTCTTTGAAGCACATACCGGTATTGCCGAGTGCACACCCGTCGACGTGCACCCTCTTTCCCCCTTCCATCCCATAGATGGAGGGTTCCTACTCCTCGCTTCCATTCCCAACTGTGGATGGAATCACGAGGTAGGTCTTACTCAATGGCGCTCCGGATTAGTCATAACTTCCTCACCGACCTTACCGGACTAGTTATGACTTTCTCACCGACCTGGCCAGTTCTCATGCCATGTTTGCAAATATGTCATAAACATAAACAACTTGCACATAAACTCAACTAATCATTGCATAGCCTCATAATAAACCATTCTTAGCATGTTACAAGCAAGAGTCAATCATGGCATCATATCATAAAACATGTGTAACCATCTCATTTTCAAATATTACGGCTCCCTAAGCCGCAACCACTACAATACACTTGTCTTAACCGCGGGCAACGGATTGGTGAGAGGTTGAGGGCATTCCCAGGGTCACACCACCTGCACAAAGGTACCACATACTCAAAATGTGCCCATAAAACAGTACACGAACGATCCTCTACCCCGACTTCGCAAACTACCCCCAAAACACGAAAACAGAGAAACTGTCCCGACGGGACAGCGAGCTTCCAACTAGCATAACTCTAGTTCTAGGACTCCAAATCAAGTAAACGAGTACATTTTCTCGAATCTTAGGAAATTTTCTAGCTTTTTCTAAGTATTGGGAAAAATTTATTCGGCTTCTAAAATTGACTAATCTACAGATCATCACGATCTGTCCCAATCACGTCACAGTTTTGAATATGTTCGGTAAAACCGCCATAACTTTCAAATGGCTGATCGGAATTTCACGTTCTTAGTCTCCACTGAAAGGTATTGAAATTACCTACAACTTTCTCAACAGGCCGACGACCAAATTCCGACTCTAAAATCCCCGAAACTGCGACTGAAGTCGACTGTCTAGAATTGGCCGAGGCTACCGCGCACGACAGATCTAATAAATGACTTTATACCTCTAATGGCCGCACCTAAACACCAAAATTAATCATGTTAATCCCCACCTAACCAGAACCACAACCCTACAAACCAAATCCCCATAGCTTACCTTCCCTTGACGAACTTCCGGGTCGACGCACGTCTCCTCCTCGCGACCCGATCCTCCGCCCCTCCGCTGAAACCGCCAAAAACGCTGAATCCCTGCGGATGGAGCACTCCCGAACAGCACTATAGGGGCTATGAGAGGTGGAGATTGAGGTGGGGAGACGTGGGAGGGGTGCAAAGGGAGAGGGAGAGGTGTGGCTAGGGGAGACAAGGGGGCGCATGGGGGAGGCAAGGGGGCGCAAGGGGGGGAGGCAATGGGGACGCAAGGGGGAAGCCCTAGGGTTTTATTGCAGAAATTTCCCCACATGGGCCAAGAAAACCCCCTCACCTACGGCCCAATAAAGTCCCCTATGGCCCAAACCCCCGAAAACGGCCCAAAACGCGATAAAACACCATACCGTAATGCCGTATTCCCTAACACTACAGGAATCCGATGTATTTTCGTCGGCCAAAAGCCAACGAAAATAAGCGAAAAACCGACGACAATATCTATTTTCGTCGGCCTGCCGACGAAACTATACCGACGAAAATAGCTAGACGAAAATACAACTATTTTCGCTTACGATCGATTTAAAATACTCTATTTTCGACGGCTTCCAGAGTCGATTTAAATTATCGCGCCGCCGCCAGACTGTAGACAAGCTGACGTGGCAACTTATTTTCCACGGCCTGGCCGACGAAAATAGAGTATTTTCAACGGCCTGGCCGACGAAAACAAGTATTTTCCACGGCTTCCGTAGCCGACGAAAATAATTATTGTCCACGGCCTGGCCGACGAAAATAATTATTGTCCACGGCCTGGCTGACGAAAATAATTATTTTCCACGGTCTACGTAGCCGACGAAAATAAGTATTTTCCACGGCCCAGCTGACGAAAATATCCACCCCAGTATTGTCGACGGCCAGACCGACGAAATTATGTAATTTTTTTTTAAAAAAACAAAATCTCATAAAATCACACATACACAGAACAGTGACAGAAATTTTACAACACAAGTCACAGAAATTATGAAATTCGACAACACAAAACCACAATTCGACAATACCATAATTTCACAATACCACAATTCGACAATACAATTCGACAACACAATACCACACATAAAATTTTGTTTGCATCATCTCATACACATTGTTTGCATCCACATGTGTCGGGACCCCGAATTTGCAAATCCGGACCCTCTGTGTATTCAGCACTAGTCCAGGAACGCGCTAGTGCACACAGTCTTAACATCGGTATATATCACAATCATACCAAACGATACTATCAAAGTACTTTATTTAAATAATCAAAGGGTTACTCGACCTTATGGCCAAGTTACAAATATATGCCTTGCAAGGCAGAACTTATTAAAAGAGAAATAATAGCAGCGGAAAATCAAATAAACTTCGTGGCGCCATCCAGTATACCACAGCAACCGATCGGGCTCGCATCCCTAAGTAGACGGGTCCTCTTGGAGTTCCTCCTTCAAATCGGGCGTAGCCTCCTCTTCAAGCGGTATTGTGTTGAGGCAAGGGTGAGTACTTGGTACTCGAAGAAGTCATGCAGAATGCAAGCTAATATACTATATGCATGGCTTGGTACAAAGGAATAGCTTAAGGTATATTTGCGATGTAAACAAGATTTGACAAGTAATATAAGTAGATTCGAAGCGGTAAAAACAAGTAAAGCATAAATAACTTTTCAAGAAGTTTAAATAACATTTTTCCCCATCCTAAACCATATTTCCATCATCTTCCTTGTTAAACCAACCCAACTTTTCAAATCCAAGTTATTTTCGTAAAATCTAACCCTTGACTGTAATTCCGAGCATTGTCCAAAGATCTGTGGACTCGGCTATTCAAATAGATTCTACACTCTGCAGAGGTTATGCACTTTACCCACAAGATACAATCCACTCACCACGTCGGTAGTGAATCGCCATACAAGAGTATGCGAATGAGCGATCATAACAAAGCCTTTCGGAAGCCTCAAACAACACAGTGGTCCTCTCCAGACGTGCTCTACACCATCCCTTCCCTTAGCCAAGGCGAAGTATGGGACCAACACACCGTTAGATGGGTACCTGGCCACAGCCACGATACGCTCCCCGCACAATCACACAAACGGTGTAATCGACACCCGAGGCTCCACAAGTGAGTCCTTAGCGACTTAGTCAACTAGGGCCGTCCCATTCCGACCATGTGGTTGCAAGTATGACCCAGTTCAAAGGCTTGCAAGGTTAAGTCCTTAGAGTGACCAGGGCAAGACTACCCGAAAAACCAAATCATCACTCCCAATGCCACAACTGCCCACCTGATTACTCTTGCCACATGCCCTGGCCGAAATCGTTTATCAAACCCCGCTTGATTACCATGCACCACGTGCCATCAACATCACATGATACTTTTCCAAAACAGGTTCAATATATCATTAAGTCAATATTAGCATTTGATTATCCAAAATCATGTCATGAGCACGTGTGTGCTCTAAGCAGTATACTACAACGATCTAAACCCATGTTGGCAATTTAATAATGTCCAACTAGTAAACCACAACTAGGGTGACAAAGGGTCATGGCACATACTTAAGTAATCAAGGTGTCATATAGCAAATTGGTATTTATCTAACCCCCATGTTTAAACAAAGTATCTTTCTAATTGAACTAGCATGCAATAGTTTAAATCAAAATAGATTTCGAAAGAGGATCAATATGGTCAAAGCACAACTTGCCTTCAAAAAGCACTTGCTCTTGGTCTTGAGTTGGATCCTGAGTCAATACTTCTCCTTCAATCCCTCCCAGACTTCAATGTCTACTCGTAAAGCGTGCAAATAGCAAATACACAAATAAACACTATGCAAAAAGATCCCAAAACTCCAAATAAAATCCATAAACAGAGAGAACATAATTTTCTGGATTTTTAGAAACTGGAATCGCTAAATTTGGAGTTAAAGCATAAAAGTTATGATTATTTAAAGTTTAAATAATCAATTAAATAATTTTACAGAGAAAAACTTTAGTCCAAAAATTAAATAAAATTCATATTTAGGTAGATCTCAATTTTATACAAATTTAGAAATTTGAATCGCTCAAATCGGAGTTGAAACGCAAAAGTTATAAGCGTTTGAAGTTTGAATCTAAATTTGAAATCATTATTTGAATTAATAAATCATTTTCTTTTCGAAATTAATTATTGCGTCGGCATGGACACGTGGCAGCTCTGATTGGCCTGCTGACGCCAGTAGGTTCATGGGCTCGGTCCACGCTCGGCTCGGGTCCACGGTGGACTCGGCCCACGGCTCACGTGAGACTGACATGTGGGCCCCACCTGCCAGCGCTGGGTTTCACGCACGCGTGACTGCGGCTGACACGTGGGCCCTCTGACTCGCGGGTCCCGCGTGTCAGAGACACGCTCCCACGCTGCGTGGCGCGGTGAAAGCACGCGTGGCACAATCTCGGCCGTTGATTTGAAAATCAACGGTCGGTTGGATCTAGACCTCACGCTCAAAACTACACGGTTGATCCGGCCGTTCGATCTAGATCGGACGGTCCAGATCTAACCCTATCGCTACAACGCAACTAACCACAACCGTGCGATCTAAATCTAACGGTTGAAACCTAATCAAGAACGGAAACAAGATATCGACGACGTGGCCTGCACTCGTATGCGTTGGATCTTGATCCAACGGTGCACCGAAGCTCGCGGCGGCGATGGCTTGCGGCGGCGTTGCGGCTGCCGGCGAGGACGGCGACCACCCTAACGGCGCTTGGGCGTCTCCGGCCAAGTGAGTGCACTCCCAGTGCGCCGACGCAAGGTTCTCGAATCCGGCTTGAAGGCGGCGGAGGATGACGAACGGCGCCGAAAGCGAAGAAAACCGTGGCGGCACTCCCCAAACTTCGCGAAATCGCGAGGCGACGGCGGCGCTTGGGCGTTGGAAACTAGGGCAATAGGGCGCGACACGAACGGCGATCCTCGGCGATAACTCCACGCCTTAAATAGCCTCGCAGCGCGGCACACCGCGGAAACCTAATCGGACGCGCGCGGCTACGCGCGGCGAGTCCAGCTTCGATTCACGGAAGACGACGAAATCGTGGCCGTCCGTGTCGCGCTCAACGGCCACGATCGCCGCAGCGCGATCGGTCCGGTCGGTTTCTGGCTTTCGGTCGAGTCGGCGGATCTCGGCCGTTGGATCTTGATCCAACGGTTGGGATCGATTAGGGTTAGAGTGGGTTCGGTCGAGTCAATCGCTCGGTCGGACTCGAGTCCGACTTCGGTCGGATGAAACGATGCTTGACCCGAGTTGGATTTTCCAGCGAATTAATATTTAAAATAATTCCCAGTAATTCATTTAATTCATTAAAAATAGCAAATGACTCAGAAAAATTCCAGAAAAATTCTGGAAAATATTTTGGATCATTTTGGACTCAAATAAAATATTTCCAACAAAAATTTATTTGCAAAATTAAATTCTTTAATTATTTCAAAATGGAATAAATTCAAATAAATTCCAAATAAATCCAAATAAATTCCAGAAAATTCCAAAAATTCACCAAAGTGCCAAATCACACATGAATTTAAGAAAAGCAAAATTTTGGGATGTTACAACATGCCATCACAAAACAATGATCATTTGCATCATCTCATCGACATGAACAAAAATAAATCATTGCAAGCCATTTAACATATGCTTCATTGTTCAACTCGGAGGTGTATGAAAGTTGTTGCCACTACCTGCATCACCCCCTGTGTTGAGATATTGATCAACAGGTGCCCCGAACCACTAGCAACATCACCTGCAACATTTGTTTCCGGTCCAGCAGGCGGTGTTGTCGATCCCTATATGAATCAAAATAGTTATTAGTAAATACCATTTCTAAAAATGACAAGTTAGTAAATACCATTTGCGGGGATTGGAAGAAAGGAGGTGGAGGAGGAGGATGAAATGATGGCAAGTTAACGGAAGCGGATCCAAGGTGCGAAGCTAAAATTTCCTAAAAAAATTATTGATACAAGAACAAAAACAAATATAAGTATTGTGACACCAATTAGCAAACAAAATGATCAAGTTCATAAAAAGTACATATAATTTGGCCATTAGCACTATATGGAAGCATTGATCATCAAAATTTGTCATTCCACTTCATGAGGCACACATGATATAAATTTGATAAATTTATTGAAAATGATCAAATCAAGTGCTCTAAGCGTAAATGATCAATTATGGAGGATCATCAAAATTCGCCATTCCACATACATGGTCAACCATAACAAAGCATTTTCAAAACACATCTAGCACATATGATACAAATTTAATAAATTTAGGTAAACTAACATTATGAAGTGATTTAAGTCTAAATGAAATCGTAAACAACTTTACTTACTTGAAAGTATTGTTGTTGTTGTGCCTGCCATTGAACAAAATAGGCTTGGGTTTGCATTGCACTCTCCTGTTGCTGCCTCATCATATCCTGTTGTTGCCTTAGCACCTCCCGTTGTTGCCTTAACTCCTCCTCTAGTCTTGCCTCACGTGAACTCCGTGCACTGCTTTGCGATGAGTGAGATGACCTCGCCTCTCCTAAGGCTTCACTTGAATCCACGACCCCATTGAACATGGCAAACCTACCATGTTTCTTACCACCTCCACTTGTGTACAAGGCCACAAGATCGACATCTTCTCTCCTCCAATCGTACTCTTCCCCATGACGTTCGACCATTGTTTCTCCATAGCGTGTCTACAATATTAATTAAGGTAAAAATAGGGAATTTCATTTAAACCAAATGTACCATGTTGATACTACTAACCAGGTTCTGCGTCGCCGACGAACTACAAAGCTGCTCTGGGTGCGTAGGATCACCTCCTTTGTGGCCTCGGATATATGTTTCAATGTAGCTTGGCGCATTGCCACTTTCAGCCTCCTATAGCTCAATGTTAATTAGTAAACATAAGTATAACCGACGCGGACTAAATTAGAAGTACACCATGTCGAGCGTACCATTCGACGTGCGAGACGAAGATGTCCATCAGCGCCATACCGTTGAGTCACCCTTGGACCCGCCTGTCGGTTGCCCCTCTTCTTGCGTGATTGCTCCACGAAAGCTGCCGACGACCAGTAGGCACAGAGCGCTTGCCATGCATCTGGGCATTTCCGTAACCAAGGCAAGTCCACCTCGAGGTACTCATCCTCATGAAGGTATATCTGTGACGCACCTAACTTCTTGTTCATGTCCTCATTTTTGATCTTCTTGTAGTACAAGCACACCGCTTGTATACGAGCATTTGACAACATGTCCTTGATAACCCTGGCAGCAGCTTTGTCAAACACACATCTGGTTTTAGCTGCAAGTAAGTCCTCCTGACCCTCTGGCAAACGGTACCTCTCCTAATAGGAAAAAATTATGAGTTAGACAATTTAGTATAGACGTCAAAATCTATTAAACAAAGTGTAACCAATATCATTACCCAAAAGTCCTTCCACACCCTCTGTGCAACATTTCCCTCTTGGCCATCTATAGCCAACGTATAGTGATCCCACTTCATTGCTGGCTTAGAAACACCTCTAACCACAACCATCCCCGGATTGTGATACCGACAGAGAGATCCTAATGTAGCGTTCACAGGCCTTAACCGATTTCGACCCTCCCAGGCAACATCAATCCATTGCCTGCAAAATACAATTCTCAAGTAAACTAGATTATTAATAGTGAATTAATAACAAATTTTAAGTTCAAACTTACCAATCACCATGTGGCACGATCGCCCTTCTTAACCTAGGGTCTGCAATTGCGGGAGGAATCAAATTAGATCCCCTGTACCTGAAGACGGTTTCAGCATTTTCCCCCTCATCCCCTGCATCATCACCATCTCCAGAAACATTATCTTCCTCAGCCCCATCTTCCCCAACCTCATTCTCCTCCTCCACCTCTGCATCTTCACTATTCCCACTTCTATCTTCAGCCTCATTCTCCCCCTCCCCTACCTGTGTTGGAGCCTCCTCTGATGGAGCCTCCTCTGATGGAGCCACCTGCCGCGAAGCGTCGTCAAGGCATTTCTGGAATGCGCTTCGTCGACTCTGCTGAGAAGCACTGCCCATAAATAAAGAACCCCTTGTTGAACCTTGGCTTTTTGAAGATGAAGATCCATCTTTCTTCTTGCCCTTTGAGAGCAACTTGCCACCAATATGAACAAACGACCTCATTCTGTTTCTGAAAATGCAAAAAACATTAGTACATAGACAAAAACCATTAAGATTACATAATAAAAAATGCAATAGTAGTAAGTATGTCATTACACTGATTAGAAGTCATCGGGATCGGGAGGTTCAATGGTAATATTATGCAAACTACCACGTCGACGTTGTTTCTTTTTTTGAGTACCCAAGTCACACCTTTGTCGTTTCTTTTTGCGAGTACTGTCCACAATAATATCATTAGTGTCGCCGACTATTTGATCAAGTGCCAACCCAGTCTCTATTCCAAATGAGTTGGGTAAATCTCCTTCTTGGTATGCCTCTTGACCGTTGTTATCGATATCATTTTCTACATAACAATCATCTCCAGGGGTGTTCAACCGGCCCGGAGGATTGACTTTATGAACAACCCACCACGGTGCCAAATAGGACTTATTGCATGGATATGACATGTAATAAACTTGTTCAACTAGGTTCGCCAGTACGAATGGATCGTAGCTTGTAAGGCGCGACTCATGATTAACTTCCACCATCCCTATTTTGTTGTTACGTTTTGTTCCTTTCTTGGGATCAACACTAAACCAATCACAGTAAAAGAAGACTACCCTGATGTCTTTCGCCCCCTCGAACTTGAACTCAACTATATCCTCAATAACGCCATAAAACTCGGTGGCACGATCATTAACGTCATACGCCTTAGTAACAATTCCACTATTCGTTGTGGCTGCTTGTGGGTGTTTTGCTTCAAATTTGCTGGAACGAAAGCGCCATCCGTTGACATCATAACGTCCATAACTCTTTGCAGTTGTGCTTCCATGTGATAATTGCCGTAGATCCTCATGTACGTCACATTCCCTCATGCACTGCAATATTAGTTTAGTCTTTCAAGTGAATTAGTTAAATACAATTTGTTATAGTTAAGTGTTATAAGAACAATACATGTTGTCGAAACCAAGCGACGAAACTAGGACCACCGTGTAAACCCTGACATCATAATTTGTCAAGTTGTTTAGGGGTAGGTTGACGTGTGGATCTCCAGTATTGTTCGTCAAACAACCTGCAAATTATTCAATAGATATTGAGACCTTGTGTGTTAACATATTTATGAGGATATTCAATGGAAGTACTTACTTGAAATACTTGTCCATTTCCTCGATGTTGGCGTACATATACAACAACACGGCATTCCATTCTTGCGGAGACAGCTCGTGATTAGAACCACCACCCACAACTTTGCCATTCCATTGAATATTTTCAAATTCTTGTGGGTGTCACGGATGTGTGGTACCGTGGTATATGAGCATTTATGTTGTGTTCATCTGCAAAATATGTACTCGCGTAATACGATATCTCCTTAAGGTACAATGCTTCTGCGATACATCCTTCAACTCTTGCTTTGTTATGCACAGTTCCTCGAAGTTTTTTCAGGTTCCGTTCTATTGGGTACATCCATCGGTACTATACAGGCCCTGCAACCTCTGCTTCATATGGCAAATGTACCAATAGATGTTGCATTACATTCATAAAACCTGGTGGGAATACCTTCTCCATCTTGCATATAAGCACTGG
The DNA here is from genome assembly GCA_036346355.1 of Rhipidocladum racemiflorum. Lineage (NCBI taxonomy): Eukaryota > Viridiplantae > Streptophyta > Magnoliopsida > Poales > Poaceae > Rhipidocladum > Rhipidocladum racemiflorum. The sequence goes on along the minus strand of CM070572.1, from coordinate 55,569,569 downwards.
TATGTCCTTCTTCAACTTTTCATTATTATTTTATTTATTTCCTTAGCACATAGCTGTCTATAGAAGAAACTTAGCTCTGCCAACACTGTCCAAAGTTCCTCCTGCAGATAACCACGGAACATTACAGGTAGTAGCCTTTCCATGATAATATGGTAGTCATGGCTCTTTAAACCATTTAGCTTGCCTGTTACAATGCTCACTGCTCTTCTTAGGTTCGCTGCGTAACCATCGGGAAACTTAACTTTTTTCATCCACAAAAGTACCTCCTTTCTCTCGGCAGGTTTGAGGCAGTAGGGAGCACGTGGCTTCCCTGTCCGTCCGGCTTCGTCTGACCCCACCTCAAGGGTAGGTCGATTACATATCTCGGCCATGTCCTTACGTGCTTTAATATTATCTTTTGTTTTGTCTTTGAAATCAAAAATCATACTAATGATGCTTTCTGCAACATTTCGTTCCTGATGCATCACATCGATATTATGCCTGAGGATTAGGGATTGAGCATAAGGAAGACTCCAAATGCAAGATATGTGAGTCCAATTGTGCGTCTCTTTTACTCCTTCATATCCATCCTCTGTATTGACTAAATTATTGTGCCAAGTAACAATCTCATGACCGGTCAAGCGTTTCGGTGGCCCTTTACTAATGGTCGTCGCTTTGCGGAAAGCATTGCTCTGTCCCCTGAATGGGTGATTAGGAGGCGTGAAACGTCGATGACAAATAAGAAGCGAGAATTTGCCACCGTTTTTCAAACGAAAGGCATCTGTGTCACCCATGCATATTGGACAACACAATCTACCATGTGTGCTCCATCCCGAGAACATGCCATATGTAGGAAAATCGTGAATAGACCAAAGATATGCACCACGCATGTTAAAGTACTCTTTTACATGTTGTCATATGTCATCACCCCATTCCATAACTCTTTCAACTCATCGATCACGGGTTGCATGAACATATCTAAGTGCTTTCCTGGATGGTCGTGGCCTGGTATGATGAGGGTTAAGAAAACGTACTCATCTTTCATGCATATCGAAGGTGGCAGATTATATGGAATTGCAAAAACAGGCCAACATGAGTACGAGGCTGCACTTGTGTTAAAAGGTGTGAAACCATCAGTCGCCAACCCAATACGCACATTGCGGGGGTCTTTGGCGAAATCGACGTCATATTGATCCAACGCCTTCCAAGCCTCGGCATCAGAAGGATGGCCCATTAGCCCATTATTCTCACGGACGCCTTCCTTGTGCCACCTCATATGCTTCGCAGTCGTCCTAGATAAGTACGACCGTTGAAGCCTTGGTATTAGGGGCATGTGTCGTAACACCTTCACTGGCACAGTTGTCATCTGCATATTCCCTTCTTCGTCGACCATCTCCATATATCTCGATTTCATGCATTACACACAACGATCCTTGTCCTCGTATTCCTTCCAGAACAACATGCAATTGTTAACACATACATCAATCTTTTGGTAAGGCATTCCTAAACCGGCCAACAGCTTCTTCGAACGGTAAAAGTCCTTGGGCATCTTATGAGGTTTTGGAAGGATATCACAAATCAAATCGACTAAATCGTTGTAACAACTTACAGAGAGGTTGTACTTCGATTTTATAGCCATGAGTCGCGTCACAGCGCCTAGCTGTGTCACATCTGTAGACTCATGCAAAGAATCTTCTGAAGCAGAAAGTAGCCTAAAGAATTTCTCGACCTCCGGCCCAGGGACATCCTCAAACTGATGAGCAATATCATTGACCAACTCATCCATTCTATCCTCAGGCTCATCTGATTGATCGACATAATTCGACGTTGCTCCTATTTGTGACTCACCATGCTCAAACCACGTGAGATAATCCGGCATGAAACCGTATTTACATAGGTGATGCTCCATAGTTGGCTTGGACTGTCGAGCAAAGTTCTGGCACTTAGAACATGGACATTTCGCCAATCCACCACCGGGAGACGAGGAATAAACGTGATGCACAAAACCTTGTGTCTTAACCATCCATTCTTGTGTGTGTGCCCCAGTGCTTGTCCAACCATTGTACATCCATCTACGGTCATCTCCCATTTTGTATGCTATACTGAATGCATGAATAATTGTGAAAGTGAGGTACACATCCTAACAAGAGGTCTAGGTAAGGATAGGTCCTAAACCCACCTAGGAATAGACGGTTAAGCCTGATTTTTATGACATGCCATACAATTCACACGAAATTTCGGCAGCATAACCCCGCTGTTCCCCGAATGCACGACCGGTTGATGTGCATCGGAGAACAACTGGGTTACGCTGCCGAAATTCCCGTGCGAATTATATGACATGTCATAAAAACTAAGCTTAACCGTCCATTCCTAGGCTGTCCAAAATCGTGGACAATTCCGGAATGACAAAGCACACAACTTAATGTGAACCGTGTCGCTCCCGAACGGGTGACGTATAGGTTGGGTGACTTATGTGTATAAAATAATAAAATTCGATATATATCACTTGTGTGTATTAAATGATTAAATGTTTATGGTGTTGCTCCTGCTTACAGCAGGGCATGTCTATCCCAGATAATCATATTAAATCCTTGAGAATGAATCAGCTTCAAAAATATTTGATGATTATTGCTTGGTATTGAAAATTAAACTAAAGCATTCAATACCATCTATACACATTCAAAATGACCAGGTAGAGATATTACTTAAAAGAAATAAAATTTATTGCTAGGCTGCTTTTGCGGAATTGTAAATTACCAACCATGTAATTTTTGGGTCACGCAGATTTGCATGCTCAAGCTTTAATTCAAGCCAACTAGCGGCATATCATAGTTTTTCCCCTATCCAGTTAGTACGCCATCTGTGTAAATTGGTGTGATAGCGGCATATCATAGTTTTTCCAACTAGACATAAGTTGTTTTCTCTTCCCTCCTTTTTCTTATCAGCATGACAATTTCTACCATTTGTATTTTCTTTATTCTTAATATGGCGACTTAAATATTACTAGGGCACATGTGAAAAAAAACCTAGGTCAAGCATGGGGTCAATTCTAATATGCAAATTTCTTTTACATCATCAGCCGTATAATATCCATAATTCAATTCTGGAACCAATAATGAATATACAACAAACATGTGGACTGAAATATCTTAAGGCAATCTAGACGAATTAATTTGTAGTTTAATGATTACGTGCTATTATTCAACAACAAAAGCCACAATCAAAATGTTTTGATAATCTAACAAACCATAACTGTTAGATTACTTCACATTCCAGAAACTGACAATGATGGTTCAAATATAAATAAAAGAATCTCATAATCGATTACCAATAGCAATTAAGAAGGCCAACCAGCTTCAAACAATAGCACCATAAAAAAGCATAAGAAGCTACTATGTGTTCAACATGTAAAAAGGGAATAACACCCACCGGCATAATCGACATTGTTTACTTGAAGTAGAAAATTTTCCTAAGAAATATAGACTAAGAGAATTCACAAATTATGTGGTTTTCTTCATCACCATGAGCAACAAATGGAATTAGACTGAGGGGAGCAAAGTAGTAGCACTGAGGGGAGCAAAGTAAATCATACCGGATGACGGTGCGTGGGGAGCGTCGAGGCCGAGCGACGGTGCGGCCGGGTCCGGCAAGGTCGGGCGGGAGCCGGCGCGGACAGGGCGGGCGGCGAGGCCGCGGAGCCGACGCGACAGGGCGGGCGGTGGAGGCCGGCGCCGCGTGGTCGGGCGGGACCGGCAGGGGCGGGGCGAGCGGCCGCGTGGTCGAGCGGCGAGCCGCGTGGCGACGCGGCGGCGGCTGGTGCACGTCTGGCGGCGGCAGCTGCTGCTCGTTGTTCAGGCGGCTGGTAAGTGGTGTCGTGAGCCCACACGCGAGTATTTGCTGGTTTGTTCAGGCGGCTGCTACTAACGTCGGCTAGGCCGACGAAAATGAGGCGCCCAGGTATAAATGTCAGCCAAGCCGACGAAAATGAGGCCCCCAGGTATTAATGTCGGCCAAGCCGACGCAAATAATATATTTTCAACGGCTTCGCCGACGAAAATAGGTAGCCGAAATTTGAAAAAATGCGCGGGGAGCTGGGCCAGTATTGGCGTCGGCTAAGCTGACGAAAATAATTGCCCGGGATATTAATCACGGCCTGGCCGACTGTCGGGACCCCGAATTTGCAAATCCGGACCCTCTGTGTATTCAGCACTAGTCCAGGAACGCGCTAGTGCACACAGTCTTAACATCGGTATATATCACAATCATACCATACGATACTATCAAAGTACTTTATTTAAATAATCAAAGGGTTACTCGACCTTATGGCCAAGTTACAAAATGTATGCCTCGCAAGGCGAAACTTATTCAGAGAAAAATAATAGCAGCGGAAAATAAGATAACTTCGTGGCGCCATCCAAAGATACCACAGTAACCGATCGGGCTCGCATCCCTAAGTAGACGGATCTTCTTGGAGTTCCTCCTCCAAAGTGGTGTAGTCTCCTCTTCAACTGTATTGTGTTGAGGCAAGGGTGAGTACTTGGTACTCGACAAGTCATGCAATGAATGCAAGCTAATATACTATATGCATGGCTTGGTACAAAGGAATAGCTCAAGGTATATTTGCGATGCTTGACATTCGAAGAGTAATATAAGTAGATTCGAAAGCAGTAGAAATCAGTAAAGCGTAAATAACTTTTTCAAGAAGTTTTAATAAACATTTTCCCCATCCTAAACCACATTTTCATCATCTTCATTAGTAAACCAATCCAACCTTTCAAATCCAAGTTATTTTCAGAAAGTCTACCCCTTGACTGTAATTCCCGAGCATTGTCCAGTACCGTGGACTCGGCTATTCAAATAGATTCTACACTCTGCAGAGGGTATGCACTTTACCCACAAGATACAGTCAAACACCACAAAGGCGAGTTCAGTAACAAAGCCTTTCTAAGCCTCAAACAACACAGGTGGTCCTCTCCGGTACGTGCTCTACACCATCCCTTCCCTTAGCCAAGGCGAAGTATGGGACCAACACACCGTTAGATGGGTACCTGGCCACAGCCACGATACGCTCCCCCGTACAATCACACAAAAGGTGTAACTGACACCCTGAGGCTCCACAAGTGAGTCCTTAGCGACTTAGTCAACTAGGGCCGTCCCATTCCAGCCATGTGGTTGCAAGTATGACCCAGTTCAAAGGCTTGCAAGGTTAAGTCCTTAGAGTGACCAGGGCAAGACTACCCGAAAACCAAATCATCACTCCCAATGCCACAACTGGCCCACCTGATTACTCTTGCCACATGCCCCGCCGAAATCTGTTTATCAAACCCCGCTTGATTACCATGCACCACGTCTGTCAACATCACATGATACTTTTCCAAAACAGGTTCAATATATCATTAAGTCCATATTAGCGTTTGATTGTCCAAAATCATGTCATGAGCACGAGTGTGTCTAAGCAGATACTACAACGATCTAAACCCATGTTGGCAATTTAGTAATGTCCAACTAGTAAACCACAACTAGGGTGACAAAGGTCATGGCACATACTTTAGTAATCAAGGTGTCATATATCAAATTGGTATTTATCTAACCCCTGTGTTTAAACAAAGTATCTTTCCAATTGAACTAGCATGCAATAGTTTAAATCAAAATAGATTTCAAATGGGATCAATATGGTCAAAGCACAACTTGCCTTCAAAAAGTACTTGCTCTTGGTCTTGAGTTGGATCCTGAGTCAACACTTCTCCCTCGAATCCTTCCCACTTCAACGTCTACTCGTAAAGCGTGCAAATAGCAAATACACAAATGAACACTATGCAAAAGATCCCAAAACTCCAAATAAAATCCATAAACAGAGAGAACATAATTTTCTGGATTTTTAGAAACTGGAATAAATCAAATTTGGAGTTAAAACGCCAAAGTTATGATTATTTAAAGTTTAAATAATCAATTAAATAATTTTACAGAGAAAAACTTTAGTCCAAAAATTAAATAAAATTCATATTTAGGTAGATCTCAATTTTATACAAATTTAGAAATTTGAATCGCTCAAATCGGAGTTGAAACGCAAAAGTTATAAGCGTTTGAAGTTTGAATCTAAATTTGAATCAATATTTCGAATTAATAAATCATTTTCTTTTTCGAAATTAATTATTGCGTCGGCATGGACACGTGGCAGCCTCTCGATTGGCCTGTGGCGTCACCGGTCCATGGACTTGGTCCACGCTCGGCTTGGGTCTACTGTGGACTCGGTCCACGACTCACGTGTCGCCGACATGTGGGCCTCTCGGGTGACGTCATCGGCCCGGCGTCGGCGGGCTCGGCCACTTGGCGGCAGTGGGACCCATTGTGACGTCATGGGTGACGTCGGCGCTGGCGGGTCGGCCACCGACATGCGCCCCTCGACACGCGCGGGCCTCAGCGTCGGCGTCACACGCACGCTGCGCGTGGGCGGCGTTGACCGCGCGGTCCATCTTCCCGACACGTGGCGCAATCTCGGCCGTTGGTTTGAAAATCAACGGCGCGATTAGATCCAGGGTTAACACGTTGAAACTACTCGTTGCTCGTGGGGCCGCTCGATCTAGATCGGACGGTCCAGATCTAATCCTATATTCGCCCGCTAAAGACGTGGCAATTGTGAACCGCTGATCTTGATCCAACGATCCGAATCTAATCGGGTTTGGGAACACGTGAGCTCACCTCAACCGTCCGATCTGGATCCGACGGTCCTCCGAGCTCGCCACGGCGATGGCTTCACTACGGCGCTTGGCTTGACCGAGACGGGACGACGACTAACCCGACGGCGTTTGGGGCGTGCTCGGCGAGATGAAGCCTCCCTTCGCGTGCGCCTCGTCGCTGGACTCGGATCTGAGCTCCTTCTGCGGAAGACGACGGACGACGGGAACCGGCGCAAACCGCAGCTGAGGGAAGAGACAACTCCGCGGCGATTGCGGCTCAACGGTGGCGGCTCCGGCGAGATGGCTCGGGAACGGTGCGCAAGGATGAGGGCAACCTCGGGGACGTCTCACGCTTTAAATAGCCTCGGCGTCCGTGCCTAGGCGGAAACCTAGTTCGCTACGGCGGCGGCGCGGCGGCGAAGTCCGGCTCGGACTTCGGTGAAAACGGCGAAATCGTGGCGTCCACGTGGCGCGATCAGCGGCCACGATCGCCGCGAGCGCGATCGGATCCGGCCCGATTCTACGGCTCGAGCCGACTAGGCGGATCTCACCGTTGGATCTTGATCCAACGGTTGGGATTGATTAGGTTTAGGAGTGGGTTCGGTCGAGTCAAGCGGCTCGGTCGGGTTAGTCGGACTCGAGTTCGACTCGTCGGATGAACAGTACTTGACCCGAGTTGGATTTCCAGCGATTTAATATTTAAAATAATTCCCAGTAATTCATTTAATTCATTAAAAATAGCAAAAGACTCAGAAAAATTCCAGAAAAATTCTGGAAAAATATTTTGGATCATTTTGGACTCGAATAAAATATTTCCAACAAAATTTTATTTGCAAAATTAAATTCTTTAATTATTTCAAAATGGAATAAATTCAAATAAATTCCAAATAAATCCAAATAAATTCCAGAAAATTCCAAAAATTCACCAAAGTGCCAAATCACACATGAATTTAAGAAAAGCAAAATTTTGGGGTGTTACAAACCTCCCCCCCTTAATCGAATCTCGTCCCCGAGATTCAGGGCTCACTAAAGAATAGGTTTGGAAACTCTTTCTTCAAATCCTCTTCGCGCTCCCAAGTCGCTTCGCTTTCCTCATGGTTGCTCCACTGAACTCTACGGAAACGGGTTGACTTGTTTCTAGTTTCTCGGTCCATTGTGTCTAGAATCCTCACAGGATGTTCCTTATAAGTCAAATCCTCTTGCAACTCAATTGACTCTAGCGGTGTCTGTTCCTCAGGAACTCGGAGGCACTTCTTTAACTGGGACACATGGAATACATCATGTACTCCTGCCAACGACTGTGGCAACTCCAGCTGATAAGCAACTTCGCCTCTGCGGCTCAAAATCTTAAATGGTCCGACATAACGGGGTGCGAGTTTCCCTTTGGCATGGAACCTCTTAACTCCCCTGAGAGGCGTAACTCTGAGGTAAACAAAATCTTCTGGTTCAAAACTCAAATCCCGGCGACGATTGTCAGCATAACTCTTTTGTCGAGATTGGGCTATCTTCAACCTTTCCCTAATCATAGCGACCGCTCTTGACCTCTTGAAGAATATCAGGTCCAAAGACACGGCGCTCAGGTCTCATTCCAATTCAATGGCGTCCGACATGGTCGACCATACGGGCCTCAAAAGGTGACATCGTAAACTAGCCTCGATAACTATTGTTGTAATCGAACTCGGCATACGGCAAACTCTTATCCCAAGAGGTAGCATAAGCCAATGCACAAGCTCTTAGCATATCTTCCAGACCGTTGACTCTTTCGGTCTGTCCATCCGTCTGTGGATGATAAGCCGTACTGAAGTTCAAACGGGTCCCCATGGCTTCATGCAACTTATTCCAAAACCTTGAGGTAAATTGGGTACCTCTGTCCGATACAATCCTCTTGGGCACTCCGTGCAAAGCAGACAATCGATCATGTACAATTACGCTAATTTATCTCCCGAGTAAGTGGTCTTCACGGGGATAAAATGGGCTACTTTAGTCAAGCGATCCACTATAACCCATATGGAGTCATAACCCCTTGAGTCTTCGACAACCGGTAATGAAATCCATTCCGATTTCCTCCCACTTCCACTCGAGTATTTTCATGGTGTAGCAATCCTGTTTGGTCTCTCGATGCATTGCCTTGACTCTCTGGCATACGTCGCACAATGCAACATGCTCGGCAACTTCACGTTTCATACTCGGCCACGAATCTCTCCTTGAGATCCCGATACATCTTGGCGCTTCGGGGTGAATTGAGTACTTGGAGTCATGGGCTTCTTCCAAAATCGATTGCTTTAACTCCTTTTTGTTAGGCACACAAATGCGATCCTTCATCCACAACGTGCCTTGCTCATCCAACTTGAAGTCCTCCGCCTTGCCTTCCTCCTTGATGGACTTAATCCTGCGGATCTTGTCATCATCCTTTTGTCCTTCTCGAATCTGATCCTCCAGGGTCGGTTTTACTTCTAATGCGGCCAAGAATCCGCTTAGGTACAACCTCAATCTTCATTTTTCTGAAACTCCTCACATAACTCATCCTGACTTATGGCTAGCAACATACTCGCGGTATGGCTCTTCCGACTCAGAGCATCGGCAACTACGTTGGCCTTCCCGGGATGGTAATGGATTCCAACATTGTAGTCCTTGATTAACTCTAGCCATCTCCTATGCCTCATATTCAGATCCGATCGGGTGAATATGTACTTAAGGCTCTTATGATCCGTATACACTTCACATCTGTTTCCAATCGAGATAGTGGCGCCATATCTTCAAGGCATGTACTACGGCCTAACTCCAGGTCATGTGTCGGATAATTTTCCTCATGCGGCCTCAATCGCCTTGATGCATAGCGGCGACCTTTCCATTCTGCATCAAGACACATCCAAGTCCTTGGCGCGATCGTCACAATAAATATCAAAGCTTTGAGCAACGTCCGTAGAACTAACACTGGTGCCGATGTCAATCGCTTCTTCAGCTCACAAATCCTTTCTCACATTCGGCGTCCATACAAACTTCTTTTCCTTCTTCAAGAATTGCGTAAGAGGCTTCGCAATTGTCGAAAAGCCTTCAATGAAACGGCGGTAGTATCCTGCCATTCCAAGGAAACTCCGAATGGGTCACAGTCTTGGCGGCTCCCAATGTAACACAGCTTCTACTTTGCTTGGATCTACGGCGACTCATACTGCAGTCATTACATGTCCAAGAAACTCCACTTTGTCCTTCCAAAAGTCACACTTGCTGAACTTGGCGAAAAGTTGCTGTTCCTCGGCTTTTCCAAAACTCGCCTTAAGTGTTCTGGCATGTTCATCCTCTGTCTTGGAGTAGATTAGGATATCGTCTATGAACACGACGACAAACTTGTCCAAATATTCCATGAACACCTTATTCATCATATTCATGAAATAAGCCGGCGCGTTAAATCGGCCCAAAGGACATAATCAGAAACTCGTAATGTCCATATCTTGACGAGAATGCAGTCTTCGAATATCTTCTGATCGGATCTTCAATCGATGGTATCCCGATCTCGAGATCAATCTTGGAGAAAACTCCGGCTCCTCTTAATCGATCAAACAAATCATCAATCCTGGGTAGCGGATACTTATTCTTCACGGTGACTTCATTGAGTGCACGGTAGTCGATGCACATCCTGAAACTCCCGTCCTTCTTCTTGACAAACAAAATCGGTGCTCCCCACGGCGACTAACTTGGTCTCGATAAATCCTTTCTCCATTAACTCCTCTAGTTTGTTTCTTCATTTCCACCAACTCCTCGGTAGACATCCGATAGGGTCTCTTTGCTATCGGTCTTTGTACTGTACAAGCTCTATCACAAACTCTATGTCCTGTCTGGCGGCATACCGTAGATCTTCGGGAAAAACATCAGGTACTCATTCACTACTTTGGGACATCCTCTATGCTGATCGCCTTGGTACTATTAACCATCAATCGTCCGTCTCTAATCTGCGGTGGCTTGAAATTCCACTTTCTTCCCACACGGGCTCTCAATCGAGATAGTCCTTCGCCCACAATCCAATACGGCCTTGTGCTTGGATAACCAATCCATTCCCAATATAACATCTAAGGTCCTGGTCTCCAAAATGATAAGGTTTGCTAGGAACTCTATTCCATCTATTAGTATTCTCACCCGGAACATCCTACTTCCGTTCGGAGTTCGAACCAGGGGTTTGAACTAAAAGCATGCATCTAAGTCTTGCAATCCTGCGTTAAGTCCCTTCATAAAGCGAGACTGCCTGGATTTATCTGTCGCTACATCCTCAAAGTGCGTAGCGTGCTAATTTGTGTGAACTTGTTCGTAGTCGGCCACCGGGCCGATTACCTTGCTTGATGCTCAACTCCTCCTTCTTAAGGTCCATAATTCCTTCGTGCACGTGATCTTGTCGAATGCAAATTGTGAATTCTTCCCAAGTGATATCTTGAGGGTTCTCTGCGTGTACGAAGTTCTCCCACCATTCGTGTTGTTCCTTCCAACGGATGAGAAGCGTAAAGTACCTTCTCATTCCCTATGCATTGAGCTATATGTAGCTTCCTCTCGATTGATCTTAACCAATCATCGGCCTCCAATGGATTGGCATTTCCAGAGAAAGTGGGTGGGTGAGTCCTCATGAACTCTGACAGCCTTGTATTCTGGCGTGGTCCCTGATTAACTTGATTAGCAGTGGCCTGGCGAAGGACGTCTTGCATTTGTTGCATCATAGCATGCATCAATCGGGTCTGAGCAACAGAAATGCTCCAAAATTCTGCACATCCAAAGTGGCGGTCTTTGGTGCTCCATCATTGGGGTTTTCCGCTGGGCGAGATCCACTCCCATTGCTTCCAAAGTTTCCACGGGTATTCACCATCTGTCGATTTGCTCTAGGTTTAGAGATGAGAGGGAAACAAGAATAGGCAAGTAATATGGAACTTATGCGGGGCGAAAGGTGTAACTTTAAGGTCCAACTTTATTATTAATAACTTGGTATGGCTGCTTACAATGCCTAAGGGCCTTGCAACACATACTGCACACTCAAAGAAACAAAGCAAATCCAAATCGAACTAACTCTGGAGTCTAACGCCTAAAGGGTGACTCTTTCTTCTATGACGCGACTCGGCGTAGGAGTCTCACTATAGAACCTATGCTCACTCATCGAGAAAACCTCCATCTGTCACAAGAGTGCTTTACGTAAGAACTCGGAATTTTTAAATTGTGACAAGGTAAGGGAAAATTTCAGCAAGAGACAAGAAAAGAGAGAAGGGGATAAGTCGAGAGGTCATTTCTTATCTTGACAACTTTTTAGCTTTAGAAAATAGGTTTTATCCTCACTACGACCATTCTAGCTAGGGTTGAGCCTACGGTCAAGTATGGCTCTGATACCACCTCTGTCGGGACCCCGAATTTGCAAATCCGGACCCTCTGTGTATTCAGCACTAGTCCAGGAACGCGCTAGTGCACACAGTCTTAACATCGGTATATATCACAATCATACCATACGATACTATCAAAGTACTTTATTTAAATAATCAAAGGGTTACTCGACCTTATGGCCAAGTTACAAAATGTATGCCTCGCAAGGCGAAACTTATTCAGAGAAAAATAATAGCAGCGGAAAATAAGATAACTTCGTGGCGCCATCCAAAGATACCACGTGCAACCTGATCGGGCTCGCATCCCTAAGTAGACGGATCTTCTTGGAGTTCCTCCTCCAAAGCTGGTGTAGTCTCCTCTTCAACTGGTATTGTGTTGAGGCAAGGGTGAGTACTTGGTACTCAGCAAGTCATGCACAGAATGCAAGCTAATATACTATATGCATGGCTTGGTACAAAGGAATAGCTCAAGGTATATTTGCAGTAAACAGCATTCGAAGAGTAATATAAGTAGATTCGAAAGCAGTAGAAATCAGTAAAGCGTAAATAACTTTTTCAAGAAGTTTTAATAAACATTTTCCCCATCCTAAACCACATTTTCATCATCTTCATTAGTAAACCAATCCAACCTTTCAAATCCAAGTTATTTTCAGAAAGTCTACCCCTTGACTGTAATTCCCGAGCATTGTCCAGTACCGTGGACTCGGCTATTCAAATAGATTCTACTCTCTGCAGAGGTTATGCACTTTACCCACAAGATACAGTCAAACACCACAAAGGCGAGTTCCCGTAACAAAGCCTTTCGGAAGCCTCAAACAACACAGGTGGTCCTCTCCGGTACGTGCTCTACACCATCCCTTCCCTTAGCCAAGGCGAAGTATGGGACCAACACACCGTTAGATGGGTACCTGGCCACAGCCACGATACGCTCCCCGCATAATCACACAAAAGGTGTAATCGACACCCTGAGGCTCCACAAGTGAGTCCTTAGCGACTTAGTCAACTAGGGCCGTCCCATTCCAGCCATGTGGTTGCAAGTATGACCAGTTCAAAGGCTTGCAAGGTTAAGTCCTTAGAGTGACCAGGCAAGACTACCCAAAACCAAATCATCACTCCCAGTGCCACAACTGGCCCACCTGATTACTCTTGCCACATGCCCCAGTCGAAATCTGTTTATCAAACCCCAGTTGATTACCATGCACCACGTGCCGTCAACATCACATGATACTTTTCCAAAACAGGTTCAATATATCATTAAGTCCATATTAGCGTTTGATTGTCCAAAATCATGTCATGAGCACGTAGCAGGTCTAAGCAGCATACTACAACGATCTAAACCCATGTTGGCAATTTAGTAATGTCCAACTAGTAAACCACAACTAGGGTGACAAAAGGTCATGGCACATACTTTAGTAATCAAGGTGTCATATATCAAATTGGTATTTATCTAACCCCCAGGTTTAAACAAAGTATCTTTCCAATTGAACTAGCATGCAATAGTTTAAATCAAAATAGATTTCGAAATGGGATCAATATGGTCAAAGCACAACTTGCCTTCAAAAAGTACTTGCTCTTGGTCTTGAGTTGGATCCTGAGTCAACACTTCTCCCTCGAATCCTTCCGGCACTTCAACGTCTACTCGTAAAGCGTGCAAATAGCAAATACACAAATGAACACTATGCAAAAAGATCCCAAAACTCCAAATAAAATCCATAAACAGAGAGAACATAATTTTCTGGATTTTTAGAAACTGGAATCGTCAAATTTGGAGTTAAAACGCCAAAGTTATGATTATTTAAAGTTTAAATAATCAATTAAATAATTTTACAGAGAAAAACTTTAGTCCAAAAATTAAATAAAATTCATATTTAGGTAGATCTCAATTTTATACAAATTTAGAAATTTGAATCGCTCAAATCGGAGTTGAAACGCAAAAGTTATAAGCGTTTGAAGTTTGAATCTAAATTTGAATCAATATTTCGAATTAATAAATCATTTTCTTTTTCGGAAATTAATTATTGCGTCCTCATGGACACGGGGCAGCCTCTCGATTGGCTCTGCTGGCGTCACCGGTCCATGGACTTGGTCCACGCCGCTTTGGGTCTACTGTGGACTCGGTCCACGACTTCACGTGTCGCCGACATGTGGGCCCTCTCGGGTAGCGTCATCGCCGGCGTCGGCGGGGCTCGACCGCAGTCGGCAGGTGGGACCCATTGTGACGTCATGGGTGACGTCAGCGCCTGGCGGGGTCAGCCACTGACATGCGGCCCCTCTGACACGCGGGCCCCGCGCGTCAGCGTCACACGCACGCGCGCGTGGACGGCGTTGACCGCGGCGGTCCATCTTCCCGACACGTGGCGCCAATCTCACCGTTGGTTTGAAAATCAACCCGCCGGATTAGATCCAGGGTTAACACGTTGAAACTACTCGTTGCTCGTGGGCCGTTCGATCTAGATCGGACGGTCGAGATCTAATCCTATATTCGCCTTTGCTACAAAGACGCGTGGCAATTGTGAACCGTTGGATCTTGATCCAACGATCCGAATCTAATCGGGTTTGGGAACACGTGAGCTCACCTCAACCGTCCGATCTGGATCCGACGGTCCTCCGAGCTCGCGACGGCGATGGCTTCACTGGCGCAGCTTGACCGAGACGGGACGACGACGAACCCGACGGGCGTTGGGGCGTGCTCGGCGAGATGAAGCCTCCTTCGGGTGCGTCTCGTCGCGAGGACTCGGATCTGAGCTCCTTCTCGCGGAAGACGACGGACGACGGCGGAAACCGGCGCAAACCGCAGCGGAGGGAAGAGACAACTCCGGCGGCGATTGCGGCTCAACGGTGGCGGCCCGGCGAGATGGCTCGAGGAACGGGTGCGCAAGGATGAGGGCAACCTCGGGGACGTCTCACGCTTTAAATAGCCTCGGCGTCTGCGTTCTAGACGGAAACCTAGTTCGCTACGGCGGCGGGCGGCGGCGAAGTCCGGCCGGACTCGGCGAAGACGACGAAATCGTGGCCGCCCACGTGGCGCGATCAACGGCCACGATCGCCGGGCGCGATCGGATCCGGCCCGATTCTGGCTCGAACCGTGCAGGCGGATCTCGGCCGTTGGATCTTGATCCAACGGTTGGGATTGATTAGGTTTAGGAGTGGGTTCGGCCGAGTCAAGCTTCGGTCGGGTTCGGGTCGGACTCGAGTTCCGACTCGGTTGGATGAACAGTACTTGACCCGAGTTGGATTTCCAGCGATTTAATATTTAAAATAATTCCCAGTAATTCATTTAATTCATTAAAAATAGCAAAAGACTCAGAAAAATTCCAGAAAAATTCTGGAAAAATATTTTGGATCATTTTGGACTCGAATAAAATATTTCCAACAAAATTTTATTTGCAAAATTAAATTCTTTAATTATTTCAAAATGGAATAAATTCAAATAAATTCCAAATAAATCCAAATAAATTCCAGAAAATTCCAAAAATTCACCAAAGTGCCAAATCACACATGAATTTAAGAAAAGCAAAATTTTGGGGTGTTACACCGACGAAAAGAAATTTTATTTCGTCGGCTACATGTAGACCGACGAAAAAATATATATTATTTCGTCGGCTTGCTTTGAGCCGATGAAAATATGTGTGGCCGTGGAAAAAAATCGTTTTCCTGTAGTGTAAAGTCACATTATGAGATGCCACATTCTCCCCCTTAACAGGATTCGACCTCGAATCTGAAGAACACCAGCTCGGAACACCAAGTCCACAAGGGATCCAAACTCAACTCTAAACTCCCTTTTCAACTTCATTCACAAAACCTTAATTTCATTTCTCAACCTGTCTACCACATCTCATTAATCTCAAGATGACACAATCCAAGCGAATCACATCTCTTTTAACAACCTCTCTACCAATAAATCACCAATGGTATCTTATTAATGACTGGGGTTCTAAACATGACCCCCTAAGAATCGATTACACAAAATCCCATCTCTTCCAATTATTTGACCCTTTTCACAAAGAATCAAAATTAACAAATGTCATCTACATACAAAGCCCACAAAGGCAATAATCTCTTTTTTTTCATTTCGACTACAAACCACATTATTGACATTCTATCATCTCCCGGGCATATCTCATACCCAAGGACAACAGCTAGGACAACTGTTCGCGACAGAACATTTTACATCATAATTTCTATAACCTTCACTACCCTCGAACGGTACTCTCAACAAGATTTAAACCACGACATCAAACAACCTCCATCATAATCCACCTTAATTTATACCACTAATGTACAACACCTAGCCCAAGCTAGGGCCGTCAATTATTACCAAACCACAACTGGTTCTTTTCCTAAGAGGGTCTCACCCTCACATTTTCTTACTCAAATACATCCAAGCCCATGAGTGTAATCTCCCATTATACTCAACAATTTCATAAGCATTTCTGTTCATGTCTCAAACGAGAATGCCAACAAAGAGCAACTCCCTTTAGCTGGATGAACCACATTCATCAACTTGAACCCAAAGCGCTACAAATCACTTTGGAACAAAGATTCGACAACATCTAAAGACCACTCTTTTTTTTTCTTTTCCTAAGTCAAGCCGCAAAGGAAAAACTCAAATCTCAAATCAATGTGATACATTTCACATCGGGGAGCACTCAAACAAAAGTGAGACTCCACACAATTGTTTGACAGAAGTTCTCGACATCCAAAATATCTCAACTCGCTTTCACCAAAGCCAAACCTCTCATTTTCACCAAAATCAACATTTTGGAAAGAAACCGTTTCTCAAATCACACAAAACGGTCCACAACTGCAGCAAAAACACTCAAAGAGAAAGGGAAACAAATCCCTAACATAACATAACCAAATTATCAGCATTTATCCATTCTTTCTTTTCATGCCAGAGAGCAATGGAAATCTCGATTCATGACATGGATGCAAACTTTTCAAGAGCACTCCGGATTAGTCATATATCCATATATGACTTTCTCACCGACCTGGCTCATCATCTCTTTTATGATAAACATCGCATTTTAACTAAAGTCAATTTTTTTTTCAGAAGAGAACATCAATTCTCAAATCAAACAACTACACCCACAACCGCTACAAATTCTCTCAAAGAGAAAGGGAGGCTCATTCCCAAAAGAAAACACTTCACCAGCAAAATCACTCATGGAACATTCATAAGATCCACTTTTTTAAAGCACTTGCAAACACTGCCCACATCTTCCAAATAAAATCAACTCTAAACACAATAGAGTTACAAGTTAAGTGCTTAACTCCAGGGTTTCCAACACAACCCACCATGTCCATTTACTTCCTTTACGTATGGTTTCCAAAGATAATTCAGTTGAACGCGAAAGAGCGCGATCCACTCCAAACTTTTGGGTGAAAATCCATACTCATAGCCTAAGCTAAACAAATTTGCCAAACCAAAGATTGGCATGATTCAATAACATACAATATTCCGAAATCCATCACCTAAGCATTTCCAAAACTACTCTTTCATCCATATTTCCAATCATCAAAGTCAAATTCGTAACTTGACAAGATGCCACTTACTCAGGGGAGATCTATTGCACACTAATCAAGACGCCCTAACAAAAGGGTAGGCACTCCCATAAAGTTTATACATTCATTTAAATCCGTAAACCTTTAAAAGAAGGTTCGACTCGAATCCCACCATTTTTTTTCACATTCCAATACTTTTAGCCATTAAGGATTTCATAATCACCAAATCCTGAGAAGTCCAACACTGTTGAACACAAGTTACAACATCTAATCTTTGATAGAAACACTTCCTACTAATCATGTACCCACCACCGGTCATAAGATCATCCAACTCTATCCATGTCTATCTTATAGCAATCAACAAGGAGAACCACGTTCTCACAACTTCGGCACAACGAACCTACTAGTTACCTCAACATAATACTCATGTCAACTTCTCCTTTTGGTCTACCAACCACTATGACTCATCATTCATAGAACTGTTTATCCCAAGCTTAAAACACATCTCTTTATCACTTATTTTGGCATAAAAAACAAATGCCTCTCGCACAAACCATAAGGTACTTACTCAATATCCATAATTCATTCAACCAATGAATAATTCTAACCACTCAATACAACCTCCATTAGACATCTTTCATAACTACGGACCCCAGACAGACATCTGTCAAGGACAATTTCAACCTTTCCTTCAATCATTCCATATCCCTATTCTTTGATTACCCATAAATTAAGTCATTTTGCCGATTCACCGTTTACTCGACCCCTAAACAACAAACCCAACAATCCTCAAGTCTTTACACCATAACCTCACTATACTAATTTGTCACCCAGGAAGTTCTAGACCTTCTCAACCGCAATCAACACTTACTAATCTCGAACTTTCGATAACTCCCATAACTCACAACACTCTCCATAAAACACTAATCAACTTTCACTTTGGATCACCTATCATCTCGATTCATCATCTCCATCAACACAATAGTTTAGGTTGTCTTTAAACAACCAACACCATCACTTCAACAGAATCAATAACCCACATCATCTGAAAACTCTAACTCCTTGACATACACTTAACTTCTTGAACATCTAAGTGGGTCACGCACTCCACTCTTAAGAAAACCACAGTTTCTCAAGAAAAGAACACCCCAAAGCACCTTTCTTTCCAGAAAACCCAACCATAAAACACAAGAAAAATCAACTCTTTAAATTCCCAAATGCTGACATGCAGCTACTCCACCAATCTCGAAATCAACAACTTCCACGAAAGAAGATGGATGCAAGAGGGAAGACCAAATGATTAACCAACTCCTTTTCAGATAAAGCCTTAACACCAAACTCCAAACTTCCACGAAACAACCGGGTTTTCAGGGATGATCTCCCAACCAAGTCAAAAGATGATATCAAACATCCCCCTTACTCTTACAAAGGCTCATACTTCAGCTCTGACCATCAGGTTTGGCACAACACCACAAACTCTGCAAATCCCGGAGAATGACAAACACAAGAATAAATCGAGAGCTTCTCTGTAAAGCATTCAACAAAACCGGACGCCAAAACTGACATGGCAATCCGAAAAAGGCATAGCACTAAACTTTTCTTCTTTGTCTTCAACCAAGGAAGACAAAACCACAAATCGCCTACGGAACAATCCGCGAGAATCCAATACCCACACACTTTTCTTTTGATTTCAATCAACTAAAACAAAGAAAACCAACCACACCGATCATCAGAACAGTAAAAGAAATCCAAAAGGATCCACCATCAACTTTTCTAATCAACTCCAACCAACTACCCGGTCTACGACAGAAAGGATAAGCACTCTCCCTACGAGAGGTTAATAGTTTTTTGGTGATGGCTCTCACCAGCCACACCCATACTCCGCATAACATTACTACAAACAATAGAAGATGACCGGAAACCTCCGGCACCACCACATCACTACATCAACATATAGCATCTCAATCAATACTTTCATAAATATAACATCATACATCATCAAAATGCAGCATTTAACATCAAAGCTTAAGTACAATATTTAAGCGGATAGCATCGATACCCATACCCTTCCTACTGTGCATCAAAGTGTGTCAAGTTTTAAATTAGTTAACCAAACTATTTCAGATTTTTAAGGTTATTGCCCTAAGGCCAAATTTTAACAAGTAAACCTATGCCATGTTTCTACTTTTCCAAGTCAATATTTTAGTTTACTCTAAAGTAAATTACTACATTCACCTTCCACGGACCTGAAGCCCGCTCTGATACCAACTATAACACCCCGGCATCTAGTCCGCCACGAATGTCACCCAAACAGCTCTAGACACAACCAATATCACATATTTATAAATAAATTTCAGCAACAACGCTATTAGTTTAATTGAAAATTTGGCAGCATTCCCTTTGTTTTTCCATGGTTTTTAAGCAACAATAATATTATCACATCGTTATAGCATAACTGATGACATCTAAACGGCACTAACAGGAGTTAAAGCATCATCTCAAGTCCATAACATAAACTCCACCGTTTCATGAACAAATACGAAGGGAACAATAAAACCAAGCACATAAGCTAGCGTAATCCAAGTTTTTAACGCAATAAGATAATCATTACAACTACAAGTGGGAGTGTGTAGTTGTCTAGGTGAGAAACACTATGTGGAGATGTGATGCTAATCTCCCTTCCCCGACTGCCGAGTTCCTGGTAGCTAAAAACAACATAACACAAGAAGCGTGAGTTCATCACTCAGCAAAGTGTATTGCAATGATACAAAAACAATAATCAACTCACATCCATACTTAGTGCCATTCACATATCCTGAGAGTCAACTCATGAACTTCATTTATGCTCTCATATAACATCATCATAAACATCTCAAAAACACATCTTCATATGCATCTCATAGAGCATCATTATAATCTCATAAACCCCTTCATTCATGCAATGCAATGCAATGCACATGTCTCTTTGAAGCACATACCGGTATTGCCGAGTGCACACCCGTCGGCATGCACCCTCTTTCCCCCTTCCATCCCGTAGATGGAGGGTGCCTACTTCTCGCTTCCATTCCCAACTTTGGATGGAATCATGAGGTAGGTCTTACACAATGGCGCTCCGGATTAGTCATAACTTCCTCACCGACCTTACCGGACTAGTTATGACTTTCTCACCGACCTGGCCAGTTCTCATGCCATGTTTGCAAATATGTCATAAACATAAACAACTTGCACATAAACTCAACTAATCATTACATAGCCTCTGTAACATCCTCAGTTTCGCCTTCTGGAGAAAAATCTAGTTTAAATAAATTAAATTCAAAAATTGGAGTTTCTTTGGTGTTTATATTAACCTGGCATCCTTTCCCATCCAAAATCGGGATTTAATTCCCTTCCGGTCGAAAAATCGAATTTCCAGGTTCCCGTTGGTACCCGAAATTTCACCCAAGTTGAAAAATGCTCCAAAAATCCCAAAATCACTTCAATTAGGTCCCAAATATTCCAAAATGATTTTAGGAACCATTCCCTGGATTTTTGGACCTTCGCTCCTATTTTATCTCGCGCGGCTTTCGTTTAATGCCCGCAATCCGCGCCTGAATATTTAATTCCACAAATTTCATCCAAATTCCGCGAAACCAATTTTATTGGGTCCCAAATATTCCAAAATGATTCTAGGAATTTTTTCGGAATTTTAAGACCATTTTTCCTAATTTTTCTC
This sequence comes from Rhipidocladum racemiflorum, assembly GCA_036346355.1. Classification (NCBI taxonomy): domain Eukaryota; kingdom Viridiplantae; phylum Streptophyta; class Magnoliopsida; order Poales; family Poaceae; genus Rhipidocladum; species Rhipidocladum racemiflorum. The sequence continues at coordinate 55,548,348 of CM070572.1, read as the reverse complement.
TAGGGCGGTTTATTCGCGTAAATGTGGGCCAATGAGGGAGTGCCACGTGGCATGAACAGTGTTGTCTTCCACCTCTAGCCATGGAAGAACAGAGAAAAGCTCCAACTCTCTCCCATGGTGGCTTCTCTCTTTAAACCATCATATCTTCCTCAAAGCAACTCCAAATCACGAACGGCCTGTTCCGTTGAATCCGTAGCGACGTCCTCTTGCCATTCCCCACCATCATTAGTCGCTAATCTCGCCGGAAACCATCGCATTAAGGAAAAACCGAAATTGACATTAATGCTCATAACTCGGCTGTTTCAACTCCGTTCCGCGTGATTCCACTTCCATTCTCTCCGTATAAGAGTCCCCGTCCCGGTGGTATGATCCTCCTTTAGCCTCTCCATCTCGTGCGCCCGTGAGATCAAGAAAACCAACGCCGGGTCGCCGTTTTCGGTGTTCTTCAAGTTCATCCTCATAGCATCCATTCCGGTGGGTTTTTCTCAACTCCGGTGGGTTCTTTGTGACCGTGAGGAAGTCTAGCATTTAACCATTCAATCAATTTTAGGATCCCTAAAGTTTGGAAGGCGAATTTCGTGTTTTTGCTGGTTCGGCCGGAACGCCGTTCGTCGTCCCCGGTGAGAATCAATCCAATTCCTTCCTCCTATGGGTCCCTAAGGATGTTATCTAGAGAATCCATGCTTTTGTTTGGTCCAATTTCGTGCGAAAATGAGTGAAAAATCGTTTTTTTTGGAAAAGTTTGGTGCTCTGTTCTTTTGGGCTTGTACTGTGCTCGTGTGGGGCTTAGCGTCGCCGCCACGCCGCCTTGCGCCGATCTGCCGCCCACCGCCCCGCCGCTCCGTCTTGGCTCAGCGGCGTCTTGGCAGCGTCTTGCGTCTTGTAGCAGCGTCTTGTGTAGCCATTGCCGTCGCCGGCCATGCGCCCCCACCCCTCCAAGCCCAACCTTCATCCATGGCTCCCATGGCATGAGCAAAGCAAGAAGATGACCCCATTAGAATGACATGTGGGCCCCCCTTGCAAGTGACTCAAGTAATTCCCAAAAATTCAGAAAATAGAAAAGGAATATTCCAGGGAATATTCCCTCGTTTTCTAATTTTTTGAATTTCAAACTTCGGAAGCTCATAACTTCTCCGTCCGAACTCCGTTTGACTCCGTTCAAATTTCTAAATTCATCTAAAATCAAGATCTACCTGCAAGTACTACTTTTGTAATTTTTGGATTTTATTTATTTTCTTGTATTTATTTATTGCCTCGTTTTGCGCGTAGCCGAGGACCGCGACCGCCGACCCCACCGTCGGACTTTCCACATTCGACGATCTCGCTGCGACTGAAGGCAAGTCTCCTTGACGCATATTGAACCCACGTTTATAAACATGTTTTAAACGTTTTATAACTTACATGCTATGTTTTATCGTATGTCAAATATAAGGGTATAGTTAATCCGAATTGTAATTCCCTCCTTTGTGATTGACATCCATGTTACTTGTAACCCTAGGACATTTACTATACCATGCTTATGCTTATGTGGTATCCTTTGTGACTTAGTACGGTAGAATTGCTTAGGACCTTTCTCGATGAAAACAACCCATGGGTGGGATTACTCAAAAATAATGATTTCAAGTATGATTTGAAAATAATTATTATGATTTTAGTACTGTTTTTCCAAAATAAAAGAAAAGAAAAAATGGTTTGGACTTGGGCGGATTGGATTGTCGGGTAGGTGCGGATGGAGCACTAGTTGTTTTGTGCAAGTACCGCCCCAAGTCAATTAAGGACCGACACTTGTGATTGTCCATTCTAAGCATAACCGTACTACCACATGTCTATAATGGTACGACCTGGCCAACTAATTTGTAGAAACCTAATTTAGACTCACCAAACAGTGGAATGTGAGTGCCGGATAGAGGCAATGTTGTTTTTCTCACACGGCGCAAGAGGGGGCTTCTGTACTGGGCGGATGGAACCCTAACAGCGGTGAAACCTCAGCGGGTGGGTCGGGTTAGGTGGATACATTGTAATGGCCTTGTCATGATCTCTCTGCCGGCACACCAAAGGAAGTGTGTTAATAGCTTGGCATCAAGAGACGATCATGTCTTGTGGGTAAAGTTGTACACCTCTGCAGAGTTAAAACTATTCGAATAGCCGTGCCTACGGTCAAGGGCAAAGCAAAGAATGCTTTCATATTGGTAGACTTTGGTTTTAGTTTTAAAGACTAAAAGGTGTTTTGTTTTGGGATTCGGGAGTGGTTAGAACTCTTGGATATTGAATGGCGGATGGAGCCAACAAGGTGGATAGAACTTGTTTTATACTTTGACGGAAGGAGTCATATGATTAACCTTGATCTCTTAAAAGTTGGCGGTTAGAGCCTTTATATTAGTGATGGTGGATAGAACCTTCACTGCAATATTAAATAATTCAATTGTTAAAAAGAATTGTGAAAAGATGCTTTGTGAAACTTATTACTTGAGTATGGTTTAATCAAATTTGGCTTTATGCAAAAGAACCCTGTTAAGCTTCCTTTGGAAAGCCCTCATAATCATACTTTCCACGACTTGCTGAGTACTTTTGAACTCACATGCTACATCCACTTGTCATCGTCAGAGATTTATCAAGACGCAGCTGAAGATGGTGAGTTCTTCCCCGAGGAGTTCGAGGAGGATTGCCAGGATAGCTAGTCGCGTTCCTTGTCGTCGCCTGTGGCATTCTGGTGTTCGCTTGTTTTTGCTTTTGTTTTCCGCTGTCGTGTCTCCGGTCTTATGATCGAGTATTGTAATAAGCGGCCATGTGGCCCATACTATAATATTTATGTTACAACTTTCGTTATGTTCGGCAATGAAGTATCACTGTTGACTGTGTGTACTAGCTACTGAACTGGGACTAGTACGGAAATACACAGGAGATTTCGGATAGCCGATCCGGGGTCTCATAGCCTCATAATAAACCATTTTTAGCATGTCACAAGCAAGAGTCAATCATGGCATCATATCATAAAACATGTGTAAACCATCTCATTTTCAAATATTACGGCTCCCTAAGCCGCAACCACTACAATACACTTGCCTTAACCGCGGGCAACGGATTGGTGAGAGGTTGAGGGCACTCCCGGGGTCACACCACCTGCACAAAGGTACCACACACTCAAAACGTGCCCACAAAACAGTACACGAACGATCCTCTACCCCGACTTCGCAAACTACCCCCAAAACCCGAAAACAGAGAAATTGTCCCGACGGGACAGCAGGCTTTCAACTAGCATAACTCTAGTTCTAGTACTCCAAATCAAGTAAACGAGTACATTTTCTCGAAGCTTAGGAAATTTCCTAGCTTTTTCTAAGTATTGGGATAAACTGATTCGGCCTCTAAAATTGACTAATCTACATATCATCACGATCTGTCCCAATCACGTCACAGTTTTGAACACATTCGGTAAAACAGCCATAACTTTCAAACGGCTGATCGGAATTTCACGTTCTTGGTGTACACTGAAAGGTATTGAAATTACCTACAACTTTCTCAACAGACGGACGACCAAATTCCGACTCTAAAATCCCCGAAACTGCGACTGAAGTCGACTGTCTAGAATTGGCCGAGGCTACCGCGCACGACAGATCTAATAAACGACTTCATACCTCTAATGGCCGCACCTAAACACCAAAATTAATCATGTTAATCCCCACCTAACCATAACCACAACCCTACAAACCAAATCCCTATTGCTTACCTTCCCTTGACGAACTTCCGGGTCGACGCACGTCTCCTCCTCGAGACCCGATCCTCCGCCCCTCCGCTGGAACCGCCAGAAACACCGAATCCCCGTGGATGGAGCACTCCTGAACAGCACTATGGGGGCTATGAGAGGTGGAGATTGAGTTGGGGAGACGTGGGAGGGGTGCAAAGGGAGAGGGAGAGTTGTGGCTACGGGAGACAAGGGGGCGCATGGGGGAGGCAAGGGGGCGCAACGGAGGGGAGGCAATGGGGACGCAAGGGGGAAGCCCTAGGGTTTTATTGCAGAAATTTCCCCACATGGGCCAAGAAAACCCCCTCACCTACGGCGCAATAAAGTCCCCCAAGGCTCGAACCCCCGAAAACAACCCAAAACGCGATAAAACACCATACCGTAATGCCGTATTCCCTAAAGTCACATTCTGAGATGCCACACACTCCATGTTACACTAGTTGCCTCATTAAAAACCTTCATTTTAGAAACTTTAGGAAAACTCACTAAAGGGAAAAGGAGCACAACTTATAATCTTCAGGATATAACATAAGATCTTTAGGATCATGTTAGGGGTCATGATTTAGGGTTTTACTCCCCTTGAATGCTACATATCTCTAAGTCATCTCAATCCAATGCCATAACATATATTTGAAAATAGATTTGGATAAGGACTTAGTGAACAAATCTGCTAGATTTTCACATAACTTAGATTGTAATATCTTTACCTCATCATTCTTTTGAAGTTCATCAGGATAGAAGAATTTAGGGGCAATATGCTTCGTGATATTGCTCTTTACATAACCCATTTGCATTTGTGTAACACAAGTGATGTTATCTTCATAGATAATAATAGGGGTATTGACGGTATTAAGACCATATGACTTCTAGAGATGGTTAATTACACGTCATAGGCTAACACACTTACGTGAGGCTATAATCTCTGAGTGGTTGATAAATGTAGCTACCAAGGTCTACTTAAAAGACCGCTAAGAAATGGCTGAACCATCTCAGAAAAACACAAAAATTAGCCTTAGATTTGGTACTATGGGGATCAGACAGATAGCCAACATTCATATATCCCAACATAGTTAAATCTTGGTTCTTCTGGAAAAACAATCCAAGATCTTGAGTACCATGGAGGTGTATGAGTAAAGTCTTGATACTGACCCAATGTCTTTTTGTTGGGACTACACGATTTTATGCTAGCAAATTTACCGTGAATGTAATATCAGGATTTCTGCAATTCGCAAGATACATAAGTATGGGACTTCAGGTCCTAAGACTTTCTCATTTTCCATCCTTGGTCTACAAAGGGTCTTTTATCCACTTCAAGGGATCTCACAACCATAAGGGTCTTTAAAGGATGAGATTTATCCATATTAAATCTTTCCAATACCTTCTATGTATAAATAGACTAAGGTACAAAAATTCCTTCTGGGAAATGCTTTAGCTGCAGGCTTAAGCAATATTTAGTTTTACCCAAACATTTCCTCTCAAACTCCATCGTAAGGTAAGCACCTGCTTCCTTTATTTCCTCTGTGGTTTCGATGATATTCCGATCATCGACATATACCGAGATGATACAGAATCCATTCTGGGATTTCTTTATGAACACAAAGGGACAATATTCCTTCTTCAGGAGGAACTCACTAATTCTGTTGTATCACATCCTCCCTGACTGTTTAATCCGTATAGTGATCTCTTCAGTTTGACGCTATACATATTGCAATTATTAAGATACAGAATTTTGACTCATTCAGGGATTGTCATATAAATATCCGTATCCAGTGACCCATATAAATATGTGGTCACTACATCCATCAACTGCATTGATAAGTTTAAGAACATTTTAGGAGAAGCTCAGTTAATAAGACCAAAAACTTTCCTTCTTATTAAGCGAGTGCTGCCTCAATTGCTTCTTTTCATTTTTGACCCTATCTGAGCACTTCTAGCACTCTGCCATGGATTTTAGTTTTGGATTCAGATTTTAGTAATTTTAGAGGTAAAATATGTCGATAATTGTAATCTTTCTTCTATACAATTCTTCTACATCACTTCAGGGATATCTCTACATTAATTTCTTGTAGCTCCTTATGATTTCCCACAATGATGAAGTCTTGGTGTTCCGACTTCCCAGTGTTGGATTGTGCACGCCAATATATGTCGGGGTTATCATCTTCAGGATGTATCATTTCATGGATGTTATCATCTTCTGGATGGCTCACTTCAGGGATTTTCTCAACATCATGTTGAGCTTCTTTCACTACTACGGGTAGTGTTCTCATTTGTTTGGTACTCTATTTCTGCTGACGTCTCTGCGGAATTGAGTTTCATGCACCTAGAGGCCTCCCCCTCATATTATCATGAGGGTCAAGAGTGGATTTAATATCCTTCCAGGATATTTTCGCTCTTCAGGTGCATATACTGCAGGTATATGAGATCTTTCCACTCACTTATGATCATTGAAGACATTTGGCAGATTATTAGCTTATTTGTTGTAGATTTATTATCATCCGAACTTCAAGTTTGGTCTCTTTAGTGCGTGGATCTGAGGACTCGATATTCTTTTATGTGGTACTTATCTCCCCTAATGCCAAAAAATGTCCTTAATACAATCAGCGTACCGAGCTGTGTACAGATCCCCTATCATAGGCTCTAGGTGATGAGGACATCACTACCATGCATACGGCCATGCCTACAAACCTAATTGAAGCCAACAATGTAATACAAGGGCCAATTACTCGAGCTCGCGCACGTCAATTCAATTACCAGGTGAATGCGTTCCTCGGGTCGCATACAAATAATTTAATGAATGGAATGCTATTTAATCCTTGTGATGATTTTATTGTCCTTAGGAACCAAGGAGAAGGACTCCCAAACGTCAAGCATGAAGCCAATTCTTCCGGTGCACAAGTTCAACTCGGATTCGGCCTCCGGGACAGCACCAACTTCAAATGACTATAACTTTTGATCCACAAGGGTGTTTGAGGTCTATGAGTACTGGTTTGAAAGTTTTCGACATCCTCTTTCCAATGGATCTGGCCCCACCTCCAAATTCCTTACGAGTCAACGGGAATCTGCAAAACAAGTTCAACTCGGATTCGGCCTCTGGGACAGCACCAACTTCAAACGACCATAACTTTTGATCCACAAGGGTGTTTCAGGTCTATGAGTACTGGTTTGAAAGGTCTCGTCGTCCTCTTTCCAACGGATCCGGCCTCATGTCCAAATTCCTTACGAGTCAACGGGAATCTGCAAAACAAGTTCGGTCATCTTTCCAAATCCGAGTCCAACTAGGAATAGGAGTCCTATTCGGCCATGGAGGTGTTTTGGACGCCCCAAGCCTGGTTTTGGCCTCCTATTTCTCCTATAAATAGCTAGGGAGTCCCCCAGAATAACTTGGGTTTTGGTTATTTGATAGTTTAGCCTTTTGCTACTATTTTGAGTCTTTTAGACGTGCTCAACGGCCGCCTAACAAGCTCCTTGTATCGAAACCCTAACTTTTCAATACTTCATCTATATTTGCAATTTTAGATTGCTTTTGCCTTGTTCTTGCTTGTTCTTCGATTGCTTGCAGGAATTGATCTTCGTGATCAGGTTGATCGTGCCCACGGCAAGGTCAATAACCATCTGGAGTTGGTTTAGCGATTGCTAAGGCGCATCATCGTTGTACGTTGTAGTCGGATCGTCAAAGTTGTCTCCACCCAAATCGAAGGTTATCATTCTCATCGAAAGATCGGGACACCCAGTGTTACATCAAGTGGTATCAGAGCTTGATTGATCGGTGAGAATATCGCTGCCTTAGGTTAGTTTTGATTTCTGTCCTAAATTGAAAACTACTCCACAAAAATTCAACCTTTAGTTTCAATCTGTTATTTTAGTGAGTTTTGTTAGGTTTTGATCCATTAGAGTCCATGTTTTAGTTGCTGATCTTTCCTTTCCTTCGCGTAGCTTCAATTCTTCAATTCTGTCCAGTTTGGTATTTCAAGCATAATTTTCACATACGAACTCTGATTTTTGTGTTCTTGCACTCTATTGAAAGCTGAGGATATAAGCTTCAATTCCTTCCATAGTCAACCAATCAAATTCTGTGATCTTCAAACATTAATCTAGGCGACAAGTTTGCTGCCCTAGAAAAACATCACTACACCTACCTTTGGGAACCAATTCATCCTTTGTGAACACTTTGATCCTATTTGAGACTAGCTTGTTGATATTGCTTAGGGCTGCTCTACTTGATACATTGCACAATCTTCAGTTATCATATCATATTATCTTGTGACACCGAGTTAGGGATTCCAAAACTTTGTTCATACTAGTGTTGGCCGAAAGTCACCAAACCAAAGAAAAGAGAAAGAGCCAAAAGGCTATATAAAAAAAAAAGGAAAAGAAAAAGAAAATTGTGGCCGGTCACACTACATTGAGCAAAACCCTAATTTGTGTTTGTTACTTTTTATATTTTGCAATTTATTAATTAGTGAGCAATCTTGTGCCCTTTTTACATTCTCAAAGCAATAAGTTAGCGTCTCTCTACGACTTATGCAATAGAGCTTTTAGTGCATCACTTATATTTTATAGCTCATTCCTTGATTGCATAAGTGCCATTATCTTTGCGTGTGTGTTGCCTTCAAATTCACTTATATCTTTGAGATCGGCAACTAGGGCTTGTGATTTCTAGTTTGGATCATTACTTATCATTACAATAACTAGAATTATCAGATTGCATAGGAAATAAATATTGCCTATCCAAGCTCCACATCCAACTTCGTACTTCTGTTCGGTCCCTTGGTAATCGCTTTATCAAAGCTTCGGAGAACTTTTGACCACGCCAACGGCCGTCAACACCTGCTGCATGTAAGAACTTGTAAGAGCTTTGGTTATAGGCTTGAATGTTGAGAGAATTGCCAACACCTCCTTGTAGTTGATAGGAACATTATACTTGTTATATTGTTTTCTTGTCTTCTACTAACCATGTTAGGTGATGAGAATTCGATGCATCACTCTCCACGCGCAAAGGGAATTGTTGCTAGAATGTCCCTGCAAGAAGACCGCCTCCGGTCTATCGAGACCGCTCAGAGAGTTGCTAACACTAATCTTGCTACTATTTTGTCTAGACTTGATACGCTTGTGCAGTCGCCTTAACTTCCAATCCTCTACCTCATCTTCTAAGCAACAAAAATGGCATACTACATGCTCAGGTACATGTTGATGATGATTCCCTACATAAGGTTAAATTCGCCATTCCACCTTTTAATGGTCATTATGATCCTGATGCCTATATTAATTGGGAGATAGCAGTAGACAAAGAATTTGGCAAGTATGATTTGTCTGAAAATGAAAAGATTAGGATTCTTTGCTAGTGTGCTAAATGAATATGCATTAACATGGTGGAAACATATTTGTAGAAAAGAGAGAAAACCTAAAAATTGGAAGGCCATGAAAAGACTTATGAGAATTGATTATGTTCCTGAATATCATACTGAATTTTTATATACTAGACTCCAATGCTTGAAACAAGGAAATAAGTACGTTAAGGAATACTATGAATGATTGCAAAATCATTTGTTGCGTTGTGGTTTAGATGAAGGTGAAGAAGCAACAGAGCTTAGGTTCATACGTGGACTTAATCAAGAAATTCAAGATGCTCTTATTAATGAAACATATAGTTCTCTTTCAGAATTAGTTGTATGTGCTTATAGAGTTGAAAATATGCTTGCTGAATCCTTGAAAGAATCATTAGCTTCATTTGAGGCGCCCATTGTTGCACCTTCTTTTGTAGCTAACATTTTGCAGAAAAGTGAGCACCATCGAGAGAATGATGTAGAAGAGCATATGGAGAAAGAAACGATCAGTACTACCCCATGTATATGTGAAGAGATAATAGTTGAAGAAACACCTACAACAAATTGATGAGAACTTACAAGGTAATGTAACAGGTATGGACTTTACACATGGAGAAGATAATTTTGAAGAGCAAAAACTATCCACAAATCATGCTATCGTAGAGCAACTAATAGTGGAACCAATTGCTGATTTTGCTTTGTTACAAGATGATTTGCTTGCTATTTCTTGTGATAAAGAAGAGTTGTGTGATAATACTTCACTTATATCAATGACACAACTAGCAAATGGACATGTCACCTTTGTTAACACACTAGACACTTATGCTGAAAATAAACATGTCATTCACATCACAAGCGAAAATGATGAGTTGCAATTGATGTCTTCTTTATATACATTAGGCTACATTGAATTTGATGTTCCTTGTGATCTGAATTATTTAGAGGAGAGCCTTTTTGTACATTTTGATTTGTTATGGTTATTGCGAAATATCTTTTATGTTATTGGCAAAAATAGTGAGAAAGGAGAGTATAAAGCACATCGAGTTTACATTTGTTCAGATTTTAAACCTCCGTTTGCAATGCAACAATGTCATCAATTTAATAATTGCCATATCACTAATCATGTCAGACCAAGTACATTTGGTTCCATTCACAAGTCACATGATAGTTTTCAAGAAAGGGAGGATACGATTGATAGAAATTCTCGATCCATTGATTTCATTGCAAATGTGCATATTGCTTTGTTTCCTGTCATTACTAACATTTCACAGGACAATATGATGGAGTCGAGGACGACTCCACTTCAAGAAAGGGAGGATGATGAGACCATGCTCAGAACTAACACTGCATACATATGGTCATCACCAAGTATTGCTACAGTTATATCAACTGCATGGTTTCATCGACCCCCACCTTGGCCAGGACCATTAAGTTGGCGACACTTCACAGCATCCTCTACTTCGTATACAACTACTACGATGCCTCCATCTGCATGGCTTTATCGACCCCCACCTTGGCCATCCTTCTACATCTTCGTCGGTTCAAGGACCATTGACTCGAGCTCGAGCCCGTCAAATGAATTATCAGATCTAAAGACAAACTTGGGAGAAGATGATGAACTTGAGTCGAGGACGACTCAAATGCAAGAAGGGGAGGATGATGAGGACATCACTACCATGCATACGGCCATGCCTACAAACCCAATTGAAGCCAACAATGTAATACAAGGGCCAATTACTCGAGCTCGCGCACGTCAATTCAATTACCAGGTGAATGCATTCCTCGGGTCGCATACAAATAATTTAATGAATGGAATGCTATTTAATCCTTGTGATGATTTTATTGTCCTTAGGAACCAAGGAGAAGGACTCCCAAACGTCAAGCATGAAGCCAATTCTTCCGGTGCACAAGTTCAACTCGGATTCGGCCTCCGGGACAGCACCAACTTCAAATGACCATAACTTTTGATCCACAAGGGTGTTTGAGGTCTATGAGTACTGGTTTGAAAGTTTTCGACATCCTCTTTCCAATGGATCTGGCCCCACCTCCAAATTCCTTACGAGTCAACGGGAATCTGCAAAACAAGTTCAACTCGGATTCGGCCTCTGGGACAGCACCAACTTCAAATGACCATAACTTTTGATCCACAAGGGTGTTTCAGGTCTATGAGTACTGGTTTGAAAGGTCTCGTCGTCCTCTTTCCAACGGATCCGGCCTCATGTCCAAATTCCTTACGAGTCAACGGGAATCTGCAAAACAAGTTCGGTCATCTTTCCAAATCCAAGTCCAACTAGGAATAGGAGTCCTATTCGGCCATGGAGGTGTTTTGGACGCCCCAAGCCTGGTTTTGGCCTCCTATTTCTCCTATAAATAGCTAGGGAGTCCCCTAGAATAACTTGGGTTTTGGTTATTTGATAGTTTAGCCTTTTGCTATTATTTTGAGTCTTTTAGACGTGCTCAACGGCCGCCTAACAAGCTCCTTGTATCGAAACCCTAACTTTTCAATACTTCATCTATATTTGCAATTTTAGATTGCTTTTGCCTTGTTCTTGCTTGTTCTTCGATTGCTTGCAGGAATTGATCTTCGTGATCAGGTTGATCGTGTCCACGGCAAGGTCAATAACCATCTGGAGTTGGTTTAGCGATTGCTAAGGCGCATCGTCGTTGTACGTTGTAGTCGGATCGTCAAAGTCGTCTCCACCCAAATCGAAGGTTATCATTCTCATCGAAAGATCGGGACACCTAGTGTTACATCACTAGGTATTAAATAATTGACGGAGATTCATAACTTACATAAATCCTCAACTTCCGGTGAGGTCCCTGGTGGTACGCTGTGGTGGAGAGATTGGCATGTATACAACACAACCAAATTTTCGCAGATGGAAAATACTTCATTCTTTTTCACGCACTTATGATGTGCAGTTTGTCTGAGTTGAATTAATACCTGAAGGATCGAGATGGCGATCAGAGGAGGTGAATGATCCCAAATAAAATCATCCCCTACTCAATGTACTCCAAATAATCCCGCAAGGAAACCGGTGCTCCTCAAATTCGCAAAACTCGCAAAAACCAGAACGACTAGACAACTATGTGTATCCCTAGCTTGCATAGATGAGAACCATGAATTATGTGAGGGATTTTTAAATCACAATCTTGGTTTTAAAGTATCTAAAACAAAGAGGAATCAATTCAAATACTTCTTTTCTAAAAGAGATCAAGCCAAATCACAAAAGCCTCTTTTAGAAAAGCAAAAGCAGTTTTTTCAGGAATTGTCCTCACTTGGAGTAGGTGGTTGGTGGACTTATGTTGCACCAAAATTTTTGGGAAATTTTAAAACTATGAGCAGATGAGTCACGAAACAGTCCACCAAAAATTAGCTCCAACATCCTTGTACAAAAATCAATAAAAATCAAGGACTACAGATAGTCAGGAACTTCAATCAGGAATTTTGGGGCTTGGTTTTCACCTCATAGCTCCCAAACGGTGCAACCAGTGGACTCAAAATTTTTTCCATAGATAGATATATGAGTCACGCACCTTCTCCAGCAAGAATCACTAAAAAATGATTTTTCTAAATTTTTCTAAAAATCGAAGGCTGCCTGCTGCGTGAAGAACAAGTTCATGATAGATTTGCAATCTTGATATAAACTTGATCTCTAGTCTATCCTAGGGTGCAAGAAAGATGTAAAACCAAATGAGCACCCTCAAGACATCCTTGATCAATAGCATTTAGAAGGAGAGGAGGCAAATCCAAATTGCGAGAAAGTAAATTGCGAGAATTTACATGCGGGAAAGTAAATGCTGAATTTAAATTGCATAAAGTATAGACATAATGTAAATGCGGAATTTTAATTCACAGTAATGTAAAGAAAATCTTTGTATTTTCTGGCTGGAAGATTTACAAAGCCTCACTTCATGTGGGCAAAGCTGAAAGGAGCAACTGAAACCTTCAAGTGAGGGAGTGCACCCCTCCCTCTATATTTATACTACTCTTGGGCCACCTACCACCCTTGGATGAGTCCCAAACCCTAAAGCACTCCACCATGGGCTAGGATTAACCCACTCACTCCACCCCCACACATGGGCTTTACATGCGCCACATAGGCCATACAAGGGTGTTAAATAAAACCAGGTCAATCCGATGCAACGGGCCTTCATCCGCCGGACTTGACCGCTCCGTTTCCGCCTCTTTGAGCCTCCAACCTGAACCAAAAACCTTGAGTCACCTCAAGCCCATTCCCTTGATGACGCTTGGCTGGTGGAGCATCAATCGTCAAGTCACGGGTAGGCGGGTCCTCCGGAACAGGCGCTGTTGGTGGTGGTGCTACTGGCTGTGCCACCTACACAGGAGCCGGTGGTGGAAGTAAACGTGTGTCCCTCCTCTCCTCCAGGAGCTGACGGTTCTCCTCTCTCACTGCAGTCAATGCCCGGCGTTAATCCTGCAGCTCGCCGGTGATCCGCACATAGGCCTCATCCTGAGCCTGGATGAGGGACCCCATGTGCACAACTGTCGGGTCGGCCTCCTGCTCGAGACTCCCAAACTGGCTGAAGCTCCTCCCGATCTGGAAGCGGGGAAAAAGGCAATACGGGGAGTCCTCTAGCCGAACACGGTAGGTTTCCCCCAATTGGAGAATGGCCTTCCTGGCAGCATCCTGCAGCGCATGTGCCAGCACCACCCTCTCCGCTGTAAAGTAAAGTGGCCGATCCTCTGCTAGGACTCGACTCCTCGCAAAGACCAGCAACCGGGCCTGCCACCAGTCCTGGCCAAGGCCGGGTACGAACGAGTAGCGATACTCAGGACGATGGGGAAACCACAACTCCTGAAGCATGAGCGACAGCTCCTCATAGAAGCCTCCAGCCTGTGAGGCAAAAGTGGTGACAGCAGGTATCTACAAATTTTGAAACAAGTGGGATTAGTAAACAAATTTTACATAAAGGATAAGATAAGCTCAAGACACTAAGACAGGGGAGATAGAAGCAAAGGAACTTAAATTTTTGTAAGTATATTTTTATGAAAATACTAGTCCTCAAGGCTTTGCCATTCTAACTAGGTCACGTCCTACAGTCATCCAGGCTCTGATACCACCGCTGTGAGACCCCGGATCAGCTATCCGAAATCTCCTGTGTATTTCCGTACTAGTCCCAGATCAGTAGCTAGTCCACACAGTCAACAGTGATACTTCATTGCCGAACATAACGAAATTGTAACATAAATAATAAAGTATGGGCCACATGGCCACTTATTACAATACTCGGTCACGAGACCGGAGACACGACAGCAGAAGCCACACGACAAAAAGGCGAAAACCAACAACACCACAGGTGACGATAAGAAGCGTGACTAGTCTTCCAGGCGCTCTTCTTCGCACTCCTCGGGGTAGAACTCACCGGCTTCAACGGCGTCCTGGTAGTACTCCGATGATAACATGTTGTGTAGCACATGAGTACAAAAGTAATCAGCAAGTCGGGGAAGATATGCATATGTAGGGCTTTCCAAAGGAAGGCTTAATACGGTTCATTTGCATAAAGCCAAGTTTCATCAAATCATACCTAAGTATAATTTTCATAAAGCACATTTTAACAATTATTTTAGCAATTGAATTATTTAATATTTCGGTGAAGGTTCTATCCACCATCACCAATATAAAAGCTCTAACCGCCACCTTTTAAAAGATTAAGTTTAATCACATATGACTCTTTCCGTCATGGTATAAAACAGGTTCTTTCCACCTTGTTGGCTCAATCCGCCATTAAACATCCGAGAGTTCTAACCACTCCCGAATCCCAAAACAAAGCACCGTTTAATTTTAAAACCAAAACCAAAGTCTACCAATATGAAAGCATTTCTCGCTTTGCCCTTGACCGTATGCACGGCTATTCGAATAGTTTTAACTCTGCAGAGGTGTACAACTTTACCCATAAGACTTGATCATCTATTGATGCCATGCAATTAACACACTTCCTTTGGTGTGTCGGCAGAGAAATCATGACAAGGTCTTTACAATGTATACGCCCAACCCGACCCACCAGCTGAGGTTTCACCGCTGTTAGGGTTCTATCCACCCAATACAGAAGCCCCCTCTTGCGCCGTGTGACAAAAACAGTCTTGCCTCTATCCGACACTCACATTCCACCATTCGGTGAGTCTAAGTTAGGTTTCTACAAATTATTTGCCAGGCCGTACCATTATAGACATGTGGTAGTACGGTTATGCTTAGAATGGACAATCATAAGCGTCGGTCCTTAATTGACTTGGGGCGGTACTTCCACAATGAAAACTAGCGCTCATTCCGCACCCACCCGACAATCCAATCCGCCCAAGTCCAAATCCTTTTTCATTTTATTTTTATTTTATTAAAACAGTACCAAAAGCTTTACAATATCTTCCAAATCATACCTTAAATCATAATTTTGCATAATCCCACCCGTGGGTCATTTTCATCAATTTCGGCCCAAAGCAATTCTACCGTACTATTCAACAAAGGTCACCATATACAATAATCATGGCATAGCAAAAGTCCTAGGGTTACAAATGGATGTGGACATCAATATTTAAGGGGTGGATCACAATTCGGAAAAGCTAAGGAGCTATATTTGACATACGATGATAAAACATAGCAATGCATGTTAAAACAATCGTAAATCATTTGCAATCATGGGATCAATATGCATTAAGGGACTTGCCTTCGGTCGCCGCGAGGTCGTCGAACGCTTGAAGTCCGGCGGCGGGGTCGGCGGACTCGGTCGGATCGGCGACTACACGCAAAACGGAGAAACAAATAAATAACCAGAAAATAAATAAATTACAAAAATTACAAAAGTAGTACTGGCAGGTAGGTATTGATTTTAGATGAATTTAGGAATTTGAACGGAGTCGATCGGAGTTCGGATGGAAAAGATATGAGCTTCCGAAGTTCGAAAACCCTGGAAAATGGAAAAACGAGGAATATTCCCAGAATATTCCTTTCTCTGATTTTTCTGAATTTTCGATGACATTTTTAGTCTTTGATATGTGGGACCCCATGGTCATCCTCATGGAGCCAAAGAGTAGGGGAGCTTGAGCTCCCCCATGGGCGGCGGCGGTAGGGGCGGCCAGGCCGGCTGGTGGCGGCGGCGACGCCGAGCGGCGGCGGCTGGTCGGCAGCGGCGCTGGCGATCGCGCGGGCCGGCGAGGTGGCAGGGAGCGGCGGCGGCTCACGGAGGCGCCGACCAGCGGCACGGCCAGGCCGTAAGGCGCGGCGCATCGGGCGACGGCGGCGCCACGGTGGTGAGGAGCGGGTGGTAGCGGGCTGCGATGCCGGTGGTGCGGGGGCGGCGGCCGAGCAGCGGCGACGGCGAGGCAGCGGCGACCCATGAGCATGCCCAAAAACAGAGAACTCCATTTTTTTTTCCAAAAACTCGAATTTTCATAAAAAATTTGTATATGACCACCACAACTAATTGTAGAATCATCTAAAGGACATCCTAAAGAGCTTAGGGATGGAAGGAATTTAACAATTGCTCATCGGAGACAAAGAAATTGATGAAAATTGACGATTCGACCGAAGCAACAAAACTCCAAAATTTGTCTTCAATTCTTGATGAAACCTAAAATTGATGGATGAATTAGAAACTAGACCTCCCCACGATCACAAGGAAACAAACGGAGTGGAGATCGACCCACCGGAGAGGAAGTTAGAGGGATGAACTCGAAGAACTTCGAAAACGCGACTTCCTTGTCGGTTTCTGCGATCTCCTGGACAAACGGCGCGGAGTCGCTAAAGAGGAATGACACCACTGTAAAGAGCACTCCCCTACGGAGATTTGAGAGGTGGTGGTGCGCCGTTTGGAGTTGAAACGGCCGAGTTATTGCCCATGAAGTCGATTTCGGTTTTTGCTTAATGCGGCAGTTTCCGGCGAGATTTGGGGTTAATAATGATGGGGAATGGAAGGGATTCGTCGTCACAGATTCAACGGACTCGACCGTTCGTAATTTAGAGGTGTGTGGAAGGAGTTATGGGCATTTGAATGGAGGAAAGTGGGTATGGAAGCTTCCTCCATTGTTGCCTAGCAAAACCATCGTGCATGTCCAAAGGTTGAAGAAGATGAACATTGTAGCGCCACGTGTCACCTCCTCATTGGCCGATGTTTACGCGAAAGTGACGCCCTAGAGAAAAATTAGCAAAAATGGTCTAAAAATTCCGGAAAAATTCCTAGACCCATTTTGGAATATTTGGAACCCAATAAAATTGGTTTCGCGGAATTTAGATGAAATTTGTGGATTTGAATATTCTGGAGCGAATAGTGGGCATTAAACAAAAGCCGCGCGAGATAAAATACCAGAGAGCTTCCAAAAATCTTGGAACAATTCCCAAAATGTTTTTAGAATATTTGGGACTTAATGCAATAGGTTCCATGATTTTTGGAGAATTTTTGGACTCGAGTGAAATTTCGGGTACTGGCGGGAATCTGGAGATTCGATTTTTCGAACGGAAGGGAATTGAATTCCGATTTTGGATAGGAAAGGATGCCAGGTTAACATAAACACCAAGGAAACTCCAACTTTTGAATTTACTTAATTTAAATTAGATTTTTTTCCAGAAAGCGGAACTGAGGATGTTACAAACCTACCCCCCTTAGAGAGAATCTCGTCCCCGAGATTCGGACGGAGAAAGAAAGAGATCGGGAAACTCTGCTCGAAGATCTTCTTCACGCTCCCAAGTAGCTTCCTTCTCAGAATGGTTACTCCACTGAACCTTGCACAATTTGATCACACGACTTCGGGTTCGGCGCTCAGCTTGATCCAAAATTCTGACGGAAAACTCTGGATACGACAGGTCTTCTTTTAGCTTCATTTCTTCCAATGGCATCTGATGCTCGGGTACTCTGAGACACTTTTTCAAATGAGACACATGGAAGACATCATGTACCCCGAACAGCTGGGGAGGTAGCTCCAACTTATAAGCCACTTCTCCTCTTCTGGCAACCACTGGGAATGGACCAATGTAGCGGAGCGCTAACTTCCCACTAACTCTGAATCGGCGCATACCCTTTAGAGGTGAAACTTTCAGATACACATGGTCACCAGGCGTGAAGCTTAATTCGCGTCGACGGTTATCAGCATAACTTTTCTGTCTTGACTGGGTGGTCTTCAGATTTGCGCGGATCTGTCTGACCTGCTCTTCGGCTTCTTTCAGAATATCAGGTCCAATGATTTGTCCACCATCGGTCTCTTTCCAATACAAGGGGGTTCGGTATTTCCTTCTGTACAGAGCTTCAAAAGACGCCATCTTCAGACTGGCTTGATAACTGTTATTATACGAAACTCCGCATAGGGCAAATTCTGATCCCACGAACCTCTATAAGTCAAAGCACCAGCTCTCAACATATCTTCTAAAATTTGATTTATTCTTTCTGTCTGTCCATCTGTCTGGGGATGGTAAGCAGTACTGAAATTCAAATTCATGCCCAAAACCTCATGTAACTTTTTCCAAAACCTCGAGGTAAACTGAGATCCTCGATCAGACACTATCTTTTTCGGCACACCATGCAAACATACAATCTTGGCCATATATAACTCTGCGAGCTTGTCGCCGGAATAGGTGGTCTTCACTGGAATAAAATGCGCCCCTTTTGTTAACCTATCCACAATGACCCAAATGGAATCATACCCAGATTTGGTTTTGGGTAATCCCGTAATAAAATCCATTCCAATTTCTTCCCATTTCCAGACAGGAACTTGCAAAGGCTGCAATAGACCGGCTAGTTTCTGATGTTTGGCTTTGACCAACTGGCAAACATCACAACGTGCCACGAAGTCAGCAACTTCTTTCTTCATATTGGACCACCAATACTTTTCTTTCAAATCCGCATACATCTTGGTACCTCCCGGATGAATGGAATATACTGAATCATGAGCTTCTTTCAAGACCACATCCTTGATTTCTTCTTGGTTGGGGACTACTATTCTTTTCCCGAACCAAACCGTACCTTTTTCATCTTCCAAGAATCCTGGGTGTTTCCCTTTCTTGAAGCCATCTTTTAGGTTTGCAATACCCTTATCATTCTTTTGAGCCTCTCTGATATGGTTTTCTAGGGTCGATTTCACTTCAATATTGAAGATACAACCTTCATTTACCAATTCCAAGTTAAGGCGTTGGAATTCCTCGTGAAGAGTTGGCTGACTTTCATGTACCCTAATGTTGTTGCAGTAACCCTTCCGGCTTAATGCATTCGCAACAACATTAGCTTTTTCAGGGTGGTAATGGATTCCAACATTATAATCTTTTACCAGTTCCAATCATCTCCTCTGCCTCAAATTGAGATCGGATTGGGTGAAAATGTACTTTAAACTCTTGTGATCCGTATAGATCTCACACCTATTGTCGATCAGGTAATGCCTCCGAATCTTGAGTGCATGCACAACTGCGGCTAACTCCAAGTCATGAGTGGGATAGTTTTCTTCATGAGGTCGCAGTTGTCTTGAAGCATAGGCTATAACTTTTCCTTCTTGCATCAAAACACATCCAAGACCTTGTTTTGAAGCATTACAGTACACTTCGAAATCCTTATGGATATCTGGCAAAACAACCACTGGGGCTGAAGTTAACCTCTTCTTCAACTCCTGAAAACTTTGATCACAAGATTTAGTCCATTCAAACTTCTTTTCCTTCTTCAGAAGCTGGGTAAGAGGTCTGGCTATCTTCGAGAAACCTTCAATGAATCTTCGATAATATCCAGCTAATCCCAGAAAACTTCTGATATCCGGGACTGACTTTGGTTGCTTCCAATCTAAAACATCCCTCACTTTAGCAGGATCTACTGCTACTCCTCCAGCAGAAATAACATGACCCAGGAAAGAAACTTCTTTCAACCAAAAATCACATTTGCTAAACTTAGCATACAGCTGGTGCTCCCTTAACTTTTCCAAGACTATCTTCAGATGGTCTTCATGTTCTTTTCGACTCTTGGAATAGACAAGAATGTTGTCAATGAAGACTACAACAAACTTGTCTAAATATTCCATGAACACCTTATTCATCAGATTCATGAAATAGGAAGGGGCATTGATTAATCCGAAGGACATTATTGTAAACTCGTACAATCCATATCTGGTAGTGAAGGCTGTCTTCGGAATATCTTCTTTCCTTATCTTCAGCTGATGATATCCGGACCTTAAATCTATTTTAGAGAAGACTTGAGCTCCTTTCAACTGATCAAACAAGTCATCTATCTGAGGCAACGGATACTTGTTCTTGAAGGTCACCTCATTCAAAGATCTGTAGTCTATGTACATCCTCAGACTACCATCCTTCTTTGTGACGAAGATTACTGGCGATCCCCAAGGCGACAAACTGGGCCTGATGAATCCTTTCTCTTGTAGTTCTTCAATCTGTTTCTTAATTTCGACTAACTCATTGGAAGGTAGCTAGTAAGGCCTCTTTGAGATCGGAGCCGTACCAGGTACAAGCTCAATCACAAACTCAATATCCTGGTCTGGTGGCATACCAGGCAAATCTTCTGGAAACACATCCGGGTACTCATTGACTATCGGCACATTTTCCAAAGACGTCCCCTTCAGACGGTTCAGGGTACTACCCCCCTTAGAGGAAAGACTAGACAAGAACTCCACTCTAATCCCCTCAGGGTTGGTAAGAGAAATAGCTCTACTAGCACAGTCTATCTGACACTTGTACTTGGTTAACAAATCCATTCCAAGGATTACTTCTATACCCTTAGTATCCAATAAGATTAAGTTCGCTAGGAACTTTACCCCTTTTATAATAATATCCATTTTCGGGCAAACAGCAGTTGTTCGTAATTCTTTACTAGGGGATTGAACTAATAAAGGGTTTTTTAACTGAACTGTATCCCAATCATGCTTTTTAACCAAGTAAGAATCAAACAGAACTGAAGCAGGTACTGAGTTGACGAAGAACTTACCATAAACCACATCTGGCGCATCTTGAGCCTCCTCAGCAGTGATGTGGTTCACACGCCCTCTTCCGGCAGTCCTAGGCGTGCGCGGGGTCTGCGGGGTACCTCTCCCTTGAGCTGGTGCAGGAGCACGGGCTGGTGTAGATCCCAAGTTAAACCTCACTGGGGTCACCGGCTGACGCTTCTGCGGGCAATTGTTGGCATAGTGTCCCATCTCTCTGCAGTTGAAACATTGAACTCCTGCCATTGCAGTACTGCTCTTCTAGGCTTGATTGCCTGCATTGCCGGCAGGGGCTTGACCAATTGGGCGGGGGGTGGACATTGGGGTCCTAGCGACATTAGGGACTGCTAGCCTGCTGCTGGAAGGTGCGGGGCCTGGAGCTGCTGGCACCTCGCTGGCTCTGGAACACCATCTTCCGCTTTCGCGATTCAAACAGCTGACGTTGAGCATCCTCCTGAATCAAAGCTTTATTCACCATGTGCTGGAATGAAGGAAAGTTGTTCGATACCAGCTGAACCTTCAGATTAGGGTCAAGACCCTCCATGAAACGCCAAATCTTGGCCTCATCGATTCATGACATCAAGAAATGTGATAGCGAGAGTTGGGTGAAGCGATTCAGGTACTCCGACACAGATAAGTTCCCTTGTTGCAGCTTGTGGAACTCACGTCGTTTCATCTCCATGAGGCCCTTCGGGATATGGGTGGCTCGGAAGGCTTCCACAAACTCATCCCAACCAATGTTTTGAGCATCCTCATGGGCAGCATAATAATTTTCCCACCAATTCGCTGTTGTGCCCTTCAGCTGGTGCGAAGCAAACCTGATACTCTCAAGGTCATCACATTGAGCCAGGTGGAGCTTCCTTTCCACCTCCTTCAGCCAGTCATCCACCTCCAACGGATCCACAGATCCAGCAAAAGTCGGAGGTCGGGTCCTCATGAACTCTCCAAACTTAGATTGAGGCGGCTCCGCTGCGGCCTGAGCTGGTGCAGCCTGCGGTTGGTTGAGGACATTCTGGGCTAATGCTTGAAGAAGTTGAACTTGCATCACCGTCATCTGTTCCAGATTTGGCGGCTGATTCGGGGGTGGAGGTGGCGGTGGGTCCTGTTGTTCGGTAGGTGGTTGTACATTCCCTTGTTCCTGCTGCTACTGCTCCATCTGTTCTTCTACTTGGAACTGCCCACGACCACGACCGCGACCACGGCCTCTACCGCGGCCTCTTCCTCTTCCACGACCACGGCCTGGGTTCTCCATCTGAACTACTGACGAGGAAAGCACAAGGAAGAAAGGAAGAGCAAAGATAAGAAACAGGGGACTAGCAACATCCACAACGAGAAAAGCACACGACAGAAGGGAAAAACCAACTGAACTCCAATTAAAACAAAATAGTTTTAGGGATGGCTGTATCACAAATGCCTAAGAGCACGATACAACCCAACAAGCACTTATTCATCGTTCTAAGCGAAGCAAAGTCAAGGCCCTCCAGACTAGAACATCTAGGAACTCGCATCGCTAACGAAGACACGCGGGGACGGGTCCTCCTCCTCCTCCTCGCTCCTGCTGCGGGAAGGGGTAGCTGAAGAAGAAGGTCCTGCACCTCTAGGGGCGGCCAAGAAGCTCAGAGACACCCCCAAAGGTGACTGGCGCCGAACTGATTTGCGCGTGATGGTGCGAAGCTTCAGGCCTTGATGACGCTAGGCTGGTGGAGCGTCGATCGTCAAGTCGCGAGTAGGCGGGTCCTCCGGAACAGGCGCTGGTGGTGGTGGTGCTCCTAGCTGTGCCACCTACACAGGAGCCGGTGGTGGAAGTAAACGTGCGTCCCTCCTATCCTCCAGGAGCTGACGGTTCTCCTCTCTCACTGCAGTCAATGCCCGGCGTAAATCCTGCAGCTCGCCGGTGATCCGCACATAGGCCTCATCCTGAGCCTGGATGAGGGACCCCATGTGCACAACTGTCGGGTCGGCCTCCTGCTCGAGACTCCCAAACTAGCTGAAGCTCCTCCCGATCTGGAAGCGGGGAAAAAGGCAGTACGGGGAGTCCTCTAGTCGAGCACGGTAGGTTTCCCCCAATTGGAGAATGGCCTTCTTGGCAGCATCCTGCAGCGCATGTGCCAGCACCATCCTCTCCGCTGTAAAGTAAAGTGGCCAATCCTCTGCTAGGACTCGACTCCTCGCAAAGACCAGCAACCGGACCTGCCACTAGTCCTGGCCAAGGCCGGGTACGAACGAGTAGCGATACTCAGGACGATGGGGAAACCACAACTCCTGAAGCATCAGCGACAGCTCCTCACAGAAGCCTCCAGCCTGTGAGGCAAAAGTGGTGACAGCAGGTATCTACAAATTTTGAAACAAGTGGGATTAGTAAACAAATTTTACATAAAGGATAAGATAAGCTCAAGACACTAAGATAGGGGAGATAGAAGCAAAGGAACTTAAATTTTTGTAAGTATATTTTTATGAAAATACTAGTCCTTAAGGCTTTGCCATTCTAACTAGGTCACGTCCTACAGTCATTCAGGCTCTGATGCCACCGCTGTGAGACCCCGGATCAGCTATCCGAAATCTCCTGTGTATTTCCGTACTAGTCCCAGATCAGTAGCTAGTAAACAGTCAACAGTGATACTTCATTGCAGAACATAACGAAATTGTAACATAAATAATAAAGTATGGGCCACATGGCCACTTATTACAATACTCGGTCACGAGACCGGAGACACGACAGCAGAAGCCACACGACAAAAAGGCGAAAATCAACAACACCACAGGCGACGACAAGAAGCGCGACTAGTCTTCCAGGCGCTCTTCCTCGCACTCCTCGGGGTAGAACTCACCGTCTTCAACGGCGTCCTGGTAGTACTCTGATGATAACATGTTGTGTAGCACGTGAGTACAAAAGTACTCAGCAAGTCGGGGAAGATATGCATATGTAGGGCTTTCCAAAGGAAGGCTTAATACGGTTCATTTGCATAAAGCCAAGTTTCATCAAATCATACCTAAGTATAATTTTCATAAAGCACATTTTAACAATTATTTTAGCAATTGAATTATTTAATATTTCGGTGAAGGTTCTATCCACCATCACCAATATAAAAGCTCTAACCGCCACCTTTTAAAAGATTAAGTTTAATCACATATGACTCTTTCCGTCACGATATAAAACAGGTTCTTTCCACCTTGTTGGCTCAATCCGCCATTAAACATCCGAGAGTTCTAACCACTCCCGAATCCCAAAACAAAACACCGTTTAATTTTAAAACCAAAACCAAAGTCTACCATTATGAAAGCATTCCTCGCTTTGCCCTTGACCGTAGGCACGGCTATTCGAATAGTTTTAACTCTGTAGAGGTGTACAACTTTACCCACAAGACATGATTGTCTCTTGATGCCATGCAATTAACACACTTCCTTTGGTGTGTCGGCAGAGAGATCATGACAAGGCCTTTACAATGTATACGCCTAACCCGACCCACCCGCTGAGGTTTCACCGCTGTTTGGGTTCTATCCACCCAATACAGAAGCCCCCTCTTGCGCCGTGTGAGAAAAACAGTCTTGCCTCTATCCGGCACTCACATTCCACCATTCGGTGAGTCTAAGTTAGGTTTCTACAAATTATTTAGCCAGGCCGTACCATTATAGACATGTGGTAGTACGGTTATGCTTAGAATGGACAATCATAAGCGTCGGTCCTTAATTGACTTGGCGCGGTACTTGCACAATGAAAACTAGTGCTCATTCCGCACCCACCCGACAATCCAATCCGCCCAAGTCCAAATCCTTTTTCATTTTATTTTTATTTTATTAAAACAGTACCAAAAGCTTTACAATATCTTCCAAATCATACCTTAAATCATAATTTTGCATAATCCCACCCGTGGGTCATTTTCATCAATTTCGGCCCTAAGCAATTCTACCGTACTATTCAACAAAGGTCACCATATACGATAATCATGGCATAGCAAAAGTCCTAGGGTTACAAATGGATGTGGACATCAATATTCAAGGGTTGATCACAATTCGGAATAGTTAAGGAGCTATATGTCTATTTGACATACGATGATAAAACATAGCAATGCATGTTAAAACAATTGTAAATCATTTGCAATCATGGGATCAATATGCGTCAAGGGACTTGCCTTCGGTCGCCGCGAGGTTGTCGAACGCTTGAAGTCCGACGGCGGGGTCGGCGGACTCGGTCGGATCGACGACTACACGCAAAACGGTGCAACAAATAAATAACCAGAAAATAAATAAAATCCAAAAATTACAAAAGTAGTACTGGCAGGTAGGTATTGATTTTAGATGAATTTAGGAATTTGAACGGAGTCGATCGGAGTTCGGACAGAAAAGATATGAGCTTCCGAAGTTCGAAAACCCTGGAAAATGGAAAAAACGAGTAATATTCCCGGAATATTCCTTTCTATGATTTTTCTGAATTTTGGATGACATTTTTAGTCTTTGACATGTGGGACCCTATGGTCATCCTCATGGAAGTTCTTCCTCATGGAGCCAAAGAGCAGGGGAGCTTGAGCTCCCCCATGGGCGCCGACGGTAGGGCGCTGTGCCGGCCGGCTGGGCGGGCGGCGACGCCGAGGAGCGGCTGGCGCAGAGGCGGCGGAGGCGTAACGCGGCATGGCGGGCGGCGGCGGGTGGCCGGGCCGAGGCGACGGCGCAAGATCGGGGCACGGGCGGCGCCGGGCGCTGGGGAGCGCCGAGAGCGGGCGGCCACGGCGCGAAAGTGCGAGCGACGGCCGGGCGGCGTCCACGTGGCCGGAGGCCGGCGGCGACGCATGAGCAAGCCCAAAAAACAGAGAACTCCATTTTTTTTCCAAAAACTCGAATTTTCACAAAAATTTTGAATATGACCACCACAACTAATTGTAGAATCATCTAAAGGACATCCTAAAGAGCTTAGGGATGGAAGGAATTGAACAATTGCTCACCGGCCGAAGTAACAAAACTCCGAAATTCATCTTCAATTCTTGATGAAACCTAAAATTGATGGATAAATTAGAAACTAAACCTCCCCACGATCACAAGGAAACAAACGGAGTGGAGATTGACCCACCGGAGAGGAAGTTAGAGGGATGAACTCGAAGAACTTCGAAAACGTGACTTCCTCGTCAGTTTCTTTGATCTCTTGGACAAACGGCGTAGAGAGGCTAAAGAGGAATGACACCACTGGAAAGAGCACTCCCCTACGAAGATTTGAGAGGTGGTGGTGCGCCGTTTGGTGTTGAAACGGCCGAGTTATTGTCCATGAAGTCGATTTCGGTTTTTGCTTAATGCGGCGGTTTCCGGCGAGATTTGGGGTTAATAATGATGGGGAATGGAAGGGATTCATCGTCACGGATTCAACGAACTCGACCGTTCGTAATTTAGAGGTGTGTGGAAGGAGTTATGGGCATTTGAATGGAGGAAAGTGGGTATGGAAGCTTCCTCCATTGTTGCCTGGCAAAATCATCGTGCATGTCCAAAGGTTGAAGAAGATGAACACTGTAGCGCCACGTGTCACCTCCTCATTGGCCGATGTTTACGCGAAAGTGACGCCCTAGAGAAAAATTAGCAAAAATGGTCTAAAAATTTCGAAAAAAATTCCTAGACCCATTTTGGAATATTTGGAACCCAATAAAATTGGTTTTGCGGAATTTGGATGAAATTTGTGGATTTGAATATTCTGGAGCGAATAGCGGGCATTAAACAAAAGCCGCGCGATATAAAATACTAGAGAGCTTCCAAAAATCTTGGAACAATTCCCAAAATGTTTTTAGAATAATTGGGACCTAATGCAACAGGTTCCATGATTTTTGGAGCATTTTTGGACTCGGGTGAAATTTCGGGTACTGGCGGGAATCTGGAAATTCAATTTTTCGAATGGAAGGGAATTGAATTCCGATAATGGATAGGAAAGGATGCCAGGTTAACATAAACACCAAGGAAACTCCAACTTTTGAATTTACTTAATTTAAATTAGATTTTTTTCCAGAAAGCGGAACTGAGGATGTTACATTGGCATCCTCGACCGTTCCGGACCTCGGTTCTCCCAACCTAGTCTTGGTACTCACCAACGATCACAGCTGCCTCAATAACCTGTACCACAAGAACCAAACCATTTTGCACATTCGAAAATACACTCTTACCTTTTTCTTCCTGCATGTTAGTCCACATTTATCATAAATTCAAACATGCAATTCCGAGTCAAATCAAACTCAAACCTAAGCATACATTGCTCATATAAAGTCAAATACTCGTCACAAATATGATGGACCTCCACATGGTCCTTCAATACCATAGTGTACAGCACTGTGTGACCCCAACAGCTGGTGGATAGCCTATTATTCTGCAATATTGGCCAAGCAATATATGTTTTTAATTAATTAATGACTTTGCTAGGTCAATTTGAGTGTGGACATGAGGTACAAGATGCTCTACATTAATTCCCAGAGCCATATAATAATCATTAAATGCTTTTGAAGTAAACTCACTAGCATTGTCCATTCGAATAGTCTTGATCCTTTCTTCTGCAAAGGAGGCTCTTAACTTAATTATTTGGGCAATTAATTTTGCGAAAGGAATGGTTCTTAGTAGACAAGAGACATACGTAAGCCCAATTAGTAGAAGCATCTTATCATTATCATAAAATATCTGAAAGGGCCCGATAGGGACTGAAAAGATCCACATATATCACTTTGAATTTTCTTCAGAAAATTCAGTGATTCTTCTCTAACTTTTAGGTAAGAAGATCTAACTATAAGCTTTCTTATGGCACAAACATAGCATAAGAAATCTTCAAGTATAGGAAAGTCTTTATGCTATGGCCAGCAGAATTATTAATTATTCTTCTCATAATATTCAACTCAGGATAACCTAGTCGATCTGCCAGATCTTAAATATTTCTGGGTTTTCATTGCAACATGAACTTCAGGTTTTATATGTGCATAGTAAACCCGGAGAGAGTTTTTCAACCACATGTTTATTCACCCATTACTCTTAGTCATGAGTAGGTATTCTGTACCATCCTCTTTCTTTTCTACATACGGAAACCATATAAACCAATGTCTTTAAAATGCAAGTGAGTACGACTGGACTCATGGTATCATATGGTATTCTTCCAATGCCAACAATGAGAGCATTGCTTCTGGCGATAGTCATAATATTTTTAAATCACTTAGTATGGTATAACTATCTTCTAGACAGATTTCTTCCTCCGTTATTGGATTATACTTTGTTCTATATCAAAGTATGACTTTAATAATTAGACAATTGCTGCATCAGGAATAAGATGTAGAATATAGAACAAAGATAGCACAATTAATCAAATATCTGGGAAATAGGCATTTACTCAATTTTAAATGATAATAGCTCAACAGGAGAGTAGACCAATTGTTAATTCAGGAACTAGAGCTAAACCGATGATGAAACTTATAAAGAATATGTGACATCGACTAGCAAAGTGATGGAATACTTCGGAGACTGCTCCAGGTCTCCATATGAGTCATATATGTCCTTTTGGGACTTCTCAAACTCAATAATTTTAAGAGCCATATCGTCATACTTTTCAGCATCCGTGTCAACAACAGGTCATATGGTGAAGTAAGACACAAAACTATTTCCTCGGGTCTTATTGATTTTTTAATGGATTTTGTGTAAAGGTCTATCACATGCTTTGGAATGCGATAGTTGCACGACCAATGACCAATGCATCCATACCTAAAATAGGGTTATTTAGGATTTATAACCTTATTTTAGCCGGATCTTGTTTCTGGAAGCCCCCTGGCCCTTTAACTTTACTTATCAACTATAAATTACCGTTTCCCCTATCTAATTTGCCAAACTTCCATTTATCCCTTTTATTCCTTTTGCCCTTTCTGTGGCCATTGTTATTGCTAGCCTACCGAGCATATGCTTCGAGCATTGCATAACTCCTATTGGGACGTACGTGATGATTCTTCATCAGGGGTTCACCACATTTTTCTGCTTCTAGCAAAATACATGTAAGCTCTGAGTACTTCTGGTACTTGGCATGATAATACTATTGCGGCAGTATCCTCATATCAAGGTGGAAGGTGCATAAGATCTTGTTGATCATTTTAGCATCTGTAACTTTCTGATTATAGAATATTAGTTCAGTGACAAGCTTGTGCAAGGCAAAGTTATTTACTGCAAACGCCTTTTAAAATCCTGAAAATGCGAGAGGATCCATCCATACTTTGCTTATGGCAACATGACGGATCTTTTGCTAGTTGTATATTTTCGTTCAGGGAATTCAAAAATACTAGCTGGTCCTCTTCCATCAAAATATACGACCTTCGGGTCTGTATGAAAATGGAGTCTCAGGAAGTGCAAGGTCGTACACATGGCGATTTAGGAAAAAGCAGGGGTACTAGCTTCAGGCTGGACAGAAGCAACTCTAAAAATTGAACTATCATATTAATCTTAGCATTCATTGCCCGGGTAAGGAAATTGTTGCCATTCAGGGTAAGCACAACAGATTCCCTTTATACGATGCCCGACATATTCTATTTCTATTTATGCAAAATGACTTTTACTACTAGTAAAATCAATATATTTTATGTTCACTCTTTAATCAGTAAAGCTTGGTCTATATCTATTCAGTAGATATTTGTCTAAAATTTCTCAGAATTTTTCTAGTAATTTTCATAGTTTTTTGCTAATTATTTAATCAATTTTCAGAATTACTAAATATAAAAGAAATAAATTTCAACATGAAATTATGCTAGGACAATTAGGCCATGCTTGGCAGAGTTCCAGATCCTAGCTCCACCTCAGATCTGAAACTTGTAGGCTAAAATAAAGCGAATTAAGTTTATATTTTTATTCTAAAATGTAAACAAGATGACCCACCTAAACACTCTTAATGTACCCATAGCTCCAGCTCCATAGATATGGTGGAGCTAGGAACGATCTGGTGGAGCTGAAGCTCTGCCTAATAGGGCCTTAATTCAGAGACACACTGCTCTCAATATTCTATCTATAATTTTCCTAGCAATTTCATGATTTTCTGTTGATTACCAAGCAATTTTCAGAATTACTTAATAATAGTAAAATTAAGTTTCAGCACATATCAACATGAAATAATGCTAAGAAAAATAAAACCAGAGCCATGGCATGAACAATGTGTCATCATGATTTTCTAGCAATTTCCATAATTTTCTGTTAATATTTAAGCAATTTTTAGAATTACTTGAATAACAGAAGAATTAATTTAGCACATATTAAATATGGCAAAAGCTAGAAAATAGACCCAAGGTATGAAATTTTCAATGTGTGCTAAAAATCAATTTTACAAAATTTTCGGAAGTCCATATCTCTGAAATGTAATTTTCTAGTATTTATTATCAATTTTTTGGGATTATTAATTAAATTCCAAAAATAGGAAAAATAGAGGGGCAATAGGGTAATTCCGCCCCTTTTTTAGCCTCAGCCTCATTAAAGGAGGGCGGCTAGGATTTCCTAACCCTAGCCGCCACTTGACTCCATGGGGCCACAACCAGGTCGAGGAGTTTCCGAGGTGGCGCAACCGGCGAGCCTAGGCGGGCCGGTCGACGAGGCCAGGAGGTGCAGTCGACAGCCTAGGTGGTGAGGCCGGTGCGACCGAGCGACGCTGCCGACGGACGAGGCGGCTCGGTCGATGGGTCCGATCAGCGGGCCTTGGTGGAGCAACTGGCGGACCAGGCGGCGCGGCCAACGGGCGACGCGGCTGACGGGGCCGAACGGCACTGCCAGATCGTGGCGATGTCTTGCGGGGCCAAAGCAGGGTGGGGTCATGTGCGGCGGCAGCCACGAAGCCTCACACGACGGGCGCAGCAGCTACGGGCCATGTGCAGCGCGCGACTGATGGCTTGCAGAATCGTAGATCGCGTGTCGCAGGACGATTGTGATACCATGTAGATCTATGTAGGCAGACAATCACGATCGGCCTTAGCAGATTTTTTATGTGATGAACAGTAACCCTTTGGACACAACAGTCGATCAGGTTAAACCGCAGTCTACGATAAACAATAGTACTGGCTCAAAAGTTGCGATCTGCAGAATCAGCAATACTGTAGATGCAATCCACTTATGTAGGGCCTGCAGAATCGTAGATCGCGTGTCACAAGATGATTGCAATGCCGTGTAGATCCATGCAGGAAGACAATCACAATCGACCTTAGCAGAACGTCATGCGTTCGTTCATTCATGCAAAATAAACATAGATCAATATGTGGTTAGTATAAAAAAACAAGGTTGATCTACTTGCAAGGAATATAGAACGACAAACGCTGGCTTTAGCTATGTAGAGCTTCATGCTGATAACATGTTGTGAAACGTAG
This sequence comes from Rhipidocladum racemiflorum, assembly GCA_036346355.1. NCBI lineage: Eukaryota > Viridiplantae > Streptophyta > Magnoliopsida > Poales > Poaceae > Rhipidocladum > Rhipidocladum racemiflorum. Next base: position 55,517,040 of record CM070572.1, on the reverse strand, counting down.
TTGTATGCCGACGGTTGACCAGCAATATGTCGACGAAATCACAAGAACAAGAATAGGAGCAGACACAATAGAAAGGGGAAAAGTTCTCTCTTTATTAGATTGATTTTTCTGTACAAGACAATGCCCAATATATAAGAGAAAAATATCTAAAGATCAATTCGAATTCGACCATCAATAGATAGAGTCTTTCCATACAGAAACAATAATATATTCTATCCGTATCATAACAGTACTATCCAAGATCGATTATCTTGTAAGATGCGCATGACACGTCAGGATGTGTGTCCCGGTCTAGCATCAATGTACATCGACGTCATCAAGTCGTAGTCAAGGATCAAAATCTCACCAAAATCCTACGAAATCTCAGATTTCGGACCCTCCCGAGTTTCATAATCCCGGCGAAATTAATTTTTTTTAAAAAAAAATCGAAGTGCTACAGTAACATATAATCTCGTCGAGATCTCGGTATTTTTGACCGAAATTTGATCAAAACTTGACCGTATTGGATCGGATTTGACCGGATATTGATCGGATTGTATTCGTCAGTACATCATCCAGTTAGTCTATGCACATTAATTCTTGTGGACATTAATTAAGTACCTCGGTTGTCAGAATTTTTAAAAATTTCTCAAGCGTGATCATCATTTGAAAATTTTATGAGAATATTATTGATGCATTAGAATCATCCAAAAGTTTTTTCAAAACTTGTTTGAACTATGTTTCATTCAGTTGAAATTTGTCGGTCAATCTTCAATAGCACTTTTCGAATTTTTGAAAATTCCTCAAGATTGATCATCATCTGAAAATTTTATGGTAATATTATGGATGTATTATAACCATCCGATTTTTTTTCAAAAGTATCTAATGTGGTTTGTACCATTTTCCATTCGGTTGAAATTTCCCGATCAGCCTTTTATCAGGACAATAGCACTGTTAGATTTTTAAAAAATTCCTCATGCTTGATCATCATCTGAAATTTTTATGAGAACATTAGTTTTGTGTTAGGTTCATTCACAAAAAAAATTTGAAATTTTTTGACGTCGTTTGAACCATTTTTTTGTTCAATTGAAATTTACCGATATTTCGGTAATTTTGGACGAAATTTTATTTTTTTGACCGAAATCTCGAAAATCTCGGTTCAAAAAATGCCAGATTTGAATTTTGCTTTTTGAGTTTCGTTCAGATTTCGTCCGAAATAACAAGATTTCGCCGAGATTTCGGATTTCGTAGGGCGACGTGATTTGACCCCTAAACGAAATTTAAAACCCTGGTCGTAGTCCCTGCTTGCCTTTTGGTTGTAAAATGTAACCGTCCACTCCCACCAATCAACTGTACACTAAAAAATTACATAAATAAAAATTAGAACACACACAGTATATATAAGAGCAGCAAAGTTATCTCTTTTATTTGATTAATCTTTCTGTACAAAAGGGTGCCAAATAAATAGTAAATCTAACTTGTAGATAAATTCAGATACGTCCATTAATAGGTAGAGTTTTTTCAAATTTAGACAGAAATTCTATCCATATATAACACGTGGCACAGTACGCACGTTGATCACGCATGTAGTAAAAGTACTTACGTGCGACAAGACGATTTAAGTGAAAAAGAAAGAATGAGATATAGTCTATCGTTTGCTGTCCATCAATCTTAATTACACCGTCCCACATGCATGATTACAGGTTGTTTGCTTAATTATTTACTCTTTGAGGAGGCAACACCAACAATCATTGTATACGTACGTTACTGAACCCATCGGTAGCGAATTTCATTAAAAATTGATAAAAATCGAACAAAATTTAAAGTAAAATTTTTGAACTCAGTGGTCAAACAATGGTAAAATAATTCGAGAGCCGATCGGTTTTAGCGATTTTTGACCGATTTACACGAAAATCAACATGCTCAGCCGGAAGTGGAAAAAAATGTAGAAAAAGTTGGATCTCTTTGAGGTCATGAAGTGAAATATCGAGATGCAATTGAGTGGGTAGATGGTCGTGATTTGCAAACGGTGGATCTGGTTCTGTTCACTTCATTTGCATTCTTAGGTTGTATTGGAAGATGGTACGGTTTTCGATTGTGTAGCGTAGTTTTTTTAATCCCCATGTTTGAGTGGAAATATGTGTATGGCAAGAATTGTTGGAGATTGGTGCTTCATGATTGATGATTCGCTGGTTGGTTATGTGTGACGCCCGGCTTCTTCTTCCAGCTGAGCCAGCTCCGCCAATGCTAACGGGCCGCTTCGCCCTTCCCAGCGTTGCCAGCCGCTGTCGCCGCAACCCGCCGCCTTCCTCGCGCCCACTGTCGCTGAATCCCAGCCACAGGCCAAGACGCCGCCTCTTCCCCTATAAACCCCCGAAACCCCTCTCTCCCGTGCCCTCCTCTCTCTCCCTCTCTGCTCCCTCTCCTCCCGCCTTGCCGCCCGGTCTCCTCCGGCTCCGGCCCGGCCGCCAGCGCCGCCTCCCTCGGCCTCCTCCGACTCGCGCCAGCGCCACCGCCTCGGCCGTGCCGCCACCGCCGCCGGTCTTGCCGCCGCCCGCCACTTGCCCCTCCGGTCGCCGGCGCCGCCGCGCCGCCGGCTTCGCCCGGCCGCGCTCGGCAGCCTTGCAGCGTCTTGGCGTGGAGTGCGAGTGGACTCGATCCACCGCCCAGCCCGCCCCACTGGCAAAAGAAAAAGAAAAAAAGGGTTTTTTAAAATCCTTTATGACGTCATGCTGACGTCATAAAGTCGTTTTTCATTTTAGAAAATGATTTCAAAAATCCGAAAAGGCTGCTGACGTCAGCATGACGCAGTAAATCAGATTTTCTTTTTAAAAAAATGATTTAAAAATTCCGAAAATTCCAGAAAAACCCGTTTTATTTGTTTTTAAACTTCCGGGAGCCCGTTTTCGCCCGTTCGAACTCCGTTTGGCTCCATTCTTCTTCCTAAATTCATTAGAAATCTCAAACTTTAGTTTAGGGCTAGTTTGAAATTCAAATTGTGTTTATTTGTATTCTTTTGAGTCTTATTTGAATTTGGTTGTTTTTCGCGCGTAGATTACGGAGAGTCCGAGGAGTTCCCGAACGACGATTTCGAGCAGCAACTCGTCGAACCAGGCAAGTCACACCCCCTTGATCATATTGCTCCCAGTTTATGAACTTGTATGTTGAATTTAAATTATTGCATGCTTATTTATTATAGACATTAATTTCCGACCTAGTTTTAAATGATAGTTAAAACCAATTCCGATATGCGACCTTTGGCATTTGAATTCCGATACCCTTGTAACCTTAGTAAAAATATGAGTTATGACTATGGTAATAGTTAGACATTGCTTAGCCATGCATAGAACTGAACTTAGAAAATTTTGAGGAACTTTATGCCAAAATGATATCATGTTCAATTGAAAACTTATAGTGATCAATGTTAGTATCAATGTGGAGATTAGTATGGTTAAAATGAAAATGACTTAGACCGGGCAAAAATTGGTTGGAAAGTGGTGAGGTCATGGTTCTGGGTTTGTGGAAAGTCTCGCCTAGTCAATTAAGGACCGGTCTGGGTCTCGCTGAATGTAAAGCCTAACCGTACTACCACGAGTCTGGAATGGGACAGACCTGGCTATCCTTATTAAATCATTTCATGGACAGTCATGCTATATGGGGGTAGTGGTGTGGTGAAAGCGAGATGCTGTCACTCTGGCGCAAGAGGGGGCTTCTGAATAGAGGGAGTCTTTCAGCGGTGAAACCTTAGCGGGCATGACTACATGTATGAATTTAACATAGGGGCCTTGTCATAATTTTCTCTGTCACTCACCAAAGGAAGTGTGTTGACATAAAAGGGAAATACTATGTCTTGTGGGTAAAGTTGTACAACCTATGCAGAGTGTCAAACTAATCGATTAGCCGCGCCCGCGGTTATGGGCATGCCGAGCAAGCCATTCTCAGATTAGACTTTGGTAAATTAAAATTTGATTTTCGGAAAATAATGTTGGATGGAGGGAGTCCATCATGGGTAAAACTTAGCCAATTCCAGGAGAGATTCCTGAGTTAAAAACTGTATGGATTTGATTTTGGAATAAAGTATGCCTTTTAAAATTGTTGAAAATGTTATTAAACTGTTGCTTTATGCTCAAACAAACTATATTGCCATCCTTTGATTACCCGTACATTTATACTGCATTTCCGGTGTGGTTTGCTGAGTACGTATGTACTCACCCTTGCTTAATTTACCAATTCAGAGGAGGAGTATCACGATGGTGAGGACCAGCTGGACTAGGCCGTGCCCCCAGTCGATTGCCTGTGGCAAATTAATTGGGCTCTATTTATTCATCTTTATTTTCCGCTGCTTTCATTTATTCGTTTATTTATTCGTTGGCCTGCGCGCCATTTCATTTGTATCTTTGAATATTTATTATTAATAAAGAACGACGGATATGCTATGGTTTCATTTCTGCTGTGTGTACTAGCATTTCCTGGACTAGTACATAATACACAGAGGATTTCGAAGGTGTTATTCCGGGGTCCGACATTATGCATAGTGGCAAAATAACATTATGTAGTAGGTTCATTGGCAAGAGCACGGTAGTCATTGACCGCTTTGGCATTGGTCAGTATCGTTTGTTATATGGAAATGAAACAAAGGGTTATTTTACATTATGTATAATTTTGTAGTGGTAGCCAGGATATATATATATATATACGCACACGTGCATGCAAATATTCACACTTCTACTGTAAATTGGACCTATGGTTTTTATTGAGTATAAAATATCAGCTCCTCTTTGAAATCAGGTTTTAACATGCTTTCGTTAATATACTCATTCAACAACCCGAGAGTTTGATAAATTTATGCGTGTTACTTGAATGCTGGTTCACCAAAGTGCTTATTGAAACTAGTGGTTCTGCCGAACAATCCTTATAACTTACATAGTTCTTGGCGCCGCCGGACAATCTTGTGAAACATATAAAGTTCTATTATCTATATTCAGTTTTGCTCAAAAACGCTAAAAAATTTGATGGCAGATATAAAAAACTATTAATGGTAATTTTAGGGAATTTTTGGATAAGATTTTTGAATTTTTTGAATTTGAATTAGACTGATTTATCATTGGTTTCATTTCTTGAGTCAGGCAGGTATGATCGAAAATCGCAAAAATCAACAGATTTTCATTGATTAGCAATGTCACATCACATGGATCTACTACAATTCAATCTCTTTTCCGGCCATGCATGCCGTGAGATAGGGTAAGACGACCCAGCTAGCTAGCCAGGAAGGGAAGGCAGCTGCATACATGTCTCGATCGTATCGTAGTAATTCGAGTCAAATAAATTTTGAAATGGTTGAGTTGTTCAAATACGTAATACGAGACGTCAAACTGGAGTTTCATGGGAGCGACAAGGTTAAAGAAACTAGTAGTATGACTAGATATGTAGACATAATACAACGGTTTTGTTCTTTTATCTGCTCTGTACATAAATCGGTGCAGTATCATGCGCCTTGTAAAATTTCTCCTTCCTGCTAATATAATCACTTCATCTGTTGTCTTTTAAAAAATATTTGACTTATGTTGTAAAAAGATAACGATTGTCGTAGATTAATCCTATTGCCAATTAAGGATGGACGAAAAACAATCATATTAGATGAACGCATGATATAAAGAGATCAACTATTTTGTCTCTTTATTGATTGATACATTAATTCTCTTTAATTATATAATAGAGTGCCATATTTATATTATAAACTCTTTACAGGTAGTTTCGAAATTCGTCACAAAAACCAAAAATCTAGATATATCTCTAACATCATAATAAAAATCTAGATATATCTTAGTAACAAGAATCAAGAATCAGGAGTCTTGTTATGTCTTATCAACTTGTTCAGTTCTAGTTAGTCGTAACGTGTGTCAAGATGTGAGGCTTGACCGGGAGTTTATTTAAGCATAGCGTGCGAGTCTGGAGCGCACCGTGATACAGCTGTCTGTTGAGATCCGTCTTGTCGTAGCTTGTACTTACTCTTGTAGTAGCTTGTGCCGAAGGCTGAGGACAGAGCAAAGCAGGCTTTGGTCTTTGTTAATTAGTCTTTGGTGATTTATCTGAACTCTTTACTCTCACTAACCTGGATTCTTTTGTTTTAATGGTAATTTATCACTTGGTCCAGTATGAAATGATTCTATTCAATCAACCAAACATCTTAATGACTTTTTCCTTTAATCATCTCATACATGTATCACTTGGTATAGGTAACTAAACATAGATTTTTTTAAAAAAATAATTATTTTTTATACGCAAATTACAAAAATAAATCATAATTTTTTTTAAGAATAACCATCTGTCTCGCTATGTGGTAATGACTGAGAACACCGTAGCACGACTGATCTAACGGTGGCATGACTAATCTTAGTCACACCGGTTAGTCGCGTGCCACGGCAGCGATTACATTACTTTTTTGCTTGCCAATCGCGGTGGACGGCAGCGATTGCATTACTTGCGGTTGTATTAGTCTGCATTAAGTCTGCATTAGTCTTTCGAGTGTATTAGTCTGCAATCTGCATTAGTCTTTCGAGCTTTCGAGCAGTGCTTGCTTATTGCCTTTTGCTTTGAAAAGCTTAGTGCTTGTTTTTTTGCTTTGCGATTGCTGCGATTCCATTAGTGCTCTGATTTTTCAAGATTGCTTTGTTCTATCGCGTCACGGTGGCGTGACTGGGATCAGTCGCGTCACCATGGCAAGATTGGCGTCCTGTCACTTGGTGTGACATATGGTTATTTTTGTAAAAAAAATCAAGATATATTTTTGTAATTTACATATAGATAATGATCATTTTAAAAAAATTCAACCAAACACACCCTTAGACGTGTTACTTGCATGCAGATTCACCAAAGTGCTTATTGAAACTAGTGGTTCTGCCGAACAATCCTTATAACTTACCTAGTTCTTGGTGCTGCCGGTCAATCTTGTGAAGCATATAAAGTTCTATTGTCTATATTCAGTTTTTCTTAAAAACACTAAAATATTTCTAAAAAAACACTAAAAAATTTCATGGCCGATATAAAAAAAAACTATGAATTCTAATTTTAGGGAATTTTTGGATAATTTTTTTTAATTTTGTGAATTCTAATTAGATTGATTTATCGTTTAGTTTTATTTCTCGAGTCCGACCGGTACGATCGAAAATCGCAAAAATTAACTGATTTTCATTGATTAGCAATGTCACATCACATGATCTACTATACAATTCAATCTGTTTTCCGCCATGCACGGCGTGAGATAGAGTAAGACGACCCAGCTAGCTAGCCAGGAAGGGAAGGCAGCTGCATACATGTCACGATCGTATCGTAGTAATTCGAGACAAGGCTAAAGAAATTAGTACTAGTATGACTAGATATGTAGGCATAATACAACGGTTTTGTTCTTTTCTGCTCTGTACATAAATCGGTGCAGTATTATGCGCCTCGTAAAATTTCTCCTTCCTGCTAATATAATCACTTCATCTGTTATCTTTTAAAAAATATTTGACTTATGTCGTAAAATGATAATGATCGTCATAGATTAATCATATTGTCGATCAAGGATGGATCAAGAACAATCACGTTAGATAAACGTATGATTTAAAAAGATTAACTATTTTCTCTCTTTATTGATTGATAGATTAATTTTTTTATACAATAGAGTGCTATAAGCCTGTTTGGGAGAGCTCCACTCCAAAAAAATCAGCTCCACTCCACCAACTTCACCATAGAGTAGCTCCATCTTAAAGTTGAAGTAGAGAAGGGAGGTGCTTGGTTTGCAAATTAGATCTAACTTCAAGAATAGATGGGTTTGATGTGGATACCCATTTGTGCCCTTGGATGTTGAATGGAGGTGGGTAATTACCTCATATGTGTAACTAGTGGCAAAGGTGGGTAATTACCTATGAACTTCACGAGTGGGTATGAAACAGTGTTTCTTAGAGTACCCCTTGAGGAGCTCCACAAAAACCATGAAGCAGCCCCCTAGATTCACATTTTTTTCTGAAGCCAGAGTTCTGTGTAGCTGAGGTGTTTGGCTACACGAAGTTGGAGTGGAGCTGAAAATTGAGGAGGAGAGCTCTCCCAAACAGGCCCTATATTTATATCATAACTCTTTAAAGGTAGTTTCTGAATTTGTCATCAAAACCAAAAGTCTAGCTATATCTCCACAATCATAATAGAAATCTAGATATATTTTAATAACCAGAAACAAGAATCAGAAGTCTCGTTATGTCTTATCAACTTGTTCAGTTCTAGTTAGTTGCAACGTGAGTCAAGATGTGAGGCTTGACCGGGAGTTTATTTAAGCGTAGCGTGTGAGTCTGGAGCGCACCGTTAGCGCACCGTACGGCTGTCTGTTGAGATCCGTCTTGTCGTAGCTTGTACTTACTATTGTAGCTTGTGCCGAAGACTGAGCACAGAGCAAGGCAGGCGTGCAGCTTTGGTCTTTGTTAATTGGTCTTTCGTAATTTATCTGAACTCTTGTTTGCATCACAATTCGACATGAATGGAAAGTATCAGTTCAATGGAAAAAATGCCTAAATATACAACATATAAATCAAAATTTTAGAAATATACATAAAAAAATAAAATTGCAAAAATACCAGCCGCTCCCGCCGCGCCACGTGGCGGCCGCCACGCCACACGGCGGCCGCCACACCCCCTGGCGGCAGCCCTGGCTGCCGCCACCCACACGGCGGCACAGTGTCTCCCACCACGACACGTGTCTTTTTAAATTTTTTGGGTTTTATTTTTCTCTAAACGATTTTTTTAAATGCAAATTAGTTTCCATTCAATTCCAAATTGAATAAATTAAACTGTTTGAATTTTCGAAAAATCATTTCGATTACAAATTTTCGTAAAATCATGCTTATTAAGAATATACTTATTAATTAGGAAAAAATACTCCAAATGTTAGACATTACCACTGTATATGACTTTACCGTCTGTTGTTGGTGTCCATATTCGAGCGGTTGGCCATGTCCGGAGGTGGAAAAACGCTGAAATATACCACTTGTAAATTAAAAATTGCAGAAATATACAACAAAAAATAAAAATAGCAAAAATAAAAAATTACAGAAAAATACACTTGTTTTTTATTTCATTATTTCGCTGAAATTTTTGAGTTTTCTCTGGTTAATCGACCGGATCCGATTGAAATGCAAATAACTTTCGCTATACAACTCCAAATTTAATAAATCATATGAATTAAGGATACGCTTTTAAATTGTAGTTATAATTATTATTTGTGTACACTGTACCGATAATTTTGTAAAGATAATTTTGTAATAATTTTTTTGAGACTTTGTGTAGCTTTTGTCAAAGTTGTGAAATATATATGCAGTACACTCTACCGATAGATGGACAGAAATAAGAATGTAATAAATTACATAAGGCTTACAAATGGTAAACAACAATGGCATGTACGGACTAAACCTAATATGCCTTAGGGAAAGTGAACAACAAAACGGCCCTTCTCGTACACTTTACTGAGAGCAGCGAGGATATTTTCCCTTACGCAACCCTTCAGCTCCTGCCGCCTGGCCCTAGCTGCCCTCTCACGCTTTCTCTACTTTTCAGCCTCCCTCTCCGCGGCATGGCGCTCCCGTTCGGCCTCCCTCTGTGCAAGCATCAGTTCCAGACGCTGCTTGCGCTTCTCCTCCTGATCCTGCTCACACCACTGCTGTTCCACCATAGCCCTCCGATGCGAGTACTCCCAATTTCGCATCCTTTCCATCTCGATAGTTTGTTCCGCGTCGTAGAATCGGATGAACTCGCACAGTGGAGGCTGCAATTGGTTACATCACATGGTGTTATACGCTTGCAGGATCGTTGCAACAGTAACTGCGATTACGAACATACCGGGCTTCTCCGCCGCAGCCGAATCCCCAGCGTTGGCTCAGAGTCGTGGTTGCGGCAGCTCCAGTACCTCATACCGTATGTGTATGAGTTGTCTATGGACTGCCGGAAGCGGCAAGGATCCCCGCATAGGCACATGGGGACCTCCGTGCCTTCGGGGATGGTTTGGACAACGCTGTGCCTTGGGGGCGAGGGAAACTCCATTGTTGCTGCTCGTTTGGTTTGCGGGGGATGGTTCTCTTTGTTGTATTGGATCAGTCGTTCGGTTGATGCAATGCTGCGAAGCCAGGAAGAGGGTTAAATAGCTTGAATTGATAAAGCAACGGACTTGATAAAGCGAGCATCTGATTCGTTTGCAGCTCTGCCTGTGCTTGGAAGCGACAAATGCATGCAGCTTTGTAGCTAGTAGGGAGGTGCCAGTCAGGCTTTGGCAGCTATGTTTTGACAGGATGACTAAGGCATTCTCTGCCACGCATGCATTTGATGACATGATATGTCCTGCAGACTTTGCCAGCAGTGCTTTGACAGGACGTCTCAGGCCAATGCAACGAAAGTTTGGATGATGACAACTTATAATTATGGAAATATCACAACTTAAGAATTTGGATGATGACAACTTATAATTATGGAAATATCACAACTTAAGAATATTCAGCCGGCCGGGATAATTATAAGTCGCGGAAAAATATGACAACTTAAGCATATTCGGCCGGCCGTGAAATATCACGTGTGAGTCCATTTTTTCGGAAGAATGCAGCTGATTTGCTCTTCTCAGATAATCGACTACGATATTATGGAAAAATATTGTAATTACACCTTCCGTTGTATGTATTTTCGTATAGTTGAAAAGTGCTAATTATAAGGGTCGCGAACAAATATGACAACTTAAGCATATTCGGCTGGCCGTAAAATATCACGTGTGAGTCCATTTTTCCGGAAGAATGCAGCTGATTTGCTCTTCTGTATACTGACTACGATATTATGGAAAAATATTGTAATTACACCTTCCGTTGTATGTATTTTCGTATAGTTGAAAAGTGCTAATTACAAGGGTCGCGAACAAATATGACAACTTAAGCATATTCGGCTGGCCGTAAAATATCACGTGTGAGTCCATTTTTTCGGAAGAATGCAGCTGATTTGCTCTTCTGTATACTGATTACGATATTATGGAAAAATATTGTAATTCCCCTTTCCGTTGTATGTATTTTCGTATAGTTGAAAAGGGCTAAATATAATAGTCGCGGAAAAATATGACAACTTAAGCATATTCGGCCGGCCGTAAAATACCACGTGTGAGTCCATTTTTTCGGAAGAATGCAGCTGATTTGCTCTTCACTATACGGAATACCGTATTATGGAAAAAAAATGTAATTACATCTTCCGTTGTATGTATTTCATGCAAGTTGAAAAGGCCTAATTATAATAGTCGCGTACAAATATGACAACTTGAGCATAATCGGCAGGCGGTATAATGTCCCGTTTGAGTCCGCTTTTTTGGAAGCATGCAGCTGGATTGCTCGTCACTATACGAAGTACCATATTTTGCAAAAATATTTTGATTACACCTTCTGTTGTATGAATTTTCGGATAGTTGAAAAGTGCTAATTATAATAGTCGCGAAAAGTGGTTATCGGCTACGATACTTGGGGATATTGCGGTACTACAATTTACTTGTAAAGAAAGGTGTAAACGAAATTTATGTGTACAGAACGGTACTCCGTATATCATATATCAAATCTCATCCATTCTAAAAAAACAATAGTAAACATATGTGACGCATACAAAACATGAGATATATTTAATATACTATAATATTGATGCATAAACATGAGAGAGAATAGATAACACAAATGGAACGATTGCATTGCACGACATAGATTAATAAAGTTAACATAATTGACGCATATTGCATGATCTAGTTCGCAATTGCAGACAAAATTATGACAAGGATAACTACATACGGATCTTCTCTACCCACTTGATATGATCTAAAATGCGCTCCACCTTTAATGTCAGCATGTTAAGCCTCTGCTCTAGCGTTGGGTTCATCCTCTGCTCGAGTGTTGGGTCCATCAGCTGCTCTACGCCGGGGAGCATCCCCGCTGGTGCTGCGGTACTACGACGCTCCATCGATGTACTCAGGGTGTCTGCCCACTGAAAATATTGACATCCTGCAGACTGCATAACGATGTCAACATATTTTCAGACCGTGTAAAGAGCTGTGAACTCATAAGAGACTACTCGAAGAGAACAATCATCATAGGCTGGAGAAATCGTAGTACATTCCCACTTACAGAGTAATTAGGGCATTTATAAAACACCCGGCCGTAATTTGACGAAGTGGTGGAGTACAACACATTAGCTTGCACATGGCAATTAGGGCAATCGACCCGCCTAGCATTGGCAAGTGCAATGGCTCTCTGATTCGCTGAGCTCGACGTTTGAGACATGGCCTTCACACAATTGAAGAACGCACAAGTGTAATTAGGAAGAATAGGATATCAGCAAGGTAATGTACAATGTGACTCACCGTACGAAATTTATTTTGTAAATAATACCTCTAAAACACGTAGCCGGAATGAAATACTGGAAAAAAAAGAAAGCTAATCTACCAGTTCTCCTCTACGCGCTATGGGGTTTGTAAACTCACTCAAACCTTTATGCACTCTGGGATATTTATAAGCAGGGAGCGAGGGAGGAACGACGCAGCTGGCGGCACATCAGCCTGCAGGGCGAGGGGCCAAGACAGGCAAGCAGCAGGTGGCAGTGTGTGCAGTGTGGTACGGGGGGCCTGGCTGTAGAATCGCTGCAGCTGGCAGTGGCTTGGGAGTGGCGACCAGGTGGCGTAACGTTAGCGCACGCGGTTTAGGGGACGGGACATGAAAGCGGCACGTGGCACCAACTGTGAACCACCTGTCGAAGATAAGCAGTTAGACCCTCCAGCCAAAGGCGTTTGCAGCAAGCTACATAATCCAAAGTCGGCACCAAATGTCTCAGTGAACGCATTGTCGAAGGCCTGCCAGTTTCCTTCAGTTTGGGGGGACAGGTCGTGCAGCTTTGTTTGCGGGTGACAGGTCGTGCAGCTTTGTTTGCGGGTGACAGGTCGTGCAGCTTATGATACTTAGTGTTATTGCGCAATTATAATTTACATGGAAAGAACGGTGTATATGAAATATTTTTGCAGTTCATTTGTCATATCGCCCTATTCAGCTTTGTCGCATATCAGCTAATATATGAAAGAACGCATGGTTGAATGACTGTTGTCGGTGAATATGATCTTACATACATGTAATAAAAAATATGCTCCATTCAACCGAAAAAATAACTTCGAATAACTTGGTGAACATAACAAAAAGCTTCATCATAGTACAAACTGCATTACGATACAAATGTAAACACATAATAGCATTAGAACTTTCCCGAATCGTCACTATCGATGTCAACACCCTCCTCTTGAAAATCGCCAACGATCACGTTTGCCGTCATCATCACTATGGTAGTCAGTCGGAAGAACCAAATTAGGGCTTACAGCCTCGTGGTTATCTTCTATGGCGCGGTGAAGGAAGCGATCGTAAGCTTGAGGGTCCTCTAGTTGTTGAGGACGTACTCCGTGTCTTTGCGGTAATTCACGTACAGTTAACCTCTTAAGTTCCTGCCCGACGTCCATCCTCTTCTCTACCCTGGGCAGCGTCCTGTCTGGTACTGTCGATGTATTCAGTAGGTCTGCCCACTGAGAATATTTGCATCCCGTAGGCTACACGATAGTATTAACATGCTTATATCAAACTCAAGCAGGAGAGTACTCATGAAAACATAAAGATTTCGAAAAATCATAGAGACGTACAGAGAAATTAGGGCATCTATAATACGCCCGTTCGTTATTTTCTGTAGTGGTGGAGTACCAGGTTTGGGCTTCCACATGACAGTTAGGGCACATTACGCGCCCTGCATTGGCAACCGTTGAGCTCGACCCGTGAGACATGGCTTTGATGTGGCGAGAAATACTGAAGTCGGTATCTACATGAAGCAGACACATCAGTAAGAATCACAATAAGTCAAAATAACCTACCAAGGTCCATAACTTCGGGCCACCAATATTTAAGTCAGATTTACCGATTGCCGCGTTTGTTCGAGTTATTAAGTATAGAAAGGATGTGAACTCCTTTGGGGTCCAAGTAGTGATTACGTCCAAAAATAAACACAGTCCTTCGCCGAAGCGAATAATCGTACCACATAAAGACAGTCCATTGGTCATCGGAGGGTCCAGCCCCCCCCCGACACAGTTCAACGTTATAGTGCTAGCTCGGCAGAGGGTCCTGACCTCTGTAGAGACTGGAAGTCCCAAAAGAAGGTTATTATTTTATGCTAGAAGGTTATTACTTTATGCTACCATTAATTGGCAATTTTGATGGAAAGCAAGGATATATATGCCAGGTTCGGAATATATGATGTTTACTGGGAGCTATACATGCATACATGATTTCATGAAAAAAAACAAAATCAAGGTAAAACAGTGGTATCGACGGGTGCTTGCCTTACTCGGAGTTTTCTCCAACCAGCAGTAGGAAACAACGTCTCCAACACAAAAACACCAATGAAATGTTTATGCTCCTTATCCCGTAAAAAATGTCTGCAACGAAAAGATACGCACGTAAATACTTCTCACCGTAATATAACCTTGCGACCCATGTAGAAAACAAATGGAGTAGCAATACCTTTCAGTACAGCATGGTTGCGAAGTAAAAACATTTCTCTATATAGTGGTGGAGTCATCTCGCCAATCCGGTGTCAAACACTTATTTTAAACTTGGCTCAAAAAGTGAATCTAGCGCTGTTTTCTGTTGGAGGACTTAGCCAATTTGGTTGGTTTGCTTGGGGGGTATTTTGGGGAGATGAAAGTGTGGGTTATGTGGTGTGGGTGGCAGCCACTTCATTCCCAAACCGTGAGTTGTTCCCTCTTCTTCCTCCCTCCACCACACAACCGCGAGATGAAAGTTTGCTTGGTCGGGCAGATTTTTTGCTCTCAGTTTTCTGCGAATTCGAGCTACTTAGAGGCCGAATTGGAGTTTACATTTGCTTACGAAGTTGTAGAGGGTGAAATTATGTAGCATCTCCAACTGGAATCAATCCATTTGGACATTCCATTAGAAAGTTATGCCGTGTTTAGTTTCGACTGTCCGAAATGGACGAAATTGGTGAATTGGATATTGAGCTGCGAATTTGAATTATTTGAAGGCCGAATTTGGAAAAATTTTTGCCTGAGAACTTGTAGGGAATTTCGAGTAGATTTCAAAAATGTATTTGTTTGCTTATTTTGGATGAATCTGGAGTAAGTTATGCCGGTTTGAAGGAGTGCCCAGATTTAAAAAAAACAATAGAAGCTCAAAATCCCCAATTTCGGTTTTTGTCTTCAATACTGCAAATGGGCTCAAAATACCAGCATCGCATAATTTATTGCAAGAAATAGGAATATTAGTCAGCACGTAGCAAATATTGTTTTCACAAGATGCATGCAAATTACGCCAGTGCAAAAGGCCTCAGTACAACTAAGTGACAAAGACAACTTAGTGCCATAATACATTTCATTCCGAGCACAATCTTGCACATATTAAAACATTACATTGAAAGAAAAATAATGCGCATTTAACGGGTTGATCAATAACCGGTTCAACGGCCTTCTGGGTTAGTGTTCCCCCTTCCTCTTCCCCTGCGCGTCCCCCTACCATGACGTTCCTGGTTATCGTAGTCGGACGGTGTGAAATTTTGGGGCCGTTGGGGGATACGTAGTCCAGCCGCCTGCGCTGGACCTAACCGTGCACCTCGCGTTGCAGCGTCGAATCGCACTGGGGGGACCGCGTACGACGTGCCGCTGTGGATGCCCCATCCAGCCATCGACTGGTCTGCATGGTACCCTGATGCGCGGAGTACGTCCGGAGGCTGGTGCTCCTGCCAGTTCGATCCACCGGCCTCCTCGGGGTTACTGGGACGCGAATGCAACCCTAGGGATTGCAAACACGTCGTCGCGAGCAGATCTGCGAATGTAGTCCCCGATGCCATAAGGTCATCGTACGCCCGCGACACGTCCTCCCATGTTTGTTGATGCTGGACGGGGGTACTAAAAGACTCCTGCGGCAATGATGGGGACGGTGAAATGTTGATGTGTACTCCTCCTTCAACGTTCGCCCCAGCACCTATTTCAACGTAGCCGCCTCCATGGCCCCGGCCGCTCTCATGGCTCGGGACCCGGAACGAAGTCGATGCTATGGGTTGGTCTTGGCGCCGAGGAGGCACAGGCGTTGCACGTCTATCCATGGACATGCTCCTCATCAGGGGGCTCGGTGCGGGCGGTGCCTCGTACGGTACATCCTCGTAATCACGTTGGGCAGACGGTCTATGGCCACCAACATCTCTGACCGCATTTCTTATGCGGTGGCCCGTGCGGCGAAGAAGGTTCCGTAAAGGATTGCTTGATTGACGTTCTTTGCGCTGTATCGCATGAGGATCTCGTCACTTTGGTCATGCATGTACTCCGCCTCACGCCTCTGCAAATTAACACATGTCGAATGTTTCATTGGGTATATCCCCTGTTTTTAATATGTGATATGTGTGATCCATACCAGTGTGTGCATGCGCTCTGCGTACTCCTCAGCATAGCCATGTTGCACTGGCATCGCCACACCCCTGTCTATGAGCACCGTCCGTGTGCGAGGTCTGTACCAGTCAAGGTACCCAAGTGTGTCCGTCTCGTGGGCTGCGCCTGATGGGTTCCAGACGTCCTCAGTGGCCATCGAGTTCCACCTCTCAATATGCCGGCTATTCCGTGCGACCCAGTTGTAGTTGTGCCCCGATGTACTCCTCCTGCGGATCAATCCAACACATTATTAATGGTTTCCACAAAGAAGCATGAAAGTAATGTGACATGTAGCGACATACCCATGGGAGCTTTCGAGTCTGTCGGAGGCGGTGGAGGGAAAGACTGCCAGTACCCAAATTACGCTGAACGCTCCGAGAGTATGGCTCAACGGCACTCATGCACATGAGGAAGCATTTCGTCATCCAATAATGAGGCTCCCCCGTGCACAGATTGGAGATATGGCCTCCCGACGCAACCTCCTCCGCGACCTGGGTGGAAAAGGGATCCCACGTGACCTGCGCTGATGTCAGGAAGTCTAGGTCCCCCACGAGACGAGGGTAGGAGCCACGGTCTGATTCCTGGGCCCATCGGAGTCTGGCATGCATCCATTTGTAACCCAAGGTTGGCCTTGCGAGTGGATGCACGTTAGCTTCATCGATGGGCACTGGGTAGTACCGCTTTGACACTCTTGGTCGCGCTATGGGTAGGTACGACCAAGACCACAATCAGAGAAGCAGGGGCAACCTCCCATTATTGAAGTTGGTCGTGACCGGCAGGCCGCACACATCTCGCGATATGTGTCTGCGAGAACTGCCGAGCCCCAGCCGTAGAAGTCCGGTGCTGCATCTTCTCGCACCTGCTCGGCTAATTCCCGAGCGACCCAAATGAGGTGGGGGGCAACGGAATCACCATTTCCGTTTGTAAATAAAATTCCTGCAAGGAGGAAATAGAGGTACACCTCGAAATGCCTATTTATCTGACCAGGGTCAGCGTTTTCAGGACATGGTCCAGCCTCCGGGAGACTGTCGAGCCATGTGAAAGAGACTCCCTGATCACAGTTCCCCGTGTACGTTGTGCCAAACCTGCATCGAAGAAAATCACATGTTAGGAAATCACGTTAGCTCCCAGATAAGTGTGGTCGGTGTGCTTTCACATTTATTACCTTTCCTCTACATAGTTCTTCCATGCCTCTTTGGAGGGCTTGCGCACTACGAGGGGTTTACCGGAAAGTGGAAGGCCAAATAACATGGCGACATCTTTGAGGGTCACCGTCATCTCGCCGAAGGGGAGGTGGAAAGTATGCGTCTCCGGACGCCATCTGTCGACCAACGCGGTGATAAGGGCCCCGTCCAGTCTAGGCATCGGGGTCCACTGGCCCCTTCCTTCGTAGGCTCCACGCACCATAAATGCGAAAGCTAACAGGCTCGTCTGGTCCCAGCCGTATATGAACCGAGGGTCCAATGTCTTAATGTTACGGAGCCACGCATGCGGAGAGTGTTAAGCTGCAAGGACAAAGCAAGTAAACGTCGAGCATAACGAAGGTACGTGACGCTTGCGATACGTTACGACGATGTAGTAATGACGTTACCGTCAGCCGAGGCCCACTTCCGCCCTGTGGTCGCTATCATACTTCGATCGCAATAGCTCGCAACTCCATCACAAGCCTGCATAATCTCCATGGAATGAAACAATGAAATACGTAAAAATAACATCGTAAGAAATTAGAAAACCACTGTACATACCCAAAGAAATTTAGGTTCATAAATTACATAACTGAAATTTCACGAAGAGAATGCAAAATGAAGGTAGTAAGAAGATGTTGCATGTCTAATGCGTATAGTTAAAATATTACATTGGACAACATCACCCTCTGTTTGGGCAGCCTCTACGGTCATGCCCTGTCTGCCTGCAGATGCGACAACGCCGAAGGCCATCGTCTCGCTGAGATGCATCCATGTCACCCTCAAACCGCGCGGAACGCGGTCTACCTGGCGTATCGCGCCTTAGTGTGGGGTACGGGAGCCACGTAGGGGGTTCGGAGGTCTTGTAGTTCGTGCCGATGTTGAACGGTTCGAAATGGCCCATCCATGTTGCTCTAACGGCATCCATACGGTAGTACGGTGTGACATATTGTGTGCCGTCGTTGTCCCCCATATCACGGCACGCTGCTAGCACGCGTCGCGGCAGGATGTGCTCTAGGCGAGGCTTGTTGCATGAGCAGGTCGCCTCATACAGGCCGAGCTGGCATCTCTGGTTTGTGTCCCCCGCGGAGTATCCCGAACGGTGCTTGCGCTTGCACTCGACGAGAAAAATGTTCTGCGCAGGGTCCATCATGCGCGTGCGGTGGAATTGAGCTTTCTGCCTACGACGCTGCAACAAAGCCTCGACACGGGAGCGAAGGTTGAGCCGCAGCTTATCGCCGCCCTTTGGCGATCAACAAAGTATTTCGCGGTCCTAAAAATGTCAGCTCAATGATTGGGCAAATGGGTAGGCAACGAGCCCCCGCAAAGACATTGTTGTACGACTTCGGCAAAGTTAAATCGTCATGATGGAGTATCTGCAGAAGAGAAGCATACCACTTAGGTGCAAAATAGTGCTTTGTCAAATGATGTGGTACCGTACTAGAGAGGGCATTATCTTACCGAGCACCGTCAGATCGCGGCGCCCAGGCCCATCTCTCAGCGGGTTTACGAGCTATCCATTGAGCGAATGTCATCTTGCGCCGTCACGGAGACCTCCGAGCCACCAATTACCTGTGGTGCCCTCCATGGTCTCTTCCGCCACCGCCTTTGAGCGCTCGCTCACCGGTTAAATATCGTATCGAACTTGCGCAGTTGGTTTTGCATGCATAGGGTTTTGAATAGCTTCACCATGTTCTTGTTCCTGCACATGGTGTACAGGTTCGCCCCCAGGTGACGCATGCACCATCTACGCTGGACGTCTCTCCACAGGCAAGGGCAATCTTCATCTTCCGCCATTCTATCGAGGGCGTTCAGCAGCCCTGCATTACGGTCCGATACGACGCACACCCTGGCCCTATCCCGCACAACACGGGTCTTCACCAGGGACAGGAACCAGTACTAGCTGTCGTTGCTTTCGCTCTCGACAACGGCGAAAGCCAGCGGTAGTAGCTGGTTGTTTGCATCGGCAGCTATGGTGGTAAGAAGGGTGCCATTGTACTGGCCGGATAGAAATGTTCCATCCACGCATATAACAGGACGGCAGTTGCTGAATGCCGTGATGCATGGACCGAACGTCCAGAACACCCTGAGGTAGTAGTGTTCTGGAGCAGTCGTTCCATCGGGAAGCTGCACTGGTTCAACAGCAATAGCATATTCGGAGCCCGGGTTTGTTGCAGCTATCCGCCTCAGTAGGCGTGGAGCCCAATTGAATGACTCCATAAAACTACCAAACATCATTTTCAAAGCCATCTGCTTTGCTCGCCAAGCCTGTAGGTAGGTTATGGACATCCCTGTCCTGTTCTGCATCTCAGCAATTATGGTTGCGGGCCTGAGACCAAGGTCGGCCTTCAGCACGTCTAACAGGATTTCCGCGATGAATCTTGATTTCACCACGCCGCTTGTGTTCCGAACAAGCGCCTCTGTGCATGTGTGCGGTGTGTACCGCCGTATAATGAAATGGTGCTGATGTTTAGGGCGCTGAGCACGAACATAGTATTCGCACTGCTGCCCTTTCTTACATGTAAGCTCGAAGCAAGTCTTGTCCGAGCGATGCACGCGTGGTCACGCCGTCACCACATCGTAATTAGTGCGTATGCATCGCTTCGTCCTTTGTGGCGAACTCCTGGTCGAAGTTCTATGTCGCTATGGTCTTGCCCACGCTTAGAAATATCCTCCAAGCGGGCCGTAACACGCCGGCCGGGTTCAGAGTGCAAAATGCGATTGCTGGCCCCGGTCCTCATCTTCGCCAGGACCATCACCGTAAGTAGGGTGAGGGTCATCCCCTAGAGCATCCGCATCCACCTCAGGGACGGGCGCATCCGTCTCGCCAGCTCCTCGCCAAGCCCCTTGACCGGGACTTGCTGCGAACTCATGGCAATTTCCTCTTCTGCTCGGGTTGTTCGTCCGCGATCGACCCCATGTCCTCCTCCTGGCTCGGCTCGTCCTCGCCTCCCAGCCGGGTGCGAGGACCAGCTTCACGCAAACACCTAGTGCGAACCCTTCCTGTGCGGCCTTCTCCATGTAGAATCGCCAGCACTCGTTCTACGGAGCTCGAATAGGCTGTACACGTAAAGCAAGCTATTTGGCACTACATGGGGCCTAACCCCATCTACCACGAGCTTGTACAATGTACGGTCAACACTAAGAGCGCGTGCAGCCGCTCTTGCTACTGTACGCAACTCTATCGGTGGATTTACAGTTGTCTCTATGTGTACGCAATTATGCATGCTGACAAATGGGCCCTGCAAATTTGCGGGCTCCCCCCCGTGCCATATATGAAGCGAAATCGCCATCGAGGACTGTAGCATTACATAATTGTAGTCATCAATAATTGCACACACGCACCGCTAACATATTTAAACATGTTGGCATTACTCAAATTTTAATTACGAAAGAATAAATGTTATGGTTACGTACAGTTATAATGTATGCCAACATATAATTATATATATGTTATATAATATACTATCACAAGACATATGCAGTTTATGAAATCCTAAAACCGCATTCCACACTCATAATATCATGTAAAATACTACTACACGGAAAGGCATTGTATACTTTACATTTCAGGTTAAATTTAACTAAGTCGAACAAATATACGTAGCTAACAAATTAATTGGCTGTTTTTTCGATCTTTTTGTGCGCATGTATTTCTAGGTGATACGATTAATTCGCAATTTTAATGGAATGCGGGGATTTATCTACCAGGTTCGCAATATATGGTGTTCACTCGGAGAAACGCATGCATACATACATTTCATCGTAACAACATAAGTTTGGTAAAAGTGTGCTAGCAGCATGATATAAGGGGAGATGCTTGCCTTGCTCTGAGTTTTCTAGAACAGCGTCGAGGTCAACGTGTGCGGTCTCTGCAGTGTTGGTACCTACACGAAGCAAAAACAACAATACGAAGTCCAATAAGTAATAAGGGAAAATAGCTTACAATGGTGCGGAACTTCGGCCCACCGATATTTAAGCCGGATTAAGTGGATACTTTGGTTCGAGTTGTAAAGTTCAGAAAGGAGGTCAACTCCTTTCGGGTCCAAGTAGATATTACGTCCGGAAAAACAGTCCTTCGCTGCAGCGAATCATCATGCGAAATAAATACAGTGCAACGTTCGAGCATAAGCTCGGCAGAGGGTCCTGACCTCTGCAGAGACTCCTTTGGGGTCAAAAAAATTAAGTCAGATTAAGCAACTACTTTGGTTCGAGTTGTTAGGTTCAGAAAGGAGGTCAACTCCTTTCGGGTCCAAGTAAGGATTACGTCCAAAAAAAATACAACAATACGAAGTCAAATAAGTAATAAGGCAAAATGACTTAACACAGTACAGAACTTCGTGCCACCAATATTTAAGTCGGATTAAGCAGCAACTTTGGTTCGAGTAATTAAGTTCAGAAAGGATGTCAAGTCCTTTCGGGTCCAAGTTGTGATTACGTCCAAAAAAAACACAGTCCTATGCTTAAGGTGAAGATCGTGTGAAATACAGACAGGTCGGAGGGTCCAGCCCCCCCCCAGACAGCACAAGGTTACCTCGGCAGAGGGTCCCAAAATAAGGTTGTTAATTCATGTAATATTCTTACTTACGTAAACATTTTTAGGTGTCACGGTTAATTCACGTTCTCCGCACAAAATATCACATAGATTACTGCTACACACATAATGTCATAATAGCATTGTACTAATGTTTCCTAATACCGTCGTAACATTTCACTATAGCATAACACTACACTGTCCTCAACAATAATACATTGCATAAACGTAAATACGGCAATCTAACCTAACAAGTTCGTCAATAAAACTTCACTGACCAAAACATGCTATTATTTATGAAGATTTGTAACTAACCTTCTCCAAGTAGTACAGAAGATCAAAAAAACTCGAGCTTTGAACCAATAAATGTTCGTCAAAAATACCTGCAAGATACAAATCATGTATGAAATAAACAAAAATTATTAAACTTTGTGAAAAAATAAACAAACCACACAGTACTAAAGTAGGTCGCCATATATAGGGTGTTAATTGAATGTAACACATGCGTACATACATTTCTTCATAACAACTTAATCTGGCTAACATATTGGTATGAACATGATTGAAGGAGGTGCTTGCCTTGCTCTGTGTCGGGACCCCGAATTTGCAAATCCGGACCCTCTGTGTATTCAGCACTAGTCCAGGAACACGCTAGTGCACACAGTCTTAACATCGGTAAATACCACAATCATACCACTCGATACTAATAAAGTACTTTATTTAAATAGTCAAACTGGTTACTCGACCTTATGGTCAAGTTACAATGTATGATTTCGCAGGCTTAAACTTATTAAGAGAGAAATAGAAGCAATGAAAATCAAATAACTCGTGGCGCCATCCAAGATACCACAGTAACCGACCGCTCGCTTCCCTAAGTAGACGGTTCCTCTTGGAGCTCCTCCTCCAAAGCCGGTGTAGTCTCCTCTTCAACTGGTGTTGTATTGTGGCAAGGGTGAGTACTTGGTACTCAAGAAGTCATGCAATGTAATGCAAGCTAATATACTATATGCATGGCTTGGTACAAAGGAATAGCTCAAGGTATTTTTTGCAAGAAACGATTTAACAAGTATCATAAGTAGATTCGAGCAAGAGAAACAAGTAAAGCATAAATAACTTTTCAAAGAGGTTAATAAACATCTTTCCCATCCTAATCCACATTTACATCAACATCATTATTAATCCAACCCAACCTTTCAGATCCAAGTTATTTTTGAGAAAATCTAACCCTTGACAGTAATTCCCGAGCGATGTCCAATACCGCGGACACGGCTATTCGAATAGATTCTACACTCTGCAGAGGTTATGCACTTTACCCACAAGATACAATAAACACCACAAAGGCGAGTTCCCGTAACAAAGTCTTTCTAAACTTCTAACAATACAAGTGGTCCTCCGGTTATTGCACACTAACCCTTCCCTTAGCTAAGGCGAAGTTTAGGCCAATCAACTGTTAGATGGGTACCTGCCTCACCCCGTGACGCTCCCCGTACAACTTACACAAAGGGTGTAGTTGACCTCCTGAGGTCCCACAGGTACGTTATTAGCAACTTAGTCAACTAGGTCCGTCCCATTACAGACATGTGGTTGCACGTTAGACCCAGTTCAAAGGCTTGCAAGGTTAAGTCCTTAGGGTGACCAGGGCAAGACTACTCGAAGAACCAAATCAACATCCCCAATGCCACAACTAGCCCACCTGATTATTCTTGCCACATGCCCCGGTCGAAAAACTATTTATCAAACCCCAGTTGATTACCATGCACCACGTTCCATCAACATCACATGATACCTTTCCAAAACAGGTTCAATATATCATTGTCAATATTAACATTTGTTTGTCCAAAATCATGTCATGAGCACGTAGCAGGTCTAAGCAGTTTACTACAATGGTCTAAAACCCATGTTGGCAAGTTAATAATGTCCAACTAGTAAACCACAACTAGGGTGACAAGGGGCCATAGCACATATTTAAGTAATCAAGGTGTCATACAGCAAATTGGTATTTATCTAATTCCCCAAATTTAAATAAAGTATTTTCTAATTGAACTAGCATGCAATAGGTTAAATCAAAATAGATTTCGAAATAGGATCAACATGGTCAAAGCACAACTTGCCTTCAAAAAGTACTTGTTCTTGGTCTTGAGTTGGATCCTGAGTCAATTCTTCTCCTTCAAATCCTTCCGGCACTTCAACGTCTACTCGTAAAGCGTGTAAATAGCAAATACATGAATAAACAATAGGAAAAAATTATCCAATCATCCAAATAAAATCCATAAACAGAGAGAACATAATTTTATGAATTTTTAGAAACTGGAATCGTCAAATTTGGTGTTAAAATGCAAAAGTTATGATTATTTAAAGTTTAAATAATCAATTAAATAATTTTACAGAGAAAAACTTTAGTCCAAAAATTAAATAAAATTCATATTTAGGTAGGTCTCAATTTTATACAAATTTAGAAATTTGAATCACTCAAATCGGAGTTGAAACGCAAAAGTTATAAGCGTTTGAAGTTTGAAACAAAATCTGAAATCATTATTTCGAATTAATAAATCATTTTCTTTTTCGAAAATTAATTATTGCGTCACCTGGACACGTGGCAACCGCTGATTGGTTGGTCGACGTCACCGGCCCATGGACTTGGTCCACGCTCGGTTGGTCTACCGTGGACTCGGCCCACGGCTTCCTTGTGTCATCGACAGTGGGTCCCTCGTGACGCCATCGCTGACGCCACGGGCTCACCAATACGACAGTGGGACCCGGCTGTGACGCCATTGCCGACGCCGCCGGCCGACAACGACATGCGGTTCGCCATGACGCTGGCAGACGTCATGGTGCCGGTGGTCGGGCCGCCGACATGCGGGCCCAGCGTGTCGGGCCACACGCACGCTGCTGCGGATTCGCGCCGATCGCGGCGTCGGCCTTCCCGACGCGTGGCGCATCTCGGCGGTTGATTTGAAAATCAACGGCCCGTATTAGATCTCGGCTCACGCTGTTTGATCTCGACCGTTGGATCTAGATCCTACGGCCGAGATTGGATCTGAGGATTTGGATTGGGATCTCACCGTGAGATGACGTGGCGTGATCTCGGGACGTTGGATCTTGATCGGACGGCCGAGAAGCTTCGGCGACGGCGATGGCGTGTAGCGAGCCGGCCGCCGTAGCCGGGACGGCGACACGGCAACGGCGTTATGCGGGCTCCTCCGGCGAGGTGAGTGGTCCTTCGGTGCGCCTCGTCGCGGTGAGTCCGGTCGGGGTCAACGGCGGCGGACGGCGACGGCGGCGAACGGCAAAACCGCGGCGAGAAGTGCTACAACTCCGGCGAGCGACAGGCGCTGTGGCACTGCGGCGGCGACGGCTAGGGCAACGGCTGCGCAAGGTCAAGGTGGTCCTCGGGGTGTGATCCGGGCATTAAATAGCCTCGGCTTCCGGGCGGAAAACGGAAACCTAATCCCTCACGGCGGCGGGCGCGTGGCGAGTCCGGCTCGGACTCGGGCGGAGACGACGACGGAGGACCGTCCACGTGGCGCGATCAACGGCCACGATTGGCTCGGGCGCGCACGGATCCGGATCGGATCCGATCGAACGGTGCGGCGCGGATCCTGACCGTTGGATCTTGATCCGACGGTCCACAATGGTTAGGGTTTGGACGCGGTTCGACCGAATCACGTGGCTCGGGTCGGACTCGAGTCCGACTCGGGTTCCGACTCGGTCGGATGAACAGTACTTGACCCGACTCGATTTTCCAGCGAATTAATATTTAAAATAATTTCCAGTAATTCATTTAATTCATTAAAAATAGCAAAATACTCAGAAAAATTCCAGAAAAATCCTGGAAAATATTTTAGGGTATTTGGGACTCAAATAAAATATTCCCAACAAAATTTTATTTGCAAAATTAAATTCTTTAATTATTTTAAAATGGAATAAATTCCAATAAATTCCAAATAAATCCAAATAAATTCCAGAAAATTCCAAAAATTCACCAAAGTACCAAATCACACATGGATTTAAGAAAAGCAAAATTTTGGGGTGTTACACTCTGAGTTTTCTGGTCCGGCGTACAGGTCTGCGTGTGCGCTATCTGCAAGGTCGGTATCTACACGAAGCAAAAACCACAATAAGAAGCGAAATATGTAATAAGCCAAAATAACTTACCAATGTCCAGAAGCCCGCGCCACCCATATTTAAGTCGGATTAAGCGGCTACTTTCGTTCGAGTTGTAAAGTTCAGAAAGGAGCTCAACTCCTTTCGGGTCCAAGTAGTGCTTACGTCCAAAAATAATAACAGTCCTTCACTTAAGCGAATAATCGTTGCAGTGGAAGCTCGTCAGAGGGTCCTGACCTCTGGGGATACTCAGACACCCAAAAGATGATTGTTACTTTATGCAAGAATATTTAATTCAACTTTATACTCCGTTTGAATATTTCTACTAACATAGATATTTCTAGGTGCTACGATTAATTGCTAGTTTATATGGAATGTGGGTATATATCTACCAGATTCAAAATATACGGTGTTTACTTAAATGACTAAAGGAGGTGCTTGCCTTGCTCCGACTTTTCCCGAATAGCGTCGAGGTCGTCGTGTGCACTCTCTACAAAGTCGGTATCTACACGAAGCAAAAAAAACAATATGAAGTCAAAGACGTAGTAAGGGAAAATAAATATCACGAATGGATTCCAACAAACTATAACCACCGACATCTGCACGAAGAAAAAACAACAATACGACAATAAGAAGCGAAATAACTAATAGGGTATAAAAACTTACCAATGTCCTGAACTTCGCACCACCAGTATTTATGTCAGATTAAGCGGCTACTTTTGTTCGAGTTATTAAGTTCAGAAAGGAGGTCAACTCCTTTCGGGTCCACGTAGTGATTACATCAACAAAATATGAACAATGCGGAATAAATACAGTCCAATGGTCATCGGAGGGTCCAGACCCCCGAGACAGTTCAACGTTCCAGTGGAAGCTCGCCAGAGGGTCCTGACCTCTAGAGATACTTAGAGTCCCAAAAGATGGTTGTTATTTCATGCAAGAATACTTAATTGAACTTTTTATATGGAATGCGGGGGCATATCTACCAGGTTCACAGTATAGGGCATATCTACCAGGTTCACAGTATAGAATACTTAATACAAACATTTGTTCAAAACAACAAAACCTACGAAAAATTGTAGTATGAACATGATTGAAGGAGGTGCTTGCCTTGCTCCGAGTTTTCGGGAACGTCGTCGGTACCTACACGAAACAAAAACAACAATATGAAGTCACGTGGCAAGAAGTAGTAAGGCAAAATGATTGAACTTTGCGATAATTTCAAAAAACTATAACCACCGACTAATTAATCTTCTGTTTTCGCGCTCTCGATTTGTTGGCCTTCCCTTCAAGCTCCCAGAACATGCACTACAATACAATCTGCTCTCACACTCTTCCCTCACACTCTGCTCTCGCACACTGCAAGGAGAGCGACGCAGCACCTCCATTTATAGGCTCAAAAGTCATTACTGCTACGTTTACATTAATCACGATTTATGTTACGCATAATCATGTCGTTTATTCTTAATTACATTGATTATAACCAAATTAAGCCGTAAACTGTACTTTATGCTGCATCGGATACGAACTCGATTTGACTTGACGTGATATGTCGTGCTATTTCAACCACCGTTCCCTGTTTCTCCCACATGCATGCTGCTTTCGGTGGCAAAAGCATCCAGGCAATGGCATTAGCAACCAAAAAACGAGTACCAATGCATCATTTATCCCACGCGGCAGGGTTCCACGCGCGACGCGGCAGGGGGCCGGGGCGACGAGGGTCGCCGCTGCCGCCGCCAGTCGACGCAGCAGGGGCCAGGGGCCGGGCGAAGAGCAGTGGCACCTAGTCGCCGCCAGATGGGTGGCGGCAGCCAGCGTGACGCGCGGGCCAGGGAGGGGGCCGGCGGGTGGTTGCCACCGCCGCCGCTGCCCTCGTGGCGGCAGCCAGGGCCATGGGACCGGCGAGGGGGCGCTGTGTGTCGCCACCTGGC
The DNA here is from genome assembly GCA_036346355.1 of Rhipidocladum racemiflorum. Classification (NCBI taxonomy): domain Eukaryota; kingdom Viridiplantae; phylum Streptophyta; class Magnoliopsida; order Poales; family Poaceae; genus Rhipidocladum; species Rhipidocladum racemiflorum. The sequence goes on along the minus strand of CM070572.1, from coordinate 55,488,816 downwards.
CGCCGTCCCCTCGTGGGCGGCAATGGTCGACGCCGACCGGCCGGCGGCCGCCGCCCCGCATGGCGGCCACGATGCTACTTTTGATATTTTTTTTAAATGTTGTATAATTTTGAAATTTGGTATTACATGTTGTATATTTGAGCCATTTTTCCTCAGTTCAATACGAAATATGGGAGTTTGGTGAGCACATGACGGCTGTGATTTGAAAATCGAAGATTAGTGGTCGATACGGATTCAGTTACCATAGACGGATTTGGAAACCGATTGGATCATAGCCGACACGGATTCAGTTGCCGTATCCACGAAGGACTCGGATCGGCTGAGGCATATAAAAGGGGGTCGAGCCAGGAGAAGCAGGGGATCAATCCAACACAACCACAAACGTACTTTTACAGTCTTTTTCGTTTCTTTTTAGTTTCATAAGTTTTCCTCTGTAAGTCGACGAGATCAATACAGAGTTGAGCATCGCAAATTTGTTGATTTTTGCCGATTTCACTTCAGGTTTCGTTTGCTTTGTTTTGTTGCGCATAGTCTCTCAAAGCCAATCTACCTTTACCCTTGGATTAGCCTTAATCGGCTAATCTAGTTATCCCCTAATCGGCTTTTGGCCGACTAGAGTTACGCCGATAATTGCTCGTTGTCGGCTTTGATTGATTTTACGACTTTCTACCTTGTCAATTTCAGATCAAATTGACTGGCACGCTCAAATCCAACGTCTGTCTTGTGTGTTTGAGGCTAAAAACCCTACCTCAAGTTTTTAGCGCAAACAACCCTTTACTCTCACTAACGTTGATTCTTTTGTTTTAATGATAATTTCAGTAGCGATTCATTGTATTTAATTTTTCCTTTACTTCTCCTTTACTTATATATGAATTTATATTTCATAAAAATATAAGACCATATCCTACCGGATATAAAGTTCGGAGGAAGCTCGAGTCGAGAGGACCCCCCTGTGTCCTCCAGCCATCTTGCGCAAAAGCCTTCACGTTTTCTCGAATTACGGATATGTCCCTGCGAATTTACGAATATGTCCTTTGCGATTTTCTTTGAGGGGAAGATTTTTTTTCCTGGTTAGCGTTTAGGTCCCCCGTTCGTCGTTTTACGGAAAGAGCCTCCCGTTAAATACGAATTGCGAACGAGCTCTTTTCTAATTTTTCGAGATAGCGATCAAGTCCAAAAATATAACAAATAGGTCCCCAGTCTTTACATTCAGGTCCTTTCTCCGTTTTACCCGAAAAAATATTTTCGTGGTCCGTTTTTTCTCTGGAGCATGGAAAAAATGTTTTCGTTGGCCGTTTTTCCTCAAAAAAAAAAAAGAAATTCGTTTTTCGTCCGTCGTTTCTCCGTTTTTGTTGGAAAAAATGTTTTCGTTGTCCGTTTTTTTTTTCGGAGCATGGAAAAAATGTTTTCGTTGACCGTTTTTTCTATAAAAAAAATGCAAATTCGTTTTTCATTCGTTGTTTCTCCGTTTTTGTTGGAAAAAATGTTTTCGTTGTCCGTTTTTTCTCCAGGCCCCGGGAAAAACGTTTTCGTGGTCCATTTTTTCTTAGAAAAAAACGAAAATTCATTTTTCGTTCATCCTTTCCCTGTTTTTGCTGAAAAATGTTTTCATAGTCCTTTTTTCTTCGGATCCTAGGAAAATGTTTCCATGGTCCATTTTTCCTAAAAAAATACACAAATTTGTTTTTCGCACGCGCACGCGGCGTGTGCCGCTTTTGTGTTTTCGTGGTCTATTTTTCCTTAAAAAACACAGACCCGTTTTTCATTCATCCTTTTTCTGTTTTTGCCGGTAAAAAATATTTTTGTGGTCCGTTTTTTCTCCAAAGCCCAGAAAAAATATTTTCGTGGCCCATTTTTACCTAAAAAAAACGCAAATTTATTTTTCATTCACGCACGCGACTCGGTCCCTATGGTTTCTCGAGCCTTCAAAAATTTTGAAAATACATCTAAGTCTATTTTTTCATCCAAAAAAAACGTAAAGTCATTTTTCGTTCACGTGCGTGATGTGTGCCGTGCTTACAGCCTAGTTTATATTAATTCAGTTTAGTTTTTTTGAACTCACCCTCTATTTTTATCATGGTTTCGCCATGCCTTGAGATAGAGTGAGACAACCAGCTAGCTAGCCAGCAAGGGAACGCAGCTGCATACATGTCTCATCGTACGTCCATAAGTAATTCGATCGAAACAAATGTTGAAATACATGACTTGTCCAAATATGAGGCGTCAAACTAGACTTTTGTGGGAGCGATGAGAAGGTTCACAAAGCTGTTTTCGTGATTTTTGAATGAACAGTAATTTTCGATAATCGTAAAAATCGAGACAAAAACAAATTGAAAATCGTCAAAAATCGCATAGTTTCAAAAATCATCGTTTTTCGCTCGATATTTGGCGATAATCGCAATATTTGGCTCGATAACGCGATATTTACCTCGAAAATCAGTTGACCAAATGAACTTCCCTATGGGTCGATTTTTTGAGCGATTTTCGCTCGATATGTCTCGATAATCGTGATATTTGCTTCGTATAAATTTTTCCGAATTTTTTAAAAATAATTTTTGAATTTTTTAGTTTACTGTTCGGTAATTAATTTCGTGTCGTGCCGATAACCTCGATAATCGAGCGACTATCGCGATATTTCAAACCCTGGCGATGAGGCTAAAGAAACTAATAGCATGATCAAACATGCAGGCATGAGACAGTGGCTTGGCCTTTTGCTCAGCAAATATCTATATCTACTATCATATGCAGGAAGGAAATGACGTGTTCCCAGGGCATCCACGCCCGTGTTTATGCGGAAAACACCCTGCGCTTTGTGAAATCACGCCATGCCCCAGTGGAGCGCCGCTTGCGTGAATAATCACATAATCCTGAAATTATTCGGTTCCTGATCATCGAGGAGACTGATACAAACCTAACCTACTCAACAAAAAAACAACATATGGGTTGGCACTGTTATCCACAGATCCACCGGCTATCAATTTTAGACATGGGCATTGGGCCGGGTCGAGCTGGCATGGCATGAGTTTAATGGGCTATAGGCTTAGACTGTGCCGTGCCGTGCTGGCACAACCTGAATCACCTCCAACGAGATCAGGCACAGACCATTGGCATGCCATGCCACTTCCAAGTTGTGCCGGTCTAGGCCCGATACGTTGGACTATTGTAGAGGATAGAAAGGGAGACGGGGATGTGCGGGCCAGATGCAGCTCAGTCGGAGACAAGGAAGATGCCGAATTCATCCATTCCTACGTGTAACCATTGGATCCGGCCGTGCCTTGCATGATCCAAGCTGCACTAGCCTTCCCAGGGAAGAAGGTCGCAGGGGGATGGCAAGATGTGGAGGCGTTAGAGTCGTGAAAGAAGCACTCATTACGTCCAGGGATGGTAGCAATGTGGTGCAGGAAGGCTGGATCTAGCGGTTGTATGGTCGAAGACCATTGGATCCGACACTAAGGTGGTGGAGAAAGGCTGCCCATCGCCTCATCACGAACTCTATGATCTTGCTCCGCCGAATGTCGCACAATCACCGGTCGCCGTCGGTGGAGTGTATAGAGAAGAGGGCGGGAAAGAACAAATTGGAGAGTGAGGAAAGAAACAGAGGGTGCGGCATTTTTACGTGAATATTTTTTTCGTGCCGCTTTCGTACTGGGTTAGCCAGGCACAACCCAATTGATCATGTCGAGTCATACCGCCTATCGTGATAAGTTTTTAGACCCAGCATGGCCGGTTATTTGTGTCATACTTGTTCGACCTGATGACATCCATACCATACCGTGCTTTAGGTTACTTGTGTCGAGAGCCGGCCCAAAAAAGACCCAACCCATTGGCCATGTCTAGCTAGGATGTAGCTGAGACGGCGGCCTTTTCCTTTCGGTCAATGCATTAGGTGAAATATGTCTTGTATACAGCACATCACAGAATGCGGCACAGAGGGGTTGCAGGAGCAGAACAAATCAGTAGGTCAATGCAAGTCTCCGTTTCTACCACGTTACATCTTCCATTGCAGGATAAATTGGGTGGCCGATTAGTAGGATGACGATGTAACGTAAAGTCAAAAGCTTTCTCCGGACATGGAAAAATCTTGCCTTGTAAATCTGGCGCAGGATAAGTATGCTGCCCCCATGTAAAAAAGAAATACTTGATTTGTTTAGTTCTAGTTAGTTGTAACGTGTCAAGATATGAGGCTTGACCGTGAATTTATTTAAACGCAGCTGGCTGCCATGTGTGCGTTTTGCACTGTGGTTTTTTCTGTGACGGCCTACATGCTGTGAAATAAGATCGTTCACCCATGTCAATCCGTGGCACACCAAGCAATCACACAAATAGAAGAAATAGAGCGCACACAATATAGGGAAAAACATCTCTCTTTATTGGATTGATTGTTTCTGTACAAGACAATGCCCTATATATATAGTGGAGGACCCCTGACGGATTTGCCCACCAATGGATAGAGTCCTACTATACACGGACATGGATTCTAACCATATTATAACACTCCCCTTTGGGCGAATACCACGTAATGTACATGTCTCATTAAAAACTCCTCACAAAAACCCAGTGAGAAAAAAGGGATGGAGAAAAGAGTACATTGCAATTGCACTCTGTATTACACTAGTTGCCTCATTAAAAACCTTGATGTGAGAAACTTCAAGAAAACACATTTAAGGGAAAAAGAGCACAACTTATAATCTTCAAGATATAAACTATGATCTTCAGGATCGAGCAAAAAGGATTATGGTTCAGGATTTACTCCCCTTGAACTCTGCAAATCTCTAAGTCGCCTCATTCCAATGCCATTGACGTACCTTTGGAAGGTAGACTTTGGCAAAGATTTTGTGAATAAATCTGCTAGATTTTCACATGACTTAGTTTGCATTATTTTTTACCTCACCATTCTTCTGGAGTTCGTGAGGATAGAAGAACTTAGGGGCAATATGCTTCGTGATATTGCTCTTTACATAATCCATTTGCATTTGTGCAACACAAGCAGCATTATCTTTATAGATAACAGTAGGGGTATCGACGGTATTCATACCACATGACTTCTGGACGTGGTTAATTACACGTCTTAGCCAAACGCATTCCCGTGAGGCTTCATACAAAGATATAATCTCTGAGTGGTTGGTAAAAGTGGCTACCAAAGTCTGTTTGAAAGACCGCCAAGAAATAGCTGTACCACCGCAGAGAAATATAAAACCAGTCTTAATTTTTGCACTGTGGGGATCAGACAGATAGCCAACATCCATATTTCCCCCCATGGTTAAGTTTTGGTTCTTCAGGAAAAACAATCTAAGATCTTAGGTACCTTAGAGGTATATGAGTAAAGTCTTGATATTAGCCCAATATCTTCTGGTTGGGACTATACGGTTTCATGCTAGTAAATTTATTGCGAATGTAATATCAGACCTTGTGCAATTCACAAGATACATAAGTATGGGACTCCAGGTCCAAAAGATTTTCTCATTTTTCATTCCTTGGTCTAAATGGGTCTTTTTCCGCTTCAAGGGATCTTACTACCATGGGGGTTTTCAAAGGATGAGATTTATCCATGTTAAATCTTTCCAATACCTTCTTGGTATAGATAGACTGGTATACTAAAATTCCTTCAAGGAAATGCTTAAGCTACAAGCCTAAGCAAAATTTGATTTTACCCAAATCCTTCATCTCAAACTCCGTCTTGAGGTAAGCATTTGCTTCATTTATTTCCTTGGTGGTTCCGATGATATTCAGATCATCGACATATACCAAAATGATACAAAAATCCATTCTGGAATTTCTTTATGAACACATAGGGACAATCATCATTATTTAAATATCCCTTCTTCAGGAGGAATTTACTAAGTCGATTGTACCACATCCTTACCTACTGTTTTAATCTGTATTCAGTGACCTATATAAATATGCGGTCACTACATCCATCAACTGTATTGATAAGGTTAAGTTTGCTGCCATCAATATTAAATTTCGAAACGTTATTTCACTCATTACAGGAGAACATGTTTTATCGTAATTGATGATAGGTCTCTGCTAAAACCCTTGTGCTATAAGCCTCATTTTATATCTCACCACTTGGATATTTTCATATCTCTTTAGGATGAAAAATCCATTTGATCCTATAGGGAATATTTTAGGAAATGTTTGGTCAACAGGATCAAGAACTTTTCTCTTATTAAGCGAGCGCTACCTCAATTGCTCTTTCATTTGACCCTATATAAGCGCTACTGGCACTCTGCCATGGACGTTGGTTCTGGATCTAGATTTTAGCAATTTTTTTAGAGGCAAAATATGTCAACAATTGTATTCTTTATTTATATATAATTCTCCTGCATCACTCCAGGGATATCTCTTTATTAATTTCTTCCAGCTCCTCGTGATTTCCAACAACGATGAAGTCTGGGTGTTTCGACTTCCCAACGTTGGATTGTGCGCACAAATATACGCTGGGGTTATCATCTTCAAGATGGATCACTTCAGGGATGTTACCATCTTCTAGATGGCTCACTTCAGGGATTTTCTCAACATCAGGTTGAGCTTCTTCCACTATCATGGGTAGTGTTCTCAATTGTTTGGTTATCTATTTCTGCGGACGTCTCCGCGAAATTGAGTCCCGTGCACCTGGAGGCCTCCCCCTCATTTTATCATGAGGGTCAAGAGTGGGTACAATATTTTTCTAGGATATTTCCACCCTTTCAGGTACATATACTGCAGGTATATGAGATCTTTCCACTACCTTATGATCAGTGAAGGCATTTGGCAGATTATTAGCTTATTTGTTGCAGATATATTACTTTCTGAACTTCAAGTTCGGTCTCTTTAGTGTGTGCATCTAAGGACTCGGCATTCTTTATTGTGGTACTTATCTCCCCCTAATGCCGGAAAAGTCCTTAGTACAATCAGTGTACCGAGCCATGTACAGATCTCCAACTTCTGGTGAAATCCTATGGTGGTATGCTGTGGTGGAGAGATTGGCATGTATACAACACAGCCAAAAATTTCACAGATGGGAAATACATAATTCTCTTCCATGCACTATCTGCAACGGGGAAATTCTATAATATGCAGTTGATTTGAGTTGAATTAATATCGCGGTGTACAGCACTGCGTGGCCCCAGCAACTGGTGGGTGCCTACTATTCTGCAAAAGTGGCTAAGCAATAAATTTTATTCCTTTAATAATGATTCTACACGGCCATTCTAATGTGTGGACATGTGGTACTAAAAGTTCTGTATTAATTCCCAGGGCCGCATAATAATCATTAAATCCTTTTGAGGTTAAACTCGTTAGCATTGTCTATTTGAATAGACTTGATTCTTTCTTTTGGAAAGGAGGCTCTGGGCAATTTTTTTTTTGGCAGAAGCATGGTTCCTAGTAGATAAGAGACCTAAAATATCTGAAAGGGGCTAACAGGAGCTGAAAATGTCCACATATATCACTTCGAATTTTCTCCAGGAAATTCAGTGACTCCTCTAAAAGTTGGAGGATCTAACTGTAAATTTTCCTATAGCACTAAAAGACCGAGATGGCGATCAGAGGGGGGTGAATGATTCCAAATAAAATTTTTCCCACTCAAAGTACTCAAAATAATCCTGCAAGGAAACCGGTGCTCCTCAAATTCGCGAAACCCGCAAAAAATCGGAACGACTCGACAACTATGTGTGTCGGCGTATTCTACACCAAGGTACCCGCTCGCCCGCACTAAAAAGCGGTCAACTGATGGTCAGGGCATGCCTGGGCCCTCCGCCATGGCAAGAGAAAGAGCCCAAAGGTGGATGCCCAGGGGACACGTGGCGTCTGAGCCAGGCCGCTGGCGCCAGCAGGTGGTCGCCACGGACACGTGGCGACTGAGGCCAGCTGGCGCTCAGCGAGGTGGTCGCCAATGGACACGTGGCGTCTGAGCCCGGCCGCTGGCGCCAAAGAAGGTGGTCGCCCAGTGGACACGTGGCATACTGTCCTAGCCACTGGCGCACCATCCCCAGGATGGTCCTGACGAGATCAAGGGTGTTTAATGCGAATCGTGCACATTAAATGCCGAAGCGTAGAGGCCGCAGTGTGGCGGCGCGCCTTCCCCAGGCGCATCATAATTGCAGGAGACGTCACGGCGGCACCTCATCCCCTGACGAAACGAGCGGCGTTGGTGGGCGTGGAAGCCGAGGCATGAGTGTAAACGGCTATGGCAAACATTTATTGAGGCGTTAGGACAGTGACAGGCGCATTAAATGCGCCCGTGGCAGTGTAATGAGTATATGGCTTGCAGTGTAAGCCTCCCATGCGCCCCCAGCAGCCCAAGTATAAAAGGGAGCCGGGGTGCATGGGAGAGGAGGTTCGAAAGGCTGTAAGGTTTTCATTCTCTCCAGCAAGAACACTAGCAATACCAAGAAAGGCAGGACTAGGGCTATTACTCTTAGGAGGGCCTGAACCTGGGTAAATGTCCCGCGCCCCCTTACTCCCTTGAGCTTTACGGTGCTCCGGTCATCTCCTCCCGTCTCCGGCGATCGCCCCGAAAGCCCCCCCCGTTTGAACCTAATAAGCACCCAATTCGGAGGTGCCTGTTAGCTAGTACGCTGACAATGTGTATCCCGAGTTTGCATGGATGAGGACCATGAATCATGTGAGGGATTTGTAAATCACAATCCTGGTTGTTAAGTGTCCAAAATAAAGAGGAATTAATTCAAAGATTTCTTTTCTAAAAGAGATCAAGCATAATCACCAAAAAGCCTCTTTTAAAAAAGCAAAAGCAGATTTTTCAGGAGTGATCCCCACTTGGAGCAGGTGGTTAGTGGATTTTTGTTGCTCCAAATTTTTTGGGATTTTTTCACCTTATGAATAGATGAGTCATGAAGTACGCCACCAAAAATCACCTCCAAAAGCCTTGTATAAAAATCATGAAAAATCACGGACTATAGATAGTTAGGAACTTCGATCAGGAAATTTGGGGCTCAATCTTCACCTCGTAGCTCCCAAACGGTGCAATCAATGGACTCCAAAATTTTTTCACAGATGGATATATGAGTCACGCACATTCTTCAATAAGAATAAATCAAATAGGATTTTTCTATATTTTTCTAAAAATGAAAGACTGACTGCTGCGCGAAGAACAAGTTCTGAACAGATTCGCGATCTTGATAGAAACTTGACAAATAAACTCTTGTGGCATACAAACTTTGGCAAATGAACTCGATCTTGAGTGAAGATCCAAATAGAGTATAGAAGGAGGTGAATGTGAATCGCTCAAGTCAAGAACAAAATCTAGCAATCATAAATGTAAATGCGGGAATGTAAATGCTGAATTTAATACATGAAAGTAAATGCCGAAAGTAAAGACATAATGTAAATTGCAAGAATTAAATTGCGAGAAAATAAATTTGGCTCTTGGAACTTCTATTTCATTCAGAGATGTGTGATTACAAAGCCTCACTTCATGTGGGCAAAGCTCAAAGGAGCAACACAACAACTCAAAGAATGAATGGGCATGGAGGCCTCCCTCCACCCCTCTATTTATACTACTCTTGGGCCACCTACCACCCTTGGATGAGTCCCAAACCCTAGAGCACTCCACCAAGGGCTAGGATTAACCCACTCACTCCACCATGCAAGGGACACCCAAAACCCTACACACATAATGGGTTTTCTTTGCACGGTTCACAAAGCATACTACTAGACCCGCTATCCTATCAACTAGACCGCGATCCAACGGCCCTCATCGATCCTCGCGGCATCTAGCTAGTATCATCCCCTTTCCTTATCTTCTTTGACTTGCACGGATTCCGTCTCCGATCATCTTCCGGCGATCTCCAACCGTCTGGACCTCCGACGCACCTCGCCTAGTCCCGGTCATCATCCGCTTCACCATGACCTAGCACCGTTGTCCTGCAACCATCAAAGACAAGGAAAACCATCACATAGCATTATCCAATAATATGCAATGAACATCACAAATGCTCACAATTAATCATATCTCATTCATCAGTCGGTTCTATCGCCAGCCAAAAGCCGGTAGTACCACAAGAGACCAACACAACCCAAATTGCTTTCTTTTGAATTTTGATTCAAATCAAACTCAAACATGAGCACACCTTGCTCAAATAAAGTCAAATACTCATCACAAATATGGATGGACCTCCACATGGTCCTTCAATCTCCCCCTTGATGAGTATATTGACAAACCACACAAAAGGCATAATTTGAGTTTGAAAATAAAAGAGGAAAAGCAATTTGATTGCAAAAAAATCATGTTTAGTCCAATTTAAAGAGAAAGAGAGATCATGACCAAATAGATGAAAAGATTTTCAGAGCTCAACACAAGAAAGAACAATTTTTCGATAAAAGTTTCAAAAACAAAGAAATCCTCCAACAAGCTCAATATTACTCATGATCCTAATGCAAGGACAATTGTTCAACATGATCATGAGAAAGCATTTTTTTATTTTCTTACCTCTAAGATGCTTTTTCTACGTTTTCTACCCCTTTTGGCAATATAGGCATCAAGAGAGCAATTTTTTTTGAATGAAATGCAACCTAGAAGAGCTTTGAGGATTATGCAAGTGATCATTTAGAAAAAGTATGACACCAAGCTACTGAAGTTCAGAATATGTCATTCTAAGTCATATCCAAAGGCATATTTCAATTTTTGCTAACTAGCTCAAAAGAAATTATACAAATTTTGCATGATTTCAACAATAGCAACACTTAGCATAATTTCAAGACTAGAAACAAAGCCAAAGTAAGGAGCAAATGGATATACTAGAGTTCAACCTAGTCAACACTTTAGGAAGCTACAAGTCCATAAGAGAAGCCTCATGCTCAATCATCTCTTTAAATGCAAATTTTTAGATTAATTCTCATAAAGCGGTATGAGAGAGTTAGACTTAGTGAAGCACATCCTCGACTAGGAGCCATCGACAAAGGCCTCCTAAGCTTCACTCTCATCCGCAAACTGTCAGCGTACTAGCTAACAGGCACCTCCGAATTGGTTGCTTATTAGGTTCAAACGGGGGGGGCTTTCGGGGCAATCGCCGGAGACGGGAGGAGATGACCGGAGCACCGTAAAGCTCAAGGGAGTAAGGGGGCGCAGGACATTTACCCAGGTTCAGGCCCTCCTAAGAGTAATAGCCCTAGTCCTGCCTTTCTTGGTATTGCTAGTGTTCTTGCTGGAGAGAATGAAAACCTTACAGCCTTTCGAACCCCCTCTCCCATGCACCCCGGCTCCCTTTTATACTTGGGCTGCTGGGGGCGCATGGGAGGCTTACACTGCAAGCCATATACTCATTACACTGTCATGGGCGCATTTAATGCTCCTATCACTGTCCTGACGCCTCAATAAATGTTTGCCGTAGCCGTTTACACTCCTGCCTCGGCTTCCACGCCCACCAACGCCGCTCGTTTCGTCAGGGGATGAGGTGCCGTCGTGACGTCTCCTGCAATTATGATGCGCCTGGGGAAGGCGCGCCGCCACATCATGCGCTTTACGCCGGCATTTAATGCGCATCGATTCGCATTAAACACCCTTGATCTCGTCAGGACCCTCCTGGGGATGGTGCGCCAGTGGCTAGGACAGTATGCCACGTGTCCACTGGGCGACCACCTTCTTTGGCGCCCAGCCGGGCTCAGACGCCACGTGTCCGGCTGGCGACCACCTTGTTGCGCGCGCCGCTTTAGTCAGACGCTTACGCGTGTCGCTGGCGACCACTCGCTGAGCCTCAGCTGCTCGCTCAGACGCCACGCTGTCTGGCGACCACCTTGTTGGCGCCAGCTGGCTCAGACGCCACGTGTCATCTGGCGACCACCTTGTTGAAGCGCCAGCTGCTCGCTCAGACGCCACGTGTCGCTGGCGACCACTCGCTGGCGCCAGCTGCTCGCTCAGACGCCATGCGTCATTGGCGACCACCTCATTGGCGCCAGCTGCCGGCTCAGACGCCACGTGTTCGCTGGCGACCACCTCGCTGGCGCCAGCTGCTCGCTCAGACGCCACGCGTCGCTGGCGACCACCTCGCTGGCACCGGTGGACGGGCTCAGATGCCACGTGTCCGCTGGCGACCACCTCATTGGCGCCAGCTGCCTGGCTCAGACGCCATGCGTCCGGCTGGCGACCACCTCATTGGCGCCAGTGGCCGGGCTCGCACGCCACGTGTCCCTGGCGCCCACCTTTGGGCTCTTTCTCTGCCATGGCGGAGGGCCTGTGCATGCCACGACCATCGCTGACCGCTTTTAGTGCGGGGAGCGGGTACCTTGGTGTAGAATACGCCGACAAGAGCCCCGCCCACCCAGGAGCACTTTTTGGTCTTCTGTTCTTCTCTCTTTTTTAGTTGGCCTTTTGAGAACCGCTTAGGCTCCCGGGTGGGGCCCTTTAAATGCCCACGCGCCCCGCAAAAAGATCTCCCGGCTTCTTCGATTCCCGAGGCGGTTTGCGCGGTTGCCTCCTCTTCGTAACCGTCGCACATTCCTTGGGACGCGCCCCCCTTTATGAGGCTCTTTAACTTCCCCCCCTTTTTTTTGAACTGCAGCGCCCTTTCGGCTTTCCCGCTGGTCCTTCTTCCGCAGCCTTATAAGAGGCCGACTGAGGGGGGGGGAGTGGTTCTTCCTCCTTTCAACTCCCCCCACTCCGCTTTTTCTTGCCGCCTTAGAGCTTCTCGCTTCTTCTCCTTCCGATGGCTCCGGTTCTCCCCTCTTCGTCCATCGAGGAGGAGAGGGCCAGCAGGTTTTCCCAGACCATCACCGGAGGCACCCTCCGCCTCCGTGCCGGGACTGTTGAGCCCCGCTGTCGACTCGGGGAAGTACTTTTCTTCTGGTGGCAGCTCCTCGCCGGCCTGCTGCCGCTGGTCTCTGACTTTTATCTCTCTGTTCTTAACTTCTACGCCATTCACCACATCCACCTTCCCCCCAACTCCGTTATCCTCCTTTCTGCCTTTGCCCACTTCTGCGAAATGTTCGTAGGAGTGCTACCCAATCTTCTCCTTTTTCGTTTCTTCTACACTCTTCGCGCTGGTGGCGTCCCCGCAGTCGCCGGAGCTGCCACCGCGTTCGCGACGGGATCGTGTCGCGCTACATTCCACTGGACTGCCGGTCCAACTGGAGAGATTGGCGGGAAGAGTGGTCAGACGTCGAAGACGACAATGACATCGGCGTTGGAGCTTCCGCCCGGCCCGGCGGTCAGCAACCCCAACTGGGGGGCTCACGTAGGCGAGACGCCCGAGCTCCAGGCGATGGTAGCCCGCGTCGACCAGCTGCGGGCGGCGGGCCTGACAGGGGCCATGGTGATCCGGGATTTTATTGATCGGAGACTGTGCCCCCTGCGCCGTCGCGTCCGCCCGGCCTGGCAGTACATGGGCCAGGGCGATGGGACCCGGAGTATCCCCGGAGGTAACCCGCTTCACCCTGCATCATTCCTTGTCCTTTCTCACTTTTTTCTGCCAAAACCCGATGCTGACAGTGCTTCTTTCCTCCTGCAATCCCTTTTTCTTTTTGCGTTGACAGCCGCCGGGAACTTGGCTGACGACGTGATCGACAGGTGGATGTTGCAGCTGGGCCTATCCGGCCCCGTCCCGCCGTTTCCGGCGGGCGCGCTCCCACTTTGCCGGTTGTCACCCGGGGAACGCGCGGCGATAATCCGCGCCCTGCCCTCGATGGACGCCATGGGCACGCCCGTCGTGATACGCCAGGCGACCTTAACAATCCGGGATCCTCCTCCCGCTGGTGGTCAGGGGAGGGGCGACCGAGCGAGGCGCAGGCACCCGGACGATGACGACGACTCCGCCAATCCTTCCCAGCGGCCCCGCTTCCTGGGTTCAGCCGGGGCGGGGACTTCCAGGTCGGCTGCGGGGGCTTCTTCGGCCGCGGTAATGGGTTCCTCCATGGTGGCGGGGGGCTCGTCGACCGGCGGGGGCTCGTCCACCCTTGCCCCTGCCGGGGGCGCGACGATGGACCCTCCGCTGCCGGTTCCTTTCGTACCGCCACCGCCATCAGCAGCGGTAGATCTTCCTCCACCTCCGCCACCGTCGTCAGTAGTGGCGGACCTGCCTCCGCCTCCGCCATCGCTGCCAAGTGGCGGACTCGCTCCGCCTCCGCCACCGCTGCCGCGATGGCGGACCCGCCGCTCCGCCGCCACCAGCAGCGGGGGATCTGCCCCCGCCTCCGCCGCCGCCACCAGCAGGGGGGATCCTCCTCCGCCACCGGCGCTGGCAGCGCCGCGCGGGGGGCTGGTCCTTGTTCCGAGCGTGCCCCGCTTCCCGAGGCCAGCGCCTAGGTACTCACCAGAAAACGCACATGCAATATAGAAGTTCAAGAAATGTTTTAGGACTGATCCTTACCATTGTTTCTTCCTTTTTCCAGGGTTCCTGCTCCGGACATCCCAGCTGCCCGTGCCGGGGACGGCCAAGGCGCCGCGGCTGTCGGGGCCGCGCTAGCCGGGGTCGCCGAGCGCCAGATCGGCAGCGCAGGCGGCGAATCCCATGCGGCGGCCGCCATGTTGTTGCTCAGGGCCGAGGTCCGTTCGCCCCGCCCTACCCGGATCCCCACCGCCTCCGTTTCTCGCAGACGCAGATGCTCACTGGCAGCTCTCGGCCGAGCTTTACTCCAGCACAAGCAACCGTCTAGTGACGAGCAGGGAGCGGTTGACGGAGGCGGGAGCTGAGATCAACCGTCTCCGCAAGGAGGTGGAAGATCTGCGCGATCGGGGGGTGGGACTGGAGCTGCAGCTGCGGCGGGAGCGAGAGCAGCAGGAACGAAGCACCCGCCGCGCCGAGAGGCTCTGCGAGCCGAGACGGAGAGGGCCGATCGGGCCCGCCGAGGTGGACACTCTGCGGATGCCGCGCCATGCCTTCAATCGAGCGGTGGCCTTGCTCCATTGGGGTTGGAGCAGCCGGGCCCGCGGGAGGAGAGGCCACGGCACTACGCCTTCTGCCTCTGCCAGACCGCGGACTTCCTCACGCACCTGCCCGCCGCCCTCACCGCTAGGTCCGCCCAGGAGGGGCGCGCAGTTGCTGCGGCCACGGCGAAGTATGTACTGGCCTGCTGTGTCAGCCGCGACGCCAATTTCGATCCCGCGGCCACTGTTCAAGGGATTGAGGGTGACTGGGCGCGGTCGGAGGAGCGGGTTCATGACGCCTCCGAGCAGGTCGCTGCTCTGTTGGCGATGGAGAACCCCCAGATGGAGGCGGCGGCGGAAGACGTGGCGCTGCAGCTGGACGTGGACCTTCCTGCTGAAGACGCAGCGGCAGCCGAGGAGGCGGCGGATGACGCGGAGGACCCTCCAGCCCCCCCTCAGTAGCTTTTCTTCTTTTCTTTTTTCTTTCTCGGTCGTGCCTGTAAAAGACTTTAAATGCAAGACGCTTTAAATGAAGCAGGAGCACCGGCTTCCCGCTATGCCGTTCAGAGACCGCTTTTTACTTCAATTTTTTGGTTACACGTGAACGAGCACGTGATCGCTTAAAGACTCAGGGTTTTGCACCAGGGAATCTTTTTCCTTGGATCCCTTGCCTTAGCGAAATTTTCTTCCCCGACGGCCTCTAGGGAGCAGGCACTCAGTGAGTCATGGCAAGACCTGGGTTTTCGACAATGGTGCTTAAGTCGCTGACCCCCACGGGGACACCCGGAGTGTCATGACCGTCTTTGAGGGTCGTCTTGAGCTAGCCATTCAATCGCCCATTCCTGCACGACGCTCACTTAGTGGCTCCATCTTTGCCACTGTGTTTTTGCAAGGCGTAGGGCTCATGAGCAAGCGCCTCGGCGCTGCCCAACAAATGAGAAAGAGGCCGAGAAAAAGGGGCAACAAGAACAACCATTCCGGATAATGTAAGGCAAATATTAATTTCAAGCGAAGGCCTCCCCAACCAGCAAGGAGAGGAAGACACCCTCCCACGGTCGGGGGACGGAGCCAGGGACTTACAACCGGTCAAGGGTAGAACTTGCGCAGGTTTTCTATATTCTGGGAGCTCGCCAGCTCCTTGCCGTCTTCAGTGGCCAGCCTGACCGCCCCAGGACGAGAGACTAAGACCACTTTGAAGGGTCCCTCCCACTGGGGAGATAGTTTATGCGACCCGGCATGCGACTAGATTCTTCGCAAGACCAGGTCGCCCACTGCCAGTGTTCTCTCATTGACCCGGGAGGTGTGGTACCGCATGAGACTTTGCTGGTACCTTGCGGCACGCAGAGCCGCTCGATCCCGCGCCTCTTCCAGGAGGTTGACGTCGTCTCAGCGCAGACCCTCCTGGTCCTCTTCCGTGAATGCAGCAACGCGGGGTGATCCCAGTTCCAATTCCGAAGGGAGAACAGCTTCTGCACCGTAGACCAGGAAGAAAGGAGTTTCCCTGGTAGCCCGGCTAGGAGTGGTCCGAAGTGACCACAACACAGCCGGGAGCTCTTCGGTCCATCGGGCGCCACGCTTGTGGAGTCGGTCGAACGCCCGGGTCTTGAGGCCCTTCAGTACTAGCGCGTTGGCCCGCTCGACCTAGCCGTTGCTCTTGGGGTGGGCGACCGAGGCAAAACAGACCTTGGTGCCCATCTCTTCACAGAAGTCTAAGAAGGCCGTGCTGGTGAACTGTGTGCCATTGTCGGTGATAATGCGGTTGGCGACCCCGAAGCGGGCGAATATCCCTTGCACGAACTTGACCGCAGCTGCGGCGGTGATGGACCTCACTGCCTCGGCTTCCACCCACTTAGTGAATTTGTCGATGGCGACGAACAGGTGGGTGTAGCCCCCTGTGGCCCGCGGGAACGGGCCCAGGATGTCCAGCCCCCAGACCGCGAAGGGCCAAGAGAGCGGGATAGTTTGCAGAGCTTGGGCTGGTTGGTGGATCTGCTTGGCGTGGAACTGGCACGCTTCACATCTCCTCACCAGCTCGCAAGCATCCTGGAGGGCGGTCGGCCAATAGAACCCTTGACGGAAAGCTTTTCCCGCCATCGTTCGTCCGGACACATGGCTCCCGCACACGCCTCCATGGATATCAGAGAGCAAACTGCTCCCCTCTTCCCGAGTGATGCACTTCAGAAGAATTCCGTTCTTACCCCGGCGGTACAGGTCCCCGCCCACCAGGGTATAGCACTTGGCCTTTCGTGCTACCTTCTCTGCTGACGCATCATCATCGGGGCACACTTGATCCCGCAGGTAGGCCAGGATCGGATCCATCCATGTGCCTTCCCGGTCAAGTACAGCGACCACGAAGTGGTCGTCCGGGTACTCCGCCTGGCCTGGCGTTTCCGCCGGATCCACTTTCCCTCCAGAGGCGAGGGCTGAAGCGGCATCACCATCGTCCCCTCCGGAAACGGGGGCTGCGATGGACGGTCGCGGAAGCCTTTCTTCAAAGACCCCGACCGGTACAGGAGATCTGGTTGAGGCGAGCTGGGCGAGCTCGTCTGCCAGGTGGTTGTCGCGTCGTGGGATGTGGGTATATCCCAACCCTTCGAAGTGCCGCTCCAATTTCCTGACCTCCGCCAGGTACGCCACCATGACGGGGTCAGGGCAGGAGAAATCCTTCCTTGCTTGATTGATGACCAACAGGGAGTCACCCTTCACCTGCAGGCGTCGGACACCGATGGCTGCGGCGGCCCGGAGCCCAGCCAGCAAGCCCTCGTACTTGGCGACGTTATTAGTAGCCTTGAAGTCGAGGGCGACCACGTATTTGAGGGGGTCCCCGGTCGAAGAAACCAGGAGGAACCCAGCCCCCGCGCCTTCCAGCCTGAAGGACCCGTCGAAGAAGAGTGTCCAAGGGGAGGGCGCGGGGTCCTCCTCAGCTTCGGACTCGGCCGGAGTCCATTCGACGACGAAGTCCGCTAGTCTTTGAATTTTTATTGCAGTACGAGGGGCAAACTTGATGCCGAACTCCCCCAGCTCGACGGACCACTTTGCGATGCGGCCTTCTGCTTCCCGGTTGTGGAGGATCTCGCGAAGGGGGTAGGAGGAGACCACTGTGATTTCTCTCCCCTGAAAGTAGTGGCGTAGCTTCCTCGACGCTATCAGCACGGCATACACCATCTTCTGAGCCTAAGGGTACCTTGTTTCCGCGTCGTGCAAAGACCTTGTCGATATAGTAGACCGGCCGCTGAACCCCTTCCCGCTCCGCCACCAGCGCTGCACTCACCACGGAGGGGCTAGCCGCCACGTACAACAGCAACGGCTCGCCCGGCTCAGGGGCGACTAATACTGGGGGGGAGGAGAGGTACTCCTTCAGGTCTTCAAACGCCCGCTGTGCTTCTGGGGTCCACTCAAACGAGTTGGTCTTCTTCAGTAGCTTGAACAGCGGCAGGCTTTTCTCTCCCAGCCGGGCTATGAACCCGCCAAGGGAGGCCAGCCGGCCGGTCAAGCACTGCAGTTGCTTGAGCCGGGTGGGCGGCTGCATCCGCTCAATCACTTCTATCTTCTCTGGGTTGACCTCGATCCCACGACTGGAGACCAGGAATCTGAGTAGCTTCCCAGACGAGACACCAAACACGCACTTCTCGGGATTCAACTTCAGACAGTATTTTCTGAGGCGAGAGAAGGTCTCTTCCAGGTCCTGAACGAGCTCATCGGCCTTTTTCGTTTTTACCACCAAATCATCAACATACACTTCCAGATTCTTCCCTATTTGGGGCCGAAACACTATGTGCATGGCCCGCTGATAGGTGGCGCCAGCGTTCTTCAGCCCGAAAGGCATCTTGACATAGCAATACACACCGAGAGGAGTCACAAAAGCAGTTTTCTCTTCATCTTCTTGCGCCATGCTGATCTGATGGTAGCCGGAGTAGGCATCGAGGAAGCACAAAGCTTCGCACCCCGCCGTGGAGTCGACGACGATGTCTATCCGCGGAAGGGGGTATGGGTCCTTGGGGCAGGCTTTGTTGAGGTCGGTGAAGTCGATGCACATTCGCCACTTCCCGTTGGACTTCTTCACAAGCACGGGGTTAGCCAGCCACTCCGGATAGGTGGCCTCCCGCACAATTCTGGCAGACAAAAGTTTCCCCACCTCGTCCCGAATGGCGTCCTGCCGCTCTGGCGCCTGCCGTCGGATCTTTTGTCGAACCGGGTGCGCTCCGGGGAGCGTTGCCAATCGATGCTCGATCACCTCCACAGGGACCCGGTCATTTCGATGGTTCCCAAGCGAACACATCCAGGCTTGACTGAGGAAGGCGACGAGCGCGTCTTCCTATTCAAAGATCGAGGTCGGTGCCGATCTTGATGACCTTGCCCGAGCCTTCCTCACCTACGGGGACCGCCTTTGCTTCGCCCGATGGCCTAGGCGAAGCGCGGGTCCTGACCGAGGGAGCGCCCGGGTTGTCGTCCTTGTCGCGGGTCGAGCAGGTGGTGCCGGCCAGGTCCTGCAGCTGTTTGCTGAGGCGCAGGGCTTCCAGCCTATCCACCTTCACCGTAATCGGCCCCCCAGGCCCGGGGACCTTCACCAGCATGTAGGCGTAGTGAGCAACCGCCATGAACTTGACCAGGGCCGGACGGCCAAGCAGGGTGTTGTAAGGGAGGTCGAAGTCGGCAACCTCGAAGTCGACCAACTCCGTCCGGAAGTTTTCCGCGCTCCCGAACGTAACAGGCAGTCGGACCTGCCCCAGGGGCATGAGGCCTACCCCGGGGGCGACTCCATAGAAAAGTGGAGCCGGGCGCAGCTCCTCATACGGTATCTGGAGCGCTTGGTACGCCCCAACGGATAGTAAATTGATGGAGCTGCCCCCATCAACGAGGACCCGTCCGAGCTTCGCATTGCGAACCGTGGGGGAAACCACGATAGGCAGATGGCTCGGGCCGGAAACGCTTTCCGGGTGTTCGACCTGGCTGAAGGTGATCGGTTGCTCCGACCACTTCAGTGGCCTACTCACCCCGGAGGGTGATGCGGTGGCACAGACTTGCCTCAGGTCTCGCTTGTACTGCGAGTTCGACGAGTAGGTGGCTGAGCCACCGTGAATGAATGCCACTGTATGCTCCGCCTGTTGGAAGGCCAGTGGAGCTGTGTCTTCGTCGTCGCTGTCGTCGCGGTCTTTCTCGCGGCGTTTCTTGAGCCGCCTGTCGACCAGTTTGGACACTACTTGGCAGTCCTCCAAGTCGTGTCCACTTGTGTGATGGATGGGGCAATAGGGTTTGCCCCCCTCATCTTCGCGGCGGGGCGAGCGGCGGTTCCTGCGGTTGCCGCGCTGGTCCCGGCGCTCATCCCCTTGGTCTGGATCGTCGCGGCGCTGGGATTTAGGTTCCGGCTCGGCGACCAAAACTTCCCTGGCAGCGGTCTCCTTCCGCTTCTTCTTCTTTTTCTTGCGGTCGGAGGATTTCGAGGTGCCGGCGTCATCAGGGTCGGCGGGCCTCGATGTGCACTTCCGAGCTTCAGCCGCCCTGGCGCACTTGTGCGCTAGGGAGAACAACTCGGATGTTGTTACGATGGTGCGGGTAGCCATCTTCTCCCGCATTTTCTGGTCTCGGACCCCCTTCGGAACGCGATGATGATCGACTGCTCAGAGATCCGGGGAATTGTATTGCGGCAGTGGCTAAACCGCCGGATGAACTCTCTCAGGGACTCCCCCTCTGTTTGCTCCAGGGCGTGAAGGTCGTCCTCCACGCCTGGTTGAGCGTAGGAGCCCTGAAAGTTGGCGACGAAGATGTCGCATAACTCCTCCCACGAGTGCACGGAACCTCGTGGGAGGTTAAGAAGCCAAGACCGGGCAGAGCCCGTTAGCGATGTCGGGAGGTAGTTGGCCATAACCTTCTCGGGCCCTCCCGCCGCACGCACCACCGTGGTGTAAATTTGCAAGAACTCCTCAGGGTTGGTGGTGCCGTCGTATTTCTCGATGGAAGCAGGGCGAAACCTCTCCGGCCATGCGGCTTGCCGGAGGCGGAGGGAGAACGCCTGACATCCAACGTTGTAGGGGGAACGGCATTGTTCGCCAGCCCCTCGATCCTGAGGAGAGGACGAGGAGTGCGACCCTGCGCTCCCCCCGGAGTCTGAGGAGGAAGCCCCCCGTCGCCCAGAAGACATCTGGGAATTAGTGCGCCGCTTCGCGCCCTTACGACGCCCCCTGAGGACGTGACGCAGGTCACCGTCGCGCTGGAGGTGCCGCTCGTCGAGGTATGATCTCAGATCTTCGTGGTTCCCCCTCGACTTGGGGGGACCGCGCGAAGAGGCGGAGTCACGTGCCCGTCCCCCCGTGATGGAAGGGGCTACAGCCAGGACTCCCTTCCCCTTGTCTCGGCCCTTGGTGCCGGGAGAAGTTGTCGTGTAGCGGCTGGAACCCGGCGCGTCGGTTCTGGCGCTCCTCGTCGCCACATGCCGGAAGCCCGGCTGGTCGCGCTTCAACTTGCTGTTGAGCGGCATCAACCAGGTGGACGATATCCCGCAGCCAAGGAGTGGCCGGGGTATCGCCCCCCAGGGTCACCGGAGGATGATCGAGGAGAAGCCGGGCCGCATGAAAGCTTCGGCGGGTGTCGCCCCCGACTAAGCGCCGTTAGACGGTGACCCTGGCGCGGGAGCCAAGTGCACCGCTCCCGCGGCGGAGGGGCCCGGGTGGCCCGGCTCCCTCTCCGAATGTCAAGACCGGCTATGGGCGCCACTTTCCTCGGGCGGATGGCTGCGCTTGGAATGCGATTCCGCCATGCAGACAAACGCCCCTACTCCTGCTGAGCTCCGAACTGGGAATGAAAGAGAGTGGGCAATCTAACCACCAATAGCCCCTACCTGGCGCGCCACTGTCAGCGTATTAGCTAACAGGCACCTCCGAATTGGGTGCTTATTAGGTTCAAACGGGGGGGGGGCTTTCGGGGCAATCGCCGGACATGGGAGGAGATGACCGGAGCACCGTAAAGCTCAAGGGAGTAAGGGAGCGCGGGACATTTACCCAGGTTCAGGCCCTCCTAAGAGTAATAGCCCTAGTCCTGCCTTTCTTGGTATTGCTAGTGTTCTTGCTGGAGAAAATGAAAACCTTACAGCCTTTCGAACCCCCTCTCCCATGCACCCCGGCTCCCTTTTATACTTGGGCTGCTGGGGGCGCATGGGAGGCTTACACTGCAAGCCATATACTCATTACACTGTGTCGGGACCCCGAATTTGCAAATCTGGACCCTCTGTGTATTCAGCACTAGTCCAGGAACGCGCTAGTGCACACAGTCTTAACATTGGTAAATATCACAATCATACCAATCGATATTATCAAAGTACTTTATTTAAATAACCAAACTGGTTACTTGACCTTATGGTCAAGTTACAAATGTATGCCTCGCAAGGCGAAACTTATTAAAAGAGAAATAATAGCAGCGGAAAATCAAATAGCTTCGTGGCGCCATCCAAGATACCACAGCAACTGACCGGGCTCGCTTCCCTAAGTAGACGGATCCTCTTGGAGTTCCTCCTCCAAAGTGGCGTAATCTCCTCTTCAACCGATATTGTGTTGAGGCAAGGGTGAGTACTTGGTACTCGGCAAGTCATGCACTGAGAATGCAAGCTAAGATACTATATGCATGGCTTGGTACAAAGGAATAGCTCAAGGTATATTTGCGAAACAAGATTTGACAAATAATATAAGTAGATTCGAAAGCAAGAGAAATAAGTAAAGCATAAATAACTTTTCAAGAAGTTTAATAAACATTTTCCCATCCTAAACCACATTTCCATCATCTTCATTATTAAACCATCCCAACTTTCCAAATCCAAGTTATTTTTGAGAAAATCTAACCCTTGATTTGTAATTCCCGAGCGATGTCCAATACCATGACACGGCTATTCGAATAGATTCTAAACTCTGCAGAGGTTATGCACTTTACCCACAAGATACAAATCAAACACCACAAAGGCGAGTTCAGTAACAAAGTCTTTCTGAAACCTCTAACAATACAAGTGGTCCTCCCCGGTTATTGGCAAGACTAACCCTTCCCTTCGCTAAGGCGAAGTCTAGGCCAATCAACTGTTAGATGGGTACTGGCCTCACCCAGACGCTCCCCGTACAACTTACACAAAGGGTGTAGTTGACCTCCTGAGGTCCCACAGGTACGTTATTAGCAACTTAGTCAACTAGGTCCGTCCCATTACAGACATGTGGTTGCACGTTAGACCCAGTTCAAAGGCTTGCAAGGTTAAGTCCTTAGGGTGACCAGGGCAAGACTACCCAAAGAACCAAATCAACATTCCCAACGCCACAACTGGCCCACCTGATTACTCTTGCCACATGCCCCGGCCGAAATCGTTTATCAAACCCCAGTTGATTACCATGCACCACGTGCCATCAACATCACATGATACTTTTCCAAAACAGGTTCAATATATCATTAAGTCAATATTAGCATTTGATTATCCAAAATCATGTTATGAGCACGAAAGTGTGTCTAAGCGATACTACAACGGTCTATAACCCATGTTGGCAATTTAATAATGTCCAACTAGTAAACCACAACTAGGGTGACAAAGGGTCATGGCACATACTTAGATAATCAAGGTGTCATACAGCAAATTGGTACTTATCTAACCCCCATGTTTAAACAAAGTATTTTTCTAATTGAACTAGCATGCAATAGTTTAAATCAAAATAGATTTCGAAATAGGATCAACATGGTCAAAGCACAACTTGCCTTCAAAAAGTACTTGTTCTTGGTCTTGAGTTGGATCCTGAGTTAATACTTCTCCTTTGAATCCTTAGGCACTTCAACGTCTACTCGTAAAAGCGTGCAAATAGCAAATACACGAATAAACAATAGGCAAAAGTGTCCAAACATCCAAATAAAATCCATAAACAGAAAGAACATAATTTTACAAATTTTTAGAAACTGAATCACAAATTTGGAGTTAAGACGCGAAAGTTATGATTATTTAAAGTTTAAATAATTAATTAAATAATTTTGCAGAGAAAAACTTTAGTCCAAAAATTAAATAAAATTTATATTTAGGTAGATCTCATTTTTATACAAATTTAGAAATTTGAATCACTCAAATCGGAGTTGAAACGCAAAAGTTATAAGCGTTTGAAGTTTGAATCCAAATTTGAATCAATATTTCGAATTAATAAATCATTTTCTTTTTCGGAAATTAATTATTGCGTCAGCATGGACACGTGTCATCCTGTGATTGGTCCACAGTGACCTGCTGACATCAGCACCGAACGGGTCCCGTGATGACGTCAGCATGACGTCATCATGCCACGTGGCATGTCCCGGGTGCTGCCACGTGTCTCGGTCCATGGACTGAGTCCACGGTGACACTCGGCCCACGGCTTGGATGAGACTGACAGGTGGGACCACCTGTCAGTGCGGGGTCTCACGCAAACGTGGCTGACGCGTGGGCCCTCTGACTTGCGGGGCCCGCGTGTCGTGTCGTGACACGCCGCCACACGCAGCGGTGCGGCTGAGCACACGTGTCGTAATCCGATCCGTCGGATTTCGATCTAACGGTCATAAAGAATTTGGCTACGGTGCGGTGGAGCGCTACGTGGCTCAGCGAGACACACGATTAAGATCCGACGGCTAAGGACAGATCTACCCGATAACACTCGATCCAATCTAACCCGTGCGATCTAAAACCAACGGCGGAGATTGAATCTAAAACCGCAACGTGGAATTACACGGAGGTGACGTGGGCTAACCTGGACCGTTGATCGGGATCGAACGGTGAGGACCTTCGCGGGGCTTGACGGCGTGCGGCGGTGCTAGCTCGGCCGAGAGGAGGAAGACGATGCGTAGCGCGCGCTCCGTGGGTTTCCGGCGAGGAGAGAACGTCCAGCGGGTGCGTCTCGCCGGGGTCTCGGATCCGATCTCCAATGCCCCGGGAAGTGGCGGACAAGCGCGGAGCGAGGCAAAGACCCAAGCAACCCTAGGTCCAACTCCGCGAGCAATTGTGCGGCGTGGTTGCGGCTCGAGCGAAGCGGATCGAGGCAATCGGTGCGCAAGGGCAAGGTGATTACGGCGGTGGGTCGTCTCCTTAAATAAGGCCTCGACGTCCGCGATATGCGCGGAACCCCTAGCGAACTTCGGGCGGCGCGGCGGAGCTCTCCGGCTCGGACTCCAGGGACAGGAAGACGGCACGAAAACCGTCCCACGTGTCAGATCAGCGGCCCCGATCGGATCGGCGCGAACGGTTCGGGTCGGACACGGCTCGGCCGTGCAGGCGATTCTCGGCCGTTGGATCTTGATCCAACTGGCCGAGAATTAGGTTCGGTTTGGGTTCGGTGACTTGGTTTGATCGAAACGGTTGGCTCGGTCGGGTTCGGGTCGGACTCGAGTCCGACTCGGACGAGGAACAAGATTAAACCCAAGCGATTTTAATATTCAAAATAATTCGATAATTCATTTAATTCATTAAAAATAGCAAATAACTCAGAAAAATTCGGAAAAATTCTGGAAAATATTTTGGATCATTTTGGACTCAAGTACAATATTTCCAACAAAATTTTATGTGCAAAATTAAATTCTTTAATTATTTCAAAATGGAATAAATTCAAATAAATTCCAAATAAATCCAAATAAATTCCAGAAAATTCCAAAATCCACCAAAGTGCCAAATCACACATGAATTTAAGAAAAGCAAAATTTTGGGGTGTTACAAACCTCCCTTAATAGAATCTCGTCCCGAGATTCAGTGGCTCACTACGTAATAGGTTTGGAAACTCTTTCTTCAAATCCTCTTCGCGCTCCCAAGTCGCTTCGCTTTCTTCATGGTTGCTCCACTGAACTCTACAGAAACGGGTCGACTTATTTCTGGTCTCTCGATCCATTGTGTCTAGAATCCTCACGGGATGCTCCTTATAAGTCAAATCCTCTTGCAACTCAATTGACTCTAGCGGTGTCTGTTCCTCAGGAACTCGGAGACACTTCTTCAATTGGGACACATGGAATACATCATGCACTCCTGCCAACGACTGTGGCAACTCCAGCTGGTAAGCAACTTCGCCTCTGCGACTCAAAATCTTAAATGGTCCAACATAACGGGGTGCGAGTTTCCCTTTGGCATGGAACCTCTTAACTCCCCTGAGAGGCGTAACTCTGAGGTAAACAAAGTCTTCTGGTTCAAAACTCAAGTCTCGGCGACGATTGTCAGCATAACTCTTCTGTCGAGATTGGGCTATCTTCAACCTTTCCCTAATCATAGCGATCTGCTCTTCAGCCTCTTGAAGAATATCAGGCCCAAAGACTCGGCGCTCGCCGGTCTCGTTCCAATTCAATGGCGTCCGACAGGGTCGACCATACAGTGCCTCAAAAGGTGACATCTGTAAACTAGCCTGATAACTATTGTTGTAACTGAACTCGGCATACGGTAAACTCTTATCCCAAGAAGTAGCATAAGCTAATGCACAAGCTCTCAACATATCCTCCGAGACCGGTTGACTCTTTCGATGCATGGGGCTCGGAATTAGATTAGCGAATCAGGTCATTCTTGTTGCATCGGATGAAGATTAATGCAACCCGCAACGCCTCCTGGCCGCTAAGCCAAATCCGTACTCGGATTGGGGCCAATTAATCGGCAAGACTCGTGAGGAGTATACCGCCAACCGATTGATCCCAACTCGAAGCTTCGCAATCAGCGTGCATAGTATCTTGGTTCCCTGGATCGAGAGCCAGTACTCCACGCGTTGTCATACAAGACAGGTCTCAACTATGCAAGAGTAAATATATTACACCAAAAGGTAACGTTATTACAATAGTTTAACTTTACAGGTCACGGCTTACAGGCCGAACAAGTCCAAAAGAAACACCAAGACCAGCCGAAACACCAAAAGAAGAACACGCAGGTGCCTCCACCCAGGCAATCGGTGGATGATAACCCAGCTAAGCCCCCAAAGAGAATCGTTAGCGCCATCCACGAACCGTGACTCATCTGGAACATCTGCGTCATTACCGCTTCTTCTCCTTCTCGACCAAAATCCGTTAGAGCAAGCGGTGAGTACACGTATGTACTCGCAAGACTTTAGTGTATGGAATGTATACATATAAAATGCAGGTTGAAACAATGAATAACAGGTTACTACACTAGTCTTTTGAGCACAAAGCGGATTTTGCTTACAATATGATAATAGATTCACAATCGCATTTTACGAAAGAAATTGAGTGAAGAAAACTTTTCAAACAATTAACAATATACCAGCGATTAACCAAACCAGCACCCAACCATTCCTTCCACCAAACCAGCCATTCACTGCACCTTTTGAACCCAAGATTCAAACACACACACACCCAACCAACACGATCCAACCTCGAAACCCATTTTTCCGAAATCAACCTGCACCCAAAATCTATACTTGATAATACTTTCCAAGCTGCTCATGACCGTGAGCACGGCTAATCGATTAGTTTATTTATCTCTGCAGAGATCATACATCGTACCCACATGACACGTTCTAGCAATCATGTCATCCATGCCTCGCGATACCGAAGTACCCGATTTGCTAGGCAGTGGCGGAACCTTCGAAAGAATTGAGTTCTAATCCTGCACCGGCCCGTAACGTGCATCCCTAACTACAGCCACAGAGGCCACCAGTGGTTCCAATAGGCACCCACTAGCCCGACCCCCCCTGTAGTAGGCATTACCGTTGTATTGGGTAAACTTTCCTTCGATGCCTCGACAAGAAAGTCCCTAGAATGCACCGACACCACAGTGCATCCAATCCTCTTTGCCCTCCAATGATGCAGGTCTGATCCCTTTTCCCGTACTAAGTGAGGCCATCCCATCTTGGCACATGTGGTTGCAATTTATACCCGATAAATAGCACCAAGTTCGGTCCTTAGGGTGACTCGGCGAGATCTTCCAAACCCACTTGCTATGGCCATAGAGGGTCGGCACTAGCGGCCCCACCGAGCACACACTAGCCCTCAACCTCCCCATAGCAAGGGACCAACTCGACCAAACCACTCCAAACCAGCCAACGGCCCGACAACCAATCCGAACACAGAAACCCACCTTCCAACCGGAACCACTACCCGGCCAAACACCACCAACTCCGAACCACCAAACATCTCGCCGGTCTAATCTCTCCAAGCTTTTCCATTTTACTCACGCAACCATTCCCTTTTTCCAACAAAACCCCAAAACCTCCGGTTCCAACCTGACACCCTTCACCCATCCTATAGTTCCGAGGAGTTTATGAATAAGAACGTCATGATCTCCTGCAACCAATTCTATTGCTGAACTAAGCATATGCAACTATTATTCTTTAATACCCTCGACACTTACTAATGTGTCTAAATTATTCTTAAGTCTATCAAGGATAGCATATTCGGATTAGATTGAGGTAATCCAACAATTTTAGAAGCTTAACTCGCTTCCCACAAATTATCACTTTTAATAAACTTATGAGCATGCATAATAGTTTTGGAAATCAAACATAAGAATTTGCAAATATGGGATTGGAAATGGTCAAGGAGGCGCTTACTGCTTGCTCTTCGGTGAAATCGGTCTCGGAACGTAGTCGGGATCGTCGGCGACGTTCGAGCGTCTACGTCTACGAAAAGCAACGAGACCGAAATCATCGATCAAAATAGGCAAAGAAGCAATCGAAATCCAAAAAGAAGCGAAATCGGAAAAGCGAAAACCTAGACGGAAAAAGAAATCCTAATTTTTCTTCTAGAGGCCGGCAGATCTGTTGTTGAATGGGCGGTAGTGCCGCTCTGGCAGCGATGCAGGCTCTTGTAGCGGTAGTGCCGCTCTCCAGGGATCCAAAAGGGTTGCTCTCTGGAAAATAACTACCGGCGTCCTAAGCCCTGGTAGTGCCGCTCCACCCGGCAAGATCGCCCTTGCCCGGTAGTGCCGCCACCTCGAGACCAGGTTTCCAAAATTGAGATTTTACGCATTAATCTCCGGAACTTGACATAAGTGCATGGATAGGTTCCTGGGGACCCATGGGACCTATTCACGCAGGTTTCGTCAAGTTCCGAGCTCGTTTGCGCAAAATTTCACTTTTCGGATCTTTTCTCCCCCGTTAATGACGCGAAAATGGATTTCGACACAGAAGGTGTCGAAACTCGAGTTTCTTCGCGGCAACGGATTCTCGACTCACTGGGACTTATGTGCGCTAGACTTGTGAACTTTGGGACTTCGGAACTTGAAATTGCTCCGAATGCCCAGAGTGCATCTTTTGCAAATCCTTCGGAACGACGGATTCGCAACAAGCGCAATAGGTCCAAAAATGCACTAGGGTTCTACGTGATCTAACTACTGATTGGAAACTCCGAAATATGCTATTCGACTTCTACTACCCGAAAACCTAAATATACTCTCCAAATCCGATTCTCGCTCGAATCGAGTTCAAGCTCGATTCTTCCGCGAGAATCGACTTACGAGGCTCTAAGAAAACATCCATGAGTCATTTCCCGACTTTAGGAGCTAGGGTTCCAATCAGAAGAGCTCCGAAAATTCAAGAAAAGGCGTTTGCAGCGAATGAGTCCAACGATGCGTAGATCAGGGTTACCGAAACTACTCGATCACGCAGAAGGATCCTTCTACCCTTGACCTAGGTTTAACTTCTTGGAAAACAACTATGCACCACAAGAACTAGGGTTTCTATGGTTTAACTAGGACGTAAAGAACGATTGCAAGCCGAGGAAGAGCTAGGTTTTGCATCTGCACCTAGGGTTTAGGTTTAGCTTCAAGCCCTACCTCTTGTGGAGTTCCTTGACAGCTTAGAGACGCTTCTCCACCCTTGCTCCTGCTCCCACACAGCCTCCTGGAGCTTCAACCAGCTGGAAATGGCAAGGAGGAGGAGAGAGCTCCAATGGAGAGAGAGGAAGGAGAAGAGAGGAAGAAGGAGGAGGAGAGGAGGAAAAATGAGGGGAGAGGGAGAGGAGGGGCTCCTTGGCGTTTTGAGGGAGTAGGGGGGGCACAAAACCCGAGGCAAATGGATAGCCACGGGCACAGGAGCAAAACAGGGCTCGCCCGCTGCCCTCATTTGCGGCGGCGATCTGCCGGAAGCGGCCGTCTTGCCGCTCGGCGGCGAAAACTTGGGGAAAACGTAGTTTTCGCGATGGTTCTTCAACCAACTAGCTTAAGGACTATCGGAACAGGTTCGAGGGGTCCTAGTAAAGGTTTTACAACTTAGGTTTGGGATCTAGTTCTCTCGATTTCAACTTTCACCCGATTTCGGATTCTGAGACTCCAATCGGGGAAAACGATCAACGAAACGACAACACAGAATTCGAAGGCAAATAACTCCAAATTCAAACTGGAAACTAAACAGAGCACTAATCCACACCTAGTTAGCCTAATTAAGCTTAATTACAAACACGGGCGTTACACGGTCTGTCCATCCGTCTGTGGATGATAAGCTGTACTGAAGTTCAAACGGGTTCCCATGGCTTCATGCAACTTATTCCAGAACCTTGAGGTAAATTGGGTACCTCTGTCCGATACAATCCTCTTTGGCACTCCGTGCAAACAGACAATCCTGATCATGTACAATTCTGCTAATTTATCTCCCGAGTAAGTGGTCTTCACGGGGATAAAATGGGCTACTTTAGTCAAGCGATCCACTATAACCCATATGGAGTCATAACCTCCTTGAGTCTTCGGCAAACCGGTAATGAAATCCATTCCGATTTCCTCCCACTTCCACTCAGGTATTTTCAGCGGTTGTAGCAATCCTGCTGGTCTCGATGCATTGCCTTGACTCTCGGCATACGTCGCACAATGCAACATGCTCGGCAACTTCACGTTTCATACTCGGCCACGAATCTCTCCTTGAGATCCTGATACATCTTGGCGCTTCCGGGATGAATTGAGTACTTGGAGTCATGGGCTTCTTCGAATCGATTGCTTTAACTCCTTCTTGTTAGGCACACAAATGCGATCCTTCATCCAAAACGTGACTTGCTCATCCAAATTGAAGTCATCTGACTTGACTTCATCCTTGATGGACTTAATAATGCGGATAATGTCATCATCATTCTGTACTTCTCGGATCTGATCCTCTAGTGTAGGCTTTACTTCTAATGCTTCCAAGAATCCGCTAGGTACTACCTCAATCTTAATTTTCTGAAAATCCTGGAGTAGCTCATCCTGACTTGTGTCTAGCAACATGCTCACGCAGATGGCTTTTCCGACTCGGGGCATCGGCTACTCGTTGGCCTTCAGGGATGGTAATGGATTCCAACATTATAGTCTTTGATCAACTCTAACCATCTCCTCTGCCTCATATTCAGATCCGATTGGGTGAATATGTACTTAAGGCTCTTATGATCCGTATACACTTCACATCTGTTCCGATCGAGATAGTGACGCCATATCTTCAAGGCATGCACTACGGCAGCTAACTCTAGGTCATGTGTCGGATAATTTTCCTCATGCGGCCTCAACTGCCTTGATGCATAAGCGACGACCTTTCCATTCTGCATCAGCACACATCCAAGTCCTTGGCGCGATGCGTCACAATAAATATCGAAGCTTTGAGCAACATCGGTAGAACTAACACGGTCTTGATGTCAATCGCTTCTTGATTCTGAAATCCTTTCTCACATTCCGGCGTCCATGCAAACTTCCTTTCCTTCTTCAGCAATTGCGTAAGAGGTTTCGCAATTGTCGAGAAGCCTTCAATGAAACGGCGGTAGTATCCTGCCATTCCAAGGAAACTCCGAATCTGGGTCACAGTCTTGGTGCTCCCAATGTAACACAGCTTCTACTTTGCTTGGATCTACTGGCGACTCCTTCTGCGGTCATTACATGTCCAAGAAACTCCACCTTGTCCTTCCAAAAATCACACTTGCTGAACTTGGCGAAAAGTTCTTTGTTCCCTCAGCTTTTCCAAAACCCGCCTTAAGTGTTTGGCATGTTCATCCTCTGTCTTGGAGTAGATTAGGATATCGTCTATGAACACGACGACAAACTTGTCCAAATATTCCATGAACACCTTATTCATCATATTCATGAAATAATTTGGCGCATTAAATCGGCCCAAAGGACATAACCGTAAACTCGTAATGTCCATATCTTGACGAGAATGTAGTCTTGAATATCTTACGATCGGATCTTCAATCGATGGTATCCCGATCTCGAGATCAATCTTGGAGAAAACTCCGGCTCCTCTCAACCGATCAAACAAATCATCAATCCTGGGTAGCGGATACTTATTCTTCACGGTGACTTCATTGAGTGCACGGTAGTCAATGCACATCCTGAAACTCCGTCCTTCTTCTTGACAAACAAAGCTGGTGCTCCCACGGCGACTAACTTGGTCTCGATAAATCCTTTCTCCATTAACTCTTCTAGCTGTTTCTTCATCTCTACCAACTCCTCGGTGGACATCCGATAGGGTCTCTTTGCTATCGGTCTTTGTACAGTACAAGCTCTATCACAAACTCTATGTCCCTGCAGCGGCATACCGGGTAGATCTTCGGGAAAAACATCGGGTACTCATTCACTCTTTGGGACATCCTCTATGCCGATTGCCTTGGCATCTTGTTAACCATCAACTGTCCATCTCTAAGCTGCAGTGGCTTGAAATTCTACTTTCTTCCCACACGGGCTCTCAACTGAGATAGTCCTCCGTCCACAATCCAATACGGCCTTGTGCTTGGATAACCAATCCATTCCCAATATGACGTCTAAGGTCTGGGTCTCCAAAATTATAAGGTTTGCTAGGAACTCTATTCCACCTATCAGTATTCTCACCCCGGAACATCCTACTTTCGTTCGGAGTTCGGAACCAGGGTTTGAACTAAAAGCATGCACTTAAGTCTTGCAATTCTCAAATCATTTCTAGTAGCAAAGCCTTGCGAAACAAGCGAATGCTGAAGCTCGAGTCAAACAAAGCTGTTGCAGTCTTGAGTTAACAAGTAACTTACCCGATCTGACGTCTGTAGCATTTTGCGGTGCATCTGCGGTGACATGGTTGACTCGGCCTCTCACCACGATGCAGGGTGTGGCTCCTGGTCTTTGGCGTCCTAGCTGGGGTGGTTCCTAGATTGAAGCGGCCGGGTCACTCCTGCTGTCTTCTTTGGACAAGCTGTTGGCAAAGTGTCTGGCTCGTTGCGATTGTAGCAGCGTCTCACTGTTCCTTCTTGCTGCACAGGTAGCGTTTCTAGCGAAATGGGGTTTGGTAGTTACGATTGACAGGTCTTGGTGCTGAGGATGGTGTCCTTGTTGCATTCGTGGTTGGAATCGAAGAATTGATTTGGTGCAACTCTCAAGCGCCGTTGCGTTCCACTGGCGTGATCCTTCTTTGTTGCATCCTGCGCTTCTGTTCTCATCCGGTTCCTTGCGCTTGTCCTCAAGAATAAGTGCCTTATTCACCAACTCTTGGAAATCTGGAAAGGTGTGGGTGATCAATCCTACTTGCAATCCTGAGTTAAGTCCCTTCATAAAAGCGAGGTATGCGGATTTATCTGTCGCTACATCCTCAGTGCGTGGCGTGCTAGCTGTGTGAACTTGTTCAGGTAGTCGGCCATCGGGTGATTACCTTGTTTGATGCTCTGAACTCCTCCTTCTTAAGGTCCATGATTCCTTCAGGCACGTGATCTTGTCGAATGCACCGTGAACTCTTCCCAAGTGATATCTTGAGGGTTCTCTTGCGTGTACGAAGTTCTCCCACCATTCGGTAATTTGTCCCTTCCAGGTGATGAGAAGCGTAGAGTACCTTCTCATTTCCTATGCATTGAGCTATGTGTAGCTTCCTCTCGATTGATCTTAACCAATCATCGGCCTCCAATGGATTGGCATTCCCGAGAGAAAGTGGGTGGGTGAGTTCTCATGAACTCGGCAGTCTTGTGATTCTGGCGTGGTCCACGATTAACTTGATTAGCGGTGGCCTAAGCGGTGACGTGTTGCATTTGTTGCATCATAGCATGCATTAAGCGAGTGCAGGCAGCAAGAAAAGCTCGAAATTCTGCATATCCGGTGGCGGTCTTTGGTGCTCCATCATTGGGGTTTTCTGGCTGGCGAGAACCACTCCCATTGCTTCCAAAGTTTCCACGGTGTTCACCATCTGTCGATTTGCTCTAGGTTTAGAGATGAGAGGGAAAATAGACAAGTAATATGGAACTTATGCGGGCGAAAGGGGTAACTTTAAGGTCCAACTTTATTATTTAATAACTTGGTATGGCTGCTTACAATGCCTAAGGGCCTTGCAACACATCTTGCACACTCGACAAACAAAGCAAATCCAAATCGAACTAACTCTGGAGTCTAACGCCTAAAGGGTGACTCTTTATTCTATGACGCGACTCGGCGAAGGAGTCTCACTATAGAACCTATGCTCACTCATCGAAAACCTCCACGGCACAGTGCAGGTCTTTGTGGCATAAGCGTAGCTTGATCGCCATGTCCGGTATTTGTGTCCTCTGTGGTAGTCGAAGAAGCGATGTCCTCATCGAGATCGACTCCTCTGGATCTGGCTCGTGTAGCTCAATCTTGGCTCTGGGTGCAGTCCGTACAAGGTCATCTCCAACTCGTCAATCCTTCGTAGAAGGTGTGCCACATACTCTTGAGCTTCCCGCCATCTGTTCTTCTCTGTCGTGATTTCCTTGCGGGCCTTCAGCAGCTCCTTGCTTGTATTATCTAGTACATCCTCCTGGGTGACGACAAATCGTGCCAAGCTGTGTAACCGTGGCATCCTCATCTGAATCGCCGGGTCAAGAAGGTTATCGCTCTTGTGGATGATAACGAACACCGTGCTCTCAATTCTCTGGCGTGAATACGGGTAATGTGCCGCATTGCTCGTCGTGATACTTCTTGGATACCCATCTGCATTGTAGATCTCCTGGCGGTCTGATGTATCGAGCGATTGCACAGGCCCTTCTTCCTAGCAGGTACCTCAATCTTTACGTCACAAGCCTTGATCAATCCCGCTTGTCTGATCACTTCTACTTGGTATTGGGGCTTCTCAAAACCTCCGAGAATTTGTAGCATATGCCAAAGTTCCGCGGCGTGACCAACTCCCAGATCAACGTAGTTGAACTCTTCCTCCATCTGTCACAAGAGTGCTTTACGTAAGAACTCGGAATTTTTAAATTGTGACAAGGTAAGGGAAAATTTTAGCAAGAGACAAGAAAGGAGAGAAGGGGATAAGTCAAGATGTCATTTCTTGTCTTCACAAATTTTTAGCTTTAGAAAATAGGTTTTATCCTCACTACGACCATTCTAGCTAGGGTTGAGCCTACAGTCAAGTATGGCTCTGAAACCACCTCTGTCGGGACCCCGAATTTGCAAATCCGGACCCTCTGTGTATTCAGCACTAGTCCAGGAACGCGCTAGTGCACACAGTCTTAACATTGGTAAATATCACAATCATACCAATCGATATTATCAAAGTACTTTATTTAAATAACCAAACTGGTTACTCGACCTTATGGTCAAGTTACAAATGTATGCCTCGCAAGGCGAAACTTATTAAAAGAGAAATAATAGCAGCGGAAAATCAAATAGCTTCGTGGCGCCATCCAGTATACCACAGGCAATCGATCGCTCGCTTCCCTAAGTAGACGGATCCTCTTGGAGTTCCTCCTCCAAAGTGGCGTAATCTCCTCTTCAACCGATATTGTGTTGAGGCAAGGGTGAGTACTTGGTACTCGGCAAGTCATGCAGAATGCAAGCTAAGATACTATATGCATGGCTTGGTACAAAGGAATAGCTCAAGGTATATTTGCAGAAACAAGATTTGACAAATAATATAAGTAGATTCGAAAGCAGTAGAAATAAGTAAAGCATAAATAACTTTTCAAGAAGTTTAATAAACATTTTCCCATCCTAAACCACATTTCCATCATCTTCATTATTAAACCATCCCAACTTTCCAAATCCAAGTTATTTTTGAGAAAATCTAACCCTTGATCAGTAATTCCCGGCGATGTCCAATACCGCGGACACGGCTATTCGAATAGATTCTAAACTCTGCAGAGGTTATGCACTTTACCCACAAGATACAAATCAAACACCACAAAGGCGAGTTCCGTGAACAAAGTCTTTCGGAAACCTCTAACAATACAAGTGGTCCTCCCGGTTATTAAGACTAACCCTTCCCTTCGCTAAGGCGAAGTCTAGGCCAATCAACTGTTAGATGGGTACTGGCCTCGGCCCGACGCTCCCCGTACAACTTACACAAAGGGTGTAGTTGACCTCCCGAGGTCCCACAGTGCGTTATTAGCAACTTAGTCAACTAGGTCCGTCCCATTACGACATGTGGTTGCACGTTAGACCCAGTTCAAAGGCTTGCAAGGTTAAGTCCTTAGGGTGACCAGGGCAAGACTACCCAAAGAACCAAATCAACATTCCCAACGCCACAACTGGCCCACCTGATTACTCTAGCCACATGCCCCGGTCGAAATCATTTATCAAACCCCGCTTGATTACCATGCACCACGTGCCATCAACATCACATGATACTTTTCCAAAACAGGTTCAATATATCATTAAGTCAATATTAGCATTTGATTATCCAAAATCATGTTATGAGCACGAAAGGTGTCTAAGCAGTATACTACAACGGTCTATAACCCATGTTGGCAATTTAATAATGTCCAACTAGTAAACCACAACTAGGGTGACAAAGGGTCATGGCACATACTTAGATAATCAAGGTGTCATACAGCAAATTGGTACTTATCTAACCCCCATGTTTAAACAAAGTATTTTTCTAATTGAACTAGCATGCAATAGTTTAAATCAAAATAGATTTCGAAATAGGATCAACATGGTCAAAGCACAACTTGCCTTCAAAAAGTACTTGTTCTTGGTCTTGAGTTGGATCCTGAGTTAATACTTCTCCTTTGAATCCTTCCGGCACTTCAACGTCTACTCGTAAAGCGTGCAAATAGCAAATACACGAATAAACAATAGGCAAAAAGTGTCCAAACATCCAAATAAAATCCATAAACAGAAAGAACATAATTTTACAAATTTTTAGAAACTGGAATCGTCAAATTTGGAGTTAAGACGCGAAAGTTATGATTATTTAAAGTTTAAATAATCAATTAAATAATTTTGCAGAGAAAAACTTTAGTCCAAAAATTAAATAAAATTTATATTTAGGTAGATCTCATTTTTATACAAATTTAGAAATTTGAATCACTCAAATCGGAGTTGAAACGCAAAAGTTATAAGCGTTTGAAGTTTGAATCAATATTTCGAATTAATAAATCATTTTCTTTTTCGGAAATTAATTATTGCGTCAGCATGGACACGTGTCATCCTGTGATTGGTCCACAATGACCTGCTGACGTCAGCACCGAACGGGTCCCGTGATGACGCCAAAGATGACGTCATCATGCCACGCGTGGCATGTCCTCGAGTCGCCACGTGTCTCGGTCCATGGGTGAGTCCACGGTGACACTCGGCCCACGGCTTGGATGAGATCGGCGGGTGGGACCACCTGTCGGTCGCGGGTCTCACGCATAAGCGTGGCTGGACGCGTGGGCCCTCTGACTTGCGGGGCCCGCGTGTCAGGGTCACGCGCCCACACGCGTGGGTGCGGCTAGGCACACGATGTCGTAATCCGATCCGTCGGATTTCGATCTAACGGCCATAAAGAATTTGGCTACGGTGCGGTGGAAGCGGCTCGTGGCTCAAGCGAGACACACGATTAAGATCCGACGGCTAAGGACAGATCTACCCGATAACACTCGATCCAATCTAACCCGTGCGATCTAAAACCAACGGCGGAGATTGAATCTAAAACCGCAACGTGGAATTACACGAGGTGACGTGGGCTAACCTGGACCGTTGATCGGGATCGAACGGCCGAGGACCTTCAGCGGGCTTGACGGGCGTCTTGGCGGTGCTAGCTCGGCCGAGAGGAGGAAGACGATGCGTAGCGCCGCGCTCCCGTGGGTTTCCGGCGAGGAGAGAACGCGTCCAGCGGAGTGCGTCTCGCCGGGGTCTCGGATCCGATCTCCAATGCCCCGGGAAGTGGCGGATAGCGGAGCGAGGCAAAGACCCAAGCAACCCTAGGTCCAACTCCGCGAGCAATTGCGCGAGCGTGGTTGCGGCTCGAGCGAAACGGATCGAGGCAATCGGTGCGCAAGGGCAAGGTGATTACTGGCGGTGGGTCGTCTCCTTAAATAAGGCCTCGGCGTCCGCGATATCGCAGCGGAACCCTAGCGAACTTCGGGGCGGCGGCGGAGCTCTCCGGCTCGGACTCGG
The DNA here is from genome assembly GCA_036346355.1 of Rhipidocladum racemiflorum. NCBI lineage: Eukaryota > Viridiplantae > Streptophyta > Magnoliopsida > Poales > Poaceae > Rhipidocladum > Rhipidocladum racemiflorum. The sequence goes on along the minus strand of CM070572.1, from coordinate 55,450,822 downwards.
ACGGGGAAGACGGCACGAAAACCGTCCACGTGTCCAGATCAGCGGCCCCGATCGGATCGGCGCGAACGGGTTCGGGTCGGACACGGCTCGACCGGTACGGGCGATTCTCGGCCGTTGGATCTTGATCCAACGGTCGGAGAATTAGGGTTCGGTTTGGGTTCGGTGACTTGGTTTGATCGAAACGGTTGGCTCGGTCGGGTTCGGGTCGGACTCGAGTCTGACTCGGACCCGAGGAACAGTACTAAACCCGAAGCGATTTTAATATTCAAAATAATTCCCAGTAATTCATTTAATTCATTAAAAATAGCAAATAACTCAGAAAAATTCCAGAAAAATTCTGGAAAATATTTTGGATCATTTTGGACTCAAGTAAAATATTTCCAACAAAATTTTATGTGCAAAATTAAATTCTTTAATTATTTCAAAATGGAATAAATTCAAATAAATTCCAAATAAATCCAAATAAATTCCAGAAAATTCCAAAAATCCACCAAAGTGCCAAATCACACATGAATTTAAGAAAAACAAAATTTTGGGGTGTTACACACTGTCACGGGCGCATTTAATGCGCCTGTCACTGTCCTGACGCCTCAATAAATGTTTGCCGTAGCTGTTTACACTCCTGCCTCGGCTTCCACGCCCACCAACGCCGCTCGTTTCGTCAGGGGATGAGGTGCCACCGTGACGTCTCCTGCAATTATGATGCGCCTGGGGAAGGCGCGTCGCCACACTGCGGCCTCTACGCTTTGGCATTTAATGCGCACGATTCGCATTAAACACCCTTGATCTCGTCAGGACCATCCTGGGGATGGTGCGCCAGGGGCTAGGACAGTATGCCACGTGTCCACTGGGCGACCACCTTGCTTTGGCGCCAGCCGGGCTCAGACGCCACGTGTCGGCTGGCGACCACCTTGCTTTGGCGCCAGCTGCTCGCTCAGACGCCACGTGTCGGCTGGCGACCACTCGCTGGCGCCAGCTGCTCGCTCAGACGCCACGTGTCGCTGGCGACCACCTCGCTGGCGCCAACGGCCTGGCTCAGACGCCACGCGTCGCTGGCGACCACCTTGCTAGGCGCCAGCCGGCTGCTCAGATGCCACGTGTCGCTGGCGCCACCTTCTTGGCGCCAGCTGCTCGCTCAGACGCCACGCGTCATTGGCGACCACCTTCTTGCTGGCGCCTAGCGGCTGCTCAGACGCCACGTGTCGGCTGGCGACCACCTTGTTGAAGCGCCAGCCTAGCTCAGACACCACGTGTCAGCTGGCGACCACCTCGTTGAGCGCCAGCGGCTCGCTAGACGCCACACGCCCGCTAGGCGACCACCTCGCTGGGCGCCGGTGGCGAACTCAGATGCCACGTGTCGCTGGCGACCACCTCGCTGGCGCCAGCCTGGCTCAGACGCCATGCGTCATCATTGGCGACCACCTCGGCTGGCGCCAGTGGCCGGCCTACTGCGCCATGTGTCCCCTGGGCGTCCACCTTTGGGCTCTTTCTCCTGCCATGGCGGAGGGCCCAGGCATGCCCTGACCATCAGTTGACCGCTTTTTAGTGCGGGGGAGCGGGTACCTTGGTGTAGAATACGCCGACACAAACCTTTTAGTGTTTCGAGAGTTTATCCTAGAGAAACACAACCTCGACTAGGAGCTATCGACATAGGTCTCCTAGGCATCACTCTCTTCCTCTAGTTCTTTTTGCATTTTTCGGTGTATTGACTCAAGCCATTAGCAACCATCTCAAGCAAGAAGCTTAAAAGAGTGGTTTTGGTCATACACACTTCATTTCAAGTTCATCCCAAGTGCGTTGGGAAGCAGTCTCGTGAATGAAGAGTGTTGAGTTCAATTTTAGCAAGAAAGAGTCAATTTGTATTTTCAGCACTTAGATTCATGAACATTGTTGAGGATTCTAGAATGAAACAATGTAGATAACCCAAGCTGCTCTAGGGACTCTAGTAGAAACCCATTATTTCACTAAGCATGGCATAAGCATCTAGGAAGGAAATATAGCGAGTAAAAGCTAAGTTTCATCAAGTTTTCAGGAAAGCTCAATTTAAAAAGTTGACTAGTTTCACATAATATACCAATGTGGATATGAACTAGATTAGCAAATATCTTCATAAAAGTAGCTAGGTGCAACATATCTCAATTTTATTAATTGCATAATAGACAAGCTCGTAAATGAAAAACAAGTCTATATGCAATGCAAGAGAATCAATTCCAAGCTCCCCCTCAATAAGTGAGTGAATTAAGTACAAAATCTGATTGAAGTTGAGTTATTAGCAATTTTAGATTCCAAAATGATGAAATAAACTCAACTGAAACCAGAAAGACATGAATGAGGAGAAGGAATCAAGAAACTGACAAATGGGTAATCTATGAGCATAGATAAGATGAAGAAAAACACTAACACTCAGACTCGCTCTCACCTTCCCCATATGACTTATATAGGAAAGCTACATCTCCAACTCCAACCCAGGAGCAAACATAGACCCTGTCTACCCAGGGAGCCCAACACCTGCTAGACCTAAAAGACTGTGAGTGAGCTCAACCGAGAAAAAGAGAAGAATAGCACCCTAAAGCATAAGGTGAGAGGTCCATGCCGAGGCATGCCAGAAGTCTAGGTGAAGTGGACTCAACCAAAATGAAAAGAATCCCAAAGATACCCAGAAGGAACAGAAGAGAATGCTGAATATACACATATAGACATATAATACACATCAGCTCCCCCTCAAGATATGCCATATGGGCTCATAATCCCAAGCTCCCCTCTCAAGGCAACAAACCTAGAGCTATCCAAAGGCTTGGTGAAGATGTCAGCCAACTTGTGGTCACTCTCCACAAACTGAAGCACTATGTCACCCTTCTCCACATGGTCTCTAAGGAAGTGATATCGAATATCAATGTGCTTGGTCCGAGAGTGCTACACTGGGTTCTTAGCAATGTGAATGGCAAATGTGTTATCACAAAAGAGTGGAACACAATCTTATGATAACCCATAGTCCCGCAGGGCCGATCTCATCCAGAGCACCTGGCTACAGCAACTGGCTGTAGCGACATACTCGGCCTCTGCAGTGGACTGAGCAACTCCAGACTGTTTCCTAGAGGACCAAGAAACAAGAGAAGTGCCAATAAATTGGCAAGTGCTAGAAGTGCTCTTCCTATCTATCCTACAGCCAGCAAAGTCTGCATCGGAAAAGGCTCGAAGGGACAGACAGGAGGAGGAAGAGTACCAGATACCATAATCAATGGTAGCTCGAAGGTACCTGAAAATGCGCTTCACCGCCTGGCGATGAGAGGCACGAGGAGAAGCCTGAAATCGAGCACAAAGACATACAGAGAAGTGTATGTTAGGTCTCGAGGCAGTGAGATAAAAGAGAGAGCCGATCATGCTCCGGAACTCCTTTTGATCAACTGGCTCACCATCCTCATCAGGCTCGAGGACAGCAGTGGTGGCCATAGGAGTCATGACTGGCTTCCCATCAGACATATCAAAGCGCTTCAGGAGGTCTCGAGTGTACTTGCCTTGATGCAAGAATGTACCCTCCCGAGTCTACTTAATCTGGAAGCCAAGGAAGTAGCTCAACTCACCCATCATGCTCATTTCGAACTCAGTACTCATCACATCTGAGAACTGAGTAATGAGCGAATGTGAGGAACCACCGAAAATGATATCGTCGACATAAATTTGGATTAGGAGAAAGTCCGAATCGGAATGTCTGACGAAAAGAGTCTTGTCCACTTGACCCATATGAAAACCATGACTCAAGAGGTAGGACTTAAGCCTCTCATACCAAGCTCGTGGGGCTTGCTTAAGTCCATACAAAGCTTTGGAAAGCTTGAAGACATGGTTTGGGTACTTGGGGTTCTCAAATCCTGGAGGCTGTTTGACATACACCTCTTCCTCAATGAAGCCATTGAGGAATGCACTCTTGACATCCATTTGATAAAGCTTGAAGCCCTTGAACGCTGCGAATGCGAGCAGGATCCTGATGGCCTCTAGTCTAGCTACAGGGGCAAAAGTCTCCTCAAAGTCGAGGCCCTCGACCTGAGTAAAACCCTGAGCGACTAGCCTAGCCTTGTTTCGAACTACAACCCCATCCTCACTCTGCTTGTTTTTGAACACCCATTTGGTCCCAATGATGTTGTGACCAGCAGGGGGCTCGACAAGCTTCCAAACTTTGTTCCTCTCGAAGTTTTCAAGTTCCTCATGCATGGCATTAATCCAAGATTCATCAGATAATACATGAGAAACATCCATTGGCTCAAAAGAGGCAACAAAGGCAGAGTGAAGGCAGAAAGTGACAGTCCTGACTTAGAGCGAGTGACTTGCTCAAATAGATCTCCAATGATCTGGTCAGGTGGATGAGCCCGCTGAATGTGGCGGGGAGGTCCAGAAGCAGAAGTGACCTCTACTCCTCTCGTGGGAGAAGTAGGAACAGAGTCACTAGCTGCCGAAGAGTCTGAGGGTAAGGGCTTGTCGGTGTATTCTACACCAGGGTGCCCACTTCACCACAGTAAAGGTGATCGCCCAGCGGACAGGTGGCGTTCAGGCCACGCCGCTGGCGGTCAGTAAAGGTGATCGCCCAGCGGACAGGTGGCGTCCAGGCCACGCCGCTGGCGCTCAGTCAAGGTGATCGTCCAGCGGACAGGTGGCGTCCAGGCCACGCCGCTGGCGGTCAGTAGAGGTGATCGCCCAGCGGACAGGTGGCGCCCAGGCCACGCCGCTGGCACTCAGTCAAGGTGATCGCCCAGCGGACAGGTGGCGTCCAGGCCACGCCGTTGGCGCTCAGTCCCCGAGGCCACCTAGTGGTCTGTGCCGCTACATAGTGGGTCAAAGGCATTCAATGCATATCGTGCGCATTAAATGAGGGTAATGAAGGCCATAGTGTGACGGCGCATATTCCCAATACACGCATTTATTGCGGGTGATGTCACGGCGAAATCTCCCCTGGCGAGACGGGCGGAGCCGACAGGTGCAAGGGGCCCGAGGCCGGAGAGGAGCCGGCTGTGTCAGAGCATTAAGTGTGGCGTAAGAATAGTGACAGGTTCATTAAATGCTGTATGACAGTGTAATGAGTATGGTGCACTGATGTAAACTCCCATGCGCCCCAACCAGCCCGAGTATAAAAGGGGACAGGGGTGCATGGGAGAAAGGGTTTGATCATTTTCGGTTGGAGGATTTTAGTCTCCCCCAAAAACACAAGCAAGAACACATAGACATGACTAGGGCTATTACTCTCAGGAGGGCCCGAACCTGGATAAACCGCAGTGTCCGCTTGCAAGCTTCGCCTTTGATCCCTTTCTTCCATCTCTCCCTCTCTCGAGCGATCTCCACGAAAGCCCCTTGTTCGAACTTCATATACACCCGATCCGGAGGTGTCTATTGGCTTTTACGCCGACAGTGGCGCGCCAGGTAGGGGGCTTAGTGGCTAGATTGCCCTTTATTTTCCCACCTTCCAGCGAAGCTTGTAAGAGGCCTTGGCGGTTGACGGCATGGTGGCCTCACGTTCTAAGCACGACGACCTACTTGAGGGGAGCAGAACTCATAGCCGATCCCGGCGCCTGGCCAGGGCGTCAGACCTCCCGGGTCCCTCCGTCCTGGGAGGGACACGTGTTGCTCCCGCGCTCGGAGGACAGCCCGTCCAACGGCGCCTGTTGATGGGAGACGACACCCCAGCTCAGAATCTTCATGCGGCCCGGCTGCTCCTCGATCACCCTGTAGTTGCGCTAGGGGGCGATACCCCTGCCGCTCCATGGCTGCGGGACATCGCCCGCCTAGTGGATGCCGCCCAAAGAATGTGGAAGCGGCAAACCAACGGGCTTCACGTTAGGCGAGCACGCTGCGACCGATGCGCAAGCTTCCAACTGCCCCGTCAAAATGTTTTCTGGCCACGGAGGCCGGGACAAAGGGAAGGGTGCGCAGGTTGCAGCCCCCTCGGGTACAGGGGGACGTGCACATGCTCCCACCTCTTCTCGCGGCTCCCCCAAGCTGGCGGGAGGCCACGAGGATTTGAGGGCCCGCCTAGACGAAAGGCGGTTCCAGCGCGATGGTGACTTGCGCGACATCCTTAGCGGGCATCGTGCGCATATGCGACGTCGTGTTGGCCCCCCGGCGCCTAGCGGTCGGGGGGAGACCTCGCTCCCTGACTCCAGGGAGAGCATAGATTCACACTCCTTGAGCCCCTCTCGGGGCCGAGGAGCGGGCGAGCGGCGCTGTTCCCCCTACAACATTGGATGCCAGGCGTTTTCCCTCCGCCTACGCCAAGCTGCATGGCCGGAGAGGTTCCGCCCTGCGTCCATCGAAAAGTACGACGGCACCACCAACCCGGAGGAGTTCCTGCAGATCTACACTACGGTGGTGCGTGCCGCGGGAGGGTCCAAAAAGATCATGGCTAACTACCTCCCGACGTCGCTGACGGGCTCTGCCCGCTCCTGGCTACTAAACCTCCCGTGAGGCTCTGTGCACTCGTGGCAGGAACTGTGCTACCTTTTCGTCGCCAACTTCCAGGGCTCCTACACTCAACCAGGTGTGGAGGACGACCTCCACGCCCTGGGACAGACGAAGGGGGAGTCCCTGAGGGAATTTATCCGGCGGTTTAGCCACTGCCATAACATGATCCCCCGGATCTCCGAGCAGTCGGTGATCATTGCGTTCCGGAGGGGGGGTTCGGGATCAGAAGATGCGGGAGAAGATGGCTACCTGCACCATATCGACCACTTCTGAGCTGTTCTCCTTGGCGCATAAGTGCGCCAGGGCGGCGGAGGCCCGGGAGCGCGCGGCAAGGCCGTCCGGCCACAGCGAGGCAGGAACCTCGAAAGCCTTCGATCACAAGAAGAAGAAGAAGCGCAAAGAGGCCGGCACCGGAGAGATCCTGGTCGCTGAGCCGGAGTCCAAGCCCCAGAGGCGTGACCGCCAGGACAGGAGGGGTGATCGCCAGGGCCCACGCGGCGACCGTGGGGACCGCCGTTCACTCCGCCGGGAAGACGACGGGGGAAAACCTTACTGCCCCATCCACAGGGCCAACGGACATGATCTGGCAGATTGCCAGGTCGTGTCCAAGTTAGTGGAACAGCGGCCCAAGAAACACCGCGAAGACGACCGCGATGACGCGGGTGAAGATCCTGATCCGCTGGCCTTTCAGCAAGCGGAGCACACGGTGGCGTTCATCCACGGTCGCTCCGCCACCTACTCTTCGAACTTGCAGTACAAGCGAGAATTGAGGGAGGTGTGCGCCACCGTGCCAACCCCCGGGGCGACCAGGCCACTGAAATGGTCGGAGGTGCCGATCAATTTCAGTCGAGCCGACCACCCGGAGAGCACTTCCGGTCCGGGCCATCTTCCGATCGTGGTTTCTCCCATGGTCCGAAATGCGAGACTCGGGCGAGTGCTTGTTGATGGAGGAAGCTCCATCAACCTCATGTCAGTTGGGGCATTCAGGACACTCCAAATTCCTTACGAGGAGTTGCGCCTGGCCCCTCTCTTCTACGGAGTTGCCCCCGGGGTAGGCTTGACACCCCTGGGACAAGTCCAGCTGCCCGTCATGTTCAGAAGTATGGAGAACTTCCGGACGGAGAAAATTAATTTTGAGATCGCCGACTTCGACCTCCCCTACAACGCTTTGCTTGGCCGACCATCTTTGGTCAAGTTCATGGCGGCCATGCATTATGCCTACATGATGGTGAAGATCCCTGGGCCTGGAGGCCCAATAACTGTGAAGGTGGATCGGCTGGAAGCCCTGCGCCTCAGCAAGCAGGTGTAGAACCTGGCCGGCGCCACCTGTTCAGCCCGAGGCGAGGACGACTGCCCAGAACTCCCCCCGGTCAAGGCCCGCGCTTCACCCGGTCCCTCAGGTGAGGTGAAGGTGGTCCCCGTGGGTGAGGACGGGTCTGGGAAGGTCGTGAAGATCAGCGCCAACCTCAGCACCAAATAGGAAGACGCGCTCGTCACCTTCCTCCGGTCTAATTTGGATGTGTTTGCTTGGGAACCATCTGAAATGACTGGGGTCCCTAGGGAGGTGATTGAGCACCGATTGGCAACGCTCCCTGGAGTGCAACCAGTCCGGCAGAAAGTCCGGAGGCAGGCACCAGAGCGGCAAGATGCCATTCGGCATGAGGTGGAGAAGCTGCTGCAAGCAAGGATCATACGGGAGGCCACCTACCCTGAGTGGCTGGCCAACCCCGTGCTTGTCAAGAAGTCGAACGGGAAGTGGCGGATGTGCGTTGACTTCACCGATCTTAACAAAGCCTGCCCCAAGGACCCGTACCCTCTGCCACAAATAAACATCGTCGTCGACTCCACAGCAGGGTGCGAGGCCTTGTGCTTCCTGGACACCTACTCTGGCTACCACCAGATCAGCATGGCACGGGAAGATGAGTAGAAGACTGCTTTTGTGACCCCTCTCGGCGTGTACTGTTATGTCCGAATGCCCTTCGGGCTGAAGAACGCTGGCTCAACCTACCAGCGAGCCATGCATGCTCTATTTCGGTCGCAAATTGGAAGAAACCTCGAAGTATATGTTGATGATTTGGTAGTGAAGACCAAAAAGGCTGTCAGGCTTGTTGAAGATTTAGAGGAGACTTTCTCCCACCTCCGGCAATATTGTTTGAAGCTGAATCCTGAAAAGTGTGTGTTCGGTGTGTCGTCCGGAAAGCTGCTCGGTTTCCTCATTTCCAGTCGTGGAATCGAGGTCAACTCGGACAAGATCGCGGCCATCGAGCGCATGCAGCCACCCACACGGCTCAAGCAAGTGCAGTGTCTAGCTGGTCGCCTGGCCTCTCTCGGCCGGTTCATAGCCCGGCTGGGAGATAGGAGCCTCCCCTTTTTCAAGCTGTTAAAGAAAACCGACTTTTTTGAATGGACTACAGAAGCACAACAAGCACTTGAAGATCTGAAGAAGTACCTCTCCTCCCCGCCGGTGCTAGTTGCCCCCGTGCCGGGCGAGCCGTTACTGTTATATGTGGTTGCCAGTCCTGCGGTCGTGAGCGTGGCACTGGTGGCGGAGCGGGAAGGAGTCCAGCGGCCAGTTTACTATGTCAGCAAGGTGTTGCATGATGCAGAAACAAGATACCCGCAAGCCCAGAAGATGGTGTACACTATGCTGGTGGCATCCAGGAAGTTGTGGCATTATTTCCATGGAAGGCAGATCACAGTGGTTTCTGCCTACCCCCTGCGTGAGATCCTTCACAATCGTGAAGCGGAGGGCCGCAATGCCAAATGGTCCGTGGAGCTAGGGGAGTTTGGCCTCAAATTCGCCCCCCGCACTGCAATCAAGAGTCAAAGATTTGCAGAGTTCGTCGTCGAATGGACTCCTGCCGAGCCTGAAACTGAAGAAATCCCCGCGCCCTCCCCCTGGACACTTTACTTCGATGGCTCCTTCAGGCTCGAAGACGCGGGGGCTGGGGTCCTCCTGGTTTCCCCAACCGGGGACCTCCTCAAGTATGTAGTCGTCCTGGACTTCAAGATCACCAACAACGTTGCTGAGTACGAAGGCTTGCTGGCGGGGCTTCGCGCTGCCACGGCCATCGGTGTTCGGCGTCTGCAAGTCAAAGGCGACTCCCTGCTGGTCGTCAACCAGGCGAGAAAAGAATTCTCCTGCTCTGATCTTGTCATGGCGGTGTACCTGGCAGAGGTCAGAAAAATGGAGCGACACTTCGACGGGCTAGGGTATACTCATATCCCCCAGCACGACAACTACTTGGCGAACGGGCTCGCGCAGCTCGCCTCGACAAGATCCCCTGTTCCGGTCGGAGTCTTTGAAGAAAGGCTTCCGCGACCGTCCATCGCAGCCCCCGTTTCTGGTGGGGACGATGGTGACGCTACTTCAGCCCTCGTTTCGGAAGGGAGAGTAGTACCGGCGAAAACGTCTGGCCAGACGGAGTACCCGGGCAATCACCGAGTGATCGCCACACTTGACCGGGAAGGCACATGGATGGATCCAATCCAGGCCTACCTACGGGATCAAGTGTGCCCCGACGATGATGCGTCAGCAGAGAAGATAGCACGAAAGGCCAAGTGCTATACCCTGGTGGGCGGGGACCTGTACCGCCGGGGTAGAAACGGAATTCTTTTGAAGTGCATCACTCGGGAAGAGGGGAGCAGTCTGCTCTCTGATATCCATGGAGGCGTGTGCGGGAGCCATATGTCCAGTCGAACGATGGTTGGGAAAGCTTTCCGCCAAGGGTTCTATTGGCCAACCGCCCTCCAGGATGCTTGCGAGCTGGTGAGGAAGTGCGAGGCGTGCCAGTTCCATGCCAAGCAAATCCACCGACCAGCCCAGGCTCTGCAAAACATCCCGCTCTCGTGGCCTTTCGCGGTCTGGGGGTTGGATATCCTGGGTCCGTTCCCGCTGGCCAAGGGGGTTACACCCATTTGTTCGTCGCCATCGACAAGTTTACCAAATGGGTGGAAGCCGAAGCGGTGAGGGCCATTACTGCTGCCGCAGTCAAGTTCATGCAAGGAATCTTCATCCGCTTTGGAGTTGCCAGCCGCATCATCACCGACAATGGCACACAGTTCACCAGCGCTGCCTTCTTGGGTTTCTGTGAAGAAATGGGCACCAAGGTTTGTTTTGCCTCAGTGGCCCACCCAAGGAGTAATGGCCAAGTTGAGCGGGCCAATGCGCTGGTGCTGAAGGGCCTCAAAACCAGGGCGTTTGATCGACTCCGTAAGCGCGGAGCTCGGTGGACCGAGGAGCTCCCAGCGGTGTTGTGGTCGCTTCATACCACCCCCAGCCAGGCCACCGAAGAAACCCCCTTCTTCCTGGTCTACGACGCGGAAGCTATCCTGCCTTCAGAGCTGGCCTTGGGGTCACCGCGCATCGCGGCGTTCACGGAGGACGGCCAGGAAGATCTGCGTCGAGAGGAAGCCAATCTCCTGGAAGAAATGCGAGATCGTGCGGCCCTGCGCGCTGCCCGGTACCAGCAAAGTCTCAGGCGGTACCACGCCTCCCGGGTCAGCGAGAGAACACTAGTAGTGGGTGACCTAGTCTTGCGCATAATTTAGACGCATGCCGGGTTGCACAAACTGTCTCCCCAGTGGGAGGGCCCCTTTAAGGTGGTCTCAGTCTCTCGCCCTGGGGTGGTCAGGTTGGCCACTGAGGACGGGGAGGAGTTGGCGAACTCCCAAAACATAGAGCTTATGCGCAAGTTCTATCCCTAAAAATGGCTGTAAGTGCAGAGTTGAGTGCCCCGACCAGCCGGACTGAGTTTTCCTCTCCCTGGCTGGTCGAGGGAAGCCTCTGTTTAATCAAGCGTTCAGTTTTTATTCAAAGCAGTTATTATCTTTGTTCACTTTTTTGTTTTCTTCTGGTTTGCGCCCTGGTGGGCCGCGTCCGCATAGTCGCCCTCAGTACCTTGCGACTCTCTGAAACCTCGACGGTAAAAGTGGGACCACTGGGTGAGCACGGTGAGCAGGGATGGGCGATCGGGCGGTTGGTTTGGCACGGTTCTCAACATGGTCATGACGCTCCGGGCGTCCCCGTGAGAAACGATGATTTAAACACCGCTACCGAGAGCCTTCTACCCTACCACGCCTCACCAAGCGTTCGGTCCCAAGAGACCGCGAGGGTAGTTAATTTTTGCAAGGTCCTAAGGTCCTAAGGTCCTGAGGTGATGGTGTTCCGGCGCGAGGGTCTCGAACCCTACATCCCGACTAACCTTTAAAGTATGCTGCTGCCTGTCCGCTCTTGCAGAACCAGCAAAGTGGGGCGCGCGGACAAACATTCGGACATAAGACGTATGCAGGAAAACACATGCATTCATAAGTACGTAAAGTCTAATTGCAGGAGTTTTTTTACAGATGAAGACAATGCAAAAAGCAAGAAAACCTAAGCCGGGGGTCTTCACTCCTCGCCCGCCGCGGCTTCCGCGGCCCCCTGGTCCTCTTCCGGAATGCCGTCCAGCCCAAGATCCACGTCTTCGGGCACAGCTTCCAGCGCCGGTTTGACCATCTCAAGCTGCCCAGCGACCCGTTCGGTGTCCTCATGGACCTGTGCCTCTGCGCGGGCCTAGTCTCCTTCCACCCCTTGGATGGCGGCCAAGGGGTCGAAGTTGGCGTCGGTAGCGCGGCGCGCACGCCAAAGACGTGCCATTTCGCCGTGGCTGCCGGATCGCGCCCTTCCTCGCTGGAACGGGTGGCTAAGGCGGCGGGCATGAGCGTGAGGAAGTCGGCGACACAGCCCATGCAGAAAGCATAGTGCCATGCCCTCTGCTCAAGGGGGGGCGGCTGCTCCAACCCCAGTGGCACCAAGCTGGCCACCATCCGGTCGAAGGCTGGGCGCAGCATGGAGGTGGTCTCGGCCTCTGCGCGGAGCAGATCACTCCTCTCCGCTTCGCGATCCCTGGTGAGCGCCTCGACGCGGAGTGCTCCTTGCGCCCTCTCCTGCTGCAGCTCCTGCTCCAGCCGCACCGCCTGGCTGCGCCAGTCCTGCGCCTCCTTGCAGAGGCGATTGATCTCCACGACGGCCTCCCTCAGCCTCTCCTTGCTCGTTGCGAGGCGTTTGCTTACGCTAGAGTGAAGCTCGCTGAGGGCAGCCAGCAGAGCGTCCGCGTCCGCCGAGGGAATTGAAGTGGTGGGGGCCTCCGGAGTGGGCTGCAAGCCCAGCTCGCCTTCGGTCGGCGCGGTGGTCGCTCCTGAGGCCACCATTTGGCAGTCACCCGCGTCGTCCCTGGACTCGTCCACCGCAACCGGCGCTGGCACGACGGCTGTGGTCCCCTGGTCGCCTCCAGCTGGGGCACTTGAGGTGGTCGCCTTGAAGAAGGTAAGAGGGGGTAAGCCTCTCAGATTAAAAGAACTTAACAGTTTGTCGTGTTTGGGATTAAATACCCGGCAGGAGGTCTCCTGAAACGCGGCGTGGCCGGAGGGAGATTCAGCACCCCTCGCGGCGGTGGCGGCGGCGGCGGTAGGACCTGCGCAGCCGGCGCAGGCGGAAGAACCGGGGCTAGCGGATCAACCTGCGCCGGCGGCGGCGGGTCAACCTACGCCAGCGGCGGCGGAGGAAGGATCGGCGCCGGCGGCGGATCGACCTGCGCTGGCGGCGGCAGAGGAAGGATCGGTACCGGTGGAGCTATGGTCGGAGCAGCGTCGATTTCAACCACCTCGACGGGAGCAGTTGAAGTTGCAGCTACAGCCGTCGTAGAGCTCCCCGCCCCAGTCGAGCCCTGCGGGGCGGTCGAGGTCGCCACGCCCCCTGTCGGGGCGCAAACCCTCTTGGGGCTGGTGCTAGGGGCGTCGTCGTCAGCAGGGCGTTTACCCCTTCCCTGGTCGCCGGCTGGAGGGGGATCCCGGATCGTCAGGGCCCTTGGGCGGGGTGTGTTCACCGGTCCCGTGGCGTCCATAACGGGCATGGCCCGGGTGATCGCCACCCGCTCCTGGGGCTCCACGAGGCAAAGCGGGCGCGCGCCTGCCGGAAAAGGCGGGACGACGCCGGGGGCGCCCAATAGCCCCATCCAGGCGTCAACTTTCGAAGGGGATAAGTCCCCTGCAGCTGTTGGAAAATAGAAAGAGAAGGAAAACATCGTCAGCTTGGCAGCAGACGCCAAAAGCACCAAGAAGAAGGGAAAACAAGAAGCCTACCTCCGGAAACTGTTCGGGTCACGTCGTCGGGGCCCGTGTACTGCCAAGCCGGGCGGGCACGATGGCGTAGGGGGCTGATTCTCCGAGATACGAAATCTCGGAGAACCATGCTTCCCGTCAGGCCCGCTGTCCGCAACTGGTCCACGCGGGCCAGCATTGTCCGGAGCTCGGGCGTCTCATCGACGTGTGCTCCCCAGTTGGGGTTGTTGACCGCTGGCCCGGTCGGCAACTCCAGGGCTTCAATGCCGCTGTCGTCTGCGACGTAGAGCCACTCGTTGCGCCAGGTCTTCCAGTTGGACCTGGAGTCCAGCGAGATGTAGCGCGAGGCCGCGCCGTCTCGGAGGCGAAGGTGGCAGCACCCCAACGGGATAGAAGAGTCCCTGGCCACGCGCAACGCGTAGAAAAAGCGAAAAAGAGGAAGGTTGGGGGCCACTCCCACGAACATTTCGCAGAAGTAAGCAAAGACAGCAAGGAGGACGATGGAGTTGGGAGGAAGATAAATGTTGTGGATGGAGTATAAGTTGAGGACAGAGATGTTGAAGTCAGAAACCGGCGGGAGTAGGCCCGCCAGCATCGCCCAGCTGAAGAAGATCACTTCTCCTGGGCGGCAGCCGGGTGCGGTAGTCTTGGCACGGGTACGGAGGGAGCCGCCAGTAATGTGCCGGGAAAGCCTTTCAGCGTCTTGTTCCTCGATGGTCGACGGCGGGAGCAAGGGTGCTGGAGGTGCCATCTGGGCAAAGGAGAGAGAGAGGTGCAAGAAGGAGGCAGTTCGTAGGAAGAGTAGTTGAGGATTTAGCGGATGAATGAGACTAAAAGAAGGAACCGCTCCCCCCATGGCAACTTATATATAGGCGCATGGAGTGATGATCTGGCGGGAAACCCGAAGCGTCGCGGCGGCTCGAAGGCGGGAAGCCCGAAAGGCTGCCAAGGCGTGGGCATGTTCCCCAAAGGTCCGGCGTCGGTTGCGAGGCAGGGGGCGGTTGCATATTCTGCCTTAAAGCCCAGAAACGACGGTGGGCATTTAAAGCTGTGGCGTTACGTGGGCATTTATGATGGACCCACCCGGGAGACCGAACCGTTTTCCAAAAAGGGGTCAAAAGCGCTCCCAGGTGGGCCCGGGGGCTACTGTCGGTGTATTCTACACCAGGGTGCCCACTTCACCACAGAAAAGGTGATCACCTAGCGGACTGGTGGCGTTCAGGCCATGCCGCTGGCAGTCAGTAAAGGTGATCGCCCAGCGGACAGGTGGCGTCCAGGCCACACCGCTGGCGGTCAATACAGGTGATCGCCCAGCGGACAGGTGGGGTTCGAGCCACGCGCCGGGCGCCGATCAAGGTGATCGCCGGCCGGGACAGGTGACGCGTCGAGCCACGCCGGGCGCTCGATCATGGTGATCGCCCGGGCGAGTGGCGTCCAGGCCACGCCGTTGGCGCTCAGTCCCCGAGGCCACCTAGTGGTCTGTGCCGCTACATAGTGGATCAAAGGCATTTAATGCGTATCGTGCGCATTAAATGAGGGTAATGAAGGCCACAGTGTGATGGTGCATATTCCCAATACGCGCATTTATTGCGGGTGATGTCACGGCGAAATCAACCCTGGCGAGATGGGTGGAGTCGACAGGTGCACGGGGCCCGAGGCCGGGGAGGAGCCGGCTGTGTCAGAGCATTAAGTGTGGCGTAAGAATAGTGATAGGTGCATTAAATGCTGTATGATAGTGTAATGAGTATGGTGCACTGATGTAAACTCCCATGCGCCCCAACCAGCCCGAGTATAAAAGGGGACTGGGGTGCATGGGAGAAAGGGTTCGATCATTTTCGGTTGGAGGATTTTAGTCTCCCCCCAAGAACACAAGCAAGAACACACAGACAGGATGAGGGCTATTTCTCTCAGGAGGGCCCGAACCTGGATAAACTGCAGTGTCCGCTTGCAAGCTTCGCCTTTGATCCCTTTCTTCCATCTCTCCCTCTCTCGAGCGATCTCCACGAAAGCCCCCTGTTTGATCTTCATATACACCCGATCCGGAGGTGTCTGTTGGCTTTTACGCCGACAGGGCTGATCTCCCTGAGGTGCAGAAATAGAAATGGGAGGCATCTCGGGAGCAGGAATGGTGACTGGATCAGGCATGGCGCCTTCATCTCCGTCATCAACTTCCTCAGAAAAAATAGATTGAGAAAGAGGAGAAGAGCCTGAAATGTCTGGTCTAGCACCAGGGCTAGCCTCATCAAAGGTCACCTCACAGGTCTCTATGATCCTACCCAAATCTATAGCCCAAATCCTGTAGCTACGAGCAGAATTCGAGTAACCCAGAAAGATCCCGTCAGCAGAGCGTGACTCGAACTTATCTAGGTTCCCAGACTTCAAGAAGAAGCACTTGCAACCAAAAACACGAAAATGAGATACACTAGGCTTTTGCCCATATCTCAACTCATAAGATGTGCGGTGCACGTGTGCCCTAAGAAAGACTCTGTTGGCAACATGGCATGCCGTAGCTATAGCCTCAGCCCAAAACTTCCTAGGAGTATTGTATTCATCTAGCATCGTCCTGGCCATCTCAACCAGGGTCTTGTTCTTCCTCTCCACTACACCATTTTGCTGAGGGACGTATGGAGACGAGAACTGATGCTCTATGCCTAACTCCAAACAGAAGCTACTAAACTAGGAGTTCTTGAACTCTGTGCCATTGTCACTGCGGATCACTTTTAAGGCACCTGGGAGCTCAACGGACAACCTACGAACCAAACCCCTAAAGTGAGAATAGGACTCAGCCTTTGAGGCCATGAAGAAGACCCAAGAATACCTTGAAAAATCATCGACAATGACAAGAATGTACCACTTTCCTCCCACTGACTGCACTCTAGCTGGACCAACAGTGTCCATATGCAAAAGCTGTCCTGGTGCATCAGTCATCACTCGGGTGACTGGGGGATGAGAAGCCGCAACCATCTTTCCATGTCGGCAAGGAGAACATACAACATCTTTGACCATCTTGATTTTGGGCAAACCACGAATGAGATCTTGGCTGCTAACTCGGGTCAAATGATCAAAACCAATGTGACCAAGTCTCCTATGCCAAAAGGAGAGATCACGGGACTATGAAGCAATAAGGCAATGGAGAGAATCTTTAGAAGAAGAAGAAAAATCAGCACGAAAGACTCTCCCAAAATGAGAAATCCTGCAAACGAACCCCCTAGAAGAATCGAGGATCCTACAACCACTATGCTTGAAGCTTACCTCGAAAAGGTCATCAATAAGCTGAGTAACAGAAAGCAAATTAAAATGCAGCTTACTAACTAAGGCAACGTCCATAAGAGTGAAGTGGTCATTAATGCAAACGGTACCTTTAGCGATGACTCTACCTGACGCAGCATCCCCAAAAGTGATCACCTCATCACTGGGAGCTCGGACTAGGGAAGAAAACCAACGGGAGTCTTCGGTCGTATGACGTGAACAGCCGGAGTCTACAATCTAGACCTCCCCCTTCCCTATCCCATGGACCTGAATTAATGAGAGACAAAGGCAGATGTCTCAGTACTAGGATAGATCAAAGCTGATCTAGGAACCCAATACTAAGTCACCTGAGCAGAAGAAGCAGTCAAAGGAACAAAAGAATGCAATCTAGCGCCTCTCCTAGACTCAACTCTCACGAACTCAGTGACAGCTCCTGTAGGACGTCTGGGAGAAGATGTGCGGTTGGTCCACCGATGTGCAAAGGCCAGATCATCCACATGCTGCTGCCCAAACCTCCTGCTGGAGGAAGGAAACTCACGCCGCTGATATCTACCTCGATGGGAAGAACGAGACATATCATGAGGCCGGCAAAAAGACTGACTCAGGACAGCTTCGGGGTGAAAACCAGAGGTAGAAGCCTGAAAACCAAGCCCCATATGCTGTCCAAAAACAGGCAAATCCCTAACCTGTCTAGAAGCAGTGGGTGACTTAGGAGCACTCAGAATCTGGGGATGACCCTGAATACCCCTGAGGGCACGAACATGCTCACGCCGAGTGATCTTGGCACGTTTGAAGCAGAAATCAGCAATATGTCCATCCTTCTGACATAAAGTGCAAGTATACTTCGCCTTGGAGGTCGAAGTAGCAAGAGACGCACCCTTCTCATCAGAAGTCCCGTCGACAATCTCAGCTGATCTAAAAATAGTGGTGCTCGTCTGTGGAGCAACCACGATCTCTCCACTCTTGGAGGCGCGCACAACAGTAGGCGGATGCGCCCGTGCGTGCTCCAAAGAATCAAATCCTAGACCTTGATTGAATCTGCTAATTTTGGATTGGTCTAAGATGAGATTGAGCTTCTTTTTGCCTCCCACAAATTTCTCGAGGTTGCACATAAGGTACTGGCACTCTCGAAAAAGTGAGGCACAAGAAGAGCAGGGGGAAGGAGTAGAAGAAGAGCCAGATGGAGAAGAACGAACAGCACGAGCAAATCTCTCCCTATAAACAGCAACCTCAATCCTGAGGGACTCGCAAGACACACAGGGAGCATCTCTAATCCTACCAATCTGGGCTTCTAACTTCTTCCTAAGCTCTTTGTGGACTTTGACCACATCCTCCTTAACCCCAACACACAGCAAGCAACCAGTTGGTGACTTAACTAGTAAGTCCTTAGCAAATTAAGCACATTTGATAGTTAAAGCATCATTCTCAAGTTTTAGTTGCTTACAGCCCTCACATGAGCTTACTGGGTCCTTAGAAGCATATGATTCAAGTTCATCATTTCTAGCAGAAATCTTCCTAAGATGTGAGCTCATGGCATCAATTTCAGTAAGCAATTTAGGGCAATTATCGCAAGATGCAGTAGTGTGAGCATAAAGAAAACTAACATCAACAGGAATAGGATCAATAGAACATGTGCTAGCATCCTTCGACCTAAGAGCCTCAAGATCAGAAACCACACTATTATGTAGGGTCCTTAGGTTCTCCAACTCCACAAGCAAAGCATCGCAAAGAGTACAGCCATCAGAGTCTCGGGAGGGACAAGATCTAAGTGAAGCTAACTCCCAAGATAAGGTACCTACTTCCTTCTCTAGTTCCAAACACCTAGCTCTAGACTTGGAATGAAAATTTCCTAGCTTGATAAAAGCATCATTGAGCTGGTCATAGGAAAGTACCTCATCCGTGTCGCTGTACAGCTCGGAGTCATCTACTTCTATGGCACTGGAGGCCATGAAGCACATGCCGGAGAAGTCATCATCGCCCTTCATCTTCTCTCGCGGTTCATCCTCGTCCTCATCGCTCCATGTCTCCGTGTCGGAGAGGTCTAGATCGTCCAGAGCGGCGAGTATGCGGTGAAAGAGCTTCTTGCTGTTGGCATACTTGCGGTACTTCTTCTCTCGTGCCGGCTCGCGAGCTGGAGGCTTCTCGTTGCGATTCTTGTCGGTGTAGTCATTCTTGCTTGGACCGCCTTGTTCATTTTTGCCCTTCTCTAGCTTTGGGCAATTTGCCCGAATGTGGTTGGGGCCACCACACTCAAAGCAAGTGATCTTGCCACCTCTCTTCCTATCTCTCACTCTTTTGTAAATATTCGAAAATTTGCGAGCGACAAGAGCAAGTTCATTTTCTGGAAACTGTTCCAGAACTTCATCGCTTACGTCGCAAAGGGCGGAAAGAGAGAAACCGGAAGAGAAGTCAAGAGAGGGTCTAGAAGAAGAAGACCCAATGGGATCGGTAACCAAAGCCATTGACTGAGATTTCATCTTGCGAGCGACGATGTCGAGCTCATGAGTCTTGAGGCGGGAGTACAACCCGTCAAGAGTCAAGGTCGACAAATCAGTATGGTCCGTGATGGTGGTCACCTTCATATCCCAAATCCTCAAATCAAGAGCTCTCAAAAAATGCCTAGCATTCTCCGAATCAGAGTATGTGCAACCAACTGCTGGAGATTGCTTAGAATCATAGAAAATCGGGCAAAGTATTCATCGAGGCTTTCACCAGCGTGTTGTTCGAACTTGTTCTAATCACGCTTGAATTGGTCCCGCCTCACTGACTTAATCTGTGTGGTACCCTCATGGTAAGCTTTGAGGGTCACCCATATCTGGTGAGCGGACCGAAGTGAGAAACCCGATCATACACACTGCGGCTAAGTCCCTGTATGAGAATGTTCCTAGCCTTAGCGTTTGCCTCAACGTCAGCCAAGTTCGTGGCATTGACGTTCTCATCGGCCGGAACCTCATACGGAAGTTTCACCTTCTGCCAGATCATAAAGCCCTGAGCAGTGATGTATGACTCCATTCGCATTTTCCAGAATGGATAATCAACTCCAGCAAAAATTGGAGGCTTAGAGGAGTACTTGTCCATCGCCATGGCTCTTGAGACCGGTCAAGATCTATGAAAGAGCAGAACTGGCTCTGATACCAATTGAAAGACCGAGATGTCGATCAGAGGGGGGTGAATGATCCCAAATAAAATTTTCCCCACTCAAAGTACTCAAAACAATCCCGCAAGGAAACCGATGCTCCTCAAATTCGCGAAACCCGCAAAAAATCAGAACGACTCGACAACTATGTGTATCCCGAATTTGCATGGATGAGGACCATGAATCATGTGAGGGATTTGTAAATAATAATCCTGGCTGTTAAGTGTCCATAATAAAGAGGAATTAATTCAAAGATTTCTTTTCTAAAAGAGATCAAGCATAATCACCAAAAAGCCTCTTTTAGAAAAGCAAAAGCAGATTTTTCAGGAGTGATCCCCACTTGGAGCAGGTGGTTAGTGGATTTATGTTGCTCCAAAATTTTTGGGAATTTTTCACCTTATTAACAGATGAGTCTTGAAGTATGCCACCAAAAATCACCTCCAAAAGCCTTGTAGAAAAATAATGAAAAATCACAGACTATAGACAGTCAGGAACTTCGATCAGGAAATTTGGGGCTCGGTCTTCACCTCGTAGCTCCCAAACGGTGCAATAAATAGGCTCCAAAATGTTTCTAGAGATTTATATATGAGTCACGCACATTCTCCAACAAAAATCAATCAAAAAGGAGTTTTCTATATTTTTCTAAAAATCAAACACTGACTGCTGCGCGAAGAACAAGTTCTGGACAAATTCGCGATCTTGATAGAAACTTGACAAATAAACTCTTGCGGCATACAAACTTTGGCAAATGAATTCGATCTTGAGCGAAGATCCAAATAGAGTATAGAAGGAGGTGAATGTGAATCACTCATGTCAAGAACAAATTCCAGCAATCATAAATGTAAATGCGGGAATGTAAATGCTGAATTTAATACATGAAAGTAAATGCCGAAAGTAAAGACATAATGTAAATTGCAAGAATTAAATTGCGAGAAAATAAATTTGGCTCTTGGAACTTCTATTTCATCCAGATATGTGTGATTACAAAGCCTCACTTCATGTGGGCAAAGCTCAAAGGAGCAACACAACAACTCAAAGAATGAATGGGTATGGAGGCCTCTCTCCACCCCTCTATTTATACTACTCTTGGGCCACCTACCACCCTTGGATGAGTCCCAAACCCTAGAGCACTCCA
The DNA here is from genome assembly GCA_036346355.1 of Rhipidocladum racemiflorum. NCBI lineage: Eukaryota > Viridiplantae > Streptophyta > Magnoliopsida > Poales > Poaceae > Rhipidocladum > Rhipidocladum racemiflorum. Next base: position 55,429,757 of record CM070572.1, on the reverse strand, counting down.
CCAAGGGCTAGGATTAACCCACTCACTCCACCATGCAAGGGACACCCAAAACCCTACACACATAATGGGTTTTCTTTGCACGGTTCACAAAGCATACTACTAGACCCGCTATCCTATCAACTAGACCGCGATCCAACGGCCCTCATCGATCCTCGCGGCATCTAGCTAGTATCATCCCCTTTCCTTATCTTCTTTGACTTGCACGGACTCCGTCTCCGATCATCTTCCGGCGATCTCCAACCGTCTGGACCTCCGACGCACCTCGCCTAGTCCCGGTCATCATCCGCCTCACCATGACCTAGCACCGTTGTCCTGCAATCATCAAAGACAAGGAAAACCATCACATAGCATTGTCCAATAATATGCAATGAACATAACAAATGCTCACAATTAATCATATCTCATTCATCAGTCGGTTCTATCGCCAGCCAAAAGCCGGTAGTACCACAAGAGACCAACACAACCCAAATTGCTTTCTTTTGAATTTTGATTCAAATCAAACTCAAACATGAGCACACCTTGCTCAAATAAAGTCAAATACTCATCACAAATATGGATGGACCTCCACATGGTCCTTCAAGCCCAAACAGGGCATAAGAAATCTTCAGTTCTGGGAAAGTCTTTATGCTATGGCCAGCAGAATTACTAATTATTTTATCATAATATTCAACTCAACTTTACCTAGTCGATCTACAAGATCTTTAAATATCTCTGGATTTTTATCGCAACACAAACTTCAGGTTTTATATATGCGTAATATAACCCAAAGAAGAAGGGAGGAAGTTTTTCAACCACACATTTATTACACCCATTAAACTTAGCCATGAGTAGGTATTCAGTACCATCCTCTTTCTATTTCTGCATATGGGTATCATTCAAACCAATATCTTTAAGATTTAAATGAGTACAACTGGACTCAGGGTATAATATGACATTCTTCCAGTGCCAACTATAAGATCATCGCTTCTGGCGATAGTCATAATTTTCAAATCACTTAGTGTGGTATAGCTGTCTTCTAGACAAATTTATTCCTCCTTCGCTGGATTATACTTTGTTCTATATTAAATGTATGACTTAACATTCAAACAATTATTGCATCAGGAAAAATTGTAGAATATAGGACAAGCATAGCACAAGAATGAGCAAATATTCTGGAAAAACACCTTATTTGACTATTATTGATAATTGCTCAACAGGAGCATAGACCAAATGTTCAAGCAGGAACATAAATATTCAAACTGATAATATGAGGCTCTTAAGGAGACTCAACTAATGGAAATGCGACATAAAGCAAAAATGGGTACAAGGAAACTATTGCAAGTCTCCATATAAGTCATGTTCCTCCTCCTGGGGAACATTTGTATTCTTCTGGAATTCCATAAGTTCAGTACCAAGAAGGTCATCTTCCTCCATGGGCGAGTCACCATATCCGAGAAGGCTTTCTTTGAACTCAACCGTAGGGTCGATGACGTTGTCGTCCTTCTTCCCACCTTTTTGTTTAATGAAGTGTGCCTCAACCTTTTTTTTTCTTGATTCTTCTGGAATCTCCCAGTGGATTTCATGTAAAGTTCCGCCAGGTGCTTTGGGGTGCATTAGGTACGTGACCAATGGCCAGCACACCCACACCTAAAGCACGACTGAGGGGGGTTAGGTGCCTTATTGGCTGGACCTTGCTTCTGGAAGGTTCCAGTACCTTTCCCTTTACCTTTCCATTAGGATTTGCCCTTTCCCTTTTGGTTTCTCCTATTGTTCCATTTATTCCCCTTATGCATTTGACCTTTTTCGCGGCCATGGCTATTACTAGCCTGTTGAGCGGTAGCATATGCTTCGGGCAATGCTTGATTTCCATTAGCATTTGCATGATGATTCTTCAACAGGAGTTCATCATGTTTTTCTGCTTCTAGCAGAACACTAATAAGCTCAGAGTACTTCTTGTACTTTGCATGACGGTACTGTTGCTGTAGTATCATCATGTTGGGTGCACAAGGTTTTGTCGATCATTTCAGCATCAGTAACTTTCTGGTTACAAAACGTTAATTTAGCGACAAGTTTGTGCATTGCAGAATTATATGCTGCCACAGATTTAAAATACTAAAAGCGTAGGATGGTCCATTCGTGTTGTGCTTCTGGCAACAACACTGATCTTTGCTGGTTATAGCGTTCCTTCAGGGAATTCCATAATACCAGTGGGTCCTCCTCCATCAAGTATTTGGCCTTCAGGTCCGGATGAAGATGGTGCCTCAGGAAATGTAAAGCAGCGCATTTTGCGGGTTCGGGCACAGCAGGTGCACCAGCTTCAGGCTGGGCAATAGCAGCTCCAAGTGCTCTAGCTCTTAGGTTGATTTTTGGCATCCATTGCCCAAGTGAGATAATTGCTGCCATCCAGGGCAAGCATAGCAAATTCCCTTTTTGCGATGTCAGACATATGCTATATGCAAGCAATACGAAATTTTACTACTGGTAAAATATTATTTTGCATGCATCCTCATTGAATCAATAAAGTTTTGGTCTATATCTATTCAGTAGATAATTATCAAAATTCTCCCAGAATTTTCCTAGCATTTAGCAATTTTCTGTTAATTATATAACAATTTTCCAGCATTACTTAATAACAGAAAATAAATTCCAACATCAATTAAACGCGGCATAATGCTAATTACATCTTATGTAACTCTTGTTGGCTGGGAGTGAAAACAGGTAATGAATGTCTCCGTCAGCTCGACTCATGGCCAGGTCAACCCGCCCCTAGGGCTCACTTGAGGGAGGGAGCACTTCCCGTTTCCGGGTGCCAATTAAAGAACCAAGCCTCATGTGTATTTTCCTAGACACCAATTGTCTTGCATCTGTTCCTTCAATACTGAAATCAAATCCCAACTACTCATGTCCTCAAAATTTTCTAGCAAATTTTGCAATTCTCTGTTAATATTTGAGCAATTTTCAGAATTACTTATGTAACAGAAAAATCAATTTACCACATATTAAACATAGCAAAAGCTAGAAAATAAACCTAGGGTATGGAGCTTCCAATAGTGTGCTAAACAATTTTTTTGATGGATAGTAATAGATCAAGAACGATCTCTAACAGTAGATTACATCAATACATCTAATGAGACAATCTGCAAGATTTTAATCATGCGCAATTACTTACGTTCTTGATGCCGGATGTGTTAACTATCGCGTAGGATAGAGTCGCATAGGACTTTTTCGGCAATCCTAGTGGTTGCCGGCTTGATGTCGAGTTGATTGCAAATCGGATCGGGCAATCAATCGCTGGTAGTAGTCGTTCGTCGTAGTCGACGATTCTTCGCTTCTTGTGGTAGAGACTCGTGCTGATAACGTGTTGTGAAACAAGATCATTCACCCACGTCAATCCGTGGCACGCCAAGCAATCACACGAACAGAAGAAAAAGAGCGCACACAATATAGGGGAAAACCTCTCTCTTTATTAGATTGATTGTTTCTGTACAAGGCAATGCCCTATATATATAGTGGAGGACCCCTGGAGATTAATTCGAATTCGCCCACCAATGGATAGAGTCCTACCATACACAGACACGGACTCTAACCATATCATAACACTACATACCCTCGTATATTTATTGCTCATCTCATTTTAAATGTGCCGCTTAGCTCAGTCGGCATGCCTTGCTGCGCGCGCGAGGTCTTGAGTTCAGATCCTGTGAAAGCCGAATTGTTTTCCAATTTTTTCGTCTACTTCACCTATTTAATTAAGCTAATAAATTATGTCATAATTTTTTGAAATTGTTTAGAAGGGTCCTGAGAAAATTTTAGATCATCATCAAATATTTGTGATTCTTAAAAATTCTGACAATGTTGCTAATCCATTTAAAGCAACTTCATTAATTTAATTGGGTTAATAAATTTGTAAATTCTTGAAAATTGTTTAGAAGGGTCCTGAGACAATGCCTACGCTACTATAAAAAAATTCAGATCATGATCAAACATTTGGGATTTTTAAAATTTTTGACAATGCTACTAATGCATTTAAAACAACTTCATTGATTTAATTGAGCTACTAAATTGTAATTTTTTAAAAAAATTATGAGAAGGGTCCTAAGAGCATGCCTAAGGTACAATAAAAATATGGATCATGATCAAACTTTTGTGATATTTAAAAAATATGACAACGATGCTAATGCATTTAAGCTACAAAACATGTTCAAATTTTTTTAAAACTTTTTGAGAAGGCTTCTCAGAGCATGTCTGGGCTACCATAAGAATTTTATATCATGATCAAACTTGTGCAATTTTTAAAAATTCTCACAATCTACTAATGCATTTAAACTTCGTTGTTTTTGTTTTTTCAAAGCCATCAAAATAAATTTTTAGAACATATTTCCTCTCTATTGAAATTTTAAACTTTTAAAAATAATTTTTACCAAAAAAATTACTTTTTCTAATACTTTTTTAGAGGAATATTTTTCTAAGACTTTTTAAATGCATATTTTTAAAAAACTATATATTAAAAAAATTTCCATTTTTATTTCTTAGAAAAGATTTTTTCTTTTTATTAAAATTAACAGATCGCTCACAACAACGTGCGGGATTTTAACTAATTTATTTAAGCATAGCGTGTCAGTCTGGAGTGCGCTGTTTGTGTACCATGATATGGTTCTCTGTTGAGATCTGTACTGTTGCTCGTCTTGACAATACAATGAACGTGTGAAATCATGTGCTGACAAATTGGCTTAGAATTGAATTTGCAAAATGTGTTTATGCATGTGTTTGACAAATTGACAAGAAACAGTGTGTCTCTTTTGCACCGGACCAAAGTTCCAAGAAACAGTAAGTTTTCACTCTTACGCCGGACCATTGCGCCGGACCAAACTTTAGTCCGCCGTGAACATGCATTTGGGGTCATTTGCGCCGGACCAAAGTTTTCAAAAAACAGTAAGTTTGTACATTGACGCCGGACCAAATTTCCTTCTGCGCCGGACCAAAATTTTTGTCCATGGTGAACAAGATTTTGCGTTGTGAAATTCTCATGTACGTCGAACCGATTTTTCTTTGGTCCGCCGTGAACGTGGTTTAAATGATTTTGTGCCAGATCAAATTCTTCAAAAACAGTAAGTTTTGCATGTACGCCGGACCAATTTCTTTGGTCCGTCGTGAACGGCATTTTGAAGTTTTATTTCGCATGTACGCCGGACTGACTTCCTTCAGTCCGTCGTGAACGTGTTTTTGAACATGTTTTCTTTGAATTGAACCGAGACTTTCGCATGTACGCCGGACCAAATATTTGGTCTGTCGTGAGTTACGCCGGACCGGAGTTTGGTCCGGCGTGAATGGTTTTTCTAGGGTTTTGGTTTCCTGTGTGCGCCGGACCAATGTTTGGTCTGTCGTGAACGTGTTTTGCACAGTTAGGGTTTTGAATTTGGGTTGATTGTATGCAATGCTCGTGTGAGTAGTTGCATGTACTGATCTTGAGTCAAGTCGTGGACTTGTGCTCGGAAGTGTATTTCTTTTTGTTCATATGCTGGTGTTACTCAAGGGCGAACGTGGTCGATGACGGGACCGGAACTAGGTTCTTGGAGGAACTGAGGTTCGGGACTAGGTTCAGGGAGGAACTGAGGTCTTGGTGGTCAGGGATATCATGCGGGACGTTCGGGCTAAGAGAATGGCGCACATGAAAAATGGTTAGTCACGTGAGTATGGCAGGTGGGCCATACGCGTGCAGAGTTATTAGTCACATGAGTATGGCAGGGTTGCCATACGTGTGCAAAAGTTGTACTCGGCTAGGTTAGGCCAAGTAAAGTTGTGTTAAATACAGACTCCTTCTAGGATTAGGAGTGGGACTCCTTCTAGGATTAGGAGTGTTTACTTTGTATAAATAGGGGGGAGGTGCCTCCTGTTTAGTACACCATCTGAGAGAGGCTTAGAGCCAAGTATTAGGGTTTGTGCTCTTTTGTTTTGGAGTACTGTAACCATATAAAAAAGGAATAAAGATCAAGTTCTTCAAGCATCTCTGCAAGCTACAGGTTTGGTTAGATTTATTCTTGTCACATTATGTTACAGCAAGCTTGCGAGGTTCATAACTTTTGATCCGTAAGTCCGATCGAGCTGATTCTGTTTTGGTTCGATTCGTATTGGAATATAGTTTATTGTGTACAACTTTCAAATCAATATGATGGTTGTATCTCTAGGAATTCATGTTTTACCGAATGTCTATCATTCAGTTTTTGTCTAATACGAGGCAATTATTTGGTTTTGGTTTAGGGTGAACTTTTAATAGATCAAAGATTTGGTTTTAACTTCCGCACAATCATTCACCCCCCTCTGATTGCTATATTCGTATACATCGATCCTACAGAATGAGCTCTAGCTAGTTCTCCATTACAAAAACCAGAGGATTACGGTTTGTGTCGTAGCAAGTCGTACGTAGTCGATTGAGTCGAGTGGGTAGGCAGGCATATTCTCCATGGAATCGTGGAGCGTGTTAGGAAACTCGGCCCGTTGTGGCCCATGTGGACTCTTACCGAAACTCTGACAGTAGATTATAAATAGGAGGCAGGGGTCCCCCTATTGTACGCGTGCAAGCATAATAAAACAGAGCAGTTCCTCCTCATATTTGTGTCTCTCCCTCTCTGTTTGTTCTCCACTTTTAGATCTATTTTTAGGCAACCCCGGATTATTCGATAGCGAGGTTGTCTAATACGTTATCAGCACGATGTTCTACCGGTGAACAGATTGAAGGTGAGAAAGGTGAGAATCGAGGGATTAAATCTAATCGCTCGTTGAATTTGTGCATATATCTAATCTACGCATCCAGATACTATATTCATCAAGTGGCACGAAGGTACAAGTGATTTGCATGAAACTACAGTACGGATCAATCTTCTAAAGTTCATGGCATGAAGCTACATAACACATCAAGGATCAACTTACATATCATGGCATGAAGCCACGGAACACATAATCGCTACAGTATCGACACGCTCGAAGCCGTCATTGGCCATGAAGCGCCGCCCCTGGCTCGGCTTGAAGCCGGTCGCCTAGCACCCAGAAGCCACCGGAAGTGGCGCCGCCGTAGTCACGCGCTACCAGCCTGGCCCGTGTCTGTCTATCGCTCGAAGCGATGTCACCACGCTCGCCGCGTCCCGCCGTGCTCCAAGCCAGCGCTCTGCGCGGCTCGCAGTGCACCCGGCGCATCGGTCCCTCCGTTGGCATCTCAACTCGTGAGCTGACACCTTGCCTCCGTGCGAAAGCCGACCTGGGCCTTCCGCAGAACGCCGCCGATCGCGATCGTCCTCCAGCTCGCCACAGGCCGAACTCACTGGTGCATCGTTTCGTCGCCGATCGCGAGCGCCGCAGCGCGCTTTTGGCCGCCGCCAAGAAGCGCCGCAGCAGCCGCCGCGCTTGGCCTCGATGCGCCAAGTAGTCGCCGCACCCTTGGCTTGACGCGCGAGTTGGCTGTCCGACCACCGGCTCCGGCACCACTCCGCCGCCCGGCTGATTCCCTGCGCCGACTGGCTCCCTCGCAAGAGCCAGAAGCCCAGCCGGCTTCAATTGGACATGAAGTCCTCTTGCCCACCGGTTTTGAAATGAATGGAGTCCTGATAAGACAGGGGAGGAAGGGCAAAATTTCCCTTTTACCCCTCCTCGGTTTTCCCCTTTTTATTTCTGTTATTTCCTTTTTCTTTCCGAAAATTGAATACTATTCAGAAAATTGATTAAAAAATTGCAAAAATTCTGAAAATTGCCAGAAATTATGAAAAATAGCTAGAAAATTCCAGAAAATTATTTGGATCTAGTTTTAATTTCCTAGCATTATCTTGTAGCATTTCTGAATATTTTCGTGCTTTTTGCTGTTATTGCTTCATGTGTATTTGAGTTTTTCCTTTTTTTTCTAATATACACATGAAGCACGCCGCACGAAGCGGCCACCGTCGCACCAGGAAGGCCGCCGCATATGAAACAGATCGCACGACGTCGATCATGCACATGAATCCGATCGCATGCACGAAGCCAATCGCGCACATGAAAAACAGATCGCACGAAGTCGATCATGCACATGAATCTGATCGTATGCACGAAGCCGATCGCGCACATGAAACCGATCGCACAAAGTCAATCATGCATATGAATCTGATTGCATACATGAAGCCGATCACACGAAGTCGATTGCGCGCATGAATCTGATCGCATGCACAAAGCCGATCACATACATGCACGAAGTTGTATTTATGAATATTTATGAATCTTTGTATTTGTGAATCTTGTATTTATGAATCTTGCAGTTATTGCTTTCTTTTAGTTTGCTAGAAATTCATGAGAATTTAATTATGCATTTATGAATCTTGCAACTACTCTCTATTAGATTACACAAAGTAATCTAATGAAAGAATCTTGTGAATATGCAAATACCTGGCATTGTCAAACGTGAGTTTGAAGAACTGACCCCAAATGGTCAGAACTATCTCACATGTGCATCAGATTTGAAGATCATGCTTGCGAGCAAGAAGCTCCAATGTCGGAACCCACAATAAGACACGGGTCCAGCTGTGTTTACCTGTACTAGTCCCTGGATCAATAGCTAGTACACACAGATCATAACAGTATGGATCATAACCCTGTGATAAATCAAGTTTAATACAGAGTACTAGCCAACAAGGCCCATTATTACAAAAGTTGGACCCGTAGGTCAGATAGCAGCGGAAATATTAAACTGGCAAATTAACATGGTAAAAATGATGTCCAGAAACACCACATGCAAAGACTGAAGGTGACGTGAGCCTAGATGTCCTGATAATCTTCCTCTTCAAAGTCTTCATTACAGATATCGAATGGTGGAACGCAGGCCCTTGGATAGCTATCTTTATCTTCCTGATCTGCTTCATGGAATAAGCAGCCCCGCAATAAAAAGCGAGGGTGAGTATGCAACATACTCAACAAGTCCGGTAAGAAATGCAATATGCAATTTGATTCAAGGGAAGGTATTGGTTAATTTGCGAAAAGCCAACTTTGAAGATTTGGTCCTAAAAATTTTTAAGAGCAGTTTTCAAAGGAATTTCCCTTTATGAAATCATAGTTTAAACTTTTCGGAACACGGATCCAACCATGGAAAATAAAACAATACATGGCATCGACCATGATTTTTATTTTAATAATACTTTGGAAGTCTTTTTCTCTTGGCTTCAACCACGGGCTTTTATCAACTCAAAACATTCACGGCTTCAACCATGTTTTCTTTTGTAAAATCGAGTTTGAAATCAAATAGAGAAAAACTACCTGGTGACAGCGCACTTTGTCCACCCTTGACCGTGGGTACGGCTATTCGAATAGTTTTACTCTGCAGAGCTTGCACGCTTTACCCGCGAGAGGTATTTCACTCTTTTTGGTCATTTGCTTCCTTTGGCATATAACCCCAAGTGAAAATCACAAGGCCATTTCCCTAGCTACGTCCTAACTAAGTCACGCCCGCTGAGGTTTCACCGCCAAATGGCTACAACCAAGTTGGAAGCCCCCTCTTGCGCCTGTAGGACTACTGTGGCTACAACCACGCCCACTCCACCGTTTGGCACGCCTTAATTAAGTTTTCACTAGTTACTCAGCCAGGCCCATCCCAGACCGGAACCCGCGGTCGCACTATTGTACATTGTTTGACAATCACAAGGAATTGGTCCTTAAGGTGACTAGGGTGGCACATCCTCAAACCCAAGTCTCGTGCATTCTGCACCCACCTTGCAACCTTCCACCCTATTCAAATTTTGAAATTCCAAGTTTCTCTTTTCCTTTGTTTTACCAAACTGGTAGCACCAACTACCCTTTTTAAAATAACATTTTTGCTCAATCATTTGGAATTTCAAATAACAAGCTTTCAATTAAACATACGAATAGTATTTAGCATAACTAGGCACTACTAGTAGACTAAACAAGGGTGTTAGGCCATACAATTAATCATTCTAGGGCAACCAAAGGATAGATAGATTAATATGTAACAAACATACATATTAACAAGGTATATAACTACACTCTATCATAAAATATTATTTTAGGTAAACAACCATAGCATGCAAGTTAGTAAATCTATAAAACATTTCAAAACATGGATCAACATGCTTCAAGGGTACTTATTGGAAACTTGCGGGGAACTTGCGGAAACTTGCGGGAACTTGCCTTGGTCGGGGAGGAGAGGGTTGTGTAGGATCGAGATATAAGCAACTAGCAATCAGAGGGGGGGTGAATGATTGAGCGGAAGCTAAAACCAAATTTTTGATCTATTAAATACTTCACCCCAAAAGAAACCAAAAGATTGCCTCGGATTTGACAAAAACAGATTGACAGAGGCTTGATAAAACGTGAATTCCTAGAGATCCAACCGTTGGATCGATCTGAAATTTGGACACAAGAAACTAGACTCTAGTACAAAATGAACCTAAAAAGAATCAGCTCGATCGGACTTACAGATCACAAGTTATAAGCTTCGCAAGCTTGCTGTTCCAGAACTTGACGAAAATCAATCTAATCGAAACTTGTAGATTGATCAAGAATAACAAAAGATTTATCAACAAGACTTTGAGGAACACTAGATCGATACCCTAGAGAGGTTTTTGATGGATCAAATCAAGATGAAACTTAAAGAACAAAAACCAATCTAGAACTAGAACAAGTATGCAAACAAGAACCAAAAAAGAATATTGTAGCACACAAGGAACTAGAAGAATTGATCTTTATTTCTTTTGTCTAAAGTACTCTCATCAAAAGAGTACAAACCCTAAAACTGAGCTTGAGGCTCTCAATGCGCTCAGCTCCAATTGATTCGATGCCCTTCAACAGGAGACAACCCCTCCTATTTAAAGGACCAACCCACAAGGAGTTCTGAATACAATTCCTATTCCCTAGAAGGAATCTGTATCCAACACAACTCTACTTGGCCCAACCTGGCCGAGTACAACTCTTGCACGCGTATGGCAACCCTACCATACTCACGTGACTAACACTTTGCACGCGTATGGCCACCTGCCATACTCACGTGACTAACACTTTGCACGCGAATGACCTCCTGCCATTCTCACGTGACTAACCATTCTTCATATGCACCATTCTCTTAGCCCGAACGTCCCGCATGACATCCTTGACCACCAAGACCTCAGTTCCTCCTGAACCTAGTCCCGAACCTCAGTTCCTCCATGAACCTAGTTCCGGTCCCGTCATCGACCACATTCGTCTTCGAGCAATACCTGCACATAAACAAACCACAAAACAAATCCGAGCACAAGTCCACGACTTGACTCAATGTCAATCCATGCAACTACTCACATGAGCATTGCATAAAGTCCACTTCAAGCATCATTAAATTCTCACAAATTTCATAATCTCAAAAACAAATCAAACACAATTCCAAGTTTGCTCAAAACCCTAATCGAGCAAAAACGCATTCACGACGGACCAAAAAATATGGTCCGGCGTACACATGAAAAAGTCACTCAAAAAACCATTCACAACGGACCAACAAAATCGGTCCGGTGTACAAGTGAAAGTCTCGGTTTCAAGAAGAAATCATTTCGGCGAAAACACGTTCACGACAGACTAAAAGAAATCAGTCCGTCGTACATGCGAAATCAATCCTCAAAGCCGTTCACGATCGACCAAAGAAATTGGTCCGACGTACATGCAAAACTTAATGGTTTCTTGGAAAATTGAGTCCGGCTCATGAGCTCAAAAGCACGCCCACTGCAGACCCAAAAACTTGGTCGGCGCAAACACAAAATCGGTTCGGCGCAAAGGGAAACTCTGCTTTTGAGAATTTGGTCCCAAGACAAGAAAAAGATACACTATTTCTTGTCAACTTGTCAAACACATGCACAAACACATTTTGCAAATTGAATTCTAAGCCAATTTTTCAGCACATGATTTCACAATCTCCCCCTTGATGAAAACATTGGCAACACCACTTAGAATTGAACATTTGGCATTCACTTTACAAAAGATTTTGAAATCCAAAGGATCAAGGACCAAAAAGAGAAAACACAGAATTCCCCCTTTGACCAAAATGCAAAACAAAATCTCCCCCTGAGAAGGAAAATGTGTGTGAATGTGCAATGTGCCCAAAAATTCCAAAATTCTCCAAACTTCTCCCAAAATTCTCAAATTTCCAAAAACAACTCCCCCTTTTTCTTCTCCCCCTTTTTCCTTAAACTTTTCAACGATTCCCAAATTTCTCCCCCTTTGACAATGGATTCATCAAGAGTACAAAAGAGAGAACATGTTCAAAATTTTTCCTGTAGCAAAGATTTCACAAGGAGAAACAAGGGAGTGCCAAGATAGGAAAAGATGAGCTCATTCGATCATATAACCTTATATATCATATAATATGCAAAATACATGATCTTGATGTGATTTTAACAAGTTAGGGAATGACATGCATCTCAACCTCAATTCAGTCAACTATAGCCAAGTACTAAGCAAAACCTTTAGTAGAAAAATAAAGGCTCAAAGTTGAAGCAAATAACAAATCAGGGCGAGCAAGTAGTTTCAACTCCAATCTAGTGGACCAATTTAATCTTTAAACAGTAAACTGCATGTGGCATGCTTGAAGCATACTTCTTTTATTTCCTTGGAGTGGCATGCTTCAAGCATACATCTTGTCTTTTGAGGGAATGGCATGCTTGAAGCATACATCTTATCTTTTTTTTAGGAAAAGCATGCCTGAAGCATACAACTTGAAGCTTTTGCTTTTAACAACCCTTTTTTATTGATTCCCTTTTTCTTTTCTTTTTCTTTGATTGTAAACATGCAAAAAAAATTAAAAGGTCTTATGAAAGAGTAAAGCTGAAAATACACTTGCTCCATAGCCCAAATTTGTTAAGAAAATTCAATAACAAGCCTAGAAGAGTAAGATATCACAGAGTATTTAGCTATAGGCAATCAGTCCATGGAATTCCGCAATGTCATTTTTAGTTGAAGTGGAACAATTTAGATTATCATATATTAGCTCAATTACATAACATATAAAGAAATATGATAAAGTGAGCTCATCAAGTGAAAGAACTTGGCAAGGAAACTCCCCCTCAAAACAAACCCATTGGATGAACAATCCCAAGTTCTCCCCGAATGAAAGCAAAACGAGAAGAAGACAAAGGTTTTGTAAAAATGTCTGCCAATTGATGTTCAGTATCCACATGATGAAGCACAATGTTGCCTTTTTCAACATGATCTCTAAGAAAATGAAATCCAATATCAATATGCTCAAGAAAGGGGATTACTCAAGAGGTGGCACGAACCAAATCAATTCAACATCCTCCAAAGTCAACATCAGAATAAGCTCTTAAACTAATGCATAAGGAAGCAGAAAGCCAAATGCCAAAATCTTGAGTACCATGGAGATACCTGAAAGTTCACTTGAACGCTTGTCGATGTGAAGCACGTGGGAAGCTTGAAAACAAGCACACACAAGCACGTGGGAAGAGTCTCTCATGTAAACCTCCAATTATCTCATCCTCAACAGCATCATCATCATCTTTTATGAACAGAGACACTCTCCCCCTGAACATATGCACCTGTACTTGCATCATTTGGACTAGTGCCTTTTGCGAAAACAGAAGTGGAAGAAGTATCTCCAAAGGCAACACTTTTAGCATGAAATGCACGAGTGAAGAAGAACCAAAACTTATCACTGAACATATGAAGTGAGCATCCGAAATTCACTAGCCACATGTTCTCCTTCCTCGCGTGAGAAGCCTACATAGAAGCAGAAATTGTCGAGGCCTCGGTACTGGGGTTAGAAATAAGATGTTTAGGAATCCAAAGATCTTGAGACACACGACGCACAACAAGAGGGCACAACACGAGTATTCTTATGTACAAAAACAGATTTGCCTTTTCCGTGTTTTTAGAAACAAAAGGTGTTTGTTTCACCCTAGGCACATAATGAGAAGTAGAGTGTGCCTTTCTGAAATTAGACCTAGCATTAAACCTTTCTCTCTTTTGTTGTTTAGCTAGTCTAAAGCAAAAGTCTACTAAATGTCCATCTCTACCACAATGAGTGCAAGTGTACTTAACATGATGTTTTGCTTTAACAAAGAGAAGCACATTTTGCATTCATCATAGTAGAAGATAAAAGACCAAAGAGATTTAAAGACAGCTTTCTTAGGCTCATTGACAATTTCAAATTTTCCTCCGTCAAGTGCTTTAACAACAGTGGGAGCATGTGATTTATGATGAGCATAAGAATCAAAACCTAAACCTTTGACTTTTGATTGATCCAAAATCATGTTTAGGTTCTTCTTTCCTTTAGTGAAACGTTCTAATGATTTTTCCAAGTAATCAACTTTTCGAGAAAGAGTTAAACAATTATTGCAAGGAACATTCACTTTTCCTTTTTGCTTACGACAAGTTGAGCATGAAAGAACCTCATGTGTAAGCAGATCATCAGTCAATTGAGAAACCCTAGCATTTGCATCTTTCAATTTTAATTCAAGAGTTGAGCATTTAGAACATGAAGTTGAACCATGCAAATCATCAGTGGAACAGCTAGCATGTTTAACATGTTTCTCATTTTTCTCATTTAGATGCAACAGAAGAGCGTGTTCTTTCCTAAGCAAGGTGAGCTCATTGTAAATTAAGTCACATGATTTACAAGTATCATCATCAGGAATCAATGTCTTAAGTCTAGCAATTTCAGCATTCAATGACTCCACAAGAATATCATGTTTCTTAATTTTTCTATCACGTTTGTCAAGTAATTTTCCAAGACGGGCAACAGCATTGGCTAATTCATCATAAGAAGGATCTACCTCATTGAAGTCGCTGTCATTGCCGTCCTCGGTGAAGCTATCCTTGCTGTTTGCCATGAGACACAACCCCGTCAACTTATGCTTGCTTGGAGTTGCATCATCCTCGCTGCTCTCCGAATCCACATCGCTCAAATTGACTTGTTCAAGAGCGGAAAGAACTCGATGTACAACTTTGCGGTTGATGAAGTTCTTCTTCTTTCTATCACTTGGAGAGAACTTCTTCTTCTCTTTTCTTCTGTCGTTATCCTTCTCATCCCTTGATGCTTTACCTGCAAGTTTAGGACAATTTGGACGAATATGGTCGAGATCACCACACTCATAGCATCTTGGAGGATTAGCACCACCTCTCTTTCTCTTTATCACATTTTGCAAAGCTTTGTTAAAGCGAGAAGAGAGTAGTGACAAGTCTTCTTCTGGGAATTGCTCAATCTGTTCATCGGTTAGTGAAGACAAGAAAGATGTAACACCCCAAAATTTTGCTTTTATTGAATTCATGTGTGATTTGGCACTTTGGTGAATTTTTGGAATTTTTTGGAATTTATTTGGATTTATTTGGAATTTATTTGAATTTATTCCATTTTGAAATAATTAAAGAATTTAATATTGCAAATAAAATTTTGTTGGAAATATTTTATTTGAGTCCCAAATACCCTAAAATATTTTCCTATTTTTCCGAATTTTTCTGAGTATTTTGCTATTTTTAATGAATTAATTGAATTTTTGGGAATTATTTTAAATATTAAATCGCTGGAAAATCAACTCGAGTCGAGCATCGTTTCATCCGACCGAAGTCGAACCCGAAGTCGGACTCGAGTCCGACCGAGCCGCTTGACTCGACCAAACCAGCTTCCTAACCCTAAGCGATCCCGACCGTTGGATCAAGATCCAACGGCTGAGATCCGCCCGGACCGGGTCGAGCCGTATCCGGCCCGGATCCGATCGCGTCCCCGCGATCGCGGCCGTTGATCGGGCCACGCGGACGGTCGTGCGTCGCCGTCTCGCTCCGACTCGAGCCGAGAGCTCCGCCGTGACCGAAAGCAGACATGGCTAGGGTTCCGATTTGCACGCACGCCGAGGCCGTATTTAAAGCGTGAGACGCCCCCGAGGTTGCCCTCATCTCAGGCGCACCTGCCTCTCGAGCCATCTCGCCGAGCTGCCGCCGTCATTTGTTTGCCGTCTGAGTTCGCCGGAGTTGGAACTCTGTTGCGCCGCGGTTTGCGCCGTTTTCCGCCGTCGTCCGTCGTCTTCCGCCGAGAAGGAGCCCAGATCCGGGATCCCCGCGACGAGACGCACTCGAAGGGAGGACTCATCTCGCCGGAGAGGCCCCGTAGCGCCGTGCCCTTGGTCGTCGTCCCCGTCTCCGGTGCACCAAGCCCCGCCGCGACGCCATCGTCACCCGCGAAGGTTCTCGGCCGTCCGATCAAGATCCGACAGTCACGGTGAGCCCACGTTCTTCCCCAAACCCTAGGAACCCGATTAGATCTGAACCGTTGGATCAAGATCCAACGGCCCACAATCGCCACGTGCCGTGGTAGTGATTATTATAGGATTAGATCTGGACCGTCCGATCTAGATCGAACGGCCCACGATCATCGAGTAGATTCAACGTGTTAACCCTGGATCTAATCGCGGCCGTCGAATTTCAAATCAACGGCCGAGATTGCGCCACGTGTCGGGAAGCCTGACCGTCGCGTCGGGCCGCTGGCCCACGCGCTGGCAGGCAGGACGCCGACACGCCGCCCGCGTGTCGAGGGCTCCGCATGTCGGGCCGACCCAGCCTAAGCGCCGACGCCACCCATGACGCCATCGGTGGGTCCCACTGTCGACCGTGGCCGAGCCCACGACGTCGGCCGATGACGTCATCCGAGTGGTCCCACATGTCAGCGACACGTAGAGTCGTGGACCGAGTCCACGATGGACCCGAGCCAAGCGTGGACCAAGTCCATGGACCGGCTGACGTCAGCCAACCAATCAGAGGCTGCCACGTGTCCATGCTGACGCAATAATTAATTTCCGAAAAAGAAAATGATTTATTAATTCGAAATATTGATTCAAATTTAGATTCAAACTTCAAACGCTTATAACTTTTGCGTTTCAACTCCGATTTGAGTGATTCAAATTTCTAAATTTGTATAAAATTGAGATCTACCTATATATGAATTTTATTTAATTTTTGGACTAAAGTTTTTCTCTGTAATATTATTTAATTGATTATTTAAACTTTAATAAACCATAACTTTTGCGTCTTAACTCCAAATTTGACGATTCCAGTTTCTAAAAATCCATAAAATTATGTTCTTTCTGTTTATGGATTTTATTTGGATGTTTGGACACTTTTTGCCTATTGTTTATTTGTGTATTGCTATTTGCACGCTTTACGAGTAGACGTTGAAGTGCCGGAAGGATTCGAAGGAGAAGTGTTGACTCAGGATCCAACTCAAGACCAAGAACAAGTACTTTTTGAAGGCAAGTTGTGCTTTGACCATGTTGATCCTATTTCGAAATCTATTTTGATTTAAACTATTGCATGCTAGTTCAATTAGAAAAATACTTGGTTTAAACATGGGGGTTAGATAAATACCAATTTGCTGTATGACACCTTGATTATTTAAGTATGTGCCATGACCCTTGTCACCCTAGTTGTGGATTACTAGTTGGACATTATTAACTTGCCAACATGGGTTTAGACCGTTGTAGTATCGCTTAGACTGCTACATGCTCATAACATGATTTTGGATAATCAAATGTTAATATTGACTTAATGATATATTGAACCTGTTTTGGAAAAGTATCATGTGATGTTGATGGCACGTGGTGCATGGTAATCAATCGGGTTTGATAAACGATTTCGGCCGGGCATGTGGCAAGAGTAATCAGGTGGGCAGTGTGGCAATCGGGATGTTGATTTGGTTCTTCGGGTAGTCTTGCCCTGGTCACTCTAAGGACTTAACCTTGCAAGCCTTTGAACTGGGTCATACTTGCAACCACATGGCTGGAATGGGACGGCCCTAGTTGACTAAGTTGCTAAGGACTCACTTGTGGAGCCTCAGGGTGTCAATTACACCGTTTGTGTGATTGTACGGGGGAGCGTATCGTGGCTGTGGCCAGATACCCATCTAACGGTGTGTTGGTCCCATACTTCGCCTTGGCTAAGGGAAGGGATGGTGTAGAGCACGAACCGGAGAGGACCACCTGTGTTTGTTTGAGGCTTCCGAAAGGCTTTGTTACGAGAACTCGCCTTTGTGGTGTTTGACTGTATCTTGTGGGTAAAGTGCATAACCTCTGCAGAGTGTAGAATCTATTCGAATAGCCGTGTCCGCGGTATTGGACATCGCTCGGGAATTACAGTCAAGGGTTAGATTTTCTCAAAAATAACTTGGGTTTGAAAGGTTGGGTTGGATTAATAATGATGTTGATGGAAATGTGGTTTAGGATGGGGAAAAATGTTTATTAAACTTCTTGAAAAGTTATTTATGCTTTACTTATTCCTACTGCTTTCGAATCTACTTATATTACTTGTCAAAAGTCACATTTCGCAAATATACCTTGAGCTATTCCTTTGTACCAAGCCATGCATATAGTATATTAGCACACGTGCATTGCATGACTTGTCGAGTACCAAGTACTCACCCTTGCCTCAACACAACACCGCTTGAAGAGGAGACTACGCCACGGCCGGAGGAGGAATTCCAAGAGGATCCGTCTACTTAGGATGCGAGCCCGATCGATTTGTGGTATACTGGATGGCGCCACGAAGCTATTTGATTTTCCGCTGCTATTATTTTTCTCTGAATAATTTTTGCCTTGCGAGGCATACATTTGTAACTTGGCCGTAAGGTCGAGTAACCAGTTTGGTTATTTAAATAAATTACTTTGATAATATCGAATGGTATGATTGTGATATTTACCAATGTTAAGACTGTGTGCACTAGCGCGTTCCTGGACTAGTGCTGAATACACAGAGGGTCCGGATTTGCAAATTCGGGGTCCCGACAGAGGTGGTATCAGAGCCATACTTGACTGTAGGCTCAACCCTAGCTAGAATGGTCGTAGTGAGGATAAAACCTATTTTCTAAAAAGCTAAAAAAATTGTCAAGATAAGAAATGACATCTCGACTTATCCCCTTCTCTCTTTTCTTGTCTCTTGCTGAAATTTTCCCTTACCTTGTCACAATTTAAAAATTCCGAGTTCTTACGTAAAGCACTCTTGTGACAGATGGAGGAAGAGTTCAACTACGTTGATCTGGGAGTTGGTCACGCCATGAACTTTGGCATATGCTACAGACTCTCGGAGATTTTGAGAAGCCCCAATACCAAGTGGAAGTGATCAGACAAGCGGGATTGATCAAGGCTTGTGACGTGAGGATTGAGGTACTTGCTAGGAAAAAGGGCCCAGGCAATCGCCCGATACACGCCGCCAGAGATCTACGATGCGGATGGGTATCCAAGAAGTATCACGACGAGCAATGCGCACATTACCCGTATCTACGCCAGAGAATTGAGAGTACGGTGTTCGCTACTATCCGCGCAGCGATAACCTCCTTGACCCGAAGGCGATTCAGGATGAGGATGCCACGGTTACACAGTTGGCACGATTTGTCGTCGCCCAGGAGGATGTACTAGATAATACAAGCAAGGAGCTACAGAAGGCCCGCAAGGAGATCACGACAGAGAAGAACAGATGGCGGGAAGCTCAAGAGTATGTGGCACACCTTCTACGAAGGATTGACGAGTTGGAGATGACTTTGTACGGACCAGACCCAGAGCCAGTACTCGAGCTACACGAGCCAGATCCAGAGGAGTCAGATCTCGATGAGGACACTGCTTCTTCGACTACCATAGAGGACACAGTTGCTGGACATGGCGATCGTTTCGCGCCTATGCCACAGCACCCGTGCCCAGGCCGTGGAGGTTTTCTCGATGAGTGAGCATAGGTTCTATAGTGAGACTCCTTCGCCGAGTCGCGTTATAGAATAAGAGTCACCCTTTAGGCGTTAGACTCCAGAGTTAGTTCGATTTGGATTTGCTTTGTTTGCTGAGTGTGCAGTATGTGTTGCAAGGCCCTTAGGCATTGTAAGCAGCCATACCAAGTTATTAAATAATAAAGTTGGACCTTAAAGTTACCCCTTTCGCCCCGCATAAGTTCCATATTACTCGTCTATTCTTGTTTCCCTCTCATCTCTAAACCTAGAGCAAACCGACAGATGGTGAACACCCGTGGAAACTTTGGAAGCAATGGGAATGGTTCTCGCCAGTGAAAACCCCAATGATGGAGCACCAAAGACCGCCACCGATATGCAGAATTTCGAGCTTTTCTTGCTGCACAGACTCGATTGATGCATGCTATGATGCAACAAATGCAGCACGCCATCGCCAGGCCACTGCTAACCAAGTTAATCATGGACAACGCCAGAATACAAGACTATCAGAGTTCATGAGGACTCACCCGCCCACTTTCTCTGGGAATGCCAATCCATTGGAGGCCGATGATTGGTTAAGATCAATTGAGAGGAAGCTACATATCGCCCAATGCATAGGAAATGAGAAGGTACTCTACGCTTCTCATCAGCTGGAAGGAACAAATTACGAATGGTGGGAGAACTTCGTGCCACGCAAGAGAACCCTCAAGATATCACTTGGGAAGAGTTCACAATGCATTCGACAAGATCACGTGCTGAAGGAATCATGGACCTTAAGAAGGAGGAGTTCAGGGCATCAAGCAAGGTAATCACCGGTGGCCGACTACCCGAACAAGTTCACACAGCTAGCACGCTACGCACCGAGGATGTAGCAACAGATAAATCCGCAGCCTCGTTTTACGAAGGGACTTAACTCAGGATTGCAAGTAGGATTGATCACCCACACCTTTCCGCATTTCCAAGAGTTGGTGAATAAGGCGCTTATTCTTGAGGACAAGCGCAAGGAACTGGATGAGAACAGAAGCGCAGGATGCAATAGCAAGGATCACGCCAGGAACGCAATACCGAGAGTTGCACCAAATCAATTCTTCGATTCCAACCACAGAATGCAACAAGGACACCACCCCGGCACCAAGACCTGCCAATCGTAACTACTGCACCCAGCCCCGCTAGAAACGCTTACTCGAGCAATAAAGAAGGAAGTGAGACGCTGCTACAATCGCAACGAGCCCAGACACTTTGCCAACAGCTTGTCCAAAGAAGACAGCAGGAGTGACCCGATTCGCTTCAATCTAGGAACCACCCAGCTAGGACGCCAAGACACCAGAGCCACAGCCTGCATCGTGGTGAGAGGCCGAGTCAACCATGTCACCGCAGATGCACCGCATAATGCTACGGACGTCAGTCTTGGGTAAGTTACTTGTTAACTCAAGATCGCCACGCTTTGTTTGACTCGAGCTTCAGATTCGCTTGTTTCGCAAGGCTTTGCTACTAGAAATGATTTGAGGATTGCGAGACTTAAGTGCATGCTTTTAGTTCAAACCCTGGTTCCGAACTCCGAACGAAAGTAAGATGTTCCGGGTGAGAATATCGATAGGTGGAATAGAGTTCCTAGCAAACCTTATAATTTTGGAGACCCGCACCTTAGACGTCATATTGGGAATGGATTGGTTATCCAAGCACAAGGCCGTATTGATTGTGGACGAAGGACTATCTCGATTGAGAGCCCGTGTGGGAAGAAAGTGGAATTTCAAGCCACTGCAATGAGATGGACAGCTTGATGGTTAACAGCACCACGACAATCGGCATAGAGGATGTTTCAAGAGTGAATGAGTACCCGGATGTTTTTCCTGAGGATCTACCCGGTATGCCGCCAGACAGGGACATAGAGTTTGTGATAGAGCTTGTACTGCACAAAGACCGATAGCAAAGAGACCCTATCGGATGTCCACCGAGGAGTTGGTAGAAATGAAGAAACAAATAGAAGAGTTAATGGAGAAAGGATTTATCGAGACCGAGTTCGTCGCCGTGGGGAGCACCAGCTTTGTTTGTCAAGAAGAAGGACGGAGTTTCAGGATGTGCATTGACTACCGTGCACTCAATGAAGTCACCGTGAAGAATAAGTATCCGCTACCCAGGATTGATGATTTGTTTGATCAGTTGAGAGGAGTCGGAGTTTTCTCCAAGATTGATCTTAGATCGGGATACCATCAGTTGAAGATCCGATCGTAAGATATTCAAGATCGCATTCTCGCCAAGATATGGACATTACGAGTTTACGCTATGTCCTTTGGATCGATTTAATGCGCCAAATTTATTTCATGAATATGATGAATAAGGTGTTCATGGAATATTTGGACAAGTTTGTCGTCGTGTTCATAGACGATATCCTAATCTACTCCAAGACAGAGAGTGAACATGCCGAACACTTAAGGCGAGTTTTGGAAAAGCTGAGGGAACAGCAACTTTTCGCCAAGTTCAGCAAGTGTGATTTTTGGAAGGACAAGGTGGAGTTTCTTGGACATGTAATGACCGCAGAAGGAGTCGCCGTAGATCCAAGCAAAGTAGAAGCGGTGTTACATTGGGAGCACCAAGATCGTGACCTGCATTCGGAGTTTCCTTGGAATGGCAGGATACTACCGCCGTTTCATCGAAGGCTTCTCGACGATTGCGAAACCTCTTACGCAACTGCTGAAGAAGGAAAAGAAGTTTGCATGGACGCCAGAATGTGAGAAAGGATTTCAGGAGCTGAAGAAGCGATTGACGTCAGCACCGGTGTTAGTTCTACCGGATGTTGCTCAAAGCTTCGATATTTATTGTGACGCATCGCGCCAAGGACTTGGATGTGTGCTGATGCAGAACGGAAAGGTCGTCGCTTATGCATCAAGGCAGTTGAGGCCGCATGAGGAAAATTATCCGACACATGACTTAGAGTTAGCTGCCGTAGTGCATGCTTTGAAGATATGGCGTCACTATCTGATTGGAAACAGATGTGAAGTATATACGGATCATAAGAGCCTTAAGTACATATTCACCCAGTCGGATCTGAATATGAGGCAGAGGAGATGGTTGGAGTTGATCAAGGACTATAATGTTGGAATCCATTACCATCCCGGGAAGGCCAACGTAGTAGCCGATGCCCTGAGTCGGAAAAGCCATACCGTGAGTACGTTGCTAGCCACAAGTCAAGATGAGTTATGTGAGGATTTTCAGAAAATGAGGATTGAGGTAGTACCTAGCGGATTCTTGGCCGCATTAGAAGTAAAGCCTATCCTAGAGGATCAGATCCGAGAAGGACAGAAGGATAATGACAAGATCCGCAGGATTAAGTCCATCAAGGAAGAAGGCAAGGCAGAGGACTTCAAGTTGGATGAGCAAGGCACGTTATGGATGAAGGATCGGATTTGTGTGCCTAACAAGATGGAGTTAAAGCAACTAATTTTGGAAGAAGCCCATGACTCCAAGTACTCAATTCATCCTGGAAGCGCCAAGATGTATCAGATCTCAAGGAGAGATTCGTGGCCGAGTATGAAACGTGAAGTTGCCGAGCATGTTGCATTGTGCGACGTATGCCAGAGAGTCAAGGCAATGCATCAGAGACCAGCAGGATTGCTACAACCACTGAAAATACCTGAGTGGAAGTGGGAGGAAATCGGAATGGATTTCATTACCGGTTTGCCAAAGACTCAAGGAGGTTATGACTCCATATGGGTTATAGTGGATCGCTTGACTAAAGTAGCCCATTTTATCCCCGTGAAGACCACTTACTCGGGAGATAAATTAGCAGAATTATACATGATCAGGATTGCCTGTTTGCACGGAGTGCCAAAGAGGATTGTATCGGACAGAGGTACCCAGTTTACCTCAAGGTTCTGGAATAGGTTGCATGAAGCCATGGGAACCCGTTTGAACTTCAGTACAGCTTATCATCCACAGACGGATGGACAGACCGAAAGAGTCAACCAGATTCTGGAGGATATGTTGAGAGCTTGTGCATTGGCTTATGCTACCTCTTGGGATAAAAGTTTACCGTATGCCGAGTTCAGTTACAACAATAGTTATCAGGCTAGTTTACAGATGTCACCTTTTGAGGCACTGTATGGTCGACCCTGTCGGACGCCATTGAATTGGAATGAGACCGGCGAGCGCCGTGTCTTTGGGCCTGATATTCTTCAAGAGGCTGAAGAACAGATTGCCATGATTAGGGAAAGGTTGAAGATAGCCCAATCCCGACAAAAGAGTTATGCTGATAATCGTCGCAGGGATTTGAGTTTTGAATCAGAAGACTTTGTATACCTCAGAGTTACGCCTCTCAGGGGAGTTAAGAGGTTCCATGCCAAGGGGAAACTTGCACCTCGATATGTTGGACCATTTAAGATTTTGAGTCGCAGAGGCGAAGTTGCTTATCAGCTGGAGTTGCCACAGTCGTTAGCAGGAGTGCATGACGTATTCCATGTGTCCCAGTTGAAGAAGTGTCTCCGAGTTCCTGAGGAACAGACACCGCTAGAGTCAATTGAGTTGCAAGAGGATTTGACTTATAAGGAGTATCCCGTGAGGATTCTAGACACAATGGATCGAGAAACTAGAAACAAGTCAACCCGTTTCTGTAGAGTTCAGTGGAGCAACCATGAAGAAAGCGAAGCGACTTGGGAGCGCGAAGAGGATTTGAAGAAAGAGTTTCCAAACCTATTATGTAGTGAGCCCTGAATCTCGGGGACGAGATTCTATTAAGGGGGGGAGGTTTGTAACACCCCAAAATTTTGCTTTTATTGAATTCATGTGTGATTTGGCACTTTGGTGAATTTTTGGAATTTTTTGGAATTTATTTGGATTTATTTGGAATTTATTTGAATTTATTCCATTTTGAAATAATTAAAGAATTTAATATTGCAAATAAAATTTTGTTGGAAATATTTTATTTGAGTCCCAAATACCCTAAAATATTTTCCGTAATATTTCGAATTTTTCCGAGTATTTTGCTATTTTTAATGAATTAATTGAATTTCTCGGGAATTATTTTAAATATTAAATCGCTGGAAAATCAACTCGGTCGAGCATCGCTCATCCGACCGGTCGGAACCCGAAGTCGGACTCGAGTCCGACCGAGCGATTGACTTCGACCAAACCAGCTTCCCAACCCTAAGCGATCCCGACCGTTGGATCAAGATCCAACGGTGAGATCCGCCAGTCTGCGGTTCGAGCCGTATCCGGCCGGATCCGATCGCGTCACGCGATCGTGGCCGTTGATCGTGCCACGTGGACGGCCGTCGTCGTCGTCTCCGCCCGACTCCGAGCCGAGAGCTCCGCCGTGACCGAGCGGTGACATGGCTAGGGTTCCGATTTGCACGCACGCCGAGGCCGTATTTAAAGCGTGAGACGTCCCGAGGTTGCCCTCATCTCAGGCGCACCGTTCCCAAAGCCATCTCGCTGGCCGTCGCCGCCGTTTGCATTTAGTTCGCCGGAGTTGGAACTCTGTTGCCAGCCGGTTTGCGCCAGCTTTCCGCCGTCGTCCGTCGTCTTCCGCCGAAGCGAGCTCAGATCCGGATCCTGCGACGACGCACTCGAAGGAGGACTCATCTCGCCGGAGAGGCCCGTAGCGCCGTGCCCTTGGTCGCCGCCCCGTCTCCGGTGCACCAAGCCCGCCGCGACGCCATCGTCACCGCGAAGGTTCTCGCCGTCCGATCAAGATCCGGCGATCCACGGTGAGCCCACGTTCTTCCCCAAACCCTAGGAACCCGACAGATCTCAACCGCTGGATCAAGATCCAACGGCCACAATCGCCACGCGCCGTGGTAGTGATTATTATAGGATTAGATCTCGACCGTCCGATCTAGATCGAACGCCCACGATCATCGAGTAGATTCAACGTGTTAACCCTGGATCTAATCGCGCCGCCGAATTTCAAATCAACGGCCGAGATTGCGCCACGTGTCGGAAGCTCGACCGCCGCGGCCGCCGCCCACGCCGCTGGCAGGCAGGACGCCGACACGCGGCCCGCGTGTCGAGGGCCCGCATGTCACGGCCGACCAGCCTAAGCGCCGACGCCACCCATGACGTCATCGGTGGGTCCCACCTGCCGCCACTGCGGCCGAGCCGTGACGCCGGCCGATGACGCTATCCGAGTGGTCCCACATGTCGGCCGACACGTGAGTCGTGGGACCGAGTCCACGATGGACCCGAGCCAAGCGTGGACCAAGTCCATGGACCGGTGACGCCACCAACCAATCGAGGCTGCCACGTGTCCATGCCGACGCCAATAATTAATTTCCGAAAAAGAAAATGATTTATTAATTCAAAATATTGATTCAAATTTAGATTCAAACTTCAAACGCTTATAACTTTTGCGTTTCAACTCCGATTTGAGTGATTCAAATTTCTAAATTTGTATAAAATTGAGATCTACCTATATATGAATTTTATTTAATTTTTGGACTAAAGTTTTTCTCTGTAATATTATTTAATTGATTATTTAAACTTTAATAAACCATAACTTTTGCGTCTTAACTCCAAATTTGATTTATTCCAGCTTCTAAAATCCATAAAATTATGTTCTTTCTGTTTATGGATTTTATTTGGATGTTTGGACACTTTTTGCCTATTGTTTATTTGTGTATTGCTATTTGCACGCTTTACGAGTAGACGTTGAAGTCTTGGGAAGGATTCGAAGGAGAAGTGTTGACTCAGATCCAACTCAAGACCAAGAACAAGTACTTTTTGAAGGCAAGTTGTGCTTTGACCATGTTGATCCTATTTCGAAATCTATTTTGATTTAAACTATTGCATGCTAGTTCAATTAGAAAAATACTTGGTTTAAACATGGGGGTTAGATAAATACCAATTTCTTTGTATGACACCTTGATTATTTAAGTATGTGCCATGACCCTTGTCACCCTAGTTGTGGATTACTAGTTGGACATTATTAACTTGCCAACATGGGTTTAGACCGCTGTAGTATCTTGCTTAGACTCACTACGTGCTCATAACATGATTTTGGATAATCAAATGTTAATATTGACTTAATGATATATTGAACCTGTTTTGGAAAAGTATCATGTGATGTTGATGGCACGTGGTGCATGGTAATCAACTGGGTGTGATAAACAGTTTTCGCCCGGGGCCTGTGGCAAGAGTAATCAGGTGGGCGAGTGTGGCAATCGGGATGTTGATTTGGTTCTTCGGGTAGTCTTGCCCTGGTCACTCTAAGGACTTAACCTTGCAAGCCTTTGAACTGGGTCATACTTGCAACCACATGGCTGGAATGGGACGGCCCTAGTTGACTAAGTTGGTAAGGACTCACTTGTGGAGCCTCAGGGTGTCAATTACACCGTTTGTGTGATTGTACGGGGGAGCGTATCGTGGCTGTGGCCAGATACCCATCTAACGGTGTGTTGGTCCCATACTTCGCCTTGGCTAAGGGAAGGGATGGTGTAGAGCACGAACCGGAGAGGACCACCTGTGTTTGTTTGAGGCTTCCGAAAGGCTTTGTTACGGGAACTCGCCTTTGTGGTGTTTGACTGTATCTTGTGGGTAAAGTGCATAACCTCTGCAGAGTGTAGAATCTATTCGAATAGCCGTGTCCGCGGTATTGGACATCGCTCGGGAATTACAGTCAAGGGTTAGATTTTCTCAAAAATAACTTGGGTTTGAAAGGTTGGGTTGGATTAATAATGATGTTGATGGAAATGTGGTTTAGGATGGGGAAAAATGTTTATTAAACTTCTTGAAAAGTTATTTATGCTTTACTTATTCCTACTGCTTTCGAATCTACTTATATTACTTGTCAAAAGTCATTTCGCAAATATACCTTGAGCTATTCCTTTGTACCAAGCCATGCATATAGTATATTAGCCTGCATTCTGTGCATGACTTGCTGAGTACCAAGTACTCACCCTTGCCTCAACACAACACCAGTTGAAGAGGAGACTACGCCAGCTTCGGAGGAGGAATTCCAAGAGGATCCGTCTACTTAGGGATGCGAGCCCAGTCAGTTGCCTGTGGTATACTGGATGGCGCCACGAAGCTATTTGATTTTCCGCTGCTATTATTTTTCTCTGAATAATTTTTGCCTTGCGAGGCATACATTTGTAACTTGGCCGTAAGGTCGAGTAACCAGTTTGGTTATTTAAATAAAGTACTTTGATAATATCGAATGGTATGATTGTGATATTTACCAATGTTAAGACTGTGTGCACTAGCGCGTTCCTGGACTAGTGCTGAATACACAGAGGGTCCGGATTTGCAAATTCGGGGTCCCGACAAAAGATATAGCAAAACTTGAAGCAACACCATAAACTTGAAGCAACACCATTATGAGATATGCTAGATTGAGATGTCAAAGCAATTGATTTATGATCATTCTTTCTAGCAAAAACATCTAATTCATGAGTTTTCAACTTGGAATACAGAACATCTAATGTAAGTGTACTCATGACAGTAGATTCTCTAATGGATGTAACTTTCATCTCCCAAATAGACATGTCTAAAGCACCAAGCAATTGTCTAGCATTAGCAGCATCATCAAAGCTAACTCCAACAGCACGAAGATTACTAAGAATTTTATTGAAACGTGCACAGAAGTCATCTAGCGACTCACCGAGTTTCATCTCAAATCGCATGTATTCCTTTTTGTAAAGATCTTGATGAACCTCTTTAATAGTGTTAGAACCCTCATGGTAATCACAAAGAGATTTCCATACCTCATATGCGGATTTGAGATGGATCACACGGTCAAAGTCACACGTCCCAAACCTTGGATGATCAAGTTGCGCGCCTTACTATTTGCTTCAACATGTGCGCGATTGGTGTCGTTGACGTTGTCGTTTGCAGGGACTTCATATGGTTTGTAGACCTTCTCCCAAATTGCAAATCCCTGAGCTTGGATGAACGCCTCCATCTTGGCCTTCCAAAACTGAAAATCAACACCATTGAACACACAAGGTTTTGTCGAATAATGATCCATTGATCTAATCACCGATTAAGATAGATTAGAAAAACCTTGCTCTGATACCACTTGTAGGATCGAGATATAAGCAACTAGCCATCAGAGGGGGGGTGAATGATTGAGCGGAAGCTAAAACCAAATTTTTGATCTATTAAAAACTTCACCCCAAAAGAAACCAAAAGATTGCCTCGGATTTGACAAAAACAGATTGACAGAGGCTTGATAAAACGTGAATTCCTAGAGATCCAACCGTTGGATCGATCTGAAATTTGGATACAAGAAACTAGACTCTAGTACAAAATGAACCTAAAAAGAATCAGCTCGATCGGTCTTACGGATCAAAAGTTATAAGCTTCGCAAGCTTGCTGTTCCAGAACTTGACGAAAATCAATCTAATCGAAACTTGTAGATTGATCAAGAATAACAAAAGATTTATCAACAAGACTTTGAGGAACACTAGATCGATACCCTAGAGAGGTTTTTGATGGATCAAATCAAGATGAAACTTAAAGAACAAAAACCAATCTAGAACTAGAACAAGTATGCAAACAAGAACCAAAAAAGAATATTGTAGCACACAAGGAACTAGAAGAATTGATCTTTATTTCTTTTGTCTAAAGTACTCTCATCAAAAGAGTACAAACCCTAAAACTGAGCTTGAGGCTCTCAATGCGCTCAGCTCAATTGATTCGATGCCCTTCAACAGAGACAACCCTCCTATTTAAAGGACCAACCCACAAGGAGTTCAATACAATTCCTATTCCCTAGAAGGAATCAGATTCAACACAACTCTACTTGGCCCAACCTGGCCGAGTACAACTCTTGCACGCGTATGGCAACCCTACCATACTCACGTGACTAACACTTTGCACGCGTATGGCCACCTGCCATACTCACGTGACTAACACTTTGCACGCGAATGACCTCCTGCCATTATCACGTGACTAACCATTCTTCATATGCACCATTCTCTTAGCCCGAACGTCCCGCATGACATCCTTGACCACCAAGACCTCAGTTCCTCCTGAACCTAGTCCCGAACCTCAGTTCCTCCATGAACCTAGTTCCGGTCCCGTCATCGACCACATTCGTCTTCGAGCAATACCTGCACATGAACAAACCACAAAACAAATCCGAGCACAAGTCCACGACTTGACTCAATGTCAATCCATGCAACTACTCACATGAGCATTGCATAAAGTCCACTTCAAGTATCATGAAATTCTCACAAATTTCATAATCTCAAAAACAAATCAAACACAATTCCAAGTTTGCTCAAAACCCTAATCGAGCAAAAACGCATTCACGACGGACCAAAAAATATGGTCCGGCGTACACATGAAAAATTCACTCAAAAAACCATTCACAACGGACCAACAAAATCGGTCCGGTGTACAAGTGAAAGTCTCGGTTTCAAGAAGAAATCATTTTAGCGAAACACGCTCACGACAGACTAAAAGAAATCAGTCCAGTCGTGCATGCGAAATCAATCCTCAAAGTCGTTCACGACTGACCAAAGAAATTGGTCCGACGTACATGCAAAACTTACTGGTTTCTTGGAAAATTGAGTCCGGCTCATGAGCTCAAAAGCACGTCCACGGCAGACCCAAAAACTTGGTCCGGCGCAAACACAAAATCGGTTCGGCGCAAAAGGGAAACTCTCTGTTTTTGAGAATTTGGTCTGGCACAAGAAAAAGATACACTATTTCTTGTCAACTTGTCAAACACATGCACAAACACATTTTGCAAATTGAATTCTAAGCCAATTTTTCAGCACATGATTTCACAGGTTGTCTTCCTGCGGTTCTGCGACGGAGTCGTTGTCTAATGTTTCTATTAAACGAAAAACAGCGAATAAACAGACATTCGGAAAGTACAAAGAAACAAATTAATTCGTAATCACATGAAAACTTCCAGATAATTAGTTTATCATTTTCTAAGATTTATAAAATTTATTTTTGAATTTTTGAACGTATAGTTTAAAAGCAACAAAATTCACAAGTTTAGACTTTCCGCGAATAATTTAATCGTATAAATTTTTTTATAAAATTTCATTAAAATTACTGTAGAAAAGTATTAATTTATACTAATTAACAAAATTTGTTGCAAGCGATTCGGACTTATAACGAATTTGTAGCGAAAAAGACAAAATGCGCAATTTCTGGAAATAAACACGTACAACTCACTTCTAGTTTTCTTGCATGGCACTGTTGTGGCCATATATGTGTATGCTCTTGCGGTTTTTGTTTGGCTAGGTATTCACGCATGCGTACTGGTTCTGTTTTATACACACTAGTATATTTATACACACAGACGCACACAACCTAACATATACTTTCGGATACTCCTGCGTCTAGAAAATAAATAGACATATATATATATACACGTACTAACCATATACATGTACGTCTAAAAACAAACATATATACGTCCATACATGGTTACCTCCTTTATATATATACGTATAAATACCTACGCAAATATACAAACGAGATAAAAACAGAAACAGAGCGCGTACACGAGAAAGAAAAAGAAATACTACCGATCGGCAGTAGCAGCGATGGCGGCGACGCAAGGGAAGGCGACTGCGACGATAGCGGCGGCGATGTAACCGACGGCGACAACAGCGGCGATAACGGAGGCGGCGACGGTGGTGGCGGTGGTGACGTAAATAGCAACGACGGCAGTAGCACGGGTCGTCGGCGCGGAAGAAGGCGAGGCCGGAGAGTGCGCCAGCGGCGACGTCATAAACGGGGCGGCAACGTCAAGGAAAATGGCAGGGACAGGCTTTGCTAGTAGTGGCTCCGGCGTGGAAAGGGAATCGGCAAGAGCATGCGTGTATTGCTGGTAATGAGATCGGTTGGGAGTGTGAAACATTCATGCATGCTAGAGCAACCGGCTGGAAAAGCCTCGTGCGTACATGTAGAGAAGGGAAACGGCTTCATGCGTTGCTTAATTAGAGGAGGGGAACGGCTGAACGTGCTGGTTTGCTAGTAATGAAGGTGTGCGTGTGGAGACATTTCCAATGGAGATGAAACGGCTGAGAACTGGAAATGGCTGAGAGTTTGAACCAACTAGTAAAGGCTGGAATACCCAACGCCCATGGGTCATGCATGATATACTAGTGACCACGTTACTATTAAATCATGCATGCACCATGACATTACTAGTCTACGTGCAAAGGCTAAAGGAGAAACGGCTGCTAGTAAAGGCAGTGTAAGGACAGGGGTAACGGCTGGAAAGGAATCGACTAGGCACATGGAAACGCAGAATAGGCTGGACAATCAATCGTCTCGAAGGTATATACGTATGTACGTTCCAAAACATGTTGAGAGGAAAAAAAACGGAGAGGTTCCAAAATCTAAAAGAAAACCTTTAAAATACTAGGAACTACTGGGAACCTAACGAAGTTGGTTCCGTGATTTTTCGACGCGTAGATTTTTCGTTAAAAATCTCTCAGTGAAACAGACACCTGTACCGATTTTTTTTTGTAAAATCAACGAATCAAGTTATATAGCATGTTTTTCGAAAATATTTGAAGCGAACACTCTCGTCTACCCACTACCTTAATTATCAACGAAATTTTAGATTTTACGTTTATTCAAAAATGCCTGATCTTTATTTAATACGATTAGTTCAATAAACATGAATCCGACTAAATTCCAGAAAATTCCAAATAATCCTAGAAACACACTAAAAATATTAAAGGCAAATTTTGGGATGTTACATCCAAGCTGCCACTGGCCTAGGGTCCTTGAAGGATGCACAACCTAATGCCGTACAAAACGATCAAATTTTGCCCTTTTTCTCAGGCATCACTTTTCCAGCCACTCAGAAGAATGAATACATGGCTGGGGTGAGTACACTTGAGTTATGGACTACGCTTCAGAAGCGGTTCGAGAAGCTCAAGTCCACCATCTTGCTCCAAGCACAGCAAGATTGGGTTCGCTTGAAGTTTGCAGACTACAGAACAGTGGTTCATAGTTAATTTTGAATAATGAAATTGTAAGCTCTAGAAGAGTATACATTTTCTCATGAATAGAATTGCAATTTATTATTTATTCCAGAATTCTATATTTGCAAGCAATGTTTGAATTACTTTGCCACTATCTGATTAGAATTATATTTCTTTTCATCTAGAAATCGTGTAGCGCCCAATAGAGGAAATATGCATTGTTGATAGTGGCATAACAAATACCATCTTAAGAGAGTCCAAATACTTCTAAACGATCACGAAAAACACTAGAAGGATTACGACAATCGCAGGTAGCGATACACATATAATAGGCTACGGAAGAGCCACAATTATATTGCCAATGGGTACAACTTTGGTAATTGAAGAAGCCCTCTTGTATCCTGAGTCAACTTGCACTCTCTTAAGTTTTAAAGATATCCGCGCTAATGGGTTTCACGTAGAACCAATGAAGAAAATGGCAAAGTGCATTTGTGCATTGTGGAGCACGCGAAACATGGAAAAATGGTATTAGAAAAATGTCCCTCATATGAATCTGGGTTGTACTACATGAGAATCAATGCACCCGCAGTGTATCCTTCTTTGAAGACTGTCTTTAGAAGCTCTGAATTATTTTCTTTATGGCATTGTAGATTAGGGCATCCTAGTCTTAGAATGATGAGAAATATAGTTAACAACTCACAAGGTCATGGCATTAATGTTAAAAATTTCTCGAATCATGAAGATTTTGTGTGGCATGCATGTGCCACCGGGAAATTAATAACTAGACCCTCTGTTACGAAAGTGTAAAATGAAATCTCAGCATTCCTGGAACGCATTCAGGGGGATACTTGTGGCCCGATTCAGCCCTTGTAAGGGCCATTTCGGTATTTTATGGTGCTCATTGATGCTTCCTCGAAATGGTTGCATGTATGTTTGTTGTCAACAAGGAACCATGCATTCGCAAAGCTGATCTCGCAGATCATCAGAATTAAGAATGCTTTTCCTGATCATCTCGTGAAGTCCATTCGAATGGACAATGCCGGTGAATTTACTTCCAAGGCATTTGATGATTATTGCACAGCGACTGGAATAACTCTTGAGCATTCTGTACCGCACGTCCGTACGCAAAATGGACTAGCTGAAGCACTAATAAAGAGGATCAAGTTCATAGCCCGACCGCACTTGCAGAGTTGTAACTTTCCCAACACTTGTTGGGGACACGTAGTCTTGCACGCATCAGCACTCATCAATTATAGACCATCGGCCTACAATATCCATTCACCTATGCAATTAGTGCAAGGGGTCATCCCGAAGATTTTCCATCTTAGAAAATTTGGTTGTATGGTATATGTACCTACACCACCCCCACAGCGGACTGCAATGGGCCCTTTTCGCAAGTCTGGGATATACATGGGTTATGAGAGTGCATCCATAATCAGGTATTTGGAACCCATGACTAGAGACTTGCATACAGCCCGATTCGCTGATTGCATCTTTGACGAGGACCGTTTCCCGTCATTAGGGGGAGAAAATCAACCATTGGATGAAAAATGCCGGGAAATCATATGGCATTCCACTGGGATCCCCACGCATGACCCTCGCACTAATGAAGCAAATCAAGAAGTCCAAAAGATAATTGATTTGCAGAATTTAGCAAATAAACTGCCTGATCATTTTTGTGATCTAAAGAGTGTGGTTAAGTCGCATGTACCTGCAAGAAATGCACCAGAGAGGATTGAAATACCAAAGAAAGCAGAAGATATCCCTCATCTTGTTCAGAGGCCTCAAAGAAAAAGAACAGGAAATCTGGCTTCTCAAACCCAAAGTACCCGGAGATGTCTGGGGAAAACTGGGCAAGAGGACTTACCACAACCAATCACGAAAATGCCCCAAAGTAAGGAGGGGAGCCAGTTGAGACCTGGCACTGGAAAGAAGCCTATGGAAAAGGCAATTCTAGACTTGAATTTTCCATTGCAGGAAGCCGCCGGAAATAATGTGTGCGCACACATTGGCGATGAAAAATTAAAGGAACTTGCTCCTGAAATAGGAAATAGCAGTGAAGAGCAAGTAGAAGTGCATGAAGCACCCCATGATGAAATGGCCATAAATTTTGTAACAACAGGAGAATCAATGAATAGAACAACAGCCAATGTCGATACATGCTTTGCAAAGAAGATTGACACGATCATTGATCATGATCCCGAGCCTGCATCTCTCGCAGAGTGCAAGAAAAGGCTCGATTGGGAAGAATGGAAGAAGGCAATAACTGCAGAGTTAGTATCTCTGAACAAAATAGATGTTTTTGAGCCTGTGTGCCGCACGCCTCCCCATATAAACCCCGTAGGTCACAAATGGGTTTTTGTTCGGAAGAGGATTGAAAACAATGAAGTTGTAAGGAACAAGGCAAGGCTTGTCGCTCAAGGTTTCACTCAACGTCCTGTGGTTGATTATGAAGAAACCTATTCTCTGGTCATGGGAGGAATCACCTTTAGATATCTGATTTCAATGGCAGTCAACTTGAAGTTGAGAATGAAGCTAATGGATGATGCCACATCATACTTGTATGGAAACTTGGATTCGGAGATATACATGAAAGTGCCGGAAGGTATCCCTATCCCGAACCAAGACAGAGCAAACAGAAACCTATACAGTGTGAAATTAGAGAAATCATTGTATGGACTAAAGCAGTCAGGAAGAATGTGGTACAATGTAACACCCCGGCATTTAATATGCCCGAATGCTACCAAACATCGACTAAGCAACCTCTGTATACCACAATTACAAGTAAATTACAGCAAAGGGACAAATGCTAATACCGAAAATTTCGGCAGCATCTCCTTTGTTTTTCCATGAATCGGAGCAACAACAAAGTATCACAAGTTATATCATAATGGAAAGCATCTAAAACAGCAATAACATGTGACATAGCAACAATATAAGTCCAGGATAAAGCATTCAACCACCTCATGAGCTAAACGAATCAAATAGTAAGACCGAGCACACAGTTAAGCAATTCTCCAAGTTTCATGGCAATACTTTCATTATCATGACTCCAAATGATAACACAGTGTAATTTGTGTGGAGCTACGTGTAGATGTGTAGCTAACCCCTTTTTTCCCGCATGCCGGTTTCATGGTACCTAAGAAAAACAACATAAGCACAAGCGTGAGTTCATCACTCAGCAAGTATATTGCAATGGAGCAAGAAAACACATTCCAATACCTGCATCACCACTTTTCACATACAACATCATACACATCTCATAATCATAGTGTAAGCATATCATTGACATCATCATAAATCATCCTCATATAACATCCTCATATAATGCAATGCAATGTAATGCAATGCGATGCACATATCTCCTGGAAACTCATACCAGTATGGTTGAGTACACACCCGTCGGTGTGCACCCTCTCCCCCCTTCCATCCTGAAGATGGAGGGTGCCTACTCCTCGCTTCCGTTCACCGCGGTGAATGGAATCACGATGTAGGACTTACTCATTGGCTCTCCGGATTAGTCATAACTTTCTCACCGACCTTCCCGGACTAGTTATGACTTTCTCACCGCCCGGGCCATGTAATCATGCCATGTATGCAATTATGCCAACATCATAATTAACTCGTACATTAACACATGGCATCATAACATGATAAACATGCTCATCATATCATTGGAAATCATTAAAGCATGGCAAGTGATCATCTCATATAATCAATCTCATCTAGTCTCAACTAGCAACCTACAAACAGCTATCCATTACAATACACTTGCCTCAACCACGGGCGACGGATTGGCGAGAAGTAGAAGGCCCTCCCGGGGTCACACCACCTTCGCCCGACGACCGAAATCCCAACGAAACTCCTCCCGGATCGCTCCTCGCTCCACGCTCCTCACTCCTCGCTCCACGCTCCTCACTCCTCGCTTCCAATGGATGGATCCTCGATGTGCAGGGGTGGGGAGGCTACCCTAGGGCAGCAAGGGGTGGAGGAGAGGTGGTGGGGAGGTGGAGAGCAAAGGGGCAAGGGGTGGAGGCGCACGGCCAAAGGGGGAGGAGGAGGAGTGGTGTGGCTAGGGCTCAAGGGAGGCAATGGGGGCGCACAAGGGCAGGGTGGGGCGCATGAAGGGCAGGGGGAAGGCCTTTTACCAGCCCCCACACCTGTTCCTAATCCTAAATGGATTCCCACTCCAATCCCACCAAAGCCCACAACCCCCTCTTTTAGGCCCAAACTCCCCCGTGAAGGCCCAAAACCCCGGAAACGGCCCGGAAACGCTATTAACCTCCATACCCTATGGTTTTAACCTTAATTCCACATTTCATAAAGTTTTTGGGCTCAACATTCACTTTTATAAGGTTTCGACACTCCGTGGTGACACATCACTTCATAAGGCCCAAAAACGCGAGTAAACTTCAAGACGAAAGGTTTTATTATCTAATTTCACATTTTATAATGTCACACCATACCGTAGTGTCACATACAATCGCTTGAGTTACTTTCTATGCAAGAAAGGATACATGAACAGCGAAGATTGTCCATGTGTGTTTATACAACGATCCCCGAATGGATTTTGTATAATCTCCGTCTATGTAGATGACTTGAACATCATTGGGACGGATGAAGAAATTGAAGAAGCATGCTCATACTTGAAGTCTGAGTTTGAAATGAAAGACTTGGGTAAAACCAAGTTCTGTTTAGGCTTGCAGCTTCAACATGTCCAAGGTGGAATCTTGGTACACCAATCATCCTACATGCAGAAAGTGTTGGGGAGATTTGGTTTTGAAAAGGCATACCCTGCAAAGACCCCAATGGTCAGAAGGTCACTATAAGCAGACCTAGACCCATACAGGCCTAGAGAAGAGGGGGAGGAAGTCCTGGGAGCGGAATTCCCATATTTGAGTGCAATTGGAGCTCTCATGTACCTTGCGAATAGTACTAGGGCGGACATCGTGTTCACCATTAATTTGCTAGCACGGTACAATGCAGAGCCCACCAAAAGGCATTGGAAAGGGGTGAAGGACATCTTCCGTTACCTCCAAGGAAGTAAAGATCTTGGCTTGTTCTACAGAAGAAACAATGAATTGAATTTGGTCGGCTATGTCGATGCCAGGTATCTATCGGACCTGCATACTGGCAAGTCACAAACCGGGTATGTTTTCCTTTGTGGTAGAACAGCAATTTCTTGGAAGTCGTCTAAGTAGACACTTGTCTCGACATCGACAAACCACTCAGAAATCATTGCCTTATATGAAGCCTCCCGAGAATGTGCATGGCTTTAAAGAATGGTTCACCACATCCAGCAGTCATGTGGCTTGAATATGGAACAAAACCCCACTATCATCTATGAAGATAATGCACATTGTGTTGCTCAAGTGCAAATAGGATATGTGAAAAGTAACCTCACGAAGCATATCAACCCCAAGTTCTTTTATGTTCACGAAATGCATAAGATGAACGAGGTTAAGATACTGCATACTAAGTCGTGTGAAAATCTCGTAGATTTATTCACTAAGTCACTTCCAGTATCTTCCTTTGAAAGATGTGTTAGAGGAATCGGGATGATGAGACTTAGAGAAGTGCAAATTTCAGGGGGAGAATTTTCACATACTCCTACATAAATCTTGAACATGAAGTTTGAGTACCCACTATCATCTATGAAGATTAACATTGAAGTTTGGGTGGATTGTACTCCTTTTCCTTAATAAGTTTTTCATTGAAGTTTTCTTACGTAAGGTTTTGATGAGGCAATTCGTGCAACACAGCAAGTGTATGCTATGTACTCTTTCTCCAAGTATTTTTCCCACTGAATTTTTCTGGAGTTTTGATGAGGCATATGCATCTCGCGGTAAAGGGTCCAAGGGGGAGTGTTAGGAAACTCGGCCCGTCGTGGCCCATGTGGACTCTTACAGAAACTCTTACTGTAGGTTATAAATAGGAGGCAGGTGTCCCCCCCATTGTACACATGCAAGCATAATAAAGCAGAGTAGTTCCTCCTCATATCTGTGTCTCTCCCTCTCTGTCTGTTCTCCACTTTTAGATCTATTAGGCAACCCCAAACTATTCGATAGCGAGGTTGTCTAATAGAGCATACGTTGCTCCGATCTGTGTAGGCTTAAAGAACAAGACAACACACACTCGTCGAATAAACGAAAACGTCGAGTACGTACAAGAGCATTTGTCGTGCAAAATATCAAGCGATCTAACCAAGCTAAACAATATTCCCTCCGTCCAAGTTCTTTAGAAGTATTTTTTAAACGATATTGATTGTAAATATAGGACGTATTTCATATTTCAATATAAGATTAGTGTAATGTTATATTTATAGCCCTAATAAATATACAGGTTTACTTGATATTCTCTATATGCATACATTGAATATAGTACTTAAAGATGATAATTTCGATACTCTAGCCATTTTTAATATATCCTTATTCTATGTGCCAAAAAAAATATGTACTACAAACCTGGATGGAGAGATAGATAATTTTTTAAACAATACAAAAAAATACAAAAATTAAGAGTGCCACATGGATGGCTAGGTCATTTGTCACCATTTCAATTGACAACGGGAATAATAATCATCAATCGATTGGCGTTAGAGGATCCCATATATAGCGACAGAAGGCACGCCATAAAAGTCGGGCGTGGCCTTTTGGGGCAAAGCGATGATAGAGACAGATCCACGTCGGAGAAAGCGACGCGTCGGTACCAATTTTCATCGAAAATCGATAGAAACTGAACGAAATTTAAAGTCAAACTTTTTGAACTTGATGATCAAATAGCGATAAAATAATTCAAAAATCAACTGGTTTTACCGAATTGGCCGATTTTTACTGATTCTCGACCGATTTACATTGAAAATTGGCCCACTCAACAAAAAATGGAAAAAAAATTAAAGGAAAATAGGAAAAATTCAAGGAAAATTCTTAAAAAAATTTAAACTTAAAGTCAAACTTTTTGAACTTGATGATCAAATAGCGATAAAATAATTCAAAAAATCAACTGGTTTTACCGAATTGACCGGTTTTTACCGATTTTCGACCGGTTTACATAAAAAAATTAGCACACTCAACAAAAAATGAAA
Organism: Rhipidocladum racemiflorum; assembly: GCA_036346355.1. NCBI lineage: Eukaryota > Viridiplantae > Streptophyta > Magnoliopsida > Poales > Poaceae > Rhipidocladum > Rhipidocladum racemiflorum. The sequence goes on along the minus strand of CM070572.1, from coordinate 55,390,102 downwards.
AAAAATCAAAGGAAAATTGGAAAAATTCAAGGAAAATTCTTGAAATTTTTTTAGAAGGGTCTTGAAATAGTGCCTACACTACTGTAAAAATTTCAGATCATAATCAAATATTTACAATTTTTAAAAATTCTAACAATGCTACTAATGCATTTAAATCAACTCACCTATTTAATTGAGCTACTAAATTTGTAATTTTTTTAAAATTTGTGGGAAGGATCCTGATAGAATTACTAAGGTACCATGAAAATATGGATCATGATAAAACTTTTGCAATATTAAAAAAATCTGATAATGATGCTAATGCATTAAAAATAATTTCATTGATTTAATTATGCTACCAAATCATGTTGGAATTTTTTGAAAACTTTTTTAGAAGGGTTCTGAGAGCATGCCTAGGCTACCATAAGAATTTCATGTCATGATCAAACTTATGCAATTTTTAAAAATTCTCACAATTCTACTAATGCATTTAAACTTCGTTGTTTTTGCCTTTCCAGAGCCATCAAATTAATTTTATTTTTTAAACTTTTTTAGAAGGGTTATGAGAGTATGTATAAGCTACCATAAGTTTTTAAAAAAATTTTAGAAAATATTTCCTCTCTACTAAAATTTTACAACTTTTAAAAAACAAATTTTTTTTTACCAAAAATTCAATTTTTCTAATACTTTTTTGAGGAATATTTTTCAAAGACTTTTTAAATGAATATTTATTAAAAAAATCTATATTAAAAAATTTCCTTTTTTATTTCTTAGAAAGGATATTATCATTTTATTAAAACTAGTAGGGTGCCCGTGCGTTGCAACGGAACCTTAAACTTTACACAAATAACAATATTTCTATTCAACACATAAAACGAATCAACGAACTAAAAGATAATACGAGCTTATTTACCTCTCCATTTTATTAGTTGCAATTGACAAAAGAGATGACAAGGAAGTCTCTGTAAAGAGAAAACCTCCAGCCAAGAACTTCCTCAAGCAGTGAGATGTGGAATAGTTACATTTTCTCCACTTGAAATCCCACAAGTGGTTCACTCGATGTATAATTTTTTGCTTTATTTAAGACAGTGCAAAGTGTAAATGCAATAGTACAGCTGTTCTGGCTTCCCTCAGCAAACAGAACGTCCAAATCGATAAATATCAATCTGTGTCATCTCGTTACAGTTCATAACTTCATACGTATGTATACATTAATCTGCTTAGATTAAAATAACATCTTCTGCAGATTTGCATTATTTCCATCATATTTATTTTGCAATGGTTGAGCTTCAACCAATTCTGAGACAGCTGGAGCTTGATGTTTGTGGCCTTCTTCCTGTAACTCCATGTATAGTGAATTGAGATGAGAATACAACAATGGTACACGTTATGCGACGACAGTTTTTTTTAAGAATCATCCTTCGAAGGTGCTTGGTGCTCTAATAAGATGTTCGTACACTTTGATGCCCCTCAGGAATACTTTATCCTCCAGAAACTGCAATTTTGAGATAACACTATGCTTAGGCATTACATTATGTACAAGAAAAACACAGAATGCCAAGATCAATTACCTCATTATTGTCATGGAGTAATATTGGAGTATTTATCATTGGAGAAAACCCAAGGGCTGGAATGCCCATATCCCTTACAAAGCGTGAATCTGTTGATGAAGATAAAATCTCAGGCTTATCTAGCTTTCCACCTGCAGAGATGATAGCATGTTCAAATACAGACCACCATGGGTTTGACGCATTGGTTGGTGTAAATACTCCCACATCCCACATCCCATGTTGGTCCGTTCTTCATCAGCTGTACAATCCCATGTTGTTCCGTTCTTCATCAGCTGTACAATCATAATGAATTTCAGGAATGTAGGTAATACATGATGTTGGCCAATACAGAATTTGATTTATTCTCTCTTATCCACATAACAGTAAAATTAATTTCACCTGGTAAGTCAAGTTTTTATGAGCTGGTGCCCATTCTTCGTTGATTCTTCTTATGATCTGTTCAGTATCTTCGGTTGGAGGAATGCGAAGATCAAAACCCACCTCTGCTTCTGAAGGTTGCATATTCATCACAAAGCCCTGCATCAATGCCTTTAGATACAAAAATGAATGAATTGTATACTAATGTTGAATTTGGTGCATGCCATCGCCCACACATCTTAATGTAGGTAATTGTTGGAATGGAACTCAGTTCAATTCCATAAGACCAAGAGGCCAACATACATCCATATACATGGGGCCAATGGCGAAAATGCAAATAATCTGAAAACACCCTGTACAAAGAGAAACCAAGACATACTCCCAATACCCCCCTTCCCCCCTCAAACTCTTGGGTGGATCAACAACACTGAGTTTGGAGAGATACAATCAATGTTGAGCTCTAGTTAGTAGTAAATTGGCAAACATATCGTATATTATCTAAAATTCTCTTCTACCATATATCCGAGGCTTTTTAAAAATAGTACACCCCACCCCACAATAAATACTTCATTTCAGACTTGCCATTGTGCTGTAATGACATGAGATCGCTTCAGCAAATGAATGCACACATGCAGCTTTGTATTATGCAGAATTCATTGTATTTCTTACAGGATTGTTGTCATCTAACATTCAACCAAAACAGGATAAGTGCGTGTATTTGCAAAACAGGAACCAATGCCCCCTTTGCATATAAAGAGAAGTGGTATGACCTTGTGACGAAAATGTAAAAGAATGAGAACAATTAACGTTTGACAGAGGTATTCCCACCATGCTAACCAATATGTGACAGGTGAATGCGTTTGCCAATAAAGAAATGTTGACACCAGAAACATAGTGGAGGACCAAATGGGAAGCTTAAATGGGCGGATTAGGCATTTCATCAAGTAGCTGGAAGGCACATTCGCTGTGCTCTTCATTCTGCACAAATGCTTCTCTACTACACGCCTTCCTGTTGTGATGGGCCGACGGTGATGTAAATGGACGTCGAGGTGAAGATGAGAGATGGAGCTGTCGAGACAACTTACCCGTGGGCCTGTGCATTGCAGATTGAGGAAAGAAGCTTTGCACGAAAGCGAGTGGTTCTTGTCCATCTCTTGTCTATGCATGTGGTAAGAGGCACCGACAGCATGTGGGCCAAGCAGTCATAGAAAAGGCCACTTGTGGAGTCCTCGTGGGTAAGAGCCTGCTCATATGGTAAGAGGAGGCACTCGTGGGAAGTCCAGAAGTGTGTAGTAGTCATTATCGGATAGCCCTGCCGCAGTCATGAAGCCAAGGGCCTCATCCACCCTATGTGCCAATTCACGGTACCTATACACCATTAAATTGAAACACTCAGATCATTAGATACATAAAAACTACAAATGCAGTTTCTTCTACGACCTAAACGATCAGCTACATAGCAAAAAAAAAACCCAATAGCATTTGTACAGCTCATCAATGGGTTACTCATGTAAATCTCATCAACAATGTGTCATTTTAGTGTCTTATTATGATGGTGACTTGGTGAGAAACTTTGTTGGAGCACCATCTCTTCAAGAGAAGTCAAAAAGACATTCTCAACATATGTACAATTATATATATAATTAGACACTACCAAACAAAATATAATCTAAATTAACACGACTAACGAATTAATTGAAAAGTTCAATCCACACAAAGGTTACAGATGCTTAATTAGATGCACACCTGACGAAAATTGCATGGATGAGTGGCATAATCTAATTATATACTCCAAATTGGTAGCCTAGGAAGATTCAGATAATTGCACACTTTTTTAACCAACAATACTATATCATCCATTGTATCCCACTTTATGCAAACAACTAAAAATGAACAACTTTCCGATGAATTTATCAGAAAGACAGATGCAAAGAAGGACAATGACGTCCCGTTCGAAGTTTCCCTGAAAGAAAGGGATACGGAAAGTGAAAGTTTTCACATACTCTAATATGACCACCCGTACCTAGTACTGATTGATGAACCCAGTACCACGTGATTCATTAAACGTTGATGAGCAATGAACAACCACCTAAAAAGCTTTTCATTACTTATTCAAGCTACAAATTAAAATATCTGAACATTTAAAGAACATGATCTAGTTTCATATTTTCAGGAACATGTTCACCACTCGTTACTTCCATGATAACGTTAACACCAAAGAGGTGAGTTTTTACTATCACCAGCAGCAACCTATAACCAGCTCTTGCCTTATCATGATAAGGAGATATGTGGAAGAAATTCAACATTGAGATCTTTTAACACGATAGCAACTTAACACCCTCCACACCAAAAGTGCTGCTAAAAATCGTAAGAAAAGGCATTTTTTTTCTCTTCTTACCTATCTCCCTGCTCGCTGTGATCCATGAAATCGAGGTTCCACTGCGTGACCTGCTGCATGGCGGCGTAGCCTCCCGTCGCGAACGCGCGGAGCAAGTTGAGCGTCGCCACCGACTGTGCGTACGCCCGGATCATCCTCTGCGGGTCCGGCACGTGGCTCTTCTCATTGAAGGCGTCGCCGTTCACGTTGTCTCCCCTGTAACTGGGCAGCTTAACCCCGTCTCTCTCTTCGAATGAGTCAGATCTCGGCTTGGCGAACTGGCCGGCCATCCTCCCCGCCTACCATGTCATGTGCAAAAAAAAAGGATCAGATCGGATCAGATCTCACAAATCGCCCGCCCAACGGGCGTATTTGGCTTGATTTGATGGGTTGATTGGTACCTTGACGACTGGCACCTGGCCGCCGGACATAAGGACGGCGCCCATCTGGAGCAGGATGCGAAAAGTGTCACGGATGTTGTTGGCGTGGAACTCCTTGAAGTTCTCGGCGCAGTCCCCGTCCTGGAGGACGAAGGCGCGGCCCATGGCGGCGTCGGCGAGGCGCTCCTCCAGTTGCCGCGCCTCCCTTGTGAACACCACCGGCGGGAAGGTCTCGATCGTCTTGAGAACCGCATCCAGCTCCTCCTGGCTCGGGTACTCGGGGAGCTGCAGCGCCTTCTTCGTCTTCCAGCTGTCCACCGTCCACCTCCCTGTCGTCGGCGCCGGCTTCTTATCCGGCGCCAAGGTCGAGGACGAGGTTTTCGAAATCGCGGGCACGGACCCGTTGTTCTTCGCTGGGTCGGCCGCCTGGACGGCGGAGATGGTGTGCGTCTTCAGTGGGAGAAACGCGGCGTGTCGGGGCGGGGCTGGGCTAGGCTGCTCCGCCGCCAATAGGCTAATTGAAGTTTTAATGTGAAAGCTGGCTAATTAATCAGGGCAAGTTTCCAAGGCAATTAACCTTTGTTTCTTGCGTCAATTGACCAAGGCAATTAAGCAGGGCAAGTTACAAAGTTTTTCAAAATGACTGGAAGGGGGAAGACACCATCAGTAGTCAGTAGAAGGTAGAATGGACTACTGCCACCAACTGGTGCTTTAGAAGAGTAGATATTAATAGATCGCTCGCAGGAACGTGCGGGATTTTAACTAATATATTTATGCATACCGTGTGAGTTTGGAGCGCACCATTTGAGCTCCGCGATATGGCTCTTTGTTGAGATCCCTATAGTCGTAGATTGTACTGTTACTCACTTGACAATACAATGAACAAGCTCTAGCTACTTCTACATAACAAAAACCAGAGGAGTACGGTTGGTGTCTTAGCGAGCCGTATATAGTCGATCGAGTGATCGAGTGGGTAGACAGGCAGGTTCTCCATAGAATCGCAGTGCTTAAGTTGCTCCGATCCCTATAGGCTAAGGAACGAGACTATGAAATACCCCAAAATTTTCAAAATAGGTTTGAATTAGATTTTATTTGCATTTTATATTTTTTCCTGATTTTTTTGGATTTTATTTGGATTTATTTGATTATATTACGGGTTTTTGCCGATTTGGGAAAGTTTCGGCGCTTTTGCGCTTTCCTTTTTCAGCCTTTGCGCCTCCCCTCTCTCTCCCGCGCCTCGCCCGCTCAACCGCCTCCCCGCGCTCGCCCGCGCCCTCGCGCGTTGCCACTTCCCGCCTGCGCCTGCGTGCGCTTTGTCCCTGTTCCTCTTCCCCGAGGAGCAAGCTGCCATGGCAGCTTTTCCCGTGCTGCCGCGCGCCAGGCCGCCGTCCCATTGTCGCCGCCCTAACCCTAGCCCACTCCGCCTCTCGCCGCGCTAGCACCCGCCCCGAGCCCCGCGCACCTACCCCGTCGCCGTCACCACTCGGTCCACCTTGCCATCATTGGCATCGGCGAATTCTCCGCGCCCGCCGGCTATATAAGCCGCCTCCGGCCCCATTTTCTTGCTCACTGAGCTCGCCGCCCTTTTCTCTCCCGTTCCCTCTCTCTCACTTGCTTTCCCGTGCCCTCCCGTGGCCGCTCCGTGGCCACCTTCCCCAACTCCGGCCGATCTCCACCGCCAGCTCGCTCCGCCGCCACCCGCCCCCTCCCGTGCCACGCTTTGAGTTCGTGGTGAGCTCCTCTCCCTTTTCCCCAATGTCCCGTGAGCTCCCATGCCCTAAATCGCGGTTTCCCCTCTTCTTCCCCGCTTCCGGCGACTAGCACCGCCCGGCTCCGGCCGCTCGGTCTCGCCCCCCTCCTCTCGCTGCCAAGCCAACCCCACCCGCCAGCCACACGCTAGCCCCTCGCTCCCTTCCTCTCTCCACGCCCCGGCCCCACATGCCAGTCCCCCTCTCCTCTCTCTCTGCCGCCCGGGGCCGCCTGCCAGGCGGCTTGGCCGCAAAACTGGGCCGGCCCATTGGCCTCTCCTCGCGCGTGCGTTTTCCTGGGCTGAATCCGGTCACAGCCCAAAGGAACAGTACCCTTTTCCATTTTTCTTTTTCGGTTTTTAATTTCCAAAACTCGTTTTTAATTCATTTTAATATCCAAAAATGTCCCAAAAATACCCAAAAATCCCAGAAAACCCAAAAATAGCCCAAAATACATATTCCGGATCCTTTCGAGCCACTGAGTTCAAAAATGACCTCCGTTTCGCCAAACCAACTTTCCAAAATTTCGAAAACACCCCTCCGACCCATTTTCGGCTATTTTCTCTCTCGGTTTTCTCTTTTCTTTTCTCTTCTTTCTTTTTGTATTATTTATTGTTTATCTTATGGTGTTTATTTACGCTAGAACCGACGTCCGAGCAGTACCAACTCCGAGCAGACAGGAGGCAGGAGCGATGCTTGGAGCAGAGCCAGGACCCGTGAAGCCGAATACGACTACACCAACTCCGAACTAGGGAACCCCTCCGCCTCGCAAGGCAAGCCATACTCCATTGATCATGTTGAACCTAATATTTCCTAGATTAATTCGTAGCTATTTTCTACAGCATTATTTCCGAACTATATGTTAAAATATCGCAAAGTCGGTATGTTCGAATGACATGATAGCTAGTTAATGCCAAAAAGGCTCATGGAACTTCCTTGAAAAATATTGAACCCCAATAATCCTTTGTAACCCTAGAAAATCACTATTGTCAGTATTTGGCTAGATATTTCTAGTATAGTTAATTAGTCCATTTTAAAGAAAACATGAAATGTCGATGGAACTGGATTTGGAATGTTTATGCAATGTGGCGGTCTGGGGGACAGTATTGGGCTAACCACCGTGTGAGTATTAGTCTGATCACCGGCCGAGGACTATTACCAAGGTATGAATGGATGGTGGTACGTTGGATACTAGGGAATGTGGAACGTAATGGTTTGGTCTATGACGAAGTAAGGACTTACAACCTTGGGCAAAGTAAATAACTTAAGAAATCGTTCAACCACAGGTTGGGCCGGTCAACTTCGTTGGCTTGACTCAACGTAGCTCGGTACATTGTACTTTCCCCGGAATACCTATAGGAGCAGGGTTACCTTCCCCGTGTGGGAGATGGTTCGCGGTTATGGGGGTGGAACGGGAATGTGCACAAGAAAAGTGTGGCATTACGGGTTCACAACGGTAGGTGTCCATAGTAAACGGGATCGCGAACTCCAATCTGGCCAGTGGGGACCCTGGGTTAATGTGGACCGAAACTCTACCGGATAGGGACTAAAGGGGAAAGATCCAACGAAAAGCTATGATAACTTCGATCCGGCCACATGCATAAAAGTTGCATGTTAATCGCGTGGCATAACGATCTTGGAATCTTGTGGGTAAAGCTGAACACCTCTGCAGAGTGAATCAAATGGTATTCGAATACGCCGTGCTTCCGGTAAATGAAGCTGAGTTAAAATGGGGTGAATCCCGAACCTAAGCTCAAGTAGTTTTTGGATTAACAAGTATGGAAGTGGATAACTTTGGAAACCCCCTTATTCGTATTATTATGGTTTGTGTTTTAAATGAAATGTCAAATATTATGAAAATTTGCATACACCAGATAAGACATATGGCTATCTCTTGGTATCCTTTACATGTGGAAATCAGGCTTCACTGTGTGGCTTGTTGAGTACGTTGTAGTACTCACTCTTGCTTAATTAACCCATTTTAGAGTATCAAGATGCTGGTGATTTCCAAGGGATCGTGGACAACGATGAAGTGTGGTTCTAAGTCTCAGTCTCCGCTCAACTCGCCTGTGGTTTTTCTTTTGTGCTGGTTCTCTTTTGTGATGTATTATACCCTGAAGCTCACCGCTTCCTTTGTAAAACTCTGGCTGCTAGGCCCTATGTGATGTAGAACAGCTGTATCATCCTTTTGCGGGTAATGTACAACTTGGTTTCCGGTGACTAAACTTCCTGGGTAGTCATTTCGGAGTTTAAACGCACCCCTGAAAAGGCGGTCCGTCACAGACTATACACACTCGTCAAGTCATTCGTCGAATAAACGGAAACGTCGAGTACGTACAAGAACACTTGCCTTGCGAAATCTGAAGCGATCTAACCAAACTGAACAATATTCCCTTAGTCAAAGTTCTTTAGAAGTATTTTTTGAACGATACTAATTATAAATATAGAATGTATTTCATATTTCAATATAAGATTAGTATAATGTTATCTTTATAGCCCTAATAAATATCCAAATTTACTTGATATTCTCTATATGCATACATTGAATATAGTACTTAAATATAATAATGAGGATACTGTGGAGTATATAGACCCCGAGTATTCACACGACAGGCCGCAAGGACCCACCAAGAGGGGGCGTCCTAGGATGGCTGTAAGAGATCGGGTATTACTCGGACTCTCACCATCGTGCCCTACAAGAAATGACAAAAGATGGTAACTAACTATTGTTAAGAAGGATATGATTGTATTTTAGAGATAGAATCTCCAGAATGTAACCGATTAGGAATCCATCCTATAACCAACTTGGATCCTTCAGCCCTCTACTTATATAAAGGGGGGCGAGGGGTATAGGGAGAGAGAGATACGAACAATATAGACACAAAGAGCAAGCAACACACAATACGTGAGATACATACTTCTCATAATCCCAAAATATAGGACCAGGGTATTACCTCCACCGTTGAGGGTCTGAACTTGTCTAATGCTTTGTCTTGTGTTACCATCGAGTTTGGATCCAGCGCATAGCCCCATTTAGATTATTGCCGACAACAAACGTCGATAGTTGGCGCGTCAGGTAGGGGAGCGCGAAGATCAATCTCGACAAGCTCGATGGCTTCCATCAACAAAAATAGTACCATCTTCGCTCCTGACCAGGTATTCTGCTTCGGGAGTATCCACTACACCGCAGAAAAGCTTGGCACGCTCATCCTTTCGGACTCGGATCAGATCCGATCTGGAAGGAACTTCGACAGCGTTTCTACCGGACTCACGCTCGAGGTCCGAAAAGGCCACGACCGTCTACCCACAGATGGTGCGCCAGAGGCCCTTTTCCCGACCCGAACACGGTGAGGACCCGTCCAGGAACGAGTCTCTTTCCTACTCCGGCACGGAGACCAGATCAGAGAACAACACGGGAAACCGCACTAATTTTCATTCGGTATGCGTGATTGGGGACGGGCAGTCTGAGTCACAATGCCGACGGGAGGCCAAAGAAGCAGCAGAGGCAGAACGTCTTCACCGCGGGGCCCAAGAAGCGTGCGCTCGGTTTCTCTAGACCAGAGCCCGCAATGTCAACAAGGTCATCTTGCACGAGAAAATGGGAAACTAGTCAGTTTTCCTCGACACCTTGGGCCCAATGCTCGAGCCCAACATCCCAACTGCCCCGATCATTGCACAAGTCAAAGCCATGGTGATGGTTGTAGCAATCCAGCACTGTTAACGAGATCAGGCGGCGACAAAGCCTCCCCGCATGCATGCAGGCATGCACACTGCTAGTAGTCGGACCGACCGTAGTCGGAAGGGAAGCAGTTGGTGTAAGTCCCCATGTGGCAGGGACGTGTGCTCAACCATCCACCGTGATCTCCACAAAGACCTCAACACCAGGAGGCAAGAACAAGAGGATGACGAGTAGCGCCAGCGCAATAATGACCACGAGCGCTTCGATATCGGTTACGACCGCGACGACCACGACAATCGGAGTGCGAGCCATGGCGGGCATAGGAAATGATGACCGCTGAGTGGAACCTCTGCCGCACCGTCATCTACCGCGCCGTAATGAGGAACCTATTGGCGGAGTCCGAGCATTCATCGCTCGGCTCCGCCGAGTGGTGTGGCCCGACGGTTTCAACCCCAAAGGCATCATCAAGTTTGACGGAGAAAGAGATCCAAAAGCCTAGCTGCAGGTCTACGCCCTGGCAGTCAAGGCAGCCGGAGGCAACTGCAACGTAATGGCAAATTACTTGCCAGTCATGCTCGCCCCTTCGGCTCAGGCCTAGCTTATAGGGCTTCCGAGGAATTCAATAGATTCCAGGGGAGACCTCTGTGAGCAATTTATTACAAATTTTCAGGGCACTTACGAGAGGCTAGGAACTCCATGAGATTTGTATCCGCTTCATCAGAAGAAGAACGAGTCCCTGCCAGAATTCATCCGACGCTTCACGCAGAAAAAGGATACAGTTCGGGACATCTTGGATGCGGTCGTTATCGCGGCATTCTAGAAAGGAGTCAACGATCCCGATCTCATTAAGAAGATGTCCCAGAAACCCTCGGCTATGGTAAAGAAATTATTTTCCCTAGCCGACTACTATGCTACAGCCTCGGATGCTTTGACCAAATGCCGAGAGAAGATCAATGCCATCTTAAAGATGAAGCCACCGACTGGCCAGAAGGACGTTCAGAAGCTCACAGGTGCATGGTGGCACTCGGCAGATTCATTTCCCGCCTAGGGATGCGGGGGACACCATTCTTCAAGCTCCTCAAGAAGCAAGACAAGTTCCAATGGACCCCCAAGGCACAACAGGCTTTCGAGGGCCTCAAGATTTTCTTAACGACACCTCCAGTATTGGCTTCCCCAATGTCGAAGGAACCTCTTATGCTTTACATAGCAGTGACGACTCATGTAGTCAGTGTAGCAATTGTCGTGGAGCGAGAGGAGGCGGGACACCTACAAAAGGTGCAACGTCCAGTCTACTTCATCAACAAAGTATTGGGCGAATACAAAGTATGGTACCCGCAGATACAGAAGTTGCTATATGCCGAGCTAATCACTTCCCGTAAGCTCAAGCACTATTTCTAAGAGCGCGCGATTTCGGTGGTCACAGCTTTCCCGATCGGAGACATACTCCACAACCAGGAGGCCACCGGGAGGATTGCAAAGTGGGCAACTGTCGGGATCCGAATTTGCAAATCCGGACCCTCTGTGTATTCAGCACTAGTCCAGGATCAAGCTAGTGCACACAGTCTCAACATTGGTAAATATCACAATCATACCACTCGATAATACTAAAGTACTTTTAATTAGATAATCAAACTGGTTGCTTGACCTTAAGGTTAAGTTACAAATATACGCCTCGCAGGGCGAAACTTATTAAAAGAGAAATAATAGCAGCGGAAAAAGTAAGATAACATCGTGGCGCCATCCAGTATACCACAGGCAACTGACTGGGCTCGCTCCCTAATTAGACGGTTCCTCTTGGAGCTCCTCCTCCAAAGCTGGTGTAGACTCTTCCTCAACTGGTGTTGTATTGTGGCAAGGGTGAGTACTTGGTACTCAGCAAGTCATGCACAGGATGCAGCTAATATACTACATGCATGGCTTAATACAAAGGAGTGGCTCAAGGTATATTTGCAGTAAACAACATTTAACAAGTATCATAAGTAGTTTCGAAAGCAGTAAAAACAAGTATAACATCAATAAATTTTCCAGGAGTTAAATAAACATCTTCCCCATTCCTAGTCCACGTTTCCATCATCATCATCTATTAACCAAACCAAATCTCTTAAGTTCAAGTTATTTCCAAGAAAGTCTAACCCTTGACTGTAATCCCCGAGCAATGTCCAATACCGCGGACACGGCTATTCGAATAGATTTTTCACTCTGCAGAGGTTATGCACTTTACCCACAAGATACAGCCAAACACCACAAAGGCGAGTGATCGTAACAAAGCCTTTTGGAAACGACTAACTACGCAAGTGAACCTTTCCGGTTTTTGCCCTCCACCATCCCTTCCCTTAACAAAGGTGAAGTATGGGACCAACATACCGTTGGACGGGTACCATGCCATCGCATCGGTACGCTCCCCCTTCAAGCTACACAAAGGGTGTAGTTGACACCCGAGGTATCACATGCAAGTTATTAGTAACTTACTCAAGTAGGACCGTCCCATTCCGGTCATGTGGTTGCACGATTAACTCAGTTCAAAGGCTTGCAAGGTTAAGTCCTTATGTTGACCAGGGCAAGACTACCCGAAGAACCAAACCATCGCTCCCGATGCCACAACTGGCCCACCCGATCATTCTTGCCACATGCCCCGGTCGAAATCTATTTATCAAAACCCCAGTTGATTACCATGCACCACGTGCCATCAACATCACAACACATGATACCTTTCCAAAACAGGTTCAATATATCATTAAGTCAATATTAACATTTGATTGTCCAAAACCATGTCATGAGCACGTAGCAGGTCTAACCAATATACTACAACGATCTAAATCCCCATGTTGGCAATTTAATAATGTCCAACTATTTAATCCTCAACTAGAGTGACAAAGGGTTCATGGCATTCAATTATCTATGTCAAGGTGGCATACAGCGAATAGGTAATTAACTAATCTCCCAAAATTAATTAAAGCATTTTATAGTTGAACTAGCATGCAATAATTTAAATCAAATTAATTTCAAAATGGGATCAACATGGTCAAAGCACAACTTTCCTTCAAAGAGTACTTATTCTTGGTCTTGAGCTGGCTCCTGGGTCAACACTTCACCTTCGAAGCCTTCGGGCACTTCAACGTCTACTCGTAACGCGTGCAAATAGCAATACATAAATAAATAGTAGCCAAAAAGTGTCCAAACATCCAAATAAAGTTCACAAATAGAGAGAGCATAATTTTATGAATTTTTAGAAACTGGAATCGTCAGATTCGGAGTTAAAATGCAAAAGTTACAAGCGTTTAAAGTTTAAGTAATCAATTAAATAATATTACAGAGAAAAACATTGGTCCAAAAATTAAATAAAATTCACCATTAGGTAGATCTCAATTTTATAAAAATTTAGAAATTTGAATCACTCAAATCGGAGTTGAAACACAAAAGTTATAAGCGTTTGAAGTTTGAATCTATATTTGAAATCAATAAACCGAATTAAATAAATAATTTCTTTTTTCGGGAAAAAGATTTATTGCGTCAGCATGACACGTGGACCAATCAGAGGCCGCCACGTCGCCTCATGTACATGGACCCGGCGCACGGTTTGGCTTGGTCCACCGTGGACCTGGTCCACGGTTCCACGCGTCTCTGACATGTGGGCCCCATCGGGTGACGTCAGCACATGGCTCAGCCGAGTGGGCTGACACGCGGGCCCCACCGTGACGTCAGCGTGACGTCATGGTGCGGTTTGGCTGGGCCGCTGACACGCGGGCCCCACGTGACGTCACGCAGCGTGGCGTCGGCCGATCATACGGCCGCGCCGGTTCGGCTCCCGGACACGTGGCGCGATCTGGACCGTTGATTTGAAAATCAACGGTTCTGATTGGATCCAATGCCCCACGTTGCGGTGCAACGCGGCTAATCTGGGCCGTTCGATTCGGATCGGACGGTCCAGGTTGGATCGGGTTTTCGCCTCACCGTGGGTGGCGTGGCATGTCCCGGCGCGTGACACGTGGCGCGCCCTATGCCGTTGGATCTAGATCCAACGGTTGGGATTGAATCTAAAACCGTAACGTGGATTCGCTAGGGGGGTGACATGGACGAACGTGGGCCGTTGGATCTTGATCCAACGGTCCAGATCTAATCTGGTTTCTACGGGTTCCGGGGAAACGTGGTCTCACCGTGGCCGTTGGATGGCGATCGGACGGCTGACGAGCTTCGAGGGGGCGGCGATGGCACGGCGGAGCTCTAGCTGCCGGGGACAAGGACGATGACCAACACGACGGCGATCTTGAGCTGCTCCGGTGAAGTCGATGGTGCGGTTCGACGCGCCCGATCCTTGCGGTTCCAGATTTGGGCTCCAACGCGGCAGAAACGGCTTGACGGCGGCGGCACACGCAAGAAACCGATGCGAAGCCCCAATCTAACTACGGTGAGCAATTGCGCGGGCGTGGCGGCGGCTTGAACGGTGTGAGCTGGGCCAAAAGATGCGCAATCAAACGGAGAATATGGCGCCGGGGTCCAAGCTTTAAATACTGCCTCGACGTGCGTGAAATCCGCGGAACCCTAACGAACACGGCGGCTACGCGGCGGAGGAGTTCGACCCGAACTCGGGTGGAGACGACGACGGACGGCCGTCCACGTGGCGTGATCAGCAGCCACGATGCACGGGAGAGATCGGATCCGGATCGGTTCCGGCCGAAGCGGTATGGGCTAATCTTGACCGTTGGATCCAGATCCAACGGTCCGGATCGGTTTTGGTTTAGGGGGGTTAGAGCGGTGCGGGTCTGGCTCGAACGCGGCTCGAGTTGGGCTCGGGTCGGACTCGGACTCGAGTCTGACTCGGGCTTGGTCGCATGAATAGTGCAAACCAACTCGATTTTCCAGCGATTAATTAATCAAATTAATTTCGAGAAATTCATTTAATTCAAGAAAAATAGCAAAATACTCAGAAAAATTCCAGAAAAATTCTAGAAAATATTTTAGGGCATTTGGGACTCAAATAAAATATTTCCAACAAAATTTTATTTGCAACTTTTAATTCTTTAATTATTTGAAAAGGGAATAAATTCAAATAAATTCCAAATAAATCCAAATAAATCCCAGAAAATTCCAAAAATTCACCAAAGTGCAAAATAGCATTCAAATTCATGAAAAGAAAAAATTGGGGTGTTACAAACCTCCCCCCTTAACAGAATCTCGTCCCCGAGATTCAGGGCTTACTAAAGAATAGGTTTGGAAATTCTTTCTTCAAATCCTCCTCACGCTCCCAAGTTGCTTCACTCTCTGCATGGTTGCTCCATTGAACTCTGCAGAAACGGGTTGACTTGTTTCTCGTCTCTCGATCCATGGTGTCCAAAATCTTGACGGGATGTTCCTTATAGGTGAGATCCTCTCGCAGTTCTATCGACTCTAACGGTGTCTGCTCGTCTGGTACTCGAAGACACTTCTTCAGCTGGGACACGTGGAACACGTCATGCACTCCTGCTAGTGATTGCGGTAACTCCAGCTGGTACGCAACTTCACCTCTACGGCTGAGAACCTTAAATGGTCCAACATATCGCGGTGCGAGCTTCCCTTTGGCATGGAATCTCTTAACTCCCCTGAGGGGTGTAACCCTAAGGTACACGAAATCCTCTGGTTCAAAGCTCAAGTCTCGGCGACGGTTATCGGCGTAGCTCTTCTGTCTTGACTGTGCTATCTTCAGTCTTTCTTGGATCACGACAATCTGCTCCTCGGCTTCTTGAAGAATATCTGGCCGAAAGACACGGCGCTCACCTGTCTCATTCAAGTTCAACGGTGTTCGACAGGGTCGACCGTATAGTGCCTCAAATGTGACATTTGTAAACTTGCTTGATAGCTATTGTTGTAACCGAACTCCGCATACGGCAAACTTTTATCCCAAGAGGTTGCATAAGCTAATGCACAAGCTCTTAACATGTCCTCTAGAATCTGGTTAACTCTTTCGGTCTGTCCATCCGTCTGAGGGTGATAAGCTGTACTGAAATTCAAACGGGTCCCCATGGCTTCATGCAGCTTATTCTAGAATCTCGAGGTAAACTGGGTACCTCTGTCTGACACAATCTTCTTCGGCACTCCGTGTAAACAGACGATCCTGGTCATGTATAATTCTGCTAACATATCTCCCGAGTAAGTGGTCTTTACTGGAATAAAATGGGCGACCTTAGTCAAGCGGTCTACTATAACCCATATGGAGTCATATCCACCCTGAGTTTTCGGCAAACCGATAATGAAGTCCATTCCGATTTCTTCCCACTTCCACTCAGGTATCTTCAACGGCTGTAGCAATCCTGCTGGTCTCTGATGCATTGCCTTGACTCTCTGGCATATGTCGCACAGCGCAACATGCTCGGCCACCAGAATCTTTCCTTCAAATCCTGATACATCTTAGCACTTCCTGGATGGATTGAATACTTGGAGTCATGGGCTTCCTCTAGTATCAATTGTTTCAGCTCCTTCTTGTTTGGCACACAAATTCAATCCTCCATCCACAACGTGCCTTGCTCATCCAGCTTAAAGTCTTTTGCCTTGCCTTCATCCATTTTGGACTTAATCCTGTGGATCTTGTCATCATCCTTCTGTCCTTCTCGGATCTGATCCTCCAGAGTAGGCTTTACTTCTAATATGGCCAAGAATCCCTCTAGCACTACTTCAATCTGCATCTTCTGGAAATCCTTGCATAGCTCTTCCTGACTCGCGGCTATCAACATGTTCACCGTATGGCTCTTCCTACTCAAGGCATCGGCCACCACATTGGCCTTCCCGGGATGGTTGTGGATTCCCACATTATAATCCTTGATCAGTTCCAACCATCACCTTTGCCTCATGTTCAGGTCTGACTGGGTGAATATGTACTTAAGGCTCTTATGATCCGTATACAATTCACATCTGTTCCCGATCAAATAGTGACGCCATAACTTCAAAGCATGCACTACGGCAGCTACCTCTAGGTCATGCGTCGGATAATTCTCCTCATGCGGCCTTAGCTGCCTCGACGCATATGCGACGACCTTTCCGTTCTGCATCGGCACACATCCAAGACCTTGGCGCGACGCATCACAATAGATATCAAAGCTCTGATTAACATCCGGTAGAACCAACACCGGTGCTGATGTCAATCGCTTCTTCAGCTCTTGAAAGCCTTTCTCGCACTCCGGCGTCCATGCAAACTTCTTCTCCTTCTTCAACAATTGCGTGAGAGGTCTCGCAATCGTCGAAAAACCTTCAATGAAGCGGCGGTAGTAACCCGCCATTCCAAGGAAGCTCTGAATCTGGGTCACGGTCTTCGGTGGCTCCCAGTGTAACACAGCTTCTACCTTGCTTGGATCGACAGCGACTCCTTCTGCAGTCATTACATGTCCGAGGAACTCCACCTTGTCCTTCCAAAAATCACACTTACTGAACTTGGCAAACAACTGCTGCTCTCGCAACTTCTCAAGAACTAGCCTCAAATGCTCAGCGTGCTCTTCTGTTGACTTGGAGTAAACAAGAATGTCATCTATGAACACGACGACAAACTTATCCAAGTACTCCATGAAAACCTTATTCATCATGTTCATAAAATAGGCTAGCGCATTCGTCAGACCGAAAGACATAACAGTAAACTCATAATGTCCGTATCTAGACGAGAATGCGGTCTTTGGAACATCTTCCGATCGGATCTTCAGCTGGTGGTATCCCGATCTCAGATCAATCTTGGAGAAAACTCTGGCTTCTCTCAGCTGATCAAACAGATCATCGATCCTGGGTAGCGGGTACTTATTCTTCACAGTGACTTCATTGAGCGCACGATAATCTATGCACATCCTGAAACTCCCGTCTTTCTTCTTGACAAACAGAACCGGCGCTCCCCATGGCGATGAACTCGGTCTAATGAATCCTTTCTCCATCAGCTCTTCAAGCTGTTTCTTCATCTCCACCAATTCTTCGGTGGACATCCGGTAAGGTCTCTTTGCTATCGGTGCTGTTCCGGGCACTAACTCAATCACAAACTCTGTCTCTGTCTGGCGGCATACCAGGTAAATCTTCAGGAAAACATCCGGATACTCATTCACCACTGAGACATCCTCTATGCTGATCGCCTTCACACTGTTGACCATCAGCTGTCCATCACGAACGGTGGTCGCTTGAAATTCCACTTTTCTTCCACACGGGCTCTCAACTGATATAATCCTTCGCACACAATCCAATACGGCCTTGTGCTTGGATAGCCAATCCATTCCCAAGATAACATCTAGGGTCTGGGTTCCCAGTATAATCAAGTTCGCTAAGAATTCTACCCCGTCTATTAATATTCTCACCCCAGAACATCCTACTTGAGATCGGAGTTCTGACCCAGGGGTTTGAACTATAAGCATGCACTTAAGATCCACAATCTCCAAATCATTCTTGCAAAACAAAATCGCGGGAAACAAACGAATGCGAAGCTCCAGAGTCAAACAAAACTGTTGCAGGTACTGAGTTGACAAGTATCTTACCCAGTATGACGTCTGTGGCATTCTGGAGTGCATCCGCAGTCACGTGATTGACTCGGCCTCTCACCACGATGCAGGGTGCGGCTCTGGCGGCTTGCTCCGCGGTTTGCTCCTGGGGCTGGGGTCCTGGTTGGTGTGGAGCCCAAGTTGAAGCGAACTGGGGTCACTCCTGCTATCTTCTTAGGGCAACTGTTGGAGAAATGCACTGGCTCATTGCATGTATAGCAACGCCTCACTGTGCCCTACTGGTTGCTTGTAGCGGCGTTCCTGGCTGGGGCTGGGGTTTGGAAATTCTGATTAACAGGCCTCGGTGCTGGCGACGATGTTCTTGCTGCATTCTGCGGTTGAAATCTGAAAAACTGATTTGGCGCAACCCGCAGACGCTGCTGCGCTCCCTGACGTGATCCCTGTTGTTGCATTCTGCGCTTCCTAGTCTCATCCAGTTTCTTGCGCTTGTCCTCAAGAATAAGCGCTTTGTTCACAAGCTCCTGGAAATCTGGAAAGGTGTGGGTGATCAGTCCCACCTGCAGTCTTGAGTTGAGTCCCTTCATAAAGCGAGATTGTCTAGACTTATCTGTCGCTACATCTTCGGGCGCATAGCGTGCAAGCTGTGTGAACTTGTTTAGGTATTCTGACACCGGTTGATTACCTTGCTTCAATGCCCTGAACTCTTCCTTCTTAAGGTCCATGATCCCTTCTGGCACATGATATTGACGAAACGCAGCCGTGAACTCCTCCCACGTGATGTCCTGTGGGTTCTCCCGTGTGGCGCAGAAGTTTTCCCACCACTCAGCGGCAGTCCCTTCCAACTGATGAGATGCATAAAGCACCTTCTCATTCCCCATGCATTGGGCAATGTGTAACTTCCTTTCTATTGATCTTAGCCAATCATCTGCCTCCAGCGGGTTGGCATTCCCAGAGAAAGTGGGTGGATGAGTCCTCATGAACTCTGACAACTTTGCTCCCTGTCGTTGTCCCTGATTTGCTTGGTTAGCGGTGGCCTGAGCAGTGACCTGCTGCATCTGTTGCATCATAGCATCCATCAGCTGGGTTTGTGCAACAAGAAAAGCTCCAAAGTTCTGTATGTCAACTGGCGGTGCTGGGTGGGGTGCAGGTGCTCCGTCATTAGGGTTCCCAGCTGGGCGAGAACCACTCCCATTGCCTCTAAGGTTTCCGCGGGTGTTCACCATCTGTCGATTGCTCCAAGGTTTAAAGACAAGAGGGAAGCAAGCATAGACAAGTAGTAGAGTAATTATGCAGGGAGGAAAGTGTAACTCAACATTTAACTTTATTAACTAAACAATAATAACTTGGTATGGTTGCTTACAACAATGCCTAAGGGGCTGCAACACATACTGCACACTCAACAAGCAATGAAAATC
This sequence comes from Rhipidocladum racemiflorum, assembly GCA_036346355.1. Taxonomy (NCBI): domain Eukaryota; kingdom Viridiplantae; phylum Streptophyta; class Magnoliopsida; order Poales; family Poaceae; genus Rhipidocladum; species Rhipidocladum racemiflorum. The sequence continues at coordinate 55,370,161 of CM070572.1, read as the reverse complement.
CAACGCCTCTAAGGGTGAATCTTTATTCTATAACGCGACTCGACGAAGGAGTCCAAACTACAAGACCTAGGCTCACTCGTCAAGAAAACATCCTCTGCCTGGGTGCGGGTGCGGTGGCATCGGCGCGAAACAGTCACCATGCCCTGCAACTGTGGTAATCGAAGAAGCGATGTCCTCATCAAGATCTGACTCCTCTGGGTCCGGCTCATGTAGCTCGAGTACTGGCTCTGGTTCCGGCCCGTACAAAGCCATCTCCAACTCGTCAATCCTTCGCAGAAGGTGGGACACATACTCTTGAGCCTCCAGCCATCGGTTCTTCTCTATCGTGACCTCCTCACGAGCCTTCTGTAGCTCCCGGTTCGTATCATCGAGCACATCCTCCTGAGCGATGATAAGTCGTGCCAGTTGTGTGACCGTGGCATTCTCATCATGAATCAGCTTTGGGTCAAGAAGGTTGTTGTTGTGTGGATGGTAGCGGTACTCCGCGCCCTCCAGCTCGCTGGCATAGATGCGGGTGATGTGTCGCATCGCTCGTCGTGATACCTCCTGAATTCCCATCTGCATTGTCGACCTCCTGGCGGTGCAGTATATTGGACGGATGCCCTTGCCCTTCTTCCTGGCATGCACCGTGATCTTCACATCACAAGCCTTAATCAATCCTGCTTGCCTGATGATATTCACTTGGTATTGCGGCTTCTCAAAACCTTCGAGAAACTGCTGCATAAGCCAAAGTTCCGCGGCGTGGCCAACTTGAAGATCGACGTAGTTGATCTCTCCCTCCATCTGCCACAAAATGCTCATGTAAGAACAGATTTCAAATTGTGATGAGGGTAAGGGAAAAATTCATCAAGGGGTAAGAAAAGAGAGAAGGGCATAAGTCGAGAATTTATTCATTATCTTGACAAACTTTTAGCTTTGGAAAATAGGTTTTATCCTCACTACGACCATTCTAACTATGGGTTGAGCCTACAGTCAGTATGGCTCTGATACCACCTCTGTCGGGACCCGAATTTGCAAATCCGGACCCTCTGTGTATTCAGCACTAGTCCAGGATCACGCTAGTGCACACAGTCTCAACATTGGTAAATATCACAATCATACCACTCGATAATACTAATGTACTTTTAATTAGATAATCAAACTGGTTGCTTGACCTTAAGGTCAAGTTACAAATATACGCCTCGCAGGGCGAAACTTATTAAAAGAAAAATAATAGCAGCGGAAAAAGTAAGATAACATCGTGGCGCCATCCAGTATACCACAGGCAACTGACTGGGCTCGCTCCCTAGTTAGACGGTTCCTCTTGGAGCTCCTCCTCCAAAGCTGGTGTAGACTCTTCCTCAACTGGTGTTGTATTGTGGCAAGGGTGAGTACTTGGTACTCAGCAAGTCATGCACAGAATGCAGCTAATATACTACATGCATGGCTTAATACAAAGGAGTGGCTCAAGGTATATTTGCAGTAAACAGCATTTAACAAGTATCATAAGTAGTTTCGAAAGCAGTAAAAACAAGTATAACATCAATAACTTTTCCAGGAGTTAAATAAACATCTTTCCCATTCCTAGTCCACGTCTCCATCATCATCATCTATTAACCAAACCAAATCTCTTAAGTTCAAGTTATTTCCAAAAAAGTCTATCCCTTGACTGTAATCCCCGAGCAATATCCAATACAGCGGACACGGCTATTTGAATAGATTTTTCACTTTGCAGAGGTTATGCACTTTACCCACAAGACACAGCCAAACACCACAAAGGCGAGTGATCGTAACAAAGCCTTTCGGAAACGGCTAACTACGCAAGTGAACCTTTCCGGTTTTTGCCCTGCACCATCCCTTCCCTTAACAAAGGCGAAGTATGGGACCGACATACCGTTGGACGGGTACCATGCCATCGCATCAGTACGCTCCCCCTTCAAGCTACACAAAGGGTGTAGTTGACACCCGAGGTATCACATGCAAGTTATTAGTAACTTACTCAAGTAGGACCGTCCCATTCCGGTCATGTGGTTGCACGATTAACTCAGTTCAAAGGCTTGCAAGGTTAAGTCCTTATGTTGACCAGGGCAAGACTACCCGAAGAACCAAACCATCGCTCCCGATGCCACAACTGGCCCACCCGATCATTCTTGCCACATGCCCCGGTCGAAATCTATTTATCAAAACCCCAGTTGATTACCATGCACCACGTGCCATCAACATCACAACACATGATACCTTTCCAAAACAGGTTCAATATATCATTAAGTCAATATTAACATTTGATTGTCCAAAACCATGTCATGAGCACGTAGCAGATCTAAGCAATATACTACAACGATCTAAATCCCCATGTTGGCAATTTAATAATGTCCAACTATTTAATCCTCAACTAGGGTGACAAAGGGTTCATGGCATTCAATTATCTATGTCAAGGTGGCATACAGCGAATAGGTAATTAACTAATCTCCCAAAATTAATTAAAGCATTTTATAGTTGAACTAGCATGCAATAATTTAAATCAAATTAATTTCAAAATGGAATCAACATGGTCAAAGCACAACTTTCCTTCAAAGAGTACTTGTTCTTGGTCTTGAGCTGGCTCCTGGGTCAACACTTCACCTTCGAAGCCTTCGGGCACTTCAACGTCTACCCGTAACGCGTGCAAATAGCAATACATAAATAAATAGTAGCCAAAAAGTGTCCAAACATCCAAATAAAGTTCACAAACAGAGAGAGCATAATTTTATGAATTTTTAGAAACTGGAATCATCAGATTCGGAGTTAAAATGCAAAAGTTACAAGCGTTTAAAGTTTAAGTAATCAATTAAATAATATTACAGAGAAAAACTTTGGTCCAAAAATTAAATAAAATTCACCATTAGGTAGATCTCAATTTTATAAAAATTTAGAAATTTGAATCACTCAAATCGGAGTTGAAACGCAAAAGTTATAAGCGTTTGAAGTTTGAATCTATATTTGAAATCAATAAACCGAATTAAATAAATAATTTCTTTTTTCGGGAAAAAGATTTATTGCGTCAGCATGACACGTGGACCAATCAGAGGCCGCCACGTCGCCTCGGGTCCGTGGACCCGGTCCATGGTTTGGCTTGGTCCACCGTGGACCCGGTCCACGGTTCCACGCGTCTCTGACATGTGGGCCCCATCGGGTGACGTCAGCATGATGTCAGCACACGGCTCAGCCGAGTGGGCTGACACGCGGGCCCCACCGTGACGTCAGCGTGACGTCATGGTGCGGTTTGGCTGGGCCGCTGACACGCGGGCCCCACGTGACGTCACGCGTGACGTCAGCAGCGACCGCGGCTGACCGCGCTGACCGCGCCGGTTCGGCTCCCGGACACGTGGCGCGATCTGGACCGTTGATTTGAAAATCAACGGTTCCGATTGGATCCAATGCCGCACGTTGCGGTGCAACGCGGCTAATCTGGGCCGTTCAATTCGGATCGGACGGTCCAGGTTGGATCGGGTTTTCGCCTCACCGTGGGTGGCGTGGCATGTCCCGGCGCGCGACACGTGGTGCGCCCTATGCCGTTGGATCTAGATCCAACGGTTGGGATTGAATCTAAAACCGTAACGTGGATTCACTACGGGGGTGACATGGACGAACGTGGGCCGTTGGATCTTGATCCAACGGTCCAGATCTAATCTGGTTTCTACGGGTTCCGGGGAAACGTGGTCTCACCGTGGCCGTTGGATGGCGATCGGACGGCTGACGAGCTTCGAGGGGGCGGCATGGCGCGGCGGATCTCTGGCTGCCGGGGACGAGGACGACGACCAACGCGACGACGCTCTTGAGCTGCTCCAGTGAAGTGGATGGTGCGGTTCGACGCGCCCGGTCCTTGCGGTTCCATAAAAATTCTAGAAAATATTTTAGGGCATTTGGGACTCAAATAAAATATTTCCAACAAAATTTTATTTGCAACTTTTAATTCTTTAATTATTTGAAAAGGAAATAAATTCAAATAAATTCCAAATAAAAATTAGAAAATTCCAAAAATTCACCAAAGTGCAAAATAGCATTCAAATTCATGAAAAGCAAAAATTGGGGTGTTACAGCAACCAAGCTAGGAGCCTGTGAGATTACATTTAAGCCTCACACCGCCATCAAATCACAAGCACTCGCTGACTTCACCGTCGAGTGGACGGAACTGCAAAGCCCTGTAGCTGTCAAAGAACTCAAGTACTGGACGATGCATTTTGATGGTTCCCTCACACTCAGCGACGCGAGCAGGTGTAGTGCTTGCCTCTCTGAAAGGAGAAAAACTGAGATATGTCCTTCAAATTCATTTTCTAGCATCTAACAACGCCGTCGAGTATGAGGCACTCATCTATGGGCTCCGTATCGCTATTTCGCTCGGCATCCGACTATTGGTGGTTCGCGGAGACTCACAGCTCGTGATCAACCAAGTACAAAAGGACTGGTCATGCATTGATGATAAGATGGTCGCATACTGCCAGGAGGTGCATAAACCGAAGGACAAGTTTGACGGACTAGAACTTTCCCATGTGCTTCGCCGAGATAACGAGGCAGTAGATGAACTCGCCAGACTGGGTTTCGGTCGGACTGCAGTACCGACCGGTGTATTCGTCGAAGAGCTTCATAAACCTACGATAAGCCCACAGCAAGAGGACAAGCCGGGGTAGCGATCGGCTGATACAGAGGTGTTAGCCATCAACCCCAACTGGACAACCCCCTATTTGGATTATATGAGAGACGAACCTCCTTAAGACTGCACGCAGGCGGAACACATCGCACGCAGGAGTAAAAGCTATATAGTGGTCCGGGAGAAACTTTTTTGAAAGAGTGCTTCCGGAGTACTATGATGATGCATATCAGAACAAGAAGGGAGGAATCTCCTCAAGCAAAACCACTTAGGAGTGTGCGGGCATGATGCAGCGTCAAGGATCCTACTCGGAAAAGCTTACCGCCAGGGCTTCTTCTGGCCAACTGCGGTAACAGACGCAGAGGACATCGTTTGTACCTGCGAGGGCTGTCAATTTTTTGCTCAAAAAATCCATGCGCTAGCACAAGAATTGCAAACAATTCCGATCACATGGCCATTCGCAGTCTGGGGACTTGACATGGCTAGACCTCTGAAGAAGGTACAAGGCGGTTTTACCCACCTCTTCGTCGCCATTGACAAATTCACAAAGTGGATCGAAGCCAAGCCTGTCGCCACCATCACGGCAGCCAAAGCTAGGGATTTCTTCCAAGAAATCATGGTCCATTTCGGCGTCCCAAACAAAATCATAACAGACAACGATACTCAGTTCAGAGGGGCTGAATTTCAAGACTGGTGCGAAGAGCTCGGAATCAAGATCTGCTTTGCTTCCATGGCGCATCTGCGGAGCAACGGACAGGTCAAACGAGCCAACGACATGGTATTATAGGGGCTAAAAGCAAGGGTGTTGGATCGTCTCAAGCCCTATGACATGCGATGGGTCAAAGAATTTCCCTCGGTACTCTAGGGGCTAAGGACCTCTCCCAGCAGGGCAACCGGGCAGTCTCCTTTTATCCTGGTGTATGGCTCAGAGGCGGTCTTACCTACCGAGTTGGAATTCAGATCCCCAAGGATTCGGAAATACAAGGAGGACCAATCGGAGGAAAGCCGAATGGAAGACATCGACCGACTGGAAGTGGCCATGGACGTCGCCGCAATCCGGTCGGCTAGGTACCTCCAGGGATTACGTCACTATCACGATCGCAACGTACGGGGCCGTGCCTTCTCTAAAGGAGATTTGGTTCTAAGAAAGAATAAAAAAAGCGAGCACAAGCTCTCCCCAAGCTGGGAGGCTCCCTACATTGTTGACGAAGTAACACGCCCGGGGACTTACGGACTTAGGCGAGAAGACGGTGTCATCATCGGCAACACTTGGAATGTAGAGCAGCTACGTCTCTTCTATACTTAAACTCCCTACTCGATTATGTATTATGAATAAAGTTATTTCTACCTTATAGCTCAGTTGTTGCTCAACTAAGCAGTAAGCTGGGGGCTACACTTAATAAGTGTACGCTCGCACGCACACATTTTTTCGAGATGTCTTTTGCGACAATGTCCAATAAGTCCGAGTGCCCAAGCCCCGAACAGTGAAGCTTTGATCCTTTAAACAACGAACTCTAGTCACTCGAAAAGCATTTTCGGGGAAAAGGGCCATGAGCTGAGCCTCGACGCTCGGGGGTTGGACCAGTCGGGCAGAGTACTTAGCAAAGAGCGGATCAAGCCACTCGGACTAATTCGGAATCAACAAAAAAAAAGATAAGAGGCATTAGAATCAAGTGTCCCCATGTTGAGCTACGAGCTGTGCGTCACGACGGATGGGTACAGACACCACTCGGCCAAAGTTCATTCAAACCATGGTGCGCCCTAAGATGGGTTGATCTCCAATATCCTAATGGATATAGCTATGGTGCGCCCTAAGACGGGCTGATCTCCAGTATCCTAATGGATATATCTACGGTGCACCCCAAGATGGGCTGATCACCAGAATCCTAGTAATCATATTGGGTATCACCTGTGACATGCCCCATGTCGAGCCAATCGCACGTTACCGTAAGACGGAACCGGATGTTATGAATTGATTTTGAGTAATCGTCTCCGAGGGTATGCCCCATGATGGGTTATCAGCTGTGCATCATGGCAGTTGGATACAAGTACCATTCAGCCAAGACTTATTTAAATTTTTGTGCGCTCTAGGATGGGCTGATCACCAAGTATCCCAATGACTACATTGAGTATCACTTGGCATTTTCGACTGATGGAGCTTTATCAAGTTCTTCACAATTTCCTTGCCGATAACTAAGCACTCGGCATCAAAGGAGGACCAGTCGGGAAGCTGTGCCAAAAGACTAGGAGCACTCGGCATGAAGCAGGGCTCGGCTAACGGAAACCTGAGAGATGACAACTCAATTGTAAAGCACTCGGGGGCTATTGTGGAGTATATAGACCCCGGGTATTCACACGACAGGCCGCAAGGACCCACCAAGAGGGGGCATTCTAGGACGGCTGTAAGAGATCGGGTATTACTTGGACTCTTACCATTGTGCCCTACAAGAAAGGACAAAAGATGGTAACTAACTATTGTTAGGAAGGATATGATTGTATTCTGGAGATATAATCTCCAGAATGTAATCGATTAGGTATCCACCCTGTAACCGACTTGGATCCCTCAGCCCTCTACTTATATAAAGGGGGCAAGGGGTATAGGGAGAGAGATACAAACAAGAAAGACACAAAGAGCAAGCAACACACAATACATGAGATACATACTTCTCATAATCCCAGAAGATAGGACTAGGGTATTATCTCCTGAAGGACCATGTGGAGGTCCATCCTTGTTTGTGATGAGTATTTGACGTGTATTGAGCTTGGGTTGCTCAGGTTTGAGTTTGATTTGATTTGGATTTGAAATGGATTTTGAATTGAAAGCATTTTGTTTTGCGCCGGACTAAAGGAATCAAGAAACAGAGAGTTTCCCATTTGCGCTGGACCAAAGGAATCAAGAAATAGAGAGTTTTCCATTTGCGACAGACCAAGTTAGAAATGACCTTTTTTATTTGCGCCGGACCAATTGTTTGGTCCGTCATAAGTGACACCGGAACAAAGTTTCGGTCCGTCGTGAATGGCGAATTCTAGGGTTTAGTCTCCATGTACGCCAGACCGATTTTCTTTGGTCCGCCGTGAACGTGAAATTGATGTTTTTGTGTCGGACCAAGTTTTTCAATTAACTGAGAATTCGACGTGTACGCTGGACCAATTTTTCGGTCCGTCGTGAGTTACGCCGGACCAAAGTTTCGGTCTGGCGTGAACTACAAAATCCAGGGTTTAGTCCCCATGTACGCCGAACCAATTGTTTGGTCCGACGTGAGTGACATCGGACTAAAAAAGAGGGTTGTCGTAAATGCTTTGTGCTCTGTTGAGTTTTGACGAAAATTGAATATTTTTCTTAAGCAATGCTATGTGATGTGTTTTCCTTGTCTGTGATGGATGTAGGGCTCTGTTTGGTGGTCATGGTGAGGCAAAGGGAGGTCGGAACTAGGCAAGGGTTGCCATAGGTTCAAGATGGCCGGAGATGGAACCAATGCAGTTCAAGGAGACAAGGAGACAAAGTGTCTACTAATCTTGAGGATTTTTAGGTCTAGTAGACCAGGGAGTTGTTGGTGTTTAGAGCTAAAGTAGTGGTCATGTTAGATTCTATGAGAGGGTTGTTGAACTGATCACTTAAAGTTGCTTTGAGAAAGCATGTGTAAAAGTGAATCAGTGCAACCCATGTGAGAGAAAGTGTGGGATCAAATCTTGACCCTTGGAAGTTAGCTTAGGAATGAAGCAAGACATCCAAGGGTGGGAATTGATCCTAGAACACTATAAATAGAGGGGTAGGGGTAGCCTCCCCTGGTGCGTTTTTTAGAGAAGTTTTTGGTGCTCCTTTGAGCTTTGCCCACATGAAGTGAGGCTTTGTAAAAACTTCAAAGAAAATAAAATACAAAAATATTTTCATCATTTCTGAATTTAAATTCCGCATTTACATTATGTCTTTACATTACGCAATTTAAATTCAGTCTTTACATTACGCAATTTAAATTCAGTCTTTACATTCTCGCAATTTAAATTCCGCAAGTTGGATTTGCCTTCGCTCCTTCTACTTGCTTCTGGTTCTTATTTCCAAGGATGAGAGATTGATTGGATGAGTCTTCACTTAGATCATATCCTAATTTTCTAGTCAATCCTTGTTTCTAGTTTTGCGAGAAACCGATTTGTTATGCCTCCATTGATGAATCCTTATTTGATTGTGTTTTGATGAGTTTTATTTGTGACCTCTAGCTTGCTGTGACTTGTGGGAAGGTATCCAAGTTCATCTTGATCTTCAAAATTCCACGAGCAAGTCTAGATCACATATTTGCTCTTTCGCCCCAAGAGAGAGTTTTTGCTCTAGGATCTTTATTCCTTGCAAGAGAGGTTTCAGTTGGATGCTATTTGTCCGGTAGGTGAGGGAAGTTTTATTTTGGGATCATTCACCCCCTCTGATCGCCATTCTGATCTTTCAATTGGTATCAGAGCCAGTTTTGCTCTTTCATAGATCTTGACTGGTCTCAAGAGTCATGGCGACGGACAAATACTCTTCTAAGCCTCCAATTTTTGCTGGAGTTGATTATCCGTTCTGGAAGGTTCGGATGGAGACATACATCACTGCCCAGGGCTTTTCTATATGGCAGAAGGTGAAACACCCGTATGAGGTTCCGGCCGATGAGAACGTCAACGCCGCAAACATGGCTGACGTTGAGGCAAACGCTAAGGCCAAGAACCTCCTCATACAGGGACTTAGCCGCAGTGAGTATGACCGCGTCTCTCACCTACGATTGGCTCACGAGATCTAGGTAACCCTAAATGCTTACCATGAGGGCACCACTCAGATCAAGTCCGTGAGACAGGATCAATTCAAGTGTGACTACAACAAGTTTGAGCAGCACGCTGGTGAGAGCCTCGACTAGTGCTTTGCTCGTTTTGCAAAGATCCTCAGCAATCTTCGGTCAGTTGGTTGCTCATACACTGATTCGGAGAATGCGAGGCATTTTCTTAGAGCACTTGATCTGAGGATTTGGGAGATGAAGGTAACCACCATCACGGACCACACGGATTTGTCCACCTTGACTCTTGATGGGTTGTATTCCTGTCTCAAGACCCATGAGCTCGACATTGTCGCTCGTAGGACGAAATCCTAATCGATGGATTTGGTTACTGATCCCATCGGGTCTTCCTCTTCAGGCCCCTCACTTGACTTCTCTTTTGGTTTTCTCTCTCCGCTCTTTGCGATGTAAGCGATGACGTTCTGGAACAATTTCCAGAAAACGAGCTTTCTCTTGTCGCTCGAAAATTTTTGAACATTTACAAGAGGGTGAAAGATAGGAAGAGGAGTGGCAAGATCACTTGCTTTGAGTGTGGTGGCCCCAACCACATTCGGGCAAACTGCCCAAAGTTGGAGAAGGGAAAAAATGAACAAGGCGGTTCAAGCAAGAATGACTACATCGACAAGAACTACAACAAGAAGCTTCCAGCTCGCGAGTCGGCGCGAGAGAAGAAGCACCACAAGTTCGCCAGGAGCAAGAAACTCTTTCACCGCGTACTCGCCGCTCTGGACGATCTGGACCTCTCCGACATAGAGACATGGAGCGATGAGGATGAGGATGAACCCCAAGAGAAGGCGAAGAATGGCAATGACTTCTCCGGCATGTGCTTCATGGCCTCCAATGCCATGGAAGTACCCGACACCGAGCTGTACAGCGACACGAAGGAGGTACCTTCTTATGACCAGCTCAATGATGCTTTTGTCAAACTAGGAAATTTCATTCCAAGTCTAGAGCTAGGTGTTTGGATCTAGAGAAGGAAGTACGTACCTTATCTCGGGAGTTAGCTTCACTTAGATCTTATTCCTCCTGAGACTCTGATAGCTGTACTCTTTGCGATGCTTTGCTTGTGGAGTTGGAGAACCTAAGGACCCTACATGATAGTGTGGTTTCTGATCTTGAAGCTCTTAGGTCGAAGGATGCTAGCACATGCTCTGCTGATCCTATTCCTGCTGATGCTAGTTTTCTTCATGCTCACACGACCGCATCTTGTGAAAATTGCCCTAAATTTCTTGATGAAATTGATGCCATGAGCTCACACCTTAGGAAGCTTTCTGCTAGAAATGATGAACTTGAATCATATGCTTCTAAGGACCTAGTCAGCTCATGTGAGGGTTGTAAGCAACTAAAACTTGACAATGATTCTTTGACTGTCAACTGTGCTAAATTTGCTAAGGACTTACTAGTTATGTCACCAACCGGTTGCTTGTTGTGTGTTGGGGTTAAGGATGATGTGGACAAAGTCCACACTGAGCTTAGGAAGAAGCTAAAGGCCCAGGTTGGTAGAATTAGATATGCTCCCTGTATGTCTTGCGAGTCCCTCAAGATTGAGGCCTCTGTTTATAGGGAGATATTTGCTCGTGCTATTTGCTCCTCTCCATCTGGCTCTTCTTCTTCTACTCCTTCCCCCTGCTCTTCTTGTGCCTCACTTTTTCGAGAGTGCCAGTACCTTATGAGCACCCTCGAGAAATTTGTTGGAGGCAAGAAGAAGCTCAATCTCATCTTAGACCAATCCAAAATTAGTCGATTCAATCAAGGTCTAGGATTTGATTCCTTGGAGCACGCACGGGCGCATCCGCCTACTGTTGTGCATGCCTCCAAGAGTGGAGAGATTGTGGTTGCTCCTGAGACGAGCACCACTGTGTTCAGGTCAGCAGGTTTGGTTCACAGGATCTCTAACAAGAAGGATGCTGCTCGTGCTACTTTGGCCTCCAAGGCGAAGTATACATGCACCTTCTGTCAGAAGGATGGACACCTGGTTGACTTCTGTTTTAGACGTGCCAAGATCACTCGGCGTGAGCGTGTTAGTGCCCTTAGGGGTATTCAGGGTTATCCCCAGACTCTGAGTGCTTCTAGGGCACACACGGCTTCTAGGCAGGTTTCACAGTTGCCTGTTTTTGGACAACGTATGGGGCTTGGTTTTCAGGCTTCTTCTTCTAGTTTTCTCCCCAGAGCTGTTTTGAGTCAGTCTTTCCGCTGTCCTTATGATATCCCTCATTTTTCCCATCGAGGTGGATATTAGTGGTGTGAGCTTGCTTCCTCCAGCAGGAGGTCTGAGCAGCGTATTGTGGATGGTTTGGCCTTTGCACGTCGGCAAACCAACCTGGCACCTGCTCCCAGACGTTCTACTAGAGCTATCTCTAAGTTCATGAGAGTTGAGTCTAGGAGAGGTGCTAGATTACATTCTATTGCTCCTTTGATTGCTTCTACTTCTGCTCAGGTGACTCAGTATTGGGTTCCTAGATCAGCCTTGATCTGTCCTGGTACTGAGACATCTGTCTTTCGCTCTCATTGATTCAGGATCAAGGGACAGAGAAGGGGGAGGTTTAGCTCGTAGACTCCGGCTATTCACGTCATATGACCGGAGACTCCCATTGGTTTTCTTCCCTAGTCCGAGCTCCCGGTGATGAGGTGATCACTTTTGGGGATGCTTCTTCAGGTATAGTCATCGCTAAAGGTACCGTCCGCATTAGTGATCAGTTTGTCCTTAAGGACGTTGCCTTAGTGAGTAAGCTGCATTTCAATTTGCTTTCTGTTACTCAGCTTATCGATGACCATATCGAGGTAAGCTTTAAGTTTAGTGGCTGTAGAATCCTCGATTCTCATGGGGAGTTGATTTGCGGGTTCTCTCATTTTGGGAGTGTTCCGTGCTAATTTTTCTTCTTCTTCTCGAGACTCTCTCCATTGTCTTATTACTTCAAAGTCCCGTGATCTCTCCTTTTGGCATAGGAGGCTTGGTCACATTGGCTTTAATCATTTGACCCGAGTTAGCAGCCATGATCTCATTCGTGGTTTGCCCAAACTCAAGATGGTCAAAGATGTAGTATGCCCTCCTTGCCGACATGGCAAGATGGTTGTTGCTTCTCATCCCCCAGTCACCCAAGTGATGACTGATGCACCAGGATAGCTTTTGCATATGGACACTGTTGGTCCAGCTAGAGTACAGTCAGCGGGAGGGAAGTGATACATTCTTGTCATTGTCGATGAATTTTTGAGGTATTCTTGGGTCTTCTTCATGGCCTTGAAAGATGAGTCATTTTCTCATTTTATGGGTTTGGTTCATAGGTTGTCTCTTAAGCTCCGAAGTGCCTTACAAGCGATACGCATTGACAATGGCCCAGAGTTCAAGAACTCCTATTTTAGTAGCTTCTATGAAGAGTCAGCCATAGAGCATCAGTTCTCTTCTCCATACGTCCCTCAGCAAAATGGTGTAGTGTTGAGGAAGAACAGGACCCTGATTGAGATGGCCAGGATGATGCTAGATGAGTACAATACTCCTAGGAAGTTTTGGGCTGAGGCTGTAGCTACGGCATGCCATGTTGCCAACAGAGTCTTTCTTAGGGCACACTTGCACCACACTTCTTATGAGTTGAGATATGGGCGAAAACCTAGTGTATCTCTTTTTCGTGTTTTTGGTTGCAAGTGCTTCTTCTTGAAGTCTGGAAACCTAGATAAGTTTGAGTCACGCTCTTCTGACGGGATCTTTCTGGGTTACTCGACTTCTGCCTGTAGCTACAGGATTTGGGCTATAGAGTTGGGTAGGATCATAGAGACCTGTGAGGTGACCTTTGATGAGGCTAGCCTGTAACATCCCAATTTTTGCTTTTCCTGAATTTAAGTAAGATTTGGCACATTTGTGAATTTTTGGAATTTTTTGGGATTTATTTGGATTTATTTGGAATTTATTTGAATTTATTCCCTTTTCAAATAATTAAAGAATTTAATTTTGCAAATAAAATTTTATTGGAAATATTTTATTTGAGTCCAAAATGTTCCAAAATATTTTCTAGAATTTTTCTGGAATTTTTCTGAGTATTTTGCTATTTTTAATGAATTAAATGAATTTCTGGGAATTAATTTGAATATTTAATCGCTGGAAAAACCCAAACCGGGTTTTACTGTTCATTCGACCGGACCCGAGTCCGAGTCAGACTCGAGTCCGACCCGGACCCGACCGCGCCAAGCCGTCTCGGTCGAACCACGTAACCTAACCCTAACAGCGTGGCCGTTGGATCGAAATCCAACGGCCACGATTGAGCCACGTCGCCTGAGCCCGAGCCGACCGAGCCAGCCAGGTCTCCCGACCGAACCCGAGCCCAAACCGACGTGCCGTTGGATCTTGATCCAACGGTCCACATTGAGCCACGTCACCGAATCCTAATTGGATTCGGATTCCGCCGCCGCAACTGGGTGGACCTCGGTCTCCGCGCAATACACGGAAGCCGAGGCCCCTATTTAAGGCGCCGCCGCCACCGGGTAGCCGACTTCCGTGCGCACCCGTAGCACTAGACCACGTCGCCTGAGCCGCCGCTGTTCGCCCGCTAGAGCTCGCCGTAGTTGCGTTAGGTTTCCGCCGGGTTATTCGCCGTTTCCACCGCCGTCCGCCGCCGTTGAGTCCAGATACGGAACCGCAAGGACAAGCCACGTCGGAGGGTACCTTTCACCTCGCTGGAATCGCGCCCAAACGCCGTCGGGTGCGTCATCGTCCCCGTCTCCGGTGAACCAGCTCCGCCGCACGCCATCGCCGTCGCTCGAGCTCTCTCCACTGTCCGATCCAGATCCGAGGGCCCAGATTCGTCCACGTCACCACGGTAAAATCTCACGTTGTAGTTTCTAGATCTGTTTTCAAACGTTGGATCTAGATCCAACGGTTCAGATTGTGCTACGTAGCTAAAACCGCACCGTTCTTGGATAAATGACAGCCGTTAGATCTAGATCGAACGACTAGGGTTAGCCACGTTGTAAACTCTAGATTTGATCTTGACCGTCCGATCAAGATCGAACGGTCCAGATGGACCGAGCTGTTTCCTAAACGCGTGAAGCCAGATCCGATCTGGATCGTTGATTTTCAAATCAATGGCCGAGATCTAGCCACGTGGGCGGTAGTCTAACCGTCGCGGTCAGCGCGGTCGCCGCCCGGTCACCGCAGACGTCACGCGTGACGTCAGCGTGGGACCCACGCGTCAGCGGCTCAGCCGAACCACACCATGACGTCACCGCTGACGTCACGGTGGGGCCCAGCTGTCAGCCGTCCTCAGCCGTGCGTGATGGCGTCACTGCTGACATCATCCGAGGGGCCCACCTGTCAGAGGCACACGAGCCGTGGACTGGGTCCACGGTGGACCAAGCCAAACCGTGCGCCGGGTCCATGGACCTGAGGCGACGTGGCGGCCTCTGATTGGTCCACGTATCGTGCTGACGCAATAAATTATTTTCCGAAAATGAAATTATTTATTTAATTCGGTTTATTGATTTTAAATATAGATTCAAACTTCAAACGCTTATAACTTTTGCGTTTCAACTCCGATTTGGGTGGTTCAAATTTCTAAATTTTCATAAAAATGAGACCTACTCAAATATGAATTTTAATTAATTTTTTATTATGAATATTTCTCTGTTTATATTTAATTAATGTTTTCTTTAAATTTCAAATGATTATAACTTTTGCATTTTAACTCCGGTTTGGACGATTCCAGTTTCTAAAAATTTATAAAATTATGCTCTCTCTATTTATGGACTTAGTTTGGATGTTTGGACACTTTTGTGTACTGTTTATTTATTTATTAATATTTGCACGCTTTACGAGAAGACGTTGAAGTGCCCGAAGGCTTCGAAGGTGAAGTGTTGACCCAGGAGCCAGCTCAAGACCAAGAACAAGTACTCTTTGAAGGCAAGTTGTGCTTTGACCATATTGATCCCATTTTCAAATTAATTTGGTTTAAATTATTGCATGCTAGTTTAATTAGAAAATGCTTTAGTTAAACCGATGTAGTATGCTTAGCCTTACCACGTGAAATGCTTTGGACAATCAAAAGCTAATATTGACTTAATGAGATATTGAACCTGTTTTGAAGAAGTATCATGTGTTGTGATTGTCGATGGCACGTGGTGCATGGTAATCAACTGGGGGTTTGATAAATAGTTTTCGACCGGGGCATGTGGCAAGAATGATCGGTTGGGCCAGTTGTGGCACCGGGAACGTTGTTTTGGTTCTTCGGGTAGTCTTGCCCTGGTGACCCTAAGGACTTAACCTTGCAAGCCTTTGAACTGAGTCAAACGTGCAACCACATGTCTCAGAATGGGACGGACCTAGTTGATTAAGTTGCTAATAACGTGCACTGTGGGACCTCGGGGTGTCAACTATACCTTTTGTGTAGTTGTATGCGGGGAGCGTCTGGGGCTGCGGCAGTACCCATCTAACGGTTGATTGGCCTAAACTTCGCCTTCGCTAAGGGAAGGGTTAGTGTGCAATAACCGGGAGGCCCACTTGTCTTTGTTAGAAGTTTCCGAAAGACTTTGTTACGGACACTCGCCTTTGTGGTGTTTGGCTGTATCTTGTGGGTAAAGTGCATAACCTCTGCAGAGTGTAAAATCTATTCGAATAGCCGTGTCCGCGGCATTGGACATCGCTCGGGAATTACAGTCAACGGTTAGACTTTCTTGAAAATAACTTGGACTTGAAAGGTTTGGTTTGGTTTATTAATGATGTTGATGGAAATGTGGATTAGGAGTGGGAAGGATGTTTATTTAACTCCTGGAAAAGTTCTTGATCTTAAACTTGTTCCTACTGCTTTCGAATCTACTTATGTTACTTGTCGAATGCTGTTTTACTGCAAATATACCCTGAGCTATTCCTTTGTACTAAGCCATGCATGTAGTATATTAGTTGCATTTTGTGCACGACTTGCTGAGTACCAAGTACTCACCCTTGCCACAACACAATACTAGTTGAAGAAGAGTCCACACCAGCTTCGGAGGAGGAATTTCAAGAGGAACCGTCTAACTAGGGAGCGAGCCCAGTCAGTTGCCTGTGGTATACTGGATGGCGCCACGAAGTTATCTTATATTCCGCTGCAGTTATTTCTCTTTTAATAAGTTTTCGCCCTACATGGCGTATATTTGTAACTTGACCTTAAGGTCGAGCAACCAGCTTGGTTAACTAATTAAGGTACCTCATTATTTCGTTGAGTATGATTGTGATATTTACCAATGTTGAGACTGTGTGCACTAGCGCGTTCCTGGACTAGTGCTGAATACACAGAGGGTCCGGATTTGCAAATTCGGGTCCCGACAGAGGTGGTATCAGAGCCATACTGACTGTAGGCTCACCCATAATTAGATTGGTCGTAGTGAGGATAAAACCTATTTTCTAAAGATAAAATTTGTCAAGATAATGAATGAATTCTCGACTTACCCCTTTTTTCCTTGTTCATACCCTTGCTGAGTTCTTTTTGTCTTCCACATTGATTTTAAAATGTTGCGTTCTTACGCGAGCGTCTTTTGACAGATGATGATGAAGAACAACTACGCCGAGCGTGAAGGTGGCTATGCTGCCGAGTTGTGGTGTATGCTTCAGTTTCTTGGAGGTTTTGAGAGACCGCTCTACCGAGGGACTACACTCGTGCAGGCAGGATTGGTCATAGGATGGGACGTCAGGATCACGGTGCATGCCCGAGAGAAGACGAAGTTCAGCCGCCCTTTCCACTTCACCGCCAGGAGGTCTACCTTTGATATGGGAATCCAGGAGGTGTCACGTCGAGCAATGCAGCAGATCGCTCGCACCTACTCCAGGGAGCTGGAAGGCACAATATTCCGTCACCACCCACGCCGAGACAGCGGAGCTCAGCGGAAGCCGATAGAAGATGAGGATGCTACCGTCACTCACTTAGCCAGATTCGTCGCCGCTCAGGAGGAGCTTATCGATGACACGATTCAGGATGCAACAGATTACTGCCCACGCCACTACTGATCAGAATAATCAAATCAATCAGGGACAATGCCAGAATTCAAGACTGTCAGAGTTCATGAGGACTCATCCACCCACTTTCTCTGGGAATGCCAATCCGTTGGAGGTCGATGATTGGCTAAGGTCAATAGAAAGGAAGCTACACATTGCCCAATGCATGAGAAATGAGAAGGTACTCTACGCTTCTCATCAGTTGGAAGGGACCACCGTAGAATGGTGGGAGAACTTCTGCACCACGCGGGAGAACCCTCAGGACATCACTTGGGAGGAGTTTACCACTGCATTTCGTTAGTATCACGTGCCGGAAGGAATTATGGACCTCAAGAAGGAGGAGTTCAGAGCACTGAAGCAAGGTAATCAGCCGGTGGCCGAATACCTGAATAAGTTCACACAACTTGCACGTTACGCACCTGAAGACGTAGCGACAGATAAAGCCAGACAGTCTCGCTTTATGAAGGGACTTAACTCAGGACTGCAGGTGAGACTGATCACCCACACCTTTCTAGATTTCCAGGAGCTTGTGAACAAGACGCTTATTCTTGAAGATAAGCGCAAGGAACTGGATGAAAACCGGAACCGAAGGATGCAACAGCAGGGATCGCGTCAGGGAGCACATCAACGCTTGAGGGTTGCGCCAAATCAGTTTTTCAGATTCCAGTCGTAGAATGCAACAAGGACATCGTCACCAGCGTCAAGACCCGCCAACCAGAGTTATCAGACCCTAGCTCCAGCCAGAAATGCCGCTTCAGGCAGTCAACAGGGGACAGTGAGACGCTGCTACAGATGCAACGAGCCAGGGAACTTCTCCAACAGTTGCCCCAAGAAGACAGCAGGAGTGACTCCAATCCGCTTCAATCTGGGATCCACACCAGCCAGGACGCCTGCACCAGGAGCAAACCGTGGGACAGCACAGCCAGGAGCCCGCCCCAAACTGTGGTGAGAGGCCGAGTCAACCATGTCACCGCAGAGGCACTCCAGAATGCCACGGACGTCGTGCTGGGTAAGTTACTTGTCAACTCAGTACCTGCAACATTTTTGTTTGACTCTGGAGCTTCGCATTCATTTGTTTCTCAAGACTTTGCTGCTAAAAATGATTTGGAGATTGCAAGACTTAAATGCATGCTTTTAGTTCAAACCTCTGGTTCCGAACTCCGAACTAAAGTAGGATGTTCTGGGGTGAGAATATTAATAGGTGGGGTAGAATTCCTAGCGAACCTTATTATATTTGAAACCCAGACCTTAGATGTTATTTTGGGAATGGATTGGTTGTCCAAGCACAAGGCTGTGCTAGATTGTGGACGAAGAATTATCTCAGTTGAGAGCCCATGTGGAAGGAAAGTGAAATTTCAAGCTATCGCCGTTAGAGATGGATAGTTGATGGTTAACAGTGCGAAGGCGATCAGCATAGAAGATGTTTCAGTCGTGAATGAGTATCCAGATGTCTTTCCTGAAGATCTACCTGGTATGCCGCCAGACAGAGACATAGAGTTTGTGATAGAGCTTGTACCTGGTACAGCACCGATAGCAAAGAGACCCTATCGGATGTCCACCAAAGAATTGGTAGAGATGAAGAAGTAGTTTGAAGAGCTAATGGAGAAAGGATTCATCAGACCAAGTTCGTCGCCGTGGGGAGCACCGGTTCTGTTCGTCAAGAAGAAGGATGGGAGCTTCAGGATGTGCATCGACTATCGTGCACTCAATGAAGTCACCGTGAAGAATAAATACCCGCTACCTAGGATCGATGATCTGTTTGACCAGTTGAGAGGAGCTGGAGTTTTCTCCAAGATTGATCTGAGATCGGGATACCACCAGTTGAAGATCAGATCAGAGGATATTCCGAAGATCGCGTTTTCGTCCAGATACGGACATTACGAGTTCTGATTATGTCCTTCTGGCCTGGATTTAATGCGCCAAAGATATTTCATGAATATGATGAACAAGGTGTTCATGGAATATTTGGACAAGTTTGTGGTTGTATTCATAGATGATATCTTAGTCTACTCCAAGACAAAGGATGAACATGCAGAGCACTTGAGGTGAGTTTTGGAAAAGCTGAGGGAACAGCAACTTTTCGCCAAGTTTAGCAAGTGTGACTTTTGGAAGGACAAGGTGGAGTTCCTCGGACATGTAATGATCGCAGAAGGAGTCGCCGTTGATCCAAGCAAGGTAGAAGCTGTGTTACACTGGGAGCAGCCAAAGATCGTGACCCAGATTTGTAGTTTCCATGGAATGGCAGGTTACTACTGCCGCTTCATTGAAGGCTTTTCGATAATTGCGAGACCTCTCACGCAATTGTTGAAAAAGGAGAAGAAGTTTGCATGGACGCCGGAGTGCGATAAAGGTTTTCAAGAGCTGAAGAGGCGATTGACATCAGCGCCGGTGCTAGTTCTACCGGATGTTAATCAAAGCTTTGATATTTATTGTGATGCATCGCGCCAAGGACTTGGATGTGTGCTGATGCAGAACGGAAAGGTCGTCGCTTATGCATCAAGGCAATTGAGGCCACACGAGGAGAATTATCCGACGCATGACCTAGAGCTAGCTGCCGTAGTGCATGATTTGAAGTTGTGGCATCATTACTTGATTGGAAACAGATGTGAAGTATACACGGATCATAAGAGTCTTAAACACATCTTCACCCAATCAGACCTGAACATGAGGCATATGAGATGGTTAGAGTTGATCAAGGATTATAATGTTGGAATCCATTACCATCACGGAAAGGCCAACGTGGTGGCCGATGCCCTGAGTCGGAAAATCCATACCATGAACATGTTGATAGCCACGAGTCAGGATGAGCTATGTGAGGATTTCCAGAGAATGCAGATTGAAGTAGTACCAGAAGGATTCTTGGCCGCATTAGAAGTAAAGCCTACCCTAGAGGATCAGATCCGAGAAGGACAGAAGGATGATGACAAGATCCGTAGGATTAAGTCCAAGATGGACGAGGGCAAGGCAAAAGACTTCAAACTGGACGAGCAAGGCACGTTATGGATAAAGGATCGAATTTGTGTGCCAAACAAGAAGGAGCTGAAGCAGTTGATCCTAGAGGAAGCCCATGACTCCAAGTATTCAATTCATCCGAGAAGTGCCAAGATGTATCAGGATTTGAAGGAAAGATTCTGGTGGCCGAGCATGAAGCGTGAGGTTGCCGAGCATGTTGCGCTGTGCAACATATGCCAGAGAGTCAAGGCAATGCATCAGAGGCCAGCAGGACTGCTGCAGCCGTTAAGGATACCTGAGTGGAAGTGGGAAGAAATCGGAATGGACTTCATTACCGGTTTGCCGAAAACTCAGGGTGGATATGACTCCATATGGGTTATAGTGGACCGCTTGACTAAGGTCGCCCATTTTATTCCCGTAAAGACCACCTATTCGGGAGATAAGTTAGCCGAGTTATACATGACCATGATCGTCTGTTTGCATGTAGTGCCGAAGAAAATTGTATCGGACAGAGGTACCCAGTTTACCTCGAGGTTCTGGAATAAGCTGCATGAAGCCATGGGGACCCGTTTGAATTTTAGTACAGCGTATCATCCGCAGACGGATGGATAGACTGAAAGAGTTAATCAGATACTGGAAGATATGTTAAGAGCGTGTGCGTTGGCTTATGCTACCTCTTGGGATAAAATTTTGTCGTATGCTGAGTTCAGCTACAACAATAGCTATCAAGCAAGTCTACAAATGTCACCTTTTGAGGCACTATACGGTCGACCCTATCGAACACCGTTGAACTGGAATGAGACAGGTGAATGCCATGTCTTTGGGCCGGACATTCTTCAAGAAGCCGAAGAACAGATTGCCATGATCCGAGAAAGATTAAAGATAGCTCAGTCAAGACAGAAGAGTTACGCTGATAACCGTCGCCGAGACCTGAGTTTTGAACCAGAAGATTTCGTGTATCTCAGAGTTACGCCACTCAACGGAGTTAAGAGATTCCATGCCAAAGGAAAACTCGCGCCGAGATATGTTGGACCATTCAAGGTTCTCAGCCGCAGAGGTGAAGTTGCATATCAGCTAGAGTTGCCGCAGTCGTTGGCAGGGGTACATGACGTGTTCCACGTGTCCTAGCTGAAGAAGTGTCTTCGAGTACCAGATGAGCAGACACCGTTAGAGTCGATAGGACTGCGAGAGGATCTAACTTACAAGGAACACCCTGTCAAGATTTTGGACACCATGGATCGAGAGATGAGAAACAAGTCAACCCGTTTCTACAGAGTTCAATCGAGCAACCATGCAGAGAGTGAAGCAACTTGGGAGCGCGAGGAGGATTTGAAGAAAGAATTTCCAAACCTATTCTTTAGTAAGCCCTGAATCTCGGGGACGAGATTCTGTTAAGGGGGGGAGGTTTGTAACATCCCAATTTTTGATTTCATGAATTTAAATAAGATTTGGCACCTTTGTGAATTTTTGGAATTTTCTGGGATTTATTTGGAATTTATTTGAATTTATTCCCTTTTCAAATAATTAAAGAATTTAATTTTGCAAATAAAATTTTGTTGGAAATATTTTATTTGAGTCCAAAATGTTCCAAAATATTTTCTAGAATTTTTCTGGAATTTTTCTGAGTATTTTGCAATTTTTAATGAATTAAAAGAATTTCTGGGAATTAATTTGAATATTTAATCGCTGGAAAAACCCAAACCGGGTTTTACTGACCCGAGTCCGAGTCAGACTCGAGTCCGACCCAGACCCGATCGCGCCAAGCCGTCTTGGTCGAACCACGTAACCTAACCTTAACAGCGTGACCGTTGGATCGAAATCCAATGGCCACGATTGAGCCACATCGCCCGAGCCCGAGCTGACCGAGCCAGCCAGGTCGCCCGACCGAACCCGAGCCCAAACCCCCGTGCTGTTGGATCTTGATCCAATGGTCCACGTTGAGCCACGTCACCGAATCCGAATTGGATTCGGATTCCGCCGCCGCAACTGGGTGGGCCTCGGTCTCCGCGCAATACACGAAAGCCGAGGCCCCTATTTAAGGCGCCGCCACCGCACCGCCACCGGGTATCCGACTTCCGTGCGCACCCATAGCCCTAGACCACGTCGCCTGAGCCGCCGCCGTTCGCCCGCTAGAGCTCATCGTAGTTGTGTTAGGTTTCCGCCGCGGTTATTCGTCGTTTCCGCCGCCGTTGAGTCCAAATCCGAAACCGCAAGGACAAGCCGCGTCGGAGGGTACCTTTCACCTTGCCGGAATCGCGCCCAAACACCGTCGGGAGCGTCGTCGTCCCCGTCTCCGGTGAACCAGCTCCGCCGCACACCATCGCCGTCGCTCGAGCTCTCTCCACCGTCCGATCCAGATCCGAGGGCCCAGATTCATCCACGTCACCACGGTAAAATCTCATGTTGTAGTTTCTAGATCTGTTTTCAACCGTTGGATCTAGATCCAATGGTTCAGATTGTGCCACGTAGCTAAAACCGCACCGTGCTTGGATAGATGACAGCCATTAGATCTAGATCGAACGGCTAGGGTTAGCCACGTTGTAAACTCTAGATTTGATCTTGACCGTCCGATCAAGATCGAACGGTCCAAATGGACCAAGCTGTTTCCTAAACGCATGAAGCCAGATCCGATCTAGGCCGTTGATTTTCAAATCAACGGCCGAGATCTAGCCACGTGGGCGGTAGTATAACCGTCGCGGCCACGGCCGCCGCCGCCGCCGACGCCACGCGGACGCCGGCGTGGGACCCACGCTCGGCCACCAACCGTACCATGACGTCACCGCTGACATCATGGTGGGGCCCAGCTGTCAGCCGTCCTTAGCCATGCGTGATGACGTCACTGCTGACGTCATCCGAGGGGCCCACCTGTCAGAACCACACGAGCAGTGGACCGGGTCCACGGTGGACCAAACCAAACCGTGCGCCAGGTCCATGGACCCAAGGTGACGTGGCGGCCTCTGATTGGTCCAGGTGTCATGCTGACGCAATAAATCATTTTTCAAAAATGAAATTATTTATTTAATTCGGTTTAGTGATTTTAAATATAGATTCAAACTTCAAACGCTTATAACTTTTGCGTTTCAACTCCGATTTGGGTGGTTCAAAAGCTAATATTGACTTAATGAGATAATGACTTAATGAGATATTGACTTAATGAGATATTGACTTAATGAGTATGCTTAGCCTTGCCACGTGAAATGCTTTGGACAATCAAAAGCTAATATTGACTTAATGAGATATTGAACCTGTTTTGAAGAAGTATCATGTGTTGTGATTGTCGATGGCACGTGGTGCATGGTAATCAACTGGGGGTTTGATAAATAGTTTTCGACCGGGGCATGTGGCAAGAATGATCGGTTGGGCCAGTTGTTGCACCGGGAACGTTGTTTTGGTTCTTCGGGTAGTCTTGCCCTGGTGACCCTAAGGACTTAACCTTGCAAGCCTTTGAACTGAGTCAAACGTGCAACCACATGTCTGTAATGGGACGGACCTAGTTGATTAAGTTGCTAATAACGTACCTGTGGGACCTCGGGGTGTCAACTATACCTTTTACAGAGTTGTACGGGGAGCGTCTGGCTGCGGCCAGGTACCCATCTAACGGTTGATTGGCCTAAACTTCGCCTTCGCTAAGGGAAGGGTTAGTGTGCAATAACCGGGGAGGCCCACTTGTGCTGTTAGAAGTTTCCGAAAGACTTTGTTACGGACACTCGCCTTTGTGGTGTTTGGCTGTATCTTGTGGGTAAAGTGCATAACCTCTGCAGAGTGTAAAATCTATTCGAATAGCCGTGTCCGCGGCATTAGACATCGCTCGGGAATTACAGTCAACGGTTAGACTTTCTTGAAAATAACTTGGACTTGAAAGGTTTGGTTTGGTTTATTAATGATGTTGATGGAAATGTGGATTAGGAGTGGGAAGGATGTTTATTTAACTCCTGGAAAAGTTCTTGATCTTAAACTTGTTCCTACTGCTTTCGAATCTACTTATGTGTCGGGACCCCGAATTTGCAAATCCGGACCCTCTGTGTATTCAGCACTAGTCCAGGAACGCGCTAGTGCACACAGTCTTAACATCGGTAAATATCACAATCATACCAAACGATACCAATAAAGTACTTTATTTAAATAACCAAACTGGTTACTCGACCTTATGGCCAAGTTACAAATGTATGCCTCGCAAGGCGAAACTTATTCAGAGAAAAATAATAGCAGCGGAAAATCAAATAGCTTCGTGGCGCCATCCAGTATACCACAGGCAATCGACCGGCTCGCATCCCTAAGTAGACGGATCCTCTTGGAATTCCTCCTCCAAAGCTGGCGTAATCTCCTCTTCAACTGATATTGTGTTGAGGCAAGGGTGAGTACTTGGTACTCAGCAAGTCATGCACAGAATGCAAGCTAATATACTACATGCATGGCCTGGTACAAAGGAATAGCTTAAGGTATATTTGCAGTAAACAGCTTTTGACAAGTAATATAAGTAGATTCGAAAGCAGTAGAAATAAGTAAAGCATAAATAACTTCTCAAGAAATTTAATAAACATTTTCCCCATCCTAGACCACATTTCCATCATCTTCATTGTTAAACCAAACCAACCTTTCAAACCAAAGTTATTTTTGAGAAAATCTAACCCTTGACTGTAATTCCCGAGCATTGTCCAGTACCGTGGACTCGGCTATTTAAATAGATTCTACACTCTGCAGAGGTTATGCACTTTACCCACAAGATACAGTAAAACACCACAAAGGCGAGTTCCCGTAACAAAGCCTTTCGGAAGCCTCAAACAACACAGGTGGTCCTCTCCGGTTCGTGCTCTACACCATCCCTTCCCTTAGCCAAGGCGAAGTATGGGACCAACACACCGTTAGATGGGTATCTGGCCACAGCCACGATACGCCTCCCCGCACAATCACACAAACGGTGTAATTGACACCCTGAGGCTCCACAAGTGAGTCCTTAGCGACTTAGTCAACTAGGGCCGTCCCATTCCAGCCATGTGGTTGCAAGTATGACCCAGTTCAAAGGCTTGCAAGGTTAAGTCCTTAGAGTGACCAGGGCAAGACTACCCGAAGAACCAAATCAACATCCCCAATGCCACAACTGGCCCACCTGATTACTCTTGCCACATGCCCCTGGCCGAAATCGCTTATCAAACCCCAGTTGATTACCATGCACCACGTGCCATCAACATCACATGATACTTTTCCAAAACAGGTTCAATATATCATTAAGTCAATATTAACATTTGATTGTCCAAAATCATGTTATGAGCACGTAGCAGGTCTAAGCAGTTTACTACAACGGTCTAAACCCATGTTGGCAATTTAATAATATCCAACTAGTAATCCACAACTAGGGTGTCAAAGGATCATGGCACATACTTAAGTAATCAAGGTGTCATATAGCAAATTGGTATTTATCTAACCCCCAGGTTTAAACAAAGTATTTTTCTAATTGAACTAGCATGCAATAGTTTAAATCAAAATAGATTTCGAAATAGGATCAACATGGTCAAAGCACAACTTGCCTTCAAAAAGTACTTGTTCTTGGTCTTGAGTTGGATCCTGAGTCAATACTTCTCCTTCGAATCCTTCCGGCACTTCAACGTCTACTCGTAAAGCGTGCAAATAGCAAATACACAAATAAACAATAGGCAAAAAGTATCCAAACATCCAAATAAAATCCATAAACAGAAAGAACATAATTTTGTGGATTTTTAGAAACTGAATCACAAATTCGGAGTTAAAACGCAAAAGTTATGATTATTTAAAGTTTAAATAATCAATTAAATAATTTTACAGAGAAAAACTTTAGTCCAAAAATTTAATAAAATTCATATTTAGGTAGATCTCAATTTAATACAAATTTAGAAATTTGAATCACTCAAATCGGAGTTGAAACGCAAAAGTTATAAGCGTTTGAAGTTTGAATCTAAATTTGAATCAATATTTCGAATTAATAAATCATTTTCTTTTCGAAATTAATTACTGCGTCGGCATGGACACGTGTCACTCCTGATTGGCTGGTCGACGTCGGTGGCTCATGGGCTCACCACGGCGCAGTTCGGTCCACGGTGGACCCGGCCCACGGCTTCGGGTGAGTCGACATGTGGGACCACTCGGGTAGCGTCATCGCCGACGTCGGCGGGCTCACCACGGTCGACAGTGGGTCCCACCGATGACGCCATGGGTGACGTCCACGGCATCGCCGCCGACACGCGGGCCCGCGTGTCGCTGACCACGCCTGCCGCGTGGGCGCGGCGGCTCGGCTTCCTGGACGCGTGGCACAATCGTGGCCGTTGGTTTGAAATCCGACGGCTAGGATTGAGTTTGGCCTCATGTGCTTGGGGCGCACGTGACTGATCGTGGGCCGTTGGATCTTGATCCAACGGTCCAGATCCAATCTAACCTGGTGCAGTTCTTGATACGCGGCGCAACCTAAGCCGTTGGATCTAGATCCAACGGTTGGGATTAGATCTAGGATTTTCAACGGGGAAACTCACCGAGGTGACGTGGCACGATCTAAGCCTTTGGATCTTGATCGGACGGTTGGTGGAGCTCGGGGTCGGCGATGGCTTCACGGCGGAGTTGCGGCTGCCGGCGCTGAGGACGGCGACCACCCAAACGGCGGTTGGGGCGTGCTCCGGCGAGATGGATGGTGTCTTGGTGCGCTGGCTTCGGGTTTCAATCTGGGGTCAATGGCGGCGAGGACGGCGACGGCGCGCGGCGAGGCAAGGACTGCGGGCGGCGCTTCACGCAACTACGGCGAGCGAGTCCGGCGAACCTACGGCGGCTAGAGCTCGGCGGGTTAGGGCAAGAAGTGCGCGGGGTCACGGCGGTCCTCGGGGTGCGATCCGGGCATTAAATAGCCTCGGCGTCCGTGCGGAAGACGGAGACCTAGTTCTTCACGGCGGCGGGTGCGGCGGCGGAGTCCGGCTCGGACTCGGCGAAGACGACGACGCTCAGCCGTCCACGTGGCGCGATCAACGGCCACGATCGCACGGCACGAACGGGTTCGACTCGGTCTCGACTAGGGGCGACGTGGCGCAATCACAACCGTTGGATCTTGATCCAACGGTCGCGTGGCTAGGGTTCGCGGCGGGTTCGGCTCGACCACGTGGCTCGGTCGGACTCGAACTCGAAGTCTGACTCGGGCTCGATCGGATGAACAAGAATCAATCTTGAGTTGATTTTCCAGCGATTTAATATTTAAAATAATTCCCGATAATTCATTTAATTCATTAAAAATAACAAATGACTCTAAAAATTCAAAAATTCGAAAATATTTTGGAACATTTTGGACTCAAATAAAATATTTCCAACAAAATTTTATTTGCAAAATTAAATTCTTTAATTATTTCAAAATGGAATAAATTCAAATAAATTCCAAATAAATCCAAATAAATTCCAGAAAATTCCAAAAATTCACCAAAGTGCCAAACCACACATGAATTTAAGGAAAGCAAAATTTTGGGGTGTTACATTATGTTACTTGTCGAATGCTGTTTTACTGCAAATATACACTGAGATATTCCTTTGTACTAAGCCATGCATGTAGTATATTAGTTGCATTCTGTGCACGACTTGCTGAGTACCATGTACTCACTGTAACACCCCATAAATCTAAACTGTTGTATAAGAAAAATTCGACAGCATTTCCCCTAAAACAGGATAATACGGAAGCAATTCATAAAAACAAGGTCCATGATAAGCAATTCAAATAGGAATAATATCACGACATCAATACTAGAGACAACAAGTCTAAATCAACCATAAACATAACACATCTCTAAAGGGACAACCATAAACGAGAACAAGTTTAAAGGGAACAACAATGGGTCTATTTGTAATAAAATTTCATCCAACTAATGAATTATTTAAAGCACTAGATCATGTGAGTCATGATGACATCAGAAAATTTATTGTGTTGCTAGCCCACCCTTCATGCTTACGACTCACGTGCGCTACCTGAAAACATCAAAATAGCAAGTAGTGAGATTGGGTAATCTCAGCAAGCGGAACAACTAATACAAATAACACATCCACCATATATCTAGCATTCCGCATTCCTCATATACAATACCACATTAAAGAGTCCACACCACTTCAGTAAAATGCATATGATTGATGCAGATGCTTATGCCATGTTCCTCCTCACCGTGCCCTTTCTCAGGAACACACGGTGTCAGACGGCATTTGCCGCAAGACGCTGGCGTCGACAAACTTCCAATGCATGATTATGGAGTTAATGCTTCATGCATGAATTCATTCATAACCCCTCTCACTGAGTCCACATGTTTGCATATCATCATATAGCATGGATAGAAAGCAAATATCATAGAGATGAAATGTTTAGACAATTCATCCGGTAAACAACATCATTCTTCACCTTACTCATGATTCATAGCTAAACCACAACATCACAATGCCAGTCAAGATATTGCAATTCTCAAAGCAAGTGATTAAACCATGTATGATTGCTGTAATTGGAGTTTATAGTGAAGGCGCAGCAAACAACAATGTATAGCTTAACAATACAACTACTTCCACTTGCCTTTACCGACGTAGATGACGAATCTAGTTGCGTACAGAAGGGGCACCACCTGAACAAGCATACTTTCAGTATATAATAACATCACAATTGATCACACAATTCAAACACGCGTTTCCTACAACCCGTTCCCCTTTTAAGCACCGAAAACCCCGATCTGTCCGGATCGAACAGCAACACCCTCTCTTCCCAATTTCGTATCTTTTTTCTATTGTTCATAAAAATACAAAAAAATTACAGTAGCTATATATTGACGAGGTCTACAACTTTCATGAAGGTCACAAATTTCAATTCCACTGTTAAATATGCCTAAACAACCGTCCAACACAGTGGACGAAATCTGTTTCCAGATTCTGTTCGTCATCTTCCAACAGAGATAACTCTCAGACCAACGACCCAAAAATTCTGAAAAAATTACATAAGCTAGGTATCAATGTTATCTACAACTTTCTAGTTATAGGTTTTTGCAGGAAAAATCATCTATACCACGTAAAACGCAAAACAATCCGCGCTGCACAATCTCCCTTTCCAGAAACAGCACCACGTGAACAACTACCCTTCTCCCCCATCAAAATCCATCCAAACCAAACACCACTAGATCTAATACCCTCCTAATCCCTAGGTAGAACAGGGGTAAAAGATTGGAAATTTTACCTTGAGTTCTCCCTTGAGAACCCACAAAGATTGCGCGACGATCCCCGAAACGGAAATATGCTCGTCCTCCACGCCTCCACGGATCCTCTTCTCGTTTTCTCCTTCGCGTTTCGTGGCGGATCTTGAGCCACCACGCAGGGGGAGGAAGAGGAGGGGTGGTGCGGCTGCTAGGGGAGGAAGGGGGAGGCGCCCTAGGGTTGCAAAGGGTGGGGCGCCACCCCTCTTGAGGGAAAGGTGGGCCGGCCCACTAGGGCGTGGGGAGGGAGGGGTGGGAAGGGAATTCCCGGCCCAGGCCCAGGTTGCCTCAGCCCAGCTAAAACTAGCCCAAAACTCCAATTTCTAATATTAATTGCAGCATAAAACTCAATTATTTCATCTCCCAACATTTCCCTCATTCCTTCCAAAATCGAAACAAGGGAGAAAACCCCCCTACGGTAATCTCCCAAATTCTAAGGCATCACACTCTCCCCTCCTTAAAAGGATTCGTCCCCGAATCAAAGACACACCAAAATCAACAACAAAGTCCCCAAGGGACAAAAGACTTCTTTACAACACAAAACAATCACACAAAGACTCAAACCGGAGCAAACGACAAACGAGTTCTCAAAACCAACACTAGCGAGAAAATGTTGATTTAGCTCAACAGAGTGCAACCTCTCACGGTTCCACCTTCACTTCAATTCCCAAATAGACCATGAAAGAAAACGGTCTCGCACTCCTTAATCCAACTACTCTCCAGAAGAAAACGGTACCAGTCTCTAGAACCCTCTTCATCTCCCACGCACAAACGTGTTTTCACACCACAACCCCTCTACTGTGGTTCGCCGTATTCAAGACGACGACAAACCAGGTGAGACATACACTCCAAGACCACCAGCTATTTGAACAAACGAGGTTAGAACCTTGCAAAAAAATTGATCTTCAACAAAAACCCAATACCCAACACTACCACCAAAAGGAAAGGCCTACTTTACAACCAGGGTCCTTAAACCCGCAAGAGACAGTAACAACCGAACAAAATCGCTATGGTTGACACAACCTCGCTCAACCTCTGCGACAGAAAGGTCCAATACACTCTGAAAAGGAAAAACAATTACTAGCAACCACCAAGTGGTCCACTAATAATTTAAACAGCCCCACCTAGGTACACATCAATGACCCAATTCTCCAAGAAGGTTTGGATTGAGTCATACACAACCTTCCTTTACTCTTCACTTTTAAACTGTTTACGATCATCTACTAGCAACATCTAATATCTTAGGTCATTACCAACCCACACTAAATTCCTCTTTCTTAGAAGGTTTCGCCCTCGCATTCTTCCTTTCAAAGAATCAGAACCAAGGGTAGAATCATTGAGGAAGCTCAACCAAGACCCATGATTCCCAAATGATTCATATCCAACAACTCGAACTCCAAAGCGCTAAAAGCCACTTTGGAAAGAATTCGGCAACAACCCAAGAGTACTCATTTTATTTTATTTTATTTTTCTAAGCCAAGATGCAAAGAAAGCTCAGATCTCTTACACCACAACCAACATATCAGAAGATATTTGTTCTTACTTCCCGTACTAGAAGGCAATTGAAATCTCGATTCAGGACATGCATGCAGCTTTCCAAGAGCACTCCGGATTAGTCATATATCCATATATGACTTTCTCACCGACCTGGCTCAACGACTCTTTTATCATTTAACATCTATAGACAATGTCATGTTTACTCTTCACCATTCATTCATCATGTAACAACACTATCGAATAGTCATTTACAAGACGACTTCTTCCTCTGTAACACATGAATGAAACTCGAATAACATCGAGGATTGCGCCAATTCATATAAACTATGCTCGGCAGATAGTTAATAAAGAAGGCACCACATCGTATCAAAACCCACCAATGATAGAAAGCTAAACTTGCAAAACATCGCATTTTAACCAAAATCAACATTTTGGAAAAGAACATCGACTCCAAAGTCAAACATCTGCACACACAACCGCCACAATTTTTTTTTTCGAAAGAAAGGGAAACTCATTCCCAAAAGAGAACTCTTCACTAACCAAATTCACTTATGAAACCCTCATATAATCCACCTTTTTGAAGCACTCGCAAACGTCACACACATCATGCAAATAAATCCAACTCTAGTCAAAAAGAGTTACAAATTAAATCTCAAGAGTTTCCAACACAACCCACTATGTCCATCTGCTTACTTTAAAATTAATTCCAAAGATAATTCAGTCTGACATAAAGGCGCGATCCACTCAAAGACTTTTGGGTGTAAATCCATACTCATAGTGCAAACTAAACAAGTTAGCCAAATCCAAAGGTTGGCATTAATTACTACGAGTTTTAGGGAAACTCTGAAACACAACAGAAGAAACACTTCGACCAAAAGTATTCAACCAAAATAGCAACCAACCAAACCAGTCCAAACGGTTTTAGACATAGGCTCAGGATGAAAGCCACCATATCTAGTATTCCACTATACTTACCATTTAAGCATTCAATATATACTATTTTCTCATCGAGAAGCCTCAATATAATTCACCCAAAAGCTACATAACCAATTCTTTCTCTAGTTACCTTTCCCAACATTTATAAATACAGTTTATGATGATTAACAAAACGGCTTCCATTCTATACTACCTCATCATGATCCCCACAGACCAACACATCATATAACAATGTATTCTATATTTCAAACATAGTACTTCAACAGATACTTAAGCATGATCAACGTATCAATTTTATACCATCCATACATCAACATCTTGACAATTAAAACTCTTGTTCAATCAATAAAATGACTTCAACCAATAAGTATTATCTCTACAAGATAAAATTCGTAAACAGGATTCTAAGACATGCATTCATTAAGGTTAAAATCTTGCATCATGATTGTTATCCAATGTTCATCCCATCACAACATGTACTCGACATAATTCTACAGTTTTACACTTTTCTCTATTGCATCAATGGTTTCCAACAATTAACAACCCTACCAAGTCATCAATAACAACAAATGGGCATAATCATCAACCAACAACATTACTTTTGGCTACCCTATACATAGGTGATAACAAAATTACCACCACACAACATACTAGTAGGTTGCAACAACGTAAATAGCAATTCTAATCAACTTCCAAATTAAAGTCGCTAGTCAACACGATTAAATTTTCTCTATTAATCCGTTAGATTAGAACATCTTTAAACAACCAGCAAAGTTTCTTTAACAATAACCGCAGTCTACCTCATCTTAATGTTCTAACCATGCATCAGGGTTTAAAACCTTAAACATTATCGGGGGTCATAAGCACTTTTAAAGCAAAGCAACGGATTATAAGCATGTACATTAACACATTTAATCATTCCCACTATGGGGTACTCTACATCACTAGAGGTTCATTTAATCTTAAGCTAAAGGTAACAATTACACTTAATTGATTCAACTCGCAAATTAACTAAAGAGTACATCATTTCTATAAACCACATTGTTACACACTACATAACATGCTAAACAACAATTTTCACTTTTAACAAGTAATTTCAGTCAAACGAATACTTACTTTATTTGTAGCATTTTTCTTTTAATACTCAACCAAAACTCACAAAGAAGCTTGACTCTCAAAGTTGCAATAGGACATGACTCCAAAACACATTTCAATCTTAAAGACTCCCACAGGAGGGAACCAAGCGATCAAGTAAACCTTTACGAACAAAGGCACAAAACATAAATCGACACAACTTAACTTTTTACACACGCTTCAATAACTTCTTTTAAACTCAGAGCAAGACACACAAGAACCAAAAACTAAACCTTTCTTTGCAAGGCAACCAACTAAACAGGTGTCAAGGTCAAAAGGCGACCAAAGACGCGCAACACAAAACTCCCCTTCTTTGTCTTCACCCAAAGAAGACAAAACCAAGAAACACCGAAGGCACACTCCGCGAAAATCCAAATTCCAAACACTTTTCTTCTGATTTCAATCAACTAAAACCAAGAGAACTAACCAAGACCGACCGTCAGAACGATAAAGAACATCCGAAGGAATCTACCACCAATCTCTTCTATTTGACTCCAGTCAACTACCCGATCCACGACAGAAAGGGTAAGCACTCCTCCTACAGGGGTTAATAATTCTTCGGTGATGGCGTTAACCGGCCACACCGTCAAACCACACCCTTACTATGAACAAAAAGAGGTGACCAAAACCCTTCGGCACCACAACCCCACTTCATCACAAATGAAGCAACTCAATCAAATCCATCATAAATATAGCATTATACATCATCAAAAGTAGCATTCAACATCAAAGCTTATATACAATATTTAAACGGAAAGCAACGGTACCCATACCCTTTCCTACTGTGCATCCATGTGTGTCATATTTTAAATTAGTGATTCCACTTACACAAGTTTTAATGTTGCTATCCTATGACAAAATTTTAGTTAAAACCTAGGCCATGTTTCTAAGTTATTCCACATCACATTTTAGTTGTATCCTATAGTATGACACTAAAAATACACATTCCAAGGACCTACAGCCCGCTCGATACCAATCAGTAACACCCCATAAATCTAAATCTGTTGTACAAGAAAAATTCGACAAAGATTCCCCTAAAACAGGATAATACGGAAGCAATTCATAAAAACAAGGTCCATGATAAGCAATTCAAATAGGAATAATATCACGACATCAATACTAGAGACAACAAGTCTAAATCAACCAGGAATCAACCGTAAACATAACACATCTCTAAAGGGACAACCATAAACGAGAACAAGTTTAAAGGGAACAACAATGGGTCTATTTGTAATAAAATTTCATCCAACTAATGAATTATTTAAAGCACTAGATCATGTGAGTCGTGATGACATCAGAAAATTTATTGTGTTTCTAGCCCACCCTTCATGCTTACGACTCACGTGCGCTACCTGAAAACATCAAAATAGCAACTAGTGAGATTGGGTAATCTCAGCAAGCGAAACAACTAATACAAATAACACATCCACCATATATCTAGCATTCCGCATTCCTCATATACAATACCACATCAAAGAGTCCACACCACTTCAGTAAAATGCATATGATTGATGCACATGCTTATGCCATGTTCCTCCTCACCGTGCCCTTTCTCAGGAACACACGGTGTTGTACTGACGTCTTGATCGCGCACGCTGGCGTCGACAAACTTCCAATGCATGATTATACAGTTAATGCTTCATGCATGAATTCATTCATAACCCCTCTCACTGAGTCCACATGTTTGCATATCATCATATAGCATGGATAGAAAGCAAATATAATAGAGATGAAATGTTTAGACAATTCATCCGGTAAACAACATCATTCTTCACCTTACTCATGATTCATAGCTAAACCACAACATCACAATGCCAGTCAAGATATTGCAATCCTCAAAGCAAGTGATTAAACCATGTATTATTGCTGTAATTGGAGTTTATAGTGAAGGCGCAGCAAACAACAATGTATAGCTTAACAATACAACTACTTCCACTTGCCTTTACCGACGTAGATGACGAATCTAGTTGCGTCCAGAAGGAGCACCACCTGAACAAGCATACTTTCAGTATATAATAACATCACAATTGATCACACAATTCAAACACGCGTTTCCTACAACCCGTTCCCCTTTTAAACACCGAAAACCCCGATCTGTCCGGATCGAACAGCAACACCCTCTCTTCCCAATTTCGTATCTTTTTTTATACTATTCATAAAAATACAAAAAAATTACAGTAGCTAGATATTGACGATATCTACAACTTTCATGAAGGTCACAAATTTCAATTCCACTGTTAAATATGCCTAAACAACCGTCCAACACAGTGGACGAAATCTGTTTCCAGATTCTGTTCGTCATCTTCCAACAGAGATAACTCTCAGACCGACGACCCAAAAATTCTGAAAAAATTACAGAAGCTAAGTCTCAACGTTATCTACCAGTTTCTGGTTATAGGTTTTTGAAGGAAAAATCATCTATACCACATAAAACGTGAAACAATCCGCGCAGTACAATCTCCCTTTCCAGAAACAGCACCACGTGAACAACTACCCTTCTCCCCCATCAAAATCCATCCAAACCAAACACCACCAGATCTAATACCCTCCTAATCCCTAGGTAGAACAGGGGTAAAAGATTGGAAATTTTACCTTGAGTTCTCCCTTGAGAACCCACAAAGATTGCGCGACGATCCCCGAAACGGAAATCTGCTCGTCCTCCACGCCTCCACGGATCCTCTTCTCGTTTTCTCCTTCGCGTTTCGCGGCGGATCTTGAGCCACCACGCAGGGGGAGGAAGAGGAGGGGTGGTGCGGCTGCTAGGGGAGGAAGGGGGAGGCGTCCTAGGGTTGCAAAGGGTGGGGGCGCCACCCCTCTTGAGGGAAAGGTGGGCCGGCCCACTAGGGCGTGGGGAGGGAGCGGGTGGGAAGGGAATTCCCGGCCCAGGCCCAGTTTGCCTCAGCCCAGTTAAAACTAGCCCAAAACTTCAATTTCTAATATTAATTGCAGCATAAAACTCAATTATTTCATCTCCCAACATTTCCCTCATTCCTTCCAAAATCGAAACAAGGGAGAAAACCCCCCTACGGTAATCTCCCAAATTCTAAGGCATCACACTCACCCTTGCCACAACACAATACCAGTTGAAGAAGAGTCCACAGCAGCTTTAGAGGAGGAATTTCAAGAGGAACCGTCTAACTAGGGAGCGAGCCCAGTCAGTTGCCTGTGGTATACTGGATGGCGCCACGAAGTTATCTTATATTCCGCTGCAGTTATTTCTCTTTTAATAAGTTTTCGCCCTGCGTGGCGTATATTTGTAACTTGACCTATAGGTCGAGCAACCATCTTGGTTAACTAATTAAGGTACCTTATTATTTCGTTGAGTATGATTGTGATATTTACCAATGTTGAGACTGTGTGCACTAGCGCGTTCCTGGACTAGTGCTGAATACATAGAGGGTCTGGATTTGCAAATTCGGGTCCCAACAGAGGTGGTATCAGAGCCATACTGACTGTAGGCTCACCCATAGTTAGATTGGTCGTAGTGAGGTTAAAACCTATTTTCTAAAGATAAAATTTGTCAAGATAATGAATGAATTCTCGACTTACCCCTTTCTTCCTTGTTCATACCCTTGCTGAGTTGTTTTCGTCTTCCACATTGATTTTAAAATGTTGCATTCTTACGCGAGCGTCTTTTGACAGATGATGATGAAGAACAACTACGCCGAGTGTGAAGGTGGCTACGCTGCCGAGTTGTGGCATATGCTTCAGTTTCTTGGAGGTTTTGAGAGACCGCTCTACCGAGGGACTACACTCGTGCAGGCAGGATTGGTCATAGGATCGGACGTCAGAATCACGGTGTATGCCCGAGAGAAGACGAAGTTCAGCCGCCCTTTCCACTTCACCGCCAGGAGGTCTACCTTTGAGATGGGAATCCAGGAGGTGTCGCGTCGAGCAATGCAGCAGATCGCTCGCACCTACTCCAGGGAGCTGGATGGCACAGTATTCCATCACCACCCACGCCGAGACAGCGGAGCTCAACAGAAGCCGATAGAAGATGAGGATGCTACCGTCACTCACTTAGCCAGATTCGTCGCCGCTCAGGAGGAGCTTATTGATGACACGGTTCAGGAGTTGAAGAAGGCTCGCGAGCAGGTTGAGGAAGAGTAGAAGCACTTAGAGAATGCTCGTAAGTACGTCGCCTATGCTACGGAGAGGATCGAAGAGCTGGAGACCGCACTGTATGGACAGGGCCCCGATCCAGTGTTGGAGTTGGATGCCCCAGAGCGAGAGGAGGACCCAGAAGAGGCGCCACCTGCACCCGCGCCGCAGCCATAGCAACAGCCAGATCCAGAGCCAGAGGAGGACGTCGCGTCGTCAACCACAGCTGTAGTTGCAGGGCATGGCGATTGTCCACTTTCTGCCTCCACTCTGCCTTTGTTGCCTCTTTTGAGCCGAAGGATGTTTCTCATGCATTCTCTAATGAATCTTGGATCAATGCTATGCATGAGGAACTTGAAAACTTCAAAAGAAACAAAGTTTGGAAGCTTGTCGAGCCCCTTTCTGGTCACAACATCATTGGGACCAAGTGGGTGTTCAAAAATAAGCAGAGTGAGGATGGGGTTGTAGTTCGAAACAAGGCTAGACTAGTCGCTCAGGATTTCACTCAGGTCAAGGGCCCCGACTTCGAGGAGACTTTTGCCCCTATAGCCAGACTAGAGGCCATCAGGATCCTTCTCACATTCGCGGTGTCCAAAGGCTTCAAGCTTTATCAAATGGATGTCAAGAGTGCATTTCTCAATGGGTTCATTGAGGAAGAGGTGTATGTCAGACAGCCTCCAGGATTTGAGAACCCCAAGTACCCAAACCATGTCTTCAAGCTTTCCAAAGCTTTGTATGGACTTAAGCAAGCCCCCCGAGCTTGGTATGAGAGGCTTAAGTCCTACCTCTTGAGTCATGGTTTTCGTATGGGTCAAGTGGACAAGACTCTGTTCGTCAGACATTCTGATTTGAACTTTCTCCTAGTCGAGATCTATGTCGACGACATCATTTTTTGTGGTTCCTCGCATTCACTCGTTACTCAGTTCTTAGAGGTGATGAGTACTGAGTTTGAGATGAGCATGATGGGCGAGTTGAGCTACTTCCTTGGCTTCCAGATTAAGCAGACTCGGGAGGGTACATTTTTGCATCAAGGCAAGTACACTTGAGACCTTCTGAAGTGCTTTGACATGCCTGACGGGAAGCCAGTTATGACTCCTATGGCCACCACTGCTGTTCTCGAGCCTGACGAGGATGGTGAGCCAGTTGATCAGAAGGAGTTCCGGAGCATGATTGGCTCCCTCTTGTATCTCACTGCCTCTAGACCTGACATACATTTCTCTGTATGTCTTTGTGCTCATTTTTAGGCTTCTCCCCGCGTCTCTCACCATCAAGCGGTGAAGCGCATCTTCAGGTACCTTCTAGCTACCACTGACTATGGTATCTGGTACTCTTCTTCCTCTTGTCTATAATCCCACCCGTGGGTCATTTAATCAATTTGGCAGTGAGACCATGACAAGACCTTTACAATGTATACGCCTAACCTGACTACACCCGCTGAGGTTTCACCGCTATTAGGGTTCCCTCTACCCAGTACAGAAGCCCCCTCTTGCGCTGTGTGGGAAAATACGACTCGCCTCCATCTAGCGCCCACATTCCAACAACTGGTGAGTCTAAGTTAGGTTTCTATAAATTATTCGGCCAAGCCGTACCCATTATAGACATGTGGTTGTACGGTAATGCTTAGAATGAGAACAGTCATAAGCGTCAGTTCTTAATTGACTTGGGGCGATACTTGCACAAAGAAACTAGTGCTCCATCTGCACCCACCCGACATTCCATTCCGCCCAAGTCCAAACCATTTTTTCATTTTATTTTTATTTTATAAAAATAGTAGCAAGTACTTTGTTTAAGTTCTCAAATCATACTTTTGATATAATCCCACCCGTGGGTCATTTAATCAATTTGGCAACTAAGCATACTACCTTACTAATCAACATGTGTCACAATATTATTTATGCATGACATAGCAAAATATCCTAGGGTTGCAAATAAACATGGATAAAAATAATCAAGGGGTTGACAACAACTCGGAATAACTAAAGTCTATATTTGACGTACAGTTATAAAGATAGCAATGCATGTTATAAAACATTGTAAAACATTTACAAACATGAGATCGAAAGGCATCAAGGAGACTTTCCTTCATTTGCAGCGAGGGTGTCGGGGTCTTGAGGATCAGCGACGACGTCGGTGGTTCCGGCAAACTCTTCGGCTACGCGCAAAATGGTGCAACAAAATAAATATAATGAAATAAATAAAATCTAAAAATTAAAAAAGTTATACTGGCAGGTAGATCTTGAATTTAGATGAATTTAGGAATTTGAACGGATCAATTTGGAGTTCGGACGGAAAAGATATGAGCGTTCGAAATCTGAAAATGTTGGAAAATGGAAAATCGGGAATATTACTCGGAATCTTCTTTTGGGCTGATTTTCTAATTTGTTAGTCTATGGCAGGTGGGCCCTTGCTGTCATAGGGATGGAGGCTTCTTCCTCAATGGCTTCCATGGCCAAGAACAGAGGAATAGGAGCTCCATTGGACGCCGGCCATGGTGGCCATGGCAGCAGCCGGCAAGGGGGGGGGAATGGGGCGGCGGTGACCGGCGGCCCTAGGGTTGATGACATCGGGCCATAGGCAGTGCAGGGTGGTGGCGCGGCTGCGCGTGGTGGCGACCGGTGCGGGCGCGCGGTGTGGGCGCGCGGTGTGGGGCAGCGTGGGGGCATGGCGAGGCCAGGCGAGGGACCGGCGACGATCAGCGGCGCGCGGCGGAGCCGGCCGGCCTGTGATGCCCTAGAACTTGAGAGCGATCCTAGGGTTTTCTTTCTTGGTTGTTCCGGAAAGAAGGAGGGTTTTGTCGGGGAATGAAATAATTGAAGAATATGCTGCAATTTAATATTAAAAATTGGAGTTTGGGGCTAGATTTAGTTGGGCTGAGGCAACTGGGCTGGTAGAATTCCCTTCCCACCTTCTCCTCCCCATGCCTTGGTGGGCCGGCCCACCTCCCCATTAGGTGGCGCCACCCCTCCCCAAACCCTAAGGCGCCTCCCATTCCTCCCCCTAGCAGCCGCACCCCCTCCTCTTCCTCCCCTGCGTGGTGGCTCAAGATCCACCACGAAACGCGAAGGAGAGAGCGAGAAGGGATCCATGGAGGCGTGGAGGACGAGCAGATTTCATATTCGGGGTTCGTCGCGTGCTTTCCATGGATTCTCCAGGAAGGACTCTAGGTAAATTTCCAGAATTTTTCCCCCTATTTCTACCTAGGTTTGGGAGTGTTTTAGATCTGGTGGTGATCGGGTTGGACGGGATTTGAAGGGGTAGAAGTGTAGTCGTTCACGTGGTGCTGTTTCTGTGGTGGCAGATTGTGCAGCGCGGCTTGTTTCGCGTTTTGCGTGACATAGACGATTTTCCCTGCAGAAACCTATAACTAAAAAGTTGTAG
Source organism: Rhipidocladum racemiflorum (assembly GCA_036346355.1). Taxonomy (NCBI): domain Eukaryota; kingdom Viridiplantae; phylum Streptophyta; class Magnoliopsida; order Poales; family Poaceae; genus Rhipidocladum; species Rhipidocladum racemiflorum. The sequence goes on along the minus strand of CM070572.1, from coordinate 55,329,586 downwards.
ATAACGTCGCGACCTAGCTTCTGTAATTTTTTCAGAAGTTTTAGGGCTTCGGTCTGAGAGTTATCGCTGTTGGAAGATGATGAACAGAATCTGGAAACAGATTTCGTCCACTGTGTTGGACGGTTGTTTAGGCATATTTAACAGCAGAATTGAAATTTGTGACCTTCATGAAAGTTTTAGATCTGATCAATATCTAGCTACTGTAATTTTTATGTATTTTTATGAACAGTAGGAAAAAAGATACGAAATTGAGAAGAGAGGGTGCTGCTGTTCGATCCGGACAGATCGGGGTTTTTTGGCGTTTAAATGGGAACGGGGAGTAGGCAGCGTGTGTTCGAATTGTGTGATCAATTGTGATGTCGCTATCTACCGAAATATTGTTTGTTCAGGTAGTGCCACTGCTGGACGCAACTAGATTCGTCATCTACGTCGATAAAGGCAAGTGGAAGTAGTTGTATTGTTAAGCTATACATCGTTGTTTGCTTCGCCTTCATTATAAACTCCAATTACAGCAATCATACATGGTTTAATCACTTGCTTTGAGGATTGCAATATCTTGACTGGCATTGTGATGTTGTGGTTTGGCTATGAATCATGAGTAAGGTGAAGAATGATGTTGTTTACCTGATGAATTGTCTAAACATTTCATCTCAATGATATTTGCTTTCTATCCATGCTATATGATGATATGCAAACATGTGGACTCAGTGGGCGGGTTATGAATGAATTCATGCATGAAGTATTAACTGCATAATCATGCATTGGAAGTTTGTCGACGCCTTGGCGTCTTGTGCGATCTATGCGTACAACACCGTGTGTTTCTGAGAAAGGGCACGGTGAGGAGGATCATGGCATAAGCATGTGCACAATCATATGCATTTTACGGAGGTTGTGTGGACTCTATGATGTGGTATTGGATGTGAGGAATGTGGTATACTAGATTTATGGTGGATGTGTTATTTGTATTAGTTGTTCCGCTTGCTGAGATTACCCAATCTCACTACTTGATGTTTTGATGTTTTCAGGTAGCGCACGTGAGACGTAAGCATGAAGGGTGGGCTAGCAGCACAATAAACCTTCTGGTGTCATCACGACTCACATGAACTAGTGCTTTAAATAATTCATTAGCTTGCTGAAATTTTATTACATATAGACCCATTGTTGTTCCCTTTAAACTTGTTCTCGTATATGGTTGTCCCATTAGAGATGTGTTATATTTATGGTTGATACCTGGTTGAATTAGACTCGTTGTCTCTAGTATTGTTGTCGTGATTTTATTCCTATTCGAATTGCTTCCGTATTATCCTGTTTTAGGGGAGATGCTGTCGAATTGTTCTTGTACAACAGTTGAGATTTATGGGGTGTTACAGTTGGTATCAGAGCGGGCTTTAGGTCCTTGGTGTATGAATTTAGGAAAAGATTCTAGCATGAACTAAAATTTTGCTGTGTGAAATTAGTAACATTGCTTAGGGTTAAGTTTTAAAATTGCCGTAGGCTAATAAACTTTAAAATTGACACACTTGCACTATTAGGATGGGATGGGTGGCATTGCATGGCATGCGTATGTTCGACTATATTATGGTTTGATTGTTGGTGATTTTGATTATGTTTTTGTTGGCGTGATTGTTTGTTTGCGGCTTGTTTTGGTACAGTATGCCGCCAAGGACGCGCACGACAGATCATTCGGGAGGGGACGCTCCCGAGCCGTCGGAGGCAGCCGAACCTACCCAGGCTGAGGGTGGTGTTTCGGCGGAATTAGTGGCTGCCATGAGAGCGATGCAGGAGGAGTTGCGGTGTCTTGGCGAGGCGCACTGAGCCGCCCCTGTAAGCGTGGTAGCACTTTGTGCGATTGTGGCGCGGCGGCGGTGGCATCAAGCTGCGAGAGTGGGTTGGACCGAGGCTGGATAGCTTTGATGGTGCGGGCACTCCGATCCAGTGGCGGATTGGCTGTCCTTTATGGAGTTGCACCGGGCGCTTTTGAGGTGGCGGCGCAAGATCGTGTCCGCTTTGTAGCACAGCTCTTGAAGGGAGAAGCCCAAATCTGGTGGAGGGTGTGCTATCCTCGAGGGTGCGCCGGGGACTCCTCTTGGGAGGAGTTTGTCAGGCAATTTGAGAGGCGGTTCTTTTCCGCCACCTTCCTCGACAAGATGCATTGACTTGGGACGGTACACCCAAGACAAGAAGATCGTATGGAGTACGAGGTTGGCTTCAACCATATCAGACGCTTTGTGCCCCATGTGGCACGTGATGAGGTGGAGAAGGCCAGCGGTTCGAGCAGGACTCCGTCACGCCATTCGTCATATCTTTGGCGCTTTTCCCATTGTTGATTTTCGGACAATGGTTGAACAAGCTCTTGGTGTAGAGCTGCACTGAACTACACCGAAGAGCATCGCAAACCTGCCATGGGAGAGCAGGTTAGGGGCCCACCGTAAAAGAAGGGTCAATCCTCTGGTACTTGGAGCAAGAAGGGAAGAACTATCGTTACCACCCTATGGTGGCCGTCTGCTCAGCAGAAGACACCTCGAGGGAGGTGCGCCCCAATACCGTGCCATCGCTACTCCTGGCATGGGAATGGTATGTTTTCGTTGTGGCGATTCCCATCGCCGCAGCCGAGTGCTCATGGAAGGGAAGGTGCACCATCTGTGGTCGGGAGGATCACAAGGATGCGGTGTGCAGAAGAACCCCAACGGCAAGGCTGCGTTGGGAGCCGGTGACATCCTCACCAAAGTGACAGCGTCGAGGCGTGATGCATATGTTGCCATCAGCCCCTACCCCGCAGCACCTCCCTGAGCCTAGTTCGACTCCTTCGTTCTACCATGCACCATCCCTAGGGACTTCTTGGATGCCCCGCTTCCACCGCTGCCTTCTTCCTGGCTTCATGTGGGTCCCTCGTGACCGACTTATCCAGAGGCGAGGGCTACTCCATCTCAGACACCTCGGAGTCCACGCTTTGCCCTCTTCGGGAAGTGGATCGTGGCAATGTGGTGACAGTACTATTTACATTAATTGTGGTTGCCAATGTGTTGTTCGACTCTGGCGCTAGCTACTCGTTTGTCTCTGTGGATTTTGTTTTTTGGGCTGGTCTGTCAGTACAGAGCTTGGGTGATGCCGTGGTGGTTAGTGCACCACAAGGCTTGATTTCTAGTTCGAGGGTCTGTCAGGGCTGTCACTTTTTGCTAGCTGAAGAGGAGTTCGTGGCGAATTTGGTGGTGATTTCTTTGGAGCCGCTCGATGTCATCCTTGGCATGGACTGGCTATCTCAGTACCAAGCGGTGATTGATTGTGCTTGGAGGACAGTTACTTTGCATGTTCCTTCTGGGCAAGAGTTAATTTTCCAGGGGAGCGCTATGCAGTACTCCCTCTCCTTTTTGTGTCAGCTATTCCCAAGCTCCCAGATGTTGAAATCAGGGGTCCTCTGGTCCATGGTTGAGGGTCGAGAGGAAGAGAAGAGTTTGGAGGGCATTGCTATAGTTTGCCGTTATCCAGATGTGTTTCCCAGTGATCTTCCGGGATTGCCCCCAGAGCGGGAGACTATTTTCCGCATTGACCTTGTTCCTGGTACGAGGCCAATCTATAAAACCCCGTACTGGATGGCTCCAGTAGAACAAGTTGAGTTGAAGAGGCAATTGGATGAACTCTTAGCGAAGGGGTTTATTAGAGTGAGCTCGTCTACTTGGGCGGCCCCGGTCTTGTTCGTGGAGAAGAAAGATGGCACCAAGCGGCTATGTGTGGACTACCGGGCGCTCAATCAAGTTACCATTAAGAACAAGTACCCATTGCCTCGTATTGATGATCTTTTTGATCAATTGAGGGGTGCCAAAGTATTCTCCAAGATCGATCTGCAATCTGGGTATCATCAGTTGCGGATTAAGGAGGAGGATATTGAAAAGACGGCTTTCAACGTGAGGTACGGGCATTTTGAGTTCGTAGTCATGTCGTTTGGACTAACGAATGCTCCTGCCGTCTTTATGGAAGCCATGAACAGGATGCTCCATGAATATCTTGATGTCTTTATCGTCGTCTTCATTGACGACATTCTTGTCTACTCGAAATCCGAGGAGGAGCACACCGTACATCTCGGTCTAGTTTTGGAAGCTCTTCGTAGAAATCAATTCTATGCCAAACTCAAGAAGTGCGCCTTCTGGTTGTCGGAGGTGAGTTTCCTTGGGCATGTCATCAACCAAAGTGGTATCACAGTTGACCCAAAGAAGGTTGCTGCTATGGTTGGATGGCGAAGACCGTCTAGTGTGACAGAAATCAGGAGTTTCCTTGGGTTGGCAGGTTATTATCGGCGCTTCGTGCACAATTTTTCTATCATTGCTAAACCGATGTCAAGGCTCATGCAGAAGGGGGTTCCTTTCATCTGGTCAGGGGAATGTGAGGCTAGTTTCCAGACGCTAAAGAGCAAACTGGTCAATGCACCTATTTTATCCTTACCTGTGAGTGGCAAGCGTTATACAGTGTATGCAGATGCCTCCAGGATTGGTTTGGGTTGTGTGCTCATGCAAGAAGGCTGTGTCATCGCTTATGCTTCAAGACAGTTGAAGACTCATGAACAGAATTATCCCACCCATGACCTCGAGTTAGCCGCTGTGGTTTTTGCCTTGAAATTGTGGAGGCACTATCTTTATGGGGAGTCTTGTGATATTTTCACTGATCATAAGAGCCTCAAATATATATTCACCCAGCGGGAGCTGAATCTGCGGCAGCGTAGGTGGTTGGAATTGATAAAGGACTTTGATGTGTCGATCCAGTATCATCCCGGCAAGGCTAATGTCGTGGCGGATGCCTTGAGTAGAACGGGTGTCCCCAAGACTGCTTTGCCCTTGGTTGCAGAGTTGGAAAGAGGACAGGTCACTTACTGTTTTGCTGGGGTTGCGCAAGATGAGACTCAGATGATCATTCAGTCTTGCATACCCGAGCGAGTGCATGAGGCTCGATTGCGAGATCGTTTGCTTCAGGAGGTTCGGCGGAGGATTTTAGAGGGGAAACCTCAGGAATTCAGTATAGACGAGCATGGTTCTATTCGGTTTAGAGGCCGTCTTTGTGTGCCTCAGAAATCGGATGTGAAGATGGACATTCTAAGGGAAGCCCATAGGACTCCGTATTCCGTTCATCCTGGCGAGACCAAGATGTATCGGGATCTGAAACAGAGTTTCTGGTGGAAGAGGATGAGGGTGGATATTGCCAAGTATGTGGCTTCTTGTGGAGTGTGCCAACACGTAAAAGCTGAGCATAAGAGACCTGCCGGTCTGCATGACCATTGGAAATTCCGGAATGGAAGTGGGAACACATCACTATGGACTTTGTGATTGGGTTACCCCGCTCACCGCGAGGTAGAGATGCCATTTGGGTGGTTGTGGATAGACTCACTAAGTCTGCACATTTTATTCCAATGAAGACAACCAATTCGGCACCAGATCTAGTTCCCTTGTACATGAAGGAAGTGCTTAGACTCCATGGTGTGCCTAAATCGATTGTCTCCGATCGAGACACTAGATTTGTGTCCCTGTTTTGGCAGAGCTTGCATAGTGCTTTGGGAACAAAACTCTCTCTCAAAGACATCTTTTCATCCTCAGACAGATGGCGACCTGAGCGGACCATCCAGACTCTAGAGGACATGCTTCGAGCGTGTGTTCTTTCTTGGAAGGGAAGTTGGGAGGATCACTTGGCCTTGGTAGAGTTTGCCTACAATAACAGTTACCAGGCTAGTATTCGGATGGCTCCATTCGAGGTGCTTTATGGTCGAAAATGTGTTTCTCCGCTTTGCTGGGATCCAGCCGGTGAAAAATCATTGCAGGGTCTGGATTGGGTTCAACAGACCTTCGAGAAGGTGCAAGAGATACGGTGGAACCTCCTGGCCGCCCAGAGCCGTCAGAAGAGTTATGCCGATAACAGAAGACGAGATTTGGAGTTTGTAGTGGGTGATCAAGTCCTTCTCAAGGTATCTCCATCAAAGGGTATAGTCCATTTTGGTACTACCGGCAAGCTTAGCCCGAGGTACATTGGTCCGTTCCCAGTGGTGGGCCGGGTGGGCAGTTTGGCATACCGTCTGGAGTTGCCAGACTCTTTGAAGGGAGTGCATGATGTCTTCCATGTCTCTATGTTACGGAAGTATCTCCATGACCCAGAGCATAAGATTGACTTGGAGCCGATTACAGTTGAGCAAGATTTGACTTTGGAGTGCCATCCACTTCGAATTTTAGACTCTTTAGAGCGAGTCATGAGGAGGAGAACCATCAGATTTGTGAAAGTTTTGTGGACCAATCAGTCTGAGCGGGAGGCAACTTGGGAACCTGAGGACCAGATGCGGAAGAAGTATCCTACACTCTTTGAGGACGCTGGGGGTAAGTCGTGGTTTACCTTTTGCTTTCCTTTTCCTTTTAGGTCCGTAGCTAAAAGGAGAAGATTCGGGGACGAATCCTTTTAAGGAGGGGAGATTGTGATGCCCTAGAACTTGAGAGCGATTCTAGGGTTTTCTTTCTTGGTTGTTCCGGAAAGAAGGAGGGTTTTGTCGAGGAATGAAATAATTGAAGAATATGCTGCAATTTAATATTAAAAATTGGAGTTTGGGGCTAGATTTAGTTGGGCTGAGGCAACCTGGGCCTGGGCCGGGAATTCCCTTCCCACCTTCTCCTCCCCATGCCTTGGTGGGCCGGCCCACCTCCCCATTAGGTGGCGCCACCCCTCCCCAAACCCTAAGGCGCCTCCCCTTCCTCCCCCTAGCAGCTGCACCCCCTCCTCTTCCTCCACTACGTGGTGGCTCAAGATCCACCATGAAACGCGAAGGAGAGAGCGAGAAGGGATCCATGGAGGCGTGGAGGACGAGCAGATTTCAGATTCGGGGTTCGTCGCGTGCTTTCTGTGGATTCTCGAGGAAGGACTCTAGGTAAATTTCCAGAATTTTTCCCCCTATTTCTACCTAGGTTTGGGAGTGTTTTAGATCTGGTGGTGATCGGGTTGGATAGGATTTGAAGGGGTAGAAGTGTAGTCGTTCACATGGTGCTGTTTCTGTGGTGGCAGATTGTGTAGCGCGGCTTGTTTCACATTTTGCGTGACCTAGACGATTTTTCCTGCAGAAACCTATAACTAGAAAGTTGTATATAACGTCGCGACCTACCTTCTGTAATTTTTTCAGAATTTTTGGGGCGTCGGTCTGAGAGTTATCGCTGTTGGAAGATGACGAACAGAATCTGGAAACAGATTTCGTCCACTGTGTTGGACGGTTGTTTAGGCATATTTAATAGCAGAATTTAAATTTTTGACCTTCATGAAAGTTGTAGATGTCGTCAATATCTAGCTACTGTAATTTTTTTGTATTTTTATAAACAGTAGGAAAAAAGATACGAAATTGGGAAGAGAGGGTGCTGCTGTTCGATCCGGACAGATCGGGGTTTTTTGACGTTTAAATGGGAACGGGGAGTAGATAGCGTGTGTTTGAATTGTGTGATCAATTGTGATGTCGCTATCTACTGAAATATTGTTTGTTCAGGTGGTGCCACTGCTGGACGCAACTAGATTCGTCATATACGTCGGTAAAGGCAAGTGGAAGTAGTTGTATTGTTAAGCTATACATCGTTGTTTGCTTCGCCTTCATTATAAACTCCAATTACAGCAATCATACATGGTTTAATCACTTGCTTTGAGGATTGCAATATCTTGACTGGAATTGTGATGTTGTGGTTTGGCTATAAATCATGAGTAAGGTGAAGAATGATGTTGTTTACCTGATGAATTGTCTAAACATTTCATCTCAATGATATTTGCTTTCTATCCATGCTATATGATGATATGCAAACATGTGGACTCAGTGGGGGGTTATGAATAAATTCATGCATGAAGCATTAACTGCATAGTCATGCATTGGAAGTTTGTCGACGCCAGCGTGCGCGACTGTACCGGTACAACACCGTGTGTTCCTGAGAAAGGGCACGGTGAGGAGGATCATGGCATAAGCATGTGCACAATCATATGCATTTTACGGAGGTTGTGTGGACTCTATGATGTGGTATTGGATGTGAGGAATGTGGTATACTAGATTTATGGTGGATGTGTTATTTGTATTAGTTGTTCCGCTTGCTGAGATTACCCAATCTCACTACTTGCTGTTTTGATGTTTTCAGGTAGCGCACGTGAGACGTAAGCATGAAGGGTGGGCTAGCAGCACAATAAACCTTCTGGTGTCATCACGACTCACATGAACTAGTGCTTTAAATAATTCATTAGCTTGCTGAAATTTTATTACATATAGACCCATTGTTGTTCCCTTTAAACTTGTTCTCGTATATGGTTGTCCCATTAGAGATGTGTTATATTTATGGTTGATACCTGGTTGAATTAGACTTGTTGTCTCTAGTATTGTTATCGTGATTTTATTCCTATTCGAATTGCTTCCGTATTATCCTGTTTTATGGGAGATGCTGTCGAATTGTTCTTGTACAACAGTTGAGATTTATGGGGTGTTACACGGCCACTCGGCTGGGGCCGAGGACCCCCGAGGCGGCGGCGCGCAGAGAGCGGCGCGGGAGGCGTCGGCGGCCGGCGATCAGGGAGAGACCGGCGGCGGCGTGGGGCGATGGCGACGGGCGGTGACTGACCGGACGGCATGCGGCCGGAACAAGCATGAACAGAGGTGACATGAACACAAAAATTCCAAGAAAATATGGAATGAAATTGAAAATTGAACATGACATTAGCTAAAGGATCTCTAGAGGAGTCTAGGATTGCCAGGAATTGCGGAAGGGATTACCGAAAATGACGAATTCATCGATGAACGACGGTTCGGCCGTAGAGGTTCTGTGACACCTCGGAGTGTCGCAACCTTATACAATGTGAATGTTGAGGACAAAAACTTTATGGAATGTGGAATTTAGGTTAAAACCTTTCGGCTTGAGGTTTACTCGCGTTTTTGGGTCGGTTGAAGTGCTATGTCGCCACGGATTGTCGTATCCTTAATTATTGAGCATGATGAGGCTATAAACATTATGAGATGTGGAAATAATGTTAAAACCATAGGAATTGGAGGTTAATAACGTTTTCGGGCCGTTTCCGGGCCGTTTTCGGGGTTTTGGGCCTTCCCGGGGGAGTTTGGGCCCAAGGGGGGAAGAACTGTGGGTTTTTGTGGAGAGAGATTGGCGCATGGAGGGGGGAGAACGTGGGTAAAGGGGCTAGGGGCGCCTCCTCCCTGCCCTAGCCGCCTCCCCACACGCCTCCACCTCCCCCTTGCGCCTCCACCAATTCCCTCCTCCCTCTAGTCCTTTTCCTCCACCTCCACCTCAAGCCGCGCCACCCCCCCTTCTCCTTGCGCCCCCAAGGACGCCCCCTCGCTGCCACGACACGTCTATGTGCTGCCCTCGCTGTTTGGAAGAACCGCGACGAGGGATCCCGAAGGATTTGGCGCGTGGGAGCGAGATCGGGTGATCGAGAGACATTCTTCGTGTTAAATCGCTGCTAAATCGGACTAAGGTATGTCCATGGGGAAACCTTGGGGAAGGTCTAGGTGCTGTTCTCATGGTAGATTTGGAGTTTTTAGATCAAGAGGACGTGCTGCCATGGAGTAGATCTGAAAAGAACTAGAGTTCGTATTGTACTCAGTTTCGGGCAGATTTGGAGTCCGTGTTAGGGCGTGCGATTTCGCAATTTTAGATTCGGAATTTGGCCGACCTCCTGTTGAAGAAGTTGTAGGTATCGTCAAGAACTATTTTGTATATTTTTTTGAGAATTTTTGGAGTTACGGTCTGAAAGTTATGGCCGTTTTGGTGGGCGCTATCCAATCTGTGTCAAGGTTGGGACAGTCTGTGTTCAACATTAGATTAATCTAATTTAGATTTCGAATATGACCATACGGACTTCTAGGAAGTTGTAGATAATTTCAATATCTTTCCGTGCATATAAATAAATTGAAATTCTGCCCAGCCGTTTGGAAGTTATGGCTGTTTTACCGAGCGCTGTCAAATCTGTGACGAGATTGAGACAGTTCGTGTTCAACGTTAGATTAAACAACATTAGATTCCGAATCAGTCTTTCCCTATAACTAGAAAAAGTTGGGAAATTTCCTAATCTTCGCGACGGTGTACTCGTTTATTCGGTTTGGAGTCCCAGAACTCAAGTTATGGCCTTTGCAAGGCTGCTGTCCCGCCGGGACAGAACCACTATTTTAGGTTTTGCGAGTAGTGGGCAATGACGGGTGAGATGGGGATTTGTGTACTGTTTTGTGGGCATTATTGAGAGTATGTGATGCCGTTGTGCAGGTGGTGTGACCCCGGGGGTGCCCTCTACTTCCCACAATTCCGTCGCCCACGGTTGAGGCAAGTGTGTTGTAATGTATAGCGGATTGTAGGTTGCTTGTTGATATTGGATGAAAGATTGAATACTTGCTATGATCACTTGCCTTGCTTGCTGTTTTCCAATGATATATTGAGTATGATTATCATGATATGATGCTATGTGTCTATACTTATCATGATTCGATGCCATGTGTAATATTTGTCATGATGAGATGCCATATGTTTATGTACATGTGAAATATGATAATTGGCATAGTTGCATGCATGACATGAGATAGGGCGAGGGCGGTGAGAAAGTCATAACTAGTCCGGCAAGGTCGGTGAGAAAGTTATGACTAGTCCGGAACGCTATTGAGTAAGACCTACATCGTGATTCCATCCACGTGGTGACAATGGAAGCGAGGAGTAGGTACCCTCCATCTTCGGGATGGAAGGGGGGAAAAGGGTGCACACCGACGGGTGTGTACTCAACCATACCGGTATGAGTTTCCAAGGAGATATGAGCATAACATTGCATTGCATTGCATTGCAATACATATTTAATGATGATGATGTTGTTATGTGCTCAAGTATGAGATGTTATATGTGATGTAAGGTATTATTGTCTTATAAATGATCTTGTTGTCCATTACAATATGCTTGCTGAGTTTTCGAACTCACGCTTGTGTTTTATGTTGTTTTTAGGTACTTTGAGATCGGCATGCGGGAAAAAGGGGTCTAGCTACACTTCTACACGTAGCTCCACCATCATAGTCCATAATTAATCACTTGGAGACATGATATTAAGAGTTGTGCCTTAAACTTAATGTATGGTTTAATTTAGCATGCTAGTGATTCCTTATTTGCTTCGTTTTAGTTTATGAAGTGGTTGAGCGTGGTATTATTGGTGTAATTTGATGATATATCCATTTATGTTGATGTTTTAGATGTCGTGTGCCATGATATATCTTGCCATGATATTGATATGGTGTTAATTCATGGAAAAACAAAGGAGATGCTGCCGAAATATCGGTTTTTAGCATATGTACCTTTGCTGGAATTTATGTTTAAATGTGGTATTTAGATGTTGTTTAGCTTATGTTTGGTAGCATTCGGGCATATTAAATGCCGGGGTGTTACAGGTTCAAACGCGAAATTCGAAGTCGAATATTGTGGGGGCTTCCGTCCTGGTACAGTGATACTCCATTACTGTTGCGTGGGCCTGGTTAATCACGCAACCCGTAACGTAACGATCACGGCATCACGACAGACTCAGATTGAAATCACTTGGCTAGCACGATACTCGAATGAGGTCACATGCTACCCAATTGGTTCCAATTTGAGCTTCCCGCAACCATGTGATAACCACTAGTCCCTGGATCAGTAGGCTAGCGTCACATGTTGAGAAGGGAGAGTCTCATCCAAACGAACGTAGTACAAGGGCAGAGGTAATATATTACAACGGTAGATAATAATATTACAACTTGTTCCTGTTTACAAAATGCCGATTGGCCTAAAGTAAACTGAAGAGAAAAAACATCAGAGAAACAAAAATAAAGCGGTCGCGGTGTGCCTCCATTCCCTCAGGCAACCGGCGAGCAACTAGCTCCACTAGCCGTCAAACGCACCACCCACGCCTGGGTCACTGAACTCCTTGTCACCTTCTTCCTCACCTGCATCTTCTGCTCTTCACGCAAATTTTCAGAGCAAACGGTGAGTACACGTATGTACTCGCAAGACTTTATTGTTTACAAGTATAATAATAATGCAGGTTGAACAATGAAGATGGTTGCTACTCTAGTTCAGTTTTGCACAGGGATCCAAATTTCGGTCCGAAATCCGAAATCTCGGCCGAGATTTCGGATTTCGGACCCCTCCGAAATTCAAAATCCCGAAAAATTCAAAAAATTCAAAAAAAAATTCAAATTTCAAATTTCGGAAATCTCGGAAATCTCGCCGAAATCTCGGATATTTCGGGCGAAATTTCGGAAATCTCGGTAGAAAAAAGACCGGATTTCAAATTTGAATTTTGGATTTTGGTTTGATTTGGTTTGAATTTCCGAAATCTCGGCCGAGATTTCGGATTTCGGTCGGGTCCGGGATTTGATTCAAAACGAAATTAGTATCCATGGTTTTGCATGAAGCTGAAGTTATTTGCAATAGACTAATAGATTGGAATACTGCACTGTTTATAAAACATTTAGTAAATGAGAGTACAACAATACATAATGTAATTGTACATTTCATTCAACATCCAAATTCCTCCAACATATCCAACACCACCATCACATGGCAACAGGAATCATTTCCTTCAACATAACCAACACCATCATCACATGGCATCAAGAATCACCACCAGCTTGATCAAATCACCAAACCAACCAATCTTTGAGTTCAACGACTCAACATTTGCATAACACAGCCCATCGTTTAAAAGATCTACCGAAATTTAATCCTTTTCAGAAATCAAAACCAAAATTACTATACTTGACAGGAAATACCCAAGATGCTCGTGACCGTGAGCACGGCTAATCGATTAGTTTGTTTAATCTCTGCAGAGAATGCACACTTTACCCACACGACACATTCTAGCAATCATGTCAACCATGCCACGCGATACATACCGTATCCGCTTTGCTAGATTGTGACGAAACTTTTCCAATTGTCGGCATTTAGCCTTGCGTCAGCCCCGGCGATGTGCGCTCTTTGCTTTGGGTGGGGGCTCCACTCACCCACACAGAGTACCCCCGGGCCAGGCGAGAGTACCCCCCTAAAATTAGGGTGGTTGGGTACCGTACACTCCAAACCTGATTCACCCACACGGATCCAACGATGGCTAACAGCCCATCGTGCCTTTTACCCTCAGCAAAGCATCCACCGTTGTTTCACGAAAGCCTCCAACACCTGCGCGTGGTGAGGGAGTATTCTAAGCAATACCAGCACGTCGGTATTGCCCAACTACTTCAACCTACCACGGCGCAAGATCAAATTCCAACTCCTGTACTAGGTTTAGGCTATCCCATACTAGCACATGTGGTTGTACGAAAGGACTTGGTTAAAAACGTCAAGTTCAGTCCTTAGGTTTGCACAGACGAGATCTCCCATCATCCGTCCGGCATAAATCACCATACACCTTTTCCTTTTTTGTCTTTTACCAACATAGCCTTTATTTTTCCAAAAACCATCATTTCCGAAATCCTAATAACGTATCGAAAATCTTTGATTGACTGAGTCCACCGATCATTATTCAATCAGTCTAAAGCTGGGCTAAGCATATGCAACTATTAGACTTATGTTCCCCGACGACACTTATTATAGCGTCTACCCTTAAACTAGGGTTACTCAAGGATTTTAGGGTATCAACGAGATTGAGATAAGCCATCCAACCTTTAGGGTAACTACCTATCCCCACCATTTAAATATTTGTAATAATCATATGCATGCGCAATAGTTTTGCGAATCATCAAATACATTTGCAATTATAGGAGCAATATGATCAAAGGGGTGCTTGCTCGCTTGCTGAGTTTTGCGTGTCCTCTGGGTCGAAGTCCGGATCCTCGCCAATCGCTTCCCGAGGCGTCAACGTCTAAACGAAAGCGACAAAAGAAATAACGAGGAAGCGATTAAGATCCAATGAGAACAAGGCAAAAGGCTCAAAGAAGCGGACAACAACTAATAAGCGAACACGAGAGAGACAACTCAACGAAAATCAAAACTTGAATTGGAGGCCAGCGATCTGGGTGTACAAACTCCCAGAGTGCCGCCCTACAATCAGCGATCTGCCGCAAGGGTCGGTAGTGCCGCGGCTACAAAACCCAAAGAGACCCTCTCTCGAAAATAACTACCAGCGTTATGAGCGGTAGTGCCGCCCGAACCCGGCGATCTGGCCGCAAGGGTCGGTAGTGCCGGCCTGAGCGGCAGTACCGGACTTACCACGTCGGTAGTGCCGGCCACAGGTCGACTGAATTTTCCAGAAAAAGGATTTTCGCACAAACGACTTCGGAACTCCGCGACGATTGCATGGATGGGTTCTCGGAGGTGACAAGGACCCATTTATGCAAATCACACGTGGTTCCGACCTCGTTTGGCCTACATCCTAATCCGAGAAACTCTAGAGTCCTAATTTACGCTAAATTCCGACTTTCACCCCGAATCGAATTCAAACTCGATTCCTTCGCGAAACTCAGACTTTAACGACATCGAATACGTTCAAGGGTCCTTTTCCTAGCTTTTGGAACTAGGGTTCCAAAGTTTAATTCCAAAAGCTACGAAAACGACATTTAACCAAATCTAACCGATAAAAACGTATTTAGGGTTTCTAATCTCAGTTTTCGCGCTAACAAGAACTCTTGCACCTAACCTAGGTTTAGAAACTCAGCTAACAAAAGTTGAGCACTACAACTTGGTTTTCTAGTGTTTTAGCTAAAAGAAAAGTTGATAGAAAAGGAGAAAAGTACAAGATCAAGCTCAAGTCAACCCAGATCTGACTGAAACTTGCTTCACTCACCACATGTTTTGAAAAGTAACGATCTCCTCCGTGGCTTGCTTCACCTTGAGCTCAAGAACAGCGGAGAGAGAGTTTTAGGGAGAGGAAGAGCTTGAGAGAGAGGGAGAGAGCTCTATGGGAGAGAGAGCTAGAGAGGGAGAGCTAGAGGGTGAGAGGGAGAGTGAGAGGGAGTAAAGTGAGGGAGAGAGTTGGCTGGGGGAGGAGAACCCTCTAGAAAAACGTGGAGGTGGCTAGGGCAACCGGTCAGCCATGGGCGCCCTGCCCCCCTGCCCGAACCCCTCGTGGCGATCTAGACGCAGGGCCAGTGATCTTGCCCAAGGCAGGAAAACCCCAAAAACCCCCGAAAAACTCCAAAACTCAAAAACCCTTCCCGGAAACCTCTAGGATAGACTCTAGGATAGCTAGAGAAGGTTCGGAAACTACGGTTGCTCGGAAATTCTAACCGCACACGAAACAAGATTTTGGGGCAAAAACTAAAACGAAACAGATTGGGCAAACAAATCCAAACACAATTAACTCCAAATAGAATTTCCATATAACTCACAAAGGATAATTAATATATATATATTTTTTTTTTTTTAAAAGACAAGTTCAAACTCAGGATGTTACAAATATTGATGAAACCTGAAATTTCTTGAGGGGTTACGATCTTGACCTCAATATACACACCATGAAGCAAACGGAACTCCAATTGGCTCACCAGAGTGGAAGATACAACGGCAATGATGAAGAACGATGTTCGGCGTCGGTTCTCGCAATCTCCCGGACGATTGAAGTGGGGAGGGAAAGGGAGAATGATAGCACGGGAAAGAGGACTCCAAAACGAAGGTCTAGGAATTGGAAGCACGCAATTTCGTGAAGAAACGACTGAGATATCACCAATTGAAGGCGTTTCGGTTTTCATTCAATGGAGCCGTTTCCGGCGTGATTAAGGACGATTGAACCCCGGGAATGGAATCCCCTCGTCGATACCTTTCCAATGGATCTGGCCTTGCTCCATTTGGTGCATTAATGCGTGAGATATGGTGGAATGAATCAAGGGCACCATGAATGGAATTGAAACCGAGCTTCTGTAACGTTTCCATCGTAAGGTTAAAGAACCTGGAATATGCTGCCACGTGTCGGCTCCCCATTGGCCGGAGTAAGTGAGAAGAAACACGCGCAAGATAAAATAGCAAAAATGGTCGAAAAATCCCAGGAAAATTTCCAAAAATATTAGGGAATATTTGGAACCCAGTAAAATTGGTTTAGTTGAATTTGGATGAAATTTGGAATTTAGAAAATTCCGGGACGAATATAGGGCTTTTAACGAAAGGCCACGAGAGATAAAATACCAGAAGGTTGCCCAAAAATCTTGGGAAAAATCCCAAAATATTTTTGGAATATTTGGAACCTAATGCAATAGGTTTCGAGATTTTTGGAACATTTTGGAACTCGGGCGGAATTTTGGGTATGGACCGGAATTCGAAAATTCGACTTTTAAGACGATGAAAGATTGAACTCCAATTTCGGAAGGATAAGGATGCTAGGTTAATTTAAACACCAAGGAAGAACCGAATTCTGAATTTAATTAGTTTAAATTAGCTTTTGACTAAAGACTGAAATTGGATATGTTACAACTGATCTGTTATGCCTCCATTGATGAATCCTTGTTTCATTGTGTTTTGATGAGTTTTCTTTGTGACCTCTAGCTTGCTGTGACTTGTGGGAAGGTATCCAAGTTCATCTTGATCTTCAAAATCCCACGAGCAAGTCTAGATCACATATTTGCTCTTTCACCCCAGGAGAGAGTTTTTGCTCTAGGATCTTTATTCCTTGTGTGACACTACGGAATGGTGTGACATTATATAATGTGAATGTTGAGGTCAAAAACATTATGAAATATGGAATTGGAGGTTGAAACTATATGGTATATGGTTTATTTGCATTTCCGGGCCATTTCCGGGGATTTGGGCCTTTCCGGGGGAGTTTGGGCCTAGGGAAAGGGTCATGGGCTTTGGTGGGAAGGAGTTTGAGTCCAATTAGGAGTGGGAATCCTGGTTGGGGGCCTTCTCCCTGCCATTTTGTGCGCCCCACCTCAGCCTTGTGCGCCCCCACCCCCCACTTGGAAGCCCTAGCCGCCCCTTGCCTTCCTCCCACCTTGTGCGCCTCCCCAAGCCGCTCCCATTGCGCCACCACCTCTCCAACACATCTCCACCTCCCTTGCTGCCCCTAGGGGAGTTCTCCACCTCAACACCTCGAAGATCCATCCGTTGGAGCACTCCGCGGCGAGGAGATCCGGCGGAATTGGAGCGAGGAAGGAGATCGCGCGAACCGGGAGGAGATCCGTTGGGTTTTCGTGCGTCGGGCGAAGGTATGGACATGGGAATCCTTGGGGTTGGTCTAGGATCTGTTCTAAGGGTTATTATCAGGTTTTTAGATCAATTGGTGGTGCTGGAATTGAGTAGATTAGATGGAATCTTGAGTTTGCCACGTTCTCTGTTTCGGGCAGCATGAGCAGTCGACCTAGGATTTGGGTTTTCGCCAATTTAGAGTCGGAATTTGGTCGTACGGCTGTTGAAGAAGTTGTAGGTAATTTCAATACCTTTCAGTGGGTATAAAGAACGTTTAATTCCACCCAGCCGTTTGAAAGTTATGCTTGTTTTAGCGAGCGTATTAAAATCTGTGACGTGATTGGAACAGATCACGGTATTCTGTAGATTAAACCACTTTAGAGTCCGAATCAGTCTTTCCGTATACTTATAAAAAGTTAGGAAATTTCCTAAGCTACGTGAGGATGTACTCGTTTAATTGATTCGGAGTTTTAGAACCCGAGTTATGCCTTTTGGAAGGCTGCTGTCCCGACGGGACAGAACCTCTGTTTTTGGGTTTAGCGAGTAGTTTGCGATGTCAGGGTAGGAGAGGGTTTGCTTACTATTTTGTGGACATGATTGTGAGTGTGTGGTACCTATGTGCAGGTGGTGTGACCCCGGGAGTGCCTTCTGCTTCTCGCCAATCCGTCGCCCGTGGTTGAGGCAAGTGTATTGGAATGGGTAGCGGTTTGTAGTTGCTAGATTGGTTGGGATTGAATTTGAATACATGATATGTTCACATGCCATGCCTTAATGATTGCCAATGATATGATGAATATGTTTATTATGTTATGATGCCATGTGTTAGTGTACAAGTTATTTATGATGTTGGCATGTTTGCATCCATGGCATGTTACATGGCCCGGGCGGTGAGAAAGTCATAACTAGTCCGGGGAAGGTCGGTGAGAAAGTTATGACTATTCCGGAGAGCCAATGAGTAAGTCCTACATCGTGATTCCATTCACCGCGGTGAACGGAAGCGAGGAGTAGGCACCCTCCATCTTCGGGATGGAAGGGGCGAGAGGGTGCACACCGACGGGTGTGTACTCAACCATACCAGTATGAGTTTCCAAGGAGACATGAGCATCGCATCGCATTGCATACATAATGATGATGTTATTGATATGTGATCATTAATGAGAAGATAAACATGATATGAGTTGTTGTAGCCATGTGTTTGTTCTTGTGTACCATTGCAATATGCTTGCTGAGTGTTGAACTCACGCTTGTGTTTTCTTGTTGTTTTAGGTACCATGAGATCGGCATGCGGGGAAGGGAATTAGTCACACTTCTACACGTAGCTTCACTCATTTGTCCCACAAGACATTCAATTAGGCTTTGACAATAAATTAAGTGTGATGCTTATTGCTTTATGATTTAGCTTTGCGATATGTGAGTCTTATTGTTTGTTTGGCTCATGGAGACATTGAATGCTTGGAATTAGACTTATATTGTTGCCATGCATTTAATTATTGCTATTTTAGATGTCTCTCATATTGCCTTATATTGCTATGCTATTGTGTTTCCTTCAATTCATGTTAAAACAAAGGAGATGCTACCGAAATTTCGGTTTGTAGCATTAGTGCCTTTGCTGTAATTTACTTGTAATTGTGGTATTTAGAGGTTGCTTAGTCTATGTTTGGTAGCATTCGGGCATATTAAATGCCGGGGTGTTACACCTTGCAAGAGAGGTTTCAGTTGGATACTATTTGTCCAGTAGGTGGGGGGAGTTTTATTTTGGGATCATTCACCCCCCTCTGATCGCCATTCTGATCTTTCACCTCCACCGTTGAGGGCCTGAACCTGTCTAATCCCTTGTCTTGTGTTACATTGAGTTTGGATCCATCGCATAGCCCCATTTAGATTATTGTCGACAACAAACGTCGACAGATACTCTAGCCATTTTTAATATATCCTTGTTCTATGTGCCAAAAGAAAATATGTACTACAAACTTGGACGGAGAGATGCCATGTGGATGCCAGGTCATTTGTGACCATTTCAATTAACAACATGAAGAATAATCATCAATTGAAATAGCATCAGAGGATCCCACCCCCTTTGTTGCTATTTCAAATAGTGACAGAAGGCACGCCATAAAAGCCACGTGTGGCCATTCGGGGGAAAGCGATGATAGAGATTGATCCACGTTGGAAACACCCACACGTCGGTACCGATTTTTATGAAAAATCGATAGAAACTGAATGAAATTTAAGTTAAACTTTTTGAACTCGACGGTTAAATAGTGACAAAATAATTCAAAAATCGACCAGTTTTACAAATTTTGGACCTGTTTTTACCGATTTTTGACCGGTTTACATAAAAAATCAGCACACTCAGCGAAAAATGGAAAAAAAATTCAAGGAAAATTGGAAACATTCATGGAAAATTCTTGAAATTTTTTAGAAGGGTCGTGAGACAATTCCTACACTACTGTAAAAATTTTGAGTTGAGTGTTTGAAATGCAGGCTGGTCTTGGAGTAAAGCTTCTATGGTTAGTTTTTGCTTGAAGCCAAATTAAATTGTAAATACTGAATAATATATTGAAAGGAAAATTTGTAAAAGTTAGTTGATAGATATATAAAATAACAAGTATGTAAATCTAAAAGTAACAAGTAAGAATAACGTCAATGTAATAAATGACTCACAGTCCTTCGTGAGTTGAATCGACCAATCCCAACATATGAAATAATATATGAAATCAGTTTTCTTGCCAACACATGGCACAACAGCTGAATTCAATCTTGCCAACATAGTAAACTCACCAATTTATTTTATAAAAATATTAAAACATATAACTATGCGATGACGTTACCAAGTGCTCATGACCGCGAGTGAGCCTAATCGATTAGTTTTAACTCTGCAGAGGTGTACAGCTTTACCCACAAGGAATGGTCAACTCTTTTCGCATGGCCATTTTGCACACTTCCTTTGGTGTGTCACAGAGAGATCATACATAACAATTACATTACCCAGCCCTAGCTTTGCACTAGCCCGGTGATGTAAAATCCTTACTATGGTGGCAGAAACAAACAATCACACAAATCATAAATATTTTGAGCTCAATAAACAATAACCATTTCTCCCCATAGCCAGACGTATACCGTTACACCGACATACATTTACCCACAAGTCCATGTGGAAGCCCTTTACAAGCAAACCTACCTGGAATGCTTGTGCTACTCCAACCTTCTAATGTGAAAAGCTAGTTCTAAGTAACCTAATAGGTTAAGGCTATCCCATACCAGCCCTCGTGGTTGCACGATTATCTTGGCATGAAAATAACATAATAGTTCGATCCTTGATCGACCCAGGCGATAAATCTCCCCCTATCAACGCACATATTATATTCACTTCCGGCTATTGCCAATAATCGCTCCCGTCAAAATCATAGTTTTATTTTCATAAAGAGAAAATATCATAAATCATAATATTCCAACATGTTCAAGATTAAAATTCATCATGTCCAATATTTTAATTTAATATCTCAAATTAATTACGAACAGTAAAACCATGTGCTTGTATCCTGATCTAAAGCCTGCCTAAGCGTATACAAGAAATAATCGAATATAATCATTTTCATTTTAGGTCTACCTATGATCTAGGGTTATCACTTATTACTACTGATTAAGGAAAGCCATCAAATTTAGGAATATATCTACCATTTTCGCAATACAGCAGTGTTTACAGAACATAGCGCATGCATGCAAGTTTGCATTAATTTTTTTAAAGAAGTACTGGGATCTACATGAGGTGCTTGCCTTGCTATTTATTGTTATTCGATGGAGTCGAAGTCTTAGCTAAAGTAGTTGATGACGAAATCTGGAGTGTCGGGTTTTACATGTCGTTTGTCAAGAAATAAAGCAAATAACAGATAATACTTTTCAATAAGGGAGAAAGGAAATCAGATATAAAATCAAATAGAAATTTGCTACACAAAACAAGCGTGGCTTTGGTTAGGCCATCAAGGTTTTACGATTTTATTCTATTGTTTCACTCTTTTTTTTTTATTACTAGCGATCTTAGGTTTTGCTGTGACACGGTTACTTGTCCTCTGTGAATTGTTTATTTTTTATTTTTTGAATTCAAGAAGTTAAGATTATTTGGATTAATATTAATAAGACATAAATCACGTTATGGTAATTCATGTGCATCTAATGTTTAATTCTGAATGTTCCTGTGTTAACTTACATAGAGGTGATGTTTTGATACTAACATATTTAAATAAACAACTTGTAAAGCTCTCTTATAAAGGCTACACAGGTTTAATCTGAAGTGAGTGCAAGGTACTAAAAATCAACAACTAATGCATATAAAGTTTAAGCTTAAGTTCATTTATTTGTATCACGGACTTTAGGGTTTTGTGACACTACGGAAAGTCGTGACATTATAAAATGTGAAATTGGAGATTAAAACTGTGCGGTATGAGGTTTAATCGCGTTTTCAGGCCGTTTTCGGAAGTTTGGGCCTAGCGGGAGCTAGTTGGGCCTTAGGGGGATGAATTGGGCCGTCGGTGGGGGGTTCTTCGGGCCCATGAGGGGAGGGAAACCAGCAAGGGGGCGCCTCCACCTCTCCCCATGCGCCCCACTCCCCTCTCCCTCAACCCTAGCCGCCACCCACTCCCTCTCCCTCTCCCTCTCCTTTTCCCTCTCCCATGCGCCTCCATCTCCACCTCCCTAGCCGGCCCTAGGTGAGATCCACACCCATCCCTCATTGCCACGGTGTCCCCTCCGTTGATCTCCATGTTGCGAAGGCTTGCGACCGAGAGGATCCGAAGATTGGAGGGAGTTCGTCGCTGGGAGAGGAGTTTTTGACGTTCGTCGTTCGTCGGGCGAAGGTATGGCTATGGGTGATCCTTGGGGATGGACTAGGTGCTGTGCTAGGGGATGTTTTGATGCTTTTAGATTGAGAGGTGGTGCTATGATTGGGTAGATTGGATGAAAACTAGAGATTGCATAGTTCTCTGTTTCGGGCAGATTGGGCACACGACCTAGGGTTTGAGTTTTCGCAATTTTAGATTCGAAATTTGGTCTTCCGCCTGTTGAGAAAGTTGTAGATAACTTCCATACCTTTAATTGTACACCAAGAACGTCCAATTCCGCCCAGCCGTTTGAATGTTATAGCTGTTTTACCGAACGTGTTCAAAACTGTGATGAGATTGGAACAGATTACGTTGTTCTGTAGATTAAACAATTTTACAAGCCGAATCAGCTTTTCCCAATACTTAGAAAAAGCTAGGAAATTTCCTAAGATTCAATAAAATGTACTCGTTCATTTGATTTGGAGTTGCTAAGCCCGAGATATGGCCTTCTGAAGACTGTTGTCCCGTTGGACAGATTCTCTGTTTTTCGGTTTTGGGAGTAGTTTGAGAAGTCGGGGTAGATGAGCGATTGTGTACTGTTTTGTGGGCATGTTTTGAGTGTGTGTTATCCGTGTGCAGGTGGTGTGACCCCGGGAGTGCCCTCATCCTATATCCAATCCGTCGCCCGCGGTTAAGGCAAGTGTATTGGAATGGGTATCGTGTTGTATGTTGCTAGTCTTGACTAGATGCAAATGGATTACATGATATGATATCTTGCCATGTTTAGTGTTTGCCCATGATATGATGAAAATGGTTTATTATGATGCTATGCAATGATTAATTGTTGATGTTTATGGCATAATTGCATACATGGCATGAGAATTGGCCCGGTCGGTGAGAAAGTCATAACTAGTTCGGTAAGGTCGGTGAGAAAGTCATAACTAGTTCGGTAAGGTCGGTGAGAAAGTTATGACTAATCTGGAGCGCCATTGAGTAAGACCTACCTCGTGATTCCATCCACCGTGGTGAATGGAAGCGAGGAGTAGGCACCATCCATCTTCGGGATGGAAGGGGAAAGAGGGTGCACGCCGACGGGTGTGCACTCGGCAATACCGGTATGTGCTTCGAGGAGACATGTGCATTGTATTGCATACATGATGATAATAATGAAATGAGTACAAAGACAATTGAGACAGGAATACGATGTTGTATGTGAAATTATGACTTGATCATGATGTTAAGTATGGTATGTAGTGATGTTGGCATTGAATTGTCCTTTTCAGTCCATTGCAATATACTTTCTGAGTGATGAACTCACGCTTGTGTTTTTGTTGTATTTAGGTACCTTGACACCGGCATACGGGAAAGGGGCTTAGATCGAGGCACTTCATCACATAATTTTCACACAATTAGACAATGCTTACCTTTCGGAGTTGTGATCATGGTTTAGCGTGATGAAACTAGGATTATGATTTGTTTGTGTGCTTGATTACATCCTTTACTTCGTATTAGTTCATGAAGTGGTTAAATTCATTATGCTAGACTTAAATTGCCGCTATATTACCCGTTATTGTTGCTTTGGATGTTTTCCATTATGATATATCATGTGTTATTGTGTTGTTCCTCCGAACTATGGAAAAACAAAGGAGATGCTACCGAAATTTTCGGTATTAGCATATGCGCCTTTGCTGAAATTTATCTTAATTTGTGGTATTTAGATGTTGATTAGTCTATGTTTGGTAACATTCAGGCATATTAGATACCGGTGTGTTACAGGTTTATTTTACACAGGGTTATGCTTTTAATAGGATTCAGATGCAAAGCATATTATAATAGAAATGTTTCTACAGAATAAAATGGTCTGGCCTTAGGGAGCATTCTTATGCTAGTCCTATAGGTATTAGTGCTTATAAATGATGTTATATTCATTTCCTAACCTTATGTTTTTCCAAAGCTTACATTATAAGTGGCTAGATTTCGTTTTAGATTTGCGATTGTAATTTACACAAGAATGTGACCATTTTTGTAATATTAAATAATCTGGACCTTTAGCGCATTTAAGCAAATATTTTAAATGTATAAAGGCATACTGGAGATAAGGATTTTATACGACATACAAGCTTAAGGACACAGTAAAGATAAAGATTGAACTACTTAGAATTTACTTTAGGTTCTGACATTTGAACTTAATAACTCATTAAATCAAGTTAATTTTATTAAGCCAATATCGGGTTAAGGATTCTAATTAGGTTAAACATAATTATGAACTTACTTGTTTTAATTGAGATAAGGGTCGACTGATTTATTTTAACTTTAGGTCTTAACACTCGAACTATTTTATGTTAAATATTACTAGAGGGTCATGCATATTCTATTCCTATTTTCAATTTATCATTTTAAAGTTCATGTGGTGATTTTATATGGTATACATGCATAAAGTATAGTTGTGATGATATTTAAGTTTGATCAAATACTAGTTTTAAGGTCTCAATGTTTGGTTAATCCAATTAGTTAGATTCATTCCTGACTTTTGAATTGATGGTTTAAAGCTATACTAGGACCCCTTTTTTTCCAACCTTTTTAACTTTGGGCTAAATGATTGACTAATATGACTAGACTAGATGGCCCTACCTTGTCACGTATGTTGTTCTTTTATTTTCAAAGCATTATGTAAAGTTTATATGGAGACTTAATATGGTACACAGGCACATAGATATAGTTGGACCGAAGGTTCACATGAACCAATTAATGGTCTACTTAACTTAAAGCTTTGATATTTGAATTTGAAGATTTAATCGAAACAATTATATTTATTAAGTTATCTCCCAATTATAAGTTCTACTAAAATTAACAGGTTATGAATTTTTAGAAGAAATTCGACTTACAAGTACACGGGTAACACTACTGTGTACTATTGCACATCATAATCAGATATTTGCACCATCTGCAAGCTACTTAAATGAAAGGATATATATACACACAAATTAGGTAAAGGTAAGATCTAGTTTGCGGATATTTGTCTGATCTCTTTTTACAGTTATAATAATTGAGAGTAAAAAACTAATGTTACTTGTTTATGTACATATGAATATTTAGGGCAAGGATCCTTTGAGCTTAGTCAAAATCCCACTTTGCTTTAGGTCCTGTCAACTGAATTAGTGATACATTTTCTAAACCATACTTATTCAAAAGATCCTTTCTTAGATTTAGCTAGCTAATTAATTGCATTTGACCAAAGAAACTAAAGTGCTACTGCTTACCTTTGGGCCACTGGTCAAAGGAAGAATACATAACAGAGGAGAGCTTCGTACAGCTATAATACACATTCTGCTATAGTAACCCACCATGGGAGCTCCTCTGTGGCTTAGCTCGGCGGCCAACCAAGCATGGAGAGGAAGAACCGAAGCCAAAAATGGAAACCCAAGGTCACGATGAGTCCGTAGGTGGTCTCGGTTTGGGCTAGGATAGCCCATAGCAACGGCGCAATGAAGATGAACTATAGTTCATAGTGGCTCATGGTAGTGGCAAAATTCGGTGGAGGAATAAAGAAATTCATATGGGGATTTTGATTGCGGATGCATGGAGATGCTTCATGCCCAATTAATTGGAAAATGGTTTCCTAATTGAGGATCTAGGTGGGATTGGGGAATTTTTGGCCATGGTAGAAATTGGAGAAATTGAAGGTGCCTCAGGTGGAATTGATGCTTGAGTTTTGTGGAGGTGCTAGGGAGCTTGTCGGTGTTCAAATGGAGATTGGGGCTCACTTAAATAGCCGAGAATGGTGATGCTTGATGCGTGAAAATGAGGCTAGGTTGCATGGACAAATTGTTTTTATTTTTGGGAGATTTTTGTAGGGCATGGATGATCGTGTCAACTCCTTTGGCTCTATATGGCGCATACAAGTCGGTTTGGGAGATTTCATGCACTTGGTTGTGTGGAAAACAAGCTTAATTTAACTAAAAATAGTGAGAGGCTGCTGCTGGTTCGCGCAAGGCATGGGGTTGAAGAAAGTGCCGACAGGTGGGCCCAGGTTGCAAGTAAAGGCACATAAAGTCGGTTTTGCAGACAACACATCATAAAAGCATCTAATTGAGTGACCAATTCGTGTCCAAATTTTGGTAGATTTTTGTGGGGAGTCTGGAATAAGTTTTATACTTTTTCTAAAAATTTTAGTTGAAAATTCCTTGCATATTATTTTATATAATTCCGACAATGATGACTGTTCAAATTTTTATTTTTAGTAAATGATTTATTTGAGAAGATAAATTAACTTATTAATTTTTTAAACTTTTAAAAAATATTTAGAATGATGTCATGTTACTTCATAAAAATTTCAAATTTAAAAATTAAGTATTAATTTGCTAATAAATCTTTTACTCCAATTTTCAGATTTGGGATAAATAAATTGAAAAAGGCAATAATGCAATTATTAATTTTTGCCAATTTTACTAGAAGGAGATAAGGTCCTAAATATAACAAGGCAAAAACTTTATCTACATTTAATCTAAGTAAAAAGTTATAAAAATATTTTCTTGCACGGTTTAGAGTCAAATATAATTATTAAAATTAATGATTTCATTAATTAAATGTGTTCATATTAATTTTGACTATCAAAACACACTTCTTGAGAGCTCTACGGGTTTCATAAAATCTTTTTCAGATTTTTAACACATTTTTTACTTTTTATCTTTTCACCTTTTCTCTTTTACTAATTTCAATTTAATTACTTTTCAATGAACAAAATCATTAAATGATTTAGAAGTTCATAAAATATAAAAATTCAAAATACAATCATGTTAAATTTTATTTTCTTAGTTCGCTCAATTTAAAAGAAAGGAATTTAATATCGCGATTGTTATTTTATTAAGACTGGAATTCAGGAAATGGATAAAAGATACTATTTTGAATTAAAATTTGTATTCAATTCTATTTTTAAATTTTAAATTTTTATTTTTCCTATTTTTAAAAAGTTTGGAATGTTACAATCATGTTAGAATTTTTTAAAAACTTTTTAAGAAGGGTTCTCAGAGCATGCCTAGGCTACTATAAGAATTTCATATCATTATCAAATTTGTGCAATTTTTAAAAATCTCTAATGCATTTAAACTTCGTTGTTTTTGGCTTTCTAGAGCCATCAAATTAATTTTATTTTTTAGGCTTTTTGGGAAGGGTTATGTGAGTATGTATAAGCTACCATAAGTTTTTATTTTATTTTTTAGAAAAGATTTCCTCTCTGTTTAAATTTTACAACTTTTAAAAAACAATTTTTTTTACCAAAAATTCAATTTTTCTAATACTTTTTTAGTGGAATATTTTTCTAAGACATTTAAAATGAATATATTTTTTAAAAGTATATATTAAAACAAATTTCCTTTTTTATTTCTTAGAAAAGATTTTCTCCTTTTATTAAGATTAACAGATCGCTCGCAGCAACGCGTGAGTCTAGAGCGCACCGTTTGAGCGCCGTGATATGGCTCTCTGTTGAGATCCCTATAGTCGTCGCTTGTACTGTTACTCGCTCGACAATATAATGAACGAGCTCTAGCTAGTTCTCCATAGCAAAAACTGGAGTACGGCTGCTGTCATAGCAAGCCGTAGGTAGTCGTCTAGTCGATCGAGTCCAGTGGGTAGGCAGGCAAATTTTCCACGAAATCGCGGTGCGTACGTTGCTCCGATCTATGTAGGAGGAACGAGACTGTACACACTCGTCGAGTCATTCGTCGAATAAACGGAAACGTCTAGTAGGTACAAGAGCACTCGCCGTGCAAAATCTGAAGCGATCTAACCAAGCTAAACGATATTTCCTCGGTCCAGGTTCTTTAGAAGTATTTTTTGAACTATACTGATTGTAAATATAGGACGTGTTTCATATTTTAATATAACATTAGTATAATGTTATATTTAAAGCTCTAATAAATATCCAGATTTATTTGATATTCTCTATATGCATACATTGCATATAGTACTTAATAATGACGATACTCTGGCCATTTTTAATATATCCTTGTTCTATGTGCCCAAAGAAAATACGTACTACAAACTTGGACGGGGAGATAGATAATTTTTTAAATAATGCAAAAAAGAATAAGAGTGCCATGTGGATGGCCAGGTCATCTGTCACCATTTCAATTGACGTCTGCCACGAAAGTTAAACAAAAAGGCATAAAAGCAACCGAATTATGAAAGTGATACCATAAACCTTTCCTCGACTTTAATTCACATTTAGCCAGGTCATACTTTGTAACACAGTGTCTGATGGTGAATTATTTTCTCTAATTAGTAATTACTGTGAAAAAAACTCCACAATTTCTATGCTTGAAAACTTCAATAGAAAAATTCACAATTTAAATGTTAGAAGACTTTCTGTCTCCAAATTGCGTGCTATTCTGTTAGAAGACTTTCTGTCTCCAAAACTTGCTAGTCTTGCTAATAAATCTCCAACTATCCCTCTGAATAAATTCACAATTTAATTGTTAGAAGACTTTCTGTCTCCAAATTGTGTGCTATTCTGTTAGAAGACTTTCTGTCTCCAAAACGTTCTAGTCTCGCTAATAAATCTCCAAATATCCCACTGAATAAACAAAGAACTTGCAAAGCTTATCCAATTAGTGATGCATATCCATGAATCACCTGCTTTTGTTGAGTCTGCAAGATTGCATGCAGATAATGATGAATATGATATTTGGTTCATCTTTCTATCTGAACATTTCGATGCCTTTTGTCTTGTTGGGGTCAGGCGCTTGGCAACGAGTTCTTGTGCATTTCTGAAACAAAAGCAAGATCAGCATGGCTGTAGCTGGCAGGCAGATAGAACGTCAGTTAGTTTCACTTCTATCACTTCGTTGCAGCAACACATCTGAAGGCCTCGTCAAAGCAAGTCGCTGTCCTTCCTTCTACTGATAAGAGAAGCATCAAAGATTACCGTACTATGAATTTCCTTGTTTGAGGGTAGAACAGAGGCAAAGGTGACGAAATTTTCCATCCATTTATTCAACTTTAACATCCTCACGACGACAAATACGCCACACTGCAGAACGCATTATTACATACAGAAGACATCGATCGCTACAACAGAACACAACACATTGGGAGCACTGCCTCAACTGACAAACGAGCCCTTCTGACAAGCTCAGTTCTTGTGAAGGCTGCAGAGACAGTTCTCCTGGCCCACATCCCTGGCAATGCACGGAGGCTGACAAGTTCCATCCTGGTACCAGGTAGAGGTGGACACTTGGGCGAGACTCTTTTGGGCTGGCCCGAAGTACGATGGGATGGCTCGGTGTAAAGCTCGGCAAATAACTGTAGCACGGCCCGTACCGGGCCTGAGAACCGGGTACGATGGGCGGCACGACTCGACACGATCGTTTGGGTCGGACCCGTGCCGGCACGGCACGAACGGGCACAAAATCACGGATTAAGACATAAAAGTTGGCAGATATTGTTGATTCAGGGCATCTTCAAGCATTGCATTTATGTTTGACATTTTGTTAATGTGATTAGTCTATTATATAATTAAAATAGGTAGTTTAGTAGTAGTGATGTGTTTTATTTCTTTGCTCATCACAATAGTGAAAATGGGTTGGGCCTGGGCCGGCCCAGCACGAAGCGCAAATGGGCCGGGCCTGGGCTCGCCAAAGGTGAGTCGGGCCGGCAGGACCGGGCACGATGGGCCGTCGTGGCACGTCACGGTTCCGGCCCGAAGCACGATGGGACCGAGCCGGACCGGCACGGCACGGCACGACGCCCACCTCTAGTACCAGGTCACCCGCTTCAAACCCTACCGAGCTACTGAACCATATTACAATAAATTAGGGTGTAGATGATGGCGTATATACAATTAGGTTGATACAGGCTATCTTTCACTGTTTCACATATTGGACCTACATGACATATGTATATACAATTCGGATTTTCAATTCCAACATGGTATATGTATATACAATTCGGTTTTTCAAATATGTGAAACCTTTAATTTCAATTCTATTGTCACACATATGCATGTTCGATCTACATAAACACTATGTTAGTAAAAAAATCTAGTTGCAATGAAATGAAACATACAAATAAAATGTTACCTATATTCGGTTTTGCTCACAAATATCTCAAAATTTTAGTTTTTTTTTTAAAAAAAATTCTTGGAAGATGTCAAAAAGCTATAAATACTAATTTTAGAGAATTTTTGGATAAATTTTCTCGAATTTTTTGAATTTAAATTGGAATTGGACCAGTTTATCAACCAATTCCATTCCTTGAGCCAGACTGATACGGTAAAAAATAGCAAAAATTGAGTGATTTTTATCGATATTGTGAACCCTGGAGAGGAGAGGAAACGAGAAGAGGAAGAAGAGGAGAACAGGAGAAGAGGAAGCGGGACGGGAAGAGAAGAAGAAGAGCAAAGGGGAGGGGAGGGGAAGGGAAGAGGAACATGAAAAAGCATGGGGGGAAGGTGAAGCATCTAGGTCCCTAATTTCTATTTGGTTTTGGTAATTAATGATAACCATGCTTATGGGACTAATATTTTCTTTAAGTGTACAAGAATAGGTTGGTCCACATCGTTTCAACTGGAGAAGGTGAGTCTGTGAGCAACATGTCCAAAAAATAAATCAAACTCAAGGTCAAGGTACAAGAGAATTATGGACCTTTTCATAGCCTTTACCGATCTTAGTGTTTGGTAGAAAGATCAAATTGCTAGAATAGGTGCCGTACTATCAAGAGGGACCATTGGCTAGTAGCTTGAAAATGCTTAGAATTTACAGTTCAAATTATGCATACACTTAGATATGTGCATTGCTTTAAAAAATCATTTGAAAATTCTCTTGCCCTGTAAAAGTCGGTACTACTGGCTACTAGAGGCCAGTACTACTGATGAGTTGGCTCATGAGATTTGGACTACCCTCTCAAAAATCTACGAGGGGACATTCGCGATCAAGGAGGCCAAATTACATATGCTACGATCAAGTATGAGAGTTTTATTATGTTGCCCCATGAGAACATCAACGAGATGTACTCGAGGTTAATCAAGATAGTAAATGAGCTCAAGGGCCTTGGTGGTTCACTAACCGATCTTGACATTGTTTGTAAGATGCTTATGGCTCTACTGAACAAGTACGAGATATTGGTTACACTTTTCCTCAACTCTCCCGAGTTGGTGAAAATGACACCAACCACACTCTTGGGCAACCTCATTACAAATGAGTTATACAAGAAGGACAAGGAGTACTCTTGGAGCAAAGTTCTTCCAAGACGAAGAACCTCACTTTCAAGGCCAAAGTGGAGTCAAGCGATGAAGCACTTCATGACTCCGAAGATGACTCTAAAGAGGAGATGGCGCTCATTGTAGTATCTTCTCAAACGTTGTAGGTAGGCTGCTGACCTGACAAGTGCCCGATCTTGCTTTTCTCCTAAGAGATTAATGTCATCTTCGCATTAGCTGTTTTGACAAACCTGTTCAAATAAAGGAATTTGTATAGAACCTAAATGGATTTCACTGGGCAGAATAGTTTCTGGACCGTAAACCAATGAGAAAGGTGTTTCTCCTATAGCTCTACTGGTTATTGTGCATATGTCCTAAAGAACTGACTAGAGATCGTCTACCCAAGCCCCCGAGCATGTTCTTAAACGATCAAACACTTACTTTTTCATGCCTTGCATGATTTGGTAATTCGCATGTTCTACTGCTCCATTACTTTGTGGATGAGCAACGGAAGGGTAACAAATATTTATGCCTATTTTATCACAGTAATCTTGAAACAGACCACTAATAAATTATGATCCATTATCAGTAATTAGTCTATTAGGAACTCCAAATCTAGTGACTATATTTTTTTTACAAAGAAATTTTTTTTTGTAGCTTGAGCCGTAATTAAAATTACGGGCTCAACTTCTATCCATTTTGTGAAAGTATCAATAGCAATATATAGAAATTTATATCCATTAGTCACTTTAGGTAATGCACCTACTATATCAATGGCCCATGTCAAAAATGGCCATGACAATGGTATTATTTGCAATTGATTAGCAGGCTGATGTACTTATTGAGCATGAAATTGACATTGCTTGCAAGTATTTACAAGGTGCATAGCATCTTGTAGAGCAGTGGGCTAGTAAAACTCTTATTGGAATGATTTGCCGACCAGCGTTCTGTATGAAGCATGTGCTCCACACAAACCTCTATGAATCTCATGAAGTAATGTTATCCCTTGTTCTTGAGATATACCTTCTATTAAAACTCCATTGCTTTCCTTTCTATAAAGAGTATTGTCAAGTAATTTGTACATTCGGGCCTTTCGAATCAATCTGTCTTTTTCTTGTATTTCCTTGGGCAATGTCTCGTGTTCTAGATAGGCTTTAAATGGTTTAGCCCAATTTGAATCCTGTGTGAGGACTCTGACCTGATCGCTAGCCAGGGACTCTTCTATGGAACTATCTCTAGAAGATTTAGACAGTTATTCAAGAAACACACATGTTGGAACAGGTGATCGTGAGGAGCCCAATTTTGATAACTGGTCTGCTAAAAGATTATCTTTTCGTGGAATGTATTGGACTTCGAAGTCAATGAAGTATTTTTCCAATTTCCTCACTTCATCCAGGTAGTGAGACATTACCTCATCGGACATCCTGTACTAATTGCGAATCACCTTTCGCTAAATGTCGACAGACATCAAGGGATTTTGCTGCTCGAAGCCCCGCTAGAAAACTTTCATACTCTGCTACATTATTGGTAGTAGAGAATTGCATCTAGATTATGTATTGTAACTGCTAACCCTAGGGTGTGACCAGCCCCCAAACCTCTTAGTTCTTCAGAACCATCAAAATATGTGGTCCAGTGGTCGGTATCAGTGGAATTCTGCTCTACAGAAGGCTCACTGTTGGTCCATTCAACGATAAAATTTGCTAGAATTTGAGACTTAATTATTGATCGGGACATGAACTAGGTATCAAAAGATCCAAGTTCAACCGCTCACTTATCAATTCGACCAGTTGCTTCCTGGTTATGGAGAACGTTGCCCAAAACGAATGATGAGGGCACTGTAATCCGATGAGATTGGAAATAATGTCTTAATTTCCTAGAAGTCATTAATAGAAAATAAAGTAGTTTTTGAACCTAAGGGTATCTCTCCTTTGGTCCGTGTAAAACTTCACTTACATAGTATACAGGTTTTTGAACCTTATATCATTCCATGACGAAGACAACACTAACCACACTATTTGTAGCCACTAGATAGAACAACAAAGGTTCCTCTAAATTAGGTGATACCAATATTGGTGGGATGATAAATAACTTTTAATGTCTTGGAATGCCTTTTCTGCTTCATCCGACCAGTGGAATTTATCGTGTTTTCTTATTACCTTAAAGAAATGTAATCCACGTTCACCTGATCTAGATATAAAGTGACTAAGAGTAGCCATCCGACCAGTTAATCCTTGAACTTACTTCACTGAAGAAGGAGATTTTAAGAAATCAATGGCACGAATCTTCTCAGGATTAGTGTCAATTCCGCGCGAATAAACAAGGAATCATAGCAACTTGCCAGAAGAAACTCTAATAGTACACTTTTCAGGACTTTATTTTATTCCATTTTTTTTTTCAAATTATAGAATATCTCAGCCAAATCCGACAAATGATTAAAGCTTTTCTTGCTCTTTACAATGAGATCATCAACATAAGCTTCTAAATTTCTTCCTATCTTACTTATGAACTGACTTATGAAAGTCTTTTGCATGAGGCATTGCTACATGGTTCCAGCATTTTCAGCCCAAATAGCATCTTCTAATAGCAGTAGATTCTAAAAGGGGTTATGAAGGAAGTCTTCTCTTCATCTTCTCTAGCCATGCTTATTTGATGATAACTTGAGTATGGATACAGAAAACTCATTAGTTCTCAACTGTAGTGGAGTTGACCAACTGGTCTATCCGGGGAAAAGGAAAATCATCTTTTGGACAAATGGTATTTAGGCTGGTGAGCTCGATGCACATTTGCCACTTATCATTTGCCTTGTTGACCATAATCGGATTCGTAAGCCTATCAGGATGATCAACTTCACAAATGAAACCAGTTTCTAAGTGTTTATCCAACTTTTGTTAGATGGCTTCTTGCTGATCAGGAGCGAATTGCTGTAGCTTCTGCTTCACTCGTCGTATTTTAGGTCGAATAGCTAACCTATGCTCGATCACCTCCCTTGGGACTCTATGAATGTCGGATGGTTTCCACACAAATATATCTATGTTAGCTTGGAGGAAGGCAATGAGCTCATCTTCTTATTTAGCATCCATCCCTGACCCTATCCAAATAGTTTTTGACGGTCAGTGGGGTCGATGGAAATATGCTTTACTTGGTCATTTGGTTGAGGATTAACTGTCAGCTTTTCTGACTTGCCAGGTTTGTCAACCTTGTAAGGTTTTCTTGCATCATTAGCATCTCTTAATGGTAATTGATCGATAATGTTAAGTAATTTTCGATCTGAATTCAGTGTAGTATTTATATCACCTTGCACATTGATCACGCCTTCTGGACCAAGTATGTTTGTGCTCTAGTAGGCATAATGAGTAATTGCCATGAACTTAATGAGTGAAGGCCTTCCCAAAATGGTGTTATATGTAGATTCAAAATCAACAACTTCAAATGAAATCAACTCGATTCTAAAATTTTAAGCATCTCCAAAAGTGATAATAAACACAATCTGTCCTATTGGAGTTACTGAGGGATCGGGAATAATTCCTGAAGGACCATGTGGAGGTCCATCCATATTTGTGATGAGTATTTGACTTTATTTGAGCAAGGTGTGCTCAGGTTTGACTTTGATTTGACTCAGTACTGCATGTTTGAATTAATGATAATTGTGGACTAACATGCAGGAAGAAAAAGGTATGTGTATTGTGGTATGTGCAAAATGGTTTGGTCCTAGTGGTATAGGTTATTAAGGCAGCTATGGTCGTTGGTGAGTACCGGGACTAGGTTGAGAGAACCGAGGTCCGGAGCGATCGAGGATGCCGACGAGATAGTTGGGCTCAAACCAGGTTCACTTGGACGTCATGGAAATGGACTTGAGGTGGCTCAAGGTTTCCGGTTCGGGTTGGAGGCTCGAAGAGGCAGAAACTGAGCGGTCAAGTCCGGCGGATGAAGGCCTATTGCATCGGGTTGACCGGGTTTTGTTTAAAACCCATGTATGGCCAATGTGGCCCATGTAAAGCCCATGTGTGGGGTGAAATGAGTGGCTTAATCCTAACCCTTGGTGGAGTGCCCTAGGGTTTGGGACTCATCCAAGGGTGGTAGGTGGCCCTAGAGTAGTATAAATAGAGGGGGAGGGGTGCCCTCCCTCACTTGAAGGTTTGAGTTGCTCCTTTGAGCTTTGCCCACATGAAGTGAGGCTTTGTAAACCTTCCAGCCAGAAAATACAAAGATTTTCTTTACATTCTTGTGAATTTAAATTCTGCATTTACATTATGTCTTTACTTTATGCAATTTAAATTCAGCATTTACTTTTCCGCATGTAAATTCTCGCAATTTACTTTCTCGCAATTTGGATTTGCCTCCTCTCCTTCTAAATGCTGTTGATCAAGGATGTCTTGAGGGTGCTCATTTGGTTTTACATCTTTCTTGCACCCTAGGATAGACTAGAAATCAAGTTTCTATCAAGATTGCAAATCTGTCCTGAACTTGTTCTTCGCGCAGCAGTTAGTTTTTGATTTTTAGAAAAATATAGAAAAATCCTTTTTGATTGATTCTTGTTGGAGAAGGTGCGTGCCTCATATATCCATCAGTGGAAACATTTTGGAGTCCACTGGTTGTACCATTTGGGATCTATGAGGTGAAAACCGAGCCCCAAAATTCCCGATTGAAGATCATGATTGTTCGTAGTCCTTGATTTTTCCTGATTTTTGTAGATGGCTCTTGGTGGTGATTTTTGGTGGAGTGCTTTACGACTCATCTTATCACAGGGTGAAAAATTCTGAAAATTTTTGGAGCAACATAAGTTCACCATCCACCTGCTCTAAGTGAGGACAATTCCTAAAAAATCTGCTTTTGCTTTTCTAAAAGAGGCTTTTGTGTTTTGGCTTGATCTCTTTTAGAAAAGATGTATTTGAATTGATCCATATTTGCTTTGGACACTTGACAACCAGTATTGTGATTTAAAAATCCCTCACATGATTCATGGTTCTCATCCATGTAAGCTAGGGATACACATAGTTGTCTAATCGTTCCCGATTTTGCGAGTTTTGCGATTTTGAGGAGCACCGAGTTTCTTTGCGGGATTGTCTTGAGTACTTTGAGTGGGGGAAATTTTATTTAGGATCATTCACCCCCCCTCTGATCGCCATCTTGGTCTTTCAATTGGTATCAGAGTCGGTTTTGCTCTTTTATAGATCTTGACCGGTCTCAGGAGCCATGGCGACGGACAAGTACTCAACTAAGCCTCCAATTTTTGCTGGAGTTGATTATCCGTTCTGGAAGGTTCGGATGGAGACATACATCACTGCCCAGGGCTTTTCTTTATGACAGAAGGTGAAGCACCCGTATGAGGTTCCGGTCGATGAGAACGTCAACGCTGCAAACATGGCTGACGTTGAGGCAAACGCTAAGGCCAAGAACCTCCTCATACAGGGACTTAGCCGCAGTGAGTATGATCGCGTCTCTCACTTACGATCGGCTCACAAGATCTGGGTGACCCTCAATGCTTACCATGAGGGCACCACTCAGATCAAGTCCGTGAGACACGATCAATTTAAGCGTGACTACAACAAGTTTGAGCAGCAAGCTGGTGAGAGCCTTGATGAGTGTTTTTCTCGTTTTGCAAAGATTCTCATCAATCTTCGGTAAGTGGTTTGTTCATACACTGATTCGGAGAATGCGAGGCATTTTCTTCGAGCACTCGATCTGAGGATTTGGGAGATGAAGGTAACCACCATCACGGACCATACATACTTGTCGACCTTGACTCTTGACGGGTTGTATTCCCGCCTCAAGACTCATGCTCGACATCATCGCTCGCAGGACGAAGTCACAAACGATGTCATTGGTTACCGATCCCACTGGGTCTTCCTCTTCTGGACCTCCTCTTGACTTCTCTTCTAGTTTTTCTCTCCCCACTCTTTGTGACGTAAGCAATGACGTTCTAGAACAGTTTCCAGAAGACGAGCTTGCTCTTGTTGCTCGAAATTTTTTGAACATTTACAAGAGGGTGAGAGATAGGAAGAGGAGTGGCAAGTTCACTTGCTTTGAGTGTGGTGGCCCCAACCACATTCGGGCAAACTGCCTCAAGCTGGAGAAGGGAAATAATGAACAAGGCGGTGCGGGCAAGAACGACTACATCAATAAGAACCGCAACAAGAAGCCTCCAGCTCACGAGCCGGCGCAAGAGAAGAAACACCGCAAGTTTGCCAAGGGCAAGAAGCTCTTTCACCGTGTCCTCGCCGCACTCGACGACCTTGACCTCTCCGACACAGAGACATAGAGCGACGAGGACAAGGATGAACCGCAAGAGAAGGCGATGGGCAGCGATGACTTCTCCGGCATGTGCTTCATGGCCTCCAATGCCATGGAAGTACCAGACACCGAGTTGTACAGCGACACGGAGGAGGTACCTTCTTATGACCAGCTCCATGATGCTTTTATCAAACTAGGAAAATTTCATTATAAGTCTAGAGCTAGGTGTTTGGATCTAGAGAAGGAAGTAGGTACCTTATCTCGGGAGTTAGCTTCACTTAGATCTTGTTCCTCCCGAGACTCTGATAGCTATACTTTGTGTGATGCTTTGCTTGTGGAGTTGGAGAACCTAAGGACTCTACATGATAGTGTGGTTTCTGATCTTGAGTCACTTAGGTCGAAGTATGCTAGTACATGTCCAGTAGATCCTATTCCTATTGATGCTAGTTTCCTTCACACTCACACAAATGCATCATGTGCTAATTGCCCTAAGCTTCTCGCTGAAATTGATGCCATGAGTTGTCATCTTAGGAAGCTATCTGCTAGAAATGATGAACTTGAAAAGCATGCTTCTAAGGACCCAATCAGCTCATGTGAGGGCTGTATGCAACTAAAAAATGCTTATGATGACTTGGTGCTTGAAAACTCAAAATTTGCTAAGGATCTACTAGCTAAGTCACAAAATGGTTGCATGCTGTGTGTTGGGGTAGCAGAGGACATGAATCAAATTCATGTAGAGCTTAGGAAGAAGCTCAAAGCCCAGGTGGGTAGGATTAGAGACTCTCCCTGTGTTTCTTGCGAGTCCCTCAAGATTGAGACTGCCTTTTATAGGGAGAGATTTGATCGTTCAGTTCGCTCTTATCCATCTGGCTCTTCCCCTGCTACTCCTTCCCTTTGCTCTTCTTGTGCCTCACTTTTTCGAGAGTGTCAATACCTTATGAGCACTCTCGAGAAGTTTGTTGGAGGTAAGAAGAAGCTCAATCTTATCCTAGATCAGTCCAAGATTAGCATATTCAATCAAGGTCTAGGGTTTGATGCCTTGGAGCATACACGGGCGCATCCGCCCACTGTTGTGTGTGCCTCCAAGAGCGGAGAGATAGTGGTGGCTCCACAGGTGAGCACCACTGTGTTTAGATCAGCAGGGATTGTCCACGGGACGTCTGACGAGAAGGGTGCATCTCATGCTACTTCAGCCCCCAAGGCGAAGTATACATGCACCTTCTATCAGAAGGATGGACATATAACTAATTTCTGCTTCAGACGGGCCAAGATCTCTCGGTGTGAGCGTGTCCATGCCCTTAGGGGTATTTAGGGTCATCCCCAGACTCTGAGTGCACCTAAGGCACACTCGGCTTCTAGATAGGATAGACAAGCTAGAGAGTCTTCTATTTTTGGACAGTGCATGGGGCTTGGTTTTCAGGCTTCTACTTCTGGTTTTCGCCCCAGAGCTGTCCCGAGCCAGTCTTTTCGCCGTCCTTTTGATATTCCTCATTTTTCCCATCGAGGTAGATATTAGCGACGTGAGTTTATTTTCCCCGGCGGGAGGTCTGGGCAGCAGCACTGGGATGGTCCGGCCTTTGCACCTCAGCGGACCAACCCGGCACCTGCTCCCAGACGTCTGACTGGAGCGGAGTCTGAGTTTGTGAGAGTTGAGTCACGGAGAGGCGCCAGATTTCATTCTTCTACTTCGTTGACTGTTTCATCTACTGCACAGTTGACTCAGTATTGGGTTCCTAGATCTGCACTGATCTATCCTGGTACTAAGACATCTGCTTTTCGCTCTCTTTGACTCAGGTCCGTAGGACAGGGAAAGGGGAGGTTTGGATTGTAGACTCCGGTTGTTCTCACCACAGGACCGGAGACTCCCGTTGGTTTTCTTCCCTGGACCGAGATCCCGGTGATGAGGTGATCACCTTTGGGGATGCTGCATCGGGTAGAGTCATCGCTAAAGGTACCGTCTGCATTAACGATAATTTCATTCTTAAGGACGTTGCCTTAGTCAGTAAGCTGCATTTCAACTTGCTTTCTGTCTCTTAGCTTCTTGATGACGATTTCGAGGTCAATTTTAAGAGGAGCTCTTGTAGGATCCTCGATTCTTCCGGGGAGTTCGTTTGCAAGATTTCTCGTTTTGGGAGAGTTTTTCGTGCTGATTTTTCTTCTTCCTCTAGAGATTCTCTCCATTGCCTTATTGCTTCAGAGTCCCGTGATCTCTCCTTTTGGCACAGGAGACTTGGTCACATTGGCTTTGATCATTTGACTCGAGTTAGCGGCCATGATCTCATTCGTGACCTGCCTAAACTCAAGATGGTCAAAGATGTTGTATGTTCTCCTTGCCGACATGGTTAGATGGTTGCTGCCTCCCATCCTTCAGTCACCCGAGTGATGACTGATGCACCAGGAGAGCTGCTACACATGGACACTGTTGGTCCAGCTCGATTGCAGTCAGCAGGTGGGAAGTGGTATATTCTTGTCATTGTCGATGATTCTTCGAGGTACTCTTGGGTGTTTTTCATGGCCTCAAAGGATGAGTCTTTTTCACACTTTAGGGGTTTGGTCCGTAGGTTGTCCATTGAGCTCCCAGGTGCCTTACGAGCGATCCATAGTGACAATGGCACGGAGTTCAAGAACTCGTACTTTAGTAGCTTCTGTGAGGAGTTAGGCTTAGAGCATCAGTTCTCCTCTCCATTCGTCCCTCAGCAAAATGGCATAGTGGAAAGGAAGAACATGACCCTGGTTGAGATGGCCAGGACGATGCTAGACGAGTACAGTACTCCTAGGAAGTTTTGGGCTGAGGCTGTAGCTACGGCATGCCATGTTGCCAACAGAGTTTTTCTTAGGGCACACTTGCATTGCACTTCTTATGAGTTGAGATACGGGCGAAAGCCTAGTGTATCTCATTTTCGTGTTTTTGGTTGCAAATGCTTATTCTTGAAGTCTGGGAACCTATATAAGTTCGAGTCATGCTCCGCTGACAGGATCTTTCTGGGTTACTCGACTTCTGCCCGTAGCTACATGATTTGGGCTGTAGACTTGGGTAGGATCATAGAGACCTGTGAGGTGACCTTTGATGAGGCTAGTCCCGGTGCTAGACTAGACATTTCAGGCTCTTCTCCTCTTTCTCAGTCTATCTTCTCAGAGGAAGTTGATGACGGAGATGAAGGCGTCTTGCCTGATCCAGTCACCATTCCTGCTCCCGAGGTGCCTCCCATTTCCATATCTGCACCTCAGGGAGATCAGCCTAGGAGACCTATGTCGATGGCTCCTAGTAGAGGTTGTGTTTCTCTAGGATAAACTTTCTAAACCCTCAAAGGTTTGTGGAGGAGAGTGAAGCTTAGGAGGCCTTTGTCGATGGCTTCTAGTCGAGGATGTGCTTCACTAAGCCTAACTCTCTCATACCGCTTTATGAGCATTAATCTAAAAATTTGCATTTAAAGAGATGATTGAGCATGAGGCGTCTCTTATGAACTTGTATTTTCCCAAAGTGTTGACTAGGTTGAACTCTAGTATATCCATTTGCTCATTTGGTTGGCTTTGCTTCTAGTTTTGAAGTTATGCTAGGTGTTGCTATTGTTGAAATCATGCCAAAGTAATATAACTTCTTTTGAGCTAGTTAGCAAAAATTGAAATATACCATTGGATATGACTTAGGATGACATAATCTGAACTTGAGTAGATTGGTGTCATACTTTGTCTAAGTGGTCACTTGCATAATCCTCAAAGCTCTTCTAGATTGCATTTCATTCAAAAATTGTTCTCTTGATGCCTATATTGCCAAAAGGGGGAGAAAACTTAGAAAAGGAATCTTAGAGAATTAAAAAATGATTTCTAATGATCATGTTGAACAATTGTCCTTGCATTTGGATTATGAGTAATATTGAGCTTTTTGAGAGATTTCTTGATTTTTGGAGCTCTTGTTGAAAAATTGTCCTTTCAAGTGTTGAGCTCTAAAAATATTCTCATCTATTTGGTCATGAGCTTTCTTTTTCTTTCAATTGGACCAAATATGATTTTTGCAATCAAATTGCTTTTCTTACTTTGTATTCAAACTCAAATTTATGCCTTTTGTGTGGTTTGTCAATATACTCATCAAGGGGGAGATTGAAGGACCATATGGAGGTCCATACATATTTGTGATGAGTATTTGACTTTATTTGAGCAAGGTGTGCTCAGGTTTGAGTTTGATTTGACTCGGTACTGCATGTTTGAATTAATGATAATTGTGGACTAACATGCAGGAAGAAAAAGGTATGTGTATTGTGGTATGTGCAAAAAGGTTTGGTCCTTGTGGTACAGGTTATTGAGGCAGCTATGGTCGTTGGTTAGTACTGGGACTAGGTTGGGAGAACCGAGGTCCGAAGCGGTCGAGGATGCCGACGAGATGGTTGGGCTCAAACCAGGTTCACTTGGACGTCATGGAAATGGACTTGAGGTGGCTCAAGGTTTCCGGTTCGGGTTGGAGGCTCGAAGAGGCGGAAACTGAGCGGTCATGTCCGGCGGATGAAGGCCCGTTGCATCGGGTTGACCGGGTTTTGTTTAAAACCCATGTATGGCCAATGTGGCCCATGTAAAGCCCATGTGTGGGGTGAAATGAGTGGGTTAATCCTAGCCCTGGGTGGAGTGCCCTAGGGTTTGGGACTCATCCAAGGGTGGTAGGTGGCCCTAGAGTAGTGTAACACCCCATAAATCTCAACTGTTGTACAAGAAAAATTCGACAGCATTTCCCCTAAAATAGGACAATACAGAAGCAATTCAAATAGGAATAATATCACGACATCAATACTAGAGACAACGAGTCTAATTCAACCAGGTATCAACCATAAGTATAACACATCTCTAATGGGACAACCATAAACGAGAACAAGTTTAAAGGGAACAACAATGGGTCTATATGTAATAAAATTGCATCCAACTAATGAATTATTTAAAGCACTAGTTCATGTGAGTCGTGATGACACCAGAAGATTTATTGTGTTGCTAGCCCACCCTTCATGCTTACGACTCACGTGCGCTACCTGGAAACATCAAAACAGCAAGTAGTGAGATTGGGTAATCTCAACAAGCGGAACAATTAATACAAATAACACATCCACCATATATCTAGCATTCCACATTCCTCATATCCAATACCACATCAAGGAGTCCACACCACTTCAGTAAAATGCATATGA
Source organism: Rhipidocladum racemiflorum (assembly GCA_036346355.1). Lineage (NCBI taxonomy): Eukaryota > Viridiplantae > Streptophyta > Magnoliopsida > Poales > Poaceae > Rhipidocladum > Rhipidocladum racemiflorum. Next base: position 55,287,072 of record CM070572.1, on the reverse strand, counting down.
TTGTGCACATGCTTATGCCATGATCCTCCTCACCGTGCCCTTTCTCAGGAACACACGGTGTTGTACCTGCATTTATCGCAAGACGCTGGTGTCGACAAAACTTCCAATGCATGATTATGCAGTTAATGCTTCATGCATGAATTCATTCAGAATCTCCCACACTGAGTTCACATGTTTTCCTATCATCTTATAGCATAGATAGAAAGCAAATAACATTGAGATGAAGTATTTAGACAATTCATCAGGTAAACAACATCATTCTTAACATTACTCATGATTCATAGCCAAACCACAACATCACAATGCTAGTCAAGATATTGCAATCCTCAAAGCAAGTGATTAAACCATGTATGATTGCTGTAATTGGAGTTTATAATGAAGGCGAAGCAAACAACGATGTATAGCTTAACAATACAACTACTTCCACTTGCCTTTACCGACGTGGACGATGAACCTAGATGCGCCCAGCAGTGGCAACACCTAAACAAACATTATTTCAGTACATAGCAACATCACAATTGATCACACAATTCAAACACACGCTTCCTACTCCCCGTTCCCATTTAAGCGCCAAAAAACCCCGATCTGTCCAGATCGAACAGCAGCACCCTCTCTTCCCAATTTCGTATCTTTTTTATACTGTTCATAAAAATACAAAAAAAATTACAGTAGCTAGATATTGACGAGATCTACAGATTTCATGAAGGTCAAAAATTTCAATTCCGCTGTTAAACATGCCTAAACAACCATCCAAAACAGTGGACGAAATCTGTTTCCAGATTCTGTTCATCATCTTCCAACAGCGATAACTCTCAGACCGACGGCCCAAAAATTCTGAAAAAAATACAGAAGCTAGGTCCCGACGTTATATACAACTTTATAGTTATAGGTTTTTGCAGGCAAAATCATATATGTCACGTAAAACATGAAACAATCCGCGCTGCACAATCTCCCCTTTCAGAAACAGCACCACGTGAACAACTACCCTTCTACCCCATCAAAATCCATCCAAATTAAACACCACCAGATCTAATACACTCCTAATCCTAGGTAGAACAGGGGGTAAAAGATCAGGAATTTTACCTTGAGTTCTCCCTTGTGAACCCACGAAGAACGTACGACGAACACCAAATCTGAAAATCTGCTCGTCCTCCACACCTTCTCGGATCCTCTTCTCGATTTTCCCTTCAGGTTTCTCGGTGTATCCTTGAGCCTCCACGCTGGGAAGAGGGAGGAGGGGGCGGCTGCCAGGGGGTGGTGGGAGGAGGTGCCTAGGGTTGCAAGGGGCACCACCCCTCTTGAGGGAAAAGTGGGCCGGCCCACTAGGGCGTGGGGAGGAGGGGGTGGGAAGGGGAATTCCCGGCCCAGGCCCAGATTTCCTCGGCCCAAAGACTCCATATTTAATATTAAATTGTATCCTAAAACTCAATTATTTCATCTCCCAACGTTTCCTTCATTCCTTCCGAAACCAAAAGAAGAGAGAAAAGACCCCCTACGGTCACTCCCAAATTCTAAGGCATCACACTCTCCCCTCCTTAAAAGGATTCGTCCCCGAATCTTCCTCCTTTAACTACCGATTTTAAACAGGAGAAAGGAAGACAAAAGATAAATACGTCTTACCCCCAGCATCCTCAAAAAGTAAAGGATACTTCTTCCGCATCTGGTCCTCAAGCTCCCAAGTTGCCTCCCGCTCAGATTGATTGGTCCACAGAACTTTTACATATCTGATGGTTCTCCTCCTCATGACTCGTTCTGAAGAGTCCAAAATTCGAAGTGGATGGCACTCCAAAGTTAAATCTTGCTCAACCGTAATTGGCTCCAGATCAATCTTATGCTCTGGGTCATGGAGATATTTCCGTACCATAGAGACATGGAAGACATCATGCACTCCTCTCGAAGAGTCTGGCAACTCCAGACGGTATGCCAAACTGCCCACTCGAGCCACCACTGGGAATGGACCAATGTACCTCGGGCTAAGCTTGCCAGTGGTACCAAAACGAACAACACCCTTTGATGGAGATACCTTGAGGAGAACTTGATCACCCACCGAAAATTCCAAATCTCGCCTTCTGTTATCGGCATAACTCTTCTAACGGCTCTGGGTGGCCAGGAGGTTCCGCCGTATCTCTTGCACCTTCTCGAAGGTCTGTTGAACCCAATCCGGACCCTGCAATGATTTTTCACCAATCAATCCCAAAGAAAGCGGGGAAACACACTTTCGACCATAAAGCGCCTCAAATGGGGCCATTCGAATACTAGCCTGGTAACTGTTATTGTAGGCAAAATCTACCAAGGCCAAGTGATCCTCCCAACTTCCCTTCCAAGAAAGAACACACGCTCGAAGCATGTCCTCTAGAGTCTGGATGGTCCGCTCAGACTGGCCATCCGTCTGAGGATGAAAGGATGTGCTGAGAGAGAGTTTTGTTCCCAAAGCACTATGCAAGCTCTGCCAAACAGGGACACAAATCTAGTGTCTCGATCGGAGACAATTGATTTAGGCACGCCATGAAGCCTAAGCACTTCCTTCATGTACAAGGGAACTAGATCTGGTGCCGAATTGGTCATCTTCATTGGAATAAAATGTGCGGACTTAGTGAGTCTATCCACAACCACCCAAATGGCATCTCTACCTCGCGATGAGCGGGGTAACCCAATCACAAAGTCCATAGTGATGTGTTCCCACTTCCATTCCGGAATTTCCAATGGCTGTAACAGACCGGCAGGTCTCTTATGCTCAGCTTTTACCTGTTGGCACACTCCACAAGAAGCCACATACTTGGCAATATCCACCCTCATCCTCTTCCACCAGAAACTCTGTTTCAGATCCTGATACATCTTGGTCTCGCCAGGATGAACGGAATACGAAGTCCTATGGGCTTCCCTTAGAATGTCCATCTTCACATCCGATTTCTGAGGCACACAAAGACGGCCGCTAAACCGAATAGAACCATGCTCGTCTATACTGAATTCCCGAGGTTTCCCCTCTGAAATCCTCCGCCGAACCTCCTGAAGCAAACGATCCTGCAACTGAGCCTCATGCACTCGCTCGGGTATGCAAGACTGAATGATCATCTGAGTCTCATCTTGCGCAACCCCAGCAAAACAGTAAGTGACCTGTCCTCTTTCCAACTCTGCAACCAAGGGCAAAGCAGCCTTGGGGACACCCGTTCTACTCAAGGCATCCGCCATGACATTAGCCTTGCCGGAATGATACTGGATCGACACATCAAAGTCCTTTATCAATTCCAACCACCTACGCTGCTGCAGATTCAGCTCCCGCTGGGTGAATATATATTTGAGGCTCTTATGATCAGTGAAAATATCACAAGACTCCCCATAAAGATAGTGCCTCCACAATTTCAAGGCAAAAACCACAGCGGCTAACTCGAGGTCATAGGTGGGATAATTTTGTTCATGAGTCTTCAACTGTCTTGAAGCATAAGCAATGACACAACCTTCTTGCATGAGCACACAACCCAAACCAATCCTGGAGGCATCTGCATACACTGTATAACACTTGCCACTCACAGGTAAGGATAAAATAGGTGCATTGACCAGTTTGCTCTTTAGCGTCTGGAACTAGTCTCACACTCCCCTAACCAGATGAAAGGAACCCCTTATGTGTGAGCCTTGTCATCGGTTTAGCAATGATAGAAAAATTATGCACGAAGCGCCGATAATAACCTGCCAACCCAAGGAAACTCCTGATTTCAACATCTGGGAGCTTGGGAATAGCTGACACAAAAAAAGAGAGGGAGTACCGCATAGCGCTCCCTTGGAAAATTAACTCTTGCCCAGAAGGAGCATGCAAAGTAACTGTCCTCCAAGCACAATCAATCACCACTTGGTACTGAGATAGCCAGTCCATGCCAAGGATGACATCGAACAGCTCCAAAGAAATCACCACCAAATTCGCCACGAACTCCTCTTCAGCTAGCAGAAGATGACAGCTTGACAGACCCTCGAACTAGAAATCAAGCCTTGCGGTGCACTAACCACCACGGCATCATCCAAGCTCTGTACTGACAGACCAGCCCGAAAAACAAAATCCACAGAGACAAACGAGTAGCAAGCGCCAGAGTCGAACAACACATAGGCAACCACAGAATTATCAGAAATCGTACCTGTCACCACATTGCCATGATCCACTTCCCCCGAAGAGGGCAAAGTGTGGACTCCCAAGGTAATCTGAGATGGGGTAGCCCTCGCCTCTGGATAAGTCAGCGCAGGGACCCACGGCGAAACCCCGGAAGAAAACGGCGATGGAAACTGGGGCATCCAGTAAGTCCCTGGGGATGGTGCTTGGTAGAACGAAGGAGTCGAAGTAGGCGCCGGGAGGTACTGCGGGGTAGGGGCTGATGGCAACATATGCATCACGCTTCCCTGATGCTGTTCGCCTGGTGAGGATGTCACCGGCTCCCAACGCAGCTTGCCGTTGGGGTTCTTCCTGCACACCGCATCCTTGTGATCCTCCCGACCATAGATGGTGCACCTTCCCTTCCATGAGCACTCGCTGCGGCGATGGGAATCGCCACAATGAAAACATACCATTCCCAAGCCAGGAGTGACGATGGCACGGTATTGGGGCGCACCTCCCCCTGAGGTGTGCTGCTGAGCAGGACGCCCACCATAGGGCTGGTGACGATAGTTCTTCCCCTTCTTGCTCCAAGTACCAGAGGATTGGCCCTTCTTTTCTGGAGGGTCCCTAACCTACTCTCCCATGGCAGGTTTGCGATGCTCTTCGGTGTAGTTCAGCTGCAGCTCTACACCAAGAGCTTGTTCAACCATTGTTCGAAAATCAACAATAGGAAAAGCGCCCAGCCTATGACGAATGGCAGGACAGAGTCCCTGCCTGAACCGCCTGGCCTTCTCCACCTCATCACGTGCCACATGGGGCACAAAACGTACGATCTGGTTGAAGCCAACCTCGTACTCCACCACAGTCTTCTTGTCTTGGGTGTACTGTCCCAAGTCAATCTGCATCTTGTCGAGGAAGGTGGCGGAAAAGAACCGCCGCCCAAAATTGCCGGACAAACTCCTCCCAAGAGAAGTCCCCCGGCGCGCCCCTCGAGGACAGCACACCCCTCCACCAGATTTGGGCTACTCCCTTCAAGAGCTGTGCTACAAAGCGGACACGATCTTGCGCCGCCACCTCAAAAGCGTCCAGCTGCAACTCCATAAAGGACAGCCAATCCGCCACCTGGATCGGAGTGCCCGCACCATCAAAGCTGTCCAGCCTCAGTCCAACCCACTCTCGCAGCTTGATGCCACCGCCTGCCGCGCCCTGGCAAGCACAGTGCTACAAGGCCACGCCCACAGGGGCGGCTCAGGCGCCCTGCCTCAGCACCCGCAACTCCTCCTGCATCGCTCTCATGGCGGCCACTAATTCCGCCGAAACACCACCCTCAGCCTGGGTAGGTTCGGCTGCCTCCGACGACTCGGGAGCGTTCCCACCCGAACGATCTGCCGCGCGCGTCTTTGGTGGCATACTTTCTAGTTAAATACAGAAGCTAGGTCTCGATGTTATATACAACTTTCTAGTTATAGGTTTTTGCAGGAAAAATCATATATGTCACGTAAAACACGAAACAATCCGCGCTGCACAATCTCCCCTTTCAGAAACAGCACCACGTGAACAACTACCCTTCTACCCCATCAAAATCCATCCAAATCAAACACCACCAGATCTAATACACTCCTAATCCTAGGTAGAATAGGGGGTAAAAGATCGGGAATTTTACCTTGAGTTCTCCCTTGTGAACCCACGAAGAACGTACGACGAACACCAAATCTGAAAATCTGCTCGTCCTCCACACCTTCTCGGATCCTCTTCTCGATTTTCCCTTCGGGTTTCGCGGTGTATCCTTGAGCCTCCACGCTGGGAAGAGGGAGGAGGGGGCGGCTGCCGGGGGGTGGTGGGAGGAGGTGCCTAGGGTTGCAAGGGGCACCACCCCTCTTGAGGGAAAAGTGGGCCGGCCCACTAGGGCGTGGGGAGTAGGGTGTGGGAAGGGGAATTCCCGGCCCAGGCCCAGGTTTCCTCGGCCCAAAGACTCCAAATTTAATATTAAATTGCAGCCTAAAACTCAATTATTTCATCTCCCAACATTTCCTTCATTCCTTCCAAAACCGAAAGAAGAGAGAAAAAACCCCCTACGGTCACTCCCAAATTCAAAGTCACTCCCAAATTCTAAGGCATCACAAGTAGTATAAATAGAGGGGGAGGGGTGCCCTCCCTCACTTGAAGGTTTGAGTTGCTCCTTTGAGCTTTGCCCACATGAAGTGAGGCTTTGTAAACCTTCCAACCAGAAAATACAATGATTTTCTTTACATTCTTGTGAATTTAAATTCCGCATTTACATTATGTCTTTACTTTACGCAATTTAAATTCAGCATTTACTTTCCCTCATGAAAATACCTGCAATTTACTTTCTCGCAATTTGGATTTGCCTCCTCTCCTTCTAAATGCTGTTGATCAAGGATGTCTTGAGGGTGCTCATTTGGTTTTACATCTTTCTTGCACCCTAGGATAGACTAGAGATCAAGTTTTTATCAAGATTGCAAATCAGTCGTGAACTTGTTCTTCACGCAGCATTCAGTCTTTGATATTTAGAAAAATATAGAAAAATCCTTTTTGATTGATTCTTGTTGGAGAAGGTGTGTGGCTCATATATCCATCTGTGGAAAAATTTTGGTGTCCACTGGTTGCACCATTTGGGAGCTATGAGGTAAAAACCGAGGCCCAAAATTCCTGATTGAAGATCCTGACTATTCGTAGTCGTTGATTTTTCCTGATTTTTGTATAAGGCTTTTGGTGGTGATTTTTGGTGGAGTGCTTCACGACTAATATTATCACAGGATAAAATATTCCCAAAATTTTTGGAGCAACATAAGTTCACCATCCACCTGCTCTAAGTGAGGACAATTCCTGAAAAATCTACTTTTGCTTTTCTAAAAGAGGCTTTTGTGTTTTGGCTTGATCTCTTTTAGAAAAGATGTATTTGAATTGATCACTCTTTGCTTTGGACACTTGAAAACCAGGATTGTGATTTAAAAATCCCTCACATGATTCATGGTTCTCATGCAGGTAAGCTAGGGATACACATAGTTGTCCAGTCGTTCCCGATTTTGCGGGTTTTGCGATTTTGAGGAGCACCGAGTTTCTTTGCGGTATTTTCTTTAGTACTTTGAGTGAGGAAAATTTTATTTGGGATCATTCACCCCCCTCTGATCGCCTTCTCAGTCTTTGAATTCCAAAGAAGGATTTGTTACTGGTCAGATTTTAGAATGAGGAATATGCATTTCATCAAGGGTATGAATAAAAAGTAAGTCTAATAAACTTTCCCCATCTACTAGAACAGTAGGAGATACTACTAATGGAAGTTTACGGGAAGTAGACATACCTTTTGGATAATCATCCTTACTGAAGGTGATCGCAAATCTGACCATTTTGAAAATTCTGATTTTCCTATTCTTATCAATGTTATTGACTTCTCTAAGGCAGACTTGAACTACCATTTTGAGGTCTGTGTAGATGATCCACCGAAGATCATATTAATGTGGTGATCTGATTTTTTATAACCCATGTCTTCATCACCATCTGCATTATTTATACTTCGTCCTTCTAGTAAGGTTGGCATAGGATCTTTACCATAGTAGAATTCATCTATGAGCTTTTGCCATATTCGGCAATTGCGCAAGTCGTGTCCTGGTGCATTGTGCAGAGGACACCATCTTCCATTCCTACTATTTGAAGTGTAAGTTTTAGGGTTAAACTGGTCGTTTGTCCGACCAGATTTCTTCTTCAAAGGTTTTTTATTATTGGAGTAAGTAGGTCGTTCAGAGATACCTACAACCTCTCTTTGAAAGTTCTTTTTACCCTTATTCTTATTTTTACCTTTACAGTCTTCAGGTGTGAAATTTTTTTAGGTTTATTACCTTCAGAAATCTTCAAACCTGATTGAGGTGGTGTATGGCCCTTGTTGATCATACGTTTCCATTCAACTGCCTCATGCGCATCAGAATACCGATTTGCTATAATGAAGAGTTCTAATATGATAGATGGCCGGTGAATGTTGAGGTCCTCCGTGAAACGCTTGTAGCGTACAATGTGCTTGAATGCACGAATCACCGAATCATCAAATATGTTAGGAATTGTATTACAGACCTCTACAAACATCTTAATAAATTATCTTAAATTCCCATCAAAGGTTTGGCAAAGACGATGTAAGTCATCTTCTTTACCAGGTTTTGCATAATAACTTTGAAAGTTATTTAATACGGCATGGCATTAATTTTTTCAACTCAAAATAGATCCTTTTGGCTGATTAAATAACCAAGTTCTTGCAGATCCTTTGAGAATAGTGGGGACATAATTTACCATTACCTTCTCATTGCCACCAGCAGCTTGGATGGCAGTGGTATAAATTTGGAGAAATTCTGGAGGATTTTGACTTGCATCGTAGCTTTCTAGAGGACCTGGCTTGAATTTTCAGACCAAGTGACATCTTTGAGCCTTGTAAAAAAGGCTTTGCATACTGTATACAATCCCAAACATATATTATAATATCAAAATAAGAATTTAGTTTTGTTTATCTACCATTAGTAAAATGTTATATGGATGATAGTAGATGGTACTGTAATTGATGCTAAAAACAAATGAAAAGATAATATTTCAAAATTTACTCCGTTTCAGTATAGTAAAAGCTTGTGTAATAGCTAGTAAATGTTATTTTGTGGAACATAAAAAGTAGTTTTTATGTATTATAATATCAGAATAAGAATTTAGTTATGTTTGTCGTTCTGTAGTAAAATGTTATGTGAACGATAGTAAACATTACAGTAATAGATTGTAAAATGAATAAAATGGTAATATTATGAAATTTACTTGAATTTTTGTATAGTAAAGTCTTGTGTAATAGCTAGGAAAATGTTATTCGGGGATAGTAAAATCTATTGATATAGAGGGTTCAATATGCTCTGGAGTATACAATGAGTCTATACAGTAGTAAAATCTTACATACATCAATAATTTAGTGTTTAGTTGGCAGTAAAAATCTGATTCATACGGCATTTACTGGTGAAACTTATATCATTTTAAACTACTGGTGAAAACCATTCATGAGTCGGTGCTACCAATAAAAAGTTATGGCTAAATCAAAGAAAAAAGATTTATGTACAAACAAGAAAACGCATTTATTAGTCCGTTGGCCACGTTATCGATTGGCTTAGTCAACACATTTACTAGTTGGTTGTATTGTAAACTCTTTTGTAATAGCTAGCAAAATGTTATTTTGTGGATAGTAAAAAGTAGTTTTTATGTATTACAATATTAGAATAAGAATTTAGTTTCGTTTATCTGCCTTTAGTAAAATGTTATGTGGACGATAGTAAATGTTACTATAATTGATGGTAAAATCAAATGAAAATATAATATTTCAAAATTCACTCAGTTTCAGTATTGTAAAAGCTTGTGTAATAGCTAGTAAAATGGTATTTTGTGAAAAATAAAAAATGATTTTATGTCTTATTTTATCAGAACAAGAATTTAGCTCCGTTTGTCGTCCTGTAGTAAAATGTTATGTGAACGATAGTAAACATTTATGTAACAGATGGTGAAATCAATAAAAAGGTAATATTGCGAAATTTACTTCGTGTTTAGTATAGTAAAATCTCGTGTAATAGCTAGTAAAATGTTATTTTATGGATTGTAAAATCTATAGATATAGAGGGTCCAATATGCTGTGGAGTCTATGCAATAGTAAAATCTTACACACATCAATAATTTAGTGTTTAGTTGGCAGTAAAATCTCATTCATATGACATTTAATGGAGAGACTTATATTATTTTTTTACTCTCATCGTCAGTAAGCTACTAATGAAAACCGTTCGTGAATCGGAGCTGCCAACAAAAAGTTATGGCTAAATAAAAGAAAAAATTCATGCACAGACAAGAAAACGTATTTATTTGTTAATTGGTCACGTTACTGATTGACTTAGTTAACACACGGAGCCCGCGTCCGTGAATGCTTAAGTCGTGCTTTGGCGTTAGGGCCAATGCTAGAATAACTAATCTACGTGAACGGGTATATCAATGTTTCCATGTGTGTGTATATAATAAAAAATTTATGCTTGTATGATAAACTTTCTGATAAGTGATCCTATCTTCTTTTTTTTTTGTAAGTATGACCCAAATGGCCATTTACTCTTGATTTATATCAAAGGTATATATTACCTTTTTCAATTTTAAATTACGACGGATACCCTCCTTCCAGCGCCAACTGTCGATGTTTAAGACCTGGAGGTTCCTAGATCGAGCTTACGAATATAATTTAGATTGCCTTTGTCTAGGAAACAAGAGTGAAAAGAGTAAAAAATAAATGAGAATTGTATTATATCACGGGTGTTTTTACAATGTACAAACTATTTTAATCTTCGACTCTCTATCTATTCAACTACACCCTTAATCCTTATGGAAGTATCATATTTATAGCGTCAAATGGATGGCAGTTGTTATCTTTAGAGAAGTATCTTCCCATCAAAATGTGTTTTTTTGATCAAAAGATGTCTTCCTGTACAGAATTTTCTACTTTTTTTTCATGTGTTTAGACAGGGGCGATTCTTTTCTTTTCTTTTTTTTGAGAAGAGGAGCATTCTTTTCTACTGTATAGGAAAGGAACACATGGTTTTCTTTTGTGTAGAGAGCGAGCGCATCCATCAGCTGGCCTGCACCTGGCCCGTTTCAGGCCGAGTTTGTGCACGGCCCGTTGTTCCTCACATACCATCATGCAGCTGAGTCTTTGGGCCGACAAGCACTCTACTCCGCATCTATCGTCCGCTCCGTCTTGAAAGGCCGAGAACTCGAGTTGAAGGGCCTGGAAAGCCCAAGTACCACGTGGATGCAACGAATTGGACACCTGTGCATCGTAAGGGCATGTACAGTGATATAGACGGTAGCTATCTATAATATACCTCTATATTATCTATAGACAATACTAAAAACAACTTATACAACAGATTGTCTATATAGCTGTCTGTAATGATCTCTCATATGATTAATAGACTGTCATAACAATGGTATATATATTATAAAACTGTCTATAAGGCCGTCTGTTAAATAGTAGACAGCATATTTCTGTCCCTTCCCTCTCTATGTGGCATATCCTTATAGACAGTTGACATGTATCATTGTACATGACCTGAGGTGGAATGGTCGACCGATGAGCATAAGAAAGCTAGAGGGTGCCCAACAGCTAGGGCTGGAAAAAAAAGCTCGCTTGTGAAGCTCGTTGGCTCGGTTTAAAATTGCTCCAAATACACTCGTTTTTTGATTAATCATTGAATGAGTTAATTTTGAATGAAATTAGTTTTTGCTCTGGCTCGGCTCGCCTCGGCTCGTTGGCTCGACTCTAAAAATACTTCCAAATTGTAAATAAAATCATATTAAATCAAATTATGTCAATTTAAAAAAGCTCAAAAAAACAACGATTTAATTCGATTTCCACCCCTATCAGCAGCAAATGGATGGATATCCAAATTTATTTCAAAGCCCGATTCATTTGCAACGCCGGGTACAAGTGATGCAAAGAGTGTTTATTCGTAAAGCAAAAAGAGAGAAGTATTGCAGCGAGACCATGTTATACAAATGTTAAAGTTCTATAACGTATACAATTAAAGTTTCAAACTTAGGTAATAGAGTTACATAACTATGTATTCCAAAATACAAACGTATGTATTTGTAGTATTTATCCGTGCAATTGATACTCCCCAGTCATAAAAAAATGATGTTTTAGGATGCATGCAGTCAAACACTGTAAATTTTACGAAAAAAATGCTTGAATATACAACAGTTAAATACTAAATATAAAAAATATACAACAATAAAAAAATTGTGGGATTGATGTGACGGCCGCCACGCCACACGACGGCCGCCATGCCGGATGGTTTCTCCCCTGGCTGCCGCCACACCCCACGGCGGGAGCCAGGTGTCACGCGGCCACACGCGCCGGCCCCGCCGCCAGCATGGTCTACATATGTATATATCAAAACATGCATCCGTATATTTTGGAGCTTAATTACCCTAATTCTTCGCTGATTTGGCGTGCAGATTTTTAAAATGGTGCACAGATTAGTTCTGGAGAAATGTGTCATACGTACAATGTTAATTAGCTAGGTTTGTCCAATGATTTGGGTAGTGGAATCTAGGAACTTCTGTGAACCTTAGTTCAGTAACCTACGTAATTGTTTGCATAGTTAATTTCAGCATAATTTCCCATGCAAAAAAAAAAAAAAAAAAACAGAGGTTCAGAGGACTTTGAACTCTTTACGGAGAAAGGCTAATTGGGTTATGTTTTGTTAATGTGTTGATTATATTTACGGTACCGGGCGGCGTGTCGGCCATCGTGTTCTGTGATTTCCTATTTCTATGTTGTATATTTGAGCATTCTTTCCTGAAAATTTCTGCCGTCTAATTTCATCTTGCATAAAATTTTTAATCAGTCAATTAGTCGGTGCATGCGCGTGGGGGATTTTTAATCAGTCAATTAGTCGGTGCATGCGCGCGGGGGGCGATGTGGCCGTCGCTGGACGTGCCACCTGGCTGCCGCCGTGTGGGGTGGCGGCCGCCATGCTATTACTTTTGCTATTTCTTTTTTGTTGTTGTTGTATATTTGAGCATTTTTTTTCGGAAAATTCAGAGGTGCTGATCCGATCATCTGCTGCACAATAATCAAACCTAAAATTCTTTCGCATATTCATAATCCACATGATTTTACACGAATTTAGAAAGTTTTCTTATTAAATTTGGAGTTGTATAGCGAAAGTTATTTGCATTTCAAACGGATCCGGTCGAAAAATCAGAGAAAAATAAAAAAAAGGAAACCTAAAATTGAAGGCGACCGGGGGCAACATGGCCGCGTGGTGTGGCGCCACCTGGCTGCCACCGTGCGGCGTGGCGGCAGCTTGCCGCCATGGGGAGTGGCGACCGCCGTGCAGCGTGGCGGCCACCGTGCGGTCCGGCGGCGACGACAGGTATTTTTGAATTTTTTTTTGTTGTATAGTTTTAACATTTTGCATTTAACTGTTGTATAGTTGAGCATTTTTTTCGTAAACTTTAGCTACCGATATTTTGATGAATTTTTATATTGGACATGTGAAAATGATATGCTTAGATTTGTCTCGAAAAGTACTTTTATAATATTATAATTTTATTAGGTTTTATTATTACATTAAATAGAAATTAACGCTCAAGTTGTGTTTTAGAGACCGAGATGATGTCTAAAATATCACTTTTTTGTGATTGGAGGGAGTAACCATATATACTATTTAGATGTATAGAAATTATAACTGTTGCAATTGTATAACAATAAAGATAAAGTTTCAAGCATAGTTATTAAAATTGCATGAAAATACAAATGTATTTTTAAATAGGGACTGTCTATGTATCACTTGATCTCTCTTTTTTAAGAAAACTAGTCAATTTTTGGACATTCCTCCCCTTATGTACGTAACTCGTTACTGTGGATCGGATCAAGAGTTCAATAATGTCGCCGCATAGGTTTTCCTTCGCGCTTCCCCTACCCCACTGTCACCTCCCGCTTCCTCGCTGACACTACTCTAGGCGTTAGGTTACGCCAATGCCAACCCTACCACGTACTACAACGGTTGCCGACATCGAGGGCAGTGTTGATGACACCCACCTCCTCTATCACCGCTACACCCCCACCACTTCACCCACCATTGTTTCTGACCTTCTTCCCTGTTTTCGGCGGTTACCACTTCCGGATTTTCCACCTCGATGACCTCATGTTGCACCAAACATAGTCACTTCTCGGACTTGTCGCCCTGCCCACCACCGCCTACTTCTTTCCTCCATCCCGCAGCCAATGCTGCCTCTGCTGCCTCAGTGCACCACCACCAGCCATTGTCGTTCCTTCGCCGCCCTTCCCTCGATCTATAGCCAACCCCAGTGAACCCAATACACAAACTTGGTGAACCCCATCCTAACTTGCGGTCGTTGGTAGGGGAGATGATGACCCCATCCTAACTTGTGAAATCACTAACATTTCTAACATATATATATATATATGTATATATATGTATATATATGTACATATATATATATATATGTATATATATTACTTGGGGCACCATGGAGCCTGAGTTCCATGTTCCAAAAAATTTGTGATTAATTTTTAGCCCTTATTATAGTAACATTTACTATCATACACATAACATTTTACTATAGCCGACAAACAGAACTAAATTCTTTCATAAAATTTTGTGTAATAGCTAGTAAAATGTTATTTTGTGGATAATAAAATGTAGTTTTATGTATTATAATATCAAAACAAGAGTTTAGTTCCATTTGTCAACTTGTAGTAAAATGTTATGTAGACGGTTGTAAACGTTATTGTAATAGATGGTAAAATCAAATAAAAATGTAATATTCCAAAATTCACTTTGTTTCGCTATATTATAATCTTGTGTAATAGCCAATAAAATGTAATTTTGTGGATAGTAAAATCTATAGATATGGAGGGTTCAGCAGCCTGTGGAGCCTATGCAGTAGTAAAATCTTACACACATCAGTAATTTGGTGTTCAGTTGGAAGTAAAATCTCATTCATATGGTGTTTAGTGGTGTGAGTTATATTATGGTGTTGCTCTTGTCATCAGTAAACTATTGGTAAAAATTGTTCATGAATCGAAACTTCCAATAAAAAGTTTCATGTATAAACAAGAAAACACATTTATTAGTTGGTTAGCCCGGATTGGCTTAGTCAACACATTTACTAGTTGGTTGTATAGTAAAATCTTGTGTAATTGCTAGTAAAATATTATTTTGTGGATAATAAAAACTAGTTTTATGTATTATAATATCAGAATAAGAATTTAGTTCCATTTATCTGCCTTTAGTAAAATGTTATATGGACAATAGTAAATGTTATTGTAATTGATGGTAAAATCAAATGAAAAGATAATATTTCAAAATTCACTCCATTTTAATATAGTAAAAGCTTGTGTAATAGCTAGTAAAATGTTATTTTTTGGATAACAAAGAATATTTTTATGTATTATAATATCAGAACAAGAATTTAGTTCCATTTGTGGTCCTCTAGTAAAATGTTATCTGAACGATAGTAAATATTATTACTATAACAGATGGTAAAATTAGCAAAAAGGTAATTGTCGGGGATTGGATAATTTCCATAATGACCATAATGCCCCGGCAGTTGAGTCAGACCAGACCATGAGTGCCCTCGGAGGTCGTTCCCGAGGATGACCCACGGGCGTCCGGCCTTGTTGCTCAGTTTGCCTGGCCAATACGAGCTCCATGCTCGATTGCGGCTCCCGAGCTCGGTGCCCGAGCTTTATTACTCGGGCCAGATTCAAACTAGCTCAGCCCCAGCTCGTCCGCAAGATGGGTTGTCGGATGGTCATGGTTGGCAGTTGCGCTTAAATAGCGATAATCATGCTACGACGTGGAGCCGTTGGGCCCATGACGAAGACGTGGCATGCATTTAGGGTTCGGTTACAACCGTGTTAGCTGCAGTCAAATGTTCGTGGCCTGGGCGGTAATCGACGGAATATTCCTGCAGACTATAAATACCTCCCAGCCATGGGCAAGAGGGGGACCCTTTTTTTTGAGACATACGCAATACACACCACGCCGGAATAGGGTTGTTATCTCCCCAGAGAGAGGCCCGAACTAGGATAAATCCATGTGCCGTTCTCTGAGTACTCCCTATCTCGCACCGTCCGAGCATCCTCTGGAAAAAACCCTTCACATAAGAAGAGGGAAGAGTTGGTCCTCCAATCAACTAAGTAAACTTGGCGGGGGCCCGTTCCCCAATCGTCGACAGCTGGCGCCGTCCATGGGGACCGACATTTCCTTTCATGAAGAATCCCTGGAGATGCCTAATTCATAGGATCCTCGGGACCTCTGCACCTTCAGCGACGCCGAAGATGATGACTTGTACTATGCCAGCGGAGGTGTCATCGGCATTACTGATCCGGAAGGGCATACTGAGCCCGGGAGCCTTTCCCCGGCAGCCGTTACGCGAGAGCAGTTCCTTCACTCTCAGCGCGATGCCCTTACAGATGATGATGACTATGATGGACTCTATGATGGTGTGGATATCCCAGACCATTTCGAGCCCGACCAGGATACCGTATCGCGAGGGAATATCGTGATGTCACCCTCACGGTCTCCATACTCCCGTAATGTCAACATGGCGGGAGAGGAGGAAAACCCCGAGGATGAGCCCTCGGGGGATGCACGTCTTCAATGGTACGAAGCAGCCAAGAACCACTTGGAGGCATCCTTGAACAGGACCTTGGCGAGAGTACGTCGCCAAGTCTGCGGAAACCCTGGTATGAGGGCTGAACCAATGCTCGCGAGCGCTTCTGCGAGTATGACACCCTGGAGCATGTGCACGGCCTTCATCCCAGCTCGTCTCCTCTCGCTCTCCCGAGCAGGGAACGCCTTCAAGCTTTGGCCACATTTTTCTCCTCCTCGGGGCATCATCAGCGGGTGGGGCACCCAGCGGCGCAACAAGCACATAGTTCCTTTGAGCAGCGCTGAGGAGAATCCTCAGGTTAAGGGCCCAGTTGGTAAAGTTGCTACCGTTGGTGGCTAGTTTCTCTTTCTCCATGAACAGATTGAAATTGAAAGTAGGTGGTGCCATCTACAACATATTTGCAAAGTTACTTAGACTAAGTTCATAATAGATTAAGTTCAAGTTTAATTCAAAATTACTACGAGAACTCCCACTCAAAAACAACATCCCTCTAGTCATCTTTAGTGATTACACGAACCAAATTCACTATACCGAAACCGATCATCACGTGAGACGGCATAGTTTCAAAGGCGAACATCAATATGTTCATCATATCATCCATATGACTCATGCTTTACCTTTCGGTTCGTGTTCCGAGGCCATGTCTGTACATGCTAGGCTCGCCAAGTAGAACCAAAGTATTTGCTTGTGTAAATCTGGCTTACACCCGTTGTATGCGAACGTAGAGTCTATCACACCCGATCATCACGTGGTGCTTCGAAACGACGAACTTTCTTAACGGTGCATACTATGGAAGAACACATTATTATCTTGATATTAAGTTGAAGGGATCATCTTATAGTGCTAATGACGCGATCACATCCAAGCAAAATAAGATGCATAAAAAGGATTAACATCACATGCATGAATAATGTGATATGATATGGTCCTTCTAGCACTTGATCTCCATCTTGTGCGTCATGGTATGATCTCCATCATTCCACCGGCGTGGCACCAAGGTCCATGGTGCTTCCATCTTGATTGTCTTCCTCCATTACAATATATCACATGGACATATACTTAGCACGCAGGCCATAAAAGAAAAGACAACCAAATGGCTCCTGCCGGTTGTTTAAATTTACAATAAATCTTATTTCATACAACAATCTTTGTATCAATGACCATTTCACATCACATGCCCTGCAAAAACAAGTTAGATGCCTCTAATTTATTTTTTTTTCATATTTTACGCGGTTTTGGGCTTTCTAGGAAAGAACCGTTCTTACCTACGAACAAGAACCACAACGGTGATAAAAACATTATTAGCAAACCATTGTAAATTAGATCATGACTATAGTAGGAGAAACTGACACCCGCAAAGCCACTTATGCAAAGCAAGTTGCATGTCGAGCGTGTAACAAGTCTCATGTGCGAGGACATGTAAGGTTAGTCCGGACCGCTTCAAATCCCACTATGCCACCATGATCCAAAAAACACGAAAGTATGCAATAACATGATCATCAACGCCCACATCCATATGTGTTTTAACCGTACATAACATCTACGCATAGACACGGCTCTGATACCACTGATGGGTTCTAAGCATGGAAAAAAAATTTTCCTACGAATGCAACCAAACACCAAGATCATATCTAGGAGATGCATGCAAACGGTTTCAGAAGGACTCACCCTCGTAGACCGAAAGCGGGAATAACGTTCCCGCAAACAAACGTGGTTGAAGTAGAGGTACACGCCCGACTTCAAAGTCGCGAAGATGAGCGCCACAAACGGCAGCGCCCGCATTTGGTCACACGTGCGGAACAACGACAACCTCCAATCCCTCGATCCGGTAGGCAGCGGAAGTAGAGGATCCACGGAAACTCCAACAATACTACGACTTAGTGGTGGTGGTGGAGAAACTATTTCAGCGGCCGGCTTAAGCTACCGCTTGAAAGGTGGAACAAAGGAGGAGGGAGAAAGGACCAACCAAAGGGTTATGGAGATTAGTACATGAGAGAGGAGCTCCACCCTCCCTTTTATAGGAGTGAGTGGACTCTCCACTCTCCATGTGAATGGACTCTCCATTCTCTCCATGTGAATGGACTCTCTATTAAATAAATAAACACTTTTATTTCTGTTATTTTAATATTTGTTCATTCTTTTAATTAACAAAAATTAACACATACCCCTTGAACTATTCCGATATCCTGAAACTATTCCGGTGCTGTCCAAACTTTTCTCCTGTTCGTACTCCACTCAAAAGCGTCGATGAACCTTAAGTGTGTCACCCTACGGTTCGTGAATAAAATGGACATGATCAAGACACCTCTCGATCAATAATCATCACGGGATCTGGAGATCCATAATGACTCCCACTTACTCAACGATGAACTAGTGATCGTGTGAACCAAAAACAACATAACCAATTCCTTTTGTCTCGCGATATATTACTTATCCGGATCCGATCATTGGTATCAACTATACCTAGTTCGATCCTCGTTATCGACAAGTACTCTTTACTCGTTCGTGATATGACATTCTTGTGACCTAGTCACGTGCTTGCAAGCGATGTCAATGTGATATCACCGAGAGGGCCCAGAGTATATCTCTCCGTCATCTGGATGGACAAATCCCACTCTTGATGCATGAGCCTCAACTAATACTTTCATAGTACCCAAATCCATCTTTATAGTCACCGTGTTACGGAGTGACGTTTGATGTCATCAAAGTACTCTTCCGGAGTTAGTGATTGACATCATCTCATGGTCTAAGGAAAAGAGCTATTTTGTATATGTTCAGTACAGCAACAAACTTTAATGACTTGATCGAATTTGTTATACCAACTTGGGTGTGTGTTCATCACATCATTCTTCTAATAATGTGACCCCGTTATTAACAACATCCAATGTTCATGATCAGGAAACCTTGATCATCAGTTAATCAACGAGCTAGTTTAAAAGAGAGGCTTTACTAGGAACCTTTTTGTTTATTAAACACACATGTATCAACGTTTCCGGTTAATACAATTTTAGCATGAGAAATAAACATCTATTATAAACATGGAATAAGATAATAAACAATTTCTTATTGCCTCTCGGGCATATTCCCTTCACCATCTGGATCTTATGGCCAACGAGTTGTTCTATATGGCCTACCGGTACGCCAACGCCGACAAGGCGGTCCAGTGGAAGAAGATGTTGGATGAGGGCAAGATGCCGCCTCAGCTTGGCTTGGAAGGCTCCAAGAGCAAGAAAAGCGCAAGCCCGGTCAAAAAGAAGATTAAAAAAAAGAAGCCCTCTGTGCCGAACATGGTCGCAGCTATCGAGCAAGCTTAGAAACCAGCCCGACAGACGCAGGCACTTAAAGGTTTTGGCGCAAAGGGCAAGGGGTGGCCACCTCAACGTCGCAATGACCAAGGTCGAGATGACCAAAGTCACGGCGATCAGCGTGGTCAGCCAAACAACCAGTTCTGCTTGCTCCACCAGGCGCATGGGCACGAACTTCGCAATTGCCGGACCTGGACTTTCCGCATGGAACAGTACTACAACGGCAAAGGTCCTATGCCTGCGCTCCTAGAACATGGAGAAAACGGCAAGGGCAAACAGCCCGTTGATTAAGACGAGGACATGGAATATCAAGAGCCCCAGAACCACATTGCCTTAATATTCGGAGGCTCCTCGGCTTACAGGTCCCATCGTGAGTTGAAGGAGGCCGCACGAGAAGTGCACCATGTCACCCAGGGCAAGCCTACAATACAGTAGCTCAGGTGGTCCGAGCTGCCGCTTACATTCTCCAAGGATGACTGTCCCCTTGGAATGACCAAGCCCTAGAGGCTCCCGGTGGTCGTGAGTCCCACGATCAGCAATACTGTGGTAGGTCAGGTGCTCGTTGATTGTGGGAGTTCTTTGGATCTCATATCTGCCAAGGTCTTGAACAAGATGCAGATCCCTAGGTCCAAGATCAAGAGCATAATAGTCCCTTTTTATGGGATAGTACCGAGTACTTTGACCAAGCCGCTTGGCCAGATCATTCTGCCCGTGACGTTTGGGGATCCGAGCAACTTTCGAACCGAGTTGATCACCTTCGAGGTGGTCGATTTTGAATCGGCCTACAATGCCATTCTCAGCAGGCCAGCCCTCGCAAAGTTCATGGCCGCCACTCACCACGGATACCAGTGTTTAAAGGTTCATGGTCCTGGTGGAGTGATCACCATAAAGGGAGTCAGAAAGTGGCCCTAAACTACGACGAAAGGGCGTTAGACATGGTCAGGCAACTGCCCCAGTGCGGGCCCGACCAGGAGCTGAAGAATTCCCGGCCGAAGACTACCCTCCAACCTAGAGGAGAAACCAAGGTGATTCCACTAAGCGATGCGGATCCGACTAAGGTCATACATTTAGGGTCTTCTCTAGACCCTAAATAGGAACTCAACCTCGTGACCTTCCTCCAGAGAAACGCAGATGTGTTCGCCTGGGAACCGTCCGACACGCCCGGGGTCCCAAGGGAGGTCATCGAGCACAGGCTAGCAGTTCAGCCTGATAAAAAGTTTGTGCGACAAAAGCTCAGGCGTTTTTCCCCGGAAAAGCAGGCCATTATCCAGGAAGAACTTGACAAGATCGTCAAGGCCGACTTTATTCGATAAGTCGACCACTCAGAATGGCTAGCTAACCCAGTCATCATAAAGAAAGAGGGTGGCAAATGGCGCATATGCATCGACCATACAGGTTTGAACGCTGCGTGCCCTAAAGACAATTTCTCGCTACCCCGCATAGACCAGTTGGTTGATGCGACAGCGGAGTCCCAGGTGATGAGTTTTTTGGACGCCTATTCAGGCTACCACCAAATTGGCATATCGCCTGAAGATGAGGAGAAAACCTCCTTCATCACGCCGTTTGTTACTTTCTGCTATACAACCATGTCCTTCGGTCTTAGGAATGCTGGAGCAACTTTCCAGCGTCTTATGCAGAAGTCCTTCTCGGATCAAATAGGCCAAAACCTGGATGTCTATGTGGACGACATACTAGTCAAGAGCAAGCTTGCCTCGTGTCATGTTTCCAACCTAGAGGAAACCTTCTATAACCTCAATAAACATCGAATAAAACTCAATCCGGAGAAATGTGTGTTCGGTGTGAGGGCAGGAAAAGTGCTTGGCTACATGATGGGGCCACAAGGTATCGGGGCAAACCTAGAAAAAATTGAAGCCATTGAGAGCATGCGACCACCCACTTGCGTGCGGGAGGTCCAGGCACTAACCAAGAGAATGGCAGCTCTTAGCCGCTTCATTTCAAGGCGCTCCTCAAGCACGATGGGTTCATATGGACAGAAGAGGCCAACAAATCTTTTGAAGAACTTAAGCAGTACCTGTCCAAACCCCCGATCCTAACCATACCGAAAACAGGGGAAGTCCTATTGCTGTATTTGGCCGCAATGCCACAAGCGGTAAGCATCGTTCTCACGGTGGAAAGGGATGGAGTGCAACGACCAATCTACTACGTTAGCGAAGTCTTGCACGAACCAAAGGAGCGCTATCCCAAGGTCCAAAAACTCTTGTATTCATTGCTCGTGTCTTCCAGAAAGTTGTGACACTATTTTCAATCGCATAAGGTCCAAGTCCCAACCAACTTTCTTCTTAGGGAGATCCTAAGGAATCAAGATGCTAGTGGCTGAATAGCGAAATGGGCCATGGAGCTCGCTGAGTTCGAGATTGAGTTCTCGGCCCGCACAACGATCAAGTCCCAAGTCTTGGCGGACTTCCTGGCAGAGTGGACGAATCCAGCGCCACCTGACACGGATCCCGACCAACCCAGGGAAGGTCGTTGGACCATGTACTTCGATGGGTCCCGAGCTTATGAATGCTTGGGAGCTGGAGTCATCTTAATCTCTCCGCAAGGAGAACAACTCCAGTGCACCCTCCAATTACATTTCGCTGTGACCAACAATGCGGCGGAATATGAAGGCCTTTTAGCTGGGCTTCAGCGTGCAAGGCGCTCGGAGTTCAACGGCTTACTGTGAAGGGCGATTCATAGTTGGTCGTCAACCAGGTCAACAAGGAGTATCAGTGTTTCGATAACTCAATGGCGCTTTACCTGGTTGATGTTAGGAAGATGGAGAAGTGCTTTAGGAATTTTGAGGTACTCTACATCCCCAGGAAGGACAATTCCCTGGCCGACCATCTCTTGAAAGTCGGTTCCTCTCAATCCACTGATCCAGCAGGAGTGCTCGTCGAGCACTTGCACAAGCCTTCCATTCCCTCTGTAGAGGAAGCACATGAGGCATGCGGTAACGTCTCTCTCCTCGAGCAGGGTGTGAGCTGGATGATACCATTCATCAAATATCTTGCACATGGGACACTGCCCGAGGAAGAAGCCGAGCGTTCCCAGCTCATAAGACGATCCTCTCCGTACAAACTAGTCGAGGGCATCTTGTACCGCAAAGGAGCACTAGGAGTCCTCTCCAAATGCATCCTTAGGAAGAAGGGCAATACCTTCTCAGGGACATCCACGAGGGAATGTGTGGAGCTCACTCGTCCTTTATAACATTGGTGAGCAAAGCATTCCGACTGGGTTATTATTGGCCAATGGCCCTGGCCGATGCTCGCTTGATTGTAACCTCTTACCGAGCTTGCCAGTTCCATGCCCGCAAGGTTCATCAGCCGGCATATGCGCTCCAAACCATCTCGTTGACATGGCCTTTCTCGGTCTGGGGGGTCGATATACTCGGACCTTTCCCCCGAGGCCGAAAGGGTTGCAAATACTTGCTCGTAGTTATCGACACTTTCACCAAGTGGATCGAGGCAGAGCCTGTATCGACCATCTCGGCCCAAGCGGTTAAGAGGTTTTTTCGCAATAATGTGGTGCCACGCTTTGGTATACCAAATCGTCTCATCACGGACAATGGCACTCAGTTCACGAGCGAACTATTTCAGGCCTATTGTGAAGATATCGGGACCAAGGTATGTTTCGCCTTTGTGGCCCACCTGTAGTGTAACGAGGCAGCTGAGCGAGCAAATGGGCAAATTGTTCAACGAATCAAGAAGAGGGTTTTCAAAAACCTCGATCAACACGGGCAAGCCTGCGTGGACGAGCTTCCTTCCGTCCTGTGGTCGGTTCGCACCATGACCAGCTGAGCTACGGGAGAAACTCCTTTTCAGCTCGTCTATGGTGCAGAGGCCATCTTGCTCGCTAAAATCATGCTGGGTTCCCCGACGGTGCACTTGGTCAACAACGTCGACCAGGAGGGCAAGCGCCTCTTGGACCTTGACCTCGCAGGAGCAACACGCGAACGGGCTTTGCTCCGATCCGTGATCTACCTGCATGCTCTTTGCAGGCACACGGCTAAGTCGGTTCGACCAAGGACCCTGCAAGTCGGCGATCTCTTCTTACGTCGAGTCCAGGATTTATTGAAAGCCAACAAGCTAACCCCAAGGTGGGAGGGTCCTTACACGGTCGTATCAGCAATGCGCCCGGGGGCTATTTGACTCACGATGGAAGATGGACGAGAGCTCGTCAACACCTGGAACATCGATCAGCTATGTAAGTTCTTCATCTAGTTACCTTTGATTGCATGTTTTTCCTTTCGTAACTCTTAACGGTCTTTCTTTCAATAAAATTCGGTTCTTTGGCCCATCTTATGATTCCCATTCTTTCCAAGATCCCGTGAATGACCCTAAAGTCACTGCCCTCTGAAAAGTCGACTCAGTCTCGCTTAGGGGCACACTTTCCTCCTCACGATCTTGATGATAGGATGAGCGCAAAGGGGCAAGAACATTCGCTCAAGTTACGATCTTTTCTAAGGATCAGCTAGTATGTGCGCGAATGACAAAAAGCGCAACAGCTGACGCTAGGTCACTAAGCCCACCCCCAGAGGTTCCAGTCTACATAAGCCGATTATCTTCTGCAGTAGTAACTCCGCTGCAAGTCATAATCGCACATGGACACCCTCTCGGACGGCCCAGAGACTTAGCTGATCTGATCGTGCTCTATCGTTGCGTGTTGCGTCAAGCAACCACATGGCTCCCCTACGCTCGCCAAAACCGTGCTCGCAGCTTAGGAGCATGGGCCATGATGCTCGGAGGGATAAGGTCGTGCGTGCTATTCTCTCAGCTATCTAACCCATGGTCGCAATTCAGAGAAGTTTTTGGTCGCTCAGCGAAGGCCACATGATTTTCTAACTCTCCTGTCAACGATCTCGTGCTCGCAACTTAGGTGCATGACCTTCATTAACAGCGGGGGCTTAGTAGGGGCGACGAACTACCATGCTTTTTCTTAAAGACGTGCGCTCGTACTTTCATCGTCTCCTATACTTAACTGTTATTTGGTCGACCTACTCGTTGTTGTCTTGTTCATTTTGCAGGACAATTATCGAAAGCAAAAGGAGCACATTACACAGAGCAGAACAAACAAACTTCTTTGATTAAAAGAGAACTTGGGTTTGTACATTGCAAAGCTATACAACTTAAAATTTCCTGGCAAGCTTGGCATCCTGGAGGATAGTGAGTTCTTCTTGAACGGCGTCGAGCTCGGACTCAAGGTCGAGCACCTTCCTCCGAGCCTCATGCCCTTCGGTCGCCGCCTGGCGGAGTCGCTTCGCCTCCTCCTTGTGCTGTTCGGCCGACTCTGTGGCGCTGAGCAGAGAGTGGTGCAGCTCCTTCACCATCTCCTCCAGGGATGCCCTTGCCCACTCGCTCTGCACGAGGAGCTCCTCGACGACCAATACGGACTCCTCGGTATTCTGGCGGATCTCCGCGTCCGAGGCATTCAGCTCGGCCAGCTTTCACTCGAGCTTCGCAATGTTTGAGTCCTGCTCAGTGCTGTGCCTAGCCAGGACGTCGGGTGGGATAATCACAGCCCAGAAGTCCGTCATAGTAACCTCGAGCACCTACACAAAGGAATGCATCATATACTTGCTCAGCTCACAAATAAAATCAAAGTGATCTCCTAAACTTACCGAGCGAAGGCGCTCCTGTAGGCCTTCCTGGAAGAGCTCGGCTGGATCCTCCGGGCGAGTATCCAGCTGCGCGTCTTCCCCCCGAGTAGGCGTTACGCTCGGGGGCTTCTTCTCCTCCTCTTCGTCCTGGGCTGTCTCGGTGCCCGGTAATGCAAGAGTCTGCTCTGGCAGAACGATTGCCACCAGAGCAAGGTCTTCCGGGGGATGCTCTTCCCCAGGGTAACAGGCCCCAACCCCGGAGCTGCATCCTTGCTCGGGGACTGGGTCTGTTCATCAGCCAGGCTCGACTCCAGGACCACGAGTGGCTGGCCCTCCGAAGCCTCCACCCGGGGATGTTCTTCCCCCGAGGTAGCAGGCCCTGACCCCGGAGCAGCATCCCTGCTCGGGGACCGAGCTTGCTCGCCGGCCGAGCTTGGTCCTGGGACCACGAGGGGCTGGTCATACGGGGCATCCTCCTCCAAAGTGTTAAGCATCTCGGCGATGATGTCACTGGCCTCGACCTCCTCGGGTTTGGCCTCCTCGACCTTTGCCTCATCAACCGAGTCGACCTCGATGATTATGTGGGGGATCGTTCCCGCATTCACCCGGGCAACCTCAGCCGCGCCCTGCTCAGGCGCAACTTCCACGGACGCCACGGCTTTGGCGGCCCGAGCAAGCTCCTTCTCTATTACAGAATTGAGCACGTCATCAACCATGGCCTCGAAATCCTGTACTTCCCTACTAGCTATAGCGCCCACAATAACAATGTGGGGTTAGTGTAGCGTTCGAAAGGGAAAAGACCCGGAAGGAAGAGACAGACATTTACCTTGCTCGGACTCCACTACGACAGCTTAGGCTTGGGCCAGGAGATTGCCCATGTCTTCGGTCGCCTTGCTGGCCCTCGCCACCGCAGGGTCAACCTCCATCAGGGTCGCGGCCGAGCCCCCCCGGGGTGTGCCCGATGACCTCCGGTGCCTCGTGGTCAGCAGCGCTGGGTCTTCCTCCTCCTTCTCCTCGAGTTCGGGCGCCGAGCTCGACCTGGAGGGTGGCGATCTTGCTCTCCAGCTCCTCCTTGCCCGCGGGTCTTTTCGCCGCAGCCACCACCTCCTTCTTCGCCCTCTCGGTGAGCTGGTGCAAACGAGCCATTAGATCCGGCTTTTTCCTGGTGTGCTCGGCCAACCATAGCTTTAGCTCGCTTACCTTCCTCCGATTGGCGTACTCCAAGTGCCGCCGAGGGGGAGTCCTGCTTGAGCTGGCTCGCCTCCTCGGGCGCCTGGAAGGGGACAACGATGGCGACGGTGACCGGCCACATCGCTTGCGGCCCACTAGCCTCTTGGTCCTGGGACCAAGAGTTGGGGCCACAAGGTCGGTTGACAGTGGCTTGATCGTTGCCACTGCGGCCTCAAGGGCGACCTTCTCCTGTCAAATTCAAACAAGTGAGTCAAAAGAGCGCTCGAACATTGTTCCTTGAGCACGGCTTTCTCGGCACGGGGATTTTTGAGCGTGGCCAGCTCAGGAAGGGATACCCCAAGCTAGATAAAGTGATTACTTACCACTTCGCCCCAGTCGAGCACATTTCTCAGGACTTGGAGGCCAGCCTTGAGGTCCTTGCCCTTGGGGACACCGAACATCTCGGCGACCCTCGAGTCTGCCCAGTCCTCAGGTGGAGCTGCATTTTGACCAAGGAAAGCGGTAGGCATGAGCAGCACGAGTAAGCAAAGTAAAGAGCACGGCTCCGAAGCATACCTGTGAGGGACTCTCGGGTGAAGTCTTGCCACCCGGTGATCTCGAAGAAGGGGTGGTCCCTTCTTGACGAGTACACATACCATGGGTATCCCCAGTGGCCCAGGACGCCAGGTTGGCTGATCCAAGCCCAACAATGGCCGAACGCCAAGTAGGCCACCAAGTGCGATTTGGCCCCAATCGAAAGCGATTGGGGGGATCCCTCCTGCAGGTCGGACGCCCCACAACGTCTGACCCGATCAAGGTGCCCTCTGCCAAGTGCCAGCACCGAGCTATCACCAGCCATTGGTCGCCTACCCCACAGACGCGACGACTCAGGCCGACTGTGCGAGGGTAGGTGGCCCCGTCCCCAGGCAGTGAGAGGGTTGCAAAAGTCAAGACACCAGTCTCGTCACCCAGACATGCGCAGCAGAAGAGTGCGCTCCCTCCCGAGGCAACGCCAGAGTCAAAGTGGTACATCAGCGTCTAGCAAGTGCACAGAGGGTAGGTGCGTCACTTCCTGTCGTAGTGGGGAGCCTTGTCGTTCAGCATGTCTACTGACCCGACGCAGTGCAAATAGGCATCGGTCAATCACTGAAGACCAAGACATCCCACTCTTTTTTCCTCTTTTCGGATTCCCATGTAACCTGCCCCCTCTGACGGTATAAGGGGAAGCAGGGCCCCCAAGGGGGGAGATGTACTTCATTTTCACTCTTTTTTTTCTCTTCTCTCCACTCCACCTCCACCGAGGTGCTCAAGTGTAACACCCCAATTTTTGCTTTTCATGAGTTTAAATGAAATTTGGCATTTTTGTGAATTTTTGGAATTTTCTGTAATTTATTTGGATTTATTGGAATTTATTTGAATTTATTCCCTTTTGAAATAATTAAAGAATTTAATTTTTGCAAATAAAATTTTGTTGGAAATATTTTATTTGAGTCCAAAATGTTCTAAAATATTTTTTAGAATTTTTCTGGAATTTTTTTGAGTGTTTTGCTATTTTTAATGAATTAAATGAATTTCTGGGAATTAATTTGAATATTTAATCGCTGGAAAAACCAAACCGGGTTTTACTGTTCATCTGATCGGACCCGAGTCCGAGTCAGACTCGAGTCCGACCCGGACCCGACCGCGCCAGCCGTCTCGGTCGAACCACGTCACCAAACCCTAACGCGCGTGACCGTTGGATCGAGATCCAACGGCCACGATCGAGCCACGTCGCCCGAACCCGAGCTCGACCGAGCCAACCAGGTCGCCCGACCGGACCCGAGCCCAAACCCCCCGTGCCGTTGGATCTTGATCCAACGGTCCACGTTGAGCCACGTCACCGAATCCGAATTGGATTCGGATTCCGCCGCCGCAACCGGGTGGACCTCGGTCTCCGCGCAATACACGGAAGCCGAGGCCCCTATTTAAGGTGCCGCCGTCGCCACCGTGTAGCCGACTTCCGTGCGCCCCTGTAGCCCTAGACCACGTCGCCTGAGTCACCGCCGTTCGCCCGCTAGAGCTCACCGTAGTGGGGATAGGCCTCCGCCTTGGTTATTCGTCGATTCCGCTGCCGTCCGCCGTCCTCCACCGTTGTTGAGTCCAGATCCGGAACCGCATGGGAAAACCACGTCGGAGGGTACTGTGGGATGTCCGAGACGGGGGTCCCGCAAGAGGAGCCTATGCCCAACTGGGCCGAGGACGGTGCAGTAGGCCCAGAGTTTGGAAGCACTACGAAGAGCCCAAAGCCATGGCCCGACTTCTTCCCCAAGGCAGCTGGTCGTCTCCTCGACGAAGCTTCTCGCCGCGTCAGGACAACCCGGCCAAAAGTAAAGCCTGCGACCTGGCGCCTGCAGAGCCTGTAGCCACCAGAACCTGGCGGATCGGCATGCGCGGGTCGGGAAAGGAACGACCAAATCCTATGGACGCAGTTGAGCTCGGTAGGCAGAGACAAACAACATACTCATGAGTCCACCTGACCCAGCGCCAGGTGGCGCCCTCTTGTAACGTGCCCTTCTCCCAGTATATGAGGGGGGAGGGAACAACCCCGAAAGGGGGGGGGGAGAAAAGAGAAGAGAAAAAAGAGACCATGTCCATATATCCAAGAACACAGGACTAGGGTATTATCTCCTCCGCGAGAGCCCAAACCTGTCTAAAAAAGGATCGCCCTCGCATCCTGTGTTACCATCTTGCTCTGATCTCGCACGAATCCCCTAGAATCACAAATCTCATTGCCGGCGGAACCGATCGTCGACAGGTACCTTTCACCTCACCGGAATTGCGCCCAAACGCCGTCGGGCGCGCCGTCGTCCCCGTCTCCGGTGAGCCAGCTCCGCCGCACGCCATCGCCGTCGCTCGAGCTCTCTCCACCATCCGATCCAGATCCAAGGGCCCAGATTCGTCCACGTCACCACGGTAAAATCTCACGTTGTAGTTTCTAGATCTGTTTTCAACCGTTGGATCTAGATCCAACGGTTCAGATTGCGCCACATAGCCGTAACTGCACCGTGCTTGGTTAGGTCTCAGCCATTAGATCTAGATCGTACGGCTAGGGTTAGCCACGTTGTAAACTCTAGATTGGATCTTAACCGTCCGATCAAGATCGAATGGTCCAGATAGACCGAGCTGTTTCCTAACGCACGAAACCAGATCTGATCTGGGCCGTTGATTTTCAAATCAACGGCCGAGATCTAGCCACGTGTCCGAAGGATGACCATCGCGCGTCGCCGCGCCGCCGCCGGTCACGGCCGACGCCACGCTGCGGACGCCGCGTGGGGCCCGTGTGTCAGCGGCTCAGCTAAACCGCACCATGACGTCACCGTGACGTCACGGGGGGGGGGCAGCTGTCAGCCGTCGTCAGCCGTGCATGATGACATCACTGCTGACGTCATCCGAGGGGCCCACCTGTCAGAGGCACACATGCCGTGGATCCACGGTGGATCGAGCCAAACCGTGCACCGGGTCCATGGACCCGAGGCGACGTGGCGGCCTCTGATTGGTCCACGTGTCATGCTGATGCAATAAATCATTTTTCGAAAATGAAATTATTTATTTATTTCGGTTTATTGATTTTAAATATAGATTCAAACTTCAAACGCTTATAACTTTTGCAATTTAACTCCGATTTGGGTGGTTCAAATTTCTAAATTTTCATAAAAATGAGACCTACTAAAATATGAATTTTAATTAATTTTTGATTATGAATATTTCTCTGTTTATAATTAATTAATATTTTCTTAAAATTTCAAATGATTATAACTTTTGCGTTTTAGTTCCGATTTTGCCGATTCAAATTCCTAAAAATTCATAAAAGTATGCTCTCTATGTTTATGGACTTCATTTGGATGTTTGGACACTTTTTATATACTGTTTATTTATTTATTGCTATTTGCGCGCTTTACGAGTAGACGTTGAAGTGCCCGAAGGCTTCGAAGGTGAAGTGTTGACCCAGGAGCCAGCTCAAGACCAAGAACAAGTACTCTTTGAAGGCAAGTTGTGCTTTGACCATGTTGATCCCATTTTCAAATTAATTTGGTTTAAATTAGTGCATGCTAGTTTAATTAGAAAATACTTTATTTAATACTGGGAAACTAGATAAATGCCAAATTGCTGTATGACACCTTGGTTAATTAAATATGTGCCATGACCGCTTGTCACCCTAGTGTGGATTATTAGTTGGACATTATTAAATTGCCAACATGGGTAGTTAGACCGACATAGTATGCTTAGCCTTGCCACGTGAAATGCTTTGGACAATCAAATGCTAATATTGACTTAATGAGATATTGAACTTGTTTTGAAAGAAGTATCATGTGTTATGATTGTCGATGGCACGTGGTGCATGGTAATCAACTGGGGTTTGATAAATAGATTTCGACCGGGGCATGTGGCAAGAATGATCGGGCGGGCCAGTTGTGGCACCGGGAACGTTGTTTTGGTTCTTCGGGTAGTCTTGCCCTGGTCACCCTAAGGACTTAACCTTGCAAGCCTTTGAACTGAGTCAAGCGTGCAACCACATGTCTGTAATGGGATGGACCTAGTTGATTAAGTTGCTAATAACGTACCTGTGAAACCTCGGGGTGTCAACTATACCTTTTGTGTAGTTGTACGGGGGAGCGTACCGGGGCTGCGACCAGGTACCCATCTAACGGTGGATTGGCCTAAACTTCGCCTTCGCTAAGGGAAGGGTTAGTGTGCAATCACCGAGGAGGACCACTTGTGCTGTTAGAAGTTTCCGAAAGACTTTGTTACGGACACTCGCCTTTGTGGTGTTTGGCTGTATCTTGTGGGTAAAGTGCATAACCTCTGCAGAGTGTAAAATCTATTCGAATAGCCATGTCCGCGGTATTGGACATTGCTTGGGAATTACAGTCAAGGGTTAGACTTTCTTGAAAATGACTTGGACTTGAAAGGATTAGTTTGGTTTAATAATGATGTTGATGGAAATGTGGATTAGGAATGGGAAAGATGTTTATTTAACTCCTGGAAAAGTTATTGATCTTAAACTTGTTCCTACTGCTTTCGAATCTACTTATGTTACTTGTCAAATGCTGTTTTACTGCAATTATACCCTGAGCTATTCCTTTGTACTAAGCCATGCATGTAGTATATTAGTTTGCATTCTGTGCATGACTTGCTGAGTACCAAGTACTCACCCTTGCCACAGTACAACACCAGTTGAAGAAGAGTCTACACCAGCTTTGGAGGAGGAGCTCCAAGAGGAACCGTCTATCTAGGGAGCGAGCCCAATCAGTTGCCTGTGGTATACTGGATGGCGCCACGAAGTTATCTTATTTTCCGCTGCCGTTATTTCTCTTTTATTAAGTTTTCGCCCTGCGTGGCGTATATTTGTAACTTGACCTTAAGGTCGAGCAACCAGCTTGTTAACTAATTAAAGTACCTTATTATTTCATTGAGTATGATTGTGATATTTACCAATGTTGAGACTGTGTGCACTAGCATGTTCCTAGACTAGTGTTGAATACACAGAGGGTCCGGATTTGCAAATTCGGGTCCCGACATCAAGGCCAGCCCTTAGCCCTCGCCTGTAAGACTGTGCCCGAAAGCAACACGAATCCATCGCACGAATTGGAGTAGGGATGTTCAGCCCGAACCAGTATACATCTTGAACCCCCTGAGTCTAACCATTCGAGAAGAGGGAGCGCGCGACCCCTAGACTAAAAAATCGTATTGTCGGTGCACGAAACACCGACACTTCTCCTTAGGGTCGACACCCGGTTCCGGAGGTAGTCCCAGGCGACGTCGCGACCAGTGAGCCCCATGTTGATGAGCTCACTGATCATTAGGAGCACCCGTTCCTCCTCAACTTGAACCGGAGATCGGGCATCTCAACACGTGGAGCACTTGCTCCGGTGTAACATAGGGAGCTACCCTCTGTCTTCCTCAGATAAAACCAGGAATCGGCCCACCCGGCCATCGAGTCCTTGAGCGTGAAGCTTGGGTACTCATACGATCGATTGGTCCGGAGACAGAAATAGACACAACCAGTCGGAGAAGCCGTGCCGGTGCGGAACAAGGAATAAAAATGAAAGAAGAGGCTAGCCGTGGGCAAGACGCCCACGAACCCCTTGTAGAGATGTGAGAAAATGGAGAGAATGAGGATGGAGTTAGAGTTAAGGTTGGTGACCTCGTAGTCGCAGTGGGCGAGTACCGATTCGAGGAACTAGCCCTCGAGGATCCAAAGCCCATTGACAGCATATAGCTTGCAGGAGACAATCTCGTTATCCTACGGTTGTGGCTCCTGATCATCGCCTGCATCACTCCATGATCCTGCGTCGAGATACTTGAGCTTCTGGAGCAACTCAAGCCGCTCTTGACTAAGCTTGGTCACTCTGAACTTGGCCATTTGGGCGAGGGAGATCGGGAGACAAGACAAGGGCGAGGGCGAGAAGTTTCACAAATTTCAAATGAAGAAGGTGGATAAAGAGAGTCATGGCGGCCGCTTAAATACACGATTTTGGGGGGGAAAGCGAAAAGTTTTTCCATCGTTGTGCTAGAGAAGCCCTAAGGGCACAGGTGCAGGTAAAGGGTTCGCCATACGCGGACTGACGTGTGGATGCACAGTTTTTGAAACCGTCCTGTTTCAGGGCATTTCCCAAATGAAACAGCCCGCACTGTCACCACGAGGCTTCCTCGAGAAGGAATTGCGACAACTGCTCACATTCTCTTACACGAGCACACCTTGGTCGCAGGGCCGGGTTGATTGCTCATCCTCAGTAAGGGTTTAGTTCGGATGCTGCAGCAGTAGTTCACTGTAAGATTCCAATCTCTCCATTGAGTCATTAGGCTCAAGGGGAAGGCCCTTTGAGCAGTTCCCTACTTGACCCTCGGGGGCTAGCTGTCGGGGATTGGATAATTTCCATAATGACCATGCGTGCCCTCGGAGGTCATTCCCGAGGATGACCCACGGGCGTCCAGCCTTGTTGCTCGGTTTGCCCGGTCAATATGAGCTCCATGCTCGGTTGCGGCTCCCGAGCTCAGTGCCCGAGCTTTATTGCTCAGGCCAGATTCAAACTAGCTTGGCCCCAGCTCGTCCGCAAGAGGCGTGGTCGGATGGTCGTGGTTGGCAGTTGCGCCTTAATAGCGATAATCATGCTACGATGTGGAGCCGTTGGGCCCATGACGAAGATGTGGCATGAATTTAGGGTTCGGTTACAACCGTGTTAGCCGCAATCAAATGTTCGTGGCCTTGGCGGTTATCGATGGAATATTCCTGAAGACTATAAATCCCTCTCAGCCATGGGCAAGAGGGGGGACCCTTTTTTTGAGACATACGCAATACACACCACGCTAGAGTAGGGTTATTATCTCCCCAGTGAGAGGCCTGAACCAGGATAAATCCCTGTGCCGTTCGATGAGTACTCCCTATCTCGCACCGTCCGAGCATCCTCCGGACGCAACCCTTCACGTAAGAAGAGGAAAGAGTTGGTCCTCCAATCAACTAAGTAAGCTCGGCGGGGGACCCGTTCCCCAATCATTGACAGTAATATTTCAAAATTTACTTCATTTTTAATATAGTAAATCTTGTGTAATAGCTAGTAAAATTTTATTTTGTGGATGGTAAAATCTATAGATATGGAGGGTTCAATATGTTGTGGAGTCTATGCAGTAGTAAAATCTTACACACAATAATAATTTCGTGTTTAGTTGGCAGTAAAATATCATTCATATGACATTTAGTGGCGAGACATATCATTTTGTTACTCTCATTGTCAATAAGCTACTGGTGAAAACTGTTCATGAATCAGAGCTGTCAATAAAAAGTTATGGCTAAATCAAAGAAAAAAAGATTCATGGACAAACAAGAATACATATTTTTGATTTAATTGGCCACGTTAATGATTGACTTAGTCAACACACGAAGCCCGCGTATGTGAATGGTTTGGACGTGCTTCTCCGGCGTTATGGCCAATGCGTAGAATAACTAATCTGCACGCATGTGCTCTTCCGTGTGGTGTGTATATATAATAATAATAATAATAATAATAATAATAATAATAATAATAATAATATTTTGCTTGTATGATAAACTTTCAGATAAGTGATCCTATCTTTTTTTTTAAATATGGCCCAAATAGCCATTTACTCTTGATTTATATCATAGGTACAATACGAACCACCAAGAGGTTTCTAAATGGGACCTTGAAAAGGAAGGAAATTATAGGACATTCTCTCAAACTGGAAAGGAAGCACCAAAAAGAAACAAAAATTTCATCCATGTCCTTAACCAACATTCGGCAACAACGTTGATCTAGTAGAAGCTTAGGTTGCCAATCCCCAAACTCATTGCCTTGAGAACCTAGATCTGGCCTTGGCTTTGCCACAGGCTGTGCATTTGTCGAAGATCTTGGGTGGCGTACAGAGTAGAAGGGCCTCCTTTAGATAGAGGTAGAAGGGAGTGCCACATGATTCACACCGGTGATCTACTTGGTGAAGCTCCTATTGACCACTGGGAACAGAAGTTGTTGGGGTTCACAATCCCAATGGTAGCACTGCTGGTGAGGTCTTGGAGGGGTGGATCGACCAATCCAGAGTTAGGGACCAAAGAGAACAAAGTGAAAAGACCACGAAGGCCGGAAGGAGGTAGCACGATGGAAGGATGGAGATATACTCCAAATCCAGGGGTGTAGATAGCAAGCGGGTTCTATTAGACTCGAGCCTATTCTCTGACCGTCAAACCCTAAGTAACCTCTTTAGCATCATGTTTAGTTTTTCCATAGCAACGGTGAATGCACATGCGCTTGGGCACAGCAGGAGGAAGAAAAACTTTACTGGGTGGTGAGCTACTTCCTAGGCTATGTGCTTGGTGGGCTGCTACTTGTTGAAGTTCTAATTTGGCAATTGGTTACTTCGCTTGCTGCCTACAAAATTGGATTCAAATCCTAGACACACACAGACACCATAGAGAGAGGGGGATGGCTTAACACCTTTCCTTTGCAAGGACAAAGCTGCCACCGAGTCAGAGGCACTTGACGCACGTCACGGGGAGTCAGCGATTGTGAGATCATGATGAGGTCATCAAGTGGATGTCGGTGAGGATGTGGACATGCAACGATAGGCAACCCACCATGGTGGGAGCCAGCAGGGAGGATGGTGCAGCGTGAGTTGTCAAGTGCCTAATTGGCTGAGTGAGCTGATCACAATAATAAATAGTCGATATGAGGCTCTCTTTTGATATACGATTTTTTTTATCAAGCGCAATTGGATCAACAGGTTGAATGAAGATATTAGCCGATTTGTTTGATTGATTGATGCTCACTTATTCATATATTTTTAGAAGTTTAACAAATGATTGTTGCACAAGTCTTAGATAATAAATTACTAGTATTAACCCTAGAACCCCCTTGGAAGGTGGTTGAATTTGACATAGTGAGGAAGTACGCATACAGGAACAATAAGATGAAAGGGGCTAGAGGCGCTGCAGCTAAAGCCAGTGCCGACCACCACCACCACTCTGCCTCTACCTTTGCCTCCGCATCCACCTCCGCCAATGAACAAACAGTCGGTCACTTCTCTTACTTCTCGGTTAAGGTAGCATTCAATCAAGGAAGACACCATAAAGGAGGTGAGCACAAAGACCAATGAATCCATGGCAATGGGGGCTGGATCTGGAACCTCATCACTGGATGTCGGGACCCGAATTTGCAAATCCGGACCCTCTGTGTATTCAGCACTAGTCCAGGAACGCGCTAGTGCACACAGTCTCAACATTGGTAAATATCACAATCATACTCAACGAAATAATAAAGTACCTTTAATAGTTAACCAAACGGGTTGCTCGACCTTAGGGTCAAGTTACAAATATACGCCTCGCAGGGCGAAACTTATTAAAATAGAAATAACTGCAGCGGAAAATAAGATAACATCGTGGCGCCATCCAGTATACCACAGGCAACTGACTGGGCTCGCTCCCTAGCTAGACGGTTCCTCTGGGAGCTCCTCCTCCAAAGCTGGTGTAGACTCCTCTTCAACTGGTGTTGTATTGCGGCAAGGGTGAGTACTTGGTACTCAGCAAGTCATGCACAGAATGCAGCTAATATACTACCTGCATGGCTTAATACAAAGGAGTGGCTCAAGGTATATTTGCAGTAAAGAGCATTTAACAAGTATCATAAGTAGTTTCGAAAGCAGTGAAAACAAGTATAGCATCAATAACTTTTCCAGGAGTCACATAAACATCTTTCCCGATTCTAATCCACATTTCCATCAACATCATTATTAAACCAAACCCAACCTTTCAAATCCAAGTTATTTTCAAGAAAGTCTAACCCTTAACTGTAATTCCCGAGCGATGTCCAATACCGCGGACACGACTATTCGAATAGATTTTACACTCTGCAAAGGTTATGCACTTTACCCACAAGATACAGTCAAACACCACAAAGGCGAGTGTCCGTAACAGAGTCTTTCGGAAACTTCTAACAGTACAAGTGGTCCTCCCCGGTGATTGCACACTAACCCTTCCCTTAGCGAAGGCGAAGTTTAGGCCAATTCACCGTTAGATGGGTACCTGGCCGCAGCCCCGGTACGCTCCCCTGTACAACTACACAAAGGGTGTAGTTGACATCCTGAGGTCCCACAGGTACGTTATTAGCAACTTAATCAACTAGGTCTATCCCATTACAGACATGTGGTTGCACGCTTGACTCAGTTCAAAGGCTTGCAAGGTTAAGTCCTTAGGGTGACCAGGGCAAGACTACCCGAAGAACCAAAACAACGTTCCCGGTGCCACAACTGGCCCACCCGATCATTCTTGCCACATGCCCCTGTCGAAAACTATTTATCAAACCCCAATTGATTACCATGCACCACGTGCCATCAACATCACATGATACCTTTCCAAAACAGGTTCAATATATCATTAAGTCAATATTAACATTTGATTGTCCAAAAACCATGTCATGAGCACGTAGCAGGTCTAAGCAATATACTACAACGATCTAAATTCCCATGTTGGCAATTTAATAATGTCCAACTACTTAATCCTCAACTAGGGTGACAAGGGATCATGGCACATATTTAATTAACCAAGGTGTCATACAGCAATTT
Organism: Rhipidocladum racemiflorum; assembly: GCA_036346355.1. NCBI lineage: Eukaryota > Viridiplantae > Streptophyta > Magnoliopsida > Poales > Poaceae > Rhipidocladum > Rhipidocladum racemiflorum. The sequence continues at coordinate 55,249,598 of CM070572.1, read as the reverse complement.
GACATTTATCTAATTTCCCATATTTAAATAAAGTATTTTCTAATTAAACTAGCATGCAATAGTTTTAAATCGAATTAATTTGAAATTGGGATCAACATGGTCAAAGCACAACTTGCCTTCAAAGAGTACTTGTTCTTGGTCCCGAAATGGCTCTGGTCAACACTTCTCCTTCGAAGCCTTCGGGCACTTCAACGTCTACTCGTAAAGCGTGCAAATAGCAATAAATAAATGAACAGTAGACAAAAAGTGTCCAAACATCCAAATAAAGTCCACAAACAGAGACAGCATAATTTTATAAATTTTTAGAAACTGGAATCGTCAAATTCGGAGTTCAAATGCAAAAGTTACAAGCATTTAAAGTTTTAAATAATCAATTAATTAATATTACAGAGAAAACTTTGGTCTAAAAATTAAATAAAATTCATCATTAGGTATATCACAATTTTATACAAATTTAGAAATTTCAATAACTCAAATCGGAGTTGAAACGTAGAAGTTATAAGCGTTTCAAGTTTGAAACAAATTCTGAAATCAATAAATCGAATTAATAAATCATTTTCTTTTACGGAAATTAATTATTGCGTCAGCATGACACGTGGACCAATCGGGAGCCGCCACGTCGCCTCGGGTCCATGGACCTGACGCACGGTTTGGCTCGGTCCACCGTGGACCCGGTCCACGGATCATGTGTCTCACAAACAAAGCGGGCTCTCGATGACGCCAAAGTGGCGTCATCACGCACGGCCGAGGACGGCCGACATACCGGGTTCCCACCGTGACGCCGCAGCGACGCCATGGTGCGCTGGTCGAGCCGCCGACGCTGCGGCCCCATCGACACGGGCCCGCGTGTCGAGACACGCCTCACGCTGCGGGCGCCGACCGCTAACCGCGACTTCGCCACCTCCCGGCCACATGGCTAGATCTCGGCCGTTGATTTGAAAATCAACGGCCCAGATTGGATCTGGGTTCACGCGTAGGAAAACTATTCGGCTGATCTGGACCGTTCGATCTTGATCGGACGGTCAAGATCTAATCTAAGGAAAACAACACGGCTAACCCTAACCGTTTGATCTAGATCTAACGGCTGAGAATGGATCTAGTACTGTGCGATTAAGGCTACGTGGCACAATCTACGCCGTTGGATCTAAATCCAACGGTTGGAAATATATCTGGGGATTTCAACGTGGAACTCACCGAGGGTGACGTGGCGCGATCTAGGCCCTTGGATCTGGATCGGACGGCTGGTGGAGCTCAATCGACGGCGATGGCTTGCGGCGGAGCAAGGTCACCAGAGACGGGAAAGGCGACACTCCCGACGGCGCTGCGGGGCTCCTCCGGCGAAGTGAGTGGTGCTCACCGACGCGGTTTGACCTCACGGTTTCGGATCTGGGCTCAACGGCGGCGGAGGATGGCGGACGGCAGCGGAATCTGCAAACGAACGCGGCGGAGCGCTAAGTCAACTACGGCGAGCTCGCGCGGGCAAACGACGGCGGCTCAGGCAGCGTGGGCTAGGGCTACGGGTGCGCACGGAAGTCGGCAACGCGACAGCGGCGGCGGCGGCGCATTAAATAGGGCTCTCGACGTCCGTGAAACGCGTGGAAATCGAGGCCCACTCCGTTGCGGCGACGGAATCCGAAAGGGATTCGGATTGGGTGACGTGGCTCAACGTCAGCCGTTGGATCAAGATCCAACGGTGCGGGGGTTTGGGCGCGGGTCTGACTCGGGCGAGCTGGCTGGCTCGGTCGGGCTTGGGTCCGGTCAACGTGGCTCAATCGTGGTCGCTGGATCGAGATCCAACGGTCACGCGGTTAGGGTTCGGCCGAGCGGGTTCGACCGAATCAGCTGGCTCGGGTCGGACTCGAGTCTGACTCGGACTCGGGTCCGGTCGGATGAACAGTACAAACCCACTCGCATTTTCCAGCGATTAAATAATCCAATTAATTCCCAGAAATTCATTTAATTCATTAAAAATAGCAAAACACTCAGAAAAATTCCAGAAAAATTCTGGAAAATATTTTGGAACCTTTTGGACTCAAATAAAATATTTCCAACAAAATTTTATTTGTAAAATCAAATTCTTTAATTATTTCAAAAGGGAATAAATTCAAATAAATTCCAAAAAATTCCAAAAATTCACCAAAGTGCCAAATCACACATGAATTTAAGAAAAGCAAAATTTTGGGGTGTTACACTGGAGCTATTCATGATGGTACATTGGTACTGTAGTCCCATCCATGACTCTTTTGGTTGTTACGTCTGTAGTATCATGGTCATCCGTACTGTATTTCCTGTGACATTACGGTAAGATTTTAGATCGTATTTTGGCTTTTCGGGGTGTTTGGGCTTGTCCGGTAGAGTTTGGGCCTTAGAGTTTTGAGTTGGGGGCTTTTGGTGGGAGGTTTTCAGCCCATGAGGGGGAGAAATGCTGCTAACCCTAATCCATCCTCGTCCCCCTTGCTGCCCCCTCTCCTCCAACCCTAGCCGCCACCCCTCCCTAGGTGCGCCCCTCCTCCTCCCCTCCCCTGGCCGCACCACTCCCCACCCCTTGCGCCTCCCCTCCCCACCTCTATCTAGCCCTAGTTCCCTCCCCTCATAGCCCTCACTTAGTTTGGGAACCTTCCACCCAAAGAGATCCGACGATTCCGTCGATTGGAGGGAGATCGGGCCAAGAGAAGAAGAAATTCGGCGTTCGTTTGGTTCTTCAAGGGAGGTAAGTGATTTTAGATTCTTTTGTAGGGTTATGGTGCTGGTTAGATGGGGGAGTTCATGCTTAAAAATTGGCCTTTAGGTGTTGTTCCTAATTGCATTTGAGGAGCTTGTAGATCTGTCCCTCGTTCTTGAAGGGAATATACCCTAGATCAATCATAGTGATGATTGTAATACGTCTTTGTTCATGTAATAATGATAACTTTGTTTATCAGTTCCTGAATATATGTTACGACTTTGTTCACTGGATACGATCTTATTGTGAAACACATTATCAAGCGACATTATTCTAAACGGGTCCCTGATCCATATCATTATGAGGAGCAGTGATGATTTGATCAGCACATGTATTAGTTGATGGTAATGTTTCACATACCATAGATATGGAGATATCGAACCAATAAATGTGGACACATGTTGGAGAACATGGGTATTCGGACAAGACCCACTCCGAGACGCTGTGAGTTGTTATCTATTATAGCGCCATCAGCGTATAGTCTCAAGTGGTACGCCTATATGGTCTTTAGAGCATCTCCAGCAGAGCCCCTAAACCAGCCCCTAAACCTTAAAATAGGGAGTGTAGTAAAAAAAACAGATCCAGCAGGGCCCCAACTCAAGCCCCTAAAATTAGGAGGCCCCTAAATTTGCCTCCTCAGCCCCAATTCCCAGGGGGGCCCAACTCAAGCCCCTAAAATTAGGAGGTCCCTAAATTTGCCTCCTCAGCCCCAATTCCCAGGGGGCCCCAACTCAAGCCCCTAAAATTATGAGGTCCCTAAATTTGCCTTCTCAGCCCCAATTCCCAGGGACACGAGTACAACCCCTATTATTGAAGATGGGGAAATACATGAGAGGCTTCGAAAATTTTATCATTTTTTAAAAATTTTAAATTTAAATTTGAAATATCATGTTTTTAAATTGTAAATGTTAATATGCTTATGTTTTATGTATTACAAATATTTTTGATTGAATATTAGTGGTGTCAAATGAAGATTATACATAGCAGATATATCAAAATAGGAGAAAAAGTAAAATAGGGGCTAAGATTTAGGGGTTGTTGCTGGACTTATGCTCTGAAAACAGGGCCCCAAAAAATAAGGGGAGTCCCTAAATCCAAAATAGGGACCCTGTTTTAGGGGCCCTTGCTGGAGATGCTCTTAGACCTGAGTTTGTCATGGATACCTAGCATGTAGACTTGTATGCTTTGGTATCATCAAATGCTACAATGTAACAGGGTAGTTATAAAGATGACTACTGGGTATGCCACGATACATCGCCAAGGGTGTGATGATCAAGATGGGATTTGCCCCTCCTAGATAACGGGAGAGATACCTCTGGGCCCCTCGTGTGGATGGATAGGGAAAACGCACGGCCGTGCTAATATGACTAAGGAGTTAGTCATGGTTTGTATCCATCACACTGTCGAGTGAAGTGGTCGAGCTATCAACAAGGGTGGCACGCATCTCGCCTTGAGCTTGACTGGTATCATGAGTGTGACACTACGGAGTGTCGTAATCTTATAAAATGTGAATGTTGAGGTCAAAACATTATAAAATATGAAATCGAAGGTTAAAACTATACGCTGTGAGGTTTATTCGCATTTCCGGGCTGTTTTTGGGAGTTTGGGCCTCTCCGGGGGAGTTCGGGCCCAAGGGGGATGTGTCGTGGGCCTTGGTGGGAGGATTTTTGGGCCCATGAGGGAGGGGGAGGCAGGATAACCTGCCTTGGGGGAGTCCTCCACCTACCCACATGCGCCCCACAACCCTAGCCGCCACTCCACCTCCTCCTCCCACCACCCAAGCCGCCACCCGGCCCCCACTTTGGGCGCCTCCTCTCCCCCTTGCGCCATCCCCTCCCCTCTCCACCACCCCTTGCTGCCCTAGGGAAGCCTCTCCACCTCACCACCCCGAAGATCCGTCCATTGGAGCGCTCCGCGACGAGAAGATCCGGTGGATTTGGAGCGAGGAAGGAGATCGCGCGAACCGGGAGGAGATCCGTTGGGTGTTTCGTTCGTCGGGCTAAGGTATGGCCACGGGGATCCTTAGGGTTGGTCTACGTACTGTTCTAAGGGTTAATATCATGTTTTTAGATCAATTGGTGGTGCTTTAATTGGGTAGATTAGATAAAATCTAGAGTTTGACACGTTCTCTGTTTCGGGCAGCATGAGCAGTCGACCTAGGGTTTGGGTTTTCGCCAATTTAGATTCGGAATTTGGTCATCCGCTTGTTGAAGAAGTTGTAGGTAACTTCAATACCTTTTAGTGGGTATAAAGAATGTCCAATTACTCCCAGCCATTTGAAAGTTATGCTCATTTTACCGAACGTATTAAAAACTGTGACGTGATTGGAACAGATCACGGTATTCTGTAGATTAAACCACTTTAGAGTCCGAATCAATCTTTCCATATACGTAGAAAAAGTTAGTAAATTTCCTAAGCTACGTGAGGATGTACTCGTTTAATCGATTCGGGGTTTTAGAACCCGAGTTATGCTCGTTGCAAGTCTGCTGTCCCGGCGGGACAGAACCTCTGTTTTTGGATTGTGCGAGTAGTTTGCGAAGTCGGGGTAGAAGAGTGTTTGCGTATTGTTTTGTGGGCATGATTTTGAGTGTGTGGTGCCTATGTGCAGGTGGTGTGACCCCGGGGGTGCCCTCTACTTCTCGCCAATCCGTCACCCGTGGTTGAGGCAAGTGTATTGGAATGGGTAGCGAATTGTAGTTTGCTAGATTGGTTGAGATTGAAATTGAATATATGATATGTTCACATGCCATGCTTTAATGATTGCCATTGACATGATTAATATGCTTATTATGTTATGATGCCATGTGTTAATGTACAAGTTATTTATCATGTTGGCTTGTTTGCATACATGACATGATACATGGCCCGGGCGGTGAGAAAGTCATAACTAGTCCAGGGAAGGTCGGTGAGAAAGTTATGACTATTCCGGAGAGCCAATGAGTAAGTCCTACATCGTGATTCCATCCACCGCGGTGTATGGAAGCGAGGAGTAGGCACCCTCCATCTTCGGGATGGAAGGGGGGAGAGGGTGCACACCGACGGGTGTGTACTCAACCATACCGGTATGAGTTTCCCGGAGACATGTGCATCGCATCGCATTGCATACATGATGATGATGATAATGATATGTGATCATGAATGAGATGATAGACATGATGTGAGTTGTTGTAGCCATGTAATTGTTTTTTTGTACCATTGCAATATACTTGCTGAGTGTTGAACTCACGCTTGTGCTTTCTTGTTGTTTTAGGTACCATGAAATTGGCATACGGGGAAGGGCATTAGCTACACATCTACACGTAGCTCCTCACTTATAGACAATTTATTCATCTTGGTCATGATAATAAGAGTAGTGCCATGCAACTTGGTGCAATGGTTAATTTGTGTGCTTGGTTTCCTCATTTACTTCGTTTGGCTCATGAGATGGTTGGAATCTTTATTCTAGGCTTATACTGCTGCTAGAACCCTTGTTATTGATTATTTAGATGTCATTTTTTATACTATATCCTGTGATCATATTGTTGTTGCTTCAATTCATGGAAAAACAAAGGAGATGCTGCCGAAATTTTCCGTTTTAGCATTTACTCCTTTGCTGTAATTTATCTTAGTGTATGGTATTTAGATGTTGTTTAGCCTATGTTTGGTAGAATTCAGGCATGCTAGATGACGGGGTGTTACAATGAGGCAAAGGGATCGGTATGTGAGTGTATCAAGGTTCAGCTGAATAATGAATCTGTGCATTCGGGGATCAATACGTGCTGCTAGGTGTCGCTGTTGATCAATGAATTGGAAACGGGTTTTCGGATTCATGTTCGACTTGCACTGAACCTAACAGGTCACACACTTAACGAGTTGGAATAGTTTAACGGGTTTGTGAGTGGATGAGATCCGCGTTGGAGATGGAAACCTAGCGAGCTTCGGCCCACTAGCATGTCTATAAAAGGCGAGGCCAGGAACAGTGCGTGAGAGATGAGATTAGAACCCTCACCACGTTCAGCCGTCACGCACCCCCTCCTGCTCCCCAGAAACCCTAGCCGTGTGGCGAGGTGCTAGCACACCCCGCACGGCGTTCCTGCTCCGTACGTGTGGATACCGGTAGAGGCGTTGCTGTTCACGGATGCGCTGTTCGGTTGGATCTCCGGCGACCTTCCACCATCGACCCCGAGCAGATCGGAACCACTCGGCGGAGGTCGGGAACTTCTAGAGGAGGTCGGGAATCACTCGGCGGAGGTCGGGAACTTCTCGAGGAGGTCGGGAATCACTCGGCATTGATCGGGAACGACTCGGAGGAGGTCGGGAACGACTCGGAGGTGATCGGGATGTGAACAACTACTTCCTCTACGCGCGCACATCTGCTTCCGCTGCATCGGCGCGTCAAGGGTAACGACTCATGATCCTCTACTCGCATGTGATCTTGGTTGATTCACGGTAGAAAATTTTGATTTTATGTTCGCGTAGCCTACCCATTTCCCAACAGTTCTATCCTCGGGCAGATTTGAACCCTAACTTAGGGCTTGAGTTTTGGGAATTTTAGAGTCGTCATATGGTTGGCCGGCTATGCGAAAGTTGTAGGAAATTGAATTACCTTTCATTGGGCACCAAAAACACTAAATTTCGTTTAACATTTTAAACGTTATGGACATTTTACCGAACGGTGTCCAATCTGTGACGTGAATGGTATAGTCTGTGTTCAACTGTAGATTAGAGGGTTTAAGAGGCCAAATCAGTTTTCGCGAATACTTAGAAAAACATGGAAATTTCCTTAGGTTAGAGAAAATGTACTCGTTTGCCTGATTTGGAGTTGTAGAACTCAATATATGCTTGTTAGAAGCCTGCTGTTCCGTTGGATAGATTCTTTGTTTTTCGAATTTTTGGAATAGGTTGCGAAGTCGATGGAGTTGATTGTTCTTGTGTTGTTTTGTGGGCATGTTTTTGAGTGTATTATACCTTTGTGTAGGTGGTGTGCCCCCGGTAATGCCATCAACAACCCACCACTCCATTTCGCGAGGTTGAAGGCAAGTGTATTGGGATGGTTTTGGAATTGGGTAACCAAAAAGATTCGTAGCGTTGTAATAAAACTATATGATGTGCTATTTGCCTTGTGTGAACCTTCCATGTGATATGATGAACATGATTAGTTTAATGGTTATTCAGTTGTTATATTGAGTATTTATGCGAGTTAAATCATATTATGGCATATGTGCATTCATAATGGAAGAGGCGACCCATTCTGATGCGGGCCTCTGTGTTCACACGAAAGTCCTACCTCGTAGTCCCATCCACGGTTGTGAATGGGAGCGAGTCAGCAAGAGTAGGCACCCTCGACGGTATGGAAGCAAAAGAGGGTGCACACCGACGGGTGTGCACTCGGCAATACCGGTATGTGCTAAGCAAAGAGATATGTGCATTGCATTGTGTGAATGAAGATGTTTTATGAGATGCTTATGATGATGTTTGATGAGATGTTAATGAATACTATTAAGGTTTATGCCATTGCAATACACTTTGCTGAGTGATGAACTCACGGTTGTTGTTTTATGTTGTTTTTAGGTACCGTGAATTCAGCATGCGGGAAAGGGAGTTAGCATCACATGTCCACCTAGTTTCACTCATCTAGACAACTACTCACTTTCATTCATAGTTGTGATGATTATTCTATTGCGCTAAAGTGGAACTATGCTTTATTGTGGGCTTGGTTTTATTGTTCACTTCATATTGGTTCATGAAATATTTGATTTTATATTCTGGGCTTGAACTGATGCTGTAACTTCTATTATTCATGTTTTAGATGTCATCTGTTATGCTATTGTGTTATGATATTATAATTGTTGCTTCAAACCATAGAAAAACAAAAGATATGCTGCCGAATTTTCGTTTAAGAAATTAACGTAGTTGCTTTAATTTATTGTTAAATATGTGTTTTTGGTTGCTTCTAGTATCGTTCAGGTGACATTCGCGGCATACTGGTTGCCGGGGTGTTACAGTTGGTATCAGAGCGGGCTTCAGGTCCGTGGTGCTTGAACTTAGTGAAATACCATAGGGTCAACTAAAATTTTGATTTGGGACAACCTAGAAACATGGCTTAGGTTATACTTAAAATTTTGCCATAGGATAGCAACATTAAAACTTGTGTAAGTGGAATAATTAATTTAAAACTTGACACACGTGGATGCACAGTAGGAAAAGGGTATGGGTATCGTTGCTTTACGCCTAAATGTTGTATTTAAGCTTTGATGTTGAATGCTACATTTGATAACGTATGTTGCTATGTTTATGAAAGGAATGAACTGAGTTGTTCTTGTTATTGTGATTAAGTGAGGTTGTGTTGCCGAAGGGTTTCGGTCACCTCTTGTTCATAGTAAGGTTGTGGTTTGTTGGTGTGGCCGGTTAGAGCCATCACTGAAGGACTAATAACCTCCCGTGGGGGAGAGTGCCTGTCTTTTCTGTCGTAGATCAGGAAGTTGGTTTGTGATACTATGGAATGTCGAGACTTTATAATTTGTGATAATAGGTTATAAAATGTGGTAAAATGGGATAAGTTGGGGATTTTGCAACTAAAACCCTGAGATTTCACATTTTAACGCTGCTTTCGGCTGTTCAAGCTTAGGGCCTCTCCGAGGTCGATTTGGGCCTTGGGGGGGAATTCGTGGGCCGGAGGTGGGGCACTTGGGCCCATGTGGGAGTAGTGGGGGGGCAGCACACCCTGCTGCCCTAGCCCCCACCCCTCCATTGCGCAGCCCCCATCCCCTCATCTCCCATCTCCTCCTCCCTCTAGCCCCTCCTCCTCTTCCTCCACACCCCAAGCCGCACCACCCCTCCTCCTTGCGCCTCCTCCCCCACCACCACATGCCCTTGCTGCGTCCCCCTCGCTGCCATGCCACACCATGGTGCTGCCCTCGTCGGTAGGAGGATCCACGACGAGGAGAACCGGTAGCCACGTCGCGTGGGGAGAGATCGGGTGGAGTTCGCGCGAAGGAGAGCGATCGATTCGTGGTTCTTCAAGAAGGTAATGGGGGAAACCTTTGGGGATTGATTAGATGCTGTGTAGTGGTGGATTATCATGTTTTTGGATCATGGGAGGTGTTGCCATGGGGTAGATTTGTTGAAAACTAGAGTTGTATTCGCGTTCTGATCGGGCAGATTGGGAACCCGAACTAGGGCAGGCGTTTTCGCCAATTTCGAGTTTGAATCTGACCGTACAGACTTTTAGGAAGTTGTAGATAATTTCCTTGTCTTTCCGTGCATATAAAGAACGTTAAAATCCGCCCAGCCGTTTGGGAGATATGGCCGTTTTACCGAGCGCTGTCAAATCAGTGACGAGATTGGGACAGTTCGTGTTCAACGTTAGATTAAACAACATTAGAGTCCGAATTAGTCTTTCCCTATAACTAGAAAAAGTTGGGAAATTTCCTAAGATACGCGGGGATGTACTCGTTTATTCAATTTGGAGTCCTAGAACCGAAGTTATGCCTTTTGGAAGGCTGCTGTCCCGAAGGGACAGATTTGCTGTTTTTTGATTTTAGGAGTTGTAAGCGAAGTCGGGGTAGTGGGATGTATGTGTACTATTTTATGGGCTTGATTTGAGTGTGTGGCACGTGTTTGCAGGTGGTGTGCCTCCGGGAGTGCCCTCAACCTCTCGTCACTCCGTTGCCCGAAATTGAAGACAAGTGTGTTGTGTGGATTGTATGCTATATGTGTTGCTAGTTGTGCTTCATAGTATTTGGAATAGATAACATGTTGTCTTGCCATGAATTACATGTATTGCTTGATATGAAGCCATTATGCCATGATTTAAATGTACTTATTGTTGATAAGCGGATTACCTGCCATGTGATGATATGCAATACTCCTATATATGTGTACGTTGTTGTCCATTTTGCATACATGGCATATTTTCATGGCCGGCCGGTGAGATAAGTCATAACTATTCCGGGAGGGTCGGTGAGAACCGTTATGACTAGTCCGGGGCTATTCTTGAGTAAGACCTACATCGTGATTCCATCCACCGTGGTGAATGGAAGCGAGTGATAGGCACCCTCCATCTTCGGGATGGAAGGGGAAAAGGGTGCATGCCGACGGTGTGCACTCAACCATTCCTGTATGATTTTCCAAGGAGACATGTGCATTGCATTGCATTAATGAAATATGTATATGATGATGTTTATGAGATGACGATGTGAATACTTATGAGTTGCTCACGAGATGAATACATGGATGCTTAAAAGATGTTTGGAATGCTAACCATGTTGTGTTATGATGTGCTTTTGGAGATTGGTGATGATGGTTTGTTGACTTGATCTTTGTTTTTCCATTACAATACACTTTGCTGAGTTTTGAACTCACGCTTGTGTTTTATGTTGTTTTTAGGTACCTTGAGATCGGCATGAGGGAAAAGGGGAATAGTCACACATCTCCACGTAGTTCACGCAATTGATTCCACAATGGAATCATTTGGAGTCATGACAATAAACTTAATGTGATACAATTGATGTTTATGGTTTAGATGTGTGCCAGGATTGCCTTATTCGTTTCATTTGGCTAATGATGACTTTGGGAGGCTTAAAGTGGACTTATATTGCTTCCGTGTCGCTTATTATTGCTGTTCTAGATGTTTCATATTATGTCATATTCTGCTATGCTATTATGATTGCTCGAGATCATGATTAAACAAAGGAGATGCTGCCGAAATTTTCGGTTCTAGCAATTGTTCCTTTGCTGTAATTTTCTTTTATTTGTAGTATTTAGATGATACATAATCTATGTTTGGTAGCATTGAGGCGTATTAGATGCCGGGGTGTTACATGGTTGGAGTTAAATAAAAGAGTTGGTTTTAGACCCTTTCGGATTTTTTTTACCGGTCTGATGATCGGTTTTGGTGGGTTTTCTTGGTCTGAATTGGCTGAAATCAAAGGAAAAGTGTTTGGTGTTGGATTTTCGCTGATTGTTCCTTCGGCGTTTCTTGGTTTTGTGCTGATTGTTTCTTCGGTGGTTCTTGGATTTGCCTTCTTTGGTTGAAGACAAAGAAGAGTTTAGTGTTGCGCCTCTTTTGGTCGCCATTTCAACTTCGATGTCTGGTTTTGTTGGTTGCTTTACGGAAAAAGTTATCGATTTATTCTTATGTTTGCTTTTCTCTGAGGTTAAAAATAGTTATTGTTGTGTTGTGCTAGACCTGGTTGTGAGGGTTAAGGTTCTGTGTCTTTGTAAGAGCAAGGGGTATTTGATCTCGTCGTTTTACTTGTTTGGGAAATCATCTTTGAAAAACTCTCTTCTTTCGTGGAAGTTTGGAGTTTGGTGTTTAATTGGAAGAGCTTTTGCTACCAGAGTATGGGAATTTGAGAGTTGATCTCTCTTGTATTCTGTTTGGGTTTTGTTTTCCTTTCTTTTTTTGGAAAGGAGAAACTGTTTATCGGTGTTTGTTCTTGTTCAAGAGCTGTGGGTATCTTTAGATTGGGGTTGCATCCTGGTTGTCAAGGGTAGGTGACCCATGAGGGTGTTTAGAAATTTGTATGTTTGTGTTGTGTAGTTAGAACATCAAGATGATGTAAACTACCAATTTGGTTAGAGTGAGGTTGATGGTTGTTTGAAGACAACCTAAAACGATTATGTTGATTAAGGAGGATTAAAGGAAATGATAATTGATCTAAAGTGAAAGTTGATTAGTGTTTTATGCTGAGTGTGGTGAGTCCTAGAATTAATTCAAAGTTCGAGAACTGTAGTATAGATCCCGATTAAGAAGGTCTAGAATCTTCTGATTGAGGAATTATTATAGCAAGGTGGTGATGTAAAGCACCGAAGTATGATGGTGTAACGACATGAGGATTGTTGGTTTATGTTGTTTATGGGTCAATTAAACTGTGGATTGACAAAATGATTTGATCGATGTGTAATAAAAAAATAGGGATATGGAACAATAGTATGAAAGGTTGAGTTTGTCCTAGATGAATGTCTGTCTAGGATCCGTATTTATGAACGATGTCTAGAGAAGGTCGTGTCGCGTGGTTAGGATTAATTAGTGGTGGAATGAACTGGGGATATGGAATATGTGACTTAGGGATGATACGAAAGGTCTTTGTTGATTGCGCTGGAATAAAAGTGAAGTGATGTGTTTTAAGCTTGGAATAACAAGTTGTACAAATGATGGGTCGTCATGGTTAGTAGACCAAAAGAAGATGTTGATATGTGTCTCATGGTGAGTTAACTGATAAGTTAATTGTGCTAAAGTTGTGAGGACGTGGTTCTCCTTGTTGATTGTCATAAGATAGATATGGTTTATAGTTCGATGTTAATTTGATCAATAGTGGTTATGTGAATGGTAGAAGGTAATTGAACAAAGATTGTATGTTGTAACTTTTGTCAAAAGTGTTCGACTTTCCAGGATTTGGTGAATATGAAATCCTTAATGGCTAAGAGTATTGGGATACTAGAAATAGTGGGATTCGAGTGGAACCTTCTTTTAAGGGTTTATGGATTCAATCGATTGTATGATTTTCTGTGAGTGCATTCCAATATTTGGTTTTGGCAAATTTATTTAGCTTATGTTATGAGTAGGGATCTGCACCCAAGAGTATTTGAGTGGGACGCTCTCTTTCGTGTTCAATTGAATTATATTTGGAGACCATATTTAAAGGAAGCAAATGGACATGGTGGGTTGTGTTGGAAACCTTTGAGTTAAGCACTTAATTTGTAACTCTATTGTGACTAGAGTTGGATTTAATTGGAAAATGTGTGTGGTGTTTGCTAGAACTTCAAAAGGTGGATCTTATGAATGTTTCATAAGTGATTTTGTTGGTGAAGTGTTTTCTTTTGGGAATGAGTTTCCCTTTCTCTTTGAGAGAATTTGTGGCGGTTGTGGGTGCAGATGTTTGACTTGAGAATTGATGTTCTCTTCCAAAATGTTGGTTTTGATTGAAATGTGATGTTTTGTAAGTTTAGCTTTCAATTGATGTTGGGTTGTGATGCGACATGGTGTTTTACTGTTAACTGTGCTGCCGTCATAGTTAATATGTATTATCGCAATCGTCGATGTTATTTGTGTTTCAATCATGTGATAAAGAGAATGAAGTCTCTTTGTGAATGATTATTCGGTATTGTTGTTACATGATGAATGAATGGTGAAAAGGAAGCATGACATCGTTTATTTATATATAACCATAAAGGAGTTGCTGAGTCAGGTCAGTGAGAAAGTCATATATGGTTTTATGATTAATCCGGAGTGCTCTAGAAAAGTTAGCATTCATGTCATGAGTCGAGATTTTCATTGCTTTCTAGCATGAAAAGAAAGAATGAGTAATTATGGTTTTTTGGCTGTGGTGCAAGAGATTTGAGTTTCCTTTGCGATTCGGCTTAAGAAAGTAAAATAAGTTCTTTTTGGATACTGTCGATTTTTTTCTTCCAAAGTGGTTTTTAGCGCTTTGGGGTTCGAGTTGTTGTATGTGGCCTACTTGGGTTCAAAAGAATCGTACTTCTTTTGCACTATAGATGGGAGTGATGAATGTCCACGAGATTATGGTTGAGTATAATCAAGATTTATACTCTTGGGCTTGGTTGTTTGCGTGAAAAGATTGTGAGGGCGACACCCTCTTGGAAAAAGCACCAATTGTGATGTGGTAGTGAGTTACGGCCCTAGCTTGGGCTAGGTGTAAAACCTTGATTGGGGTTTGAAAGGTGGATCATGATGGAAGGTGTGTTGTTGGTTCAAATCTTTTGAGAGTATCACTGGTTGTGAAGAAGGTGATGGTAATTGATGTAAGGTGTCCGATCGTGAACATCTGTTTTAGCTAAAATGTCTCTGGGGATGAGATATGCTTGGGAGTGGATAGAATGAATTATAACGTGATTGCGAATTGGAAAGGCAGTTGTGCCTTAGTGAGTTATTTCTTTCGATGGCATTTCTCGGTAATGGTCCGTTCGATTTAAAGGGTGATCAATTGCAAGAGTTGAGAACCAGTGTCTTCTTGGTTCTTGGGGGGTCACGTTTAGAACCCCAGTTAGAAACAAGTCACCATTGGTGATTTGGTGGTAGAGAGGATGTTAAAAGAGATGTGACTCACTTTGATTGTGTCATCTTGAGTTTAATGAAATGAGATTAAGGTTTTGTGAATGAAATGGAAAAGGGAATTTAGAGTTGAGTTCAGATATTGGTTTTATATTCTTTGGAAGAAAATTATTGATTATACGAGTCGTACCTGTAATGCCATAAAAAGAAGTTGTTCTGAGTTCACCAGATTGTTTGCGATAGTAGTATGAAGTGTTTGATGTGAGGATTTTGGCGTATTAATTTGATGGAGCCCTTTAGTGGGTGAAATCGAGGATTGCGGTTGTCATTTGCAAATGTTATTGGGAATTGAAATGAAAGGTGGAATCCTGAGAGACTGCACTTAGTTGAGCTAAGTCAATTCTTTCTTGCCAGGTGTTGGTTTTGGGAGTTGGTTTGTCGTTTGGTTCGGTTTGAGTCTTTGTGTCGGTGTTTTTGTGTTGCGAAGAAGTCTTTAGTTCCTTGGGGACTTTGTTCTTGATTTTGGCCTTCTTCGGATTCGAGGTCGAATCCTGTTAAGGGGGAGAGAATGTGACATTACGGTAAGATTTTAGAACGTATTTTGGCTTTTTAAGGTGTTTGGGCTTGTCCGGGAGAGTTTGGGCCTTAGGGTTTTGAGTTGTGGGCTTCCGGTGGGAGGTTTTCGGTCCATGAGGGGGGAGAAATGCTGCCAACCCTATTCCCTCCCCACCCCATGCGCCCCCACCCCCCTTGCTGCCCCCTCTCCTCCAACCCTAGCCACCACCCCTCCCTTGGTGCGCCCTTCCCCCTCCCCTCCCCTAGCTGCACCACTCCCCACACCTTATGGCTCCCCTCCCCACATCTAGCCGGCCCTAGTTCCCTCCCCTCGCAGCCCTCGCTCGGTTTGGGAAACTTCCACCCAAAGAGATCCGACGATTCCGTCGATTGGAGGAAGATCGAGCCAGGAGAAAAAGAAATTCGGCGTTGTTTGGTTCTTCTAGGGAGGTAAGCGATTTTAGATTCTTTCATAGGGTTATGGTGCTGGTTAGATGGGGGAGTTCATGCTTAAAAATTGGTGTTTAGGTGTGTTCCTAATTGCGTTTGAGGAGCTTGTAGATCTGTCCCTCGTTCTATCTTCGGGCAGATTTGAACCCCGACTTAGGGCTTGAGTTTTGGGAATTTTAGATTCGTGATATGGTCGGCCTGCTGTTGCGAAAGTTGTTGGTAATTGAATGAACTTTAATTGGGAAGCAAAAACACAAAATTTTGTTCAGCCATTTAAAAGTTATGGTCATTTTACCGAACGCTGTCCAATCTGTGACGTGAATGGTACAGTTTGTGTTCAACTGTAGATTAGAGGGTTTTAGAAGCCGAATATGTTTTCGCAAATGCTTAGAAAAAGATGGAAAATTTCCTGAGGTTCGAGAAAATGTACTCGTTTGCCTGATTTGGAGTTGTAGAACTTAATATATGCTTGTTAGAAGCTTGCTGTTCCGTTGGACAGATTCTTTGTTTTTCGGGTTTTGGGAATAGGTTGCGAAGTCGATGTAGTTGATTGTTCTTGTGTTATTTTGTGGGCATGTTTTTGAGTGTATTATACCTTCATGCAGGTGGTGTGCCTCCGGCGGTGCCATTAACAACCCGCCGCTCCGTTTCGCGAGGTTGAAGGCAAGTGTATTGAGATGGTTTTGGAATTGGGTTACCAAAAAGATTCGTAGCGTTGTAATAAAACTATTGTGACACTACGGAATGCCGAGACTTTATAAAATGTGAAATTAGATATTGTGGCATTACAAAATGTGAATGTTAAGGTCAAAAACATTATAAAATATGGAATTGGAGGTTGAAACCATACGTTATGAGGTTAATTTGCGTTTCCGGGTCGTTTTCGGGAGTTTGGGCCTTTCCGGGGGAGTTTGGGCCTAAAGGAAAGGGTCGTGGGCTTTGGTGGGATGGAGTTTGAGTCCTAATTTGAGTAGGAGACCTGGTTGGGGGCCTCCCCCAGCTCCTTTAGGCGTCCATCCCCCTGCCCTTGCGCCCCCACAAGTCCTAGCCGCCCCCACACCTCCACACCTCCTCCTTGTGGCGCCTCCACCTCCCCCATTGTTCCCCATTGCTCCACCACCTCTCCACCACCTCTTCACCTCCCTTGCTGCCCCTAGGGGAGTTCTCCACCTCCACACCTCAAAGATCCATCCGTTGGAGCGCTCCGCGACGAGGAGATCCGGCGGGATTGGAGCGAGGAAGGAGATCGCGCGAACCGGGAGGAGATCTATTGGGTTTTCGTGCGTCGGGCGAAGGTATGGCCATGGGGATCCTTGGGGTTGGGCTAGGGTATGTTCTAAGGGCGATTATCAAGTTTTTAGATCAATTGGTGGTGCTGGAATTGAGGAAATTGGATTAGATCTAGATGTTGCCACGTTTCTGTTTTGGGACAGCATGAGCAGTCGACCTAGGGTTTGAGTTTTCGTCACTTTAGAATCCGAATCTGTCCGTATGGATGTTGAAGAAGTTGTAGATAATTTCATTATATTTCCGTGGATATAAAGAACGTTAAATTCCGCCCAGCCGTTTGAAAGTTATGGCTATTTTACCGAGCGTGTTAAAATCTGTGACGTGATTGGAACAGATCAAGGTATTTTGTAGATTAAACAACTTTAGATTCCGAATCAGTCTTTCCCTATAACTATAAAAAGTTGGGAAATTTCCTAAGCTACGCGAGGATGTACTCGTTTAATTGATTCGGAGTCCCAGAACTCAAGTTATTCCTTTTGCAAGGCTGCTGTCCCGACGGGACAGAACCTCTGTTTTTAGGTTTTGCGAGTAGTTGGCAATGTCGGGGTTGATGAGGTTTGCGTACTATTTTGTGGACATGATTGTGAGTGTGTGGTACCTATGTGCAGGTGGTGCGACCCCGGGAGTGCCTTCTACTTCCCGCCAATCCGTTGCCCGTGGTTGAGGCAAGTGTATTGTAATGGATAGCGATTTGTAGGTTGCTAGTTGAGACTAGATGAGATTGATTATATGAGATGATCACTTGCCATGCTTTAATGCTTTCCAATGATATGATGAGTATGTTTATCATGTTATGATGCCATGTGTTAATGTACGAGTTAATTATGATGTTGGCATAATAGCATACATGGCATGATTACATGGTCCGGGCGATGAGAAAGTCATAACTAGTCCGGGATGGTCGGTGAGAAAGTTATGACTAATCCGGAGAGCCAATGAGTAAGTCCTACATCATGATTCCATTCACCGCGGTGAACGGAAGCGAGGAGTAGGCACCCTCCATCTTCGGGATGGAAGGGGGGAGAGGGTGCACACCGACGGGTGTGTACTCAACCATACCGGTATGAGTTTCCAAGGAGACATGAGCATAGCATCGCATTGCATACATATTGAGGATGAAAATGTTATGTGATTATGGATGAGATGGTTTACATGATATGAGTTATTATTGCCATGTAATTGCTCTTGTTGTATTCATTGCAATATGCTTGCTGAGTTTCGAACTCACGCTTGTGTTTTCTTGTTGTTTTAGGTACCATGAGAACGACATGCGGGGAAGGAAAATAGTCACACGTCCGCGCGTAGCTTCACCCATTTTTGATTCCACAAGTAATTCTATTAGTTTTGATAATAAATTACGTGTGATGATTATTGCTTTAAGGCTTAGCTTTGCTATATGAGAGTTTTATTGTTCGTTGACACTTGGAGACATTATGTGTTTGAAACTAGACTTATATTGTTGCTAAGTCGTTAATTATTGCTGTTTTAGTTGTCTCTCATATTCCATATATTGCTATATTGTTGTTGTTCCTTCGTTTCATGTTAAAACAAAGGAGATGCTGCCGAAATTTCGATTTTTAGCATGTGCGCCTTTGCTGGAATTTATGTTTAATTGTGGTTTTTAGATGTTGTTTAGCTTATGTTTGGTAGCATTCGGGCATAATAAATGCCGAGGTGTTACAACTATATGATGTGCTAATTTGCCTTGTGTGAACCTTGCATGTGATATTATGAACATGATTATTTTAATGGTTATACAGTTGTTATATTGAGTATTTATGCAAGTTAAATCATGTTATGGCATATGTGCATTCATAATGGAAGAGGCGACCCATTCTGATGCGGGCCTCTGTGTTCACACGCAGTGAACACGAAAGTCCTACATTGTAGTCCCATCCACGGTTGTGAATGGATGCGAGTGACTAAGAGTAGGCATCCTCCACGGGATGGAAGGGAAAGAGGGTGCACACCGATGGGTGTGCACTCGGCAATACCGGTACGTGCTAAGCATAGAGACATGTGCATTGCATTGCATGAATGAAGATGTTTTATGTGATGCTTATGATGATGTTTGATGAGATGTTATTGAATACTATTAAGGTTTATGCCATTGCAATACACTTTGCTGAGTGATGAACTCACGCTTGTTGTTTTTTGTTGTTTTTAGGTACTGTGAATTCGGCATGCGGGAAAGGGAGTTAGCGTCATATGTCCACCTAGTTTCACTCATCTATACAACTACTCACTTTCATTCGTAGTTGTGATGATTATTCTATTGCGCTAAAGTTGAACTATGCTTTATTGTGGGCTTGGTTTTATTGTTCACTTCGTATTGGTTCATGAAACATTTGATTTTATATTCTGGTCTTGAATTGTTGCTGTAACTTCTATTATTCCTGTTTTAGATGTCATCTGTTATGCTATTGTGTTATGATATTATAATTGTTCCTTCAAACCATAGAAAAACAAAGTATATACTGCCGAATTTTCGTTTAAGCAATTAACGTAGGTTCTGTAATTTATTGTTAAATATGTGTTTTTGGTTGCTTCTAGTACCGTTTGGGTGACATTCGCGGCATACTGGGTGCCGGGGTGTTACATTTCCATTCAAAGTTACTCCTCCCCTTCTAAATTCATACGATTCTAGTTTTAAAATTTTATTTCTAAATACTCCTTCTGTCTAGGTTTACAAGACATATATTTTGAATATTCTTATATACAAATATAGTGTGTATTTCATATTTGTGAGACCTTCCCTTTTATAATACTGTGTACCGTAAAAGAAAGGTTTTAAATGTGCTTACTATTTTAGTCTCGTGATCAGTAACTAGCACGCACATACACAAATTGAGATGACAATCATACACAATATTGATATTATTGCAGGAGCTATTTGTACAATGTAGTCTTACAATTCAGAGTGATATTACAACAGAAAAAACCAAAATTCTTGTAGTGTGCCCATCCAACCCTTTGGCAACTCACAAGGTAAATCCTAGATAAACGCATCACCGTTATCCCCATAACCTGCGTCAAGACATGCATTCTCGGGGTGTTCTGTCTCATTACCTAGAATATATGTAGGTTGTAACATCAGGATGTCTATCATGGTTATATTGCATAAAGTTAATTTACATTGTAAATATTGAATAGTAAATTGAAAGCGAAATTTAGTAAAAGCAATTTATAATATAAAATAACAAGTAAGAATAACATAAATATAATAACTCACAGTCCTTCATAAGAACCAAATCATCCATCCCTCACCAACACATGACATGAGAATCAAGATTTGACAACACATGGCACAACAGCTGAAACAATATTGCCAACACATGGCAAAGCATTGAATCATCTGTGGGAAAACTTCCATATACCAATATTACAGTTTCATTCTATTTTTATGAAAATATCAAAACATCTAACTATGTGATGACTTTACCAAATACTCATGACCGCAAGCGAGGTTATTCGATTAGTTTTAATTATACAGAGTTGTACAGCTTCACCCACAAGGAATGATAATCTCTTGGTGAAATCGATATTTAACACACTTCCTTTGGTGTGTCGTAGAGATATTGTACATAACTGTTACATTACTTAATCCTAACTTTGCACTAGCTCGGTGACGACAAGCCCTTATTATGACGGTAGAAAATATTTGTACACACAGTATAGTTTCACATCCTGACATCTCACTTCTCACCATAGTAAGGCGTACATCGTTACATCGGCAGATGTTATTCCCAACATCTCAGTGAGGGCATCCCTTCGAGCAATCCAAATTAGAATAACCCGTTCTTCTTCTGCCTTCCAATGTGTAAAGTCAGTTTTAAGTAACTTATTAAGTTGAGGCCATCCCATTCCGGCCTTTGTGGTTGTATAATTATCTTGGCATGAAAACAACATCATAGTTCAATTCTTAATTCGACTGGGGCGATAATGTGACACTACGGAATGTTGTGACACTATAGAATGTGAAATGAGATTGTGGCATTACGGTTCGACTTTATAGTGTGTTTTGGGCCGTATTTTTGGTTTCTGGGCCTTTCCGGGAGGATTTGGGCCTCTCCGGGGAAGTTTGGGCCTAAGGGGATGAGTCGTGGGCTTTAGTGGGAGGGGATTTGGGCCCATGTGGGAGGGGGGACCTGAATTCCCTGCCTTGGGCTCCCCCTGCCTCTTGTGCGCCCCCACCCAAAACCCTAGGGCGCCCCCACCCTTTCCCCCTCCTAGCCGCCGCCCCCTCACCTCCCCTTGCCGTGCGCCCCTCTCCACCTTCCCCCTTGCGCCACCACCCCTCTCCACCCTCCTTGCTGCCCTAGGGGAGCCCCTCACCTCACCACCCCACTGTTCTCTCCATCGGAAAGCACCGCGACGAGGAGATCCGGTGGTTTCGGCTCGAGGGAGGCGATCGGGGAAACCGGGAGGAGAGGATTCGGCGTTCGTCGTTCGTCGGGCGAAGGTATGGCTATGGGTGATCCTTGGGGATGAACTAGGTGTTATTCTAGGGGATGTTTTGATTCTTTTAGATCGAGAGGTGGTGCTGTGATTGGGTAGATTGGATGAAAACTAGAGATTGCATAGTTCTCTATTTCAGGCAGATTGGGCACACGACCTAGGGTTTGAGTTTTCGCAATTTTAGAGTCGGAATTTGGTCGTCCGCCTGTTGAATAAGTTGTAGATAACTTCAATATCTTTAATTTGACACCAAGAACGTCCAATTCCTCCCAGCCATTTGAAAGTTATGATCATTTTACCAAGAGTGTTCAAATCTGTGACGTAATTGGGACAGATCGGGTTGATCTGTAGATTAGGCAATTTTAGATGCTGAATCAGCTTTTACCAATACTTAGAGAAAGCTAGGAAATTTTATAATATTCGTGATCATGTAATCGTTTACTTAATTTGGAGACCTAGAACTCAAGTTATGCTAGTTTGAAGCCTGCTGTCCCGGGGGACAAATTCTCTGTTTTTCGGATTTGGGAGTAGTTTGCGAAGTCGGGGTAGATGAGCGATTGTGTACTGTTTTGTGGACACGGTTTGAGTGTGTTATATCTATGTGCAGGTGGTGTGACCCCGGGAGTGCCCTCATCCTCTCGCTAATCCGTCTCCCGCGGTTAAGGCAAGTGTATTGGAATGGGTAGCGTGTTGTATGTTGCTAGTCTTGATTAGATGCAAATGTTTTTCATGATATGCTATCTTGCCATAATGAGTGATTGCCCATGATATGATGAAAAGGGTATGTTATGAAGCTATGCAATGTTTAGTTGTTTATGTTTATGGCATATGTTGCATACATGGCATGGAAACTGACCCGATCGGTGAGAAAGTCATTACTAATCCGGTAAGGTCGGTGAGAAAGTTATGACTAATCCGGAGCGGCATTGAGTAAGACCTACCTCGTGATTCCATCCACCGTGGTGAGTGGAAGCGAGGAGTAGGCACCCTCCATCTACGGGATGGAAGGAGAAAGAGGGTGCACGCCGACGGGTGTGCACTCGGCAATACCGGTATGTGCTTCAAGGAGACATGTGCATTGCATTGCATTACATGATGATGTTATATGAAGAGGCCAATGTGATGCATTCAAAGTGTATATGAGATGTTTATGATGTTGAATATGAAAAGTGGTGATGAAGGTATTGAATTGTGTTTCTTATTTCCATTGCAATATACTTGCTGAGTGATGAACTCACGCTTATGTTTTATGTTGTTTTTAGGTACCATGAAACCGGCATGCGGGACAGGGCATTAGATACACTTCTACATGTAGCTTCACACTTATAGACAGTTTAATCATTTGGAGTCATGATATTAATGAATAGTGCCATGAAACATGGTGTATGGTTTGGTTTGAGCTTAAGTTCATCGTTTGATTTGTTATAATTTGTGGAATGGTTGAATTCCTTATTTTAGACAAAAGTGATGCTATATCAAGTGTTATTGATTTTTTATATGTCTCTTATCATGTTATATTATGCCTTATTATTACTGTTGCTTCAATTCATGGAAAAACAAAGGAGATGCTGCTGAAATTTTCGGTTTTAGCATTTGCACCTTTGCTGTAATTTATCTTTATTTGTTGTATTTAGATGTTGTTTAGTCTATGTTTGGTAACATTCAGGCATACTAGATGCCGGGGTGTTACAGATAAATCTCCCCTATCTACGTGTAAGTTATATGCACTTTTGGCTATTGCCAATAGCTTGCTCACATCAAAATTATAATTTTATTTCCATAAAGAAAAATATGATTAATTACAATTATTTCAACATGCCCAAGATTAATATTCATCATGTTAACATTTAAATTCAATTAGAATAGTATAACCAGTTGTTCGTATTCCCAATCTAAAGCACAACTAAGCGTGTGCAATTATAAACGAATATACCCATTTCACATTTTTCATATGTTCATCCATAATCTAGGATTTTCAAGGTTCACATATCAATAATGATTAAGGAAATTCTGTCAATGAATGTTATATCTTACTGTACCCACAAAATAGCAAATTTTATGAAACATAATGCATGCATACAAGTTTTAATCAATTTCAAAAGGCTGGGATCAATATGATCAAGGGGGGTGCTTGCCTTGCTATTCGATGTAGTCGACTAGGTCGAGGTCATTGTCAATGATGGCGTCAAATACGTCAGTGTTTATGCGCCATTCATCGAGAAATAAAGCAAATAGCAAATAACAATTTTTCAATACGAGCAAAAAGAATACAGATAGAAAAATCAAATTGAAACTACTGCACAAAACAAGCGTAGTGTAGTGGTAGGGTTTCATGATTTTATGTTTATGCATTTTTGTTTGTCTTTTAATCTTTAACCTAAACCTTAGAAATTTTAGGTTAGGCTGAGGCACAGTCACTTGTTTTACATGTACTTTTTGTTTTCATTTTACGAATTAGAGAGGTTAAAATTATGTATACTTATATGCGTAATTTTGAATTCAAGAAGCTAAGATTATTTGGATTTGTACAGGATTTAGACATGGTCATATTTGGATTTGAATATCTAACCGATATTTGGATTTGAATTCAAGTTTAAACATTTGCACATGGTGAAGTCTTAAGGTTTTAGCGGATTCCGACAACTTTATCTTTAATGGTTATGCGTGTCTATATTCAAGTGAGCTACAAGGTACCGACAGCCAACGAACTAACGTATATAAAGTGGCTATTGTAATGGAACATATGTTTGTGGTGTTAAGAACATTTTGGTGACAAAATATTTTAATTACTTAATACTTACTACTTAAGTTCATTTATCTGTATTATGGATTTTAGTGTTTATACTACACAAGGTTATGCTTTTAATAGGATTCAGATACAAAGCTTGTTATAATAGAATTATTTCTACAAAATAGGACAGTCTAGCTTTAGGGAGTATTCTTAGGCTGGTCCTATAGGTATTAATGCTTCTTTGTGATGGTCCATTTGTTTTCTAATCTTGTCCATTTCTAAAGTTTACGCTATAGATAGCTAGATTCTGTTTTAGGTTTTTGACTGTAATTTACATAGATATGTAATCATTTTTATAGCATTAGTAGGTCTTGACCTTAAAAGCTTCTTAAAACTAGTTTTGTTTATTTTAGCTTTTATTTGTGAAAGTTATTAGCATTTTAGTTTGTATGGAAGATGAGAACTATTATGAACTTAATTCAAGTTAGAGCTTTTTGCCGACTAATATGATCCCAGCTTTAGGAATGTTTGGAGATTAGTTCTGCATGAATTAATATTTATTTATGTTATTTTATTTATATTCGTTTGTTTTTATGTATTAGATCCTTAAGCATATTTATTACACGAAAGCATATCTCGATTAAGAGGCCAAGTGCAAACTATGACTTCTCATAATAATTTCTATTCTAATAGGTGGTCTGGTCCTATAGAGTTTTTAAGAACTAGTTGTTCATATGTATTAATATTTATTTGTAGAGGCTCTTTATATTTTAACTTCTGTACATGAAAAACAAAGCTATTAAGGAATTCGGCTTGAATTAAGTTAAACATTAACTCTTCTTGCAGGATTAAATGATCTAAAGTTATGGAGTACTACGTGGTCTTATATGTATTCTTTTTTATTTTTGTATTTTTAATTATATTTTGTCCATAAGTGCATGGAGATCAAGGTCATTTACAAACATGATTCAAATTTAACCAAGCATGGGATATTTTTGTATAAACATGGCTACCATTGTCTAACATGGACATAGGTATTATTATATTTTGAATTTGTATTTACTATTTATTACCATTTAAGTTTTTAATTGTGTTGAAAAGCAACCTATCTACAAATTTAGAAACTTATTTGGTTGGATTTTGATTTATAATGCAAAAGATATAAGGGTTTGACTAAGGGTCAGTTTGAATAATACCTTTAAAAATCGAAAATACATCTTCTTTTAAAGAAAGCGCATTTTGGCAATTGAACGGACTTTTGTGTTTGTGTCGGCTGACAGGAGGGGGCCACCGCTCAGAGACAGAGAATAGAACAGCTCGTCGGGGGGTCTTGCATGCATGAGGTAAGACAGAACCGGCCAGCCATGGGCCATGGGGCTTCAGCCTACCATGGCACTTCCCAGGGCACCCGTCGCCTCAGTATAACCGGCAGCCAAGCAAGACGGAGGCGAAGTGGGGCGAAGTGCAGCCTTGGCACAGGTGGCTGGTGGCACTTCACGTAACACCCCGGCATCTAGTATGCCCTGGATGTCACCAAACATTGTAGAAGCCACATCTAAATACCACAAATAAAGATAAATTACAGCAAGGGCGTAAATGCTTTAACCAAAATTTCGGCAGCACTTCCCTTGTTTTTGTATGGTTTGAGGCAACAATAACATTATCACATCATAATAGCATAATAGATGACATCTAAAACAGCATTAGCAGGAGATAAAGTATCATTTCAAGCCCATAACATAAACTCCCATGTTCATGAATGAATATAGAGAGAACATTAAAACCAAGAACATACGATAGCCTAATCCAAGTTTAGTACATTACGATAAACATTACAACTACAAATGAGATTGTGTAGTTGTCTAGGTGAATAAAGCTACGTGAAGAAGTGCCGCTATTCCCCTTTCCTGCATGACGGTTTCATGGTACCTAAAACAACAAAAAAACACAAGCGTGAGTTCATCACTCAGCAAAGTGTATTGCAATGGCATAGAATAACAACATTATTCAATAGCATCAATATCACATACCATAACACATCATCATAAGCATCTCATAGTTCATCTTCATAAACATCTCATAATCATTCTCATTCATGTAATGCAATGCAATGCACATGTCTCCTTGAAGCACATACCGGTATTGCCGAGTGCACACCTGTCGGTGTGCACCCTCTTTCCCCTTCCATCCCGTAGATAGAGGGTGCCTACTCTTACTGACTCGCTCCCATACACAACCATGGATGGGACTACGAGGTAGGTCTTTCGTGTTCACTACGTGTGAACACAGAGGCCTGCATCAGAATGGGTCGCTTCTTCCTTCATGAATGCACATATGCCACATCATGTTATAATTTGCATAAAGGAAAACTCAATATAACAACATGATATATCTTGCATAAATGAAACCTCATATAACAACGGCATATCCTTAAACGAAACATGAATATCATAACTCATGCAAGGATCAACATGGCAAATAAGCACATCACATAGCATCATGGCACAACTACACATCTAGTTGACCACCCAAAACCCCAAATCCATCACAATACACTTGCCTTCACCCTCGTGAGACGGCGTGGTGAGACAACGACGGCACTCCCTGGGTCACACCACCTACACAAAGGTTCAATACACGCAACCACATGCACACAATACCACACAAGAACACTTAGTTAAACCGACTTCGCGATCTACTCCCAATACCCAAAAACAGAGAATCTGTCCAATCGGGACAGCAGCCTTCGGACGACCATAACTAGGGCTTAACCACTCCAAATCAGACAAACGAGTACATTTTCTCTAAGCTTAGAAAATTTCCTAGCTTTTCCTAAATATTCGCGAAGACTGAATCGGCCTCTAAAATTGTCTAATCTACAGATCAACACGATCTATCCCAATCACGTCATAGTTTTGACAATGTTCGGTAAAATAGACATAACTTTTAAACGGCTGGACGGAATTAAGCGTTCTTGGTCTTCATTGAAAGTTTTTTTTATTATATACAACTTTCTCAACAGACGGCCGACAAA
This sequence comes from Rhipidocladum racemiflorum, assembly GCA_036346355.1. Classification (NCBI taxonomy): domain Eukaryota; kingdom Viridiplantae; phylum Streptophyta; class Magnoliopsida; order Poales; family Poaceae; genus Rhipidocladum; species Rhipidocladum racemiflorum. Next base: position 55,222,363 of record CM070572.1, on the reverse strand, counting down.
TTCCGACTCTAAAAACCCCAAAACCACGACTGAAGTCGACTGTAAGGAATTGGCCGAGGCTACTGCGCGAAACAGATCTACTAAACGAATCTATACCTCTAATTACAGCACCTAAACATGAATTCTAGGCATGAAACCCTCCTCCTAACCAGCAACACAATCCTACCAAAGGATCTACCCATCCGTACCTCCCTCGAAGAACCGCTCGAACACCGAATCTTCTCCTCCCAGTCTCCCAATCTCCTTCCACGCGCCGATTCCGCTGGATCCTCTCGTCGCGGAGCTTCCCAACGGCGAGGACAGCAAAGAGGAGGGGCGTGGCAGCAAGGGATGGGGGAGGAACTCACCTAGGGCCGGCTAGAGGAGGTGGAGGAGGAAGGGGAAGGGTGGAGGCACAAGTGGGGGAGAGGGGGGCGCATGGGGAGTTGTGGGCGGCTAGGGTTTGGCTAGGGGGCGCACAAAGGGCATGGGCAGCAGGCTTGCTGCCCAATTCCACCTCCACATGGGCTTTATCTCCCCCACCTTCAGGCCAAATTAGTCCCCCAAGGCCCAAGTTAGATCCCCTTTGGCCCAAACTCCCCCGGAAGGCCCAATTCCCCCTGGAAGGGCCCAAACTCCGGGAAAGGCCCAAAAACATGCTACAAAAATTGTACCATCATATCGATAATGGAAATGACTCACACCGTCATTCCGCAGTGTCACACTTCAGCAGCTATCTTTCGCAGCTGCTGGCTGGAATAGTTACTGGGGACTCCAAAGAAGCTAGGGGATGGCTCACCAGTGCTTAGTGACCATTGAAAATAGGCCGCCACCGAGCAGCCAGTTTTAGGGAAGAAGCCTCCGTGGCGGCGAGGTCCTGATTGAAGGAAGCTGGAATTAAGGTTGGGAATGGGTTCAAGGGTTCATGGAGATGCTCCAAGCTCAGTTGACTGAAGGGCAATGCTCCGAAGAAGCTTAATTTTGAGGTTTCCCCTTTCTTGGAGCATCTCAACAATGGATGAATTGGGGTATTAGCGGTTCAGCTTTGGCAGGAAAATAGGAAGGGAACGCCGTGAGTGTATGGGGAGTAAGGTGGGGATGCTTGACCGGCAATTTGTAGTCATGGAGAGGCGGTGGCGCATGTGAATGGGAGCAAAGTTGGCGGCTCGGTCAAGCGGTGGCTTCCTGATCGTGGCAGCACAAGCACGAAGGGATAATGTGGTGCATAGCATGGGGTGGCAAGGCATGGCCTAGGGCAAAGCTCGGGTGGTGATTTGGCTATATACGGTGAGACTCAAGGTCTATAAAGCTTGAAGCTGTGCTGACTACTGAGCTAAGAGGAGGCTTGATGATTCTTGATCGAGACGGGCACAGGGCATGGCCGAAGTATGTGTAACACCCCGGCATCTAGTATGCCTGAATGCTACCAAACATAGACTAATCAACATCTCAATACCACAAATTAAAGTAAATTACAGCAAAGGAGTAAATGCTAAAACCAAAAATTTCGGCAGTATCTCCTTTGTTTTTCCATGAATTGAAACAACAACAATATGATCACAGGATATAGTTTAAAGAATGATATCTAAATCATCAATAACAAGGGTTCTAGAAACAGTATAAGTCTAGAATAATGATTCCAACCATCTCATGAGCCAAACGAAGTAAAGGATGTAAACAAGCACATGAACAAATCATAATCCTAGTTTCATCACCCTAGATTCATGATCACAAATCCGAATGGTAAATATTGTATAATTGTGTGGAAATTATGTGATGTCGTGCCGCTAAGCCCCTTTCCCACATGTCGGTGTCAAGGTACCTAAGAAAAACAACATAAAAACAAGCGTGAGTTCATCACTCAGCAAGTATATTGCAATGGGTCATACAGAACAATTCTAATATTATCATCTCTACATAACAACTTAACATCATGATCAAGTCATACTTCATATGCAACATCATATTCATGTCTCAACCTCATTGAGATCATTTCATCATCATCATCATGAATGCAATGCAATGCACATGTCTCCTCGACGCAAATACCGGTATTGCAAAGTGCACACCCGTCGACGTGCACCCACGTCCCCCTTCCATCCCGTAGATGGAGGGTGCCTACTCCTCGCTTCCACTCACCGCGTGGGTGGAATCACGAGGTAGGTCTTACATCTATGGCACTTCGGATTAGTCATAACTTTCTCACGACCTTACCGGAATAGTTATGACGTTCTCACCGACCGGGCCAAGTTTCATGCCATGTATGCAACATATGCCATAATCATTAACCATAAACCATTGCATAGCATATTAACATACCCTTTTTATCATATCATGGCAAATACTAAGCATGGCAAGATAGCATAACATGGAAGCAATTACATCTAGTCAAGACAAGCAAATCAACCACATGCTACCCATCCCAATACACTTGCCTTAACCTCGGGCGACGGATTGGCGGGATGAGGAGGGCACTCCCGGGGTCACACCACCTGCACATAGATGCCACACAATCACAACGTGCCCACAAAACATTACACCATTTCCCATCTATCCCGATATCGCAAACTACTCTCCAAAAAAAGAAAAACAGAGAATCTGTCCCCCCCGGGACAGCAAACTTCAAACTATCATAGCTTTAGATCTAGGACTCCGAATCAATTAAATGAGTACATCCTGGCATAGCTTAGGAAATTTTCTAACTTTTTCTAAGTATATGGAAAAGATGATTCGGATTCTAAAGTTGTTTAATCTACAAAACACTACGTTCTGTCCCAGCTACGTCACAGATTTGAACATGTTCAGTAAATCAAGCATAACTTTCAAACGGTAGGGCGGAATTGGACATTCTTTATGTCCACTGAAAGGTATTGAAGTTACCTACAACTTCTTCAACAGGCGGACAACCAAATTCTGATTCTAAGGTCACGAAAACTCAAACCCTAGGTCGACTGCACAATCTGCCCGAAGCAGAGAACGTGGCAAACTCTAGTTTTCATCTAATCTACCCAATTACAGCACCACCACTTGATCTAAAAGGATCCAAATACCCTATAGCACAGAACCTAGACCAACCCCAAGGATTCCCCTAGACATACCTTCGCCCGACGAACGATGAACCGACGAATCTCCTCTCGGTTCATGCGATCTCCTTCCTCGCTTCAAATCCACCGGATCTCCTCGTCGCGGGGCTTCCCGAAGGATGGATCAACGGGATGGCGAGGTGGGGATCTCCTCTAGGGCAGCAAGGGGGTGGAGAGGGGAGGGTAGAGGTTGTGGCGCCATGGGGGAAGATGGAGAGGAAGGGGAAGGGTGGAGGCGCATGGGGGGCTAGGGGGTGGCGGCTAGGGTTGGGAAAGGGAGTGGGGAAGGGTGCTAGATTTGGCTGCCCAAAAGTCCCCCCCCTTGGGCCCAAACCCTTCCACCGGAGGCCCAACTCAACCCCCAAGGCCCAAAGTACCCCGGAGAGGCCCAAACACCCGAAAACGGCCCAAAAACACGCTATAAAGTCGTACCAAAATGCCGAATTCTAAATTGTCATATTCTGGGGTGTCACAGTATGGCTAGGATAGGGCGGTAACATGGTGACTAGATGGTTCTTGAGGCTTTGCTTGATCTTCTGTCATATTGTGGCAATGAAGTCAATAGAAACTTCTTGCCATGGTAAATATCAGGTAGGAGTGAGGACAGCTCAACTGAGGAAAAGACAAGGTAGCTACTGACGTTATCAAGTCAAGATACAGGATTGGTTCCACATGCAATGAGGGAAAAAGGGAGAACTGACTATCGATTTGCTTGCTAGATCAGGTTCAATCAATTAATTGAGGCACTATTCTTAATCAAAACATTTTTAGGAATGATCAGGAGAAGATTTGGGGCTTAAATAAATTTTTCCAAATTTTATTTCTTATGGGATTTTAAGTTTTGCATTTCTGAAGAGAAAAAAACAATTAATATAAAATATTTTATTTAAAACCAAAATTCAAGATAAATTTAGAGTAGATGAAAAATCAAAATTAGATCATACTCAAATTCATTTTCTTGGTTTGCTCAATTTAAAAGAAAAGGCTTTAACGTTGCAATTATTCTTTTCTTAAGACCTAAATTCAAGAAAAGAGAGAAAAGATCATATTTTAGATAAAAATCTTGATTCCGATTAAAATTTTTATTCAATTCTATTTATATATTTTAAATATTTGTTTTCCTATTTTTAAAATGTTTAGGATGTTACAATATTCCAATAAACAATTAGTGTGATGTTCCCTCTGTACCCCTAATAAATATTGAACTGTCCTTTATATTCTCTACATGTATGCATTGAATATAGTGTTTAGAGATAATAATAAAGGGTAGTCTAGTCATCATCAATATCTTTTTGTCTATGTGCAAAGAGAAAATATGCCCTACAAACTTGGACGGAGGGAGTACATATCATTCTATGATTTCAATGTGACCATTTACCATTATTTCTTTCTATACACCTCCCCTTTAGCTATTTCCAATACCATTTAGTAACATTGGTAGATTTCTACCCCTGCTAACCATCATTTCTTCCCTTGCACTAACGGTATTTTCTGACCATATGGCAAAGCTCACCACACACAAAGGAAGTCAGGTCATTCTTGCTCCTCTTCTTCTTTTTAAATCTAGTTGCCTGTTTGGCTTTTCCTTTATTCTTGTTCTTCCCCCAATGAGATTTATCATCCAACAAATTTGCATTGAAGGTGCCTTCCTGTGAGGGACGATGGGCATCATCGCGGCTCTTGCCTTCTCCTCAACATCAAGAGTTGAGATCAATTCCTCAATGGACATGATCTCCCTCTTGTGCTTTAAGGTTGTGTTGGCAATTATGCCACCGACCACAAACTTATTTGGAAGAGCGTAATCAAAGCGCTTGAGTTCCCCCACCAGGAGCTGGAGCTCATGAGACTCTTCCACTACATAACAATTATCCACTATTTTAAAGTTATGGTACTACTTATTCATATATGGCTCGTGTGCAACGTTTGACATTGTATATTTGCGGTCTAGGGCCTCCCACAGATCGACATCATTAGTGAGGTGCATGTACACGTCATACAATCGGTCCAATAGAAGAGACAATTGGTAGTCAAGACAAGTGTCATTGTTTAGCTCATTATCATGTTGTTGTTATGCAATGAGGGGCCTGTGACACTACGGTATGGTGTGACATTATAAAATGTGAAATTAGAGAATAAAATCTTTCGGCTTGAGGTTTACTCGCGTTTTTGGGCCTTTTGAAGTGATGTGTCACCACGGAGTGTCGGAACCTTATAAATGGTGCATGATGAGGTCAAAAGCATTATGAGATGTGGAAATAAGGTTAAAACCATAGGGTTTGTAGGTTATTAACGTTTCCGGGCTGTTTCCGGGGTTTTGGGCCTTTCCGGGGGATTTTGGGCCTTAAAGAGGGGGTTGTGGGCTTTGGTGGGATGGAGTAGGAATCCATTTAGGATTAGGTTTGGGTGTGGGGGCTGGTAAAAGGCCTCCCCCCTGCCCTTGGTGCTCCCACCCCCCTATTGGTGCGCCCCCACCTCTCCTTGCCCTAGCCGCCCTCCGCTCCCCTCTCCCCTTTGTGCCGTGTGCCCCTCCCTTGCACCTCTCCACCTCCCCACCTCTCCACCACCTCTCCTCCACCCCCTTGCTGCCCTAGGGTGGCCTCCCCACCCCTGCACCTCGTGGATCCATCCATTGGAGCGAGGAGCGAGGAGATCTATTGGAGTTTTCGTGCGTCGGGGAAAGGTATGATCATGGGGATCCTTGGGGTTGATCTAGGTACAGTTCTTAGGGTGTTTTTCAAGTTTTTAGATCAATTGGTGGTGCTGGATTTGAGTAATTTGGATTAGATCTAGATGTCGCCACGTTACTGTTTTGGGACAGCATGAGCAGTCGACCTAGGGTTTGCGTTTTCGTCAATTTAGAATCCGAAGCTGTCCGTACGTATGTTGAAGAAGTTGTAGATAATTTCATTATCTTTCAGTGGGTATAAAGAATGTTAAATTCGGCCCAGCCGTTTGAAAGTTATGGCTGTTTTACCGAGCGTGTTAAAATCTGTGACGTAATTGGAACAGATCACGGTAATCTGTAGATTAAACAACTTTAGATTCCGAATCAGTCTTTCCTTATGCCTAGAGAAAGTTGGGAAATTTCCTAAGCTATGCGAGGATGTACTTTTTTAATTGATTCGGAGTCCCAGAACTCAAGTTATGCTTTTTGCAAGGCTGCTGTCCCGACGGGACAGAACCTCTGTTTTTGGTTATTTCGAGTAGCTGGCAATGTCGGGGTAGATGAGGGTTTGCGTACTGTTTTGTTGGCATGATTGTGAGCGTGTGATGCCTATGTGCAGGTGGTGCGACCCCGGGAGTGCCCTCTACTTCCCGCCAATCCGTTGCCCGTGGTTGAGGCAAGTGTGTTGTGATGGATAGCGAGTTGTAGGTTGCTTGTTGAGAATAGATGGAATTGACTACATGATATATGTCCGCTTGCCATGCTTTAATGATTGCCCATGATATGATGAGCATGTTTATTATGTTATGATGCCATGTGTTAATATGTGAGTTAAATATGATGTTGGCATAATTGCATACATGACATGTTACATGGCCCGGGCGGTGAGAAAGTCATATCTAATCCGGGAAGGTCGGTGAGAAAGATATGACTAATCCGGAGAGCCAATGAGTAAGTCCTACATCGTGATTCCATTCACCGCGGTGAACGGAAGCGAGGAGTAGGCACCCTCCATCTTCGGGATGGAAGGGGGGAGAAGGTGCACACCGACGGGTGTGTACTCAACCATACCGGTATGAGTTTCCAAGGAGACATGAGCATTGCATTACATTGCATACATAATGATGACGATATTGTTAAGTGTTCATGAATGAGATGATATACATGATGGGAGATGTTATTGCCATGATATTGTTCTTGTTGTCCATTGCAATATGCTTGCTGAGTTTCGAACTCACGCTTGTGTTTTCTTGTTGTTTTAGGTACCATGAGAACGGCATGCGGGGAAGGGAAATAGTCACACGCCCACACGTAGCTTCACCATACTGATTCCACAAGTCATTCTATTAGTTTGATAATAAATTGCGTGTGATGCTCATTGATTTAAGGCTTAGCTTTGCTTTATGAGAGTTTTATTGTTCGTTTGACACTTGGAGACATTAAGTGCTTGATGATAGTCTTATATTGTCGTTAAGACTCTAATTATTGCTGTTTTAGATGTCTCTCATATTGCCGTATATTGTTATACTGTTGTTGCTCCTTCAATTCATGTTAAAACAAAGGAGATGCTGCCGAAATCTCGGTTTTTAGCATATGCGCCTTTGCTGGAATTTTATGTTAAATGTGGTATTTAGATGTTGTTTAGCTTATGTTTGGTAGCATTTAGGCATAGTAAATGCCGGGGTGTTACAGGGCCTCCTGTGGGCTATCTCCCACCACAATTTCATCGACATGAGCCAAAAGTTGACCAATGTCTGCCATCGTTTGAAGTTATCTCCTTCAAGCTTCTCGGGCTTCATTGCATATGATGGTTGTGCCATATTAGGTTTCTGGATTATTGGAAAATTAATACGGCATGATGTTAATTCAATTTCATAATTACATAATAAAAACATGAAATTAAATATTGCGTCTACAACAAGATTACTAATAGCTAGGAAATATTCAATGAATACATAACATGCTAGCACTACTAGAGAACTGGCCATCACTACCGGTGCATCACTACCGGTTGTAACCGAACCGTTAGTGACATTTGCAGCACTACCGCTTCAACGGCTGTAGGCCCATGGTGTGGGTTTGGAGGGGGGATTCTCTACCAGTTTGAGCCACTAACCGGTAGTGATACCATCACTACTGGTTGGTTATTGGGAGTAAATCCTTGGATCCACTACCGGTTCAACGGCTACAGGGCCATGGCGTGGGTTGGAGGGGGGTTTCACTACTAGTTGGAGCCACTAACCGGTAGTGGTAGGGGCGATTTAAACACTGCCTTCCTCCCCGAGCTCTCACGCCTATGATCAAACAGAGAAGGAAGCTGTAGGGAGGTGCTGCCATGGTGATTTTCAAAAATTAGGGGAGGTGCTGCCCAAATTTTTTTGTGATTTTACTTCAATCCAAGTGCTTGAAGGTTAGTAACATCATCCTCACTTCATTTGTAGCTCCCATTGAAGGTGGGATCTAGCTCAAATTTGAAAGCATATTGCAATTAAATTTAGCTCTAATTTAGAAAGTACATTGCAATTAAATTGTTGTGTATGTAATTTAGCTCTAATTTGGCTCTAATTTTGAAAATATATTGCAATTAAATTGTTGTGTATGTAATTTAGCTCTAATTTTGAAAGTATATTGCAATTGAATTGTTGTGTACGTAATTTAGCTCTAATTTAGAAAGTAAATTGCAATGAAATTGTTGTGTACATAATTTAGCTCTAATTTTGAAAGTATATTGCAATTAAATTGTTGTGTATGTAATTTAGCTCTAATTTAGGAAGTACATTGCAATTAAATTATTGTATACGTAATTTAGCTCGAATTTTGAAAGTATATTGCAATTAAATTGAGTGTTTGTAATTTAGTTCTAATTATAGTGGACCGACAATGGATGTACAACACGGACCGACGCTCGAAGGAGTTCATTGAGGGTGTGCAAGCTTTTATCAGTGCGGTCATTGCGCACAAGATGCTAGGCTTCATATGTTGTCCATGTCTAGACCGCAAGAATGAGAAGGAGTATTCAAACTCAAGACCCCTTCACAGCCATTTGCTCCAGAGAGGTTTCATGCTTAACTATAGCTGTTGGACTTACGATGAAGAAGGGATTACACAGGAAGACGATGAAGAAGAGGGAGAGAGCATAAACTCGAACGCTGCCTAGTACAGTTCAATGGCAGATACATTGGGGGAGTTTGATGAGGATGATCTAGATCAGATGCTGTGTGATGGTGAGGGAGACTACACCGATGAAAGACAATTCCAGAAGTTCGAGTGCTTGTTAAAGGACCACAGAACACTCTTGTACCCAGTGTCGGGACCCGAATTTGCAAATCCGGACGCTCTGTGTATTCAGCACTAATCCAGGATCACGCTAGTGCACACATTCTCAACATCGGTATATATCACAATCATACTCAACGAAATAGTAAAGTACTTTTTTTTAAAATGACCGAACTGGTTGCTCGACCTTATGGTCAAGTTACAAGAGTACGCCACACATGGCGAAAACTTATTAAAGAAAATAAATTGCAGCGGAATAAATGCAACAACGTGGCGCCATCCAGTATACCACAGGCAACTGACTGGGCTCACCCCTAGTTTATCGGCTCCTACTGGAAATCCTCCTCCAAGGCTGGCGTAGACTCTTCTTCGACTGATGATTGTATTGCGACAAGGGTGAGTACTTGGTACTCAGCAAGTCATGCACAGAATGCAACTAATATTCTATATGCATGGATTACTACAAAGGACAGGCTAACAGGTACATTTGCAGTAAAACAGCATTTAACATGTAGCATAAGTAGATTCGAAAGCGGTAAAGGCAAGTATAATATCAATAACTTTTCCAGGAGTTAAGTAAACACTTTCCCTTTCCTAATCCACATTTCCATCAACGTCATCACTAAACCCAACCAAACTTTTCACGTCCAAGCTGTTTTCATGAAAGTCTAACCCTTGACTGTAATCCCCGAGCAGTGTCCAATACCATGGACTCGGCTATTCGAATAGGTTGTACACTCTGTAGAGGTTATGCACTATACCCACAAGATACAGTCAAACACCACAAAGGCGAGTGATCGTAACAAAGCATTTTAGAGACCGCAAACTATACAAGTGAACCTCTCAGGCTTTTGCCATACACCATCCCTTCCCTTAACAGAGGCGAAGTATGGGACCGACATACCGTTGGATGGGTACCATGCCATAGCCCTGGTACGCTCCCCTTTTAAGCTACACAAAAGGTGTAGTTGACACCCCGAGGTACCACATGCAAGTTATTAGTAACTTACTCAACTAGGTCCGTCCCATTAGAGACATGTGGTTGCACGCTTGACTCAGATCAAAGGCTTGCAAGGTTAAGTCCTTAGGGTGACCAGGGCAAGACTACCCAAAGAATCAAAACGACATCCCCGGTGCCACTCATGGCCCACCACATCATTCTTGCCACTTGCCCCGGTCTAAAGCTATTTATCAAACCCAATTGATTACCATGCACCACGTGCCATCATCACCATCTTAACACATGGTACTTCTCAAAAGCAGGTTCAATATCTCATTAAATCAATATTAACATTTGATTGCCCAAAATTGTCAGGAGCACGTAGCGGGTCTAAGCAACAACTACAACGGTCTAAATACCCAATGTTGGCAATTTACTAAGGACCAACTAATATAATTCCCAACTAGGGTGATAAGGGTTCAAGGCACATAATTAAATAGTCAAGGTGTCATACTGCAATTTGGCATTTATCTAATTCCCAGAAATAATTAAAACAATTTCTAATTAAACTAGCATGCAATAATTTAAATCAGACTAATTTCCAAAAATAGGAGCAATATGATAAAAGCATAACTTGCCTTCAAAAAATACATGCTCTTGGTCCTGAGCTGGCTCCTGGGTCAAAACTTCACCTTCGTAGCCTTCGGGCACATCAACGTCTTCTCGTAACGTGTGCAAATAGTAATAAATAATTAAATAGTGGACAAAAACTGTTCAAAAATTCAAATAAAATTCATAAACAGAGAGAGCACATTTTTATAAATTTTTAGAAATTTGAGTCGTCCAAATCGGAGTTAAAACGCAAAAGTTATAACCGTTTAAAGTTTGGAAAATCAATTAAATAAATATAAACAGAGAAAAATTATGTCCAAAAATTAAATAAATTCACCATTATGTAGAGCTTAATTTTATAAAAATTTAGAAATTGGAATCACCCAAATTGGAGTTGAAATGCAAAAGTTATAAGCGTTTGAAGTTTGAAAAATCAAATAAAAGAATAAACCGAATTAATTCATTTATTTTTCTATTGAAAAAAATCGATTAATGCGTCAGCTGACGTCAGCATGGAAATCGAATTTTCACCGAATTATTTTTCTATTGAAAAATCAAATTATGACGTCAGCATTGCGTCATCTGGTCCATGGACTAGGTCCACGGTTCGGGCTTGGTCCACCGTGGACCTGGTCCACGGGTGCACGTGTCACTGGCACGTGGGACCCACTGCTGACGTCAGCGGGGTTCGACCGAACGACTCTAACACGCGGGCCCCACCGTGACGTCAGCGTGACGTCACGGATGACGTCACGGTGCGGTTGGCTGTCCCGCTGACACGTGGGTCCCACGCTGACGTCACAGCTGATGTCAGCGACGACTAGGGCTGACCCGCGCCGCTTTGGTTACCGGCTACGTGGCACGATCTGGGCCGTTGGTTTGAAATCCGACGGTCCAGATTGGATCTAACTTCACGCGTTTTGGATCTATGCGGTTGATTTAGACCGTTTGATTTGAATCGGATGGCTGAGATTAGATCGAGTTTTACCGCATCGTGGGGCGACGTGGCATGTCCCAGCACGCGACACGTGGCTCGATCTACACCGTTCGATCTCGATCGAACGGTGGAGAACGTATCTAACGCTACAACGCGGATTAACCCTAACCGTACGATCTAGATCTAATGGCTGAGATCTACCCCTAGCACGGTGCGGTTCAAGGCTACGTAGCTCAATCCCGTGCGTTGGTTCTAGATCCAACGATTGAGATTGGATCTAAAAACCGCAACGTGGAAATTACTTACGGGTGACGTGGACAAACCTGAGCCCTCAGATCTAGATCTAACGGTCTATATCTAACATAATAAAATCACCGAGGTGGCTACGTGGACTCACCGTGGCTGTTGGATGGAGATCGGACGGTGGAGCAGCTTCGCGAGTGACGATGGCGGCGCAACGGAGCTTCCTGACTGGAGACGAACACGACAACCAAGCCCGTAGCGTTTTGGCGCAGCTCCGGCGAAGTGGATGGTGCGGCCCGATGCGCCTCGTCCTTGCGGTTCCAGATCCGGGCTTCAACACGGCGGAGGTGGCTTCACGGCGGCGGCACGCGCAAGAAACCGAAGCGAAGCCCTAACCTAACTACGGCGAGCAATTCCTCGGTAGTGATGGCGGCTCGGGTGGCATGGCTTGGGGCAAAAGGTGTGGCGTCAAACGACGATCCTCAGGGACGAGTCCACGATTTAAATACGGCCTCGACATGCGGGATTTTCGCGAAACCCTAACAAACTCGGAAACGGCGTGGCGGAGCAGTCCAATCCAGACTCGGCAAGGACGACGAAATCCCGGTCGCACACGTGTTCGGATCCAGCGGCTCGCCCATGCCCACGACGTGGACGCATTGCAGCCGCGAGATCCTGATCTAGCGATTTAGCGTACGCGTGCACGTGGCTCGATCCCAACCGTTGGATCTTAATCCAATGGTCCGCGCGAGTGTGTTCGGCTCGGCTGGGATTGGACTCGAGTCTGACTCCGATCGGACGAACAGTAGAACCGATTGGATTTTCCAGCGAATTAATAATCCAAATAATTTCTAGAAATTCAAATAATTCAAGAAAAATAGCAAAATAAACAGAAAAATTCCAGAAAAATTCTGGAAAATACTTTGAGACATTTTGGACTCAAATAAAATATTTCTAACAAAATATTATTTAAAACTTTTAATTATTTAATTATTTCAAAAAGTAATAAATTCATATTAAATCCAAATAAATCCCAGAAAATTCCAAAAATTCTCAAAAATGCCAAATATCATTTAAATTCATGAAAAGCAAAAATTGGGGTGTTACACCCAGACTGCGAGCAGAGCCACAAAAAGTTGCGTACCACACTAGATTTGATGCAATGGAAGGCAACAAATGGTTTGTCCGATAAGAGATTTGACGAGTTGTGTATCATGAAGAAGTTGCTTCCAAAGGATAACACACTGCCTGAAAGTACTTACGAAGCCAAGCAACTTGTCTGCCCTCTCGGATTGGAAGTACAGAAGATACATGCATGCCCTAATGATTGTATCCTTTATCGCAAGGAATATGAGGATTTGGATGTTTGTCCAGTGTGCAAAGCATCGCGGTATAAGGTCAAGCATGACGACCCAGGTGCGGTAGAAGGGGAGCGTAAGAAGAAGAGACCCCCCGCTAAGGTGGTGTAGTATTTTCCTATAATACCCTAGTTGAAGCGTTTGTTTGCGAACAAAGCGCATGCTAAAATGTTGCGTTGGCACAAAGAAGAGCGTAAGGATGACGGAATGCTAAGACACCCCGCTGATGGCTCCCAGTGGAGGAAAGTCGATAGAACATTCCCGGACTTTGCAAAGGAGGTGAGGAACATAAGGTTTGGGTTGAGTACGGATGGGATGAATCCTTTCGGCAAGATGAGCAGCAGTCATAGCGCTTGGCCTGTGACTATATGTATCTACAACCTTCCTCCTTGGCTGTGTATGAAGCAGAAGTACATTATGATGATGTTGCTTATCCAAGGCCCGAAGCAACCTGGAAACGACATTGATGTGTACCTTAGACCATTGGTTGAAGATCTTCTAACAATGTGGACTGATGGTGTACGGGTATGGGATGAGTACAAACGAGAACACTTCATCCTACGCACAATGTTAATTGTAACCATCAACAACCGGCCTGCACTTGGTTACCTAGCGGGCCTGACTATCAAAGGATATAGAGCCTACATCCATTGCTTAGATGAAACTGACATCATGTACCTGAAAAACTATCGGAAGGTTGTGTACATGGGACACCATAGGTTTCTTCTTACAATCACCCCTTACGGAAGAAAGATAAGAATTTTAACAGGAAACCAGACCATCGTACTAAGCCTACGCATCATAATGGGACACGGCTATTCGCTATGGTAAAAGATCTAAAAGTAGTCTTTGGAAAGGGTGCTGGTAGCAAACCTGTCCCGAGTGAAGAAGGCAAGGCACCCATGTGGAAGAAGTTAATTTTTTGGGACTTACCTTATTGGGAAGTCTTAGAGGTGCGTCACTCAATTGATGTCATGCACATCACAAAGAATGTTTGCGTCAACCTACTAGACTTCCTAGATATATACGACAAATCAAAAGATACACTTCAAGCATGAAAGGACCTGAAACTATTGGAACTCAGGAACGACGTACATCGGGAAAAGAGAGGGAAAGGACATCATTACCTACATCTTGCCAGCTACACTCTAAGCAAGGAAGAGAAAAAAAGCATGATCCAGTGCTCGAACAGTATTAAGGTCCCGTCTGGATACTCCTCGAACATAAAGAGACTCATAAACACAAAAGAGAATAAAATCGTATACCTAAAATCCCATGATTGTCTTGTGTTGACAACACATCTGCTTCCAGTTGCAGTGAGAGGTATTCTGCCGAAAAGGGTATGAGGGACAATCATGAAGTTGTCTTCATTCTTCAATGTGGTGTCACAAAATGTCATCGATCCAGATAAACTAGCTAAGATGCAGGATGACATCGTCCAAAGCGTGGTGAGCCTTGAGATGATCATCACTCCATCCTTCTGTGATATTATGGTCCATCTCATAGTTCACATTGTCAAAGAGATGGATATTCTCAGACCCGTGTTCCTGCACAATATGTTTCCTTTCGAGAGGTACATGGGTGTCCTAAAGAAGTACATTCGTAACCGATCTCGTCCAGAAGGCTGCATTGCTCAGGGTGTTGGGACAGAGGAGGTGGTTGAGTTTTGTGTCGATTACATTAACGATCTCAATCCGATTGGCGTTCCTATATCACGCCATGAGGGGAGACTCCGGGGAAAAGGGACAGTAGGAAGAAAAGCAATCCTCAGCAATGATCTTGTTTCATTTAAGCAAGCACATTACAAGCTATTGCAACAATCAGCTGCAGTGGCTCCATATGTCGATGAGAACAAGAGGATTCTACGGTCTCAATACACTGGTAGGTCAAAGGATTGGATCACACAACAGCACATGGATCGTTTCGACGGTAGGTTACAAAAGCACATGATGGGTAAGGAGACCAACGATGAAGAGTTGGAACGCTTGGCTCGAGGACCATCTAGTACAATTTTGACATTCCAAGGGTATGAGATAAACGGGTACACATTTTACATGAGATCCCAGGATAACAAGAGCACCAACCAAAACAGCGTTGTCCGTATAGATGCCATTGACAACAATGGAAAGAAGGACACCTATTATGGTTTCATAGAGGAGATCTGTGAGCTTGACTATGGACCTTTCAAGATCCTTATATTTCAGTGCCAATGGGCCAAACTGACAGTGAGCGGCATGATGATCGATAAGTACAGTGTGACAACCGTGGACCTAACACAAATAGGTTATAGGGACGAACCATTCGTGCTCGCCAATGATGTGACATGGGTCTTCTATGTAATGGACATGTCTAGCAAACTGAAGAAGCGGAAGGATAAGGCTACCAGTAGCAAGATACAAAACGACAAGTGTAGCGATCAGCCAAAGCGCCACGTGGTTCTTCCGGGTAAAAGAAGGATTGTCGGAGTTGAGGACGTCACCGATAAAGAAGAGTATAATCAATTCGACGAGCTGCCTCCTTTTGCGGTGGCGGTTGACATAAGTGTCCTGGATGATATTGAGGATGCTCCCTACGTACACTGCGATCATAAGGAGGGAACACTTGTCAAAACAAAGTATGTAAACAGTTAAAACAATGTAATGATTAATTGCATTAATGGTATTTGATCATGCTGATAGATTTATATGGATTTCAATATACCATTCATGAAGCTGAGATTTTTAGCATGGGTTACACTTATCTATACCCATTCTTGGTAAAAATTTGTAAAAATTAAATATTAGATTTATCATTTATAACAATTTATTTATTGTCAATATGATAATTTGTGAAACAGAGTAAAAGGATTCATAGAAAATAATTAATGGAAATTTGAAAATGAAGATTTTATGGTAGGCTCTTGACCTCAGTACAAACATTTTGTAAAAATATAAAAAATTAATAACTCGATTAGGTCCTTAAATAAAAACAACTATAAAATTGACAGAACAAAACTCACCCAAAAAATCGAGTACAAAATAATTTGGCGCCCCATAAGTTCAAGTAACACCTAGAGACTCCTTGGCTAGCAGCGTGCGCTTGAGCTCAGGCTCACCCGCAACGCGTGGGTTCGAGCCCTCGCACGCGCACGCTAGGTCTTTTTATTTTTAACAACTTCTACTACCTGTTGGTGTTAGAAACCGGTAGTATATATGTCTCTACTACCGGTTGTTGTATCGAACCGGTAGTGTAATAGCCCAACACCTAGTATGTAACACCCCGGCATCTAGTATGCCCGAATGCTACCAAACATAGACTAAACAACATCTAAATATCACAAATAAAGATAAATTACAGCAAATGTGTAAATGCTAAAACCGAAAATTTCGGCAGCATCTCCTTTGTTTTGACATGAATTGGAGCAATAGCAATAACATGGCAAGTTATATCATAGCATAAGACATCTAAAACAGCAATATCAATGAATAAAGCATCACTTATGTCTAAAATAAGGACTTCAACCATTCCACCAAATATAACAAACCAAACGATGAACTCAAGCCCATACACCAAGTTTCATGGCACTAAGCATTATTATCATGACTCCCAATGATTAAACTGTATAAGAATGTGAAGCTACGTGTAGAAGTGTAGCTAATGCCCTTTTCCCGCATGCCGGTTTCATGGTACCTAAAAACAACATAAACACAAGCGTGAGTTCATCACTCAGCAAGCATATTGCAATGGGTCAATACATACCATACTTTAACATCATGTTCAAATCATAATCTCATCTACAACATCATAGCCATGACAAAGCACATCGTACACAACTCTTTATCATCATCATGTATGCAATGCACATGTCTCCTGGAAGCATATACCGGTATTGCTGAGTGCACACCCGTCGGCGTGCACCCTCTTCCCCCTTCCATCCCGTAGATGGAGGGTACCTACTCCTCGCTTCCAATCACCACGATGGATGGAATCACGAGGTAGGACTTACTCAGTGGCTCTCCGGATTAGTCATAACTTTCTCACCAACCTTACTGGACTAGTTATGACTTTCTCACCGACCGGGCCATATCACATGCCATGAATGCGATTATGCCATAAACATAACAACTTGCATCAAACTGAACTAAACATGGCATAGCATCATAATACTCCAATTTCATCATAACATGGGCAAGCACTAATCATGGCAAGATATCACAACATGTAATCATGACAATATAGCACATCATGAAAGCAATTTGCACCTAGTCATAATTAGCATCATACAATACGCTACCAGTTACAATACACTTGCCTTAACCTCGAGCGACGGATTGGCGAGAGGTTGAGGGCACTCCCGGGGTCACACCACCTGCACAAACGTACCACACACTCAAAACGTGCCCCCAAAATAGTACACAAAAGCTCGTCTACCCTGACTTCACAAACTACTCCCAAAACCGAAAAAACAGAGAATCTGTCCCTCCGGGACAGCAGGCTTCAATATAGCATAACTTTATTTCTAGGACTCCGAATCGATTAAACGAGTACATCATCACAAAGCTTAGGAAATTTCCTAGCTTTTTCTAAGTATTGGGAAAAGCTGATTCAGCATCTACAATTGTTTAATCTAAAAAACACTACGCTCATCCCAATTACGCTATAGATTTCAACACGTTTGGTAAAACGACTATAACTTTCAAACAGCTAGGCAGAATTGGACGTTCTTGGTGTCCAATTAAAGGTATTGAAGTTATCTACGACTTTCTCAACAGGCGGCCGACCAAATTCCGAATCTAAAATCAAGAAAACTCAAACCCTATGTCGACTGCACAATCTGCCCGAAACAGAGAACGTGGCAAACTCTAGTTTTCATCCAATCTACCCAATCACAGCACCACCACTTGATCTAAAAACATGAAATCAACCTCTAGAACAACATCTAGACCATCCCCAAGAAACACCCATACCATACCTCAGCCCGACGAACAACGAACGCTGAAATCCTTCCTCCCAGGTTCCCCGATCGTCTTCCACGCGCCGGAACCACCAGATCTCCTCGTCGCGGAGCTTCCCGAGGGAGGGAATAGTGGGATGTCAGAAACAGGGGCCCCACAAGAGGGGCCTACACCCGACTGGGCCTGACAGGCGGAACAGAAGGCCCAAAGCCCAGTAGCGCAACGGCGGGCCCAGAGGAGACCTTCGACTTGCTCCCCAAGACAACCCCTGATCCTTCACGGAAGCTTCGTGCCCCGCCCTAACAACCCGCCAGGGACGAGGCATGCGGTCTGACATTACGAGGCTGCGAAGCCGGAACTCGACAAGGCGGCAGGCGTGGGTCGGAGAAAGCATAACCACCTCTCTAGGACGTAGAGCGTGAAGGCGGATAAGGACAAGGGACATGTCGTTCAGGCCACCATGTTCAGGGCCCGGTGGCGCCCAACTATCATGTATTCTCCCCCCAGTATATAAGGGGAGGAGAGAGAAACAAGAAGGGAAGGACAATACATCCAAGAACACAGGACTAGGGTATTATCTCCTCCGAGAGAGCCCGAACCTGTCTAAAAACAGATTGCCCTCGCATCCTGTGTTACCATCAAGCTCAGATCCCGCACAAATCCCCTAGAATCACAAATCTCATTGTCGGCGAAACAGATCGTCGACAGCTTGGCGCTGTAGGGGACTGTGCCAACATCTTCGCTAAGCTTGATGGTCGCGACGAGCGAAGTCTCCACAGCCTTCGCCGGGCCAGGTCTTCCGCTTTAAGCCTCGACCTTCATCTCCAATGACCTCGGAAGCCTCTCTCTCTCCAAGGGAACCGCGCTACAGCGCGGTGAAGCTTCCGGCGATCCATCGCCACGACTTCCGCGCCGATCGGAAGGTCCCCGCCTCGTACTCTAAAGTACCGAAGCGGGGATCTCAAGACCGTTCACCGCGGAGTCGTGCTCGAGGACGCCGAGGCACGAAGGGTGGGAGTTCTCACCGCCAAGCCACTCGGCACCCCGAGCGCCTAGGTTTGTCTTCTCGGACTCACCCACCTCACGCCGAGTCGAAGAAAGCCTAGACAGCTGCTGGAATTTCCGTGAGTCTGTGGTGATCGAAGGCTCATGCGGCAGATTCAGCAGCGCTTCGACACCTCGGTCGCCGATTTGGAAGGAGGCCGAGTGACAGAGCCTGACGCGCTGGCGCAGATTTTCCGGACCGCCTCGGCTGTCAATGAAGACATTCTGCAAGCCAAGATGGGGACCAGGCTGTTTTTCGTACTTACGCCAGAATATCGCTGCCTCCAAGACACTCCTGGATACCCCGACCCTATGCTGGGGGCAGATGATCCAGCTTGCCCGATCATGGCCCAAGTAAAGGCCATGGTGACGGCGGCAGCTATCCAAAGATACTCAAACCGACCACCGGCGAAGGAGCTGTCACGTGGTCCGGCGAGGACCTGCATACCAAGAATGGCCAGTCCGGGAAGCCCGTCAGGTACATCATGTTCTACCTCGCGGAGACGACTTGCGACATAGCATCACCGCGACCTCCGTTCGACCTCGACGCCAGCGCCGCGATCGAAAGGAGGAACAACGCCGTCAAGCCGATTTAATATGAGCGCCGGCATCCTTCCGCGAGGCCGCGAATACGCCAAGCGCGATCCTCCGCGTCGATCACCTCCCGGGGTATCACGGAGTCATCGAAGGGGTCCGTATGCGCACTCCTCACCTACGCCGAGTGGTTTGGCCTGATGGATTTAATCCTAAAGGCATCACTAGGTTTGACGGTGAGAGAGACCTGCAGGCTTGGCTACAAGTATACGCTCTGGCAAATCGGGGCCGCCGGGGATCGTAGTAATGGCAAACTACTTGCCGTTACCCTCTCGCCTGCCCAAGTATGGCTCACTGACTTCCAAATAACTCTATAGATTCCTCGGGAGATCTGTGTGAGCAGTTCATCTCAAATTTCCAAGGCACTTACGAGCGCCCGTGCACCCCTTGGGACCTATACCAGCTACACCAAAGGAGGAACGAATCCCTCCGGAGTTCGCCAAGCGCTTCATGAACAAGAAAAGCACCGCTCGGGACGTCACAGATGCGGTTGTGATAGCTGCCTTCCGTAAAGGAGTCGGCGACCCGACCTCATCAAGAAGATGTCCTGAAGCCACCCACGCTTGTCCTGGAGCTGTTCGCCTCTAGCGGACCGTTACGCTTCAGCGCCCGAGGCTCGCGAACGACGTGATGAAGGGAAGGATCGGTCTGAACCCCTCGGCGGAAAGAAAAGAAGCGCAAGGGCGAAGAGCTAGTGGCGATCGCCGCGCCAACTCATCCTCGCGCTCTCAAAGAGGATGGATATGATAAGGACATGAAATCACTCGCCCTTTCCATCCAAAGGGGAGGCACGCCGCCAAGGATTGTTTCACCCTAAAGAGGTTCGCTTGAGAGCAAGAGGCAGGCCGACAAGGTCCGAGCGGTCATGCCGCCGGCAAACCTCCTCCCTGGCCGAGGAAGATTATCGTGAAGTCGACCTCGAGCTTAACTACATATTCGGGGTTCACCAAGATATGAGTCCAAGCGAAGCAAAAGCTCACCGCCGACATCTATGCAAGAGAGCCGAGACCCCGATATGTCCGGTGGTCCGAGGTCGCAATAACTTACGACCGCACGGATCACCCAGATCGCGCCCCATTCCCGGCAGATACCCGCTGGTCTTGGCGCCGGTTGTCCGCGCATCAAGCTCAAAAGGGTGTTGATTGACGGTGGGAGCGGGCTCAACGCCCTCTTCGTGAAGACACTCGAGGATATGGGGATCCCGCTGGTCCGACCTCAAGCGCTGGTCGTCACCTTTTCATGGAGTGATACCCTAACGCCGGCGATACCACTCGGACAAATCACTCTGCCGATCCACGTTCGGCACAAGGGACAACTACCGGACGGAGAGCCTTAGCTTCGAGGTGGCAGATTTCGCGACAACAGATCATGCCATCTTGGGAGGCCACGCTGGCCAAGTTCATGGCGGTGCCCCACTACGCGTATCTAATGCTGAAAATGCGGGTCCGAGTGGTATTATCACTCTGTAGCGGTGACGTTAAGCGCTCTTTCTCTTGCGACGAGGAGAGCTGCGAAATGGCCGAAGTCTCGAGGCGCCGCGGTCGCGAAAGAATTCGCTAAGAGGCGGATTTCGACAAGCCGGAAGGCAAGATCCCTACCCGCAAGCCGCGTAACTTCGGATCAGCCCAAGAAGGCACCAAAAGGATCCTCTCGACCCGTCCGATCCGGCTTGAGCCGCTTTCGATCGGGACAAGGCTCGAGGATGAATAGGAAGGCGCGCTCGTCACCTTTCGCGGGCAAACCAAGACGTCTTTGCCTGGAAGCCGTCCGACATGCCCGGGTTCCTGTGGAGGTGATCGAGCACGCACTAAATGTGAACCAATCCGCCAGGCCCGTCAAGCAAAGGCTACGACGGTTTGCTCAAGATCGCCGAGAAGCCATCGAGAGGAGATCACAAAGCCGCTAGCCGCAGGTTTCATCAAAGAAGTGTATCATCCCGATCGTTGGCGAACCCTCGCACTCGCCCGTAAGAAGAATAAAAGTCGGCGCATGTGTGTCGATTACACCGACCTCAACAAGGCTTGTCCGAAGATCCCTTTGGTCTCCCTCGTATCGATCACCGGTAGACTCCACTGCCGATCTCGGTTACTCGGCTTTCTCGACGCCTATTCAGGCTATCATCGATTCGGCCGAGAGGAAGATCATGAAGACTTCGTTTATCACTCCATTCGGAGCATATTGCTATATCACTATGCCGCTCGGGCTCAAGAATGCCGCAAGAACGCATCAGCGCCAGGCGTGTGCTTTCACCATCAGCTCGGGCGCAATGTGGAAGCTTATGTGGATGATGTGGTAGTTAAAACGCAGACAGAGGACAGCCTCACCTCCGATCCGCCGAGACGCTTGCAAGTCCAAGATCGCTCCAGATGAGGCTAAACCCAGAGAAGTGCGTTTGAGTGTCTTCCGGAAACTACTCGGGTTCATCGCCTCCGTCGTGGGATCGAGCCGAACCTCGAGAAAATCGGAGCCATTATGAAAATGGCCCCGCCTACCAGCCAAAAGGAGGTCCAAAAGCTCACCGGATGCATGGTAGCGCTTGGCGTGTTTATCTCACGATCGGGGTCCGGATGCCTTTCTTCAAGCTCCTTAAGAAGCAAGATTGCTTTGATTGGACGGCAGAGGCACAAAGAGCCTTCAAGAACTCAAGGTGTTTCTCTCCACTCCCCAGTCTTAGCCTCGCCGGCGCCAGTGAACCTCTTCTGCTCTACATAGCGGCAACATCTCATGTAGTAAGTGCCGTGATAGTTGTGGAGCGGGAGGAATCTGGACACCGCTACGGCGTGCAACGCCCGCTTTATTTCATCAATCATCGGGCGAATCCAAGACAAGATATCCTCCAATCCGTAAACCGCCAGACGCCATTTTGATCTCGCTACTAAGTCAAGCATTATTTCCAAGGACATTCGATTTCAGTAGTCACTTCTTTCCCCGTGGGAGAGGTCCTCCGCAATCGGGAAGCTACTGGAAGAATTTCAAAGTGGGCAGCTGAGCTTGGAGCTTTCGACATCTCGTTCAAGCCGCGCACCGCCGTCAAGTCCCAGGCTTTGGCTGACTTTACGGCCGAGTGGACCGAATCCCAGACTCCCTGCACCGAAGAAGAGCCAGAATATTGGGTCATGCACTTCGACGGATCTCTCATGCTTGGAGGAGCAGGGGCGGGAATCCTCCTTGAAGGACCATGTGGAGGTCCATCCATTTTTGTGATGAGTATTTGACTTTATTTGAGCAAGGTGTGCTCAGGCTTGAGTTTGATTTGACTCGGTATTGCATGTTTCAATTAATGATAATTGTGGACTAACATGCAGGAAGAAAAGGTATGTGCATTGTGGTATGTGCAAAATGGTTTGTTCCTTGTGGTACAGTCCTCGAGGCAGCTATGGTCGTTGGTGAGTACCGGACTAGGTTGGGAGAACCGAGGTCCAGAGCGGTCGAGGATGCCGACGAGATGGTTGGGCTCAAACCAGGTTCACTTGGACGTCATGGAAATGGACTTGAGGTGGCTCAAGGTTTCCGGTTCGGGTTGGAGGCTCGAAGAGGAGGAAACCGAGCGGTCAAGTCCGGCGGATGAAGGCCCGTTGCATCGGGTTGATCGGGTTTTGTTTAAAACCCATGTATAGCCAATGTGGCCCATGTAAAGCCCATGTGTGGGGTGAAATGAGAGGGTTAATCCTAGCCCTTGGTGGAGTGCCCTAGGGTTTGGGACTCATCCAAGGGTGGTAGGTGGCCCTAGAGTAGTATAAATAGAGGGGGAGGGGTGTCCTCCCTCACTTGAAGGTTTGAGTTGCTCCTTTGAGCTTTGCCCACATGAAGTGAGGCTTTGTAAACCTTCCAACCAGAAAATACAAAGATTTTCTTTACTTTTTTGTGAATTTAAATTCCGCATTTACATTATGTCTTTACTTTACGCAATTTAAATTCAGCATTTACTTTCCCGCATGTAAATTCTCGCAATTTACTTTCTCGCAATTTGGATTTGCTCCTCTCCTTCTAAATGCTGTTGATCAAGGAGGTCTTGAGGGTGCTCATTTGGTTTTACATCTTTCTTGCACCCTAGGATAGACTAGAGATCAAGTTTCTATCAAGATTGCAAATCTGTCCTGAACTTGTTCTTCAGACAGCAGTCAGTCTTTGATTTTTAGAAAAATATAGAAAAATCTTTCTTGATTGATTCTTGTTGGAGAAGGTGCTTGACTCATATACCAATCTGTGGAAAAATTTTGGAGTCCACTGGATGCACCATTTGGGAGCTGTGAGGTGAAAACCGAGCCCCAAATTTCCTGATTGAAAATCCTGACTGTTCGTAGTTCTTGATTTTTCCTGTTTTTGTAGAAGGTTTTTGGTGGTGATTTTTGGTGGAGTGCTTCACGACTCAACAGCTCACAGGCTGAAAAATTCCCAAATTTTTGGAGCAACAGAAGTCCACCATCCACCTGCTCTAATTGAGGACAATTCCTGAAAATCTGCTTTTGCTTTTCTAAAAGAGGCTTTTGTGTTTTGGCTTGATCTCTTTTAGAAAAGAAGTATTTGAATTGATTCCTCCTTGCTTTGGACACTTGACAACCAGAATTTGTGATTTAAATATCCCTCACATGATTCATGGTTCCTATCCATGTAAGCTAGGATACACATAGTTGTCAAGTCGTTCGATTTTTGTGGGTTTCGCGATTTTAAGGAGCATCGGTTTTCTTTATGGATTGTTTGGAGTACGTTGAGTAGGGGATATTTTTATTTGGGATCATTCACCCCCTCTGATCGCCATCTCGGTCTTTCAATTGGTATCGAGCCGGTTTTGCTCTTTCATAGATCTTGACCGGTCTCAAGAGCCATGGCGACGGACAAGTACTCAACTAAGCCTCCAATTTTTGCTGGAGTTGATTATCCGCTCGGAAAGTTCGATGGAGACATACATCACTGCCCAGGGCTTTTCTTTATGGCAGAAGGTGAAGCACCCGTATGAGGTTCCGGCCGATGAGAACGCCAACGCCGCAAACATGGTCGACGTTGAGGCAAACGCTAAGGCCAAGAACCTCCTCATACAGGACTTAGCCGCAGTGAGTATGATCGCGTCTCTCACCTACGATCGGCTCACGAGATCTGGGTGACCTCAATGCTTACCATGAGGGCACCACTCAGATCAAGTCCGTGAGACAGATCAATTTAAGCGTGACTACAACAAGTTTGAGCAAAGACGCCGGTGAGAGCCTTGATGAGTGCTTTGCTCGCTTTTGCAAAGATTCTCAAGAATCTTCGGTCGATGGGTTGTTCATACACCGATTCGAGAATGCGAGGCATTTTCTTCGAGCACTCGATCTGAGGATTTGGGAGATGAAGGTAACCACCATCACGGACCATACGAACTTGTCGACCTTGACTCTTGATGGGTTGTATTCCCGCCTCAAGACTCATGAGCTCGACATCGTCGCTCGCAGGACGAAGTCCCAAACGATGGCATTGGTTACCGATCCCACTGGCTCTTCCTCTTCTGTACCCCCTCTTGACTTCTCTTCTGGTTTTTCTCTCCCCGCTCTTTGCGACGTAAGCGATGATGTTCTGGAACAATTTCCAGAAGACGAGCTTGCTCTTGTCGCTCGAAAATTTTCGAACATTTACAAGAGGGTGAGAGATAGGAAGAGGAGTGGCAAGTTCACTTGCTTTGAGTGTGGTTTCAACCACATTCGGGCAAACCGCCCCAAGCCGAGAAGGGCAATTATGAACAAGGCGGTGCGGGTAAGAACGACTACATCAACAAGAACCGCGAACAAGAAGCCTCCACCGCGAGCCGGCGCAAGAGAAGAAACACCGCAAGTTCGCCAAGGGCAAGAAGCTCTTTCACCGCGTCCTTGCCGCGCCGACGACCTTGACCTCTCCGACACGGAGACATGGAGCGACGAGGACGAGGATGAACCGCAAGAAAAGGTGAAGGGCGGCGATGACTTCTCCTAAGATGTGCTTCATGGCCTCCAATGCCATGGAAGTACCCGACACCGAGTCTGACAAATGACACGGAGGAGGTACCTTCTTATGACCAGCTCCATGATGCTTTTATCAAACTAGGAAAATTTCATTCCAAGTCTAGAGCTAAGTGTGTTGATCTAGAGAAGGAAGTAGGTACCTTATCTCGGAGTTAGCTTCACTTAGATCTTGTTCCTCCCGAGACTCGATAGTCAGTACTTTGTGTGATGCTTTGCTTGTGGAGTTGGAGAATCTAAGGACTCTACATGATAGTGTGCTTTCGATCTTGAGTCACTTAGGTCGAAGGATGCTAGCACATGTCCAAGAGCTTCTATTCCTGTTGATGCTAGTTCTCTTCACACTCACACAAATGCTTCATGTGCTAATTGCCCTAAGCTTCTCATGAAATTGATGCCATGAGTTGTCACCTTAGGAAGCTATCTCACTAGAAATGATGAACTTGAAAAGCATGCTTCTAAGGACCCAATCAGCTCATGTGAGGGCTGTATGCAACTAAAAATGCTTATGATGAATTGGTGCTTGAAAACTCAAAATATGCTAAGGATCTACTAGCTAAGTCACAAAATGGTTGCATGTCGTGTGTTGGGGTAGCAGAGGACATGAATCAAATTCATGTAGAGCTTAGGAAGAAGCTCAAAGCCAGGTGGGTAGGATTAGAGACTCTCCATGTGTTTCTTAAGTAGTCCTCAAGATTGAGGCTGCTCTTTATAGGGAGAGATTTGATCGCTTAGTTCGCTTCTTCTCCATCCGGCTCTTCCTCGCTACTCCTTCCTTGCTCTTCTTGTGCTCACTTTTTCGAGAGTGTCGGTACCTTATGAGCACTCTCGAGAAGTTTGTTGGAGGTAAGAAGAAGCTCAATCTTATCCTAGATCAGTCCAAGATTAGCAGATTCAATCAAGGTCTAGGGTTTGATGCCTTGGAGCATACACGGCGCATCCGCCCATCACAGCGTGCGTGCCTCCAAGAGCGGAGAGATAGTGGTGGCTCCACAAGTGAGCACCACGTGTTTAGATCAGCAGGATTGTCCACGGACGCCCGACGAGAAGGGTGCTTCTCATGCTACTTCACCCCCAAGGCGAAGTATACATGCACCTTCTGTCGAAGGATGGACATATAGCTGATTTCTGCTCAGACGCGTCAAGATTTCTGCCGTGAGCGTGTCCATGCTCTTAGGGGTATTCAGGGTCATCCTCAGACTCGAGTGCGCCTAAGGCACACACGGCTTTTAGACAGGATAAACAAGCTAGAGAGTCTCCTGTTTTGGACAAACGCATGGGGCTTGGTTTTCAGGCTTCTACTTGGTTTTCGCCCGTAGCTGTCCCGAGTCGGTCTTTTCCGCCGTCCTCTTGATATTCCTCGCTTTTCCCATCGAGGTAGATATCAGCGGCGTGAGTTTGCTTTCCTCTCAATGGAGGTTCACAAGAAGAAGACTGGATGGTCCGGCCTTTGCACCTCGGCGGACCAACCCGGCAATGCTCCCGTGCACGCCCCATCGGAGCGAGTCTGATTTTGTGAGAGTCGAGTCACGGAGAGGTGCCGATTGCATTCTTCTATTCCGTTGGATCGCTGTTTATCGCACAGCTTGACTCAAGATTGGGTTCCTAGATCCGCACCGATCTATCCCGGCATCGAGACATCTGCTTTTCACTCTCTTTGATTCAGTCCGTAGGACAGGAAGGAGGAGGTTTGGATCGTAGACTCCGGCTGTTCTCGCCACATGACCGAGACTCCTGCTGGTTTTCTTCCTGGACCGAGATCCCGGTGATGAGGTAATCACCTTTGGGGATGCTGCGTCGGGTAGAGTCATTGCTAAAGGTACCGTCTGCATTAACGATCATTTCATTCTTAAGGACGTTGCCTTAGTCAGTAAGCTGCATTTCAACTTGCTTTCTGTCTCTCAGCTTCTTGATGACGATTTCGAGGTCAATTTTAAGAGGAGCTCTTGTAGGATCCTCGATTCTTCTGGGGAGTTTGTTTATGGATTTCTGCTTTGGGAGAGTCTTTCGTGCTGATTTTTCTTTTCCTCTAGAGACTCTCTCCATTGCCTTATTGCTTCTGAGTCCCGTGATCTCTCCTTTTGGCATAGGAGACTTGGTCACATTGGCTTTGATCATTTGACTCGAGTTAGCGGCCATGATCTCATTCGTGGCCTGCCTAAACTCAAGATGGTCAAAGATGTTGTATGTTCTCCTTGCCGACATGGCAAGATGGTTGCTGCCTCCCATCCTCCAATACCCGAGTGATGATCGATGCACCAGACAGCCGCTACACATGGACACCGTTGGTCCAAATGAGTGCACCACAGGTGGGAAGTGGTATATTCTTGTCATTGTCGATGATTTTTCGAGGTACTCTTGGGTGTTTTTCATGGCCTCGAAGGATGAGTGTTTTTCACACTTCGTGGGTTTGGTCCGTAGGTTGTCTGTTG
Organism: Rhipidocladum racemiflorum; assembly: GCA_036346355.1. Taxonomy (NCBI): domain Eukaryota; kingdom Viridiplantae; phylum Streptophyta; class Magnoliopsida; order Poales; family Poaceae; genus Rhipidocladum; species Rhipidocladum racemiflorum. The sequence goes on along the minus strand of CM070572.1, from coordinate 55,194,297 downwards.
AGCTCCCGGGTGCCTTACGAGCGATCCGCAAAGGACAATGGCACGGAGTTCAAGAACTCCTACTTTAGCAGCTTCGTGAGGAGTTAGGCTTAGAGCATCGCTTCTCCTCTCCATACGTCCCTCAAAGAAATGGCGAGTGGAAAGGAAGAACAGGACCCTGGTTGAGATGGCCAGACGATGCTAGATGAGTACAATACTCCTAGGAAGTTTTGAAATGAGGTCAGTAGCTACGGCATGCCATGTTGCCAACAGAGTTTTTCTTAGGGCACACTTGCATTGCACTTCTTATGAGTTGAGATATGGGCGAAAGCCTAGTGTATCTCATTTTCGTGTTTTTGGTTGCAAGTGCTTCTTCTTGAAGTCCGGGAACCTAGATAAGTTCGAGTCACGCTCACGATGGGATCTTTCTGGGTTACTCAACTTCTGCCCGTAGCTATAGGATTTGGGCTGTAGATTTGGGTAGGATCATAGAGACCTGCGAGGTGACTTTTGATGAGGCTAGCCCCGGTGCTAGACCAGACATTTCAGTGCTCTTCTCCTCTTTCCCGCCTATCTTCTCGAGAGGAAGTTGATGACGGAGATGAAGGCGCCTTGCCTCGATCCAAATACCATTCTTCGCCTCCCGAGGTGCCTCCCATTTCCATATCTCGCACCTCAGGGAGATCAGCCTTACCCTCGCACTCTTCGCCAGCCTAGTGGCTCTGTTCCTACTTCTCCCACGCGAGGAGTAGAGGTCACTTCGCTTCGACCTCCCGCCACATTCAAGAGGCTCATCCACCCGACTGCATCATTGGAGATCTGTTTGAGCGAGTCACTCGCTCTAAGTCGTCTGTCCACTTTCTGCCTTCACTCTGCCTTTGTTGCCTCTTTTGAGCCGAAGGATGTTTCTCATGCATTATCTGATGAATCTTGGATTAATGCTATGCATGAGGAACTTGAAAACTTCGAGAGGAACAAAGTTTGGAAGCTTGTCGAGCCCCCTTCTGGTCACAATATCATTGGGACCAAATGGGTGTTCAAAAAAAAGCAGAGTGAGGATGGGGTTGTAGTTCAAACAAGGCTAGGTTAGTCGCCAGTGGTTTCTCTCGTGTCGAGGGTCTCGACTTCGAGGAGACTTTGCCCTCGTAGCTAGACTCGAGGCCATCAGGATCCTGCTCGCATTCGCGGCATCCAAGGGCTTCAAGCTTTTTCAAATGGATGTCAAGAGTGCATTCCTCAATGGCTTCATTGAGGAAGAGGTGTATGTCAGACAACCTCCAGGATTTGAGAACCCCAAGTACCCAAACCATGTCTTCAAGCTTTCCAAAGCTTTGTATTGACTTAATCAAGCTACACGAGCTTTGTATGATAGTCTTAAGTCCTACCTATTGAGTCATGGTTTTCATATGGGTCATGTGGACAAGACTCTGTCACGGACATTTTGATTCGTATTTTCTCTTTTTCCAAATCTTTGTCTACGACATAATTTTCGGTGGTTCCTCGAATTCGCTCTTTACTCGCCTCGAGATGTGATGAGTACCGAGTTCGAGATGAGCATGATGGGCGAAGTTGAGCTACTTCCTTGGCTTCCAGATTAAGCAGACTCGGGAGGGTACATTCTTGCATCAAGGCAAGTACCCTCGAGACCTCCTGAAGCGCTTTGACATGTCGGATGGAAAGCCAGTTATGACTCCTATGGCCACCACTGCTGTCCTCGAGCCTGACGAGGATGGTGAGCCGCTTGATCGAAGGAGTTCCGAGCATGATCGGCTCCTTTGTATCTCATCGCCTCGAGACCTGACATACATTTCTCTGTATGTCTTTGTGCTCGCTTTCAAGCTTCTCGCGTCTCTCACCGTCAAAGCGGTGAAGCGCATCTTCAGTACCTTCGAGCTACCATTGACTATGGTATCTGGTACTCTTCTTCCTCCTGTCTATCTCTCGAGAGCCTTCTCCGATGCAGACTTCGCCGGTCAGAGGATAGATAGGAAGAGCACTTCTCGCACTTGCCAATTCATTGGCACTTCTCTTGTCTCTTGGTCGCCTAGGAAGCGATCCGGTGTTGCATACCCATCGCCGAGGCCGAGTATGTTGCTGCAGCCGATTCTTTGTAGCTGTGTTCTCTGGATGATATCGACCTTGCGGGACTTTGGGTTAGTAGCAGATTGTGTTCCACTTTTCTCGTGATAATACGTCGCCATTCACATTGCTAAGAACCCGAAGGCAACACTCTCGGACCAAGCACATTGACATTCGCTATCACTTCCTTAGAGACCATGTGGAGAAGGGTGATATAGTGCTCCAGCCAGGAGAGTGACCACCAGTTGGTCGACATTTTCACCAAGCCTTTGGATAGCTCCAGGTTTGTTTCCTCGAGAGGAGAGCTTGGGATTATGAGCCCATATGGCATATCTTGAGGGGGAGCCGCTTGTATTATATGTTCGTATGTATATTCAGCCTTCCTTTCTCTTTCTGGGTATCTTTGGGATGGTTTTCATTTGGTTGAGTCCACTTCACCTAGACTTCTGGCATGCCTCGGCATGGACCTCTCACCTTATGCTTTAGGGTGCTATTCCTCTCTTATTCTCGGTTGAGCTCACTCACGCCTTTTAGGTCTAGCAGTGTTGGGCCCCTGGGTAGACAGTGGTCTGTGTTTGCTCTCGGGTTGGAGTTGAGAAGTAGCTTTCCTATATAAGTCATATGGGGAAGGTGAGAGCGAGTCCGAGTGTTAGTGTTTCTCTTCATGTTATCTTTGCTCCTAGACTACCCATGTGTCGCTTGCTTGATTCCTTCTCATCATTTCTCTTTTCTGGTTTCAGTTGAGTTCAATTCATCCTTTTGAATCTAAAATTGCTAATAACTCAACTTCAATCAGATTTTGTGCTTAATCGACTCACTTGTTGAGGGGGAGCTTGGAATTGATTCTTTTGCATTGCATATAGACTTGTTTTTCATTTACGAGCTTTGTCTATTATGCAATTGATAAAATTGAGATATGTTGCACCTAGCTACTTTTCTGAAGATATTTGCTAATCTAGGTCATATCCAATTTGGTATAACATGTGAAACTAGCCAACATTTTAAAATTGAGCTTTCCTGAAAAGTTGATGAAACATGGCTTTTACTTGCTATACTTCCTCACTAGATGCTTATGCCATGCTTATTGAAATAGTGGGTTTCTACTAGAGTCCCTAGAGCAACTTGGGTTAGCTACATTGTTTCATTCTAGAATCCTCAATAATGCTCATGAATCTAAGTGCTGAAAATATAAATTGACTCTTTTGTGCTAAAATTGAACTCAACACTATTCATTCACGAGACTGCTTCCCATTGCACTTGGGATGAACTTGGAATGAAGTGTGTATGACCAAAACCACTCTTTTAAGCTTCTTGCTTGAGATGGTTGCTAATGGCTTGAGTCAATACAATCGAAAAATGCAAAAATAACTAGAGGAAGAGAGTGATGCCTAGGAGACCTATGTCGATGGCTCCTAGTCGAGGTTGTGTTTCTCTAGGATAAACTCTCTAAACCCTGAAAGGTTTGTGGAGGAGAGTGAAGCTTAGGAGGCCTTTGTCGATGGCTCCTAGTCGAGGATGTGCTTCACTAAGCCTAACTCTCTCATACCGCTTTATGAGCTTTAATCTAAAAATTTGCATTTAAAGAGATGATTGAGCATGAGGCTTCTCTTATGGACTTGTAGTTTCCCAAAGTGTTGACTAGGTTGAACTCTAGTATATCCATTTACTCGTTTGGTTGGCTTTGCTTCTAGTATTGAAGTTATGCTAAGTGTTGCTATTGTTGGAATCATACCAAAGTATTATAACTTCTTTTGAGCTAGTTAGCAAAAATTGAAATATGCCATTGGATATGACTTAGGATGACATAATCTGAACTTGAGTAGCTTGGTGTCATACTTTGTCTAAGTGGTCACTTGCATAATCCTCAAAGCTCTTCTAGGTTGCATTTCATGCAAAAAGTGTTCTCTTGATGCCTATATTGCCAAAAGGGGGAGAAAACGTAGAAAAGACATCTTAGAGAATTAAAAAAAATGCTTTCTCATGATCATGTTGAACAATTGTCCTTACATTTGGATCATGAGTAATATTAAGCTTTTTGAGAGATTTCTTGGTTTTTGGAGCTCTTGTTGAAAAATTGTCCTTTCAAGTGTTGAGCTCTAAAAATCTTCTCATCTATTTGGTCATGAGCTTTCTTTCTCTTTTTATTGGACCAAATATGATTTTTGCAATCAAATTGCTTTTCTTCCTTTGTTTTCAAACTCAAATTTATGCCTTTTGTGTGGTTTGTCAATATACTCATCAAGGGGGAGATTGAAGGACCATGTGGAGGTCCATCCATTTTTGTGATGAGTATTTGACTTTATTTGAGCAAGGTGTGCTCAGGCTTGAGTTTGATTTGACTCGGTATTGCATGTTTCAATTAATGATAATTGTGGACTAACATGCAGGAAGAAAAGGTATGTGCATTGTGGTATGTGCAAAATGGTTTGTTCCTTGTGGTACAGGTCCCTGAGGCAGCTATGGTCGTTGGTGAGTACCGACTAGGTTGGGAGAACCGAGGTCCAGAGCGGTCGAGGATGCCGACGAGATGGTTGGGCTCAAACCAGGTTCACTTGGACGTCATGGAAATGGACTTGAGGTGGCTCAAGGTTTCCGGTTCGGGTTGGAGGCTCGAAGAGGAGGAAACTGAGCGGTCAAGTCCGCGGATGAAGGCCCGTTGCATCGGGTTGATCGGGTTTTGTTTAAAACCCATGTATAGCCAATGTGGCCCATGTAAAGCCCATGTGTGGGGTGAAATGAGAGGGTTAATCCTAGCCCTTGGTGGAGTGCCCTAGGGTTTGGGACTCATCCAAGGGTGGTAGGTGGCCCTAGAGTAGTATAAATAGAGGGGAGGGTGTCCTCCTCACTTGAAGGTTTGAGTTGCTCCTTTGAGCTTTGCCCACATGAAGTGAGGCTTTGTAAACCTTCCAACCAGAAAATACAAAGATTTTCTTTACTTTTTGTGAATTTAAATTCCGCATTTACATTATGTCTTTACTTTACGCAATTTAAATTCAGCATTTACTTTCCCGCATGTAAATTCTCGCAATTTACTTTCTCGCAATTTGGATTTGCTCCTCTCCTTCTAAATGCTGTTGATCAAGGAGGTCTTGAGGGTGCTCATTTGGTTTTACATCTTTCTTGCACCCTAGGATAGACTAGAGATCAAGTTTCTATCAAGATTGCAAATCTGTCCTGAACTTGTTCTTCGCACAGCAGTCAGTCTTTGATTTTTAGAAAAATATAGAAAAATCTTTCTTGATTGATTCTTGTTGGAGAAGGTGCTTGACTCATATACCAATCTGTGGAAAAATTTTGGAGTCCACTGGATGCACCATTTGGGAGCTGTGAGGTGAAAACCGAGCCCCAAATTTCCTGATTGAAAATCCTGACTGTTCGTAGTTCTTGATTTTTCCTGTTTTTTGTAGAAGGTGTTTGGTGGTGATTTTTGGTGGAGTGCTTCACGACTCAACAGCTCACAGGCTGAAAAATTCCCAAATTTTTTGGAGCAACAGAAGTCCACCATCCACCTGCTCTAATTGAGGACAATTCCTGAAAATCTGCTTTTGCTTTTCTAAAAAGAGGCTTTTGTGTTTTGGCTTGATCTCTTTTAGAAAAGAAGTATTTGAATTGATTCCTCCTTGCTTTGGACACTTGACAACCAGAATTTGTGATTTAAATATCCCTCACATGATTCATGGTTCCTATCCATGTAAGCTAGGGATACACATAGTTGTCAAGTCGTTCCGATTTTTGTGGGTTTCGCGATTTTAAGGAGCATCGGTTTTCTTTGCGGGATTGTTTGGAGTACGTTGAGTAGGGGATATTTTTATTTGGGATCATTCACCCCCCCTCTGATCGCCATCTCGGTCTTTCACTCCTTATCTCGCCTAAGGGTGACAGGCTGAAGTATGTCCTTCGGATTCACTTCCCGGCCTCAAACAATGCCGCGGAGTACGAGTCCCTCATCCATGGGCTTCAGACGCCACGCCACTCGAATCCGACTACCGGCAGTTCGAGGCGACTCCCGCTTGGTGGTGAATCAAGTACGTATGACTGGTTGTGCGTGGATCAGAATATGGCGGCATACCGCCAAAGAAGTCCGAGAATTGGAAGGCAAGTTTGACGGTCTGGAGCTGGTTCATGTCCTCCGCCGCAATAATGAGGCAGCAGACGAGTTGGCTAAGATGGGAGCCACTCGGGCAGATGTCCCAAGTGATATCTTCGTACAGGATCTTCACGAGCCAACCGTTACAAAACGGCAAAAGCCAAGCGAGGGTCCTGCTCATCGATCCAGACTGGACTACCCCGTACCTTGATTATCTCCTGAAGGACAAACTCCCGGAAGCAACCACTTTGGCAGAACGCATCTCCCGACAAGCCAAATCCTACGTGGTGGTGGGCGACGAGCTCTTCCGAAAAAAGTGCCTCGTGTCCTCAGCGGTGCATTTCGGGACAAGCGGGAAGAGAGCTGCTCCAAGAAATCCATTCGGGATGTGCGGCCATCACGCGGCATCAAGCGCCTTGGTTGGGAAAGCCTACCGACAGGTTTCTTCCGCCAACGGCGTAACGGATGCCAAGGAGATAGTTCGAACCTGCGAGGGCTGCCAATTCTATGCAAGACAGACACACTTGCCCGGCACATGAGCTACAGACTATACCCATTTCTTGGCCTTTGCGATCTGGGGCTCGACATAGTGGGCCCGCTCAAGAAGGCTCAAGGCGGTTTCGCTTACCTCTTCGTGGCCATTGACAAGTTCACCAAGTGGATCGAAGCCAAGCCGCTGGTAACTATCATCGCTGCGGTTAAGGCCAAGGAGTTCTTCCAGGATATTGTAGTCGATTCGAGTGCCCAACCTGATAATCACGGACAACGGCACCCGCTCAGGAGTGAAGAATTCCAAGAATGGTGCGGCGTCGGGATCAAGATCTGCCGCCTCGGTGGCTCACCCACGGCAATGGGCAGGTCGAGCGAGCTAACGGTCTGGTCCTTCAAGGCCTCAAGGCCAGGATCTTCGACCGCCTCAAACCATACGCCGCCCGATGGGTGAAGGAGCTACCGTCAAGATTCGAGACTCGTAACCACTCCCACCGAGCGACCGCCAAACCCCTTTTTCCTGGTCTATGGCGCAGAGGCGGTTCTCGCCGATCGAATCGATTCGAATCCCCTAGGGTTCGGAACTACAACGGCCGAGTCCGAGGGAAGCCGAATGGTGGAGCTTGATCAACTCGAGGAGGCTCGGAACGTTGCCGCCCTCCACGGCTAAGTACCTCCAGGACTTCTGCGCTACCACTCTTGCAACGCCGTAAATAGAACCTTTTCGTAGGAGATCTGGTCCTGAGGAGGAACCGTAAAAGTGAGCACAAGCTCTCTCCAATTTGGGAAGGTCCATACATCGTCAGAAGACAACCCGGCCGGTGCTTATCGACTGCAGGCGAGAAGACGGCGAGGTTCTCGCAAATACTTGAACGCCGAACAGCTCCGCCGCTTCTACGCATGAGTTATGTATCCCACTCTTACACATTAAATAAAATAGTGGTTCGTCTTATTTTCTCAAGTTCTGGCAATGCTAGCCCCGAGTGGTTATTACCCGATCGCCGTAGCGCCTAACCCTGGTCGTGCCGATATAGAATGCACGGAAATAACAAACCGCGATGAGCACAAAGCCACGGCGGTTTATACCAAATACACAACGGAACGGGTAGAAAGCACTAACCACTCGGGACTGCAATTCGCAGCGCTGAATTTAACCAAGATTTGCCTGGTCGCGAATTTCTAACCGTCATAAACTCGAGCCCCACTTCTCGCTGTCGGGTAATCGAGCAATCGACTAGAATGAGTCGATCAGCGGAACCACTAAGTTCGGGTTAAATATGATAGGCACGAATCGATAAAATTTCTCATTTAATTCCATAATGTTAAAAATTTAAACCGCTAATTTTCTTTTCTCATTTTCCCGCGCTAAAAAAAAAAAAAAAAAAAAAAAAAAAAAAAAACTACTGTGCCGCCATCGGTGCTATGGTGCTCAGTGCCGGTGCCGGTGCCTGGTGCCGACGTCATTTGGGAGACCCGGAGGCGGGATCGCTGAAGTTAGTCGCGACCACACGCGACCCAAAGCCGCTGCATCTCTCGTCAACCACCCACAAGGGGGGTACAAGACGGACGAGGGCCCTGACGGCAAGGTCGTCGCGACGATCGCGACCAACCATCTCAAGGATGATCTCCGCCACCTCGTGGAGCCCTGGGGCGATCTCCAACAAGGTGGCCACGGCGGCGGCGTCCCTCGCCGCTCCGTCCTCCGCCTCCGCCTCCAGGATGGCAAAATCATGCTCCTCCCATGCTTCGGCCTCCTCCCAGCTATACAAAAACCTAAAGAACCGCTGGCGAAAGAATGCCGCGTACGGGCCAACAAACTTCCTCATGTTAGACATGGAAGGAAACTGGAAGAGGAAGACGAAGGACAAGGCAAGAAGAAACGGGCGATCGCTCATTAGCGGTGACGCCCCATTTATAAGCCACCCCAGCCCCGGAAATCGAAGCGTCTCCAAAGGCAATCAAATGCGCCACCCCGCAATCAATGAAGCGCGAAAAACAAAGCGACAGTGCGGATACCGAAGAAGATCAGCACGATTGAACAAAATCAAGGAGAATTTCACCAGACACGTGTCGTAAGCAGTTCAAGCTCATTTGGCTTCCTCGCTTAATTATACCAAATTAAGCGCAAAAGCCCGGGGGCTGGAGAGCTAGCAAGTGATGCAAGCCTGGGGGCTAAACCACTCAGCCAGGTGGCCACAACGTAAGTCCCGACGCTCGAGAGCTGCACGCCAGCCTCTCGGAAAAGCGTGTCTGGGGCAAGAAAGCCACGGGCCAAGGCCCTGGCGTTTGGAAGCCATACCACGATCGGTGAAGCCCATCCGAAAGGCATAACAGATCCAAAAGGCTGCGGGCGATATTCTAACAACTCACCAGAGAAGAAAGTGGAAGAGGTCTCACGACCACTCAGCGGCAGACCATACAAGCGAATTATACTCAAGTAAGAATACAATATTTCGCATAAGGAGGGCGAGCACTCGGCATCAAGGCCCACGCCAAAGTCGAATTCCAGATTTTCCAACAGGGCCTGCGATGCACCTGACACCTCTTCGAGGAGCGCTGGCTTTGTCTTCATCACAGCAAAGCCTTCTTTCACAGCCTTCGAGGTCAACTCTCGGATAATGAGACTTGACCACCGCCAATGCCTGGTTCGCGCTCATCGCTGCGGACTCTTTGGCGTAAGCTCTGATCCTGTCGGCTCCTCCCGAGAGAAGTGGAACAAAGATCGCCCCTGGCCCGGCTGCGTGGCTCCTTCAATGCGCAGAAGGTGCAGGATCGTTCGCAGCGACGCTAGCTCAGTCCGCCTGCTCGGCGGCCGCCATCTTCTCCTTGCACTCTGCCACAAAGTCAAACAGCCATCAAGAGCACACCCGACGCCAAGTATGTTCAACCCAAGTCAAATAAACTTACCCTTCAGCTCCCGCTGCATCTTTTCCAGGCTGACTCGGGCTTCGAGGCCAGAATTCTCTGAATCCTCCACCGGCCCTCACCAAGAACGGTCGAAGTCGCTACTCAAACACGAGTGTGTCATCATCCTCTCCAACCACCATCCAAAAAGCATCCGAACCGTATTCAGGGGAGAATTTCACCTTCGAGCATATGCTCAAGCTTCGTTTTCTCCTCCCGGATCGTCATACACTCGCTCAAGCTCGTGGACTTCTTTCCATCTCGTCCGCTGATCTCGTTGAGCTTGTCCTGCATCGCTTCTGCTCTTTGAGCTTTGGGAGCACTCTTCCGAAAAACCGCGACCTTTGCTCCGAGCGCTCCCCATGTCCTAAGTAACAGGCGTAATCTCAGGGAGAAGTCAAGAGCGATGATTGAAGACAAGAAGCTCACCCCGACGAGCATGCTACACTTGACGGTGAGCTCATAAAGCTCCGTCCGAGCCGCTCTCCATCTCGTCGTCCTCTTCCATCCCCTTCCACGGTGAACCCCTTCCCACCATACGGTCCGATTCGGGGCTTCGGCAGAGGACCGAAGCGGCGGTGGCTTTCGAGGCACTTCCTCCACTCCGGAGACGGCCGGTCGATCTCGTCGGCGGACGGACCACCGGATGGTTCGATCGCCGGACCGCTTCGCGCCGGTGGCGACGCCGGCAGCTTGGCGGCGACGGCGACCTAGCCGATGCGCGGGGCTCCTTGGGGAAGCCCTCGCACGACTCCTTTTCAGGGGACCCCTCCACCGACGCCCACAGCAGGAGTCCTGAATCAGCAAAAGGGAAGACACCTCAAAGACAGCAAGAATAACAAAGACAAGGATCGCCCAAAGAATACCTCTTGGATTTCTTGAATTTCATCCTGTGTTTCATCCGAGGCCCAGCACCACTCGGAGGGAAGTTGGCGCCGCAGCTGGGCCGCCATCGACGGAAGGCCGTGGCCCTCGCCAGCGATCCGGGTGCACCAGAGGTCGAAGGTCCGGCTGACGAAAGACCGGCGACCTCCTCCGCCGACTCCCGGTGCAGCTCGTCAACCGAGGGGTCAGCCGCTCGCTTCGCCTGAGCGTGTCTCAGCCGAGAGAGGCCGACAACCGGAGCGTCAGAAAGGAAGGACACGCGCTCCTGAAAAAAGGAACGATCGCACCCTGTTTGAATCACACATCAGTCAAAGAAATCATGGAACAGCCTTTCGAGAGAATAGTGCACTCACAGGAGGGGGAGGCCTTGCCATCGAAAATTTACGAGGGCAGCCCCTGTTGGTGATTATTGTGCCAGGCACGAAGAAATCAACTACCCGTGCAGCCAGCGCCTCCATCGACAGGTCCACGTCCGACTCCCTCGTGGGGTCCAGAGGCCCGTTGTATTGGAACCCCAAATGGACTCTCTCCTTCAAGGGCTGCACTCGGCGCTTCACAAAATCGATCACGATCCCGGGCCGTCGACCTCGATTCTTCAGATCGTCAATCAACGCCAGAAGCTCGGGACTTGCGCCAAACCTCCTCCGTCCGAGGTGTCGCTCCAAGATCGGGAAGCTTTAGGAGCACAAAGCAAAGGGGGCGAGGAAAGGATCAACGTTGGCACAATAGAACCACTCCCGCCTCCAACCTTTGAGGGAGGTCTTGAGAGGAACGACAAAATATCGTTTCTTCGAGCCCTCCCGCAGCTGAGGCCGGCGCCCCAACGACATTGGGAGCGGCCGGTTCGGATGAGGCTTCAGCCGTAAGAAGGAGCGGAACAAATCCAAATGAGGACGTATTCCAAGATACGCCGCAGAGCTGGACGAAGATGGCGATGTGAAGAATCGAGTTGGGGTTCAAATTGATCAACTCGATTTCAGAGAAGTGGAGGAGCCCCTAAGAAGGCGCCTCAGAATGCTAAGTCCTCGCCGTAAGAAGGACTCAAACACCACAATCTCATTCTCTAGAGGTGTGGGGTAAGGGTCACCGCGGCGGGCGAGCGGAAATCAACTCCAATGAGGGAGGACGCCGGCAACCATCCCTCCAAGCGGGACATCGTCGTGATGGAAGTCTCCCACCCTACCGTCGCAGGGTCGGTGCTACCCTCCGATGACGAGGAAGACGACATGGCGAAGAAGAAGACCTGGAGGAAAGAACCGCCGCAAGCCAAGGGCGCGAAACCGTAAAACCCTAAATCGCCAAGGAAGATTTGAAGGTTTCGCAGCCGTGGTGGAGAAGGTGCGAGGAAGCCGTTGCTCCAACGAGGGTCCTTCCAACTTATAAGAAAAGGGCTCCAATTTCACCTACGGTGGGAAGAAAGCGAGGGCCCTCTGTTCAATCTTTGGGCCAGATCGAGGCACGCCCATGACGGGCCAATAGCTGCGTCGCGCAAAAGCGCGCCAGTGTCAAATCTGGTCCGAAGTTTGGGAAAAGTGCGCCCCATGACGGCCTGAACGCCGCCGCCACTAAGCTTGAGGCTGGGCACTTTCCGAACATCCTCTGACGGCACACCCCATAATTTGGGGTCAATTGCTGGTCGCTGTCTCACAACGCGATTGGGTGTCGCGGGAGGATCTACAACCAACACGGTCTTGAGAATGCGCCCCATGAGGGTCTAAAGCAGTGCGCCGCAACCGGGCACAGGCATTACTCTGTATGACCAAGGTATGCCCCATGAGGGTCAACCGAGCGACAAGCCGGGTTGTCACAAGACCGTGAACGGGCGCTGGTACCACTCGACCACGAGCCAAAAAGACCAAGGTACGCCCCATGAGGGTCACCGGCGACAAGCGGTTGCAAGACCGTAAACGGGCGCGGTACCACTCGGCCACGAGCCAAAGACCAAGGTACGCCCCATGAGGGTCAATCGAAGCGACAGGTTGCTTGCGCAAGACCGTGAACGCAAGCGCGGGTACCACTCGGCCACGAGCCAAAAAGAATAAGGTACGCCCCATGAGGGTCAACCGAGCGACAAGCCGGTTGCCGCGCACCGTAAACGGGCGCGGGTACCACTCGGCCCCGAGCCGAAAAGAACAAGGTATGCTCCATGAGGGTCAGCCGAGCGACAAGCCGGTTGCTGCGCACCGTGAACGGGCGCGGGTACCACTCGGCCACGAGCTAACTAACCACGGTGGCTTCATACTACAAGTTCTTTAAGATCTCTCTCCCGTATAATCCTCATGACAGGGCAAGGGACGGAAAGTCGATCCTAAAGCACTTGGGGGCTGCTGTGGGATGTCAGAAACAGGGGCCCCACAAGAGGGGCCTACACCCGACTGGGCCTGACAGGCTGAACAGAAGGCCCAAAGCCCAGAAGCGCAACGGCGGGCCCAGAGGAGACCTTCGACTTGCTCCCCAAGACAACCCCTGATCCTTCACGGAAGCTTCGTGCCCCGCCCTAACAACCCGCCAGGGACGAGGCATGCGGTCTGACATTACCAGAGCCTGCGGAAGCTGGAACCTGACAAGGCGGCAGGCGTGGGTCGGAGAAAGCATAACCACCTCTCTAGGACGTAGAGCGTGAAGGCGGATAAGGACAAGGGACATGTCGTTCAGGCCACCATGTTCAGGGCCCGGTGGCGCCCAACTATCATGTATTCTCCCCCCAGTATATAAGGGGAGGAGAGAGAAACAAGAAGGGAAGGACAATACATCCAAGAACACAGGACTAGGGTATTATCTCCTCCGAGAGAGCCCGAACCTGTCTAAAAACAGATTGCCCTCGCATCCTGTGTTACCATCAAGCTCAGATCCCGCACAAATCCCCTAGAATCACAAATCTCATTGTCGGCGAAACAGATCGTCGACACCCGGCATCTAGTATGCCCGAATGCTACCAAACATAGACTAAACAACATCTAAATATCACAAATAAAGATAAATTACAGCAAATGTGTAAATGCTAAAACCGAAAATTTCGGCAGCATCTCCTTTGTTTTGACATGAATTGGAGCAATAGCAATAACATGGCAAGTTATATCATAGCATAAGACATCTAAAACAGCAATATCAATGAATAAAGCATCACTTATGTCTAAAATAAGGACTTCAACCATTCCACCAAATATAACAAACCAAACGATGAACTCAAGCCCATACACCAAGTTTCATGGCACTAAGCATTATTATCATGACTCCCAATGATTAAACTGTATAAGAATGTGAAGCTACGTGTAGAAGTGTAGCTAATGCCCTTTTCCCGCATGCCGGTTTCATGGTACCTAAAAACAACATAAACACAAGCGTGAGTTCATCACTCAGCAAGCATATTGCAATGGGTCAATACATACCATACTTTAACATCATGTTCAAATCATAATCTCATCTACAACATCATAGCCATGACAAAGCACATCGTACACAACTCTTTATCATCATCATGTATGCAATGCACATGTCTCCTGGAAGCATATACCGGTATTGCTGAGTGCACACCCGTCGGCGTGCACCCTCTTCCCCCTTCCATCCCGTAGATGGAGGGTACCTACTCCTCGCTTCCAATCACCACGATGGATGGAATCACGAGGTAGGACTTACTCAGTGGCTCTCCGGATTAGTCATAACTTTCTCACCAACCTTACTGGACTAGTTATGACTTTCTCACCGACCGGGCCATATCACATGCCATGAATGCGATTATGCCATAAACATAACAACTTGCATCAAACTGAACTAAACATGGCATAGCATCATAATACTCCAATTTCATCATAACATGGGCAAGCACTAATCATGGCAAGATATCACAACATGTAATCATGACAATATAGCACATCATGAAAGCAATTTGCACCTAGTCATAATTAGCATCATACAATACGCTACCAGTTACAATACACTTGCCTTAACCTCGAGCGACGGATTGGCGAGAGGTTGAGGGCACTCCCGGGGTCACACCACCTGCACAAACGTACCACACACTCAAAACGTGCCCCCAAAATAGTACACAAAAGCTCGTCTACCCTGACTTCACAAACTACTCCCAAAACCGAAAAAACAGAGAATCTGTCCCTCCGGGACAGCAGGCTTCAATATAGCATAACTTTATTTCTAGGACTCCGAATCGATTAAACGAGTACATCATCACAAAGCTTAGGAAATTTCCTAGCTTTTTCTAAGTATTGGGAAAAGCTGATTCGGCATCTACAATTGTTTAATCTAAAAAACACTACGTTCTGTCCCAATTACGTCATAGATTTCAACACGTTTGGTAAAACGACTATAACTTTCAAACGGCTAGGCAGAATTGGACGTTCTTGGTGTCCAATTAAAGGTATTGAAGTTATCTACGACTTTCTCAACAGGCGGCCGACCAAATTCCGAATCTAAAATCAAGAAAACTCAAACCCTATGTCGACTGCACAATCTGCCCGAAACAGAGAACGTGGCAAACTCTAGTTTTCATCCAATCTACCCAATCACAGCACCACCACTTGATCTAAAAACATGAAATCAACCTCTAGAACAACATCTAGACCATCCCCAAGAAACACCCATACCATACCTCAGCCCGACGAACAACGAACGCTGAAATCCTTCCTCCCAGGTTCCCCGATCGTCTTCCACGCGCCGGAACCACCAGATCTCCTCGTCGCGGAGCTTCTCGAGGGAGGGAATAGTGGGATGGCAAGGTGAGGAGCTCTCCTATGCCAGCAAGGAGGGTGGAGAGGGGAGGGGAGGAGAGATGGCGCATGGGGGAGGCGGCTAGAGGTGGAGGCGTGTGGGGGGGTGGGGGAGAGAGGTGGCGGCTAGGGTTTGCAAGTGGGGGCGCAGCAAGGGCAGGGGGAGGGCGCCCCAAGCCAGGAAAACCTGGTCTCCCCCTCCCTCATGGCCCAAATACCTTCCCACTAAAGCCCACGACTCATCCCCTTGGGCCCAAACTCCCCCGGAGAGGCCCAAACTCCCGAAATCGGCCCAGAAACGCAATTAAACTTCATAGCGTAAAGTTTTAACCTCTGATTTCACATTTTATAATGTTTCAACCTTTCGTAGTGTCACATTCTCCCCCCCTTCAACAGGATTCGCCCTCGAATCCAAGACACGCAAAAAAGAAAAAAAAACGACAAAGTCCCCAAGGGACAAAAGACTTCTTGCAACACAAAACATTCACACAAAGACTCACCGGAACAAACGGCAACAAGTTCTCAAAACCAATACTTAGCGAGAAAGTGTTGATTTAGCTCAACTAAGTGCAACCTCTAACGGTTCCACCTTCATTTCAATTCCCAATAATATTAGTAGAAGTCAACCGAAGTCCTTGATTTCACCCACTAAAGGGCTTAATCAAATTATCACGCCCAACTCCTCACATCAAACAGTTCATACTTCCCTCACATCCAACCTGATGAACTCAGAAAAACTTCCCTTTTCAACTTCATTTACAGAACCTTACTTTCATTTCTCCACCTATCTACCACATCTCATTAAACTTAAGATGACACAAAGAAAGCGAATCACATCTCCTTATACAACCTCTCTACCAACAAATCACCAACGGTGTCTTATTAATAACTGGGGTTCTAAACGAGAACCTCCAAAGAATCAATTACACAAAATCCCATCTCTTCCAATTATTTGACCTTTTTCACAAGGAACCACAATTAACCAATGTCATTTACATACATAGTCCACATCGACAATAACTTCCTTTCCAAACACAAACCATGCTACATTTTTTTTATTCTATCATCTTCCGGGCATATCTCATACCCAAGGACACTAGCTAAGACAATGTTCATGACAGAACATTTTACATCACAATTTCTATAACCTTCATTACCACCAAACGGTACTCTCCACAAAATTTAAACCACGACATCATAACCTCCATCATAACCACCTTTTAAACCACAACCAAAGTTCTACGACTAGCCTAAGCTAGGGCTGAAAGTTATTACCAAACCACCATTGGTTCTTTTCCTAAGAGGGTCTCGCCCTCACAAATTCACACTCAAAAACAACCAAGCCCATGAGTATATTCCTCCAATATAATCAACAGTTCCATAAGCATTTCTATTCATATCTCAACGAGAATGCCAACAAAAAACAACTCCCTTTAGCCAGATGAACCACATTCATCAACTCGAATCCCAAAACGCCACAAATCACTTTGGAACAAAGATTTGACAACATCCAAAGACCACTTTTTTTTTCTTTTCCTAAATCAAACCGCAAAGGAAAAACTCAAATCTCAAAACCATGCGATACATTTCACATCGGGGAGCACTCAAACAAAAGAGAGACTCCACACAATTCTTTGACAAAAGTTCTCAACACCAAAAGCATCTCAACTCGCTTTCACCAAAGCCAAACCTCTCATTTTCACCAAAATCAACATTTTGAAAGGGAACCGTTTCTCAAATCACACACAAGAATCCACAACCATCACAGTATCTCTCAAAGTGAAAGGGAAACTCAAATCTGTAACATAACCAAAATTTCCAGCATTTATCCATTCTTTATTTTCA
The DNA here is from genome assembly GCA_036346355.1 of Rhipidocladum racemiflorum. NCBI lineage: Eukaryota > Viridiplantae > Streptophyta > Magnoliopsida > Poales > Poaceae > Rhipidocladum > Rhipidocladum racemiflorum. The sequence continues at coordinate 55,177,308 of CM070572.1, read as the reverse complement.
TGCTAGAAAGCACAGGAAATCTCGATTCATGACATGGATGCAATCTTTTCAAGAGCACTCCGGATTAGTCATATATCCATATATGACTTTCTCACCGACCTGGCTCATCGTCTCTTTTATGATAAACACCGCATTTTAACCAGAAGCAAAATTTTGAAAGAGAACATCAATTCTCAAGTCAAACATCTGCACCCACGACCGCTACAAATTCTCTCAAAGAAAATAAAAAGAGACTCATTCCCAAAAGAAACACTTCACCAGCAAAATCACTCATGGAACGTTCATAAGATCCACCTTTTTGAATCACTTTGCAAACACCACACAAACTTTCCAAAAAAAGTCCAACTCTAGCCCAATAGAGTTACAGATTAAATCTCAAGAATTTTCAACATAACCCACTATATCCATCTGTTTCCTTTAAAATTTATTCCAAAGATCATTCCGTGTGAACGGGAAGGAGCGCGATCCACTCGAAAGCTTTTGGGTGTGAATCCATACTCATAACATAACCTAAGCAAATTAGCCAAAACCAAAGATTGGCACCAATCACTACAAGTTTAGGGAAACTCTGAACTGCAACATAAGGAATACCTTGCCCGAAAGCATTCAACCAAACTAGCAAACAACCATACCTGTCCAAAAAGGTTTTAAACACCAACTTAGCATAGATACAACCATCTCTAGTGTTCCACTACGCTTTCCATTAAAGACTTCAAAATTCACTACTTACTCATTGAGAAGGTCCAACCGGATTTAACAAAATTTACATAACAAATTCTTTCTCTAGTTACCATTCCTAACATTTTTTTATTAAAGTTCATGATGCTTATCAAAAAGACATCCAACCAATACTACCTCATCATGATCCCCACAGACCAACACCTCATATAACAACTTATTCTATATTTCAAACATAGTACTTCAACAGATACTTAAGCATGATCAACCTATCAATTTTTTTTATACCATCCATACATCAACATCTTGGCAAAAGAAACTTGTTCAATCAATAAATGACTTCAACAAGTATTATTATCTGTACGAGACACAGTTCGTAACTATGATTCTAAGACATACATTCATTAAGGATAGAATTCTACATCATGTTAATTATCCATGGTTCACTCCATCACAACATGTTTCAATAACCTCTATTTTGACAATGGTTTCCAACATGTAATCTACACAATTACCACCACTACTAAGTCATCAATTATCAATAAATGGGCTTAATCATAAAAACAACTGCATTGTTTTTTAGTTACACTATCCATATATCATAACAAATTGTCACTGCACAACATTAAATTGTCACTGCACAACATACTCCAACTATTAAGATAAATTTAATAAGTTATACCAGCACAATGCTCTTAAAACAACAACAAAACCTATATCTTCCCAATTGACATAGGTGCTAGCATTATAGGAACACATCTGCGTACTTCTAGATATACTAATGGTTTGCAACAATAGAAATAGCAACTCTAATCAACTTCCAAGTTAAGGTCATAAGCCAGCATGATTAAATTTCTCTATTAACACATTAAGTTAGAACATCTTTAATAGTAATAGTAGTTTACATCATCTTAATGTTCTCACTACGCATCAAGGTTTAAAACTTTAAACAGTAACGAGGGTCATAAGCACTTTTAAAGCAAAGCAACAGATTCTAAGCATGTACATTAACACATTTAATCATTCTCGCCATAAACTACTCCACAACACTAGTAATCTATTTATTCTCAAGCTAAAGATAACAATCACATTGAACTAATTCAACTCACAAATTAACTTAACAATACATCTGTCGGTGTATTTAACACCAGGGTGCCCACCACACTTTAGTAAGAGCCGCTAGCGGGCAGGTGGCATCCAGGCCACGCCGCTGGCGGTCAGCTGAATTGATCGCCCGCGGGCAGGTGGCGACCAGGCCACGCCGTTGGCGGTCGGCGGACGCTCGCGGCGGTGGCGACCAGGCCACGCCGGCGCGATCACCGAGTGACCGCCCGTGAGCAGGTGGCGACCAGGCCGCGCCGCTGGCTGTCAGCTGTGTGATCGCCCAGCGGACACGTGGCGACCAGGCCACGCCGCTGGCGCTCAGTTCCCATGGCCACTTAGCGGCCCATGCAGCCGCACGGGAGGTCAAAGACATTTAATGCGCATCGTGCGCATTAAATGGGGATAATGAAGGTCACAGTGTGGTGGCGTGTGTTCCCAATGCGCGTCATAATGGTAAATGACGTCATGGTGCAAGTCCCCACTCCAGCAGAACGGGCGATGCCGGCAGGTGCGGGGCCCGAAGCGGGGGATAGGACGGCCGCTCCAGAGCATTAATTATGCTGCAAGAACACTGGCGGGCGCATTAATTGTAGTCCGCCCGGTGCACTCAATGTACTGTCTTTTTGTAAACCCCATCCGCCCCAGCCAACCCGGATATAAAAGGTAACTGGGGTGCTTGGGAGAAGGGGTTCGGACAGTTCTTCTTCCTCTTCTTGGCCAGCTCATTTCTAGAGACGGGCGAGTCCCAGTGAAGCAATTTTGAGCGATTTCCCCCAAGAGTATAATCCAAAGCAATCCCTGCAGGACTAGGGCTTTTACTCGTAAGGAGGGCCCAAACCTGGATAAACCCTAGTGTCTCCTTGTGAACTTCGTTCATTCTCTGTCCGCTGTGTCTGGAGCAATCCCCACGAAAGCCCCTCATTCGGACTTCTCACACCCCGTTCGGGAAGGGGTCTGTTAGCTCATACGCTGACAGTGGCGCGCCAGGTAGGGGGCTCAGTGGCGGGTTGTTCTTCTTTCCTCCATTTCTGGCGAAGTTTGCAAGAAGCCCCGACAGTCATCAGCATGGCAGCCTCCCGCTCCAAGCACGACGGTCTGCGCGAGGAGAGCAGTGCTCGCAGCCGGTCCCGGCATTCGCCCAGGGCGTCGGACCTCCCGGGTCCCTCCGTCCGGGGAGGGACGCGTGGTGCTTCTGCGCAAGGAGGCTAGCCTGTCCAGCAGCGTCTCCTGATGGGAGACGACACCCCGGCGCGGAACCTCCACGTGGTCCGGCTGCTCCTCGATCACCCCCCGGTTGCACTAGGGGGCGAAACCCCCACCGCCCCATGGCTGTGGGACATCGCCCGCCTAGTGGACGCCGCCCAACAGCAGGTGGAGGCGACGAATCAGCCGGGGGCCTCCGGTGTCGGGCGGCAGGGCACGCGTGCGGCCGACGCGCAAGCCTCTAGCCGCACGGTCACAACTTTTCCTGGTCGTGAGGGCTGGGACAAAGGAAAGAGTGCACAGGTTGCAGCCCCTTGGGTACAGGGGGGCGTGCACGTGCTCCCACTTCTTCCCGAGGTTCCCCCGTGTCGGCTGGGAGCCAAGGGGATCTGAGGGCCCGCTTGGATGAGAGGAGGTCTCAGCGCGGTGCTGACTTGCGCGATGTCCTTCGGGGGCGTCGTGCACTCGGACAGCACCGTGGGGGGCATCCGATGTCAAGCGGACGAGGCGAGACCTCGCTCCCTGATTCTAGGGAGAGCGTAGACTCGCACCCCTCGACCCCATCTCGGGGTCGAGGGGCGAGTGAGCGGCGCTGCTCCCCCTACAACGTTGGATGTCAGGCGTTTTCCCTCCCCCTACGCCAAGCAGCGTGGCCGGAGAGATTCCGCCCCGCATCCATCGAGAAGTACGATGGCACCACCAACCCGGAAGAGTTCCTGCAGATTTATACCACGGTGGTGCGTGCCGTGGGAGGGTCTGAGAAGATCATGGCCAACTACCTCCCGACGTCGTTGACAGGTTCCGCCCGCTCTTGGCTGTTGAACCTTCCTCGAGGCTCCATGCACTCGTGGGAGGAATTGTGCGATATCTTTGTTGCCAACTTTTCGGGCTCCTACACTCAGCCGGGCATGGAAGACGACCTTCATGCCCTGGAACAGACGAAGGGGGAGTCCCTGAGGGAGTTCATTCGGTGGTTCAGCCACTGTCGAAACACGATCCCCCGGATCTCCGAGCAATCGGTGATTATCGCTTTTCAGAGGGGGTCCGAGATCAGAAGATGCGGGATAAGATGGCTACCCGCACTGTTTCAACCACCTCTGAGAAGTTCTCCCTGGCCCATAAGTGCGCCAGCGCAGCGGAGGCCCGAGAGCGCACGGTGGGACCGCCCGACCACGGCGAGGCAGGGACCTCTGAGAAGAAGCGCAAGGAAATCGGTGCCGGAGAGGTCCTAGTCGCCGAACCGGAGGACAAGCCCCAGAAGGGCAATCGCCGGGACAGGAGGGGTGACCGCCGAGGCCCGCGAGGTGATCGTGGGGACCACCCGTCCCCCCGCTGAGAAGACAATGGAGGCAGACCCTACTGCCCCATCCACAAGACCAATGGGCATGACCTGGCGGATTGCCAGGTCGTGTCCAAGCTGGTGGAGCAGCGGCTTAAAGAGCACCACGAAGACGACCGCGACGACGCGGATGAAGACCCTGCTCCGCTGGCTTTCCAACAAGCGGAGCATACGGTGGCATTCTTCCATGGGGGCTCCGCCACCTACTCCTCAAACTCGCAGTACAAGCGAGAGGTGAGAGAGGTGTGCGCTATCGTACCAACTCCCGGGGTGAGCAGGCTACTGAAGTGGTCAGAGGAGCCGATCACTTTCAGTCAGGCTGACCACCCGGAGAGCACCGCAGACCCGGGCCATCTCCCGATCGTGGTTTCCCCCACGGTCCGGAATGCGAGACTCGTGCGGGTGTTGGTGGATGGAGGGAGCTCCATCAACCTCATGTCCGTGGGGGCATTCAAGGCACTCCAAATTCCTTATGAGGAGTTGCGTCTGGCCCCCCTCTTCTACGGCGTCGCCCCTGGAGTGGGCTTGACACCCTTGGGGTACGTCCGATTACATATCACGTTCGGAAGTGTGGAGAACTTCCGGACAGAGAAAATTAAATTTGAGATTGCAGACTTCGACCTCCCCTACAATGCGCTGCTTGGCCGGCCAGCTCTGGTCAGGTTCATGGCGGCCACGCACTATGCGTATATGATGATGAAGATCCCCGGGCCTGGAGGCTCGATTACCATGAAGGTGGATCGGCTGGAAGCCCTGCACCTTAGCAAGTAGGTGCAGGACCTGGCCAGCACCACCTGTTCGGCTCGAGAGGAGGACGATTGCCCAGAGCTCCCTCCGGTCAGGGCCCGCGCCTCACCTGATCCCTCCGGTGAGGCGAAGGTGGTCTCCGTGGGCGAGGACGGCTCTGGGAGGGTTGTAAAGATCGGTGCCAGCCTCGGCACCAAATAGGAAGACGCGCTCGTCACCTTCCTCCGGTCTAACCTAGATGTGTTCGCCTGGGAACCATCTGAAATGACCGGGGTCCCTAGGGAGGTGATCGAGCACCGATTGGCGACGCTCCCCGGAGTGCACCCAGTCCGGCTGTAAGGTCCGAGGCAGGCACCGTGAGCGCGTAACGCCATTCGGGATGAGGTAGAGAAGCTACTGCAAGCGAAGATTGTGCGGGAGGCAGCCTATCCCGAGTGGCTGGCCAACCCTGTGCTTGTCAAAAAATCGAATGGAACATGGCGGATGTGCATAGACTTCACCGACCTCAACAAAGCTTGCCCAAAGGACCCGTACCCCCTGCCGCGGATAGATATCGTCGTCGATTCCACAGTAGGGTGCGAGGTCCTGTGCTTCCTAGACGCCTACTCCGGCTACCACCAGATCAGTATGGCGCGGGAAGATGAAGACAAGACTGCTTTTGTGACCCCTCTAGGCGTGTACCGTTACGTCCGAATGCCTTTTGGGTTGAAGAACGCTGGCTCCACCTACCAGCGCGCTATGCACACTATATTCCGCTCGCAAATTGGAAGAAACCTCGAAGTATATGTTGATGACTTGGTAGTAAAAACCAAAAAGACTGCTGGGCTTGTTGAAGATTTAGAAGAAACTTTCTCTCACCTCCGGCAGTATTGTTTGAAGCTGAATCCTGAAAAGTGTGTGTTCGGTGTGTCATCTGGGAAGCTACTGGGGTTCCTCGTTTCCAATCAGGGGATCGAGGTCAACCCGGAGAAGATCACGGCCATCGAGCGCATGCAGCCGCCCACAAGGCTCACACAAGTTCAATGCTTAGCTGGTCGCCTGGCCTCTCTCGGCCGCTTTATAGCCCGGCTAGGGGAAAAGAGCCTCCCCTTCTTCAAGCTGCTAAAGAAGACCAACTCCTTCGAGTGGACTACAGAAGCGCAGCAGGCACTTGAAGAATTGAAGCAATACCTCTCCTCCCCCCGGTGCTGGTCGCCCCCGAGCCGGGCGAGCCGCTACTATTGTATGTGGCGGCCAGCTCGGCTGTCGTGAGCGTGGCACTGGTGGCGGAGCGTGAAGGGGTCCAGCAGCCGGTGTACTACGTCAGCAAAGTGCTGCATGATGCAGAAACAATGTACCCGCAGGCTCAGAAGATGGTATACGCCGTACTGGTGGCGTCCCGTAAGTTGCGGCACTATTTCCAAGGAAGAGAGATCACGGTGGTGTCCGCCTATCCCTTGCACAAGATTCTTCACAACCGCGAAGCTGAAGACCGCATTGCCAAGTGGTCCGTGGAGCTGGGAGAATTCGGCCTCAAGTTTGCCCCCCGCACGGCAATCAAGAGTCAAAGGCTGGCAGAGTTCGTTGTCGAGTGGACTCCTGCCGAGCCTGAAGCTGAAGAAACCCCCGCGCCCTCCCCCTGGACACTCTACTTCGATGGCTCCTTCAGGCTCGAAGGCGCGGGGGCAGGGGTCCTCCTGGTTTCCCCAACAGGGGACCTCCTCAAGTACATGGTTGTCCTGGACTTCAAGGCCACCAACAACGTCGCTGAGTACGAAGGTTTGCTGGCGGGGCTTCGCGCCGCCGTGGCCATCGGGGTTCGGCGTCTACAAGTCGAGGGCGACTCGTTGCTAGTCGTCAACTAGGCGAGAAAGGAGTTCTCCTGCTCTGATCCCGTCATGGTGGAGTACTTGGCAGAGGTCAGAAAGATGGAGCGACATTTCGACGGGCTGGGGTATACCCATATCCCTCGGCGTGACAATTACTTGGCGGACGAGCTCACGCAGCTCGCCTTGACAAGGTCTTCTGTTCCGGTCGGGGTCTTTGAAGAAAGGCTTCCGCGACCGTCCATCGCAGCCCCCATTTCTGGTGGGAACGATGGCCACGCTGCTTCAGCCCTCATTCCGAAGGGGAAAGCGGTACCGGCGGAAACGCCAGGTCAGGCGGAGTACCCGAGCAATCACCCTGTGGTCGCCACACTTGACCGGGAAGGCACATGGATGGATCTGATCCTGGCCTACCTGCGGGATCAAGTGTGCCCCGACAATGATGCGTCAGCAGAGAAGATAGCACGAAGGGCCAAATGCTATACCCTGGTGGGCGGGGACCTTTACCGCCGGGGTAAAAACGGAGTTCTTCTGAAGTGCATCACTCGGGAAGAGGGGAGCAGCCTGCTCTCTGATATCCATGGAGGCGTGTGCGGGAGCCATATGTCCAGTCGAACGATGGTGGGAAAAGCTTTCCGCCAAGGGTTCTATTGGCCAACCGCCCTCCAGGATGCTTGCGAGCTGGTGAGGAAGTGTGAGGCGTGCCAGTTCCATGCCAAGCAGATCCACCGACCAGCCTAGGCTCTGCAAACTATCCCGCTCTCCTGGCCCTTTGCGGTCTGGGGGCTGGATATTCTGGGCCCGTTCCCGTGGGCCACAGGGGGCTACACCCATCTGTTCATCGCCAACGACAAGTTTACCAAATGGGTGGAAGCCGAGGTAGTAAAGACGATTACAGTCGCTGCTGCGATCAAATTCATTCGGGAAATCCTCGCCCGCTTCGGGGTTGCCAACCGCATCATCACCGACAACGACACACAGTTCACCAGTACCGCTTTCTTGGATTTTTGTGAAGAGATGGGCACCAAGGTCTGTTTTGCCTCGGTAGCCCACCCAAGGAGTAATGGCCAAGTTGAGCGGGCCAATGCACTGGTGTTGAAGGGCCTCAAGACCAGGGCGTTCGATTGACTCCACAAGTGCGGAGCCCGGTGGACTGAAGAGCTCCCAGCGATGCTGTGGTCACTGCGTACCACCCCCAGCCGGGCCACCGGGGAAACTCCCTTTTTCTTGGTCTACGGTGCGGAGGCGGTCCTACCCTCGGAGCTGGCCTTGGGGTCACCACGCGTGGCGGCATTCACTGAGGAAGCCCAGGAAGATCTGCGCTGAGAGGACGTCAACCTCCTGGAAGAGGTGCGGGATCGCGCAGCCTTACGTGCCGCCCGATACCAGCAGAGCCTCAGGCGGTACCACGCCGCCCGGGTTAGCGAGAGAACACTAGCAGTTGGCGACCTGGTCTTGCGTAGAGTCCAGACGCATGCCGGGTTGCACAAACTGTCTCCCCAGTGGGAGGGCCCCTTTAAGGTGGTCTCAGTCTCTCATCCCGGGGCGGTCAGGTTGGCCACTGAGGACGGCGAGGAGTTGGCGAATTCACAGAACATAGAGCTTGTGCGCAAATTCTATCCCTAAGAAGGTTGTAAGTACAGAGCTGCGCGCCTCGACCAGCCAAGTTGAGCCCTCCTCTACGAAGCTGGTCGGAGGAAGCCTCTGTCTAATCCAATGTCCAGTTTTTTAGTCAAAAGCAGTTGTCACCTTTGTTCTCTTTTCTCTGGCTTGCGCCCTGATGGGACGTGTCTGCGTAATCGTCCTCAGTACATTAAGAGTCTCTGAGTTCTCGACGGTAAAAGTTGGCCCACTGGGTGAGCGTGATGTACAGGGGTAGGGCTTCGGATGGCTGGTTTGACACGGTTTTCAACACGGTCATGACACTCAGGGTGTCCCCGTGAGAACCGGTGATTCAAACACCACTACCGAAAGCCTACTACCCTGCCGCACCTCGCCCAGTATTTGGCCCCCAGAGACCGCGAGAGTGATTAATCTCACAGGGCCCTAAGGTCCTGGGATAGCGACATTCCGGCACGGGGGATCCGGGCCCTGCACTCCAACTAACACTTAACGCGCGCCGTTGTCTTTTCTGTTTGTTCAGAACCAGCATAGTGAAGGCGCGAACAGGCACCCAAACAGTAAGATGCGCAAAGGGAAATGCATATATTTATAAGATATGACCCTAACTTGCAGAGGTCCGTTACAAGGAGCAACAAAACAACAGCAAAATGAAGGTCCTCAATTGTCGGGACCCCGAATTTGCAAATCCGGACCCTCTGTGTATTCAACACTAGTCCAGGAACGCGCTAGTGCACACAGTCTTAACATCGGTAAATATCACAATCATACCATTCGATACTATCAAAGTACTTTTATTTAATTAAGCAAATCAAGTTACTCGACCTTATGGCCAAGTTACAAATGTATGATTTCGCAGGCTAAACTTATTTAGAGAGAAATAGTAGCAGCGGAAAATCAAAGACGGTAACATCGTGGCGCCATCCAATATACCACAGGCAACTGACTGGGCTCGCTTCCCTAAGTAGACGGATCCTCTTGGAGCTCCTCCTCCAAAGCTGGTGTATTCTCCTCTTCAACTGGTGTTGTAGGGTGGCAAGGGTGAGTACTTGGTACTCGGCAAGTCATGCATGTAATGCACGGCTAATATACTATATGCATGGCTTGGTACAAAGGAATAGCTCAAGGTATATTTGCGATGAAATGCTTGAAAAGTAGCATAAGTAGATTCGAAAGCAGTAAAAACAAGTAAAGCATAAATAACTTTTCAAGAAGTTTGAGTAAACATTTTTCCCATCCTAAACCACATTTCCATCAACATCATCATTAATCCAACCCAACCTTTCAAAACCAAGTTATTTTCAGAAAATCTAACCCTTGACTGTAATTCCCGAGCGATGTCCAATACCGTGGACACGGCTATTCGAATAGATTCTATACTCTGCAGAGGTTATGCACTTTACCCACAAGATACAGTCAAACACCACAAAGGCGAGTTCCCGTAACAAAGGCTTTCGGAAACTTCTAACAATACAAGTGGTCCTCCCCGGTTATTGCACACTAACCCTTCCCTTAGCTAAGGCGAAGTCTAGGCCAATCAACCGTTAGATGGGTACCTGGCCTCACTTCCAGACGCTCCCCGCACAACTTACACAAAGGGTGTAGTTGACCTCCGAGGTCCCACAGTGCACGTTATTAGCAACTTAGTCAACTAGGTCCGTCCCATTACGACATGTGGTTGCACGTTAGACCCAGTTCAAAGGCTTGCAAGGTTAAGTCCTTAGGATGACCAGGGCAAGACTACCCGAAGAACCAAATCAACACTCCCAATGCCACAATGGCCCACTGCTTACTCTTGCCACATGCCCCGCCGAAAACTATTTATCAAACCCCGCTTGATTACCATGCACCACGTGCCATCAACATCACATGATACCTTTCCAAAACAGGTTCAATATATCATTAAGTCAATATTAACATTTGTTTGTCCAAAATCATGTCATGAGCACGAAAGGTGCTCCAAGCGCTTTACTACAACGGTCTAAACCCATGTTGGCAAGTTAATAATGTCCAACTAGTAAACCACAACTAGGGTGACAAGGGGTCATGGCACATATTTAAGTAATCAAGGTGTCATACAAAGAAATTGGTATTTATCTAATTCCCCAAATTTAAATAAAGTATTTTCTAATTGAACTAGCATGCAATAGGTTAAATCAAAATAGATTTCGAAATAGGATCAACATGGTCAAAGCACAACTTGCCTTCAAAAAGTACTTGTTCTTGGTCTTGAGTTGGATCCTGAGTCAATACTTCTCCTTCGAATCCTTCCGGCACTTCAACGTCTACTCGTAAAGCGTGCAAATAGCAAATACACGAATAAACAATAGGCAAAAAGTGTCCAAACATCCAAATAAAATCCATAAACAGAGAGAACATAATTTTATGAGTTTTTAGAAACTGGAATCGTCAAATTTGGAGTTAAGATGCAAAAGTTATGATTATTTAAAGTTTAAATAATCAATTAAATAATTTTATAGAGAAAAACTTTAGTCCAAAAATTAATTAAAATTCATATTTAGGTAGATCTCAATTTTATACAAATTTAGAAATTTGAATCACTCAAATCGGAGTTGAAACGCAAAAGTTATAAGCGTTTGAAGTTTGAAACAAAATCTGAAATCATTATTTCGAATTAATAAATCATTTTCTTTTCGAAATTAATTATTGCGTCGGCATGGACACGTGGCAGCACTGGATTGGTCTGGCCGACGCCACCGGTCCATGGACTCGGTCCACGCCGGCTCGGGTCTACCGTGGACCCGGTCCACGGCCACGTGAGACTCGACATGTGGGACCACTCGGGTAGCGTCATCGGCGGCGTCGGCGGGGCTCGGCCACGGTGCGACAGTGGGACCCACCGATGACGTCATGGGTGACGTCATGGTGCGATGCTAAGCCGGCCGACACGCGGCCCGGCGTGTCGGTGACCACACACGCCGCGGCGTGCGCGGCGGCTTTCGGCTTCCAGACCGCGTGGCACGATCGTGTCCGCTGATTTGAAAATCAACGGCGCGATTAGATCCAGGGTTAACACGTTGAAAACTACTCGATGATCGTGGGCCGTTCGATCTAGATCGGACGGTCCAGATCTAATTCTACATTAACACTACTACGGCACGTGGCGATCGTGGGCCGTTGGATCTTGATCCAACGGTCCAGATCTAATCGGGTTTGGAAACACGTGAACTCACCTCAACCGCACGATCAAGATCGGACGGCGCCTGAGCTCGCGAGGTCGATGGCGGCAGCGGAGCTGCAGCAACCGGAGACGGAGACGGCGACTAGCCCGGCAGCGCCGGGGTTTCTCCGACGGAGTGAGAGGTACCGCAGGTGCGCCTTGACTTGAGGACTCGGGCGGGCTCCAACTCGGCGGAAGACGGCGGACGGCGGCGAGACGAGGCAAAAACCGCGGCGGAGTGGCGCTCAACTACGGCGAGCGATTCCGGCGGATCTACGGCGGCTGAGGCTCGGTGAGCTAGGGCAGTGGCTGCGCAAGGTCCAGGCGATCCTCGGGGCGTGATCCGGGCATTAAATAGCCTCGGCTTCCGCGCGGGGCACGGAAACCTAGTTTTCCACGGCAGCGGGCGCGGCGGCGGAGTCCGGCTCGGATCCGATGGGGACGACGACGGTCGACCGTCCACGTGGCGCGATCAACGGCCACGATCGCACGGGCGCGACCGGGTCCGGTCCGGTCTCAACTCGAACTGCTGCGATCCAATCCGGACCGTTGGATCTCGATCCAACGGTCGGGATCAACTTGGGTTAGGGTTGGGTTCGACCGACTAGGCTGGCTCGGGTCGGACTCGAGTCTGACTCGGGTGCGGCTCGGTCGGATGAACAGTGCAAACCCACTCGCATTTTCCAGCGATTTAATAATTAAAATAATTCCCAGTAATTCATTTAATTCTTTAAAAATAGCAAAAGACTCAGAAATATTCCAGAAAAATTCTGGAAAATACTTTGGATCATTTTGGACTCAAATAAAATATTTCCAACAAAATTTTATTTGCAAAGTTTAATTCTTTAATTATTTCAAAATGGAATAAATTCAAATAAATTCCAAATAAATCCAAATAAATTCCAGAAAATTCCAAAAATTCACCAAAGTGCCAAATCACACATGAAATTAAGAAAAGCAAAATTTTGGGGTGTTACATCAATCTTCATCTGCCGCGGCTTCCGCGGCCTCCTGGTCCTCTACCGGGGCGACGTCCAGCTCGAGTGCCACATCCTCGGCCATTGCTTCAAGCGCCGGATTGACCATCTCGAGCTGATCGGCGACCCGCTCGGCAGAGCTGCTGACTTGCGCCTCGACGTGGGCCTAGTCTCCTTCCACCCCCTGGATGGCGACCAGGGGGTCGAAGTTGGCATCCCAGTTGGCGTAGCAAGCGAGCACGTACGATGCCATGGCCGCCGCGACCGCCCGCCCTTCCTGGTTGGACCGGGTGGATAAGGCGTTGGGCAGGAAGGTGAGGAAGTCAGAGATCCGGTAGTATATTATGTAGGTCTTTTTATTTTTAACAACTTCTACTACCGGTTGGTATTAGAAACCGGTAGTATAATGTCTCTACTATCGGTTGTTGTATCGAACCGGTAGTGTAATAGCCCGGCACCTAGTATGTAACACCCCGGCATCTAGTATGCCCGAATTCTACCAAACATAGACTAAACAACATCTAAATATCACAAATAAAGATAAATTACAGCAAAGGTGTAAATGCTAAAACCGAAAATTTCGGCAGCATCTCCTTTGTTTTGACATGAATTGGAGCAATAGCAATAACATGGCAAGTTATATCATAGCATAAGACATCTAAAACAGCAATATCAATGAATAAAGCATCACTTATGTCTAAAATAAGGACTTCAACCATTCCACCAAATATAACAAACCAAACGATGAACTCAAGCCCATACACCAAGTTTCCTGGCACTAATCATTATTATCATGACTCCCAATGATTAAATTGTATAAGAATGTGAAGCTACGTGTAGAAGTGTAGCTAGTGCCCTTTTCCCGCATGCCGGTTTCATGGTACCTAAAAACAACATAAACACAAGCGTGAGTTCATCACTCAGCAAGCATATTGCAATGGGTCAATACATACCATAATTTAACATCATGTTCAAATCATAATCTCATCTACAACATCATAGCCATGACAAAGCACATCGTACACAACTCTTTATCATCATCATGTATGCAATGCAATGGAATGCACATGTCTCCTAGAAGCATATACCGGTATTGCTGAGTGCACACCCGTCGGCGTGCACCCTCTTCCACCTTCCATCCCGTAGATGGAGGGTGCCTACTCCTCGCTTCCAATCACCACCACTTGATCGCAGCACCACCAATTCTAGTTTTCATCCAATCTACCCAATCACAGCACCACCACCTGATCTAAAACATGAAATCAACCTCTAGAACAACACCTAGACCATCCCCAAGAAACACCCATACCATACCTCAGCCCGACGAACAACGAACGCCGAAATCCTTCCTCCCGGATTCCCCGATCATCTTCCTCGCGCCGGAACCGCCGGATCTCCTCGTCGCGAAGCTTCCCGAGGGAGGGAACAACGGGATGGCAAGGTGAGGAGCTCTCCTATGCCAGCAAGGAGGGTGGAGAGGGGAGGGGATGAGAGATGGCGCATGGGGGAGGCGGCTAGAGGTGGAGGCGTGTGGGGGAGGTGGGGGAGAGAGGTGGCGGCTAGGGTTTGCAAGTGGGGGCACACCATGGGCAGGGGGAGAGCGCCCCAAGCCAGGAAAACCTAGTCTCCCCCATGTAACACCCCGGCATCTAGTATGCCCGAATGCTACCAAACATAGACTAAACAACACTTAAAAACCATAAATAAAGATAAATTACAGCATTGGCGGTGGGTACCTCTGCCCCCGACTGTGCCGCCGGGAGCTCCTCCTGCGCTAGCCCATGAGCATTGAGCAAAGCGCTACCCTCAGCTACAGACTCAGCAACTCCCTGAGAACCTCGCCCCTGGCCTCCACGGCCACGGCGACCACGGCCTCTACCCCTCGGCATGGCTGCTACAGACAGACAACCATCCAATCACATAAACATAAGCACAACATCATATAAACAAGAACAAAGATCAATCATCATCATAGACATAGTCTTCATCAAATAATCAAGCGCAATGCAATGATGAACCAAAACCCCATCCTACTGTGCAACCAAGTGTGTCAAATTTTAAATTACTTATTCCACTTTTGCAAGTTTTAATGTTGCTACCGTATGATAAAGTTTTAGTTAAAACCTAAGCCATGTTTCTAAGTTATTCCACATCACATTTTAGTTGTAACCTAAGGTATGACACTAAAAATACACATTCCAAGGACCTACAACCTCGCTCTGATACCAACTGTAACACCCCAGCATCTAGTATGACCGAATGCTACCAAACATAGACTAAACAACACTTAAAAACCATAAATAAAGATAAATTACAGCAAAGGCACAAATGCTAAAAAAACCGAAATTTCGGCAGCATCTCCGTTGTTTTAACAAGAATTAAAGCAACAACTATATCATAGCAATGTATGGCAATAAATGAGACATCTAAAATAACAATAAATAGTGATATGACAGCAATATAAGTCCAACTTTAAGCATTTAAAGTCTCCATGAGCCAAACGAACAGTAAGGCTCTCAGAACACAAGACTAAACCATAAACCAGTTTGCATCACACTAAATTTATTATCAAAACACCAACTGAATAACTGTGGAAACAAATGTGTGACGCTACGTGTAGGATAGTGACTAGTTCCCTTCCCCGCATGCCCGGTCTCATGGTACCTAAAATAACAAGAAAGCACAAACATGAGTTCAACACTCAACAAGTATATTGCAATGGACCAACAAGAACAATTCAACGTTTTCGTCACTACATACCATGATCAATATCATGAACAAGTCATAGTTGCATATACCATATCATATTCATGTCTCAACATCATTGTACTCACTTCATCATCATCATGTATGCAATGCAAATGCTCATATCTCCACGAAGCACATACCGGTATTGCCGAGTGCACACCCGTCGGCGTGCACCCCCTTCCCCTTCCATCCCGTAGATGGCGGGTGCCTACTCTTACTGACTCGCTCCCATGCACACATGTGGATGGGACTACGAGGTAGGTCTTTCGTGTTCACTACGTGTGAACACAGAGGCCCGCATCAGCATGGGATGCCTCTTACATTATGAATGCACATATGACATAACATGTAAATATTGGCATAAACATTAAATACCACACAATCATACTTAATATTAAATCATGTTCATCATGTCATAGGCAAACATCATTCTTAGCATCATATCATAAAGCAAGTTGTATCCAATCAAATTTAGCAACAATCTAAACGATACCCATTCCAATACACTTGCCTTAACCTCGGGCGACAGATTGGCGAGAGGATGAGGGCACTCCCGGGGTCACACCACTTGCACATACATACCACACATTCAAAACGTGCCCCCAAAACAGTACGCAAACACTCTTCTACCCCGACATCGCAAACTACTCACAAAACCCAAAAAACAGAGGTTCTGTCCCAGCGGGACAGCAGACTTCAAATGACCATAACTTGAGGTCTAAGATTTCAAATTGATTAAACGAGTACATCCTCGCGTAGCTTAGGAAATTTCCTAACTTTTTCTAATTATATGGAAAAACTGATTCGGAGTCTAAAGTGGTTTAATATACAGAATACCGTGATCTGTTTCAATCACGTCACAGTTTTTAACACGTTCCGTAAAACGAGCATAACTTTCAAACGGCAAGGCAGAATTGGACTTTCTTTATACCCACTAAAAGGTATTGAAGTTACCTACAACTTCTTCAACAGGCGGCCGACAAATTCATAGCTAAAGTTTTTAACCTTCATATTCACATCTTATAATGTTTTGACCTCAACATTCACATTTTATAAGGTTATGACACTCCGTGGTGTCACATTCTCCCCCCCTTCAACAGGATTCGACCTCGAATCCAAGACACACTAATACACAAGCCAGCAAAGCAAAAGATAGCTAGGTTTCACATCACATACCTGAGGCGAAAAGCTCGGGATACTTCTCGCGCATGCGAGACTCCAGCTCCCAAGTTGCTTCTCTCTTAGTCTGATGTGACCACAGGACTTTGACAAACTTGAGCGTCCTGTTCTTCATCACTCACTCCGAAGTCCCCAGAATTTTCACAGGACAGAACTCGAAGGTGAGGTCCTGCTCAAGCACTAATGGTTCCAACGGAACCACCAACTCCGGATCATGCAAGTACTTTCTCAGCATGGAAACATGGAACACATTATGGACTCTTTGCATGGACTCCGGTAGCTCCAAGCGGTAAGCCAACTTGCCGACTCGAGCCAAGATAGGAAACGGCCCAACAAACCTTGTACTGAGCTTTCCTCTTGTGCCAAAACGCACCACACCCTTGGTGGGAGATACTCGCAAGAGCACCCTATCACCCACCTCAAACTCCAAATCTCGCCTCCTCACATCAAAGATAGCTTTTCATGCGCTCTGCTTCATACGCAAGAAGGTTCTACCGTACCTCCGCCACGCGATCAACAGTCTGCTGAACCCAATCCGGTCCAAGGACCGCTCTCTCTCCCACTGCATCCCAACAAAGTGGCGATCTGCACTTCCGGCCATACAATACCTCATAAGGAGCAGCCCGGATGCTGGAATGATAGCTGTTATTATAAGCAAACTCTGCCAGAGGCAAATGATCTTCCCAGCTACCTTTCCAAGCCATCACACAGGCCCTGAGCATGTCCTCCAAAGTCTGAATGGTACGCTCAGACTGCCCATCGGTCTGAGGGTGAAAAGCGGTACTAAGGCGAAGCTGTGTACCCAAAGCACTCTGCAAGCTCTCCCAAAACTTTGAGACAAATTTCGCATCCCGATCAGAAATAATCGTCTTGGGCACACCATGCAATCTCACAACCTCCCGCACATAGATGGGAGCCAACTCGCTGGCTGAATGGGTAGTGCGGATAGGAATGAAATGTGCAGACTTGCTAAGACAGTCCACCACAACCCAAACAGCATCCTTCCCTCGTGGAGTACGAGGTAGGCCAACCACAAAATCCATAGAGATGTCATCCCAAGGCCACACAGGAATCTCCAATGGCTGCAACAGACCAGCGGGACGCTTGTGTTCTGCCTTTATCTTTTAACAAATCCCGCAAGACGCCACATACTTGGCGATATCAACTCTCATCCTTTTCCACCAGAAGTTCTTTTTCAGATCCCTGTACATCTTGGTCTCCCCAGGATGGACCGTGTACAGGGTTCGATGAGCCTCTCTCAAGATGTCTTCTTTGACTTGGGCTTTCTGAGGTACACATAGGCAACCCTGAAACCTCAAAGCTCCCACATCATCAATGGAAAAGTCTCCAGACCTACCATCCTCAAGGCGTTTCCTCACCTGCTGGAGAAAACGATCATCTTCTTTGTGCCTCCCGCTGCAGCTCGGGGATCGGCCCGACTCAAGAATCAATTGAGTTTCAGCTTGCACGGTCCCCATAAGCGATGAGGAGACTCCCAATCGCTCAAAATCAGCAACAAGACAATCAATGACATGGGGCATTGTCTTGCGACTGAGAGCGTCAGCCACCATATTTGCCTTGCCCAGATGATACTGCATAGTGAGGTCACAATCCTTTATCAATTCCAGCCAACTCCTCTGCCTCAAGTTCAAATCTTTCTGAGTAAAGATGTACTTGAGGCTCTTGTGATCAATGAAGATATCACAAGACTCACCATACAGATAATGCCTCCATATCTTCAATGCAAACACCACAGCGGCTAGCTCAAGATCGTGTGTGGGATAGTTCTGCTCATGCTTTTTCAGCTGCCTCGATGCATAAGCAATCACCTTGCCATCTTGCATGAGCACACAACCAAGTCCCAAACGAGAAGCATCATAATAAACAGTGAAGCGCATCCCAGGCTCGGGAAGGGTAAGAACAGGAGCAGTCACTAACTTCTCCTTCAAAGTGCAGAAACTGTGCTCACATTTTGCTGTCCACTGAAATTTTATCCCCTTCTGAGTCAGCTGCGAAAGTGGCTTGGCAATGATAGAGAAATCCTGCACAAAACGCCGATAGTAGCCAGCCAACCCAAGGAAACTACGCACCTCTTTGACATTGGAAGGCCTCTTCCAATCCAAAACTGCTGAGACTTTGCTAAGATCTACAGATATGCCCTCTGGATTGATGATGTGGCCAAGAAAACCCACTTCTGAAATTCAGAACTCGCACTTCTTCAGCTTAGCAAAGAACTGATTCTCCCTCAAGGTACTCAGCACAAGCCTCAAATGCCGCTCATGCTCCTCTTCTGATCTAGAGTAAACCAGAATGTCATCGATGAATACTACCACAAACTCATCAAGGTACTTGTGTAGCATACTGTTCATCGCCTCCATAAAAACAGCAGGAGCATTAGTTAGTCCAAAAGACATAACTTTAAATTCATAATGCCCATACCTAGTGGAGAAAGCAGTCTTCTCAATGTCCTGCTCCCTCACACGGATCTGATTGTACCCCGACTGAAGATCAATCTTTTAGAGAACACCTTTGCTCCCTTCAGTTGGTCAAACAGATCCTCAATACGAGGCAAAGGATATTTGTTCATGACTGTCAC
The DNA here is from genome assembly GCA_036346355.1 of Rhipidocladum racemiflorum. NCBI lineage: Eukaryota > Viridiplantae > Streptophyta > Magnoliopsida > Poales > Poaceae > Rhipidocladum > Rhipidocladum racemiflorum. The sequence goes on along the minus strand of CM070572.1, from coordinate 55,158,131 downwards.
TTGATTAAGAGCACGATAATCAATGCGCATACGCCAACTTCCATCCTTCTTTGAAACAAAGAGGATGGGTGCTCCCCAAGGTGACACACTGCGCCGAATAAAACCCTTGGCCAACAAATCCTCCAACTGCTTTTTCAACTCGTCTTGAAAAGGACGAGCCAAGGTGTATGGAGAGATAGAAATAGGTCGAGTGCCAGGAACAAGATCAATACGAAACTCCACATTCCTCACAGGAGGTAAACCAGGCAACTCATCAGGGAACACATCAACAAACTCCTTCACTACAGGAATCTCCTCAATGGAAACTAAAGAAGATGGCTTTTGTGACATAGCCATGAGGAAACCCAACTACCTCAAATGGCGACCAGAAAACAGACTAGCCAAAGCAAAGATAGAACTGGAAGGTATACTACCCTAAAAGGTCAACTCCACCCCTGACGGGGCTTGCAAGGTAACTGTCCTCCAAAAGCAGTAGATCTTGGCACGGTACTGATGCAACCAGTCCATGCCCAAAATGTCATCAAAATGAGCCAACTGGATCACCATAAGATTGGCAAAGAAAACCTCATCATCAATAGCAATGGTGCAACCTGGGCAAACCAAAGAACTAGCAATCAACCCCCAGGAGAACTGACTATCACAGACTCAGAAATCCGCTGAATTCCCAACTTAGCTCTACTAGCAAACTCAGACGACACAAAAGAATAAGATGCTCCGGAATCAAACAAAACAAAGGCATCATCTGAATCCACGAGCAGAGTACCTTAAACCACCTCTGGATGCCCGGCTGACTCGGCGGTTGGCAAGGCCTACACTCTTGGTGGTGCCGGGGTAGCGGGAGCCCCGACACAAGGCTGATACCCCAACAAAGCCGGGGGCGGTGAGAGCAACTGGGGAGGAGCCGTCGGCTGCGGGCACCAGTAAGCCGCTGGGGGCGCCCAAACAGAGGGTGACGGGGAAGCAAGGGCCGCTAGCATCTGTACCGAACCCCTGGAAGACGCCGCTGGAGTGGGAGGAGAAGGCACTGCCTCCCACTTAATGAGGCTACCGGGATTCATCCGGTAGACTCGTCCCATATGACCAGACTTGCCACAGTGGTTGCAGTCCTCGGACCAACCACACTCCGCAGTACGGTGTCCACCACCGCACTTGAAACAAATCATGCCCTGCCCTGGCATGGGACGAACAGCCCCCCGCGAAGCAGTAGACTGGGGTGGCTTCCCCTTGGCCCCTGAGGAGGAACCCTGTCCCCCTTGAACTTCTTGAAGGTGGATCGATGAGAAGACCCACCTCCTCCACCAAAAGTCCTCTTCTGGCCCCCGCTTGGGGCCGCTGGAACCCCTGAACCACCAGGGTTTTGCTTATCCTTGGAGAGCTCCAACTCGAGCTCCATGCCCTTCGCCTACTCCACCACGGAGGCGAAGTCGCGAGGGACAGTCGCCCCCATGACAACTCTGAACTCCTGGTTGAGGCCCCTACGGAACCTCCTCGCCTTCTCCCTCGTCGTTTGCCGCCACACCGGCACGGGCGCACCACGCTATTGAACTCCACCTCATACTCTGCCACCGACCTCTTCCCCTGGGAAAGAGTCGCCAGAGTATGCTCCATCCTCTCAAGGAAAGTCTCTGGGTAGAACTTGGCTCGGAAGCGAGCCAGAAAGTCCTCCCAGGTGACCGGTCCAAGAGCGGGGGCTCTAGCAGCAAGAACCCCCTCCCACCAGATATCAGCTTGGCCCTTCAGCGGAAAGGCCACAAAGAGAGCCCTATGGACCGAGGTCAACTCTAGGACCTCAAACTGCCACTCCATGAAATCTGCGGACTGGGCCGGCGTGCCCGCTCCGTCAAAAGTGTCAAGACGGAGGGACATCCACTCCCGGAGACTCATCCTCGGCTCAGGCACAACGGGGGCAGCAACTGGGGCCGCTGCAGGGGGAGGCACAATGGCAAGGGCTGCCCGCAACTGCTGGCGCAGCTCCTGAACCTCCCTCTGCAGAGCCTGAACTAAGTCCGCATTGGCGGCGGGTACCTCAGCCCCCGACTGTGCCGCTGGGAGCTCCTCCTGCGCTAGCCCATGAGTATTGAGCGAAGTGCTACCCTCAGCTACAGACTCAGCAACTCCCTGAGAATCTCGCCCCTGGCCTCCACGGCCACGGCGACCACGGCCTCTACCCCTCGGCATGGCTGCTACAGACAGACAACCATCTAATCAAATAAACATAAGCACAACATCATATAAACAAGAACAAAGATCAACCATCATCATAGATATAGTCTTCATCAAATAATCAAGTGCAATGCAATGATGAACCAAAACCCCATCCTATTGTGCAACCAAGTATGCCAAATTTTAAATTACTTATTCCACTTTTGCAAGTTTTAATGTTGCTACCCTATGACAAAGTTTTAGTTAAAACCTAAGCCATGTTTCTAAGTTATTCCACATCACAATTTATTTGTAACCTAAGGTATGACACTAAAAATACACATTCCAAGGACCTACAACCTCGCTCTGATACCAACTGTAACACCCCGGCATCTAGTATGCCCGAATGCTACCAAACATGGACTAAACAACACTTAAAAACCATAAATAAAGATAAATTACAGCAAAGGCACAAATGCTAAAAAAAACTAAAATTTCGGCAGCATCTCCTTTGTTTTAACATGAATTGAAGCAACAACTATATCATAGCAATGTATGGCAATAAATGAGACATCTAAAACAACAATAAATAGTGATATCACAGCAATATAAGTCTAACTTTAAGCATTTAAAGTCTCCATGAGCCAAACGAACAGTAAGGCTCTCAGAACACAGGACTAAACCATAAACCAGTTTGCATCACACTAAATTTATTATCAAAACACCAACTGAATAACTATGGAAACAAATGTGTGACACTACGTGTAGGAGTGTGACTAGTTCCCTTCCCCGCATGCCGGTCTCATGGTACCTAAAACAACAAGAAAGCACAAGCGTGAGTTCAACACTCAGCAAGTATATTGCAATGACCAACAAGAACAATTCAACGTTTTCATCACTACATACCATGATCAATATCATGAACAAGTCATAGTTGCATATACCATATAATACTCATGTCTCAACATCATTGTACTCACTTCATCATCATCATGTATGCAATGCAAATGCTCATATCTCCACGAAGCACATACCGGTATTGCCGAGTGCACACCCGTCGGCGTGCACCCCCTTCCCCTTCCATCCCGTAGATGGAGGGTGCCTACTCTTACTTACTCGCTCCCATGCACACACGTGGATGGGACTACGAGGTAGGTCTTTCGTTTTCACTACGTGTGAACACAGAGGCCCGCATCAGCATGGGACGCCTCTTCCATTATGAATGCACATATGACATAACATGTAAATATTGGTATAAACATTAAATACCACACAATCATACTCAATATTAAATCATGTTCATCATGTCATAGGCAAACATCATTCTTAGCATCATATCATAAAGCAAGTTGTATCCAATCAAATTTAGCAACAATCTAAACGATACCCATTCCAATACACTTGCCTTAACCTCGGACGACGGATTGGCGAGAGGATGAGGGCACTCCCGGGGTCACACCACCTGCACATACATACCACACACTCAAAACGTGACCCCAAAACAGTACGCAAACACTCTTCTACCCCGACATCGCAAACTACTCGCAAAACCCAAAAACAGAGGTTCTGTCCCGGCGGCACAGCAGACTTCAAACGACCATAACTTGAGGTCTAAGACTTCAAATTGATTAAACGAGTACATCCTCGCGTAGCTTAGGAAATTTCCTAACTTTTTCTAATTATATGGAAAAACTGATTCGGAGTCTAAAGTGGTTTAATCTATAGAATACCGTGATTTGTTCCAATCACGTCACAGTTTTTTAACACGTTCCGTAAAATGAGCATAACTTTCAAACGGCAAGGCAGAATTGGACTTTCTTTATACCCACTGAAAGGTATTGAAGTTACCTACAGCTTCTTCAACAGGCGGCCGACCAAATTCCGAATCTAAATTGGCCAAATCTTAAACCCTAGGTCGACTGCTCATGCTGTCCGAAACAGAGAACGTGGCAAACTCTAGATTTCATCTAATCTACCCAATTACAGCACCACCAATTGATCTAAAAACATGATATCAACCTTTAGAACAATACCTAGACCAACCCCAAGGATTCTCGTGGCTATACCTTCGCCCGACGAACGATTCGCGCGATCTCCTTCCTCGCTCCAAATCCAGCGGATCTCCTCGTCGCGGAGCGCTCCAATGGACGGATCTTCGGGGTGGTGAAGTGGAGAGGCTTCCCTAGGGCAGCAAGGGGTGGTGGAGAGGGGAGGAGAGGGGCGCAAGGGGCTAGGGAGGTGGCGGCTAGGAGAGGTGGAGGCAAGGGGTGGAGGGGAGAGTGGGGGGGGCAGCTAGGGTTGCAAGGGGGGGCGCAAGGGGCTAAGGGCTGGCGCAAGCAGCCCCCCTTTGCTGCCCACCTCCCCCCATGGGCCAACGGGCCCCTCTTTTGGCCCAGGTGGGATTCCCCTGTCGGGACCCCGAATTTGCAAATCCGGACCCTCTGTGTATTCAGCACTAGTCCAGGAACGCGCTAGTGCACACAGTCTTAACATCGGTAAATATCACAATCATACCAAACGATACCAATAAAGTACTTTATTTAAATAACCAAACTGGTTACTCGACCTTATGGCCAAGTTACAAAATGTATGCCTCGCAAGGCGAAACTTATTCAGAGAAAAATAATAGCAGAGGAAAATAAGATAACCGTGGCGCCATCCAAGATACCACAGGCAATCGACGGGCTCGCATCCCTAAGTAGACGGATCTTCTTGGAGTTCCTCCTCCAAAGCTGGTGTAATCTCCTCTTCAACTGATATTGTGTTGAGGCAAGGGTGAGTACTTGGTACTCAGCAAGTCATGCACAGGATGCAGGCTAATATACTATATGCATGGCTTGGTACAAAGGAATAGCTTAAGGAATATTTGCAAGATGCAGCATTTGACAAGTAACATAAATAGATTCGAAAGCAGTAGAAACAAGTAAAGCATAAATAACTTTTTAATAAGTTTAATAAACATTTTTCCCCATCCTAAACCATATCTCCATCATCTCCGTTATTAAACCAATCCAACCTTTCAAACCGAAGTTATTTTCAGAAAATCTAACCCTTGACTGTAATTCCCGAGCATTGTCCGATCGTGGACTCGGCTATTTAAATAGATTCTAAACTCTGCAGAGGTTATGCACTTTACCCACAAGATACAAATAAACACCACAAAGGCGAAGTTCAGAACAAAGCCTTCGGAAGCCTCAAACAACACAGTGGTCCTCTCCTGGTTCGTGCTCTACACCATCCCTTCCCTTAGCCAAGGCGAAGTATGGGACCAACACACCGTTAGATGGGTATCTGGCCCACGACCACGATACGCTCCCCGCATAATCACACAAACGGTGTAATTGACACCCTGAGGCTCCACAAGTGAGTCCTTAGCGACTTAGTCAACTAGGGCCGTCCCATTCCAGCCATGTGGTTGCAAGTATGACCCAGTTCAAAGGCTTGCAAGGTTAAGTCCTTAGAGTGACCAGGGCAAGACTACCCGAAGAACCAAATCAACATTCCCAATGCCACAACTGGCCCACCTGATTACTCTTGCCACATGCCCCGGTCGAAAACTGTTTATCAAACCCCAGTTGATTACCATGCACCACGTGCCATCAACATCACATGATACTTTTCCCAAAACAGGTTCAATATATCATTAAGTCAATATTAACATTTGATTGTCCAAAACCATGTCATGAGCACGTAGCAGGTCTAAGCAGTATACTACAACGGTCTAAACCCAGGTTGGCAATTTAATAATGTCCAACTAGTAAACCACAACTAGGGTGACAAGGGTCATGGCACATACTTAAATAATCAAGGTGTCATACAGCAAATTGGTATTTATCTATCCCCCATGTTTAAACAAAGTATCTTTCTAATTGAACTAGCATGCAATAGTTTAAATCAAAATAGATTTCGAAATAGGATCAACATGGTCAAAGCACAACTTGCCTTCAAAAAGCACTTGCTCTTGGTCTTGAGTTGGATCCTGAGTCAACACTTCTCCTTCGAATCCTTCCCAAGACTTCAACGTCTACTCGTAAAGCGTGCAAATAGCAATACACAAATAAACAATAGGCAAAAACATCCCAAAACTCCAAATAAAACCCATAAACAGAGAGAACATAATTTTCTGGATTTTTAGAAACTGGAATCGTCAAATTTGGAGTTAAAAGCATAAAAGTTATGATTTATTAAAGTTTAAATAATCAATTAAATAATATTACAGAGAAAAACTTTAGTCCAAAATTAAATAAAATTCATATTTAGGTAGATCTCAATTTTATACAAATTTAGAAATTTGAATCACTCAAATCGGAGTTGAAGCATAAAAGTTATAAGCGTTTGAAGTTTGAATCTAAATTTGAATCAATATTTCGAATTAATAAATCATTTTCTTTTTCGGAAATTAATTATTGCGTCAGCACGGACACGTGGCAGCCTCTGATTGGTTGGCTGACGTCAACCGGTCCATAGACTCGGTCCACGCTCGGCTTGGGTCCACTGTGGACTCGGTCCACGACTTCACGTGTCGCCGACATGTGGGCCCCTCGGGTGACGCGTCATTCTTGGCGTCGGCGGGACTCGGCCACGGTCTTGACATGTGGGACCTACCGTGACGTCATTCTTGGCGTCGGCGCTGGCCGGGACGGCCGTGACATCTTGAGCCCGCCATGACGTCAGCGTGACGTCATGGTGTGGTTCGGCCGAGCCGCTGACACGCGGGCCCAGCGTGTCAGCGTCGCAGCGTCTGGCCCGACGCGTCGGTCCAACTTCCGACGCGTGGCTCAATCTCGTCCGTTGATTTGAAAATCAACGCGCGGATTAGATCCGGTGTTGACGCGTTTGGGTTAACGCATTGATTTCGGACCGTTGGATCTAGATCCGACGGTGGAGATTGATCTAGGATTTGGAACGGATCTCACCGTGCGATGGCGTGGCGTGATCTCGGCGTTGGATCTTGATCGGACGGCCGAGAGAGCTCGCGGTCCGGCGATGGCTTGCGGCGCGCCGCTCACCGGCGCGAGGACGACGACCTTGCCGACGGCGTTTCGGGCGCGCCCGGCGAGAGATCCTTCGGTGCGTCTCGTCGCGGTGAGTCCGGATCTGGGGTCAACGCGGCAGAGGACGACTGACGGCGATTTTAACGCAGCGAAAACCGCGGCGGAGCGTTACGGCAACTCCGGCGAGCGATTGCGGCTGAACGGTGGCGGCTCCGGCGACGTTGTCTAGGTCTACGGGTGCGCGCTGAAGTCTAGGTCACGACCGTGGTGGCGGCGCATTAAATAGCAGCCTCGGCGTCCGTGAAACGCACGGAGACCGAGGTCGACCACGACGGCGAGTCCGTGGCGGCCGGAGAGAGGTGGCGTGGCACGCGCCGCGGCCGTTGGATCTCGATCCAACGGTGCGCGAGTTTGGATCCGGGTCGGACTCGGGCGAGCTGGCTGGCTCGGGCTCGGTGACGTGGCTCAATCGTGGCCGTTGGATCAAGATCCAACGGTCACGCGGTTAGGGCTCGGCCGAGTGGGTTCGGTCGAGTCACGTGGCTCGGGTCGGACTCGAACTCGAGTCTGACTCGGGCTCGGTCGGATGAACAGTAACCGACTCGGTTTGGATTTCCAGCGATTTAATATTTAAAATAATTCCCAGTAATTCATTTAATTCATTAAAAATAGCAAATGACTCAGAAAAATTCCAGAAAAATTCTGGAAAATATTTTGGATCATTTTGGACTCAAATAAAATATTTCCAACAAAATTTTATTTGCAAAATTAAATTCTTTAATTATTTCAAAATGGAATAAATTCAAATAAATTCCAAATAAATCCAAATAAATTCCAGAAAATTCCAAAAATTCACCAAAGTGTCAAATCACACATGAATTTTAGAAAAGCAAAATTTTGGGATGTTACATCCCCTTAAAGCCCAACTCGCCCCGGAAAGGCCCAAACTCCCGAATTTGGCCCGAAAACACGATTAAACTCCATAGCGTAAAGTTTTTAACCTCCATATTCACATCTTATAATGTTTTGACCTCAACATTCACATTTTATAAGGTTATGACACTCTGTGGTGTCACATCCCTCCCTCATGGGCCCAAATACCTTCCCACTAAAGCCCACGACTCATCCCCTTGGGCCCAAACTCCCCCGGAGATGCCCAAACTCCCGAAATCGGCCTGGAAACGCAATTAAACTTCATAGCGTAAAGTTTTAACCTCCGATTTCACATTTTATAATGTTTAGACCTTCCGTAGTTTCACATAGTATGCCCTGGATGTTACCAAACATAGTAGGAATAGCAACTAAATACCACAATTAAAGACAAATTACAACAAGGGCGCAAATGCTTTAACCGAAATTTCGGCAGCATCTCCTTTGTTTTTCCATGGTTTGAAGCAACAGCAATAATATCACAAGATATAACCTAATGAATGACATCTAAAACAACAATAACGGGAGGTATAACAACAATTTAAGTCCAGAATAATGAATTCATCCATTTCATGAACTAAAACGAAGTGAACGATAGAACCAAGCACACATTAAGGCGTACTACAAGCTTTAGCGCAATAAACTTATTATCACAACTACAAATGGTAAAGTGTAGTTGTCTAAGTGAATGAAGCTATGTGAAGATGTGCCGCTAATCCCTTTTCCCGCATGCCGGTTTCATGGTACCTAAAAACATCATAAAACACAAGCGTGAGTTCATCACTCAGCAAAGTGTATTGCAATGGAAAACAACATCAACATTAATCAATATCATCATTATTACATATCATAACACATCATCATAAGCATCTCATAGTACAACTTCATAAACATCTCATAATCATCTTCATTCATGCAATGCAATGCATTGCACATGTCTCTTTTCTTAGCACATACCGGTATTGCCGAGTGCACACCCGTCGGTGTGCACCCTCTTTCCCCTTCCATCCCGTAGATAGAGGGTGCCAACCCTTACTGACTCACTCCCATACACAACCATGGATGGGACTACGAGGTAGGTCTTTCTTAGTGGCGCGCCGGATTAGTCATAACTTTCACACCGACCTTACCGGATTAGTTATGACTTTCTCACCGTCCTTACCGGATTAGTTATGACTTTCTCACCGTCTTGGCCAGTCCTCATGCCATGAATGCAAGGATTACACTGTTTACCTTTCATCATTCAGGTGTCAAGCACAATATCCTTTTACTCACCATCATCACTTTATCATTCTCATCATCACTACATACTCACCAATTTACCATAAGTGTGAATAAACTTTGTAACTATTCGTAATTCAGCAAATGCATAACCATCTAACAATTCATGTTCACCTATCTCATTCCAAGAATCAAACATGGCAAGCAAACATATCAACGGTTAGCTCGCATCATAACGAAAACATAACGTCATTCAAGTCACAAACATTACAGTACACTTGCCTTCAACCGTGAGCGACAGAGTGGCGATAGGTTGAGGGCACTCCCAGGGTCACACCACCTGCACATAGGTACAATACACTCAAAACTTGCCCACAAAACCGTACGAGAGTGATCATCTACAACGACTTCGCAACCCACTCCTAAAACTCAAAACACAGAGAATCTGTCCCATCGGGACAACGGGCTTCCAATTAGCATAACTTGAGTTCTAAAACTCCAAATCAAGTAAATGAGTACATTTTCTTGTAGCTTAGGAAATTTCTCAACTTTTTCTAGGTATTCATGAAGACTTAATCGGTATCTAAAATTGTCTAATCTACAGTTCAACACTATATGTTCCAATCACATCACAGATTTGACAGTGCTCGGTAAAACAGCCATACTTTTTAAACGGCTAGATGGAATTTAGCGTTCTTGGTGTCTAATTAAATATAATTGAATTACCTACAATTTTCTCAACAGTCGGCCGACCAAAAAATGTCTATAAAATTCCCAAAACTCAAAAGCAAGGAGCTAAGGCTCGAAGACTAACGGCTCTAACGATAACTCATAATCAAAACTTGCCAGAATCTTACTCAACATTGAAACACAAAGCACTATCACAAGGACTCAGAACGTCCCAAGCAATAGGAGAAATTCCCAAACAGACAACGAAGGAAAACGGTCTCACACTCCTCATTCTATGCATTCCTTGGCACTAAAGTGCCCGATTCCTTTAATCGATGCTACTCTCCAGAAGAACACGGCACAAACCTTTAGAACCCACTCCAGCTCCCACGCACAATGTGACACTACAGAATGATGGATTGAAACATTATAGATTTCGGCATTTACAGTACGACTTTATACCCTGTTTTTGGGCCGTTTCTGGGTGTTTGGGCCTTTCCAGGGGAGTTTTGGGCCTTGGGGGACCTAGTTGGGACGAAGGTGGGTGCTCTTGGCCCATGTGGGGGAGTTGGGGGGCAGCACAGCCCGCCCATGCGCCCCCCAAACCCTACCCTTGCACCTCTCCCTCCCCAATCCCACCTCCTAGCCGCCACCCCCCATACTCTCCACTGTGCGCCCCCTCTCCTCCTCCCACCATGCGCCACCCCTCCTCCCTCTCCTCTCCACCCTCCTTGCTGGCCTAGGAGAGCTCCTCTCCTCACCACCCCACTATTCTCTCCCTCGAGAAGCCCCGCGACGAGGAGATCCGACAATTCCGGCGCGAGGAAGTCGATCGGGGGAACCGGGAAGAGAGGAGACTCATCGTTCGTGTTCGTCGGTGAAGGTATGGTCTTGGGAAATCCCTGGGCTTGGTCTAGATGCTGTGGTAGAGGGTGTTTCAATGCTTTTATATCGAGTGATGGTGCTGCGATTGGGTAGATTTGATGAAATCTAGAGTTTGCCATGTTCTCTGTTTCGGCAGATTCTGCACTCGACCTGGGGTTTGAGTTTTTGTGATTTTAATGTTGGATTTTGGTTGGACACCTGTTGAGAAAGTTGTAGGTAACTTCAATACCTTTAATTGGACACTAAGAACGTCCAATTCCGCCCAGCCGTTTGAAAGTTATGGTCGTTTCACCGAACGTGTTCAAATCTGTGACGTAATTGGGACATAACGTAGTGTTTTGAAGATTAGACAATTTTAGAGTCTGAATCAGCTTTTCCCAATACTTAGAAAAAGTTAAGAAATTTTCTAAGCTTCGCTATGATGTACTCGTTTAATCGATTTGGAGATCTAGAGCTAAACTTATGATAATTTGAATTCTGCTGTCCGGGCGGGACAGATTCTCTGTTTTTTCGGTTTTGAAAGTAGTTTGTGAAGTCGGGGTAGACGGGCTTTTGCGTACTATTTTGGGGGCACGTTTTGAGTGTGTGGTATGTTTGTGTAGGTGGTGTGACCCCAGGAGTGCCCTCAACCTCTCGCCAATCCGTCGCCCGATGTTAAGGCATGTGTATTGTAATGGGTAGCGTATTGTAGGTTGCTAATTGTGACTAGGAGCAAATTTCTTACATGATGTGCTATCTTGCCATGATTAAATGTTGTGATATCTTGCCATGATTAGCACTTGCCCATGTTATTATGAAAATGGATTATTATGATGCTATGCCATGTTTATTTCAGTTTGGTACAAGTTGTTTATGTTTATGGCATAATCGCATACATGGCATGTGATTTGGTCCGGTCGGTGAGAAAGTCATAACTAGTCCGGCAAGGTCAGTGAGAAAGTTATGACTAATCCGGAGAGCCAATGAGTAAGTCCTACCTCGTGATTCCATCCACCATGGTGAATGGAAGCGAGGAATAGACACCCTCCATCTACGGGATGGAAGGGGGAAGAGGGTGCACGCCGACGGGTGTGCACTCAGCAATACCGGTATATGCTTCCAGGAGACATGTGCATTGCATTGCATTGCATACATGATGATGATAATGAGTTGTGTACAATGTGCTTTGTCCAGGCTATGTTGTTGTAGATGAGATTATGATTTGATCATGATATTAAAGTATGGTATGTATTGTTGTTGGCCTTGATTTATTCTTTATGATCCATTGCAATATGCTTGCTGAGTGATGAACTCACGCTTGTGTTTTATGTTATTTTTAGGTACCATGAAACCGGCATGTGGGAAGGGGCATTAGCTACACATCCTCACATAGCTCCACACCTATAGGCACATTTACCAATTTGAGTCATGATCATAATAATAGTGCCATGAAACTTGGCGTATGGATTAAATTGTGCGCATGTGTTCCGTATTTGCTTCGTTATATCTTATGGAGTGGTTGGACTTGATATTATGGTCTCGTGATGTTGCTATATCCATATTTATTGCTGGTTTAGATGCCTTATGTTATGATATTACTTGCCCTGTTATTGCTATTGCTTCAATTCATGATAAAACAAAGGAGATGCTGCCGAAATTTTTGGTTTTAGCATTTGTGCTTTTGCTGTAATTTACTTTAATTTGTGGAATTTAGATGTGGTTTAGTGTTTGTTTGGTGACATTCTGGCATAATAGATGCCGGGGTGTTACAGTTGGTATCAGAGCGAGCTGTAGGTCCCAGGAACATGTATTTTAGTGTCATATCCTAGGTTCAACTAAAATGTGATGTGTGATAACCTAGAAACATGGCTTAGGTTATAATTAAAAAAATTTCATAGGTTAGCAACATTAAAATTTGTGCAAGTGGAATAATTAATTTAAAATTTGACACACTCTGATGCACAGTAGGAAAGGGTATGGGTATCGTTGCTTACGCTTAAATGTTGTATTTAAGCTTTGATGTTGAATGCTATACTTGATAATGTATGTTGCTATGTTGTTGAGAGAATTGAATTGAATTGTTCTTGCTATTGTGATAAAGTGGGGTTGTGGTGCCGAAGGGTTTCGGTCACCTTTTGTTCATTGTAAGGGTGCGGTTTGACGGTGTGGCCGGTTAGAGCCATCACCGAAGAACTATTAACCCCTGTGGGAGAAGAGTGCTTACCCTTTCTGTCGTAGATCGGGTAGTTGACTGAAGTCAAATAGAAGAGTTGGTGGTGGATTCCTTCGGATGTTCTTTACCGTTCTAACGATCGGTTTGGTTGGTTTTGTTGGTTTTAGTTGATTGAAATCAAAGGAAAAGTGTCTGGTATTAGATTTCCGTGGATTGATCCTTCGGCGGTTGGTGGTTTTGTCTTCCTTGGTTGAAGACGAAGAAGAAGAGTTTAGTGTTGCGCCTTTTTTGGTCGCCTTTTGGCTTTGACACCGGTTTTGGTTGGTTGCTTTGCAAAGAAAAGTTTAGTTTTGGTTCTTGTGTGTTTCACTCCGAGTTTAAAAGAGGTTACAGAAGTTGGGAGCAAAAATTTTAAGATGTGTCGATTCATGTTTTGTGTCTTTGTTCGTAAAGGTTTACTTGATCGTTTGGTTCCCTCTTGTGGGAGTCTTTAAGATTGAGATGTGTTTTGGAGTCATATCCCATTGCAACTTTGAGAGTCAAGCTTCTTTGTGAGTTTTGGTTGAGTATTAAAAAGAAAATGCTGCAAATAAAGTAAGTATTCATTTGACTGAAATTATTTGTCAAAAGTGAAAATTGTTGTTTAGCATGTTATATAGTATGTTGTGGTTTATGGAAATGATGTACTCCTTAATTAATTTGTGAGTTGAATCAATTAAATGTAATTGTTATCTTTAGCTTAAGAATAAATGAACCTCTAGTGATGTAGAGTACCCCATAGCGAGAATGATTGAATGTGTTAATGTACATGCTTAGAACTTGTAGCTTTATGTTAAAAAAAATGAGGTAGCACGCTGCTTTTACTTAATGAGAAGATGACCATTGATAGTATTTAAAGTTTTAAACCTTGATGCGTAGTGAGAACATTAAGATGATGTAAACTACTATTACTATTAAAGATGTTCTAACTTAATGTGTTAGTAGAGAAATTTAATCATGCCGGCTTATGACCTTAACTTGGAAGTTGATTAGAGTTGCTATTTCTATTGTTGCAAACCATTAGGATATCTGGAAGTACGCAGATGTGTTCCTATAATGCTAGCACCTATGTCAATTGGGAAGATATAGGTTTTGTTGTTGTTTTAAGATCATTGTGCTGGTCTAACTTATTAAATTTATCTTAATAGTTGGGGTATGTTGTGCAGTGACAATTTGTTATGATATATGGATAGTGTAACTAAAAAAACAATGCAAGTGTTATTATGATTAAGCCCATTTATTGATAATTTATGACTTAGTAGTGGTGGTAATTGTGTAGATTACTTGTTGGAAACCATTGTTAAGATAGAGGTTATTGAAACATGTTGTGATGGAGTGAACCATGGATAATTAACATGATGTAGAATTCTATCCTTAATGAATGTATGTCTTAGAATCATAGTTATGAACTGTGTCTCGTACAGGTAATATTTACTTGTTAAAGTCATTTATTGATTGAACAAGTTTCATTTGCCAAGATGTTGATGTATGGATGGTATAAAAAAATTGATAGGTTGATCATGCTTAAGTATCTATTGAAGTACTATGTTTGAAATATAGAATATGTTGTTATATGAGGTGTTGGTTTGTGGGGATCATGATGAGGTAGTCTTGGTTGGATGTCTTATGATAAGCATCATAAACTTTATTTATAAATGTTGGGAAAGGTAATTATAGAAAGAATTTGTAGTGTGGTTTTTGTTAAGTCCTATTGGGCCTTCTCGATGAGTAAATAGTGAATATTGAATGCTTAAATGGTAAGTAGAGTGGAATACAAGATATGGTGGGTTTCATGCTGAGCTGGTGTCTAAAACCTTTTGGACTGGTTTGGTTGTTTGCCATTTTGGTTGAATGCCTTCGGTCAAGGTATTCCTTGTGTTGTGTTTCTGAGTTTCCCTAAAACCCGTAGCGATTGGTGCCAATCTTTGGTTTTTGCTATTTTGTTTAGGTTGTGCTATGAGCATGGATTCACAGCCAAAAGTTTTTGACTGGATCGCGCTCCTTCACATTCACACGGAATGATCTTTGGAATAAATTTTAAAAGGAAGCCGATGGACATAGTGGACTGTGTTGGAAATTCTTGAGATTTAATTTGTAACTCTATTTGACTGGAGCTGGACTTATTTGGAAAGTTTGTGTGGTGTTTGCGAGTGTTTTAAAAGTTGGATTTTATGAATGTTTTATAAGTGATTTGGGTTGGTGAAGTGTTCTCATTTTGGGAAATGAGTCTCCTTTTTCTCCTTGAGAATTGATGTTCTCTTCCAAAATGTTGATTTTGGTTAAAACGCGATGCTTTACAAATTTAGCTTCCAATTGTTGGTATGACACTACGGAATGGTGTGACATTATAAAATGTGGAATTTGAGGTTGAAACCATATGGTATGACGTTTATTTGCGTTTCCGGGCCGATTCCGGGAGTTTGGGCCTAAGGGAAGGGGTCGTGGGCTTTGGTGGGAAGGAGTTTCAGTGCAAATAGGAGTAGGAGACCTAGTTGGGGGCTTCCCCCAGCCCTTATTGCGCCCCACCCTGCTGCCTTGCGCCCTCATGGAAGCCCTAGCCGCCCCCCCACTCTCCCCTCCACCCCTTGCCTCCACCTCTCCTAGCCGCCACCTCCCTAGCCCTTGCGCCCCTCTCCTCCCCTCTCTAGCTCCCTTGATGCCCCTAGGGGAGTTCTCCACCTCAACACCTCGAAGATCCGTCCATTGGAGCGCTCCGCGATGAGGAGATCCGGTGGAATTGAAGCGAGGAAGGAGATCGCGCGAACCGAGAGGAGATCTATTGGTTTTTCGTTCGTCGGGTGAAGGTATGGCCATGGGGATCCTTGGGGTTGGTCTAGGATCTGTTCTAAGGGTCAATATCATATTTTTAGATCAATTAGTGGTGCTAGAATTGAGTAGATTAGATGAAATCTAGAAGTTGCCACGTTCTCTGTTTCGGGCAACATGAGCAGTCGACCTAGGGTTTGGGTTTTCGCCAATTTAGACTCGGAATTTGGTCGGCCTCATGTTGAAGAAGTTGTAGGTAATTTCAATACCTTTCAGTGGGTATAAAGAACGTCCAATTCCGCCCATCTGTTTGAAAGTTATGCTCGTTTTACCGAATGTGTTAAAAACTGTGACGTGATTGGAACCGATTACGGTATTCTGTAGATTAAACCACTTTAGAGTCCGAATCAGTCTTTCTGTATACTTAGAAAAAGTTAGGAAATTTCCTAAGCTATGCGAGGATGTACTCGTTTAATCGATTCGGAGTCTTAGAACCTGAGTTATGCCTTTTGGAAGGCTGTTGTCCCGACGGGACAGAACCTCTGTTTTTGGGTTTTGCGAGTAGTTTGCGATGTCGGGGTAGAAGAGTGTTTGCGTATTGTTTTATGGACATTATTGTGAGTGTGTGGTACCTATGAGCAGGTGGTGTGACCCCGGGAGTGCCTTCTACTTCTCGCCAATCCGTCGTCGTGGTTGAGGCAAGTGTATTGGAATGGGTAGCGGGTTGTAGTTTGCTAGATTGGTTGAGATTGAAATTGAATATATGATATGTTCACATGCCATGCTTTAATGATTACCATTGATATGATGAATATGCTTATTATGTTATGATGCCATGTGTTTATGTACAAGTTATTTATGATGTTGGCATGTTTGCATACTTGGCATGATACATGGCCCGGGCGGTGAGAAAGTCATAACTAGTGCGGGGAAGGTCGGTGAGAAAGTTATGACTATTCCGGAGAGCCAATGAGTAAGTCCTACATCGTGATTCCGTTCACCGCGGTGAATGGAAGCGAGGAGTAGGCACCCTCCATCTTCGGGATGGAAGGGGGGAGAGGGTGCACACTAACGGGTGTGTACTAAACCATACCGGTATGAGTTTCCAGGAGATATGTGCATCGCATTGCATTGCATTATATGAGGATGTTATATGATGATAATATATGATGATGTCAATGATATGCTTACGCTATGAATATGAGATGTGTATGATGTCGTATGTGAAAAGTGGTGATGAAGGTATTAGAATGTATTTTCTTGTTCCATTGCAATATACTTGCTGAGTGATGAACTCACGCTTGTGTTTATGTTGTTTTTCTTAGGTACCATGAAACCGGCATGCGGGAAAGGGAGCTAGTCACACGTCATCACTTAGCATCACACATATAAACAATGACATGTTCCTTCCTTTAATTGTGATGGTTAATTTGTGTGCTTGGTTTCCTCATTTACCTCGTTTGGCTCATGAGATGGTTGGAATCTTTATTCTAGCTCATTTACCTCGTTTGGCTGATGAGATGGTTGGAATCTTTATTCTAGTCTTATACTGCTGCTAGAACCTTTATTATTGATGATTTTGATGTCATTCTTTATACTATACCCTCTGATCATATTGTTGTTGCTTCAATTCATGGAAAAACAAAGGAGATGCTGCCAAAATTTTCGGTATTAGCATTTACTCATTTGCTGTAATTTACCTTAGTTTATGGTATTTAGATGTTGTTTAGCCTATGTTTGGTAGCATTCGGGCATATTAAATGCCGGGGTGTTACAGTTGCTGGGTTATGATATGACATGGTATTTTCCTGTTAATGGTGCTCCCATCATAGTTTTATGATTTAGCGCAATCATAGATGTTAATTGTGTTTCAATATGGTGATACCGAGGAAGAAGTTTTTGTTGAGGAACGCGGTATGCTACTCTAGCACAAATTAAAAAAATTTCTACCGTGCAACCAGAAAGCTACTCGCAAGAATAGGATCATAGATCAATTACCACTAGACGCGCAGTTGCGGAATCCTTCGCGCGTCGATGTAGTGGATCGTTCCCGCTGCAGTCATGGATCGTCCTCGCTTCGCCGTGGATCGTCCTCGCCTCGTCTGGCCGCGGATCGTCCTCGCACGCCGCAGTCGCAGTAGCGTCACCACAGTAGTCCACACGTCCAGGGATGGGACACCGTGCGTCGGTGTGCAAGCACCGGATCGCTCGGCAGCGGCAGCGAGAGGAGGTGGCTAGGGTTTCTGGCGAAACACCTCTAAAACGCACGGGAAAAAGTGTGTGCTGCATCCAGCCTCCTCCCATCCTTATATAGCCACGATGTGAAACCCTAGGCAGTCAGGGCCCATCTACGTGCTAAGCCCATGAGGTCCGTTAATTACGGATCCAATCCAAATTAATGCGTCCCAGCCCGTTAAGTGTGTGACCCTGTAGGTTCATGCGCATTTGGACATGGATTTGGAAGACCCTTTTTCTAATCCAATAGTTGGTAGCGGCTCCTTGCAGAGCGTGCCAACTCCCAAACGCATATGACTAAAGTACTTATGTAATAATCCCTTTGCCAAACTATATGAAGATCGAACTCAAGGCGAGAAGAATGTCATCCTTTGACAGTTCAATCCATCTCTCGTATCCGTGATATATTAATAAGTTGTGATTGACTCCTCAATCACGGCATGGCCATGCACTTCCTTAATAATATCACACGAGTGGTCTAGACATATATGTCCGTTACACCGGAGTGGCAAATCCCATCTTGATCGCTCACTTCCCTCTGCATGTTTCATAGTGAACATGAAAGCTACCTTTATAACTATCCAGTTAGGAAATAGTGTTTGGTAACCCCAAGATAAACTATTACGCATGTAGGAAATATGACAATCTCAGGTCTAAGGATCATACATCTACTATGTATGAGATACACTGATGACACATAAGAATGTAACATTCTCGCAGTGTCTCATTGTGGGTCTACCTAACCCATGTTCTTCAACATGTGTTCACAATGTATTGATGATATCTCCATATCCCATGATCTATGAAACATGATCATCAATCAAAGACATGTCTTTGATCTATTCATCGTTGTCCTATACGATGATATCCGATCAGAGATATTTATCGAATTATATCAATAAGTAAAGAGCTTCATAAACAAGTCACACACTTGTTGATCAAAACAATGATATACATTCATTGGACCAATAATCATATTATTATTCATAAACATAGTCATGTTTCAATCATCCATATGATTGCCTTAAGGGCATAACACTAACAGTTTTTTGGTGAATGACTATTCGGTATTGTTGTTACATGATGAATGAATGGTGAAAAGGAAATATGACATCGTTTATAGATGTTTAATGATAAAGGAGTCGTTGAGCCAGGTCGGTGAGAAAGTCACATATGGATATATGACTAATCCGGAGTGCTCTTGAAAAGCTGCATGCATGTCATGAATCGAGATTTCAATTGCTTTCTAGTACAAAAAGAAAGAATGAATATCTTCTGGTATTTTTGGCTGTGGTATAGGAGATTTGTGTTTCCTTTGCGATTTGGCTTAGGAAAATAAAATGAGTACTCTTTGGTTGTTGCTAATTTCTTTCCAAAGTAGCTTTTAGCGCTTTGGGGTTCGAGTTGTTGTATGTGGATCATTTTGGGTTCATGGGTTATGGTTGAGCTTACTTAATGATTGTACCCTTTGTTCTGATTCTTTGAAAGGAAGAATGTGAGGGCGAGACCTTCTTAGAAAGAGAAATCCAGTGTGGGTTGTTAATGACCTAAGTTATTAGGTGTTGCTAGTAGTGGATCGTAAATAGTTTAAAAGTGAGGAGTAAAGGAAGGTTGTGTATGACTTGATTCAAACCTTCTTGGAAAATTGTGTCATTGATGTGTTCCTCGGTGGGGTTGATTAAATGATTAGTGGACCACTTGGTAGTTGCTAGTAATTGCTTTCCCTTTTCGGAGTGTATTAGATCTTTTTGTCGCCGATCTTTGAGCGAGTTGTGTCAACCGAAGTGGATTGCCCGGTTGCTATTGTTTTTGCTGGTTTTAAAGACCCTGGTTTTAAATTAGGCTTTTCCTTCGGTGGTAGTGGTGGGTATTGGTCTTTTGTAAAAGATCAATCTTTTGCAAGGTTTTAGCCCCAATTGTTCAAGTAATTGGTAGCAGCTGGTAATCTTGGAGTGTAGTGTCTCACTTGGTTCGCGTTGTCTTGATACGATGAACCACAGTCGAGAGGTAGAGGTGTGAAGACACTTTTGTGCGTGGGAGCTGAAGAGGGTTCCAGAGGTTGGTGCCGTGCTCTTCTGGATGTAGCATCGGTTAAAGGGATCGGGCACTTTAGTGCCAAGGAATGCATATAATGAGGAGTGTGAGACCGTTGTCTTTTGTTGTGTTTTTTGGAATTGATCCTATTTATCGGGACGTTCTGAGTCCTTATGTTAGCGCTTTGTGATTCAATGTTGAGTAATATTCTGGCAAGCTTTGATTGTGAGTTATCGTTAGAGCCGTTAGTTTTTGAGCCTTAGCTTCCTTTGATTTGTATGTTTGCGTAGTGGTGTGTCTCGGATTCGGGGTCGAATCCTGTTGAAGGGGGGGAGAATGTGACACTACAGAATGATGGATTGAAACATTATAGATTTTGGCATTTACGGTACGACTTTATACCCTGTTTTTGGGCCATTTCTTGGTGTTTGGGCCTTTCCGGGGGAGTTTTGGGCCGTGGGGGACCTAATTGGGCCTTGGGGGACCTAGTTGGGCCGAAGGTGGGTGCTTTTGGCCCATGTGGGGGAGTTAGGGGGCAGCACACCCTACCCATGCGCCACCCAAACCCTACCCTTGCGCCTCTCCCTCCCCAATCCCCCCTCCTAGCCGCCACCCCCATCCTCTCCACCGTGCGCCCCCTCTCCTCCTCCCCCCATGCGCCACCCCTCCTCCCTCTCCTCTCCACCCGCCTTGCTGGCCTAGGAGAGCTCCTCTCCTCGCCACCCTGCTATTCTCTCCCTCGGGAAGCCCCACGACGAGGAGATCCGACAGTTCCGGCGCGAGGAAGTCGATCGGGGGAACCGGGAGGAGAGGAGACTCATTGTTCGTGTTCGTCGGTGAAGGTATGGTCTTGGGCAATCCCTGGGGATGGTCTAGATGCTGTGGTAGAGGGTGTTTCGATGCTTTTAGATCGAGTGATGGTGCTGCTATTGGGTAGATTTGATGAAATCTAGAGTTTGCCATGTTCTCTGTTTCGGCAGATTGTGCACTCGACCTAGGGTTTGAGTTTTCGCGATTTTAAATTCGGATTTTGGTCAGACACCTATTGAGAAAGTTGTAGGTAACTTCAATACCTTTAATTGGACACCAAGAACATCCAATTCTGCCTAGCCGGTTTGAAAGTTATGGTCGTTTTACCGAACGTGTTCAAATCTGTGACGTAACTGGGATAGAACGTAGTGTTTTGTAGATTAGACAATTTTAGATTCCGAATCAGCTTTTCCCAATACTTAGAAAAAGTTAGGAAATTTCCTAAGCTTCGCGATGATGTACTCGTTTAATCGATTTGGAGACCTAGAGCTCAAGTTATGATAATTTGAAGTTTGCTGTCCGGGCAGGACAGATTCTCTGTTTTTTCGGTTTTGGAAGTAGTTTGTGAAGTCGGGGTAGACAGGCTTTTGCTTACTATTTTGGGGGCACGTTTTGAGTGTGTGGTATGTTTGTGCAGGTGGTGTGACCCCGGGAGTGCCCTCAACCTCTCGCCAATCCGTCGCCCGAGGTTAAGGCAAGTGTATTGTAATGGGTAGCGTATTGTATGTTGCTAATTGTGACTAGGTGCAAATTTCTTACATGATATGCTATCTTGCCATGATTACATGTTGTGATATCTTGCCATGATTAGTGCTTGCCCATGTTATGATGAAAATGGATTATTATGATGCTATGCCAAGTTTATTTCAGTTTGGTACAAGTTGTTTATGTTTATGGCATAATCGCTTACATGGCATGTGATCTGGCCTGGTCGGTGAGAAAGTCATAACTAGTCCGGCAAGGTCGGTGAGAAAGTTATGAATAATCCGGAGAGCCAATGAGTAAGTCCTACCTCGTGATTCCATCCACCGTGGTGAATGGAAGCGAGGAATAGGCACCCTCCATCTACGGGATGGAAGGGGGAAGTGGGTGCATGCCGACGGGTGCGCACTCAGCAATACCGGTATATGCTTCCAGGAGACATGTGCATTGCATATACGATGATGATAATGAGTTGTGTACAATGTGCTTTGTCCAGGCTATGTTGTTGTAGACGAGATTATGATTTGATCATGATATTAAAGTATGGTATGTATTGTTGTTGGCCTTGATTTATTCTTTATGATCCATTGCAATATGCTTGCTGAGTGATGAACTCACTGTAACACCCCGGCATTTAATATGCCCGAATGCTACCAAACATAAGCTAAACAACATCTAAATACCACATTTAAACATAAATTCCAGCAAAGGTACATATGCTAAAAACCGATATTTCGGCAGCATCTCCTTTGTTTTTCCATGAATTAACACAATATCACAATCATGGCAAGCTATAACATGGCACACGACATCTATAACAACAACATAAATGGACATAACATCAAATTACGCCAAAAGTACTACGCTCAACTACTTCATAAACTATAACGAAGCAAATAAGGAATCACTAGCATGCTAAATTAAACCATACATTAAGTTTAAGACACAACTCTTAATATCATGTCTCCAAGTGATTAATTATGGACTATGATGGTGGAGCTACGTGTAGAAGTGTAGCTAGACCCCTTTTTCCCGCATGCCGATCTCAAAGTACCTAAAAAACAACATAAAACACAAGCGTGAGTTCGAAAACTCAGCAAGCATATTGTAATGGACAACAAGATCATTTACAAGACAATGATACCTCACATCACATATAACATCTCATACTTGAGCACATAACCACATCATCATCATTAAATATGTATTGCAATGCAATGCAATGCTCCTGTCTCCTTGGAACCTCATACCGGTATGGGGAGTACACACCCGTCGGTGTGCACCCTTTCCTCCCTTCCATCCCGAAGATGGAGGGTGCCTACTCGCTTCCAAACACCACGTGGATGGAATCACGACATAGGACTTACTCAATGGCGTTCCGGACTAGTCATAACTTTCTCACCGACCTTGCCGGACTAGCTATGACTTTCTCACCGCCCTCGCCCTATCTCATGACATGCGTGCAACTATGCCAATTATCAAATCTCATTTGTACATAAACATATGGCATCTCATCATGACAAATATAGACACATGGCATCGAATCATGATAAGTATAAACACATAGCATCATACCATGACAATCATACTCAATATATCATTGGAAAACAGCAAGCATAGCAAGTGATCATAGCAAGTATTCAATCTTTCATCCAATATCAACAAGCAACCTAAAATCTGCTATACATTACAACACACTTGCCTCAACCGTGGGCGACGGAATTGTGGGAAGTAGAGGGCACCCCCGGGGTCACACCACCTGCACAACGGCATCACATACTCTCAATAATGCCCACAAAACAGCACACAAATCCCCATCTCACCCGACATTGCTCACTACTCGCAAAACCTAAAACAGAGGTTCTGTCCCGGCGGGACAGCAGCCTTGCAAAGGCCATAACTTGAGTTCTGGGACTCCAAATCGAATAAACGAGTACACCGTCGCGAAGCTTAGGAAATTTCCCAACTTTTTCTAGTTATAGGGAAAGACTGATTCGGAATCTAATGTTGTTTAATCTAACGTTGAACACGAACTATCTCAATCTCGTCACAGATTTGACAGCGCTCGGTAAAACAGCCATAACTTCCAAACGGCTGGGCGGAATTTCAATTTCTTTATATGCACGGAAAGATAATGAAATTATCTACAACTTCCTAGAAGTCCGTACGACCAGATTCCAATTCTAAATTGGCGAAAACGCCTGCCCTAGCTCGGGTCCCCAATCTGCCCGAACCAGAAACGTGGCAAAGTTTAGATCTAACCCAAATAACTCCAATCCAGCACTACCAATTGATCTAAAAACCTCATAAACATCCTAAGAACAGTACCTAGATCAAACCCCAGGGTTCCCTTGATCATATCTTTGCCCGACGAACGAATCTCCCATCGATCTCCTCGCTCCTCGCACCTCGCTCCTCGCATGGATCCACGAGGTTGCAGAGGTGGGGAGACCACCCTAGGGCAGCAAGGGGATGGAGGAGAGGTGGAGAGGTGGAGAGGAGAGGCTAGGGGGGCGCAAGAGGGAGAGGGAAGGTGGGGGCGGCTAGGGCTTGGAGGGGTGGAGAGGGGAGAGCAAAGGGGGCGCACCACCCTGTTTGGGCGCAAGGGGCAGGGGTGGGAGCCCTTTTTACCAGCCCCTAGACTGAAACTTAGTCTACTCCAATCCCACCAAAGCCCACCAAGGCCCAAACTCCCCCGGGAAGGCCCAAAACCCCGAAAACGGCCCGGAAACGGCCCGGAAAAGCTATTAACCTCCAATTCCTATGGTTTTAACCTTATTTCCACACCTCATACTGTAATTAACCTTTTCATGCTCAATAAATTAAGGATACGACACTCCGTGGCGACATAACACTTCAAACGGCCCAAAAACGCGAGTAAATCTCAAGCCGAAAGATTTTCTCCTCTAAATTCACACTTTGTAAAGTCACACCAAAACGTAGTGTCACATTCTTCCCCCCTTCAACAGGATTCGACCTCGAATCCGAAGGACACCAAAAACAACAATAAAATCCCCAAGGGACGAAAGGCTCCTCAGCCGCACAAAACAAATCGCACAACGACTAAAAAACGGAACAAACGACAAACGCTTCGCACTTCTATCGCAACCAACCTGACTACCACACTCCATCAAACTCAATCATGACACAAAAACCCATCTCTTCCAATTATTTGACCCTTTTCACAAAGAATCAAAGTTAACTATTGTCATCTACGTACATAGCCTTCATCGACAAAACTTTTCTTTTCTTCCACGAACCACACTACACTTTCATTCTACCCCCCTCCCAGGCAAAACACACACCCAGGGACAACTAGCTACGATAAAGTTCACGACAGATCACTATATTTCAAATTATCATCACTCTTTAACAATCCAACCATACTCTCAACAACGTTTGGACCGACATCACCAACTTCCAACATGACCACCCTTCGAACCACAACCAAAGTTCTACGCCTAGCCCAAGGTAGAGCTGTAAATTTTTACCAAACCTCAACTGGTTCTTTTCCTATGAGGGTCTCGCCCTCACACTTTCTCGCTCAACTACTACCAAACCCAAGAGTAATCCTCCATTATGCTCAACAATTCCATAGACATTTCTATTCACATCTCAAACGAGAATGCCAACAAAGAGCAACTCCCTTTAGTCGAGTGAACCACAATCATCAACTCGAATCCAAAACACATCAAATCACTTGGAACAAAGGTTTGACAACCTCGAAAGATCACTCGATCTCTTTTCCTAAGTCAAGTCGCAAAGGAAAACTCCAATCTCAAATCAATGCAATACAATTCGCATCGGGGAGCACTCAAACAAATAGAGACTCCACACAATTCTCTTGACAAAAGTTCTCAACAACTAAAGACAACTCGACTCGCTTTCACCATAGCCAAACTTTTCATTTTTTTTTCCAAAATCAACATCTTGGAAGAGAACTGCCACAAAAACTCTCGAAGAGAAAGGGAAACTCAAATCCCTTGCATAACACAACCAAAATACCAGCATTTATCCATTCATTCATTTTCATGCTAGAGAGTAATGGAAATCTCGATTCATAACACGAATGCGAATTCTTCAAGAGCACTCCGGATTAGTCATATATCTCTATATGACTTTCTCACCGACCTGGCTCGTCGACTCCTTTATGATTATTTATGCATAATCCAAGTCTCGTTTTCCTTTTTCACCCTCCATACATCATGTAACAACAGTACCGAATAGTCATTCGCCAAATGACTTCTTCCTCGGTATCAAATAATGGTAACACAATTAACATTGAATGTTGCGGAAATTTATGAAGGCTATGACGGCAGCATAATCGACAGTAAAACACCACGTCGTAAAAGAACCCACATCAATTGAAAACTGAACTTGCAAATCATTGCATTTCATTCAAATCCAACAGTTTGGAAGAGAACATCAAAATTTCAAGTCGAGCATCTGCTCCCACAACCATCACAAATTTTCTCAAGAAGAGAGAAACTCATTTCCAAAAGGGGAACACCTCACTAACAAAATCGCCTTGTAAAACATTCATAAAATCCAACTGTTTGAAGCACTCGCAAACATCACACACGTTGTTCAAAATGACTCCAACTCTAGCCAAAAGGAGTTACAAATTAAATCTCAAGAGTTTCCAACACAACCCACTGTATCTACCTGTTTCCTTTAAAATTTGTTCCAAAGATAATCCAGTGTGGACGCGAAGGAACACGATCCAATCAAAACTTTTGGACGTAAACTCAACCGACAACACGAACTAAACAAATTCGCCAAAACCAAAGGTCGACACCAACACTACGAGTTTTAGGAAACTCTGAAACTATAAGAAGCACCTCAACCGAAAACATTCAACCAAGATGGCAACCAATAACATTCATACCACCTATAAGAAGACGACTCGACAATCGAAACTTATTCAGTTAACAAGCGACTTCAACATATTCTTAAGCAGGATCAACGTATCGGTTATATACCAACCATATATCACAATTTTTGTCAATTGAAACTTGTTCAATCTATAAATTGATTTCAACAATTAAGTAATATCTCTACAAGATGAAATTCATAACTAGGATTCCAAGGCATACATTCATTAAGGATAAAACTCTACGAGATAAAATTCGTAAATAGGATTCTAAGATATGCAATCATTAAGATTAAAACCTTGCATCAAGATTATTATCCATTGTTCATCCCATCACAACATGTACTTGACGTAGTACCCCAAATTTACACCTTTTTCTTCTATTGGATCAATAGTTTCCAACAGTTAACCACACTACCAAAGCATCAATGTCATTTATTTGCATAATCATTAATCAACAACTTCGCTTGTAGCTATCCTATACATTGGTTATAACAAAACTTCCACCACACAACATACTCCAACTATTAAATTGGATTTAATAAATTAGATTAGCACAATGTTCTTAACAACCTCGTTAACAAATAGTCTTATGTCTTCTCAATTGATATCAAAACTAGCATTGAAGGGACACAACTGCATACTTCCAAATATACTAGTAGTTTGCAACAACGTAAATAGCAACTCTAATCAACTTCCAAATTAAAGTCACTAGGCAACACAATTAAATTCCTCTACTACTCCATTAAATTAGAACATCTTTAAACAACCAGCAAAGTTTATTTAACGGTAACAACAGTCTACATCATCTTAATGTTTTTAACTACGCATCCGGGTTTAAAACTTTTAAACATGATCGGGGGTCATAAGCACTTTTATAGCAAAGCAACAGATTCCAAGTATGTTCATTAACGTATTCAATCATTCTCGCTAAGAGTAAACTACAACACTAGTAGTCTATATATTCACAAGCTAGAGATATTAATCACATTAAATTGATTCAACTCAAACTTTGACTTAGCAACATATCAATCCATAAACCACATTGTTACCTACTACATAACATGCTTAAACATCAATTCTTACTAGGGACAACCGATTTCAGTCAAAAGACTACTTTCTTTGTTTGCAACATTTTAGTTTTAAAACTCACCCCAAATTCATAAGGAACTTGACTCCCAAAATTGCAGTAAGACAAACCCAAACTTGGTCATGCAAAAGGAATTCTCCAAAACACTTTTATATCTCAAGGACTCCCATAAGGAAAAAGGTTGAAAGACAGTTTTCTCGAAAGGGAACCAAGTGCTCCTTTAACCTTTTCAAATAAAACCTTAACACAAAACCCCTAACCTTCATGACTCAAGAGGGGCTTTCAAAGATGGTTTCTCAAACCAGTAAAATGACGAATTCAAACACCAATTACTACTACAAAGCCACAGAACCTCAGCCTCGACAGTCGAGTCTTCGAACAAAACTCCTTTAGCCTCGGAGAAAGACAACCACAGGAATAAATCGAATGCTTGTTCGTCAAAAAGCAATTAATGTGCATCGAAGCTGGAAAGGCGCCCAAAGAAAGCGCAACACTAGACTCCTCTTCTTCGTCTTCACCCAAGGAAGACAAAACCACACACCATAAGCGGAACGATCCGCGAAAACCCATCACTTTTCATTTGATTCAAATCAAATAAAGCTAAGAAAAGCAACAAACACCGACCGTCAGAACGGCAAGGAACATACGAAGGAAACCACCATTAATTCTTTTTTTTGTCTCCAATCAACTACCCGATCTACAACGGAAAGGGTAAGCGCTCTTCTCCTACAGGGGCTAACAGTTCTTCGGTGATGGCGCTAACCGCCCTGCCGTCAAACCTCGCCCTTACTATTAACGAGAAGAGGTGACCGAAACCCTTCGGTACCACAACCCCACTCTTATCACCACAACATAAATCACTGACATAGCAACATGCATTGTCAGAGGAAACATTCAACATCATAGCTTAAATACAATATTTAAGCGCAAAGCAACGATTCCCATACCCTTTCCTACTGTGCATCCAGTGTGTGTCAAATTTTAGATTAGTTATACCACTTTTGCAAGTTTTAATGTTGCTATCCTATGACAAAGTTTTAAGTATAACCTAAGCCATGTTTCTAGGTTGTTCCACATCAAAATTTTAGTTAACCCTATGGTATTCCACTAAATTCTTACACCACGGACCTGAAGCCCGCTCTGATACCAACTGTAACACCCCGGCATTTAATATGCCCGAATGCTACCAAACATAAGCTAAACAACATCTAAATACCACATTTAAACATAAATTCCAGCAAAGGTACATATGCTAAAAACCGATATTTCGGCAGCATCTCCTTTGTTTTTCCATGAATTAACACAATATCACAATCATGGCAAGCTATAACATGGCACACGACATCTATAACAACAACATAAATGGACATAACATCAAATTACGCCAAAAGTACTACGCTCAACTACTTCATAAACTATAACGAAGCAAATAAGGAATCACTAGCATGCTAAATTAAACCATACATTAAGTTTAAGGCACAACTCTTAATATCATGTCTCCAAGTGATTAATTATGGACTATGATGGTGGAGCTACGTGTAGAAGTGTAGCTAGACCCCTTTTTCCCGCATGCCGATCTCAAAGTACCTAAAAAACAACATAAAACACAAGCGTGAGTTCGAAAACTCAGCAAGCATATTGTAATGGACAACAAAATCATTTACAAGACAATGATACCTCACATCACATATAACATCTCATACTTGAGCACATAACCACATCATCATCATTAAATATGTATTGCAATGCAATGCAATGCAATGCTCCTGTCTCCTTGGAACCTCATACCGGTATGGGGAGTACACACCCGTCGGTGTGCACCCTTTCCTCCCTTCCATCCCGAAGATGGAGGGTGCCTACTCGCTTCCAAACACCACGTGGATGGAATCACGACATAGGACTTACTCAATGGCGTTCCGGACTAGTCATAACTTTCTCCCCGACCTTGCCGGACTAGCTATGACTTTCTCACCGCCCTCGCCCTATCTCATGACATGCGTGCAACTATGCCAATTATCAAATCTCATTTGTACATAAACATATGGCATCTCATCATGACAAATATAGACACATGGCATCGAATCATGATAAGTATAAACACATAGCATCATACCATGACAATCATACTCAATATATCATTGGAAAACAGCAAGCATAGCAAGTGATCATAGCAAGTATTCAATCTTTCATCCAATATCAACAAGCAACCTAAAATCTGCTATACATTACAACACACTTGCCTCAACCGTGGGCGACGGAATTGTGGGAAGTAGAGGGCACCCCCGGGGTCACACCACCTGCACAACGGCATCACATACTCTCAATAATGCCCACAAAACAGCACACAAATCCCCATCTCACCCGACATTGCCCACTACTCGCAAAACCTAAAACAGAGGTTCTGTCCCGGCGGGACAGCAGCCTTGCAAAGGCCATAACTTGAGTTCTGGGACTCCCAATCGAATAAACGAGTACACCGTCGCGAAGCTTAGGAAATTTCCCAACTTTTTCTAGTTATAGGGAAAGACTGATTCGGACTCTAATGTTGTTTAATCTAACGTTGAACACGAACTGTCTCAATCTCGTCACAGATTTGACAGCGCTCGGTAAAACAGCCATAACTTCCAAACGGCTGGGCGGAATTTCAATTTCTTTATCTGCACGGAAAGATAATGAAATTATCTACAACTTCCTAGAAGTCCGTACGACCAGATTCCAATTCTAAATTGGCGAAAACGCCTGCCCTAGCTCGGGTCCCCAATCTGCCCGAACCAGAAACGTGGCAAAGTTTAGATCTAACCCAAATAACTCCAATCCAGCACCACCAATTGATCTAAAAACCTCATAAACATCCTAAGAACAGTACCTAGATCAAACCCCAGGGTTCCCTTGATCATACCTTTGCCCGACGAACGAATCTCCCATCGATCTCCTCGCTCCTCGCTCCTCGCTCCTCGCACCTCTCTCCTCGCACCTCGCTCCTCGCTCCTCGCATGGATCCACGAGGTTGCAGAGGTGGGGAGACCACCCTAGGGCAGCAAGGGGATGGAGGAGAGGTGGAGAGGTGGAGAGGAGAGGCTAGGGGGGGCGCAAGAGGGAGAGGGAAGGTGGGGGCGGCTAGGGCTTGGAGGGGTGGAGAGGGGAGAGCAAAGGGGGCGCACCACCCTGTTTGGGCGCAAGGGGCAGGGGTGGGAGCCCTTTTTACCAGCCCCTAGACTGAAACTTAGTCTAATAAGAGCTCTACTCCAATCCCACCAAAGCCCACCAAGGCCCAAACTCCCCCGGGAAGGCACAAAACCCCGAAAACAGCCCGGAAACGGCCCGAAAAAGCTATTAACCTCCAATTCCTATGGTTTTAACCTTATTTCCACACCTCATACTGTAATTAACCTTTTCATGCTCAATAAATTAAGGATACGACACTCCGTGGCGACATAACACTTCAAACGGCCCAAAAACGCGAGTAAATCTCAAGCCGAAAGATTTTCTCCTCTAAATTCACACTTTGTAAAGTCACACCAAAACGTAGTGTCACACTCACGCTTGTGTTTTATGTTATTTTTAGTTACCATGAAACCGGCATGTGGGAAGGGGCATTAGCTACACATCCTCACGTAGCTCCACACCTATAGGCACATTTACCAATTTGAGTCATGATCATAATAATAGTGCCATGAAACTTGGCGTATGGATTAAATTGTGCGCATGTGTTCCTTATTTGCTTCGTTATATCTTATGGAGTGGTTGGACTTGATATTATAGTCTCATGATGTGGCTATATCCATTTTTATTGCTGGTTTAGATGCCTTATGTTATGATATTACTTGCCCTGTTATTGCTATTGCTTCAATTCATGATAAAATAAAGAAGATGCTTCCGAAATTTTTGGTTTTAGCATTTGTGCTTTTGCTATAATTTACTTTAATTTGTGGAATTTACATGTGTTTTAATCTTTGTTTGGTGACAGTTAGGCATAATAGATGCCGGAGTGTTACACACAAAAGTGTTTCCACTCCTCAACCTCTCTACTGTGGTTCGTCGTATTCCAGACGACGCGAACCAAGTGAGTCACAACGCTCCAAGACTCCCAACTGCTTGAACAATTGGGGTTAAAGCCTAGAAAAAAATTTGATCTTTTACAAAAAGACCAATACCCACCACTACCACCGAAAGGAAAAGCCTACTCTATGACCCGGGTCCTTAAAACCCGCAAAAACAATAGCAACCGAACAATCCACTTCAGTTGACATAACTCGCTCAAAGTTCAGCGACAAAAAGATCCAATACACTTCGAAAAGGAAAAGCAATTACTAGCAACCACCAAGTGGTCCACTAATGATTTAATCAACCCTATCGAGGAACACATCAACGACACAATTCTCCAAGAAGGTTTGAATTGGTTCATACACAACCTTCATTTACTTCTCACTTTTAAACTATTTACGATCAACTACTAGCAACACCTAATAACTTAGGTCATTAACAACCCACACTAGATTTTTCTTTCTAAGGAGGTCTCGCCCTCACACTCTGCCACTCAAAGGACCAGGACAAAGAGTACAATCATTTAAGTAAACTCAACCATAAACCATGGACCCAATTGATCCCCATGCATCACTTTGAATCCAATGCACTAACATTCATTTTAAGCCAACACCCAAAGAACATTCATTTTATTTTCCTAAGGCAAGACGGAAAGGAAACACAAATCTCCTACACCACAACCAAAATACCAGAAATTCTTCCTTCTTTCTTTTCATACTAGAAACAAAATGGACATCTCGATTCATGACATGAATGCAAACTTTTCAAGAGCACTCCGGATTAGTCATATATCCATATATGACTTTCTCACCGACCTGGCTCAACAATGTCATGTTTCCTTCTCACCATTCATTCATCATGTAACAACAATACCGAATAGTCATTCACCAAAAGACTTCTTCCTCGGTATCGCATGATTGAAAATAATCCATATAAACTATGATGGATGCACCGTTAACAGGAAAACACCACGTCGTATCATAACCCACCATCAATTGAAAGCTAAAATTGTAAAACATCGCTTTTCAACCAAAATCAACATTTTGAAAGAGAACATCAATTCTCAAGTCAAACATCTGCACCCACAAACGCCACAAAATATCTCAAAGAGAAAGGGAAACTCATTCCCAAAAGAGAACACTTCACTAACAAAAATCACTAATGGAACATTCTTGAAGTCCACCTTTTTGAATCACACGCAAACACCAGACACATTTTTTTTCCAAATAACTCCAACTCTAGCCAAAACCAGATTGGCACCAATCACTACAAGTTTAGGGAAACTCTGAAACGCAACATAAGGAACACCTTGACCGAAGGCATTCAACCAAAATAGCAAACAACCAAACCAGTCCAAAAGTTTTAAACACAAGCTCAGCATGAATCCCACCATATCTAGTAATCCACTACGCTTACCACTAAAGATTTCCAAATTCACTATTTTACTCAATGAGAAGGCCCATCAGGATTTAGCAAAAACTACATCGCAGATTTTTTTTCTAATTACCTTTTCCAATACTTACAAATAAGATTTATGGTGCTCATCATAAGACATCCATCCAAGACTACGTCAACATGAACCCCACAGACCAACATATCATATAACATCATATTCTATATTTTAAACATAGTATTTCAACAAATACTTTAGCATGTTCAACCTATAAATTTCATACCACCTATGCGTCAACATCTCGATAATCGAAACTTATTAATCAGTAAATGACTTCAACACATAAATGTTATCTCCACAAGACAAAATTCATAAGTAGGTTTCTAAGATATACACTCATTAAGGATAGAGTCCTACATCATGTTAAATATCCAAGGTTCACTCCATCACATCATGTTACAATGTCCTCCATTTTAACAATGGTTTTCAACAATTAATCTAAACAATTACCACCACTATTAGGGCATCATTATCAATAAATGGGCATAATAGTAAAAACAACCGCATTATTTTAGTTACTCTTTCCATATACTATAACAATTTGTCACTACACAACATACTCCAACTATTTAAGATAACTTAATAAGTCAGACCATCCCAATGCTTTTAACAATATCGTTAACAACAAATCCTATGTCTTCTCAATTGACAACTGTGTTAGCAAACATAATAATTCTAGTCAAATATCATTCGCTAGGGTCAATCACCGTCACGATTAAATTGTTCTACTGACCCTATAATAAAAATGTCTTTAACTAACCAACCCATTTACTATTACATCAATAGTAGTTTACATCATTTAATTGTTCTAACTGTGCATCAAGGTTTAAAGCTTTAAACATTATCAATGGTCATGGGCACTTTAAAACAAAGCATCAGATTCTAAGCATGTACATTAACACATTTAATTATTCTTGCTATAGAGTAATCTACAACACTAGAAGTTTATTTAATCTCAAGGTAAAGATAACAATTACATTTATTTGATTCAACTCACAAATTAACTTAGAAGTACATTATCTCCATAAACCACATTGTGACATACTACATAACATGCTAAACAACAATTCTCACTAATGACAAGTGATTTCAGTCAAAAGACTACTTACTTTGTTTGCAACATTATCTTTTTAAATCTCAACAAAAATTCACCAAGAAACTTGACCCTCAAAGTTGCGATGAAACATGACTCGCACTTGATCATGCAAAAGATCTCCAAAACACATTTCAATCTTAAAGACTCCCACAGGAGGGAACCCAAGCGATCAAGTAATCCTTTTCTGACAAAGGCACAAAACATAAATCGACACATCTTAAGTTTTTTTTTGCACACAACTTCAATAACTTCTTTTAAACTCATAGCAAGACACACAAGAACAAAATGATACTTTTCTTTGCAAAGCAACCAGCAAAACCGGTGTCAAAGCAAAAAGGTGACCAAAAAGCCACAACACTAAACTCTTCTTCTTCGTCTTCAACCAAGGAAGACAAAACCACAAACCGCCGAAGGATCAATCCACGAAAATCCAATACCAAACATTTTTCCTTTGATTTCAATCAACTAAAACCAAGAAAACCA
The DNA here is from genome assembly GCA_036346355.1 of Rhipidocladum racemiflorum. Lineage (NCBI taxonomy): Eukaryota > Viridiplantae > Streptophyta > Magnoliopsida > Poales > Poaceae > Rhipidocladum > Rhipidocladum racemiflorum. The sequence goes on along the minus strand of CM070572.1, from coordinate 55,123,513 downwards.
ACCAAAATCGATCGTCAGAACAGTAAAGAAAATCCGAAGGAATCCACTACCAAACTCTTCTATTTGACTCCAGTCACTACCCGAGCTACAGCAGAAAGGACAAGCACTCTCCCCCACGGGAGGTTATTAGTCCTTCGGTGATGGCTCTAACCGGCCACACCATCAGACCCCACCCTTACTATGATCAAAAGGTGATTGAAACCCTTTGGCCCCACAGCCTCACTTAATCACCATAAGAAGAACAACTCAATCAATTATTTCATAAGCATAGCAACATACATTACCGAATGTAGCATTCAACATCAGAGCTTCAATACAACATTTAAGCGTAAAGCAACAATACCCATACCCTTTCCTACCGTGCATGCATGTGTGTCAAATTTTAAATTAGTTATTCCACTTACACAAGTTTTAATGTTGCTATCCTATGACAAAATTTTAAGTACAACCTAAGCCATGTTTCTAGGTTATCCCACATCAAAATTTTAGTTGACCCTATGATACTTCACTAAGTTCATACACCACGGACCTGAAGCACGCTCTGATACCAACTGTAACACCCTGGCACCTAGTATGCCCTGGATGTTACCAAACATAGTAGGAATAGCAACTAAATACCACAATTAAAGACAAATTACAGCAAGGGCGCAAATGCTTTAACTGAAATTTCGGCAACATCTCCTTTATTTTTCCATGGTTTGAAGCAACAACAATAATATCACAAGACATAACATAATGAATGACATCTAAAACAGCAATAATGGGAGGTATAGCAACAATTTAAGTCCAGAATAATGAATTCATCCATTTCATGAACTAAAACGATGGGAACGATAGAACCAAGCACACATTAAGGCGTACTCCAAGCTTTAGCGCAATAAACTTATTATCACAACTACGAATGGTAAAGTGTAGTTGTCTAAGTGAATGAAGCTATGTGAAGATGTGCCGCTAATCCCTTTTCCCGCATGCCAGTTTCATGGTACCTAAAAACATCATAAAACACAAGTGTGAGTTCATCGCTCAGCAAAGTGTATTGCAATGGAATAGAGCATCAACATTAATCAATAGCATCATTATTACATATCATAGCACATCATCATAAGCATCTCATAGTACAACTTCATAAACATCTCATAATCATCTTCATTCATGCAATGCAATGCAATGCACATGTCTCTTTTCTTAGAACATACTGGTATTGCCAAGTGCACACCCGTCGGTGTGCACCCTCTGTGACACTACTGAATGGTGTGACATTATAAATTATGAAATTAGAGAATAAAAACCTCGCGATATGAGGTTAAATTGCGTTTTCGGGCCGTTTTCGGGAATTTGGGCTTTCCCGGGGCGATTTGGGCCTTAGGGGGACCCCACATGGGCCGAAGGTGGATTTTTCCTGCCCATGTGGGGGAGGAGGGCAGCAATATCCCAGCCATGCGCCCCCCACCTCCCTTGTGCGCCCCACCCCCAAACCCTAGCCGCCGCCCCCCTTTCCACCTCCCTCGTGCGCCCCCCTTCCTCCCCCTAGCGCCACCCCCATCCACCCCTAGCCGGCCCTAGGCGAGCTCCACCCCCACCGCTTACTGCCACGCTCTTCCTCGCTATTGCCCTCGCCATTGGGGAGCTCCACAACGATAGGATCCAGCGGGATTGGCGCGTGGAGGAAGATCGGGCGATCAGGAGGAGTTTTCATCGGTTCGTCATTCGTCGAGCTAAGGTATGGTGATGGGACATCTTTGGGGTGGATTAGGTGCTGTGCTAGAGGAGGTTTTGGTGCTATTAGATCAAAAGGTTGTGCTGCAACTAGTTAGAATTGATGAAATCTAGAGTTGTCATGGTGTTCTGTTTCGGGCAGATTGGACGTCCGACATAGGGTTTGAGTTTTCGCAATTTTAGATTCAGAATTTGGTCGTCCGCCTGTTGAGACAGTTGTAGGTTATTTCAATACCTTTATGTGGACACCAAGAACGCGACATTCCGATCAGTCGTTTGAAAGTTATGGCTATTTTACCAAACATGTTCAAAACTGTGACGTGATTGGGACAGATCGTGTTGATCTGTAGATTAGTCAATTTTAGAAACCGAATCAGGATTTTACCAATACTTGGAAAAAGCTAGAAAATTTCCTAAGCTACGAGAAAATGTACTCAATTACTTAATTTGGAGAATTAGAACTCAAGTTATGCTAGTTGGAAGCCCGCTATCCCGTCGGGACAGATTCTCTGTTTTCGGGTTTTAGGTGTAGTTTGCGGAGTCGGGTTAGGGGATCATTCTTGTACTGTTTTGTGGGCATGTTTTGAGTGTGTGGTACCTATGTGCAGGTGGTGTGACCCCGGGAGTGCCCTCAACTTCTTGCCAATCCGTCGCCCACGGTTGAAGGCAAGTGTATTGGAATGGGTTCGGGTTGTATGATTGCTAGACTTGCTTTGGTGCAATATGATTACATGATACGCCAACTTGCCATGATTGATGTTTCCTATGATATGATAAATATGGTTTTATATATTTGTTATGAAATCATTGTATTAAATGTTTATGCGAGATTATACATGTTCATGTCATATGTGCATTCATATTGGAAGAGGCGACCAATTCTGATGCGGGCCTCTGTGTTCACACACAGTGAACACGAAAGACCTACCTTGTAGTCCCATCCATGGTGGTGTATGGGAGCGAGCGTAACACCCCGGCATCTAATATGCCTGAATGCTACCAAACATAAGCTAAACAACATCTAAATACCATGAATTAAGGTAAATTACAGCAAAGGAGTAAATGCTAAAACCCGAGATTTCGACAGCATCTCCTTTGTTTTAACATGATTCGAAGGAGCAACAACAGTATAGCAATAGGGCAATATGAGAGACAACTAAAACAGCAATAATTCAAGACTTAACCACAATATACGTCTATTTTCAAGCATTTAATGTCTCCATGCGCCAAACGAACAATAAAACTCTCATAAAGCAAAGCTAAACCTTAAAGCAATAATCATCACACGCAGTTTATTATCAAAAAAACTAATTGAATGACTTGTGGAATCAAATGAGTGAAACTACGTGTGGAAGTGTGGCTAATTACCTTCCCCGCATGCCGGTCTCATGGTACCTAAAACAACAAGAAAACACAAGCGTGAGTTCAAAACTCAGCAAGCATATTGCAATGGTACAACACGAACAATTACATGGCAATAACATCCCACATCATGTAAACCATCTCATTCATGATCACATATCATTATCATCCTCATTATGTATGCAATGCAATGCTATGCTCATGTCTCATTGGAAACTCATACCGGTATGGTTGAGTACACACCCGTCGGTGTGCACCCTCTCCCCCCTTACATCCCGAAGATGGAGGGTGCCTACTCCTCGCTTCCGTTCACCGCGGTGAATGGAATCACGATGTAGGACTTACTCATTGGCTCTCCGGATTAGTCATAACTTTCTCACTGACCTTCCCCGGACTAGTTATGACTTTCTCACCGCCCGGGCCATGTAACATGCCATGTATGCAAATATGCCAACAACATAATTAACTTGTACATTAACACATGGCATCATAACATAGTAAGCATACTCATCATATCATTGGCAATCATTAAAGCATGGCAAGTGTTCATATCATATATTCAATCTTCATCTAGTCTCAACTTGCAACCTACAAACCGCTATCCATTACAATACACTTGCCTCAACCACGGGCGACGGATTGGCGAGAAGTAGAAGGCCCTCCCGGGGTCACACCACCTGCACATAGGGACCACACACTCACAATCATGCCCACAAAACAGTACGCAAACCCTCATCTACCCCGACATTGCCAACTACTCTCAAAACCCAAAAACAGCAGTTCTGTCCCGTCGGGACAGCAGCCTTCCAAAAGGCATAACTCGGGTTCTAAGACTCCAAATCAATTAAATGAGTACATCCTCGCGTAGCTTACGAAATTTCCCAACTTTTTCTAGGTATAGGAAAAGACTGATTCGGAATCTAAAGTTGTTTAATCTACAAAATACCGTGATCTGTTCCAATCACGTCACAGATTTTAACACGCTCGGTAAAACAGCCATAACTTTCAAACGGCTGGGTGGAATTGGACGTTCTTTATATCCACTGAAAGATAATGAAATTATATACAACTTCTTCAACATCAGTACGACCAGATTCCGATTCTAAATTAGTGAAAACCTAAGCCCTAGGTCGACTGCTCATGTTGCCCGAAACAGAGGACGTGGCAACTTCTAGATTTCATCTAATCTACTCAATTCCAGCACCACCAATTGATCTAAAAACTTTATAATCACCCTTATAACAGTACCTAGACCAACCCCAAGGATTCCCATGGCCATACCTTTGCCCAACGCACGAAAACTGAATGGATCTCCTCCCGGTTCGCTCCTCGCTCCTCGCTCCTCGCTCCAATGGGCGGATCTTCGAGGTGCAGGGGTGGGGAGGCTACCCTTGGGCAGCAAGGGGTGGAGGAGAGGTGGTGGAGAGGTGGGGAGGCAAGGGGGCAAAGGGGAGGGGGCGCACGTCCAAAGGGGGAGGGGGTGCGGCTAGGGCAAGGGGGGTGCTTGTGGGCGCCCAAGGGGAGAGGTGGGGCGTATAAGGGGCAGGGGGAGCCTCTTTTACCAGCCCCAACCAGGTTTCCTAGTCCTAAATGGACTCATACTCCTTCCCACCAAAGCCCACAACGCCTTCTCTTGGGCCGAAACTCCCCCGGAAAGGCCCAAAACCCCGGAAATGGCCCGGAAACGCGATTAAACCTCATAGCGTATGGTTTTAACCTTAATTCCACATTTTATAATGTTTTTGACCTTAACATCCACATTATATAAGGTTACGACACTCCGTGGTGTCACATTCTCCAATTTCACCTTTTATGATGTCTCGACATCCCGTAGTGTCACACTCCCCCCGTTAAATAGGATTCGACCTCGAATCCGAAGGACGCTAAAATCAACAACAAAGTCCCCAAGGGACAAAGGACTTCTTCGCAACATAAAACATTCACACAAAAACTTAAACCTGAACAAACGACAAGCGAGCTCCCAAAACCAACACTTGTGTTGATTTAGCTCAACAGAGTGCAACCTCTCACGATTCCATCTTCACTTCAATTCCCAAATAGACCACGAAAGAAAAACGGTCTCACACTCTTCCATCCATTCCTCATTGGCACTAACGTGCCCGATCCCTTTAATCGAAACTACTCTCCAGAAGGGCACGGTACCAGCCTCTAGAACCCTCTTCATCTCCCACGCACAAACGTGTTTTCACACCTCAACCTCTCTACTGTGGTTCGCCATATTCAAAACGACGACGAACCAAGTGAGACAAATACTCCAAGACCACCACCTATTTGAACAAACGAGGTTAAGACCTTGCAAAGGATTGCTCTTTTACAAAAGACCAATACCCAACACTACCGCCTAAAGGAAAAGGCCCACCTTACAATCAGGGTCCTTAAACTCACAAGAAAATGTAACAACCAAACAAAATCGCTACGGTTAACACAACCTCGTTCAACCTTAGCAACAGAAAGGTCCAATACACTCTGAAAAGGAAAACAATTACTAGCAACCACCAAGTGGTCCGCTAATAATCTAATCAACCCTACCGAGGAACATCTCAACGACACAATTCTCCAAGAAGGTTTGCATTGAGTCAAACACAACCTTCCCCTCAATGGACCACGATAAAGAGTACAATCATTGAGTGAGCTTCAACCAAAATCATGAACCCAATTGGTCCACCTACAACAACTCAACCCCAAAGCGCTAAAACCACATTGGAAAGGATCCGGCAACATCCAAAGAGCACACATTTTAATTTCCTATGCCAAGACACAAAGAAAACGCAAATCCCCTACACCACAACCAACATACCAGAAATTCTTCATTGTTTCTTTTCATACTAGAAAGCAAGGGAAATCTCGTTTCATGACATAAATGCACAATCTTCAGGAGCACTCTGGATTAGTCATATCTCCATATATGACTTTCTCACCGACCTGGCTCAACGACTCTTTAATCATTTAGCATCTAAAAACGATGTCATGCTTACTTTTCACCATTCCTTCATCATGTAACAACACTACCGAAAAGTCATTCACATGACGACTTCTTCCTCGGTATCTCATGAATAAATCTCGAATAACATCGAGATTTGCGCTAATTCATAAAAACTATGACGGCAGCATAGTTAATAGTAAGGCACCACATCATACCAGAATCCCACCAACGATAGAAAGCTAAACTCGCAAAACATCGCGTTTTAACCAAAAATCAACATTTGGAAAAGGACATCGGCTCCAAAGTTAAACATCTGCACCAACAACCGCCATAAATTTTCTCAAAGAGAAAGGGAAACTCATTTTCAAAAGAGAACACTTCACTAACAGCATCGCCGACGAAACATTCACAAAAACCACCTTTTGAAGCACTTGCAAACTCTACATAGATTTTTCCAAATAACTCCAACTCTAGCAAGGAAAAGATTACAAATTAAACCTCGTGAGTTTTCCAACATAACCCTCTATGTCCATTTGTTTCCTTTAAAATTTATTCCAAAGATAATTCAGGGCGAACGCGAAAGGGCGCGATCCACTCAAAAACTTTTGTGGTGTAAATCCATACTCATAGCACCAACTAAACAAATTTGCCAAAACCAAATATTTGCACCAATTTCTATGAGTTTTAGGGAACCTCTGAAACACAGCATATGGAACACCTTGACCGAAAACATTCAACCCACATAGCAAACGACCCAACCAGTTCAAAAGGATTTAAACACCAGCTCAGCATGAATCCCATCATATCTTGTATTCCACTACCCTTACCATTTAAGCATTCAATATTCACTATTTACTCATCGAGAAAGTCCAACCGGATTTAACAAAATTTACATAACAATTTCTTTCTCTAGTTACCATTCCCAACACTTATAATTAAGGTTTATGATGCTTATCAGAAAGACACCCAACCAAGACTACATTGACATGATCCCCACAGATGACTAAATCATATTACTTATTTTTCTAAATTTGAAACATAGTACTTCAACAAATCTTTTAGCAAGATCAACCTATAAATTTCATACCTCCTACATATTCACGTCTCGACAACCGAACCTTATTCAGTTAAACAACGACTTCAACATGTAAATATTATCTCCACAAGGGAAGAATTCGTAAGTGAGACTCTAAGTTATACTTTCATTAAGGATAAGATCATTTATCATGTTAATTATCCAAAGCTCACTCCATCGCAACATGTTAAAAATTTTCCTCTATTTTAACTAGGGTTTTCCAACGAGTAATCTAAACAGTTACCACCACTACTTAGTCATCAATAACAACAAACGGCATAATCATCAACCAACAACATTACTTTTAGCTACCCTATACATAGGTGATAACAAAATTACCACCACACAACATACTCCCACTATTTAAAATAGATTTAATACTAGCATTAACACTGCCTTTAACAACATCATTAAGAATAAGTCTTATGTCTTCTCAATTGATATCAATACTAGCATTGTAGAGACACAACTGCATACTTACAAATATACTAGTATTTTGCAACAACATGAATAGCAACTCTAATCAACTTCCAAGTTAAGGTCACAAGCTAGCATGATCAAATTTCTCTACTAACATGTTTAAATTAGAACATCTTTAAACAACCAGCAAAGTTTCTTTAACAGTAACAGAAGTCTACATCATCTTAATGTTTTAACTATGCATCAGGGTTTAAAACTTTAGACATAATCGGGGATCATAAGCACTTTTAAAGCAAAGCAACCGATTCTAAGCATGTACATTAACACCTTTAATCATTCTCGCTAAGAGTAAACTACAACACTAGTAGTCTATTTATTCTCAAGCTAGAGATAACAACCGCATTGAATTGTTTCAACTCACAAATTAACTTAACAACACATCATTCCATAAACCACATTGTTACCTACTACATAACATGCTAAACAACACTTCTTACTAGGGACAAACGATTTCAGTCAAAAGACTACTTACTTTGTTTGCAGCATTTTAGTTTTAAAACTCATCCCAAATTCATAAGGAAACATGACTCTCAAAATTGCAATGAGACAAACCCAAACTTGGTCATGCAAAGGAATTTTCCAAAACACTTTTAAACCTCAAAGGCTCCCACAAGAGGGAACCACGCGATCAAATAACCTTTGCAAATAAGACCTTAACACCAAACCCTAAATTTTCACGAAACAAGAAGGGTTGTCCAAAGATGATTTCTTAAACCAGTAAAATAACGAAATCAAACACCATTTACTCCTACAAAGCCACAGAACTTCAACCCGGACAACCAAGTCTGGCATAACGCCGCAATAACTCTTTTGACCTTGAAGAAAGACAAACACAGGAATAAATTGAATGCTTCTACCCATAAAGCAATCAACAAACTAAGCATCAAAGCTAGAAAGGCGACCAAAAGAAGCGCAACACTAGACTCTTCTTCTTCGTCTTCAACCAAGGAAGACAAAACCACATACCGCATACGGAATAATCCGCGAAAATCCAAGACCAAACACTTTTCTTTTGATTTCAATCAATTAAAACTAAGAAAACCAACCGAAACCGACCCTTAGAATGGTAAAGAGCATACGAAGGAATCCACCACCAAACTCTTCTATTTGACTCCAGTCAACTACCCGATTTACGACAGAAAGGGTAAGCACTTCTTCTCCTACAGGGGTTAATAGTTCTTCGGTGATGGTGCTAACCGGCCACACCGTCAAACCTCACCCTTATTATCAATAAAGAGAGGTGGCCGAAACCCTTCGGCACCACAACCCCATTTTAACACAATAACACGAACAATTCAATTCAGTTCTCTCATACACATAGCAGCATACTATATCAAATATAGCTGTAACACCCCGACATTTAATATGCCTGAATGCTACCAAACATAAGCTAAACAACATCTAAATACCACAATTAAACATAAATTCCAGCAAAGGCGCACATGCTAAAAACCGAGATTTCGGCAGCATCTCCTTTGTTTTAACATGAATTGAAGGAGCAACAACAGTAACACAAGTTATATCATAATGGAAAGCATCTAAAACAGCAATAATTAACGACTTAGCCACAATGTAAGTCTAGTTCCAAACATATAATGTCTCCAAGAGTCAAACGAACGAAAAGATTCTCATTTAGCAAAGCTAAGCCTTAAAGCAATGATCATCACACGCAATTTATTATCAACACTAATTGAATGACTTGTGAAATCAAAAGAGTGAAGCTACGTGTGGAAGTGTGACTATTTCCCATCCCCGCATGCCGGATTCAATGTACCTAAAAGAAAACAACATAAACACAAGCGTGAGTTCATCACTCAGCAAGCATACTGCAATGGACAACAAGAACAATAACATGGCAATAAAATCTCACATCATGTGTATCATCTCATTCATGAACACTTAATATTATCATCATCATTATGTATGCAATGCAATGCAATGCTCATGTCTCCTTGGAAACTCATACCGTTATGGTTGAGTACACACCCGTCGGTGTGCACCCTCTCCCCCCTTCCATCCTGAAGATGGAGGGTGCCTACTCCTCGCTTCCGTTCACCACAGTGAATGGAATCACGATGTAGGACTTACTCATTGGCTCTCCGGATTAGTCATAACTTTCTCACCGACCTTCCCGGACTAGTTATGACTTTCTCACCGCCCGGGCCATGTAACATGCCATGTATGCAATTATGCCAACATCATATTTAACTCGTACATTAACACATGGCATCATAACATAATAAACATGCTCATCATATCCTTGGCAATCATTAAAACATGGCAAGTGATCATATATCATGTAGTCAATCTCATCTATTCTCAACAAGCAACCTACAAATCGCTATCCATTACAACACACTTGCCTCAACCACGGGCAACGGATTGGCGGGAAGTAGAAGGCACTCCCGGGGTCGCACCACCTGCACATAGGTATCACACACTCACAATCATGTCCACAAAACAGTACGCAAACCCTCATCTACCCCGACATTGCCAACTACTCGCAAAACCTAAAAAGAGAGGTTCTGTCCCGTCGGGACAGCAGCCTTCCAAAAGGCATAACTCGGGTTCTTAGACTCCGAATCAATTAAACGAGTACATCCTCGCGTAGCTTAGGAAATTTCTCAACTTTTTCTAGGTATAGGGAAAGACTGATTCGGACTCTAAAGTTGTTTAATCTACAAAATACCGTGATCTGTTCCAATCACGTCACATATTTTAACACGCTCGGTAAAACATCCATAACTTTCAAACGGCTGGGTGGAATTTAACGTTCTTTATATCCACGGAAAGATAACAAAATTATCTACAACTTCTTCAATGTCCGTATGACCAGATTCTGACTCTAAATTGGCGAAAAACCGAACCCTAGATCGACTGCTCATGCTGCCCGAAACAGAGAACGTGGCAACTTCTAGATCTAATCCAATCTACTCAAATCCAGCACCACCAATTTGTAACACCCTACAAATCTAAACTGTCGTACAAGAAAATTTCGACAGCATCTCCCCTAAAATTAGGACAAAACGGAAGCGACAACAAGATTCATAATAAACATTACAAACAGGAATAACATAAAAGCATCAATACTAGAGATAACAAGTCTAAATCAACCAGAAAACAAACATAAACGTAAAACAGCTCCAAAGAGGACATCAACAGGTCTATGATTAATAAAATTTCAGCAAGCTAATGAATTATTAAATGCACTAGTCCATGTGATTCGTGATGACCCCGGAGGGTTGATTGTGCTACTAAGCCCACCCTTCAAGCTTACGACTCGCGAGAACTACCTGAAAACAACAAAAAAACAAGGGGTGAGATTGGGTAATCTCAGCAAGCGGAACAACTTCTAACAAATAACACAGCCACAGTAAAACTAGCATACCAAATTCCTCATGTCCAATACCACACTGAAAACAACAAAATAACAAGGGGTGAGATTGGGTAATCTCAGCAAGCGGAACAACTTCTAACAAATAACACAGCCACAGTAAAACTAGCATACCAAATTCCTCATGTCCAATACCACATTACAGAGTCCACACAACCTCAGTAGAATGCATATGATTATGCACATGCTTATGCCATGATCCTCCTCACCGTGCCCTTTCTCAGGAACACACGGTGTTGTACTGCAGTCTTGATCGCGCCGTTGGCGTCGACAAACTTCCAATGCATGATTATGCAGTTAATGCTTCATGCATAAATACATTCATAACTTCCCACTCTGAATTCACATGCTTGCATACCATCAAATAACATGGATAAAATGCGAACATCATTGAGATAGAATATCTCAACAATTCATCTTCTTGAGACAACATCTTTCTTCATTCTTACTCATGATTCAAAAGCCAAACAACCACATCACAATGCAGGATAGGATATTGCAATCTCATAAACAAGTAGTTAAACCATGTAGGTGTGCTGCAATTAAGGTTTATATTGAAGACGAAACAAATAGCGAGTTATAGTTTAGCAAGACCGCTACTTCCATGTAGGTGTGCTAGATCTCGATGTTATCTACAACTTTCTAGTTATAGGTTTTGGCAGGAAAAATCGTCTAGGTCACGTAAAACGTGAAACAATCCGCGCTGCACAATCTCCCCTTCCAAAAACAGCACCACGTGAACATCTACCCTTCTCCCCCATCAAGATCCATCCAAACCACTCACCACCAGATCTAATACACTCCTAATCCCTAGGTAGAACAGGGGTAAAAGATTCGGAATTTTACCTTGAGTTCCCCCTTGCGAACCCACGAAGAACACGCGACGATCCCCGGAGCGGAAATCTGTTCGTCCTCCTCGCCTCCACGGATCCTCTTCTCGTTTTCTCCTTCGCGTTTCGCGGTGAATATTGAGCCACCACGCAAGGGGAGGAAGAGGTGGAGTGGGGCGGCTGCTAGGGGGAGAGGGGGAGGTGCCCTAGGGTTTGGGGTGGGGTGGTCGGCCACATGGGGAGGCGCCACCCCTTTAGGGCGAGGTGGGCCGGCCCACTTAGGGCGTGGGGAGGGGGAGGTGGGACAAGAATTCCCGCCCCAGGCCCAAGTTTTCCTCGGCCCACTGTTTCTAGCCCGAATACTCCAAATTTAATATTAATACGCCGCATAAACTTCAATTATTTAATTCCCCAACAATTTCCCTCATTCCTCCCGAAACAAAACCAGGAAAAAGGAACCCTAGAATCGCTCTGACGCTCTAAGGCATCACACAATTGATCTAAAAACTTGATAAACACCCTTAGAACAGTACCTAGACCAACCCCAAGGATTCCCATGGCCATACCTTTGCCCAACGTACGAAAACCCAATAGATCTCCTCCCGGTTCGCGCGATCTCCTTCCTCGCTCCAATCCCGCCGGATCTCCTCGTCGCGGAGCGCTCCAACGGATGGATCTTTGAGGTGTGGAGGTGGAGAACTCCCCTAGGGGTAGCAAGGGAGGAGGAGAGGTGGTGGAGAGGTGGTGGAGCAATGGGGAGCAATGGGGGAGATGGAGGCGCCACAAGGAGGAGGTGGGGAGGTGTGGGGGGCGGCTAGGACTTGTGGGGGCGCAAGGGCAGGGGGTGAATGCCTAAAGGGGCTAGGGGAGGCCCCCAACCAGGTCTCCTACTCCTATTAGGACTCAAACTCCATCCCACCAAAGCCCACGACCCTTTCCTTTAGGCCCAAACTCCCCCGGAAAGGCCCAAAACCCCGGAAACGGCCCGGAAACGCTATTAAGCCTCCTATCATATGGTTTTAACCTCCAATACCATATTTCATAAAGTTTTTGACCTTATCATTCACATTAAATAATGTCACACCATTCCGTAGTGTCACATTCTCCCCCCCCCCTTCAACAGGATTCGACCCCGAATCCGAGACACGCCACTTCGCAAACAATCAAATCAAAGGGAGTTATGGTCCACACCTCAGAACCCGCTTAGAAGCCCCTACGACTTGCACCAGCCAGCACTCAGAGGTAAGGAGCTAAGGATCAAAGACTGACAGCTCTAAAGATAACTCACAATCAAAAACCTGCGAGAACTTTACTCAACATTGAAACACAAAGCACTCAAACAAGGCCTCGGCATGACCCAAGCGATAGGATAAAATCCCAAACAGACCACGCAGGAAAACGGTCTCATACTTCTTGTTCTAAGCATTCCTTGGCACTGAAGTGCCTGATCCCTTTAACTCAGTCTACTCTCCAGAAAAACACGGTACCAACCTCCCTTCTGTGGTTCCTTGTACTCAAGACGACGCGAAGCAGGAGACACACAATGCTCTAATATTACCACAGAACGAACAACCTACTTTAACCAGGATCCGTAAGACTCGCGTAACAGAAACGATCGAACTTTCCCCTGCGGTTTGACACAACTCGCTTCTTGCCCAACGACAAAAGCACCAATACACTTCAAAAGGAAAAACGATCACTAGCAACCACCAAGAGGTCCACTCAAAAAGTAATCAACCCTACTGAGGAACACCTCAACGACACAATTCTCCACGAAGGTTTGCATTGAGTCATACACAACCTTCCACTCAAAGGACCACGATAAAGAGCACAATCATTGAGTGAGCTCAACCAAAACATGAACCCAAGTGGCCCTCATCCAACAACTAAAACCCCCAAAGCGTTAAAACCACTTTAGAAAGGATTCGACAACAACCAGAGAGTATTCATTTTAATTTCCTAAGCCAAAACGCAAAGGAAACACACATCCCTTCACCACAATCAACACCAGAAATTATTCATTATTTTCTTTTCATACTAGAAAGCAAAGGAAATTTCGTTTCATGACATGAATGCACATACTTCAAGAGCACTCCGGAATAGTCATATCTCCATATATGACTTTCTCACCGACCCGGCTCAACGACTCTTTTATCATTTAACATCTATACACGATGTCTTGTTTACTTTTCACCATTCATTCATCATATAACAACAATACCGAAAAGTCATTCACAAAAAGACTTCTTCCTCGGTATCACATGATTGAAATACACTAACACTGACGGTTGCGCTAAATCATATAGACTATGACGGCAACATCGTTAATCAACAAAACACCACATCGTGTGAAAACCCAACATCCATTTAAAACTAACCTTGCAAAACCTCGCAAAATCAAACTCAACCCTTTGGAACAGAACATCGACTCCAAAGTCAAACATCTGCACACACAACCGCCATAAATTTTATCAAAAGAGAGGGAAACTCAATCCCAAAAGAAAACTCTTCACTAACCAAATTCACTTATGAAACATTCATAAAGACCAGACTAGTGAAACATCCGCACACCAGACACATTTTCCAAATGACTCCAACTCTAGCCAAACAGAGTTACACATCAAGGGCTTAACTCAAAAGTTTCCAACACAACCCTTTATAACCATCTGCTTCCTTTTAAAATTAATTCCAAAGATAATTCAGTGCGAACGCGAAAGGGCGCGATCGACTCAAAAACTTTTGGGGTGTAAATCCATACTCATAGCACCTACTAAACAAATTAGTCAAAACCAAATATTTGCACCAATTTCTACGAGTTTTAGGGAAACTCTGAAACACAGCATATGGAACATCTTAACACGAAAACCCTTCAACCAAAATGATAAACAACCAAACCAGTCCAAAAGCTTTTGAACACAAGCTCAGCAAAAAGAACCATCTCTAGTACTCCACTACGCTTTCCATTAAAGACTTCAATAATCACTATTTACTCCCTGAGAAGCCCCAACACAATTAAACCAAAAGCTTCACAACAAATTCTTCCTCTAGTTACCATTCCCAACACTTTTAATTAGGGTTTACGTTGCTTATCAAAAAGGCACCCAACCAAGACTATATTGACATGATCCCCACGGATCACCGAATCATAATACTTCTTATTCTAAATTTGAAACATAGTACTTTGTAACACCCCAAAATTTTGCTTTTCTTAATTTCATGTGTGATTTGGCACTTTGGTGAATTTTTGGAAATTTCTGGAATTTATTTGGATTTATTTGGAATTTATTTGAATTTATTCCATTTTGAAATAATTAAAGAATTAAACTTTGCAAATAAAATTTTGTTGGAAATATTTTATTTGAGTCCAAAATGATCCAAAGTATTTTCCAGAATTTTTCTGGAATTTTTTCTAAGTCTTTTACTATTTTTAATGAATTAAATGAATTTCGGGAATTATTTTAATTATTAAATCGCTGGAAAATGCGAGTGGGTTTGCACTGTTCATCCGATCGAGCCGCACCCGAAGTCGGACTCGAGTCCGACCGAGCCACCGAAGCCTGGTCGAACCCAACCCTAACCCAAGTTGATCCCGACCGTTGGATCGAGATCCAACGGTCCTGATTGATCGCAGCCAGTTCGAAAGCCGAGATCGACCGGACCCGTCGCGCGCGGCGATCGTGGCCATTGATCGCGCCACGTGGACGGTCGACCGTCGTCGTCCCCGTCGGATCCGAGCCGGACTCCGCCGCCGCGCCCGCCGCCGTGGAAAACTAGGTTTCCGTGTCCCGCGCGGAAGCCGACGCTATTTAATGCCGGATCACGCCCGAGGATCGCTCGACCTTGCGCAGCCCATCGCCTAGCTCACCGAGCCTCAGCCGCCGTAGATCCGCCGGAATCGCTCGCCGTAGTTGAGCGCCACCGCCGCGGTTTTTGCCTCGTCTCGCCGCCGTCCGCCGTCTTTCGCCGAGTTGGAGCCGATTCCGAGTCCTCAAGTCAAGGCGCACTGCGGTACCTCTCACTCCGTCGGAGAAACCCGGCGCCGTCGGGCTCGTCGTAAATCTCTGTCTCCGGTTCTTTGCAGCTCCGCCGCGTCGCCATCGACCTCGCGAGCTCTGTGCGCCGTCCGATCTTGATCGTGCGGTTGAGGTGAGTTCACGTGTTTCCAAACCCGATTAGATCTGGACCGTTGGATCAAGATCCAACGGCCCACGATCGCCACGTGCCGTAGTAGTGTTAATGTAGGATTAGATCTGGACCGTCCGATCTAGATCGAACGGCCCACGATCATCGAGTAGTTTTCAACGTGTTAACCCTGGATCTAATCGCGGCCGTTGATTTTCAAATCAACGGACACGATCGTGCCACGTGTCTGGGAAGCCGAGCCGCCGCGCCCACGCGCGCGTGTGTGGTCACTGACACGCTGGGCCCGCGTGTCAGCGGCTTAGCCGTAACTGCACCATGACGTCACCCATGACGTCATCGGTGGGTCCCACCTGTCAGCACCGTGGGCTGAGCCCCGCTGACGTCAGCGATGACGTCACCCGAGTGGTCCCACATGTCAGTCTCACGTGGAGCCGTGGACCGAGTCCACGGTAGACCCGAGCTGAGCGTGGACCGAGTCCATGGACCGGCTGACGTCAGCCGACCAATCCAGTGCTGACACGTGTCCAGGCTGACGCAATAATTAATTTTCGAAAAGAGAAAATGAATTATTAATTCGAAATAATGATTTCAGATTTTGTTTCAAACTTCAAACGCTTATAACTTTTGCGTTTCAACTCCGATTTGAGTGATTCAAATTTCTAAATTTGTATAAAATTGAGATCTACCTAAATATGAATTTTAATTAATTTTTGGACTAAATTTTTTCTCTGTAAAATTATTTAATTGATTATTTAAACTTTAAATAATCATAACTTTTGCGTTTTAACTCCAAATTTGACGATTCCAGTTTCTAAAAATTCATAAAATTATGTTCTCTCTGTTTATGGATTTTATTTGGATGTTTGGACACTTTTTGCCTATTGTTTATTCATGTATTGCTATTTGCACGCTTTACGAGTAGACGTTGAAGTGCCGGAAGGATTCGAAGGCGAAGTATTAACTCAGGATCCAACTCAAGACCAAGAACAAGTACTTTTTGAAGGCAAGTTGTGCTTTGACCATGTTGATCCTATTTCGAAATCTATTTTGATTTAACCTATTGCATGCTAGTTCAATTAGAAAATACTTTATTTAAACATGGGGGTTAGATAAATACCAATTTGCTGTATGACACCTTGATTACTTAAGTATGTGCCATGACCCCTTGTCACCCTAGTTGTGGTTTACTAGTTGGACATTATTAACTTGCCAACATGGGTTTAGACCGTTGTAGTAAACTGCTTAGACCTGCTACGTGCTCATGACATGATTTTGGACAAACAAATGTTAATATTGACTTAATGATATATTGAACCTGTTTTGGAAAGGTATCATGTGATGTTGATGGCACGTGGTGCATGGTAATCAACTGGGGTTTGATAAACGATTTCGGCCAGGGGCATGTGGCAAGAGTAAACAGGTGGGCCAGTTGTGGCATTGGGAGTGTTGATTTGGTTCTTCGGGTAGTCTTGCCCTGGTCATCCTAAGGACTTAACCTTGCAAGCCTTTGAACTGGGTCTAACGTGCAACCACATGTCTGTAATGGGACGGACCTAGTTGACTAAGTTGCTAATAACGCACTGTGGGACCTCGGGAGGTCAACTACACCCTTTGTGTAAGTTGTGCGGGAGCGCGTCTGGGCCGAGGCCAGTACCCATCTAACGGTTGATTGGCCTAGACTTCGCCTTAGCTAAGGGAAGGGTTAGTGCGCAATAACCGGGAGGACCACTTGTATTGTTAGAAGTTTCCGAAAGACTTTGTTACTGAACTTCGCCTTTGTGGTGTTTGACTGTATCTTGTGGGTAAAGTGCATAACCTCTGCAGAGTATAGAATCTATTCGAATAGCCGTGTCCGCGGTATTGGACATCGCTCGGGAATTACAGTCAAGGGTTAGATTTTCTGAAAATAACTTGGTTTTGAAAGGTTGGGTTGGATAAATGATGACGTTGATGGAAATGTGGTTTAGGATGGGAAGATGGTTGTTAAATTTCTTGAAAAGTTACCTATGCTACACTTGTTTCTACTGCTTTCGAATCTACTTATGTTACTTGTCAAATGTTGTTTACTGCAAATATACCTTGAGCTATTACTTTGTACCAAGCCATGCATATAGTATATTAGCTTGCATTCTGTGCATGACTTGCTGAGTACCAAGTACTCACCCTTGCCACCCTACACACCAGTTGAAGAAGAGAATACACCAGCTTTGGAGGAGGAGCTCCAAGAGAATCCGTCTACTTAGGGAAGCGAGCCCAGTCAGTTGCCTGTGGTATACTGGATGGCGCCACGATGTTACCTTCTTTGATTTTTCCGCTGCTACTATTTCTCTCTTAATAAGTTTCGCCCTGCGAGGCATACATTTGTAACTTGGCCATAAGGTCAGGTAACCAGTTTGCTTAATTAAATAAAAGTACTTTGATAGTATCGAATGGTATGATTGTGATATTTACCGATGTTAAGACTGTGTGCACTAGCGCGTTCCTGGACTAGTGTTGAATACACAGAGGGTCCGGATTTGCAAATTCGGGGTCCCGACATACTTCAACAAATCTTTCAGCAAGATCAACATATAAATTTCATACCTTCTATATATTCACGTCTCGACAACCGAACCTTATTCAGTTAAACAACGACTTCAACATGTAAATATTATCTCCACAGGGAAGAATTCGTAAGTGAGACTCTAAGTTATACTTTCATTAAGGATAAGACCATTTATCATATTAATTATCCAAAGCTCACTCCATCGCAACATGTTAACATTTTCCTCTATTTAACCATGATTTTCCAACGAGTAATCTAAACAGTTACCACCACTACTTAGTCATCAATAACAACAATGGGCATGTTCATCAACCAACAACATTACTTTTAGCTACCCTATACATAAGTGATAACAAATTACCACCACACAACATACTCCCATTATTTAAAATAGATTGAATACTAGCATTAACACAGCCCTTAACAACATCATTAACATCATGTCTTATGTCTTCTCAATTTATATCAATACTAGCATTGAAGGGACACGACTGTATACCAACTGTATACTTCCAAATATACTAGTAGTTTGCAACAATGTAAATACCAACTCTAATCAACTTCCAAATTAAAGTCACTAGGCAACACGATTAAATTCCTCTTTTACTCCATTAGATTAGAACATCTTTAAACAACCAAAGAAAGTTTCTTTAACTTGATAACAATGATCCACATCATCTTAATGTTTTTAACTAGGCATCAGGGTTTAAAACTTTTAAACATTATCAGGGGTCATAAGCACTTTTATAACAAAGCAACAGATTCTAAGCATGTACATTAACACATTTAATCATTCTCGCTAAGAGTAAACTACAACACTAGTAGTCTATTTATTCTCAAGCTAGAGATATTAATCACATTGAATTGTTTCAACTCACAAATTAACTTAACAATTCGTCATCCCAAAAACCATATTGGTACATGCTACAAAACATGCTAAACAACAATTCTTACTAGGGACAAACGATTTCGGTCAAAAGATTACTTACTTTGTTTGCAACATTTTAGTTTTAAAGCTCATCCCGAGTTCATAAGGAAACTTGACTCTCAAAATTGCAATGAGGCAAACCCAAACTTGGTCATGCAAAGGAATTCTCCAAAACACTTTTCAATCTCAAAGACTCCCACAGGAGGGAACCAACCGATCAAATAAACCTTTGCAAATAAAACCTTAACACCAAACCCCAATCTTTCACGAAACAAGAAGGGTTTTTCAAGGATGATTTCTTAAACCAGTAAAATAACAAAATCAAACACCACTTACTCCTACAAAGCCACTGAACTTCAGCCCTGACAGCCAGTGCGGCACAACTCCGCAATAACTCCTTTAACCTCGGAGAAAGGCAAACCCAGGAATAAATTGAATGCTTCTTCCCCATAAAGCAATCAACAAAGTAGGCATCAAAACTGGAAAGGCAACCAAAGGAAGCGCAACACTAGACTCTTCTTCTTCGTCTTCACCAAAGGAAGACAAAACCACAAACCGCCTATGGATCAAACCGCGAAAAACCAATACCAAACACTTTTCTTTTGGTTTCTATCAACTAAAACCAAGAAAACCAACCAAGACCGACCACAGAACGATAAAGAACATACGAAGGAATCCACCACCAAACTCTTCTATTTGACTCCAGTCATGTAACACCCCATAAATCTAAACTGTTGTACAAGAACAGATCGACAGCATTTCCCCTAAAACAGGATAGTACGGAAGCAATTCGAATAGGAATAATATCACGACATCAAAACTAGAGACAACGAGTCTAATTCAACTAGGTATTAACCATAAATAAAACACATCTATAAAGGGACAACCATAAACGAGAACAAGTTTAAAGGGAACAACAATAGGTCTAAATGAAATAAAATTGCATCCAACTAATGAATTATTTAAAACACTAGATCATGTGAGTCGTGATGACAACAGAAAATTTATTGTGTTGCTAGCCCACCCTTCATGCTTACGACTCACGTGCGCTACTTGAAAACATCAAAATAGCAAGTAGTGAGATTGGGTAATCTCAGCAAACGGAACAACTAATACAAATAAAACATTCACCATATATCTATCATTCCACATTCCTCATATACAATACCACATCAAAGAGTCCACATTCCTCATATACAATACCACATCAAAGTGTCCACACCACTTCAGTAAAATGCATATAATTGATGCACATGCTTATGCCATGTTCCTCCTCACCGTGCCCTTTCTCAAGAACACACGGTGTTGTACTGCACTTGATCGCGCCAAGGCGTCGACAAACTTCCAATGCATGATTATGTAGTTAATGCTTCATGCATGAATTCATTCATAACTCCTCCCACTGAGTCCACATGTTTGCATATCATCATATAGCATGGATAGAAAACAAATATCATAGAGATGAAATGTTTAGACAATTCATCCGGTAAACAACATCCTTCTTCACCTTACCTCAAAGCAAGTGATTAAACCATGTATGATTGCTGTAATTGGAGTTTATAATGAAGGCGAAGCAAACAACAATGTATAGCTTAACAATACAACTACTTCCACTTGCCTTAACCGACGTGGACGATGAACCTAGTTACGCCCAGCAGTGGCACCACCTGAACAAACATTATTTCAGTACATAGCGACATCACAATTCATCACACAATTCAAACACACGCTTCCTACTCCTCGTTCCCATTTAAACGCCAAAAACCCCCATCTGTCCGAATCGAACAGCAGCACCCTCTCTTCCCAATTTCGTATCTTTTTTTCTACTATTCACAAAAATACAAAAAAATTATAGTAGCTATATATTGACGAGATCTACAACTTTCATGAAGGTCACAAATTTCAATTCCACTGTTAAATATGCCTAAACAACCGTCCAACACAGTGGACGAAATCTGTTTCCAGATTCTGTTCGTCATCTTCCAACAGCGATAACTCTCAGACCGACGCCCCAAAAATTCTGACAAAATTACAGAAGCTAGGTCTCGACGTTATCTACAACTTTCTAGTTATAGGTTTTGGCAGGAAAAATGATCTATGCCACGTAAAACACGAAACAATCCGCGCTGCACAATCTTCCCTTCCAAAAACAGCACCACGTGAACATCTACCCTTCTCCCCCATCAAGATCCATCCAAACCACTCACCACCAGATCTAATACACTCCTAATACCTAGGTAGAACAGGGGTAAAATATTGGGAATTTTACCTTGAGTTCCCCCTTGCGAACCCACGAAGAACGCGCGACGATCCCCGTAACGGAAATCTGTTCGTCCTCCTCGCCTCCACGGATCCTCTTCTCGTTTTCTCCTTCGCATTTCGTGGTGGATCTTGAGCCACCACGCAGGAGAGGAAGAGGAGGGGGTGCGGCTGCTAGGAGGGAGGAAGGGAGGTGCCTTAGGGTTTGGGGGGAGGGGGCGCCACTTAAAGGGGGCGGTGGCCGGCCCACCAAGGCATGGGGAGGAGAGGGGGAAAAAGGAATTCCCGGCCCAGGCTCAGGTTGCCTCAGCCCAGCGGAAACTAGCCCAAAACTCCAATTTGTAATATTAAATTGCCGCATAATCTTCAATTATTTCATTCCCCGATAAAACCCTCTTTCTTTCCGGAACAACCAAGAAAGAAAACCCTATGATCGCTCTCAAATTCTAGGGCATCACAATCTCCCCACCTTAAAAGGATTCGTCCCCGAATCTAAGACACACCAAAAACAATAACAAAGTCCCCAAGGGACAAAAGACTTCTTTGCAACACAAAACATTCACACAAAGACTCAAACCGGAATAAACAACAAGCGAGTTCTCAAAACCAACACTAGCGAGAAAATGTTGATTTAGCTCAACAGAGTGCAACCTCTCACGGTTCCACCTTCACTTCAATTCCCAAATAGACCATGAAAGAAAACGGTCTCACACTCCTTATTCCAACCACTCTCCAGAAGAAAACGGTACCAGTCTCTAGAACCCTCTTCATCTCCCACGCACAAACGTATTTTCACACCACAACCCCTCTACTGTGGTTCGCCGTATTCAAGACGACGACAAACCAGGTGAGACATACACTCCAAGACCACCAGCTATTTGAACAAACGAGGTTAGAACCTTGCAAAAAAATTGATCGTCAACAAAAAACCAATACCCAACACTACCACCAAAAGGAAAGGCCTACTTTACAACCAGGGTCCTTAAACCCGCAAGAGACAGTAACAACCGAACAAAATCGCTATGGTTGACACAACCTCGCTCAACCTCAGCGACAGAAAGGTCCAATACACTCTGAAAAGGAAAAACAATTACTAGCAACCACCAAGTGGTCCACTAATAATTTAAACAGCCCCACCTAGGTACACATCAATGACCCAATTCTCCAAGAAGGTTTGGATTGAGTCATACACAACCTTCCTTTACTCTTCACTTTTAAACTGTTTACGATCATCTACTAGCAACATCTAATATCTTAGGTCATTACCAACCCACACTAAATTCCTCTTTCTTAGAAGGTTTCGCCCTCGCATTCTTCCTTTCAAAGAATCAGAACCAAGGGTGTAACACCCCATAAATCTAAACTGTTGTACAAGAACAGATCGACAGCATTTCCCCTAAAACAGGATAGTACGGAAGCAATTCGAATAGGAATAATATCACGACATCAAAACTAGAGACAACGAGTCTAATTCAACCAGGTATTAACCATAAATAAAACACATCTATAAAGGGACAACCATAAACGAGAACAAGTTTAAAGGGAACAACAATAGGTCTAAATGAAATAAAATTGCATCCAACTAATGAATTATTTAAAACACTAGATCATGTGAGTCGTGATGACAACAGAAAATTTATTGTGTAGCTAGCCCACCATTCATGCTTACGACTCACGTGCGCTACCTGAAAACATCAAAACAGCAAGTAGTGAGATTAGGTAATCTCAGCAAACGGAACAACTAATACAAATAAAACATCCACCATATATCTATCATTCCACATTCCTCATATACAATACCACATCAAAGAGTCCACATTCCTCATATAAAATACCACATCAAAGAGTCCACACCACTTTAGTAAAATGCATAAGATTGATGCACATGCTTATGCCATGTTCCTCCTCACCGTGCCCTTTCTCAGGAACACACGGTGTTGTATCTGCATGATCGCGCCGCCAAGGCGTCGACAAACTTCCAATGCATGATTATGCAGTTAATGCTTCATGCATGAATTCATTCATAACTCCTCCCACTGAGTCCACATGTTTGCATATCATCATATAGCATGGATAGAAAACAAATATCATAGAGATGAAATATTTAGACAATTCATCCGGTAAACAACATCCTTCTTCACCTTACCTCAAAGCAAGTGATTAAACCATGTATGATTGCTGTAATTGGAGTTTATAATGAAGGCGAAGCAAACAACAATGTATAGCTTAACAATACAACTACTTCCACTTGCCTTTACCGACGTGGACGATGAACCTAGTTACGCCCAGCAGTGGCACCACCTGAACAAATATTATTTCAGTACATAGCGACATCACAATTCATCACACAATTCAAACACACGCTTCTTACTCCCCGTTCCCATTTAAACGCCAAAAACCCCCATCTGTCCGAATCGAACAGCAGCACCCTCTCTTCCCAATTTCGTATCTTTTTTCTACTGTTCACAAAAATACAAAAAAATTACAGTAGCTATATATTGACGAGATCTACAACTTTCATGAAGGTCACAAATTTCAATTCCACTGTTAAATATGCCTAAACAACCGTCCAACACAGTGGACGAAATCTGTTTCCAGATTCTGTTCGTCATCTTCCAACAGCGATAACTCTCAGACCGACGCTCCAAAAATTCTGAAAAAATTACATAAGCTAGGTATCGACGTTATCTACAACTTTCTAGTTATAGGTTTTGGCAGGAAAAATCATCTATGCCACGTAAAACGCGAAACAATCCGCGCTGCACAATCTTCCCTTCAAAAACAGCACCACGTGAACATCTACCCTTCTCCCCCATCAAGATCCATCCAAACCACTCACCACCAGATCTAATACACTCCTAATCCCTAGGTAGAACAGGGGTAAAAGATTGGGAATTTTACCTTGAGTTCCCCCTTGCGAACCCACGAAGAACGCGCGACGATCCCCGTAACGGAAATCTGTTCGTCCTCCTCGCCTCCACGGATCCTCTTCTCGTTTTCTCCTTCGCGTTTCGTGGTGGATCTTGAGTCACCACGCAGGGGAGGAAGAGGAGGGGGTGCGGCTGCTAGGAGGGAGGAAGGGAGGCGCCTTAGGGTTTGGGGGGAGGGGGCGCCACTTAAAGGGGGAGGTGGGCCGGCCCACCATGGCATGGGGAGGAGAGGGGGAAAAAGGAATTCCCGGCCCAGGCCCAGGTTGCCTCAGCCCAGCGGAAACTAGCCCAAAACTCCAATTTTTAATATTAAATTGCCGCATAATCTTCAATTATTTCATTCCCCGATAAAACCCTCTTTCTTTCCGGAACAACCAAGAAAGAAAACCCTAGGATCGCTCTCAAATTCTAGGGCATCACAAGTCAACTACCCGATCTACGACAGAAAGGGTAAGCACTCTTCTCCTATAGGGATTAATAGTTCTTCGGTGACGGCGCTAACCGGCCACACCGTCAAACCTCACCCTTACTATGAACAAAAAGAGGTGACTGAAATCCTTCGGCACCACAACCCACTATATCACAAATAACAAGAACAATTCAATCATTTATCTCATAGACATAGCAACATGCTTAAATACAACATTTAAGCGTAAAGGAACGATACCCATACCCTTTCCTACTGTGCATCCAGTGTGTGTCAAATTTTAGATTAGTTATACCACTTTTGCAAGTTTTAATGTTGCTATCCTATGACAAAATTTTAGTTAAGACCTAAGCAATGTTTCTAAGTTATTCCACATCACATTTTAGTTGTACCCTATAGCATGACACTAAAAAAAATTCACATTCCAAGGACCTACAGCCCGCTCTGATACCAACTGTAACACCCCGACATTTAATATGCCTGAATGCTACCAAACATAAGCTAAACAACATCTAAATACCACAATTAAACATAAATTCCAGCAAAGGCGCACATGCTAAAAACCGAGATTTCGGCAGCATCTCCTTTGTTTTAACATGAATTGAAGGAGCAACAACAGTAACACAAGTTATATCATAATGGAAAGCATCTAAAACAGCAATAATTAACGACTTAGCAACAATGTAAGTCTAGTTCCAAACATATAATGTCTCCAAGAGTCAAACGAACGAAAAGATTCTCATTTAGCAAAGCTAAGCCTTAAAGCAATGATCATCACACGCAATTTATTATCAACACTAATTGAATGACTTGTGAAATCAAAAGAGTGAAGCTACGTGTGGAAGTGTGACTATTTCCCTTCCCCGCATGCCGGATTCATGGTACCTAAAAGAAAACAACATAAACACAAGTGTGAGTTCATCACTCAGCAAGCATATTGCAATGGACAACAAGAACAATAACATGGCAATAAAATCTCACATCATGTGTATCATCTCATTCATGAACACTTAATATTATCATCATCATTATGTATGCAATGCAATGCAATGCAATGCTCACGTCTCCTTGGAAACTCATACCGGTATGGTTGAGTACACACCCGTCGGTGTGCACCCTCTCCCCCCTTCCATCCCGAAGATGGAGGGTGCCTACTCCTCGCTTCCGTTCACCACAGTGAATGGAATCACGATGTAGGACTTACTCATTGGCTCTCCGGATTAGTCATAACTTTCTCATCGACCTTCCCGGACTAGTTATGACTTTCTCACCGCCCGGGCCATGTAACATGCCATGTATGCAATTATGCCAACATCATATTTAACTCGTACATTAACACATGGCATCATAACATAATAAACATGCTCATCATATCCTTGGCAATCATTAAAACATGGCAAGTGATCATATATCATGTAGTCAATCTCATCTATTCTCAACAAGCAACCTACAAATCGCTATCCATTACAACACACTTGCCTCAACCACGGGCAACGGATTGGCGGGAAGTAGAAGGCACTCCCGGGGTCGCACCACCTGCACATAGGTATCACACACTCACAATCATGTCCACAAAACAGTACGCAAACCCTCATCTATCCCGACATTGCCAACTACTCGCAAAACCTAAAAACAGAGGTTCTGTCCCGTCGGGACAGCAGCCTTCCAAAAGGCATAACTTGGGTTCTAAGACTCCGAATCAATTAAACGAGTACATCCTCGCGTAGCTTAGGAAATTTCCCAACTTTTTCTAGGTATAGGGAAAGACTGATTCGGACTCTAAAGTCGTGTAATCTACAAAATACCGTGATCTATTCCAATCACGTCACAGATTTTAACACGCTCGGTAAAACAGCCATAACTTTCAAACGGCTGGGCGGAATTTAATGTTCTTTATATCCACGGAAAGATAACGAAATTATCTACAACTTCTTAAATGTCCGTACGACCAGATTCCGAGTCTAACTTGGCAAAAAACCGAACCCTAGGTCGACTGCTCATGCTGCCCGAAACAGAGAACGTTGCAACTTCTAGATCTAATCCAATCTACTCAAATCCAGCACCACCAATTGATCTAAAAACTTGATAAACACCCTTAGAACAGTACCTAGACCAACCCCAAGGATTCCCATGGCCATACCTTTTTCCAACGTACGAAAACCCAATAGATCTCCTCCCGGTTCGCGCGATCTCCTTCCTCGGTCCAATCCCGCCGGATCTCCTCATCGCGGAGCGCTCCAACGGATGGATCTTTGAGGTGTGGACGTGGAGAACTCCCCTAGGGGCAGTAAGGGAGGAGGAGAGGTGGTGGAGAGGTGGTGGAGCAATGGGGAGCAATGGGGGAGGTGGAGGCTCCACAAGGAGGAGGTGGGGAGGTGTGGGGGGCAGCTAGGACTTGTGGGGACGCAAGGGCAGGGGGTGAACACCTAAAGGGGCAGGGGGAGGCCCCCAACCAGGTTTCCTACTCCTATTAGGTCTCAAACTCCATCCCACCAATGCCCACAACCCTTTCCTTTAGGCCCAAACTCCCCCGGAAAGGCCCAAACCCCGGAAACGGCCCGAAAACGGCCCGGAAACGCTATTATGCCTCCTATCATATGGTTTTAACCTCCAATACCATATTTCATAAAGTTTTTGACCTTATCATTCACATTAAATAATGTCACACCATTCCGTAGTGTCACAATAGCATTTAGCAACAAGGCTTAAATACAACATTTAAGCGTAAACAACGACACCCATACCCTTCCTACTGTACATCCATGTGTGTCAAATTTTAGATTAGTTATACCACTTTTGCAAGTTTTAATGTTGCTATCCTATGACAAAATTTTAGTTAAGACCTAAGCCATGTTTCTAAGTTATTCCACATCACATTTTAGTTGTACCCTATAGCATGACACTAAAATACACATTCCAAGGACCTACAGCCCGCTCTGATACTAACTGTAACACCCAGACATCTAATATGCCTGAATGCTACCAAACATAAGCTAAACAACATCTAAATACCATGAATTAAGGTAAATTACAGCAAAGGAGTAAATGCTAAAACCCGAGATTTCGGCAACATCTCCTTTGTTTTAACATGATTTGAAGGAGCAACAACAGTATAGCAATAAGGCAATATGAGAGACAACTAAAACAGCAATAATTCAAGACTTAACCACAATATACGTCTATTTTCAAGCATTTAATGTCTCCATGCGCCAAACGAACAATAAAACTCTCATAAAGCAAAGCTAAACCTTAAAGCAATAATCATCACACGCAGTTTATTATCAAAAAAACTAATTGAATGACTTGTGGAATCAAATGAGTGAAGCTACGTGTGGAAGTGTGGCTAATTCCCTTCCCCGCATGCCGGTCTCATGGTACCTAAAACAAACAAGAAAACACAAGCGTGAGTTCAAAACTCAGCAAGCATATTGCAATGGTACAACACGAACAATTACATGGTAATAACATCCCACATCATGTAAACCATCTCATTCATGATCACATGTCATTATCATCCTCATTATGTATGCAATGCGATGCTATGCTCATGTCTCCTTGGAAACTCATACCGGTATGGTTGAGTACACACCCGTCGGTGTGCACCCTCTCCCCCCTTCCATCCCGAAGATGGAGGGTGCCTACTCCTCGCTTCCGTTCACTGCGGTGAATGGAATCACGATGTAGGACTTACTCATTGGCTCTCCGAATTAGTCATAACTTTCTCACCGACCTTCCCCAGACTAGTTATAACTTTCTCACCGCCCGGGCCATGTAACATGCCATGTATGCAATTATGCAAATATGCCAACAACATAATTAACTTGTACATTAACACATGGCATCATAACATAGTAAGCATACTCATCATATCATTGGCAATCATTAAAGCATGGCAAGTGTTCATATCATATATTCAATCTTCATCTAGTCTCAACTAGCAACCTACAAAACGCTATCCATTACAATACACTTGCCTCAACCACGGGCGACGGATTGGCGATAAGTAGAAGGCCCTCCCGGGGTCACACCACCTGCACATAGGGACCACACACTCACAATCATGCCCACAAAACAGTACGCAAACCCTCATCTACCCCGACATTGCCAACTACTCGCAAAACCCAAAAACAGCGGTTTTGTCGCGTCGGGACAGCAGCCTTCCAAAAGGCATAACTCGGGTTCTAAAACTCCAAATCAATTAAACGAGTACATCCTCGCGTAGCTTAGGAAATTTCCCAACTTTTTCTAGGTATAAGGACAGACTGATTCGGAAGCTAAAGTTGTTTAATTTACAAAATACCGTGATCTGTTCCAATCACGTCACAGATTTTAACACGCTCGGTAAAACAGCCATAACTTTCAAACGGCTGGGTGGAATTGGACGTTCTTTATATCCACTGAAAGTTAATGCAATTATCTACAACTTCTTCAACATCCGTACGACCAGATTCCAATTCTAAATTGGCGAAAACCTAAGCCCTAGGTCGACTGCTCATGCTGCCCGAAACACAGGACGTGGCAACTTCTAGATTTCATCTAATCTACTCAATTCCAGCACCACCAATTGATCTAAAAACTTGATAATCACCCTCAGAACAGTACCTAGACCAACCCCAAGGATTCCCATGGCCATACCTTTGCCCAACGCACGAAAACTGAATGGATCTCCTCCCGGTTCGCTCCTCGCTCCTCGCTCCAATGGGCGGATCTTCGAGGTGCAGGGGTGGGGAGGCTACCCTTGGGCAGCAAGGGGTGGAGGAGAGGTGGTGGAGAGGTGGGGAGGCAAGGGGGCAAAGGGGAGGGGGCGCACGTCCAAAGGGGGAGGGGGTGCGGCTAGGGCAAGGGGGGTGCTTATGGGTGCCCAAGGGGAGAGGTGGGGCGCATAAGGGGCAGGGGGAGCCCCTTTTACCAGCCCCAACCAGGTTTCCTAGTCCTAAATGGACTCATACTCCTTCCCACCAAAGCCCACAACCCCTTCTCTTGGGCCCAAACTCCCCCGGAAAGGCCCAAAACCCCTAAATGGCTTAAAACGCGATTAAACCTCATAGCGTATGGTTTTAACCTTAATTCCACATTTTATAATGTTTTTGACCTTAACATCCACATTATATAAGGTTACGACACTCCGTGGTGTCACATTCTCCAATTTCACCTTTTACGATGTCTCGACATCCCGTAGTGTCACAGCGAGTCAGTAAGAGTAGGCACCCTCCATCTACGGGATGGAAGGGGAAGAGGGTGCACACCGACGGGTGTGCACTCGGCAATACTGGTTACATGGATAATGATGTTATGAGATGATTACCATGCGAATGTGAAATACTTACAATGTCAATTATGAGATGTACACATGGTGTTATTGAAATATGTTCCTTTGATTCATTGCAATACACTTTGCTGAGTGATGAACTCACGCTTGTGTTTATGATGTTTTTAGGTACCATGACACCGGCATGCGGGAAGGGGGCTTAGCGGCACTTCATCACATAATTTCCGCACAATTAGACAATATTTACTTTTCGCAGTTGTGATAATAAATTTAGTGTGATGAGACTAGGATTATGATCTGTTCGTGTGCTTGTTTATATCCATTACTTCGTTTTAGTTCATGAAATGGTTAAATTCGTTATCCTAGACTTAAATTGCTACTATGTCACCTGTTATTGCTGTTTTAGATGCTTTCCATTATGATATATCTTGAGATATTCTTGTTGTTGCTCCGTACCATGGAAAAACAAAGGAGATGCTGCCGAAATTCTCGGTTTAGCATTTGCGCTCTTGTTGTAATTTATCTTAATTTATGGTATTTAGATGCTTCTTATGTTATATTTGGTGACATCCAGGGCATACTAGATGCCGGGGTGTTACACCCTCTTTCCCCTTCCATCCTGTAGATGGAGGGTGCCTACTCTTACTGACTCGCTCCCATACACAACCATGGATGGGACTACGAGGTAGGTCTTTCTCAGTGGCACGCCGGATTAGTGATAACTTTCTCACTAACCTTACCGGATTAGTTATGACTTTCTCACCGTCCTGGCCAGTCCTCATGCCATGAATGCAAGGATTACACTGTTTACCTTTCATCATTCAGGTGTCAAGCACAATATCCTTTTACTCACCATCATCACTTTATCATTCACATCATCACTACATACTCACCAATTTACCATAAACGTGAATAAACTTTGCAACCATTCGTAATTCAACAAATGCATAACCATTTAACAATTCATGTTCACTTATCTCATTCCAAGAATCAAACATGGCAAGAAAACATATCAACGGTTACCTCGCATCATAACAAAAACATAAGGCCACTCAAGTCACAAACATTACAATACACTTGGCTTCAACCGTGAGCGACGGAGTGGTGAGAGGTTGAGGGTACTCCCGGGGTCACACAACCTTCACATATGTACAATACACTCAAAACTTGCCCACAAAACCGTACGAGAGCGATCATCTACAACGACTTCGCAACCCACTCCTAAAACCCAAAAACAGAGAATCTGTCCCATCGGGACAGCGGGCTTCCAATTAGCATAACTTGAGTTCTAAAACTCCAAATCAAGTAAACAAGTACATTTTCTCGAAGCTTAGTAAATTTCCCAACTTTTTCTAGGTATTCGCGAAGACTGAATCGGCCTCTAAAATTGTCTACTCTACAGTTGAACACGATCTGTTCCAATGACATCACAGATTTGATAGTGCTGGGCAAAACAGCCATAACTTTTAAAAGTCTAGACGAAATTTAGCGTTCTTGGTGTCCAATTAAAGGTAATTGCATTACCTACAATTTTCTCAACATCCGACCGACCAGAAAACTCCTCTAAAATTCCTAAAACTCATGCCCTAAGTTGGGGTTCAAATCTGCCCGAGGACAGAATGTGGGACAGAATTGCGTTCTCCCTAAAGACATCTAACCGCAGCATCTAAAAATGGGTTTTGGGCATGGATTCTTCCATCTAACAGCACCTAGACCACCCCAAAAGAAACACAAACCCTTACCTCATCTTGGAGAATCGAAGAACTGACGAAAACCTTCATTCTCCCGGCCGCTCCTTCCTTCGGATCCGTAGCGAATCGCTGGAGGTCTCCGGACGGACGATCCTCCACGCAGGATAGCGATGATAACTGGGGAACGGGGAGGAGAGGGCTGCACCAATGGAGAAGGGGGCGCCCAAGGGGGAGGGGTGGTGGCGGCTAGGGTTGGGAGGTGAAGGGGAGGCGCATGGGGAAGTGGGGGGTGGCGGCTAGGGGTGGAGGGGGAAGTGGGAGGCGCCCAAGGCTAGGGTGGTGCAAGGAACCCTAGGATGGCAGGATCCCCCCCCCCACATGGGCCAAAAAAAACCCCACCGACGGCCCATGTAATTCCCCCAAGGCCCAAACTAGCTCCCGCAAGGCCCAAACTCCCGCGGAGAGGCCCAAACACCCGGAAAAGCCCAAAAACAAGGTATAAACTCGTACCGTAAATGCCAAAATCTATAATGTCACATTCCATAATGTTATAGGTAGTATAGCATCATTTCTCCCCAAAAAAATGTGCGGCAAGGGTTAATACCACTATCGGTCGAGTACAAAACGATTTGGCGCCCCATCAGTTAAGTAACACCTAGAGACTCCCTGGCTAGCAACGTGCTCTTGAGCTCGAGCTCACCCGCGATGCGCGGGTTCAAGCTCCCGCTCGCGCACGCTAGGTCTTTTTATTTTTAACAATTTGTACTCCGGTTGGTGTTAGAAACCTGTAGTATATACGTCTCTACTACCGGTTGTTGTATCGAACCGATAGTATAGCGTCATTTCCCCCAAAAAAATGCGCGGCAAGGGTTAATACCACTGCCGGTTGGTATGAGCAACCGGTAGTATAGGTATTCTCTACTACCGGTTCATATGTCAAACCGGTAGTATAGGTTTCTCTACTACCGATGGGTGTATAGAACCGGTAGTGATAGGTCAATTCCCGTCCAAAACACGCGCGGGCTAGGGACTTAACCCTATTCTCTCCAAAACTTCTGTCTCCCGAAACCCTAAGCGTCGTCACCGTCTCCGCCTCTAACAACCCTGTGCATCGACGCCGTCTCCGCCACAGTGCCGTCGGCCATCCTCCACCGCGCCGTTGTCCTCCTCCTCTACGAGGTCGGCGCCGCCCCCTTCCCCCTTGTCTTCCCCAAGCATGGCGCCGCCCCCCCACGCAGCAGTCGGCTGCTCCTCCTCCTTTCCCTTCCTGGCTGGCGTCCTCCTCCCCTTGAAGCAGCAGCAAGTAACCAATCTATTCATCATCTGCTATGCCCAACCATTCCACAATACATTAGTGTAACCAATCCCTAATAAAGCAGTAGCAACTAAAGCAAAGATTCTTGCAACATTAAATACATCTATATTGTAATGATGTAGCGTTGTAGTGTTATCATGCTTATTGCGAGATTTGGTCACATCAACAAACCTACAAAGTGCATTTTAAGTAAATATTTAGGGAGGGTACATTATATTATATAGTATAATGCAAACATAGATTTGTGAATTATGATGTAATGTATATTCAAAATTCAGTATTTGGGGAGGGTAACAAACCTGTGATATAAGAATCTTAAGAACACCTGCAGCATTGTGATATGTGCTTGTGATTTGTACTTGTATCTCTTTGCCTACTGAGTGGATGTCCGCTTTTTAGGGAAGGTGCTGCCGAAATTCGTAGTGAATTTCAGAGTAAGTTTAGAGTTGATCTTCCGTGTCTAGTTTGTTTTTGGTAGGTTTTGATGACACTCGGGGCACAGTGGGTGCTTTAATTTTTTTTGAATTTGGTCCGATAAATCATGTTTATTCTAGTGCAAAATGATGTCAACTAGGACCAGTATAAGGTTAATCAATGCAAATAGGGCAAATGCCTCTTGGAAGTTCCTTTTGGAAATGTTATCCACATGCAATTGGTATTCAACTAGGACCGAACTCGGTTATATGAGCTTATTGTATAATTGGGTTGTGTTCATGTATACTCTTATGTCACTATAGGAATCTTAATTCTGAAATTACTAGTCCAAAAACAATATTATCCACATCGTTGGGGTTACCACTTTATATCCCTTGCCTTTCTGGACATCGTTCAAATTACTAGTATCCTTTTTTCTCTCATCCATATGGAAGCTTATTGTCTTTCTGGTATGGACTTAATCCTTTCGTATGCATCGGCTATGCATTCGAAAGAATTAAGTTGATTCCAGAAAAGACAAAGCAATAAGATTCCACATGGGTGACAGCAAAATCCAGGAATATCGTGTAGGAAAATTGAACATTTATTTCCGTGCATTGCAATATCAGCCTATCAAGGATGGCATCCTTCGAGAAGAATGAACAATTTCTATTCGACCAGATCACGCAAGGTAGCACTAAGGCCGCCAAAGCCGTTTACACTCAGGCCGGGACGGCCGTCGAAGCCGTTGACATTGAGGCCGGTGAGGCCGCTCAAGCTGTTGACACTGAGGCCGGGATGGCCGCCGACGGCGTTAGCACTGAGGTAATTCATATGAATACATATGTTGGTTACCCTTTGATGCTTGTCGAACATTCTGATCCGTTTCTTCTTTATCGTATTTTAAGCCTGGTAGTTCAAGCAGCCAAGTGAAAACACGAGGTCCTAACAAGAAGCTGGCGATAAAACATGTGATCACTGAAATCAACACTGAAGGGATGCCTATTGCACCGGAGTCAGCGTTGGGTCCATACAACAACGCCTGCGGGTACCATGTCAGGGATCACGTGCCGATTAGCATAAGGAAATGGAGTGGCAACGACGCGGTCTCTGACGCTACGAAGAACATGCTCTGGGCTGATATGAAAGAGATGTTCACCTTCCCTGAAGGGTCCAAAGAGCTCGTGAAGAAGTACACTTTGAAGTAAATGGCAATCCATTTTCAGACTTGGAAGAAGTATTTGAACTCCACCTATGTGCAGAAGGGCCGCACGCCTGACTTCGATCGTTTCCAAAAGTTGGCAGATCACTGGGAAGCATTTGTGGGTTATAAGCAATCGGAAGAAGGCCAAGCTTTGAGTGCAAAGAACAAGGTGAATGCCGGGAAGAAGCGATAGCACCACCACCATGGCAGTGGTGGTTACATGAAGAAGATACCAAAATGACACAAGAGGGAAGATGAACTGATATAGAATGGTATCATACCCGTAACGCAAGACTGGCCCGAACGATCGAAGCATAGGTACTTTGCCCACGAGGGAACCCTTCGAGATGACGGTGACTTGGTGTATACCGAGGAAGTGCAAGAAGTAGCCATAAGGCTTGTAGAAGCCCTCGAGTAGTCTTCCCAAGGCTCCTTCAGGCCAGATAGGGAGAAAGACGAGCTAAGAAGGGCCTTACAAAACCCTAAGCACCCTAGACGAACACGAGGTGTGGGCATGGTTCCATGGAAGTAAGGCTTCCCTCACGATGAAAGTTATAGGAGTCAGAAGAGAAGCAAAGCCCAAAAAGAACAAAGGTATCGTCCATTGGAAGAACACGTAGCTGCACAACAGGCAAGCATAGAGGAAGAAGTCAAACAACAAGTGCAGCTAGCCATTATAAAGATGCAGGCCCCTCCTAGTAATCCTGAAGCCATCATCAGCCCCTCCGGGCGGCGGAGCAGCTGCGCTTCCACTGGGCCTATAACACCCCGTCACTTAGTATGCCACGGATGTCACCAAACAGGGTAGAACAGCAACCAAATATCATAATTAAGAACAACTTACAGCAAGGGCGCAAATGTTTTAAACTAAATTTCGGCAACATCTCCTTTGTTTTTCCATGGTTTGAAGCAACAGTAACAATATCACAAGCAATAACATAGTGAATGACATCTAATCAGCAATAACAGGAGGTATAGCAACAATTTAAGTCCAGAATAATGACTTCAAATGTTTCATGAACCAAAACGAAGTGAACACTAAATCCAAGCACAAATTATAGCATGAACCAAATATAGCACATTAAAATGAACAACACAACTGCGAATGGGAGTGTGGAGTTGTCTAAGTGAATGAATCTAAGTGTAGGCATGGCACTAACTCCCTTTCCCGCATGCCGAGTTCATAGTACCTAAAAACAACATAAACACAAGCGTGAGTTCATCACTCAGCAAATTGTATAGCAATGGGATAAAGCAAAACAGTTTCCAATAACACCATCACTACATCTAATAATCAACAATATAAGCATCCCATAATTCATCTCATAGACATCTCATTAACATCATCACTCATGCAATGCAATGCACATGTCTCTTTGCTTAGCACATACTGGTATTGCCGAGTGCACACCCGTCGGTGTGCACCCTCTTTCCCCTTACATCCCGTGGAGGGTTCCTACACTTACTGACTCGCTCCCACACACAACCGTGGATGGGACTACGAGGTAGGACTTTCATGTTCACTACGTGTGAACACAGAGGCCCGCATCAGAATGGGTCACGTCTTCCATTATGCATGCACATATGACATAAACATGAATAACATGTAATTCAACTCAATTTAACAACTGCATAGCCATTTAACAATTCATACTCATCTTGTCACATGCAAGAATCGAGCAAGGCATCTTATCATAAAACATGGATAAATTTGATCATTGCAAAACATTACGGCTCCCTAAGCCATAACCACTACTATACACTTGCCTCAACCACGTGCGACGGAGTGGCGAGATGAGGAAGGCACTCCCGGGGTCACGCCACCTGCACATAGGTACAATAAACTCAAAATAATCCCACAAAATAGAATAGGAACTATCGGCTACAACGATTTGCAACCCACTCCTAAAACCCGAAAAACAGAGAAACTATCCAACAGGACAACGGGCTTCCAATGGGCATAACTTGAGTTCTACAACTCTAAATCAGGTAAACGAGTATATTTTCTTGAATATTAGGAGATTTCCCGACTTTTTCTAAGTATTCTCGAAGACTGAATCGGCCTCTAAAATCCTCTAATCTACAGTTAAACACAATATGTCCCAATCACGACACAGATTGGACAGCATTCGGTAAAACAGCCATAACTTTTAAACAGATGGACAGAATTTAACGCTCTTGGTGTCCAATTAAAGGTAATTGAATTGCCTACAACTTTCGCAAAATCTAGATACCCAAAAGAGGAATCTAACATGCCCAAAACTCAAGCCCTAGGTTGGCGTCCAATCTGCCCGAGACAGATCACCACAACAATTCTAGTTTTCAACAACACTAACTAGTTGCAGCACCTCCATTTGAACTAATAGCACCAAAATCACCACTAGCACAACACCTAATCCACCCCAAGGATTTCCCATCACCATACCTTATCCCGACGAAAACTCCTCTCCCGGCCACGAACTCTCTCCAATCGCCAGATCCTCTCGATCGCAAGCCTTCGCAACGCGGAGATCAACGGAGGGGACAATGTGGCAGCAATGGAGGGGAAGGGGGCCAAGCTAGGGCCGGCTAGGGGGTGGTGCGGCTATGGGGAGGAGAGGGCAAAAGGGGGGCACGTTAGGAGGGAGGGGGTGGCGGCTAGGTGGGGAGGATTGAGGGGGGCGGGGCGCACCAAACAGGGTTAGGGTTAGGGTCGCATGGGAGGGTGGGTTTTGCCTCCCACCTCCTATCCCACATGGGCCGAGGACCCCCACCTATAGCCCAATAAGGTCCCCTAAGGCCCAAACTCTACCGGAAAGGCCCAAACTCAAGATATAAAGTCGTACCGTAATGCCGTATTCTATAATGTCACATTTCGTAATGTCACATCATCTCCCCCTTAACAGGATTCGACCCCGAATCCGTGACACCACTACACAAACATACAAAACAAAAGAGAGCTAGGCTTCACATTTCATACCTGATGTAAATAGCTCTGGGTATCGCTCGTGCATGCGAGACTCCAATTCCCAGGTCGCTTCTCTCTCAGACTAGTGCGACCACAAGACCTTGACAAACTTAAGCGTTCTATTCTTCATCACTCGCTCCGAATTCCCTAGAATTTTTACGGGCCGAGACTCAAACGTGAGGTTCTGATCAAGCAACAATGGCTCCAAAGAAACCACCAACTCCGGGTCTTTCAAGTACTTTCTCAGCATCGAAACATGAAACACATTGTGAACCCCTTGCATCGACTCCGGTAGCTCCAAGCGATAAGCCAGCTTACCAACTCAAGCTGCAATAGGGAATGGCCCAACATACCTTGGACTAAGCTTCCCTTTGGTGCCAAAACGAACCACACCCTTGGTGGGAGATAGTCGCAAGAGTATGCTATCACCCACCGCAAACTCTAAATCTCGCCTTCTCACATCAACATAGCTTTTCTGTCTACTCTGAGCTGCAAGAAGGTTCTATCGCACCTCTGCCACCCGATCAACCGTCTACTGAACCCAATTAGATGCAAGAACCGCTCTCTCTCCCACTGCATCCCAGCAAAGCACTTTCGGCCATACAGCACTTCATAAGGGGCAGCCCGGATGCTGGAATGATAGCTGTTATTGTAAGCGAACTCTGCTAGAGGCAGATGATCTTCCTAGCTACCTATCCAAGTCAAAACACAAGCCCTGAGCATATCCACCAAGGTCTGAATGGTACGCTCAGACTGGCCATCAGTTTGAGGATGAAAAGCGGTGCTAAGGCGAAGCTGTGTACCCAAAACACTCTGCAAACTCTCCCAAAATTTAGAGACAAATTTCGCATCCCGATCAGATATGGTCATCTTGAGCACACCATGCAGTCTCACAATTTCCCGCACATAAATGGGAGCTAACTCGCTCACTGAATTGGTAGTGCGGATAGGAACAAAGTGGGCGAATTTGCTAAGACGGTCCACCACAACCCAAACAGCATCGTTCCCTCGTGGAGAACGAGGTAGGCCAACCACAAAGTCCATAGAAATGTCATCCCAAGGCCAAACAGGAATCTCAAGTGGCTGCAACAGACCGGCAGGACACGTGCTCAGCCTTAACCTTCTGGCAAACTCCACAAGATGCCACATACTTGGCAATGTCAACTCTCATCCTTTTCCACAAGAAGTTCTTTTTCAAATCCCTGTACATCTTGGTCTCCCTAGGATGGATCGTGTACGGGTTTCAATGAGCCTCTTTCAGGATGTCATCTTTAACTTGGGATTTCTGAGGTACACAAAGGTGACCCTTAAACCTTAGAGTTCCCACATCATCAATAGAGAAATCTCTAGTCTTACCATCCTCAGGGTGTTTCCTCACCTGTTGGATCAATCAATCATGATGTTGTGCTTCCCGCACACGCTCGGGGATCGCTGACTCAAGAATCAATTGAGTTTCAACTTGCACGATCCCCGCAAAACAATAAGAAACTCCCAATCTCTCAAAATCAACAACAAGACAATCAATAACAAGGGGCATTTTCTTGCGACTGAGAGCGTCAGCCACCACATTCGCCTTGCCTGGATGGTACTAGATTGTGAGGTCATAATGCTTTATCAACTCTAGCCACCTCCTCTGCCTCAAATTCAAATATTTCTTGGTAAAGATGTACTTGAGGCTCTTGTGATCAGTGAAGATATCACAAGACTCACCATACAGATAATGCCTCCAAATTTTCAGTGCGAACACCACAGCGACTAGCTCAAGATCATGGGTGGGGTAGTTCTGCTCATGCTTTTTCAATTGCCTCGATGCATACGCGATCACCTTGCCATCTCGCATGAGCACACAATCAAGTCCCATTCGAGAGGCATCAGAATAGACTGTGAAGCGCCTCCCAGGCTCGGGGAGGGTAAGAATAGGTGCAGTCACTAACTTCTCCTTCAAAGTGCAAAAATTGTGCTCACACTCAGCAGTCCACTGAAATTTCATCTCCTTCTGGGTCAACTGCGAAAGCGGCTTAGCAATGATGGAGAAGTCCTGCACAAAACGCCGGTAATACCCAGCCAACCCAAGAAAACTACACACCTCTTTAACATTAGAGGGTCTCTTCTAGTCCAGAACTGCTGAGACTTTACTGGGATCCACCGAGATGCCCTCCGGATTGATGATATTGCCAAGAAAGCCCACCTCTGAAATCCAGAACTCACACTTCTTTAACTTATCATAGAACTGGTTCTCCCTCAAGGTACTCAGCACCAGTCTCAGGTGTTGCTCATGCTCTTCATCTGATTTGGAGTAAACCAGAATGTCATCGATGAACACCACCACAAAATCATCAAGATACTTGTGTAGCATACTGTTCATCGCCTCCATAAAAATAGCAGGAGCATTTGTTAGTCCGAAAGACATAACTTTAAATTCATAGTGCCCATACCTAGTGGAGAAAGCAATCTTTTCAATGTCATGTTCCCTCACACGAATCTGATTGTAACCAGACTGAAGATCAATTTTAGAGAACACCTTTGCTCCCTTCAGTTGGTCAAAGAGATCCTCAATGAGAGGCAATGGATACTTGTTCTTGACGGTTACTTGATTGACAGCATGATAGTCAATGCACATGCGCCAACTACCATCCTTCTTCGAAATGAAGAGGACGGGTGCTCCCCATGGAGACACAATGCGCCGAATGAAACTCTTGGCCAACAGCTCCTCCAATTGCTTTCTCAACTCGTCTTGAAAAGGACGAGCCAAGCGGTATGGAGAGATAGAAATAGGTCGAGTGCCAGGAACAAGATAGATTCAAAACTCCACATTCCTCACAGGAGGCAAACAAGGCAACTCATTAGGGAACACATCCACAAATTCCTTCACCACAGGAATTTCCTCAATCGATGCTGAAAAAGATGGCTTTTTTGAAATAGCCTAGAGAACACCCAATTGCCACATACGGTGATCGGAAAACAGACTAGCCCAAGCAAAGATGGAACTTGAGGGTATGCCACCCTGAAAAGTCAACTCCACCCTTGACGGGGCCTGCAAGGCAACTGTCTTCCAAATGCAACAAATCTTGGCATGGTACTGATGCAACCAGTCCATGCCCAAAATGACATCGAAAGGGGCCAACCGAATCACCATAAGATTGGCAAAGAAAACCTCATCATCAATGGTAATAGTGCAACCTGGGCAAACCAAAGAACTAGCAATAAGACCCCATGGAGAACTGACTATCACAGACTCAGAAATCCGCTGCACTCCCAACTTAGCTCTACTAGCAAACTCAGATGATACAAAAGAATAGGATGCTACGGAATCAAAAAGAACAAAGGCATCAACTGACTCCACAAGCAAAGTACCTGATACCACCTCCGGATGCCCGGCTGACTCAGCAGTCGGCAAGGCGTACACTCCTAGTGGCGCCGGCGCAGCAAGAGCCCCGACACCTGACTGATGCCCCAACAAAACTGGGGGCGGTGGGGTGACCTGAGGAGGAGCCGACGGCTGCGGGCCCCAATAGGCCGCAGGTGGCGCCCAAGCAGAGGGCTACAGGGGAGCAGTAGTAGCCAACATCTGCACTGACCCTCTGGAAGATGCAGCTGGAGTGGGAGTACAAGGCACAGTCTCCCACTTGATGATGCTACCGGGATTCATCCGGCAGACTCGTCCCATATGGCCAGGTTTGCCACAATGGTTACAGTCCCCGGTCCAAGCACACTCAGCAGCACGATGTCCACCACCGCACTTGAAACAGATCATGCCCTACCCTGGAGTAGGACGAACAGCCACCCACGAGGAAGATGGCTGGGGCGGCTTCATCTTAGCCCCCGAGGAGGAACCCTGTCCCCCCTTGAACTTCTTGAAGGTAGGTCACTGAGAAGACCCACCTCCTCCACCAAAGGCCCTCTTCTGGCCCCAGCTAGGGGCCACTACCCCTGAACCTCTAGGGTTTTGCTTATCCTTGGAGAGCTCCAACTCGAGCTCCATGCCCTTCGCCTGCTCCACCACGGAGCAGAAGTCACGACGGACAGTCACCCCCATGACAACTCTGAACTCCTGATTGAGGCCCCTATGGAACCTCCTCGCCTTCTCCCTTTCGTCCGCTGCCACAGCCGGCACAAAGCACACCACATTATTGAACTACACCTCATACTCTGCCACCAACTTCTTCCCTTGGGAAAGAGTCGACAGAGTATGCTCCATCTTCTCAAGAAAGGGCTCCGGGAAGAACTTGGCTCAGAAGCGAGCCACAAAGTCCTCCCAGGTGACCGGTCCAAGAGCTGGGGCCCTCGCAGCAAGAACCCCATCCCACCAGATATCCGCTTGGCCCTTCAGCTGAAAGGCCACAAAGAGAGCTCTCTAGACCGAGGTCAACTCCAGAACCTCAAACTGCCGCTCCATGTACCACAGCCAATCTGCGGACTGGACCAGCATTCCCGCTCCATCAAAAGTGTCCAGGCGGAGGGACATCCACTCACAAAGATTCAACCTCGGCTCCGGCACAACGGGGGCAACGACTAGGGTCGCTGAAGGGGGAGGCACAACAGCAGGGGCTGCCTGCACCTGCTGGCGCAGCTCCTGGACCTCCCTCTACAGTGCCTGCAACAAGGCCGTAGTGGTGGCTGGCACCTCAGCCCCCGACTGTGCCGCCGGGATCTCCCCCTGCGCTAGCGCATGAGCATTGAGCGAAGCGCTTCCCTTAGCAACAGACTCAGTAACTCCCTGGGAGGGGTGACTCCCACCTCGACCCTGGCCTCCACGGCCATGGCGACCATGACCTCTACCCCTCAGCATGGGTGCTACAGTCACACAACCATACAATCACATAATCATAAGCACAACATCAACATATACATAGTCTCCATCAAGTAAACAAAATGCAATGCAATGATGAACCATAAACCCATCCTACTGTGCATCCAAGTGTGTCAAATTTTAAATTAATGATTCCACCTACACAAGTTTTAATGTTGCTATCTGTTAGCGTATGAGCTAACAGACCCCTTGCGAAAGGGGGTGTAGGAAGTCCGAATCAAGGGCTTTCGTGGCGGATCTCTCGAAAGACGTCGCGAAGAGAATGAATGAAACTCACAAGAGAGAGACACTCGGTTTTCCCAAGTTCGGGCCCTCCTTACGAGTAATAGCCCTAGTCCTGCTTGAGTTGTTCTTGGTTATGTTCTTGGTGGATCCTACATTCATCCAACAGAAAGGATTTTTTTTGGCCTCCAAGACCCTACCGAAAAAGAGCCAACCCCCTCTCTCATGCACCTCGGCTCCCTTTTATACTCGAGCTGGGGCGCACGGGGGGCATACAGCAGTGTCCTGTATTGAATACGCTACCGTAGCACATTTAATGCACCTGACACAACCATCCTCTCCTCTGCCTCGGGCCCCGCGCCTGCTGACTCCGCCCGTTCTGCCGGGGTGGGAAATTGCATCATAACGCCTTTTGCATTGATGGCGCGCATCGGGAACACGCGCCGCCATGCTGTAGCCTTCATTACCCCCATTTAATGCGCACGCCGCGCATTAAATGTCTTTGACCTCCTGTGCGGCTGTATAGGCCACTAAGTGGCCTCAGGAACTGAGCGCCCGTGATGTGGGCTGGGCGCCACACGTCCATCAGGCGACCACGTTGCTAGCCTCCAGCAGCGTGGTCTACATGCCACGTGTCTGCCAGGCGATAACACAGCTGACCGCCAG
Organism: Rhipidocladum racemiflorum; assembly: GCA_036346355.1. Classification (NCBI taxonomy): domain Eukaryota; kingdom Viridiplantae; phylum Streptophyta; class Magnoliopsida; order Poales; family Poaceae; genus Rhipidocladum; species Rhipidocladum racemiflorum. The sequence goes on along the minus strand of CM070572.1, from coordinate 55,079,942 downwards.
CGGCGTGGCCTGGTCGCCACCCGTCCGCTAGGCGATCACGCGGCTGATTGCCAGCGGCGTGACCTGGTCACCACCTGTCTGCTGGGCGATCACACAGTTGATCGCCAGTGGTGTGGCCTGGTCGCCACCTGTCCATTGGGCGATCACACAGCTGACCGCCAGCGGCGTGGCCTGGTCGCCACCTATCCGTTGGGCGATCACACAGCTGACCGCCATCAGCGTGGCCTGGTCGCCACCTGTCCGCTGGGCGATCACAAGGCTGTTCGCCAGCGGAGTGGCCTAGTTGCCACCTGCCTGCTGGGCGGTAACCTTTCTGACCGCTAGCGGCATGGTCTGGACGCCAAGTGTTCGCTAGCGGATCTTACCAAAGTGTAGTGGGCACCCTGGTGTAGAATAAGCCGACAATAGCCCCCGGACCCACCCTGGAGCGCCCTTTTTATCTTTCTGGAAACAAAAATGGTTCAGCCTCCTAGGCAGGTCCAATATAAATGCCCACGTAACGCGGCGACTTTTAAATGCCGCCACTGTTTCTGGGCATCGAGGTGGAACGTGCAGCCGCCCCTGCCTCATAACCGGCGCCTCTTCTGATTCTTTTGGGTGTCCCGCTAGCGAACCGCCGCGCCCCCTCGAGAATCCCGCCATTCGAACCGCCACGCCCCCTCGGGTCCCCCGCCGAAGCACTCCTTCATGCGCATATATAAAGGTGGCTCAGGGGGAGGCGGTTCGTTCTTTCCTTAGTCCTTGCTTCCTGCGTACTACTCTCTCGCCTTTGCCTTTTGCGAACTGCTCCTTCGCCTTTGCCTCGTGCAAACTGCTCCTTCGTTCGCATGGCACCGCCAGCACCTCTGCTTCCTCCATCGACCGTCGAGGAGGTCGACGCCGAGAGGTTTGCCCTGTACGTCGCCGGCGGCACCGTTCGTACTCCTGCCGGGACCGCCGCGCCCGGCTGCCGTCTGGGAGAAGTAATCTTCTTCGGATGGGGGATGCTGACGGGCCTCCTTCCGCCAATCTCCAACTTCTACCTTGCCATCCTCAACTTCTACTCCATCCACAACATTCACCTTCCTCCCAACTCCATCATTCTCCTTGCTGTCTTTGCCCACTTCTGCGAGATGTTCGTGGGAGTGGCCCCCAATCTGCCTCTCTTCCGCTTCTTCTACTCCTTGCGCGCGGCCAAGGACCTTTCTACCACGGCGGGCTCCTACCACCTCCGCCTTCGGGACGGAGCGGCTTCCCGCTACATTCCGCTGGACCTCCGCTCCAACTGGAGGGCTTGGCGTAATGAGTGGCTCTATGCCGAAGACAACAGCGGCGTAGAGGTCTTGGAGCTGCCAACTGGGCCAGCGGTCAACACCCCTACCTGGGGAGCTCACGTCGACGAGACGCCTGAGCTCCAGGTGATGCTGGCCCGTGTGGACCAGCTGCGAACAGCGGGCCTGACGGGGGTTATGGTTCTCCGGGACAGTGTCACCCGGAGAATTAGTCCCCAGCACCGTCGCGCCCGCCTCGCCTGGCAATACACGGGCCCCGACGACATGACCCGGACATCTCCCAGAGGTAAGTCACTTGTTTTGTTTTTGTTTTTGTTTTTGTTTTTTTTTTGCAACTGCCGCAGAACTAACGGCAACTTCAGTCCTCTTTCTTTTTTCTTTCAGCCGTAGGGGATTTGTCCCTTGCAAAGATTGACGCGTGGATGGGGCAGCTGGGCGTCTTCGGCCCCATCCCGCCTTTTCCAACAGGCGTGCTCCCGCTCTGCCAAGTGGAGCCTAGGGAGCACGTGACGATCACCCGCGCTATGCCCACCATGGACGCCATAGGGCTGGTGAACACGCCCCGCCAAGTGGCGTTGACGATCAGGGGCCCTCCTCCAGCCGGCGATCCGAGGAGGGACAAGCGCCCTGCCGACGATGATGCCTCTGGCGCTAGCCCCAGGAGGGCCCGCATCGCGCTAGGGGGCGCAGCGACCACGACCGGAGCGGGGAGCTCTACGGCGGCAGCCGCTTCCACTTCGGCTGGTGCCGCCCCGACAATAACTCCGCCGGCTCCGGTTCTACCTCTGCCGCCACCGCCGTCGGTGCAGGATGATCCGCCCCTGCTGCCTCCGCCGGTGCAGGGTGATCCGCCTCGGCCGCCGCCGTCGGCGCAGGGTGATCCGCCCTTGCTGCTGCCGCCAGCGCAGGGTGATCCGCCCCCACCGTCGGCACCGGTCCTTCCTCCGCCGCCGCCGGCACAGGTCGCTCCGCCAGTACTGGCACCGCGCGGGGGAATAACGCTCACCCCGGCCATACCTCATTTCAGGAGGCCTTCTGCCGGGTACGCAAACAGACACACAGCAAACTGTCAGGTTTCTTTAATTCGAGAGGCTTACCTCTTTTTCACCTTCAGGGCGTCTACTTCGAGGGCGCCAACTGGGGGCGACCAGGGCACCGCGGCCGCCGTGGCAGTGCCGGCTGCGGCGGACAAGCACCAAGGCGACCAAGGCGACCATCAGGCTGGCGATCACCAGGTGGCCGCTATAGGGGCGGCTGTCCTACCGCCCAGAGGCGGGATGGGCTTGCCGCCCACCCCGAAGGTCCCCAGCGCCTCGATTCCCTCAGCGAACGCGGATGATCTGCTGGCCACCCTCAGCGAACTTCACTCCAACATGAGCAGCCGCCTCGCGACAAGCAGGGAGAGGCTGAGGGAGGCTATCGCGGAGAACAACCGCCTTCGCGCGGAGGTGCAGGACTGGCGCGGCCGAGCGGAGAGGTCGGAGCAAGACCGGCAATAGGAGAGGGAGCGGGGAGCCCTCCGCGTTGAGGCGATCACCCGAGAGCGCGACGAGGAGAAGGGCGAGCGGCTTCGCGCGAAAGCCGAGGCCACCTCCATGCTGCGCCTTGCTTTCGACCGAATGGTGGCCAGCCTGGTGCCATTGGGGTTGGAGCAGTCGGCCCTGGTCGAGCAGACGGCCCGGCACTATGCTTTTTGCATGAGCTGGTCGCCGACTTCCTCACCTTTCTGCCCGGCGCCTTAGCCACCCAGTCAAGCCAAGAAGGGCGGGCAGTCGCAGCGGCCACGGCGTCGTACGTGATCACCTGCTATGCCAGCCGGGACGCCAACTTCGACCCCCTGGTCGCCATCCAGGGAGTGGAAGGAGACTGGGCCCACGCCGAGGCGCAGGTCAGCAGCGCCGCCGAGCGGGTAGCCGATCAGCTCGAGATGGTCAACCCGGCGCTGGAAGCAATGGCCGAGGATGTGGCACTCGAGCTGGACGTTGCCCCGGTGGAGGACCAGGAGGCCGCAGAAGCCGCAGCAGACGAAGACTGAAGACCTTTATTTTGCTGTTATTTTGTCGTTCCTTGTAAAGGACCTCTGCAAGTTAGCTTCTTATTAATGAATGCATATCATATGCTTCCCTTCGCGCGTCTTACATTTGGGTGCCTGTTCGTGCCTCCACTATGCTGGTTCTGAGCGAGTAAAAAGACAACTGCGCGCGTTAAGTGTTAGTTGGAGTGCAGGGCCCGGATCCCTCGTGCCGGAACATCGCTATCTCAGGACCTTAGGGCCCTGTGAAATTAACTAATCTCGTGGTCTCCTGGGGACGAACACTTGGTCAGGTGCGGTAGGGTAGTAGGCTTTCGTTAGTGGTGTTTGAGTCACCGGTTCTCACGGGGACGCCCTGAGCGTCATGACCGTGTTGAAAACCGTGCCAAACCAACCATCCGATCACCCATCCCTGCGCATCACGCTCACCCAGTGGGCCAACTTTTACCGTCGAGAATTCAGAGAGCCTTAATGTACTGAGGGCGAGTCCGGGGACACGGCCCATCGGGGCGCAAACCAGAGAAAAAGAACAAAGGCGACAACTGCTTCGAATAGAAACTGAACACTGGATTAAACAGAGGCTTCCCCCGACCAGCTTTGGAGAAGAAGGCTCAACTCGGCTGGCCGAGGTGCACAGCTCTGCACTTACAGTCTTCTTAGGGATAGAACTTGCGCAGAAGCTCTATGTTTTGGGAGTTCGCCAACTCCTCCCCGTCCTCAGTGGCCAACCTGACCGCCCCGGGGCGAGAGACTGAGACCACCTTAAAGGGCCCTCCCACTGGGGAGACAGTTTGTGCAACCCGACATGCGTTTGAACTCTGCGCAAGACCAGGTCGCCAACTGCCAGTGTTCTCTTGCTGACCCAAGCGGCGTGGTACCGCCTGAGGCTCTGCTGGTACCGGGCAGCGCGCAAGGCCGCGCGATCCCGCGCTTCTTCCAGGAGGTTGACGTCCTCCTGACACAGATCTTCCTGGACTTCCTCAGTGAATGCCGCCACGCGTGGTGACCCTAAGGCCAGCTCCGAGGGTAGGATGCCTTCAGCCAAGACCAGGAAAAGGGAGTTTCTGCGGGTCTACTGGGGTGGTACGAAGCGACCACAGCACCGTCGGGAGCTCTTCGGTCCACCGGGCTCCGCGCTTGTGGAGTCGATCAAACACCCTAGTCTTGAGGCCCTTCAGTACCAATGCATTGGCCCGCTCAACTTGGCCGTTACTCCTCGGGTGGGCCACCGAGGCAAAACAAACCTTGGTGCCCATTTCTTCACAAAAACCCAGGAAGGCAGTGCTGGTGAATTGCGTGCCATTGTCGGTGATAATGCGGTTGGCGACCCCAAAGCGGGCGAAGATGCCTTGCACAAACTTGATCGCAACGGCGGCGGTAATCGCCCTTACTGCTTCGGCCTCCACCCATTTGGTAAACTTGTCGATGGCGACGAACAGATGGGTGTAGCCCCCTGTGGCCCACAGGAACAGGCCCAGGATATCCAGCCCCCAGACCCCGAAGGGCCATGAGAGCGGGATGGTTTGTAGAGCTTGGGCTGGTCGGTGGATCTGCTTGGCGTGGAACCGGCGCGCCTCGCACTTCCTCACCAGCTCACAAGCATCCTGGAGGGCGGTTGGCCAATAGAACCCTTGGCGAAAAGCTTTTCCCACCATCGTTCGACTGGACATATGGCTCCCGCACACGCCTCCATGGATATCAGAGAGCAGACTACTCCCCTCTTCCCGAGTGATGCACTTCAGAAGAACTCCGTTTCTACCCCGGCGGTAAAGGTCCCCGCCCACCAGGGTATAGCACTTGGCCTTTCGTGCTATCTTCTCTGTTGACGCATCATCGTTGGGGCACACTTGATCCCGCAGGTAGGCCAGGGTTGGATCCATCCATGTGCCTTCCCGATCAAGTGTGGCGACCACAGGGTGATCGCCCGGGTACTCTGCCTGGCCTGGCGTTTCCGCCGGTATTGCTTTCCCTTCTGGAATGAAGTCTGAAGCAGCGTCACTATCGTCCCCACCAGAAACAGGGGCTGCGATGGACGGTCGTGGAAGCCTTTCTTCAAAGACTCCGACCGGAACAGGAGATCTTGTCGAGGCGAGCTGCGCGAGCTCGTCCGCCAAGTAGTTGTCGCACCGAAGGATATGAGTATACCCCAGCCCGTCGAAGTGCCGCTCCATTTTTTTGACCTCTGCCAGGTACGCTGCCATGACAGGATCAGAGCAGGAGAACACCTTTCTCGCTTGATTGACGACTAGCAGCGAATCGCCCTTGACTTGTAGACGCCGAATTCCGATGGCTGTGGCGACACGAAGCCCCGCCAGCAAGCCTTCGTACTCGGCAACTTTGTTGGTGGCCTTGAAGTCCAGGACGACCACATACTTGAGGAGATCCCCGGTTGGGGAAACCAGGAGGACCCCATCCCCCACGCCTTCGAGCCTAAAGGAACCGTCGAAGTAGAGTGTCCAAGGGGAGGGCGCGGGGGTTTCTTTGGCTTCGGACTCGGCAGGAGTCCACTCGACAACGAACTCTGCCAGCCTTTGACTTTTGATCGCAGTGCGGGGGGCGAACTTGAGACCGAACTCTCCCAACTCCACAGACCACTTGGCAATGCGGCCTTCAGCTTCGCGGTTGTGAAGAATCTCGCGCAAGGGATAGGCGGACACCACTGTGATCTCTCTTCCTTGGAAATAATGCCACAACTTCCGGGACGCCACCAGCACAGCGTATACCATCTTCTGAGCCTGCGGGTATCTCGTTTCTGCATCATGTAGCACCTTGCTGACGTAGTAAACTGGCCGCTGGACCCCTTCACGCTCCGCCACCAGTGTCGCGCTCACAACTGCCGGACTGGCCGTCACGTATAACAATAGCGGCTCGCCCGGCTCGGGAGCGACCAGCACCGGAGGAGAGTAGAGGTATTGCTTCAATTCTTCAAGTGCTTGCTGCGCTTCTGGAGTCCACTCGAAGGAGTTGGTCTTCTTTAGCAGCTTGAAGAAGGGGATGCTCTTTTCCCCCAGCCAGGCTATAAACCGGCCGAGAGAGGCCAAGCGACCAGCTAAGCACTGAACTTGTTTGAGCCTTGTGGGTGGCTGCATGCACTCGATGGCCGTGATCTTTTCCAGGTTGACCTCGATCCCACGATTGGAAACGAGGAACCCAAGCAGCTTTCCAGACGACATACCGAACACACACTTCTCAGGATTCAGCTTCAAACAATACTGCCGGAGGTGGGAGAAAGTTTCTTCTAAATCTTTGACAAGCCCAGCAGTCTTTTTGGTCTTTACTACCAAATCATCAACATATACTTCAAGATTTCTCCCAATTTGTGATCGAAATACAGTGTGCATAGCGCGCTGGTAGGTTGAGCCAGCGTTCTTCAACCCAAAAGGCATTCGGATATAGCAGTATACGCCTAGAGGGGTCACAAAAGCGGTCTTCTCTTCGTCTTCCCACGCCATGCTGATCTGGTGGTAGCCGGAGTAGGCGTCTAGGAAGCACAAGACCTCGCACCCTGCTGTGGAATTGACGACGATGTCTATCCGCGGTAGGGGGTACGGGTCCTTGGGGCAGGCTTTGTTGAGGTCGGTGAAATCGATGCACATCCGCCATGTCCCGTTCGAATTTTTAACAAGTACAGGGTTGGCCAACCACTCAGGATAGGCGGCCTCCCGTACAATCCTCGCCTGTAGCAGTTTCTCTACCTCATTCCGAATGGCATCCTGCCGCTCTGGTGCCTGCCTCCGGACCTTCTGCCGGACTAGGTGCACTCTAGGGAGCATCGTTAATCGGTGCTCGATCACCTCCCTAGGGACCCCGGTCTTCCTATTTGGTGTTGAGGTAGGCACCGATCTTCACGACCTTCCCAGAGCCATCCTCGCCCACGGAGACCAACTTCACCTCACCCGAGGAACCAGGTGAGGCGCGGGCCCTGACCGGAGGGAGCTCTGGGCAATCGTCCTCACCTCGAGCCGAGTAGGTGGTGCCGGCCAGGTCCTGCACCTGCTTACTGAGGCGCAGGGCTTCCAACCGATCCACCTTCATGGTAATCGGGCCTCCAGGCCCAGGGATCTTCATCATCATGTAGGCGTAATGCGTGGCTTCCATGAACTTGACCAGGGCTGGTCGGCCGAGCAACACATTGTAGGGAAGGTCGAAGTCCGCAATCTCGAAGTTGATTTTCTCTGTTCGGAAGTTCTCCACACTTCCGAACATGACATGCAACCGGACCTGCCCCAAGGGTGTCAAGCCCACTCCAGGGGCAACTCCGTAGAAGAGAGGGGGCGGACGCAACTCCTCATAAGGAATTTGGAGTGCCTTGAACGCCCCTACAGACATGAGGTTGATGGAGCTCCCTCCATCAACAAGGACTCGCCCGAGTCTCGCATTCCGGATCGTAGGAGAAACCACAATCGGGAGATGGCCCGGGCCTGAAGTGCTCTCCGGGTGGTCGGCCGGACTGAAGGTGATTGGCTCCTCCGACCATTTCAGTAGCCTGCTCGCCCCGGGAGTTGGTACGATAGCGCACACCTCTCTCACCTCTCGCTTGTACTGCGAGTTTGAGGAGTAGGTGGCGGAGCCACCATGGATGAACGCCACCGTGTGCTCTGCTTGCTGGAAAGCCAGCGGAGTAGGGTCTTCATCCGCGTCGTCGCGGTCGTCTTCGCGGCGCTCCTTAAGCCGCTGCTCCACCAGCTTGGACATGACCTGGCAATCCGCCAAGTCATGTCCATTGGTCCTGTGGATGGGGCAGTAAGGTTTGCCTCCGTTGTCTTCTCGGCGGGGGGACCGGTGATCCCCGCGATCACCTCGCGGTCCTCGACGATCGCCCCTCTTGTCTCGGCGGTCGAGCTTCTAGGGCTTATCCTCCGGTTCGGCGACTAGGACCTCTCCGGCACGGATTTCCTTGCGCTTCTTCTTCTTCTTCTTGTGCTCGGAAACCTTTGAGGTTCCTGCCTCGCTGTGGCCAGACGGCCCCGCCGTGCGCTCTCGGGCCTCCGCTGCCCTGGCGCACTTATGTGCCAGGGAGAACAGTTCGGAGGTGGTCGAAATGGTGCGGGTAGCCATCTTCTCCCGCATCTTCTGATCTCGGACCCCCCTCCGAAAGGCGATAATCACCGATTGCTCAGAGATCCGGGGGATCGTGTTTCGGTAGTGGCTGAACCGCCGAATGAACTCCCTCAGGGACTCCCCCTTTGTCTGTTCTAGGGCGTGAAGGTTGTCCTCCACCCCCAGCTGAGTGTAGGAGCCCTGAAAGTTGGCGACGAAGATGTCACACAATTCCTCCCACGAGTGCACGGAGCCTCGAGGGAGGTTCAACAGCCAGGAGCGGGCGGAGCCCGTCAGCGATGTCGGGAGGTAGTTGGCCATGATCTTCTCAGATCCTCCCGCGGCGCGCACCACTGTGGTATAGATTTGCAGGAACTCCTACGGGTTGGTGGTGCCGTCGTACTTCTCGATGCACGCGGGGCGGAACCTCTCCCGCCACGCCGCTTGGCGTAAACGGAGGGAAAATGACTGGCATCCCACGTTGTAGGGGGAGTAGCGCCGCTCGCCCGCCCCTCGGCCCCGAGATGGAGTCGAGGGGTGCGAGTCTACGCTCTCCCTGGAGCCAGGGAGCGAGGTCTCCCCTCGTCCACTTGACATCGGGTGGCCCACACGGTGCTGCTCGAGTGCACGATGCCCCCTAAGGACGTCGCGCAAGTCACCACCGCGCTAGGACCTTCTTTCGTCCAAGCGGGCCCTCAGATCCCCATGGCTCCCTGCCGGCTCGGGGGAACCATGGGAAGAAATGGGAGCACGTGCATGTCTCCCTGTACCCGAGGGGGCTGCAACCTGTGCACCCTTTCCTTTGTCTCGGCCCTCGCGGCTGGGAAAAGTTGTGGCCGTGCGGCTAGAGGCTTGCGCGTCGGTCGCGCGCATGCCCTGCCGCCCGACGCCAGAAGCTCCCGGCTGGTTTGCTGCCTCCACCTGCTGTTGGGCGGCGTCCACTAGGCGGGCGATGTCCCGCAGCCATGGGACGGCCGGGGTTTTGGCCCCCTAGTGCAACCGGGGGGTGATCGAGGAGCAGCCGGGCCGCATAGAGATTCTGCGCCGGGGTGTTGTCTCCCATCAGGAGACGCCGCCGGACAGGCTCGCCTCCTTGCGCAGAAGCACCACGCGTCCCTCCCCGGATGAAGGGACTCGGGGGGTCCAACACCCTGGGCGAGTGCCGGGACCGGCCGCGAGCGCTGCTCTCCTCATGCAGATCGTCGTGCTTGGAGCGAGAGGCTGCCATGCTGATGATCGTCGAAGCTTCTTGCAAGCTTCACAAGAAGATGGAAGAAGGATGAACAATCCAGCCACTGAGCCCCCTACCTGGCGCGCCACTGTCAGCATATGAGCTAACAGAACCCTTGCGAAAGGGGGTGTAGGAAGTCCGAATCAGGGGCTTTCGTGGCGGATCGCTCGAAAGACATCGTGAAGAAAACGAACGAAACTCACAAGAGAGAGACACTCGGTTTTCCCAGGTTCGGGCCCTCCTTACGAGTAATAGCCCTAGTCTTGCTTGTGTTGTTCTTGGTTATGTTCTTGGTGGATCCTACATTCATCCAACAGAAAGGATTTTTTGTGGCCTCCAAGACCCTACCGAAAAAGAGCCAACCCCCTCTCTCATGCACCCCGGCTCCCTTTTATACTCAAGCTGGGGTGCACGGGGGGCTTACAGCAGTGTCCCGTATTGAATACGCTACCGTAGCACATTTAATGCACCTGACACAGCCATCCTCTCCCCTGCCTCGGGCCCCGCGCATGCCGACTCCGCCCGTTCTGCTGGGGTGGGAAATTGCATCATAACGCCTTTTGTATTGGTGGCGCGCGTTGGGAACACGCGCCGCCATGCTGTAGCCTTCATTACCCCCATTTAATGCGCACGCCGCGCATTAAATGTCTTTGACCTCCTGTGCGGCTGTATAGGCCGCTAAGTGGCCTCTGGAACTGAGCGCCCGTGACGCTGGCTAGGCGCCACACGTCCGTCAGGCGACCACGTTGCTAGCCACCAGCAGCGTGGTCTACATGCCACGTGTCCGCCAGGCGATAACACAGCTGACCGCCAACGGCGTGGCCTGGTTGCCACCCGTCCGCTGGGTGATCACGCGGCTGATCACCAGCGGTGTAGCCTGGTTGCCACCCGATCCATTTGGCGATCACATACCGACCGCCACGGTGGCGTGGCCTGGTCGCCACTGTCATTGGCGATCACATTACCGACCGCCAGCGGCGTGGCCTGGTCGCCACCTGTCCGCTGGGTGGTAACCTTTCTGACCGCTAGCGGCGTGGTCTGGACGCCAAGTGTCCGTTAGCGGCTCTTACCAAAGTGTAGTGGGCACCCTGGTGTAGAATACGCTGACTGTAGGATCGAAGTATACGAATATAGCAATTGATTTAATGTTACCCTTCCTGGCAAGAACATCCAACTCATGAGTTTTCAACTTAGAGTAAAGAACATCTAATGTGAGTGTGCTCATGGTAGTAGATTCTTGTATATATGTTACTTTCATCTCCCACACTGACATGTCCAAAGCACTAAGCAATTGTCGAGCATTTTCAGCATCAGTGTAGCTAACTCCAACAGCACGTAGATTGCTAAGAATTTTATTGAAACGTGCAAAGAAGTCATCTACAGATTCACTAGGTTTCATCTCAAAACGCATGTATTCTTTTTTGTAAATATCTTGGCGAACCTCTTGGACAGTGTTAGAACCCTCATGGTAATCACAAAGAGATTTCCATACCTCATATGCGGATCGAAGATGAACCACACGATCAAAGTCGCTGCGTCCCAAGCCTTGGATGATCAAGTTGCGCGCCTTGCTATTTGCTTCAACATGTGTGCGATTGGTGTCGTTGACGTTGTCGTTTGCAGGGACTTCATATGGCTTGTAGACCTTCTCCCAAATTGTGAAGCCCTGTGCTTGGATGAACGCCTCCATCTTGGCCTTCCAAAACTGAAAATCAACACCATCGAACACACATGGTTTTGTCGAATAACGATCCATTGATCTAATCACCGGTTAAGATATATTAAAGAAACCTTGCTCTGATACCACTTGTAGGATCGAAGTATACGAATATAGCAATCAGAGGGGGGGTGAATGATTGTGCGGAAGCTAAAACCAAATTCTTGATCTATTAAAAGTTCACCCCAAAACAGAACCAAATAATTGCCTCATTTTCGACAAAAACAGAATGATAGAGGTTCGGTAAAACGCGAATTACCAGAGATCCAACCGTCGGAATGATCTGAAATTTTGACACAAGAAACTAGATTCCAATATGAATCAAACCCAAAAAGAATCAGCTCGATCGGACTTACGGATCAAAAGTTATGAGCTTTGCAAGCTTGCTGTTTCAGAACTTGACGAGAATCAATCTAATCAAAACTTCAAGATTAAACAAGATCTTCAAAAGATTAATCAACTAGACTTTGAGAAACTCTAAATCAATACCCTAGAATGGTTTTTGATGGATCAAATCAAGATGAAACTCAACGATCAAAAACCAATCTAGAATTAGAACAAGCATGCAAACAAGAACCAAAACAGAAAACACTGTAGCGACGTGGTTACTGTAGCACGCAAAAATCTTGGAAGAATTGATCTTTATTTCTTGTCTAAAATACTCTCATCAAAAGAGTACAAACCCTAAAACCAAGCTCAAAGCTTGATGCGCTCAGCTCTACTTGGTGCCTTTCAACAGAGACCCCACCTATTTAAAGCACCAACCCACAAGGAGTTCTCGAATACGATTCCTATTCCCGGAAGGAATCAGATTCAACACAACTCTACTTGGCCCAACCTGGCCGAGTACAACTCTTGCACGCGTATGGCAACCCTACCATACTCACGTGACTAACACTTTGCACGCTTATGGCCACCGCCATACTCACGTGACTAACACTTTGCACGCGAATGACCTCCTGCCATTCTCACGTGACTAACCATTCTTCATGTGCACCATTCTCTTAGCCCGAACGTCCCGCATGACATCCTTGACCACCAAGACCTCGTTCCTCCTGAACCTAGTCCCGAACCTCGGTTCCTCCATGTACCTAGTTCCGGTCCCGTCATCGACCACATTCGTCTTCGAGCAATACCGCACATGAACAAACCACAAACAAATCCGAGCACAAGTCCACGACTTGACTCAATGTCAATCCATGCAACTACTCACATGAGCATTGCATAAAGTCCACTTCAAAAGAAGCATCATGAAATCATCACAAATTTCATAATCTCAAATTCAAATTATTTCAATTCTGCTCAAAACCCTAATTCAAGAAAACGCATTCACGACGGACAAACAAAACCACCCGGCGCAAATGCCAAGTGAAACCCTAGAAAATAGGTTTCACAACGGACCAACAAAGTCCATCGTTGTACAAGGGAAACTCTCGGTTCCAAAAGAAAACATTCCGGCCAAAACATGTTTACGACGGACAACCAAAATCGATCTGTTGTACATGCAAAAGTCTCAGTTCAAAAACGCTTTCAAATTCATGTTCACGACGGACAAAAAATCTTGTCCGGCGCAAACGTGCCACGCTCGGTTTCAAAAACAACATGGTCCGAACGAAACCCTAAAGCAAAAATGCATTCACGACTGACCAAAGAAGTTTGTCCGCCGTACATGCAAAACTTACTGGTTTTTTGGAAGATTGAGTTCGACTCATGAGCTCAAAAACACGTTCACGACAGACCCAAAAACTTTGTCCGTCGTAGATGCACAACTTACTGGTTTTTGAGGAAAATTGAGTTTGGCTCAATGAGTTCAAAAGCATGTCCATGACAGACCAACAAAGTTTGTCCGTCGTAGATGGGAAACTTACTGTTTTCTTTAAGTTTGGTCCGGCGCCAAAGCGAAACTTACTGTTTCTTGTCAAATTGACAAAACACATGAACAAACACATTTGCAAATTCAATTCTAAGCCAATTTTTCAGCAAATGATTTCACACTGACACTATCCTATGGAAAAAATTTTAAGTATAACCTAAGCCATGTTTCTAGATCATCCCACTTCAAATTTTAGTTGAACCTATGGTATGACACTAAATACATGTTCCAAGGACCTAATGCCCGCTCTGATACCAACTGTAACACCCCGGCACTTAGTATGCCCTGGTTGTCACCAAACAGGGTAGAAACAGCAACCAAATATCATAATTAAGGACAAATTACAGCAAGGGCGCAAATGTTTTAAACTAAATTTCGGCAGCATCTCCTTTGTTTTTCCATGGTTTGAAGCAACAGTAATAATATCACAATCAATAACATAGTGAATGACATCTACTCAGCAATAACAAGAGGTATAGCAACAATTTAAGTCCAGAATAATGACTTCAAACGTTTCATGAACCAAAACGAAGTGAACACAAAATCCAAGCACAAATTATAGCATGAACCAAATTTAGCACATTAAAATAAATAACACAACTGCGAATGGGAGTGTGGAGTTGTCTAAGTGAATGAATCTAAGTGTAGGCATGGCGCTAACTCCCTTTCCCGTATGCCGAGTTCATAGTACCTAAAAACAACATAAAACACAAGCATGAGTTCATCACTCAGCAAAGTGTATAGCAATGGGATAAAGCAAAACAGTTTCCAATAACATCATCACTACATCTCATAATCAACAATATAAGCATCCCATAATTCATCTTAGAGACATCTCAATAACATTGTCACTCATGCAATGCAATGCACATGTCTCTTTGCTTAGCACATACCGGTATTGCCGAGTGCACACCCGTCGGTGTGCACCCTCTTTCCCCTTCCATCCCGTGGAGGGTGCCTACTCTTACTGACTCGCTCCCACACACAACCGTGGATGGGACTACGAGGTAGGACTTTCATGTTCACTATGTGTGAACACAAAGGACCGCATCAAAATGGGTCACCTCTTCCATTATGCATTCACATATGACATAAACATGAATAACATGTAATTCAACTCAATTTAAGAACTGCATAGCCATTTAACAATTCATACTCTTCATGTCACATGCAAGAATCGAGTAAGGCATCTTATCATAACACATGGATAAATTTGATCATTGCAAAATATTACGGCTCCCTAAGCCATAACCACTACTATACACTTGCCTCAACCGCGTGCGACGGAGTGGCAAGATGAGGAAGGCACTCCCGGGGTCACACCGCCTACACATAGGTACAATACACTAAAAACAACCCCACAAAATAGCACAAGAACTATCGGCTACAACGACTTCGCAACCCACTCCTAAAACCCGAAAAACAAAGAAACTGTCCAACGGGACAGTAGGCTTCCAACGGGCATAACTTGAGTTCTACAACTCCAAATTAGTTAAACGAGTATATTTTCTAGAAGCTTAGGAGATTTCCCAACTTTTTCTAAGTATTCGCGAAGACTGAATCGGCCTCTAAAATCCTTTAATCAACAGTTGAACACAATCTGTCCCAATCACGTCACAGATTGGATAGTGTTCAGTAAAATAGCCATAACTTTTAAACAGCTGAACAGAATTTAATGTTCTTGGTGTCCAATTAATGGTAATTGAATTACCTACAATTTTAGCTAAAGCCAGCTACCCAAAAGATGACTCTAACACACCAAAAACTCAAGCCCTAGGTCGGACGTCCAATCTGCCCATGACAGATCACCATAAAAATTCTAGTTTTCAACAACACTAAGTAGTTGTAGCACCTACTTTTGAACTAATAGCACCAAAATCACCACTAGCACAGAACCTAATCCACCCCAAGGATTTCCCATCACCATACCTTATCCCGACGAACGATGAACCGACGAAAACTCTTCTCCCGGCCATGAACTCCCTCCAATCGGCGGGTCCTCTTGGTCGCAAGCCTTCGTAACACGGAGATCAATGGAGGGGATGATGTGGCAGCAATGGAGGGGAAGGGGGCCAAGCTAGGGCCGGCTAGGGGGTGGTGCGGCTATGGGGCGGAGAGGGCAAAAGGGGGGGCGCACGCTAGGAGGGAGGGGGTGGCGGCTAGGTGGGGAGGATTGAGGGGGCGGGGCGCACCAACCAGGGTTAGGGTTAGGGGTGCATGGGAGGGTGGGTTTTGCTACCCACCTCCTATCCCACATGGGCCGGGGACCCCCACCTACAGCCCAATAAGGTCCCCCAAGGCCCAAACTCCCC
Organism: Rhipidocladum racemiflorum; assembly: GCA_036346355.1. Lineage (NCBI taxonomy): Eukaryota > Viridiplantae > Streptophyta > Magnoliopsida > Poales > Poaceae > Rhipidocladum > Rhipidocladum racemiflorum. The sequence goes on along the minus strand of CM070572.1, from coordinate 55,064,466 downwards.
CAGAAAGCCCAAACTCAAGATATAAAGTCGTACCGTAATGACGTATTCTATAATGTCACATTCCGTAATGTCATAGGGCCCCCAAATGCGGACTTGGGCCATTATCCCATGGACGACATCACGACGCTCCGTTCGTGTGAGCTTCATATCGAAGCGCATAACCTCTCCCTCAAGGCTGCTTATGCCATGGCATTCCCTGTCGAGTCGGGCCAGCTCTTTCATTGCAACGAGATACCACTGGGCTACTCTAAGGTCGCGGTTGAGCAGATATGCGAATGATATGAAGAGCTTGACCTCGACATTCCTGGAGGTGACGGGGTTACCAAGCTTGGACAGGCCGTACACGGTATCATTTGTGGCGCAAGCGCTACATTATATTTCAAGGTAATGAGGAGGTGTCCACTCCGATTAGAGGCGCAAGTCCAACTCCACCATCACCCCCACGCAAGAAGTTGACAGTCACAAAAAGCCCGAGTCCTCCACCACCCCTAGCGCCTAAACAGAAGCCGGCTTCACCTAAGAAGTCAGCCCCAGCTCCACGACCACACAATCCTCTGTCTAAGAAGTTCGCTCCACAAAACGAGAGGTCCACCCTAGCTCGACATAAGAAGCCGTACAACCTAACTCCCGAGGAGACCAAAAAGGAAGTGAACGCAAGTGTAACTACACACTTCAAACGTTCGGAGCCCAAGAAGAAGGTTCCAATCGATGATGCAGTCAAAAAATATTTCTCGACAAGACCAGCTTCCCCGAAGAAGTTGCTTTCGGACTACGAGAAAACAATAATAAAGGCGACAAAGAAGTCGAAGGCCAGTGTGGAGCAGTTGCAGCTTGACCAATTCATGGCAGAAGCTGGACTGACACTCAGTCAAGTTTATGGACAAGGTGAGGTTGCAGCGGCACCTCTTAGATGGCCATTTAAGTTGGGTGAACCATTAGTTAGGCCAGATGAGGTGGCCCTGCTACCAACCCAAATGCAGCAATTACACGAATGGTATATGGTGGAGTCAAGGAATGGCAGAACAATGTTTGCCGCCAAGTTCACACAAGATGATTTCCTTCGCGGCCACGGCATCGTGTGGATTGAATTCAACGAAATTTACCAACTGTACCAGCGAGACGCCCTCGACGTGAGCCTGTTGGGTTGCTGGACTCTGTAAGTGTCTTATTGGTAAAATTCACCATGTGCATGCTTAATTAAATTGCATGTCTAACTAATTTATTCCTATGTAGAATGGAGATACAAAAATGCAAAAAAGGAGTCTATTTACAATGTAGGCTACATCGACCCATTAGTTGTAAACAACGGTACCGTTAAGGGCCATCCAAAAGATACCGAGAACAATATTCTGAAAGCTCTTAACGCCCAACACTACAAAATTTTCATACTTATGCCCTACAACTTTGGGTACGTGTTTTCATACTGTCTAGTTCTAAATTTTTTCCGTGACATGAAGTTAGGACTAATTAGATATGTTGATATATGTACAGGTTTCACTGGGTCCTTCTTGTTATCTGGCTAGACTCTAGTAAAATCATTGTTTTCGACTCACAAAGGAAACCCATACAACATTTGGAACACATCATACGGTTGCTTAATAGGAAATATTGTCTTTTCATTATTATTCTAGTATATATTTCCTTCGAGTGAGTCGACCTCTAACAATTACTATCTGTAATCACGCGCAGTGCATTCGCACGGTTCCAGGCACAGAATCATGGTGAATTCAAGGAGGCATTTGATGTTATAACTGACTTTCCAGTACGAAGCGAATATTCATGTGTTGTACCATTTTTTCATGCCAATAATGCTTTTTACCTTTCCACGGCAATAATGTTTTTCAATTTTTATCACCGCAGTGTATGAGGCAGGAGTCGGGAAACAACTTATGCGGATACTACGTATGTGAGTTCATGCGTCTTTTCAACACCAACCACAAGCAGCTAAGAAGTACCGAAGAGGTGTGTACATATATACTTATCGATTCCTAATTGTTACTTCCTACACAAGTTCACGAATTGATTAATTTCTTTCACTTCACCTGATGACAGCTCGCCAAATGTGAGAAAGGCATACTCTCACCGTACCGAGTCAACGCAATCCAAGAACAACTCGCTAGCTTCCTTCTTGATGAGGTCATATCTACAAAGGGCGAGTTTTATGAACGTGCGGTCAGAGCGTGCCCTACGATAAGGACTAGTGTATTAACGGGCTCAACTTCGGCTACAAAAAGTGATGGACATAAAGAATGAATTCTTTTGTATTTGAATTATAAACTTAAGTCCGCTCATGTGTACTTCATGTGAATATGTGCCTAATTATTTGATTTGAATATGTAATGCTTTGAATTAATTAATTGTGTTGTTAATGAATTAGTTGTTTCATTGTGGAAATCTGGCAAGCATTTCTATGATTGAAATCTGTATTGCAAATAGGATTTGGAGATTAAATTAGCCCTGTTATCGAACGGGCAATAGGGGCTTTACTACCGGTTTGTAATACAATCCGGTAGTAAAGCCAAGAGATTTACTACCGGTTTATAATACAAACCGGTAGTGTAGATGAGAGATATACTACCGGTTGTTATTACAAACCGGTAGTACAGCTCACCAGCACTACTGGTTAGATCAACTGGCAGTGATACCACTGGGCATCACTCCCGGATGCTTACAGCCGGTTCCAAAACCTGTTCTAAAGCCAGTTTGGAACCGGTAGTGTAGGACTATTCAGTAGTAGTGTAGTAAAAAAGGCACGCCTACACATGCTAGATTACCTAACTAATACATTAATATAAATATACTACCATAGTAGCATGCATTCTCAACAAGTAGTCGTATAGTACGATGCTTCCCAGAAACCTAATCGCTGGTCTCTCGTACAGGTCATCAAAGGCTGACATCGGATCAAAGACACTGCTCTCCTTAATGCCTGTTGAATGACGGGTGAAGGGATGGAATGACTCAGGTGGCGCAAGCACCGGAGGAAGTAGAGAGTGCCAGAGGAAGATGAGATCGGTTTTTCATTGTGTGTTTTCATTAACAGGGACATCTCCCTTATAAAGATGTATCAAGCTAACACTGCCTCACAAAACCTCAACATTACGAACATGAAATTGTCATGATCCCATGAACCTCGCATCATGGATGAACGGACTAACCGCATGAAAACGTCTCTCACTAAGGCCATGGCACCATGTAAGTAGTCGAGGTGTAAGGTGATGTGGTATAGATGGTACACATGGTAAAAGTTTAAGTACACTTAGCACGTCATGGTCGAGCGTCGTCGCAAGTCACAAGTCACATGATAAACATGAGGAATAAGCGATACACGTGTGCATGCATGTACATAGCCTAACATAATCAACCATGGGTATCTCTAGTCTTACACCAACTTATAAAAGAGCCCCCCTTATAAGTTGGTGTCAGACAATGGAAAAACACATTCCAAAATCCTGTGTGTATACTGTACTAGTCCAAGAAAAGTTAGTACAAATAGTAGATATGATATCATTGTAACACCCCGGCATTTAGAATGCCTGAATGCTACCAAACATAGACTAAGCAACCTCTAAATACCACAATTACCAGTAAATTACAACAAAGGAGCAAATGCTAATACCGAAAATTTCGGCAGCACTTCCTTTGTTTTTCCAAGAATTGAAGCAACAACAATAGCATAGCAATATATGGCAATATATGAGACATCTAAAATAGCAATAAATAATGGCATGACAGCAATATAAGTCAAATTTCAAGCATTCAAAGTCTTCATAAGCCAAACGAACAATAAGGCTCTCATGACACAAAACTAAACCATAAACCAATATGCATCACACTAAATTTATTATCAAGACTCCAAATGAATAACCGTGAGAACAAATGTGTGAAGCTACGTGTAGGAGTGTGACTAGTTCCCTTCCCCGCATGCCGGTCTCATGGTACCTAAAGCAACAAGAAAGGACAAGCGTGAGTTCAACACTCAGCAAGTATATTGCAATGGTACAAAAGAACAATTACATGGCTACAACACCTCACATCATGCCTATCATCTTATTCATGCTCACATGTCATTATTCACATATCATCATCATCATGTATGCAATGCGATGCGATGCACATGTCTCCTGGAAACTCATACCGGTATGGCTGAGTGCACACCCGTCGGTGTGCACCCTCTCTTCCCTTCCATCCCGAAGATGGAGGGTGCCTACTCCTCGCTTCCATTCACCGCGGTGGATGGAATCACGATGTAGGACTTACTCAATGGCGCCCCGGACTAGTCATAACTTTCTCACCGACCTTACTGGACTAGTTATGACTTTCTCACCGACCCGGCCATGTATCATGCCATGTATGCAAACATGCCAACATCATAAATAACTTGTACATTAACACATGGCATCACAACATAATAAACCGTATTCATCATATAAATGGAAAACATTAAAGCATGGCATGTGAACACATCATATATTCAATTTCAACTCATCAAAACTAGCAACCTACAACCCGCTACCCATTCCAATACACTTGCCTCAACCACGGGCGACGGATTGACGAGAAGTAGAGGGCACTCCCGAGGTCACACCACCTGCACATAGGTAACACACACTCAAAATCATGCCCACAAAACAATACGCAAACACTCTTCTACCCCGACTTGCAAACTACTCGCAAAACCCAAAAACAGAGGTTCTGTCCCGTCGGGGCAGCAGAATTCCAACGAGCATAACTTGAGTTCTAAGACTCCGAATCGATTAAACAAGTACATTCTCGTATAGCTTAGGAAATTTCCTAACTTTTTCTAAGTATATGGAAAAACTGATTCGGCCTCTAAAGTGGTTTAATCTACAGAATACCGTGATCTATTCCAATCTCGTCACAGTTTTGAACACGTTCGGTAAAACGAGCATAACTTTCAAACGACTGATCGGAATTAAACATTCTTTACGTACAATTAAAGGTATTTCAATTACCTACAACTTATTCAACATGCGGACGACCGAATTCCGATTCTAAATTGGCGAAAACTCAAACCCTAGGTCGACTGCACAATCTGCCCGAAACAGAGAACGTGGCAAACTCTAGATTTCATCTAATCTACCCAATCACAGCACCACCAATTGATCTAAACACATGATATAAATCCCTAGAACAGTACCTAGACCAACCCCAAGGATTCCTCTAGCCATACCTTCGCCCGACGAACGATGAACGCCGAAATCCTTCCTCCCGAGCTCCCCGATCGTCCTCCTCACGCCGGTACCACCGGATCTCCTCGTCGCGGGGCCTTCCGATGGAGATATCAACGGGGTGGCGAGGTGGGGATCTCCTCTAGGGCAGCAAGGGGGGGTGGAGAGGGGAGGGGAGAGGTGGTGGCGCCATGGGTGAAGATGGAGAGGAAGGGGAAGGGTGGAGGCGCATGGGGGGCTAGGGGTGGCGGCTAGGGTTGGGCAAGGGGTAGGGGCCAGATTTGGCTGCCCAAAAGTCCCCCCCTTGGGCCCAAACCTTTCCACCGGAGGCCCAACTCAACCCCAAGGCCCAAAGTCCCCTAGAGAGGCCCAAACACCCGAAAACGGCCCAAAAACACGCTATAAAGTCATACCAAAATGCCGAATTCTAAAATTTCATATTCTGGGGTGTCACATTCTCTCCCCCTTCAGAGGATTCGGCCCCGAATCTGAGACACACCACTTTGCAACCAACCAAATCGAAGGGAGCTAAGGTTCACTTCTCAGAACCCGCTCAAAAACCCATACGATTTGCACTAGCCCGAACTCAAAAGCAAGGAGCTAAAGCTCGAAGATTGATGGCTCTAACGATAACTCACAATCAAAACTTGCCATAATCTTACTCAACATTGAAACACAAAGCACTCACATACGGCCTCAGCACGACCCAAGCGGTAGGATAAATCATACCACAAAAGAAAACGATCTCACACTCCTCATTTCATACATTCCTTGGCACTAGAGTGCCCGATCCCTTTAACCAACGCTACTCTCCAGAAGAACATGGTACCAACCTCTAACTCCAACTCTAGATCCCCCTTCAGCTCTTACGTGCAAAAATGCTTTCACACCTCAACCTCTCTACTGTGGTTCGTCATAAACAAGACGACGCGAACCAAGCGGGACACATCATTCCAAGACTACCAATTGCTTGAACAAACGGGGTTAAAACCTTGTAAAAGATAGATCTTTTACAACTAGGCCAACACCCACCGTTACCATCGAAGGAAAAGCCTACTTTATATGCAGGGTCCTTAAAACCCGCAGAAACATTATCAACCGAGCAATCCACATCGGTCGACACAACTCGCTCAGAGATCGGCGACAAAAGATCCAATACACTTCCAAAAGGAAAAGCAATTACTAGCAACCACCAAGTGGTCCACTAAAAATTTAATCAGCCCCACCGAGGAACACATCGATGACACAATTCTCCCAAGAAGGTTTGAATTGGGACATAGACAACCTTCCTTTACTCTTCACTTCTACACCATTTACGATCAACTACTGGCCACACCAGGTTTCTCTTACTAAGAAAGTCTTGCCCTCACATCCTTCCACTTAAAGGACCAGGACAAAGAGTACCATTATTGAGTAAGCTCAACCGTAAAACATGAACCCAATTGGTCCACATACAACAACTCAAACCCCAAAGCGCTAAAAACCACTTTGGAAAGGATCCGGCAACATCCAAAGAGCACACATTTCATTTTTCTAAGCCAAATCGCAAAGAAAACTCAAATCTCTAACACCACAGCCAAAATACCATAATTTATTCATTCTTTCTTTTCATACTAGGAAGAAATGGAAATCTCGATACATGACAAGAATGCACACTTTTCAAGAGCACTCCGGATTAGTCATATATCCATATATGACTTTCTCACCGACCTGGCTCACCGACTCATTTATCATTGAACATTTATAAATGATGCCATGCTTCGTTTTCACCATTCGCTCATCATGTAACAACAATACCGAAAAGTCATTCACCAAAAGACTTCTTCCTCGGTATCACATGATTGAAACACACATAACATTGACGGTTGCGCTACATCATACAGACTATGACTGCAACACCATTAGCAGGAACACACCACATCATGTCAGAACCCACCATTTCTCAAAAGCTAAACTTGCAAAACCTCTCATTTTAACCAAAATCAGCATTTTGGAAAAGAACATCAACTCCAAAGTCAAACATCTGCACACACAACCGCCACAAATTTTCTCAACGAGAAAGGGAAACTCATTTCCAAAAAGGGAACACTTCACTAACAAAATCACTGATGAAACATTCATAAAATCCACCTTTTGAAGCACTTGCAAACACCACACACATTTTCCAAATAACTCCAACTCTAGCCAAAAAGAGTTACAAATTAAATCTCAAGAGTTTCCAACACAACCCACTATGTCCATCTGCTTCCTTTAAAATTAATTCCAAAGATAATTCAGTGCGAACGCGAAGGGGCACGATCCACTCAAAAGCTTTTGGGGTGTAAATCCATACTCATGGCACCAACTAAACAAATTAGCCAAAACCAAATATTTGCACCAATTTCTACGAGTTTTAGGGAAACTCTGAAACACAGCATATGGAACACCTTGACCGAAAACCCCTCAACCAAAATGGCAAACAACCAAACCAGTCCGAAAGGTTTTAGACACAAGCTCCGCATGAAACCCTATACTTACCTTTTAAACATTCAATATTACCTATTTACTCATCGAGAAACCCCATCATAAATCAACCAAAAGCTACATAACCAATCTTCCTCTAGTTGCCTTTCCCAACACTTATAAATAAAGTTTATGACGATTACCAAAAGACAACTAACCAATACTACCTCATAATGATCCCTACAGACCAACACATCATATAACAACGTATTCTCTATTTCAAACATGGTACTTCAACAGATACTTAAGCATGATCAACCTATCAATTTTATACCATCCATACGCCAACATCTTGACAATTGGAACCTGTTCAATCAATAAATGACTTCAACAAGTAAATATTATCTCTATAAGGCAAAGCTCGTAACTATGATTCTAAGACATACATTCATTAAGGATAAAATTCTACATCATGTTAATTATCCATGGTCCACTCCATCACAACATGATACAATAACCTCCATTTTAACAAGGATTTTCAACAATTAATCTAAGCAATTACCACCACTACTAAGCCATCAATATCAATAATTTGCATAAGCATCAATCAACAATATTGCTTTTAGCTACCCTATACATAGGTTGCAACAAAATTGTCACTACACAACATACTCCAACTATTAAATTAGATTTAATAAGTTAGACCTTCAGGAAGCTCTTACAATATCATCAAACAACAAAACCTATACCTTTCCAATTGGCCTCGATACTAGTATTTTAGGAACACGACTGCGTACTACCAATCATGCTAATATTTTGCAACAACATGAATAGCAACTCTAATTAACTTCCAAGTTAAAGCCACTAGCCAACACGATTAAATTTCTCTATTAACCCGTTAGATTAGAACATCCTTAAACATCCAGCAAAGTTTCTTTAACAATAACAGCAGTCTACATCATCTTAATGTTCTAACTATGCATCAGGGTTTAAAACTTTAAACACAATCGGGGGTCATAAGCACTTTTAAAGCAAACCAACAGATTCTAAGCATGTACATTAACACCTTTAATCATTCTTGCTATAGAGTAATCTACAACACTAGAAGTTCATTTAATCTTAAGCTAAAGATAAAAATTTACGTTTATCTAATTCAACTCACCAATTAACTTAGGAGTACATCATTTCCATAAACCACATTGTTACATACTACATAACATGGACATAAACTTTTCTAAACACCTTCATAGGTCACCTACTCTTGACGAACAGGATGCAACCCAACTTTAAAGATAACTACAGCTCAAGAACATGAACGAACACTGATAAACAACTTCTCTTTTCCAGGCAAGGAAGAAAACAAAACTCCAACAGAAATGCAGGAGAGATCAACTCTGATAGCCAAAACTCTTCAAGAAATGTCAAGATCTATACTTCCAAGAAAGAAGAAGGATGCACTAGGGAAAACCAAATGTTCAACTAAATCTTTTCCGATAAAGATTCAAACTTAGCTCCACCCAACTTAAGGTCTGCACAAGGCGAAACTCCAACACTTTTCTCAGATAGGGAGGACAACAACTACATAAGTTTCCTCCCCAAGACAGTCCATAATAACCAACAATACCGGGTGTCAAAGCAAAGATTACGACCAACGACGCGCAACACAAAACTTTTATTCTTTGTCTTCACCCAAAGAAGACAAAACCACAAACCGCCAATAGAACAATCTGCGAGAATCCAATACCCAAACACTTTTTTTTTGTTTCAATCAACTAAAACTAAGAAAACCAACCAAACCGACCATCGGGACGGTAAAGAACATCTGAAGGAATCCACCACTAACTCTTCTTTTTGACTCCAATCAACTACCCAAACTGCGACAGAAAAGGTAAGCACTCTTTCCCCACAAGGGTTAATAGTTCTTCGGTGATGGCTTTAATCGGCCATACCGTCAAACCACAACCTTGCTATAAACAAAAAGGTGACCGAAACCGTTCGGCACCACAACCCCACTTTATCACGATAACATGAGCAATTCAATCAATTTATCTCATACACATAGCAGCATACTTTATCACATAAAACATTCAACATCACATTTAAGCATAAAACAACGATACCATACCCTTTCCTACTGTGCATCCATGTGTGTCAAATTTTAAATTAGTTATTCCACATACACAAGTTTTAAGGTTGTTATCCTATAGCAAAATTTTAGTTATAACCTAAGCCATGTTTCTAGGTTACTCCACATCAAAATTTTAGTTAACCCTATGGTATTCCACTAAATTCATACACCACGGACCTGAAGCCCGCTCTGATACCAACTGTAACACCTTGGCATTTAGAATGCCCGAATGCTACCAAACATAGACTAAGCAACCTCTAAATACCACAATTACAAGTAAATTACAGCAAAGGAGCAAATGCTAATACCGAAAATTTCGGCAGCATCTCCTTTGTTTTTCCAAGAATTGAAGCAACAACAATAGCATAGCAATATATGGCAATATATGAGACATCTAAAATAGAAATAAATAATGGCATGACAGCAATATAAGTCAAATTTCAAGCATTCAAAGTCTTCATGAGCCAAACGAACAATAAGGCTCTCATGACACAAAACTAAACCATAAACCAATATGCATCACACTAAATTTATTATCAAGACTCCAAATGAATAACTGTGGGAACAAATGTGTGAAGCAACGTGTAGGAGTGTGACTAGTTTCCTTCCCCGCATGCCGGTCTCATGGTACCTAAAGCAACAAGAAAGGACAAGCGTGAGTTCAACACTCAGCAAGTATATTGAAATGGTACAAAAGAACAATTACATGGCTACAACACCTCACATCATGCCTATCATCTTATTCATGCTCACATATCATTATCCACATATCATCATCATCATGTATGCAATGCGATGCGATGCACATGTCTCCTGGAAACTCATACCGGTATGGCTGAGTGCACACCCGTCGGTGTGCACCCTCTCTTCCCTTCCATCCCGAAGATGGAGGGTGCCTACTCCTCGCTTCCATTCACCGCGGTGGATGGAATCACGATGTAGAACTTACTCAATGGCGCCCCGGACTAGTCATAACTTTCTCACCGACCTTACCGGACTAGTTATGACTTTCTCACCGACCCGGCCATGTATCATGCCATGTATGCAAACATGCCAACATCACAAATAACTTGTACATTAACACATGGCATCACAACATAATAAACCTGTCGACGATTGGAGAACGGGCTCCCGTCGAGCTTACTTGTTGAATGGGGGATCAACAGAGCCCCGTCGTACGAACCGAGGAAGTCGTTCGAGCGATGCCAGGTCGGGAGAAGAGGGACGCGGGGTTTATCCTAGTTCGGGCCTCTCACTGCCGAGATAATAGCCCTACTCCAGTGTATTGTATTCTATCCCGGGGGGTCTCCTCTTGTTACAGATCTTCAGGGGGTTTAAATACTACACCTAGAGATACATAGAAGGTAACTACCCCCTGGAATTACGCCACGCAGTCATACTCGCGATCTACCGCCCTTGATCTGCGAGTTAATTGAATTTCGGGTACGATTTCCCTTGATCTTCGACTGATTGGCTGCCACCTTCCTTCCTCGTAGCATTGACCGAGTCCACCGACCAAGTATCTGAGTATGACGTGATCTTTACGAGCATGCTTGCTCGTGGTCGTTTTTGGAATGGTCGTGAGTAAAGGGGCGGACATGTATGCTCGGGAGGTATGATGCTCGTTTCGTACTCCCGAGCATCCTCTGTCGGCATCGTATGGTCGGCAGGCTCATGATCTCCCGGGGGTACCGTGGTCTTTTGCCAGATGGTCAATCCCCGACAGCTAGCCCCCGAGGTTCAAGTGGGGAACCATCGGGCTTCCCCTTGAGCCTAAGAAGACCTGAAGGGGGGATTGAATTTCCTTTGGTCGTGGCCTACGGCCATTTTACGTCGAGAGGCGACCTTCTCGCCCGCCGCGTGTCCATTGTGTAGGGGCGCGACGTTTGGTTGTTTTTTTCGGTTCCTTCTCCGAGAAGCCTACCTGTAACGGTAAAGCAGTTTCTCGGAAAGTGCGCCTTTACTGGGCGGTTTCCCGCCGCACTGGACAGGTGTCGCTATGCGATAGGCGGTGGCTTTTAACCTGCCGCTTCACAGCCTTTTCGACTCCGCTCGCTGGGAAAGGATGGGGCTATTGCGCACTTGCTCGTCCTCGGCCAGAATTTTCCAAGAGCCTTAGAGCCCAAGAACCTTCTTCGCCCTCCTTCTCCCTTCGGCCATGGCACGCTTCGGGATTAGCCAGATGACCCGGAGGAGGCTCCAGGTGCTTACCGACGAGGGGTATGTCGACCCAAGCTCGGGTCGAGTGCCCGGGGGCGACGCGGCGCCGGCACCGCGGGAGGCAGAGATCGTCTCCTGCGAGCTGTACGCCGTTAACGGGCTTTGCTTGCCCGAGAGCGAGTTTCTTGTCTCCGTACTCGCCTTTTGCGGGTGCGAGATCTCTCATCTCCACCCTAACTCCATTCTCGTCCTCGCGATCTTCTCCCACCTTTGCGAGGCGTTTGTGGGTGTGATCCCCACCGCCAGTCTTTTCTTCCACTTCTACTCTCCTTTCCGCACCGGCCGGGATGGTCCCGCTGCCAAGCGTTTCGCCTTCGGCCCAACCGACCATACGAGTACCCTCTCGTTGCTTTGAAGGACTCGGTGTCGGGTTGGGCCGACCTTTGGTTCTACCAGAAGAAGGCGGAGGGATCCCAGTTGGTCTATACTGGGGAGGCCGCCCCGCCAACTGGGTCGGCGCACCCGCCCGTGCAGCCTGAGGAGGAGCGGGTGCTCAGGACGATCAGTGAGCTCGCCCAAATGGGGCTCACTGGTCGGGACATTGCCCAGGATTTTTCCTTCAACCAAGTGTCCCCCCTGCAGCGCCGCGAGCATCCTTTCTTCGTGGTGACCGGGTGGCAGGACTTCACCCGTGAAGACAACGCAGGTGCGTTCCTCGAGCATTTTTTCAAACATTGTTGCTTCCTGGTGATTGGCGCTACTTTTTCTTCTAACACTTGGTCGTGTTGCAGCCCCGAGGACGGACTGGGTCGAGGAGAGTGTCACTGAGATGTTCGGCACCCTGAAGGAGAAGGAGCTGACGCCCAATTGTCAGATCCCCAAGAACGTTTTTGACCGCAACGACGCGGTAAGTACTTTTGTTTGCTCCTGCCCGAGGGCATGTTTCCCGAGCTCATCTCTCCCTTTTTCTGTTTGCAGGAGAAGGTCGCCCTCGAGCTCGCCGTGGCGAAGCGCCGTCACCGCCGCAAGCCGCAAAGACTCCCACCAGGGTTCTCGCAAGAGGTCGTCGGGTCGAGGCCACCAAGCATCCGCCGCCTCCTCGCGCTGCGGTCGGCGCCGGGCCGACCAGGGCTCCAGCGCAACATCTCGGTACGCCACGGGAGGGAGGTAAGAGAGCTTCGAACCTGGTTTGATGACTTCAAGCGGAAGAAGCCGGAGCTGATGGACCGACTGGAACAGCTTGCCGAGCAGGCGAGGAAGGCCGAGGAGGAGGCCAGGTCTGCCCCGAACAAGGAGCAGCTGGAGAGGAAAATCAAGGCCCTCCAGGACCAGCTCGCTCAGGTGGTCGAGGACCCTGAGGAGGAGGAAGAGGAGGAAGACGCCTTTGCTCTGGTCAGAAGGAGCAAGAGGTCGTCTTCTCGATCGACCTCGGCGCTGGAAGGGGTCGACATGGACGATGTCGACCCGGCGATGGCACGGGCTAGCGACGCCGCAGAAGAATGCGTCGTGGCTGTTACCGATGCCTATGAGGCCGCCGCGGGCAGGGCGCCTGTGGCCCCAAGCGAGGAAGCCGAGGGCGAGGACGCCGCTCGTCGGGCGGAAGGTAAGTCTTATGTGGTTCCTTTGCCGAACTTCTTTGCTTTTGCTTGCGATTTTTACCGGGCTAACCCCACTCCGCTTGGCGTGGGCGTGATAGCTCGGATGTTGTCCTTGGACTTCCCTCAGATGGCTGAGGAGATTCTCGACTCTGCAGTTGCCGCCGAGCTCGACCGCGTTTTCGACCAAGTGATGGCCGAGGCCGAGGAGGAGCCGGTGCCAGCCGTGGCCTCAGAGGAACCCGAGCTTCCCCCGGCGGACGTGGAGCTGACTCCAGCCGCGGAGGAGAGAGACCCTCAAGGGGCCGAGGACCAAGGAGCCACGGCCTTGGCCCCTTATGAAGGGGCGAGCGTGAGCGAGGCCCAGGCAACGGGTTCCGAGGGCCAGGGGTTGATCGCTTTCGACCAACTGCCCCCGGCCGCGAGTCAAGGAGAGGAGGTGTTGGCTGCTGCAGTGCAGCCGCCTCCAGCCGCGGGCCAAGGGGAAGAAGTGGTCGTCGTTGACCAGATGCCCCTGGCCGAGAAACAAGGAGAGGAGGTGGCTGTCGTCGACCAGCTGTCTCCGGCCACGGAGCAGGGAGAGGAGATGGTCGTTGTCGACCAATCGCCCCCGACCGCGGAGCAAGGAGAGGAGACGGTCGTCGTCGACCAATCCTCTCCGGCCGTAGAGCAAGGAGAGGAGATGGTCGTCGTCGACCAATCCTCTCCGGCCGCGGAGCAAGGTGCGGGTGCGCTCGTAGTCGGCGTCTAGCCCCCAAGCGCAACGGCCGAGCAGGAGGATGGCGGCCACAAGCCGCCCGTCGAGGAAGATCAACCTCAGGGCGACCTGAGGTTGGTCGAGGGGCAAAAGGCCGTCGCCCTTCTAGGGGCACCGGGTGTCCAGGAGGGGCAAGAACTCGACATGCCAGCTCGGGACCAGGACGATCCCGCGTGGGTCAATCCCTTTTTTCGAGCTGGCGCAACCGACCTCCAGCGGCTCCAAGACAAGCTGGTCAGCCGGGCTCTTCTGGTAAGTGCGCCGCTTCTTTCTTTCTCATAAGTCGAACAACCTTCTTGAGGCTTCTTTTACTTTTTTTCTTTCCTTTTTCGCCTGAAGTTTGCTGCGAAGGCCATGGAGGACATCGACGCCTCTGCGGTTCCAGCAGAAGAGTACTGGGTGTACCACCGCGAGCAAGACGCCAAGATCGCCGATCTCGAGCGTTGGGTCTCCGAGGTGCACGAGGCCGACCTGAAGGAGCTGGAGTCGGCGAGGAGCCTCATCGTCGGGCTTCGAGACCAACTCTCCCAGAGCGAGGCGGCGAAGAGCACTTTAGCGCTGAAGTGTGCCGAGCTTGAGGAGGAGTTGGTGAAGCTTCGGCAGGAGGTCCCCGACCTGCGCCATGATCTCCAGCGAGCTCGTGAGCGCGAGGAGACCCAGCTCAAGGAGGCGCAACGCCTTCGGGAAAGCGCGGCCGAAGGTCGCGCGGCTCAGCGGAAAGTCTTGGACTTGGAGGCGGAGGTCGACTCCCTTAAGGAGGAGCTTGCTGCCCTCCAGGCCGAGCATAGGACTTAGCTTCTCTTCTTTTTTCTTTAGTTCGTGCAAAAACCTGTAAAAAACAATCTTTTGGTTTAATGAGCAAAATTATGAATGTCGTACCTTGCCTACTTTGCTCCTGATGCGTGCCTGCTAGAAATCGGCCCTGTAGAGAAAAGATCAAGTTCCTGCATAGGGGCATACAATACGAACACGAGCAACCAGGTAAAAAAGATAGTACGAGCAAAGAGTCCCTAGCCAAAAAACTTGGTGAAAAGGATGGAGGGATGGAACGTCCTTATCGCACGGAGCCCCCGCCATGGACAAAGGTCATGCCCCTAACGTTGCGAGCACGAGTTTGTTCATGGGAGAGCTGAGGGGATCTTTGAGCGTAACGCATTTTTTGAACGATCAAAATAGGTCGCTCGAGTCGAGAAAGAGACGCGCGCGTGCATTATTACGCTCGTAGAGCAGACGGGCTTAGGCCGACAATACGTAGGGTCACCATACCCGAGTAGGTGCTGTACCGGGCTTTAGGGAATGCTCGCGACCGACCACACATACAGCGAAGATCTACTGTGGAAAGTGATCGGATGGGCGAGCTTCCGGCCGGTGCCCAAGAGGAATGGTGTGTACATATTCGTTGGTTAAGCTCGCCTGCAGTGCCGGTAGTCGACGATGCTCATTTGGTAAAGCGAGGACAAAGTCGGAAGTAGGAAGGAAAATAACTTATCGGAAGAAACGCAAAGGTCGTGAGATAGAGATACGCGTCTAAACGTAGAATTTACGTAGTTGGTCGATGTTCCAGGTGCTGGCGAGCTCCCGACCGTCTTCCATCGCGAGGCAAATAGCCCCCGGGAGTGCTGTGGATACGACCGTGTAGGGTCCCTCCCACCTCGGGGTCAGCTTATTGGCTTTTGACAAGTCTTGAACTCTTCGTAAGACCATGTCACCAACTTGCAGGGCCCTTGGTCGGACTGACTTGGCTGCGTGCCTACGAAGAGCTTGTAGGTAAACCGCAGACCAGAGCAGTGCCCGTTCGCGTGTTGCTTCGACGAGGTCCAGGTCGATGAGGCGCTCGACTTCCTGATCGATGGAATCGATCAGTTGCACCCTTGGGGAACCCAGCACAATTTCGGCAGGCAAAATGGCTTCCGCACCATAGACGAGTTGGAAAGGCGTTTTGCCTGTGGCCTGACTTGTCGTGGTGCGGACGGACCAAAGAACGGCGGGGAGCTCGTCCACCCACTATTGTCTGTGCTGGTTGAGGCTTTCGAAAACCCTCTTTTTTATGCCCTGAACTAACTGCCCATTTGCTCGTTTGGCTGCTCCGTTACTCTGTGGATGTGCCACAGAGGCGAAACAGATCTTTGTCCCAACCTCCTCGCAGTAACTTTGGAACAATTCACTGGTGAATTGGGTCCCGTTGTCTGTGATGAGACGGTTGGGTATTCCGAACCGAGTTATCACATTGCTGCGGAGGAACCTCTTGGCCGCCTGGGCCGAGATGGTTGATACGGGCTCGGCCTCTATCCACTTGGTGAAAGTGTCGATGGCCACGAGCAAGTACTTGCAGCCTTTCTGACCCCGGGGGAAAGGTCCAAGGACGTCGAGTCCCCAGGTCGAGAACGGCCACGAAAGTGGTATGGTTTGCAGGGCATATGCTAGTTGACGGGCTTTGCGAGCATGAAACTGGCATGCTCGACAGGTCATTACGATCGACCGTGCATCCGCCAAGGCCGTAGGCCAGTAGTATCCCAGTCGGAAGGCCTTGCTCACAAACGTTCTGAACGACGAATGAGCTCCGCACATTCCTTCATGGATGTCACGAAGTAGGTACTGGCCTTCCTCCTGAGAGACGCATTTGGAAAGGATTCCTAATGCGCCTTTTCGGTATAGGTCGCCTTCAATCAGTTTGTACTGAGAAGATCGCCTTGTTAGCCGGGAATGCTCGGCTTCTTCCTCGGGCAATGTCCCATGCGCAAGGTACTGGACGAATGGCGTCATCCAACTTGCACTTTGCTCGAGGAAGGAGATCCTACCGTTGGCCTCTGATGCCTCCTCTTCAGAGGGAATGGAGGGCTTGTATAGGTGCTCGACGAGCACCCCCGCCGGGGCGGTAGTTTGAGAGGAACCAACCTTAGACATTTGGTCGGCCAGGGAATTGTCCTTCCTGGGGATGTAGATTACCTCGAAATTCCTGAAGTATTTCTCCATCTTCCTTACTTCGGCCAGGTAAAGCGCCATTGAGGTATCGGAACACTGATACTCCTTGTTAACCTGGTTCACGACCAACTGTGAATCGCCCATCACAGTGAGCCGTTGGACTCCTAGCGATTTACACGCTCGAAGTCCGGCCAAGAGACCTTCGTACTCCGCCGCGTTGTTGGTCACGGCAAAATGTAGCTGGATGGCGTACTGGATTTGTTCTCCATCCAGGGAGACCAAAACGACGCCAGCCCCCGAGCGCTCGTATGCTCGGGATCCGTCGAAATACAAGGTCCAATAGTTTTCCCTTGATCCAGTGGTTTCGCCGGCTGGTGGTGCCGGAGCCGACCATTCTGCCACGAAGTCAGCCAGAACTTGTGATTTGATCGCCGTGCGGTCCGAAAATATTATCTCGAATTCAGCGAGCTCCATGGCCCACTTGGCTATGCGACCACTGGCGTCCTGGTTTTTCAGGATTTCTCTGAGCGGGAAGCTGGTTGGTACCACGATCTTGTGCGCTTGAAAGTAGTGGCGCAGCTTCCTGGAAGCCATCAGCAATGAGTACAATAGTTTATGGACCTCGGGGTAACGCTCCTTTGGTCTGTGAAGTACTTCGCTGACATAATAAATAGGTCGTTGGAAACCATCTCTCTCCACCGCTAACACTGCGCTCACCGCCTGCGGGGTTGCCGCCAGGTATAGTAGCAATTCTTCCCCCGTTGCAGGTGTGACGAGGACGGGTGGTTTGGAAATGTACTGCTTCAGCTCTTTGAACGAGTGATCAGCTTCCTCCGTCCATGTGAAGCTATCGTGTTTGCGGAGGGCTTTAAAGAAAGGTAGTCCTCGCTCCCCCAGCCGGGAAATGAACCGGCTTAAGGCAGCCAT
This sequence comes from Rhipidocladum racemiflorum, assembly GCA_036346355.1. NCBI lineage: Eukaryota > Viridiplantae > Streptophyta > Magnoliopsida > Poales > Poaceae > Rhipidocladum > Rhipidocladum racemiflorum. The sequence goes on along the minus strand of CM070572.1, from coordinate 55,046,343 downwards.
TCTCCCGGTCAGAGTTTGCACTTCCTTCACGCATGTGGGCGGCCTCATATTCTCAATGGCTTCGATTTTCTCTGGGTTTGCCCCAACGCCTTGTGGTCCGACCATGTAGCCGAGCACCTTGCCAGCTCTCACACCGAACACGCATTTCTCTGGATTTAACTTTATTTGATGCTTATTGAGGTTACAAAATATTTCTTCCAAATCAGCAACGTGACCTGAGGCGCTCTTGCTTTTTACCACTATGTCGTCAACATAGACCTCCAAGTTTCGACCTACTTGGTCTGCGAAGGTTTTCTGCATGAGGCGCTGAAAGGTTGCTCCCGCATTTCTCAGACCGAAAGACATGGTCATATAGCAGAAAGTACCGAATGGGGTGATGAAGGAGGTCTTTTCTTCGTCTTCACGTGACAGGCTGATCTGATGATAGCCCGAATAAGCGTCTAGGAAGCTCATGGTTTGTGATCCCGCCATTGCGTCGACCAATTGGTCTATGCGAGGCAGCGAGTAGTTGTCCTTCGGGCAGGCCGCGTTTAGGCCCGTGTGATCAACGCACATGCGCCACTTGCCCCTTTCTTTCTGACCAAGACCGGATTGGCTAGCCATTCAGAGTGTTCGACCTCCCTAATGAAGCCAGCCTTTAGGAGTTTGTCGAGCTCCTCTCGGATGATCGCCTGCTTTTCCAGGGAAAAGCGTCTAAGTTTCTGCCAGATCGGTTTTTTGTCGTCAATCAAGCTAGCTCAGGCTCAATCACCTCCCTAGGGACCCCGGGCATGTCGGATGGTTCCCAGGCGAACGCATCCGAGCTTGCCCGGAGGAAGGTGATGAGCTCGAGTTCCTATTTGGGATCTAAGGAAGATCCCAAATGCACGACCTTGGCTGGTTCCGACTCGTTGAGCGGAACAGCCTTGGTCTCTCCTCCAGGTTGGAGGGCAAGTTTAGGCCGGGAGTGCTTTGGCTCTTGGTCGGAGCCACGAGTGGGTAACTGGCCGACCATATCCAACGCCCTTTCGTCGCAATTCAGTGTGGACTTGTGATTCCCCTTCACGGTTATGACCCCGTTTGGCCTGGAAACTTTCAAGCACTGATATGCGTGGTGCGAAGCGGCCATGAACTTGGCCAAAGCCGGCCTGCCGAGGATGGCGTTGTAGGCCGATTCGAAGTCTACCACCTTGAAGGTGATTAGCTCTGTTCTGAAGTTACTCGGGCCGCCGAAGGTCACGAGCAGGACGACCTGGCCCAAAGGCTTGATCGAGGTGCCCGGGACTATCCCGAAAAAGGGTACAGCTATGCTTTTGATCTTGGAGCGAGGAATCTGCTTCCCGTCCAAAACCTTAGCTGAGATCAGGTCCAAGGAGCTCCCGAAGTCTATAAGGACCCAACCGACGACAGTGTTGCTGACGGTGGGGCTCACGACCATCGGAAGCTTCTGCGGTTTGGTCATCCCAAGGGGACAGTCGTCCTTGGAGAAAGTGAGGGACAACTCGGACCATTTGAGTTGCTCCACTGGAGGTTTACCTTGGGTGACGTGGTGTACTTCCCTCGCAGCGTCTTTTAGATCCCGACGGGATTTGTAGGCGGAGGAGCCCCCGAAGATAACCGCAATGTGCTTCTGGGGTTCTTGATATTCCATATCATCTTCGTTTTCTTCGGCGGGCTGCTTGCCTTTGCCCTTCTCGCCCTACTTTGGGAGCGATGGCATGGGACCCCTGCCGCTGTAAAACTGCTCCTGGCGGTAAGCCCACGTTCGGCAATTCCGTAGGTCATGCTCGTGTGCCTGGTGAAGCGGACAGTAGAGGTAACCCCGTTGATCCACTTGGTCGCCTCGATCGCGAGGCCTGTGTGGCTGGCCTCTTCCCCGAGCGTTGAACCCCCGGCGCTGCGGCTGGGTTGTTCGGGGCTGTTGCTGTTCTACTGCGGCCACCATGCCTGGTGGGTGCTGCTTTTTCTTCTTCTTCTTGATCTTCTTATCTACGGAGTTCGAGCCCTTTTTGCTAGCGGAGGTTTCTAGCCCGGGCTGAGGCGGTAGTTTCCCCTCATCTAGCATTTTCTTCCACTGGACGGCCTCATCTGCGTTGGCGTATCGGTCGGCCATTCGGAAGAGCTCGTTTGTCGTTAGATCCGGATGGATCTCCAGATCCTGCGTGAAGCGCACATCTCGTACCCCGAACTTGAAAGCCCGGACGACAGCTTCGTCCGATATGTTCGGGATCGAGTTTCGGACTTGGATGAATCTCTGGACGAACTGTCGCAGAGTTTCCTCATCCGTCTGTATCAAGCGCTCAAGGTCGCGCTCCTTTCCCGGGCGAATATAACAACTCTGGAAATTTGCTCGGAGCGCGGTGCTGAGCTGGCCCCAAGATCGTATGGACCCTTCCTTTTGATTGAAGAGCCATGTACGAGCAGCTCCGTCTAAGACCGTTGGTAGATAATTCACCATTACCCCTTCATCGCCTCCGGCGGCCAGGATGGCGGTGGTATATATCGAGAGGAACTTGTCCGGGTTCTGGGTCCCGTTGAATCTCTCGATGTGGCTGGGCTTGAACCTGTTCGGCCATGCGACACTCCGGAGAGAGCTCGTGAAAGCTTGGCAGCCGAAGCTCGGGGTTTCGCGGTGAGAACCTCGACCATAATGGTCTCCACGTGTGTCTTCCACCCAACGCCCCGTACGTGGGCCAAGTCGAGAGAAGACTTCGCGCGGAGGTCGTGCCGACAACCGCTCGGTCGTGGAGCGTTCAAAACGCTCGTAATCCGGACGGTTGTAGGTACGTCGTTCCGAGATCGCTCGGGAGCTGTTCCAAGGCCTCTCCCGGTCCACGTTAGCGGCCTGGGGCGATCCCCGAGCATGGCTCCGAGATTCATCTCTGTGCGAGCGCATGGGGGAGCGCCTGCGATGGTCCCGGGAAATACTCCGGGTATCCTGGCCGTGAGGGGAGTCCGAGACTTTCAGCTCGGCGGCAAGCTTTTCCAGATCTTTGGCCACGACCTTGCCCACGGTCTCTAGGTCCACTTGTTCGGGGAAGCTGCGAAGGTCGCGCACGACCGCCGCCAAGGCCTGCAGCCGTTCTCGGTTCTAGCGAACAGGCGGCGGCGAGCTTCGACGCCGTTTAGGGACGTGATCAGGGGTTCGATACTCGCGAGAGTTCCTTTCCCCGGGCACCCGCCTTTCTTTCGCTTGGCGGCATACGCTCGCAAGAGTCTTCCCCAAAGACGCCTCTAGGTGGAGTCTGGCCGCCTCATAGTGGTCGCGCTTAGCAGCGTCCGAGGATCGTACCTCGGGCTCGGCACGACTTCCAGCCATGTTGACGTGACGAGAGTGGGATGAGTGCGATGGAGACATCATCGTATCACCTTGAGATGTAGTCTCTCGGTCGAACTCCAGATCGTCTGGTATATCCAGGCCATCGTAGAGTCCGTCATAGTCATCCTCGTGATCTCCGAGGGTAATGTCTGGGGAACGGAGGACCTGTCCTCGCATTCCAGGGTTCGGGGAAGAGCTCCCGGACTCAGTGTGATCGACAGGATCGGTCACATTGGCCATACCGTCGCCGGCGTAGTACATGTCGTCGTCTTCAACATCGTCGAAGGCGCAGAGATTCCTAGTATCCCCCGAGTTCGGCATCCTCGAGGATCCTGATCCGTACGGGAATCAAACTGTCGTCCCCACGGACGGCGCCAGCTGTCGACGATTGGAGAACAGGCTCCCGTCGAGCTTACTTGTTGAATGGGGGATCAATAGAACCCCGTCGTACGAACCGAGGAAGTCGTTCGAGCGATGCCAGGTCGGGAGAAGAGGGACGCGGGGTTTATCCTGGTTCAGGCCTCTCACTGCCGAGATAATAGCCCTACTCCAGTGTATTGTATTCTATCCCGGGGGGTCTCCTCTTGTTACAGATCTTCAAGTGGTTTAAATACTACACCTAGAGATACATAGAAGGTAACTACCCCTGGAATTACGCCACGCAGTCATACTCACGATCTACCGCCCTTGATCTGCGCGTTAATTGAATTTCGAGTACGATTTCCCTTGATCTTCGGCTGATTGGTTGCCACCTTCCTTCCTCGTAGCATTGACCGAGTCCACCGACCAAGTATCTGAGTATGACGTGATCTATATGAGCACGCTTGCTCGTGGTCATTTTTGGAATGGTCATGAGTAAAGGGGCGGACATGTATGCTCGGGAGGTATGATGCTCGTTTCGTACTCCCGAGCATCCTCTGTCGGCATCGTATGGTCGACGGGCTCATGATCTCCCGGGGGTACCGTGGTCTTTTGCCAGATAGTCAATCCCCGACAAAACCGTATTCATCATATCAATGGAAAACATTAAAGCATGGCATGTGAACACATCATATATTCAATTTCAACTCATCAAAACTAGCAACCTACAACCCGCTACCCATTCCAATACACTTGCCTCAACCACGGGCGACGGATTGACGAGAAGTAGAGGGCACTCCCGGGGTCACACCACCTGCACATAGGTAACACACACTCAAAATCATGCCCACAAAATAATACGCAAACACTCTTCTACCCCGACTCGCAAACTACTCGCAAAACCCAAAAACAGAGGTTCTGTCCCGTCGGGGCAGCAGAATTCCAACGAGCATAACTTGAGTTCTAAGACTCCGAATCGATTAAACAAGTACATTCTCGTATAGCTTAGGAAATTTCCTAACTTTTTCTAAGTATATGTAAAAACTGATTCGGCCTCTAAAGTGGTTTAATCTACAGAATACCGTGATCTATTCCAATCTCGTCACAGTTTTGAACACGTTCGGTAAAACGAGCATAACTTTCAAACGGCTGATCGGAGTTAAGCATTATTTACATACAATTAAAGGTATTTCAATTACCTACAACTTATTCAACATGCGGACGACCAAATTCCGATTCTAAATTGGCGAAAACTCAAACCGTAGGTCGACTGCACAATCTGCCCGAAACAGAGAACGTGGCAAACTCTAGATTTCATCTAATCTACCCAATCACAGCACCACCAATTGATCTAAAAACATGATATAAATCCCTAGAAAAGTACCTAGATCAACCCCAAGGATTCCCCTAGCCATACCTTCGCAGGATTGTACATGATCAGGATTGTCTGTTTGCACGGAGTGCCAAAGAGGATTGTATCGGACAGAGGTACCCAATTTACCTCAAGGTTCTGGAATAAGTTGCATGAAGCCATGGGAACCCGTTTGAACTTCAAGATGCCTTATCATCCACGCACGGATGGACAGACCGAAAAGAGTCAACCAGATTCTCGAGGATATGTTAAGAGCTTGTGCATTGGCTTATGCTACCTCTTGGGATAAGAGTTTGCCGTATCTTTGAGTTCAGTTACAACAATAGTTATCAGGCTAGTTCTACGATGTCACCTTTGAGGCATCAGATGGTCGACCGCTTGACGCCATTGAATTGGAATGAGACCGTGGCGCCGTGTCTTTGATCCCGATATTCTTCAAGAGGTCAAGAAGCGTATCGCCATGATTAGGGAAAGGTTGAAGATCGCCCAATCTCGGCAGAAGAGTTATGCTGACAATCGTCGCCGAGATTTGAGTTTTGAACTAGAAGACTTTGTATACCTCAGAGTTACGCCTCTCAGGGGAGTTAAGAGGTTCCATGCCAAAGGGAAACTCGCACCCCGTTATGTTGGACCATTTAAGATTTTGAGCCGCAGAGGCGAAGTTGCTTATTGTAACACCCCAAAATTTTACTTTTCCTAAATTCATGTGTGATTTGGCACTTTGGTGAATTTTTGGAATTTTCTGGAATTTATTTAGATTTATTTGGAATTTATTTGAATTTATTCCATTTTGAAATAATTGAAGAATTTAATTTTGCAAATAAATTTTTGTTGGAAATATTTTATTTGAGTCCAAAATGATCCAAAGTATTTTCCAGAATTTTTCTGGAATTTTTCTGAGTATTTTGATATTTTTAATGAATTAAATGAATTACTGGGAATTATTTTAAATATTAAATCGCTGGAAAATCCAAGTCGGGTTTAGTACTGTTCCTCCGACTCGAGCCAGACCCGAGCCGGACCCGAGCCACGTGACTCGACCGAACCCACTCCTAACCCTAATCAATCCCAACCGTTGGATCAAGATCCAACGGCTGAGATCCGCCTGCACGTCTGCTCGAGCCGTGATCCGGCCCGGATCCGATCGCGCCGTCGCGATCGTGGCCGTTGATCGCGCCACGTGGACGGCCGAGAGTCGCTGCCTTCGCCGAGACCGAGCCGACTCCGCCGCCGCCCGCCGCCGCCGTAGGATTAGGTTTCCGCCTAGGGCACGAACGCCAAGGCTATTTAAAGCGTGAGACGCCCCCGAGGTTGCCCTCATCCTTGCGCACCCGTTCTCGAGCCATCTCGCTGGCCGCCGCCGTTGAGCCGCAATCGCCGCGGAGTTGTCTCTTCCCTCCGCCGAGGTTTGCGCCGCTTTCCGCCGTCGTCCGTCGCCTTCCGCCGAAGGAGCTCGGATCTGGGATCCCCGACGAGACGCACCCAAAGGAAGGATTCATCTCGCCGAGAAGCCCCGTAGCGCCGCGCGCCCTTGGTCATCGTTCCGTCTCGGTGCCCTGGCATCGCCGCGCCATCGCCGGACTCCGCTGAAGCTGCTGTGGACCGCCGATCCAGATCGGACGGTTGAGGTGAGTCCACGTGTTATAAACCCGAGTAGATCGGGACCGCTGGATCAAGATCCAGCGGTTCACAATCGCCACGTCTTTGTAGCAAAGGCGATTATAGGATTAGATCTGGACCGTCCGATCTAAATCGAACGCCCACGATCAACGAGTAGTTTCAACGTGTTAACCCTGGATCTAATCCGCCGCTGAATTTCAAATCAACGGCCGTGATTGGCGCCACGTGTCGGGAAGTTGGACCGACGCGGTCGGGCCGCTGGCCCACGCTACGTGGCAGGTAGACGCCGACGCGCCCGCGTGTCGAGGGCTCAAGATGTCACGGCCGTCCCAGCCGAGCGCCGACGCCACCCATGACGCCGCAAAGGTCCCACCTGCCAAGACCGTGGTCGAGCCTCGCCGACGCCGGCGATGACGTCACCCGAGAGGGCCCACATGTCAGTCTCACGTGGAGTCGTGGACCGAGTCCACGGTGGACCCGAGCCGAGCGTGGACCAAGTCCATGGACCGGCTGACGTCAGCCGCCCAATCAGAGGCTGCCACGTGTCCTTGCTGACGCAATAATTAATTTCCGAAAAAAGAAAATGATTTATTAATTCGAAATATTGATTCAAATTTAGATTCAAACTTCAAACGCTTATAACTTTTGCGTTTCAACTCCGATTTGGGTGATTCAAATTTCTAAATTTGTATAAAATTAAGATCTACCTAAATATGAATTTTATTTAATTTTTGGACTAAAGTTTTTCTCTGTAAAATTATTTAAATGATTATTTAAACTTTAAATAATCATAACTTTTGCGTCTTAACTCCAAATTTGACGATTCCAGTTTCTAAAAATCCAGAAAATTATGTTCTCTCTGTTTATGGATTTTATTTGGAGTTTTGGGATGTTTTTGCCTAGTGTTTATTTGTGTATTTGCTATTTGCACGCTTTACGAGTAGACGTTGAAGTGCCGGAAGGATTCGAAGGAGAAGTATTGACTCAGGATCCAACTCAAGACCAAGAACAAGTACTTTTTGAAGGCAAGTTGTGCTTTGACCATGTTGATCCCATTTTGAAACCTATTTTGATTTAAACTATTGCATGCTAGTTCAAGTAGAAAGATACTTTGATTAAACATGGGGGTTAGATAAATACCAATTTGCTATATGACACCTTGATTACTTAAGTATGTGCCATGACCCTTTGTCACCCTAGTTGTGGTTTACTAGTTGGACATTATTAAATTGCCAACATGGGTTTAGAACGTTGTAGTATGCTGCTTAGACCTGCTACGTGCTCATGACATGATTTTGGATAATCAAATGCTAATATTGACTTAATGATATATTGAAACTGTTTTGGAAAAGTATCATGTGATGTTGATGGCACGTGGTGCATGGTAATCAACTGGGGTTTGATAAACAGATTTCGACTGGGGCATGTGGCAAGAGTAATCAGGTGGGCCAGTTGTGGCATTGGGGATGTTGATTTGGTTTTTCGGGTAGTCTTGCCCTGGTCACTCTAAGGACTTAACCTTGCAAGCCTTTGAACTGGGTCATACTTGCAACCACATGGCTGGAATGGGACGGCCCTAGTTGACTAGGTCGCTAAGGACTCACTTGTGGAGCCTCAGTGTGTCTATTACACCGTTTGTGTGATTGTACGGGGGAGCGTATCGTGGCTGTGGCCAGATACCCATCTAACGGTGTGTTGGTCCCATACTTCGCCTTGGCTAAGGGAAGGGATGGTGTAGAGCACGAACCGGAGAGGACCACCTGTGTTGTTTGAGGCTTAGAAAGGCTTTATTCTGGGGAACTTCGCCTTTGTGGTGTTTGACTCGTATCTTGTGGGTAAAGTGCATAATCTCTGCAGAGTTTAGAATCTATTTAAATAGCCGAGTCCACTGTGATCGACAATGCTCGGGAATTACAGTCAAGGGTTAGACTTTCTCAAAAGTAACTTTGATTTGAAAAGTTGGGTTGGTTTAGTAATGAAGATGATGAAAATGTGGTTTAGGATGGGGAAAATGTTTATTAAATTTCTTGAGAAGTTATTTATGCTTTACTTATTTCTACTGCTTTCGAATCTACTTTTATTACTTGTCCAAAAGCTGTTTACTGCAAATATACCTTGAGCTATTCCTTTGTACCAAGCCATGCATATAGTATATTAGCTTGCATTCTGTGCATGACTTGCTGAGTACCAAGTACTCACCCTTGCCTCAACACAATATCAGTTGAAGAGGAGACCACGCCAGTTTCGGAGGAGGATTTCCAAGAAGACCCGTCTACTTAGGGATGCGAGCCCAGTCAGTTGCCTGTGGTATACTGGATGGCGCCACGAAGTTATTTGATTTTCATTCTTTGTTATTTCTCTTTTAATAAGTTTCGCCTTGCGAGGCATATATTTGTAACTTGGCCATAAGGTCGAGTAACCCTTTGATTATTTAAATAAAGTACTTTGATAGTATCGTTTGGTATGATTGTGATATATACCGATGTTAAGACTGTGTGCACTAGCGCGTTCCTGGACTAGTGCTGAATACACAGAGGGTCCGGATTTGCAAATTCGGGGTCCCGACAGAGGTGGTATCAGAGCCATACTTGACTGTAGGCTCAACCCTAAGTTAGAATGGTCGTAGTGAGGATAAAACCTATTTTCTAAAGCTAAAAATTTGTGAAGACAAGAAATGACATCTCGACTTACCCCCTTCTCTCTTTTCTTGTCTCTTGCTGAAATTTTCCCTTACCTTGTCACAATTTAAAAATTCCGAGTTCTTACGTAAAGCACTCTTGTGACAGATGGAGGAAGAGTTCAACTACGTTGATCTAGGAGTTGGTCACGCCGCGGAACTTTGGCATATGCTTCAGACTCTCGGAGATTTTGAGAAGCCGCAATACCAAGTGGAAGTGATCAGACAAGCGGGATTGATCAAGGCTTGTGACGTGAAGATTGAGGTACTTGCTAGGAAAAAGGGCCCAGGCAATCGCCCGATACACTGCACTGCCAGGAGATCCACAATGCAGATGGGTATCCAAGAAGTATCACGACGCGCAATGCGGCACATTACCCGTATCTACGCCAGAGAATTGGAGAGTACGGTGTTCCGTTACCATCCGCGCAGCGATAACCTTCTTGACCCGAAGGAGATTCAGGATGAGGATGCCACGGTTACACAGTTGGCACGATTTGTCGTCGCCCAGGAGGATGTACTAGATAATACAAGCAAGGAGCTACAGAAGGCCCGCAAGGAGATCACGACAGAGAAGAACAGATGGCGGGAAGCTCAAGAGTATGTGGCACACCTTCTACGAAGGATTGACGAGTTGGAGATGACTTTGTACGGACTGCACTCCGAGCCAAGATTTGAGCTACACGAGCTAGATCCAGAGGAGTCAGATCTCGATGAGGACACTGCTTCTTCGACTACCATAGAGGACACAGTTGCTGGACATGGCGATTGTTTCGCGCCTATGCCGCAGCACCCGTACCCAGGCCGTGGAGGTTTTCTTGATGAGTGAGCATAGGTTCTATAGTGAGACTCCTTCGCCGAGTCGAGACATAGGATAAAGAGTCACCCTTTAGGCGTTAGACTCCAGAGTTAGTTCGATTTGGATTTGCTTTGTTTGCTGAGTGTGCAGTATGTGTTGCAAGGCCCTTAGGCATTGTAAGCAGCCATACCAAGTTATTAATAATAAAGTTGGACCTTAAAATTACCCCTTTCGCCCCGCATAAGTTCCATACTACTTGTCTATTCTTGTTTCCCTCTCATCTCTAAACCTAGAGCAAATCGACAGATGGTGAACACCCGTGGGAACTTTGGAAGCAATGGGAGTGGTTCTCGCCAGAGAAAACCCCAATGATAGAGCACCAAGACCGCCTTGATTGATATGCAGAATTTTGGAGCGTTTCTTGCTGCCCGGACTCGCTTGATGCATGCTATGATGCAACAAATGCAGCACGTCATCGCCAGGCCACCGCTAATCAAGTTAATCGGGGACCACGCGAATACAAGGCCGTCGAGTTCATGAGGACTCACCCACCCACTTACTCTGGGAATGCCAATCCATTGTAGGACGATGATTGGTTAAGATCAATCGAGAGGAAGATAAACATAGCTCAATGCATAGGAAATGAGAAGGTACTCTACGCTTCTCATCAGTTGGAAGGAACAGCCGCCGAATGGTGGGAGAACTTCTGTGCCACGCAGGAGAACCCTCAAGATATCACTTGGGAAGAGTTCACAGCTGCATTCCGACAGTATCACGTGCCTGAAGGAATCATGGACCTTAAGAAGGAGGAGTTCAGAGCACTGAGGCAAGGTAATCAGCCAGTGGCCGACTACCTGAACAAGTTCACACAGCTAGCACGCTACGCACCTGAGGATGTAGCGACAGATAAATCCAGACAGTCTCGTTTTATGAAGGGACTTAACTGAGGATTGCAAGACTTAGATGCATGCTTTTAGTTCAAACCCCTGGTTCCGAACTCCGAACGAAAGTAGGATGTTCCGGGGTGAGAATACTAATAGATGGAATAGAATTCCTAGCAAACCTTTTAATTTTGGAGACCCAGACCTTAGATGTTATATTGGGAATGGATTGGTTATCCAAGCACAAGGCCGTATTGGATTGTGGACGAAGGACTATCTCAGTTGAGAGCCCGTGTGGGAAGAAAGTGGAATTTCAAGCCACTGCAGTTAGAGATGGACAGTTGATGATTAACAGTACCAAGGCAATCAGCATAGAGGATGTCTCAGTAGTGAATGAGTACCCAGATGTATTTCCCGAAGACCTACCTGGTATGCCGCCAGACAGGGACATAGAGTTTGTGATAGAGCTTGTACCTGGTACAGCACCGATAGCAAAGAGACCCTATCGGATGTCTACCGAGGAGTTGGTAGAAATGAAGAAACAGCTAGAGGAGTTAATGGAGAAAGGATTTATCAGACCGAGTTCGTCGCCGTGGGGAGCACCAGTTTTGTTTGTCAAGAAGAAGGACGGGAGTTTCAGGATGTGCATTGACTACCGTGCACTCAATGAGGTCACCGTGAAGAATAAGTATCCGCTACCCAGGATTGATGATTTGTTTGATCAGTTAAGAGGAGCCGGAGTTTTCTCCAAGATTGATCTGAGATCGGGATACCATCAGTTGAAGATCCGATCAGAAGATATTCAAGATCGCATTCTCGTCAAGATATGGACATTACGAGTTTACAGTTATGTCCTTTGGGCTGACGAATGCGCCGGCTTATTTCATGAATATGATGAATAAGGTGTTCATGGAATATTTGGACAAGTTTGTCGTCGTGTTCATAGACGATATCCTAATCTACTCCAAGACAGAGGATGAACATGCCGAACACTTAAGGCGAGTTTTGGAAAAGCTGAGGGAACAGCAACTTTTCGCCAAGTTCAGCAAGTGTGATTTTTGGAAGGACAAGGTGGAGTTTCTTGGACATGTAATGACCGCAGAAGGAGTCGCCAGTAGATCCAAGCAAAGTAGAAGCTGTGTTACATTGGGAGCAGTAGAAGACTGTGACCCAGTTCTGAGTTTCCTTGGAATGGCAGGATACTACCGCCGTTTCATTGAAGGCTTCGACAATTGCGAAACCTCTTACGCAATTGCTTTGAAGAAGGAAAAGAAGTTTGCATGGACGCCTTGAGAATGTGAGAAAGGATTTCAGGAGCTGAAGAAGCGATTGACGTCAGCACCAGTGTTAGTTCTACCGGATGTTGCTCAAAGCTTCGATATTTATTGTGACGCATCGCGCCAAGGACTTGGATGTGTGCTGATGCAGAATGGAAAGGTTGTCGCTTATGCGTCAAGGCAGTTGAGGCCGCATGAGGAAAATTATCCGACACATGACTTGGAGTTAGCTGCCGTAGTGCATGCTTTGAAGATATGGCGTCACTATCTGATTGGAAACAGATGTGAAGTGTATACGGATCATAAGAGCCTTAAGTACATATTCACCCAGTCGGATCTGAATATGAGGCAGAGGAGATGGTTAGAGTTGATCAAGGACTACAATGTTGGAATCCATTACCATCCCGGGAAGGCCAACGTAGTAGCCGATGCTCTGAGTCGGAAAAGCCATACCGTGAGTACGTTGCTAGCCACAAGCCAGGATGAGTTATGTAAGGATTTTCGAAAATGAAGATTGAGGTTGTACCTAAGCGGATTCTTGGCCGCATTGGAAGTAAAGCCTACCTTAGAGGACCAGATCCGAGAAGGACGAAGGATGATGACAAGATCCGCAGGATTAAGTCCATCAAGGAGGAAGGCAAGGCAGAGGACTTCAAATTGGATGAGCAGGGCACGTTATGGATGAAGGGTCGGATTTGTGTGCCTAACAAGGAGGAGTTAAAGCGACTGATTTTGGAAGAAGCCCATGACTCCAAGTATTCAATTCATCCTGGAAGCGCCAAGATGTATCAGGATCTGAAGGAGAGATTCTGGTGGCCGAGTATGAAACGTGAAGTTGCCGAGCATGTTGCCTTGTGCGACGTATGCCAGAGAGTCAAGGCAATGCATCAGAGACCAGCAGGATTGCTACAACCGCTGAAAATACCTGAGTGGAAGTGGGAGGAAATCGGAATGGATTTCATTACCGGTTTGCCGAAGACTCAAGGAGGTTATGACTCCATATGGGTTATAGTGGATCGCTTGACTAAAGTAGCCCATTTTATCCCCGTAAAGACCACCTACTCGGGAGATAAGTTAGCAAAGTTGTACATGATCAGGATTGTTTGTTTGCACGGAGTGCCAAAGAGGATTGTATCGGACAGAGGTACCCAATTTACCTCAAGATTCTGGAATAAGTTGCATGAAGCCATGGGAACCCGTTTAAACTTCAAGATGACTTATCATCCACAGACGGATGGACAGACCGAAAGAGTCAACCAGATTCGGAGGATATGTTGAGAGCTTGTGCATTGGCTTATGCTACCTCTTGGGATAAAAGTTTGCCGTATGCCGAGTTCGATTACAACAATAGTTATCAGGCTAGTTTACGATGTCACCTTTGAGGCATCAGATGGTCGACTCTGTCGGACGCCATTGAATTGGAATGAGACCGCGAGCCGTGTCTTTGGGCCTCGATATTCTTCAAGAAGTCAAGAACAGTCGCCATGATTAGGGAAAGGTTGAAGATAGCCCAATCTCGACAGAAGAGTTATCTTGACAATCGTCGCCGAGATTTGAGTTTTGAACCGTAAGACTTTGTATACCTCGAGTTACGCCTCTCAGGAGTTAAGAGGTTCCATGCCAAAGGGAAACTTGCACCCGTTATGTTGGACCATTTAAGATTTTGAGCCGCAGAGGCGAGTTGCTTATCACCGGAGTTGCCCACGATCGTTGGCAGGGGTACATGATGTGTTCCATGTGTCCCAGTTAAAGAAGTGTCTCCGAGTTCCTGAGGAACAGACGCCGTTAGAATCAATTGAGTTGCAAGAGGATTTGACTTATAAGGAGTATCCCGTGAGAATTCTAGACACAATGGATCGAGAAACTAGAAACAAGTCAACCCGTTTCTGTAGAGTTCAGTGGAGCAACCATGAAGAAAGCGAAGCGACTTGGGAGCGCGAAGAGGATTTGAAGGAAGAGTTTCCAAACCTATTCCTTTAGTAAGCCCTGAATCTCGGGGACGAGATTCTATTAAGGGGGGGAGGTTTGTAACACCCCAAAATTTTACTTTTCCTAAATTCATGTGTGATTTGGCACTTTGGTGAATTTTTGGAATTTTCTGGAATTTATTTGGATTTATTTGGAATTTATTTGAATTTATTCCATTTTGAAATAATTGAAGAATTTAATTTTGCAAATAAATTTTTGTTGGAAATATTTTATTTGAGTCCAAAATGATCCAAAGTATTTTCCAGAATTTTTCTGGAATTTTTCTGAGTATTTTGATATTTTTAATGAATTAAATGAATTACTGGGAATTATTTTAAATATTAAATCGCTGGAAAATCCAAGTCGGGTTTAGTACTGTTCCTCCGACTCGAGCCAGACCCGAGCCGGACCCGAGCCACGTGACTCGACCGAACCCACTCCTAACCCTAATCAATCCCAACCGTTGGATCAAGATCCAACGGCTGAGATCCGCCGTCTGGCTTCGAGCCGTATCCGGCCCGGATCCGATCGCGCCGTGCGATCGTGGCCGTTGATCGCGCCACGTGGACGGCTGAGAGTCGTCGTCTTCGCCGAGACCGAGCCGGACTCCGCCGCCGCGCCCGCCGCCGTGTAGGATTAGGTTTCCGTCTAGGGCACGAACGCCAAGGCTATTTAAAGCGTGAGACGTCCCCCGAGGTTGCCCTCATCCTTGCGCACCCGTTCCCCCGAGCCATCTCGCCTGAGCCGCCGCCGTTGAGCCGCAATCGCTCGCCGGAGTTGTCTCTTCCCTCCGCCGAGGTTTGCGCCGTTTTCCGTCGTCGTCCGTCGTCTTCCGCCGAGAAGGAGCTCAGATCTGGGATCCCCGCGACGAGACGCACCCAAAGGAAGGATTCATCTCGCCGGAGAAGCCCCGTAGCGCCGCGCCCTTGGTCATCGTTCCCGTCTCCGGTGCCCAGGCCTCGCCGCGCCATCGCCGGACTCCGCGAGCGCTGTGGACCGTCAGATCCAGATCGGACGGTTGAGGTGAGTCCACGTGTTATAAACCCGAGTAGATCTGG
Source organism: Rhipidocladum racemiflorum (assembly GCA_036346355.1). Lineage (NCBI taxonomy): Eukaryota > Viridiplantae > Streptophyta > Magnoliopsida > Poales > Poaceae > Rhipidocladum > Rhipidocladum racemiflorum. The sequence goes on along the minus strand of CM070572.1, from coordinate 55,031,033 downwards.
ACCGTTGGATCAAGATCCAACGGTTCACAATCGCCACGCGTCTTTATGCAAAGGCGATTATAGGATTAGATCTGGACCGTCCGATCTAAATCGAACGGCCCACGATCAACGAGTAGTTTCAACGTGTTAACCCTGGATCTAATCCGCGCCGTTGAATTTCAAATCAACGGTCGTGATTGCGCCACGTGTCGGGAAGTTGGACCGACGCGTCGGCCGCCGCCCACGCGTGCGTGTAGGACGCCGACACGCGAGCCCGCGTGTCGAGGGCTCAAGATGTCACGGCCGTCCCAGCCGAGCGCCGACGTCACCCATGACGCCACAAGGTCCCACTGCCAAGACCGTGGTGAGCCCGCCGACGCCGGCGATGACGCTACCCGAGAGGGCCCACATGTCGATCTCACGTGGAGTCGTGGACCGAGTCCACGGTGGACCCGAGCCGAGCGTGGACCAAGTCCATGGACCGGCCGACGCCACCGCCCAATCGAGGCTGCCACGTGTCCTGCCGACGCAATAATTAATTTCCGAAAAAGAAAATGATTTATTAATTCGAAATATTGATTCAAATTTAGATTCAAACTTCAAACGCTTATAACTTTTGCGTTTCAACTCCGATTTGGGTGATTCAAATTTCTAAATTTGTATAAAATTAAGATCTACCTAAATATGAATTTTATTTAATTTTTGGACTAAAGTTTTTCTCTGTAAAATTATTTAAATGATTATTTAAACTTTAAATAATCATAACTTTTGCGTCTTAACTCCAAATTTGACGATTCCAGTTTCTAAAAATCCAGAAAATTATGTTCTCTCTGTTTATGGATTTTATTTGGAGTTTTGGGATGTTTTTGCCTAGTGTTTATTTGTGTATTTGCTATTTGCACGCTTTACGAGTAGACGTTGAAGTGCCGGAAGGATTCGAAGGAGAAGTATTGACTCAGGATCCAACTCAAGACCAAGAACAAGTACTTTTTGAAGGCAAGTTGTGCTTTGACCATGTTGATCCCATTTTGAAACCTATTTTGATTTAAACTATTGCATGCTAGTTCAAGTAGAAAGATACTTTGATTAAACATGGGGGTTAGATAAATACCAATTTGCTATATGACACCTTGATTACTTAAGTATGTGCCATGACCCTTTGTCACCCTAGTTGTGGTTTACTAGTTGGACATTATTAAATTGCCAACATGGGTTTAGAACGTTGTAGTATGCTGCTTAGACCTGCTACGTGCTCATGACATGATTTTGGATAATCAAATGCTAATATTGACTTAATGATATATTGAAACTGTTTTGGAAAAGTATCATGTGATGTTGATGGCACGTGGTGCATGGTAATCAACTGGGGTTTGATAAACAGTTTTCGACCGGGGCATGTGGCAAGAGTAATCAGGTGGGCCAGTATGGCATTGGGGATGTTGATTTGGTTTTTCGGGTAGTCTTGCCCTGGTCACTCTAAGGACTTAACCTTGCAAGCCTTTGAACTGGGTCATACTTGCAACCACATGGCTGGAATGGGACGGCCCTAGTTGACTAGGTCGCTAAGGACTCACTTGTGGAGCCTCAGGGTGTCAGTTACACCGTTTGTGTGATTGTACGGGGGAGCGTATCGTGGCTGTGGCCAGATACCCATCTAACGGTGTGTTGGTCCCATACTTCGCCTTGGCTAAGGGAAGGGATGGTGTAGAGCACGAACCGGAGAGGACCACCTGTGTTGTTTGAGGCTTCCGAAAGGCTTTGTTACGGGAACTCGCCTTTGTGGTGTTTGACTGTATCTTGTGGGTAAAGTGCATAATCTCTGCAGAGTTTAGAATCTATTTAAATAGCCGAGTCCACGGTACTGGACAATGCTCGGGAATTACAGTCAAGGGTTAGACTTTCTCAAAAGTAACTTTGATTTGAAAAGTTGGGTTGGTTTAGTAATGAAGATGATGAAAATGTGGTTTAGGATGGGGAAAATGTTTATTAAATTTCTTGAGAAGTTATTTATGCTTTACTTATTTCTACTGCTTTCGAATCTACTTTTATTACTTGTCCAAAAGCTGTTTACTGCAAATATACCTTGAGCTATTCCTTTGTACCAAGCCATGCATATAGTATATTAGCTTGCATTCTCAGGCATGACTTGTCGAGTACCAAGTACTCACCCTTGCCTCAACACAATATCGGTTGAAGAGGAGACCACGCCGATTTCGAGGAGGATTTCCAAGAAGACCCGTCTACTTAGGGATGCGAGCCCGGTCAGGTTGCACTGTGGTATCTTGGATGGCGCCACGAAGTTATTTGATTTTCCATTTCCGTTATTTCTCTTTTAATAAGTTTCGCCTTGCGAGGCATATATTTGTAACTTGGCCATAAGGTCGAGTAACCCTTTGATTATTTAAATAAAGTACTTTGATAGTATCGTTTGGTATGATTGTGATATATACCGATGTTAAGACTGTGTGCACTAGCGCGTTCCTGGACTAGTGCTGAATACACAGAGGGTCCGGATTTGCAAATTCGGGGTCCCGACACTTATCAGCTGGAGTTGCCACAGTCGTTGGCAGGAGTGCATGATGTATTCCATGTGTCCCAGTTGAAGAAGTGCCTCCGAGTTCCTGAGGAGCAGACACCGTTAGAATCAATTGAGTTGCAAGAGGATTTGACTTATAAGGAGCATCCTGTGAGGATTCTAGACACAATGGATCGAGAAACTAGAAACAAGTCAACCCGTTTCTGTAGAGTTCAGTGGAGCAACCATGAAGAAAGCGAAGCGACTTGGGAGCGCGAAGAGGATTTGAAGAAAGAGTTTCCAAACCTATTCTGTAGGGAGCCCTGAATCTCGGGGACGAGATTCTATTAAGGGGGGGAGGTTTGTAACACCCCAAAATTTTGCTTTTCTTAAATTCATGTGTGATTTGGCACTTTGGTGAATTTTTGGAATTTTCTGGAATTTATTTGGATTTATTTGGAATTTATTTGAATTTATTCCATTTTGAAATAATTAAAGAATTTAATTTTGCAAATAAAATTTTGTTGGAAATATTTTATTTGAGTCCAAAATGATCCAAAATATTTTCCAGAATTTTTCTGGAATTTTTCTGAGTCTTTTGCTATTTTTAATGAATTAAATGAATTATTGGGAATTATTTTAAATATTAAATCGCTGGAAAATCAACTCGGGTCAAGTACTGTTCATCCGACCCGAGCCACGTGACTCGACCGAACCCACTCCTAAACCTAATCAATCCCAACCGTTGGATCAAGATCCAACGGCTGAGATCCGCCCGTACCGGTTGAGCCGTGTCCGACCCAAACCCGTTCGCGCCGGTCCGATCGGGGCCGCTGATCTGGACACGTGGACGGTTCTCGTGCCGTCTTCCCCGCCGAGTCCGAGCCGGACTTCGCCGCCGAGTGCGCCGCCGTAACCGACTAGGGCTCCGCCCTGAGCACGCCTCCCGGGGCTATTTAATGCCCGGATCGCACCCCGAGGACCGCCGTGACCTTGCGCTACTTTTTGCCTTAGCTTGCTAAACCCTAGCAGCCGCTTGCTCGGGATTGCTCGTCGTAGTAGCTTAGGGTATTGTGGTGGTTTTCTCACCTTCCGCCGCCGTCCGCCGCCGAGGAGAAGGAGGCCGTAACTGATCCCCGAGCCAAGGCGACTCGAACGTGACCACGCACGTCGCCGGAGGAGCCCTGTAGCGCCGCGCTCTTGGTCATCGTCCCCGTCTCCGGTGCCCAAGCCTCGCCGCGCCATCGCCGGACTTCGCGAGCTCGGTGAACCGTCAGATCCAGATCGGACGGTTGAGGTGAGTTCACGTGTCCCCAACCCGATTGGATCTGGACCGTTGGATCAAGATCCAACGGTTCACATTTGCCACGTGCCGTAGTAGTGTTATTATAGGATTAGATCTGGACCGTCCGATCTAAATCGAACGGCCCACGATCAACGAGTAGTTTCAACGTGTTAACCCTGGATCTAATCCGCGCCGTTGATTTTCAAACCAACGGCCGTGATTGCGCCACGTGTCGGGAAGTTGGACCGACGCGGTCAGCGTCGTACGCGCGCGTGCGTGGCCACTGACACGCGGGGCCCGCGTGTCAGCGACTGCACCGTGACGTCATCCATGACGTCATCGGTGGACCCACCTGTCAGCACCGTGGGCTGAGCCCCGCTGACGTCAGCAATGACGTCACCCGAGTGGGCCCACATGTCAGTCTCACGTAGAGTCGTGGACCGAGTCCACGGTGGACCCGAGCCGAGCGTGGACCAAGTCCATGGACCGGCTGACGTCAGCCAACCAATCAGAGGCTGCCACGTGTCCATGCTGACGCAATAATTAATTTCCGAAAAAGAAAATGATTTATTAATTCGAAATAATGATTTCAGATTTTGTTCCAAATTTCAAACGCTTATAACTTTTGCGTTTCAACTCCGATTTGAGTGATTCAAATTTCTAAATTTGTATAAAATTGAGATCTACCTAAATATAAATTTTATTTAATTTTTGGACTAAAGTTTTTCTCTGTAAAATTATTTAATTGATTATTTAAACTTTAAATAATCATAACTTTTGCGTCTTAACTCCAAATTTGACGATTCCAGTTCCTAAAAATCCAGAAAATTATGTTCTCTCTGTTTATGGATTTTATTTGGAGTTTTGGGATGTTTTTGCCTATTGTTTATTCGTGTATTTGCTATTTGCACGCTTTACGAGTAGACGTTGAAGTGCCGGAAGGATTCGAAGGAGAGGTATTGACTCAGGATCCAACTCAAGATCAAGAACAAGTACTTTTTGAAGGCAAGTTGTGCTTTGACCATGTTGATCCTATTTCGAAATCTATTTTGATTTAAACTATTGCATGCTAGTTCAATTAGAAAAATACTTTGTTTAAACCTGGGGGTTAGATAAATACCAATTTGCTATATGACACCTTGATTACCTAAGTATGTGCCATGACCCTTTGTCACCCTAGTTGTGGATTACTAGTTGGACATTATTAAATTGCCAACATGGGTTTAGACCGTTGTAGTATACTGCTTAGACCTGCTACGTGCTCATGACATGGTTTTGGACAATCAAATGTTAATATTGACTTAATGATATATTGAACCTGTTTTGGGAAAAGTATCATGTGATGGCACGTGGTGCATGGTAATCAACTGGGGTTTGATAAACAGTTTTCGACCGGGGCATGTGGCAAGAGTAATCAGGTGGGCCAGTTGTGGCATTGGGGATGTTGATTTGGTTCTTCGGGTAGTCTTGCCCTGGTCACTCTAAGGACTTAACCTTGCAAGCCTTTGAACTGGGTCATACTTGCAACCACATGGCTGGAATGGGACGGCCCTAGTTGACTAAGTCGCTAAGGACTCACTTGTGGAGCCTCAGGGTGTCAATTACACCGTTTGTGTGATTGTACGGGGGAGCGTATCGTGGCTGTGGCCAGATACCCATCTAACGGTGTGTTGGTCCCATACTTCGCCTTGGCTAAGGGAAGGGATGGTGTAGAGCACGAACCGGAGAGGACCACCTGTGTTGTTTGAGGCTTCCGAAAGGCTTTGTTACGGGAACTCGCCTTTGTGGTGTTTGACTGTATCTTGTGGGTAAAGTGCATAACCTCTGCAGAGTGTAGAATCTATTTAAATAGCCGAGTCCACGGTATTGGACATCGCTCGGGAATTACAGTCAAGGGTTAGATTTTCTCAAAAATAACTTTGGTTTGAAAGGTTGGGTTGGTTAAATAATGAGGATGATGGAAATATGGTTTAGGATGGGGAAAATGTTTATTAAACTTCTTGAAAAGTTATTTATACTTTACTTATTTCTACTGCTTTCGAATCTACTTATATTACTTGTCAACTGCTGTTTACTGCAAATAAACCTTGAGTTATTCCTTTGTACCAAGCCATGCATATAGTATATTAGCCTGCATTCTGTGCATGACTTGCTGAGTACCAAGTACTCACCCTTGCCTCAATACAACACCAGTTGAAGAGGAGACTACACCAGCTTTGGAGGAGGAACTCCAAGAGGATCCATCTACTTAGGGAAGCGAGCCCAGTCAGTTGCCTGTGGTATTGTAACACCCCAAAATTTTGCTTTCTTGAATTCATGTGTGATTTGGCACTTTGGTGAATTTTTGGAATTTTCTGGAATTTATTTGGATTTATTTGGAATTTATTTGAATTTATCCCATTTTGAAATAATTAAAGAATTTAATTTTGCAAATAGAATTTTGTTGGAAATATTTTATTTGAGTCCAAAATGTTCCAAAGTATTTTCCAGAATTTTTCTAGAATTTTTCTGAGTCTTTTGCTATTTTTAATGAATTAAATGAATTACTGGAAATTATTTTAAATATTAAATCGCTGGAAATTCAACTCAAAGTCGATTCTTGTTCATCCGACCGAGCCCGATTCAGAATCGAGTTCGAGTCCGACCCGAGCAAGTTGACTCGACCGAACCCACTCCTAAACCTAATCAATCAAATCCGTTGGATCAAGATCCAACTTACCGAGATCCGCCGTGCACGGTTCGAGCCGTATCCGGCCCGGATCCGATCGCGCCCGTGCGATCGTGGCCGTTGATCGTGCCACGTGGACGGCTGAGCGTCGTCGTCTTCGCCGAGACCGAGCCGGACTCCGCCGCCGTGTAAAACTAGGTTTCCGTCTCGGGCACGAACGCCGAGGCTATTTAAAGCGTGAGACGTCCCCCGAGGTTGCCCTCATCTTTGCGCACCCGTTTCCCCGAGCCATCTCGCCTGAGCCGTCGCCGTTTGCCCGTACGTGCTCGCCGGAGTTGGAGCCCTGTGCGCAGCGGTTGAACGCCGATTCCGCCGCCGACCGTTGTCTTCCGCCGAGAAGGAGCCCAGATCCGGAACCACCGTGACGAGACGCACCCGAAGGAAGGATTCATCTCGCCGGAGCAACCCCGAAACGCCGTCGGGCTCGTCATCGTTCTCGTCTCCGGTGCCCAGGCCTCGCCGCGTCATCGCCGGACTTCGCGAGCTCGGTGAACCGTCAGATCCAGATCGGACGGTTGAGGTGAGTTCACGTGTTCTAAACCCGGTTAGATCTGGACCGTTGGATCAAGATCCAACGGTTCACAATTGCCACGTGCCGTAGCAGTGCTATTATAGGATTAGATCTGGACCGTCCGATCTAGATCGAACGGCCCACGAGCATCGAGTAGTTTCAACGTGTTAAACCCTGGATCTAATCCGCGCCGTTGATTTTCAAACCAACGGCCGAGATTGCGCCACGTGTTGGGAAGGTGGACCGACGCGTCGCCGTCGACGCTGTGAGCGCGAGCGTGTCTCGACACGCGGGCCCCGCATGTCAGAGGGCCCACACGTCAGCCGCGTTTGCGTGAGACCCCGCACTGACAGGTGGGTCCCACCTGTCAGCCTCACCCGAGCTGTGGACCGGGTCCACCGTGGACCAAACCGCGCCGTGAGCTGAGCCCATGAGCCGGCTGACGTCAGCCAACCAATCAGAGGCTGCCACGTGTCCTTGCTGACGCAATAATTAATTTCCGAAAAAAGAAAAATGATTTATTAATTCGAATAATGATTTTAGATTTTGTTTCAAACTTCAAACGCTTATAACTTTTGCGTTTCAACTCCGATTTGAGTGATTCAAATTTCTAAATTTGTATAAAATTGAGATCTACCTAAATATGAATTTTATTTAATTTTTGGACTAAAGTTTTTCTCTGTAATATTATTTAATTGATTATTTAAACTTTAATAAATCATAACTTTTGCGTTTTAACTCCAAATTTGATTTATTCCAGTTTCTAAAAATCCAGAAAATTATGTTCTCTCTGTTTATGGATTTTATTTGGAGTTTTGGGGTGTTTTTGCCTATTGTTTATTTGTGTTTTGCTATTTGCACGCTTTACGAGTAGACGTTGAAGTGCCGGAAGGATTCGAAGGAGAAGTGTTGACTCAGGATCCAACTCAAGACCAAGAGCAAGTACTTTTTGAAGGCAAGTTGTGCTTTGACCATGTTGATCCTATTTCGAAATCTATTTTGATTTAAACTATTGCATGCTAGTTCAATTAGAAAGATACTTTGTTTAAACATGGGGGATAGATAAATACCAATTTGCTGTATGACACCTTGATTATTTAAGTATGTGCCATGACCCTTGTCACCCTAGTTGTGGATTTCTAGTTGGACATTATTAAATCGCCAACATGGGTTTAGATCGTTGTAGTATACTGCTTAGACCTGCTACGTGCTCATAACATGATTTTGGACAATCAAATGTTAATATTGACTTAATGATATATTGAACCTGTTTTGGAAAAGTATCATGTGATGTTGATGGCACGTGGTGCATGGTAATCAACTGGGGTTTGATAAACAGATTTCGACTGGGGCATGTGGCAAGAGTAATCAGGTGGGCCAGTTGTGGCATTGGGAATGTTGATTTGGTTCTTCGGGTAGTCTTGCCCTGGTCACTCTAAGGACTTAACCTTGCAAGCCTTTGAACTGGGTCATACTTGCAACCACATGGCTGGAATGGGACGGCCCTAGTTGACTAAGTCGCTAAGGACTCACTTGTGGAGCCTCAGGGTGTCAATTACACCGTTTGTGTGATTGTACGGGGGAGCGTATCGTGGCTGTGGCCAGATACCCATCTAACGGTGTGTTGGTCCCATACTTCGCCTTGGCTAAGGGAAGGGATGGTGTAGAGCACGAACCGGAGAGGACCACCTGTGTTGTTTGAGGCTTCCGAAAGGCTTTGTTACGGGAACTCGCCTTTGTGGTGTTTGACTGTATCTTGTGGGTAAAGTGCATAACCTCTGCAGAGTTTGGAATCTATTTAAATAGCCGAGTCCACGGTACTGGACAATGCTCGGGAATTACAGTCAAGGGTTAGACTTTCTGAAAATAACTTGGATTTGAAAGGTGGGTTGGTTTAGTAATGAAGATGATGGAAATGTGGTTTAGGATGGGGAAAATGTTTATTAAACTTCTCGAAAAAGTTATTTATGCTTTACTTATTTCTACTGCTTTCGAATCTACTTATATTACTTTTCAAATGTCAAGTTTCGCAAATATACCATGAGCTATTCCTTTGTACCAAGCCATGCATATAGTATATTAGCTTGCATTCTCATGCATGACTTGTCGAGTACCAAGTACTCACCCTTGCCTCAACACAACACCGCTTGAAGAGGAGACTACGCCACTTCGGAGGAGGAATTCCAAGAGGATCCGTCTACTTAGGGATGCGAGCCCGATCGGTTGCCTGTGGTATCTTTGGATGGCGCCACGAGTTATTTGATTTTCCGCTGCTATTATTTTTCTCTGAATAAGTTTTGCCTTGCGAGGCATATATTTGTAACTTGGCCATAAGGTCAAGTAACCTGCTTGGTTATTTAAATAAAGTACGTTGATAATATCGATTGGTATGATTGTGATATTTACCGATGTTAAGATCGTGTGCACTAGCGCGTTCTGGGTAGTGCTGAATACACAGAGGGTCCGGATTTGCAAATTCGGGGTCCCGACAGAGGTGGTATCAGAGCCATACTTGACTGTAGGCTCAACCCTAGCTAGAATGGTCGTAGTGAGGATAAAACCTATTTTCTAAAAGCTAAAAAGTTGTCAAGATAAGAAATGACCTCTCGACTTATCCCCTTCTCTCTTTTCTTGTCTCTTGCTGAAATTATCCCTTACCTTGTCACAATTTAAAAATTCCGAGTTCTTACGTAAAGCACTCTTGTGACAGATGGAGGAAGAGTTCAACTACGTTGATCTGGGAGTTGGTCACGCTGCAGAACTTTGGCATATGCTACAGACCCTCGGAGATTTTGAGAAGCCGCAATACCAAGTGGAGGTGATCAGACAAGCGGGATTGATCAAGGCTTGTGACGTGAGGATTGAGGTACCTGCTAGGAAAAAGGGCCCAGGCAATCGCCCGATACACTGCACTGCCAGGAGATCTACAATGCAGATGGGTATCCAAGAAGTATCACGACGAGCAATGCGGCACATTACCCGTATCTACGCCAGAGAGTTGGAGAGTACGGTGTTCCGTTATCATCCGCGTAGCGATAACCTTCTTGACCCGAAGGCGATTCAGGATGAGGATGCCACGGTTACACAGTTGGCACGATTTGTCGTCGCCCAGGAGGATGTACTAGATAATACAAGCAAGGAGCTACAGAAGGCCCGCAAGGAAATCACGACAGAGAAGACCAGATGGCGGGAAGCTCAAGAGTATGTGGCACACCTTCTACGAAGGATTGACGAGTTGGAGATGACCTTGTACGGACTGCACCAGAGCCAAGCTCGAGCTACACGAGCCAGATCCAGAGGAGTTAGATCTCGATGAGGACACCGCTTCTTCGACTACCATAGAGGACACAGCTTGCTGGACATGGCAATCGTTACGCCTATGCCACAAAGACCGTGCACCCGCGTGGAGGTTTTCTCGATGAGTGAGCATAGGTTCTATAGTGAGACTCCTTCACGAGTCGCGTCATAGAATAAAGAGTCACCCTTTAGGCGTTAGACTCGCATTAGTTCGATTTGGATTTGCTTTGTTTGCTGAGTGTGCAGTATGTGTTGCAAGGCCCTTAGGCATTGTAAGCAGCCATACCAAGTTATTAATAATAAAGTTGGACCTTAAAGTTACCCCTTTCGCCCGCATAAGTTCCATATTACTTGTCTATTCTTGTTTCCCTCTCATCTCTAAACCTAGAGCAAATCGACAGATGGTGAACACCCGTGGAAACTTTGGAAGCAACGGGAGCGGTTCTCGCCAGCGAAAACCCCAATGATGGAGCACCAAAGCACCGCCACGGATATGCAGAATTTCGAGCTTTTCTTGCTGCCCAGACTCGCTAATGCATGCTATGATGCAACAAATGCAGCACGCCATCGCTCAGGCCACCGCTAATCAAGTTAATCAGGCCACGCCAGAATACAAGGCTGTCAGATTTCATGAGGACTCACCCACCCACTTTTTCTGGGAATGCCAATCCATTGGAAGCCGATGATTGGTTAAGATCAATCGAGAGGAAGCTACACATAGCTCAATGCATAGGAAATGAGAAGGTACTCTCGCTTCTCATCGCTTGGAAGGAACAAATTACGAATGGTGGGAGAACTTCGTGCCACGCAGAGAACCCTCAAGATATCACTTGGGAAGAGTTCACAACAGCATTCGACAAGATCACGTGCCTGAAGGAATCATGGACCTTAAGAAGGAGGAGTCCAGAGCATCAAGCAAGGTAATCAGCCGATGGCCGACTACTGAACAAGTTCACACAGCTAGCACGCTACGCACTGAGGATGTAGCGACAGATAAATCCGCATAGCCTCGTTTTATGAAGGACTCAACTCAGATTGCAAGTAGGGTTGATCACCCACACCTTCCGGATTTCCAAGAGTTGGTGAATAAGGCGCTTATTCTTGAGGACAAAGCGCAAGGAACTGGATGAGAACAGAAGCGCAGGATGCAACAAAGAAGGATCACGCCAGGAACGCATACGCTGAGAGTTGCACCGAATCAATTCTTGATTCCAATCACAGAATGCAACAAGGACACCATCCCCGGCACCAAGACCTGTCAACCAAAACTACTGCACCCCAGCCCCGCTAGAAACGCTACCCTGTGCAAAAGAAGGAACAAGTGAGACGCCGCTACAACCGCAACGAGCCAGAGACTTTGCCAACAATTGTCCAAAGAAGACAGCAGGAGTGACCCCGATTCGCTTCAATCTAGGAACCACCCCAGCTAGGACGCCCGGCACGAGAGCCACACCCTGCATCGTGGTGAGAGGCCGAGTCAACCATGTCACCGCAGATGCACCGCGAATGCTACGGACGTCGTCTTGGGTAAGTTACTTGTTAACTCGATACACCTGCTTGATTTTGTTTGACTCGAGCTTCAGATTCGTTTGTTTCGCAAGGCTTTGCTACTAGAAATGATTTGAGGATTGCAAGACTTAAGTGCATGCTTTTAGTTCAAACCCCTGGTTCCGAACTCCGAACGGAAGTAGGATGTTCCGGGGTGAGAATACTAATAGGTGGAATAAAATTCCTAGCAAACCTTATAATTTTGGAGACCCAGACCTTAGACGTCATATTGGGAATGGATTGGTTATCCAAGCACAAGGCTGTATTGGATTGTGGACGAAGGACTATCTCAGTTGAGAGCCCGTGTGGGAAGAAAGTGGAATTTCAAGCCACTGCAGTTAGAGATGGACAGTTGATGGTTAATAGTACCAAGGCAATCAGCATAGAGGATGTCCTAGTAGTGAATGAGTACCCCGATGTTTTTCCCGAAGATCTACCTGGTATGCTGTAACACCCCAAAATTTTGCTTTCCTTAAATTCATGTGTGATTTGGCACTTTGGTGAATTTTTGGAATTTTCTGGAATTTATTTGGAATTATTTGGAATTTATTTGAATTTATTCCATTTTGAAATAATTAAAGAATTTAATTTTGCAAATAAATTTTTGTTGAAAATATTTTATTTGAGTCCAAAATGATCCAAAATATTTTCCAGAATTTTTCTGGAATTTTTCTGAGTCATTTGCTATTTTTAATGAATTAAATGAATTACTAGGAATTATTTTAAATATTAATTCGCTGGAAAATCCAACTCGGGTCAAGTACTGTTCAACCGACCGAGTCGGACTCGAGTCCGACCGAGCCGATTGACTCGACCGAACCCACTCCTAACCCTAATCAATCCCAACCGTTGGATCAAGATCCAACTACGAGATCCGCCCGACTCGACCCGAGCCGTGTCCGACCGGACCCGCCGCGCCGCGATCGTGGGCCGTTGGTTGTGCCACGTGGACGGCCACGATTTCGTCGTCTTCACCGAAGTCCGAGGACTCCGCCGCCGCGCGCCGCCGTAGCAAGTTAGGTTTCCGTTTTACGCACGCGGACGCCGAGGCTATTTAATGCCCGGCATACCCCGAGGACCGCCGTGATTCCGCGCCCTCCTTCTCTACTTCACCGAGGCTAAGTCGCCGCCCGTTTAGCCGTCGAAGCTTCGCCGTAGGCGCTGCTCCGCCCGCGGTCTTTGCTTCGTTCCGCCGCCGTCCGTCCCCTGCGCCCGTTGACCTCGTGATCCGGACTCACCGCGACGAGACGCACCGAAGGACCCTTCATCTCGCCGAGCAACCCCGGAACGCCGTTAGGCTCGTCGTCGTCTTCAACTCCGGCAGCCGCGGCGCCACCACGGCCATCACCGCGAAGCTCAGGCACCGCCGGATCCAGATCGGACGGTTGAGGTGAGTTCACGTGTTCCAAACCCGATTAGATGCGGGCCGTTGGATCAAGATCCAACGGTTCACAATCGCCACGCGTCGTAGCAAAGGCGATTATAGGATTAGATCTGGACCGTCCGATCTAGATCGAACGGCCCACGAGCATCGAGTAGTTTCAACGTGTTAAACCCTGGATCCAATCCGCGCCGTTGATTTTCAAACCAACGGACGAGATTGCGCCACGTGTCGGGAAGTTGGACCGACGCGGTCAGCGCCGTCCACGCTGGCAGGCAGGACGCCGACACGCCGGCCCGCGTGTCGAGGGCCCGCATGTCAGTGGCTAACCCAGCCAAGCGCCGACGCTGGCCGATGACGCTACCCGAGTGAGCCCACATGTCGATCCACGTGGCCGTGGGACCGAGTCCGCCGTGGACCCGAGCCGAGCGTGGACCGAGTCCATGGACCAGCCGACGCCACCGCCCAATCAGAGGCTGCCACGTGTCCTTGCTGACGCAATAATTAATTTCCGAAAAAAAGAAAATGATTTATTAATTCGAAATATTGATTCAAATTTAGATTCAAACTTCAAACGCTTATAACTTTTGCGTTGCAACTCCGATTTGAGTGATTCAAATTTCTAAATTTGTATAAAATTAAGATCTACTCAAATATGAATTTTATTTAATTTTTGGACTAAAGTTTTTCTCTGTAATATTATTTAATTGATTATTTAAACTTTAATAAATCATAACTTTTGCGTTTTAACTCCAAATTTGATTTATTCCAGTTTCTAAAAATCCAGAAAATTATGTTCTCTCTGTTTATGGATTTTATTTGGAGTTTTGGGATGTTTTTGCCTAGTGTTTATTTGTGTATTTGCTATTTGCACGCTTTACGAGTAGACGTTGAAGTGCCGGAAGGATTCGAGGGAGAAGTGTTGACTCAGGATCCAACTCAAGACCAAGAGCAAGTACTTTTTGAAGGCAAGTTGTGCTTTGACCATATTGATCCTATTTCGAAATCTATTTTGATTTAAACTATTGCATGCTAGTTCAAGTAGAAAGATACTTTGATTAAACATGGGGGTTAGATAAATACCAATTTGCTATATGACACCTTGATTACTTAAGTATGTGCCATGACCCTTTGTCACCCTAGTTGTGGTTTACTAGTTGGACATTATTAAATTGCCAACATGGGTTTAGATCGTTGTAGTATCTTTGCTTAGACACACTACGTGCTCATGACATGATTTTGGATAATCAAATGCTAATATTGACTTAATGATATATTGAACCTGTTTTGGAAAAGTATCATGTGATGTTGATGGCACGTGGTGCATGGTAATCAAGCGGGGTTTGATAAGCGGTTTTCGGCCAGGGGCATGTGGCAAGAGTAATCAGGTGGGCCGATTGTGGCGTTGGGAATGTTGATTTGGTTCTTCTGTAGTCTTGCCCTGGTCACTCTAAGGACTTAACCTTGCAAGCCTTTGAACTTGGTCATACTTGCAACCACATGGCTGGAATGGGACGGCCCTAGTTGACTAAGTCGCTAAGGACTCACTTGTGGAGCCTCAGGGTGTCAATTACACCGTTTGTGTGATTGTATGGGGGAGCGTATCGTGGCTGTGGCCAGATACCCATCTAACGGTGTGTTGGTCCCATACTTCGCCTTGGCTAAGGGAAGGGATGGTGTAGAGCACGAACCGGAGAGGACCACCTGTGTTGTTTGAGGCTTCCGAAAGGCTTTATTCTGAGGAACTCGCCTTTGTGGTGTTTGACTGTATCTTGTGGGTAAAGTGCATAACCTCTGCAGAGTGTAGAATCTATTTGAATAGCCGAGTCCACTGTGATCGACAATGCTCGGAATTACAAGGTCAAGGGTTAGATTTTCTCAAAATAACTTGGATTTGAAAAGTTGGGTTGGTTTAACAATGAAGATGATGGAAATGTTGTTTAGGATGGGAAAAATGTTTGTTAAACTTCTTGAAAAGTTATTTATGCTCTACTTATTTCTACTGCTTTCGAATCTACATTTATTACTTGTCAAAAGTCAAGCATTTCTTGCAAATATACCTTGAGCTATTCCTTTGTACCAAGCCATGCATATAGTATATTAGCTTGCATTCTGTGCATGACTTGTCGAGTACCAAGTACTCACCCTTGCCTCAACACAATACCGCTTGAAGAGGAGACTACGCCAGCTTTAGGAGGAGGATTTCCAAGAAGACCCGTCTACTTAGGGGATGCGAGCCCGGTCAGTTGCACTGTGGTATCTTTGGATGGCGCCACGAAGTTTATTTGATTTTCCGCTGCTGCTATTTCTCTTTTAATAAGTTTCGCCTTGCAAGGCATATATATTTGTATCTTGGCCATAAGGTCAAGTAACCCTTTTATTAATAAAGTACTTGATAGTATCGATTGGTATGATTGTGATATTTACCGATGTTAAGACTGTGTGCACTAGCGCGTTCCTGGACTGGTGCTGAATACACAGAGGGTCCGGATTTGCAAATTCGGGGTCCCGACATATGCCGCCAGACAGGGACATAGAGTTTGTGATAGAGCTTGTACCTGGTACAGCACCGATAGCAAAGAGACCCTATCGGATGTCCACCGAGGAGTTGGTAGAAATGAAGAAACAACTAGAAGAGTTAATGGAGAAAGGATTTATCAGACCGAGTTCGTCGCCGTGGGGAGCACCAGTTTTGTTTGTCAAGAAGAAGGACGGGAGTTTCAGGATGTGCATTGACTACCGTGCACTCAATGAAGTCACCGTGAAGAATAAGTATCCGCTACCCAGGATTGATGATTTGTTTGATCAGTTGAGAGGAGCCGGAGTTTTCTCCAAGATTGATCTGAGATCGGGATACCATCGCTGAAGATCCGATCGTAAGATATTCAAGACTGCATTCTCGTCAAGATATGGACATTACGAGTTTACGCTATGTCCTTTGGGCCGATTTAATGCGCCAGCTTATTTCATGAATATGATGAATAAGGTGTTCATGGAATATTTGGACAAGTTTGTCGTCGTGTTCATAGACGATATCCTAGTCTACTCCAAGACAGAGGATGAACATGCCGAACACTTAAGGCGAGTTTTGGAAAAGCCGAGGAACAAGCAACTTTTCGCCAAGTTCAAGAAGTGTGATTTTTGGAAGGACAAGGTGGAGTTTCTTGGACATGTAATGACCGCATGAAGGAGTCGCCGTAGATCCAAGCAAAGTAGAAGCCGTGTTACATTGGGAGCAAACAAGACTGTGACCCAGATTCGAGTTTCCTTGGAATGGCAGGATACTACCGCCGTTTCATTGAAGGCTTCTCGACAATTGCGAAACCTCTTACGCAATTGCTGAAGAAGGAAAAGAAGTTTGCATGGACGCCTTGAGAATGTGAGAAAGGATTTCAGAGCTGAAGAAGCGATTGACATCAAGACCGGTGTTAGTTCTACCTGATGTTGCTCAAAGCTTCGATATTTATTGTGACGATCGCGCCAAGGACTTGGATGTGTCTTTGTCAGAAAGGAAACGTCGTCGCTTAAGCATCAAGGCAGTTGAGGCCGCATGAGGAAAATTATCCGACACATGACCTAGAGTTAGCTGCCGTAGTGCATGCTTTGAAGATATGGCGTCACTATCTGATTGGAAACAGATGTGAAGTATATACGGATCATAAGAGCCTTAAGTACATATTCACCCAGTCGGATCTGAATATGAGGCAAAGGAGATGGTTAGAGTTGATCAAGGACTATAATGTTGGAATTCATTACCATCCCGGGAAGGCCAACGTAGTAGCCGATGCCCTGAGTCGGAAAAGCCATACCGTGAGTACGTTGCTAGCCACAAGTCAGGATGAGTTATGCGAGGATTTTCAGAAAATGAAGATTGAGGTTGTACCTAGCGGATTCTTGGCCGCATTAGAAGTAAAGCCTACCTTAGAGGACCAGATCCGAGAAGGACAGAAGGATGATGACAAGATCCGCAGGATTAAGTCCATCAAGGAGGAAGGCAAGGCAGAGGACTTCAAGTTGGATGAGCAAGGCACGTTGTGGATGAAGGATCGCATTTGTGTGCCTAACAAAAAGGAGTTAAAGCAACTGATTTTGGAAGAAGCCCATGACTCTAAGTACTCAATTCATCCTGGAAGCGCCAAGATGTATCAGGATCTGAAGGAGAGATTCTGGTGGCCGAGTATGAAACGTGAAGTTGCCGAGCATGTTGCCTTGTGCGATGTATGCCAGAGAGTCAAGGCAATGCATCAGAGACCAGCAGGATTGCTACAACCGCTGAAAATACCTGAGTGGAAGTGGGAGGAAATCGGAATGGATTTCATTACCGGTTTGCCGAAGACTCAAGGAGGTTATGACTCCATATGGGTTGTAGTGGATCGCTTGACTAAAGTAGCCCATTTTATCCCCGTGAAGACCACTTACTCGGAGATAAATTAGCGTAATTGTACATGATCGATTGTCTGCTTGCACGGAGTGCCAAAGAGGATTGTATCGGACGAAGGTACCCAATTTACCTCAAGGTTACGGAATAAGTTGCATGAAGCCATGGGAACCCGCTTGAACTTCAAGATGCCTTATCATCCACAGCACGGATGGACAAACCGAAAGAGTCAACCAGATTCGAGGATATGTTGAGAGCTTGTGCATTAGCTTATGCTACCTCTTGGGATAAGAGTTTACCGTATGCCGAGTTCGATTACAACAATAGTTATCGTGCTAGTTTACAGATGTCACCTTTGAGGCACTTTGTATGGTCGACCTCGCCTGACGCCATTGAATTGGAATGAGACCGGCGAGCGCCGTGTCTTTGGGCCTGATATTCTTCAAGAGGTCAAGAACAGATCGCTATGATTAGGGAAAGGTTGAAGATAGCCCAATCTCGACGTAAGAGTTATCTTGACAATCATCGCCGAGACTTGAGTTTTGAATCGTAAGACTTTGTATACCTCGAGTTACGCCTCTCGTGGAGTTAAGAGGTTCCATGCCAAAGGGAAACTTGCACCCTGCTATGTTGGACCATTTAAGATTTTGAGTCGCAGAGGCGAAGTTGCTTATCAACTGAGTTGCCACGATGCAAGGCGAGTGCATGATGTATTCCATGTGTCCTACTTGAAGAAGTGTCTTCGAGTTCCCGAGGAACAGACACCGCTAGAGTTAATTGAGTTGCAAGAGGATTTGACTTATAAGGAGCATCCCGTGAGGATTCTCGACACAATGGATCGAGAGACCGTAAATAAGTCAACCCGTTTCAGAGTTCAAGGAGTAACCATGAAGACAAATGGGCGACTTGGGAGCGAAGAGGATTTGAAGAAAGAGTTTCCAAACCTATTCTGTAGTGAGCCCTGAATCTCGGGGACGAGATTCTATTAAGGGGGGGAGGTTTTTAACACCCCAAAAATTTTCTTTCTTGAATTCATTTGTGATTTGGCACTTTGGTGAAATTTTTGAATTTTAATGAAATTATTTTGATTTAATTGGAATTTATTTTAATTTATACCATTTTGAAATAATTAAAGAATTTAATTTTGCAAATAGAATTTTGTTGGAAATATTTTATTTGAGTCCAAAATGTTCCAAAGTATTTTCCAGAATTTTTCTAGAATTTTTCTGAGTCTTTTGCTATTTTTAATGAATTAAATGAATTACTGGAAATTATTTTAAATATTAAATCGCTGGAAATTCAACTCGAGTCGATTCTCGCTCATCCGATCGAGCCCGAGTCGACTTCGAAGTTCGAGTCCGACCCGAGCCGATTGACTCGGCGAACCCACTCCTAAACCTAATCAATCCCAACCGTTGGATCAAGATCCAACGGCCGAGATCCGCCTGCACGGCTCGAGCCGATCCGCCCGATCCGATCGCGCCCGTCGATCGTGGCCGTTGATCGTGCCTCGTGGGCGGTGAGCGTCGTCGTCTTCGCCGAGACCGAAGCCGGACTCCGCCGCCGCCCGCCCGCCGTGTAAAACTAGGTTTCCGCCTCGCACGAACGCCGAGGCTATTTAAAGCGTGAGACGCCCCCGAGGTTGCCCTCATCTTTGCGCACCCGTTTCCCGAGCCATCTTGCTCGAGCCGCCGCCGCTTGCCCGTGCACGCGCTCGCCGGAGTTGGAGCCCCGCGCAGCCGTTGAACGCCGATTCCGCCGCCGACCGTTGTCTTCCGCCGAAGGAGCCCAGATCCGGAACCACCGTGACGAGACGCACCCGCTGAAGGATTCATCTCGCCGAGCAACCCCGAAACGCCGTCGGGCTCGTCATCGTTCTCGTCTCCGGTGCCCAGGCCTCGCCGCGTCATCGCCGGACTTCGCGAGCTCGGTGAACCGTCAGATCCAGATCGGACGGTTGAGGTGAGTTCACGTGTTCTAAACCCGGTTAGATCTGGACCGTTGGATCAAGATCCAACGGTTCACAATTGCCACGTGCCGTAGCAGTGCTATTATAGGATTAGATCTGGACCGTCCGATCTAGATCGAACGGCCCACGAGCATCGAGTAGTTTCAACGTGTTAAACCCTGGATCTAATCCGCGCCGTTGATTTTCAAACCAACGGCCGAGATTGCGCCACGTGTTGGGAAGGTGGACCGACGCGGTCAGCGTCGTACGCGTGTGAGCGCGTGTCCCTGACACGCGGGCCCCGCATGTCAGAGGGCCCACACGTCAGCCGCGTTTGCGTGAGACCGCGATCGACAGGTGGGTCCCACCGTCGACCTCACCCGAAGCCGTGGACCGGTCCACCGTGGACCAAACCGCGCCGTGAGCCGAGCCCATGAGCCGCCGACGTCACCAACCAATCGAGGCTGCCACGTGTCCTGCTTGACGCAATAATTAATTTCCGAAAAAGAAAAATGATTTATTAATTCGAATAATGATTTTAGATTTTGTTTCAAACTTCAAACGCTTATAACTTTTGCGTTTCAACTCCGATTTGAGTGATTCAAATTTCTAAATTTGTATAAAATTGAGATCTACCTAAATATGAATTTTATTTAATTTTTGGACTAAAGTTTTTCTCTGTAATATTATTTAATTGATTATTTAAACTTTAATAAATCATAACTTTTATGCTTTATCTCCAAATTTGACGATTCCAGTTTCTAAAAATCCAGAAAATTATGTTCTCTCTGTTTATGGATTTTATTTGGAGTTTTGGGGTGTTTTTGCCTATTGTTTATTTGTGTTTTGCTATTTGCACGCTTTACGAGTAGACGTTGAAGTGCCTAAGGATTCGAAGGAGAAGTGTTGACTCAGGATCCAACTCAAGACCAAGAGCAAGTACTTTTTGAAGGCAAGTTGTGCTTTGACCATGTTGATCCTATTTCAAAATCTATTTTGATTTAAACTATTGCATGCTAGTTCAATTAGAAAGATACTTTGTTTAAACATGGGGGATAGATAAATACCAATTTGCTGTATGACACCTTGATTATTTAAGTATGTGCCATGACCCTTGTCACCCTAGTTGTGGATTTCTAGTTGGACATTATTAAATCGCCAACATGGGTTTAGATCGTTGTAGTATACTGCTTAGACTCACACGTGCTCATAACATGATTTTGGACAATCAAATGTTAATATTGACTTAATGATATATTGAACCTTTTTTGGAAAAGTATCATGTGATGTTGATGGCACGTGGTGCATGGTAATCAACTGGGGTTTGATAAACAGATTTCGACTGGTGCATGTGGCAAGAGTATTCAGGTGTTACAGTTGTGGCATTGGGAATGTTGATTTGTTTATTCTGGTAGTTTTGCCCTGGTCACTCTAAGGACTTAACCTTGCAAGCCTTTGAACTGGTCATACTTGCAACCACATGGTGGAATGGGACGGCCCTAGTTGACTAAGTCGCTAAGGACTCACTTGTGGAGCCTCAGGGTGTCAATTACACCGCTTGTGTGATTGTGCGGGGAGCGATCGTGGCTATGGCCAGATACCCATCTAACGGTGTGTTGGTCCCATACTTCGCCTTGGCTAAGGGAAGGGATGGTGTAGAGCACGAACCGGAGAGGACCACCTGTGTTGTTTGAGGCTTCCGAAAGGCTTTGTTACGGGAACTCGCCTTTGTGGTGTTTGACTGTATCTTGTGGGTAAAGTGCATAACCTCTGCAGAGTTTGGAATCTATTTAAATAGCCGAGTCCACTGTGATCGACAATGCTCGGAATTACAAATAAGGGTTAGACTTTCTGAAAATAACTTGGATTTGAAAGGTGGGTTGGTTTAGTAATGAAGATGATGGAAATGTGGTTTAGGATGGGGAAAATGTTTATTAAACTTCTCGAAAAAGTTATTTATGCTTTACTTATTTCTACTGCTTTCGAATCTACTTATATTACTTTTCAAATGCTGTTTACTGCAAATATACCATGAGCTATTCCTTTGTACCAAGCCATGCATATAGTATATTAGCTTGCATTCTCAGGCATGACTTGTCGAGTACCAAGTACTCACCCTTGCCTCAACACAACACCGCTTGAAGAGGAGACTACGCCACTTGGAGGAGGAATTCCAAGAGGATCCGTCTACTTAGGGATGCGAGCCCGCCGGTGCCTGTGGTATACTGGATGGCGCCACGAAGTTATTTGATTTTCCGCTGCTATTATTTTTCTCTGAATAAGTTTTGCCTTGCGAGGCATATATTTGTAACTTGGCCATAAGGTCAAGTAACCTGTTTGGTTATTTAAATAAAGTACGTTGATAATATCGATTGGTATGATTGTGATATTTACCGATGTTAAGACTGTGTGCACTAGCGCGTTCCTGGACTGGTGCTGAATACACAGAGGGTCCGGATTTGCAAATTCGGGGTCCCGACAGAGGTGGTATCGAGCCATACTTGACTGTAGGCTCAACCCTAGCTAGAATGGTCGTAGTGAGGATAAAACCTATTTTCTAAAAGCTAAAAAGTTGTCAAGATAAGAAATGACCTCTCGACTTATCCCCTTCTCTCTTTTCTTGTCTCTTGCTGAAATTATCCCTTACCTTGTCACAATTTAAAAATTCCGAGTTCTTACGTAAAGCACTCTTGTGACAGATGGAGGAAGAGTTCAACTACGTTGATCTGGGAGTTGGTCACGCTGCAGAACTTTGGCATATGCTCTGCCCTCGGAGATTTTGAGAAGCCGCAATACCAAGTGGAGGTGATCGGACAAGCGGGATTGATCAAGGCTTGTGACGTGAGGATTGAGGTACCGCTAGGAAAAAGGGCCAGCAATCGCCCGATACACCTTTACCGCCAGGAGATCTACAATGCAGATGGGTATCCAAGAAGTATCACGACGCGCAATGCGGCACATTACCCGTATCTACGCCAGAGAGTTGGAGAGTACGGTGTTCCGTTATCATCCGCGTAGCGATAACCTTCTTGACCCGGCGATTCAGATGAGGATGCCACGGTTACACGCTTGGCACGATTTGTCGCCGCCAGGAGGATGTACTAGATAATACAAGCAAGGAGCTACGTAAGGCCCGCAAGGAGATCACGACAGAGAAGAACAGATGGCGGGAAGCTCAAGAGTATGTGGCACACCTTCTACGAAGGATTGACGAGTTGGAGATGACCTTGTACGGACTGCACTCCGAGCCAAGATTTGAGCTACACGAGCCAGATCCAGAGGAGTCGATCTCGATGAGGACATCGCTTCTTCGACTACCATAGAGGACACAGCTTGCTGGACATGGCAATCGTTTACGCCTATGCCACAAAGACCCGCATCTGTGCCGTGGAGGTTTTCTCGATGAGTGAGCATAGGTTCTATAGTGAGACTCCTTCGCCGAGTCGCGTCATAGAATAAAGAGTCACCCTTTAGGCGTTAGACTCGAATTAGTTCGATTTGGATTTGCTTTGTTTGTCGAGTGTGCAGATGTGTTGCAAGGCCCTTAGGCATTGTAAGCAGCCATACCAAGTTATTAATAATAAAGTTGGACCTTAAAGTTACCCCTTTCGCCCGCATAAGTTCCATATTACTTGTCTATTCTTGTTTCCCTCTCATCTCTAAACCTAGAGCAAATCGACAGATGGTGAACACCCGTGGAAACTTTGGAAGCAATGGGAGTGGTTCTCGCCAGCAGAAAACCCCAATGATGGAGCACCAAAGCACCGCCATCGATATGCAGAATTTCGAGCTTTTCTTGCTGCCTGCACTCGATTAATGCATGCTATGATGCAACAAATGCAGCACGCCATCGCCAGGCCACCGCTAATCAAGTTAATCAGGCCACGCCAGAATACAAGGTCGTCGAGTTCATGAGGACTCACCCACCCACTTTTTCTGGGAATGCCAATCCATTGGAAGCCGATGATTGGTTAAGATCAATCGAGAGGAAGCTACACATAGCTCAATGCATAGGAAATGAGAAGGTACTCTACGCTTCTCATCGCTTGGAAGGAACAAATACCGAATGGTGGGAGAACTTCGTACACGCAGAGAACCCTCAAGATATCACTTGGGAAGAGTTCACAACCGCATTCGACAAGATCACGTGCCTGAAGGAATCATGGACCTTAAGAAGGAGGAGTCCAGAGCATCAAGCAAGGTAATCACCAAAGGGTCGACTACCCGAACAAGTTCACACAGCTAGCACGCTACGCACTGAGGATGTAGCGACAGATAAATCCGCATACCTCGTTTTATGAAGGGACTCAACTCAGATTGCAAGTAGGGTTGATCACCCACACCTTTCCGGATTTCCAAGAGTTGGTGAATAAGGCGCTTATTCTTGAGGACAAGCGCAAGGAACTGGATGAGAACAGAAGCGCAGGATGCAACAAAGAAGGATCACGCCAGTGGAACGCATAAATACCGAGAGTTGCACCGAATCAATTCTTCAGATTCCAATCACAGAATGCAACAAGGACACCATCCTCGGACCAAGACCTGTCAACCAAAACTACTGCACTTCAGCCGCTAGAAACGCTACCCTGTGCAACAAGAAGGAACAGTGAGACGCCGCTACAACAGCAACGAGCCAGAGACTTTGCCAACAATTGTCCAAAGAAGACAGCAGAGTGACCCGATTCGCTTCAATCTAGGAACCACCCCAGCTAGGACGCCCAAAGACCAGGAGCCACACCCTGCATCGTGGTGAGAGGCCGAGTCAACCATGTCACCGCAGATGCACCGCAGAATGCTACTGACGTCGTGATCGGGTAAGTTACTTGTTAACTCAAGACTGCAACAGCTTTGTTTGACTCGAGCTTCGCATTCGCTTGTTTCGCAAGGCTTTGCTACTAGAAATGATTTGAGGATTGCAAGACTTAAGTGCATGCTTTTAGTTCAAACCCCTGGTTCCGAACTCCGAACGGAAGTAGGATGTTCCGGGGTGAGAATACTAATAGGTGGAATAGAATTCCTAGCGAACCTTATAATTTTGGAGACCCGCACCTTAGACGTCATATTGGGAATGGATTGGTTATCCAAGCACAAGGTCGTATTGGATTGTGGACGAAGGACTATCTCGATTGAGAGCCCGTGTGGGAAGAAAGTGGAATTTCAAGCCACTGCAGCTTAGAGATGGACAGTTGATGGTTAACAGCACCAAGGCAATCAGCATAGAGGATGTCCCAAGAGTGAATGAGTACCCGATGTTTTTCCCGAAGATCTACCCGGTATGCCGCTGACAGGGACATAGAGTTTGTGATAGAGCTTGTACTGCACAAAGACCGATAGCAAAGAGACCCTATCGGATGTCCACCGAGGAGTTGGTAGAAATGAAGAAACAAATAGAAGAGTTAATGGAGAAAGGATTTATCGACCGAGTTCGTCGCCGTGGGGAGCACCAGTTTTGTTTGTCAAGAAGAAGGACGGAGTTTCAGGATGTGCATTGACTACCGTGCACTCAATGAAGTCACCGTGAAGAATAAGTATCCGCTACCCAGGATTGATGATTTGTTTGATCGGTTGAGAGGAGCCGGAGTTTTCTCCAAGATTGATCTGAGATCGGGATACCATCGCTTGAAGATCCGATCGTAAGATATTCAAGATCGCATTCTCGTCAAGATATGGACATTACGAGTTTACGCTATGTCCTTTGGGCCGATTTAATGCGCCAATTTATTTCATGAATATGATGAATAAGGTGTTCATGGAATATTTGGACAAGTTTGTCGTCGTGTTCATAGACGATATCCTAGTCTACTCCAAGACAGAGGATGAACATGCCGAACACTTAAGGCGAGTTTTGGAAAAGCCGAGGAACAAAGCAACTTTTCGCCAAGTTCAGCAAGTGTGATTTTTGGAAGGACAAGGTGGAGTTTCTTGGACATGTAATGACCGCAGAAGGAGTCGCCAGAGATCCAAGCAAAGTAGAAGCTGTGTTACATTGGGAGCAACCAAGATCGTGACCAGATTCGAGTTTCCTTGGAATGGCAGGATACTACCGCCGTTTCATTGAAGGCTTCTCGACAATTGCGAAACCTCTTACGCAATTGTGAAGAAGGAAAAGAAGTTTGCATGGACGCCAGAATGTGAGAAAGGATTTCAGAGTCAAGAAGCGATTGACATCAAGACCGGTGTTAGTTCTACCTGATGTTGCTCAAAGCTTCGATATTTATTGTGACGACGCGCCAAGGACTTGGATGTGTGCCGATGCAGAATGGAAAGGTCGCCGCTATGCATCAAGGCGCTTGAGGCCGCATGAGGAAAATTATCCGACACATGACCTAGAGTTAGGCCGTAGTGCATGCTTTGAAGATATGGCGTCACTATCTCGATTGGAAACAGATGTGAAGTATATACGGATCATAAGAGCCTTAAGTACATATTCACCCAATGGATCTCGAATATGAGGCAAAGGAGATGGTTAGAGTTGATCAAGGACTATAATGTTGGAATTCATTACCATCCCGGGAAGGCCAACGTAGTAGCCGATGCCCTGAGTCGGAAAAGCCATACCGTGAGTACGTTGCTAGCCACAAGTCAGGATGAGTTATGCGAGGATTTTCAGAAAATGAAGATTGAGGTTGTACCTAGCGGATTCTTGGCCGCATTAGAAGTAAAGCCTACCTTAGAGGACCAGATCCGAGAAGGACAGAAGGATGATGACAAGATCCGCAAGATTAAGTCCATCAAGGAGGAAGGCAAGGCAGAGGACTTCAAGTTGGATGAGCAAGGCACGTTGTGGATGAAGGATCGCATTTGTGTGCCTAACAAAAAGGAGTTAAAGCAACTGATTTTGGAAGAAGCCCATGACTCTAAGTACTCAATTCATCCTGGAAGCGCCAAGATGTATCAGATCTCAAGGAGAGATTCGTGGCCGAGTATGAAACGTGAAGTTGCCGAGCATGTTGCCTTGTGCGATGTATGCCAGAGAGTCAAGGCAATGCATCAGAGACCAGCAGGATTGCTACAACCGCTGAAAATACCTGAGTGGAAGTGGGAGGAAATCGGAATGGATTTCATTACCGGTTTGTCAAGACTCAAGGAGGTTATGACTCCATATGGGTTGTAGTGGATCGCTTGACTAAAGTAGCCCATTTTATCCCCGTGAAGACCACTTACTCGGGAGATAAATTAGCAGAATTGTACATGATCAGGATTGTCTGTTTGCACGGAGTGCCAAAGAGGATTGTATCGGACAGAGGTACCCAATTTACCTCAAGGTTCTGGAATAAGTTGCATGAAGCCATGGGAACCCGCTTGAACTTCAAGATGACTTATCATCCATGCATCGGATGGACAAACCGAAAGAGTCAACCAGATTCTGGAGGATATGTTGAGAGCTTGTGCATTAGCTTATGCTACCTCTTGGGATAAGAGTTTACCGTATGCCGAGTTCGATTACAACAATAGTTATCAGGCTAGTTTACGATGTCACCTTTGAGGCATCAATGGTCGACTCGCCTGACGCCATTGAATTGGAATGAGACCGCGAGCGCCGTGTCTTTGGGCCTGATATTCTTCAAGAGGTCAAGAACAGATCGCTATGATTAGGAAAGGTTGAAGATAGCCCAATCTCGGCCGTAAGAGTTATGCTGACAATCATCGCCGAGACTTGAGTTTTGAATCAGAAGACTTTGTATACCTCAGAGTTACGCCTCTCAGGGGAGTTAAGAGGTTCCATGCCAAAGGGAAACTTGCACCCCGTTATGTTGGACCATTTAAGATTTTGAGTCGCAGAGGCGGTTGCTTATCAACCCGGAGTTGCCACAGCCAAGTTGGCAGGAGTGCATGATGTATTCCATGTGTCCCAGTTGAAGAAGTGTCTTCGAGTTTCTGAGGAACAGACACCGCTAGAGTTAATTGAGTTGCAAGAGGATTTGACTTATAAGGAGCATCCCGTGAGGATTCTGGACACAATGGATCGAGAGACCAGAAATAAGTCAACCCGTTTCTGTAGAGTTCAGTGGAGTAACCATGAAGACAAATGGGTTTAATTTGGGAGCCGAAGAGGATTTGAAGAAAGAGTTTCCAAACCTATTCTCAGAGTGAGCCTGAATCTCTGGACGAGATTCTATTAAGGGGGGGAGGTTTGTAACACCCCAAAATTTTGCTTTCTTGAATTCATGTGTGATTTGGCACTTTGGTGAATTTTTGGAATTTTCTGGAATTTATTTGGATTTATTTGGAATTTATTTGAATTTATCCCATTTTGAAATAATTAAAGAATTTAATTTTGCAAATAGAATTTTGTTGGAAATATTTTATTTGAGTCCAAAATGTTCCAAAGTATTTTCCAGAATTTTTCTAGAATTTTTCTGAGTCTTTTGCTATTTTTAATGAATTAAATGAATTACTGGAAATTATTTTAAATATTAAATCGCTGGAAATTCAACTCGAAGTCGATTCGCTCATCCGACCGAGCCCGAAGTCGAACTCGAGTTCGAGTCCGACCGAGCCGATTGACTCGACCGAACCCACTCCTAAACCTAATCAATCCCAACCGTTGGATCAAGATCCAACGGCTGAGATCCGCCCGTACCGGTTCGAGCCGTATCCGGCCCGGATCCGATCGCGCCCGTGCGATCGTGGCCGTTGATCGTGCCACGTGGACGGCTGAGCGTCGTCGTCTTCGCCGAGACCGAGCCGACTCCGCCATGCGCCCCGCCGTGTAAAACTAGGTTTCCGTCTCGGGCACGAACGCCGAGGCTATTTAAAGCGTGAGACGTCCCCCGAGGTTGCCCTCATCTTTGCGCACCCGTTTCCCCGAGCCATCTCGCCTGAGCCGTCGCCGTTTGCCCGTACGTGCTCGCCGGAGTTGGAGCCCTGTGCGCAGCGGTTGAACGCCGATTCCGCCGCCGACCGTTGTCTTCCGCCGAGAAGGAGCCCAGATCCGGAACCACCGTGACGAGACGCACCCGAAGGAAGGATTCATCTCGCCGGAGCAACCCCGAAACGCCGTCGGGCTCGTCATCGTTCTCGTCTCCGGTGCCCAGGCCTCGTCGCGTCATCGCCGGACTTCGCGAGCTCGGTGAACCGCCGATCGGTCGGACGGTTGAGGTGAGTTCACGTGTTCTAAACCCGGTTAGATCTGGACCGTTGGATCAAGATCCAACGGTTCACAATTGCCACGTGCCGTAGCAGTGCTATTATAGGATTAGATCTGGACCGTCCGATCTAGATCGAACGGCCCACGAGCATCGAGTAGTTTCAACGTGTTAAACCCTGGATCTAATCCGCGCCGTTGATTTTCAAACCAACGGCCGAGATTGCGCCACGTGTTGGGAAGGTGGACCGACGCGGTCAGCGTCGTACGCGTGTGAGCGCGTGTCCCTGACACGCGGGCCCCGCATGTCAGAGGGCCCACACGTCAGCCGCGTTTGCGTGAGACCCCGCACTGACAGGTGGGTCCCACCTGTCAGCCTCACCCGAGCTGTGGACCGGGTCCACCGTGGACCAAACCGCGCCGTGAGCTGAGCCCATGAGCCGGCTGACGTCAGCCAACCAATCAGAGGCTGCCACGTGTCCTTGCTGACGCAATAATTAATTTCCGAAAAAGAAAAATGATTTATTAATTCGAATAATGATTTTAGATTTTGTTTCAAACTTCAAACGCTTATAACTTTTGCGTTTCAACTCCGATTTGAGTGATTCAAATTTCTAAATTTGTATAAAATTGAGATCTACCTAAATATGAATTTTATTTAATTTTTGGACTAAAGTTTTTCTCTGTAATATTATTTAATTGATTATTTAAACTTTAATAAATCATAACTTTATGCTTTAACTCCAAATTTGACGATTCCAGTTTCTAAAAATCCAGAAAATTATGTTCTCTCTGTTTATGGATTTTATTTGGAGTTTTGGGGTGTTTTTGCCTATTGTTTATTTGTGTTTTGCTATTTGCACGCTTTATGAGTAGACGTTGAAGTGCCGGAAGGATTCGAAGGAGAAGTGTTGACTCAGGATCCAACTCAAGACCAAGAGCAAGTACTTTTTGAAGGCAAGTTGTGCTTTGACCATGTTGATCCTATTTCGAAATCTATTTTGATTTAAACTATTGCATGCTAGTTCAATTAGAAAGATACTTTGTTTAAACATGGGGATAGATAAATACCAATTTCTTTGTATGACACCTTGATTATTTAAGTATGTGCCATGACCCTTGTCACCCTAGTTGTGGATTTCTAGTTGGACATTATTAAATCGCCAACATGGGTTTAGATCGT
Organism: Rhipidocladum racemiflorum; assembly: GCA_036346355.1. NCBI lineage: Eukaryota > Viridiplantae > Streptophyta > Magnoliopsida > Poales > Poaceae > Rhipidocladum > Rhipidocladum racemiflorum. The sequence continues at coordinate 55,001,192 of CM070572.1, read as the reverse complement.
TGTAGTATAACGCTTAGACTCAAGCACGTGCTCATAACATGATTTTGGACAATCAAATGTTAATATTGACTTAATGATATATTGAACCTGTTTTGGAAAAGTATCATGTGATGTTGATGGCACGTGGTGCATGGTAATCAATCGGGTTTGATAAACAGATTTCGGCGGGGCATGTGGCAAGAGTAATCAGGTGGGCCAGTTGTGGCATTGGGAATGTTGATTTGGTTCTTCGGGTAGTTTTGCCCTGGTCACTCTAAGGACTTAACCTTGCAAGCCTTTGAACTGGGTCATACTTGCAACCACATGGCTGGAATGGGACGGCCCTAGTTGACTAAGTCGCTAAGGACTCACTTGTGGAGCCTCAGGGTGTCAATTACACCGTTTGTGTGATTGTACGGGGGAGCGTATCGTGGCTGTGGCCAGATACCCATCTAACGGTGTGTTGGTCCCATACTTCGCCTTGGCTAAGGGAAGGGATGGTGTAGAGCACGAACCGGAGAGGACCACCTGTGTTGTTTGAGGCTTCCGAAAGGCTTTGTTACGGGAACTCGCCTTTGTGGTGTTTGACTGTATCTTGTGGGTAAAGTGCATAACCTCTGCAGAGTTTGGAATCTATTTAAATAGCCGAGTCCACGGTACTGGACAATGCTCGGGAATTACAGTCAAGGGTTAGACTTTCTGAAAATAACTTGGATTTGAAAGGTGGGTTGGTTTAGTAATGAAGATGATGGAAATGTGGTTTAGGATGGGGAAAATGTTTATTAAACTTCTCGAAAAAGTTATTTATGCTTTACTTATTTCTACTGCTTTCGAATCTACTTATATTACTTTTCAAATGCTGTTTACTGCAAATATACCATGAGCTATTCCTTTGTACCAAGCCATGCATATAGTATATTAGCTTGCATTCTGTGCATGACTTGCTGAGTACCAAGTACTCACCCTTGCCTCAACACAACACCAGTTGAAGAGGAGACTACGCCAGCTTCGGAGGAGGAATTCCAAGAGGATCCGTCTACTTAGGGATGCGAGCCCGGCCATTGCCTGTGGTATACTGGATGGCGCCACGAAGTTATTTGATTTTCCGCTGCTATTATTTTTCTCTGAATAAGTTTTGCCTTGCGAGGCATATATTTGTAACTTGGCCATAAGGTCAAGTAACCTGTTTGGTTATTTAAATAAAGTACGTTGATAATATCGATTGGTATGATTGTGATATTTACCGATGTTAAGACTGTGTGCACTAAGCGCTGCCTGGGTAGTGCTGAATACACAGAGGGTCCGGATTTGCAAATTCGGGTCCCGACAGAGGTGGTATCGAGCCATACTTGACCGTAGGCTCAACCCTAGCTAGAATGGTCGTAGTGAGGATAAAACCTATTTTCTAAAAGCTAAAAGTTGTCAAGATAAGACATGACCTCTCGACTTATCCCCTTCTCTCTTTTCTTGTCTCTTGCTGAAATTATCCCTTACCTTGTCACAATTTAAAAATTCCGAGTTCTTACGTAAAGCACTCTTGTGACAGATGGAGGAAGAGTTCAACTACGTTGATCTCGGGAGTTGGTCACGCTGCAGAACTTTGGCATATGCTCTGAGACCCTCGGAGATTTTGAGAAGCCGCAATACCAAGTGGAGGTGATCGGACAAGCGGGATTGATCAAGGCTTGTGACGTGAGGATTGAGGTACCGCTAGGAAAAAGGGCCAGGCAATGCGCCCGATACACCTGCCTTTGCCAGAGATCTACAATGCAGATGGGTATCCAAGAAGTATCACGACGAGCAATGCGGCACATTACCCGTATCTACGCCAGAGAGTTGGAGAGTACGGTGTTCGTTATCATCCGCGTAGCGATAACCTTCTTGACCCGGCGATTCAGATGAGGATGCCACGGTTACACAGCTTGGCACGATTTGTCGTCGCCAGGAGGATGTACTAGATAATACAAGCAAGGAGCTACGTAAGGCCCGCAAGGAGATCACGACAGAGAAGAATGATGGCGGGAAGCTCAAGAGTATGTGGCACACCTTCTACGAAGGATTGACGAGTTGGAGATGACCTTGTACGGACTGCACCCGAGCCGGACTCGAGCTACACGAGCCGGATCCGGAGGAGTTAGATCTCGATGAGGACACGCTTCTTCGACTACCATAGAGGACACAGATTCTTTGGACATGGCAATCGTTACGCCTATGCCACAAAGACCCGCACTGTGCCGTGGAGGTTTTCTCGATGAGTGAGCATAGGTTCTATAGTGAGACTCCTTCGCCGAGTCGCGTCATAGAATAAAGAGTCACCCTTTAGGCGTTAGACTCGAGAATTAGTTCGATTTGGATTTGCTTTGTTTGTCGAGTGTGCAAGATGTGTTGCAAGGCCCTTAGGCATTGTAAGCAGCCATACCAAGTTATTAATAATAAAGTTGGACCTTAAAGTTACCCCTTTCGCCCGCATAAGTTCCATATTACTTGTCTATTCTTGTTTCCCTCTCATCTCTAAACCTAGAGCAAATCGGCGGATGGTGAACACCGTGGAAACTTTGGAAGCAATGGGAGTGGTTCTCGCCAGCGTAAAACCCCAATGATGGAGCACCAAAGACCGCCACTTGGATATGCAGAATTTGAGCTTTTCTTGCTGCCCGGACTCGATTAATGCATGCTATGATGCAACAAATGCAGCACGCCATCGCTCAGGCCACGCTAATCAAGTTAATCAGGGCCACGCCGTAATACAAGGTCAGCCGATTTCATGAGGACTCACCCACCCACTTTTTCTGGGAATGCCAATCCATTGGAAGCCGATGATTGGTTAAGATCAATCGAGAGGAAGCTACACATAGCTCAATGCATAGGAAATGAGAAGGTACTCTACGCTTCTCATCGCTTGGAAGGAACAATACGAATGGTGGGAGAACTTCGTGCCACGCAGAGAACCCTCAAGATATCACTTGGGAAGAGTTCACACCGCATTCCGACAAGATCACGTGCCTGAAGGAATCATGGACCTTAAGAAGGAGGAGTCCAGAGCACTCGAAGCAAGGTAATCACCGATGGGTCGACTACCCGAACAAGTTCACACAGCTAGCACGCTACGCACTGAGGATGTAGCGACAGATAAATCCGCAGTCTCGTTTTATGAAGGGACTCAACTCGGGATTGCAAGTAGGGTTGATCACCCACACCTTTCCGGATTTCCAAGAGTTGGTGAATAAGGCGCTTATTCTTGAGGACAAGCGCAAGGAACTGGATGAGAACAGAAGCGCAGGATGCAACAAAGCAAGGATCACGCCAGGAACGCAATACCGAGAGTTGCACCGAATCAATTCTTCGATTCCAATCACGAATGCAACAAGGACACCATCCTCGGCACCAAGACCTGTCAACCAAAACTACTGCACCCAGCCCCGCTAGAAACGCTACCCCGTGCAACAAGAAGGAACGGTGAGACGCCGCTACAATCGCAGAACGAGCCAGACACTTTGCCAACAATTGTCCAAAGAAGACAGCAGGAGTGACCCCGATTCGCTTCAATCTAGGAACCACCCCAGCTAGGACGCCAAAGATCAGAGCCACACCCTGCATCGTGGTGAGAGGCCGAGTCAACCATGTCACCGCAGATGCACCGCAGAATGCTACTGACGTCGTCTTGGGTAAGTTACTTGTTAACTCGATACACCTGCAGATTTTGTTTGACTCTGGAGCTTCGCATTCGTTTGTTTCGCAAGGCTTTGCTACTAGAAATGATTTGAGGATTGCAAGACTTAAGTGCATGCTTTTAGTTCAAACCCCTGGTTCCGAACTCCGAACGGAAGTAGGATGTTCCGGGGTGAGAATACTAATAGGTGGAATAAAATTCCTAGCAAACCTTATAATTTTGGAGACCCAGACCTTAGACGTCATATTGGGAATGGATTGGTTATCCAAGCACAAGGCTGTATTGGATTGTGGACGAAGGACTATCTCAGTTGAGAGCCCGTGGGAAGAAAGTGGAATTTCAAGCCACTGCAGCTTAGAGATGGACAGCTTGATGGTTAATAGTACCAAGGCAATCAGCATAGAGGATGTCCCAAGAGTGAATGAGTACCCGATGTTTTTCCCGAAGATCTACCCGGTATGCCGCCGAGACAGGGGACATAGAGTTTGTGATAGAGCTTGTACTGCACAAAGACCGATAGCAAAGAGACCCTAACGGATGTACACCGAGAAGTAGGTATAGATGAAGAAACAGCTAGAAGAGTTAATGGAGAAAGGATTTATCGAGACCGAGTTCGTCGCCGTGGGGAGCACCAGTTTTGTTTGTCAAGAAGAAGGACGGGAGTTTCAGGATGTGCATTGACTACCGTGCACTCAATGAAGTCACCGTGAAGAATAAGTATCCGCTACCCAGGATTGATGATTTGTTTGATCAGTTGAGAGGAGCCAGAGTTTTCTCCAAGATTGATCTGAGATCGGGATACCATCAGTTGAAGATCCGATCAGAAGATATTCCGAAGACTGCATTCTCGTCAAGATATGGACATTACGAGTTCTGATTATGTCCTTTGGGCCGATTTAATGCGCCAGCTTATTTCATGAAGATGATGAATAAGGTGTTCATGGAATATTTGGACAAGTTTGTCGTCGTGTTCATAGACGATATCCTAATCTACTCCAAGACAGAGGATGAACATGCCGAACACTTAAGGCGAGTTTTGGAAAAGTGAGGAACAGCAACTTTTCGCCAAGTTCAAGCAAGTGTGATTTTTGGAAGGACAAGGTGGAGTTTCTTGGACATGTAATGACCGCAGTAAGAGTCGCCAGTAGATCCAAGCAAAGTAGAAGCTGTGTTACATTGGGAGCAGAAGACGTGACCCAGTTCGGAGTTTCCTTGGAATGGCAGGATACTACCGCCGTTTCATTGAAGGCTTCGACAATTGCGAAACCTCTTACGCAATTGCTGAAGAAGGAAAAGAAGTTTGCATGGACGCCTTGAGAATGTGAGAAAGGATTTCAGAGTGAAGAAGCGATTGACATCAAGACCGGTGTTAGTTCTACCTGATGTTGCTCAAAGCTTCGATATTTATTGTGACGCATCGCGCCAAGGACTTGGATGTGTCTTTGTCACGAGAATGGAAAGGTCGTCGCTTATGCATCAAGGCAGTTGAGGCCGCATGAGGAAAATTATCCGACACATGACCTAGAGTTAGCTGCCGTAGTGCATGCTTTGAAGATATGGCGTCACTATCTGATTGGAAACAGATGTGAAGTATATACGGATCATAAGAGCCTTAAGTACATATTCACCCAGTCGGATCTGAATATGAGGCAAAGGAGATGGTTAGAGTTGATCAAGGACTATAATGTTGGAATTCATTACCATCCCGGGAAGGCCAACGTAGTAGCCGATGCCCTGAGTCGGAAAAGCCATACCGTGAGTACGTTGCTAGCCACAAGTCAGGATGAGTTATGCGAGGATTTTCAGAAAATGAAGATTGAGGTTGTACCTAGCGGATTCTTGGCCGCATTAGAAGTAAAGCCTACCTTAGAGGACCAGATCCGAGAAGGACAGAAGGATGATGACAAGATCCGCAGGATTAAGTCCATCAAGGAGGAAGGCAAGGCAGTGGACTTCAAGTTGTATGAGCAAGGCACGTTGTGGATGAAGGATCGCATTTGTGTGCCTAACAAAAAGGAGTTAAAGCAATCGATTTTGGAAGAAGCCCATGACTCTAAGTACTCAATTCATCCCGAAGCGCCAAGATGTATCGAGGATCTCAAGGAGAGATTCGTGGCCGAGTATGAAGCGTGAAGTTGCCGAGCATGTTGCCTTGTGCGATGTATGCCCGAGAGAGTCAAGGCAATGCATCGAGACCAGCAGGATTGCTACAACCGCTGAAAATACCTGAGTGGAAGTGGGAGGAAATCGGAATGGATTTCATTACCGGTTTGTCGAAGACTCAAGGAGGTTATGACTCCATATGGGTTGTAGTGGATCGCTTGACTAAAGTAGCCCATTTTATCCCCGTGAAGACCACTTACTCGGAGATAAATTAGCGTAATTGTACATGATCAGGATTGTCTGCTTGCACGGAGTGCCAAAGAGGATTGTATCGGACAGAGGTACCCAATTTACCTCAAGGTTACGGAATAAGTTGCATGAAGCCATGGGAACCCGTTTGAACTTCAAGATGACTTATCATCCACAGACGGATGGACAAACCGAAAGAGTCAACCAGATTCGGAGGATATGTTGAGAGCTTGTGCATTAGCTTATGCTACCTCTTGGGATAAGAGTTTACCGTATGCCGAGTTCGATTACAACAATAGTTATCGAGGCTAGTTTACGATGTCACCTTTTGAGGCCTTTGTATGGTCGACCACTGTCGGACGCCATTGAATTGGAATGAGACCGTGAGCGCCGTGTCTTTGGGCCTGATATTCTTCAAGAGGTGAAGAACGGTCGCTATGATTAGGGAAAGGTTGAAGATAGCCCAATCTCGATGTAAGAGTTATCTTGACAATCGTCGCCGAGACTTGAGTTTTGAATCGAAGACTTTGTATACCTCGAGTTACGCCTCTCAGGGGAGTTAAGAGGTTCCATGCCAAAGGGAAACTTGCACCCCGTTATGTTGGACCATTTAAGATTTTGAGTCGCAGAGGCGAAGTTGCTTATCAACTGGAGTTGCCACAGTCGTTGGCAGGAGTGCATGATGTATTCCATGTGTCCCAGTTGAAGAAGTGTCTTCGAGTTCCTGAGGAACAGACACCGCTAGAGTTAATTGAGTTGCAAGAGGATTTGACTTATAAGGAGCATCCCGTGAGGATTCTGGACACAATGGATCGAGAGACCAGAAATAAGTCAACCCATTTCTGTAGAGTTCAGTGGAGTAACCATGAAGACAGCGAAGCGACTTGGGAGCGCGAAGAGGATTTGAAGAAAGAGTTTCCAAACCTATTCTCAGAGTGAGCCCTGAATCTCGGGGACGAGATTCTATTAAGGGGGGGAGGTTTGTAACACCCCAAAATTTTGCTTTCTTGAATTCATGTGTGATTTGGCACTTTGGTGAATTTTTGGAATTTTCTGGAATTTATTTGGATTTATTTGGAATTTATTTGAATTTATCCCATTTTGAAATAATTAAAGAATTTAATTTTGCAAATAGAATTTTGTTGGAAATATTTTATTTGAGTCCAAAATGTTCCAAAGTATTTTCAATATTTTTTCTAGAATTTTTCTGAGTCTTTTTCTATTTTTAATGAATTAAATGAATTAATGGAAATTATTTTAAATATTAAATCGCTGGAAATTCAACTCGAAGTCGATTCTTGTTCATCCGATCGAGCCCGAGTCGAACTTCGAGTTCGAGTCCGACCCGAGCCAGTTGACTCGACCGAACCCACTCCTAAACCTAATCAATCCCAACCGTTGGATCAAGATCCAACGGCTGAGATCCGCCCGTACCGGTTCGAGCCGTATCCGGCCCGGATCCGATCGCGCCCGTGCGATCGTGGCCGTTGATCGTGCCACGTGGACGGCTGAGCGTCGTCGTCTTCGCCGAGACCGAGCCGGACTCGCCGCCGCGCGCCCGCCGTGTAAAACTAGGTTTCCGTCTCGCACGAACGCCGAGGCTATTTAAAGCGTGAGACGCCCCCGAGGTTGCCCTCATCTTTGCGCACCCGTTTCCCGAGCCATCTCGCCGAGCCGTCGCTGTTTGCCCGTGCGTGCTCGCGCCGGAGTTGGAGCCCTGTCTTGCGGCGGTTGAACGCCGATTCCGCCGCCGACCGTTGTCTTCCGCCGAAGGAGCCAGATCCGGAACCACCGTGGACGAGACGCACCGAAGGAAGGATTCATCTCGCCGAGCAACCCCGAAACGCCCGTCGGGCTGCGTCATCGTTCGTCTCCGGTGCCCAGGCCTCGCCGTCATCGCCGGACTCGCGAGCTCGGTGAACCGTCGGATCCAGATCGGACGGTTGAGGTGAGTTCACGTGTTCTAAACCCGTTAGATCCGGACCGTTGGATCAAGATCCAGCGGTTCACAATTGCCACGTGCCGTAGCAGTGCTATTATAGGATTAGATCTGGACCGTCCGATCTAGATCGAACGGCCCACGAGCATCGAGTAGTTTCAACGTGTTAAACCCTGGATCTAATCCGCGCCGTTGATTTTCAAACCAACGGCCGAGATTGCGCCACGTGTTGGGAAGGTGGACCGACGCGGTCAGCGTCGTCTGCTGCGTGTGCGCGTGTCCTCGACACGCGGCCCCGCATGTCGAGGGCCCACACGCGTCGGTAGCGTTTGCGTGAGACCCGCACCGGCGGTGGGTCCCACTGTCGGCCTACCCGGCCGTGGGACCGGGTCCACCGTGGACCAAACCGCGCCGTGAGCTGAGCCCATGAGCCGGCTGACGTCAGCCAACCAATCAGAGGCTGCCACGTGTCCTTGCTGACGCAATAATTAATTTCCGAAAAAGAAAAATGATTTATTAATTCGAATAATGATTTCAGATTTTGTTTCAAACTTCAAACGCTTATAACTTTTGCGTTTCAACTCCGATTTGAGTGATTCAAATTTCTAAATTTGTATAAAATTGAGATCTACCTAAATATGAATTTTATTTAATTTTTGGACTAAAGTTTTTCTCTGTAATATTATTTAATTGATTATTTAAACTTTAATAAATCATAACTTTTGCGTTTTAACTCCAAATTTGACGATTCCAGTTTCTAAAAATCCAGAAAATTATGTTCTCTCTGTTTATGGATTTTATTTGGAGTTTTGGGGTGTTTTTGCCTATTGTTTATTTGTGTTTTGCTATTTGCACGCTTTACGAGTAGACGTTGAAGTCTTGGGAAGGATTCGAAGGAGAAGTGTTGACTCAGGATCCAACTCAAGACCAAGAGCAAGTACTTTTTGAAGGCAAGTTGTGCTTTGACCATGTTGATCCTATTTCAAAATCTATTTTGATTTAAACTATTGCATGCTAGTTCAATTAGAAAGATACTTTGTTTAAACATGGGGATAGATAAATACCAATTTCTTTGTATGACACCTTGATTATTTAAGTATGTGCCATGACCCTTGTCACCCTAGTTGTGGATTTCTAGTTGGACATTATTAAATCGCCAACATGGGTTTAGATCGTTGTAGTATCTTTGCTTAGACACCTTTCGTGCTCATAACATGATTTTGGACAATCAAATGTTAATATTGACTTAATGATATATTGAACCTTTTTTGGAAAAGTATCATGTGATGTTGATGGCACGTGGTGCATGGTAATCAAGCGGGGTTTGATAAACAGATTTCGATCGGGGCATGTGGCAAGAGTAATCAGTGGGCCGGTTGTGGCATTGGGAATGTTGATTTGGTTCTTCTGTAGTTTTGCCCTGGTCACTCTAAGGACTTAACCTTGCAAGCCTTTGAACTGGTCATACTTGCAACCACATGGTGGAATGGGACGGCCCTAGTTGACTAAGTCGCTAAGGACTCACTTGTGGAGCCTCAGGGTGTCAATTACACCGTTTGTGTGATTGTACGGGGGAGCGTATCGTGGCTATGGCCAGATACCCATCTAACGGTGTGTTGGTCCCATACTTCGACTTGTCTAAGGGAAGGGATGGTGTAGAGCACGAACCTGAGAGGACCACCTGTGTTGTTTGAGGCTTAGAAAGGCTTTATTCTGAGGAACTTCGCCTTTGTGGTGTTTGACTGTATCTTGTGGGTAAAGTGCATAACCTCTGCAGAGTTTGGAATCTATTTAAATAGCCGAGTCCACTGATGATGGACAATGCTCGAATTACAGTCAAGGGTTAGACTTTCTGAAAATAACTTGGATTTGAAAGGTGGGTTGGTTTAGTAATGAAGATGATGGAAATGTGGTTTAGGATGGGGAAAATGTTTATTAAACTTCTCGAAAAAGTTATTTATGCTTTACTTATTTCTACTGCTTTCGAATCTACTTATATTACTTTTCAAATCTTTGTTTCTTGCAAATATACCATGAGCTATTCCTTTGTACCAAGCCATGCATATAGTATATTAGCTTGCATTACGTGCATGACTTGTGAGTACCAAGTACTCACCCTTGCCTCAACACAACACCGCTTGAAGAGGAGACTACGCCCGGCGGAGGAGGAATTCCAAGAGGATCCGTCTACTTAGGGATGCGAGCCCAGTCAGTTGCCTGTGGTATACTGGATGGCGCCACGAAGTTATTTGATTTTCCGCTGCTATTATTTTTCTCTGAATAAGTTTTGCCTTGCGAGGCATATATTTGTAACTTGGCCATAAGGTCAAGTAACCTGTTTGGTTATTTAAATAAAGTACGTTGATAATATCGATTGGTATGATTGTGATATTTACCGATGTTAAGACTGTGTGCACTAGCGCGTTCCTGGACTGGTGCTGAATACACAGAGGGTCCGGATTTGCAAATTCGGGGTCCCGACAGAGGTGGTATCAGAGCCATACTTGACTGTAGGCTCAACCCTAGCTAGAATGGTCGTAGTGAGGATAAAACCTATTTTCTAAAAGCTAAAAAGTTGTCAAGATAAGAAATGACCTCTCGACTTATCCCCTTCTCTCTTTTCTTGTCTCTTGCTGAAATTATCCCTTACCTTGTCACAATTTAAAAATTCCGAGTTCTTACGTAAAGCACTCTTGTGACAGATGGAGGAAGAGTTCAACTACGTTGATCTGGGAGTTGGTCACGCTGCAGAACTTTGGCATATGCTACAGACCCTCGGAGATTTTGAGAAGCCGCAATACCAAGTGGAGGTGATCAGACAAGCGGGATTGATCAAGGCTTGTGACGTGAGGATTGAGGTACCTGCTAGGAAAAAGGGCCCAGGCAATCGCCCGATACATACCTTTGCCGGAGATCTACAATGCAGATGGGTATCCAAGAAGTATCACGACGAGCAATGCGGCACATTACCGTATCTACGCCAGAGAGTTGGAGAGTACGGTGTTCCGTTATCATCCGCGTAGCGATAACCTTCTTGACCCGGCGATTCAGGATGAGGATGCCACGGTTACACGATTGGCACGATTTGTCGTCGCCAGGAGGATGTACTAGATAATACAAGCAAGGAGCTACGAAGGCCCGCAAGGAGATCACGACAGAGAAGAACAGATGGCGGGAAGCTCAAGAGTATGTGGCACACCTTCTCACGAAGGATTGACGAGTTGGAGATGACCTTGTACGGACCAGACCCGAGCCGATTTCGAGCTACGAGCCGAGATCCAGAGGAGTCGGATCTCGATGAGGACACCGCTTCTTCGACTACCATAGAGGACACGATTCTTTGGACATGGCAATCGTTTCGGCGCCTATGCCACAAAGACCTGCGTACCCAGGCCGTGGAGGTTTTCTCGATGAGTGAGCATAGGTTCTATAGTGAGACTCCTTCGCCGAGTCGCGTCATAGAATAAAGAGTCACCCTTTAGGAGTTAGACCCCAGAATTAGTTCGATTTGGATTTGCTTTGTTTGCTGAGTGTGCGGTATGTGTTGCAAGGCCCTTAGGCATTGTAAGCAGCCATACCAAGTTATTAATAATAAAGTTGGACCTTAAAGTTACCCCTTTCGCCCCGCATAAATTCCATATTACTTGTCTATTCTTGTTTCCCTCTCATCTCTAAACCTAGAGCAAATCGGCGGATGGTGAACACCGTGGAAACTTTGGAAGCAATGGGAGTGGTTCTCGGCGATGAAAACCCCAATGATGGAGCACCGACCGCCACTTTGGATATGCAGAATTTTGGAGCTTTTCTTGCTGCCCGGACTCGATTAATGCATGCTATGATGCAACAAATGCAGCACGCCCTTTGCTCAGGCCACGCTAATCAAGTTAATCGGGGGCCACGCCGAATACAAAGTGTCGAGTTCATGAGGACTCACCCACCCACTTTTTCTCGGGAATGCCAATCCATTGGAAGCCGATGATTGGTTAAGATCAATCGAGAGGAAGCTACACATAGCTCAATGCATAGGAAATGAGAAGGTACTCTCGCTTCTCATCGGTTGGAAGGAACATTGGCCGAATGGTGGGAGAACTTCTGCCCACGAGAGAACCCTCAAGATATCACTTGGGAAGAGTTCACATTTGCATTAAGCGATTATCACGTGCCTGAAGGAATCATGGACCTTAAGAAGGAGGAGTCGAGCATCGAAGCAAGGTAATCAGCCGATGGCCGACTACTGAACAAGTTCACACAGCTAGCACGCTACGCACCTGAGGATGTAGCGACGGATAAATCCAGGCAGTCGTTTTATGAAGGGACTCAACTCGGGATTGCAAGTAGGGTTGATCACCCACACCTTTCCGATTTCCAAGAGTTGGTGAATAAGGCGCTTATTCTTGAGGACAAGCGCAAGGAACTGGATGAGAACGAGAAGCGCAGGATGCAACAAAGAAGGATCACGCCAGGAACGCATAGCAGCGCTGAGAGTTGCACGAATCAATTCTTGATTCCAATCACGAATGCAACAAGGACACCATCCCGGCACCAAGACACACAACCAAAACTACTGCACCCACCCCGCTAGAAACGCTACCCAGCGATCGGCAAAGGCAGTGAGGCAGCTGCTACAAGCTGCGAGCCAGGAGACTTTGCCAACAATTGTCCAAAGAAGACAGCAGGAGTGACCCGATTCGCTTCAATCTAGGAACCACCCAGCTAGGGCGCCAAAGACCAGAGCCACACCCGGACCGTGGTGAGAGGCCGAGTCAACCATGTCACCGCGGATGCAGCAGAATGCTACGGACGTCGTCTTGGGTAAGTTACTTGTTAACTCGATACACCTTGATTTTGTTTGACTCGAGCTTAGCATTCGTTTGTTTCGCAAGGCTTTGCTACTAGAAATGATTTGAGGATTGCAAGACTTAAGTGCATGCTTTTAGTTCAAACCCTGGTTCCGAACTCCGAGCGGAAGTAGGATGTTCCGGTGAGAATACTAATAGGTGGAATAGAATTCCTAGCAAACCTTATAATTTTGGAGACCCGGACCTTAGACGTCATATTGGGAATGGATTGGTTATCCAAGCACAAGGCTGTATTGGATTGTGGGCGAAGGACTATCTCGATTGAGAGCCCGTGTGGGAAGAAAGTGGAATTTCAAGCCACTGCGATTAGAGATGGACAGTTGATGGTTAACAGTACCAAGGCAATCAGCATAGAGGATGTCCCAAAGAGTGAATGAGTACCCGATGTTTTTCCAGAAGATCTACGGTATGCCGCGCACGAGGGACATAGAGTTTGTGATAGAGCTTGTACTGCACAAGACCGATAGCAAAGAGACCCTATCGGATGTCCACCGAGGAGTTGGTAGAAATGAAGAAACAAATGGAAGAGTTAATGGAGAAAGGATTTATCGAGGCCGAGTTCGTCGCCGTGGGGAGCACCGCTTTGTTTGTCAAGAAGAAGGGCGGGAGTTTCGGGATGTGCATTGACTACCGTGCACTCAATGAAGTCACCGTGAAGAATAAGTATCCGCTACCCGGGATTGATGATTTGTTTGATCAGTTGAGAGGAGCCGGAGTTTTCTCCAAGATTGATCTCGAGATCGGGATACCATCGATTGAAGATCCGATCGTAAGATATTCAAGACTGCATTCTCGTCAAGATATGGACATTACGAGTTCTGATTATGTCCTTTGGGTGACGAATCGCGCCACTTATTTCATGAATATGATGAATAAGGTGTTCATGGAATATTTGGACAAGTTTGTCGTCGTGTTCATAGACGATATCCTAGTCTACTCCAAGACAGAGGATGAACATGCCGAACACTTAAGGCGAGTTTTGGAAAAGCTGAGGAACAAAGCAACTTTTCGCCAAGTTCAACAAGTGTGATTTTGGAAGGACAAGGTGGAGTTTCTTGGACATGTAATGACCGCATGAAGGAGTCGCCAGTAGATCCAAGCAAAGTAGAAGCTGTGTTACATTGGGAGCAACCAAGATCGTGACCCAGTTCGGAGTTTCCTTGGAATGGCGAGGATACTACCGCCGTTTCATTGAAGGCTTCTCGACAATTGCGAAACCTCTTACGCAATTCTTTGAAGAAGGAAAAGAAGTTTGCATGGGCCTTGAGAATGTGAGAAAGGATTTCAGGAGTGAAGAAGCGATTGACATCGCACGGTGTTAGTTCTACCGGATGTTGCTCAAAGCTTCGATATTTATTGTGACGCGTCGCGCCAAGGACTTGGATGTGTCTTGTCACGAGAATGGAAAGGTCGCCGCTTATGCATCAAGGCGATTGAGGCCGCATGAGGAAAATTATCCGACACATGACCTAGAGTTAGGCTGCCGTAGTGCATGCTTTGAAGATATGGCGTCACTATCTCGATTGGAAACAGATGTGAAGTATATACGGATCATAAGAGCCTTAAGTACATATTCACCCAATCGGATCTGAATATGAGGCAAAGGAGATGGTTAGAGTTGATCAAGGACTATAATGTTGGAATTCATTACCATCCGGGAAGGCCAGCGTAGTAGCCGATGCCCTGAGTCGGAAAAGCCATACCGTGAGTACGTTGCTAGCCACAAGTCGGGATGAGTTATGCGAGGATTTTCGAGAAAATGAAGATTGAGGTTGTACCTAGCGGATTCTTGGCCGCATTAGAAGTAAAGCCTACCTTAGAGGACCGGATCCGAGAAGGATGAAGGATGATGACAAGATCCGCAAGATTAAGTCCATCAAGGAGGAAGGCAAAGGCGAGAGGACTTCAAGTTGGATGAGCAAGGCACGTTGTGGATGAAGGATCGCATTTGTGTGCCTAACAAAAGGAGTTAAAGCAAGCGATTTTGGAAGAAGCCCATGACTCTAAGTACTCAATTCATCACGAGGCGCCAAGATGTATCGAGGATCTGAAGGAGAGAGATTCGGTGGCCGAGTATGAAACGTGAAGTTGCCGAGCATGTTGCCTTGTGCGATGTATGCCCGAGAGTCAAGGCAATGCATCGAGAGACCAGCGGGATTGCTACAACCGCTGAAAATACCCGAGTGGAAGTGGGAGGAAATCGGAATGGATTTCATTACCGGTTTGTCGAAGACTCAAGGAGGTTATGACTCCATATGGGTTGTAGTGGATCGCTTGACTAAAGTAGCCCATTTTATCCCGTGAAGACCACTTACTCGGGAGATAAATTAGCGAATTGTACATGATCGAGGATTGTCTGTTTGCACGGAGTGCCAAAGAGGATTGTATCAGACAGAGGTACCCAATTTACCTCAAGGTTACGGAATAAGTTGCATGAAGCCATGGGAACCCGTTTGAACTTGATCTGACTTATCATCCACAGACGGATGGACAAACCAGAAAGAGTCAACCAGATTACGGAGGATATGTTGAGAGCTTGTGCATTAGCTTATGCTACCTCTTGGGATAAGAGTTTACCGTATGCCGAGTTCGGATTACAACAATAGTTATCGAGGCTAGTTCTGAGATGTCACCTTTTGAGGCCTTTGTATGGTCGACCCTGTCGGACGCCATTGAATTGGAATGAGACCGGCGAGCGCCGTGTCTTTGGGCCTGATATTCTTCAAGAGGTGAAGAACGGTCGCTATGATTAGGAAAGGTTGAAGATAGCCCAATCTCGATGTAAGAGTTATCTTGACAATCGTCGCCGAGACTTGAGTTTTGAATCGAAGACTTTGTATACCTCGAGTTACGCCTCTCAGGGAGTTAAGAGGTTCCATGCCAAAGGGAAACTTGCACCCGTTATGTTGGACCATTTAAGATTTTGAGTCGCAGAGGCGAAGTTGCTTATCAACTGAGTTGCCACGATCGTTGGCGAGGAGTGCATGATGTATTCCATGTGTCCCGATTGAAGAAGTGTCTTCGAGTTTACGAGCAGACACCGCTAGAGTTAATTGAGTTGCAAGAGGATTTGACTTATAAGGAGCATCCCGTGAGGATTACGGACACAATGGATCGAGAGACCGAGAAATAAGTCAACCCGTTTCTGTAGAGTTCGATTGGAGTAACCATGAAGACAATGAAGCGACTTGGGAGCCGAAGAGGATTTGAAGAAAGAGTTTCCAAACCTATTCAGTAGTGAGCCACGAATCTCGAGGACGAGATTCTATTAAGGGAGGTTTGTAACACCCCAAAATTTTGCTTTCTTGAATTCATGTGTGATTTGGCACTTTGGTGAATTTTGGAATTTTAAAATTTATTTGGATTTATTTGGAATTTATTTGAATTTATCCCATTTTGAAATAATTAAAGAATTTAATTTTGCAAATAGAATTTTGTTGGAAATATTTTATTTGAGTCCAAAATGTTCCAAAGTATTTTCGTAATTTTTCTAGAATTTTTCGAGTCTTTTGCTATTTTTAATGAATTAAATGAATTCTGGAAATTATTTTAAATATTAAATCGCTGGAAATTCAACTCGAGTCGATTCTTGTTCATCCGATCGAGCCCGAGTCGAACTCGAGTTCGAGTCCGACCGAGCCGATTGACTCGGCCGAACCCACTCCTAAACCTAATCAATCCCAACCGTTGGATCAAGATCCAACGGCCGAGATCCGCCGTCACGGTTCGAGCCGTATCCGGCCGGATCCGATCGCGCCCGTCGCGATCGTGGCCGTTGATCGTGCCACGTGGGACGGCTGGCGTCGTCGTCTTCGCCGAGACCGAGCCGGACTCGCGCCAGCTGCGCCCGCCGCCGTGTAAAACTAGGTTTCCGTCTCGAACGCTGCCGAGGCTATTTAAAGCGTGAGAGCGTCCCGAGGTTGCCCTCATCTTTGCGCACCCGTTTCCCGAGCCATCTCGCCTGAGCCGTCGCCGTTTGCCCGTGCGTGCTCGCCGGAGTTGGAGCCACTGCGCGCCGGTTGAACGCCGATTCCGCGCCGACCGTTGTCTTCCGCCGAAGGAGCCCAGATCCGGAACCACCGTGACGAGACGCACCAAGGAAGGATTCATCTCGCCGAGCAACCCGAAACGCCGTCGGGCTCATCATCGTTCGTCTCCGGTGCCCAGGCCTCGCCAGCGTCATCGCCGGACCAGCGAGCTCGGTGAACCGTCGAGATCGGTCGGACGGTTGAGGTGAGTTCACGTGTTCTAAACCGGTTAGATCTGGACCGTTGGATCAAGATCCAACGGTTCACAATTGCCACGTGCCGTAGCTGTGCTATTATAGGATGTGTTCTGGACCGTCCGATCTAGATCGAGCGGCCCACGAGCATCGAGTAGTTTCAACGTGTTAAACCACGGATCTAATCCGCGCCGTTGATTTTCAAACCAACGGTAGAGATTGCGCCACGTGTTGGGAAGGTGGACCGACGCGGTCAGCGTCGTGCTGGCGTGTGGCGTGTCCCTGACAAGAGGGCCCCGCATGTCAGAGGGCCCACACGTCAGCCGCGTTTGCGTGAGACCCCGCACTGACAGGTGGGTCCCACCTGTCAGCCTCACCCGAGCTGTGGACCGGGTCCACCGTGGACCAAACCGCGCCGTGAGCTGAGCCCATGAGCCGGCTGATGTCAGCCAACCAATCAGAGGCTGCCACGTGTCCTTGCTGACGCAATAATTAATTTCCGAAAAAAGAAAAATGATTTATTAATTCGAATAATGATTTTAGATTTTGTTTCAAACTTCAAACGCTTATAACTTTTGCGTTTCAACTCCGATTTGAGTGATTCAAATTTCTAAATTTGTATAAAATTGAGATCTACCTAAATATGAATTTTATTTAATTTTTGGACTAAAGTTTTTCTCTGTAATATTATTTAATTGATTATTTAAACTTTAATAAATCATAACTTTTGCGTTTTAACTCCAAATTTGACGATTCCAGTTTCTAAAAATCCAGAAAATTATGTTCTCTCTGTTTATGGATTTTATTTGGAGTTTTGGGGTGTTTTTGCCTATTGTTTATTTGTGTTTTGCTATTTGCACGCTTTACGAGTAGACGTTGAAGTGCCGGAAGGATTCGAAGGAGAAGTGTTGACTCAGGATCCAACTCAAGACCAAGAGCAAGTACTTTTTGAAGGCAAGTTGTGCTTTGACCATGTTGATCCTATTTCGAAATCTATTTTGATTTAAACTATTGCATGCTAGTTCAATTAGAAAGATACTTTGTTTAAACATGGGGGATAGATAAATACCAATTTGCTGTATGACACCTTGATTATTTAAGTATGTGCCATGACCCTTGTCACCCTAGTTGTGGATTTCTAGTTGGACATTATTAAATCGCCAACATGGGGGTTTAGGCCGTTGTAGTATCGTGCTTAGACACACTTTCGTGCTCATAACATGATTTTGGACAATCAAATGTTAATATTGACTTAATGATATATTGAACCTGTTTTGGAAAAGTATCATGTGATGTTGATGGCACGTGGTGCATGGTAATCAAGCGGGGTTTGATAAACAGATTTCGGCGGGGCATGTGGCAAGAGTAATCAATTGGGCCGGTTGTGGCATTGGGAATGTTGATTTGGTTCTTCGGGTAGTTTTGCCTGGTCACTCTAAGGACTTAACCTTGCAAGCCTTTGAACTGGTCATACTTGCAACCACATGGGCTGGAATGGGACGGCCCTAGTTGACTAAGTCGCTAAGGACTCACTTGTGGAGCCTCGGGTGTTAATTACACCGTTTGTGTGATTGTGCGGGGGGCGTATCGTGGCTGTGGCCAGATACCCATCTAACGGTGTGTTGGTCCCATACTTCGCCTTGGCTAAGGGAAAGGATGGTGTAGAGCACGAACAGGAGAGGACCACCTGTGTTGTTTGAGGCTTAGAAAGGCTTTATTACTGAGGAACTCGCCTTTGTGGTGTTTGACTGTATCTTGTGGGTAAAGTGCATAACCTCTGCAGAGTTTGGAATCTATTTAAATAGCCAGGAGTCCACGATCTTGGACAATGCTCGGGAATTACAATCAAGGGTTAGACTTTCGAAAATAACTTGGATTTGAAAGGTGGGTTGGTTTAGTAATGAAGATGATGGAAATGTGGTTTAGGATGGGGAAAATGTTTATTAAACTTCTCGAAAAAGTTATTTATGCTTTACTTATTTCTCTTTGCTTTCGAATCTACTTATATTACTTTTCAAATCTTTGTTTCTTTGCCAAATATACCATGAGCTATTCCTTTGTACCAAGCCATGCATATAGTATATTAGCTTGCATTACGTGCATGACTTGCCGAGTACCAAGTACTCACCCTTGCCTCAACACAACACCGGTTGAAGAGGAGACTACGCCCGGCCGGAGGAGGAATTCCAAGAGGATCCGTCTACTTAGGGATGCGAGCCCGATCGATTGCACGTGGTATCTTTGGATGGCGCCACGAAGTTATTTGATTTTCCGCTGCTATTATTTTTCTCTGAATAAGTTTTGCCTTGCGAGGCATATATTTGTAACTTGGCCATAAGGTCAAGTAACCTGTTTGGTTATTTAAATAAAGTACGTTGATAATATCGATTGGTATGATTGTGATATTTACCGATGTTAAGACTGTGTGCACTAGCGCGTTCCTGGACTGGTGCTGAATACACAGAGGGTCCGGATTTGCAAATTCGGGGTCCCGACAGGTATACTGGATGGCGCCACGATGTTACCTTATTTGATTCTCCGCTGCTATTATTTCTCTTTTTAAATAAGTATCGTCCTGCGAGGCGTACATTTGTGACTTGACCATAAGGTTGAGTAACCAGTTTGGCTATTTAAATAAAGTACTTTGATAGTATCGATTGGTATGATTGTGATATTTACCGATGCTAAGACTGTGTGCACTAGCGCGTTCCTGGACTAGTGTTGAATACACAGAGGGTCCGGATTTGCAAATTCGGGGTCCCGACAGAGGTGGTATCAGAGCCATACTTGACTGTAGGCTCAACCCTAAGCTAGAATGGTCGTAGTGAGGATAAAACCTATTTTCTAAAAGCTAAAAGTTTGTCAAGATAAGAAATGACATCTCGACTTATCCCCTTCTCTCTTTTCTTGTCTCTTGCTGAAATTTTTCCTTACCTTATCACAATTCAAAAATTTCGAGTTCTCACGTAAAGCACTCCTGTGACAGATGGAGGAAGAGTTCAACTACGTTGATCTGGGAGTTGGTCACGCCGCGGAACTTTGGCATATGCTACAGACTCTCGGAGATTTTGAGAAGCCGCAATACCAAGTGGAAGTGATCAGACAAGCGGGATTGATCAAGGCTTGTGACGTGAAGATTGAGGTACCTGCTAGGAAAAAGGGCCCAGGCAATCGCCCGATACACTGCACTGCCAGGAGGTCTACAATGCAGATGGGTATCCAAGAAGTATCACGACGCGCAATGCGGCACATTACCCGTATCTACGCCAGAGAATTGGAGAGCACGGTGTTCCGTTATCATCCGCGCAGCGATAACCTTCTTGACCCGAAGGAGATTCAGGATGAGGATGCCACGGTTACACAGTTGGCACGATTTGTCGTCGCCCAGGAGGATGTACTAGATAATACAAGCAAAGAGCTCTGAAGGCCCGCAAGGAAATCACGACAGAGAAGAACAGATGGCGGGAAGCCCAAGAGTATGTGGCACACCTTCTACGAAGGATTGACGAGTTGGAGATGACTTTGTGCGGACGGACCGAGCCAAGATTACTCGAGCTACGAGCCGAGATCCAGAGGAGTCGATCTCGATGAGGACACCGCTTCTTCGACTACCATAGAGGACACGATCATTTGGACATGGCGTCAAGCTTTCGCGCCCTATGCCACAAAGACCCGTACCAGGCCGTGGAGGTTTTCTCGATGAGGAGCATAGGTTCTATAGTGAGACTCCTTCGCCGAGTCGAGTCATAGAATAAAGAGTCACCCTTTAGGCGTTAGACTCCAGAGTTAGTTCGATTTGGATTTGCTTTGTTTGCTGAGTGTGCAGTATGTGTTGCAAGGCCCTTAGGCATTGTAAGCAGCCATACCAAGTTATTAATATAATAAAGTTGGACCTTAAGGCTACACCTTTCGCCCCGCATAAGTTCCATATTACTTGTCTATTCTTGTTTCCCTCTCATCTCTAAACCTAGAGCAAACCGACAGATGGTGAACACCCGTGGAAACTTTGGAAGCAATGGGAGTGGTTCTCGCCAAAGAAAACCCAGTGATGGAGCACCCGCACCGCCGATTGATATGCAGAATTTTGGAGCATTTCTTGCTGCTCAGACTCGATTGATGCATGCTATGATGCAACAAATGCAGCACGTCACCGCTCAGGCCATCGCTAATCAAGTTAATCATGGACAACGCCGAATACAAGACTATCGAGTTCATGAGAACTCACCCACCCACTTTCTCTGGGAATGCCAATCCATTGGAGGCCGATGATTGGTTAAGATCAATCGAGAGGAAGCTACACATAGCTCAATGCATAGGAAATGAGAAGGTACTCTCGCTTCTCATCGGTTGGAAGGAACATTGCTTGAATGGTGGGAGAATTTACGTGCCACGCAAGAGAACCCTCAAGATATCACTTGGGAAGAGTTCACAAGTGCATTCGACAAGATCACGTGCTGAAGGAATCATGGACCTTAAGAAGGAGGAATTGAGCATCAAGCAAGGTAATCAGCCGGTGGGCGACTACCTAAACAAGTTCACACAGCCTAGCACGCTACGCACCGAGGATGTAGCGACAGATAAATCCAGGCAGTACCTCGTTTTATGAAGGGACTCAACTCAGGATTGCAAGTAGGATTGATCACCCACACCTTTCCGGATTTCCAAGAGTTGGTGAATAAGGCGCTTATTCTTGAGGACAAAGCGCAAGGAACTGGATGAGAACAGAAGCGCAGGATGCAACAGCAAGGATCATGCCAGGGAACGCAATAGCGCTGAGAGTTGCACCAAATCAATTCTTGATTCCAACCACGAGAATGCAACAAGGACACCATCCCCGGCACCAAGACACATCAATCGAACTACTGCACCCAGCCCGCTAGAAACACTACTCCAGGCGATGAGGAACAGTGAGACGCTGTTACAAGCAACGAGCCAGGACACTTTGCCAACAGCTTGTCCAAAGAAGACAGCGAGGAGCGACCCGATTCGTTTCAATCTAGGAACCACCCCAGCTAGGCCGCCAAAGGCACGAGAGCCACACCCTGCATCGTGGTGAGAGGCCGAGTCAACCATGTCACCGCAGATGCACCTTTGCGAATGCTACTGACGTCAGTCTTTGGGTAAGTTACTTGTTAACTCGATACACCTGCAGCTTTGTTTGACTCTGGAGCTTCGCATTCGTTTGTTTCGCAAGGCTTTGCTACTAGAAATGATTTGAGGATTGCAAGACTTAAGTGCATGCTTTTAGTTCAAACCCTGGTTCCGAACTCCGAGCGAAAGTAGGATGTTCCGGTGAGAATACTAATAGGTGGAATAGAATTCCTAGCAAACCTTATAATTTTGGAGACCCGGACCTTAGACGTCATATTGGGAATGGATTGGTTATCCAAGCACAAGGCCGTATTGGATTGTGGACGAAGGACTATCTCGATTGAGAGCCCGTGTGGGAAGAAAGTGGAATTTCAAGCCACTGCAGGTAGGGATGGACAGGTGCTGGTTAACCGTACCAAGGCAATCAGCAGAGAGGCTGTCCCAGGAGTGAATGAGTACCCGATGTTTTTCCCGAAGATCTACCCGTATGCCGCGACAGGACATAGAGTTTGTGATAGAGCTTGTACTGCACAAAGACCGATAGCAAAGAGACCCTATCGGATGTCCACCGAGGAGTTGGTAGAAATGAAGAAACAATTTGGAAGAGTTAATGGAGAAAGGATTTATCGAGGCCAGAGTTCGTCGCCGTGGGAGCACCGCTTTGTTTGTCAAGAAGAAGGACGGGAGTTTCAGGATGTGCATTGACTACCGTGCACTCAATGAAGTCACCGTGAAGAATAAGTATCCGCTACCCAGGATTGATGATTTGTTTGATCAGTTGAGAGGAGCCGGAGTTTTCTCCAAGATTGATCTGAGATCGGGATACCATCGATTGAAGATCCGATCGTAAGATATTCAAGACTGCATTCTCGTCAAGATATGGATATTCACGAGTTCTGATTATGTCCTTTGGGCTGACGAATGCGCCAGCTTATTTCATGAATATGATGAATAAGGTGTTCATGGAATATTTGGACAAGTTTGTCGTCGTGTTTATAGACGATATCCTAATCTACTCCAAGACAGAGAGCGAACATGCCGAACATTTAAGGCGAGTTTTGGAAAAGCTGAGGGAACAGCAACTTTTCGCCAAGTTCAGCAAGTGTGATTTTTGGAAGGACAAGGTGGAGTTTCTTGGACATGTAATGACCGCAGAAGGAGTCGCCGTAGATCCAAGCAAAGTAGAAGGCGTGTTACATTGGGAATACCAAAGACGGTGACCCAGATTCGGAGTTTCCTTGGAATGGCAGGATACTACCGCCGCTTCATCGAAGGCTTCTCGACAATTGCGAAACCTCTTACGCAACTGCTGAAGAAGGATAAGAAGTTTGCATGGACGCCAGAATGTGAGAAAGGATTTCGGGAGCTGAAGAAGCGATTGACGTCAGCACCGGTGTTAGTTCTACCGGATGTTGCTCAAAGCTTCGATAGTTATTGTGACGCATCGCGCCAAGGACTTGGATGTGTGCTGATGCGTAACGGAAAGGTCGCCGCTTATGCATCAAGGCGATTGAGGCCGCATGAGGAAAATTATCCGACACATGACTTAGAGTTAGCTGCCGTAGTGCATGCTTTGAAGATATGGCGTCACTATCTGATTGGAAACAGATGTGAAGTATATACGGATCATAAGAGCCTTAATTACATATTCACCCAGTCGGATCTGAATATGAGGCAGAGGAGATGGTTAGAGTTGATCAAGGACTATAATGTTGGAATCCATTACCATCCCGGGAAGGCCAACGTAGTAGCCGATGCTCTGAGTCGGAAAAGCCATACCGTGAGTGCGTTGCTAGCTACAAGTCAGGATGAGTTATGTGAGGATTTTCAAAAGATGAAGATTGAGGTTGTACCGAGCGGATTCTTGGCCGCATTGGAAGTAAAGCCTACTTTAGAGGACCAGATCCGAGAAGGACAGAAGGATGATGACAAGATCCGCAGGATTAAGTCCATCAAGGAGGAAGGCAAGGCGAGAGGACTTCAAGTTGGTTGAGCAATTCTCGTTGTGGATGTTGGTTCGTATTTGTGTTCCTAACAATAAGGAGTTAAAGCATCTGATTTTGGAAGAAGCCCATGACTCCAAGTACTCAATTCATCCTCGAAGCGCCAAGATGTATCGGGATCTCAAGGAGAGATTCGTGGCCGAGTATGAAACGTGAAGTTGCCGAGCATGTTGCATTGTGCGATGTATGCCAGAGAGTCAAGGCAATGCATCGTAGACCAGCGAGGATTGCTACAACCGCCGAAAGTACCCGAGTGGAAGTGGGAGGAAATCGGAATGGATTTCATTACCGGTTTGCCGAAGACTCAAGGAGGTTATGACTCCATATGGGTTATAGTGGATCGCTTGACTAAAGTAGCCCATTTTATCCCCGTGAAGACCACTTACTCGGGAGATAAATTAGCGAATTGTACATGATCGAGATTGTCTGTTTGCACGGAGTGCCAAAGAGGATTGTATCAGACAGAGGTACCCAATTTACCTCAAGGTTACGGAATAAGTTGCATGAAGCCATGGGAACCCGTTTGAACTTCAAGATGACTTATCATCCACAGACGGATGGACAGACCGAAAAGAGTCAACCAGATTCGGAGGATATGTTAAGAGCTTGTGCATTGGCTTATGCTACCTCTTGGGATAAGAGTTGGCCGTATCTTGAGTTCGATTACAACAATAGTTATCGAGGCTAGTTCTGAGATGTCACCTTTTGAGGCCTTTGTATGGTCGACCACATCGGACGCCATTGAATTGGAATGAGACCGGCGAGCCGTGTCTTTGGGCCTGATATTCTTCAAGAGGTGAAGAAGCGGTCGCCATGATTAGGGAAAGGTTGAAGATCGCCCAATCTCGGCGAGAAGAGTTATCTTTGACAATCGTCGCCGAGATTTGAGTTTTGAACTAGAAGACTTTGTATACCTCGAGTTCGCCTCTCGAGGGAGTTAAGAGGTTCCATGCCAAAGGGAAACTTCGCACCTGCTATGTTGGACCATTTAAGATTTTGAGCCGCAGAGGCGAAGTTGCTTATCACCGGAGTTGCCACGATCGTTGGCGAGGAGTGCATGATGTATTCCATGTGTCCTGGGCTTGAAAAAGTGCCTCCGAGTTCCCGAGGAAGCGGACACCGTTAGAATCAATTGAGTTGCAAGAGGATTTGACTTATAAGGAGCATCCTGTGAG
This sequence comes from Rhipidocladum racemiflorum, assembly GCA_036346355.1. NCBI lineage: Eukaryota > Viridiplantae > Streptophyta > Magnoliopsida > Poales > Poaceae > Rhipidocladum > Rhipidocladum racemiflorum. The sequence continues at coordinate 54,975,902 of CM070572.1, read as the reverse complement.
GATTCTAGACACAATGGATCGAGAAACTAGAAACAAGTCAACCCGTTTACGTAGAGTTCGATTGGAGCAACCATGAAGAAAGCGAAGCGACTTGGGAGCCTTGAAGAGGATTTGAAGAAAGAGTTTCCAAACCTATTCTCAGTAGGGAGCCACGAATCTCTGGACGAGATTCTATTAAGGAGGTTTGTAACACCCCAGAAATTTTGCTTTTCTTAAATTCATGTGTGATTTGGCACTTTGGTGAATTTTTGGAATTTTCTGGAATTTATTTGGATTTATTTGGAATTTATTTGAATTTATTCCATTTTGAAATAATTAAAGAATTTAATTTTGCAAATAAAATTTTGTTGGAAATATTTTATTTGAGTCCAAAATGATCCAAAATATTTTCCAGAATTTTTCTGGAATTTTTCTGAGTCTTTTGCTATTTTTAATGAATTAAATGAATTATTGGGAATTATTTTAAATATTAAATCGCTGGAAAATCAACTCGGGTCAAATCTTTGTTCATCCGACCGAGCCCGAGTCGGACTCGAGTTCGAGTCCGACCGAGCCACGTGACTCGACCGAACCCACTCCTAAACCTAATCAATCCCAACCGTTGGATCAAGATCCAACGGTGAGATCCGCCTGCACGGTTGGCCGTGTCAGACCCAAACCCGTTCGCGCCGGTCCGATCGGGCCGCTGATCTGGACACGTGGGCCGGTTCTCGTGCCGTCTTCCCCGCCGAGTCAGCCGGACTTCGCCGCCCGAGTCTTGCCGCCAGAATCGACTAGGGCTCCGCCGAGCACGCCTCCGGGGCTATTTAATGCCCGGATCGCACCGAGGACCGCCGTGACCTTGCGCTACTTTTTGCCTTAGCTGCTAAACCCTAGCGGCCGCCGCTTGCTCGGGATTGCTCGCCGTAGTAGCTTAGGGTATTGTGGTGGTTTTTCACCTTCCGCCGCCGTCCGCCGCTCGAGGAGAAGGAGGCCGAACAGGATCCCGAGCCAAGGCGACTTCGAGCGTGACCACGCACGTCGCCGGAGGAGCCACTAGCGCCGCGCTCTTGGTCATCGTCCCGTCTCGGTGCCCAAGCCTCGCCGCGCCATCGCCGGACTTCAGCGAGCTCGGTGAACCGTCCGATCGGTCGGACGGTTGAGGTGAGTTCACGTGTCCCCAACCCGATTGGATGCGGGCCGTTGGATCAAGATCCAGCGGTTCACATTTGCCACGTGCCGTAGTAGTGTTATTATAGGATTAGATCTGGACCGTCCGATCTAAATCGAACGGCCCACGATCAACGAGTAGTTTCAACGTGTTAACCTTGGATCTAATCCGCGCCGTTGATTTTCAAACCAACGGCCATGTTTGCGCCACGTGTCGGGACGTTGGACCGACGCGTCGTCTGTCAGCGCTGCGTGGCCAGCGACACGCCGGGGCCAGCGTGTCGGCCGATCGCCGTGACGTCATCCATGACGTCATCGGTGGACCCACTGTCAAGACTGCGGCCGAGCCCCGCCGACGCCAAGAATGACGTCACCCGAGTGAGCCCACATGTCGGGCCTCACGTGAAGTCGTGGACCGAGTCCACGGTGGACCCGAGCCGGCGTGGACCAAGTCCATGGACCGGTGGCGTCAGCCAACCAATCAGAGGCTGCCACGTGTCCATGCTGACGCAATAATTAATTTCCGAAAAAGAAAATGATTTATTAATTCGAAATAATGATTTCAGATTTTGTTCCAAATTTCAAACGCTTATAACTTTTGCGTTTCAACTCCGATTTGAGTGATTCAAATTTCTAAATTTGTATAAAATTGAGATCTACCTAAATATAAATTTTATTTAATTTTTGGACTAAAGTTTTTCTCTGTAAAATTATTTAATTGATTATTTAAACTTTAAATAATCATAACTTTTGCGTCTTAACTCCAAATTTAACGATTCCAGTTCCTAAAAATCCAGAAAATTATGTTCTCTCTGTTTATGGATTTTATTTGGAGTTTTGGGATGTTTTTGCCTATTGTTTATTCGTGTATTTGCTATTTGCACGCTTTACGAGTAGACGTTGAAGTGCCGGAAGGATTCGAAGGAGAGGTATTGACTCAGGATCCAACTCAAGATCAAGAACAAGTACTTTTTGAAGGCAAGTTGTGCTTTGACCATGTTGATCCTATTTCGAAATCTATTTTGATTTAAACTATTGCATGCTAGTTCAATTAGAAAAATACTTTGTTTAAACCTGGGGGTTAGATAAATACCAATTTGCTATATGACACCTTGATTACCTAAGTATGTGCCATGACCCTTTGTCACCCTAGTTGTGGATTACTAGTTGGACATTATTAAATTGCCAACATGGGTTTAGACCGTTGTAGTATCTTTGCTTAGACACACTACGTGCTCATGACATGGTTTTGGACAATCAAATGTTAATATTGACTTAATGATATATTGAACCTGTTTTGGGAAAAGTATCATGTGATGGCACGTGGTGCATGGTAATCAACTGGGGTTTGATAAACAGTTTTCGACCGGGGCATGTGGCAAGAGTAATCAGTGGGCCGATTGTGGCATTGGGGATGTTGATTTGGTTCTTCGGGTAGTCTTGCCCTGGTCACTCTAAGGACTTAACCTTGCAAGCCTTTGAACTGGGTCATACTTGCAACCACATGGTCGGAATGGGACGGCCCTAGTTGACTAAGTCGCTAAGGACTCACTTGTGGAGCCTCGGGGTGTCAATTACACCGTTTGTGTGATTGTGCGGGGAGCGTATCGTGGTGTGGCCGATACCCATCTAACGGTGTGTTGGTCCCATACTTCGCCTTGGCTAAGGGAAGGGATGGTGTAGAGCACGAACCTGAGAGGACCACCTGTGTTGTTTGAGGCTTCCAAAGGCTTTATTACGGAACTTCGCCTTTGTGGTGTTTGACTGTATCTTGTGGGTAAAGTGCATAACCTCTGCAGAGTGTAGAATCTATTTAAATAGCCGAGTCCACGGTATTGGACATCGCTCGGGAATTACAGTCAAGGGTTAGATTTTCTCAAAAATAACTTTGGTTTGAAAGGTTGGGTTGGTTAAATAATGAGGATGATGGAAATATGGTTTAGGATGGGGAAAATGTTTATTAAACTTCTTGAAAAGTTATTTATACTTTACTTATTTCTCTGCTTTGAATCTACTTATATTACTTGTCAACTCATTGTTAACTGCAAATAAACCTTGAGTTATTCCTTTGTACCAAGCCATGCATATAGTATATTAGCCTGCATTCTGTGCATGACTTGCTGAGTACCAAGTACTCACCCTTGCCTCAATACAACACCAGTTGAAGAGGAGACTACACCAGCTTTGGAGGAGGAACTCCAAGAGGATCCGTCTACTTAGGGAAGCGAGCCCAGTCAGTTGCCTGTGGTATACTGGATGGCGCCACGATGTTACCTTATTTGATTCTCCGCTGCTATTATCTCTCTTTTTAAATAAGTATCGTCCTGCGAGGCGTACATTTGTGACTTGACCATAAGGTTGAGTAACCAGTTTGGCTATTTAAATAAAGTACTTTGATAGTATCGATTGGTATGATTGTGATATTTACCGATGCTAAGACTGTGTGCACTAGCGCGTTCCTGGACTAGTGTTGAATACACAGAGGGTCCGGATTTGCAAATTCGGGGTCCTGACAGGAGAGGTGGTGGCGCCATGGGGGAAGATGGAGAGGAAGGGGAAGGGTGGAGGCGCATGGGGGGGCTAGGGTTGGGAAAGGGAGTGGGGGGCGCACCAAGGGGTGGGGGCCAGATTTGGCTACCCAAAAGTCCCCCCTGGGCCCAAACCCTTCCACCCGAGGCCCAACTCAATCCCTAAGGCCCAAAGTCCCCCGGAGAGACCCAAACACCCGAAAACGGCCTGAAAACACGCTATAAAGTCGTACCAAAATGCCGAATTCTAAAATGTCATATTCTGGGGTGTCACAATCATGACATATCAAATGTACTTTATTAATAATCAATTTATAATAAAAGTGGCTCATGGGACAAATAAATTAATACATCGGAAGACAGAAAAGAAGTAGTAGGGCCCAGCAAATCTGCCACAGGCAATCGATTGGGGCAGCGGCCTAGTCATCGAGATCCTCACTAGCATAGAACTCCTCCTCTTAGTTAACAGAGTAAGCAAGGGTGAGTAGAAAAGCACTCCGCAAGTTATACGGGAGATGCAATAATAATGTAAAGGTGACAAAGGGAGGTTATAAGTTTCAATTTAGCATAAAGCAACAATTTTTCCAATATTTTAAGTATTTTTCAAAGGCATATTTTTTAGGAAAGATGTTTTTATTAAATAAATTTTAGCATATGAATCCATCTTGGAGTTAAACCAACCTTTTCTCAATCAACGGAATCACTCCATCTGAAATCATTTTTATGAAATCATTTTGAAATATCCAAAATCTAATCCGTGAATGGCTTGCTCGGCATGCCCATGACCGCGGGCACGGTTAATCAATTAGTTTTACACTCTACATAGGTTGTGCAAATTTACCCACAAGACATGATTATCTCTTGCTTGCCAAAATACACACTTCTTTTGGTGTGCAGTAGAGAAAATCATGATGAAACCCCTATAAAGCTCCATCCACGTAGTCATGTCCGCTAAGTTTTCTCCGTTGGTAGGTTTAAACTGCCTAGTCCAGTAGACCCTCTCTCGCCGAGTGGCAGCCTTACACCCACCCCACTTTCAACCTAATGGCATGACTGTCCATGGTATGTTTCAATAGGGATAGCCAGGTTTGTCCCATACCAGAATTGTGGTAGTACAGTAAGGCTTTACATTTAGTAAAACACAAACTGGTTCTTAATTGACTATGCGAGCTTTCCACAACCCAACCCTCGTGCCTCACGCACCCACCTGATAACCATTTTGGCCTGGTCTAAACCACATTTTCATTTTAACCATACTATCTCAAGGAATATAAAATCATGATTTTTCATTTTAATATAATCTCATTTTGGCACAAATTTCCCAAAACATCCTAATTTCAATTCTAAGCATATCTAAATAATTTATACTCCCTCCGTTCACTTTTTTAAGGCTTATTTTTTGAATGGTCTTGCTCACAAATATAAGAATTGCATGTAGATTTAATGAGATCTTCCCTTCTATACCCTATTTATTTTCTCTCATCCATATGCATTTATTCATTATCACCCACACAAAGTATATCTTTTATCTTCCAAGTCAATTAAGTGGGGGCATCTAAGTCATTTTCTCTCATACCTTTCTCAATTTCAACGTAACCTTAATCCTTGTGTAAAGTCAAAATACGCCTTATAAAAGTGAACGGATGGAATAAGTATCACCATATAGTTAAGAATATTTTCTTAAGGTAGCAATGGCATATAGATTCAAATTTCAATGGTGGTTTAACAATTCTGGTCATAACAATTTATTTAAAATTGGGACAGAAATTAAAATTATAAAAATTATGCAGCAATAATTTAAATTCAAAATAAAATTTAAAACTGGGATCAACGTGATCAAGAATGTGTAACTTGCCTTGGTCGTAGAGTAGCTGCTCAGAATCGTCAGCCACAAACTCCTCCGTCTCTCTAAAATCTATATGCAAAAAATATCTAAATTCAAATATAATTCAAATAAATTAAAAAAATGATATAAATAGGTGGATTAGGATTTTATATGAATTTAGGAAGAAAAACGGAGCTGATCGGAGTTTGAACAGACTTCCAGAAGATTTGAATCACAGAAAAAAGAAATGGAACGGTAGCTTATTTACTGTAGCATCGAGCTACTGTTATGCGCAAGACCATAGAACTGTTCTTGACCATGCACATTGAAATCCAGTGAAATTCCAATAAAAGAGATCAGGGAGTAGGGGGAAATGTTGCAGGTACCTTTTTGCGCACGTTTTGGCGAGCTCACCTTGTCTTGAGGTGCACTGGAGCAAGGTCGGAGCTATGGTGATCGAAAAAACAAAATTAGGACTGAACCTTTGCGAAAATTGAAGGCTATGAGCACAGGAATGATTTTTTTTTTAGGTAAGAGGGGTCCCTGGGATGGGTTTTATAGACGTGTTTGCACCAGAATTCGGTATATGGTGGAATTAGTTTGAATCGGATAGAAACGTTCGTACGGAAAGAGATCAGGTGGCTGAATCAGAGCAAGAATCCGTTTGACAAGAAAATCAAATCATAGGCCGATATGGATAGATACCGTATCCATATACAACTCGGATCGGCCCAAAGTGTTATAAAAGGGAGACGACAAACGGCGAAAGCATTAATCCAATACACATCTACTCTTTACAAGCCCTTTTTACATTGTCTTTTAGCTTCATAGACCTCCCTGCAAGTCGACGGAATCAACATAGCTGCGCATCGCCGATTGTTGGTTTTAGCCGATTTCACCAGGTTTGATATGCTTTGTTTTGCTACGCATCGCCTCCTCAAAGCCGATTTTACCTTATATCCGGATTAACCGTAACTGGTTGATCTAGTTTCTCCTAATCGGTCTTCAGCCGACTAGCGTTAAGCCGATAATCCTTGCTTATCGGCTTTGATCAAATTACAAATTCTACCTTGTCAATTTCAGGTCAAATTGACTGGCACACTCTGCAAACTCGGTGTTTGTCTTGTGTGTTCGAGGCTAAGAATCCTGCTTCACATTTTTTGGCGCGAACATATTTTGGCACGCCCGGTGGGACCAAGAAAATCAAAAATGTCATCAACTGACAAGCCTGCGGTCACCGCCGATATCAACGTTGATGCTATAATCGTGCCTCAAATGGCCGATTTAACCCCTGAGCAGCGAAAAGAAATCGAAGACCGAAAGGCAGCTTTGGAAGAAGTGATGCTACGGTGCTTCCAGAAAACACGCCGTGGCGTTACTCAAAAAACTGCACTCCCAAGCATCAATCCTATCGGGGATTCATCATCCGATTCGGTAAGCCGATACGCACCCGCTCAAGCTGATTTATCAAATATGATTGAGCAATCTGTTCATCACGCATTAATTAACCAGTCATCGGCTCTAGTATCCACATTAAAGCCGATGATAGAAAATAGTGTGAAGACAATTGCTCAGGAATTGGCGGTGTCTGGAAGCCTGCTAGATCCACCACAAACCATACCTACGTACCCAGTATATTCCATAACACCTAACACCAATACAGTAAAAGTATCGGCTCAAACACCTATCATGATGCCGACTCAACCTACTGTTTTGAAGCCTAGCACGCAGAAAGGTGGATTTACACATTACCATGGGCACACAGATGGGGCTAAAATAAGCGCACCAAGCCCGTCAAATAGACCCCCCAGTAGTATCGGTTTGTCGGCTTATCAGCCGATTGAAACAGATCAGGTTCCACATTCACGAGGAGCCGTGACTTTTAAACAAGCGCCATATAGGGTAATGCCTTATATTGAACCTCCCGCACCTCTACCCGATACATTGGTTTTAAATCACGATTATGACCAAGTGCCAAGACCTCATGTGGCACGATTTGGACAAAGACCCGAGTTTGCACTCGGGGGGGGGGGCAGGGTTTGAACAATGAAAATTGGCAACGTCCAGTTACACCACAAGCCGACAATGTTAATTGGGCAGAACAAATTGCTAACGTTTTGCGAGAACAGTTCGGCCTACAGCCCAGAGGAAGGGTTATCGGCTATAGGAAGCCGTACCCCGATTATATAGATAGCATACAATACCCACACAACTTCAGGATACCAGACTTTGCCAAATTTTCGGGTGATGATTCCATTACCACTATTGAACATATCGGACGGTTTATGGCTCAGTGTGGGGAAGCTGCACAATCCGACGGATTAAAGATTAGGTTATTTCCTTTATCATTGTCTGGTACTGCCTTCACTTGGTTTACCAATCTGCCCCCAAATTCAGTTCATATGTGGAACGATTTAGAGAGCCGATTCCATGAGTACTTCTTTTCGGGGACTATGGAACTCAGGATTTCTGATCTTAGTTCAGTCCGACAGAAGTACGGCGAATCGGTTTCCGACTATATCAGAAGATTTAGGGGTATACGAAATAGGTGCTTCAGCGTAACCTTACCCGATGATCAGTTGGCCGATCTAGCATTCCAGGGGTTAATCCCGCCATTAAAAGAAAAACTATCTGGCCAGGAATTCCCCGATCTAAGCCACTTACTCCATCGTGTATCGGCACATGAAAGCCGATATGCAGAGAATAAAGGGTTTAAAGAAAAATTTAGATTAAACGGTAATGAAAAGGCCAAAGTGAACATGGTAGAGTATAATTCGAGCGACACTTCCGAAGATGAAGAAGTAGAGATAAACATAGCCGAGTGGACTAAGGGTTCCAAAAAACCACTCGTATGCTCTCTACTTAAGCCGACGAAAAATAAGGCAGAAGTCAAGTATTCATATGATGTGTCAAAATGTGACAAGATATTTGATTTATTACTACAAGAAAAACTCATAAGGTTACCAGAAGGACACGTCATCCCGTCGGCCGAAGAAATTAAAAAGCGAAGGTACTGCAAATGGCACCATTCGTTTTCACATAACACTAACGATTGCAATATTTTTCGACAGCAGATTCAATCGGCCATCGCAGATGGCAGGTTAAAGTTTGCAGAAGAATCGGCTATGCAGATAGATATGACTCCTTTCCAAGTAAACATGGTGCAGTGCTCACAAAAAGGAAAAGGACCTATGAAAGATGATAAGCCGACTAAAGGATTTGAAGCACGATCAAAAGGAGATGAAACAGTGCAGATCACTATCGGCTCCATACAAATAGAAGCCGATAAAAACGGACAGAACTCAAGGACGGTAAAACCAAAAGGAGACCTGGAAATCGGAAAATGGTATCGGGCTGAAAGGGCTCCAAGAAAGATTAATTTCAAACCAAAGCCGACCTTCTCACAACTTCTGGGAAAGTATGAAAGGATAAGTCGAAGACATGACGCTCGACAACCTCAGAGTTTTTATCGGCCGGATCAGAAGACAGACAGCTATTGGCGACCAGATATGCCACATCGGCCAACTACCGAAGAGGAAAAACACCGGCAGTGTCCCTTTTGGCAATTTTGCTGGGAAAAGGGGATGACCTTGCCAACAGTCATGTCTTGTCCTATGCAACACTCGACTGCACATCGGTCAAACCAATCGGTAAAAGACAGGTTGTCTAGATCAATACATGATCGGCTAGAAATAAGAGACAGGAGGCCGATCCACGAAAGGTTGTCAACATCAGGACAAGGTAATTCCCGGACCCAAGAGATATCGGCTTCTCGTAACACACTCAGAATGGAATCTGACGGTGAAATGAGCAGCTTGGCTGGAAAAATCAGGAAACCGATAGAACCTAAGCCTAGGTGGTGCCCCTCAGGTCTTAGCAAATCATAGCGCAGGCGGCTTCAGCGACTAAAGACACAAGAAGAAAGGGAAGCCGAGAACGAGAGAAAAAGGGATCGGATGTTCAATAAGTTAAGACCTATACCAGTTCCGAAAAAGGAATGGAGAAAGAAGGAACAGACCGATGGTGACTCAGATCAATCGGTCGAATCCGGATCTCCGATGATACGGGACGATACCCCACCAATGAATATAAACATGGTATTCACTTTGCCTGCTGAGTTCAAGACCGAGGAATCGGCTGAAGAGGTGTTCGCCCAACTATGCCTCGGCGCACCGGACGCTGTGTTTGAAAAACCACAGGACATGCATCGGCATCTGAAACCTTTATACCTAAAAGGACATATTAATGGCCGACCGATATCTCGTATGTTGGTCGATGGTGGGGCGACAGTCAATCTAATGCCGTTAAGTACTTTCAGAAAATTAGGTAAAGCCGACGAAGACTTAATCAAAACTAATATGGTGCTAAACGACTTCACGGGAGACCCCACTGAAGCTAAAGGCGTAATGATGTCAGAACTGACAGTCGGCAACAAAACTTTGCCGACTGCATTTTTCGTGATAGAAGCCAAAGGTAATTACAGTGTGCTCCTTGGACGGGACTGGATCCACGCCAATTGCTGCATACCGTCAACTATGCATCAGAAATTGGTACAATGGAACGATGATACAGTAGAGGTTGTACCAGCTGACACATCGGCACATATCGCTATGGCCAGTCCTGATACCAATTGGCAACACGAAGAAGCCGAATGTATATCAGGGAGAGTCTTGGACGATTGCGATTTTATCTGCATAGAGAAGTCAGGATTCAGGCCGATCAGCGTTAAACCTAATACGTTTGATCGGACAGATGAAGTAGTAAGAAGATGGAGTCCAAGACACTAGCAAAGCTACAAGAAAAGGCAAGAAGCTATCGGCAAGAAGAATACGAAGAAGTTGTTGAAGATTTTGAAGAAGAAAGAAAAGGGTTAGAATTTACTTCTGCCGATTTGCTCGAAGAAATCGACATTGGGGAAGGTGATAATAAAAGACCAACATTTGTAAGTGCTAAGTTAGAACCAAGTTATAAAGCAAAGTTGGTCGAAATACTCAAAAAATATAAAGATTGCTTTGCGTGGGAGTATTATGAGATGCCAGGTTTAAGCCGACAGCTAGTTGAACATCGGCTACCCATAAAACCTGGGTATCGGCCATTCAAACAATACCCTAGGTGGTTTAATCCTACGTTGTATGACGCTATAAAAGAAGAAGTAGGACGATTGCTAGAAGCGAAGTTTATCCGGCCTTGCCGATATGCTGAATGGGTCTCGAATATCGTCCCTGTAAAAAAGAAAAATGGCAAACTTAGGGTGTGTGTTGATTTTAGAGATTTGAATAAGGCCACACCAAAAGATGAGTACCCGATGCCTATAGCCGATATGCTTATCGATGCTGCATCCGAAAATAAAATCATAAGTTTTTTGGATGGAAACACCGGGTACAATCAGATATTCATGGCCGAAGCCGATAAACCCAAAACGGCTTTCAGATGCCCAGGAGCTTTAGGGCTATATGAATGGAAAGTTATGACCTTCGGTTTAAAAAACGGCGGCGCCACTTATCAGCGTGCTATGAACCATATTTTCCATGATTTGATTGGCAATACTGTGGAAATATACATCAACGATGTGGTGGTAAAATCCAAAGAAGACTGGCAACATTTAGCCGATTTGGAAAAGATGTTCGAGAGCACGAGGTTACATGGATTAAAAATGAACCCTCTTAAGTGCGCTTTCGGAGTATCGGCTGGGCAGTTCCTTGGGTTTACCGTACATGAAAGGGGAATTGAAGTAAACCAGGCCAAGGTAAAAGCTATAGCCGATACTAGGCCACCCACAAGCAAAAAGGAGTTGCAAGTATTGATAGGGAAAATCAACTACTTGCGACGTTTCATTTCGAACTTGTCAGGGCGTATTCGGGCCTTCACACTGCTGCTAAAAATTAAAGACGACCAAGAGTTCAGATGGGGAGCCGATCAACAAAAGGCCTTCGACGACATAAAAGGTTATCTGATGAGTCCTCCAGTATTGGCCGCACCAAAGCATGGTATGCCTTTTAAACTATATATATCGGCTGAAGGTGATACAGTGGGAGCAGTTTTAACACAGGAAGCCGATAGGAAGGAACGAGCGATATTTTATCTAAGCCGACGTCTTTTAGATGCAGAAACCAGGTATCCCCTAGTAGAAAAATTATGCTTATCTTTGTATTTTGCTTGTACTAAATTAAGACATTATATGCTGGCATCCAAATGCGTCATAGTCTGCAAAACCGATGTAGTCAAATACATATTATCAGCACCGATCTTGCGAGGTCGGCTTGGTAAATGGGCATACGCCTTAGCTGAGTTCGATTTAACCTATGAATCGGCTAAATCCGTAAAGGGGCAAGCTGTTGCCGATTTTATTACATGAAGTGAAACGTTAATAGGAACGGCCGATGTGACCCCTTGGCAGTTATATTTCGATGGATCCGTGTGCCAAGAGGGCGAAGGCATTGGCGTAGTATTAGTTTCACCTAGAAGACAGGAGTACGAATTCATGTATCGGCTAAATAGCCGATGTTCGAATAATCAAGCAGAGTACGAAGCGTTATTGAGAGGACTACAATTGCTAGACAGCATCAGGGTGAAAGACGTCAAAGCTTTTGGGGACTCGATGTTAATTGTACAACAAGTCAAGGGGGAATACCGATGTAACGATGGTGCACTAACCCAATATTTGCAGCAATGCCTCCAGATTATTGAGACGTTTACCACGTTTTCTGTAGAACATATCCCCAGAGAAGCTAATGATAAAGCAAACCGGTTGGCACAATGCGCATCAGGGTACAGGACTGAAAGCCGACAGGAACCGATCGAGCTAAACGTTTGGCCGATCTTGTGTGTCCATCCTGTCGACTGGAGAACAGAAATAAGGGAATATTTATCAGACCCATCTAAGCCGACTGAGCAGAAGGTCAAACGCAAAGCATTGAAGTACGTTCTATTGGAGGACGTATTGTACTTTCGAACCATGGAAGGCTTATTGCTAAGATGCCTGGGAGCTGAAGAAGCCAAAATAGCAATGGGAGAAGTCCATGAAGGAATTTGCGGATCACATCAATCGGCCCATAAAATGAAATGGATACTGAGACGAACGGGGTATTTTTGGCCGAGAATGTTAGAAGACTGTTTCAAATACTATAAAGGATGCCAAACATGCCAAAAGTTTGGTAACATACAGACGGCACCAGCATCGGCTTTACACCCGATCATCAAGCCATGGCCGTTTAGGGGATGGGGCATAGATATAATCGGCCAGATATTTCCGTCATCCAGTAAAGGACATAAAGTCATCCTTGCAGCCACGGACTATTTCTCAAAATGGGTTGAGGCTATACCACTCAAGAAAGTTACTAGCAAAGAGCTGATCGACTTTGTAAATGAACACATCATCCATCGGTTTGGAATTCCACAGACGATTACTACTGATCAAGGGACTGTGTTCATGTCTAACGAATTCAAAGGTTTTGCGGAAAGTCTTGGGATAAAATTACTCAACTCTTCTCCTTATTACGCTCAGGCCAATGGACAGGCCGAGTCATCGAACAAAACATTAATAAAATTAATTAAAAGGAAAATCGAGGAGAAACCAAGAAATTGGCATTCAACGCTATCAGAAGCTTTGTGGGCTTATCGGCTGTCCCATCACAGATCAACTAAATTATCACCTTTTCAGTTGGTATATGGACAAGAAGTTGTTTTGCCCGTGGAGATCAACATCGGCTCGGTAAGGCTATTTAAGCAAAATAATTTGTCAGCCGATGAATACGAACAGGCAATGCTTGACAATCTAGATGACTTAGTTGAACTAAGGCTGATTACGCTAGATCGGCTTAAAAAGAATAAAGAGAGGGTTGCCAGGTCGTATAATAAAAAGGTGATTTTAAAATCCTTCAATCAAGCCGATTTGGTATGGAAAACCGTGTTGCCAATCGGGTATAAGGATAATCGATTCGGCAAATGGTCTCCAACATGGGAAGGGCCTTATAAGATCAATCGGTCGATTGGCGTGAATTCGTATATACTGGAGTCCTTAGACGGGTTCGTCCTACCTAAAGCAATCAATGGAAAATATCTAAAGGCATATCACCCAAGCATATGGGTCGGGTCCTAACTACAAGAAGAAAAACATCAGGGATCGATTACAAAAACACATGCATATAAAATCGGTCATACAGCCGACCGAGTCAGTCATGCAAACATCCATCACGGATTAAACAGTTTACAAAAATCGGCTACACAGCCAGTACTACAGATCAGTTCGTTAAAAGGAAGTCGATGCTCTGTTCTCACGTCAGTGGAGACCAGAACCAGGCAAGTGAGCCCCCAAAGCCGAGAGTGCTGCTGCCGCCCTACCAATAGTAGTTTGGACGCTGTCGATCAGTTGTTCATCGGCTAGAGCATCACCCGGGACTTGGACTATCTTGGCTGATTGGTTTTTAACCTGAGCAAAGACTTCACCAATTTGCCACCTCCGAACTGCTAACAAGGACGTCGAGTCAGTGATGTTAACCTGACATTCTGCAAGCTCTTTTGTGACGAGGGCCAGCTGCTCTTCAAGATTCTTCTTAGTCGACTCCAGCTCTTGAGCTCTGCTCTTAGCCGATTTGAGCGCAGCAGCACCCAGGTCAAAGGCATTTTTCTGGAGTTTGGCATCCGCTATTAGCTTGTCCAGGATCTGTTGGTCGGCTTGCTGGGCTTTCCTCTGTTCAATCCTTAATTTAGCCGACTCCACGTCTAGCCGACGAGCGTCTAGATGGCAGACTTCCAACAATGCGTTCATAGCAGCGGAAGGAAGATCGGCTTGAACAGCTGCCATGGCGTTCCTCAGAGGCTGGGTGTTGGATAGGAGGGCTGCCTCCGGCTACATTACTTCATTGAAGAGATGATTAAGACGCTCTTGCATACCCGGTTCAGCAGTTACAGCAGCCGACGCTGGCGCAGAGGCAGCAATTATGCATTGAATGTCGGCCGGGTAGTCGTCAGTAGCCAGAACCTCGGGGTCCTCGAGCTCGTCCAGAGAAAAACCTAAAAGATCGGTGGAGTCCGTTGTGATCTTGGGTCGAAAGCAGGTTTTGGGGTTGGGGAAGCGGGTGACGGTACAGGAGCCGGAGCCGACAAGACGGGCACATTTGTCTGGGTCTTCTCAGCATCGGCTGTAGCTTCCAACACCTGGACGGAAGGAGTTTCCTGAAAGAATAATACTTTGCATCAAAATATAAGCAAAAACCAAGGCAAAAACCAAATTAAGGATCGAAGCTAACCGCAGTAGCCGATCCAGCTGGGGATGACGCTGCATCACGACCAGCAGGTTTTGGAGATCGCTTGATAACGACTCTGCGGCTCTTCTTTTGTTCTGAAGATGGCAAGCATGGGGTTAGCCGACAGCAAACATGGGGTTAGCCGACAGAAGGGTTAGCCAACAGCAAGCATGGGGTTAGCCGACAGAAGAAATTTGAGCAAAAAACGTACTGGACATACTCTTAGCATGCTGCTCGGCAAGATCCGATAATGATGGGCTGTTGACCCCCAACGTGCCGGAGGATAAACCAGCAAGGGGGGCCGACGGCCTTTGACGTTTCGAACAGTCGTCGGCCGATGCGGTCTAAGCCGGAGTCGACTTCATGCTAGTCTGAAGGACAAAAAATATGGTTAAGCCAATGAAAATCTTATTTTCAACAAAACATCAAAATAAAATACCTCTAAAGACGAGTTAGCATAGCCTGAACTCGAGCTAGACCCGGCGGCGGTCTCCGTCGGCTCTTGAAAGCCAGGGAGAAAGGAAGATAAGACCTCGTGAATAGTGCGCCTCTGCAAGAGCGACTCAGCTATGGAAGCCCACCATGAGGTAAATTGGCCCGATCGACGTGTGTTCAGCACGAGGAAAGGCAAGTCCACCACATGGAGCTCATCGGCTAGTTCAATAATGAGCTCCGCCGCAGTAACATTAGTGACTTTGTTTCGTGGCTTGATCATGTTGAATAAGGGGAGACAAGGGATTGTTTGTCCAAAACCCAGCTGGCGTGCATACAGAGAAGGGTGGTAAAACTCATAGGTCGGCTGAAAGGTTCTATTACGGGTACTCAAGCCGACATGAAGGATGCAAGGAGAAATCAGCAAAGGAAGCAGATCAAGAGTGGACTGGGGCATTAAAGAGCTATCAGAGTTTAGACGGAGGAAAGAAGGCCATGGGAGATCAGCTAGTTGGCCGTACGAAAAGAAGTCTCGACGGTTGAAGGTGGCTTGGTTAAGATTCAAGAAGAAGGATAAGTACTTATGAAAACCGGCCGGGGAGATTTTGGGTTCATCGGATGAACACATCATGAATTTTTCACCCGGAGATCGGCTAGGTTGGAATCTAGGGGTTGCACCCTCAGGAAAATCTTCCGTTGGGAAAGCCGATTCTTCCGATGGATCTGGGATAATAAGGCGGCCAAAAACACAGTAAAGCCAGATCTGGATAAACCAAAGTGGACCACCAACGTTGCCCACGACATAGGAACCGTTACCAGTAAAGAGCCGACTCCGGATAATATGCATCATGTGGTACACAGCCCCCAACAAGGATTTCCCTAAAGCTAGCCGACGGCCCATAACCAGTTGCTCCGCCGTAAATTGGTAAACTTGGGTTGGACCTAAGGAAGCGCCGCAGAAAAGGAATCGGTCTAGCCATAGGTTAAGGAAAGCGACATGTTCTTCATCCGATACGGGACCGGTTACCTTGTTATTGTTTTGTATATATCTAGACCAACCTTCCCCCTTTTTTCGAGTCAATTTGTACTGAGGTTTCCCGCTGAAAGCCAATATTTGGTCTCCATCAGGCCTAAGGCAACACAACTCGACCATATCTAGGAGGGTTGGGCCGATAGGACCAATTGGGAAGAAGAAGGCGTTAAAGGAGTCCGACCAGAAATAGCAAGCAGCAGCCACCAAGGATTCATTGGGTTCTGAGGCAGCTAAAGACATGGGAATACACTCAGCAATGCCCATTCCTTCCCACTCCGCCTTCTTTTGGGCCGATACTCTAATATACCAAGACCTCCAGCCTTTGAGAGCTGTCGGCCAAGCCCTAAAGCTTTTAGTCCATTCCTTAATGTTGTAGCCAGGAGCCGATAAAGGAAGCCTAGGAATCTCATCCCCAATGACAGTATCGGCTTCTACGGTTCCTATAGGGCCTAAAAAATACTGATGATCACTATTTTGGATGGGAATGAGTACCTGTGAGGCATCCATTTCAGCCGAGTGAGAAGGAGGAGGAGACGAAGAAAAGCGAGGAACCGCTCAGGAAGACCAGGACTGCAGAAGAAGCCGATCAACGAAGATGCGAGAGCCTCGAGGGATGAAAATGACCGTGGGGGGACCCCCATATTTATAGCACGGTAAAAGAATACAAACGGGTGGGAGCAGTTGCGCATTTAAAGCGCACCGAGATTTTACGGCACGGTTAACGGGGTGGTTCCCAAGGAGGATTTTTCTATAAAGTCGATACGGATGAAAAGCCGATGGATTCTTTTTTGGAAAATAACAAGTTATCTTCCAAAAACGGGGGGCATATGTTTGCACGAGTCGGTATATGGTGGAATTAGTTTGAATCGGATAGAAGCGTTAAATGCGGAAAGAGATCAGGTGGCTGAATCAGAGCAAGAATCCGTTTGACAAGAAAATCAAATCAGAGGCCGATATGGATAGATACCGTATCCATATACAACTCGGATCGGCCCAAAGTGTTATAAAAGGGAGACGACAAACGGCGAAAGCATTAATCCAATACACATCTACTCTTTACAAGCCCTTTTTACATTGTCTTTTAGCTTCATAGACCTCCCTGCAAGTCGACGGAATCAACATAGCTGCGCATCGCCGATTGTTGGTTTTAGCCGATTTCACCAGGTTTGATCTGCTTTGTTTTGCTACGCATCGCCTCCTCAAAGCCGATTTTACCTTATATCCGGATTAACCGTAACTGGTTGATCTAGTTTCTCCTAATCGGTCTTCAGCCGACTAGCGTTAAGCCGATAATCCTTGCTTATCGGCTTTGATCAAATTACAAATTCTACCTTGTCAATTTCAGGTCAAATTGACTGGCACGCTCTGCAAACTCGGTGTTTGTCTTGTGTGTTCGAGGCTAAGAATCCTGCTTCACATTTTTTGGCGCGAACAAGACGCCAGGAGCTTATAAAGCATTGAAACCGATGAGGTTTTTAGAATTTGAATGAGGGGCAAAATCTGGCATTTGAGAGCAAAATTTTTGGGCAAATCAGCCATGAATGGATAGAGTGGATCGCGAGGAATCCGATTGTAATTTTTCGTGATTTTTTTGCGCTAAAATGGTGGAGAATCATAGCTCCCTTTGAAGCTTACATGGAGGTAGGGGAGACATATGACAGGAGGGTCCGATCCCACCTGTCATTCCCCTTTTTCTTTCTTTTTTCAAATTATTTTGTGAAGAGAGATATAGAGGCTTGGGAAACAAAGAAAAAAGGCTTTAAAATTTTTGAAAAAATTCTCAAAAATACTTTGGAATATTTATAACATAATAAAATTATTTTTGGAAATTTTTTGTTTTTAATTTTGCTTCATATATTCTTTTTTATAGAACTAAAAATAGCAAAAAGGCTTTATAAATTACATAAAAATCAGAAAAGTTCTAAGAAAAATATAAATTAAATAGAAAAACAAATTTTTGGATGTTACCATTAGTTTCTCAATACCTAGCTAAGCAATATCCGACTATAGTACGTCCCACGCCCAATTTAACACCTCCAAGATTTCTTCCAATACATTGATTCTGAAATTAACTTCAACAAGTTTGCCGTACGTTGGGTTGTGGGCAACTCGCACCGTGAGTTGAACAGGAATGAGAGACAGTGTGCTTCCAATTAATTGTGGGCCAGCTTGCCAGAATTTCCTTCTTCCTTTTATAAAATGCTTGGAGTTGCTATCTGCTCTTCAAGGCCAGCTTGCCAGAATTAAGTACGCTTTGACCCTGTGAATCTTTTCTGAGGTCACTAGAGAATTTGAGACGAATTTGGTTAACGTCTCTAATGCACACATACACACGGCCATCTCATCTTTTTCACGCACGGAAGAATAAAATAGAAGTCTATGAGTGCCATCGCTCATTGCATCTGACCAGGGCTGAAGTTAAACTAGTAAGTTGATCGAACCCGCGTGTTGTCCTGAACAACACATAAATTTTAATAGAGAGAAAAATATTTTTACAAAATAATAAAAATATACTGCAACTCAACGTTAACAAAGAGGGGGTGGCAAAATTGCTTCCATTGTTTTTTTTTTTAAAAGCCAATTTTTTAAAGTATAAAAAATAAAAAAAATACTAAAGCTTACACCGTAGAAAATATAATGTTTTGGGGTGCTTGGTGCCGAGCTGCTAGCCCCTTAGAGCATCTCCAACAGTTTCTAATATCTATACCCTAAACCTGATTTTGGGTTTGATTGGGAAATTATGTGCTCCAATAGTTCCTTATTCGATCTCCCAAAATTTCCGCACGCCCAATACAGGGACCCGGCGACCTCATTTTTTCGCCCCATTGCCGCGCTCCCAATCGCCGAATCGCGCCCTTCCACGGCAAAATCGCGGGCGCTCCTTTCTTCGCGCCATTTGCCCGCCACAGCCTCCTCTCCTCCCGCCACCGCCTCGTCCTCTCCGCCCGGTGCCGCTACGACGCCATTCACCCGTCGCCGCCTCCTCTCCTCCCGACGCCGCCGCCTATTCCTCTCCGCCCGACGCTGCCTGGCCCTCTCCGCCCGTTGCCGCTATGACGCCCGATGCTGCTACGACGTCCTCTCCGCTACGCTGCCACTCAGAGTTGACACTAAAGATGGTGATGGCCGGACATGTTGTGCGGAGCCGCTGTACTCTGGAGAAGCTCCAGCATCGTCATCACCGGCAAGCTGTGAAGCTTCCGCCGGCGCTGCCTCCTTATGCCTTCTCGTTGCCCTTCACTGATGGGGCGCTCCGGCTCCCAATAACCTGGGTGTGAGTAAAATTTTGTGATTTTTAGTATCTATTAGATGCTATGTACTGAAGCATCATCTACTTAAGTTTCCTACTGCAATCTCTCTCTCTCTCTCTCTCAAACAGGACATTGCATCAATGATGGATGATGGATCCTGCGGAAATTGGTCTTTGATTATTCAGTTCCAATTACACCAATGCAGAATTGGTCTCTGATAGTTTGGTTCCAAGTGCACTGATGCAAAGAAACCCTATCGTACTCTGTTCCAAGTACACCAATGTAAAAAAATTCTTTGATTCTTTTTCAAGTGCACCAATTCAGAGGTAACTCTTTGATTTTGGTAAAAGATCATGGAGTCCTATGCTCATCTGCTAATATGTTAAATTTCCAGTTTTTTTGTTGCTTTCTGAAAAGTTTATTTGAGCAATGTAGCTACCTACTTGTTGATTGAACGAAACTATTCTAGAAATGCAATGCTAGTTGTCTAGTATTACATGGTGCTGCTACCATCAACGAGTTGAAATTGGGCAAAAAATGTGTTCACACGAAGACTTTCTCCAAGGCGCACATTGAGCCGTCGTCTGCTGCAATGGGTCTGAAATTTTGTGTAGACAATGCAAAATTGAGCTTATTTTGTTGTCGATTTGGGATAATTTGAGCTGTCTTTGTGTGCTTCATTTGTTTACAGAGGTGGATTGCTGGATAGGATGGGGATATCCTGGAGGAAATAGTTTTCCATGGTGCAAAGGAATAGTCGAAGTGAACTAGTTGATGCTGATTCTAGGAGTCACCTGCATCAGAAGCTCCTCCTGTCGCCGGCCACTGCTTCTTGGAGATGCTGCTTGTGGTTGCTGAAATGTACTACAAAATATGTTCAAGGATGCTGCAGCAAGAGCAGTTTTGACTTGTGGTTGCTAGTAGGCAGGAATGCTAGTAGCCATGATGTATTATTTTTGTTATTGTGTGTTCGGTGCATGTACCAATTTGTTTTATATACATGAAAGTTAGTGTGTGTCGATGAAAAATCATTTTTGTGTGATGTACATCCTTGGATTTCTGGTGCCGGTCAGTGTTGATGAAAATTGCTGCTACTGCCCTTCCAACCCCTTTCACTGAATATTAAGCAGCTCTTCTTTCTCGCAAGGCATTTCAGAAGGCTTTTCTTGAAGCATCTGAACCTTCTCTTCAAGTTCTCCCAGCCTTTGCAAGACTGATGAAAACAGGTCAGCTTCAGCGAACCCAGGACTTGGCGAAGGGGGACGGAATTCCTCTTTTCGCATGGAGTTTGGTATAATGCGGAGGACTGTTCTTCTGAATCAATTTTATCTGGCAATCTCCTTGTGGCGCGCTCCAATAGAAACATCAAAACCGGGACCAAAGGAACCAAGTCAAAGTATTTTCGGGGAAACAAAATAGGAACTGTTGGAGTATGTCATTTTTTTCAGGCCCAAAAACTATTGGAAAGGTCCCAATCCAGGATTATTAGGAGTTAAATTATTGGGAACTGTTGGAGATGCTCTTACCTCTCAAAAATAGTAGGTTTTATATGCTAGGGACAAAAGTGGACTGTAAAGTTTTCCAACAAAAGAAATCAAGTGGGAAAAAAGGCAACACCTTTTGAAACCATTTATTTTTTTCACAGGAATATTGATATATTTTATACGAAATTCCTATAAAATACTGCGTCTCAAATTGGGCGTTTAACACTCTTCAATAAACTCGTGGCGCCACGTCTTAATTCCCTCTGCCTACTTACTAAAGGAATCTTTTTTTGAGTGGTGTTTCTATGTTTTTTTATAAAAAAAAACTGCATACTCAATGTTAATGCATAAATGAAGGGTGGATGGTGACTACTTACCCCTTCGCTTACTTCAAGATTTATGCAACTTGTATCGAGAAGAAAAACATAGAAGCAAATACTGCTCATCTTTTTTTCCCCCGAGTATCCTATCTAATGGCTGAATTCTAAATGTTGGATCAGGTGCCTCCTCTGCACTCCCTGTCAGTCCAACATGGAGTAATTACTTGCACACTCGCAACAAACACATAAGAATGGGGGATAGAAAGGATTCCACGCATGATTTCTTGTCATTTGTTGATCCGGGCAAGAAGGCAAGAGTGGCCAACTTGCATAGGGATCGGCGGGGGCAGTCAAAAAGGGCATCAATGCCAGCACCTCTCCACCCACCTTCCTTCGTCCTAGTAGGCCAGTAGTAGCTGCTTTCTTTGCCTTGCCTACCTTTCCTATCATCTTTGCCTGCATCATGCATGCTACTGGCGGTGCTACTACTACTTACTAGCAATTAGCATCGTCCTGGTCAAAACGTAACTCATGCCGTATCCGATAAAGAATTGGCCTGGGGTTGGCTATCTAATCAGCTTTTTAACTAGCTGATTAATGATCTTGCCATATACCTAGAGGTGGGCGTCGTGCCGTGCCGTGTCGGCCTGGCCTGGCCTGGGCCCATCGTGCTTCGGACCGGAACCATGCCGTGCCACGATGGCCCATCGTGCTCGCTGTGCCGGTCCGACACGCCTTTGGCGAGCCCAGGCCCGGCCCATTTGCGCTTCGTGCCGTGCCGGCCCAGGCCTGACCTATTTTCACTATTGTGACGAGCAAAGAAATAAAACATATCACTACTACTAAACTACCTATTTTAATTACATAAGAGACTAATCACATCAACAAAATGTCAAACATAAATGCAATGCTTGACGATGCCTTGAGTCAATAATATCTGCTAACTTTTAGGTCTTAATCCGTGATTTCGTGCCCGTTCGTGCCGTGCCGGCACGGGCCCAACCCAAACGATCGTGCCGGGTCGTGTCGCCCATCGTACCTGGTTCTCAGACCCGGCACGACCCGTGCTACAGTTGCGTGTCGACCCGGCCCGGCACGAAACCGTACCATGCCGGGCTTTGCACCGAGCCATCTCGTCGTGCTTCGGGCCGGCCCAAAAGAGCTCGGCCCATGTGCCCACCTCTACATATACCTAGTCGTGTGTTAGAATGTGGTAATTAAGCCACACTGCTTATGGCGATGGATTCAAGCCAGGCGAAGCTTGGCTAACAAAATACACCGCATCGATCTTAACCGTGGGCATGAAGGAAACTGTGGCTACAAAAAAATGTTAAATTTGTTTAACTTGGGTGTGATTAAAAAAAGTACTGCAAAGAAGCAAGACGACGGCTTTTATCCGGATGTTTTTGTCCTAAAAATCATCCAAACTTTAGACCGTACGATCAAAACACACATCCATAGAATTAACCCACCTCGAATTCAGGGGGGTGTACATCGATCTGAAAGCAAATCCAATGATCTAGAATTTGGATGATAGTTACTAAAGAAAACATGCGGATGAAACTTATCAAAACGCTTTCTTCGCTGCCCGCGTGATTGCATTGCATGTGGTCGGCGACCTGCCTCGGGACACCGGTTGATCGATCGATCTCTGTGCGCGAGCTTTTGCCTCTCTTGGCTCCTCTTTCTTGCGTTAGGTGCTCGGCAGCTGGTTCCTTGCTTCTTTATACCACCAATCATGCATCCATGCATGCTAGTGCTTGAGATGATAAGTCAAAAGGCACTCGTAATGCGTTCTTGGTAAAGCACCTATGCTAAGTTGGACTGCATTTTCTGTCTTCTTGCTGTTTAGGCTAGTCATGATGATCGATGTTGTTGTTAATTTCTTGCATGCATGGGCGTTACATTACTACACTCGAAGGCTCAGATCAGGCTCAGCTTGGGCATGCTCTTCCCATCTCATAGCATGTAGTACCATGTTGATGGATGATCTTTGCTTCTTGTCCAAACGAGCGCGCGGCGCCACAAGAACTATGCAGGATGTGCCTCCCTGATGCATGCATGCATTGTTCTTCTTATGTTTTGACCGTATAGTATACACCGTTTGTTGTTTTGGAACCATGGGCATGCATGTGACGTGATTGATTGATGCAATACACAAGCTAGTCACGCATGCAGTCCTTGCCAACACCTGGTTCCGGGGACATTAATTTGATCGTATTATGGGAAGAAAGCAAATGTCAGTATTTTGGCCAAGAGAAGGAGAATTGGATTGGAGTTGGACCATGCATCAGCTAAACTTTGTCATCCATCTCTTTCTATCTAAATTCTCTAAACATGTACAGGTTTTCCTTTCCACAAGAACCAATCCCTTTCTTCTCTGTCGAAACAACAAATGAAAATCTTTGGAAGGGAATACAAAGATCCCTGGCCTGCTCCATGATCCACCCATCCACGCTTCTCCATTAGAATGGCGTGATGTGGGTGGTCTTGGACTCGTAGCCCGCGAGGCAGCTCTTGGCGTTCACCTTGAAGATCTTGAGCAGCTCCGACGCCATCTGCCTCGTCGCCGGCGAGCACCCGCTCTGCATCAGCAGCAGCAGCTTCGTCAGCCCGCCCTTGGACGCCGCCGCCGCCTCCACGGCGCGCCTGTCCTTGTACTTGTGGCACACCGCCCACAGCACGGACACCGCCGCCGCCGCGCTGCCCATCCCGCCCTTCATCATCTTGGACAACACCGCCGGGATCGCAGCCTCCGCCTTCTCGCATATCGCGGCGCGCCCGTCGGCGCAGCCGACGGCGGCCTCAAGCAAGCGGAGGGCCTGGCCGGGGGAGCCCGCGTCCGTGGCCAGCACGCGCACAGCCGCCGGGACGGCGCCCAGCCGGACCATCTCGGAGCGCGTGCGCCACGTCCCGGCGATGGCCGCGAGGCAGGAGAGGCCGACCTCCACGGCCTGCTTGTCCAGGCTGCCCTTCTCGTCGACGGGGCCGACGAGACGGATCAGCTCGGCGACCAATTCCTCCGCCTCGGCGATCGTCGCCTTCACGTGCGGCGTCGCATTACGGAGCAATGCCTCCACCAGCCTCGCCGCGTCGATCCGTGCCTCCAGCCTGCTCCCGCTCCGCAGCACGCGCGCCAGGGACGCGACCGAGGACCCGGCGTCGGCCGCGAGGGCCGCAGCGACCCTCTTCTTGTTGTCCTCCTCGATGCAGTCGGACGCGGCGAGCAAGGCAAGCACCCGCACAGCCGCCTCGACGGCGGCATCCGCCTCCCTCCGCCGGAGCACGGACGCCATGGTCTCCGCGGCGCCGCTGGCCCTCGCCAGCGCGTTCTTGTCGAACTCATCGACGTCGTCGTCGGAGAGGAAGGCGGCGAGCTTGTGGAGCGCCGGGCAAGGGTCCGCGCCGGGGGCGGCAACCTGGCGGAGGAGCTCTGCGGCTGCAGCGGCCGGGGTGGGGCCGACGGCGGAGGGCGCGGGGGACGAGGAGGGAGCGGCCGTCGAGGCCCAGAGCGCGATGAGGCGGCGCAGCGTGAGGTTGGGGACAAGGTCGGTGGACGGGAGCGGGAGCATGGTGGCCGGGCAGGTGGTGTTGCCGGAGTCGAGCCAGCGCTGGATGGAGTCGCGGTCGTAGGTGACGCCGGTGCAGAGGCTCACCGGCGACCGCATCACGTCCAGCGAGATGGGGCACCGGAAGAAGGTGGGCACCTTCACCTCCAGGCCCTGGTACTCCGCCGCGAGCCTCCCGTTCATCTCCTTCCTTCCCATGGATGGGTGGAGTGGTTGGATTCCTTCCTTGCGAGCTTTCTTGGTGCTACAGGCTGGTGGTGTTTGGGATGGCGTTGGGCGAGAACTAGAACAAGTTAAGGCGTAGGAATGGAGTAGAAAGGAAAAGCATGGGGAGGAGGCCTGCCCTGTATTATAGGCCGTGGTCACCTTTTCGTTTTAAACCCTGTGATAGTGTGATATAACACCCTGTCTCAAAACCTCCTTTGGGCAACTCGTTTTACACGCGCTATTTAATTCGAGGAAAAAATCGTATTTGATAGACTCGTATTTTCAAAACGGTACAACAGTTTCGCGTATTAAAAAAAAGCCACTCATCGTCGGTTCCTGATGTACCGAAAATGCATGACCGGTCCACCAGAAATCGAAAATTGCGTATTCAGTTCACCAGAAATCGGACAACATGTATTTGCGATTTTTTATTGCTTCTCCAGTTTTCCATAGACCGGAGAACACATGTCTGGTTTCCCAATAACCGGCCATACCTTGTCCGGTTCACCATGAACCGGACATGCCTGGAAAAAAAAAAAAAAACACACACACACACAGAGAGAGAGAGAGAGAGAGATGAAATCACCGAGTCGTACTCAACATGGAAATGCTAGTTTTCAGCCGACAGTATGGCATCCATGTCCGATTCACCCCGTGTACCGGACATGGTACTGTTCATCCATGTCCTGTTCCTAGTGAACCGGACATGGGATGTCCAGAATTTGGTGCTCCAAATACAGG
Organism: Rhipidocladum racemiflorum; assembly: GCA_036346355.1. Classification (NCBI taxonomy): domain Eukaryota; kingdom Viridiplantae; phylum Streptophyta; class Magnoliopsida; order Poales; family Poaceae; genus Rhipidocladum; species Rhipidocladum racemiflorum. The sequence goes on along the minus strand of CM070572.1, from coordinate 54,950,118 downwards.
CATTTTCGGTTTCCCATGATCCAAATACGCCATGTCCGGTTTTCCGTAACCCGGAGATGCATTTTCGGGTTTCCAAATACCAGAGATGACTGGTTTTTTTGCGAATGCGCGATGCTGTTGTACCGTTTTGCAAATACGTTTAGCAAGTTATACTAAATCCAATTTTTTCCTTTAATTCGATGTTTCAAGGTCACAGATCTTGCATCCTCTTCAAGACTGAAAACTTTAATTACACTACTACAGATCTGACCTTCCATACCGGCCCATCAGTACCGGTCATGCATGAACCGGGACTGACATTTACATCAGTCCCGGTTGAACGGTCGACAGGTCCGGGGGGACCATCGATGCGGTTGGTTACACTAATCGGTCGATGTGGTATCATCGATCGCGGTTGGTTACACCAACCCGTACTAAGAAGCCAAGGAAGCGAGCAGATCGCTTAGTACCGGTTCATGTAACCAACCGTACCGATTCTCGATCTTCGATGCGGTTGGTTACATGAACCGGTACTAAGCAGTCTGCTCTGCTCCTTGGCTTCTTAGTACGGGTTGGTGTAACCAACCGGTACTGATGAGACCACATCAGCATCGGTTAGTGTAACCAACCGGTTGTAACACCCTACAAATCTAAACTGTCGTACAAGAAAATTTCGACAGCATCTCTCCTAAAATTAGGACAAAACGGAAGCGACAACAAGATTCATAATAACCATTATAAACAGGAATAACATAAAAGCATCAATACTAGAGATAACAAGTCTAAATCAACCAGAAAACAAACATAAACGTAAAACAGCTCCAAAGAGGACATCAACAGGTCTATGATTAATAAAATTTCAGCAAGCTAATGAATTATTAAATGCACTAGTCCATGTGATTCGTGATGACCCCGGAGGGTTGATTGTGCTACTAAGCCCACCCTTCAAGCTTACGACTCGCAAGAACTACCTGAAAACAACAAAATAACAAGGGGTGAGATTGGGTAATCTCAGAAGCGGAACAACTTCTAACGAATAACACAAACCCACAGTAAAACTAGCATACCAAATTCCTCATGTCCAATACCACATTATAGAGTCCACACAACCTCAGAAATGCATATGATTGTGCACATGCTTATGCCATGATCCTCCTCACCGTGCCCTTTCTCGGGAACACACGGTGTTGTACTGCATTTATCGCGCCGCTGGCGTCGACAAACTTCCAATGCATGATTATGCAGTTAATGCTTCATGCATAAATACATGCATAACTTCCCACTCTGAATTCACATGCTTGCATACCATCAAATAACATGGATAGAATGCGAACATCATTGAGATAGAATATCTCCACAATTCATCTTGCAAACAACATCTTTCTTCATTCTTACTCATGATTCAAAAGCCAAACCACCACATCACAATGCAGGATAGGATATTGTAATCTCATAAACAAGTAGTTAAACCATGTAGGTGTGCTGCAATTAAGGTTTATATTGAAGACGAAACAAATAGCGAGTTATAGTTTAGCAAGACCGCTACTTCCACTTGCCTTTACCAACGTGGATGACGAACCTAGTTGCGTCCAGAAGGGGCACCACCTGTACAAGTATTATTTCAGTACATAGCGACATCACAAATGATAACACAACTCGAACACAAGCTTCCTAATCCCCGCTCCCTTCTTAAGCGCCAAAAACCCCAATCTGTCCGGGTCAAACAGCAGCACCCTCTCTTCACAATTTCGTATATTTTTTTATACAGATCATAAAAATACAAAAAAATTACAGTAGCTAGATATTGACGAGATCTACAACTTTCATGAAGATCACAAATTTCAATTCCACAGTTAAATAAGCCTAAACAAACGTCCAACACAGTGGACAAAATCTGTTTCCAGATTCTGTCCGTCATCTTGCAACAGCGATAAATCTCAGACCGACGCCCCAAAAATTCTGAAAAAATTACAAAAGCTAGATCTCGACGTTATCTACAACTTTCTAGTTATAGGTTTTTGCAGAAAAAATCGTCTATGCCACGTAAGACGCAAAATAATCCGCGCTGCACAATCTCCCCTTCCAAAAACAGCACCACGTGAACATCTACCCTTTTCCCCCATCAAGATCCATCTAAAACACTCACCACCAGATCTAATACACTCCTAATCCCTAGGTAGAATAGGGGTAAAAGATTGGGAATTTTACCTTGAGTTCTCCCTTGAGAACCCACGAAAAACGCGCGACGATTCCCGAAACGAAAATCTGCTCGTCCTCCACGCCTCCACGGATCCTCTTCTCGCTTGCTCCTTCGCGTTTCGCGGTGGATCTTGAGCCACCACGCAAGGGGAGGAAGAGGAGGGGTGGTGTGGCTGCTAGGGGAGGAAGAGGGGTGCCCTAGGGCTTTTGGGGGGGGTGACCCCTTTTATATGGTGGGCCAGCCCACTAGGGGAAAAGAGAGAGGTGGGGAGGATTCGCAGCCAGGCCCAGGTTTTCCTCGGCCCCTTGTTTCTAGCCCGACAACTCCAAATTTAATATTAATACGCGGATAAACTTCAATTATTTCATCCCCGACAAATCCTTCATTCCCCTCCGAAACAAAACCAGGAAAAGGAACCCTAGAATCGCTCTGACGCTCTAAGGCATCACATTCTCCCCTCCTTAAAAGGATTCGTCCCCGAATCTACTCCTCTTTGCTACGGAACCTTAAAAAAAGGAAGGCAAAATGGTAATCAACACTTTACCTTCAGCATCCTCAAAAAGTGTAGGATACTTCTTCCGCATCTGGTCCTCAAGTTCCCAAGTTGCATCCCGCTCAGACTAATTGGTCCACAAATCTTTCATTGGACACTAACACGAACTATTCCCCTATTAAAAAAAAGGACACCTATTAGGTGAATCTGGTATCGATCTGGAATCTCAACTCCCACTTCTCTCTTCAACCCGATCGCGAAACTCCGCATTCCAATCTCAACTCCTCTACCACAGTTCGTCGCATTCGACGGGCGCGAACCATGTGAGACACAACGCTCTAGGTAAGTCTCTAAATCAACCCAAACACAAACTCCTATCTCCTACAAGTGATTGATCTTTTGCAAAAAGAACCAATATCCACCCTTACCAACGACAGAGATAGCCTACTTTACAACCAGGGTCCGTAAATCCGCAGAAACAATAACAACCGAACACAATCACTACGGTTGACACAAACTCGCTCGAACCAGCGACAAAAGTTCCAAAAATTAATGTAATTACCTGCAACTTCCAAGTTGTCCACTACTAAATTAAGCAACCCCACCGAGGAACACATCAATGAAAACAATTCTCCAAAAAAGGTTTGAATTGAGTCATACACAACCTTCCTTTACTCTTCACTTTTAAACTACTTACGATCAGCGACCCACACTAGTTTTCCCTTGTAAGAAGGTTTCGCCTTCACATTCTTCCACCCAAGGACCAGGGCAAGGAGTACAATCCTTGAATATACTCAACCATAACATAAACATTCATTTTCTTACCCCAAGCTTGAACGTAAAAGAAATCTTAATTCTCACTAACACAACGAACGACAATCACCACCTTTAAACCAAAGGGCTGAAATTCACATACACGGGAACTCAACTTGGAAGAGGAACTCCATAGAACCAAAACCACCAAAAAAATTTTCTTCGGGGAGAAGCTCTATTCAAAAGAGAAACACCGTGAAAGTCTTCTGCAAATGCATTTCACTTTTACCAAAACAAATCATCTCACTTTTATCCAAGGCCAAGCCATTCAGAAAAAAAAAAAAACCGATCAAGGAATTAAATGCTTCCACACAACCACCATCTCTTTTTCCTTAAAAAGGAACCAAACTCACTTCCCAACAGAAAAATTGTTTCAACCACGAATATCATTCATGTCACAACCAGAAGAATCGTCTCTTAAACAAAAACTGTCAAACACCTCACACCACAACACAACTCTAGCCCAAAATAGAAATACAAATATTTCCAGATCATGAAGTTCCAAATCTTACATTGGATTAGCTACTTCTTTTGATCAACAATGCAACCGATAACTCGACCTTGAAAACTACTTTGACACAAATAAAGCATACATCCTTGAGCATAAATGTCGCATTCATAACTTAAGCTAGTTTTCTTATCAAAGATGAATGAATGACGATATTTAATAGAATAACATTCCAAAATCTCCACAAATTACTTCAACGTTAATCATTCTTTTATCCTTGTTTTAAGCCTCAAATTAACCCACATTTGGCGTAATCATTCTAAGTTTAGGGAAACTCAAACACAAGACAAAGAATACTTTGACCGAAAGTATTCAACCCAAATATCAAACAAACAAACCAATCCATATGAATTTTTAAACATAAGTTCAGCATAACTCCCGCCATCTATAGCATTCCACTACCCTTACCATTTAGATTTCAATATTCCCTATTTACTCATTGAGAAGGCCCATCAGGATTTAACAACAACTACACAACAAATTCTTACTCTTATTACCTTTTCCACAATTATAAATAAAGTTCACAGTGCTTATCAAAAACACATCCAACCAACACTACCTCATCAAGATCCCCACGAAGCAGCCTAACCTATATCATCATATTCTAATTTTGAAAGGCAGTGCTTCAACAAGTCTTTCAGCATGATGAACCTATAAATTCCATACCACATACGGGTCAACATCTCGACAATGGAAATTTATTCACCTAAAAGATGACTCAACAAGTAAATATTATCTCAACAAGGCACCAATCGTAAATAGAAGTTTAAAACATACATTTATTAAGGACAAAATCACGCGTCATGCTAACTATCCCTGGTTCACTCCATCACAACATGTTACAATTTCCACCATTTTAACAAAAGTTTTCAACAATTAATCTAATCAGTTACCACCACTACTAAGTCATCAATATCAATAATTGGCATAATTGTAAAACAACAACATTGCTTTTAGTTACCCTATCCATAGGCTATGACAAACTGTCACTACACAACATACTCCAACTATGTAAAATAGATTGAATAATTTAAGCCATCCAAAGCTCTTATAACAACAACGCTAAATTAAATTAAAATTTTTTTTTTAATTTTTTTTTTATTTTTAGCTACCCTATACACGGGTTATAGCAAAATTGCCACTCCAAGACATACTCCAGCCTTTTTTTTTAAAGTGAACTGAATAGGTGAAATCATCACAAAGCTCTTACGGCAATGGCAAAAACTTATGTCTTCCCAATTGATATCGATACTAGCATTATACATCATCAAAAGTAGCATTCAACAACAAAGCTTAAATTCAACCTTTAAGCATAAGGCAACGATACCCATACCCTTTCCTACTGTGCATCCATGTGTGTCAAATTTTAAATTAGTGATTCCACTTACACAAGTTTTAATGTTGCTATCCTATGACAAAATTTTAGTTAAAACCTAGGCCATGTTTCTAAGTTATTCCACATCACATTTTAGTTGTATCCTATAGTATGACACTAAAAATAGACATTCCAAGGACCTACAGCCCGCTCTGATACCAACTGTAACACCCTACAAATCTAAACTGTCGTACAAGAAAATTTCGACAAAGATCTCTCCTAAAATTAGGACAAAAGCAGGCGACAACAAGATTCATAATAACCATTATAAACAGGAATAACATAAAAGCATCAATACTAGAGATAACAAGTCTAAATCAACCAGAAAACAAACATAAACGTAAAACAGCTCCAAAGAGGACATCAACAGGTCTATGATTAATAAAATTTCAGCAAGCTAATGAATTATTAAATGCACTAGTCCATGTGATTCGTGATGACCCGGAGGGTTGATTGTGCTACTAAGCCCACCCTTCAAGCTTACGACTGCAAGAACTACTCGAAAACAACAAAATAACAAGGGGTGAGATTGGGTAATCTCGGCAAAGCGGAACAACTTCTAACGAATAACACAGCCACAGTAAAACTAGCATACCAAATTCCTCATGTCCAATACCACATTATAGAGTCCACACAACCTCAGTAAAATGCATATGATTGTGCACATGCTTATGCCATGATCCTCCTCACCGTGCCCTTTCTCAGAACACACGGTGTTGTAAACGATCGCGCACGCTGGCGTCGACAAACTTCCAATGCATGATTATGCAGTTAATGCTTCATGCATAAATACATGCATAACTTCCCACTCTGAATTCACATGCTTGCATACCATCAAATAACATGGATAGAATGCGAACATCATTGAGATAGAATATCTTCACAATTCATCTTGCAAACAACATCTTTCTTCATTCTTACTCATGATTCAAAAGCCAAACAACCACATCACAATGCAGGATAGGATATTGTAATCTCATAAACAGGTAGTTAAACCATGTAGGTGTGCTGCAATTAAGGTTTATATTGAAGACGAAACAAATAGCGAGTTATAGTTTAGCAAGACCGCTACTTCCACTTGCCTTTACCAACGTGGATGACGAACCTAGTTGCGTCCAGAAGGGGCACCACCGGTACAAGTATTATTTCAGTACATAGCGACATCACAAATGATAACACAACTCGAACACAAGCTTCCTAATCCCCGCTCCCTTCTTAAGCGCCAAAAACCCCAATCTGTCCGGGTCAAATAGCAGCACCCTCTCTTCACAATTTCGTATATTTTTTTATACAGATCATAAAAATACAAAAAAATTACAGTAGCTAGATATTGACGAGATCTACAACTTTCATGAAGATCACAAATTTCAATTCCACAGTTAAATAAGCCTAAACAAACGTCCAACACAGTGGACAAAATCTGTTTCCAGATTCTGTCCGTCATCTTGCAACAGCGATAACTCTCAGACCGACGCCCCAAAAATTCTGAAAAAATTACAAAAGCTAGATCTCGACGTTATCTACAACTTTCTAGTTATAGGTTTTTGCAGGACAAATCGTCTATGCCACGTAAGACGCAAAATAATCCGCGCTGCACAATCTCCCCTTCCAAAAACAGCACCACGTGAACATCTACCCTTTTCCCCCATCAAGATCCATCTAAAACACTCACCACCAGATCTAATACACTCCTAATCCCTAGGTAGAATAGGGGTAAAAGATTGGGAATTTTACCTTGAGTTCTCCCTTGAGAACCCACGAAAAACGCGCGACGATTCCCGAAACGGAAATCTGCTCGTCCTCCACGCCTCCACGGATCCTCTTCTCGCTTGCTCCTTCGCGTTTCGCGGTGGATCTTGAGCCACCACGCAAGGGGAGGAAGAGGAGGGGTGGTGTGGCTGCTAGGGGAGGAAGAGGGGTGCCCTAGGGCTTTTGGGGGGGTGACCCCTTTTATATGGTGGGCCAGCCCACTAGGGGAAAAGAGAGAGAGGTGGGGAGGGGATTCGCAGCCCAGGCCCAGGTTTTCCTCGGCCCACTGTTTCTAGCCCGACAACTCCAAATTTAACATTAATACGCCGGATAAACTTCAATTATTTCATCCCCCGACAAATCCTTCATTCCCCTCCCGAAACAAAACCAGGAAAAGGAACCCTAGAATCGCTCTGACGCTCTAAGGCATCACACCGGTACTGATAAGCGCCGGTTGCTGTATTCAACGCACAGTCTCCCGCGCGACGCCTCGATCCCGCGCGTCGCCTCTTCGTGTTCATCCCGCGCGAAGTATAAACAGAGTGAGCGAGATGGAGAACCTACACTGACAGAGACCGGTCTCGATCGATCTTCCTCTTCCGATCATGGCAGAGCCTGTGTCTCCCGCCAGCTCCTCTGACTCCTCCGACTCTGAGCCATTCTCCCCAGTGCCGCCTCCACCCCAGGCACCTCCCGCCCCAACCAAGAAAAGAAAGCGCGCCGACGACGACGACGAGGACGACGACAACGACGAGGAGGAGGACGACGACGACGAGGAGGAGGAGGAGGAGGACGACGACGACGACGAGGACGACGACGAGGAGGAGGAGGAGGAGGAAGAGGAGGAGGATGAAGGGAATATGCCCGAGAGGCAATAATAAATTGTTTATTATCATATTCCATGTTTATAATAGATGTTTATTTCTCATGCTAAAATTGTATTAATCAGAAACGTTAATACATGTGTGTTTAATAAACAAAAAGGTTCCTAGTAAAGCCTCTTTTTAAACTAGCTCGTTGATTAACTGATGATCAAGGTTTCCTGATCATGAACATTGGATGTTATTAATAACGGGGTCATGTCATTAGAAGAATGATGTGATGAACACACACCCAAGTTGGTATAGCAAATACGATCAAGTCATTTAGTTTGTTGCTGTATCAAACACATTCGAAATAGCTCTTTTCCTTAGACCATGAGATGATGTCAATCACTAATTAGGAAAGAGTACTTTGATGACATCAAACGTCACTCCGTACCACGGTGACTATAAAGATGGAGCTGGGTACTATGAAAGTATTAGATGAGGCTCATGCATCAAGAGTCGGAGTTGTCCAGCCCGATGACGGAGAGATATACTCTGGGCCCTCTCGGTGATATCACCTTGACAGCGCTTGCAAGCATGTGACTAGGTCACAAGAATGTTATATCACGGAACGAGTAAAGAGTACTTGTCGTAACGGGATCGAACTAGGTATAGTTGATACTGATGATCGGATCCCGACAAGTAAAATATCGTGAGACAAAAGGAATTGGTTATGTCGTTTTACGGTTTACGCGATCACTAGTTCATCGTTGAGTGAATGGGAGTCATTATGGATCTCCGGATCCGCCGATGATTATTGATCGAGAGGAGTCTCAATCATGTCCATTTTATTCACGAACCGTAGGGTGACACACTTAAGGTTCATCGATGCATTTGAGTGGATACGAAACAGGAGAAAAATATGGACAAGATAGGATCTGTTTAAGTATCGCCGGAATAGTTTCGGGATATCGGAATAGTTAAAGGGGGTATATGTTAATGTTTGTTAATTAAAAGAATTAACAAATATTAAATCTGAAACAAAAATGTTTATGGGAGAAAACCTTTCATTTTCTTGAGTGGGGTTTTAATGGAAATCAAAGTGGTTAATTTGTGAGTGGAGAGATCACTCACATGAAGAGAGGGAGGGCAAGGGGCAGCCCCCCCATGCGCCGGCCACCCCACCCCTTGGCATGCCTCCTCCTCCTCCTATAAAAGGGAGGGAGGAGCTCCTCTCTTTGGGGTTCATCCATGACCCTTTGGTTGGTCCATTCTCCCTCCTCCTGCTGATCCGTTTTTCGAGCTGTGGCTTAAGCGAAGCGCTGCTGAAATTATTTCTTCACCACCACCACTAAGTCAGAGTGTTGTTGGAGTTTTCCGGGATCCACTACTTCCGCTGCCCCGCTGGAACGAGGGATTAGAGGTCATCGTTGATCCGTCGTGTGACCAAATGCGGGCGCCGCCGCTTGTGGCGCTCATCTTCGCGACTTTGAAGTCGGGAGTGTACCTCTACATCAACCACGTTTGTTTGCGGGAACGTTATTCCCGCTTTCGGTCTACGAGGGTGAGTCCTTCTGAAACCGTTTACTTGCATCTCCTAGATATGATCTTGGTGTTTGGTTGCAATCGTAGGAAAAATTTTTGTTTTCCATGCTACTAAACCCTTCAAAGGGTATCGAGCCGTGTCTATGCGTAGATGTTTTGTACGGTTTAAAACACATGTGGATGTGGGCGTTGATGATCATGTTATTGCATACTTTCGTGTATTTTGGATCATGGTGGCATAGTGGGATTTGAAGCGGCCGGACTAACCTTACATGTCCTCGCACATGAGACTTGTTCCACGCTCGACATGCAACTAGTATTGCATAAGTGGCTTTGCGGTGTCGATTTCTCCCACTATAGTCATGATCTAATTTACAACGGTTTGCTAATAATGTTTTTATCACCGTTGTGGTTCTTGTTCGTAGGTAAGAATAGTTTTTCCTAGAAAGCCCAAAACCACGTAAAATATGCAAAAATAAATTAGAGGCGTCTAACTTGTTTTTGCAGGGCTTGTGATGTGATATGGTCATTGATACAAAGATTGTTGTATGAAATGAAATTTATTGTAAATTTAAACAACCGGCAGGAGCCATTTGGTTGTTTTTCTTTTATGGCCTCGTGCTAAATATATGTCCATGTGATATATTGTAATGGAGGAAGACAATCAAGATGGCAGCATCATGGACCTTGGTGCCATGCCGGTGGAATGATGGAGATCATACCATGTCGCACAAGATGGAGATCAAGTGGTGAAAGGACCATATCATATCACTTTATTCATGCATGTGATGTTAATCCTTTTATGCATCTTATTTTGCTTGATTATGATCACGTCGATAGCACTATAAGATGATCCCTCCAAATTAATATCAAGATAATAATGTGTTCTTCCATAGTATGCACCGTTAAGAAAGTTCGTCGTTTCGAAGCACCACGTGATGATCGGGTGTGATAGACTCTACGTTCGCATACAACGGGTGTAAGCCAGATTTACACATGCAAATACTTTGGTTCTACTTGGCGAGCCTAGCATGTACAGACATGGCCTCTAACACGAACCGAAAGGTAAAGCATGAGTCATATGGATGATATGATGAACATATTGATGTTCGCCTTTGAAACTATGCCGCCTCACGTGATGATCGGTTTCGGTATAGTGAATTTGGTTCATGTAATCACTAAAGATGACTAGAGGGATGTTGTTTTTGAGTGGGAGTTCTCGTATTAATTTTGAATTAACATTGAACTTAATCTATTATGAACTTAGTCTAAATAACTTTGCAAATATGTTGTAGATGGCACCCCTATTTTCAATTTCAATCTGTTCATGGAGAAAGAGAAACTAGCCACCAATGGTAGCAACTTTACCAATCGGGCCCTTAACTCGAGGATTCTCCTCAGTGCTCAAAGGAGCTATGTGCTAGAAGCACCGCTAGGTGACCCGCCTACGATGATGCCCCGAGGAGGAGAAAAATGTTTTCTTGACTCGCAAGGAGGACCACAGCTTAGTTCAATGCGGCATTTTGTATGGCCTTGAGCCTGAGCTGCAACGCTTTCGAGCACAAAGAATGCTTTTGATACAATGAGGAGTTGAAAATGATCTTCGACACCCATGCCGCAAAGAGAGAGTTATGAAGCTTGAGAAAAGTTCTTTAGCTGCATGATGGAGGAAAACAGCTCCGTTAGTGAGCACGTACTCAAAATGTCAGATGCGCCGATAAACTCATAGCTTTGGGAATAACGATCCCCATTGAGCTAGGAATTCATCGTGTTCTCCAGTCTCGCCACCAAGCTACAAGAGCTTTGTGATGAACTACAACATGCAGGGCATGAAGAAGTCTCTCCCGAACTTCATCAATGCTAAAAACTTTGAAGTGGAGATCAAGAAGGAACATCAAGTGTTGATGGTCCAAAAGACTATCGATTTCAAGAAGAAAGGTAAGTCTAAGGAAACTTCAAGAAGAAGGGCAAGTCTGTTGCTACATCTCGAGAAGAAGACCAAGGCCGCCCTAAGTCGACATCGAATGTTTTTATTGCAAGGGCACCTGGGCACTGGAAGCGAATCGCCCAAAATATCTCGGTGATAAGAAGGACGGAAAGTGAGCAAAGGTATATATGATATACATGTTATTGATGTGTACCTTACTAGTACTCGCAGTAGTGCCTGGTATTTGATACCGGTTCGGTTGCTAACATATGTAACTCAAACAGAGCTAAGGAATAAGCGACAACTAGCAAGGGATTAGGTAATTATGCGCGTCGGCAATTGATCAAAAGTTGATGTGATCGCCGTCTGGACGCTACCTATCCAATTACCATCATGATTAGTTATAAACCTAAATAATTGTTATTTAGTGCCTGCGTTGAGCATGAACATCATATCTGGATCTTGTTTAATGCGAGACGGTTATTCATTCAAGTCTGAGAACAATGGTTGTTCAATTTATATGAATAATATCTTTTATGGTCATGCACCTAAAAAGAATGGTTTGTTTATTTTGAATCTTGATAATAGTACACATGTTCATAATGTGAATGCCAAAAGAATTAAGTTGAATGATGATATTGCTGCATATATGTGGCATTGCCGCTTATGTCATATTGGTGTTAAACGCATGAAGAAGCTCCATTCTGATGGACTACTAGAATCACTTGATTATGAATCATTTGAGACATGTGAACCATGCCTCATGGGCAAGATGACTAGAACCCCGTTTTCCGGTACAATGGAGCGGGCAACCGACTTATTGGAAATCATACATACCGATGTGTGTGGTCCAATGAGTGTGTCAGCATGTGGTGGATATCGTTACTTCGTTACTTTCACGGATGATTTGAGTAGATATGGATATATTTACTTAATGAAACACAAGTCTGAAACATTTGAAAAGTTCAAAGAATTTCAGAGTGAAGTAGAAAATCATCGTAACAAAAAGATCAAATTTCTACGATCTGATCGTGGAGGAGAGTATCTTAGTTACGAGTTTGGCACACACATGAAACAATGTGGAATAGTTTCACAACTCACTCCTGCTGGAACACCACAACAGAATGGTGTATCCGAGCGTCGTGAATCGTACTTTATTGGATATGGTTCGATCTATGATGTCCCTTACAGATTTGCCACTTTCATTTTGGGGTCATGCACTAGAAACAATTTGCATTCACTTTAAATAGGGCACCATCTAAATCCGTTGAAATGACACCGTATGAATTATGGTTTGGCAACAAACCTAAGCTGTCATTTCTAAAAGTTTGGGGATGCGATGTTTATGTGAAGAAACTTCAACCTGATAAACTCGAACCCAAAGCGGAAAAATGCGTCTTCATAGGATACCCTAAAGAAACAATTGGGTACACCTTCTATCACAGATCCGAGGGCAAGGTTTTCGTTGCCAAGAATGGATCCTTTTTGGAAAAAGAGTTTCTCTCGAAAGGTGTGAGTAGTAGGAAGGTAGAACTCGACGAGGTTGTTGAACCTTCTCTTCATGGAATGGCAGTGCAGCGCCGGAAGTTGTTTCGGAGTTGACTTCACCAAATGAAGAGGGAACTAATGATAAGGATCATGAAACTCCGAAAGAGAACACTACCGCACCTCGCAGTCAACAAGAGCGCATACGCTCCGACTTTATGTTCCTACTATGAATGTCATGGTAGTTGAGAATAATGACCTCGCGACGTATGATGAAGCGATGATGAGCCCAGATTCGACAAATGGCTAGAAGCCATGAAATCCGAAATGGGATCCATGTATGAAAACCAAGTATGGACTTTGGTGGACCTACCCAATGACCGTAAGGCCGTTGAGAACAAATGGATTTTCAAAAGAAAATAGACGCTGATGGTAATGTGACCGTCTATAAGCTCGACTTGTCGCAAAGGGTTTTCGACAAATTCAAGGAGTTGACTACGATGAGACTTTCTCACCCGTAGCGATGCTAAAGTCTGTTAGGATTATGTTAGCAATTGCTGCATTTTTCGATTATGAAATCGCGGATGGATGTCAAAAGCTGCGTTCCTTAATGGAAACATTGAGGAAGAGTTGTATATGATACAACCCAAAGGTTTTGTTGATCCTAAGGATGCTAATAAGGTATGCAAACTTCAGCGATCCATTTATGGACTGAAGCAAGCATCACGAAGTTGGAATCTCCGCTTTGATGAGGTAATCAAAGGTTTTGGATTTGTCCAAACTTACGGAGAATCTTGTGTTTACAAGAAAGTGAGTGGGAGCTCTATAGCATTTACGATATTATATGTGGATGACATATTGTTGATAGGAAATGATATAGAACTTTTGAAAAGTGTAAAAGATTACTTAAACAAGAAGTTTTCAATGAAGGACCTTGGTGAAGCGGCATATATTTTAGGCATCAAAATCTATAGAGATAGATCGAGACGCTTAATTGGGCTATCACAAAGTACATATCTTGACAAGATTCTAAAGAAGTTTAGAATGGACGAAAGTAAGAAAGGGTTCTTACCTATGATGCAAGGCAAGACGTTGAGTAAGACTCAGAGTCCAGCTACAAAGCAGAAGATAGAGAAGTAATGAATAAGATTCCCTATGCTTCACCCATAGGCTCTATCATGTATGCTATGTTGTGTACAAGACCGGATGTGGCACATGCTATTAGTTTGACTAGCAGTGTACCGGCCTGATCCAGTTTTGAACACTGGACGGCTGATCAAGAATATCTTTAAGTACTTAAGAAGAACTAAGGATATGTTTCTCATATATGGTGGTGAAGAAGAGCTCGTCGCAAAGTGTTACGTCGACGCTAGCTTTGACAATCGATCCGGATGACTCTAAGTCTCAATCCGGTACATTTTTTGAAATGAATGGAGGAGCGGTGAGTGGAGAAGTTCCAAGCAATCTGTGGTGGCAGGATCTTCAACAGAGGCGGAATATATTGCTGCTTGAGCGGTAGCAGAAGCGGTTTGGATGAAGATGTTCATATCCGAACTAGGTGTGGTTCCGAGTGCGTTGGACCCGATGGTTATCTATTGTGACAACAATGGTGCCATAGCCAATGCTAAAGAACCAAGGTCACACAAGAATTCCAAACATATTAAGCGTCGGTTTCACTCCATCCGTGAATATGTCAATGATGGCGATATAAAGATTTGCAAAGTGCACACGGATCTGAATGTGGCAGACTCGTTGACTAAAGCTCTCCCAAGGGCAAAACATGATCAACACCAGAACTCAATGGGTGTTAGAATCATCACAATGTAATCTAGATTATTGACTCTAGTGCAAGTGGGAGATCAAGGGAATATGCCCGAGAGGCAATAATAAATTGTTTATTATCATATTCCATGTTTATAATAGATGTTTATTTCTCATGCTAAAATTGTATTAATCAGAAACGTTAATACATGTGTGTTTAATAAACAAAAGGTTCCTAGTAAAGCCTCTTTTAAACTAGCTCGTTGATTAACCGATGATCAAGGTTTCCTGATCATGAACATTGGATGTTATTAATAACGGGGTCATGTCATTAGAAGAATGATGTGATGAACACACACCCAAGTTGGTATAGCAAATACGATCAAGTCATTTAGTTTGTTGCTGTATCAAACACATTCGAAATAGCTCTTTTCCTTAGACCATGAGATGATGTCAATCACTAATTCCTAAGAGTACTTTGATGACATCAAACGTCACTCCGTAACACGGTGACTATAAAGATGGATTTGGGTACTATGAAAGTATTAGTTGAGGCTCATGCATCAAGAGTGGGATTTGTCCATCCAGATGACGGAGAGATATACTCTGGGCCCTCTCGGTGATATCACATTGACATCGCTTGCAAGCATGTGACTAGGTCACAAGAATGTTATATCACTAACGAGTAAAGAGTACTTGTCGGTAACGGGATCGAACTAGGTATAGTTGATACCGATGATCGGATCCCGACAAGTAAAATATCGTGAGACAAAAGGAATTGGTTATGTCGTTTTACGGTTTACGCGATCACTAGTTCATCGTTGAGTGAATGGGAGTCATTATGGATCTCCAGATCCCGCTGATGATTATTGATCTGAGAGGAGTCTCAATCATGTCCATTTTATTCACGAACCGTAGGGTGACACACTTAAGGTTCATCGATGCATTTGAGTGGATACGAAACACCGGAGAAAAATATGGACAAGATGAGGGACTTTTTGAGTATCGCGGAATAGTTTCGGATATCGGAATAGTTAAAGGGGTATATGTTAATGTTTGTTAATTAAAAGAATTAACAAATATTAAATCTGAAACAAAAATGTTTATGGGAGAAAACCTTTCATTTTCTTGAGTGGGGTTTTAATGGAAATCAAAGTGGTTAATTTGTGAGTGGAGAGATCACTCACATGAAGAGAGGGCGGGCAAGGGGCAGCCCCCATGCGCCGCCACCCCACCCCTTGGCATGCCTCCTCCTCCTCCTATAAAAGGGAGGAGGAGCTCCTCTCTTTGGGGTTCATCCATGACCCTTTGGTTGGTCCATTCTCCCTCCTCCTGCCGATCCGCTTTTAGCCGTGGCTTAAGCGAAGCGCTGCTGAAATTATTTCTTCACCACCACCACTAAGCTGTAGTGTTGTTGGAGTTTTCCGGGGATCCACTACTTCTGCTGCCCCGCTGGAACGAGGGATTAGAGGTCATCGTTGATCCGTACGTGTGACCAAGTACGGAGGCGCTGCCGTTTGTGGCGCTCATCTTCGCGACTTTGAAGTCGGGAGTGTACCTCTACATCAACCACGTTTGTTTGCGGGAACGTTATTCCCGCTTTCGGTCTACGAGGGTGAGTCCTTCTGAAACCGTTTACTTGCATCTCCTAGATATGATCTTGGTGTTTGGTTGCAATCGTAGGAAAAATTTTTGTTTTCCATGCTACGAAACCCTTCAGAGGAGGACGTCACCGTCATCAGCTGGGGGAGCTCATCATCCTCCTCCTCCGAGGACGACGTTCACCATGCCGCCACCGACGACGACGACAGCAGTGACAGCGATGATAGCGAGGACAGCGGCAGCCCCCCATGGAGTGACGACGATAATTGAACTTTTTATTTATGTAATGTTAATTATCCACTATGTAATGTCACTGTATATTTGAACATTTTCAACGGTGGGTAATATTAAATATTAGCTGTTCTATTTACATACGCATTCTGATTTTTCATTTGAACATACGCATGTACTCTGCCTCAACTCGAAGAGGCATTAGTTTGGATCAACATACGCTCGGGGTGGTGGTCAAGACGTTAAAGGTACCAACCGCATCGATAGTCACATCGATGCGGTTTGTATTCGAACCGGTACTATCTAGTAGCAACGGCTGATTGCAGGTGGATATTAGTACGGTGTAAGGCACTAACCCATCGATGTGAAACTATCGATCCGGCTTGTCTTTGTGAACCCACTGTCGCAATTTAAACTTGTTCCTCCTCCCGCTCTCTGCGGACCAAGATCATTTGATCACCGAGAAGAACAATGATTCGGGCAAGAGCTCCAAGGAAGGGGAGGTGCTGCCCAAATTTTAAAATTTTGGTCATTTTACTCCAAGCAAGGTAACTAAGGTTAGTACCATCGTTCCTCACTACATTTGTGTTAAATGGAGCCTCTTCTTTGCTTGAATTATGAAGAAAATTTGATCTTTTCCATTAATCGATGAAAGATTACAAATGTAAAGTTCTAGCTCGATCTTTTCAAGTAGGATGCAAAAATTTACTCGCAACCAAGGTAACTAAGCTTAAATTTGCTTGGATTATAATATAGCTCGCATTTAAGGTGTGGATCTAGCTCAAATTTACATTTTAGTTCCATCGTTCGATGTAGGATGGTGCATATATAGTTGGGGAAATTAAGAATGGTGCATGAAAATCATAGCTTTTAGGATCTTCAAATTGCAATAGTTATGTGCAAAAAAGAAGAATTTTAAATTCATTTGCGAATTAAAACAATATTAAAAATATAAATGGCTTTACGTAAAATATAAAATGAGTTGAAGATTCGAGAAAAGTTTTAAAAATTTTAGAAAAAGTTTTCAAAAAAGTTTTGAAAATTTGAGCAAAGTCATTG
Source organism: Rhipidocladum racemiflorum (assembly GCA_036346355.1). Lineage (NCBI taxonomy): Eukaryota > Viridiplantae > Streptophyta > Magnoliopsida > Poales > Poaceae > Rhipidocladum > Rhipidocladum racemiflorum. Next base: position 54,932,585 of record CM070572.1, on the reverse strand, counting down.
TGAAATTATGCTTGCATTAATATTTAGGTTTTGGTTCCATCGATTGATGAAGAATTTTGAATCTAGATTTTCATTGACTAATTATTTTAGTAGGTTGCAAAAACTTGTCGAGTATGAATACTGGAGCAAATAATCATTTTATGGAAAAATATGTAATGAAATATAATGCCTTTAATGTATATTATGAAATAAAATCATTTTAAAAATATAGTTGTCTTGATTTGGATTTTGGGAAATGTTGAACAATTCATTATCGGAAAATGAGCTAAAAGTTACCTTGATGTAATATAATGTAGATGGACCGCGATGGATGTACATGGACCGACGCTCCTGAGTTCTTGCAGGGTTTGCAAGATTTTCTTCGTCAGCCGATGCATACACGACGTCAAAGCTACATATGTTGTCCATGCATAGACTGCAAGAATGAGAAGGAGTGGGCAAACTCCAGCCACCTTCACTTCCATTTGCTCACAAGAGGTTTCATGACAAACTATACCTGTTGGACCAAGCATGGTGAAGAAGAAATTATACAAGAAGACGGTGAACAAGAAGAGGCGAACAATATCTTAGACGCTGGCCAACCTGGCTCTTGCGAAGATACATTTGGGGAGTTTGGCAAGGATGACCTAGACCAGATGCTGCTTGATGGAGAGGGAGAATACATCGATGAAAGACATTACGAAAAGTTCCAGCGCCTATGGGAGGACCACAAAACATTGTTGTACCCAAACAGCCAACAGGGCCATAAAAAGTTGCGTACTACACTAGAACTGATGCAATGGAAGGCGACCAATGGATTATCTGATAAGGGATTCGACGAGTTGTTATGCCTCATCAAGAAGATACTTCCAGAGGGGAACACACTGCCCGAAACTACGTACAATGCCAAACAAGTTGTCTGCCCTTTGGGGTTAGAGGTACAGAAGATACATGCATGTCGTAACGATTGTATCCTTTATCGCAATGAGTACGAGGATTTGGATGTTTGTTCGGTATGCAAAACTTCGCGGTATAAGACCAGGCGTGACGACCCAGGTGAGGTAGAGGGGCAGCGTAAGAAGAAGAGGCCCCCTGGTAAGGTGGTGTGGTATTTCCCTATAATACCACGGTTGAAGCGTTTATTTGCGAACAAAGCGCATGCCCTGATGATGCGCTGGCACAAAGAAGACCGTAAGGAGGACGGAAGGCTAAGACACCCTGCTGATGGCTCCCAGTGGGGGAAAGTCAATAGAACATACCCGGACTTTGCTGAGGATGCGAGGAACATAAGGTTTGGGTTGAGTACAGATGGGATAAACCCGTATGGCGAGATGAGCGGCCATCCAAAGACTTGGCCCGTGACTATGTGTATCTACAACCTTCCTCCTTGGCTGTGTATGAAGCGGAAGTACATTATGATGCTGTTGCTTATCCAAGGCCCGAAGCAACCTGGAAAAGACATCGATGTGTACCTCAAACCGTTGGTTCAAGATCTGCTAACATTGTGGAACGATGGTGTACGTGTATGGGATGAGTACAAAAGAGAGCACTTCATTTTACGTGCATTACTATTTGTAACCATCAACGACTGGCCTGCACTTGGTAACCTGTCGGGCCTATCCATCAAAGGATATAAAGCCTGCATCCACTGTTTAGAGGAAACGGACAGCAAGTACCTAAAAACTCTCGAAAGGTTGTGTACATGGGCCACCGTAGATTCCTCCATACGAAGGACCCGTTAAGGAGGAAGGGTGAGAATTTTGATGGGACGGAAGAGAAACGTAAGAAGCCCCGCATCGCAGTGGGGCTCTTGTATTTTCTTTGGTAAACGATCTGAAAGTAGTATTTGGAAAAGGTCCAGGTAGCAAACCTGTCCCGACAAAACAAGATCACACAAAGCCCATTTGGAAGAAGAAGTCAATATTTTGGGACTTACCTTACTGGAAAGACTTAGAGGTTCGCCACTCACTGGACTTCATGCATATCACAAAGAATGTCTGCGTGAACCTGCTAGGCTTCCTAGATATGTATGGCAAATCAAAAGATACACTTCAAGCACGAAAGGACCTACAGCTGCTGGGAATCAGGAACGACCTACATCCGGAAATGAGAGCGGAAGGACAACATTACATCCACCCCGCGAGCTACACTGCGAGCAAGGAAGAGAAGAAAAATATGATTAAGTTCTTGAACAGGTGAAGGTCCCTTCGGATACTCCTCGAACATAAGGAGACTCATAAACACAAAAGAGAATAAAATCGCATACATAACATCCCATGATTGTCACGTGTTGATGACACAGTTGCTCCCAGTGGCGGTGCGAGGTATTCTGCCGGACAGGGTACGAGGGACAATCATAAAGTTGTGCTCGTTCTTCAACGCGGTGTCGCAGAAGGTCATCGAGCCGAATAAGTTATGTAATCTGCATGATGACATGGTCAATAGTCTGGTTAGCCTTGAGATGATCTTCCCTCCATCATTCTTTGATATTATGGTCCATCTCATGGTCCACATTGTTAAAGAGATACAAATTCTCGGACACGTGTTCCTCCACAATATGTTCCCTTTCGAGAGGTACATAGGCATCCTAAAGAAGTATGTTCAGAATCGGTCTCATCCGTATAGGCTGCATTGCGCAGGTGTCGGCACGCAGGAGGTGATCGAGTTTTGTGTTAATTACATTGATGATCTGAATCCGATTGGCGTTCTGTATCACGCCATGAGGGAGGCTACGAGGAAAAGGGACTTTAGGGAGAAAAGAATCCTATAGCCACGATCTACTTTCATTTAAACAAGCACATTTCACAAGATTGAAACAAGCAATCAGAGTGGCTCCATATATGTATGATTACGAGATGAGTCTACGCGCCCAATACCCAGAGAAGTCGATAAGTGGATCGCAATCGAGCAAATGGATCATTTCGTGGTTGGTTACAAAAGCAATCATTGGGCAACCATACAGATGATGAACAGTTGAAACTCTTGGCTCGGGGACCATCCACAATAGTCATATCATTCCAAGGGTATGAGATAAATGGGTACACATTTTACACAACAGCCCAGATAGCAAGAGCACCAACCAAAACAGCAAGGCGTCCGTATAGATGCCTTGGACAAAAATGGAAAGATGGATACCTATTATGGTTTCATACAGAGATTTGGGAGCTCGAGTACGGACCTTTAAAAGTCCCTCTGCTTCGTGCCAATGGGTCAAACCGCAGCCGTGGAGATCGATGAGTACGGTATGACAACTGTGGACCTCAAGCAAGTGGCCTATAGGGATGAACCATTCGTGCTCGCTAATGATGTGACACAAGTATTCTATGTGATGGACATGGACAGCAAACAGAAAAAGCAGAAGGACAAGCCTACTAAAAGGAAGAGGGAGCATAACAAATCTACCAAAAACATAAATCAAAATGAGAAGACTAGCAGTAGCGATCAACCAAGGCGCCACGTGGTTCTTTCAGGTAAAAGAAGGATTGTCGGAGTTGAGGGCGTCACGGACGAAGAAGAGTATAATCAATTCGACGAGCTGCCTCCTTTCACAGTGGACGTAGACATTAGTGACCTAAATGATACAGAGGACTGTCCTTACGTACGCCGCGATCATAATGAAGGATCGCTTGTAGAAACAAAGTAGTTAGCAAATAAGTCCAATCTTGTCTACTGTGTTCCCATGCTACTAAATTGTCTATTGTGATGGATCACTTTGCTTTCTTTTGGTGTAATAGACTACTAACATACTAGTTGTGTATTAATTACCTTTTTTATTTTTTGTAAATCATTTTAGTGTGGAATAATAATGATTTATTATTTTTTATTAAGCAAAGAAGCAATAATTGAATTTAAGCAAAAATTACTTTATTTTTTATATTTTTAATTTATACTAATAACCTTATCTTGTTTATATATTATTGTTGAATTGTAGAAACTATAAAAGGAATTTATAAATGACTAGTAACAAGGATTCCAATTTGCATTGGAATTATAAGAGTGCAAAAAATCATTTTTTTCTTTCATTTTATTGTAAATAGAGTTTGAATTTAATTCTAATCAGTACCGGTTGGTGTATTTAACCAGTACTGATGTGATCTAATCAGTACCGGTTGGATACACAGCTCCTAGGTTTTCCTCATATGTGGAATGATCAGTCCCGGTTGGTGTATCCAACCGGTACTGATGTGTATATCAATCCCGGTTGGATACACCAACCGGGACTGATGGTGCCCCTATAAACTTCCCTGCCGCCATTTCCTCCCCACCTTAGTGCTCCTCCCGCCCGATTTTATCCCATTTCCTCCTCCTGACGCGCGCGTCGCCGCCACCAGAGCCTGTGCCGGCGTGGGAAGCCCTCCCGGAGCTCGCCCCCCCCCCGACGGCGCCGCCCTCCGGAGCTCGCCCCTCGCCATCCCGGGCTCGCCCTCCCCGACGGCGCCGCCCTCCGGACGCGCCGCCCGTCCGAGCTCGCTTCACCCGGCAGTGCCGCCCTCCCCAGCGCGCCGTCGGACCAACCGTCCGGACCTCGCCCCCCAGCGGTGCCGCCTCCCTCCCACGGCGCCGCCCTCCTGAGCTCGCCCCGACGGTGCTCCCCCTCGCCGCTTCTTGCCTCAGAATATATCTCTGGTGTACATGTATGGTGTAGATTCACGTTGGATTTGCTAATTGGAGGAAAATGTGTAGTATTTCTATTTCGGTTGTGATCTTGTTCAAGAACAGATGTTGAATGAATGCTAACATGATGTTGTACTGATCAATTAGACATTAGCTAGTATTGTTTCAGCAATTAGAGCAATTAGACCATTACATTGTCACTTTGCTAGATTGCAACGTTCCCGCCAACGATGAATTGGCACCTGTATAGAATCGAAACTTTTTGGTATATGTTGCAAACGTAATATATTTGCAATGTCAGGCCTTGTATGCAAAATGATGTAAGTTCCAGTTGCAATAAATGATCTAGAGACCGTCGATTTATGTACCATTGATTACATTGGTGAAGAAATGGTTACTCCAGAGATATATTCTCAATTGTTAATATCTGTTCTTTTCCATGTGGTGGAGGTAATGTTATGTATATGTGAGATGTGTCAGATGAGTAATTATATGTCAAATGTGATGTATATGTGAGATGTGTCAGTATATTTGAAATGTGAAATGTATAAGTAGAGTTGGTCTAAACAGCATTTGTTCCTCGCCGTCTTCCACGCCGTTAATTTGCAGTGCCTTCTTCTAGCCTAAGAAACAACGATGGACGGCGAAGGATTTGATCAAGAAGAATTTATGGAAAATTTGATTGCGGGAGATGGTGGTTATGAGGCCGCAGAGCACGATGAGGCCGCAGAGCACGATGATGCCGCAGAGGTAACAATCAATCACGTTAATGATTGTCGATTTCACTATTATGCTAAGCCAACATTTTGACCCGTTCATGATTGTACCATGCTTTCAGATCGATCAACCAAGCGGGCAATCACGACAGCGAGGTCCAACCAAGAAGCCGAAGGCAAGATATGTTGTCACCGAAGTCAACGAGAACGGCCAACCTCAGAAACCCTTGACAGTGATTGGGCCGTTCAATTCGGCATGCGGCGTCCACGTTAGGGACCACGTGCCCATTAGCGTAGCAAAATGGGATCAGGTTCCTGAAGATACAAAAAAACATGCTTTGGAACGATATCAGAGAGACATTCACCTTCCCCCAAGGGACCGAAGAGAAGGTGAAGAGTTACACTCTCAAGAAGATGGCCATCGCATTCCAAACTTATAAAAAGAAGTTGAACATAGAGTATATCAAGGAGAATCGAACGCCCGACTTCAACAAGTTCCCGAAGTTGCAAGATCACTGGGAAGCGTTCGTGAACTACAAGACTTCAGAGGAAGGTCAAAGTTTGAGTGAGAAGAACAAGCTGAATGCACAGAAGAAGAATTACCACCACCGACTCGGCCCTGGTGGTTACCGCCAAGCAATACCCAAATGGGAAAGAGGGAGCATGACCTGCTAGCAAAGGGTGTCACACTCGCAACAATGGAATGGCCTGACAGAGCAAAGCATTGGTTCTATGCTCACAGTGGTGGCCTCGATGATAGCGGCAATGCGGTGTTTGGGGAGGTGCTGAGAGATGTGGCCAGAAGGCTTGTGCAGTCCATCGAGGAGACTTCCCAAGGTAGCTTCGTGCCAAACAGGGAGAATGATGAGCTAACAAGGGCTCTACAAAACCCGGAGCACCCTGGACGTACACGAGGCGTTGGCGTCGTCCCGCGGAAGGTTGGTTTCGCTCAGGACGCCGAGACCTATAGGAGTCGGATAAGAAGCAAGGCTCGACATGCACAACAACTTAGTGCACTTGAAGAACGCATGACTCAGATAGAGGAACAGTTAGCCCAGAGCCAACAGCGGGAGACGTGCCAGGAATCTCCCAGCAATCCTAACATCATCAGCCCCACCGGGCAGCGGAGCAGCTACGCTTCCGGTGGGCTGCCCGAAGCGGACTTGGACAGGTATCCCGTAGATGACATTAGGCAGCAGACACCTTGTGAGCTGCATGTCGGGGCGCGAAACCTCTCCTTGAAGGCGGCGCATGGCATGGTTCACCCAGTGGAGCCAGGGCAGCTCATCCATGGCCAACAGATACCGTCAAACTACTCCAAGGTCTCGGTGGAGGAGGTTTGCCCAGGGTACGAGGACCTTGAGCTCGAAATTCCCGGAGGTGACGGGAGTACGAAGCTAGGAGAGGTGGTACACACTTTCATCCTATGGCGCAAACGGCACATAATTTTTCGAGATAACATGGATGTGTCCTCTCTGCGAAGAAGCCCGACTCCTACACCACTTCCCGCACACCCAAGCCCAAGAAGAAGCCCGACTCCTACACCACCTCCCGCGCACATAAGCCCTAGGAGAAGCCCATCTCCTCCCAAGAAGGCGCCGACTCCTACACCACCTCCCGCGCACATATGCCCTACGAGAAGCCCGTCTCCTCCCAAGAATGCGCCGACTTCTACACCACCTCCCGTGCACTTAAGCCCCACAAGAAGACCGTCTCCTCCCAAGAAGGCGCCAACCAAAGGAAACAAGCCAGCTCAGCCAGCAGCTCCCAAGAAGACGATGTCCTCCACCCAATCCAAGAAGTTGCGTCCACTTTCGAAGCTGGCGTACGATATGACCGACGAGGAGACCAATAAGATTGTACAAGGTGAGGTAACTGAATTTTTTAGACCCAAGTCACCAAAGAAGAAGGTTCAACCTGGCACGAAAGAATTTCACAAAGGCTTGACGACTATTACAAATTTGAAGGATCAAAAAGAAATGCCTCGCCAATCAAACTACGAGCACACATTGCGAAAGGAATGCCACAAGAAGTTGACAGCTGAGGACAAGGAGAAGGAGAAGGCTAAGGCGATGCTACAATTCTTTGATGAAACTGGGCTTGACCCAAGTCAAATATTAGGCACAACAGAAATTGAGTATGCCCAAGTAAGATGGCCATTTACATTGGGTGGATCATTGGTCAGGCGTGAGGAGCTGCTCCACCTAACGACAAAGATGCGGCAATTCCATGAATGGTACTTGGACGCGATCAAGCATGGTCTCTGATTGTTTCTTTGTCGGTACAAGGATCAAGATTTTTCACGGTGACGGTGAATTTTTTATGGAATGGCACGTCATGTATGATCTATACCAGACAGACGCCCTCAGCGCGTCCTTGGTGGGTTGCTGGACTCTGTAAGTGTCTTATTTACAAAAAAACCATCGTGCGTGCCCTTGTAGAGTACGGACCTTGCAAGCCTAACTAATTTCTTCTTGTGTAGCATGGAGATACAAAGATGCCGAAGGGATCAAATTTTTGACATAGGATTCATGGACCCATTAGTTATCAACGAGACAACCATTAGATACAGCCCAAGCGAAACACAGACTAACGTATACAATGCGCTAATGGGACATCAATATAAGTCAAGGATATATCTACCCTACGCACATGAGTATGTGTTTTAAATCGCCTTGTTCTACTCCTTTTTCATAACACTATGTTAGAACTAATTAGTTATCTATGTTGACATATGTACAGTTTTCACTGGATTCTTATTATGATCGAGCTAGATCATAGTCGGATCACAATTATGGACTCGAGAAGGAAACCAGTTCAAACGTATCAAACCTTCATCGATTTGCTAGACCGGTATTAATTCTTGTTCCTTTCATTATTGTATTACTTCTATTTCCTTCCATTTGAAACAAATTCTAATCATGTACAATTGGTAATCACATGTGTAGTGCATTCGCACAGTTTCGTGCTAAAAATAGGGGCGCATTCAAGGAGAAATTCGAAATTACAACAGCCTCTCAAGTACGTATATCATAAAACTAGCTTTTTGGTTAGTTAAGTTAATTTCCTTGCATTCATTTCACGCTTTCAACTTTTTCAACCGCAGATCTTGAGTCAGTCGGCGGGCAACAATTTATGCGGTTACTACGTATGTGAGTTTTTGCACACCCAAACCGAGCCGCCGACCGCATGCTAAAAGGCGACAAGGGGTGAGTAAATATAATTACTACCTTTAACGATGTATATTACTCCTTACATCTTGTACAAATTCAAGGATTGATTTGTTAATGACTTAACGGCAGTGCCTCAATATTTGGCGGAACAAGGTTGAACTCTCGCCGCGCAGTGAGAACAATTCAAGAACAACTCGTTGTCTTCATTTACGATGAGGTTGTAAATCCAAAAGGCGAGTTCCACGAACCAAATTTTAATAGGTGGGGCCCTTCGATAAGGACCGGTGAACTGTCATTCTCGACATCTACGGCTAGCAAGAGCGATGCACGTAAAAATCCCAATGAAATGAAGGAAAAGAAATCTTGGAGTTGTAATTAAAGTTGTGTGCATATTGTAGTACATTATATGTAATTAAATTTGTTAATGAATGTACAAGTGATTTTATTATCGAGGCAAATGTGCATGATTGATTATATGTGTTTTAATTAGTTGTGATTTAACACACACATGAAGTCACCGTGATTTGATTATATATATTGTAGTATATTATATATAATAGCCGTATTGGACACACACATATTTACATATATATTATATACAACCCATCGATTAAGTTAGATAAAACAACCTTATCGATGAAACCTCATCGAGAACCGGTTGGAGACACCAACCGCATCGATAAGGTCCACTGGTCTCACGATGCGCTGCCACGTGTGACTACCAACCGCATCTTGATACTCTATCGATCAGTGAGGGAACCGACCGATGCCCTTGAGCATCGATCCGGATAATATCTTAGGTTCAAAAACCGGTACTAAAGGCTCTTTTAAACCGGTACTAAAAGCCCTTTCCGTAGTAGTGTTAGTTCGATCGTGCTCCTGATTCACCTTATATTATTCTACTAAATTCAACATTTTATTATATGAAAAATCATGTTTTTTCGATAACGAAAAAAAAATCACCTTGCAAGCTAGCCGTCTTTCTCTTGGAATCATCATCACCTTCGGAGCTTGGCTTGGAACAAATTAACAACGCTTGCAACTTTTTTAGGATATATACACATTTACATACAAGCTCACTAGGCGGAGCATATGCCAATGCATAACTTCAATTATATGTTTGTCATGTATATAACACTTTAATTAGTTCAATCGTGCTCCTTCACCATACAATATTACACTAAATTCAACATTTTTGGTACGTGACACATTGCTTTCTGGTAGATTGGAAACAGGCACACCTCAAAAAAATGTCAGACGTAGCATTCTTCTAGATTGGAAAACAAGGTGCCAATATTACAGATTCACAGCAGGCTACACGTGCTCAATTTACACACGAAACCAAACAAAATTTCCATGTACCATTGTGCAATTTTGTTAGCCTTTGAGGGTGTGCGCTACAAAAAGGGGAGATTAATAATTAAACTACGTGTGGAATGCAGGAAGTTGGCGAAGAAAGAGGAGGAGGGGTGGTCAAAGACGACGAAATGAGACGACGTGCGGGCTGGGTGGGTGTGCGAGGTCGCTCTTGACGACGCTTTTGCTCATTTCTCTTTACAATTTTTTTTCTTCCTTTGCCAGTTGTTTTTGTTGCCAATGGGCGAGGAGCTGGGATAGTGGGATTCTCGAGATCTTTTTTCTTCTAATTATACTAGGTTAAGTTGACTAATCTTGGTATCCAGTCAATTGTTTTTATACTTCACTAATGCTGTCTAAAAATATTATGTTCTGATGTTGATCTCAAAAATAAAATGTTTATGGTGTCGTGCGATTGGGCGGTCGCACGCATGCATTGCTAGCTGTGTTTCCACTTGGAATGCACCTTCTTGTGTTCTCTGTCCCATAATTACTCCCCCTATCTAAGTTTATATAGGTAGTATTTTTTTCAATAAATTTGTTCATAAATATAAAATATATTTAATATTTCAATGCAAAATTAATACTATGTTTCTTTTGTAGGCGTAATAAATATCTAAATCTATTTGATATTTTCTATACGCATGTATTGAATATAAAGCTTAAAAATAATAATTAAGAGTAATCTAATTATTTTCAACATCTTATAGGTATTTGTGCTAAGAAAAAATACATCTTATAATTAAATTTGGATGCGTAAGCTAACACGCCCATGAAGATTTTATCTCTACTATATAAAGTGAGAGTTTCTTTCCACGTCATTTTATCAAAATTACCAGTTCTGTCATTCTTTAATTACCCACCTCTTTAATTAACCACTCCAGGTGTGAATAGAAGACAACACACAAGACCATTCTTTAATTACCCACCTCTTTAATTAATTAATCACACCAGACGCAAGAAACGAAGCGTCAGAACATATTTTCTTGTTTCAATACTGCTTCAATAGTGTCCTACTGTATAAGGTATTATTTGCACAACATATTTTCTTGTTTCATGTTATCGTAATAGCAGGACAGCCGTTCAAAATGTAGAAACCGTTGCAACGCACGGGCACCTTACTAGTTTATGTTATGTTAGTGATTGGGGGAGCTCATGCGATTAATGGCATAATTATAAAAAACAATAGACAGACATGCATGAGTATTAAGTTCCATGAGTATAAAATTCAGGGACAAACGGCCTGGACTAGCTATTACAGTGTGAAGTGGTTGACCGCTCAGACTACTTAACAGCACTTTGGAGTATGCACTTCGGAATGACATCCTGTAAAACAGTGCAAAAGAGAGTAATGAGATAAGTTTAGAAGCAACTTTTCTTTCTATTGAGATATATCTTGTCGGGAACTGTAAATCAGTACTAATACACACAGTGATAATATAGATATAATATTACAATCATACACATAGGAAACATAATAAAAGACCATATTTATTAAGCAAAAGGATAGTTGAATGATCTTAACTATAAGAAAACGGTAGCGGAATGAAAAACTTTGGCTGATAATCCATCAATATGCCACAAGCATCCGACAAGATTCGATTCCTAGTAACTCGTTTTCTCGTGGAACTCCTTTTCAACCGATGAATTTGTTGTGGTAAGGATGAGTACATAAAACATTCAACAAGTTATGTACATAATACAAGTCTATTATAATTACATGCAAGGTTTATTCTAAATAATGGCTAATATGGCTATTTTGCAGTGAAAATAATATTTTTAATTGAATATAATAAATAGATTAAAACAACAATAAAAACAAATAACAACAATAATAAATTTATCGGATATTTCTCCTGATAAATTGGCACACAGCCTAAACCAAATACAGTTACTTCTATTGGAACAAAGCATTCCTTCCAAGTTTTTTATTTTATAAAATCTAACCTTTATGTGAAATTCCCAAGCATTGTCTATAATCGAGGATATGGCTATTCGAACAGGTTGTACACTCTGCAGCGGTTATACACTTTACCCACAAGATATAATTAATCTTATAATATTGACCATAACACGTACCCATCTACGTGCGACTAGGAAAATAAAACCTTTTAGAAACTATATCCGAACATAGACACTTTCGATAAGCCTGATCTCATTATCCCTTCCTCGCACAGAGCACAAGAATAAGAGTGACTCATCGTTAGACTAGCAACAATCGCTATTTAATATGTGGAGCCACTGTGACACACACCTTCTCTAACAGCGCATACAGCTTGGTTTTCCACCTGAGATATTATATGTCAAGAGTCAAGACTTGGTAACTTACTGAGCTAGGTTTGCCCCATAACAGACATGCATTTTTTATAATTTAGTCCAGTTCAATAACTTACAAGGTAAATTCCTCAATTGACCAATGCAAGAATTTCAAATAAATCTCAGAACCATATAAATAGATTCACATAGTACCTCCAACCCAAATGTCACACAGACCCATCATATGGCACATAACCTCTTGCCACTTGCATCAATCTAATTAGTTACCACCCTAGTTGATTATTGTGCAACACCTATCATCAATATCATTGTGTGACAACACATGATATACCCTTTTTCAAAAGATAATTTCATAGACCATTAGTTAAGTTTAAATTTGTATTTTCAAAAGATATCAATTTTTCATGGCATGGCTAAACAAGCTAAGCACGATCTAACCAACCCACATTGGAATTATATTAGCAACCAACTAATAATTATCCATCCTAAGGTGATAAATAATCATGGCATGACAATTGACAAGGTATGCATAATTTAAACGGGTTGAATAGCAAAAATCCCAAATTAAATGAAAACAGGTTTGACTTGAAATAACATAAAGTAGATTAAACCAAAATAATATTTATAAAACTAGATTCAATATGAGCAAAATACAACTTCCCTTGGAATAACTCTTGATCTTAATCTTAGGTCAACTCTTCACATTCGAACGCTCCTTGTACTTTAATGTCTAAGCAAAATGAATGATAAAAACCAAAATAAATACAAAACAAACTTCAAAAATAAAATAAAATACTCCAGAAGGAAGAACTTGATTTTAGATAAGTTTAAAAACTTAAACGGGTTCAATCGGAGTTCATATGAAGAAGAATGAACCCTCAAAAGATTCATCGAACAATTAAATCTTAGAAAAAGAGAGAGAAAAGGCAATATTCCCTTTTGAGAGACTGACAAGCGAGCTTGGGCTGATTTTCTCTTTTTAATTTGGTTTTTCGGATTTTCTAAAAACATCTAATTAAGGCTGACATGTGAGCCACCAATCCATAGATCAAGTCCACGACTTCAAGCTCCAGTCCATAGTGGACCCAGCCCACGGTACGTGCGACTCGCTAACACATGGACCCCACGCATCGATGACTCAGCTAACGGTGGATCAAGTCCACGCACAAATATACTCGTTCGTCTACATGGCATTGACGTCAGCATAACGTGTTGTGTCACGTCAGCAAGGCTGGGCATGGAGACCTAAGGTTGTTGACGGTGGGCTTCGGCGACTCCGGATCATGCCAACAAGAAGCACCTGACGCAACGAAGCTGGTGATGTGGGTGTCGCGGGCAACGGCGATCAGCGGCGCGGCTTCAATGGCAACGACAACCCACGAGCACGCTCCCGACAAGATAATGCGTGCACAAGGTAGAACGTGGCATGACAAATATGATGGCGCAAACCAAGGGCCCAGAGACTCAGCGATGGTGATGAATCAATGTTTCTTCTCCCGCGGTGGCACTCTCAAAGAATCTCATATCCCAGCAAAACAGCGACGACTCGAGGCTATTATGTTTAGGGTTTGGGTTGAGGGGTTACGACAGTCTCGATACTCACCTTATATTGGCTTCGAAGTTCGTGCTGTGGAAGAAAACAACAACCTTATCTGCAATGGACACGACGAGCGATTGGACTCAAACCCGTACACGGAGAAGACACATCTGACAGGTGGGTCCCACCTGTTAGTGGCTCACGTGGCTCGACAGCAAGCTGTGGCACTAGTCTGGTGTCGGCGTACTTTACACCGGGGTGCCCTCTCCGCTGCTGTCAAGGCCCCAATTCCAAAAATCCTGAGAAATCTGGAGTATCCGGAATAAACATCTGGAATGTCCGGATATACCCGGAATGTCCAGATGAATTGTCCGGAGTATCCGGATTAGCTCGCCCGAACACCTCAACCCAGAGTATCCGGACTAATTGTCCGGAGTGTCCGGGTTAGTGTTACCGAAGACCCCAACCCGGAGTCTCCGGGTTAAATGTCCAGAATATCCGGACTTATCGGGGGTTGGGTACAAAACTCCGGTTGTCTTAGCTCCTCACTCACTCCCTCTCCACCATTGGCTCTCCTCCTCTCCCGTGTGCTCTCCTCCACCCAAGCTCGTCTCCGGTGAGCTCCTCACCCCGGCGACCTCCCGTGGCTCCTCCCCGGCGACTACCTCACCCCGGTGACCTCAAGCTCCTCCCCAATGTAGGACCCCGGATAGACTATCCGGAATCCCCTGTGTATTTCTGTACTAGTCCCAGATCAGTAGCTAGTACACAGTCAAACAGTGATGAATCAACAACCATATCACGAATACATACAACTAAATAAGAATAACGCCAAATAAAAGCAAAGACCTTATGGTCAAGGTTTACCATTACGGCCTGAACAGGCAGACCAACTTGAACAACCGTAGCGGAAGACGAAAACACCAAAGCGACCCATCCAAATGCCCACAGGCAATCGAGTGGAGAGCACGTCCTAGTCGTTGGAATTCCTTTGACAGCTTCTTTCACTTCTGAGATATGATTAGAATGTAGCACGTGAGTACATAAAGTACTCAGCAAGTCTGGGAAATTATGCACAATGTAGGCTATCCAAAGATGGCTTAATATGGTTCTTTTGCATAAAGCCAAGTTTCATCAAACCATACTTGTTAATAAGTTTCACAAAGCACAATTAAGCAATTCTGTTTAATAATTGAATTATGTAATATTTCAGTGAAGGTTCTAGCCACCATTCACTAGTATACAGACTCTATCCGCCACATCTCAACAAGATCAGGGTTCAATCCATTCGCATGGCTCTGTCTGCCATAGTTCACAAAAACAGGTTCAACCCACCTACCTGGCTCTAGCCGCCAGAAGCACACCCGAGAGTTCTAACCACTCCCGGATCCCAAAAGATCAGTTTTGAAAACCAAAGCAAAAGTTTACCAATATGAAAGCATTCTTCGCTTTGCCTTTGACCGTAGGCACGGCTATTCGAATAGTTTTAACTCTGCAGAGGTGTACAGCTTTACCCACAAGACATGATATTCACTTGATGCCATGCAATTAGCACACTTCCTTAGGTGTGCCGGCAGGGATATCATGGCAAGGCCTTTACCATGTATACGCCTAACCTGACCCACCCGCTGAGGTTTCACCGCTGTTAGGGTTCTAGTCGCCCAGTACAGAAGCCCCCTCTTGCGCCGTGTGGGGAGTACAACTTGCCTCTATCCAGCACCCACATCCACCGTTTGGTGAGTCTAAGTTAGGTTTCTACAAATTATTCAGCCAGGTCGTACCATTATAGACATGTGGTTGTACGGTAATGCTTAGAATGGAGACAGTCATAAGCGTCGGTCCTTAACTAACTTGGGGCGGTACTTGCACAATGAAAGCTAGTGCTCTTTCCGCACCCGCCAGACAAACCATTCCGTCCAAGTCCAAACCATTTTTCATTTTATTTTTATTTTGTAAACCAACGGCCATACTCTTCGCCTATAACTTCCAACACAAGTTTTCAAGAGATAAATGAAATTCCCACCCATAGGTGAATACTGACCGATTGCGAGTCTAAGCATTTCACTACCGAACTTTCCTATTCCACCGTTAGTTTATTTATAATTTTCAAATAGCAGTGTTGATAAAAATTGTTATAATCAATCCTATAATCTCCAAAATTCATGAGATCACCAAGATTCCTCCAATACTACCATGATACTATATAATTCAGTCCAATTTGGTACTCCAACAAGTAAAGTCTATGTCATGTGCCATCATAACTCCAAAATCATGCCAAGCTACTATCATCATTGTATACGAAACAATCTCCCCAAAATACAAGTCTCATTATCGATTATCCATCATCCATACATCGATTAATTTTGTAATCTACTTGATCCACCCAAAATAATTCATAATCTCATCCCCAAGCATCTTTTAACAAAGATTCCTCAGAACCAAGATCTCATTAATTCCCCGACAATAGTGGTTTCCATAACAATGATACCAGATCGACTAAACAAATCACACACAATCCACATTATTCATAATTCCACATAAATGGTTATCGCGAAACCATATTTCACAAAATCATCTACTAAACCACCAAGTATGATTTTCACTATTATCCATTTAATCCATCGAGTATATTTGATAATATCATTTACTAAATCATCGAGTATCATTCTCAATATCACCTATTTTAACCCTTCACATTGTCGTCTCTAAATCACATAATATGCCTGTTAAAATCCACCGAAGTATAATTCACCACTTATTCTATTTGATCCACAAGTATGACTCTCAATATTATTTATTTAATTTACCGACTATTATTTTTAATATCATACATCTTCCAATACTCCACCAATCCATACTAATTATATTGCGAACTGCTATCACAATCCAACTCCTCAATATTTCAACTATCACCATTTATAGATCAATTTCATAATGACTAATCCCCATCAACACTAGTATTCATGTAATCTCCAATCAAGTTGGGTTCTAGCTCCAATCTACATTCTATACTAATATGTTCCTTCCAAACTGTCTTCCAAATAGTCATTCCCCTAATCAAAGAATATTTTATTAAAAGTATTTATTATGGTGGATTACTGTACTAGGGCGACAAAGGATCATGGATAACAATATCAAGGAGGTATGAACAACAGGTATAACTAATAGCCTAACGTCAACATCATCCTTTTATATAAATAGCAATGCAATTTATAAAATATTGTAAAACATTTATAAATCATGGGATCAACATGCGTCAAGGAGACTTGCCTCGGTCACAGCGAGGATGTCGAACTCTTGAAGTCTAGCGGCGGGGTCGGCGGACTCGGCGGGATCGTCGGCTACGCGCAAACCGGAGCAACAAATAAATACAAGAAAATAAATAAAATCCAAAAATTACAAAAGTAGTACTGGCAGGTATGTATTGATTTTAGATGAATTTAGGAATTTGAACGGAGTCAATCAGAGTTCGGACGGAAAAGATATGAGCTTCCGAAGTTCAAAAATCCTGAAAAATCGAAAACGAGAGAATATTCCAGGAATATTCATTTTCCTATTTTTCTGATTTTTGGGATGGGCTTGGGTCAATGGCAAGTGGGCCCATGGTTTCATAGAGGGGAGGAGGCTTCTTCTCCAAGCCTCATGGCCATGGCCATGGGAGGAGTGAAGGAGCTTGGAGGGGGCCGGGCGCGAGGGGGCGCGGCAGGCACGCATTGGGCCAGGCGGCGGCCGGCTGGACGCACGCACGGGCACACTCCAAAAACAGAGAACCCATTTTTTTTTCCAAAAATCCGAATTTTCGCACAAATTCGCATGAAACTTGGCAAAATAAATTGATGGATCATCTAGAGGACATCCTAAGGGACCTATAGGAGCAAGGAATTGGATCAAAACTCACCGGAGATGACGAATTTGGCAAAAAATGGAGCTCCGGCTGAACCGACAAAAACTCGAAATTCATCTTCAATTCTTGATGGAACCTAAAATCGATTGAAAGATTAGACTCTAGACTCCCCCACGGTTACAAGGAAACAACCGGAGTTGAAAATGACCCACCGGAGGGGAGGAACAAGGATGAACACGAAGAACACCCGAAAATATGACCCAGCGTCGGTTTTTCTCGATCTACCGGATGAACGAGGTGGAGAGGCTATGAGTGAGTGCTACCACCGGAAAGAGGACGTCCACACGGAAATTTGAGAGGTGAAAGCACGTCGTTTGGAGTTGAAATGGCCGAGTAAATGACAATTATGTGCATTTCGGTTTTTGGCCGTTTGTTCAAATTCCGGCGAGATCCCGGGCTATTGATGGTGGGGAATGGGGAGAGGACGTCGCTACGGATCCAACGGACCCAGCGGTTCGTAATTTGGAGGTGTGATGGAGGAGTTATGAAGGGATTAAAGAGGAGATAGCCATGGATGAAGCTTGAAGCTCCGCCTCTGTACAATGCCATCCCAAGGTAGAAGAAAGGTACTGTAGCACCACGTGGCACTCCGTGATTGGCCGAGAATTACGTAAATGAACCGCCCTAGGGAAAAATTAGGAAAAATGGTCTAAAAATTCTGAAAAAAATTCCTAGAACCATTTTGGAATATTTAGAACCCAATAAAATTGTTTTCGCGGAATTTGAATGAAATTTGTGGATTTGAATATTCTGGAGCTAATAGTGGGCATTAAACAAAAGCCGCGCGAGATAAAATAGGGGCGGAGTTCCAAAAATCTTGGGAATCATTCCAAAAATCATTTTGGAATATTTGGGACCTAATTGATGTGATTTTGGGATTTTTGGGGCTTTTTCGGACTCGGGTGAAATTTTGGGTACCAGCGGGAACCGAGAAATTCGATTTTTCGAATAGAAGGGAATTGAATACCGATTTTGGATGGGAAAGGATGCCAGGTTAACATAAACACCAAGGAAACTCCAAATTTATAATTTAATTAATTTAAATTAGCTTTTCCCAGAAAGCCGAAAACGAGGACGTTACACCCAAGCCGGCGTCTTCCTCTTCCTACTCGGCTTCCCCTCCTTCTCCTTCATCCTCCTTGAAGGTAAGGTCACATCTTGGAGTTGGGTCCTTAGTTCTTGGGTTCTAGGGCGTCCATGGGAGTAGATTTGGGGCTTGTTCTTGTAGTTTGAGGTTGGGGGTAACTTTGGGAGTGTTAGGGTTTATAGTGTGTGGTTGGGTTTTGGAGTTGGATTAGGCAATGTTGGGTGTAGGGTGAGAGATCAGGGGTAGATGAGGTCGTTCTAAGCATTGGATTGGGTTTTGGTTGGGGTTCTTAGATGTGAGCATCTTTTCCTCGCGTTTGGGCTAGCTCGGAGCTTCCCCGGCTTTGCCAAGTGTAGGAAAGTTGTAGATCGGGCCTTCGCGAAGTAGTAGGGCTTAGGAGCACTCCAATGTCGCTCGTCGATTTCCAAGTCCTGGGTCGTCCGGAGTGTTCGGATGAATTATCCGGAATATCCGGATGATCCGAACTGTCCGGATATTAAACCCGGACTGTCCGGGTTGATTGATCTGCGGTTCGCGCAGTACTCACCGGTTGAGTTGTTTTGCGGCGGGGGTTTGCATTTGTATTTCCTCTTCATTCGCATTGCATCGCATGCATCTTGATTATGCATTGTACTCGTGTAGAGAACGAGGCCGCGGTGATTGACATGACCATGGTTGAGGGGATTTGCCGACGTGCAACTTGTCGTCGATACGCAAGCAGAAGCATCAGGCAAGCACCTAAGCATATTCAACCCTATTTGTAATTCTATTTTGGAGAATAAATTGCTTATTGGATGTTTAAGTATGCATTAGGAGTCGATTTGGGGATTTGAAAGTAGAACCTAATTGCTGCATTTACATCCATTGGAACTTGCTTAACACACCTCCTTGGAGTTAGTATGTCGGGACCCCGAATTTGCAAATCCGGACCCTCTGTGTATTCAGCACTAGTCCAGGAACGCGCTAGTGCACACAGTCTTAACATCGGTAAATACCACAATCATACCAATCGATATTATCAAGGTACTTTATTTAAATAACCAAACAGGTTACTTGACCTTATGGTCAAGTTACAAATATATGCCTCGCAAGGCGAGACTTTATTAAAAGAGAAATAATAGCAATGAAAATCAAATAACCCGTGGCGCCATCCAAGATACCACAGTAACCGACCGGGCTCGCATCCCTAAGTAGACGGGTCCTCTTGGAATTCCTCCTCCGAAGCTGGCGTAGTCTCCTCTTCAACTGGTATTGTGTTGAGGCAAGGGTGAGTACTTGGTACTCAGCAAGTCATGCACAGAATGCAAGCTAATATACTATATGCATGGCTTGGTACAAAGGAATAGCTCAAGGTATATTTGCCGTAAACAGCATTTGAAAAGTAATATAAGTAGATTCGAAAGCAGTAGAAATAAGTAAAGCATAAATAACTTTTCAAGAAGTTTAATAAACATTTTCCCCATCCTAAACCACATTTCCATCATCTTCATTATTAAACCAAACCAACCTTTCAAATCCAAGTTATTTTCAGAAAATCTACCCCTTGACTGTAATTCCCGAGCATTGTCCAGTACCGTGGACTCGGCTATTTAAATAGATTCTAAACTCTGCAGAGGTTATGCACTTTACCCACAAGATACAGTCAAACACCACAAAGGCGAGTTCCCGTAACAAAGCCTTTCGGAAGCCTCAAACAACACAGGTGGTCCTCTCCGGTTCGTGCTCTACACCATCCCTTCCCTTAGCCAAGGCGAAGTATGGGACCAACACACCGTTAGATGGGTATCTGGCCACGACCACGATCGCTCCCCGTACAATCACACAAACGGTGTAATTGACACCCTGAGGCTCCACAAGTGAGTCCTTAGCGACTTAGTCAACTAGGGCCGTCCCATTCCAGCCATGTGGTTGCAAGTATGACCCAGTTCAAAGGCTTGCAAGGTTAAGTCCTTAGAGTGACCAGGGCAAGACTATCCGAAGAACCAAATCAACATCCCCGATGCCACAACTGGCCCACCTGATTACTCTTGCCACATGCCCTGGCCGAAATCGTTTATCAAACCCCGCTTGATTACCATGCACCACGTGCCATCAACATCACATGATACTTTTCCCAAAACAGGTTCAATATATCATTAAGTCAATATTAACATTTGATTGTCCAAAATCATGTCATGAGCACGTAGCAGGTCTAAGCAGTATACTACAACGGTCTAAAACCCATGTTGGCAATTTAATAATGTCCAACTAGTAAACCACAACTAGGGTGACAAGGGTCATGGCACATACTTAAATAATCAAGGTGTCATACAGCAAATTGGTACTTATCTAACCCCCATGTTTAAAGTATTTTTCTAATTGAACTAGCATGCAATAGTTTAAATCAAAATAGATTTCGAAATAGGATCAACATGGTCAAAGCACAACTTGCCTTCAAAAAGTACTTGCTCTTGGTCTTGAGTTGGATCCTGAGTCAATACTTCTCCTTCGAATCCTTCCGGCACTTCAACGTCTACTCGTAAAGCGTGCAAATAGCAAATACACAAATAAACAATAGGCAAAAACATCCCAAAACTCCAAATAAAATCCATAAACAGAGAGAACATAATTTTCTGGATTTTTAGAAACTGGAATCGTCAAATTTGGAGTTAAGACGCAAAAGTTATGATTATTTAAAGTTTAAATAATCAATTAAATAATATTACAGAGAAAAACTTTAGTCCAAAAATTAAATAAAATTCATATTTAGGTAGATCTCAATTTTATACAAATTTAGAAATTTGAATCACTCAAATCGGAGTTGAAACGCAAAAGTTATAAGCGTTTGAAGTTTGAATCTAAATTTGAATCAATATTTCGAATTAATAAATCATTTTCTTTTTCGGAAATTAATTATTGCGTCAGCATGGACACGTGTCAGCTCCTGATTGGCTGGCTGACGTCAGCCGGCTCATGGGCTCAGCTCACGGCGCGGTTCGGTCCACGGCTCCACGTGAGACCAAGCGGTGGGACCCACTGTCGGTCACAGGTCTCACGCAAACGCGGTATCGTGTGGGCCCTCGACATGCGGGGCCCGCGTGTCGAGACACATGCTCACACGCAGCGTCTGGCGGACGCGTCGGTCCATCTCCCCGACACGTGGCGCAATCGCGGCCGTTGGTTTGAAAATCAACGGCGCGGATTGGATCCAGGGTTAACACGTTAAAACTACTCGATGATCGTGGGCCGTTCGATCTAGATCGGACGGTCCAGATCTAATCCTATAATAACACTACTACGGCACGTGGCAATTGTGAACCGTTGGATCTTGATCCAACGGTCCAGATCTAATCGGGTTTGGAACACGTGAACTCACCTCAACCGTCCGATCTGGATCTGACGGTTCACCGAGCTCGCGAAGTCCGATGGATAACGCAGCGAGGCTTGGGCACCGGAGACGGGGACGATGACCAAGAGCGCGGCGCTACGGGGCTCCTCCGGCGACGTGCGTGGTCACGTTCGAGTCGCCTTGGCTCGGGGATCCCGGTTCTGGCCTCCTTCTCCTCGGGCGACGGCGGACGGCGGCGGAAGGTGAGAAAAACCACCACAATACCCTAAGCCACTACGGCGAGCAATCCCGAGCAAGCGGCTGCTAGGGTTTAGCAAGCTAAGGCAAAAAGTAGCGCCAAGGTCACGGCGGTCCTCGGTGCGATCCGGGCATTAAATAGCCCTGGGGCGTGCTCGGCGGAGCCCTAGTCGATTCTGGCAAGACTTCGGCGGCGGAGTCCGGCTCGGACTCGGCGGGAAGAAGGCGGCACGAACCGTCCACGTGTCCAGATCAGCGGCCCGATCGGACCGGTGCGAGCAGGTTCGGTCGGACACGGCTCAACCGTGCAGGCGGATCTCACCGTGGGATCTTGAGCCGACGGTCGGGATGGATTGGGGTTAGGCGTGGGTTCGGTCGAGTCACGTGGCTCGGTCGGACTCGAACTCGAGTCGACTCGGGCTCGATCGGATGAACAAGATACTTGACCCGAGTTGATTTTCCAGCGATTTAATATTTAAAATAATTCCCGATAATTCATTTAATTCATTAAAAATAGCAAATGACTCCAAAAATTCCAGAAAAATTCTGGAAAATATTTTGGATCATTTTGGACTCAAATAAAGTATTTCCAACAAAATTTTATTTACAAAATTAAATTCTTTAATTATTTCAAAATGGAATAAATTCAAATAAATTCCAAATAAATCCAAATAAATTCCAGAAAATTCCAAAAATTCACCAAAGTGCCAATTCACACATGAATTTAAGAGAAGCGAAATTTTGGGGTGTTGCAAACCTCCCCCTTAATAGAATCTAGTCCCGAGATTCAGGCTCACCTCTGAGAATAGGTTTGGAAACTCTTTCTTCAAATCCTCTTCGCTCCCAAGTCGCTTCGCTTTCTTCATGGTTGCTCCATCGAACTCTACTGAAACGGGTTGACTTGTTTCTAGTTTCTCGATCCATTGTGTCCAGAATCCTCACGGGATACTCCTTATAAGTCAAATCCTCTTGCAACTCAATTGACTCTAGCGGTGTCTGTTCCTCAGGAACTCGGAGACACTTCTTTAACTGGGACACATGGAATACATCATGTACTCCTGCTAACAACTGTGGCAACTCCAGCTGATAAGCAACTTCGCCTCTGCGACTCAAAATCTTAAATGGTCCAACATAACGGGGTGCAAGTTTCCCTTTGGCATGGAACCTCTTAACTCCCCTGGGAGGCGTAACTCTGAGGTATACAAAGTCTTCTGGTTCAAAACTCAAATCTCGGCGACGATTGTCAGCATAACTCTTCTGCCGAGATTGGGCGATCTTCAACCTTTCCCTAATCATGGCGATCTGCTCCTCAGCCTCTTGAAGAATATCAGGCCCAAAGACACGGCGCTCGCCGGTCTCATTCCAATTCAATGGCGTCAGGCGAAGTCGACCATCTGATTGCCTCAAAAGGTGACATTTGTAAACTAGCCTGATAACTATTGTTGTAATCAACTCGGCATACGGCAAACTCTTATCCCAAGAGGTAGCATAAGCTAATGCACAAGCTCTCAACATATCCTCCGAATCTGGTTGACTCTTTCGGTCTGTCCATCCGTCTGTGGATGATAAGTCAGATCTTGAAGGTCAAAGCGGGTTCCCATGGCTTCATGCAACTTATTCCGAACCTTGAGGTAAATTGGGTACCTCTGTCCAATACGATCCTCTTTGGCACTCGTGCAAAGCAGACAATCGATCATGTACAATTACGCTAATTTATCTCCCGAGTAAGTGGTCTTCACGGGATAAAATGGGCTACTTTAGTCAAGCGATCCACTATAACCCATATGGAGTCATAACCTCCTTGAGTCTTCGACAAACCGGTAATGAAATCCATTCCGATTTCCTCCCACTTCCACTCGGGTACTTTCGGTAATTTGTAGCAATCCTGCTGGTCTCGATGCATTGCCTTGACTCTCTGGCATACGTCGCACAATGCAACATGCTCGGCAACTTCACGTTTCATACTCGGCCACGAATCTCTCCTTGAGATCCTGATACATCTTGGCGCTTCGAGGATGAATTGAGTACTTGGAGTCATGGGCTTCCTCGAATCGATTGCTTTAACTCCTTTTTGTTAGGCACACAAATGCGATCCTTCATCCACAACGTGCCTTGCTCATCCAACTTGAAGTCCTCTGCCTTGCCTTCCTCCTTGATGGACTTAATCCTGCGGATCTTGTCATCATCCTTCTGTCCTTCTCGGATCTGATCCTCTAGGGTAGGCTTTACTTCTAATGCGGCCAAGAATCCGCTAGGTACTACCTCAATCTTCATTTTCTGAAAATCCTCGCATAACTCGTCCTGACTTGTGGCTAGCAACGTACTCACGGTATGGTTTTTCCGACTCAGAGCGTCGGCTACTACGTTGGCCTTCCCAGGATGGTAATGGATTCCAACATTGTAGTCCTTGATTAACTCTAACCATCTCCTCTGCCTCATATTCAGATCCGACTGGGTGAATATGTACTTAAGGCTCTTATGATCCGTATACACTTCACATCTGTTTCCAATCAGATAGTGACGCCATATCTTCAAGGCATGCACTACGGCAGCTAACTCTAGGTCATGTGTCGGATAATTTTCCTCATGCGGACTCAACTGCCTTGATGCATAAGCAACGACCTTTCCATTCTGCATCAGCACACATCCAAGTCCTTGGCGCGATGCGTCACCATAAATATCGAAGCTTTGAGCAACATCCGGTAGAACTAACACCGGTGCTGACGTCAATCGCTTCTTCAGCTCCTGAAATCCTTTCTCACATTCTGGCGTCCATGCAAACTTCTTTTCCTTCTTCAGGCTTGCGTAAGAGGTTTCGCAATTGTCGAGAAGCCTTCGATGAAGCGGCGGTAGTATCCTGCCATTCCAAGGAAACTCCGAATCTGGGTCACAGTCTTCGGCTGCTCCCAATGTAACACAGCTTCTACTTTACTTGGATCTACGGCGACTCCCTCTGCGGTCATTACATGTCCAAGAAACTCCACCTTGTCCTTCCAAAAATCACACTTGCTGAACTTGGCGAAAAGTTGCTGTTCCCTCAGCTTTTCCAAAACTCGCCCTAAGTGTTCGGCATGTTCGCTCTCTGTCTTGGAGTAGATTAGGATATCGTCTATGAACACGACGACAAACTTGTCCAAATATTCCATGAACACCTTATTCATCATATTCATGAAATATCTTTGGCGCATTAAATCGACCCAAAGGACATAATCAGTAAACTCGTAATGTCCATATCTTGGCGAGAATGCGATCTTGAATATCTTCTGATCGGATCTTCAACTGATGGTATCCTGATCTCAGATCAATCTTGGAGAAAACTCCGGCTCCTCTCAACTGATCAAACAAATCATCAATCCTGGGTAGCGGATACTTATTCTTCACGGTGACTTCATTGAGTGCACGGTAGTCAATGCACATCCTGAAACTCCCGTCCTTTTTCTTGACAAACAAAAGCGGGTGCTCCCCACGGCGAACTCGGTCTGATAAATCCTTTCTCCATTAACTCTTCTAGCTGTTTCTTCATCTCTACCAACTCCTCGGTAGACATCCGATAGGGTCTCTTTGCTATCGGTCTTGTGCCGTACAAGCTCTATCACAAACTCTATGTCCCTGTTTGGCGGCATACCCGGGTAGATCTTCGGGAAAAACATCGGGTACTCATTCACCATCGACATCCTCTATGCCGATTGCCCTGCATCGTTAACCATCAACTGCCCATCTCTAACTGCAGTGGCTAGAAATTCCACTTTCTTCCCACACGGGCTCTCAACTGAGATAGTCCTTCGTCCACAATCCAATACAGCCTTGTGCTTGGATAACCAATCCATTCCCAATATAACGTCTAGGGTCTGGGTCTCCAAAATTATAAGGTTTGCTAGGAATTCTATTCCACCTATTAGTATTCTCACCCCGGAACATCCTACTTTCGTTCGGAGTTCGGAACCAGGGGTTTGAACTAAAAGCATGCATCTACTGAGTCTGAGCAGCAAGAAATGCTCCAAAATTTTGCATATCAACTGGCGGTGCTGGCGCTCCATCATTGGGGTTTTCTGCTGGGCGAGATCCACTCCCATTGCTTCCAAAGTTCCCACGGGTGTTCACCATCTGTCGATTTGCTCTAGGTTTAGAGATGAGAGGGAAACAAGAATAGACAAGTAATATGGAACTTATGCGGGGCGACAGGTGTAGCCTTAAGGTCCAACTTTATTATTAGTAACTTGGTATGGCTGCTTACAATGCCTAAGGGCCTTGCAACACATACTGCACACTCAGCAAACAAAGCAAATCCAAATCGAACTAACTCTGGAGTCTAACGCCTAAGGGTGACTCTTTATTCTATGACGCGACTCGGCGAAGGAGTCTCACTAAAGAACCTATGCTCACTCATCGAGAAAACCTCCATCTGTCACAAGAGTGCTTTACGTAAGAACTCGGAATTTTTAAATTGTGACAAGGTAAGGGAAAATTTCAGCAAGAGACAAGAAAAGAGAGAAGGGGATAAGTCGAGATGTCATTTCTTATCTTGACAAATTTTTAGCTTTAGAAAATAGGTTTTATCCTCACTACGACCATTCTAGCTAGGGTTGAGCCTACAGTCAACCTGGCTCTGATACCACCTCTGTCGGGACCCCGAATTTGCAAATCCGGACCCTCTGTGTATTCAGCACTAGTCCAGGAACGCGCTAGTGCACACAGTCTTAACATCGGTAAATACCACAATCATACCAATCGATATTATCAAGGTACTTTATTTAAATAACCAAACAGGTTACTTGACCTTATGGTCAAGTTACAAATATATGCCTCGCAAGGCGAGACTTTATTAAAAGAGAAATAATAGCAGCGGAAAATCAAATAACTTCGTGGCGCCATCCAGTATACCACAGGCAACTGACTGGGCTCGCATCCCTAAGTAGACGGGTCCTCTTGGAATTCCTCCTCCGAAGCTGGCGTAGTCTCCTCTTCAACTGGTATTGTGTTGAGGCAAGGGTGAGTACTTGGTACTCGAAGTCATGCATGTAATGCAAGCTAATATACTATATGCATGGCTTGGTACAAAGGAATAGCTCAAGGTATATTTGCCGTAAACAGCATTTGAAAAGTAATATAAGTAGATTCGAAAGCAGTAGAAATAAGTAAAGCATAAATAACTTTTCAAGAAGTTTAATAAACATTTTCCCCATCCTAAACCACATTTCCATCATCTTCATTATTAAACCAAACCAACCTTTCAAATCCAAGTTATTTTCAGAAAATCTAACCCTTATTTGTAATTCCGAGCATTGTCGATCACAGTGGACTCGGCTATTTAAATAGATTCTAAACTCTGCGAGAGGTTATGCACTTTACCCACAAGATACAATCAAACACCACAAAGGCGAGTTCCCGTAACAAAGTCTTTCGGAAGCCTCAAACAACACAGGTGGTCCTCTCCGGTTCGTGCTCTACACCATCCCTTCCCTTAGCCAAGGCGAAGTATGGGACCAACACATCGTTAGATGGGTATCTGGCCCACGACCACGATCGCTCCCCGCACAATCACACAAACGGTGTAATTGACACCCTGAGGCTCCACAAGTGAGTCCTTAGCGACTTAGTCAACTAGGGCCGTCCCATTCCAGCCATGTGGTTGCAAGTATGACCCAGTTCAAAGGCTTGCAAGGTTAAGTCCTTAGAGTGACCAGGGCAAGACTATCCAGAAAGAACCAAATCAACATCCCCGATGCCACAACCGCCCACTGATTACTCTTGCCACATGCCCCGGTCGAAATCGTTTATCAAACCCCGCTTGATTACCATGCACCACGTGCCATCAACATCACATGATACTTTTCCCAAAACAGGTTCAATATATCATTAAGTCAATATTAACATTTGATTGTCCAAAATCATGTCATGAGCACGTAGCAGGTCTAAGCAGTATACTACAACGGTCTAAAACCCATGTTGGCAATTTAATAATGTCCAACTAGTAAACCACAACTAGGGTGACAAGGGTCATGGCACATACTTAAATAATCAAGGTGTCATACAGCAAATTGGTACTTATCTAACCCCCATGTTTAAAGTATTTTTCTAATTGAACTAGCATGCAATAGTTTAAATCAAAATAGATTTCGAAATAGGATCAACATGGTCAAAGCACAACTTGCCTTCAAAAAGTACTTGCTCTTGGTCTTGAGTTGGATCCTGAGTCAATACTTCTCCTTCGAATCCTTCCGGCACTTCAACGTCTACTCGTAAAGCGTGCAAATAGCAAATACACAAATAAACAATAGGCAAAAACATCCCAAAACTCCAAATAAAATCCATAAACAGAGAGAACATAATTTTCTGGATTTTTAGAAACTGAAATCGTCAAATTTGGAGTTAAGACGCAAAAGTTATGATTATTTAAAGTTTAAATAATCAATTAAATAATATTACAGAGAAAAACTTTAGTCTAAAAATTAAATAAAATTCATATTTAGGTAGATCTCAATTTTATACAAATTTAGAAATTTGAATCACTCAAATCGGAGTTGAAACGCAAAAGTTATAAGCGTTTGAAGTTTGAATCTAAATTTGAATCAATATTTCGAATTAATAAATCATTTTCTTTTTCGGAAATTAATTATTGCGTCAGCATGGACACGTGTCAGCTCCTGATTGGCTGGCTGACGTCAGCCGGCTCATGGGCTCAGCTCACGGCGCGGTTCGGTCCACGGCTCCACGTGAGACCGACAGGTGGGACCCACCTGTCAGTGCAGGGTCTCACGCAAACGCGGCTGTCGTGTGGGCCCTCTGACATGCGGGGCCCGCGTGTCAGGGACACACGCTCACACGCCAGCGTCTGGCTGACCGCGTCGGTCCATCTCCCCGACACGTGGCGCAATCGCGGCCGTTGGTTTGAAAATCAACGGCGCGGATTGGATCCAGGGTTAACACGTTAAAACTACTCGATGATCGTGGGCCGTTCGATCTAGATCGGACGGTCCAGATCTAATCCTATAATAACACTACTACGGCACGTGGCAATTGTGAACCGTTGGATCTTGATCCAACGGTCCAGATCTAATCGGGTTTGGAACACGTGAACTCACCTCAACCGTCCGATTCGATCTCGGCGGTTCACCGAGCTCGCGAAGTCCGGCGATGGCACGGCGAGGCTTGGGCACCGGAGGCAGGGACGATGACCAAGAGCGGCGCTACGGGCTCCTCCGGCGACGCGTCGCGTGGTCACGTTCGAAGTCGCCTTGGCTCGAGATCCGGTTACGGCCTCCTTCTCCTCGAGCGGCGGCGGACGGCGGCGGGAGGTGAGAAAAACCACCACAATACCCTAAGCCACTACGGCGAGCAATCCCGAGCAAGCGGCGGCTGCTAGGGTTTAGCAAGCTAAGGCAAAAAGTAGCGCAAGGTCACGGCGGTCCTCGGGGTGCGATCCGGGCATTAAATAGCCCTGGGAGGCGTGCTCAGGGCGGAGCCCTAGTCGGATTCTGGCCAGACTTCGCGGCGGAGTCCGGCTCGGACTCGGCGGGGAAGACGGCACGAGAACCGTCCACGTGTCCAGATCAGCGGCCCCGATCGGACCGGTGCGAACGGGTTCGGGTCGGACACGGCTCAACCGGTACGGGCGGATCTCAGCCGTTGGATCTTGATCCAACGGTTGGGATTGATTAGGTTTAGGCGTGGGTTCGGTCGAGTCACGTGGCTCGGGTCGGACTCGAACTCGAGTCTGACTCGGGCTCGGTCGGATGAACAGTACTTGACCCGAGTTGATTTTCCAGCGATTTAATATTTAAAATAATTCCCAGTAATTCATTTAATTCATTAAAAATAGCAAATGACTCAGAAAAATTCCAGAAAAATTCTGGAAAATATTTTGGATCATTTTGGACTCAAATAAAGTATTTCCAACAAAATTTTATTTGCAAAATTAAATTCTTTAATTATTTCAAAATGGAATAAATTCAAATAAATTCCAAATAAATCCAAATAAATTCCAGAAAATTCCAAAAATTCACCAAAGTGCCAAATCACACATGAATTTAAGAGAAGCAAAATTTTGGGGTGTTACATAGTATATGGGTAAATATATTGTGTCCATGCTTAGTTTGCTCAGAAGTCGGGTATGGGCCAAGTGATGGATGGTTCCATCGCTTGAGATCGTTCCATTTTACAAACATTTGGTTGCAATGGCAACTATTATGGTTATGAGTATAAATGGAATATGAAATGGGACCGGGCGAGAGAGTTGGATCACTTGGGTGTGGAGACCCAAGTGTGGTCACTACTACAGAATGATACATCACTATCGCTTCATCTGTGTCGGTTCCAAATTTTTGACTAAAAAACCGATTGTGATATGTGTATGTCATTTGTAAATGTGGTTGACATGTTATCACAATCGGTTCTTTCTAAGAACCGATTGTGATGAGTGTCCTCATCACAATCGGTTCTTAGAAAGAACCAATTGTGATGAGGGAACAGGTTATCACAATCGTTTCTATCTAGGAACCGATTGTGATAATGATACTTATCACAATCGGTTCTGAAAAAGAACCGATTGTGATGAGGGAACGGATTATCACAATCGGTTCTTTCTCAGAACCGATTGTGATGAGGACACTTATCACAATCGGTTCTTTCTCAGAACCGATTGTGATGAGTGATGAGCCTCGCTTGGTTTTATATCCACTCGGGATGAACTTTCCTCTGTTGGTGTTCTAGAGCAAAAAAAAAAAAAACCCGTCGCCATCCCGAAAAACAGAACATACTCTTGTTGAAACTTAGTGTTGTATTGTAAATAAAGTGTTGTATTGTAAATAAAGTGTTGTATTTTTAGTTGATACCGTTTTCGGAGTATAAAAATAGTACCAATTGCAATAAGAATTTTAGCGACTGTTAAGTTGAATTTCATAAAAAATATATAATCGGTTCTACAGTTGAATTTATTATGGAGGATTATATATGTGTTGAAAAAACACATCAAAAATATATAATCGGTTCTACAGTTGAATTTCATAAAAAATATATAATCGATTCTATTGGAGAATTGCTACAAAAATATCCTCCATGGATTATATATTTTGCTGTAAAAATCGGTTCTATTGGTCTTGTTGGCTTATGCTTTATATATGTGTTGCCATCCTTAATTCAGATAGCAACATTTTGAAGTGTAAGAACGAATGTAATCTATAACAGAGACCGATCATAGCAACATTAGTATCGGTTTCTATTGAATCGATTGTAATGGTAGTAGATTACTATCGGTTTCCATATTGAACCGACTGCAATTCTCGTCAACATTGGTATCGGTTTCAAAATGAACCGATTGTAATTGCAGTGAACATTGCTATCGGTTTCCATATTGAACCGATTGTAATGGTGCTGAACATTAGTATCGGTTTCTTAGATTGAACCGATCGTAATACTGGTAATATTACTATCGGTTCAGATGTAAACCGATTGAGATGTCCGTCCCGACCTTGACCCCTCAGTCCTCAGTCTCGACCTTGACCTCCTCAGTCCTCAGTCCTCACTACGCTCCCCTTGCTCCTATCGCCGCCCGCGTAGCCTCCCCCGCAGCCTCCCACCGCAACCTCCCTCGCAGCCTCCCCTGCAGTCCCTCCCCCCCTCCCCCCCCGCCCCCCCGTGCCTTCCCCTCCCCCGCAGCCTCCCCCCGCGCCTCCCTCTCCTCTGAACAACTATTTAGATTTTAGGTTTTTAGAGCTTGTGGTTTGTTTCATCTTTGCAAGATTTGGGTCTTCGCAGTGTGCAGGCTTCGGCGGAGGCGAGGCATTTAATGGTAAGGTTTCGTTGGCCCTTCCTTTCATCCAACGTTGCATTTGCCTGCGTGTGGTTAAAGATGTTTTGTGTAGTGATGTCTGTCTTGGTCTGTGCTTTTGGTTGGCCGTTCTTGGTTCGGTCTTCGTGGTGGAAGAAGGCAGTTGAGCCATGGCCCGTGGAGACGCTATGATCGGTGGCTGGTGCACTGTCCCTGTTCATGTTGCTTGATTGGTTTGTGTATGCTTCTCAGGTAATCCTTGGTTTGTCCTTTAATTCTCTCATTTTCCTCGGTTTGGTGGCATTGAACTGCGAATTTGGTGGTGTTTTGGGTTGTTAGGTTTTTATTTTGTTGGTTGTGCATTGTCTGAAGTACAGAATTTTTGATATATTGATTGTGTAGTATTTGATATATGTTGATATATGTTGATTATGGGTGCATTGTCTGCGAATTCATATCGAAAGCAGAAATGCTTCTAGTATTGTATGCAGAAAGCAGAAATTCTTCTAGTATTCGTATCGAAAGCAGAAATATGCAATTCCATGTGTATCCAATCCACAGAATATCATTAATGAGAAGTCCAATAAAAAAATATCGAAATGTCATGACAATATTAGCGGATGAGGAACATGGTAAAATCATAGCTCTCATTAGTCCCATTCATATCAGCAGTTTAGTATTTCTAGAATGATTGAGTAAAATGATAATCAATCTGTTTCCTTGCAAGATAAATTGGATATTTATATGATATCTAAAACTTGAAGAATAAACACTTAAATACAGCAAACATCAACTAAAAGATAAAATTTAAGTAATCAAAGATAGTATGAGGTCAAAGTGTGCTCAGGTTCAGGAAAAGAAAATTAGTTAAGCATCATAACAGGCTCCAGCAGAAACTGGATAAATATATGGACTTGAATGGGGGTATGCCCAAAAGAATGGGGGAATTCATATTAGTCAAACCCTTGAAACTTGTATCCACTCATCCACATAATATAAACAGTATGTATGGTAACCTCACATATTGTATAAATTTGGAAAATGTGCAGTAAATGGCCATATAGTTTTGAGTGCTATACATTGGGTAAGATAAGCTTATGAGTTATGATCCCACTTAAAGATCAGACATAAATACAATACCATATACTAGTTCTTCTAAGGGTAGGATATGATCATACAAACCTGAAATTCTCACGATCATCCAATATCAACACAACTTCATAAGCTTCGTGAATTTTTTCACTGGATTGACAAGGTGGCATAGCTAGGATAGAATCGTCCATATATACAGTATCATTGTGTAGTCAATTTGGACTTGTCCAGACAAATGATAGCCCTTTTATATTTGTTTTGATTGTTTCAGTTGAAATCCTTGCTCACTTATGCTGTACTTTTCTTACTAGTAAAACTCCAATAATCTTTCACAATCAACATTTACTTTCTAAATGAAGATTGACCTTCTGGGGACCATGTTATTAACCACCGCAATTTCTTATTTAGGAATCTACCTTATATGTAACTGCCAACTAATGAATTTCTGCAATGTTAGAAATGTTTTTGATTCATGTTTGATAGTTGAACAGTCCATAGTGTATAGATACCAAGGATAATTGGGTCAGTAATGGACCCAATACTGATGAAACTATTGATTTTCCATCTCTACTAGAATATTGAAATGTTTGCTAATTATGCCATTTGCTAGTTTGAAATCTGAATACTGTACCATTGCACATATGCTAAGTCATTTTACATATGCTAGGTTGCACATATACTGTACCATTGCTAGTTTGAAATCTGAAATGTTTGCTAATTATGCCATTTGCTAGTTTGAAATCTAAATACTGAATGCCATATGCTTGGATGTTTATGTGATATTGTGTTAGAAGTGTGATGTATGCTCTTTGATGGTCATATTTGTGAATGTTATGTGTCATATTGTGAATGCTTTGTGAATGAATGAATGTGATATATTCAGTTGTTTTTGTAAAATGAACAGTAACGTTATTACAATCGGTTCCCACAAAGAACCGATTGTGATAATCGCCTCATCACAATCGGTTCTTTGTGGGAACCGATTGTGATAATCGCCTCATCACAATCGGTTCCAATAAAGAACCGATTGTGATGAGGCGATTATCACAATCGGTTCCCACAAAGAACCGATTGTGATGACTAAGTATTACTATCGCGCGGGAACCGACTGTGATAGAGCTTCCTCATCACTGTCGTTGGACTTTCTATCGTCACCAAAACCGACTGTGATGATGAAAAAAAACCGATTGTGATGTATATTTTTGTAGTAGTGGGTAGTCTCGCCTGTGTCAGTTAAGGACCGATCCGATGATTGCCTGTGACCGAGCACCACTTTGTTGATCGCATGCCGGAAATGGGCCGGTAAAGCTTTTCTTTCACCGCATGCCGTTCGATGGGGCATACACCTCATGCGGTTGGGCGTGGTCGAGGGCGAGGCTTAGGCTGACTCTCGAGGGCCAAGCCGGGCTTGGGCCGCTCGAGGGGGTGCTAGGTGCTCGGACCGCATGAAGATGTCTCCAACGGATTGGTATGGATGGGAGGAAGGTTAACACGAGGTTCTTTGTGGCACGTGTCGTGCGGTCAATGTTTCCCTGCAGGGTTAATTAAGCGATTCGAATTGCCGTGCTCTCGGATATGAGCACGCTTGGTTATCTGACACTTCACGTAGTAACAACTTGAACTGAAGTTCGCCTTTGGGCTTGAGCTCGAAAATGTTATGAGATCACTCGCTCTGTAAATGCTGAATGTTGAACTCCACTCTAGAAGTAGGTGCTGTTACAACTGCTTTAAATTGTGAATTGAATAGAGATGTTAATTAATCAACAAAGTTAAGATTTCCGCACTTTTAACTTCAGCTGAATTCTTTGCTACTTCCAAATGCATACCCTTTTCAAGTTGGTCATATATGGACCACGGATAAGTCTTGCGAGTACCTTTTGTACAAAGGCTTCTGCTTTGTGGTTTTCAGGTGAGGATCTGGATGGATGTGAGTTCTGCCCGTACTGCCTCTCGGTGACCGGGCGGGGCACTGAGTAGAGGCTACCCACGCCGTCGTACACGCCCGGGGGTGTTCAGAGGCAGAACACTTCCGGAGTTGCTTTACTTTTGGGTTTAGCTTGGCAGTTGTATGTCCTTTTGTTGTATAGATAGTTTCAAACTATGTATTTTCTGTCTTTGGATACTCGGTCTCTGTTGTAGTGAACACTTGGTGTATGTTGCTAACCGCCTCGTGCTTGTGTCCTTGTTTCTTCCTCTGTTGGCCTTCGTTCCCTGTTGTTGTTGGTGGTGGTCGTGGGGTTTTGTCTTTGTGCAGGGGGGGTTGTTGGTTGTTTGGTTGGTCTTGCTTCCGCGCGTGTCTGGTTGTGGGGTTTTCGAGTTTGTTGCCCCCTTTATGCGAATTGAACTAATATGTCATTGGGGACCGGTATGCGAGGATCCTGGGCGTGTTTCTGGTCGCATACCGGGGGAATACCGGGATTGTTGTCGAGTTATTCGTAGAGTCTCACTGTTGTCTCAATTGGGCTT
Organism: Rhipidocladum racemiflorum; assembly: GCA_036346355.1. Lineage (NCBI taxonomy): Eukaryota > Viridiplantae > Streptophyta > Magnoliopsida > Poales > Poaceae > Rhipidocladum > Rhipidocladum racemiflorum. The sequence goes on along the minus strand of CM070572.1, from coordinate 54,897,053 downwards.
GGGTGCTAACACTGCGAGTGCCCTCGGTGATCCGTTGTTAGCCTCCAAATCCAATTAGGATGACTGTACCTCCTAATAACCCGAGGACGGTCTAGGTGGCTCCTCTCTGCTGCTATTTAGTGCAAAGGGCCCATGTGGCGTCGTGGCGAGTAGCCTAGCGGTAAAGCCCTTCTCGCAGTGCGAGAAGGCCCACGTGGCGACGCGGCGAGCAGCTTGGCGGTAAAGCCCCTCTCGCGGGGCGAGAAGGCCCACATGGCGCTTGGCGAGCAGGTGGATAACCATGTCTTACAGGTCCCCCTGCCAGGCGAGGAGACCCACATGGCGGAGCGTAGCCGAGAACCCGAAGGAGGCTTCCCCATGAAGTCTCCCTCTGCCGGCACCCTGTGTCAGGGCATTTAATGCAAGGATACGCTGCGGATTCGACGACACCCCACGCCTCTAACGCTTTCCCGCCTAACCCATCGTGGGAAGTGCGCTACCGTGACGGCCCGTGGACAGTGGCGCGGCAGCACAAAGAAGGAGGCTTGTGGGACAAGACAGCATTAATGGAATGTAATTAATGGGCCGCACGTCGGTATAGTGCCCTCTTCCCACTTGCTCGAGCCTGCCCCGGTATATAAGGGACGGCTTGTGCGTGGGAGAGAGGGAGGAGGGGAAATCGAAGGTGAAGGGTATTCGGAGTTTCAGAGACTTTTGAGTGAAGGAGGACGATAGGAGAAAGGGAGAAGGTAGAGTCCCTCCTCACCAGCCGGGGCGACCAACATCAAGGATGGCGAGGAGGACGTTGTAACCTCTTTCCACCTGAAAGTTAACAAGAAGACAAGCAGGACGTAGGGCTATTACCCGCTCTGGGGGCCCGAACCTGGGTAAAAGGGTTCTGTGTGCAGTTCACTCTTCATCCCGTATAGGCTGTGGTAGATAGATCAAGGTTTGTCGCCGCAAAGATGCATCCCTTATCGAACTAAAACCTCCCCACTCGGAGGATCCTGTCGCTAAAAAACGCCGACATCTGGCTACGCTAGGTTTTGGGCTAGTGATTTGGGTTTCGTCCCAAAAGCTTTTTCAAGATTTCTATTCGGTTTTCTGTTTTTAGAAAATACAAAAAATGCAAATAGGCTTCAAATAAATAGCAAATAGACTTGGAAAATCCCAAAGAGTTTTTTAAAATACTTTTAAAGAATATAGAAGCCAATTAAAATAATTTGAACAATATTGTTCACTTGAACATAAATCATATTAAATCCTTTTCGAATTACAAAAACTCCAAATTGCTTTAATTAGCAATTAAATTATGAAAAATGCTAAAATACATAGAACAAATCTAATGATTCAAAATTTGGGATGTTACATGCCTCTGGGAAGCAACCACTACTACAGAACCGGTCATCACAAGCGGTTCGTAACCGCTTTCAGAAGCGGTTTTACAACCGCTGGTAAGCAACCGGGAGTGATACCCTTCGGGGTATCACAAGCGGTTCGGACAACCGCTTGTGGTGAGACACCACAAGCGGTTCGAAAGGCGTCCAGGAAGGCTCAGGGGACCGTGTCGGGACCCCGAATTTGCAAATCCGGACCCTCTGTGTATTGAGCACTAGTCCAGGAACGCGCTAGTGCACACAGTCTTAACATCGGTAAATATCACAATCATACCACTCGATACTAATAAAGTACTTTATTTAAATAGTCAAACTGGTTACTCGACCTTATGGTCAAGTTACAAATGTATGCCTCGCAGGGCGAAGCTTATTAAGAGAAAAATAGTAGCAGCGGAAAATCAAATAACTTCGTGGCGCCATCCAGTATACCACAGGCAACTGACTAGGCTCGCTTCCCTAAGTAGACGGTTCCTCTTGGAGCTCCTCCTCCGAAGCTGGTGTAGTCTCCTCTTCAACTGGTGTTGTATTGTGGAAAGGGTGAGTACTTGGTACTCAGCAAGTCATGCACAAAATGCAAGCTAATATACTATATGCATGGCTTGGTACAAAGGAATAGCTCAAGGTATATTTGCAGTAAACAGCATTTGACAAGTAGCATAAGTAGATTCGAAAGCAGTAGGAACAAGTATAGCATAGATAACTTTTCAAGGAGTTTAATGAACATCTTTCCCATCCTAATCCACATTCCTATCAACATCATTATTAATCCAACCCAACCTTTCAAATCCAAGTTATTTTTGAGAAAATCTAACCCTTGACTGTAATTCCCGAGCGATGTCCAATACCGCGGACACGGCTATTCGAATAGATTCTACACTCTGCAGAGGTTATGCACTTTACCCACAAGATACAACAAACACCACAAAGGCGAGTTCCCGTAACAAAGTCTTTCTGAAACCTCTAACAATACAAGTGGTCCTCCGGTTATTGCACACTAACCCTTCCCTTAGCTAAGGCGAAGTTTAGGCCAATCAACCGTTAGATGGGTACTGGCCTCGGCCCGATGCGCTCCCGCATAACTTACACAAAGGGTGTAGTTGACCTCCGAGGTCCCACAGTGCGTTATTAGCAACTTAGTCAACTAGGTCCGTCCCATTACAGACATGTGGTTGCACGTTAGACCCAGTTCAAAGGCTTGCAAGGTGAAGTCCTTAGGGTGACCAGGGCAAGACTACCCGAAGAACCAAATCAACATCCCCAATGCCACAACTGGCCCACCTGATTATTCTTGCCACATGCCCCGGTCGAAAAACTATTTATCAAACCCCAGTTGATTACCATGCACCACGTGCCATCAACATCACATGATACCTTTCCAAAATAGGTTCAATATATCATTAAGTCAATATTAACATTTGTTTGTCCAAAATCATGTCATGAGCACGTAGCAGGTCTAAGCAGTTTACTACAACGGTCTAAAACCCATGTTGGCAAGTTATTAATATCCAACTAGTAAACCACAACTAGGGTGACAAGGGGTCATGGCACATATTTAAGTAATCAAGGTGTCATACAGCAATTTGGTATTTATCTAATTCCACATATTTCAATAAAGTATTTTTCTAATTGAACTAGCATGCAATAGGTTAAATCAAAATAGATTTCGAAATAGGATCAACATGGTCAAAGCACAACTTGCCTTCAAAAAGTACTTGCTCTTGGTCTTGAGTTAGATCCTGAGTCAATACTTCTCCTTCAAATCCTTCCGGCACTTCAACGTCTACTCGTAAAGCGTGCAAATAGCAAATACACGAATAAACAATAGGCAAAAAGTATCCAATCATCCAAATAAAATCCATAAACAGAGAGAACATAATTTTATGAATTTTTAGAAACTGGAATCGTCAAATTTGGAGTTAAAAGCATAAAAGTTATGATTATTTAAAGTTTAAATAATCAATTAAATAATTTTACAGAGAAAAACTTTAGTCCAAAAATTAAATAAAATTCATATTTAGGTAGGTCTCAATTTTATACAAATTTAGAAATTTGAATCACTCAAATCGGAGTTGAAACGCAAAAGTTATAAGCGTTTGAAGTTTGAAACAAAATCTGAAATCATTATTTCGAATTAATAAATCATTTTCTTTTTCGGAAATTAATTATTGCGTCAGCCTGGACACGTGGCAACCGCTGATTGGTTGGCTGACGTCAGCCGGTCCATGGACTTGGTCCACGCTCGGCTCGGGTCTACCGTGGACTCGGTTCACGGCTCCTTGTGTCACTGACAGGTGGGTCCCCCTCGGGTGACGTCACTGCTGACGTCAGCGGGGCTCGACCACCAATGGCCCGGCGAGTGGGACCAGCTGTGGCGTCATTCTTGGCGTCGGCGCTCATTTGGGACGGCCGTGACATCTTGAGCCCGCCATGGCGTCGATGTGGCGTCATGGTGCGGTGGTGGGCGGCCGACATGCGGGCCCCGCGTGTCAGCGTCACGCGCCTGCCAGCGTGGGCCGGCGGCCGCGACGGTCGGCCTTCCTGGACACGTGGCTAGATCTCGACCGTTGATTTGAAAATCAACGGTCCAGATTGGATCTGGACTCACGCGTTTGGGGTGAACGCGGTTGATCTGGACCGTTGGATCTAGATCCAACGGTCGAGATTGGATCTGGGATTTTGGACGAAATCTCACCGTGAGATGACGTGGCGCAATCTGGGCCCTTGGATGAAGATCCGACGGCTGAGGGAGCTTGAAGTCCGTCGATGGCTCACGGCGGCGCTGGCTTGTCGGAGTTGGGGACGACGACCACGGCAACGGCGCTGACCGTGACGGTCAGCCTTCCCGGACACGTGGCTAGATCTCGACCGTTGATTTGAAAATCAACGGTCCAGATTGGATCTGGACTCACGCGTTTGGGGTGAACGCGGTTGATCTGGACCATTGGATCTAGATCCAACGGTCTAGATTGGATCTGGGATTTTGGACGAAATCTCACCGTGAGATGACGTGGCGCAATCTGGGCCCTTGGATGAAGATCCGACGGCTGAGGGAGCTTGAAGTCCGTCGATGGCTCACGCGCGCCGCTTGTCGGAGTTGGGGGCGACGACCACGGCAACGGCGCTTGGCGTGCCGGCGATGTGAGAGGTCCCTTCCGACGCGGCTTGGTCTCCCGGTTCCAGATCTGACCTCAACGGCGGCGGAGGACGACGGAGATGGCCGCAATCGGCAAAGAACCACGACGGAGGGAAGAGGCAACTCCGGCGAGCGATTGCGGCTCAACGGCAGTGGCTCAGGCGACGTTGTCTAGGGCTACGGGTGCGCAATGAAGCGGCGATCCCGACACGGGTGGCGGCGCAATAAATAGGGCCCTCGGCGTCCGTGAAACGCGCGGAATCCGAGGTCCTCTCCGTTCTTGGCCGGAGTCCGCGGCGTCTCGGATTAGGTGGCGTGCAGCGCGCGCACGGCCGTTGGATCGAGATCCAGCGGTGCGTGGGTTTGGGTTCGGGTCGGACTCGGGCGGTGGTGGCTCGGTCGGGCTCGGGTCGGCGACGTGGCTCAATCGTGGTCGTTGGATCGATCCAACTGGATCCGCTATTAAGGCTTTCGGCCGAGTGGGTTCGGTCGAGTCACGTGACTCAGTCGGACTCGAACTCGAGTCGACTCGAGCTTCGATCGGATGTATAATGTAACCGACTTCGGTTTGATTTTCCAATGATTTAATATTTAAAATAATTCCCGATAATTCATTTAATTCATTAAAAATAGCAAAATACTCAGAAAAATTCGAGAAAAATTCTGGAAAATATTTTAGGTATTTGGGACTCAAATAAAATATTTCCAACAAAATTTTATTTGCAAAATTAAATTCTTTAATTATTTTAAAATGGAATAAATTCCAATAAATTCCAAATAAATCCAAATAAATTCCAGAAAATTCCAAAAATTCACCAAAGTGCCAAATCACACATGAATTTAAGAAAAGCAAAATTTTGGGGTGTTACAAACCTCCCCCCCTTAACAGAATCTCGTCCCCGAGATTCAGGGCTTACTAAAGGAATAGGTTTGGAAACTCTTTCCTCAAATCCTCTTCGCGTTCCCAAGTTGCTTCACTCTCCGTGTGGTTGCTCCACTGTACTCTCTCTGAAGCGGGTTGACTTATTTCTGGTCTCTCGATCCATAGTGTCCAAAATCTTTACGGGATGCTCCTTGTAAGTCAAATCTTCTTGCAACTCAATTGACTCTAGCGGTGTCTGTTCCTCAGGTACTCGGAGACACTTCTTCAACTGGGACACATGGAATACGTCATGTACTCCTGCTAACGACTGTGACAACTCCAGCTGATAAGCAACTTTGCCTCTGCGACTCAAAATCTTAAATGGTCCAACATACCGGGGTGCAAGTTTCCCTTTGGCATGGAACCTCTTAACTCCCCTAAGAGGCGTAACTCTGAGGTATACAAAGTCTTTTGGTTCAAAACTCAAGTCTCGGCGATGGTTGTCAGCATAACTCTTCTGTCGTGATTGGGCGATCTTCAACCTTTCCCTAATCATGGCAATCTGCTCTTCAGCCTCTTGAAGAATATCAGGCCCGAAGACACGGCGCTCGCCGGTCTCATTCCAATTCAATGGCGTCAGGCGAGTCGACCATACAAAGGCCTCAAAAGGTGACATCTGTAAACTAGCTTGGTAACTATTATTGTAACTGAACTCGGCATACGGCAAACTCTTATCCCAAGAGGTAGCATAAGCCAATGCACATGCTCTTAACATATCCTCCAGAATCTGGTTGACTCTTTCGGTCTGTCCATCCGTGCATGGATGATAAGTCATCTTGAAGTTTAAACGGGTTCCCATGGCTTCATGCAACTTATTCCAAAACCTTGAGGTAAATTGGGTACCTCTGTCCGATACAATCCTCTTTGGCACTCCGTGCAAACAGACGATCCTGATCATGTACAACTCTGCTAACTTATCTCCCGAGTAAGTGGTCTTCACGGGGATAAAATGGGCTACTTTGGTCAAGCGATCCACTATAACCCATATGGAGTCATAACCTCCTTGAGTCTTAGGCAAACCGGTAATGAAATCCATTCCGATTTCCTCCCACTTACACTCAGGTATTTTCAGCGGCTGTAGCAGTCCTGCTGGTCTCTGATGCATTGCCTTGACTCTCTGGCATACATAGCACAATGCAACATGCTCGGCAACTTCACGCTTCATGCTCGGCCACCAGAATCTTTCCTTCAAATCCTGATACATTTTGGCGCTTCCAGGATGAATTGAATACTTGGAGTCATGGGCTTCTTCCAAAATCAGTTGCTTTAATTCCTTCTTGTTGGGCACACAAATGCGATCCTTCATCCATAACGTGCCTTGCTCATCCAACTTGAAGTCCTCTGCCTTGCCTTCCTTCTTGATGGACTTAATCCTGCGGATCTTGTCATCATCCTTCTGTCCTTCTCGGATCTGGTCCTCTAGGGTAGGCTTTACTTCCAATGCGGCCAAGGATCCGCTAGGTACCACCTCAATCTTCATTCTCTGAAAATCCTCACATAACTCACCCTGACTTGTGGCTAGCAACATACTCACGGTATGGCTTTTCCGACTCAAGGCATCGGCAACTACGTTGGCCTTCCCGGGATGGTAATGGATTCCAACATTGTAGTCCTTGATCAACTCTAACCATCTCCTTTGCCTCATATTCAGATCCGACTGGGTGAATATGTATTTAAGGCTCTTATGATCCGTATACACTTCACATCTGTTCCCGATCAGATAGTGACGCCATATCTTCAAGGCATGCACTACGGCAGCTAACTCTAGGTCATGCGTCGGATAATTCTCCTCATGCGGCCTCAACTGCCTTGATGCATAAGCGACGACCCTTCCATTTTGCATCAGCACACATCCAAGTCCTTGGCGCGATGCGTCACAATAAATATCAAAGCTTTGAGCAACATCCGGTAGAACTAACACCGGTGCTAATGTCAATCGCTTTTTCAGCTCCTGAAATCCTTTCTCACATTCTGACGTCCATGCAAACTTCTTCTCTTTTTTCAGCAATTGCGTAAGAGGTTTCGCAATTGTCGAAAAGCCTTCAATGAAACGGCGGTAGTACCCTGCCATTCCAAGGAAACTCCGGATCTGGGTCACGGTCTTGGTTGCTCCCAATGTAACCACGGCTTCTACTTTGCTTGGATCAACGGCGACTCCTTCTGCGGTCATTACATGTCCAAGAAACTCCACCTTGTCCTTCCAAAAATCACACTTCTTGAACTTGGCGAAGAGTTGTGTTCCTCAGCTTTTCCAAAACTCACCTCAAGTGTTCGGCATGTTCATCCTCTGTCTTGGAGTAGATTAGGATATCATCTATGAACACGACAACAAACTTGTCCAAATATTCCATGAACACCTTATTCATCATATTCATGAAATATCTTTGGCGCATTCGTCGATCCAAAAGACATAATCAGTAAACTCGTAATGTCTATATCTTGACGAGAATGCAGTCTTGGGATATCTTACGATCGGATCTTCAATCGATGGTATCCGATCTCGAGATCAATCTTGGAGAAAACTCCGGCTCCTCTCGGTGATCGAACAAATCATCAATCCTGGGTAGCGGATACTTATTCTTCACGGTGACTTCATTGAGTGCACGGTAGTCGATGCACATCCTGAAACTCCCGTCCTTCTTCTTGACAAACAAAACTGGTGCTCCCCACGGCGACGAACTCGGTCTGATAAATCCTTTCTCCATTAACTCCTCTAGCTGTTTCTTCATCTCTACCAACTCCTCGGTGGACATCCGATAAGGTTTCTTTGCTAGCGGCGCTGTACCAGGTACAAGCTCTATCACAAACTCTATGTCCCTGTCTGGCGGCATACCAGGTAGATCTTCGGGAAAAACATCTGGGTACTCATTCACTACTGAGACATCCTCTATGCTAATTGCCTTGGTACTGTTAACCATCAACTGTCCTTCTCTAACGGCAATAGCTTGAAATTCCACTTTCTTTCCACACGGGCTCTCAACTGAGATAGTCCTTCGTCCACAATCCAATATGGCCTTGTGCTTGGATAACCAGTCCATTCCCAAAATAACGTCTAAGGTCTGGGTCTCCAAAATTATAAGGTTCACTAGGAACTCTATTCCATCTATTAGTATTCTCACCCCGGAACATCCTACTTTCGTTTGGAGTTCTAACACAGGGGTTTGAACTAAAAGCATGCACTTAAGTCTTGCAATCCCCAAATCGTTTCTAGCAGCAAAGCCTTGCGAAAAAAGCGAATCTGAAGCTCGAGTCAAACAAAGCATTGCAGTGCTTGAGTTAACAAGTAACTTACCCGATCTGACGTCCGTAGCATTCTGCGGTGCATCTGCGGTGACATGGTTGACTCGGCCTCTCACCACGATGCAGGATGTGGTTCCTGGTGTGGCGTCCTAGCCGGGTGGTTCCAGGTTTAAGCGAGCAGGGTCACTCTGCTGTCTTCTTTGGACAAGCTGTTGGCAAAATGTCCTGGCTCGTTGCGATTGTAGCGGCGTCTCACTATTCCTGTACCGCACAGAGCGGCGTTTCTAGCGAAGTGGGTGCAGTAGTTACGATTGGCGGGTCTTGAGTGCTGGTGACGGTGTCCTTGTAGCGATTCTCGTGGCTGGAATCTGAAAAATTGATTTGGTGCAACTCTCGACGCCATTTGCGTTCCCTGGCGTGATCCCTGCTGTTGCATTCTGCGCTTCCTGTTCTCATCCAGTTCCTTGCGCTTGTCCTCAAGAATAAGCGCCTTATTCACTAACTCTTGGAAATCTAGGAAGGTGTGGGTGATCAATCCTACTTGTAGTCCTGAGTTAAGTCCCTTCATGAAACGAGACTGTCTGGCTTTATCTGTCGCTACATCCTCAGGTGCGTAGCGTGCTAGCTGTGTGAACTTGTTCAGGTAGTCGACCATGGTGATTACCTTGCTTGATGCTCTGAACTCCTCCTTCTTAAGGTCCATGATTCCTTCGGCACGTGATCTTTGGCGGAATGCACGGTATGAACTCTTCCCAAGTGATATCTTGAGGGTTCTCTTGCGTGGCACGAAGTTCTCCCACCATTCGGTAAGTTCCTTCCAACTGATGAGAAGCGTAGAGTACCTTCTCATTTCCTATGCATTGAGCTATGTGTAGCTTCCTCTCAATTGACCTTAACCAATCATCGGCCTCCAATGGATTGGCATTCCTAGAGAAAGTGGGTGGGTGAGTCCTCATGAACTCGACAGTCTTGTATTCGGCGTTGTCCCGATTGACTTGATTAGTGTGGCCTGAGCGGTGGCGTGTTGCATTTGTTGCATCATAGCATGCATCAACCGAGTCTGAGCAAAGCAAGAAATGCTCCAAAATTCTGCATATCAATCAAGCGGTGCTTTGGTGCTCCATCATTGGGGTTTTCTGGCGAGAACCACTTCCATTGCTTCCAAAGTTCCGCGGGTGTTCACCATCTGTCGATTTGCTCTAAGTTTTAGAGATGAGGGGGAATCAAGAATAGACAAGTAATATGGAACTTATGCGGGGTGAAAGGTGTAACTTTAAGGTCCAACTTTATTATTGATATTAATAACTTGGTATGGTTGCTTACAATGCCTAAGGGCCTTGCAACACATACTGCACACTCAGCAAACAATGAAAATCCAAATCGAACTAACACTGGAGTCTAACGCCTAAAGGGTGACTCTTTATTCTATGACGCGACTCGGCGAAGGAGTCTCACTATAGAACCTATGCTCACTCATCGAGAAAACCTCCACGGCCTGGGTACGGATGCTGCGGCATAGGTGCGAAGCGATTACCATGTCCAGCAACTATGTCATCTGTGGTAGTCGAAGAAGCAGTGTCCTCATCGAGATCTGACTCCTCCGAATCTGGCTCGTGTAGCTCGAGTACTGGCTCTGGTTCTGGTCCGTATAAAGCCATCTCCAACTCGTCAATCCTTCGCAGAAGGTGTGACACATACTCTTGAGCTTCCCGCCATCTGTTCTTCTCTGTTGTGATCTCCTTGTGGGCCTTCTGTAGCTCTTTGCTTGTATCATCGAGTACATCCTCCTGGGCGACAACAAGTCGTGCCAACTGTGTAACCATGGCATCCTCATCCTGAATCGCCTTCGGGTCAAGAAGGTTATTGCTCTTGTGGTGATAACGGAACACCGTGCTCTCCAACTCTCTGGCGTGAATACGGGTAATGTGCCGCATTGCTCGTCGTGATACTTCTTGGATACCCATCTGCATTGTAGACCTCCTGGCGGTCACGATTGTATCGAGCGATTGCCTGGGCCCTTCTTCCTAGCAGGTACCTCAATCTTCACGTCACAAGCCTTGATCAATCCTGCTTGTCTGATCACTTCCACTTGGTATTGCGGCTTCTCAAAATCTCCGAGAGTCTGAAGCATATGCCAAAGTTCCGCGCCGTGACCAACCTCCAGATCGACGTAGTTGAACTCTCCCTCCATCTGTCACAAGAGTGCTCACGTAAGAACTCGAAATTTTAAATCGTGACCAGGTAAGGGAATATTCAGCAAGAGACAAGGAAAGAGAGAAGGGGGTAAGTCGAGATGTCATTTCTTATCTTGACAAATTTTTAGCTTTAGAAAATAGGTTTTATCCTCACTACGACCATTCTAGCTTAGGGTTGAGCCTACGGTCAGTATGGCTCTGATACCACCTCTGTCGGGACCCCGAATTTGCAAATCCGGACCCTCTGTGTATTCAGCACTAGTCCAGGAACGCGCTAGTGCACACAGTCTTAACATCGGTAAATATCACAATCATACCACTCGATACTAATAAAGTACTATATTTAAATAGTCAAACTGGTTACTCGACCTTATGGTCAAGTTACAAATGTATGCCTCGCAGGGCGAAGCTTATTAAGAGAAAAATAGTAGCAGCGGAAAATCAAATAACTTCGTGGCGCCATCCAGTATACCACAGGCAACTGACTGGGCTCGCTTCCCTAAGTAGACGGTTCCTCTTGGAGCTCCTCCTCCGAAGCTGGTGTAGTCTCCTCTTCAACTGGTGTTGTATTGTGGAAAGGGTGAGTACTTGGTACTCAGCAAGTCATGCACAAAATGCAAGCTAATATACTATATGCATGGCTTGGTACAAAGGAATAGCTCAAGGTATATTTGCAGTAAACATCATTTGACAAGTAGCATAAGTAGATTCGAAAGCAGTAGGAACAAGTATAGCATAGATAACTTTTCAAGGAGTTTAATGAACATCTTTCCCATCCTAATCCACATTCCCATCAACATCATTATTAATCCAACCCAGCCTTTCAAATCCAAGTTATTTTTGAGAAAATCTAACCCTTGACTGTAATTCCCGAGCGATGTCCAATACCGCGGACACGGCTATTCGAATAGATTCTACACTCTGCAGAGGTTATGCACTTTACCCACAAGATACAGTCAAACACCACAAAGGCGAGTTCCCGTAACAAAGTCTTTCGGAAACCTCTAACAATACAAGTGGTCCTCCCCAGTTATTGCACACTAACCCTTCCCTTAGCTAAGGCGAAGTTTAGGCCAATCAACCGTTAGATGGGTACCTGGCCTCACCCGATGACGCTCCCCGCACAACTTACACAAAGGGTGTAGTTGACCTCCCTGAGGTCCCACAGTGCGTTATTAGCAACTTAGTCAACTAGGTCCGTCCCATTACAGACATGTGGTTGCACGTTAGACCCAGTTCAAAGGCTTGCAAGGTGAAGTCCTTAGGGTGACCAGGGCAAGACTACCCAAGAACCAAATCAACATCCCCAATGCCACAACCGGCCCACTGATTATTCTTGCCACATGCCCTGGTCGAAAAACTATTTATCAAACCCCGCTGATTACCATGCACCACGTGCCATCAACATCACATGATACCTTTCCAAAACAGGTTCAATATATCATTAAGTCAATATTAACATTTGTTTGTCCAAAATCATGTCATGAGCACGTAAGCGTGTCTAAGCGATTTACTACAACGGTCTAAAACCCATGTTGGCAAGTTATTAATATCCAACTAGTAAACCACAACTAGGGTGACCAGGTGTCATGGCACATATTTTAGTAATAAAGGTGTCATACAGCAATTTGGTATTTATCTAATTCCCCATATTTATATAAAGTATTTTTCTTATTTTTCTAGCATGCAATAGGTTTATTCAATAGAGATTTCGAAATAGGATCAACATGGTCAAAGCACAACTTGCCTTCAAAAAGTACTTGCTCTTGGTCTTGAGTTAGATCCTGAGTCAATACTTCTCCTTCAAATCCTTCCAAAGACTTCAACGTCTACTCGTAAAAGCGTGCAAATAGCAAATACACGAATAAACAATAGGCAAAAGTATCCAATCATCCAAATAAAATCCATAAACAGAGAGAACATAATTTTATGAATTTTTAGAAAGCTGGAATCGTCAAATTTGGAGTTAAAAGCATAAAGTTATGATTATTTAAAGTTTAAATAATCAATTAAATAATTTTACAGAGAAAAATTTAGTCCAAAAATTAAATAAAATTCATATTTAGGTAGGTCTCAATTTTATACAAATTTAGAAATTTGAATCACTCAAATTGGAGTTGAAACGCAAAAGTTATAAGCGTTTGAAGTTTGAAACAAAATCACGAAATCATTATTTCGAATTAATAAATCATTTTCTTTTTCGAAATTAATTATTGCGTCGGCTGGACACGTGGCAACCGCTGATTGGTTGGTGGCGTCGGCCGGTCCATGGACTTGGTCCACGCTTGGCTCGGGTCTCAGTGGACTCGGTTCCACGGCTCCTTGTGTCAGCGGCAGTGGGTCCCCCTCGGGTGACGTCACTTTCGGCGTCGTGAGGCTCACCACGCCACGATGTGGGACCAGCTGTGGCGTCATTCTTGGCGTCGGCGCTCGGCCGACGGCCCGACATCTTGAGCCCGCCATGACGCGTCGGTGTGGCGTCATGGTGCGGTGGTGGGCGGCCCGACATGTGGGCCCCGCGTGTCGGCGTCACACGACGCTGCGTGGGCCGCTGACCGCGACGGTCGGCCTTCCCGACACGTGGCTAGATCTCGGCCGCTGATTTGAAAATCAACGGTCGTATTGAATCTGGACTCACGCGTTTGGGGTGAACGCGGTTGATCTGGACCGTTGGATCTAGATCCAACGGCCGAGATTGAATCTGGGATTTTGGACGAAATCTCACCGTGAGATGACGTGGCGCAATCTGGGCCCTTGGATGAAGATCCGACTACCGGTGAAGGAGCTTGAAGTCCGTCGATGGCTCACGCTACGGCGGCGGCTTGTCGGAGTTGGGGACGGCGACCACGGCAACGGCGCTTGGCGTGCTCGGCGATGTGAGAGGTCCCTTCCGACGCGGCTTGGTCTCCGGTTCTAGATCGACCTCAACGGCGGAGGGCAGCGGAGATGGCCGCAATCGGCAAAGAACCACGGAAGGAAGGAAGAGGCAACTCCGGCGAGCGATTGCGGCTCAACGGCGGCTCGAGCGGCGTTGTCTAGGGCTACTGGTGCGCAATGAAGCGGCGATCCCGACACGGTGGCGGCGCAATAAATAGGGCCCCTCGGCGTCAGGTAACGCCGCGGAATCGAGGTCCTCTCCGTTCTTGGCGGCGAGTCCGGCGTCTCGGATTAGGTGGCGTGGCAGCGCCTGGCCGTTGGATCGAGATCCAGCGGTGCGTGGGTTTGGGTTCGGTCGGACTCGGGCGAGGTGGCTCGGTCGGGCTCGGGTCGGCGGCGTGGCTCAATCGTGGCCGTTGGATCCGATCCAACTGGCCACGCGGTTAGGGCTCTTCGGCCGAGTGGGTTCGGTCGAGTCACGTGACTCGGTCGGACTCGAACTCGAGTCGACTCGAGCTTCGATCGGATGAACGATGAATCGACTCGGTTTGATTTTCCAGCGATTTAATATTTAAAATAATTCCCAGTAATTCATTTAATTCATTAAAAATAGCAAAATACTCAGAAAAATTCCAGAAAAATTCTAGAAAATATTTTAGGGTATTTGGGACTCAAATAAAATATTTCCAACAAAATTTTATTTGCAAAATTAAATTCTTTAATTATTTTAAAATGGAATATATTCCAATAAATTCCAAATAAATTCCAGAAAATTCAAAAAATTCACCAAAGTGCCAAATCACACATGAATTTAAGAAAAGCAAAATTTTGGGGTGTTACAACCGCCACGTGGGAGATCTCCACAAGCGGTTTGTGTTATAAACCGCTTGTGAAGACTTCCTCTCCACAAGCGGTTCGTATTACAATCGCCTATGGAGGTGCTCTCTCCACAAGCGGTTGGAGATAATAACCGCTTGTGGAGAGGCATTGTATATTATATATTCAATATATAATATGTTTTTGAGTAGGGTATCAATATGTATGGATTTTGACATTAAAAATACATAGAAATATTTGGTTTTTGTATACAATTAAATATATATTACTCATGCGTACTCATTCAAATAATCACAGATCATTTACAGAAAAAGTACGAACTTAATAGACTAAAAGATGGACAGGTTTGATGGACACATGCGCTGGAACATGCGCTGGAACTTCTCGAACTGTCTTTCATCAGTGTAGTCTCCCTCACCATCACGCAGCATCTGGTCCAGCTCATCACCACCAAAGTCACTGAGTGTATCTCCCACGGAATAGCATTGCGCGGCGTCCGGGATATTGTTGAATCCCTCTTCTTCTTCCTCGTCTTCTTTATCGTCTTCCTCGTCTTCGCCATGGTTGGTCCAACAGGTATAGTTTGGCATGAAACCTCTCATCATCAAATGGTTCATAACCTGCCATCGCTGTGAGTGCTCCTTCACGTTCTTGCAATCTACGCACGGACAACATATGAAGCTGCCTGGAGGCAGGAATGCAATGGCCGCATCGAGAAATGCCTGCACGCCATCAATGAACTCTCGCGAGCGACGGTCCGCATTGTACATCCATTGCCGGTTCATCTACAACAAGTTATAATTTCATATATTTTTTCTTCTCCAAGAAAAACAACCCCACCTACACCTTCATGCAATTAAAGATCTACCTTTCTAATTATTTTTTTTATCCCTTTCTACCTTTGTAATTATTTTTTTATCTTTCACATGTTTTCCTATTTTATTTTATACACTACTAATTACTTCATTAATTGCAATGTCATATTTTGAACTATATCACCACCATACATCTTCATACCATAACAAAAACAAGCATACGAAATAAATTTTGGGGAACAACTTCATACCATACACATTTCAACATGTTCTAGAGTGACCTAGCAAATTAAGGAACACATTTCAACATGAATAAATCATGATTTCTCCACATCCAATGCATAAAAAACAGCAATATGTAGGTGAGAAAGATGCTAACATGCTCTTACTGACCTTGAAACACTTAATTTGAAGCTAAATCACCGGCAATTTAAAAACTAAAAATTTGGGCAGCACCTCCCCGGAACGAACAGTGCTCGGCCTCCATTGTTCATGACTGTTGGCTCGGGGAGGAAGAAGGGTTTAAAATGTGCTGGACGGGAGGGCTTCTAGAACCGGTTGGAGACACAAACCGCTTCTGATAGTTGAATTCTAGAAGCGGCTTGTGTTTCAAACCGCTTCTGACTTTCCAGAAGCGGTTTTATACACGAACAGCTTCTAAAGCTCAAATATCAGAAGCGGTTCGTGGCTCAAATCGGTTCTAGAGGTCCTCTCCTGCCCGTTGCCACGAACCGCTTCTGGTGCTCACATTACAACCGGTTCGCATAAAACCGCTTCTAATATGCCGGTTGTGATGCCCGGTTTTGTAATAGTGAACTTCTGATTTGAGGTGGGTTGACTTCAAGCAGGAGGTATGCAGAGGCAAGAATCGAACTCTCTCTCTCTATATATATATTGCTGGTTATTTGTTTAGATCTTATTTGGCTATGTCACAATCTATATCTATCTATGTGAATGTGCCGATATCTTAGTTTGAATTCTCGATCCACCCATATGGATACTAACCATAAATAGATTTGCCAAACAAAAACTATAGTATATAGAGGAGACCTCCAGATCACTAGGTACTATTAATTCTACTAGCAGTATGGACGCCAGAAAATGTTGTGGTCTACTGTACACCCCATTCTAATTTGGTGTCTACTCCACGCCTCCATGGACAAAGTGAAGCTAGTCGCGGCACGCCAACAGGCAGCACGGCACCGTAAGTTCGTTCAACCGCGGGCTTTATTAGCTGGAGGAGGATGATATTCTCGTTGGCTCGCTTACTTCGACGTACGTATACGGTCAATTAGCCCCTCGCGCGCGCGTAGACAGCGATGTAGTCGTTGCGTCGCGTGGTGTTACTGCGGGTGATGATTCATGATTCATGATTTGTATTCCCCGAAGGTTCTGGCCAGCTAGACGTCCAGAAGGTGCATGCGTTTTTCTAGCTAAACCGCATAGGTTTCACAGACTGCTGAACCCTTTTATACGATAGTATATATTTTACTATTATATCAAAGGGTTCAGCAACATATAAAATATGTACAGTCAGTAATTTGGTGTTCATTTAGAAATAAAATCTCATGAGGAAACGTTAGTTCTCCGGAACATATATAGTATAAATAATTGTCTAGACGGTTTACACTACTACAAAATCGGGCATCACAAACGGTCTATTAGAAACGGTTTGGTGCGAACCGGTTGTAATGCTCGCACCAGAAGCGGTTCGTGGTAACAGGCCGGAGGGGATCTCTAGAAGCGGTTCGTGGCATGAACCCCTTCTAAAGCCCCACCTTTAGAAGGGGTTCGTGACACGAACCCCTTCTAAAGGTCTTTACAAGCGGTTCGTGTCCCCAACCGCTTCTAAAGTTTTAGAAGGGGTTCGTGTCACGAACCGCTTCTAAAGGTCTTTACAAGCGGTTCGTGACACGAACCGCTTCTAAAGACCCCCTTCAGAAGGGGTTCGTGTCACGAACCGCTTGTAGAAGCCCAGTTTTAGAAATAATAAAAGGAATGCGTGCCCTACTCTATCAGAGAGCACGCGTGGGTGGGTTGGCTAGATGGATGAGGCGAGTCACGAGGATGGAGTGCTGGTCGTGGGTTCGAATCCCGTTCCCACGATATTATTACTGTCTTTTACTGCTTGGTGTGGCACCAACACAAGCGGTTCCTAGAACCGCTTGTGATACCCTTCGAGGTATCACAACCGGTTGCCTAGAAGCGGTTGTAAAACCGCTTCTAGAAGTGGTTCCAAACCGCTTGTAGAAGCTTGTTCTGTAGTAGTGTTACCACGTGGATATCGGATTTAACACATAAGAGTGATTATTGACGCGCGTATCAAACAACTTACGACAGTGCAAGACACAAGGATATATAGGTGAACAATGAAGATGTTTATTTAAGTATTAACTGCCATATCTTAGATTAGTATAAGTAACGAGACCTGCGCGCCACCAAAACTACCTAGATAAAAAAACTTAGCAAAGTCAAGTCATCTTTCTTAAGCACGACCGTAGTACACCTAAGTTTTTGAGCAAGATTGTTCAACTAGTTGAGAATGTGAGTTTAAGTGGCCAAGTTTGATTCTGTACTATTCTCGACCCGCGGCATTAGTGCCTTTTTCTCTCTTTTTTTTTTCAGGATTTTAAAGATATGATCGGAGAGTTCGTTGCATTCTATCTATGCCCTTTTTTCTCCGTTTTTTCCTGATTAAGAGCACTTCTAAGACTTTTGATTATTTTCTAAAGATCTGGAAAGAAAAGAAAATGTTTTCTTGAAACTTGTTTCGAGGCAAGAAACTTTAAAAAATATTTTATTTTCTCAAATCTTGACACAAGCCGACGAGGATCCTTCAGTCATTCAACATTTCCAATCAAAATAGAACTTTATTTAGATCCATTTAGCCAGGGCCCACTTAGTACTAAACTAGGGCCATTTAATACCTTGGTTATGTATCCTACGGGAGAAGGATGTTTTATTTGGTGCAGCAGTATGCTTTTTTCTTAATATAAGTTGTATAAATTTTAAAACAAACGAAAAAGTAAGTATTCATTATCTACTTTTTATTCATATTTTAATATTTATACAACTTAAAAAAAACCATAAAAACAACTCTATTTATTCTATCATGTAATATAACCGGTTGACGACCAGTTATACCCATTGAAGATCAGCCATAGACAATAATTGCCATTCCCCGACCAATGGCTATGCGTTCTCTAGAATAGAGAGCATAACTGATTGGGGTCTCGACGGTTTACCGTAGGGCACCAAAAATAACTCATCTGTCTATAATGCATCTCCACATTATCTACAAACAGCACCAAAAATAACTCATACAATGGATCGTCTATATAGCTGTCTGTAATGATCTCTTATTCAATTAACAGGTTGTCTATACAATGGTACACAACATGTGAAGCTGTCTATAAGACTGTCTATTAAATAGTAGACAGCAGCTTTCTCTCTCCTTCTTCTCTCTCCTCCACGTCACTTAAAATCCTACGTAACATCTCTTATAGACAGCTGACTGTGACCATTGTACATGCGAAATGCGAGAGCAGTTATTGATGTGTTAACAACTTATGTACAATGGTACATGTTAGCTGTCTGTAAACTAATGCCATGTAGAATTTTAGGTGATGTAAATGAGAGAGGGGGAGAAGAGAGAAAATGTTGCATGTTATTGAATAGACGGTCTTATAGACGGCTTTAGATTATTTGTATCTTTGTATAAACAGTATATTAATTGTATGAGAGGTTATTATAGATAACTATATAGACAACTCATTGTATGAGGTGTGTTTTAAGTCTTCTATATGACATGGAAGTATATATATATGTAGACAGCAATTGTCTATACCACTGTACATATCGGTTTAGGACACAATAAAGACATATGCGTGGAAAAGAAAAATATTTATTTAGAAATTAACTGCCAACTCTTGTATGAGTATGGAAGCATGTGCGCCACCAAAAATATAACAAACTAGGTAGAATGTGCGGCGCACACCGCACTATATAAAACTTACTCTGTTTTTTCCTAAGAAAAAGGCTGCAGAAGGACATTAACATTTTTTTTTCAGAGCGACCTTAACACTCTATACGTTCACCAGTGAATAATACATGTTTCGAAAGATATTATAGATCGAGTTGCAAAAAAACTATAGAGATACAACTGTACACACTCTATGTGTTAACCGGGTAATATTATATGTTCCGAAAAATATTAGAGATGCCAACCTTCTTTTGTCGAGTTTAACACTCTATGCGTTCACCGAGTAATAATACATGTTTCAAAAAATATTAGAGATCGAGTTGGGAAAAAAAGTATAGAGATAGAGCTGTACACATATTTATGTTGATGGAAATATTTTTTAGGGGGAAACGGAGAAAGGACCTGGACACATATTTCTTTTGACGATTTTGGTTAACACTTTATTATTACCCGGTCAACCTTCTTTGTCTAGTTTAACACTCTATGTGTTAACTGGGTAATAATATATGCTCCGAAAAATAATAGAGATGCCAACCTTCTTTTGCCGAGTTTAACACTATGCATTTACCGAGTAATAATACATGTTTCGAAAAATATTAGAGATCGAATTGGGAAAAAAAAGGTCTAAAGATTATAGATCGAGCTGGGGGAAAAAAATCTAGAAATAGAGCTGCACACATATTTCTACTAACGAAAATATTTTTTCCGGGAAAAACGGAGAAATGACCTATACGTAAGGGACAGGGACCTGTTTTTTTAATTTTTTAGACCTGAACGCTATCCTGAAAAATTAGAACAAGGCTCGTTCGCGATTTGTATTTAACGGCAGTTTTTTTGTAAAGTAACGAACCAGGGATCTAAATGCAATTTGAAAGTGTTTTTTTACCCTCACAAAAAATTACGAAAGACCTTTTTGTAATTTTATAGGGATCTGTCCGTAATTTAAAGAAAATAGAGGGATTTTTTTTGCAAAATGCAGGGAGGCGACGTGGAGGCCTAAATGGGCTCTAGCCAAAACTTCCAGGCATAAAGAGGTGTATTATTTAGCAAAAATCACCTGCACTCTTTGTAACACACATTCTTGTAATCTTTAATTTTATCCTCAGCAGTAAAGTCTCCCCGTAATTAGCATTAATTATCTGAACCCGTAAAATCGATAGTGAGATCCTAGGTCTCGTGCATCGACCGTACTTCACCATTTCGAAGTTGGAAGGAAAAAGAGGACACCCACCATAGTGTATGTAGTAGCTAGTTCCGATCCGTTCGGTCCGCACATGCTATATATAATATCGAGCATTTCTAGTCAAAGTTCCCTACCGACCAAGTCAGTATAGGACTCGATGCGTATACGATAAGTCCGACTGCTTATGAGCCTGTTGACCGTGCTGCAACCTGCGTGCCGGCCCTTGCACGTTACACGGTTGTAACTGTTAGTAAACCAATTGACGTATCCTATATGGACTCTTCCTTATCTCTAAGCAGAACCGCTATATATAGGAGGCAGAGGGTCACCCCATTGTACACAAGCATACAGAATAATAAAGCAGACCCGTTCCTCCTCATATTGTGTCTCTCTTTCTCCCTGTCTGTTCTCCACTTTAGATCTATTAGGCAACCCCGGACTATTCGATAGCGAGGTTGTCTAACACGTTATCAGCACGAAGCTCTACGGAGAATCAGATTGAAGGTGAGAAGAGGTAAGAAACAGGGATAGATCTAATCCTTGTTCTTGATCGATGCATGCATCTAATCTTCATAGCACGAAGCTATGAAAGGTGAGAAAGGTGAGATTTTGGAATCGAATCTAATTCCTCGTACGAATCTATGCATGTATCTAAACCTACGTGATACGTAGCTATGGTACGATGCGGTTTCCAGATCATGTGGCATGAAGCCACGGTACAACAGATTACAAGATGCTATGCATCTACAGATGGCACGGGTTATAGCATGAAGTATAGTACAATTTTTGCTTCATAGTTCATGAAGTTACATATTGAAAGCGGCATGCAGCCGCCCGACCGCCCGGCTTGCGCGTACGCAGCCGCCGACCCTCGCCCGCAGCGGTGGCACGCAGCCACCGGTCGGCGAATGCGCCTTGGCCTCATGCATACGAGGAAGAAACGTCTAGCTAGCATGTATACAAAGTAGCAAGGAAGAAACTTCTATCCACAGGCTAGTTAGCTCCTGCATACATCACGTAAGGAAAAGGAGCTCCAGCATGCATCACGTAAAGAAACGGAGCTCCCGCGTGCATGCAAGTATACAATTGCATGAAGTGCTCGCCCGCAGCGAATGCATGCATGCAGGAAGCGCTCGCTCAGCCGGCTTGCCCTCGGGCCGAGCCGCCGATAGCCGCTGCTACGTTGCTGCCGGCACCTGAAGCCGCACTCCGGCCGGTGCACCCCATGCGCCAGGCGCTGCCGCGTGCTGCCGAAGCGCCGCTGCCTCCCTCGGGCACGAAGCCCGCGCTCAGAGCATCTCGAGCAAGGAAGGATTGGGCCTGGCGTGGGCTCGTACGCCTCGAGCGCCTCGAGTGCTCAGCCGCCGCCGTCGGCCCCGCGCATGTAGCGCGCTAGTGCTCGCCAGCCGCAGGCCGCGCGTAGAAACCGGCGTCACTCGCAGCTACGCCTGACGGCCCACCGCCCGAACCGAAGAAGCCGATTTGGCGCCGCCGCGAAGGCCACCTGCGCGCCAGGGGCGGTGCCACGTCGGGGCGGCTACCGCGTCAGGGACGCTGTCGTGCGCGCGCGCTCGGCCGTCAAACCCGCTGCCGGTTACGCTGCGTCGCCTCGGCCTCGAAGGCCCGCCGCGTCCGCCCGGTTCTGCCGCGTCCGCCTCGGCCTCGCAGGCCTGCCGTGTACAAGCAATCCTCACGCGAGCACCGGCACCGCTGGCCGACGTCCTGCCGCGTGCCAAGGCCGCCTACTGCGAGCCGCGCTGAGCCGGTCGCGACTCGCGCTTGTAGCGCACCGCTGACGTCTGGCCGTAGCCCAGCCCCATGACGCCTCGCCCTGGCATCTGCGCCCTTGCCGCCGCTCTGTCTTGGTTCGTCGGTGTCGGCCCCACGCACGATTGGACATGAAGTCCAGCCGGGCCCGAGCCAAAGAATCAAAACCGGATTGAAACCGAAGGACGCGCACAGGTATGGGGAAATTACCTCCCTGCCCCTAGTTCATTTCTTTTATTTATTTTTTCCGAAAACAGAAATAGAAATTCGGAAAATTTAATAAAAATAGCAGAAAAAAATCTGAAAATTGCCAGAAAATTATGAAAAATAGCTAGAAAATTGCAGAAAATTTTATGGCTCTGTTTTAATTTCTCTTAGCCTTATTTTCTGCATTCGTGAATATTAGCATGTATTTTTGCAATAATTGCCATGTTTAGAATACCGAAAATTCATGAGAATTTATTTTTCGCATTTATGAATTTATGAATTGTGCAATTATTGTTCTGTTCCAAGCATTGTATTTATTGCTTTAATTTATTTCATTAGAAATTCAAGCACGCCGCACAAAGCGGCCACCGTCGCGCCAAGAAGGCCGACGTGCATGGAACTGAATGCAACGCGCGCATGAAGCCGCGTTAAAACTGATCGCACGAAGCCGATCGTGCATATGAATCTGATCGTTTGCACGAAGCCAATCACCTACATGCACGCAGTTGTATTTCTGAATATTTATGAATCTGTGTATATATGAATCTTGCAGTTATGAATCATGTATTTACGAATTCTGTATTTATGAATCTTATATTTATGAATCTTGTACTTATGAATCCTACATTTATGAATCTCGCACTTATGAATCTTGCATCTATGAATGTTGTATTTATGAATCTTGAAATTATTGCTTTCTTTTAGTTTACTGGATATTCATGAGAACTTGATTTATGCATTTTTGAATTTTTGCAACCACTCTCTATTAGATTACACGAAGTAATCTAATGAAAGAATCCTATGAATATGTAAATACCTGGCATTGTTATATGTGAGTTTTGAAGAACTGGCCCGAATGGTCAGAATTATCTCACATGTGCATCAAATGTGAAGATCGTGCTTATGAGCAAGAAGCTCTGAATTGCCATCGGTTTAGGGTCCTCGAAGGACAAGTAACCTACTGCTGAGCAAAACGATCAAGTTTTGTACTCCCCAGGTATCACTTTTCAGCCACTGTGAAGAATGAATACATGGCTGAGGTGAGTACACTTGAGTTACGGACTGCACTTCAGAAGCAGTTCGAGAAGCTCAAGTCCGCCATCTTGCTCCAAGCACAGCAAGATTGGGTTCGCCTGAAGTTTGCAGGCTACAGAACAGTGGTTGTTAATGAATTTTGAATAATGAATTGTAAGCTCTCGAAGAGCATACATTTTCTTTTCTCATGAATAGAATTTCAATTTATTCTTTATTCCAGTATTCTATATTTTTAAGCAATATTTGAATTACTTTGCCACTATATGATTAGAATTATATTTCTTGTCATTTAGATATTGTGTAACGCCCAATGGAGGTGATATGTATTGTTGATAGTGGCACAACAAATACCATCTTAAGAGAGTCGAAATACTTCCAGACGATCACGAAGAACGCTGGAAGGATTATGAAAATCGCAGGAAGCGATACGCATATAATAGGCTCAGGAAGAGTCACACTTATATTGTCAATGGGTACAACTTTGGTAATTGATGAAGCCTCCTTGTACCCTGAATCAACACGCACTCTCTTAAGTTTTAAACAGATATCCGCGCCAATGGGTTTCACGTAGAAACCAATGAAGAAAATGGCAAAGAGCATTTGTGCATTATGAAGAACGCGGAGTATGAAAAATGGTATTAGAAAAATATCCCTCATATGAATCTGGGTTGTACTACACGATAATCAATGCACACGCAGTGTATACTTATTTGAAGACTGTATTTAGAAGCTCTGAATTATTTTCGTTATGGCATTGTATATTTAGGTCATTCTGGTCTTAGATTGATGAAAAATATAGTTAATAACTCACAAGGTCATGGCATTAATGTAAAAAAAAATTCCGAATCATGAAGATTTTGTGTGCCACGCATGTGCCACTGGGAAATTAATAACAAAACCATCTGTTATGAAAGTGCAACATGAAATCCCTGCATTCCTGGAACGCATTCAGGGGGATATTTGCGGCCCGATTCAGCCCTTGTTAGGGCCGTTTCAATACTTTATGGTGCTCATTGATGCTTCCTCGAAATGGTCGCATACATGTTTGCTGTCAACAAGGAATCATGCATTCGCAAAGCTGATCTCGCAGATCATCAGAATTAAGAATGTTTTTCCTGATCATCGCCTGAAGTCCATTCGAATGGACAATGCCAACGAATTTACTTCCAAGGCATTTGATGATTATTGCACAAAGAATCGGAATAATCGTTGAGCACTGCATCGCACATCCATACGCAAAATGGAATAGCTGAAACACTAATAAAGAGGATTAAACTCATAGCCTGACCACTCTTGCAGAGTTGTAACTTGCCCAACACTTGTTGGGGACACGCAGTCATGCACGCAGCAGCACTCATCAATTATAGACCGTCGGCCTACAACATCCATTCAACTATGCAACTAGTGCAATAGGTCATCCTGAAGATTTGAATGAATGGTATATGTACCTATACCACCCCCACAGCGAACTGCAATGGGCCCTCTCCGCAAGTCTGGGATATACGTTGGTTATGAGAATGCATCCATAATCAGGTATTTGGAACCCACGACTGGAGATTTGCATACAGCCCGATTCGCTAATTGCATTTTTTTTACGAGGATCGCTTTCCCGTCATTAGGGGGAGGAAATGAACCATTGGATGAAAATGCCGGGAAATCATATGGCATTCCATTGGGATCCCCGTGCATGACCCTCGCACTAATGAAGCAAATCATGAAGTCAAGAAGACAATCGATTTGCAGAATTTAGCAAATGAACTGCCTGATCATTTTTTTGATCTGAAGAGCGTGGTTAAGTCGCATATACCAGCAAGAAATGCACCAGAGAGGGTGGAAATACCAAAGAAAGCAGAAGGTATCCCTCATCCTATTCAGAGGCCTCAAAGAAAAAGAACAAGAAATCTGGCTTCTCAAACCCAAAGTACCCGGAGACGTCTAGGGAAAAATGGGCAAGAGGACTTACCATAGCCAATCACAAAAATACCCCAAAGCAAGAAGGGGAGCCAGTTGAGACCTAGCACTGGAAAGAAGCCTGTGGAAAAGGCAATTCCAGATTTGAATCTTCAATTGGAAGAAACCGCCAGAAATAATGTGTGCGCACACATTGGCGGAGAAAAACTAAAGGAACTTGCTCCTGGAATGGGAAATAGCAATGAAGAGCAAGTAGAAGTGCATGAAGCACACCATGACGAAATGGCCATAAATTTTGTAATAATAGGAGAATCTTGAAGGGTTTCGTAGCATGGAAAACAAAAATTTTTCCTACGATTGCAACCAAACACCAAGATCATATCTAGGAGATGCAAGTAAACGGTTTCAGAAGGACTCACCCTCGTAGACCGAAAGCGGGAATAACGTTCCCGCAAACAAACGTGGTTGATGTAGAGGTACACTCCCGACTTCAAAGTCGCGAAGATGAGCGCCACAAACGGCAGCGCCTCCGTACTTGGTCACACGTACGGATCAACGATGACCTCCAATCCCTCGTTCCAGCGGGGCAGCGGAAGTAGTGGATCCCCGGAAAACTCCAACAACACTACAGCTTAGTGGTGGTGGTGGTGAAGAAATAATTTCAGCAGCGCTTAAGCCACACGGCTCGAAAACGGATCGGCGGGAGGAGGGAGAATGGACCAACCAAAGGGTCATGGATGAACACCAAAGAGAGGAGCTCCTCCTCCCTTTTATAGGAGGAGGAGGAGGCATGCCAAGGGGTGGGGTGGCGGCGCATGGGGGCTGCCCTTGCCCTCCCTCTCTTCATGTGAGTGATCTCTCCACTCACAAATTAACCACTTTGATTTCCATTAAAACCCCACCCAAGAAAATGAAAGGTTTTCTCCCATAAACATTTTTATTTCAGATTTAATATTTGTTAATTCTTTTAATTAACAAACATTAACATATACCCCCTTTAACTATTCCGATATCCCAAACTATTCCGCGATACTAAAACATTCCTCAGATCTTGTCCATATTTTTCTCCTGTTTCGATCCACTCAAATGCATCGATGAACCTTAAGTGTGTCACCCTACGGTTCGTGAATAAAATGGACATGATTGAGACTCCTCTCGGATCAATAATCATCAGCGGGATCTGAGATCCATAATGACTCCCATTCACTCAACGATGAACTAGTGATCGCGTAAACCGTAAAACGACATAACCAATTCCTTTTGTCTCACGATATTTTACTTGTCCGATCCGATCATCAGTATCAACTATACCTAGTTCGATCCGTTACCGACAAGTACTCTTTACTCGTTCCGTGATATAACATTCTTGTGACCTAGTCACATGCTTGCAAGCGATGTCAATGTGATATCACCGAGAGGGCCCAGTATATCTCTCCGTCATCCGGATGGACAAATCCCACTCTTGATGCATGAGCCTCAACTAATACTTTCATAGTACCCAAATCCATCTTTATAGTCACCGTGTTACGGAGTGACGTTTGATGTCATCAAAGTACTCTTCCTAATTAGTGATTGACATCATCTCATGGTCTAAGGAAAAGAGCTATTTCGAATGTGTTTGATACAAAGAACAAACTAAATGACTTGATCGTATTTGCTATACCAACTTGGGTGTGTGTTCATCACATCATTCTTCTAATGACATGACCCGTTATTAATAACATCCAATGTTCATGATCGTGAAACCTTGATCATCGGTTAATCAACGAGCTAGTTTAAAAAAGAGGCTTTACTAGGAACCTTTTTGTTTATTAAACACACATGTATTAACGTTTCGATTAATACAATTTTAGCATGAGAAATAAACATCTATTATAAACATGGAATATGATAATAAACAATTTATTATTGCCTCTCGCATATTCCCTTCGATCTCCCACTTGCACTAGAGTCAATAATCTAGATTACATTGTGATGATTCTAACACCCATTGAGTTCGTGTTGATCATGTTTTGCCCTTGGGAGAGCTTTAGTCAACGAGTCCGCCACATTCAGATCCGTGTGCACTTTGCAAATCTTTATATCGCCATCCTTGACATGTTCACGGATGGAGTGAAACCGACGCTAATATGTTTGGAATTCTTGTGTGACCTTGGTTCTTTAGCATTGGCTATGGCACCATTGTTGTCACAATAGATAACCATCGGGTCCAACGCACTCGGAACCACACCTAGTTCGGATATGAACATCTTCATCCAAACCGCTTCCTCACGCTTCAAGCCGCAATATATTCCGCCTCTGTTGAAGATCCTGCCACCACAGATTGCTTGGAACTTCTCCAGCTCACCGCTCCTCCATTCATTTCAAAAATGTACCCGGATTGAGACTTAGAGTCATCCTGATCGATTGTCAAAGCTAAGCGTCGACGTAACACTTTGCGACGAGCTCTTCTTCACCACCATATATGAGAAACATATCCTTAGTTCTTCTTAAGTACTTAAAGATATTCTTGATCAGCCGCCCAGTGTTCAAAACCTGGATCAGACCGGTACCGCTAGTCAAACTAATAGCATGTGCCACATCCGGTCTTGTACACAACATAGCATACATGATAGAGCCTATGGCTGAAGCATAGGGAATCTTATTCATTACTTCTCTATCTTCTGCTGTAGCTGGACTCTGAGTCTTACTCAACGTCTTGCCTTGCATCATAGGTAAGAACCCTTTCTTACTTTCGTCCATTCTAAACTTCTTTAGAATCTTGTCAAGATATGTACTTTGTGATAGCCCAATTAAGCGTCTCGATCTATCTCTATAGATTTTGATGCCTAAAATATATGCCGCTTCACCAAGGTCCTTCATTGAAAACTTACTGCTTAAGTAATCTTTACACTTTTCAAAAGTTCTATATCATTTCCTATCAACAATATGTCATCCACATATAATATCGTAAATGCTATAGAGCTCCCACTCACTTTCTTGTAAACACAAGATTCTCCGTAAGTTTGGACAAATCCAAAACCTTTGATTACCTCATCAAAACGGAGATTCCAACTTCGTGATGCTTGCTTCAGTCCATAAATGGATCGCTGAAGTTTGCATACCTTATTAGCATCCTTAGGATCAACAAAACCTTTGGGTTGTATCATATACAACTCTTCCTCAATGTTTCCATTAAGGAACGCAGCTTTGACATCCATCCGCCAGATTTCATAATCGAAAAATGCAGCAATTGCTAACATAATCCTAACAGACTTTAGCATCGCTACGGGTGAGAAAGTCTCATCGTAGTCAACTCCTTGAATTTGTCGAAAACCCTTTGCGACAAGTCGAGCTTTATAGACGGTCACATTACCATCGGCGTCTATTTTCTTTTGAAAATCCATTTGTTCTCAACGGCCTTACGGTCATTGGGTAGGTCCACCAAAGTCCATACTTGGTTTTCATACATGGATCCCATTTCGGATTTCATGGCTTCTAGCCATTTGTCGGAATCTGGGCTCATCATCGCTTCATCATACGTCGCGCAGGTCATTATTCTCAACTACCATGACATTCATAGTAGGAACATAAAAGTCGGGAGCGATATGCGCTCTTGTTGACCTGCGAGGTGCGGTAGTGTTGTCTTTCAGAGTTTCATGATCCTTATCATTAGTTCCCTCTTCATTTGGTGAAGTCAACTCCGAAACAACTTCCGGCGCTGCTGCACTTGCCATTCCATGAAGAGAAGGTTCAACAACCTCGTCGAGTTCTACCTTCCTACTACTCACACCTTTCGAGAGAAACTCTTTTTCCAAAAAGGATCCATTCTTGGCAACGAAAACCTTGCCCTCGGATCTGTGATAGAAGGTGTACCCAATTGTTTCTTTAGGGTATCCTATGAAGACGCATTTTTCCGCTTTGGGTTCGAGTTTATCAGGTTGAAGTTTCTTCACATAAACATCGCATCCCCAAACTTTTAGAAATGACAGCTTAGGTTTGTTGCCAAACCATAATTCATACGGTGTCATTTCAACGGATTTAGATGGTGCCCTATTTAAAGTGAATGCAGCTGTTTCTAGTGCATGACCCCAAAATGAAAGTGGCAAATCTGTAAGGGACATCATAGATCGAACCATATCCAATAAAGTACGATTACGACGCCGGATACACCATTACGCTGTGGTGTTCCAAATAGGAGTGAGTTGTGAAACTATTCCACATTGTTTCATGTGTGTGCCAAACTCGTAACTAAGATACTCTCCTCCACGATCAGATCGTAGAAATTTGATCTTTTTGTTACGATGATTTTCTACTTCACTCTGAAATTCTTTGAACTTTTCAAATGTTTCAGACTTGTGTTTCATTAAGTAAATATATCCATATCTACTCAAATCATCCGTGAAAGTAACGGCTAACGATATCCACCACGCTACCGACACACTCATTGGACCACACACATCGGTATGTATGATTTCCAATAAGTCGGTTGCCCGCTCCATTGTACCGGAAAACGGGTTCTAGTCATCTTGCCCATGAGGCATGGTTCACATGTCTCAAATGATTCATAATCAAGTGATTCTAGTAGTCCATCGAATGGAGCTTCTTCATGCGTTTAACACCAATATGACATAAGCGGCAATGCCACATATATGCAGCAATATCATCATTCAACTTAATTCTTTTGGCATTCACATTATGAACATGTGTACTTTTATCAAGATTCAAAATAAACAAACCATTCTTTTCAGTGCATGACCATAAAAGATATTATTCATATAAATTGAACAACCATTGTTCTCGCACTTGAATGAATAACCGTCTCGCATTAAACAAGATCCGATATGATGTTCATGCTCAACGCAGGCACTAAATAACAATTATTTAGGTTTATAACTAATCCTCGATGGTAATTGGATAGGTAGCGTCCGACGGCGATCACATCAACTTTTGATCCATTGCCGACGCCGCATCATTACCTCATCCCTTGCTAGTTGTCGCTATTCCTTAGCTCCTGCTTTGAGTTACATATGTTAGCAACCGAACCGGTATCAAATACCCAGGCACTACTGCGAGTACTAGTAAGGTACACATCAATAACATGTATATCATATATACCTTTGCTCACTTTCCCGTCCTTCTTATCACCTGATATTTTGGGCGCTTGCGCTTCCAGTGCCAGTGCCCTTGCAATAAAAACATTCAAGATTCGACTTAGGGCCACCTTGGTCTTCTTCTCGAGATGTAGCAACAGACTTGCCCTTCTTCTTGAAGTTTCCCTTAGACTTACCTTTCTTCTTGAAATCGATAGTCTTTTGGACCATCAACACTTGATGTTCCTTCTTGATCTCCACTTCAGCTTTTAGCATTGTGAAGTTCGGGAGAGACTTCTTCATGCCCTGCATGTTGTAGTTCATCACAAAGCTCTTGTAGCTTGGTGGCAGGATCGAGAACACGATGAATTCCTAGCTCAATGGGGATCGTTATTCCCAAAGCTATGAGTTTATCGGCGTACCCAGACATTTTGAGTACGTGCTCACTAACGGAGCTGTTTTCCTCCATCATGCAGCTAAAGAACTTTTACGAAGCTTCATAACTCTCTCTTTGCGGCATGGGTGTCGAAGATCATTTTCAACTCCCTCATTGTATCAAAAGCATTCTTTGTGCTCAAAGCGTTTTCGCGGCTCAGGCTCAAGGCCATACAAAATGCCGCATTGAACTAAACTGTGGTCCTCCTTGCGAGTCAAGAAAACATTTTTCTCCTCCTCGGGGCATCATCGTGAGGCGGGTCACCTAGCGGTGCTTCTAGCACATAGCTCCTTTGAGCAACCCGAGGAGAATCCTCAGTTAAGGGCCCATTGGTAAAGTTGCTACCATTGGTGGCTAGTTTCTCTTTCTCCATGAACAGTTGAAATTGAAAATAGGGGTGCCATCTACAACATATTTGCAAAGTTATTTAGACTAAGTTCATAATAGATTAAGTTCAATGTTAATTCAAAATTAATACGAGAACTCCCACTCAAAAACAACATCCCTCTAGTCATCTTTAGTGATTACATGAACCAAATTCACTATACCGAAACCGATCATCACGTGAGACGGCATAGTTTCAAAGGCGAATATCAATATGTTCATCATATCATCCATATGACTCATGCTTTACCTTTCGGTTCGTGTTCCGAGGCCATGTCTGTACATGCTAGGCTCGCCAAGTAGAACCAAAGTATTTGCATGTGTAAATCAGCTTACACCCGTTGTATGCGAACGTAGAGTCTATCACACCCGATCATCACGTGGTGCTTCAAACGACGAACTTTCTTAACGGTGCATACTATGGAAGAACACATTATTATCTTGATATTAATTTGGAGGATCATCTTATAGTGCTATCGACGTGATCATAATCAAGCAAAATAAGATGCATAAAAGGATTAACATCACATGCATGAATAAAGTGATATGATATGGTCCTTTCAAAGACTTGATCTCCATCTTGTGCGACATGGTATGATCTCCATCATTCCACCGGCATGGCACCAAGGTCCATGATGCTGCCATCTTGATTGTCTTCCTCCATTACAATATATCACATGGACATATATTTAGCACGCAGGCCATAAAAGAAAAACAACCAAATGGCTCCTGCCGGTTGTTTAAATTTACAATAAATTTCATTTCATACAACAATCTTTGTATCAATGACCATATCACATCACAAGCCCTGCAAAAACAAGTTAGACGCCTCTAATTTATTTTTGCATATTTTACGTGGTTTTGGGCTTTCTAGGAAAAACTATTCTTACCTACGAACAAGAACCACAACGGTGATAAAAACATTATTAGCAAACCGTTGTAAATTAGATCATGACTATAGTGGGAGAAACTGACACCCGCAAAGCCACTTATGCAATACTAGTTGCATGTCGAGCGTGGAACAAGTCTCATGTGCGAGGACATGTAAGGTTAGTCCGGGCCGCTTCAAATCCCACTATGCCACCATGATCCAAAATACACGAAAGTATGCAATAACATGATCATCAACGCCCACATCCACATGTGTTTTAAACCGTACAAAACATCTACGCATAAACCTGGCTCTGATACCACTGAAGGGTTTCGTAGCATGGAAAACAAAAATTTTTCCTACGATTGCAACCAAACACCAAGATCATATCTAGGAGATGCAAGTAAACGGTTTCAGAAGGACTCACCCTCGTAGACCGAAAGCGGGACTAACGTTCCCGCAAACAAACGTGGTTGATGTAGAGGTACACTCTCGACTTCAAAGTCGCGAAGATGAGCGCCACAAACGGCAGCGCCTCCGTACTTGGTCACACGTACGGATCAACGATGACCTCCAATCCCTCGTTCCAGTGGGGCAGCGGAAGTAGAGGATCTCCGGAAAACTCCAACAACACTACAGCTTAGTGGTGGTGGTGGTGGAGAAATAATTTCAGCGCTTACGCTTAAGCCACAAATTAAAACGGATCGGCCAGGAGGAGGGAGAATGGACCAACCAAAGGGTCATGGATGAACACCAAAGAGAGGAGCTCCTCCCTCCCTTTTATAGGAGGAGGAGGAGGCATGCCAAGGGGTGGGGTGGCCGGCGCATGGGGGCTGCCCTTGCCCTCCCTCTCTTCATGTGAGTGATCTCTCCACTCACAAATTAACCACTTTGATTTCCATTAAAACCCCACCCAAGAAAATGAAAGGTTTTCTCCCATAAACATTTTTATTTCAGATTTAATATTTGTTAATTCTTTTAATTAACAAACATTAACATATACCCCTTTAACTATTCCGATATCCCGAAACTATTCCGCGATACTCAAACAAATTCCTCAGCATCGCCCATATTTTTCTCCTGTTTCAGATCCACTCAAATGCATCGATGAACCTTAAGTGTGTCACCCTACGGTTCGTGAATAAAATGGACATGATTGAGACTCCTCTCGAGATCAATAATCATCGGCGGGATCTCGAGATCCATAATGACTCCCATTCACTCAACGATGAACTAGTGATCGCGTAAACGTAAAACGACATAACCAATTCCTTTTGTCTCACGATATTTTACTTGTCCGGATCCGATCATCAAGATCAACTATACCTAGTTCGATCCCGTTACCGACAAGTACTCTTTACTCGTTAGTGATATAACATTCTTGTGACCTAGTCACATGCTTGCAAGCGATGTCAATGTGATATCACCGAGAGGGCCCAGAGTATATCTCTCCGTCATCTGGATGGACAAATCCCACTCTTGATGCATGAGCCTCAACTAATACTTTCATAGTACCCAAATCCATCTTTATAGTCACCGTGTTACGGAGTGACGTTTGATGTCATCAAAGTACTCTTCCTAATTAGTGATTGACATCATCTCATGGTCTAAGGAAAAGAGCTATTTGAATGTGTTTGATACAGCAACAAACTAAATGACTTGATCGTATTTGCTATACCAACTTGGGTGTGTGTTCATCACATCATTCTTCTAATGACATGACCCCGTTATTAATAACATCCAATGTTCATGATCAGGAAACCTTGATCATCAGTTAATCAACGAGCTAGTTTAAAAAAAGAGGCTTTACTAGGAACCTTTTTGTTTATTAAACACACATGTATTAACGTTTCTGATTAATACAATTTTAGCATGAGAAATAAACATCTATTATAAACATGGAATATGATAATAAACAATTTATTATTGCCTCTCGGGCATATTCCCTTCAAATCTATGAAAAGAGCAACAACCATTGCAAGGCTTATTGTTCAAGGTTTCACTCAACGTCTTAGGGTTGATTATGAAGAAACCTATTCTCCGGTCATGGGTGGAATTACCTTTAGATACTTGATCTCAATGGCAGTCAACTTGAAGTTGAGAATGAAGCTAATGGATGTTGTCACAGCATATTTGTATGGAAACTTGGATTCGGAGATATACATGAAAGTACCGGAAGGTATCCCCATCCCGAACCAAGACAGAGCAAACAGAAACCTATACAGTGTGAAATTGGAGAAATCACTGTATGGGCTGAAGCAGTCAGGAAGAATGTGGTACAATCGCTTGAGTAGCTTTCTTTGCAAGAAAGGCTACACGAACAACAAAGATTGTCCATGTGTATTTATACAACGATCCCCGAATGGATTTTGTATAATCTCCGTCTATGTAGATGACTTGAACATCATTGGGACGGATGAAGAAATTGAAGAAGCATGCACATACTTGAAGTCTGAATTTGAAATGAAAGACTTGGGTAAAACCAAGTTCTGTTTAGGCTTGCAGCTTGAACATGTCCAAGGCGGAATCTTGGTACACCAATCTTCCTACACGCAGAAAGTGTTGGAGAGATTTGGTTTTGAGAAGGCATACCCCGCAAAGACCCCAATGGTCGGAAGGTCACTCCAAGCAGACCTAGACCCATACAGGCCTAGAGAAGAGGGGGAGGAAGTCCTGGGAGCGGAATTCCCATATTTGAGTGCAATTGGAGCACTCATGTACCTTGCGAATAGCACTAGGCCGGACATTGCGTTCGCCGTGAATTTGTTAGCACGGTACAGTGCAGAACCCACCAAAAGGCATTGGAAAGGGGTTAAGGACGTCTTCCGCTACCTCAAAGGAAGCAAAGATCTCGGTTTGTTCTATAGAAAGAACAATGAATTGAATTTGGTGGGCTATGCCGATGCCGGGTACCTATCGGACCCGCATACTGGAAAGTCACAAACCGGGTATGTTTTCCTTTGCGGTGGAACAGCAATTTCGTGGAAGTCATCAAAGCAGACTCTTGTCTCGACGTCGACAAACTACTCAGAAATAATTGCCTTGTATGAAGCCTCTCGAGAATGTGCATGGCTTCGAAGAATGGTTCACCACATCTAGAAGTCATGTGGTTTGAACATGGAACAAACCCCCACCATTATCTATGAAGATAATGCAGCTTGTGTTGCTCAAGTGCAAATGGGATATGTGAAGAGTAACCTCACAAAGCATATCAACCCCAAGTTCTTTTATGCTCATGAATTGCATAAGATGAACGAGATAAAAATACTGCATACTAAATCGTGTGAAAATCTCGCAGATTTATTCACTAAGTCACTCCCGGCATCTTCCTTTGGAAGATGTTTTAGAGGAATCGGGATGATGAGGCTTAGAGAAGTGCAGATTTCAGGGGGAGAATTTTCACATACCCCTACATAAATCTTGAACATGAAGTTTGAGTACCCAACGTGAATCTTAAAGATTAACATTGAAGTTTGGGTGGATTGTACTCTTTTCCTTAAGTAAGTTTTTCATTGAAGTTTTCTTACATAAGGTTTTTGATGAGGCAATCCGTGCAACACAGCAAGCGTGTGCTATGTACTCTTTCTCTAATTATTTTTCCCACTGGGTTTTTATGGAGTTTTAATGAGGCATATACATCTCGCAGTGAAGAGTCCAAGGGGGAGTGTTAGGAAACCAATTGACGTATCCTATATGGACTCTTCCTTATCTCTAAGCAGAACCGCTATATATAGGAGGCAGAGGGTCACCCCATTGTACACAAGCATACAGAATAATAAAGCAGACCCGTTCCTCCTCATATTGTGTCTCTCTTTCTCCCTGTCTGTTCTCCACTTTAGATCTATTAGGCAACCCCGGACTATTCGATAGCGAGGTTGTCTAACAGTAACATCTCAATTTTCTTGTCTTCCTGAAAATCTTTTGCGTAGTTTACCGCTGCAACAAATTTTATCAATTTTATTACAAATTAAAGTTTAATATGTGACTTTTCTAAATAAAAAATGAGTTGGCATGAATAAATTCAAGTGAACAATTGTCAAAATTAGTTTATTTAAGTTCTTTGTGCTTAAAAATCTTTTTCAAATTTTGCTAGAAAATTTTCGAGCGATTTTGGCATTTTATTTGTACTCTTTTGTATTTTATGTATTTTTTAAAAAAGAATAAATAAATAAAAATACTGGAAAACTTGGGCCAAAACCCAACCCACGGTCCATTTCTCTCTATCCTTGGCCCAGCCCACAAGCCCATCCTGGGCGCAGCCCATGTCGCCAACTCCTTGGCCCAGCTCGCTAGCCGCATCCGTGATGTGCCGCTAACAGGTGCCTGTTCAGTACTGTTCATCATCTTCGCATCGGACTCCGCCTCCACGACAAATTCACCACCGTATCAGTGTCGGTCTCCGAGTTCTACGCAGTGTCTCCCACTATAAAACCAGCTGTCGACCCCCGGGAACACATCCCGATACGTGTTGCCATCGAATCTATTGGCGTTGTTGTAGATCGAGATCGCCGAAGTCCGCCGCCAATATTAGAGCCAACCCAAAGGTCTTCTGTGAGACCCCGGATCAGCTATCCGAAATCTCCTGTGTATTTCTGTACTAGTCCCAGATCAGTAGCTAGTACACACAGTCAACAGTGATACGTCATTGCCGAACATAACGAAATTGTAACATAATAATAAAGTATTAGCCACATGGCAACTTATTACAATACTCGGTCACGAGACCGGAGACACGACAGCGGAAGCAAAAACGACAAAAAGCGAAAACTAAAGACACCACAGGCGACGACAAGACACACGACTAGCTATCTTGGTGTTCTCCCTCGTACTCCTCAGCGTAGAACTCACCGTCTTCAACGGCGTCCTGGTCGTTTTCTGATGATGACAAGATGTGTAGTACGTGAGTACAAAAGTACTCAGCAAGTCAAGGAAGTATGCATATGTGGGGCTTGCCAAGGAAGGCTTAATATGGTTCTTTTACATAAAGCCAAGTTTCATCAAACCATACTTGTTAATAAGTTTCATAAAGCATATTTAACAATTCTTTTTAACAATTACATTATGTAATATTTCAGGGAAAGTTCTATCCACCAACACTAATATAAGGGCTCTATCCGCCACAAGTTTAAAAGATCAAGATTATCCACACATGACACTATCCGTCATGACACAAAAACAGGTTTCATCTACTTGGTTGGCTCAATCCGCCAATTAATCATCCGAGAGTTATAACCACTCCCGAATCCCAAAAACTCATTTTATTTTCAAAACCAAAACCAAAGTATACCAGTATGAAAGCATTCTTTCCTTTGCCCTTGACCGTAGGCACGACTATTCGAATAGTTTTAACTCTGCAGAGGTGTACAACTATACCCACAAGATATGATCATCTCTTTAACGCCATGCAATTAACACACTTCCTTTGGTGTGTCGGCCGAGAGATTATGACAAGGCCTTTACAATGTATATGCCTAACCTGACTCACCCGCTGAGGTTTCACCGCTGTTAATGTTCTATCTACCCAGTATAGAAGCCCCCTCTTGCGCCGTGTGGGGAGTACAACTTGCCTCTATTTGGCACCCACATTTCACCAACTGGCGAGTCTAAGTTAGGTTTCTACAAATTATTTAGCCAGGTCGTACCATGTTAGACATGTGGTAGTACGGTTATGCTTAGAATGGACAATCATAAGCGTCGGTCCTTAATTGAATTGGGGCGGCACTTGCACAATGGAAACTAGTGCTCAATCCGCACCCACCCAACATTCCAATCCGCCCAAGTCCAAATCCTTTTTCCTTTCCTTTTTATATTATAAAAACAGTACCAAATACTTGTAATAATTTCCAAATCACACCTTAAATCATCATTTTTGTATAATCCCACTCGTGGGTCATGTTCATCAAGGTTGGCCCTAAGCAATTCTATCGTACTATTCAACAAAGGTCACCACATAAGGTAAACATGGCATAGCAATTGTCCTAGGGTTACAAGTAAACATGGATATCAACAACAAAGGAGGTATTCGCAAATTGGATTAACTATTCATCTATATTTGACATACGATGATAAGAAATAGCGATGCATGTTTATAAAGCATGTTAAAGCATTTGCAAACATAGGATCAAAATGCGTCAAGGGACTTGCCTTCGGTCGCAGTGGGGGCGTCGAAACCTTGGAGTTCGGCGGCGGGGTCAGCGGACTCAGACGGCTCCTCGGCTACGCGCAAAACGAGACAACAAATAAATAATAAGAAAAAAAAATAAAATCCAAAAATTACAAAATTAGTACTGGCAGGAAGATCTCGATTTTAGATGAATTTAGGAATTTGAACGGAGTCAATCGGACTTCGGACGGAAAAGTTATGGGCTTCCGAATTTGGAAAATGCTGGAAAATGAAAAACGAGGGAATATTCCCGGAATATTCCTTTTCTAATTTTTTTTTCTGATTTTTGGATAGGTTTGGGTCTATGGATGGTGGGGCCTCCTTGTCATAGGCATGTGGGGTTCTTCTCCATTGCCTTGGCTATGGCCAAGAACAGAGGAGGCAAAGCCTCATGAGGGCGTCGGCCATGGAGTGGCTAGTGCGGCCGGCGCGGCGACAAATGGCGGCGAGGCGGCGGCACGTCAGCGAGGCCGGCCGGCAGCGGCAGCGGCGTGGGCGAGGGGCCAGGCGGGAGGTGGCCGAACGCGAGCGAGGCGGCCGGCGGGCACCGGCGAGACGACGGAGCGGCGCGGCGACGGCACGCCGCCGACGGTGCCGGAGGGCCGGCGGCCATGCATGGGCACGCCCCAAAAACAGAGAAGTCCCAAAACTTCAAAAACTTTGAAATTTTGCACCAAATTTGAACATAGCTACAAGAACTAATTGATGAATCCTCTAAAGCACATCTAGAGGGACTCACACTTGCAAGGAATGGATCAATTGCTCGCCGGAGAAGACGAATTTGACAAAGAACACCGGTTCGGCCGAAGCAACCAAAATCCGAAATTCGTCGCCAAAGCTTGAGGAAACCTAAAATTGATGGATGAATTAGAATCTAAACCTCCACACGCACACAACGAAACAAACGGAATGGAGATTGAACCACCGAAGAGGAACTTAGGATGATGAACACGAAGAACTCGCAAAAACGTGTCCCCGTGCTGGTTTTCTTGATCTAGCGACCGGACGAATTAGAGATGCATAGAGTGAGTGCTACCACCGGGAAGAAGGTTCTAATACGGAGCAATGAGAGGTGGAAGCACGCGAAACAGATTAAAAACGGCCGATTTATTGCCATAATGGCCAATTTCGGTTTTGGAAGGATTGTTCAAATTCCGGTGAGATCCCGGGCTAATGATGGTGGGGATGGAAAGAGCTCGTTGCTACGGATTCAACGGATCCGGCCGTTCACGATTTGGACCATTATTGCAAGAGTTATGAAGGTTTGAATGGATGGAGGCATGTATGGAAAGCTCCATGGGAGCTCTCTGGAAATTCCAATCGTGAGGTAGAAGATGACCCAGTAGCACATGCCACATGGCGCTCTAGGATTGGCCAAGGTTTACGCGAAAGTGATGCCCTAGAGAAAAATTAGCAAAAATGGTCTAAAAATTCCGGAAAAATTCATAGAACCATTTTGGAATATTTGGATCCCAATGAAATTGGTTTCGTGTAATTTGGATGAAATTTGAGGATTTGAATATTCTGAAGCGAATAGCAGGCATTACACAAAAGCCGCGCGGGATAAAATACCAGAGAGCCTCCAAAAATCTTGGGAACAATCTCAAAATGTTTTTAGAATATTTGAGACCTAATGCAATTGGTTCCATTATTTTTGGAGCATTTTCGGACTCGGGTGAAATTTTGGGTACTGACGGGAATCTGGAAATTTGATTTTTCGAACGGAAGGGAATTGAATTCCGATTTTGGATGGAAAAGGATGCCTGGTTAACATAAACACCAAGGAAACTCCAAATTTTGAATTTAATTAATTTAAATTAGATTTTTCCAGAACGCGAAACTGAGGATGTTACAAACCTACCCCCCTTAGAGAGAATCTCGTCCCCGAGATTCGGACTGAGAAAGAAATAGATCGGGAAACTCTGCTCGAAGATCTTCTTCACGCTCCCAGGTAGCTTCCTTCTCAGAATGATTACTCCACTGAACCTTGCAGAATTTGATCACACGGCTTCGGGTCCGACATTCTGCTTCCTCCAAAATTTTGACTGGATGCTCCGGGTAAGACAGGTCTTCCTTCAACTCCATTTCTTCATATGGCAGCTGATGCTCGGGTATTCAGAGACATTTATTCAACTGAGAAACATGAAATACGTCATGTACACCTGACAGCTGTGGAGGTAACTCCAACTTGTATGCAACCTCCCCCTTTCTGGCGACTATCCGGAATGGGCCGATATAGCGGGGCGCCAACTTTTCGCTAACTCGAAATCGTTTCATTCCCTTAAGAGGCAAAACCTTCAGGTACACAGGGTCACCAGGTATGAAACTTAATTCTCAGCGACGGTTGTCAGCATAGCTTTTCTGTCTCGATTGGGTTGTCTTCAGATTCGCGCGGATTTGCCGGACTTGCTCTTCAGCTTCTTTCAGAATATCAGGTCCGATAATTTGTCCTCCCTCGGACTCTTTCCAGTACAACGGTGTCCTGCACTTTCTTCTGTACAGGGCCTCAAATGGTGCCATCTCCAAACTCGCCTGATAACTATTGTTATATGAGAATTCCGCGTATGGCAAATTTTGATCCCAAGAACCCTTATAAGTCAAAGCACAAGCTCTCAACATATCTTTCAATATTTGATTTACCCTCTCCGTCTGTCCATCTGTCTGGGGATGATAAGCAGTACTGAAGTTCAAATGCATACCTAACACCTCATGCAACTTCTGTCAAAACCTCGAGGTAAATTGAGAACCTCGATCCGACACGATCCTTTTTGGCACACCATGCAAACACACAATCTTAGCCATATACAGCTCTGCGAGCTTATCACCAGAATAGGTTGTCTTCACCAGTATAAAGCGTGCTACTTTTGTTAATCTGTCCACAATAACCCAAATAGAATCATAACCGGACTTGGTTTTGGGTAGTCCAGTGATAAAATCCATTCCTATTTCTTCCCATTTCCAAACAGGAACTTGCAGCGGCTGTAACAAACCGGCTGGTCTTTGATGATCTGCCTTCACCAACTGGCAAACATCACAACGAGCTACAAAATCAGCCACTTCTTTCTTCATATTGGACCACCAATATTTTTCCTTTAAGTCCGAGTACATTTTTGTACTTCACGGGTGAATAGAATACACAGAATCATGAGCCTCTTTCAACACTACGTCTTTGATTTCCTGTTGGTTAGGGACTACTATTCTTTTTCCGAACCAAACAATACCTTTCTTATCTTCGGAAAATCCGGGGTGTTTTCCTTTCTTTAACTCTTCCTTGAGGTTCGCAATATCCTTATCCTTCTTTTGAGCCTCACGGATCTGCTCTTCTAGGGTTGATTGTAATTCAACATTAAAAATACAACCTTCATTCACCAATTCTAAGTTAAAGTGTTGGAATTCTTCATGAAGAGTTGGCTGACTTTCTTGCACCATAACATTGTTGCAGTAGCTCTTCCTGCTTAATGCATCCGCAACAACATTAGCCTTTCCAGGGTGGTAATGGATTCCCACATTATAGTCTTTCACCAATTCCAACCACCTTCTCTGCCTCAAATTGAGATCTGACTGGGTGAAAATATATTTCAGACTCTTGTGATCCGTATAAATCTCACATCTATTCCCAATCAAATAATGCCTCCAGATCTTAAGGGCATGCACAACTGCGGCTAACTCCAAATCATGAGTGGGATAGTTTTCTTCATGAGGTCCCAGTTGCCTTGAAGCATAAGCTATAACTTTTCCTTATTGCATCACAACACAACCAAGTCCTTGTTTTGAGGCATCACAATAAACTTCAAAGTCCTTATGAATATCCGGCAGGACAAGTACTAGTGTTGAAGTTAACCTCTTCTTCAACTCTTGAAAACTCTGTTCACAAGATTTAGTCCATTCAAAGTTCTTCTCTTTTTTCAAAAGCTGAGTGAGCGGTCTCGCTATCCTGGAGAATCCTTCAATGAATCGCCGATAATAACCCGCTAATCCAAGAAAACTTCTGATATCTGGGACCGACTTGGGCTACGTCCAATCCAACACATCCTTCACTTTCGCCGGATCCACTACTACTTCTCCAGCAGAAATGATATGACCCAGGAAAGAAACTTCCTTCAACCAAAAGTCACACTTACTGAACTTAGCATACAGTTGATGTTCTCTTAACCTTTCCAAAACTATCCTTAGATGGTCTTCATGTTCTTTTCGACTCTTGGAATACACAAGAATGTCATCAATGAAGACTACAACGAACTTGTCCAAATATTCCATGAACACCTTATTCATCAAATTCATGAAATAGGAAGGGGCATTGGTTAATCCGAAGGACATCACTGTAAACTCGTACAGTCCATATCGGGTAGTAAAGGTTGTCTTCGGAATATCTTCTTTCCTTATCTTCAGCTGATGATATCCGGACCTTAAATCTATTTTGGAGAAAACTCGAGCTCCTTTCAACTAGTCAAATAAATTGTCTATCCGAGGCAACGGATACTTGTTCTTTATTGTAACCTCATTCAATGACCTGTAGTCTATGCACATCCTCAGACTACCATCCTTCTTCGTGACGAAGATTACCGGCGATCCCCAAGGCGACAAACTGGGCCTGATGAACCCTTTCTCTTTTAGTTCTTCAATCTGTTTCTTCATCTCGACTAATTCATTGGAAGGTAGC
The DNA here is from genome assembly GCA_036346355.1 of Rhipidocladum racemiflorum. Taxonomy (NCBI): domain Eukaryota; kingdom Viridiplantae; phylum Streptophyta; class Magnoliopsida; order Poales; family Poaceae; genus Rhipidocladum; species Rhipidocladum racemiflorum. The sequence continues at coordinate 54,853,987 of CM070572.1, read as the reverse complement.
CGGTAAGGCCTTTTTGAGATCGGAGCCGTACCAGGTACAAAGCTCGATCACAAACTCAATATCCCGATTTGGTGGCATACCAGGCAAATCTTCTGGAAACACATCCGGGTACTCATTGACTATCAGCACATTCTCCAAAGACATCCCCTTCAGACGGTTTAGGGTACTACCCCCCTTAGAGGAAAGATTAGACAAGAATTCCACTCGAATTCCCTTAGGGCTAGTAAGGGAGATAGCTCTACTAGCACAATCTATCTGACCCTTATACTTTGTTAACCAATCCATACCAAGTATTACTTCTGTACCCTTAGTATCCAATAATATTAAGTTCGTTAGGAACTTTACCCCTTTTATAACTATATCCATTTTCGGGCAAACAGCAGTTGTTCTTAATTCTTTACCCAGGGATTGAACTAATAAAGGGTTTCTTAACTGCACTCTGTATCCCAATCATGCTTTTTAACCAAGTATTCTGATATGAAGGAATGTGTGGCACCAGAATCAAACAGAACTGAAGCAGGTACTGAGTTGGCGAAGAACTTACCATAGACCACCTCTGGCGCATCTTGAGCCTCCTCAGCAGCAATGTGATTCACGTGTCCTCTTCCAGCTGTCCTCGGTGTATGCGGGGTCTGTGGCATACCTCTCCCTTGCGCTGGTGCTGGAGCACGGGCGGGTGTAGATCCAAGGTTGAACCGGACTGGAGTGATCGGCTGACGCTTCTGTGGGCAGTTGCTAGCATAGTGCCCCATCTCTCGACAATTGAAGCATTGCACTCCTGCCGTTGCGGTATTGCTCTTCTGGGCTTGGGCACCTGCATTGCCGGCAGGCGCTTGACCAACTGGGCGAGGGGTGGACATTGGGGTCCTAGGCACGTTGGAGGCTGCTGGCCTACTGGGCTGCTGCTGGAAAGTGCGGGGCCTAGAGCTTCTGGCACCTCACTGACTTTGGAACATCATCTTTCTCTTCCTTGATTCAAAAAGCTAGCGCTGAGCATCTTCTTGGATCAACACCTTGTTCACCATGTGCTGGAATGACGGGAAGTCGTTCGAGACCAGCTGAACCTTCAGATTAGGGTCAAGGCCCTGCATAAACCTCCAGATCTTAGCCTCATCCGTGGTGACATCTACGGTCGCGTAGCGGGACAGCTGGGTGAAACGGTTCAGATACTCCAACACAGATAAGTTCCCTTGTTGCAGCTTGTGGAACTCACGCCTCTTCATCTCCATGATTCCTTTCGGAATATGGGTAGCCTGAAAAGCTTCAACAAACTCATTCCAGGCGATGTTCTAGGCATCTTCGTGGGCTGCACAGTAATTATCCCACCAGCTTGCTGCAGTACCTTTGAGCTGGTGTGAAGCAAAGTGCACGCTCTCTATCTCATCGCACTGAGCAGAGTGAAGTTTCCACTCAACTTCTTTGAGCCAGTCGTCCGCGTCCAACGGGTCTACGGATCCAGCAAACGTTCGGGGTCGAGTCCGCATGAACTCCCCAAACTTGGACTGGGGTGGTTGAGTTTGGGCCTGTGCTGCAGCGGCTTGGGGTTGATTAAGAACATTTTGTGCCAAAGCTTGAAGAAGTTGCAGTTGCATAGCCATCATTTATTCCATATTGGGTGTATGAGCCGGGGGTGGGGGTGGTATCGGCTCTTGCTGGGCTGCAGGTGGCTGCACATGCTCTTGTTCATGTTGCTGCTGTTGCTCCACAAACTCCTCCTCCTGAAAGTGTACTTGTCCACGACCGCGTCCACAGCCTCTACTGCGGCCTCTTCCACGACCACGGCCTCTGCCTGGGTTCTCCATCTGAAACGAGGGTGGCCAAGCACAAGGAAAGAGAGAAAAGCAAAGATAAGGAACGGGGTACTACAACATCCACCAAGCCAAGAGCACACAACAGAAGGAAAACCAGCAAACTCTTTATTAAATCAAAATAGTTCGATAACGATGGCTGGATCACAACTGCCCAAGGCACGATCCAAGCCAACACAAGTAATTACTAATCGTCCTAATCGAAGCAAAATTAAGGCCCTCCAGACTACAACATCTAGACACTCGCGTCACTCTCGTAGACACGCGGGGACGGGTCCTCCTCCTCCTCGCTCCTGCTGCGGGAAGGTGTAGCTGTTGAAGAAGGTCCTGCACCTCCAGGGGCAGCCAAGAAGCTCAGAGAAACCCCCAAAGGTGACTGGCGACGAACTGACTTGCATGCGGTCTCCCGAGTCCTTAGGCCACGACGACGCTTTGTTGGCGAAGCATCCGGAGTCAATCCTCGCACAGGGAGATCCTCCTGGACTGGAACTAGTGCGGCAGGCTGTGCCGCCTGCACAGGGGCTGGTGGCGGAAGAGCAGCTGCCTCCTTCAGCTGGCGTATCTCCTCTCGAGCTGCTGCCAACTGCTGGTACACATCCTGGAGCTCGTGCGTAGTGCTGACGTACGCCTTGTCCTGGGCTCAGATGAGCGATCCCATATGCACAATCGTCGGATCCCCTTCCGCATCCGTACTGCGGAACCTGCTGTGGTACCTCCCTTCCTCATGGCACGGACACAGACGGTATGGCGATGCCTCCAGTCTGTCGCTGTACGTGCTGCCTAAGTGGATGATCACCTGCCTTGCTGCATCTTGCAGCGCATCTCCCATCTTTAGCATCTCCGACGTGAAGTAGAAGGGACGATCGTCTACTAGACTCCGACTCTTGGCGTGCACCAAAAGCCACACCTTCCACGTGCTTTAGCCAAGGCTAGGCACGGAGGTACAGTGGTACTCTGGGCGGTGGGGAAACTCAAGCTCCTGGAGCATCAAGGACAGCTCCGCGCAAAAACCTCCAGCCAAAGCCGCATAAGTGGTGCAAGACGACATCTACAATTTTGAAACAAGTTGGGATTAGTAACCAATTTTAAAAAATAGACCCGCTGTGAGACCCCGGATCAGCTATCCAAAATCTCCTGTGTATTTCTGTACTAGTCCCAGATCAGTAGCTAGTACACACAGTCAACAGTGATACGTCATTGCCGAACATAACGAAATTGTAACATAATAATAAAGTATTAGCCACATGGCTACTTATTACAATACTCGGTCACGAGATCGGAGACACGACAGCGGAAGCAAAAATGACAAAAAGCGAAAACCAAAGACACCATAGGCGACGACAAGACACGCGACTAGCTATCTTGGTGTTCTCCCTCGTACTCCTCAGCGTAGAACTCATCGTCTTTAACGACGTCCTGGTAGTTTTCTGATGATGACAGGATGTGTAGTACGTGAGTACAAAAGTACTCAGCAAGTCGGGGAAAGTATGCATATGTGGGGCTTGCCAAGGAAGGCTTAATATGGTTCTTTTGCATAAAATCAAGTTTCATCAAACCATACTTGTTAATAAGTTTCATAAAGCATATTTAACAATTCTTTTTAACAAATACATTAAGTAATATTTTAGTGAAGGTTCTATCCACCAAAACTAATATAAGGGCTCTATCCGCCACAAGTTTAAAAGATCAAGATTATCCACACATGACTCTATCCTTCATGACACAAAAACATGTTCCATCTACCTGGTTGGCTCAATCCGCCAATTAATCATCCGAGAGTTCTAACCACTTCCGAATCCCAAAACCTCATTTTATTTTCAAAACCAAAACCAAAGTCTACCAGTATGAAAACATTCTTTGCTTTGCCCTTGACCGTAGGCACGGCTATTCGAATAGTTTTAACTCTACAGAGGTGTACAACTTTACCCACAAGACATGATCATCTCTTTAACGCCATGCAATTAACACACTTCCTTTGGTGTGTCGGTAGAGAGATCATGACAAGGACTTTACAATGTATACGCCTAGCCCGACTCACCCGCTGAGGTTTCACCGCTGTTAGGGTTCTATCTACCCAGTACAGAAGCCCCCTCTTACGCCGTGTGGGGAGTACAACTTGCCTCTATCTGGCACCCACGTTCCACCAACTGGCGAGTCTAAGTTAGGTTTCTACAAATTATTTAGCCAGGTCGTACCATGTTAGACATGTGGCAGTACGGTTATGCTTAGAATGGACAATCATAAGCGTTGGTCCTTAATTGACTTGGGGCGGCACTTGCACAATGGAAACTAGTGCTCAATCCGCACCCACCCGACATTCCAATCCGCCCAAGTCCAAATCCTTTCTCCTTTCCTTTTTATTTTATAAAAACAGTACCAAATACTTGTAATAATTTCCAAATCACACCTTAAATCATCATTTTTGTATAATCCCACCCGTGGGTCATTTTCATCAAGGTTGGCCCTAAGCAATTCTATCGTACTATTCAACAAAGGTCACCACATAAGGTAAACGTGGCATAGCAATTGTCCTAGGGTTACAAGTAAACATGGATATCAATAACAAAGGAGGTATTCGCAAATTGGATTAACTATTCAACTATATTTGACATACGATGATAAGAAATAGCGATGCATGTTTATAAAGCATGTTAAAGCATTTGCAAACATAGGATCAAAATGCGTCAAGGGACTTGCCTTCGGTCGCAGCGGGGGCGTCGAAACCTTGGAGTTCGGTGGCGGGGTCGGCGGACTCGGACGGCTCCTCGGCTATGCGTAAAACGAGATAACAAATAAATAACAAGAAAAAAAATAAAATCCAAAAATTACAAAAGTAGTACTGGCAGGAAGATCTCGATTTTAGATGAATTTAGGAATTTGAATGGAGTCAATCGGAGTTCGGACGGAAAAGTTATGGGCTTCCGAAGTTGGAAAATGTTGGAAAATGAAAAACGAGGGAATATTCCCGGAATACTCCTTTTCTAAATTTTTTCTGAGGGCGCCGGCCATGGAGGGGCTAGGGCGGCCGGCGGGCTGGCGCGGCGACGCCGGTGGTGGGCGGCGCTGGCGCGCATGGCGGGTGACTGCTCGGCGGCGGCAATGACGGCGAGGGGCCGGAGGCTGGCGGCGCTGGCGACGAGGCCGGCCGCGGAGGCGGCCGGCGACGCGAGGGCGTGGGGGGCCGGCAGCGTCAGCGCAGGGCGGCGTGGAGGCACGGCGGCGCCGGTCAGCGGCGGGCATGGCGACGGCGCCGGAGGGCCGGCGGCCATGCATGGGCACGCTCCAAAAACAGAGAAGCCCCAAAACTTCAAAAACTTTGAAATTTTGCACCAAATTTGAACATAGCTACAAGAACTAATTGATGAATCCTCTAAAGCACATCTAGAGGGACTCACACTTGCAAGGAATTGATCAATTGCTCGCCGGAGAAGATGAATTTGACAAAGAACACCGGTTCGGCCGAAGCAACCAAAACCCGAAATTCATCGCCAAACCTTGATGAAAACAAAAATTGATGGATGAATTAGAATCTAAACCTCCACACGCACACAACGAAACAAACAGAATGGAGATTGAACCACCGAAGAGGAAGTTAGGATGATGAACACGAAGAACACGCAAAAATGTGTCCCGACGCCGGTTTTCTTGATCTAGCGACCGGACGAGTTGGAGATGCAAAGGGTGAGTGCTACCACCGGGAAGAGGGTTCTAATATGGAGCAATGAGGGGTGGAAGCACGCGAAACGGATTAAAAACAGCCGATTTATTGCCATAATGGCCAATTTCGGTTTTTGAAGGATTGTTCAAATTCCGGCGAGATCCCGGGCTAATGATGGGGGGCATGGAAAGAGCTCGTTGCTACGGATTCAACGGATCCGCCCGTTCGCGATTTGGACCATTATTGCAAGAGTTATGAAGGTTTGAATGGATGGAGGCATGTATGGAAAGCTCCATGGGAGCTCTCTGGAAATTCCAATCATGAGGTAGAAGATGACCCTGTAGCACATGCCACGTGGCGCTCTAGGATTGGCCAAGGTTTACGCGGAAGTGATGCCCTAGAGAAAAATTAGCAAAAATGGTCTAAAAATTACGAAAAAATTCCTAGAACCATTTTGGAATATTTGGAACCCAATGAAATTGGTTTCGCAAAATTTGGATGAAATTTGAGGATTTGAATATTCTAGAGCGAATAGCGGGCATTAAACAAAAGTCGCGCGGGATAAAATACCAAAGAGCCTCCAAAAATCTTGGGAAAAATCCCAAAATGTTTTTAGAATATTTGGAACCTAATGCAATAGGTTCCATGATTTTTGGAGCATTTTCAGACTCGGGTGAAATTTCGGGTACTGGCGGGAATCTGGAAATTTGATTTTTCGAACGGAAGGGAATTGAATTCCGATTTTGGATGGAAAAGGATGCTAGGTTAACATAAACACAAAGGAAACTCCAAATTTTGAATTTAATTAATTTAAATTAGATTTTTCCAGAACGCGAAACTGAGGATGTTACATCTTCGGCCACGTTTTGTGCCGTTGCCGGTAAGTCCCGCCACCAGGTGACCTTACCACCATCGTCACCTTGCCTTCCTCTACCCTACCATGGTCTCAATTTCTGCCAGGAGTCGCTGGATGTGCGGTTTCGCCATAATCCTAGCGTTGCCACCGCTTCAAGCTTGCCACCGGTCAACTCCGGAGACCAATGGTCCCCGTGTCACTGCCATTGAGTTTACCATCGTCTCCTCTTCCGGTTGCACTACTTCGAGTCTTTTGTTACGTTGCCATTCACTAACACTACCACATGCCAGCGATGCACCGTTATATGCCTATTGCTCGATGTCGCAGCTGAGTCGTCGTCTGGTCGACGTGTACACCAATGTGGCCACCACGTTGGTGCCACACAAGTGCCACGTGTGCTGAGCCAGCCACGCAAGCCCTAGCCATGTCAACTACCACGTGTGTGCCTCGTTAGCACCAGATCATCCCATTTATTCGCCAGGAAAGCCTAGTCTAGAACGGTGGGTATACTTAGTATACTGTAGACCGTGTCTATGATATGCGGGTCCCACATGTCAGCCTCTCAGGTATTCTTCAAAATTTTAGAAAAAAATATTTTGGAATATTCCCCTAGTCCCACATGTCAGTCTCACCAAAAGGAATATTTCTGGAATATTCTCATTGCTCTCTCAATTTCTTGAATTTCTTGTCCAATAAAATTTTGAGAGCATGTTCTCCTTCATACGAACTCCGATTAAATCCATTGATGTTCCTAAATTAATCTAAAATTGAGTTCTACATTATAGTATATTTCTTTTGATTTTTTGAGTTTTGTTTTAACTCTGTTTCGTATTTATTTGCTTTTCGTCTCTCGTTTCGTGTAGTCGCTGATGTGCTAAGAGCATTCGAAGAAAAAGAGTTGATTTAAGATGAAGACCATAACCTATTACATGTCAAGTTGTGTTTTGATCATGTTGAACCCAGTTTTGCAAAGGTTATTTTGTTTCAAGTTGTGGCATGATAGCTCAAATTATCAATTGTTTAATTATTTCGGGAATTAGTTATGCAACCTACTTAAATAATACCTACCTTATCATTTCCTTTGTTATGATCATTTTGTCACCATAGGTTTGATAAATATTAGTTGGTCGTTGATATAAAACTAACCTGGGTTATTTAGACGTGATTTGTGTGCTTAGTTATGCAACAGGTTATTGATGCTATTTTGAAGTACAAATTCATACATGACTAATTGTTTAGGGAATATCTTTGTGAAAAGTATGTATTATTTGTTGTCACACGATGATATGATGGTGATGGCATGTGTTGACCTATAATCAACAGTGATGGTAAATTATTTAGATTAAGGCAAGAGGCTGTGTGCTGGTGAGTCTGTGTGACATTGGGTTAGAGATTATGTCCAAATCAATTGACATGATTCTATGTGAACAAGTTTTATCTTGATCAATTAAGGATTTAACCTTGTAAACCATTGAATTGTGTTAATTATACAACCACATGTCTGGAATAGAAAAGATCTAACTCAGTAAGTTACCGAGTCTTGACATGTGATACCTCAAGTGGTAGGCTAAGTTGTCTTCGTCATCGGAGAGGATGTGTGTTGTAGCGGTGCCACATCTTGAACGATTACTTTTCTTAGTCCAACAGTGAGCCTGTCTCATACTTTTGCTCTATATGCCTTGCATGTGGTTACTCGGCTTACATCTGTGCATAACTTATTGAGTATTCCATGTGCTCGCTCTTACAATAATCTTCAATTAGTTGAAGAAAAAGAATCAACACTAGCTTCAGAGGAGGAGCATCAGCCTGATTGATATGTCTGGAGTGCCCGATCTTTCGGTGGAGGGATAACTATCGATTGGCGTTGGAGAAGACTCTCACGATCCGACTACGCACGAACAAGTCGATGGCGCCTTAGCAATCGCTGAACCTACTCCACGTGGTTATTGATCCTGCTAGGTAGCCGAGATCAACCTGAACACGAAGTTCAATTCTTGTTGGTAATCGAAGAACAAACAAGAACAAGTAAAAACAATCTGAAGTATGAGAGAAAGTGGAGACGAATTGAGATTCTATTAAAGTCTTCACAAGGTGGCTATCTAGCACAACTTGAAGAAGAAAGTTTGCACACGGCTAAACTCAATCAACAAAATCTGCGTTCTAAGGGAGGGACGGCAGGAGTATATAAAGGGAGAAGTGGAGGGTTGAGGGGAGGCGCCCATATGGCAGCCAAGGGAGAGGGCGCACATGCAGCCCAACACAGGAGGAAAATCCGTCCCTCCTTTCCTTCTTAACAAAGCTTCCTAAAATACAAAAGGAAAGAAATAAACGAGATTTCTTCATGGCGCCTTGATCTGATTTTGTGCATCCAAAAAGGAAGGAAACTCCTTCCTCCTTTCCTTCTTGGTAGTATTTCTCATGTGCTCGTTTTCCTCTTTGACTTTGTCTTCTGGATCCTGCGCATATGATGACCGAGCTTGATCTTCTCCTTGGTTCCGAAGAACAATGAAATCATCACAAGGATTAAATAGCAATCCATTATGTGAATTAATCGTATACAAACTTAGAAACGAGTTGACCTGATAATTGAGCTGACGTGCTTTGGCACGAGTAATTGGTCCTTGCACAGATGGCTCATTTGTGTTCATGGAAGAGATGTCCTCATCATCCTCCCCTTCTTGCATTTGAGTCGTCCTCGACTCGAACTCATCATCATCGCCCAAGTATGGTTTCAAATCTGCAATGTTAAAAGTGGGACTGACCCCAAACTCTGCAGGCAAGTCAAGCTTATATGCATTATCATTGATCTTTTTCAATACTCGGAACGGACCATCAAAGACGAGGCATCAACTTTGATTTTCGTAATTCAGAAATCTATCTTTTCTCAAATGTAGCCAAACTAACTCGCCGGGTTCAAAAGTAACATGTTTTCTTCCCTTACTACCAAAGCAAGTTTGTATTTAGCATTCATGAGTTCTATATTTTCTTTAGTTGTCTCATGCATTTTGAGGATCAAGTCAAGACGTTGTTTTGCATCAAAATTCAATTTTTCGGAACATGGAAGAGGTAATAAATCAATAGGAGCACGAGGGACAAAACCATATACAATCTCAAAAGGGCTCATCTTAGTAGTAGAATGCAATGAACGATTATAAGCAAATTCAATATGAGGTAAGCATTCTTCCCACAACTTTATGTTCTTTTTCAAAATAGCCCTAAGCATGGTAGATAAAGATCGATTGACAACTTCAGTTTGTCCATCAGTTTGGGGATGACAAGTAGTAGAAAATAACAGCTTAGTCCCCAATTTAGCCCATAATGTTCGCCAAAAATGACTCAGGAATTTAGTATCGCGATCTGAAACTATTGTGTTTGGCATACCATGTAAGCGCACAATTTCACGAAAGAATAAATCAGCAACTTTGGTAGCATCATCACTTTTATGACATGGTATGAAGTGTGCCATCTTAGAAAATCTATCCACAACAACAAAGACGCTATCCCTCCCCTTCTTTGTTCTAGGAAGACCTAAGACAAAGTCCATCGAAATATCCTCCCAAGGCATGGTAGGGACAGGAAGAGGCATGTATAAACCATGTGGATTAAGACGTGACTTAGCTTTTTGGCATGTAGTGCATCGAGCGACAAAGCGTTCCACGTCCCGTCTCATCTTTGGCCAAAAGAAATGGCTAGCAAGTATGTCCTCCGTCTTCTTCACACCAAAGTGTCCCATGAGGCCACCTCCATGCGCCTCCTGCAGTAACAACAAGCGAACGGAACTAGCTGGAATGCATAGCTTGTTAGCTCTAAACACGAAACCATTCTGGAGGACAAACTTATTCCACGCTTTTCCATCTTTACAATTGAGCAACACATCACGAAAAGCAATATCATGTTCATATTGATCCTTAATTGTCTCTAACCCAAGATTTTGAAATCAAGTTGTGTAAGCATGGTATATCGTCTAGACAAAGCATCAAGAATAACATTGTCCTTGCCTTTCTTGTGTTTGATAACATAAGGAAAAGACTCAATGAATTCAACCCATTTTGCATGTCTACGATTTAATGTTGCTTGACTTTGAATATGCTTTAACGATTCGTGATCAGAATGTATGACGAATTCTTTGGGCCACAAATAATGCTGCCATGTTTCTAAAGTTCGAACTAAAGCATATAATTCCTTATCATAAGTAGAATAGTTCAAACTAGGCCCACTCAACTTCTCACTGAAATATGCAACCGGTTTTCTATCTTGCAACAACACACCACCCAACCCAATTCCACTAGCATCACATTCGAGTTCAAAAGTCTTAGAAAAATCAGGAAGTTGAAGAAGTGGTGCATGTGTCAACTTATCTTTTAATGTGTAGAAAGCGTTGTCCTGTGCATCTCCCCAAACAAAAGGTACGCCCTTCTTCGTAAGCTCATTCAATGGTGCGGCAATGGTGCTGAAATCCTTTACGAAACGACGATAGAAGCCAGCAAGTCCTAGAAAACTTCGCACTTGTGTGACCGTGGTAGGAGTCGGCCAACTCAGATTGCCACAACCTTGGCTTGATCAACTTCAATGCCCTGGGGAGTAAACAACATAACCAAGAAAAGAGACTCGATCCGTGCAAAAGGTGCACTTCTCAAGGTTACCAAATAAACGTGCATTTCAGTAAACATCAAAAACAAGACGTAAATGGTTAAGGTGTTCCTCCAAAGATATGCTGTAGATCAAAATATCATCAAAATAAACCACCACAAATTTGCCAATGAAAGCTCGCAAAACTTCGTTCATCAATCTCATGAAAGTGCTAGGTGCATTAGTTAACCCAAAAGGCATTACTAACCACTCATATAGACCGAACTTAGTTTTAAAAGCCGCTTTCCATTCATCTCCTAGCTTCATGCGAATCTGGTGGTACCCACTACGCAAATCAACTTTAGAGAAAACTTTAGAACCACTTAACTCATCAAGCATATCATCTAATCGAGGAATAGGATGACGATACCTAATGGTGATATTATTGATTGCTCGACAATCAACACACATGCGCCATGATCCATCTTTCTTTGGAACTAAAATGACCGAATAAAGACAAGGGCTAAGAGACTCACGTACATACCCTTTGTCAAGCGGTGTCTTGAACTTGGCGATGTATTTCCTTAGTCTCTTCCGGATTTGTTCTGTATGGTGCACGATTGGGCAACGATGCTCCGGGGATGAGGTCAATTTGGTGCTCAATTCCTCGAATCGGTGGCAGCCCCGGTGGTACCTCTTTGGGAAACACGTCAATGTACTCCTGCAAAAGGTTAGTGACAGCAGGAGGCAAAAGAGAAGGCAGATCTTCAAATGAAAATAAGGCCTCTTTGCAAACGAGAGCATAACAAATAGTATCACTAACATGTAACTCGTGCAAATCAGATTTGGTAGCAAGAAAGCACGCACCCTTCAATTGAATCTCAGTCTTCTTGTCGAAAGAGGTGTAGATTGTTTTTAAGGTGTGGTTTAAGGTCCTGCGCTACAAGTTGATTTTCGCTTTTGGTGTGGTCTAGATTTTTCTCTTTATTAGCCCTATCAATCTCATCTTTGAAAATAGCATCAGGAGACATTGGATGTAACACAATTTTCTTGTCTTTATGCACAAAGGAATATTGATTTGTTCTACCATGATGTAAACAATTTTTATCATATTGCCATGGTCTACCTAACAACATGGAACAAGCTTGTATAGGTAATGCGACATCGCAATCAACATAATCATGATAAGAACCTAAAACAAAATGAACTCTTACCGCACGGGTTACCTTGATCTTGCCGCTGTTGGTGAACCATTGGATGTGGTAGGGTTGAGGATGCGGTCTAGTGGAGAGTGCGAGTTTTTCTACCATGTCCTGGTGGCGAGATTATTGCAACTTCCACCATCAATGATGATTCGAATTGCGCGTTCCTTGACGACGCCTTTAATATGAAACAAGTTGTGGCGCTGATTACGTTTCGCCACCGCAATCTGGGCACTAAGTACTCGGGGAAATGATACTCAGAATTGGTCGCGCCACCCGCTACCGATGTGCTCTTCTTGAAGTTCGGAATTGGTATCATCCTCTGCATTGTCAGCGAGCAAAGCATATGTATCTTCATCAAGATCGCTTGCTGAATCGTACTCACCGTCTTCGCGAACTATGAGCACACGTGTGTTTGGACAATCCTTCATGACATGACCAAAGCCCTTGCAGCGATGGCACTGAATATCTTTGGTTCGCCCTGTTGAAGCAACTGACGACGATGAACTCTTTTGAGTGGTTTGTGTCGTCGGAAAGGATGTGCGTGGTACAGAATTGGTTGTTGTCTTGTCGTTGGAGGAACTTGGTGAAATGGTACGACCTGACGGGGCAGCAGGGGTGTGTGGCGTCCATGAGGTAGTACGACCTGCAGAAAAATTAGTTTTGGCCCTCACTTGTCGTCCCTGCACTTCACGTTCAGCTTTGCAAGCAAGATGGAATAAACGAGTCATCGAATTGTAATCCTTATAATCTAGAATGTCTTGGATTTCGCGATTTAAACCACCTAAGAAATGGGCCATAGATGCGTCCTCATTTTCAATTAAACCACAACGCAACATGCCAATTTGTAATTCTTGATAATATTCTTGTACTGAACTTTTACCTTGGCGTAAGCGTTGTAATTTATTAAGTAAATCTCTAGCATAATAGGAGGGAACAAATCTATGTCGCATGACCAACTTTAGGGCTTCCCAAGTGGTGGGTATGTTATTTGGATGAACACGGCAATGCTCTCTCCACCAAACAGAAGCAAAATCCGTAAACTCACTAGTAGCAGCCCTAACTCGCTTATCCTCAGGAAATTCATGGCATGCATACTTTTGATCAAGTAATAATTCCCAACTAAGGTAAGCATCTGGATCATATTTACCGTCAAATGTAGGTATAGTGACTTTTACCTTTGAAAACATGTCATCACGATCACGTACCTCACGTCGTATGGGATCACGACGCATACCTTGTTGATTGAATCGTGTCGGCGATGGTCACGGCCGTGGTCGAAGAAGTCATCCTCTGACTCCGTGGTGTGGTGTGCGTCGTTGTCACCATCTTGGTCGTCCATCTCAACGCCCGGGGCTAAGGGAGCCCTAGATGTGCTAGCGAGGTGTATTGAAGTAGTCGATGCAACGGGGTCATGCTGCATGGGTGGAACAGCCCTGGGCGCCCGTAACGCGCCGGTGTTGTTGCGAGGTGGATGACCGGGAACACCAGGGGCAGCAGCTGCAAGTACATCAAGTCTAGACAAAATATTAGCTAAAGCAGTGTTAGTAACTCCTTGTGCTGTCTCAATGGATCGGAGCCGATCTTCTTGGAGTGACATGCGCTCATTAGTGAGTCGTACATCCTCACTAAGTCCCTCGGTAGTGGTCTTTGTTATCCGCGCAAAGTGTGCAACGATGCCCTTTGTGCGGGGAGATTGATGCAGAGAACTTTCACACCGACATGGTTAGTATAAGAACAGCAAAATACCAGCAAGTATGAGGTTCCTATCGACTAGGAGGTGGCTATGAATTACTCAATACTCACTGTTTTACCAAAAGCTCTTGTAAGTTCTTACCAAACCAACAGAGATGACGTGCTACCTAGAGTGTGAAACCCGAAGAGGTGAAGTTGAGCGATTGCCAGGTGTCACAACGCTGTTCGTGGTAGTAATATGTGTAGCTTGGAAGGTTTAAAATATGTAGCACGGATTAGCTTTTTCCCACCGAATCAAGTAAGCTGAAAAAGTCGTTCAAAATCAAGCATCTGATCTTTGGTCCTAGGCTAGACCGTACTAGAGACGCGAGCCTAAACACCAACGATGCCACCGAACAAAAGCAAGTGGCCGCAGAGGAACAAAGAGGTCCGAACAATAGATGAAAACAAAGACTAAAAAATTCTCGTAAGATGGGGATTGTCTTAAAAGAGTAGAAACCACCTAAAAAGAGGTTTGGGACAAGAAAATTTCCGGAGCGGTTCCAGACCTCTTCTCTGTCTGGAACCGACCTCTTCTCTGTCCGAACCGACCTCTTCTCTGTCTGGAACCGAAACCAATTAGCTGGATGACTCTTTGATCTGTTTAAACCGACTCAATCTCTAGTGCTACAAAGGAAACCGAAAAGGACAAGGAGACTCTAGCGCTGAACAGGAAACCGAGCGCTATACAAGGAGTCTATTCGGAATTTATAGATTGTCTTTGCTTCTTCTGCTACGATTCAAACCGAGCGAAGGAAAGTGGGTTTTATATGGATATATGTGGAGCACAACTTGGAAACCGATCTAGCCTGGAGAGCACGTGTGCCGCACGGTTTTGTTTTTCTTTTGGGACGGCTTTATAGATTTGTGAAAACACGACTCTGCGAAAAAGTGACTAGAACTCGAAACTCTAAAGATCAAAACGCTAAGACCAGCAAGCACATAATTATGTAACCGACAATTCAACAAACCAAGAACAAGTAGTTAAAGCGGGGCACAAATTGTCTTGGTTAAAGAGGAAATCCTACAATAGCAAAACTATGGTGGCTGTTTTCTGACTTTAGGTAATAAACAAAAAGCTAAAGAACTCTCACCGAGCAACCTGGAGGCTCTGATACCACTTGATATGTCTGGAGTGCCCGATCTTTCGGTGGAGGGATAACTATCGATTGGCGTTGGAGAAGACTCTCACGATCCGACTACGCACGAACAAGTCGATGGCGCCTTAGCAATCGCTGAACCTACTCCGCGTGGTTATTGATCCTGCTAGGTAGCCGAGATCAACCTGAACACGAAGTTCAATTCTTGTTGGTAATCGAAGAACAAACAAGAACAAGTAAAAACAATCTGAAGTATGAGAGAAAGTGGAGACGAATTGAGATTCTATTAAAGTCTTCACAAGGTGGCTATCTAGCACAACTTGAAGAAGAAAGTTTGCACACGGCTAAACTCAATCAACAAAATCTGCGTTCTAAGGGAGGGACGGCAGGAGTATATAAAGGGAGAAGTGGAGGGTTGAGGGGAGGCGCCCATATGGCAGCCAAGGGAGAGGGCGCACATGCAGCCCAACACAGGAGGAAAATCCGTCCCTCCTTTCCTTCTTAACAAAGCTTCCTAAAATACAAAAGGAAAGAAATAAACAAGATTTCTTCATGGCGCCTTGATCTGATTTCGTGCTTCCAAAAAGGAAGGAAACTCCTTCCTCCTTTCCTTCTTGGTAGTATTTCTCATGTGCTCGTTTTCCTCTTTGACTTTGTCTTCTGGATCCTGCGCATATGATGACCGAGCTTGATCTTCTCCTTGGTTCCTAAGAACAATGAAATCATCACAAGAATTAAATAGCAATCCATTCTGTGAATTAATCGTATACAAACTTAGAAACGAGTTGACCTGATAATTGAGCTGACGTGCTTTGGCACGAGTAATTGGTCCTTGCACAGATGGCTCATTTGTGTTCATGGAAGAGATGTCCTCATCACTGATTATTAGGAGTCGAACCCCGGTCGATTGCCTGTGGCAGGTTGATGGATTTTCGCTTGAGTTTATTATTGTTCTACTGTAGTTATCTTATTTAGTACTTAAGCTTTGCATGGTTTAATAAATGTAAGCTCGACCATATGATTGTGAGACCCCCGATCAGCTGTCCGAAGTCTCCTATGTATTTCTGTACTAGTCCCAGATCAGTAGCTAGTACACACAGTCAACAATGATACATCATTGCCGAACATAACAAAATTGTAACATAATAATAAAGTATTAGCCACATGGCTACTTATTACAATACTCGGTCATGAGACCGGAGACACGACAGCGGAAGCAAAACGACAAAAGCGAAAACCAAAAACACCACAGGCGACGGCAAGACACGCGACTAGCTCTCTTGGCGATCTTCCTCGAATTCCTCATAATAGAACTCACCGTCTTCAATGGCGTCCTGGTAGTTTTCTGATGATGACAAGATGTATAGCACGTGAGTACAAAAATACCCAGCAAGTCGAGGAAAGTATGCATATGTGGGGCTTGCCAAGGAAGGCTTAATAGGGTTTTTTTGCACAAAGCCAAGTTTCATCAAACCATACTTGTTAATAAGTTTCATAAAGCATATTTTAGCAATTCTTTTTAACAATTGAATTATGTAATAGTTCAGTGAGGGTTCTATCCACCGTCACTAATATAAGGGCTCTATCCGCCACAGAAAAAGTCAAGATTATCCACAGATGACTCTATCCGTCATGACATAAAACATGTTCCATCTACCTGGTTGGCTCAGTCCGCCAACTAAACATCCGAGAGTTCTAACCACTCCCGAATCCCAAAACATCATTTATTTTCAAAACCAAAACCAAAGTCTACCAGTATGAAAGCATTCTTTGCTTTGCCCTTGACCGTAGGCACGGCTATTCGAATAGTTTTAACTCTGCAGAGGTGTACAGCTTTACCCACAAGACATGATCAACTCTTAATGCCATGCAATTAACACACTTACTTTAGTGTGTCGACAGAGAGATCATGACAAGGCCTTTACAATGTATACGCCAAACTCGACTCACCCGCTGAGGTTTCACCGCTGTTAGGGTTCTATCTACCCAGTACAGAAGCCCCCTCTTGCGCCGTGTGGGGAGTACAACTTGCCGCTATCTGGCACCCACATTCCACCAACTGGCGAGCCTAAGTTAGGTTTCTACAAATTATTTAGCCAGGTCGTACCATGTTAGACATGTGGTAGTACGGTTAAGCTTAGAATGGACAGTCATAAGCGTCGGTCCTTAATTGACTTGGGGCGGTACTTGCACGAACCAAGACCAGTGCTCTATCCGCACCCGCCCGACATTCCATTCCGCCCAAGTCCAAACCCTTTTTCCTTTTTCTTTTTATTTTGGAAAAACAGTACCAAATACTTTGGAATAATTCCCGAATCACAATTTAAATTACAACTTTTGTATAATCCCACCCATGGGTCATTTTCATCAATGTTGGCCCTAAGCAATTCTATCGTACTATTCAACAAAGGTCACCATATAAGGTAAACATGGCATGACAAAAGTCCTAGGGTTACAGGTAAACATGGATGTCAACAACAAAGGAGGTAATCGCAAATTGGATTAACTATTCGTCTATATTTGACATACGATGATAAGAAATAGCGATGCATGTTTATAAAGCATTGTAAACACATTTGCAAACATAGGATCGAAATGCGTCAACGGACTTGCCTTCGGTCGCGGCGAGGTTGTCGTATTCTTGAAGCCCGGCGGCAGGGTCGGCGGACTCAGCGGGATCCTCGGCTACGCGCAAAACGAGACAACAAATAAATAACAAGAAAATAAATAAAATATAAAAATTACCAAAGTAATACTGGCAGGTAGATATTGAATTTAGATGAATTTAGGAATTTGAACGGAGTCAATCGAAGTTTGGACGGAAAAGATATGAGCCTCCGAAGTTTGGAAAATACGAAACCGGGGAATATTCCCGGAATATTCTTTTTCTTATTTTTCTGATTTTTGGATTTGAATTAGTCACTTGCAAGTGGGGCCAAGACGTCATTGGCTCTTGTCTTCTTCTCCATGGGGCTCCATGGCCAAGAAGCAGAGGAAGCCATGGGCTCCATTGGCGCCGGTGAGGGGGACTGTATGGCGAGCGGCCGGGCGAGATCATACGGAGAGGCGGCGGTGGCGGCGACGCGAGGCACGGCGCTGCACCGGCGCTGGATGCCAACGGCGCGGCGTGGCAACCGGCAACAGCGGTGAGGCACACGAGCGGGGTGGCGGCGATGTGGCGAGGTCGCCGTGGGCGGCGGACAGTGGCGGCGGCCGCGATGCCAAGAGCATGAGCCCAAAACAGAGAGCCCCATTTCTTCGCCAAAATCCGAAATTTGCCACAAATTTGAACACAATTTCACCAAGTAATTGATGAAACAACTAGAGTACATCTAAAGGGACATAAGAATGGAAGGAATTGAAGAATGATATACCGAAAACTAAGAATTCGGCAAAAATCGACGGTTCGGCCGGAAGGGTTCCAACACCAAATTCGTCGCCAAATCTTGACGAATCCTAAAATCAATTGAAGGATTAGAATCTAGACCTCCATACTAACACGAGGAAACAACCGGAATGGAGATTGACCCACCGAAGAGGAAGCTATAAGGATGAACACGAAGAACACGCAAAAACATGGCCCATCACCGGTTTTCTCGATCTAGCGGATGAACGAGTTGGAGATGCAAGGAATGGGTGCTACCACCGGGAAGAGGACTTCTATACGGAGAGATGAGAGGTGGAAGCACACCGTTTGGGGAAGAAACGGCCGAGTAATGACCATTATGGTGAATTTCAGTTTTTGGAAGATTGAAGCGTTTCCGGCGCAAGTTGGGGATGAAGATCATGGGGAACGGAAAGGATTCGTCGTCACGGTTCCAACGGATCCAGTCGTTTTCGCAATTTGGAGTATTATTGCCAGAGATATTAAGGATTAAAGAAGAAACCTCCATTGATGGAGAGATGAACTCTTGCTCTGTACGTTTCATCCCAAGGTGGAAGAAGCTTGAATAGTAACCACCACGTGGCACTTCCCTATTGGCCAATGATTACGCAAATGTAACGCCCTAGAGAAAAATTAGCAAAAATGGTCTAAAAATTCTGAAAAATTCCTAGAACCATTTTGGAATATTTGGAAGACAATAAAATTGGTTTCGCTGAATTTGGATGAAATTTGTGGATTTGAATATTCTGGAGCGAATAGCGGGCATTAAACGAAAGCCGCGCAAGATAAAATACTAGAGAACCTCCAAAAATCTTGGGAAAAATTCCAAAATGTTTTTAGAATATTTGGGACCTAATGCAATAGGTTCCATGAGTTTTGGAGCATTTTTGGACTTGAGTGAAATTTCGGGTACTGGCGGGAACCGGGAAAATTCGATCTTTCGAACGGAAGGGAATTGAATTCCGATTTTGGGACGGATAAGGATGCCAGGTTAAATTAAACACCAAGGAAAATCCAATTTTTGAATTTACTTAATTTAAATTAGATTTTTCCAGAAAGCGAAACTGAGGATGTTACAATGATCAACTCATTATTTATTTAATTATCAACATTAGTTCGTTATTCTGTTGTGTATAGAATTGATATTACATCTATATTATCACTATGTACACTAATGTAATCTTGCATTAGAGCATTATACATAAAGGATTCGAATTTACATATTCATTATGGACGATGATTAATGTAACATCCTCAGTTTCGCCTTCTGGAGAAAAATCTAATTAAATTAAAAAAATTGGAGTTTCCTTGGTGTTGTTATTAACCTAGCATCCCTTCCCATCCAAAATCGGGATTCAATTCCCTTCCGTTTGAAAAATCGAAATTCCAAAGTCCCGCCGGTACCCGAAATTTCACCCGAGTCCAAAAATACTCCAAAAATCCCAAAATTACTTCACTTAGGTCCCAAATATTCCAAAATGATTTTTGGACCTTCGCTCCTATTTTATCTCGCGCAGCTTTTGTTTAATGCCCGCAATTCGCGCCTGAATATTTAAATCCACAAATTTCATGCAAATTCCGCGAAACCAATTTTATTGGGTTCCAAATATTCCAAAATAGCTCTAGGAATTTTTTTTGGAATTTTTAGACCATTTTTGCTATTTTTTCTTTAGGGCGGTTCATTTACGTAACTCTCGGCCAATCACGCGCTGCCACGTGGCGTGCACTGTTCATCGTCCCCTACCTCTTGCCATGGCTTTGAACAGAGAAGAGCTCCAAGCTCTCTAATGGCTACCTCTCTCTTTAATCCACCATATCTCCCTCAATACAACTCCAAATCAATCACGACCGGATCCGTTGAATCCGTAACGGCGCGACCTTTCCATTCCCTACCATCAATAGCCCGGGATCTTGCCGGAATTGAAACCGTCGACCAAAAACCGAAATGCACTTAAATGTCATTTACTCGGCCGTTTCAACTCCAAACGACGTGATTCCACCTCCCATATCTCCGTGTGGACGTGCTCTACCCGGTGGTAGCACTCACTCCTTGCCTCTTCCACTCATTTGCCTGCTAGATCGAGAAAACCGACGCCGAGTAGCCATTTTTGGAGTTCTTCGTGTTCATCCTCATAACTCTCTCTCCGGTTGGTTCCTTGTGACCGTGGGGATGTCTAGAGTCTAATCTTTCAATCAATTTTAGGATCCCTCAAGATTTGGAGATGAATTTCGCGATTTTGTCATTTCGGCCAGAGCTCCGTTCATCGCCAAATTCGTCGTCTCCGGTGAGTTTTAATCCAATTCCTTGCTCTTATAGATCTGTTAGGATGTCCTCTAGATGATCCATGAATTTATTTGGTCAAGTTTCATGCAAATTTGGGCAAAAATTCGGATTTTGGAAGAAAAATGGGGCCTCTGTTCGTTTTGGGCTCGCTTGCAGGCAGTTCGCAGCCGCCGCCGCTGCGCCGCTAACGCCGCTTCGCCGCTTCGCGCTATCGTGACGCCGCCGCCACGCCGGCCACGGCCGCCGCCCCACGCACCTACCCCACCCTCCAAGCTCTCCTCTCTTTCCCATGGCTTGAGCTCAAGCATGAAGAAGCCTTGGGTCTATGACACCATGGGCCCACTTGCCATAGACCCAAGTCCAACCAAAAATCAGAAAAAAAGGAAAAGGAATATTCCGCGGAATATTCCCTCGTTTTTTAATTTTCTAAATTTCAAACTTTGGAAGCTCATATCTTCTCCGTCCGAATTCCGATTGACTCCGTTCAAATTCCTAAATTAATATAAAATCAAGATCTACCTGCCAGTACTACTTTTGTAATTTTTGGATTTTATTTATTTTCTTGTATTTATTTGTTGTCTCGTTTTGCGCGTAGCCGAGGACCCCGTCGAGACCGCCGACCCCGCCGCCGGACTTCCATCGTTCGATGATCTCACCGCGACCGAAGGCAAGTCTCCTTGACGCATGTTGAACCAATGTTTATAAATGTGTTTTAAATGTTTTATAAACTTGCATGCTATGTTTATCATCGTATGTCCAATATAAGTGAGTAGTTAATCCGAATTGTGAATACCTCCTTTGATATTGACATCCATGTTACTTGTAACCCTAGGACATTTGCTAGGCCATGTTTACACTTATATGGTACCCTTTGTGCAATAGTACGGTAGAATTGCTTAGGACCAATATTGATGAAAACAACCCATGAGTGGGATTATACAAAAATGATGATTTAAAGTGTGATTTGGAAATGGTTATATGATTTTGGTACTGTTTTTCTAAAATAAAAAGAAAAGGATAAGTGGTTTGGACTTGGGCGGAATGGATTGTCGGGTGGGTGCGGATGGAGCACTAGTTGCATTGTGCAAGTGCCGCCCCAAGTAAATTAAGGACCGACGCTTGTGATTGTCCATTCTAAGCATAACCGTACTACCACATGTCTATAATGGTACGATCTGGCTAACTAATTTGTAGAAACCTAACTTAGACTCACCAAATGGTGGAATGTGAGTGCCGGATAGAGGCATGACTGTTTTTCTCACACGGCGCAAGAGGGGGCTTCTGTACTGGGTGGCTAGAACCCTAACAGCGGTGAAACCTCAGCGGGTGGGTCAGGTTAGGCGTATACTTTGTAAAGGCCTTATCATGATCTCTCTGCCGGCACACCAAAGGAAGTGTGTTAATTGCATGGCATCAAGAGACGATCATGTCTTGTGGGTAAAGTTGTACACCTCTGCAGAGTTAAAACTATTCGAATAGCCATGCCTACGGTCAAGGGCAAAAGCAAAGAATGCTTTCATATTGGTAGACTTTGGTTTTGGTTTTAAATTTTAACGGTGTTTTATTTTGGGGTTCGGGAGTGGTTAGAACTCTCGGATGTTTAATGGCGGATGGAGCCAACCAGGTGGAAAGAACCTGTTTCGTGTCTTGACAGAAAGAGTCATGTGTGATTAAACTTGATCTTTTAAAAGTTGGCGGTTAGAGCCTTTATATTAGTGATGGTGGATAGAACCTTCACTGCAATATTGAATAATTCAATTGTTAAAAAGAATTGTGAAAAGATACTTTGTGAAACTTATTACAGTATGGTTTAATGAAATGTGGTTTTATGCAAAAGAACCCTATTAAGCTTCCTTTGGAAAGCCCCACATATTCATACTTTCCCCGACTTGCTGAGTACTTTTGTACTCACGTGCTACACAATTTGTCATCATCAGAGAACTATCAGGACGCAGCTGAAGATGGTGAGTTCTACCCCGAAGAGTTCGATGAGGATTGCCAAGTTAGCTAGTCGCGTGTCTTGTTGTCGCCTGTGGCGTTTTTGGTGTTCGCTTGTTGTCGCTTTTGTTTCCGCTGTCGTGTCTCCGGTCTCGTGACCGAGTATTGTAATAAGTGGCCATGTGGCCCGTACTTTATTATTTATGTTACAATTTCGTTATGTTCGGCAATGAAGTATCACTGTTTACTGTGTGTACTAGCTACTGATCTGGGACTAGTACGGAAATACACAGGAGATTTCAGATAGCTGATCCGGGATCTCACAATTAATAGTCATACACTTCATGATCCATATGCATCCTTTTGTTTTGGATTTCGTCGCTCAAATGGAGATTCTATTGGAAATACAGCATAATTCGCATCCGCTTAACAAGATATACACATAGCTAGAGGTTTCCAGCTAGTCGTCCTAGAGGAAAAATGCTAGCACCATTCATTACAGAAAAAAAAAATCAGCATTGACTAGTCATTTTCACGACTACAAAGCTATGCATGTATGCATATGTACCATGATTCATCAACTGGAAAGGGAAAAGCCTGCATAATTTAGTGGTATTGCTGCTACTGGTGCTACGATAGGACTACACTTAGCTGAGTCTACTTTTTTTTTTCCATTGACCGATTTTCTTTTACAAATCTAGTCGTACTAATTTGTAAAATTAGCTCCGTCTCCAATCACAAAAGTAGCGGTAGATAATATATCATGCTTCTGTACCATAGAAGACGCAAGCAGCGATAGCGATCTCCTACTAGCCTATCGAGCTCCCCTTGCTCGGCACTGTATTCACTTGCCGTCGAGTTGCTCGTTGCTCAGCATCACATCCACACTTAATTAATCGCTTACCTAAATAATCACATTTGCTACTAGCCTACGAAGGCACGGCTGCTCAACAAGAACCTATCGAGGTACCAGTCCGTGACACCTCCTGTTGAGCTCGCGGTTGAGGTACTGCGGTACCAGAGCGCGGTAAATGACACGTTTTGCATGCCGCTACTTCCACAGTGAAGGATAGAACTAGTTTTGCAAATTTATTCGCACAAGTGTTAGAATTTTAAAAAATTTGTGTAAAGGTAAAAAAAAAAAGTGTAGGCTTCGAGCATACTCGCCGTGCGGCCTAACTATCAAAAACAAATTATTGTTTAGTATTATTATGATTATTTAACCAAAATCATTTCGATTTTGACATGTTTTCTTTGATAATACAACATTAAAAGTGATGGAGAGTGCGATAATTGTGCCGAGTGATGTGCACTTTTGGTTGAGGAGATCCACCCTTCCTACTGTTTAGTCTGACCAATCTTTTCTTTTCCCCCCCAAAGCTTGGAAACCACATGGCTCAGCCTCATGCTGCTACTGCATACATGGTGCCCGACCACTTTGACCTAAAACCACAGCTAGCGTCCAACCCAATCCCAGCCACAACGAAATGGTTTTAGTTTCTTTGGTTCGTACCCACCATTGGAAGTGGCGTACTCTAAGTTATTAGTTTGTGACATTCCATAGCTTAGCAGCATACACGGAGATATTGAGACGACAAGAGACCAGGGTTCCACTTTTAACGGAAAAAAAAAATGGAAATGAAATGAATCGAAGAGCAAGACAGGAAGGAACATGACTGCCCGCTCTGCTCTTGTAGTCGATCGGGTCAGGGTTTCAAATTTCGTGGAATTTCGATCTAATTTCGCGAAATTCGACCATACCGGTCCATATCGAAAAGGAATTTCGTTCGTTTTTTCACTCAAATTAAAAAAAAAAAAGAAAATTTTGACAAAATTTATCCAAAATTTCCCTATAATTAGTATTAATAGTCTTATAACCACTAGTGTGAATATTTTTTGAAAAAATAAAGTTTGGAGACGTTTTTGAAGCGTTCAAAAGTAGAAAATAGAAAAAGAAAAAGAAATTAGAAGTATTTTTAGTAGCAATATTTGTTCAAGTATATCAAGTAGCAATATTTGTTGAAGTACGTCACTAGCAATATTTGTTCAATTATGTTAAGTAGTAATATTTAGTATCACTTTTGCAAGATTAAACATATGCATTGTTGGACTAATTGCTAATAAAAATTAAAAAGTTTGAATCTTGAAATGTATGGATGCCATATAAAAGTCAATGGAGTAATAAATGATCTGTTAGGGGTGAATCCGTCAAAGTGTATTTGGGTTGTTTTGGAGCTGACATTTAGGACGTCAAATCCACCAAGTTTCTTTAACAACAGCTTCTCCTAGAACTAGCTTTCTATTTAGTATCAATATTTGTTCAATTATATTTAGTATTAATATTTGTTGAAGTATATTTAGTAGCAATGGACAACACCCGAAAATGGTACTATTTGTTCAAGTAGCGATATTTGCATGCACAAAAAAATATATTGCTATGGTATATTTTCATATGTTAATGTTATTCAGTATTGAAAAACTTACTTGTATTGATATATGACAACTTTCAATTATCTAAAATATAGCAAAGGTATGGTATATTTTAATATATTAATGTTATCCAATATTGAAAAGCTTACTTGTATTGTTATGGTATATTTAATATGTTAATGTTATGTTGCTATGGTATATTTTAATATTTTAATTATGTGAATGCCTATTTTTGTATTTGTATTGATATGTGACAAGTTTTAATTATGTCAATTGCATTTTACAAATTTTATAATATTTTTTTGTAATTTTTCTCATTTTTATATTTTTCTTAATATTTTTAACCTGTCATCGAAATTCGATGCTTTTCGATGGAATTTTATTGCTTTTCGTTGGAAATTCGAGTTTTTCGTTCAAAATCCGCTCATGTATTTGACCAGTTTTCAAATTCATTTGACTTTGGAAGCCTTCAAAATTTCTCGAATTTCGACCGAAATTTTGCGAAATTCGATACCAGTCACTTATGGAAAAATGACTTCAAAAGGAAATGTTTAACCCTGTATGGAGGCTGCCTGGATGTTTCATAGTAAATTCGTGTAAATTCGAATGCTATCTTTATGACTACTTAATTACGTAGTAGCGTTTGGTAACTTTTAAGTAAACTATTACACATGTAAGAAACCATAATGATGTAAGTCTAAGAATCCCATTACACTATGTGTAAGACCAACTGATGCTATTTAAGAATATAACAATTTCCGCAGTGTCTTATGGTGGGTAACTCTAACACTATGTTCTCCAAAATGTGTCCATACTATTGATTTGTTATCTTTATATCCATGTTCTGTGAAACATAATCATCAATCAATACATATGCTGATATCTAAACCATGATTGTCACAGATGATGATATAAGGTCACGGATAACTCAAAAATAATATCAGAATATAAACAAGGAGTTTTACAAATAAATCGCATATCTGTTGATCGATATTAATGATATTCATTTAAAGGATAAAATAATCATGTTATTATATAAACATAGATAGATACAGTCACCTTTACGACTATCTCAAAGACACATCACTGATACCAAGCACCGCAAGCGTGTGTGGCCGGAGAAGGGTCAAACGGTCTCCGTCTCGCCGTCGCTGTTCAGCTGGGGCCCACACGCAAAGAGTTCGAGCCCAACTAGGAGCGCCTAAAAGCGATCTGACCGTCCTGGGCCGCCTCCCCTTCCACTCGGAGGTTCAAAAGAGAGACCGCGCGCGTGAAGAGCCCGCCTCAAAATGTATCGCTCAGGTAAGCAGACAGCGAATGGCTAACTAGTACTACTAGTAATAGCATCGAGTTTTTGAGCAGGCTTCTCACCTTCTTCTTCTTCTTCTTCTTCTTCTTCTTCTTCTTCTTCTTCTTCTTCTTCTTCTCTTTCTCGTATCTTGATCATTAACAAGAGGCCTGCCTTTGGAGAATCAATTGAGCCTTGTCAAAAAAAAGAGAGAAAGAAAGAATGAATGGAGCCATCAAGTCATCTCTTTGATCGATCGATCATACTCTTGGTTTGGGGAGGGTGTAGCTGCGCTGTGACACTGCGGATCAACGGTATAAATATTGTGTCAGCCTTAGAATTCTTGCGGTTAAACCGTCATAATTTGACCAACAATATCTTTACGTGTATCAGTCTCAAAAAATACTTCCACACATTGATAACTTCATTAAGTTATAGGTATATACAATCACGATAGAAATTGATGGTCAAGTTGTATTTTATTTTGAAGATCGTGTCACTGTCTGTATTAGTACCTTTTTAAAAGTCAAGTTGGCAGTAGTATCTTGTGCCCTAATTTTCCTTAGGTCCAAAAGCCAAACTTTTGCAGGTTGAAATCTGGTGCTGCGCCACCAATATTCCAGCGTGCCGGTGAACAGGTTGAGGTCCTAGCTGATTGAGTGAGAGCACAGGCTTGAGCTTGACACGGAGGTCAGTTTGTTCTTCAGTCGTCGGCTTTGGTCCGTGTCGGCATATACAGGAGTACATATATCCTTTCTGGAAGATGACTGCTACCACAAGTCTAGAAATTCGGCTCTGCAGACAGAGATGCATACTGATATACAGCTAGTGTTTGAATGGCGCGGTTGCTTTCGCACCGAGCAACTTTTGAAACTACTGCAAAAGATTACAGTTCAAGCTAGCTGGAGACTACGTACAGATGCCGGTGAAAATTCCTAGTCAAAGTAGCGTCTAGCTTGTATCTACCACGGACAGTTTACCTGAGCGGCTGCAACACCTTAAATTTTGGTCTTTAAATTTGATTTGGCTACTTTGAGTTTTTCATAATTTTTCAGAATTTATTTGCTAAATTAAAATTTAATTTAGAATTTATTTAATAAAAAAATTAATATGTTTAATACATATGTGAACAATTGTTAAAACTATTTTATTTGAGTCGTCAGTGTCTTAAAATATTTTCTGGAATTTTTCAAGGAATTCTGTTATTCATTTGAAGCTATTTGAATTTATGTCAATTTCTTAAATATAAAAAATATTTAAAATCGGGTTTTATGTTCTTGGGCTGAATCCCTAGACGACTCGCCCTATTTCCTGGCGCTGACCCAGTCCGTGCGTCGCGTCCTGGCCCATCGCAGCGCCTCGACCTAGTTTCCCCACGCCATGCTTGGCCTGGCCTACCACCGCAGATAGGTGGGGCCCGCCTGTCAATGCACCTCTCTGAGTCCATCTCACGTCCATGCCGCGTTGCCGTGTCTGCCAAGGACAAGGCTTTCTGTTGGAGAATGGGTAGGCTACTATAGCACAAAATAAAATTTCTACCCCATAACTCAGGAATCGCTGCATGTAATAAATCATAGAGTTACCACTAAACGCGCAGACCCGTAGCGAAAGTAGAGTTGATGCAGCATGTTCCTCGCCGACCAGCTCCGACCAGATCTGACCAGTTCGCCAACTAGGCCGGATAAGCTCCGACCAGCTTCCCGACCAGAAACTATCAGCATCGACGAGTCTGCGGACCAAACGACGTAAACTTGTGCCTCCTTCACGAACCATTCGTGACGGGCTTATCATCAGTTGAATATTTGTGCAGAAGATGTCCTTAAGACTAAATTTTTAACGCGGTATAGAAATTATGAGTTTACAATCATGTCATTTGGATTAACTAATATCCCTGCTTACTTCATGAACATGATGAGTAAGCTTTTCATGGAATATTCGAATAAGTTTGTTGTTGTATTCATAGACGATATTTTTGTATACTCTAGGACAGAAGATGCGCATGTAGAACATTTGAGATCAGTGCCCGAAAAGCTTTGAGAGCAATGATTATATGCTAAGTTCAATAAGTATGACTTTTGGAAGAAGGAAGTTGTATTCTTTGGTTATGTAATGACTACCAAAGAAGTTGCCATTGATCTAACAAAGTTGAAGCCATGTTCCATTGGGAACAAACGAAGTCAGTTACCCAGATTCATTTTATCACCAGAATGTGAAAAGACTTTCTAAGAGTTGAAGAAGTGTTTGATGTCAGCACCAATGTTAGTGTTGCCAAACATTCATATTTATTTTGATGTTTATTATCATGCTTCGTGTTAAGGACTTGGATGCGTGTTAATGCAGAAATGCAAGGTTGTTGTTTATGCTTCGAGACAATTGAGGCTGCATGAGGAGAATTATCCGATGCATGATTTGGAGTTAGTTGCTGTAGTGCATGCTTTGAAGATGTGACATCATTATCTCGTTAGTGGCTATGGTGAGATATATACGGACAATAATAGTTAGAAGTATATTTTTGCTTAGTCAAATCTCAATACGAGATAGCAAAGATGGTTGGATTTGATAAAGGAATATGATTTGGAAATCCATTACAATCCCAAAAAAGCCAATGTGGTGGTAGATGCCTTAAGTCGTAACAATTACAGCGTTAACATAATAGTTCGGTAGAGTCAGCCTGAATTGTGTGAAGAGTTTTAGAACTTGAAGTTAGAAGTGGTTCCAAAAGGATCTACAACTACCTTTGAAGTAAAGCCAACTTTGGATGATCAAATCCGTGAAAATCAGAAGGATGATGTTAAGATTAAAAGAACTAAGTCTAAAATGGATGAAGGAAAGGCCAAAGATTTTATTTTGAATTTATTATGGTACTATGAGGTTTAAGTGACAAATTTGTATACCAAATCAAAAAGACTTAAAGCAGTTAATTCTTCAGGAAGCTCAAGATTCATAATATTCGATTCATCTAGAAAGTGCTAAGATGTATCAGGATCTTAAGGAAAGATTTTGGTGGCCTAGCATGAAGTGTGAAGTTTCCAAACATGTTGCTTTATGTCATATATGTTAGAAAGTAAATGCAATGCATCAGAGGCCAGTTAGTTTGTTTAGCCGCTAAAGATTCTTGAGTGGAAGTAGGAGAAAATTGGTATGAATTTTATTATTGGTTTGCCTAGAACTCAGAGTGGTTATGTGAAAGACCATGTAGAGGTCTACCCAAGTTGGTGAAGAGTAATTGATTGTGTTTGAGCTTGTGGTGCTCAATTTTAAGTTTGATTTGAATGAGATTTGAATTTTGAAGCAATTTAAGGTGCTATCAGTCTAGGCAGCACAACCGACCTCTACGAAACAATATTGTTGGCCAGCGGTACTACCTACCCCAGGCAGCGGTAGTGCTGGCCAGCAGCACTACTGGCCTCTCCATGGCGATAACTATGTCACATTGCTTGGTTTGGAGCGCGAGCGGCACTACCAGCTACTAGAGAGCGGTAGTGTCGGCCAGCGGTACTACTGATCCCTAGTTCGTGGAGTGTCGACTTTGACTGCGATGTGAGATTTGATTTTTGCAATTGGATGATTATTGCATAATTTGTCAAACAATGCTTTGTGATGGGGTTCCCTTGTTTATGATGGTTGCAGAAGTTGACTAGAACTAGGCTTGGAGAAGCTCAGGTCTAAACGATGAAGGTGATGCCAAAGATGATCGAGGACGGGAGGTAGCTGCAAGCCGAGAAGACAAGGGGACAGATGGAGATGCTAACTTGGACCTGCTCAAGCGAAGGATGATCGTTGGATCAAGGTTTCGTGGATTGAGTAGCGATCAAGTTAGTGTGCTTTAAGAAGCATGCAAACTCGTTGTGTTAGCGTGTTCCGAGTTAGCCCATGTATGAGTGAGTAAGTCAGTCCTAGCCCTTGGAGAGGTTTCTTATGGATGATGAAACTCACCCAAGGGTGGAGATTGCTCCAGTGTTGCTATAAATAGAGGGGGTGGGGGTATGCCTCCACTCTAAGTCTTTGAGAAGGATTTTTGGTTTTCTTATGCTCCTTTGAGCTTTGCCCACCTGGTTGTGAGGCTTTGAAAACATTTCCTCTCAAAGCAATGAAAGTTTATTTTCATTATATATTCTGCAATTTACGTGACATATTAAATTCTTGCACTTTACTTTCTAGCAAGTTAGATTTGCCTCCTCTTCTTCTACTTACTTGTACTTTTCATTGCCAAGGATGAATGATTAATGGATGAATCTTCTTCAGATCATATATGAATCATCTAGGAAAAACTTTATCTCAATCTTTGCAAGAAACTGATCTTTTGGCTTGAGAAGAAAGACTTATTATAGATCGTGCTCTAGGCCATTATCTTTTGTGTTTTTAATAGCTGTGACAAGTGGGAGGGTATCCAAGATTATCTTGATCATCAAAACCCCACGAGCAATCTTGAAACAAATATTTTGGTTTTTTGATCCTTCTTGATGCACTCTTCTCTTAATTTGGAAAAGGTCAGAACTTTGACATCAATCATTGTGATTGAAGGTTGAAATAAGTTCCTAACATCCATAAGGATGTGCATACCAAGTTTCACGGGGTTTGGATCGTAGATCAAAAGATCCATCAACTCTTGGTTTTGGCCTGATTTTGGTATCACCTTCACTAAACATGAAAATGGTTGAAACTTTGACATCAATCCTTACGATTGAAGCTTGGAATAGGTTCTTGACATCTATAGGAATGTACAAGCCAAGTTTTGCGGGTTTTCGATCAACCGATCAAAAGATACAACAATTTTTGTTTTTGAAGTCATGTTGATTTTACTATTTATAGCGGTAGTACCGCTCTTGGGTAGCGGTAGTGCCGATTTTTCAGCACTACTAGCCTGGATTTGTGGTAGTAATGTTACCAGACTAATTATCTAAAGTTGTATGACTTTCTATATCTTTTTACTTTCCGAGTCTCTTGGTTCACTCTTCTTGTCCAATAGCGTTGGAAAAATTATTTTTCATTATTCACCCCTCTTTGATCGCCATTTTCGGCCTTCAATTAGTATCAAAGTTGCTTTTACTTTTTTTAGATTTTGACCAGTTTCGAGAGCCATGGAGACGGACAAGTATTCCACCAAGCCTCTAATTTTTCTGGAGTCGACTATCCATTCTGGAAGTCATGAATGGAGTCATACATCACTACCCAGGGTTTCATGATCTAGCAGAAGGTGAAGCTTTTCTATGAGGTTCTTGCCGATGAAAACATCAACACCGGAAACATGGTGGACTTTAAGGTGAATGCTAAGGCAAGGAACATCCTTATACATGGCCCTAGCCGTAGTGAGTATGATAGAATCTCTCCTACGATCTACTCAAAAAATCTGAGTGACCCTCGATGCTTACCATGACGGGACCACACAGATAAACATGGTGAGATAAGATCAATACAAGCGTGACTACAATAAATTTGAACAGCACACTGGTGAGAACCTGGACAAGTGTTTCAAGCATTTCATGAAGATTTTGAGCGATCTTCATGCAATAGGTTGCACGTACTTTGACTTGAAAAACGCTCGACATTTCTTGACTGCCCCCAATCTTTGGGTTTGGGAGATGAAGGTAATCACCATCAAGGACACCACTGCCTTATCTACTCTAACTCTTAATGGGCTTTATTCCCTACTAAAGACTCAAGAGATCGACATCGTTTGGTTTTTCATTTGGTTTTCCCCTCTCCGCTCTTTGCGAGCTAAGTGATGAACAGGTGAAAAAAATTTAGAAAGTGAGCTTGCTCTCTTAGCCCACAAATTTTCTCATGCATACAAGAAGGTGAGGGAGAGGAAGAGAGATGGCATGATCACCTGCTTTGAGTATGGTGACCCAACCACATTCGGATGAACTTTCCCAAGTTGGTGGTTCCAGCAAGATCGACTACACTAATAAGAACCACAACAAGAAGGCTCCAGCTCAGGACTCGACGCATGAGAAGAAGTACCAAAATTTCTCCAAGAACAAGAAACACTTCCACCACGTCCTCAGCACCCTCGACAACATTAGCCTCTCCGACACAGACATGGAGTGATGAGTGAGAGGATGATTCGCAAGAGAAGAACAAGAGTGGCAATGACTTTACCAGCATGTGCTTCATGGCCAACGCGAACGGCATAAGCGACGACGAGCTTTACAGCGAGTCAGACAAGGTTCATAGGGTTGGGAAGGGAGAGGCTTGGATCATAGACTTCGACTATTCTTTCCACATGATTGAAGACTCTTGTTGGTTCACTTCCCTAGTCCGTGCCCCGGTGATGAGCTAATCACCTTTGGGGATGCTTCGTTAGGTAGAGTCATCGCTAAAGGTATAGTATGCATTAATGATAATTTTATTCTTAAGGACGTTTTCTTAGTTAGTAACCTAGAATATAATTTGCTCTCTGTCTCTCAACTTATCGATAATTATTTTGAGGTATGCTTCAAGCGTGATGCCTGTAGAATTCTTGATTCTTCTAGAGGGTTAGTTTGTGGGATTTCTATGTATGGGGGAGTTTTTTGTGCTGATTTTTTTTATTCTTCTGGTGATTATCTTCGCTGCCTAATTGCTTCTGAGTCCTACGATCTCTCCTTCTAGCATAGGAGACTTGGTCACATTAGATTTGACCATTTTGCCTGAGTTAACATCCATGCTCTCCTTCGTGATTTGCCCAAACTCAAGATGGTCAAAGACTTAGTTTGCTTTCCTTGTTGACATGGCAAGATGGTTGCTGCTTCTCATTCCCAAGTCATCATCGTAATGACTGATGCACCAGGACAACTTTTACATATGGACACTGCTGGTCCAACTAGAGTGTAGTCAACTAGTGGGAAGTAGTACATTCTTGTCATCGTTGATGATTTTTCGAGGTATTCTTGGGTGTTTTTCATGGCCTCAAAGACTGAATCTTTTACTCACTTCAAGGATTTGGTCCGTAGGTTGTCTATTGATTTCCCAAGTGCCTTACAAGTGATCCGCATGGTCAACAGTATAGAGTTAAAGAACTCCTATTTTGGTAGTTTTTGTGGAGAGTTAGGCATAGAGCATCAGTTCTCTTCTCCATACATTCCTCAACAGAATGTCGTAGTGCAGAGAAAGCACCAGACTTTAGTTGAGATGGCTAGGATGATGCTAGATGAGTACAGTACTTATAAGAAGTTTTAGGCTAAGACTATAGTTACCGCTTGCCATGTGTCCAATCGGGTTTTCTTGAGAGCACACTTGCATTGTACCTCATATCAGTTGAGGTATGGCCGAAAGCCATGTGCTTCTCATTTTCATATATTTGAATGCAAGTGCTTCTTTTCAAAGTATGGAAACCTAGATAAATTCGAGTCACGATCTTCTGATGGTATCTTTCTAGGTTATTTGACTTCTTTTTGTAGCATAGGGTCTAAGTGTTGAGGCACGCAGAATTATAGAGACCTGTGAGGTGACCTTTGATGAGTCTAGTCCAGAAACTAGGCCAGATATTTCAGGATCTTGCCCTCTCTCTGAGACTATCTTTATAGAGGATGAGGACGATTAAGATGATGGTTTTCTACCTGATTCAGTCCCCTCTGCACGTGAGGTGCCTTATGTTTCTATCTCTGCACCTTAGGGAGACCAACCCTTACCCTCTGACTCTTCTGCAGCTAGTGACACAGTTCCTACCTCACCTTCACATGAGGCAGAGGTCACTTCTACTTCTGTACCTCCTCGCCACATTCAGCGGGCTCATCCACCTGATCAGATGATTGGCGATCTATTTGTGTGTGTCACACGCTTAAAGATAGGTCTGTCTCTTTTCTGCCTCCATTCTATTTTTATTGCCTCTTTTGAGCCAAGGGTGTTTCTCATGCATTATCCAACGAGTCTTGGTTCAATGCAATGCATGAGGAACTAGAAAATTTCGAGAAGAATAATGTATGGCAGCTTGTCGAGCCCCCATTTGGTCATAATGTCATTGGGACCAAGTGGGTGTTTAAGAATAAGCAAAGCGAGGATGGGGTAGTCATTAAAAATAAGGCTAGGCTAGTTGCTCAAGGCTTTACTTATGTTGAGGGTCTTGACTTTGAGGAGAACTTTGCCCCTGTAGCCATACTAGAGGCTATTAGGATCCTTCTTGCATTCTCGGCATTAAGGGCTTCAAGCTTTATCAAATAGATGTGAAGAGTGCATCCTCAATGGCTACATTGAGAAATAGATTTATGTCAGGCAGCCTCCAGGATTCAAGGACCTCAAATACCCAAATCATGTCTACAAGCTTTCTAAAGCTTTGGATGGATTTAGGCAGGCCCCTAGAGCTTGGTATGAGATGCTTAAGTCCTACCTCCTTAGTTATAGTTTTGATATTGGTAAAGTAGACAAGATCTTGTTTGTCAGATGTCGGGACCCGAATTTGCAAATCCGGACCCTCTGTGTATTCAGCACTAGTCCAGGATCACGCAAGTGCACACAGTCTCAACATAGATGAATATCACAATCATACACATCGGAATAGTAAAAATAACTCAAATATAGAATATAAACTATTGAACGACCTTAAGGTCAACCTTACATTTGTGAGGCCTTGACGGCTTCAACTCCAAATAAGCAGCAGTGGAATGAAGAACATCGGTGAATCCCATCAATACGCCATAGGCAATTGACAGGGTTCGACTCCTAGATAATCGCCTTCTCACGGAACTTCTTCTTCTTCTTCGACGATGTAGACTTTTGCTCACTGGTGATTGTTTGTTTGCAAGCAAGGGGTGAGTACATAAAGCACTCAGCAAGTCATGCACAGAATGCAAGTCTAATAACTATATGCATGGCTTATTCCAAGTAATAGGCTGAATGGTTATTTTGCAGAAAAGCAACAATCATAAATAAACATAATAGATTGTAAAGCAGTAAAACAAATAATGACAGTAATAGATTTCACAGTTATTCCACAAGTAAACCATACCACATCCTTAACCAGTTATCTCTTTTTCACAAGCAAACTACCTCCAAGCCCAAGTTAAATTTTGAGAAAAGCTAACCCTTGACTGTAATCCCCGAGCATTGTCCAGTACCGTGGACTCGGCTATTCGAATAGGTTTTAAACTCTGCATAGGTTATGCACTTTACCCACAAGATATAATCCACTCACCACGTCAGCCGTGACTCACCATACAAGAGTATGCGATTGAGCGATCATAACAAAGTCTTTCGGAAGCCTCTAACTACACAAGTGAGCCTCTCCGGTTTTTACCATACACCATCCCTTCCCTTAGCAAAGGCGAAGTATGGGACCGACATACCGTTGGATGGGTACCATACCGTAGCCCTGGTACGCTCCCCCTTCAAGCTACACAAACGGTGTAGTTGACACCTCGAGGTATCACAAGCAAGTTATTAGCGACTTAATCAACTAGGTCCGTCCCATTCCGGACATGTGGTTGCATGATTGACTCAGTTCAAAGGCTTGCAAGGTTAAGTCCTTAAGGTGACCAGGGCAAGACTACCCAAAGAGCCAAAACGATTTCCCCGGTGCCAACCATGGCCCACCAACTCATTCTTGCCACTTGCCCCAGTCCAAATCATTTTACCACCCCAGTTGATTATTGCGCAACACAATGCTAACAACAACTCAACATCCTTGAAGAAGCACGAGGGCCCCCACATATCAACATCATCGTGTCGGCAACACGTCACACCATTTCAAAATACATTGCATATTCCATTAATCAATATTGACATTTGCAATTCCAAAATGATGGCACGGACTCGTGCATGTCTAAGCAAACTAATACGTTCTATCTAACCCATGTTGGCAATTTATTAGCTACCAACTATTAATCAACAAATGTAGGGTGACAAATGAATCATGGCATACAATCATTATAAGCAAGGTGGTGATAACAAGTAGGTTGATTATCTAATCCTAAATTAATTGAAATCAGTTTATATCCAACTAGCATGCAATAATTTAAAACAACATAATTTTTGAAAAGGGGATCAACATGGTCAAAGCACAACTTGCCTGGCCCTTGCAACTTTTACTGTTATTTACTCTTTATCCTTGATTCTTGATCCTCGACCTTCAATCTTCACTTCCTTGATCTTCAGCCCGTAGAACGATTTTCGGACGACGCGTTTAACGATAAAGAAATACAAATACAACAAAACTCAAAAGACAATTCAAATAAACTCCAAATTAAGAACGAACAGCATTGGCACAACGGCTTGGATGAATTTAGGAACTTGATTGGATTAGATCGAAGGTTAGACAAAAGAGAACGAGCTTTCGGAAAAACACCGAAAAGGGAAAGATTAATAACTGGGAAAGAAAGAATATTTCTTCTGAAGTTATTGTCTTGATTGGACAAATGATGACATATGGGCTCTCGATCTACAGATCGGGTCCATAAGGATATGTTAGTTCACAATGAACTAAACTGATTCTCAAAATTGACTTTTGTTGACCGAACGGACACAGTCAAACAAAAGAGAACAAGACTGATAGACTAGATCGGGCACAAGGTTATGGCACATGGCCAATGGTCTATCGACCAAGTCCACGAACGAAGTCTAGGTCAAAGGCAGATTAGGTTTTCAGGGATAAGACAAGACAAATGTCTTACCACAATTGAAACAACGGGAAAGATTGCAAAGCTAACAACGCGGCTCACGATGAACTTAGTCCATCGAACCGGTCTTAGGTTAGGGTTTTGATTCGGCTTTGAAGATGATATGACGATGAGACTAGGCTCACGTCATGATGATAGAGGAGATGAGGACATCGCACTAAGGCCCTTGCATGAATGCACGCATGCGATGACAACGAAGCGATGAGAGTCGAGCGTTAACGATGGAACGTTAACGGCAAAACGTTAACGACGGAGCGTTAACGGTGAAGCGTTAACGGCGGAATGCTAAAGGTGGAACGTTAACGACGGACCGTTAACGACGGAGCGTTAACGACGAAGCGTTAACGTTGAAACGTTAACGACGGAGCGTTAACGGTGAAACGTTAACGACGGAATGTTAACGGCTAAGCGTTAAAGGTGGGACGTTAACGACGGAGCGTTAACGGTGAAACGTTAACGGCGGAGCGTTAACGGCAAAACGTTAACGGAGGAACGTTAATAGAACGTTAACGGTGGAACGTTAATGACGAAACGTTAACAGAGGAACGTTAACGGAAGAACGTTAACGGGGAAACGTTAACGGAAGAACGTTAACGGGGAAACGTTAACGGAAGAACGTTAACGGCGAAACGTTAACGGTGGGACGTTAACGACGGAGGTCAAACAATGATAGGATACTCATGAAACAAGGTAGCGACCATCGGTGCAACGACATGGCCGCGACAAACGCTACCAAGGACGGCAACACGGCCGGAGCGAGCTAAAATAGCCGGCGTCAAAAGGCGACGCGCAGTGACGGCTAAACGGTGGCCTAAATATATAAAAACAATTTCGGAGGACCGGATGGCAAAGGGGGAATGTCTACCACGTAGAACGCGGTGAGACGAACTCAACGGTATAGGCGGATTTTGCGGCGCCCCTCCGAATTAATCACAAACTGCCGATTAACGGGTTTCAGATCTAAACTTTGGACGGCCATAATTTCTAGAATAATTATCGGAACTTGACGAAATTTGACCGAGAGCTAGATAGGACCAAGAGGCACACCGTGACGTAGGTGGCTCAAAGAATTTCCTTCTGGGACAGCGGGGAACGCGCGAGGAAGTTTGCCGCTGTTTGAAAAGCAATCTGATCAGAGAAAATAATTTTCTGCGCAAAATCCAGAGTGCAAAACCATGGGGCAAGATGTGTATCACATAGAGGATATCCCCAGGAGTCTACACAAAAAATTTCACGGTCAAACTCAAAAAATTGAGGGAGATACGGCCTCGACAAGATTCGAGATTGAAACGCCGTAACTTTTGATTCCCTTGGCCAAATTGGACGAAATTTGAAAGACAAACAGATGGTACCTTGTGGCACACCATGGCGAAGACGGATCTCGAAAAAAGTCAACAAACTGCCCGGGACACGGCTCCAAAGTTCGGCCGTCGTCGGGCGACATCCGGGCTTCTCGCAGCGGTTTTGGAATTTTAGAAAATTGATCTGAGGTCTAGGGGGACGTGTGGGAGGTCTACAAAGGTTAGGGGTGGCGGCTAGGTCAAGCAACAGAAATTTGGACGCGTTTGGAGCAAAAACGGGACTTGTAGGCATTTTACCGAGCAGTTGGCGTGCACCAGCCGGACTCTTGACACGTGGCCCGCTGTGGTGGCGACACGTGGCATTTTCGAATAAAAACGATTTCGAAAATTCAAATAAATCATTTGAGGCAATAAAAATACCCAAAAAATTCTAGAAAATATTTTGAGATATTTTGAACTCAAATAAAATATTTGCAACAAAACTTTATATAAACTTTTCCAAATAATTAATTAATTTCAATAAAAAGGCTTAATACAAATCGATCCCGAATAAATCCAATAAATAGCAAACGAGCTCCGAAAAATCTCAAAAATTACAGAAGAATTTCTTAAAGCACAAGGAATCCAAATAAAATTAAATTTATTTTATTTGAGGTTTAGAATAACCAAATTAAATTGTTTTTAGCTTTTAGAAAATTCAAATCAAGCTTTATAAACGCGAGAATATCAACAAAAATTTTTGGGAAGCTAAACTAGACCAAAAATTTTTGAAAACCCAAATTTTGGGATGTTACATCAGACGCATGGACTTAGACTTTCTCCTTGTCCAGATCAATGTGCATGATATTATCTTTAGTAGCTTCTCACATGCTCATGTATCACAATTTTTAGATGTGATGAGCACATATTTTGAAATGAGCATGATGGGCGAGTTGAGCTACTTCTGCGGCTTCCAGATCAAGCAAACTCAGGAGGGTATTTTCTTGCATCAATGCAAGTATACTGGAGACCTTCTAAGACACTTTGACATGTCTGATGGGAAGCTGGTGATGACCCCTATGGCTACCACTGCTTTTCTCAAGCCTGGTACGGATGGTGAGTCAGTTTATCAGAAGGAGCTTAGGAGCATCATTAACTCCCACTTGTACCTCACCGTCTCGAGGCTGGACATACACTTTGCTGTGTGTATGTGTGCTCGATTTCAGGCATCTCCTCGTGTCTCTCACCGCTTGGCAGTGAAGCCCATTTTCAAGTATATTCGAGCTACCATTAACTATGGTATTT
This sequence comes from Rhipidocladum racemiflorum, assembly GCA_036346355.1. Classification (NCBI taxonomy): domain Eukaryota; kingdom Viridiplantae; phylum Streptophyta; class Magnoliopsida; order Poales; family Poaceae; genus Rhipidocladum; species Rhipidocladum racemiflorum. Next base: position 54,814,558 of record CM070572.1, on the reverse strand, counting down.
GGTACTCTTCTTCGTCCTATCTATCCCTTAGAGCCTTTTCAAACGCAGGCTTTGCTAGCTATAGGATAGATGGGAAGAGCACTTTTGGCACTTGCCAATTCATTGGCACTTCTCTTATTTTAGAGCTTCAGACATTGTCAATGGTCATGGGCAATTTAAAACAAAGCAACAGATTCTAAGCATGTACATTAAAACATTTAATCATTCTCGCTATAGAGTAATCTACAACACTAGAAGTTTATTTAATCTCAAGTTAAAGATAACAATCACATTGAATTGATTCAACTCACAAATTAACTTAGCAGTACATTATTCCATACACCACATTGTTACATACTACATAACACAGACATAAAATTTCTAAACACCTTCATGGGTTACCATCCGTTGACAAACGGGATGCAACCCCAACTTTAAAAATAACCACAGCTCTAGAACAAAAACGAACACTGATAAACAATTTCTTCTTTCTAGGCAAGGAAGAAAAACAAAACCCAAACATAAGGGTAAGAGAGCTCAACTCTCAAATTTCCTACTCTGGTAGCCAAAACTCTTCAAGAAATCTCAAGATCTACAACTTCCACAAAGGAAGATTGATGCACAAGGGGAGACCAAATGTTCAACCCAAACTTTACCAATAAAGATTCAAACTAGGCTCCACTTGCACCAGGAGAAACTCCAACACTTTTCTCATGTAGGGAGAACAACAACCACATCAGTTTTCTCCCCAAGGCAGTCCACAATAACCAACAAAACCGGGTGTCAAAGCAAAAATAGCGACCAAAGAGGTGCAACGCCAAACTCTTCCTCTTTGTCTTCACCCAAAGAATACAAAACCACAAACCGCCAAAAAAACAATCAGCAAATACTCAAAACCAAACACCTTTCCTTGGTTCCCAAACAACAAAAACCAAGAAAACCAACCAAAATCGATCGTCAGAACGGTAAAGAAAATCCGAAAGGGTCTACCCCAACTCTTCAATTTAACTCCAACCAACTTCCCGATCTATGACAGAAAAGACAAGCACTCTCCCCCACGGGAGGTTATTAGTCCTTCGGTGATGGCTCTAACCGACCACACCATCAAACCACAACCTTACTATGAACAAAAGGTGATCGAAACCCCTCGGCACCACAATTCACTTAATCACAAATATAGCAACTCAATCAATTCTTTCATAAACATAACAACATACATTATCAAATGTAGCATTCACATCAAAGCTTAAATTCAACATTTAAGAGTAAAGCAACGATACCCATACCCTTTTCCTACTGTGCATCAGATTGTGTCAAATTTTAAATTAATTATTCCACTTACACAAGTTTTAATGTTGCTATCCTATGGCAAAATTTTAAGTATAACCTAAGCCGTGTTTCTAGGTTATCCCACATCACATTTTAGTTGAACTTATGGTATGACACTAAATACATGTTCCACAGACCTAAAGCCCGCTCTGATACCAACTGTAACACCCTGGCACCTAGTATGTTGCGAATGCCACACAAATGATACTAGAAGCAACCAAAAACACATTTTTAACCATAAATTACAGTAACTACACTAACTGCTTACATGAAAATTCAGCAGCATATCCTTTGTTTTTCCATGGTTTGAAGCAGCAATAAAAAATATAATGACACAATAACATATTGGTTGACATATATGTAACATCCCAAAATTTTGCTTTTCCTAAATCTATGTGTGATTTGGCACTTTGGTGAATTTTTGGAATTTTCTGGAATTTATTTGGATTTATTTGGAATTTATTTGAATTTATTCCATTTTGAAATAATTAAAGAATTAAACTTTGCAAATAAAATTTTGCTGGAAATATTTTATTTGAGTCCAAAATGATCCAAAATATTTTCCAGAATTTTTCTGGAATTTTTCTGAGTCTTTTGCTATTTTTAAAGAATTAAATGAATTTCTGGGAATTATTTTAAATATTAAATCGCTGGAAAATCAAGTCGGGTCAAGTACTGTTCATCCGACCGGACCCGAGTCCGAGTCCGACTCGAGTCCGACCCGAGCCAGTTGACTCGACCAAACCTACTCTTAACCCTAATCGATCCCGACCGTTGGATCGGGATCCAACGGTCAAGATCGTCCCGTACCGGTTCGAGTCGTAACCGGACCGAATCCGGTTTCGATCGTGCGATCGTGGCCGTTGATCGCGCCACGTGGACGGTCGACCGTCGTCGTCCCCGCCAGATCCGAGCCGGACTCCGCCGCCGCGCCCGCCGCCGTGAGGTTCTAGGTTTCCGGATTCCACGCGGAAGCCGAGGCTATTTGTGAAATCATGTGTTGAAAAATTGGCTTAGAATTGAATTTGCAAAATGTGTTTGTTCATGTGTTTTATCAATTTGACAAGAAATAGTAAGTTTCGCTTTGGCGCCGGACCAAACTTAAAGAAAACAGTAAGTTTCCCATCTACGACGGACAAATTTTGTTGGTCTGTCGAAAACATGCTTTGGCAACCTCACTTTCCCATGTACGACGGACCGATTTTGTTTGTCTGTCGTGAACGTGTTTTTGAGCTCATGAGTCGAACTCAATTCTCCAAGAAGCCAGTAAGTTTTGCATGTACGACGGACCAAGTTTTGGAGTGCATCGTGGACATGCTTTTGAGCTTATGTGCCAAACTCTTTTCCAAAGGAACCGATATTTTCACTTGTACAACAGACTGATTTTGTTGGTCCGTTGTGAACGTGTTTTGCTCGTTTTTGATTTCTTCTTGAAACCGAGACTTTCATGTGAACACCGGACTGATTTTGTCTGTCCGTTGTGAAAGGTTTTTTGAGTGGTTTTTCATGTGTACGCCGGACCATATTTGTTTGTCCGTCGTGAATGCGTTTTTGCTGAATTAGGGTTTTGAGCAAAATTGGAATTGTGTTTGATTCATTTTTGGGATTATGAAATTTGTGAGAATTTCATGATGCTTCTTTTGAAGTGGACTTTATGCAATGCTCATGTGAGCAGTTGCATGGATTGACATTGAGTCAAGTCGTGGACTTGTGCTCGGATTTGTTTTTGCGGTTTGATCATGTGCAGGTATTGCTTGAAGACGAACGTGGTCGATGACGGGATCGGAACTAGGTTCATGGAGGAGCTGAGGTTCGGGACTAGGTTCAGGGAGGAACTGAGGTCTTGGTGGTCAAGGATGTCATGCGGAACGTTCGGGCTAAGAGAATAGTGCACATGAAGAATGGTTAGTCACGTGAGAATGGCAGGAGGTCATTCGCGTGCAAAGTGTTAGTCACGTGAGTATGGCAGGTGGCCATACGCGTGCAAAGTGTTAGTCACGTGAGTATGGTAGGGTTGCCATACGCGTGCAAGAGTTGTACTCGGCCAAGTTGGGCCAAGTAGAGTTGTGTTGGATACAGATTCCTTCTAGGGAATAGGAATTGTATTCAGAACTACTTGTGGGTTGGTCCTTTAAATAGGAGGGGTTGTCTCCTGTTGAAGGGCATCAAGCCTTGAGCAAGTTTTGGGGTTTGTACTCTTTTGATGAGAGTACTTTAGACAAAAGAAATAAAGATCAATTCTTTCAAGATTTTTGCGTGCTACAGTAACCACGTTGCTACAGTGTTTTTCTGTCTTGGTTCTTGTTTGCATGCTTGCTTTAAATCTAGATTGGTTTTTTGATCCTTGAGTGTCATCTTGATTTGATCCATCAAAAACCTTTCTAGGGTATTGATCTAGTGTTTCTCAAAGTCTAGTTGATCAATCTTTTGTCGTTCTTGTTTAATCTTGAAGTTTTGATTAGATTGATTTTCGTCAAGTTCTGGAACAGCAAGCTTGCGAAGCTTATAATTTTTGATCCGTAAGTCCAATCGATCTGATTCTTTTTGGGTTTGATTTGTACTGGAATCTAGTTTCTTTTGTCCAAATTTCAGATAGATCCGACGGTTGGATCTCCAGTAATTCGCGTTTTACCGAACCTCTATCATTCTGTTTTTGTCGAAAACGAGGCAATTATTTGGTTCTATTTTGAGGTGAACTTTTAATAGATCAAGAATTTGGTTTTAGCTTCCGCACAATCATTCACCCCCCCTCTGATTGCTATATTCGTATACTTCGATCCTACACTATTTAATGCCCGGATCCCACCCCGAGGACCACCTTGACCTTGCGCAGCCGTTGCCCTAGCCGTCGCCGCCGCAGTGCCCCTGACGCGCCCGCAATCGCTCGCCGGAGTTGTAGCACTCCTCCGCCGCGGTTTTTGCTTTGTTCCGCTGCCGTCCGCCGTCCCCCGCTGCCGTTGACCCCAGATCCGGACTCACCGCGACGAGACACACCCGAAGGAACCTCTCACCTCGCCGGAGCACGCCCGAAGCGCCGTTGCCGTGGTCGTCGTCCCCAACCCCGGCAAGCCAGCGCCGCCGTGAGCCATCGCCGGACTTCGAGCTTCCTCAACCGTTCGATCCAGATCCAACGTCTCAGATTGCGCCACGTCATCTCACGGTGAGATTCCGTCCAAAACCATCAGATCCAATCTTGACCGTCCGATCTAGATCCAACGGTCCAGATCAAACGCGTTAACCCAAACGCGTGAAACCCAGATCCAATCTGGGCCGTTGAAATTCAAATCAACGGTCGAGATTGCGCCACGTGTCGGGAAGCCTGACCGCGGCCAAGACTTCGGCAGGTAGACGCCGACACGCCGGCCCGCGTCGGGCCGACGTGACTAAAGCGCACCATGACGCGTCACGCCGACGTCATGGCGGGCCCGCATGTCGGCCCGATCGCTCGGCCGAGCGCCGACGCCAATGACGCGTCATGGAGTCCCACTGCCGCCACTGCGGCTGAGCCCCGCTGACGTCAGCAGTGACGTCACCCGAGGCGGACCCACCTGTCAGTCTCACGAGGAGCCGTGGACCGAGTCCACGGTAGACCCGAGCCGAGCGTGGACCAAGTCCATGGACCGGCTGACGTCAGCCGCCCAATCAGAGGCTGACACGTGTCCAGGCTGACGCAATAATTAATTTCCGAAAAAGAAAATGATTTATTAATTCGAAATAATGATTTCAGATTTGATTCAAACTTCAAACGCTTATAACTTTTGCGTTTCAACTCCGATTTGAGTGATTCAAATTTCTAAATTTGTATAAAATTGAGATCTACCTAATTATGAATTTTATTTAATTTTTGGACTAAAGTTTTTCTCTGTAAAATTATTTAATTGATTATTTAAACTTTAAATAATCATAACTTTTGCATTTTAACTCCAAATTTGACGATTCCAGTTTCTAAAATTTCATAAAATTATGTTCTCTCTGTTTATGGATTTTATTTGGATGTTTGGACACTTTTTGCCTATTGTTTATTCGTGTATTGCTATTTGCACGCTTTACGAGTAGACGTTGAAGTGCCGGAAGGATTCGAAGGAGAAGTATTGACTCAGGATCCAACTCAAGACCAAGAACAAGTACTTTTTGAAGGCAAGTTGTGCTTTAACCATGTTGATCCTATTTTGAAATCTATTTTGATTTAACCTATTGCATGCTAGTTCAATTAGAAAAATACTTTATTTAAATATGGGGGTTAGATAAATACCAATTTGCTGTATGACACCTTGATTATTTAAATATGTGCCGTGACCCTTGTCACCCTAGTTGTGGATTACTAGTTGGACATTATTAAATTGCCAACATGGGTTTTATACCGTTGTAGTATCTTTGCTTAGACACCACGTGCTTATGACATGATTTTGGACAATCAAATGTTAATATTGACTTAATGATATATTGAACCTGTTTTGGAAAGGTATCATGTGATGTTGATGGCACGTGGTGCATGGTAATCAACTGGGGTTTGATAAATAGTTTTTGACCGGGGCATGTGGCAAGAATGATCAGGTGGGCCAGTTGTGGCACTCGGGATGTTGATTTGGTTCTTCGGGTAGTCTTGCCCTGGTCACCCTAAGGACTTCACCTTGCAAGCCTTTGAACTGGGTCTAACGTGCAACCACATGTCTGTAATGGGACGGACCTAGTTGATTAAGTTGCTAATAACGTACCTGTGGGACCTCAGGAGGTCAACTACACCCTTTGTGTAAGTTGTATGCGGGGAGGCGTCTGGGCCGAGGCCAGTACCCATCTAACGGTTGATTGGCCTAAACTTCGCCTTAGCTAAGGGAAGGGTTAGTGTGCAATAACCGGGGAGGACCACTTGTATTGTTAGAAGTTTCCGAAAGACTTTGTTACGGGAACTCGCCTTTGTGGTGTTTGACTGTATCTTGTGGGTAAAGTGCATAACCTCTGCAGAGTGTAGAATCTATTCGAATAGCCGTGTCCGCGGTATTGGACATCGCTCGGGAATTACAGTCAAGGATTAGATTTTCTCAAAAATAACTTGGATCTGAAAGGTTGGGATGGATTAATAATGATGTTGATGGAAACATGGATTAGGATGGGAAAGATGTTTATTAAACTCCTTGAAAAGTTAATTATGCTATACTTGTTTCTACTGCTTTCGAATCTACTTATGTTACTTGTCAAATGTCATTTCTTTGCAAATATACCTTGAGCTATTCCTTTGTACCAAGCCATGCATATAGTATATTAGCTTGCATTCTCGCATGACTTGCTGAGTACCAAGTACTCACCCTTGCCACAATACAACACCAGTTGAAGAGGAGACTACACCAGCTTTGGAGGAGGAGCTCCAAGAGGAACCGTCTACTTAGGGAGCGAGCCCAGTCAGTTGCCTGTGGTATACTGGATGGCGCCACGGTTATCTTATTTTTCATTTGCTACAATTTCTCTCTTAAATAAGTTTAGCCCATGAAATCATATATTGTAACTTGACCATAAGGTCGAGTAACCAGTTTGGTTATTTAAATAAAAGTACTTTATTAGTATCGAATGGTATGATTGTGATATTTACCGATGTTAAGACTGTGTGCACTAGCGCGTTCCTGGACTAGTGCTGAATACACAGAGGGTCCGGATTTGCAAATTCGGGGTCCCGACAGAGGTGGTATCAGAGCCATACTGACCGTAGGCTCAACCCTAGCTAGAATGGTCGTAGTGAGGATAAAACCTATTTTTTAAAAGAATAAAATTTGTCAAGATAAGAAATGACATCTCGACTTATCCCCTTCTCTCTTTTCTTGTCTCTTGCTGAATTTTTCCTTACCTTGTCACGATTTAAAAATTTCGAGTTCTTACGTGAGCACTCTTGTGATAGTCTACGTCGATCTGGAGGTTGGTCACGCCGCAGAGCTTTGGCATATGCTACAGACTCTCGGAGATTTTGAGAAGCCGCAATACCAAGTGGAAGTGATCAGACAAGCAGGATTGATCAAGGCTTGTGACGTGGAGATTGAGGTACCTGCTAGGAAGAAGGGCCCAGGCAATCGCCCGATACACTGCACTGCCAGGAGGTCTACAATGCAGATGGGTATCCAAGAAGTATCACGACGAGCAATGCGGCACATTACCCGTATCTACGCCAAAGAGTTGGAGAGCACGGTGTTCCGTTATCACCCGCGCAGCAATAACCTTCTTGACCCGAAGGCGATTCAGGATGAGGATGCCATGGTCACACAGTTGGCACGACTTGTTGTCGCCTAGGAGGATGTACTCGATGATACAAGCAAAGAGCTACAGAAGGCCCGCAAGGAGATCACGACAGAGAAGAACAGATGGCGGGAAGCTCAAGAGTATGTGTCACACCTTCTGCGAAAGATTGACGAGTTGGAGATGGCTTTGTACGGACCAGAACCAGAGCCAGTACTCGAGCTACACGAACCAGATCCGGAGGAGTCAGATCTCGATGAGGACACTGCTTCTTCGACTACCACAGATGACACAGTTGCTGGACATGGCAATCGTTTCGCGCCTATGCCGCAGCATCCGTACCCAGGCCGTGGAGGTTTTCTCGATGAGTGAGCGTAGGTTTTTATAGAGAGACTCCTTCGCCGAGTCGCGTCTTAGAATAAAGAGTCGCCCTTTAGGCGTTAGACTCCAGAGTTAGATCGATTGGATTTTCATTGCTTGCTGAGTGTGCAGTATGTGTTGCAAGGCCCCTAGGCATTGTAAGCAACCATACCAAGATATTAATATCATTAATAAAGTTGGACCTTAAAGTTACACCTTTTCGCCCCGTATAAGTTCCATATTACTTGTCTATTCTTGTTTCCCCCTCATCTCTAAAACCTAGAGCAAATCGACAGGATGGTGAACACCCGGAAACTTTGGAGGCAATGGAAGTGGTTCTCGCCAAAGAAAACCCTAATGATGGAGCACCAAAGCACCGCCACTAGACATGCAGAATTTTGGAGCATTTCTTGCCGCTCAGACTCGATTGATGCATGCTATGATGCAACAGATGCAACACGTCCTTTGCTCAGGCCATTGCTAATCAAGTTAATCGGGGACAACGCCGAATACAAGACTGCCGAGTTCATGAGAACTCACCCACCCACTTTCTCTGGGAATGCCAATCCATTGGAGGCCGATGATTGGTTAAGGTCAATTGAGAGGAAGCTACACATAGCTCAATGCATAGGAAATGAGAAGGTACTCTACGCTTCTCATCAGTTGGAAGGAACAGCCGCCGAATGGTGGGAGAACTTCTGTGCCACGCAAGTGAACCCTCAGGACATCACTTGGGAAGAGTTCACAGCTGCATTCCGTCAGTATCACGTGCCTGAAGGAATCATGGATCTCAAGAAGGAGGAGTTCAGAGCACTGAAGCAAGGTAATCAGCCAGTGGCCGACTACCTGAACAAGTTCACATAGCTAGCATGCTACGCACCTGAGGATGTAGCGACAGATAAAGCCAGACAGTCTCGTTTCATGAAGGGACTTAACTCAGGATTGCAGGTGGGATTGATCACCCACACCTTTCCGGATTTCCAAGAGTTGGTGAATAAGGCACTTATTCTTGAGGACAAGCGCAAGGAACTGGATGAGAACAGGAAGTGCAGGATGCAACAGCAGGGATCACGCCAGGGAACGCAACAGCGTCTGAGATTTGCACCAAATCAGTTTTTCAGATTCCAGCCACAAAATGCAACAAGGACACCATCACCAGCACCAAGACCCATCAATCAGAACTACCAGACCCCAGCCCCGCTTCGAAACGCCGCTCGAGCGATCAGCAAGGAACAGTGAGACGCTGCTACAACTGCAACGAGCCAGGACACTTTGCCAACAGCTGCCCAAAGAAGACAGCAGGAGTGACCCCAGTTCGCTTCAATCTAGGAACCACCCCAGCTAGGACGCCAGCACCAGGAGCCACACCCCAGACTGTGGTTAGAGGCCGAGTCAACCATGTCACCGCAGATGCACTGCAGAATGCTACGGACGTCGTACTGGGTAAGTTGCTAGTTAACTCAGTACCTGCAACAGTTTTGTTTGATTCTGGAGCTTCGCATTCGTTTGTTTCGCAAGGCTTTGCTGCTAAAAATGATTTGGAGATTGCAAGGCTTAAATGCATGCTTTTAGTTCAAACCCCTGGTTCCGAACTCCGAACGAAAGTAGGATGTTCCGGGGTGAGAATACTAATAGATGGAATAGAGTTCCTAGCGAACCTTATAATTTTAGAGACCCAGACCTTAGACGATATTTTGGGAATGGATTGGTTATCCAAGCACAAGGCCGTATTGGATTGTGGATTGTGGACTATCTCAGTTGAGAGCCGTGTGGAAAGAAAGTGGAATTTCAAGCCACTGCAGTTAGAGATGGACAGATGATGGTTAACAGTACTAAGACAATCAGCATAGAGGATGTCTCAGTAGTGAATGAGTACCCAGATGTTTTTCCCGAAGATCTACCTGGTATGCCGCCAGACAGGGACATAGAGTTTGTGATAGAGCTTGTACCTGGTACAGCGCCGATAGCAAAGAGACCTTATCGGATGTCAACCGAGGAGTTGGTAGAGATGAAGAAATAGCTAGAGGAGTTAATGGAGAAAGGATTTATCAGACCGAGTTCGTCGCCGTGGGGAGCGCCAGTTTTGTTTGTCAAGAAGAAGGACGGGAGTTTCAGGATGTGCATTGACTACCGTGCACTCAATGAAGTCACCGTGAAGAATAAGTACCCGTTACCCAGGATTGATGATTTGTTTGATCAGCTGAGAGGAGCCGGAGTTTTCTCCAAGATTGACCTAAGATCGGGATACCATCAGTTGAAGATCAGATCAGAGGATATTCCGAAGACCGCATTCTCGTCAAGATATGGACATTACGAGTTTCTGATTATGTCCTTTGGGTAACGAATGCGCCAAAGATATTTCATGAATATGATGAATAAGGTCTTCATGGAATATTTGGACAAGTTTGTTGTTGTGTTCATAGATGATATCCTAATCTACTCCAAGATAGAGGATGAGCATGCCGAACACTTGAGGCGAGTATTGGAAAAGCTGAGGGAACAGCAACTCTTCGCCAAGTTCAGCAAATGTGATTTTTGGAAGGACAAGGTGGAATTCCTCGGACATGTAATGACCGCAGAAGGAGTCGCCGTAGATCCAAGCAAAGTAGAAGCTGTGTTACATTGGGAGCAGCTGAAGACTGTGACCCAGATCCAGAGTTTCCTTGGAATGGCAGGATACTACCGCCGTTTCATTGAAGGCTTTTCGACAATTGCGAAACCTCTTACGCAATTGCTGAAAAAGGAGAAGAAGTTTGCATGGACGTCAGAATGTGAGAAAGGATTTCAGGAGCTGAAGAAGCGATTGACATCAGCACCGGTGTTAGTTCTACCGGATGTTAATCAAAGCTTTGATATTTATTGTGAATAGCCGTGTCCGCGGTATTGGACATCGCTCGGGAATTACAGTCAAGGGTTAGATTTTCTCAAAAATAACTTGGATCTGAAAGGTTGGGATGGATTAATAATGATGTTGATGGAAACATGGATTAGGATGGGAAAGATGTTTATTAAACTCCTTGAAAAGTTAATTATGCTATACTTGTTTCTCTTGCTTTGAATCTACTTATGTTACTTGTCAAATGTCAAGCATCGCAAATATACCTTGAGCTATTCCTTTGTACCAAGCCATGCATATAGTATATTAGCTTGCATTCTGTGCATGACTTGCTGAGTACCAAGTACTCACCCTTGCCACAATACAACACCAGTTGAAGAGGAGACTACACCAGCTTTGGAGGAGGAGCTCCAAGAGGAACCGTCTACTTAGGGAGCGAGCCCAGTCAGTTGCCTGTGGTATACTGGATGGCGCCACGAAGTTATCTTATTTTTCCGCTGCTACTATTTCTCTCTTAAATAAGTTTCGCCCTGCGAGGCGTATATTGTAACTTAACCATAAGGTCGAGTAACCAGTTTGGTTATTTAAATAAAAGTACTTTATTAGTATCGAATGGTATGATTGTGATATTTATCGATGTTAAGACTGTGTGCACTAGCGCGTTCCTGGACTAGTGCTGAATACACAGAGGGTCCGGATTTGCAAATTCGGGGTCCCGACAATATAAGACAGGAATAACAGGAGTTATAGCATCATTTCAAGCCCAGAATATAAACTCAAAGGTTTCATGAACCAATACGAAGTGAACAATAAAACCAAGCACATAATATAGCATAATCCAAGTTTAGCGCAATAAAATGAACCATCTCAACTACGAATGAGATTGTGTAGTTGTCTATATGAGTGGAACTAAGTGGAGACGTGATGCTATCTCCCTTTCCCGTATGTCGAGTTCAAGGTACCTAAAAACAAAACAACAACAAACAACAAGCATGAGTTCATCACTCAGCAAAGTGTATTGCAATGGAGTAAACAATAACTACAATCATTAACACCTTCATTATCCTCTCATATATCATCATCATAAACATAATAAGCATCTCATAATTCAACTTCATTCATGCAATGCAATGCACATGTCTCTTTGCTTAGCACATACCGGTATTGCCGAGTGCACACCCGTCGGTGTGCACACTCTTTCCCTTCCATCCCGCGGAAGGTGCCTACTCTTACTGACTCGTTCCCATTCACAACTATGGATGAAACTACGAGGTAGGTCTTTCTCAGTGGCGCTCCGGATTAGTCATAACTTTCTCACCGACCTTACCGGACTAGTTATGACTATCTCACCGACCTGGTTAGTCCACATGACATGAATGCACACATGCCATAAATATGAATAAACTTGCAAATGCACTCAATTCAACAATTACATAGCCATAATTAGATACATAATCATCCTTACATCCATAACCTAGCATTTCATAATCATCTAATCAATTGCAAGAACAATTCATAGTAAAGCAACACATCATAAAGTTGAGTCGCATTTATATCAGTTCATATAGCCACCAAGCCATATTCACCACAATACACTTGCCTTCACCCACACGGGACAGATTGGCGAGACGTTGAAGGCACTCTTGGGGTCACACCTCCAGCACATATGTATAAAACACTCAACAACATGCCCACATAACAACACAAGGACAATTAACTACATCGACTTCGCAACCCACTCCTAAAACCCGAAAAACAGAGAATCTGTCCAACGGGACAGCAGGCTTCCAAAAAGCATAACATGAGTTCTACAACTCCAAATTAGATAAATGAGTACATTTTCTCAAACCACAGGACATTTCCCACCTTTTTCTAAGTATTCGTGAAAACTGATTCGGCCTCTAAAATCCTCTAATCTACAGTTGATCACAGACTGTACCATTCACGTCACAGATTGGACAACATTCGGTAAAATGAGCATAAATTTTAAATAGCTAAATAGAATTTAGCGTTTTTGGTGCCTAATTAAAGGTAATTCAATTACCTACAACTTTTGCAATAGCCGGCTGACCATATAACGAATCTAAAATCCTCAAAAACGCACCCGAAGTCAGATCTGTAACCCTGGCCGAGAGCGTCACGCGAACAGATCTAACAATCGATTTAATCCATCTACTAGTGGCACCTAATCAAGGGTTCTAGTCATAGATTCTCCCATCTAACTGTACCTATACCACCACAAAAGAGTCGCAATTCGTTACCTCTTCTTGGAGGATCACCTGGTCGACGAATGCCTCCTCCTTGCGGCCCGATCTCCCCTCCAATCGCTGGGAACGCCGGAATCGCCAGAAACGCCAGATATTATTGGACGGAGAGCTCCTGGACAGCGAGATCGGAGGGCTACGAGGGGTGTATCTAGGGCCAGCTAGAGGTGGGGAGGAGAGGAAGGGGGTGGCGCATAGGGTAGAGGGGGGTGTGCGGCTAGGGGATGGGGGTGGCTGGCGGCTAGGGGAGGGAGGAGTGGGGTGCCTAGGGTTTGGGGGCGCAAGGGGGCAGGTTTGCTGCCCTCATCCTCCTCCACATGGGCCAGGACCCTCCACCTACGGCCCAATTAGGTCCCCCAAGGCACAAACTAATTCCCCCCAAGGCCCAAACTCCCCCGGAGAGGCCCAAACACCCGGAAATGGCCCAAGAACATGATATAAACTTGTACCATAATACCACATTCTATAATGTCACATTCTATAATGTTAAATTAATCCTTGCAATTGAAGGTTGTAATGGGCTCCTGGCATTCATAAGAAGGTGCACGCCAAGCTTCGTGGGTTTTCGATTAGCCGATCAAAAGATACAATGATTTTCATTTTTGAAGTCATGCTGATTTTTCTATTCACTGTGGTAGTAGTGCCCCAGGGAGCGGTAGTGTCGATTTTTCGGCACTACCCGCTTGGATTTACAGTAGTAGTATCCCCAATCTGAATATTTGAAGTTGTGTGACTTTTCTACCTCTTTTTGACCCCCCCCTGAGGCTCTTGGTTTGCTCTTCTTTCCAATAGGGTTAGGAAAAAATATTTTGAGAGGTGCTACTATGCTTTCCATTTTTAAAGTTGCACAAATATTAAAGCATGGATGAAGAGTAGATAGTAATTCAATGAATTTTTTTTTAAATAATACTTTTTTTAAATTGAATTGCGTTTTTAATATACGGAATTAAAAATTTGCAAAAATAATATGCCGTCGCCAAACGGTATGGCGAATACCCTCTTTTCGCCGTACCGTGTGGCGAATACCCTATTTTCGCCACACGGTTCGGCGACAATACCCTAACCGCCGCAATTAAGCTGTTACACGGGTATCAAGTCTATTTTCGCCAAATGGTATGGCGAAGATACTATTTTCGCCGAACCGTGTGGCGAAAACCCTATTTTCGCCATACCATTTGGCGAAAATAGGTTGTCGCCATACCGTTTGGCAAAATTGGCTCGGTAAAAAAAGGGCCCCGAGATCGATCGATCGATCTCTGCTGCGCCCAAAAAAACAACAGAGCGCTCGCCCGCCGCCGCCGGTAGAGAAGAGGGAGAGGGAGAGGGAGAGGAAGGAGAGGGAGAAGGAGAAGGAGAGGAAGGAGAGGGAGAGGGAGAGGAAGGAGAAGGAGAGGAAGGAGAGGGAGAGGAGAGGAAGGAGAGGGAGAGGAAGGAGAAGGAGAGGAAGGAGAGGGAGAGGAAGGAGGAGGAGGAGAGGAGAAGAAGAAGAAGAAGAAGAAGAAGAAGAAGATGAGAAGAAAAAAGAGGAGGAGGTAACATCGCAACTTTGTTTAATTTCATATTTTTCAATGTAGAGAGTGATTTAGAGTAATGTAATTTAGATTAGCGATCTAGAATAGCGCAATTTAGAGTAGCGATCTAGAGTAGCGCAATTTAGAGTAGCGATCTAGAGTAGCGCAATTTAGAGTAGCGATCTAGAGTAGCGCAATTTAGATTAGCGATTCTAGTTATTTAATGTAGAGTAGTGATATTAGTTAGACCTGATTAATTCCGATTAATCGTTATGCCCAGTTTTTTGACTGTAAGGAAAAAAAAATGGAATATTTAGGGCTTCGATCGGCTAATCGGCCGATTTTTCTGAACATTGCATATTAGTAGCAAATAGCCATGTTATACGTGCGCTATATTATTATAATATTATAGTATCGATATCCCGATAGGTAATTATCGTTGTTCAATTTACGGTACAGATTTTACATTTTAGTAGGGATGCATAAATTTATTTTGTCTATGTCGTCGCAGTGATGTCGGAACCAATGAAATTCAGGGTATATTATGGCGATGGGGAAGTAAAAATTGGGCAGAATGGAGTGGATTTAAGCTGCTTTGCGGTCACCATGGCCGAGCACTTGTCCCTCGATACTATTAGCATTCGTGATATAAAACTTTGGTTGACCCAATTTTTTTCCCTGGATCCAAGTGTTTATTCTGTTATCATCCAAATCGTATACACGCGTAGCAAGGGTGACCCGGCTGTGTGGGAGTTGAAGACAGTAGATCGAACACAGTTGTGGCAGAAATGGTTAAGGTGGTGCAAGGGATCTAGCCTCGAATGTGTGATGCTGGTGCAAGCTTGCCCTAGGGAAGAGGTGGGTACTACTGGTGTGAGCGAGAGCAGCACATCGGCTACAGCTGAACAAGTTCAGCCAGCGGTGTCGGTTGAGGCAGCAGCGGGGGATGATCACATGGATGCAGCAAGCGCAGAAGGTCGGGCTGATGAAGGGGAGGATATCGATCAACTTGTGGATCAATTGGATTGGGTGGACCGCATGGCGGCGTAAGAGGAAGCCGAATTGTTGGACTCGCCGATCCCATCGGCGAAGATGACGAACGGGAGGAAGATGATGAAATGCATGGTAGTACTGGCTCAGCGGAGGTACCCGTCCCCGATGAGTGGAACAGGCAGAACAAAGCTGGTATGGAAGCTTTGTGGGGCCATGACTCGCAATGTGAGTATAGTACAGGTGCCATTCGGTTGAATAAAATGTTCCCGAACAATTCTGAATTGAAGTTGGCAATGAGCTTGTGGGCACTATCGTTGCAAAGAGAGTTTCGGGTTGTCCTGTCTAGCCCAGATAAGTACATAGTGAAGTGCGTAATCGATGGTTGTGAATTTAGAGTACATGCATACAAGCCGAAGTGTGAGACGTATTGGATTGCATCAAGAGTGGACGAGCACACATGTAGACTAAAAAATGTTCTTGTCAAACACCGTAACTTGAATGCGGCTGTAATAGCTAGCGTGATGTTTAATGAAATCAATGAGAAGAGGGATATCGAGTGTTCGTATATTCAGAAAGCAATGTTACGAACATTTAAGTATCAGATAAGCTACTCCATGGCCTGGCGTGCGAAGCAGAAAGCATTAGAGAAGAGGTTTGGCACATACGAGGCTTTGTATTGCAACCTACCTCGTGTGCTTGAAGTACTGAAGCAAACCAATCCTGGCACATACACCGCTTTCAAAGACAGCGAAGCAGATGCAAATGGGATCTGTACATTTTGTCGTGCTTTCTTTTCATTGGGGCCTTGCATTGCATCTTTCAGGTATTGTCGTCCATTGCTTTGTGTTGATGGAACATTTTTGACTGGAAAATACAAGGGGCAGATTCTAACAGCCATTGCAATTGATGCGAACAACCACATACTTCCATTGGCCTTTGCTTTTGTTGAGGGTGAGAATCGGGATAGCTGGTTGTGGTTTTTCAGACATCTAAAGGTGGGGGTAGTTGGTGATCGGCCCAGCATGTGCATCATTCATGATCGTCACAAAGGTATCCTGTCGGTAATTATGACTCTACAGGAGGACCGAGATGAACCATTTCCGTGGCCTGACCTGACCTGCAGAACAGGTGGTGCATGAGACATTTGGGTGCAAATTTCTTCAGGTAGTTCAAAAGCAAGAAACTGATGAACCTATTTAAGAGGTTATGCAAGCAGAATCAGGCACGTAAGTTCAACGCGCTATTTGCCGAGTTGGATAAGCACACCAGTGCGCACATCGAAGAGATGAAGAAGCAACCACCTACGCCGAACGAATGTCCACCCAAAAGGCTAACACCCCTTGGGGAGCTCGATCCTCCTAATATGAGGAGACGAACGTCGAGGAACATTAAGTGTTTCTCGCACTGGGCATTGCTCCATGACACCGGAGGCGCCAGGTTAGTATGGTACGTTAAAATATCAAAACACCGCTAAACAATTTGGGCTATTGTTCTAAACTGTTTTGCGTTGAACAGGTTTGGCGTGATGACAACGAACATAGCTGAGGTTTACAATTGGGTCATCCGAGGCCTCCGTCCGCTACCGCTTGTGGCCATCCTTGAAGGCATGTTGCACGGCATCGTTAGCTACTACCAAAAAAGGCATGCGGAAGCGGTACTTCATGCCTCAACATTGCAAACGCCGTATTGTTCGCGGATGATGACCTACATGGAGGAACGAACCATGAAAGCTCAGCAGCATATGGTGCGTAGCTACGGGTCATCGAATACCGCTCGAGGTGACTCTTCGGTGCAAAAGGGGATTGGGAACGGACACACGGTTATTACGCACGAGGTTAATCTAGGCCAAGGGCATCTGGATGGTGTGAATGCAACCGCAATAAGCCAAGACTTCTCCATATTCCTTGCTCACACGTGATGGCCGCCAGGGCAAATTGGGATGAACACGTCGCAATACATGTCCCCTTTCTACTTGAAGGATCATGTTGTCCATATCTGGTCGGGTGAGTTTCGTGGTTTTCGTGCACACGGTGATTTCACTACGATTAACAGAGATGAGCGCATCTGTTTGCCGGATCCAACCTTGCGGAGGTGTGCGGAAGGGCGGTCTGGTCGTCCACAGACTAGGCGCATTCGCAACGACATGGATGAATATGAAGTGGGTGGCCCTCTTAGGAGGTGTTCTGAGTGCGGCGAGTATGGCCACAAGGCAAACCAGTGCACGTAGGGTGTTGGTTCTGAACGTGATGCTGGCTATGTATCGAAATATGTAATTATATGCACGTTGGATGCCTTTTATTGTAATATTGACGCGATTGGGTCTTTTATTCATATACGTTGTGTCTTCACATGTTGTGTACTTTTATTTATGTTCACCCCTTATGTCTTTTATACATATATGTACTGTAATATTGATGCGATTGGATATCCTTTATTCATATATGTGGTATCTTTTATTCAATTATGTTGTGTTGCTCACATGTTGTGTACTTTTATTTATGTTCAACCCTCATGTCTTTTATTCATATACGTTGTGTACTTTTATTCATATATGTCGTGTTTGCCGTACGTTCTGCAGTATGATTTATGTTGAAACATTTCTATGTGCAGGGATGGAGCAGGTCGAGTCACTTCTGGACCCTGTGTTGGATGCACGGCATCAGGCGCACGCCCACACGGTATTACGTGGGAATGACAGGTTGGCCTTACTGCGGATTCGTGTGCCTAATAAGGCATGGTGCGTTGACGCTCGCTTCCACACCAGGTTAGTTGCAGTACTTGTACATGTTCCATTGTTCGTACAATTAGTGTTCATTACATTCAATTGATTCAACTCTGTTGTTCCTCGTTAGGCTGGCACGTGCCGGGCTGCTTCCGCTAGTCCGCATGGTGGAGGGTTCAGCTGCCGACCTCGCTGAGCACGACCCCCAGGCCCAGGGTGATGACCCGTAGCGGTCGCAGCGTTTTCCGTTCGACCACTCGCTGTTATCGTGTTTGGTCGACCGCTGGAGGCCGGAGACGCACACTTTTCACCTGCCTTTCGGGGAGATGACAGTGACGCTGCAGGACGTCGCCATGCTCACTAGATTGCCGATCGCCGGGGCAACGATCGGCCCCTCGGTGACTCCTGCTGGGTGGGACGCGGACTTACAGGTGCGCTTCGTCGGGGTCGCGGAGGTCGACCCACAGATACCGTTAGGCGAGAAGCACGGGCCATCGAGGAGGTGGTTGGCACAGTTCGAGGTTAGTGATTCTACATATTACTATGTTACTCTAGCTTTGCATAGCATTAACGTGATATCACACTCTTTCAATTGTCGCAGGTGCAGCGGATGGCGGCCGAGTCCACCGACTACCAGGTTGCTAGGCACCTTGAGGCCTATCTGCTTTGGTTGTTCGGCTGGGTGATGTTCACGTCGAGTCACGGTGACACCGTGGACGCGCGTTGGATAGCCTACGCACGGGCTATTGCGGACTCGGAGCCTGACGACGTACCGGAGGTATCCTGGGGTTCGGCGGTTCTTGCTTCCACGTACCGCGCCCTTTGCGACGCGTGCGTGAAGAAAGGCAGGAACCCCAATCTTACCGGGATGCCGCTCCTTCTTCAGCTTTGGTCATTCGAGCGCTTCTCCGTGGGTCGACCCCATGTCGACCCTCGGCACTACACCCCCGACATGTACGGCGGTGATGCGCTGGACCGACCGACGATGGGCTCGCTCTGGACCAGGCGACGGGTACATGTTCTTACTCATTAATGGAATTGTAATTTCAATGCCATGTGCTTACAGTTATTTCTACTCTATTGCAGCCACAGTGGGCAGGTCTGCAGGTGCGTGCGGCGTACCTCTCCTTCACGGAGGCCTTCGACCACCTGAGGGAGGGGCATGTCGTCTGGGACCCCTACAGCGATGAGCGTGTAGGAGAGAGAGCTGCTACGGGGGGCTATCACTGCTGTGCCACAGGGACCAGGCCTACTGGTTGACGAGGAGGAAGCTCGTCTTCGACGTCTTCGTAGAGGACTACACGCCGCACCGAGTCCTCAGGCAGTTCGGACTACGCCAGGTGGTCCCTGTTCATTTGGGGGAACGCGTGCCAGCGAAAGTGCACTCGTGAGTTACTCGCCACTACATGTATGCTAAGTGCTTACGACATATTTGTAGTAATGAGGTATTTTATGCAGGTACTCCACCCAGGGACCCAAGAAGGCCATGGTGACCTTGATGCAGAGGATGGGGCCGTGGCTTGCGCTGTGGGAGGGGGGAGGACATTGTCGAGGAGGTTGCGCCCTACGACTCCTCCTCCTACCAGGAGTACTTGTCCTGGTACGTGCCTGACCCGCACTGCCTCCCACGCGACGAGCAAAGCCCAGTGTTTGCTCCTAGCGTCGCAGACTTGTACTCCAGCCACGTAGGAGTGGCACTGCACCAGATGGTAAGTCTCGTTGTGTTTTTACTCATTAATGCAATTGTAATTTCAATGCTATGTCGTTATGTTTATCGTTTGTTTGTACGTGATAGGTGGACGAGGCGAGGGACTTGCACCAGCATGCCACTGACTTTCTGTCTAGGCTGCGACAGGGGACCACTTTCACACCGGACCAGCTCTCAGAGGCCATGGGGCGTGTGGAGCTGCAGTCCCGACGGATCGTGGAGATTGGTGCTGCTTGGCAGGCCCCAGCCCCGATACCACCAGGCACGGGGTCCAGGCCGCCACCAGGGCTCAGCTCCTCGACACCACCTTCTCGACCACCACTACAGCCAGGGTCCAGCTTCCACACCCAGGTGCCTCGGCTCGAGCACTACCGAGGATCCAGCTGGCGGCGCCAAAGACGCGGGCCTACCATGGTCCCCACACCCGGTAAGCCGATAAAAATCCAGTTGATATCGTTTCGAATCTAATCTTCTCACTATAATTAAATGTTAATGTCTGTACTGTAGGCCTCCTAGGACATGCCTCTACTTCGGACACCCAGTCAGGGCACGGCGTCCCTGACTACTGGACCGATCAGTTCTTCGTAGGGGCTCAGTACACGCAGCATCCTCCAGCCACGCAGTACACGCCGCCTCCTCCAGCCACGCAGATCACGCAGCCTCCTCCAGACACGTTGCCTCCTCGCCAGTGTCGCCCGCAGGTTCGGTACAGCCCTTCGGACTACGCCCAGGCGGGACCGTCGCGGGTGCTTCGCCCACGACCTCTCAACGATGCACCCCTTTCGGCGCGTCCGCGAAGGAGAGCTAGGGGTTAGGGTCAGGATCCACCACCGGGGGGTGATCAGGATTAGGATGTGCGTGCATTGTTTTTGGGTACTTTGTCCTATTATGTTTTACCATATATTTTTTGTACTTTCTCATATACGTGGTCTATTATATATTTCTGTCATCTTTAGTCATATCAACCGCATGTCATTATTGCTTTTTCAGCTTTGGTCATAGCAACTTTTCCAGCCTTTGTCATTTCAGCTGCATAATGCTGCCAAAAGACGGCTATGGCAGAGATTCCCTGTCTAAAGCTGTGGGCATAGCCAGGCTCATGTCATCATAAGCTGCAGAAGCATCCGATGCTCGCGGATTTGAACTACTCTAAAGTCCGCGAGACGCTTCTTTGGCTGCCCCTTCGCCAGCTCTTTATAAACCCACCGAGGGAGGGATATGTGCATCACACTGCCAGAACTTCGATAAACTTTAGTCTGTTTTCCCCCCACACACAGTAGGCCACGATGTCGTTCTACCGTCGCCTCTTCAAAGAAGCGGCTAACCCCCAATACCCGGATGAGAGTAGCGTTGACGCCCCAGTTCTGCCGGAGCTGCCACGCCCGAAATGTGACTGCAACCTGGTAGCGAAGGTTACGCAGTCTACTCACGGAGATACGGCCGCCCGCGCTCACTACTGCTGTGCCCGCGGCTTCGGGGTAAACCAAATGATGTCCATACAAATTAGGGTAGCACTACCATTTCATGCATCGTTATTTGTTTTTTTAGGACGAGGACCGTTGTTGCTTTTTCCAATGGATCGACGGGCCGAAACGACGTGACTACGAATTTCTCTACAACTGCCACGACGCCTACCCCACTTCGCTTGAGAACTTCACACGGTGGGAGAGGCCGCCGGGATATGTCCCCTACCTAGATCGACCGGACTTAAGGGCCGGTGGGCAAGGGACCAACTGTGAAATCATGTGCTGAAAAATTGGCTTAGAATTAAATTTGCAAAATGTGTTTGTTCATGTGTTTTGACAATTTGACAAGAAACAGTAAGTTTCGCTTTGGCGCCGGACCAAACTTATAGAAAACAGTAAGTTTCCTGCATACATGCACCAACTTTTTTGGTTCTTTGTAAACTTGCTTTTGACAACCTCATTCTTCCATGTACAACAGACCAACTTTTTGGTCTGTCGTAAATGTGCTTTTGAAGGTTGTTGTGCCAGACCAAGTTATTGAAAAACAGTAAGTTTTACATGTACGACGGACCAAGTTTTTGGGTCTGTCGTGGACGTGTTTTTCAGATCATAAGCTGAACTCAATTTTACAAGAAACCAGTAAGTTTTGCATGTACAACGGACCAAGTTTTTGGGTCTGTCGTGAACGGCTTTTTGAGGATTGATTTCGCATGTACAACAGACTGATTTTGTTGGTCCGTCGTAAACGTGTTTTGCTCGGTTTGGATGTTTTGCAAGATTTGAAATGGTTTGAATTTGAGATTATGAAATTTGTGATGATTTCATGATACTTGTTTTGAAGTGGACTTTATGCAATGCTCATGTGAGTAGTTGCATGGATTGACTTTGAGTCAAGTCATGGACTTGTGCTCGGATTTGTTTCGTGGTTTGTTCATGTGCAGGTATTGCTCGAAGACGAATGTGGTCGATGACGGGACCGGAACTAGGTTCATGGAGGAACTGAGGTTCGGGACTAGGTTCAGGAGGAACTGAGGTCTTGGTGGTCAAGGATGTCATGCGGGACGTTCGGGCTAAGGGAATGGTGCACATGAAGAATGGTTAGTCACGTGAGAATGGCAGGAGGTCATTCGCGTGCAAAGTGTTAGTCACGTGAGTATGGCAGGTGGCCATACGCGTGCAAAGTGTTAGTCACGTGAGTATGGTAGGGTTGCCATACGCGTGCAAGAGTTGTACTCGGCCAGGTTGGGCCAAGTAGAGTTGTGTTGGATACGGATTCCTTCTAGGAATAGGAATCGTATTCGTAACTCCTTGTGGGTTGGTGCTTTAAATAGGTGGGGGTCTCTGTTGAAAGGCACCAAGCGAGCTAAGCGCATCAAGCCTTGAGCTTGGTTTTAGGGTTTGTACTCTTTTGATGAGAGTACTTTAGACAAAAGAAATAAAGATCAATTCTTCTAGTTCCCGCATTGCTTCAACGTTCTCTTTTTGGTTCTTGTTTGCATGCTTGTTCTAGTTCTAGATTGGTTTTTGTTCTTTAAGTTTTATCTTGATTTGATCCATCAAAAACCTCTCTAGGGTATTGATCTAGTGTTTCTCAAAGTCTAGTTGATCAATCTTTTGTCGTTCTTGTTTAATCTTGAAGTTTTGATTAGATTGATTCTCGTCAAGTTCTGGATCAGCAAGCTTGCGAAGCTCATAACTTTTGATCCGTAAGTCCGATCGAGCTGATTCTTTTTGGGTTCGATTCGTATTGGAATCTAGTTTGTTGTGTCCAAATTTCAGATCAATCTAACAGTTGGATCTCTAAGAATTCGCGTTTTACCGAACCTCTATCATTCTGTTTTTGTCGAAAACGAGGCAATTATTTGGTTCTGTTTTAGGGGTGAACTTTTAATAGGTCAAGATTTTGGTTTTAGCTTCCGCACAATCATTCACCCCCCCTCTGATTGCTATATTCGTATACTTCGATCCTACACCAACCAATCGGTGAGTTTCATGTGCCTCATATTTCAGCTATAAAGTACCCATTCTAAACCAGTTCATCGCATACAGGACTTCAAAAAGAAGTTTTCAAAATGGCTCAAGTCAAGGCAACAAAATCCTCCTTAGGGGCCACCGCAAAGCCCCGAACTGTGCGACCACGGCCTCCAGGCAGTGGTTGATACCGGCGACGAGGATCTAGCGGACAGAAGATTCTACCGGTGCCCGTTGTCCGAGGATGCATGGTGCTGGTACTTCAACTGGGTGGACCCGGAGACGTACCACCCACATCTCAAACTTCCCGTATTTGATAACTAGGGAGAGCAACCATCGCCGTGGTGCTACTACCTCCCAGAAAAGCCGGACCCGAGTACGCATACGGTATTCTTCAACCACCACAGCGGGCATACTGCATTGACTGCAGCGCACGTTTTCGGTTGTACAACAAGAAGCCCAACACACACCTCCTGGACCATATAGTGGAGCGCGAGCCGAAACAGAGGAGGCGTCTCGGCAAGTCTCCGGAAGGGCAAGAGGGTTCGTCCTCTCGAAAGGTACGGGATAAGGGGAAGCAGCCGGCCGAGGCCCGCAGTACGCAACAAATCCTTGACGCATTACAAAGGCCATCCGGGAACCCCGGTGGTATTAACATAGGGGGCGCCGGAAATCGGGAAGGCATGCCCATATGGGAGGGCAGGACTCCACAGAATGCACACAAACAAGTTACTTCTTACACCCCAGAGACGTATGGCATAGGCTACCCATTCGGCGATACCGAGCATCACAAGACGGCCATGGAACTCTTTCATAAGAGAGATTGAGCGGTGTCCGAGAACAAATCGCACAAGATTGACAGGTGATGTAATATGTAGAAAATGTATGGCATCATTCCCACTCTACGAACATAGGCGGAACGATCACTTGTTCCACCATTACAATCAGTGTTATTGGCACTTCTCCTAGCAATGTCGTCACTGTTGTAATATCCGTTGTATCTGCCGTACTAAGGTTGAGTTTGCGTACTAAGTTTGCTGGCTGCATCTACATGCTTTTGTTATTGTCCTTTCTCATATTATGTTCGACTATTTATTTCTATCAGCGTCATTCGTGGTAGAAAATACATTCGAACGTGACATTTTACAGGCTGCCGAAAAGGCTTAAAAGTTATCGTTGACAATAGTACTTAAGGTTATTGTGGCGGTATATTTTTGTACTGAACAAAGGCATAGATGAAATATTTTTCCATAATATGATACTACATATATCAAAGAGCAAATCTGCGTCATTCGTGGTAGAAAATATATTCGAACGTGACATTTTACAGGCTGCCGAAAAGGCTTAAAAGTTATCGTTGACAATAGTACTTAGGGTTATTGTGGCGGTATATTCTTGTACTAAAAAAAGGCGTAGATGAAATATTTTTCCATAATATGGTACTACATATATCAATGAGCAAATCTGCGTCATTCGTGCCGAAAATAACATTCGAACGTGACATTTTACAGGCTACCGAAAAGGCTTAAAAGTTATCGTTGACAATAGTACTTAGGGTTATTGTGGCGGTATATTTTTGTAGGAAACAAAGGCGTAGACGAAATATTTTTCCATAATATGGTACTCCATATATCAAAGAGCAAATCTGCGGTATTCGTGCCAAAAAATACATTCGAACGTGACATTTTACAGGCTGCCGAAAATGCTTAAAAGTTATGGTTGACAATAGTATTTAGGGTTATTGTGGCGGTATATTTTTGTAGGAAACATAGGCGTAGATGAAATATTTTTCCATAATATGGTACTCCAAGTATCAAAGAGCGAATCTGCGGTATTCGTGCCGAAAAAATTTACATCCTACCGAAAGTGCTTCAGTATTTAAATCGGGTATTCAACTCAATTAATACCTACATATTTTTTGCATAAATGGAACATCCAACACTATATGCATATGGTATAATTATTTTATAATTTTTGGAGCCATGTTTTGTATATTTTCGCCATATGGTATGGCGACTACCTATTTTCGCCATACGGCTTGGCGAATACTTTATTTTCGCCGTATAGTATGGCGACTACCTATTTTTGCCGAACCGTGTGGCGAATACCCTATTTTCGCCACACGGTACGGCGAAAATACCCTAGCCCATGGTTAAGTATACTTAATAGCGCAATTAGCCTATTTTCGCCGAACCGTGTGGCGAAAATAGGGTGTTCGCCGCACGGTTCGGCGAAAATAGGGTATTCGCCATACCGTTCGGCGACGGCATATTAATTTTGCAAATTTTTTATTTCGTATATTAAAAACGCAATTCAGTTTAAAAAAAGTATTATTTTAAAAAAATTCGTAATTCAATTGCTTCAAGATTTGTACAACTTGTTGAAAGGGAAAGCATAGAAGCACTGCTCAAATATTTTTGATCATTCACCCCCCTCTGATCATCATTTTCGTTCCTTCATTATGATTATATATGGTTCATAGTAGATCGTTTGACAAAGGTTGCCTATTTTATACCAATTAAGACTAGTTATACTGGAGATCGTTTGGCAGAGTTGTATATGTCAAGGATTGTTTGTTTATATAGAGTACCAAATAAGATAGTGTAAGATAGAGGTATGCAATTTACCTTAAGATTTTGGAATAAGCTGCATGAAACAATGGGAACTTGTATGAATTTCAATACATCGTATCATCCTCAAATAGATGGTCAGACTAAAAGAGTTAATCAGATTTTTGAGCATCGGTTGAGAGCTTGTGCTCTAGCTTATGCTACTATTTGGGACAAAAGTTTTTTGCATGCAGAATTTAGTTAAAATAATATTTATTAGGCGAGTTTACAAGTAGCACCATTCGAAGCGTGGTATGGTCATTCCAGTTGTACTACATTGAATTGGAATGAAACAGCAGAGCCTCTTGTATTTGGACCTGATATTCTCAAAGAAGTAGAAAAGAAGATTACTATGATCAAATAAAGGTTAAAGGTAGGCCAATCAAGGTAGAAGAGTGTAACATTCCAAATTTTGAGCTTTTGAAAAATTTTGTAATTTAAAAGAGGACCATTTGGATTTTCTTGAATTAATTGAAGCTTAATTTGAAATTTTAATTAATTAAAAGATTTAATTTAATTAATCTATGCATCAAATAAAAGAGTTTCATCTGTAGTTGTGTTCCTTGTACTTCAAGGAATTTTTCTATTTTTTTGGTATTTTTCTGGATTATTTGCTATTTATTTGAATTTATTTCAAATTAAATTAATTTTTAGAATTTTCTTAATTCAGAAAATGTTTTATTTTCAAAATTTCTTCCAGGCCAAATCCTCCTTACCCGTTTGCGCAGCCCATTCTCTCGACCCACTTCGCTGCCCGTGTTTCGGCTCGTCGTCGCGCCAGCCAGCCCGCTTCGCGTCACTCAACCCAACCAGCCTAGCTCCACACCGCTGCCACCGTGCAAACCCTAACTGCAATTGCCATTTTTGTCATGGATCTCGTGCGTGACACGGACGCCAAGAGGCTATAAAGCTGCACCCGATACACCTCGATCTGGGCTCCCCTTTGCACGCCGCATCCACAGACCTCCTCGTCGCCCAACACTTCACGGTCTTTCTTTGCGAGCTCGACGGAGATTGGAGGTTCGCCGCCATTGCCATTGTTTGTCCTTGCACCTGAGCTCAGCTACCGGTTGGTCCTCGCCCCATCCGGTTGTGTCTTCGAGTAGCCCATGTCGCTCGCGTCCGGATCCACACCAAGCTGAGGCCAAATCGGCAAGGAAACATCGTGTTTCATTTTGCCATCCCTGCCTCTGGCGTTGCGCCACCGTGAGCCTTACCGGTTGCCACCACAGCCGTCCGATCATCCTTGAATCATTGGATGTGCGCCATGTGTCACAGCTCGCGTCAACCGCGCGTCAGCGTCCACCGTGTCGCCGCGTCAACGCCGACCCTAGCCCGCGCAAGTGCCACATTAGCATGACATCAGCGATGACATCACATTTCCCTTTTTTGATTTTCCAAACATTCCAAAAATCCCGACCAATCAGAGTGCCACGTGTCACCCTTTTTCAATTTATCTGATTTTATGATCCGTGTGTAATATCTTGAATGGTTATCTGAGTTGTGGGGTTTCCTGGTTTGGGTATTTGGTTGTCTCGCTTGTGTTTTGTGGGGGCAAGGAGTTGGTGGAGAGAGATCTTTTAGTCTTTATAATTTTATTCCCACCTATTACTTCTCTCTCTCTTCACTCTCTCTTCCCACCCAGCCGATTTCCCTTCCCCCCCCCACCGATGCCTCCATCCTTCCCTCCCCATCCCGGTCGGCCGCTACCCCCCTGGCACCTCTCCCTGGCGACGCCGCCGCCCCTCTCCTGGTCATCCCCCCAGTCAACCGGTGCGCGCGCCATCTGGCCTCCCCACGGCTGGCAACGCCCCTGGCTCGCCCTCCCTGCTCCCGATCTCCCCTCACGGACGATGCTGCAGCCCCCCAAGCTGGCGCCGCCCCTCACCCAGCCATGCCGAACCGGCGTCGCCCCCAGGCCAGCCTCCCCAAGCAGCGCCGCCTCAAGCTGCCCCTCAAGGCCGACGAGCTCCAGCTCCTCCCGAGACCGGCAGTGCCGACCCCTCCCCTTCCCCTTCACAACTGGTACTCCCTCCTCCTTCCTCTCCCTTCTTGTGGTAATTGGATGTGAGTTCTAGCTTGTGGATGATTTGTGATGGTTTAGGGGGAGGTAATGTCCATGGTGAGGATCTAGGGTTTGAGTGTAGACAAGGTGTTCGATGAAATGCCGGAGAGGGATGTGGTTGTGCGCGTGTCAGTGGTTTCCTTATGGAGTGTCGAGCATGGTATTTGTTGAACTTAATGCCATGCAATTGAGCTAGATGATTTGTTTTCAATTAATCTTTGATGCAATGTTTGTAGTCTGTGATACTTTAAATTGTGATTTCTTAGTTACTCCTCAAATTGAGATGTTTAGTTTATCGGCGGTGTTCAAGTGACTAGTTGTGGGATGCTCTCATTTTGGGTTGATGTTGATTTAGGGATGGTGTTCTCGTTATTGCGTGGCTTTGATTAATTCTTGGCCTAGGATGATTTATAGATTAAGTTGAGGCTCATGTTGGGAATTGTGATTTATTTACATGGTAGATGACAATTTTGATGCCATGGGTTGCTTATTAGCGGTGACTAAATACTAATGAATCATGATCTATGAATATTGGTGGGAGGTTTTATAGTACTTGATTCATGGATGGTTTGGCGTATTAGATAATGAATTGATACTAGGCTAGGTTTTGATGGTCTTGAATGCTTAGTTCTGGCGTGACGGCAAGGCCTTGGGTGTTGATTGATTTACATGGTATATGATGAACTAATACCATGACCTGTGAGTGGGCTAATTCTCTTTGGTCTGTGGTGATTTGCTATATAGCGATTCCATCAGTTGATTGACGTTTTGGTGATAACTTTAGCCTGCAAAGCGCCGAGGGAGCATTGTGAGTAAAAGAGGCATAAACGTAACCCTGATGGATTTCTCTTGCGGAGATCAATATTGTTGTTTATCTAGTTTGCAATACTCCTATTCCTGGGTTGCTCTACTGGACTGGGTTGGATGACTTACTTGGATGTGGAAATGGAATGTGAATTTGGAAGAAGAAATGACAGTTGTGCTGCTTATGGCTAGTAGAGGCCGAATTGAAGTGTTTAAATCATCAAATGTTTTGAGTGTATAAAAATCGAGTCGGATTTCTTGTGAAAGGGTTAGTTGGTCCAATTGAGGGAAATTCAAAGCGGGTCTAAGCATAGGAGCAAAAGTGTTAATTCTTTTATCGCTTGAACCGTGATATGCATTGTTTTGAGATGTGTGCATTCATATTTCAGGAGTATGCTTCCGGGAGTGGCTTCGATCTTGCGCCACTCCACTCATCTTCACCAAAAAGGCAAGTGCATAAATTAAGAAATTACCCTAATATGGACTTCGGAATTTGCTCAATGAGTTTTGTTTCATTGTTCTAACTAGGTGACTTACCTCCTTACTTTGATGTTGCATGTAATTATAAATATGTTGATTGTGCTAAAGGATGTGATCTTAATTGGGAATATATCTAAAATGATGAATTTGTGACGAGGATGCAAGTGTAATGAAATGAGGATATGGGTTATAACTTACTCGTCGATAGAAGTGACATACTTACTATTAACTCTCTCCCTCGTGAAAGTAATTAGACAGCTATGGTTGTTTGTGCATGAATTATAAGCTTGGTTGTTATTCATTCATGTGGTTATGACCATGACGAAGGCTGGAAATGATGATAATTTAAATTTAATTGTATCATTTGCATTGTGAATCCATAATGGACGAGGCGCCCCATGTTGATGTGGACCTCGGTGTTCACCTGTAGTGAGCACATAAGTTCTACCTCGTAGTCCCATATACACGGGTGTGTGGGAGCGAGTCAGTAAGAGTAGGCACCCACCATGGGATGGAGGGGGATGAGAGGGTGCACACCGACGGGTGTGCACTCATCTATACCGGTATAGGCTTTAAAAGGTGCATATGAGCATTCAAGCATCATTGCATTGCATAACCTGGCCAAGGGAGTGATGGTCAACATGTGCTTGTAACAAATTGTGTGTATGAAGTTTTT
This sequence comes from Rhipidocladum racemiflorum, assembly GCA_036346355.1. NCBI lineage: Eukaryota > Viridiplantae > Streptophyta > Magnoliopsida > Poales > Poaceae > Rhipidocladum > Rhipidocladum racemiflorum. The sequence goes on along the minus strand of CM070572.1, from coordinate 54,784,566 downwards.
ATCTGATGCATTACATGGTACTGCTAATGATGAATGGCAACTGATGATCCTTGAGTTGAGGGTAAATTACAGGCTAAGAACGGATCGAGTCGTGGACTCATCCATTGTGGTCTAATGAGGCATGTGAAACATGTGAGCAAGGTAGTTGATGAAGTAATTAACGGTGACTTCTTTGTTTTATGTATTTATTAAGTTGATATAAGATGTATGCGTATGTTATTATTTTAAATGCATAAATGGATATTGACACTGCTACTTATTGTGTTTGGCTGAGTCTTCGACTCACGCTTGTTTGTTTATTGTCTGTAGGTACTTTGAAGCCGACATGAATGGATGGGAGTAGTGGCACGAACACGTTTTGCATCACCACAGTTCCAATTTAATTTATCGCTCCTAATCTCATTAAATTCAGTGTCTTGTAAGTAAGTCGTGGTAGATGTATGTGCTTCATTGGGTCCTGATTGTTGGTTGATACCAGGACCCATGTTTGAGCTTGGTTGGTTATTGTTAGTTGCTATATGTTGTTATATTAAATCCTATCTTTTGTCTGCTGAGTGGATGTCCTAGTTTTAGGGGAGGTGTTGCCAAAATTTCTAGTAAGTTCGGCAGCCTACTAGCATGTTTAGGTTGTTTTGCCATTCCTTCTTGTGTCTTGGTGTTTATTGTTGTGTTGAGGGTGTGGTACTCGGGGCACGGAGTGTGCTGGGGTGTTACACCGTGCCACTTCCCGAGAGTCCGGTCTCCTCCGTTTGAGCTCCGATTCTAGTGATTCAAATTTCTAAATTCAAGATCTACCTCTTTGTACCATTATTTTTTATTTTTGAATTTTTTGTATTTCTTTTATTTATGTATTCTTGTTTCGCATGTAGACGATGTCGTCGAAACTCAGCTAACTCAATAGTTAGAGGTAGAATCAGCAGGAGGCAACGAAGGCAAGTCTTCCTTGACCATGTTGATCCCATATTTATAAAAATGCATATGCTGTTTTAAATTATGCATGCTTAGTTTATGCAATGTATTTCAAATATGGTATTAAGGTTTAGTTAAATTTCGAGAATTGTTATGACCCCTTTGACATTGATTATTGTGAACCTTTGTCACCCTAGATGATACTAGCTATTTTATTTAGTGATAACCAATAGTGCAGCATGGGGCGGTAGAATTGCTTAGTCCAGCATAAATGTTTCGGTATTGTGCCATTATGGGAATCACTTTAAACATTGTTTAAACTCATTTGTGAGGTTGTGGCAATTGGTGTTGCTGCTATTATTTAAATGAAATAAAATGGAAAAATAGTTTAGACCGGGGCGGATGGATGTTTGGTGGGTGCTGGACGCACGAGAATGTTTTGATAAAGTGAATGATCTGCCCTAGTCAATTAATGACCGAAGCATGTGTTACTTCAAACCGAGCACTACCGTACAACCGCTTGTCCATATGGGTATGACCTGGCTAATTAATTTGTGCGCCTCGTTGTTGCCTTCGCCATTTGGTGGAAAGCGGTGTCGGATGGAGACACTCACAAGGTGCAAGAGGGGGCTTCTGTACTAGGTGGTTAGAACCCAAACAGCGGTGAAACCTTAGCGTGTGAAGTTATTAATAACGTCATGCATTGTAAAGGCCATGTCATGATCTCTCCGCCGCACACCAAAGGAAGTGTGCATGGAAACAAGAGACGATCATGTCTTGTGGGTAAAGCTATACACACTCTGCAGAGTTAAAACTACTTAAGTAGCCGCGCCCACGGTCAAGGGCAAGCGAGGTATGCTTTGACATTGTAGATTTTATGGTTTTATTTTAAATAAAAATGATGATCTGGGAATCTTTGATCAGATGAAACTCTCGGGTTATTAGTTGATAGTGGAATCCATGAGTGGTTGGAACTCACAGGTTGTGGATTGGCGGTTGGAGCCAGTCGGGTGATTGGAACCTGTTTAGTTGATATAATAAATTAAATGTTTACAACTATATTTGGTCAAATGATGCTTTGTGAAATTACTAATTGTATTTAAATTTAAATGTTGCTTTATGCTAAATGAGCCATATTATGCCTTCATTTGTAGGCCTTGCATATAGTTATTGTGACACTACGGAATGGTGTGACATTATATAATATGACTGTTGAGGTCAAAAACATTATGAAATGTGAAATTAAGGTTAAAACCATAAAGTATGGAGGTTAATAGCGTTTCCGGGAGTTTGGGCCTTTCCGGGGAGTTTTGGGCCTAAGAGAAGGGGTCGTGGGCTTTGGTGGGATGGAGTTTGAGTCCAATTGGGAGTAGGAGTCCTGGTTGGGGGCCTCCCCCTGCCTCTTATTGCGCCCCCACCACTGCCCCTTGCGCCCCAAGTGCCCTAGCCGCCTCCCACACCTCCCCACCTCCTCCTTGTGCGCCTCCACCTCCCCCATTGCTCCCCATTGCTCCACCACCCTTACTGCCCCTAGGGGAGTTCTCCACCTCAACACCTCGAAGATCCATACGTTCGAGCGCTCCGCGACGAGGAGATCCGGCGGAATTGGAGCGAGGAAGGAGATCGCGCGAACCGGGAGGAAATCCGTTGGGTTTTCGGTCATCGGGTGAAGGTATGGCCACGGGGATCCTTGGGGTTGGTCTAGGATCTGTTCTAAGGGTTATTATCACATTTTTAGATCAATTGGTGGTGCTGGAATTGAGTAGATTAGATGAAATCTAGAAGTTGCCACGTTCTCTGTTTCGGGCAGCATGAGCAGTCGACCTAGGGTTTGGGTTTTCACCAATTTAGATTCGGAATTTGGTCGTACGGCTGTTGAATAAGTTGTAGGTAATTTCAATACCTTTCAGTGGGTATAAAGAACGTCCAATTCCGCCCATCCGTTTGAAAGTAATGATCGTTTTACCGAACGTATTAAAATCAGTGACGTGATTGGAGCAGATCACGGTATTTTGTAGATTAAACAACTTTAGAGTCCGAATCAGTCTTTCTGTATACTTAGCAAAAGTTAGGAAATTTCCTAAGCTACGCGAGGATGTACTCGTTTATTCGATTCGGAGTATTAGAACCCGAGTTATGCCTTTTGGAAGGCTGCTGTCCCGTTGGGGCAAAACCTCTGTTTTTGGGTTTAGCGAGTAGTTTGCGATGTCGGGTTAGAAGAGGGTTTGCCTACTGTTTTGTGGACATATTTGTGAGTGTGTGGTACCTATGTGCAGGTGGTGTGATCCCGGGAGTGCCTTCTTCTTCTCGCCAATCCGACGCCCGTGGTTGAGGCAGTGTATTGGAATGGGTAGCGGGTTGTAGTTGCTTGATTGGTTGAGATTGAATTTGAATACATGATATGTTCACATGCCATGCCTTAATGATTGCCAATGATATGATGAATATGTTTATTATGTTATGATGCCATGTGTTAGTGTACAAGTTATTCATGATGTTGGCATGTTTGCATACATGGCATGTTACATGGTCCGGGCGGTGAGAAAGTCATAACTAATCCGGGGAAGGTCGGTGAGACAGTTATGGCTATTCCGGAGAGCCAATGAGTAAGTCCTACATCGTGATTCCATTCACCGCGGTGAACGGAAGCGAGGAGTAGGCACCCATCCGAATAGAGTTATCTAGAATTATCTGAGAATATAATTGAAATATTCCGATTTGATAGATAGTGATCTCCCAAATCCGGTAACTATCTAACACGACTATTCGAATCCGCCCCAAACAGATATGATCGGTTGGTCGGCGTCTATCTAATTCAATTATACCCCTAACCGGGACTAGGGAGTATGACGAGAGGAGAGACACAACTGAGTTTGCTCATAGTAGTGCCGTATCATCAGTCCGCGAACGAGGCCGAGCGGAGCGGCGATGCTGTTGACAATCCTAGATCCTGAGAAGCTGGTGGGCTCAGTACTGGGCGATGGAAACATGAAGGCCTTGAAGTGAACTTCATAGTCGTTTACTTCTAATTTCGAAGTATAAGTATTGTGTCAGCCTTGGAATTCTTGCGGTAACAAGAGGTCTGCCTTTGGAGAATCAATTGAGCCTTGTCAAATAAAAAATACTTCCACACCATTAATACAACCTCATTAGGTTTAAGGATATATAATCACGATAGAAATTGATGGTCAAGTTGTATTTTATTTTGAAGATCGTGTCACTGTGTAATATTACCTTTTTTTAAAGAGCTCTTTTACAATACACTAAATTGAATATGAACCGTTTATTCTTTTCGATCTAATGGGTCAGATTAAATAGAGTTTACTTATACTTCATCTGGTAGTATAGTAGTAGAAACACCCTTGACAAACAAACGGTTAGATATGATTTCTACTATACATTTTATACTACCAGTATAATTGTCGGTGTTTCCTGCACCGGCAATACGAATTTGTGGTCGGATGGGGTCGCGCGCTCCCTCTCCCCGAATGGTCGACTCAAGGAGCCAGGTGATGTATACTGGTTCGGGCTGAACGTCCCTACTCCAGTTCGTTCGGTGTGGGTGTATTGATCTTTGGGCGATGAACGAGAGGTATACAAGCGAGGCAGGGAGTCGGTCGACCGATCCCTCGGTGTTTTTGCTAGGGAGTTGCGGCTACCTAGAAGACTGTTTTTTCCATCGCCCCTCCCTCTCGGGCCCTGCCTCTCCTTATATAGACGGAGGAGGCAGGTTACACGGGAGTTTGGGAAAACCGCGAGGGAAGGGGGCCTGCGTGTCTCGGAGTCCGGTTTCTGTCTTGTCCGACTGACCCCTGCCCGTCCCGAGGCAGGGTTGGTGGCTCTGTGATGAGTGGTCTTGCGTAGTGCTGTCTGGATGACGTATCGCGTGGTGCTCCTGTCAGCCTCGGTGGCTTTAATGGCGCTTGACTTTGCCCTGGGCCTCGGGAGTGGGCGTATTCTTCTGCGGTGTGCCAGGCGATGGGACGGGGGCTTGACTTCTTCGGTGGCTCCTCTGACAGTCTTGGGAAGGAGCCGCCTGCCCCGGTACGGACGCCAGGGGACGCTGTGCACAAGGCAGCGGTCTGACTCTGGCGTGGGCCCTGCTGGCTCGTACGCGAGTGGAGCTTGCTGACCGCGAGCTTCAACATTAGGCGGTCGGAGCCCACCGACCGCCCGGGATCGGAGTCCGCCGACCGTCCAGGGCCGGTCCTGCACAGGTCGGGGTTCGCTCTCCGCGGCCCAAGTACCTTTCGGCAGTGCTGGGCCTTCGCCGCGGTTGGTCAGCCCGTTCGCGTTTTCGGGCTGATGGGGGTACCCATGGTACGGGTACTCGTCAGTAGCCCCCGAGCCCCCGAGCGGGTCGGAGAGCCGGTCGGGGGGTTAGCCCTTCGGGAGTAGCCGTCGACCCGGAGGTCGGCGGCACTAGGTCGGCGCGACTACTTGGGAGCCGCGCTAGCCAAAAAAGAGCCCGGGTGCAAGGCGAAGCGCACCGGCAGTAGCTCTGAGCCCCGAGCGGGTCGGAGAGCCGGTCGGGGGTTTAGCCCTGCGATGGTAGCCGTTGGCCCGGAGGTCGGCGGTGCTTGGTTGGCGCGACCGCTTGGGAGCCGTGCCACCTAAAGAACTCCGGCAAGGCGAGCACCCGGGTGTAGTCTTGAGCCCCGAGCGGCCTGAGAGCCGGTCGGGGTTTAGGCCGGTGGTAGCCGTCGGCCCGGAGGTCGGCGGTGCTTGGTCGGCACGACTGCTTGGGAGCCGCGCCACTTAAAGAGCCCTGGCGCGAGCGCACCCGGCAGGTGTGTAGCCTCGAGCCCCGAGCGGTCGGAGAGCCGGCCGGGGTTTAGCCCGCTGTCGGACTCTGGCGCACCACGCCGTTCGTGGGCCCTTAGAGTCGGTTGAGCGAACGACGCTTACCTTCGTCGCTTGAACGTCGTGCTCGTGCGAGCTCTTGTCGGGCAATCCGAGTGGAACCTTGGCGATCTCCTCGAGGGGATCGTTTCAAGCGACGTAGCTCGGCCGGGCGTCCGACCCGGCCGTGGGGCGTTCCATAAAAACCTTTCTTACTCATCCCGTTGGGCTGCCGGGTCGTCTGGCCGACCGGAGCGCTGGCCGCCACTCATCGATGAGCTCCGCGAGAGTGTGAGGTATGGTCTCGACGCGGGCCACGATGATTGGGTCGTCCGCCGACCCATCGAGAGGCCCTCCGGCTCACCGCGACCGCCTCGCTCTATTTTACGTGTTGGCGGCTTTCATTCCACTGGCTGGATTCGGCCTTCGTAACCCTCGGCCGGTGCGGGCCTCGTGCGAGCCCGTAGGCCGCTTGCTCTCCGAGGCGGCGCCCAGCCGGGCCGCTTTTCATACTTTTCTTGGCATGGGGCGCCGCCCGCTGGTACCGGCGGGTTCGCGATGTCGCGCGCGGCGGCGCGCGAGGCGGCCGTCTGTCGAGCGATTAATGCTTAGTGGGATTTAAGCTGGCCGCGCACGTTACCGGAGTAGTGGGCGTGGTGGCAGGCTGACGGTTGGCGACTGCGTCGGTCCGCGTGAGGAGGCGTCGGTTGGGTGCGGAGGCGCGTCTGTTCCCGCCAGGCGCCTATAAAGGAAGGAGCGGGCGGCGTGGAGGGAGCAAAGCCTTCTGCTCGCGTCCTCTGCAAAAAGAAAAGGAGAGAAAACGCAAGGGAAGAAGAAAAGCTTCCTGCTTCGTCGCGCCGTCCTCCGCTCTCCTACGCACATTCGGGGATGTCGTTGACCCCGCACTCGGCCGCGGCGGGTCGCTACCTCGGCTTGGAGAGGAAGGAGCTCCTTCCCCCGCGGCCTCAGTCCGGCTGGCGGGTGCCGCCGGCCGGGACCGAGGTCCCCGAACTGGAAGACGACGAGATAGTCTCGCTGGCGGCCTTCTACGAGCGGGGTTTCGGCCTCCCACTCCACCCGTTCGTCCGGGGGCTGCTGCACTACTACGGGGGGGAAGTTCATCACCTGAACCCGAATGGAGTCCTCCACATCGCGGTCTTCATGACGCTGTTTTTTGTCCCTGCAGAGCTGCGAAAAAACCTTAGCGACACGCTGGAGTCGCGAAGGGTGGCGGTGGAGAAACGGGATGCGGCGGTCGAGTCACGTGACTCGGCCCTTAGGGACAAGCGGGTGGCGGAGAGGGACGCGGCCGATACGACGGCCGAGCTGACGGTCCTCCATGTGGGCATCCAGGCCGTCTGCGACCGGCTGTTCGGGCTTACTCCGGGCCCCAGCGCCATCCCCGCCATACTTGGATGGGTCCCTGAGCGCGTCGAGGCGTCGGTGCGGGAAGTGGCGCTGCTTGGCGCTTCCTCGGCCCTGGTCAACACCGTCTCTTATTATGACGGCGTCGACCTTGAGGCGATTGGGAGCGGCGTTGCTGCTGACCGAAGCGACGAAGAAGTCGACGCATTCATGGCCTGGGTCGATCCGTGCGCCCAAGAGATTGCCCGCCGAATCTCGCCGCGAGAAATCCTCCATCGGAAGGAGGGAGATGATTAGTTTCCCTATTTTTTGCTTTTTTGTAGTGCATGTAATGAACATGATTGCCCTAATCGAGTTCGACGTGTCGGGTTGCTTTAAGTTATTTTGCCCGTCTACCCCGTGCTTCCTCTGTGAATTTGGGCAATCTTACGACCGTAGCTACAGGGCCCGCGGGGGTGCCCTGAAAGCGTAGGTGTTGCTTCAACTCCGTCCGAAGAGATCACGGGATAGGACAAGCTATCTCGAGCGATGGCTTTGTGGAGGAGAGGTGCCTAGGTCGGACCGCCTCCTTCGCGAAGCTTGCGCTTGGTGGGTTGGAACGCTGACCTGAGTGGGGGTGCTTCGACCGTCCCTAGCATCTCTTGCTCGGAGGACTTGTTTCCCCCCGCAGAGTGCCACTTCGAAACCGTAGCCGCGGAGGTGTAGGCCGTAGTACTTTGGGCCGGGGGAAATAGCCACGAGGTAGATAGCTCGGTCGGTCGGAGTACGGCTTAGGTTAGCGACTCGTACGCTTTTTTAACGACGGCCCGGGTCGGTCTGCCCTGATCGATCAAGCTATCTTCTGCTCGGGCAACTTCCTTTTTGCGCGGAATGCTACTCGGGAGCCGTAGCCGCTGGGGCTTAAGTTGTAGCATTCGGTTCGAGGAGGTTGCCACGAGGGAGATTGTTTGATCGGTCGACTGGCCGACCTAAATCGAAAGGCTCCATCCGACCGCCCTTGGCCCTTTGCTCAAGTGGCCTCCTTTTTGCGCAAAGTGCTACCTCGAAGCTGTAGCCGCGGGGGCGTGGGCTGTAGCATTTTGGGTTTGAAGAGGTTACTATGAGGGTAGCCTGGTCGGAGTGGTTACCGGTCATTGATCTAGGTCGCTGTCCCCGGGGTCGTAAGCAGCCCCCGAGTGGTGCGTGGGGACTGAGGGTGCAGTCGCCACGCACCGCTTGAGCCCGTGGCAGGCGTGTGATATTTTTGAAAAAAGGATTTTAAGTTTTGGAGATAAGGGCGGATTAACTCGCCTTGGGGACCGCGCCGCTTTCGGAACTGGTGTTGGGCGCTTCGTCTTCCGCTCCGCTGCGTGATCCCAAGGCGCTTCGTCTTCCGCGCCTCCCGCACTGTTTGGCTATAAAAGGAGAGTGCGCCGGTGTGCTCGTTACTTTGGCAAGGACCGCCACCAAACGAACTTTCTCTGCGCGCCATGGCGGACCGCAACACTCAGCCCCGCGAGGAAGGGGTCGCCCATCAGGCCTGGCTGCAGGAGGTGGCGGAGGCTGAGGCTGAGGCTGTTCGTGAGGACGTACGGCGAGTTGGCGTCCTCGTCGTGGGCGTTCCCCGACTTCGGGAAGTGAGGGCGCCGCTGGTGCAGGCGGTGGTCGAGGGACGTCGCGCGGAGTTCGGCTGGCGGGGCGCACACCAAGATCGTAACGGGCGGTTCGTTCTTGGTTGGGGCGATGTTCCTCCATAAATAAATAAAGCGCTTCTTTGCTCCCTGTTTCTTTTTTCTTCTTCGAGGATTTTGCGCTTGCGATTTGCCCATATCCGTAGTCTTTTGGGACCGCAACGGATCCGGCGTAGGTTGGAGGCGGGACTTTATGTGTGTTTGTTACCGGAATGGGACGGCCCGACCAACTGTAGGTCGGTTGTCCTTGTATTCGAGGTCTTTGCGACGGGCAGAGTACTACTTCGGGACCTCGGCTTTCGGGGCGGAGGTCGCAGTACTTGCGGTAGGCTAAAGACGAGAGAGAGAGAGAGAGCACTCGGTCGGTCGTCCGAGGGCTACGGCTTCCTTTGCTCAAGTATTTGTCGAGTGGTAACAAAGAGGGGAGAGGTTGACTATGAATAGAACTTTCTCAGCTTCTCTATGTTCCATGCATTAGTCACGAGATTCCCTTCAGTGTCCTTGAGGCGGAAGGTGCCGGGTCGGAGGACTTCGGCGACGGTGAAAGGCCCCTCCTGTATGAGAGAGCTTGTGCCTGCCCTTCGCGGATTGGACTTGACGCAGCACCAAGTCGCCGACTTGAATGAGCGCCGCGAACCCGCTTCTGTGGTAGCGACGCAGAGCCTGGCCGATATTTAGCCGGCCAGTAAGACCGCGACATCTCGAGCCTCGTCGAGTTGGTCGAGGTCATCCCGCCTGTTCCTCGGTCCCTCGTCTTATTTGTCGTAGTTCTGCACTCTTGGCGCACCGTACTCAAGGTCGGTCGGGAGGACAGCCTCCGCTCGAACACCAAGAAGAAAGGTGTGAACCCGGCCGACCGGGTTGGTGTGGTTCAGAGACTCCAAAGAACGGCGGTAGCTCGGCTGCCCACCGCCCCGCCGAATTTCTTCACGATCAAGATTCGCGGCTTGAGTCCTTGGAGGATCATGCCGTTGGCTCGCTCGGCCTGGCCGTTGGCCCGGGGGTGTGCCACTGCCGCCCAGTCGACTCGGATATTAAAGTTGTCGCAGAACTCGAGGAACTCCTTCCTTGTGAATCGCGTCCGTTGTCGGTGATGATGGAGTTGGGCACCCCGAAGCGGTAGACAATATCGCGGAAGAAGCCTGCTGCCTGCGCCGATGTGATCTTTGCCAACGGCTTGGCTTCGATCCACTTTGTGAACTTGTCCACGGCGACGAGTAAGTGAGTGAAGCCCCCGGGCGCCTTCTTGAAGGGCCCGACCAGATCGAGCCCCCAAACCGCGAAGGGCCACGTGATGGGGATTGTCTGCAGGGCTTGCGCAGGAAGGTGCGTCTGCCTGGCGAAGAATTGGCACCCTTCGCAGGTGCGGACGATTTGGGTCGCATCTGCTACGGCGGTCGGCCAGTAGAAGCCTTGTCGGAAGGCTTTTCCTACCAGGGACCGTGGCGCGGCATGGTGCCCGCACACCCCGTCGTGGATGTCCAGCAGAAGGTGCTTCCCTTGGTCGGTCGGAACGCACTTCTGAAGGATTCCGGACGGGCTCCTTTTGTAGAGGGCGCCTTCGACCAGGACGAAAGACTTAGCCCGCCGGGCGAGGCGCCGTGCCTCGGTGGTATCGGCGGGGAGCAACCCATTCGTCAATCGATCGACAAACGGTTGCCTCCAGTCGGTTTCGACGCTCAGGACACCCAAGTCCGACCCAGGCGGGTGAGCATCTGGCCGAAGATCGGCGGGAGCGCCCGTCTTCGGGGTGTCGGTGGTGCCCTCAGCACTTGGGTCCAACCGGATCGATGGGCTGCTGAGGTCGGAAACGAAGATTCCAGGGGGAACCGGCCCCTTTCCGGAGGCGAGGTTGGCGAGGGAGTCGGCTTCACCGTTATAGCGTCGGTAGCTGTGATGGAGCTCGAAGCCCTTGAACTTCTCTTCGAGCTTGCGGACCTCCAGGCAGTAGGCGGCCATCCGAGCGTCACGGGGCTCGGTGGCTTTCATCACTTGGTCGACGACCAGCTTGGAGTCGCCGTGAACGTAGAGCCGTCGTGCGCCCAGGTCGGCGGCGATCCGAAGGCCATTGACGAGGGCTTCGTACTCGGCGACATTGTTGGTGGCGTCGAAGAGTAGGCGGATGGCATACCGGAGCTTGTTGCCGAGGGGGGAGATGATGACGACCCGCGCCGCCCCATTCTTGGTGTAAGACCCATCGAAGTACATCGCCCAAGATCTCGGTCCTCGACCACCGCGAGGACTTGCGCCTCGGTCCACTCGGCGGCGAAGTCCGCCAAGACACAGGACTTGATCGCCGTCCTGGGGACGTCACGATATGTCGAGGCCATTGAGCTCGAGAGCCCACTTGGCGATTCTTCCCAGAAGCGTCGCGGTTGTGGACGACTTCTCCGAGTGGTGAGGAGGTTACCACGGAGATGGGGTGTCGATCGAAGTAATGGGCAAGCTTCCTCTTGGTAATGAGCACTGAGTACAGCAACTTCTGTATCTGGGGATATCGGACCTTTGTTTCGGAGAGCACCTCGCTGACGAAGTAGACCGGTCTCTGTACCTTGAAAATGCGGCCTTCCTCCGCTCGCTCCACAACAAGTGCCGCGCTGACGACCTGAGTCGTGGCGGCGATGTAGAGGAGCAAAGGCTCCTGCGGCTCCGGGGCGACCAGGACCGGAGGTGAGGTCAGAAAGGCCTTTAGTCGACTAAAGGCTTCCTGAGCTTCGTGGGTCCAGGAAAAGTGGTCGGACTTCTTCATCAGCTTGTAGAGTGGCATCCCGCGTTCGCCGAGGCGGGATACGAAGCGACTTAGTGCCGCGAGGCACCCCATCAGCCTCTGAACTCCCTTCAGATCGTTGATTGGCCCCATCCTTGCGATAGCGGAGATCTTATCACGGTTGGCTTTGATGCCGCGCTCGGAGACGATGAATCCCAGCAACTTGCCCTTGGGGACCCCGAAGACGCATTTCTCGGGGTTGAGCTTTATGCGAAACCATCGGAGGTTCGCAAAAGTCTCCTCCAGGTCGGCGATGAGGCCATCGACCTTCCTGGTCTTGACAACGATGTCATCGACGTAGGCTTCGATGTTACGGCCAATTTGGTCTGAAAAACACACCTGCATACATCGCTGGTACGTGGCGCCTGCGTTTTTCAGACCAAAAGGCATCGTGATGTAACAGTACGAGCCGTACGGGGTGATGAAGGAGGTCGCGAGCTGATCGGACTCCTTCATCGCAATCTGGTGATAGCCCGAATAGGCATCCAAAAAAGAAAGGGACTCGCACCCAGCGGTGGAGTCCACGACCTGGTCGATGCGAGGTAAGGGGAATGGATCTTTCGGACATGCCTTGTTGAGGCTCGTGTAGTCAACACACATTCTCCATTGCCCTGACTTTTTCTTTACAAGGACGGGATTGGCGAGCCACTCGGGGTGACGCACCTCCCTTACAAAGCCGGCGGCCAAAAGTTTGGCGATCTCTTCCCCAATGGCCCGACGCTTTTCTTCGTCGAAACGGCGCAGGCGCTGGGCAACTGGTCTGGATCCCGGTCGAATGTTCAAGGAGTGCTCGGCGACCTCCTTTGGAACTCCTGGCATGTCCGAGGGTCTCCAAGCGAAGACGTCTCGGTTTGCTCGGAGGAAGTCGACGAGCGCGCCTTCCTATTTGGCGGTGAGGGCGGCCCCGACCCGCACGATCTTGGTGGGGTCTTCGGGATCAACAGCGACCTCCTTCGTATCCTCCGCGGACTTGAAGGAGCTAGGCCCCGACTGGCTGGAGTCGGGGGCGGATTCGGGGGCCTTCTCCTGGAGCTGGGCGAGCTCGGCGGAAGCGACGACCGCTGAAGCCAGCTCGCAGCTGCTTCGCTCGCAGTTGTAGGCGAGCTGGAAGGATGTGGCCACGGTGATGACACCCTGCGGCCCTGGCATCTTCAGCTTGAGATAGGTGTAGTTGGGGACAGCCATGAACTTCGCGTAGCAAGGCCGTCCCAGGATGGCGTGGTAGGAGCCGGGAAAGTCCACAACCTCGAAGGTGAGGTTCTCGGTGCGGAAGTTGTCCTGCTCCCAAAGGTGACGGCAGGCCGACTGTCCGAGGGGTGGGCCTGTTGACCTGGGACGACGCCAGGAAAGGCGCCCGCTTGGCCGGGAGGGCGGGCGAGGACCCCCAGGGCATCCAGGGTCTCAACATACATGATGTTGAGACTGCTGCCGCCGTCCATGAGCACCTTGGTCAGGTGCTTCGTCCCCACGATGGGGTCGACGACGAGCGGGTAGCATCCCGGGTGCGGGATGTGGTCGGGGTGGTCGGTCCGATCGAAGGCGATCGGGCACTCCGACCACCTTAAGTAGGAGGGCACGGCGGGGGTAGCCGTGTGAACCTCTCGGTGGGTGAGTTTCAACCGTCGCTTGTCGGCATAGCACTCTGCCCCTCCGAAGATCATGAGGCAGCCGTCGAGCTGTGGGAACTTCGCTTACCGCTCATCGCCTTCGCCTCAAGATCGGTGCCGGGTCGCGCTTCTTCCCCTTACCCCGCGATGTCGTGGGGTTTCCGGAAAGAAACCGCTTCAAGACTTCGCAGTCCCGATACTTGTGTTTGACGGGATAGTCGTGGTTCGGGCACGGACTATCCATCAGTTTCTCGAATCGGTCGGGCGTCATCTGCCGGGCTCTTTGTTTGGCAGGTCGGTCGGCGGCGGCGACCGATTCGCTTCGCGCCCTGCTTCCCCTTCCGCTTCCTTTTGTCGACGGCCGCCGAGGGGCGCCGCCCCGAGGCTGGCTGTTTTGTGGGCCGTCTTCCTTTCGAAGATGGCCCCCACGGCCTCCTCGCCGAAAGCGTGATTGGTGGCGATGTCGAGGAGCTCCTTGGTGGTCCGGGGTTTCGCACAGCCCAGCTTGTGGACCAGGGCCTCGCACGTGGTGCCGTAGATGAACGCCCCGACGACGTCGGCGTCACGGATGTCGGGGAGCTCGTTGCACTGTTGGGAGAAGCGGCGGATGTAGTCCCGGAGGGTTTCCCCCGGCTGCTGCTTGCAGCTTTTCAGGTCCCAGGAGTTGCCAGGGCGTTTGTAGGTGCCCTGGAAGTTCCCGACGAAAAGGTTCGTCAGGTCGGCCCAGCTGCCGATGGTGTTTGCGGGCAGGTACTCGAGCCAGGCTCGAGCTGAGTCCGCAAGGTAGATGGGGAGATACTGGATGACGAAGGAGTCATCCGTCGCTCCCCATTTCGGCAGCGAGCCGATAGTCTTCTAGCCGACATCGGGTTGGTGGCCCCTGTGTATTTGGCTATGTTAGTCGGGGCCCGGAACCTGGTCGGGAAGTCGGCGTTGCGGATGAGGCGGGTGAACGCACGCGGCCCGGGACCGTCGAATCCCGGGTCGGGATGGTTGCGTCGCCCGCTATCGGCGACCTGCGAGGGCGCTGCTGCATCGGTAGCTCTCCTTCGCGCCTCGAGGGTGGTGCGAAGATCATACTTGTCCCCCAGGCGGTGGCGCACCGGGGTGTATGATGCCTGGGGGAGCTCGTGGAGCGGGGCCGTCTTGGCTGGGCTCCGTCGGCCCTGTGAGGGGGAGTGGCCCAGGCGGCCCGAAGTGGCGCCCGTCCGTCGGGAGCCGGAGCCTTGGGCGTGCTGAACGACAGCACGTTCTACCAGTCCCCGGAGGTTCTGATAGGTGGCCTTGGCTTCTGGCTCTGTTGGCTCAGGCAGCCCTCGGAGCAGCATTGCCGCCGCAGCAATGTTCTGGTTGGCGTGAGGGAAGAACGGAAGGCCGTTCGTCTCCTCGGCCAACTGCTGATGCACACGGCCTTGTGCGCGCGCCGGAGGCGAGTGGTGGGTTAGGCTGACGGCGCTCCAGCTCGGCCTGGAGCTTGTCGAGCTCGGCCTTTCGGGCCTCTAGCTCCTCGCGCTGTTGCCGAAGGTCAGCGAAGCGTTGTAGGTGCTGTGCGTCGTCTTCCCGCCGGGATTCCTCCCGCCGCGCTTCGTCGCGCGGGAGGAGGGTCCCGAGGGTAGCGGGGGTGGAGGACGGTTCCGCCGCACCCGTCATGTTGCACTCGCGGGAGTACGCCCTGCGAGGGGGATACTCTTTGTCGGAGCTAGAGCCGTGGCTGGAGGAATCCGCCAGCAGGTCGTGGAGGGAAGCCGGCGCGTAGCCGGCCATGGCCACGAGTTGAGAGCCCGTGGAGGGTGGAACCGCCGCTCGCCGCAGCTCGTAGGCGGCGTCGCCAGGAGCAAGGTTTGCGCGCGACGGCCCGCCCGCTGCGTGGCCCATGGGGCTCGAGGCGGAGGTTGCCGAGACATCGGCATCGCATCGAGCTTATGACGGCGCCCGGTCCCGGACGGCAGCGGGAATGAGGAGAAGCTCTCCCGCCGTGGTGACGATGAAGTCGAGGGCGCCGAAGCGGATCCAGCCCCTCGACATCGGCGAATCGTAGTGGGAGGAGGCCATCAGGGAGGAGAATGGGAACCCGAAGATGAGGATGTCGGTGAAGACGCGCGAGAGCCCCTACCTGGCGCGCCAACTGTCGGTGTTTCGTGCACCGGCAATACGAATTTATGGTCGGATGGGGTCGCGCGCTCCCTCTCCCCGAATGGTCGACTCAAGGAGTCAGATGATGTATACTGGTTCGGGCTGAACGTCCCTACTCCAGTTCGTTCGGTGTGGGTGTATTGATCTTTGGGCGATGAACGAGAGGTATACAAGCGAGGCAGGGAGTCGGTCGACCGATCCCTCGGTGTTTTTGCTAGGGAGTTGCGGCTACCTAGAAGACTGTTTTTTCCATCGCCCCTCCCTCTCGGGCCCTGCCTCTCCTTATATAGACGGAGGAGGCAGGTTACACGGGAGTTTGGGAAAACCGCGAGGGAAGGGGGCCTGCGTGTCTCGGAGTCCGGTTTCTGTCTTGTCCGACTGACCCCTGCCCGTCCCGAGGCAGGGTTGGTGGCTCTGTGATGAGTGGTCTTGCGTAGTGCTGTCTGGATGACGTATCGCGTGGTGCTCCTGTCAGCCTCGGTGGCTTTAATGGCGCTTGACCTTGCCCTGGGCCTCGGGAGTGGGCGTATTCTTCTGCGGTGTGCCAGGCGATGGGACGGGGGCTTGACTTCTTCGGTGGCTCCTCTGACAGTCTTGGGAAGGAGCCGCCTGCCCCGGTACGGACGCCAGGGGACGCTGCGCACAAGGCAGCGGTCTGACTCCGGCGTGGGCCCTGCTGGCTCGTACGCGAGTGGAGCTTGCTGACCGCGAGCTTCAACATTAGGCGGTCGGAGCCCGCCAACCGCCTGGGATCGGAGTCCGCCGACCGTCCAGGGCCGGTCCTGCACAGGTCGGGGTTCGCTCTCCGCGGCCCAAGTACCTTTCAGCAGTGCTGGGCCTTCGCCGCGGTTGGTCAGCCCGTTCGCGTTTTCGGGCTGATGGGGGTACCCATGGTACGGGTACTCGTCAATAATACAACGTAAAATTTCTCTTTTTAAAAGTCTAAGTTAGTATCTTGTGCCGTAATTTTCCTTGGGTCCAAAAGCCAAACTTTTGCAGGTTGAAATCTGGTCTTGCGCCACCAATTATTCCAGGGTGCCGGTGAACAGCTTGAGGTCCTAGCTGATTGAGTGAGAACACAGGCTTGAGCTTGACACGCAGGTCAGTTTGTTCTTCAGTCGGCTTTGGTCCGTGTCGGCATACACAGGAGTACATATATCCTTTCTGGAAGATGACTGCTACCACAAGTCTAGAAATTCGGCTCTGCAGACAGAGATGCATACTGATATACAGCCAGTGTTTGAATGGCGCGTTGCTTTCGCAGCGAGCAACTTTTGAAACTCCTGCAAAAGATTACAGTTCAAGCTAGCTGGAGACTACGTAATTCCTAGTCAAAGTAGCGTCTAGCTTGTATCTAGCACGGACAGTTTACCTAATACTAACTAGGACTTAGCTGGTCGTGTCCTGATATTATCTTAAAAAAAAAAACATTTGGATGCAAGGACATGTTTCATGCCTGTTATTAATTACTCTCTCTCCGTCCAAATTTATATGACATATTTTTCCTTGACATATAGATTAAGACGATATTGAAAATGACTAATGATCTCTAATTATTGTCTATCAGCATTATATTCAATACATGTATGTATAGAGAATATCAAGTAAATTTAGGTATTTATTGGGGATATAAAGAGAACATTACACTAATTTTTGTATTAGAACACAAAATAAATTATATATTTATGAACGAGATCATTTAAAAAAAATAGGTTCTAGTATCACGAGAGGAGAGAGAGAGAAAGAGCTGAGTTTGTTCAGAGTAGTGCCGTAGCATCAGTCCGCGAATGAGGCCCAGCAGTGCTGTTGAAAACCCTAGATCCTGAGAAGCTGGTGTGCTCAGTACTGGGCCATGGAAACATGAAGTCCTTGAATTGAACTTAATAGTCGTTTAATTCTAGTTTCGAAGTATTGCAGCTCTCTCTCTCTCTCTCTCTCTCTCTCTCTCTTGCAAAAAGAAAAAAGAAAAAATAATTACAGTTGATATTACTACCGATTTTTGTCTTGTATTCCTCAAAATGGTCTTGTTCTTGTCTGCTAGTTTCTGTAGTCCAAACAGGTATGGAACTCGCTGTTCAGATACCACTACAGGTTGCGTTGATTTTCATTCGAAATCATTAAAGAGTTTCTTTAATCCAGTTTTCCCATCCAGGTTTTCCAACAGAGTCAGTATGGCTCATCTCACAACTGTTCAGTCAGGAAAAGTGATAATCCATCCTGATTCCTGGAGATAGGTAGAGTGGACTCCCATCTCTCTGCATCAACACATCAACTCACTCTCTAGGTTGGGCCTTACTCTTCTTTCCCCACTTATTGAAGCCTCTCAAAGCTATTGCATGCCTTTGCAGCCTTCCACTCAGTCACACTCCTTTTGTACAAGCTCAGCTCGGTCCATCAAGTATCAACGTCAGTTGCACATCCAGCTACACACCTCTAATTTGCACCCCACATGCTGTACATTGAGAATTTGAGATAGATCCCTTTGCTAGTATCGTCAGTGTTGCAGTTGCAGGGCAATGCAGAAGACTCCGAATTGATACTAGCTCCTATGCGCCTATATAATCATCTACAGATCACAGGCTGCTACATATGACATTGATATGGAAAGATTATGCAGCACAATGCAAAGTTGGAGAGTAACAAATTGTCATGTTGAGAAGTGTCACATCCCAACTAACCTGGGTTTATTATGGGTAGCTAGGCATACTAGAACAGGGGTTGATATGATCGAGCCCTAGCTAGTTGATCTTTTGTTTACCCATTGCTCATGCAGTGACATGCTTGCTTGATGCATACTTCCATGTGCCTGTCTCCAATCCTTCCTCCTGGATTCAAGGCCTTCTTCTCTTTTCATTTAACGTGCTCCCTTTCTTTTGAGATTGTTAATTATATCTCGACTGTGGCCGTAGCTGTCCATGGAGTATTTTTAGATGCTGCCAAGTTGGGAAACTCAGATTCAACTGCATCGCAAGTTTGTGTGCACGTCCTTCAATCCGTTCGTTGTTTTTTAACGGGGTGATTGTGGTAATGTGCTCTCTTACGGTACACTCAATTCAATATAGACCGTTCATTTTTTTGATCTAATAGATCAGATTAGCTAATACTTATTTATACTTCCTCCGGTAATATAGTAGTAAAAATACCTCTAACAAATTAATGACTAGATCTGATTTCTACTGCATATTATATATTACCAGTATAATACATCGTAAAATTTCTTTGTGGTAATGCCCTGTGGAATCTGTGTATTAAAGCTTTGTTCCCCCTCAAAGCACTAAAATTTCGAGGGGGTGTGAATTTCTTTCTTGTTTTTGCAGGTGCAAAGCTGAATTAAACATTTGTGTAGCCGCAGGGATGCAAATTGCATGGCCCTTAATTAACTAACCATCCATATAAATATAAACTCCCCTTATAGGGGAAGAGATTGGGGCCAACCGGCCCCCCACGTGTCAAAGGTTTTTTTTGCGAAAAACCCCCTAGGTTTCTTCGGAATTACATCCAGGTCCTTGCGCGATTTTACGTGAGACGAAAATATTTTTCCCGGTTCGCGTTTAGGTCCCTGGTTTGCCGTTTTGCATGGAGGCCCTCCCGTTAAGTGCGAATCGCGAGCGAGCCCTTTCCTAATTATTCAAAATAGCGAACAGGTCTAAAATTATAACAAATAGGTCCTCGCGCTTTACGTTCGGGTCCTTTCTCCGTTTTGTCCGAAAAAAATATTTTCGGGGTCCGTTTTTTCTCCAGAGCATACGAAAAATATTTTCGGAAGCCGTTTTTCCAAAAAAAAAATGTAGAATGGTCCGTTTTTTCTTCATAGCATGCGAAAAATATTTTCGGAAGCCGTTTTTCCAAAAAAAATGTAAAACCATTTCCTTTCTCCGTTTTGCCCGAAAAAAATATTTTTGTGATCAGTTTTCCTCTGTTTTGCCTGAAACAAATGTTTTCGTGATCAGTTTTCCCTCCAGGGCATGGAGAAAATGTTTTCGGTGGCTATTTCCCCCCAAAAAAATTGGGAGACCGTTTCCTTTATCTGTTTTGCCCGAAAAAAAAAATCGTCATCCGATTTTTCTCCGGAGAATGGGAAAAATGTTTTCGTTGGCCGTTTTTCCAAAACAAAAAATATGGAAGACTGTTCCCTTTCTCCATTTTGCCCCGAAAAAATGTTTTCGTGATCCGTTTTTCCTCTGGAGCATGGGGAAGATGTTTTCGGTGGCTATTTCCCCCACAAAAAATATGAAAAGCCGTTTTCTTTCTTCGTTTTGCCTGAAAAAAATTATTTCCATGAACCGTTTTTTCTCCGGAACATGGAAAAAATGTTTTCGTTGGCCGCTTCCCCAAAAAAATGTAAATTCGTTTTTTGTCCGTCGTTTCTCCGTTTTTCCCGTTTTTCCTCATTTTTGGATCAAATTTCGCACGGCGCGGCGAAGCGCGCGGCTCTCACTAGTATGTCATATGCCTAGTACTTGGTGAGTTCCAGCTCTCTCCATGTTTCAATCCAAAAGAGCTCCTAATTATCTTCACTTTGTAGTTTTGTTCAGGCCTGCACTCTGCAGGGTTCACAAAATCGATTTCGCGATTTTCGGATGAACAGTAATTTTCGATAATCGCAAAAATCGAGTCGAAAATCGTCAAAAAATGGATAAATTCAAAAACCAAATTTTTTCAAAAAAAATTCAAAAATCGACGATTTTCGTCAAAAATCGACGATTTTCCTGTAAAATCGACCGGTTTTCATGAAAAATCGACGATTTCTTGTGGAAAATCGACGATTTCTCATGGAAAATTGACGACCTTATTGAACTTTTTGTGCAATCGATATTTAGTATCGATTTTCGACATTTTTGACGAAAATCGACCGATTTTCACCGATTTTTGACACGTAATTTTTTTCTAATTTTCGAATTTTTTTGAATTATTTTTTGAATCGGATCGGTTTATCGACTGGTTTTTGATATAGGGCCGCAGCGATACAGACGAAAATCGACCGAAAATCGTCGATTTTATGAACCTGGCACTCTGCAGGCAGTGACAAGCCAGAGAGCCCTCCCTTTGAGTATTTGCTCTCTGCTCCCTCCCCATGCAAATGTTCAGTTACAACTCTTTTGTCGGACTGGCCAGCTTCTTGTCTCCTGACGTTTTTTAATCTGGAGAAGCTTATCATCATCTCTCCTCTCGCTCCATTAAAATCCTTCAAGCCTCTCCCTGTTTCCTATAAGGCTTGTCAGCTTGTGTACATTGTTGTTAGCCACTGCAGGTAAGTTAAAATATTGCGCTGTCCGCAGGCGCAGACATGCTTGCTAGTGCTGGGCATGTTTGAAGCCATCTTGCAAAGCTAGAATTTCTTTTTGAGACAATTGATATTTGCAAAGGCTAGGTTTGGACAGGGCAAATAATTAACAAATGGGCCCATCCTGACTCAGATCATATGTGCAGACACGCTTAGACCTCATGCATTACTGTGGACTATATTTAAGTATTCAACAATGTAGTTACAAACTTCAATCAGGGTCATGTCATGTCAGTTTGACCTTCTATGACGAACCACCAATCATACAATGCGTTATGCGTAGGTAGAGATGGACTACATGTGAAGATGGATCTCTTCTCGGCGTCTCGCCGTCGTCGCCCAATCTTGCTGATAAATTGAGAAGTACGCATATGGTGTATTGATGAGCTAAGTAACATATATGCACCATTAATTTAGGGGGGGGGGGGGGGGTTCAACAGTAAGCTTATGTATAGAAGACCGGGAACTGTAACCAGTTTCTGACATCTCTTGGAATGCAAATGACAAAGCAACCTGGGAGCAGCAATGATTGTTATCTTCATTTGCTAATGCATGAAGAAACAAGCACCCATAAGCATCTGTGATGAACTTGTAATACATATGCTAATGAAGTACAGATCCATGCCAATTGGTATCTTTTGAAATGACACCCCAAAAATTCAAAAGATTTTAAATTTGATTTTTTTTCTTTGGATTTTCGGTTTTTGAATTTGGTTTTGGTTTTCAGCCATTTTCCTTCACGTTCTTGGGCCTCCGGCCCGTTGGTCTCGCCCCGACCCAGCTGGCCCAGCCAGCCGGCCTGGCCCACCCGGGCACCGACTGCGTCTCCTCGGCGCCGCGCCGTGTCGCTTCGCATGCGCCGCACACACGTCGCTCACGCCGTCGTCGCCCCCGGTCCTGGCCGCGTGTCGCCGCCTCGCTCTCTCTCCTCCGGGCTATAAAAGCACCCCGCCATTGAGCCCTCCTTGCCCCACTCGCCTCCCCCGCCGGTGAGTCCTCCCTCCCCCGCATCTTCCCCGGCTCTGACCGTCGAGCCCCGCCCCCGCCCCGTTCCGGCCGCCATCACACGCTGCACTCGCGCTCGCGTCGCCGCCGTCCCGCAAACCCTAACCCTACCTCGCCCCGCCCCGGCCCCACCTGCAGCGACCTCGCGTCAGCCGGCCGGCCTCGCCGCATTGGGCCGGCCAAGCAAGCCCTCGCGCACGCGCCCACTCGGACATGGGCCGCCTCGGGCCGAAAGGGTTTACTGTGCGGCCCGCTTCCAATTTCAATCCTTTTTTATTTTTCGGATTTTAATTATTTAATAAATCCGAAAAATCTGTTTTTAACTCCAGAAAATAGCCCAGAAATTCCCGAAAGATTTCGTAAACCCCAGAAGTCCCACAAATACATTTTCCGAATCGTCTCGCGCCACTAAGTCCAAAAATGACCTCCGATCCGAAATCTGGAGTCTCCAAAATTCCAAAATGATCATTTTGCCCTCCGTTCTCTCTCTCGGCCCGGTTCCGGTTTCTGTTTTCGGTTTTCGTTTCCGTTTCTTCTCGTTTTTCGTTTATTTATCTTCGTTCGTCCTTTTCGCGCTAGATCCGATTGTTTCACAGTTCGAAGAGCAGCCGCATTACCTGGAGCAGGAGCCGGACCCGACAGAAGCCAAGTACGACTACGTCGACTACGGTTCAGCCGATCCAGCCACCGAGCAAAGCAAGCCGTAGACCTTTGATCATGTTGATCCTAATCATTCCATGCTATAGTAATAATTATTTTCTATCGCAGTATTTTTACTGTATGTTGAAATAATGAAAACAATTATTTTAGAATGACATGATGCCTAGATAATGCCGAGTTACTCATGGAACATCCTTGAAAAATATTGAACCCTAATAACCTTGTTAACCCTAGGTAATTACTACTGCCTTGATTTAGTTAGCTATTATTTCTAATAGTTAGTCCGAATGTTTTAAAATGGAAATAAAATGTTGTCGAGCCGCTGGCTCGGTTGTTTTGAAAGTGTGCTACAGTCTGGGGGACAGTATTGGATTAATCCCGGAGTAGATGAGGATCCGATCCCCGACTGATGAGTAAGCCTTTGGTTTGTCTGGTGGTCCAGTACTGTGAGTACCGGAATGGGTTTGTGGATCGGTAAAGGCTTGGTCTTTGGCAATGTAAGGATAATAACCCCCTTGAGCAAAGTAAATAACTTAAGTTTGCGCTCAACCACAAGTCGGACTAGTCAGTGGACCTGTATCCGACATGGCTCAGTAAATTATTCATTCCTAGAATAAAATTGATTAAATTGGTGGTACTATTCTCTGAGGAGAATAGGGATCGGCCTCCCTGGCAGGGGAGTATACCGAAGGGGTGGAACAGGAATGGACCGGAGTGTCATTCACTGCTCTCACAACGGTAGGTGCTAATAGTGACTTGGAGTCCATATTAGCGCCAGGCCTATCGGGAACAACTAAACACAGGAATGATTAACGAAATACTGTGATAGTCTCGGCCTGGCCGCATGCATTTAAGTTGCATGTAATTCAGCGCTTGGCACTAATGGCCATAGATATCTTGTGGGTAAAGCTGAGCACCTCTGCAGAGTTAATCATGATGGTATTCGAATACGCCGTACTTCCGGTTAATGAAGTTAAGTTTGAACTGGGGTGATACCCGTAACCTAGCTCAAGTAATACTTGGATTTTTGAATAAGTTGGCTGAGTGTTGTTGAACTTTGGAACCGCCCTTTACTACTTATTTTATGGTTTGTGCTTCAAATGTAAAATGAGTTAGAAAATAAAACTGCATCCAGATACTTACAACTCTATTGACATCCTTTGATTATTCCATACATACAGTATTCAGTACTTTCCTGTGCGACTTGTTGAGTACTCTCGTACTCACCCTTGCAAACCCCCAACCCTTTCAGAGTATGAAGAAGTTGGAGCGAATCAGGAATACGTAGATGGCGATCTTGTCTGGTTTTAAGGTCTTAGTCTTTTTGCTCAGGCCCTGTTTGTGCGGTGTTTTGGTTGTATTATATTCGGGCCCTGCTGCGCCTTCTTTTGTAAAAACTTGACCGTTAGGCCCTATATTGAATAAAAAGAGTTGAACTCGCTTTTGTCTGGCAAAATACTTTTGTCTTTTCCAACAACTAGTCTTCCTGAGTAGCTGTTGTGATGTTGTGACTTGCCCTAAAAAACGGGTCGTCACATCTTTGTCCATGCCAATTGGTAGGGTATCTTTACAACGACCCTACCAACGGCCATACCAATTGCAGAGCAACACTGCTTTGCCTGGGGATTTAGTACAGAGTCTACAAATGGCTTAGGTGACCACACTAATTAATCAAACCAAAGATGGAAAGATTAAAAAAGAACAATGGGCAGCAAATGTGGCTTACTTTCAGCAGGATCACTAGATCAGGAGGGCAAATGGGGACAAGATGCTGAAGTTCAGCGACCATCCCTAGCTAGAGCTGCAGAGCAAATTGCTGAAACTCTGGGCTGTATTAGAAGACATGCACCCGAGTGTGGGTTAGACGAACACGACGGACTCGGATCTGAGGGACAGGAAGGCAACCGTGGGGCCGTGCGCTTCATTAGCAAATTTAATCTCTCTCTCTCTCTCTCTCTCTCTCTCTCTCTCTCTCTCTCGTACCTGCCTGCCTGCCTGCCTGCCTGCCTGCCTGCCTGGGGGATCGAGCAAGATTTGGTTGCACGTACAGGCGTAGTAGTATACTACATCCTGGCCGTATTTTGTTCGATAAATTCTGATGTTTGTTTTCATGTGTGATCATCATGCGTGGCATCTTTCTTTAATCATGAAGAGGAACAGAGCGATGTGTGTGCTGACAATTTTATTGTACTGTCTTCTTTAGGTTCCTTTGGGCTGCTTGTCTGAACTTTCTGATCCATTGGAGCTGGACGTTCAGGCTATTGAGCTAATATAGGTATAGTATCATACTTAATTGTTGTTAAAGAGTTGTGCTGAAGATTGCTCCATAGATCGAGATTGCTCATGTTCTTCGGTAACCATACCTAACTAATTTGGCCAAGAAAATTTAATTTACTAGCTTTAGGTGCATGCACACGTTGGGCTAGCTCTAAAATTCAGCCAACCATTTGAGGCGCAGGTCACCGTCCAGCATGGATTTCGAAATCTCAGCCAAGATTTCGGATTTTGGACGCCTTCGAGATCCTAGATCTTGGGTGGATAAAAAAATTCAAAATGTTACCGTGCCTATATAAATTTTGGCGAAATCTCGGTGCTTTTTTATCAGATTTTGAATTTTCTTGGACGGATTTGATTGGATTTAAGGTCAAGATCAACCACAAAAAATTTCAAAATTTTTTGATGTGTTTTGACCATTTTTCGATCGGTTCAAAGTATACCAAAATCTCGGACATTTTGACCAAAATCTCGGTGATTTCGGTCGAAATTTTGGATTTCTCGGCTGAAAAAAGACCGGATTTGATATTTGAATTTTGGATTTCGACCAGATTTTATTTGAAATTCCAAAATCTCGCCGAGATTTTGGATTTCGGTCACCTCCGAGATTTATACCAAAATGAAATTTGAAACCCTGCCGCCCAGCCGCTTTTGTCCGCGGGCTGTGTTTGCCGTCGCACGATCATTAGAAAAATTGATCGACAATTTCTATGAAACTCTATTAATATGAACCCATCGTTAAGGTCAGTTTAGTGGATATTGTTGGGTTTAGTCCTAGATCATGAATAGATATTATTGGGTTTAGTCCTGGATCATGAATACACACGAACACGAAAAAGAATACAAACACTTTGAGGCAATTTTCTCTCATGTTATTCTTACTTTCTTGCTTACAAAACTCAAAAATACATATGAATTTACACCCAAACTACGGCCTTAAGAAACAAAATAGAATTTCTTGTTCTAATCAGACTCTAACCAAAACTCATATTGACTACACAAACTGATTACAAGATTATCTCTAACAGATATCTATCTCCTCAAATCACTTCGGTGGGTCTCGAAATATATTTATCTTGGTTACATTTCGGAGGGTTCATTTGTTTTTTTCTAAAAATTCAAATTTCAATCAAATTTTATCAAAAAAAAATTCAAATTTTTGGATAAACATTTCATCCCAAAATTCCACCGAAAATTTTTGGTAATTTCGGTGGGTGCTAAAATAATTTTTAAACCAAGATTCAAAACCTTGCCTCAAATCTGGTAGGAAACAAATAGCAACACACCATAATCCTATAGCTTTTGACTTCTGTAAAATTCTTGTGTTACAAACATGCTACAAAAGTGGAAAAGCTAGATCTATTAATTAAGGTCGGTACTACCGTTCGTTCTGGCCGATAGTACCGGAGGTTGGTACTACCAATGGTTTGGGTGGTAGTGTCGGCTTCAAGAACAGAACAGGAACATAGCACAATTTTAGAGTAAAAATTCCAATAACTTTAGAACGGCTAGTCCTAATGTCCATAAATTTTTGTATGCATCTTTTTATGGAGATCATGAACCTATGCTAACCTTCAATCACTAGGATTGACGTCAAAGTTCCAAGTTTTTTTTAATTAAAGAAAGAGTGCACTAAAACCAGGCAAAAACCAAAACCTTGGTCTTGAACTTGCTCGTGGGGTTTTGGTGCTCAAGGTGATCTTAGATAACCTCTCACTCATCACAGCAAGCAAGAACACAGGAAAAAAATCACACAAACATGATCTACAAAATGTTCTTCATTCCAAACGAAAAGATTATTTTCTTGCAAAGTTCAAGAGAAGATTTGCCTAGATGATTGGGATATGATCTGAAATAGATTCATCCATCAATCATACATCCTCGGCACAAGAAGCACAAGTAAGTAAAAGGAGGGGAGACAAATCCAACTTTCGAGAATGTAAATTACAAGAATTTAAATTGCAAAATTTAAATACTGAATTTAAGACATAATGTAAATGCGAAATTTAAATTCAGAAGTAAGGAAATAGGATTTTTTATTTTTTGAGAGGAAGGTTTACAAAGCCTCACAGCAAGGTGAGCAAAACTCAAATGAGCATCAAAACCTTCAAGAGAAGAGACACATCTCTCCCCCTCTATTTCAATCCTACGCAACTTCTCCAAGGGCTAGGATTGACTCAACCACTCATACATGGGTTGACCTGAAACCCACTGTGAGGACCCCTCTTCCTATACCGTACTGTACGCCATCTACTGTGGCGTATAGCACCGTATAGCAACAGAAGCCTCGACACCGAAAATCTGAATCTAAAAAAAATTCGATCGACGGGATCGAACCCTTAGCTTCGCATCTGGTGCAGACGCATCCGATACCGGTTCCCTGGATCAGTAGCCCAGTATCGCATACCAACAACACGAGTATCAATGCACAAAGTAATGAACTAAAGTTAAATTACATAACTGGGTGTAAATCTTGTACATACACATTACAAAATCCAAAAGTGGAATAATAGCGGAAGCAAAAGAAACACTAAACCAAATAAGTACTGGCCCGACAACCCCACAAAGCATCGATCGAGGAAGGACTACAACCGCCGACACCTAGCGTAGCAGAGGACCACCGAGCCATCCGGATCACCATCGGAACCATCCTCCGAGACAAGGTTAGTAAACAACAAAGCAAAGCAACGGTGAGTACACGTATGTACTCGCAAGTCTTTAGTGTATGGAAATATAGTTAAATGCAGGCTATTTCAACAGAATAAGCTTCTATACTAGGTTGATTGCATAAAGCAAGCATTTATTTGTAAACAACATTTAACAACCGATAGCATTAGTAATTGAAAGAGCATTTGACATAAAACATATTTCACAAGATATGTATAATGTATATTATCCCAACCGGTTCGCCATTCCCGCCGAATGCAACCGATGGGCTAGATTGTCGACTCTATCCATCAAACACTTCCTTTCCGCTCGAGACTCACACTTTTGAGAAGAAGACACAAAACCAAACTTCTATACTCTCCATACTTATCTGGGCTAGATGCTCTTAACCGTGAGCACGGCTAATCGATTAGTTTTACTTAACACTTCTGCAAGTTGCACACATTCCCCACATGGGTCTATCTAGCAAGCGTGTTGCCACGACCACGCGATACTTTTCGCATGCCGACTCTTGCAGATTAACCATGCCGTTCCCATCATCGGTGTCACCGGACATCAAAGACAATAGCGTGATCCCACCCTGGCGGATTTAGGCGGCCGTACGCTGCAGCGCAACACGGGGTATCCCTTGCCCCGGGCCCCATTACCCCACGAGTGGCACTATTGTTGCAGCGGGAACCCACAACACCCCCTTCTTCTGTCCAATGGATGACAGAAGTCCCTTCCGAGAACCCCGCCAGTTGCAGACCTATCAACTGCACAAGTTCTCATCTTGCTCTTCGGCCTACCAACAAATCTGGCTATCCCCCGAAGTCAGGTACATAGGCATTCTGTCCCAGTTCAGTTCATGTGGTTGCGCGAGACTCACCCAGCATTAACTTTGAGTTCGGTCCTTATATTTTTGTTGACTCGGGCAAGGACTCCAATCCTAACCACACCATCACCTTCACATTCTATACCTCCTCCCCGAGTCATTTACACCACTCATTTTTATCAATTAACCATTAACCATTTTGACTCAATTCATTTTGAAATCATATTTTGATTGATGAGTGTAACTGCCAAGGACTAGACTCAAATATATTGCATTGACTAAGCATATGCATTTATTAACATTTTATACCCAAGTGACATTTATTAAGTTGCCTAACCTCTACTAGGGCTATCAATGTGACCATGGGAAATAGATTAAGGAAAACCACCAATTTGGGTTATATCTACCATTCCCACAAACTAGCACATTTACTGAAATTAAACGCATGCATATAGTTTGATAAATCAAAGTAAACATCGTAAAATATTGGATCAAGATGATCAAAGGAGGTGCTTGCCTGTCTGCTGCTGCTCTGATGGATCTGGGACGAACTCAGGATTGTTCGAGGCGACTCCGGACTCACTCGCCTCTAATCGAATAAAAACATCAAAAACAGCGAACAGAGAAATAAATTAGCAAAACGTAACTTTAGAAGCATAAACACCAACTTAACATCAAATAGAACTCATCTAGACACTAAGAAAGCAAAGAAACGAAACAAGCGAGAAAAATGGCGAAATCGCGATTCGAAACGGCGATTTCGGCGAATTTCTCGCCAACTTGAACAAAATGCGCAAAATAATTTAAAATTCAACTAAATTTTGTTAAACACCTAGAATTAGGTATAATACACCTAATGGAACTTACGGGAACTCGTTTGGATTTAAAACGAACAAACGGAAGCCAAAACAGTGAAAATCAATACACAAAATGCTGAAGAATTAGAAAAAAGAAAAATGGCACTATTCACCGTAACGCAAGAGCCATTTCTGTCCAGAATCCATTCGAACGACTTGCGACCGATTCCAGCGACTCCACTAGGTACTTTAGGATGTCTAGGACCTATCTGGACCTTGCCCCTTGAAAATTCACTTAATTTGCATCGAAATCCGATCGAAAGCGCAAATTAAGCCGAGGTTTACGCCTCGATTCGCACAGGGTCCGAAAACGGCTCAAACTCGATTCCACTTGCGCGAGGAGCACGTTTTCGACTCTACTAAGTCTAAATGACCCTAAATGACTCATTCCGACAGCTAACTGGCGAAGAAACCCCTAAATGTGGAATATGGCCAAAATGGCTATTTTGCTCGAAAACGAGCAATCTCGCCCAAAAGGGCCGTTTTGAGCTGAAATGTCGCGAGACTTGTTTTAAGCCCTCGGCTAGTTGCTTAGGGATACTTACGACCTATCGGAGCCATTCCCCAGCATGGATGACTTAATCTTCTCTGACTTTTGATCAATTGCCCGCTTAACTCCGGTAATTACCCGAGAAACGGCAAAAGTCCGAAAAGTGACTTGAGTGCGATCCAAAACACGCGGGAAGCATGCTATCGACCTTAGTGACCTTAAACGAAGCTAAACAAAGCTAAATGCCTTACACGGCTTGTGAGGCCTATAATTACTAAAATAAAATGCAAAGTGCTAAAATGCAAATCTAAGCGATTCTAATCGCTTTTCTAGCCTCTAAGGGGACTAATGGTAAAGTCAATACATGCCTCGGAGCTCTAGGATTTTATGAAATAAAAATAAATTAAAAGAGACCTAGAGCTAACAACTTGTAGCAGGTTTTGACGAAACTTAATCTCGACTCTTCTGATCGCAACCAGGGCTATCAGAAGAGCTAATGGAGCTATCGTTATACGCTATGGACCTTCGGTCCATTGTAAAAATAGTTAACACCTAAATGAATAAAATAAATTTCGGCTTAGCGAAATTGAATTCCGATTCCTCCGGTAGCGACTCTAGCCACCAGAACTGCTATGGGAAAAATCTATACATGCTATGCACCACTAGACCTCCGATAAATCGAAGACCTAGCGATGAACTTGAGCGAATACGAGGGTGACTAAAAGCTAGGTTGGCTATAGGATTAAATGAGCCTAACGATGATCTGAGTCTAGATTCTAAAGCACAATTGCCATGCGACGTGTCTAACACATGGAACCTAGTTTTGACCTAGGCTAGGGTTTGAGGGACATGATGAAATGCGGAGCTACAGGAGGGGAAACTCGTAGCTACGCGTCGAGGGATGTCCCGGGAGCCGAGAAATCAACTCAAACTTCGAAAACACCACGGGTACTCCAAAATCCATCCATGAAATTCGATGAGAAACTCACCCGAGAGGGTCTAGAAGATGGGGATCGCGATGGAGAGGTCGATTCCCGCCTCTAGATCAATTTCGACCGGTCGGATCGCCTCCAAATGGGTGGATTGGGTGAGCTAGGGTTTTGGGAGGCTTCTCCTATGCTTGGTCGTGAGAGGGAGAGGAGAGGGAGTGAGTTGGCTGTTGGGTTGGCTTTGGAGAGGTTATAACACATGCAAAACACTATGCACTTACTCAAGGGCATTTTGGTCAAGTGTCAAGTTTTGAAGAATTAAACTTCCAAAACTGATTTTTATCGATTCTTATATATTCTGGAAGGTTCTTAGGTCGCTTTAACACTTATCCAAATAAATTTGCAATTATTTTTGAGCTAGGTTACTTAAGTTGAAGGGTTCTTTTTAATTCCCATTTAAGTATATATAGCTCAAAATGTAGAAATACACAAGAACAGTGTATTATTGAACAGTGTTTGAGTACAAATGTACAGTGACTCGAGTATAGAAATACTCGGGATATTACACCCACTAACATAACGGGTTTTACGAACTTCTAAAAACTAGCTAACTTGACCTCTACTATATCCTCTAAACCGCGATGCCATGGCTCTCCTTGATCTAAGCAGCTTCAAGCTAGCATCTCAAGCAACCCCTTGTCTTCTCGGCTTACAGTGACTCCGTCTTTGGTCATCCTCCCGCGATCCCTGACCATCTGACCTCCAACGCATGTCGCCTAGTCTCGGTCATCCTCCGTCTTACCATGACCTAGCATCGTCGTCCTGCAGCCATCAAAGACAAGGAAAACCATCGCATAGCAATGTCCAAAATGATGTACAATAATCATTAAATTGCTTAAATTAAATCATGTCTCGTTCATAATATCGGCACTACTGCCAGTCATAGCCCGATAGTATCGCAAGTTCGGTACTACTGCCATCTAAGGGGCGGTAGTACCGCAACTCCAGTACTACCGCTCCAAAGGCTGATAGTGCTGCTTAGCTCAACTCAGAGGAAATCACTTAGAGCCGGTACTATCGTCGTCACAAGGCCAGTAGTACCACTACCCGGCAGTACCATCATTCCAAGATCGGTAGTGTCGCTCCTGACTGAAAACAACTCAAATTACTTGAAATTGAAAATCAAATTCAAATCAAACTCAAATATAAGCATATTTTGCTCAAATAATATCAAATACTAATCACAAACAAGAATAGACCTCCACATGGTCTTTCACACTACTTACTCCATCTCCCACCCATGTCATTTAAAGTATGCAAAAAGCCACTTTGTACAATAACTGTCTCTAAAAGTTATCTCTAGATGCTGTACAATAATTATATCTTCTCTCTTGTGTATAAATAACATACTTATATTCTCGCGCAAAGCTGACTACTAAATAAGAGCCGGCTCGTTTCTCTCTCTCTGTTTTTTTTTTTTTTACTTTCTTTACATAGAACAAAGCTAATTAATATATATAAACTAATAGTAAACTAAGATAACTTTTTCATAATTGCTCTAAAAAAAGGAGACACAGACTCCATGAACAAACAGGGAGTCGATCGGGATGGAGATAAGTAGGCAGACCACATGGCAGTGACGTGCTTCGATTGGTGATGACTCTGGCCAAGCTAGGTTCTAGCTTCTGCCAACAACTTTTGGCCGTGTAAGGTTCAAACTTCAAACAACAACTTTTCAAGTCTTTGCCGTGCCAGTGGCTCGGCTATTTGAGTGTTGACAGCAGCTTCCCCAGATCTGCAGATGAGCATGACTTACAATGGCACGAATCACCTGGTGCCATTTCGTACGTACACGCGCTAAATTGCAAATACACATGTCTTTACATGTAAACAACGCTTAAACACGTACGTAGTAATACTTCGCACGAACTTTATCGGAGTACGGTCTCGAATCGTGTAACTTGTGTCTAAAACGTCGTTTTTTCTAGTGACTGGTGTCGGAAGAGTGCGTCTAGCTAGGTATATACACGAATTGCAAATGCATTTCAAAGATACGAACACGTTCTCTACGAATCAAAACGCAATCAGAGAGTCCGGACGCTGGGTACTTATGTGTACATACAGGTGTACTGTACGTGTATGTATGTACATACGTATGTATGTTTGTATGTATATATGTATGTACGGTGTGTCCCATGCATGCTTGTCCCGTCTGGATGCTTTTCACTTTGCCTTCGTGCGTGTTTGTTTGTGTGTGTTCTTGTGTTTGTGTAGTACCTCTGCCTCTGTTTCTCTTCCTTCCGATCCCTTTTTTTTCTTTGGTCCACATTTGCTTACCTCCCAACATGTTCGACATCTCGCTCCAACATGTCAACCCCACCACACTACCACCGCCACACCATCACTACTCCTTGCACGGCTCAACCTCAAGGACGCCTATGGGCTATAGGCAGGGGTAGAGATGGAGCAGCTCATTGTTCTACCTTTATTTGAAGTGGCTTTACTTGTAAGGTTCTACTATACAATTTTTTATGTGTACAGCCTATTTTTACCATAATATTCGAAATATTACATTGTTCAAGCGTAGCTTTATTTATGTATGTTTATGCCCGCCTCTGGAAAGAATTATGCGAAGAGTTTGTAGAGTCAACAATATAAACATTTTAGCATTTGTGGATCATTTGGAATATATACGAATCGCTATCTTTGAAGATGCTAGGCACCGCATTGTAGCTTTTAAGTTGTAAACTAAATTTCAACCATGACTTCACTTTAAAAAATCAACAATTGCAACCCCATAATAAAATTGATGTTTGTTGTTATTATATATCATGTAAGTACATATACTTTCTTTATTCCTGAATACATGTCATTCTAGCTTTCAAATTATGTTCCTAAATACATATTATTCTATAATTTTGAGACAACTTTTAACTATTTTTTTCCCTTTGTATACCCCTGCCATTCATGGTTTCCAATGTTATTTATTAATGTGAATGGAGTAATATACATCATCCATTCAAAAGCAATAAGTGAGCTAATAAAGTGAAAGATCGAGATGAAGATCAGAGGGGGAGGGGGTGAATGATCCCAAATTAAAATTCTGACCTACTGGACAAGTAATAACCAATTAAAACCTTACCCAAAGCAATCTACCTCAAAATACCAAAATCTGCAGAAAATCAGCTTCTGGCCTGTACTACCGCAGCACATGGGCGATAGTGCCGGACCTTCGGTACTACTACATGTACAGGGCGGTAGTGCCGATCTGATGAACAGTGCGGGAAATCAGCACGAACTCAAGACAAAAAACGATGGATCTTTTAATCTACTGGTCAAAAGCTCATGAAACTTGGTAGGCACCTTCTCAAAGATGTTAGAAACTTATTCCACCCATCAATCCATGGGATTGACGTCAAAGTTCCGATCTTTCTTAAATTGAAGGAAGAGTGCACTACGAAGAGGCAAAAACCGAAATATGTGATCTTAACTTGCTCGTGGGATTTTAATGATCAAGATTAACTTGGATATACTCCCACTTGTCACAGCAAGCTCAAACACAAGAAGAACAACCTCAAAACACAATGTACACAAAAATCTTAATGGAAGAATAAAATGATCAGTTTCTTGCAGATGAATTCAATTTTGCCTAGAGGATTGGGATATGATCTGAGAGAAGATTCATCCAATCAATCACTCATCTTCGGCAAGAAGAAACACAAGCACGTAGAAGGAGGGGAGGCAAATGCAACTTGTGAAAATTAAATTGCGAGAATGTAAGTGCGTAAAGTAAATACCGAATTTAAATTGCATAAAGTAAAGACATATTGTAAATGCGAAATTTAAATTCAGAAGAATGAATTTTTCTTTTGAGAGGAAGGTTTACAAAGCCACACACTAAGTGGGCAAAGCTCAAAGGAGCATGCAAGACCTTCAAGAAAAGAAGACTATCCCTACCCCTCTATTTATAGTGTTTAAGGGTCATCTTCAACCCTTGAATGAGTTGCTTCAATCCTAAGCAACCCTCCAAAGACCAGGATTGAATCCCACACATTTACCCATTAGGCTAACCCAAAACCCACTAACAAACGGGTTTTATCCAATTAGCTAACTTGACCGCTACTCTACCCTCTAAATCATGATCCAATGGCTCTCCTTGATCCGGATAGCTTCAAGTTAGCATTTGCATTGTTCCCTTGCCTCCTAGGCCTACACTGACTCTGTCTTCAGCCATCCTCCGTGATTCCCGACCATCTGAACCTTTGACGCACATCGCCTAGTTTCGGTCATCCTCCACGTCACCATGACTTAGCATCATAACCCTGCAGCCATCAAAGACAAGAAAACCCTTTACATAGCATTATCCAACAACAATATGTAATACATCATCCATTGCAAAAACTAAAATGTTCTTCGCAGTAAAAGTCGGCACTACCACCCATCTGGGGCTAGTAGTACTGCTCGGTTGGCACTATCGCTCCCGAGAGGCCAGTAGTACCGCTCCCGCTAAAGCCCCAACAAAATAACCTCCTTGAAAAATAACTACCGCCATTCTACGCCCAGTAGCTTCGACAAGCTAGCACTACCGTTCATTAGGGCCGGTAGTACCGCTTTTTGCTGACAGAATACAAATTGCTTCATTTTGAAATCCAATTCAAATCTAAACTCAAACTTGAGCAAACCAAACTCAAATAAAGTTAAATACTCATCACAAACATGGATGGATCTCCACATGGTCCTTCATAAAGGAGAGCGATTTGGTCATTTCTACATGTGCCTTGGTTGAAGTGCAAAATCCTAAAAATATCATCTATTCAAAAAGGGAGGAAGTATATTCTATCATTTTTCAGAGAATATCACAATATCATTGGTAAAAGGTTGAAGAGATCACTCTTAACTATACATCCATTTGGGAGTTTATTTTATTCCTCAAATAAATAAGTATACCATTGATCAAGATGAAACAAAAATCCAAGGAAATGATATAATGTGGCATGTTTTTCCTCGGGGTACATTTTCCTAGTGCCTCGTGGCAAATGCCTAAATAGAGCTAGACATCCTCCCCTTCTTTCTTCCCTGCACCCTGCACTTGGAAGTTTGGACAACTCCATGCCATGCTAATGCTACTATATAAGTTTAATAACCACCCCTTCCCCTTTGTAGTGTCCCATCCTTATACTCTCTGTCCCCCCTCCCTAACTGATATATCACCACCACTCTCCTCTCCTCCTCACCATTTGCTCACACCCACAGCTCTCCTCTCCGGTCTACTCCCTACTCCACAACACCAGAAACTTTATTCTCTCCAAACTCTCCTGCTGCTGTGTTCTCCTGTTCTCTTCCCCATGGCCGGCTGTTCCCAAACAAGCAGCAGTAGGAGGCCATTTGTGCAGCTATGGTGGTTGCTCCTACTGGTGCTTCTTGTGCTGGTGTCAAGCTGCCAGGCTTCAAGAGGCATGCAACCGTTCAGAGGAAAGCCTTTGGACAGAGGCAGCTCCAACCATTTCTTCGGGTTCTTCCCGAGGGGTCCGGTGCCGCCTTCCGGGCCGTCGCGGCAGCACAACTCCATTGGAGCCGAGGACCAAGGCAATCCATGAGCAAGAGATCACAGGGAGAGATGTAGAGAGAGAGAGAGAGAGAGAGAGAGAGATGCATAGGTATGGATCAATGGATCAAAACACCGTGGCCAATTGTAGCTAGCATGCAGTAGTTATACTTGGAAGGAGGTACCTAGTAGCTCGGATGATGTACATGAACCTTTTTTTTGGGGAGACCGGGTGGTGGTGTTGTTTCAATGCTTCTTCCTTCTGGAAATACTAGTAGTCCTACAAGTTGCTTTTAATCTTTGCACCCTCCCTCCCATGCTCTTCTTTTTTCTTGCAGAGCTAGCTGTTGATGCTTCTGCTGCAATCACTCCCTCTCTCTCTCTCTCTCTCTCTCTCTCTCTCTCTCTCTCTCTCTTCTGCTTTCCTAAGGCTAGAGTACAAGTGTACAGCCACTGGTACATCATGCAACATGCTAGTAAAGTTACAACCTTTCTTTCTGATCATCCCCATGCATCCCCATGCATGGATGCTGTGATTGCTTCTGCTGTTCCGCATGCAAGATGCAAACCTTGTTCAGAACTTCGGTTCAGATGGAGCAGAGGAGAGACGAGAGAGAGATACCGACTGAAAGAAGCAGGTGCTGCTAAGAGACTGCAGCAGCTGAACTGATCGTGGGCTTGGTTGGTGCAGAGATGCAGGCCAAATTTGACAAAATGTTGGGCGGAGTTTGGAAGGGGTGTCCAACCATTAATGTACTTTTTGACCACCACCCTCCTTTTCTCATTCTGTACTTCATATTTTTATTGTCATTTACTACTATAGCCGGAGGAAAAAATATATTAGGATGTACTAGTAGTATGATTTATTGACTTTGCACAGAAATTGTGATGTAAGTCATTGATTATACATGCCGGAATGGCCTGTTCGACCGATTGATCCGAGCAACTGCCTCCCCTCCTTTTTCTTTCTTCGTTGTCAGCAGCTTTCGGTTTCTTTGGTGGAATTAATGGTGATTTTCTTTTTGTAACTGAAGTGTATCAAATTTATATTATTAGATACTACGAATTAACCCTTTATTCCTTTTTTTAAGTACTCATCCCCGAGAAAAGAAGAATAGGAAAAAGATATGGAATGCAACAGAAAAAAAATTACGCACTTCTTTCGTAAATAATTATTATTTTAAATATAAATATTATTAACCTTTTAAAACTTTAACTATTAATATGTTTTTAAACATAAGAGGTGCTTCTGTGTTTTTCTTTTTTGAAATTGTACAAATATTAAATTATGAATGAATGGTAGATGGTGATTACTTATCCCTTCACTTGTTTTAAAATTTATGTAATTTATATTATGAGAAAAAACATAGAAGCACTGCTCTTTAAATATTTAGATTGGATACATAAAATATATATATATATTTATTTACCTTGAAAAGTATATTTTTGTAATATTATAATTTTATTAATTTTTATAAATATATTATAATATAAATTAGCGGTAAAAGTTGTGTTATTTGCTACGGCCTACAGGAGGAGTATAGGCTGCTGTACGCTTGGTTAAAAAAAATGCTGCTGTACTTGTACATGCATGTGCACAGCGTGCTTCGTCAGACTTTGACTATTGCCCCAATTAGACTATCTCCAGCAATTTCTCTTCATTCCATTCCCTTCCCTATTCCCTTCCCCATATTCATTTCCTTTATTTCCTACTATCTCCAGCAGCATCCCCTCAAGGGATTTGTGAAGGGATTGGAGAGAGAATCCCTTTCTAAAGGGATTTACTGTTTGAATCCCTTCTGAAGGGAATCGTGAAGGGAATCCGCTGGAGCACTTGGGATCTGTTCGCGAAGGGATTCGGAGGGGAAGGGAAGCTGCTGGAGATAGTCTTACCTGAAAAAGTCCCAAGATGACGGCAATGTTAGGCTGCCATGGAAGTAGTTTTTTTTTATAAAAAATCTAGCTGCCTTCTAAATATTTTTTTAAAATAATAGACTCCTCTCCTACAGCGTTTTATGGCTTCCTCCTCCACTGTGAAAGACGTGACAGAAGACATGTCCCCTACCGCACTTGAGAGTGTGGAAGCCAGGCAGCTCCGTAGCACGGCAGACGACCTCATCCATTTTCATCCTTACCTACCATGCGTGTGCTTGCTATTGTAGAGCCGTCTGACTTCCATGCTTTTTGAACGTGGCAGGGGATATGTATTTTTTATCGTGTCTTTCGCGACAAGAGAGAAGGTTATTTTTATAAAAAATATTTAGAGGGGGCTAAATTAAAAAAAGTTTAATAATTATTCTCTTCTTTAGACTTGACTACTAGGTAAATCACGGCGCTGCGTGTAGTGTGGTGATGAGATGGAAGACTTGGGCGGTTTTGCTTGTGATGTACTGATGTTGCATAAAAAGGACGAGTAGGCAAGAGATGTGACAAGGCGGAAAGTTGTTCTCGAATAGGCCGTCCTTTTCTTCTTCTTCTTCGAAGACGACTTGCCCAACTGCAAAAATCTCTCGGCGAGTTTGGCCGTAGGGAAAAGCTAGGAACGGTACGCCAGGACCAATCCAAACCGACACGCCCGGTTGACTTCAAGACATGTTGTACTCCTCTAATATCAAACGCATGCGAAGAATTTTGTGGTCTTCGAGAGTATGTTATAATTCTTCTCCTGTACAAATTTAAACGCATGATTCAGCCTTTGCACCAAGCAAAAGTCTTGCAATGAACAACCTAGCTTGGAGTATTTACTTTGCGAAGAAGGTGATGGATGGGGTGTGTGTGACACTGTAAGTGCGTATACAAGTTTCATCTCCTAAGAAGAAACATTGAGTGCTACTGTCGACCGGCATCACCAATGGTAAGGTTGGCTCAATTGGCGATTAGGAATAGTGGTGGGTGTCATGCCTGGGCCTGTTGGGCCGCGAGTCTAAACCGTGCTATACCGTGACGGTCTGTTATGTTCGTTGTGCCGTTGAAAGCATCTAGGTCTCCTATTTTTTTTTTAACTATGCTTTACATGGTTTTGATGTTGATGATCAAGCAAAGAACTCTTGGTGGATTGAAGACTTTTATGATTGAAGGATAAAGGCTAAGGACTCTTATTTCTAGTTCTGGCTTGAGAGATGATTCAAACCATGTAGCTAGGTTAGTCATAGAATAGCCGTACTATAAAGAGGGATTATGCACAAGTAAGTACCTCGGTTTATAGGCAAAATCATTAAGATTATTTGGAGTAAAGGTCACTTCATCTTTTTTCTTCAAAAACTTAGTTCTACTCTCACTAAGTCAAAAACCCTTACATGCCGGACCGATTTTTTTAATCCGGCGCTGAGAATACTTCATTCAAAACTCATACCGAGCGTACACCGTTCACGCCGTACCGACTTGGGATAAGTAAAATTTTCAGTCCGGCACACACTGTCTTCTACCCTGGACCAGCTTTTTCAGCCCGGTGCTGAGTTCAAATTCAGTCGAGAATCAAACCGAGCGTGTGCCATTCACGTCGAACCATGTTTTCAATTGTACACCGGACCAAGTTTTTCGGTCCGACGCAAACTTGATTCTCTCTGGAATATTGTGTTGTCTGACGGACCAGAAACAGAAGGTTTGCCTTCTACGTCGGACCGACTTTCTTAGTCTGGCGCAAACGTCGTTTTGCTTTGTTTCACAACGGACCAGTTTTCGCTGAAAGCATGTGCACGACGGACTGAGTGTTTTCGGTCCGGCGTAAATGGAATTCTTAATCAAACTGGTCCGACGTAAACGTGATTTACACTACAATTGGTCCGTCATGCTTTGATCATATTGAAAATCATACTGATCTGAGTCCTTGACACATTAGTTTACATTATTTTATCATTCTGATATTGCCCAACTACTAGTAAATGCCAGTAACTGCTACATTCCTTTTGTGGGCTATATAAGGTGTGCTAGGACCTTCTTTTAGTAGGAATTTTGCATTTCTTTGACATTTTAGCATTCTTGAGCTCAAAAACCATCAAAGAGACTAAATTTCATTCTTGATCAAAAATTGCAAAGTGATCTTGCTCCAAGCTTAGTCTAGATATGTG
Source organism: Rhipidocladum racemiflorum (assembly GCA_036346355.1). Taxonomy (NCBI): domain Eukaryota; kingdom Viridiplantae; phylum Streptophyta; class Magnoliopsida; order Poales; family Poaceae; genus Rhipidocladum; species Rhipidocladum racemiflorum. The sequence goes on along the minus strand of CM070572.1, from coordinate 54,744,681 downwards.
GGGTTCGGGTAGGCTACGCGAGCATAAAATCAAAATTTCTACCACGAACACCCAAGATCACATGGAAGTAAAGGATCACAGATCGTTACCCTTGTCGCGCAGATGCAGCGGAAGCAGATTCACGCGCGTTGAGGAAGTAGTTGATCACCTCCCGATCGGCACCGATCTCCACCGAGTTGTTGCCGTCCTCGTCCGAGTGGTCGCCGACCTCGTCCGAGTGGTCGCCGACTTCGTCCGAGTGGTCGCCGATCTCGTCCGCGCGGTCGCCGACCTCGTCCGAGTGGTCGCCGATCTCGTCCGCGCGGTCGCCGATGAAAGTCGTCGGAGATCCAACCGGAAGCTGGCCCACGGATGGCGGCGCCTCTAAAGATTCACACGCATCGAGCGAGAACGCCGTGCGGGTGTGCTAGCACCTCGCCGCACGCCTTGGGTTTCGGGAGCAGGAGGGATGCACGGCGGCCGAACGTGGTGAGGGTTCTAATCCGTGCCATGCACTGCTCCTGGCCTCCCCTTTTATAGACACGCTAGTGGGCGAAGCCCGCTAGGTTTCCATCTCCAATGCGGATCCTATCCATGCACAAACCCGTAAACTATTCCAACTCGTTAAGTGTGTGACCCGTTAGGTTCGGTGCAAGTCGGTTATGAATTCGAACCCGTTTCCAATTCATTGATCAACAAATGCACCTAGCGATGCGTATTGACCCCGGATGCACGAATCAATATTCGGTGAACCTTGATACACTCACATACCGATCCCTTCACCACACGATACCAGTCAAGCTCAAGGCGAGATGCGTGCCACCCTTGTTGATAGCTCGACCACTTCACTCGGCGATTGTGATGGATACAAACCATGACCAACTCTTTAGTCATATTAGCACGGCCGTGCATTTTCCTTATCCATCCACTCGAGGGGCCCAGAGGTATCTCTCCGTTATCTAGGAGGGGCAAATCCCATCTTGATCATCACACCCTTGGCAATGTATCGTGGCATACCCAAGATTTCATCTTTATGACTACCCTGTTACGGTGTAGCGTTTGATGATACCAAAGCATACAAGTCTACATGCTAGGCATCCATGACAATCTCAGGTCTAAGGACCATATAGGCGTACCACTCGAGACTATACGCTGATGGCACTATAAGAGATAACAACTCACAGTGTCTCGGAGTGGGTCTTGTCCGACTACCCATGTTCTCCAACATGTGTCCACATTATTGGTTTGATATCTCCATATCTATGGTATGCGAAACATTACCATCAACCAATACATGTGCTGATCAAATTATCACCGCTCCTCGTAATGATATGGATCGGGGACCCGTTTAGAATAATGTCACTTGACAATGTGTTTCACAATCGGATCGTATCCAATGAACAAAGTCGTAACATATATTCAGTGGAACCGATAAACAAAGTTATCATTATTACATGAACAAAGACGTATTACAATCATCACCATGATTGATCTAGGCATATTCCCTTCAATCTCCCACTTGCACTAGAGTCAATCATATAGGTACCGAATACCCATTGCTCTTGTGTGCGCCTCATGCTTTGGTTGTGGAAGGGGCTTTGTCAACGGATCAGCCACATTTAGATCCGTGTGCACTTTGCTTATCTTCATATCACCTCTCTCAATGATCTCTCGGATCGTGGTATCGCCTGAGTATATGTTTGGATTTTTGGTGAGATCTAGGCTCCTTTGCTTGTGCAATGGCACCACTATTGTCACAATAGAGGTCCACCGAAAGGATGCACTAGTGACCACTCCCAATTCAGAAATAAATTTCTGATCCAAAGCGCTTCCTTTGTCGCTTGAAGGCTGCAATGTACTCGGCCTCCGTTGTGGAATCGGCTCTTGTCTCTTGCTTGGAACTTTTCCAGCTCACCGCTTGCCCACCGCTTGAGACAGAATACAAACCCGGATTGCGATCGCGAATCATCTCTGTCGGTTTGGAAGCTAGCATCGGCGTAACCTTTTTACGCACGAGCTCCTCCTCTCCTCCAAAGACCAAGAACATCTCCTTAGTCCTTCGCAAGTATTTGAGGATGTTCTTTACAGCCACCCAAAGTGACTATCACCAGGATTCGATTGGTACCTGCCGTGACACTCAGAGCATATGACACATCCGGGCGCGTACACAACATGGCATACATGATGGATCCAATAGCCGGGCGTATGGGATCCGACTCATTCTCTCTTGCTCATCAGTGTCGAAGCACACTGAGTCTTGCTAAGACTTACACCATGTGACCTTGGCACGACTCCTTTCTTGGAAGCATGCATGTTAATCCGTGTTAGGATCTTGTCACTGTACGTCCTGTGGCTCACTCCAATTAGCCTTTTGATCTATCTCTATAGATCTTTATGCCCAAAATATATGCTGCATCTCCCAAGTCTTTCATCGAGAAACTCTTTCTCGAGATAAGATTGTGCGACATCCAACATCGGAATATCATTTCCGATCAATAGTATGTCATCCACATACAAGACCAGAAATACAAGTGCGCTCCCACTAGCCTTCTTGTAAATACAAGGCTCTTCCTCATTTTTGATGAAGCCAAACTGTTTGATCACTTCATCAAAACGAAGGTTCCAACTCCGAGATGCTTGCTTCAGTCCATAAATGGACTTCCTAAGCTTGCATACTTTGCCAGCATTAGTAGGATCGACAAAACCCTCGGGCTGTACCATGTACACATCCTCGCTAGGTTTCCATTTAGGAAAGCCGTTTTGACATCCATTTGCCGAATCTCATAATCATGATATGCGGCAATTGCTAGCATGATCCGGATAGATTTTACCATGGCGATCGCGAATAAGTTTCATCATAGTCCACACCATGAATCTGCTTATACCCTTTTGCCACCAATCGTGCCTTAAAAATGTGAACATGTCCATCGGCGTCTATCTTCTTCTTAAAGACCCATTTGCACTCGATAGTTTTTACACCATCAGGCAGATCAACCAAGCTCCAAACTTGATTATCATACATGGACTTTAACTCGGATCTCATGGCCTCCAGCCATTTCTCGTAGTCTGGGCCCACCATAGCTTCCTCATAATCCTTGGGCTCGTCATTTTCCAATAATAACACATCGCGTTGCTCGTCATGAGGAACATGAACCTCTCAGAGCGCGGCTTGCCCGTGAGGACCTCCGTGGGCTGGCACCTCATCAACAGGTTCAACAACACGTTGCTCATCCTGCTGAGGACTAGCTGGAGCTGAAGCATTTTCAGGTATTTCTCGAACTTCTTCGAGTTGCACCTTGCTCCCACTAGCTCTTTTGAAAAACTCATTCTCCAAAAAGACACCAGTCCGGGCGACAAACACTTTGCCTTCTTCCCGGTTATAAAAATAATACCCTTTGGTTTCCCTTGGGTACCCCACAAAGAAGCATTTATCCGACTTGGCGTAAAGCTTATCAGACGTCACACGTTTTACATAAGCCTCACAGCCCCAAATTTTAAGAAAAGACAAGTCAGGATGTTTCCCTTTCCATAACTCATATGGTGTCTTATCAACGGATTTAGATGGAACCCTATTCAAAGCATGAACGCAAATTGTTTCTAAAGCGTGTCCCCAGAATGACAATGGAAGATCGACTTGACTCATCATAGACCGTACCATGTCCAACAAAGTTCGGTTCCTCCGTTCGGATACCCCATTCCATTGAGGTGTCCCGGGCGGAGTCAATTGTGGAACAATTCCACAACTCTTTAGATGATCACTAAACTCTTGGCTCAAATATTCACCTCCACGGTCGGACCGTAGAAATTTAATTTTCTTGCCCAAATGATTTTCTACTTCATTCTGAAACTCTTTGAATTTTTCAAAAGATTCAGACTTATGCCTCATTAGATAGATATAGCCATATCTACTAAAGTCATCGGTGAAAGTAATGAAATCTTGATAACCACCTCGGCAATTGAGCTCATTGGTCCACATACATCGGTATGTATGAGAGCCAACAACTCGCGCATTCTCTCACTTGTGCCGGTGAAAGGTGCCTTTGTCATCTTGCCAAGTAAACAAGACTCGCATGTTTCAAAAGATTCCAAATCTAATGGACCAAGAAGACCATCTTTATGGAGCTTCTCCATGCGTCTTTTATTTATATGGCCCAAGCGACAATGCCATAAATAAGTGGAATTAGCATCATTTGTTTTGAGTCTTTTAGTATTAACATTGTTTATAGAAGCATTACCAAGATCTAGAACATACAACCCATTCACCAATGGACAGTTACCATAGAGCAAGCCTTTGAAATAAATAGAACAATTCCTGTTCTTTATTACAAAATCATATCCATCTTCCTCTAAACAAGAAGAAGAGATAATGTTCTTACTCAAGGCAGGAATGTAATAACAATTATTCAATTCCATGACTAAACCGTAAGGTAATGACAAGGGATAGACACCAACGGCCTTCGCGGCAACCATTGCTCCTTTGCCGACGAGAATTTCCATCTCTCCATTCTTGCATTCTCTAGTACTTCTTAACCCCTGCTTCGATTTTCTTGTATGAATCATTGATCCGTTATCAATTACCCAAGACTCGGTAGGACAAGTTGCAAGATTAACTTCTATAACATTAATACACTGAAGTAGAAGGAACCTTTCCTTTCTTTCTGTCTTCCAGTACTTTAGACAGATTTCTCTTCCAATGCCCACAACCCTTGCGGTAGTGACATTTATCGAAGCATTAGGGCCAAACTTTGGCCTTTCTTTAGGCTTTGGTTTTGGGTCTTGGATCTTATCCTCACCACAACTTATAGCCTTGCGCTCCCTTTTCTTATCCTTTTGAATCATCATCACATGATTTGTGCCTTTCTTTATGCTCTCTTCCGCAGCTTTCAGCATTCCATGCGATTCGGTCGATTCTTCTCCAGTCGTTCATATGAAAGTTCGAATGAACGGTTCATAGCTCGCAGGAGCGATCGGAGAATCACATCTGTGGCCAACTCATTTTGCAAGGGAAAACCGAGCTTCTCCAAGCTCTCAATGTAACCAATCAACTTGATTACATGAGGGCTAACTAGCACCCTCGGCCCGACTTGCACGCAAACAATGCTTTAGATATCGAATATCTTTCACCCTTGCTTGGTTCTCAAACATGCCCTTAAGGCCTACAATCATAGTGTAGGCATCGGCGTGCTCATATTGCTTTTGAAGCTCGAGTTCATTGTGGCAAGCATGAGACAAGTGACATCTAGGGCGTCGTTAGTGTGCTTCTCATAAGCACGCTTATCGGCCAGCGGATGCATTTTCGTGCAATTCATCGAGGATATGGACCGTCTAGAACATATTCCTTCTTTTCAGCCTTGAGAACAATTCTCAAGCTTCGATACCAATCCATAAAATTCGTCCCCAGAGTTTTTCCTCTCTAGAATCGATCGCAAGTTAAAACCAGAGTTTGCATTAACAGCGTTTGGTGCCATCTACAACATAAATAAGCAAAGTTTCAGCACTAAGTTCATGTTAATCTCTTATTAAATAATTTTAATAAAAGATGCTTCCATTAAGATCACTTTCCCTCTGGCGATCTCCATGGAACAAGATCCATGGTCACTACGGTTCGGGTAATGACTTGTCAATACCACTTGAACCCGTGACATAGGTAGGCAACACCTTGCCAATCACATCATATGTGACTCTTGCTTGTTGGGGTGGCATCATATGCACCGGCGCCCATCACTGATTCACCGAAGTCCCTAATCCTTTTTGGTTGACTCCGTTAAGCAAACCAATACTTTGCTCGTGAGTGCACGGGTTAGGCTACACTCACTCTATTGTACAAGTAAGAGGGTGGCGTTCACGACTTGTCAAGACCTTATCCACCATCGTACAAGACAAGAGACGCAGCTATTGAAAAAGGGCATCTTACTCTTAATTTTCGAGGAAACTATTCAATCAGTTAACATATTCACCACATATGACGTGAAAGAATAGCAATGCAAGGTAAATCATCACAGGCAAAGCAAATAGGCGTGAACTAGTATGGCCCATGGCGTGCGATCTCCATCTTCCACGACCTTCCTTGCACACCCGGCCATCGAATTGAAGCCTCCAAGAACATGTACTAAACTACTACATCTAGCGACTAGTAGCAAAAATACATGAGGATTCAAGGCATCACATGCCAAAACGCAGCCGTTATACAATAATATGACAGCCCACAGCTGCAATTAATCATGACACGCAGGCCATGAATTTCACAATCATGCATCAAATACACAAAGGGTCCATACTGTTCACAACATACCCTGCAAAAACAAGTTAGGCGCTGGATCGATTCTAGCGCGCGGGAAGTGAACAAGTTTTAATTTATGGACACTATGTCGACTATCACGGCGGTCCCGCTTAGCCAGGTTAAGCGGCGATGGGTTCGAAGGCGGCGCCCTTCGCGAGTGCGGCAGCGCGTCAGAAAATTTTGGGGCACGTAGATCGCATCTATGAAAACGCTTATGGAAATTCAATCGGATTGATCTCATCAAGCCGATTCCGAGCCATCGAATGTCTCGATTTCCATAGGATCGATCTTCATCGATCCATCGCGAGGTCCCCTTGAGAGGGTGGCAACCACACCGATCTCGATCTGTTGGCTCGATATGTTCGGCACTTGCTACTACCCCGATGGTGTTACCGGCGGTAGGGGTAATGCATGGCACGAATCAAAGCGAGCACGAACTAATCTTTTTGATCGTGTAGAGCCACCAACTCATACCTCATACTTCCCCAATACCGATTGATTCAATCAACCCGTGATAAACATAACAGCACATCGACATGTGCGCGTGATCCAGATCCAAAACTACACATAACCTGGCTCTGATACCACTGTGGGGTTCGGGTAGGCTACGCGAGCATAAAATCAAAATTTCTACCACGAACACCCAAGATCACATGGAAGTAAAGGATCACAGATCGTTACCCTTGTCGCGCAGATGCAGCGAAAGCAGATTCACGCGCGTTGAGGAAGTAGTTGATCACCTCCCGATCGGCACCGATCTCCACCGAGTTGTTGCCGTCCTCGTCCGAGTGGTCGCCGACCTCGTCCGAGTGGTCGCCGACCTCGTCCGAGTGGTCGCCGACCTCGTCCGAGTGGTCGCCGATCTCGTCCGCGCGGTCGCCGACCTCGTCCGAGTGGTCGCCGATCTCGTCCGCGCGGTCGCCGATGAAAGTCGTCGGAGATCCAACCGAAAAGCGCGTCCACGGATGGCAGCGCCTCTAACAGTATCCACACGTACCGAGCAGGAACGCCGTGCGGGGTGTGCTAGCACCTCGCCGCACAGCTTGGGTTTACGGGAGCGGGAGGGATGCACGGCGGTGAACGTGGTGAGGGTTCTAATCCGTGCCATGCACTTGTTCTGGCCTCCCCTTTTATAGACACGCTAGTGGGCCGAAGCCCGCTAGGTTTCCATCTCCAATGCGGATCCTATCCATGCACAAACCCGTAAACTATTCCAACTCGTTAAGTGTGTGACCCGTTAGGTTCAGTGCAAGTCGGTTATGAATTCGGAACCCGTTTCCAATTCATTGATCAACAGCGGCACCTAGCAGTACGTATTGACCCCCAGATGCACAGAATCAATATTCGGCTGAACCTTGATACACTCACATACCGATCCCTTCACCACACGATACCAGTCAAGCTCAAGGCGAGATGCGTGCCACCCTTGTTGATAGCTCGACCACTTCACTCGACAGTGTGATGGATACAAACCATGACCAACTCTTTAGTCATATTAGCACGGCCGTGCATTTTCCTTATCCATCCACTCGAGGGGCCCAGAGGTATCTCTCCCGTTATCTAGGAGGGGCAAATCCCATCTTGATCATCACACCCTTGGCAATGTATCGTGGCATACCCAGTATTTCATCTTTATGACTACCCTGTTACGGTGTAGCGTTTGATGATACCAAAGCATACAAGTCTACATGCTAGGCATCCATGACAATCTCAGGTCTAAGGACCATATAGGCGTACCACTCGAGACTATACGCTGATGGCACTATAAGAGATAACAACTCACAGCGTCTCGGAGTGGGTCTTGTCCGACTACCCATGTTCTCCAACATGTGTCCACATTATTGGTTTGATATCTCCATATCTATGGTATGCGAAACATTACCATCAACCAATACATGTGCTGATCAAATTATCACCGCTCCTCGTAATGATATGGATCAGGGACTCGTTTAGAATAATGTCACTTGACAATGTGTTTCACAATCAGATCGTATCCAATGAACAAAGTCGTAACATATATTCAGGGAACCGATAAACAAAGTTATCATTATTACATGAACAAAGACGTATTACAATCATCACCATGATTGATCTAGGGCATATTCCCTTCAAGATAGTATTGAGCTAGTGAACCAAGAGATTGAACTTGTAGATAGTTTATTACTCTTGAAACATTTTATTCCTAGATGGCTTGGGAGTGATTTGGTGCAACTTATCCAAAAGAGATTGTGGAAGGTCACCACTGATTGTGAGAGGTTTTAGGACTCACTTCACCGGAGTGGTGAAAGAGTCACCCCATTAGATACCAAAGCTATCGTGAATAGCTGTTCGTGGAGCTATACTTCTGGAGAAGTGCTCTAACAGGGATGTAGGAGTAAATCTCTGAATCTCGGTGAAAAATTATTGAATTTCCTGCCTTTTACATTCTTTATTTACTCTGCTGTTCTGTTTACTTACTTGCCTGTCTCTATTTGTTCTGTTTTGTCGGTGCACTAGCTGTGCCTAGATATTTTAGGCCTTATTTGTCAAAATTTTAGTTTACGCTTCCTCAAGCTTTGTGATTTCTGTCTTAAGGCTATTTAGAGCATTTTAGTGCTAAATTTTTTGAAAAAGCCTGTTCACCCCTCTAGGCTCATCCTCGATCTTACAAGTGGTATCAGAGAAAGGTCTCTCACTTTTAGACTTAATAGCCTAGAAGAGGATGTTTGCATAGGAAAGACACCTTTTTTTTATGGCACCAATTATGCTTATTGGAAAATCCGTATGACTGTTTACCTCAAGGCTATGAGTCCAAACATATGGAGGATCGTAGGTGAAGGGTTTGCTATGTCACTTGATCCAACCACCTCACTTGATCAAGATGAACGAAACTCTCACGGCAATGCTCAGGCAATGAATGCCTTATTTGGAGCTTTGAACGCGGATGAGTTCAATCGTGTGAGCAATCTAGAAACTGCTAATGAGATTTGGACAACCCTCTCCGAAATTCATGAGGGCACATCCACGGTCAAAGAGGCCAAATTACATATGCTTAGGATTAAGTCTGAGAGTTTTATTGTGTTGCCCTGTGAAAATATCACTGAGATGTATTCAAGGTTGAACAACATAGTAAATGAGTTCAAGGCCTTGGGGGTACTCTAACCGACCTTGATGTTATTCGAAAAATGCTCATGGCACTCTTGGAGAAGTATGAGACATTGGTGACACTCTTCCTCAACTCTCTCGAATTGGCAAGATTGACACAAACAGCTCTCTTGGGCAATCTCATCACAAATGAGTTGTATAAAAAGGATAAGAAGGAGCTCTTGGAGCAAAGTTCTTCCAAGAAAAAGAACATTGCATTCAAGGCAAAGGCGGAATCAAGCGAAGACACTCTTGATGAGTCTGAGAGTGACATAGTAGAAGAAATGGTGCTCCTCGTGAAAAGAATAAATAGGTTTATTAGGAGACGCTCCAACTCAAGCATTCCCGAAAAATACAAGAAAAAAGATCACTCAAGCAATCAACGTTTTGCCAACGTTCGATGCTTCGAGTGCCATGAAAAGGAACACTTTGCCTCTCACTGCCCGAAGAAGAAAGAAAAGGATGGCAAAGGAAAATCATTCAAGAAGAAGAAATATGAGGGCAAGAAGAAGCTTTTCAAAAAACTTCATAAAGATGGCAAGGGTGAAGCTCACATAGGAGAATGGGATTCCAAAGAGGAATATTCGGACTCCGATTCCACCAATGAAGATACTTCACCAAAGAAGAAGAGTCTTGCCGGTGTCGCAATAAGGGAGGCTTTATCACCTTTCGTCACTCCCCTATGCCTTATGGCAAAATGAGATAAGGTAAATTCTAACGACAATGATGATCCCTCATATGATGAACTCTTTGATATGCTTGTTGATTTGAATGATTATGTTGGCAAGGAGAAGGCTAGGCATAAAGCTTTGAGAAAAGAGTTCAGCTCTCTCAAGGACTCTTATAATGAGCTAAAAGAAGCAAATGAGTTTCTTGTAACACCCCGGCATTTAATATGCCCGAATGCTACCAAACATAAGCTAAACAACATCCAAATATCATATTTAACATAAAATTTCAGCAAAGGCGCATAGGCTAAAAACCGAGATTTCGGCAGCACCTCCTTTGTTTTATCATGAATTTAAGGAGCAACGACGATATAGCATTATATGGCAATAAGGGAAACATCTAAAACAGCAATAAATAGAGTCTTAACGACAATAAAAGACTAACATTTAGCACTTAAAGTTCCAAGTGTCAAACGAACAATAAAACTCTCATTAACCAAGCTAAGCCTTAATTTAATGACCATCACACACAATTTATTATCAATCTAAAAGAATTGACTTGGGGAAACATTAAGGTGAAGCAGCGTGTGGGCGTGTGTCTATTCCCTTTTCCCGCATGCCGTTCTCATGGTACCTAAAACAATAAGAAAAAAACACAAGCGTGAGTTCGAAACTCAGCAAGCATATTGCAATGGACAACAAGAACAACAATATGGCAATAGCATCTCCCTTCATGTAAATCATCTTATTCATAAACACTTAACATTATCATCATCAATATGTATGAGATGTAATGCAATGCTCATATCTCCTTGGAAACTCATACCGGTATGTTGAGTACACACCCGTCGGTGTGCACCCTTTTCCCCCCTTCCATCCCGAAGATGGAGGGTGCCTACTCATCGCTTCCATTCACCACGTGGATGGAATCACGATGTAGGTCTTACTCAATGGCGTTCCGGACTAGTCATAACTTTCTCACCGACCTTGCTGGACTAGTTATGACTTTCTCACCGCCCTCGCCCTATCTCATGTCATGCATGCAACTATGCCAATTATCATAATTCACATGTACATAAACATATGGCATCTCATCATGACAAATATTAACACATGGCATCGAATCATGATAATCATACTCAATATATCATTGGAAAACAGCAAGCATGGCAAGTGATCATAGCAAGTATTCAATCTTTCATCTAATCTCCACAAGCAACCTACAATTCCGCTATTCATTACAACACACTTGCCTCAACCGTGGGCGACGGGATTGTGGGAAGTAGAGGGCACCCCCGGGGTCACACCACCTGTACAACGGCATCACATACTCTCAATAATGCCCACAAAACAGTACACAAATCCCCATCTCACCCGACATTGCCCGCTACTCGCAAAACCTAAAACAGAGGTTCTGTCCCGGCGGGACAGCAGCCTTGCAAAGGCCATAACTTGAGTTCTGGGACTCCAAATCGATTAAACGAGTACACCATCGCGAAGCTTAGGAAATTTCCTACCTTTTTCTAGTTATACGGAAAGACTGATTCGGATTCTAAAATTGTTTAATCTACAGATTACTACGATCTGTTCTAATTGCGTCACAGATTTTAACACACTCGGTAAAACGGCCATAACTTTCAAACGGCTGATCGGATTTTAACGTGCTTTATGTCCACGGAAAGATAATTAAATTATCTACAACTTATTTTAAGTCCGTACGGACAGATTCGGATTCTAAATCAACGAAAACTCGAATCCTAGCCCGACTGCTCAATCTGCCCGAAAACAAAAACGTGGCAACGTCTAGATCTAACCCAAAGAACTCCAACCCAGCACCACCAATTGATCTAAAAACTTCATAAACACCCTAAGAACAGTACCTAGATCAAACCCAAGGATCCCCATGATCATACCTTTGCCCAACGAACGAAATCCAATAGATCTCCTCGCGGATCGCTCCTCGCTCCACGCTCCTCGCTCCTCGCTCCTCGCTCCAACGGATGGATCCACAAGGTGCAGAGGTGTGGAGACCACCCTAGGGCAGCAAGGGGGTGGAGGAGAGGTGGTGGAGAGGTGGGGCAATGGAGGAGAGCAAGGGGGAGGCGCAAGGCTCAAAGGGAAGGGGCGGCTAGGGCTTGGCAAGTGGGGGGAGGTGAGGGGGGGCGCACCAAGGCCTCAAGGGGCGCAAAGGCAGCAGGGTGGACGCCCCAAAGGGGCAGGGAAATCCCTTTTACCAGCCCCCACACCCAATTCTAGTCCGTTACGGAGACCTAATCCATCCCACCAAAGCCCACCAAGGCCCAAAACTCCCCCGGGAAGGCCCAAAACCCCGAAAACGGCCCGGAAACGGCCCGGAAAAGCTATTAACCTCCATAACCTATAGTTTTAACCTTAATTCCACATTTCATAATGTTATTAACCCTATCATGCACGTTAAATAAGGTTACGACACTCCGTGGCGACATAACACTTCAACCGGCCCAAAAACGCGAGAAAACCCTAAGCCGAAAGGTTTTATTCTCTAGTTTCACCTTCTATAACGTCACACCAAACCATAGTGTCACATTTCTCCTTCTCAAAAAATTATTAAAAACCAACAATAAATGTTGGAGTCTCATAATTTATTTGATGCTATGCCTAGAATAAATGATTATCCTTGTTCTATTTCTAAGTCTAGCATAGCGACCTCTTGTGATGACTTATTGTCTTTAACCTCTAGTTCTCGCTCTAGCCTGTTTTCCAATGAAAAGGAATATGAATTGATTGATGAAAACAGTAAGCTCAAAAAGGATGTTAACAAGTTGAACAAGAGCTTGGTTAAGTGTTTCAAGTGTAAGGAAACACTTGACAAAATCTTTGGTAGTCAACGTTGCTCATATAGCAAGGAGGGACTTGGATTCGTCCCCCAAAAGGGTAAGAATATGAGCAACAAGGCTCCAAGGTTTGTCAAATACAACGGAAAGTTTTGCCATAAGTGCCATGATTTGGGGCATTCGGCAAATGAATGTCTTTTGGGTAGAGCACCCAAAAATAATATTTATGATTCCTGTTATGTTCCTAAGAGAGATAGAAGAGGTAGAGTTGTAGCAAAATTTGTTGGCACTCCTATACTTGGTAGCAAGAAGAATGCCATTGGGTGCCCAAAATGTTAGTCTCTAACCTCCAAGGACCCAAACAAATTTGGGTACCTAAAAGAACTTGATTTTATTTTGTAGGTGAACTACAAGATCGTTGGACAGCATTGGGTTTGGGACAGTGGTTGCACACAACACATGACCGGAGGCCGAAAGATGTTCACCACATTTGAGAGTGGAGGTGGAGATCATGACAAGATCACCTTTGGTGACAAAAGCAAAGCAAAGGTATTAGGTTTGGGTAAAATTGCTATCTCTAATGACCTTTCCATTTCTAATGTTTCTTTAGCAGAGACATTAAATTTTAATTTGCTACGGTTGCTCAAATTTGTGATCTTGGCCTTATTTGTTCATTCTCTCAAAATGGAGTTGAAATTTCTAAAGAGAATAACAAATCTTTAGTTTTCAAAGGGTTTCGGTTTGGAAATCTTTATCTTGTTGATTTCACTTCAAATGAGTCTTGTCTTCAAACCTGCTGTAACACCCTACAAATCTAAACTGTCGTACAAGAAAATTTCGACAGCATCTCCCCTAAAATTAGGACAAAACGGAAGCGACAACAAGATTCATAATAAACATTACAAACAGGAATAACATAAAAGCATCAATACTAGAGATAACAAGTCTAAATCAACCAGAAAACAAACATAAACGTAAAACAGCTCCAAAGAGGACATCAACAGGTCTATGATTAATAAAATTTCAGCAAGCTAATGAATTATTAAATGCACTAGTCCATGTGATTCGTGATGACCCCGGAGGGTTGATTGTGCTACTAAGCCCACCCTTCAAGCTTACGACTCATGAGAACTACGAAACAACAAAATAACAAGGGGTGAGATTGGGTAATCTCAGCAAGCGGAACGACTTCTAACAAATAACACAGCCACAGTAAAACTAGCATACCAAATTCCTCATGTCCAATACCACATTACAGAGTCCACACAACCTCAGTAGAATGCATATGATTGAGCACATGCTTATGCCATGATCCTCCTCACCGTGCCCTTTCTCAGGAACACACGGTGTTGTACCGGTACAGTCGCGCACGCTGGCATCGACAAACTTCCAATGCATGATTATGCAGTTAATGCTTCATGCATAAATACATTCATAACTTCCCACTCTGAATTCACATGCTTGCATACCATCAAGTAACATGGATAAAATGCGAACATCATTGAGATAGAATATCTCAACAATTCATCTTGCAGACAACATCTTTCTTCATTCTTACTCATGATTCAAAAGCCAAACAACCACATCACAATGCAGGATAGGATATTTCAATCTCATAAACAAGTAGTTAAACCATGTAGGTGTGCTGCAATTAAGGTTTATATTGAAGACGAAACAAATAGCGAGTTATAGTTTAGCAAGACCGCTACTTCCACTTGCCTTTACCAACGTGGATGACGAACCTAGTTGCGTCCAGAAGGGGCACCACCTGAACAAGCATTCTTTCAGTATATAATAACATCACAATTGATCACACAATTCAAACACGCGTTTCCTACAACCCGTTCCCCTTTTAAAACACCGAAACCCCGATCTGTCCGGATCAAACAGCAGCACCCTCTCTTCACAATTTCGTATCTTTTTTTATACATATCATAAAAATATAAAAAAATTACAGGAGCTATATATTGACGGGATATACAACTTTTATGAAGATCATAAATTTCAATTCCATTGTTAATTATGCCTAAACAGACGTCCAACACAGTAGACGAAATCTGTTTCCAGATTCTGTTCGTCAACTTCCAATAGCTGTAACTCTCAGACCGTCGTCCCAAAAATTCTGAAAAAATTACAGAAGCTATATCTCGACGTTATCTACAACTTTCTAGTTATAGGTTTTGGCAGAAAAAATCTTCTAGGTCACGTAAAACGTGAAACAATCCGCGCTGCACAATCTCCCCTTCCAAAAACAGCACCACGTGAACATCTACCCTTCTCCCCCATCAAGATCCATCCAAACCACTCACCACCAGATCTAATACACTCCTAATCCCTAGGTAGAACAGGGGTAAAAGATTGGGAATCTTACCTTGAGTTCCCCCTTGCGAACCCACGAAGAACACGCGACGATCCCCGGAGCGGAAATCTGTTCGTCCTCCTCGCCTCCACGGATCCTCTTCTCGTTTTCTCCTTCGCGTTTCGCGGTGGATCTTGAGCCACCAGGCAAGGGGAGGAAGAGGTGGAGTGGGGCGGCTGCTAGGGGGAGAGGGGGAGGCGCCCTAGGGTTTGGGGTGGGGTGACCGGCCACATGGGGAGGCGCCACCCCTTTAGGGGGAGGTGGGCCGGCCCACTTAGGGCGTGGGGAGGGGGAGGTGGGAGAAGAATTCCCGGCCCAGGCCCAAGTTTTCCTCGGCCCACTGTTTCTAGCCCGAATACTCCAAATTTAATATTAATACGCTGCATAAACTTCAATTATTTAATTCCCCAACAATTTCCCTCATTCCTCCCGAAACAAAACCAGGAAAAAGGAACCCTAGAATCGCTCTGACGCTCTAAGGCATCACACCTGCTTAATTGCAAAAACATCCCTGTGATGGTTGTGGCATAGAAGATTAGGTCATGTTGGAATGACTCAACTTAAAAAGCTCTTCAAAAACGATTTATTTGTGGGCTTGAAAGATGTGAAGTTTGAGAAGAAAAAGTTTGTAGTACTTGTCAAGCCAGCAAACAAGTAGCCAGTTCTCATCCTTTCAAAAGTATCATGTCCACTTCTAGACCGTTAGAACTCCTACACATGAATTTGTTCGGCCCAACAATCTATAGGAGCATTGGTGGAAATACTTATTGTCTAGTAATTGTGGATGATTATTCTAGATTTACTTGGGTTTTCTCTTTGCATGAAAAATCTGAAATTCCAAATATTTTCAAAAGTTTTAGAAAAAGGGCCCAAAATGAATTTGATTTTGAAATCAAGAAAATTTGTAGTGATAATGGTTTTGAGTTCAAGAATACAAAAGTTGAAGAATTTTGTGATGAACTTGGAATAAAGCATGAGTTTTCCACGACATACACTCCGGAGCAAAATGGAGTTGTAGAATGGAAAAATCCTACATTAATTGAAATGGCAAGGACAATGCTTGATGAGTATCAAACTTCCGATAATTTTTGGGTGGAAGCAATAAATACCGCTTGTCATGCCACAAATCGGCTTTATTTGCATCGGCTTCTAAAAAAGACCTCTTATGAACTTCTTGTTGGAAGAAGGCCAAACATTTCCCATTTTCGTGTTTTCGGTTACAAGTGTTTTATTTTGAAAAAGGGTGTTCGGCTCTCAAAATTTCAATGCCAGTGTGATGAAGGTTTCCTTATTGGTTATTCATCGAATAGTAAGGCATATCGTGTCTTCAACAAAAACACCGGTTTAGTTGAAGAGACATGTGATGTTGAATTCGATGAAACTAATGGCTCTCAAGAAGAGCAACAAAATTTGGATGATGTAGGAAATGAAGGTTTGAGGCAAGATATGAAGAATATGATATTTGGAGACGTCAAGCCAAAAGAGGATGATCATGATTTTCAACCATCTTCAATTCAAGTGGAACCACCTACTTAGGCTACACCAAGTGAAGATAAACCAATTGAAGTTGAAGATAAAGAAGATAATCAAGTCCAAACTTTACCTCCAAGGATTCATACCCAACTTTCCAAGGATCACCCAATTGATCAAATCTTAGGTGACGTTAGTAAGGGCGTTCTAACTCGTTCTCGCGTTGCTTCATTTTGTGAGCATTACTACTCTTTTGTTTCTTCTATTGAACCCTCTCATGTAGATGAAGCTTTAAGTGATTCGGATTGGGTGAACTCAATGCACGAGGAACTCAATAATTTCACCCAAAATGATGTATGGATGCTTGTTGAAAGACCCAAGGATCACAACGTCATCGGCACCGAATGGGTATTTCGGAACAAGCAGGATGAAAACTGTATTGTGGTAAGAAACAAAGCAAGGTTAGTTGCACAAGTTTTCACCCAAATTGAAGGCTTAGATTTTGGTGAAACCTTTGCACCTGTAGCAAGGTTAGAAGCCATTCGTATCTTTCTAGCCTTTCCTTCTTGTTTTGACATTAAGTTATTTCAAATGGACGTGAAGAGTGCTTTCTTAAATGGCCAAATATCTGAATTGATATTTATAGAATAACCTCCCAGTTTTGAAGACTCTAAAAATCCAAAGCGTGTTTATACTCTCTAAGGCACTTTATCGACTTAAACAAGCTCCTAGAGCATGGTATGAGCGTCTTAGAGATTTTCTGATTTCTAAAGGTTTCAAAATTGGGAAGGTTGACACTACACTCTTCGTCAAAATCATTAATGATGAATTCTTTGTCTGTCAAATATATGTTGATGACATTATATTTGGTTCTACTAATTAATATTTTTGCAAAGAATTTGGTGATATGATGTCTAGGGAATTTGAGATATCCATGATTGGAGAACTGAGTTATTTTCTTGGACTTCAAATCAAACAACTGAAGAGTGGGACTTTCGTGAGCCAAACCAAGTATGCAAAAGATCTACTTAAGAAGTTTGGCATGGAAGATGCAAAACCCATCAAAACTCCCATGGCATCAAATGAGCACCTAGATCTCAATGAAGGAGGTATGCATGTAGACTTAAAGCTTTATCGCTCTATGATTGGTAGTCTACTTTACCTCACAGCATCTAGGCCTGATATAATGTTTAGTGTTTGTATGTGTGCACGTTTTCAAGCATCTGCAAAAGAATGCCATTTAGTTGCTGTTAAGAGAATCTTAAGATTTTTAAAGCATTCCTCAAACATAGGCTTATGGTATCATAAAGGTGCTAAATTCGATTTGATTGGATATTCGGATTCAGATTATGCTGGTTGCAAAGTGGATAGAAAAAGCACCTCAGGAAGTTATCAATTCCTTGGTAGATATCTTGTTTGTTGGTTTTCTAAGAAACAAAATTCTGTAGCTTTATCCACAGCCGAAGTCGAATACATTTCAGCTGGTAGTTGTTGTGCTTAATTACTTTGGATGAGGCAAACTTTAATGGATTATGGCATTAATTTTAAGAAAGTGCCTCTTTTGTGTGATAATGAAAGTGCTGTAAAATAGCCAACAACCCAGTTCAGCACTCTAGAACCAAACACATAGATATTAGCCATCATTTCCTAAGAGATCATGTGACTAAGGGAGGTATCACTACTAGCCACATTAGAACTGAAGATCAATTGGCGGATATCTTTACCAAGCCCCTATATGAAGCTCGCTTTTGCAAATTGAGGAATGAGTTAAATGTCATAGATTTCTCTAATGTTGCTTAAGCTTGTGCACCATGATTGATTCAATCTGTTTATTTATTTGGTGTTCATTGATTTGGTTCTTGGAAGTATTATCACATTAAAGGGGAATCAAGAATGCTTGCTATGCAATTCTTTTAACCCACTTATGAACAAATCAATTCTAAGTGCTTGAGTGGCATAAGAATATTTTCCTAAATATAAATTTTTTTGTCTTCTAATTAAAATTGCTAAATTATTGCTAAAAGCCTTTTCTGTCTATATCTCTATCTTATCCTATCTAAAATCATAGAAAATAGGTTAAAATTGACTTCAAAATGAAAATTATTTGCAAAACCTCTAATATCTGACCACTCAGCACATGTGTTCTATCTCTATGAGCTTGAATCAGTTAATATTCATGCTCACTTGAATAGAGGGCACATATATCTCCAAAAGGTTTCAAAAATCCTTCCATCTCTCTTTTGTTGTATTTGATTGATCTTAAATATAAGATTATTCTAAAATCCATATTTTGGTTTTATTTGTTTCTTTCAAGAGGATCTTTGAAAATCTCTTAGAGTCTAGTTATTCCTAAATTTACTAAACAGAGAGTTGTACATATACGACGGATCGAATCTCAATTGCTAATCTGAGAAACTGAGAGTTTCCCATCTGCGGCGGACCAACTTTGCAACTAAATACTTTTACGATGAACTGAAGAAAATCGGTTCGGCGCAAACGAGCCTCTGTACAAAATAAGTCCAGCATGAATGGAAAACCTACAGTTTTTCTCGAAAATTGGTCAAGCGTACATTTGCAAGAATCTGTTTCTTAGTTCTTATCTTTTTCAAAGGTTTTTACCTCAAAATTGAAAAATACTCATCTAAGTTGAAAAGATTCAAAATCTTGTCTAAATTCTTAGGGCTTATATTTGCTAAACTATCCTTGACTTGGATACCCAAAATTTTGTCCTAAATCTTTCTTTATGGGTTTCACCCAACATGAGAAATCCCCATTTTTCCATTTTCCCTTGCAATTTCTCTCGAGCAGCATTCTTGCTCTTCACTGAAGCAAACCCTTTTCGGGTGGTGTCAACGGTGCTCTCGTCTGCTCGAAGTGGTGGTCCTAGGGTTTGGTAAGTGTGACACTACGGGATGTCAAAACATTATAAAAATATGAAATCGGAGTTTAAAACTTTACGTTATGAAGTTTAATCACGTTTCCGGGCCGATTTCGGGAGTTTGGGCCTTTCCGGGGAAGTTTGGGTCAAAGAAAAAGAGTCGTGGGCTTTAGTGGGAAGGTGTCTGGGTCCATGTGGGAGTTAGAGGCCAGCTTGGGCTGGTTGGGGGTGCCTCCCCCTGCCCTAGCCGCCCCCACTCCTTCCTCTCCCCCAAACCAGCCACCACCTCTCCCCTTGCCCTTGCCGTGCGCCTCCCCTCCCCTCCATTACACCACCATCCCCTCCACCTCCTCCCCACCCTCCTTGCTGCCCTTGGTGAGCCCCTCATCTCACCATCCCGCTAATCTTCCCATCGGAAAGCTCCGCGATGAGGAGATCCGGCGGTTCCAGCGCGAGGAGGACGACCGGGGAGCCCGGGAGGAAGGTTTTTCGGCGTTAAATGGCTTCGTCGGGAAGAGGTATGGATTGGGTGATCCCTGGGGATGGTCTAGGTGCTGTTCTAGAGGTTTCTATGATGCTTTTAGATCAAGTGGTGGTGCTGTGATTGGGTAGATTGGAGGAAATCTAGATATTTCTTTATTCTCTGTTTCGGGAAGATTGTGAAGTCGACCTAGGGTTTGAGTTTTCATGATTTTAGAATCAGAATTTGGTCGGACGCATGTTGAGAAAGTTGTAGGTAACTTCAATACCTTTAATTGGACATAAAGAACGTCCAATTCCTCCCAGCCGTTTGAAAGTTATGGTTGTTTTACCGAGCGTGTTCAAAACTGTGACGTAATTGGGACAGAACGTAGTGTTTTGTAGATTAAATAATTTTATAGTCCGAATCAGCTTTTTCCAATACTTAGAAAAAGCTAGTAAATTTCCTAAGCTTCACGATGATGTACTCGTTTAATCGAGTCGGAGTCCTAGAACTCAATATACGATAGTTTGAAGTCTGCTATCCGGGAGGGACAGATTCTCTTTTTTTTTTGGTTTTGGGAGTAGTTTGTGAAGTCGGGGTAGACGAGCTTTTGCGTACTATTTTGGGGGAACGTTTTGAGTGTGTGGTATGTTTGTGTAGGTGGTGTGACCCTGGGAGTGCCCTTAACATCTCGCCAATCCGTCGCCCGAGGTTAAGGCAAGTGTATTGTAATGGGTAGTGTAATGTATATTGCTAATTGTGACTAGATGCAAATTGCTTACATGTTGTGATATCTAGCCATGATTAGTGCTTGCCAATGTTATGATGAAAATGGACTATTATGATGCTATGCCATGTTTAGTTCAGTTTGATGCAAGTTGTTTATGTTTATGGCATTGTGACACTACGGTATGGTGTGACATTAGAGAATGTGAAATTAGAGAATAAAACCTTTCGGCTTGAGGTTTACTCGCGTTTTTGGGCCGTTTGAAGTGATGTGTCACCACGGAGTGTCGTAACCTTTTAAATGGTGCATGTTAAGGTCAAAAACTTTATGAAATATGGTATGGCAGGTTAAAACCATAAGGTATGGAGGTTAATAACGTTTCCGGGCCGTTTCCGGGCTGTTTTCGGGGTTTTGGGCCTTCCTGGGGGAGTTTGGGCCTTAAGTGGGCTTTGGTGGGATGGAGTAGGTCTCCGTAACAGACTAGGATTGGGTGTGGGGGCTGGTAAAAGGGCTCCCCACCAGCCCTTGGGCGTTCACCCCTGCATCCTCATGGATCCATCCGAGGAGCGAGGAGCGAGGAGCGAGGTGCGAGGAGCGAGGAGCGAAGAGCGAGGAGATCTATTGGAGTTTTCGTGCGTCGGGCAAAGGTATGACCATGGGAACCCTGGGGATTGATCTAGGTACTGTTATTAAGGTGTTTATAAAGTTTTTAGATCAATTGGAGGTGCTGGATTGGAGTAATTTGGGTTAGATCTAGATGTTGCCACGTTTCTGTTTTGGGACAGCATGGGCAGTCGGGCTAGGGTTTGAGTTTTCGTCGATTTAGGTTCCGAGTCTGTCCATACGGATGTTGAAGAAGTTGTAGATAATTTAATTATCTTTCCGTGGACATAAAGTAAGTTAAATTCCGATCAGCCGTTTGAAAGTTATGACTGTTTTACCGAGCATGTTAAAATCTGTGACGTAATTGGAACAGATCACGGTAATCTGTAGATTAGACGACTTTAGATTCCGAATCAGTCTTTCCATATACCTAGAGAAAGTTGGAAAATTTCCTAAGATACGCGAGGATGTACTCGTTTAATTGATTCGGAGTCCCAGAACTCAAGTTATGCCTTTTGAAATGCTGCTGTCCCGACGGGACAGAACCTCTGTTTTTAGGTTTTGCGAGTAGTTGGCAATGTCGGGGTAGATGAGGGTTTGCGTACTGTTTTGTGGACATTATTGTGAGCGTGTGGTACCTATGTGCAGGTGGTGCAACCCCGGGAGTGCCCTCTACTTCTCGCCAATCCGTTGCCCGTGGTTGAGGCAAGTGTGTTGTGATGGATAGCGATTTGTAGGTTGCTTGTTGAGAATAGATGGAATTGACTACATGATATATGATCACTTGCCATGCTTTTATGATTGCCAATGATATGATGAGCATGTTTAATATGTTATGATGCCATGTGTTAATATGTGAGTTAAATATGATGTTGGCATAAATGCATACATGGCATGTTACATGGCTCAGGCGGTGAGAAAGTCATAACTAGTCCGGGAAGGTCGGTGAGAAAGTTATGACTAATCCGGAAAGCCAATGAGTAAGTCCTACATCGTGATTCCATTCACCGCGGTGAACGGAAGCGAGGAGTAGGCACCCTCCATCTTCGGGATGGAAGGGGGGAGAGGGTGCACACCGACGGGTGTGTACTCAACCATACCGGTATGAGTTTCCAAGGAGACATGAGCATTGCATTACATTGCATACATAATGATGATGATATTGTTAAGTGTTCATGAATGAGATGATATATATGATGGGAGATGTTATTGCCATGATATTGTTCTTGTTGTCCATTGCAATATGCTTGCTGAGTTTCGAACTCATGCTTGTGTTTTCTTGTTATTTTAGGTACCATGAGAACGGCATGCGGGGAAGGGAAATAGTCACACGCCCACACGTAGCTTCACCATATTGATTCCACAAGTCATTCTATTAGTTTGATAATAAATTGCGTGTGATGATTATTGCTTTAAGGTTTAGCTTTGTTTATGAGAGATTTATTGTTCGTTTGACACTTGGAGACTTTAAGTGCTTGATGTTAGTCTTATATTGTCGTTAAGAGTCCATTTATTGCTGTTTTAGATGTCTCTCATATTGCCTTATAATGCTATACTGTTGTTGCTCCTTAAATCCATGTTAAAACAAAGGAGGTGCTGCCGAAATCTCGGTTTTTAGCCTATGCACCTTTGCTGGAATTTTATGTTAAATGTGGTATTTAGATGTTGTTTAGCTTATGTTTGGTAGCATTCAGGCATATTAAATGCCGGGGTGTTACAGGCATATGTTGCATACATGGCATGAAAGCTGGCCCGGTCGGTGAGAGCATCATAACTAGTCCGGTAAGGTTGGTGAGAAAGTTATGACTAATCCAGAGCGCCATGGTTGTAAGACCTACCTCGTGATTCCACCCACGTGGTGAGTGGAAGCGATGCGTAGTCACCCTCCATCTACGGGATGGAAGGGGGGAAGAGGGTGCACGCCGACAGGTGTGCACTCAGCAATACCGGTATATGCTTCCAGGAGACATGTGCACCGCATTGCATTGCATACATGATGATGAAAATGAGTTGTGAACAATGTGCTTTGTCATGGCTATGATGTTGTGGATGAAATTATGATTTGATCATGATGTTAAAGTATGGTATGTATTGTTGTTGACCTTGATTTAGTCTTTATGACCTATTGCGATATGCTTGCTGAGTGTTGAACTCACGCTTGTGTTTATGTTGTTTTTAGGTACCTTGAAATCGGCATGTTGAAAGGGGGCATTAGCTACACATCTTCACGTAGCTCCACACCTATAGGCGATTTTTATCAATTTGAGTCATGATTATAATAATAGTGCCATGAAATTCAGTGTATGGATTAAATTGTGCGCTTGTGATCTTTATTTGCTTCGTATTAGTTTAAGGAGTGGTTGAACTCGATATTTGGTCTTATGTTGGTGCTATATCCATTATATTGCTTTTTTAGATGGCTTATGTTATGTTAATACTTGCCCTGCTATGGCTATTGCTTCAATTCATGATAAAACAAAGGAGATGCTGCCGAAATTTTTGGTTTTAGCATTTGTGCCTTTGCTGTAATTTACTTTAATTTGTGGTATTTAGATGTTGTTTAGTCTATGTTTGGTAGCATTCGGGCATACTAGATGCTGGGGTGTTACAGTAAGTCCTTGAGACCTTGCTTTTCTTTTGCGCAAAAACCAAACCCTAGACTTAGAAATCTCTTGTCCTAAGGACCTCCTTCTTCCCTCTGTAGATTGAGTCAGTTCTTGTGCTTTGAAAAGGTCAGAGAACAGTTTTGAGTCAGGGGTTTTTTTTTAAATGCCTACGTCAAAGAATCCTGACAAAAAAGGTCTTTTGGGCAAACTAGTTGACAAAGTAAAAGGAAAGAAACAAAAATCAACTAGTTCAGTACAATCACAGTCTCAAGGGCCAGTGCAAATAGAAGACACTCATACACCTGGCAGAATTCACAGAAAAGTGACAACCACTAGACTTCCAAGAAAGGATAAACAACCTATACAGTCTGAAAATGAATCTTTCTCATCTAAAGACAGTGAATATGAGCCTAGTGCACATTCTAGTTCTAAGTAAGAAGAATTAAGTATTGAAGTGGATATGATTGATGGAAATGATTTAGTCACTCTAGGAGAGCAAAAGTTAAGATCAATTAGATGGGTAACTGAAAAAGTGTGGTTTCCTTTCTCAAGGCCTCCTCTAGATGAAGATTTTATTACAACCCTGCACAAGAACATCTTTTTAGGATACAAAAACGGGAGTAGCAAAAGTGGAAAGGCACTATTTGCTTTATGTAAGCATTAGTATGTTGATTAGAATCAACTGAATTCAGTAATTGGCTCCAACAGAATTTCTGACTGTACAAGATCAACTCCTGGATTGGCAGAACTAATGTCTAATAGAGTCACTGTAACACCCCGGCATCTAGCATGCCTGAATGCTACCAAACATAGGCTAAACAACATCTAAATACCATAAATTAAGGTAAATTACAGCAAAGGAGCAAATGCTAAAAACCAAAATTTCGGCAGCATCTCCATTGTTTTAACTTGAATTGAAGGAAAATCAACAGCATAGCAATATATGGCAATATAAGAGGCATCTAAAACAGCAATAATTAAAGGCATGACAGCAATATAAGTCTAATCCCAAGCATTCAATGTCTCCATGAGCCAAACGAACAATAAGACTCTCATATCGCAAAACTAAACCATAAATCAATATGCATCACACTTAATGTATTATCAAGACCCAATTGAGTGACTGTGGGAACAATTGAGTGACGCTATGTGTAGAAGTGTGACTAATTCCCTTCCCCGCATGCCGATCTCATGGTACCTAAAACAATAAGAAAGCACAAGCGTGAGTTCAACACTCAGCAAGCATATTGCAATGGTACACAAAAACAATTACATGGCAATAAAAGCTCATATCATATCTTTCATCTCATTCATGATCACATATCAATATCATCACCATTATGTATGCAATGCGATGCGATGCTCATGTGTAACACCCCAAAAATTTTGCTTTTCTTAAATTCATGTGTGATTTGGCACTTTGGTGAATTTTTGGAATTTTCTGGAATTTGTTTGGATTTATTTGGAATTTATTTGAATTTATTCCATTTTGAAATAATTAAAGAATTTAACTTTGCAAATAAAATTTTGTTGGAAATATTTTATTTGAGTCCAAAATGTCCTAAAATATTTTCCAGAATTTTTCTGGAATTTTTCTGAGCCTTTTGCTATTTTTAATGAATTAAATGAATTTTTGAGAATTTATTTGATTATTTAATCGCTGGAATTTTGAACCGGTGATTATCGTTTCACCATCGAGCCCGAAGTCGGACTCGAGTCCGAAGTCCGACCAACCCGACCAGCGCCACGGTCGAGCCAAACCCAGTCGACCGAAACCCTAACCCGTGGACCATTGGATCAAGATCCAACGGCCCACGAGGCGCCACGTCACGCACGCGGGGATGGATCGGACTTGCTCGAGCCGATCCAATCCGGGTCGCTGATCTGGACACGTGGACGGCCCTCGTGTCGTCTTCCCCGTCCGAATCCGAGCCGGAGAGCTCCGCCGCGCCGCTTTCAAGTTCGTTAGGGTTCCGCGTTTATCACGGACGTCGATGCCCTATTTAAGGAAGCGACCCCACCCCCGTGATCCTCTTTCCATCGCGCACCGTTTGCCTCAATCCGTTTCGCTCGAGCCGCCGCCACGCTCGCGCAATTGCTCGCCGGAATTGGATCTAGGGTTTGCTTCGATCTTGCCTCGCTCCGTCGTTGTCCGCCGCTCCTCGTTGCATTGGAGGCCAGATCCGAGACCCCTGGAGCGAGATGCACCCGCGGAACATTCTCTCCTCGCCGGAAACCCACGGGAGCGCCGCGCTACGTGTCGTCTTCCCCTACTCCGGTTTGCTCGTGCCGCCGCACCGCCATCGACGCCCCCGAAGCTCTCCACCATCCGATCGCCATCCGACGCTCACGGTGAGTCCACGTGTGCCTTAGCCCGGTAGAACTCGGATGCAATTTCGGCCGTTAGATCTAGGATGGACGGATAGGATTAGATCGTGTAGTGCCGTGTAGATCTGTTAGCGGTCGTTGGATCAAGATCCAACGATCCACGTGCGTCCACATCACCGCAACGAAACCCACGTTGCGGTGGATTGGATCCAATCTCGACCGTTGGATTTGGATCCAACGCACGAGATTGAGCCACGTTGGACCGTGTCGCACCGAAACCGGATAGATCTCAACCGTCCGATCCAGATCGTACGGTCTAGATCCACCGCGTCAATTCAACGCGAGAAATCCTAGATCTAATCCGCGCCGTCGATTTTCAAATCAACGGTCGCGATGGTGCCACGTGTGCCCCAGCCGCGCCCACGCGCGTGGGTGCGTGTCGTTGACACGCGGGGCCCGCGTGTCAGTGGGCCCACCGTGTCAGGCGCACCCGTGCGGGCGTGAGCCCGAGTCGCTGACGGGCGGGCTCGCTGTCGCTGGCACTCGCCTGTGGCCGTGTCCACGGTGAACCCGAGCCGAGCGTGGACGGAGTCCATGAACCGGTTGATGTCAGCGGACCAATCAGAGACCGACACATGTCCTTGCTGACGCAATAATTAATTTCCGAAAAAGAAAATGATTTATTAATTCGAAATAATGATTTCAGATTTTGATTCAAACTTCAAACGCTTATAACTTTTGCGTTTCAACTCCGATTTGAGTGATTCAAATTTCTAAATTTGTATAAAATTGAGATCTACCTAATGATGAATTTTATTTAATTTTTGGACTAAAGTTTTCCTCTATATTATTATTTAATTGATTATTTAAACTTCAAAATGCTATAACTTTTGCATTTAAACTTCGAATTTGACGATTCCAATTTCTAAAAATTCATAAAATTATGTTCTCTCTGTTTATGAACTTTATTTGGATGTATGGGCACTTTTGTCTACTGTTTTATTCATTTGTTGCTATTTGCACGCTTTACGAGTAGACGTTGAAGTGCCAGAAGGATTCGAAGGAGAAGTATTGACCCAGGAGCCAGCTCAGGACCAAGAGCAAGTACTTTTTGAAGGCAAGTTGTGCTTTGACCATGTTGATCCCATTTTGAAATTTATTTTGATTCAATTTATTGCATGCTAGTTTAATTAGAAAATACTTTATTTAATTCCGGGGAAATAGATAAATGCCAAATTGCTATATGACACCTTGGTTAATTAAATATGTGCCATGACCCCTTGTCACCCTAGTTGAGGATTAACTAGTTGGACATTATAGAATTGCCAACTTTGGAATGTAGATCGTCGTAGTGTATTGCTTAGACCTGCTACATACTCATGACATGATTTTGGACAATCAAATGTTAATATTGACTTAATGATATATTGAACCTGTTTTGGAAAGGTATCATGTGTTGTGATTGTTGATGGCACGTGGTGCATGGTAATCAACTGGGGGTTTGATAAATAGTTTTCGACCGGGGCATGTGGCAAGAATGATCGAGTGGGCCAGTTGTGGCACCGGGAATGTTGGTTTGGTTCTTCGGGTAGTCTTGCCCTGGTCACCCTAAGGACTTCACCTTGCAAGCCTTTGAACTGGGTCAAACGTGCAACCACATGTCTGTAATGGGACGGACCTAGTTGAATAAGTTGCTAATAACGTACCTGTGGGACCTCAGGATGTCAACTACACCCTTTGTGTAAGTTGTACGGGGGAGCGTACCGGGGCTGCGGCCAGGTACCCATCTAACGGTTGGTTGGCCTAAACTTCGCCTCAGCTAAGGGAAGGGTTAGTGTGCAACAACCGGGGAGGACCACTTGTATTGTTAGAAGTTTCCGAAAGACTTTGTTACGGGAACTCGCCTTTGTGGTGTTTGACTGTATCTTGTGGGTAAAGTGCATAACCTCTGCAGAGTGTAAAATCTATTCGAATAGCCGTGTCCGCGGTATTGGACATCGCTCGGGAATTACAGTCAAGGGTTAGATTTTCTTAAAAATAACTTGGACTTGAAAGGTGGGGTTTGGTTAAACAATGATGTCGATGGAAATGTGGATTAGGAATGGGAAAGATGTTGATTAAACTTCTGGAAAAGTTATTGATCTTATACTTGCTTCTATTGCTTTCGAAACTACTTATGCTACTTGTCAAATGCTGTTTCTTTGCAAATATACCTGAGCTATTCCTTTGTATTAAGCCATGCATGTAGTATATTAGCTTGCTTGCATTACATGCATGACTTCTTTGAGTACCAAGTACTCACCCTTGCCACAATACAACATCAGTTGAAGAGGAGTCTACACCAGCTTTGGAGGAGGAGCTCCAAGAGGAACCGTCTACTTAGGGAGCGAGCCCAGTCAGTTGCCTGTGGTATACTGGATGGCGCCACGAAGTTATTTCATTTCCCGCTGCTATTAGTTCTCTCTTAATAAGTTTCGCCCTGCGTGGCGTATATTTGTAACTTGACCATAAGGTTGAGCAACCAGTTTGACTATTTAATTAAAGTACTTTGTTAGTATCGAGTGGTATGATTGTGATATTTACCGATGTTAAAACTGTGTGCACTAGCGCGTTCCTGGACTAGTGCTGAATACACAGAGGGTCCGGATTTTCAAATTCGGGTCCCGACATCATGTCTCCTTGGAAACTCATACCGATATGGTTGAGTACACACCCGTCGGCGTGCACCCTCTCCCCCCTTCCATCCCGAAGATGGAGGGTGCCTACTCCTCGCTTCCAAACACCGCGGTGGATGGAATCACGATGTAGGACTTACTCATTGGCTCTCCGGAATAGTCATAACTTTCTCACCGACCTTCCCCGGACTAGTTATGACTTTCTCACCGCCCAGGCCATGTATCATGCCATGTATGCAAACATGCCAACATCATAATTAACTTGTACATTAACATATGGCATCATAACATAATAAGCATACTCATCATATCAATGGCAATCATTAAAGCATGGCAAGTGATCATATCATATAATCAATTTCATCTAGTCTCAACTAGCAACCTACAAACCGCTATCCATTACAATACACTTGCCTCAACCACGGGCAACGGATTGGCGAGAAGTAGAAGGCACTCCCGGGGTCACACCACCTGCACATGGGTACCACACACTCACAATCATGTCCACAAAACAGTAAGAAAACCCTCTTCTACCCCGACATCGCAAACTACTCGCTAAACCCAAAAACAAAGGTTCTGTCCCGTCGGGACAGCAGCCTTCCAAAAGGCATAACTCGGGTTCTAAGACTCCGAATCAATTAAACGAGTACATCCTCGCGTAGCTTTGGAAATTTCCCAACTTTTTCTAAGTATATGGAAAAACTGATTCGGACTCTAAAGTTGTTTAATCTACAAAATACCGTGATCTGTTCCAATCACGTCACAGATTTTAACACGCTCGGTAAAACGATCATAACTTTCAAACGGCTGGGCGGAATTGGACGTTCTTTATACCCAAGGAAATATATTGAAATTACCTACAACTTCTTCAACAGCTGTACGACCAAATTCTGACTCTAAATTGACGAAAACGCAAGCCCTAGGTCGACTACTCATGCTGCCCGAAACAGAGAACGTGGCAAACTCAAGATTCCATCTAATCTACTCAATTCCAGCACCACCAATTGATCTAAAAACATGATAATCACCCTTAGAACAGATCCTAGACCAACCCCAAGGAATCCCATGGCCATACCTTCGCCCGACGACCGAAAACCCAACGGATCTCCTCCCGGTTCACGCGATCTCCTTCCTCGCTCCAAATCCACCGGATCTCCTCGTCGCGGAGCGCTCCAATGGACGGATCTTCGAGGTGTTGAGGTGGATAACTCCCCTAGGGGCAGCAAGGGAGGTGGAGTGGGGAGGAGAGGGGTGGTGGCGCCATGGGGGAAGATGGAGAGGAAGTGGAAGGGTGGAGGCGCGTGGGGGGGCTAGGGGGTGGCGGCTAGGGTTGGGAGAGGGAGTTTGGGGCGCACCAAGGGGCGGGGGCCAGATTTGGCTGCCCAAAAGTCCCCCCCTTGGGCCCAAACCCTTCCACCGGAGGCCCAACTCAACCCCCAAGGCCCAAAGTCCCCCGAAGAGGCCCAAACACCCGAAAACGGCCCAAAAACACGCTATAAACGGCATAACGTAAAGTTTTAACCTCCATGTACATATTTTATAATGTTTTGACCTCAACATCCACATTTTATAAGATTACAACACTCCGTGGTGTCACAATCACTCCATGGAATAAAGATAGAATCCTAGAGTTCTATGCTTCTCTATTAGTGAATAAGAAAAGGCACTACATTTTGTTCACTATAGATGGAAAAATTAGAAAAGTGAGATCACCTCATTTTGAAGCAGCTATTGGTGCAAACAGTCCTTTAGTCAATAGGACTAGAATTCATGATAGAATGTTCCCTGGGAACAGATGGAGGCAAGTGGGTGATATGCCTGATTTACAGTTATCAGCTCACATATATAGAGATATCACAGAGGATAAGTTTAGTGCAAATAGAGCTAATTGTTTATCTGCTGAAACCAAGATTCTTTTGCTACTGCTCAGACACACTATCTACCCAAAGACTAGCTATAAAGAGGGTGTAATTCCTACCTTAGCTTGGCTATTACATCTTATCCTGTCAAGGCAGCCCATTGATCTAATGGATTATATCTTTGGAGAAATGGAAGAAGCTATCTATAGAAAAATGGGAAGTCCACTCCTATTTGCACAACAGATCTCTCAAATGCTCTTAGCCCAAGGGATTATAACTCAAATTGAATTGAACAGACTTCCCAAGAAGTACTAACTGAAGAAATCAACAGGAGAAACACATAGAGGAGCAAGAGTAAACACCTCCTCGAGTGCTACAAGCAGAGAGCCACATGTTCATGGTCACAGTGGAAATAACGATGACAGCTCAGATGATAACAATGGGGGTATTGGACCCATGCCTAGTTTTTCTCATCACAGTTTTAACTACAATCTTCCCTCTCTAATACCCAGCCCTCTTGCTACACCATTAATGGATCAGTTTGAGCATGACAAACCAACTGAGGTGATGGGAAGTTTTTTGGATCCGAGACAGCTTTTATTAGAAGAGGATACTGCTACTCAGATTATCCTTTGCTCTGAGTCTCAAAGTAAAGAAGAAAAACCAGAAATTTAGAAACTTCAAGAACTTGCTGCAGTAGCAAGGTTTGTGGAAGGTCAACACTTTAGACCTGGAGCTCATGATTATGAAGCAGGAGGATCAGCTTTCCCACAAGCCTTCCAACCAGACTTTGAGGCAAAAGGGTCAGTATTTACACAGGACTATGAGGCGTCTCATCATTCACCTCCTCCAAAACCTCAACATGAGCAACAGTCAGCATGGAGTACTCAACCTGATTGGTTTAGCTCATTTGAGCAACAATATAATACTGATTTGAGACTTGCTCAAGAAAGATTTGAAGAAGAAAGAAACTTGGCAGCTCTCAGACATAATGAACACATGGTTGCTCTTCAACAGCATCATCTTCAAACTCAAGAAATGCTCAAAAAAATCTATGAAGAACAAACTTTGATCAAGAATGAAAGTTACAAAAGGTTTGACATGATCAGAAGCAACCAATATGATTGAGGAAATGGATTGGGAAAAGTAAAACAAATGAGCTAACAATCAAAGACAGACTGTATGACATCAACAAGAAACAGAATGCTCAAGATTCAAGATTTGATCAATTTGCAAACACTGTGAACACTAAGCTTAATGCTCAGGGAGAATGTTTGGAGTGGCTGGGTTTTTCTCTTTAAGACCATATGAAGTATACAGAAGATGCTCGTGCCAATCTGGTTTCCAATTAGGAGCATCTTGGTCAACTTATCCTTGACCAGACCAACCCATCAATTGCATCCCTACAACAGCTTCAAGTAGATTTTCACAACTGGACAGTTGGTCCACAGCTTGGAGATCCAAATTACCCTAGTTGGCATGATTAAGCTATGTGTTCACAACTCGCTAAGTCTGAACAACAACAACATGTATCCTCTCCTCAGCCTATGGATCCCAATTATCCTAGCTGGCATGGTCAGGCTGTGGCTACTCGTCAGTCTGAAGAAGAACAATCTCCTAATTGGCAGCACCTATCCCCTCCAAGGCAGAGTACAAGCTCCAGAACCTCAAATCTGTTCAGAAGAACCTTCTCTAGGCGTAAGAAGTAACCTCTTTTTGGCGGTTGATGCCAAAGGGGGAGATATATAGAAGTTCTCTTAGTTTTTATGTCTTAGTTTAAGTATCTAAGTTTAAGAATCTGTGACTAATTCTATAAAACTATAATGAAGACTGATCTTTATCTCTTTTATCGTTTATCTTAAAGATTTGTGCATTTGGTCTCCTTGAATTTGATCTCAAATGGTTATTTATGCTCTATTGTGATTTGTCTCTCTATATTTGTGCTAAGCTGTTATGCTTTTATTCTTAAAAGCCTTATTTATTCTAAGCACGCATTTAGGGGGAGCATAAATTGTTACACTTATGCAAATTATATACTTGGTCTGTCAGACTAACTTCTCTTTGCAGAAAAAAAGTAAGTCATTATTATCTAAAATTAAGGGTGTTGTCATCAATCACCAAAAAGGGTGAGATTGAAAACATCTAGGCCCCCTATTTTTTTTTTCTTAACTATGCTTTATATGGTTTTGGTGTTGATGATCAAGCAAAGAACTCTTGGTGGATTGAAGACTTTTATGACTAAAGGATAAAGACTAAGGACTCTTGTTTCTAGCTCTGGCTTGGGAGATGATTCAAGCCATGTAGTTAGGATAGTCATAGAATAGTCGTAGTATAAAGAGGGACTATGCACAAGTAAATACCTTGGTTCATAGGAAAAATCATTAATATTACTTGGAGTAAAGGTTACTTCATCTTTTTCCCTAAAAAACTTAGTACTACTCTCATTGAGTCAAAAACCCTTACACGCCAGATCAACTTTTTCAATCTTGTGCTGAGAATACTTCATTCAAAACTCATACCGAGCGTACACCATTCACGCCGAACCGACTTGGGATAAGTAAAATTTTCAGTCAGCGCACACTGTCTTCTATGCCGGACCAGGTTTTTCAGTCCAGCGCTGAGAACAAACTCAGTAGAGAATCAAACCGAGCGTGTGTCATTCATGCTGGACCATGTTTTCAATTGTACATCGGACCAAGTTTTTCGGTCCGGCGTAAACTTGATTCTCTCTGGAATATTGCATTGTCCGACGGACCAAAAACAGAAGATTTGCCTTCTACGTCGGACCGACTTTCTTAGTCTGGCACGAACGTCGTTTAGCTTTGTCTCACAATGGACAAGTTTTCACTGAAAGCATGTGCATGACGGACCGAGTATTTTCGGTCCGGCGTAAATGGGATTCTTAATCAAACTGGTCCGGTGTAAACATGATTTACACTACAATTGGCCCATCATGCTTTAATCATATTGAAAATCATATTGATCTGAGTCCGTGGCATATTAGTTTACATTATTTTATCATTTTGATATTGCCCAATGGCTAGTAAATGCCAGTAACGACTACATTCCTTTTGTGGGCTATATAAGGTGTGCCAGGACCTTCTTTTAGTAGGAATTTTGCATCTCTTTGACATTTTAGCATTCTTGAGCTCAAAAGCCATCAAAGAGACTGAATTCCACTCTTGATCAAAAATTGCAAAGTGATCTTGCTCCAAGCTTAGCCTAGTATTATTGAGCTAGTGAACCAAGAGATTGAACTTGTGGATAGTTTATTACTCTTGAAACTTTTTGTTCCTAGACGGCTTGGGAGTGATTTGGTGCAACCTGTCCAAAAGAGATTGTGGAAGGTCATCACTGATTGTGAGAGGTTTTAGGACTCACCTCACCGGAGTGGTGAAAGAGTCACCCCAGTGGATACCAAAGCTATTGTGAATAGTTATTGTTGTAGCTGTACTTCTGGAGAAGTGCTCTAACGGGGACGTAGGAGTAAATCTCTAAACCTCGAGGAAAATCATTGTGTTTCTTGTCTTTTACATTCTTTATTTACTCTACTATTCTGTTTACTTGCTTGCCTATCTCTGTTTGTTATGTTTTGTCAATGCACTAGCAGAGCTTAGATACTTTAGGCCTTATTTGTCAAAATTTTAGTTTACGCTTCCTCAAGCTTTGTGATTTCTGTCTTAAGGCTATTTAGAGCATTTTAGTGCTAAATTTTTGAGAAAGCCTATTCACCCCCTCTAGGCTAATCCTTGATCGTACAGCCGTGCCAGTCTGGTTCAACTTCAACGAGCCTAGACATGGCCCATTTTTTATTCGTATCTGTTTGATGCTCATGTCGGTTCAGACTCGGACCATTTGCACTGTTGTAACGAGAAAAAAGGAGCCAAAAATGCACAAACCTGAGATACTGGACATAAATATTAACGAAAAAACTAAATTTATTTATTCATTGAGTACAGATACATAGTTATTGGCTTGTTAAAAACCTTACGCCCTAAAATGGGGTTCCCTGGTAAGAAAAAAGCACAATAATAATATGCGTGTCTAATGTGGTGGTGTCAATGGCCATGTGAGGGAAGCGGGAAAAGGAACGTGCACAGCGTCGTGAGAACGTCAGTGGAGCGTCAACTTATTGGGTGCTCTAGGTGTGGGTGAGCATGTACTCTCAGTTTCCATTCTACACTTTTGGGCATCTCCATTGTCTCCCCTTTCTGTGCATGCAAAGACTGCAATGACACCAACTGCAGGGCGAGCCACAGCATGGTAGGGCCTACTTGTGTCGTGACATGCCTACTTTGGGCCTATCTAGCCTGTTTCATGCCATGCCATGCTTCGATCGTACCATGCATGCTGTGCCACGGGCTAGCCCAAAAAACCCGACCCAATGTCCAGATCTAATTAGGAATATGAAGTCATGGTCATTGTTTGAGAATTTTTGTTTAAGTAATATTTTTTTAAAAAAAATTTTACAGAAATAATATGCCAAAATGAATTATAACAAAAAAATACCCACATATCGATATTTGAAATATCGATAGGCTTTCTGTCGACATTTGAAATGTCGACAGAGAGTCTGTCAACATTTGAAATGTCGACAGAGAGTTTTTTGTCATTTCAATTAGCGACAGAAAGTTTGTTGGCAATGGTCAAACTCTTTGTTGCCATTTGAAATGGTGACAGAGAGCACACATTAGGCCTGACCGAACTTTGCTTGGCTAGAACTTCTTGCAGCAACCAACCGAGAGATGAAAGAGAGGCAGAAGAGAAGAAAGGAGATGGAAAAGAGTAGAGGAGGAAGAGAAGGAGAAGGGCAGGAGAAGAGAAGGAGAAGGGAAGGAAGGAGAGGGGAAGAAAATCTTCTTCTTTTTGCAGGTAATTCTTTTCTCAGGTTAATTATAATTCAAAAATATGATTTAGTGTCCATATGAAATAGATTTGTAATTAATTACATCTTTAGAGTAGCAATATTTGTTCAGATATACGACTTAGCGACTCGATTAATTATATTGTAAGTAATTAACTATGTAGAGTAGCAATAATTTTTTAGACACATGACTTAACGACTAGACTAATTAGGTTCATAAATAATTAGCTGTCTAAAGTACCAATAGTTGTTCAGATATACGATTTAATGACCAGATTAATTAGGTTGTAAGTAATTAGCTGTGTAAAGTAACAATAGTTATTTACATACATACATAACTTAGTGACCAGATTAATTAGGTTTATAAGTAATTAGCTGTGTAGATCGGATTTGATATACAAAATTGTGAAAAGTATGCGTGGTAATATGTAGCTAAAAAAATAAATTTATGTATGTCTGCAGCAGTGTAGCGTTATTGATAGAGTTGATAACATTACATTATGCACGTAATAAGAATTTGATAAAATGCTTGATAGGTATGGATGAATGAGTAAAATTTAAAATACATTACAGAGAAGGAGTTTCACACATGGGTGCACAAGGGGTGGAGCTAAGTCATTTTTCAAGTGTGGTGGCTAGTCTGCCATGTGTAGGGAGGTTCATAGGGCATGATTACCATATGTGTAGGGAGCTAAGTCATCGTTCTCGTTGGACCATGATTTGCATGATCTAAAGTTGCACGGGGTAGGGTGTCTGTAACACCCCAAAATTTTGCTTTTCTTAAATTCATGTGTGATTTGGCACTTTGGTGAATTTTTGGAATTTTCTGGAATTTATTTGGATTTATTTGGAATTTATTTGAATTTATTCCATTTTGAAATAATTAAAGAATTAAACTTTGCAAATAAAATTTTGTTGGAAATATTTTATTTGAGTCCAAAATGATCCAAAATATTTTCCAGAATTTTTCTGAAATTTTTCTGAGTCTTTTGCTATTTTTAATGAATTAAATGAATTACTGGGAATTATTTTAATTATTAAATCGCTGGAAATTCGAGTTGGGTCAAGTACTATTCATCCGATCGAAGTCGAACCGAGTCGGACTCGAGTCCGACCGAGCCACGTGACTTGATCGAACCACGTCAAACCCTAATGTTGTGGGACCGTTGGATCAAGATCCAACGGTCGAGATTTCACCGTCACGGTTCGAGCCGCGTCAGGACCGAACCCGATTACGCCAGCGATCGTGGCCGTTGATCGTGCCACGTGTCTGACCCTCCGTCATCGTCTTCGTCGAATCCGAAGCCGGAGAGCGCCGCCAGCGTAGCCGCCGCGTCCGATTAGGTTTCCATTTTGTGCGCGCATGCCGAGGCCATTTAAGGCGTGGATCATCGCCTGAGGACCGCCGTTTGTGTGCGCACCTTTTCCCTCAAGTCTCCGATCCTGAGGCGCCGCCGGCTAGTCGCAATCGCTCGCCGTAGTTGGATCACTCCTCCGCCATGATTGTGCCTTTTCCGCCGTCGGCAATGACCCTCGCCGCGCTGAGCCTGGATTCGAGACCCCAGGTCAAGGCGCATCGGATTTGACCACGCGCCGCGGATCTGCCGAGGCGCCGTCCGTGTGTCGCCGTCCTCATGTCCGCCAGATCCGTCGACCCGGCCGCCCGCGATCCCGCGAAGCTCCGTCGGCCGTCCGATCCCGATCGCCGCGCCACGAGGTGAGGCCACATAGCCCTTTCATCGCTCCAACCCCAGATCTCGTATCACCCGTTGGATCTAGATAAATGCGGTCCAGGTTAGATCACGTGTTATAGATTGGATCCTTTAGCGGCCGTTAGATCTTAATCCTAGGGCCGAGATTGTGCCACGTGGCTCACCGAACCAAGACTGCGGCGCCCAAGACGTGAGCCGCCGACATACGGGCCCGCATGTCGCTGACCGTGCGCTATGGACCGGATCCACCGTGGACCCGTGCCGCGTGGACCCGATCCATGGGCCGGACACGTGGCGGCAAAGACTGAGTGGTGCCACGTGTCATCTTGGCGCCGACATGACGTCATCACGGGATCCATTCGGTGATGACGTCAGCCGACCAATCACAGGATGACACGTGTCCTCGCTGACGCAATAATTAATTTCTGAAAAAGAAAATGATTTATTAATTCGGAATAATGATTTCAGATTTTGTTTCAAACTTCAAACGCTTATAACTTTTGCGTTTCAACTCCGATTTGAGTGATTCAAATTTCTAAATTTGTATAAAATTGATATCTACCTAAATATGAATTTTATTTAATTTTTGGACTAAATTTTTTCTCTATAAAATTATTTAATTGATTATTTAAACTTTAAATAATCGTAACTTTTGTGTTTTATCTCCAAATTTGACGATTTCAGTTTCTAAAAATTCATAAAATTGTGTTCTCTCTGTTTATGGATTTTATTTGGATGTTTGGATACTTTTTGCCTATTGTTTATTGGTGTATTTGCTATTTGCACGCTTTACGAGTAGACGTTGAAGTGCCGGAAGGATTCGAAGGAGAAGTATTGACTCAAGATCCAACTCAAGACCAAGAGCAAGTACTTTTTGAAGGCAAGTTGTGCTTTGACCATGTTGATCCTATTTTGAAATCTATTTTGATTTAACCTATTGCATGCTAGTTCAATTAGAAAATACTTTATTTAAATATGGGGAATTAGATAAATACCAATTTGCTGTATGACACCTTGATTACTTATTTATGTGCCATGACCCCTTGTCACCCTAGTTGTGGTTTACTAGTTGGACATTATTAAATTGCCAACATGGGAAATTAGATCGTGGTAGTATACTGCTTAGACCTGCTACGTGCTCATGACATGATTTTGGACAATCAAATGTTAATATTGACTTAATGATATATTGAACCTGTTTTGGAAAGGTATCATGTGATGTTGATGGCACGTGGTGCATGGTAATCAACTGGGGTTTGATAAATAGTTTTTCGACCGGGGCATGTGGTAAGAATAATCAGGTGGGCCAGTTGTGGCATTGGGGATGTTGATTTGGTTCTTCGGGTAGTCTTGCCCTGGTCACCCTAAGGACTTCACCTTGCAAGCCTTTGAACTGGGTCTAACGTGCAACCACATGTCTGTAATGGGACGGACCTAGTTGACTAAGTTACTAATAACGTACCTGTGGGACCTCAGGAGGTCAACTACACCCTTTGTGTAAGTTGTATGGGGGAGCGTACCGGGGCTGAGGCCAGGTACCCATCTAACGGTTGATTGGCCTAAACTTCGCCTTAGCTAAGGGAAGGGTTAGCGAGCAATAACCGGGGAGGACCACTTGTATTGTTAGAAGTTTCCGAAAGACTTTGTTACGGGAACTCGCCTTTGTGGTGTTTGACTGTATCTTGTGGGTAAAGTGCATAACCTCTGCAGAGTGTAGAATCTATTCGAATAGCCGTGTCCGCGGTATTGGACATCGCTCGGGAATTACAGTCAAGGGTTAGATTTTCTCAAAAATAACTGGGATTTGAAAGGTTGGGTTGGATTAATAATGATGTTGATGGAAATGTGGATTAGGATAGGAAAGATGTTTACTAAACTTCTTGAAAAGTTATCTATGCTTTACTTATTTCTACTGCTTTCGAATCTATTTATGATACTTGTTAAATGTTGTTTTCTGCAAATATACCTTGAGCTATTCCTTTGTACCAAGCCATGCATATAGTATATTAGCCTGCATTCTGTGCATGACTTGCTGAGTACCAAGTACTCACCCTTGCCACAATACAACACCAGTTGAAGAGGAGACTACACCAGCTTTGGAGGAGGAGCTCCAAGAGGAACCGTCTACATAGGGAGCGAGCCCAGTCAGTTGCCTGTGGTATACTGGATGGCGCCACGAAGTTATTTGATTTTCCGCTGCTACTATTTCTCTCTTAATAAGTTTCGCCCTGTGAGGCGTACATTTGTAACTTGACCTTAAGGTCGAGTAACCAGTTTGACTATTTAAATAAAGTACTTTATTAGTATCGAGAGGTATGATTGTGATATTTACCGATGTTAAGACTGTGTGCACTAGCGCATTCCTAGACTAGTGCTGAATACACAGAGGGTCCGGATTTGCAAATTCGGGGTCCCGACAGAGGTGGTATCAGAGCCATACTGACCGTAGGCTCAACCCTAGCTAGAATGGTCGTAGTGAGGATAAAACCTATTTTCTAAAGCTAAAAGTTTGTCAAGACAAGAAATGACATCTCGACTCATCCCCTTCTCTCTTTCCTTGTCTCTTGCTGAATTTTTCCTTACCTTGTCACGATTTAAAAATTTCGAGTTCTTACGTGAGCACTCTGGTGACAGATGGAGGGAGAGTTCAACTACGTCGACCTAGAGGTTGGTCACGCCGCAGAACTTTGGCGTATGCTACAGACTCTCGGAGATTTTGAAAAGCCGCAATACCAAGTGGAAGTGATCAGACAAGCAGGATTGATCAAGGCTTGTGACGTGAAGATTGAGGTACCTGCTAGGAAGAAGGGCCCAGGCAATCGCCCGATACAACACCTTGACCGCCAGGAGGTCTACAATGCAGATGGGTATCCAAGAAGTATCACGACGAGCAATGCGGCACATTACCCGTATCTACGCCAGAGAGTTAGAGAGCACGGTGTTCCGTTATCACCACAAGCAGCGATAACCTTCTTGACCCAAGGCGATTCGTGATGAGGATGCCATGGTTACACAGCTTGGCACGACTTGTTGTCGCCAGGAGGATGTACTCGATGATACAAGCAAGGAGCTCTGAAGGCCCGCAAGGAGATCACAGAGAGAAG
This sequence comes from Rhipidocladum racemiflorum, assembly GCA_036346355.1. Lineage (NCBI taxonomy): Eukaryota > Viridiplantae > Streptophyta > Magnoliopsida > Poales > Poaceae > Rhipidocladum > Rhipidocladum racemiflorum. The sequence continues at coordinate 54,704,170 of CM070572.1, read as the reverse complement.
AACAGATGGCGGGAAGCTCAGAGTATGTGTCACACCTTCTCGCGAAGGATTGACGAGTTGGAGATGGCTTTGTACGGACCAGAACCGTGAGCCAAGATTTGAGCTACACGAGCCAGATCCTGAGGAGTCGATCTCGATGAGGACATCGCTTCTTCGACTACCACAGATGACACAGTTGCTGGACATGGCAATCGTTTCGCGCCTATGCCGCAGCATCCGTACCCAGGCCGTGGAGGTTTTCTCGATGAGTGAGCGTAGGTTCTATAGTGAGACTCCTTCGCCGAGTCGCGTCATAGAATAAAGAGTCACTTTAGGCGATAGACTCCAGTGTTAGATCGATTTGGATTTTCATTGCTTGCTGAGTGTGCAGTATGTGTTGCAAGGCCCCTAGGCATTGTAAGCAACCATACCAAGTTACTATTGATTAAAATAATAAAGTTAGACCTTAAAGTTACACCTTTCGCCCCGCATAAGTTCCATATTACTTGTCTATTCTTGTTTCCCTCTCATCTCTAAAACCTAGAATAAATCGACAGATGGTGAACACCCGCGGAAACTTTGGAAGCAATGGAAGTGGTTCTCGCCCAGCAGAAAACCCCAATGAGGGAGCACCAGTTTTGTTTGTCAAGAAGAAGGACGGGAGTTTCAGGATGTGCATTGACTACCGAGCACTCAATGAAGTCACCGTGAAGAATAAGTACCCGTTACCCAGGATTGATGATTTGTTTGATCAGCTGAGAGGAGCCGGAGTTTTCTCCAAGATTGACCTAAGATCGGGATACCATCAGTTGAAGATCCAATCAGAGGATATTCCAAAGACAGCATTCTCGTCAAGATATGGACATTACGAGTTTACAGTTATGTCCTTTGGACTGATTTAATGCGCCAAAGATATTTCATGAATATGATGAATAAGGTGTTCATGGAGTATTTGGACAAGTTTGTTGTCGTGTTCATAGATGATATCCTAATCTACTCCAAGACAGAGGATGAACATGCCGAACACTTGAGGCGAGTTTTGGAAAAGCTGAGGGAACAGCAACTCTTCGCCAAGTTCAGTAAGTGTGATTTTTGGAAGGACAAGGTAGAGTTTCTTGGACATGTAATGACCACAGAAGGAGTCGCCGTAGATCCAAGCAAAGTAGAAGCTGTGTTACATTGGGAGCAGCCGAAGACTGTGACCCAGATCCGGAGTTTCCTTGGAATGGCAGGATACTACCGCCGTTTTATTGAAGGCTTTTCGACAATTGCGAAACCTCTTACGCAATTGCTGAAAAAGGAGAAGTTTGCATGGACACCAGAATGTGAGGAAGGATTTCAGGAGCTGAAGAAGCAATTAACATCAGCGCCGGTGTTAGTTCTACCGGATGTTAATCAAAGCTTTGATATTTATTGTGACGCATCGCGCCAAGGACTTGGATGTGTGCTGATGCAGAATGGAAAGGTCGTCGCTTATGCATCAAGGCAGTTGAGGCCGCATGAGGAAAATTATCCGACGCATGACCTAGAGTTAGCTGCCGTAGTGCATGCCTTGAAGATATGGCGTCACTATCTGATCGGGAACAGATGTGAAGTGTATACGGATCATAAGAGCCTTAAATACATATTCACCCAGTCGGATCTGAACATGAGGCAAAGGAGATGGTTAGAGTTGATCAAGGACTACAATGTTGGAATCCATTACCATCCCGGGAAGGCCAACGTAGTTGCCGATGCCTTGAGTCGGAAAAGCCATACCGTGAGTATGTTGCTAGCCACAAGTCAGGATGAGTTATGTGAGGATTTTCAGAGAATGAAGATTGAGGTGGTACCTAGCGGATTCTTGGCCGCATTGGAAGTGAAGCCTACCCTAGAGGACCAGATCCGAGAAGGATGAAGGATGATGACAAGATCCGCAGGATTAAGTCCATCAAGGAGGAAGGCAAGGCAGAGGACTTCAAGTTGGATGAGCAAGGCACGTTATGGATGAAGGATCGGATTTGTGTGCCCAACAAGAAGGAATTAAAGCAAGCGATTTTGGAAGAAGCCCATGACTCCAAGTATTCAATTCACCCAGAAGTGCCAAGATGTATCGAGATTTGAAGGAAAGATTCGTGGCCGAGCATGAAGCGTGAAGTTGCCGAGCATGTTGCATTGTGCGGCGTATGCCGAGAGTCAAGGCAATGCATCGAGACCAGCGAGATTGCTACATTGAAAATACCTAAGTGGAAGTGGGAGGAAATCGGAATGGATTTCATTACCGGTTTGCCTAAGACTCAAGGAGGTTATGACTCCATATGGGTTATAGTGGATCGCTTGACCAAAGTAGCCCATTTTATTCCCGTGAAGACCACTTACTCGGGAGATAAGTTAGCAGAGTTGTACATGATCAGGATCGTCTGTTTGCACGGAGTGCCAAAGAGGATTGTATCGCATGCAGGTACCCAATTTACCTCAAGGTTACGGAATAAGTTGCATGAGGCCATGGGAACCCGTTTGAACTTTAGTACGACTTATCATCCACAGGACGGATGGGCCAGGCCGAAAGAATCAATCAGATTCGGAGGATATGTTAAGAGCTTGTGCATTGGCTTATGCTACCTCTTGGGATAAGAGTTTGCCGTATGCCGAGTTTAGTTACAACAATAGTTACCAAGCTAGTTTCTGAGATGTCACCTTTTGAGGCCTTTGTATGGTCGACCACTGTCGGACGCCATTGAATTGGAATGAGACCGGCGAGCCGTGTCTTCGGGCCTGATATTTTTCAAGAAGTCAAGAGCGGATTGCCGTGATTAGGAAAGGTTGAAGATAGCCCAATCACGACGGAAGAGTTATCTTGACAACCGTCGCCGAGACTTGAGTTTTGAACCGTAAGACTTTGTATACCTCAGAGTTACGCCTCTCAGGGGAGTTAAGAGGTTCCATGCCAAAGGGAAACTTGCACCCCGTTATGTTGGACCATTTAAGATTTTGAGTCGCAGAGGCGAAGTTGCTTATCAGCTGGAGTTGCCGCAGTCGTTAGCAGGAGTGCATGACGTATTCCATGTGTCCCAGTTGAAGAAGTGTCTCCGAGTACCTGAGGAACAGACACTGCTAGAGTCAATTGAGTTGCAGGAAGATTTGACTTACAAGGAGCATCCCGTAAAGATTTTGGACACTATGGATCGAGAGACTAGAAATAAGTCAACCCGTTTCTGTAGAGTTCAGTGGAGCAATCATGAAGAAAGCGAAGCGACTTGGGAGCGTGAAGAGGATTTGAAGAAAGAGTTTCCAAGCCTATTCTGTAGTGAGCCCTGAATCTCGGGGACGAGATTCTATTAAGGGGGGGAGGTTTGTAACACCCCAAAATTTTGCTTTTCTTAAATTCATGTGTGATTTGGCACTTTGGTGAATTTTTGGAATTTTCTGGAATTTATTTGGATTTATTTGGAATTTATTTGAATTTATTCCATTTTGAAATAATTAAAGAATTAAACTTTGCAAATAAAATTTTGTTGGAAATATTTTATTTGAGTCCAAAATGATACAAAATATTTTCCAGAATTTTTCTGGAATTTTTCTGAGTCTTTTGCTATTTTTAATGAATTAAATGAATTACTGGGAATTATTTTAATTATTAAATCGCTGGACATTCGAGTTGGGTCAAGTACTATTCATCCGACCCGAGTCGGATCCCGAGTCGGACTAGAGTCCAATTGAGCCACGTGACTTGATCGAACCACGCCCAAACCCTAATTGTTGTGGACCGTTGGATCAAGATCCAACGGTCGAGGATTTCACCGTCATCGGTTCGAGCCGCGTCCGACCGAACCCGGTTACGCCCGCGCGATCGTGGCCGTTGATCGTGCCACGTGTACGGCCCTCCGTCATCGTCTTCGTCCGAATCCGAGCCGGAGAGCGCCGCCGCGTAGCCGCCTCGTCCGATTAGGTTTCCGTTTTGTGCGCGCATGCCGAGGCCATTTAAGGCGTGGATCATCGCCCGAGGACTGCCGTTTGTGTGCGCACCTTTTCCCTCAAGTCTCCGATCCCGAGGCGCCGCCGGCTAGTCGCAATCGCTCGCCGTAGTTGGATCATTCCTCTGCCGCGGTTATTGCCTTTTTCCGCCGTCGACAGCAGCCCTCCGCCGCGCCTGAGCCCGGATTCGAGACCCCCAGGTCAAGGCGCATCGGATTGGACCACGCACTTCGCCGGATCTGCCCCGAAGCGCCGTCCCGTGTGTCGCCGTCCTCATGTCCGGCCAGATCCCGTCGACCAGCGCCGCCGCGATCCCGCGAGCTCCGTCAGCCGTCCGATCCCGATCGCACGCACGAGGTGAGGCCACGTAGCCCTTTACTGTTCCAACCCCAGATCTCGTATCACCCGTTGGATCTAGATCGTGCGGTCCAGGTTAGATCACGTGTTATAGATTGGATCCTTTAGCGGTAGTTAGATCTTGATCCTAGGGCCGAGATTGTGCCACGTGGCTCACCGAACCGCACCGCACGCCCAAGACGTGAGCCGCTGACATACGGGGCCCGCATGTCAGTGACCGTGCGCTATGGACCGGATCCACCGTGGACCCGTGCCGCCCGTGGACCCAGTCCATGGACCGGACACGTGGCAGCACCTGAGTGGAGCCACGTGTCATGCTGACGTCAGCATGACGTCATCACGGGATCCGTTCGGTGATGACGTCAGCCGACCAATCACAGGATGACACGTGTCCTCGCTGACGTAATAATTAATTTCTGAAAAAGAAAATGATTTATTAATTCGGAATAATGATTTCAGATTTTGTTTCAAACTTCAAACGCTTATAACTTTTGCGTTTCAACTCCGATTTGAGTGATTCAAATTTCTAAATTTGTATAAAATTGAGATCTTCCTAAATATGAATTTTATTTAATGTTTGGACTAAAGTTTTTCTCTGTAAAATTATTTAATTGATTATTTAAACTTTAAATAATCGTAACTTTTGTGTTTTAACTCCAAATTTGACGATTTCAGTTTCTAAAAATTCATAAAATTGTGTTCTCTCTGTTTATGGATTTTATTTGGATGTTTGGATACTTTTTGCCTATTGTTTATTGGTGTATTTGCTATTTGCACGCTTTACGAGTAGACGTTGAAGTGCCGGAAGGATTCGAAGGAGAAGTATTGACTCAGGATCCAACTCAAGACCAAGAGCAAGTACTTTTTGAAGGCAAGTTGTGCTTTGACCATGTTGATCCTATTTTGAAATCTATTTTGATTTAACCTATTGCATGCTAGTTCAAATAGAAAATAATTTATTTAAATATGGGGAATTAGATAAATACCAATTTGCTGTATGACACCTTGATTACTTAAATATGTGCCATGACCCCTTGTCACCCTAGTTGTGGTTTACTAGTTGGACATTATTAAATTGCCAACATGGGAAATTAGATCGTTGTCGTATCTTTGCTTAGACACCTTTCGTGCTCATGACATGATTTTGGACAATCAAATGTTAATATTGACTTAATGATATATTGAACCTGTTTTGGAAAGGTATCATGTGATGTTGATGGCACGTGGTGCATGGTAATCAACCGGGGTTTGATAAATAGTTTTTCGGCCAGGGCATGTGGTAAGAATAATCAGGTGGGCCGGTGTGGCATTGGGGATGTTGATTTGGTTCTTCTGTAGTCTTGCCCTGGTCACCCTAAGGACTTCACCTTGCAAGCCTTTGAACTGGTCTAACGTGCAACCACATGTCCTGTAATGGGACGGACCTAGTTGACTAAGTTGCTAATAACGCACTGTGGGACCTCGGGAGGTCAACTACACCCTTTGTGTAAGTTGTACGGGGAGCGTCATCGGGCCGAGGCCAGTACCCATCTAACGGTTGATTGGCCTAAACTTCGCCTTAGCTAAGGGAAGGGTTAGCGTGCAATAACCGGGGAGGACCACTTGTATTGTTAGAAGTTTCCGAAAGACTTTGTTACGGGAACTCGCCTTTGTGGTGTTTGACTGTATCTTGTGGGTAAAGTGCATAACCTCTGCAGAGTGTAGAATCTATTCGAATAGCCGTGTCCGCGTTATTGGACATCGCTCGGGAATTACAGTCAAGGGTTAGATTTTCTCAAAAATAACTGGGATTTGAAAGGTTGGGTTGGATTAATAATGATGTTGATGGAAATGTGGATTAGGATGGGAAAGATGTTTACTAAACTTCTTGAAAAGTTATCTATGCTTTATTTATTTCTACTGCTTTCGAATCTATTTATGATACTTGTTAAATGCTGTTTTCTGCAAATATACCTTGAGCTATTCCTTTGTACCAAGCCATGCATATAGTATATTAGCCTGCATTCTGTGCATGACTTGCTGAGTACCGAGTACTCACCCTTGCCACAATACAACACCAGTTGAAGAGGAGACTACACCAGCTTTGGAGGAGGAGCTCCAAGAGGAACCGTCTACATAGGGAGCGAGCCCAGTCAGTTGCCTGTGGTATACTGGATGGTGCCACGAAGTTATTTGATTTTCCGCTGCTACTATTTCTCTCTTAATAAGTTTCGCCCTGTGAGGCGTACATTTGTAACTTGACCTTAAGGTCGAGTAACCAGTTTGACTATTTAAATAAAGTATTTTATTAGTATCGAGAGGTATGATTGTGATATTTACCGATGTTAAGACTGTGTGCACTAGCGCGTTCCTGGACTAGTGCTGAATACACAGAGGGTCTGGATTTGCAAATTCGGGGTCCCGACAGTGTCGGAGATGGGATTGCACGTACTGGGAGTTAGTGGAACTGAAGGGACCAATTCGTGGAGATCGTATGTAATACTGGCGAATACGAAAGGATGGCCATTAGTGTTGTTGGCGCAAGCATTTCAAAAAGTCCATGCTGGCCATGTGACATAGGAGGAAACTGTTGGTGATGAACTAGAGGAAGTTAGGGGAGTGCAACCAAAGTGTAGAATGCTTAGTGAGGCATGATGTTAGTTCGGGTTAGGAGGCAGTGCAAGGCGAGGAAATAGATGTTCCAATGCTGGATGTTCATGAACCAATGGGTGTGGTATATAAGGGAGAACATATTAAATTATTGGTAAAAGCAATGGAGGCAAAGAACCGTGACTATGAGGCTTTAGGTAATGATGAAGATCATGAAGAGCCTTTCCCTGCGGAGTGGGACAAGTGTCAGTTTGATAGGCTGGTGTTCAATGAGGGTGAAGATGTCACATGGGAGTACAGTCAAAATGAGCTGCGACAAGGAGCAATTTACAAGACTAAGTGTGAGGTGCAGGAAGCAGTGACAGCATGGGCAGTGTCACTACGGAGAACCTTTAATATTGTGAAGTTAGATCAGTGGGTATATGATGTAAAATGCTAGATGGAGAGTTGCCCATGGCGTTTCCATGCGTACCGCCCTAAGTGGGACACCATTTAGAAGTGTTCTATAGTCGTCCCACACATATGCGTGCTGACAGAGTCTACGTAATCACACAGAAACATATCTTCAGGCTTTGTTGTGAATGCAATATACGGGGAGATTATGGAAAACCTACATATAGAGCCACGTGCTATCATTCTTGCAATAGAGCAGAGCCTCTAGTACAGCATAAGCTACGTGAAGGCATGGAGAGTAAAACAAAAGGCATTAAAAGCAATGTTTAGTACGTACGAAGACTCATATCAGAACTTGCTAGGTCTACTTAAGGTGATAAAGGAAAGGAATGCTCGGACTTACATCAATATTTGTGAGCAGCCTTCGCAGCTCTTCCCTGGGAAGATGGTACTCAAGCGGGCATTCTTTACTTTCGATGCATGCATCAATGCATTTAGACATTGTTGTCTGTTGTTATGCATGGACAGAATATTTCTGTCTGGAAACTACAAAGGCCAAATATTAACCGCCATAGGAGTAAATGGCAACAATCAAGTTCTTCCTGTAGCGCTCGCATTCGTGGAGGGTGAGAAAACTAATAGCTGACTCTGGTTTCTCAAGAACGTGAAAGCTGACGTCGTGGATCAGCGGTCTGGAGTGTATGTTGACAGAAAGTCTATCGATATTTTAAATATCAACAGGTGGGTATTTGTGAGACCTCGGACGGCTATCCGGAATCTCCTGTGTATTTCTGTACTAGTCCCAGATTCTATTAAGGGGGGAGGTTTGTAACACCCCAAATTTTTGCTTTTCTTAAATTTATGTGTGATTTGGCACTTTGGTGAATTTTTGGAATTTTCTGGAATTTATTTGGATTTATTTGGAATTTATTTGAATTTATTCCATTTTAAAATAATTAAAGAATTTAACTTTGCAAATAAAATTTTGTTGGAAATATTTTATTTGAGTCCCAAATACCCTAAAATATTTTCCAAAATTTTTTTGGAATTTTTCTGAGTCTTTTGCTATTTTTAATGAATTAAATGAATTACTGCGAATTATTTTTAAATATTAAATCGCTGGAAAATCGAGTCGGGTCAAATCGTTCATCCGATCGACCGAAGTCCGAGTCAGACTCGAGTCCGACCCGAGCCACGTGACTCGACCGAACCCGGTTCTAACCCTAATCGATCCGACCGTTCGATCGAGATCCAACGGTCCGAATCAAGCCGCACCGATCCGATCGGATCCGATCCAGACCCGTTCACGCCGTGCGATCCCAGCCGTTGATCCGGACACGTGGACGGTCGTGCGTCGTCGTCTTCGTCCGAATCACCGCCGGACTCCACCGCCGTGTGGGACTAGGGCTCCGTCTCGTGCGCGCATGCCGAGGGCATTTAAGTACCGGGTGGTACCCCGAGGACCGCCGTGACCCCGCGCACTTTTTGCCCTAACCCACCGAGCTCTAGCCGCCGTAGGTTCGCCGGAATCGCTCACCGTAGTTGCGTGAAGCGCTGCCACGGTTTTTGTCTCGCCTCGCCGCCGTCCGCCGTCCTCCGCCGCATCCGAGCCCAGCCCCGAGTTCCCCAGGCCAAGGCGCACCCGTAGGCACAATCCATCTCGCCGGAGTAGCCCGCAAACGCCGACGGGTTCGTTGCTGTCTTCGCGTCCGGTGAGACAGCGCCGCCGCACCGCCATCGTTGCCCTCGAGCTCTCACCGCCGTCCGATCAAGATCCGGAGGTCCAGACGCGTCCACGTCATCCCGCCGGTGAGATCCCGTCCAAAATCTCAGATCCAATCTCGACCGTTGGATCTAGATCCAACGGTCCAGATCAAACGCGTTAACCCAAACGCGTGAGTCCAGATCTAATCTGGGCCGTCGATTTTCAAATCAACGGCCGAGATTGCGCCACGCGGTCGTGAAGCTCGACCGCCAGCGGTCAGCGCACCCGCGCGTGACGCCGACACGCCGCCCACGCGGTCGGCCGACGCGTGACCAAACCGCACCATGACGCCACGCCGACGCCATGGCGGGCCCGCACGCCGCCACCCTGTGCGGTGACGCCACCCATGACGCCACCACGGGTCCCACCTCGCCATCATGGGCCGAGCCTCGCCGACGCCAAAGAATGACGCTACTCGAGTGGTCCCACCCGCCGGGCTCACGTGGCCGTGGGACCGGGTCCACGGAGACCCGGCGTGGACCGAGTCCATGGACCGGCTGACGTCAGCCGCCCAATCAGAGGCTGCCACGTGTCCAGGCTGACGCAATAATTTATTTCCGAAAAAAAAATGATTTATTAATTCGAAATAATGATTTCAGATTTTGTTTCAAACTTCAAACGCTTATAACTTTTGCGTTTCAACTCCGATTTGAGTGATTCAAATTTCTAAATTTGTATAAAATTGAGATCTACCTAATTATGAATTTTATTTAATTTTTGGACTAAAGTTTTCCTCTGTAATATTATTTAATTGATTATTTAAACTTCAAAATGCTATAACTTTTGCATTTTAACTCCAAATTTGACGATTCTAGTTTCAAAAAATTCATAAAATTATGTTTTCTCTGTTTATGGATTTTATTGGGATGTTTGGACACTTTTTGCCTATTGTTTATTCGTGTATTGCTATTTGCACGCTTTACGAGTAGACGTTGAAGTGCCGGAAGGATTCTAAGGAGAAGTATTGACTCAGGATCCAACTCAAGACCAAGAACAAGTACTTTTTGAAGGCAAGTTGTGCTTTGACCATGTTGATCCTATTTTGAAATCTATTTTGATTTAACCTATTGCATGCTAGTTCAATTAGAAAATACTTTATTTAAATATGGGAATTAGATAAATGCCAAATTGCTGTATGACACCTTGATTACTTAAGTATGTGCCATGACCCTTGTCACCCTAGTTGTGGATTACTAGTTGGACATTATTAAATTGCCAACATGGGAAATTAGATCGTGGTAGTATACTGCTTAGACCTGCTACGTGCTCATGACATGATTTTGGACAATCAAATGTTAATATTGACTTAATGATATATTGAACCTGTTTTGGAAAGGTATCATGTGATGTTGATGGCACGTGGTGCATGGTAATCAACTGGGGTTTGATAAATAGTTTTTCGACCGGGGCATGTGGTAAGAATAATCAGGTGGGCCAGTTGTGGCATTGGGGATGTTGATTTGGTTCTTCGGGTAGTCTTGCCCTGGTCACCCTAAGGACTTCACCTTGCAAGCCTTTGAACTGGGTCTAACATGCAACCACATGTCTGTAATGGGACGGACCTAGTTGACTAAGTTACTAATAACGTACCTGTGGGACCTCAGGAGGTCAACTACACCCTTTGTGTAAGTTGTACGGGGGAGCGTACCGGGGCTGAGGCCAGGTACCCATCTAACGGTTGATTGGCCTAAACTTCGCCTTAGCTAAGGGAAGGGTTAGCGAGCAATAACCAGGGAGGACCACTTGTATTGTTAGAAGTTTCCGAAAAACTTTGTTACGGGAACTCGCCTTTGTGGTGTTTGACTGTATCTTGTGGGTAAAGTGCATAACCTCTGCAGAGTGTAGAATCTATTCGAATAGCCGTGTCCGCGGTATTGGACATCGCTCGGGAATTACAGTCAAGGGTTAGATTTTCTCAAAAATAACTTGGATCTGAAAGGTTGGGTTGGATTAATAATGATGTTGATGGAAATGTGGATTAGGATGGGAAAGATGTTTATTAAACTCCTTGAAAAGTTAATTATGCTACACTTGTTTCTACTGCTTTCGAATCTACTTATGCTACTTGTCAATTGCTGTTTTACTGCAAATATACCTTGAGCTATTCCTTTGTATCAAGCCATGCATATAGTCTATTAGCCTGCATTCTGTGCATGACTTGCTGAGTACCAAGTACTCACCCTTGCCACAATACCACACCAGTTGAAGAGGAGACTACACCAGCTTTGGAGGAGGAGCTCCACGAGGAACCGTCTACTTAGGGAGCGAGCCCAGTCAGTTGCCTGTGGTATACTGGATGGCGCCACGAAGTTATCTTATTTTCCGCTGCTATTATTTCTCTCTTAAATAAGTTTCGCCCTGCGAGGCGTACATTTGTAACTTGACCATAAGGTCGAGTAACCAGTTTGACTATTTAATTAAAGTACTTTACTAGTATCGAGTGGTATGATTGTGATATTTACCGATGTTAAGACTGTGTGCACTAGCGCGTTCCTGGACTAGTGCTGAATACACAGAGGGTCCGGATTTGCAAATTCGGGTCCCGACAGAGGTGGTATCAGAGCCATACTGACCGTAGGCTCAACCCTAGCTAGAATGGTCGTAGAGAGGTTAAAACCTATTTTCTAAAAGCTAAAAGGTTGTCAAGATAAGAAATGATATCTCGACTTACCCCCTTCTCTCTTTTCTTGTCTCTTGCTGAATTTTTCCTTAGCTTGTCACGATTTAAAAATTTCGAGTTCTTACGTGAGCACTCTTGTGACAGATGGAGGGAGAGTTCAACTACGTCGATCTGGAGGTTGGTCACGCCGCGGAACTTTGGCGTATGCTCTGAGACTCGGAGACTTTGAGAAGCCACAATACCAAGTGGAAGTGATCAGACAAGCAGGATTGATCAAGGCTTGCGACGTGAAGATTGTGGTGCCTGCTAGGAAGAAAGGCCCAGGCAATCGCCCGATACACTGCACTGCCAGGAGTTCTACAATGCAGATGGGTATCCAAGAAGTATCACGACGAGCAATGCGGCACATTACCCGTATCTACACCAGAGAGTTGGAGAGCACGGTGTTCCGTTATCATCCGCGCAGCAATAACCTTCTTGACCCAAAGGCGATTCAGGATGAGGATGCCATGGTCACACAGTTGTTACGACTTGTTGTCGCCCAGGAGGATGTACTCGATGATACAAGCAAAGAGCTACAAAAGGCCCGCAAGGAGATCACGACAGAGAAGAACAGATGGCGGGAAGCTCAAGAGTATGTGTCACACCTTCTGCGAAGGATTGACGAGTTGGAGATGGCTTTGTATGCGGACCGTAACTGAGCCAAGATTGAAAGCTACACGAGCCAGATCCGGAGGAGTCGGATCTCGATGAGGACACCGCTTCTTCGACTACCACAGATGACACGATTCTTTGGACATGGCAATCGTTTCGCGCCTATGCCGCAAAGATCCGCACTCCAGGCCGTGGAGGTTTTCTCGATGAGTGAGCGTAGGTTTTATAGAGAGACTCCTTCGCCGAGTCGCGTCTTAGAATAAAGAGTCACCCTTTAGGCGTTAGACTCCAGTGTTAGTTCGATTTGGAATTTCATTGTTTGCTGAGTGTGCAGTATGTGTTGCAAGGCCCTTAGGCGTTGTAAGCAACCATACCAAGTTACTATTGATTAAAATAATAAAGTTAGACCTTAAAGTTACACCTTTCGCCCCGCATAAGTTCCATATTACTTGTCTATTCTTGTTTCCCTCTCATCTCTAAAACCTAGAGCAAATCGACAGATGGTGAACACCATGAAACCTTGGAGGCAATGGAAGTGGTTCTCGCCCAGTAAAACCCCAAAGATGGAGCACCAAAGACCGCCATCGACATGCAGAATTTTGGAGCATTTCTTGCTTTGCTCGGACTCGATTGATGCATGCTATGATGCAACAGATGCAACACGTCACTGCTCAGGCCACTGCTAATCAAGTTAATCAGGGACAACGCCAGAATACCAGACTGTCAGAGTTCATGAGGACTCATCCACCCACTTTTTCTGGGAATGCCAATCCGTTGGAGACTGATGATTGGTTAAGGTCAATTGAGAGGAAGCTACACATCGCTCAATGCATGGGAAATGAGAAGGTACTCTACGCTTCTCATCAGTTGGAAGGGACAGCCGAATGGTGGGAGAACTGTGCCACGCAAGAGAACCCTCAAGAGATCACTTGGGAGGAGTTCACGATTGCGTTTAAATCGATATCACGTGCTGAAGGAATCATGGATCTTAAGAAGGAGGAGTTCAGAGCATCAAGCAAGGTAATCAGCCGGTGGCCGAATACCTAAACAAGTTCACACACCGGCACGCTACGCACTGAGGATGTAGCGACAGATAAAGCCGCATACAGTCGTTTCATGAAGGGACTTAACTTAGGATTGCAGGTGGGATTGATCACCCACACCTTTCCAGATTTCCAAGAGTTGGTGAATAAGGCGCTTATTCTTGAGGACAAGCGTAAGGAACTGGATGAGAACAGGAAGCGCAGGATGCAACAGCAGGGATCACGCCAGGAACGCAATGGCCTGAGAGTTTCACCAAATCAATTTTTCAGATTCCAGCCACAGAATGCTACAAGGACACCGTCACCAGCACCAAGACCCGTCAATCAGAACTACCAGACCCCAGCCCCCGCTAGAAATGCCGCTTGAGCAACAAGAAGGAACAAAGTGAGACGCCGCTACAACTTCAACGAGCCAGGCACTTTGCCAACAGCTGCCCAAAGAAGACTGAGGAGTGACCCCGGATTCGCTTCAATCTAGGAACCACCCAGCTAGGACGCCAAAGACCAGAGCCACACCCAGGCGTGGTGAGAGGCCGAGTCAACCATGTCACCGTAGATGCACCGAATGCTACTGACGTCGTCTTTAGGTAAGTTACTTGTTAACTCGATACACCTTGATTTTGTTTGATTACGGAGCTTCGTATTCGTTTGTTTCACAAGGCTTTGCTGCTAGAAATGATTTGGGGATTGCAAGACTTAAATGCATGCTTTTAGTTCAAACCCACAGTTAGAACTCCGAACGAAAGTAGGATGTTCTGGGGTGAGAATACTAATAGATGGGATAGAGTTCCTAGCGAACCTTATTATTTTGGAGACCCAGACCTTAGGTGTTATTTTAGGAATGGATTGGTTATCCAAGCACAAGGCCGTATTGGATTGTGGACGAAGAACTATCTCAGTTGAGAGCCCGTGTGGAAAGAAAGTGGAATTTCAAGCTACTGCAGTTAGAGATGGACAGTTGATGGTTAACAGCGCCAAGGCAATCAGCATAGAAGATGTCTCAGTAGTGAATGAGTACCCAGATGTTTTTCCTGAAAATCTACCTGGTATGCTGCCAGACAGGGACATAGAGTTTGTGATAGAGCTTGTACCTGGTACAGCGCCAATAGCAAAGAGACCTTATCGGATGTCCACCGAAGAATTGGTAGAGATGAAAAAGCAACTTGAAGAGTTAATGGAGAAAGGATTTATCAGACCGAGTTCGTCGCCGTGGGGAGCACCAGTTTTGTTCGTCAAGAAGAAGGACGGGAGTTTCAGGATGTGCATTGACTACCGTGCACTCAATGAAGTCACCGTGAAGAATAAGTATCCGCTACCCAGGATTGATGATTTGTTTGACTAGCTGAGAGGAGCCGGAGTTTTCTCCAAGATTGACCTAAGATTGGGATACCATCAGTTGAAGATCCGATCAGAAGATATCCCAAAAACCGCATTCTCGTCAAGATATGAACATTACGAGTTACAGTTATGTCCTTCGGTCTGACGAATGCGCCAGCATATTTCATGAATATGATGAATAAGGTGTTCATGGAATATTTGGACAAGTTTGTTGTTGTGTTCATAGATGATATCCTAATCTACTCCAAGACAGAGGATGAACATGCCGAACACTTGAGGCGTGTATTGGAAAAGCCGAGGGAACAGCAACTCTTCGCCAAGTTCAGTAAGTGTGATTTTTGGAAGGACAGGGTGGAGTTCCTCGGACATGTAATGACCGCAGAAGGAGTCGCCGTTGATCCAAGCAAGGTAGAAGCTGTGTTACATTGGGAGCAGCCGAAGACTGTGACCCAGATCCAGAGTTTCCTTGGAATGGCAGGATACTACCGCCGTTTCATTGAAGGCTTTTCGACAATTGCGAGACCTCTTACGCAATTGCTGAAAAAGGAGAAGAAGTTTGCATGGACGCCAGAATGTGAGAAAGGATTTCAGGAGCTGAAGAAGCGATTGACATCAGCGCTAGTGTTAGTTCTACCGGATGTTAATCAAAACTTTGATATTTATTGTGACGCATCCCGCCAAGGACTTGGATGTGTGCTGATGCAGAATGGAAAGGTCGTCGCTTATGCATCAAGGCAGTTGAGGCCGCATGAGGAAAATTATCCGACGCATGACCTAGAGTTAGCTGCCGTAGTGCATGCCTTGAAGATATGGCGTCACTATCGATCGAGAGCAGGATGTGAAGTGTACACGGATCATAAGAGCCTTAAATACATATTCACCCAGTCGGATCTGAATATGAGGCAGAGGAGATGGTTAGAGTTGATCAAGGACTACAATGTTGGAATCCATTACCATCCCGGGAAGGCCAACGTAGTTGCCGATGCCTTGAGTCGGAAAAGCCATACCGTGAATATGTTGATAGCCACGAATCAGGATGAGCTATGCCAGGAATTTCAGAGAATGAAGATTGAAGTGGTACCTAGCGGATTCTTGGCATGCTGAAGTAAAGCCTACCCTAGAGGACCAGATCAGGGAAGGGATGAAGGATGATGACAAGATCCGCAGGATTAAGTCCATCAAGGAGGAAGGCAAGGCAGAGGACTTCAAGTTGGATGAGCAAGGCACGTTATGGATGAAGGATCGCATTTGTGTGCCGAGCAAAAAGGAGCTGAAGCAGTTGATTCTAGAAGAAGCCCATGACTCCAAGTATTCAATTCATCCTGGAAGCGCCAAAATGTATCAGGATTTGAAGGAAAGATTCTGGTGGCCGAGCATGGAGCGTGAAGTTGCCGAGCATGTTGCATTGTGCGACGTATGCCAGAGAGTCAAGGCAATGCATCAGAGACCAGCAGGATTGCTACAAATTACCGAAAATACCTGAGTGGAAGTGGGAGGAAATCGGAATGGATTTCATTACCGGTTTGCCTAAAACTCAAGGAGGTTATGACTGCATATGGGTTATAGTGGATCGCTTGACCAAAGTAGCCCATTTTATCCCAGTGAAGACCATTTACTCGGGAGATAAGTTAGCAGAGTTGTACATGATCAGGATCGTCTGTTTGCACGGAGTGCCAAAGAGGATTGTATCGGACAGAGGTACCCAATTTACCTCAAGGTTCTGGAATAAGTTGCATGAAGCCATGGGAACCCGTTTGAACTTCAAGATCTGACCTATCATCCACAGACGGATGGACAGACCGAAAGAGTCAACCAGATTCTGGAGGATATGTTAAGAGCATGTGCATTGGCTTATGCTACCTCTTGGGATAAGAGTTTGCCGTATGCCGAGTTCAGTTACAACAATAGTTACCAGGCTAGTTTACAGATGTCACCTTTTGAGGCACTGTATGGTCGACCCTGTCGGACGCCATTGAATTGGAATGAGACCGGCGAGCGCCGTGTCTTCGGGCCTGATATTCTTCAAGAGGCTGAAGAGCAGATTGCCATGATTAGGGAAAGGTTGAAGATAGCCCAATCACGACAGAAGAGTTATGCTGACAATCGTCGCCGGGACTTGAGTTTTGAACCAGAAGACTTTGTATACCTCAGAGTTACGCCTCTCAGGGGAGTTAAGAGGTTCCATGCTAAAGGGAAACTCGCACCCCGTTATGTTGGACCATTTAAGATTTTGAGCCGCAGAGGCGAAGTTGCTTACCAGCTAGAGCTACCGCAGTCGTTAGCAGGAGTACATGACGTGTTCCACGTGTCCCAGTTGAAGAAGTGTCTCCGAGTACCTGAGGAACAGACACCGCTAGAGTCAATTGAGTTGCAAGAAGATTTGACTTACAAGGAGCATCCCGTGAAGATTCTAGACACAATGGATCGAGAGACGAGGAACAAGTCAACCCGTTTCTGTAGAGTTCAGTGGAGCAATCATGAAGAAAGCGAAGCGACTTGGGAGCGCGAAGAGGATTTGAAGAAAGAGTTTCCGAACCTATTCCTTAGTTAGCCCTGAATCTCGGGGACGAGATTCTATTAAGGGGGGAGGTTTGTAACACCCCAAAATTTTGCTTTTCTTAAATTTATGTGTGATTTGGCACTTTGGTGAATTTTTGGAATTTTCTGGAATTTATTTGGATTTATTTGGAATTTATTTGAATTTATTCCATTTTAAAATAATTAAAGAATTTAACTTTGCAAATAAAATTTTGTTGGAAATATTTTATTTGAGTCCCAAATACCCTAAAATATTTTCCAGAATTTTTCTGGAATTTTTCTGAGTCTTTTGCTATTTTTAATGAATTGAATGAATTACTGCGAATTATTTTTAAATATTAAATCGCTGGAAAATCGAGTCGGGTCAAGTACTGTTCATCCGACCGGACCCGAGTCCGAGTCAGACTCGAGTCCGACCCGAGCCACGTGACTCGACCGAACCCGGTTCTAACCCTAATCGATTCGATCGTTGGATCGAGATCCAACGGTCCGAATCAAGCCGCACCGATCCGATCGGATCCGATCCAGACCCGTTCACGCCGTGCGATCCCAGCCGTTGATCCGGTCACGTGGACGGTCGTGCGTCGTTGTCTCCGTCCGAATCGCCGCCGGACTCCGCCGCCGTGTGGGACTAGGGCTCCGTCCCGTGCGCGCATGCCGAGGGCATTTAAGTACCGGGTGGTACCCCGAGGACCACCGTGACCCCTCGCACTTTTTGCCCTAACCCACCGAGCTCTAGCCGCCGTAGGTTCGCCGGAATCGCTCACCGTAGTTGCGTGAAGCGCTGCCACGATTTTTGTCTCGCCTCGCCGCCGTCCGCCATCCTCCGCCGCATCCGAGCCCAGCCCCGAGTTCCCCAGGCCAAGGCGCACCCATAGGCACAATCCATCTCGCCGGAGTAGCCCGCAAACGCCGACGGGTTCGTCGCCGTCTTCGCGTCCGGTGAGACAGCGCCGCCGCACCGCCATCGTTGCCCTCGAGCTCTCACCGCCGTCCGATCAAGATCCGGAGGTCCAGACGCGTCCACATCATCCCGCCGGTGAGATCCCGTCCAAAATCTCAGATCCAATCTCGACCGTTGGATCTAGATCCAACGGTCCAAATCAAACGCGTTAACCCAAACGCGTGAGTCCAGATCTAATCTGGGCCGTCGATTTTCAAATCAACGGCCGAGATTGCCCCACGTGTCGGGAAGCCTGACCGCCGCGGTCAGCGCTCCCTTGCGTGTGACGCTGACACGTCGGGCTCGCGTGTCAGCGACGTGACCAAACCGCACCATGACGTCACGCTGACGTCATGGCGGGCCCGCACGTCAGCGGCCACCCCAGCTGTGCGGTGACGTCACCCATGCCGTCACCAGCGGTAGTCCCACTGCCGATACCATGGGCCGAGCCTCGCCGACGCCAAGAATGACGCTACCCGAGTGGTCCCACCTGTCAGTCTCACGTGAGCCGTGGACCGGGTCCACGGTAGACCCGAGCCGAGCGTGGACCGAGTCCATGGACCGGCTGACGTCAGCCGCCCAATCAGAGGCTGCCACGTGTCCAGGCTGACGCAATAATTAATTTCCGAAAAAAAAATGATTTATTAATTCAAAATAATGATTTCAGATTTTGTTTCAAACTTCAAACGCTTATAACTTTTGCATTTCAACTCCGATTTGAGTGATTCAAATTTCTAAATTTGTATAAAATTGAGATCTACCTAATTATGAATTTTATTTAATTTTTGGACTAAATTTTTCCTCTGTAATAGTATTTAATTGATTATTTAAACTTCAAAATGCTATAACTTTTGCATTTTAACTCCAAATTTGACGATTCCAGTTTCAAAAAATTCATAAAATTATGTTCTCTCTGTTTATGGATATTATTTGGATGTTTGGACACTTTTTTCCTATTGTTTATTCGTGTATTGCTATTTGCACGCTTTACGAGTAGACGTTGAAGTGCCGGAAGGATTCGAAGGAGAAGTATTGACTCAGGATCCAACTCAAGACCAAGAACAAGTACTTTTTGAAGGCAAGTTGTGCTTTGACCATGTTGATCCTATTTTGAAATCTATTTTGATTTAACCTATTGCATGCTAGTTCAATTAGAAAATACTTTATTTAAATATGGGGAATTAGATAAATGCCAAATTGTTGTATGACACCTTGATTAATTAAATATGTGCCATGACCCTTGTCACCCTAGTTGTGGTTTACTAGTTGGACATTATTAAATTGCCAACATGGGAAATTAGATCGTTGTAGTATCTTTGCTTAGACACCTTTCGTGCTCATGACATGATTTTGGACAATCAAATGTTAATATTGACTTAAAGATATATTGAACCTGTTTGGAAAGGTATCATGTGATGTTGATGGCACGTGGTGCATGGTAATCAACTGGGGTTTGATAAATAGTTTTTGACCGGGGCATGTAGCAAGAATGATCAGGTGGGCCAGTTGTGGCACTGGGGATGTTGATTTGGTTCTTCGGGTAGTCTTGCCCTGGTCACCCTAAGGACTTCACCTTGCAAGCCTTTGAACTGGGTCTAACGTGCAACCACATGTCCGTAATGGGATGGACCTAGTTGATTAAGTTGCTAATAACGCACTGTGGGACCTCGTGAGGTCAACTACACCCTTTGTGTAAGTTGTGCGGGAGCGCATCTGGTGAGGCCAGTACCCATCTAACGGTTGATTGGCCTAAACTTCGCCTTAGCTAAGGGAAGGGTTAGTGTGCAATAACCGGGAGGCTCACTTGTATTGTTAGAAGTTTCGAAAGACTTTGTTACTGAACTCGCCTTTGTGGTGTTTGATCAGTATCTTGTGGGTAAAGTGCATAACCTCTGCAGAGTGTACAATCTATTCGAATAGCCGTGTCCGCGGTATTGGACATCGCTCGGGAATTACAGTCAAGGGTTAGATTTTCTCAAAAATAACTTGGATCTGAAAGGTTGGGTTGGATTAATAATGATGTTGATGGAAATGTGGATTAGGATGGGAAAGATGTTTATTAAACTCCTTGAAAAGTTAATTATGCTACACTTGTTTCTACTGCTTTCGAATCTACTTATGCTACTTGTCAATTCTTTGTTTCTTTGCAAATATACCTTGAGCTATTCCTTTGTATCAAGCCATGCATATAGTCTATTAGCCTGCATTCTGTGCATGACTTGCTGAGTACCAAGTACTCACCCTTGCCACAATACCACACTAGTTGAAGAGGAGACTACACCAGCTTTGGAGGAGGAGCTCCACGAGGAACCGTCTACTTAGGGAGCGAGCCCAGTCAGTTGCCTGTGGTATACTGGATGGCGCCACGAAGTTATCTTATTTTCCGCTGCTATTTTTTCTCTCTTAAATAAGTTTCGCCCTGCGAGGCGTACATTTGTAACTTGACCATAAGGTCGAGTAACCAGTTTGACTATTTAATTAAAGTACTTTACTAGTATCGAGTGGTATGATTGTGATATTTACAGATGTTAAGACTGTGTGCACTAGTGCGTTCCTGGACTAGTGCTGAATACAGAGGGTCCGGATTTGCAAATTCGGGGTCCCGACAGTAAGGTACCAGCCACATGGCTATTTATTACATAACGTGGTCACACGACCGAAGTTCAGCAACAGCGGAAACAAATAGGAAAAAGATGACGCCCAGAAGACACCACAGGCGACGACTAGGAGCGCGCACTTAGTTATCTTGGTGATCTTCATCGTACTCCTCGGCATAGAACTCACCTTCTTCAACTGCGTCTTGAAAGTTCTTTGATAACAAAATTTATGTAGCACATGAGTACAAACGTACTCAGGAAGTCTGGAAAATTATGCAACATGTTTGGCTTCCCAAGAAAGGCTTATTAGGGTTCTTTTGCACAAAGCCATGTTTCATCAAACTATACTTAGTATTAATTTTCACATCACAGATTTTTGCAATTATTTTAACAATTGAAGTTATTTATTATTTTAGTGAAGGTTCTATCCACCATCACTAATATAGAGGCTCTATCCGCCACATTTTAAAAGATTAAGGTAAACTAACTCATGACTCTATCTGTCATGATCAAAACAGGTTCTATCTACCTGATTGGCTCAATCCACCAATAAACATCCGAGAGTTCTAACCACTCACAGATCCCAAAACATCAATTATTTTTAAAACCAAAACCAAGTCTACCAGTATGAAAGCATTCTTTGCTTTGCCCTTGACCGTAGGCATGGCTATTCGAATAGTTTTACACTCTGCAGAGGTGTACAGCTTTACCCACAAGACATGATCGTCTCTTGTTGCCATGCAATTAACACACTTCCTTTAGTGTGCCAGCAGAGAGATTATGACAAGGCCTTTACAATGTATCCATCTAACCTGACCCACCCCTGAGGTTTCACTGATGTTAGGGTTCCATCTACCCAGTACCGAAGCCTCCTCTTGCGCCGTGTGGGGAGTACAACTTGCCTCCATCCGGCACCCACATTCCACCAACTGGTGAGTTTAAGTTAGGTTTCTACAAATTATTCAGCTAGGTCGTACTATAACATCCTGAATTTCGGTTTGCTGTCAAAATTTAATTTAAATTAATTAAATTCAAAGTTTGGATTTTCCTTGGTATTTAATTTAACCTGGCATCCTTATCCGTCCAAAATCGGGGTTCAATTCTCCTTCGCCCGAAAAATCAAATTTCCAGATTCCAGTCCGTACCCGAAATTCCACCCGAGTTCGAAAATGCTCCAAAAATCTCGGAACCTATTGCATTAGGTCACAAATATTCTAAAAACATTTTGGGAATTTTTCCAAGATTTTTGGAAGCTCTCTGGTATTTTATCTCACGCGGCTTTTGTTTATTGCCCGTTATTCGCCCTAGAATATTCTAAACTCCAAATTTCATCCAAATTCTGCGAAACCAATTTTATTGGGTTCCAAATATTCCCTAATAGTTCTAGGAATTTTTTCGGAATTTTTAGACCATTTTTGCTAATTTTTCTCTAGGGCGTTGCATTTGCGTAATTCTCGGCCAACCGCGGAGTGACACGTGGTGACACTATTCATCATCTTCTACCTCACGTTGGTTGCTTCCAGGGAAGAACAGAGAGAGCTCCAAAATTTGCTCCTTCCATTCAAATCCTCATAACTCCTCCATCAATGTTCCAAATTGCGAACGGCTACATCCGTTGGATTCGTAGCGACGAAACCTTTCCATCCCCCATGATCTTCAGCCCGGACTCTCGCCAGAAACGGCTCTATCCTTCCAAAATCGAAATTGGCTTAATTGCTCCTTACTCGGCTGTTTCAACTCCAAACAGCGCACCACCACCTCTCAAATCTTCATGTTGGAGTGTTCTTTCCGATGGTATCATCCTCCTTTAGGCTCTCCTCGCCGTTCGTCCACGAGATCGAGAAAACCGACGAAGAACGCCGTTTTTCGTGTTCTTCAGTTTCTTCATCATATCTTCTTATCCGGTGAGTCAAACTCAATTCCGGTGGTTTCCTTGTGAGCGTGTGGATGTCTAGAGCCTAACCCTTCAATCAATTTTAGGATTCCTCAAGTGTGATCGACGAATTTCGTGGTTGAATCGTGTTGGCCGACCCTCCGTTCATCGTCAAATTCTTCCTTTCCAGTGAGCTTTGGTTCAATTCCTTACTATCCTAGGACTCCTCTAGATGTCCTCTAGATAGTGTCATCTTCAAATTTCGATTTCATCTATTTTTTTTCTTGGAAATTCGAGTTTTGGGCAAAGTTTGGGGCGCCTCTATTCATGCGCCTGTGCGCGTGCCGTCCGGCTGCCCGCCCGCCGTCGCTCCCCCCTCCGGTTCGGCCGCCGTCTCCCCGCCGCCCAGCCGGCGCTGCCCTTCGCTAACGACGCTGCTCCGTGGCCCACACCGCCCGCCGCGCCGCTCGCCACGCCGGCCGGCCGAACCCTTGCCGCTCCGCCTCACAGACGCTGGCCGACCGCCCTTGCCCGGCCGCTGGCCTGCCTCACCGCGCCCGGCCTGCCTCATTGTCGCGCGCCACGCGTCTTCTCGCTCAAGGCCCCAGTGCCGCCTCCGGCCGTCGCCCCGGCCCACTCGGCGCCCAAAGCTCTAGGAGCTCCCCTGTTCTTGTCCCTTGGAGAAGAACCCTCAACCTTATGACAATCATGGCCCACATGTAATAGAGTCAAAGAAGTCCAAAAAAAATCGGAAAAAGAAAGATTTCGCGGAATATTCCTCGTTTTCCATTTCTCCAGATTTTCCGAACTTCGGATGCTCATAACTTTTCCGTCCGAACTCCGATTGACTCCGTTCAAATTCCTAAATTCATCTAAATTCAATATCTACCTGCCAGTACTACTTTTATAATTTTTGGATTTTATTTTTTTATTGTTATTTATTCGTTGTACAGTTTTGCGCGTAGCCGAGGATCCCGCCGAGTTCGCCGACCCCACCGCCGGACTTCAAGAGTTCGACATCCTCGCTGCGACTGAAGGCAAGTCCCTTAATGCATTTTGATCCCATGATTGCAAATGTGTTTACAATATTTTATAAACATGCACTGCTATCTTGTATCATTGTATGTCAAATATAAATGATTAGTTAATCTAAATTGGGATTACCTCCTTGATTATTGATACCCATGCTTAATTGTAACCCTAGGACTCTTTTCTATGTCATGTGTATGTTACATTGTGACTTTTGTTGGTTAGAACGGTAGATATGCTTAGTACCCGAATTGATGAAAATGACCCATGGGTGGGATTATACAAAAGTTATGATTTAAAACATGATTTCGAAATTATTACCAAGTATTTGGTACTGTTTTTCCAAAATAAAAAGAAAAAGAAAAAGGGTTTGGACTTGGGCGGATTGGAATGTATGGTGGGTGCGGATTGAGCACTAGTTTCCAATGTGCAAGTACCGCCCCAAGTCAATTAATGACCGACGCTTATGACTGTCCATTCTAAGTATAACCGTACTACCACATGTCTATAATGGTACGACCTGGCTAAATAATTTGTAGAAACCTAACTTAGACTCACCAAATGGTGGAATGTGAGTGCCGGATAGAGGCAAGACTGTTTTTCTCACACGGCGCAAGAGGGGGCTTCTGTACTGGGTGGATTGAACCCTAACAGCGGCGAAACCTCAGCGGGTGGGTCGGGTTAGGCGTATACATTGTAAAGGCCTTATCATGATCTCTCTGCCGACACACCAAAGGAAGTGTGTTAATTTCATGGCATTAAAAAGATGATCATGTCTTGTGGGTAAAGCTGTACACCTCTTCAGAGTTAAAACTATTCGAATAGCCATGCCTACGGTCAAGGGCAAAGCAAAGAATGCTTTCATACTGGTAGACTTTGGTTTTGGTTTTGAAAATAAATGATGTTATGGGATTCGGGAGTGGTTAGAACTCTCGGATGCTTAAGTGGCGGATTGAGACAACCAGGTAGATGGAACCTGTTTTTATGTCATGATGGATAGAGTCATGTGTGGATAATCTTGATCTTTTAAACTGTGGCGGATAGAGCCTTTCTATTAGTGATGGTGGATAGAACCCTCACTGAAATATTAAATAATTCAATTGTTAACATAATTGCTAAAACATGCTTTGTGAAACTTATTAATATATATGGTTTGTTGAAACTTGGCTTTATGCAAAAGAACCATATTAAGCCTTCCTTGGAAAGCCCTTCATGTGCATAATTTCCCAGACTTGCTGAGTACTTTTGTACTCACGTACTACATAAACTGTTGTCATCAAAAAACTATCAGGACGCCGTTGAAGACGGTGAGTTCTACGCCGAGGAGTTCGAGGAAGATCGCGAGGAGAACTAGTCACGTTCCTAGTCGTCGCCTGTGGTGTTTTTGGGTTCCACTTCTTTTTGTTTTGTCTCCGCTGCCGTGACTGGTCTTGTGACCATGTGATGTAATAAGTAGCCGTGTAGCTAATACTTTATGTTTATGTTACAATTTCGTTATGTTTGGCAATGATACTTAACTGTTGACTGTGTGTACTAGCTATTGATCTGGTACTAGTACATAAATACACAGGAGATTTCGGATAACCGATCCGGGGTCTCACACGTACCCATAATAGACATGTGGTTGTACGGTTATGCTTAGAATGGACAGTCATAAGCGTCGGTCCTTAATTGACTCGGAGCGGTACTTGCACAATGAAAACTAGTGCTCCATCCGCACCCACCCAACATTCCATTCCGCCCAAGTCCAAACCATTTTTCATTTTATTTTTATTTTACAAAATCAGTAGCAAATACTTTGCTATAATTCTCAAATCATACTTTAAATCATTGTTTTCTCACCCATGGGTCATTTTAATCAATTTTACAACTAAGTGCAACTACCGTACTAATCATAAAATGTCACAATATTAATTAAACATGACATAACAAAGTACCCTAGGGTTACAAATAAACATGGATATCAATAATCAAGGAGATGACAACAATTCGGAATAACTAATAGTTTAGATTTGACATACATTTATAAAGATAGCAATGCATGTTGTAAATTATTGTAAAACATTTGTAAAATATGGGATCAACATGCCTCAAGGGACTTGCCTTCGATCGCAACGAGAGTCTCGAAATCCGGGAGTTCGGCGACGGTGTCGACGGTTCCGGCGAGTTCTTCGACTACGCGCAAAACGAAGCGACAAATAAATAAGATAAAATTAATATAAAAATTATAAAAATAATACTGGTAGATAGAGGGTGATTTTAGATGAATTTAGGAATTTGAATCACTAGATTCAGAGTTACGATGAAAGAGAACGAGTGTTTCGAACCTCCCGCCGGACTTGGAGAAGAAATAGTTGCCGGCGGAGCTCCGGCAATCAAATTGAAAATCTGATTTTATTAGAGGTAGACAACACCGAGATAGAGCTTTAGTAAACATTTGGGGCCGAACGGAAGTCGGGAGTGATCGGGAGAGCTCGCCGAATGTTCGGAAAGAACGACTTCTACAGGGAGATCCATAGGTTGGATTGGAGAAATTCCAATTGGGTTGTGTGGGGGGAATGAGGGGATTATTCTTGGGTTCAATTTATAGGATGATTGGACTAGCGGATAGCGGGGAAATGCTCGCCGAAGTTATGACCGGAAGCGCGCGCAGCGGCGCTCGGGCTACATGCGGCGCCGGCGATGGGAGGGGGCGGCGCATGGCCGGGGAAGGGGTGGAGAAGGTGCGGCCAGGCATGGGGGTGGTGGCGCTCGCATCGGCCGGCAGCGAAGATGACTGGATACAACGATGCACGGAGGATGCCAGCGGTGGGGACGACCGAAATAATAAAAAAATTTTGGGGAAAAGAACAACGAAAAGGAGGTGAGCACGGCGTAGAGCTCGACGAGACGAATTCAACAATATGGTCAGATTTGAGAGAAGCTCACCGGATCAAAAGTAATTGACAAAAAACTGAGCTCCAAATTGAGATTTCAACCGTGAAATTCGTTGCCGTCCTGCAACGAAAAGCGAAATCGATTG
Source organism: Rhipidocladum racemiflorum (assembly GCA_036346355.1). Lineage (NCBI taxonomy): Eukaryota > Viridiplantae > Streptophyta > Magnoliopsida > Poales > Poaceae > Rhipidocladum > Rhipidocladum racemiflorum. The sequence continues at coordinate 54,677,476 of CM070572.1, read as the reverse complement.
AGTGCTTTTACTCATGGCGACAACGCGCACACGGTGATGCAAATGGAATTCTATTTGGCTTACCGGAGCAAAATATGATAAGGTGGTGTCAATGGAGGACAACCGGCGTCGGTTTTTGCTTGGTTCCTTTGAAATGGAGTGAGGGGGCTATGGGAGGAAGTGAGCACAGGGTAGAGGACACCGGGACGGAGATTTGAGAAGTGGAAGCACATCATTTCATGGAGAAACGGCCGAGTAATAACCGTCTAAGTGAATTTCGGTTTTTAGTCGATTGAGCCGTTTCCGGCGTGATTGAAGACGAATGGTCATGGGGAAATAAATCTCCTCGTCGTTATGTTTCCAATGAATCCGGTCGTTCGTGATTTGGAGCCCCATGAATGAGTTGAACAAACTCTTCTCTGGAAAAGAATAGTATGGAGCTTGAAGATGAACCGTGCCCGGACACTTGTCGCTTCCCTATTGGTCGGAAGTAAGTGAAGAGAAACGCGTGCGAGATAAAATAGCAAAAAGGGTCTAAAAATCTCAGAATTTTTTTTAAAAATACTAGGGAATATTTAGAACCCAATAAAATTGGTTTCACTAATTTTGGATGAAAGTTGGAATTTAGACAATTCCGGGACGAATAAATGGTATTTGACGAAAGGCCGCAAGAGATAAAATACCAGAGAGATTATAAAAATCTTGAAAAAATTCTCAAAATAATTTTAGAATATTTGGAACCTATTGCAATAGGTTTCAGGATTTTTGGAGCATTTTGGAACTCGGGTGGAATTTCGGGTAAGGACCGGAATTCAAAATTTTGACTTTTCAGACGATGAAGGATTGAATTCCAATCTCGGAAGGATAAGGATGCCAGGTTAAATAGGACACTGAAGAAAATCCAAGTTTTGAATTTAATTTAATTTAATTTAACTTTTGGCAAAGGACCGAAATTAGGGATGTTACAACATTTCTGTTATTATTCATTCAGAATATTATTTTGTAATATTTAAAAAATATTTTTTTAAAAAAATTCCATTATTAGATGAAGATGTGTGTTTGATCATGCGAAGGTACTACTAACCATATGCTTTAGCTTGCAATTGTAAGTAACCACTTACCACCACGGCACACACGCGCTCTGATGGGAAAATTTTAAGCGTGACATGTTGTAATCTTTTAAATAAAATTTCCTTGCACATGTACACTTGTAAAGTTGGCGCGGCATCTATGATCAATGAGCTAGCAGCCGAGACAAGATGCAATCGAAAAGGTGGAAACGATGCATTCGTATCACATACACGTACCCTACATAATAATAATAATAATAATAATAATAATAATAATAATAATAATAATAATAATAATAATAATAATAATAATAATAATAATAATAATAATAATAATAATAATAATAAAGCTAGTGGAATTGGAGCCCTCTTAGGCTGTGTTTGTTTAGGCTTCTGCTTAGGCTTATTTGGCTTCTAGGCCTTCATAAGTCACAAGCCAAAACAAACAGTGATTTTTCAGCTAGCTGAAGAGGAGAAGCTCCAGCCCAATTTGCACTACACGAGAGAAGCAAGGAAAACGATGCTTCTTAGGCTGGCTAGAGCTTCTGAAAATCCCACTTCCCTGGTACCCTTGCAACTTGATCTTATTTACAAAAAATTGCCATCCCCTTCATCAAGTCTCTTCCACTCCAAATCTCCACTCCAAAGAGTCGCCTAGGTTCTTCCACTCCAAAGAGCCTTCTCCTCCAAAGACCAGCCTAAACAAACACAGCCTTACGGTGCCCACGTGTTACACCTTTTTTTGCGAAAAAATCCTCCGTAAAATCCAAAATTATGTCTAGGTCATTCTAATGGCTATTTTACAAAAAAGACCTAATAGTTTCATAGATTCGCAAACAGATTTTTAGCATTTTTTGCAATTGCGAATGGATCCTTCCCTGTGGTTTCTTTTAACACCCCAAAAATTTGTAAATTAGTAAAATTAATCTTTTAATTCTGATTTTTCTGGATTTTATAGTCTTTTACATTTTTTTATTTATTAAATAAATTTATGCAGAAAAATTATAATATAAAAAAATCCGAAACTAATTTTATTAGGTTCCAAATATTCCATAGTATTTTAGAGATTTTTTTCAAAATTTTTAGAACCTTTTTACTATTTTACCCCAAGTCTTTTATTTCACAGCTCTTTTTAATTCGAAAAAAAGGAAATAACGGGTGAGACCTGATCCCAAGGTTTCCAATCACATTTTCGGCTCACATCTCGTCATCTTCCGAAATATGAAATTTCGGCGAAATCTCGTTATTTCGGATGAAATCCAAATGAAATACAAAACTCAAAATTTGAATCCGGTTTTTTTTCCACCAAAATTTCTGAGATTTCGGTGAAAAATAGCGCTCCTTTATCCAATGTTTTTCACGTCTTGCTGCCGCAGTTGGAACTCCCTAGTGCGAGAGACTATGAGTAGCCAAAAAAAATGTGCACTGCTTGCCCTGCAAGGAGACTCGAACCCTAGTTGGTTAACTTTGTCGAAGTACAAGACTCCTAACCAATCAGGCTAGTGGTTCTTTGTGATCTAAATGCTATCTTTTATATCTATTGCTCACATTAATGATTTACCATTCTCCGCTGTGAGGAGCCGCCCAGACCGTCCTCGGGCTATTTGAAGGCTCAGTCATCCAAATCGGATTTGGAGGCTAACAACGGACCGCCGAGGGCGCTCGCAGTGTTAGCACCCAAGCCCAATTGAGACAACCGTGAGACCCTTCGAATAACTCGACAACAATCCCGGTATTCCCCCGGTATGCGACCCAAAGTTTGCCCAGGATCGCCCCGCATACCGGTCTCACTATCATATCAACTCAATTTGCATAAAGGGGGCAGCGAACTCAAACCCCCACAACCAACACGCTACGCGGAAGCACAACGACCAACACACACATTCACGAAGACAAAGCCCGATGAAGGAACACAACCAACCCCACGACAACCACCAAGCAACACGAAGAGGAACAAACGAGATACGAGAGCACAACCATATATTAAAGAGTTGCAACGAAGTAACCAAGTGTTCAAATGAGACATGACATAGTTTAATACCAATTTGTACAAAAAAGTGGCACATGACTACTAAACCACACAAAAGTACAACCCCTCCGGAAGTGTCCTGCCCCTGAACACTTCCGGGCGTAAGCCACACCACCGGTAGCCTCTACTCGGTGCCCCGCCCGGTCACCGGCAGACAGTACGGACAGAACTCACATCCGTCCGGATCCTCACCTGAAAACCACAAAGCAGAAAGCATGAGTACAGAAGGTACTCGCAAGACTTACCCATGGTCCATATATGACCGACTCGAAAGAATATGCATTTGGATGTAGCAAGGAATCAAGCTTACGGTCAAAGTACAGAAGAGCTTAACTTTGTTATATAATTACATTCCACTACTCCCTTTACAAATTTTATAGCACTTGTGGACAGCACCTATTACTAGGGTGAAATCCGAAACTTTACAATTTAAAGTAAAGGAAGTGTCATCACAATCAAGTATCACCATCCAACCCACTATCATCAAGTTAAAGTTGTTACTACGTTGAAGTGTCGGATGATACAAGCGTGCTCATATCCGCGAGTGCGGCAATTCGAATAACTTATTCACCCTGCAGGGGATCATCAATCGCACGACATGTGCTATAAGGAACCTCATGTCAACCCTCCTCCCATCCATACCTACTCGTTGGGCCATCTTCATGTGGTCTGAGCACCTAGCACCCCCTCGAGCGGCCTAAGCCTCGCCCTCAACCACGTCCAACCGCATGAGGGCATGACCCATCGGGCAGTATGCGATGAAAGAATAGCTTACCGTCCCATTCTCCGGCATGCGATTAACAAGGGGTGCTTGATCAACATGGCAAACAACGGCTCGGTCCTCAACTGACATGGGCGAGGCTACAACACTAGGGTCTCCACACCCAAGTGATCCAACTCCCTCGCCCAGTCCCAATTTCACATTTCCAAACATAAACCCACCCCTTGAGGCCCAATATTCGTGAAGTAATTGATCTCAAGCGATGGACCCAACCATCACTTGGCCCACACCCGACATCTAAGCAAAACTAAGCACGGACACAATATATCTACCCATAGACTAGCTCCAAGGAGGTGTTCAACAATTATCAAAGGGTATATGTGCAACAAATGGGTTCTTATACCACTACCACAAGCCAACTCCTAATGCATGACTTAATCACCCGATAACAATTGATTCACAAAAATACAATTCATATACGGTTGAATATGCTTAGGTGCTTGCCTGATGCTTCTGCTTGAGTATCGACCACGAGTTGCTCTTCGGCAATCCCTTCAACCACGGTCACGTCGGTCACCGCGGTCTCGTTCTCTACACGAATACAATGCATGAATAAGATGCATGCAATGCAAATGAAATGAAATAAAATATGAATGCATCTCCCCCGCCGAACAGTCCAGGCAACCCGGACAGTCCGGATATTTCATCCGGATAGTCCGGATATTTCATCCGGATAGTCCGGATAAGCCAGACATTCCGGACAATTTGTCCGGACACTCCGGACATGGCGCATTTCGCCCAAATGACTCAAGTGATCGGAGTGTTTCCAAGTTCTACGGCGCCACGAGGACCCGATCTACGACCTTCCTACACGTGGCCAAGCCGGAGAAGCTCCGAGCTAGCCCAAAACACGACGAATCGAAGCTCATTCCTAAAATCCCAACCAAAACTTAATCCAACGCCTAGAATGGCATCATCTACCCCCGATCTCTCACCCTACACCCTACATTGCCTAATCCACCCCAAGTCCAACCACCCACCAAAACCCTAGCACTCCCAAGGTTTACCCCCAACCCCCAAATCTACCCACCAAGCCCCAAATCCACCCCCATGGACGTCCTAGAACCCAAGAACCCACGAATCAACTCGAAGAAGAGGCCTTACCTTCATGGAGGATGATGAAGAAGAAGGGGAAGCCGGGTAGAGGAAGGAGGACACCGGCTTGGGGGGGAGCTTGAGGTCACCGGAGTAGGGAGTCACCGGGGAGGAGCCACGGGAGGACACCGGCCGGTGGGGAGTCACCGGAGATGAGCTCGGGTGGAGGGGCGCACGGGAGTGGGGAGCACGGTAGGAGGAGAAATGAAGAAGGAGCCACGAAATGGGACTTTTATACTCAACCCCTGCAAAGTCAAGATACTCTGGACCATTAGTCCGGATACTCCGGGTTAGGGCCTTCGGCCAGGCCAATCCGGACACTCCGGACCTTTTGTCTGGATACTCCGGATTGCTAGAAAATCCAGCACAAGGTTCGATTTTTGGCGCTAGGTTTAATCTAGGGTTTAACGTCGGATCTTGGTGCAAACCTCACCATGTCACAGAGAAAGGTTCCTAGTCTGCTACCAAGCAACATACACATCCTAGATTATCCCGGATCTCGAGTCACCTGGCTCCAAACTTGGATGGAAAGCACATTTGTATATTGGAGTTTTCAAGCTCCAAACTGGCGGTTGAGTTTTGGACTCTTCTAAGGGATGGTTTAGGATACCCTAGAGAGCTATTAACCGGTCTCGAAGGCGGCTACAGACTGGTTAGAGTTAAGTTCGCCGCACGAATCGAATTTTAAATTCGGGGCCATGACATCCACCAAAAAAGCTGCGCCAAATCCGTTGTAAACACCAAACAATCCTGTCCAAATACTATATATTCCAATGAAAATAGCTGAGATTTCGGCCAGATTTGGCGAAATCTCGCTAAAATTTTCAAATACTGTAGCAGTTTTTTGGCAAAATCTCGCGAAATCTCACTGAGATTTTGAACCTTGCCTTACCCTACTTGTCATATCCTTCTTCAACCTTGGGCTATCCAGAGAGGACTCTCCCTCTCTCCTCCATGGGAGCCTAAAGGAAATTTTGAATCTCCTTCATTTTAATGCCAAAAATTCGTAAAAAATCACAATCGGATTCATCACGATCCACTCTATTCATTCATGGCCAATTTTTTCAAAAAATCTTGCTCTAAAATACCGATTTTACTACTCATTCAAATTGCAAAAATCCTGTTGGTTTCCATCCATTGCGAGCTCCTTTTGACTATAAATCCCTCCCTGATGACCCTCCTAACTCTACAATCCAGTGCTTACCTCCACAAACCAATCAAGTGCTCATAATCATCGATTTTGCGCAAGGTCATATTTTTATTTTTACAACCAGTTCTTTTTTCCGGCCGCCCCCAGCTCATTTTCTTTTCGTGCGCCATGGCCATGGATAGAGAGCCCAGCTCTCGGTCTCGTGTAAACCTTGCGCAGGCAGCCGTGAGGCAAAGTCAATAGAAAAAAATAAAATACATTTTATTATTCATTTTTAAAAAAGAGAAGAGAGAGAATCAGTCCAAATGAATAAGAAAATAAATCTGAATTTTAACTCACAAAATTTGAAAATTTTATTTATAAAAGAAATTTCAAAAATTTAAAAATTCTTTCTTTATCGTTTTATGTGATTTAAATTTTTTGTTTTTGCTCGTTTGAACTCTGATTGGTTCTATTTTTATTTCTAAATTCATATAGAATTCTAAAATTTTATTTTATAATAATTTGGTATTTTATTTGATTTTTTAATTTATTTGAATTTGGATATTTTTTATGTATAGATTTCGGAGAGCCGGAGGAGTTCACAGCCGATGATTCGCAGCTAATCTACGACCATGGAAAGTTGCACCCTTGATTATGTTGATCTCCATATTTTGAACTATATTTTGATTTAACTTATTGCATGAATAAATTTTACCTGCATAATTTAATTCCAGATTTAAATTTTTAATTACGTCTAATTGTTATGACCTCATTTGACTTCACTAGTTGATACATTATTGCAGTATTAACTAGTGATATATAAGTAAATGACTTAGACATGCTTAGACATGAATTTAGGACTTTGGAGGGATTTATGCCAAACCAAGATTTATGTTGAAAATAAAGTTACTCCTTGGTGTCGGTGCACCATGGAATGTTATGAAAGATAATGTTATTCAAAGAAAGTGAAACATGATTTAGACCGGGCAAGAAATTGTTGGGAAGTGATTTCGTCATGGTTTTAGATTTGTGGAAAGTCTCGCCTAGTCAGTTAATGACCGGTCAGTGAGCTGCTGAATATAAAGCGCAATAGTGCTTCCACAAGGCTGGAATGGGACAGACTTGGCTAGCCGTATTGAATCATATTATGGACAGTCATGCCATTAGATGGAAGTGGTGTGCTGAAAGCGTGAGGCTGCTACTTGGTGCAAGAGAAAGCTTCTGACTGAGTTATTCTTTTAGTGGAGAAACCTTAGTCGGCATGATTTCATGGATAAATTTTTACAAAGGCATTGTTGTAATTTTCTCTGCTACACACCAAAGGAAATGTATTTTTGGCACAAAGAGGTGATCATGTCTAATGGGTAAAGCTGTAGAGCCTTTGCAGAGTGTAAAACTAATCGATTGGCCACGCCTGTGGTCATGGACATACCGAGCTAAGCCTTTCACAGATTAGATTTTGATGTTTTCAAAAACTATGGTTTCGAAAATTCACGAACACTTCCCCAGTGGTTTTTGGTACAGATAACTCCGTGGTTATGTAAATTCGTTGACGATTGGCTCCTAACTAGCCAATTTTTTAAAAAAAATACGGTCGAAAAAATTGAGATTACGTTTTTAAAAAAAAAACGTCAGACCAAATTTCACACAGCGTAGCATCATGTCATCATGTGTGACCTAGTAAATCTGGTTAGGCCTGTTTTTCTCATCAATTCCTGTCGGAACCCGAATTTGCAAATCCGGACCCTCTGTGTATTCAGCACTAGTCCAGGATCACGCTAGTGCACACAGTCTCAACATTGGTAAATATCACAATCATACTTATCGAAATAGAAAGTACCTTAATTATAGTAACCAAACTGGTTACTTAACCCTTAAGGTCAAGTTACAAAAGTACGCCTCGCAGGGCGAAAGTTTAATAAAAGAGAAATAATAGCAGCGAAAAATAAAATAACTTCGTGGCGCCATCCAGTATACCACAGTAACCGATCGGGCTCGCTCCCTAGATAGACGGTTCCTCTTGGAGCTCCTCCTCCAAAGCTGGTGTAGACTCCTCTTCAACTGATGTTGTATTGTGGCAAGGGTGAGTACTTGGTACTCAGCAAGTCATGCACAGAATGCAAGCTAATATTCTACATGCATGGCTTAATACAAGGAATAGCTCATGGTTCATTTGCAGTAACAGCATTTAACAAATAACATAAGTAGATTTGAAAGCGATAGAAACAGTGTAATATCAATAACTTTTCCATGAGTTAAATAAACATCTTTCCCACTCCTAATCCACATTTCCATCAACATCATCATTTAACCAAACCAAACCTTTCAAGTTCGAGTTATTTCCAAGAAAGTCTAACCCTTGACTGTAATCCTCGAGCAATGTCCAATACCGCGGACACGGCTATTCGAATAGATTTTACACTCTGTAACACCCCAAAATTTTGCTTTTCTTAAATTCATGTGTGATTTGGCACTTTGGTGAATTTTTGGAATTTTCTGGAATTTATTTGGATTTATTTGGAATTTATTTGAATTTATTCCATTTTGAAATAATTAAAGAATTTAAATTTGCAAATAAATTTTTGTTGGAAATATTTTATTTGAGTCCAAAATGATCCAAAATATTTTCCAGAATTTTTCTGGAATTTTTCTGAGTCATTTGCTATTTTTAATGAATTAAATGAATAACTGGGAATTATTTTAAATATTAAATCGCTGGAAAATCCAACTCGGGTCAAGTACTGTTCATCCGACCGAGTCGGACTCGAGTCCGACCCGAGCCAGTTGACTCGACCGAACCCACTCCTAACCCTAATCAATCCCAACCGTTGGATCAAGATCCAACGGCTGAGATCCGTCCGACCAGCACTGGCCGTGTCCGACCGGACCCGGCCGCGCCGTCGCGATCGTGGGCCGTCGATCGTGCCACGTGGACGGCCACGATTTCGTCGTCTTGCCGAGTCCGAAGCCGGACTCGCCGCCCGCCGCCGTAACGAACTAGGTTTCCGTCTAGGGCACGAACGCCGAGGCTATTTAAAGCATGAGACGTCCCCCGAGGTTGCCCTCATCCTTGCGCACCCGTTTCCCCGAGCCATCTCGCCTGAGCCGCCGCCGTTGAGCCGCAATCGCTCGCCGGAGTTGTCTCTTCCCTCCGCTGCGTTTGCGCCGCTTCCGCTGGCCGTCAGTCGTCTTCCGCCGAGAAGGAGCCCAGATCCGGAGTCCCCGCGACGAGACGCACCCGAAGGGAGGTTTCATCTCGCCGGAGAAGCCCCGTGGCGCCGTAGCTGTGGTCATCGTCTCCAGCTCCGTCAAGCCAGCGCCGCCGTGAAACCATCGCCGTCCGCGAGCTCGGAGGACCGTCAGATCCAGATCGAACGGTTGAGGTGAGATCACGTGTTCCAAACCCGACAGATCCGACCGCTGGATCAAGATCCAACGGTTCACAATCGCCACGCGTCGTAGCAAAGGCGATTATAGGATTAGATCCGACCGTCCGATCTAGATCGAACGGCCCACGAGCATCGAGTAGTTTCAACGTGTTAACCCTGGATCTAATCCGCGCCGTTGATTTTCAAACCAACGGACGAGATTGCGCCACGTGTCGGGAAGTTGGACCGACGCGGTCAGCGCCGTCCACGCGCGCGTGCGTGTACCGACACGCGGGCCCGCGTGTCGAGAGGCCCGCATGTCGCTGGCTAACCAGCCAAGCGCCGACGCCACCCATGACGCCACAAAGGTCCCACTGCCGCTGCGTGGCCGAGCTCCGCCGACGTCGGCGATGACGCTACCCGAGTGGGCCCACATGTCGATCCACGAGCCGTGGACCGAGTCCACCGTGGACCCGAGCCGAGCATGGACCGAGCCCATGGATCGGCCGACGCCAGCAGGCCAATCAGAGCTGCCACGTGTCCATGCCGACGCAATAATTAATTTCCGAAAAGAAAATGATTTATTAATTCGAAATAATGATTTCAAATTTAGATTCAAACTTCAAACGCTTATAACTTTTATGCGTTTCAACTCCGATTTGAGCGATTCAAATTTCTAAATTTGTATAAAATTAAGATCTACCTAAATATGAATTTTATTTAATTTTTGGACTAAAGTTTTTCTCTGTAAAATTATTTAATTCATTATTTAAACTTTAAATAATCATAACTTTTATGCTTTAACTCCAAATTTGATTTATTCCAGTTTCTAAAAATCCAGAAAATTATGTTCTCTCTGTTTATGGATTTTATTTGGAGTTTTGGGATCTTTTGCATAGTGTTTATTTGTGTATTTGCTATTTGCACGCTTTACGAGTAGACGTTGAAGTGCCGGAGGGATTCGAAGGAGAAGTATTGACTCAGGATCCAACTCAAGACCAAGAGCAAGTGCTTTTTGAAGGCAAGTTGTGCTTTGACCATGTTGATCCTATTTCGAAAATCTATTTTGATTTAAACTATTGCATGCTAGTTCAATTAGAAAGATACTTTGGTTTAAACCTGGGGGTTAGATAAATACCAATTTGATATATGACACCTTGATTACTTAAGTATGTGCCATGACCCTTTGTCACCCTAGTTGTGGTTTACTAGTTGGACATTATTAAATTGCCAACATGGGTTTAGATCGTTGTAGTATCTTTGCTTAGACACACTACGTGCTCATGACATGATTTTGGATAATTAAATGTTAATATTGACTTAATGATATATTGAACCTGTTTTGGAAAAGTATCATGTGATGTTGATGGCACGTGGTGCATGGTAATCAACTGGGGTTTGATAAACAGTTTTCGACCGGGGCATGTGGCAAGAGTAATCAGGTGGGCCAGTGTGGCATTGGGAGTGTTGATTTGGTTTTTCGGGTAGTCTTGCCCTGGTCACTCTAAGGACTTAACCTTGCAAGCCTTTGAACTGGGTCATACTTGCAACCACATGGTCGAATGGGACGGCCCTAGTTGACTAAGTCGCTAAGGACTCACTTGTGGAGCCTCAGGTGTCGATTACACCGTTTGTGTGATTGTGCGGGGAGCGTATCGTGGTTGTGGCCAGGTACCCATCTAACGGTGTGTTGGTCCCATACTTCGCCTTGGCTAAGGGAAGGGATGGTGTAGAGCACGTACCGGAGAGGACCACCTGTGTTGTTTGAGGCTTCCGAAAGGCTTTGTTATGATCGCTCATTCGCATACTCTTGTATGGCGATTCACTACCGACGTGGTGAGTGGATTGTATCTTGTGGGTAAAGTGCATAACCTCTGCAGAGTGTAGAATCTATTTGAATAGCCGAGTCCACGGTACTGGACAATGCTCGGGAATTACAGTCAAGGGTTAGATTTTCTGAAAATAACTTGGATTTGCAAAGTTGGGTTGGTTTAACAAAGAAGATGATGGAAATATGGTTTAGGATGGGGAAAAATGTTATTTAAACTTTTTGAAAAGTTATTTATGCTTTACTTGTTTTTACTGCTTTCGAATCTACTTATATTACTTGTCAAATGCTGTTTACTGCAAATATACCTTGAGCTATTCCTTTGTACTAAGCCATGCATATAGTATATTAGCTTGCATTCTGTGCATGACTTGCTGAGTACCAAGTACTCACCCTTGCCCCAACACAATATCAGTTGAAGAGGAGATTACGCCAGCTTTGGAGGAGGAACTCCAAGAGGACCCGACTACTTAGGGATGCGAGCCGATCGGTTGCACTGTGGTATCTTTGGATGGCGCCACGAAGTTTATTTGATTTTCATTCTTTGTTATTTCTCTTTCAATAAGTTTTGCCTTGCAAGGCATATATTTGTAACTTGGCCATAAGGTCGAGTAACCCTTTGATTATTTAAATAAAGTACTTTGATAGTATCGTTTGGTATGATTGTGATATATACCGATGTTAAGACTGTGTGCACTAGCGCGTTCCTGGACTAGTGCTGAATACACAGAGGGTCCGGATTTGCAAATTCGGGGTCCCGACAGAGGTGGTATCAGAGCCATACTTGACTGTAGGCTCAACCCTAAGCTAGAATGGTCGTAGTGAGGATAAAACCTATTTTCTAAAGCTAAAAGTTTGTCAAGATAAGAAATGACCTCTCGACTTATCCCCTTCTCTCTTTTCTCGTCTCTTGCTGGAATTTTCCCTTACCTTGTCACAATTTAAAAATTCCGAGTTCTTACGTAAAGCACTCTTGTGACAGATGAAGGTTTTCTCGAGGAGTGAGCATAGGTTCTATAGTGAGACTCCTTCGCCGAGTCGCGTCATAGAAGAAAGAGTCACCCTTTAGGCGTTAGACTCCAGAGTTAGTTCGATTTGGATTTGCTTTGTTTGCTGAGTGTGCAGTATGTGTTGCAAGGCCCTTAGGCATTGTAAGCAGCCATACCAAGTTATTAATAATAAAGATGGACCTTAAAGTTACCCCTTTCGCCCCGCATAAGTTCCATATTACTTGTCTATTCTTGTTTCCCTCTCATCTCTAAACCTAGAGCAACCAACAGATGGTGAACACCCGTGGGAACTTTGGAAGCAATGGGAGTGGATCTCGCCCAACAGAAAACCCCAATGATGGAGCACCAGCACCGCCACTGGATGTGCAGAATTTTGGAGCATTTCTTGCTGCTCAGACCCAGTTGATGCATGCTATGATGCAACAAATGCAGCACGTCACCGCTCAGGCCATCGCTAATCAAGTTAATCGGGGACCACGCCAATACAAGGCCGCCGAGTTCATGATGACTCACCCACCCACTTTATCTGGTAATGCCAATCCGTTGGAGGCCGACTATTGGTTAATATCAATTGATAGGAAGCTACACATAGCTCAATTCATAGGGAATGAGAAGGTACTTTACGCTTCTCATCGGTTGGAAGGAACATTACCGAATGGTGGGAGAACTTCTGTGCCACGCAGAGAACCCTCAAGATATCACTTGGGAGGAGTTCACAATGCATTCGACAAGATCACGTGCCTGAAGGAATTATGGACCTTAAGAAGGAGGAGTTCAGAGCATCAAGCAAGGTAATCACCGGTGGCCGACTACCTGAACAAGTTCACACAGCTAGCACGCTACGCACCGAGGATGTAGCGACAGATAAATCCAGGCAGTCGTTTCATGAAGGGACTTAACTCAGATTGCAAGTAGGGTTGATCACCCACACCTTTCCAGATTTCCAAGAATTGGTGAATAAGGCGCTTATTCTTGAGGACAAAGCGCAAGGAACTGGATGAGAACAGAAGCGCAGGATGCAACAAAGAAGGATCACGCCAGGAACGCAACAAATACCGAGAGTTGCACCAAATCAATTCTTCGATTCCAACCACGAATGCAACAAGGACACCATCCTCAAAGACCAAGACCTGCCACCGAACTACTGCACCCACCGCTAGAAACGCTACCCCAGGCAGCCAAAGAAGGAACAAGTGAGACGCTGCTACAATCGCAACGAGCCAGGACACTTTGCCAACAGCTTGTCCAAAGAAGACAGCAGGAGCGACCCGATTCGCTTCAATCTAGGAACCACCCAGCTAGGACGCCAAGCACAGGAGCCACACCCAGGCATCGTGGTGAGAGGCCGAGTCAACCATGTCACCGCAGATGCACCGCAAAATGCTACAGACGTCAGTCTTGGGTAAGTTACTTGTTAACTCGAAGACACACCTTGATTTTGTTTGACTCACGGAGCTTCGCATTCGTTTGTTTCGCAAGGCTTTGCTGCTAGAAATGACTTGAGAATTGCAAGACTTAAGTGCATGCTTTTAGTTCAAACCCACAGTTCCGAACTCCGAACGGAAGTAGGATGTTCCGGGGTGAGAATACTAATAGATGGAATAGAGTTCCTAGCAAACCTTATAATTTTGGAGACCCAGACCTTAGATGTTATATTGGGAATGGATTGGTTATCCAAACACAAGGCTGTATTGGATTGTGGACGAAGAACTATCTCAGTTGAGAGCCCGTGTGGGAAGAAAGTGGAATTTCAAGCCACTGCAGTTAGAGATGGACAGTTGATGGTTAACAGTACCAAGGCAATCAGCATAGAGGATGTTCCGGTAGTGAGTGAGTACCCCGATGTTTTCCCCGAAGATCTACCTGGTATGCCGCCAGACAGGGACATAGAGTTTGTGATAGAGCTTGTACCTGGTACAGCACCGATAGCAAAGAGACCCTATCGGATGTCTACCGAGGAGTTGGTAGAGATGAAGAAACAGCTGGAAGAGTTAATGGAGAAAGGATTTATCAGACCAAGTTCGTCGCCGTGGGGAGCACCAGTTTTGTTTGTCAAGAAGAAGGACGGGAGTTTCAGGATGTGCATTGACTACCGTGCACTCAATGAAGTCACCGTGAAGAATAAGTATCCGCTACCCAGGATTGATGATTTGTTTGATCAGTTAAGAGGAGCCGGAGTTTTCTCCAAGATTGATCTCGAGATCGGGATACCATCGCTGAAGATCCGATCGTAAGATATTCAAGATCGCATTCTCGCCAAGATATGGACATTACGAGTTTCTGATTATGTCCTTTGGGTGACAAATGCGCCCGCTTATTTCATGAATATGATGAATAAGGTGTTCATGGAATATTTGGACAAGTTTGTCGTCGTGTTCATAGACGATATCCTAGTCTACTCCAAGACAGAGGATGAACATGCCGAACACTTAAGGCGAGTTTTGGAAAAGCCGAGGAACAAAGCAACTTTTCGCCAAGTTCAGCAAGTGTGATTTTTGGAAGGACAAGGTGGAGTTTCTTGGACATGTAATGACCGCATGAAGGAGTCGCCAGTAGATCCAAGCAAAGTAGAAGTCGTGTTACATTGGGAGCAAACAAGACTGTGACCAGTTCGAGTTTCCTTGGAATGGCAGGATAATACCGCCGTTTCATCGAAGGCTTTTCGACAAATGCGAAACCTCTTACTCAATTGCTGAAGAAGGAAAAGAAGTATCCATGGACGCCTTGTAATGTGAGAAAGGATTTCAGGAGCTGAAGAAGCGATTGACATCAGCACCGGTGTTAGTTCTACCGATGTTGCTCAAAGCTTCGATATTTATTGTGACGCATCGCGCCAAGGACTTGGATGTGTCTTGTCTGCGAGAATGGAAAGGTCGTCGCTTATGCATCAAGGCAGTTGAGGCCGCATGAGGAAAATTATCCGACACATGACCTAGAGTTAGCTGCCGTAGTGCATGCCTTGAAGATATGGCGTCACTATCTGATTGGAAACAGATGTGAAGTATATACGGATCATAAGAGCCTTAAGTACATATTCACCCAGTCGGATCTGAATATGAGGCAAAGGAGATGGCTAGAGTTGATCAAGGACTATAATGTTGGAATCCATTACCATCCCGGGAAGGCCAACGTGGTAGCCGATGCTCTGAGTCGGAAAAACCATACCGTGAGTGCGTTGCTAGCCACAAGTCAGGATGAGTTATGTGAGGATTTTCGAAAGATGAAGATTGAGGTTGTACCTAGCGGATTCTTGGCCGCATTGGAAGTAAAGCCTACCCTAGAGGATCAGATCCGAGAAGGACAGAAGGATGATGACAGGATCCGCAGGATTAAGTCCATCAAGGAGGAAGGCAGGGCAGAGGACTTCAAATTGGATGAACAAGGCACGTTGTGGATGAAGGATCGCATTTGTGTGCCTAACAAAAAGGAGTTAAAGCAACTGATTTTGGAAGAAGCCCATGACTCTAAGTACTCGATTCATCCTGGAAGCGCCAAGATGTATCAGATCTCAAGGAGAGATTCTCGTGGCCGAGTATGAAACGTGAAGTTGCCGACCATGTTGCATTGTGCGACGTATGCCGTAGAGTCAAGGCAATGCATCGAAACCAGCGAGGATTGCTACAAACTGAAAATACCTGAGTGGAAGTGGGAGGAAATCGGAATGGATTTCATTACCGGTTTGTCAAGACTCAAGGAGGTTATGACTCCATATGGGTTATAGTGGATCGCTTGACTAAAGTAGCCCATTTTATCCCAGTGAAGACCACTTACTCGGGAGATAAGTTAGCAGAGTTGTACATGATCAGGATTGTCTGTTTGCACGGAGTGCCAAAGAGAATTGTATCGGACAGAGGTACCCAATTTACCTCAAGGTTCTGGAATAAGTTGCATGAAGCCATGGGGACCCGTTTGAACTTCAGTACGGCTTATCATCCACAGACGGATGGACAGACCGAAAGAGTCAACCAGATTCTCGGAGGATATGTTAAGAGCTTGTGCATTGGCTTATGCTACCTCGTGGGATAAAAGTTTGCCGTATGCCGAGTTTAGTTACAACAATAGTTATCAGGCTAGTTCTGAGATGTCACCTTTTGAGGCCTTTGTATGGTCGACCTGTCGGACACCATTGAATTGGAATGAGACCGTGGCGCCGTGTCTTTGGGCCTGATATTCTTCAAGAGGTCAAGAAGCGGTCGCCATAATTAGGGAAAGGTTGAAGATAGCCCAATCTCGATGAGAAGAGTTATCTTGACAATCGTCGCCGAGATTTGAGTTTTGAACCGTAAGACTTTGTATACCTCGAGTTACGCCTCTCGGGAGTTAAGAGGTTCCATGCCAAAGGGAAACTCGCACCCGTTATGTTGGACCATTTAAGATTTTGAGTCGCAGAGGTGAAGTTGCCTACCACCGGAGTTGCCACGATCGTTGGCGAGTACATGATGTATTCCATGTGTCCCGATTGAAGAAATGTCTCCGAGTTCCTGAGAGCAGACACCGCTAGAGTCAATTGAGTTGCATGAGGATTTGACTTATAAGGAACATCCTGTGAGGATTCTAGACACAATGGATCGAGAAACTAGAAACAAGTCAACCCGTTTCAGAGAGTTCAAGGGAGCAACCATGAAGAAAGCGGCGACTTGGGAGCGAAGAGGATTTGAAGAAAGAATTTCCAAACCTATTCCTTTAGTAAGCCCTGAATCTCGGGACGAGATTCTATTAAGGGGGGGAGGTTTGTAACACCCCAAAATTTTGCTTTTCTTAAATTCATGTGTGATTTGGCACTTTGGTGAATTTTTGGAATTTTCTGGAATTTATTTGGATTTATTTGGAATTTATTTGAATTTATTCCATTTTGAAATAATTAAAGAATTTAAATTTGCAAATAAATTTTTGTTGGAAATATTTTATTTGAGTCCAAAATGATCCAAAATATTTTCCAGAATTTTTCCGAATTTTTCTGAGTCATTTGCTATTTTTAATGAATTAAATGAATTATCGAATTATTTTAAATATTAAATCGCTGGAAAATCCAACTCGGTCAAGTATCGTTTCATCCGACCGAAGTCGGACTCGAGTCCGACCGAGCCGATTGACTCGACCGAACCCACTCCTAACCCTAATCAATCCCAACCGTTGGATCAAGATCCAACGGTGAGATCCGTCAGACCAGCACTGAGCCGTGTCCGACCGGACCGGCCGCGCCCGTCGCGATCGTGGCCGTCGATCGTGCTGCGTGGGACGGCCACGATTTCGTCGTCTTCGCCGAGTCCGAGCCGGACTCCGCCGCCCGCGCCGCCAGTAACGAACTAGGTTTCCGTCTAGGGCACGAACGCCGAGGCTATTTAAAGCATGAGACGTCCCGAGGTTGCCCTCATCCTTGCGCACCCGCTTCCCGAGCCATCTCGCTGAGCCGCCGCCGTTGAGCCGCAATCGCCGGAGTTGTCTCTTCCCTCCGCCGGTTTGCGCCGCTTCGCCGTCGTCCGTCGTCTTCCGCCGAAGGAGCCCAGATCCGAGTCCCCGCGACGAGACGCACTGGCGGGAGGTTTCATCTCGCCGAGAAGCCCCGCGGGCGCCAGAGCCGTGGTCATCGTCTCCGGCTCCGTCAAGCCCGGCCGCCGTGAAACCAGCGCCGTCAGCGAGCTCGGAGGACCGTCCCATCCAGATCGAACGGTTGTGTTTAGATCACTAGGTCCAAACCCGATGAGATCTGGACCGTTGGATCAAGATCCAACGGTTCACAATCGCCACGCGTCGTAGCAAGGCGATTATAGGATTAGATCTGGACCGTCCGATCTAGATCGAACGGCCCACGAGCATCGAGTAGTTTCAACGTGTTAACCCTGGATCTAATCCGCGCCGTTGATTTTCAAACCAACGGACGAGATTGCGCCACGTGTCGGGAAGTTGGACCGACGGTCGGCGCCCACGCGCAGCGTGCGTGTAGACGCCGACACGCCGGCCCGCGTGTCGAAGGGCCCGCATGTCGCTGGCTAACCAGCCTGCGCCGACGCCACCCATGACGCGTCACAGTGGAGTCCCACACTGGCGCCGTGGTCGAGCTCACGTGACGTCAGCGATGACGTCACCCGAGTGGGCCCACATGTCAGTCACGAGAGCCGTGGACCGAGTCCACCGTGGACCCGAGCTGAGCATGGACCGAGCCCATGGACCGGCTGACGTCAGCAGGCCAATCAGGAGCTGCCACGTGTCCATGCTGACGCAATAATTAATTTCCGAAAAAGAAAATGATTTATTAATTCGAAATAATGATTTCAAATTTAGATTCAAACTTCAAACGCTTATAACTTTTGCGTTTCAACTCCGATTTGAGCGATTCAAATTTCTAAATTTGTATAAAATTAAGATCTACCTAAATATGAATTTTATTTAATTTTTGGACTAAAGTTTTTCTCTGTAAAATTATTTAATTGATTATTTAAACTTTAAATAATCATAACTTTTAATTTTAACTCCAAATTTGATTTATTCCAGTTTCTAAAAATCCAGAAAATTATGTTCTCTCTGTTTATGGATTTTATTTGGAGTTTTGGGATCTTTTTGCATAGTGTTTATTTGTGTATTTGCTATTTGCACGCTTTACGAGTAGACGTTGAAGTCTGGGAGGGATTCGAAGGAGAAGTATTGACTCAGATCCAACTCAAGACCAAGAGCAAGTGCTTTTTGAAGGCAAGTTGTGCTTTGACCATGTTGATCCTATTTCAAATCTATTTTGATTTAAACTATTGCATGCTAGTTCAATTAGAAAGATACTTTGGTTTAAACACAGGGTTAGATAAATACCAATTTGATATATGACACCTTGATTACTTAAGTATGTGCCATGACCCTTTGTCACCCTAGTTGTGGTTTACTAGTTGGACATTATTAAATTGCCAACATGGGTTTAGATCGTTGTAGTATAACGCTTAGACACCTTTCGTGCTCATGACATGATTTTGGATAATTAAATGTTAATATTGACTTAATGATATATTGAACCTGTTTTGGAAAAGTATCATGTGATGTTGATGGCACGTGGTGCATGGTAATCAAGCGGGGTTTGATAAACGATTTTCGGCCAGGGGCATGTGGCAAGAGTAATCAGTGGGCGGTGTGGCATTGGGAGTGTTGATTTGGTTTTTCGTAGTCTTGCCCTGGTCACTCTAAGGACTTAACCTTGCAAGCCTTTGAACTGGGTCATACTTGCAACCACATGGCTGGAATGGGACGGCCCTAGTTGACTAAGTCGCTAAGGACTCACTTGTGGAGCCTCAGGTGTCGGGCCATTACACCGCTTGTGTGATTGTACGGGGAGCGTATCGTGGCTGTGGCCAGTACCCATCTAACGGTGTGTTGGTCCCATACTTCGCCTTGGCTAAGGGAAGGGATGGTGTAGAGCACGTCTGGGAGAGGACCACCTGTGTTGTTTGAGGCTTAGAAGGCTTTGTTATGATCGCTCATTCGCATACTCTTGTATGGCGATTCACTACCGACGTGGTGAGTGGATTGTATCTTGTGGGTAAAGTGCATAACCTCTGCAGAGTGTAGAATCTATTTGAATAGCCGAGTCCACTGTGATCGACAATGCTCGGGAATTACAAATAAGGGTTAGATTTTACGAAAATAACTTGGATTTGCAAAGTTGGGTTGGTTTAACAAAGAAGATGATGGAAATATGGTTTAGGATGGGGAAAAATGTTATTTAAACTTTTGAAAAGTTATTTATGCTTTACTTGTTTTTACCGCTTTGAATCTACTTATATTACTTGTCAAATGTCGTTTACCGCAAATATACCTTGAGCTATTCCTTTGTACCAAGCCATGCATATAGTATATTAGCTTGCATTCTCTGCATGACTTGTCGAGTACCAAGTACTCACCCTTGCCCCAACACAATATCAGTTGAAGAGGAGATTACGCCACTTTGGAGGAGGAACTCCAAGAGGACCCGTCTACTTAGGGATGCGAGCCCGATCGGTTACTGCGGTATCTGGATGGCGCCACGAAGTTTATTTGATTTTCCTTTGTTATTTCTCTTTCAATAAGTTTTGCCTTGCAAGGCATATATTTGTAACTTGGCCATAAGGTCGAGTAACCCTTTGATTATTTAAATAAAGTACTTTGATAGTATCGTTTGGTATGATTGTGATATATACCGATGTTAAGACTGTGTGCACTAGCGCGTTCCTGGACTAGTGCTGAATACACAGAGGGTCCGGATTTGCAAATTCGGGGTCCCGACACACTCTGCAGAGGTTATGCACTTTACCCACAAGATACAGCCAAACACCACAAAGGCGAGTGATCGTAACAAAGCCTTTCGGAAACGGCTAACTACACAAGTGAACCTTTCAGGTTTTTGCCATACACCATCCCTTCCCTTAACAAAGGCGAAGTATGGGACCGACATACCGTTGGACGGGTACCATGCCTTCCCTTTCACAAAAGGTGTAGTTGACACCCGAGGTATCACATGCAAGTTATTAGTAACTTACTCAACTATGTCCGTCCCATTACGGACATGTGGTTGCATGATTAACTCAGTTCAAAGGCTTGCAAGGTTAAGTCCTTATGTTGACCCGGGCAAGACTACCCGAAGAACCAAACCAACACTCCCGATGCCACAACTGGCCCACCCGATCATTCTTGCCACATGCCCCGATCGAAATCTATTTATCAAACCCAGTTGATTACCATGCACCACGTGCCATCAACAATCACAACACATGATACCTTTCCAAAACAGGTTCAATATATCATTAAGTCAATATTAACATTTGATTGTCCAAAATCATGTCGTGAGCACGTAGTAGGTCTAAGCAATATACTACAACGATCTAAATACCCATGTTGGCAATTTGATAATGTCCAACTATTTAATCCTCAACTAGGGTGACAAGGGGTTCATGGCATACAATTATCTATGCATGTTGACATACGGCAACTAAGCAATTAACTAATCTCCCAAAATCAATTAAAGCATTTTATAATTGAACTAGCATGCAATAATTTAAATCAAATTAATTTCAAAATGGGATCAACATGGTCAAAGCACAACTTGCCTTTAAATAATACTTGATCTTGGTCCTGGGGTGGCTCCTGGGTCAACACTTCACCTTCGAAGCCTTCGGGCACTTCAACGTCTACTCATAACGCGTGCAAATAGCAATAAATGAATAAAACAGTAGACAAAAAGTGTCCAAACATCCAAATGAAGTCCATAAACAGAGAGAGCATAATTTTATGAATTTTTAGGAATTTGAATCGGCGAAATCGGAGTTAAAACGCAAAAGTTACAAGTGTTTAAAGTTTAAATAATCAATTAAATAATATTACAGAGAAAACCTTTGGTCCAAAAATTAAATAAAATTCACCATTAGGTATATCTCAATTTTATAAAAATTTAGAAATTTGAATCACTCCAATCGGAGTTAAATTGCAAAAGTTATAAGCGTTTGAAGTTTCAAAATTCAAATAAATCAATAATCCGAATTAATTCATTTATTTTTATACGGAAAAACCGAATAATGACGTCAGCGTGGATTTTGATTTTCCACCGAATTATTTTTCTATTGAAAAATCGATTTATTGCGTTAGCCGGTCCATGGACGTGGTCCACGGTTCGGTTTGGGTCCACTGTGGACCAGGTCCATGAGTACATGTCTCACTGACATGTGGGCCCCATCGGATGACGTCAGCGGTGATGTCATCACGCTCGGCTGAGGGACGTCTGATAGCTGGGCCCCACCATGACGTCAGCGGTGACGTCATGGTGCGGTTTGGCTGAGCCGCTGACACGCGGGTCACACGACGCCGCGTCATGCGTGGCGTCGGCCGGCGGCACGATCGGCTGACCGCGGCGGTTAGACTACTGCCCACGTGGCTAGATCTCGACCGTTGATTTTCAATCAACGGCCCAGATCGGATCTAGTTTAACGTGTTAGGAAAACTACTCGGCTGATCTGGACCGTTCTATCTTGATCGGACGGTCAAGATCCAATCTAGAGTTTACAACGTGGCTAACCTTAGCCGTTTGATCTAGATCTAACGGCTGACATCTATCCAAGCACGGTGCGGTTCTAGCTACGTGGCACAATCTGAACCGTTGGATCCTAGATCCAACGGTTGGAAATAGATCTAGAAATTACAACGTGGGATTTTACCGTGGTGACGTGGACGAATCTGGGCCCTCGGATCTTGATCGGACGATTGGTGGAGTTCGAGCGACGGCGATGGCGTGCGGCGGCGCTTGCAGACCGAATACGAGGACGACGACCACGGCAACGGCGTTGCGGGGCCCCTCCGGCGAAGTGGATGGTACTCTCCGACGCGTCTCGTCTTTGCGGTCCCAGATCTGGACTCAACGGCGGCGGAATCGACGAATAACCGCGGCGGAAACCTAACGCAACTACGGCAAGCTCTAGCGGGTGAACAACGGCGGCTCAGGCGACGTGGGCTAGGGCTACGGGTGCGCACGGGAGTCGGCTACCTGGTGGCGGCAACGGCGCCTTAAATAGGGGCCTCGGCTTCCGTGTATTGCGCGGAGACCGAGGTCCACCCGGTTACGATGGCGGAATCCGAATCCAATTCGGATTCGGTGACGTGGCTCAACGTGGATCGTCGGATCAATATCCAATGGTTGCGGGGTTTGAGCTCGGGTCCGGCTCAACGACTTGGCTGGCTCGGTCGGGCTCGGGCGACGTGGCGCGATCGTGGCCATTGGATCACGATCCAACGGTCACGCTCGTTAGGGTTTGGTGACGCGGTTCGACCGAGACGGCTTGGCGCGGTCGGGTCCGGGTCGGACTCGAGTCTGATTCGGACTCGGGTCCGGTCGGAGGAACAGTGAAACCCGGTTTGGGTTTTTCCAGCGATTAAATAATCAAATTAATTCCCAAAAATTCATTTAATTCATTAAAAATAGGAAAACACTCAGAAAAATTCCAGAAAAATTCTATAAAATATTTTGGAACATTTTGGACTCAAATAAAATATTTTCAACAAAATTTTATTTGCAAAAATTAAATTCTTTAATTATTTGAAAAGGAAATAAATTCAATAAATTCCAAATAAATCCCAGAAAATTCCAAGAATTCAGAAAAGTGCCAAATCTTATTTAAATACATGAAAAACAAAAATTAGGGTGTTACAATTCTGGGCTTGCCGCCAACAAAAGGATCATTATATTGCTATGCATGGCCAGTCGATCACGACATGAGACAGTGTGTGCCTGCAAGAATAGTGAGCACGTACAGTCAGGAAGATAAATATCGATCGAAAGATCGATGTATCGACGGGTGCGGTAACAAAGGCTGCAGGCATTTACCGCAGTGAATAAAGACGGCGCAGTGCGTGGCTGCCGGTGGCTTTCAGTAGTGCGCCGTAAGTATAGTAGACGGCGGCGGCGACGTACGATGGAGTGTCCCCATCCCAATATCCCATGCATGCATGGCTGGCTGGCTGCGTAGTTGATCGATTTTCCGGCGCTCGCGTGAGTAAACTCGCACCCCAAGCTTAATGCCGCGTGCGAGGGGCGAGCAGACGGACCAAAGATAAAGATCTCAACGAAATTTGTAAAATTTTAGTAAAATCAAAAATTTTGGCCTCTCAAGATTTATAATTTCAACAGAATTAGAAAATTTAAATTACTGTAGTGATTTCAGAAATTTTAATTATTTTAATTAGATTATATATATTTTGGACCGGTTTGCAGTGTTTTTAGACCGAATTAGGCAGCAATTTTTTTTTTGTACAGATTTGTAGTGCCTTTTACGAGGGGTGCATGTGAAAAAACCGAAGAGCAGGGCCGGCCCTGAGGGGGGGCAGGGTGGGCGACCGCCCAGGGCCCCCCAATAGTTAAGGGCCCCCAAACTATTTAAGCAAAGTGCCGGTCTATATATATGACAATATATCCAGTGCAATTAAAGTTTTCGTGCAACCATCGTGCAACCCTACTAAAAAAGTTTCAAAAAATTCTTAAAAAAATCATGGACGTACATCTCAACTTACCCCATCTATGTATAAAATTTCATGATCAAATTCGTCCTATGCTAGAAGTTACAAAAAAAAACAAATTTTGGTGTGCATTTAAACTATTCAAGTTTGTCCAAAATTTGTCTTTTTTGTAACTTCTAGCATAGGACGAATTTGATCATGGAATTTTATATATAGATGGGGTAAGTTGAGATATACATCCATGATTTTTTTCAGAATTTTTTGAAACTTTTTTTAGTAGGGTTGCACAATGGTTGCACGAAAATCAGCTTGTACCTTGGCAATTTGGCATTGGACTAGTTGTGCTTGTGCAGGACGCCAGGGCGTGAGCGACTAGAAATCTTTTGAGGAAAGAGGGTTTCCATCAAAAGAATGCTTCCTGGCGGCTGGCGGCTAGGGGTTTCATCCAACGAAAAAGTAAAAACAGGAGGGGCAACGGGCGGCCGATCGCCTGGAGCCCCGGACGTGGCGACGTATAGAGAGAAAAAAAGGTATATATATATGAGGAGGTGAATGAGGCCTCTATATAAGTTTTTGCCCTGGGCCCCCAAAATGTCAGGACCGGCCCTACCGAAGAGCCTTGGTAGCTCAGTTGATTAGGGCTTGGTGATGTCTCACAGAGGTCTCGAGTTGTAGTCACGGGAGCATTTATTTGTGTAAGAGCGACAAGTGAGCATACGGCCAAAAAAAATCAAAAATAAGTGTTAGATCGAGGTTTCGAGAACTTTTTTTATTTAATATTTATTTATTTATTTTTTTGATAATAATCAATAGAATTTTTTTTTTTGCGAAAATAGGTACCCGTCACCTGAATATAGGGCGATCGCCCCATATTGGGGCGATAGGTACCTGGATGCAAAAAAATGTTGATAAATCAACTCCTTCGTGTGTCTATTTTCGCAATTACGTTTTTGCATGCGGGTCCCTATCGCTCCAATATGGGGCGATCGCCCCATATCCGGACGACGGGGACTCATTTTCGTAATATTTTTTACCCGTCGATTATTTTTTAAAGTTTTTTTAGAAATAAATATTAAATAAAAATAAATTCGAGGATTGAACCCAAGCTGCCTTGGACCACAGAGACTCAGCGTTTTAACCAACTGAGCCATCTCAATTTCTTGGCATGGCATGGCATCTCAACTCTTTATGTGCTGTTTGGTTGCTCGTATCTGAAGAGATTTGGCTCTCGAGATTCAACAGAGGTCTGTTTGGTTGGCTTCTCAAGACACTGGCTAGGCCCTCCACATGCAAACTAACCCCCGGAGCCAGGCCCCGCTGAAACGAAAAGTTTGGGCGTTTTCGGCGGGCCTGGCTCCACAGATGCAATCGCTCTTGCCGAATCCCAAGCGCCTGGCTCCGCTCACTCCTCCACGCTTTGCTCAGATATGAGGAATCCTCCCACCGCTGCTCATGGCGCTCGCTCCTCAGATCTGATTCCTCCATGTTGCCGCGCCCCCGGTCTCCCTCCTCCCCGGTCCCCCTCATCCCCCGCGTGCCTCCAGCTTCCGATCTCCCGCGCCTCCTCTGAACCCCCATGGCGCCTCCCCCCTTGCCTGCTCTGGCCGCCGCCTCCTCTCGCCATCCCTCTGCGTGCGCTGGCTCCTCCCTCGGCCGCGTCGACCTGCGTTGCTGCGCAGTCTCCGGCCGCCGTCTACTGCACCGGACTCCCTCCTCCTCGGCTTGCGCCGGCTCGCGTCGCCCTGGGCGGCCGCGCCGCCTCGACCCAGCTCCATCCCGATTTGGGTTCCGATTCGATCTAGGGTTTGGTAAATCCTAATCTAATTCCCCCCTTACCTTCTTCTATCTGATACCGAGTCCTCCTTTCCCTTCTAATCTATGTGTGATGGTTGCATTATAATGTTGATGATTTGGGAATGGTGGATTTGATGATGAATAATTGATACTGAGATCATCCTCTGATCTGTGATGTGGCTGAGGGGTTAATTGATTTGGTTGAGTTCAATTACCGAAGAGATACGTTTAGCAGATGATGATTTGATGCTGAACTACAATCTATGATGCTAAAAGCTTGTCTAGACCACATGGTAGATGATGGAAACTGATACTATGTTTTGAGGTGAGCTACTATCCTTTTGGTCTGTGATGCAAAATCTATCTATGTTACATGCAAGTTGGATGGCATCGGTGTATCTCTGTAACACCCTAGTTTTCGCTTTCTGGAGAAAATCTAATTTAAATTAATTAAATTCAAAAATTTGGAGTTTCTTTGGTGTTTATATTAACCTGGCATCCTTTCCCTCCAAAATCGGGAATTAATTCCCCTCCGGTTGAAAAATCGGATTTTCCAGTTCCCGCCGGTACCCGAAATTTCACCCGAGTCCATAAATGCTCCAAAAATCCCCAAACCACTTCTAAAATGTTCCAAATATTCCAAAATGATTTTAGTAATCATTCCCCGGATTTTTGGACCTCCGTTCCTATTTTATCCCGCGCGGCTTTTGTTTAATGCCTGCGATCCGCGCCCGAATATTCAATTCCACAAAAATCCTCCAAATTCAGCGGAACCAATTTTATTGGGTCCCAAATATTCTAAAATGGCTCTAGGAATTTTTCCGGAATTTTTAGACCATTTTTCCCTATTTTTCTCTAAGGCGAATCATTCGCGTAAAGGAGAGCCAACCGAAGCTTGACACGTGGCACTGCAACAGTAGTCATCTTCAACCTCCAGCCAACTCCAAGAACAGAGAAGAGCTTCAACTTGCTCCAATGGCTAGGGTTGATTCAAGTTCTCATAACTTCTTCATCTCAACTCCAAAATGCGAACGGCCGGTTCCGTTGGATTCGTAGCGTCGATCTCTTGCCATTCCCCACCATCTTTAATCCCAACTCTCGCGGGAAGTTGAACAACCAAGCAAAAACCGATTTCCACTCAATTGCCAATAACTCATCCGTTTCTCGTCCAAACGCCGCACCACCACCTCCATTCACTGCGTATAAGTATCGCCGTTCCGGGAGTGTGCTCCCCTTTCCCTCTACTCCATGCATTTGCCCGTGAGATCAAGAAAACCGAGGTGGTGTCATCCTTTTTCGGTGTTCTTCGAGTTCGTGCTTATAGATCCTTCTCCGGTGAGCCATTCTTCATGCCACTTGGTTCCTTGTGACCGTGGATGAGTGTAGAGTCTAACCCAATCATCAATTTTAGGTTTGATCAAGAGTTGGCGACGAATTTCGAGATTTTCTCATTTCGGCCGAACCTCCGTTCATCGTCGATTTCATCGCCTCCGGTGAGAATCAACTCAATTCCTTCCTCCTATGAGTCCCTAAGGATGTTATCTAGAGAATCCATGATTTTATTTGATCCAAATCCATGCGAAAATGGGGCAAAATCCGTTTTTTTGGAAGAAAAGGGGGCTCTGATGTTTTGGTTCAGTTCTGCAACCAAATTCTCGCGAGTTACCTGTAGCAAACAGTACCTTTTCCTATTTTCTTGATTTTCCAGCAATTTCCAACTTTGAACGCTTATAACTTTTGCGTCCGAACTCCGATTGACTCCGTTCAAGTTTCTAAATTCATCTAAAATCAAGATCTACCTGCCAGTACTAATTTTGTAATTTTTGGATTTTATTTATTTTCTTTTATTTATTTATTTGTCTCGTTTTGCGCGTAGTCGACGATTCCGCCGAGTCCGCCGACCCCGCCGACGGGCTTCAAAGAGTTCAACCTTCTCGCTGTGACCGAGGCAAGTCCCTTGACGCATTTTGATCCCGTGTTTATGAAATGCTTTTAATCTGTTTATAAAGTTGCATGGCTATTTTTAACGAAATATGTCAAATATAAGTGATAGTTTATCCGAAATTGTTGATTCCTCCTTGACATTGTTAATCATATCCATTGTAACCCTAGGACCTTGTCTATACCATGCCTATGCTTATATGGTACCCTTTGCTATGTAGTACGGTAGAATTGCTTAGGATCTTTATCGATGAAAACAACCCATGGGTGGGATTATTCAAAAAGAATGTTATCAAATGTGATTTGATGATTATTAGTATGATTTTAGTACTGTTTTCTAAAATAAAAAGAAAATGAAAAATGATTTGGACTTGGGCGGAAATGGTTGTTTGGCGGGAGCGGATAGAGCGATGATCTGGGTTTGTGCAAGTACCGCCCCAAGTCAATTAAGGACCGACGCTTATGACTGTCTCCATTCTAAGCATAACCGTACAACCACATGTCAAAGTGGGCACGACCTGGCTAACTAATTTGTAGAAACCTGACTTAGACTCACCACTCGGTTGTTGTGTGAGAGCCGGAAAGAGGCATTGTTGTTGTTGTTGTTTTTCTCACACGGCGCAAGAGGGGGCTTCTGTACTGGGCGGATAGAACCCTAACAGCGGTGAAACCTCAGCGGGTGAGTCGGGTTAGGCGTATACATTGTAAAGGCCTTGTCATGATATCCCTGCCGGCACACCCAAGGAAGTGTGTTAATTGTACATGGCACTAAGGGAATATCATGTCTTGTGGGTAAAGTTGTACACCTCTGCAGAGTTAAAACTATTCGAATAGCCGTGCCTACGGTCAAAGGCAAAGCGAAGAATGCTTTCATACTGGTAGACTTTGGTTTTTGGTTTCAAACAAAACAATGGTTTGTTTTGGGATCCGAGAGCAGTTAGAACTCTCGGGTGTGCTTCTGGCGGTTAAAGCCAGGTAGGTGGAAAGAACCTGATCTTGTGAACCATGGCGGACAGAGCCATGTGATTGGATTGAACCCTGATTTTGTTGAGATGTGGCGGATAGAGCCTGTATATTAGTGAGTGGTGGTTAGAACCTTCACTACAATATTACATAATTCAATTATTAAAAAGAATTGCTCAAATATGCTTTGTGAAAATTATTAACAAGTATGATTTGATGAAACTTGGCTTTGTGCAAATAAACCATATCAAGCCATCTTTGGATAGCCTACATTGTGCATATTTTCCCAGACTTGCTGAGTACTTTATGTACTCACGTGCTACATTCTAATCCTCTCTCAGAAGTGAAAGAAGCTGTTCAAGATTTCCAACGACTAGGGTGCGCTCTCCACTCGATTGCCTGTGGGCATTTGGATGGGTCGCTTGGCGTTTTCGTCTTCCGCTGCGGTTGTTCAAGTTGTTCAGCCTGTTCAGGCCGTAATGGTAAACCTTGACCATAAGGTCTTTGCTTTTATTTGGTATTATTCTGATTTAATTATATGTATTCGTGATATGGTTGTTGATTCATCACTTTTGACTGTGTGTACTAGCTACTGATCTGGGACTAGTACAGAAATACACAGAGGACTCCGGATAGCCGATCCGGGGGCCCACAATCTCCTAACTATGATTGCGTCTGAGAAACATGTTTAATAGGGATTTCTCGATGCAACCCTTGCATTTTGTTTTTCTAAAGTACTGAGACCATGAATCCTTTATCTATTCTCATTTAGACCTTCTACTATCACATTTCATATTTAGTTTATTCTGGTCTCTATTGGGGAAATGAGTCTGTGACTTACTTGATTGATGAAACTGAAAACGGATTGGAGGGAAGAGGAAGGGTGCTCGGTTGGTTCGATTCCCCTTTTTCCTTCCTGCTCCCAGGGTTCGGCTCCTGGTTCCCTTGCACCTAGTTCTGGGACAGGGCTTTGGCTCTATCTTTTGCACTGAGGTCTTCCACTATTCTGTTGAGGTAAATTGATTTCTAAGGTGTGCAAGGTTGGATACATGCGTCTACGATCCGAACAGGTTAGTATATTGTCGAATGATGCAAAATTAATCGCTAGAGGGGCCAGATTGGCCCTCGGACAATCTTGGGTACCTCAATTAGTGCTAATAAATTAAAGGCTAACGGCAGTTCTAGCTCAATTTCCTATTTCAATGTATTTACTTATTTCTATTCTAATGCATGGTTGTTTTCTTACAATGCAGGTTATGCAGATGAAGACGAAAGATTATTATATTAGAGTTTTATCCTTTCTGTATTCTTTTACAATTGAATTGTAATCGTTTGACGGTTTGTAATTTAACTTTATTAATCACAGTTCAATACTTGTAATTTAACTAATGATTCAGATTGTAATGATTCAATTGTATTAATAAAGTATAATGATTAATTTTGTTTAATCTCTCTGTTAATTGATTGTTAATTGTTTATTGATTGGGTGGGATATTTCAACAACATTGTTGTCACAACAAAAGGGGAGGTATACTCATTTGGGGCTAATTTTTAAATACCACAATAAATGTAATTTAAATACGGTGATATATAGGATATACAGGAGATGATATGTATAAAAATTCATGCAACCAACCAAACATGTTCTCTTGTCAACCTGCACCAGCTCATACAATGTACCAAACAGCATCTCTTGTCAGCCTGCATCAGCTCATGCAATCAACCAAACAACATCTCATTGCATCCACTCAGCCTGTCTCCCACCAGCCTGACTCCACTCATACAGCCTGGCTGAGTTGAGAAGGCAACCAAACAGCCTATTAAGCATCTCAACTTTTTAGCCCAAGCGCCTTGAGTAGCTACTATCAGCCTTTTGTCAGGACAGTAGCATTGTTAGAATTTTTAAAAATTTCACAAGCATGATCATCATTTAAAAATTTGATGAGAATATTAGTGATATGTTAGGACCATCCATAAAAATTTTCTAACATGGTTTGAACTAATTTTCGTTCGGTTGAAATTTATCGAGATTTCAGCAATTACGGACAAAATTTCAGTTTTTAGCCAAAATCTCGGTCCAAAAAATTTTGGATTTGAATTTTATCCAAATTTCATTCGAAATTATGAAATCTCGCTAAAATTTTGTATTTCCGTACATCCCCATGTAGTAAAAAAAAAAACTAAATTTGAAACCTCAACAGGGGACGCGACGCAACGATCATAAATGCATTTGCACCTTTCTGAGCCGTCCAAATCTGTCTCCGGCACATACTGCTGTCGATCCCATGCCATGCAAGTTTGACGAGGATATCATCCCTCCCTTATAATCGGGAGAAAGGGCCGCATGAGAGCCGCCCCACGTGGCGTGCCTCCTCTCTTCTCTTTTTGCGAAAAAACCCCTTCGGTTCTTGAAATTACGGATAGGTCCTTTTGCAATTTTTTGTGAGAGGGAGATTTTTTCCCCGGTTCGCGTTTAGGTCCCTCCTTCGCCATTTTACATAAAGAACCTCCCGTTAAATACGAATCGTAAACGAGCCCTTTTATAGTTTTTCAAAATAGCGAACAGGTCCAAAATCATAACAAATAGGTCCGTGCACTTTTCGTTCAGGTCCTTTCTCCGTTTTGCCCCAAAAAAATGTTTTTGTTGTCCGTTTTTTCCTCTGGAGCATTGAAAAAATGTTTTCGTTTCTCCGTTTTGCCCGAAAAAATGTTTTTGTGGTCCGTTTTCCCTCCGGAGCATGGAAAAAATATTTTCGTTGGCCGTTTTTCCTATAAAAAACCGAAAAAATGTTTTTATGGTCCGTTTTTCCTACGGAGTATATTAAAGATCCGATCGGTGCGCGGCTGCTGCAACACACACGGATCTGGGGATGTTCACGCTTCACATATCGATCCAAAGCCCTTATATTTTGAGCATTTTTTACGGTGAGTATCTTCACATGCCTTCTGCTACGAATTAATTACACCAAACTAATGTTACGGTGACCATTTTTTTTGTTTCGTTTAAGGCCTTGTTTGGAAGGCTGCACTTTACTGTACTTCAGTTTTGAACCAAAAGTCCTCTCAAACAGCCTAGCTGCAAAGCAGCTGCACAGCTAAACCATAGCTGAAACACCCTTAAAAGCCACAGCCGGTAGGGAGGTGCTTTTCAGCTGTGGTTTCTCTCGATCGCCTCCTCGCTCGCTCAGCCTCCCTCCTCGTCTCGTTATATCCCCGCCCAGTCGCCTCCTCGACTCCCTATGGCCCGGGCGCCACCTCCCCAACTCTCTCCTCACTCGGACTCACTCGGTTAGCCCCCAAAAGCTACAGCTGCAGCAGGCAGTTTGCCAAACAACATATAAAAAAGTCATATCCGCCAGCTCTGTTTTACAGCCCAGCAAGCCAAAAACAGTTTTTCAGTCCAGCCACGGCCTCCCCAAACCGGCCTTAAGTAGTTCCTTTCATCTCTGTCCAACTCGCTTTTATTTTGTTGGTCTTAGCTTCTTCGGAACCTATTGTAAAACTGGTATTCCCAGTGCCGTGAACCTCTTTTGCTTTCAATCTAAGGCAGGGTCATTTTGGTCTGTGTGGTCTAAAAAACGAATTAGACCAAACGAACGTTTGATAGTCCAATGGCCAAAGAAACCCTGGTTGGTTGCTCCACTCGTGTTTTAAGGGTTACTTTCTTTTTCCTCCCCATGCACTATAAGTATTGTTATGGATTTTTCCTGGCTTTTTTACTTGTTTCTGAAATTTGATACGGTCTTCGGTTAAAAAGTATATCATTTGGACATTGACACAGTTCTCAAGATACATCTTTGACCACTAATTTCTCTAGTAATAGATTTATAAAACCTAATAAAATTTTACCAATATCAAAGTTCTTTCTGAGACAACTCTATACGTACTATGTTCTTGTGTTCAATCTAAATATATATATTAAAAGGGTTACCGTTGACCAAAGTTTAAAAAGTTTAACAGTAAATACCTCAAAAGGATAATTCTTTTGTGACCAAAGGTTGCAGTAATATAACCAGCCATTGGCTAAGTCTGACTTGGAGTAAGTGCCCCGCAACTCTGCTTGTACACTCGAAAATTTTTGAGGACACGCACCACAATAGCTGCCTAAGAAGATTAGCTGTCGAGAACCAAGTGCACGTTGCCAGACAAAAGAGCGAAACCAACACTTTTAGTGAATATAAGGCCTAACGGCCGAGTTTTTACAAGGAGCGCGGAAACACCGAATAGAGTTTACAATACAAAAAGACACCACAGGCAAGGCCTGAGCACAGACTAAGACCTAAAATCAAACCAAATCGCCATCTACGAACTCCTGGTAGGCTCTTGCTTCTTGGAACTCTGCTGGGTTTGAGGAAGCAAGGGTGAGTACACAACAGTACTCAACAAGTCGCACCAAAAATACTGAATACTATATGCAGGGGATTACAAGGGATGATACAGGTTTATAAGTATTGTGGATGCAATTTTATTTGTAAACCTAATTACATTTGAAACACAAACCATAAAATGATAGTGGGGGGGGGTTCACAAGTTGAGCGAGGTTTCAGGAGTCATCCCAATTCAATCTTAGCTTTATTAACCGAAAGCACGGTGTATTCGAATAACATTAGCAAATCACTCTGCAGAGCTGCTCAGCTTTACCCAGAAGATATCGACGTCCGTTAATGCCAACGGATTACATGCAACTTAAATGCATGCAAACGGGTCAAGATGATCATAGACTTTTGTTGAACTTCCTCAAGATAGCCCCTACCCGGTAGGTTCGAGCACCCACAGTTCACAAGACCCACTGGCCAAGTTGAGGGAAGCGATATGCTAATGTGTGGGTACCTACCGTTGTGAGAACCAGCAAATGACAGCATCCTGCTCGATGCTACCCATTTTCGTTCCACCCGGGGTGCTATGCGATCCATTCTAACCACGAGAATGGTAGCTACTTCCAGTAGGTATTCTAAGGGGAGGAACAATGTACTGAGCTATATTGGGAAACGATTCAACTGAACTGATCGGCCCCAACTTGTGGTTGAGCGGAAACTTAAGTTGTTTACTTTGCTCAGAGGGGTATCCTTAGTTGCCAAAGACCAAGCCATAAAACTAACCACAACCAAACCTGGTACTTGCTCACACCAGCCACCAAACCAATCATGGCTTCTGTTATCGGTCGAGGATCGGACTAGTATCCACCTCGTGGGTAGCCCAATATTGTCCTCCTGACCGTGGCAACAACTTTTCAAAGACAGCGAGTCGAAACTCGAAGTTTTAACGACTTAAGAGTGGAACAATAATTAATAACTACAGAAAAAATTCATAAAGTAATCTAAGGTTATGCAAGGTTAATAAATGTAACACCCCGGCATTTAATATGCCAGAATGCTACCAAACATAGACTAAGCAACATCTAAATACCACAATTACAAGTAAACTGCAGCAAAAGAATAAATGCTAATACCGAAAGTTTCGGCAGCATCTCCTTTGTTTTTCCATGATTCGAAGCAACAACAAAGTATCACAAGTTATATCATAATGGAAAGCATCTAAAACAGCAATAACATGTGACATAACAACAATATAAGTCCAGGATAAAGCATTCAACCACTTCATGAGCTAAACGAATCAAATAGTAAGACCGAGCACACAGTTAAACAATTCTCCAAGTTTCATGGCAATACTTTCATTATCATGACTCCAAATGATAACACTGTCTAATTTGTGTGGAGCTACGTGTAGATGTGTAGTTAAACCCTTTTTCCCGCATGCCGGTTTCATGGTACCTAAGAAAAACGACATAAACACAAGCATGAGTTCATCACTCAGCAAGTATATTGCAATGGAACAAAAAAATACATTCCAATACCTTCATCACCACTTTTCACAAACAACATCATACACATCTCATATTCATAGTGTAAGCATATCATTGACATCATCATAAATCTTCCTCATATAACATCTTCATATAATGCAATGCAATGTAATGCAATGCGATGCATATATCTCTTGGAAACTCATACCGGTATGGTTGAGTACACACCCGTCGGTGTGCACCCTCTCCCCCCTTCCATCCCGAAGATGGAGGGTGCCTACTCCTCGCCTGCTCACCGCGGTGAATGGAATCACGATGTAGGACTTACTCATTGGCTCTCCGGATTAGTCATAACTTTCTCACCGACCTTCCCGGACTAGTTATGACTTTCTCACCGCCCGGGCCATGTATCTTGCCATGTATGCAAATATGCTAACATCATGAATAACTTGTACATTAACACATGGCATCATCATGGATAACTTGTACATTAACACATGGCATCATCACATAATAAACATATTCATCATATCAATGGCAAACATTAAAGCATGGCATGTGAACATATCATATATTCAAACTTCCATCTCAATCAATCAAACAACCTACAATCGCTATCCATTACAATACACTTGCCTCAACCACGGGCAACGGATTGGCGGGAAGTAGAAGGCACTCTCGAGGTCACACCACCTGCACATAGGTACCACACACTCACAATCAAGTCCAAAAAATAGTACGCAAACCCTCATCTACCCCGACATTGCCAACTACTCGCAATACCCAAAAACAGAGGTTCTGTCCCGCCGGGACAGCAGCCTTCCAAAAGGCATAACTCGGGTTCTAAGACTCCGAATCAATTAAACGAGTACATCCTCGCGTAGCTTAGGAAATTTCCCAACTTTTTCTAGGTATAGGGAAAGACTGATTCGGACTCTAAAGTTGTTTAATCTACAAAATACCGTGATCTGTTCCAATCACGTCACAGATTTTAACACGCTCGGTAAAACAGCCATAACTTTCAAACGGCTAGGCGAAATTTAACGTTCTTTATATCCACTGAAAGATAATGAAATTATCTACAACTTCTTCAACAGCCGTTTGATCAGATTCCGAGTCTAAATTGGCGAAAACCTGTAACATCCCAAAATTTGGGTTTTCAAAAATTTTGGTTTTGTTTAGCTTCCCAAAAATTTCTGTCAATTTTCTCGCGTT
The DNA here is from genome assembly GCA_036346355.1 of Rhipidocladum racemiflorum. Lineage (NCBI taxonomy): Eukaryota > Viridiplantae > Streptophyta > Magnoliopsida > Poales > Poaceae > Rhipidocladum > Rhipidocladum racemiflorum. The sequence continues at coordinate 54,641,513 of CM070572.1, read as the reverse complement.
TATAAAAGCTTGATTTGAAATTTTTCTAAAAGCTAAAACAATTTAATTTAATTATTCTAAACCTCAAATAAAATTTATTTAATTTTATTTGGATTCCTTGTGCTTCAAGAAGTTCTTATGTAATTTTTGAGATTTTTCGGAGCTCGTTTGCTATTTATTGGATTTATTCGGAATCATTTTGTATTAAGCCCTTTTGTTAAAATTTATAAATTATTTGGAAAAGTTTATATAAATTTTTGCTGAAAATATTTTATTTGAGTTTACAATATCTCAAAATATTTTCTAGAATTTTTCTAGAATTTTTCGGGTATTTTTATTGCCTCAAATGATTTATTTGGAATCGATTTGTATTAAGCCTTTTATTGAAATTAATTGATTATTTCGAAAAGTTTATATCAATTTTTTTTTGAAAATATTTTATTTGAGTTCGAAATATCTCAAAATATTTTCTAGAATTTTTCTAGAATTTTTCGGGTATTTTTATTGCTCTAAATGATTTATTGGAATTTGTGGAATTGTTTTTATTCGAAAAAGATTGGAAAATCTGGTTTTGGAAGTGGGCCGGCCCATCCAGTGCACCAGGCCAGCGCCCCACTTGGGCCAGGCCACCCCGCTGCAACGTGTCGCCCCCACGTGTCGCCCCCACGTGCTGCCACGTCGCCCGGATCCGATTCATGCACGGAAACTGCTCGGTAAAATGCCTATAAGACCCGTTTTGCTCCAAACGCGTCCAAATTTTTGTGCTTAATCTAGCCACCACCCCTAACCCCTGTAGACCTCCCACACGTCCTCTAGACCTCAGATCAATTTTCTAAAATTCCAAAACCATCCAATGTCGCCGAACGTCGCCCAACGCCGGCCGAACTTTGGAGCCGCGTCCCGGGCAACTCGTCGACTCTTTTCGAGATCCGTCTTCTCCGTGGTGTGCCACAAGGTACCATCTACTTGCTGTCCAAAATTCAGCCAATTTGGTCCACGGGATCAAAAGTTACGGCTGTTTCAATCTCGAATCTTGCCGAGGCCATAACTCCCTCAATTTTTCGAGTTTGACGGTGAAATTTTTTGTGTAGACTCCTGGGGATGTCCTCTACAGGATGCACATCTTGCCCCAAGGTTTTGCCCTCTGGATTTGGCGCAGAAAAATAAATTCTCCGTTCGGACTGCGTTCCAGACAGCGGCAAACTTCCTCGCGCGTCCCCCGCTGTTCCAGAAGGTATTTCTTCGAGCCACCTGCGTCACGGTGTGCCTCTTGGTCCCATCTAGCTCTCGGTCAAATTTCGTTAAGTTCCGATCATTATTCTAGAAGTTATAGCCGTCCAAAGTTTTGATCCAAACCCGTTAATCGCCAGTTTGTGATTAATCCGAAGGGCGCCGCAAAATCCGCCTATACCGTTGAGTTCGTCTCGCCGTTTCTACGCAGTAGACATTCTCCCTTTGCCATCCCATCCTCCGAATTTTTTTATATATTTAGGCCACCGCTTGTTGCCGCCGCCGCTGCCGCTTTTGACGCCGCATATTTTGGTTCGCTCCGGCCGTGTTGTCGCGTCCGAGGATCATCTTGTACTGTTTTGGTCCATCATTAAGGTTCTTTTGGTCTCCGTTTGCGAGAAGCCCGATTCCGCCTAAACCCGTCGTCTTTCAACCTAGCCTGCGCCGCCGGTTCGCGACCGGTTAGCCGTCCTTGGTAGCGTTCTACCGCGGCCATGTCGTTGCACCGACGGTCGCTACTTCGCTTCATGAAGTCTCCAATCATTGTTGACCTCCACCGTTAACGTTCGCGTTAACGATCCACCGTTAACGCTCGCGTTAACGCTGCGTTAACGCTTCCCGTTAACGCTTCTTCCGCTAACGCCTGCTAAGCGTTCCTCCGCTAACGTTTTGCCGTCAATGTTTCACCGTTAACACTGCCGTTAACGCTCCGTTAATAACGTCTTGCCGTTAACGTTTTGTCGTTAACGCTCCGTTAATGTTCCACCCGCACGTTTCGTGCGTTAACGCCCGTCGTTAACGCTCCTCCTTTTATGTTTCCCCGTTATCGATCCGTCGTTAACGTTTAAATGCGTTAAACGTTTCTCCGTTAACGTTTTGCCGTTAACGCTCTGTCGTTAACGTTCCACCGTTAACGTTTCATCGTTAACGTTCCATCGTTAACATTTCATCGTTAACAATTGGCTCTCTTCGCCTCGTTGTCATCGCATGTGTGTATTCTTGCACAAACCCTAGTGCGATGCCTTCACCTATTCTATTATCATGACGTGAGCCTAGTCTCATCGTCATATCATCTTCAAGCCGAATCAAAACCCTAACCGAAGACCGGTCTGATGAACTAAGTTTATCGTGAGCCGCGTTGTTATCTTTGCAATCTTTCCGGTTGTCTCAACCGTGGTAAGACGCTTGTCTTGTCTTATCCCTGAAGACCTAATCTGCCTTTAATCGAGAATTCCTTCGTGGACTTGGTCGATAGACCATTGGCCATCTGTTATACCCCTGTGCCCGATCTATCCGTCTCTCTTTTGTTTGACTGTGTCCGTTCGGTCAACGAAAGTCAACTTCGAGAATCGATTTAGTCCATCGTGAACTAACATATCCTTATGGACCCGGTCTATAGATCGAGTGCCCATATGTCGCTATCTGTCCAATCAAGATAATAACCGGAAGAAATATTCTTGAATATTATTCTTTCTTTCCCGATTATTAATCTTTCCCTTTTCGAGTTTTGCCGAAGCCCGTTTCTCTTTTGTCGACTCTTCGATCTAATCTGTTCGAGTTCCCAAATCTCTCCCAAGCCGTTGTGCCCAATGCTGTTCGTTCTTAATTTGGAGTTTATTTGAATCGTCTTTTGAGTTTTGTTGTATTTGTGTTTCTTTATCGTTAGACGTGTTGTCCGGAAGTCGTTCGAACGAGCTGAGGATCGAGAAAGTGGAAGTTGAAGGTCGAGGACCAAGGATCAAGGATAAAGAGTAAAAGACAGTAAAGTTTGCAAGGGCCAGGCAAGTTGTGCTTTGACCATGTTGATCCTATTTCGAAATCTATTTTGATTTAAACTATTGCATGCTAGTTCAATTAGAAAGATACTTTGTTTAAACATGGGGGTTAGATAAATACCAATTTGATATATGACACCTTGATTACTTAAGTATGTGCCATGACCTTTTGTCACCCTAGTTGTGGTTTACTAGTTGGACATTACTAAATTGCCAACATGGGTTTAGATCGTTGTAGTATGCTGCTTAGACCTGCTACGTGCTCATGACATGATTTTGGACAATCAAACGCTAATATGGACTTAATGATATATTGAACCTGTTTTGGAAAAGTATCATGTGATGTTGACGGCACGTGGTGCATGGTAATCAACTGGGGTTTGATAAACAGATTTCGACCGGGGCATGTGGCAAGAGTAATCAGGTGGGCCAGTTGTGGCATTGGGAGTGTTGATTTGGTTTTTCGGGTAGTCTTGCCCTGGTCACCCTAAGGACTTAACCTTGCAAGCCTTTGAACTGAGTCAATCGTACAACCACATGGCTGGAATGGGACGGCCCTAGTTGACTAAGTCGCTAAGGACTCACTTGTGGAGCCTCAGGGTGTCAGTTACACCGTTTGTGTGATTGTACGGGGGAGCGTATCGTGGCTGTGGCCAGATACCCATCTAACGGTGTGTTGGTCCCATACTTCGCCTTGGCTAAGGGAAGGGATGGTGTAGAGCACGAACCGGAGAGGACCACCTGTGTTGTTTGAGGCTTCAAAAAGGCTTTGTTATGATCGCTTATTCGCATACTCTTGTATGGCGATTCACTACCGACGTGGTGAGTGGATTGTATCTTGTGGGTAAAGTGTATAACCTCTGCAGAGTGTAAAACCTATTCGAATAGCCGAGTCCACTGTGATCGACAATGCTCGGGATTACAAGTCAAGGGTTCGATTTTCTCACAAATAACTTGGATTTGGAAAGTTGGGTTGGTTTAATGGAAATGATTGAAATGTGGTTTAGGATGGGGAAAATGTTTATTAAACTTTTTGAAAAGTTATTTATGTTTTACTTGTTTCTCGCTTTCGAATCTACTTATATTACTTTTCAAAAAGTCATTTCTTGCAAATATACCTTGAGCTATTCCTTTGTACCAAGCCATGCATATAGCTATTAGACTTGCATTCTCGTGCATGACTTGCCGAGTGCTTTATGTACTCACCCTTGCAAACAAACAATCACCCGGTGAGCAAAAGTCTACATCGTCGAAGAAGAAGAAGTTCCGTGAGAAGGCGATTATCTAGAGTCGAACCACATCGCTTGCCTGTGGCGTATTGATGGGATTCACCGATGTTCTTCGTTCATTCTTTGCTTATTTGGAGTTGAAGCCGTCAGGGTTTCACAAATGCAAGGTTGACCTTAAGGTCGCTCAATAGTTTATATTCTATTATTGAGTTATTTTTACTATTCCGCTGTGTATGATTGTGATATTCATCTATGTTGAGACTGTGTGCACTAGCGTGATCCTGGACTAGTGCTGAATACACAGAGGGTCCGGATTTGCAAATTCGGGGTCCCGACAAAACCTAAGCCTAGGTCGACTGCTCATGCTGCCCGAAACAGAGAACGTGACCAACTCAAGAATCCATCTAATCTAATCAAATCCAGCACCACCAATTGATCTAAAAACTTGATAAACACCCTTAGAACAGTACCTAGACCAATCCCAAGGATTCCCATGGTCATACCTTTGCCTGACGCACGAAAACTGAAGGGATCTCCTCCCGTTTTGCTCCTCGCTCCTCGCTCCTTACTCCTCGCTCCAATGGATGGATCCTCGAGGTGCAGGGGATGGGGAGGCCACCCTAGGGCAGCAAGGGGGTGGAGGAGAGGTGGGGAGCAATGGGGGCAAGGGAGAGGGGGCGCACGGCCAAGGGAGAGGGAGGTGGGGCGGCTAGGCAAGGGAGGAGGAGGTGGGGGCACACAATGGGAGGGGTGGGGCGCACAAGGGGCAGGGGAGACCCCCTTTTACCAGCCCCAAACCTGAATCCTAGTCCTAAATGGACTCTTACTCCATCCCACCAAAGCCCACAACCCTCTCTTTTAGGCCCAAACTCCCCCGGAAAGGCCCAAAACCCCGGAAACGCTATTAACCTCCATACCTTATGGTTTTAACCTTAATTTCACATTTCATACTGTTTTTGGCCTCAATATTCACATTATGTAATGCCACAATCTCTAATTTCACATTTTATAAAGTCTCGGTAATCCGTAGTGTCACATTCTCCCACCCTTAAACAGGATTCGACCTCGAATCCAAAAGACGCCAAAATCAACAACAAAGTCCCCAAGGGACAAAGGACTTCTTTGCAACAAAAACATTCACACAAAAACTTAAACCTGAACAAACGGCAAGCGAGCTCCCAAAACCAACACTTGTGTTGATTTAGCTCAACAGAGTGCAATCTCTCACGGTTCCATCTTCACTTCAATTCCCAAACAGAAACTGCGTTTCAACCACAAAGGGCTCCATCAACCCAAAAACGCCTTAAACCTCACGACAAACACTTCATTAAACTCAACATGACACAATCAAAGCGAGTCACAATTCCTTTAACGACCTCTCTACATTCTCAAAAATTTCCATCGAGGGGAATAACTCATTAAGGCACACTTGCCCTTCCGATACACGATCATACTAACATTTCATTCCATCCTCTCCCAGGCAAGACTCAAACCCAAAAACAACTAGTTAAGACAATTGCTCACGGCAGGACAATTATCACCGAACTATCGTCAACTTCACTTCCACCCATCGCTACTCTTAATAAAGGTTAAACCCATACGTCATCAACCTCCATCACAACCCACCCTTATACCACTAAGGTTCGACACCTAGCCCCAAGCTAGGATCGTAAAACCTTACCAAACCACAATTGGTTCCTTTCTTAAGAGGGTCTCGCCCTCACACAAAAACACTTAGTTCACAAGCCCAAGTGTGCACATATTTCGCATATTCAACCATAAACCAAGAACATTTATATCCTCACTCCCATCTATAGAGCAAGAGAAGTACAATTCTTTTGAACCCAAGTGGACCACACACAACAACTCAAACCCAAAGCGTTAACAACCAATTTGGAATGAATTCGGCAACATCCAAGCCAAATCACAAAGGAAGCATAAATCCCCTACACCACCACCAAAATACCAGAAATTCTTCAAATTTTTTTCATACTAGAAAGAAATGGACATCTCGATTCATGACATGCATGCACACTTTTCAAGAGCACTCCGGAATAGTCATATATCCATATATGACTTCCTCACCGACCTGGCTCAACGACTCTTTTATCATTTAACATATATAAACGATGTCTTGTTTCCTTTTCACCATTCATCCATCATGTAACAACACTACCGAATAGTCACTCACAAGACGACTTCATCCTCTGTACGACATGAATAAAACTCGAATAGCATTGAGGATTGCGCTAGTTCATATAAACTATGACGGCAACATAGTTAACAGTAAGGCATCACATCGTATCAGAACCTACCAATGATAGAAAGCTAAACTTGCAAAACATCGCGTTTTAACCAAAATCAACATTTTGGAAAAGAACATCGACTCCAAAGTCAAACATCTGCACACACAACCGCCACCAATTTTCTCAAAAGAAAGGGAAACTCGTTCCCAAAAGAAAACTCTTCACTAACCAAATTCACTTATGAAACATTCATAAAATCCACCTTTTTGAAGCACTCGCAAACATCACATATTGTGCAAATAAATCCAACTACAGTCAAAAAGAGTTACAAATTAAATCTCAAGAGTTTCCAACACAACCCACTATGTCCATCTGCTTCCGTTAAAATTTATTCCAAAGACAATTCAGGGTGAACGCGAAGGAGCGCAATCCACTCAAAAACTTTTGGGTGTAAATCCATACTCATAGCACAAATTAAACAAAATGGGGAAAACCAAAGATTGGCACCAATAGCTACGGGTTTTTAGGGAAACTCGGAAACACAACACAAGGAATACCTTGACCGAAGGCATTCAACCAAAATGGCAAACAACCACACCAGTTCAAAAGGTTTTAAACACCAGCTCAGCATGAATCCCACCATAACTTCTATTCCACTACACTTACCATTTAAGCATTCAATAATCACTATTTACTCATCAAGAGAGTCCAACCGGATTTAACAAACTTTACATAACAATTTCTTTCTCTAGTTACCATTCCCAACACTTTTAATTAAGGTTTAAGATGCATATCACAAGGGCACCCAACCAAGACTACATTGACATGATCCCCACGGATCACCAAATCATATAACAACGTATTCTATATTTCAAACACAGTACTTCAATAGCTACTTGAGCATGGTCAACCTATCAATTTTATACTATCCATACGTCAAAATCTTGACAATTGAATATTGTTCAATCAATAAAATGACTTCAACAAATAAGTAATATCTCTACAAGATAAAACTCGTAAATAGGATTCTAAGTTATGCATTCATTAAGGTTAAAATCTTACATCTTGATTGTTATCCATTGTTCATCCCATCACAACATGTACTCGACATAAATCCACAGTTTTACACTTTTCTCTATTGGATCAATGGTTTCCAACAATTAACAACACTACCAAGTCATCACTATCAATTCTTTGCATAATCATCAATCAGCAACATTGCTTTTAGCTACCTTACACATAGGTTGCAACAAAATTGTCACTACACAACATACTCCAACTATTAAATTAGATTTAATAAGTTTGATTAGCACAATGTTCTTAAAACAACAACCAGAGCTATGTTTTTTTTCCAGTTGACATCGGTACTAGCATTAACACTGCCCTTAACAACATCATTAACAATAAGTTTTATGTCTTCTCAATTGATATCAATTCTAGCATTGTCGACACACAACTGCATACTTCCAAATATACTAGTAGTTTGCAACAACATAAATAGCAACTCTAATCAACTTCCAAATTAAAGCCACTAGTCAACATGATTAAATTTCTCTATTAACCCGTTAGATTAGAACATCTTTAAACAACCGGCAAGGTTTCCTTAACAATAACAGCAGTCTACATCATCTTAATGTTCTAACTATGCCTCAGGGTTCAATACTTTAAACATTATCGGGGGTCATAAGCACTTTCAAAGTAAACAACAGAATCTAAGTATATACATTAACACCTTTAATCATTCTCATTATAGAGTAATCTACAACACTAGAAGTTCATTTAATCTTAAGCTAAAGATAAATATTACATTTAACTCATTCAACTCACCAATGAACTTAGGAGTAAATCATTTCCATAAACCACATTGTTAACAACAATTTTCACTTTTGACAAGTAATTTCAGTCAAACGAATACTTACTTTATTTACAGCATTTTTCTTTTAATACTCAACCAAAACTCACAAAGAAGCTTGACTCTCAAAGTTGCAATGAGACAAACCCAAACTTGGTCATGCAAAAGGAATTCTCCAAAACACTTTTCAATCTCATAGACTCCCACAGGAGGGAACCAAGCGATCAAATAAACCCTTGCGGACAAAGGCACAAAACATAAATCGACACAACTTAACTTTTTGCACATACTTCAATAACTTCTTTTAAACTCAAAGTAAGACACACAAGAACCAAAACTATACTTTTCTTTACAAGGCAACCAACAAAACCGTTGTCAAAGCCAAAAGGCGACTAAAAAGGCGCAACGCTAAATTCCTCTTCTTCGTCTTCAACCAAGGAAGACAAAACCAAGAAACACCGAAGGGACACTCCTCGAAAAACCAATTCCAAACACTTTTCATTTGATTTCAATAAACTAAAACCAAGAAAACCAACCAAGACCGACCACAGAACGATAAAAAACCTCCGAAGGAATCCACCACCAAACTTTTCTATTTGACTCCAGTCAACTACCCGATTTACGACAGAAAGGGTAAGCACTCTTCTCCTACAGGGGTTAATAGTTCTTCGGTGATGGCGCTAACCGGCCACTCCGTCAAACCTCACCCTTACTACGAACCAAAAAGAGGTGATCGAAACCCTTCGGCACCACAACCCCACTCTATCACAACAACAAGAGCAATTCAGTCAATTATCTCATTGACATAGCATCATGCATTGTCAAATGAAGCATTCAACATCAAAGCTTAAATACAACATTTAAGCGTAAGGAAACGAAACCCATACCCTTTTTCCTACTGTGCATCCATGTGTGTCAAATTTTAGATTAGTTATACCACTTTTGCAAGTTTTAATGTTGCTATCCTGTAACAAAATTTTAGTTAAGACCTAAGCCATGTTTCTAAGTTATTCCACATCACATTTTAGTTGTACCCTATAGCATGACACTAAAAATACACATTCCAAGGACCTACAGCCCGCTCTGATACCAACTGTAGGACTTACTCATTGGCTCTCCAGATTAGTCATAACTTTCTCACCGACCTTCCCGGACTAGTTATGACTTTCTCACCGCCCGGGCCATGTATCTTGCCATGTATGCAAATATGCCAACATCATGAATAACTTGTACATTAACACATGGCATCATCATGGATAACTTGTACATTAACACATGGCATCATCACATAATAAACATATTCATCATATCAATGGCAAACATTAAAGCATGGCATGTGAACATATCATATATTCAAACTTCCATCTCAATCAATCAAACAACCTACAATCGCTATCCATTACAATACACTTGCCTCAACCACGGGCAACGGATTGGCGGGAAGTAGAAGGCACTCTCGAGGTCACACCACCTGCACATAGGTACCACACACTCACAATCAAGTCCAAAAAATAGTACGCAAACCCTCATCTACCCCGACATTGCCAACTACTCGCAATACCCAAAAACAGAGGTTCTGTCCCGCCGGGACAGCAGCCTTCCAAAAGGCATAACTCGGGTTCTAAGACTCCGAATCAATTAAACGAGTACATCCTCGCGTAGCTTAGGAAATTTCCCAACTTTTTCTAGGTATAGGGAAAGACTGATTCGGACTCTAAAGTTGTTTAATCTACAAAATACCGTGATCTGTTCCAATCACGTCACAGATTTTAACACGCTCGGTAAAACAGCCATAACTTTCAAACGGCTAGGCGAAATTTAACGTTCTTTATATCCACTGAAAGATAATGAAATTATCTACAACTTCTTCAACAGCCGTTTGATCAGATTCCGAGTCTAAATTGGCGAAAACCTAAGCCTAGGTCGACTGCTCATGCTGCCCGAAACAGAGAACGTGACCAACTCAAGAATCCATCTAATCTAATCAAATCCAGCACCACCAATTGATCTAAAAACTTGATAAACACCCTTAGAACAGTACCTAGACCAATCCCAAGGATTCCCATGGCCCTACCTTTGCCCGACGCACGAAAACTGAAAGGATCTCCTCCCGGTTCGCTCCTCGCTCCTCGCTCCAATGGATGGATCCTCGAGGTGCAGGGGGTGGGGAGGCAACCCTAGGGCATCAAGGGGGTGGAGGAGAGGTGATGGAGAGGTGGGGAGCAATGGGGGCAAGGGAGAGGGGGCGCACGGCCAAGGAAGAGGGAGGTGGGGCGGCTAGGCAAGGGAGGAGGAGGTGGGGGCGCACAATGAGAGGGGTGGGGCGCACAAGGGGCAGGGGAGACCCCCTTTTACCAGCCTCAAACATGAATCCTAGTCCTAAATGGACTCTTACTCCATCCCACCAAAGTCCACAACCCCCTCTTTTAGGCCCAAACTCCCCCGGAAAGGCCCAAAACCCCGGAAACGGCCCGGAAACGCTATTAACCTCCATACCTTATGGTTTTAACCTTAATTTCACATTTCATACTGTTTTGGGCCTCAACATTCACATTATGTAATGCCACAATCTCTAATTTCACATTTTATAAAGTCTCGGTAATCCGTAGTGTCACAATAAAGCTCAAGGCCAAAAGGGGCTAATCAAATGTTCGGTTATAACTAAACATCCTGTCATTCTTAAATTATTGCTTTGATATTCGAAATACAAGTACAAATAATGCATTAAAAAGTAATATCACTATATTACTGATAAACTTGGGGTTCAACATGTTCAAGGTTGTGCGACTTGCCTTGCGGGCTGATGGGTCGTTTAGATCGTAGAAGCTGCAGTCTTGATCGGCTTCGGACTGGTCCTGCTCCTGCTCAAGGAACTGCTCGACTGTCGGATCTAGCGCAAAGAACGAAAGACGATAAAATAACAACAAAAGAAAAACAGGAGAGAAAATCGAAAATAGAGCCGGAGGGGCAGTTTGGTCATTTTGAGAATTTTGGAGACTTTATTTGGTGGAACGGAGGTCATTTCTGGACTCAGTGGCTCAAATGGATCAAGAATATGTAATTTTTGGTTTTAGGGGATTTTTGGGAATTTTCTGGGATTTTTTTGAAAATTTCAGATTTATGAAAATCCCAAAAATGAAAAGAAAAAGAAAAGAAAATTTAATCGGACCGCACAGTACTGGGCCGACAGCCCAAACGGCCCACACCCACGTGTGCTGACGCACTGACATGCAGGCCGGGGGCGAGGTGCCGCTGGTGAGGGTGGCTGATAGCGGGCCCAGGCGGAGCTGCGGCACGGAAGGTGTGTTCGAGGGCGAGGGCGCGCGTGGTGCGAGGTGGCGGGCGGGCGGGGGCAGCGGCGCTTGAGGCAGGGGAGGAGGCGGTCAGGCGGGGCTGGGCTGGAACAGCCCGAAATGAAGGAGGCCCAAAAACAAAAGTAGAAATTCAAATAAAAACAAACAAAAACCAAATAAATTTGTAACACCCCGGCATTTAATATGCCCGAATGCTACCAAACATAAGCTAAACAACATCTAAATACCACATTTAAACATAAATTCCAGCAAAGGTACATATGCTAAAAACCGATATTTCGGCAGCATCTCCTTTGTTTTTCCATGAATTAACACAATATCAATATCATGGTAAGATATATCATAGCACACGACATCTAAAACATCAACATAAATGGATATATCATCAAATTATGCAAATAATACCACGCTCAACCACTTCATAAACTAAAACGAAGCAAATAAGGAATCAGTAGGATGCTAAATTAAACCATACATTAAGTTTAAGGCACAACTCTTAATATCATGTCTCCAAGTGATTAATTATGGACTATGATGGTGGAGCTACGTGTAGAAGTGTAGCTAGACCCCTTTTTCCCGCATGCCGATCTCAAAGTACCTAAAAACAACATAAAACACAAGCGTGAGTTCGAAAACTCAGCAAGCATATTGTAATGGACAACAAGATCATTTACAAGACAATAATACCTTACATCACATATAACATCTCATACTTGAGCACATAACAACATCATCATCATTAAATATGTATTGCAATGCAATACAATGCAATGTTATGCTCATATCTCCTTGGAAACTCATACCGGTATGGTTGAGTACACACCCGTCGGTGTGCACCCTTTTCCCCCCTTCCGTCCCGAAGATGGAGGGTGCCTACTCCTCGCTTCCATTCACCACGTGGATGGAATCACGATGTAGGTCTTACTCAATGGCGTTCAGGACTAGTCATAACTTTCTCACCGACCTTGCCGGACTAGTTATGACTTTCTCACCGCCCTCGCCCTATCTCATGACATGCATGCAACTATGCCAATTATCATATCTCATTTGTACATAAACATATGGCATCATGTCATAGTACACATAAACACATGGCATCGAATCATGATAAGTATAGACACATAGCATCATATCATGATAATCATACTCAATATATCATTGGAAAACAGCACGCATGGCAAGTGATCATAGCAAATATTCAATCTTTCATCTAATCTCCACAAGCAACCTACGATTCCGCTATACATTACAACACACTTGCCTCAACTGCGGGCGACGGATTGGCGGGAAGTAGAGGGCACTCCCGGTGTCACACCACCTGCACATAGGCATCACACACTCACAATCATGCCCACAAAACAGTACACAAACCCCCATCTAACCCGACATTGCCCACTACTCGTAAAACCTAAAAACAGAGGTTCTGTCCCGTCGGGACAGCAGCCTTGCAAAAGGCATAACTTGAGTTCTGGGACTCCGAATGAATTAAACGAGTACACCCTCGCGTAGCTTAGGAAATTTCCCAACTTTCTCTAGGTATATGGAAAGTCTGATTCGGCATCTAAAGTTGTTTAATCTACAGATTACCGAGATCTGTTCCAATCGCATCACAGATTTTAACACGCTCGGTAAAACAGCCATAACATTCAAACGGCTTATCGGATTTTAACGTTCTTTATGTCCACGGAAAGATAATTAAATTATCTACAACTTCTTTTAAGTCCATATGGACATATTCGGATTCTAAATTGACGAAAACTCGAACCCTAGCCCGACTGCTCAATCTGCCCGAAAACAGAAACGTGGCAACGTCTAGATCTAACCCAAAGAACTCCTACCCAGCACCACCAATTGATCTAAAAACTTCATAAACACCCTAAGAACAGTACTTATATCAAACCCAAGGATCCCCATGATCATACCTTTGCCCAACGAACGAATCTCCAATAAATCTCCTCGCGGATCGCTCCTCGCTCCTCGGATGGATCCATGAGGATGCAGGGGTGGGGAGGTCACCCTAGGGCAGCAAGGGGGTGGAGGAGAGGTGGTGAAGAGGTGGGGAGCAATGGGGGCAAAGGGGTCCTCGCTCCTCGCTCCTCGGATGGATCCATGAGGATGCAGGGGTGGGGAGGTCACCCTAGGGCAGCAAGGGGGTGGAGGAGAGGTGGTGAAGAGGTGGGGAGCAATGGGGGCAAAGGGGGAGGTGGAGGCGCATGGCACAAGAGGGGAGGGAGAGGTGTGGCGGCTAGGGCACATGGGGAAGAGGTGGGGGCGCACCTAGGGCAGGGGTGAACGCCCAAGGGCTGGTGGGGAGCCCTTTTACCAGCCCCCACACCCAATCCTAGTCCGTTACGGAGACCTACTCCATCCCACCAAAGCCCACTTAAGGCCCAAACTCCCCCGGGAAGGCCCAAAACCCCGAAAACGGCCCGAAAACGGCTCGGAAACATTATTAACCTCCATACCTTATGGTTTTAACCTGCCATACCATATTTCATAAAGTTTTTGACCTTAACATGCACCATTTAAAAGGTTACGATACTCCATGGTGACACATCACTTCAAACGGCCCAAAAACGCGAGTAAACCTCAAGCCGAAAGGTTTTATTCTCTAATTTCACCTTCTATAACGTCACACCAAACCGTAGTGTCACATTCTTCCCCCCTTCAACAGGATTCGACCTCGAATCCGAAGGACGCCAAAAGCAACAACAAAGTCCCCGATGGACAAAAGACTTCCTTACAACATAAAACATTCACACAAAGACTCAAACCGGAACAAACGACAAACGAGTTCTCAAAACCAACTCTTGGCGAGGAAATGTTGATTTAGCTCAACAAAGTGCAACCTCGCACGGTTCCTCCTTCACCCCAATTGCCAAAAAGACCACGAAAGAACACGGTTTCAACCTGCTAGAACCCTCTTCAGCTCCCACGCACAAAAGTGTTTTTCACACATCAACCTCTCTACTATGGTTCGCCGTAATCAATACGACGCAAGCCAAGAGAGACACTACACTCCAAGACAACCCACTATTTGAACAACGGGGTTTAAAACCATGCAAAAGATTCGTCTTTTACAAAAGACCAATACCCACCGCTAACATCAAAAGGGAAAGCTTTCTTTAAAACCAAAGTTCTTAAAACCCGCAAGAACAGTAACAACCGAACAAAATGCTACGGTTGACTCCACTCGCTCATAGATCAGCGACAAAAGATCCAATACACTTCGAAAAGGAAAAGCAATTACTAGCAACCACCAAGTGGTCCACTAGTACTTAATCAACCCTATCGAGGAACACATCAACAAAGACAATTCTCCAAGAAGGTTTGAATTGAGCCAAACTCAACCTTCCTTTACTCCTCACCTTTAAACCATTTACGATCCACTACTAACAACACCTAATGCTTAGGTCGATAACAACCCATACTGGATTTCTCATCCAAGCGGGTCTCGCCCTCAAGCTTTCCACCCAAGGACTAAAACAAGGACACAACGATTGGATAAACTCAACCACAAACCATGAACCCAATTGGTCCCCATGCTTAACCTTGAATCCAATGCACTACAATCACTTTGGAAAAGATTCGACAACAACCAAAGAGCATTCAGTTTAACTTTCTAAACCAAGATGCAAAGGAAACACAAATCCCCTTCATCACAACCAACATACCAGAAATTCTTTATTCTTTCTTTTCATACTAGAAAGAAATGGATATCTCGATTCATAACATGAATGCAAACTTTTCAAGAGCACTCCGGATTAGTCATGTATCCATATATGACTTTCTCACCGACCTGGCTCAACGACTCCTTCATCATTAAACATCGATAAACGTTGACATGTTTTCCTTTCCACCATTCATTCATCATGGAACAGCCCGATCGATTAGTCATTCACCAAACGACTTATTAGGTATCAAAGAATTGAAACACCATTAACATCGAAGGTTGCAGAAATTCATATAGACCATGACTGCAAACCGTTAGCAGGAAAAGACCACATCATAACAGAACCCTCCATTACTTGAAAGCTAAACTTGCAAAACCTCGCATTTTAACCAAAATCAGCATTTTGGAAAAGAACATCGACTCCAAAGTCAAGCATCTGCACACACAACCGCCACAAACTTTCTCAAAGAGAAAGGGAAACTCATAGCACAAACTAAACAAGTTAGCCAAAACCAAATATTTGCACCAATTTCTACGATTTTTAAGGAAACTCCGAAACACAAAGATAAGGAACACCTTGACCAAAACCCTTCAACCAAAATGGCAAGCAACCAAACCAGTCCAAAAGCTTTTAAACACAAGCTCAAGATAAAAGAACCATCTCTAGTACTCCACTACGCTTTCCATTAAAAGACTTCAATAATTACTATCTACTTCCTGAGAAGCCCCAACACAAATAAATCAGAAACTTCACAACAAATTCTTCCTCTAGATACCAATCCCAACACTTTTAATTAGGGTTTAAGGAGCTTATCGAAAAAGGCTCCCAACCAAAACTATATTGACATGACCCTCACGGGTCACCGAATCATAATACATCTTATTCTAAATTTGAAACATAGTACTTCCACAAATCTTTCAGCAAGATCAACCTATAAATTTCATACCACCTATATATTCACGTCTCGACAACCGAACCTTATTTAGTTAAACAACGACTTCAACATGTAAATATTATCTCTACAAGACAAAGTTCATAACTAGGATTCCAAGGCATACATTCATTAAGGATGAAATTGTACATCATGTTAATTATCCAAAGCTCACTCCATCGCAACATGTTAAAATTTTCCTCTATTTTAACCATGGTTTTCCAACGAATAATCTAAACAGTTACCACAACTACTTAGTCATCAATAACAACAAATGGGCATAATCATCAACCGATCAACATTACTTTTAGCTACCCTATACATAGGTGATAACAAAATTACAACATACTCCAACTATTTAAAATAGATTGAAAACTAGCATTGAAGGGTCACAACTGCATACTTCCAAATATACTAGTAGTTTGCAACAACATAAATAACCACTCCAATCAACTTCCAAATTAAAGTCACTAGTCTCTACTAATCCGTTAGATTAGCACATCTTTAAACACCAAGCAAAGCTTCTTAACAATATCAGCAGTTTACATCATCTTAATGTTTTAACTATGCATCAAGGTTTAAACTTTTAACATTAACGAGGATCATAAGCACTTTTAAAGCAAGGCAACAGATTCTAAGCATGAACATTAACACTTTCAATCATTCTCGCTAAGAGTGAACTACAACACTAGTAGACTATTTATTCTCAAACTTAGAGATTTTACTCACATTGAATTGATTCAACTCAAAATTTAACTTAGCAACACATCAATCCATAAACCACATTGTTACCTACTACATAACATGCTAAACATCAATTCTTACTAGGGACAAACGATTTCAGTCAAAAGACTACTTTGTTTACAGCATTTTAGTTTTAAAACTCATCCCAAGTTCATAAGGAAAATTTGACTATCAAAATTGCGATGAGACAAACCCAAACTTGGTCATGCAAAGGAATTCTCCAAAACACTTTTTAAATCTCAAAGACTCCTACTGGAGGGAACCAATCGATCAAATATACCTTTGCAAATAAACCCTAACTCCAAACTTTCACAAAATAGGAAGGGTTCTTCAAAGATGATTTTCTTAAACCAGCAAAATAACGAATCAAACACCACTTACTTCTACAAAGACACAGAACTTCAGCCCTGACAGCCAGGTCTGGCATAACTCCGAACAAAACTCCTTTAGCCTTGGAGACAGACAACCATAGGAATAAATTGAATGCTTGTTCTTCATAAAGCAATTAACAGGCATCAAAAACTGGAAAGGCGCCCAAAAGAAGCGCAACACTAGACTCCTCTTCTTCGTCTTCACCCAAGGAAGACAAAACCACACACCGCATACGGAACGATCCGCGAAAGCCCATCACCTTTTCATTTGGTTCAAAACAGCTAAAGCTAAGAAAAGCAACAAACACCGACCGTCAGAACGACAAAGAACATCCGAAGGAAACCACCATTAACTCTTCCTTTTCGTCTCCAATCAACTACCCGATTCTGACGTAAAGGGTAAGCGCTTTTCTCCTACTGAGGGTTAAGCTTCTTCGGTGATGGCGCTAACCGGCGACACCGTCAAACCTCACCCTAACTATAAACAACAAGAGGTGACCGAAACCCTTCGGTACCACAACCCCACTCTTATAACCACAACATATATCATTGACATAGCAACATGCATTGCCAAAAGAAGCATTCAACATCAAAGCTTAAATACAACATTTAAGCATAAAGAAACGATACCCATACCCTTTCCTACTGTGCATCCATTGTGTGTCAAATTTTAGATTAGTTATACCACTTTTGCAAGTTTTAATGTTGCTATCCTATAACAAAATTTTAGTTAAGACCTAAGCCATGTTTCTAAGTTATTCCACATCATATTTTAGTTTTTCCCTATAGCATGACACTAAAAATTCACATTCCAAGGACCTACAGCCCGCTCTGATACCAACTGTAACACCCCGGCATTAAATATGCCCGAATGCTACCAAACATAAGCTAAACAACATCTAAATACCACATTTAAACATAAATTCCAGCAAAGGTACATATGCTAAAAACCGATATTTCGGCAGCATCTCCTTTGTTTTTCCATGAATTAACACAATATCAATATCATGGCAAGATATATCATAGCACACGACATCTAAAACATCAACATAAATGGATATATCATCAAATTATGCAAATAATACCACGCTCAACCACTTCATAAACTAAAACGAAGCAAATAAGGAATCACTAGGATGCTAAATTAAACCATACATTAAGTTTAAGGCACAACTCTTAATATCATGTCTCCAAGTGATTAATTATGGACTATGATAGTGGAGCTACGTGTAGAAGTGTAGCTAGACCCCTTTTTCCCGCATGCCGATCTCAAAGTACCTAAAAACAACATAAAACACAAGCGTGAGTTCGAAAACTCAGCAAGCATATTGTAATGGACAACAAGATCATTTACAAGACAATAATACCTTACATCACATATAACATCTCATACTTGAGCACATAACAACATCATCATCATTAAATATGTATTGCAATGCAATGCAATGCAATGTTATGCTCATATCTCCTTGGAAACTCATACCGGTATGGTTGAGTACACACCGTCGGTGTGCACCCTTTTCCCTTCCATCCCGAAGATGAAGGGTGCCTACTCCTCGCTTCCATTCACCACGTGGATGGAATCACGATGTAGGTCTTACTCAATGGCGTTCCGGACTAGTCATAACTTTCTCACCGACCTTGCCGGACTAGTTATGACTTTCTCACCGCCCTCGCCCTATCTCATGACATGCATGCAACTATGCCAATTATCATATCTCATTTGTACATAAACATATGGCATCATGTCATAGTACACATAAACACATGGCATCGAATCATGATAAGTATAGACACATAGCATCATATCATGATAATCATACTCAATATATCATTGGAAAACAGCACGCATGGCAAGTGATCATAGCAAGTATTCAATCTTGCATCTAATCTCCACAAGCAACCTACGATTCCGCTATACATTACAACACACTTGCCTCAACTGCGGGCGACGGATTGGCGGGAAGTAGAGGGCACTCCCGGTGTCACACCACCTGCACATAGGCATCACACACTCACAATCATGCCCACAAAACAGTACACAAACCCCCATCTAACCCGACATTGCCCACTACTCGCAAAACCTAAAAACAGAGGTTCTGTCCCGTCGGGACAGCAGCCTTGCAAAAGGCATAACTTGAGTTCTGGGACTCCGAATGAATTAAACGAGTATACCTTCGCGTAGCTTAGGAAATTTCCCAACTTTCTCTAGGTATATGGAAAGTCTGATTCGGCCTCTAAAGTTGTTTAATCTACAGATTACCGAGATCTATTCCAATCGCGTCACAGATTTTAACACGCTCGGTAAAACAGCCATAACTTTCAAACGGCTTATCAGATTTTAACGTTCTTTATGTCCACGGAAAGATAATTAAATTATCTACAACTTCTTTTAAGTCCGTACGGACATATTCGGATTCTAAATCAACGAAAACTCGAACCCTAGCCCGACTGCTCAATCTGCCCAAAAACAGAAACGTGGCAACGTCTAGATCTAACCCAAAGAACTCCAACCCAGCACCACCAATTGATCTAAAAACTTCATAAACACCCTAAGAACAGTACTTATATCAAACCCAAGGATCCCCATGATCATACCTTTGCCCAACGAACGAATCTCCAATAGATCTCCTCGCGGATCGCTCCTCGCTCCACGCTCCTCGCTCCTCGCTCCTCGGATGGATCCATGAGGATGCAGGGGTGGGGAGGTCACCCTAGGGCAGCAAGGGGGTGGAGGAGAGGTGGTGAAGAGGTGGGGAGCAATGGGGGCAAAGGGGGAGGTGGAGGCGCATGGCACAAGAGGGGAGGGAGAGGTGTGGCGGCTAGGGCACATGGGGAAGAGGTGGGGGCGCACCTAGGGCAGGGGTGAACGCCCAAGGGCTGGTGGAGAGCCCTTTTACCAGCCCCCACACCCAATCCTAGTCCGTTACGGAGACCTACTCCATCCCACCAAAGCCCACTTAAGGCCCAAACTCCCCCGGGAAGGCCCAAAACCCCGAAAACGGCCCGGAAACGGCTCGGAAACGTTATTAACCTCCATACCTTATGGTTTTAACCTGCCATACCATATTTCATAAAGTTTTTGACCTTAACATGCACCATTTAAAAGGTTACGACACTCCATGGTGACACATCACTT
Organism: Rhipidocladum racemiflorum; assembly: GCA_036346355.1. NCBI lineage: Eukaryota > Viridiplantae > Streptophyta > Magnoliopsida > Poales > Poaceae > Rhipidocladum > Rhipidocladum racemiflorum. The sequence continues at coordinate 54,621,029 of CM070572.1, read as the reverse complement.
CAAACGGCCCAAAAACGCGAGTAAACCTCAAGCCGAAAGGTTTTATTCTCTAATTTCACCTTATATAACGTCACACCAAACCGTAGTGTCACAAAATTCATTTTGAATTTTCGGGGACATTTCAGGTCTGTGGTCTAAAAAATGAATTAGACCAAACAAACGTTTGATAGTCCAATTGCCAGAGAAACCCTGGTTGGTTGTTCCACTCTTGTTTTAAGGGTTACCTTTTTTTTCTACCCATGCACTATAAGTATTGTTATGGATTTTTCCCGGCTTTTTTACTTGTTTCTAAAATTTGATACAAACTTCAGTCAGAAAGAATATCATTTTAGACATAGACACAGTTCTCAAGACATATCTTTAAGCACTAATTTCTCCTGTAATAGATTTATAAAATCTAATAAAATTTTACGGTTATCTAAGTTCTTTTTGAGACAAATCTATACGTACTATGTTCTTATGTTCAATCTAAATATATGTATACTAAAAGGGATATCGATGACCAAAGTTTAAAAAATTTAACTGTAAATACCTCGAAAGGATAATTCTTTTGTTAGAAATAAGGCCCAAGTGGCCCATTTATCTCTAATGCCAAAGCTACAAAGAATAGTACCATAATGCTAGTTGAGAGAGGAGAATACCGATTTAAAAAGGAGAGCTCCCACCATGCCTTGTAATGAGGCATATGGAGGGTGAGGAGCACGGCTAAAGTCACACTCACGCGCGCGCGCATATTTCGCGAATTACCGTGTATTTCCGCGTATTTTTCCCGCGTGACTTGTGACTTGCGACGTCGCGGGTCGTCGTGCAGTGGATTAAATCCTGGCATGTTTAAACCCTTTTTAATTTCGGTTTCTCTCCATTATTAGTGAATTAATAGGGTCATTTACTAAGAATTGAAACAATCATGATAATGGCGTCAGTTTCTAATAGAAACAGTCATTTGAATGACCTATAGTTTACTAGCGTTTAATGGAGTTGTAATGGTCAATTATTGACCGTTATTGGTGCGAGGCTATAAAATTTGGAGACATCCAAACAATGAGTTTTTTGTTCTGGCACTCGCATTCATCCATTGTGATCTGTGTTGCGTCTTCGTGCTGCGCTCGTTCTTCACCGACCTTCCTCTCGGCGTGCACAGCGAGGCAGGGAGAGCGGGATCTCCGTACCGTTGCTGCCGCGAGAACCTGCACGAGGGTGGTAATAAGGTTTCTGGGTAGCGCAACTGCGCGACCGCTCTAGCTTCCTTTGCGTCAACTACTTCCTCTACGGCCGGTCGCTACTGCGCTGCATCCATTTTGTCATCAAGCCCATCGCAAGAATTCTTCCCTCTGTTCATCTCGTACACATCATTTCTTGATCTACTTTTCAGAAAAGATGTGGTATTTTCTAGATCTACTTTTCAGAAATATGTGGTATCTTCTGTCTAGCTTGTTGTGTTTGATTATTTTGGAATTATGTTTCATATTCAAATCTGAAATCAAAATAATACCTAGATGTTCAACATTCCAGAAACCTTATTGGTATTATTTGTGTGATTGTGATTCAAAGAATGGTCGGGTGCAAGTGATGCCATGAAACCTGAGAGGTTCAATGGTTAGAACTTCCGTAGGTGGCAGACTAAAGCCAAGTTTTGGCTCATGTCTCTGGGTATGTGGTGGGTGATTTTCCCTGAATACCCGCTTACGGATGAGGAGAATGCGCAGTTTGAGAATGCGAATAACACCGCATTGGGTTGCATTCTGACCATCTTGGCAGATCAGTTATATGATGTGCATATGAGTTACACATCTGCCACTGAGTTGTGGTTGGCTCTTGAACAAAAATATGCAGAAGCTGAGGCTGGTCGCTGGTGGTATACATGCGAGCAACTATTCGATTTTACCATGGATGAGTCTAAATCGATTGTCGCTCAAGCGCATGACTTTCAGCTACTAGTGGGCGAGATTTCACATTTGGGATGTGCTTTACCTGCAAAATTTGTGGCTGCGGGTATTGTGGCTAAACTTCCCCCATCTTAGAGAAATTTTGCCACTGGTTTAAAACACAAGAGGGAAGAGATTTCAATTGAAGATCTCATTGCAACCCTCGACGTGGAAGAAAAAGCCAGAGCCAAAGATGCACCAAAAACTTCTTCTCAGGAACCAAACAACGCAAATGTGATTAAGAAGAAGGGTGGCAACAACACCAAAGGCTTGAAACCAAACAAGAATACTAGCTTCAAGAAAAAGTTTGAGAAGAAAAATATGAAGAACATTACCTGTTATGTGTGCAGAAAAGATGGTCACATGGCTAAAGACTGTCGTTTTCGCAAGAACAAGCCAAATGAGCAATGAAAGAAAATTGCCAACGTGACCATAAGTGAGAGAACTACTTCAGGAGGGTATGGTAATTCTCCTGTTGTTTTTTCAGCATGTCAATCCACTGATTGGTGGGTTGATATTGGTGCAAATGTTCACGTATGTTCAGACATAACTCTATTTTCTTCTTACCAGGCGGCATGGGCTTCCTCCGTCCTAATGGGGAATGGGTTGCATGCTTTTGTGCGTGGTGTTGGTACGGTAGAACTAAAGCTCACTTCAGGGAAGATTGTCAGTTTGAGAAACGTGCAGCATGTGCCAACAATAAATAAGAATCTTATCAGTGGTTCCCTATTATGTCGAGATGGCTATAAGCTAGTATTTGAGTATAATAAAGTTGTAATGTCCAAGTTTGGAAACTTTATTGGAAAAGGTTATGAAAGCGGAGGTTTGTTCCGCTTAAGTGTACTGGAGTCTGGTTTAAATTTAAATGTTGCTACTCAAGTTAATAATTGTGAATCCAATGTTTGGCTTTCTTGTTTATGTCATATTGGTTATGATACCATTGCTCGAATGTCCAGATTTGAAACAATTCCAAAATGTGATTTTGTCAAAGAATCAAAGTGCCAATCTTGCGTGCAAGGAAAACAACCTCAGAAACCATTTAAGTGGTTAGAGGAAAAAAGGAATTTGGCACCATTAGATATTGTCCATTCTGACCTGTGTGAGATGAATGGATTGTTGACAAAAGGATGCAAAAGATATTTTCTAACTTTTATAGATGATGCAACGCGTTATTGTTATGTGTATTTGCTGAAAACAAAGGATGAAGTTTTAAACTACTTCAAAATTTATAAGGTCGAGGTTGAGAACCAACTAGAAAAGAAAATTAAAAGGTTAAGGTCTGACCGTGGAGGAGAGTATATCTCTCAGGAATTCTCCCAATATTGTGCTGAGCATGGTATAATCCATGAAGTGACACCACCATACTCGCCTCAATCTAATGGGGTGGCTGAGAGGAAAAACCGGACACTAACAGACTTGGTGAATGCCATGTTAGAGAGTGCTGGTATGCCTAAGTCATGGTGGAGGGAAGCTATTTTCACAGCAACCTTTGTCCTCAACAGAGTAATTACTAAAAGAAGTGAGATTACTCCATATGAGGGATGGAAGGGGAGAAAACCAAATATCAATTTTCTGCGAACATGGGGGTGTTTGGCTAAAGTCAATATACCATTGCAGAAAAAGTGAAAGCTTGGACCTAAAACAGTCAATTGCATTTTTCTGGGATATGCACATAACAGTACAGCCTATAGATTTTTAGTAGTAAAATTAGATTCCCCTGAGATTATTGCTAACACAATAATGGAATCAAGAGATGCTTCTTTCTTTGAGAATATTTATCCAATGAGAGCATCAGTCTTTAATGAAAATTCTAAAACTTCTGATCTTCCATCTAGTTCTGAGTTACCAAATATTGTTGAACCAGCTTGTGATATCCCTGAGGAGGATAAAAATATTGTCACAAATGAGGATCCTCGTAGGACCAAAAGACAAAAGGTTGAGAAAACCTTTGGTGATGACTTTATTGTATATCTTGTGGATGATGTTCCAAAAACTCTTTCAGAGGCTTATGCATCACCTGATGCAGAGTATTGGAAAGAGGACGTCCGTAACGAGATGGATTCCATCATGGCTAATGGAACATGGGAGATCATTGAACTTCCTACTGGGTGTAAACCAGTTGGATGTAAGTGGATCTTTAAAAAGAAAATGAGGCCTGATGGTACAGTTGATAAATATAAGGCAAGGATTGTAGCCAAGGGTTATACCCAGAAAGAAGGAGAGGATTATTTTGATACTTATTCTCCTGTTGCCAAATTAACTACCATTAGAGTGCTCATTGCATTAGCAGCTTCCTATGGTCTACACATCCATCAAATGGATGTAAAGACAGCTTTCCTTAATGGAGTGTTGGAGGAAGAAATCTATATGGAGCAACCAGATGGCTATGCGATTACTGGACAAGAAAATAAAGTGTGCAAATTATTAAAATCCTTGTATGGCTTAAAGCAAGCACCTAAACAATGGCACGAAAAGTTTGATAAAACTTTGACATCTGCTGGTTTTGCTGTGAATAATGCGGATAAATGTATTTATTATCGCTATGGTGGGGGTCAAGGAGTAATATTGTGTTTGTATGTCGATGACATACTTATATTTGGGACCAACACTTCTATCATTGAAGAGGTCAAGTCTTTCTTATCTAGTTGTTTTGATATGAAAGACATGGGTGAGGCAGATGTAATTCTAAATATTAAATTGATCAGAACCGAGAATGGGATTACGTTGAGTCAGTCTCATTATGCAGAAAAATTATTGAGCTGCTTCGGCTTTGAGAACTGCAAAGTAGCCCCAACTCCCTATGATGCAAGTGTAAAACTTCGCAAAATAACGGATTAGGGAAAGATCAATTAAAATATTCACAAATTATAGGGTCCCTTATGTATTTATCTGGTGCAACGAGACCTGACATCTCATTTGCTGTGAGCAAATTTGTGACACCCCAGAATATCACAGTTTAGAATTCGTCATTTTGGTACGACTTTATAGCGTGTTTTTGGGCCGTTTTCGGGTGTTTGGGTCTCTCCGGGGGACTTTGGGCCATGGGGGTTGAGTTGGGCCTCCGGTGGAAGGGTATGGGCCAAAGGGGGGACTTTTGGGCAGCCAAATCTGGCCCCCACCCCTTGGTGCGCCCCCACTCCCTTTCCCAACCCTAGCCGCCACCCCCTAGCCCCCCCATGCGCCTCCACCCTTCCCCTTCCTCTCCATCTTCCCCCATGGCGCCACCGCCTCTCCCCTCCCCTCTCCACCCCCCCTTGCTGCCCTAGAGGAGATCCCCACCTCGCCATCCCGTTGATCCATCCTTCGGGAAGCCCCGCGACGAGGAGATCCGGTGGATTTGGAGCGAGAATGGAGATCGCGTGAACCGGGAGGAGATTCGTCGGTTCATCGTTCGTCGGGCGAAGGTATGGTTTGGGGTAGTTCTTGGGGTTGGTCTAGGTGCTGTGCTAGAGGGTATTTGGATGCTTTTAGATCAAGTGGTAGTGCTGTGATTGGGTAGATTAGATGAAAACTAGAGTTTACCACATTCTCTGCTTCGGGCAGATTGTGCAATCAACATAGGGTTTGAGTTTTCGCGACCTTAGATTAGGAATTTGGTCGGCCTCCTGTTGAGAAAGTTGTAGGTAACTTCAATACCTTTCAGTGGACATAAAGAACGTCCAATTCCGCCTAGTCGTTTGAAAGTTATGCTCGATTTACCGAGCGTGATCAAATCTGTGACGTAGCTGGGACAGAACGTAGTGTTTTGTAGATTAGTCAACTTTAGAGGCCGAATCAGCTTTTCCCAATACTTAGAAAAAGTTAGGAAATTTCCTAAGCTACACGAGGATGTACTCTTTTAATCGATTCGGAGTCCCAGAACTAAAATTATGCTAGATTGAAGTCTGCTGTCCCGGGAGGACAGATTCTCTGTTTTTCGATTTTGGGAGTAGTTTGTGAAGTCGGGGTAGACGAGCTTTTGCTTACTATTTTGGGGGCACGTTTTGAGTGTGTGGTATGTATGTGCAGGTGGTGTAACCCCGGGAGTGCCCTCATCCTCTCGCCAATCCGTCGCCCGAGGTTAAGGCAAGTGTATTGTAATGGGTATCGTTGTATGTTGTTAATTGTGACTAGGTGCAACTTTGTTTACATGATGTGCTATCTTGTCATAATTACATGTGGTGATATCTTGCCATGATTAGTGCTTGGCATGTTATGATGAAAAAAAGATTATTATGATGTTATGCCATGTTTAGTTCAGTTTGGTACAAGTTGTTTATGTTTATGGTATAATCGCATACATGGCATGTGATCTGGCCCTGTCGGTGAGAAAGTCATAACTAGTCCGGCAAGGTCGGTGAGAAAGTTATGACTAATCCAGAGAGCCAATGAGTAAGTCCTACCTCGTGATTCCATCCACCGTGGTGAATGGAAGCAAGGAGTAGGCACCCTCCATCTACGGGATGGAAGGGGGAAGAGGGTGCACGCCGACGGGTGTGCACTTAGCAATACCGGTATATGCTTCCAGGAGACATGTGCATTGCATTGCATTGCATACATGATGATGAAAATGAGTTGTGAACAATGTGCTTTGTCATGGCTATGATGTTGTGGATGAAATTATGATTTGAGCATGGTGTTAAAGTATGGTATGTATTGTTGTTGGCATTGATTTATTCTTTATGATCCATTGCAATATGCTTGCTGAGTGATGAACTCACGCTTGTGTTTATGTTGTTTTTCTTAGGTACTTTGACACTGACATGTGGGAAAGGGGCTTAGCGGCACGACATCACATAATTTCCACACAATTATACAATATTTACCTTTCGGATTTGTGATCATGAATCTAGGGTGATGAAACTAGGATTATGATTTGTTCATGTGCCTGTTTACATCCTTTACTTCGATTTGGTTCATGAAGTGGTTAAATTCATTTTGTTAGACTTAAATTGCCGCTATATTACCTGTTATTGCTGCTTTGGATGTTTTTCCATTATGATATATCATGTGATATTTTGTTGTTGCTCCGAATCGTGGATAAACAAAGAAGATGCTGCCGAAATTTTCGGTTCTAGCATTCGCTCATTTGCTGTAATTTATTTTTATTTGAGGTTTTTAGATGATGTTTAATCTATGTTTGGTAACATTCAGGCACACTAGATGCTGGGGTGTTACAAAATTAAGCCGGTTTACATCGAATCCGGGAGATGATCATTGGGAGCCTCTTGAGAGAGTGTTGCGCTATCTGAGAGGTACTACATCTTATGGAATTCACTATACTGGATACCCTCCGGTATTAGAAGGGTATAGTGATTCAAATTGGATCTCTGATGCAGATGAGATCAAAGCTACAAGTGGCTATGTGTTTACACTAGCGGGTGTTGCAGTTTCATGGAGGTCATGTAAACAAACTATATTGATGCGGTCAACCATGGAAGCTGAACTTGTAGCACTAGACACAACCACTTTTGAGGCTGAATGGCTAAGAGAGCTTCTGTTGGACTTGCCATTGGTTGAGAAATCAATCCCAGCGATCCTAATGTACTGTGATAACCAAACAGTGTTGATCAAGGTTATGAGTGCTAAGGATAATATGAAGTCCTCCAGACATGTGAAATGTAGGCTTAAATCTATCAGAAAATTGAAATGCTCCGGAGTTATAGCTGTCAATTATATACGCACTGAGAAAAATCTGGCAGACCCTTTTACAAAAGGGTTAACAAGAAATGCGATTTCTATTGCGTCGAAGGACATGGGAATGAGGCCCATATGAGTTACTTCACAATTGTAACCCATCCTTTTGATCGGAGATCCCATGAATTAGGTAATGGGAAAAACAAGTTGTGGTTGTAACAAGAGAGTACACTAAATCTACCCATGTTCTAAGTACTCTAATCTGTATGAAAGGCTGATTTAAAATCTTAATGTATTCTAGTGTCCTAATGAGAGGAAAAGGTATCGGCCTACAGGATACCAAAAATGAATACACCTATTTGAGACTAACTGTGAGGTCGTAGTTCACGAGAAAGGGGCATTCTCTAGAAAGCTCATGAGAAGATTAGGGAGCATGACCATTTAACGCTCCGTTGAGGTGAAGTTCTTTGGCAGCCTAGTATCAGTTAAGATTTCGGGTGAAATCTAACCACACAAAGCTGTGAATTCAAGGATGAGTCCATTCATTAGCTGTGGGAGGATGGATCTCGTTATTCTAGGTGAAAGATCAACCTGTATGGGACTAGCACCGAAATACTGATATATTAAATGAAGATTCAGCACAGTGATCAAACTTTTGATTCTTTGTCTGCTTCAGCATTGGTGGGGGATTGTTAGAAATAAGGCCCAAGTGGCCCATTTATCTCTAATGCTAAAGCTACAAAGAATAGTACCATATTGCTAGTTGAGAGAGGAGAATACCAATTTAAAAGGGAGAGCTCCCACCATGCCTTGTAATGAGGCATATGGAGGGTGAGGAGCACGGTTAAAGTCACACGCACGCGCGCGCGTATTTCACGAATTACCGCGTATTTTTCCCGCGTGACTTGTGACTTGAGACATCGCTGGTCGTCGTGCAGTGGATTAAATCCTGGCACATTTAAACCCTTTTAAATTTCAGTTTCTCTCCATTATTAGTGAATTAATAGGGTCATTTACTGAGAATTGAAACAGCTATGATAATGGCATCAGTTTCTAATAGAAAATAGTCATTTGAATGACCTGCAGTTTACTAGCGTTTAATGGTGTTGTAATGGTCAATTATTGACCGTTACTAGTGCGAGGCTATAAAATCTGGAGACATCGAGACTAAAATGAGTTTTTTGCTATGTGTGACACTACGGAATGACGGAATGAGTCATTTTCGATCTCGACCTTAAAGTACGACTCTTGTATCGTGTTTTTGGGCCGTTTCTGGGAGTTTGGGCCTTTTTGGGGGGATTTGGGCCTTTCCGGAGGGGAATTGGGCCTTTCGGGGGAGTTCGGGCCTCGGGGGGTCTATTTGGGCCGAAGGTGGAACATAATTAGACCATGTGGAGGTGGACTAGGACAGCAAACCTGCTGCCCTAGCCCTTGGTGCGCCACCCCTCTCCCCATATGCGCCCCTCCCACTTTCCTCTCAACCCTAGTCGCCTCCCCTAGCCCCCACTTGCGCCTCCACCCTTCCTCTTCCTCCTCCACCTCCTCTAGCCGACCCTAGGCGAGTTCCAACCCCTCCCCTTGCTGTGATGCCCATCCATACCATTGTCCTCGCCGTTGGGAAGCTCCGCGATGAGAAGATCCGGCGGGATTGGCACGTGCAAGGAGATCGGGCGACCGAGAGGAGTTTTCGTCGGTTCATCGTTCGTCGGGCTAAGGTATGGTGATGGAAAATCCTTGGGGTGGATTAGGTGTTGTGCTAGAGGTGTTTTTGATGTTTTTAGATCAAGTGGTGGTGCTGTGATTTGGTATATTAGATGAAAACTAGAGTTTGCCACGTTCTCTGCTTCGGGCAGATTGTGTAGTCGAGCTAGGGTTTGAGTTTTAGCAACCTTAGAGTCGTAATTTGGTCGGCCGCCTGTCGAGAAAGTTGTAGGTAACTTTAATACCTTTCAGTGGACATGAAGAACGTCCAATTCCGCCCAGCCGTTTGAAAGTTATGCTCGATTTACCAAACGTGTTCAAATCTGTGATGTAGTTGGGACAGAACGTAGTGTTTTGTAGATTAAACAATTTTAGAGGCCGAATCAGCTTTTCCCAATACTTAGAAAAAGATAGGAAATTTCCTAAGCTTCGCGATGATGTACTCGTTTAATCGATTCGGAGTCCTAGAACTAAAGTTATGCTAGATTGAAGCCTACTATTCCGGAGGGACAGATTCTCTGTTTTTCGGTTTTGGGAGTAGTTTGTGAAGTCGGGGTAGACGAGATTTTGCGTACTATTTTGGGGGCACGTTTTGAGTGTGTGGTATGTTTGTGCAGGTGGTGTGACCCCGGGAGTGCCCTCAACCTCTCGCCAATCCATCGCCCGAGGTTAAGGCAAAGTGTATTGGGATGGGTAACATGTGGTTTATTTGCTTGTCTTGACTAGATGCAATTGTTTCCATGTTATGCTATCTTGCCATGCTTAGTGTTTGCCATGATATGATAAAAAGGGAATGTTAAGATGCTATGCAATGGTTTATGGTTAATGATTATGGCATATGTTGCATACATGGCATGAAACTTGGCCCGGTCGGTGAGAACGTCATAACTATTCCGGTAAAGTCGGTGAGAAAGTTATGACTAATCCGGAGTGCCATGGAAGTAAGACCTACCTCGTGATTTCACCCACGTGGTGAGTGGAAGCGAGGAGTAGGCACCCTCCATCTACGGGATGGAAGGGGGACGAGGGTGCACGCCGACGGGTGTGCACTCGGCAATACCGGTATTTGCGTCGAGGAGACGTGCATTGCATTGCATTGCATACATGATGATGATGATGAAATGAGTTCTATGAAATTATGATTCGATCATGATGTTGAGTATGGTATGTATCGATGTTGGCATTGAATTGTCCTTTTCAGTCCTTTGCAATATACTTGCTGAGTGATGAACTCACGCTTGTGTTTTATGATGTTTTTAGGTACCATGAAAATGGCATGCGGGAAAGGGGTTTAGCTACATTTCTACACGTAGCTCCACACATATAGATAGTTTCTATCATTTGGAGTCATGATAATAAGATTAGTGCCATGAAACTTGGAGTATGGCTTGATTGTGTGCTTAAGTTCATCTTTTCCTTCGTTATAATTTGTGGAGTGGTTGGATTCATTGTTTTAGACGTAAGATTGTGACACTACGGAATGTCGGGATACCGTAAAAGGTGAAATTGGAGAATGTGACATTATAAAATGTGAAAATGGAGGTTAAAATTTTACGTTATGCCGTTTAATCGCGTTCCCGGGCCGATTCCGGGAGTTTGGGCCTTTCCGGGGAAGTTTGGGCCTAAGGGAAAGGGTCGTGTGAAGGGAATATGCCCGAGAGGCAATAATAAATTGTTTATTATCATATTCCATGTTTATAATAGATGTTTATTTCTCATGCTAAAATTGTATTAATCAGAAACGTTAATACATGTGTGTTTAATAAACAAAAAAGGTTCCTAGTAAAGCCTCTTTTTAAACTAGCTCGTTGATTAACTGATGATCAAGGTTTCCTGATCATGAACATTGGATGTTATTAATAACGGGGTCATGTCATTAGAAGAATGATGTGATGAACACACACCCAAGTTGGTATAGCAAATACGATCAAGTCATTTAGTTTGTTGTCAGATCAAACACATTCGAAATAGCTCTTTTCCTTAGACCATGAGATGATGTCAATCACTAATTCCGTAAGAGTACTTTGATGACATCAAACGCCACTCCGTAACACGGTGACTATAAAGATGGATTTGGGTACTATGAAAGTATTAGTTGAGGCTCATGCATCAAGAGTGGGATTTGTCCATCCAGATGACGGAGAGATATACTCACGGGCCCTCTCGGTGATATCACATTGACATCGCTTGCAAGCATGTGACTAGGTCACAAGAATGTTATATCACTAACGAGTAAAGAGTACTTGTCGGTAACGGATCGAACTAGGTATAGTTGATACTGATGATCGGATCCCGGACAAGTAAAATATCGTGAGACAAAAGGAATTGGTTATGTCGTTTTACGGTTTACGCGATCACTAGTTCATCGTTGAGTGAATGGGAGTCATTATGGATCTCCGTATCCCGCCGATGATTATTGATCCGAGAGGAGTCTCAATCATGTCCATTTTATTCACGAACCGTAGGGTGACACACTTAAGGTTCATCGATGCATTTGAGTGGATACGAAACACCGGAGAAAAATATGGACAAGATAGGATCGCTTTGAGTATCGCCTAATAGTTTCGGATATCGGAATAGTTAAAGGGGGTATATGTTAATGTTTGTTAATTAAAAGAATTAACAAATATTAAATCTGAAATAAAAATGTTTATGGGAGAAAACCTTTCATTTTCTTGAGTGGGGTTTTAATGGAAATCAAAGTGGTTAATTTGTGAGTGGAGAGATCACTCACATGAAGAGAGGGAGGGCAAGGGGCAGCCCCCATGCGCCGGCCACCCCACCCCTTGGCATGCCTCCTCCTCCTCCTATAAAAGGGAGGGAGGAGCTCCTCTCTTTGGTGTTCATCCATGACCCTTTGGTTGGTCCATTCTCCTCCTCCTGCCGATCCGCTTTTCGAGCCGTGGCTTGCCGAAGCGCTGCTGAAATTATTTCTTCACCACCACCACCACTAAGTCAGAGTGTTGTTGGAGTTTTCCGGATCCACTACTTCCGCTGCCTACCGAACGAGGGATTGGAGGTCATCGCTGATCCGCACGCGTGTGACCAAGTACGGAGGCGCCGCCGCTTGTGGCGCCATCTTCGCGACTTTGAAGTCGGGAGTGTACCTCTACATCAACCACGTTTGTTTGCGGGAACGTTATTCCCGCTTCGGTCTACGAGGGTGAGTCCTTCTGAAACCGCTTACTTGCATCTCCTAGATATGATCTTGGTGTTTGGTTGCAATCGTAGGAAAAATTTTTGTTTTCCATGCTACGAAACCCTTCAAAGGGTATCGAGCCGTGTCTATGCGTAGATGTTTTGTACGGTTTAAAACACATGTGGATGTGGGCGTTGATGATCATGTTATTGCATACTTTCGTGTATTTTGGATCATGGTGGCATAGTGGGATTTGAAGCGGCCGGACTAACCTTACATGTCCTCGCACATGAGACTTGTTCCACGCCGACATGCAACTAGTATTGCATAAGTGGCTTTAGGGTGTCGGCTCCCACTATAGTCATGATCTAATTTACAACGGTTTGCTAATAATGTTTTTATCACCGCTGTGGTTCTTGTTCGTAGGTAAGAATAGTTTTTCCTAGAAAGCCCAAAACCACGTAAAATATGCAAAAATAAATTAGAGGCGTCTAACTTGTTTTTGCAGGCTTGTGATGTGATATGGTCATTGATACAAAGATTGTTGTATGAAATGAAATTTATTGTAAATTTAAACAACCGGCAGGAGCCATTTGGTTGTTTTTCTTTTATGGCCTGCGTGCTAAATATATGTCCATGTGATATATTGTAATGGAGGAAGACAATCAAGATGGCAGCATCATGGACCTTGGTGCCATGCCGGTGGAATGATGCAGATCATACCATGTCGCACAAGATGGAGATCAAGTGCTGAAAGGACCATATCATATCACTTTATTCATGCATGTGATGTTAATCCTTTTATGCATCTTATTTTGCTTGATTATGATCACGTCGATAGCACTATAAGATGATCCCTCCAAATTAATATCAAGATAATAATGTGTTCTTCCATAGTATGCACCGTTAAGAAAGTTCGTCGTTTCGAAGCACCACGTGATGATCGGGTGTGATAGACTCTACGTTCGCATACAACGGGTGTAAGCCAGATTTACACATGCAAATACTTTGGTTCTACTTGGCGAGCCTAGCATGTACAGACATGGCCTCGGAACACGAACCGAAAGGTAAAGCATGAGTCATATGGATGATATGATGAACATATTGATGTTCGCCTTTGAAACTATGCCGCCTCACGTGATGATCGGTTTCGGTATAGTGAATTTGGTTCATGTAATCACTAAAAATGACTAGAGGGATGTTGTTTTTGAGTGGGAGTTCTCGTATTAATTTTGAATTAACATTGAACTTAATCTATTATGAACTTAGTCTAAATAACTTTGCAAATATGTTGTAGATGGCACCCCCTATTTTCAATTTCAATCTGTTCATGGAGAAAGAGAAACTAGCCACCAATGGTAGCAACTTTACCAACTGGGCCCTTAACCTGAGGATTCTCCTCATTTGCTCAAAGGAGCTATGTGCTAGAAGCACCGCTAGGTGACCCGCCTACCGATGATGCCCCGAGGAGGAGAAAATGTTTTCTTGACTCGCAAGGAGGACCACAGCTTTAGTTCAATGCGGCATTTTGTATGGCCTTGAGCCCGAGCTGCGAAACGCTTTGAGCACAAAGCAATGCTTTTGATACAATGAGGGAGTTGAAAATGATCTTCGACACCCATGCCGCAAGAGAGAGTTATGAAGCTTCGTAAAAGTTCTTTAGCTGCATGATGGAGGAAAACAGCTCCGTTAGTGAGCACGTACTCAAAATGTTCAGTACGCCGATAAACTCATAGCTTTGGGAATAACGATCCCCATTGAGCTAGGAATTCATCGTGTTCTCGATCCTCGCCACCAAGCTACAAGAGCTTTGTGATGAACTACAACATGCAGGCATGAAGAAGTCTCTCCCGAACTTCACAATGCTAAAAACTGGAAGTGGAGATCAAGAAGGAACATCAAGTGTTGATGGTCCAAAAGACTATCGATTTCAAGAAGAAAGGTAAGTCTAAGGGAAACTTCAAGAAGAAGGGCAAGTCTGTTGCTACATCTCGAGAAGAAGACCAAGGCTGGCCCTAAGTCGATATCGAATGTTTTTATTGCAAGGGCACTGAGCACTGAAGCGCAATCGCCCAAAATATCTGGTGATAAGAAGGACGGGAAAGTTAGCAAAGGTATATATGATATACATGTTATTGATGTGTACCTTACTAGTACTCGCAGAGTGCCTGGTATTTGATACCGTTCGGTTGCTAACATATGTAACTCAAACAGAGCTAAGGAATAAGCGACAACTAGCAAGGGATGAGGTAATGATGCGGCGTCGGCAATGGATCAAAAGTTGATGTGATCGCCGTCGACGCTACCTATCCAATTACCATCGATTAGTTATAAACCTAAATAATTGTTATTTAGTGCCTGCGTTGAGCATGAACATCATATCTGGATCTTGTTTAATGCGAGACGGTTATTCATTCAAGTCCGAGAACAATGGTTGTTCAATTTATATGAATAATATCTTTTATGGTCATGCACCGAAAAGAATGGTTTGTTTATTTTGAATCTTGATAATAGTACACATGTTCATAATGTGAATGCCAAAAGAATTAAGTTGAATGATGATATTGCTGCATATATGTGGCATTGCCGCTTATGTCATATTGGTGTTAAACGCATGAAGAAGCTCCATTCGATGGACTACTAGAATCACTTGATTATGAATCATTTGAGACATGTGAACCATGCCTCATGGGCAAGATGACTAGAACCCCGCTTTCCAGGTACAATGGAGCTGGCAACCGACTTATTGGAAACCATACATACAGATGTATGTGGTCCAATGAGTGTGTCACATTGGTGGATATCGTTACTTTGTTACTTTCACGGATGATTTGAGCAGATAGGTGTATATCTACTTAATTAAACATAAGTCTTAAACATTTGAAAAGTTCAAAGAATTTCAGAGTGAAGTTGAAAATCATCATAACAAGAAAATAAGTTTCTATGATCTGATCGTGGAGGAGAGTATCTTAGTTACGAAGTTTGGCACACACATGAAACAATGTGGAATAGTTTCACAACTCACTCTGCTGGAACACCACAGCGTAATGGTGTATCCGAGCCGTAATCGTACTTTATTGGATATGGTTCGATCTATGATGTCCCTTACAGATTTGCCACTTTCATTTTGGGGTCATGCACTAGAAACAATTGCATTCACTTTAAATAGGGCACCATCTAAATCCGTTGAAATGACACCGTATGAATTATGGTTTGGCAACAAACCTAAGTCATCATTTCTAAAAGTTTGGGGATGCGATGTTTATGTGAAGAAACTTCAACCTGATAAACTCGAACCCAAAGCGGAAAAATGCGTCTTCATAGGATACCCTAAAGAAACAATTGGGTACACCTTCTATCACAGATCCGAGGGCAAGGTTTTCGCTGCCAAGAATGGATCCTTTTGGAAAAAGAGTTTCTCTCAAAGGTGTGAGTAGTAGGAAGGTAGAACTCGACGAGGTTGTTGAACCTTCTCTTCATGGAATGGCAAGTGCAGCAGCGCCGGAAGTTGTTTCGGAGTTGACTTCACCAAATGAAGAGGGAACTAATGATAAGGATCATGAAACTCCGAAAGAGAACACTACCGCACCTCGCAGGTCAACAAGAGCGCATACTGCTCCTGACTTTTATGTTCCTACTATGAATGTCATGGTAGTTGAGAATAATGACCCTGCGACGTATGATGAAGCGATGATGAGCCCAGATTCCGACAAATGGCTAGAAGCCATGAAATCCGAAATGGGATCCATGTATGAAAACCAAGTATGGACTTTGGTGGACCTACCCAATGACCGTAAGGCCGTTGAGAACAAATGGATTTTCAAAAGAAAATAGACGCTGATGGTAATGTGACCGTCTATAAAGCTCGACTTGTCGCAAAGGGTTTTCGACAAATTCAAGGAGTTGACTACGATGAGACTTTCTCACCCGTAGCGATGCTAAAGTCTGTTAGGATTATGTTAGCAATTACTGCATTTTTCGATTATGAAATCTGGCAGATGGATGTCAAAACTGCGTTCCTTAATGGAAACATTGAGGAAGAGTTGTATATGATACAACCCAAAGGTTTTGTTGATCCTAAGGATGCTAATAAGGTATGCAAACTTCAGCGATCCATTTATGGACTCAAGCAAGCATCACGGTTGGAATCTCCGTTTTGATGAGGTAATCAAAGGTTTTGGATTTGTCCAAACTTACGGAGAATCTTGTGTTTACAAGAAAGTGAGTGGGAGCTCTATAGCATTTCTGATATTATATGTGGATGACATATTGTTGATAGGAAATGATATAGAACTTTTGAAAAGTGTAAAAGATTACTTAAACAGTAAGTTTTCAATGAAGGACCTTGGTGAAGCGGCATATATTTTAGGCATCAAAATCTATAGAGATAGATCGAGACGCTTAATTGGGCTATCACAAAGTACATATCTTGACAAGATTCTAAAGAAGTTTAGAATGGACGAAAGTAAGAAAGGGTTCTTACCTATGATGCAAGGCAAGACGTTGAGTAAGACTCAGAGTCCAGCTACAGCAGAAGATAGAGAAGTAATGAATAAGATTCCCTATGCTTCAGCCATAGGCTCTATCATGTATGCTATGTTGTGTACAAGACCTGATGTGGCACATGCTATTAGTTTGACTAGCGTGTACCGATCTGATCCAGGTTTTGAACAACTGACGGCGGTCAAGAATATCTTTAAGTACTTAAGAAGAACTAAGGATATGTTTCTCATATATGGTGGTGAAGAAGAGCTCGTCGCAAAGTGTTACGCCGACGCTTAGCTTTGACATCGATCCGATGACTCTAAGTCTCAATCCGGTACATTTTTGAAATGAATGGAGGAGCAGTGAGTCGAGAAGTTCCAAGCAACTGTGGTGGCGGGATCTTCAACAGAGGCGGAATATATTGCTGCTTCGTAGCGGTAGCAGAAGCGGTTTGGATGAAGATGTTCATATCCGAACTAGGTGTGGTTCCGAGTGCGTTGGACCCGATGGTTATCTATTGTGACAACAATGGTGCCATAGCCAATGCTAAAGAACCAAGGTCACACAAGAATTCCAAACATATTAAGCGTCGGTTTCACTCCATCCGTGAACATGTCAAGGATGGCGATATAAAGATTTGCAAAGTGCACACGGATCTGAATGTGGCAGACTCGTTGACTAAAGCTCTCCCAAGGGCAAAACATGATCAACACCAGAACTCAATGGGTGTTAGAATCATCACAATGTAATCTAGATTATTGACTCTAGTGCAAGTGGGAGACTGAAGGGAATATGCCCGAGAGGCAATAATAAATTGTTTATTATCATATTCCATGTTTATAATAGATGTTTATTTCTCATGCTAAAATTGTATTAATCAGAAACGTTAATACATGTGTGTTTAATAAACAAAAAGGTTCCTAGTAAAGCCTCTTTTTAAACTAGCTCGTTGATTAACTGATGATCAAGGTTTCCTGATCATGAACATTGGATGTTATTAATAACGGGGTCATGTCATTAGAAGAATGATGTGATGAACACACACCCAAGTTGGTATAGCAAATACGATCAAGTCATTTAGTTTGTTGCTGTATCAAACACATTCGAAATAGCTCTTTTCCTTAGACCATGAGATGATGTCAATCACTAATTCCGGAAGAGTACTTTGATGACATCAAACGTCACTCCGTAACACGGTGACTATAAAGATGGATTTGGGTACTATGAAAGTATTAGTTGAGGCTCATGCATCAAGAGTGGGATTTGTCCATCCGGATGACGGAGAGATATACTGGGCCCTCTCGGTGATATCACATTGACATCGCTTGCAAGCATGTGACTAGGTCACAAGAATGTTATATCACGGAACGAGTAAAGAGTACTTGTCGGTAACGGATCGAACTAGGTATAGTTGATACCGATGATCGGATCCCGGACAAGTAAAATATCGTGAGACAAAAGGAATTGGTTATGTCGTTTTATGGTTTACGCGATCACTAGTTCATCGTTGAGTGAATGGGAGTCATTATGGATCTCCAGATCCCGCTGATGATTATTGATCTGAGAGGAGTCTCAATCATGTCCATTTTATTCACGAACCGTAGGGTGACACACTTAAGGTTCATCGATGCATTTGAGTGGATACGAAACACCGGAGAAAAATATGGGACAATCTGAGGGATCGCTTCGAGTATCGCCGGAATAGTTTCGGGATATCGGAATAGTTAAAGGGGGTATATGTTAATGTTTGTTAATTAAAAGAATTAACAAATATTAAATCTGAAATAAAAATGTTTATGGGAGAAAACCTTTCATTTTCTTGAGTGGGGTTTTAATGGAAATCAAAGTGGTTAATTTGTGAGTGGAGAGATCACTCACATGAAGAGAGGGAGGGCAAGGGGCAGCCCCCCCATGCGCCGGCCACCCCACCCCTTGGCATGCCTCCTCCTCCTCCTATAAAAGGGAGGGAGGAGCTCCTCTCTTTGGTGTTCATCCATGACCCTTTGGTTGGTCCATTCTCCCTCCTCCTGCTGATCCGTTTTTCGAGCTGTGGCTTAAGCGAAGCGCTGCTGAAATTATTTCTTCACCACCACCACCACTAAGCTGTAGTGTTGTTGGAGTTTTCCGGGGATCCACTACTTCCGCTGCCCCGCTGGAACGAGGGATTGGAGGTCATCGTTGATCCGTACGTGTGACCAAGTACGGAGGCGCTGCCGTTTGTGGCGCTCATCTTCGCGACTTTGAAGTCGGGAGTGTACCTCTACATCAACCACGTTTGTTTGCGGGAACGTTATTCCCGCTTTCGGTCTACGAGGGTGAGTCCTTCTGAAACCGTTTACTTGCATCTCCTAGATATGATCTTGGTGTTTGGTTGCAATCGTAGGAAAAATTTTTGTTTTCCATGCTACGAAACCCTTCATCGTGGGCTCTGGTGGGAAGGTGTTTGGGCCCAAGTGGGAGTGGGATACCTGGTTGGGTGCCTCCCCCTGCCCTTTGTGCGCCCCCAATCCTGCCCTAGCCACCCCCCCACTTCCTCCTCATCCCCCAAACTAGCCACCACCTCCCCCTTGTGCGCCACCCTCCTCCTACCTCCTCCCCATTGCACCACCACCCCTCTCCTCTCCTCTACACCACCCTTGCTGCCCTAGGGGGGGTTCTCCACCTCACCACTCCGTAGATACGTCCATTGGAGCGTTCTGCGACGAGGAGATCTGGTGGATTTGGAGCGAGGAAGGAGATCGCGCGAACCGAGAGTAGATCCGTTGGTTCTTCGTTCGTCGGGCGAAGGTATGGCCACGGGAATCCTTGGGGTTGGTCTAGGTACTGTTCTAAGGGTTTATATCATGTTTTTAGATCAATTGGTGGTGCTGTAATTGGGTAGATTAGATGAAATCTAGAGTTTGCCACGTTCTCTATTTCGGGCAGATTGAGCAGTCGAAATAGTGTTTGAGATTTCGCCAATTTAGAATCGGAATTTGGTCGGCCGCCTGTTAAAGAAGTTGCAGGTAATTTCAATCCCTTTCAGTATACATAAAGAACGTCCAATTCCTCCTGGCCGTTTGAAAGTTATGCTCGTTTTACCGATCGTGTTAAAAACTGTGACGAGATTGGAATAGATCACGGTATTCTGTAGATTAAACCACTTTAGAAGCCGAATCTGTTTTTCCGTATACTTAGAGAAAGTTAGGAAATTTCCTAAGCTACACGTGGATGTACTCGTTTAATCAATTTGGAGTCTTAGAACCCGAGTGATGCTCGTTCGAAGTCTGCTGTCCTGACGGGACAGAACCTCTGTTTTTGGGTTTTGCAAGTAGTTTGCGAAGTCGGGGTAGAATAGTGTTTGCGTATTGTTTTGTGGGCATGATTTTGAGTGTGTGGTACCTATGTGCAGGTGGTGTGACCCCGGGAGTGCCCTCTACTTCTCGCCAATCCGTCTCCCGTGGTTGAGGCAAGTGTATTGGAATGGGTAGCGGGTTGTAGATTGCTAGTTTTGTTGAGTTGAAATTGAATATATGATATGTTCACATGCCATGCTATAATGTTTGCCATTGATATGATGAATATGGTTTATTATGTTGTGATGCCATGTGTTAATGTACAAGTTATCTACGATTATGGCATATGTTGCATACATGGCATGAAACTTGGCCCGGGCGGTGAGAACGTCATAACTATTCCGGTAAGGTCGGTGAGAAAGTTATGACTAATCCGGAGCGCCATGGATGTAAGACCTACCTCGTGATTCCACCCACGCGGTGAGTGGAAGCGAGGAGTAGGCACCCTCCATCTACGGGATGGAAGGGGGACGTGGGTGCACGCCGACGGGTGTGCACTCAGCAATACCGGTATTTGCGTCGAGGAGACATGTGCATTGCATTGCATTCATGATGATGATGATGAAATGATCTCGATGAGGTTGAGACATGAATATGATGTTGCATATGAAGTATGACTTGATCAAGATGTTGAGTTTGTTATGTAGTGATGATAATATTTGAATTGCTCCGTATGACCCATTGCAATATACTTGCTGAGTGATGAACTCACGCTTGTGTTTTATGTTGTTTTTAGGTTCCATGAAACTGACATGCGGGAAAAGGGCTTAGTGGCACATCTTCACAAAGTTTCACTCATTAAGATATATGCAATTTTGCCACTCGTAGTTGTAATTATAAGTTAATGCGTTGAGAGCTTGGAGTATGACTTATTTGTGTGCTTGGTCATATTATTTACTTTGTTTTACATCATGGAGTGGTTAAATTCATTATGCTAGACTTAAATAGTTGCTATATCGCCTGTTATTGCTGCTTTAGATGCTTCCAATTATGATATAACTTGTGATATTATTGTTGATGCTCCGTACCATGGAAAAACAAAGGAGATGCTGCCGAAATTTTCGGTTTTTGCATGTACTCCTTTGCTGTAATTTACCTTTAGATGTGCTTATTAGATGTTGTTTAGTCTATGTTTGGTGACATCCAGGGAATATTAGATGCCGGGGTGTTACAGTTGGTATCAGAGCGGGCTTCAGGTCCGTGGTGTATGAACTTAGAGGAATACCATAGGGTTAACTAAAATTTTGATGTGGAGTAACCTAGAAACATGGCTTAGGTTACACTTAAAATTTTGTCATAGGAAAGCAACATTAAAACTTGTGTAAATGAAATAACTAATTTAAAATTTGACACACATGGATGCACAGTAGGAAAGGGTATGGGTATCGTTGCTTTACGCTTAAATGTTGTATTTATGCTCTGATGTTAAATGCTGCATTTTGATGAAGTATGATGTTATATTTATGAAAGTATTGATTGAGATGCTATATGTTTGATCAAGTGGGGTTGTGGTGCCGAAGGGTTTCAGTCACCATTTTTTGTTCATAGTAAGGGTGTGGTTTGACGGTGTGGCCGGTTAACGCCATCACCGAAGAATTTTTAACCCCTGTAGGAGAAGAGTGCTTACCCTTTCTATCGTAGATCGGGTAGTTGACTGGAGTCGAATAGAAGAGATTGGTGGTGGATTCCTTCGATGTTCTTTATCGATCTGTGGTCGGTCTTGGATGGTTTTCTTGGTTTTAGTTGATGGAAACCAAAAGAAAAGTGCTTGGTATTGGATTTTCGCGGATCGTTCCGTATGTGGTGTGTGGTTTTGTCTTCCTTGGTTGAAGATGAAGAAGAAGAGTCTAGTGTTGCGCTTCTTTTGGTCGCCTTTCCAGCTTTGATGCTTAGTTTGTTGATTGCTTTATGGGGAAGAAGCATTCAATTTATTCCTTTGTTTGTCTTTCTCCGAGGTTAAAGGGGTTATTACGGTGTTATGCCAGACCTGGCTGTCAGGGCTGAAGTTCTGTGGCTTTGTAGGAGTAAGTGGTGTTTGATTTCGTCATTTTACTGGTTTAAGAAATCATCTTTGAAAAAAAATGTTCTTGTTTCGTGAAAGTTTGGGGTTTGGTGTTAAGGTTTTATTTGCAAAGGATTACTTGATCGCTTGGTTCCGTTTTAAGAAAATTGTCTTTCAACCATTTTCCTCCATGGGAGTCTTGAGATTGAAAAGTGTTTTGGAGAATTTCCTTTTGCATGACCAAGTTTGGGTTTTTCTTATTGCAACTTTGAGAGTCAAGTTTCTTTTTTTGGTTGAGTGATAAAAAGAAAATGCTGCAAATAAATTAAGTTGTCATTTGACTGAAAGTAGTTGTCAAAAG
Organism: Rhipidocladum racemiflorum; assembly: GCA_036346355.1. Classification (NCBI taxonomy): domain Eukaryota; kingdom Viridiplantae; phylum Streptophyta; class Magnoliopsida; order Poales; family Poaceae; genus Rhipidocladum; species Rhipidocladum racemiflorum. The sequence goes on along the minus strand of CM070572.1, from coordinate 54,598,465 downwards.
TGAAAACTGTTGTTTAGCATATTATGAAGTTTGTAACAATGTGGTTTATGGAAATGTTGTACTCCTAAGCTAATTTACGAGTTGAATCAATGTAATTTTTATTTGTAGCTTAAGATTAAATGAACTTCTAGTGCCGTAGATTTATTTCTATAGCGAGTAATGATCAAATGTGTTAATGAACATGCTTAGAGTTTGTTGCTTTATTTTGAAGTGAGGTAGTACGCCCCATTTATTAAATGTGTAGCTGGACATTGTTAATGTTTAAAATTTTAAACTACTGATATTGTTAAGGAAACCTTGTTGGTTGATTAAAGACGTATTAATTTAACGTGTTAGTAGAGAAATTTAAGCATGTCAGTTTGTGACCTTAATTTGGAAGTTGATTAGAGTCGTTATTTTTATGTTGCAAACTATTAGTATATTTGGAAGTATGCAGTGGTGTTCCTATATTGCTAGTATCGATGTCAATTGGAAAGATATAGGTTTTATTGTTGCTTTAAGAGCGTTGTGATGGTCTAACTTATTAAATTCATTTTAATAGTTGGAGTATGTTGAGTAGCGGCAACTTGTTATAACCTATGTATGAGGTAGCTTAAAGCAATGTTGTTGTTTATAATTATGCCATTTATTGATATTGATGACTTAGTAGTGGTGGTAATTGTGTAGATTACTTGTTGGAAACCATTGTTAAAATGGAGATTATTGTAACATGTTGTGATGGAGTGAACCATGGATAATTAACATGAAGTAGAATTTTATCCTTAATGAATGTATGTCTTAGAATCATAGTTATGAACTCTGCCTTGTAGAGATAATATTTACATGTTGAAAGTCATTGATTAATTGAATCAGTTCCGATTGTCGAAAAGTTGATGATTGGATGGTATAAAAAAATTATAGGTTGATCATGCTGAAAGATTTGTTGAAATACTATGTTTCAAACTTGGAATAAAATGTTTTATGAGTTGGTGATCCGTGGGGATCATGTCAATGTAGTCTTGGTTGGGTGCCTTTTTAATAAGCATCATAAACCTTAATTAAAGGTGTTGGGAATGGTAAATAGAAAAAGAAATTGTTATGTAAATTTTGTTAAATCCGATTGGACTTTCTCAATGAGTAAGTAGTGAATTTTGAAGTCTTTAATGGAAAGCGTAGTGAAATACTAGAGATGATTGCATTTATGCTAAGCTGGTGTTTAAAAACCTTCTGGGCTGGTTTGGTTGTTTGCTATCTTGGTTGAATGCTTTCGGTCAAAGTGTTCCTTATGTTGAGTTTTAGAGTTTTCCCTAAAACTCGTAGAAATTGGTGCCAATCTCTGGTTTTGGCGAATTTGTTTAGTTTGTGCTATGAGTATGGATTTTTTACACCCAAAAATTGTTGAGTGGATCGCGCTTCTTCGCGTTCGCACTGAATTATCTTTGGAATCAATATTTTGCAAGTTCAGTTTTCAATTGATGTGGGATGGAATGCGACGTGGTGTTTTACTGTTAACTATGCTGCCGTCATAGTCTATATGAGTTACCGCAACCTTCGATGTTAATTGTGTTTCAATTATGTGATACCGAGGAAGAAGTCATTTGGTGAATGACTATTCGGTACTGTTGTTACATGATGAATGAATGGTGAAAAGGAAAACGAGACATTGTTTATGCATAATTAATCATAAAGGAGTCGTTGAGCCAGGTCGGTGAGAAAGTCATATATGGATATATGACTAATCTAGAGTGCTCTTGAAAAGTTTGCATTCATGTCATGAATCGAGATGTCCATTTCTTTCTAGTATGAAAAGAAAGAATGAAGAATTTCTGGTATTTTGGTTGTGGTGTAGGGGATTTGTGCTTCGTTTGCGATTTGGCTTGGAAAAAAAATGATGAATGCTCCTTGGATGTTGCCGAATTCTTTCCAAAGTGGTTGTTAACGCTTTGGATTTGAGTTGTCGTATGTGGTCCACTTGGGTTCAAAAGAATTGTACTTCTTTTGCTCTATAGATGGGAGTGAGGATATAAATGTTCTTGGTTTATGGTTGAGTATGCGAAATATGTGTACACTTGGGCTTGATTACTAAGTGTTATTGTGTGAGGGCGAGACCCTCTTAAGAAAGGAGCCAATTGTGGTTTGGTAAGGTTTTACAATCCTAGCTTGGGGCTAGGTGTCGAACCTTAGTGGTATAAGGGTGGTTTGTGATGGAGGTTGATGATGTATGGGTTTAACCTTTATTAAGAGTATCGATGGGTGGAAGTGAAGTTGACGGTAGTTCGGTGATAATTATCCTGCTGTGAGCAATTGTCTTAACTAGTTGTCTCTGGGTTTGAGACTTTCCTAGGAGAGGATGGAATGAAATGTTAGCATGATCGTGTATCGGAAGGGCAAATGTGCCTTAATGAGTTATTCCTCTCGATAGAAATTCTCGGGAATGTAGAGAGGTCGTTAGACGAATTGTGACCCGCTTTGATTGTGTCATGTTGAGTTTAATGAAGTGTGGTACTCAGGTTGGTTGTGATAGTAGTGTGAAGTGTTTGTCGTGAGGATTCAGGCGTTTTGGGTTGATGGAGCCCTTTGTGGTTGAAACGCAGATTCTGTTTGGGAATTGAAGTGAAGGTGGAACCGTGAGAGGTTGCACTCTGTTGAGCTAAATCAACATTTTCTCGCCAAGTGTTGGTTTTGAGAACTCGCTTGTCGTTTGTTCCGGTTTGAGTCTTTGTGCAATTGTTTTGTGCTGTAGAGAAGTCTTTTGTCCCTTGGGGACTTTATTGTTGATTTTGGCGTTCTTCGGATTCGAGATCGAATCCTATTTAAGGGGGGGGGAGAATGTGACACTACGGAATGTCGGGACACCGTAAAAGGTGAAATTGGAGAATGTGACATTATAAAATGTGAAAATGGAGGTTAAAACTTTACGTTATGCCATTTAATCGCGTTTCCGGGCCGATTCCGGGAGTTTGGGCCTTTCCGGGGAAGTTTGGGCCTAAGGGAAAGGGTCGTGGGCTTTGGTGGGAAGGTGTTTGGGCCCAAGTGGGAGTGAGAGACCTGGTTGGGCGCCTCCCTCTGCCCTTTGTGCACCCCCAATCCTTCCCTAGCCGCCCCCCACTTCCTCCTCATCCCCCAAACTAGCCACCACCTCCTCCTTGTGCGCCACCCTCCTCCTACCTCCTCCCCATTGCACCACCACCCCTCTCCTCTCCTCTCCACCACCATTGCTTCCCTAGGGGGGTTCTCCACCTCACCACCCCACAAATCCGTCCATTGGAGCGCTCCGCGACGAGGAGATCCGGTGGATTTGGAGCGAGGAAGGAGATCGCGCGAACTGGGAGGAGATCCGTTGGTTCTTCGTTCGTCGGGCGAAGGTATAGCCACGGGAATCCTTGGGGTTGGTCTAGGTACTGTTCTAAGGGTTTATATCATGTTTTTAGATCAATTGGTAGTGCTGTAATTGGGTAGATTAGATTAAATCTAGAGTTTGCCACGTTCTCTGTTTTGGGCAGATTGAGCAGTCGACCTAGGGTTTGAGATTTCACCAATTTAGAATTGGAATTTGGTCGGCCGCTTGTTAAAGAAGTTGTAGGTAATTTCAATACCTTTCAGTGAACATAGAGAACGTCCAATTCCTCCCAGCCGTTTGAAAGTTATGCTCGTTTTACCGATCGTGTTAAAAATTGTGACGAGATTGGAACAGATCACGGTATTCTGTAGATTAAACCACTTTAGAGGCCGAATCAGTTTTTCCGTATACTTAGAAAAAGTTAGGAAATTTCCTAAGCTACGTGAGGATGTACTCGTTTAATCAATTTGGAGTCTTAGAACCCGAGTGATGCTCGTTGGAAGTTTGCTGTCCTGACGGGACAGAACCTCTGTTTTTGGCTTTTGCGAGTAGTGTGCGAAGTCGGGGTAGAAGAGTGTTTGCGTATTGTTTTGTGGGCATGATTTTGAGTGTGTGGTTCCTATATGCAGGTGGTGTGACCCCGGGAGTGCCCTCTTCTTCTCGCCAATCCGTCGCCCGTGGTTAAGGCAAGTGTATTGGAATGGGTAGCGGGTTGTAGATTGCTAGTTTTGTAGAGTTGAAATTGAATATATGATATGTTCACATGCCATGCTATAATGTTTGCCATTGATATGATGAATATGGTTTATTATGTTGTGATGCCATGTGTTAATGTACAAGTTATCTACGATTATGGCATATGTTGCATACATGGCATGAAACTTGGCCCGGGCGGTGAGAACATCATAACTATTCCGGTAAGGTCGGTGAGAAAGTTATGACTAATCTGGAGCGCCATGGATGTAAGACCTACCTCGTGATTCCACCCACGCGGTGAGTGGAAGCGAGGAGTAGGCACCCTCCATCTATGGGATGGAAGGGGGACGTGGGTGCACGCCAATGGGTGTGCACTCGGCAATACCGGTATTTGCGTCGAGGAGACATGTGCATTGCATTGCATTCATAATGATGATGAAATGATCTTGATGATGTTGAGACATGAATATGATGTTGCATATGATGTATGACTTGATCAAGATGTTGAGTTTGTTATGTAGTGATGATAATATTTGAATTGCTATGTATGACCCATTGCAATATACTTGCTGAGTGATGAACTCACGCTTGTGTTTTATGTTGTTTTTAGGTACCATGAAACCGACATGCGAGAAAAGGGCTTAGTGGCACATCTTCACAAAGTTTCACTCATTAAGATATATGCAATTTTGCCATTCGTAGTTGTAATTATAAGTTAATGCGTTGAGAGCTTGGAGTATGACTTATTTGTGTGCTTGGTCATATTATTTACTTCGTTTTAGATCATGGAGTGGTTAAATTCATTATGCTAGACTTAAATAGTTGCTATATCGCCTGTTATTGCTGGTTTAGATGCTTCCCATTATGATATAACTTGTGATATTATTGTTGATGCTCCGTACCATGAAAAAACAAAGGAGATGCTGCCGAAATTTTCGGTTTTTGCATGTACTCCTTTGCTGTAATTTACCTTTAGATGTGCTTATTAGATGTTGTTTAGTCTATGTTTGGTGACATCCAGGGCATATTAGATGCCGGGGTGTTACAAAGATGATGCTATATCAATGGTTATTGCTGTTTTAGATGTCTCATATTGTGTTATATCTTGCCATGATATTGCTATTGCTAAAAATCATGGAAAAACAAAGGAGATGCTGCCGAAATTTTCGGTTTTAGCCTTTACGTCCATGCTGTAATTTATCTTTATTTATTGTTTTTAGATGCTTGTTCTATCATGTTTGGTGACATTCAGGGCATACTAGATGCCGGGGTGTTACACTTGGTATCAGAGCGGGCTTCAGGTCCGTGGAATGTGAATGTAGTCATTTTCTCTAGAGTAAACTAAAATATTGTAACACCCCAGCATTTAATATGCCCGAATGCTACCAAACATAAGTTAAACAACATCGAAGTACCACAATTAAACATAAATTCCAGCAAAGGTTCATATGCTAAAAACCGATATTTCGGCAGCATCTCCTTTGTTTTTCCATGAATTAACACAATCTCAATATCATGGCAAGATATATATCATAGCACACGACATCTAAAACAACAATATAAATGGACATAACATCAAGTTACGCCAATAATACCACGCTTAACCACTTCATAAACTATAACGAAGCAAATAAGGATTCACAAGCATGCTAGATTAAACCATACATTAAGTTTAGGGCACAACTCTTAATATGATGTCTCCAAGTGGTTAATTATGGACTATGATGGTGGAGCTACGTGTAGAAGTGTAGCTAGATCCCTTTTTCCCGCATGTCGATCTCAAAGTACCTAAAAACAACATAAAACACAAGCGTGAGTTCGAAAACTCAGCAAGCATATTGTAATGGACAACAAGATCATTTACAAGACAATAATACCTCACATCACATATAACATCTCATACTTGAGCACATAACAACATCATCATCATTAAAAAAAATGTATTGCAATGCAATGCAATGCAATGTTATGCTCATATCTCCATGGAAATTCATACCGGTATGGTTGAGTACACACCCGTCGGTGTGCACCCTCTCCCCCCTTCCATCCCGAAGATGGAGGGTGCCTACTCCTCGCTTCCACAACCCACGGTAGATGGAATCACGATGTAGGACTTACTCTAATGGCTCTCCGGATTAGTCATAACTTTCTCACCGACCTTCCCGGATTAGTTAATGACTTTCTCACCGCCGGGCCATGTAACATGTCATGCATGCAACTATGCCAATTATCATATTTCACATGTACATAAACATATGGCAACTCATCATGACAAATATAAACACATGGCATCGAACCATGATAATCATACTCAATATTTCATTGGAAAACAGCAAGCATGGCAAGTGAGCATAGCAAGTGTTCAATCTTTCACCCAATATCAACAAACAACCTACAATCCGCTATACATTACAACACACTTGCCTCAACCGCGGGCGACGGATTTGTGGGACGTAGAGGGCACTCCCGGTGTCACAACACCTGCACATAGGCATCACACACTCACAATAATGCCCGCAAAACAGTACACAAATCCCCATCTAACCCGACATTGCCCACTACTTGCAAACCTAAAAACAGAGGTTCTGTCCCAGCGGGACAGCAGCCTTGTAAAGGCCATAACTTGAGTTCTGGGACTCCAAATCGATTAAACGAGTACACCATCGCGAAGCTTAGGAAATTTCCTACCTTTTTCTAGTTATATGGAAAGACTGATTCGGACTCTAAAATTGTTTAATCTACAGATTACTACGATCTGTTCCAATCGCGTCACAGATTTTAACACGCTCGGTAAAACGGCCATAACTTTCAAACGGCTGATCAGATTTTAACGTGCTTTATGTCCCCCGGAAAGATAATTAAATTATCTACAACTTCTTTTAAGTCCGTACGGACAGATTCGGATTCTAAATCGATGAAAACTCGAACCCTAGCCCGACTGCTCAATCTGCCCGAAAACAGAAACGTGGCAACGTCTAGATCTAACCCAAAGAACTCCAATCCAGCACCACCAATTGATCTAAAAACTTGATAATCACCCTAAGAGCATCTCCAACAGTTCCCAAAACTTATTCCCTAAATCTGTTTTTGGGACTGATCGATAGATTATATACTCCAACAGTTAATATTTTGTGCTCCCTAAATTTGCGCACGCCCTAAACACGAACACATCGTCCTCATTTATCCGCGCCGCCGCCGCGCTCCCAATCAGTGGTTCGCGCCCCTGCGTACGCTTCTTCGCGCCAATCGGACCTGCAGATTGAGGGGCGCCTCCACCCCTATCCTCTCCAGATCGAGCTGTGCATCCACTGATTTCGCCGCCCTCCGCGCCGCCGCGAAGCCGTGCCAAGGCGCGCCACCAGCCAGCATCCCGAGGGCGGCGCCTCCACCCTGCATCCCGAGGGCGGTGCCTCCAGCCAGCAGCGCGGCCGGCAAGCCGTGCCGAGGCGCACCTCTCCCACTTGCACCAAACAAAGTCTCCTCCATTTCTTGAGTCTTCTACGCCAAGGTTCCCCCCCACCCCCCCCCCAAATCCGAACCCCCATTGGTTTCTCCGTTTCAGCCGGTGAGTGTCTTGCATTGTATTACTCCGTTTTGTAGGGGTTCTTCTTGATCTCATATTTGGCAGAACTCAATTTTAATTCTTTGTGCATACGCATTGCTTATATAAGAAGAGATTCCTTTGTACACACAATCGACGGGGCTGCATGTGAATAACTCGGTCTAAATAAGAAATTTTAAATTGGTTGGTTTCAGATTTGCCTGGGTTCTAGACCTGACTGTGTTTCCTGAATGGTTGGGCTTTTAGCTTGTTTCCTGAATGGTCAGAACAAATGAGAGGGGATCGATTTCCAGGTTACCTTTTATTTTTGTTTGTGTGTGCTATCCTGGGAGGCAATATCTCCATTCACTTGACATGACTATGTGGATTCAGTAAAAACTGGATACATGCTTGATGATTAAAATGATACAGTTATTTACTTCATGATGTTTGCAGTTGGCTTTTTTCCGCCAGTTTCTGGAGTGATATCAGTATTCCTTGACTTTGTTTTGTGTGTTAATGGAAGATTGCTATAGAGAGTGTTTGTAGAAACTTCTACTGATATGGATACAGGTTGTACTTGAACAAGCCCTTTTGTTCATTGCATAGTTGCACCTGTCTATTTGAACTTCCAAGTTTCTGGATTACAGAATGAAGCATGTTCCCTGACATCCTTTACACTTTGTGCTATTACATAGTCAGTTATTTTATTTGGACTTATTAGCATCATGTAGGTTGAAAATTCTGTATGCATGAACAAAATATGTATTATAGAAATGTTAGTTATATTTAGGCCTTCAAATCTTTCCAATGCATGCTCTGGTGCTCACATTTGTAATGAGCTTAACGAGCCGAGCTATGCATACATTTGCTGCACAGGGAGAATGCCTTCTTTCTCCTCAACACTCTCCTTGATTCTATTGATCATAGTGCCACCCCTTAGCCTGAGAACCAAGTGAAGAGTTGACTCCTTTTGGATGTTGTAGTCAGCCAGTGTACGTCCATCCTCCAACTGCTTGCCAGCAAATATCAAACGCTGTTGATCTGGGGGAATCCCTTCCTTATCCTGCTATAGCGAACAAGGTAATCTGTTAGTTTTTCAGTTCCCTCAGATATGAGATTAGAAAAGAAGGAACACACATTGGACCATATCCTTGGAAATATTTTAACAACAGTAAAGGAACATATAACAATATATCAATTTCAGTGTTACTTATTCCCCTTCCTATTGTTGACAACAGCTTTGCATCTAACCTTGTTCTACTTCTATTCATTCTCAATCATGAAGCATCATTTCTTAATTACAATATCCTTTTTCTGTTAGATACAATGGAAGGAGCCGGATACTATACTAACTTGTTGGATGAGGCCAACAATAACCTGACTTTGGAAGACTTCAATAGCTTGCCTGAGGAGCAGCAATCACCCGTTGTTGAGAGTACTCCCTCATCAAGACCAAACCAGAAAAGGTCAAAAAATTTCAGTGAAAAGGAGGATTCATTGCTTGTGTCAGCATGGTTAAACATTAGTACAGATCCAGTGAGCGGCACTAATCAGAAGTCTGGTACTTTTTGGAAGAGAATTTTTGAGTTCTACCACACCAACAAGGACTTCACATCAGAACGGAGCCAAAGTTCACTTTTGCATCGATGGGGAGGTATTCTGGAGAATGTGAACAAGTTTTGTGGGTGTCTAACGAGGATCGAGGGTAGGAGGCAAAGTGGGGTTACTTTACAAGACAAGGTAATTCTTTTGAATTTTAGGATTTTGCACACTTCTTAATGACACATGAGAACTTGTAGCAAGTAATTATGCCTTCTTTGACATGTGCAGCTTGTTCAAGCGATGGCTCTGTTTAAGGCCGAGGACAAGGACAACAGATCATTCCAATACATGCATTGTTGGAATATATTGCGAAATCAACCAAAGTGGCATGAGAAGCGGAATCAGATGGCGGCTCAGAAGGAGCCTGCTAACAAAAAAACAAAGGCCAACACGGATTCAAGCCCAGGATCGTCCACAGCTATCGTTGTGGATAGCAACACCAATACTATCATTGAGAATGTACGTCCAGAGACCGAAGCCCCCAAGAGGCCAATTGGTAAGAAGAAGGCAAAAGAAGCATTGAGGCGAGGTGGAGGTGATGCTTGCGTTGAGGCTTTAGATCATTTGTGGGGAAAAAAAAGGAGTTTGATGCAGAGAAAGAAAAGAAGAAAGAGGACAGATACATTCAGTTATACACCCTAGAGAAAGAGAGGCTAGAGCTAAACAAAAAAAGGGCCGCGACTGAAGAGGCGAGGGTTGCAAATGAGGCAAAAAAACTGGAGATAAAGGAAAATGAATTACAGTACAAGAAAATGGTAGAGGAAGAGAGAATTATGTCACTGGACATTACTTCGATGCCTTTCCGGCTGCAGCAGTACTACAGGAGCTTGCAAGATGAGATCTACGCGCGTCGTGTTTCTGAATAGCTCCAATAGAAAAGGTATGTAGATACCTAGCTAGGGTGAAGGTAGGATGTAGTTAGTACTGAGTCAATTTGATCGCGGCAAGTGGTTGTAATTGATCGCTGCAGCCTCTTGGGAGTATGAATAACCAACCTTACTCATTTATACTGGTGCTGATTTATGTTCTTGTCCAAATCTAGTGATCTGCAAAAATGAGCACATCTGCTTCTGGATGCATTGTCCGACTCCATTGTGGATGCATTGTCCGACTCCATTGTTATGTCTCAATAAAAATACAAATAATATATATTAGGCATTCTCCAGCACATTCATCGCATTAGATCCTTTCACGACAGGTAGGGGAGCCATCCATATATGCTAGCTCTGGTGCTCTGCTCTTTGGACACTAGTGTGCTCAAAGTCGTCTTCTTCCCTTCACTTCACGGCTTCACGCCCGAGAGAGAGAGAGAGAGAGAGAGAGAGTAGGGAAAAATCTAGGCAGGAGATGAGCAACGGAGGGAGTAGTGAGGCTGCAGCGAAGAAGACGACGATGCCCTTCAAGCTCCCTGAGATGGCGCTCCGGCTGTGTGTGATCCCCCTCACCTTGGCCTCCCTCTGGGAGATGGCCACCAACAAGCAAGTCGACGACACCTACGGGGAGGTCAAGTTCTCCGATCTCTCCGGCTTCAAGTGAGCACGCATGAGCTTGTCTTCTTCCTACTTGCGTCCTGCTCGGTTAGGTTCATTGATTTGGTTAGCCAAAAAAAGTGGGGTTTTGTGGATGCATTGTCCGACTCCATTGTTCTGGCGTGAAGCAAAAGGAAGGCGTCCAACACATACAAATACGAATCGGTTGCAAGACCAGGGGCCAGGTCAAAATAGTTTTAGGGAGACAAATTGGGTACTGTTGGAGTATGGTCTTTTTTTAAGGCCCAAAAACTTTTGAGGAGCTCCCAATCCTGAGTTATTGGGAGTCTAAATATTAGGAACTCTTGGAGATGCTCTAAGAACAGTACCTAGATCAATTCCAAGGATCCCCATGATCATACCTTTGCCCAACGAACGAATCTCCAATAGATCTCCTCGCGGATCGCTCCTCGCTCCACGCTCCTCGCTCCTCGCTCCAACGGATGGATCCACAAGGTGCAGAGGTGTGGAGACCACCCTAGGGCAGCAAGGGGGTGGAGGAGAGGTGGTGGAGAGGTGGGGAGCAATGGGGCAAAGGGGGAGGTGGAGGCGCACAAGAGGGAGAGGGAGAGGGGGTGGCGGCTAGGGCTTAGGAGGGGAGGTGGGGGCGCCCAAGGGCAGGGGAGCACGCCCAAAGGCTGGTGGGGAGCCCTTTATCAGCCCCACACCCAATCCTAGTCCGTTACTGAGACCTACTCCATCCCACCAAAGCCCACCAAGGCCCAAACTCCCAGGAAGGCCCAAAACCCTAAACGGCCCTAAACGCCGGAAAAGCTATTAACCTCCATATCCTATAGTTTTAACCTTAATTCCACATCTCATAATGTTATTAACCTTATCATGCACGTTAAATAAGGTTACAACACTCCGTGGCGACATAACACTTCAACCGCCCAAAACGCGAGAAAACCCTAAGCCGAAGGTTTTATTCTCTAGTTTCACCTTCTATAACGTCACACCAAACCATAGTGTCACATTCTTACCCCTTCAACAGGATTCGACCTCGAATCCAAGGACGCCAAAAACAACAACAAAGTCCCCAAGGGACAAAAGGCTTCTCTGCAGCACAAAACATTCGCTGACAACGACTAGAACCTAAACAAACGACAAACGAAGTTCCCAAAACCAACACTTAAAGAAAAAGTGTTGATCTAGCTCAACTAAGGGCAACCGCTCACATTTCAACTTTCAATTCAAATCCCAAACAGAATCTGCGTTTCAACCTCGAAGGGCTTCAACAACCCAAAACGCTCGAATCCTCACGACAAACACCTCACCCTTCTATCACAACCTACCTGACTACACACTGCAATAAACTCAACATAACAAAGTCAAAGGAAGTCACAATTCCTTTAATGACCTCTCTTCATTCCCGAAAGTTTCCATCGAGGGGAATAACTCATTAAGGCACACTAGGCCTTCTGATACACGATCATACTAACATTTTATTCCATCCTTTCCCAGGCAAGACTCAAACCCAAAAACAACTAGTGAAGACAATCGCCACGGCAGGCAATTATCACCGATCTACCGTCAACTTCACTTCCACCCATCGCTACTCTTAGTAAAGGTTAAACCCATACATCATCAACCTCCATCACAAACCACCCTTATACCACTAAGGTTCGACACCTAGCCCAAGCTAGGATCGAAAACCTTACCAAACCACAATTGGTTCCTTTCTTAAGAGGGTCTCGCCCTCACACAAAAACACTTAGCTATCAAGCCCAAGTGTACACACAACAACTCAAACCCAAAGCGTTAACAACCATTTTGGAAAGAATTCGGCAACATCCAAGCCAAAACACAAAGGAAGCATAAATCCCCTACATCACAACCAACATACTGTAAATTGTTCATTGCTTCTTTTCATACTAGAAAGCAAGGGAAATCTCGTTTCATGACATAAATGCACACTCTTCAGAGCACTCGGATTAGTCATATCTCCATATATGACTTTCTCACCGACTGGCTCAACGACTCGCTTATCATTTAACATGTAAAAACGATGTCATGTTTACTTTTCACCATTCCTCATCATGTAACCACACTACCGAATAGTCATTCACATGATGACTTCGCCTCAGATCATATGAATAAATCTCGAATAACATCGAGAGTTGCGCTTAATTCATATAAACTATGACGGCAACATCGTTAATCAACAAAACACCACATCGTGTGAAAACCCATCTTCGATTTAACACTAGCTTTGCAACACCTCGCAAAATCAAACTCAACCCTTTGGAACAGTAACATCGACTCCAAAATCAAACATCTGCAGACACAAGCGCCATAAATTTTTATCAAAAGAGAGGGAAACTCAATCCAAAAGAAAACTCTTTACTAACCAAATTCACTTATGAAACATTCATAAAAATCCAGACTTGTAAAACACCCGCACACCGACACATTTTCCAAATGACTCAACTCTAGTCAAATAGAGTTACACATCAAGGGCTTAACTCAAAAGTTTCCAACACAACCCTTTATGACCATCTGCTTCCTTTTAAAATTAATTCCAAAGATAAATCGGTCTAACGCGAAGGGCGCGATCCACTCAAAAACTTTTGGATGTAAACTCAAACTCACAACACGAACTAAACAAATTCGCCAAAACCAAAGGTCGACACCAACCACTATGAGTTTTGGGGAAACTCTGAAACTCAACATAAGGAACACCTCAACCGAAAGCATTCAACCGAGATGGCAAACAACCAAACCAGTTTCAAAGGTTTTTAGACAACAAACAAAGATGAAAGGAACCATCTCTAGTACTCCACTACGCTTTCCATTAAAGACTTCAATAATCACTATTTACTATCTGAGGAGCCCCAACACAATTCAACCGAAAGTTTCACAACAAATTCTTCCTCTAGTTACCATTCCCAACATTTTTTAATAAGGGTTTATGATGCTTATCAAAAAGGCACCCAACCAAGACTATAATGACATGATCCCCACGGCTCACCGAATCATAATACATCTTATTCTAAATTTGAAACATAGTACTTCCACAAATCTTTCAGTAAGATCAACCTATAAATTTCATACCACCTATATATTCACGTCTCGACAACCGAACCTTATTCAGTTAAACAACGACTTCAACATGTAAATATTATCTCTACAAGACAAAGTTCATAACTAGGATTCCAAGTCATACATTCATTAAGGATGAAATTGTACATCATGTTAATTATCCAAAGCTCACTCCATCGCAACATGTTAAAATTTTCCTCTATTTTAACCATGGTTTTCCAACAAATAATCTAAACAGTTACCACAACTACTTAGTCATCAATAACAACAAATGGGCATAATCATCAACCAACAACATTACTTTTAGCTACCCTATACATAGGTGATAACAAAATTTCCACCACACAACATACTCCCACTATTTAAAATAGATTGAATACTAGCATTAACACTACCATTAACAACATCATTAACAATAAGTCTTATGTCTTCTCCATTGATATCAATACTAGCATTGTAGCGACACAACTGCATACTTCCAAAGATACTAGTAGTTTGCAACAACATAAATAGCAACTCTAATCAACATCCAAATTAAAGTCACTAGTCAACACGATTAAATTTCTCTATTAATCCATTAGATTAGAACATCTTTAACAACCAGCAAAGTTTCTTTTACAATAACAGCAGTCTACATCATCTTAATGTTTTAACTATGCATCAAAGTTTAAACTTTTAACATTAACAAGGATCATAAGCACTTTTAAAGCAAGGCAACAGATTCTAAGCATGTACATTAACACATTTAATCACATTCTCGCTAAGAGTAAACTGCAACACTAGTAGTCTATTTATTCTCAAGCTAGAGATATTAATCACATTGAATTGATTCAACTCAAAATTTAACTTAGCAACACATCAATCCATAAACCACATTGTTACCTACAACATAACATGCTAAACATCAATTCTTACTAGGGACAAACGATTTCAGTCAAAAGACTACTTTGTTTACAACATTTTAGTTTTAAAACTCATCCTAAGTTCATAAGGAAAATTTGACTCTCAAAATTGCGATGAGACAAACCCAAACTTGGTCATGCAAAGGAATTCTCCAAAACACTTTTCAATCTCCAAGAATCCCAATAGAGGGAAACAACATATCAAATAAACCTTTTAAAATAAAAACTATGCAAAAAACCCCAATATTTCACGAAACAAGAAGGGTTTTTCAATGATGATTACTTAAACCAAGAAATAACGAAATCAAACACCACGCACTACTACAAAGCCACAGAACTTCAGCCTCAGCGGCCAGGTCCGCACAACTCCGCAATAACTCCTTTAACCTCGAGAGAAAGACAAACACAGGGATAAATTGAATACTTGTTCCCCATAATGCAATCAACAGCATCAAACCGAAAGGCGCCCAAAAGAAGCGCAACACTAGTCTCCTCTTCTTCATCTTCAACCAAGGAAGAGAAAACCACACACCGCATACGGAACGATCCACGAAAACCCAACACTTTTCATTTGATTCAAATCTACTAAAGCCAAGAAAAGCAAAGAACACCGACCGTCAGAACGGCAAAGAACATACGAAGGAAACCACCATTAACTCTTCTATTTGACTCACCAACTACCCGATCAACGCATGAAAGGATAAGCACTCTTCTCCTACAGGGTCAATAGTTCTTCGGTGGTGGCGCTAACTGCCACACCACAAACCTCACCCTTACTATGAAATAAGAGAGGTGGCCGAAACCCTTCGGTACCAAAACCCCACTTTTACCACCACAACAGGAATAATTCAATCATTTATCTCATAGACATAGCAACGTACTATATCAAATATAGCATTTAGCAACAAGGCTTAAGTACAACATTTAAGCGTAAACAACGATACCCATACCCTTCCTACTGTGCATCCATGTGTGTCAAATTTTAGATTAGTTATACCACTTTTGCAAGTTTTAATGTTGCTATCCTATGACAAAATTTTATTTAAAACCTAAGCCATGTTTCTAAGTTATTCCACATCACATTTTAGTTGTACCCTATAGCATGACACTAAAAATACACATTCCAAGGACCTACAGCCCGCTCTGATACCAACTGTAACACCCCGGCATTTAATATGCCCGAATGCTACCAAACATAAGCTAAACAACATCGAAGTACCACAATTAAACATAAATTCCAGCAAAGGTTCATATGCTAAAAACCGATATTTCGGCAGCATCTCCTTTGTTTTTCCATGAATTAACACAATCTCAATATCATGGCAAGATATATATCATAGCACACGACATCTAAAACAACAACATAAATGGACATAACATCAAGTTACGCCAATAATACCACGCTTAACCACTTCATAAACTATAACGAAGCAAATAAGGATTCACAAGCATGCTAGATTAAACCATACATTAAGTTTAGGGCACAACTCTTAATATCATGTCTCCAAGTGGTTAATTATGGACTATGATGGTGGAGCTACATGTAGAAGTGTAGCTAGATCCCTTTTTCCCGCATGCCGATCTCAAAGTACCTAAAAACAACATAAAACACAAGCGTGAGTTCGAAAACTCAGCAAGCATATTGTAATAGACAACAAGATCATTTACAAGACAATAATACCTCACATCACATATAACATCTCATACTTGAGCACATAACAACATCATCATCATTAAAAAAAATGTATTGCAATGCAATGCAATGCAATGCAATGTTATGCTCATATCTCCATGGAAACTCATACCGGTATGGTTGAGTACACACCCGTCGGTGTGCACCCTCTCCCCCCTTCCATCCCGAAGATGGAGGGTGCCTACTCCTCGCTTCCACAACCCACGGTAGATGGAATCACGAAGTAGGACTTACTCTAATGGCTCTCCGGATTAGTCATAACTTTCTCACCGACCTTCCCGGATTAGTTAATGACTTTCTCACCGCCCGGGCCATGTAACATGTCATGCATGCAACTATGCCAATTATCATATTTCACATGTACATAAACATATGGCAACTCATCATGACAAATATAAACACATGGCATCGAACCATGATAATCATACTCAATATTTCATTGGAAAACAGCAAGCATGGCAAGTGAACATAGCAAGTGTTCAATCTTTCACCCAATATCAACAAACAACCTACAATCCGCTATACATTACAACACACTTGCCTCAACCGCGGGCGACGGATTTGTGGGACGTAGAGGGCACTCCCGGTGTCACACCATCTGCACATAGGCATCACACACTCACAATAATGCCCGCAAAACAGTACACAAATCCCCATCTAACCCGACATTGCCCACTACTTGCAAACCTAAAAACAGAGGTTCTGTCCCGGCGGGACAGCAGCCTTGCAAAGGCCATAACTTGAGTTCTGGGACTCCAAATCGATTAAACGAGTACACCATCGCGAAGCTTAGGAAATTTCCTACCTTTTTCTAGTTATACAGAAAGACTGATTCGGACTCTAAAATTGTTTAATCTACATATTACTACGATCTGTTCGAATCGCGTCACAGATTTTAACACGCTCGGTAAAACGGCCATAACTTTCAAACGGCTGATCGGATTTTAACGTGCTTTATGTCCCCGGAAAGATAATTAAATTATCTACAACTTCTTTTAAGTCCGTACGGACAGATTCGGATTCTAAATCGACAAAAACTCGAACCCTAGCCCGACTGCTCAATTTGCCCGAAAACAGAAACGTGGCAACGTCTAGATCTAACCCAAAGAACTCCAATCCAGCACCACCAATTGATCTAAAAACTTGAGAATCACCCTAAGAACAGTACCTAGATCAATTCCAAGGATCCCCATGATCATACCTTTGCCCAACGAACGAATCTCCAATAGATCTCCTCGCGGATCGCTCCTCGCTCCACGCTCCTCGCTCCTCGCTCCAACGGATGGATCCAAAAGGTGCAGAGGTGTGGAGACCACCCTAGGGCAGCAAGGGGGTGGAGGAGAGGTGGGGAGCAATGGGGCAAAGGGGGAGGTGGAGGCGCACAAGAGGGAGAGGGAGAGGGGGTGGCGGCTAGGGCTTAGGAGGGGGAGGTGGGGGCGCCCAAGGGCAGGGTGAGCACGCCCAAAAGGCTGGTGGGGAGCCCTTTTATCAGCCCCCACACCCAATCCTAGTCCGTTACGGAGACCTACTCCATCCCACCAAAGCCCACCAAGGCCCAAACTCCCCCAGGAAGGCCCAAAACCCCTAAACGCCTTAAACGCCTTTAAAAGCTATTAACCTCCATATCCTATAGTTTTAACCTTAATTCCACATCTCATAATGTTATTAACCTTATCATGCACGTTAAATAAGGTTACGACACTCCGTGGCGACATAACACTTCAACCGGCCCAAAAACGCGAGAAAACCCTAAGCCGAAAGGTTTTATTCTCTAGTTTCACCTTCTATAACGTCACACCAAACCATGGTGTCACAAATATTGACTTGGAAAAGTAGAAACATGACATAGGTTTACTTGTTAAAATTTGGTCTTAGGGCAATAACCTTAAAATCTGAAATAGTTTGGTTAACTAATTTAAAACTTGACACACTTTGATGCACAGTAGGAAGGGTATGGGTATCGATGCTATCCGCTTAAATATTGTATTTAAGCTTTGATGTTAAATGCTGCATTTTGATGATGTATAATGCTATCTTTATGATAGATTTGATTGAGTTGCTATATTTGTGATGAAGTGGGGTTGTGGTGCCGAAGGGTTTCGGTCACCTTTTTTTGTTCATAGTAAGGGTGTGGTTTGACGGCGTGGCCGGTTGACGCCATCACCGGAGAATTATTAACCCCTGTAGGAGAAGAGTGATTATCCCTTCTGTCGTAGACCGTGTAGTTGGTTGGAGTTGATTAGAAAAGTTGATGGTGGATCCTTTTGGATTTCTTTTACCGTTTTGACGATCGGTGAGGTTGGTTTCCTTGGTTTTAGTTGACTGAAATCAAAAGAAAAGTGTTGGGTATTGGATTTTCACGGATTGTTCCGTATGCGGTATGTGGTTTTGTCTTCCTTGGTTGAAGACGAAGAAAAAGAGTCTAGTGTTGCGCTTCTTTTGGTCACCTTTCCAGCTTTGATACTTAGTTTGTTGATTGCTTTATGGGGAGAAGCATTCAATTTATTCCTGTGTTTGTCTTTCTCTGAGGTCAAAAGAGTTATTGCGGCGTTATGCCAGACTTGGTTGTCAGGGCTGAAGTTCTGTGGCTTTGTAGGAGTAAATGGTGTTTGATTTCGTCATTTTACTGGTTTGAGAAATCATCTTTGAAAGCCCTTCTTGTTTCGTGAAAGTTTGGGGTTTGGTGTTAATGTTTTATTTGAAATGGATTACTTGATCGCTTGGTTCGCTTTTAAGAAAATTGTGTTTCAACCATTTTCCTCTATGGGAGTCTTTGAGATTGAAAAGTGTTTTGGAGAATTTCCTCTTGCATGACTAAGTTTGGGTTTGTCTCATTGCAATTTTGAGAGTCAAGTTTCCTTGTGAATTTGGGTTGAGTTTTAAAAATAAAATGCTGCAAACAAAGTAAGTAGTCTTTTGACTGAAATCGTTTGTCAACTGTGAGAATTGTTGTTTAGCATGTTATGTAGTATGTACCAATGTGGTTTATGGAATGACGTATTGTTAAGTTAATTTGTGAGTTGAAACAATTCAATGCAGTTGTTATCTTTAGCTTGCGAATAAATAGGCTACTAGTGTTGTAGAGTACTTTGTAGTGAGAATGATTAAATGGGTTAATATACATGCTTAGAACCTGTTGCCTTGCTTTAAAAGTGCTTATGATGCTCGTTAATGTTTAAAGTTTAAACCCTGATGCATAGTTAGAACATTAAGATGATGTAAATTACTGATATTGTTAAAGAAACCTTGCTGGTTGTTTAAAGATGTTCTAATTTAACGTGTTAGTAGAGAAATTCAATCATGCTGGCTTGTGACCTTAACTTGGAAGTTAATTAGAGTTGCTATTTATGTTGTTGCAAACCATTAGTATATTTGGAAGTATGCAGTTGTGTTCCTATAATGCTAGTACCGATGTCAATTGGGAAAAACATAGGTCTTGTTGTTGTTTTAAGAACATTGTGCTGATCTAACTTATTAAATTTATTCTAATAGTTGGAATATGTTGGGTAGTGGCAATTGTGTTATAACCTATGGATAAAGTAACTAAAAACAATGCGGTTGTTTTATGATTATACCCATTTATTGATATTGATGACTTAGTAGTGGTGGTAATTGTGTAGAATACTTGTTGGAAACCATTGATTAAATGGAGGGTATTGTAACCTGTTGTGATGGAGTGAACCATGGATAATTAACCTGATGTAGAATTTTATCCTTAACGAATGTATGTCTTAGAATCATAGTTATGAACTTTGTCTTGTAGAGATAATATTTCCATGTTGAAGTCGTTGGTTAACTGAATAAGTTCCGATTGTCGAGACGTGGACATGTAGGTGGTATGAAATTTATGGGTTGATCATGCTTAAGTTGTAACACCCCGGCATTTAATATGCCTGAATGCTACCAAACATAAGCTAAACAACATCTAAATACCACATTTAACATAAAATTCCAGCAAAGGTGCATAGGCTAAAAACCGAGATTTCGGTAGCACCTTCTTTGTTTTAACATAAATTTAAGGAGCAACAACAATATAGCATTATAAGGCAATATGAGATACATCTAAAACAGCAATAAATAGAGTCTTAGCGACAATATAAGACTATCATCAAGCACTCAAAGTCTCCAAGTGTCAAACGAGCAATAAAACTCTCATAAACCAAGCTAAGCCTTAAATCAATGATCATCACACGCAATTTATTATAAAACTAATAGAAAGACTTGTGGAATCAAAATAAGTGAAGCTACGTGTAGGTGTGTGACAATTCCCCTTTCCCGCATGCCGTTCTCATGGTACCTAAAACAACAAGAAAACACAAGCGTGAGTTCGAAACTCAGCAAGCATATTGTAATGGACAACAAGAACAATATCATGGCAATAACATCACCCATCATGTATATCATCTCATTCATGAACACTTAACAGTATCATCATCATTATGTATGCAATGTAATGCAATGCTCATGTCTCCTTGGAAACTCATACCGGTATGGTTGAGTACACACCCGTCGGTGTGCACCCTCTCCCCCCTTCCATCCCGAAGATGGAGGGTGCCTACTCCTCGCTTCCGTTCACCACGGTGAATGGAATCACGATGTAGGACTTACTCATTGGCTTTCCGGATTAGTCATAACTTTCTCACCGACCTTCCCTGACTAGTTATGACTTTCTCACCGCCCGAGCCATGTAACATGTCATGTATGCAAATATGCCATCATCATCATAAACTTGTATATTTAACACATAGCATCATAGCATACTCATCATATCATAGGAAAACATTAAAGCATGGCAATTGATCATATCATGAAATCCATCTTTCATCTAGTCTCAACAAGCAACATAACATTCGTTATTCATTACAACACACTTGCCTCAACCAAGGGCAACGGAAAGGCGGGAAGTAGAAGGCACTCCCGGGGTCACACCACCTGCACACAGGTATCACACACTCACAATCATGCCCACAAAACAGTACGCAAACCCCCATCTAACCCGACATTGCCAACTACTCGCAAAACCTAAAAACAGAGGTTCTGTCCCGTCGGGACAGCAGCCTTGCAAAAGGCATAACATGGGCTCTGGGACTCCGAATCAATTAAACGAGTACATCCTCGCATAGCTTAGGAAATTTCCCAACTTTCTCTAGGTATAAGGAAAGACTGATTCGGACACTAAAGTTGTTTAATCTACAGATTACCGAGATCTGTTCCAATCGCGTCTCTGTTTTGGGACAGCATGAGCAGTCGACCTAGGGTTCCTGTTTTCGCCAATTTAGAGTTTGAATCTGGCCGTACGGACTTCTAGGAAGTTGTAGATAATTTCATTATATTGCCATGATATTGTTCTTGTTGTCCATTACAATATGCTTGCTGAGTTTCGAACTCACGCTTGTGTTTTCTTGTTGTTTTAGGTACCATGAGAACGGCATGCGGGAAAGGGGAATAGTCACACACCTACACGTAGCTTCACTTATTTTGATTCCACAAGTCATTCCATTAGTTTTATAATAAATTGCGTGTGATGATCATTGATTTAAGGCTTAGCTTGGTTTATGAGAGTTTTATTGCTCGTTTGACACTTGGAGACTTTGAGTGCTTGATGATAGTCTTATATTGTCGCTAAGACTCTATTTATTGCTGTTTTAGATGTATCTCATATTGCCTTATAATGCTATATTGTTGTTGCTCCTTAAATTTATATTAAAACAAAGGAGGTGCTGCCGAAATCTCGGTTTTTAGCCTATGATTACTTGCTGGAATTTACCTTAAATTATGGTATTAAATGTGTTATGGTCTATGTTTGGTAGCATTCAGGCATATTAAATGCCGGGGTGTTACATAAGTATTTGTTGAAGTACTATGTTTGAAATATAGAATACGTTTGACGAGTACCCATAACATGGGTACCTTCGGCGGCCCAAAAAGACGCATGGGCCGACCCAGGACGATCGAGGCCCAAAGACACGACCGCCGGGTAAGGCCCGAAACCACGACCTGGTCTCCAATATCCCGGAGAAACGGCAGCATTTATTGCGTATCGGGCGCATTAAATGCTGGCCATAATGACGATGACGCAGCGGCACAAGTTCCCGACCCCCGCATTTACTACGAGCGGCGCGGCAACTACGGCGACCAGCAGCAGGGCAAGGGGAGCCGGCGGCCAGTCCCATCAGCCCGCCACTTTCGGACGACCGAGAGCACAGTCTTTTCCTCTTTTTTCCAAAACCAACAGTGTAACCTCCCACCTCGCCTATATAAAGGCGGGAGGGGCAAGCGTGTAAGAAAACGAACAAGAAAGAAAGGAGAATCAATACGATCCAACACACACGAACTGGAGTAGGGACGTTCTGCCCGAACCAGTATACATCTTGTGCTCGCCCGAGTAAGCCGTTCGAGGAGAGGGAGCGTGCACCCCCGTCGACCTATACAAATTTACTAGCCGGTGCCCGAAATACCGACAGTTGGCGCGCCAGGTAGGGGCTGCGCACGTCATCGCCGTTGCTTTCCCACTCAGCCTCCTCGACGGTCCTTTTCTTCGACATCACCATGCCGATAGCATCGATCCGCTTCGGCTCCCTCGACTTCATCACCACCGCGGCAGGACAGATGGTGATCGACCCCGCCGTGCTCCGGCGTCAAGCGCCCCCCGTGGGCCTTGATGCCGTCTCCAGCATCCTCAGTGATCTTCGGCTCGAGGTCCCCACACGGACCTCGGCCGAGCGCATAAAGCTCCTTCGCCCCGAACGACCCGCAGGGGCGTCAACCAGCAGCGGTTGCGCCCTCATACTTCGTGGCAATGGTCGGCCACGCGCCCGACAACGACCATTCGGACAACTCCTCCGGTCACGGCTCTAGCGGAGGGAGAGACAAGAACAGACCGCGCTACCGCAAGCCAGACATCGCGGCAGGCGCAAATGACCCCTCCACTACCCCGGTCACGCCGAAGACTCTCCTCCAACGCACCGAGGAAAACCACCAGACTCGCCGCGCCGACCTTCAGCGACGGCGCGAGGAACTGGAAGTTCAAAAAGCCGAGCTTGACAAGCTTCAAGCCGACTTGGATCAGCATCCACCCACAGTTGTACCCGCACCTAGCGGCGCACGTGCTCGCGCACGCCAGGTTCACCACCTGTTGGTCAAAGGGACCGACGATTCGTCGTTCTTCCCACACGCCGGCCAAAATATCGCCGCGGCAGCAATGTTGCTCCGCGGCATCCCTGAGCCAGATGATCCCGCGGCCAAGGCAACCCACCAGAATCTCCGAGCGCTGGTGGAACGAGCAGCCGCGCAACATGCGCATGGCTCCGGATCACAGCGTTCGGGCGCCTCCTCAGACGGACCGCGCCGCGGTGCTTCCCAGAGCCACCGAAGCAAAACAAGGGGGATATCGCCCCCCGAACAACCCCAGGCATCACGCACCCCGGTGCACCAACGCTTGGGCAACGAACGCGACGTTCGCACCACCCTCCAGGCGCGAAGAAGGGCAGGGAACGACCCGGCCCAGACACACGTCGCCGACAGCGCCCCACGACGCGACCGCAGCCCGAGCCCCGATGGCCCCGGGCCGCGGGCATTCTGTCAAGGGATCCGCAGCGCGAGATTCCCTGCTAGGTTTCGAGCGCCGGTCAACATAGCCAAATACGCGGGGGCTACAAACCCCAGCGTGTGGCTAGAAGATTACCGGCTGGCATGCCGAGCAGGGGGAGCCACGGACGATCTTTTCGTCATCCAGTACCTCCCTATCTACTTGGCGGACTCAGCTCGAGCATGGCTCGAGTACCTGCCCGCCAACACTATCAGGGACTGGGCCGACCTCAAACACCACTTCGTTGGCAACTTCCAAGGCACATACAAGCGACCGGGGAACTCCTGGGACCTGAAGAGCTGCAAACAGCAGCCGGGGGAGAACCTCCGGGACTACATCCGGCGTTTCTCCCAACAATGCAACGAGCTCCCTGACATTCGCGACGCCGACGTCGTGGGGGCATTCATCTACGGCACTACCTCCAAGACCCTGGTCCACAAGCTGGGGTGCGCAAAGCCCAGAACCACCAAAGAACTCCTGGACATCGCCACCAACCACGCCTCGGGCGAGGAGGCCGTAGAAGTCATCTTCGACAAAGGGAAGTCGAAGCGAGGAACTGGCGCCGAGCCCAGCCCCTCCTCCGACCGCCCCGACAAGCGGAAGCGCCACGGCAAACAGGTCCGCGAGGACCGCATAGTCGCGGCCGCTGACCAGCCGGGGAAGCCGCAGAACCGGCAACCCCCCGACTATTTCGAGAAATTGATGGAGAGTCCGTGCCCGAACCACGGATACCCCGTCAGGCACAAGTACCGGGACTGCGAGGTCCTGAAGCGTTTCCTTTCTGGAGCCCCCACCGCACCGCGGGGCAAAGGAAGGAAGCAAGACCCAGCGCCGACCGACGGAGACAAAGGGGCAGACACCGGCTTCCCCGAAACCGACGGATGCCTCATGATCTTTGGCGGACCGGCGAGCTACGCCGACCGGAGGCAACTCAAGCTTGCTTACCGGGAGGTGCTCATGACAAACCCCGCCATACCCAAATACCTTCGATGGTCGGAGTCACCAATCACCTTCGACCGAACCGACCATCCCGACCACATCCCTCAACCAGGGAGGTACCCTCTTGTCGTCGATCCCATTGTGGGAACAAAGCGCCTGACCAAGGTGCTCATGGACGGTGGTAGCAGTCTCAACATTCTTTATGTCGAGACCCTCGACGCCATGGGGATCCCTCGCCCAAGCCTCCGACCAAGTAAGGCGCCTTTTCACGGCGTCGTCCCTGGCCAGGAGGCCCACCCGCTCGGGCAGATCGACCTGCCCATCACGTTCGGGAGCCCGGCCAACTTCCGCACCGAAACCCTCACCTTTGAGGTCGTGGATTTTGCCGGCTCCTACCACGCCATCTTGGGAAGACCATGCTACGCGAAGTTCATGGCGATCCCCAACTACACCTACCTGGTGAAGATGCAGGCCACGAGGGGTGATCACCGGCTGCGTCTTTTCAACTCGCTTACAACTGCGAGAAGGACAGCTGCGAGTTGGCTTCGGCAGTCGTCGCGTCCGCCGAACTCGCCGGCCTCCGGGCCACGACCCAGCAGTCTGCTCCTGACTCCCGCAAATCCGGATCAGGCTCCTTCGAGTCCGCCGAGGGGCGAAGGCCATCCAGACGACCCGAAGATCCAATCAAGACCGTTCGGATCGGAACCACGCTTCCTACCAAATAGGAAAGCGCGCTCGTCGATTTCCTTCGTGCCAACCGAGATATCTTCGCATGGAGGCCCTCCGACATGCCAGGAATCCCGAGGGAAGTCGTCGAGCACTCTCTGAACGTCCGGACCGGGTCTAGACCGGCCGCCAGCGCTGCGTCGCCGGCGAAGAAAAGCGCCGCGGCCATAGGAGAAGAAATCGCCAAGCTCTTGGCGCAGGGTTCATCAAAGAAGTTCGCCACCCGAGTGGTTAGCAAACCCCTGTACTTGTAAAAAAGACCGGGCAATGGAGAATGTGTGTTGACTACACAAGCCTCAATAAGGCGTGTCCGAAGGACCCATTCCCCTTGCCCCGCATCGATCAGGTGGTGGACTCCACCGCGGGATGTGAATGTCTGTCATTCCTGGACGCCTACTCAGGCTATCACCAGATCGCGATGAAGGAAGACGACCAACCTGCGACCTCGTTCATCACCCGTCACGGCTCGTTTTGTTACGTGATGATGCCATTTGGCACAAAACGCGGGAGCTACATACCAACGATGTATGCAAGCGTGTTTTCCGATCAAATTGGTCGTAACATCGAGGCGTACGTCGACGACATCGTTGTCAAGACCAGGAAGGTCGGCGACGTCATCACCGACCTGGAAGAGACTTTTGCGAACCTTCGACGGTACCGCATCAAGCTCAACCCCGAAAAATGCGTTTTTGGAGTACCCAAAGGAAAGCTACTCGGCTTTATCGTCTCCGAGCGTGGCATCGAAGCCAGCCAAGACAAGATCTCCGCAATCTTAAGGATGGGGCGATCGGCAACCTCAAAGGGGCCTGAGGTCGACAGGATGCCTCGCGGCTTTGAGTCGTTTCACGTCCCGCCTCGGCGAGCGCAGTTTACCTCTTTACAAACTCCTGAGGAAATCCGACCGATTCAACTGGACGAAGGAAGCTCAGGACGCCTTCGATGCACTGAAAGTTCTTCTGACCTCTCCTCCAGTGCTGGTCGCCCCGGCGCCAGAAGAACCTCTGCTGCTCTACATTTCCGCCACGACCCAGGTCGTCAGCGCGGTGCTTGTCGTGGAGCGAGCAGAGGAAGGACGGGTTCTCAAGGTCCAACGACCAGTCTACTTCGTCAGCGAAGTACTTTCCGAGTCCAAGGCGCGGTACCCGCAGATGCAAAAGATGATCTACGCGGTTCTAATCACGAAAAGAAAGCTGGTACACTACTTCAACCGGCACCGCGTCTCCGTAGTGACTTCTCTACCACTCGGCGAGGTCATCCACAACCGCGACGCTTCCGGGAGGATTGACAAATGGGCACTCGAGCTCAATGGGCACGACATAGTGTATATCCCTCGAACCGCCGTAAAATCTCAAGTTCTAGCCGACTTCGTCGCCGAATGGACCGAAGCTCAGGCACCACCTCCACTCGAGGATCCCGAGTACTGGACAATGTACTTTGATGGATCCTTCACCAAAAACGGAGCCGGAGCCGGGGTTGTCATTGTTTCCCCACTCGGAAACAGGCTCCAATATGCCATCCGATTACTCTTCGACGCAACCAACAACGTCGCCGAGTACGAGGCCCTCGTTACCGGCCTCCGCATCGCCGCCGACCTCGGAGCGCAGCGGCTGTACGTGCATGGCGATTCAAAACTGGTTGTCGACCAAGTCATGAAGGCCGCAGAACCTCGCGACAGCCGGATGGCAGCCTATTGTCAAGAGGTACGCAAGCTGGAGCAAAAATTCAAGGGATTTGAGCTTCACCATAGCTACCGGCGGAACAACGGTGAGGCCGACCGTCTGGCCAATCTTGCTTCTAGCAGAGGGCCGGTCCCACCTGGGATTTTCGTCCTCGACCTACACCAAGCATCCATCCGACCCGACCGTCCGGGTGACCGGATGGATGACTCGCCGAAAGCACCCCGCCAGGCGACCCGGCCGGAGGTTGAGATGACCAAGCCAAGCTACAACGTCCTAATGACCAAAGCACCGATTGGAGAAAACCCTTCATCGATCGGTGGACCGACGGCTCCCTCCCCAACGACGGCCAGAGGCTCGCCGCCTCGCTCGACGGGCGAAATCCTTTGTACTGGTCGGCGACGACCTCTACAAAAGGAGCCCCTCTGGGATCCTCCAGAAGTGCATCCCGGTCGACCACGGAAGAGAGCTGCTCCACGACATCCACGGGGGAATCTGCGGACACCACGCTGGGTCGCGGAGCTTGGTCGGGAAAGCCTTCCGACAAGGCTTCTACTGGCCAACTGCTGTGGCCGACTCTGAGCAAATCGTCCGGACATGCGAAGGGTGCCAATTCTTCGCCCGGCAAACTCATCTCCCAGCACAAGCCCTCCAAACGATCCCTATTACCTGGCCCTTCGCCATTTGGGGACTCGACCTGGTCGGGCCTTTCAAAAAAGCGCCTGGGGGCTTCACCCACCTACTGGTCGCGGTGGACAAGTTTACCAAGTGGATAGAAGCTAAGCCGATCACGACCATCACTTCGGCGCAGGCGGCGGACTTCATCCGCAACATCGTTTACCGATTCGGAGTCCCGAACTCCATCATCACCGACAACGGAACGCAATTCACGGGGAAGGAATTTCTCGAGCTCTGCGACAATTTCAACATTCGCGTAGATTGGGCAGCCGTCGCCCATCCGCGAAGCAACGGCCAAGTCGAACGCGCAAACGGCATGATCTTACAGGGGCTCAAACCGCGGATCTTCGAAAGGCTGAAGAGATACGCGGGACGTTGGGCGGCGGAGGTGCCTCCCGTGCTTTGGAGCCTGCGGACCACCCCAACCCGATCGACCGGATTCACGCCATTCTTCCTGACGTACGGGGCGGAGGCCATCTTGCCAATCGACTTAAACTACGGCGCCCCAAGGGTTCGAGCCTTCGACGAAACCCGAGGGCTCGAATCTCAACAAGACGCTGTCGACCAACTCGACGAGGCGCGAGATATCGCCATCATCCGCTCAGCCAAGTACCCGGCGAGCACTACGGCGCTACCACGACCGCAAGGTTAGAGGACGGCGTTCAACGTGGCGACACAGTTCTGCGCCAGGTTCACCCAACAAAGACAAGCACAAGCTCTCCTCTCCTTGGGAAGGCCCTTTCTTGTGGTGGAAGTCCTTCGACCCGGCACTTACCGGCTCAAGGAGCCCGATGGCCACATTCTGTCCAACGCCTGGAATATTGAAAAGCTAAGACGATTCTACCCTTAGCCCTTTTTTCTTTTACTTCATCTATTACCATGAACAGCCCGACCCTTGGTCGAGCCTTCGATGGCGTCGGGGTGCGAACGCTCGTGTTAAACTCCTTCGTCTACTTTTCGGAAAAGCGTTTGAACACATCGGCCGCTGCTCGGATGGTCCCCCCAGACCCAAGAACAGTGATCCCGCCGCGCTTCACCAGAAAAGCGCACACAAAACCTCCGAAGAAACCGAACACCTTTATTCCTTCCAATTCAATAGCATTTACATTCTTTGAGAAACAAAACCAAAAAGTTTATCTTATTCTAAGGGTCCTCCTCGCCTCGGTGATCTCCGGACTTATCATCCCTCTCCAAGCACGGCTTGAGCTTCCCGCACAATTTTTGCCGCAAAACGCAGCAGAAACCGGACGGGTCGCCGAAATCCGCGACGGGAGAGCCTCGATCTGCCCGAGTACGACGCCAAGAGCCTGAAACCCGCCGCCCCCCCTCCTATGTGGCCTCTAGCCCTGCTGCAGAAGGATCCACAGGCGGAGAGGTGTACGGCAGCGTGATTGGGGCGACCGGCAGCGCATTTATTAGCACAAGCCTGGATGTCGCGGAAGACTCCAAGCTCCCTGAAGGAGAGGGGGCACGAGGGGGAACGGCGTCCTGTTCTCCGAATCGCTCGGGCGCTCGCAGCAGCGGCTCCCTCAGCTCGACAACCGCAGCCTGCCGCTCCCGTTCCCGCTCCTCCTCCTCCGCCTCCAGCTCCAGCAGCTCCCAGGCAATCTCGTCACCCGACAAGGCCGCCGCTTCAAAGTGACCGGCTCGTCGCTCCAGCTCCTCGTCCTCCGCCTTTTGTTGAAAGGCGTCCCAGTCGATCTCTTCGATAGGTGAACTCTCACAAGATTGAGAGGGCAAAGCAGCCATGAAAGCGAAGTCGGCGAGGTCTCAACGTCGCTGGATGAAGTCCCAGCGCCCACCGTCCGCCTATTTATAGGCGATCCGTAGTCAGACGAAGCAACGCGCTGGGTACCCGCCAGCACTTACTGCGACCGCGCCTTCTCGAAGATGATGGCATGGAAGCCGAAGCATCAAAGATGACGGTGCGGAAACCGACGCGCCGCCAATACTCCGCGTTGAACAAAAAACGCCTCGAGAACCTCGCCAGCCGTGAGGAAAGATAAGTGAATATCTTCTTTTTTCTACACTCGTTGTTACTCCTTCAAGTGGCGCGCGGCGGTAACAATTAAACCGCCTCGCCCCACTCGGGGGCTACAAGAGTCCCGTGGGTCGGTGACACGACCAATCGCCGGGTCCTCCCGAAACGACCAAACTTTCGACCAGAAGTACTACGGCCTACGCCCCGACGGCTACGGTTGCGAAATAGTACTTAACGAAAGAAGGAAGTGTCCAAGCGGAGCAACCCACAATTGGTCGGGAACACCCCTCCCACGGTCGCACTAACCAACCGACATGTTCTTGAGCGTCCTCTTGTTTCCCCGACTCCTTAACCCTGTAATGCGCACACCAACCTACGCCCGACCCCCGTGGTCCCCAGGGCAATGGACGGTATTAGTGCCCATCACAAACTAAGGGCGCGGAAAACAAGCACGAAACAAAACACATGTCAGCTCCCTACAAACCTAGAAAGAGCAAAGAAAACTGTTTACTCTCTCTCTCTCTTTCGCTCGTCTATAGAGGACGTCGGTCGGGGAAACCTGGTCGGCAATCGCCCTGGCATGCGGTTCGACTCGAAGCTCCAAGGTGTCGACTTCCTCCTCGGACCAGTTCGCAGCAACCCCGCTACTAACAGTTTCAAGGTCGATGCCGTCATAATAAGAGAGCGAACAAACCAGTGCCAAGGCAGCCCCGAGAACAGCACCGGCCGCCCCCGAAGCCTCCACGTGATCAGGCACGTGGGCCAGGGTACTCCCCAACAAGCTCGGGCCTGGTTAAGAGTCCATTGACCCCAGCACCCGATCACGGATCTCTCGGCCGACCGCTGGCAAAAACATCAGCTCGGCCTGATTCCACAACACGGTAAGTGCGCCAGGTACCAAACCCCCGCAAAATGTTAAATACTGTCAAAAAACCGCAGGAAGAACAGGCGCCACCTCGAAAAGCGCTCCCAGCGCCCTCTCAATCTCCGCTCCCTGACCGGACCATGGACACAATCAACAACACCAAAGCCCCAGGGCCGCCCGAGAGACTCGCCGGACCACGCCCAAGGCCCGGCCCAGCACTGGGGGGTGCGAGAAACCAGCCGCGAAAAATCCGGCTCCACCATGGCGAAAAACGAGCAAGAGGTGAGGACAAGGCGAGCCCCCAGCGGGCCCCCAGTTGGGTCGGCGGACGACCCAATCGCCTTAAAACTCACGTCCGGGACCATACCTCACGCTCTCCCGCGGAGCCCGTCGACGGGCGGCAGCCAGCTGCACCCTGGATCGGCGAACGATCCAAGGTCCGATACGGGATCGAGTAAGGAAAGGTTCTTCATGGATCGCCCCCAAGTGGGGTCGGATACCCGCGCCGGGATCATCCGCTAGGTAACCCCCCTCGCGAGGGGGGCCGCCAGGTTCCACCCGGATCACTCGCTTGAAGCTCCACGAGAGCGGCGCTCGAGCCGGCGAAGGCAAGCGCGCGTCTCTCACCCCCTCCAGGTCCCACACCTGCGGACGGGGCGTAAAACATGGGACAGATGATAAATCCCTCCACCCGACAACAAACTCGCCCAGCTCCAGCGTGAAACAAACCGCAACTAGCCCCGCCTCGGGTCGAGCGCATAAGCGTGCAGCGAAAGCATCAGCGTGCCCGAGAGCAACCCCGACCGGCTCGGGGCTCGGGAGCTACACCACCGGCCAGCGCGCACCGGCCGAAGACCTTCCCGACCAAGCACGGTCGGGTGTCCGTCTGTGCGAAGCGGCGGCAAAGCGCAACCCGACACGCTCTCCGACCAGCTCGGGGCTCGGGCTACACCCACGGGTGCCACAAGCGCACCGGCCGAAGACCTTCCCGACCTAGCACGGTCGGGTGTCCGTCTGTGAAGCGGCAAAGACAAAGCGCATAACCCCGACCTGCTCTCCGACCCGGCTCGGGGCTCGGGGCTACACCCACTGTGCGCTCGCGCGCACCCGGCCGACGACCTTCCCCGACCCAGCACAGTCGGGTGTCCGTCTGTGAAGCGGCAATGGGCAAGGCGCAACCCCCCGACCTGCTCTCCGACCAGCTCGGGGGCTCGGGGCACCCGGTCGAAAAATCTGTTCAAGCCGGACGTACCGCAGCTCGGAAACAAAACCCCCGGGCATCTCTTCGACCTGCCCAGGGGCTCGGGGGCTACTGACGAGTACCCATAACATGGGTACCTTCGGCGGCCCAAAAAGACGCATGGGCCGACCCAGGACGATCGAGGCCCAAAGACACGACCGCCGGGTAAGGCCCGAAACCACGACCTGGTCTCCAATATCCCGGAGAAACGGCAGCATTTATTGCGTATCGGGCGCATTAAATGCTGGCCATAATGACGATGACGCAGCGGCACAAGTTCCCGACCCGCATTTACTACGGCGGCGCGGCAACTACGGCGACCAGCGAGGGCAAGGGAGCCGGCCGATCCCATCGACCCGCCACTTTCCGGACGGCCGAAACCGCAGTCTTTTCCTCTTTTTTCCAAAACCAACAGTGTAACCTCCCACCTCGCCTATATAAAGGCGGGAGGGGCAAGCGTGTAAGAAAACGAACAAGAAAGAAAGGAGAATCAATACGATCCAACACACACGAACTGGAGTAGGGACGTTCTGCCCGAACCAGTATACATCTTGTGCTCGCCCGAGTAAGCCGTTCGAGGAGAGGGAGCGTGCACCCCCGTCGACCTATACAAATTTACTAGCCGGTGCCCGAAACACCGACAACGTTGTTATATGATTTGGTGATCCGTGGGGATCATGTCAATGTAGTCTTGGTTGGGTGCCTTTTTGATAAGCATCATAAACCTTAATTAAAAGTGTTTGGAATGGTAACTAGAGAAAGAAATTGTTATGTAAATTTTGTTAAATCCGGTTGGACTTTCTCGATGAGTAAATAGTGAATATTGAATGCTTAAATGGTAAGTGTAGTGGAATACAAGATATGGTGGGATTCATGCTGAGCTGGTGTTTAAAACTTTTTGAACTGGTTGGGTCGTTTGCTATTTGGGTTGAATGCTTTCAGTCAACGTGTTCCTTATGTGGTGTTTCAGAGTTTTCCTAAAACTCGTAGTGATTGGTGACAATTTTTGCCTTTGGCTAAATTGTTTAGTTTATGCTATGAGTATGGATTTTACACCCAAAGGTTTTTTGAGTGGATTGCGCTCCTTCGCGTTCACACTGAATTACCCTTGGAATACATTTTAAAGGAAACCGATGGATATAGTGGGTTGAGTTGGAAATTGTTGAGATTTAATTTGTAACTCTTTTTGGCTAGAGTTGGAGTTATTTGAAAAATGTGTGTGGTGTTTGCAAGTGCTTCAAAAGGTGGATTTTATGAATGTTTCATAAGTGATTTTGTTAGTGAAGTGTTCCCTTTTTGGAAATGAGTTTCCCTTTCTCTTTGAGAAAATTTTTGGCGGTTGTGTGTGCAGATGTTTGACTTTGGAGTCGATATTAATTTCCAAAATGTTGATTTTGGTTAGAATGCGAGGTTTTACAAATTTATCCTTCAATTGTTGGTGGGTTATGATATGATGTGGTGTTTTCCTGTTAACGGTGCTGCCGTCATAGTTTATATGATTTAGCGCAATCATAGATGTTATTTGTGTTTCAATATGGTGATACTGAGGAAGAAGTCTTTTGGTGAATGACTATTCGGTATTGTTGTTACCTAGTGAATGAATGGTGAAAAGAAAACATGACCTCATTTATGTATAATTAATCATAAAAGAGTCGATGAGCCAGGTCGGTGAGAAAGTCATATATGGATATATGACTAATCCGGATTGCTCTAGAAAAGTTTGCATTCATGTCATGAATCGAGATGTCCATTTCTTTCTAGTATGAAAAGAAAGAATAAAGAATTTCTGGTATATTGGTTGTGGTGTAGGAGATGTAGCACCCCGGCATCTAGTGTGCCCGAATGCTACCAAACATAGACTAAACAACATCTAAATACCACAATTAAACATAAATTACAGCAAAGGCGCACATGCTAAAAACCGAAATTTCGGCAGCATCTCTTTTGTTTTAACATAAATTGAAGCGATAGCAATAACAAGGCAGTTCATAGCAAAACATAAGGCATCTAAAACAGCAATATAAATGAATATAGCATCAACATAAGACAATAATACTAAAGCCAACCACTCCATAAACTATGGCTAAGCAAATAAGTATCACAAGCACACAAAAGTTATTCCAAACACCTAGTTCATGGCACTTATTATGAACTTGACTAAACAATAGTAAATGTGGCTGGACTACGTGAAGATGTGTAGCTATTTCCCCTTCCCACATGCCGGTGTCATGGTACCTAAAATAAACAACATAAACACAAGCGTGAGGTCATCACTCAGCAAGTATATTGCAATGGTACAAACATAAACAATTACATGGCTACAACAACTCACATCATGTATATCATCTCATTCATGATCACAAATCATTACCATCATCATTATGTATGCAATGCGATGCGATGCTCATATCTCCTTGGAAACTCATACCGGTATGGTTGAGTACACACCCGTTGGTGTGCACCCTCTCCCCCCTTCCATCCCGAAGATGGAGAGTGCCTACTCCTCGCTTCCATTCACCGCGGTGAATGGAATCACGATGTAGGACTTACTCATTGGCTCTCCGGAATAGTCATAACTTTCTCACCGACCTTCCCCGGACTAGTTATGACTTTCTCACCGCCCGGGCCATGTAACATGCCATGTATGCAAATGTGCCAACATCATAATTAACTTGTACATTAACACATGGCATCATAACATAATAAGCATACTCATCATATCATTGGCAATCATTAAAGCATGGCAAGTGATCATATCATATAATCAATTTCATCTAGTCTCAACAAGCAACCTACAAACCGCTATCCATTACAATACACTTGCCTCAACCACGGGCAACGGATTGGCGAGAAGTAGAAGGCACTCCCGGGGTCACACCACCTGCACATAGGTACCACACACTCACAATCATGTCCACAAAACAGTACGCAAACCCTTATCTACCCCGACATTGCCAACTACTCGCAAAACCCAAAAACAGAGGTTCTGTCCCGTCGGGATAGCAGCCTTCCAAAAGGCATAACTTGGGTTCTGGGACTCCGAATCAATTAAACGAGTACATCCTCGCGTAGCTTAGGAAATTTCCTAACTTTTTCTAAGTATATGGAAAGACTGATTCGGACTCTAAAGTGGTTTAATCTACAGAATACCGTGATCTGTTCCAATCACGTCACAGATTTTAACACGCTCGGTAAAACAGCCATAACATTCAAATGGCTGATTGGAATTGGATGTTCTTTATATCCACGGAAAGATATTGAAATTATCTACAACTTCTTCAACAGCCGTATGACCAAATTCGGACTCTAAATTGGCGAAAAACCAAACCCTAGGTCGACTGC
The DNA here is from genome assembly GCA_036346355.1 of Rhipidocladum racemiflorum. NCBI lineage: Eukaryota > Viridiplantae > Streptophyta > Magnoliopsida > Poales > Poaceae > Rhipidocladum > Rhipidocladum racemiflorum. Next base: position 54,563,103 of record CM070572.1, on the reverse strand, counting down.
CCATGCTGTCCAAAACAGAGAACGTGGCAACGTCTAGATCTAATCTAATCTACTCAATTCCAGCACCACCAATTGATCTAAAAACATGATAATGACCCTTATAATAGTACCTAGATCAACCCCAAGGATTCCCATGGCCATACCTTCGCCCGACGCATGAAAACCCAATGGATCTCCTCCCGGTTCGCGCGATCTCCTTCCTCGCTCCAAATCCACCGGATCTCCTTGTCGCGGAGCGCTCCAATGGATGGATCTTCGGGTTAGTGAGGTGGAGAACCCCTCTAGGGGCAGCAAGGGAGTTGGAGAGGTGAGGAGAGGGGTGGTGGTGCAATGGGGAGCAAGGGAGTGGTGGGGGCGCATGCAAGGGAGAGGGGGAGGTGGGGGGTGGCGGCTAGGGCATGGAGGGGGAGGGAGGGGGCGCACCAAAGGGGGTGGGGGCGCAGGGCAAGGGCAGGGGGGCTCTATTTACCAGCCCAAACTGGTCTCGTACTCCTAAAAGGACTCAAACTCTCCCCCACCAAGGCCCACGACCCTTTCCCCTAGGCCCAAACTCCCCCGGAAAGGCCCAAATCCCCGGAAACGCAAACAAACCTCATACCGTAGGGTTTTAACCTTCATTCCACATTTTATAATATTTTTGCCCTCAACATTCACATTTTGTAATGCCACAATCTCTAATTTCACATTTTATAAAGTTTCGGCATTTCGTAATGTCATAGGAGATTTGTGTTTCCTTTGCATCTTGGATTAGGAAGTTAAAATGAATGCTCTTTGGTTGTTGTCGAATCCTTTCCAAAGTGATTGTAGTGCATTGGATTCAAAGTTATGCATGGGGATCAATTGGGTTCATGGTTTGTGGTTGAGCTTACCCAATGGTTGTATTCTTTGTTCTAGTGCTTTGAGTGGAAGAGCCGGAGGGCGAGACCTTCTTAGAGAGAGAAATCCAGTGTGGGTTGTTAATGACCTCAGTTATTAAGTGTTACTAGTAGTTGATCGTAAATAGTTTAAAAGTGAAGAGTAAAGAAAGGTTGTGTTGGACTCAACGCAAACCTTCTTGGAGTATTATGTCGTTGATGTGTTCCTCGGTAGGGTTGATTAAATTATTAGTGGATCACTTGGTGGTTGCTAGTAATTGCTTTTCCTTTTCGAAGTGTATTGGATCTTTTGTCGCTGATCTATGAGCGAGTTGAGTCAACCGAAGTGGGTTGTTCGGTTGTTTTTGTTTTGCGGGTTTTAAGGACCCTGGTCATAAAGTAGGCTTTTCCTTTTGATGTTAGTGGTGGGTATTGGTCTTTTGTAAAAGATTAATTTTTTGCAAGGTTTTAACCCCGTTTGTTCAAACAGTGGGTAGTCTTGGAGTGTGGTGTCTCACTTGGTTCGCGTCGTCTTGATTACGACGAACCACAGTAGAGAGGTTGGTACCATGTTCTTCTAGAGAGTAGCTTTGGTTAAAGGGATCGGGCACTTTAGTGCCAAGGAATGCATAGAATGAGGAGTGTGAGACCGTTTTCCTTCGCTGTCGGTTTGGGAATTTATCGTATTGCTTGGGACGTTCCGAGTCCTTGTGTTAATGCTTTGTGTTTCAATGATGAGTAAGATTCGGGCAAGAATTGATTGTGAGTTATCGTTAGAGCCGTCAATCTTCGAGCCTTATCTCCTTGTTTTTGAGTACAGGCTAGTGCAAATTGTAGGGGTTTCTGAGCGGGTTCTGAGAAGTGAACCTTAGCTCCCTTCGATTTGGTTGGTTGTGAAGTGGTGTGTCTCGGATTCGGGGTCGAATCCTGTTTAAGGGAGGGAGAATGTGACACTACGTTATGACGGTATGAGTCATTTTCGATCTCGACCTTAAAGTACGACTCTTGTATCGTGTTTTTGGGCCGTTTCTGGGAGTTTGGGCCTTTCTGGGGGGATTTGGGCCTTTCCGGAGGGGAATTGGGCCTTTCGGGGGAGTTCGGGCCTTGGGGGGTCTATTTGGGCGAAGGTGGGACATAATTAGGCCATGTGGAGGTGGACTAGGACAGCAAACCTACTGCCCTAGCCCTTGGTGCGCCCCCCCCCTCTCCCCATATGTGCCCCTCCCACTTCCCTCTCAACCCTAGCCGCCTCCCCTAGCCCCCACTTGCGCCTCCACCCTTCCTCTTCCTCCTCCACCTCCTCTAGCCGGCCCTAGGCGAGTTCCAACCCCTCCCCTTGCTGAATCGCCCTTCCATACCATTGTTCTCTCCGTTGGGAAGCTCCGCGACGAGAAGATCCAGCGGGATTGGCACGTGCAAGGAGATCGGGCGACCAGGAGGAGTTTTCGTCGGTTCATCGTTCGTCGGGCTAAGGTATGGTGATGGGAAATCCTTGGGGTGGATTAGGTGTTGTGCTAGAGGTGTTTTTGATGTTTTTAGATCAAGTGGTGGTGCTGTGATTGGGTAGATTAGATGAAAACTAGAGTTTGCCACGTTCTCTGCTTCGGGCAGATTGTGTAGTCGACCTAGGGTTTGAGTTTTCGCAACCTTAGATTCGTAATTTGGTCGGCCACCTATTGAGAAAGTTGTAGGTAACTTCAATACCTTTTAGTGTACATAAAGAACGTCCAATTCCGCCCAGCCGTTTGAAAGTTATGCTCGATTTACCAAATGTGTTCAAATCTGTGACGTAGTTGGGACAAAACGTAGTGTTTTGTAGATTAAACAATTTTAGAGGCCGAATCAGCTTTTCCCAATAATTAGAAAAAGCTAGGAAATTTCCTAAGCTTCGCGATGATGTACTCATTTAATCAATTCGGAGTCTTAGAACTAATGTTATGCTAGATTGAAGCTTGCTGTTTCGGAGGGATAGATTCTCTGTTTTTCGGTTTTGGGAGTAGTTTGTGAAGTCGGGGTAGACGAGCTTTTGCGTACTGTTTTGGGGGCACATTTTGAGTGTGTGGTATGTTTGTGCAGGTGGTGTGACCCTGGGAGTGCCCTCAACCTCTCGCCAATCCGTCGCCTGAGGTTAAGGCAAGTGTATTGGGATGGGTAACATGTGGTTTATTTGCTTGTCTTGACTAGATGCAATTGTTTCCATGTTATGCTATCTTGCCATGCTTAGTGTTTGCCATGATATGATAAAAAGGGTATGTTAAGATGCTATGCAATGGTTTATGGTTAATGATTATGGCATATGTTGCATACATGGCATGAAACTTGGCCCGGTCAGTGAGAACGTCATAACTATTCCGGTAAGGTCGGTGAGAAAGTTATGACTAATCCAGAGCGCCATGGATGTAAGACCTACCTCGTGATTCCACCCACGTGGTGAGTGGAAGCGAGGAGTAGGCACCCTCCATCTACGGGATGGAAGGGGGAGGAGGGTGCACGTCGACGGGTGTGCACTCGACAATACCGGTATTTGCGTCAAGGAGACATGTGCATTGCATTGCATTGCATACATGATGATGATGATGAAATGAGTTCTATGAAATTATGATTCGATCATGATGTTGAGTATGGTATGTTTCGATGTTGGCATTGAATTGTCCTTTTCAGTCCATTGCAATATACTTGCTGAGTGATGAACTCACGCTTGTGTTTTATGATGTTTTTAGGTACCATGAAAACGGCATGTGGGAAAAGGGTTTAGCTACATTTCTACACGTAGCTCCACACATATAAACAATTTCTATCATTTGGAGTCATGATAATAAGATTAGTGCCATGAAACTTGGAGTATGGCTTGATTGTGTGCTTAAGTTCATCTTTTGCTTCGTTATAATTTGTGGAGTGGTTGGATTCATTATTTTAGACGTAAGATGATGCTATATCAATGGTTATTGCTGTTTTAGATGTCTCATATTGTGTTATATCTTGCCATGATATTGCTATTGCTAAAAATCATGGAAAAACAAAGGAGATGCTGCCGAAATTTTCGGTTTTAGCCTTTACGTCCTTGCTGTAGTTTATCTTTATTTATTGTTTTTAGATGCTTGTTCTATCTTGTTTGGTGACATTCAGGGCATACTAGATGCCGGGGTTAACACTATGGCACTCCCGTTCATCCATTGTGATCTGTGTTGCGTCTTCGTGCTGCGCTCGTTCTTCACCGACCTTCCTCTTGGCGTGCACCGCGAGGCAGGGAGAGCGGGATCTCCGAACCGTTGCCACCGCGAGAACCTGCACAGGGTGGCAATAAGGTTTCTGGGCAGCGCAACTCCGCGACCGCTCGAGCTTCCTCTGTGTCAACTACTTCCTCTACGGCCGGTTGCTACTGCGCTGCATCCATTTTGTCATCAAGCCCATCGTAAGAATTCTTCCCTCTGTTCATCTCGTACACATCATTTCTTGATTTACTTTTTCAGAAAATATGTGGTATTTTCTAGATCTACTTTTCAGAAATATGTGGTATCTTCTGTCTAGCTTGTTGTGTTTGATTATTTTGGAATTATGTTTCATATTCAAATCTGAAATAAAAATAATACCTAGATGTTCAACATTCTAGTTTGATGGCTCACAAGGTGGACGTTGACAATGCAACCATTGTTGAAAGGAGGCAATGGTGTAATGTGTTTCAAACAAAGTGCAAAATCAAAGGCAGAAGATGCAAGATGCTAAAATATGATTAGCAAGGACGTTGTTGATGCTCTCAAATTAACCACTTGGTGAAATCTAAAGCTATATTATATGCAATGGCTTCATAATATTGGTGAGCTCAAAGTTGTGCATAATGTCTATGCGCCTTTTGCAATTGATGGTTATGAAGACAAGGTGGAATGCAATGTTATGTAGATGCATGTTTGACCCTTTCTTTTGGGGCATCCATGGCACTTTGATTGCAATGTCACACATCAAGAAAGGACAAACAGGTTTACTTTCATGCACAAAGGTGTGTTTCATTCTCTATTGTCAAAGAAAGATGAAGATATTCATACATAAATTGAAGTCAAGAAAAAGGAGTTTTCGAAGAATAACTTGAAAATCAAGGACGATTTCACTTGAAGGGGGAGGGTTCATTGCTCTAGATACTTTTCATGATTACCTGCCCTTTGCAAATAACTCACATAACTCCATCTTGATGTGATACCTCACAACCTTCAAGTTCAAGCGACCTCGTAGTTATTAGCTTCTTTTTTATATCGAGAACAAACTCCATCAATGTGTGATGTGTTCCATCATACATCTAAGATGTACCTATTCCCATCTTAGTAAACATATTTTACAATCAACCAAGTGAACAGTTACATATGCTGGGTGTAGAGATCCTTTGTCAAATATCTCCTTTGTTGAACATATATGGAAGCAATAAGCTGAACTAATATCTATCCATGAGAAATAACCGATTTACCTATGACAAGTACATCACCTTTTGCTACCATCATTGAGCAAGCACCTTTCATTTGCTTTAAACTTGGACGGTCATTTAGCATATGATCTCCATCGTCGCATAGATAGCATACACATGTACCCTTGCTTTTACCCTTCTTCTTCGTGTAACTCTTGCTTTTAGTTGCAACACCTACCACAACTAATGTTTGATCACACGATGATGAAGATTCCAATGCTTTTTCAGTAACTTTGCCTTCAGATATGAAACTACCTTATTGAAGTTGAGAATGTTTTTTCGACAAAAATATTCATCACCAATTGCTCCCATAATAGTGGTATAGATGATGCCAGTTTGACGACTTTATCGTTCTCCTCACTTTTCTCATCTGCACTAATGAGTTGTGTGATAAGCTTGTTGAAGATATTGAAATAATCAACGAACTGTGTACCTTCCTCCATGTGCAACCTATACAAGTGTCACGTTAGCTCCCACCCTTTGTCAGTGATTTTGCCATGTACAATTCTTTTAAGTCATTTCATAACTTCTTCGGAGAATTCTTCTTGATTACTGAGTATTTTATCTCATCAGAGAGACATAGACAGATTGTATTGATAGCCTTCTGCTTCATCACCCAACAGTCTTTTTACCCTGTTCAAAAGTAACTATTAACTCTTCCTGGACAAGGGTACATCCTTCACCACGCATTGCTACATGCTAAAATATCCTCCATCATCAAATTTCCCCACTTGATTCCACATCATTGACATTGATTTTGATTTTGTACCACTTTACCGACTTTTTCATAAATTTGATTAATCCATCATTGGCTCTAATACCACTTGTTACATGTTGATATCTGTCGGTTGGTTAATCTTATGGTCAACTTACAATAGTACGCCTCAAAGAGCAAAGACTCAAATATTAAGAGATCTGCAGCGGAAAAGAAATAAGACTCATAGTGACCAATCAATATGCTACAGGCAACTGACTGGCTCTCACCTTAACTGGATGGCTCTTCCTGGAACTCCTCCTCCAATGCTGGTGTAGACTCCTTCTCAATTAGTGTTTGTATAATTACAAGGGGGTGAGTACATGAAGCACTCAACAAGTTGTGCACAAATGCAAGTCTATTAACTACATGCATGGCTTATTCCAAACGAACGGCTAAATTGGCTATTTTGCATTAAGGCAGCATTTACAAATAATCGTAATAAATTGTAAAGCAGTGAAACAAGGAATAACAATAATAAATCTCACAATTGTTCCCCAAGTAAACCATTTCTCATCCTTAAACCAATTTCCACATTTCCAAAGACAACCTTCCTCCACTCCAAGTTCATTTTATGAAAATCTAACCCTTGGTTGTAATTCCCGAGCATTGTCCAATACCGCGGACACGGCTATTCGAATAGGTTTGACACTCTGCAGATGTTATACACTTTACACACAAGATATAATCAACTCACCACGTCAACCGTGAATCACCATACAAAAGTATGTGTAACACCCCAAATTTTGCTTTTAATGAATTTATTGAGTTATTTGAATTTTTTGAACTTTTTGGAATTTATTTAGAATTTATTTGGATTTAATTTGAATTAATTCCTTTATTGGATTATTTAAATATTTAAAAGTTTCAAATAAATTTATGTTGGAAATATTTTATTTGAGTCCAAAATATCTCAAAGTATTTTTTAGAATTTTTCTGAGCTTTTTGCTATTTTTCATGAATTAATTGAATTGTTAGAATCATTTTAATTAATAAAATTGCTGAAAAATCGCAAACCCTAATTGGGGCGGGCCACTGGACCTGGACCCAACCCACAACTCGCTAACCTAACCTGCAAACCCTAAACCCTAACTGCGCTGACCATTGGATCTGGATCCAACGATCGGGCTCCGTCCGCGTGTGCGTGCGCGCGAGATCGTCGGATCCGTACCACGCGTACGTTCTAGATTGTGCCATGACGTCACCGACTCCGAAACGGAGAGCTCCGCCGCGTCGTCACCGCGGGCGCGGAATCCGGCCTTGCACGCACGCCTAGACGCTTTAAATAGCCCTCAGAGGTTTGCCGTTTCGGTCTTTTCGTTTTGCCCTAGTTTTCCACGCCCGAGCCGCCGCCAGTTCGTGCCGATTGCTCACCGAAGTTCTTCTCGAAGTCTCTGTGTGTTAGACGGGTTTTCGTCGCCGTCGAGCCACCTTCTGCCGCATGAGACCCAGACCCGAGTTCACCGCGTCGAGACGCATCAGGGGGGAGGTGTCACTTCGCCGAGGAACGTGCGAAACGCCGAAGGCTTAGTCGTCGTCCTCAGTTCCGGTGAGCCCGAGCCGCCGCTCCATCGCCGGGATTCGCAAGCTCATCGACCGTCAGATATCCATCGCACGGCACCGGTGAGTCTGCATAGCCCATTCATCCCACTGTAGATTGGATCAATCTAGACCGTTAGATCTAGAGATGTGCGATTGAGATTCAATTGCGGAGTTTCGGCCCTAGGTAGATCCAGTCCGTTAGATCAAGATCCAACGTACCAGGTTAAGCTACGTAGATCTGTACTGTCGCGTAGTGAATTGATCCCAACCGTAGGATTCGATTTGGACGGTTAAGATTGAATCGCGTAGTTCTGTTTAGATCTATTCATAGCCGTTAGATCAAGATTCTTAAGTGTAGATTTAGCCACGTTGCAATAGCACGCCACGCATAGAAGAATAACACGCCGCCGTGTACCGGACTAAGTGAACCATTGGATCTAGATTGAATGACCCAGATTAGGCCGTGGAAATAGCAGTGGTTTCGATGAGATCTCAGCCGTCCGATCATAGATGAACGGCTAGGATGTAGTGTTGGGTTCAGACCGCTCCGATATCGGTGAAATCGTGACCGTTAGATTACTATTGAACGGTTCGGATTTAGCTGCGTAGCTATAACACCCCGGCATCTAGTATGACCAAGCACACAAATAAGTCATACTCCAAGTTCTCAAAGCATTAACTTATAATCACAACTACGAATGGCAAAATTGTCTATATCTTAATGAGTGAACCTTTGTGAAGATGTGCCACTAAGCCCCTTTCCCGCATGCCGGTTTCATGGTACCTAAAAACAACATAAAACACAAGCGTGAGTTCATCACTCAGCAAGTATATCGCAATAGGTCATAAAGAATAAATCAAGGCCAACAACAATACATACCATACTTTAACATCATGATCAAATCATAATTTCATCCACAACATCATAGCCATGACAAAGCACATTGTTCACAACTCATTTTCATCATCATGTATGCAATGCAATGCGATGCACATGTCTCCTGGAAGCATATACCGGTATTGCTGAGTGCACACCCGTCGGTGTGCACCCTCTTCCCCCTTCCATCCCGTAGATGGAGGGTGCCTACGCATCCCTTCCACTCACCACGTGGGTGGAATCACGAGGTAGGTCTTACAACCATGGCGCTCCGGATTAGTCATAACTTTCTCACCGACCTTACCGGACTAGTTATGACGTTCTCACCGACCGGGCCAGCTTTCATGCCATGTATGAAACATATGCCATAACATAAACAACTTGCATCAAACTGAACTAAACATGGCATATCATCATAATAGTCCATTTTCATCATAACATTGGCAAGCACTAATCATGGCAAAATATCACAACATGTAAGCAATTTGCATCTAGTCACAATTAGCAACATACATTACACTACCCATTACAATACACTTGCCTTAATCTCGGGCGACGGATTGGCGAGAGGTTGAGGGCACTCCCGGGGTCACACCACCTGCACAAACATAACACACACTCAAAACGTGCCCCCAAAACCGTACGCAAAAGCTCGTCTACCCCGACTTCACAAACTACTCCCAAAACCTAAAAACAGAGAATCTGTCCCTCCCGGACAGCAGACTTCAAACTATCATAACTTGAGTTCTATTACTCCGAATCGATTAAACGAGTATATCATCGTGAAACTTAGAAAATTTCCTAGCTTTTTCTAAGTATTGGGAAAAGCTGATTCGGCCTCTAAAATTGTTTAATCTACAAAACACTATGTTCTGTCCCAATTACGTCACAGATTTGAACACGCTCGGTAAAACGACCATAACTTTCAAACGGCTGGGCGGCATTGGACGTTCTTGGTGTCCAATTAAAGGTATTGAAGTTACCTACAACTTTCTCAGCAGGCGGCCGATCAAATTCCTACTCTAAAATCGCGAAAACGCAAACCCTAGATCGACTGCACAATCTGCCCGAAACAGAGAACGTGGCAAACTCTAGTTTTCATCCAATCTACCCAATCACAGCACCACCACTTGATCTAAAAACTTGAAATCAACCTCTAGAACAGCATATAGACCATCCCCAAGGATAACCCATTCTATACCTCTTCCCGACGAACGACGAACACTGAAATCCTTCCTCCCGGGCTCCCCGATCGTCCTCCTCTCGCCGAAACCGCCGGATCTCCTCGTCGCGGGGCTTCCCGATGGAGGGGACAGCGAGATGGCGCGGTGGGGAGCTCCCCTAGGGTAGCAAGGGAGGCGGAGAGGGAAGGGGAAGGTGGCGGCGCAAGGGAAAAGGGGAGGGGAAGAGGTGGCGGCTAGGGGGGTGAGGGGAGGGCGCATGGACACTAGGGGGAGGTGGCTAGGGTTTGAGGGAGGGGGTGGGGCGCATGGGCAGGGGGTAGCAGGCTTGCTGCCCCAAAACCCCCCCACACGGGCCTAAAACTCCCCCACCTTCGGCCCAAATTAGCCCCCCAAGGCCCAAACTCCCCCGGAAGCCCAAATTCTCCCCCGGAAAGGCCCAAACTCACGGAAAAGGACCAAAATCATGACACCAAAGTCGAACCTTAGTGCCGACATCGAAAATGACTCAAAACGTCATTCCGTAGTGTCGCAGTAGCTTAGCATGCCGCGCCGCGCCGACGTCACCTATGACGTCATCAAGCCGGGCCCGCGCGTCAGCGTCAAATGGTTTGGTGGACCGAGTCCACCGTAGACCTGAACCGAGCCGTGGACCAGGTTCATGCGTCGGATGACGTAAGCATGATGCAATAATTCGATTTTTCTTTAGAAAAATAATTCAATCGAAAAAGAAATTGAGCGCTGACGTCAGGATGACGTCATATTTCCGAAGTTTAAATAGAAAAATAAATGAAGTAATTCAGTTTATTCTTTTAAATGAATTTTTAAACTTCAAATCGCTATAACTCTTGCGTTTTAACTCCGATTGAGGTGATTCCCGTTTCTGTAATTTTGTAAATTTGATCTCTATTTAATGATGAATTTTATTTAATTTTTGGACTTGAGTTGTTCTCTATTTTGGTTATTTATTACTATTTTAAATCGTTACGCGTAGACGTCAAAGTGCCCTAAGGCTTCGAGGGTGAGGTGCTGACTCAAGAACAAGTCCAAGACCAGGAATAGGACTTTTTCCAAGGCAAGTTGTGCTTTGACCAGATTGATCCTATTTTGAAAATGTATGTTGTTTTAAGATATTGCATGCTAGTTTAAATTAAAATGCTTTCAATTAATTTGGGGATAGCTACTCACCCATTTGAATTATGCCACCTTGTTTAATTATTTGTATGCCCTAATTCATTTTGTCACCCTAGATTGTGGATTAATAGTTGGATATTAATAAATTGCCAACATGGGTTATTTAGTCCGACAGTAGTTTGCTTAGCCATGCTTCGTGCTATTGACATAATTTTGGAATGCAAACTTAATATTGATTAATGAACTATGGAATTGTATTTTTGGTTAGTGTGATGATGCCACATGATGATATTGACACGTAGAAGCTTGTGTGGGTCTACATGGATGTTGAGTTATTGTTGGCATGTGTTGCACAATAATCAACTGGGGTGGGAAATGATTTAGACGGTGGCAAGTGGCATGGAAATGGTGGGCCTTTGTGGCAATGGGTGATGAGTGGTGGTGAGGGCTGTGTGCCATTTGAGTGTTGGAAGTCTTGCCTCGGACATCTAAGGACTTAACCTTGTTAGAATTTGAACTGAGTCCAACATACAACCACATGTCTGGATTGGGTAAAGTGTATAACCTCTGCAGAGTGTACAACCTATTCAAATAACCTCTACAGAGTTTGGAAAAGATGAACTTGTTTAGGAATGATAAATGCTTTACTTGGAAGTTAATTGTGCAAGTTACTATGATTACCACTGTTTTACCGCTTTCCAATTTACTACTGTTATTTTTGAATGTTGCCTTATTGCAAAAGAACCAACTCAGTCTGTCATTTGGAATAAGCCATGCATATAGTTAATAGCTTGCATTCTGTGCATAACTTGCTGAGTGCTTTTAAGTACTCACCCTTCCCACAACACAACCATCAGTTGAGGAAGAATCGACGCCAGCGCTGAAGGAGTTCTAGGAGGAGCCAGCAAACTGAGGAGCGAGCCCAGTCAGTTGCCTATGGCATATTGGTTGGCATCATGAGATATATATTTTTGTTGCAGTTTATTTATTTGGGACTTTTCCCTGTGAAGCATAAATTTGTAAGTTAACTATAAGGTTTACTCAACCGTTTTTGTTATAATAAAGACTTTATTTAGTATTCCGTTGTGTATGATTGTGATATTCATCGATGTTGAGACTATGTGTACTAGCATGATCCTGGACTAGTGCAGAAAACACGGAGGGTCCGGATTTGCATATTCGGGTCCCGACAAAGGTGGTATCAGAGCCATACTGACTATACGACTTACCCTTAGTTAGAATTGTCGCTAGAGAGGACCAAAACTATTTTCTAAAGTTAAAAACTTGCCAAGATGAAGAATGAACTCTTAACTTATCCCCTCTCTCTTGTTTCATACCGTTGCTGAATTTTCTTCTTCTTACTTTGCTTTAAAGTGTTGTGTTCTCACAAGAGTGTCTTTTGGCAGATGAAGAGGATTCACATCTATGGTGAGCGTGCACCGCGGATCTTTGGAGGATGCTTTAGGTTATGGGAGGCTTCGAGCGGCCGATCTACAGAGCCAGCACTTGGATCGTGAACGGGAAGGCCAAGGGCATGGTCACTAAGATCACTATGTATGCCCGAGAGAAGACGAAGGCAAGCCACCCCGTCAACATCACAGTTCGGAGGGCTAACTTTGAAGCTGGCATTCATGAGACAGCACGTCTTGCTCTGAGGAAGATCTCCGCCACCTACGCCAATGAGCTGTAGGAGTCTGTCTTTCGTCTTCACCCGTAGAAAGGAGGAGCCACTAGTGCTCCGATAGACCTGGAGAGCGACGCAGTTGTTGTGCACTTGGCCAAGTTCACCGCAGCGCAGGATGTGGTGATGGACCAAACTGTGCAGGAGTTGGACGCCGCCTACACTACTTTGGAGGCCATCAGGAAGAGTCTGCAGGATGTCAGGATGTGGGCCATACAGAGGATCAGAGAACTGGAGGAGGCTCTTTATGGAGGAAAGCTAGAGCCAGAGGTAGAGCTGGAGCTCGACGAGGAGGACCCAGAGGAGGTGCAGCCAGAGCTAAAGCAGCAGCAGGTGCCTGAGGCTGAGCCAGAGGCTGAGGATGCAGCTTTGTCGACTACAGTAGTTCAGGGGCATGGCAATCCGTTTGCACCGATGCCGCCACACCCGCCTGTGTACCCGCCAGGAGGTCCTCATCTTGGATGGGTAGATGAGTGAGAGTTCTTGGCCTAGTGGTTGAGACTCGAGTGTTGAGTCGCGTTTTAGGATAATAAGAGTCTCCCTTTAGCGTTAGACTCCAATGTGTTAGCTTAATTTGGATTTTCTTGCTTGCTGAGTGTGCGGTATGTGTTGCAAATCCTTAAGCATTGTGATCAACCACAGTAAGTTATTATCGATTATTTAATAAGTTTGGAATTTGAGTTACACCTTTTACCCACGCATAAGTTCCTCTATTACTTGTCTATTCTTATTTCCCTCTTATCTCTAAACCTTGGAGTAATCAACAGATGGTGAACACTCGTTGCAACAATGGAGCTAGTGGGAGTGGTTCTCACCCCACTTGGAACCCCAATGATGGCAGACCTGCACCCCAGTAAGCACCCCCGGTGGACATGCAGAACTTTAGAGCTTTCCTTGCCGCGCAGACGCAGATGATGCATCCTATGATGCAGCAGATGCAGCAAGTCACTACTTAAGCCGCTGCCAATCAGAACAATCAGGCCAACCAGGGATAGCGTCCGTGAAAGTGCATCTAGGCCCCTAAAGAAGTTTTGGATGATTAATGACAAACAATTAAATGGACAAACGCGTTCAATAAGTTTGTGAACAGGTAAAAGTCTTAAGATGAGATCATCTACGAATGTTGGTTGCCCTCAAAAGGAACGAGTAAGAAAAACGGCGTTCTTTAAATGTATTTTACACTTTAATTGAGTCATAGGCATGCCATACTATTAAGAGGGATGCATTGTAGTTGATCTAGGATTAGTCTCTATGCTCAGATGAATGCTAGCTAGTTTATTTGAGAGACACAAATTCACTGCATTGTCTTCGGAGTGTTTTCTTTCTAAAAGCTAGGTCGGATATTCCGATTTTATACCGGAAGTTTCGATACTTCAGACATTCCGATACCTAGTTATGCTTGAGTCCGAAGCACACAGTGCACATCGGACACTCCGATATATTGGATCGGATGTTCCGATCTATGTAGAGTTCTTTTAAGGCGCTCTCTGGACACATCGGACACTCTGATATTCTGGATCAGATGTTCCGATTAGTGTTGGTTCGATTTAATATTCTCTAGAAGCATCGGATATTCCGATATGTATTTCGGACATTCCGACTTGGACTTTGATAAAATTCGAGAGAGATATTCTTACAAGTTACTCTCTGTAAACATCAGACTCTCCGATCGTACAAATCGGAAGTTCTGATGTGTTTATTCCAACCGTTAGACCGTGTTGATTTTTGGAAATGTAGACATCGGATATTCCGATGTTTCAATCGGACATTCCAATATGTGGCTAAGTGCGGAAATAACGGCTAGTTTTTGTCCAAATTTATAAATAGCCACCTCCACTTCACTTGAGGGGTTACATTTTTTCATTGCTGAACCTTGTGAGCTTCTTGAGCACTTTCTTAAGCATTCTTATCTCCTCCTCTTTAATCTTAGTGATCATCTAGAGAGTGAGGAATAGAGAAGAGATCTAGTGCCAAACAAGAACAAGATTCATTCATCTTGAGCATTAGAGAGCATCTCCAAGATCAAGACTACATTGCATTTGTTACTCTTGGAGGTTGAAGGACTCCTAGATGGCTAGGGTCGCTCACGAGCTTCCGAAGAGTGTGGGACGCTGTGAGAAGTTTGTGAAGGCCGATTTCGCCTCTGAAAGGGAAGAAATCAAGAGTGGAACCAAATCTCAAGTGTGACCGAGGTTTGGGAGGAAAGGGTTGGAAGAGACCCGGCTCTTTGTGAGCCTCCTCAACGAAGACGTAAGATCCCCTCAAGGATCCGAACTTCGGGAACAAGTTGTTGTGTTCTTGATTTAATCTCTCTTGCTTAGTTTGTGTCTAATCCTTTAATTGAGCTCTTCTATTGTTGTTACCTCAGTCTAGATTGTCTACACATTCCTGCTCTCAACTAGAGTAGAAGTATATTGTTGATTGGTAGATGTTTCTTGTTCTCGAATTTCAATACTGATCGGACATTCCGATACTAGACAGGAAGTTCCGATCCAATCGGAAGTTCCGATCTTTTACCGGAAACTCCGATACCTTTTCCGCTGCGATTAATTTCATTTGAAATTTTAAATAGCCTATTCACTCCCCTCTAGGAAAATATCACATCTTTTCAGTCTGTACTCAAGATTGTAAGAATTCATGAGGACTCATTCGCCCACATTCTCTGGGAATGTCAACCCACTAGAGGCGGATGATTGGCTAAGGTCCATTGAGAGGAAGCTGCACATCACCCAGTGCACTAGAAATGAGAGAGTACTTTATGCCTCTTATCAGCTGGAAGGAACTGCAACTGAGTGGTGGGAGAATTACTGCACTTCGCAAGAAAACTCACAGGAAATCACTTGGGAAGAATTCACCATTGCGTTTCGCTAGTACCATGTGCCTGAGGGAATCATGGAGCTGAAAAAAGAGGAATTTAGAGCTCTTAAGCAAGGCAGCTAGTTAGTGGCTGATTATCTGAATAAATTTATGCATTTAGCTCGCTATGCACTTGAAGACGTGGCGACAGACAAGGCAAGACAGTCTCGCTTCATGAAGGGACTGAATTCAGGATTGCAAGTGGGCCTGATTACCCACACTTTTCCTGATTTTCAAGAGCTGGTGAACAAGACCCTTATTCTGGAGGATAAGCGCAAAGAGCTGGACGACAATCGGAAGGGCCGAATGGCACAACAGGGAACTCGCCAGGTAGCACAAAGGCGGAGGGTTGCGCCGAATGTCATGCTTACGTCACTGCTGACGTCATCATTGACTGATTCGACTGATAGGTGGGCCCTACTGATGACGTCACCATTGACGTCTGGATGATGTCACCCCTAACGTCATAGTGACCGACGCGAGTGTGCGATGCCTCGATCTCCATGCGCTATGCGTGGCATCACGTGGTTGGTCGCGTGCGCGGTTAAACCTGGCCACACATTTGAAATGAACGGTTTAGATCTGATCTAACTCGCGGCAGTCACTAGCTACGTGACATGTCCCGGCACACGACACATGGATGCATCTACACCCCAGATTCTCGGTCGGACGGCTATGATCAACCAAAATAGAAACTATGCGAATCGACCAAGACCGTAGATTTGAAATCAACGGCCGAGATCAAATCTACCTGCAGCGTTGCATGGAACACGTGGCGAGCCATCCGTGTACCCAATTCCCGATCCAATTAAAAAATAATTATATTAATTCAAATAATTAACTAAAAACAGCAAAAATCTTAGAAAAATTTTAGAGATTATTTTGAGACATTTTGAACTCAAATAAAATATTTCCAACAAAAATTTGTATGAACTTTGCAAATATTTAAATAATTCAAAAAAAATACTTAATTCAAATTAATTCCAAAAACATCCCAAAAATTCAAATGACTCAATAAGGTCCTGTTTGGCAGAGCTTCAGATCCCAGCTCCACCTCAGATCTGAAACTTGTAGGCTAAAATAAAGTGAATTAAGTTTATATTTTTATTCTAAAATGTAAACAAAATGACCCACCTAAACACTCTTAATATACCCACAGCTCTGGCTCTACAGATTTGATGGAGCTAGGAATACCCAACTCCACTAAATTCACGAATCTGGTGGAGCTGGAGCTCTGCTAAACACCACCTAAATGCAATAAAAGCAAAAATTGGGATGTTACAATACCCCTTCTTATGCGCAGCAACCCTTGATCGGATCAAAATTTTATAAGTTACGACACGAGCGTGTATGGTCTCAAAAATGAAGAAAGTGAATATTACAAAGAGAACCAAAATAACGATGACAAAGCAACCACAACAAGAGTGAAAAATTTGGCAAAGCTGACCGCAAATTCTTTAAGTGTGGCATCAAAAGAGTTCAAGAGATTGTTGCTCTCTCATAAATCTTTCGAACATTTTAGGATCATCGGATCCTTATCCTTTAGAAGAATCTAGTGCTAAAAAATAACCTAGCCTCTAATCCTTTTGTGTGTGTCTTACTTTAGAGGAGTTGGTTCGTGACTTCTTGATTGCTTGAATTCTCCGTTACCACTCCATAATTTTATATAGCCTCCTTAGTTCTACTCCATAGAGAAGTTGAAATCATACTCTAAAAGAAAGTAGGAATCTTAATCCTATTAGAATTTATATAGGACTCCTTGTAACACATATTTCTAAATCCTAAAAGGAGTGATATCCCATGTTGATCAACGTGGAGATCATTGGATTAACGCAGAGTCACCCACTCATTAGCCTGCCCAACAACCTGTTCAAGTTTGGTGTCGGAAGTCAGAACACGTCTACCACCAGGACAACGACTTGCTCTCCCCTCTCACCTCACTGGTAGCAGCTCGTTTCACAGCCACGAGTTATGGCCTGATTGCTTGCTTCAACGAGCAGCCATTAATTTCTATGATTGCTAGGTGCACCGTACGTACTCGTCTGCCGAAAACTGAGCAGAAAACCAGCAATTCAGCATGCATGGCAAAAAGGAGAGAGCGCGGCGGCAGGGCGCTAGCTAGGGGATTGCGATCATCTTTGCTTAAAGCAAAAGCTACGTAGCGGCGGACAGCATGATTCTCGTGCTACAAATCATATGCAGCCATGCTCGCTCGTTCCCTCTTACCGTACACTACTACAAAACAGGGCTTTTCTACCGGTACATCAGTACCGATTGAATTTAATCGGTACCGATTCATTGGCTATAGGGCCGTCGTGGGTTTTTAGTACCGGTTGCATCAGTACCGATTCATTGGCTACAGGGCCGTCGTAGGCTTTTAGTACCGGTTCGTGTTCCGACCGGTACTGATGCCTCGTTTCAGGAAAGTTTAAAAGGAATACATATTCTATGTATATTAGTACGCGATGGTGGGTACTGATGCACTCGAGGCATCAGTCCCGGATAAGTAGTACCGGTTCTAAAACCGGCACTATAGCTGGTTTGGAACCGGTATTGATGGCTCGGTTTCTAGTAGTGCCATTTTCCTTCTGAGATTGCGTTGCAGCAGTACCAGTTAGCAGAGCTCGCTAGCTCCTTTCCCTTTCCAGCCTACAGCATCATGAAACCTTGAAGGAAAAAAATAATGAGGTGCCAATGAGAATGATCTGCAACTGGAGCAAAAAAATAATCGCCTTAGCATGGTAAGTAAAAAAGGCGTCCTGTATATATTTAGCTAATCCAGTAGTAATATACACATGGTAAACATTCGAAATGGCAATAGAATCTTAAAGGAAAATACAACTTGATAACATAATCGAAGTATAAGTTTTGATCGATGGAAGAAAATTATGGAGCATAATAAGTTGTTCGGGTTCTTCGAAATGTAACCACTATTTATCATGTATGGATCATGTAGCTGCATGCCTCTATTCTTTCTCCATTAGTTACTCTTTTCCAATACATATGCGTGCATATTTACCTCTACTTAATCTTAAGCAATATGTTGATTATGTGTGAGCCATATTATCTTATTAGTTTACATGGTATTAGAGTACCTTGCTCACGTATACATCAATGCACTATAGGCGACCAACCTTGAATATATCTTTCCTCACACGCCGGCTAACCCACCGAACCGTGTGTCTTTATCTCTTCTCGCTGCCATAGCTTTTCTGCTTCAATCTCCAACAGCAAGCCCAATTCTTAGCTGCTACCCCTTCCAATGCAATACTCTATTACATATATAGTTATGTTCTACTCTTCTTCAATTATTACTTAATGCAATCCGTTGCAAAATCAACCATGCATATAGGTGCTACTTTCATCGATCCCTGTCGGGGACATCCATCACACTCTCCGGTGGCTTCGAGCCTATTTCCTACGTATGCACCATCTCTACTCCAAGCCCTCTGCTATTCTGCTTATGTGTGTCCATGTTTCTATTCCTACATATACTTATACACAAACACATACAAGATGTTATACGTACTCAATGTCATCTTCTCCTGTATCGGTTGCTCCTCTTCTTCAACATTAGCATCTCAACGTTGTGGCTTTCTAACTAATCGCGAAGACCTCCCATCCTAACTCCTTCACTGGCTATCTAATGATATGGAGAATTTCTTGCCATCGCCGGTGACATCTCCCCTTATTAGTAATGGCATGCTCCTAGCTATCCGATGGCTCCATATCATCCATATCTCATCTTCAATGCAAAGCTCCATCTCTTCTTGTCCAAAGCTTCTCTATTATTGAGCTTCTTTGGCCACTGACTTCAACAATGCTGATATCGCCACTCGTCGTTGCAGCCATTGGATCTTTTGACTTTAGCTAACATTTCTCTTCAATGGCTCCGCCGAGTAGCACAATATTGCCCTCATCAAACATATAAGGTGAGCAGCACGACTTGTCCCGCCACCTTGGCTCTTTGCTTCTCCGTTGGTCAATGTCTTCTTGCTGGGACTGATCAGCACCATTGCACTCTTTCGTGGTCTCTTCTGACACTATTTGTGCTATAGTACTTGTCATAACTTTTATTTTTATTCAAATTTTTTTTTATTGGAGTAGGTATTACCAATCAAATTCCTAATTTTATTGGAGAAAGGCCGACCGAATTCATGCTCCATTCTTGTACCTCTTCACTAGATAGTTGTATTGTGGTGTTGAGCAGCTGAACCGCTTTGGCATTTCTCCTCAACATGCACCGGGAAGGAGGATAAGCAGTATCTCAGAACCGCTGCCGCATAGATCACCTACATGGGGTGGCAATAAGGTTTCTGAGTAGCACATCCGTGTGACTCTGCTCTATTTCTTCCTCGATGTCGACTACTTCCACGGCCACGTGTGCGCTACTTTCTGTTATTCATCAATCCCAACTGTAAGTCGTTTGTGTGACCGATCGATTCTGTTATTTTTCGATTCCTGAGTATATTTCAAAGTACAATGTATTGCACACTGATTTATACATCTATATAGTCTATTTGTGTTATTTGTCTCGTAATAGAATCTAGAATTAAAATATTGCTCACATTTCCAACACTTTCCAGAGCAGTCTTGACCGGCGCTATCATCAGTTAGGTATAGAGAACAGAGACTGCCTTGTTTGATTTTTCCACTAGAGCCAATATGGAATTCAACTCCAACTTGCAGCCATCAAGCCGTTGGATGCAGACACGATGCCTGCATCAGATATTGGCATCGATCAGTCATTTTGTTGTGTTGCCTTGAGAGCCCATGGACAATGGTTATGTCGGTCCTGGGCCTATGGTTTCTATATTAGTCGGGCCAAGAGTTGGGAAGGAACTTGGGCTTCTGTTCCAGTTCATCCGCCCATGCAGCACGCATTTGATCCATAATTAACATGCGTGATCTGAAAAAGAACAAGAACGTTGTACATGTGATCCCACGATCCGCATGTCAATGAGACATCGTAGTAGGGTAAGTAATCAAATTTTCTGTTGTATAGAGTGCACAGATCTGATTCGGTCCGAGCCACATCCTACCTGGTTTTGATCCACATTTTTTTTAAATGGAGTAGGACAGATACTAATACAAACACAAAATTATTACTTTACGGTCACTCGCATACACGTCTACATGAGCTCCCACCACAAGCCGGTTTCCCCGTGACACGTGTCGGTGCAGGAGAGGAGGGAACCATGCACGGGAGCTAGCTTATTTCGGAACAGAACTTTTAGGATGCATTTGAAACTTGCCGAGAGAGGTTAATAAAATTTTTCGTTTTGAAACTTTTCTATTTGAAATTTTTTGCTGAATTTTTTTTTCGACTTGAATTTTAAATCGAAACTTTCGAACTAAAAGTTTTTGAATCAAAAGCTTTTGATTTGAAATCTTTTGATTTGAAACT
Source organism: Rhipidocladum racemiflorum (assembly GCA_036346355.1). NCBI lineage: Eukaryota > Viridiplantae > Streptophyta > Magnoliopsida > Poales > Poaceae > Rhipidocladum > Rhipidocladum racemiflorum. Next base: position 54,542,367 of record CM070572.1, on the reverse strand, counting down.
TTTCGAATTGAAACTTTCTTGTTTGAAAATATTTGATTTAAAATTTTTCATGTTGAAACTTTTTGAGTTAAAACTTTCTAAGTTGAAATTTTCCGAGTTGAAACTTCCTAATTTAAATTTTTTCTAAGTTTTAATTTTGAGTTGAAGTTTTTCGAGTTGAACTTCCTATTTAAATTTTTTTAAAGTTAAATAATGTTTTTATAATCTAAATAAAAGATTTTAGATTATAAAAACATTATTTAATATAAAATTTATTGAGAGTAGATAAATGTACAATCTAGTTTCGATTTTAACTTTAATCACCAATGGTTGTGACAAGTTTATGTTTTGCATAGCACAAAAACCTAGGATTTTGTGAAATTTACTCTTTAATATTTTTTGGAATTGTAGTTGGAATTCATGCACAAATGACAAATCAAATTGCCTTGACATGGCATCTTCGTTTTTGGAATTTAAGTATGGATTTCATATATGAATCCAATTGTAAATTTTCATTTAGTTATAATGCTTAATACTATGTATTTTTGGGTTTCACTTTGGAATTTTTATAAAATAAGATTGCTAACTTCTTTCACTTTTGATTATGAATTTCATATTGTACTCGACATAGTCTTTCTTTTAATTTAATTTTTGCTTATTTTATTTTATTTTTTATTCTAAATTTTAGTTTGTACTTGACATAGATTTTTCATTTAATCTAAATTTTAATTCCTAACATACATTTATACACATCAAATTCATAATCGTATTTTAAAATTTTATTCTGAATCATATTTGCAGGATTTTAAATCTAAAAATGTTTATAAATTTCAATTATTAATTATTGGGAAATTTAACATTTTTATTATTTTACTTGAAAATTCGTATACATATCAAATCTCATAATATATGGCCTATTGGCTGAAAGCATAATGAACATTGTGGGAAAGTGGTCCAAAGTGTAACTTACAAACCAACAATTGAAAACCCACACGAAATGCCTGAGTGCGGTTGTGACCCTAATACGCCATCATTGTCGAAAGTAAAGAAAAGTAAAGGTAATCAAACGATGGTCTTCATTCTTATCCTCTGAATAATTATCAACAAGTAAGGGTGAATACATTTGTACTCAGCAAGACTTGTAATTTTTCACAAATTTATAAGTAAATGTTTGGCTAGGTCAAAGGAGAAGGTTATCCTACCAAGTTCTTTTGCATAAAGTGAGATTTAGTCATGAATATCAAATAGTAGATTGCAAACGGTACAAGTATGTAAATAATAAGTACATGTAGCATAAAGTATAAACAACTCATAATTCCCCATGATTGTATTCATCGATCCATTCTCTACCATACTTGGTATAAAATATGAAAAAAAGCTTCCCACCAATTTTTCAATTCAACTATTTTTGTAAAAACACAAAATCTAACTAGTATCAGTGCACCAAGGCTCTCATGATCACAAGCACGATTTTTTTTTAAATATTTACACTCTGCATAAGAGTATAACTTTACCTACAAGATATGATCAACTTTTTTGCCTCTATTTTCACACTGCCTTGGTGTGTGGCCGAGAGGTCATGACATGGACCGTTACATCACCTAGACTCAATTTTGGACCAGCTCAGTGATGTTTTACCTTTACTACGGCGGTGGGAAGATATTTGTACACTCATTACCAATGAAAGTTATACACCCTGTCAAGACTCCACTTCCCCCATAGCAAGGTATGCACCATTGTATTGGTAAGCGTTATTCCCATAACTATGTGTGAACACCCCTGTGGGCAAACCTACCCAGATTGCCCACACTACTATGGCTTTCCAATGTGCAAAGCTAGACCCACCCAAGCAACTTAATAGGTTATGACTATCCTATAATTGCACTTGTGGTTACACTGAATATCTAGGATTATACAACACTACATTCGGTCTTTAATCCGACTCGGGCGAGAACTCACCCCTGCATTAGTTCAAATCCATTCACTTCAGGCTATTGCAATAACTCGCCTGAGTCAAAACTTAATTTTTAGTTTTGATTTTGTATCAAAATATGATAGACCATTTTTCTAAATATGTCAAAAATCACATCTCTTGAACAAATAGTATATCTGACCATTTGTAATGTAATTCTTCATATTCCAAATAGAGCCACGTAATTCTTTAGATTATGTAGATTAAATCCAATCTAGATCGTTGGATTTAAATTGTAAGGTCTAGATGGTGCCATTTGGGCTAGTTGATGGCTCGCCATGTAGCAGTCCCATGATGCGATTAGATCAGATCGTAGCCATAGATTTCAGATTAAACAGTCTAGATTGATTCGCGTAGGATCTATTTAGATTGATTTGTGGCCGTCCGATCTAGATCTAAGGGTGTTGATTGAGCCATGTGGCAGTCATCGGGATGTCCACATCAACGATGAAATCGCACGGATTAGATGAGATCGTAACCATCGGATTTTAAACTTACGGCCTAGATCCCACCGCTACTCGAGCCAACCAAGGGAAGCCACGTGTAGCACGAAATCCGAAGCGACGCAGCCGAGCCGCACTGTGGGGTGACGTCAACCGTGACATCACCGCAGGGCTTGCACATCAGTCAAGTCACACCGTGTGCATGACATCAGCAATGATGTAATCACCCGGGCCCACATGTTAGTGATCGTGCGTCCTTGTATACCGAGTCCACGGTGGACCGAGCTGAGCTGTAGACCAGGTCTATGCGCTAGGGCTATGTGGCATCACCTGATTGGGCCACGTGTCAGTTGACACAAGCATGATGTCATATTGCGGAATTTCCAGTAGAAAAATAAATTAAGAAATTCAGCTTATTCTTTTTAATATATTGTCAAACATCAAATTGCTAGTTCCTGCTCATACGAACTTCGATTGAGGTGATTCTACAGTCTAAAAATTTGTAAATTGTGCTCTATTTAATGGTGAATTTTATTTGATTTTTAAAGTTTCATTTCTCTCTATTTTTGATATTTATTTATTTATTTATTCGTTACATGTAGACGTTGAAGTGTCTAAAGGTTACGAGGGATAAGTACTAACCTAAGGAGCAAGTCTAGAGCAAGATCAAGAACTTTTTCAAGGCAAGTTGTGCTTTGATCGTGTTGATCCCATATTTTAAAATTATGTTGTTTCAAACTATTGCTTGCTAATTCAATTAAAGGTGATTTCAATTAATTTGAAAAATAGTTAATCAACCTATGTGATTATGTCACATTGTCACTATTATTTATACGCCATGATTCATTTATCACCCTAGAATTGTTGTTTATTAGTTGGTTGCTATTAATTTGCTAACATGGGTTGTTAGATCGTAACTAGTTTGCTTGGACATGCAACGTGTTATTGATATCATTTTGGAAATACAAACTTAATATTGATTAATAGAATATGGAATGTGTTTCTAAATGGTGTGATGTTGCCACATAATGATGTTGATGTGTAAATTAATACCTGTGTAGTTTTACATGGATGTTGAGTTGTTGTTGGCATGTGTTGCACAATAATCAACTATGGTGGAAAATGATTTAGATTGGGGCAAGTGGCAAGAGACTGTGTTTCATGGTGGCCCTGTGCGGCAATGGGTTGATGAGTGATGTGAGAAGGAAGTCTTACCTTGGTCAATTAAGGACTTAACCTTGCAAGCCTTTGAACTGGGTCAAACATACAATCACATATCTGGAATGGAACATACCTAGTTTAGTAAATTAATAATATCTTGCATGTGATACTTCTGTTTGATGGTTACACAGGGGTGTAACTGTGTGGGGGAGGATGTCTGTGCTACAGCTTAATGTCGATCCAATGGTATATGTCGGTCTTATACTTAGGCTCTGTGTGAGGGAATGGATAGCGAAGGCAATACTAGCGAGGTTCATATGCTAGGATAGAAGTTTTTGAAAAGCTTTGTTATGGTCATTCGCTTGTGTGATGAATTGATTGTATCTTGTGGGTAAAGTGTATAACCTCTACAGAGTGTCTAAACTATTCGAATAGTCGTGTTTGCAATATTGGACAATGCTCTAGAATTACAGTCAAGGGTTAGATTTTCATAATATGAACTTGGGATTGGAGGAGGTTTGTCTATAGAAATGGAAATTGGTTTAAAGATGAGAAGGGATTTACTTGTGAAATAACTATAAAATTTATTATTATTATTATTTGTTTTCTACTTTATAATTATTTGTAAATGCTGCTTTATTACAAAATAACCACTTTAGCCATTTATTGGAATAAGCTTTGCATGTAGATAATAGACTTCTATTCTGTGCATGATTTGCTGAGTGCTTTATGTACTCATCCCCTTCAACAATATAAACACAAGTTGAGGAGTCTACTCCAGCTTTGTAGGAGTTCCAGAAAGAGCCAAGTAGTTAGGGTGCGAGTCCAGTCAGTTGCCTGTGGCATATTGATTGGTTACTACGAGTCTTATTTCTTTTCCGCTGCAGTTTTCTTAATATTCGAGTCTTGCCGTGCGAAACGTACTTTTGTAAGTTGATCATAAGGTTAACCAAACAGATTATATTAATGGATGAAGTCTTTATTTATTATTCCATTATGTATGATTGTGATATTTCATCTATATTGAGACTGTGTGTACTAGCGTGAACTTAGATTAGTGTTGAATACACGGAGGGTCCAGATTTACACAATCGGGTCCTGACACAAAGGGACCAGTACATGAGCACTATATAGGTTTGTTTGATATGATTTTTGTGTATATTTGGAAGTCGCAATGCCCAACTAAGGGCCGCTGCCAACTTATGGACATAAAGGAGTTTTGGCCTATGGCTGAATATTCATGAACATATAGGGTCACACACTTAATGGGTTGGAATACATTGGTTCAGATTGGATTAGTCACTAACGGACCAAGTTGGCTTTGCACCTTGGTTAGGCCCCTAATGTAGGGTTCTACCGAGAGGGGCTATATAAAGGGAGTGCGCGAAGGCTAAGGGTAAGGCAACTGTTGTACCACCACACCCACCTAAACCCTAACTGTCATCGCTCAGGCCCTGTCGTGCGAGCTGGTGCTAGCACACTAATGAGAACATAACTTCTTTGGATACACACAACAATCCTTGTCGGGACCCCGAATTTGCAAATCCGGACCCTCTGTGTATTCAGCACTAGTCCAGGAACACGCTAGTGCACACAGTCTTAACATCGGTATATATCACAATCATACCAAACGATACTATCAAAGTACTTTATTTAAATAATCAAAGGGTTACTCGACCTTATGGCCAAGTTACAAATATATGCCTTGCAAGGCAAAACTTATTGAAAGAGAAATAACGGCGGAAAATCAAATAAACTTAGTGGCGCCATCCAAAGATACCACAGGCAACCGATCGGGCTCGCATCCCTAAGTAGACGGGTCCTCTTGGAACTCCTCTTCCGAAACTGGCGTAGTCTCCTCTTCAAGCGGTATTGTGTTGAGGCAAGGGTGAGTACTTGGTACTCGACAAGTCATGCAGAATGCAAGCTAGTATACTATATGCATGGCTTGGTACAAAGGAATAGCTCAAGGTATATTTGCGATGCTTGACTTTTGAAAAGTAATATAAGTAGATTCGAAAGCAGTAAAAACAAGTAAAGCATAAATAACTTTTCAAAAAGTTTAAATAACATTTTTTTTCCCATCCTAAACCATATTTCCATCATCTTCTTTGTTAAACCAACCCAACTTCTCAAATCCAAGTTATTTTCAGAAAATCTAACCCTTGACTGTAATTCCCGAGCATTGTCGATCACAGTGGACTCGGCTATTCAAATAGATTCTACACTCTGCAGAGGTTATGCACTTTACCCACAAGATACAATCCACTCACCACGTCGGTAGTGAATCGCCATACAAGAGTATGCGAATGAGCGATCATAACAAAGCCTTTGGAAGCCTCAAACAACACAGGTGGTCCTCTCGGTTCGTGCTCTACACCATCCCTTCCCTTAGCCAAGGCGAAGTATGGGACCAACACACCGTTAGATGGGTACCTGGCCACGACCACGATACGCTCCCCGCATAATCACACAAACGGTGTAATCGACACCCTGAGGCTCCACAAGTGAGTCCTTAGCGACTTAGTCAACTAGGGCCGTCCCATTCCAGCCATGTGGTTGCAAGTATGACCCAGTTCAAAGGCTTGCAAGGTTAAGTCCTTAGAGTGACCAGGGCAAGACTACCCGAAAAACCAAATCAACACTCCCAATGCCACACCGCCCACCTGATTACTCTTGCCACATGCCCCGGCCGAAATCATTTATCAAACCCCGCTTGATTACCATGCACCACGTGCCATCAACATCACATGATACTTTTCCAAAACAGGTTCAATATATCATTAAGTCAATATTAGCATTTGATTATCCAAAATCATGTCATGAGCACGAAAGGTGTCTAAGCGATACTACAACGATCTAAACCCATGTTGGCAATTTAATAATGTCCAACTAGTAAACCACAACTAGGGTGACAAAGGGTCATGGCACATACTTAAGTAATCAAGGTGTCATATAGCAAATTGGTATTTATCTAACCCCCAGGTTTAAACAAAGTATCTTTCTAATTGAACTAGCATGCAATAGTTTAAATCAAAATAGATTTCGAAATGGGATCAATATGGTCAAAGCACAACTTGCCTTCAAAAAGCACTTGCTCTTGGTCTTGAGTTGGATCCTGAGTCAATACTTCTCCTTCGAATCCCTCGACTTCAACGTCTACTCGTAAAGCGTGCAAATAGCAAATACACAAATAAACACTATGCAAAAAGATCCCAAAACTCCAAATAAAATCCATAAACAGAGAGAACGTAATTTTCTGGATTTTTAGAAACTGGAATCGTCAATTTTGGAGTTAAAACGCAAAAGTTATGATTATTTAAAGTTTAAATAATCAATTAAATAATTTTACAGAGAAAAACTTTAGTCCAAAAATTAAATAAAATTCATATTTAGGTAGATCTTAATTTTATACAAATTTAGAAATTTGAATCGCTCAAATCGGAGTTGAAACGCAAAAGTTATAAGCGTTTGAAGTTTGAATCTAAATTTGAAATCATTATTCGAATTAATAAATCATTTTCTTTTTTGAAATTAATTATTGCGTCGGCATGGACACGTGGCAGCTCTGATTGGCCTGCCGACGTCGGCGATCCATGGGCTTGGTCCACGCCGGCTCGGGTCCACGGTGGACTCGGTCCCACGGCTCACGTGGATCGACATGTGGGCCCACTCGGGTGACGTCATCGGCGACGTCGGCCGAGCTCACCACCGGCCCGGCAGTGGGACCCACTGTGACGTCATGGGTGACGCGTCGGCGCTTGGCTGGGTTAGCCAGCGACATGCGGGCCCTCGACACGCGGGCCCTCGCGTGTCGGCCGTCACGCACGCGCTGCGGCGGCCGACCGCGTCGGTCCAACTTCCCGACACGTGGCGCAATCTCGTCCGGTGGTTTGAAAATCAACGGCGCGGATTGGATCCAGGGGTTAATACGTTGAAACTCCTCGATGATCGTGGGCCGTTCGATCTAGATCGGACGGTCGGATCTAATCCTATAATCGCCTTTGCTACGGCCGCGTGGCGATTGTGAACCGCTGGATCTTGATCCAACGGTCCGAATCTAATCGGGTTTGGAACACGTGATCTCACCTCAACCGCTCGATTCGATCTGACGGTCCTCCGAGCTCGCGGACGGCGATGGTTTCACGGCGGCGCTGGCTTGACCGGAGACGGGGACGACGACCAAGGGCGCGGCGCCACGGGGCTTCTCCGGCGAGATGAAACCTCCCTTCGGGTGCGTCTCGTCGCGGGGACTCCGGATCTGGGCTCCTTCTCGGCGGAAGACGACGGACGACGGCGGAAAACGGCGCAAACCGCAGCGGAGGGAAGAGACAACTCCGCGAGCGATTGCGGCTCAACGGCGGCTCGGCGAGATGGCTCGAGGAAAGCGGGTGCGCAAGGATGAGGGCAACCTCGGGGACGTCTCACGCTTTAAATAGCCTCGGCGTTCGTGCCTAGACGGAAACCTAGTTCGCTACGGCGGCGGCGCGGCGGAGTCCAGCTTCGGACTCGGCGAAGACGACGAATCGTGGCCGCCCACGTGGCACGACCAACGGCCACGATCGCGGGGCGCGACCGGTCCTGGCCCGACACTCGGTCCTGGTCTGACGGATCTCGGCCGTTGGATCTTGATCCAACGGTTGGGATTGATTAGGGTTAGGAGTGGGTTCTGGTCGAGTCAATCGCTCGGTCGGACTCGAGTCCGACTCGGTCGGATGAACAGTACTTGACCCGAGTTGGATTTTCCAGCGAATTAATATTTAAAATAATTCCCAGTAATTCATTTAATTCATTAAAAATAGCAAAAGACTCAGAAAAATTCCAGAAAAATTCTGGAAAATATTTTGGATCATTTTGGACTCAAATAAAATATTTCCAACAAAAATTTATTTGCAAATTTAAATTCTTTAATTATTTCAAAATGGAATAAATTCAAATAAATTCCAAATAAATCCAAATAAATTCCAGAAAATTCCAAAAATTTCACCAAAGTGCCAAATCACACATGAATTTAAGAAAAGCAAAATTTTGGGGTGTTACAAACCTCCCCCCCTTAATAGAATCTCGTCCCCGAGATTCAGGGCTTACTAAAGGAATAGGTTTGGAAATTCTTTCTTCAAATCCTCTTCGCGCTCCCAAGTCGCTTCACTTTCTTCATGGTTGCTCCACTGAACTCTACAGAATCGGGTTGACTTGTTTCTAGTTTCTCGATCCATTGTGTCTAGAATCCTCACGGGATGCTCCTTATAAGTCAAATCTTCTTGCAACTCAATTGACTCTAGCGGTGTCTGTTCCTCAGGAACTCGGAGACACTTCTTTAACTGGGACACATGGAATACGTCATGCACTCCTGCCAACGACTGTGGCAACTCCAGCTGGTAGGCAACTTCACCTCTGCGACTCAAAATCTTAAATGGTCCAACATAACGGGGTGCGAGTTTCCCTTTGGCATGGAACCTCTTAACTCCCCTGAGAGGCGTAACTCTGAGGTATACAAAGTCTTCTGGTTCAAAACTCAAATCTCGGCGACGATTGTCAGCATAACTCTTTTGTCGTGATTGGGCTATCTTCAACCTTTCCCTAATTATGGCGATCTGCTCTTCAGCCTCTTGAAGAATATCAGGCCCAAAGACACGGCGCTCGCCGGTCTCATTCCAATTCAATGGTGTCCGACAGGGTCGACCATACAAAGGCCTCAAAAGGTGACATCTGTAAACTAGTCGATAACTATTGTTGTAATCGAACTCGGCATACGGCAAACTTTTATCCCAAGAGGTAGCATAAGCCAATGCACAAGCTCTTAACATATCCTCCGAATCTGGTTGACTCTTTCTGGTCTGTCCATCCGTGCATGGATGATAAGTCAGATCTTGAAGTTTAAACGGGTCCCCATGGCTTCATGCAACTTATTCCAGAACCTTGAGGTAAATTGGGTACCTCTCGTCCGATACAATCCTCCTTGGCACTCCGTGCAAACAAACAATCCCGATCATGTACAACTCGCTAATTTATCTCCGAGTAAGTGGTCTTTACGAGGATAAAATGGGCTACTTTAGTCAAGCGATCCACTATAACCCATATGGAGTCATAACCTCCTTGGGTCTTGACAAACCGGTAATGAAATCCATTCCGATTTCCTCCCACTTCCACTCGTATTTTTAGCGGTACCGTAGCAATCCTGCTGGTCTCTCGATGCATTGCCTTGACTCTCGGCATACGCCGCACAATGCAACATGCTCGGCAACTTCACGTTTCATACTTGGCCACCGTAATCTCTCCTTGAGATCCTGATACATCTTGGCGCTTCCAGATGAATTGAGTACTTGGAGTCATGGGCTTCTTCGAATCGATTGCTTTAACTCCTTTTTGTTAGGCACACAAATGCGATCCTTCATCCATAACGTGCCTTGTTCATCCAATTTGAAGTCCTCTCGCCTCGCCTTCCTCCTTGATGGACTTAATCCTGCGGATCCTGTCATCATCCTTCGTCCTTCTCGGATCTGATCCTCTAGGGTAGGCTTTACTTCCAATGCGGCCAAGAATCCGCTAGGTACAACCTCAATCTTCATCTTTGAAAATCCTCACATAACTCATCCTCGACTTGTGGCTAGCAACGCACTCACGGTATGGCTTTTCCGACTCGAGCATCGGCTACCACGTTGGCCTTCCCGGATGGTAATGGATTCCAACATTATAGTCCTTGATCAACTCTAGCCATCTCCTTTGCCTCATATTCAGATCCGATCGGGTGAATATGTACTTAAGGCTCTTATGATCCGTATACACCTCACATCTGTTTCCAATCAGATAGTGACGCCATATCTTCAAAGCATGCACTACGGCTAACTCTAGGTCATGTGTCGGATAATTTTCCTCATGCGGCCTCAATCGCCTTGATGCATAAGCGGCGACCTTTCCATTCTGCATCGACAAGACACATCCAAGTCCTTGGCGCGTCGTCACAATAAATATCGAAGCTTTGAGCAACATCCGTAGAACTAACACCGTGCGATGTCAATCGCTTCTTCACTCTGAAATCCTTTCTCACATTCTCAAGCGTCCATGCAAACTTCTTTTCCTTCTTCAAAGCAATTGCGTAAGAGGTTTCGCAATTGTCGAAAAGCCTTCGATGAAAGCAGCGGTAATATCCTGCCATTCCAAGGAAACTCCGAATCTGGTCACGCCTTGGTGCTCCCAATGTAACACAGCCTTCTACTTTGCTTGGATCTACGGCGACTCCTTCATGCGGTCATTACATGTCCAAGAAACTCCACTTTGTCCTTCCAAAAGTCACACTTGCTGAACTTGGCGAAAAGTTGCTGTTCCTCGACTTTTCCAAAACTCGCCTTAAGTGTTCGGCATGTTCATCCTCCTGTCTTGGAGTAGATTAGGATATCGTCTATGAACACGACGACAAACTTGTCCAAATATTCCATGAACACCTTATTCATCATATTCATGAAATAAGTGGCGCGTTAAATCGATCCAAAGGACATAATCAGAACTCGTAATGTCCATATCTTGGCGAGAATGCGGTCTTCGAATATCTTCCGATCGGATCTTCAATCGATGGTATCCCGATCTCGAGATCAATCTTGGAGAAAACTCCGGCTCCTCTTAACTGATCAAACAAATCATCAATCCTGGGTAGCGGATACTTATTCTTCACGGTGACTTCATTGAGTGCACGGTAGTCAATGCACATCCTGAAACTCCCGTCCTTCTTCTTGACAAACAAAAGCGGTGCTCCCCACGGTGGCGAACTTGGTCTCGATAAATCCTTTATCCATTAACTCTTCCACTGTTTCTTCATCTCTACCAACTCCTCGGTAGACATCCGATAGGGTCTCTTTGCTATCGGTGCTGTGCATACAAGTTCTATCACAAACTCTATGTCCCCGTCTGGCGGCATACTGTAGACCTTCGGGAAAACATCGGGTACTCACTCACTACCGAACATCCTCTATGCTGATTGCCTTGGTACTGTTAACCATCAACTGTCCATCTCTAATCGCAGTGGCTTGAAATTCCACTTTCTTCCCACACGGGCTCTCAATCGAGATAGTTCTTCGTCCACAATCCAATACACCCTTGTGCTTGGATAACCAATCCATTCCCAATATAACATCTAAGGTCTGGGTCTCCAAAATTATAAGGTTTGCTAGGAACTCTATTCCATCTATTAGTATTCTCACCCCGGAACATCCTACTTCCGCTCGGAGTTCGGAACCAGGGGTTTGAACTAAAAGCATGCACTTAAGTCTTGCAATCCTTAAATCATTTCTAGTAGCAAAGCCTTGCGAAACAACGAATGCGAAGCTCCAGAGTCAAACAAAGCATTGCGAGTGCGAGTTAACAAGTAACTTACCCAAAGACGACGTCCGTAGCATTTTGCAAAGGCATCTCAAGCGGTGACATGGTTGACTCGGCCTCTCACCACGATGCAGGGTGTGGCTCCTGGTCTTTGGCGTCCTAGCTGGGGTGGTTCCTAGATTGAAGCGAATCGGGTCGCTCATGCTGTCTTCTTTGGACAATCATGTTGGCAAAGTGTCCTGGCTCATTGCGCTTGTAGCAGCGTCTCACTGTTCCTTCTTTGGCTGCCTGGGTAGCGTTTCTAGCGGGGCTGGTGCAGTAGTTCGATGGCGTGTCTTGGTGCCGGGATGGTGTCCTTGTTGCATTCTCGTGGTTGGAATCAAGAATTGATTTGGTGCAACTCTCAGCGCCATTGCGTTCCCTGACGTGATCCTTGCTGTTGCATCCTGCGCTTCCTGTTCTCATCCAGTTCCTTGCGCTTGTCCTCAAGAATAAGCGCCTTATTCACCAACTCTTGGAAATCTGGAAAGGTGTGGGTGATCAACCCTACTTGCAATCCCGAGTTAAGTCCCTTCATAAAAGCGAGGTATGCGGATTTATCTGTCGCTACATCCTCAGTGCGTAGCGTGCTAGCCGTGTGAACTTGTTCAGTAGTCGACCACTGGCCGATTACCTTGCTTGATGCTCTGAACTCCTCCTTCTTAAGGTCCATGATTCCTTCGTGCACGTGATCTTGTCGGAATGCACCGTGAACTCCTCCCAAGTGATATCTTGAGGGTTCTCTGCGTGTGGCATGAAGTTCTCCCACCATTCGGCCGTTTTTTCCAACTGATGAGAAGCGTAAAGTACCTTCTCATTCCCTATGCATTGAGCTATGTGTAGCTTCCTCTCAATTGATCTTAACCAATCGTCGGCCTCCAACGGATTGGCATTCCCAGAGAAAGTGGGTGGGTGAGTCCTCATGAACTCTGACAGCCTTGTATTCTCAAGCGTGGTCCCCGATTAACTTGATTAGCGATGGCCTGAGCGATGACGTGCTGCATTTGTTGCATCATAGCATGCATCAACTGGTCTCGAGCAAAGCAAGAAATGCTCCAAAATTCTGCACATCCAGTGGCGGTGCTGGTGCTCCATCATTGGGGTTTTCTGCTGGGCGAGATCCACTCCCATTGCTTCCAAAGTTTCCACGGGTGGTTACCATCTGTCGATTTGCTCTAGGTTTAGAGATGAGAGGGAAACAAGAATAGACAAGTAATATGGAACTTATGCGGGCGAAAGGGGTAACTTTAAGGTCCAACTTTATTATTAATAACTTGGTATGGCTGCTTACAATGCCTCAGGGCCTTGCAACACATAATGCACACTCAAAGAAACAAAGCAAATCCAAATCGAACTAACTCTGGAGTCTAACGCCTAAAGGGTGACTCTTTACTCTATGACTCGACTCGGCGAAGGAGTCTCACTATAGAACCTATACTCACTCATCGAGAAAACCTTCATCTGTCACAAGAGTGCTTTACGTAAGAACTCGGAATTTTTCAATTGTGACAAGGTAAGGGAAAATTTCAGCAAGAGACAAGAAAAGAGAGAAGGGGATAAGTCGAGATGTCATTTCTTGTCTTCACAAATTTTTAGCTTTAGAAAATAGGTTTTATCCTCACTACGACCATTCTAGCTTAGGGTTGAGCCTACAGTCAAGTATGGCTCTGATACCACCTCTGTCGGGACCCCGAATTTGCAAATCCGACCCTCTGTGTATTCAGCACTAGTCCAGAACACGCTAGTGCACACAGCCTTAACATCGGTATATATCACAATCATACCAAACGATACTATCAAAGTACTTTATTTAAATAATCAAAGGGTTACTCGACCTTATGGCCAAGTTACAAATATATGCCTTGCAAGGCAAAACTTATTGAAAGAGAAATAACAAAGAGCGGAAAATCAAATAAACTTAGTGGCGCCATCCAAGATACCACAGGCAACTGACCGGGCTCGCATCCCCTAAGTAGACGGGTCCTCTTGGAACTCCTCTTCCGAACTGGCGTAGTCTCCTCTTCAACTGTATTGTGTTGAGGCAAGGGTGAGTACTTGGTACTCAAAGAAGTCATGCACGTAATGCAAGCTAGTATACTATATGCATGGCTTGGTACAAAGGAATAGCTCAAGGTATATTTGCAGATGCTTGACTTTTGAAAAGTAATATAAGTAGATTCGAAAGCGGTAAAAACAAGTAAAGCATAAATAACTTTTCAAAAGTTTAAATAACATTTTTTCCCATCCTAAACCATATTTCCATCATCTTCTTTGTTAAACCAACCCAACTTCTCAAATCCAAGTTATTTTGAGTAATCTAACCCTTGATCAGTAATTCCCGAGCATTGTCCAAAGATCTGGACTCGGCTATTCAAATAGATTCTACACTCTGCAGAGGTTATGCACTTTACCCACAAGATACAATCCACTCACCACGTCACCGTGAATCGCCATACAAGAGTATGCGAATGAGCGATCATAACAAAGCCTTTCTAAGCCTCAAACAACACAGTGGTCCTCTCCAGGTTCGTGCTCTACACCATCCCTTCCCTTAGCCAAGGCGAAGTATAGGACCAACACACCGTTAGATGGGTACCTGGCCACACGACCACGATACGCTCCCCGCACAATCACACAAACGGTGTAATCGACACCCTGAGGCTCCACAAGTGAGTCCTTAGCGACTTAGTCAACTAGGGCCGTCCCATTCCAGCCATGTGGTTGCAAGTATGACCCAGTTCAAAGGCTTGCAAGGTTAAGTCCTTAGAGTGACCAGGCAAGACTACCCGAAAAACCAAATCAACACTCCCAATGCCACACTGCCCACTGATTACTCTTGCCACATGCCCCTGGCCGAAAATCGTTTATCAAACCCCGCTGATTACCATGCACCACGTGCCATCAACATCACATGATACTTTTCCAAAACAGGTTCAATATATCATTAAGTCAATATTAGCATTTGATTATCCAAAATCATGTCATGAGCACGTAGCGTGCTAAGCGATACTACAACGATCTAAACCCATGTTGGCAATTTAATAATGTCCAACTAGTAAACCACAACTAGGGTGACAAAGGGTCATGGCACATACTTAAGTAATCAAGGTGTCATATAGCAAATTGGTATTTATCTAACCCCAGTGTTTAAACCAAAGTATCTTTCTAATTGAACTAGCATGCAATAGTTTAAATCAAAATAGATTTCGAAATGGGATCAATATGGTCAAAGCACAACTTGCCTTCAAAAAGCACTTGCTCTTGGTCTTGAGTTGGATCCTGAGTCAATACTTCTCCTTCGAATCCCTCCCAGACTTCAACGTCTACTCGTAAAGCGTGCAAATAGCAAATACACAAATAAACACTATGCAAAAAGATCCCAAAACTCCAAATAAAATCCATAAACAGAGAGAACGTAATTTTCTGGATTTTTAGAAACTGGAATCGCTAATTTTGGAGTTAAAAGCATAAAAGTTATGATTATTTAAAGTTTAAATAATCAATTAAATAATTTTACAGAGAAAAACTTTAGTCCAAAAATTAAATAAAATTCATATTTAGGTAGATCTTAATTTTATACAAATTTAGAAATTTGAATCGCTCAAATCGGAGTTGAAACGCAAAAGTTATAAGCGTTTGAAGTTTGAATCTAAATTTGAAATCATTATTCGAATTAATAAATCATTTTATTTTTCGAAATTAATTATTGCGTCGGCATGGACACGTGGCAGCTCCTGATTGGCCTGCCGACGTCGGCCGGTCCATGGGCTTGGTCCACGCCGGCTCGGGTCCACGGTGGACTCGGTCCACGGCTCACGTGGATCGACATGTGGGCCCACTCGGGTGACGCTATCGCCGACGTCGGTGAGCTCACCGCACGCGCCGAGTGGGACCCATCGCGGACGTCATGGGTGACGCCGCGCTTAGGGTTAGCCATCGACATGCGGGCCCTTCCGACACGCGGGCCTCGCGTGTCGGCGTCTACACGCACGCTGCGGATCGGCGCCGACCGCGTCGGTCCAACTTCCCGACACGTGGCGCAATCTCGTCCGTGGGTTTGAAAATCAACGGCGCGGATTTGATCCAGGGTTGAACACGTTGAAACTAATCGATGCTCGTGGGCCGGTCGATCTAGATCGGACGGTCCAGATCTAATCCTATAATCGCCTTTGCTACAAAGACGTGGCGATTGTGAACCGCTGGATCTTGATCCAACGGTCGTATCTAATCGGGTTTGGAACACGTGATCTCACCTCAACCGCTCGATCTCGATCGACGGTCCTCCGAGCTCGCGGACGGCGATGGTTTCACTGGCGGCTGGCTTGACCGGAGACGGGACGACGACCAAGGGCGCGGCGCCACTGGCTTCTCCGGCGAGATGAAACCTCCTTCGGCAAGCGCTCGTCGCGGGGACTCGGATCTGGCTCCTTCTGGCGAAGACGACGGACGACGGCGAAAACGGCGCAAACCGGCGGAGGGAAGAGACAACTCCGCGAGCGATTGCGGCTCAACGGCGGCGGCTCAAAGTAGATGGCTCGGGAAGCGGGTGCGCAAGGATGAGGGCAACCTCGGGACGTCTCACGCTTTAAATAGCCTCGGCGTTCGTGCCCTAGACGGAAACCTAGTTCGTTACGGCGGCGGGCGCGGCGGCGGAGTCCAGCTCGGACTCGGCGAAGACGACGAAATCGTGGCCGTCCACGTGGCACGACCAACGGCCACGATCGCGCGGCGCGACCGGGTCCGGTCCGGACACTGGCCTGTCTGGTCTGACGGATCTCGGCCGCTGGATCTTGATCCAACGGTTGGGATTGATTAGGGTTAGGAGTGGGTTCGGCCGAGTCAATCGCTCGGTCGGACTCGAGTCCGACTTCGGTCGGATGAACAGTACTTGACCCGAGTTGGATTTTCCAGCGAATTAATATTTAAAATAATTCCCAGTAATTCATTTAATTCATTAAAAATAGCAAAAGACTCAGAAAAATTCCAGAAAAATTCTGGAAAATATTTTGGATCATTTTGGACTCAAATAAAATATTTCCAACAAAAATTTATTTGCAAATTTAAATTCTTTAATTATTTCAAAATGGAATAAATTCAAATAAATTCCAAATAAATCCAAATAAATTCCAGAAAATTCCAAAAATTCACCAAAGTGCCAAATCACACATGAATTTAAGAAAAGCAAAATTTTGGGGTGTTACAATCCTCCACAAGATGCTAGGCAAGGAGCACATGCATGACAATTGAATTATCAGTTGAGCTCGTTTCTAGGAGTTCATAATTTTCCTATTGAGGATGGATTGCTACCTAAGTCTGTGACACCACGGAGTGTCGTAATCTTATAAAATGTGAATGTTGAGGTCAAAACTTTATAAAATGTGAAATTTGAGGTTAAAACCATACGGTATGAGATTTATTCGCGTTTCCGGGCCGATTCCGGGAGTTTGGGCCTTTCCGGGGAAGTTTGGGCTTAAGGGAAAGGGTAGTGGGCTTTGGTGGGAAGGTGTTTGAGTCCAAGTGGGAGTGGAAATCCTGGTTGGGGCGCCTTCCCCTGCCTTCTTGTGCGCCCAAGCCAGCCCTAGCCGCCCCCACCTCCTCCTCTCCTCCAAAACTAGCCGCCCCCTCCCTTGGTGCGCCACCCTCCTCCTTCCTCCACCCCATTGCACCACCACCCATCTCCTCACCTCTCCACCACCCTTGCTGCCCCTAGGGGAGTTCTCCACCTCACCACTCCGCAGATCCGTCCATTGGAGCGCTTCGCGACGAGGAGATCCGGTGGATTTGGAGCGAGGAAGGAGATCGCGCGAACTGGGAGGAGATCTGTTGGTTCTTCGTTCGTCGGGCGAAGGTATGGCCACGGGAATCCTTGGGGTTGGTCTAGGTACTGTTCTAGGGGTTGATATCATGTTTTTAGATCAATTGGCGGTGCTGTAATTGGGTAGATTAGAGGAAATCTAGAGTTTGCCACGTTCTCTGTTTCGGGCAGATTGTGCAGTCGACCTAGGGTTTGAGATTTTGCCAATTTATTTTCGGAATTTGGTCTTCCGCCTGTTGAAGAAGTTGTAGGTAATTGAAATACCTTTAATAGGACATAAAGAACGCTTAATTCCGATCAGCCGTTTGAAAGTTATGCCCGTTTTACCGAACGTGTTAAAAACTGTGATGAGATTGGAACAAATCACGGTATTCTGTAGATTAAACCACTTTAGATTCCGAATCAGTTTTTCCATATATTTAGAAAAAGTTAAGAAATTTCCTAAGATACGCGAGGATGTACTCGTTTAATCGATTCGGAGTTCTAGAACTAAAGTTATGATAGTTTGAATTCTGCTGTCCGGGCGGGACAGATTCTCTGTTTTTCGATGTTGGGATTAGTTCGTGAAGTCGGGGTAGACGAGCTATTGTGTACTGTTTTGGGGGCACATTTTGAGTGTGTGGTATGTATGTGCAGGTGGTGTGACCCCGGGAGTGCCCTCGTCCTCTCGCCAATCCGTCGCCCGAGGTTAAGGCAAGTGTATTGGAATGGGTATCGTTTCGATTGTTGCTAGACTTTATTAGATACAACTTGCTTTATGATATGATGCTAAGATTGATGTTTGCCTATGACATGATGAACATGATTTCATATTGATTATGATTGTGTGGAATTTAATGTTTATGCCAATATTTACATGTTTATGTCATATGTGCATTCATAATGGAAGAGGCGTCCCATGCTGATGCGGGTCTCTGTGTTCACACGTAGTGAACACGAAAGACCTACCTCGTAGTCCCATCCACTAGTGTGCATGGGAGCGAGTCAGTAAGAGTAGGCACCCTCCATCTACGGGATGGAAGGGGAAGGGGGTGCACGCCGACAGGTGTGCACTCGGCAATACTGGTATGTGCTTCGTGGAGATATGAGCATTTGCATTGCATACATGATGATGATGAAATGAGCACAATGTTGATGAGACATGAGAATGATATGGTATTCATGGTGTTGATCATGGTATTTAGTGATGATAACATTAAATTGTTTTTATGGTCCATTGCAATATACTTGCTGAGTGATGAACTCACGCTTGTGTTTTATGTTGTTTTTAGGTACCATGACACCGGCATGTGGGAAGGGGCAATAGCTACACATCTTCACGTAGTTCCAGCCACAATTACCATTTTTTAGTCATGATCATAATAAGTGCTATGAACTTAGTGTACGGAATACTTTAGTGTGCTTGTGATCCTTATTTGCTTAGCTATAGATTATGGAGTGGTTGGATTTGGTTTTATTGGCTTATGATGATGCTTTATCCATTATATATTGCTGTTTTAGATGTCTTATGTTATGATATATTTTGCCATGATATTGCTATTGTTTTAATTCATATTAAAACAAAGGAGGTGCTGCCGAAATTTCGGTTTTTAGCATTTGTGCCTTTGCTGTAATTTGTCTTTATTTATGGTATTTAGGTGATGTTTAGTCTATGTTTGGTAGCATTCAGGCATACTAGATGCCAGGGTGTTACAAAGTCATTTGATGTTATTCTACTCAGGAGAAGCAGCACTACTACCACAACAAGTTCAGGCCGACCTTGTTTCAATTTCAGACCAATTCGGAGCAAGCCTGATAGCCCTGAGTAAAACGATCATAACTTTCACATACAAGGTCCATTGGAGGCGTTCGATTACTCGAATCAAAGAGGACAATGAGATCTTTCTAATGGATCTGGCCCCACCTTCAAATTCATTGTATGCACATCACAATTATCAAAGGAAGGTGTTGTATCACCTATTGGGCCAACTTGGGCCTTGTAACGGCGGGCTTTGGGCCATGGAGAGCAGGGCTGGCCCAGCACAGAAAGGCTAACGGGCCGAGTCGGGCAGGCACGGGACGTTCAGACTAGAGAACGGTGCACGTGAAGTCTAGTGAGTCACGTGAGTGCGGCAGGTGGGCCGTACGCGTGCAGTTGTAATCGTTTGGGGTAGTTTACATATATTGGGCCAGGTGGATATGCATGCATGTATCTGTATACAAACTCTTTAGGTTTGTTCATTATAAATAGGAGGAGGTGTCTTCTATTTATGATGAGCTAGGCATTAGAGTTTGTACTCTTTTGTTTTAGAGTACTATAATCAGTCTAAACAAAAATAAAAATAAAAAATTAGTTTCTTCAAAGCTGCAGAAGAGAAAATTAGAGTCGTGCACACAAAATAGAAAAGGAGGGGCGACGACGCAGCCACCAAAGGAAAATAACGAGAAACGGCGCAAAGCTTGAGCGGCCGCAGCACGGACAATCAGAGCGACGTGCCAGACTACTGCTTGGGCGGAGATAGGTGACGTGTGGCATTGCAAGAAGCTCCGGCAGCAACAACGTGTAGAGAAAAGAGGGCGGTCGTGCAACAACGTGTAGGAAAAAAAAGAAGCATCACTTGCAGTGGCGTGAGGCCTGCCGGCGTGCAGCTTCCGTGTTATGTCCCCTGGCCGCCAAGTGATAATCAAGAACAAAGTCCACATGAGCATGGATGGCGGCTCCTTCTGTGGGCTTCGAGGAAAGCATTCAAAAGTCCTAACTGAACCTTCTAGCTTAAGAAACAATAACTCCAAAATGTTTGCCTTGCCAGGATGCTCATACAATGGGCTTAAATCAGATAATAGTGAAGGTACTCCCTTGATTAATAGAGGTCTGACATAATTGTCTGCTGCCTCCTGGAACTTCTCACCTTCTAGGAAATCAAGAAGTATGCGCTTAACAGCAGATGACCAACCATATTCTTCCCTAAGTGATTTATATAAGGTACTTAACCGTTCAATATCATCAGTGGAATATTTACCATTTTCAGAGTATAGGCCAAGGTACTTCTGCACAGCTATGAAGTACTTGTAGTTATCAGGATTCATAAAAAACAGGGACCCATCTATTCTTCAAACAATGATATCAGTATAGGCCAATGATATTTTCTCAGCCTCCTCAAAACAGCCAAGTTTCAACAAAATGCAGGCCATCTATTCTTTGAATGATAGCTTGTCAACAATTTTGCTTTCCGTTTTTTGCATCTCCGCAAGGGCTCTGTCCAGCATCCCACATTCCTCAAACAATGATATCTTGTACAGAAGCATTTCACTTCGTTCATATCACTCATATGATTTCAGGATCCCAACAGATTCCCCAGTGTTGAGGTGCAGATCAGTGATATCATCGGTATCCCATGGCCGTTTAAGAGAAACTATCCTTGCTATCTGAATTAAGTTAGTTGGATTCGCATTATGAACTTCCTTGAATAGAAGAACTCTGCCAACTCCATTGACTCCAACAAAAACAATGACATATGACTTCAAGTCACCAACATCCATTGTAGTGATGACACAAGATGTCTCTGTCATTCCATAACCTTCAAGAATTTCACCACCGAAGCAGATTCTTAGTAATTCCATGACACCTGTTGACAATGGAGAAGCACCTGAAGTCATAAGCCTCACTCTGTCACCTAAGGAAGTGTCTTCTTCTAGAATAAAAGAGCAAGGCCTTGCATTCTTAATCCTTCCTGGTTTTCCATCATTCAGCTCAGTCATTCCCAAAACTTTAGAGAACACAACTAGATCACCATCCTGGAACTCCAGACGCTCATCATCAACACAGGAGACAAATGCTGAGTTGTCAACACTGATCGATGCCACAATTCCTGTGTGTGGTTCCTCCTTCTGGTCATCCCAAAACTCCTCACCTTGAGCTAGTTGCTGCAATAGGCCATCATGACGGCTAAGGTCAGGTGGTGTCTCCTCATCCCATGCCACATCCTTTAGAGGCATTTCATCGAACACCTCAGACGTCATCTCAATACTGTTGATGGAAGACCACATCACGTATTGGGTGTCCATCTCCGATCCTTCTTCCATTGTGAGGCGCACCACAGCCAGCGCAGTTGCTTCTAGCTATTTGGCCATCACTTGCTGATCCATCGCATGCTGCTTCGCCCTTTTCGCCGTAATTGCCAACCGAGCCATCAACCGTTGCTGGTTGGTGTCGATTGCTTCAACCCGGGCGACTAGGATGTCAATGCGTCTCTTGATCGAGGCCAATTCCTCCTCTGTCGGTCCGCCAAACACATCCATCGTGTCCAGCACCAAACAACCGGGGAACTAAAGCGGTGGTCGGAATATGGAGTTGAGGATGGAAGGTGCGTCGGCGGTTGATGGACTCCATGGCCTTGCAGTCGCCCTCGTCCTTGAGGACGGTCTTGATCTCCTTGAGCGTGCGGTCATAGAGGCCAATGAGCACATCCCGGGCGTTGGGCACCACGTTGAGCCCAACGATCCCCGTCGTCTCCTTCACCGCGGCGCGGGCGAGTTCCGGTCGGCCGATTGATGTCGGTGCGGCTGAAGGCGAGACCGAGCGCAGATCCGAATCGAGGCTGACGGCAGCGTCGAGGCGAACCAGCCGGGGTAGCCGAGTGGGCGACGCGTCGGAGGCGGCGCTTGCGAGTCGAGGGTTGGAGTCGAGGGCGCGGATGGGCACGGATCGCGTGGAGGCCGGAGCGACGGGTGCGAAGACGGTGGATGGACGGTGTCGCGGGCGCTGATCAAAGCCGAAGGACGACAGCGGCGCCGTTGCGTCTCCGTTGGAATGGCTGCTCACCGATTTAAGGGATTTTAAAGGAACCAAGATCAATCTCCGATTTCCCCAACCTTCGGCGGTGCTGCTTCTCCCGATCGGACCGATCTGGAAGTTCCCAACCACTCCGATGAATGTGGCCGATCTCTGATACCAGTTGTTATGTCCCCTGGCCGCCGGGTGATCGGGGTGTGAGATCAGACCCCCTGGCCACCAGATGATCTGGGAGACTGGGACGTGAGGCAAGCGAACTGGAGGATAAACTGAAGAACAAGCCAAGAAATCCAGGAAACGAAGAAGTAGCAGAAGGAAAGGGGATAACTGATTCAATTCATTTTCTTTTTCTTCGTCTTTCCTTAGTACAATCTTCTCTACTTATACCTCTCTCCCACTCCTCTTACATGTGGGTCCATGGAGGTGTTACATTCCGAGGACACTTCACGTATAGCAGTGAATCGGAACAGCAGAACACTTTTTTTTTGGAGTGCTCCTACGCCAAGCAAATTTGTTCAAAGGTATTATCTTGGATATGCTTTCATGTGCTAAAGAAGGCTCTACATGATTGCCGTGTCTGAGTAGTACATCCTCCCGTGAAAATATGAGTTTCAGGACTCTATATTTACTAGCTTAATATAAATTTTAATACTGTTATTGCATGCCTCTTTTAATTAATAGATTGATTCATTTTTTTTTCACCATAATAATTTTGATTTGATCTATTCCAAACCTTTCTAGGGCATTAAGTTATTGATATAAAAAGTTTGATTGGTTAATTCCTCATAGATTTTGTTTAATCATGAAATTAGGGTTTAATCAATTTTCGTCATTATTGTTACAGTCAACTTGCGAAGCTTATAACTTTTGATCTGTAAATCCGATTGAGCTGATTCTTATTGGGTTAGTTTAAAAATTGAATATAGTTTCTACAGTTCAAATTTCACGTCAATCCGACAGTTGAACCTTTGAAAATTAATGTTTTAGTGAATGTATATCAATCTGTTTTTGTTGAAAACCGAAGCAATCTTTTATAATTTGTTTAAAGGTATTTTGAAAATCAATAAAAATTTATTTTAGTTTTCGCACAATCATTCACCCCCTCTTGGATTGTTACATTAGTCTATATCGATCCTACATAGCAGCTCCTGCTTTGGGTCTCGTATAGGGGCGAGTCCTTAGTACAGACTGTCAGGGGAATGATGCAATACTACAAGGTTCTCAAGATGCTTGCTTTTCTTGATATACTGCCTCTGAGGTAGACATTACAGAGGGGATAAAACTCAGAGAAATTATACGGTATATTATACTGATAGTATATAGTATGTAGTAAAAATTAGATCTAACTGATGATTTGTTAAGGATGTTTCTACTACTGTACTATCAGATGAAGTATAAGTAAACTATAGATCTGATATATTGGATAGAAAAGAATGAACGATTCATATTTAACTTAGTGTACTGTAAAAAAGCTCAAAATTTATGGCTTCCTTTGGTTCGATTAAGCATGATAATGATGTGTATCCCATTCGCATGAATGGTGGTTTCCAGCAACGACCTCAAAGGAGGTTAAACGGAAGGAGCAGTACTGTAAGTCAGTTGTCTAAAGGGCAGGAAGATGGTGCTGCTTTCATGAAGTACACCTATGTGGTCACTTGCCTGATTAGACCTCGGAGATGGATCGAGCTTTTCACGGGCGGCCTAAGGCCCGGCCGGCGCGGCCCGACCCAAGCATGGTACGGCCTGAGTGGATTCGGGCCAGGCCGGTACGACACGAGCTACTGGGCAGGGCCAGGCCTAAGAATGGGGCCGTCAGCGGCCCGGTCCCGCCCGACGATATGGGTCAAGTTCGGGCCAGCCCGGCCCGACGGCATGTTTGTTATGCTTGCTTGAATATCTTATGTGGTAAAGAGCTAAATGTTCAACTAATATACAATGCCAGTTCAACTAATATCGTTAATTCGATGAGCTAAATGTTGTGTTACGAAGTTACTGTACTCTTTTACTATGCTTATTTACTATAAAAAGTCGGGTCCGGACGTTTGAAGCTGGTTGTGGGGCCAGGTTCAAGCCGGGCCCTGTAAAACCTCTCCCGTGCCGGCCCAGTACGACCTAGCCCGTTGGCCTTTTCGTGCTGGACCGGCCCAGCTCTCCATGGCCCAGAGCCCGCTGTGCCAGCGCCGTGCCGGCCCGCCCAACGCCCAGCTCTATGCCTGATATACGGAAAGCAGAAAAAGGCGAACGATCAACGCGTTGAAGATATTCTGGAGATGGGTGAAATGCAATACTATTCTGTCCTCGTGAAATTTGACTAGGGCTTGAAACAAAAGTTGAGACATCGGATTAGGTTGCCAGGTCCTGAGGTCCACTGAAACTTGGGGAGGGTAATCCTCAAAACCAGAACCCTGCCATCATATTCACAAGGGGCGACGCAGTGCAAACAACATGACATGAACCAAGATAACTATTTCGGGGAGGCTCTCAACATGGGATTCGAAACATGTTTTCACTGGATCTGTGTCTTCGCTTGCTCGGTTCATGTCTGCACAGGAGCAAGCTCTGTTACCCTTGGGCAGCCGGTTATAGCTAATCCATTGAAGGTTCGGGCTTTTGGGTCTTGACTCGGGGTGGTTTATGTAAGGCGTCCAGCTAGGGTAATCAATATCAGCGATGGCGTATTCTCAGGCTTCGACTGTACCCTACGTGGTGGCAGTGTTACCCACTATGAGTACATCCAAGTGTACGATGTTGGGCTCCATCAGATATCAATGTTGGAAGCTGAGGCTTCCAGTCACAAGCAGTGGTGAACAGACCCTAAGCAGGGATATCTACAGACTAGGTCATAGGCTGGATTATTTTCGGATGCCTTCTGTGTATACAAAAGTAGGATTCTCCTTCGACACAATGCTGGTGGCCTCGACAGTTTACTTATACTACACCTGGTAGTAGAGTAGTAGAAACACCATTAACTCTGAGCGGTCTACTCTACTCACAGCTCTGAGCGGTCTTGAGGCTGGAATTCAGGGCACTGCTAATGCTGCTAGTAATAAAGCCCTGGGTGTCGTGCTAGATCAACAGTTTATCATACAGCTCGGCCTCTTCCCTTCCATGCCGATGATTATACAGTAACTTTCTTGAGCAGGGTTTTCTACCTGCTGCCTGGAACCTTTTCGCAATGCAAATGAAGTTACCAAACTACCATCTATATATGACCGGACGATTCTTCATGGCGGTGCAAAGTATCGTGCTACTGGCCGTGGCTTTTGTTGTGCAGCACAAGAGTTTTGCTGAAAATTACAGGCTATGTGCTGGGAGCCACTTCATAAGGGCGATTGAACTCGGAGCTGTACTGACTGTGTGTATCGCTCGCAGCGTGATTGGCAGGAATACTCTTGTTTACATAACCATGATGATATCTAGCTGGTTTGTAGTGGTGTCGTGGATCATAGCTCTGTTTCCTTTTGATCCATCTGGCTTCGACTGGTTGAAAACCGTGTATGGCTTTTGAGGATTTCATGAACTGGATCTGGTATCCTGGTGCTGTATTTTCTTTCTAAGGCTGGAAAAAGATGGGACTGTGTGGTGGTATGAGGAGCAAGATCATCTACGGACAACTAGTCTTTGGGGAAGAATCTGGAAATGGTTTTAAATCTCAGATACTTCTTTTTTCAGTATGGGCTTGTATACCAGACGAAGATCGCAAATGGAGGCAGAAGTACTTTTGGCATCTATTCCTGCTGGTTGGGGCTTGATTTCCATTGCCCAAATGATTAGGCCATTCATCGAATCTACTGTGGTGTGGGACAGTAGTGCTCTTTCTGCAGAACGTACGTTTGTATGAGATGCTGCTTGGGGTGTTATACTTGTTAAACTTTAAGTAAGTCTTGGAACTAGCTCAATGTAAATTTTAGTATCTATCAAGGATCGTAAAAATTCTCGTAAAACTAACTCCTCGTTGTGATATCCCCTAGCCTACGCAGACGCGAGGGCGTGAGATCGGACTATCGCTAAGCCTCAAGACAGGGGATCTGAGTAATGTTTCTTGGGGAAGAAGAAGAGAACGAGAGAGAGAACAGAGAAAACAGAGAGATGGGAAGATATCAATTCATTTCATCCATATCGTTTCCCCGTACAAGCCTGTCCACCTTTAAACCAACTCTCCTTACATGTCATAGATGGGTCCCACTATCTTTGTAACTAATCACACTTACTTTAACCTCAACTAATGAAAACGCTATTCAAAATCACACTATTGCCGATTTCTTCAGACTTGACGCTAGTTCCAACTTAAGCATTCGCTCTGAGCTCCTCAACCCTGACATTATCCCGCCCTGCAATTTTTGCTTGCCCGCAAGCAAAGTCCGGAAAGCGATGACCCAATACATGTAAATCCTCCCAGGTCGCCGCCTCCGCTGGAATTCCTGTCCACTTGATCAACCCTTGCGACGCTGTCCCTCCTTTCGCACTGCAGGCGGTCCAAAGACTTGTTCGAGTTAGGGCTGTTATATCCAGTTCGGCAATTCTGGGCAGGTCTTTAAAAACCGGTGTGTAATCTGGCGTATAAGCTTTCAACTGAGACACATGAAAAACCGGGTGTATTTGAGCTTCTGGTGGCAATTCCAATCTGTAGGCGACAGAGCCAATCTTCTCAATGATAGTATATGGCCCAAAGAATTTGAATGCAAGTTTGGGATAGGGGCGATTGACAACCGATTGCTGAGCATACGGTTGCAGCTTGAGAAAGACTTTCTCCCCAACTTGAAACACTCTCTCCTGTCTGTTCTTGTCAGCATAGAATTTCATGCGATTTTGAGCCATTGCCAGACGTTGTCGCACCAGCTCCAGATGAAGTTGTCGCTCCTGCAATAGATTTTCCACCGACTGATTCTCAACTCGCAGAGGATCGGGCATAGCTCCCAAATTTGGCTCATATCCATAGAGAACTTTAAAAGGGGACTCTCCTAATGCTGTATGGAAGTTGGTGTTGTACCAAAATTCAGCTAGCGGTAACCATTTCCGCCATTTTGATGGAGAGTCATGTACTGCACAGCGAAGGTATGTTTCCAAACATTGATTGACTCGTTCACTTTGCCCGTCGGTTTGAGGATGGTAGGAGGTACTGAACTGTAACTTGGTGCCCAATAATTTGAACAAGTCCTTCCAGAATTGACTAGTAAATATCTTGTCTCGGTCTGACACAATTGAATTAGGTACCCCATGGAGTTTAACTATCTGATCTAAAAATGCTATTGCCACCTTTAAAGCTGAAAAAGGGTGTTGAAGAGGAACGAAATGCGCATACTTGGAGAACCTGTCTACTACTACCATGATGGTATTGTAGCCCTCCGATTTGGGTAAACCCTCAATGAAGTCCATATCACTGCTTGCCACGCTCCCTGTGGTATAGGTAGTGGTTGCAAGAGCTCAGCTGAATGTGACCGTTCGCTCTTTGCTTGTTGACAGGTTTTGCATTGTTGGACAAAGCTTTCCACCGATTGCTTCATTTTGTCCCAACAAAAGAGCCTCTTCAGTTTTTGATATGTAGCCTGCATGCCAGAGTGACCACCCACGGCACTATCATGGAAAACACTAATCAATCGAGTCTGAAGTGCAGAGTTTTCACCGATCCACACTCTCCCTTTGTATCTAATAAGACCCTTGGTCATCTCAAAACCGTGATCATCTGGGCTGTGAAATGCTAGTTGAGCTAGCCTGTCTTGCGCATGTTGATCGGTGACATATGAATTCACAACTTCCTGAATCCACACCGGCCGCGTCTCTGACTGAAGTTGCATGTTCAACAATGGCGGAAGGCGAGATAAAGCATCCGCGGCAACGTTTTCTTTTCCCTTCCGATATTGCACTTTGAATTGGAGCCCCATAAGACGTGTCATGGCCTTACGTTGCAATGGGGAATGCAATTGTTGTTCATCCAAATAACTCAGACTGCGATGATCGGTTCTGATGACGAACTCCCCTCGCTGCAAGTACGATCTCCAGCGTTCAACCGCCATAATTAGCGCCAAAAATTCCTTTTCATATATTGATAAATGTTGATGAATGACTCCCAAGGCTTTACTCAAAAATGCTATTGGATGCCCCTCCTGCATAAGCACCGCCCCAATTCCTCCATCGCAAGCATCTGTCTCCACTACAAAAGCTTAATCAAAGTCTGGCAAGGCTAGAACCGGAGTAGTTGACATGGCTTCTTTAAGTTTGGTAAAAGCTTTGCTAGCTTCTGTCAAACACAGAATCTCCAGGTTCCGTCTTTTTTTTTTACTAACAACACTGGTGAAGCAAACGGGCTAGTACTGTATTGTATTTGACCGGCGTTGAGCATCTCTCGGATCTGCCTCTCAATCTCATCCTTATGGAGCGGAGAATACCGATACGGACGAGAGTTCACCGGTGAAGTGTTTGGGAGCAAGGGAATAGCATGATCGTATACTCTTGAGGGAGGTATACCCTTGGGCTCACCGAAAACCGACTGATACTGTTGCAGTACCTTGCCGATTTCTGTTGGTATATCGGAATCCGCATTGCTGCTCTGCTCTTCTATCAAAGCCAGTGCCCAGATCTCATTTCCCTTATGCCACTTCAAATATTGTTCCACTGACAACTCACATAATTCCTTCTGAAGCTCAGTGTGCTCTCCCTGTAGTCTGATAGTTTTTCCTTTATGTGCAAATTCTATTGTCCTCTCCTTCCAGTGACATGTCATTGGGCTAAACCTCTTGAGCCAGTCCATACCTAAAACAGCATCATAGGATCCCAAGTCTAGAACTCTCATATCAGACTCAAACGTGTGACCTTGTACCCACCATTCAAGCTTCTGAACTTGCTGATCACAATGCAACAGTGTCCCGTTGGCGATGCGAACTAATACTGGTGTTGCCTTACTCGGTCGACACTTTAGTTTGGACAAAAATTCAGCACTTATAAAGCTGTGAGAGCTCCCAGAATCCACCAAAATTAACATCGTTTGATCTTTAACTAGTGCCTTCAGCCTCATTGTCTCTATGTCATCCGTCCCGGCCATAGCATTGAGGGAGATTTGATACAACTCCTCTTTTCCCAGCTCTGCTATCTCAATACTCTCCAGAATTTCATCCGACAACCATTCCTGAGCATCCTCCACTTCCATTGTTTGCAACTGGGCCTGCCCTTTCTTTTTGCAGTGTTGATGATGCCCTACTTCATAACGCTCGCCACACTGGAAACACAGTCCATTGGCCTTGCGGTATTCTCGTAGTTGCCTCGCCTTCCACAGCTCCCCATGGCCTGCCTTCATACCCACCTTGTGTAGATCATTCCGTATCACTCCAATGCCCTCCCGATTGCCGTTCCATTTTGGTTTGGTATTCTTCAATTTCTCCTGGATGTCCTGTTGCACCCGAGCCAGAAGTACTGCTCGTTCCACTGATTCAGGAACTTGAGTCTGCACCGGACCCCGAATTTCCTCCTTCAAGCCACGAATGAAATGGGAAACAAAAAACTCTTCATCGTAGTGTGAATTGAACATAGAAATTTGGTACATCAATTCCTCAAATCTGCTGTGATACTCTGCTACTGAATTTAATTGTTTTAACTCCTGAAGATCACACAACGACTTACGGTAATCTAGTGCTCCAAATTTCCTTTCCACAACTGTCACAAACTGCTCCCAGGTTCCTAACTCGTTTCTCACCTTGTATGCCTGTAACCAAATCGCTGCACTACCTTCCATATGCAAACTGGCAGCCATGACCCATAGAGCCTCCGGAATGTTAAACATTTGGAAGTAATCAAGACATTTGTCTTTCCAAACTCTTGGATGATTTCCGTCAAATTTTGGAAATGTTAACTTTGGCAACACATTGCGAGAGACACTCCCTGATTCCCCTGATCCCTTTGAGTAACTTGAGGACCAGTGGTTGTGACCTTCTCCCGAACACTCGGTGTACTTCCCCGGAGGTGTTGGCAGGAGCGGCGCCCGATCTTGCAAACACACACCCTTATCCGGTGCCGGGGTCATGATCCCCTTTTGCTTCAATGCTATTGAACTTAACTCTTGTAGGATCGAAGTACGAATATAGCAATCAGAGGGGGGGTGAATGATTGTGCGGAAGCTAAAACCAAATTCTTAACCTATTAAAAGTTCACCCCAAAACAGAACCAAATAATTGCCTCGATTTCGACAAAAACAGAATGACAGAGGTTTGGTAAAACGAGAATTCCCGGAGATCCAACCGTCTAAATGATCTGAAATTTGGACACAAGAAACTAGATTCCAATACGAATCGAACCCAAAAAGAATCAGCTCGATCGGACTTATGGATCAAAAGTTATAAGCTTCGCAAGCTTGCTGATCCAGAACTTGACGAGAATCAATCTAATCTAAACTTCAAGATTAAACAAGAACGACAAAAGATTGATCAACTAGACTTTGAGAAACACTAGATCAATACCCTAGAGAGGTTTTTGATGGATCAAATCAAGATAAAACTTGAAGAACAAAAACCAATCTAGAACTAGAACAAGCATGCAAACAAGAACCAAAACAGAAAATCAGTAGCGACGTGGTTCTTGTAGCACGCAAAAATCTTGAAAGAATTGATCTTTATTTCTTGTCTAAAATACTCTCATCAAAAGAGTACAAACCCTAAAACCAAGCTCAAGGCTTGATGCGCTCAGCTACGCTTGGTGCCTTTCAACAGAGACCCCCACCTATTTAAAGCACCAACCCACAAGGAGTTCGAATACGATTCCTATTCCTAGAAGGAATCCGTATCCAACACAACTCTACTTGGCCCAACCAGGCCGAGTACAACTCTTGCACGCGTATGGTAACCCTTCCATACTCACGTGACTAACACTTTGCACGCGTATGGCCACCTGCCATACTCACGTGACTAACACTTTGCACGCGAATGACCTCCTGCCATTCTCACGTGACTAACCATTCTTCATGTGCACCATTCTCTTAGCCCGAACGTCCCGCATGACATCCTTGACCACCAAGACCTCAGTTCCTCCTGAACCTAGTCCCGAACCTCAGTTCCTCCATGAACCTAGTTCCGGTCCCGTCATCGACCACATTCGTCTTCGAGCAATACCTGCACATAAACAAACCACAAAACAATTCCGAGCACAAGTCCACGACTTGACTCAATGTCAATCCATGCAACTACTCACATGAGTATTGCATAAAGTCCATTTCAAAAGAAGCATCATGAAATCATCACAAATTTCAAATTCACATTCAAAATTCAAATCCAAATCGCTCAAAACCCTAATTGAGCGAAAACGCATTCACAACGGACAAACAAAGTTGGTCCGTTGTATAAGGAAAAGTTTCTGTTCCAAGAAGCCAACCAAACGCGGAAAAACACGTTCACAACGGACAAACAAAGTTGGTCCGTTGTACATGCAAAAATGGCTTCGGTCATGAGCTCAAAACAAGTTCACAACGGACCCCAGAAGCTTGTCCGCGCAAGCGTGCACGCTTCGGTTTCACAAAAGTAAAACCCTAGAAAAAGTCCATTCACGACGGACAAAAAGAATTAGTCCGTTGTACATGTGAAAATCTTGGTTCCAAGAAATTATCCAAACCGAAAAAGCTTGTTCACAACGGACCAAGAAAAACTGTCCGTTGTACATGTGAAAATGACTTTGGTCATGGGCTCAAAAACATGTTCACAACAGACCCAAAAACACTGTCCGTCGCAGATGGGAAACTTACTGTTTCTTGAGAACTTTGTCCGGCGCTAATGCGTAACTTACTGTTTCTTGTCAAATTGTCAAACACATGCACAAGCACATTTTGCAAATCCAATTCTAAGTTAATTTTTCAGTTCAAAGCCAATTTTTCAGCACATGATTTCACAATCTCCCCCTTGATGAAAACATTGGCAACACCACTTAGAATTGAACATTTGGCATTCACTTTACAAAAGATTTTGAAATCCAAAGGATCAAAGACCAAAGTAAGAAAACACAGAAATCCCCCTTTGACCAAAATGCAAAACAAAATCTCCCCCTGAGAATGAAAATGTGTGTGAATGTGCAATGTGTCCAAAAATTTCAAAATACTCCAAACTTCTCCCAAAATTCTCAAATTTCCAAACACAACTCCCCCTTTTTCTTCTCCCTCTTTTTCCTTAAACTTTTCAATGATTCCCAAATTTCTCCCCCTTTGACAATGGATTCATCAAGAGTACAAAAGAGAGAACAGGTTCAAAATTTTTCCTGTAGCAAAGATTTCACAAGGAGAAACAAGGAAGTGCCAAGATAGGAAAAGATGAGCTCATTCGATCATATAACCTTATATAATATGCAAAATACATGATCTTGAAGTGATTCTAACAAGTTAGGGAATGACATGCATCTCAACCTCAATTCAGTCAACTATAGCCAAGTACTAAGCAAAATCTTAGCAGAAAAAGCAAGGCTTTAAAAATTGAAGCAACTAACAACTTGGGGCGAGCAAGTAGTTTCAACTCCAATCTAGTAGACCAATTTAATCTTTAAACAATAAGTTGCATGTGGCATGCTTGAAGCATACTTCTTTTTTTAAGGAGTGGCATGCTTGAAGCATACATCTTATCTTTGAGGGAATGGCATGCTTGAAGCATACATCTTATCTTTTTAGGGAAAGCAAGCCTGAAGCACATAACTTGAGGTTTTTTGCTTTTAACAACCCTTTTTATTGATTCCCTTTTCTTTTCATTTTTCTTTGATTATAAACATGCAAAAGTGATTAAAAGGTCTTATGAAAGAGTAAAGTTGAAACCACACTTGCTTCATAGCCCAAATTTGTCAAGAGGATTCAATATCAAGCCTAGAAGAGTAAGATATCACAGAGTATTTAGCTATAGGTAATCGATCCAGGAATTCGCAATGTCATTTTTAGTTCAAGTGAGATAATTAGATTATCATATATTAGCTCAATTACATAACATATAAAGAAATATGATAAAGTGAGCTCATTAAGTGAAAGAACTTGGCAAAGAAACTCCCCCTCAAAACAATCCCATTGGATGAACAATTCCAAGTTCTCCCCGAATAAAAGCAAAACGAGAAGAAGACAAAGGTTTTGTGAAAATGTCTGCCAATTGATGTTCAGTATCCACATGATGAAGCACAATGTTGCCTTTTTCAACATGATCTCTAAGAAAGTGAAATCTGATGTCAATGTGTTTTGTTCTAGAATGTTGCACGGGGTTCTTAGCAATGCAAATTGCACTAGTGTTATCACACAAAAGAGGAACACTATCCAAATTAACCCCATAATCTTTAATTGTAGCTACTATCCAAAGAATTTGAGAACAACAACTAGCAGCAGCCACATATTCAGATTCAGCAGCTTGATTGTGCAATGTAAGATTGTTTTCTAGATGACCATGCAATGAGAGAATTTCCCAAGAAGTGACATGAATCAGAAGTGCTCTTCCTATCAATTCTACATCCTCCAAAATCAGCATCAGAAAAAGATCTCAAACTAATGCATGAGGAAGCAGAAAGCCAAATGCCAAAATCTTGAGTTCCATGAAGATACCTGAAAATCCTTTTGACAGCTTGTCGATGTGAAGCACGTGGGGAAGCTTGAAAACGAGCACACAAGCATACAGCAAATTGTATATCCGGCCTTGATGCAGTGAGGTACAAAAGTGAACCTATCATGCTTCTATATTCCTTTTGATCAACCTGCTCACCATCTTCATCAGGGTCAAGTGCGCAAGTGCTCTCCATGGGTGTCATGATCGGCTTGCTGTTTTCCATTCCAAAGCGATGTAGCAAGTCTTTCGTGTATTTGCTTTGATGTACAAAAGTACCATCCTTCGTTTGCTTGATTTGAAATCCCAAAAAGTATGTCAACTCACCCATCATACTCATCTCAAACTCCTTCCTCATTGTTTCTGAAAACTTAGACACTAAAACATGAGATGAACCACCAAAGATAATATCATCAACATAAATCTGAACGAATAATTGATCATTGCCTTGCTTGAGTAAAAAGAGAGTTTTGTCAACCTTTCCCATTAAAAAGCCTTTTTCAAGTAAAAAGGTTTTTAGCCTATCATACCATGCTCTAGGTGCTTGTTTCAAACCATAAAAAGCTTTTGATAGTTTGAACACATGATTTGGAAACTTTGGATTTTCAAAACCAGGTGGTTGCTTGACATAAACCTCCTCATTTATGTAGCCATTAAGAAAAGCACTTTTCACATCCATTTGATACAATTTGAAACCTTTGGATGCAGCAAAAGCTAAAAGGATTCTAATGGCTTCAATTCTAGCAACAGGAGCAAAGGTTTCATCAAAATCTAAGCCTTCAATTTGAGTGTAACCTTGAGCAACCAATCTAGCCTTGTTTCTAACAACAACACCATCCTCACTTTGTTTATTTTTGAAAACCCATCTAGTTCCAATAACATTAAAATCTGGAGGAGGTGAGACAAGTTTCCAAACTTTATTTCGTTCAAAATTCTCTATTTCTTCATGCATGGCATTGATCCAAGATTCGTCGGATAATGCATGAGATATATCTTTGGGTTCAAAAGAAGCAACTAAAGCGGAATGAGCATGAGTGTCAGAATGAATAAACCTGGATCGAGTGACTCTCTCATTTAGGTCTCCAATCATTTGTTCAGATGGATGCATTTTTTGAATGTACAAGGGAGCATTGGCTTTTGAGACTTCTCCTTCTCCTTCTTCATTTTCAGCATGTACAGATGATGTTGTAGCTTGAGGATGGTTAGTCAGAGGTGATGTAGTAGTAGGTGCCAAAGGTGCTACATCTTGTTGTGCATTAGGAAGAGTCAAGACCTCATCTTCAACATCATCATCATCTTCAAAAATTTTCTCCCCCTGAATGTATGCGCCTGTACCTGCATCACTTGGACTAGTGCCATTTGCCTCCAAAGGATTGAACTCGAGATGGTCCAACTGTATCAAGATGTAGAAGCTGTCCTGGAGCGTTTGTCATCACCATGGTAAGAGGTGGATGTGAACCTGCAATCATCTTACCATGTCTACAAGAAGAACATACTAGATTGCTATCACCCTTAAGCTTAGGCAGGCCACGTATAAGATCTAAACCACTTACACGAGTAAGATGATCAAAACCAACATGACCAAGTCTACGATGCCAAAAGAATAAATCTTTAGAAACATTGGCGATTAGACACCTATGCTTAGAAGAAGGTGATGCATCAAAATCAGCTTTAAAGACTCTTCCAAAACGAGAAATTTTGAACACAAGATCACCTGAAGCATCTAGCACTTTGCATTCAATTTTCTTAAAGCTTATCTCAAGATCTTCATCAAGCATTTGTGAGACAGAAAGCAAGTTATATTTCAAATTTTCAACAAGAGCCACATCTTTGAACATAAACTTGTCACTTACCTTTATTGTACCTTTTGCCACAACAGAAGAGGAAGAAGCATCTCCAAAAGTAACACTTTCAAAGACGAGATGCACGAGTGAGGGAGGAGAACCAATTCTTATTACCGGACATGTGGCGTGAGCATCCGGAATCCACTAGCCATATGTTCTCCTTCCTCGCGCGAGAAGCCTACATAGCAACAAAACATGTCGAGGTCTCGATCTTGGGTTAGGAATGAGTTTTTGGGAATCGATCTTGAGACACCACGGCCTGTGATAGGCACAACACGATAATTTTTATGCACAAAATCAGATTTGCCTTTTCCCATGTTTGTAGGAACAGAAGGTGTTTTCATCACTCTAGGCGCATAAAAATGTGCTTTGCTGAAATTTGACCTAGCCTTAGTTCTTTCCTTCTTTTCTTTGTTTGGCTAGTCTAAAGCAAAAATCTATTAAGTGTCCATCTCTACCACAATGAGTGCAAGTGTACTTGACATGATGTTTAGCTTTAACAGTAAAAGCACATTTTGCATTCATCATAGTAGAAGATAAAAACCAAAGTGATTGAAAAGCAATTTTCTTAGGCTCATTAGATAACTCAATTTTGCAAGGAGCCTGAACAACGGTCACGAGGTTTGGTTTCATATGTGGCATAAGGATCAAAACCTAAACCTCTCTTGTTTGTGCTAACCTTAGATTGATCCAAAATCATGTTCAACTTCTTCTTGCCATTAGTGAAACGTTCCAAAGAATTTTGCAAGTAATCAACTTTCTTAGCAAGAGTTAAACAATTATTGCGAGGAACATCTACTTTTCCTTTTGCTTGCGACAAGTTGAGCATGAGAGAATTTCATGTGAAAGCAAATTATCGATTAATTGAGAAACCCTAGCATTTGCATCTTTCAATTTTAATTCAAGAATTGAGCATTTAGAACAAGAAGTTGAACTATGCAAATCATCGATTGGAACAGCTAGCATGTACAACATGTTTCTCATTTTTCTCATTTAGATGCAACAAAAGAGCATGTTCTTTCCTAAGCAAGGTGAGCTCATTGTAAATTAAGTCACATGATTTGCAAGTATCATCACTAGGAATCAAAGTCTTAAGTCTAGCAATTTCAGCATTCAATGATTCAATAATGAAATCATGTTTCTTAATTTTCTTATCACGTTTGTCAAGCAATTTTCCAAGACGAGCAACAGCAATAGCTAATTCATCATAAGAGGGATCTACCTCTTTGAAGTCATTGTCGTGATCGTCCTCGGTGAGGCTATCCTTGCTGCTTGCCATGAGACATAGTCCTATCAAATCATGCTTGCTTGGAGTTGCATCATCTTCGCTGCTCTCCGAGTCCACATCGCTCAAATTGACTTGTTCAAGAGCGGAAAGAACTCAGTGAACCACCTTGCGGTTGATGAAGCTCTTCTTCTTCCTATCATTTGACGAGAACCTTTTCTTCTCATTCCTTCATCGTTGTCCTTCTCCTCCTTTGATGTTTTTCCTGCAAGCTTAGGACAATTTGTGCGAATATGGTTGAGGTCACCACACTCATAGCATATTGGAGGACCACCTCTCTTTCTCATTCTCACATTCTGCAAAGCTTTGTTAAAGCGAGAAGAGAGTAGTGCCGATCTTCTTCAGAAACTCTTTAAGTTGCTCATCTGTTAAAGAAGACATGGAAGACAAGGCAAAGCTAGAAGAAGAATTTGCATTTGACATGTTAGGGTTAGAGATCAAAGCAATTGATTTAATGTTACCCTTCTGGCAAGAACATCCAACTCATGAGTTTTCAACTTAGAGTAAAGAACATCTAATGTGAGTGTGCTCATGGTAGTAGATTCTTGTATAGATGTTACTTTCATCTCCCACACCGACATGTCCAAAGCACTAAACAATTGTCGAGCATTTTCAGCATCGGTGTAGCTAACTCCAACAAAGACGTAGATTGCTAAGAATTTTATTGAAAGCGTGCAAAGAAGTCATCTGATTCACTAGGTTTCATCTCAAAACGCATGTATTCTTTTTGTAAATATCTTGGCGAACCTCTTTGTGATGTTAGAACCCTCATGGTAATCACAAAGAGATTTCCATACCTCATATGCGGATCGAAGATGAACCACACGACCAAAGTCGCTGCGTCCCAAGCCTTGGATGATCAAGTTCTTGCGCCTTGCTATTTGCTTCAACATGTGTGCGATTGGTGTCGTTGGCGTTGTCGTTTGCGAGGGACTTCATATGGCTTGTAGACCTTCTCCCAAATTGTGAAGCCCTGTGCTTGGATGAACGCCTCCATCTTGGCCTTCCAAAACTGAAAATCAACACCATCGAACACACATGGTTTTGTCGAATAACGATCCATTGATCTAATCACCGGTTAAGATAGATTAGAGAAACCTTGCTCTGATACCACTTGTAGGATCGAAGTACGAATATAGCAATCAGAGGGGGGGTGAATGATTGTGCGGAAGCTAAAACCAAATTCTTGACCTATTAAAAGTTCACCCCAAAACAGAACCAAATAATTGCCTCGATTTCGACAAAAACAGAATGATAGAGGTTTGGTAAAACGAGAATTCCCGGAGATCCAACCGTCTAAACGATCTGAAATTTGGACACAAGAAACTAGATTCCAATACGAATCGAACCCAAAAAGAATCAGCTCGATCGGACTTATGGATCAAAAGTTATAAGCTTCGCAAGCTTGCTGATCCAGAACTTGACGAGAATCAATCTAATCTAAACTTCAAGATTAAACAAGAACGACAAAAGATTGATCAACTAGACTTTGAGAAACACTAGATCAATACCCTAGAGAGGTTTTTGATGGATCAAATCAAGATAAAACTTGAAGAACAAAAACCAATCTAGAACTAGAACAAGCATGCAAACAAGAACCAAAGCAGAGAAAATCTTGTAGCGACGTGGTTCTTGTAGCACGCAAAAATCTTGGAAGAATTGATCTTTATTTCTTGTCTAAAATACTCTCATCAAAAGAGTACAAACCCTAAAACCAAGCTCAAGGCTTGATGCGCTCAGCTACGCTTGGTGCCTTTCAACGAGAGACCCCCACCTATTTAAAGCACCAACCCACAAGGAGTTACGAATACGATTCCTATTCCCTAGAAGGAATCCGTATCCAACACAACTCTACTTGGCCCAACCAGGCCGAGTACAACTCTTACTGCAGCGTATGGTAACCCTTCCATACTCACGTGACTAACACTTTGCACGCCGTATGGCCACCTGCCATACTCACGTGACTAACACTTTGCACGCGAATGACCTCCTGCCATTCTCACGTGACTAACCATTCTTCATGTGCACCATTCTCTTAGCCCGAGCGTCCGCATGACATCCTTGACCACCAAGACCTCAGTTCCTCCTGAACCTAGTCCCGAACCTCAGTTCCTCCATGAACCTAGTTCCGGTCCCGTCATCGACCACATTCGTCTTCGAGCAATACCTGCACATAAACAAACCACAAAACAATTCCGAGCACAAGTCCACGACTTGACTCAATGTCAATCCATGCAACTACTCACATGAGTATTGCATAAAGTCCATTTCAAAAGAAGCATCATGAAATCATCACAAATTTCAAATTCACATTCAAAATTCAAATCCAAATCGCTCAAAACCCTAATTGAGCTTAAAACGATTCACAACGGACAAACAAAGTTGGTCCGTTGTATAGAAAAGTTTCTGTTCCAAGAAGCCAACCAAACGCGGAAAAACACGTTCACAACGGACAAACAAAGTTGGTCCGTTGTACATGCAAAATGGCTTGGTCATGAGCTCAAAACAAGTTCTAGCGGACCCCGAAGCTTGTCCGGCGCAAACGTGCCACGATCGGTTTCACAAAAGTAAAACCCTAGAAAAAGTCCATTCACGACGGACAAAAAGAATTAGTCCGTTGTACATGTGAAAATCTTGGTTCCAAGAAATTATCCAAACCGAAAAAGCTTGTTCACAACGGACCAAGAAAAACTGTCCGTTGTACATGTGAAAATGACTTTGGTCATGGGCTCAAAAACATGTTCACAACAGACCCAAAAACACTGTCCGTCGCAGATGGGAAACTTACTGTTTCTTGAGAACTTTGTCCGGCGCTAATGCGTAACTTACTGTTTCTTGTCAAATTGTCAAACACATGCACAAGCACATTTTGCAAATCCAATTCTAAGTTAATTTTTCAGTTCAAAGCCAATTTTTCAGCACATGATTTCACAACTCTTTTTCCCCTTCCAGCACTGTCGTCGATACCTTCTCGAGCGCCATTCTGGCCACCTCTTGTGCAGTCGCTTCCAACCTTTGGTTCATAGTCTGCTGCTCTCGTGCTTGATTTTCCGCCACTTTCACCGACAACTCCATCTGCGCTGCCATCTGACGCTGGGACGTCTCCATGGCCTCCATCCGTTGAAACAGCAGATTGAATTTCTCTTCCATCCGATTCCACATCTCGTCGGCATGATCGCTAGCCGCACCCATCGCCTCGAGGACGAATAGGGTTTGAGGGGAAGGCTTTGGAGGTGCCGTCGCGATCGATCACCAAGCCGAGCCAACCGGATTCAGGGATTTCACAGGAATCACAGGATCAATCAGCGATTGATGCCAGGTTTCCCAACCCTCTTCCGTGCGTTCTACAGCTCAAGGCCGAGTATCAACCCGATCGTGGACAGCTCTGATACCAGATGTGATATCCCCTAGCCTACGCAGACGCGAGGGCGTGAGATCGGACTATCGCTAAGCCTCAAGACAGGGGATCTGAGTAATGTTTCTTGGGGAAGAAGAAGAGAACGAGAGAGAGAACAGAGAAAACAGAGAGATGGGAAGATATCAATTCATTTCATCCATATCGTTTCCCCGTACAAGCCTGTCCACCTTTAAACCAACTCTCCTTACATGTCATAGATGGGTCCCACTATCTTTGTAACTAATCACACTTACTTTAACCTCAACTAATGAAAACGCTATTCAAAATCACACTATTGCCGATTTCTTCAGACTTGACGCTAGTTCCAACTTAAGCATTCGCTCTGAGCTCCTCAACCCTGACACTCGTCTTTTGCAATGTTGCCGTAGTCTCTATGAAAAACTAGCTGAATTTCTCATGTAATTACGTGGCTAGCTAGATGCTATAATGCGTATGTTTATATCGAAACATAGAGTTATACTTGTTATACAACTATTATGCTCATGTTGGAAATTTAATTGTATCCCCTGTACAGTTGTAAAAAATTTATAATTATATCTAATGGATCTACACTGTTATAATCTAGACTCACCATAATCGATGGTGTATATCATTTTTGAGAGGTGCTTCTATGCTCTTCTTTTTAAAAGTTGCACAACTATTAAAGCATGAATGAAGGGTAGATGAGGATTACTTACCTCTTCGTTTGCTTCAAGATTTGTGCAACTTATATTAGGAGAGAAAGCACAGAAGCACCTCTCATCATTTTTTCATCGATTAACGTGATAATTTCTAGCTGTTGTAAGGGAATGTGGTAGCTTTTCTCTTTATTTTAATAATATAATAGATAGATAGATAGATAGATAACCTCATCAATAGCTGGGCCCAAACTTGTATATTCTTGCACTGGAAAATATCAAACTGCTCACTTTCAGTTTCAGACGTGTAATAGTTCTAACTTCTGAGTTTTCTTTGACCGGTTCTAACCAGGTTGTCGAGGTTATAGGAACTGCTCCATCGTCAGCTTCTTATTCAACTAGTAGATTGGCCGGCATAGTATGATACAGTTCAGCATACGTTTTTTTTTTTCGAATCCCAAATGTTGAATTTCCTATTAAATAAACAAACGAGAATACATTTGAGATATTTCATTTCAAGTTTATTTTGAGATCCCTCGCCACCCACATGAATTATGGATTGAGAAGTACGTCTTATTATTTTAAAATTAGTATATCTTAAGACAATTATATATCAAATCTAAGCCTTTAAAATTAGGATCCAAGTATAGGAGCCAAACACGCACAATTGTGCTGACTCCTCTACCTAATCTAGTGTGTCTACAAAAGGATGCGTCAACACATGTGTACTGTTCACGTTGCCAGCTCTAAGTCTGTAACCCTCGCTAGCTACAGGTCTCGTTATAAAGCATCTTGTCATTGGCATTTTCATGCTGTGTAGTTCTTGCAAGTTGCAAATCTTCGGTGAGTTACTGTCGGACAACCGCATGCTCGCTTACTTCGCCGCAGGACTGCATGCATGGTAACACTTCATGATCCACTGCACTTTTTTTTTCTATCAACCAATGCTTCTTGCTTTGACATCATCATATGTAGATCAGTTGTAGGATCGATATATACTAGCTAGTATAGCAATTAGAGGGGGGTGAATGATTGCGCGGAAGGTAAAATTAATTTTTTGATCTACTAAAAATTCACCCTAATTCGGAATCAAATAATTGCTTCGTATTCAACAAAAACAGATTGACAGACGTTCGGTAAAATGCTAATTCCTGGAGATCCAGCCGTCGGATTGATCTGAAATTTAAACACAAAAAACTATATTCCAATACTAATCTAACAAAAAAAATAATCAGCTCGATCGAACTTACATATCAAAAGTTATGAACTCCGCAATCTTGCTGTGATAGATTGTACTGAGAATAGATCTAACCTTAATTCCCGAAAATCTAGCCGTCGGATTGATGTGAAATTTAAACTGTATAAACTAAATTCAATTTAGAAACTAACCCAATAAAAATGAACCCAATCAGATCTACGGATCAAAAGTTATAAGCTTCAAAAGTTGACTATCAATAATGACGAGAATTGATTAAACCCTAATTTCGTGATTAAACAAAATCTACAAAAGATTAACCAACAAAACTTTAAGGAACACTAAATTAATGCTCTAGAAAAGTTTGGAATAGATCAAATCAAAATGATCATAGTGAAAAACGGATCAATCTAAAATCAAAAAACAAGCGACAAATCAAGATCAGGAAAAGCGACGAAAAAACAAGCTCCGACTTACTGTTCACAAGTGGCACTGTAGCAACGCGATTCACTGTAGCACGCCTTCCTCTGTTCCGTTGTGTGCAGTAACGATCCGAAGCTCCCTTTTTTCCCTTTGCTTTGCACTACGCCGGAGACCCCTTTTCCTGTGCCGTCAGCTGAGTTTTTCTTTCTTGCGCGTCCTGTATTCGCTCACGTCTGTTGCTTTTTGTTTGTGTGGCCGGCTGAAGAAATTAATATTTATTTCAATTTATCTAGTTTGATTATAGTACTCCAAACAAAAGAGTACAAACTCTAATCCTTGCCACACACATAAACAGGAGACAATCCATCATATTTATAAGAAGTAAAACCCAAAGGAATTCGTATGCATGTCCACTTGACCTAATATGGTCCAATACATGCAAGCTACTCCAAACGATTACAACTGCACGTGTACGGCCCGCCTGCCGCACTCACGTGACTAACTAGACTTCACGTGCACCGTTTTCTAGCCCGAACGTTCCGCATGATATCCTCGACCACTAGGATCTCGATTCTTCCCTGAACCTAGTCCCGAACCTCAGTTCCTCCAAAAACCTAGTTCCGATCCCGTCATCGACCACGTTCGCCCTCGAGCAACACCTGCACATGAACAATCCACAAAATAATATTCCGAGCACAAGTCCATGACTTGACTCAAGATCAATCTATGCAACCACTCACACAAGTACATTGCATCAAACGAAACAACTACCATGCTATCACAAACATATCAAATAATTATCTGAAACATCATATTTTGCAAATTCAATTCTAAGTCAATTTTTCAGCACATAATTTTACATCGGTGGAAGTGTCTGCATTTTAATTGTTTTTTTTGACAGTTTAGCACCAAGTTGATTCTGTTTCTTCATTTTAGTTAGGTTTTGTGTCAGCTTTATTCAGAGATAGTTCTACATTATCATCATTGCCATAACCTTTTCCGTACTCCTGGGAGTACGTACTTCCACCTCCAGTATACCACTTAAACGAATGTGTTATACTCCTTTATCACTTTTAGTATACTTCAATAATAATTCTAAGATACTACAATACGACATTGTTGAAAAAATTTATCAGAGCACTTTATTTTTTTTGCTATATACCCTTTTTCATATGTAAAAAGAGTATATAAACAAATTTTGCTACAAAGGACGAACTTTGATGAAATTTTTTGTGGAACTCACTTTGGAGTATCTTATAATCAATATTAAAGTATACACAAAATGATAAAGAGGTATAACAAGATCATTTAAGCGGTATACTAAGAGTGGGAGTACGTACTCCCAGCTAGACGTCTTTGGTACCCAGAATAATTTAAGACAGTAGTACAAATGTACAGCTACAAAAAAAAATGGTTTGACGGTGCAGAGAGAATATTAACTCTATTACGAGGGGAGGGATTGCCAGCGTTTCAGACAGTCCAGCGTTTTAGACGGTCCACGTAGATCTTTTTGCGTTTGGGCCCACGAGAAACAGCCCAATGCGGCCAGGCTCCGGATTGCATTGTCGGTGCGTGTGTGCCTTCGAGGGATCTGTGCTTCTCTTCTTGCCTGTCGATTCCATCGGTTCGGTGTGATGGCCTCATTCGGTGCGGCCGGGCTTTGCCGTGCACTCCGCCCCTCGGGCGTCGCTCGTTGATTCCGTCGGTTCGGTGTGATGGCCTCATTCGGTGCAGCCGGGCTTTGCCGTGTGCTCCGCCCCTCGGGCATTGCCCGGCGATGGTACGGTCGCCTCCTGATTGGTCCGGCCTGGTCGGCCGCTGCGGCTCCGGCTTTAAATAGGTTCGCCCCACTGTTTGCTTTGGTCGGTGTTGTCTCGTGTTGTTCGCTTCCGTTTCTCCACCCGTAGTATGTCTCCCTGGCTCTTGTTTCTCGTTGCTTTCTCTAGATTTGTGCCTCCTGATTGTACCGATGTTCGCCGTGTGTTTATTGTTCCTCTTTCTTGATTGTCTCTTGTCGGATTGCCTTGGTCCTCTATGGTTCTCCTGTGCTTAGCGTT
Source organism: Rhipidocladum racemiflorum (assembly GCA_036346355.1). Lineage (NCBI taxonomy): Eukaryota > Viridiplantae > Streptophyta > Magnoliopsida > Poales > Poaceae > Rhipidocladum > Rhipidocladum racemiflorum. Next base: position 54,497,501 of record CM070572.1, on the reverse strand, counting down.
TTCCCTGATTAGGGTTTTCCTTTTCCTGATTAGGGGTTTCTTTTTGTTGGATCATTCTTTGATGTTGGGTTTGTTTTGATTGCCTTTCATCCCCGCTTTTCGAGTTGCTGGATTGTTCTCTGGTGTTGGATTTGTTTCGGGTTTGTCCAGTGCTTTTTCGTTTTGCCGTCGTTTCCCCCGAATTTCTCTGCGCTTTGTCCCTAAATCCGTCTTCTTTTCCCATGCCTTTCGGTAGGCCGGTTTCGGTAAGTCCATCTCTCGCACGTTGTGTTTCCCTTTCCGATGCAGGCTCGTGCTATTACTTGTGCCGGTATCGATCGTAGCTTCGGGCATCGTGTTTGTCGGAGAACCGTCTTTGCCTTCTGCTGTTAAAAGGTGATGTTCTTACGTCTTGATGGTTGTGTTAGTGTATTTTGTGTGTGCTTTTTCACGATTTTTTTGTATAGTGATATCGACCGTGCCATCCCTTTCACGATATCAGTTCTTTCCATTTTGGATGTAGGTTTGGCCTGTCCCTTTTGCTGGTTCCGATTGCGGCTTCGGAAGATCGCCTTTGTCTTCTACTGTCAAGAGGTCATGTTGTTTTCCCTCGGTGTTTTTCCCAGATTTCTGTCCGTTTCGTTTTGCGATGCGCCTTCTGTTTTTCGCATCTTTCGGCTGGACGGTTTCGGTTAGTCCATTCCTCTTACACTGCGTTTTCCTTTCGATGCAGGGTTACAGCGTTACTGCCATCTATGTCGGTATCGACTATGGCTTTGGAGGTCATCTATGTCGTAGGATCGTGCTTGCTTTGTGCTATCAGAAGGTGATGTTCTTTTTGTCTTGATGACTGTGTTGGTGTGTTTTCCAAAAATTTTTTTCTGTATGGCGGTATCAGCCGTGCCATCCCTTTCACGATATCGATTCTTTCCTTTTTGGCTCTAGGTTTGGGTGGTGGTTTTTGCTGTTTGTGGTTACAGCTTCGGAGAATTGTCTTTGTGTTCTACTGTCAAGAGGTAATGTTGCTTCCCCTTAGTGCTTATATTAATATGTTGTGAATTATTTTTCTTAGGTCAGTTGATTATTTGTTCTGTGAACGTTTATCATGATTCCTGTGCGTGGTTGGCTGTTGTTCGGTATGTTTGATATACAAAGCATTGGCTGCGTATTATTTGTTCTGTGAACGTTTATCATGATTCCCGTGTGTGATTGGATGTCATTTGATATGTTTGATATGCAAATCATTTGCTGCGTTAATATGTATATATATGTTTGATGTAGCTAGCTATGTTATTGACCGGTGATAGTTTTATAGTTGTTTATTTTATTAGCCGAAAATCGCTATATTATGCGAAGGCCATGGTTGATTCTCATGTTTCTGAGAGTGCAGTTTGCTTATCGTTTGCGTGGTATATTCACTGATAGTAGAATTATTATTATGGTTGATTCTCATGTTTCTGAGAGCGTAGTTTGCTTATCGTTTGCGTGGTATATTCACTTATAGTAGAATTATTATTTGCCGAGCATGTATCCAGTCGATCGTGTTTTGTGAACCGGGCCTGGTAGGCCTATATGGAGGCTATGGTTACTACACGTGATCCTGAAGGTATAGCTTGGTTATTTATTTGGTTTTTTGTGTGCCGAGCGTTGGCCCAGCCGTTCGTGTTATACCTTTGTGCTCTTACCGTCTATGCGCAGCCTTCGCCCTCTTTTTTCAGTGAGCCTTCTATGTTGCCTATAGCTGTGATGGATGGGTTACGTTTAGTATTTCCCCGCTGATTATCTTTCGTTGATTTATCGGTATATATCTTCGCTGCAGTTTTTTTTTTATCCGATGCTTGTTCGATTTGGCTTGTTCGTGCCAGGCTCATCTGCTTCCCATGTGTATCGTTCGCCTTTGGATAATGAAATCCCTTCGGTTACATCTTTGTCTCGACATCGCCCTGTATTAAGTTAGTTTCGATACTCTCATTGTCTAGATTATATGTTCTGTTCAACTTTATTTTTCTTTCATGTGTTGTGATTTTACCGTTCTTATGTTTAGGGGATCATTTTTGTCCGTATGTGACATCAATTGCTGCTCGTGTGAATCGAGCTAGGCGTCGTTCTATTAATGCTTCTAGACGTCTTTCAAGCCAAGGTCGCTTTTCTGTTCTTGGCCGTGTCTCTACCTGCCGTTTTTTATTGCTATGGAGGTTTTTTTGTTGTGATATCTGTTCGGTAACATTTTTTGCGTATTGAAGCCTTGATTTGTTAATGCATCTTATAGGATTCATTTCATGTGTTCCATCTGCTGCTCCTGTATATTCTTTACCTAAGGAGTATATTGATTCATTGAAAGGTACATGTTTTTTACCTTGATGTTTTAGCCCTTTTGTGTAGTTCCTAGCTACGGTGATTTTGTTTTATCTTCTCATGCCATTGTATTGCATGTCTTTGGTTTGTAGCCGATTATCGAAATCGTTCATATTATGGTGGCCCTGATTATGCTTGCGGGAAATGCTCTGCTATATATTGGTATCAGGAAAGAATAGGTGGTCAAAGCTCTTATACACAGAAGCGCATTATGTATAAAATCTGTTGTGGTAAAGGAAGGGTATGTTTGCCTCCGCATAAACCATTTCCTTCTCCATTACAAGATCTTATATGTTTTGACGGAGGGCCTCGGTCTAATAGTTTCATGCGGTTGATAAGACAGTACAATTCGCTTTCCACGTTTGCCTCTCTAGGAGTCAATATTGATAGGAGCATTAATATTGGAGATGGTCCATATGTTTTTTGTATTAACGGCGTTGTGCATCATCGTATTGGTTCTCTTTTGCCTACCACTGGTCACCGGCCTGAATATGCACAGCTCTATATCTATGACACTTCAAATGAGCTTCAGAATTGCTTAAATCTTTTCCTATCCGACGATGCTAGCACTGAGCAACCTGATCCAAGTGTGTTCAATGAAATCATTGCTATTCTAGATCGCTATAATCCTATTGTTCAGCAATTTCGCCTTGCACGTGATAGGCTGTTATCGCCTGATGCTCCCGAAATTGCTATAAGGCTTATTGGACCGCAAAAAACAGAGGGTGGCCGTTATGACCTCCCTATAACCTCTGAGCTCGCTGGTTTGGTGGTTGATGGTATTTCTGTAGATGCTTGCCGATTTGATGTTATTGTGGAAGCAAAAACAGGAGGCTTTAAACATATTTCGCTGGTTCATCCATCTTTGATGGCCTTACAATATCCTTGACTTTTTCCCTATGGTGATAAAGGATTTCATCTGGACATAAGGTTAAGAAATGTTGATGACCAGCCTTCTGGAGTCCTTGAGGATGTCTCATTGCTAGAATATTATTGTTATGAATGCCATTATCGTAGAGATGAACCGAATCCATTCACTTGTTGCGGCAGGCTTTCTGATCAGCTAATTGTTAATGCCTATTCATGTATTGAATCAAGTCGCTTGTCCTATCATTTTTTCAATCAGGATAAACTTAGATCCGAAACTTATCAAGGTATATCGGACGCCATTGGTCGAGGAAATATTCTAGGCAAAGACATCAGTATCAAAACCATATTACCAGCGAGTTTTATTGGTAGTAAAAGATATATGATCCAGAATTACCATGATTCTATGGCGCTTTGTCGAACCTATGGACCACCGCAGTTGTTCACTACTTTTACATGCAATGCTAAATGGCCAGAGATAATAAAGGCAATCCGCTTTGAACCAGGACAAAAACCGCATGATAGATCTGATATGATCACTCGTGTTTACAAAATGAAATTTGATGAATTCATCACTGATACCAAAGACGGAACGATGTTTGGTCCAGTGCGTGCAGGTCTGTATATCTAACTCTACATCTATCCAATCTTTACTATTCATACATTTGGCCTTTCCCTTATTCTAGGTCCTGTTTTTTGCTCTACAGTTGTATACACAATAGAATTCCAAAAGAGGGGCCTACCACATGCTCATATACTTATATGGCTAGCTATACAGGACAGAGATCCCTGTCCATCTTTTATTGATGATATAATTGCTGCGGAACTGCCAAACATAGCCACTGATCCATTAGATATGCTCTTATTGAAGAATTCATGGTCCATGGACCATGCGGTGATTTAAATCCTAAATGTCCTTGTATGAAAGAAGGGCGGTGTTTGAAGAGATATCCAAAGGCTTTTCATTCTGACACAACTGTTGATCGTGATGGATTTCCTGTTTATAGACGCCGTGATGACGGTAGATTTGTAGTTAAGCATGGGATAAGGCTTGATAATAGATGGGTGGTGCCTCATAATCTCCAATCATTAAAGAAATACCAAGCCCATATAAATGTAGAGTGGTGTAACAAGACATACCTTGTGAAATATCTTTTTAAATATATCACAAAGGGTCATGATTGCGCCACAATGACTTTACATGCGGCTACCAATGCATCTGTCGTTGGCCCATATGCTAGAAATACAAGCACCAGCAATGTTCCAGAGAGGGTTAACACTGAGGACATTCATAATGAGGCCCCTATAAATGACCATAATGTTCTTCATAGCAAAGAACAGGGCCTGGATGAGATTTCTGAGTACATTAAATCACGATACCTATCCTCATGTGAATCATATTGGAAAATATTTTCTTTTGATATTCATGGTAGGATGCCAGTTGTTGAACGTTTATTTGTACATATGCCTGGTATGCAAATAGTTACATATCATGAGGAGTCCGATCTACATGATATCGTCGGTGATCCTAATTCAGCCACCACAATGTTGACTGAATGGTTTGTTACTAACCAAAGATCGCCATCAGCTAGGAAATTAACATATTGTGAGTTCCTGATAAAATGGACATGGCATGCTGATAGGAAAAAATGGATCGAAAGGAAAAGGGGGACTAAAATTGGTAGATTACGCCATATCCATCCCAGCACCGGCGAAGCTTTTTACTTAAGAATGTTACTAATGGTTGTTTGTGGTGCTAAATCCTATGAAGACGTTCAATCGTATCAAGATATTTTATATCCCAGTTACCGACAGGCATGCCAAGCCCGTGGTTTAATCGATGATGATGGTGAATGGGCAGCAGTTTTTGATGAGGGAATTCAATGGGCAATAGCGTCTCAATTAAGGAACCTATTTATGGCTATCTTAGTCTATTGCGATGTCGGTGATGCCCGTGGTTTATTTGATAGATATTGGCTTTATATGGTTAATGATATTAGCTACGCAATCCGAATGTCTCTTGGAAATTCAACCAACATCGTTCCTGATGTTGTGCTCCGAGACAAATTATTGAGACACCTTGAAAATTTATTCCTCAGTAATGGTTTATCAATATCAGCATATAATCTTCCAATGACGTCTAATGTCTCGGATGATATACTTGGTAACAGATTGCTTCTTGAAGAATTATATTATGATAGAAATGAGCTTTCTATATAGGCTAGTACCATGTACTCCATGCTCAATAGTGATCAACGTAGTATATATGATACTGTTATGTTCAAGATAGTTCATCATGAAAGGTGTATATGTTTCATATCTGGTCATGGGGGCACAGGGAAAACCTTCCTATGGAATACTATCATTACAAAGCTTAGATCTGAGGCACAACTTGTCGTAGCAGTTGCATCATCCGAAGTGTCGGCGTATTCTACACCGGGGTACTCTCCCCGCCCTTAAAAAAGGTATGAAGGGTCCCACGTGGCTGCGTTGCTATTACCGGGAGGCCGTACTGCTCATTCTAGGTTCTGTATCCAGGTTGATATTGATGATAGGAGCATGTGCGGTATACGAAGAGGGACTGTTCTAGGCGAGCTAATAAGGAAATCTTCTTTGATTCTATGGGACAAAGCTCCTATGACACATCGTCTATGCTTCGAAGCTCTAGACCGTAGTCTACGTGATATACTCTCTCTTGATGACCCACATAATATCACTCTCTCTTGATGACCCACATAACAGTGAAACCATTTGGTGGGAAACCCATTCTGCTAGGCGGTGATTTCAGACAAGTTCTACCCGTTATTGAAGGTGGCACACGAGCAGATATAATAGCGGCTTCTCTTGTTAAGTCTCCGCTTTGGAAATTCGTAGATGTCATGCATTTAACGTTAAACATGCGTTTGATGAATCCCACTTTATCTTCAGAAGAAAAACGCAAGATGGAAGAATTTGCTCGTTGGGTACTTGATATAGGAGAAGGTTGTATACCAACCCATAGTCAACCAGGAAGTTTAGACCGATCATGGATTCATATTCTAGAAAAATATCTATTAAAACTGGAAGGGGATAAAGTGACATCAATAAGCAATGCTGTATATGACAACTTTTCTGAACATTATAATGATCCTGTTTGCCTAGCTCAACGTGCTATTATATGTCCAATCAATACAGTTGTTGATGAGTTGAATAATAGTATGCTTGCTACAGTGCCTGGAGATGTAAAAGATTATTTGAGCTATGATACAATCGCCAATACAATTGAGCAACCTGCAGATATTGATATTTTGTATCCACCGGAATTTCTCCATTCAATCGTAATAAACAATTTTACCCAACACAGGTTATCTCTAAAAATTGGCGTTCCGGTTGTGTTGCTTAGAAATATTAATCAAGCTCTTGGCCTATGTAATGGAACACGCCTTATAATAACTAGGCTCGGTGATCGTGTTCTAGAAGGTAGAATTATGACTGGAACACATATTGGTGAATCGATATGTATACCGCGTGTGATCCTAAATGGAACAAGCCCAAAGTGGCCCTTTACTCTGCAGCGAAGGCAGTTTCCAATTTGGCTCTGTTACGCAATGACGATCAACAAATGCCAAGGCCAAACTTTGAGCAGAGTAGGAGTCTATCCCAGAAACCCGGTTTTCACACATGGCCAATTTTATGTTGCTGTTTCAAGGGTTACATCACAGGAAGGATTGATCATACTAATAGAAAATGAAGACGGCACGATTGGGTCAACAACAAGGAATGTAGTCTACCATGAGATACTTCCTTTTCTTTAGTTAATGTTGCCTTTCCTTGTTTTTCAAATGCTCAGGAGTGCTCTTTTAGTACTATGCCTACGCTTTTGTGGTTGCATCCATGTTTCAACCTATGTAATTGTTGCATATCGATAAATATAATATATCTTTGTTCTGTCATCCTCCTTTCATTGTGGCTCGAATTAGCTTTTTGATTGTTTCCAGTGTGGATCTGCTCGTTCCCTTATTCTGTATATGCTTATTTTAGATATATAACCATTAAAGCAATTGCTCATTTTCTATACTTCCATCTGCTATGTTCAATTCGTGTTCAATTAAGAGTTTTTTTTAGTGTTGTACCTACGCTTTTGCACTTACTTCCATGTTTCAAGCTGTGTAATTATTATATATCAATAAATATAGCTTATCTTTGTTCTGTCATCATCATTCGATTGTCACTAGGCTTAACTTTTTTATAGTTTCCAGTATGTTCCTCCTTGCACCCTTATTAAGTATATGTTTGTTTTAGATACATAATCATTAAAGCGATTGCTCATACCCTATATTTCCATTTGCTATGCTCAGCTCGTGTTCGACCTTGCCCTTCCTAAATACATATTTTTTCCTTTTACACTAGCTGATTCTTGCAGCTATTTATTCTAGAATAAGGGTGTTTCAGATAATAGATTTACTTTCACTAAATATTTAGCCTATTATATTCTTCCATGCAAATGGACTACACTCCACTAAAAGATATAACTCAGCAATATATCTTTGTTCTGTCATCCTCCTTACATTGTGGCTCAAATTAGGTTTTTCGTTGTTTCCAGTGTGTTCCTGCTTGTTCCCTTATTCAGTGTATGTTTATTTTAGATATATAACCATTAGAATGATTGTTCATATCCTATACTTCCATATGTTATCCTCAACTCGTGTTCGATCAAGAGTTTCCTTTTAGTGCTATGCCTACGTTTTTGTGATTGCTTCTATGTTTCAACCTGTGTGATTGTTATATATCAATAAATATAATTTATCCTTGTTCTGTCATCATTCCCCCATTGTGGCTCAAATTAACTTTTTGGTTCTTTCCAGTGTATTCCTCCTTGTTCCCTTATTCAGTATATGTTTGTTTTAGATATATGACCGTTAAAGTAATTGTTCATACCCTACAGTTCCATCTGCTATGCTCAATTCATGTTCAATCTTGCCCTTCCTAAATACAATTTTTTTCCCTTTACATTAGCTGGTTCTAGCAGTTATTTATTCTAGAATAAGGTTGTTTCAGATGGCAGCTTTGCTTTCACTGAATATTTAACCTATTATACTCTTCTGTGCAGATGGACTACACTCCACTAAACGATATAACTCAGCAATCCCATCGATGGCGTGTTCGTGTCGGGATCACACGTTTTTCTGAATATATTGATGAAAATAAACCTGAGAAAGTGCTACGTTTTGATTTGATTTTTCTTGATGAACAGGTTTGGACATTATTACCTTTCTCTTCGTTCGTTGTCCTTAACAAATATCTTACGCTACATTTATGATATTATGGTTTCTTTTAAAGTCTACTATGATGGATGCCCAAGTTCCTGAACGTTACTTGCCGTTGTTCACCCCCTTGCTGAAAGAAAATTCGATATACTACATAGAGTACTTTGAAGTGGTTGATGCACGAACAAGCTATCGTCCTGTTAACAATGCAATCATGGCTAGATTTACTGCTCACACCAAGATTAAAGAGGTGTCCCTCATTCCACAAGGATTCCCTTTATATGCATGTGATCCTGTTTCTTTTGAGGTGCTCAGAGCCAGAATTAATGACAGGCTGCTTTTATCTGGTACTCTTGGTTATCACATTCGAAACAAATGTCCTTTATTATGTTGTGATATGTGCCTCACTTATTGCTATTATAACACAGATACTTTAGGACTCATCACGGCGATCTCACATATAAAGACTGTCACTATCAAAGGTATTCCCAAACCAATTCGAAACATTCAGATAACAAACGGCAGGTATGATCACAGTAGCATATGTTCTTTGTGCTATTTAGCAACATACCTATAACTTCCAGACTTTCAATATAAATTGTTTCCTATTATCTTCACCGTTATGTATTCATATGCTAATACAATTTCTGCCTAAAAGGGAAAACGCGGAAATCACCCTGTGGGGCCCCCATGCAATCCAGTTTGATGCTGACGCTATCCAAAAACAGTTGCAACAAGAACCAGTTATCCTCCTGTTGCTCGGCGTGATCACAAAACTATACAATGGTAAATCCTCATCCTTTACCACTGCTTCTCAGATTGCTCTATGCAATTATATGCAACCGCAATGCCTATTTGTTCATATATGTTTAAAGGATGCCTTTCATAATAAACTAATCATTCCTATTTAATAGGTCAACTCTCCCTCCAAGGAACCACTGTCTGCAAGTGGTATACAAATGCTCCACTTGCAGAAGTGGTCAATTTACAAAATAGGTATACTATCAAAACAGTTGCTAAATCTATTACCTATACATACAAATATCTTCCATTACGCTATGCTATCCCATTTCATTGCTTCGGTCTGATCTATTAAGCATTTTTTGGTTCGTTATAACATTCTGTTATAATGCCTGCTCTGCTTATTTATGCTACCCACGATCCAGTTCTTATATGATTCTTCACCCTACTTACTTTTAGCTTTTCCTGTCAACAACATAACCTTACAGGTATACCATATGGAATTAAATGGAGTGGGCAACCAGTGCCTCAAGAAAAACCTATACCAACTACAATTCAGCAGATATCTAATCTTAACCCACATGATGTTTTGGTAAATTTGCTTTCCCAGTTTCTTTTAAAAAATAAGTCTGACACTCTAAAAATTTCCTTTATGTATTGCCAAATCTGTATTTATGACTCTAGGGAAATAGTTATACCATACACATCGCTGTCAAAGAACTTGTTCCAGCCCAACCGTGGTGGTACCTAGCATGTACTATATGCAAAAGGGCGGTCAATTCCGAAGGCAATTCCTACAGATGCTTGAACAACAACTGCTGATCCACGGTACTTTCTAATGTTGTATTACCTTGTTGTGGTGCATCATCATCATATATCCTTACTTATCAAGCCTATTTCTTATGTCAGATATCGCGTTACTATCCACGGCATCGACCCAGAAAACATAGATAAACCAGATGCAGAAATAGCGGAATTTATCTTTTTTTGCAGAAACAGCAGAACAATTGATTGGGTGTCCAGTGCTTCCTCTTATCACAGCTGCTAAAAGTCTTGAGAACTTCATTCCACCTCAGATAACAACGCTCTACGGAAGGCAATATAACTTAAAAATATCTGTCACACGTAGAGCCCTATAACGGGTAAAGGTCACATATCAGGTTGACTCTTTCTCACCATTCTTATCTTCAACGGAATCAGCCTCTGGCAGTAAATACATGAAAGAAAAAACTGATACTACTAGCATTGATGAAAGCCTTATGCTGAGGTCCAGTACGCTTGATCAATCAACGGTAAGGACCTGATAAACATGTTGTTCTTCTATCATTATCAGTATTGGATCACTAGTGATTCTATTGCCTAATTCTTTGCATGAGAAATGCTTGGATGACTATGAACACCGTAAGCAGTCAGCTACCTCTAAGAAAGGTTCACAGCCTGAAAGCCCTATTACTATGGTATCTACTCCATCCACCTCTATTCATGTTATTGCAGGAGTTCCTCAACCTGAAAAGGTACGCTCTTGTTAGCTAGAATAATTCATATAGTCAGGCATATGATATTTAGCAGGTTCCACACACCTTTATGATATTTTGTAATTCCTATACGTTAATTCCTATAGCTACACATGTTTATAACAGCTTCAGGTTTTATCATTGTTAGATTATGTACTTTAGCAGGTTCCACACATACTATACACATTTCTATGCCATCTCACATTTAAACTAGCATTTTCCCCCTACTGTATATATATAAACATGCTAACAGAGGCCTCACATCATATACACTGTTGTCCTCCAAAAATCATCACTGTCACAACAAAAATCATCACTGTCACAACATATTACTAGCTTACACCTTTTAATAGACTTTTATTTATGGATCTACACAATAGGTTTTATGTCAAGGCTCATTTCTGTATCACTTTTATTTATGGATCTACACAATAGGTTTTATGTCAAGGCTCATTTCTGTATCTTACAGCACTTTGCGGCAGACTCTACACCGGATCGGCGTTACGCTGCCGATTACGATATACAGGAGTCCTAAAAGCGTAGACAGGTTATACTTCCATAAACAACCAGTTTTTTTATTTATATTAGGATTGTTTGCAGTACGATATTAACATATTTATCCTTTTATGCCGAATGCTTACAGGAATACCGTCCAGAGAGCTTCGGTTAAAAGAAAACTATTTCTTGACAAAGAAACCAGCTCAGATTAACACAAGGTTCTTATACTGATGACACTGCTCCTATTTCGTTCCGTTTCCCTTTTGTATTTCGCATCGTTTTTCACTATGTTAAACCTGGCTTACAACGATCAACTGAGTGCAAGATCATCCGCTCACACGGAACAAATACCACGGGCCTTATGATGATCAATGCTGTTTTATCTTTCTCTGTCGACATATTGCTTAACTGACGTGTTCCCCGCCCTGGTTATATATATATACATACGTATATGTGTATGTATGTGTGTATGTGTAAGGACCCTGAAATTCCAATTACATCAATCACACTATTAAGAGCTTAATTAAAAGAAATACATGCTAATTAGTGTGTTGATGTAATCAGTAAGCTTAATGGAGTAAATGGCTAGTGCTGTATTGGAGTAAAAGAGAGACATTTCTGCCCTTGCCATTTAGTAGAGCTAAAGGGGTAGAAAGGTAACTTCGCATCAGGTGAAGGGATAAGAGTAAAGTTACAGTTTGGTTTCACCGCTCTCATCATTCACCACTCAGAGCCAGCTCTCCCATCGCTTTCCTAGCCAATCGAGAGAGAGAGAGAGAGAGAGAGAGAGCAAGAATCGAGGGGGGACCGCAGCCGATCGGAGGAGGGGAAGTGTAACACCCCAATTTTTGCTTTTCATGAAATTAGATGTTATTTTACACTCTGGTGAATTTTTGGAATTTTTTGGAATTTATTTGGATTTATTTGGACTTAATTTGAATTTATTCCCTTTTGAAATAATTAAAGAATCCAAAGTTGCAAATAAAATTTTCTTGGAAAATTTTTATTTGAGTCCCAAATGGCCTAAAGTATTTTCCATAATTTTTCTGGAATTTTTCCGAGTATTTTGCTATTTTTCTGGATTTATTTGAAATTTCTACGAATTAATTGATTATTTAATCGCTGGAAAAACCCAGTTGGTTTTACTGTTCATGCGACCGAGCCCGAGTCGGACTCGAGTCCGAGTCCGACCCGAACCCAACCCGCGCCGCGTCCGAGCCGGACCCGGTCCAGCCGAGCCTTAGGATCGCGACCGTTGGATCACGATCCAATGGCTGTGCGCGCGCCACGTCACCGAGCTCGTTTCCCGTGCGGTCCCGATCGCGCCCGTGCGATCCAGGCCGTCGATCGCGCCACGTGGACGGCTCGCGTGCGTCCACGTCACCTCACCGTGTCCGGGACGGACTCCGCCGCCCGTACCGGCTTCGCTGCGATTTCTGCGGGGATCTCGACGTTCGGGCCGGTATTTAATGCCCGAATGCATGCCCGAGGATCGCCTTTGCCATCCGCGCCGTTAGCCCCACCTCCCGCAGCCCTAGCCGCCGCATAGCCGCCGCGATTGCTCGCTGTAGTCGCCTCTCTCTCCGCCACGGTTCTTGCCTCGCCCCGCCGCCGTCCGCCGTTCTCCGTCGCGGCTGACCCCAAATCCGGACTCCTGGCGTTGAGGCGCGTCCGGGAGTACCACTCACCTCGCCGGAGCACGCCCCACGCGCCGTTCGAGTGGTCGCCGTCCTCAGCGCCGGCAGCCGCAGCCCCGCCGTGAAGCCATCGCCGCCTCCGAGCTCGCCCAACCGTCCGATCAAGATCCAGCGGCCAGGATTCATCCACGTCACCACAGGTAAGCCCCACGTGTTATGGTTTTAGATCTAATCTCAGCCGTCGGATCTAGATCCAACGGCTCTTGATCGTGCCATGTGGCCCCTGACCGCACCGTACTAGGATAGGTCTCAGCCGTTAGATCTAGATCGTACGGCTAGCGTTAACCCACATTATAGCGTTAGATTAAATCTTGACCGTTCGATCAAGATCGAATGGTTCGGGTCAGCCGAGTAGTTTTCTATTGCGTTAAGCCAGATCCAATCTGGGCCGTTGATTTTCAAATCAACGGCCGAGATCTAGCCACGTGTACGGGAGCCGAACCGGCGCGTCGCGTGGTGAGACAGGTCACCGAGGCGGGCCCGCCTGTCAGTGACACCGGTCCGGTGGATCAGGGCCACCGTGGACCGATCTTGGCGTAGACGCGTTCGTGAAGCCGGGACACGTGGCGGCGACCGGAGTGGTGCTGCGTCGCCGATGACGTCATCGCGTCGTCGGTGGTTCGGCCGGCGGCGTCAGCAAGTCCACGTGGACCAATCCGGTGCTGACACGTGTCACTGCTGACGCAATAAATCATTTTCCGAAAAAGAAATAATTTATTTAATTCGATTTAATGAATTCAAATATGATTTCAAACTTCAAATGCTTATAACTTTTACAATTTAACTCCGATTTGAGTGATTAAAATTTCTAAATTTGTATAAAATTGAGATCTACCCAATGGTAAATTTTATTTGATTTTTGGACCAAAGTTTTTCTCTGTAATATTATTTAATTGATTATTTAAACTTTAAACGCTTGTAACTTTTGCGTTTTAACTCCGATTTCGCCGATTCAAATTCCTAAAAATTCATAAAATTATGCTCTCTGTTTATGGACTTCATTTGGATGTTTGGACACTTTTTGTCCACTGTTTTATTCATTTATTGCTATTTGCACGCGTTACGAGTAGACGTTGAAGTGCCCGAGGGCTTCGAAGGTGAAGTGTTGACCCAGGAGCCAGCTCAGGACCAAGATCAAGTGCTATTTAAAGGCAAGTTGTGCTTTGACTATGTTGATCCCATTTTGAAATTAATTTGATTTAAATTATTGCATGCTAGTTCAACTATAAAATGATTTAATTAATTTTGGGAGATTAGTTAATTACCTAATTGATGTATGCCACCTTGACATAGATAATTGAATGCCACGAACCCTTTGTCACCCTAGTTGAGGATTAAATAGTTGAACATTAATAAATTGCCAACATGGGAATTTAGATCGTTGTAGTATATTGCTTAGACCTGCTACGTGCTCATGACATGGTTTTGGACAATCAAATGTTAATATTGACTTAATGATATATTGAACCTGTTTTGGAAAGGTATCATATGTGGTGATATTAATGGCACGTGGTGCATGGTAATCAACTGGGGGTTTGATAAATAGTTTTCGACCGGGGCATGTGGCAAGAAATAATCAGGTGGGCCAGTTGTGGCATCGGGAGCGATGGTTTGGTTCTTCGGGTAGTCTTGCCCTGGTCAACATAAGGACTTAACCTTGCAAGCCTTTGAACTGAGTTAATCGTGCAACCACATGACCGGAATGGGACGGTCCTAGTTGAGTAAGTTACTAATAACTTGCATGTGATACCTCGGGTGTCAACTACACCCTTTGTGCAGCTTGAAGGGGGAGCGTACCGATGCGATGGCATGGTACCCATCCAACGGTATGTCGGTCCCATACTTCGCCTTTATTAAGGGAAGGGATGGTGTAGGGCAAAAACCGGAAAGGTTCACTTGCGTAGTTAGCTGTTTCCGAAAGGCTTTGTTACGATCACTCGCCTTTGTGGTGTTTGGCTGTATCTTGTGGGTAAAGTGCATAACCTCTGCAGAGTGAAAAATCTATTCGAATAGCCATGTCCGCGGTATTGGACACTGCTCGGGGATTATAGTCAAGGGTTAGACTTTCGTGAAAACAACTTGGACTTGGAAGGTTTGGTTTGGTTAATAGATGATGTTGATGGAAATGTGGACTAGGAATGGGAAAGATGTTTATTTAACTCATGGAAAAGTTATTGATGTTATACTTGTTTTTACTGCTTTCGAAACTACTTATGACACTTGTTAAATGCTGTTTACTGCAAATATACCTTGAGCCACTCCTTTGTATTAAGCTATGCATGTAGTATATTAGCTGCATTCTGTGCATGACTTGCTGAGTACCAAGTACTCACCCTTGCCACAATACAACACCAGTTGAGGAAGAGTCTACACCAGCTTTGGAGGAGGAGCTCCAAGAGGAACCGTCTAACTAGGGAGCGAGCCCAGTCAGTTGCCTGTGGTATACTGGATGGCGCCACGAAGTTATCTTATTTTTCGCTGCTATTATTTCTCTTTTAATAAGTTTCGTCCTGCGAGGTGTATATTTGTAACTTGACCCTAAGGTCAAGCAACCCCGTTTGGTTAATTACTTTAAGTACTTTATTATTTCGTTGAGTATGATTGTGATATTTACCAATGTTGAGACTGTGTGCACTAGCGCGTTCCTGGACTAGTGCTGAATACACAGAGAGTCCGAATTTGCAAATTCGGGTCCCGACAGGAAGGCCACTATGTAACACCCCAGCATCTAGAATGCCTGAATGCTACCAAACATAGACTAAACAACAACATAATACCACAATTTATCATAAATTACAGCAAAGGAGCAAATGCTACAAATCGAAATTTCGGCAGCATCTCCTTTGTCTTAACATGAATTAACACAATATCAATATCATGGCAAGATATATCATAGCACACGACATCTAAAACATCAACATAAATGGATATATCATCAAATTACGCCAATAATACCATGCTCAACCACTCCATAAGCTATAACGAAGCAAATAAGGAATCACAAGCATGCTAAATTAAACCATACATTAAGTTTATGGCACAACTCTTAATATCATGTCTCCAAGTGATTAATCATAGACTATGATTGTGGAGCTACGTGTAGAAGTGTAGCTAAACCCCTTTTTCCCGCATGCCGATCTCAAAGTACCTAAAAACCACATAAAAGCAGGCGTAAGTTCATCACTCAGCAAGTATATTGCAATGGAACAAAAGAACAACTTACATTGCAACAACACACAACATGTTTATCATCTCATTCATAATCACATATCTTTATCATCATCATCATGTATGCAATGCGATGCGATGCTCATATCTCCTTGGAAACTCATACTGGTATGGTTGAGTACACACCCGTCGGTGTGCACCCTCTCCCCCCTTCCATCCCGAAGATGGAGGGTGCCTACTACTCGCTTCCACAACCCACGGTAGATGGAATCACGATGTAGGACTTACTCTATTGGCTCTCCGGATTAGTCATAACTTTCTCACCGACCTTCCCGGATTAGTTAATGACTTTCTCACCGCCCGGGCCATGTAACATGTCATGTATGCAAGCATGCCAACATCATATAAAACTCATATATTAACACATGGTATCATAACATCTTAAACATGCTATATCATAGCAATCATTAAAACATGGCAAGTGGACATATATCATGTAGACAATTCCATCTAATCTCAACATGCAACCTACAACTCGCTATCCATCACAACACACTTGCCTCAACCACGTGCAACGGATTGGTGGGAAGTAGAGGGCACTCCCAGGGTCGCACCACCTGCACATAGGTATCACACACTCACAATCATAACCACAGAACAGTACGCAAACCCTCATCTACCCCGACATTGCCAACGACTCGCAAAACCTAAAAACAGAGGTTCTGTCCCAGCGGGACAGCAGCCTTGCAAAAGGCATAACTTGGGCTCTGGGACTCCGAATCAATTAAACGAGTACATCCTCGCATAGCTTAGGAAATTTCCCAACTTTCTCTAGGTATAAGTAAAGACTGATTTGGCCTCTAAAGTTGTTTAATCTACAGATTACCGAGATCTATTTCAATCGCGTCACAAATTTTAATACGCTCGGTAAAACAGTCATAACTTTCAAACGGCTGGGCAGAATTTAACGTTCTTTATATGCACGGAAAGATAATGAAATTATCTACAACTTCTTAAAAGTCCGTACGGTCAGATTCGAAATCTAAATTGGCGAAAACAGGAACCCTAGGTCGACTGCTCAAGCTGCCCCAAAACAGAAACGTGGCAACGTCTAGATCTAACCCAAATTACTCCAATCCAGCACCACCAATTGATCTAAAAACTTGATAATCACCTTAAGAACAATACCTAGATCAACCCCAGGGAACCCCATGATCATACTTTTGCCCGACGAACGAAAACTCAACGAAACTCCTCCCGGATCGCTCCTCGCTCCACGTTCCACGTTCCTCGCTCCTCGCTCCTCGCTCCAATGGATGGATCCACGAGGTGCAGGGGTGGGGAGGCCACCCTAGGGCAGCAAGGGGGTGGAGGAGAGGTGGTGGAGAGGTGGGGAGCAATGGGGCAAGGGAGGGGGAGGCGCACGGCCAAGGGAGGAGGGAGGGAGGAGTGGCGGCTAGGGCACTTGGGGGTGGGGAGGGGGCGCACAAGGGGGCAGCAAGGGGGTGGACATCCCAAGGGGCAGGGAAACCCCCCTTTTACCAGCCATAAGCCCCTTTCCTAATCCTAAATGGATTCCCACTCCATCCCACCAAAGCCCACAACCCCCTCTTTAAGGCCCAAACTCCCCCGGGAAGGCCCAAAACCCCGGAAACGGCCCGGAAATGTTATAAACCTCCATACCCTATGGTTTTAACCTTATTTTCACATCTCATACTGTTTTTGACCAAATCATGCACGTTAAATAAGGTTACGACACTCCGTGGTGTCACAACACTTCAAACGGCCCAAAAACGCGAGTAAACCTCAAGCCGAAAGGTTTTAATCTCTAATTTCACATTCTATAATGTCACACCATACCGTAGTGTCACATTCTTCCCCTCTTCAACAGGATTCGACCTCGAA
Organism: Rhipidocladum racemiflorum; assembly: GCA_036346355.1. Taxonomy (NCBI): domain Eukaryota; kingdom Viridiplantae; phylum Streptophyta; class Magnoliopsida; order Poales; family Poaceae; genus Rhipidocladum; species Rhipidocladum racemiflorum. Next base: position 54,479,531 of record CM070572.1, on the reverse strand, counting down.
TCCGAAGGACGCCAATAAAATAGCAACAAAATCCCCAAGGGACAAAAGACTTCTCTGCAGCACAAAACAACCGCACGAAACCTCAAACCGGAACACACGACAAGCGAGTTCTCAAAACCAACCCTTGGCGAAAAAGTGTTGATCTAGTTCAACTAAGGGCAACCGCTCACAGTTCGACCTTCACTTCTATTCCCAAACAGAATCCGCGTTTCAACCACAAAGGGCTCCATCAACCCAAAACGCTCGAATCCTCCCGGCAAACACTTCATACTTCTATCACAACTAACCTGACTACCAAACTCCATTAAACTCAACATGACAAAATCAAGGAAGTCACAATTCCTTTAACGACCTTTCTACATTCCCAGAAATTTCCATCGAGGGGAACACTCATTAAGGCACACTTGCCCTTCCGATACACGATCATACTAACGTTTTATTCCATCCTTTCCCAGACAAGACTCAATTCCAAGAACAACTAGTGACAACAATTGCTCACGGCAGGACAAATGTCACCGAACCACCGTCAACTTCACTTCCACCCATCGCCACTCTCAATAATGGTTAAACCCAAACGTCATCAACCTCCATCACAAACCACCCTTATACCACTAAGGTTCGACACCTAGCCCAAGCTAGGATCGAAAAACCTTACCAAACCACAATTGGTTCCTTTCTTAAGAGGGTCTCGCCCTCACATAAGACACTTAGCTATCAAGCCCAAGTGCACATACGACAACTCAAACCCAAAGCATTAACAATCATTTTCTAAAGACTTCGGCAACCTCCAAACCAAATCACAAAGGGAGCATAAATCCCCTACACCACAACCAAAATACCATAATTTCTTCATTCTTTCTTTTCATACTAGAAAGCAAGGGAAAACTCGTTTCATGACATGAATTGCACATTCTTCAAGAGCACTCCGGAATAGTCATATCTCCTTATATGACTTTCTCACCGACCTGGCTCAACGACTCTTTTATCATTTAACATCTAAAAACGATGTCCTGTTTACTTTTCATCGTTCATTCATCATGGAACAACAATACCGAAAAGTCATTCACCAAAAGACTTCTTCCTCGGTATCACATGATTGAAATACACATAACACTAACGGTTGCGCTAAATCATATAGACTATGACGGCAACATCGTTAATCAACAAAACACCACATCGTGTGAAAACCCAACATCCATTTAAAACTATCCTTGCAAAACCTCGCAAAATCAAACTCAACCCTTTGGAATAGAACATCGACTCCAAAGTTAAACATCAGCACACACAACCGCCACAAATGTTCTCAACAAGAAAGGGAAACTCATTTCCAGGAAGGGAACACTTCACTAACAAAATCACTGATGAAACATCCCAGAAATCCATCTTTTTGAAGCACACGCAAACACTTAGACGCATTTTCCAAATAACTCAAGCTATAGCCAAATAGAGTTACACATCAAGGGCTTAACTCAAAAAGTTTTCCAACACAACCCGTTATGACCAACTGCTTCCTTTTAAATATTTATTCCAAAGGTAATTTAGTGCGAACGCGAAGGAGCGCGATCCACTCAAGAACTTTTGGGTGTAAATCCATACTCATAGCACAAACTAAAACAAGTTAGCCAAATCCAAAGGTTGGCACCAATCTCTACAAGTTTAGGAAACTCTGAAACACAACATAAGGAATATGTTGACCGAACGCATTCAACCAAAAATGGCAAACAACCAAACCAGTTTAAAAGCTTTTAAACACAAGCTCAAAGATAAAAGAACCATCTCTGGTATTCCACTACGCTTTCCATTAAAGACTTCAATAATCACTAATTACTCCTTGAGGAGCCCCATCATGATTCAACCAAAACTACACAAATGTTCTTTCTCTAATTACCTTTCCCAACACTTATAAATAAAGTTTATGATGCTTATCAACAAGACATCGAACCAACACTACCTCATCCTAATCTCCACAGACACACACTTAACAATTAACATCATGTTCTCAATTTAAAGCATACTACTTGAACAACTACTTTAGCCTGATCAACCTATTAATTTTTATACCATGCATACATCAATTTCTCAACATTCGAAACTTAATCAATTAATCAAAGATTTCAACAAGTGAATATCATCTCCACAAGACAAAAATTCATAAACATGATTCTAAGGTATACACTCATTAAGGATTAAATTCTACATCATGTTAATTATCCATGGTTCACTCCATCACGACATGTTAATAATAACCTCCATTTTAACAATGGCTTCCAAGAAGTAATCTAAACAATTACCACCACTACTGAGTCATCAATATCAATAAATGGGCATAATCATAAAAACAACTACATTGTTTTTCGTTACACTATCCATATATCATAACAAATTGTCACTACACAACATACTCCAACTATTAAAAATAAATTTAATAGGTTAGACCATTCCAAAGCTTTAGCAATGTCATAAACAACAAATCCTATGTCTTTACAATTGACATCGATACTAGCATTGTAGGAACACTACTGCATACTTCAAATTATACTAATAGTTTGCAACAACGACATAAATAGCAATTCTAGTCAACTTCCAAGTTAAGGTCATAAGCCAGCATGATTAAATTTCTCTACTAACACATTAAGCTAGAACATCTTTACACAACCGACAAAGTTTCTCTAATAGTAATAGTAGTTTACATCATCTTAATGTTCTCACTACGCATCAAGGTTTAAAACTTTAAACATTATCGAGGGTCATAAGCACTTTTAAAGCAAAGCAACAGATTCGAAGCATGTACGTTAACACATTTAATCATTCTCGCCAAGACTACTCTACGACTCTAGTAATCTATTTATTCTCAAGCTAAAGATAACAATTACATTTAATTGATTCAACTCACAAATTAACTTTGGAGTGCATCATATCCGTAAACCATATTGTTACATACTACATAACGTGCTAAACAACAATTCTCACTATTGACAAATAATCTCAATCAAAAGACTACTTACTCTGTTTACAGCATTTTAGTTTTAAAACTCATCCCAAATTCATAAGGAAACATTGACTCTCAAAATTGCAATGAGACAAACCCAAACTTGGTCATGCAAAGGAATTTTCCAAAACACTTTTAAATCTCAAAGACTCCCACAGGAGGGAACCAACCGATCAAATAAACCTTTGCAAATAAAACCCTAACACCAAACCCCAATCTTTCACGAAACAAGAAGGGTTTTTCAAGGATGATTTCTTAAACCAGTAAAAATAACAAAATCAAACACCACGTACTACTACAAAGCCACAGAACTTCAGCCCTGACAGCCAAGTCTGGCACAACTCCGCAAAAACTCCTTAATCCTCGGAGAAAGACAAACACAGGAATAAATTGAATGCTTTTTCCCATAAAGCAATCAACGAACTAAACATCAAAACTGTAAAGGCGCCCAAAAGAAGCGCAACACTAGACTCCTCTTCTTCGTCTTCAGCCAAAGAAGACAGAACCACACACCGCAAACGACACAATCCGCGCAAACCCAACACTTTTCATTTGATTCAACTCAACTAAAGCCAAGAAAAGCAACGAAAACCGACCGTCAGAACGGCAAAGAACATACGAAGGAATCCACCACCAACTCTTCTATTTGACTCCAGTCATCTACCCGATCAACGACAGAAAGGATAAGCACTCTTCTCCTACAGGGTTAATAGTTCTTCGGTGATGGCGCTAACCGGCCACACCGTCAAACCTCACCCTTACTATGAAATAAGAGAGGTGACCGAAACCCTTCGGCACCAAAACCCCACTTTTATCACCACAACAGGAAAAAATTCAATCATTTATCTCATAGACATAGCAACGTACTATATCAAATATAACATTTAGCAACAAGGCTTAAATACAACATTTAAGCGTAAGGAAACGATACCCATACCCTTTTCCTACTGTGCATCCATTGTGTGTCAAATTTTAGATTAGTTATACCACTTTTGCAAGTTTTAATGTTGCTATCCTATAACAAAATTTTAGTTAAGACCTAAGCCATGTTTCTAAGTTATTCCACATCACATTTTAGTTGTACCCTATAGCATGTCACTAAAAATTCACATTCCAAAGACCTACAGCCCGCTCTGATACCAACTGTAACACCCCGGCATCTAGAATGCCTGAATGCTACCAAACATAGACTAAACAACAACATAATAACACAATTTATCATAAATTACAGCAAAGGAGCAAATGCTACAAATCGAAATTTCGGCAGCATCTCCTTTGTCTTAACATGAATTAACACAATATCAATATCATGGCAAGATATATCATAGCACACGACATCTAAAACATCAACATAAATGGATATATCATCAAATTACGCCAATAATACCATGCTCAACCACTCCATAAGCTATAACGAAGCAAATAAGGAATCACAAGCATGCTAAATTAAACCATACATTAAGTTTATGGCACAACTCTTAATATCATGTCTCCAAGTGATTAATCATAGACTATGATTGTGGAGCTACGTGTAGAAGTGTAGCTAAACCCCTTTTTCCCGCATGCCGATCTCAAAGTACCTAAAAACCACATAAAACAGAAGCGTAAGTTCATCACTCAGCAAGTATATTGCAATGGAACAAAAGAACAACTTACATTGCAACAACACACAACATGTTTATCATCTCATTCATAATCACATATCTTTATCATCATCATCATGTATGCAATGCGATGCGATTCTCATATCTCCTTGGAAACTCATACCGGTATGGTTGAGTACACACCCGTCGGTGTGCACCCTCTCCCCCCTTCCATCCCGAAGATGGAGGGTGCCTACTCCTCGCTTCCACAACCCACGGTAGATGGAATCACGATGTAGGACTTACTCTATTGGCTCTCCGGATTAGTCATAACTTTCTCACCGACCTTCCTAGATTTGTTAATGACTTTCTCACCGCCCGGGCCATGTAACATGTCATGTATGCAAGCATGCCAACATCATATAAAACTCATATATTAACACATGGCATCATAACATCTTAAACATGCTCATCATATCATAGCAATCATTAAAACATGGCAAGTAGACATATATCATGTAGACAATTCCATCTAATCTCAACATGCAACCTACAACTCACTATCCATCACAACACACTTGCCTCAACCACGTGCAACGGATTGGCGGGAAGTAGAGGGCACTCCCGGGGTCGCACCACCTGCACATAGGTATCACACACTCACAATCATAACCACAGAACAGTACGCAAACCCTCATCTACCCCGACATTGCCAACGACTCGCAAAACCTAAAAACAGAGGTTCTGTCCCGGCGGGACAGCAGCCTTGCAAAAGGCATAACTTGGGCTCTGGGACTCCGAATCAATTAAACGAGTACATCCTCGCGTAGCTTAGGAAATTTTCCAACTTTCTCTAGGTATAAGGAAAGACTGATTCGGCCTCTAAAGTTGTTTAATCTACAGATTACCGAGATCTATTCCAACTGCGTCACAGATTTTAATATGCTCGGTAAAACAGTCATAACTTTCAAACGGCTGGGCGGAATTTAACGTTCTTTATATGAACGGAAAGATAATGAAATTATCTACAATTTCTTAAAAGTCCATACGGTCAGATTCGAATTCTAAATTGGCAAAAACAGGAACCCTAGGTCGACTGCTCAAGCTGCCCCAAAACAGAAACATGGCAACGTCTAGATCTAACCCAAATTACTCCAATCCAGCACCACCAATTGATCTAAAAACTTGATAATCACCTTAATAACAGTACCTAGATCAACCCCAGGGAACCCCATGATCATACCTTTGCCCGACGAACGAAAACTCAACGAAACTCCTCCCGGATCGCTCCTCGCTCCACGTTCCACGTTCCACGTTCCACGTTCCACGTTCCACTTTCCTCGCTCCTCGCTCCAATGGATGGATCCACGAGGTGTAGGGGTGGGGAGGCCACACTAGGGCAGCAAGGGGGTGGAGGAGAGGTGGTGGAGAGGTGGGGAGCAATGGGGCAAGGGAGGGGGAGGCGCACGGCCAAGGGAGGAGGGAGGGAGGGGTGGCGACTAGGGCACTTGGGGGTGGGGAGGGGGCGCACAAGGGGGTAGCAAGGGGGTGGACGTCCCAAGGGGCAGGGAAACCCCCCTTTTACCAGCCCTAAGCCCTTTTCCTAATCCTAAATGGATTCCCACTCCATCCCACCAAAGCCCACAACCCCCTCTTTAAGGCCCAAACTCCCCCGCGAAGGCCCAAAACCCCGGAAACGGCCCGGAAATGTTATAAACCTCAATACCCTATGGTTTTAACCTTATTTCCACATCTCATACTGTTTTTGACCAAATCATGCACGTTAAATAAGGTTACGACACTCCGTGGTGTCACAACACTTCAAACGGCCCAAAAACGCGAGTAAACCTCAAGCCGAAAGGTTTTAATCTCTAATTTCACATTCTATAATGTCACACCATACCGTAGTGTCACACACTAGGAGCTGCCGGACCGAAGTTCCCAAGCTGAACCGAAGGCACTAGAAGGAGGTGGAGCCAGGCAAGCTAGGGTTCGGCCACCTCTACTCCATCTCCAGCATCAACCATCTTCCTCACCAAACCGAACCGCGGGAGCTCAAGTAAGCCGGCAAAACCCCATAGCATAGTTGTAGCCAGCAGCAAACAATCCTAGAGTACAATGTAATATGCAAAACTAATAGATCTAGCAAGAACAAGTGTAGATCGGGGTTCTTCTTTTTGGTCTCAGTGGGGGAGTTACCTAGGGGCACGCGTGGTTCATCCCAAGCTGTTCCCAAGCCCTCACCTAGAACTGGCCAGCTGGTCTCAGCACTGCGCCCCCCAACCTAGGTCATCTCACGCCGTGAATCATCATCGACCCTAGGCATGCCTTGTAGCGCCACTGTCCGAAGCCACAAAGCAACCAAGCCATAGATCGGCCAACCACAGACTAGATCCGAACATAAGGCAGCAAAGAATCGAATCCCGTCAATCAGGAAACCGAGCACCTCACCGAGCACTAGTCAGCAGAGGACCAAACCCCATCCACCATCATCAAGCAACCAAGATCCCAAGAACCGAGCCACTGCAACCTTTTCCCCCAAAATCCAGCAAGCACCCAAAAACCCTAGAACCAAGCCATTGCATCCAATCTCTCAAGAACCAAATAGCACAAACCCTAGATCAAGCAAGCCATAGGGCAGTAGAGGGAGAGTTCAGTAGAGGGAGCCTGCGGTCCGGGTAGTGCCGAGGAGAGTCCAGCCGGAGGAGTAGGTGAGGCGTCGCCGTTGTGGAGCCAGGAGGGCTGGGGCGTCGCCAAGAGAGGGAGGAGAGGAGTGAGTCGCCAGGAGAGGTGAAGCGCCAGGCTGGACGAAGAGAGCCGAGAGGGAGATCGGGAGTGAGGAGGCATCGTGTCTGCTGAGTGAGGAGGCGGAGAGATCGAGCGCTGAGGGAGAGAGAAAAAGGGAGAGGAGAGGGAGCGTTAGGCCAAAAGCCCATTCGGTTGGAAGAAACGAAAAAGAGAGAGAGGGAGAGACTGGGCCTTCGGTCCAGTCGGTAGTGGAGAAAAGAAAACAGAAGAGAAAGAAATAAAAAGAGGGAGAAAGAAAGAAAGAAAAGAATAAGAAAAAGGAAAGAAGAGAAAAGAAAAGAGAAGAAAATACGAAGAGAAGAAAATTTGGCTGTTGAGGAAGTAGTTGCAATTGGTAGCTAATTACGTTAATTAGCTGCTCCTTGATGAATTAACTAGAACCGGAATCAACCAATAGAGATTAATAAATAAGTTAGGATCTAACTATTAATGTCACTAAGTGGTTGGATGCCATCAATCATATTCAAAATCTAAATAATAGCAAAATTAATAATCTGTAATATTTCAGATCTGGACTTGAATCAACCAGACCAGAACCAATTGTTTAGCGAGGACGATTTTACCAATCTTAATTCAGGCAAGTTTCTTTAAATCATGTCTTATTAAATGTTTTCCAATGTTTTCATTAAATACGTCACTGCATGGAAAATTTATGTTGCAACTAAAACTATAAATTGGATGCGGATGGATGGTGTAGTTGAAAAATGGATGGATGGATGGATTGGTAAATGGGTTGGTGTTGGAATGGTTTGTTGAGTAGATGGATGAGTTGGTGTATGTTTATTAGGGGCGCGCCTCTGGGATATGCCGGTAGACCCAGAGGACTAAAGCCAATTGGACGGCGGTATATTTGAAGCTAGTGGGTTACTGCCGTTGGTGCGGGGTAACAACTGTATCTGCGAGTTGTGGATGACCTTGGTGGGTGTCCCCAACTCGAGTGCAGGGGTGGAGAATTAATACTAGACTAGTGATAAACGTTCTGAGGCATCTTAATGTCACTATGGGTAAAGTGGTACAAACCTGCACAGGGTAAAATCATGATCATGCCAGTCTCTTGGATTGGGGACTACGGAAGCTAAGTCTGTCTCTGATATGAGTGTTAGTAGCATTTTGGGATAATTAAAATGACACAACTTTCTTAATAAAGCTCTATTTTATGAAAAGTGGATTTTGAGAGGAAATGGTCTTGGATGGACATGAGTTGGATGATGTGAGGGAAAATTCATCTATTGTATTTTCCTATTAATGCTTGCTGAGTACTTCTGTACTCACTCTTGCTAAATCTCCCTTTTCAAGAATCGGGCTCCGAAGTTCAAGAGTCCGGATGGTTTGACGAGGCAGCTGAGTTCTACCAGGAAGGATAGAAGGGATTAGTAGCTGTGCGTCGGCTGCGTCAGGCTTTTTGTGTATTTAGTACCTATGTAAAATCCTTTTGTTGTATTTAGATCTGATGTACAACTAAGGTACTGGACATGTAGCCGCGTGGCATGGTTTGTAATATAATCACAATCAGTCTCTAATTATTGTTCTGTTGCAACACTCTGCATACGGTGTACTAATTGATAAAATATCGGGTGCGCTCGATGTTTTGATTAGTTAGTATACCGAGATTCGTGTAATTAACTCAGTGTAATGACAGTGAAGTTGTTAATTACCTAAGCTAATTATCCGGGTCGTCACAGTATGCGTGTGTATCTGATAGTCTGTCTCATCTATTTTGGAACCTGCCATCCTTCCACGTACCCAGCTTTACTAACCATGTTCTTATCTTTTAGACCAACGAAGCTAATATCCATAAACCTTTCAATGTTTATATAATATGGTTCCTATCCTAACTTTTGGCTTCGATGGGCACCTTATAAGTGTGTATGCCTGTTCCAAAACATCTTCTTCATGCATCAACGTGTGTGCTCTGTGTATACTATTATGTATCAGTACATTATAATCATGTTGACACTCAATTCTATTACTACTCTCACTACCTCTATGATCAGATTAAAACGTTTATACACATATGCCATATGTCACTTCTTTTGAACATGGCTAAGCTACTGTGTATATCTGTTGTATCAAGATGTTCTATACTATTCCAGAACGTTATATTCATCGATACCTTTTCCTCCCTAGATTAGATATGCTCGCACATAATTCCAACAAACTCCATAATTTCAATCCATTCTCTATCTCTTTATACGTTTTCCTATGCTAATCATCCTTATCTGCTTGATCAACCGATAACAACTGACGAAACATTCAAGCCGGCGAGGCGTAGCGTGCCATGTTACTTAGTAAAATTGGTGCTTGAGGGATAACGTTCAAGCCCTTGTTATATATACACACACTTGTATTTTAGCCGTCTGTACTTGTATTTTAGCCGTCTGTGATCCAGAGGTACGGAACTATTTTCCTCTCTCTCTCTATATATATACACACTTGTATTTAAGCCGTGTGTGATCCAGAGCTTACGAATCATTGATATACTTGTATTCAGATGTCCGCTAGACGTCTTTGGTACCCTGAATAATTAAAGACAGTAGTACAAGTGTACAACTACAAAAAATGGCTTGACGGTCCAGAGAGAATAAAATTGATGCTTGGGGGAATACGTTGAAGCCCTTGTTCTCCTAGGTGGACAGTTTCTCTTGCCTGTTCTCTTTTTTATCCCCCTTCGAAAAACAGTCAAGAAAACCAACACTAGCCAGCACTACTGAGTGGAATAATTGCTCTGATCATGACACCGCTGAGGACAACTAACCATAGAGGATTAGCTTAATCAGCGCGTGCTCTGCATTCTTCGCTGCATCATCTCGCAGCGACAGGCTTAAGCAGGGAACTAACCATTAACCTAACGCCTTTGTCCTCACATCACAGCAGTACAGCACCGAACATATTTTATCCCTTTCCTGGGAATTCATGTCCCCAAAATCTCCACACCACTAGTAAGAAGGAATAATCTAGCTAGGAACTACAACAAGTTCTTTCTCCACCATCCTATCAGGCTTCCAAAAAGCCAAATCGGCCTTCTGTTTTTTTTATTAAAATGTGGCATCTATCTCTGTTCAAAAGTGCCATCTAGGTCTTCTTTTTCGGTACAGAAGTGAAAAGCAGAGCATGCAGCGACAGACAAAGCAGATGGGTGCTGCGCTTCTTTCAACTCATGCCACTTGCCCGTTTAGCTTCGGCTCCCGACCTAGGGTTTAGGTGTGTCCCCTCAAATCACAAGCATCGTTCTCTAACGCTTTTGGCCATTTGGACTTGGGGAAGCAAATTAATGGACGAGTTTGTCGGGATGTTTGTAAGAGAAATCGGAGAGAAGAATCGAGGCCGGTTTGGAACCCACTGATTTTACAGTAATTTTATATGAATTTTGGTAAGAAACGGTTTAATTTCCGCAGAGAAGCTCCCACATTCCAAACGGAGCCTGAAGCTTTGTCTAGTGAGGGTTTGTAGGAATCAAATTTAGTTGTAACAATTGCTGGTCCAGTGAGGCCCATTTGGAATACCAGAATTTCTTTGCGGGAATTTAACATGTAATAGTATAATTTTTGCAGGAATTTAACATGAAATAGTATAATTTTTGCAGGAATCCTTCGGAGTTCATGCATTCCAGTTGAGGCCTGAGAGTGTGTTCATGCATTCCAGAACCAAAAGTGATAAGAAAAAATTCTACTTGTTTTGATACCCTCTTGTGTATTGAAGAATAAAATGACGAATACATTTTGCGTATTCTTCTGTACATTGAATTTGATGGTGCAAATTTTTATGCTAAACTTATTTCTGAAGTCCTCTAAGGCAAATAGTCAGGAAGGTCTGCAGAAAGGAAAGTGCTTCAACACTGTTCTGTAAAACGGACAATATTACGATTGTTTAAAGCAAATTAAGCGTATGAATTTAGGCTCTTTGGCAGGGCTTCAAATCTTAGCTTCACCTCGTATCTAAACATGCGGCAAAGACATAATTAAACTCTGCTCTACGATCTCTCTGAGTGACGTCATGTACTCTCGGCATTGCAAGTCAAGCTTCTTCTGTCCTTGCTTCGTTTACCGTGAGTTAGCTTTATGTTAAACTATCCATGATGACTTCAGCATGGACGAAACTAGTGGTACACAAATGCACCTTTCCAATACGAAGAGGTTGCTGGTGTCTTTAGACTGTGACTGTTAGTTTACACTAGAAGACATAACTACATTATTTTTTCTTTTGAGACCCAAAAGACCATCCTATGTGTGCGACAACATGTCAGAGCAGTGTGTTCACACCAAAAAAAGAAAAGATTATGCATGCAAAGCCCAAAAAAGAATCATCTATACTCTAGATGGACAGTGCCGTAGCATATAGGTTAAACAGTTGGCACTTTGTAGCATCCCAAAAATACCTAAAGTCATATATTATATTTCAAAAATCTCTTTTCTGCATTTTCTTGCTTTTTCCAAGATTTTTAGCATGTAAGAAAATTATGTCTTTAAATCTAGCTGTTGTTTTTAATTTTAAAAATTTATTTGAAACTTGACCAGAATTGGAAAATAATTTATTTGGGTTCTAAATAATCTCATGAGCCTCTCTAAATATTTTCATAATTTTTAGGATTGGTCTTCTAATTTTAGAAATTCAAACATATTTTTTGTGTTTAATCAATTAGGAAAGTAATTAAAAATCAATTTCACACTCGTAGGTTGAATTCCTTCCTTCGGCCTAGCCCATCGCTGTTCCGACCCAACCCCAGCCCACAAGCTAGCCTTCCCTGAGCGCCTTCTCTCTTTCCCTCTCCATGCGCTCGTTGACGCCTCGAGCCCACTTGCTAGTCGTCTTCTTCCATGCGCCCACATCTGCCATGAGAGAGCTCACGAGCACACTGTAGAGCCTGTGATTTTTTACCTCATCGCCCATCGTGTTCGCTACCACACTGTCCCCTCCTCCAAGTTGAAGATGGAGTCGACCGCAAGCCATCATCGTTCGAGTTCTCGCACTTTTCTATTGTGTAGTCGCCAGTTCTTACCGAGTAGAGCTTCTTCATTTCGCCCTTTAAAATCTAGTTGAGCACATCATCCTTCTTCAAAGCCCTTAGCCATCTCCAATCACCTTTACCGAGTAGAGCTTCATTGTCATTCTAGCTCACCACTGTCCCATTTTCCCTGTCACCAACCTTTCTCCAAAGCCCTTGGCCATCTCCAATCACCTGGGTAGGTACCTGGAGCTCTGAGGATGCTTCTACGCTCATCATTAAGCTCGTTTGATGGGATTGGTAGATATGTCCAATTGTTGTATATACCCTACCTTGATAAATTTTTATCTTATCGTTGTCACCTTAGTAACTATTACCCACTACTCAAATAATTAACTGTGGAAAACTAGGATAAACGTATGGTAGATGCTTAGCCCTGCTTATATCCATATCATGTATACTAGGTTAAACTATGGTCAAAATGTTCACATGAAAAATATGTATGTTATGGTCCAGAGGTAGTACATCTATTATTTTTGCTAAGAAATAGAATGGAAAACACATTTTAGACTTGGGCAAATGGTTGTTGAGATTGGTGCTTGTACACAAGAGGTAGTACATCTATTATTTTTGCTAAGAAATAGAATGGAAAACACATTTTGTTGGAAATATTTTATTTGAGTCCAAAATGTCTCAACGTATTTTCCAAAAATTTTCTGGAATTTTTCTGATCGAGTCAGACTCGAGTCTAACTCGAACCCGAACCGAACCGGACCGAACCACGTTCGCACCAACCGTCGGACCAGGATCCAACGGCCAGGATTGAGCCACATGTGCTCGTGCGATGAACCGTTGGATCAAGATCCGATGGCCGTGTTTGTGCCCGCGTGTGCGCATAACGGGGCTAATCAGATCGAACAGAGTGGACGACCAGGATCGTGCCACGTCGCTTTGTCCGTGTCCTCGTCGGACTACGCCGCCGCGCCCGGGTGGACCTCATTTTCCGCGGATTTCACGGATGCCGAGCGCCCTATTTAATGCGCCACCACCCGTGTCGTGTTCTCCGTTTCTGTGCGCACCCGTTGCCCTAGCTCTCAGCGCTCGAGCCGCCGCCATCATCCCGCAATCGCTCACCGAAGTTGGAGGAGGGCACCGCCACTGTTTTTCACCGTTTCCCGCCATTTTCGCCGTTCTCCGCCGTAACCAAGCCCATATCTGAAGTCCTCGCGTTGAGCCACGTCGGAGAGGACCACTCACTTCGACGGAGACCGCGTGAAACGCCGTTGGGCTCGTCATCATCCCCAGCTCCGGCAACCCTCGCTCCGCTGCGCCATCGCCGGGTTCGCGAACTCCGACAGTTGTCCGGTCCAAATCCAACGATCTAGGTTCGTCCACGTCACCGCCCCATGCTTAAATCCCAGGTTAGATCTCAACCGCTTGATCTAAATCGTACGGTTAGGGTTAGATCCAGTGTTATGGGTTAGATCTATTAGCAACCGTTGGATCTAGATCCAACGCACCAGATTGAGCCACGTAGCCCCTTAACCTCACCGTGCTAAGATTAGATCTCAACCGTTAGATCTAAATCGTACGGTTAGATTTGACCCACGTTGTAGCGCTAGAGGCAATCTCGGCCGTCCGATCAAGATCGTACGGTATAGATCATGCCATGTGTCGAGCACCGGGTCACACCACGTCACCCCCACGGTGATGCGAGTTCCAGATCGGATCTCAACCGTCCGATCTAAATCGTACGGTCCATATCGATCGTGTTAATCCAAAATGCGTGAGGATAGATCTAATCTAAATCGTTGAATTTCAAATCAACGGCCCAGATCATGCCACGTGGCTGGGAGCTGAACCGGTGCGGTCAGCTGAGCCGATCTCGGTCGTCGCTGATGTCACACGTTACGTCAGCGTGGGGCCCGCGTGTTAGCGGCTCGGCCACCCGCACGATGACATCATTCGTGATGTCATGCTGACGTCACGTGGGGCCACTACAAGAAAAGTGATTATCTGTGACGAAAACGTCGTGACGTTGTCAACTTTTGTCATGAAAAATATATTTTCGGTGATGACTTGTTTAAGTTCGTCATTAATTGTATCAGGCACCGTCGCCCCCATGTACTTTTGTGACGAAACAAAAAATTTCGTCATGAAACCATACTACAAATCGTCATAGAAAATGAATGGTTGTTTGTCTTGGACGGACGTCAAACATATGATTGTATTGTGACGATATGCTTTGTCATCACGGAGGCATGGCCTATCACAAAGCTATATGTAGAGGGCCCCTGTCCGAGGTGGCCTTGAATTCCGATGTGGCAATGTGGGCCTTTATGTGGGTTACACCTTACACGTTGTCAGTTGTGGGTGATGTGGGACCCACAGTTTGGGTCGTCAAGTTTTTTTGTGCTTAAAAAAAGTAAAAATTGGTAAGATGGTGACCTGAACCCGTTGGTCTACGTGCTTTACCATATTGCAAACCTGAATAATGTGTCTCTTAACAATGTTATCCTTGAGAAGATATTTTTTTCATGCTGCTTTTGTCTTCAATAAAATTTATTTCGATTTACATATGCTAAACTGGTTGTCACATTACCCAATTGATATGGAAAGCTATATTAGGCCTAGCTGCCGATCGGTATGTTATAATTTCATGGTGTCACAGCTGTTGATCGCACCGCCGTTAGCTAGTTCTTCACACTGTTGTCAGCTGGTTCTTCACGCTATTGATCGGCAAACAACAAGTACGCATGGATGCTAGCTGCAGCGCTGCACAGCTCCATGGAACTATTTGCCTCATGCATGGTCTGGAAGAGTTTTTGCCTTTATAAAAGGGAGTCAGAGCTTTACATGTAGGAGACATAGACCCTCAATTTTTTCTAACCAAACCAAACTGTAAACTTGTTTCATGGTCACCAAGTGCTTCGGTAATACAAAAGGGAGACAGGGTTGTACATGTATATATATAAGCATTTAGGTTCTGGCCCTCAGTACATAACTACAAAATGGAGATGCATTTTCATGGTGGGAGGCAGATGCCTGTTCTGATATGGCATGGTTAACTCTGCAATGACGGTAAATAAAAAGAGGCATTAGAGGCAATGTTAGGAAAAAGAACATGCTGTTGTGCACTAAATAAATTCTTTAGCAATCAGAGGCTGGTATGGGAAAAACAAGAGACAATACAGGTTTAGGTAGTATCACTGATATTATATGCGGTGGAAGGCATGATTCAAAAGATTAAATAGGTACAACATGATAACTAAATCATTTTATTATCCAAACTAAGTCATTTTGTGACCCATTCAGATTGTGTTGGGCTATTTTTTAGTTAAAACGAAAATTTCTATGCATTAAATGGGCAACCACTATATGTCCTTCGATTGATTGAATATGGAAATAAAATCACTAGTACAATGATCCATGCTCTCTCGTCCTTAAGCTAAGAAAGGAAAAACCACCACCAAATAAGCACTGCATTGTGACTTTAATCTACAGATGCACCCAATTTTTCTATAGTCTACAGTATATTAGAAAAAAATGGCTAAAGGAACATTAAAAAATAATCTAGACAGATTTCTCCCAAAAAGAAACTACATGCAAAGCCAAATAGAACATGTCCATTGAATTCAAAAAGGCCTAAACTAACAGTTTTCAACATGTGTGATGCTTGAACTATAGCAACTACAGTTCTACGAAAAAAAACCTAGCAAGGGATGTGTGATATAAAAAAGATTAAGCACTACTTAAATGTTTCAAAACTAAGAAGTGCTATGGAACACTATTTAACTCTTTCTGAACTAAAGGGAATAGGTTGTTAACCGTCATAATAATTTAGAAGTATTTCAAATAATTTACTCCTTTTACATACTCCCTTCTATACAGCCAACTTAAACATTCCCATTCTATATACTCCTCACAAAATCATGCATTATACACACGGCAGTAACCAAATTAGTGCAGGCGGCGTGTGGAGTGCAGCCAGATTGTGATTGCACTTCTGATTGCAGAACAAACAGAGACTCAATTGCTTTTCCTGTCAATGCTTCCACCAGCCAGATTGTGCTTTATTTATAGCCTTGTGACCAATTACAAGCCAGTCTTACATTAATATATCGTGTTCCATCAGAACACCTTTGTTTGAATTTACTCGGAGAGCTTGTACTGAAAGTCTGAAAACTACTACTACTTCTACTCGGACTGCACGTAACTGAAGAAAACAAACTGAAAACTGAAACTAAATGAAAGACTGAATCTAAGTAACAAACAACATGAGCATAAAATGAATTCATGTATACCAGTACCTGTTCAGCGACAAATACAATCCCCGACCTTGGTGCATCCCTCTCAAGCGACAATAGTAACACATCCAACCTATCCTTCTTACTGCAGATCTGTAGATTGATACTGTTGTCATAATCACTAATATACTGAGGTAAATAAAGAACTTTCAGGAGCAAGGATGTTGTTCCTGCACGTAGTTGACCAAAAGGTACTCTTTGTGGAGAAGGAAGCTTGAGTAGAGGACCACCTGTGCGTGGAGAATGCGCCTTGGCCGCATAATAGAACTGGCAAGGATTGCTCCTGCACCTCTATAGGCACCACATATCCAACCTCCTCAGCCCTGCAAATTGGAAGACCATAGGATCTCAAAGATTGTCCACCCCTTAACCGAATCCAATCAAGAACAACCCAGAACAAGGTTAATTTCTAATCTAATTGAGACCAAAGCCACCTATTAGAACAAAAAATTTGTTCGAAATCAAGAATCACACCAAATCCCATATCGGATCGAATTTCTTCTATTTTGAAATACGGGTAATCCGAACTCATGCATACTCGAATCACACCAAATCCCAGATCAAATCGAATCGAAACGTACCAGAAGAAATCCTAGCTAAGGATAAAGCAATCCATCTCCTCCGCGGGCTCACCGACGTCCATGGGCGAGGGCTGCGGCTGCGGCTGTAGGAAAGGAGAAGCCAGGTCACGGGACTCTTCCAGGAGCTCCTCGAAGGGCATGAACACGGAGCAGGGGCAGTCGGAGAGGAAGGGGAAGAGGGAGACATGCTCCAGCTGGATCGAGAGCTCCCCGGAGAGCTCCCCTCCGCCTTCGCCCTGTCCGAACCAGATGTTTCAGTTTGTGTCCGATTCCAGTTCAGAATTTTCTGTGACACTACGGTTTGGTGTGACGTTATAGAAGGTGAAATTAGAGAATAAAACCTTTCGGCTTGAGGTTTACTCGCGTTTTTGGGCCTTTTGAAGCGTTGTGACACCACGGAGTGTCGTAACCTTATTTAACGTGCATGATAAGGTTAATAACATTATGAGATGTAGAATTAAGGTTAAAACTATAGGATATGGAGGTTAATAGCTTTTCTGGGGCGTTTCCGGGCCGTTTCCGGGGTTTTGGGCCTTCCTGGGGGAGTTTGGGCCTTGGTGGGCTTTGGTGGGATGGAGTAGGTCTCCGTAACGGACTAGGATTGGGTGTGGGGGCTGTTAAAAGGGCTCCCCACCAGCCTTTTGGGCGTGCTCCCCCTGCCCTTGGGCGCCCCCACCTCTCCCTCCAAGCCCTAGCCGCCACCCCCACCTTCCCCTCTCCCTTCCTTGCGCCTCCACCTCCCCCATTGCTCCCCATTGCTCCCTATGGCACACCACCTCTCCTCCACCCCCTTGCTGCCCTAGGGTGGCCTCCCCACCCCTGCATCCTCATGGATCCATCCGAGGAGCGAGGAGCGAGGAGCGAGGAGCGAGGAGCGAGGAGCGAGGAGCGAGGAGATCGATTGGAGTTTTCGCTCATTCGGGCAAAGGTATGATCATGGGGATCCTTGGAATTGATCTAGGTACTGTTATTAGGGTGTTTATCAAGTTTTTAGATCAATTGGAGGTGCTGGATTGGAGTAATTTGGGTTAGATCTAGACGTTGCCACGTTTCTGTTTTGGGACAGCATGAGCAGTCGACCTAGGGTTCCTGTTTTCGCCAATTTAGAATTCGAATCTGACTGTACGGACTTTTAAGAAGTTGTATATAATTTTATTATCTTTCTGTGCATATAAAGAACGTTAAATTCCGCCCAGCCGTTTGAAAGTTATGACTGTTTTACCGAGCATATTAAAATCTGTGACGCGATTGGAACAGATCTCGGTAATCTGTAGATTAAACAACTTTAGAGGCCGAATCAGTCTTTCCTTATACCTAGAGAAAGTTGGGAAATTTCCTAATCTACGCGAGGATGTACTCGTTTAATTGATTCAGAGTCCCAGAGCCTAAGTTATGCCTTTTGCAAGGCTGCTGTCCCGACGGGACAGAACCTCTGTTTTTAGGTTTTGCGAGTAGTTGGCAATGTCGGGTTAGATGGGGGTTTGCGTACTGTTTTGTGGGCTTGATTGTGAGTGTGTGATACCTGTGTGCAGGTGGTGCGACCCCGGGAGTGCCTTCTACTTCCCGCCTTTCCGTTGCCCGTGGTTGAGGCAAGTGTGTTGTAATGAATAACGAATGTTATGTTGCTTGTTGAGACTAGATGAAAGATGGATTTCATGATATGATCAATTGCCATGCTTTAATGTTTTCCTATGATATGATGAGTATGCTATGATGCCATGTGTTAAATATACAAGTTTATGATGATGATGTCATATTTGCATACATGACATGTTACATGGCTCGGGCGGTGAGAAAGTCATAACTAGTCCGGGAAGGTCGGTGAGAAAGTTATGACTAATCCGGAAAGCCAATGAGTAAGTCCTATATCGTGATTCCATTCACCGTGGTGAACGGAAGCGAGGAGTAGGCACCCTCCATCTTCGGGATGGAAGGGGGGAGAGGGTGCACACCGACGGGTGTGTACTCAACCATACCGGTATGAGTTTCCAAGGAGACATGAGCATTGCATTACATCGCATACATATTGATGATGACAATGTTAAGTGTTTATGAATAAGATGATTTACATGATGGGAGATGTTATTGCCATGTTGTTGTTCTTGTTGTCCATTGCAATATGCTTGCTGAGTTTCGAACTCACGCTTGTGTTTTCTTGTTGTTTTAGGTACCATGAGATCGGCATGCGGGGAAGGGAAATAGTCACACGCCCACACGTAGCTTCACCTTAATGATTCCACAAGTCATTCTATTAGTTTAATAATAAATTGCGAGTGATGATCATTGCTTTAGTGTTTAGCTTTACTATTTGAGAGCTTATTTGTTCTTTTGACACTTGGAGACATTAAGTGCTTGATGTTAGTCTTATATTGTCGTTAAGACTCTATTTATTGCTGTTTTAGATGTCTCTCATATTGCCTTATAATGCTATACTGTTGTTGCTCCTTAAATCCATGTTAAAACAAAGGAGGTGCTGCCGAAATCTCGGTTTTTAGCCTATGCACCTTTGCTGGAATTTTATGTTAAATGTGGTATTTAGATGTTGTTTAGCTTATGTTTGGTAGCATTCAGGCATATTAAATGCCGGGTGTTACAGCTTGGTATCGAGCGGTCAGTAGGTCCTTGGAATGTGTATTTTTAGTGTCATGCTATAGGGTACAACTAAAATGTGATGTGGAATAACTTAGAAACATGGCTTAGGTTTTTACTAAAATTTTGTCATAGGATAGCAACATTAAAACTTGCAAAAGTGGTATAACTAATCTAAAATTTGACACACATGGATGTACAGTAGGAAGGGTATGGGTATCGTTGTTTACGCTTAAATGTTGTACTTAAAGCCTTGTTGCTAAATGCTATATTTGATATAGTACGTTGCTATGTCTATGAGATAAATGATTGAATTATTCCTGTTGTGGTGGTAAAAGTGGGGTTTTGGTGCCAAAGGGTTTCGGCCACCTCTCTTATTTCATAGTAAGGGTGAGGTTTGACGGTGTGGCCGGTTAGCGCCACCACCGAAGAACTATTGACCCCTGTAGGAGAAGAGTGCTTATCCTTTCTGTCGTTGATCGGGTAGTTGACTGGAGTCAAATAGAAGAGTTAATGGTGGTTTCCTTCGTATGTTCTTTGCCGTTCTGACGGTCGGTGTTCTTTGCTTTTCTTGGCTTTAGTAGATTTGAATCAAATGAAAAGTGTTGGGTTTTCGCGGATCGTTCCTTATGCGGTGTGTGGTTTTCTCTTCCTTAGTTGAAGACGAAGAAGAGGAGACTAGTGTTGCACTTCTTTTGGGCACCTTTCGGTTTGATGCCTGTTGATTGCATTATGGGGAACAAGCATTCAATTTATCCCTGTGTTTGTCTTTCTCTGAGGTTAAAGGAGTTATTGCGGAGTTGTGCGGACACTGGCCGCTGGGCTGAAGTTACGTGGCTTTGTAGTAGTACGTGGTGTTTGATTTCGTTATTTTGCTGGTTTAAGAAAATCATCTTTGAAGAACCCTTCCTATTTTGTGAAAGTTTGGAGTTAGGGTTTATTTGCAAAGGTATATTTGATCGATTGGTTCCCTCCAGTAGGAGTCTTTGAGATTTAAAAAGTGCTTTGGAGAAATTCCTTTTTGGCATGACCAAGTTTGGGTTTGTCTCATTGCAATTTCGAGAGTCAAATTTCCTTATGAATTTGGGATGAGTTTTAAAACTAAAATGTTGTAAACAAAGTAAGTAGTCTTTTGACAAAAATCGTTTGTCCCTAGTAAGAATTGCTGTTTAGCATGTTATGTATAAGGTAACAATGTGGTTTATGGATTGATGTGTTGCTAAGTTAAAATTTTAAGTTGAATCAATTCAATGTGATTAATATCTCTAGCTTGAGAATAAATAGACTACTAGTGTTGCAGTTTACTCTTAGCGAGAATGATTAAATATGTTAATGTACATGCTTAGAATCTGTTGCCTTGCTTTAAAAGTGCTTATGATCCTTGTTAATGTTAAAAGTTTAAATTTTGATGCATAGTTAAAACATTAAGATGATGTAGACTGCTGTTATTGTAAAAGAAACTTTGCTGGTTGTTAAAGATGTTATAATCTAATGGATTAATAGAGAAATTTAATCGTGTTGACTAGTGACTTTAATTTGGATGTTGATTAGAGTTGCTATTTATGTTGTTGCAAACTACTAGTATCTTTGGAAGTATGCAGTTGTGTCGCTACAATGCTAGTATTGATATCAATGGAGAAGACATAAGACTTATTGTTAATGATGTTGTTAATGGTAGTGTTAATGCTAGTATTCAGTCTATTTTAAATAGTGGGAGTATGTTGTGTGGTGGTAATTTTGTTATCACCTATGTATAGGGTAGCTAAAAGTAATGTTGTTGGTTGATGATTATGCCCATTTGTTGTTATTGATGACTAAGTAGTTGCGGTAACTGTTTAGATTATTCGTTGGAAAACCATGGTTAAAATAGAGGAAAATTTTAACATGTTGCGATGGAGTGAGCTTTGGATAATTAACATGATGTACAATTTCATCCTTAATGAATGTATGCCTTGGAATCCTAGTTATGAACTTTGTCTTGTAGAGATAATATTTACATGTTGAAGTCATTGTTTAACTGAATAAGGTTCGGTTGTCGATACGTGAATATATAGGTGGTATGAAATTTATATGTTGATCTTGCTGAAAGATTTGTGGAAGTACTATGTTTCAAATTTACAATAAGATGTATTATGATTCGGTGAGCCGTGGGGATCATGTCGTTATAGTCTTGGTTGGGTGCCTTTTTGATAAGCATCATAAACCCTTATTAAAAAATGTTGGGAATGGTAACTAGAGGAAGAATTTGTTGTGAAACTTTTGGTTGAATTGTGTTGGGGCTCCTCAGATAGTAAATAGTGATTATTGAAGTCTATAATGGAAAGCGTAGTGGAGTACTAGAGATGGTTCCTTTCATGCTGAGCTGTTGTCTAAAAACCTTTGAAACTGGTTTGGTTGTTTGCCATCTCGGTTGAATGCTTTCGGTTGAGGTGTTCCTTATGTTGAGTTTTAGAGTTTCCCCAAAACTCGTAGTGGTTGGTGTCGACCTTTGGTTTTGGCGAATTTGTTTAGTTCGTGTTGTGAGTTTGAGTTTACATCCAAAAGTTTTTGAGTGGATCGCGCCCTTTCGCGTTCACACTGATTTATCTTTGGAATTAATTTTAAAAGGAAGCAGATGGTCATAAAGGGTTGTGTTGGAAACTTTTGAGTTAAGCCCTTGATGTGTAACTCTATGTGACTAGAGTTGGAGTCATTTGGAAAATGTGTCTGGTGTGCGGGTGTTTTACAAGTCTGGATTTTTATGAATGTTTCATAAGTGAATTTGGTTAGTGAAGAGTTTTCTTTTTGGATTGAGTTTCCCTCTCTTTTGATAAAAATTTATGGCGCTTGTGTCTGCAGATGTTTGACTTTGGAGTCGATGTTCTGTTCCAAAGTGTTGAGTTTGATTTTGCGAGGTGTTGCAAAGCTAGTGTTAAATCGAAGATGGGTTTTCACACGATGTGGTGTTTTGTTGATTAACGATGTTGCCGTCATAGTTTATATGAATTAGCGCAACTCTCGATGTTATTCGAGATTTATTCATATGATACCGAGGCAGAAGTCATCATGTGAATGACTTCGGTAGTGTGGTTACATGATGAGGGAATGGTGAAAAGTAAACATGACATCGTTTTTACATGTTAAATGATAAAAGAGTCGTTGAGCCAGGTCGGTGAGAAAGTCATATATGGAGATATGACTAATCCGGAGTGCTCCTGAAGAGTGTGCATTTATGTCATGAAATGAGATTTCCCTTGCTTTCTAGTATGAAAAGAAGCAATGAACAATTTCTGGTATGTTGGTTGTGATGTAGGGGATTTATGCTTCCTTTGTGTTTTGGCTTGGATGTTGCCGAATTCTTTCCAAAATGGTTGTTAACGCTTTGGGTTTGAGTTGTTGTGTGTACACTTGGGCTTGATAGCTAAGTGTTTTTGTGTGAGGGCGAGACCCTCTTAAGAAAGGAACCAATTGTGGTTTGGTAAGGTTTTCGATCCTAGCTTGGGATAGGTGTCGAACCTTAGTGGTATAAGGGTGGTTTGTGATGGAGGTTGATGATGTATGGGTTTAACCTTTCCCCTCGATGGAAACTTTCGGGAATGAAGAGAGGTCGTTAAAGGAATTGTGACTTCCTTTGATTATGTCATGTTGAGTGTATTGCAGTGTGTAGTCAGGTAGGTTGTGATAGAAGTGTGAGGTGTTTGTCGTGAGGATTCGAGCGTTTTGGGTTGTTGAAGCCCTTCGAGGTTGAAACGCAGATTCTATTTGGGATTTGAATTGAAAGTCGAACTGTGAGCGGTTGCCCTTAGTTGAGCTAGATCAACACTTTTTCTTTAAGTGTTGGTTTTGGGAACTCGTTTGTCGTTTGTTTCCGGTTCTAGTCGTTGTGCGAATGTTTTGTGCTGCAGAGAAGCCTTTTGTCCCTTGGGGACTTTGTTGTTGTTTTTGGCGTCCTTCGGATTCGAGGTCGAATCCTGTTGAAGGGGGAAGAATGTGACACTACGGTTTGGTGTGACGTTATAGAAGGTGAAATTAGAGAATAAAACCTTTCGGCTTGAGGTTTACTCGCGTTTTTGGGCCTTTTGAAGCGTTGTGACACCACGGAGTGTCGTAACCTTATTTAACGTGCATGATAAGGTTAATAACATTATGAGATGTGGAATTAAGGTTAAAACTATAGGATATGGAGGTTAATAGCTTTTAGGGCGTTTCCGGCCGTTTCGGGTTTTGGGCCTTCCCGGGAGTTTGGGCCTTGGTGGGCTTTGGTGTGATGGAGTAGGTCTCCGTGAACGGACTAGGATTGGGTGTGGGGGCTGTTAAAAGGGCTCCCCACCAGCCTTTGGGCGTGCTCCCCTGCCCTTGGGCGCCCCACCTCTCCTCCAAGCCCTAGCCGCCACCCCCACCTTCCCCTCTCCCTTCCTTGCGCCTCCACCTCCCCCATTGCTCCCCATTGCTCCCTATTGCACACCACCTCTCCTCCACCCCCTTGCTGCCCTAGGGTGGCCTCCCCACCCTTGCATCCTCATGGATCCATCCGAGGAGCGAGGAGCGAGGAGATCGATTGGAGTTTTCATTCGTCGGGCAAAGGTATGATCATGGGGATCCTTGGAATTGATCTAGGTACTGTTATTAGGGTGTTTATCAAGTTTTTAGATCAATTGGAGGTGCTGGATTGGAGTAATTTGGGTTAGATCTAGACGTTGCCACGTTTCTGTTTTGGGACAGCATGAGCAGTCGACCTAGGGTTCCTATTTTCGCCAATTTAGATTTCGAATCTGACTGTACGGACTTTTAAGAAGTTGTAGATAATTTTATTATCTTTCCGTGCATATAAAGAACGTTAAATTCCGCCAAGCCGTTTGAAAGTTATGACTGTTTTACCAAGCGTATTAAAATCTGTGACGCGATTGGAACAGATCTCGGTAATCTGTAGATTAAACAACTTTAGATGCCGAATCAGTCTTTACTTATACCTAGAGAAAGTTGGGAAATTTCCTAAGCTACGCGAGGATGTACTCGTTTAATTGATTCGGAGTCCCAGAGCCCAAGTTATGCCTTTTGCAAGGCTGCTGTCCCGACGGGACAGAACCTCTGTTTTTAGGTTTTGCGAGTAGTTGGCAATGTCGGGTTAGATGGGGGTTTGCGTACTGTTTTGTGGGCTTGATTGTGAGTGTGTGATACCTGTGTGCAGGTGGTGCGACCCTGGGAGTGCCTTCTACTTCCCGCCTTTCCGTTGCCCGTGGTTGAGGCAAGTGTGTTGTAATGAATAACGAATGTTATGTTGCTTGTTGAGACTAGATGAAAGATGGATTTCATGATATGATCAATTGCCATGCTTTAATGTTTTCCTATGATATGATGAGTATGCTATGATGCCATGTGTTAAATATACAAGTTTATGATGATGATGGCATATTTGCATACATGGCATGTTACATGGCTCGGGCGGTGAGAAAGTCATAACTAGTCCGGGAAGGTCGGTGAGAAAGTTATGACTAATCCGGAAAGCCAATGAGTAAGTCGTACATCGTGATTCCATTCACCGTGGTGAGCAGGCGAAGAGTAGGCACCCTCCATCTTCGGGATGGAAGGGGGGAGAGGGTGCACACCGACGGGTGTGTACTCAACCATACCGGTATGAGTTTCCAAGGAGACATGAGCATTGCATTACATCGCATACATATTGATGATGACAATGTTAAGTGTTTATGAATAAGATGATTTACATGATGGGAGATGTTATTGCCATGTTGTTGTTCTTGTTGTCCATTGCAATATGCTTGCTGAGATTCGAACTCACGCTTGTGTTTTCTTATTGTTTTAGGTACCATGAGATCGGCATGCGGGGAAGGGAAATAGTCACACGCCCACACGTAGCTTCACCTTAATGATTCCACAAGTCATTCTATTAGTTTGATAATAAATTGCGTGTGATGATCATTGCTTTAGTGTTTATGTAACACCCCAGCTTTTACTAAGCCCAGAATGTCACCAAACATAGATCATGACACATTTAATACCATAATTTAAGGTAAATTACAGCAAGTAATCATTTGGAATAATTGGAAATTTTGACAGCATCTCCTTTGTTTCTGGATGAAACTTAACAACATAGCATCATATCAATATGTAAGACAAACGAGATATCCATACGCAGCGATAAGGATAGCTAATCATCAACTAAAACATCAATAAGCATCGATAGCAAAATAATAAGCATCAATTTAACTCTAGGAAGTTAAAACAACTCCCTCCATAGCCCCACATGATATACATGAGGGAAACAACCAAACATACAGACCATACACTAATGATTATTGTAATACTTATTGTCGTGACTCCGAAACAGGTGAATTAGCTAGATTATGATACTACGTGGAGGAGTGTAGCTAGATCCCTTTCCCGCACGCCGATTTCATTGTACCTAAATAAACAAACAACATAAAACACAAGCGTGAGTTCGAAAACTCAGCAAGCATATTGTAATGGACAACAAGATCATTTACAAGACAATAATACCTCACATCACATATAACATCTCATACTTGAGCACATAACAACATCATCATCATTAAATATGTATTGCATTGCAATGCAATGCAATGTTATGCTCATATCTCCTTGGAAACTCATACCGGTATGGTTGAGTACACACCCGTCGGTGTGCACCCTCTCCCCCTTCCATCCCGAAGATGGAGGGTGCCTACTCCTCGCTTCCACCACCCACGGTAGATGGAATCACGATGTAGGACTTACTCTAATGGCTCTCCGGATTAGTCATAACTTTCTCACCAACCTTCCCGGATTAGTTAATGACTTTCTCACCGCCTCGCCATGTAACATGTCATGTATGCAAGCATGCCAACAATATATAAAACTCATATATTAACACATGGCATCATAACATCTTAAACATGCTCATCATATCATAGCAATCATTAAAACATGGCAAGTGATCATAATCGTATAGACAATTCCATCTAATTTCAACATGCAACCTACAACTCGCTATCCATCACAACACACTTGCCTTCAACCATGGGCAACGGAGTGACGAGAGGTTGAGGGCACTCCTGGAGGCACACCACCTGCAAACACGTGCCACACACTCAAATCGAGTCCACACAACAGCACACATATATCCCACTACCCCGACTTCGCTTACAACTCCTAAAATCAGAAAACAGCAAATCTGTCCCTTCGAGACAGCAGCCTTCCAACGGGCATAACTTCTGTTCTAGAACTCCAAATTGAATAAATGAGTACATCCTCGCGTAGCTTAGGAAATTTCCCAACTTTTTCTAGTTATAGGGAAAGACTGATTCGGACTCTAATGTTGTTTAATCTAACGTTGAACACGAACTGTCTCAATCTCGTCACAGATTTGACAGCGCTCGGTAAAACGGCCATAACTTCCAAACGGCTGGGCGGAATTTCAATTTCTTTATATGCACTGAAAGGTATTAAAATTATCTACAACTTCCTAGAAGTCCGTACGGTCAGATTCGAAATCTAAATTAGTTTAATCTAATGTTGAACACAGACTGTCCCAACCTCGACACAGATTGGACAGCGCCCACCAAAACGGCCATAACTTTCAGACCGTAACTCTAAAACTTCTCAAAAAAATACAAAAAATAGGTCTTGACGATACCTACAACTTCTTCAACAGGAGGTCGGCCAAATTCTGACTCTAAAATTGCGAAATCGCACGCCCTAACACGGACTCCAAATCTGCCCGAAACTGAGTACAATACGAACTCTAGTTCTTTTCAGATCTACTCCATGGCAGCACGTCCTCTTGATCTAAAAACTCCAAATCTACCATGAGAACAGCACCTAGACCTTCCCCAAGGTTTCCCCATGGACATACCTTAGTCCGACGAACGACGAACACGAAGAATGTCTCTCGATCACCCGATCTCGCTCCCACGCGCCAAATCCTTCGGGATCCCTCGTCGCGGTTCTTCCAAACAGCGAGGGCAGCATGTAGACGTGTTGTGGCAGCGAGGGGGCGTCCTTGGGGGCACAAGGAGGAGTGGGGGTGGCGCTGCTTGAGGTGGAGGTGGAGGAAGAGGACTAGAGGGAGGAGGGGATTGGTGGAGGCGCAAGGGGGAGGTGGAGGCGTGTGGGGAGGCGGCTAGGGCAGGGAGGAGGCGCCCCTAGCCCCTTTACCCACGTTCTCCCCCTCCATGGGCCAATCTCTCCACAAAAGCCCACGGTTCTTCCCCCTTGGGCCCAAACTCCCGGAAGGCCCAATCTCCCAAAATCGGCCCTGAACGCGATTAAACGGCATAACGTAAAGTTTTAACCTCCAATTTCATATTTTATAAAGTTTTTGACCTCATCAAGCAAATTAAATAAGGTTACGACACTCAGTGGTGTCATATCACTTAATCCCCAAGACCCAAAACGCAAATAAACCTCGAGCCGTAAGGTTTTATCCTCTAAACTCACATTTTATAATGTCACACCAACTGTAGTGTCACATTCTTCCCTTCAACAGGATTCGACCTCGAATCCGAGACACGCCATTTCGCAAACAACCAAATCAAAGGGAGCGATGGTTCACGCCTCGTAACCCGCATAAAAGCCCCTACGATTTGCACCAGCCAACGCCGTAACAAGGAGCTAAGGCTCGAAGACTGACGGCTCTAAAGACAACTTCACATTCAAAACTTGCCAGAATTCTTACTCAATCATTGAAACACAAATGCACTCACATACGGCCTCAGCATGATCCAAGTGGTAGGGTAAAGTCCCAATCAGAACACGAAATAAAACAATCTCACACTCCTCATTCCATGCATTCCTTGGCACTAAAGTGCCCGATCCCTTTAACTAATGCTACTCTCCAGAAGAACACGGTACCAACCTCCCTTCTGAGGTTCCTTGTACTCAAGACGACGCGAAACAGGAGAGACATAACGCTCTAAGATTACCACCAGAAGGAACAACCTACTTCATATCCAGGATCCTTAAGACTCGCTCAACAGAAAAGACCGAATGTTCCTCTGCGGTTGACACAACTCGCTCCTTGCCCAACGACAAAAGATCCAATACACTTCAAAAGGAAAAGCGATCACTAGCAACCACCAAGTGGTCCCCTAATAATTTAATCAACCCTACCGAGGAACATCTCAACAACACAATTCTCCAAGAAAGTTTGAATTGGGCCATACCCAACCTTCCTTAACTCTTCACTTCCAAACTAGTCACGATCAACCACTAGCAACGCCACAAACCATGAACCCAAATGATCCCCATGCACAACTTTGAATCCCATGCACCACAATCACTTTGGAAAGGATTTGTCAACAGCCAAAGAGCATTCATTTTAACTTCCTAAGCCAAGACGCAAAGGAATCACAAATCTCCTACACCACAACCAACATACCATAATTTCTTCATTCGTTTCTTTTCATATTAGAAAGCAAGGGAAAACTCGTTTCAAGACATAAATGCACATTCTTCAAGAGCACTCCGGATTAGTCATATCTCCATATATGACTTTCTCACCGACCGGGCTCAACGACTCTTTTATTAATTAACATCTAAAAACGATGTCATGTTTACTTTTCACCATTCATTCTTCATGTAACACAATACCGAATAATCATTCACATAACGACTTCTTTCTCGGTATCACATGAATAAATCTCGAATAACATCGAGAGTTGCGCTTAATTCATATACACTATGTCGGCAACATAGTTAACTTGATTAAGCCACCACATCATATCATAACCCACCAACTATATATAACTAAACTTGCAAACATCGCATTTTAACCAAAATCACCATTTTGGAAAAGAACATCGACTCCAAAGTCAAATATCTGCACAAGCAACCGCCATAAGTTTTCTCAAAAGAAGGGAAACTTATTTTCAAAAGAGAACACCTCACTAACGGCATCGCCAATGAAACATCCACAAAAACCACTTTTGAAACACTTGCAAACTCTACACAGACTTTTCCAAATAACTCCAACTCCAGCAAAGAAAAGATTACAAACTAAATCTCGTGAGTTTTCCCACATAGCCCTCTATGCCATTGGTTTCCTTTAAAATTCATTCCAAAGATAATTCAGCGTGGACGCCGAAGGAGCGCGATCCACTCAAAAATTTTGGAATGCGAATTCAAACTCACAACACGAACTAAACAATTTTGCCAAAACCAAAGGCCAACAACAAACGCTACGAGTTTTGGGAAACTCTGAAACTCAACATAAGGAACACCTCAACCGAAAGCATTCAACCAAAATGGCAAACAACCAAACCAGTCGTAAGGTTTTAAACACCATTTCGAGATAAAAAGAACCATCTCTAGTACTCCACTACGCTTTCCATAAAAGACTTCAATAATCACTATCTACTCCCGAGGAGCCCCAACACAATTCAACCAAAAGCTTCACGACAAATTCTTCCTCTAGTTACCATTCCCAACACTTTTAATTAGGGTTTATGATTCTTATCAAAAGGCACCCAACCAAGACTATAATGACATGATCCCCACGGATCACCGAATCATAATACTTCTTAGTCTAACTTTGAAACATAGTACTTCAACAAAACTTTCAAATAAATCAACATATAAATTTCATACCACCTACATATTCACGTCTCGACAACCGAACCTTATTCAGTTAAACAACGACTTCAACATGTAAATATTATCTCTACAAGACAAAGTTCATAACTAGGATTCCAAGGCATTCATTCATTAAGGATAAAACTCTACGAGATAAAATTCAAAACATGATTCAAGGTATACACTCATTAAGGATTAAATTCTACATCATGTTAATTATCCATGGTTCACTCCATCATAACATGTGATAATAACCTCCACTTTAACAATGGCTTCCAAGAAGTAATCTAAACAATTACCACCACTACTAAGTCATCAATATCAAAAATTTGATTATCATCAATCAACACATTGCTTTTAGCTATCCTATACATAGGTGATAACCAAATTACCACCACACAACATACCCCAACTATTTAAAATAGAGTGAATACTAGCATTAACACTCGCCTTAACAATCTCATTAAGAATAAGTCTTATGTCTTCTCAATTGATATCAATACTAGCATTTATAGGAACACATACGCATACTTCCAAATATACTAATGGTTTGCAACAACATAAATAGCAATTCTAATCAACTTCCAAATTAAAGTCACTAGGCAATACGATTAAATTCCTCTATTACTCCATTAGATTAGAACGTCTTTAAACAACCAAAGAAAATTTCTTTAACGGTAATAAAGAAATCTACATCACCTTAATGTTTTAACTATGCATCAGGGTTTAAAACTTTTAAACATTATCGAGGGTCATAAGCACTTTTATAACAAAGCAACATATTCTAAGCATGTACATTAACACATTTAATCATTCTCGCTAAGAGTAAACTACAACACTGTAGTCTATTTATTCTCAAGCTAGAGATATTAATCACATTGAATTGATTCAACTCAAAATGTAACTTAGCAACACATCAATCCATAAACCACATTGTTACCTACTACATAACATGCTAAACAACAATTCTTACTAGGGACAAACGATTTCAGTCAAAAGACTACTTACTTTGTTTGCAGCATTTTAGTTTTAAAACTCATCCCAAATTCGTAAGGAAACTTGACTCTCAAAATTACAAAGAGACAAATCCAAACTTGGTCATGCAAAGGAATTCTCCAAAACACTTTTAAATCTCGAAGACTCCCACAGGGGAACCAACCGATCAAATAAACCTTTGCAAATAAAACCTTAACTCCAAACTTTCACAAAACAGGAAGGGTTCTTCAAGGATGATTTTCTTAAACCAGCAAAATAACGAAATCAAACATTACTTACTCCTACAAAGCCACAGAACTTCAGCCCTGACAACCAGGTCTGGCATAACTCCGCAATAACTCCTTTAACCTCGGAGAAAGACAAACACATGAATAAATTTGAATGCTTCCTCTTCCCCATAAAGCCATCAACAAACTAATCATTAAAACTGGAAAGGCGCCCAAAAGAAGCGCAACACTAGACTCCTCTTCTTCGTCTTCAACCAAGGAAGACAACCCACACACCGCATACGGAACGATCCGCGAAAAACCAACACTTTTCATTTGATTCAAATCAACTAAAGCCAAGAAAAGCAACGAAAACCGACCGTTAGAACGACAAAGAACATACGAAGGAATCCACCATCAAACTCTTCTATTTGACTCCAATCAACCACCCGATCTACGACAGAAAGGGTAAGCACTATTCTCCTACAGGGGTTAATAGTTCTTCGGTGATGGCGCTAACCGGCCACACCGTCAAACCTCGCCCTTACTATGAACAAAAAGAGGTGACCGAAACCCTTCGGTACCACAATTCCACTCTATCACAACAACAAGAGCAATTCAGTCATTTATCTCATAGACATAGCAACATGCTTTATCAAAGGAAGCATTCAACATCATAGCTTAAATACAACATTTAAGCATAAAGAAACGATACCCATACCCTTTCCTACTGTGCATCCATTGTGTGTCAAATTTTAGATTAGTTATACCACTTTTGCAAGTTTTAATGTTGCTATCCTATAACAAAATTTTAGTTAAGACCTAAGCCATGTTTCTAAGTTATTCCACATCATATTTTAGTTTTACCCTACAGCATGACACTAAAAATTCACATTCCAAGGACCTACAGCCCGCTCTGATACCAACTGTAACACCCCAGCTTTTACTAAGCCCAGAATGTCACCAAACATAGATCATGACACATTTAATACCATAATTTAAGGTAAATTACAACAAGTAATCATTTGGAATAATTGGAAATTTTGACAGCATCTCCTTTGTTTCTGCATGAAACTTAACAACATAGCATCATATCAATATGTAAGACAAACGAGATATCCATACGCAGCGATAAGGATAGCTAATCATCAACTAAAACATCAATAAACATCGATAGCAAAATAATAAGCATCAATTTAACTCTAGGAAGTTAAAACAACTCCCTCCATAGCCCCACATGATATACATGAGGGAAACAACCAAACATACAAACCATACACTAATGATTATTGTAATACTTATTGTCGTGACTCCAAAACAGGTGAATTAGCTAGATTATGATACTACGTGGAGGAGTGTAGCTAGATCCCTTTCCATACGCCGATTTCATTGTACCTAAATAAACAAACAACATAAAACACAAGCGTGAGTTCGAAAACTCAGCAAGCATATTGTAATGGACAACAAGATCATTTACAAGACAATAATACCTCACATCACATATAACATCTCATACTTGAGCACATAACAACATCATCATCATTAAATATGTATTGCAATGCAATGCAATGCAATGTTATGCTCATATCTCCTTGGAAACTCATACCGGTATGGTTGAGTACACACCGTCGGTGTGCACCCTCTCCCCTTCCATCCCGAAGATGGAGGGTGCCTACTCCTCGCCTTCCACCACCCACGGTAGATGGAATCACGATGTAGGACTTACTCTAATGGCTCTCCGGATTAGTCATAACTTTCTCACCGACCTTCCCGGATTAGTTAATGACTTTCTCACCGCCTCGCCATGTAATATGTCATGTATGCAAGCATGCCAACAATATATAAAACTCATATATTAACACATGGCATCATAACATCTTAAACATGCTCATCATATCATAGCAATCATTAAAACATGGCAAGTGATCATAATCGTATAGACAATTCCATCTAATTTCAACATGCAACCTACAACTCGCTATCCATCACAACACACTTGCCTTCAACCATGGGCAACGGAGTGACGAGAGGTTGAGGGCACTCCTGGAGGCACACCACCTGCAAACACGTGCCACACACTCAAATCGAGTCCACAAAACAGCACACATATATCCCACTACCCCGACTTCGCTTACAACTCCTAAAATCAGAAAACAACAAATCTGTCCCTTCGAGACAGCAGCCTTCCAACGGGCATAACTTCTGTTCTAGGACTCCAAATTGAATAAATGAGTACATCCGCGCATAGATTAGGAAATTTCCCAACTTTTTCTAGTTATAGGGAAAGACTGATTCGGACTCTAATGTTGTTTAATCTAACGTTGAACACGAACTGTCTCAATCTCGTCACAGATTTGACAGCGCTCGGTAAAATGGCCATAACTTCCAAACGGCTGGGCGGAATTTCAATTTCTTTATATGCACTGAATGGTATTGAAATTATCTACAACTTCCTAGAAGTCCGTACGGTCAGATTCGAAATCTAAATTAGTTTAATCTAATGTTGAACACAGACTGTCCCAACCTCGACACAGATTGGACAGCGCCCACAAAAACGGCCATAACTTTCAGACCGTAACTCCAAAAATTCTGAAAAAAATACAAAAAATAGGTCTTGACGATACCTACAACTTCTTCAACAGGAGGTCGGCCAAATTCCGACTCTAAAATTGCGAAATCGCACGCCCTAACACGGACTCCAAATCTGCCTGAAACTGAGTACAATACGAACTCTAGTTCTTTTCAGATCTACTCCATGGCAGCACGTCCTCTTGATCTAAAAACTCCAAATCTACCATGATAACAGCACCTAGACCTTCCCCAAAGTTTCCCCATGGACATACCTTAGTCCGACGAACGACGAACACAAAGAATGTCTCTTGATCACCCGATCTCGCTCCCACGCGCCAAATCCTTCGGGATCCCTCGTCGTGGTTCTTCCAAACAGCGAGGGCAGCACGTAGACGTGTTGTGGAAGCGAGGGGGCGTCCTTGGGGGCGCAAGGAGGAGGGGGGGTGGCGCAGCTTGAGGTGGAGGTGGAGGAAGAGGACTAGAGGGAGGAGGGGATTGGTGGAGGCGCAAGGGGGAGGTGGAGGCGTGTGGGGAGGCGGCTAGGGCAGGGAGGAGGCGCCCCTAGCCCCTTTACCCACGTTCTCCCCCCTCCATGGGCCAATCTCTCTCCACAAAAGCCCACGGTTCTTCCCCCCTTGGGCCCAAACTCCCCCGGAAAGGCCCAATCTCCCAAAATCGGCCCGGAAACGCGATTAAACGGCATAACGTAAAGTTTTAACCTCCAATTTCATATTTTATAAAGTTTTTGACCTCATCAAGCAAATTAAATATGGTTACGACACTCCGTGGTGTCATATCACTTAATCCCCCCAAGACCCGAAAACGCAAATAAACCTCGAGCCGTAAGGTTTTATCCTCTAAACTCACATTTTATAATGTCACACCAATCCGTAGTGTCACAGTTTAGCTTTACTATTTGAGAGCTTATTTGTTCTTTTGACACTTGGAGACATTAAGTGCTTGATGTTAGTCTTATATTGTCGTTAAGACTTTATTTATTGCTGTTTTAGATGTCTCTCATATTGCCTTATAATGCTATACTGTTGTTGCTCCTTAAATCCATGTTAAAACAAAGGAGGTGCTGCCGAAATCTCGGTTTTTAGCCTATGCACCTTTGCTGGAATTTTATGTTAAATGTGGTATTTAGATGTTGTTTAGCTTATGTTTGGTAGCATTCAGGCATATTAAATGCCGAGGTGTTACATTTTCGACTAAGTCGGTCTATCTCTAGCCCTTTAAATATGTGCAATACAATCCCAAAAGCTGTGGAATTTAGCAGCTCCAACCTGCAGATACAATAAACAGAGACAGAGCAAACAAAACAGAGAGTAAAGTATTCAGGTATAGGAGTTCTGTATTTCACAAGTACAACCTTTTTCCTTTATGCGCTTTTATATATACTAATTGTGGTTAATTGTGGCTAATTATGGTTAATTTTTGCACAATTTTTTGGTACCTTCACTTTTATTTGGTGATTCTTGACGCCGCCATTCTTGACCTCTAGATTGAATGGTAATGTAATCCTAGATAGTCCATTATTGCCAATTTGTTTATTTATAAGCACATTTATACAAATGTTTAATTTTGTATTTGGTCTCATGATGTTGAACAGATGGATAGAAGTTGGATATATGGTAAACAATTTACCCCTGCATATATCAAAGGGGTGGATGAATTCATGCAATTTATTCGAGCAAGATTCGATGAGAATGTGGAGATACTTTGCCCATGTCGTGGATGTCTAAATCAGATATTAAGACCTCAGTCAGATGTACATGATCATATTCATATTTATGGGATGTCAAGTGCGTACACTAAATGGGTTCATCATGGGGAATCATTTGATGTTGAGGTTGTGGAATATGAAGTGAATGGAGATGAAAATGTTAACCATATGGGGCATTCTGGTCACGATGGTTTGAGTGTGGGTGAGGATGACAGCGACAATGATGGTGGAATGCCAGAGCTGATAGAAGAGTTATACACAGCTATGGACCAAGGTGGAGAACATCCAACGTTCGCTAGAGTGCTTGAAGATGCAAAACGAGAACTTTGCCCAGAATCTAACCTATCAAGATTCTCTTTTCTTGTGAAGTTACTTCATGTGAAGTCATACTATCGAATCAGCAATACAGCATTTAATGCTCTACTGAAGCTATTGTCATTGGCATTTCCTCGTTGTGAATTTCCCCAATCATATTATGAAGCAAAAAAATATCTTTGTGAATTGGGTCTTGGATATGATTCAATCCATGTGTGCAAGAATAATTGTTTGCTATTTCGGAAGGAGTATGCGAATAGAGATGATTGCCCAATATGTGGTGAATCGAGATGGAGAGATGCAGATGGTAGAATGCGGGTTCCTCAAAAGGTTTTGAGACATTTTCCGCTGATACCAAGATTGAAGAGGTATTTTGCTTCAAAAAAAACAGCGGAGGACACACAATGGCACAAGTTGAAGCGACAACCTGTCGAGAATGAAATGAGTCATCCAGCTGACGGTGAGGCGTGGAAAGACTTCGATAAAAAATATCCAATGTTTGCAAACGATGCACGGAACATGAGGCTTGGCATAGCTACAGATGGTTTTAATCCATTTGGCAATATGAGTACCTCGTATAGCATGTGGCCAGTACTTGTGATGCCTTATAACATGCCACCGTGGGTATGCATGGATCAATCGAACTGCATGATGGCCTTACTCATCCCTGGTCTAAAATGTCCTGGAAAGGATTTTGATGTTTTCTTGGAACCTCTCATAGAAGAGTTGCTTGAACTATGGAATGGTATTCGTACTTATGATGCATTTACCGCTACAATGTTCGATTTGCATGCTGCAGTTATTTGGTGCATCCATGATTACCCAGATCTAAGCACTTTGTCAGGGCGAACTACAAGAGGTTATTATGCTTGTGTTCATTGTGACAAAGATCCGTTGTCACGGGCCATAAGGAAGAAGATTTGTTACCTTGGCCATCGTCGTTACCTTCCAATGGACCACCGTTGGCGGAAAAGCTTAGCTTTTGATGGACATCATGAAAACCGTGAGAAGCCAGGAGATTCAGTAAAGAGGAGCTGTTGGAGCAACTGGAGAAGGTCAAAGATGTTAGACTAGGAAAGCACCCTCAAAATAATAAAAGAAAGCGTCACGAGAAGGAAAAGCCAAAATTATTTAACCAAAGGGCTGGCTTATTTGTTTTGCCATATTGGGCAGAATTGAAGCTACGACACAATCTTGATGTGATGCACATCGAGAAAAATATATGCGACAACCTTCTTGGTACATTATTGAATATAGAGGGAAAGACAAAAGACACAATCAATGCTAGGCTTGACTTGCAAGATATGGGCATAAACAATCAATGCTAGGCTTGACTTGCAAGATATGGGCATAAGCCGTGACTTGCACTTAGAGAACAGGGGCGGCTCATATAGTATTCCATCAGCATGCTATACCTTGAAAAAGGATCACAAGATTGCATTTTGTGAATTTATTAGAGATGTGAAATTTCCTGATGGTTATGCTTCCAACTTAGCTAGATGTATTAGTAGTGATGGATGCAAGTTACAAGGCTTGAAAACTCATGATTGTCACATCCTCCTGCAAAGAGTTTTACCTGCTGGCATCCGGGGATTCGTGCGCAAGGATATATATGAAGCAATTGCAGAGTTGGGAAACTTCTTTAGAGAATTGTGTAGTAGAACTCTGAAGATAGATGTTATGCATCAACTTAAAGCAGAAATCCCATTAATTCTATGCAAGCTTGAGAAAATATTTCCTCCAGCGTTCTTTGATGTCATGGTGCACCTGGCTGTTCATCTACCTGATGAGGCAATTCTTAGAGGTCCAGTGCAATATGATGGATGTACCCAATAGAACACCGATTATGCACTTTGAAAGGTTTTGTGAGGAACAGGGCAAGACCCGAAGGATCTATTGCAGAGGCATATGTAGCTGATGAGGCCTTGACATTTTGCTCAAGATACATGGATGATGTTGAGACCACGAGAGGGAAGAAGTGGGGATGGGTCAGTAGAAAATATTGTGGATTGTGACATCTCTATTTTTAGACACGGTGTTAAATTAGTAGGATCCTGTAGGGTTACATTCCTCGAAGATGAATTTGACAAGCTTGTTTGGTATGTGCTAAACAATTGTGAAGAGGTTGAACCATATATTAAGTGAGTATTCATTTCTACATTCTGAATGACATGTTATATAAAACTTACTTTGTGGAAAAATATTTAATGTTATCTTTGATTTTAACTTTTGCAGCATGTTCAGAGAAGAGGTAGAGAAAGAAGGTGCACATGATATTGAGAAAAGGGTTATGATTGGATTTCAGAAATGGTTTAAAAACCATGTAAGGGAGAAGGCAGGTGAGGTTAGTGATGACCTATATGCACTATCATGTGGTCCTGATTTGCGGGTCAGCATATTTTCCTCTTGCACTGTCAATGGAGTTCGTTACAACACCGTTGATCGTGAGAAAGACATGAAGACACAGAATAGTGGCATCATGGCTGAGGGTACACATAATGGCCAGTTCACTGAATTTTATGGTTCTTTAGAAAATATCATTGAGTTGGTATATAACTCAGATCTACAAGTCCGTCGATCGGTGGTTCTTTTTCGATGTTACTGGTATGATCAGGATGGCAAGTGGAGAGGCATAAAAAATGATGGATATTTCAAATCCATCAATGTTGAGGGGTTGTGGTACAAGACAGATCCTTTTATCTTGGCAACTCAATCAACAAAGATATTTTACTTACAAGATACTAAATTGGGCAAAAACTGGAGAGTTGTGCAAAAGTTTGAGCATAGACAACTATATAGTGTGGCTGAAAATGACATGACTAAGAATATTGATGCATACCAAGAGGAATATTGTTCCGATACAGAATGTAATGTGGAAGATATTAACCCTCCAAAAGCGAATCCGCATCGCCATGGCGATGAAGAAGGCACAGCTATTGATGCTACTTTAGTAAACAATATAGTATGCAACACATCAAATGAGAACAGTCCAAGTGAATCTGAAGAAGATGACACCATGCTGCAGTTCGCAAGTGATGATGAGCATGAGGATATTGCAATGGGAGACAGTGATGAGGACTAGTTATACTTTGTTTTATTTTTTTATTTTAATTATCTGAACTAGTAAGCATCTAATTGAGCATGGCGTTATATAAAAATAGCAAAAATGCTGTTTATATTCATAGCATCAAATTTTCTATTAAAAAATTCCCTAATTGAGCAAAGAGCAATATTTTCATGAATTTTTTTAGCAATCCCGCTCACCTACGTATTGGTCCAGCGCCAAAATTTTGGTGAAAAATATTTGGAGGCCTCCTGTTTTCCTCCCAAAATTTTGGCAAACCGAGCGTCGCGCACTAGCGCACGTTTAATACTCCAACCTCTCCCTTGTTCCCAAATCTGAGCGGAGGCACGTCTTACCAAACCCTATTCGCATCCTCCTACTCGATCCGGCCAAGCGCCGCCCTCCCTGAGCGGAGGCGACGCCCTCCCGGCAACCTTGACCTCCGTCCCAAGGCCAAATCCCGTGAGGGAGATGCTGCTCCCGAGTCCCAACAACCCCACACGCTCCTCCGCGGACCCGGTGATCTCGACGACATCCCCATCCCCGGCGACATCAACGGCCTCCCCAGCCCCGCGACCTCCTCCCTGACTCAAGCGACATCAACGACCTCCCCGGCCCCCGCGACCTCCTCCACAGCCCCTGACGAAATCTGAGCTCAATGAAAACACGCAGCCAAATTCGAGGTTGTCTTCCTCTACTTGTCTTTTTTTGAAATTATCATTGTGCTTGTGTAATATACTGCAATGCATATTATATATGCTAGTAAATCAAAATTCATCCATGTTAATGTAGTGTTAATGTGGTGTCAACAACAAAATGCTATGCGCTAGTCCCTGTGTAGTCACCGTAGAAAAGGGGATAAATGTATAGTAATCAACTTACCCCGAACATTATTTGGTTAACATGAGAATATTTAACTATCTTAACTACTTCAGAGGTAAGCCACTATTACTTCAGAGGTTGAATAAGTTGGATCTTCTAGAACCTTCTTCATTAGCTAAATGGCTTAGGATTGCTGAAAAAAAAATAAAAAAAGCTAATATAGTAGCCAAACAAAATATAGGGAATGGTTTATCCTGCACAGAGTATAACTATATACCATTCGAGCATTCCAAGCTATATCAATTTAGTAGAACTAAGACTAGCCTATAAACACTTTTGACAATAAAAATCCTTTCATATTCCTTGTCCAAAATTTATCTTTTTATTTTACAGGGTAAAATTTAGGTCAAAGTTACCAACAAATGTTTATTATGTCCTGCCCCTTCCCTCTTGCCTTGCCTGTATGTAACACACCCTGTCAGATTAAGTTGTTCATGTGCCACCCCACAAAGCCTGTTAACTAAACAATATGGTACGATATTTCTATAAATTATTAAAGAAAACTACGGATGTAGCACTGTCTATGGTTTAGATCCATTTGTCTTTTCTTCCTTCACTTTTCAATTTCTTTTCATGAAGATGAAAATGTGAGGGGAGGGGTGCAGACGTGTAGTGTAGTACTGCAGTAGTGTTCTTGACAATATATCGTCTATGTTGGAGGCAATTTTGACAATATATCTATGAGGAAAAATCACATACACATGTTTAATGACTTCATAGTATATAAAATCACACGAACTTTAAGTGTTAAGTGGATTTTCGGACATGAACATTTAGCATCAATGTGAATACACAGTTTCACACGCAATTCACATTCACTGATTTCTGTGAATATGAGAAGTTGTGGCTTGCAAATATTGCAGTTACAATATTATTACCATTTCAAATAATAATAATATCAATGATTTCATAATAGAACATCAACTGTGTGAATATGAGAAGTTGCGGCTTGCCAATATCGCGGAGGTTCATGCCAAATTTGATTTTCTGGGCATCCGTAAAGTAAAAAGCGCTCTGAATGGATCGAGTACTTACCATTCATCTAAAAGGACAAGCAATCTGAGCTTAGAACACAGTGAAGACTCCGATTCAGAGTATTCTCCTGAAGAGGACAGGGGGACCGAGAATGATGCAAATGACGAGATTCCTTCGTATGAGGAGCCGCTGGTGGAAGAGCGAACTGTAGCCACCATATCAGCCTTAAAGGTGCTTTGTCTATCCTGTTGGGGGCTCAGGATTTGCATTGCTTCATACTTGTGTTTCATACTTGTGTTTTGCATTGCTTCTGTGGTTCTTGTGTTGCTCTCTATTTATTTCAAGTGATATATTGACATTGTTGTTTATTCTTTTGTACCAGAGTAGATCCTATAAAAGTACTGTTGAAAGGCC
The DNA here is from genome assembly GCA_036346355.1 of Rhipidocladum racemiflorum. NCBI lineage: Eukaryota > Viridiplantae > Streptophyta > Magnoliopsida > Poales > Poaceae > Rhipidocladum > Rhipidocladum racemiflorum. Next base: position 54,438,017 of record CM070572.1, on the reverse strand, counting down.
TGCTTTAAGGCCCAATAAAAGGGACAAGATGGCTCCAGGTGGCACAAGACCTTCCAAGAGAGTGAAGGCAACTCAAACAATAGAGCAACCTACTGGAGTGTCAACAAGGTCAACATCAAAGAATTTAGCCTTGGGACAACTTACTGAAGATAGAACCACTGCAGCATCTGATCAATTGGCTCACCAAGTTCAGAGTGGTCAAGAACAATTTGTAGAAGATTCAAGTCAAGGTAGAGATGAATCCCACACCCTAAGTCCTGTGAGGGATTGGTCTTATCAAGGAGAAGGTGAAGGTGTTGCTGCTAGTGATGAGAGCACTCAGCCAGGCGATGAAGGAAAGTTTTTTTGTCATGCTCCTTTATGCTTTCTATACTTATACACTAACTCCTTGAATGACTTTATTTGTAGATATAGCACAAACTTCTCAAAGAAGGAGGAGGGCACCTACAATGGGTAAATTGCTTGATAAGATAACTAGATCTATGGGAAGACAATTGCCTATCCAAATTATTGAAGGGATGAGAAGGCCACAAAATCTGTTGCAAGCTGCCAAGTTAGCATCAGAGGCTAGTATTCATATTAGGCAATCTGTTCCTATCCTTACACATTGGAAAGAATATAATAATAATGATGATCATTTACAAAATTTCATGGGGAAATTAGCTGTAAGTAAATTCATTATTTGCCTTTTTTTTACATTGGTATTTGACATGTTAGCTCATCGTATGGTATAACTCATTAATGTGATTCATTCAACTAAATAGACAAGGTTGTCTATGGACACCAACGACAAGCCGACCAAGGATGCATGTACCAATGTTTTGAAGGGTGGGGTAAGGCAGACAAGATATATGCTAAAGAAGAGATATTTTAATGGTGTTCCTGCTAATGATGTAACACCCCGACATTTAATATGCCCGAATGCTACCAAACATAAGCTAAACAACAACTAAATACCATATTTAACATAAAATTCCAGCAAAGGTGCATAGGCTAAAAACCGAGATTTCGGCAGCACCTCCTTTGTTTTATCATGAATTTAAGGAGCAGCAATAATATAGCATTATATGGCAATAAGAGAAACATCTAAAACAGCAATAAATAAAGTCTTAATGACAATAAGAGACTAACATTAAGCTCTTAAGGTTCCAAGTGTCAAACAAACAATAGAACTCTCATTAACCGAGCTAAGACTTAATTTTAAAGACCATCACACGCAATTTATTATCAAACTAAATGAAATGACTTGGGGAAACACTAAGGTGAAGCAATGTGTGAGCGTGTGACTAATCCCCTTTCCCGCATGCCGTTCTCATGGTACCTAAAACAACAAGAAAACACAAGGGTGAGTTCGAAAACTTCAGCAAGCATACCAGCAATGGACAACAAGCATAACAACAAGTCAATAACATCTTTCATCATGTATAACATCTCATTCATGAATACTTATCAATATCATCATCAATTTGTATGCGATGTAATGCATTGCTCCTGACCCTCTGGAACCTCATACCGGTATGGGAAGTACACACCCGTCGGTGTGCACCCTTTCCCCCTTCCATCCCGAAGATGGAGGGTGCCTACTCGCTTCCAAACACCACGTGGATGGAATCACGACATAGGACTTACTCAATGGCGTTCCGGACTAGTCATAACTTTCTCACCGACCTTGCCGGACTAGCTATGACTTTCTCACCGCCTCGCCTATCTCATGACATGCATGCAACCATGCCAAATATCATATTCAATTCACATATTAACACATGGCATCATAATATGTTAAACATGCTCATCATATCATATCAATCATTAAAACATGGCAAGTGGACATATATCGTATAGGCAATTCCATCTAATTTCAACATGCAACCTACAACTTGCTATCCATCACAACACACTTGCCTCAAACACGTGCAACGGATTGGCGGGAAGAAGAGGGAACTCCCGGGGTCACACCACCTGCACATAGGCATCACACACTCACAATCATAACCTCAAAACAGTACACACACCCCCATCTAACCCGACATTGCCAACTACTCGCAAAACCTAAAAACAAAGGTTCTGTCCCGGCGGGACAGCAGCCTTGCAAAAGGCATAACTTGAGTTCTGGGACTCCAAATCGAATAAACGAGTACACCTTCGCGAAGCTTAGGAAATTTCCCAACTTTTTCTAGTTATAGGGAAAGACTGATTCGGACTCTAAAATTGTTTAATCTACAGATTACCACAATCTGTTCCAGTTACGTCACAGATTTTTAGGCGCTCGGTAAAACAGCCATAACTTTCAAACGGCTGATCGGAAATTAACGTGCTTTACGTCCACGGAAAGATAATTAAATTATCTACAACTTCCTAGAAGTCCGTACGGTCTGATTCGGATTCTAAATCGACGGAAAATCGAACCCTAGTTCGACTGCTCAATCTGCCCGAAAACAGAAACGTGGACAAGTTTAGATCTAACCCAAATTACTTCAAACCAGCGCCTCCAATTGATCTAAAAACTTGATAAACACCCTAATAACAGTACCTAGATCATCCCCAAGGATCCCCAAGATCATACCTTTGCCCGATGCACAAAACTCCAATGAATCTCCTCGCGAATCGCTCCTCGCTCCACGTTACTCGCTCCTCGCTCCTCGCTCCTCGCTCCACGGGATGACTCCACGAGGTGCAGGGGTGGGGAGGCCACCCTAGGGCAGCAAGGGGTGGAGGGGAGGTGGTGTGGAGGTGGAGGAAAAGAAGGGAGATGCGCACGGTTTGGGGGGGGCTAGGGCTTAGGGGAGGGGGAGGGAGGAGAGGGGCGCAAGAGGGGGAGGAGGGGGCGCAATATGGGGAGGTGGGGGCGCAAGGGGCTGGGGAAGCCCCTTGTACCAGCCCTCAACCCAATCCTAGTCCGTTACGGAGTCCTAATCCATCCCACCAAAGCCCACCAAGGCCCAAAACTCCTCCGGGAAGGCCCAAAACCCCGAAAACGGCCCGGAAACGGCCCGGAAACGTTATTAACCCCCGATCCTTATGATTTTAACCTTATTTCCACATCTCATACTGTATTTAACCTTATCATGTTCAAAAATTAAGGATACGACACTCCGAGGTGTCACATTCTTCCCCCCTTCAACGGGATTCGACCTCGAATCTAAACGCACCAATCACGAAACCCAGCAAAACCAAAGACAGCCAGAATTTCACATCACATACCTGAGGTGAAAAGCTCGGGATACTTCTCGCGCATGCGAGATTCCAGCTCCCAAGTCGCTTCTCTCTCGGTCTGATGTGACCACAAGACCTTGACAACCTTAAGCGTCCTGTTCTTCATCACTCGCTCTGAAGTCCCCAGAATTTCCACAGGACGGGACTCGAAGGTGAGGTCCTGCTCAAGCACTAATGGTTCCAATGGAACCACCAACTCCGGATCGTGCAAGTATTTCCTCAACATCGAGACATGGAACACATCATGCACACCTTGCATGGATTCCGGTAGCTCTAGGCGATAGGCCAACCTGCCAACTCGGGCGAGGATAGGAAAAGGCCCAACATACCTTGGGTGAAGCTTTCCTTTGGTGCCAAAACGCACCACACCCTTGGTGGGAGATACTGCAAGAGTACGCTATCACCCACCTCAAACTCCAAGTCTCGCCGCCTCACATCAAGATAGCTCTTACATGCGCTCTGTCTTTGCGAGAAGGTTCTGCCGAACCTCCGACACGCGATCAACAGTCTGCTGAACCCAATCCGGCCCAAGAATAGCTCTCTCGCCCACAGCATCCCAACAAAGTGGCGATCTGCACTTCCGACCATACAGTACCTCATAAGGAGCAGCCCGGATGCTGGATCAATACGAAACTCCACATTCCTCACAGGAGGTAGACCAGGCAACTCGTCAGGGAACACATCAACGAACTCCTTCACTACAGAAATCTCCTCAATGGGAACTGAGGAAGATGGTTTCTCAGACAAAGTCATGAGGAAACCCAACAGCCTCAAACGCCGACCAGAAAACAAACTAGTCAAAGCAAAGACGGAACTGGAGGGTATACCACCCTGAAAGGTCAACTCTTCCCCGGACGGGGCCTGCAAGGCAACTGTCTTCCAGAAACAACAGATCTTAGCACGGCAGTGCGATGCAGCCACCCATGCCCAAAATGACATCAAAAGGAGCCAACTGGATCACCATGAGATTGGCAAAGAAAACCTCATCATCAATGGCAATGGTGCAACCAGGGCAAACCAAAGAACTAGCAATCAAACCCCAGGAGAATCGACTAACACGGACTCGTAAATCCGCTGAACTCCCAACTTAGCTCTACTAGCAAACTCCGACGACACAAAAGAATAGGATGCTCCGAATCAAATAGAACAAAGGCATCAACGGAATCCACGAGCGAGTACCTGAAACCACCTCTGGATGCCCTACCGACTCGGCGGTCGGCAGCGTACACTCTGGTGGCGCCGACGTATGAGCCCCGACTCGGTGATGCCCCATCAAGGCTGGGGCGGAGGAGGCAATCGAGGAGGAGCAGACGGCCGCGGGCACCGACGCCGTGGTGGCGCCACGCAAAGGGTGGCCGAGGAACAGAGCAGCCATCATGTGCACCGATCCTCTAGAAGACGCTACCGGAGTGGGAGGAGAAGGCACCGTCTCCCACTTGATGATGCTACCGGGGTTCATCCGGCAGACTCGCCCCATATGGCCGGGCTTGCCCACAGTGGTTGCAACTCCCACCCAACCACACTCAAGCACGGTGCTCGCCACCGCACTTGAAGCACTTCATGCCCTGCCCGGCACAGATCGAACACCGCTCGCGAAGAAGACGATTGGGGCGACCCCATCTTAGCCCCCGAGGAGGAGCCCTGTCCTCCCTTGAACTTCTTGAAGGTGGGGCCCGAGAGGACCCACCTCCTCCACCAAAGGTCCTCTTCGGCCCCGCCGGGGCCGCAGGAACCCCGAACCTCCTGTGTTACGCTTGTCCCGGAGAGCTCCAACTCGAGCTCCATGCCCTTCGCTTGCTCCACCACAGAGCGAAGTCACGAGGCTGATCGCCCCCATGACAACTCTGAACTCCTGGTTGAGGCCCCTACGGAACCTCCTAGCTTTCTCCCGATCGTTTACCGCCACAAATGCAGAAGCGCACCACGCCGTTGAACTCCTTCTCATACTCACACCGACCTCTTTCCCTGGGAAAGAATGGTCGAGTAAGCTCCATCCTCTCAAGGAAAGACTGCAGGTGGAACTTGGCTCGGAAGCGAGCCACAAAGTCCTCCTGTGTGATCGACCAGATCGGGGTTCTAGCAGCGAGAACCCCTCCCACCAGATATCGCTTGGCCCTTCAAATTAAAAGCCACAAAGCGAGTCCTCTGAACCGAGGTCAAATCTAGGACCTCAAAGCGCCTCTCCATGTACCGCAGCCAATCTGCGGACTGGATCGGCGTGCTGCTCCGTCGAAAGTGTCAAGACGGAGGGACATCCACTCCCGAGACTCATCCTCGGCTCCGGTGCAGCGAGGCAACAACGGGGGCCACTGCGAGGCAGGCACAACAGCGGGGGCTGCCATGGCTGCTGGCGCAGCTCTGAATCTCCCTCTGCGAGCCTGGACTAAATCTTCATTGGCGGCGGGCACCGCCCGACCGCACAGCTGGAAGCTCCTCCCGGTGGCCCACGAGCATTAAGCGAACGCTACCCTCAAGAATGCACTCCTCAACTCCTGGGAGCCTCGCCTGGCCTCCACGGCCACGGCGTCCACGGCCTCTACCCCTCGGCATGGTCAGCTTAGGCAGACAACCACCCAAACACCAAAGCACACAATCAAGATCATAGATCAAACATCATCATAAGCATATTCCTTATCACATAATCAAGCGCGATGCATTGATGAACCAAAACCCATCCTCTTGTGCAACCAAGTGTGTCGATTTTAGATTAGTTATACCACTTTTACAAGTTTTAACGTTGCTATCCTATAACAAGGTTTTAGTTAGAACCTAAGCCATGTTTCTAAGTTAGTCCACAGCACATTTTAGTTGTACCCTATAGCATGACACTAAAAATTCACATTCCAAGGACCTCTGACCCGCTCGATACCAATCAGTAACACCCCGACATTTAATATGCCCGAATGCTACCAAACATAAGCTAAACACCAACCAAATATCATATTTAACATAAAATTCCAGCAAAGGTGCATAGGCTAAAACCGAGATTTCGGCAGCACCTCCTTTGTTTTATCATGAATTTAAGGAGCAGCAATAATATAGCATTATATGGCAATAAGAGAAACATCTAAAACAGCAATAAATAAAGTCTTAATGACAATAAGAGACTAACATTAAGCTCTTAAGGTTCCAAGTGTCAAACAAACAATAGAACTCTCATTAACCGAGCTAAGACTTAATTTTAAAGACCATCACACGCAATTTATTATCAAACTAAATGAAATGACTTGGGGAAACACTAAGGTGAAGCAATGTGTGAGCGTGTGACTAATCCCCTTTCCCGCATGCCGTTCTCATGGTACCTAAAACAACAAGAAAACACAAGGGTGAGTTCGAAAACTCAGCAAGCATACTGCAATGGACAACAAGCATAACAACAAGTCAATAACATCTTTCATCATGTATAACATCTCATTCATGAATACTTATCAATATCATCATCAATTTGTATGCGATGTAATGCATTGCTCCTGACCCTCTGGAACCTCATACCGGTATGGGAAGTACACACCCGTCGGTGTGCACCCTTTCCCCCTTCCATCCCGAAGATGGAGGGTGCCTACTCGCTTCCAAACACCACGTGGATGGAATCACGACATAGGACTTACTCAATGGCGTTCCGGACTAGTCATAACTTTCTCACCGACCTTGCCGGACTAGCTATGACTTTCTCACCGCCCTCGCCCTATCTCATGACATGCATGCAACCATGCCAAATATCATATTCAATTCACATATTAACACATGGCATCATAATATGTTAAACATGCTCATCATATCATATCAATCATTAAAACATGGCAAGTGGACATATATCGTATAGGCAATTCCATCTAATTTCAACATGCAACCTACAACTTGCTATCCATCACAACACACTTGCCTCAAACACGTGCAACGGATTGGCGGGAAGAAGAGGGAACTCCCGGGGTCACACCACCTGCACATAGGCATCACACACTCACAATCATAACCTCAAAACAGTACACACACCCCCATCTAACCCGACATTGCCAACTACTCGCAAAACCTAAAAACAAAGGTTCTGTCCCGGCGGGACAGCAGCCTTGCAAAAGGCATAACTTGAGTTCTGGGACTCCAAATCGAATAAACGAGTACACCGTCGCGAAGCTTAGGAAATTTCCCAACTTTTTCTAGTTATAGGGAAAGACTGATTCGGACTCTAAAATTGTTTAATCTACAGATTACCACAATCTGTTCCAGTTACGTCACAGATTTTTAGGCGCTCGGTAAAACAGCCATAACTTTCAAACGGCTGATCGGAAATTAACGTGCTTTACGTCCACGGAAAGATAATTAAATTATCTACAACTTCCTAGAAGTCCGTACGGTCTGATTCGGATTCTAAATCGACGGAAACTCGAACCCTAGTTCGACTGCTCAATCTGCCCGAAAACAGAAACGTGGACAAGTTTAGATCTAACCCAAATTACTTCAAACCAGCGCCTCCAATTGATCTAAAAACTTGATAAACACCCTAATAACAGTACCTAGATCATCCCCAAGGATCCCCAAGATCATACCTTTGCCCGATGCACAAAACTCCAATGAATCTCCTCGCGAATCGCTCCTCGCTCCACGTTACTCGCTCCTCGCTCCTCGCTCCTCGCTCCACGGGATGACTCCACGAGGTGCAGGGGTGGGGAGGCCACCCTAGGGCAGCAAGGGGTGGAGGGGAGGTGGTGTGGAGGTGGAGGAAAAGAAGGGGGATGCGCACGGTTTGGGGGGGGGCTAGGGCTTAGGGGAGGGGGAGGGAGGAGAGGGGCGCAAGAGGGGGAGGTGGGGGCGCAATATGGGGAGGTGGGGCGCAAGGGGCTGGGCAAGCCCCTTGGACCAGCCCTCAACCCAATCCTAGTCCGTTACGGAGTCCTAATCCATCCCACCAAAGCCCACCAAGGCCCAAAACTCCTCCGGGAAGGCCCAAAACCCCGAAAACGGCCCGGAAACGGCCCGGAAACGTTATTAACCCCCGATCCTTATGATTTTAACCTTATTTCCACATCTCATACTGTATTTAACCTTATCATGTTCAAAAATTAAGGATACGACACTCCGAGGTGTCACAAATGAAGTCAGCACAACATCTCCTGTACCTCACATGAGTGATGAGGAGTGGAGAAAACTTGTTCAAAAATGGTCTGACACAAAAAACAAGGTCTGATATATGAATCACTTTTTCTTTTTCTTTTCAGATTCTATTTTATAATGTGTCTAACTTAATTGCCTCTTGTAGGAAATCTCTGAAAAGAACAAGCAGAACCGTGCCAAAGTCAAGTTCCATCAGACTACAGGATCTCGTAGCTACATTGCACACTACTATGATCTGGTATATTATACTGTTAGTCTCACTCTCAGGCAATGCTGAGTTGAAGACAATGCTTAATTTATTAATTAGCATGTACTCGGAAATTTATTGATATGAAAATACTTGTGCTTGTTAATCTTGTGGATGTATATATCATGCATGTGTGATGATCAGCAAGCTAATATATAGAATATAGCTTCCAACTCAGCTTGTTGTACTTATTTTGCCATAAAAACTTGTCTAAATTAATTCATGATGTTTATTTAGGTATCACTTAGGTCTTTTGTGGATATTGTAGATATTTGTAATGCTATGAGAAGTGTTAAGATCTATAACATGTTATTTTATTTTGCTTCATGCCCAAACACAGAGGGAGAAAAACAAAGATCAAGAGATCAATGCGCTGGACATGTTCAAGCAGTGCCACAATAGCAAGGGGAAGGGATTCAGTGAGCCTGTGCAACATGCAATTGTATGTCTTGCTACAATGGGATGATTTGTACATATATATCTTGCCATACATGTTATTACATTTGGTCATGATTTAACTTCAGTTTATTTTAAAATTTAGTGGTCACTGGATTTTCTTTGTCCTTTGTTGGGGAAAGCATTCTAATGTTCCTATTAATCTCTGTGTAGCTCTTATATCAGTTAATACATAGTTTTGGGAGCCACAGACAAAACCCTGTGTCATTCCAATCCAAAGGAATCAAATGCTCCTTTTGTCCAGTAGCATGCATCATGCCTAGCAATCTGTGTCATGCCAGAATATAGTAGAATATCACACACAAGTTGTTTGATGATATTACATTTGGTATTAGCGTACAGATCTGTGTCACACTGTTCTAGTCAAGTTTTCAAAAGTCAAGACACAAATGGGCTCAAACTAAAAGAGAAGATGTGGTTTTGTACTAAAAGAGAAATCGGTGAAATAATGTACTGACTCTACTGATTAGCTCAAACTAAACAAGTGCAATGTACTTGGAAAAGCATTTTGATAATGATGATGATGATGATAATAATAATAATAATGCTTTGATCTTGCACCGTTTGCAAATCAATAAAAAGTATGTACTGAAAACGAATCTATAACCAAAGAAAAAACAATCTTCAGTTAATTTTATTTGAAAATTGATTCTATTTTGCTCGAAAGGGATCTTATTGTGAAAACTTGGGCCATTAGTGAAACTTTGCTGTTCTTAGCATATAATTGTTGTTTCCTATATATTGGACATGCATGCAGAATATTCCCCTATGCCTCAATAATTAATTAAGCTGATGGTCAAGTACTTATATATTTTAGTGGGTTCCCTGCTGATTAATTAAGCTGCTGGTCAAGTGAACACAAACTAGAATCAGGATTCTTTCTTCTGTTCCATAAGCTGCCTAGAGACGAGCAGAATTGTTGCATCATGAATATGAGATGGTTGTACCAAAAAAAATCAAGTACCTACATGTATCTTAAGAATGTGTAACTTAAAACCTTAATCAATGTATGAATGTGTTGGTCTGATAATTTAGCACATCTTATCTTGGATTTTCTTCTGTTCAGTATGTATCTCCTATCCGTACTGACTAATTATCCTTCATATTTTAGGCTGAGATGGAAGCAATGATGGTGCCTGATGCAAATGGTAACACAACAAAGTCACATATAGATGTTGTTTCCAAGGTTCTTTCTCAGAGCAGTGCTACCAGCAAATTCCTAAAGAATGTTGGATTAGAGGCAACAACATCCACGAAGACATCGAGTGAGCGAGTTCTTCAGGAACAACTTGAGGAAGAGAGACGGGAAGCAGCTGCACTTCGACAGACCATTGAGCATCAACAGCAGGAACTTGATGACTTAAAGCAAAAGGCACAAGCAGCAGATGAAGCAATGACCAAGACACAGAGAGATATGGAGGAATTTAGGAAGAGGCAAGAGGAAAATGATGCAGTTCTTCGCCGTCTGCTGGGCATTGCACAGCTTAATCCCCCCGCCTGACTATGAGTGTGATGTCATGATGTAGTATTTTGCTCTTGGCTGAGAGCCTGAGACTGGAAGTGGTTGATGCTATGCACTTATCTCTGGAATTGGTTGAAACTGTGCTGGACATGAAACTAAATTTTGCTTGCTGATGTAGTACTTCATGACTTGTTGGAACTATTTATCTCTGTGTTTTCTGAACATGTGTGTTGTGATGCTATGAAACAATGAAATTTAATGTGTCACTTCTATCTGTATCTGTGGTGGCTTCATGTGGAAAAATGTATGTGGTTGATGTTGCTACGTGTTTTTGTGATGAAAAAAAAGTATCAGCTATTCAGCCAAGTATTGGGCCTTAATATTTCATTGGGCTAATATTATTGGGCTGACAAAATGTCTTAAAATGAGTTTTCGTCATTAAAGGATTCACTTCTTTGACGAAATATTGCAGTCATAAACGTCATGTGTAGGCCACATTTCGTTATAAAAAACATTTTTCTGTGACGAAAATTTCATCATAGACGTACGCCACGTCAACATACAATTTTGTCATAGCAGAATTCCACGTCGGCATGCAGATTCGTCATAGAATACTTTAGTGCCACATCATCATCCTACATGGCAGATATGCCAAGTCACCTGCCACATAGGATGATGACGTGTCACTGAAGTATTCTATGACGCAATTACATGCCGACGTGGCATGTTTCTATGACGAAATTTTCGTCACAAAAAGAGCACCTAGGATCTGGTTTTGCTTGGCAAACATGTTTTTAATGACGAAATGTGCCCTATACATGACGTTTCACGAGTATTTTATGACACCATATTCCGTCATAGAATGATGTTATTTCATGACGAAAATATGGTGTGTCATAGAAAAACACTTGTTCTATGACGAATAATGCTATTTCGTCACTGGCAACCATCTATGACGCAACAACAATGACGATTTTTGTTTCGTCATAATTTCGTCACAGAAATTTACTAATGACGATGTCATGATTTATGGTGACGTATCTGTAGCATCATTGATAAGTGCTTTTCCTGTAGTGGGCCCGCGTGTTAGCCGTCCCCTCGGTTGAGCCATGTTGACGTCAGCGATGACGTCATCAAGCTGGGCCCACATGTCAGCGAGATGTGCACCCGTGGACCGGGCCACGGTGGACCGAAACCGAGCCGTGGACCGAGCCCATGGACCAGCTAACGTCATGCTGACGTCAAAATTCGATTTTCCTTCAGGAAAATAATTCAGCCGAAATTCAAAATCCATGCTGACGTCATATTTCTGAATTTCCCGTATAAAAATAAATGAATTAATTCGATTTATTCTTTTAATTGATTTTTCAAACTTCAAACGGCTATAACTTTTATGTTTTAACTCCGATTGAGGTGATTCCAATTTCTAAATTTTTAAAAAATTTAGCTCTATTTAATGGTGAATTTTATTTAATTTTTGGACATTATTTTTTCTCTATTTTTATTTATTTGGTGTTTATTTATCCGATACGCGTAGACGTTGAACTGCCCGAAGGCTTTGAAGGTGAAGTATTGACCCAGGAGCAAGTGCAAGACCAGGAACCAGTACTTTTTGAAGGCAAGTTATGCTTTGACCATGTTGATCCCACTTTTGAAATTATGTTTATTTAAATTATTGCATGCTAGTTTATTTAAAAATGCTTTTGAATAATTCTGGGAATAGTTATGTGACCTACTTGATTTTGCCACCTTGTCTATAATAATTTTATGCCGTGAATCATTTGTCACCCTAGGATGTGGAATAATAGTTGGACATTAATACTTTGCCAACATGGGTTATTTAGACCGTAATTAGCCAGTTTAGCCATGCAATCGTGTTATTGATATAATTTTGAATGTCGGAAATTAATCTTGACTTAATGAGAGATGGAACATGATTTTGGAAATTGCTACATGTGTCGTTGATGATGTTGATGGCACGTGGTGCATGGTAATCAACTGGGTGATTAAATGATTTAGACTGGGGCAAGTGGCAAGATTGTTCTGGTGGGTCAGGTGTGGCACTTGGGAAGTCGCATTTGGTTTTATTGCTTTGGTTACTTGTGAATCCTTGGGTAGTCTTGCCTCAGTCATTCTAAGGACTTAACCTTGCAAGAATTTGAACTGAGTCCAACATACAGCCACAAGTCTGGAATGGGACAGACCTAGCTTAGTAAACTGTGATGTCTAGTCTTCGGTACTGTCATGGTGGTGTGAGGTCGAGTTTATAGTAGGCTCACATGGCGCAAGAGGGGGGCCCTGAGAGTGGTAACCAGTCCCATCAGTGTTGAAACCTTAGCGGGAAGTACCGGGTCTAGAAGTAGCTTTGGAAAGGCTTTGTTACGATCACTCGTCTTGGTGGTGTTTGATTGCACCTTGTGGGTAAAGCGTATAACCTCTGCAGAGTGCACAACCTATTCGAATAGCCGAGTCTACGGTATTGGACACCGCTCGGTGATTACAGTCAAGGGTTAGACTTCCATGAAAATGACTTTGGATACTTGGTATGGAAATGATGAACCTGCTTTAGGTGGACAAATGCTTTACTTGTGAACTGTTTATGAAAGTTATTATTGTTATCACTGTTTTACTGCTTTCAATCTATTACTGTTATTTGAGAATGACGCTTTACTGCAAAAGAACCACTTAGCCTGTCCTTTGTAACAAGCCATGCATATAGAATATTAAACTGCATCTCTGTGCATGACTTGCTGAGTGCTTTTAAGTACTCACCCTTGCAACAACAATACATCAGTTGAGGAAGAATCAACGCTAGCACTGGAGGAGGAATTCCAAGAGGAGCCGACGAACTAGGGGCGAGCCTAGTCAGTTGCCTGTGGCATATTGGTTGGCGCCACACGATTCTTTATTTTCCACTGCAGATTTATTTGAGTAAGAATATAGCCCTGCGAGGCGTACTTTTGTAACTTGACCATAAGGTCAAGCAACCGGTTATATTTCCCTTTCAATAAAGTACTTGTGACACTACGGTATGGTGTGACATTATAGAATGTGAAATTAGAGAATAAAACCTTTCGGCTTGAGGTTTACTCGCGTTTTTGGGCCGTTTGAAGTGATGTGTCACCACGGAGTGTCGTAACCTTTTAAATGGTGCATGTTAAGGTCAAAAACTTTATGAAATATGGTATGGCAGGTTAAAACCATAAGGTATGGAGGTTAATAACGTTTCCGGGCCGTTTTCGGGGTTTTGGGCCTTCCCGGGGGAGTTTGGGCCTTAAGTGGGCTTTGGTGGGATGGAGTAGGTCTCCGTAACGGACTAGGATTGGGTGTGGGGCTGGTAAAAGGGCTCCCCACCAGCCCTTGGGTGTTCACCCCTGCCCCTTGTGCGCCCTTCCCCCCACTTGCCCTTGCCCTAGCCGCGTCCCTCCTCCCTTGGCCGTGCGCCTCCCCCTCCTTTGCCCCATTGCTCCCCACCTCTCCACCACCTCTCCTCCACCCCCTTGCTGCCCTAGGGTGGTCTCCACACCTCTGCACCTTGTGGATCCATCCGTTGGAGCGAGGAGCGAGGAGCGAGGAGCGAGGAGCGTGGAGCGAGGAGCGAGGAGCGTGGAGCGAGGAGCGATCCGCGAGGAGATCTATTGGAGATTCGTTCGTTGGGCAAAGGTATGATCATGGGGATCCTTGGGTTTGATCTAGGTACTGTTCTTAGGGTGTTTATGAAGTTTTTAGATCAATTGGTGGTGCTGGGTTGGAGTTCTTTGGGTTAGATCTAGACGTTGCCACGTTTCTGTTTTCGGGCAGATTGAGCAATCGGGCTAGGGTTCGAGTTTTCGTCGATTTAGAATCCGAATCTGTCCGTACGGACTTAAAAGAAGTTGTAGATAATTTAATTATCTTTCCTTGTACATAAAGCACGTTAAAATCCGATCAGCCGTTTGAAAGTTATGGCCGTTTTACCGAGCGTGTTAAAATCTGTAACGCGATTGGAACAGATCGTAGTAATCTGTAGATTAAACAATTTTAGAGTCCGAATCAGTCTTTCCGTATAACTATAAAAATGTAGGAAATTTCCTAAGCTTCGCGATGGTGTACTCGTTTAATCGATTTGAAGTCCCAGAACTCAAGTTATGGCCTTTGCAAGGCTGCTGTCCCGCCGGGACAGAACCTCTGTTTTTAGGTTTGCAAGTAGTGGGCAATGTCGGGTTAGATGGGGATTTGTGTACTGTTTTGTGGGCATGATTGTGAGTGTGTGATGCCTATGTGCAGGTGGTGTGACACCGGGAGTGCCCTCGACTTCCCACAAATCCGTCGCCCGCGGTTGAGGCAAGTGTGTTGTAATGTATAGCGGATTGTAGGTTGCTTGTTGATATTGGATGAAAGATTGAATACTTGCTATGATCACTTGCCTTGCTTGCTGTTTTCCAATGATATATTGAGTATGATTATCATGAGATGATGCTATGTGTCTATACTTATCATGATTCGATGCCATGTGTAATATTTGTCATGATGAGATGCCATATGTTTATGTACATGTGAAATATGATAATTGGCATAGTTGCATGCATGACATGAGATAGGGCGAGGGCGGTGAGAAAGTCATAACTAGTCCGGCAAGGTCGGTGAGAAAGTTATGACTAGTCCGGAACGCCATTGAGTAAGACCTACATCGTGATTCCATCCACGTGGTGAATGGAAGCGAGGAGTAAGCACCCTCCATCTTTGGGATGGAAGGGGGGAAAAGGGTGCACACCGACGGGTGTGTACTCAACCATACCGGTATGAGTTTCCAAGGAGATATGAGCATAACATTGCATTGCATTGCATTGCAATACATATTTAATGATGATGATGTTGTTATGTGCTCAAGTATGAGATGTTATATGTGATGTAAGGTATTATTGTCTTGTAAATGATCTTGTTGTCCATTACAATATGCTTGCTGAGTTTTCGAACTCACGCTTGTGTTTTATGTTGTTTTTAGGTACTTTGAGATCGGCATGCGGGAAAAAGGGGTCTAGCTACACTTCTACACGTAGCTCCACCATCATAGTCCATAATTAATCACTTGGAGACATGATATTAAGAGTTGTGCCTTAAACTTAATGTATGGTTTAATTTAGCATGCTAGTGATTCCTTATTTGCTTCGTTTTAGTTTATGAAGTGGTTGAGCGTGGTATTATTGGCGTAATTTGATGATATATCCATTTATGTTGATGTTTTAGATGTCGTGTGCTATGATATATCTTGCCATGATATTGATATGGTGTTAATTCATGGAAAAACAAAGGAGATGCTGCCGAAATATCGGTTTTAGCATATGTACCTTTGCTGGAATTTATGTTTAAATGTGGTATTTAGATGTTGTTTAGCTTATGTTTGGTAGCATTCGGGCATATTAAATGCCGGGTGTTACAGATTGGTATCGAGCGGTCAGTAGGTCCTTGGGATGCGTATTTTTAGTGTCATGCCATAGGGTACAACTAAAATATCATGTGGAATAACTTAGAAACATGGCTTAGGTTTCAACTAAAACTTTGTCATAGGATAGCAACATTAAAACTTGCAAAAAATGGTATAACTAATCTAAAATTTGACACACACTGGATGCACAGTAGGAAAGGGTATGGGTATCGTTTCTTTACGCTTAAATGTTGTATTTAAGCTTTGATGTTGAATGCTTCTTTTGACAATGCATGTTGCTACGTCAATGATATATGTTGTGGTGATAAGAGTGGGGTTGTGGTACCGAAGGGTTTCGGTCACCTCTTGTTGTTTATAGTTAGGGTGAGGTTTGACGGTTTGGCCGGTTAGCGCCATCACCGAAGAACTGTTAACCCCTGTAGGAGAAAAGCGCTTACCCTTTCTGTCGTAAATCGGGTAGTTGATTGGAGACGAAAAGGAAGAGTTAATGGTGGTTTCCTTCGGATGTTTTTTGTCGTTCTGACGGTCGGTGTTTGTTGCTTTTCTTGGCTTTAGCTGTTTTGAACCAAATGAAAAGGTGATGGGCTTTCGCGGATCGTTCCGTATGCGGTGTGTGGTTTTATAGGACCGAGTAG
Organism: Rhipidocladum racemiflorum; assembly: GCA_036346355.1. Taxonomy (NCBI): domain Eukaryota; kingdom Viridiplantae; phylum Streptophyta; class Magnoliopsida; order Poales; family Poaceae; genus Rhipidocladum; species Rhipidocladum racemiflorum. The sequence continues at coordinate 54,421,470 of CM070572.1, read as the reverse complement.
GCAACTAGAGGGGGGGGTGAATAGATGCCGAATAAAATTCAACTATTTCTTTCTGAAAATAAAAGACCCCTAAATAGCGGAAGAATATCTAATAATGAAGAGATCAAAACCCTAGATTAATTAGCGAGACAAGTCGAACAAAAATCAAAACTAGTTCTATCAAAAATCGAACAAACCTTCTAATCAAGAATCAAAGCAAAAAAAAAAAGAGAATATTGCATAAACTTATCTTTTTATTCCAAAGCCATCTTCAACAAGATGACACCAAAAAAAAATCTTCTAATCTTCAATGATTAGAAAACCCTAAACAAAATCTCTAATCTCACAAGATTAGAAAACCCTAAACAAACTAAAGAGAGCACAAAAGCTTTTCTTTGTTGTAGGCACCTTTTGCTTCTTGCCCTTTTCATTGGATTGATCTCCCTTTGGCTTCATTGGCTTTGATTAAATAGTGCTGCTCACGCCCTCCTAAAACCGTGTCCAGATCAGAGTTCGAAACCAAACTCCCAGCAGTTCTCCGATTCCCAGCCGAGTCCGAGCGCATGCATGTCCAAAACCCAGTCGAGTACGAGTGCATGCATGCATCACGTATTCACGTGTGTCTCTCCGAGTTCAAATGACTCTTTCCTTGCATGCAAGCATCACGTTTGCCTTCTTCCTTTTGGACAAATATTTGCATGCAACATGCGTAACTTTGATCGCCTTGCGCCGACGCGCGTGCATGGCGCCTGCGGCCAAACGTCCACGTGATATTGCGTGCTCCCCGGCCGTCGCCGTTGCTTCCTGCCGCCGCCCAGCGCCGGTGGCCCGCCGCGCTCCTCGACCTCATCCGGTCCGCGCCGCCGCCCCGCCTCTGCCGCCAGCGCACAAAGCGTGTCGACCGCCCGGTTGGCTGAGTCAAGCCGCACCACCGGCCGTCGCCGAGGCCATCACACGCCTGGCGCCGGTCCTGCCGCGTCGACCTCAAGCAACACCTGCACGTGAAAAAACACAAAAACAATTTCCGAGCCCAAGTCCGCGACTTGACTCAAGTTAATCCATGCAACCACTCACACGAGCGCATTGCATCAAATAAAATCAACCAAAAATATAATTAAAAATCAGACCAAACTCTTTTGCAAAATCTGAATCTTTTCAAATAAACAAACTGGTTTCAGATCTTTTTCAAATAAAATAAATCGTTTCAAAAAAAATGTTTCAACTCTTTTTCAAATACTGAACCAAAAACAAATCAACTCAAATCTTTTCAAATCTCTTTGAATATTCAAATACTCATCATCAAAAACACATGGATCAAAAACAATGATCCTTCAGGTTTTGTCTTCCTTGGGTGAAGACGTAGAAGAGGAGTCTAGTGTTGCGCTTCTTTTGGGCGCCTTTCCAGTTTTTGATGCCTGTTAATTGCTTTATGAAGAACAAGCATTCGATTCATTCCTGTGGTTGTCTGTCTCCAAGGCTAAAGGAGTTTTGTTCGGAGTTGTGCCAGACCTGGCTGTCAGGGCTAAAGTTCTGTGGCTTCGTAGTAGTAACTGGTGTTTGATTTCATCATTTTACTGGTTTGAGAAATCATCTTTGAAAGCCCCTCTTGAGTCGTGAAAGTTAGGGGTTTGGTGTTAAGGTTTTATTTGAAAAGGTTAATGGAGCACTTGGTTCCTTTCGAGAAAAGTTGTCTTCCAACCAGTTTCCTCTATGGAAGTCTTTGAGATTGAAAAGTGTTTTGGAGAATTCCTTTGCATAACCAAGTTTGGGTTTGTCTCATTGCAATTTTGAGAGTCAAGTTTCCTTATGAATTTGGGATGAGTTTTAAAACTAAAATGTCAGTAAACAAAGTAAGTAGTCTTTTGACTCAAATCGTTTGTCCCTAGTAAGAATTGATGTTTAGCATGTTATGTAGTAGGTAACAATGTGGTTTATGGATTGATGTGTTGCTAAGTTAAATTTTGAGTTGAATCAATTCAATGTGAGTAAAATCTCTAAGTTTGAGAATAAATAGACTACTAGTGTTGTAGTTCACTCTTAGCGAGAATGATTGAAAGTGTTAATGTTCATGCTTAGAATCTGTTGCCTTGCTTTAAAAGTGCTTATGATCCTCGTTAATGTTAAAAGTTTAAACCTTGATGCATAGTTAAAACATTAAGATGATGTAAAGCTAGCTGATATTGTTAAGAAGCTTTGCTTGGTGTTTAAAGATGTGCTAATCTAACGGATTAGTAGAGACTAGTGACTTTAATTTGGAAGTTGATTGGAGTGGTTATTTATGTTGTTGCAAACTATTAGTATATTTGGAAGTATGCAGTTGTGACCCTTCAATGCTAGTTTTCAATCTATTTTAAATAGTTGGAGTATGTTGTAATTTTGTTATCACCTATGTATAGGGTAGCTAAAAGTAATGTTGATCGGTTGATAATTATGCCCATTTGTTTTTATTGATGACTTAGTAGTGGTGGTAGTTGTGTAGAATACTTGTTGGAAACCATTGACTAAATGGAGGGTGTTGTAACCTGTGGTGATGGAGTGAACCATGGATAATTAACCTGATGTAGAGTTTTATCCTTAATGAATGTATGCCTTGGAATCCTAGCTATGAACTTTGTCTTGTAGAGATAATATTTACATGTTGAAGTCGTTGTTTAACTGAATAAGGTTCGGTTATCGAGACGTGAATAGATAGGAGGTATGAAATTTATATGTTGATCTTCTTTGAAAGATTTGTTGAAGTACTATGTTTCAAATTTAGAATAAGAAGTATTATGATTCGGTGATCCGTGGGGATCATATCATTATAGTCTTGGTTGGGTGCCTTCTTGATAAGCATCATAAACCCTTATTAAAAGTTTTGGGAATGGTAACTAGAGGAAGAATTTGTTGTGAAGCTTTTGGTTGAATTGAGTTGGGGCTCCTCAGGGAGTAAAAAGTGATTATTAAAGTCTTTTAATGGAAAGCGTAGTGGAGTTCTAGAGATGGTTTTTTTTACGCTGAGCTTGTGTTTAAAAGCTTTTGGACTGGTTTGGTTGTTTGCCATTTTGGTTGAAGGGTTTTCGGTCAAGGTGTTGTCGGGACCCCGAATTTGCAAATCCGGACCCTCTATGTATTCAGCACTAGTCCAGGAACGCGCTAGTGCACACAGTCTTAACATCGGTAAGTATCACAATCATACCAATCGATATTATCAAAGTACTTTATTTAAATAACCAAACTGGTTACTTGACCTTATGGTCGAGTTACAAATATATGCCTCGCAAGGCGAAACTTATTAAAAGAGAAATAACAGCAGCGGAAAATCAAATAAACTCGTGGCGCCATCCAGTATACCACAGGCAACTGACTGGGCTCGCTCCCTACGTAGACGGATCCTCTTGGAGCTCCTCCTCCGGCCGGGCGTAGTCTCCTCTTCAACTGGTGTTGTGTTGAGGCAAGGGTGAGTACTTGGTACTCAAGAAGTCATGCAATGTAATGCAGGCTAATATACTATAGCATGGCTTGGTACAAAGGAATAACTCAAGGTATATTTGCAAGAAATAGCATTGGACAAGTAATATAAGTAGATTCCAGCGGTAGAAACAAGTAAAGCATAAATAACTTTTCAAGAAGTTTAGTAAACATCTTTCCCATCCTAAACCACATTTCCATCAACTTCATTATTAATCCAGCCCAACCTTTCAAACCGGGTTATTTTTGAGAAAGTCTAACCCTTGATCTGTAATTCCCGAGCGATGTCCAATACCGCGGACACGGCTATTCGAATAGATTCCAAACTCTGCAGAGGTTATGCACTTTACCCACAAGATACAGTCAAACACCACAAAGGCGAAGTTCCTCAGTAATAAAGCCTTTCTAAGCCTCAAACAACACAGGTGGTCCTCTCAGGTTCGTGCTCTACACCATCCCTTCCCTTAGCCAAGGCGAAGTATGGGACCAACACACCGTTAGATGGGTATCTGGCCACAGCCACGATACGCTCCCCCGTACAATCACACAAACGGTGTAATTGACACCCTGAGGCTCCACAAGTGAGTCCTTAGCGACTTAGTCAACTAGGGCCGTCCCATTCCAGCCATGTGGTTGCAAGTATGACCCAGTTCAAAGGCTTGCAAGGTTAAGTCCTTAGAGTGACCAGGGCAAGACTACCCGAAAAACCAAATCAACAACCCCAATGCCACAACTGGCCCACCTGATTACTCTTACCACATGCCCCGGTCGAAAAACTGTTTATCAAACCCCAGTTGATTACCATGCACCACGTGCCATCAACATCACATGATACTTTTCCCAAAACAGGTTCAATATATCATTAAGTCAATATTAACATTTGATTGTCCAAAATCATGTCATGAGCACGTAGCAGGTCTAAGCAGTATACTACAACGGTCTAAACCCATGTTGGCAATTTAATAATGTCCAACTAGTAAACCACAACTAGGGTGACAAAGGGTCATGGCACATACTTAAGTAATCAAGGTGTCATATCGCAAATTGGTATTTATCTAACCCCCAGGTTTAAACAAGGTATTTTTCTAATTGAACTAGCATGCAATAATTTAAATCAAAATAGATTTCGAAATAGGATCAACATGGTCAAAGCACAACTTGCCTTCAAAAAGTACTTGCTCTTGGTCTTGAGTTGGATCCTGAGTTAATACTTCTCCCTCGAATCCTTCCGGCACTTCAACGTCTACTCGTAAAGCGTGCAAATAGCAAATACACAAATAAACAATAGGCAAAAACATCCCAAAACTCCAAATAAAATCCATAAACAGAGAGAACATAATTTTCTGGATTTTTAGGAACTGGAATCGTCAAATTTGGAGTTAAGACGCAAAAGTTATGATTTATTAAAGTTTAAATAATCAATTAAATAATATTACAGAGAAAAACTTTAGTCCAAAAATTAAATAAAATTTATATTTAGGTAGATCTTAATTTTATACAAATTTAGAAATTTGAATCACTCAAATCGGAGTTGAAACGCAAAAGTTATAAGCGTTTGAAGTTTGAATCTAAATTTGAATCAATATTTCGAATTAATAAATCATTTTCTTTTCGAAATTAATTATTGCGTCGGCATGGACACGTGGCAATCTCTGATTGGTCCACGATGTTTTGTCGACGCCAGCACCGAACGGCTCCACGATGACGCCAAAGATGACGTCATCATGCCACGCGGCATCACCCGTGATGACACGCGTGTCCCGCATCGCGGTTGTGGATCGGGCGACGGCACGGCTTGGTCCACGGTGAATCCGTCCACCGGACCGTGTCAGCGACATGCGGACCCCACTTGTCGGCTTGGGCTCATCTTTGGCGCGGCGTGGCCGACGCGTGGGCCCCACGAGACGCGCCCCGCGTGTCGAGACACGCGCCACGCCGCGAGTGTACGCAGCTAGAGTACACGTGGCGCTATCCTGGCCGTTGGTTTGAAATCCGGCGGCTCGGATTGGATCTAGGCTCATGTGTTGGAAGCGGGCGTGGCCGATCGTGGGCCGTTGGATCTTAATCCAACGGTCCCGCATCCGATCTGGTTCCGAGGTTTTGGTTACACGTGGCTCACCTGGATCGTTGGATTTCGATCGGACGGTTGGCGTGCTTCGGGTTGACGATGGTGTTGCGGCGGCGCTGCTCCGTCGAGTCGGGAAGGCGACCTCCCACACGGCGTTGAGGGCGTCTCCGGCGAAGTATCGCTACTCCCAGACGCGCCTGCGTCCTTGCGGTCTCGGATCCGCCACCAACACGACGGAGAACGGTGGGCGGCGAACGACGCCAAAACCCTAAATTAACCCTAATCAACTCCGGCGAGGAATCGTGAGCACGGAGGAGCTCTCCGAGTGGCGGCGCTAGGGCAAAAGGTGCGCACGGTGACGGTGATCCTCGGCACGCACTCACGCCTTAAATACCGCTCGGACGTCGAGATGCGCCGCGGTTTCCATGGCGAGGCGATGGGCGGCGAGTCCGGCCGGACACGGCGAGGCGACGCGGCTCAATCCTAGCCGTCCACGCGGCCACGACGGACGGCCACGATCGCACGCGAACGCGAACGGGTTCGACTCGGTCTCGACTAGGGCGACGTGGCGCCAATCACAACCGTTGGATCTTGATCCAACGGTCGCGTAACTAGGGTTCGCGAGCGGGTTCGGCTCGACCACGTGGCTCGGTCGGACTCGAACTCGAGTCCGACTCGGGCTCGATCGGATGAACAAGACAAACCCACTCGCATTTTCCAGCGATTTAATATTTAAAATAATTCCCGAGAATCCATTTAATTCATTAAAAATAGCAAATGACTCGAGAAAAATTCCAAAAATTCTGGAAAATATTTTAGGGTATTTGGGACTCAAATAAAATATTTCCAACAAAATTTTATTTGCAAAATTAAATTCTTTAATTATTTCAAAATGGAATAAATTCAAATAAATTCCAAATAAATCCAAATAAATTCCGAGAAAATTCCAAAATTCACCAAAGTGCCAAATCACACATGAATCTAAGAAAAGCAAAATTTTGGGGTGTTACAAACCTCCCCTTAATAGAATCTCGTCCCTCGAGATTCGTGGCTCACTACTGAGAATAGGTTTGGAAACTCTTTCCTCAAATCCTCTTCGCTCCCAAGTCGCTTCGCTTTCTTCATGGTTGCTCCAATCGAACTCTACGTAAACGGGTTGACTTATTTACGGTCTCTCGATCCATTGTGTCTAGAATCCTCACGGGATGTTCCTTATAAGTCAAATCCTCTTGCAACTCAATTGACTCTAGCGGTGTCTGCCTCAGAACTCGAAGACACTTCTTCAATCGGGACACATGGAATACATCATGCACTCCTGCCAACGATCGCGGGCAACTCCACCGGTAAGCAACTTCGCCTCTGCGACTCAAAATCTTAAATGGTCCAACATAACGGGTGCAAGTTTCCCTTTGGCATGGAACCTCTTAACTCCCCCGAGGCGTAACTCGAGGTAAACAAAGTCTTCTCGTTCAAAACTCAAATTTCGGCGACGATTGTCAAGATAACTCTTCCGTCGCGATTGGGCTATCTTCAACCTTTCCCTAATCATAGCGACCGTTTCTTCACCTCTTGAAGAATATCAGTCCGAAGACACGGCGCCACGGTCTCATTCCAATTCAATGGCGTCCGACAGTGGTCGACCATACAAGGCCTCAAAAGGTGACATCTCAGAACTAGCCTGATAACTATTGTTGTAATCGAACTCGGCATACGGCAAACTCTTATCCCAAGAGGTAGCATAAGCCAATGCACACGCTCTCAACATATCCTCCAGACCGTTGACTCTTTCTGGTCTGTCCATCCGTCTGTGGATGATAAGTCATCTTGAAGTTCAAACGGGTTCCCATGGCTTCATGCAACTTATTCCAGAACCTTGAGGTAAATTGGGTACCTCTGTCCGATACAATCCTCTTTGGCACTCCGTGCAAACAAACAATCCTGATCATGTATAATTCTGCTAATTTATCTCCCGAGTAAGTGGTCTTCACGGGGATAAAATGGGCTACTTTAGTCAAGCGATCCACTATAACCCATATGGAGTCATAACCTCCTTGAGTCTTCGGCAAACCGGTAATGAAATCCATTCCGATTTCCTCCCACTTCCACTCAGGTATTTTCAGCGGTTGTAGCAATCCTGCTGGTCTCTGATGCATTGCCTTAACTCTCTGGCATACATCGCACAAGGCAACATGCTCGGCAACTTCACGTTTCATACTCGGCCACCAGAATCTCTCCTTCAGATCCTGATACATCTTGGAGCTTCCAGGATGAATCGAGTACTTAGAGTCATGGGCTTCTTCCAGAATCAGTTGCTTTAACTCCTTTTTGTTAGGCACACAAATGCGATCCTTCATCCACAACGTGCCTTGCTCATCCAACCTGAAGTCCTCTGCCTTGCCTTCCTCCTTGATGGACTTAATCCTGCGGATCTTGTCATCATCCTTCTGCCCTTCTCGGATCTGATCCTCTAGGGTAGGCTTTACTTCTAATGCGGCCAAGAATCCGCTAGGTACAACCTCGATCTTCATTTTCTGAAAATCCTCACATAACTCATCCTGACTTGTGGCTAGCAACGTACTCACGGTATGGCTTTTCCGACTCAGAGCATCGGCTACTACGTTGGCCTTCCCGGGATGGTAATGGATTCCAACATTATAGTCCTTGATCAACTCTAACCATCTCCTCTGCCTCATATTCAGATCCGACTGGGTGAATATGTACTTAAGGCTCTTATGATCCGTATATACTTCACATCTGTTTCCAATCAGATAGTGACGCCATATCTTCAAAGCATGCACTACAAAGCCTAACTCTAAGTCATGTGTCGGATAATTTTCCTCATGCGGCCTCAATCGCCTTGATGCATAAGCGGCGACCTTTCCATTCTCGTGCAAAGACACATCCAAGTCCTTGGCGCGATGCGTCACAATAAATATCGAAGCTTTGAGCAACATCCGGTAGAACTAACACCGGTGCTGACGTCAATCGCTTTTTCAGCTCCTGAAATCCTTTCTCACATTCTGGCGTCCATGCAAACTTCTTTTCCTTCTTCAGCAATTGCGTAAGAGGTTTCGCAATTGTCGAGAAGCCTTCGATGAAACGGCGGTAGTATCCTGCCATTCCAAGGAAACTCCGAATCTGGGTTACCGTCTTTGGCTGTTCCCAATGTAACACAGCTTCTACTTTGCTTGGATCTACGGCGACTCCTTCTGCGGTCATTACATGTCCAAGAAACTCCACCTTGTCCTTCCAAAAATCACACTTGCTGAACTTGGTGAAAAGTTGCTGTTCCCTCAGCTTTTCCAAAACTCGCCTTAAGTGTTCGGCATGTTCATCCTCTGTCTTGGAGTAGACTAGGATATCGTCTATGAACACGACGATAAACTTGTCCAAATATTCCATGAACACCTTATTCATCATATTCATGAAATAAGCTGGCGCATTCGTCAGCCCAAAGGACATAATCAGAACTCGTAATGTCCATATCTTGACGAGAATGCGCCTTGAATATCTTACGATCGGATCTTCAATCGATGGTATCCCGATCTCGAGATCAATCTTGGAGAAAACTCCAGCTCCTCTCAACCGATCAAACAAATCATCAATCCTGGGTAGCGGATACTTATTCTTCACGGTGACTTCATTGAGTGCACGGTAGTCAATGCACATCCTGAAACTCCCGCCCTTCTTCTTGACAAACAAAGCGGTGCTCCCCACGGCGACGAACTCGGCCTGATAAATCCTTTCTCCATTAACTCTTCTAGCTGTTTCTTCATCTCTACCAACTCCTCGGTAGACATCCGATAGGGTCTCTTTGCTATCGGTCTTTGTGCAGTACAAGCTCTATCACAAACTCTATGTCCCTCGTGCGGCATACCGTAGATCTTCGGGGAAAAACATCAGGTACTCATTCACTACTGGGACATCCTCTATGCTGATTGCCTTGGTACTGTTAACCATCAACTGTCCATCTCTAATCGCAGTGGCTTGAAATTCCACTTTCTTCCCACACTGCTCTCAATCGAGATAGTCTTTCGTCCACAATCCAATACAGTCTTGTGCTTGGATAACCAATCCATTCCCAATATGACGTCTAAGGTCTGGGTCTCCAAAATTATAAGGTTTGCTAGGAACTCTATTCCATCTATTAGTATTCTCACCCCGGAACATCCTACTTCCGTTCGGAGTTCGGAACCAGGGGTTTGAACTAAAAGCATGCATCTAAGTCTTGCAATCCTTAAATCATTTCTAGTAGCAAAGCCTTGCGAAACAAACGAATGCGAAGCTCCAGAGTCAAACAAAACCGCTGGTGTGTAATCGAGTTAACAAGTAACTTACCCGATTTACGTCCGTAGCATTCTGCAGTGCATCTGCGGTGACATGGTTGACTCGGCCTCTCACCACGGCCTGGGGTGTGGCTCCTGGTCTTTGGCGTCCTAGCCGGTGGTTCCTAGATTGAAACGAATCGGGTCGCTTCCTGCTGTCTTCTTTGGACAATCATTGGCAAAGTGTCCTGGCTCGTTGCGATTGTATGACGTCTCACTGTTCCTTGATTGCCTGGAGTAGCGTTTCTAAGCGAAGCTGGGTGCAGTAGTTCGATTGACAGGTCTTGGTGCGGGATGGTGTCCTTGTTGCATTCTCGTGGTTGGAATCAAGAATTGATTTGGTGCAACTCTCAAGCGCCGCTATTGCGTTCCTGGCGTGATCCTTGCTATTGCATCCTGCGCTCCGGTTCTCATCCGGTTCCTTGCGCTTGTCCTCAAGAATAAGTGCCTTATTCACCAACTCTTGGAAATCTGGAAAGGTGTGGGTGATCAATCCTACTTGCAATCCCGAGTTAAGTCCCTTCATAAAACGAGACTGCCTGGATTTATCCGTCGCTACATCCTCAGTGCGTAGCGTGCTAGCTGTGTGAACTTGTTCGTAGTCGGCCACCGGTGATTACCTTGCTTGATGCTCAACTCCTCCTTCTTAAGGTCCATGATTCCTTCAGGCACGTGATATCTTGTCGGAATGCATTGTGAACTCCTCCCAAGTGATATCTTGAGGGTTCTCTTGCGTGGCACGTGTTCTCCCACCATTCTGGTAATTTGTTCCTTCCAGCTGATGAGAAGCGTAGAGTACCTTCTCATTCCCTATGCATTGAGCTATGTGTAGCTTTCTCTCAATTGATCTTAACCAATCATCGGCCTCCAATGGATTGGCATTTCCAGAGAAAGTGGGTGGGTGAGTTCTCATGAACTCGGATAGTCTTGTATTCTGGCGTGGCCCCTGATAACTTGATTGGCTGTGGCCTGAGCAGTGACGTGCTGCATTTGTTGCATCATAGCATGCATCAACTGAGTCTGGGCAGCAAGAAAAGCTCCGAAATTCTGCATATCCAGTGGCGGTCTTTGGTGCTCCATCATTGGGGTTTTCTGGGCGAGAACCACTCCCATTGCTTCCAAAGTTTCCACGGGTGTTCACCATCCGCCGATTTGCTCCAGGTTTAGAGATGAGAGGGAAACAAGAATAGACAAGTAATATGGAACTTATGCGGGCGAAAGGTGTAGCCTTAAGGTCCAACTTTATTATTAATAACTTGGTATGGCTGCTTACAATGCCTAAGGGCCTTGCAACACATAATGCACACTCAAAGAAACAAAGCAAATCCAAATCGAACTAACTCTGGAGTCTAACGCCTAAAGGGTGACTCTTTATTCTATGACTCGACTCGGCGAAGGAGTCTCACTATAAAACCTATGCTCACTCATCGAAAACCTCCACGGCCTGGAGTGCGGATGTCGCGGCATAGGCGCCGAAACGATTGCCATGTCCAGAATCTGTGTCCTCTGTGGTAGTCGAAGAAGCGGTGTCCTCATCGAGATCCGACTCCTCTGGATCCGCTCGTGTAGCTCGAAATCTTGGTTCTGGTCCGTCCGCATAAAGTCATCTCCAACTCGTCAATCCTTCGCAGAAGGTGTGCCACATACTCTTGAGCTTCCCGCCATCTGTTCTTCTCTGTCGTGATCTCCTTGCGGGCCTTCTGTAGCTCCTTGCCTGTATTATCTAGTACATCCTCCTGGGCGACGACGAATCGTGCCAACTGTGTAACCGTGGCATCCTCATCCTGAATCTCCTTCGGGTCAAGAAGGTTATCGCTGCGCGGGTGATAACGGAACACCGTGCTCTCCAACTCTCTGGCGTAGATACGGGTAATGTGCCGCATTGCGCGTCGTGATACTTCTTGGATACCCATCTGCATTGTAGATCTCCGGCAAGGTCAGATGTATCGGCGATTGCCTGGGCCCTTTTCCTAGCAGGTACCTCAATCCTCACGTCACAAGCCTTGATCAATCCCGCTTGTCTGATCACTTCCACTTGGTATTGCGGCTTCTCAAAATCTCCGAGAGTCTGTAGCATATGCCAAAGTTCCGCGGCGTGACCAACTCCCAGATCAACGTAGTTGAACTCTTCCTCCATCTGTCACAAGAGTGCTTTACGTAAGAACTCGGAATTTTTAAATTGTGACAAGGTAAGGGAAAATTTCAGCAAGAGACAAGAAAAGAGAGAAGGGGATAAGCCGAGATGTCATTTCTTGTCTTCACAAATTTTTAGCTTTAGAAAATAGGTTTTATCCTCACTACGACCATTCTAGCTAGGGTTGAGCCTACAGTCAAGTATGGCTCTGATACCACCTCTGTCGGGACCCCGAATTTGCAAATCCGGACCCTCTGTGTATTCAGCACTAGTCCAAGAACGCGCTAGTGCACACAGTCTTAACATCGGTAAGTATCACAATCATACCAATCGATATTATCAAAGTACTTTATTTAAATAACCAAACTGGTTACTTGACCTTATGGTCGAGTTACAAATATATGCCTCGCAAGGCGAAACTTATTAAAAGAGAAATAACAAAGAATGAAAATCAAATAAACTCGTGGCGCCATCCAAGATACCACAGGCAACCGATCGGGCTCGCTCCTACGTGACGGATCCTCTTGGAGCTCCTCCTCCGGTGGCGTAGTCTCCTCTTCAACGGTGTTGTGTTGAGGCAAGGGTGAGTACTTGGTACTCAAGAAGTCATGCACGTAATGCAAAGCTAATATACTATATGCATGGCTTGGTACAAAGGAATAACTCAAGGTATATTTGCAGTAAATAGCATTGGACAAGTAATATAAGTAGATTCGAAAGCAGTAGAAACAAGTAAAGCATAAATAACTTTTCAAGAAGTTTAGTAAACATCTTTCCCATCCTAAACCACATTTCCATCAACTTCATTATTAATCCAGCCCAACCTTTCAAACCGAAGTTATTTTTGAGAAAGTCTAACCCTTGACTGTAATTCCCGAGCGATGTCCAATACCGCGGACACGGCTATTCGAATAGATTCCAAACTCTGCAGAGGTTATGCACTTTACCCACAAGATACAGTCAAACACCACAAAGGCGAGTTCCCGTAACAAAGCCTTTCGGAAGCCTCAAACAACACAGGTGGTCCTCTCCGGTTCGTGCTCTACACCATCCCTTCCCTTAGCCAAGGCGAAGTATGGGACCAACACACCGTTAGATGGATATCTGGCCACAGCCACGATACGCTCCCCCGTACAATCACACAAACGGTGTAATTGACACCCTGAGGCTCCACAAGTGAGTCCTTAGCGACTTAGTCAACTAGGGCCGTCCCATTCCAGCCATGTGGTTGCAAGTATGACCCAGTTCAAAGGCTTGCAAGGTTAAGTCCTTAGAGTGACCAGGGCAAGACTACCCGAAAAACCAAATCAACAACCCCAATGCCACAACTGGCCCACCTGATTACTCTTACCACATGCCCCGGTCGAAAAACTGTTTATCAAACCCCAGTTGATTACCATGCACCACGTGCCATCAACATCACATGATACTTTTCCCAAAACAGGTTCAATATATCATTAAGTCAATATTAACATTTGATTGTCCAAAATCATGTCATGAGCACGTAGCAGGTCTAAGCAGTATACTACAACGGTCTAAACCCATGTTGGCAATTTAATAATGTCCAACTAGTAAACCACAACTAGGGTGACAAAGGGTCATGGCACATACTTAAGTAATCAAGGTGTCATATCGCAAATTGGTATTTATCTAACCCCCAGGTTTAAACAAGGTATTTTTCTAATTGAACTAGCATGCAATAATTTAAATCAAAATAGATTTCGAAATAGGATCAACATGGTCAAAGCACAACTTGCCTTCAAAAAGTACTTGCTCTTGGTCTTGAGTTGGATCCTGAGTTAATACTTCTCCTTCGAATCCTTCCGGCACTTCAACGTCTACTCGTAAAGCGTGCAAATAGCAAATACACAAATAAACAATAGGCAAAAACATCCCAAAACTCCAAATAAAATCCATAAACAGAGAGAACATAATTTTCTGGATTTTTAGGAACTGGAATCGTCAAATTTGGAGTTAAGACGCAAAAGTTATGATTTATTAAAGTTTAAATAATCAATTAAATAATATTACAGAGAAAAACTTTAGTCCAAAAATTAAATAAAATTTATATTTAGGTAGATCTTAATTTTATACAAATTTAGAAATTTGAATCACTCAAATCGGAGTTGAAACGCAAAAGTTATAAGCGTTTGAAGTTTGAATCTAAATTTGAATCAATATTTCGAATTAATAAATCATTTTCTTTTTCGGAAATTAATTATTGCGTCAGCATGGACACGTGGCAGTCTCTGATTGGTCCACAGTGTTTTGCTGACGTCAGCACCGAACGGCTCCCCACGATGACGCCAAAGATGACGTCATCATGCCACGCGGCATCACCCGTGATGACACGCGTGTCCTATCTTGTCTTTGTGGATCAAGCGCACGGCACGGCTTGGTCCACGGTGAATCCGGTCCACCGGACCGTGTCACTGACATGCGGACCCCACTTGTCAGCGGCTTGGGCTCATCTTTGGCCGGGCGCGGCGTACGACGCTGGGCCCTCGAGACGCGGCCTCGTGTCGAGACACGCGCTCACGCGCGAGTGTACGCAGCTAGAGTACACGTGGCGCTATCCTGGCCGTTGGTTTGAAATCCGACGGCTCGGATTGGATCTAGGCTCATGTGTTGGAGCGGACGTGGCCGATCGTGGGCCGTTGGATCTTAATCCAACGGTCCAGATCCGATCTGGGTTCCGAGGTTTTGGTTACACGTGGCTCACCTGGATCGTTGGATTTCGATCGGACGGTTGACGTGCTTCGGGGTTGACGATGGTGTTGCGGCGGCGCTGCTCCGTCGGAGTCGGGGAAGGCGACCTCCCACACGGCGTTTGAGGGCGTCTCCGGCGAAGTGACTGCTACTCCCAGACGCGCCTCGTCCTTGCGGTCTCGGATCTGGCCACCAACACGACGGAGAACGGTGAACGGCGGCGGAACGACGCCAAAACCCTAAATTAACCCTAATCAACTCCGGCGAGGAATCGTGAGCACGGAGGAGCTCTCCGAGTGGCGGCGGCTAGGGCAAAAGGTGCGCACGGTGACGGTGATCCTCGGGCACGCACTCACGCCTTAAATACCGGCTCGGACGTCGAGATGCGCACGGTTTCCATGGCGAGGCGATGCGGGCGGCGAGTCCGGCTTCCGGACACGCAGCGGCGACGCGGCTCAATCCTAGCCGTCCACGCGGCACGACGGACGGCCACGATCGCACGGGCACGAACGGGTTCGACTCGGTCTCGACTAGGGCGACGTGGCGCAATCACAACCGTTGGATCTTGATCCAACGGTCGCGTGGCTAGGGTTCGGGGCGAACGGGTTCGGCTCGACCACGTGGCTCGGGTCGGACTCGAACTCGAGTCTGACTCGGGCTCGGTCGGATGAACAGTACAAACCCACTCGCATTTTCCAGCGATTTAATATTTAAAATAATTCCCAGTAATCCATTTAATTCATTAAAAATAGCAAATGACTCAGAAAAATTCCAGAAAAATTCTGGAAAATATTTTAGGGTATTTGGGACTCAAATAAAATATTTCCAACAAAATTTTATTTGCAAAATTAAATTCTTTAATTATTTCAAAATGGAATAAATTCAAATAAATTCCAAATAAATCCAAATAAATTCCAGAAAATTCCAAAAATTCACCAAAGTGCCAAATCACACATGAATCTAAGAAAAGCAAAATTTTGGGGTGTTACAGGTGTTCCTTATGCTGTGTTTCAGAGTTTCCCCAAAACTCGTAATGTTTGGTGTCGACCTTTGGTTTTGGCGAATTTGTTTAGTTCGTGTTGTGAGTTTGGATTTACATCCAAAGGTTTTGAGTCGATCGCGCCCTTTCGCGTTCGCACTGGATTATCTTTGGAATTAATTTTAAAAGGAAGCAGATGGTCTTAAAGGGTTGTGTTGGAAACTTTTGAGTTGAGCCCTTAATGTGTAACTCTTTTTGGCTAGAGTTGGAGTTGTTTTGAAAATGTGTGTGATGTTGCGAGTGCTTCAAAAAGGTGGACTTTATGAAAGTTTTACAAAGTGATTTTGTTAGTGAGGTGTTCCCTTTTGGGAATGAGTTTCCCTCTCCTTGAGGAAGTTCGTGATGGTTGTGGGAGCAGATGCTCGACTTGAAATTTTGATGTTCTTTTCCAAAATGTTGAATTTGGATGAAATGCAATGTTGTGCAAGTTCAGTTTTCAACTGATGTGGGGTCTTTTACGACGTGGTGTTTTATCACAACTATGCTGCCGTCATAGTCTATATGAATTTCCGCAACCTTCGATGTTAATTGTGTTTCCGTCATTTGATACCGAGGAAGAAGTCATTTGGTGAATGACTATTCGGTGCCGTTGTTACATGATGAATGAAGGGTGAAAAAGGAAAACGAGACATTGTTTATGCATAATTAATCATAAAGGAGTCGATTTAGCCAGGTCGGTGAGAAAGTCATATAAGGATATATGACTAATCCGGAGTGCTCTTGAAAAGTGTGCATGCATGTCAAGAATCGAGATGTCCATTTCTTTCTAGTATGAAAAGAAAAAATGAAGGATTTATGCTTCCTTTGTGATTTGGCTTGGATGTTGCCGAATTCTTTTCAAAATGGTTGTTAACGCTTTGGGTTTGAGTTGTCGTGTGTACACTTGGGGATGATACCTAAGTGTTTTTGTGTGAGGGCGAGACCCTCTTAAGAAAGGAACCAATTGTGGTTTGGTAAGGTTTTTCGATCCTAGCTTGGGGCTAGGTGTTGAACCCTAGTGGTATAAGGGTGGTTTGTGATGGAGGTTGATGATGTATGGGTCTAACCATTATTAAGTGTAGCGATGGGTGGAAGTGAAGTTGACGGTAGTTCGGTGATATTTGTCCTGCCGTGAGCATTTGTCGTCACTAGTTGTTCTTGGATTTGAGTCTTGTCTGGGAAAGGATGGAATAAAATGTTAGTATGATGGTGTATCGGAAGGGCAAGTGTGCCTTAATGAGTTTTCCCCTCGATGGAAATTTTCGGGAATGTAGAAAGGTCGTTAAAGGAATTGTGACTTCCTTTGATTATGTCATGTTGAGTTTAATGGAGTATGGTAGTCAGGTTGGTTGTGATAGAAGTATGAAGTGTTTGCCGTGAGGATTCGAGCGTTTTGGGTTGATGGAGCCCTTTGTGGTTGAAACGTAGATTCTGTTGGGGAATTGAAGTGAAGGTCGATTTGTGAGGGGTTGCCCTTAGTTGAGCTAGATCAACACTTTTTTCTCTATGTGTTGGTTTTGGGAACTCGTTTGTTGTTTGTTCCGGTTTTAGTCGTTGTGTGAACGTTTTGTGCTGCAGAGAAGCCGTTTGTCCCTTGGGGATTTTGTCATTGATTTTGGCGTCCTTCGGATTCGAGGTCGAATCCTGTTGAAGGGGGGAGAATGTGACACTACGGTATGGTGTGACATTATAGAATGTGAAATTAGAGAATAAAACCTTTCGGCTTGAGGTTTACTCGCGTTTTTGGGCCGTTTGAAGTGATGTGTCACCACGGAGTGTCGTAACCTTTTAAATGGTGCATGTTAAGGTCAAAAACTTTATGAAATATGGTATGGCAGGTTAAAACCATAAGGTATGGAGGTTAATAACGTTTCCGGGCCGTTTTCGGGGTTTTGGGCCTTCCCGGGGGAGTTTGGGCCTTAAGTGGGCTTTGGTGGGATGGAGTAGGTCTCCGTAACGGACTAGGATTGGGTGTGGGGGCTGGTAAAAGGGCTCCCCACCAGCCCTTGGGCGTTCACCCCTGCCCCTTGTGCGCCCTTCCCCCCCACTTGCCCTTGCCCTAGCCGCCTCCCTCCTCCTTTGGCCGTGCGCCTCCCCCTCCTTTGCCCCATTGCTCCCCACCTCTCCACCACCTCTTCTCCACCCCCTTGCTGCCCTAGGGTGGTCTCCACACCTCTGCACCTTGTGGATCCATCCGTTGGAGCGAGGAGCGAGGAGCGTGGAGCGAGGAGCGAGGAGCGAGGAGCGATCCGCGAGGAGATCTATTGGAGATTCGTTCGTTGGGCAAAGGTATGATCATGGGGATCCTTGGGTTTGATCTAGGTACTGTTCTTAGGGTGTTTATGAAGTTTTTAGATCAATTGGTGGTGCTGGGTTGGAGTTCTTTGGGTTAGATCTAGACGTTGCCACGTTTCTGTTTTCGGGCAGATTGAGCAATCGGGTTAGGGTTCGAGTTTTTGTCGATTTAGAATCCGAATCTGACCATACAGACTTAAAAGAAGTTGTAGATAATTTAATTATCTTTCCGTGGACATAAAGCACGTTAAAATCCGATCAGCCGTTTGAAAGTTATGGCCGTTTTACCGAGCGTGTTAAAATCTGTGACGCGATTGGAACAGATCGTAGTAATCTGTAGATTAAACAATTTTAGAGTCCGAATCAGTCTTTCGTATAACTAGAAAAATGTATGAAATTTCCTAAGCTTTGCGATGGTGTACTCGTTTAATCGATTTGGAGTCCCAGAACTCAAGTTATGGCTTTTGCAAGGCTGCTGTCCCGCCGGGACAGAACCTCTGTTTGTAGGATCGAAGTATACGAATATAGCAATCAGAGGGGGGGTGAATGATTATGCGGAAGCTAAAACAAAATTTTCGATCTACTGGAAGAACACCCCAACTCAGATTCAAAAGATTGCCTCGTAATCAACAAAAACAGATTGATAGACGCTTGGTAAAATGAGAATTCCCAGCGATTCAACTGTCAAAATGATCTGAAATTTGGACACAAGAAACTAGATTTCAATAGGAATCAAACCCAAAAAGAATCGGCTCGATCGGACTTATGGATCAAAAGTTATGAGCTTCGCAAGCTTGCTGATCCAGAACTTGACGAGAATTGATCTAACGTAAACTTGAAAGTTTTAACAGAACCGACAAAAGTTTAATCAACTAGACTTTGAGGAACTCTAAATCAATACCCTAGAAAGGTTTTTGATGGATCAAATCAAGATTACACTCAAGGATCAAAAACCAATCTAGATTTAGAGCAAGCATGCAAACAAGAACCAAGATTAAAAACACCAGAGCAACGTGGTTATCAGAGCACGCAAAAATCTTGAAAGAATTGATCTTTATTTCTTTTGACTAAAGTACTCTCATCAAAAGAGTACAAACCCTAAAAACTGAGCTCAAACTCTCAATGCGCTACCGCTTGGTACCCTTTCAACAGGAGACAACCCCTCCTATTTAAAGGACCAACCTGCATCACGATTCCTATTCCCTAGAAGGAATCCGTATCCAACACAACTCTACTTGGCCCAACCTGGCCGAGTACAACTCTTGCACGCATATGGTAACCATACCATACTCACATGACTAACACCTTGCATGCGTATGGCCACCTGCCATACTCACGTGACTAACACTTTGCACGCGAATGACCTCCTGCCATTCTCACGTGACTAACCATTCTTCATGTGCACCACTCTCTTAGCCCGAACGTCCCGCATGACATCCTTGACCACCAAGACCTCAGTTCTTCCTTAACCTAGTCCCGAACCTCAGTTCCTCCATGAACCTAGTTCCAGTCCTGTCATCGACCACATTCGTCTTCGAGCAATACCTGCACATGAACAAACCACAAAACAAATCCGAGCACAAGTCCACGACTTGACTCAAGGTCAATCCATGCAACTACTCACATGAGCATTGCATAAAGTCCACTTCAAAACAAGTATCATGAAATCATCTCAAATTTCATAATTTCAAATTCAAACCATTTCAATTTTGCTCAAAACCGCCAAAAGCATGTGTATGACAGACCAAACTCTTTGGTCTGTCATACATGGGAAAATTGAGTTCGCTATCAACATGTGTATGACAGACCAAAGAGTTTGGTCTGTCATACATGGGCAAAATGAGTTCACTGAAAACATGTGTATGACAGACCAAAGAGTTTGGTCTGTCATACATGAGTAAAATGAAATCGCCCAAAGCATGTGTATGACAGACCAAAATCTTTGGTCTGTCATACATTGAAAAAACGAAGTCACCAAAAGCCTGTGTATGACAGACCAAAATCTTTGGTCTGTCATACATGAGAAAATCGAGTTCGCCAAAAACCTGTGTATGGCAGACCAAAAACTTTGGTCTGTCATACATGGGAAAAATCAAGTTCGCCAAAAGCCTGTGTATGGCAGACCAAAAACTTTGGTCTGTCATACATGGGAAAAATGCGATGTTTAGTTATTTGGTTCGGCGCAAGAACAAGGTTTCTTTTTTAATGTTCGGATGTTTGGTCAAACAACTTTGCAAGATTAATCTTAAACAATTTCAGCACAAGATGAAACAAATTTTTCATCACATGATTCACAATCTCCCCCTTGATGAAAACATTGGCAACACCATTTAGACATGAACATTTGGCAGGTTTTTTTTAAAAAAAGAACAGAGAACATAAAAATTCCCCTTTTGACAAGTGAAAAATGTGTGTGGTTTGTGCAATGTGCCAAAAACAAAAAAGTGAACTTCTCCCAGATACCTCTTTTTCAACTCTTCCCAAACTTCTCAAAAACTTCTCCCCCTTTGACAATGGATTCATCAAGAAAACAACAAGAGAACATGTTCAAACTTTTTCTTGTATCAATGGTTTCGCAAACAGAAGCAAGGGAGTGCCAAGATACAAAGGATGAGCTCATTCGATCATATAACCTTATATATCACATAATATGCAAAATATATGATCTTAATGTGATGTTAACAAGTTAAGAAATGACATGCATCTCAACCTCAAATCTGCCAACTATAGCCAAGTACTAAGCAAGACCTTTAGTAGAAAAACAAGGACTCAAAAATTGAAGCAACTAACAAATCAGGGCGAGCAAGTGGTTTCAACTCCAATCTAGTAGACCAATTTTAATATTATAAACAATAAACTGCATGTGGCATGCTTGAAGCATGCTTCTTTTATTTCCTTGGAGTGGCATGCTTGAAGCATACATCTTGTCTTTTGAGGGAATGGCATGCTTGAAGCATACATCTTATCTTTTAAGGAAAGCATGCCTGAAGCATACAACTTGAAGCTTTTTGCTTTTAACAATCCTTTTTATTGATTCCCTTTTTCTTTTCTTTTTCTTTGATTGTAAACATGCAAAAAAAATGATTAAAAGGTCTTATGAAAGAGTAACGCTGAAAACACACTTGCTTCATAGCCCAAATTTGTCAAGAGGATTCAATATCAAGCCTAGAAGAATGAGATATCACAGAGTATTTAGCTATAGGCAATCAGATCAGGGAATTCCGCAATGTCATTTTTAGTTCAAGTGAGACAATTTAGATTATCATATATTAGCTCAATTACATAGTATATAAAGAAATATGATAAAGTGAGCTCATCAAGTGAAAGAACTTGGCAAAGAAACTCCCCCTCAAAACAATCCCATTGGATGAACAATTCCAAGTTCTCCCCGAATAAAGGCAAAACGAGAAGAAGACAAAGGTTTTGTGAAAATGTCTGCCAATTGATGTTCAGTATTCACATGATGAAGCACAATGTTGCCTTTTTCAACATGATCTCTAAGAAAGTGAAATCTGATGTCAATATGTTTTGTTCTTGAATGTTGCACAGGGTTCTTAGCAATGCAAATTGCACTAGTGTTATCACACAGAAGAGGAACACTATCCAGAAAAACCCCATAATCTTTAAGTGTAGCTACTATCCAAAGAATTTGAGAACAACAACTAGCAAAGCAGCCACATATTCAGATTCAGCAGCTTGATTGTGCAAATGTAAGATTGCTTTCTAGATGACCATGCAATGAGAGAATTTCCCAAGAAGTGACATGAACCAGAAGTGCTTTTCCTATCAATTCTACATCCTCCAAAATCAGCATCAGAAAAAGATCTCAAACTAATGCAAGAGGAAGCAGAAAGCCAAATGCCAAAATCTTGAGTTCCATGAAGATACCTGAAAATCCTTTTGACTTGTCGATGTGAAGCACGTGGGGAAGCTTGAAAACGAGCACACAAGCACACAAAGAATTGTATATCCGGCCTTGATGCGTTGAGGTACAAAAGTGAACCTATCATGCTTCTATATTCCTTTTGATCAACCGCTCACCATCTTCATCCGGATCAAGTGTGCAAGCGCTCTCCATGGGTGTCATGATCGGTTTGTCGCTTTTCTATCCCAAATCTATGCAACAAGTCTTTTGTGTATTTGCTTTGATGCACAAAAGTACCATCCTTTGTTTGCTTGATTTGAAATCCCAAAAAGTATGTCAACTCACCCATCATACTCATCTCAAACTCCTTCCTCATTGTTTCTGAAAACTCGAGACACTAAAACATGAGATGAACCACCAAAGATAATATCATCAACATAAATCTGAGCGAATAGTTGATCATTGCCTTGCTTGAGTAAAAGAGAGTTTTGTCAACCTTTCCCATTGAAAAACCCTTTTCAAGTAAAAAGGTTTTTAGCCTATCATACCATGCTCTAGGGGCTTGTTTCAAACCATACAAAGCTTTTGATAGTTTGAACACATGATTTGGAAACTTTGGATTTTCAAATCCAGGTGGTTGCTTGACAAAAACCTCCTCATTTATGTAGCCATTAAGAAAAGCACTTTTCACATCCATTTGATACAATTTGAACCCTTTGGATGCAGCAAATGCTAAAAGAATTCTAATGGCTTCAATTCTAGCAACAGGAGCAAAGGTTTCATCAAAATCTAAGCCTTCAATTTGAGTGTAACCTTGAGCAACCAATCTAGCCTTGTTTCTAACAACAACACCATCCTCACTTTGTTTATTTTTGAAAACCCATCTAGTTCCAATAACATTAAAATCTGGAGGTGGTGAGACAAGTTTCCAAACTTTATTTCGTTCAAAATTCTCTAATTCTTCATGCATGGCATTGATCCAAGATTCGTCAGATAATGCATGAGATATATCTTTGGGTTCAAAAGAAGCAACTAAAGCAGAATGAGCATGAGTGTCAGAATGAATAAACCTGGATCGAGTGACTCTCTCATTTAGGTCTCCAATCATTTGTTCAGATGGATGCATTTTTTTAATGTGCAAGGGAGCATTGGCTTTTGAGACTTCTCCTTCTCCTTCTTCATTTTCAGCATGTACAGATGATGCTGTAGCTTGAGGATGGTTAGCTGTAGGTGATGTAGTAGTAGGTGCCAAGGGTGCTACAGCTTGTTGTGCATTAGGAAGAGTCAAGACCTCATCTTCAACATCATCATTATCTTCAAAGATTTTCTCCCCCAGAATGTATGCGTCTGTACCTGCATCACTTGGACTAGTGCCTGGACTAGCCTCATCAAAAGTAACTTCACAAGTTTCCACAATTTTGTTAGTCTCCAAAACTAGCACACGATAGCCACGAGTATGAGCAGGATATCCAAGAAAAATGCCATCAGTTGATCTAGCTTCAAATTTATCAAGATTTCCAGATTTCAAGACAAAACATTTGCATCCAAAAACCCTAAAGTGAGAAACAGTAGGCCTGTGTCCAAACCGAAGCTCATATGGAGTTTTACCCAATTTTGATCTCAAAAACACACGGTTTGAAACATAACATGCAGTTGAAATCGCTTCAGCCCAAAAGTTTCTAGGAGTGTGATGTTCATCTAACATGGTTCTAGCCATCTCAACCAATGTTCTGTTTTTCCTTTCAACTACACCATTCTGTTGAGGCACTCTAGGTGATGAAAATTGATGATCAATTCCTTTTCAAGACAAAAGTGATTAAAAGAAGCATTTTTGAATTCAGTTCCATTATCACTTCTAATAGCTTTGAGAGCTCCTGGATGATCAATAGAAAGCCTAAGAACAAGACTTCTAAAATGACTAAAAGCCTCATCCTTAGATGCCATAAAGTATACCCAAGAGTATCTAGAAAAATCATCAACAATCACAAGCACATACCATTTGCCTCCAAAGGATTGAACTCGAGATGGTCCAACTGTATCAAGATGTAGAAGCTATCCTGGAGCGTTTGTCATCACCATGGTAAGAGGTGGATGTGAACCTGCAATCATCTTACCATGTCTACAAGAAGAACATACTAAATTGCTATCACCCTTAAGCTTAGGCAAGCCACGTATGAGATCTAAACCGCTTACACGAGTAAGATGATCAAAACCAACATGACCAAGTCTACGATGCCAAAAGAATAAATCTTTAGAAACATTGGCAATTAGACACCTATGTTTAGAAGAAGGTGATGCATCAAAATCAGCTTTAAAAACTCTTCCAAAACGAGAAATCTTGAACACAAGATCACCTGAAGCATCTAGCACTTTGCATTCATTTTTCTTAAAGCTTATCTCAAGATCTTCATCAAGCATTTGTGAGACAGAAAGCAAGTTATATTTCAAGTTTTCAACAAGAGCCACATCCTTGAACATAAACTTGTCACTTACCTTTACTGTAGCTTTTGCCACAACAGAAGAGGAAGAGGCATCTCCAAAAGTAACACTTTCAGCACGAGATGCACGAGTGAGGGAGGAGAACCAATTCTTATCACCGGACATGTGGCGTGAGCATCCGGAATCCACTAACCATATGTTCTCCTTCCTTGCGCGAGAAGCCTACATAGCAACAAAACATGTCGAGGTCTCAGTACTGGGGTTAGGAATGAGATTTTTGGCAATCCAGTACTGAGACACACGACGTACAACAGTAGGCACAACACGAGAATTTTTATGCACAAAATCAGCTTTTCCTTTTCCCATGTTTATAGGAACAGAAAGCGTTTTCAACACTCTAGGCGCATGGTGAGAAGCAAGGTGTGCTCTTCTGAAGTTTGACCTAGCCTTAGTCATTTCTTTCCTTTGCTGTCTGGCTAGTCTAAAGCAAAAATCTACTAGATGTCCATCTCTACCACAATGAGTGCAAGTGTACTTAGCATGAAGTTTGGCTTTAACAGTAGAAGCACATTTTGCATTCATCATAGTAGAAGAAAGAAAACCAGCAGATTTAAAAGCAATCTTTTTAGGCTCATTAAGAATCTCAATTTTGTCATTGCAAGGAGCATTAACAACAGTGCGAGGTTTAGTTTCAAATGAAGCATGAAGATTAAAGCCTAAACCTCTCTTGTTTGAGCTAACCTTAGATTGATCCAAAATCATGTTCAATTTTTTCTTGCCATTAGTGAATCGTTCCAAAGAGTTTTGCAGGTAATCAACTTTCTTAGCAAGAATTAAACAATTATTGCAGGGAACATCTACTTTTCCTTTTTGCTTGCGACAAGTTGAGCATGAGAGAATTTCATGTGAAAGCAGATTATCAGTCAATTGAGAAACCCTAGCATTTGCATCTTTCAATTTTAATTCAAGAGTTGAGCATTTAGAACAAGAAGTTGAACTATGCAAATCATCAGTGGAACAGCTAGCATGTACAACATGTTTCTCATTTTTCTCATTTAGATGCAACAAAAGAGCATGTTCTTTCCTAAGCAAGGTGAGCTCATTGTAAATTAAGTCACATGATTTGCAAGTATCATCACTAGGAATCAAAGTTTTAAGTCTAGCAATTTCAGCATTCAATGATTCAATAATGAAATCATGTTTCTTAATTTTCTTATCACGTTTGTCAAGCAATTTTCCAAGACGAGCAACAGCAATAGCCAATTCATCATAAGAGGGATCTACCTCATTGAAGTCATTTGTCGTGGTCGTCCTCGGTGAAGCTATCCTTGCTGCTTGCCATGAGACACAATCCCATCAAATCATGCTTGCTTGGAGTTGCATCATCTTCGCTGCTCTCCGAGTCCACATCGCTCAAATTGACTTGTTCAAGAGCGGAAAGAACTCGGTGAACCACCTTGCGGTTGATGAAGCTCTTCTTCTTCCTATCATTTGATGAGAACCTTTTCTTCTCATTCCTTCTGTCGTTGTCCTTCTCCTCCTTTGATGTTTTTCCTGCAAGCTTAGGACAATTTGTGCGAATATGGTTGAGGTCACCACACTCATAGCATCTTGGAGGACCACCTCTCTTTCTCATTCTCACATTCTGCAAAGCTTTGTTAAAGCGAGAAGAGAGTAGTGCCAGATCTTCTTCAGGAAACTCTTCAAGTTGCTCATCTGTTAAAGAAGACATGGAAGACAAGGCAAAGCTAGAAGAAGAATTTGCATTTGACATGTTAGGGTTAGAGATCAAAGCAATTGATTTAATGTTACCCTTCCTGGCAAGAACATCCAACTCATGAGTTTTTAACTTAGAATAAAGAACATCTAAAGTAAGTGTACTCATGGTAGTAGATTCTTGTATAGATGTTACTTTCATCTCCCACACCGACATGTCCAAAGCACTAAGCAATTGTCTAGCATTAGCAGCATCAGTGTAGCTAACTCCAACAACACGTAGATTGCTAAGAATTTTATTGAAACGTGCAAAGAAGTCATCTACAGATTCACTAGGTTTCATCTCAAAACGCATGTATTCTTTTTGTAAATATCTTGGCGAACCTCTTTGTGATGTTAGAACCCTCATGGTAATCACAAAGAGATTTCCATACCTCATATGCGGATCGAAGATGAACCACGCGGTCGAAGTCACTCCTTCCCAATCCTTGGATGATCAAGTTGCGTGCCTTGCTGTTTGCTTCAACATGTGCGCGATTGGCGTCATTGACGTTGTCATTTGCAGGAACTTCGTATGGCTTGTATACCTTCTCCCAAATTGTGAAGCCTTGTGCTTGGATGAATGCCTCCATCTTGGCCTTCCAAAACTGAAAATCAACACCATCGAACACACAAGGTTTTGTCGAATAACGATCCATTAATCTAATCACCGGTTAAGATAGATTAGAAAAACCTGGCTCTGATACCACTTGTAGGATCGAAGTATACGAATATAGCAAACAGAGGGGGGGTGAATGATTATGCGGAAGCTAAAACAAAATTTTCGATCTACTGGAAGAACACCCCAACTCAGATTCAAAAGATTGCCGCGTAATCAACAAAAACAGATTGATAGACTCTTGGTAAAATGAGAATTCCTAGAGATTCAACCATCAAAACTATCTGAAATTTGGACACAAGAAACTAAATTTCAATACGAATCAAACCCAAAAAGAATCGGCTCGATCGGACTTATGGATCAAAAGTTATGAGCTTCGCAAGCTTGCTGATCCAGAACTTGACGAGAATTGATCTAACGTAAACTTGAAAGTTTTAACAGAACCGACAAAAGTTTAATCAACTAGACTTTGAGGAACTCTAAATCAATACCCTAGAAAGGTTTTTGATGGATCAAATCAAGATGACACTCAAGGATCAAAAACCAATCTAGATTTAGAGCAAGCATGCAAACAAGAACCAAGACAGAAAAACACTGTAGCAACGTGGTTACTGTAGCACGCAAAAATCTTAAAAGAATTGATCTTTATTTCTTTTGTCTAAAGTACTCTCATCAAAAGAGTACAAACCCTAAAAACTGAGCTCAAACTCTCAATGCGCTCAGCTCTGCTTGGTACCCTTTCAACAGGAGACAACCCCTCCTATTTAAAGGACCAACCCAGAATACGATTCCTATTCCCTAGAAGGAATCCGTATCCAACACAACTCTACTTGGCCCAACCTGGCCGAGTACAACTCTTGCACGCATATGGTAACCCTACCATACTCACGTGACTAACACCTTGCACGCGTATGGCCACCTGCCATACTCACGTGACTAACACTTTGCACGCGAATGACCTCCTGCCATTCTAACGTGACTAACCATTCTTCATGTGCACCACTCTCTTAGCCCGAACGTCCCGCATGACATCCTTGACCACCAAGACCTCAGTTCCTCCTGAACCTAGTCCCGAACCTCAGTTCCTCCATGAACCTAGTTCCAGTCCTGTCATCGACCACATTCGTCTTCGAGCAATACCTGCACATGAACAAACCACAAAACAAATCCGAGCACAAGTCCACGACTTGACTCAAGGTCAATCCATGCAACTACTCACATGAGCATTGCATAAAGTCCACTTCAAAACACACATCATGAAATCATCTCAAATTTCATAATTTCAAATTCAAACCATTTCAATTTTGCTCAAAACCGCCAAAAGTGTGACACCACGAAATGTCGGGATTTGAAATTAGGTGATGATATGTTAAAAAGTATGATAAAATGTGATAAGACGTCGTAAATGAGATAATTTGTGATCTTTTACATTTAGAACCCTACGGTTTGGCGTTTTAGCGCGTTTCGGGCCTCTCCGGGGTCGTTTTGGGCCGTTTCCGGGTGATCGGGCCGTGGGGGAAACAATTTGGGCCGTCAGTGGGATGAATTGGGCCCATGTGGGGGTGTGCTAGGGCAGCACACCTGCTGCCCCTCCCCCATGCGCCCCCACCTGCTGCCCCTCCCCCATGCGCCCCCATCTCCCCCTTGGAGCCGCCACCCCGACCTCCTCTCCCCCATCTTCCCCAAATCTCCTCCTCCTCCACCTCAAGCTGCACCACCCCCTCCTCCTTGCGCCCCCAAGGACGCCTCCTCGCTGCCACAACTTGCCCCGCTGCTGCCCTTGCCATGGAGGAGCTCCGCGGCGAGTGGATTGGACGGGATCGGCGCGTGGGAGGAAAACTGGGGAAGGAACGCGAAGATTCGGCCGTCGATTCGTGTTCCTCCAAGAAGGTAATGGGGGGATCTTGTGGGGTAGTTCTTATTCTGCTATAGAGGGTGATTACCATGTTTTTAGATCAAGGGAGGTGCTGCCATGGGTTAGATCTAATGAAAACTAGAGTTGTATTCGCGTTCCAGTTCGGGCAGATTGGGAACCCGAGCTAGGGCAGGCGTTTTCGCCAATTTCTAGTTTGAATCTGACCGTACGGACTTTTAGGAAGTTGTATATAATTTCCTTATCTTTCCGTGCATATAAAGAAATTGAAATTCCGCCCAGCCGTTTAGAAGTTATGCCTGTTTTACCGAGCGCTGTCAAATCTGTGACGAGATTGAGACAGTTCGTGTTCAACGTTAGATTAAACAACTTTAAAGTCCGAATCAGTCTTTCCCTATAACTAGAAAAAGTTGGAAAATTTCCTAAGCTACGCGAGGGTGTACTCGTTTATTTAATTTGGTGTCCTAGAACAGAAGTTATGATAGTCGGAAGGCTGCTGTCCCGAAGGGACAGATTTGCTGTTTTCTGATTTTAGGAGTTGTGTTTAAGTCGGGGTAGCGGGATTTATGTGTGCTGTTTTGTGGACTCGAATTGAGTGTGTGGCACGTGTTTGCAGGTGGTGTGCCTCCAGGAGTGCCCTCAACCTCTCGTCACTCCGTTGCCCGTGGTTGAAGGCAAGTGTATTGTGTGGATTGTGTGCTTTATGTGTTGCTAGATTGGTTTGATGGCATTTGGAATAGATAACATGTTGTGTTGCCATGGTTTACAAGTTATATTTGATATGATGTTCTTAGGCCATGAATTAAATGATATCAATGATATGGTGACCTCATGCCATGATTACATATGCTTGTCGTAGATGAATGATTCACATGCCATGTTTTGTACGGTTTCCGTCGATTGTTGGGTACGGTCCTACATGTTAAGATGCCAAGTGTTGATATGCAATATTTCTATTCATGTTTACGTTGCTGTCCATTTTGCATACATGGCATATTTTCATGGCCGATCGTGAGATAAGTCATAACTATTCCGGTAGGGGCGGTGAAGCTGTTATGACTAGTCAGGGCTATTCTTTCGAATAAGTCCTACATCGTGATTCCTTCACCGAGGTGAATGGAAGCGAGTGATAGGCACCCTCCATCTTCGGGATGGAAGGGGGAAAGGGTGCATGCCGACGGGTGTGCACTCAACCATACCGGTATGAGTATTCCAGGAGACATGTGCATTGCATTGCATGAATGAATTTCATAAATGAAGGTGTTTATGAGATGATGATGAGAGTACTCATGAGATGCTCATGTGATGATTACCATGTTGTTTTAAAGGTTGTAAATTATGTTAAATGTGATGTGTTGTGATATAACGGTGGAGACTGGAATGATGGTTTGTTGTCTTGATCCTTGTTGGTCCATTGCAATACACTTTCTTTGAGTGATGAACTCACGCTTGTGTTTTCGTTGTTTGTTTCTTTAGGTACCATGAAATCGGCGCGCGGGAAAGGGATTTAGCTACACTCCTCCACGTAGTATCACAATCTAGCTAATTCACCTTCTTTTGGAGACACTGCAATAAGTATTGCAATAATCATTAGTTTATGGTCTTAATGTTGGTTGTTTCCCTCATGTGAATCATGTGGGGCTAAGGAGTGAATTGTTATATCTTCCTAGACTTAAATTGATGCCTATTCTTTTGTTAGCGATGTCTATTGATGTGTTAGTTGATGATTAGCTATTATTATCACTGCATGTTGATATCCTGTTTGTCTTATAAATTGATATGATGCTATGTCGATCATTTTCATGCTAAAACAAAGGAGATGCTGTCGAAATTTTCAATTATTCGAAATGATTACTTGCTGTAATTTATCTTAAATCATGGTATTAAATGTGTTATGGTCTATGTTTGGTGACATTCGGGCTTAGTAGAAGCCGGGTGTTCTGATTGGTATCGAGCGGTCAGTAGGTCCTGGAATGTGTATTTAGTGTCATAACTATAGGTTCAACTAAAATATGAAGTGGAATAACCTAGAAACATGGCTTAGGTTTTACTTAAAACTTTGCCATAGGATAGCAACATTAAAACTTGTGTAAGTGGAATAATTAATTTAAAACTTGACACACTTTGTTGCACAGTAGGAATGGGTATGGGTATCATTGCTTTACGCTTAAATGTTGTATTTAAGCTTTGTTGTTGAATGTTACATTTGGTAATATATGTTGCTATGTTTATGAAAGAATTGATTGTGTTGATACAATTGAGATTATGTGGGTTGTGGTGCCGAAAAGGGGTTTCGGTCACCTTCTGTTGTTTGTAGTATTGTTGGGTTTGACGGTGTGGCCGGGTAGTGCCATCACCGATGGACTTTTAACCTCCTGTTGGGAGAGTGCTTATCCTTTCTGTCGTAGATTGGGTAGTTGGTTGGAGTCGAGTAGTAGAGTTGTGGATTGACCCTCCGAATTTTCTTTGCCGTTTTGACGAACGGTTTTGGTTGGTTTTTGGTTGGTTGAAATAAAAGAAAAGGTGTTCGTTTTGGGATACTCACCGATGGTTCTTTTGGTGGTTTTGGTTTTGTCTTCTTTGGTTGAAGACAAAAGAAGAATTTCGGGATGCGCCTCTTTTGGTCGCCTTGTCAGCTTTAACGCCCGATTTGTTGTTTGCCTTATAGAGAAACTTATAGATTGATTCTTGGGTTACCATTCTCCAACTTGAAAGGAAGTTATTGAAGTTCGATGAAATTTTAAGTCGCATGGATTTAGGTGTCAAGGTTTTGTCGGAAAGGATGTGGTTGATCGGTTGCTTTACGGAGAAAGACTTCAATTTATTCTTGTGTTTGTTTTTTTTTCGAGGTTTAAAAGAGTTATTGCGGTGTTGTGCCAGATCTTGCTGTCGGGGCCTAAGTGGTGTTTGATCGCAATGATGACTTGCTTGGGAATTCATCTTTGAAAAACCGTTTGTTTCGTGAAAGTTTGAAGTTTGGGGCTATGGCCTTATCTGGAAAAAAAAATTGGTTAATCGCTTGGTTTTCCCTCTTGCAACCATCTTCCTTCGCGGAAGTTGTTGATCTCGAGAGTCGTGGAGTAGTTGCATGTCGGCATTTGGGAATTTAAGAGTTGACTTCTCTTGTGATTTATGGTTGAGTTTTCCGGAAGGAAAGGTGTTTTGGGTGTTGTTCTTTTCTGGAGCAATTATGGTTTCCTTAAGAGTTGGGTGCGTGATTCACGTGGATGTTTAAGAAGTTAAGTGTATGATGAGAAGTTAGAGTTTTAGGATGATATGAGCTAGTGGTTGGTTAAAGTGAAGTTGTTGTTTGTTTAAAGATAAACTAAAATATTGTGTTGATAAGAGATGATTGAACGAGACGTCAGGTGATCCAGAGTGAAAGTTGATTAGTGGTGTGTGCAAAGTGATGCGGGTTATGGGATCTAATGGATGTTTGAGATTAGTTAGCATAGAATGTCTCGGTTGATGAACTTGTTATAGCAAAAGATGGTGTGAAATTCTGCCCATTGTAGCTGGTGGGTCGATTAATATTGTGGGTCAACAATATGACTTAAAATACGATGTAATCGATTAATGAGGATATATGGAATGATTGTAGGAAAGGTTGAATTATTCTTGATAGATGTCCGTCTGGATCCGTATTTATGAGGGATGTCTAGTGGAGAACGTGTCGCGTGGCTAGTATTAATTATTGGTGGAATGAATCGTGATATGGAATATGTGACTTAGGGATTATACCAGGGTAATTGTTGATTACGCGGAATAGTTGTAAAGAAATGTTGTGCGACGCTTGGGATAATAAGTTGCATGAATAATGGTTCGTCGTGGTTAGTAGACCAAAAGAAGTTGTTGGTATGCGTCTTATGTTGGATTAAGCGATAAGTTAATTGTGTTGGAGTTGTGAGAACATGGTTCTCCTTGATGACTCGCCATACGGTAGATATGGTCTATGGTTCGTTGGTTATATAATCAATTGTGGTTATATGAGCAAAGTGAAAAGTGATTTTATCAAGAGCGGATGTTGTAACTTGTGTGCAGCGGTGTTGGACTTCTCGGGATTTGGGTGATTGTGACATCCGTATTGGCTAAGAGTATTGGAATGCGAGTAATGGTGGGATTTGAGTCGAGCTTTCTTTTCAAGGTTTACAATTCAAATGAATGTATAAATTTTTTCAAGTGCTGCCGCTTTGTTTAGGCGTTTTGATTAGTGTGCAATAAAATCTCCCCTGATTAAGTGGCAGTTTTGCCAAGTTACAAACTTGACTCCGATGATTGGAAATATGGATGAAAGAGTAGTATTTGAAGTAACCGGCTTATGGGTCCCAAATGTGGCGTGGTATTGAACCATGCCAATCTTTGGATTTGGGCTAATCTGTTTAGTCTATGCTATGAGTATGGATTTACACTCAAGGCGTTGGAATGGGGTGCTCTCTTTAGCGTTCAACTGATTTATCTTTGGTAACCCTGGAGTTAAGCGCTTAAATTGTAACTCTATCGTGACTAGAGTTGGATTTATTTGGGAACCGTGTGTGGTGTTTAAGTAGCCGCTTTCAAAAAGGTGAATCTTATGATTGTTTCATAAGTGATTTTGTTGGTAAAGTGTTCCCTGCTGGGAATGTGTTTCCTTTCTCTTTAAGTGAATTGGTAGCGGTTATTAGGCGTAGATGTTTGATTTGAGAGTTGATGCTATCTTCTGTTATTGGCTTTGGTAAAAATGCGATGTTTTGCACGCATTGCGTGCAGTGGATGTTGGGTTGTGATGCGATATGGTATTTTTCGGTTAACGCCGTCGTAGTTTATGCGAACTTGAGCAACCATCGATGTTGTTGGTGGTCAATCATGTGACAAAGAGAATGAAGTCTCTTTGTGAATGGTTAATGGGTATCATGGTTACATGACGAATGAATGGTGAAAAAAGATTCATGACATCGTTTTTTTTTAGCATAAAAGAGTTGTTGAGCCAGGGCGGTGAGAAAGTCATATAGAGACATATGACTAATCCGGAGTGCTCTTGAAGAATTCGCATTCGTGTCATGAATCGAGATTTCCATTGCTCTCTAGCATGAAAAGGAATGAATGGATAAATGCTGGTATTTTGGTTATGTTATGCAAGGGATTTGAGTTTCCCTTTCTCTTCGAGAGTTTTTGTGGCAGTTCTCTTCCAAAATGTTAGTTTCGGTTAAAATGAAAAGTTTGGTGTGGTGAAAGCGAGTCGAGTTGTTTTTAGTTGTTGAGAACTTCATCAAAAGAATTGTGTGGAGTCTCTATTTGTTTGAGTGCTCCCGATGCGAATTGTATCACATTGATTGGAGATTTGAGTTTTCCTTGGTGGCTTGACTTAGGAGAAGAAAAAGGGTGGTCTTTCATTGTTATCGGTTTTGTTTCCAAAGTGAGTTGTGGCGCTTTGAGGTTCGAGTTGTTGTAGGTAGTCTACTTGGATTCAAAAGCATCGTACTTCTTTTGATTTATTGATAGGAGTGAGAATATGAAGGGTCTCAGGTTATTGTTGAGTATAATCTAAGAGCTATACTCGTGGGCTTCGTTATTTGTGTGAATTGTTTGTGAGGACGACATCCTCTTGGGGAAAAGTGCCAATTGAGTTTTGGTAGTGAGATACGGTCCTAGCTTGGGCTAGGTGCTGCACATTAGTGGTATGAGGGTGGATGATGATGGAGGTTGATGATGTCGTGGTTTGAATTTGGTTGAAGGTATCGTTGGTGGAAGCAAATGTTATAGAAGCGTGATGTAAAATAATAGCTCTATCGTGGACATTGTCTTAGCTAGATGTCCCTGGGTGTGCGTTATGCCTGGGAGAGTATAGAATGAAAAGTGTAGTGTGGTTGGCAGTCGAAAGGAAAGTATGGTTGATGTAGGCTATGAGCGAAGATAACATTAGTAAATTTTGATTCCTTGTGAAAAGGGGTCAAATAATTGGAAGAGATGGGGTTTTGCGAAAATGGTCTTTTGGGGGTTCAAGTTTGGAACCTCGGTTGACCGTTTTAATACTAATGGTGAAAAAAAAAATGTGTTTCATGATGATTGTGTCATTCTGAGTTTGTGATTCATGATAGAGATTGAAGAAAATGAGGAATCATGTCAAGTTGTGCTTAGTTAAGCTAAGTCAAGTCACTCTTGTTAATAGATGGATTTGGAGAATTGAGTTGTCGTTGCTACTGTTTGAGTCTTTGCGTGGGTGTGTTGAGTTCGCAAAGAAGATGAGTCCATAGGGGACTTTATTTTAGAGTTGACGTGTAAGATTCGAGGTCGAATCCTGTTGAAGGGGGGTAGAATGTGACACCACGAAATGTCGGGATTTGAAATTAGGTGATGATATGTTAAAAAGTATGATAAAATGTGATAAGACGTCGTAAATGAGATAATTTGTGATCTTTTACATTTAGAACCCTACGGTTTGGCGTTTTAGCGCGTTTCGGGCCTCTCCGGGGTCGTTTTGGGCCGTTTCCGGGTGATCGGGCCGTGGGGGAAACAATTTGGGCCGTCAGTGGGATGAATTGGGCCCATGTGGGGGTGTGCTAGGGCAGCACACCTGCTGCCCCTCCCCATGCGCCCCACCTGCTGCCCCTCCCCATGCGCCCCATCTCTCCCCCATGGAGCCGCCACCCCACCTCCTCTCCCCATCTTCCCCAAATCTCCTCCTCCTCCACCTCAAGCTGCACCACCCCTCCTCCTTGCGCCCCCAAGGACGCCTCCTCGCTGCCACAACTTGCCCCGCTGCTGCCCTTGCCATGGAGGAGCTCCGCGGCGAGTGGATTGGACGGGATCGGCGCGTGGGAGGAAAACTGGGGAAGGAACGCGAAGATTCGGCCGTCGATTCGTGTTCCTCCAAGAAGGTAATGGGGGGATCTTGTGGGGTAGTTCTTATTCTGCTATAGAGGGTGATTACCATGTTTTTAGATCAAGGGAGGTGCTGCCATGGGTTAGATCTAATGAAAACTAGAGTTGTATTCGCGTTCCAGTTCGGGCAGATTGGGAACCCGAGCTAGGGCAGGCGTTTTCGCCAATTTCTAGTTTGAATCTGACCGTACGGACTTTTAGGAAGTTGTAGATAATTTCCTTATATTTCCGTGCATATAAAGAAATTGAAATTCCGCCCAGCCGTTTAGAAGTTATGCCTGTTTTACCGAGCGCTGTCAAATCTGTGACGAGATTGAGACAGTTCGTGTTCAACGTTAGATTAAACAACTTTAGAGTCCGAATCAGTCTTTCCCTATAACTAGAAAAAGTTGGAAAATTTCCTAAGCTACGCGAGGGTGTACTCGTTTATTTAATTTGGTGTCCTAGAACAGAAGTTATGATAGTCGGAAGGCTGCTGTCCCGAAGGGACAGATTTGCTGTTTTCTGATTTTAGGAGTTGTGTTTAAGTCGGGGTAGCGGGATTTATGTGTGCTGTTTTGTGGACTCGAATTGAGTGTGTGGCACGTGTTTGCAGGTGGTGTGCCTCCAGGAGTGCCCTCAACCTCTCGTCACTCCGTTGCCCGTGGTTGAAGGCAAGTGTATTGTGTGGATTGTGTGCTTTATGTGTTGCTAGATTGGTTTGATGGCATTTGGAATAGATAACATATTGTGTTGCCATGGTTTACAAGTTATATTTGATATGATGTTCTTAGGCCATGAATTAAATGATATCAATGATATGGTGACCTCATGCCATGATTACATATGCTTGTCGTAGATGAATGATTCACATGCCATGTTTTGTACGGTTTCCGTCGATTGTTGGGTACGGTCCTACATGTTAAGATGCCAAGTGTTGATATGCAATATTTCTATTCATGTTTACGTTGCTGTCCATTTTGCATACATGGCATATTTTCATGGCCGACCGGTGAGATAAGTCATAACTATTCCGGTAGGCGGTGAGAACTGTTATGACTAGTCCGGGCTATTCTTTCGAATAAGTCCTACATCGTGATTCCTTCACCGAGGTGAATGGAAGCGAGTGATAGGCACCCTCCATCTTCGGGATGGAAGGGGAAAAGGGTGCATGCCGACGGGTGTGCACTCAACCATACCGGTATGAGTATTCCAGGAGACATGTGCATTGCATTGCATGAATGAATTTCATAAATGAAGGTGTTTATGAGATGATGATGAGAGTACTCATGAGATGCTCATGAGATGATTACCATGTTGTTTTAAAGGTTGTAAATTATGTTAAATGTGATGTGTTGTGATATAACGGTGGAGACTGGAATGATGGTTTGTTGTCTTGATCCTTGTTGTTCCATTGCAATACACTTTGCTGAGTGATGAACTCACGCTTGTGTTTTCGTTGTTTGTTTCTTTAGGTACCATGAAATCGGCGCGCGGGAAAGGGATTTAGCTACACTCCTCCACGTAGTATCACAATCTAGCTAATTCACCTTCTTTTGGAGACACTGCAATAAGTATTGCAATAATCATTAGTTTATGGTCTTAATGTTGGTTGTTTCCCTCATGTGAATCATGTGGGGCTAAGGAGTGAATTGTTATATCTTCCTAGACTTAAATTGATGCCTATTCTTTTGTTAGCGATGTCTATTGATGTGTTAGTTGATGATTAGCTATTATTATCACTGCATGTTGATATCCTGTTTGTCTTATAAATTGATATGATGCTATGTCGATCATTTTCATGCTAAAACAAAGGAGATGCTGTCGAAATTTTCAATTATTCGAAATGATTACTTGCTGTAATTTATCTTAAATCATGGTATTAAATGTGTTATGGTCTATGTTTGGTGACATTCTGGGCTTAGTAGAAGCTGGGGTGTTACAAAAAGCATGTGTATGACAGACCAAACTCTTTGGTCTGTCATACATGGGAAAATTGAGTTCGCTATCAACATGTGTATGACAGACCAAAGAGTTTGGTCTGTCATACATGGGCAAAATGAGTTCACTGAAAACATGTGTATGACAGACCAAAGAGTTTGGTCTGTCATACATGAGTAAAATGAAATCGCCCAAAGCATGTGTATGATAGACCAAAATCTTTGGTCTGTCATACATTGAAAAAACGAAGTCACCAAAAGCCTGTGTATGACAGACCAAAATCTTTGGTCTGTCATACATGAGAAAATCGAGTTCGCCAAAAACCTGTGTATGGCAGACCAAAAACTTTGGTCTGTCATACATGGGAAAAATCAAGTTCGCCAAAAGCTCATGTATGGCGGACCAAAAACTTTGGTCTCATGCATACATGGGAAAAATGCGATGTTTAGTTATTTGGTTGGCGCAAGAACAAGGTTTCTTTTTTAATGTTCGGATGTTTGGTCAAACAACTTTGCAAGATTAATCTTAACCAATTTCAGCACAAGATCAAACAAATTTTTCATCACATGATTCACAAATGTATAGCGGATTGTAGGTTGCTTGTTGATATTGGATGAAAGATTGAATACTTGCTGTGATCACTTGCCTTGCTTGCTGTTTTCCAATGATATATTGAGTATGATTATCATGATATGATGCTATGTGTCTATACTTATCATGATTCGATGCCATGTGTAATATTTGTCATGATGAGATGCCATATGTTTATGTACATGTGAAATATGATAATTGGCATAGTTGCATGCATGACATGAGATAGGGCGAGGCGGTGAGAAAGTCATAACTAGTCCGGCAAGGTCGGTGAGAAAGTTATGACTAGTCCTAACGCCATTGAGTTAGACCTACATCGTGATTCCATCCACGTGGTGAATGGAAGCGAGAAGTAGGCACCCTCCATCTTCGGGATGGAAGGGGGGAAAAGGGTGCACACCGACGGGTGTGTACTCAACCATACCGGTATGAGTTTCCAAGGAGATATGAGCATAACATTGCATTGCATTGCATTGCAATACATATTTAATGATGATGATGTTGTTATGTGCTCAAGTATGAGATGTTATATGTGATGTAAGGTATTATTGTCTTGTAAATGATCTTGTTGTCCATTACAATATGCTTGCTGAGTTTTCGAACTCACGCTTGTGTTTTATGTTGTTTTTAGGTACTTTGAGATCGGCATGCGGGAAAAAGGGGTCTAGCTACACTTCTACACGTAGCTCCACCATCATAGTCCATAATTAATCACTTGGAGACATGATATTAAGAGTTGTGCCTTAAACTTAATGTATGGTTTAATTTAGCATGCTAGTGATTCCTTATTTGCTTCGTTTTAGTTTATGAAGTGGTTGAGCGTGGTATTATTGGCGTAATTTGATGATATATCCATTTATGTTGATGTTTTAGATGTCGTGTGCTATGATATATCTTGCCATGATATTGATATGGTGTTAATTCATGGAAAAACAAAGGAAATGCTGCCGAAATATCGGTTTTTAGCATATGTACCTTTGCTGGAATTTATGTTTAAATGTGGTATTTAGATGTTGTTTAGCTTATGTTTGGTAGCATTCGGACATATTAAATGCCGGGGTGTTACAGTACTTTACTATTTCGTTGAGTATGATTGTGGTATTTACCGATGTTGAGACTGTGTGCACTAGCGTGATTCTGGATTAGTGCTGAATACACAGAGGGTCCGGATTTGTGTATTCGAGTCTCGACACCTATGGTATAATTAGACCCAAGAACCAATGTACAAACCACTTGTGCCTTAAGACCCAAGAACCAATTAATGTACAAACCGCTTGTGTTTTTATGATGTTTTTTTATACCAATGCTGTCGGGACCCTCCCAAGGAGGTCCCATGTGCATCTTGTATGCGATCCATGATCAAGAGTCGGTACGCACACTTACAACATTATTACCACATCCATACCAAAAGTTCTCAACTTTATTAATATAGCTTGGTTCATACATAAAGCCACAAAGGCTTAACCAAAAGCAGCAGAAGATGTAGATGCTTATCAGTAGGCCTTGCCCATTATCCCACAGGCAACTGACAAGGTTTAACCCTAGGAGAACTCATCGTCAAACTCCCCATTTCTTGCGGCGGGGTACTCCTCACTAGGGAGTGCAGTTTCTTCATCAACTGAATGTCAACGATAGCAAGGTTGAGTACTTTCGTACTCAGCAAGACTTGTAATGTTTGCAAATATAATAAAATGCAGGCTATGACATCGAAGAAGGCTACTAAGCTTATTTGCTGAAATCTAAATTGAATTGTAAATACTGAATAGTAGATTGCAAACGGAATTTAGTAAGAGCATTTTGACAGGTATATAAACATCAAATAAGAGTAACATAGATGCAACAACTCACAGTCCTCCATGATTGTGAGCGCCGTACCGGTTCTTGCCCACACATGGCAAGGCATTAAATCATCTGAAAGATAAACTTTCAACAAAAGTTTCCAAATCAACCCATTTTATGAGAATATCAAGACTCTAACTAGTGTCAGTGCACCAAGACTCCCATAACAGCGGGAACGGCTTTTCGAAAAGTTTTTCACTCTGCAAAGGTGTACAGCTTTACCCACAAGTCGTGACCATCTCTTTGTGCAATCGATATTAACACACTTCCTTTGGTGTGCCGCAGAGAGGTCATGACATAACCATTACATTACCTAGTCCAAACTTTGCATCAGCCCGGTGACGTCAAACCCTTACTATGATGGCAGAAGATGTTTGTACAATCAGTGTACGATGAATGGGTATACATCCCATTGTCCCACTTCTCCTCATAGTAAGGCATACACCGTTGTATCGGCAGACGTTATTCCCAACACCTCGGTGAGGGCGCCCCTTCGAGCAATCCACATCGGGAAGCCCGTACTACATCGGCCTTCCAATATACAAAGTTAGTTCTAAGTAACTTAATAGGTTAAGGCTATCCCATACCTGCACTTGTGGTTGCACTAATCATTCTTGGATTTTGCAACACTCAGTTCGGTCCTTAATCAACCCGGGTGAGGACTCCCCCTATACTACGTGCAAGTCACATGCACATCTGGCTATTGCCATAGCTACTTGCGCCAAACCATAGTTTTGCTTTTCATTTTCATACCAAAATATCTGAACCACATTTTCCCAAAATGTTCGAAATCATGGTTCCCCGAACAAATAGCTTATTCATCCGTTTGTTCGCCCAGTCTAAAGCATAGCTAAGCAGGTGCAATTATATTCGATTATACCCAATCGACACCTCTATGATGTCTAACCTCCATCTTAGGGTTAACAAGGTTTACATGTCAACATTTATTGAGGAAATCCCACATTTTGGGGATATATCTACCAGTACCCATAATATAGCAATGTTTATGGAATATAGCGCATGCATAGTAGTTTTTCACAACATAATATAAACACCGTAAAATAATAGGATCAATATGATCAAAAGGGGTGCTTTCCTTGCTCATTGATTTCGATTCTTGAAGTCAGGGTCAGCTCCTGCAGATTCTGGAACGTCGGAGTCTACACGTTGTTCGACACAAGGCGATAGCAATAAGAAGCAAAAAGAAGTTAAATAAAACCGAACTTGGAATGCAAATAAAGAAGCGAGTTGATCCGAATTTTATTAAAGATTTAGGATTTTAGTTTGGCAATTTATGGAGATCATTTGGTATGGTCATAAGAGAAATTCCAAGTTTGGACAAGTGCGGTGAAGATTGTTTACCTTAAGGTTTTATCTGTAAGTTTTATTATCTAGTGCTGAAGTTGTTGATTAAGTCGTAGACTCAAAATTTAAAATTAGAGAAAAGAAAAGAGAAAAACAAGAAAGTAAAATCTGGAATAGCTTTCACCTGTTCGTTCGACTTATATATATATATACTTTAGAGTAGATTGAGTTTCATATTTTATCTTATATGACTTATTTACTCATTTATCCATTTGTTCTTATATTATTATTTCATTATTATATTGTATTTTTTTTCTTCTGGCCAGGCCGGCCCAATCGGCCCAACTAGCCCAGTCGACTCCCACTAACCTAATCTAACCCTAAACCGAGCGCTCACCTCACCCTCATTCGGCCGTCACGCCCGACTCCATCCCCTCCTCCTCGCGCGCATCGCCGCTCGTTCCCCTTCCTCCACGCTACCGCCGCCTCTGTCCTCCTCCTCAAGCGCTCCCCCAAGCTCCATGCCCCACTCGGCCTCTCTGGCTTCCATGGCTCTCCCCCTTTCTCCTACCTGTAACACCCCAAAATTTTGCTTTTCTTGAATTCATGTGTGATTTGGCACTTTGGTGAATTTTTGGAATTTTCTGGAATTTATTTGGATTTATTTGGAATTTATTTGAATTTATCCCATTTTGAAATAATTAAAGAATTTAATTTTGCGAATAAAATTTTGTTGGAAATATTTTATTTGAGTCCAAAATGATCCAAAATATTTTCCAGAATTTTTCTGGAATTTTTCTGAGTCTTTTGCTATTTTTAATGAATTAAATGAATTACTGGGAATTATTTTAAATATTAAATCGCTGGAAATTCAACTCGGTCAAGTATCGTTTCATCCGACCGAAGTCGAACCCGAGTCGGACTCGAATCCGACCCGAGCCAGTTGACTCGATCAAACCAGCTCAAAACCCTAATCAATCCCAACCGTTGGATCAAGATCCAACGGCTGAGATCCGCCCGTACCGGTTCGAGCCGTATCCGGCCCGGATCCGATCGCGCCCGCGGCGATCGTGGCCGCTGATCGTGCCACGTGGACGGCCAGTCGTCGTCGTCTCCGCCGAGACCGAAGCCGGACTCACGCCGCGCCGCCGGGCCGTGGGAAACTAGGTTTCCGTGTCCCGCGCGGACGCCGAGGCTATTTAAAGCGTGAGACGTCCCCCGAGGTTGCCCTCATCCTTGCGCACCCGTTCCCCCGAGCCATCTCGCCTGAGCCGCCGCCAGTTGCCCGTGCGAGCTCGCCGTAGTTGGAGGAAGTGACCGCCGCGGTTTTTGCTCGATTCCGCCGCCGTCCGTCGTCTTCCGCCGAGAAGGAGCCCAGATCTGGAACCACCGTGACGAGACGCACCCGAAGAGACCACCCACTTCGCCGGAACGACCCCGGAGCGCCGTCGGGCTTGTCGTCGTCTCCGTCTCCGGTGGCTGCAGCCCCGCCGCGTCGCCATCACCCTCGCGAGCTCGGTGAACCGTCAGATCCAGATCGGACGGTTGAGGTGAGTTCACGTGTCCCCAACCCGATTGGATCTGGACCGTTGGATCAAGATCCAACGGTTCACAATTGCCACGTGCCGTAGTAGTGTTATTATAGGATTAGATCTGGACCGTCCGATCTAGATCGAACGGCCCACGATCAACGAGTAGTTTCAACGTGTTAACCCTGGATCTAATCCGCGCCGTTGATTTTCAAACCAACGGTAGTGATTGCGCCACGCGTGTCGGGAAGTTGGACCGACACGGCCGCCGTCAGACGCTGGCGTGGGTTAATCGACACGCTGGGCCCGCGTGTCGGGCCGATCGCACCGTGGCGTCACCCATGACGTCACAATGGGTCCCACATGTCGCCACCGCGGCCGAGTCCCCGCTGACGTCAGCGATGACGTCACCCGAGTGGTCCCACATGTCAGTCTCACGTAGAGTCGTGGACCGAGTCCACGGTGGACCCAAGCCGAGCGTGGACCAAGTCCATGGACCGGCTGACGTCAGCCAGCCAATCAGGAGCTGACACGTATCCATGCTGACGCAATAATTAATTTCCGAAAAAGAAAATGATTTATTAATTCGAATTAAAGATTTCAGATTTTGTTTCAAACTTCAAACGCTTATAACTTTTGCGTTTCAACTCCGATTTGAGTGATTCAAATTTCTAAATTTGTATAAAATTCAGATCTACTCAAATATGAATTTTATTTAATTTTTGGACTAAAGTTTTTCTCTGTAATATTATTTAATTGATTATTTAAACTTTAATAAATCATAACTTTTGCATTTTAACTCCGATTTGAACGATTCCAGTTCCTAAAAATCCAGAAAATTATGTTCTCTCTGTTTATGGATTTTATTTGGAGTTTTGGGATGTTTTTGCCTATTGTTTATTTGTGTTTTGCTATTTGCACGCTTTACGAGTAGACGTTGAAGTGCCGGAAGGATTCGAAGGAGAAGTATTGACTCAGGATCCAACTCAAGACCAAGAGCAAGTACTTTTTGAAGGCAAGTTGTGCTTTGACCATGTTGATCCTATTTCGAAATCTATTTTGATTTAAACTATTGCATGCTAGTTCAATTAGAAAAATACTTTGTTTAAACCTGGGGGTTAGATAAATACCAATTTGCTATATGACACCTTGATTACTTAAGTATGTGCCATGACCCTTTGTCACCCTAGTTGTGGTTTACTAGTTGGACATTATTAAATTGCCAACATGCGTTTAGACCGTTGTAGTATACTGCTTAGACCTGCTACGTGCTCATGATATGGTTTTGGACAATCAAATGTTAATATTGACTTAATGATATATTGAACCTGTTTTGAGAAAAGTATCATGTGATGTTGATGGCACGTGGTGCATGGTAATCAACTGGGGTTTGATAAACGATTTCGGCGGGCATGTGGCAAGAGTAATCAGTGGGCCGATTGTGGCATTGGGGATGTTGATTTGGTTTTTCGGGTAGTCTTGCCCTGGTCACTCTAAGGACTTAACCTTGCAAGCCTTTGAACTGGGTCATACTTGCAACCACATGGCTGGAATGGGACGGCCCTAGTTGACTAAGTCGCTAAGGACTCACTTGTGGAGCCTCAGGGTGTCAATTACACCGTTTGTGTGATTGTACGGGGAGCGATCGTGGTCGTGGGCCGATACCCATCTAACGGTGTGTTGGTCCCATACTTCGCCTTGGCTAAGGGAAGGGATGGTGTAGAGCACGAACCTGAGAGGACCACCTGTGTTGTTTGAGGCTTCCGAAAGGCTTTGTTACTGAACTCGCCTTTGTGGTGTTTGACTCAGATCTTGTGGGTAAAGTGCATAACCTCTGCAGAGTGTAGAATCTATTTAAATAGCCGAGTCCACAGCATCGACATCGCCGGGAATTACAACAAGGGTTAGACTTTCTGAAAATAACTTGGATTTGAAAGGTTGGTTTGGTTTAGTAATGAA
This sequence comes from Rhipidocladum racemiflorum, assembly GCA_036346355.1. NCBI lineage: Eukaryota > Viridiplantae > Streptophyta > Magnoliopsida > Poales > Poaceae > Rhipidocladum > Rhipidocladum racemiflorum. Next base: position 54,376,940 of record CM070572.1, on the reverse strand, counting down.
GATGATGGAAATGTGGTTTAGGATGGGGAAAATGTTTATTAAATTTCTTGAAAAGTTATTTATGCTTTACTTGTTTCTACTGCTTTCGAATCTATTTATGATACTTGTCAAATGCTGTTTACTGCAAATATACCTTAAACTATTCCTTTGTACCAAGCCATGCATATAGTATATTAGCTTGCATTCTGTGCATGACTTGCTGAGTACCAAGTACTCACCCTTGCCTCAACACAATATCAGTTGAAGAAGAGATCGCACTACTTTGGAGGAGGAACTCCAAGAGGATCCGTCTACTTAGGGAAGAGAGCCCAGTCAGTTGCCTGTGGTATACTGGATGGCGCCACGATGTTACCTTATTTGATTTTCCGCTGCTATTATTTCTCTTTTAATAAGTTTCGCCTTGCGAGGCATACATTTGTAACTTGACCATAAGGTCAAGTAACCAGTTTGGTTATTTAAATAAAGCACTTTTGATAATATCGATGGGTATGATTGTGATATTTACCGATGTTAAGACTGTGTGCACTAGCGCGTTCCTGGACTAGTGCTGAATACACAGAGGGTCCGGATTTGCAAATTCGGGTCCCGACAGAGGTGGTATCGAGCCATACTTGACCGTGAGGCTCAACCCTAGCTAGAATGGTCGTAGTGAGGATAAAACCTATTTTCTAAAGCTAAAAATTTGTCAAGATAAGAAATGACATCTCGACTTATCCCCTTCTCTCTTTTCTTGTCTCTTGCTGAAATTTTCCCTTACCTTGTCACAATTTAAAAATTCCGAGTTCTTACGTAAAGCACTCTTGTGACAGATGGAGGAAGAGTTCAACTACGTTGATCTGGGAGTTGGTCACGCCGCAGAACTTTGGCATATGCTATGCACTCTCGGAGATTTTGAGAAGCCCCAATACCAAGTGGAAGTGATCGGACAAGCGGGATTGATCAAGGCTTGTGACGTGAGGATTGAGGTACCGCTAGGAAAAGGGCCAGTGCAATCGCCCGATACACCAGACCGCCAGGAGATCTACAATGCGAGATGGGTGTCCAAGAAGTATCACGACGAGCAATGCGGCACATTACCCGTATCTACGCCAGAGAATTGAGAGTACGGTGTTCCGTTACCATCCGCGCAGCGATAACCTTCTTGACCGGCGATTCGGGATGAGGATGCCACGGTTACACGCTTGGCACGATTTGTCGTCGCCCAGGAGGATGTACTAGATAATACAAGCAAGGAGCTACAGAAGGCCCGCAAGGAAATCACGACAGAGAAGAACAGATGGCGGGAAGCTCAAGAGTATGTGGCACACCTTCTACGAAGGTTGACGAGTTGGAGATGACTGCATGCGGACCAGACTCCAGAGCCAAGATTTGAGCTACACGAGCCAGATCCAGAGGAGTCAGATCTCGATAAGGACACTGCTTCTTCGACTACCACAGAGGACACAGTTGCTGGACATGGCGATCGTTTCGCGCCTATGCCACAGCATCCGCACCCAGGCCGGGGAGGTTTTCTCGATGAGTGAGCATAGGTTCTATAGTGAGACTCCTTCGCCGAGTCGCGTCATAGAATAAAGAGTCACCCTTTAGGCGTTAGACTCCAGTGTTAGTTCGATTTGGATTTTCATTGCTTGCTGAGTGTGCAGTATGTGCTGCAAGGCCCTTAGGCATTGTAAGCAGCCATACCAAGTTATTAAATAATAAAGTTGGACCTTAAAGTTACACCTTTCGCCCAGCATAAGTTCCATATTACTTGTCTATTCTTGTTTCCCTCTCATCTCTAAACCTAGAGCGAACCGACAGATGGTGAACACCCGTGGGAACTTTGGAAGCAATGGGAGTGGTTCTCGCCCAGCAGAAAACCCCAATGATGGAGCACCAGCACCGCCAGTTGATATGCAGAATTTTGGAGCATTTCTTGCTGCTCAGACTCAATTGATGCATGCTATGATGCAACAAATGCAGCACGTCCTTTGCTCGTGCCATCGCTAATCAAGTTAATCAGGGACCACGCCAGAATACAAGACTATCAGAGTTCATGAGAACTCACCCACCCACTTTCTCTGGGAATGCCAATCCATTGGAGGCCGATGATTGGTTAAGATCAATCGAGAGGAAGCTACACATAGCTCAATGCATAGGGAATGAGAAGGTACTCTACACTTCTCATCAGTTGGAAGGAACAAATTGAATGGTGGGAGAACTTCGTGCCACGCAGAGAACCCTCAAGATATCACTTGGGAAGAGTTCACGGTGCATTCCGACAGATCACGTGCCTGAAGGAATCATGGACCTTAAGAAGGAGGAGTTCAGAGCATCAAGCAAGGTAATCAGCCGATGGCCGACTACCCGAACAAGTTCACACAGCCTAGCACGCTACGCACCGAGGATGTAGCGACAGATAAATCCGCAGCTCGTTTCATGAAGGGACTTAACTCAGATTGCAAGTAGGGTTGATCACCCACACCTTTCCAGATTTCCAAGAGTTGGTGAATAAGGCGCTTATTCTTGAGGACAAGCGCAAGGAACCGGATGAGAAGGAAGCGCAGGATGCAACAAAGAAGGATCACGCCAGAACGCAATGGCGCTGAGAGTTGCACCAAATCAATTCTTCGATTCCAACCACGAGTGCGACAAGGACACCATCCTCGGCACCAAGACCTGCCAATCGTAACTACTGCACCCACCGCTAGAAACGCTACTCCAGGCAACAAGAAGGAACAGTGAGACGCCGCTACAATCAGCAACGAGCCAGACACTTTGCCAACAGCTTGTCCAAAGAAGACAGCAGAGTGACCCCGATTCGCTTCAACCTAGGAACCACCCCAGCTAGGACGCCAAAGACCAGGAGCCACACCCTGCATCGTGGTGAGAGGCCGAGTCAACCATGTCACCGCAGATGCACCTGCAGAATGCTACGGACGTCGTCTTGGGTAAGTTACTTGTTAACTCAAGACCTGCAATGCTTTGTTTGACTCGAGCTTCAGATTCGCTTGTCTCGCAAGGCTTTGCTACTAGAAATGAATTGAGGATTGCAAGACTTAAGTGCGTGCTTTTAGTTCAAACCCCTGGTTCCGAACTCCGAGCGAAAGTAGGATGTTCCGGTGAGAATCTTGATAGATGGAATAGAGTTCCTAGCAAACCTTATAATTTTGGAGACCCGGACCTTAGACGTTATATTGGGAATGGATTGGTTATCCAAGCACAAGGCCGTATTGGATTGTGGACGAAGGACTATCTCGATTGAGAGCCCGTGTGGGAAGAAGGTAGAATTCCAAGCCACTGCAGCTTAGAGATGGACAGCTTGATGGTTAACAGATTCAAGGCAATCAAGATAGATGATGTCTCAAGAGTGAATGAGTACCCGATGTTTTCCGAAGATCTACGGTATGCCGCTGCACAGGGACATAGAGTTCGTGATAGAGCTTGTACTGGTACAAAGACCGATAGCAAAGAGACCCTATCGGATGTCCACCGAGGAGTTGGTAGAAATGAAGAAACAAGCTAGAAGAGTTAATGGAGAAAGGCTTTATCGCACCAAGTTCGTCGCCGTGGGGAGCACCGCTTTGTTTGTCAAGAAGAAGGACGGGAGTTTCGGGATGTGCATTGACTACCGTGCACTCAACGAAGTCACCGTGAAGAATAAGTATCCGCTACCCAGGATTGATGATTTGTTTGATCGATAAGAGGAGCCGGAGTTTTCTCCAAGATTGATCTGAGATCGGGATATCATCGCTGAAGATCCGATCGTAAGATATTCAAGATCGCATTCTCGTCAAGATATGGACATTACGAGTTCTGATTATGTCCTTTGGGCCGATTTAATGCGCCAAATTATTTCATGAATATGATGAATAAGGTGTTCATGGAATATTTGGACAAGTTTGTCGTCGTGTTCATAGACGATATCCTAATCTACTCCAAGACAGGAGGATGAACATGCCGAACACTTAAGGCGAGTTTTGGAAAAGTCGAGGAACAAAGAACTTTTCGCCAAGTTCAGCAAGTGTGATTTTTGGAAGGACAAGGTGGAGTTTCTTGGACATGTAATGACCGCAGAAGGAGTCGCCGTAGATCCAAGTAAAGTAGAAGCTGTGTTACATTGGGAGCAGCCGAAGACTGTGACCCAGATTCGGAGTTTCCTTGGAATGGCAGGATACTACCGCCGTTTCATCGAAGGCTTTTCGACAATTGCGAAACCTCTTACGCAACTGCTGAAGAAGGAAAAGAAGTTTGCATGGACGCCAGAATGTGAGAAAGGATTTCAGGAGCTGAAGAAGCGATTGACGTCAGCACCGGTGTTAGTTCTACCGGATGTTGCTCAAAGCTTCGATATTTATTGTGACGCATCGCGTCGAGGACTTGGATGTGTGCTGATGCAGAATGGAAAGGTCGTCGCTTATGCATCAAAGCAGTTGAGGCCGCATGAGGAGAATTATCCGACACATGACTTAGAGTTAGCTGCCGTAGTGCATGCCTTGAAGATATGGCGTCACTATCTGATTGGAAACAGATGTGAAGTATATACGGATCATAAGAGCCTTAAGTACATATTCACCCAGTCGGATCTGAATATGAGGCAGAGGAGATGGTTAGAGTTGATCAAAGACTATAATGTTGGAATCCATTACCATCCCGGGAAGGCCAACGTAGTAGCCGATGCTCTGAGTCGGAAAAGCCATACCGTGAGTACGTTGCTAGCCACAAGTCAGGATGGGTTATGTGAGGATTTTCAGAAAATGAAGATTGAGGTAGTACCTAGCGGATTCTTGGCCGCATTAGAAGTAAAGCCTACCCTAGAGGATCAGATCCGAGAAGGACAGAAGGATGATGACAAGATCTGCAGGATTAAGTCCATCAAGGAGGAAGGCAAGGCAGAGGACTTCAAGTTGGATGAGCAAGGCACGTTGTGGATGAAGGATCGCATTTGTGTGCCTAACAAGGAGTTAAAGCAACTGATTCTGGAAGAAGCCCATGACTCCAAGTACTCAATTCATCCCGAAGCGCCAAGATGTATCAGATCTCAAGGAGAGATTCGTGGCCGAGTATGAGACGTGAAGTTGCCGAGCATGTTGCATTGTGCGACGTATGCCGAGAGTCAAGGCAATGCATCGAGACCAGCAGGATTGCTACAACCACCGAAAGTACCGAGTGGAAGTGGGAGGAAATCGGAATGGATTTCATTACCGGTTTGCCGAAGACTCAAGGAGGTTATGACTCCATATGGGTTATAGTGGATCGCTTGACTAAAGTAGCCCATTTTATCCCCGTGAAGACCACTTACTCGGGAGATAAATTAGCGTAATTGTACATGATCAGGATTGTCTGCTTGCACGGAGTGCCAAAGAGGATTGTATCGCATGAGGTACCCAATTTACCTCAAGGTTCTGGAATAAGTTGCATGAAGCCATGGGAACCCGTTTGAACTTCAAGATGACTTATCATCCATGCCGGATGGACAGACCGAAAGAGTCAACCAGATTCTGGAAGATATGTTGAGAGCTTGTGCATTGGCTTATGCTACCTCTTGGGATAAGAGTTTGCCGTATGCCGAGTTTAGTTACAACAATAGTTATCAGGCTAGTTTACAGATGTCACCTTTTGAGGCATCAGATGGTCGGCCCTGTCGGACGCCATTAAACTGGAATGAGACCGGCGAGCGCCGTGTCTTCGGGCCTGATATACTTCAAGAAGCTGAAGAGCAGATTGCCACGATTAGGGAAAGGTTGAAGGTAGCCCAATCACGACAGAAGAGTTACGCTGACAATCGTCGCCGAGATTTGAGTTTTGAACCAGAAGACTTTGTATACCTCAGAGTTACGCCTCTCAGGGGAGTTAAGAGGTTCCATGCCAAAGGGAAACTCGCACCCCGTTATGTTGGACCATTTAAGATTTTGAGTCGCAGAGGCGAAGTTGCCTATCAGCTGGAGTTGCCACAGTCGTTAACAGGAGTGCATGATGTGTTCCATGTATCCCAGTTGAAGAAGTGTCTCCGAGTTCCTGAGGAACGGACACCGTTAGAATCAATTGAGTTGCAAGAGGATTTGACTTATAAGGAGTATCCCGTGAGGATTCTGGACACAATGGATCGAGAAACTAGAAACAAGTCAACCCGTTTCTGTAGAGTTCAGTGGAGCAACCATGAAGAAAGCGAAGCGACTTGGGAGCGCGAAGAGGATTTGAAGAAAGAGTTTCCAAACCTATTCTGTAGTGAGCCCTGAATCTCGGGGACGAGATTCTATTAAGGGGGGGAGGTTTGTAACACCCCAAAATTTTGCTTTTCTTGAATTCATGTGTGATTTGGCACTTTGGTGAATTTTTGGAATTTTCTGGAATTTATTTGGATTTATTTGGAATTTATTTGAATTTATCCCATTTTGAAATAATTAAAGAATTTAATTTTGCGAATAAAATTTTGTTGGAAATATTTTATTTGAGTCCAAAATGATCCAAAATATTTTCCAGAATTTTTCTGGAATTTTTCTGAGTCTTTTGCTATTTTTAATGAATTAAATGAATTACTGGGAATTATTTTAAATATTAAATCGCTGGAAATTCAACTCGGGTCAAGTACTGTTCATCCGACCGAGTCGGAACCAGTTGACTCGATCAAACCAGCTCAAAACCCTAATCAATCCCAACCGTTGGATCAAGATCCAACGGCTGAGATCCGCCCGTACCGGTTCGAGCCGTATCCGGCCCGGATCCGATCGCGCCCGTGCGATCGTGGCCGTTGATCGTGCCACGTGGACGGGCCAGGCGTCGTCGTCTCCGCCGAGACCGAGCCGGACTCGCCGCCGCGCCGCCGTGGGAAACTAGGTTTCCGTGTCCGCGGACGCCGAGGCTATTTAAAGCGTGAGACGCCCCCGAGGTTGCCCTCATCCTTGCGCACTCCGTTTCCCGAGCCATCTCGCCTGAGCCGCCGCTTGATTGCCGTGCGAGCTCGCCGTAGTGGGAGGAAGTGACCGCCGCGGGTTTTGCTCGATTCCGCCGCCGTCCGTCGTCTTCCGCCGCGAAGGAGCCCAGATCTGGAACCACCGTGACGAGACGCACCGAAGAGACCACCCACTTCGCGGAACGACCCGAGCGCCGTCGGGCTTGTCGCCGTCTCCGTCTCCGGTGGCTGCAGCCCCGCTGTCGCCATCACCCTCGCGAAGCTCGGTGAACCGCCGATCCAGATCGGACGGTTGAGGTGAGTTCACGTGTCCCCAACCCGATTGGATCCGACCGTTGGATCAAGATCCAACGGTTCACAATTGCCACGTGCCGTAGTAGTGTTATTATAGGATTAGATCTGGACCGTCCGATCTAGATCGAACGGCCCACGATCAACGAGTAGTTTCAACGTGTTAACCCTGGATCTAATCCGCGCCGTTGATTTTCAAACCAACGGCCGTGATTGCGCCACGTGTCGGGAAGTTGGACCGACGCGTCGGCGCCAGACGCTGGCAGCGTACAGCGACACACGGGCCCGCGTGTCGGCCGATCGCACCGTGACGTCACCCATGACGTCCACAAGGTCCCACATGTCAGCACCGTGGGCTGAGTCCCCGCTGACGTCAGCGATGACGTCACCCGAGTGGTCCCACATGTCAGTCTCACGTAGAGTCGTGGACCGAGTCCACGGTGGACCCGAGCCGAGCGTGGACCAAGTCCATGGACCGGCTGACGTCAGCCAGCCAATCAGGAGCTGACACGTGTCCATGCTGACGCAATAATTAATTTCCGAAAAAGAAAATGATTTATTAATTCGAAATAATGATTTCAGATTTTGTTTCAAACTTCAAACGCTTATAACTTTTGCGTTTCAACTCCGATTTGAGTGATTCAAATTTCTAAATTTGTATAAAATTCAGATCTACTCAAATATGAATTTTATTTAATTTTTGGACTAAAGTTTTTCTCTGTAATATTATTTAATTGATTATTTAAACTTTAATAAATCATAACTTTTGCATTTTAACTCCGATTTGAACGATTCCAGTTCCTAAAAATCCAGAAAATTATGTTCTCTCTGTTTATGGATTTTATTTGGAGTTTTGGGATGTTTTTGCCTATTGTTTATTTGTGTTTTGCTATTTGCACGCTTTACGAGTAGACGTTGAAGTGCCGGAAGGATTCAAGGAGAAGTATTGACTCAGATCCAACTCAAGACCAAGAGCAAGTACTTTTTGAAGGCAAGTTGTGCTTTGACCATGTTGATCCTATTTCAAATCTATTTTGATTTAAACTATTGCATGCTAGTTCAATTAGAAAAATACTTTGTTTAAACACAGGGTTAGATAAATACCAATTTGCTATATGACACCTTGATTACTTAAGTATGTGCCATGACCCTTTGTCACCCTAGTTGTGGTTTACTAGTTGGACATTATTAAATTGCCAACATGGGTTTAGACCGTTGTAGTATCTTTGCTTAGACCTGCTACGTGCTCATGATATGGTTTTGGACAATCAAATGTTAATATTGACTTAATGATATATTGAACCTGTTTTGAGAAAAGTATCATGTGATGTTGATGGCACGTGGTGCATGGTAATCAACTAGGGTTTGATAAACGATTTCGGCCGGGCATGTGGCAAGAGTAATCAGGTGGGCCAGTTGTGGCATTGGGGATGTTGATTTGGTTTTTCGGGTAGTCTTGCCCTGGTCACTCTAAGGACTTAACCTTGCAAGCCTTTGAACTGGGTCATACTTGCAACCACATGGCTGGAATGGGACGGCCCTAGTTGACTAAGTCGCTAAGGACTCACTTGTGGAGCCTCAGGGTGTCAATTACACCGTTTGTGTGATTGTACGGGGGAGCGTATCGTGGCTGTGGCCAGATACCCATCTAACGGTGTGTTGGTCCCATACTTCGCCTTGGCTAAGGGAAGGGATGGTGTAGAGCACGAACCGGAGAGGACCACCTGTGTTGTTTGAGGCTTCCGAAAGGCTTTGTTACGGGAACTCGCCTTTGTGGTGTTTGACTGTATCTTGTGGGTAAAGTGCATAACCTCTGCAGAGTGTAGAATCTATTTAAATAGCCGAGTCCACGGTACTGGACATCGCTCGGGAATTACAGTCAAGGGTTAGACTTTCTGAAAATAACTTGGATTTGAAAGGTTGGTTTGGTTTAGTAATGAAGATGATAGAAATGTGGTTTAGGATGGGGAAAATGTTTATTAAATTTCTTGAAAAGTTATTTATGCTTTACTTGTTTCTACTGCTTTCGAATCTATTTATGATACTTGTCAAATGCTATTTACTGCAAATATACCTTAAACTATTCCTTTGTACCAAGCCATGCATATAGTATATTAGCTTGCATTCTGTGCATGACTTGCTGAGTACCAAGTACTCACCCTTGCCTCAACACAATATCAGTTGAAGAAGAGACTGCACCAGCTTTGGAGGAGGAACTCCAAGAGGATCCGTCTACTTAGGGAAGCGAGCCCAGTCAGTTGCCTGTGGTATACTGGATGGCGCCACGATGTTACCTTATTTGATTTTCCGCTGCTATTATTTCTCTTTTAATAAGTTTCGCCTTGCGAGGCATACATTTGTAACTTGACCATAAGGTCAAGTAACCAGTTTGGTTATTTAAATAAAGCACTTTTGATAATATCGATGGGTATGATTGTGATATTTACCGATGTTAAGACTGTGTGCACTAGCGCGTTCCTGGACTAGTGCTGAATACACAGAGGGTCCGGATTTGCAAATTCGGGGTCCCGACACTACCCCTCGCGCCCTCGCTCTTCTCCCTGGCGCCGCCTGCCCTCGGGTGTCGTCGCCGATCGGACCCGCAGGACCCGGCGTCTTCACCGATGCCGTCGCCAGGATCCGATTGATCCAGCCGTCCTCGAGAAAGGTAAGCCCCTTGCTCCTCTTCCTCTACTCCCTCCCTCTCTCTCTCCCTACTCATCTCCTCCTCTTTTCTCCACAGGCCGTGACCGCTCGGCTCGTGACCCTCGGCGGCCACTGCCATTCCCGTCCAAGCGCCGCCCAGATTCGGCAGATCTGGGGTCCCTGGCGACTCCACCCTAAGGGAGCCACCACCAGATAAGTCGAACTCGACCACACCCATGGCCATGACCGGCCCTATCCCTCCTACAAGCTAAGTGCCACTCTTACCTTTCTCTCCCTCTGTTGATGCTACTATCCTACCAATATTGATGACTATTGGATAGCTTCACAGTATTGTGCTATGATTGTGCTTTGGTAGTGCTGTCATTAGGATTTTGTCCCCTTTAGTTATTGGTTTACTGCATGATGATTGCTCTTGTTCATGGATTAGATGTTTGTGTGCATGAGTATGTATGTGACCTTGATCCCTAGTACTTGGTGCATTTGAATTATGATGTGCATACTGATGCTTTGATTAAAGATGATTTCTAGAACAAGTATTAATGTTCCGTGGTGTTCATGTGATGCTAGCCTCGAATGTGAAATTCTGTTGAGCTATTGAGTAGTAGTATGTGTGCATGAAACCCTGTCGATGATATTCACTGGAGTCAATACTGGACAATATACTTTGTGCTCGTGAGGTGGAAAATGTGTTTGCTTTATTCGCCTTGGACACTTATTCGTGCATTGCTTGTGCTGTGATTTACAGAAGAGAGTATGCATGTTTCATGGAGTTGGTTTAGTGTTACTTTGTCAATGCCTCCTTCCTTATCATCCTGATTTAAGGAGGCATGGTGTGACTTAGTCCTGATTCAGTTCAATGCACAAGTTGGCATAGCTATTACTTAGTTGTATTCTTGATACACTTTCTAGGTTGTTAATAGTGAGCATTAAGCAGCATGTTTGTGTGGACTGTGTATATGATAAAAATGGTTCACAACTTGTGCTTGATTTAGCATGATTAGGTTTGTATGAATCAGAAATTGGATCCTTGTGAAATGTAAATAGTGTAGTAACTTGATCATAAAATACTATATGCTTCTACCCTTTTATCATCTATGAATGACAATAGGAGAATGATGACATTAAAGCTAATGCTTTGCACCTTTTTCTGCAGGATGCCGAGAGGAGAGGAGAGGACAAGGCTGCTACCACTCTTCTCCTTTTCTTGGCTGGACTCCTTTAGTGAAGGTGGGGAGTACGAATGGCTTCAGGATTGACAAAGCTAGGTGGGGTTTATATATGGTTGATGGAACCAACCTTGGGGAAAAGAAAACAGTGGCAAGGGTATAGGTGGTCTGCATGCAATCCTTCTCCACTCCCACCTGGTGTCAAGGGATGGGCAGGAAGGGGAGCTGGCGGCAGCTGGGCTCAGTTGGCTAGCTGGGAGTCTGCTGGACTGGGGAAGGTGTGGAGTGGTGAGTCGGTTTTGGATGTGAGGAATTAAAATTGTAAATCCTGTTTTAAGCTTTAAATATTTAAATGTGATTCTTGTGGTACAAGGTGTGGATTAAATTTTGTATCTAAAGTGTTTGAGGGTGAACCCTTGTGTATAATATGACATTTGATATATGTGCTAAATTGTCATACTTGGTTTCATCGGTTGTATTATTTGAGTATATTGAGCTGAATGTGATACCCTTTTGGATAATAATGGTGCTCAATTTGGGTGTTGATTAAGTGAATGTGAAATGTGCTTGATTATACTGAGTTTAAGTAGATGGATAAAATTGCACATATGCTGATATGTTTGAGAGCATGTGGCAGTTTGCTGAGGCATTGTATAAACTCACGTGGGCAATATTATTGTTGGTCATGCATACTGACATACATGTGTGTGTATGTGCTATGGACCAAGTCTTAAGTTATGAACTCTAAAGAGAACGCTTTTAATAGATAAGTAAACAGATTAGGGGTTTTGATGTTCTTACATATTGAGGTTAATTTAGATGTTTAGATATGCGAATGTGATATCTCCGTATGGTAATTATATACACAATGTGAGTGATTCATATATACATATACTTACATACATATTAAGTGATTTTAACCAAGCTGGATACTTAATTAAGAGTGTCCATTAAATTTTGAGATTTTAAAATTGATTCTCTCCTTTGACTAATAGGAGCTTTTATTTAAATGGCAAAGTCCTAGAGATTCAAAAGAAAAAGCAAATTCATAACAGGACAAAATTTCAAGTTTAAAATATTATTTATTCTCCCTTTTTATTTTGGGCTGTTACAAATTGGTCAACCTAAGGACTTAACCTTGCAAGCCTTTGAACTGGGTCATTCATACAACCACAAGTCTGGAATGGGACAGATCTAGCTGATTAATTTGTTGATTCTAAACTTTAGTACTATTATGGTGGTGTGAGGCCCGGGTAGTGGAACCAATCCCACCAGTGTTGAAACCTCAACGAGTAGTACTGTGTTTATATAGGCATTGGAAAGGCTTTGTTACGGACACTCGCCTTTGTGGTGTTTGACTGTATCTTGTGGGTAAAGTGTATAACCTCTGCAGAGTGTAAAATCTATTCGAATAGCTGTGTTCACGGCATTGGATATTACTCGGGGATTACAGTCAAGGGTTAGACTTTCATGAAAATAACTTGATTGGTGGAAAATACTTGGGTTGGAATTGGTGAACTTGACTTAGGTTGAGAAATACTTTACTTGTGAAATATTGTGAAAGTTATTATTCTTATTATTGTTTTACTGCTTTGGCAATCTAATATTGTAATTGTCAATGCTGCTTTACTGCAAATGAACCATAGCCTATCCTTTGTAATAAGCCATGCATGTAGAATATTAGAACTGCATTATGTGCATGACTTGCTGAGTGCTTAAAGTACTCACCCTTGCAACAATACAACATCGCTTGAAGAAGAAGCGATGCTAGCCTTGGAGGAGGAACTCAGAGGAGCCGTCTACCTAGGGAGCACCTTAGTCGATTGCCTGTGGCGGTGGGGCGCCACGAGTCTATTTTTATTCCGCTGCAATTGTCTACTTTAATAAGTCTTCGCCCTGCGAGGCGTACTTTTGTAACTTGACCATAAGGTCGAACAACCAGTTTGATTATTTAATTAAAATACTTTACTATTTCGCTAAGTATGATTGTGATATGTACCGATGTTGAGATCGTGCACTAGCGTGATCCTGGACTAGTGCTGTATACACAGAGGGTCTGGATTTGCACATTTGGGTCCCGACAAAAATACATAAAAATTTCTTGCAACACAAGGAACCCAATTGGAACTGATGTTCATTTAATTGAGTTTTACATTATACAAGTTAAATCATTTTTAACTTTGGAAATTCCTAGTTAAGCTTTAATTAGCGAGGAAAATTTTTGAGAATGTTTATAGGACCTACACTACATAAAGGAACTTTTAAAGGGTGAAAATTGGGATGTTATAAACATCCCGTTTAAAAAGAATCTCAATCCCAAGATTTAGATTGTCTAGAGAAAAGCTGGGGAACTCAGCTTGTAGATCCTCTTTGTGCTCCTAGGTTCCTTCACTCTCGGAGTGGTTGCTCCACTGAACTTTATAGAAATGAACAGTCTTGCTCCTGGTGAGATGCTCTGCCACATCCAAAATTTTGATTGACTGCTCCTTGTAGTTAAGATCCTCTTGTAACTTGATTGACTCCAATGGGGTCTACTCTATTACCACATGGAGACACTTCTTAAGCTAACAGACATGAAAGATGTCATGCACTCATGCCATTGATTGTGTCAACTCCAACTGATTTGCAACCTCTCCTCTATGCTTCGCAATTATGAAAAGGACCAACATACCTAGGGGCAAACTTCCCTTTGACATGAAGCCTCTTGGCTCCTTTGAGATGCATCACTTTGAGATAAACATAATCTTCTGGCTCAAAGCTTAAGTCATGATGATGAATATCAGTGTAGCTCTTCTTTCTGGACTGGGCTACCTTCAATCTTTCTCTAATTATGGATACATGATCCTCAGCCTCTTGAATAGTGTCTAGCCCAAATACCAGATGTTTACCGGTATCTTTCCATTTCAAGGGAATACGACAAGATCTACCATACAGTGCTTCAAATGGTGGCATCTACAAACTGTCTTGATAATTATTGTTATAGCTAAACTCTGTATATGGCAAATTTTTATCCCATCTAGTTGCATGAGCTAAAGTGCATGCTCTTAACATATCTTTCAACACTTGATTTACTTTTTTAGTCTGGTTATCAGTTTGAGGATGATAGGCAGTACTAAAGTTCAAATGCGTGCCCATGGCTTCGTGCAAATTGTGCTAAAAGTGTGAGGTGAACTACGTAACTTGATCTAGCACGATTTTCTTTTAGCACCGAATGCAAACTTACGATATTGGATATACATAATTCTACCAAACCGTCTCTAGTATAGGTGGTTTAGAATGGTATGAGATGAGCAACCTTGGTTAGACGTCCACTATGACCCAAATAGAATCAAAACCTAATTGAGTCCTGGGTAAACTAGTAATGAAGTCCATACCAATTTCTTCCTACTTCTACTTTGCAATCTTAAGTGGTTGCAACAGATCGGCCGGGTCTCTAATGCTCTGCCTTCACTTTCTGGCATACGTCACACAAGGCAACATATTCAGCAACTTCTCCCTTCATACTTGGCCACCAAAATCTATTCTTGATATCTTGATACATCTTCATGCTTCCAGGGTGTATTGAGCACTTGACTCATGTGCTTACTTAAGAATTAACTACTTGGGATCCTTATGATTTAGCACATAAATTCACTCCTTGAGCCACAACGTACCTTGGTCATCTAGGGTAAAATCTCGAGCTTTACCCTTCTTCATTTTTTGTTTAATTCCATCTTGGCATCGCTCTTCTAAGCTTCATGAATTTGATCCTCTATGGTGGGTTTTACCTCTAACATAGATAAAAATCCTTCAGGTACCACTTCTAATATGATATTCTAAAGATCTTTAACAAGCTCTGGTTTGCTATCTGAACCACCACATTGTTGTAGTAACTATTATAACTCAAAGCATTTGCCACCACATTAGCCTTTTTAGATTGATAATGAATCTTGACACCATAATCTTTTATTAGCTCCAACCATCTTCTCTGCCACATGTTTAGGTCAGATTGAGTGAATAGATACTTCAAACTCTTATGATCCGTATACGTATACGTATAGATTTCACAACAGTTGCCAACAAGGTAATGACACCATATCTTGAGTGCATGCACTATGATAGCTAACTCTAGATCATGAGTAGGATAACTCTGCTCATGATGCCTTAGTTGTCAAGAAGCATATGCAACAACTCTGCCTTCTTGCATTAAAATGCATCCACATGGCCTAAATTTTCTATGTTCCGCTGAAGTGGACCAACAAGGCTAAGTCTAAGTACTCAAATAATTCTAGGAAAAGAACAAGCCTAAAGGTGCTAGGATTGTAATTTACATACAAAGGGACAAGAATGAGCAAACCACAAATGAAGGCACGAATTTTATCCCGTGGTGTTTGGAGACTTGCTAGTCTCCCCTAGTCCACATCGAGGTAGCTTGACTCACTTCAAGCTGGCTCCTTTATGCAATTTGAGCCTTCCTCGTATTCTCGGGGTAGCTCTTCCCCACTCTGGGTAGGCGAGCTTTGTGCCTTCACAATTGATCAAGCCTTCTCACAATCACCGTTGAGAAGATCACCGATCCAACGCAACCACACTGTCTAGAAGGCGGCAACCTCCAAGAGAATAGAGAGTGGACTTTCACTTGAGTGTAAAACAGTTTTGCAATTGGCTCAAACACACTCAATACAATCAAAAGCTTTTTAACTCCTCTCACAAGAAGAATTTAATGCAAATTAGAGAGAAAGAAGTTGCTAGAGCTCAAGAGTATTCAATGAGGGTCCAAGAGAGCTCTAGGAATGCAGTTGGGGAGGTATTTATAGCCTCCACCAACAAAGATAGCCATTGCAACTGTAGGGTTACAGGTAGGCTACGCGAGCATAAAATCAAAATTTTTACCACGAACACCCAAGATCACATGGAAGTAAAGGATCATAGATCGTTACCCTTGTCGCGCAGATGCAGCGGAAGCAGATTCACGCGCGTTGAGGAAGTAGTTGATCACCTCCCGATCGGCACCGATCTCCACCGAGTTGTTGCCGTCCTCGTCCGAGTGGTCGCCGATCTCGTCCGCGTGGTCGCCGACCTCGTCCGAGTGGTCGCCGATCTCGTCCGCGTGGTCGCCGACCTCGTCCGCGTGGTCACCGACCTCGTCCGAGTGGTCGCCGATCTCGTCCGCGTGGTCGCCGATGAAAGTCGTCGGAGATCCAACCGAAAAGCGCGTCCACGGATGGCAGCGCCTCTAACAGTATCCACACGTACCGAGCGAGAACGCCGCGTGCGGGTGTGCTAGCACCTCGCCGCACGCCTTGGGTTTACGGGAGCAGGAGGGATGCACGGCTGAACGTGGTGAGGGTTCTAATCCGTGCCATGCACCGCTCCTGGCCTCCTTTTATAGACACGCTAGTGGGCCAAGCCCGCTAGGTTTCCATCTCCACGCGGATCCTATCCATGCACAAACCCGTAAACTATTCCAACTCGTTAAGTGTGTGACCCGTTAGGTTCGGTGCAAGTTGGTTATGAATTCGTAACCCGTTTCCAATTCATTGATCAACAGCGGCACCTAGCGAGACGTATTGACCCCAGATGCACGTAATCAATATTCGGTGAACCTTGATACACTCACATACCGATCCCTTCACCACACGATACCAGTCAAGCTCAAGGCGAGATGCGTGCCACCCTTGTTGATAGCTCGACCACTTCACTCGACAAAGGTGATGGATACAAACCATGACCAACTCTTTAGTCATATTAGCACGGCCGTGCATTTTCCTTATCCATCCACTCGAGGGGCCCAGAGGTATCTCTCCGTTATCTAGGAGGGGCAAATCCCATCTTGATCATCACACCCTTGGCAATGTATCGTGGCATACCCAGATTTCATCTTTATGACTACCCTGTTACGGTGTAGCGTTTGATGATACCAAAGCATACAAGTCTACATGCTAGGCATCCATGACAATCTCAGGTCTAAGGACCATATAGGCGTACCACTCGAGACTATACGCTGATGGCACTATAAGAGATAACAACTCACAGCGTCTCGGAGTGGGTCTTGTCCGACTACCCATGTTCTCCAACATGTGTCCACATTATTGGTTTGATATCTCCATATCTATGGTATGCGAAACATTACCATCAACCAATACATGTGCTGATCAAATTATCACCGCTCCTCGTAATGATATGGATCAGGGACCCGTTTAGAATAATGTCACTTGACAATGTGTTTCACAATCAGATCGTATCCAATGAACAAAGTCGTAACATATATTCAGGGAACCGATAAACAAAGTTATCATTATTACATGAACAAAGACGTATTACAATCATCACCATGATTGATCTAGGGCATATTCCCTTCAGCAACCCAATTCCTAAAAAATTCAGGAAATACGGTACTACCACTGTCGGCGTTTTTTTACGACAGGATCCTCCCGCGAGGGAGGTTTTAGTTCGGTTTGGGGGTGTGCTTACCGGAGACTTAGCCCAGTCACTCTCTCCTCGCCGTCCCGGAGAAGATAAATAGTAGACACCCTTGGTTTTCCCAGGTTCGGGCCCCCAAGGTGGGTAATAGCCCTACGTCCTACCTGAAGTCTTCGTTAACTTTCCAAAAAAAACTCACCCCCCCTCTTCACATACACCCATCCGCCCTTATATACCCATGGTCAGGCTGGGCAAGTAGGGGGATAAAACTATGCCACTACACGGCTCATTAATTACATTACATTAATGCCATCCCATCTTGGGGCCTCCTTCTTTGTGCTGCTACATCACGAGCCGTCAGGGCTGTGCGCTTCCCATGACAGGCTAGTTGTGGCATGTCAGGAGAAGGGGCCTAGCGCCATGCCCCGCATTAAATGCCTTGACACCATCCCCCATGGGAGGCTTCTGGGCGAAGCCTTCTTCACCCTTGCGTCCTATGATGCGGGCCTCCTCGCCCCGCGAGGAGGGCTTTTGGACATTGCTCGCCACGTTACCACGTGGGCCTCCTCGCCCCGCGAGAAGGGCTTAAGAGCACTGCTCGCCACGTAGCCACGTGAGCCTCCTCGCCCCGCGAGGAGGGCTTAAGGACGCTGCTCGCCACGTAGCCACGAGGGCCTCCTCACCCCGCGAGAAGGGCTTAGGGACGCTGCTCGCCACATAGCCACGTGGGCCTCCTCGCCCCGCGAGGAGGGCTTAGGGACGCTGCTCGCTATGTAGCCACATGGGCCTCCTCGCCCTGCGAGGAGGTCTTAGGTACGTTGCTCGCCACGTAGCCATGTGGGCCTCCTTGCCCCGCGAGGAGGGCTTAAGGATGCTGCTCGCCACGTAGCCACGTGGGCCTCCTCGCCTTGCGAGGAGGGCTTAAGGACGCTTCTCGCCACGTGGCCACGTGGGGCCCTTCATACCTTTTTTAAGGGCGAAGAGAGTACCCCGGTGTAGAATACACCGACAGTAGCCCCCGGGCCCTTCGTGAGATGCGCCAGTCTTCAGCTTGTTATAGTAAAAGACTGGCTGTCTCGGGAGGGGTCCATCATTATTGTGTCAGTGTACCGAACCACCTTCGACTCTTCCGCTTCGGCCACTTTTTATGTGGTTTCCGAAGCGACACTCATGATTAATCCTCTTCACGAACCACCGGGGGGGAGAGCATTTATATATGCTTCCTCACACCCGGGAGTCTTCTACGCTTCCTCTTGAACCTTGACGCTTTTACTCACAGTATCCCCTCCCTTCCTTCTTGCAAATGGTGATCCTTCCTCAATCCCAAGTTAATGACGATAGGGTAAGGGTCCTATCGCAGATGGCGTCGGAGGGAACCCTTCGGCTTTGCCGCGGAACGTGATCTTCCAGGCCTGAGCCCGGGGACATCGTGCTCTTTGGGTGGGCGCTTGCGGCGGGCCCAGTCCCGCCGTTCTCTGAGTTCTTCCTCATGGTCCTTCATTTCTACAGAGTGCAACATCTTCACCTTTCCCCCAACTCCATCGTCATCCTCGCCGTCTTCGCACACCTGTGCGAGATGTTTGTGGGGGTGAAGCCCAGCCTTCCCCTTTTTTGATACTTCTACTCCCTCCGCATCACCAGCGATGGGGAGGTCACCAGGAGTTGCCACTTCCGGCTCCGCGACGGGATGGTCCCCCACTACATTGCCTTCCAGCAGAATTCGAACTGGAGGGCATGGAGGGAGAACTGGCTATACGTAGCCGATGACAGTGGAGCGGATCTCCTCGCCGTTCCGTCCGCCGCAGCGGAGGGGAACGAGGACTGGAATGCGGCTGTCGAAGAGACAGCCGAGCTCCGGGCCATGGCGAACCGCATTCAACATTTGCGGGATGCCGGCCTGACTGGGGTGCTGGTAGTTCGGGACTACGTGTCCCGAAGGATTAGCCCCCTGTATCTCAGTGTTCGCCCGGCGTGGTACTACACGGGCGACGACGACCTGACCAGGATGTACCCGGACAGTAAGTCTTGTCTTCTTTTGCACATACAGCTTCTTCTTGCAATCTTTGTCTTCTGACTCCCCCCTCCTTTTTAGTCAGGCGACGGGAACCTGACCAACTCCCTCCTCATGAAATGGGTGAAGGAGCTGCTCCCAGTCCCTGCTGGTGATCTGGTGTTCTCCGACGGGGTCCGGCCTTTAGCCGATATGGATCCCGTGGAGCGGAAACAGATTTCAAGAGGGTTTCCACCAATGGACCCCACCGATCTTGCGGTGGTACCACCCCGGGGTCCTTTGGTGATCAGGGATCCTGCGGCCTCTAATGATCGCGTCGCCGGGAAAAGCCCAATCACCGACGATCCCCCGGCCACGGATCCGAAGAGGCCCCGCCTCTTGGGCGACGCTTCCAGCAGCGCCATGCCCGCTACTCCTCCTGTGACGCTAGGGGGAGTAGGCTTCTCCTCCGGGGTGCCGACAACCACTGCCCGGGAGACGACGTCGGCCCCGCCGGTGCCAACAGTTTTGGTGTCGCCTCCTGCGGCATCCTCTTCTTCTACCCCGGTACTCCCGGAGTCGGGCGGCGCGGTGCCCACGTGCCCTCGTCCGGTCGCCCTATCGGCGTAGGGGTTCGCGTTCCAGTCGCCTACGAGGGTAGCTGTTCAAGCGGATCCGGTCGATGGCGCCATCACTGCACTGCCGGATCGTACATCTTCGGGCAGGTGGCCCAAGCGACGCCCCTGCCGCTCCCGCGGCGATCGCTCCTCCAGCCCAGGTCCGGACCACGCCCGAGTGCTCGCGGATCTTCAGCGAGTGCACACGGGCATCGGCACCCTTCTCGCCACAACCGCGGCCCAACTAGCGTAGTATCCCCAGTAGTTGGCCGCTTTGTGGGAGGAGAAGGAGAGGACCGAGGTGGCATTGGCTCGAGAGAACGCCGCCCCGGTCGTCCGGGCCCAAGCAGCCGAGGCGATGCGAAACAGGGCTACCGCGGAGCACCATCGGGTGCTCCACAACATCACCACCATGCTCCATGACGCCTACGGGAGCATGAGGGTGAGCTTGGCGCCACTCGGCGCGGTGCTCACGCCTCCGCAGGAGTCCATTGCTGCGCAGTACGCTGCGGGGGTGAACCGGGCTGCGGAGGCCCTCCAGAATCTACCCGCCGCCCTCGCTGAGAGTTCGGTCGTAGAGGGGCGAGCAGTGGCCATCGGAGTAGCTTCCTACGTGCTGGCGTGCTGTGCCAGCCGCGACGCTTCCTTCAATGCCTTAGTGACGGTGGGGGGCATTGAAGGATACGAGGCGGAGGCACGAACACGCGTGCAGGAGGCTGCGGAGTTCGTCGCTGGGATGATGCAGGTTTAGCCCCCAGCGGGCCTCAACCCGACAGCTGGAGACGCCGGGGACGCAGCAGCTGGCGGTGCCGACGACCAGTAGCCTTTCGAAGGCTGCTGTCTTAATCTTCTTTTGTTTCGTAGTCTGTAATCATGAACCTTGTTAGTACTTTTGGGTACCATTAAAGTATTTCATGTTACCTTCTCGCTTGTCAACTTTGCTTGCGCATATTGCTTAATTTCGATGAAGGACGACCAGCTCCCGAATTGCTCGGCGAAGTTGAACGTGTCCGCCAAAAAATGCCCGGGGTACCTGGTCGCCTTAGCGAAATAGCTTGCTGCAAACAATGTCACTCATTAGGTAGTGCCTATTAAGGGGTGTCCTCCGAAAAAGCTTGAGTTTCGAGGCATGGAGGCGCCGCAACCTCTTTCCTTCGCATGCACTTTCTTCTGGGGGACTTAGACTTTTTTGTGTTTTGGATTTAGACTTCGCAGGGCTGCGTGTAAGGAAACGGGTGGAACCAGGGGCGGGGGACTTATAGGTGTCGGTGGAACTGGCCGTCTTACGAGACCGGGCCGCGCGCAACCCCTGGTCGCCCGACCTTGTACGTCTTAGGCACCCGAAGTAATCGTTAACCACAAAAAAGGAAACTTTATGCTAAGTCCCCGCGCGTGGTACGCCGTGGTTCTAAAGCTAATTGGGCTTACGTTCCAAGTGACCTGGAATTATGCTTTGCGAGGCTACGTGTAAGGAAATAGGGGAGCCTGGGGCGGGGGACTTAGCGGTGTCGGCGGAGCTGGCCGTCTTAAGAGACCGGGCCGTGCGCAACTCCTGGTCGCCCGACGTTGTACGACTTATGTGCCGGAAGCCACCATCCGTCAAGCAGGGAACAACCAATATAGCCCAGAACCAGGGGTGACCACGGCAATATACAATTCTTCTCGGTATGCGCAGGAAAGGAATGGAAAGATCAAAGCAAAAATGCCCTTGAAACCAAACACTCCCCTGTGTGACGACAGCCATCGAAACAGCTGGCCTTCGGTCACCAAGCATTTACATCTTCAGGGGTAGAATTTACGCAGCAGCTCGATGTTCTGTGAGTTCACCAGCTCTTGGCCATCCTCCGTCGCCAATCGAACGGTGCCCGATCGCGACACTGAGATTACCTTGTAGGGCCCCTCCCAAGTGGGAGACAGTTTGTTGCGACCGGCGTGCGTTTGAATTCTTCGCAGCACGAGGTCTCCCACTACCAACGTCCTCTGGCTGACTCGAGAGGCGTGGTAGCGTCTGAGACTTTGCTGATACCGGGCGGCCCGAACTGCGGCCCGGTCTCTTGCCTCTCCCAATAAGTTGACATTCTCTTGCCGAAGATCCTCTTGGCCTTCCTCTGTGAAGGCCGCCACCCACGGGGATCCAAACATCAGTTCGGAGGGAAGAACGGCTTCGGCACTGTAGACCAGAAAGAACGGCGTCTCGCCAGTCGCCCGGCTTGGTGTGGTGCGGAGGGACCACAACACAACAGGGAGTTCTTCTGTCCATGATGCCCCTCGCTTCTGGAGTCTATTGAATGCTCTTGTCTTGAGGCCCTTCAGTACCAACGCATTAGCGCGCTCTACTAGACCATTGCTCCTGGGATGCGCTACTAACGCGAAGCACACCTTGGTGCCCATTTCTTCGCAGAAGCTCAGAAAGACTGCGCTGGTAAATTGTGAGCCGTTGTCGGTGATAATTCGATTGGCGACCCCGAAGCGGTTGAAGATCCCGCGGATAAACTTGACAGCAGCAGGGGCCGTGATGGCGCACGCTGCTTCGGCTTCAATCCACTTGGTGAACTTGTCGATGCCGACGAACAGGTGGGTGAAGCCTCCTGGGGCCCGTGGGAACAGACCCAGAATATCCAAGCCCCAGACCACGAACGACCATGAAAGGGGTATCGTCTGGAGAGCCTGGGCGGGGCGATGTGTGCGCTTGGCATGAAATTGACATGCAGTACATCGTCTTACCAGCTCGCAGGCATCCTGGAGGGCTGTGGGCCAGTAGAATCCTTGATGGAACGCTTTGCTGATGAGCGTCCGCCCGAATAGATGGCTCCCGCACACACCCTCGTGGATCTCGGAGAGTAGAGAACTCCCCGCTTCCCGAGTGATGCACCTCAGCAGAAGACCATTTTGACTCCGGCGGTACATATCCTCGCCTACCAGAGTATAGCACTTAGCCCTTCATGCGATCTTCTCGGCTGCAGCATCATCGTCGGGGAGCACTTGGTCTTGCAGGAAGGTCAGGATAGGGGCCATCCATGCTTCTTCCCTACCAAGTGTGGCGACCAGATGGTCACACAGGTACTCCGCTTGGGCTAGCGTTTCCCCTGACGCCGCTGTAGCGGGGCCGGTGCTCTCTGTCCCAGAAAGGCGGGCCCCGGGCTACTCGCCACCGTCGGGAACAGAACACCACTCACCAATGTCGGGGGCTGCTCGCCGCACTTCGACATCGGGGGCTAAGACACCAGCACCATTATCCCCATCAAACCCAGGGGCGACAATGGACGGTCGAGGTGGGCACCCTTTGCAGCCCTCGACCGGAAGAACACCTTCACCACGGCCCCCAGGGACAGGGGCGGCGTCGGACAGTCGCGTGGGTCCTCCTCCGAGGGCACTGACCGGAAAAACACTATCGTTCCTACCTTGTTCAGGGGCTACGACAGACGACCAACAAGGTCCTGTCACGAGGTCCTGGGTCGGAGCTGTACCACCGCGCGTGCCTTGTTCAGGTGCAACGGTGTTAGCTTGCAAAGATCCTCCTTCGAA
This sequence comes from Rhipidocladum racemiflorum, assembly GCA_036346355.1. NCBI lineage: Eukaryota > Viridiplantae > Streptophyta > Magnoliopsida > Poales > Poaceae > Rhipidocladum > Rhipidocladum racemiflorum. The sequence continues at coordinate 54,353,390 of CM070572.1, read as the reverse complement.
GGCCCCTACCGGACACATCCCACTGCTCCTACCTTGTTCAGGGGCTGCAGCGGACGGTCGAGGGGACTTCCCCAGGAGTTCTTCAACCGGACTCTCAGCGTCGTTTCCACCCTCGCCGGGGATTACAACGGACGGCTGAGATAATCTTTCCTCAAAGACTCCGGTTGGAATAAACGATCTGGACGAAGCGAGCTGAGACAGCTCGTCCGCCAGATGGTTGTCTCGTCGAGGGATATGGGTAAAACCCAGTCCATTGAAGCGGCGCTCCAACCTCCAAACATCCGATAGGTTGGCGGCCATGACCGGGTCGGAGCATTGGAATTCCTTGCGCACCTGGTTGATCACCAGTAGAGAGTCTCCCTTGACTTGAAGGCGTCGAATTCCCAAAGCTGCAGCGGCGTGCAGACCTGCTAGCAGCCCTTCGTATTCTACAATGTTATTAGTGGCCTTGAAGTCAAGGACGATTATGTACCGGAGGACGTCCCCGGTTGGGGCGATCAAGACCACCCTAGCCCCCGCGCCTTCCAGCCTGAAGGAGCCGTCGAAGAAAAGCATCTAGGGGGAAGGCACAGGGTCTTCTTCATTCTCCGAGGCGGCGGGAGTCCATTCCGCAACGAACTCTGCCAGTTTTTGACTCTTGATGGCGGTGCGGGGGACAAACTTGAGGCAGAACTCCCCAAGTTCCACCGACCACTTGGCGATACGGCCCTCCGCTTCCCGGTTGTGGAGAATCTCCCTCAACGGGTAGGCCGTAACGACCACCACCTCTCGTCCCTGAAAGTAATGGCATAGCTTCCTGGATGCCACCAGGACAGCGTATAGCATCTTTTGGGCATGTGGATATCGAGTTTCCGCATCGTGCAGCACCTTGCTGACAAAGTAAACCGGCTTCTGAACATTACTCCTCTCCGCCACCAGCACAGCGCTTACCACCGCAGGGGTGGCAACTATGTACAAAAGCAACTGCTCGCTAGGCTGTGGGGTGACCAGTACTGGCGGTGAGGAGAGGTACTGCTTTAGATCTTCAAAAGCCAGCTGAGCTTCCTCCGTCCACTCGAAACAGTTAATCTTCTTGAGTAGCTTGAACAGAGGCAAACTTGTTTCTCCCAACCGGGCGATGAAACACCCGAGGGAGGCCAATCGACCTGCCAAGCACTGAGCTTGCTTGAGTCGAGTGGGCAGCTTCATATGCTCAATTGCTGCTATCTTGTCGGGGTTAACCTCGATCCCACGAACTGGATACGAGGAACCCTAACAATTTACCGGAAGGTACCCCGAACACGCATTTCTCGGGGTTAAGTTTTAGTCTGCCCTTCCAGAGGTTGGCGAAGGTTTCCTCCAAGTCTTCAATGATCCCTTCACCTTTCTTGGTCTTCACTACCAGGTCGTCTACATACACTTCCAGGTTGCGCCCCACTTGGGGATGGAACATGGCGTGCATGGCGCGCTGGTAGGTTGAACCCGCGTTCTTCAACCCGAATGGCATTTTGATATAGCAATACAAGCCCATAGGGGTGACGAACGCGGTCTTCTCTTCATCTTCAAGGGCCATGCTAATCTGGTGGTACCCAGAGTACACATCCAGAAAGCACAGCAGTTCGCAGCCCGCGGTCGAGTCGACGATGAGATCAACTCGAGGTAGCGGGTAGGGGTCCTTCGGGCAGGCTTTATTGAGGTCGGTGAAGTCGACACACATCCGCCACTTCCCGTTGGACTTCCTTACGAGCACAGGGTTGGCGAGCCACTCAGGGTGAGAGACCTCACGAACAATCCCTGCGCTTAGAAGCTTCTCTACCTCCTGCTGGATGGCATCTTGTCGCTCGGTGGCCTATCTCCGGATTTTCTACCGGATAGGCCGCGCGCTGGGCAGCGTCGCCAATCGGTGCTTGATCACCTCCCTGGGGACCCCGGTCATCTCGGACGGGTGCCAAGCAAACATGTCGGAATTAGACCGAAGGAAGGTGACGAGCGCGTCTTCCTATTTGGCGCTGAGACTGATGCCTATGGAGACGCTCTTCCTGGGCTCGCCCTCCCTCAAGGGCACCGCTCGCAGGTCACCAGCCGAGGCAAGTGAGGTGCGGTTCTCCGCCTGAGGGGCACCGGGGGATGCTACCTCATTACGGCCAGAGTAGGTGGCGCCAACCACATCCATCGCATCCTTGTGGCAGCATAGGGCTTCCGTCCTGTCCACCTGGAGGGTGATGGGACCAGCGGGTCCCGGAATCTTCACCACCATATAGCCGTAATGGGTTACCGCCATGAACTTGGCCAAAGCAGGTCGACCAAGCAAGGTGTTGAACGGGAGATCGAAGGAGACGACCTCGAGATCTACCATCTCCGTGCGGTAGTTGCTTTCCTTCCCAAAAGTGATGGGAAGGCGCACTCATCCCAGGGGCATCAAGCCAGCCCCCGGGGCGATGCCGAAAACGGGCAAAGCAGGCTCCATCTCCTGGAGGGGGATCTGGAGCTTGACAAAGGCCCGCTCGGACAGGAGATTAATTGAACTTCCTCCGTCCAGCAGTACCCGACCCAACTTTACATTCCGGACTGTGGGCGAGACCATGAGCGGAAGACTACCTAGGCCGGCAGTACTCTCAGGATGATCGGCTTAACTGAAGGTGATCAGCTCCTCCGACCACTTCAGCATTCGGCACGTTCCTGAGCTTGCTCCCGCGGCGTACACCTCCCTCCACTGCCGTTTGAATGCTGTGTTGGAGGGATAGGTGGCGGACCCACCATTGATGTACGCCACTGTTCGATCCGCCCGCTGGAATCCCAACGGGGCGGAGTCTTCGTCTTTGTCTCGTCGGGGGCAATGATCCTTCAGTCGCTGCTCCACAATCTCGCTCACGACTGGACAACGCGCCAAGTCGTGCGAATGGGTTTGGTGGATGGGGCAGAAGGATTTTCCCCCATCACTTTCACGGCCGTTAGGGCGGCGAGCATGGCGGTCATCCCGCCGGTCGGTGCGGTCACGCCTCTGTCCAGGATGGTCATCCCGCCGGGAAGGGCGGTCGCGTCTTTTGGACCGATTATCCCGATGGGGGCGTTCGGCGGCCAAGACCCGTCTGGTCTTGTCCGCGTCACGCTTCTTCTTCTTCTTGGTTGTGGGGCCGGGGTCCCACGAAGGGCCAGCTTCGGGCGCCACGGGGGTTGATGCGGTTCCTCTAGCCTCTGCTGCCCTCGCACATCGGTGTGCGAGAGAGAAGAGCTCCGTGGTGGTGGTGATGTTATGAGTAGCCAACTTCTCCCGCATCTTGGTGTCCCGCACGCCCCTTCGAAAGGCGATGACGACCGATTGTTTCGAAATGCGGGGAATCGTGTTGCGACAGTGGCTAAAGCGCCGGACAAAGTCTCGCAACAATTCCCCCTTCTTTTTCTCGAGGGCGTGGAGGTCGTCCTCCACGCCCGGCTGTATGTAGGACCCCTGGAAGTTGGCGACGAAAACATCGCACAGCCCTTCCCACGAGGAGATTGATCCTCGCGGAAGGTTCAACAACCAGGATCGGGCGGATCCGGTTAGGGCCGTGAGAAAGTAATTCGCCATCACCCTGCTGGACCCGCCCGTGGCACGCACCACCGTGGTATAAATTTGCAGGAACTCCTTCGGATTGGTGGTGCCGTCATACTTCTCGAGGGACGCCGGGCGGAACCTGTTGGGCCATGCCACGCGGCGTAGCTGTCGGGTGAACGCCTGACATCCCGCACTGTAAGGGGAGTCATCCTCAGCTCCGGCGTCTCGACGCGCAAAATGCATGGAGGTCTGCTGAAGACGAGTCCCAAGGGAGCAGGAGGAATGAACTTCCTCCGAACTCCGGACGGGGGAATCTCGGGACGGGGTCCGGCTCCCGAAAACTGTACGCAGAGTGCATTCAAAATCTTGGGAATGATGACCACGTGAGCGGCCGGGAGAATCGCCGCTGCACCGTCGCCGGAGCCCCCTGCGATGATCCCCCGTAACCCCGCGGACCCAGGCGGGGCCGGGGTGCCTGCTTGGGCCCTCCTAGCCGATACGTCTCCCGCCCGGGCGGCTTGAGGTGTGGGAAGAGTGAGCGTGCCCCTTCGAGGGGGGAGTCCCGTTGGTCGGAGACCGATCGGAAGTTCCCACTCGAAGCTGGGCTGCCTCCGCAAGGCGGACCACATCTCGGAGCCAGGGTGCGGCGGGGTTGTCCCCTGCGAGCTCCAGAGGTGGATGACTCAGCAGGAGACGCACCGCGCGTAGATTCTGGGCCAGGGGGGCTTCTTCCCACGCCAGTTGATGGCGAGCCGGGGGCCCAACGGCCCCTCGAGAGGCCTCGGCGCCCCCGGTTGGAAGTGGCGCGGAGTCGCCCTTTGCCCGGGGAGAGTGAGTGGGTGCAACCGGAGGACTGATAGCTCCGGCTGTGGGTGGTGGTGTTCTATGCGAACCCGCCATCCTCCTGATGGACGGACCTTTGATGGATTTCACCGGGAATGGCTGGAGTCAAACCGAAGTATGCTAACCGCGCACCCCTACCTAGCGCGCCCCTGTCAGCGTTTTTTTACGACAGGATCCTCCCGCGAGGGAAGTTTTAGTTCGGTTTGGGGGTGTGCTTAGCGGAGACTTAGCCCGGTCACTCTCTTCGCGCCGTCCTGGAGAAGATAAACAGTAGACACCCTTGGTTTTCCCAGGTTCAGGCCCCCAAGGTGGGTAATAGCCCTACGTCCTGCCTGAAGTCTTCGTTAACCTTCCAAAAAAAACTCGCCCCCCCTCTTCACATACACCCATCGCCCTTATATACCCCTGGTTGGGCTGGGCAAGTAGGGGGACAAAACTATGCCGCTACACGGCTCATTAATTACATTCCATTAATGCCATCCCATCTTGGGGCCTCCTTCTTTGTGCCGCTACATCACGAGCCGTCAGGGCTGTGCTCTTCCCATGACAGGCCAGTTGTGGCATGTCAGGAGAAGGGGCCTAGCACCATGCCCCACATTAAATGCCCTGACACCATCCCCCATGGGAGGCTTCTGGGCGAAGCCTTCTTCACCCTTGCGTCCTGTGATGCGGGCCTCCTCGCCCCGCGAGGAGGGCTTTTGGACATTGCTCGCCACATTGCCACGTGGGCCTCCTCGCCCCGCGAGAAGGGCTTAAGAGCACTGCTCGCCACGTAGCCACGTGGGCCTCCTCGCCCCGCGAAGAGGGCTTAAGAGCGCTGCTCGCCACGTAGCCACATGGGCCTCCTCGCCCCGCGAGAAGGGCTTAGGGACGCTGCTCGCCACGTGGGCCTCCTCGCCCTACGTGGAGGGCTTAGGGACGCTGCTCGCCACGTAGCCACGTGGGCCTCCTCGCCCCGCGAGGAGGGCTTAAGGACGCTGCTCGCCACGTAGCCACGTGGGTCTCCTCGCCCCGCGAGGAGGGCTTAAGGACGCTGCTCGCCACGTGGCCACGTGGGGCCCTTTATACCTTTTTTAATGGCGGAGAGAGTACCCCGGTGTAGAATACGCCGACAACCACTGGCTAAAGGCCGGTAGTACCTCTCGTCTGACATCGATTAGTAACGGTCGACTGTAAGCATTAAATACACTGATATTTTTGCTCGTTACAGTGGCCCGGTACTACCGGCGTTCAAACCGTGGTAGTACCGATAATTAACTCAAGAAAAATCCCAAAAATGGCCCTTTCTGGAATTTATCTACCGGCATGTTACGTTTGGTACTACCGCAAACCCAGTAGTACCGCTGTTTTAACTGCGGTGGTGCTGATGCTCAAATCATAGCAAAAATGCTAAAAAAAACATCCCATTTTGGAAAATGACTATCGCTTCACAATATCCGGTACTACCGATGTTCTGGTAGTACCGCTTCTATTACTGCGGTAGTACCGCTAATCTGGATTTTAGCTACGGCACAAGAAGTTCGTACTACCGTTGAGCAGTAATATTATATTATCAACGGCGGTAGTTCCGACCTAGAGAGAAAAAGAAATTCTGAAAAACAATTATCTCTGGAAAATGACTACCGCTGTAGAAATGTCGGTGGTACTGATTTTGTGGTACTACCTCAAATATAATGGCGGTAGTGCTGATTTTATTGAAAATGCAGGATTGAAAAACGAAACTCCAACTATATGCTTCTAGTATGAATTTGAAAAGTATTTAAGCCAAATTTTAAGCCTTTGACATGTCAAGCTACTAATCAACTTTTCCTCTTTATATTATGGCAACTAATCCAATAAACTGATCTTTTTTTCCAAACATTGAGATCGGAAACAGAAAAAGGACAATCGAATCTTTCTTGTACCTTAACCTTGAGTCTTTAGTCTTAATCTGTCGGGACCCCGAATTTGCAAATCCGGACCCTCTGTGTATTCAGCACTAGTCCAGGAACGCGCTAGTGCACACAGTCTTAACATCGGTATATATCACAATCATACCATACGATACTATCAAAGTACTTTATTTAAATAATCAAAGGGTTACTCGACCTTATGGCCAAGTTACAAATATATGCCTTGCAAGGCGAAACTTATTAAAAGAGAAATAGCGGCGGAAAATCAAATAAACTTCGTGGCGCCATCCGGATACCACAGCAATGGCCAGGCTCGCATCCCCTAAGTAGACGGGTCTTCTTGGAGTTCCTCCTCCAAAGCGGCGTAATCTCCTCTTCAATCGATATTGTGTTGAGGCAAGGGTGAGTACTTGGTACTCGGCAAGTCATGCACAGAATGCAAGCTAATATACTATATGCATGGCTTAGTACAAAGGAATAGCTCAGTATATTTGCGATGCTTGACTTTTGACAAGTAATATAAGTAGATTCGAAGCGGTAGAAATAAGTAAAGCATAAATAACTTTTCAAGAAGTTTAATAAACATTTTTCCCATCCTAAACCATATTTCCATCATCTTCCTGTTAAACCAACCCATCTTTTCAAAACCAAGTTATTTTCGGAAAGTCTACCCCTTGACTGTAATTCCCGAGCATTGTCGATCACAGTGGACTCGGCTATTCAAATAGATTCTACTCTCTGCAGAGGTTATGCACTTTACCCACAAGATACAAATCAAACACCACAAAGGCGAGTTCAGTAACAAAGCCTTTGGAAGCCTCAAACAACACAGGTGGTCCTCTCCAGACGTGCTCTACACCATCCCTTCCCTTAGCCAAGGCGAAGTATGGGACCAACACACCGTTAGATGGGTACCTGGCCACGACCACGATCGCTCCCCGTACAATCACACAAAAGGTGTAATCGACACCCTGAGGCTCCACAAGTGAGTCCTTAGCGACTTAGTCAACTAGGGCCGTCCCATTCCGACCATGTGGTTGCAAGTATGACCCAGTTCAAAGGCTTGCAAGGTTAAGTCCTTAGAGTGACCAGGGCAAGACTACCGAAAAACCAAATCATCACTCCCAATGCCACAAGCGGCCCACTGATTACTCTTGCCACATGCCCCGATCAATCTGTTTATCAAACCCGATTGATTACCATGCACCACGTCTGTCAACATCACATGATACTTTTCCAAAACAGGTTCAATATATCATTAAGTCCATATTAGCGTTTGATTGTCCAAAATCATGTCATGAGCACGTAGCGAGTCTAAGCGACATACTACAACGATCTAAACCCATGTTGGCAATTTAGTAATGTCCAACTAGTAAACCACAACTAGGGTGACAAAAGGTCATGGCACATACTTAAGTAATCAAGGTGTCATATATCAAATTGGTATTTATCTAACCCCCAGGTTTAAGCAAAGTATCTTTCTAATTAAACTAGCATGCAATAGTTTAAATCAAAATAGATTTCGAAATGGGATCAATATGGTCAAAGCACAACTTGCCTTCAAAAAGTACTTGCTCTTGGTCTTGAGTTGGATCCTGAGTCAACACTTCTCCCTCGAATCCTTCCGGCACTTCAACGTCTACTCGTAAAGCGTGCAAATAGCAAATACACAAATGAACACTATGCAAAAAGATCCCAAAACTCCAAATAAAATCCATAAACAGAGAGAACATAATTTTCTGGATTTTTAGAAAGCTGGAATAAATCAAATTTGGAGTTAAAAGCATAAAAGTTATGATTATTTAAAGTTTAAATAATCAATTAAATAATTTTACAGAGAAAAAATTTAGTCCAAAAATTAAATAAAATTCATATTTAGGTAGATCTCAATTTTATACAAATTTAGAAATTTGAATCGCTCAAATCGGAGTTGAAACGAAAAATTTATAATCTTTTGAAGTTTGAATCTAAATTTGAATCAATATTTCGAATTAATAAATCATTTTCTTTTTCGGAAATTAATTATTGCGTCGGCATGGACACGTGGCAGCCTCGATTGGCTCTGCGGCGTCAGCCGGTCCATGGACTTGGTCCACGCTCGGCTTGGGTCTACTGTGGACTCGGTCCACGACTCTACGTGTCGGCGACATGTGGGCCCTCTCGGGTAGCGTCATCGGCGGCGTCGGCGAGGCTCGGCCACGGTCTTGGCAAGTGGGACCCATTGTGACGTCATGGGTGACGTCGGCGCTGGCGGGTCAGCCAGCGACATGCGGCCCCTCGACACGCGGGCCCGCGTCGGCGTCTGCGCCAGCGGCGTGGGCCGGCGTTGACGCGGCGGTCCATCTTCCCGACACGTGGCGCAATCTCGGCCGTTGGTTTGAAAATCAGCGGCGCGGATTAGATCCAGGGTTAACACGTTGAAACTACTGCGTTGCTCGTGGGCGTTCGATCTAGATCGGACGGTCGAGATCTAATCCTATATTCGCCTTTGCTACGGCCGCGTGGCAATTGTGAACCGTTGGATCTTGATCCAACGATCCGCATCTAATCGGGTTTGGGAACACGTGAGCTCACCTCAACCGTCCGATCTGGATCCGACGGTCCTCCGAGCTCGCGGACGGCGATGGCTTCACTGGCGGCGCCGGGCTTGACCGAGACGGGACGACGACGAACCCGACGGCGTTTGGGGCGTGCTCGGCGAGATGAAGCCTCCTTCGTGCGTCTCGTCGCGAGGACTCCGGATCTGAGCTCCTTCTCGGCGGAAGACGACAGACGGCGAAACCGGCGCAAACCGCGGCGGAGGGAAGAGACAACTCCGGCGAGCGATTGCGGCTCAACGGTGGCGCTCGGCGAGATGGCTCGAGAACGGTGCGCAAGGATGAGGGCAACCTCGGGGGCGTCTCACGCTTTAAATAGCCTCGGCGTCCGTGCCCTAGACGGAAACCTAGTCCGCTACGGCCCATGGCGCGGCGGCGGTCCGGCTCGGACTCGGCGAAGACGAAATCGTGGCCGTCCACGTGGCGCGATCAACGGCCACGATCGCACGGGCGCGATCGGATCCGGCCCGGTTACGGCTCGAACCGGTACGGGCGGATCTCAGCCGTTGGATCTTGATCCAACGGTTGGGATTGATTAGGTGTAGGAGTGGGTTCGGTCGAGTCAAGCGGCTCGGTCGGGTTCGGTCGGACTCGAGTTCGACTTCGGTCGGATGAAACGATGCTTGACCCGAGTTGGATTTCAGCGATTTAATATTTAAAATAATTCCCGATAATTCATTTAATTCATTAAAAATAGCAAAGACTCAGAAAAATTCCAGAAAAATTCTGGAAAATATTTTGGAACATTTTGGACTCAAATAAAATATTTCCAACAAAATTTTATTTGCAAAATTAAATTCTTTAATTATTTCAAAATGGAATAAATTCAAATAAATTCCAAATAAATCCAAATAAATTCAGAAAATTCCAAAAATTCACCAAAGTGCCAAATCACACATGAATTCAAGAAAAGCAAAATTTTGGGGTGTTACAAACCTCCCCCTTAATAGAATCTAGTCCCGAGATTCAAGGCTCACTCTGAGAATAGGTTTGGAAACTCTTTCTTCAAATCCTCTTCGCTCCCAAGTCGCTTCGCTTTCTTCATGGTTGCTCCTTTGAACTCTCTGAAGCGGGTTGACTTGTTTCTAGTTTCTCGATCCATTGTGTCCGAGAATCCTCACGGGATGCTCCTTATAGGTCAAATCCTCTTGCAACTCAATTGACTCTAGCGGTGTCTGCATTTCCTCGGGGAACTTCGGAGACACTTCTTTAACTGGGACACATGGAATACATCATGTACTCCTGCCAACGACTGTGGCAACTCCAGCTGATAAGCAACTTCGCCTCTGCGGCTCAAAATCTTAAATGGTCCGACATAACGGGGTGCGAGTTTCCCTTTGGCATGGAACCTCTTAACTCCCCTGAGAGGCGTAACTCTGAGGTAAACAAAATCTTCTGGTTCAAAACTCAAATCCCGGCGACGATTGTCAGCATAACTCTTTTGTCGAGATTGGGCTATCTTCAACCTTTCCCTAATCATAGCGATCTGCTCTTCAGCCTCTTGAAGAATATCAGGTCCAAAGACACGGCGCTCGCCGGTCTCATTCCAATTCAATGGCGTCAGGCATGAGTCGACCATACGATTGCCTCAAAGGTGACATCGTAAACTAGCACGATAACTATTGTTGTAACTGAACTCAGCATACGGCAAACTCTTATCCCAAGAGGTAGCATAAGCCAATGCACAAGCTCTTAGCATATCTTCCAGAATCTGGTTGACTCTTTCGGTCTGTCCATCCGTCTGTGGATGATAAGCCGTACTGAAGTTCAAACGGGTCCCCATGGCTTCATGCAACTTATTCCAAAACCTTGAGGTAAATTGGGTACCTCTGTCCGATACAATCCTCTTGGGCACTCCGTGCAAACAGACAATCCTGATCATGTACAATTCTGCTAATTTATCTCCCGAGTAAGTGGTCTTCACGGGGATAAAATGGGCTACTTTAGTCAAGCGATCCACTATAACCCATATGGAGTCATAACCCCCTTGAGTCTTCGGCAAACCGGTAATGAAATCCATTCCGATTTCCTCCCACTTCCACTCAGGTATTTTCAGCGGCTGTAGCAATCCTGCTGGTCTCGATGCATTGCCTTGACTCTCTGGCATACGTCGCACAATGCAACATGCTCGGCAACTTCACGTTTCATACTCGGCCACCAGAATCTCTCCTTCAGATCCTGATACATCTTGGCGCTTCCAGGGTGAATTGAGTACTTGGAGTCATGGGCTTCTTCCAAAATCAGTTGCTTTAACTCCTTTTTGTTAGGCACACAAATGCGATCCTTCATCCACAACGTGCCTTGCTCATCCAACTTGAAGTCCTCTGCCTTGCCTTCCTCCTTGATGGACTTAATCCTGCGGATCTTGTCATCATCCTTTTGTCCTTCTCGAATCTGATCCTCCAGGGTCGGTTTTACTTCTAATGCGGCCAAGAATCCGCTAGGTACAACCTCAATCTTCATTTTCTGAAACTCCTCACATAACTCATCCTGACTTATGGCTAGCAACATACTCGCGGTATGGCTCTTCCGACTCAGAGCATCGGCAACTATGTTGGCCTTCCCGGATGGTAATGGATTCCAACATTGTAGTCCTTGATTAACTCTAGCCATCTCCTTTGCCTCATATTCAGATCCGATCGGGTGAATATGTACTTAAGGCTCTTATGATCCGTATACAGTTCACATCTGTTTCCAATCAGATAGTGACGCCATATCTTCAAAGCATGCACTACGGCAGCTATCTCCAAGTCATGTGTCGGATATTTTTCCTCATGCGGCCTCAATCGCCTTGATGCATAAGCGGCGACCTTTCCATTCTGCATCGGACACATCCAAGTCCTTGGCGCGATGCGTCACAATAAATATCGAAGCTTTGAGCAACATCAGGTAGAACTAACACCGGTCTTGATGTCAATCGCTTCTTGACTCTGAAATCCTTTCTCACATTCAAGCGTCCATGCAAACTTCTTTTCCTTCTTGACAATTGCGTAAGAGGTTTTGCAATTGTCGAAAAGCCTTCGATGAAAGCTTGGCGGTAGTATCCTGCCATTCCAAGGAAACTCCGAATGCAGGTCACGATCTTCGGCGGCTCCCAATGTAACACAGCTTCTACTTTGCTTGGATCTACTGGCGACTCCTTCTGCAGTCATTACATGTCCAAGAAACTCCACTTTGTCCTTCCAAAAGTCACACTTGCTGAACTTGGCGAAAAGTTGCGTTCCTCGGCTTTTCCAAAACTCGCCTTAAGTGTTCGGCATGTTCATCCTCTGTCTTGGAGTAGATTAGGATATCGTCTATGAACACGACGTCAAACTTGTCCAAATATTCCATGAACACCTTATTCATCATATTCATGAAATAAGCTGGCGCATTAAATCGGCCCAAAGGACATAATCAGTAAACTCGTAATGTCCATATCTTGACGAGAATGCAGTCTTCGGAATATCTTCTGATCGTATCTTCAACTGATGGTATCCCGATCTCAGATCAATCTTGGAGAAAACTCCGGCTCCTCTTAACTGATCAAACAAATCATCAATCCTGGGTAGCGGATACTTATTCTTCACGGTGACTTCATTGAGTGCACGGTAGTCGATGCACATCCTTATACTTCCGTCCTTTTTCTTGACAAACAAAGCTGGTGCTCCCCACGGCGACTAACTTGGTCTCGATAAATCCTTTCTCCATTAACTCCTCTAGCTGTTTCTTCATTTCTACCAACTCCTCGGTAGACATCCGATAGGGTCTCTTTGCTATCGGTCTTTGTGCAGGTACAAGCTCTATCACAAACTCTATGTCCCCTGTCAGCGGCATACCAGGTAGATCTTCGGGGAAAAACATCAGGTACTCATTTACTACTTTGGGACATCCTCTATGCTGATCGCCTTGGTACTATTAACCATCAACTGTCCGTCTCTAACTGCGGTGGCTTGAAATTCCACTTTCTTCCCACACGGGCTCTCAACTGAGATAGTCCTTCGTCCACAATCCAATACGGCCTTGTGCTTGGATAACCAATCCATTCCCAATATAACATCTAAGGTCCGGGTCTCCAAAATTATAAGGTTTGCTAGGAACTCTATTCCATCTATTAGTATTCTCACCCGGAACATCCTACTTCCGTTCGGAGTTCGAACCAGGGGTTTGAACTAAAAGCATGCACTTAAGTCTTGCAATTCTCAAGTCATTTCTAGCAGCAAAGCCTTGCGAAACAAACGAATGCGAAGCTCGAGTCAAACAAAAGCTGTTGCAGTCTTGAGTTAACAAGTAACTTACCCGATCTGACGTCAGTAGCATTCTGCAGTGCATCTGCGGTGACATGGTTGACTCGGCCTCTCACCACGATGCAGGGTGTGGCTCCTGGTCTTTGGCGTCCTAGCTGGGGTGGTTCCTAGATTGAAGCGGCCGGGTCGCTCCTGCTGTCTTCTTCGGACAAGCTGTTGGCAAAGTGTCTGGCTCGTTGCGATTGTAACAACGTCTCACTGTTCCTTCTTGTGCCTGGGTAGCGTTTCTAGCGGGTGGGGTTTGGTAGTTACGATTGGCAGGTCTTGGTGCTTTGAGGATGGTGTCCTCGTTGCATTACGTGGTTGGAATCAAGAATTGATTTGGTGCAACTCTCAGCGGTATTGCGTTCCTCGACGTGATCCTTGCTTTGTTGCATCCTGCGCTTCTGTTCTCATCCAGTTCCTTGCGCTTGTCCTCAAGAATAAGTGCCTTATTCACCAACTCTTGGAAATCCGGAAGGTGTGGGTGATCAACCCTACTTGCAATCCTGAGTTAAGTCCCTTCATAAAAGCGAGGTATGCAGATTTATCTGTCGCTACATCCTCAGTGCGTAGCGTGCTAGGTGTGTGAACTTGTTCAGGTAGTCGACCACTGGCCGATTACCTTGCTTGATGCTCTGAACTCCTCCTTCTTAAGGTCCATAATTCCTTCAGGCACGTGATCTTGTCGGAATGCAAATGTGAACTCTTCCCAAGTGATATCTTGAGGGTTCTCTGCGTGCACGAAGTTCTCCCACCATTCGACTAATGTTTCCTTCCAACTGATGAGAAGCGTAAAGTACCTTCTCATTCCCTATGCATTGAGCTATATGTAGCTTCCTCTCGATTGATCTTAACCAATCATCGGCCTCCAATGGATTGGCATTTCCAGAGAAAGTGGGTGGATGAGTCCTCATGAACTCGACGGCCTTGTATTCGCGTGGTCACGATTAACTTGATTAGCGTGGCCTGAGCAAAGGACGTGCTGCATTTGTTGCATCATAGCATGCATCAAGCTGGTGCGAGCAGCAAGAAATGCTCCAAAATTCTGCACATCCGATGGCGGTCTGGTGCTCCATCATTGGGGTTTTCATTTGGCGAGATCCACTCCCATTGCTTCCAAAGTTCCCACGGGTGTTCACCATCTGTCGATTTGCTCTAGGTTTAGAGATGAGAGGGAAACAAGAATAGACAAGTACTATGGAACTTATGCGGGGCGAAAGGGGTAACTTTAAGGTCCAACTTTATTATTAGTAACTTGGTATGGCTGCTTACAATGCCTAAGGGCCTTGCAACACATACTGCACACTCAGCAAACAAAGCAAATCCAAATCGAACTAACTCTGGAGTCTAACGCCTAAAGGGTGACTCTTTATTTTATGACGCGACTCGGCGAAGGAGTCTCACTATAGAACCTAAGCTCACTCATCGAGAAAACCTCCATCTGTCACAAGAGTGCTTTACGTAAGAACTCGGAATTTTTAAATTGTGACAAGGTAAGGGAAAATTCCAGCAAGAGACAAGAAAAGAGAGAAGGGGATAAGTCGAGAGGTCATTTCTTATCTTGACAACTTTTTAGCTTTAGAAAATAGGTTTTATCCTCACTACGACCATTCTAGCTAGGGTTGAGCCTACGGTCAAGTATGGCTCTGATACCACCTCTGTCGGGACCCCGAATTTGCAAATCCGGACCCTCTGTGTATTCAAAGCACTAGTCCAGAACGCAGCTAGTGCACACACAGTCTTAACATCGGTATATATCACAATCATACCATACGATACTATCAAAGTACTTTATTTAAATAATCAAAGGGTTACTCGACCTTATGGCCAAGTTACAAATATATGCCTTGCAAGGCGAAACTTATTAAAAGAGAAATAGCAGCAGCGGAAAATCAAATAAACTTCGTGGCGCCATCCAGTATACCACGAGCAACCGGCGGGCTCGCATCCCCTAAGTAGACGGGTCTTCTTGGAGTTCCTCCTCCAAAAGCGGCGTAATCTCCTCTTCAAGCGATATTGTGTTGAGGCAAGGGTGAGTACTTGGTACTCGACAAGTCATGCAGAATGCAAGCTAATATACTATATGCATGGCTTAGTACAAAGGAATAGCTCGAGGTATATTTGCAAAGAAATGTGCCTTTTGACAAGTAATATAAGTAGATTCAAAGCAAGAGAAATAAGTAAAGCATAAATAACTTTTCAAGAAGTTTAATAAACATTTTTCCCATCCTAAACCATATTTCCATCATCTTCCCTGTTAAACCAACCCATCTTTTCAAAACCAAGTTATTTTCAGAAAGTCTACCCCTTGACTGTAATTCCCGAGCATTGTCCAGTACCGTGGACTCGGCTATTCAAATAGATTCTACTCTCTGCAGAGGTTATGCACTTTACCCACAAGATACAGTCAAACACCACAAAGGCGAGTTCCCGTAACAAAGCCTTTCGGAAGCCTCAAACAACACAGGTGGTCCTCTCCGGTACGTGCTCTACACCATCCCTTCCCTTAGCCAAGGCGAAGTATGGGACCAACACACCGTTAGATGGGTACCTGGCCACAGCCACGATACGCTCCCCCGTACAATCACACAAAAGGTGTAACTGACACCCTGAGGCTCCACAAGTGAGTCCTTAGCGACTTAGTCAACTAGGGCCGTCCCATTCCAGCCATGTGGTTGCAAGTATGACCAAGTTCAAAGGCTTGCAAGGTTAAGTCATTAGAGTGACCAGGGCAAGACTACACTAAAAACCAAATCATCACTCCCGGTGCCACAACCGCCCACTGATTACTCTTGCCACATGCCCCAGTCGAAATCTGTTTATCAAACCCCAGTTGATTACCATGCACCACGTGCCGTCAACATCACATGATACTTTTCCAAAACAGGTTCAATATATCATTAAGTCCATATTAGCGTTTGATTGTCCAAAATCATGTCATGAGCACGTAGCATGTCTAAGCAGCATACTTCAACGATCTAAACCCATGTTGGCAATTTAGTAATGTCCAACTAGTAAACCACAACTAGGGTGACAAAAGGTCATGGCACATACTTAAGTAATCAAGGTGTCATATATCAAATTGGTATTTATCTAACCCCCAGGTTTAAGCAAAGTATCTTTCTAATTAAACTAGCATGCAATAGTTTAAATCAAAATAGATTTCGAAATGGGATCAATATGGTCAAAGCACAACTTGCCTTCAAAAAGTACTTGCTCTTGGTCTTGAGTTGGATCCTGAGTCAACACTTCTCCTCGAATCCTTCCCAAGACTTCAACGTCTACTCGTAAAGCGTGCAAATAGCAAATACACAAATGAACACTATGCAAAAGATCCCAAAACTCCAAATAAAATCCATAAATAGAGAGAACATAATTTTCTGGATTTTTAGAAACTGGAATCGTCAAATTTGGAGTTAAAAAGCAAAAGTTATGATTATTTAAAGTTTAAATAATCAATTAAATAATTTTACAGTGAAAAACTTTAGTCCAAAAATTAAATAAAATTCATATTTAGGTAGATCTCAATTTTATACAAATTTAGAAATTTGAATCGCTCAAATCGGAGTTGAAACGCATAAAAGTTATAAGCGTTTGAAGTTTGAATCTAAATTTGAATCAATATTTCGAATTAATAAATCATTTTCTTTTCGGAAATTAATTATTGCGTCGGCATGGACACGTGGCAGCCTCGATTGGCCTGCTGGCGTCGGCCGGTCCATGGACTTGGTCCACGCTCGGCTTGGGTCTACTGTGGACTCGGTCCACGACTCTACGTGTCGCCGACATGTGGGCCCTCTCGGGTAGCGTCATCGCCGGCGTCGGCGAGGCTCGGCCGCAGTCGGCGTGGTGGGACCCATTATGACGTCATGGGTGACGTCAGCGCCTGGCGGGGTCAGCCACTGACATGCGGGCCCTCTGACACGCGGGCCCCGCGTGTCAGCGTCACACGCACGCGCGCGTGGACGGCGTTGACCGCGGCGGTCCATCTTCCCGACACGTGGCGCAATCTCAGCCGTTGGTTTGAAAATCAACGGCGCGGATTAGATCCAGGGTTAACACGTTGAAACTACTCGTTGCTCGTGGGCGCTCGATCTAGATCGGACGGTCGAGATCTAATCCTATATTACGCCTTTGCTACAACGCGTGGCAATTGTGAACCGTTGGATCTTGATCCAACGATCCAAATCTAATCGGGTTTGGGAACACGTGAGCTCACCTCAACCGTCCGATCTGGATCCGACGGTCCTCCGAGCTCGCGGACGGCGATGGCTTCACGGCAGCGGCTTGGCCGGAGGCGAGGGCGGCAGCGAACCCGACGGCGTTTGGGGCGTGCTCGGCGAGATGAAGCCTCCCGCCGGTGCGTCTCGTCGCGAGGACTCCGGATCTGAGCTCCTTCGGCGGAAGACGACGGACGGCAGCGAAGCCGGCGCAAACGCAGCGGAGGGAAGAGACAACTCCGGCGGCGATTGCGGCTCAACGGTGGCGGCTCGGCGAGATGGCTCGAGAACGGGTGCGCAAGGATGAGGGCAACCTCGGGGACGTCTCACGCTTTAAATAGCCTCGGCGTCCGTGCCTAGACGGAAACCTAGTTCGCTACGGCGGCGGGCGCGGCGGCGAAGTCCGGCTCGGACTCGGCGAAGACGACGAAATCGTGGCCGTCCACGTGGCGCGATCAACGGCCACGATCGCACGGGCGCGATCGGATCCGGCCCGGTTACGGCTCGAACCGGTACGGGCGGATCTCAGCCGTTGGATCTTGATCCAACGGTTGGGATTGATTAGGTTTAGGAGTGGGTTCGGTCGAGTCAACTGGCTCGGTCGGGTTCGGGTCGGACTCGAGTTCCGACTCGGTCGGATGAACAGTACTTGACCCGAGTTGGATTTCCAGCGATTTAATATTTAAAATAATTCCCAGTAATTCATTTAATTCATTAAAAATAGCAAAAGACTCAGAAAAATTCCAGAAAAATTCTGGAAAATATTTTGGAACATTTTGGACTCAAATAAAATATTTCCAACAAAATTTTATTTGCAAAATTAAATTCTTTAATTATTTCAAAATGGAATAAATTCAAATAAATTCCAAATAAATCCAAATAAATTCCAGAAAATTCCAAAAATTCACCAAAGTGCCAAATCACACATGAATTCAAGAAAAGCAAAATTTTGGGGTGTTACATAATCTCTTGTCCTCTTTTGTTCATGCATATAATATCGTAGTTGCGATTAACCTGTTCTCATATTCTTAAGAGAAATTGTTAGTCCTTTAATACAATTGTCATTAATTACCAAAATCAAAATAAATTAGGGGCCTAGATGCTTCAGTTAACACTTGGTAGTGCTGACTTTTGGAGAAAAATCATATTTTCAACTGAAACCTTTTCTCCAAAACTTCAACAACAATTCTTTGAGCCAAAGGTGATCAACACATGATCACACCTACTTGCAAAATATATTTGCAATAACTCAAACCATGCTCAAAGAATTCTCAAACAAACTCCAACCAAATTTGCGAAAACACATTTCGCAAACCGCTCAAGATATATTTGCACAAGCATTAAGCAAATAAATCCTGAAATCTATGAGATTGATCCTCTTAGTCATGTGATGGTCAAACCACGACCAAATTAGCTTGCAAAAACCACGGTGCAAGTCACATGCTCTCAAGGTTCAGACTCATAGACCTTCCATTTATTCGCACAACGAATTTGCAAATAAACAAATAAACCTCAAGGCATGAGCTATCTCTCTTTTGCAACACTTGCAAATCCATAGCCTCATGCCAACTCCAAATCAACTCAATTTTCTTGAGCATCCCCGTGTTGCAACACATGCAAAACCTAGCTCTAAGCAATCACAAAATCAAATCTCAATTACTTGAGCATCCTCGTTTTGCAACACATGCAAAACCTAGCTCTAAGCAAGTAACAAATCCAATTCAAGTGCATGAGATCTCTAATTACAACACATGCAATTCTCTATCTCCATGCAAACCACTTAAACACAAACTTGCTTGAGCTATCTCTCCTTTTGTAACCTATGCAAAACTTAGCTCCAAGCAATACCAAATAAACTCAAATAAGATTTTGTTAAAAGAATAAAACATGAAGTTCAACATATGCAACACATGCAACATATGAACTTCATGCAAAACCAATGCATGAGCTCTTCCCATCTGCAACACATGCAAAACAGAGCATTATACGAAAACTAAAGCATATGCTTATCCTATTTGCAACACATGAAAATCAGAGGAATATACCAACAAAGCCAAGCACGAGCTTTACCCATTCGCAACACATGCCAAATGGTTAGCTCCATGCAAAATCCAAATGAGAGAAGAACACTTTGAGCTCGAGTGAACTATGGGATCAACGCATGATGAAGCTCAAGCTAAATATTCAACCCCTCTTAATAGTACAGTGATAAAAAAACTAGACTCAAACCTAGAAAAATTCTTTAGACTATCTAGTTTATACCTTTGCACCGCATGCTAGCGATCCCCTTTGGGGCTTTAAGATCTTCAATCATCTTTCCCTGGGATCGTTGCCTAGCTTTTTTGAAGTCTTTATGATTATTTAATCATTCTTCTCTTCAAGATCATCACCGAGCTTCATCATCTTGTTCATCACTTCTTGATGAACCTTCTCTTCTGTTTTCAACATTTGGACTTAACCCTATTTCAACCACAACTCATAGAAAATGGTTAGTCCAAGACACATGGTTGTCTCAATCATCCTTGCAGGCCATTAACAAATAATGGGTGCCTCTTGATCGATTGAGCACAACCCTAACCAATTTGAATGAAATAAATGTGTCTTGAGTACATTGATTCAACACATGCTTCAATATACTCAAGAGCTATTGATTATCCTTAATCAATTACAAGAATACCATCAACACATGATGGAATGTTCTTTGATGATTAAATGACAATCGACCTCAATTTAAACTTTCATTTAAATTGATGATCTTGAAACCGCACATAAGAAATATTATGAATGAATCACCTTACAATAACATACGAGAGACAGGGTTTCCGAAGATGGAATGTATAATGTTTTTTCACCTGGGGAATTAATCGGATTATTGCGAGCGGAACGAGCAGGGATTTAAACTTTCATTTAAATTGATGAGTATATACTAACTACTCAAGTTTTCATATACCCTTGTTGATGGTAAGCAATGATTCATAATGTGTGGAATGTATGGAAATGATTATTACTGTAAGCCATTAACTATATAATAAACCCCACAAATATATGTGCATACATGAAGTTCACTTTGAATCAATATACACATATTCAATCGTGATTGTATTGGAGTTTATCCTATATTACCATGAGTATATGTCGGGACCCGAATTTGCAAATCCGGACCCTCTGTGTATTCAGCACTAGTCCAGGATCACGCTAGTGCACACAGTCTCAACATTGGTAAATATCACAATCATACTCAATGAAATAATAAAGTACTTTAATTAGTTAACCAAACTGGTTGCTTGACCTTAAGGTCAAGTTACAAATATACGCCTCGCAGGGCGAAAACTTATTAAAAGAGAAATAACTGCAGCGGAATAAAATAAACTTCGTGGCGCCATCCAGTATACCACAGGCAATTGACTAGGCTCGCTCCCTAGTTAGATGGCTCCTCCTGATAATCCTCCTCCAAAGCTGGCGTCACCTCTTCTTCAACTGATGTTATTTTGTGGCAAGGGTGAGTACTTGGTACTCAGCAAGTCATGCACGGAATGCAAACTAATATTCTACATGCATGGCTTAGTACAAGGAATGTTTCATGGTTCATTTGCAGTAAACAGCTATCTAACAAGTAACATAAGTAGATTCGAAAGCGGTAGAAACAGTATATTATCAGTAACTTTTCCAGGAGTTAAATAAACACTTTCCCTTTCCTAATCCATATTTCCATCAACGTCATCATTAAACCCAAGCAAACTTTCCAAATCCAAGTTGTTTTCATGAAAGTCTAACCCTTGACTGTAATCACCGAGCAATGTCCAATGCCGCGGACACGGCTATTCGAATAGATTTTACACTCTGCAGAGGTTATGCACTTTACCCACAAGATACAGCCAAACACCACGAAGACGAGTGATCGTAACAAAGCCTTTCAGAAACTGCTAACTACATAACTGAACCTTTCCGGTTTTTGTCATACACCATCCCTTCCCTTAACAGAGGCGAAGTATGGGACCGACATACCGTTGGACAGGTACCATGCCATGGCCTTGGTACGCTCCCCTTTCAAGCTACACAAAAGGTGTAGTTGACACCCGAGGTATCACATGCAAGTTATTAGTAACTTACTCAACTGGGACCGTCCCACTCCGGTCATGTGGTTGCACGATTGACTCAGTTCAAAGGCTTGCAAGGTTAAGTCCTTAGGGTGACCAGGGCAAGACTACCCGAAGAACCAAATCATCCTTCCCGATGCCACACCTGGCCCACCCGATCATTCTTGCCACATGCCCCGGTCCAAATCTATTTATCAAACCCCAGTTGATTACCATGCACCACGTGCCATCAACATCATTGTTAAGAACACATGACACTTTTTCCAAAACTGGTTCTATATCTCATTAAGCCAATATTAACATCTAATTGTCCAAAACATTTCACATGACAAGGCTAAGCATACTACATCGGTCTAACTACCCATGTTGGCAATTTAATGATGTCCAACTATTAATCTACAACTAGCGTGACAAGGGGTCATGGCACATAATTAATAATCAAGGTGTCATAGTGCAAAGCTGGCATTTAACTAATTTTCCAAAATTAATTAAAGCATTTTCTAATTAAACTAGCATGCAATAATTTAAATCAAAATAATTTTAAAATGGGATCAACATGTTCAAAGCACAACTTGCCTTCAAAGAGTAATTGTTCTTGGTCTTGAGCTGGCTCCTGGGTCAACACTTCACCTTCGAAGCCATCGGGCACTTCAACATCTACTCGTAACGCGTGCAAATAGCAATAAATAAATAAACAGTAGGCAAAAAGTATCCAAAAATTCAAATAAAGTTCATAAACAGAGAGAGAGCAGCATATTTTTTTTTATAAATTTTTAGAAATTTGAATCGTCCAAATCGGAGTTAAAATGCAAAAGTTATAATCGTTTAAAGTTTAAAGAAATAATTAATTAAATAAAAACAGAGAAAAATTCATAATCAAAAATTTATTAAAATTCATATTTGAGTAAGTTTCAATTTTATGAAAATTTAAAAATTTGAATCACTCAAATCGGAGTTGAAACGCAAAAATTATAAGCGTTTGAAGTTTGAACCTATATTTAAAATCAATAAACCGAATTAAATAAATAATTTCTTTTTCGGAAAAATGATTTATTGCGTCAGCCTGTCACATGGACCAATCAGAAGCCGCCATGTCGCCTCGGGTCCATGGACCCGGCGCACGGCTCGGCTCGGTCCACCGTGGACCCGGTCGACAGGCACGTATGCCTTTGACATGTGGGACCCCCTGCTGACATCAGCATGGCTCGGCCTCACGGTTCTGACACGCGGGCCCCACCGTGACGTCACGCGCTGACGTCAGCGGCGACCGGGCGCGGCCGCGCTGACCGCACCGGTTAAGCTCCCGCGCACGTGGCTCGATCCGGACCGTTGATTTGAAAATCAACGGTCAAGATTGGATCTGGATCTCACGCGCGTGGATAACGCGGTGAATCTGGGCCGTTCGATTTGGATCGGACGGTCCATATCCGATCGGGTTTCACCGCGTCGGGGGAGGGTGACGAGGCATATCCCGGTGGCCGACACATGGCTAACTCTACGCCGTTCGATTTCGATCGAACGGCTAGGATCTACCCGAGCACGGTGCGGTTAAGGCTACGTGTCTTAATCTCGTGCGTTGGATCTAAATCCAACGGCTGAGATTGGATCTAAACGCCGCAACGTGGATTTCGTTGCGGTGACGTGGACGAACGTGGGTCGTCGGATCTAGATCTAACGGCTGAGCATAGATCCAAAACTGAAACGTGAAAAATTACCTCCGGCGACGTGGACGAATCTGGGCCCTCGTATCTTGATCGGATGGTGGAGCGAGCTCGCGGTTCCAGTGATATCGCGGCGAAGCTGCGGTGGCCGGAGTTGGGGACGACGACCTAGCCAACGGCGTTTCCGTGCGTCTCCGGCGAAGTGGGTGGTACCTCCAGGTGCGCCTTGTCCTTGCGGTTCCGGATCTGGGTTCGGTGACGGCGGAGGACGGCGGACGGCGGCGGAAACAGCGCGAAACCGTGGCGGAATGCACGACCAACTACGGCGAGCTCTAGCGGCGCAACCACGGTGGCTCGGGCTCGGTGAGTTAGGGCTATGGGTGCGCACGGGAGAGAGGAACACGATGGCGGCGGCGGCGCTTTAAATAGGGCCCTCGGCTTCCCTGAAAATCGCCGAAACCGAGGTCCACCCGGCTGCGGCGGCGGAATCCGAATCCCATTCAGATTGGGTGACGTGGCGCAATGAGGGCCGTTGGATCGAGATCCAACGGTCGCGCGGTTAGGGTTCGGTTGGCTCGGGTTGGACTCAAACGCGGCTTGGGTCGGGTTCGAGTCGGACTCGGGTCCAGCTCGGGTCGGAGGAACAATACAAACCAATTCGATTTTCCAGATATTAAATTTTCTAATAAATTCCCATAAATTCATTTAATTCAAGAAAAATAGGAAAATGATCAGAAGAATTCCAAAAAAAATCTGGTAAATACTTTGAGGCATTTTGGACGCAAATAAAATATTTCCAATAAAATTTTATTTGAAACTTTTAATTCTTTAATTATTTCCAAAGGGAATAAATTCAAATTAAATCCAAATAAATTCCAAAAATTCACAAAAGTGCAAAATAACATTTAAATTCATGAAAAGAAAAAATTGGGGTGTTACAGTATACTACAACTAGGCAATTAGGATATAGACTCAAGGATTGGTTCCAAATTATTGATCATTTATATGTGGATGAGAAGAATAGATCAATACTATGAAACATCAAGTAATATATGGATTGGAAAACATAATGCACATTTTGTGGTTTAAGCAATAGGGAAATCCATATTTTAACTTGAATCCAAAGTATGCAACAAAGTAATGAATAAATGCACATACATACCTTGGTTTTCCATTTTCCATCCAAATTGGGACTATTAAAAATAAACTCAATAAATATGTTAATCTTATTAAAGATTATATTTATCATTAAACAAAGATTAAACATTAATCTAAAACCAATCACCAAAACTAATGGAGCTTGAACTTACATCTGGGCTCATCTAAGGCGAGTCGAGCTAGCCCGGTATGACATAGTTTAGACCCATGACCCATCAAGCCTGTGCTGGCACAACCCAATGCCAAGGTCTAGGTGTGAGCATGGGCGTGGCCTGGGCACTTGTAGGCTATAGGTGGTTTTGATTTGGCCGGGGATGACCTGAGGTGGACCTGCGGCAGTGGCAGCCATGACGCTGAGGGGCAACCAGGTAGACGTTATCTCCAGCAACATTGAGGCTTGGGCAAGGGCAGGGAAAAGTTCAAGGTGACACAACAATCGTGGTGACACACTAAGAACAACCAGAGGCGGTGTCGGACCCCGAAAAAATAACTCCGAAATCCTCTGTGTATTCTGTATTAGTCCAGAAAATACTAGCACACATAGTAGAAATGAAATCATAGCATATGCATCATTCTTTATTAATAATAAATATTCAGAGTTACAAATGAAATGGTACGCAGGCCAGCAAGTAAATAAACGACTAAATGAAAGCAGCGAAACTGGAAAACAGTAGATAGAGCCCAATTAATTTTCCACAGGCAATCGATTGGGGGCACGGCCTAGTCCAACTGATCCTCACCATCGCGGTACTCCTCCTCTGAAGTAGTAGATTAAGCAAGGGTGAGTGCTAGCATACTCAGCAAATCACATCGGAAATGCAATATAAATGTACAAGCAACAAAGGAAGGTTATATGGTTCATTTAAGTGTAAAGCAACGGTTTACTTAAACATTCTAAATAATGTTTAAATGGCATAATTTATAAGGAACTCAAATCTATACAACTTTCTTTTAACTCAGGAATCACTCTTGGAACTTTCAAAGTTTTTCTCCCCTAATGGACTCCCTCCATCTAACATCATTTTTGCAAACCAAATTTTAAATTTCTAAATTCTAATATGAGGATGGCTTGCTCGGCATGCCCATAACCGTGAGCGCGGCTAATCGATTAGTTTGACACTCTGCAGAGGTTGTACAACTTTACCCACAAGACATGGGATTCCCCCTTGGGTTAGCACACTTCCTTTGGTGAGCGACAGAGAAAATCATGACAAGGCCCCTATAAAATTCATACATGTAATCATGCTCGCTAAGGTTTCACCGCTGAAAGAATCTCTCTATTCAGAAGCCCCCTCTTGCGCCAAAGTGGCAACCTCACGCTTTCACCACACCACTACCTCCATATGGCATGACTGTCCATGATATGACTTAATATGGCTAGCCAGGTCTGTCCCATTCTAGACTCGTGGTAGTACGGTTAGGCTTTACATTCAGCGAAACTTAGACCGGTCCTTAATTGACTAGGCGAGACTTTCCACCAACCCAGAACCATGACCTCACCACTTTCCAACCATTTCTTGCCCGGTCTAAGTGATTTTCATTTTAACCATACTATTTCCTCAAAAATACTATCAACATAATTTCCATTTTAACAGAACATTAGTTTGGCATAAATCCCCCAAAATTTTCTAAGTTCAGTTCTAAGCATGTCTAAACAATGTCTAATTATTACCATAGTATAGTTTATATTTTTCTTAAGGTTACAAGGGTATCGAAACTCAAATGTCAAATATGGTACATCAATATTGGGTATAACTATCCTTTAAAACTAGATCGAAAATTAACGTTTATAACAAATAAGCATGCACTAATTTATAATTCAACATACAAGTTTGCAAACTAGGAGCAACATGATCAAGGTAGTGTGACTTGCCTGGTTCGACGAGTTGCTGCTCGAATTCGTCACCCGAGTACTCCTCGGACTCTCCGTAATCTACGCGCGAAAAGTACCTAAATTCAAATAAAATCCAAATAAATTAAACTAAATTCAAATTAAATTTTAAATTAGCACTAAACTGAAATTTAAGATTTTAGAAAGAAAAACGGAGCCAAACGGAGTTCGAACGGGCGAAAACGGGCTTGTAGAAGTTTAAAAACAAATAAAAAGGATTTTTATGGATTTTTGAAATTATTTTTATAAAGAAAATCCAAAATAATGCGCAATGCTAACGTTAGTGAAATTTTCGGATTTATTTTTCAAAAGGAAATTTGCTTTATGAAGTCAGCATGACGTCATAAAGGATTTTGAATTTCTTTCTTTTTTTCTTTATAACCGATAGGTGGGCCCGCCGGGCCGTGGACCACGTCCACGCGACCCGTGCGCCGGCGCATGCACACGTGCGGAGGGGCGCGACCAGGGCGGGCGCAGGCAAGGTCGGGGCGTTGGGCGGCGGCCGGAGGGGCAGGGCGAGGCGCCGAGCACACCGGCGGCGGCGGCGCGAGGTGGAGATAGTGGCGCAGGTAGCGGAGTCGAAGGAGCTCGGGGAAATGCGGGGCGGCTCGGCGACGGGGCGGCGCGGGCAACTGGAGCCGGGGACGAAGCGGCGGCGGCGGCGCGTGGAGAGGAGAGGGGAGTGGAGGAAAATAGGGAGAGGAGTGCGGTGAGGAGGGGGGCTTGGGTGGGTTATAAGGGGGAACGGCGCGGCGCGGCGCAACTGCGTGCGAAAAGGATGGCGGCGGTCGTTGGCGGCGGGCGTGCCAGCACTGGGAGGATCTAGGCGTCACAGGCGACCTGTAGCGGTGGATCTCCAGAGGCGGTGAGGGGCGCGGACACCAGTATGGGGACATGGACAGATGGAGGAGACGGAAGATTATTCCTAACTCTGGGAGGAAGAGAAGGGCAACATCGGAATTTACATTTGCTTCTCTCTCTCCTGATCTCTCGTACATATTATTTCTGAATAACGTTTTTATTGTGTGTTTTGCTAATGCCACATAAGTGTGATGTTCAGAAACTAATTTTGCCTAAATTTATATGTATATCTTATATTGTAAAATAAGAATAGAAAAAAACTATAAACTATAAGAAATGGACGAAGTACTAGCGGAGTAGTTGTGTGTTACTTTACTCCTGCCCAACGTGTCATGGGAGTAGGGATGCAAATGGGCCGACCCTAGGGTCTTCTTTGGCCCACTCTAATTCATTTGTTTGCACTAAAAACTTAATTTTTACTCCACCTTTTAAGTTTTAGTGCAAACAAATGAACTAGAGTGGGTCCAAGATGACCCTAGGGTCGGCCCATTTGCATCCCTACATGGGAGATTCGGAGTGATCTAGATAAAGGTTTAACATGTGGCAAATACGTAATTAAACTTCGAGTAGTGTTTGAAGCAAACGAAGAATAGGTAAGTAATCTTCATTTAGTCTTTATTCATACTTTAATATTTATATAATTTTTTAAAAAAGCATAGGAGCACATTAAGAGCCTGTTTGGAAACAAAGTATTTTCATAGTTTCTAGGCAAAACCATGGTTTTGAGAATACCATGGTATTTTTGGCAACATGGTGTTTGGAAGCAACCCAAAAAACTCTGTTTTGAATACCATGGTATTGCCAATACCATGGTATTTTTGGAGTATTGAAAACTCCACTCAAAGTGGAGTTTTGGGCTTTTGGTGTTGGTGTAGAGAGTGAGAGGTGTCAATACTTTGAAAATACCATGCAAAAGACTTTGTAGCCAAACAGTTTGTAGTTCCAAGAAAAACCATAGTTTCAATGGTGGTAGGTGAAACCATGGTATTTATGCTAAAACAATCTCTAAGCCATGGCTTTGTAATACCATGGTATTGAAAAACTTTGCTTCCAAACAGGGCCTAAGCTTCTTGCAAGTGACATCACATACACTCGGTCTTGCAAGTCCAACTTCTTCTGTTCTTCATTACCTTACACTGACCCAACTTCTGTTTAATAACTCTTGCAACTTTAGCATGGGCAGAATCCTGGTATTTATACACACGAATGGACCTTTTTCAATAAAAAGAAGTGATTGTTAGTGTTTTTGGAATGTGTTAATTCACACTAGAAGACATAACTATGTGCCCTTTTCTTTTGAGACCAAAAGATCATCCTCCGTGTGCCAGAGCCAGTGGCAGAACTAGAAAAATTTCAATGGGTGTGAAGAGGATTTTAAATATTGATAAAAATCATAATTTTCAATTGTATCGAGCCGGCTCGATAAACTATACCGGTTGATAAACCGGTCCAATTCGAAGAATTTAAAAAATTTTCTGCAATGTAAACAGCTCAAAAATCGATGAAAATTGCTTGAAAATAAGTCAAAAATTGGTTTCCGAATTATTTTGCTTAGTTTGCCGAATTTTCGAAGAAAACTGATCGAAAATCGGTGAAAATCACTAGAAAATCGGCAAAATTAGTCATTTTTCACCCCTTTTTACCGCCTAGTTTAAAGAATTTGACTTCGAAACCATTCAGTTTCTACCGATTTTCGACGAAAATCGGTGACGAGCGGTGGGCGATTTTCGAGCTCAAAATGGTATTGTGATATCTTGGTGTGCATCTTACATACAAATATGTAGTTTTGTATAATCATTTTGTAATATCATAAATACAACATATATATTTGAAATTTATTAAAAATAATAAAATAGTTCTAAGGTTTTAAAAATTCAAAATCATCAAAATAAAAATCAATTCAATCAACAAATTTAATCTATTAAAAATATAAATATATAGCGTTTCTAAAATTTTTTGGAATCCGGCACTACCGCCACTAGCCAGAGCAGTGAATTCACATAGGGAAAAGATTGTGCGTGTAAAGCAAAAAAAAGCTACCAATATAATTATATATAGACGAAGTATTAGTATTTTATAAATATATGGATTCACGTGTCAGTGATATATATATATATACACACGTGTATATATATGTGTATATATGCATATGCTTGCATAAAGTGCAGATCACGTATATTCCAGACGAAACCGAACGTGTAGAGACACTCGTGCACAGAAGAGGGTGGATACATGACGTAGGAAATAAACCAAAAACCCCACCTGTCAGCGGCGGTAAACCACCTTGATGGGACCAGCCGAGCCCACAGGATATATAAGAAAACCCCGTGGGGCGAGGAGGCGAGGAGGCGCGATCAGAGAGATTTAGGGCCTGCTTGGATGGGTGGTAATTTCTTGGGAGGTTTTGGGATTTAGTTCAAATTTGAACTAAATCCTAAAACATTCCAATGAATTACCCCTAATCCAAGCACCCCCTTAGCGGTAAAGCCGCGGAGTTGCAGTGGTAACAGTAGAAGAAGGGAAAAAGAAAAGAAAAAAAGTTTTGAGGAGGGCGCGGTGGCCAAGAACCCAAACCACTACTATAAAAGACACGAAGCGAATCCTCATTTGGCTGCCTGCGGTCTCTTCCTGGCTCCAGCGCCTTCGTCTCCGACTGGTTGGAGGGTCTGAGTTGCCGGGGCGGCGGCGCGGATGCAGAACGGCGGGGAAGCCACGGATCCGGGGCACGTGAGAGCTGCGAGTAAGTAATGGTGGTTGATTCGGGTTGCAATTTTTGTCCTTGGTCTTAGTTTTGATCCGTTGATGTTGGGTGTGTTTCGTTTTGTGTGTGTTGATTTCAATGGAACAGTAGCAGCGGCAGTAGTTCAGACCTTCAGAGTGCTTGTGCGGAATTTTCTTCTGAACTTTGTTTTTTTGTGGAATTTTCAGAAGAACGCTAGGGGTTTTGCAAATGTTGGGCTGTTCTTGATGAGGTTGAGTGCAAAGTTTGTGTCCTTTATAGAATTGTACCCTTCCTATGGCTAATTAGGCATGTAATTGTGGGGATTTTCTTCGAGCCTGTCGATTCCTCCGACCAAATCAACTGCGCATCGCAAAAAAAGAAGGGGTTTTGCCGGCTTGGTTTTATTCTTCAGAACATTACTTTTGCACTGAAAACTTCTCCGTTTTCTCCGCTCCTCATTTGCATTCTTAAATGGGTAGCGGAAATTCGCTCTTGGAATGCATGAAAACTCGAGCGCTAAATTCTGACTTCTGAGTTGTGAATTGCATTAGCTCATTCAGTTGCTAAGGGTGTGTTTGGTTGCCTGCATGGTGCCTGAATCGTATGAGTGGATGCAACTGTATCTATTAGACGCATGTTTGGTTTTCTGTTCATCCTGGTCAGGTGGATGCAATTGTACCCATTCATACAGGACGGAGAAAACACAGAAATTAGACTTCTCTCTA
The DNA here is from genome assembly GCA_036346355.1 of Rhipidocladum racemiflorum. Classification (NCBI taxonomy): domain Eukaryota; kingdom Viridiplantae; phylum Streptophyta; class Magnoliopsida; order Poales; family Poaceae; genus Rhipidocladum; species Rhipidocladum racemiflorum. Next base: position 54,322,941 of record CM070572.1, on the reverse strand, counting down.
ATGCAGGCCCATGAGATACACAAACAAGCAACCAAACAACTTAACTTGCATCCACTCAGTCAGGCCAAGGCTAGTCTGGATGGCTCATACGAAACAAGTTAGGATGGTGCAGGTAACCAAACACACCCTAAGTGCACGTGCAAGAACGGTATTAGGTCTTTGTTCTGAACATGGATGGGTTTATTTTATCTTTGCACCAAACAATTCAACATTCATCAGCAACTCAACATGTTCCATTCTGCAATTCCATCTGATGAAAGATTGTGATTAACTAGCATCCATAATGAAAAAAAAATACAAGGATTTGAATCAAACAACACTTATCAATAATATATATCACGCTTGATCACTCCGACGGGCAACAAAAATCCAAACCTTAACTAATGCCAAACAAAAGCACAATTCTAGGGTAGTTTTATTGCCGAGGGCAAGAGGAAGTGCAGAGAGACCCACCCAGGACACTCAAGCCTTTGTGACGAACTACCGTAGAACCAAACAACAATCAGACAACACCACCTGCATAATGCAACCGATTAACCCAAATCCATCTAATTGCCCCCAAACTTCTCCTTGAGGAACAAGACAAACTCATACACCTTGTCAGGCTGCGATTCTAGGGCGGTGCTACTGAAATTGCTACACTTCTCGTAGGCATGGTACCCGGAGGTGAAGGGAACGAAGGTGATGTCAACGAAGCTGAATGTATCACCCCCGGAGCACCTCGATCATGTCCTTCTTGACCTGCGCCGGGGTCTCTCCCCTTCTTTGGTTGGCTGTATCACTTGCATTCCGGGGAAACTTTTACAGTAAAAGAACCAGTTCTATCGCTTCCGATGGCGCATGAAGCAACGAGATTTTTTTTCACTTTTCTGGTTATAAAAAAGATTTTTTTTTCTTTAAAGGTGCCATACCAACAGAGAGATTGTCCTTTTGCCTGTAGCTCGCATCAATGCTAGCTGCTGGGAATCTACCCACCTGCACCTACGACGCAGCCGTAGCCGGCGACGGTACATTCGTCGCCCGCCGACGCGCTCGGGCCAGTAGACTCCAGCCGCGCGCAGCGCAACTCTACCGCTTCACTTCAGTCACCTTGCTGTCCTGCTCTGCTCTGCTCTGCGGGAGTTCTACTCCTCCTGTAGTATTATAAAATTATGGTATAGAAATTGTTTTGGTATAAATACTATGGTGTTATAAAACCATAGCATAGAAACTATTTGGAAGTAAAGTCTTTTGCATAATAAAATAATGCTAAAAACTCAAAACTCCACTATGAGTGGAGTTTTCAATACTCCAAAAATACCATGGTATTGGCAATATCATGGTTTTCAAAACAGAGTTTTTTTTGTTGCTTCCAAACATTTTATGGCCAAAAATACTATGGTATTCTCTAAAACCATGATTTTACCTAAAAATTATGAAAATACTTTTTTGCCAAACAAGCCCTTACTGTTCTTGAAACAGAGTAATAGCAAAGCAGAGTAGGATCCTTTACTACTATAGCTGCTCTGCCGCGGTCTTTTCTTGGGATCCTCGTGGCCCTTTCAATGTTCCCTAGCCACGCGTGTGGGTGTTGGATCCCCGAGGTGAGGTTTGGGGGTGGCAACAAAATCGCAAAAGTTGTTCTTGGGAGCGCATAATTGCGGGTTTAGTGGTGCGGAATCAGATGCCATCTGATGTCAAAAGTTTTCTTTGCAGAGCTGTAGAGAATAGCGAGTGCAATCTCGTCTTGTTCGAATTCTTGTCCGTTTGTTTCCTTTTTATAGAAGCCGTCGCTCTTATAGCCATCAAAACTTTATTTTTAATAAATTTAGCCTTTATTTATTTGAATTTGCGAAACTAGCTTCCTTAGTAAACTGAAGACGCGACAAACAGCACGAGTCATCTGTCGCGTCAGGGGAGCTCAGTAGGAATTGGCAGAAGCTGCCAATCCCTGTTGGCTCGAAAGGATCTTTAGTAGTGATTTTGATTAATTAGCGATTTAATTATGTGATTAATTAAGTAGTACGATTAAATTAGTGATTAATTGGTTGATTTGATTTCTGCTAAGGAAGGGGAGCTCGGAAGGCTCGGTACCCTACCGAGCTCCCTAAGCGCAGGTAGTGAATCGTGGGTCTCAAATCTGCAATGATTTTGGAGGAGATTAAATTTGCCTAAAACTAAGTTTAGGTGACTAGAAAAGGGACGCCTTCCTTTTTATCCACTGTGAGCATGATGTGCTTTCTTGCTGGAGAAGGCAGCGTGCTATCTCCTTATAGTACAATATTTTATAGTGATTGACTGATTGTATGTCTAGTTTGAGTTGGATCTCTGGGATTATTTCACCTGTGGTTTGGTTCTAGACATTTAGTGAACAGTAGGGTGTTCTGTAACTTTTGTCCGCTTCCTTGTGGTCATGAATTCTAGTGGACCTGAATGCCGAAGCAGCAGATATGGGGCCTTTCTGTTTTGGCAGGAACAGCGCAGGCTTCAGAACTGGCATCACTCTGTGATCTGCTCATCCCATCCGAGCTGTACCTTTTGTAGACATTTGGTTTGAGTGCCAGATATATACCTTCATGAGCTCTATACGGTTTGATACTGGTTGATTGGCTATGATATTTTTCCTGAATGGTTTGTTTTTGTGCTCTCCTCGGCTTTCCTGAATATGTAGTTAGTTCTTCATTCTGCCCTACTGTAAACAATCTCTTGCCATGATGAGAATAGGATTGCCACCAGCGTCGGATGAATGGTTGGCTTGATAAATCATCATGCATGCCTCTTTTCTCCATGGATCGTTAAATCAATTTTTTTTAGAGAAATGGTCTAATCGATGTTGTTCTAATGCTTTGCTTTCTTTTCCACTCTGCTGACAGTCTTGCTGGCTTCAGATCTTATTATGAGTTTATGAGAACAGCATGAAGGATTGTCAGTAGTTAAAGCTGACATTTGGACAATGGAGATCACGCGAAAGCATACTAGCTAGGCCTAGCTCCTGCTGAGGGACCATTCTGCATGTTTGGCGGTCTTGCTTGGTTGAGAGCAACTCGTGGAACATGCCAAGATCCGATTCTGGTGGAGAAGACGGCGTCTTCTTCGATGCACACGATGGTATCAGAAGCTCAATGGAGGCCTCATCGTCAACTGGTTGCAGCACGAGCGTCAAAGTATCAGCATCATGGAGACCGGAGTTTGAGCTGTGGGCGAGTGAACCGATGAGTGTCAACGAAAGGCGAGAGAGATTCCTCAAGGGAATGGGCTTTGTTGAGCCTATTCCTACTGGAATGGCTTTCTCCCACTGGCAGGGATATGCCACAGCTAATTGCTCGTTTCGTGACCCGGAGGAGAGGATTACTAGCATCTGTTCTTCCTCTCGTTCATCTTTCTCTGAGAATGTTTCAGCACCAGATAGTGGTGCTTACTGCATAAGGGATCTGGATACCGGAAGGAGATTTTTAGTTCATGAAGGCCAACATAATGGACTAGCCGGCATGCTTGAGGAGGTTGGATCAGACAAAATGATGACTTCAAACGAGTTCGAAACTTTACTTGGGTTCTCTCACCTTGTTCAGAAATTCTTGCGGAAGGGCTCCGGTCATGGTCCTGCGAGAGGAACGAACGCAGCAGCCTGCAGTGCTTATAAGCAAAAGGGTTTCAAGAGCCTTTGGGGAGGCTTGACAAGAACGCATGATGTCCATGCGAAAAACTCGACGACAGGTACTGCATTGTCCAGAACGCAAGTTCATCAGCAGAATAAAAAGTGGATGGACTTGTCTGCTGTCTACATGTGTCAAGAAATCCAAGCCCACAAGGGTTTAATTATGGTCATGCAGTTCAGTCCATCTGGGTGGTATTTAGCTAGTGGTGGCGAGGACTGTGTTGTGCGCATTTGGCTGATAAGAGAAGTGGAATCCTCTTCTAATTTGTATGGCAGAGAGACGCCTCTTGAACACATGAACAAAAATAAGGGTCTCACAAAGAAGCTGGGAAAAGGTCGGAGCCGTGCACTTGCGGTAATACCGAACAGAGTTTTCAATATCTCAGAAACACCTCTGCATGAATTTCATGGCCATACAAGTGATATCCTGGATATGACATGGTCAAAGTCAGATGTAAGTTTTCTCTTTGTCCTCTATAGGTGGGGTTGGTAATACTGAAACTGAAATGAAAAATGCATGTCTGTGAAGTTCTGTTCACAACTTGGCTAAATTAACTGATCTGGTGTTGCCTGCAGTTTCTCTTGACTTCATCCAAAGACAAGACCGTGCGCATGTGGAAAGTTGGCTGTGAAGGCTGTCTAGCAGTATTCAAACACGTAGATTATGGTATGTACAAACATCAACAAAGAAACTGTTACATGCTTCAAGACATCCTATAGTAGTAATTACAATATTAATCTATTTGGTTACCTGAAAATTTGTTAATTTTTATCTTTTTGTACTAAATTTGGTCTGGTGATAGAAAATTGTTTGCTAATGTTTTTCATGGTTTTCCAATCTTAAACCTAATGATTTTGACCTGATCTGTTGAACATATCAACAGTAACGTGTGTTCAGTCAAATCCGGTTGATGAAAGGCATTTCATCAGCGGATCAATAGATGGTAAAGTCCGTGTTTGGGATGTTTCAGAGAAGCGAGTAGTTGACTGGGCTGATGCACGGGATATCATAACTGCTCTGAGTTACCAGCCAGATGGAAAGGTTCAAGTCTCATCAAAAATGTTTTTGAAGATTATTTTCCGCTAGCTGGGTGCTAATTCATGCATTTCACCAATGTCAGGGTTTCATTGTTGGTACTGTTGCAGGGACATGCCGCTTCTATGATCAATCTGGTATTATAACAGTTATTGAAGTACTTCAGGATTTTGTTCATTATACGAGGGTATTACTGCTCCTAACTAAGAATTGTACATTCTTTCTGTTTAGGTCAAAACGTGCAACTGAACAAAAAAATGTGTGTAAAGCACAAAAAGAAGTCTGCCGCAAATAAGATCACCAGTCTGCAAGTTAGTTAGTTCCTTTGTTTCATTCACGTATTTCACTACTCATCATTTGGAGAAGTATTGTTTCCTTACCATTGCTAAATGGATCGACCAATTGATGACCACTTTGCAGTTATCTGGAGGTGATTCTTCTCGGATTATAATCACATCAGCGGATTCCAAAATTCGAGTTTCTGAAGGTGCTGGCATCATCCAAAAGTTTGAAGGTAGAACTATCACTCGTTTCTGACATGTAAATTGTTGTATACTCAAGCAATACCACCTACATCCTTGATCACGTTTTGACCCCTGGTGCAGGACCCCGAAGCTCCAAGGTTCTGTCGTCTTCATCCTTGACATCAGATGGCAGGTACCTCATATCAGCAGGCATGGATTCCAATGTCCATGTTTGGAATTTCGACATATCGAGCAGAAAAGGTAGGAAACGACCAAAATCGGTTCGCTCCTGCGAACTGTTCTTCTCTGAAGGCGTGACTGCTGTGGCGCCGTGGGCGGGACTCCATGATGGCAGCAGCTTCCAGCCATCCTCCTGCCATGCGCCCATGCTGTGCCATGATCGGGAATGCTGCTCGTTTGGCACATGGTTTTTCGCTGACGGTATGAGGGGCTCAGCGACATGGCCAGAGGAGAAGCTGCTCCCATCCTTGAAGTACATAAATTGCACTGGGCTGGATGATTGCCGCTCCAAGGTGTCATCTGCTTGGAATATGGTCATAGTGACTGGGAGTCGCGACGGGGTAATCCGATCCTTCCACAACTATGGCCTGCCAGTAAGGTTGTAATTTGCAGGACCAAGCTCCAGAGTTTCGATATGCTAGTCACGGAAAGAATTGCAAGTCTGAAGACTGCCTGACCATCAGTTCGAAGTTTGTCAAAAGTGTTAGGAAGAGGGTGGAAAAGAATCAGGAAAGGGATATTTTGTACTACGTAATTTTTGGACTCTGATCCTGACAAAGAAATTAGCAGTCAAAACGTTTTAAATCAGTTTGTTACTAGACAATGTAGCATTGCTCTAGAAGTAGAATGATTGGGAGCTGACCAAAGGTCAGTTGGCTAGGTGCACTGGTTGTGCCCTCGTCCACCAAGGTTTGAGCCTCGGGTTGGCACTGGTGCTCACCTTCTTCTATAGTGAATGTCATAGCTCTTAGCCTAAATTACAGAAAAAAAAAAGTAGAATTATTGTCGATTGTTGAATGATACTCCACTTCTTTGAAGTAGTATCACATTGTTGTACCCGGCAACGTGCAGTTCAATTTGGTAGTTGGCCCACCCTAACAGCAAGTCTCCATTCTTCAGAGCGGAGATGATGCACAAAGGGACAGCGAAGTCGTTTTCTACAGGTCATGGGATCAAAAAGGTTGGCTCAATTGATGGGATACTTCTATCTGACAGGGCTTGATGATACATCTTAACTTTCAACACCCCGTATCAGTGTTGGTTCAGATCCTGTGCACTTGGTAGTATATCTGCAACTCAAGCAGTTGTACTAACAAACGTTGATCCAAATTCGAGGGCCAGGGTTCACTCGAGCCAAGGTTCAATCATCAGATCAATGGGCCAGACGTGGTGCAGTTACTATGGTGCAACTGCACCGGACCTCCGTGCGTGTTGACTAACTTGGGAAAAATTCTGTGTTGGCATTTGCCAACAGTGTGTTCTGTAATTACCTATGGAGTTTCTAACCTTGTGACTGAATTCTATTCTTACATGAACTTTTATATAGATTTGATCAATTGTCCCGCCTAATCTGCACACTGAGGTCTAGTGTTCCACATGGGCTCGTAAATTTTTTTCAAAACTCAAATTTGACTTGGGGCATATCCCAATGAGGGCTGTTTTTGTTTTTTGGAACTCTTTCTCATCTTATGATCCTTTGAGTTTAAATATAGTATGGATAACACATTTAATGGTGTAGATTTGGTCCTCATTTAGGTCCAAGGGCTAGATGTTTTTTTTTTCCAGAATTTCTAGCATATTTCTTATTTTTCGGGGAGCTTTTACCTATCATCGGATTGTATTGTATAGTAGATAGATTCGTCCGTGTATGATTCCACTTGCAAGTTTGAAAATATTGTTCTACTTCAGAGCTATGAAGAATTCATGAATGGAAGATTATGTGGTGACTTGAATTCTATCCTTTTCTTGTAGTCAATCCATTGAGCAATCAGCATTTTTCAACCTGTTATTCTGCCAAATTTCAAAAATGGGGAAGAAACATAAAGAAAAACAAAATATTTCCTCCGTTCCAAAATAAATATCGTCCTAACTTTCAAATTTTGTTCATCAACATATCATTCTACACCGTCGAGAAAAATTTTACCATTTTTTTGTAGGATCGATGTATATGAATATAGCAATCAGAGGGGGGATGAATGATTGTGCGGAAGCTAAAACCAAATTCTTGATCTACTAAAGTTCACCCCAAAACAGAGCCAAATAACTGCCTCGTATTCGACAAAAACAGATTAACAAAGGTTCAGTAAAATGTGAATTCCCAAAGATCCAATCGTCGGATTGATCTGAACTTTGGACACAAGAAACTAGATTCCAATACGAATCAAACCCAAAAAGAATCAGCTCGATCGGACTTACGGATCAAAAGTTATGAACCTCACAAGCTTGCTGTGACAGAAGATGACGAGAATAGATCTAACTGGAATTGTAGCTCGCCGAGAGATTTGAAGAACTTGATCTTTATTTCTCTTTTTGATCTGGTTACAACACTCCAAACAAAAGAGTCTGTATTTAACACAACTCCTACTCCTAATCCTAGAAGGAGTCCCACTCCTAATCCTAGAAAGAATCTGTATTTAACACAACTCCACTTGGCCTAACCTTGCCAAGTACAACTCTTGCACGCGTATGGCAACCCTACCATACTCACGTGACTAACCCTTTGCATGCGCATAGCCACCTGCCATCATCACGTGACTAACAATTCTTCATGTGCACCATTCTCTAGCCCGAACTTCCCGCATGACATCCTTAACCACCAAGACCTCGGTTCCTCCAGAACCTAGTCTCGAACCTCAGCTCCTCCATGAACCTAGTTCCGGTCCAGTCATCGACCACGTTCGCCCTCGAGCAACACCTGCAAATGAACAAACCACAAAAAGATTCTGAGCACAAGTCCGCGACTTGACTCAACATTAGTCCATGCAAATATTCACACGAGCATTGCATACAAATAAAACAATTATCATGCTATCACAAGCATATTAATTAAGCATATGAAACAACACAAGCACATGCACCACACATGCCATGAGCACAACCACTTTGTAATACCAAAATCATCGCTAAGCCAATTTTTCAGCACATGATTTCACAATCTCCCCCTTCATGAAAACATTGGCAACACCACTTAGAATGGAACATTGGCGTTCACTTCACAAGAAGGTTTTTGAACAGGCCAAGGTGAAAAACACAAAAACTCCCCCTTTGACCAATATGCAAAGTAACAAAACTCCCCTTAGGTGAAAATACGAAAAATCTCCCCTAAGAAGAAAAAACGTGTGTAAATGTGCAATGTGCCAAAACTCCAAAATTCTCCCAGCATCTCACAAAAATCTCAAAAACTTCTCCCCCCTTTTTCCTTAAACTTCTCCCCCTTTGACAATGGATTCATCAAGAGTACAAAAGAGAGAAAAATAAGTTCAGAATTTTCCCTGTAGCAATGATTTCATAAAAGACAAACAGGGGAGTGCCAAGATAGGAAAAGATGAGCTCATTCGATCATATAACCTTATATATCACATAATATGCAAAATACATGAACTTAATGTGATTTTAACAAGTTAGGGAATGACATGCATCTCAACCTCAATTCAGTCAACTATAACCAAGTACTAAGCAAGATCTCAGCAGAAAAGCAAGGCTCAAAACTGAAGCAACTAACAATTCAGGGCGAGCAAGTAGTTTTAACTCCAATCTAGTAAACCAATTTAATCTTTAAACAATAAACTACATGTGGCATGCTTGAAGCATACTTCTTTTATTTTTTAGGAGTGGCATGCTTGAAGCTTACATTTTGTCTTTGAGGGAATGGCATGCTTGAATCATACATCTTATCTTTTTAGGGAAAACATGCCTGAAGCACATAACTTGAGGCCTTTGCTTTTAACAACCCTTTTTTATTCCCTTTTGTTCACTTTTTCTTTGATTGTAAACATGCAAAAGTGATTAAAAGGTCTTATGAAAGAGTAAAGCTGAAAACACACTTGCTCTATAGCCCAAATTTGTCAAGAAGATTCAATATCAAGCCTAGAAGAGTAAGATATCACAGAGTATTTAGCTATAGTCAATCAGATCAAGGAATTCTGCAATGTTATTTTTAGTTCAAGTGAGATAATTTAGATTATCATATATTAGCTCAATTACATAATATATGAAGAAATATGATAAAATAAGCTCATCAAGTAAAAACTTGGCAGGGAAACTCCCCCTCAAAATAAACCCATTAGATGAACAATCCCAAGTTCTCCCCGAATAAAAGCAAAACGAGAAGAAGACATGTTTTGTGAAAATGTCTGCCAATTGATGTTCAGTATCCACATGGTGAAGCATAATATTCCCTTTTTCAACATGATCTCTGAGAAAGAGAAATCTGATATCAATGTGTTTCGTCCTAGAATGTTGCACAGGATTCTTAGCAATGCAAATTGCATTAGTGTTATCGCACAAAAGAGGAACACTATCCAAATTAACCCCATAATCTTTAAGTGTAGCTACTATCCAAAGAATTTGAGAACAACTACTAGCAACAGCTACATATTCAGATTCAGCAGTTGATTGTGCAACAGAAGATTATTTTCTAGAAGACCATGCAATAAGAGAATTTCCCAAGAAGTGACAAGAACCAGATGTGCTTTTCCTATCAATTCTAAATTCTCCAAAATCAGCATCGAAAAAAAACTCTCAAACTAATGCATGAGGAAGCAGAAAGCCAAATGCCAAATATTGAGTACCATGGAGATACCTGAAAATTCGCTTGACAGCTTGTCGATGTGAAGCACGTGGGGAAGCTTGAAACCGAGCACACAAGCACACAACAAACTCCAATTATCTCATCCTCAACAGCATCATCACCATCTTCATGAACAAAGATACTTTCCCCCTGAACATATGCACCTATACATGCACAATTTGGACTAGTGCCTTTTGCGAAAACAGAGGTGAAAGAAGCATATTCAAAATAACACTTTCAGCACGAGAAGCACGAGTGAAGGAGAATCAAAACTTATCACCGAACATGTGGCGTGAGCATCCAGAATCCACTAACCATATGTTTTCCTTCCTCGTGTGAGAAGCCTACATAGAAGCAGAAAATGTCGATGTCTCGGTACTAGGGTTAGAAATAAGATGTTTAGGAATCCAGTACTGAGACACACGATGCACAATAGTAGGCACAACACAAGCATTCTTATGCACAAAAACAGATTTATCTTTTCCCGTATTCTTAGCAACAAAATGTGTTTGCATCACCCTAGGCACATAATGAGGAACAAACCGTGCCTGTCTGAAATTAGACCTAGCCTTAGCTCTTTGTTTCTTTTGTTGTTTGGCTAGTCTAAAGCAAACATCTACTAAATGTCCATCTCTACCACAGTGAGTGCAATTGTATTTAATATGATGTTTAGCATTAGAAGTAGAAGCAACATTTGCATTCATCATAGTAGAAGATAACACTCTAGCAGACTTAAAGATAGTTTTCTTAGGCTTATTGACAATTTCAAATTTTCCACTTTCAAGAGCTTTAACAACAGTAGGAGCATGTGATTTGTGATGAGCATAAGGATCAAAACCTAAACCTTTGTGATGAGTGCTGACTTTTAATTGATCCAAAATCATATTTAGGTTTTTCTTTCCTTTAGTAAAACGCTCTAAAGACTTTTCCAAGTAATCAACTTTTCGAGAGAGCGTTAAGCAATTATTACAGGGAACGTCCACTTTTCCTTTTTGCTTGCGACAAGTTGAGCATGAAAGAACTTCATGTGTAAGCAAATCATTAAACAATTGAGAAATCTTAGCATCTGCATCATGCAATTTCAATTCTAGTATGGAGCATTTGGAACAAGAAATTGAATCATGCAAAATATTAGTGGAACAGCTAGCATTTTTAATATGTTTTCATTTTGATACAACAGCGAAGCATGAACATTCCTTCAAGCAATAACTTCAGATTGTAGCACATCACAAGATTTGCAAGAATCATCATCAGGAATTAAAGATCTAAGCCTTGCAATTTCAGAATTGGAACTATCAATTTCTAGATCTTTTTCTTTAAGAGCCTTCTTAGACTTTTTATGTTCTGAAGCTAATTTAATCATGGCATACTCAAGCTCATCATAAGAAGATCTCACCTCTTCAAGATTGGAGTCGTTGTCGCTATCCCTTCTCATATTTGCAACATATGCAAATGAAAGTCATATGCAAACCAAAAGTATGAGGTTCACCCATTCGCAACACATGCCAAAAGGTCAGCTACAAGAAAGAGACAAATAAGCTTTGAAGGGAAATGAGCACTTATATGGCTTCAAACGAATTTGAGATAGGATTAAAGGACAATGGCACAATCCTATCCATTCAAATAACAAAAATCAACTTAATACAATAGAATATCAATTAAGATCAAAAAGGGAGGTTTTGAAATAAATTTTGCTTTAAAATTTTTTTCTTTTAGCTCAATTTTGGAGAAATGCGCTTTGAGGCATAAAAATGAAATCAAAACTCGAAAACTACTCAAAGTGCAATTTCAACTCGGATTTCATTTTCAATTGAACCCTCATGGCTTGAAGGATTTAAAATGCCTTTGTAACACCCCTGGCATCTAGTATGCCCGAATGCTACTAAACATAGACTAAACATCACCTAAATACCATAAATAAAGATAAATTATAGCAAAGGCACAAATGCTAAAACCGAAATTTCGGCAGCATCTCCTTTGTTTTAACATGAATTGAAGCAATAGCAATAACAAGGCAAGATATATCATAACATGAGACATCTAAAACAGCAATATAAATGGATAAAACCTCAACGTAAACCAATAAAACCGAGTCCAACCACTCCATAATCTATAGATAAGCAAATAAGGATCACAAGCACACTAAAATTATTCCATACACCAAGTTCATGGCACTTATTATGGTCATGACTCAAATTGGTAAATGTGACTGGAACTACGTGAAGATGTGTAGCTATTGCCCTTTCCCACATGCCGGTGTCATGGTACCTAAAACAACATAAAACACAAGCGTGAGTTCATCACTCAGCAAGCATATTGCAATGGGTCAAACAGAACAATTCAATATTTTCATCACTACATAACAAACTTAACATCATGATTAAGTCATACTTCATATGCAACATCATATTCATATCTCAACCTCATTGAAATCATTTCATCATCATCATCATCATGTATGTAATGCAATGCAATGCACATGTCTCCTCGACGCAAATACTGGTATTGCCGAGTGCACACCAGTCGGCGTGCACCCATGTCCCCCTTCCATCCCGTAGATGGAGGGTGCCTACTTCTCGCTTCCACTCACCGCGTGGGTGAAATCACGAGGTAGGTCTTACATCCATGGCGCTCCGGATTAGTCATAACTTTCTCACCGACCTTACCGGAATAGTTATGACGTTCTCATCGACCGGGCCAAGTTTCATGCCATGTATGCAACATATGCCATAATCATTAACCATAAACCATTGCATATCATCTTAACATATCCTTTTTATCATATCATGGCAAATACTAAGCATGGCAAGATGGCATAACATGGAAACAATTGCATCCAGTCAAGACAAGCAAATAAACCACATGCTACCCATCCCAATACACTTGCCTTAACCTCGGGCGACGGATTGGCGGGATGAGGAGGGCACTCCCAGGGTCACACCACCTGCACATAGATGCCACACAATCACAACGTGCCCACAAAATAGTACGTCATCACCCATCTACCCCGATTTCGCAAACTACTCCCGAAATCGAAAAACAGAGAATCTGTCCCTCCCGGACAGCAGACTTCAAACTATCATAACTTTAGTTCTAGGACTCCGAATCGATTAAACGAGTACATCCTCGCGTAGCTTAGGAAATTTCCTAACTTTTTCTAAGTATATGGAAAAGCTGATTCGGAATCCAGAGTTGTCTAATCTACAAAACTCTATGTTCTGTCCCAGCTACGTCACAGATTTGAACACGTTCGGTAAATCGAGCATAACTTTCAAACAACTGGGCAGAATTGGACATTCGTTATGTCCACTAAAAGGTATTGAAGTTACCTACAACTTCCTCAACATGCGGCCGACCAAATTCCGATTATAAGGTCGCGAAAACTCAAACCCTAGGTCGACTGCACAATCTGCCCGAAGCAGAGAATGTGAGAAACTCTAGTTTTCATCTGTACCCAATCACAGCACCACCACTTGATCTAAAAGCATCCAAATACCCTCTATCACAGCCCCTAGACCAACCCCAAGGATTCCCCAAGCCATACCTTCGCTCGACGAACGATGAACCGATGAAACTCCTCCCGGTTCACGCGATCTCCTTCCTCGCTCCAAATCCACCGGATCTCCTCGTCGCGGAGCGCTCCAATGGATGGATCAGCGGCGTGGCGAGGTGGAGAACTCCCCTAGGGCATCCAGTATGGTGGAGAGGAGAGGAGGGGTGGTGGTGCAATGAGGAGGAGGGAGGAGGACGGCGGCGCACAAGGGGGAGGGTGGCGGCTGGTTTGGGGGAAGAGGAGGAAGTGGGGGGCGGCTAGGGCAGGATTGTGGTGCAAAAAAGGGCAGGGGGAGGTGCCCAACCAGGTCTCCCACTCCCACTTGGACCCAAACACCTTCCCACCAAAGCCCACGACCCTTTCCCTTAGGCCCAAACTTCCCCGGAAAGGCCCAAATTCCCGGAATCGGCCTGGAAACGCGATCAAACGTCATACCGTATAGTTTCAACCTCCGATTTCACATTTTTATAATATCACACCATCCCGTAGTGTCACATTCTACCCTCCTTTAACAGGATTCAACCCCGAATCCTAGACACGCCACTAAGCCAAGCAAACATCACAAAATAAACGACAGCTAGCTTCACATCTCATACCTGAAGCGAAAAGCTTGGGGTACTTCTCGCGCATGCAAGACTCCAGCTCCCAAGTCGCTTCTCTCTCAATCTGATGTGACCACAGGACTTTGACAAACTTGAGCATCCTGTTCTTCATCACTCGCTCTGAAGTCTCCAGAATTTTCATAGGACGGGACTCAAAGGTGAGGTCCTGCTCAAGCACTAATGGTTCCAACGGAACCACCAACTCCGGATCATGCAAGTACTTTCTCAGCATCGAAACATGGAACACATTGTGAACTCCTTGCATTGACTCCGGTATCTCCAAGCAGTAAGCCAACTTACCGACTCGAGCTAGAATAGGAAATGACCCAACAGACCTCGGACTGAGCTTTCCTTTTGTGCCAAAACGCACCACACCCTTGGTGGGAGATACTCGCAAGAGCACCCTATCACCCACCTCAAACTCCAAATCTTGCCTCCTCACATCAGCATAGCTTTTCTGTCTACTCTGCGCTGCAAGAAGGTTCTGCCGTACCTCTGCCACTCGATCAACAGTCTGCTGAGCCCAATCCGGTCCAAGGACCGCTCTCTCTCCCACTGCATTCCAACAAAGCGGCGATCTGCACTTCCGGCCATACAACACCTCATAAGGAGCAGCCCGGATGCTGGAACGATAGCTGTTATTATAAGCAAACTCTGCCAGAGGCAAATGATCTTCCCAGCTACCTTTCCAAGCCATCACACAGGCCCTGAGCATGTCCTCCAAAGTCTGAATGGTACGCTCAGACTGCCCATCGGTCTGAGGGTGAAAAGCGGTACTAAGGCGAAGCTGTGTACCCAAAGCACTCTGCAAGCTCTCCCAAAATTTTGAGACAAATTTCGCATCCCGGTCAGAGACAATCGTCTTGGGTACACCATGCAGTCTCACAATCTCCCGCACATAGATAGGAGCCAACTCGCTCGCTGAATGGGTAGTGCGGATAGGAATGAAGTGTGCGGACTTGCTAAGACGGTCCTCCACAACCCAAACAGCATCCTTCCCTCGTGGAGTACGAGGTAGGCCAACCACAAAATCCATGGAGATGTCATCCCAAGGCCACACAGGAATCTCCAATGGCTGCAACAAGCCAGTGGGACGCTTGTGTTCAGCCTTTATCTTCTGACAAATCCCACAAGATGCCACATACTTGGCAATATCAACTCTCATCCTTTTCCACCAGAAGTTCTTTTTCAGATCCCTGTGACTTGGGATTTCTGAGATACACACAGGTGACCCTGAAACCTCAAAGCTCCCACATCATCAATGGAAAAGTCTCCAGTCTTACCATCCTCAAGGAATTTCCTCACCTGTTGGAGCAAACGATCATGCTGTTGTGCTTCCCGCACCCGCTCGGGGATGCTAACTCAAGAATCAATTGAGTTTCAGCTTGCACGGTCCCCGCAAAGCAGTAGGAGACTCCCAATCGCTCAAAATCAGCAATAAGACAATCAATGACAGGGGGCATTGTCTTGCGACTGAGAGCGTCAGCCACCACATTTGCCTTGCCCGGATGATACTGGATTGTGAGGTCATAATCCTTTATCAATTCCAGCCACCTCCTCTGCCTCAAATTCCGATCTTTCTGAGTAAAGATGTACTTGAGGCTCTTATGATCAGGGAAGATATCACAAGACTCACCATACAGAGAGTGCCTCCATATCTTCAATGCAAACACCACAGCGGCTAGCTCAAGATCATGCGTGGGATAGTTCTGCTCATGCTTTTTCAGCTGCCTCGATGCATAAGCAATCACCTTGCCATCTTGCATGAGCACACAACCAAGTCCCAAACGAGAAGCATCAAAATAAACAGTGAAACGCTTCCCAGGCTCGGGAAGGGTAAGAACAGGAGCAGTCACTAACCTCTCCTTCAAAGTGCAGAAACTATGCTCACACTCTGCAGTCCACTGAAATTTCATCCCCTTCTGAGTCAGCTGCGAAAGTGGTTTGGCAATGATAGAGAAATCCTGCACAAAACACCGATAATAGCCAGCCAACCCAAGGAAGCTACACACCTCTTTGACATTGGAAGGCCTCTTCCAATCCAAAACTGCTGAGACTTTGCTAGGATATACCGATATGCCCTCCGGATTGATGATGTGGCCAAGAAAACCCACTTCTGAAATCCAGAACTCGCACTTTTTCAGCTTAGCAAAGAACTGATTCTCTCTCAAAGTACTCAGCACAAGACTCAAATGCCGCTCATGCTCCTCTTCTGATTTAGAGTAAACCAGAATGTCATCGATGAACACTACCACAAACTCATCAAGGTACTTGTGTAGCATACTGTTCATCGCCTCCATAAAGACAGCAGGAGCATTAGTTAGTCCAAAAGACATAACATTAAATTCATAATGCCCACACATAGTGGAGAAAGCAGTATTCTCAATGTCCTGCTCCCTCATACGGATCTGATTGTACCCCAACTGAAGATCAATCTTGGAGAACACCTTTGCTCCCTTCAGTTGGTCAAATAGATCCTCAATGCGAGGCAAAGGATATTTGTTCTTGACTGTCACTTGATTAAGAGCACGATAATCAATGCACAAACGAAGAGGACGGGTGCTCCCCAAGGTGACACACTGCGCCGAATAAAACCCTTGGCGAACAAATCCTCCAACTGCTTTTTCAACTCGTCTTGAAAAGGACGAGCCAAGCGGTATGGAGAGATAGAAATAGGTCGAGTGCCAGGAACAAGATCAATACGAAACTCCACATTCCTCACAGGAGGTAAACCAGGCAACTCATCAGGGAACACATCAACAAACTCCTTCACTACAGGAATCTCCTCAATGGAAACTGAAGAAGATGGCTTTTCTGACATAGCCATGAGGAAACCCAACTGCCTCAAATGGCGACCAGAAAACAGACTAGCCAAAGCAAAGATGGAACTGGAAGGTATACCACCCTGAAAGGTCAACTCCACCCCTGACGGGGCCTGCAAGGTAACTGTCCTCCAAAAGCAACAGATCTTGGCACGGTACTGATGCAACCAGTCCATGCCCAAAATGACATCAAAAGGAGCCAACTGGATCACCATAAGATTGGCAAAGAAAACCTCATCATCAATAGCAATGTTGCAACCCGGGCAAACCAAAGAACTAGCAATCAACCCCCCAGGAGAAATGACTATCACAGACTCAGAAATCCACTGAATTCCCAACTTAGCTCTACTAGCAAACTCGGACGGCACAAAAGAATAGGATGCTCCGGAATCAAACAAAACAAAGGCATCAACTGAATCCACGAGCAGAGTACCTGAAACCACCTCTGGATGCCCGGCTGACTCGGCGGTCGGCAAGGCGTACACTCCTGGTGGTGCCGGGGCAGCGGGAGCCCCGACACAAGGCTGATGCCCCAACAAAGCCGGGGGCGGTGAGATTAACTGGGGAGGAGCCGTCGGCTGCGGGCACCAGTAAGCTGCCGGGCGCGCCCAAACAGAGGGCGACGGGGAAGCAAGGGCCGCCAGCATCTGCACCGAACCCCTGGAAGACGCCGCTGGAGTGGGAGGAGAAGGCACCGCCTCCCACTTAATGAGGCTGCCGGGATTCATCCGGCGGACTCGTCCCATATGAACAGACTTGCCACAGTGGTTGCAGTCCCTGGACCAACCACACTCCGCAGCACGGTGTCCACCACCGCACTTGAAACAGATCATGCCACCTGCTCGCACGGACGAACAACCCCGCTGGCAAGATCAGGCGGCTTCCCTTGGCCCCTGAGGAGGAACCCTGTCCCCCCTTGAACTTCTTGAAGGTGGGTCGATGAGAAGACCCACCTCTTCCATAAAAAGTCCTCTTTTGGCCCCCGCCTGGGGCCGCTGGAACCCCTGAACCACCAGGGTTTTGCTTATCCCTGTAGAGCTCCAACTCGAGCTCCATGCCCTTCGCCTGCTCCACCACAGAGGCAAAGTCGCGAGGGACAGTCGCCCCCATGACAACTCTGAACTCCTGGTTGAGGCCCCTACCCCTCGGCATGGCTGCTACAGACAGACAACCATCCAATCACATAAACATAAGCACAACATCATATAATCAAGAACAAAGATCAAACATCATCATAGACATAGTCTTCATCAAATAATCAAGCGCAATACAATGATGAACCAAAACTAAAATTTCAGCAGCATCTCCTTTGTTTTAACATGAATTGAAGCAACAACTATATCATAGCAATGTATGGCAATAAATGAGACATCTAAAACAGCAATAAATAGTGATATGACAGCAATATAAGTCCAACTTTAAGCATTTAAAGTCTCCATGAGCCAAACGAACAGTAAGGCTCTCAGAACACAAGACTAAACCATAAACCAGTTTGCATCACACTAAATTTATTATGAAAACACCAACTAAATAACTGTGGAAACAAATGTGTGACGCTACGTGTAGGAGTGTGACTAGTTCCCTTCCCCGCATGCTGGTCTCATGGTACCTAAAACAACAAGAATGCACAAGCGTGAGTTCAACACTCAGCAAGTATATTGCAATGGACCAACAAGAACAATTCAACGCTTTCATCACTACATACCATGATCAATATCACGAACAAGTCATAGTTGCATATACCATATCATACTCATGTCTCAACATCATTGTACTCATTTCATCATCATCATTTATGCAATGCAAATGCTCATATCTCCACGAAGCACATACCGGTATTGCCGAGTGCACACCCGTCGGCGTGCACCCCCTTCCCCTTCCATCCCGTAGATGGAGGGTGCCTACTCTTACTGACTCGCTCCCATGCACACACGCGGATGGGACTACGAGGTAGGTCTTTCGTGTTCACTACGTGTGAACACAGAGGCCCGTATCATCATGGGACGCCTCTTCCATTATGAATGCACATATGACACAACATGTAAATATTGACATAAACATTAAATACCACACAATCATCATCAATATAAAATCATGTTCATCATGTCATAGGCAAACATCATTCTTAGCATCATATCCTAAAGCAAGTTGTATCCAATCAAGTTTAGCAACAATCTAAACGA
This sequence comes from Rhipidocladum racemiflorum, assembly GCA_036346355.1. Lineage (NCBI taxonomy): Eukaryota > Viridiplantae > Streptophyta > Magnoliopsida > Poales > Poaceae > Rhipidocladum > Rhipidocladum racemiflorum. The sequence goes on along the minus strand of CM070572.1, from coordinate 54,303,837 downwards.
TACCCATTCCAATACACTTGCCTTAACCTCGGGCGACGGATTGGCGAGAGGATGAGGGCACTCCCGGGGTCACACCACCTGCACATACATACCACACACTCAAAACGTGCCCCCAAAACAGTATGCAAACACTCTTCTACCCCGATATCTAAAACTACTCGCAAAACCCAAAAACAGAGGTTCTGTCCCGGCGGGACAACAGACTTCCAACAAGCATAACTTGAGTTCTAAGACTTCAAATTGATTAAACGAGTACATCCTCGCGTAGCTTAGGAAATTTCCTTACTTTTTCTAAGTATATGGAAAAACTGATTCGGAATCTAAAGTGGTTTAATCTACAGAATATCGTGATCTATTCCAATCACATCACAGTTTTTAACACGATCGGTAAAACAAGCATAACTTTCAAACGGCTGGGCGGAATTGGACCTTATTTATACCCACTGAAAGGTATTGAAGTTACCTACAACTTCTTCCACAGGCGGCCGACCAAATTCCAATTCTAAATTGGCGAAATCTCAAACCCTAGGTCAACTGCACAATCTGCCCGAAACAGAGAACGTGGCAAACTCTAGATTTCATCTAATCTACCCAATTACAGCACCACCCATTGATCTAAAAGCATGATATCAACCCTTAGAACAGTACCTAGACCAACCCCAAGGATTCCCGTGGCCATACCTTCGCCCGACGAATGAAGAACCAACGGATCTCCTCCCGGTTCGCGCGATCTCCTTCCTCGCTCCGAATCCACCGGATCTCCTCGTCGTGGAGCGCTCCAATGGACGGATCTTCGGGGTGGTGAAGTGGAGAACTCCCCTAGGGGTAGCAAGGGTGGTGGAGAGGTGAGGAGAGGGGTGGTGGTGCAATGGGGAGCATGAGGGGGGCGGCGAAAACAAGGGAGAGGGGGAGGATGTGGGGTGGCTAGGGCTTCATGGGGGGCGCACAAGGGAAAAAGGGGTGGGGGCTGGCGCCACAAGGAGTCCAACCAGGATTCCCACTCCCACATGGGCCCAAACACCTCCCCACTAAAGCCCACGACCCTTTCCTTTAGGCCCAATCTTCCCTAGAAAGGCCCAAACTCCCGAAATCGACCCGGAAACGCGAATAAACCTCATACCGTATGGTTTCAACCTCTGATTTCATATTTTATAATGTTTTTGACCTCAACATTCACATTTTATAAGATTACGACACTCCGTGGTGTCACACTGATTGAGGCCCCTACGGAACCTCCTCGCCTTCTCCCTGTCTTCGGCTGCCACAGCCGGCACAAAGCGCACCACATTGTTGAATTCTGCCTCATACTCTGCCACCGACCTCTTCCCCTGGGAAAGAGTCGTCAGAGTATGCTCCATCCTCTCAAGGAAAGACTCTGGGTAGAACTTGGCTCGGAAGCGAGCCACAAAGTCCTCCCAGGTGACCGGTCCAAGAGCGGGGGCTCTAGCAGCCAGAACCCCCTCCCACCAGATATCAGCTTGGCCCCTTCAGCTAAAAGGACACAAAGCGAGCCCTCTGGACCGAGGTCAATTCTAGGACCTCAAACTGCCGCTCCATGTACCGCAGCCAATCTGCGGACTGGACCGGCGTGCCCGCTCCGTCAAAAGTGTCAAGACGGAGGGACATCCACTCCCGGAGACTCATCCTCGGCTCGCACACAGGCAGCAGCAATCGGGGCCGCCAGAGGGGAGGCACAACAGCAGGGGCTGCCCGCAACTGTTGGCGTAGCTCCTGAACCTCCCTCTACAGAGCCTGAACTAAGTCCGCAGTGGCGGCGAGTACCTCAGCCCCTGACTGTGCCGCCGGGAGCTCCTCCTACGCTAGCCCATGAGCATTGAGCGAAGCGCTACCCTCAGCTACAGATTCAGCAACTCCCTGAGAAACTCGCCCCTGGCCTCAACGGCCACGGCGACCACGACCTCTACCCCTCGGCATGACTGCTACAGTCATACAACCATCCAATCACATAATCATAAGCACAACATCATATAATCAAGAGCAAAGATCAAACATCATCATAAACATAGTCTTCAACAAATAATCAAGCGCAATGCAATGATGAACCAAAACCCCAACCTACTGTGCAACCAAGTGTGTCAAATTTTAAATTACTTATTCCACTTTGGCAAGTTTTAATGTTGCTATCCTATGACAAAATTTTAGTCAAAACCTAAGCCATGTTTCTAAGTTATTCCACATCACATTTTAGTTGTAACCTAAGGTATGACACTAAAAATACACATTCCAAGGACCTACAGCCCGCTCTGATACCAACTGTAACACCCCGGCATCTAGTATGCCCGAATGCTACCAAACATAGAATAAACATCACCTAAATACCATAAATAAAGATAAATTACAGCAAAGGCATAAATGCCAAAACCGAAATTTCGGCAGCATCTCTTTTGTTTTAACATGAATTGAAGCAATAGCAATAACATGGCAAGATATATCATAACATGAGACATCTAAAACGGCAATATAAATGGATAAAGCCTCAACGTAAACCAATAAAACCGAGTCCAACCACTCCATAATCTATATCTAAGCAAATAAGGATCACAAGCACACTAAAATTATTCCATACACCAAGTTCATGGCACTTATTATGATCATGACTCAAATTGGTAAATGTGACTGGAACTACGTGAAGATGTGTAGCTATTGCCCCTTCCCACATGCCGGTGTCACAGTACCTAAAACAACATAAAACACAAGCGTGAGTTCATCACTCAGCAAGTATATTGCAGTGGGTCAAATACAACAATTCAATATTTTCATCACTACATAACAAACTTAACATCATGATTAAGTCATACTTCATATGCAATATCATATTCATATCTCAACCTCATTGAAATCATTTCATCATCATCATCATGTATGTAATGCAATGCAATGCACATGTCTCCTCGACGCAAATACCGGTATTGCCGAGTGCACACCCGTCGGCGTGCACCCACGTCCCCCTTCCATCCCGTACATGGAGGGTGCCTACTCCTCGCTTCCACTCACCGCGTGGGTGGAATCACGAGGTAGGTCTCACATCCATGGCGCTCCGGATTAGTCATAACTTTCTCACCGACCTTACCGAAATAGTTATGACGTTCTCACCGACCGGGCCAAGTTTCATGCCATGTATGCAACATATGCCATAATCATTAACCATAAACCATTGCATAGTATCTTAACATATCCTTTTTATCATATCATGGCAAATACTAAGCATGGCAAGATAGCATAACATGGAAACAATTGCAAACAGTCAAGACAGGCAAATAAACCACATGCTACCCATCCCAATACACTTGCCTTAACCTCGGGCGACGGATTGGCGGGATGAGGAGGGCACTCCCGGGGTCACACCACCTGCACATAGATGCCACACAATCACAACGTGCCCACAAAACAGTACACCATCGCCCATCTACCCCGATTTCGCAAACTACTCCCGAAATCGAAAAATAGAGAATTTGTCCCTCCCGGACAACAGATTTCAAACTATCATAACTTTAGTTCTAGGACTCCGAATCGATTAAACGAGTACATCCCCGCATAGCTTAGGAAATTTCCTAACTTTTTCTAAGTATATGGAAAAGCTGATTCGTAATCTAGAGTTGTCTAATCTACAAAACTCTACGTTCCGTCCCAGCTACGTCACAGATTTGAACACGTTCGATAAATCGAGCATAACTTTCAGACGGCTGGGCGGAATTGGACGTTCTTTTTGTCCACTGAAAGGTATTGAAGTTACCTACAACTTCAACAACAGGTGGCCGACCAAATTCCTAATCTAAGGTCACAAAAATTCAAACCCTAGGTCGACTGCACAATCTGCCCGAAGCAGAGAACGTGAGAAACTCTAGTTTTCATCTACACACAATCACAGCACCACCACTTGATCTAAAAGCATACAAATACTCTCTATCATAGACCCTAGACAAACTCAAGGATTCCCCTAGCCATACCTTCGCCCGACGAACGATGAACCGACGAAACTCCTCCCGGTTCACGCGATCTCCTTCCTCGCTCCAAATCCACCGGATCTCCTCGTCGCGGAGCGCTCCAATGGATGGATCAGCGGGGTGGCGAGGTGGAGAACTCCCCTAGGGCAGCAAGGATGGTGGAGAGGAGAGGAGAGAGGTGGTTGTGCAATGGGGAGGAAGGAGGAGGAGGGCGGCGCACAAGGGGGAGGGTGGCGGCTGGTTTGGGGGAAGAGGAGGAAGTGGGGGGCGGCTAGGGCAGGATTGGGGCGCACAAAAGGGCAGGGGGAGGCGCCCAACCAGGTCTCCCACTCCCACTTGGACCCAAACACCTTCCCACCAAAGCCCACGACCCTTTCCCTTAGGCCCAAACTTCCCCGGAAAGGCCCAAACTCCCGGAATCGGCCCGGAAACGCGATCAAACGTCATACCGTATAGTTTCGACCTCCGATTTCACATTTTTATAATGTCACACCATCCCGAAGTGTCACAGCCTTTTTGAAGCCATGACCACTTATAAAAATAATGGAATCCGATTTGAAAGCCAAAATCCTATATTAGGTTCTTTTGATTGAAAACAAGAATTTTGAGTCAAAATATTTTTCGACATAGGATTTTCAATTTGGAAACTTGTAAAACATTTGAAATACATAGTATAATTTTTTTCAAAGCTTTTAGGAAATTTAGGCAATTTGAACATGATTTTGACTTTAGTCCAAAGGTGTGATGCCCTAGAATTTGAGAGCGATCCTAGGGTTTTCTTTCTTGGTTGTTCCGGAAAGAAAGAAGGTTTTGTCGGGGAATGAAATAATTGAAGAATATGCGGCAATTTAATATTAAAAATTGGAGTTTTGGGCTAGTTTTCGCTTGGCTGAGGCAACCTGGGCTTGGGTCGGGAATTTCTTTTTCCCCCTCTCCTCCCCATGCCTTGGTGGGCTGGCCCACCACCCCCCCTTTAAGTGGCGCCCCTCCCCTTTGGCCCACCACCTCCCCCCTTTGCCCTAGGGCGCCTCCCCTTCCTCCCCCTAGCAGCCGCCACCCTCTCCTCTTCCTCCCCTGCGTGGTGGCTCAAGATCCACCATGAACCGCGAAGGAGAAAGCGAGAAGGGATCCGTGGAGGCGTGGAGGACGAGCAGATTTCAGATTCGGGGTTCATCGCGTGCTTTCCGTGGATTCTCGAGGAAGGACTCTAGGTAAATTTCCAGAATTTTACCCCCTGTTCTACCTAAGATTAGGAGTGTTTTAGATCTGGTGGTGTTTGGTTTGGATGGAATTTGATGGGGGAGAAGGGTAGTTGTTCACGTGGTGCTGTTTCTGAGAGGGGAGATTGTGCAGCGCGGATTGTTTCGCGGTTTAAGTGGCATAGATTATTTTTACTGCAAAAACCTATAACTAGAAAGGTGTAGAAAACGTCGAGACCTAGCTTCTGTATTTTTTTCAGAATTTTTGGGCCGACGGTCTGAGAGTTATCTCTGTTGGAAGATGACGAACAGAATCTGGAAACAGATTTCGTCCACTGTGTTGGACGGTTGTTTAGGCATATTTAACAGCAGAATTGAAATTTTTGACCTTCATGAAAGTTGTAGATCTCATCAATATATAGCTACTGTAATTTTTCTGTATTTTTATGAACAGTAGAAAAAAGATACGAAATTGGGAAGAGAGGGTGCTGCTGTTCGATCCGGACAGATCGGGGTTTTTGGCGTTTAAATGGGATCGGGGAGTAGGAAGCGTGTGTTTGAATTGTGTGATGAATTGTGATGTCGCTATGTACTGAAATAATGTTTGTTCAGGTGGTGCCACTGCTGGGCGTAACTAGGTTCTTCGCCCACGTCGGTAAAGGCAAGTGGAAGCAGTTGTATTGTTAATCTATACATTGTTGTTTGATTCGCCTTCACTATAAACTCCAATTACAGCAATCATACATGGTTTAATCACTTGCTTTGAGGATTGCAATATCTTGACTGGTATTGTGATGTTGTGGTTTAGCTATGAATCAAGAGTAAGGTGAAGAATGATGTTGTTTACCGGATGAATTGTCTAAACATTTCATCTCTATGATATTTGTTTTCTATCCATGCTATATGATGATATGAAAACGTGTGGACTCAGTGGGAGAGGTTATGAATGAATTCATGCATGAAGCATTAACTGCATAATCATGCATTGGAAGTTTGTCGACGCCAATCTTGTGCGATCGCATCTGGTACAACATCGTGTGTTCCTGAGAAAGGGCACGGTGAGGAGGAACATGGCATAAGCATGTGCATCAATCATATGCATTTTTACTGAAGTGGAGTGGACTCTAGGATGTGTTATTGTATATGAGGAATGTGGAATGCTAAATATAAGGTGGATGTTATATTTGTATTAGTTGTTCCGCTTGCTGAGATTACCCAATCTCACTACTTGTCGCTTTGATGTTTTCGAGTAGCGCCGCGTGAGTCGTAAGCATGAAGGGTGGGCTAGCAACACAATAAATTTTCTGATGTCATCACGACTCACATGAACTAGTGTTTTATATAATTCTTTAGCTGGCTGAAATTTTATTACACCTAGACCCATTGTTGTCCCCTTTAAACTTGTTCTCCTTTATGGTTGTCCCTTTAGAGATGTGTTATGTTTATGGTTGATTCCTGGTTGATTTAGACTTGTTGTCTCTAGTATTGATGTCGTGATATTATTCCTATTTGAATTGCTTATCATGGACCTTGTTTTTATGAATTGCTTCCGTATTATCCTGTTTTAGGGGAAATGCTGTCGATTTGTTTTTCTTGTACAGCAGTTTAGATTTATGGGGTGTTACAAAAGGAGGTTCTTTTGAAGAACCAAATGAAATCCAATAAAGTCAAATACAATCAACACAAAGAATCAAATCCAAATCAAGAGGAGAAGATAAGAATTAGAGATTTGAAACTTTATGTATGAGTTTGAAGTACCATTTTGAACTAAGATATGGCACAAGATCTAGTCCAAATGGCAAAACTCACTAAGTAAAATATTTTGACCAATATAGGTCAAACTAAGATTTTCGGGGAATTTTAAAAGTAAATAACTTTTGTTTGGTTGGTCTTTTGAAAATCTTTTGAACACGAAAAACATTAGGAATGACCAACTCTAGGATTTTTGCATTGAAATTATTTTCAAAATCCTTTTAATTTTAATTCTATGAAAATTATAAGTTTAAATCCAAAACAAGATACTAGTAACTAGATTTTGGACTTGAAACTCATTTTCTTTTCAAAATAGAATTTTGTGAAGCCAAAACCTTTGAAGAGCGTTTCAAATACATTTGTATACATTTTGCAATTAGTTTTTCACAAGAATACTAATAGTATACAAAATTTTGACTTTTGGCTAAATGGGTTGATTTTGAAAATATATATATTAGCACTTATATACATATGGGCACACGTAGGGATGTGATACACATGGATATGAATTAGCACTCCCCCTCAATATTCCACATTAAACTTGCTCAAGATTCCAATAAGGGAATAATACTAAAAGCAAGAGCAAGTACTACTAACAAGCAATTAAATCGATTTTCATGATACTAATGTGACACTACGGAATGCCGAGACTATATAAAATGTGAAATTAGAGATTGTGGAATTACATAATGTGAATGTTGAGGTCAAAAACATTATAAAATGTGGAATTAAGGTTAAAACCCTATGGTATGAGATTTAATTGCGTTTCCGGGCCGTTTCCGGGAGTTTGGGCCTTTCCGGGGGAGTTTGGGCCTAAAAGAAAGGGTTGTGGGCTTTGGTGGGATGGAGTATGAGTCCATTTAGGACTAGGATTCCTGTATGGGCTGGTTTAAGGGGCTCCCCCTGCCCCCTTGTCGCGCCCCACCCTGCCCTTGGGCGCACCACCTTCCCCTTGTGCCCTAGCCGCCCCCACCCCTCCTCTCCCCCTTTGGCCGTGCGCCCCCTCCCCTTGCCCCCTTCGCTCCCCACCTCTCCACCACCTCTCCTCCACCCCCATGCTGCCCTAGGGTAGCCTCCCCACCCGTGCACCACGAAGATCCATCCGTTGGAGCGAGGAGCGAGGAGCGATCCGGGAGATCTATTGGGTTTTCGTGCGTCGGGCGAAGGTATGGCCATGGGACTCCTTGGGGTTGGGCTATGTACTGTTCTAAGGATCATTATGATGTTTTTATATCAATTGGTTGTGCTGGAATTGAGTAGATTGGATTAGATCTAGAAGTTGCCATGTTCTCTGTTTTGGACAGCATGAGCAGTCGACATAGGGTTCGGTTTTTCGCCAATTTAGAGTCCAAATTTGGACGTCGCCTATTGAAGAAGTTGTAGGTACTTTCAGTATCTTTCCGTGGGTATAAAGAACGTCCAATTCCGATCAGCCGCTTGAAAGTTATGGCTGTTTTACCGAGCGTGTTAAAATCTGTGACGTGATTGGAATAGATCACGGTATTCTGTAGATTAAACAACTTTAGATTCCGAATCAGCTTTTCCATATACTTAGAAAAAGTTGGGAAATTTCCTAAGCTACGTGAGGATGTACTCGTTTAATTGATTCGGAGTCTTAGAACCCGAGTTATGCCTTTTGGAAGGCTGCTGTCCCGACGGGACAGAACCTCTGTTTTTGGGTTTTGCGAGTAGTTGGTGATGTCAGGGTAGAAGAGGGTTTGCATACTGTTTTGTGGACATGATTGTGAGTGTGTGGTCCCTATGTGCAGTTGGTGCGATCCCGGGAGTGCCTTCTACTTCTCGCCAATCCGTCGCCCGTGGTGGAGGCAAGTGTATTGGAATGGGTAGCGGGTTGTAGTTTGTTTGATTGATTGAGATTGAAATTTGAATATATGATATGTTCACATGCCATGATTTAATGTTTGCCATTGATATGATGAATATATTTATTATGTGATGATGCCATGTGTTAATGTACAAGTTATTCATGATGTTGGCATATTTGCATACATGGCAAGATACATGGCTCGGGCGGTGAGAAAGTCATAACTAGTCCGGGGAAGGTCGGTGAGAAAGTTATGACTATTCCGGAGAGCCAATGAGTAAGTCCTACATCGTGATTCCATCCACCGCGGTGTGGGGAAGCGAGGAGTAGGCACCCTCCATCTTCGGGATGGAAGGGGGGAGAGGGTGCACACCGACGGGTGTGTACTCAACCATACCGGTATGAGTTTCCAAGGAGATATGAGCATCGCATCACATTGCATACATAATGATGATGATAATGATTTGTGAACATGAATGAGATGATATACATGATGTGAGTTGTTGTAGCCATGTAATTGTTTTGTTTGTACCATTGCAATATACTTGCTGAGTGATGAACTCACGCTTGTGTTTATGTTGTTTTTTTAGGTACCATGACACCGGCATGTGGGAAAGGGCATTAGCTACACATCTTCATGTAGTTCCAGTCACATTTACCAACCTTGAGTCATGATCATAATAATAGTGCCCTGAACTAGGTGTATGAATTAATTTTAATGTGCTGTTGATCCTCTTTGCTTAGCTATAGATGTTTGTGTGGTTGGTTTTGGTTTAATTATTTATGATGATGTTTTGTCCATTATATATTGCTGCTTTAGATGTCTTATGTTATGAAATATTTTGCTATGATATTGCTATTGTTCAAATCATGATAAAACAAAGGAGATGCTGCCGAAATTTCAGTGTTTAGCATTTGTGCCTTTGCTGAAATTTGTCTTCATGTATGGTATTTAGTTGATGTTTAGTCTATGTTTGGTAGCATTCGGGCATACTAGATGCCGGGGTGTTACAGTTAGTATCAGAGCGGGCTGTAGGTCCTTAGAATATGTATTTTTAGTGTCATACCTTAGGTTACAACTAAAATGTGATGTGGAATAACTTAGAAACATGGCTTAGGTTTTTACTAAAATTTTATCATAGGATAGCAACATTAAAACTTGCAAAAGTGGTATAACTAATCTAAAATTTGCCACACATGGATGCACAGTAGGGAAAGGGTATGGGTATCGTTTCCTTACGCTTAAATGTTGTATTTAAGCTTTTATGTTGAATCCTTCATTTGACAATGCATGTTGCTATGTCAATGAGGTAAATGATTGAATTGCTCTTGTTGTTGTGATAGAGTGGGGTTGTGTTGCCGAAGGGTTTCAGTCACCTCTTTTTGTTCATAGTAAGGGTGATATTTGAGGTTTGACGGTGTGGCCGGTTAGCGCCATCACCGAAGAACTATTAACCCCTGTAGGACAAGAGTACTTACCCTTTCTATCGTAGATCGAGTAGTTGACTGGAGTCAAATAGAAGAGTTTGGTGGTGGATTCCTTCGGGTATTCTTTATCGTTCTGTGGTCGGTCTTGGTTGGTTTTCTTGGTTTTAGTTGATGGAAACCAAAAGAAAAGTGTTTGGTATTAGATTTTCGCAGATCGTTCCGTATGCGGTGTGTGGTTTTGTCTTCCTTGGTTGAAGACGAAGAAGAAGAGTCTAGTGTTGCGCTTCTTTTGGGCGCCTTTCTAGTTTTGATGCCTAGTTTTGTTGATTGCTTTATGGGGAAGAAGCATTCAATTTATTCCTGTGTTTATCTTTCTCCGAGGTTAAAGGAGTTATTGCGGAGTTGTGCCGGACCTGGCTGTCAGGGCTGAAGTTCTGTGGCTTTGTAGGAGTAAGTGGTGTTTGATTTCGTTATTTTGCTGGTTTAAAAAATCATCTTTGAAGAACCCTTCTTGTTTCGTGAAAGTTTGGGGTTTGGTGTTAAGGTTTTATTTGCAAAGGTTTATTTGATCGCTTGGTTCCCTCCTGTGGGAATCTTTGAGATTGAAAAGTGTTTTGGAAAATTCCTTTTGCATGACCAAGTTTGGGTTTGTCTCATTGCAATTTTGAGAGTCAAGTTTCCTTATGAATTTGGGATGAGTTTTAAAACTAAAATGCTGCAAACAAAGTAAGTAATCTTTTGACTGAAATCGTTTGTCCCTAGTAAGAATTGTTGTTTATCATGTTATGTAGCATGTACCAATGTGGTTTATGGAATGACGTATGGTTAAGTTAATTTGTGAGTTTAAACAATTCAATGCGGTTGTTATCTTTAGCTTGAAAATAAATAGGCTACTAGTGTTGTAGAGTACTCTGTAGCGAGAATAATTAAATGGGTTAATATACCTGCTTAGAATCTGTTGCTTTGTTATAAAAAAAATGCTTATGACCCCCGATTATGTTTAAAGTTTTAAAACCCTGATGCATAGTTGAAACATTAAGATGATGTAGACTGCTGTTATTGTTAAAGAAACTTTGCTGGTTGTTTAAAGATGCTCTAATCTAATGGATTAATAGAGAAATTTAATCGTGTTGCCTAGTGACTTTAATTTGGAAGTTGATTAGAGTTGCTATTTACGTTGTTGCAAACTACTAGTATATTTGAAAGTATGCAGTTGTGTCTCTACAATGCTAGTATTGATATCATTTGAGAAGACATAAGACTTATTGTTAATGATGTTGTTAAGGGCAGTGTTAATGCTAGTATTCAATTTATTTTAAATAGTGGGAGTATGTTGTGTGGTGGTAATTTGTTATCACCTATGTATAGGGTAGCTAAAAGTAATGTTATTGGTTGATGATTATGCCCATTTATTGATAGTGATGATTTAGTAGTGGTGCTAATTGGGTAGATTACTTGTTGGAAACCATGGTTAAAATAGAGGAAATTGTAACACGTGGTGATGGAGTGAACCATGGATAATTAACCTGAGGTAGAATTTTATCCTTAACGAATGTATGTCTTAGAATCATAGTTATGAATTTTATCGTGTAGAGATAATACTTATTTGTTGAAGTCATTTTATTGATTGAACAAGTTTTAATCGTCAAGATGTTGATGTATGGATGGTATAAAATTGACACGTTGATCATGCTTAAGAATCTGTTGAAGTGCTATGTTTCAAATTTAGAATAAGAAGTATTATGATTCGGTGATCCGTGGGGATCATGTCAATATAGTCTTGGTTGGGTGCTTTTTTTATAAGCATCATAAACCCTAATTAAAAGTGTTGGGAATGGTAACTAGAGGAAGAATTTGTTGTGAAGCTTCTGGTCGAATTGTGTTGGGGCTCCTCAGGGAGTAAATAGTGATTATTGAAGTCTTTAATGGAAAGCGTAGTGGAGTACTAGAGATGGTTCTTTTTATGCGGAGGTTGTGTTTAAAAGCTTTTGGACTGGTTTGGTTGTTTGCCATTTTGGTTGAAGGGTTTTCGGTCAAGGTGTTCCATATGCTGTGTTTCAGAGTTTCCCTAAAACTCGTAGAAATTGGTGCAAATATTTGGTTTTGGCTAATTTGTTTAGTTGGTGCTTTGAGTATGGATTTACACCCCAAAAGTTTTTTTGAGTGGATCGCGCCCTTTCGCGTTCGCCCTGAATTATCTTTGGAATAAATTTTAAAGGAATCAAACGGACATAGAGGGTTATGATGGAAAACTCACGAGGTTTAATTTGTAATCTTTTGTTTACTAGAGTTGGAGTTATTTGGAAAAAATCTGTGTAGAGTTTGCAAGTGCTTCAAAAGGTGGGTTTGTGGATGTTTCATCGGCGTTGCTGTTAGTGAAGTGTTCTCTTTGGAAAATGAGTTTCTCTTTCTCTTCGAGAAAGTTTATGGCGGTTGTTAGTGCAGATATTTGACTTTGGAGTCGATGTTCTTTTCCAAAATGTTGATTTTGGTTAAAATGCGATTGTCGACGATTGGAGAACAGGCTCCCATCGAGCTTACTTGTTGAATGGGGGATCAACAGAGCCCCGTCGTACGGACCGAGGAGGTCGTTCGAGCGATGCCAGGTCGGGAGAAAGGGGGACACGGTATTTTATCCTGGTTCGGGCCTCTCTCTGCCGAGATAACAGCCCTACTCCAGTGTATTGTGATCTATTTCTTTCCCCCCCCCCCGTTACAGATCTTCAGGGGGGTTTAAATACTACGACTATAGGTACAAAGAAGGCAACTACCTCCTGGGATCACGCTATGTAGCCATATTTGTGATCCGGCGTCCTTGATTCGTGCGCTGTTTGAATTTCAGGTAGGATTTCCCTTGATCTTCAGCTGATTGGTTGTCTCCTTCCCTCTTCGTAGTGCTTGCCGGGTCCACCGACCAAACACCTGAGTAGGTCAAGGTCTCCACGAGCATGCTTGCTCGTGGGGGTGTTTGGTATTGCCACGAGTAAAGGCGTGGACGCGTATGCTCGGAGGAAGAGGAGGGATGCTCGTTTCATTCTCCCGAGCATCTTCTTTCAGTACTGCCTGGTCGGTGGTGCTCAACTTGCAACGGGGGCACCGTGGTATTTTGCCAGATAGCCAATCCCCGACAGCTAGCCCCCGAGGTTCAAGCGGGGAACCCTCGGGCTTCCCCTTGAGCCTAAGAAGACTTAAAAAGGGGGGATTGAATTTCTTTTGGTCGTGGCTTACGACCATTTTACGTCGGGAGACGACCTTTTTTACCTGCCGCGTGCTCGCCCCGCGTGGGCGCGTCGTTTGGTTGTTCTGCGGTTCCTTCTCCGAGAAGCCTCCTTGTAACGGTACGGCAGTTTCTCGGAAAGTGCGTTTTCACCGGGCAGGTGTCGCTATGTGATAGGCGGCGATTTTCAACCTGTCCCTTCGCTGTCTTTTTAACCCTTTCTACCGGGAGAGGTCTGAGTTACACCGTGTTTCTTTGCTTGTCTTCGGCCAAAAACCTTCTAGGAGCCCTAGCGCCTAAGAACTTTTTTCGCTCTCCTTCCTCCTTTGGCCATGGCGCGTTTCAAAGTTAGCCAGATGACCCAAAGGAGGCTCCAGGTGCTCACGGACGAGGGGTACGTCAACCCAAGCTCGGGCCGAGTGCCTGGGAACGACGCGGCACCGGCGCCGCGGGAGGCGGAGATCGTCTCCTGCGAGCTGTATGCCGTCAACGGACTCCGACTGCCCGAGAGCGACTTCCTTGCCTCCGTGCTCGCCTTTTGTGGGTGCGAGATCTCTCATCTCCACCCCAACTCCATTCTCGCCCTTGCGGTTTTCTCCCACCTCTGCGACGCGTTCGTGGGTGTGATGCCCACCGCCAGCCTTTTCTTCCATTTCTATTCTCCCTTTCGTACTGGCCGGGACGGTCCCACCGGCTGCGTCTATCTTCGTCTTCGGCCCAACCGACCATACGAGTACCCTCTTGTTGCTTTGAAGGACTCGGTGTCGGGTTGGGCCGACCTCTGGTTCTACCAGAAGAAGGCGGAGGGGTCCCAGTTGGTCTATCTTTGGGGAGGGCGCTCCGCCATCGAGAGGCAGCACGCCCGCCGTGCAACTGAGGAAGAGCGGGTGCTCGGGGCGATCGGCGAGCTTGCCCGAGATGGGACTCCTTTGGTCGGGACATCGCCCGGGATTTTACCTTCAACCGGGTGTCCCCCCTGAGGCGCCGCGAGCACCCCTTCTTCGAGGTGACCGGGTGGCATGACCTCACCCGTGAGGATAACTCAGGTATGTTTTTGAACCTCTTTCCCGACCACTGTTGCTTCCTGGTGATTGGCGCTACTTTTTCTTTTAACCCTTGGTCGTGCCGCAGCTCCGAGGACGGACTAGGTTGATGGGAGGGTCGCTGAGATGTTCGGCGCCCCGAAGGAGAAGGAGCCGACGCCCAATCGTCAGATCCCCAAGAATATTTTTGACCGCGGCGACGCGGTAAGTACGTCTTTTTGCTTCCGCCCGAGGGCATGTTTTCCGAGCTTATTTCTCCCTATTTCTGTTTGCAGGAGAAGGTCGCCCTCGATCTTGCCGTGTCGAGCGCCGCGGCGCTGCCGCAAGCCAGCACCCCAGCCAGGGGTTCCCGCAAGAGGTCGGCGGGTCGAGGCCGCCAAGCATCCGCTTCGCCTCCCCGTGCCAAGCGGTCGAAGCGCCGAGCTTCGACCAGGATTCCCACGCAACACCTTGAGTATGCCAACCGCCGGGAGGTAAGCGAGCTTCGAATCTGGTTTGATGACTTCAAACAGAAGAGGCCGGAGCTGATGGGCCGACTGGAACATGTAGGATCGAAGTATACGAATATAGCAATCAGAGGGGGGGTGAATGATTGTGCGGAAGCTAAAACCAAATTCTTGACCTATTAAAAGTTCACCCCAAAACAGAACCAAATAATTGCCTCGTTTTCGACAAAAACAGAATGACAGAGGTTTGGTAAAACGAGAATTTCCGGAGATCCAACCGTCGAAACGATCTGAAATTTGGACACAAGAAACTAGATTCCAATACGAATCGAAACCAAAAAGAATCAGCTCGATCGGACTTACGGATCAAAAGTTATAAGCTTCGCAAGCTTGCTGATCCAGAACTTGACGAGAATCAATCTAATCAAAACTTCAAGATTAAACAAGAACGACAAAAGATTGATCAACTAGACTTTGAGAAACACTAGATCAATACCCTAGAGAGGTTTTTGATGGATCAAATCAAGATAAAACTTAAAGAACAAAAACCAATCTAGAACTAGAACAAGCATGCAAACAAGAACCAAAAGCAGAAAACAACGTAGCGACGTGGTTCTTGTAGCATAAAAATCTTGGAAGAATTGATCTTTATTTCTTGTCTAAAATACTCTCATCAAAAGAGTACAAACCCTAAAACCAAGCTTAAAGCTTGATGCGCTCAGCTCTCCTTGGTGCCTTTCAACAGACCCCCCACCTATTTAAAGCACCAACCCACAAGGAGTTCTGAATACGATTCCTATTCCCTAGAAGGAATCCGTATCCAACTCAACTCTACTTGGCCCAACCAGGCCGAGTACAACTCTTGCACGCGTATGGCAACCCTACCATACTCACGTGACTAACACTTTGCACGCGTATGGCCACCTGCCATACTCACGTGACTAACACTTTGCACGCGAATGACCTCCTGCCATTCTCACGTGACTAACCATTCTTCATGTGCACCATTCTCTTAGCCCGAACGTCCCGCATGACATCCTTGACCACCAAGACCTCAGTTCCTCCCTGAACCTAGTCCTGAACCTCAGCTCCTCCATGAACCTAGTTCCGGTCCCGTCATCGACCACGTTCGTCTTCGAGCAATACCTGCACATGAACAAACCACAAAACAATTCCGAGCACAAGTCCACGACTTGACTCACATCAATCCATGCAAATACTCACACGAGCATTGCATAAAGTCCACTTCAAAAGAAGCATAATGAAATTCTCACAAATTTCATAATCCCAAAAATGAATCAAACACAATTCCAATTTTGCTCAAAACCGTAATCGAGCAAAAACGCATTCACGACGGACAAGGAAATATGGTCCGGCGTACACATGAAAAAGTCACTCAAGAAGCCATTCACGACGGACCAACAAAATCGGTCCGGTGTACAAGTGAAAGTATCGGTTTCAAGAAGAAATCATTCCGGCGAAAACACGTTCACGACAGACTAAAAGAAATCAGTCCGTCGTACATGCGAAATCAATCCTCAAAAAGCCGTTCACGACTGACCAAAGAAATTGGTCCGACGTACATGCAAAACTTACTGGTTTGAGAGTTTGGTCCGGCACAAAAGATGACTTCACTGTTTGCTGTCAAATTGTCAGACACAAGCACAAACACATTTTGCAAATTCAATTCTAAGCCAATTTTTCAGCACATGATTTCACAGAACAGCTCGCCGAGCAGGCAAAGAAGGCCGAGGAGGAGGCCAGGTCCCCCCCGAGCAAGGAGCAACTGGAGAGAAAAATCAAGGCTCTCCAGGACCAGCTCGCTCAGGTGGTCGAGGACCCTGAGGAGGAGGAAGAATATGCTCTTGTCAGGAGGAGCAGGAGGTCGACTTCCCGACCAACCTCTGCATTGGAAGAGGTCGACATGGACGATGTCGACCCGGCGATGGCGCAAGCCAGCGGTGCCGCGGAAGATCGCGCCGTGGCCGTCGCCGAGGCCTATGAGGCCGCCTCGGGTAGGACGCCCGTGTCCCGCAGTGAGGAGGCCGAGGAGGATGACGCTGCTCGCCGGGCAGAAGGTAAGCTCCGCTTCGTCCTCTTGTTTGGTTCCTTCATTCTTGTCTTGCGATTTTTTTTGGGCTAACCCTACTCCGTTTGGCGTGGGCGTGATAGCTCGGATGTTGCTCTTGGACTTTCATCAGATGGCTGAGGAGATTATCAACTCTACAGTTGACGCCGAGCTCGACCGCGTCTTCGACCAAGTAATGGCCGAGACGGAGGAGGAGTCGGTGCCGGCTGTGGCCTCAACGGAGTCCGAACTTCCCTTGGCGGATGCCGAGCTTCCTCCGGTGGAAGGGGATCCTACTCCAGCCGCGGAGGAGCAAGAGCCGTAGGGGGCCGAGGACCAGGAAGTCTTGGCCCTGGTCCCCTGCGAAGGGGCAGGCGCAAGAGAGGCCCAGGCGACGGGCTCTGATGGTCAAGGGTTGGTGGCTCCCGACCCACGGCCCTTGGCCGCGAGCCAAGAAGAGGAACCGGTCGCTACCGGCCAGCTGCCTCCAGCTGCGGACCAAGGGGGAGAAGCGGTCGTGATCGACCAGCCACCTCCAGCCGCGGACCAAGGGGAAGAAGTGGTCGTGATCGACCAGCTGCCTCCAGCCGCGGAACACGGAGAGGATGTGGTCGTGATCGACCAGCTGCCTCCAGCCGCGGATCGCGGAGAGGAGGTGGTCGTTGACGACCAGCTGCCTCCAGCCGTGGACCACGGGCCGGAGGTGGTCGTCCTCGACCAATCGTCTCCGGTCGTGGAGCACCAATCGCCTCCGGCCGCGGAGGTGCAAGGGGCGGAAGCGCTTGCAGACGGCGTCCAGCCCCCGAGCGCAGCGGCCGGGCAGGAGGAAGGCGGCCATGAGCCGCCTGTTGACGCAGAAGACCAACCTCAGGGCGACCTGGGGTTGGTCGAGGGAGGAAACGCCGTTGCCCTCCTGGGAGCACCGGGTGCCCAGGAGGGGCAAGATCCTGACGGGCCAGCTCGGGATCAGGATGGCCCTGCGTGGGTCAACCCCTTTTTCCAAGCTGGCACTACCGGCGCCGCGTTCGGGACAATACAGTCGTAGGGCTCTTCTGGTAAGTCCTTTGCTTCTATCTTTTTCCATGAGGCGAGAAATCTTCTGGAGGTTCTTCTTGACTTTCCTTCCTTTTTTGCTCGAAGTTTGCTGCGAAGGCCATGGAGGACATCGACGCCTCCGCAGTTCCAGCAGAAGAGTTCCGGGCGTACCATCGCGAGCAAGACGCCAAGATTGCAGATCTTGAGCGTCGGGTCTCCGAGGTGCGCGAGGCCGACCTGAAGGAGCTGGAGTCGGCGAAGAGCCTCATCGTCGGGCTTCGGGACCAGCTCTTTGAGAGCGAGACGGCGAAGAGCACTTCGGAACAAAAGTGTGCCGACCTCGAAGAGGAGCTGGTGAAGCTGCGGCAGGAGGTCCCTGACCTGCGCGCCGACCTTCAGCGAGCTCGGGAGCGTGAAGAGGCCCAGCTCAAGGAGGCGCAACGCCTTCGGGACAATGGTGAAGGTCGTCTTTGCTCGGCGGAAAGTTTTGGACCTGGAGGCAGAGGTCGACTCCCTTAAGGAGGACCTTGCTGCCCTTCAGGCCGAGCGTAGGACTTAGCTCTTCTTCTTTTTATTTTTAGCTCGTGTAAATCCTGTAGAAAAGAAAACAATCTTTTGGGTTAAATGAGCAAAGTCGCAGATGTTTGGGTCCTTGCCTGTTTTTCTCGAGTCCGCCTTCAACATATGCTTACATGATCCTGGTTCTGCAGAAAAAAAACCAAGTCCCTGCATAAGAGCATATAGCATAGATACGAGCAAAGAATCCTTGGAAGAAAGGACGGATCGTTCCTATCATACGGAGCCCCTACCATGGACAAAGGTCGTGCCCTTACTATTGTGAGCACGAGTTTGTTCATGGGAAAGATAAGGGATGCTTTGGTCGTAACGATTTTTGAACGATTTAAACAGGTCGGTTGCGTCGAGAGAGGTATGAGCACGAGCATCGTTGCGTGCGCAGAGTAGACGAGCTTTAAACCAACAATACGTAGAGCCGCCATACCCGAGTGGTCACTGAACCGGGCTTAGAGTGGATGCTCGCGCTCGACCACGCATACAGTGAAGAGCTACTGTGGAAAGTGAACGATTAGGCGAGCATCCGGCTGGGGGCCAAGGGAAATGGTGCGCACATACTTGTCGGATAAGCTCGTCCGCAGTGCTGGTAGACGACGATGCTCGTTCGACAAAGCGAGGACAAAACATGAGAAGGAAAGGAAATGTTTTATAGGGAAAAAACGCAAGGGGTGCGAGATAGGGTGCAGCGTCTAAGCGTAGAATTTACGCAGTTGATCAATGTTCCAGTCTTTGGCGAGCTCCCGACCGTCCTCCATCGCGAGGCGAACAGCCCCGGGCGTCTTGTGGATCTGACCGTGTAGGGTCCCTCCCATCTCGGGTCGGCTTATTGGCTTTCGGCAGGTCTTGAAGTCTTCGTAAGACCATGTCACCAACTTGCAGGACCTTGGTCGACCGACTTGGCCGCGTGCCTCACGGAGAGCTTGTAGGTAAACCGCGAGGCCGGGCAACGCCCGGTTCACGTGTTAGCCGACGAGGTTCAGGTCGAGGAGGCGTTCAACCTCCTGGTCGACAGAATCGACCAGCTGCACCCTTGGGGAACCTAGCACAATTTCGGCGGGCAAAATGGCCTCCGTCGTGAAACGAGCTGGAAAAGGCGTTTACTGTGGCGACTTCGTCGTGGTGCGAGACGGACCAAAGAACGGCGGGAAGCTCATCCACCCACTGCTGCCTGCGTTGGCTGAGGCTTTTGAAGACCCTCTTTTTTATGCCCTGAACTAACTGCCCATTTGCTCGTTCGGCTGCTCCGTTGCTCTGTGGATGTGCCACAGAGGCGAAACAGACCTTGGTCCCGACCTCCTCGCAGTAACTTTGGAACAGTTCACCGTGAATCGGGTCCCATTGTCTGTGATGAAACGGTTGGGTATCCCGAACCGAGTTATCACATTGTCGCAGAGGAATCTCTTGGCCGCTGGGCCGAGATGGTTGAGACGGGCTCGGCCTCTATCCACTTAGTGAAAGTGTCGATGGCCACGAGCAAATACTTGCAGCCTTCGACCCGGGAAAAGGTCCAAGGGCGTCGAGCCCCTGTGTCGAGAATGGCCACGCAGCGGTATGGTTTGCGGGCGTATCTTTGGTTGATGGGCTTTGCGAGCATGGAACCGGCATGCTCGGCAGGTCGTTACTATTGTCCGTGCATCCGTCAAGGCCGTAGGCGATGGTAACAATCGGAAGGCCTTGCTCACAAGCGTTACGAAGACGCAGTGAGCTCCGCACATTCCTTCATGGATATCACGAAGAAGGTATTGGCCTTCCTCTTGAGAGACGATCTGGAAAGGATTCCTAATGCGCCTTTTTCGGTATAGGTCGCCTTCGATCGCTTTATCTTGAGAAGATCGCCTTGTTAGCCGGGAGCGCTCGGCTTCTTCCTCGAGCAATGTCCCATGCGCAAGGTATTGGATAAATGGCGTCATCCAACTTGCACTTTGCTCGAGGAAGGAGACCCTACCGTCGGACTCTGGTGCCTCCTTCGTGAGGGAATGGAGGGCTTATATAGGTGCTCGACAAGCACCCCCGCCGGAGCGGTGGTTTGAGAGGAACCGACTTTAGACATTTGGTCGGCCAGGGAATTATCCTTCCTGGGGATGTAGATTACTTCGAAATTCTTGAAGTATTTCTCCATCTTCCTTACTTCGGCCAGGTACAGTGTCGGGACCCCGAATTTGCAAATCCGGACCCTCTGTGTATTCAGCACTAGTCCAGGAACGCGCTAGTGCACACAGTCTTAACATCGGTAAATATCACAATCATACCACTCGATACTAATAAAGTACTTTATTTAAATAGTCAAACTGGTTACTCGACCTTATGGTCAAGTTACAAATGTATGCCTCGCAGGGCGAAACTTATTAAGAGAGAAATAGTAGCAGCGAAAAATCAAATAAATTCGTGGCGCCATCCAGTATACTACAGACAACTGACTGGGCTCGCTCCCTAAGTAGACGGATCCTCTTGGAGCTCCTCCTCCAAAGCTGGTGTAGTCTCCTCTTCAACTGGTGTTGTATTGTGGCAAGGGTGAGTACTTGGTACTCAGCAAGTCATGCATGTAATGCAAAGCTAATAAACTATATGCATGGCTTGGTACAAAGGAATAGCTCAAGGTATATTTGCAGTAAACAGCATTTGACAAGTAGCATAAGTAGATTCGAAAGCAGTAGAAACAAGTATAGCATAGATAACTTTTCAAGGAGTTTAATAAACATCTTTCCCATCCTAATTCACATTTCTATCAACATTATTGTTAATCCAACCCAACCTTTCAAATCCAAGTTATTTTTGAGAAAATCTAACCCTTGACTGTAATTCCCGAGCGATGTCCAATAACGCGGACACGACTATTCGAATAGATTCTACACTCTGCAGAGGTTATGCACTTTACCCACAAGATACAGTCAAACACCACAAAGGCGAGTTCCCGTAACAAAGTCTTTCGGAAACTTCTAACAATACAAGTGAGCCTCCCCGGTTATTGCACACTAACCCTTCCCTTAGCTAAGGCGAAGTTTAGGCCAATCAACCGTTAGATGGGTACCTGGCCTCAGCCCCGGTACGCTCCCCCGTACAACTTACACAAAGGGTGTAGTTGACCTCCTGAGGTCCCACAGTAATGCTATTAGCAACTTAATCAACTAGGTCCGTCCCATTACAGACATGTGGTTGCACGTTAGACCCAGTTCAAAGGCTTGCAAGGTGAAGTCCTTAGGGTGACCAGGGCAAGACTACCCGAAGAACCAAATCAACATCCCCAATACCACAACTGGCCCACCTGATTATTCTTGCCACATGCCCCGGTCGAAAAACTATTTATCAAACCCCAGTTGATTACCATGCACCACGTGCCATCAACATCACATGATACCTTTCCAAAACAGGTTCAATATATCATTAAGTCAATATTAACATTTGATTGTCCAAAATCATGTCATGAGCACGTAGCAGGTCTAAGCAGTATACTACAACGGTCTAAAACACATGTTGGCGATTTAATAATGTCCAACTAGTAATCCACAACTAGGGTGACAAGGGTCATGGCACATATTTAAATAATCAAGGTGTCATACAGCAAATTGGTATTTATCTAATCCCCCATATTTAAATAAAGTATTTTCTAATTGAACTAGCATGCAATAGGTTAAATCAAAATAAGTTTCAAAATAGGATCAACATGGTCAAAGCACAACTTGCCTTCAAAAAGTACTTGTTCTTGGTCTTGAGTTGGATCCTGAGTCAATACTTCTCCTTCGAATCCTTCCGGCACTTCAACGTCTACTCGTAAAGCGTGCAAATAGCAAATACACGAATAAACAATAGGCAAAAAGTATCCAAACACCCAAATAAAATCCATAAACAGAGAGAACATAATTTTATGAATTTTTAGAAACTGGAATCGTCAAATTTGAAGTTAAAATGCAAAAGTTATGATTATTTAAAGTTTAAATAATCAATTAAATAATTTTACAGAGAAAAACTTTAGTCCAAAAATTAAATAAAATTCATATTTAGGTAGGTCTAAATTTTATACAAATTTAGAAATTTGAATCACTCAAATCGGAGTTGAAACGCAAAAGTTATAAGCGTTTGAAGTTTGAAACAAAATCTGAAATCATTATTTCGAATTAATAAATCATTTTCTTTCGAAATTAATTATTGGCGCCACCGACACGTGGCAACCGCTGATTGGTTGGCTGACGTCAGCCGATCCATGGACTTGGTCCACGCTCAGCTCGGGTCTACCGTGGACTCGGTCCACGGCTCCTTGTGTCACTGACATGTGGGCCCCACATGTCAGTGTCACGCACACAATTAACCCGTGCGGTCCAACTCGCTGACATGCGGGCCCCACCGTGGCGTCGGCCGGTGGCGTCAGGGTGCGGTTCGGTTGTCCCGCTGACACGCGGGCCCCGCGTGTCAGAGACACGCGCTCACGCGCGCGTGGCGTGGCTTGGGTACACGTGGCACAATCTCGGCCGTTGATTTGAAAATCAACGGCCCAGATTGGATCTATGCTTCACACGTTTGGGGTGAACGCGGTCAATCTGAGCCGTTGGATCTTGATCCAACGGTTGGAAACGATCCTAACCCGTAACGTTATCCACAGTACGGGCGACGTGGCCGATCGTGGGCCGTTGGATCTTGATCCAATGGTCCAGATCTAATCTGGATTCTAGGGTTTGGGGGAGAACGTGGGCTCACCGCTGCCGTTCGATCGGGATCGAGGCGGTCCGTAAGCTTCGCGGTTGATGGCGGCGCGGGCGGCTTAGGCTGGAGACAAGGTCGGCGACCTTCCGCGGCGTTCAGGGCCTTCGGCGAGATGAAATGCACGCGCCCGAGTTCGCCTCGTCGCGGGGTTGCGGATCGACCATGGAGGCGGCGGGCGCTTGGTAGTTTCGCGGCGAAGAAACGAAGAACACACGGCGGTATTCTTAACTACGGCGAGGAATTGCGGCGCTATGGTTTCCCTGCAGCGTGGGTTAGAGGCAGCGGCGCGGCGTCAAGCAGCGGTCCTCGGGAGGGGTCCACGGCTTTTATAAGCGCGGAATCCGAGTCCGACGCGGCGGCGGAGGGCACGCGGCGGCGAGGTCTCCGGATCGGGGCGATGACCGGACCGTCCATGTGGCGTGATCAACGGCCACGATGGCTTGGCGCGAGCAGGTCCGACCGGATCCGGTCGGATCGGGCTTCGCGTGGCGTGGCGGCGTCACGGCCGTTGGATCTCGATCCAACGGTCACGTGGCTAGGGTTGGTAAGTGGGTTCGGCTCAACCACATGGCTCGGGTCGGACTCGAGTCGGACTCGGACTCGGGTCCGGTCGGATGAACAGTACAAACCCCTCGCATTTTCCAGCGATTTAATAATTAAAATAATTCCCAGAAATTCAATTAATTCATTAAAAATATCAAAAGACTCAAAAATTCGAAAAATTCGAAAATATTTTAGGGTATTTGGGACTCAAATAAAATATTTCCAACAAAACTTTATTTGCAAAATTAAATTCTTTAGTTATTTTAAAATGGAATAAATTCAAATAAATTCCAAATAAATCCAAATAAATCCCAGAAAATTCCAAAAATTCACCAAAGTGCCAAATCACACATAGATTTAAGAAAACAAAATTTTGGGGTGTTACAAACCTCCCCCCCTTAATAGAATCTCGTCCCCGAGATTCAGGGCTAACTAAGGAATAGGTTCGGAAACTCTTTCTTCAAATCCTCTTCGCGCTCCCAAGTCGCTTCGCTTTCTTCATGATTGCTCCACTGAACTCTACAGAAACGGGTTGACTTATTTACAGTGCAATCGATCCATAGTGTCCAAAATCTTCACGGGATGCTCCTTGTAAGTCAAATCCTCTTGCAACTCAATTGACTCTAGCGGCGTCTGTTCCTCAGGTACTCGGAGACACTTCTTCAACTGGGACACATGAAATACGTCATGTACTCCTGCTAACGATTGTGGCAACTCCAGCTGATAAGCAACTTCGCCTCTGCGGCTCAAAATCTTAAATGGTCCAACATAACGGGGTGCGAGTTTCCCTTTGGCATGGAACCTCTTCACTCCCCTGAGAGGCGTAACTCTGAGGTATACAAAGTCTTTTGGTTCAAAACTCAAATCCCGGCAACGATTGTCAGCATAACTCTTCTGTCGTGATTGGGCGATCTTCAACCTTTCCCTAATCATGGCAATCTGCTCTTGACCTCTTGAAGAATATCAGGCCGAAGACACGGCGCTCGCGGTCTCATTCCAATTCAATGGCGTCGGCGAGTCGACCATCTGATTGCCTCAAAGGTGACATCGTAAACTAGCTTGGTAACTATTATTGTAATCGAACTCGGCATACGGCAAACTCTTATCCCAAGAGGTAGCATAAGCCAATGCACATGCTCTTAACATATCCTCCGAATCTGGTTGACTCTTTGGTCTGGTCCATCCGTCTGTGGATGATAGGGTCAGATCTTGAAGTTTAAACGGGTTCCCATGGCTTCGTGCAACTTATTCCAGAACCTTGAGGTAAATTGGGTACCTCTGTCCGATACAATCCTCTTTGGCACTCCGTGCAAACAGACGATCCTGATCATGTACAACTCTGCCAATTTATCCCCCGAGTAAGTGGTCTTCACAGGGATAAAATGGGCTACTTTGGTCAAGCGATCCACTATAACCCATATGGAGTCATAACCTCCTTGTGTCTTAGGCAAACCGGTAATGAAATCCATTCCGATTTCCTCCCATTTCCACTCAGGTATTTTCAGCGGCTGTAGCAATCCTGCTGGTCTCTGATGCATTGCCTTGACTCTCTGGCATACGTCGCACAATGCAACATGCTCGGCTACTTCACGCTTCATGCTCGGCCACCAGAATCTTTCCTTCAAATCCTGATACATTTTGGCGCTTCCAGGATGAATTGAGTACTTGGAGTCATGGGCTTCTTCTAGAATCAACTGTTTCAGCTCCTTTTTGTTCGGCACACAAATGCGATCCTTCATCCATAACGTGCCTTGCTCATCCAACCTGAAGTCCTCCGCCTTGCCTTCCTCCTTGATGGACTTAATCCTGCGGATCTTGTCATCATCCTTCTGTCCTTCCCGGATCTGGTCCTCTAGGGTAGGCTTTACTTCCAATGCGGCCAAGAATCCGCTAGGTACCACCTCAATCTTCATTCTCTGAAAATCCTCACATAACTCATCCTGACTTGTGGCTAGCAACTTACTCACGGTATGGCTTTTCCGACTCAAGGCATCGGCAACTACGTTGGCCTTCCCGGGATGGTAATGGATTCCAACATTGTAGTCCTTGATCAACTCTAACCATCTCCTCTGCCTCATGTTCAGATCCGACTGGGTGAATATGTATTTAAGGCTCTTATGATCCGTATACACTTCACATCTGTTCCCGATCAGATAGTGACGTCATATCTTCAAGGCATGCACTACGGCAGCTAACTCTAGGTCATGCGTCGGATAATTTTCCTCATGCGGCCTCAACTGCCTTGATGCATAAGCGACGACCTTTCCATTCTGCATCAGCACACATCCAAGTCCTTGGCGCGATGCGTCACAATAAATATCAAAGCTTTGACTAACATCCGGTAGAACTAACACTGGCGCTGATGTCAATCGTTTCTTCAGCTCCTGAAATCCTTTCTCACATTCTGGCGTCCATGCAAACTTCTTTTCCTTTTTCAGCAATTGCGTAAGAGGTCTCGCAATTGTCGAAAAGCCTTCAATGAAACGGCGATAGTATCCTGCCATTCCAAGGAAACTCCGGATCTGGGTCACGGTCTTCGGTTGCTCCCAATGTAACACGACTTCTACTTTGCTTGGATCAACAGCGACTCCTTCTGCGGTCATTACATGTCCAAGAAACTCCACCTTGTCCTTCCAAAAATCACACTTACTGAACTTGGCGAAGAGTTGCTGTTCCCTCAGCTTTTCCAAAACTCGCCTCAAGTGTTCGGCATGTTCATCCTCTGTCTTGGAGTAGATTAGGATATCATCTATGAACACGACGACAAACTTGTCCAAATATTCCATGAACACCTTATTCATCATATTCATGAAATATCTTTGGCGCATTAAATCGATCCAAAGGACATAATCAGTAAACTCGTAATGTCCATATCTTGGCGAGAATGCGATCTTGAAATATCTTCTGATCGGATCTTCAGCTGATGGTATCCCGATCTCAGATCAATCTTGGAGAAAACTCCGGCTCCTCTCAGCTGATCAAACAAATCATCAATCCTGGGTAACGGGTACTTATTCTTCACGGTGACATCATTGAGTGCACGATAGTCAATGCACATTCTGAAACTCCCGTCCTTCTTCTTGACAAACAAAACTGGTGCTCCCCACGGAGACGAGCTCGGTCTGATAAATCCTTTCTCCATTAACTCTTCCAGCTGTTTCTTCATCTCTACCAACTCCTCGGTGGACATCCGATAGGGTCTCTTTGCTATCGGTCTTTGTACCGGTACAAGCTCTACCACAAACTCTATGTCCCTGTCGGTGGCATGCAGGTAGATCTTCAGGAAAAACATCACGGGTACTCATTCACTCTTGAGACATCCTCTATGCTGATTGTCTTGGTACTGTTAACCATCATCTGTCCATCTCTAACTGCAGTGGCTTGAAATTCCACTTTCTTTCCACACGGGCTCTCAACTGAGATAGTCCTTCGTCCACAATCCAATACGGCCTTGTGCTTGGATAACCAATCCATTCCCAAAATAACGTCTAAGGTCTGGGTCTCCAAAATTATAAGGTTCGCTAGGAACTCTATTCCATCTATTAGTATTCTCACCCCGGAACATCCTACTTTCGTTCGGAGTTCGGAACCAGGGGTTTGAACTAAAAGCATGCATTTAACTGAGTCTGAGCAGCAAGAAAAGCTCCGAAATTCTGCATATCAACTGGCGGTGCTGGTGCTCCATCATTAGGGTTTTCTGCTGGGCGAGCACCACTTCCATTGCTTCCAAAGTTTCCGCGGGTGTTCACCATCTGTCGATTTGCTCTAGGTTTTAGAGATGAGGGGGAAACAAGAATAGACAAGTAATATGGAACTTATGCGGGGCGAAAGGTGTAACTTTAAGGTCCAACTTTATTAATGATATCAATAACTTGGTATGGCTGCTTACAATGACTAAGGGCCTTGCAACACATACTGCACACTCAGCAAACAATGAAAATCCAAATCGAACTAACACTGGAGTCTAACGCCTAAAGGTGACTCTTTATTCTAAGACGCGACTCGGCGAAGGAGTCTCACTATAGAACCTACGCTCACTCATCGAGAAAACCTCCACGGCCTGGGTACGGATGCTGCGGCATAGGTGCAAAACGATTGCCGTGTCCAGCAACTGTGTCATCTGTGGTAGTCGAAGAAGCAGTGTCCTCATCGAGATCTGACTCCTCCAGATCTGGCTCGTGTAGCTCAAGTACTGGCTCTGGTTCTAGTCCGTACAAAGCCATCTCCAACTCGTCAATCCTTCGCAGAAGGTGTGACACATACTCTTGAGCTTCCCGCCATCTATTCTTCTCTGCCGTGATCTCCTTGCGGGCCTTCTGTAGCTCTTTGCTTGTATCATCGAGTACATCCTCCTGGGCGACAACAAGTCATGCCAACTGTGTAACCATGGCATCCTCATCCTGAATCGCCTTCGGGTCAAGAAGGTTATTGCTTCTTGCGGTGATAGCGAACACCGTGCTCTCCAACTCTCGGCGTAGATACGGGTAATGTGCCGCATTGCTCGTCGTGGCGCCTCTTGGATACCCATCTGCATTGTAGACCTCCTGGCGGTCACGGTGTATCGAGCGATTGCACTGGGCCCTTCTTCCTAGCAGGTACCACAATCTTCACGTCACAAGCCTTGATCAATCCTGCTTGTCTGATCACTTCCACTTGGTATTGCGGCTTCTCAAAATCTCCGAGAGTCTGTAGCATATGCCAAAGCTCTGCGGCGTGACCAACCTCCAGATCGACGTAGTTGAACTCTCCCTCCATCTGTCACAAGAGTGCTTACGTAAGAACTCAAAATTTTTAAATCGTGACAAGGTAAGGAAAAATTCAGCAAGAGACAAGAAAAGAGAGAAGGGATAAGTCGAGATGTCATTTCTTATCTTGACAAATTTTATTCTTTTAGAAAATAGGTTTTATCCTCACTACGACCATTCTAGCTAGGGTTGAGCCTACGGTCAGTATGGCTCTGATAACACCTCTGTCAGGACCCCGAATTTGCAAATCCGGACCCTCTGTGTATTCAGCACTAGTCCAGGAACGCGCTAGTGCACACAGTCTTAACATCGGTAAATATCACAATCATACCACTCGATACTAATAAAGTACTTTATTTAAATAGTCAAACTGGTTACTCGACCTTATGGTCAAGTTACAAATGTATGCCTCGCAGGGCGAAACTTATTAAGAGAAAATAGTAGCAGCGGAAAATAAAATAAATTCGTGGCGCCATCCAGTATACCACAGGCAACTGACTGGGCTCGCTCCCTAAGTAGACGGATCCTCTTGGAGCTCCTCCTCCAAAGCTGGTGTAGTCTCCTCTTCAACTGGTGTTGTATTGTGGCAAGGGTGAGTACTTGGTACTCAGCAAGTCATGCACAGAATGCAGGCTAATATACTATATGCATGGCTTGGTACAAAGGAATAGCTCAAGGTATATTTGCAGTAAACAGCATTTGACAAGTAGCATAAGTAGATTCGAAAGCAGTAGAAACAAGTATAGCATAGATAACTTTTCAAGGAGTTTAATAAACATCTTTCCCATCCTAATTCACATTTCTATCAACATTATTGTTAATCCAACCCAACCTTTCAAATCCAAGTTATTTTTGAGAAAATCTAACCCTTGACTATAATTCCCGAGCGATGTCCAATACCGCGAACACGGCTATTCGAATAGATTCTACACTCTGCAGAGGTTATGCACTTTACCCACAAGATACAGTCAAACACCACAAAGGCGAGTTCCCGTAACAAAGTCTTTCGGAAACTTCTAACAATACAAGTGAGCCTCCCCGGTTATTGCACACTAACCCTTCCCTTAGCTAAGGCGAAGTTTAGGCCAATCAACCGTTAGATGGGTACTGGCCTCGGCCAGTATGCTCCCCGCACAACTTACACAAAGGGTGTAGTTGACCTCCCGAGGTCCCCGCAGTGCGTTATTAGCAACTTAATCAACTAGGTCCGTCCCATTCTGAGACATGTGGTTGCACGTTAGACCCGGTTCGAAGGCTTGCAAGGTGAAGTCCTTAGGGTGACCAGGGCAAGACTACCCGAAGAACCAAATCAACATCCCCAATGCCACAATCGCCCACCTGATTATTCTTGCCACATGCCCTGGCCGAAAAACTATTTATCAAACCCCGCTTGATTACCATGCACCACGTGCCATCAACATCACATGATACCTTTCCAAAACAGGTTCAATATATCATTAAGTCAATATTAACATTTGATTGTCCAAAATCATGTCATGAGCACGTAGCAGTCTAAGCGATACTACAACGGTCTAAAACCCATGTTGGCGATTTAATAATGTCCAACTAGTAATCCACAACTAGGGTGACAAGGGTCATGGCACATATTTAAATAATCAAGGTGTCATACAAAGAAATTGGTATTTATCTAATCCCCCATATTTAAATAAAGTATTTTCTAATTGAACTAGCATGCAATAGGTTAAATCAAAATAAGTTTCAAAATAGGATCAACATGGTCAAAGCACAACTTGCCTTCAAAAAGTACTTGTTCTTGGTCTTGAGTTGGATCCTGAGTCAATACTTCTCCTTCGAATCCTTCCAGGACTTCAACGTCTACTCGTAAAGCGTGCAAATAGCAAATACACGAATAAACAATAGGCAAAAAGTATCCAAACACCCAAATAAAATCCATAAACAGAGAGAACATAATTTTATGAATTTTTAGAAACTGGAATCGTCAAATTTGGAGTTAAAATGCAAAAGTTATGATTATTTAAAGTTTAAATAATCAATTAAATAATTTTACAGAGAAAAACTTTAGTCCAAAAATTAAATAAAATTCATATTTAGGTAGGTCTAAGTTTTATACAAATTTAGAAATTTGAATCACTCAAATCGGAGTTGAAACGCAAAAGTTATAAGCGTTTGAAGTTTGAAACAAAATCTGAAATCATTATTTCGAATTAATAAATCATTTTCTTTTTCGGAAATTAATTATTGCGTCGGCCGACACGTGGCAACCGCTGATTGGTTGGTCGACGCCACCGGTCCATGGACTTGGTCCACGCTCGGCTCGGGTCTACCGTGGACTCGGCCCACGGCTTCATGTCACCGACATGTGGGCCCCACATGTCGCTGTCACGCGACGCAATTAACCCGCGGCGGTCCAACTCGGCCGACATGCGGGCCCCACCGTGACGTCAGGGGTGGCGCCATGGTGCGGTTCGGTTGTCCCGGCCGACACGCGGCCCCGCGTGTCGAGACACGCGCTCACGCGCGCGTGGCGTGGCTTGGGTACACGTGGCACAATCTCGGCCGTTGATTTGAAAATCAACAGCCCAGATTGGATCTATGCTTCACGCGTTTGGGGTCAACGCGGTCAATCTGAGCCGTTGGATCTTGATCCAACGGTTGAAAACGATCCTAACCCGTAACGTTATCCACAGTACGGGCGACGTGGCCGATCGTGGGCCGTTGGATCTTGATCCAACGGTCCAGATCTAATCTGGATTCTAGGGTTTGGGGGAGAACGTGGGCTCACCGCTGCCGTTCGATCGGGATCGGACGGTCCAGAAGCTTCGCGCGGTTGATGGCGGCGCGGCCGGGGCTCGAGCACGGAGACAAGGACGGCGACCTTCCGCGCGGCGTTTCCGAGGGCCTTCGGCTAGATGAATTACGCGCCCAGGTTCGCCTCGTCGCGGGGTTGCGGATCGACCACTGAGGCGCGGCGGAGCGCTACTGTTTATGGCGAAGAACGAAGAACACACGGCGGCTGTTCTTAACTACGGCGAGGAATTGCGACGGCGCTAGGGTTTCCCTGCAGGCGTGGGTTAGGGCAACGGGCGCGGCGTCAAACGACGGTCCTCGGGAGGGGGTCCACGGCTTTTATAGCGCGGAATCCAAGTCCGACGCGGCGAGGTCTCCGGATCGGGGACGATGACCCCGGACCGTCCACGTGGCGCGATCAACGGCCACGATGGCTTGGCGCGAACGGGTCCGACCCGGATCCGGTCGGATCGGGCTCGCGTGACGTGGCGGCCACACGGTAGTTAGATCTCGATCCAACGGCCACGTGGCTAGGGTTCTACGAGTGGTTCGGCTCGACCACATGGCTCGGTCGGACTCGAGTCGGACTCGGACTCGGTCCTGGTCGGATGAACAAGATAAACCCACTCGCATTTTCCAAATGATTTAATAATTAAAATAATTCCCAGAAATTCAATTAATTCATTAAAAATATCAAAAGACTCAGAAAAATTCCAGAAAAATTCTGGAAAATATTTTAGGGTATTTGGGACTCAAATAAAATATTTCCAACAAAACTTTATTTGCAAAATTAAATTCTTTAGTTATTTTAAAATGGAATAAATTCAAATAAATTCCAAATAAATCCAAATAAATCCCAGAAAATTCCAAAAATTCACCAAAGTGCCAAATCACACATAGATTTAAGAAAACAAAATTTTGGGGTTTTACATACAGCGCCATTGAGGTATCGGAACACTGATACTCCTTGTTGACCTGGTTTACGACCAACTGTGAATCGCCCTTCACAGTGAGCCGTTGGACTCCTAGCGATTTACATGCCCGAAGTCCGGCCAAAAGGCCTTCGTACTCCGCCGCGTTGTTGGTCGCGGCGAAATGTAGTTGGATGGCGTACTGAAGTTGCTCTCCATCCGGGGAGACCAAGACGACGCCAGCCCCCGAGCGCTCGTATGCTCGAGATCCATCGAAATACAAGGTCCAGGAGTTTTCCCTTGAACCATTGGTTCTGCTGGCTGGTGGTGCTGGAGCCGACCATTCTGCCACGAAATCAGCCAGGACTTGTGATTTGATCGTCGTGCGGGCCGAAAACATCATCTCGAACTCGGCGAGCTCCATTGCCCACTTGGCTATTCGACCACTGGCGTCCTGGTTTTTCAGGATTTCCCTGAGCGGGAAGCTGGTCGGCACCACGATCTTGTGTGCTTGAAAGTAGTGGCGCAACTTCCTGGAGGCCATCGATTAGTACAAGAGTTTCTGGACCTCGGGGTAACGCTCCTTTGGTCCATGAATTACTTCGCTGACATAATAGATAGGTCGTTGGGAACCATCTCTCTCTACTGCTAACACCGCGCTTACCGCCTGCGGGGTTGCCGCTAGGTATAGTAGCAATTCTTCCCCCGCTGCAGGTGTGACGAGGACGGGCGGCTTGGAAATGTACTGTTTTAGCTCTTTGAATGAGTGATCAGCTTCCTCCGTCCACGTGAAGCCATCGTGCTTGCGGAGGGCTTTAAAGAAAGGTAGTCCTCGCTCTCCCAGCCGGGAAATGAACCGGCTTAAAGCGGCCATTCTCTCGATCAGAGCTTGCACTTCCTTCACACACGTGGGCGACCTCATGTTCTCAATGGCTTCGATTTTCTCCGGGTTTGCCCCGACGCCTTGTGGTCCGACCATGTAGCCGAGCACCTTGCCAGCTTTCACGCCGAACACGCATTTTTCTGGATTTAGCTTTATTCGATGCTTATTGAGATTACAGAAGGTTTCTTCCAAGTCAGCAACGTGACCCGAAGTACTCTTGCTTTTGACAACTATGTCGTCGACATAGACCTCCAGATTTCGACCTACTTGGTCTGTGAAAGTTTTCTGCATGAGGCGCTGAAAGGTTGCTCCCGCATTTCTTAGACCGAAAGACATGGTCGTATAGCAGAAGGTACCGAATGGGGTGATGAAGGAAGTCTTTTCTTCGTCTTCGCGCGACAGGCTGATCTGATGATAACCTGAATAGGCATCTAGGAAGCTCATGGTTTGTGATCCCACCGTCGCGTCGACCAATTGATCTATGCGAGACAACGGATAGATGTCTTTCGGGCATGCCGCGTTTAGACCCGTGTGATCGACACACATGCGCCACCTACCTCCTTTCTTTCTGACCAAGACTGGATTGGCTAGCCATTCGGAGTGTTCGACCTCCCTGATGAAGCCAGCTTTTAGGAGTTTGTCAAGTTCCTCCCGGATGATTGCCTGTTTTTCCGGGGAAAAGTGTCTAAGTTTCTGTCTCACTAGTTTTTTGTCAGGCTGAACTGCTAGCCTGTGCTCAATCACCTCCCTAGGGACCCCAGGCATGTCAGATGGTTCCCAGGCAAACGCATCCGAGCTCGCCCGGAGGAAGGTGATGAGCTCGAGTTCCTATTTGGGATCTAAGGAAGATCCCAAATGCACGACTTTGGCCGGTTCCGACTCGTTGAGCGGAACAACCTTGGTCTCTCCTCCAGGTTGGAGGGCAAGTTTAGGTCGGGAATGTTTTGGCTCTTGGTCAGGGCCGCGAGTGGGTAACTGACCGACCATATCCAACGCCCTTTCGTCGCAATTGAGTGCGGACTTGTGGTTCCCTTTTATGGTTATGACCCCGTTTGGTCCGGGAATCTTCAGGCACAGATACGCGTGATGCGAGGCGGCCATGAACTTGGCCAAGGCCGGCCTGCCGAGGATGGCGTTGTAGGCCGATTCGAAGTCTACCACCTCGAAGGTGATTAGCTCCGTTGTGAAGTTACTCGGGCCGCCGAAAGTCACGGGCAGGACGACTTGCCCTAGAAGTTTGATCGAGGTGCCCGGG
The DNA here is from genome assembly GCA_036346355.1 of Rhipidocladum racemiflorum. Taxonomy (NCBI): domain Eukaryota; kingdom Viridiplantae; phylum Streptophyta; class Magnoliopsida; order Poales; family Poaceae; genus Rhipidocladum; species Rhipidocladum racemiflorum. The sequence goes on along the minus strand of CM070572.1, from coordinate 54,269,485 downwards.
ACTATCCCGAAGAAGGGCACAGCTACACTTTTGATTTTGGAACGAGGAATCTGCATCTCGTCCAAAACCTTGGCTGAAATAAGGTCCAAAGAGCTCCCGGAGTCTATGAGGACCTGACCAACGACGGTATTGCTGATGGTGGGGTTCACGACCATCGGAAGCCTCTGTGGTTTGGTCATCCCAAGGGGACAATCGTCCTTGGAGAAGGTGAGAGACAACTCGGACCATTTGAGTTGCTGCACTGGCGGCTTACCTTGGGTGACATGGTGCACTTCCCTCGCAGCGTCCTTTAAGTCCCGGCGAGATTTATAGGCAGAGGAGCCCCCGAAGATAACTGCAATGTGGTTCTGAGGTTCTTGATATTCCATGCCGTCTTCGCTTTCTTCGACGGGCTGCTTGCCCTTGCCGCTTTCACCCTCGCTCGAAGCGACGGCATGGGACCCCTGCCAGAAATCGCTTCCAGCGGTAGGTCCACGCTCGCAATTCCGTAGGTCATGCCGTGTGCCTAGTGAAGCGGACAAGAGAGTTCGCCTCATTGATCTGCTCGCCACCTCGGCCGCGAGGCCTGTGTGGTTGTCCTCTCCCCGAAGCGTTAAAACCCCTGGCGCTACTACCGGGTTGCTCGGGGCTGTTGTTGTTCCACCGCGGCAACCATGCCCGGTGGGAGCTGCTTTTTCTTCTTCTTCTTGATCTTCTTATCCACAGAGTTCGAGCCCTTTTTACTAGCGGAGGTTTCTAGCCCGGGCTGAGGTGGCAGCTTTCCTTCATCCAGCATTTTCTTCCACTGGATGGCCTCATCCGCGTTGGCATACCGATCAGCCATTCGGAAAAGCTCGTTTGCCGTCAGATCCGGATGGATCTCCAGGTCCTGCGTGAAGCGCACGTCCCGTACCCCAAATTTGAAAGCTCGGACGACGGCCTCGTCCGATATGTTCGGGATCAAGTTCCGGACCTGGATGAACCTCTGGATGAATCACAGCGGGGTTTCTCCGTCTGTCAGACAAGCGCTCCAGTCGCGCTCCTTTCCGGCGGATGTAATACGGCTCCGAAAATTGCTCGAGCGCTGTGCCGAAGCTGCCCCGTGATCGTATGGAACCCTCCTTTTGGTTAAAGAGCCATGTGCGAGCAGCTCCGTCCAGAACCGTCGGCAGATAATTCGCCATCACCCTTTCATCGCCTCCGGCGGCGAGAATAGCGGTGGTATATATTGAGAGAAATTCATCCGGGTTCTGGGTCCCGTTGAACCTCTCGATGTGGCCGGGCTTGAACCTGTTCGGCCATGCGACATTCCAGAGAGAGCCCGTGAAGGCCTGGCAACCGAAGCTCGGGGTTTCGCGGTGAAACCCTCGGTCATAGCGTCCTCCGCGCGGGTCTTCCGCCCAACGCCCCGTTCGCGGGCCGAGCCGAGAGAAGACTTCGTGCGTCGGTCGTGTCGTCGACCGCTTGGTCGTGGAGCATTCAGAACGCTCGTAATCCGGACGATTGTAGAGGTGTCGCTCCGAGGTTGCTCTGGGGCTGACCCGGGGCTTTTCCCGGATCAGACTAGCGGTCTGGGGCGATCTCCGAGCATGGCTCCGAGATTCATCTCTATGCGAACGCACGGGGGAGTGTCTGTGATGGTCCCGGTAAATACTCCGGGCATCCCGGTCGTGGGGAGGATCCGAGACTTTTAGTTCGGTGGCAAGCCTCTCCAGATCTTCGGCTACGACCTTGCCTACGGCCTCTAGGTCCACTTGCTCAGGAAAACTGCGTAAGTCATGTACGACCGCCGCCAAGGCCTGTAGCCGTTCTCGTTTCTGGTGAATTGGCGGCGGCGAGCTATGGCGGCGTTTCGGGACGCGATCGGGGGTTCGGTACTCGCGAGAGTTCCTTTCCGCGGAAGCGCGCCTCCCTTTCGCCTAGCGGCGTATGCTCGCGAGGGTCTTTCCCAAACACGCCTCTAGGTGGAGCCTGGCCGCCTCATAGTGGTCGCATTTAGCAGCGTCCGAGGATCGTACCTCGGGCTCGGTACGGCTCCCGGCCATGTTGACGTGACGAGAGTGAGATGAATGCGATGGGGACATCATCGTGTCCCCTTGAGATGCAGTCTCTCGGTCGAACTCTAGGTCGTCTCGTATATCCAGGCCATCGTAGAGTCTGTCATAGTCATCCTCGCGGTCACCGAGGGTAATGTCTAGAGAACGGAGGGTCTGCCCTCGCATCCCAGAGTTCGGGGAAGAGCTCCCGAACTTGTTGTGACCGATGGGATCGGTCACGCCGGCCACGTCGTCGCCGGCGTAATACATGTCGTCGTCTTCGACGTCGTCAAAGTCACAGAGATTCCGAGTATCACCCGAGTTCGGCATCCTCGAGAATCTTGATCCGCACGGGAATCAAGCTGTCGTCCCCACGGACGGTGCCAGCTGTCGACGATTGGAGAACGGGCTCCCGTCGAGCTTAGTTATTGAATGGGGGATTAGCAGAGCCCCATCGTACGGACCGAGGAGGTCGTTCGAGCGATGCCAGGTCGGGAGAAAGGGGACACGGTATTTTATCCTGGTTCGGGCCTCTCTCTGCCGAGATAACAGCCCTACTCCAGTGTATTGTGATCTATTTCTCCCCCCCGTTACAGATCTTCAGGGGGGTTTAAATACTACGACTATAGGTACAAAGAAGGCAACTACCTCCTGGGATCACGCTATGTAGCCATATTTGTGATCCGCCGTCCTTGATTCGTCTTGCTTGAATTTCGTAGGATTTCCCTTGATCTTCTAGATTGGTTGTCTCCTTCCCTCTTCGTAGCGCTTGCCGGGTCCACCGACCAAACACCTGAGTAGGTCAAGGTCTCCACGAGCATGCTTGCTCGTGGGGGTGTTTGGTATTGCCACGAGTAAAGGCGTGGACGCGTATGCTCGGAGGAAGAGGAGGGATGCTCGTTCATTCTCCCGAGCATCTTCTTTCAGTACTGCCTGGTCGGTGGTGCTCAACTTTCCACGGGGGCACCGTGGTCTTTTGCCAGATAGCCAATCCCCGACAGCGATGTTTTACAAGTTTAGCTATCTATCGTTGGTGGGTTCTGATATGATGTGGTGCCTTACTGTTAACTATGCTACCATCATAGTTTATATGAATTAGCGCAACTCTCGATGTTATTCGAGATTTATTCATGTGATACCGAGGAAGAAGTCGTCATGTGAATGACTATTCGGTAGTGTTGTTACATGATGAAGGGATGGTGAAAAGTAAACATGACATCGTTTTTAGATGTTAAATGATAAAAGAGTCGTTGAGCTAGGTCGGTGAGAAAGTCATATATGGAGATATGACTAATCCGGACTGCTCTTGAAGAGTGTGCATTTATGTCATGAAACGAGATTTCCCTTGCTTTCTAGTATGAAAAGAAAAGAATGAAGAAATTCTGGTATTTTGGTTGTGGTGTAGGGGATTTATGCTTCCTTTGTGACTTGGCTTGGATGTTGCCGAATTATTATCAAAAATGGTTGTTAACGCTTTGGGTTTGAGTTGTCGTGTGTGGTCCACTTGGGCTTGATAGCTAAGTGTTTTGTGTGAGGACGAGAGCCTCTTAAGAAAGGAACCAATTGTGGTTTGGTAAGGTTTTACGATCCTAGCTTGGGGCTAGGTGTCGAACCTTAGTGGTATAAGGGTGGTTTGTGATGGAGGTTGATGATGTATGGGTTTAACCTTTATTAAGAGTAGCGATGGGTGGAAGTGAAGTTGACGGTAGTTCGGTGATAATTGTCCTGCCGTGACCAATTGTCTTCACTAGTTGTTCTTGGATTTGAGTCTTTCTTGGGAGATGATGGAATAAAATGTTAGTATGATCATGTATCGGAAGGGCAAGTGTGCCTTAATGAGTTATTCCCCTCGATGGAAATTTTCGGGAATGTAGAGAGGTCGTTAAAGGAATTGTGACTTGCTTTGATTATGTCATGTTGAGTTTAATGGAGTGTGGTAGTCACGTTGGTTGTGATAGAAGTGTGAAGTTTTTGTCGTGAGGATTCGAGCATTTTGGGTTGATGGAGCCCTTTGTGGTTGAAACGCAGATTCTGTTTGGGAAGTGAAGTGAAGGTCGAACTGTGAGAGGTTGCCCTTAGTTGAGCTAGATCAATATTTTTTTCGCTAAGTGTTGGTTTTGGGAACTCGCTTGTCGTTTGTTCCGGTTTGAGTCGTTGTGCGAATGTTTTGTGCTGCAGAGAAGTCTTTTGTCCCTTGGGGACTTTGTTGTTGATGTTGGCGTCTTTCGGATTCGAGGTCGAATCCTGTTTAAGGGGGGGAGAATGTGACACTACGGAATGCCGAGACTATATAAAATGTGAAATTAGAGATTGTGGCATTACAAAATGTGAATGTTGAGGTCAAAAACTTTATAAAATGTGGAATTAAGGTTAAAACCTTATGGTATGAGGTTTAATTGCGTTTTCGGGCCGTTTCCGGGAGTTTGGGCCTTTCCGGGGGAGTTTGGGCCTAAAAGAAAGGGTTGTGGGCTTTGGTGGGATGAGTATGAGTCCATTTAGGACTAGGATTCCTGTATGGGCTGGTTTAAGGGGCTCCCCCTGCCCCCTTGTCGCGCCCCACCCTGCCCTTGGGCGCCCCACCTTCCCCTTGTGCCCTAGCCGCCCCCACCCCTCCTCTCCACTTTTGGCCGTGCGCCCCCTCCCCTTGCCCCCTTTGCTCCCCACCTCTCCACCACCTCTCCTCCACCCCCATGCTGCCATAGGGTAGCCTCCCCACCCCTGCACCTCGAAGATCCATCCGTTGGAGCGAGGAGCGATCCGGGAGGAGATCTATTGGGTTTTCGTGCGTCGGGTGAAGGTATGGCCATGGGACTCCTTGGGGTTGGGCTATGTACTATACTAAGGATCATTATCATGTTTTTAGATCAATTGGTGGTGCTGGAATTGAGTAGATTGGATTAGATCTAGAAGTTGCCACGTTCACTGTTTTGGACAGCATGAGCAGTCGACATAGGGTTCGGTTTTTCGCCAATTTAGAGTCCGAATTTGGACGTCCGCCAGTTGAAAAAGTTGTAGGTAATTTTAATATATTTTCGTGGGTATAAAGAACGTCCAATTCTGAATAGCCATTTGAAAGTTATGGCTATTTTACCGAGCGTGTTAAAATCTGTGATGGTGAAGCACAATGCTTCCTTTTTCAACATGATCTCTAAGAAAGTGAAATCTGATATCAATGTGTTCAAGAAAGAGAATTACTCAAGAAGTGGCATGAACCAGATGTACTTTTTCTATCAATTCTACATCCTCCAAATTCAGCATCAGAGAAAGCTCTTAAACTAATGCATGAGGAAGCAGAAAGTCAAATGCCAAAATCTTGAGTACCACGGAGATACCTTAAAATCCTCTTGATAGCTTGTCGATGTGAAGCACGTGGGAAGCTTGAAAACCAGCACACAAGCACGTGGGAAGAGTCTCTCATGTAAACTTCCAATTATCTCAACCTCAACAAAGATCATCATCATCTTTTATGAACAAAGACACTCTCCCCGAACATATGCACATGTACCGCATCATTTGGATTAGTGCCTTTTGCGAAAAATGTAAGTGGAAGAAGTATCTTCAAAAGCAACACTTTTAGCATGAGATGCACGAGTGAAGAAGAACCAAAACTTATCACCGAACATATGAAGTGAGCATCCAAATTCACTAGCCACATGTTCTCCTTCCTCGCGTGAGAAGCCTACATAGAAGCGAGAAATTGTCGAGGCCTCGGCATCAAGTTAGAAATAAGATGTTTAGGAATCCAAAGATCGAGACACACGACGCACAACAAGAGGGCACAACACGAGTATTCTTATGTACAAAAACAGATTTGCCTTTTTCCGTGTTTTTAGAAACAAAAGGTGTTTGTTTCACCCTAGGCACATAATGAGAAGTAGAGTGTGCCTTTCTGAAATTAGACCTAGCATTAAACCTTTCTCTCTTTTGTTGTTTAGCTAGTCTAAAGCAAAAGTCTACTAAATGTCCATCTCTACCACAATGAGTGCAAGTGTACTTAAAATGATGTTTTGCTTTAACAGTAGAAGCACATTTTGCATTCATCATAGTAGAAGATAAAAGACCAGCAGATTTAAAGACAGTTTTCTTAGGTTCATTGACAATTTCAAATTTTCCACTTTCAAGTGTTTTGACAACAGTGGGAGCATATGATTTATGATGAGCACAAGAATCAAAACCTAAACCTTTGTTCTGAGTGCTGACTTTTGATTGATCCAAAATCATGTTTAGGTTTTTCTTGCCATTAGTGAAACGTTCCAAAGAATTTTGCAAGTAATCAACTTTCTTAGCAAGAGTTAAACAATTATTGCAGGGAACATCCACTTTTTCTTTTTGCTTGCGACAAGTTGAGCATGAAAGAACCTCATGTGTAAGCAAATCTTCTGTCATTTGAGAAACCCTAGCATTTGCATCATGCAACTTCAATTCTAGTATGGAGCATTTAGAACATGGAGTTGTATCATGTAAATCAATGGTAGAACAACTAGCATGTTTAACAAGTTTCTCATTTTTCTCATTTTCAGCATTGATTTGCTCTAACAAGGTAACATGTTCTTTCCTAAGCAACGTAAGCTCATTGTAAATTAAGTCACATGATTTGCAAGCATCATCATCAGGAATCAAGGTTTTAAGTCTAGAAATTTCAGCATTCAATGACTCCACAACAAAACCATGTTTCTTAATTTTCTTGTCACGTTTATCAAGCAATTTACCAAGACGAGCAACAAAGCAATAGCTAATTCATCGTAAGAAGGATCTACCTCATTGAAGTCATTTGTCATGATCGCCGCTTCGGTGAAGCCGTCGCCGCTTTTGGCCATGAGACACAACCCCGCCAACTCATGCTTGCTTGGAGTTGCATCATCCTCGCTGCTCTCCAAATCCACATCGCTTCAAATTGACTTGTTCAAGAGTGGAAAGAACTTCGATGGACAACTTTGCGGTTGATGAAGTTCTTCTTCTTTCTATCACTTGGAGAGAACCTCTTCTTCTCTTTTCTTCTGTCGTTGTCCTTCTCCTCCCTTGATGCTTTACCTGCAAGTTTAGGACAATTTGGACGAATATGGTCGAGATCACCACACTCATAGCATCTTGGAGGATCACCACCACCTCTCTTTCTCTTTCTCACATTTTGCAAAGCTTTGTTAAAGCGAGAAGAGAGTAGTGATAAGTCTTCTTACGAGAATTGCTCAACTGCTCATCGGTTAATGAAGACAAGAAAGATAGAGCAAAACTTGAAGCAGCACCATTATGAGATATGCTCGATTGAGATGTCAAAGAAATTGATTTATAATCATTCTTTCTAGCAAAACATCTAATTCATGAGTTTTCAACTTAGAATAAAGAACATCTAAAGTAAGTGTACTCATGACAAGAGATTCTCTAATGGATGTAACTTTCATCTCCCAAATTGACATGTCTAATGCACCAAGCAATTGTCTAGCATTAGCGAGATCATCAAAGCTAACTCCAACAAAGACGCAAATTGCTAAGAATCTTATTAAAGCGTGCAAAGAAATCATCTAACGACTCACCGGGTTTCATCTCAAATCGCATGTATTCTTTTTTGTAAAGATCTTGACGAACCTCTTTGATAGTATTAGAACCCTCATGGTAATCACAAAGAGATTTCCATACCTCATATGCGGATTTGAGATGGATCACACGATCAAAGTCACTACGTCCCAAGCCTTGGATGATCAAGTTGCGCGCCTTGCTGTTTGCTTCAACATGTGCGCGATTGGCGTCATTGACGTTGTCGTTTGCAGGGACTTCATATGGCTTGTAGACTTTCTCCCAAATTGTGAAGCCCTGTGCTTGGATGAACGCCTCCATCTTGGCCTTCCAAAACTGAAAATCAACACCATCGAACACACATGGTTTTATCGAATAACGATCCATTGATCTAATCACCGGTTAAGATAGATTAGAAAAACCTTGCTCTGATACCACTTGTAGGATCGAAGTATACGAATATAGCAATCAGAGGGGGGGTGAATGATTGTGCGGAAGCTAAAACCAAATTCTTGATCTACTAAAAGTTCACCCCAAATCAGAACCAAATAATTGCCTCGTATTCGACAAAAACAGAATGATAGAGGTTCGGTAAAACAAGAATTACCGGACATCCAACTGTTAGATTGATCTAAAATTTGGACACAAGAAACTAGATTCCAATACGAATCGAACCCAAAAATAATCAGCTCGATCGGACTTACGGATCAAAAGTTATAAGCTTCGCAAGCTTGCTATTCCAGAACTTGACGAAAATCAATCTAATCGAAACTTGTAGATTGATCAAGAACAACAAAAGATTTATCAACAAAACTTTGAGGAACACTAGATCAATACCCTAGAGAGGTTTTTGATGGATCAAATCAAGATGAAACTCAAAAAACAAAAACCAATCTAGAACTAGAACAAGTATGCAAACAAGAACCAAAAAGAGAACGTTGAAGCAATGCGGGAACTAGAAGAATTGATCTTTATTTCTTTTGTCTAAAGTACTCCCATCAAAAGAGTACAAACCCTAAACTTTGAGCCCAAGGCTCTATGCGCCTAGCTCTCCTCAATTCGATGCTCTTCAACGGGAGACAACCCCTCCTATTTAAAGCACCAACCCACAAGGAGTTCTGAATACGATTCCTATTCCCTAGAAGGAATCAGATTCAACACAACTCTACTTGGCCCACCTGGCCGAAAGTACAACTCTTGCACGCTGCGTATGGCAACCCTACCATACTCACGTGACTAACACTTTGCACGCCGTATGGCCACCGCCATACTCACGTGACTAACACTTTGCACGCGAATGACCTCCTGCCATTCTCACGTGACTAACCATTCTTCATGTGCACCATTCTCTTAGCCCGAACGTCCCGCATGACATCCTTGACCACCAAGACCTCAGTTCCTCCCTGAACCTAGTCCCGAACCTCAGTTCCTCCATGAACCTAGTTCCGGTCCCGTCATCGACCACGTTCGCCTTCGAGCAATACCTGCACATGAACAAACCACAAAACAATTCCGAGCACAAGTCCACGACTTGACTCACATCAATCCATGCAAATACTCACACGAGCATTGCATAAAGTCCACTTCAAAAGAAGCATCATGAAATTCTCACAAATTTCATAATCCCAAAAATGAATCAAACACAATTCCAATTTTGCTCAAAACCCTAATCGAGCAAAAACGCATTCACGACGGACAAGGAAATATGGTCCGGCGTACACATGAAAAAGTTACTCAAAAAACCATTCACAACGGACAAACAAAATCGGTCCGTTGTACAAGTGAAAGTTTCAGTTCCAAGAAGAAATCATTCCGGCGAAAACACATTCACGACGGACAAACAAAATCGGTCCGTCGTACATGCGAAATCAAACCTCAAAAAGCCATTCACGACTGACCAAAGAAGTTTGTCCGCCGTACATGCAAAACTTACTGGTTTCTTGGAAGATTGAGTTCGACTCATGAGCTCAAAAACACGTTCACGACAGACCCAAAAACTTTGTCCGTCGTACATGGGAAAATGAGGTTGCCAAAGCATGTTTACAACAGACCAACAAACTTTGTCCGTCGTAGATGGGAAACTTACTGTTTTCTTTAAATTTGGTCCGGCGCCAAAGCGAAACTTACTGTTTCTTGTCAAATTGACAAAACACATGAACAAACACATTTTGCAAAACCAATTCTAAGTTAATTTTTCAGTTCAAAGCCAATTTTTCAGCACATGATTTCACAGAATATATGATATATTCACATGCCATGCTTTAATGTTTGCCATTGATATGATGAATATATTTATTATGTGATGATGCCATGTGTTAATGTACAAGTTATTCATGATGTTGGCATATTTGCATACATGGCAAGATACATGGCCCGGGCGGTGAGAAAGTCATAACTAGTCCGGGGAAGGTCGGTGAGAAAGTTATGACTATTTTGGAGAGCCAATGAGTAAGTCCTACATCGTGATTCCATCCACCGCGGTGTGGGGAAGCGAGGAGTAGGCACCCTCCATCTTCGGGATGGAAGGGGGGAGAGGGTGCACACCGACGGGTGTGTACTCAACCATACCGGTATGAGTTTCCAAGGAGATATGAGCATCGCATCGCATTGCATACATAATGATGATGATAATGATTTGTGAACATGAATGAGATGATATACATGATGTGAGTTATTGTAGCCATGTAATTGTTTTTGTTTGTACTATTGCAATATACTTGCTGAGTGATGAACTCACGCTTGTGTTTATGTTGTTTTTTTTAGGTACCATGACACCGGCATGTGGGAAAGGGCATTAGCTACACATCTTCACGTAGTTCTAGTCACATTTACCAACCTTGAGTCATGATCATAATAATAGTGCCCTGAACTAGGTGTATGGATTAATTTTAATGTGCTGTTGATCCTCTTTGCTTAGCTATAGATGTTTGTGTGGTTGGTTTTGGTTTAATTGTTTATGATGATGTTTTATCCATTATATATTGCTGCTTTAGATGTCTTATGTTATGAAATATTTTGCTATGATATTGCTATTGTTCAAATCATGATAAAACAAAGGAGATGCTGCCGAAATTTCGGTGTTTAGCATTTTTGCCTTTGCTGAAATTTGTCTTCATGTATGGTATTTAGTTGATGTTTAGTCTATGTTTGGTAGCATTCGGGCATACTAGATGCCGGGGTGTTACAACTAATGCATCTAAACCTACACAAGTCTAGAAGCAATAATATAATCAATTTAAGTACTTGTTACCGAGATGGCATTGGCTCATGATTGTCTTGGTTATCTTCATGCTTGGCTCCGATTGCAATTGATAGTTCCTTTTTCTTCTTGAGAAGCCAAGCGTCCAATCCATCTCTTAGTACCTAATAATTCTTTTAGGCGCTTTTTGGTACCCAATCTTTGTTGTGTCCATTAATGTTAGTCACCATAGATTTATGAACCCAAATGGCCATAACATTTGCATTATTGACTTGACTAACGCAATTTGAAATAGGTTTGCAATAATTATTCCTCCTAGGCAAAAGATTGGCATTTTTATTAAAAGGCTTAAGAGGACAATGATACTTTGCTAAACTATTTCTAGTTTGATCTCTTCTAAGCATATGATAATTGAAATTAAACATTGACTTAGAGGATCTAGTATATCTAGCAAATGTTTTGCTATCGTTATTTCTCCTAAGCAATTTATTTGAATTGCTTTGTGTAGGCTTAGGAGTCCTAACAAATTTAGCAAATCCATTTCTAGATTTACTCTTCCTATGCAAATGAGCATTATCATTTTGAGCGGGCATAGGGGACTTGACAAGCTTGGCAAATACATTGCCATTCTTGTCCTTCCTAAGCAAGTAATCATTAAAATGATGAGTAGGCTCAGGGATTAAACCTTTATGGTAATCCTTACCAATGTGCCCTTTTTCCCGATAATTGAAGCAAGTAGGCTTTGAACGCCTCTTCCTCTTGTCTTGCTTCTTGTCGGCTTGCCTCAAGGTTGGAGTTGTGGCCTTGTTATCCACTTTATTGGGACACATGGAGGCGAAGTGGCCCTTTTTGTTGCATCCGAAGTACACAATCGTCTTCATTCTTGCATTGTGCTTCTTCTTGCTCTTCTCCCTCTTGGAGTTGTAGCCGATCCCTCTCTTGTCTTGAGGTGCCCGAGGCTTGCTCAAGATCTCGTCGAGGATGGCTTTTCCTTTGACGACCCTTTTTAAGTCATTCTCTAGACTAATGACTTGCACCTTGAGCCCTTTTTTTCCTCTACAAGATTGTTAGTATAACAAGCACTAGAGGAACTAGAAGCAATTTTATTAGCATGGCAAGGCGAAAACTCGCTAGAGGTGGATGCACATTTACTAGATGAATCTCTAGAATTTGAAATTGAGCAAGTCAATTCATCTACTAGATTACATTGGGTAGCAACATCTACTCTAGCGTTTGGGCTACAAGGTATATAAAGCAATTCATTGCAAGGAGAAGAATTTATAATTCTAGATGATATGCAAGAATTTAACTCTAAGCATGGCACATCATCAAGAATATTGCAAGTCAATCCAACATCTACCTTGCTAATAGAGGTATCCTTGAGAAGCAAATTTTCATGATCTAATTTTAGAGCATCATGTGATTTTTGAAGTAAAGCAAGTTTTTCTATCAAATCATATGATTTTCTAAATTGCTTCTCAAGGCGATCATGAAGAACCTTAATTGTAGAAATTAATTTAGCTTTGGAAGGTTCATCATTTACCTCATCATTACCTAGACCCGTGAGGCAACGTGGCGAGGTGGAGGGTGACGAGGACTCATCATCACTTGAGCTTGATGTGGAGCGATCATCATTTGAAGTCTGCATTTGTAAACCATCATTTTGATCAACCTTCGACTTGTCATGATTCTTTTGGATGAGCGTCCACACGTCATGAGCCTTTTTGAGGTGGCACATCTTCTTCCGCTCGTCTTCGCTCAATACGCCAAGAATGGCCTCTAAAGCTTTAGCGTTCTTTTCTTCACTTTGATCATCCATTGTGCTATAGCCTTTGTCTACAATATTCCAAATAGAAGCATCAATAGATCTCAAAAACATTTTCATCTTATGCTTCCATGGGCCATAATTAGAACCATTAAAGTACGGTGCCCATCCGGAAGCAATATGCACATAAGAGGATGAAGATGGAGCATTCAAATTATTATTAATTGACAAGCTAGCTCCAAGCTCACCCATCCCGTCTAGCGACATCCACACTCTAAAGCGGTTAAGCTTAAATATCAAAGACTTAGCTCTGATACCAATTGAAAGGACCGGATGTCGGCCTAGAGGGGGGGTGAATAGGCGATTACAAAATTATACCCAATTTAAACTAAACTATCAGAGATAATGCGAAAGCAATGGGTATAATTAAGTTCTGCAATTTAGACAATTCAGCCCGAGAAAGTCAACTCGGATACTCCAGATATTTGGTTCGGATATTCGGTATATCCGGATACTCCGGATCAAAGTACCGGATACTCCGAGTTGCCTGGTTCGGCCAGAACAGAGTATGAGCAATAAACTTAGGCACTTCTTTGATTCTAGAGATACAAATTACTCTACTGCAACAAAGTAAGGATACAAGCAAGAATAGATGCAGTAGATGCAATCTAATCAATATGATCACAAGAATCGAGAGCAAATTAAGCGGATGAGCAAAGAGGATAAAACCGAAATAAAGAAGGAGACACGAAGATTTTATCCCGAAGTTCGGATCCTTGAGGGGATCCTACGTCTCCGTTGAGGCGGCACCAAGCCGGGGTCTCTTTCAACCCTTGTCCTACTAGTGTTGCATTTTGCATTCGCCGAGGGCCCGGTCAACCAAGACACGGGGGTCTCTTTCAACCCGCTAGCCGCCCGGTGTTGCACCTTACACTCGCCGGGTTCACTTCTTGATCCTTTTCCTTTCGGAGGCGGAATTCAACCTTTACAAACTTCCTACGGCACACCACAGAAACGGTGGCTCGTAGGTGACCTCCTAGCCGTCTAGGAGTCCTCAACCTCCAAGAGCAACAAATGCTCACGAAGAACGAACTTGGAGATGAACTCAAGTGCTCAACAACTCAAATCAATCCTCAATCCAAATACCTCTCTCCTCTACCCAACCCTTCACAAAAAGGGGATCACTAAGATCTAAGGAGTAGGGAGGAGTATTGGGGGCTCAAAAACTCACAAAGAACACCACTAACACCCAGCAAAAACCTCCCCCAATGGCTCCATTGAAATGGGCAAGAAGGGGGCTTTAAATAGAGGAACACCAAAAACTAGCCGTTTGAGACCGAACTGGGCAACCCGGAATGTCCGAATCAAACCCCGGATACTCTGGATCATCCGGATACTCCGGATTTAACCCCGGATACTCCGGATCTCCTAGGCAGCACACAGCAGCCCGACGAAAACGGGCACAACTTTTGATCCCGAACTCCGATTTCAACGAATTTGGATTCTACGGAAAGCTAAGAACGAGGGCTACACAACTAACAAGGTCTCACTACTCAAATATCAAAGGATAAAAATATATTTCACAAAGAATCCAAGAGAGACCTACAACTCTCACTTTCCGGTACCACCAACACCACTCTCTCTCGAAGTTTCACAACGATGGATCACTTGAGCAAAGTCATTCGACGTCGCATCCCTCTTAATAGTATGGCAATCCTTAGACTCAAATTAAATCAAAGATAATACAAGTCTAGAAATAGTCACTTGCCGTCTTCCTTCTTAATGTCGGTGCATGAAGACCTTCACCATATAATTGATGACATCTTCGCCTTGTCCAACTTGACTCGATTCACCTCATGAGACTCTCGTCCTATCAACCTTGACTTGATCATCCTCTCCGACGATCTCCACGCCAAGTCGATCTTGACTTAGTCCTCAACTTTTGGTGACACCGCCGTCTTATTGACTTCGACTCGCTTGTCATCCTTCAAATCACTTGGTCATCATACACACAACTTTGGGACCTAATTCTTACCAAAGCACTCAGCAAACATATTAGTCCCAAAAGCTCAATAAGTATGAATTAGATTTAAATGTATGTGAGCAATTAATTACCACAAGTGTTTCATGTAAAGAAGCACAATAGAAATGGAAACACTTGACATACGAAATGTTCTCTACTAAGTACATCATGATGAATATGTAATTGATCTATATGCACTAGAGAGATAATTGCCAATATGATGAATCAATTAAATTATGGCAAGGATCACATTCTTTACTTAGATAAAACACATGATAGAATATACACGAATTGTACATGTGCAAATAATATTTGGAATGAGAGTAAATATGTGATCCAATTCTAGATTAAACTTCACTAAGAGAAGTGCAAGAGAAGATATACAACTAAGACATGTAAGCACCATGTTAATCTATAGCAATGTGAAGTTTAACTCTAGTTAATACATGCATACTAAAATCAAAGCACATAATGAACTCAAATGAATATGCACTCAATTTAAAATTGATGAAAGAATTTAACCAAAGATATATCAAACTCCTCTTATTAAGGTGAGACTTAGAGTAATCTTAAACAATAATCATCTTAGTCTCATATTAACACGCAACTTAGAGGATTGGCATGGATTAATTACTTAATAGACTAATGACCTTAACAAGATTGCTATCAATACGCGCTTGTCATTAACCACTAAAGCCATGCATCATAAACATAATCAATAACAATATATGCATGTCAATTAAGCACAAAACATCTTTCATTGATATTAATATGATTGTCATCAAAATACGTTTGTCATTAATCACCAAAATCATTGCAAGAGTCACTTGCACTTTCAATTTTTCCCTAAAAAAACACAAATTCGTTTTCCATTCACGCACACGGCTCGGTCTCTACGGTTTCTTGAGCCTCCAAAAATTTTGAAGATACATCTAAGTCTATTTTTTCACCCAAAAAAAATGCAAAGTCATTTTTCGTTCACGCGTCGTGCGCCGAGTTTTCGTAGTCTGTTTTTTTTCCAAAAAAAAACTTTTCCGTTCTACCCAGAAAAAATGCTTTCGTACCCTGTTTTTTCGTTTTCCCCCGAAAAAAAATGTTTCCATGGTTCGTTTTTCTCCAAAAAAATTGCACGAATTCGTTTTTCGTTCACGCACGCATCGTGCATCGTGTGCCACGGTTTTTACACGAGAAAATGTTTTTGTAGTCCGTTTTTCTCATTTTCACTGAAAAAAGGTTATGTGGTCCGTTTTTTCTTCGAAGAAAACCTTTTCGTTTTCCTCAGAAAAATGTTTTCGTGTCCCATTTTTTCTTGTTTTCCCCGAAAAATTGTTTCCATGGTCTGTTTTTTCTCCGAAAAAAACACAAATTCGTTTCTCGTTCACGCGCGCGGCGTGCACCGCGCATATTTTCCTAGTTGTAATCCATGGATATGGATCCGCTTGGAATAGGGGAATCTCCTAGGAAATAGTTAAGAATTCTCACATTCTTAACGGTCCACAATTTAACGTCCTAATTGTTGCCCTTTTAAGGATATTTTGTGAAGTTTAGCTATCAAAAAAATGTCAATAATTTTCTTTGTAACTGAAGATTAATCTGGGACTTTCATAAAAACATGTGATTAAATCCCAGGTTAACAATTATCAAAATTACTTTACTTGAGTTCATTGTGCTTGGAAGTATTGTCCAAATTTTTCTAGGAATTTTTTGAGTGCATTTGCTATTTTAATGGAACTCTTATGATTTTTTGTATTTTTTAAAAAAAACTAAATTAAAATGTTGAAAATCCCTGTGGGCTGAAACCAGCGTGCCGACCCATTTCCTTCTCTCACTTGGTCTAGCCCACCAGCCAATCCCGCCGTCCTCCGTGCCTCGGCCTGGCCTATTGCGCAACCCAATTTGTCAGCCCACGCGCCACCCATATCGTAGATTGATGGGGCCCACTTGTCAGGAACTGTTCATCGCCTCCCATCAGGACTCTGTCTCCACATCGCATTTTGCTATAAAACCTATCGCCGACCCTCGGGAATGTATCCCCAAATGCGTCACCTCCGAAACTCTAACCTGGCACCTTGAATCCGCCGCCATCGCCATAGATTGAGCTCATCGAAGCTCGCCACCGCCATTTGAGTCAAACAGTATCTCTCCGTCGTCATTTTCTCCCATCGCCGGTAAGCTCTGTCGCTCATTGTCCCCACACTGTCTCTTCCTTGCTGTCCTCTACACCGCCATGGCATCGGTTTACGTCAGGAGTTGTCGGATCCATGCACTCATCGTAACCCCTAGTGCCATTGCCGTTTCAAGCTCATCGCCTATCGATTATGATGACTATCAGTCGCCATACCGCCGCTATCAAGTTCGCCGTTGTCCCCTCTTTCGGTTGCAGTACTGCTTCACGTCGCCTGGAACGTCACTGTTTGCTAGCGCCGCTACCCGCTGGAGATGTGTCGCTATCAACCATCGCTCGCCACTGTAGTCGAGTCGCCGCCATCCAGATCGACCTGCCTGCCGATGTGGTAGCCACGTTGATACCATGCAAGCCTCATGTGCTCTGAGTTAGCGCTGAGCCAGCCACCCAAGCCATAGCCACGTCAGCTGTCACGTGTGTGCCATCTATTTGTCATGTGTGAGCCACGTTAGCAAGTCAACCCTAGACCAATCGGTGGACTTGGTGTACGTCGGACCATGTCTATGATAGTGTCTGGTATTTTCTTAAATTCAAGAAAAATTAACCCAGAATATTTCCCCGATCCACATGTTAGTCTCACCGAAAGAAATATTCCTGGAATACTCTATGTTCTCTCTCAATTTTTAGGATTTCTTGTGTGATAAATCTTCAGAGAGCTTATTCTCCTTCATATGAACACCGATTGGGTATGTTAAAGTTTCTAAATTTATCTAAAATTGAGCCTACTTGTTTTTGTTCATATTGCACCCATCTTTTACAAAGTTGTTTTGTTTCAAATTATTACATGATAGTTCAAATTATCAACTGTTTAACTATGTTAGGACTAATTATGCAACCTACTTGAGTTATGTCTACCTTGTCACTTGTTATGTTATGATCATGTATCACTCTAGGTTGATTAATTATTTGTTGGTCATTAATATATAACCAATGTGAGTTGGTTAGAACGTAATTAGTGTGCTTAGCCATGCAACGGGTTATTGATATTATTTTGAAACTGCAAACTCAAACATGACTAAATGTTTATGGAATATCTTTGTGAAAAGAGTGTCATATAGTCACACGTGATATAGATGATTTAGATTGAGACAAGTGGAAAGATATTGTGTGCTAGTGGTTCTGCATGAAATTAGGGTGGTGATTTTGTGTGAATCAATTAATACGGTTTTGTGTGAACAAGTAGATTAAAAGTTTTGTATTGGTCAATTAAGGATTTAACCTTGTAAGCCATTGAACTGGGCTAAACATACAATCGCATGTTTGAAATGGGACAGACCTAACTTAATAAGTTACGGAGTCTTGACATGTGATAGCTTAGGAGGTTAGGCTAAGTTATGTGTTTGGGGTGCAGTGGTAACACATCTTAGACGTTTATTGTTCCTAGTCCAACGGTGAGTTACTCCCATTATTCTGCTCTATGTGAGGGTGGAATGACAAGATCAGACTTATCGGGAGGATCAATGTTCTGACAAAGTTTTTGAAAGGTTTTGTTATAATCTTCTTAGCCGCACGCCTAAGGAAGCGTGTCACTTTCATAGCACGAGAAGATAATCATATTTTGTAGGTAAAGGTATAACCTCGGCAGAGTATAAAAATATTCAAATAGTCGTGTCCCTGGTTACAAACAATGCTTAGGAACTTCACACAAGGTTAGATTTTATAAATCAAAACTGGGAATGAGATGGGTGCCAAAAAGAAAATGATGTAGGCCGTGTGCAAACTTGAGAAAAATTCTAGATAACTTATTATTGTTGTTATTTGTTTTACTTATATTTTCAAATTATTATCATATTCAATTGTTAAAGCCTGCTTTGTACAAAATTAACCAATCAGCCATTCTTTGAGTAAGCCTTACATATAGTTATTATATTTGCATTTTGTGCACAACTTGTTAAGTACTTTATATGTGCACCCTTACAATAATCATCAATCAGTTGGAGGAGAGTAGTCAACACAATATCTTGAAGAGGCTGATTATTAGGATTCGAACTCCAGTCGATTGTCTATGGCAGGTTGATTGGTTTTCGTTGGAGTTTATTTTTGTTCCGCTATAGTTATCTTAATTAGTGCTCAAGACGTGAGATAATAAGTATAAACTCAACTACAAGATCACTTCACTATTTATTTCATTATTAATTTTAGTCGTTTATTTTTTCTACTGTGTGTAGAGTTAATATTCTATCTATATTGTTATTGTATACATTAGTGTAATTCTAAACTATGCAGTATACACAGAATTTGAATTTGCATATTCGAGTCTTACGCAAAACCTTTTGAAATTACAATGTTAGTCATCTCGTGATCCTCGCCTAGATATATTGTCAGCACATTTCTCTGGGACGTGAGCCAGCCTGCCGCCTCACAAGGTCAAGATATTTATTTTGTTCAAGTTTACCAGAAAGGTTAGCGCGGCGCACGCGACTGATTATAACTTCGAAATTTTTTGAAGAGTTTTTTTTTAGTATTTTTTTTAGAAAAAACGGGCTGAAAACGTACTCTATGAATCTTCAGAGGGTCTTTTGGAGCACTATTTTTGATGGAGATGAAAAAATGGACCAATGCGCGCGTTTTTCGGATCCTCTAATGACTTTTTTTGCAATTTTTCGGAGGGTCATAACTGCGAAACCTTTTTTTAGAGGGCTTTTTTTGTGCTTTTTAAATAACAAAGTTTTTTTATGAAAAATATCGAGGCGTATATTTTTCGGATTTTTCAAGTTTTTTTCGCGATTTTTCGGACGGTTTTCGAGCCAAGGAAGGGCCTTTTTGTAAAAAAAAAGGTCCTAAATGCAATTTTCAGAACCTGCAGGGCTTTTCCGCAAAAAAACGCGGTGCCACGAGGCGGGCACAAGCAGCGCCACGGGCCCACCACATGTCGCGAGGGAAAAATGCGCAGACGTGAGCGGCTGTGGGGATCAAACCCGCGCCCACAGCGACGGAGCGAACGGCGTTACCGCTGCACCGCGAGACCCGCTCGGGCGAGCAAATGTCGCGCGAGCTCGTTTTATGTTGTGGTTCAACGCGGGGAGACGTGGAGCGATCTCAACCATTCCTTCGCGCGATCGGACGGCCGGTAACACGAGGCGGCATGACCATGATGAGGGAGCCGAAACTCTTTCAGTTTTGTTTTATGGAGCATGCGGCTCGCAAAACCAAGAGAAAAAGGCATACATAGTAACATAGCTGAGGTTGAGCTGATCTGAGCCGGACCCTCCCTGAGGCCTGAACCTGACTCGACGTTCAGATTGCGCGAAATACTACCTTCCACTCACTCATTCACTCTCGATCGGAGAGTTATTAGCAGTTGAGTTCTTGTTAGTTACACAGAGAAGAATGCTCCAACAAAATTAACTAATCAATTACTAAATCTAGTTGTTGAACATACATCAGCTAGCCCACTCATGGTGACTTGGTAACCTAGCTTAGCTTCTCATTTTCATGCAACGGATATCAATCTCCCATATTACTACTATCATTAGGCTTATGTTCATTTGGTTGCCATTTCCCCTTCGCATGAAAGAACCCTATCCATGGCCGAGAAATACGGCCACGTCTTCATGCTCTCCTCATCCTTCTTGCTTTCCTGCCAAACGAATGTAAACAAAAAGGATTACTCCATACTGTTAGATATCGGACAGCAATGCATACAAGCTAGTATCATGCATAAAAATATAAAAAACTGAAAATGAAGAGATTAAATTTATGCCAGAATTTCAGGGGTTTGATCTACCTCGTATTTCTGAACCAACGATGTCCACACAGATTTGCACTGAGCTGGTGTACGGCTTATTCCCTGGTTCAACATGCTACAAGATATCTCTTCCCACAGAACCATTCTTCCTTTCACGATCTGAAATTTCTCGTTCATTTCACCACGCATCTGTATTAAGCTCTTAATTTCCTCAGGCTTCCACTTGTTCTTTTTTGAAGATTTAGATGGAGCAGCAGGAGTTGACTTGGTCGAGTCCTGATCCATTATGCTGATCTTGCTGAGCTTTGGTTTGTTCCCTTGAGCTGAACCATTAACAATTCTTGCAATTTTTACAGCTGTAGGGGATTTGAATGACTCCCAAAAATGTTCTAGAGTTTTAGGCTGATGCAAATCTGAAGAGAAGAATGCTTCACCATTGGAGCTAGTGGTTGCATCGTCAGGTGTTCCCAAAACCTCAGGGAGGCTCTCTGAGTAACAAAGTAATGACAGCGTCAACACATATTAAACCAGCACGTAAAAATGCATGGAATGAATGCACAAACTACATTAAGTACTGAACATTGAACTAACAAACCAGTGTCTAAAGTTCCAAGGATAATAATATTTTCAAAGGTAACACAATAGATACTAGTTGCTAATAATACCTTCAGCCTTCCCCTTTGGGTTCTCCGGGCGTGTTTTACCACTGTCTTCAAGACTCCTACCTGGACTCCTGCTCAGATGCCTAGTAGCTGAGAAAGGCCCAAAATTTCCAGATGATTTAGCTTCAAAGTTTTCTGTAAAACCTACTGTTGTGATCTCTGTGGCAACGGCAATGATGTCAGGCCTCTTCCCACTATATTTCCTTACCATTTTCCTCAAGATTTCGGATACCATCCTCTCCATGTGACTAAGTGGGCAATTCACAGGGCAACTTGATAACGCAGCATGCGCAGCTTTGTAAAGTGCATCTAATAATCTACCATTATCAAGCCATAGACATCGTGTTGTTATTTTAAATTTCCCTTTCAAGCCTGACTGTGGTGAAGCAAGTTCCTTCTGAGGTCGGAAGATCTCCATGCTGCAAGACAAAACAAGTAATATGTTTAGGTGCACCAAACAACAAACACTAGATATGGTTTTACTATTTCCAAAATAGCAAAGCCTCAACATAAAGCATTTTCTGATTTGACTAATGCGAAAAATTTTACCGAAGATAAACAACATAACAAATGCTGTGTAAGATATTACCTGACAAAAATAATTCCGTCAGATGCAATCCTTAATCTCTCATCAATGCAGAGATCAGTGGATGTTCCAAAAGCCTTATCGCCATCACTATACATTAGCTATAACATCCAATGCATCACATTAGATTCCACAGCAATTAAAGACAAGAAAAGAAATGGTAGAAAATAAATGATTCACCTGAAAATCCTCCTTCCCTAATGAAACAAAACCATTCGATAAAACTCTTCTGTTTCTTAGATGTGACACACCAAGCATCTCTCCATTTTTAATTACCTGCCATTAAAGTAAGCAATCTAAGAATACTAATGATTGCTAACATATATGAGGTAAACAAGGAGTAAGGACCATATTTATATGATGGCAATGGTAACAATACAAAGCATCCTGGCCAGAGAATGAGAATATTTACAATTCTACGAACTATGAAGCAAAAACAAGTTCCTTAGTAGATACTTCAGTGCTAGCCTAACAGAAAGAGCACTACATTTCTTACTGCACGAACAAATATACTAAAAGCTAAAGGAGTAGAAAAACACAGCTCTGATTAGTTTATGTTCTTAGTAAATAATGTTTAGAGCTTTTTTGGATTTGTACAAGTAATTTCAGATTATAAGGGGCGTTTAGAAAGAGCAAAGGCTACAGAAAATTGTTTGTTGAAATATCATAACCTTAGCAGACTGAGAATCTCTTACATTACGTATTCTCTCCCTTAGCATACAAGTTCATAGCACCAAGATACATAAACCCTGGAAAAGAGATTACTTACAGTGGTGTGCTTTATGCCGGTTGATCTTCCAAGTAATTCATGTTCTTTGAGAAACAGAAGTTCTCCATGAACAGGCAAGAAATGCTGCGGTTTAACAATCTGTAGAACTTCCTCCTGGAAACAATTATCCAAAGGCATGTCATCTCTCTCATCTCAAGGCATCACGCAACACCATTAACAAGGAGATCGGGGACATTAATGTTATTGCAACAAAAATGAAAGTTGATGGGACATGGGATCACATCAAAGAACATAAACCAGCATAAAAGAAAGAAAAATTACCAGTTCATCGTGATAGGCATGTCCAGAGGTATGGAGGCCAGAATCTTTACCCATGACAATTTTTGGGCCAAGATCAGTGAGGCGATTTAACATCTTCATTACCCGCGACTCATTTCCAGGAATAACCTGAAAAGAGAAGCATACACATGATGAGATTATTTGCTACGCTAACCCTCAAATGAGAAGCCAATTGACCTACACTTATAAATAGTACACAGATGTGGATTATTTCCAAATATTTTCCACTAATGCATTTGGTGCCATTCCACATATCTTGATTAAAAGCAAAGAGATTTTACTTCATAAATGTCCATGAATACTAGAATGAACCAATTTTCTTCCGAACATAAGCAACTCCTTTCCTAGAAAGCTGCCAGCATCAAGAGCTCGCACCAATGTACCCTAGATTGAAAAAGCGTGGTGGATAGCTAACATATACGACTGTCCCATGTGAGTATGTGACTAATGTTAAAGTTTCTGAAAACAAGATGACAAGGAGAAGAAAGTGAAGTGATAATAGCAGTACCTTAGCTGAATACAGAAGGACATCCTCTTTGGACAGTTTAAGAGCATGGCTTCCACCATAAGATGCAAGATTTAGAGCTGCACGTGGTTCTGCCTGGACAAATTTGATATAGAGATGCAATAATTATAACGTGCTGAATGAGCAACTGAAACTGAAGAGCTCTTAGCCTGCAAATCTTACTTGTGAACCTGTAGTAACAACTAAAAGATCTTCGGGGGCATAGGCATCCATGTCCTCTACCTTAACCTGCAGAATGATTATATTGTGCAATTAGGAAGACTACATTCTGTGACATCATCACACGTAATATCAACAGATTGTACCAACCGAGACACATCATGCAGTATTTTTATATTTATTGACTAAAGGTAAACCATTGTGACAAAGGAAAATTAGTCACCATCAAGCTAGTGCACTACTCAAAATCATTAAGACACCTAAGCAACATTGTGTGCACCTAGTGACATTATAGTTGTTTCACAGTATATTTATGTGTCCATGAAAGTCCCCTCGCAGTGGCCGGTGTGGCCGGCGCAGACAGCGGCCAATGAAGATCCGGTGGCTGCGTCGCGTCGCGGAGGTGTCGATGAAGCGCGGGATCTGAGGAGACGGTGCTGCCGAAGAGAAGGCAGGAGGTGGCAGCCTGGTGACAGCGTCGGCCAAGGAGAGAAGCTCGACGTCCAAAGGCAAGGTCGGCCGGGAGAAGGCCGGGCAACCAAAGGCGACGAGAAAAATCGCCCAAAAAAAAGGTGCAAGTGCAAACGCTGGTGAGCCCTAACCCTAGAACCTATTGCTCTGATACCATGTTATGAATAGCACTTGTATTGAACATGAGGCCAATGGGCCAGTAGATATATATATACATGAGTATAGAACGAAAGCCTATATAAGACTATATAAATACAAACAAGGCTAATAATCTCTATACAAGACAACTAGCAATCTCTAATATAAGGTAACTAGGATATTGTCTAACAAGCATGACCCCATAGTCTTTTTTAAGTGCACTTTGTCCAAGATAAATAAATAGTGCTAAATAAATAGTGCTAACTAGTTTAACAGGATTCCAAGAAAAAGGTGTATATACTTTTTCGTTTGTCGGGATAGCAGAGGAACTACCAACCGAATTTTATTAAGAGGGAGACAGTACAAAGGTTAATGCAAAAAGAGCACTCTTCACCTGAACAAAATACAATCAAGCATCAAGCTACTCTAGGAGCTGACAGAACTGCTGCAACTAGCACTCAGGCCCCCTTCCGTACACTCATAGGAGTGTCGTATACTCGTATATATTTTTCTTTGCAAGGTACAATAACGTTAAAGTGATACGGCCCCAATTGCCAGCACCACGGTGGATGATGTTTCAAGTGCACCAATCAAAATTAAACATCATTGTGGTGCTGTTTTATCCAAAAAATAAAAAAAGAAAGGCGAGGCCGAGAGGGACAACTGGGTGGCTAGCCGAGGAGGGAAGCAATGAGAAATCCTAGGGCATGAACACGTGGCAAAGCGTGGGCATGCATGCAGCGCTAGGCAGCCATGCAAGACCAAGGGCGCGGGCAGACGAAGACCACATGGGCCGGAGCCGTGTGGGCCGTGTGTGCCACGCGAGTGCATGCTTGGGCTGCGAAGACCGGGAAGGAACAACCGCATGGCATGCGGTTGCGCCAAGGAGACCAAGCGCAAGCCAGCGAGTGGACATCTGAGACCAGAGCCAGCAAAGAAAGCACACGCGGGAGAGAAAGACGGCACCGTGTGGAAGAAAAGGGATTTGCAAGGAAAAGAGTACAGCCATTCGGCCATGCCAGCAAGGAAAGAAAGAAATAAAACCGAATTGGATTTTGAGAAGGAAAGAGTCCAACTCGGATTGCCAAAACCAATCAACTTTAAAAAAGCCATACTTTCACGTTCGAACTCAAATTGAGATGTTCTTGAACTTTCCTGAAATCTTACAACATCATCTAAATTTCACTCCATTACAAGAGGTTCAACATCCACTTTTATGTTAAACTGGCTAACAAGTTTCAGCCTATTAGTGGGCTGAAATTTAAGTTTTAAAGTTGTAATCTCTTTTTATCTCTTAGAGTTCAAGTTGTATACGTTTAGAAGTTGAATTTGAGTTGGTTTAGATGTATTTTGGTCATGCATTGTGCACCAATATAAGGACTAGGGGCACACTCCATTGTAGAGATTAGAAATTATGAGTTGAGTTAGAGTTATACGAAATAAAGAAAAGCCTTTGGCACCATGGTTGATGTGATTGCCGTGAGTTGAGAGAGAGGGAGAGTTGATGCCACAAGAGAGAAGAGGGAGAGAGTTGATTGCGCAAGTTGAAGACTCATCATTTTCATATTGTGCTGAAGGAAGCCCTTGCAATTCTATCTTTTCATATTGGTTTGCAAGTTATTGCGTATGGTACCATGAAAGATTGGGCATCGCACGCATCAGTTAGCGATTCCCACTAGTTGATCTGTATCATTTGGTATTAGAGCTTTCGTTGCTCATGGTGCCATTGATTTGTTGCTGCGAAAGTCATCAGTGGATGACATGAAGGTAATCATGTTGTATGACTATGGCTTGGAGAAGTGTGAGGAAGATCATCTACAATAGCCAAGCAAGCACCATATCTTTTTTCGTCGATGCCGCATCGGGACTACCGCTTGTGCCATGATGATGGATGAAGAAAGCATCGGCAACATAGCAAGCAAAACACTTGTGGACAGATTGGGGTTGACGACGACGCCACATGTGAAGCCATACAAGTTGACATGGTTGTATCGCCATATTCTAATTACGCAACAAGTGAAGGTAAAGCTCTCTTTGGATGGATACGCTACTGTTGTTACTTGTGATGTAATGCCTATACATATGCGAGCATGTTCTTTGATGCAATGAATAAGCGGAGCATTCGAAGAATTTCTTTTCCAAGCGTTCGGTACTCTTTTCCTTGGAAGAATACACGAGTACACGACGGGAGATCGAACCATGGTGATAGTACCACCTTGCTTGTGGAGGGGAGAGAATACTGTAGCGACCCGCCCAATTAGCCCCGGATAATTAGCAACAGCTGCCATTACCCCAGGTTAATTAAGCGAATCTCGGCATAGTGGCTAACAAAATATCGGGCACCCCGGTACTTTATTAGCTACTATACCGTGTTCAGAGTGTTGCAACAGAACAATAATTAGAGACTGAATGTAAATATATTACAAGCCAAGCCACGCAGGGCTACAAGTTCGATACATAATTAGACAGGATCCAAGTACAACATAAGCATAAGACATAACTACTAGTTACACAAAAGACCGACGCAGTTGTAACACGAGATACTCGGCCTCTATTCTCCCTGGTAGTCCTCCGCGTAGGTTTGGTTCTGCGGGTGACCCTCACTCCAAGTCTCATGGTCGGACCAATTGGGATCCACGTCCCAACCAGAAGCTTGACCCTCAGAACAAATATCTAGCAGGGGGAGAATTAGCAAGAGTGAGTACAGAGTACTCGACAAGTAATAGTATAGCATGCAATACATGAGTTTTTCCTCCCTTTTTCCAAATCCAAATTTACCTCCTTCCCAAAAATCGATTTTTATTGGAAATAGGTTTTGATTTTCTTTAAGAGTTGCACATTTTAATTCAAGAGACTACTAACACCCGTATATGAGGCGGACTTAGCTTCCGTAGCCTCCAATCCAGAGACAGGCATGAATTCATGATTTGACCTCGCAGTTTGTACCACTTTACCCATAGTGACCCCTAGCATGAGAGGCCCTGCATGTTTATCACTAGTCCAAAGATTAGATCTCCAACCTCGTTACCCGAGTCGCGGATTCCTTCACTAGGCAATCCCGCCGGCTCATGACTACAGCTTGTATCGAACTATCCAGCTACCGTAGCGACAATCTGATACTCAACCAAAGGCTTTATTCATATATAGCCTGAAAGAATCAACCGCACTGATATTCTCAGGTCCCTCACTGGCCTTCCAAGATACCCAGCTTCACACGCGTATTTATCTACTCTTACCCAATGTGGAGATCATAATACCTTCCTAGGACAACCTTTTCTGGTCGCTTCCACACACTATGGTTGATACTGAAAATACGGCTCATTGCCCGAGTGTAGTTGTTTATCCTTACATCATAGCCTATGTAGAGGGTCCCACCGGCCACACTCCAAGTACCTTGGCCCCCTCTACCCACCATATTAACACCACACCAATATCATAAATAACACAAACCAGCTGCTCCATCAGCTGGACTTGCCAACACACTCCACACCTCATCATCATCCATACTTTCATTTCCACCACACCACATTTCCATCCATATTCAATCGGGTACTTTCAAATTATATATAAAGTGTGCAATGCATGAATGATACTCGTAATAATACTGAAATCAAGTTGAAAACATTTAATGAAATTTGCTCAAAGGAAATCTTGCCTGAAGTAGGATTTGCAAATACGGCCTCGCTCGAATACAGAGGTGGTTGGTACGACTGGTTCGGTTCTGGACCTGACAAATACAACGTATCAACTCTACGGGAATTAACCCATAGCAACTTTACGGTATCTGAATCTACGGACAACGCTTAATCAACTAAACCCATTAACTTAACCCGATTCTTAATATTCTAGCAGCAATGAACATCAATTCATTTAATACAACAATTAACAATTTACACATTTATTAACTACTAACCCAATGACTTTTAGAAATTCAAATGCAGTTTTCCTACGATATGAATACGGCAAGTTAACCTACGCAGATGCACGGAATATACAACTTCCTATTTTTCCTATTTTTCTCCTCTTCTTTCTTTTTCTCCTCTTTTCTTTTCCTCTCTTATTTTTCTTTTCTCTTCTTTCCTTTTCTTTCCTCTTCTTCTCTCATTTTTCCTTCTGCTCTTTCTTTTCTTCCATTTCCTTCTATTCTCTGTTTCTTTCCTCTCTTGGCCGAACGCCTCCCTCTACCTGTCTCCTCTCGGGCTCTCCTCCACTGGAACCGACCACTTCTCCCCTGGCTCGATCTCCATGCCGCCGAAGCGCCTCAGCCAGCCGGCCAAACCCGACGTCAGCGCCGCCTCTCCCTCCCGGTTCCTCTCCTCCCTTCTCCTCTCTCTCTCTCTCTCTCTCTCTCTCTCTCTTCCCCCCTCCTCTCCTCCTACTTCCTCTCTGCTTTTCCACCGCCGAATCCTTCCGCCTCCTCTCTCGCCTTCCTCCGGCCAACTACCTGGCCAGGTTGGCGCCTCTGCCGTCGCCTCTCTCTCTCTACTCCCTTCCCTCTACTCTTACTTGCCCTAATGGCCAAGGATAAGAACAGATACCACTCGATCTCTTGCGGTTTCTATTCTACCGATTGCTCTACCTTTGATTTGTTATTTGGTCGATGATGCATGCTTTTGAGGGACTGGCTAGGCTTGTCTTAAGCAACCCTAGAGCTTTATCGAGACCACGGACCATCGGTCTACTCATTGTGCACCTGGGGAGTAGCTCACCATCGCTATTACTAGGATTGGCCGTGCACCGGGAGATCAGTTGGGTTCTTGGGGATGAAGGTGTCTTGCCGCTCGATTCTTGTGGTTCCACCAGGTTCGATTCTTGCTCCTCTTCGGGTTTGTTGGCTCCTTGCTCGCCCTCCTGGTCGCGGTTCAAGACGTCTTGGGGATCCTTCGTGTTCGGTTCGTCTTGGGGATTCTCCTGGCTTCGGCTTGTGGTTCCCCTTGATCTGCTGGCTCTTGAGGACCTCCGTACAGGCTCCTTGTCTTTCTTAGGTTTGCTTCTTGCTTCTTGCTTCTTGCTCTCTTGGGTTCTCTCATTGGGTGAGTGTGTTTGTACTCTCTGGTTGGTGGAACCGAGGAAGAAAGGGTTGCTGCTCTCATTGGGAAAGGAAAAGGAGAGTGGCTACTTTGCTTTGCTCTCTGTGGTTCACCGGGAGTGAGGAAAAAGTGAAGGCTTGCTCTCTTTGTATTGGAGGAGGAGATAAGGATGGCTCAGTAGCCATGCCCTCACTGGCCGGGCTACGAGCCGGGCCGCTAGTCGGGGCATGCATATGGGCGTTGGTCGTGTGGCCGGGCCGTCGCTTGGAAGAATGGTCAAACTCAAGGGTGTCCAATGGGTATTGCAATGGCTCCAATGGTTGTCTAAGGGATAATACACCGTTCTTTGGTTGCCTCATCGAGTAAACGCCAAGACGGATACCCGCAATCCGAACAGGTAAGAACGGATTGCCGAGTGATGAACCGATCTAGCGAGAGGTGCCGACCCGGCCCTTACGGTCTGGTATCTCGGTGATCAATACCTCGCATGCGGGTCTGACGGCAATCCTCTTTTCTATTTCTATTCGTTCTATTCGCATTTTTAAATTTTACACTAACAAAGAACACTAATTAATAACCTCATTAACCACTAATACTATTATTTAACTAGTTAATATAGTGGGTCCTTACATCCTATCCCCCTTAAAAGGGATTTCGTCCCCGAAATCCGGCTCGACTAGGTAGATGGCTTCGAGAACAATTAAGATTGCACCACCTGGATGGTTAAATGGGAGATACACCTGTACCTGCGTTGGTGGTTCCATCCACCTGCGCTGTCGAGACGAAGTTCAATTGAGCGGATCTTGCTGTTGGTGCTCCCTTGTTAGATCCTTTAGATGACATGGCACTGGGGCCTCCTTGACTGTGTCCAACCGATGGTGTACGACTTGGCGGTGTCCCTGAAGCACTTTGTTGCGATCGACCAGATGAGAATTGGGCAATCAGACCTCCTATGTCCCTCCTGACCGCAATTGTAACACTTGATGGGTACTTGGGGGCAACGACTAGCATAATGCGGACCTCCGCAATGGAAACACTTTAAAGATGGATTTGATAGGTTGCTAATGGGATGTTGAGAAGATGCAGACATCTCCAATGGTTGTGGAGAGCTTCTGTTTGGTAGTGGTGGTTTAGAAGGTGTTGGGTAGCTGAAAGTAAATGTCGAAGTATCAAATCTTGCCTTCTTTCTCCTCTCCTCATTCACTTGGGTTTGTATGCTTTCCACTCTGATGGCCTTATTGGCTAGGTCTTGAAATATTGTGAACGAGTGAGTAGCCAAATGCAACTTCAAGTATGAATTCATCCCCTTGGTGAACCTATAGATTTTCTCAGCCTCCGTGTCTACCTCCTCTGGGGCATATCTGGATAGCTCATTGAACTTATGCAAATACTCTGTAACACTTTTATTTCCCTGCGTCAAATCCCAAAACTCTTGCTTCTTTATATCCATTTCTCCCTGAGGAACATGGGTGTTATAAATTGTGGTGAACTCGCCCATGATACAGCCGATCTCTTGCAGGTGCGGCAATAGTTTTTCCACCAGGTTGCCGGGACCCGTTAATCGTAGGTTGCAAATCAGATTTCTCCTCCTCTGGACAACCTAAAGTAGTCAACTTCTTCTCAATTTCCTCGAGCCAATCATCTGCTTCTAATGGTTCGGTGGATCTAGCAAAGGTAGGTGGGCGGGTTTGAAGGAAATCTCCCAAGGTGGTTCTGTGTCGGGTAGAATGTGGAGTTGCAGGGGTGAGGTTGGTGACAAGGGCTTCTAGAAATTGATTCTGGCTCTCTTGAGCTGTGGCTATGCACACGAGGACTCTCTCTAGTGGGTCTGGGTTTGTTGGAGCTCTAATTGCATTAGCTAGACCTCCCAAAGGTGATGGTTGCCTAGATGGTGCAGGAAATGGTTGGTTGAGGTCATGGAGTGGTGCTTGTGGGGGCTCTACTCCTTCAGGTTGGTTTTGGGTAGCACCTAACCTCAAAATCAAATCTTGCTCTTCTACTTCGCGGTTCGACATCCTGCAAAAGACCAAAGAATCCAGGTGCAACTTAATTAAACGCTTGCCCTTAACACAAACATTTGGTTAATAGAAGGGTCTCCTAATTTGAACTATAGATATAACTAAGGAAAGAGTGATGTCCTTAAGAATGCAGTTTGTTTGCATGGAAAGAAGTCTGATGAATTAATGGCAAGGATGATCTAAAACCTTTACAAGCAGATTGATTAAAAGACAAGAAGTATTGTGATAGCTAGAAGGTCTTAGGGCCAAATTGTTAAGAAGTGGGATAAGAAACCGAGAACTCGCTCTCAATCGCCACTCCCTTTTGAAACTATACAATACCATCTACCTAATCGCCTCGGGGTAAAACACAAAACACTGGATAAAGAAGCAAATAAGGCGAAAGAAAAAGGAACCAGGAAACAATACAACACAGCGAACAAAATCCAGTAAGGAAACGATAGAGAAACATGGTGCACATGCACCAAGAACTAATCAAGACTGACGCGCTCGAGCCCACAACGAAACTTAGAGAAGAACTTGACGCAAAATCAAAACAAGACAGGAAAACAGTAAAGAATCCTGATGCCCAAGCACCAAGGATTTCTCGAGTTACGTGCTCGCCACGCTTGGATTCGCATATCCAAGTACACCACGGATTCGACATCCTGAGCCTTTCCTATCCTTAGCTCCTAGTTCTATGCGCCAGATTCACTATTTAGATACACAAGCACATCACAATTGCATGATTGGTTTTCTACGGTTCAGCAATGCAAGACAGCAGGTTAGCATGCTTATGCAGTGCATCCTATGCATACTAGTAGGAATTAAAGAATTAAAACAACAATGCTACAAACCTACTACTCTAGGTATGCATGCAAACAATAAATCAAGATGACATGCGAAGAGATGAACAAGTAGTTGCAATTAACTTACTGATCATGATTAGAACTGATGCTACAACAATGCAATTAATCTATCATCCTATATTCAGAAATGATAACCATGATGATATGCGATGCTAAAGATGCAAGTGCAATTTGCTGATTACATAAAGAGAGCAATTCTACCACAATCGCATTACAACTACAACACACAAGACCCCGTACAACCAGGAACTACACTCGCTGCCCTATCCCCCTTAAAAGGGGATTTACTTACTATTGGTGGCCACTTAACAAAATAAGTAATCCAAACAGGGCACTTATTAGTTGACAAGGTGAGGATTTCTATATACTTATTGCCATATAGCAGAGTCTTTCTAGTTTTACTTAGTCTCCCTATCAGTCTCTAGTTATTTATTTGCGTGGTTCTCGTAACCATTGCTCTGATACCACCTGTAGCGACCCGCCCAATTAGCCCCGGATAATTAGCAATACCGCCATTACCCTGTGTTAATTAAGCGAATCTCGGCATAGTGGCTAACAAAATATCGGGCACCTTGCATTTTTATTAGCTACTATACCGTGTTCAGAGTGTTGCAACAGAACAATAATTAGAGACTGAATGTAAATATATTACAAGCCAAGCCACGCAGGGCTACAAGTTCGATACATAATTAGACAGGATCCAAGTACAACATAAGCATAAGACATAACTACTAGTTACACAAAAGACCGACGCAGTGTAACACAGATACTCAGCACTCTATTCTCCCTGGTAGTCCTCCGCGTAGGTTTGGTTCTGCGGGTGACCCTCACTCCAAGTCTCATGGTCGGACCAATTGGGATCCACGTCCC
Source organism: Rhipidocladum racemiflorum (assembly GCA_036346355.1). Lineage (NCBI taxonomy): Eukaryota > Viridiplantae > Streptophyta > Magnoliopsida > Poales > Poaceae > Rhipidocladum > Rhipidocladum racemiflorum. The sequence continues at coordinate 54,236,722 of CM070572.1, read as the reverse complement.
AACCGTGCTTGACCCTCGTAACAAATATCTAGCAGGGGAGAATTAGCAAGAGTGAGTACAGAGTACTCAAGAAGTAATAGTATAGCATGCAATACATGAGTTTTTCCTCCCTTTTTCCAAATCCAAATTTTACCTCCTTCCCAAAATCTGATTTTTATTGGAAATAGGTTTTGATTTTCTTTAAGAGTTGCACATTTTAATTCAAGAGACTACTAACACCCGTATATGAGGCAGACTTAGCTTCCGTAGCCTCCAATCCAGGAGACAGGCATGAATTCATGATTTGACCCTGCGCAGGTTTGTACCACTTTACCCATAGTGACCCCTAGCATGAGAGGCCCTGCATGTTTATCACTAGTCCAAGATTAGATCTCCAACCCTGTTACCCGAGTCGCGGATTCCTTCACTAGGCAATCCCGCCAGGCTCATGGCCAACAGCTTGTATCGAACTATCCAGGCTACCGTAGCGGACAACCGATACTCAACCAAAGGCTTTATTCATATATAGCCTGAAAGAATCAACCGCACTGATATTCTGTGTCCCTCACTGGCCTTCCTAAGATACCCACTTCACACGCGTATTTATCTACTCTTACCCAATGTGGAGATCATAATACCTTCCTAGGACAACCTTTTCTGGTCGCTTCCACACACTATGGTTGATACTGAAAATACGGCTCATTGCCCGAGTGTAGTTGTTTATCCTTACATCATATCCTATGTATAGGGTCCCACCGCCACACTCCAAGTACCTTGGCCCCCTCTACCCACCATATTAACACCACACCAATATCATAAATAACACAAACCAGCTGCTCCATCAGCTGGACTTGCCAACACACTCCACACCTCATCATCATCCATACTTTCATTTCCACCACACCACATTTCCATCCATATTCAATCGGGTACTTTCAAATTATATATAAAGTGTGCAATCACGGGAATGATACTCGTAATAATATCAAATCAAGTTGAAAACATTTAATGAAATTTGCTCAAAGGAAATCTTGCACAGTAGGATTTGCAAATACGGCCTCGCTCGAATACAGAGGTGGTTGGTACGACCGTTCGATTCTGGACTCGACAAATACAACGTATCAACTCTACTGAATTAACCCATAGCAACTTTACGGTATCTGAATCTACGGACAACGCTTAATCAACTAAACCCATTAACTTAACCCGATTCTTAATATTCTAGCAGCAATGAACATCAATTCATTTAATACAACAATTAACAATTTACACATTTATTAACTACTAACCCATGACTTTTAGAAATTCAAATGCAGTTTTCCTACGATATGAATACGGCAAGTTAACCTACGCAGATGCACGGAATATACAACTTCCTATTTTTCCTATTTTTCTCCTCTTCTTTCTTTTTCTCCTCTTTTCTTTTCCTCTCTTATTTTTCTTTTCTCTTCTTTCCTTTTCTTTCCTCTTCTTCTCTCATTTTTCCTTCTGCTCTTTCTTTTCTTCCATTTCCTTCTATTCTCTGTTTCTTTCCTCTCTTGGCCGAACGCCTCCCTCTACCTGTCTCCTTCTCTCGGGCTCTCCTCCACTGGAACCGACCACTTCTCCCCTGGCTCGATCTCCCGCCGCCGCCCGAGCGCCTCACCGCCGCCGGCCAGCCAGCCGTCAGCCGCCGCTCTCTCCTCCCTGCCTCTCCTCCCTTCTCCCCTCTCTCTCTCTCTCTCTCTCTCTCTCTCTCTCTCTTCCAACACCCCACCTCTCCTCCTACAACCTCTCTGTTTTCTCCACTCCCGAAACCTCTGCCCTCCTCTCTGCCTTCCTCCGGCCAACTCTGGCGGTTGGCCAGCTGCCTCTGCCGTCGCCCTCTCTCTCTCTCTACTCCCTTCCCTCTACTCTTACTTGCCCTAATGGCCAAGGATAAGAACAGATACCACTCGATCTCTTGCGGTTTCTATTCTACCGATTGCTCTACCTTTGATTTGTTATTTGGTCGATGATGCATGCTTTAGAGGGACGGCTAGGCACTGTCTTAAGCAACCCTAGAGCTTTACTGAGACCACGGACCATCGGTCTACTCATTGTGCACCTGGGAGTAGCTCACCATCTGCTATTACTAGGATTAGTGTGCACCGGGAGATCAGTTGGGTTCTTGGGGATGAAGGTCTTTGTGCCGCTCGATTCTTGTGGTTCCACCGAGTTCGATTCTTGCTCCTCTTCGGGTTTGTTGGCTCCTTGCTCGTCCTCCTGGTCGCGGTTCAGTACGTCTTGGGGATCCTTCGTGTTCGGTTCGTCTTGGGGATTCTCCTGGCTTCGGCTTGTGGTTCCCCCTTGATCTGTTGGCTCTTGAGGACCTCCGGCTTCTGGGCTCCTTGTGCTGCCGGTTTGCTTCTTGCTTCTTGCTTCTTGCTCTCTTGGGTTCTCTCATTTGGGTGAGTGTGTTTGTACTCTCTGGTTGGTGAGGAACCGAGGAAGAAAGGGTTCTTTGCTCTCATTTGAGGGAAAGGAAAAGGAGAGTGGCTACTTTGCTTTGCTCTCTGTGGTTCAGCTGGGAGTGAGGAAAAAGTGAAGGCTTGCTCTCTTTGTATTGGAGGGAGGGGAGATAAGGATGGCCTGTAGCCATGCCCTCCTCTGGTGCTACGAGCCGGCCGCTAGTGGGGGCATGCATATGGGCGTTGGTGTGGTAGTTCTTCTTGTGGTCGCTTGGAAGAATGGTCAAACTCAAGGGTGTCCAATGGGTATTGCAATGGCTCAATGGTTGTCTAAGGGATAATACACTGGTTCTTTGGTTGCCCTCTTGAGTAAACGCCGCTACGGATACCCGCAATCCGAGCAGTAAGAACGGATTGCCGAGTGATGAACCGATCTAGCGAGAGGTGCCGGCCGACCCTTACGATGCAGTATCTCGGTGATCAATACCTGCATCTTGGTCGGCGGCAATCCTCTTTTCTATTTCTATTCGTTCTATTCGCATTTTTAAATTTTACACTAACAAAGAACACTAATTAATAACCTCATTAACCACTAATACTATTATTTAACTAGTTAATATAGTGGGTCCTTACAAATACCACCTTAAAAGGGAGAGCAACCCTCCCCCCATGAGGCTAGTCTTTTGGGGGCCACATGGGACTCTTATGGCCTGGCTATGGCAGCCAAGGTGTATATTTCTCTTATGGTCCAAGGCCCACACCCTCGACAGTTAGGCGATCCGCTCGCCAGGCGAGGCACGTCGCCATACTACTGGGCGCGAAGAACGCAGTGCTTGCACCGGAGGGATGCATCACATGGACGGATCAACAATACTTGGGAGGATCATCTATGACATGAGCTCATTTTGAAGCACAAGCTGCACAACAGCGAGAACGCAAGATGAAAGCACAAGAAGCTAAAAGGCGGAAGAAAAGATGGTCGAAGGAGCAAGAAAGCAAGCTGAACAAGAGGCCACTATTTCAGGTCAATAACAGCAAAAGGAGTTGTCTACTCATGATGGCAACATCGACACTGAGACACCGCTAGAAGGTATGTGCATGATGACCAACAAGGTTCATGTTGACAACACAACAATCCTTGCAATGGGACAAGGAACCAATGTGTTCAAATCAGCTTGCAAAGTTGAAGACAAAGCTTGCAAGCTTATCATTGATGGTGGAAGCTACAACAATCTAATTAGCAAAGATTTGGTGCAAGCTTTAGGCCTCATTCGATAGTGCTTCAGCTCGTACTCTGAAGAATCAGGAGCGGTTAGAAGTGTTTGGCTACCAGATTCTTGAAGCGGTGGCGGGGACGGCGGCGCTCCAGGAGCGGTCGAGGCGGCGCTGGAGGTGGGGACGACGGCGCTCTAGGAGGGTTCGAGGCAGTGCTCCAGGCAACCGACGACAATGGTGCAGGGTTGAGGCTATCGTTCGGCTCCAGACGGGGACGGGGAGCGCGGTCGAGGTGGCGGGGATGGGGAGCGGGGTCATGGCAGCAGGGACGGGGAGCGCGGCTGAGGCGGCGGGGACGAGTAATGGGGACGAGCAACGGATTCTTGCGGGAAGCGGGGTCTCAGCAACTTCTCGCATTACGTGCAAAATCAAATATCACTCCACGGTGATTTCGATTCTAGCAAACGGGGAGCAAGGCCGTTCGGCGAGAATCCGGGAGCCGGAGCTCCACCGAACAGGGCCTTAGGACTGACAACATGTCGACATCCGGAACCATAGTAGGCTCATTGGATGTAAAATTTTGATAAGTTGAAAATTACTCACCGTGTCAATTCAGTGGGTGATTATCAAGACAAGTTGGAGTGCGATGTTGTGCCAATGCATATATGTCAATTGTTGGGACAACCGTGGCAATTTGATCATAACACTACACATCACGAGCGGTCCAATAGGTACACTTTGGTGCATGAGGGTGAACTATACACATTGTGTCCTATGCTGAAGAGTGCAATTCATGTTGAAGATATCGCCATAAAAAATGAGGTTTGGAGAAAAAGACAGCGACACCGTGTGGAAGGAAAAGGGTTTGGAAGGAAAAGAGTCCAGCCAAAATAGAAAAAGACAAGGGGGGATTTGGCCACACCAAGCAAGGAAAGAAAGAGATAAAACAGAACTGGATTTGGAGAAGGAAAGAGTCCAAGTCGGATTGCCAAAACCAGCTGACCTTAAGAAGGGCATAACTTTCACGTCCGAACTCGGATTGAGATGTTCTTGGACTTTCCTGAAAGCTTACAATATCAACTAAATTTCACTCCATTACGAGAGGTCCAAAATCCGCTTCTTTTTATGTTTAAATTGGCCAACAAGTATTAGCCGGTTAGTTGGCCGAAATTTAAGTTTTTAAGTTGCAATCCCTTTTTATCTCAATCCAAGTATTTTGGCCATGCATTGTGCACCAATATAAGGCCTAGGGCCATACCCATTGTAGAGAGATTACAAATTATGAGTTGAGTTATATGAAATAAAGAAAAGCCTTTGGTGTGATTGCCGTGAGTTGGGAGAGGGAGAGTTGCTGCCCCAAGAGAGAGAGAGAGAGAGAGAGAGAGAGAGTTGATTGTGCAAGTTGAAGACTCCTCGTTTTCAAATTGTGACGTAGGAAGCCCTTGCAATTCTATCTTTTCATAATGGTTTGCAAGATATTGTGTGTGGTAACGTGAAAGATCGGGCATCTCACGCATCAACTAGCGGGAATCGCTAGTTGATGCGTATCATAAAGTAGATAGCTGCTGAAGCTAATAAAAGGAGTGCTGAAAACAAATTGTTCTGACAAAGGAAGTCAGCTTATTTCAATAGCAGAATATCAATTGCATAGATCACCAGAAGGACAGTAAATAGTCCATTCCGAAAATTGCATCATTCACAACAATCAGTGTAGCAATTCAACACAAAGGAATATGTAATTAACTTAATAAAGTTGCTGCATACCAAGGTTGATGGATCCAATGGTGCCTTTCCATCCTTGAAAGCAGCATCAAGGTAAGTCCTGAGTGACATTCCAACAAATACCTGTTCCAGTTTATCAAAATTGTAAGCTAGTAAAAACTAAAGACATAATCCAAATTGAACAAGGTAGAGTGACATTATCTGTTGAATTAGGACTCTCAAAGATTACCAGTTTTCGACCAGTTAAGTCTGCAGCTGCTTTGATGCTCCCAATGCGATGTATATTTGAAGCAAATTGTGTTGTAATTACTCTTCCTTTTGCTTCTGAAATATGTCGCAATAACGAACCAGCAACAACAGATTCACTGATGGATCTTCCAGGCGATAAAACATTTGTTGAATCGCTCATCATCTTGCATTGAGGAAACACAGGAGGGAAAAGAAACATACTGTTAGGAACATATCAATGGAAAACTTCTCATACCAGTATAGGTGCGACCTCGGTCAATGGAAAGCTTCTCATATCAGTTTTTTTGATATGTGCACATACTTGATTAAAATGCATGAAAGGTCATTCAACTTGTGCAGGTTTGTCATGTAGGTCACTGTACTTTTAAAATGCACATCAGGATCATTGATGTGACATTAGTGGGTCATTAGTCCATCCTAACTGCCTATACTGGCATATTTGGAGAAAACTCCCTGTGCATTATTTTTTCATTTAGCCGTACCCATGTGTCCTTACCCGAAGCTGGTCCAACCAGACCACATTCTATACCTTCTCATTAATTTCTGTTCGACTCCCAAGCAATCCGCGTGAGGAGATCACCAGGGCGATACAAGAGGCAAGTCAATCTCGTTAATTCGGATTGCTTACATGCCTCGATAGTGTCCATTGTTTGTGTCTGCATTCACAGTTCATGAGCTAGTACTGTACATTCAGCTCTGACTGTGAGGGCCCTCACAGAGCCCACTCGTGAGGCCCTGTCCTAGCTCATGCTCACTGGAATCTCCTGCTGCCATCGTGCACAATCAATTTAGTCATTGCCCTGCTGTTGCGTGCTGGTGCAGCCCTGTTGGCCTGTCCTGTGGAGCCATTGGCGCCAGTCGTCACACCAGTACCGTCATGTGGGACTCCGTGATGGGAGTTTATTGGAATAAATCTGAAGAGCCATGGATCAAACAGTTGTATTATCCTTTCTAAAATTAGGAACTCCAATCGATGTGGCATCCTCATTTTCTTCTTCTCTTGAGCATTTCATCGAACATTTTCTAGGCAGTAAAGCCCGGCAACCATGGTGGCAGGATATGGCATGCGGCCAGCGGTGAATAACACACTCCAACGGAGGCACCAACCCAGCAGTGCTTTGGCCTGAGCACAATGAGTCCCACAAGGATGAAGAAATCCTCCACTGCAGCCACACTCTTCCGCTGCCTCCACACTCCACCACCGCTATCACACTCCTGGGTTCGGTCACAAGAGTAGGAAGCATGGGGACTGGGTTTCGAGAGGCTCAAGTGTTGAGGGCGTTAGTGGATATGGCCTGGTTCGACAGCATGTGGGTAGGGCTAAGCAAAAAAAATTACATAGGGGTTTTTTTGCAAATGCACGGCCAACTGCTTTGAATCCAACGTGGCATGCCACACATACAAAATATGCCAGCATGGGCAGCCAAGATGGACTGATAACCAACATATGTCACAGCAGTGCCCTAGATGTGCATTTTGAAAGTCAAGTGACCTAGATAATCATCCAAAAAAGTTTAGTTACCGCCATGTATTTTACTCAAAAAATTTAACATGCATAGCTGTATCAACGTATGTCTGTATCCCATATGGTATATGTGCAACCTAGCACAACAACCTAAACCATTGGGGAAAAAAATTGGTCCAGATCCCAGAGGCATAGTTGATATTGGATCAACTTACAAGAGTAACGCCTTCTTTGGAGAGCTCCTCTAATGCTTGTCGGTCAAATATTTTTCCATCCACTGGTGATTCGTCAATCTTCCATTGAAATATAAGTTAAAAGAAATAGTAAAAATTCGAGAAAAGTGAGTATACAAGCATTGCTGATATAACTTACTTTCCAGTCACCGGTATGGAAAATTGTGCCATCACCACAGCGAAGGACTAAGCCACAGCAGTCAGGAATTGAATGAGTTACACGGATAGGTTCCACTTCAAATGGTCCAGCCTGGAATCTCTTTCTAACTCTAAAAACCTTAAGCCTCGACGAGAGGAAAATCCCAAACTCCTTCAAACGCTTCTTTATTAGCTGCCCAGATATGAATAAATGCATCTCAAACTTTTGAAGATTTGACAACAATTATGCAAGTAATAATTATGCTACACTCGACAGTGTGAAATATGCAAGTAGTAATCAGAATTGAGTGCTACCTCCATAGTAAAAGATGTTGCAAAAATTGGTGTTGTCGAATCCAGTGCTGGGATAACCTATCAACAGTAAAGACGAAGGGAAAAAATGAACATATGGTAGTTCCAAAGATGGATTGCAATTGGAAGTTGAGAAAGTTCAGATGTATAATATCCAGATATCATGTTAAGAAGTGTCAATGAAAAGCAAGATAGACATTGTACAAAGAAGAATATACAGATGAAGAGCTAACCGGATGACAAGCATAGGCATAATCATGCATATTTAAGTGTGTTCTATTTGGACAAGCCTTGCTCAAAGTAACTTAAAGTACATATAAACACACAACAAAAAAATCTAAGGGAATCACTAAATAAAATGATATGACTTCATGTCCCAGCTATGCCTTTAAAGCTGAGATAATTCTGATTCCGGCTATGCCTTTAAAGCCGAGATAATTATTAACAGAAGAAACATTTTCGTACTTGGTTGTACAAGATCAAGACTATTTCCCCCAAATTAGAAGATATTGCTTAACAAATAGTGACAACACATGATTTCTGCATAAGAACAATATGCCAGATGGCATTGAGCTTGCAGTGCATTTCTTGGATTCAATTGACACTGGGGCCATTTCCGAATTTTGAATATGTATGTTCTTAGGGAAAAGGAAATCTGGAGCTGGGAATGTTGAGTGTATCACATGATGAGCTATTGCAAATGGCTCAGCTAGGAGCTAGTAGCATAGTGCTATGATGGCTGGTGCATAAGGGGAAGGGTGTTGATGTGTTGTACAGCTAAACTGCCTATCTTTGAACTAACGCAAGAGCTAGGATGGTTCCTACTTTCTAAGTAATCCTAGTCCTAGGTTAGTATACTATCACCATTTGTAAAACTCTTGACCACTACATCTCATGTATGATATGCTATAACATTGTCAAGCAAAACAAAATTCTAGCAGTTAAATTTTGAATTAAATCAAATCAAGAGCAAGGAACATGTTAGGCATCAAAATAACCAGCCTATACACAACAAATTTAACTTGTCAGCAAGGCACCCAAATTCTCCTCTGCACTGTCTAGCATGATTTGTGACTCAAACTGTGGGACAGGATAGTTGGTTTGCATATGACCAGAGTAAGTGAGCAGCCGATTATAGCCAAGCGAGTATGATGAATGGTGTTTTCGAGTAACAGAAGAATTATTTACCCAAGGCAACGCACCGATGTGATCTTCATGGCCATGCGTTATAATAACTGCTTCGATTTTGTGGCTCCATTTCTTGATGAATGTGGTGTCTGGGATAATCTTTTGCACACCAAACTCATCGTAGCTGTCACAAGTTTCAACCCACTTCAGTAAAAAAAACTCATCATATGGGCGGACAAGTCTACATGGAGAATGTGCAGAAAATGCTAAGTCATTATGCGGCAATGTGATGGATTACAAGAGAAATAGTTATTTCTCGGTATCCTCACCTGTATATATGATTTTCTATGAACGAATAATTCAGAAATGCATTAAATGTGGTATTCAGAAAATGCATACAGAGTTTCAGACACATAAGAAAGGCATTGGCAAAAAAATGATGGGAAACAGGCTGTGATGTAATATAAGCAGTATAAAGCTACAGGAATGGACTACATACTCTGGGAACATAACCCCTGCATCAATCAAGATATAACGGTCATAGTTCCCCACGAGCATGCAGTTCATGCCGATTTCACCAAGGCCCCCTATCGGGAGGACCCGGAGAGGCGGACCATCCAACCCTTCGTAAAACTGCTCCAGCTTTCGCTTGACTGAATCTTCCAGGCTCTTAGTGGCACCCTCGGTTTTCCTCAACCTTCTACGGGGCGTCCTAGATTCCTGATGCCCTGCGCACACAAGGAGGGAATGCCCTAGGCTAGTGAATTTATATGTGGAGAAGCACATTTATAGGTGAATCTAGGATGAAAAGAAGAACAAGTTCGACGGCATGTGGACGGGGATGGGGATTCAGAAGTTTGAGACAGATAGTTACCTTTCCCGGAGGGAGGAGGTGCGACCGCGCAGCATGAGATGGAGGCGAAGGCGGAGGTGGAACGGCGCCGAGCGACGCCACAGGGGCATAGAGACGAGAGGGAGGCAAGCGCGACCATGGCGGCGGAGGCGGAGGCGGAGGCGGTGGGGAGAGGAGAGGCCGCGAGCGAGCGGAGGGAGGGAAGGAAGCAAAGGGGATAACGGAGGAACTACTGAAGAGTTTTTTTTTTGGTGAGGATAGGATTTTTTTGAGCCAAAATATCTTATCAGTTATCTCTTTCCTTTCCGTACTCCTACAAGATTTTTTTATCTTTTTTAAGAACAGATTCGTCCCCCTCCTGTTCGTTTCAAATTTGTTCTTTCACTAGAACACAGATAAAAATTGCAAAAACACACACACTTGCCATTTACACCCCTAGAAGAACCATATATTACCTTGTGTAATTTAAACCCTTACATGTTCTCTCCATTAGTTTTTCTTTCAAAAACATCATCCGGATGTTTTTGTCTGCTGAAATCACCCAAATCTAGGAGCATTGGATCATTATTGTGATTCGGGAGTATTGATTACATTCGATCATATGATTTGATCTAACAGTTGAATTTTTAATCCTACGGTCTAAAATTTGAAGGCTATTTAAGACAAAAATATCCGAGAGATGTCTATACACTCCCAAGCATTAAAAAGTCAGCAAAAGTGTATAACATATGCAACTCTAATTTAACATGTCCATTTCGCTATAGTGGTATAATACTGCCAGGTTAGAGTGCGAGTGAGAGAACCGTGGCACATGCACAAGTACACACCCCATACCTAGGGGTGGAAAAAAAACTCAAAACGAGTTCTCGAAAACTCTGCTCGACTCAGCTCGAACTCGTCCCTTAACGAGTTGAGCAGAGCTGACATATGAACTCGTTAAGAAAACGAGTCGAGTCGAGCGAGTTTTCGAGTAACTTGTTTAACTCGTTTGGCTCGTTACTTCGTTACTCAACCCTAGCCTGACTCGAGGTAGCGACCAGATCACTCCCCTCATCTTCCCTCTAGGCTCTGGCCCTCTCCGTCTAGTTCTGTAACATCCTCAGTTTCGCTTTCTGGGAAAAATTTAATTTAAATTAATTAAATTCAAAAGTTGGAGTTTCCTTGGTGTTTATGTTAACCTGGCATCCTTTCCCATCCAAAATCGGAATTTAATTCCCTTCCGTTCGAAAAATCGAATTTCCAGATTCCCGCCGGTACCCGAAATTTCACCCTAGTCCAAAAATGCTCCAAAAATCCCGAAATCACTTCAATTAGGTCCCAAATATTCCAAAATGATTTTTGGAATGATTTCCCAGATTTTTGGAACTCCGCCCCTATTTTATCTCGCGCGGCTTTTGTTTAATGCCCGCAATTCGCGCTTGAATATTCAATTCCACAAATTTCATCCAAATTCCGCGAAACCAATTTTATTGGGTTCCAAATATTCCAAAATGGTTCTAGGAATTTTTCCGGAATTTTTAGACCATTTTTCCTAATTTTTCTCTATGGTGGTTCATTTGCGTAATCCCTGGCCAATCGCGCGCTGCCACGTGGCGCTACAGTGTCTTCTTCCACTTTGAGCTGGTCATGCACGTTTGGAAGCAAGCAACAATGGAGGTTGTATTACATACACACCTCCACCCCTTCAAACCATCATAACTTCTTGAATAATGCCCCAAATCAATCACGGTCGGATCCGTTGGAAGCACAACGACAATACCTTTTCCATTCCCCACCATCAATAGCCCGGGATCTCGCCGGAATTGGAACCGTCGGCCAAAAACCGAAATTGCTTTAATTGCCATTTACTCGGCCATTTCAACTCCAAACGACGTGCTTCCACTTCTCATATCTCCGTGTGGACGTCCTCTTCCCGGTGGTAGCACTCACTCATAGCCTCTCCACCTCGTTCATTCAGTAGATCGAGAAAACCGGCACCGGGTCACTATTTTCGGGTGTTCTTCGTGTTCATCCTTGTTCCTCCCTCTCCGGTGGGTCAATTTGCATTCCGGTTGTTTCCTTGTGATCGTGGGGGAGTCTAGTTTCTAATCTTTCAATCAATTTTAGGATCCATCAAGATTTGGAGATGAATTTCACGTTTTTGTCACTTCGGCCGGAACTCCGTTCTTCGCCAAATTCGTCGTCTCCGGTGAGTTTTGATCCAATTCCTTGCTCCTATAGATCCCTTAGGAGGTCCTCTAGATGATCCATCAATTTATTTGGCCTTGTTTCATGCAAATTTGGTGCAAAAATCCGGATTTTTGGAGAAAAACCGAAGCCTCTGTTTTTTGGGCTTCTCTGTGCGTGCGTGCCCGTGCTCACGCCGGCCAGCCGTCGCGCCAGCGTCGCGCCCAGCGTCTTGCGTCTTGCCCTATGCTCACCGCCCACTCCGCCTGGCCCGGCCGCCCTCGCGCCGGCCACAGCCCCCCTCCAAGCTCCTTCACTCCTCCCATGGCCATGGCCATGAGGCTTGGAGAAGAAGCCTCCTCCCCTCTATGACACCATGGGCCCACAAGCCATAGAGACAAGCCCATCCCAAATTTCAGAAAAAATGAAAAGGGAATATTCCAGGAATATTCCTCATTTTCGATTTTTCAGGGTTTTTGAACTTCGGAAGCTCATATCTTTTCCGTCCGAACTCCGATTGACTCCGTTCAAATTCCTAAATTCATCTAAAATCAATACCTACCTGCCAGTACTACTTTTGTAATTTTTGGATTATTTATTTTCTTGAATTTATTTGTTGTCTCGTTTTGCGCGTAGCCGAGGACCCCTCCGAGACCGCCGACCCCGCCGCCGGACTTCAAGTGTTCGACGATCTCGCTGCGACCGAAGGCAAGTCTCCGTGACGCATGTTGACCCTATGTTTACAAATATGTTTTTAAAGTGTTTTATAAACTTGCACGCTATGTTTATAATCGTATGTCAAATATAAGTGAATAGTTAATCCGAATTGTGAATACCTCCTTTGTTATTGACATCCATGTTACTTATAACCCTAGGACATTTTCTAGGCCATGTTTACCTTATATGGCGACCTTTGTCGAATAGTACGGTACATTTGCTTAGGACCAATATTGATGAAAACAACCCATGGGTGGGATTATACAAAAATGATGATTTAAAGTGTGATTTGGAAATGGTTATATGATTTTGGTACTGTTTTTCTAAAATAAAAAGAAAAGGGAAAATGGTTTGGACTGGGGCGGAATGGAATGTCGGGTGGGTGCGGATGGAGCACTAGTTGCATTGTGCAAGTGCCGCCCCAAGTCAATTAAGGACCGACGCTTATGATTGTCTATTCTAAGCATAACCGTACTACCACATGTCTATAATGGTACGACCTGGCTGAATAATTTGTAAAAACCTAACTTAGACTCACCAGATGGTGGAATGTGAGTGCCGAATATAGGCAAGACTGTTTTTCTCACACGGCGCAAGAGGGGGCTTCTGTACTGGGTGGATAGAACCCTAACAGCGGTGAAACCTCAGCGGGTGAGTCGGGTTAGGCGTATACATTGTAAAGGCCTTGTCATGATACCCCTGCCGGCACACCTAAGGAAGTGTGTTAATTGTACATGGCACTAAGGGAATATCATGTCTTGTGGGTAAAGCTGTACACCTCTGCAGAGTTAAAACTATTCGAATAGTCGTGCCTACGGTCAAGGGCAAAGCAAGGAATGCTTTCATATTGGTAGACTTTGGTTTTGGTTTTAAAATAAAACGGTGTTTTGTTTTGGGGTTCGGGAGTGGTTAGAACTCTCGGATGTGTAATGGCGGATTGAGCCAACAAGGTGGAAAGAACCTGTTTTATGCCTTGACGGAAAGAGTCATATGTGATTAAACTTCGTCTTTTAAAAGTGGCGGTTAAAGCCCTTATATTTGTGATGGTGGATAGAACCTTCACTGCATTATTACATAATTCAATTGTTAAAAAGAATTGATAAAACATGCTTTATAAAACTTATTAGCAAGTATGGTTTAATGAAATTTGGCTTTGTGCAAAAGAACGCTATTAAGCTTCCTTTGGAAAGCCCCACATATACATACTTTCCCCGACTTGCTGAGTACTTTTGTACTCACATGCTACACAACTTGTCATCATCAGAGAACTACCAGGACGCAGCCGAAGATGGTGAGTTCTACACCGAAGACTTCGAGGAGGACTGCCAGGATAGCTAGTCGCGCTTCTGGTCGTCGCCTGTGGTATTTTTGGTGTTCGCTCTTTGTCGCTTTTGCTTCCGCTGTCGTGTCTCCGGTCTCGTGACCGAGTATTGTAATAAGTGGCCATTTGGCCCATACTTTATTATTTATGCTACAATTTCGTTATGTTCGGCAATGAAGTATCACTGTTGACTGTGTGTACTAGCTACTGATCTGGGACTAGTACCGAAATACACAGGAGATTCCGGATAGCTGATCTGGGGTCTCACAGCGGTGGTATCAGAGCCTGGACGACTGTAGGGCGTGACCTAGTTAGAATGGCAAAGCCTTAAGGACTGATATTTTTATAAAAACATACTTACAAAGTCTTAAGTTCCTTTGCTTCTACCTCCTCTATCTTAGTATCTTGTGCTTATCCTATCCTTTATTTAAAAATTGTTGACTAATCCCAACTTGTTCAAAATTGTAGATGCCTGCTGTCACCACTTTTGCCGCCCAGGCTGGAGGCTTCTGTGAGGAGCTGTCGCTGATGCTTCAAGAATTGGGGTTTCCCCATCGTCCTGAGTATCGCTACGCGTTCGTACCCGGCCGCGACTAGGACGTGTGGCAGGTCCGTTTGCTGGTCTTCGCGAGGAGCCGAGTCCGAGCAGAGGACCGACCGTTCTACTTTACGGCCGAGAGGTGGATTCTGGCGCACGTGCTTTAGGATGCTGCCAGAAAGGCTATCCTCCAGTTGGGGGAAAGCTACCGCGATCGGCTTGAGGACTCCCCATACCGCCTTTTTCCCCGCTTCCAGGTCGGGATGATTTGCATCCATTTTGGGAGTCTAGAGCAGGAGGCCGACCCGACAGTGGTGCACATGGGGTCCCTCATCCAGGCTCAGGATGAGGCCTATGTGCAGATCAACAGCGAGCTCCAGGATTTGCGCCGGGCCTTGACTACAGTGAGAGAGGAAAACCGTCGGCTCCTGGAGGAGAGGAGGGACGCCCGTTCACTTCCACCATCGGCTCCTGTGCAGGTGGCACAGCCAGTAGCCCCACCACCACCAGTGCCTGTTCCGGAGGACCTGCCTACCCGTGACGTGACGATCGACGCTCCGCCAGCCAAGCGTCATCAAGGCCTAAGGCTTCGTACCACTGCGCGCAAGTCAGTTCGTCGCCAGTCACCTTTGGGGGTGTCTCTGAGCTTCTTGGCCGCCCTTGGAGGTGCAGGACCTTCTTCTTCAGCTACACCTTCCCGCAGCAGGAGCAAGGAGGAGGAGGAGGACCCGTCCCCGCGTGTCTACGAGAGTGACGCGAGCGTCTAGTTGTTCTAGTCTGGAGGACCTTAATTTTGTTTCGATTAGAACGTTGAATAAGTGCTTGTTGGATTGTATCGTGCCCTTAGGCATTTGTGATACAGCCATCCCTCAAACTATTTTGTTTTAATTGGAGTTCAGTTGGTTTTCCCTTCCGTCGTGTGCTTTGTCGTTGTGGATGTTGCTAGTCCCCTGTTTCTTATCTTTGCTCTTCCTTTCTTCCTTGTGCTTTTCCCGGCAGTAGTTTCAGATGGAGAACCCCAGGCCGTGGTCGTGGAAGAGGAAGAGGCCATGGTAGAGGCCGTGGACGCGGTCACGGACAGGTGCACTTTCAGGAGGAGGACTTTGTAAAGCCACAACAGCAGCAGGGAGAAGAGCATGTCCAACACCCGGCAGCCCAGCAAGAGCCGATACCACCTCCACCCCCGAATCAGCCGCCAAATCTGGAATAGATGATGGCAATGCAACTTCAACTACTGCAGGAATTAGCCCAGAATGTTCTGAACCAGCCCCAGGCTGCACCAGCTCAGGCAGCAGAGCCGCCCCAATCCAAGTTTGGGGAGTTTATGAGGACGAGACCTCCCACCTTTGCGGAAGCAGTGGATCCGCTAGAAGCGGATGACTGGCTGAAAGAGGTGGAAAGGAAGCTCCACCTAGCTCAATGTGATGACCTGGAGAGTGTCAGGTTTGCTTCGCACCAGCTGAAGGGCACATCAGCGAATTGGTGGGAAAATTACTGCGCCACCCATGCTGATCCTCAGAATATCGCTTGGGATGAATTCGTTGAAGCTTTCTGAGCCACCCATATCCCGAAGGGCATTATGGAGATGAAACGACGGGAGTTTCACAAACTGCAACAGGGGAACTTGTCGGTGTCAGAGTACCTGAACTGTTTTACCCAGCTTTCACGCTATGCGGCTGCTGATGTCGCGACTGATGAGGCCAAGATTTGGCGCTTTATGGAGGGCCTTGACCCTAATCTGAAGATCCAGCTAGTCTCGAATGACTTTCCGTCGTTCCAACACATGGTGAACAAGGCGCTGATTCAAGAGGATGCTCAACGCCAGTTATTTGAATTGTGAAAGCGGAAGATGATGTTCCAGATCCAGCGAGGTGCCAGCAGCTCCAGGCCTCAAGACGTTCCAAAGAAGCAAAGAGCCCCAGCCTCCAACGCGCCAAGGACCCCAATGTCCACCCCTCGCCCAATCGGCCAAGTCCCTGTCGGCAATGCAGGCAATCAAGCCCAGAAGAGCAGTACTGCAATGGCAGGAGTTCAGTGTTTCAACTGCCGAGAGATGGGACACTATGCCAACAATTGCCCTCAGAAGCGTCAGCCGGTGACCCTAGTGAGGTTTAACTTGGGATCTACACCAGCCCGTGCTCCTGCACCAGCTCAAGGGAGAGGAACCCCGCAGACCCCGCACACGCCTAGGACTGCTGGAAGAGGGCGTGTGAATCACATCACTGCTGAGGAGGCTCAAGAGGCGCCAGATGTGGTCTATGGTAAGTTCCATGTCAACTCAGTACCTGCTTCAGTTCTGTTTGATTCTGGTGCGACACATTCCTTCATATCAGAATACTTGGTTAAAAAGCATAATTGGGATACAGTACAGTTAAGAAACCCATTATTAGTTCAATCCCCTGGTAAAGAATTAAGAACAACTGCTGTTTGTCCGAAATTGGATATAGAAATAAAAGGAGTAAAGTTCCTAACGAACTTAATACTATTGGATACTAAGGGTATAGAAGTAATCCTTGGAATGGATTGGTTAACCAAGTACAAGGGTCAGATAGATTGTGCTAGTAGAGCTATTTCTCTTACCAGCCCTGAGGGGATTAGAGTGGAGTTCTTGTCTAATCTTTCCTCTAAGGGGGGTAGTAACCTAAACCGTCTAAAAGGTACATCGTTGGAGAATGTGCTGATAGTCAAAGAATACCCGAATGTGTTTCCAGAAGATTTGCCTGGTATGCCACCAGATCGGGATGTCGAGTTTGTGATTGAGCTTGTACCTGGTACCGCTCCGATCTCGAAGAGACCTTATCGGCTACCTTCCAATGAGTTAGTCGAGATGAAGAAGCAGATTGAGGAATTACAAGAGAAATGATTCATCAGGCCCAGTTCGTCGCCTTGGGGATCGCCAGTAATTTTCGTCACGAAAAAGGATGGTAGTCTGAGGATGTGCATAGACTACAGATCTTTAAGTGAGGTCACCATTAAGAACAAGTATCCGCTACCTCAGATAGATGACTTATTTGATCAGTTGAAAGGAGCTCAAGTCTTCTCCAAGATAGATTTGAGGTCGGGATATCATCAACTGAAGATAAGGAAATAAGATATTCCGAAGACAGCTTTCACTACTCGGTATGGACTGTATGAGTTTACAGTGATGTCTTTTGGATTAACAAATGCTCCTTCCTATTTCATGAATCTGATGAATAAGGTGTTTATGGAGTATTTGGACAAGTTCGTCGTAGTCTTTATTGATGACATTCTTGTTTATTCCAAGAGCAGAAAAGAACATGAAGACCATTTGAGGATAGTCTTAGAAAAATTAAGGGAACATCAGTTGTATGCTAAGTTTAGTAAGTGTGACTTTTGGTTGAAAGAAGTTTCTTTCCTGGGTCATATCATTTCCGCTGAAGGAGTAGCGGTGGATCCAGCGAAAGTGAGAGATGTTTTGGATTGGAGGCAACCAAAGTCCATCCCGGACATCAGAAGTTTTCTGGGATTAGCAGGTTATTATCGAAGATTCATTGAGGGTTTCTCAAAGATAGCCAGACCTCTTACCCAGCTTCTGAAAAAAGAAAAGAAGTTTGAATGGACTAAATCTTGTGAGCAGAGTTTTCAGGAGTTGAAGAAGAGATTAACTTCAGCCCCAGTGCTTGTTCTGCCTGATATCCATAAGGATTTCGAGGTTTACTATGATGCATCAAAGCAAGGTCTTGGATGTGTTTTGATGCAAGAAGGAAAAGTTATAGCCTATGCTTCAAGACAACTGCGACCTCATGAAGAAAACTATCCCACTCATGATCTGGAGTTAGCCGCAGTTGTGCATGCACTCAAGATTTGGAGGCATTACTTGATCTGCAATAGATGTGAGATCTATACGGATCATAAGAGTTTGAAGTACATCTTCACCTAGTCTGATCTCAATTTGAGGCAAAGAAGATGGTTGGAACTAGTAAAAGATTATAATATCGGAATCCATTATCACCCCGGGAAGGCTAATGTTGTTGCGGATGCATTGAGCAGGAAGGGTTACTACAACAACATTATGGTACAGAAAAGCCAGCCCGCTCTTCATGAAGAATTCCGGCGTCTTAACTTGGAATTGGTAAATGAAGGTTGCATTTTCAATATTGAGGTAAAATCGACCTTAGAAGACCAGATCAGAGAGGCTCAGAAGAATGATAAGGGTATTGCAGACCTAAAAGTTGGCTTAAAGAAAGGGAAACACCCCAGATTTTCAGAAGATGAAAAAGGTACTGTTTGGTTTGGGAAAAGAATAGTAGTCCCCAACCAAGAAAAAATCAAAGATATAGTGACGAGTTATTCTGGTGATAAGCTCGCAGAGTTATATATGGCCAGGATTGTGTGTTTGCACGGGGTGCCGAAGAAGATCGTGTCTGATCGAGGATCTCAGTTTACCTCAAGGTTCTGGCAGAAATTGCATGAGGTATTGGGCACAAATCTGAATTTCAGTACTTCTTACCATCCCCAGACAGATGGATAGACGGAAAGAATAAACCAAATCCTAGAAGATATGTTGAGAGCATGTGCTCTGACCTACAAGGGTTCGTGGGATCAGAATTTGCCCTATGCTGAGTTTTCGTATAATAACAGTTTTCAAGCTAGTTTGAAGATGGCACCTTTTGAAGCCCTGTATGGAAGAAAATGCCGAACTCCCTTGTATTGGAAGGAAACCGAAGGTGGGCAGATAATTGGGCCGGATATTATGAAAGAAGCCGAAGAGCAAGTCCGGCAAATCTGTGTGAATTTAAAGACTGCCCAGTCAAGATAGAAAAGTTATGCGGATAATCGTCGACGGGAATTAAGCTTTGCACCTGGTGATCATGTATACCTGAAAGTATCGCCTCTGAAGGGAATGAAACGGTTTAGAGTTAGTGGGAAGTTGGCGCCCCGCTACATCGGACCATTCCCAGTGGTTGCCAGAAGAGGCGAAGTCGCTTACAAGGTAGAGCTACCTCCCCAGCTGTCCGGAGTACATGATGTCTTCCATGTGTCTCAGTTGAAGAAATGTCTCCGAGTACCCGAGCATCAAATGCCATTGGAAGAAATGGAGCTGAAAGAAGACCTGTCGTATCCGGAGTATCCAGTCAAGATTTTGGATGAAGCCGAGCGTCGAACCCGAAGTCGTGTGATCAAATTTTGCAAGGTTCAGTGGAGTAATCATTCCGAGAAGGAAGCTACCTAGGAGAGTGAAGAAGATCTTCGAGCAGAGTTTCCCGATCTCTTTCTTTCTCCGTCCGAATCTCGGGGACAAGATTTTGTAACATCGTCAGGTTCGCTTTTTGGGAAAAATTTAATTTAAATTAATTAAATTCAAAAGTTGGAGTTTTCTTGGTGTTTATGTTAACCTGGCATCCTTTCCCATCCAAAATCGGAATTTAATTCCCTTCCGTTCGAAAAATCGAATTTCCAGATTCCCGCCGGTACCCGAAATTTCACCCGAGTCCAAAAATCCCGAAATCCCTTCAATTAGGTCCCAAATATTCCAAAATGATTTTTGGAATGATTTCCCGGATTTTTGGACCTCCGCCCCTATTTTAACTCGCGTGGCTTTTGTTTAATGCTCGCAATTCGCGCTTGAATATTCAATTCCACAAATTTCATCCAAATTCCGCGAAACCAATTTTATTGGTTTTCAAATATTCCAAAATGGTTCTAGGAATTTTTCCGGAATTTTTAGACCATTTTTCCTAATTTTTCTCTAGGGTGGTTCATTTGCATAATCGCCAATCGCGCGCTGCCACGTGGCGCTACAGTGTCATCTTCCACATTGGGCTGGTCATGCACGTTTGGAAGCAAGCAACAATGGAGGTTGTATTACATACACACCTCCACCCCTTCAAACCTTCATAACTTCTTTAATAATGCCACAAATCAATCACGGCCGGATCCGTTGGAAGCACAACGATAATACCTTTCCATTCCCCACCATCAATAGCCCGGGATCTCGCCGGAATTGGAACCGTCGGCTAAAAAACGAAATTGCTTTAATTGCCATTTACTCGGCCGTTTCAACTCCAAACGACGTGCTTCCACTTCTCATATCTCCGTGTGGACGTCCTCTTCCCGGTGGTAGCACTCACTCATAGCCTCTACACCTCGTTCATCCGGTAGATCGAGAAAACCGGCGCCGGGTCAGTATTTTCGGGTGTTCTTCGTGTTCATCCTTGTTCCTCCCTCTCCGGTGGGTCAATTTGCATTCCGGTTGTTTCCTTGTGATCGTGGGGGAGTCTAGTTTCTAATCTTTCAATCAATTTTAGGATCCATCAAGATTTGGAGACGAATTTCACATTTTTGTCACTTCAGCCGGAACTCCGTTCTTCACCAAATTCGTCATCTCCGGTGAGTTTTGATCCAATTCCTTGCTCCTATAGATCCCTTAGGAAGTCCTCTAGATGACCCATCAATTTATTTGGCCTTGTTTCATGCAAATTTGGTGCAAAAATCCGGATTTTTGGAGAAAAACCGAAGCCTCTGTTTTTTGGGCTTCTCTGTGCATGCGTGCCCGTGCTCGTGCTCGCCGCGCCCACTTCTTGTGACCCACGCCGCCGCCGCTTGTGGCCGTGGCAGCCGGCCCCTTCTTGGCCACAGCCCCCCTCCAAGCTCCTTCACTCCTCCCATGGCCATGGCCATGAGCTTGGAGAAGAAGCCTCCTCCCCTCTATGACACCATGGGCCCACAAGCCATAGAGACAAGCCCATCCCAAATTTCAGTAAAAATGAAAAGGGAATATTCCAGGAATATTCCTCGTTTTCGATTTTTCAGGGTTTTTGAACTTCGGAAGCTCATATCTTTTCCGTCCGAACTCCGCTTGACTCCGTTCAAATTCCTAAATTCCTCTAAAATCAATACCTACCTACCAGTACTACTTTTGTAATTTTTGGATTTTATTTATTTTCTTGTATTTATTTGTTATCTCATTTTGCGCGTAGCTGAGGACCCCTCCGAGACCGCCGACCCCGCCGCCGGACTTCAAGTGTTCGACGATCTCGCTGCGACTGAAGGCAAGTCTCCATGACGCATGTTGACCCTATGTTTACAAATGTGTTTTTAAAGTGTTTTATAAACTTGCACGCTTTGTTTATAATCGTATGTCAAATATAAGTGAATAGTTAATCCGAATTGTGAATACCTCCTTTGTGATTGACATCCATGTTACTTGTAACCCTAGGACATTTTCTAGGCCATGTTTACCTTATATGGCGACCTTTGTCGAATAGTACGGTAGATTTGCTTAGGACCAATATTGATGAAAACAACCCATGGGTGGGATTATACAAAAATGATGATTTAAAGTGTGATTTGGAAATGGTTATATGATTTTGGTACTATTTTTCTAAAATAAAAAGAAAATGGAAAATGGTTTGGACTGGGGCGGAATGGAATGTCGGGTGGGTGCGGATGAAGCACTAGTTGCATTGTGCAAGTGCTGCCCCAAGTCAATTAAGGACCGACGCTTATGATTGTCCATTCTAAGCATAACCGTACTACCACATGTCTATAATGGTACGACCTGGCTGAATAATTTGTAGAAACCTAACTTAGACTCACCAGATGGTGGAATGTGAGTGCCGGATAGAGGCAAGACTGTTTTTCTCACACGGCGCAAGAGGGGGCTTCTGTACTGGGTGGATAGAACTCTAACAGCGGTGAAACCTCAGCGGGTGAGTCGGGTTAGGCGTATACATTGTAAAGGCCTTGTCATGATACCCCCTGCCGGCACACCTAAGGAAGTGTGTTAATTGTACATGGCACTAAGGGAATATCATGTCTTGTGGGTAAAGCTGTACACCTCTGCAGAGTTAAAACTATTCGAATAGCCGTGCCTACGGTCAAGGGCAAAGCAAGGAATGCTTTCATATTGGTAGACTTTGGTTTTGGTTTTAAAATAAAACGGTGTTTTATTTTGGGGTTCGGGAGTGGTTAGAACTCTCGGATGTGTAATGGCGGATTGAGCCAACAAGGTGGAAAGAACCTGTTTTATGCCTTGACGGAAAGAGTCATATGTGATTAAACTTCATCTTTTAAAAGTTGCGGTTAGAGCCCTTATATTGGTGATGGTGGATAGAACCTTCACTGCACTATTACATAATTCAACTGTTAAAAAAATTGCTAAAACATGATTTATGAAACTTATTAGCAAGTATGGTTTAATGAAATTTGGCTTTGTGCAAAAGAACCCTATTAAGCTTCCTTTGGAAAGCCCCACATATACATACTTTCCCCGACTTGCTGAGTACTTTTGTACTCACATGCTACACAACTTGTCATCATCAGAGAACTACCAGGACGCAGCCGAAGACGGTGAGTTCTACACCGAAGACTTCGAGGAGGACTGCCAGGATAGCTAGTCGCGCTTCTGGTCGTCGCCTGTGGTGTTTTTGGTGTTCGCTCTTTGTCGCTTTTGCTTCCGCTGTCGTGTCTCCGGTCTCGTGACCGAGTATTGTAATAAGTGGCCATGTGGCCCATTCTTTATTATTTATGCTACAATTTCGTTATGTTCGGCAATGAAGTATCACTGTTGACTGTGTGTACTAGCTACTAATTTGGGACTAGTACAGAAATACACAGGAGATTCTGTATAGCTGATCCGGGGTCTCACAGGTTCCCAACCGTGGTGTTGCCACGGGATCCTGGTGCGAGTGGAATTACTCATTAACAGGCTAACACGGATTGCTTCAAATTGGACAACCAGCCTAGTTACCTCTATCTGCTCCATTCTACATTTATCCCAAATCGGTTGTTCAGCCGATCGAGACCTAGATGTGTCCTCATTACGTTGAGCCGATTCCTCCAAGGGATCTGATCACTTATAGGGTTGTATCATATTAAGAGCCATTTGTTCCACTGCCTAAACAATATTAAAGCAGCAGAATGTTGGCTATGAGCAACCATGTGCGCCGATACAACCCCTGCTACAATGTCAACTTGAGTTTGCACTCAGGAGGCAACATAGTGAATTTGCCCCTAGTCGGTAGGCACCGCAAGCATAGGTGGCATCGGCCAGAGAAATTCATTAGATCGAAGCCATTAGTACTATCCCGAGGAACCAATTTGGCATTCAGTCGAAGGGGCGGACCATCAGCTATAGAAATCCGTATCCCAATTATATTGATCGGATCCCATATCCTAATGGCTATAGGGTTCCCGATTTTGCTAAATTTCCTAGGGATGATTCCACGACAACATTGGAACATATCAGACGCTTTGTTGTGCAATGTGGAGAAGTAGCACAGTTCGATAGGCTGAAGGTGAAATTATTCCCCTTATCCTTGTCTAGGGTAGTTTTCACCTGGTTCACAATGTTGCCCCCAAATTCGGTCATAACTTGGGCCGATTTGGAAAGGCGATTCAATGATTACTTTTTCTGTGAGAGCTTAGAATTAAGGATATCAGATCTAAGCTCTGTCGACAGAAGTTTGAGGAATCGGTAACAGATTACATTAAAAGGTTTAAGGAAGTTAGAAATCGGTGCTTTAGTGTCACATTGCCCGATAATCAGTTGACCAATTTAACTTTTCATGGATTAATTCTGCCCTTAAAGGAGAAATTTGGTGGCCAAGAGTTCAACGATCTAAGCCACTTGCTATATAGGATATCGGCTCAAGAAAGCCGATTCTTTGAAAAAGGTTTTAAGTATAGGTTCAAAAATAACAATGACAAAGAAAAGCCTAAAGATAATCTCACCGAATACGAGTCTGGTAGCTCATCTGACGAAGATGAAGCTGAAGCAAATATAGCCGAATGGGTAAATGGGAGTAAGAAATCCCTGGTCTATTCATGGCTTAAACCGGTTAAAGCTAAATCGGAAATTAAATACTCTTTCGATGTAATCAAATGGGATTGTATCTTTGATTTGTTGATACAAGAAAAAGTTATATGATTGTTCGACGGTCACACATTGCCATCGGCTGAGGAAATTAAGAAACGAAGGTATTACAAGTGGCATCATTCTTTTTCACATAATACTAACAATTGCAATATTTTTCATCAAAAGATTCAATCGGCTATTGAAGACGGCCGACTGAAGTTTGCTTAGGAACCAACAATGCAGCTAAATGCTAATCCTTTTCGAGTTAACATGGTCAGTTTTTCATCAAAGGGGAAAGGGTTGCCACGGGATGAGATCCGTTCACTATCTACATTGGCTAAAATAGTACAATAGGCCGATGTAGAAGCAATGAATGGTGAGGAGACAATTAAGATCACGGTCGGTTCTATTCAAATTGAGCTCGGTTGCAAAGGTAAACACTCGAGAATGATAAAGCCGAGAGGTGAACTCAAAGTCGGCAAGTGGTATAGAGCTAGGAATCTGGTGCCACCACGGAAGCTGATACAAAAGTATAAGCCAACATTCTCTTAATTGTTGGCTAAGTATGAGAGGAATCAAAAATTGCAACGAAATTCCCCTTATTGGCCGACGAATAACTATCGGCCAACAGCTATTGAGAGAGCGCACGAATGAAGCCCCTTTTGGCAATTTTGCTGGGAAAGGGGATTGGCATTGCCATCACCTTATGTTTGCCCGATGAAATATTACCTTGGGTAGAGCTAGGAACACCGGAGGTCAGCTAAAGCAAGATTATCAGAATCAATTCTAAGCCGACGGGAGGAGAATCGAAGAGACCAGTTCAGGAAAAAAATTTTGAACCGGTCCAAGAACAATGACAACCCGATCAAGGATGCGAGGAAGCAGGCGAGACAGAGTTGATCGACAACATACAAAAGCCGATTGAGCCTATGCCACGATGGTGTCCTTCGGGGTTGAGCAAGTCACAGAGGTGGTGGCTTCAACATATGAGAACTCAAGAATTGAGGGAAGCCAATCAGGAAAAGAGGAGGGACGAAGATTTTAATAAACTTTGTCTGACCAAGTTCATCAAAAAGGAGTGGAGGAAGAAAGAAATTGTTTGGGAAGAATTCAATTCAGCTAACGATTTGGATTCCCCCACCATTCATGACGATTCGCCACCACCGATGGACATCAATATGATGTTCACCCTGCCCGCAGAGTTCAAGGTATGCAAGTCATTGGCTAAGGAATCATTTGCTCAATTGTACCTTGGTTATCAGGACGCTGTTTTTAAGAAGCCAGGATATGATCATTGGCATCTTAGGCCGTTATATTTGAAGGGTCATATTAACGGCAAACTGATATCAAAGATGTTGGTAGATGGTGGGGTGACTATTAATTTGATGTCTTATTCGACATGCAAAAAGTTGGGCAAATCCGATAAAGATCTTATAAAAACCAATATGGTGTTAAATAACTTCACTGGAGACCCTAAATAAGCAAAAGGTGTCATCGTAACTGAGCTCATGGTCGACAGTAAGACCTTGCCGATAGCTTTCTTTGTGATTGATGCTAAGGGAAGCTGTATCGTGTTACTTGGCAGGGACTAGATACATGCTAACTATTGCATACCATCGACTATGCATCAAAAGCTAATACAATGGAATAACGATGAGGTCGAGGTGGTCAAAGTTGACACATCGACTCATATAGTTATGGACAATCTATAGGCCAATTGGCAACATGAAAGGGCCGAGTGTACGGTAAAGCACTACAAGATTATGATTTTATATGCATCGGCCAGGCATGTGTAAGTTCGATCAACGTGAAGCCTAGTACACTTGATTGAACAAACGAGATTGTATGACGATGGAGGTCCAAATTGGCAGTAAAAGTTTTGCAAGATAAAATGCAATGCTATCAGCAAACAACAGATAACTATGAGGCCATTAAAGATTTTGAAGATATTGCAAGATTAGGATAAGATTTTACATCTTCAGATTCGTTAGAAGAAATAGATATAGGCGATAGTGGTAAAAAGAGACCAACTTTTATTAGTTTGAAATTAACTATTGAATACAAGGAAAATTTGGTCGATTTGCTAAAAAATTATAAATATTATTTTGCATGCGAGTATCATGAGATGCTTGGCTTAAGTCGATAACTAGTTGAACATCGGCTATCAATAAAACCAGGCTATCGGCTGTTTAAACAATCTCCCAGATGGTTTAATCAGGCCATGTATGATAAAATAAAAGAAGAAATAGAGCTATTATTAGAGACTAAGTTTATCATACCTTACCAATATGCTGAATGAGTTTCTAATATTGTTCATGTAATGAAGAAAAACGATAAACTTAGGGTATGTGTCGATTTCAAAGATTTGATAAAGCAACACCTAAGGATGAATACTCGATGTTTATAGCCGATATGCTTATCGAAGATGCATTTGGGAATAAAATTATTAGTTTTCTTGATGGGAATGCCGAAATACAATCAAATGTTCATGGCCGAAGCTCACATTCATAAGACAGCTTTCAGGTGCTCTAGAGCACTAGGGTTATTTGAATGGGTTGTAATGATATTTGGCTTGAAAAGTGCTAGCGCTACATATCAAAGAGCCATGAATTTGATTTTTCATGAATTGATCGGTCACATTGTGGAAACTTATATCGATGATGTTGTTGTAAAATCAGTAAGCGATTATCAACATCTGGCCGATTTGGAAGAAGTGTTCAAGAAAACTAGAGTGCATAACTTGAAGATGAATCCTTACAAATATGCTTTTGGGGTGTCAACTGGACAATTTCTTAGGTTTATGGTGCACAAGAGAGGCATTGAGTCAACCAGAAACGTGTCAAGGCTATAACCAATACACAACCTCCAGTGTGCAAAAAGGATCTCCAAAAGTTGACTGGTAAAATAAATTATTTGAGGCGGTTTATATCAATCTTATCTAGTCGGATAGATGCTTTTACTCCATTGTTGAGGGCCTTTGAGAATATCAAGGAATATCTGTCTAAACCTCCGGTATTAGTTGCGCCACAAAATGGTGTGCCGTTTAGGTTGTACATATCAGTTGAAGAATTGACGATTGGAGCAGTCTTAGTGCAAGAAATCGATGGGAAGGAGTAGGTAATCTTTTATGTAAGCCAACGGCTAATTAATGCTGAAATGAGATATGCTCCCATTGAAAAGCTTTGTTTGTCTCTGTATTTTGCTTGCACCAAGTTAAGATATTATATACTGGCTTTGGCTTGTATGATTACATGTAAAACCGATATAATTAAGTATATTCTATCTGCTCCAATTCTGAAAGCTTGACTTGGAAAGTGGGCTTATAGGCTTACTGAGTTCGACTTAACATTTGAATCGGCTAAAGCAGTTAAGGGACATGTGATAGCCGATTTTATAACTGAACATAGAACCGATTGTGGAATAATGACCATTGCCCCTTGACGATTGTACTTTGATGGATCAGTATGTAGAGAGGGTAATGGTATTGGTATCATGCTAATATCTCCGAAGGGGTGTAGTTTTGAGTTTGCATTCAGGCTTAATTGCTGATGCTCAAATAATAAAGTTGAGTATGAGGCATTGCTCAGGGGATTGCAAGTGCTCGATAATCTTGGTGTCAACTCCGTTGAAGCTTATGGTGACTTTTAGCTTGTGGTACAGCAAGAGGGGAATATAATTGCTATGATGATATTTTGACTAGGTACTTGGAGTAGTGTCTTGTGATAATCGGCTCATTTAGTTCTTCTCAATCAGCCATTTCCCTCGTGAGCAAAATACCAAGGCCAATTCATTAGCACAGCAAGCTTCGGGGCATAAAGTTTTTGACCGATTGGTCAATTGTGAGCCAATTGAAAAAATAATTATGTACACTGATATAGCCGATTGGCGATTGAAGATATCAGATTATTTATCGGATACGTCAAAGCGACCTATAAGAAAACTAAAAGACAAGATTTAAAATATGTTGTACTCGATAATATGCTTTATTATCGGACTTTAGAAGGTTTGTTGCTGAGACATCTTGGAACTGAGAAGGCAAAATCGGCAATGGGAGAAGTTCACGAAGGAATTTGTGGAACACATCAGTCGGCTAATAAAATGTAGTGGTTACTAAGGCGTACTGATTACTTTTGGTTGACGATGTTGGAAACTTATTTTAAATACTACAAAGGATGTTAGGATTGCCAGAGATTTGGAAATGTGCAATTAGTACCTACTGCAATCTTACACACGATCATAAAACCTTGGCCATTTAGATGTTGGGGTATGGATATAATTGATCAAATATATCCTACATTGTCTAAAGGGCATAAGTATATATTAGCCGCGATCAATTATTTTTCTAAATGGGTTGAAGTTATTCCTTTAAAAAAGGTGACTAGTGTTGAGGCGATTGCGTTCATCCAAGAGCACATTATCTATCGATTTGGATCCCTCGAACGATTATGACTGATCAAGGTACTGTGTTTATGTCTAATGAGCTCCAGAGTTTTGCTGAGGATTTTGGGATCAAACTATTAAATTCATCGCATTATTTTGCACAAGCTAATGGTCAAGCTGAATCATCTAATAAGACATTGATCAAGTTGATTAAGAGGAAAATCGATGACAAGCCGAGGAATTGGCATGTGATATTGTCGGATGCATTATAGTCTTATCGGATTACTTGCCATGGAGCTACTAAGCTGTCACCCTATCAACTTGTGTATGGACAAGAGGGGGTATTTCCGATAGAAATCGGTATAAGCTCTTTGAGGGTCACTAGATAGGATAAATTTATCAGCTCAGGACTATAAAGATTTGATAACCGATAATTTGGATGACTTAGCTGAATTGAGGTTACGAACGTTAGAGCGAATTCAGAAAAAATAAGGCTAGAGTCACAAGAGCCTATAATAAAAAAGTTGTACCTAAGTTCTTTGATGAAAACAGGTTGATATGGAAAACTATTTTGCCCGTCGGCTTAAAGGATAGCCGATATGAAAAGTGGTCTCCGACGTGGGAAGGGCCGTATAGAGTTAATTGGCTAGTTCACAGTAATTCCTATATTTTGAAAACTTTGGATGGAGTACCATTCATTAAGGCGATTAATGGGAAATACCTGAAGAAATACTACCCAAGTGTTTGGGTTGGATCATAATTAGCTAGGGCCTTAATTGACTTGTTGCGGTCAACTAGGTTTGTTATCGATTGAAGTTAGGAGACCTAATTAACTCGTTGCGTTTAATTCTTGTATATGGCCGATGGGATGCATCATCCTTAGAAAAAAATCAATAACATTAAGCACAATTTAGAATTAGTTAAATAGCTAATTTATAAATTACAAAGTATGCCCAAAACACAAGCATTCGGACATTGTTTTCAGAAGCATGGTTAAAATGAGCCGATAGAGTAGATTAGCATTTAAAGCTTGAGTTCAACACTCAGCCCCAGAAGTGCAGCGACAACCTTGGCGATGATTTATTTCACCTCATAGATGATATTCTGATCTTCTTCGGAGGTGCCAGGAACTGGGACAACCTTGGCCGATTGGACTTTAGCCGCGTTCATCACCTCGTCGAGGGAAACCTTTTGGGTTTTGGGCGATGATGTGAATTTTTGCAGTAGTTCCTCAAAGTTGGCCATCTACACTGTGACCTTGGCTAGCCCCTCCTCCAGACATTTCTTGGCTGATTCAAGCTTAGCCAATCTTTTCTTTATGTCAATAGCCTCCTAGATGATTTTATCATATTGTCCAATACTACGGACACAGCAATTCGAATAGTTTCAAAACTCTACAAAGGTTATACATTTTACCCACAAGATACAATCAATCACCACACAGGCGAATGACCATAACAAAGCCTCTCAGAAACTTCTATCTTAACATATGCACCTCTTCAGTATTGCCTTCACTATCACTTCCCTCACACAGAGCCGAAGTATAGGATTGACATATACCGTTGGATGGACACCAAGTGTAACATCCTGGATTCTGTAGTTAATCTTAATTAGGCTAATTAAGTGTGGATTAGTGATCTGTAAAGTTTTTGAATCGTATTTTGGAGTTATTTGCCTTCAAGCTCAGTTTTGTTGTTTCGTTTGAACGATTCCCCGAACGAAGCTCCTGAATCCGCTTTTGGGTGTTTTCGCAAATCATGTAAGTTAGAACCCAGACCCAAGCTTTTAAACCTTCTTTAGGATCCTCCGAACTTATTCCAAGGGTCCTCTAGACGTTGAACAAGAGCCTTGCGAAAACCATCGATTCCAGAGCTTTCGGTAGTTGGGTGGCGATCTGCAGCTTTTCAGCGGTACTACCGGCCGAAAGCGTCTGGCCGCCGAGGCGGTACTACCGGCCGTAGCGACAGGTTTTGTCCTGTGCTCATGGTTATCACTTTGCCTCTGTTTGTGTGCACGTCCTCACCCTTAAGACACCTGGGAGGTGCTCCTCCTCTCCCTAATTTCTCCTCCTTCCTCTCTTCTTCTTCCTCTCCTATCCCTCCTCTCTCTCCATTGGAGCTCTCTCTTCGTTCTCGCCATTTCTAGCCGGGTGGAGCTCAAGGAGGCCGAGTGGAAGCAGTAGCAAGGGTGGAGAAGCGTCTCCAAGCAGTCAAGGAGCTTCATAGGAGGTAGGGTTTGGAGTTGGGCTTAAACCCTAGGGGTAGATGCAAACCCTAGCCCCTCCTTAGCATGTATCTCTTCCTCCCTTTCTAGTTGGACCTTAGAAATCTTAGTTCTGCGATGTGTTGTTATTCTCCGAGTGGGTAAACCTAGGTCAAGGTTAGAAGAATCCTTTTTGCATGATGGAGTTGTTCCGGAAACCCTGATCTACCTTTCGTGAACGTATGCGCTATAAAGCGTCGTTTGTAGTGTTCTCGGGAACTTTCCCGTTGAAGCCCTAGCTCCAGAAAACCGAGGAAGTGACCCGCGAATATATTCACTATGCCTCGAAGGTCGACTCTTGCGGAGGAATCAAGTTTGAACTCGATTCAGGTCGAGAATCGAATTTAGGAGTAAACCTGGTTTTTCGAGTCTTAGAGTCTCGAACGTCGTGCTTCATTGGTCCTAGTCGATATTTCGATCGTATAGAGTTTTAGTGCACCGCCGGAACGAATGCGCGGGTCGCAAATCCGCTACTCAGGTGGAATTGCGAAAGTTGCACTTTGGGCATTCGGAGCGATTTCGTATTCCGAAGTCCCAAAGCTCACAAGTCTAACGCGTATAAGTCCCTATTGCCGTAGTGAACCCGTTGTCGCGAAGAAACTCTAGTTTCGACACCTTTTGAGTCGAAATCCGTTTTCGCGTCAATATCGGGAGTAAAAAGGTCAAAAAGAAGAGAGATTCCGAGCAAATGAGCTCGAAACTTGATGAAACCTGCATGAATAGGTCCCATGGGTCCCCAGGAACCTATCCATGCATGTACATCAAAGTTCCGAATTCAACCGCGTGAAATCTCACTTTTTGGAAAAGTGTTCTCGAGGAGACCGACACTACCGCAGGCTTTGGAGCGGTACTGCCGGAGGGGCCGCTACTACCGGGGTTTATTCACCGGTAGTTAAAAACCAGAGAGTGTCCTTTTTCTTCTCTGGCGACCGGCACTACCGGGCCAAATGGCCGGTACTGCCGCTCATGCGGTAGTACCGGGATCTGTGTGCCGGTAGTTATTTTCCAGAGAGACACCCGATTCGGTTCCAAGCGGGCGGCGCTACCGGGCAACCCAGCCGGTCAGAGAGTGGCACTACCGCCCTTATAACGTCGGTACTGCCGGCCTCTGAGTAAAATTCTAGAATTTTCTTCCGAGTTGAGTTTTGGTTCTTCATTCTTGATTCTTATTGATGTTTAATCGCTTCCTTGCTGGTTTTGAGAGTTGAGTTGGTCTTGTCTCTTTTCGTGTAGACCTACGCGTCGAACGTCGCCGACGATCCCGACTACGTCCCGGAGACCGATTTTACCGAAGAGCAAACAGGCAAGCACCTCCTTTGATCATTTTGATACCATAATTGCAAATGCTAATTTCAGTTGCCAAAACTATTAAGCATGCGTGTATGTTCAGTAAAGATGCTAGTTGTGGGAAAGCATGGTAGTTAAACCCGAATTGGTGGATTCCCTTAATCTTAATTGAACTGCGAACCTTGTTAAAACTTAGGCAAAAAAGCTAGACATATAGATAAATGTCAAATGGGTAATAATGAATATTATTCGCATAAGCTTAGTCATGCCGTAGAATGATTGTATGTTGTTACGACACAGTCAACTACAGTCTTCTTAGAATTGATCGGTTTGGTTTGGATTGGGTTTTGGATCGGAAGGTTGGTTAATGGCTTTGGAGATTTGGATCTGGTTTATATTGGTTTGGTGTGGTTGGAAAATGGAAAAGGAGTGTTTAGACCGGGCGAGATGCACGGAGTTTGGTGATTTGGGAATTTGGTTCGGTTTTGTCCGGTTGGTTGGGATGGTGTTTGGTTATGGATTGGATGGCAAGCCTGAGGCTTGGTTTTGGTTGAGTTTTGGTTGGTTCCTTGCTATGGGGAGGTATGAGCCAGTAAAGCTAGTGGGAGCCCGTAGGGACCACTAGTGGACATCCTCTGTGGCCGTAGCAAGTGGAATTGGAGAATCTCGCCCGAGTCACCCTAAGGACTGAACAAGTGTACATACTCTACAGAGAAAACTAAACTAATCGATTAGCCGTGCTCACGGTCACGAGCATCTTTGGAAGTACTGTCAAGTATAGAATTTTTGGTGTTGGTTCTGTTTGGGTTTTGGGAAAATGGTCGGGTTTGGATTGGTTCGGTGTAGTGTAAGTCTGGTTATTTGGAAATGGTTGGGTATGGTGTATGGTTCCTAGTTGTGGATTCGGGAGTAGGGTATGGTATGGTTTAAAGTGGGAATAGGTTTGGACGGGTGTTGATTTTGGTTAAAAGGTTGAATATTGATACTTGCTTTGAAATGTTTTCAACAAACTCTTTTACAACTGCCGATGTTGAATCTACTATCATATTTCAAATAAAACCTGCCTTGTGCTCGAAAAGACTTGGTGTAGAAACCTGATTGTCCTTGTCATAATCTGCATTTCTATATATACAAATTGCATACACTAAATTCTTGCGAGTACATACGTGTACTCACCGTTTGCTCTAACGGATTTTGGTTAGAGGAAGATGGAGCAGGTAAGAACGAAGGTGTGCTGGATGAGTCGCACTACGTTGAAGATGCTAATGATTTCGCTGAGGGTTAGCTGTGTTCCTTCCAGCCAGTTGCCTGCGGGTGGAAGGCACACTGAACGATTTCTTTTGGACTTCCGCTGATGTTCATCGGTTCTTTTGGACTTGTTTCGGCTGCGAGGCCATACTTGTAATTATGGAATGGTGTAATAACTATACCTTTCGTATGTAATATATTTGCTTTTCTGTG
Source organism: Rhipidocladum racemiflorum (assembly GCA_036346355.1). Lineage (NCBI taxonomy): Eukaryota > Viridiplantae > Streptophyta > Magnoliopsida > Poales > Poaceae > Rhipidocladum > Rhipidocladum racemiflorum. The sequence continues at coordinate 54,203,047 of CM070572.1, read as the reverse complement.
GATATGAACTGTCTTGTATGACAACTTGTGGGTACTGGACTACTGATCCAGGGAACCAGTACTATTCACACGGTTGTGGGAAGCTCGAGTTGGGATCAATCGGTTGGCACATACACTTGCCTCAAGTATTGCCGACCAATTGGCCTCAATTCGGGTACGGTTTGTGACTAGTGATCGGATTACAGATGGGTTGCGTTAATTCCAGTTCGATGCAACAGTGAGTACCCGAGTTACTGTTACAAAGACCGGAGCCCCCACGACACCAAGCCGCAGCATAGGTATGCTGTGAAATCATGTGCTGAAAAATTGGCTTTGAACTGAAAAATTAACTTAGAATTGGATTTGCAAAATGTGCTTGTGCATGTGTTTGACAATTTGACAAGAAACAGTAAGTTTCGCTTTGGCGCCGGACCAAACTTAAAGAAAACAGTAAGTTTCCCATATACAACGGACCAACTTTCTTGGTCCTTTGTAAACATGCTTTTGACAACCTAATTCTCCCATGTACAACGGACCAACTTTCTTGGTCCTTTGTAAACATGCTTTTGACAACCTCATTCTCCCATGTACAACGGACCAACTTTCTTGGTCCTTTGTAAACATGCTTTTGACAACCTAATTCTCCCATGTACAACGGACCAACTTTCTTGGTCCTTTGTAAACATGCTTTTGACAACCTCATTCTCCCATGTACGACAGACCAACTTTCTTGGTCCTTTGTAAACATGCTTTTGACAACCTCGTTTTCCCATGTACAATGCACCAACTTTTTTGGTCATGCGTAAATGTGTTTTTGAAGGTTGTTGTGCCAAACCAAGTTATTGAAAAAGCGAGAAGTTTTACATATGCAATGGACCAAATTTTTGGTCCGTCGTGAATGGGTTTTGAGCGATTTTGAGATTGAAATTTGAATTTGATTTTGAGATTATGAAATTTGTGATAATTTCATGATACTTCTTTGAAGTGGACTTAATGCAATTCTCATGTGAGTAGTTGCATGGATTGACATTGAGTCAAGTCGTGGACTTGTGATCGGATTTGTTTTGTGGTTTCTTCATGTGCAGGTATTGCTCGAAGACGAATGTGGTCGATGACGGGACCGGAACTAGGTTCATGGAAGAACCGAGGTTCGGGACTAGGTTCAGGGAGGAACCGAGGTCTTGGTGGTCAAGGATGTCATGCAGACGTTCGGGCTAAGAGAATGGTGCACATGAAGAATGGTTAGTCACGTGAGAATGGCAGAGGTCATTCGCGTGCAAAGTGTTAGTCACGTGAGTATGGCGGTGGCCATACGCGTGCAAAGTGTTAGTCACGTGAGTATGGTAGGGTTGCCATACAGCGTGCAGTAAGAGTTGTACTCGGCCAGGTTGGGCCAAGTAGAGTTGTGTTGGATACAGATTCTTTCTAGGGAATAGGAATTGTATTCAGAACTCCTTGTGGGTTGGTCCTTTAAATAGGAGGGGTTATCTCCTGTTGAAGGGCATCCAACCAAGTAGAGCTGAGCGCATCAAGCCTTGAGCTTGGTTTTAGGGTTTGTACTCTTTTGATGAGAGTATTTTAGACAAGAAATAAAGATCAATTCTTCCAAGACTTTTTTGCGTGCTCTGATAACCACGTCGCTCTGATGTTTTCTATTTTGGTTCTTGTTTGCATGCTTGTTCTAATTCTAGATTGGTTTTTGATCGTTAAGTTTCATCTTGATTTGATCCATCAAAAACCTTTCTAGGGTATTGATCTAGTGTTTCTCAAAGTCTAGTTGTTTAATCTTTTGAAGATCTTGTTTAATCTTGAAGTTTTGATTAGATTGATTCTCGTCAAGTTCTGGATCAGCAAGCTTGCGAAGCTCATAACTTTTGATCTGTAAGTCCGATCGAGCTGATTCTTTTTGGGTTCGATTCGTATTGGAATCTAGTTTCTCGTGTCCAAATTTTAGATCAATCTAATAGTTGGATCTCTGGGAATTCTCGTTTTACTAAACCTCTATCATTCTGTTTTTATCGAAAACGAAGCAATTTTTTGGTTCTGTTTTGGGGTGATCTTTTTATAGATCAAGAATTTGGTTTTAGCTTCCACACAATCATTCACCCCCCCTCTGATTGCTATATTCATATACTTCGATCCTACAAGTGGTATCAGAGCAAGGTTTCTCTAATCTATCTTAACCGGTGATTAGATCAATGGATCGTTATTCGACAAAACCATGTGTGTTCGATGGTGTTGATTTTCAGTTTTGGAAGGCCAAGATGGAGGCGTTCATCCAAGCACAGGGCTTCACAATTTGGGAGAAGGTCTACAAGCCATATGAAGTCCCTGCAAACGACAACGTCAACGACACCAATCGCACACATGTTGAAGCAAATAGCAAGGCGCGCAACTTGATCATCCAAGGCTTAGGACGCAGCGACTTTGATCGTGTGGTTCATCTTCGATCCGCATATGAGGTATGGAAATCTCTTTGTGATTACCATGAGGGTTCTAACATCACAAAGAGGTTCGCCAAGATATTTACAAAAAGAATACATGCGTTTTGAGATGAAACCTAGTGAATCAGTAGATGACTTCTTTGCACGTTTCAATAAAATTCTTAGCAATCTACGTCTTTGTTGGAGTTAGCTACACTGATGCTGAAAATGCTCGACAATTGCTTAGTGCTTTGGACATGTCGGTGTGGGAGATGAAAGTAACATCTATACAAGAATCTACTACCATGAGCACACTCACATTAGATGTTCTTTACTCTAAGTTGAAAACTCATGAGTTGGATGTTCTTGCCAGGAAGGGTAACATTAAATCAATTGCTTTGATCTCTAACCCTAACATGTCAAATGCAAATTCTTCTTCTAGCTTTGCCTTGTCTTCCATGTCTTCTTTAACAGATGAGCAACTTGAAGAGTTTCTGAAGAAGATCTCGCACTACTCTCTTCTCGCTTTAACAAAGCTTTGCAGAATGTGAGAATGAGAAAGAGAGGTGGTCCTCCAAGATGCTATGAGTGTGGTGACCTCAACCATATTCGCACAAATTGTCCTAAGCTTGCAGGAAAAACATCAAAGGAGGAGAAGGACAACGACAGAAGGAATGAGAAGAAAAGGTTCTCGTCAAATGATAGGAAGAAGAAGAGCTTCATCAACCGCAAGGTGGTTCACTGAGTTCTTTCCGCTCTTGAACAAGTCAATTTGAGCGATGTGGACTCGGAGAGCAGCGAAGATGATGCAACTCCAAGCAAGCATGATTTGATAGGATTATGTCTCATGGCAAGCAGCAAGGATAGCTTCACCGAGGACGACCACGACAGCGACTTCAATGAGGCCTCTCGCGCGAGGAAGGAGAACATATGGCTAGTGGATTCGGATGCTCACGCCACATGTCTGGTAAAAGAATTGGTTCTCCTCCTCACTCGTGCATCTCGTCTTTGAAAGTGTTACTTTTGGAGATGCTTCTTCCTCTTCTGTTGTGGCAAAAGGTACAATAAAGGTAAGTGACAAGTTTATGTTCAAGGATGTGGCTCTTGTTGAAAACTTGAAATATAACTTGCTTTCTGTCTCACAAATGCTTGATGAAGATCTTGAGATAAGCTTTAAGAAAAATGAATGCAAAGTGCTAGATGCTTCAGGTGATCTTGTGTTCAAGATTTCTCGTTTTGGAAGAGTTTTTAAAGCTGATTTTGATGCATCACCTTCTTCTAAACATAGGTGTCTAATTGCCAATGTTTCTAAAGATTTATTCTTTTGGCATCGTAGACTTGGTCATGTTGGTTTTGATCATCTTACTCGTGTAAGCAGTTTAGATCTCATACGTGGCTTGCCTAAGCTTAAGGGTGATAGCAATTTAGTATGTTCCTCTTGTAGACATGGTAAGATGATTGCAGGTTCACATCCACCTCTTACCATGGTGATGACAAATGCTCTAGGACAGCTTCTACATCTTGATACAGTTGGACCATCTCGAGTTCAATCCTTTGGAGGCAAATGGTATGTGCTTGTGATTGTTGATGATTTTTCTAGATACTCTTGGGTATACTTTATGGCATCTAAGGATGAGGCTTTTAGTCATTTTAGAAGTCTTGTTCTTAGGCTTTCTATTGATCATCCAGGAGCTCTCAAAGCTATTAGAAGTGATAATGGAACTGAATTCAAAAATGCTTCTTTTAATCACTTTTGTACTGAAAAAGGAATTGATCATCAATTTTCATCACCTAGAGTGCCTCAACAGAATGGTATAGTTGAAAGGAAAAACAGAACATTGGTTGAGATGGCTAGAACCATGTTAGATGAACATCACACTCCTAGGAACTTTTGGGTGAAGCGATTTCAATCGCATGTTATGTTTCAAACCGTTTGTTTTTTTGATCAAAATTGGGTAAGTCTCCATATTTTCTTCGGTTTTGACATATTCCTTCTGGTTCTCACCTTCGTCTTTTTGGATGCAAATGTTTTGTCTTGAAATCTGGAAATCTTGATAAATTTGAAGCTAGATCAACTGATGGCATTTTTCTTGGATATCCTGCTCATACTCGTGGCTATCGTGTGCTTGTTTTGGAAACTAACAAAATTGTGGAAACTTGTGAGGTTACTTTTGATGAGTCTAGTCCAGTACTAGTCCAAGTGATGCAGTACAAAGCATACATTCAGGGGGAGAAAATCTTTGAAGATAATGATGATGTTGAAGATGATGTCTTGACTCTTCCTAATGCACAACAAGTCAGTAGCACCCTTGGCACCTACTACTACATCACCTACAGCTAACCATCCTCAAGCTACAACATCATCTGTACATGCTGAAAATGAAGAAGGAGAAGGAGAAGTCTCAAAAGCCAATGCTCCTTGCACATTCAAAAAATGCATCCATCTGAACAAATGATTGGAGACCTAAATGAGAGAGTCACTCGATCCAGGTTTATTCATTCTCGACACTCATGCTCATTCTCGCTTTAGTTGCTTCTTTTGAACCCAAAGATATATCTCATGCATTATCGGCGAATCTTGGATCAATGCCATGCATGAAGAATTAGAGAATTTTGAACGAAATAAAGTTTGGAAACTTGTCTCACCTCCTCCTAATTTTAATGTTATTGGAACTAGATGGGTTTTCAAAAATAAACAAAGTGAGGATGGTGTTGTTGTTAGAAACAAGGCTAGATTGGTTGCTCAAGGTTACACTCAAATTGAAGGCTTAGATTTTGATGAAACCTTTGCTCCTGTTGCTAGAATTGAAGCCATTAGAATCCTTTTAGCTTTTGCTGCATCCAAAGGTTTCAAATTGTATCAAATGGATGTGAAAAGTGCTTTTCTTAATGGCTACATAAATGAGGAGGTTTATGTCAAGCAACCACCTGGTTTTGAAAATCCAAAGTTTCCAAATCATGTGTTCAAACTATCAAAAGCTTTGTATGGTTTGAAACAAGCCCCTAGAGCATGGTATGATAGGCTAAAAACCTTTTTACTTGAAAGGGGGTTTTCAATGGGAAAGGTTGACAAAACTCTCTTTTTACTCAAGCAAGGCAATGATCAATTATTCGTTCAGATTTATGTTGATGATATTATCTTTGGTGGTTCCTCTCATGTTTTAGTGTCTGAGTTTTGAAACAATGAGAAAGGAGTTTGAGATGAGTATGATGGGTGAGTTGACATACTTTTTGGGATTTCAAATCAAGCAAACAAAGGATGGTACCTTTGTACATCAAAGCAAATACACAAAAGACTTGTTGCATAGATTTGGGATGGAAAACAGAAACCAATCATAACACCTATGGAAAGCAATTGCACACTTGATCCGGATGAAGATGGTGAGCCGGTTGATCAAAAGGAATATAGAAGCATGATAGGTTCACTTTTGTACCTCACTGCATCAAGGCTGGATATACAATTTGTTGTGTGCTTGTGTGCTCGTTTTCAAGCTTCCCCACGTGCTTCACATCGACAATTCACAAAAGGATTTTCGTGTATCTTCATGGAACTCAAGATTTTGGCATTTGGCTTTCTGCTTCCTCATGCATTAGTTTGAGATCTTTTTCGATGCTGATTTTGGAGGATGTAGAATTGATAGGAAAAGCACTTCTGGTTCATGTCACTTCTTGGGAAATTCTCTCATTGCATGGTCATCTAGAAAGCAATCTTCATTTGCACAATCAATCATTGAATCTGAATATGTGGCTGCTGCTAGTTGTTGTTCTCAAATTCTTTGGATAGTAGCTACACTTAAAGATTATGGGGCTATTTTGGATAGTGTTCCTCTTACGTGTGATAACACTAGTGCAATTTGCATTGCTAAGAACCTGTGCAACATTCAAGAACAAAACATATTGACATCAGATTTCACTTTCTTAGAGATCATGTTGAAAAAGGCAACATTGTGCTTCATCATGTGGATACTGAACATCAATTGGCGAGACATTTTCACAAAACCTTTGTCTTCTTCTCGCTTTTGCTTTTATTCTGGGAGAACTTGGGATTGTTCATCCAATGGGTTTGTTTTGAGGGAGTTTCTTTGCCAAGTTCTTTCACTTTATGAGCTCACTTTATCATATTTCTTTATATATTGTGTAATTGTGCTAATATATGATAATCTAAATTGTTCCACTTGAACTAAAAATGACATTGCGAAATTCCTTGGTCTGATTGCCTATAGCTAAATACCTTGTGATATCTTACTCTTCTAGGCTTGATATTGAATCTTCTTGACAAAATTGGGCTATGAAGCAAGTCTGTTTTAGCTTTACTCTTTCATAAGACTTTTTAATCACTTTTGCATGTTTTCAAAGAAAAATGAAAAGAAAAGGGAATCAATAAAAAAGGGTTGTTAAAAGCAAAAGCCTCAAGTTATGAGCTTCAGACATGCTTTCCCTAAAAGATAAGATATATGCTTCAAGCATGTCATTCCCTCAAAAACAAGATGTATGCTTCAAGCATGCCAATCCAAGGAAATAAAAGAAGTATGCTTCAAGCATGCCACATGCATTCTTGTTTAAAGATTAAATTGGTCTACTAGATTGGAGTTGAAATCACTTGCTCGCCTGAGTTGTTAGTTGCTTCAATTTTTGAGCTTTTGTTCTTTCTTGAGATCTTGCTTCGTACTTGGCTATAGTTGATGTAATTGAGGTTGAGATACATGTCATTCCCTAACTTGTTAAAAATCACATTAATATCATGCATTTTGCATATTATGTGATATATAAGGTTATATGATCAAATGAGCTCATCCTCTTCTATCTTGGCACTCATTTGTTTCTCCTTGTGAAATCATTGCTACAAGAAAATTTTAAACATGTTCTCTCTTTTGTACTCTTGATGAATCCATTGTCAAAGGGGAGAAAATTGGGAATTGTTGAAAAGTTTAATGAAAAAGGGGAGAAGAAAAAGGGGAGTTGTGTTTGGAAATTTGAGAATTTTGGGAGAAGTTTGGAGAATTTTGGAATTTTTGGGCGCATTGCACATTCACACATTTTTCATTCTCGGGGAGATTTTGTTTTGCTTTTGGTAAAAGGGGAATTCTGTGTTTTCTTACTTTGGTCTTTGATCCTTTGGATTTCAAAATCTTTTGTAAAGTGAATGCCAAATGTTCAATTCTAAGTAGTGTTGCCAATGTTTTCATCAAGGGGAGATTGTGAAATCATGTCTTTGAAAAATTGGCTTTGAACTGAAAAATTAACTTAGAATTGGATTTGCAAAATGTGCTTGTGCATGTGTTTGACAATTTGACAAGAAACAAGAAGTTTCGCTTTGGCGCGGACCAAACTTAAAGAAAGCAAGAAGTTTCCCATATACAACGGACCAACTTTCTTGGTCCTTTGTAAACATGCTTTTGACAACCTAATTCTCCCATGTACAACGGACCAACTTTCTTGGTCCTTTGTAAACATGCTTTTGACAACCTCATTCTCCCATGTACAACGGACCAACTTTCTTGGTCCTTTGTAAACATGCTTTTGACAACCTAATTCTCCCATGTACAACGGACCAACTTTCTTGGTCCTTTGTAAACATGCTTTTGACAACCTCATTCTCCCATGTACGATGCACCAACTTTCTTGGTCCTTTGTAAACATGCTTTTGACAACCTCGTTTTCCCATGTACAATGCACCAACTTTTTTGGTCCTGTCGTAAATGTGTTTTTGAAGGTTGTTGTGCCAAACCAAGTTATTGAAAAACAGTAAGTTTTACATATGCCGGACCAAATTTTTGGTCCGTCGTGAATGGGTTTTTGAGCGATTTTGAGATTGAAATTTGAATTTGATTTTGAGATTATGAAATTTGTGATAATTTCATGATACTTCTTTTGAAGTGGACTTTATGCAATGCTCATGTGAGTAATTGCATGGATTGACATTGAGTCAAGTCGTGGACTTGTGCTCGGATTTGTTTTGTGGTTTGTTCATGTGCAGGTATTGTTCGAAGACGAATGTGGTCGATGACGGGACCGGAACTAGGTTCATGGAAGAACTGAGGTTCGGGACTAGGTTCAGGGAGGAACTGAGGTCTTGGTGGTCAAGGATGTCATGCAGGACGTTCGGGCTAAGAGAATGGTGCACATGAAGAATGGTTAGTCACGTGAGAATGGCAGGAGGTCATTCGCGTGCAAAGTGTTAGTCACGTGAGTATGGCAGGTGGCCATACGCGTGCAAAGTGTTAGTCACGTGAGTATGGTAGGGTTGCCATACGCGTGCAAGAGTTGTACTCGGCCAGGTTGGGCCAAGTAGAGTTGTGTTGGATACAGATTCTTTCTAGGGAATAGGAATTGTATTCAGAACTCCTTGTGGGTTGGTCCTTTAAATAGGAGGGGTTGTCTCCTGTTGAAGGGCATCCAACCAAGTAGAGCTGAGCGCATCAAGCCTTGAGCTTGGTTTTAGGGTTTGTACTCTTTTGATGAGAGTATTTTAGACAAGAAATAAAGATCAATTCTTCCAAGACTTTTTGCGTGCTACAGTAACCACGTCGCTACAGTGTTTTCTATTTTGGTTCTTGTTTGCATGCTTGTTCTAATTCTAGATTGGTTTTTGATCGTTAAGTTTCATCTTGATTTGATCCATCAAAAACCTTTCTAGGGTATTGATCTAGTGTTTCTCAAAGTCTAGTTGTTTAATCTTTTGAAGATCTTGTTTAATCTTGAAGTTTTGATTAGATTGATTCTCGTCAAGTTCTGGATCAGCAAGCTTGCGAAGCTCATAACTTTTGATCTGTAAGTCCGATCGAGCTGATTCTTTTTGGGTTCGATTCGTATTGGAATCTAGTTTCTCGTGTCCAAATTTCAGATCAATCTAATAGTTGGATCTCCGGGAATTCTCGTTTTACTAAACCTCTGTCATTCTGTTTTTATCGAAAACGAAGCAATTTTTTGGTTCTGTTTTGGGGTGATCTTTTTATAGATCAAGAATTTGGTTTTAGCTTCCGCACAATCATTCACCCCCCCTCTGATTGCTATATTCATATACTTCGATCCTACATATGCTCCCCCATACAGTTACACCCCTGTGTAACTATCACCCTGAGGTAGCATATGCAAGATATTAGCAACTTACTAAACTAGGTCTGTCCCATTCCAGACATATGGTTGTATTTTTGGCCCAGTTCAAAGGCTTGCAATTGTGAGTCATTAATTGACCATGGCAAGACTTCCTTCTCTCTACATGTGGCACACAACCCTCACATCATTCATCAACCCATTGCCACACAGGCCCACCAGGCACAAAGCCTCTTACCACTTACCCTAGTCTAAATCATTTTCCACCCCAGTTGATTATTGTGCAACACATGCCAACAACAACTCAACATCCACGTAGATCCACACAAGCCTCTACATATTAACATCATCTTGTGGCAATATCATACCAATTCAGAAATACATTCCATATTCCATTAATCAATATTAAGTTTGTATTACAAAATTATAACAATAACATGTTGCATGTCTAAATATACTAGTCACGATCTAGCAAATCCATGTTGGCAAATTAATAGCTTCCAACTAATAAACAACAATCCTAGGGTGACAAATAGATCATGGCATACAAATAATAGTGACTAGGTGACATAATCAAATAGGTCGATTAACTAATTCCCAAATTAATTGAAATCACTTTTAATTAAATTAGCATTCATAATTTAAAACAACATAATTTTAAAACTTGGGATCAACATGATCAAAGCACATCTTGCCTTGAAAAAGTTCTTGATCTTGCTTTGGACCATGCTCTTGAGTCAACACTTCACCCTCGTAACCTTCGGGCACCTCGATGTCTACGCGAAACGAATAAATAACCAAATAAATACTAAAAATAGAGAGCAACAAAACTCCAAAAATCAAATAAAATTCATCATTAAATATAGCACAATTTTAAAAAAATTTAGGCTCTGGAATCACCTTAATCAAAGTTTGTATGAGCAAGAACGAGCAATTTGAAGTTTGAAAATATATTAAAAGAATAAGCCGAATTAATGTATTTATTTTTGTACTGGAAATCCTGAAATATTACATCATGCTTGCATCAACACTTCTCTGGACCAATCAGAACATGCCACATCACCTCGATCTATGGACCCGGTCCACGAGACCTCCTCTGGTCCACCATGGACCCGGTCCATGAAACCTACCGCGACTGACATGTGCATCCCACGGGATGATGCCATCGCTGATGTCACTCATGCGCATCTTGAGGCTGACATGCGGGCCCCACGCTGACATCGTTGTTGACATCAGCATGACCGCGCGCGGTTGGCTCGGTGCTTCGTTACGCATGCGCTTCTTGGCAGTCTCGGATTGGCTTACGCGTGGTGCGATCTGGATCGTTTTGACGACTTCGGATCTGGCTCCAGATACGGTGGAGAGGCAATAACGGCGATGGAAACGATGGAAAAATGCTGCGGCAGCCTACGAAACTTCGGCGAGCAATCTAGGGTAGCGCACGGCTTCTCGGGCAGCGTGGAGCAGGGCAAACGACGTGCACGAAAACAGGTATTGCAGCAGTGGCGGTGGCGCATTAAATAGCGGCCTCGGCTTCTATGAATCTTGCGAAAACCAAGGTTGGTTGGACTACGACAGCGAAGTCCGAGCTCGTCATGGCGAAGCAATGCGGCAACATCCTAGCAGTCCACATCGTGACATCCTGCGGTCCAACCGACGCAGATCCAACGGCTAGGGTTTAGGGTTCGAAACGAACACGGTGTGGGCTGTGGACTAGCCTGGCCCAAGTCCATATGGCTCGACACAAACTGTTTTGTGATTTGTCCAATATTTTTTTCTTTTTAAAATAATTCCATTAATTCGAATAATTCAACAAAATAGCAAAAATACCAGAAAAATTCTAAAAAACATTTTGAGATATTTTGAATTCAAATAAACTATTTTCAACCAATCTTTATATAAAACTTTTCAAATATTTAAATATTTCAATAAAGGACTTAATTCAAATTAACTCCAAATAAGTCCAAATAAATTCCAAAAAATTCCAAAAATTCAAATAACTCCATAAATACAATAAAATAAAAAATTTGGGATATTAAAGATATGAATAATGATAGATATGAATACAACACGGATAATATCGGTTACGGATTTGAAGTGGATACGGAGCGGAATCGATACGGTACCGGATATTTTTTTGTTGAATATCACGTGACAATAGATACCAGTTTATAACAAACATATAACAATGATTAACCAACCATATGAGTTTAACATGCAACAAGATTATCACAGTATAACAAGTCATTTTATCGGGTAGTCCAACAAAGTTGCAAAAGAACATTCAATTTTAACAGTACACATACAAAAAGTTACTGTAAGTAGGGACGGTTAATGTAATGCCATATAGCATGTCCATTGTTTCCTACATTCCAGATAGCATGTAAATTGTTATACAATTCTAGCATTATGAGTGAATTTCATAGCATCAGACTCAAGCATTGCACAGCAAACAGAACTATTGCATAGCATTGCGCAACAAAGGATCACAACGTTCATTGACATTTCAATTAGCGCCTACCAACCAGGGTTCACCAAACCATTTTCGAATTGAAAATCGAGATCTCGACAGTAATTGAACTGAAAACTATTATACAATTGCGAAAATAATCAAAAATCGAAGAGTTTCGAAACCAAGCGTTTGAACAAAAAATTCAAAACAAATTTAAAAAATGAAAACTGGTCGGTTTTCTAAAAAAAGCCGGTCGGTTTTCTCGAAAAACCGATCGGCGACTCGAAGCTTTTGGGGGGTCGGTTTTTTGAGCGATTTTTGTCAGTTTTCTCGAAAAATCGCTCGGTTTTCATCACATAAATTTTTTCAAATTTTTTGATTGTTTTAAATTAAACTGATTTACCGACCGGTTTAGGATTTTGAACCGGCTTGATATGGTAAAAAACCGCGATTTTTGAGCGGTTTTCATCAGTTTTGTGAACCCTGTTGCCAACATAGCAAGCAGAATTGTACCAACAACTATTGCATAAAACATAAACTTCAGCATATTCTGATTCTGGACTCTTAACAGCTAACACTACCAACTCCATTTTCTACTCCTCCAGCTTGTTCTTCGAGACAACTACTGTAACACCCCAATTTTTGCTTTTCATGAATTTAAATAAGAGTTGGCACTTTGGTGAATTTTTAGAATTTTCTGGAATTTATTTGAATTTATTCCCTTTTGAAATAATTTAAAATTTTAATTTTGCAAATAAAATTTTGTTGGAAATATTTTATTTGAGTCCAAAATGTTTCAAAATATTTTCTAGAATTTTTCTGAGTGTTTTGCTATTTTTAATGAATTAAATGAATTTCTGGGAATTAATTGGATTATTTAATCGCTGGAAAAACCTAATCGGTTTCACTGTTCATCCGACCGGACCCGAGTCCAAGTCAGACTCGAGTCCGACCCGGACCCGACCGAGCCAGCCGTTCCGGTCGAACCAAGTCACCAAGCCCTAACGCGCGTGACCGTCGCGCCACGTCGCCGAACCCGAGCCCGACCGAGCCAACCAGGTCGCCCGAGCCAGACCCGAGCCCAAACCCCCGTACCGTTGGATCTTGATCCAATGGCTCACGTTGAGCCACGTCACCCAATTCGAATCCATTTCAGATTCCGCCGCCGCAGCCGTGTGGGCCTTGGTTTCTGCAATTTTCACGGACGCCAAGGGGCCTATTTAATGTGCCGCCGTCGCCATCGTGTTGCTGACTTCCGTGCGCACCCGTAGCCCTAGACAACGTCGCCTGAGCCACCGCCGTTTGCCCGCGCGAGCTCGCCGTAGTTGGTTTGGCGTTCCGCCGCGGTTAATCACCATTTCCGCCGCCGTCCGCCGTCCTCCGCCGCCGTTGAGCTCAGATCCGTAACCGCAAGGACCAGCCGTGTCGGAGGGGACCTTTCACTTCGCCGGAATCGCGCCCAAACGCCGTCTGGCGTGTCGCCGTCCCCGTCTCCGGTGAACCAACTCCGCCGCGCGCCATCGCCGTCGCTCGAGCTCCCTCCACCGTTCGATCCAGATCCGACGGCCCAGATTCGTCCACGTCATCCCCGGTGAGATCTCACGTGCTAATCTCCAGATCTATTTCCATTCGTTGGATTTAGATCCAACGGTTTAGATCGCGCCACGTAGCCTTAACCGCACCGTGCTAGATCCAATCTCAGCCGTTAGATCTAGATCGTACGGCTAGCAGTAACCCACGTTTTAGCGTTAGATTAGATCTTGACCGTCCGATCAAGATCGAACGGTCCAGATCAGCCGAGTAGTTTTCCTATTACGTTAAGCCAGATCTGATCTGGGCCGTTGATTTTCTAATCAACGGCCGAGATCCAACCACGTGGTCGAGATCGACCGTCGGCGGCCGCGCCACGCCGGCCGTGATGTCGGCCGTGGCGCCACGCGGGGCCCGCGTGTCGGCCGATCGAGCCAAACCGCACCATGACGTCATGCCGACATCACGGTGGGGCCGCGTGTCGACCCACTTGGTGAGCAGGTGTCTTGGCGTCATCTTGGCGTCACCAGAGGGGCCACATGTCGGAGACCTGGCCGTGGATCGGGTCCACGGTGGACCAAGCCAAACCGTGCGCCGGGTCCATGGACCCGAGGCGACGTGGCGGCCTCTGATTGGTCCACGTGTCATGCTGACGCAATAATTTAATTTCCGAAAAAGAAAATGATTTATTAATTCGAATTATGGATTTCAAAAAATGGATTCAAACTTCAAACGCTTATAACTTTTGCGTTTCAACTCCGATTTGAGTGATTCAAATTTCTAAATTTTCATAAAAATAAGACCTACTCAGATATGAATTTTAATTAATTTTTGATTATGAATATTTCTCTATTTTTATTTAATTAATGTTTTCTTTAAACTTTAAACGGTTATAACTTTTGCATTTAAACTCCGAATTTGACGATTCCAGTTTCTAAAAATTCATAAAATTATGCTCTCTTTGTTTATGAACTTTATTTGGATGTTTGGACACTTTTTGTCTACTATTTATTTATTTATTGCTATTTGCACGCTTTACGAGTAGACGTTGAAGTGCCCGAAGGCTTCGAAGGTGAAGTGTTGACCCAGGAGCCAGCTCAGGACCAAGAACAAGTACTCTTTGAAGGCAAGTTATGCTTTGACCATGTTGATCCCATTTTGAATCCTATTTTGATTTAATTTATTGCATGCTAGTTTAACTAGAAAATGCTTTACTTAATTTTGGGAAATTAGACACATGCCAACTTGCTGTATGACACATTGGTTAATTAAATATGTGCCATGACCCCTTGTCATCTTAGTTGTGGAGTATTAGTTGGACATTATTAAATTGCCAACATGGGTAGTTAGACCGATGTAGTATGCTTAGCCTTGCCACGTGAAATACTTTGGACAATCAAAAGCTAATATTGACTTAACGAGATATTGAACTTGTTTTGAAAGAAGTATCATGTGTTATGATTGTTGATGGCACGTGGTGCATGGTAATCAACTAGGGGTTTGATAAATAGATTTCGACCGGGGCATGTGGCAAGAAATGATCGGGTGGGCCAGTTGAGGCATCGGGAGCGTTGTTTTGGTTCTTCGGGTAGTCTTGCCCTGGTGTAGGATCGAAGTATACGAATATAGCAATCAGAGGGGGGGTGAATGATTGTGCGGAAGCTAAAACCAAATTCTTGATCTATTAAAAGTTCACCCCAAAACAGAACCAAATAATTGCCTCGTTTTCGACAAAAATAGAATGACAAAGGTTTGGTAAAACACGAATTCCCAGAGATCCAACTGTCGGAACGATCTGAAATTTGGATACAAGAAACTAGATTCCAATACGAATTTAACTCAAAAAGAATCAGCTCGATCGGACTTACGGATCAAAAGTTATAAGCTTTGCAAGCTTGCTGTTCCAGAACTTGACGAAAATCAATCTAATCGAAACTTGTAGATTGATCAAGAATAACAAAAGATTTATCAACAAGACTTTGAGGAACACTAGATCGATACCCTAGAGAGGTTTTTGATGGATCAAATCAAGATGAAACTCAAAGAACAAAAACCAATCTAGAACTAGAACAAGTATGCAAACAAGAACCAAAAGAGAATATTGTAGCACACAAGGAACTAGAAGAATTGATCTTTATTTCTTTTGTCTAAAGTACTCTCATCAAAAGAGTACAAACCCTAAAACTAAGCTTGAGGCTCTCAATGCGCTCAGTTCCAATTGATTCGATGCCCTTCAACATGAGACAACCCCTCCTATTTAAAGGAGCAAAACACAAGGAGTTCTGAATACAATTCCTAATCTTGAAGGAGTATGTATACAACTCCTCTTGGCCCAACCTGGCCGAGTACAACTCTTGCACGCGTATGGCAACCCTACCATACTCACGTGACTAACACTTTGCACGCGTATGGCCACCTGCCATACTCACGTGACTAACACTTTGCACGCGAATGACCTCCTGCCATTCTCACGTGACTAACCATTCTTCATGTGCACCATTCTCTTAGCCCGAACGTCCTGCATGACATCCTTGACCACCAAGACCTCAGTTCCTCCCTGAACCTAGTCCCGAACCTCAGCTCCTCCATGAACCTAGTTCCGGTCCCGTCATCGACCACGTTCGTCTTCGAGCAATACCTGCACATGAACAAACCACAAAACAATTCCGAGCACAAGTCCACGACTTGACTCACATCAATCCATGCAAATACTCACACGAGCATTGCATAAAGTCCACTTCAAGCATCATGAAATTCTCACAAATTTCATAATCTCAAAAACAAATCAAACACAATTCCAATTTTGCTCAAAACCCTAATCGAACAAAAACGCATTCACAACGGACCAAAAAATATGGTCCGCGTACACATGAAAAATCACTCAAAAAACCATTCACGACGGACCAACAAAATCGGTCCGGTGTACAAGTGAAAGTCTCGGTTTCAAGAAGAAATCATTCGGCGAAACACGTTCACGACAGACTAAAAGAAATCGATCCGTCGTACATGCAAAACTTCTTGGTTTCTTGGAAAATTGAGTTCGGCACATGAGCTCAAAGCCCACGCATGCACTCCAAAACTTGGTCCGACGTACATGGGAAAAAGAGGTTGCCAAAAACATGTTTACAACAGACCAACAAAATTGGTCCGTCAGACATACTAAAAACGATCCGCGCAGATGGGGAACTTACTGTTTCTTGAGAGCTTGGTCCGGCGCAAAAGCGAAACTTACTGTTTCTTGTCAAATTGTCAAACACATGCACAAGCACATTTTGCAAAACCAATTCTAAGTTAATTTTTCAGTTCAAAGCCAATTTTTCAGCACATGATTTCACACCTGGTCAACATAAGGACTTAACCTTGCAAGCCTTTGAACTGAGTTAATCGTGCAACCACATGTCCGTAATGGGACGGACCTAGTTGAGTAAGTTACTAATAACTTGCATGTGAAACCTCAGGTGTCAACTACACCCTTTGTGTAGCTTGAAAGGGGAGCGTACCAATGCGATGGCATGGTACCCGTCCAACGGTATGTCGGTCCCATACTTTACCTTTGTTAAGGGAAGGGATGGTGTATAGAAAAAACCGGAAAGGTTCACTTGTGTAGTTAGCCGTTTCCGAAAGGCTTTGTTACGATCACTCGCCTTTGTGGTGTTTGGCTGTATCTTGTGGGTAAAGTGCATAACCTCTGCAGAGTGTAAAATCTATTCGAATAGCCGTGTCCGCGGTATTGGACATTGCTCGGGGATTACAGTCAAGGGTTAGACTTTCTTGAAAATGACTTGGACTTGAAAGGTTTGGTTTGGTTTAATAATGATGTTGATGGAAATGTGGATTAGGAATGAAAAAGAAGTTTATTTAATTCCTAGAAAAGTTATTGATCTCATACTTGTTTCTACTGCCTTCGAATCTACTTATGCTACTTGTCAAATGCTGTTTTGCTGCAATTATACCCTGAGCTACTACTTTGTACTAAGCCATGCATGTAGTATATTAGTTTGCATTCTGTGCATGACTTGCTGAGTACCAAGTACTCACCCTTGCCACCATACAACACCAGTTGAAGGAGAGTCTATACCAGCTTTGGAGGAGGAGCTCCAAGAGTAACCGTCTAACTAGGAAGCGAGCCCAGTCAGTTGCCTGTGGTATACTGGATGGCGCCACGAAGTTATCTTACTTTCCGCTGCAGTTATTTCTCTTTTAATAAGTTTTCGCCCTGCGTGGCATATATTTGTAACTTGACCTTATTATTTTGTTGAGTATGATTGTGATATTTACCAATGTTGAGACTGTGTGCACTAGCGCATTCCTGGACTAGTGCTGAATACACAGAGGGTCCGGATTTGCAAATTCGGGTCCCGACAACTACCTCTACCTCATTCCTTCCTTCCATCTATACGACATTTATCTATGCATAAACAATGAAATTCTGCATCTGCATTGTCCTTTTTAATCACCACATAGCATCACAGAGATCCACAGCATCTGGATCATGCCACTTCCAAAATCCGCACACACCAGTCTAAATCCAACCAACAAAAGATTTCAAATCAAATTGAACTAGAAAAAACTCATGTTCAATAGACAAAACTCGATCCAAACTTGTTGCTTACTGTGGTGGGAGGGGCTGAAGTAGGGGCGGGTGGCAACTGTGGGAGGGTGTGGAGGTAGGGGCGGAGGTAGGGCCAACTGGAGGAGTGGAGGGTGGCAAGAGGGGCTAGGAGGGAGCAGGGGATGCCGAAGGGAGTGAAGGGCGGCGGGAGGCACGAAGGGCGGCGATGGGAGGGCTACGGGAGGGGCGACGGAACCACGGAAGTGGTGAAGAGAGCGGTGGTGGGAGGGGCGGAGGGCGGCGGCGCCGTGTGAGGGGATGTGCCGACGGGGGACGACCGAAGGTCACAAGATCGGGACTGGAGAGTGGAGGCTAGAGCGGTGTTCGCCTAGTCGGTGGAGGCGTGGAGAATGGAGGATGGCTGGACGGGAACCAAAGAGCTAGGGTTTGTAGTACTGGGCCATGGGCCATGATTTTGCGGATATTCGACTTAATTGGTCCGGATATATCCGAAAATATTTTCAAAATATACCGATCCGATGAATATTAATCTCTCGAATTCGAATCTGAAACAAAATATCTGAAACCGAATCCAAATTCGACAACTATCTGAAAAAAAAAACTGGATCCGAACCGAATCTATCTGGTCGGTCGATCGGTCGGAAATTATCCGATTCGATTGCAACCCTACTTGGGGGACACAATCTCATGGCTACCATGTGGCTGTTTGTAAGGATATGTTTGGTTTCAAGCTAATTTTACCACACTTAAATTTAGGCTTGATTATTACGTGGGTGTCTGGTTTGTTGGCTTGTCATATTGTATTGCCGAATTCTAATGCCACAAAAGTATGACAAACCATACTTATCTAAAATTTGTTATGCCCAAATTAGCGTAGCATTGTTCAATGCCACATACAACCCACAAAAATTATGGGCTTCTTTTGCGTGCGCATGACGTCCATAAACAAGCCTTAAAGCGCTATTTGACATAGCACTGGATTATGATAATCTCGTTTGGTGTAATTGATTTTACATATTCTAGTATTTTGGCTAGTTGCGTTTTCTAAACCATGTTCTAATTGAAGATATTATTTTGTTCGAAATAGTACACAATAGAGGAGTAGTTAGCTAAGAAAAAAAATCCATGTGAGAGAAAATGTAGAAGAATTAACTATTTGATATCACAATTTGTTAACCTATAGTCGAATTTGCCAGACGGGTGCAACATTGTTCATAGTGGCTTATTCATAGCACTTTTAAACACAACACCATGACCATAAACTGGTCTAAGTATGATAAACACCATGACCATAAATTAGTCTAATTACGAGAAAATTATTTATTTGACGCTAAAAGTTGGCCAGATCTCTTATATGCCATCGAAAAACTTATCCTCCCTTCATTACTGTTATGAGATAACCTCCTAACCGTATTCGGTTAGGAGTCTATCTCTTAATATGTGGGCGAATCCGAACTCTCCTTGAGAAGACTGCTATATATATACCGGGTGCCTCCCATTGTATTTACACACATTGATCAATAAAGAAGAGAGAGCTCCACCCTATATCTTGTGTCTTTTGTTCTTGTGTTCTTGTGTTCTCGTTGATTGCCGGTGTTCGACGTGGGTGAACTACTCGTTTTACAACACGTTATCAGCACGAGTCTCTACCGCAAGAAGCGAAGGATCGTCGACGACAACGAACGACTACTACCGGCGATTGATCGCCTGATCCGATCTGCAATCAACTCGCCATCAAGCCGGCATCCACTCGGATCGCCGAAAAAGTCCTACGCGACTCTATCCTACGCGATAGCCAACGCTTCCGGCATCAAGAACGTGAGTAATCCTACAGATTATTTCGCTAGATGTATTGATCTAATCTACTGTTAGATACCGAGATCTGTTACTGTTCATCATCTTATCATCGGTGACCGGCCGGAAGCCGTCGCCGCCTCCTGGCATCCCTGCGTGTGGCCCGCAGCCGCCCCGACAACCGACCTCCATCAACCCAACAGCACCAGCCATCACCGTCGGCATGTGGCTTTGCCCCTTGCTACTACATGCTAGATTTGCATGTGGCCTTGCATGTTCGCATGCAGCTTTGCATGCTTACTAGATTTCCATTCGCCTGCATGTATGAAAAGCATGATTGGCAGACAGCCTGAAGCCGCCATACGCATGCATGTTGGGCGACAGCCTGAACTCAGCCCGAGGACGCCACCCGTACGACGTCGCCGGCCACTCACTGCACCGTTCAGATTGACGCCGCCGGCTGCCACCAGTCGCCGCCGCTGCCGGTGACGTCGGCTAGGTCAGCCGCGATCGCGCCGAACAATAGCCGCACTCAGCGTGCGCACACGCTGCCAGGCCACCGAGCCGCCGCCAAAGACTGCCGCCTGGCTATCTGGTCACCAGATTGGATGGAGGCCAAAACCATGTGGGCTTGGAGTCCAATACATGGACTAGAAGTCCATTCAATGTGGTGGCCCATGCAGGACTAGAAGTCCATTCAATTCCACGTTGAAGTTCCCTGGCTACTTGGACTTGTTCCCTGGCTTGGACATGAAGTGCAACGCCCAGCCCTTTTTTTCCAATCGGGCATGAAAGGGATAGAGCCGGATTCAATTCCGTTTACATCTTTGCCCTTGGACATTAAGTCCAGAACATCAATTCTGATTAAGAGATGGCGTTGGGCAGGGGGAAGGGAAATTACCTTTTTACCCTGCAGTTTTTTTTTATGATTTTATGATTTCCTGTATAGAAAATGATTAGAAATTCAGAAAATTGATTAGAAAATTTCTGAAAATCCTAAAAATTGCATAATCTGCTAGAAAATTATGAGAATATTTTGCTCTTGCCTTGAATCTGGTTCTTATTTTTCCTTAGCATTATGACATGTTGATATTTGCTGAAATTCTTTTTCCTGTTGTAAAGTAATTCTGAAAATTGCTTGGGAATTAGCAGAAATTATGAAAAATGCTAGGAAAATTTCAGTTTTCTCATACAACAGTTTATGAGAACCTGTGTAGTTGGATTTGATTTCGGTAATGAATAAACAGATATGAGACAATTGGTGTCTAGGAAAACACACATGAGGCTTGGTTATTTAATTGGCGCCCGGAAACGGGAAGTGCTCCCTCCCTCATGTGAGCCCTAGGGGCATGTTGACCTGGCCATGAGTCAAATTGACGGAGATATTCATTACTCGTTTTCGCTCCCAACAAATAAGAATTACATAAGTTGAAATTAGACTTATGCCAAGTTTAATTGATGTTGGATTTTATTTTCTGTTTTTTAGTAATGCTGAAAATTGCTAAATACTAGAAAAAATTCTGGAAAAAGTGTGATAATTATCTAAAGAATAGATATAGACCAAAACTTTTTTGATTAAATGAAGATGCATGCAACATAGTATTTTACCTGTAGTAAAATCTCGCATTGCTTGCATACAGGATATGTCTGACATTGCAAAAAGAGAATTTGCTGTGCTTGCCCTGGATGGCGACAATTACCTCACCTGGGCAATGGATGCCAAAATCAACCTAATTTCGAGGACTTGGAGCTGCGATTGTTCGATCTGAAACCGGTGCAATCGAAGTGCTCGAACCATAAAATGCGTCACTTTACATTTCCTGAGACACCATCTTCATTCGGACCGAAGGCCGAATACTTGATGGAGGAGGACCCGCTGGTATTGTGGAATTCCCTGAAGGAACGCTACAACCAGCAAAGATCTGTGTTGCTGCCAGAAGCACAACGCGAATGGACCCTCCTACGCTTTCAGGATTTCAAATCTGTGGCAGCTTATAATTCTGCAATGCACAAACTTGTCGCTAAATTGACCTTTTGTAACCAGAAAGTTACTGAAGCTGAGAAGATCGACAAAACCTTGTGCACTTTCCACCCCAACATGATGATACTACAACAACAGTACCGTCATGCAAAGTACAAGAAGTACTCTGAGCTTATTAGTGTTCTGCTAGAAGCAGAAAAACATGATGAACTCCGATGAAGAATTATCATGCAAATACTAATGGAAGTCAAGCGATGCACGAAGCACATGCTACCGCCAAACAGTCGGTAGTAGCCATGGCCGCGGAAAGGGCCAAAAGTACAAGGGGAATGAATGGAAGAATGGCGTAAATCAAAAGGAAAAGGCAAATCCCAATGGAAAGGTAAAGGGGATTCGCACAGAACCTTCCGTAAGCAAGGTGCAGCCAATAAGGCACCTGACTCTCAAACATGCTTTAAGTGTGGATGCGTTGGCCATTGGTCACGCAATTGTCGCACTCTAAAGCATTTGGCAGAACTTTACACGAAATCCACCGAGATTCCAAGAATCAAGAAAAGAAGGTTGAGACACACTACACCGCTCTACCAGATGTTGAGCAAGAAGGTGGAGAGAATGATAGCAATGTTTCCCAGAGATGGAACTTGAATTATATGGAGATCCTAATAGTCTCCCTATACCATTTTTGCTATATGTCGCATTTCCATTAGTTGAGCCTCCTTAAGAGCCTCGATCGCTTTGAATAATTATGTTCCTGCATGAACATTTGGTCTATGCTCTGTTGAGCAATTATCGGTGATAATTAAATAAAGTGTTTTCCGTAATATTTTGTGCTATGCCTGCTTGATTGTTATACTATGCAACCTGAAGTTGGTATTGCGATAAAAACCGTAAATATTTAAAGATCTTGTAGATTGACTGGGTAATCTTGAGTTGAATACTATGATAAAACAATTACTAATTACATTGGCCATAGCATAAAGATTTCCTTAGACTCGAAGATTTCTTATCATCTAACTTTGTAGATGAATCATCAATTTTTGAAGTAAATTCAAGTGATATCTGTGGACCTTTTCGTCCTATGTTGAAACCATGCTTCTACCTAAATTAATTGTCCAATTTGTGTGAGCCTCCTTTCCAGAAGAAAGAATCAAGTCCATTCAAATAAACAATGCTAACGAGTTTACCTCAAAAGCATTATATGACTTTGGGAATTAATGTAGAGCTTTTAATACCTCATGTCCACATAATAGAATGGCCCTGCAGAGTCATTATTAAGGGAATAAAATTTATTGCTTGACCACTTTGCAGAATAGTAGGCTACCTACCAGTTGTTGGGGCCACGCAGTGC
Organism: Rhipidocladum racemiflorum; assembly: GCA_036346355.1. Classification (NCBI taxonomy): domain Eukaryota; kingdom Viridiplantae; phylum Streptophyta; class Magnoliopsida; order Poales; family Poaceae; genus Rhipidocladum; species Rhipidocladum racemiflorum. The sequence continues at coordinate 54,179,914 of CM070572.1, read as the reverse complement.
TGCACACTGCGATATTAATTCAACTCAAATCAACTGTATATAATGGAATTTCCCCGTTGTAGATAGTGCATGGAAGAAAACTAAGTATTTCCCATCTGCAAAAATTTTGGCTGTGTTGTATACATGCCAATCTCTCCACCACAGCGTACCACCATGGGACCTCACCAGATGTTGGGGATCCAGACACAACTCGGTACACTGATTGTACTAAGGACATATCTCGGCATTAGGGGAAGATAAGTACCACATTAAAGAATGCCGAGTCCTTAGATCCACGCACTAAAGAGACCGAACTTGAAGTTCGAAATAAATCTATAACAAATAAGCTAATAATCTGCCAAATGCCTTCACTGATCATAAGGTAGTGAAAAGATCTCGTATACCTGCAGTATATGCACCTGAAAGAGTGGAAATATCCTAGAAAGATATTGAACCCACTCTTAACCCTCATGATAAAATGAGGGGGAGGCCTCCAGGTGCATAGGACTCAATTCCGCGGAGACGTCCGCAGAAAAGGAGAACCAAATAAATGAGAACACTACCCATGATAGTGGAAGAAGCTCAACCTGATGTTGAGAAAATCCCTGAAGTGAGCCATCTAGAAGATGGTAACATCCCTGAAGTGATCCATTCTGAAGATGATAACCCCAGCATATATTTGTGCGCACAATCCAACGCTGGGAAGTCGGAACACCCAGACTTCATCGTTGTGGGAAATCACGAGAAGATGGAAGAAATTGATAAAGAGACATCCCCGGAGTGATGCAGGAGAATTATATATAAAGAAAGACTACAATTGTCGACATATTTTGCCTCTAAAAATTGCTAAAATCTGGATCCAGAACCAAAGTCCATGGCAGAGTGCCAGAAGCGCTCATCTAGGTTCACCTGAAAAAGCAATTGAGGTAGCGCTCGCTTAATGAGAGAAAAGTTCTTGGTCCTGTTGACAGAACATTTCCTGAAATATTCCTTGTAGGATCAAATGGATTTTTCATCCTGAAGAGATATGAAAATATCCAGGTGGTGAGATATAAAGCGAGGCTTGTAGCACAAGGGTTTTAGCAGAGACCCATCATCGATTACGATGAAATCTGTTTCTCCTGAAATGAGTGGAATGACGTTCAAATTTAATATTGATGGCGAAGTTTAAACTTTTCAATACAGCTTGATGATTGTAGTGACCGCATATGTATTTGGGTCGCTGAATACGGATTAAAGACAATGATAAGGATGTGGTACAATCGATTAAGTAGATTCCTCTCGAAAGGAAACATGATCCCTGAAGGAATAATGTTCTGTGCATTCATGAGGAAATCCTGCATGGATTTTTATTTTCCTCTGTGGTGGTACAGTCACTCGAGAGATTATAAAGGAAGCCTCACGGAATATGTTTGGCTAAGACGGGTAATCAACCATGTCCGTAAGTTATATGGTATGAATACCAATTCCCCTACTATTATCTATGAAGATAATGATGCTTGTGTTGCACAAATGCAATTGGGTTATGTAAAGAGCAATATCACGAAGCATATTGCTCCTAAGTTCTTTTATCCGCACAAACTCCAGAAGAATGGTGAGATAAAAATAATGCAAATTAAGTCGTGTGAAAATCTAGCAGATTTATTCACAAAATCCTTGCCAAATTCCCCTTCCAAGGTATGTTAATGGCATTGGAATGAGGCGGCTTAGAGATTTGCATAGTTCAGGGAAGTAAACCCTGAACCATAATCCCTTTGCATGATCCTGAAGATCATAAGTTGTACTCTTTTTTCCTTTGTGAGTTTTCCTGATGTTTCTCACATAAAGGTTTTTAATGAGGCAATAAATGCAACATAGAGAGCGAGTGTGATGTACTCTTTTCTCCATCTCTTTTTTCCCACTGGGTTTTTGAGTGGAGTTTTTAATGAGACATATGCATTACGCGGAATTCGCCCAAGGGGAAGTGTTATGAGATAACCTCCTAACCGTATTCGGTTAGGAGTCTATCTCTTAATATGTGGGCGAATCCGAACTCTCCTTGAGAAGACTGCTATATATATACCGGGTGCCTCCCATTGTATTTACACACATTGATCAATAAAGAAGAGAGAGCTCCACCCTATATCTTGTGTCTTTTGTTCTTGTGTTCTTGTGTTCTCGTTGATTGCCGGTGTTCGACGTGGGTGAACTACTCGTTTTACAACAATTACCACTCGATCTCCAATTTCATCTCTTATTTGCTACTCTGGTCGTTTTATCGTGAGTTGATTGTTAAATGGTATGCAAAAAAGACTTATTTGCCCTTCTACTTCCTCTTGCAATTCCGTCTTTTTTTCAGGCAACACTCCAGTCAAAATAGTATGAGCACGACGTGTTTTCAATCATGGAGAAGCCGAGAGAAGCATTGGTACGCCTCACCCTCGCCACACTATGCTCTATGGAAAGTGGACCTCACATGTAAGGGCTTATTTTAAATAAGAAATAATCGTGAGGTATGCGGGGGTAAGATCGGCAGGTTTTTAAAAAACCTGACATTTTTTACTGTTGGTAATGGTACCAGTCATCAAACCGAACGAGAAATATGGAAATTCACATCGCAATTTCTCACCGGTCTTGGTGCGATAATCGCAGCCATCCAATATCGAATCAACCGATTGAGATGAGCCCCAAGAGGTAGCGAGAAAGGCACGACCAGGTTGAAGGATAAATAAAGAATCAACAAATGAAACTGGTATACAAACATTAAACAATCCATCATATCACCATCAGAATAAAAGAAAGAAAGAAAGAAAGAAAAAGAGAGCAGATTAGCCAGCCAGGCCTCTGACTACTTACACAGTTGACAATGTCAATTCATTAACAGGAAGAAGAAAACTTGAGAAGGAAAACCCTACTCCAATTTAATGAGCAGCAACCACAGGCCAGGCCAACTGGCTCTCAAGTCTCACCTACTGTCCTACACAAGGAAATATCTAATAATAGAGTATTAATTTGTTCTTTAAAAAAATGTAAAAGAATTAATCTGACAATCATCTCATCTCAGCAGCATGTTGTACCTTGTCTCCGGTGAGAGCTTAGCCGCCTCGCTCAATCACCCCAGATTACCTCGACGGCGCGGCAACCTTTTTTTAAACTCGCCGCTCGCGGTAAATAAAAGTGTGCACGTAGATTAAGAAATTTAATCGACCGGGCTGTCAGGAACTCAGGACGCGTACGCTTTCTTGCACCGGACGCCAAATTAAGTAATCAAATCAGCAGAGTACGGTTAATTTACAGGTCCGGGAAGTTGCTGAAGAACTCCATGACGGAGAAGGTCGCCGGCGACGGCATAGTGGGCGTGGTCAGCAGCAGGCTGCGCGGGCTCGGCGCAAACGGCGCCTCGCGGGCGCCGGCGGAGGGGAGGAAGGGGCTCAGGTCGTTGAGCCAGGAGAGGCAGCTGGGATCGAACGGCAGCGGCGAGAACAGCGAGGACGACGCCGCCGGCAGCAGCGCGGACGGCACCGGCGAGAGGATCCCCGGCCGGCCGGGGCCGAGGACCGCCGCGAGGTCGTCCACGTCCACCCCGGAGCAGGCGTAGGGCTCCGGCGCCGGCGGCAGCGGCCGGACGGACCTCTCGATGGCGGCGTACCTCGCGGCCGGCGAGAGCGCGGCGGTCGGGGAGAGCAGGAACTCCTGCGGTTGGAGCAGCGCCGGCGCGGCGGACGGCTCCGCCTCGATCAAGTGAGCCGGGGCGGGTCCGCCGGCGGCCGGGCCTGTGAGGCGCTGGACGAGCGCCATGAACTCGCTGGGCTTGGTGTGGATGACCTTGGGCGAGGCGTCGTAGATGATTACCGGCGCCCGCGGCTGCTGCGCCTGCGCCTGCAGTTGGCGTCGAGCCTGGGCGGCCCCGTGCGGCTGCGGCGCGACAGGCGGCTTCTTGATCTTGTGGGAGTCCTTGGTGACGGACAGCCGCGGCGGGCGCGGGCCCTGCAGCTGCCGGCTGCGCGGCGACGGGCGGTCAGACGCGTCCATTGATCGGTGGAGCACGAGGAATACTTCAAGGGAGGAGAGGAGAAGGGAAAGAAGACGAGTAGGCTTTGTAGTTGCAAAGGAAGCGAATGGTTCAACAAAGAAATCGACGCGAGGAGGACGAACACAAGGACGAGGAGGAGGAAGAGAAACTGTGCTGTTGACGAGACAAGGAAAAGTCCACGGCCTAGCCCAGCCGTGTTAGTCTATCATATGTAGTACTAGTACTATAATCGCTTTCCTGAAAGTAATAAATAAATAATTTTCGGTGATCCAAATCCAATTTTATGTGATTTCTCGAGGACTTGTTCTACTGATGTTAGCGGCACCCCCGTACTTAGAGGAGAAAATCGAGTAAAGCTTGGTACCGATTTTCTTCGAAAATTATCAGAAAATCGTCAAAATTTGTATAGTTTCGAAATCTAAATTTTTGAAAAAAGTAATAAAAAAACGATTTTCTCTTAATTTTTACTGATTTTCTTTCGATTTTCACCAATTATCGCGATATTTTGACCAGCAAATTGAATGTTTCTCAAAAACCGATTTTTGAGCGATTTTCTCTCGATTTTCACCGTCTATCGCGATATTTACGCCGCAGATTTTTTTTAAAATTTTTGAAGTTAACAAGTTTATCGACCGATTTTAGATGTCGTACCCTACCGATATGTCTAAAAATCGCAATTTTCACTTGATAATCGCCGAAATTGTGAACCATGCCCCTGTCCACCTGTTCGGCCAAATTGGCCCCTTTCTATAAATTTTTATTTAGTTTTACTCAAAACAAACAAAATCACAAATCCAATTCCCTTCTCAATCACGAAAGGAGCAGGAGATATCATGTGTCATCTATCATGTATGTGAGTGTGACACCACGGAGTGTCGTAACCTTATATAATGTGACTATTGAGGTTAAAAACATTATAAAATGTGAAATTAAGGTTAAAACCATAAGGTATGGAGGTTAATAGCGTTTTTGGGCCGTTTCCGGGAGTTTAGGCCTTTCCGGGGAGTTTTAGGCCTAAGGGGAAGGGTCGTGGGCCTTGGTGGGGAGGAGTCTGAGTCCATTTAGGAGTGGGAATCCTGTTTGGGGGCCTCTCCCTGCCCTTTTGTGCGCCCCCACCCCTGCCCTTGCGCCCCAAAGCCCTAGCCGCCACCCCCACACCTCCCCACCTCCTCCTTGTGGCGCCTCCACCTCCCCCTTGCTCCCCATTGCACCACCACCCCTCCACCACCTCTCCACCTCCCTTGCTGCCCCTAGGGGAGTTCTCCACCTCAACACCTCGAAGATCCATCCGTTGGAGCGCTCCGCGACGAGGAGATCCGGCGGAATTGGAGCGAGGAAGGAGATCGCGCGAACCGGGAGGAGATCCGTTGGGTTTTCGGTCGTCGGGCGAAGGTATGGCCACGGGGATCCTTGGGGTTGGTCTAGGATCTGTTCTTAGGGGTATTATCATGTTTTTAGATCAATTGGTAATGCTGGAATTGAGTAGATTAGATGGAATCTTGAGTTTGCCACGTTCTCTGTTTCGGGCAGCATGAGCAGTCGACCTAAGGTTTGGGTTTTCGCCAATTTAGAGTCGGAATTTTGTCATACAGCTGTTGAAGAAGTTGTAGGTAATTTCAATACCTTTCAGTGGGTATAAAGAACGTCCAATTCCGCCTAACCGTTTGAAAGTTATGCTCGTTTTACCGAACGTATTAAAATCTGTGACGTGATTGGAGCAGATCATGGTATTTTGTAGATTAAACAACTTTAGAGTCCGAATCAGCTTTTCCATATACTTAGAAAAAGTTAGGAAATTTCCTAAGCTACGCGAGGATGTACTCGTTTATCCGATTCGGAGTCTTAGAACCTGAGTTATGCCTTTTGGAAAGCTGTTGTCCCGATTGGACAGAACCTCTGTTTTTGGGTTTTGCGAGTAGTTTGCGATGTCGGGTTAGAAGAGGGTTTGCGTACTATTTTGTGGACATGATTGTGAGTGTGTGGTACCTATGTGCAGGTGGTGTGACCCCGGGAGTGCCTTCTACTTCTCGCCAATCCGACGCCCGTGGTTGAGGCAAGTGTATTGGAATGGGTAGCGGGTTGTAGTTGCTAGATTGGTTGAGATTGAATTTGAATACATGATATGTTCACATGCCATGCCTTAATGATTGCCAATGATATGATGAATATGTTCATTATGTTATGATGCCATGTGTTAGTGTACAAGTTATTTATGATGTTGGCATGTTTGCATACATGGCATGTTACATGGCTCGGGCGGTGAGAAAGTCATAACTAGTCCGGGGAAGGTCGGTGAGAAAGTTATGACTATTCCGGAGAGCCAATGAGTAAGTCCTACATCGTGATTCCATTCACCGCGGTGAACGGAAGCGAGGAGTAGACACCCTCCATCTTCGGGATGGAAGGGGGGAGAGGGTGCATACCGACGGGTGTGTACTCAACCATACCGGTATGAGTTTCCAAGGAGACATGAGCATCGCATCGCATTGCATACATAATGATGATGATAATGATATGTGATCATGAATGAGATGATGGATATGATGTGAGTTGTGGTAGCCATGTAATTGTTCTTTTGTACCATTGCAATATACTTGCTGAGTGTTGAACTCACGCTTGTGCTTTCTTGTTGTTTTTAGGTACCTTGAGACCGGCATGAGGGAAAAGGGAATAGTCACACATCTACACGTAGCTTCACTTATTTGTTCCCTCAGTCATTCAATTGGGGTCTTGATAATAAATTAAGTGTGATGCCTATTTGTCTTATGGTTTAGCTTTGCGATTTGAGAGAGTTTTTTTGTTCGTTTGGCTCATGGAGACAATGAGTGTTTGGAATTAGACTTTTAAGGTTGTCATACCTTTAATTATTGCTATTTTAGTTGTCTCTCATATTGCCTTATTGCTATGCTATTGTGTTCCCTTCAATTCATGTTAAAACAAAGGAGATGCTGCCGAAATTTCGGTTTTTAGCATTAGTGCCTTTGCTGTAATTTACTTGTAATTGTGGTATTTAGAGGTTGCTTAGTCTATGTTTGGTAGCATTCGGGCATATTAAATGCCGGGTGTTACAGTTGGTATCATAGCGGGCTGTAGGTCCTTGGAATGTGTATTTTTAGTGTCATACCTTAGGTCATAACTAAAATGTGATGTGGAATAACTTAGAAACACGGCTTAGGTTCTAACTAAAATTTTGTCATAGGATAGCAACATTAAAACTTGCAAAAGTGGAATAAGTAATTTAAAATTTGACACACTTGGTTGCACAGTAGGTTGGGGTTTTGGTTCATCATTGCATTGCGCTTGATTATTTAATGAAGATTATGTCTATGATGATGTTTGATCTCTATTCTTGATTATATGATGTTGTGCTTATGTTTATGTGATGGGATGGTTGTCTGACTGTAGCAGCCATGCCGAGGGGTAGAGGCCGTGGTCGCCGTGGCCGTGGAGGCCAGGGGTGAGGTTCCCAGGGAGGTGCGGAGTCTCAGAGTCGGTGGTAGCGCCGCTCAATGCTCAGGGGCTCGCGCAGGAGGAGCTCCCGGCGGCCCAGTCAGGGGCGGAGGTACCCACCGCCAATGAGGATTTAGTTCAGCTCTGCAGAGGAGGTTCAGAGCTGCGCCAAATAGCCATGGCAGCCCTGCCGCAGTGCCTCCCCTGCAGCCGCCTCGTTGCTGCGCCGTGTCGGAGCCGAGGATGAGTCTCCTGGAGTGGATGTCCCTCCGCCTTGACACTTTTGACGGAGGGCACGCCGATCCAATCCGCAGATTGGCTCATGTACATGGAGCGGCAGCTTGAGGTCCTAGAGTTGACCTCGCCCAGAGGGCTCGCTTGTGGCTTTTCACCAAGGGCCAGCCGATATCCGTGGGAGGGGGTTCTGGCCGCTAGAGCCCCCGCTTGGTCCTGGCCACCTGAGGACTTTGTGGCTCGCTTCCGAGCCAAGTTCTACCCAGAGTCTTTCCTTGAGCAGATGGAGCATACTCTGACGACTCTTTCCCAGGGAAAGAGGTCGGTGGCAGGGTAAGAGGTGGAGTTCAACAGCGTGGTGTGTTTCGTGCCAGCTGTGGCAGCCGACGACATGGAGAAGGCGAGGAGGTTCCGTAGAGGCCTCAACCAGGAGTTCAGAGTTGTCATGGGGGCGACTGTCCCTCGTGACTTCTGCTCCGTGGTGGAGCAGGCGAAGGGCATGGAGCTCGAGTTGGAGCTCTCCCGGATAGGCGTAACCCGGGTGGTTCAGGGTTCCTGCAGCCCAGTGCAGGCCAAGAGGACCTTTGGTGGAGGAGGTGGGTCTTCTCAACACCCACCTTCAAGAAGTTCAAGGGGATAGGGCTCCTCCTCGTGGGCTAAGATGAGGCCGCCCGATCGCCTTCCTCGCGAGCCATTGTTCGTCTGTGCCGGCAGGCATGATGTGTTTCAAGTGCGGCGGTGAGCACTGCTTCTTGAGTGTGGTTGGACCAGGAGTTGCAACCACTGCGGGCAAGCCTGGCCACATGGGACGAAGTCTGCCGGATGAATCCCAAGAGCATCATCAAGTGGGAGACGGTGCCTTCTCCTCCCACCGCAGCGGCGTCTTCCGTGAGGATCGATGCACATGATGGCTGCTCTGCTCCTCACCGCCCTTTGCGTGGGCGCCACCAAAGGCTTCATCGTGCCCGCACTGCCTGGCTTCCTCCTCAGTTGCCTCCTCCGCCCCCAGCTTTGTTGGGGCATCAGCCAGGAGTGTACCCCTTGCCGACCGCCAAGTCAGCCGGGCATCCAGAGGTGGTTTCAAGTACTTTGCTTGTGGATTCAGTTGATGCCTTTGTTCTGTTTGATTCCGGAGCATCCTAGTCCTTTGTCTCATCTGAGTTTGCTAGTAGAGCTAAGTTGGGAGTTCAGCGGATTTCTGAGTCTGTGTTAGTCAGTTCTCTTAGGGGTTTGATTGCTAGTTCTTTGGTTTGCTCGGGTTGCACCATTGCCATTGATGATGAGGTTTTCTTTGCCAATCTTACGGTGATCCAGTTGGCTCCTTTTGATGTCATTTTGGGCATGGACTGGTTGCATCAGTACCGTGCCAAGATCTGTTGCTTTTGGAGGACGGTTACCTTGCAGGCCCCATCAGGGGTAGTGTTGATCTTTCAGGGTGGTATACCTTCCAGTTCCGTCTTTGCTTTGGCTAGTCTGTTTTCTGATCGCCGTTTGAGGCAGTTGGGTTTCCTCATGGCTATGTCAGAAAAGCCATCTTCTTCAATTTCCATTGAGGAGATTCCTGTAGTGAAGGAGTTTGTCGATGTCTTCCCTGACGAGTTGCCTGGAAATACAATAGATGTCTGCCACTTGTATCGAGAAGAGACTAGATTTATAATTTTGTTTGCACGATTAGATTTATAGTTTTGTTTGCACGATGATCAAACCTTAAAAAAAGGGCCATGGGCAAAATTCTAAAAATCTGACAATTTTGATTGTGTGACGTTCGATCATGTACCAAACCTCCAGGGTTGTGCATTTTGCAATAAACCGCCAGCAACGCAAGGTAACTTTGCAAATAAGTGAATAACCCCCCTAATCCTCATCACCCTTCCTCTCCAGTCCTCCTTTCCCTAATGAACATGTTCATTTCAACAACTGTTTTTTTGCAAGAAGTTGCATTTGTGGGATTTCATCAACAACAAATTGCAAGGAGTTGCATTTTGAATTCATTTTTTTCACTTTCCATCTTCAAGAAAAAAAGCAAGAGAAATTGCCAAAAAAAATCGTTCAGATTTCATCTTCAAGTTGCATTTTTAGGATTTCATCAACAATAAATTGCATGGAGTTGCATTTTCAGATAAATGGGACAAAGAAACTGCATTCGGGCTTGATCTTAAAGGACATCACCAAGAACCACATGAAAAAATCCCCCCAAAACAAACCGTTTTGCTATCAACAAGACTAGGAGGATCCCCCCCCACACACACAACATAAAAAAAATCAAGAATATGGACTCGTAGCCAGAGGCAGCGTTGAAGGCGAGCGGCGGTGGTGGATGGCAATGGGTGGCACCGGCACTGGAGGGGAAGACACCATCCAGATTTGAGCCACTGCCTTTGATGTGTTGGTGGTGGAGAATAAGGATAGGGGAGTTGCGGTTATGGCGGTGGAGGAGGAAGGCGAGTGGAGGCCGTGGACTCATCCTCCCTCACACGCCACCATGATGCCGTGGTCCCTCACCGACATTGTGGAGGATGCCCACTCCAAAAAAATCCTCGCAAGCTGGGCGACCGACCAAGTTAGCCTCGACGTGCTTGCTGCGCCGCTCAGCCTGGTTAACCCTAGCCGCCCGTGCCCTCGCCTTGCGTCATGCCCGCTGTTAGGACCCGAATTTGCAAATTTGGACCCTTTGTGTATTTCGCACTAGTTTAGGACCACACTAGTGCACACAGTCTCAACATAGATAAATATCACAATCATACATAGCGGAAAATAAAATCATACACAATGGAAAATAAATAAGTTTTCATCTATTAAATATAACCTGTTGAATGCCCTTATGGTCTACCTTATAATAATATGCCATGCTGGGCTTAGACTAATAAATACTTAAAACTACAGCGGAAATAAACTGTTTGTAAGCTGGTGTAGACTTTTCTCCAACTGGTGATTGGGTTGTTGAAAAGGGGTGAGTACATAAAGCATTAAACAAGTTGTGCATAGAATGCAAGTCTATTATACTACATTCTTGGCTTATTCCATATAAATGGTTGAATTGGTTATTTTACAATAAAGCAGCATTTACAAATGAATAACATATATAGATTAAAAAGCTGTAAAACAAATATTAACAACAATAAATTTCTCAGTTACTTCACAAATAAACCATCTCACAACCTTAAATCAATTTTCACATTTCCATAGGCACACTACCTCCATTCCCAAGTTTATTTTATTAAAATCTAACCCTTGATTGGAACTTCTGAGTATTGTCCAATACTGCGAACACAGCTATTCGAATAGGTTTGAAACTCTACAGAGGTTATACACTTTACCCACAAGATATAATCAACTCACCACGTCTGTCATGACTCACCATACAAGAGTATACGAATGAGCGATCATAACAAAGCCTTTATAATGCTATGTTTAAACCCAGTACTACCCGCTGAGGTTTCAACACTGAAGGGATTGCTTACCACTATCAACGGCCGTCTTGCGCCAGGTGAGTCTACCTGTACACCCGGAACCCACACCACCACGACAGTACCAAAATCTAGACATTACAAATTAATCATCTAGGTTTGTCCTATACCATACATGTGATTGTATGTTTAGCCCAATTCAAATGCTTACAAGGTTAAGTCCTTAATTGAACATAGTAAGACTTTCAGAAAAACCCACAATAATCATTATCCATCTTATCAATTTCCATTCATTAAAATAAAAATACGACCACCCAAGTGCCATACTGGCCCACCATAGTTCACAACTATTGCCACTTGCCCCAGTCTAAATCATTTTATCACCCCAATAGATTACCATGCACCACGTGCCATCCATAACATCAATAACACATGACACACATTTCACAAAGATGTTCCATATTTCATTAATCATGATTAACTTTGCATTCTCAAAATGATATCAATGACCCGTTGCATGGGTAAGCAAGCTAGCACGTTCTAACCATCACACATTGGCAATTAATAGTTATCAACTAGTAATGAACCATACTAGGGGTGACAAATGAATCATAGCAAAAAAATGACAATATGACATAGTTCAATGGGATTGAAAAGCTAATCCCAATTTAATTGAAATAGTTATACTTGAATTAGCATGTAATAGTTTAAAGCAATATAACTTTTGGAAACTGGGTTTAACATGGTTAAAACATAACTTGGCTTCAAAAAGCTATTGTTCCTGTTTTGAACCTTGCTCTTGAGTTGGCTCCTCATTCACGGACACTTCGGGTACTTCAACGTCTACGCGAAATGATTAAATAAAGCAATACATATAAAAAATAGAGAATAAAATCAACTATAAAAATTAAATAAAATTTATCAATAAATAGAGCTTATTTTTACAAATATTTAGGAACTGAAATCACCTCAATTAGAGTTCTTATGAGGGAGAACGAGAGCTCTCTAAAGCTTGAAATAAAAGAAAAAGAATAAAACCTATTTAATCGAATTACTTTTCTACTGGAAATTAGGATTTATGTTATCACACTGATGTCACGGCTATTTTGAGTTTCGGTCAAATTATTTATCTATGATAAAATCTAATTATAACATCATGCTGATGTCAGAAGCCTATTTAACCAAATTAAAATAAATCTAGAAAGCCTCTATTATACTGACATGTGGGCCCAGGTCTATAAACCCAGTCCATGAATCATCGCGTGACCACCACGGACTCAGTCCACGGTAATTTGACTGGCGATTAGGATGACACAAGCACAGAAGTCATTGCTGATGTTAGTGTACACACGGTCGACGCGATGTGGACATATGGCACACATTCGACCGTTCATCCAATTGGATGGCTGCTAATGCGCGACGGTTGGGGCAGCAGCGGTACATGTGGCAAAAATGGGTTGGCTACTGCACAGTGCAATCTGGACCATCAGTGAGGAATCTGACGACTGCGGTGACACTAGCTTGATGGTGACGATGGGAAGGGTCAACTGCAGTGACTAAGTTATATGTCTTATGATGGTGGAGATGATCTCCGCGATCGTGGGGTTTGGAACTACAAGCCGACTATTAGAGGTTTTCTTCGTCGTCACTAATACCCAGTTACGTGCTTGCTCCTCACACAGTGGGAGTAAGGCATCATCGTCCCAGAGTTCGCACACTCCTCGGCTACTTGCGCCCACTCTGTCTTCTTCCCTACATAGACACCGAAACCAAGGTGGTGCGCCTGTGTGTTCTGCCTCTGGATAGTGATGTTCTTCTCTCTTAGCTCCTTCGCCTCGGGCGTACTCTTCATACTTATGAACTCCTCTCAAACCTTGGGAGTCACAAACGGATACCTCTAGAAGGGAGTATGGCCTTTCAGCATGTAGATAGCATAAGTGCCTCAAAGACACACCCATTTTCTGCAAGGTGTAACGTCTTGCGTTGATTTCATCTTCCTCTAGTATATTCTATTTCCCCTTAACTTCGTTCCACAACCGGTTCTTCTGCTCGGCATTTACTTCCTTACTCCAGTCATTAACCGTGATCGGCACTCTCCCCCATCACCAATTCGCCAAGAAAAGAGGAGTAGCGCCGCTTATACTTGCCAGGGCCTGTGCAAACCCCCATGGCATTTCTTGGCCCCTTTATTTGCTCCTCAGGCCTTTCTCACCTTACTTGGCGGCTCAGCAACACATTCTGTTTTCTCTAGCGTTGAGCCGGTGCTTTCTCTTTGTGATATTTCGAATATATATATCAAACCTAAACTTCATGAGAGAAATAAATTCATAGCTATTATGTCACTTGACAATGAATCATGTAAATTGTACTAGCATATTGTAGTAAATTAACATATTAACGGATGATCTTAAAGAAATGTGTAATTGTTGACCAACTAATTATGTACCAATGATGACTCCTAATCTCTAATTAGTTTAGGTCCTAATCCCATTCGAGGATATGTGATTCGGGCAAGTTCCTAAGCTGTTGTACAACTCTAGAGAAAATTTTGGCAACATCTCCCCGCTGTTCTCCAAATACACATCACGACAACAGGTCAAGAGGGTGTGTATCTGGAGAACACTAGGGAGATGCTGCCGAAACTTTCTTTAGAGTTGTACAACAGCTTCTTTATGAACTTGCCCGAATCACATATCCTCGAACTGTCCAAAAAACGTGGACAATTTGAGACTGTTTGCTTATAAATGTGCTATTTTAGCATATTTATAAACAAGCACCCTCAAACGGGAGATGCATAGGTTACACAACCTAAACTCTAGCATTGATTATATTAATTATAGCAACAATAATGACATGTAAAGTAAAATATTTTAATGACATTGATCGTATTACAACAACAATAAAGAAATTAAGGACAAAGTTAACATAGAGTAAGCAATTCCTCTCTTTTTGCGACATTTGGAATGTGTATATCAAACCTAAAATTAATGAGAGAAAGCAATTAACAAATTAACAATATGATGACAATTAGATAATTCAAAGATAGCAAAATTGACATAATCAAAGAGATAAAGCATATCATAAAATTAATATCAACTACGTAATGAATCATGTCCACTAAAGCAAATTAATGTAAAATCATGTACATTGTTTGGATGGATGTTTAGGAGTTAAAATTATTTCTTATCGATATAAGTTATATAAATGTTAAAGCAAGTGAAGAGATAGGTAATCAACAACTACCTTTCATTTATATTTTTAATATTTGTGTAATTTTTAAATATTAATAGGAAGCTTCTTATCGCATGTCCGATTCTTAGTCGTTCCCATTTTTTTTTACTGCAGATCCAAGCATGGTGGATATTGAATACATGTCTAAAAAATCATAGTACATGTCTGAAGCCTAAAGGGGTACCAACATGATGAACCTAAACTAGGCAAACAACTATATATCAATAATGACTTTGGTTTAAATTGAAACTGCATTTAAAATGGGGTTCTAAATTGAAATAGCCAACACTAGCTAGGGTCCTCGGTAGCAATCCTCATTCAAATAATACAGTGAAATTACTTCATTTTCTAAACAAGTTCATTAAACTTAAGCGCTTTTCCTAGTCTTGTTCTTTAGTATTCAAGTTCAACTATAGTTGCATATTTCGTCTTCAATGTTTTATGTTTGATCCCATCAAAACTTTTATGAACTATTGACATAGGAAACATTCAATATTTATTCGTTCTTTAAAACAAATCCAAGAAGTAGTTCTCCACTAAACTCCTTGTCATAGGCTCATAGCAATAGGAGAGAGCGATCAGTTGACATGTGAACAAAAGATATCCTCAATGTCTTAAGCAGATGAGTAGCCCCAATTCCTTCAGAAATAAACATCAACATAAGATTGAACCAACATAAGTGAGTACTTTTTTGTGCTAGTAGATTTGCTATCTTGTTCGCCAAGTACACACCCTACAAGGAAAACTTAATTCGGACCAGATTCCCACCTACAACTCCTAATTGCATACTAAATCCATGAAAAATCTATAATTTCCCACATAAAACCATGGTGATGCAGAAGAAATTGCAAAATAAAGATAAATACTAACCCATTATGTCCAAACTCCAAAGGCAAAAATAAAGAAGGATTATCAACTAAAACCTCAGTATATCCCTATAAGAAAAAATATTCTAAAGTAGGGAAAGCTACTTCTATTAAGCCAATTGCTATCACTTTCAGGTATACAACTACAAACCCTAGCCCCACCTGACTCCTACTTAGAACCCTAAACGCTCATATCACACCCGAAATGGGGGAAACAAGGCTACAAGTATATGCTAAAATTCTTAACATGACATCGAAAGACAACGATATGGCATCGAACAATTAACTACTTGGCTCCTAGAAACATAGATATGGCTTACAAATCCACCTTGAATCCAACGACGAAGACGTGAGGTAGGTCACAGAGGAAGTCGGCGGGCTTGCAGAGACGGTGAGAGGTTAGGGGCATGGGGGCCGGGCTGGGCGGCGGTGCTGAGCTCAGGAGGTGGCGGCTCGAGGAGGAGGCAACGACGGTGGGAAGTTGGGGGTGAGGGGGCCGAGCGGCGGCATCGAGCTTGAGAGAAGGCGGCTCGAGGAGGCAACGATGGTGGGAGGTCGGGGGCTTGGGGACCATGTCAGGCGGTAGCAGGTTAAGGAGGAGGCGGCAATGGTGGGAGGTTGGGAACGTGTGGGCCAGGCAGTGGCGCCGAGCTCAGGAGGAGGTGGCTCGAGGAGGAAGTGGCAACGGTGGGAGTTTGGGGGCGTGGGGACCGGCGTGGGGAGCGGGCGGCAGCGCTGAGCTCGGGAGGAGAGGACGTGCGAGTGTGCGACTAGGTGAGAAGAGAAGCAGGCCAGGGCTTGGTTATAACGGTGGCATCTCTATCAGTTCTATATGGAAACCGACACTGATAGTTATGAACATCTCTATCAGTTTTTCCAGAGAATTGACACTGATTAAAATCTCATTGGTTCCTACAAATACCTACATTGATAAACATATAAATGTCTCTATCAGTTCTCACATAGAACTGACACTGATAGCTATATAAATACCTCCATTGGTTCATACATCGAACCGACAGTGATATCCACATGAACATCTTATCGGTTTCAACATAGAACCGACACTGATACATGTAAACATCTTTATCGGTTCATAGATAAAACTGACACTAATAGACATATGAATACCTATCGATTCCTACATAGAACCAACAATGATAGTTATATGACCATTTCTATCGGTTGTTTCTAGGAAACGATAGCAATAATATATCATCTCTATCGGTTCTTTGTTGGAACCGATAGAAATGAGTGCTTTAAGAATACATGAGTCTATAATCCCTAAATTTTTTAAATATAGTTGAAATTATTTCAAATTTCTTGAAACATACTTTGGGATACTACAAAGCTTTTCCAAAAAGATTTTTTGAAAAAAGAGTTCCCTTTCAAAACATATGCCAAATTTCATTTGTAGGTATGATTTTTTCTTAAAGAGTAGAAAAGTCAAAATCTTTTCAAATAAAGTCCAAATTATTTAAAAATTTCTACGAATGAACTTTGGAGTATTTAGAAGATTTCTCAAAAAGAATTTCCTTAAAAGAATTTTTTTTTCAAAAGATATGGCAAAATGCGCTTTGTATGGCATATAATATCATATAAAATCCATTTAAGGCCGAATTTGCTATTTTATTTCTACCACAGGGATTTTTTACTTCAAAAGCATTGTAGAACATTTAACATACATATTTGAGAACTTTTACAATTAAGGACCACTTAAAAAATATTTTTGACGTTTGACCAAAGGGGCTCTTATAAAAGAATATGCATGTATATAGGGTCTTCAACATCATTTTAAAGAAATATCAAAAGAAGGAAATAAGAGCATATTTGATTTGAATTGGTATGTCCAAGAGCTCAAACTCACAAAATGCTAGATTATCAACAATTGTCCATAGCGGTGACATAAAGAAAAAAATATGACACTGTCCCTTTGTTTACAATACAACCCTTCTTGATGATCTACACTATGTAATTTATTTTATGTATGTCGTCATCACCGCTAAGACATGCCCCATCTGCAAATGGAGGTATTTCATCGAATTGGTTGTACTCTTCTTCATCTATGACATTTTCAACTCCAACGATCCGCCTCCTGCCATGAAGGATGACGTGCAACCTCGGATTGGCCGGATCATGCACGTAGAAGACTTAAGTTGCTTGCTTTACAAGGACAATTGGTTCATCCTTGTATGCGAGTCTATTGAGATCCACAAGAGTAGAACCTCTCTTGTCAATCGTCACTCCGTGTGGAAGTCTCACCCACTTACATCGGAATAATGGAACTTGGTATATTCCATAATCGAGCTCCTATATTTCTTCGATCATCCTGTAGTAGGAGTTTATTGCGGTTGAGGATCCTCTTTTCGAGTGATCATTGGACAAAGCATCTATGCTCACACCACTATTTTGAACTATACTCTTTGCATCTTAACTTTCAGTGTAAAAGGTGTTGTCATTAATATCGTACCTGTACCATGTCTGTACATTAAATCTTGGTCCATCAGCTAACCATTTGACAGCCTCACTGATGGAGACTTTCGCCTTGTAACACCCCGGCATTTAATATGCCCGAATGCTACCAAACATAGACTAAGCAACCTCTAAATACCACAATTGCAAGTAAATTACAGCAAAGGCACTAATGCAAAAACCAAAATTTCGGCAGCATCTCCTTTGTTTTAACATGAATTGAAGGAAACACAATAGCATAGCAAAATAAGACAATATGAGAGACATCTAAAATAGCAATAATTAAAGGCATGACAACAATATAAGTCTAATTCCGAGCATTTAATGTCTCCATGAGCCAAACAAACAATAAGACTCTCATATCGCAAAGCTAAATCATAAAGAAATAAGCATCACACTTAATTTATTGTCAAAGCCTAATTGAATGTCTTGTGAGACAAATGAGCGATGCTACGTGTATAAGTGTGACTAATTCCCTTTCCCGCATGCCGATCTCATGGTACCTAAAACAACAAGAAAGCACAAGCGTGAGTTCAACACTCAGCAAGCATATTGCAATGGTACACAAGAACAACACATGGCTACAACAACTCATATCATGTTTATCATCTCATTCATGATCACATATCAATAACATCATCATTATGTATGCAATGCGATGCGATGCTCATGTCTCCTTGGAAACTCATACCGGTATGGTTGAGTACACACCCGTCGGTGTGCATCCTCTCCCCCCTTCCATCCCGAAGATGGAGGGTGCCTACTCCTCGCTTCCGTTCACCACGGTGAATGGAATCACGATGTAGGACTTACTCATTGGCTCTCCGGATTAGTCATAACTTTCTCACCGACCTTCCCCGGACTAGTTATGACTTTCTCACCGCCCGGGCCATATAACATGCCATGTATGCAAACATGCCAACATCATAAATAACTTGTACACTAACACATGGCATCATAACATAATAAACATATTCATCATATCATTGGCAATCATTAAAGCATGGCAAGTGATCATATCATATAATCAATTTCATCTAGTCTCAACTAGCAACCTACAAACCGCTGTCCATTACAATACACTTGCCTCAACCACGGGCAACGGATTGGCGAGAAGTAGAAGGCACTCCCGGAGTCACACCACCTGCACATAGGTACCACACACTCACAATCATATCCACAAAACAGTAAGCAATCCCTCTTCTACCCCGACATCGCAAACTACTCGCTAAACCCAAAAACAGAGGTTCTGTCCCGTCGGGACAGCAGCCTTCCAAAAGGCATAACTCGGGTTCTAAGACTCCGAATCAATTAAACGAGTACATACCCGCGTAGCTTAGGAAATTTCCCAACTTTTTCTAAGTATATGGAAAGACTGATTCGGAATCTAAAGTGGTTTAATCTACAGAAAACCGTGATCTGTTCCAATCACGTCACAGATTTTAATACGTTCGGTAAAATGATCATAACTTTCAAACGGCTGGGCCGAATTGGACGTTCTTTATACCCACGGAAAGATATTGAAATTACCTACAACTTCTTCAACAGGAAGCCGACCAAATTCGGACTCTAAATTGGCGAAAACCCAAACCCTAGGTCGACTGCTCATGCTGCCCGAAACAGAGAACGTGGCAACTTCAAGATTTCATCTAATCTACTCAATTCCAGCACCACCAATTGATCTAAAAATGTGATAATCACCCTTAGAACAGATCCTAGACCAAACCCAAGGATTCCCATGGCCATACCTTCGCCCGACGACCGAAAACCCAACGAATCTCCTCCCGGTTCGCGCGATCTCCTTCCTCGCTCCAATTCCGCCGGATCTCCTCTTCGCGGAGTGCTCCAACGGATGGATATTCGAGGTGCTGGGGTGGAGAGGCTACCCTAGGGCAGCAAGGGGTGGAGGAGAGGTGGTGGAGAGGTGGGGAGCAATGGGAGCGCACGGCAAGCAAGGGAGGAGCAAGGGGCGGCTAGGGCTAGGGGGGAGGGCGCAAGGGGCAGGGTGGGGGTGCAAGAAGGGGCAGGGTGGGGGTGCAAGAAGGGGCAGGGGGAGGCTCCCAACCAGGACTCCTACTCCCAATTGAACTCAAACTCCATCCCACCAAAGCCCACTACCCTTTCCCTAAGGCCCAAACTCCTCCGGGAAGACCCAAATCCCCGGAAACGGCCCGAAAACGCAAATTAACCTCATACCGTATGGTTTCAACCTCCCATTTCACATTTCATAATGTTTTTGACCTCAACATTCACATTTTATAAGGTTACAACACTCCGTGTGACAACATTCTCTAATTTCACCTTTTTACGGTGTCTCGACATCCCGTAGTGTCACACGCCTTTTCAAACTTTGTGGGGAATCGATCATTGTGTTCTCGTGTGATGGAAAGCTCATTCATATGTGGATTCTTTTCCCATAATATCAACTTGTGCTGCTGGATGTATGGATGAACTTCTGCACTGTGTTGCAAGACTATCAAATGCGCTTTATAATGCATATCAAACTGTGGACTCATTAATTTGGATCCAATGGTTCCTTTGCCACCAAGTCTGCCCTCATGATGAGATACAAGAACACCAATTGGTTGTCTTTTACCAAGATAGTTCACGCAGAACTTAATAACCTCTTTAGTCCATAACCTTCATCAATACTACCCTCATGCTTCGACCAATTCCCCATGTTTGACTTTAGTATACCCATGTACCTCTCAAACGGATACATGTAATGTAAGAATGCGGGTCCACATATCTTATTCTCTCTAACAAGGTGAACAACAAGACAGACCATTACGTCGAAGAATGAGGGGGAGAAATGCATCTCAAGTAGACATAGTGTCTGCACCACCTCACTCTGTAAGTTTTCTAGTACATCGGGATCAATAACATTGCTAGAGTTCGCATTAAAGAAATAACGTAGCTTCGTGATTGCCAACCTAACATCCTCTGGCAGAATATTTCTAATTGCAACAGGGAGCATTTGGGTTATCAAGACATGACAGTCGTGGGAGTTCATACCAAGCAACTTCAAATCATCCAGGGACACAAGCTTCTTAATGTTTGTGGAGTAGCTCGATGGAACTTTAATACCTTGGAGACACTTGCGGATGTCTTCTTTCTCATTCTTGGACTGAAGGGAATATGCCCTAGATCAATCATGGTGATGATTGTAATACGTCTTTATTCATGTAATTATGATAACTTTGTTTTGTGAAATCATGTGCTGAAAAATTGGCTTAAGAATTGAATTTGCAAAATGTGTTTGTGCATGTGTTTGACAAATTGACAAGAAACAATGTGTCTCTTTTGCGCCGGACCAAAGTTCCAAGAAACAGTAAGTTTTCACTCTTACGCCGGACCATTGCACCGGACCAAACTTTAGTCCGCCGTGAATGAGCTTTTGAAGCTTGTTTTTTACATGCACGCCGGACCAAACTTTTGATTCGTCGTGAACGGCATTTTGAGGCCTGATTTTGCATCTATGCCGGACCAAACTTTTGGTCCATCGTGAATGTGTTTTTCAACATGTTTGCTTTGAATTGAACCGAGACTTTCGCATGTACGCCGGACCAAATATTTGGTCTGTCGTGAGCTGCGCCAGACCGATGTTTGGTCTAGTGTGAACTGATCTTTCTAGGGTTTTGAGATGTGTGCGTCGGACTAAATGTTTGGTCCGGCGTGAATGGTTTTTTGCTTGAGGTTGATTTTTGTGATTTTGAAAATTGTTTGGTGATTGATCTGTGGTTATGAAATTTGTTTGAATTTCATAATGCATGTTTTGAACTTATGCAATGCTCGTGTGAGTATTTGCATGGACTAATGTTGAGTCAAGTCACGGACTTGTGCTTGGAATCGTTTTGTGGTTTGTTCATGTGCAGGTGTTGCTCGAGGGCGGACATAGTCGATGACGGGACCGAAACTAGGTTCATGGAGGAACTGAGGTTTGGGACTAGGTTCAGGGAGGAACTGAGGTCTTGGTGGTCAAGGATGTCATGCGGGACGTTAGGGCTAGAGGACGGTGCAAATGAAGAATGGTTAGTCACGTGAGTATGGCAGGTGAGCCATACGCGTGCAAGAGTTGTTAGTCATGTGAGTGTGGCTGGGTTGCCATACGCGTGCAAGAGATGTATTTGTCCAAGTTGGGCCAAGTGGAGTTGTGTTGAATACAGACTCCTTCTAGGATTAGGAGTAGGAATTGTATTCATGACTCTATGTGTTTGCTCTGTATAAATAGGGGGAGGCGCCTCCTGTTTATTCATCAAGCATAGAGTAGAGCTTTAGGGTTTGTACTCTTTTGATTGGAGTATTTTAGACAAAAAGAAATAAAGAACAGTTCTTCCAGATCCTTTGAGTTTCTTCTTGATTTGATCCATCTAAAACCTCTCTAGGGTATTGATATAGAGTTCCTCAAAGTTTAGTTGATTAATCTTTTGAAGATCTTGTTTAATCTTGAAGTTTTGGTTAGATCAATTATCGTCATATTCTGCCACAGCAAGCTTGCGAGGTTCATAACTTTTGATCCGTAAGTATGATCGAGTTGATTCTTTTTGGGTTCGATTCGTATTGGAATCTAGTTTCTTGTGTCCAAATTTCAGATCGATCCGACAGTTGGATCTCCAATAATTCGTGTTTTACCGAACGTCTATCAATCTATTTTTGTCGAATATGAGGCAATTTTTTTGTTCCGTTTTGGGGTGAATTTTTAATAGATCAAAAATTTGGTTTTAGCTTCTGCACAATCATTCACCCCCCCTCTGATTGATATATTTGTATACTTCGATCCTACATGTTTATCGGTTCCCTGAATAAATATTACGACTTTGTTCATTTGGTAAAACCTGATTGTGAAACACATTGTCAAGTGACATTATTCTAAACGGGTCCTTGATCCATATCATTATGAGGAGCTATGATGATTTGATAAGCACATGTATTGGTTGATGGTAATGTTTCACATACCATAGATATTGAGATATCGAACCGATAATGTGGACACATGTTGAAGAACATGGGTAGTCGGATAAGACCCACTCCGAGACGCTGTGAGTTGTTATCTCTTATAGTGCCATTAGCTATAGTCTCGAGTGATACGCCTATATGGTCCTTAGACCTGAGATTGTCATGGATGCCTAGCATGTAGACTTGTATGCTTTGGTGTCATCAAACGCTACATCGTAATAGGGTAGTTATAAAGATGATTACTGGGTATGCCACGATACATTGCCAAGGGTGTGATGATCAAGATGGGATTTTCCCCTCCTAGATAACGGGAGAGATATCTCTGGGCCCCTCGTGTGGGTGGATAGGGAAAGCGCACGGCCGTGCTAAGATGACTAAGGAGTTAGTCATGGTTCGTATCCATCACACTGTCGAGTGCTGTGAGACCCCGGATCAGCTATCCGAAATCTCCTGTGTATTTCTGTACTAGTCCTAGATCAGTAGATAGTACACACAGTCAACAGTGATACGTCATTGCCGAACATAACGAAATTGTAACATAATTATAAAGTATGGGCCACATGGCCACTTATTACAATACTCGGTCACGAGACCGGGGACACGACAGCGGAAGCAAAACGACAAAAAGCAAAAAGCAAAAGCACCACAGGCGACGACAAGACACGCGACTTGCTCTCCTGGCGATCTTCCTCGAATTCCTCGGAGTATAACTCACCGTCTTCAACGGCGTCCTGGTAGTCCTCTGATGACAACAATTTATGTAGCACGTGAGTACAAAAGTACTCAGCAAGTCTGGGACATTATGCACATGTGAGGCTTTCCAAGAAAGGCTTAATATGGTTCTTTTGCATAAAGACAAGTTTCATTAAACCATATTTAATAATAAGTTTCGTAAAGCATATTTTAGCAATTCTTTTTAACCATTGAATTATGTAATATTTCAGTGAAGGTATATCCACCAACACTAGTATAAGGGCTCTATCCGCCACAAGTTTAAAAGATCAAGATTATCCACACATGACTCTATCCGTCATGACACAAAAACAAGTTCCATCTACCTGGTTGGCTCAATCCGCCAATAAATCCTCTGAGAGTTCTAACCACTCCCGAATCCCAAAGCATCATTTTATTTTCAAAACCAAAACCAAAGTCTACCAGTATGAAAGCATTCTTTGCTTTGCCCTTGACTGTAGGCACGGCTATTCGAATAGTTTTAACTCTGCAGAGGTGTACAGCTTTACCCACAAGACATGATCATCTCTTGTTGCCTCCGGATTAACATACTACCTTTGGTGTGCCGGCAGAGAGATCATGACAAGGCCTTTACAATGTATACGCCTAACCCGACTCACCCGCTGAGGTTTCACCGCTGTTAGGGTTCTATCTACCAGATGTAGCCCCTCTTGCGCCGTGTGGGGAGTACAACTTGCCTCTATCTGGCACCCACATTCCACCAACTGGCGAGTCTAAGTTAGATTTCTACAAATTATTTAGCCAGGTCGTACCATGTTAGACATGTGATAGTACGGTTATGCTTAGAATGGATAGTCATAAGCGTCGGTCCTTAATTGACTTTGGGCGGTACTTGCACATTGGAAACTAGTGCTCAATTCGCACCCACCCGACATTCCAATCCACCCAAGTCCAAACCCTTTTTCTTTTTCTTTTTATTTTGGAAAACAGTACCAAAATCTTTATAATCATTTCCAAATCACACGTTAAATCATCATTTTTGTATAATCCCACCCATGGGTCATTTTCATCAATATTGGCCCTAAGCAATTCTATCGTACTATTCAACAAAGGTCACCATATAAGGTAAACATGGCATGGCAAAAGTCCTAGGGTTACAATTAAGCATGGACGTCAATAACAAAGGAGGTAATCACAAATTGGATTAACTATTCATCTATATTTGACATACGATGATAAACATAGCAATGCAAGTTTATAAAACATGTTAAAACATTTGCAATCATAGGATCAAAATGCGTCAAGGGACATGCCTTCGGTCGCAGCGAGGGTGTCAAAATCTTGGAGTTAAGCGGTGGGGTCAGCGGACTCGGCGGGGTCCTCGGCTACGCGCAAAACGAAACAACAAATAAATAACCATAAAATAAATAAAATCCAAAATTACAAAAGTTATACTGGTAAGTAGATATTGAATTTAGATGAATTTAGGAATTTGAACGGAGTCAATCAGAGTTCGGACGGAAAAGATACAAACCTCCGAAGTTCAAAAATCCTGGAAAATGGAAAACGAGGGAATATTCCCGGAATATTCCAAAGCATCTTCTTTTTCTGATTTTTGGATTAATTGGAGTCTATTACATGTGGGGCCCACATGTCATACACATGGGGCTTCTTCCCCATGGCTTCTAGCCATGAAAACAGAGGAGCTTTGCTCCTCATGCGCCGGCGAGGGAGGCTACCACGAGGAGGCGCATGGGGCGGCGTGGTCTTGGCGCGGCGTGGCGGCCGGCGGGCCAGGGTGAGGGGCAGTGCGGCAAGACGGGGAAGTGGCCGGCACGGCCGGGCCGGGGCGTGGCTGGCGCGGCGGGGTCATGCTCGGGGGCAAGCGGCGGCGGGCCGGTGACTGGCGGGCAGGGCGGCGGCGCCACGACTGTGGCAGCGTCGGAACGGTGGTGACGACCGGAACTCGCACGGGCATGGGCAAAACGGAAGGAGCCCCAATTTTTCCCAAAATTGCTAAATTTGCAACAAATTCGATCATGACGAGGCCAAATGAATGATGGATGATTTAGAGAACATCTAGAGAACTTAGGAGTGCAAGGATTTGGACCAAAACTCACCGGAGACGACGAATTCGATGAAAAACCCTAGTTCGGCCGAAGCGACAAAAGCTTGAAATTCATCGACAACTCTTGAGGAATCCTAAAATTGATGGATGGATTAAAAACTAGACCTCCATACGCACATAACAAAACAAACGGAGTGAAGATTGACCCACCGGAGAGAGATATGACCAAGAACGTGACGAACACGAAGAACGGCGTTCTTCATCGGTTTTCTTGATCTTGCGGTCGAATGAGTTGAAAAGGAAACAAGAGGGTGCTACCACCGGGAAGAGGACTCCAACACGAAGTAAATAGAGGTCGAATCGCGCGATTTGACGGAGAAACGGCCGAGTAATGACCATTATGGCGAATCTCGGTTTTTGGAAGATGGAGTCGTTTCCGGCGCGAGTTAGGGATAAAGATCATGGGGAATGGAAAGAGAGCGTCGCTATGAATCCAACGGATCCGGCCGTTCATGATTTGGAGGTGTAATGGCGGAGTTATGAGGGAAGGAATGGAGGGAGGCCATGGAAGGAAAGAGATGAGCTTTCTCTGGAAATGATTCAACCGTAGGTTGAAGAAGCATGAACAGTAGTCGCCACGTGTCGCTCCGCGGTTGGCTGAAAATTACGCGAAAGTGACGCCCTAGAGAAAAATTAGCAAAAATAGTCTAAAAATTCTGGAAAAATTCCTAGAACCATTTTGGAATATTTGGAACCCAATAAAATTAGTTTCGCTGAATTTGGATGAAATTTGTGGATTTGAATATTCTGGAGCGAATAGCGGCCATTAAACAAAAGCTGCGCGAGATAAACTATCAGAGAGCCTCCAAAAATCTTGAGAAAATTCCCAAAATGTTTTTAGAATATTTGGGACTTAATGCAATAGGTTCCTTGATTTTTGGAGCATTTTCGGACTCGGGGACAATTTCGGGTACCGGCGGGAATCTGGAAATTTGATTTTTAGAACGGAGAGGAATTGAATTCCGATTTTGGATGGGAAAGAATGCCAGGTTAAATTAAACACCAAGGAAACTCCAAATTTTGAATTAACTTTACTTTAAATTAGATTTTTCCAGAAAGCGAAACTGAGGATGTTACAAGTGTAGTGGTCAAGCTATCAACAAGGGTGGCGCACATCTTGCCTTGAGCTTGACTGGTATCATGTGGCAAAGGGATTGGTATGTGAGTGTATCAAGGTTCAGCCAAAAATTGATTTTGTGCATTCAGGGGTCAATACGTACTGCTAGGTGCCGCTATTGATCAGTGGATTGGAAACTGGTTTTCGGATCCACGTCCGACTTGCACTGAACCTAATGGGTCACACACTTAACGAGTTGGAACTGTTTAACGGGTTTGCGTGTGGATGATATCCGCGTTGGAGATGGAACCCTAGTGGGCTTCGGCCCACAAGTGTCTTTATAAAAGGCGAGGCCAGGAATAGTGCACGGTGAGATAAGAACCCTCACCATGTTTAGCCATCGCGCGCCCCTCCTGCTCCCCAGAAACCCTAGCCATGTGGTGAGGTGCTAGCACACCCCACATGACGTTCCTGCTCAGTACGTGTGCATACTGGTAGAGGCATTGCCGCACGTGGACACGTTGTTCGGTTGGATCTCTGAGGACTACTCAGCGCAGATCGGAACCACTCGGCGCTGATCGGGATGTGAACGACTACTTCCTCTATGCTCACGTATTTGCTTCCGCTGCGTCAGCGCGTCAAGGGTAACAACTCATGATCCTCTACTTTCATGTGATCCTAGGTGTTCACGGTAGAAAATTTTTGATTGTTGCTAGTGTAACCTACCTGTATCCTTCAGTGGTATCAGAGCCGATCATGTGTAGTTTAGGATCTAGATCGCACGCACCTGTCGATGTGCTGTTGTGTTCATCACGGGTTGATAGGATCAGTCGGTATCGGGGAGGTATGAGGTATGAGTTGGTAGCTCTGCACGATAAAAAAGATTAGTTCGTGCTCGTTCAGATTCGTGCCGTGCATTACCCCTACCGGCTGGTAACACCATCGGGGTAGTAGCAAGCGCCGAACAGATCGAGCCAACAGATCGATATCGGTGTGGTTACCACCCTCTCAAGGGTACCTCACGCGTTGGATCGATGAGATCGATCCTATGGAAACTGAGGCATTCTGATGGCTCAGGATCGGCTTGATTTGATCAATCCGATTGAATTTCCATAGCGTTTTCATAGATGCGATCTATGTTCCCAGAAAAATTAAAACTTGTTCACTTCTCGCGCGCTAGAATTCGATCCAACGCCTAACATGTTTTTGCAGGGTTTGATGTGAACAGTGTGGACCCTATGTGTATGTGATGCATGATTGTATATTTCATGACCTGAGTGTCATGGTGTTGGCGCCGAAAAACATGGCGTTGGGTTGATCGCCACCAACACACGAGAACGCCGGGTTCAAGGGTTGCGAGCGTGCCAGCCAATTTGATCCTGCAATCGGCAAGAGACGTATCTTCAGATGTGACTGCTCAGAAGAATGATCTGAGTCTTGATGGTAAGGTAATCCTTGTCGGCTCGGTGATGAAACAACTTGGATCGGGTAACTGGCTCCAATCGACTCTTTCGAATCAATCGGAAAAAGGGGTAAAAGCCTGGCTTCTCTGAAAAAGGCGACGCACAACAAGATCAGAAGAAACGAGAGCTTGGCAGAGCGTAATGCAGCAAAGATCAACAACCGGCAATGCGCAACTCGTATTGATCGAAGTGTATTACAGAGGAAAGATTACAATGCTACGAAACTACTCCTAGTGCAGGAAAGATAAAGTATTGGTAGATTGGTTGGTTGTTTGTGTTGATGTCCTCCTCTCTGTAGCATGTCGTCCCTTCTTATAGCCCGGTTTGCTTAGGTCGTGACCGTTATGGACTCCTGAATCATATCAGCACCGGTCTCCATCCTTTCTCCTGATAGCAATCGTGTCGGATCCTTGCCATATCCGTTTTGACCCCCTTCCTTCTATCCTTCGTTCAATTTCACCCTCCTGGTTCCGGCTCGCCTTGTTACCCAAGGTCCACCCGGTTTGCACCAATTTGCGCGCCACAACCGGACCTGCTTCGGTCGGCCAATTTTTAGGTGCTAACATATGCCTCCCATTTTTGGGAAATGCGTCATGTCCCAAAAATCACCTAGTAACCGCTTTTGACGAATAGCTGCCTCCCACTGTTCCTCTGTCTTAGGCGGCTAACTCCACGAATCGCCGCGCCTCGATCCGCTTCGTTTTCTACTAGCATTCATTCGAGTGGCGCTTCGTCCTCTGTGCAGCAGTAATTTTGATGTGCGTTTGGCTCTATAAATCCTTGGTAAATTGCAGTTTCTTTCACCGCATTGTCAATTGTAGTTCTTCAGCACGAACACCATGTCTTCGTCTTCTTCCTTCTGCGGTGCTGATTCAGACTACTCTTCATCGGACGATGACTCCGCGATTGCAACTGTCCGCCAAGCGGAGTTATCGAGCAAAGTTCGGGTCGAGGAGGAGGTGGCCGATGTTGAGGCCATTGCGCGTGCGTTCCAGGAGGAGTTCGATGCAGACGCCACCAACACTTCGGTGGCCTATGCCCCTCCCATCGGTGACGCAACAGTGGGAGCAGCTCCCGAGGCCACCAATCCTCCTCCAGCTGCCGTAGAGGAGCCAAGTGGTAGCATCTCAACGGTGGCCATGACGGTCGTCGTTGAGATCAGCTCCGATGACGAGCAGGCACCCTCTTCAGCCCCAGCCGCTGGTGCCACCGCCCAAAGTAGCAGCTCTAGCGCCGGGAGCACCTCGGATAGGAAGCGCCGCCGTCTTCATTAGACGTAGGGTTTTTTCATTCCGTTTGTAAGGATGGCACCCCTTCCCCCTTCTTTTCTTCTTCTTAAGGTGGCCACAATCCCTGAGCACTTTGCTTGGGTGTTGTGGTACTTCTTCTCTTTCCTGTCCCTTTTTCTTCTTTTTCTTTTTAGTCTTTGTTCTCTACATCTGCCGCGATACTTCTGTGCATCCCTTAGCCGACTCATGTAACCTCTTGTTTGCTTCACTAGCCAATCATGTAAACGGCCTCTAATGAAATGTGTTCATATTTTTGTACATTTACTCTCCATCGGCTTTATTATATATCTGCTGTTTTGTTTTTCTTGTCAGCCTATGACGCCTTAGTGTGGGACGTACTGTAATGTATAATCTTCGTAGCATATCCAGCTTCATAGTGTATCGGCCAAGCATACTTATTCATCGGCCGATAGGATTTCGGATGATACAGCTGGGTTGTTTCTTCCATCATACGCTACTTAGCAAGCGTGCTGCATTTTTCACTGTCCTTATTAACTGCCCTGCAGCCTTTACGCCATGTACTGCCACTCCTTGTGTAGTGGGGCGTGACTTGGGGCACGATTCTCGGCGCTGTTTTTGAACGGAATGTACTCTTTCCTTACTTTTCCTGCTCCTTATGTACTGTCGTCTTCTTCCTTTGAGCATATCACCTCTTTAGCCGACCCATTTGAGCAGTAAAATTCCCCTGTTTTGACTCGGCTTCTCCCTATTGCTTTCTTGGCGATTCGCCTTGTAGCTTTCTTCTTCTTGCATTCAATTGCTAGCCTCTTGCTTTTCATTTGACTCCTCCCTTTACCAATGGCCGACTATCGATCCATGATCTTGATTCCAGTGCCTGATTCGGCCGGCCAATTTCTTCTCAGACCAGAGGGGGATGAGGACCCGATGGATTACATTAATAAGGAGGTCATAGGGATCCCTCCGAACGCCATCGGCCACAAACTCTCAAGGTGGATGAACAGCTTCCAAGCTTAGCCTACCGATACTGCTGGCTGGAGAAATTGGTACAACTGGGTAGCTGCTCGCAAGAAGGCGGACTGGGAGACTTGGGAGATAGCCGATTACATCGCTCTTTCTTTATCGGGTATGAGCCGAGACGAATCCTTAATTGCCGCCGCCTCTTATTTTTGGTCGGACACTTTCAACGCTTTCTCTTTTTGGCTCGGCTTTCTTGGTCCAACTCTCTTATATGTGTTGGTATTGACTAGTCTCAAGCCGACAGGCTAGCAATTTCATGCCTTCGATGCGACCCATTCCCATCGGCTGCCCAACAAGACCAATTGGCTCCGTTACCTCAATGAATTCAGCCAGTCATCGGGTCCGGTGGAGACTCGCGAGCATGTTGCATTCTTGACCATGTGGTTGGAGAAGTTCCTCTTCTGCGGCGCCACAGTGGGACCTACCGCCAATTTCCAAGGTCTAGCAGAAGCTCTGGTCGCTGGCAAGGACATAGCCATGGGGAAACTACTCTTGGGCGTTGTTTTTCGGACGATGCACCTCATCACTTCGAAGCTGAGCAGCGCTGCTGAATCTCACATTGTCGGGCATCTGGGAGGCCCCTTTGGTTCATTCAACTATGGTTGATGGCCAAGTTTCAAACTCCATTTGGATTCACCCCTTCATCAGACCTTCGGTTTCTGCGTGAGGATGCATCGAAGGAGGAGATGGCAACCACAGAACCTCCTCTCAGGCGCTACCGATCATACAGATAGACTCTGTCCCAAACCCTTCTGGGCGACCACAAGCTGGATATGGCGGCCTTTGCAGCGTACTTCACTTACTTCTAATCAACGGAGCGCCTCTCCACTGTGGATTTCCTTTCGTACCGGCAAATCGACTCTTTGGAGTACGAGCGTCCTAGCCTTTGGTGACTGAACTGTCCTGACACCGAGTGCCTTCGGCATTTTATTTCTCTAGGTATCTTTTCGATCGGCCTTAGTTCTTCAAGCCGTACCCAAAAGCCATCATACGAATCTTATCATTCGACGGTCTGCGCCAGGCAATTGGGGTTTGCACAGGTTCCCCCTCGGCTGGTACTCTTTGACTATCTTCGGGAACAGGAAGTACCGGATGATCTTCTCGATGTAAACATCGCGTTGGACCAGAGTGGAGAGTTGTTGGTTGACTCTGCTTCTGGGATCCTTATGGCGTCTCGATCTCGAGCGACTTTCAACCGTTGCTGGGATGAATGGAGTCATCAACTGTTCTTCGCTTTGCTGGATAAGATGCTCCATCGTTTCGATGAATCTCATCCACTACCCCCTTCACCCCAAGTATTCTCTGATGCACTGCTTCCTTCTGCTGAGTGTCCATTGCTGATCTTCCTTTACCGTTCTTGTACTTCTAGGATGCTGCAGACATGCGACCGACGTTGTCGGCTAGCGGCAAGGCTATTGAATTTTATGCCAACATCACCGGTTGCACAAATGTTGGCTTTACTTCCCCAACTCTGAAGGATGTCAAGAAAAAGGGACGCGGATGGGCGTCGGCCCGGCCCCGGCCGAAAAGGGAGCCGGTCGATACATGCGGGAACCAATCTTCCCCAGGAACTGGGACGATTGGTGAAATGCAGCCGACATCTTCTCAGACTGGTGCGGCTTCTATCAAGCGTGGTGAGTACACATTTTTTTCTATCAATCTGTGAGATTGTGTATCACTCATGGTCTTGGTTTCCTTATTTGGTTCCATCGAGGCACAAATAGCTTGCTGGCCGTAAGAGACTTGCGAAGGTCCTTACCCCTTCTCTGCCTACTTCGCCGGTTCCTCAGGTATTTCTACTTTGCTTTTAACTTCCTGCTCTGATGGTCTATGAGTTCTATGTCTCTGCACAGCCTATTGGAAGAGACACTCTGTTAGGGACTTCTGCGACAATCCCAGGTGCGCTTACGGTCTCAATTGTGGCTTCCCCGAGAGGGATTACTGCTGACATTGCTCCTGAGGACACCATTTCAGAGACCATAGCGGCCATTGTGGTGGACATCGAGAAGGGCACTATCATGGCTGATGCAAGAAGGAGTGCCGATACTGCTTCTGAGGAGCTTGTTATGGAAGAGGTAGCAGCGGAAACCAACGTGATCACTTCCGCGGGAGTCGCTACGGTAGTGGCAGTCCAGCCCCATGTGATCGACCCAACAGAACCGGCCGATGCCCCTTCTATTATTTAGCCCTCGGGCGTTGTCTTTCCTCTGAATCCCTCCTCTAGCGGAGAGGTATCCCCCAAGCTTGCTGCTTTTGTTGCCTTTACCCTAATCATTCCAATCATTCGGCTGTCATTTTGCTTTTCAGCTGCTGACGAGCACCCTTCTTGGATTCACCCCGGGAGGGCTTAGCTCTTCTTCTGATGACACAACTGTTGTTGATCAATCGATTCGTGCAGGGTTGGATCCTTCATCCGCATCGACACGGGACACGTTCAAGTAGCTTTATCGGCTGTTGGTGTGATCAGGGCCAATGGTGTTGGACTCGTACCACACGGTCTCCACTTTGCTGGCCAAAGTTGTTTCCTGTCTCCCACCATCGTCTACAGATGCGTTCGGCCATTTGCACAGTTTATTTTTAGACAGAGACACTGTCCGAGCGGCCCAGGAGCGGCATCGTAAACGGTAGGAGGTTGCTCAGGAACGTGCAGAGATTTTTTTTCAGGCGGCTACTGTGAAAACGGAGAAGGCCGCGTTTGATGCTGCAGTTGCTTCGGCTCAAGCTTTAGTGCTGTCAAGGGCAGAGCTGGTCGATGAGATAGATCGCCTGAAGCAGGCATTAGCCGAAGTCAAGACCCGCCTTTCCGACATGGATCGTGAGGCCGCCTCGGTAAAGGCCGACATACAAGCACGCCGAGCCGGTCTACTGGAATCCTTTCAGAGGATTGACGCCAGAGTCAAAGCTATCGTGCGGGTTCCGGGTGATGTGTCAAATGATGAAGCTTTGATCTCGATCATGGGTCGGACTGCACAGGAAGCTCTGACAGCATCATTCACCTCATCTAAACGATGCAATGAAATATTCTTAATCGTGCACCGTCTTTTGTCTTGTAATGCTTTGACCTGCAGCCAAATCTATTTTATACTGAACTTGATTCGGCTATCAGTGATTTCCTCTCTAGGCCCCAACCCATATACTAGGGTAGTACTTCTTCAGGTATTTTCCGTTGATGGCCTTGGCGTATGTTTCCCCTTCCAAGGTTTCAAGTATGTACGAGTTTCCTCGTACCAATCGATTAACTTTGTATGGCCCTTCCCACGTGGGTGACCATTTTCCGTATTTGCTGTCTCTTGTTCCGACTGGTAGGATAGTTTTCCATACTAAATCGGCTTCCTCGAATGACTTAGGCACGACCTCTTTATTTTATGCCCTGGCCACCCTAGCTTTGTTCTTCTGAATGTACTCAAGCATTTTTAACCTCAACTCTGTTAGATCCTCAAAGTTATCGGCTAATGCGTTCCTGTAATCTTCAGCCAATAGAATATCTTGCTTGGCGGTTCTGAGCGAACTTATGCCGATTTCTATTGGCAGCACCGCCTCTTGCCCATACACTAATTAGTATGGTGATACCTTGGTGACTCCGTGGCCTGACACCCTGTATGCCCACAGTGCGTCGGCTAATGTTGTGTGCCGCCCTTTAGGCTTGTCGGCTATTTTCCTTTTAATCAGTTTTATCAATGTCTTGTTCGATGACTCGGCCTGCCCATTGGCCTGAGCGTAGTATGGTGAAGAGTTTAACATTCTGATCCCTAAACCCCGGGCGAAGCTCTGAAATGCCTGTGACATGAACACAGTGCCTTGGTCAGTCTTGATAGTTTGTAGGATCCCGAACTGATAAACGATGTGCTCCTGGACGAACGCTATTGCTTCCATGCTGGTTACTTTCTTTAGCAGGATGGCTTCAACCCATTTGGAAAAGTAATCGGTGGCGGCCAGTATGAACTTATGGCCTTTGCTCGAGGCTGGCTAAATTTGCCCGATGATATCGATACCCCACCCACGGAATGGCCAGGGTTTCACCACCGGATGAAGAACCGCGACAGGAGAATTCTGCAAGTTTTCAAACTTCTGGCAATCTTGGCATCCTTTGTAATACCGAAAACAATCTTCTAGCATTATCGGCCAATAGTAACCAGTGTGCCTAAGCAACCATCTCATTTTGTGGGCCGATT
The DNA here is from genome assembly GCA_036346355.1 of Rhipidocladum racemiflorum. Taxonomy (NCBI): domain Eukaryota; kingdom Viridiplantae; phylum Streptophyta; class Magnoliopsida; order Poales; family Poaceae; genus Rhipidocladum; species Rhipidocladum racemiflorum. Next base: position 54,145,527 of record CM070572.1, on the reverse strand, counting down.
GATGGGTCCCACAGATCCCTTCGTGGACTTCTCCTATGGCCGTCTTAGCCTCTTCAGTGCTAAGGCATCGGAGGAGCAATCCTTCCATCATCCGATAATATAGTATATTATCGATTAGCACATATTTCAGCGCTTGTCTTTTGATCTTTGCATCAACCCTGGCTGAAGGATCTGTGAGGTAAGCCGTAATCTTCGTGCGCCAATCAGTGACTATCTGGCATAATACTGTCTTCTCGGCCGATTCACAATCGGTTGACTGCTCGAGAGGCATGTACCCTGATGCTTGCTGGGCCAAAGCGTTGGCTCAGCTGTTTTCTTCTCTGGGTATACGGCGGATGGTGACGAAACTGAACGTCTTCATCAATTCATGGCAAAGTGTCAGATACTGGATTAGGATTTCGTCATAACAATTGAACTTCCCTTATACTTGTTGGATCACCAGCAGGGAGTCCCCGAAGGCCTCAACGGAATCTGCCCCGATGTTTTGTAGCATGATCAATCCCTTAATCAAGGCTTCATATTCAGCCTGATTATTTGAACATCAGCTGTTTAGTCTAAAGGCGAACTCGTAGCTATGCCCTTTGGGAGATACTAGGACTATTCCGATGCCACTTCCTTCTCTACATACCGACCCGTCGAAGTAAAGCCACCATGGGGCAAGGCTTACTAATTCGCAGGCGGCAGTATGTTCTGTAATGAAATCGGCTATTACTTGCCCTTTTACTGCCTTAGCCGATTCGAACATGAGGTCGAACTCTGTGAGCCTATAGGCCCATTTTCCAAGTGGCCCTTTCATTATAGGAGTCAACAACATGTATTTTATAACATCAGTGTTACCAACGACTGGTCTCTGCATCTATCAACCGCCGGCTTAAGTAAAATATCGGCTGCTCTTTTCTTTTGACTTCTTGCACGAGGACTGCTCGATTGTCATCTCCTCTGCCGATATGTACAATCTGAATGGTACTCCCTTCTGCGGTGCTATCAACACCGGTGGCTTTGACAAATAATTTTTGATGTCATCAAAAGCCTTCTGATGTTCTTTTCCCCATATGAAATCTTGATTTTCCTTCAATCTTAACAATGGCGTGAACGTGTCAATTTTTCCAGATAAGTTCGAGATGAACCTTCTCAGATAATTGATCTTCCCGATCAATTTCTGTAGGTCTTTTTTGTTCTTTGGGGGCTTTGTATCGGCTATGGCCCTGACTCGCTCTCGGTTGACCTCTATTCTTCTTTCATGTACCATGAACCCGAGAAACTGCCCAGCCAATACTCCAAATGCGCATTTCAATGGATTCATCTTCAAACCATGCACCCAAGTTTTCTTAAGTACTTCCTCTAAATCGGCTAAATGCTGTTGGTTTCCCGCCAATTTTACCACCACATCGTCTATATAAATCTCCACAACGCGGCCGATTAACTCATGAAATATAAGATTCATAGCCCTTTGGTATGTAGCCCCAGCGTTTTTCAATCCGAATGTCATAACAACCCACTCGAATAGTCCTAACGCTCCAGGACATCTGAAGGCTGTTTTATGAATATCGGCCTCAGCCATGAAGATCTGGTTATAGCCTGCATTACCATCTAGGAAGCTGATGATCTTTTGTCCTGATGCAACGTCGATAAGCATATCGGCTATAGGCATCGGGTATTCATCTTTGGGGGTGGCTTTATTTATGTCCCTAAAATCAACACATACTCTAATTTTCCCATTCTTTTTTGTTACTGGAACGATGTTTGAAACCTATTCAGCATATCGACATGGTATGATGAATTTGGCTTCTAGTAATCGTTCTATTTCCTCTTTGATTTTGTCATGCATTGCTGGGTTGAAAGCCTTGGAGGTTGTTTGAACGGTCGATATCCAGGTTTTACTAGTAGCCGATGTTCAATAAGTTGACGGTCTAACCCATGCATCTCATGATACTCCCAAGCGAAACAGTCATTGTATTCCTTTAATAATTTAACCAGACTTTCTTTATATTCGGCACACAACCTAGCATTAATGAAGGTTGGCCTTTTCCGATCCCTGTTTCCTATGTCTATTTCTTCCAACGGATCGGCTGAAGTAAATCCTTGTCTGAGTCTTTCATCGTCTTCAAAATCCCCGATAGCCTCGGAGCTATCGGCCATGTACTGGTAGCCTCTGGCTTTTCCTTGCAAGTACCTTGTATTCAGGAGAATCTCCATCGTTGCAGGATTTCATTTGTACGATCAACTGTGCTAGGATTTATGTTGATCGGACTTATCTTTGCATCATTGATGCAAACGAAGTCACAGTCTTCCAGCGTTCTGCCCGAGATGCACCTGGCTCCTTTGTGCGACCAATTTGCATCGGGACTAGCCATAGCGATATGAGCCGATGTGTCAGCATCTACGATCTCGACAATGTCTCCGTTCCATTGCATCAGTTTTTGATGCATGGTAGACGGGATGCAACAGTTAGCATGAATCCAATCCCTTCCTAGCAGCACACTGTAACTACCTTTGGTGTGCACCACAAAGAAGGCAGTCGGTAAAGTTTTGCTGCCGACAGTCAATTCGGTGACCATGACACCTCTGGCTTCTGTGGGATCTCCGGTGAAGTCATTAAGAACCATATTGGTTTTAATGAGATCTTCGTCGCCGCCGGTGCACTCTCCGGCCTCACCTTCTTCCGCGTCGACGATCCGCGCTACTGCCCGTCGTCGATCGGTACTCTCTCGCCTTTCTTTTGCGCGCGTTCTATTTCTACCGGTTGATTGATCCTGTCGGCGCGTAATCGTGTATATATATGTTAGTATATATACGTATAGGTTAGGCGAATGTGTTTTGTAGCCTGCGCATATACATGTCTACCTGTAGGTATACTTGGTCGATTCACGTGTAGATATAGTCGCGCGTAGATATATTCGGTTGCTATGCATGTAAAAATATATATCGTAGCATATTGATTCGGTACTCTCTGTTATTAGATGCTAGCAGTATGTATACGTGTAGATTTATTCGCTTGATCTGCATATGTGTATTCAATGATTCGCAAGTATAAATTTTCTATATGCATTTATACGGTTGTCTTAGGAAGTATAGGTATTTTAAATACGAAATTTATACGTTGTTTCGGATTTTTCTCACGTGTCCTAGCCGTGTCCTAGCCGAATAGAGTATACGTGTATATAGTGTGAATAGTGCCATGCAGAAATAGCAAGTGAAGTGTAGTTGTACATGCTAATTTTCCAGATTTGCGAATTTTCTCTTTTTCGCTAGAAATTCGTTCTAATTCCGAATCGCTAGCAACAAATTATGTTAATTAGTAAGACTTAATACCTTTCTACAGTAATTTTTGTGAAATTTTACAATTAAATTTATAATGTTAAATTATTCACGGAATGTCCAAAATTATGAATTTTGTATCTCTTAAACTATACGTCCAAAAATATCTAAATAAATTTTATAAATCTTAGAAAATGCCAAACTAATTGTCTAGAAATTTTCATGAAATTATGAATTAGTTTGATTTGCGGCATTTCTCTGAATGTGTGTTTGTACATTGTTTTGCGTGTTTATCTGGTTCTTTATCTGTTGCGCGTAGACCTCGAACTGTGTGAGGGAGTTGATTTCGAGGAGCAAGCTCAAGATCAGGATCTAGACCAACACCAGCTAATCTTTGAAGGCAAGTTATGCTTTGATCATTTTGCTCCTATGTTTTAAAATGTTATGTTGATTCAAGTTATGCATGCTAATTTAACTACAATGTGTTCAAGTAATTTGGGATTAGATAATTACCACTTGATATTGTCACCTTGTCCACAATACTTGTATGCCAATAAACCCTTTGCCATCCTAGGTTGGATTATATACTGGTTAATACAAATCACCAGAATGGGGTAGTTAGAACGTGGTAGTTCTGCTTAGCCATGCCATTCGAACTAATGTCACTGATTTGGAAATATGCTGAATACTGACTATTGAACTATGGAAACTGTTTTGAAAGAATGTGACATGTGTTGTTGGTAAGTTGTTGGCACATGGTGCATGATAACCAACTGGGTGGGAAAATGGTTTAGACTGTGGCAAGTGGCAAGTGATCAATGGGGGGCCGATGTGGCACACGGGAGAGATGTTGTTGAATTTGGTTTTGTGAACTTTGGGTAGTCTTGCCACGGTCGACCTAAGGACTTAACCTTGCAAGCCTTTGAACTGAGCCTAACATACAACCACATGTCTGGAGTGGGACAGACCTGGTTGAGTACGATTCCGAAGTCTTAGCATGTGAGACCTCAGGTGGTTTTTTTAGCTGTGATTGTGGAAAGAAGGGTGTAGTGTTTACCGGAATGGTCTTACATCTCTTCAACAGTATACGTTGGCCCTGTACTTCTGCTCTGCAAAAGGGAAGGGACAGTGGGAACTATACCGGGAGGTACGCATGCGAGGATAGAGGTTTCGGAAAGACTTTGTTATGGTTACTCGCCCATGTGGTGTTTAACTATATCGTGTGGGTAAAGTGTATAACCTCTGCAGAGTGTACAAACTATTCGAATAGCCGAGTCCGCGGTACTGGACAAAGCTCGGGGATTACAGTCAAGGGTTAGATCTTTTAAAATAAAATGTGGAATGAGTGGCTGTATGCCAGAGATAATTGCTAAAGTGATTTAGGGCTTTGTGCCAAACTGCTTGAGAAGAGATTGATAACTTACTATATAATATGGTTTTACCGCTTGTGAATCTATTAAGATTATTTAATCAAAGCAAAATGTTGTTTGATGCAAAACAACCACTTAAGCCATCTCTTTGGAAGAAGCCATGCATATAGTAATAGAACTGCACCTCTGTGCATGACTTGCTGAGTATGTTGTATACTCACCCTTGCTTTCAACAAAATCATCAGTTGAGGAGAAGACTTCAACTTCGGAGGAGAAGTTCCACGAGGAGGCAATTATCTAGGAGTTGAACCTTGTCAGTTGCCTGTGGCATGTTGATGGGGGTCACCGACGTTCTTCGTTCATTTCTTGTTTATTTACTTTTGTTATTGTAAGCCCTGCGTGGCAGACTATTTCTAAATTGACCTTAAGGTCTTGTAACTAGTTTATTTAATGTTTGAAGTACTTTATTATTAATTCCGCTGTGTATGATTGTGGTATTTCATCCCTGTTTAACTGTGTGTACTAGCGTGATCCTGGACTAGTACATAATACACAAAGGGTCCGGATTTGCAGATTCGGGTCCCGAAAGAGGTGGTATCAGAGCCATACTGACTGTAGGTTTTGACCCTAGATAGATTGGCCGTCTCTCGGAGCTTCAAAATTATTTTCTAAAGAGAAAATTTAACTTGAAAGAATAATAAGTTCTTGACTTATCTTATTCTTCTATTCTATCCCCTCTGCTGAAAATTTCTATCTTACCCCACCGGTTTAAATGGAAATCTTACCTGAGTCATTCTGAATAGTCAACGATGTTCCACACTTAAGGAGTAAGTACTGGGTATCGCTGCTAACCCTGAAGATCGTGAAGTGAGGAATCATCGAGCTCAAAGAGGAGTGGATCGATGAAGTGTTTCAGAAGCTTGAAGAAGCGGTGCTTTAGTATTTAGTTGAGACTCGTGTGTGGGAGTCGCGTCTCCTAAGATAAGAGTGTTATCCTTTTAGACGCAAGATTATTGGGTGCTTAGGAATTTGGTTCTTCCTTGATTGCTGAGTGTGCAGTATGTGTTGCATAGCCTTTGGGCTTGGATAAGCAACCATACCAAGTTATTACTAATTTGTGTATAAGTTTTTGGGTTAAGCCTGCTTCCCTGCACTAGGATTCTTAAACCTTACCTCTGCTCTTCCCTTTCAACTAAACCTCGGTGTGTCAACAGATGGAAGGGATCGACCACACCAGTGCTTCTGAAGCAATTCAAGTCAATACAGTTGCTGCTACCGTTGCCAATGATAAAGCGGAGAAAAACAAGCAGTTATCTACCAAACCGGCAATAACTAATCAGTACTTGGATCCTATTCTCATCTCTCAAACCCGCTTCTGTAGAATCCAATAGAGTAATCACTCAGAAAGCGAAGCGACATGGGAAAGCGAAGAAGATTTGATGGAGGAGTTTCCGAACCTATTCTCTAGTTAGCCTCGAATCTCGGAGACGAGATTCTGTTAAGGGGGGGAGGTTTGTAACATCCCAAAATTTGTTTTTAATTTATTTAGTGTGTTTCTGGGTTTATTTGAATTTTTCAGAAATTATTTAAAGTCCTCGCTGTTAATTCGGATGGAAGTCTATTGAACTAATCGTATTAAATAAAGATCAGGCATTTTCGAATAAGCGCAAAATTTAAAATTTTGTTGATAATTAAGATAATTGGTAGACGATAGTGTTCGCTTCAAATATTTTCGAAAAACCTGCTATATAACGTAAATCGTGGATTTTACAAAAATCTGTACAGGTGTCTGATTTCACTAAAAGAATTTTTGCGAGAAAACTATACATCGAAAAATTTCGAAACCAACTTCGTTAGGTTCCAAAGGGTCCCTAGTATTTTAGAGTATTTTTTTTTCGGATTTTAAAATCTCTCTATTATTTTTTTTCTCAACACATTTTTTGAAATATACATGCGTATATACCTTTATGCCTGAGTGCATGGACGTTCGTTCTGCCGCTCCATTTTCTGAGCCTTTTATTTGCCAGCTGTTTCCATTTCCTAGCTCGTATGCATGTCCTGGTATCACGTTAACTCCACAATGCATGTCTATCTACACGTAATGCACAATACCTGGACGATTCTCATTCCAGCAGTTTCCTCTATTGTTTCCAGCCGTTCTCGTCCCCACTACTACCTCAGTTATTAGTCACTCTAATGAGACTTTATTCCAGCCGTTTCTATGCATGCACGCTTCAACTCCAGCAACAAACATCCGGGCTTTCCATTTTTCTAGACGCAGGAAGCATCCCTTTTCCCGGTTGTTTCCATTTAGTCTTCACATCAACATCTCCCTCTATTTTCCATTCCCTCCTCTCCTCATATCACCTAGTATCCTCAAACTCCACACGATCGACTTGGCCAACCGACTGCCTCCTGGTCGCTGCTGCTTGTCCGGCCGACCGTGCGCTCCTCTCGTCGCCGTCGTCGCGTTGCCGCCGTCGCTGTCGCCGCGTTGCCGCTGCTGCCGACGTCGTCGCCACCGGTGCACTCTCCGGCCTCACCTTCTTCCGCGTCGACGATCCGCGCTACTGCCCGTCGTCGATCGGTACTCTCTCGCCTTTCTTTTGCGCGCGTTCTATTTCTACCGGTTGATTGATCCTGTCGGCGCGTAATCGTGTATATATATGTTAGTATATATACGTATAGGTTAGGCGAATGTGTTTTGTAGCCTGCGCATATACATGTCTACCTGTAGGTATACTTGGTCGATTCACGTGTAGATATAGTCGCGCGTAGATATATTCGGTTGCTATGCATGTAAAAATATATATCGTAGCATATTGATTCGGTACTCTCTGTTATTAGATGCTAGCAGTATGTATACGTGTGGATTTATTCGTCGGATCTGCATATGTGTATTCGGCCGATTCGCAAGTATAAATTTTCTATATGCATTTATACGGTTGTCTTAGGAAGTATAGGTATTTTAAATACGAAATTTATACGTTGTTTCGGATTTTTCTCACGTGTCCTAGCCGTGTCCTAGCCGAATAGAGTATACGTGTATATAGTGTGAATAGTGCCATGCAGAAATAGCAAGTGAAGTGTAGTTGTACATGCTAATTTTCCAGATTTGCGAATTTTCTCTTTTTCGCTAGAAATTCGTTCTAATTCCTAATCGCTGGCAACAAATTTTGTTAATTAGTAAAAGTTAATACCTTTCTACAGTAATTTTTGTGAAATTTTACAATTAAATTTATACTGTTAAATTATTCACGGAATGTCCAAAATTATGAATTTTGTATCTCTTAAACTATACGTCCAAAAATATCTAAATAAATTTTATAAATCTTAGAAAATGCCAAACTAATTGTCTAGAAATTTTCATGAAATTATGAATTAGTTTGATTTGCGGCATTTCTCTGAATATGTGTTTGTACGTTGTTTTGCGTGTTTATCTGGTTCTTTATCTGTTGCGCGTAGACCTCGAACTGTGTGAGGGAGTTAATTTCGAGGAGCAAGCTCAAGATCAGGATCTAGACCTACACCAGCTAATCTTTGAAGGCAAGTTATGCTTTGATCATTTTGCTCCTATGTTTTAAAATGTTATGTTGATTCAAGTTATGCATGCTAATTTAACTACAATGTGTTCAAGTAATTTGGGATTAGATAATTACCACTTGATATTGTCACCTTGTCCACAATACTTGTATGCCAATAAACCCTTTGCCATCCTAGGTTGGATTATATACTGGTTAATACAAATCACTAGAATGGGGTAGTTAGAACGTGGTAGTTCTGCTTAGCCATGCCATTCGAACTAATGTCACTGATTTGGAAATATGCTGAATACTGACTATTGAACTATGGAAACTGTTTTGAAAGAATGTGACATGTGTTGTTGGTAAGTTGTTGGCACATGGTGCATGATAACCAACTGGGTGGGAAAATGGTTTAGACTGTGGCAAGTGGCAAGTGATCAATGGGGGGCCGATGTGGCACACGGGAGAGATGTTGTTGAATTTGGTTTTGTGAACTTTGGGTAGTCTTGCCACGGTCGACCTAAGGACTTAACCTTGCAAGCCTTTGAACTGAGCCTAACATACAACCACATGTCTGGAGTGGGACAGACCTGGTTGAGTACGATTCCGAAGTCTTAGCATGTGAGACCTCAGGTGGTTTTTGTAGCTGTGATTGTGGAAAGAAGGGTGTAGTGTTTACCGGAATGGTCTTACATCTCTTCAACGGTATACGTTGGCCCTGTACTTCTGCTCCGCAAAAGGGAAGGGACAGTGGGAACTATACCGGGAGGTACGCATGCGAGGATAGATGTTTCAGAAAGACTTTGTTATGGTTACTCGCCCATGTGGTGTTTAACTATATCGTGTGGGTAAAGTGTATAACCTCTGCAGAGTGTACAAACTATTCGAATAGCCGAGTCCGTGGTACTGGGCAAAGCTCGGGGATTACAGTCAAGGGTTAGATCTTTTAAAATAAAATGTGGAATGGGTGGCTGTATGCCAGAGATAATTGCTAAAGTGATTTATGGCTTTGTGCCAAACTGCTTGAGAAGAGATTGATAACTTACTATATAATATGGTTTTACCGCTTGTGAATCTATTAAGATTATTTAATCAAAGCAAAATGTTGTTTGATGCAAAACAACCACTTAAGCCATCTCTTTGGAAGAAGCCATGCATATAGTAATAGAACTGCACCTCTGTGCATGACTTGCTGAGTATGTTGTATACTCACCCTTGCTTTCAACACAATCATCAGTTGAGGAGAAGACTTCAACTTCGGAGGAGAAGTTCCACGAGGAGGCAATTATCTAGGAGTTGAACCTTGTCAGTTGCCTGTGGCATGTTGATGGGGGTCACCGACGCTCTTCATTCCGCTGCTGTTTGTTTACTTTTGTTATTGTAAGCCCTGCGTGGCAGACTATTTCTAAGTTGACCTTAAGGTCTTGTAACTAGTTTATTTAATGTTTGAAGTACTTTATTATTAATTCCGCTGTGTATGATTGTGGTATTTCATCCCTGTTTAACTGTGTGTACTAGCGTGATCCTGGACTTGTACAGAATACACAAAGGGTCCGGATTTGCAGATTCGGGTCCCGACACTTGGTGCCATTGGTGGTCTACCATCATCTGATGTAGAATCGTCTATGTTTTTGGCCTTAAGTGTGTCCGAACTCCCGGCCATAGATGTCTCTGTCCCTTCGGTCTCAAGCATTTCCTCGTATTTAGCCATGAAGGCTTCTATGTCTTCGTCTGTGGGTGTTTTTACATCCTCAGCCGTAGGTGTGTCCACATCTCTAGCCACGGCTAGACTAGCTGGAATGATCTCTTTCCTGCGCCACTCTTTCCTGGGAATCTTTACAGGGCGCAGTTTATCAACAGCATCGTCTTTCTATTTTTGCTCTTCATCCCTCCTGGATTCTAGCATCTTGAGGCGCTGGAGCCACCGTTTCTGTGATTTCGTGAGACCAGCGGGACACCAACGTGGTTTCAACTCCACGGGTTGGCGGATCTTACCGGCTAACTCGGCCGCATCATTCTTTCTTGTTGGAACTTCTTTCTTAGAATCTCCGTTTTTAGCCGATTCTAACTGATCGGCCCTGCGTTTTTCCCCAATGTTTGCTTGATTTTTCCTTGACCACGTGATCCTTTCATGGACAGATTTCCTCTGACCTCTTTGCTGGGCTGATCTCGATCCTTCGGCCTCGTTCTGCCCTGTCAGCTGTTCAGTTGTTCTTTCCATCCTACCGATTCTTTCACGAATCGGCCTTCTACGAATTTCTGAGTGTGATTCATATTCTTGCCTCAGCTTCGTCCCTGATGGAAAGCGGATTTGTTCTTGATCTTGCCCTTGGTAGTGCTGCATGGGATATGCATGAGGGGATGGCAGAGCCAATCTCCTCTCCCAGCAGAAATGCCAGAAAGGACACCTATCGTGGGCCTTTTCGGCGGCTGTCGGCTGATATTCTCTTATCGGCGGCCGTCGGGACAAATTGTCTGTTTTCTGTCCCTTTTTCTCGTATTTAGCTAACAACTGAGCAAAAGTTGGTCCAGCCTTTATTATTGATTTCTTCAGTGGCATCTGTCTTTCAGCCTTCTGCCACTTATTGATTTTGGGCTTACCCCTTATTCTGGCTGTTCTTGACCGTCTTCCTTCTGGATCGGCCTCTATTTGGATTGAGCTGATCATGATCTGTACTGTTTTCTCTGTTTATTGTCTTCTTATCAGCCTTTGTAGCCGATATCGCCAATGAGCAACCTTCGTCTTGTCGTACTTCCTTCCCCTTGATCAAACAACTAACCATGTTGACTGGGAAGGGATTCTTGTCAACCTGCTGGTCTTGCTCTTCTGCGAACTTCAGTCGTCCATCCTTTATGGCCGACTGTATCTGTTGATGGAAGATATTACAATCATTAGTATTGTGTGAGAAAGAATTGTTCCACTTACAATATCTTCGTTTCTTCACTTCCTCGGCCGATGGTATGACATATCCTTTTGGGAGCCGTACCAACTTTTCTTGCAAGAGCAAGTCAAAGATGCGGTCACACTTGGACACGTCAAACGAATATTTAACTTCCGACTTGGTTTTAGTCGGCTTTAGCCATGAACATACCAAAGGTTTCTTATTACCCCTGATCCATTCGGCTACGTTTATATAATATTCCTCATCATCGGATGAATCTTCCGATTCATACTCCACCAAATTGACTTTAGACTTTTCTTTTTCTTTATTGCTCTTAAACTCTTCTTTAAACCCCTTATTTTCGTAAAACCGGCCTTCTTGGGCCGATACCCTATGCACTAGGTGGCTTAGATCAGTGAACTCTTGTCCGCCGAACTTTTCCCGTAGAGAGGGAATTAAGCCCTGGAAGGCTAGATCGGCAAGCTGATTATCGGGCAGAGTAACGCTAAAACATCGGTTCCACACTTCTCTTAACCTTTTGATGTACTCACCCACTGACTCCCCAAACCTCTGCTGCACGGAGCTTAGATCAGAGATCCGTGACTCCAAACTTCCGCAGAAGAAGTATTCATGGAATCGGCTTTCCAAATCGGTCCATGCATTGACCGAATTTTGTGGCAGAGTAGTGAACCATGTGAATGCTGCTCCAGACAACGATAATGGGAATAGTTTTATCCTGAGTCCATCATAATGTGCCGCTTCCCCGCATTGCACTATGAAGCGGCCGATGTGTTCCATGGTGGTGGTCACGTCATCCCCTGAGAACTTAGTAAAGTCAGGGATCCGATACCCGTTGGGATATGGGATCCTATCAATATTATCAGGGTAAGGTTTTCTGTAGCCGAGAGTCCGTCCTCTTGGCTGGATGCTGAATTGGTCTCGCAGGACGTTCGTGATTGCATCCATCCAATCGGCTTCTCTAGGTGGTGCATCTGGTGGTGGGGGTGCTACCGGGCCTTCCCCGTGTCGATGCCTACCGAGTGTGAACTCGGGTGCTTCATGATGCTGCCCCCCCGAGTGTAAACTCAAGCATAACACGGCGATGCCCCTCGAGCGGGAGTTCGGGCGAAACCTGGCGCTGCCCCTCGAGTGCAAACTCGGGTTGTGCCATCGGCCTATGCTATCGGTGATTATGTCCAATTTCCTGACCGATGACTTGGTGCCGCGCAAGATCTGGCTGCGGTACGAAAGGTTCCGTGTACGCAGCCACTCGATGCGAGTATTGTGCATTTGGGACCGAGTTAACCGTGGCACCTATCTTGGCGCCATTGGTATGGCCATAGTATTGCCTGACTTCACTTGTCCAAGAATCCCTAGGGAAGGTGACAGTCGGCTGTGGTGGTACAGGCATCATAATTGCGGCTGATGATATGTTTTCAACCATCGGCTTCAGACCCTGAGTACCGGGGGCCGATCGAGTAGACCTGGTATGTAGGCAGGGCTTCTAGTGGATCAAATAGGGTTTTGGTCATTACAAGATCCTGCCCTACTTCTTTCATGCTGTTAGATATCAACGACCTGAGTGTGGTAACTAAAGCCGATGACTGGTTCAGCAACGCGTGGTTGATAGACTAGTTAATTATCTCCGATAATTCGACTTGTACAGGTATATATCGGCTTACCCCTGGTTCATTGTTGGCACTTGGGGTGATGACTTGATGTAACACTGGGTGTCCCGATCTTTCGATGATAGTGATAATCTTCGATTTGGGTGGAATTGACTTTAACGATCCGACTACAACGTACAACGATGATGCGCCTTAGCAATCGCTAAACCAACTCCAGATGGTTATTGACCTTGCCGTGGGCATGATGAACCTGATCACGAAGATCAATTCCTGCAATCAATCGAAGAACAAGCAAGAACAAGGCAAAAGCAATCTAAAATTGCAAATATAGATGAAGTATTGAAAAGTTGGGGTTCCGATACAAGGAGCTTGTTAGGCAGCCGTTGAGCACGTCTAAAAGACTCAAAATAGTAGCAAAAGGCTAAACTATCAAATAACCAAAACTCAAATTATTTTGAGGGACTCCCTAGCTATATATAGGAGAAATAGGGGGTCCAAAACCATGCTAGGGTCGGCCAAAACACAACCATGGCCAAGTAGAACTCCTATTCCTTGTTCTACTCGGATTTGGAAAGATGACTGAACCTGTTTTGCATACTCCTATCGACTCGAAAGGAATTTGGAGGTGGGGCCAGATCCGTTGGAAAGAGGACGAAGAGATCTTTCAAACTAGTACTCATAGACCCCAAACAACCTTCTGGTTCAAAAGTTACGGCCGTTTGAAGTTGGTGCTGTCCAGGAGGTCAAATCCGAGTAGATCTTGTGCACCAGAAGAATTGGCTTCATGCTTGACGTTTGGAGGTCCTTCCCCTTGGTTCCTAAGGACAAAAAAATCATTACAAGGATTAAATAGTATTCCATCCATTAAATTATTTGTATGCAACCCGAGGAACGCATTCACCTGGTAATTCAATTAACGTGCACGACCTCGAGTAATTGGTCCTTGTATTACATCATTGGTTTCAATTGGATGTGTAAGCGTGGCCGTATCCATGGTAGTGATGTCCTCATCATCCTCCCCTTCTTGCATTTGAGTCGTCCTCGACTCAAGCTCATCCTCTTCTCCCAAGTATGGCTTTAGATCTGCAATGTTGAAAGTGGGACTAACCCCAAAATCTGCAGGCAGCTCAAGCTTATGTGCATTATCATTAATTCTTTCCAATACTTTGAAAGGACAATCAGCTCGAGGCATCAACTTAGATTTTTGTAACTCAGGAAAGTGATCTTTTCTCAAGTGCAACCAAACTAAATCTCTAGGTTCAAAACTAATATGCTTCCTTACTTTGCTACCAGCAAGTTTATATTTAGCATTCATGTGCTCTATGTTTTCTTTAGTTGTCTCATGGAGTTTCATAATCAAATCAGCACGTTGTTTAGCATCAAAATTCAATTTCTCCAAGATGGAAGAGGTAACAAATCAATGGGTGCACGAGACACAAACCCATACACAATCTCAAAAGGGCACATTTTAGTAGTATAATGCATTGATCGATTATAAGCAAACTCAATATGAGGCAAACATTCTTCCCACAATTTTATGTTCTTTTTCAAAATAGCCCTAAGCATGGTAGATAAAGTCCTATTAATGACTTCAGTTTGTCCATCTGTTTGGGGATGACAAGTAGTAGAAAATAAAAGCTTAGTTCCCAACTTAGCCCACAAAGTTCTCCAAAAATGACTTAGGAATTTAGTGTCACGATCTGAAACTATTGTGTTTGGCACACCATGCAAGCGAACAATTTTACGAAAGAATAAATCAGCAATGTTGGTAGCATCGTCGCTTTTGTGACAAGGTATGAAGTGTGCCATTTTCGAAAATCTATCTACCCCAACAAAGATGCTATCCCTCCCCTTCTTTGTTCTAGGAAGGTCTAAAACAAAGTCCATAGAAATATCCTCCCAAGGTACGCTAGGAACAGGTAGAGGCATGTATAAACCATGTGGATTAAGTCGTGACTTAGCTTTTTGACATGTCGTGCAGCGAGTGACGAAACGTTCCACGTCCCATCTCATCTTGGGCCAAAAGAAATGGCTAGCAAGGATGTCCTACGTATTCTTCAAACCAAAGTGTCCCATCAGTCCTCCTCCATGCGCTTCCTGTAGCAATAACAAACAGACAGAACTAGCTGGAATGCATAGTTTGTTTGCTCTAAACACAAACCCATTATTGAGGACAAATTTATTCCATGTTTTCCCTCTTTACAATTTAGCAACACATCTTTAAAATCATCATCATGCACATATTGCTCTTTAATCGTTTCCAATCCAAAAATTTTGAAATCAAGTTGGGAAGCATGGTATATCTTCTAGACAAGGCATCCACAGTAACATTGTCATTTCCCTTTTTGTGTTTGATGACATAAGGAAAAGACTCAATGAATTCAACCCACTTTGCATGTCTACGATTCCGTTTAGCTTGACTTCTAATGTGCTTAATGATTCATGATCAGAATGTATAAGAAATTCCTTAGGCCATAAATAATGTTACCATGTCTCTAAAGTTCGAACTAGTGCACACAATTCCTTATCATAAGTAGAATAGTTCAAACTAGGTTCACTCAACTTCTCACTAAAATATGCAATAGGTTTTCCTTCTTGTAACAGAACACCACCCAAACCGACTCCACTAGCATCACATTCTAATTCAAAAGTTTTAGAAAAATCTGGAAGTTGGAGTAAGGGTGCGTGCGTTAACTTATCTTTTAACGTATTGAAGGCACCTTCCTGTGTCTTGCCCCAAACAAAGGGCACACCCTCTTGGTGAGTTCATTCATCGGTGCGGCAATGGTGCTGAAGTCCTTCACAAAGTGACGATAAAACCCATCAAGTCCTAGAAAACTTCGCACCTGTGTGACCGTGTGAGGAGTCGGCCAATTCTGTATTGCTTCGACCTTGGCTTGATCAACTTTAATTCCCTGTGGGGTGACAACATAGCCAAGAAAAGAGACTCGATCTGTGCAAAAGGCGCACTTCTCAAGGTTACCAAATAAACATGCATCGCGTAAAGCATTAAAAAGAGCATGTAAATGTTCAAGATGGTCCTCTAAAGATTTGCTATAGATCAAGATATCATCAAAGTAAACCACCACAAATTTTCCAATGAAAGCACGTAAAACCTCGTTCAACAATCTCATGAAAGTGCTAGGAGCATTAGTCAACCCGAAAGGCATTACTAACCACTCGTATAAACCGAACTTATTTTTAAATGTTGTTTTCCCTTCATCACCTAATTTCATGCAAATCTGGTGGTACTCACTACGGAAATCAACTTTAGAGAACATAGTAGAGCCACTTAATTCATCAAGCATATTGTCTAACCTAGGAATAGGATGACGGTATCTAATGGTGATATTATTAATTGCTCTACAATCCACACACATGCGCCATGTTCCATCTTTCTTAGGTACTAAAATGACCGGAACAGCACAAGGACTAAGGGACTCTCGTACGTACCCTTTATCAAGCAGTTCTTGAACTTGGCATTGTATCTCTTTAGTATCCTCAGGATTGGTTCTGTATGGCGCTCGGTTCGGCAAAGATGCCCCTGGAATGAGATCTATCTGGTGCTCAATCCCTCTAATTGGCGGCAACCCGGGAGGAATGTCCTTTGGGAAAATATCAGCGTACTCCTGCAAAAGGTTAGCAACGACAGGAGGCAAAGGAAAAGACATATCCTCTAGTGAAAACAGAGTTTGTTTGCAAACCAGAGCATAGCAAGAATAACTACTAGTATCCAACTCATTCACATCAGATTTCGTTGCAAGAAAACATGCACCTTTCAACTTAATCTCATTTTTCTTTTCACCTTCAGAGTTAGATTCTTTCTTTTTATGTTGTTCAAACTCTTTTACGATAATCTGATTTTCACTCTTAGAATTCTCTCGATTTTCTCGTTGCTAGCTCTAGCGATCTCATCTTTTATAATGGCATCAGGCTATTAGTGTTATGCCCTTGAGGCAATCATATGGATGATTGTAACATGACTATGTTTATGAATAATAATATGATTATTGGTCCAATGAATGTATATCATTGTTTTGATCAACAAGTGTGTGACTTGTTTATGAAGCTCTTTACTTATTGATATAATTCGATAAATATCTCTGATCGGATATCATCGTATAAGACAACGATGAATAGATCAGCACATGTATTGTTCGATGATCATGTTTCATAGATCATGGGATATGGAGATATCATCAATACATTGTGGACGCATGTTGAAGAACATGGGTTAGATAAACCAACAATGGGACACCGCGAGAATGTTACATTCTTATGTGTCATCAGAGTATCTCATACATAGTAGATGTATGATCCTTAGACCTGAGATTGTCATATTCTCTACATGTGTAATAGTTTACCTTGGGGTTACCAAACACTATTTCCTAACCGGATAGTTATAAAGGTAGCTTTCATGTTTACTATGAAACATGCAGAGGGAAGTGAGCAGTCAAGATGGAATTTGCCACTCCAATGTAACGGAGATATATGTCTAGGCCACTCGTGTGATATGATTAAGGAAGTGCTTGGCCATGCCGTGATTGAGAAGTCAATCACAACTTATTAATATATCACGGATACGAGAGATGGATTGAACTGTCAAAGGATGACATGCTTCTCGCCTTGAGTTCGATCTTCATATAGTTTGGCAAAAGGATTATTACATCAGTACTTTAATCATATGCGTTCGGGAGTTGGCATGCTCTACAAGAATCCGCTACCGACTATTGGATTAGAAAAGGGTTTTCCCAATCCATGTCCAAATGCGCATGAACCTACAGGGTCACACACTTAACGGGCTGGGACGCATTAATTTGGATTGGATCCATAATTAATGGACCTCGTGGGCTTAGCGCGTAGATGGGCCCTGACTGCCTAGGGTTTCACCTCGTGGCTATATAAGGAGGGGAGGAGGCTGGACGCAAAACACACTTTCGTGCAGTTTAAAGGTGTTTCGCTAGAAACCCTAGCCACCTCCTCTCGTTGCCCCTGCCGAGCGACCCGGTGCTTGCACACCGACGCATGGCGTTCCATCCCCGAACGTGTGGACTGCTGTGGTGACACTGCTGCTACTGCAGCGTGGAGAGGAAGATCCGCGGCGAGGACCATCCGCGCCGAGAACGATCCACTACAACGACGTGCGAAGGATTCTGCAACCGCGCGTCTAGTGGTAATAGATCTATGATCCTCTTCTTGCGAGTAGCTTTTCTGGTTTGCGGTAGAAATTTTAATTTGTGCTAGAGTAGCATACCGCGTTTCCCAACACTGGTGACATTGGATGTAACACAATTTTATTTTCTTTATGCATAAAAGAGTATTGATTGGTTCTACCATGATGTAAACAATCCTTATCATATTGCCAAGGTCTACTAATAACATAGAACATGATTGCATAGGTACGACATCGCAATCAACATAATCATGATAAGAACCTAAAGCGAAATGTACTCTTACCAGACGTGTTAAGCTTGCCACTATTGTTGAACCATTGAATGTAGTAGCGCTGAGGGTGTGGTCTAGTGGATAGTGCTAGCTTCTCCACCATGTCCATGCTTGCTAGATTATTGCAACTCCCACCATCAATGATTATTCGAATGGATATTTCTTTGACGACGCCTTTAGTGTAAAAGAAATTGTGGCATTGATTTGGCTTGGTACGGGCAATCTGAGCACTAAGCACATGGTGTGCAATAATACTCAAATATTGATCAGCATCAGCAGCGCTCACATGCTCTTCTTCATGTTTTGAGTTTGGATCGTTGTTTTCATGTTCCGCAAGCAAAGCATATGTTTCTTCATCAAGATCACTTGCAGAATCGTACTCGCCATCTTCGCGGGTTATTAGCACGCGCTTGTTTGGACACTCCATCATGTGGCCAAAACCCTTGCAACGATGGCACTGAATATCTTTTGTGCATCCCGTTGAGGTGACAGATGCCGACGAGCTTTTGGTAGGAGCTTGTGCGGCACTCCTCGTCGGCGTTGGCCGGGGTGCTGAATTTGAAGTGGAGTGCGTCATTTTGTTGTTGGAGGGGGTCGGGGTAGTGGTACGACTGGATGGGGCAGAAGGAGCATGCGGTGCCCACGTAGTAGCTTGACCTGTACAAAAGTTAGCTTTTGCCCTCGATTGTCGACCCTGCACTTCACGTTCAGCTTTACAAGCAAGATGGAATAAACGAGTCATCGAATTATAATCCTTATAATCTAGAATGTCCTGGATTTCTCGATTTAACCCACCTAGAAAACAAGCCATAGAAGCTTCCTCATTCTCAATTAAACCACAACGCAACATGCCAATTTGCAATTCTTGGTAATATTCTTCCATTGAATTCTTACCTTGGTGTAAGCGCTGCAATTTATTTAATAAATCTCTTGCATAGTATGAAGGAACAAATCTGTGCCTCATTAGCAATTTTAATGCTTCCCAAGTGGTGGGTATATTATTTGGATGAGCGCGACAATGTTCTCTCCACCAAATAGAAGCAAAATCAGAGAATTCACTAGTGGCAGCCCTAACTCTTCTATTCTCAGGAAAATCATGGCATGCAAATTTTTTAACAAGTAATTCCCAACTAAGGTAACCATCAGGATCATATTTACCTTCGAAAGGTGGCATATTGAAATTTACCTTATGGAAAACATCATCTTGTTCTCGTTCCCTTGGTCGTGGAGGATCACGTCGCATACCTTACTGATTGAAGCGTAGCCGACGATGGTCATGGTTATTGTCGTAATTGACGGTTGTCAGCGTATTCTACACCAGGGTGCCCACTACACTTTAGTAAGAGCCGCTAGTGAACACGTGGCGTCCAAGCCACACCGCTGGCAGTCAGCTGTGTGATCGCCAGCGGGCAGGTGGCGACCAGGCCACGCCGCTGGCGGTCAGCTGTGTGATCGCCCAGCGGACAGGTGGCGACCAGGCCACGCCGCTGGCGGTCAGCTGTGTGATCGCCCAGCGGACAGGTGGCGACCAGGCCACGCCGCTGGCGGTCAGCTGTGTGATCGCCCAGCGGACACGTGGCGACCAGGCCACGCCGCTGGCGCTCAGTTCCCGAGGCCACTTAGCGGCCTGTGCAGCCGCACAGGAGGTCAAAGACATTTAATGCGTTTCATGTGCATTAAATGGGGGTAATGAAGACCATAGTATGGCGGCGTGTGTTCCCAACGCATGCCATAATGACGAGTGACGTCATGGTGCAATTTCCCACCCTGGCAGAGCGGGCGTCGCCGGCACGCACGGGGCCCAAAGCGAGGGAGAGGACGGCTGTGCCAGGGCATTAAGTGTGCTGCAAGAACAGTGATAGGCGCATTAAATGCAGCCTGCCCAGTGTATTCAATGTACCACTTTTTTGTAAGCCCCGTGCGCCCCAGCCAACCCGGGTATAAAAGGTAGCTGGGGTGCATGGGGGGAGGGGGTTCGGCTGGTTCTTCTTCCTCTTCTCTACTAGTTCATCTCTGGAGATTGGCTAGTCCCAGGGAGGTTGTTCGAGTGATTTCCCCCAAGAACATAATCAAGAGCAACCCAAGCAGGACTAGGGCTTTTACTCGTGAGGAGGGCCCAAACCTGGATAAACACGGGTGTCTTCTTCTTGTGAGCTTCGTTCATTCTCTTTCCGCTGTGTCTCGAGCGATCTCCACGAAAGCCCCTCATTCGGACTTCTCACACCCCATCCGAGAAGGGGGTATATTAGCTTATACGCTGACAACGGTGTTGTCTTCCTCCAAATCAGTGGAGTTGTCATACTGGTTCTCTTCATTTTGTTCTTCTAAGTCTATTGGATGCCTCTCCCGTGGAGCTGAAGTGTTGTTTGGATGACGCGGTGGCGGATTGGAAGCCCCAGATGCAGCAGCTGCAAAAGTATCTAGTCTAGCCAAAATAGTAGCAAGAGTAGTGTTAGCAATCCCTTGTGCGGCCTCGATGGATCTGAGATGGTCCTCTTGCATTGACATACGCTCACTAGTGAGTCGTACATCCTCGCTAAGACCCTCAGTGGTCTCCCTTGTCATCCTCTCAAAGTGTGCAATGATGCCCTTAGTTCGTGGAGAGTGATGCAGCGATCTCTCGTCACCTGACATGGTTAGTAGAAGACAAGGAAACAAAAATCACAAATATAATGTTCCTATCAACTACCAGGAGGTGGTGTCAAGTCTCTCAACACTCAAGCCTATGACCAAAGCTCTTACAAGTTCTTACGATGCAGCGGGCATTGTCGGCCGTTGGCGTGGTCAAAAGTTCTCCAAAGCTTGGATAAAGCGATTGCAAAGGGACCGAACAAATGTACGAGGTTGGATGTGGAGCTTGGATAGGCAATATTTATTTCCTATGCAATCTGATAATTCTGGTTATTGTAATGATAAGTAATGATCCAAACTAGAATTCACAAGCCCTAGTTGCCGATCTCAAAGATATAAGTGAATTTCAAGACAACACACACGCAAAGATAAATGCACTTATGCAATCAAGGAATGAGTCATGAAATATAAGTGAAGCACAAAAAGCTCTATTGCACAAGTCGTAGAGAGACGCTAACTTATTGCTTCAATAATGTAAAAAGGGCACAAGATTGCTCAAAAATTCATAAATTGCACAATCTAAAAAAAATAACGAACACAAATTAGGGTTTTGCTCAAAGTAGTGCGACCGGCCACAATTTTTTTCTCCTTTTTTTTTGGCCTTTTGGCTCTTTCTCTCTTTTTTTTGGTGACTTTCGGCCAACACTAGTATTAACAAAGTTTTAGAATCCCTAACTCGCTGCCACAAGATGATATGATATGATAATTCAAGATTATGCAATGTATCAAGTAGAGCAGCCCTAAGCAATATCAATAAGCTAGTCTCAAATAGGATCAAAGTGTTCACAAAGGATGAATTGGTTCCCAAAGGTAGGTGTACTGATGTTTTTCTAGGGCAGCAAACTTGTTGCCTAGATTAATGTTTGAAGATCACCAAATTTGATTGGTTGACTGTGGAAGGAATTGAATCTTATATCCTCAGCTTTCAATAGAGTGCAAAAACACAAAAATCTGAGTTCGTATGTGAAAGTTATGCTCAAAATACCAAACTGGACAGAGTTGAAGGATTGAAGCGACACGAAGAAAGAGAAAGATCAGCAACTAAAACATGGACTCTAATGGATCAAAACCTAACAAAACTCACTAAAATAACAGATTGAAACTAAAGATTGAATTTTTGTGGAGTAGTTTTCAATTTAGGACAGAAATCAAAAACTAACCTAAGGCACTGATATTCTCACCGATCAACTGAAGCTCTGATACCACTTGATGTAACACTGGGCGTCCCGATCTTTTGATGAGAGTGATAATCTTTGATTTGGGTGGAATTGACTTTGACGATTCGACTACAACGTACAACGACGATGCGCTTTAGCAATTGCTAAACCAACTCCAGATGGTTATTGACCATGTCGTGGGCACGATCAACCTGATCATGAAGATCAATTCCTGCAAGCAATTGAAGAACAAACAAGAACAAGGCAAAAGCAATCTAAAATTGCAAATATAGATGAAGTATTGAAAAGTTGGGGTTCCGATACAAGGAGCATGTTAGGTGGCCGTTGAGCACGTCTAAAAGACTGAAAATAGTAGCAAAAGGCTAAACTATCAAATAACCAAAACCCAAATTATTTTAAGGGACTCCCTAGCTATATATAGGAGAAATAGGGGTCCAAAACCATGCTAGGGTCGGCCAAAACACAACCATGGCCGAGTAGGACTCCTATTCCTTGTTCTACTTGGATTAGGAAAGATGACCGAACTTGTTTTGCATATTATCGTCGACTCGGAAGGAATTTGGAGGTGGGGCTGGATCCGTTGGAAAGAGCACGAAGAAATCTTTCAAACTAGTACTCATAGACCCCAAACAACCTTCTGGTTCAAAAGTTACGACCGTTTGAAGTTGGTGCTGTCCAGGATGTCGAATCCGAGTAGATCTTGTGCACCGGAAGAATTGGCTTCATGCTTGACGTTTGGAGGTACTTCCCCTTGGTTCCTAAGGACAATAAAATCATTACAAGGATTAAATAGTATTCCATCCTAGACTAGAGGAACGCATTCACCTGGTAATTTAATTGACATGCACGAGCTCGAGTAATTGGTCCTTGTATTACATCATTGGTTTCAATTGGATGTGTAAGCGTGGTCGTATCCATCAATCCATGGTAGTGATGTCCTCATCATGACTCCAAGGGAATCAACCGTCGGCAGCGCTGTCTTCTGGGTGACACCGCGTCGAGTCATTTGGAAGCAACTTAGTATCATTTTCTCCAATGCCGCCTTCTGATCCTCGATCTCTTGGCGTTGTTCTGGTGTTAAATCGGCCAAAGTTAGCGCGATTATTGCGTCGATGCTGACGTCAGTAGGAGCAACAGACTTCCCTGATTTCATCATTTATGCCTTTTCGTGTCCCACTGGGCGTGCCAAAGGTGTGTTGGTGTAGGATCGAAGTATACGAATATAGCAATCAGAGGGGGGGTGAATGATTGTGCGGAAGCTAAAACAAAATTTTTGATCTACTAAAAGTTCACCCCAAAACAGAACCAAATAATTGCCTCGTTTTCGACAAAAACAGAATGACAGAGGTTCGGTAAAATGCGAATTCCCGGAGATCCAACCGTCGGAACGATCTGAAATTTGGACACAAGAAACTTGATTCCAATACGAATTGAACCCAAAAAGAATCAGCTCGATTTGACTTATGGATAAAAAGTTATGAACCTCGCAAGCTTGCTGTTCCAGAACTTGACGAAAACTAATCTAATCAAAACTTCAAGATTAAACAAGATCTTCAAAAGATTAATCAACTAGACTTTGAGGAACTCTAAATCAATACCCTAGAAAGGTTTTTGATGGATCAAATCAAGATGAAACTCAACGATCAAAAACCAATCTAGAATTAGAACAAGCATGCAAACAAGAACCAAAACAGAAAACACTGTAGCAACGCGGTTACTGTAGCACGCAAGAATCTTGGAAGAATTGATCTTTATTTCTTTTTGTCTAAAGTACTCTCATCAAAAGAGTACAAACCCTAAAACCAAGCTCAAGCTCCCTTGCGCCTGTTCTGCTACTTGGTTCGATTGATGCCCTTTAACATGAGACACCCCTCCTATTTAAAGGACCAACCCACAAGGAGTTCTGAATACGATTCCTATTCCCTAGAAGGAATCTGTATCCAACACAACTCTACTTGGCCCAACCTGGCCGAGTACAACTCTTGCACGCGTATGGCAACCCTACCATACTCACGTGACTAACACTTTGCACGCGTATGGCCACCTGCCATACTCACGTGACTAACACTTTGCACGCGAATGACCTCCTGCCATTCTCACGTGACTAACCATTCTTCATGTGCACCATTCTCTTAGCCCGAACGTCCCGCATGACATCCTTGACCACCAAGACCTCAGTTCCTCCCTGAACCTAGTCCCGAACCTCAGTTCCTCCATGAACCTAGTTCCGGTCCCGTCATCGACCACATTCGTCTTCGAGCAATACCTGCACATGAACAAACAACAAAACAAATCCGAGCACAAGTCCACGACTTGACTCAAGGTCAATCCATGCAACTACTCATATGAGCATTGCATAAGGTCCACTTCAAAACACGCATCATGAAATCATCTGAAATTTCATAATTTCAAATTCAAACCATTTCAATTTTGCTCAAAACCGCCAAAAGCATGTGTATGACAGACCAAAGTCTTTGGTCTGTCATACATGGGAAAATTGAGTTCGCTATCATCATGTGTATGACAGACCAAAGAGTTTGGTCTGTCATACATGGACAAAATGAGTTCACTGAAAACATGTGTATGACAGACCAAAGAGTTTGGTCTGTCATACATGGGTAAAATGAAATCGCCCAAAGCATGTGTATGACAGACCAAAATCTTTGGTCTGTCATACATTGAAAAAACGAAGTCACCAAAAGCCTGTGTATGACAGACCAAAAACTTTGGTCTGTCATACATGGGAAAAATGCGATTTTTAGTTATTTGGTTCGGCGCAAGAACAAGGTTTCTTTTTTAATGTTCGGATGTTTGGTCAAACAACTTTGCAAGATTAATCTTAACCAATTTCAGCACAAGATCAAACCAATTTTTCATCACATGATTCACAGTTGGCACCGAAAAACGTGGCGTCGGGTCGATCGCCGCCAACACACGAGAATGCCGGGTTCAAGGATTGCGAGCATGCCAGCCGATTTGATTCCGCAATCAGCAAGAGACATATCTTCAGATGTGACCGCTGAGAAGAATGATCTGAGTCTTGATGGTGAGGTAATCCTTGTCGACTCGGTGACGAAACAACTTGGATCGGGTAACTGGGTCCAATCAACTCTTTCGAATCAATCAGAAAAAGGGCTAAAAGCCTAGCTTCTCCAAAAAAGGCGATGCATAACAAGATCAGAAGAAACGAGAGCTTGACAGAGCGTAATGCAACAAAGATCAACAACTGGCGATGCGCAACTCGTATTGATAGAAGTGATTACAGAGGAAAGATTACAATGCTACGAAACTACTCCTAGTGTAGGAAAGATAAAGTATTGGTAGATTGGTTGGTTGTTTGTGTTGATGTCCTCCTCTCTGTAGCATGTTGTCCCTTCTTATAGCCTGGACGGCTTAGGTCGTGATTGTTATGGACTCCTGAATGGTATCAGCACCGGTCTCCGTCCTTTCTCCTGATAGCAATCGTGTCGGATCCTTGCCGTATCCGTTTTGACCTCCTTCCTTCTATCCTTCATTCAATTTCACCCTCCTAGTTTCGGATCACCTTGTTACCCAAGGTCCACCTAGTTTGCACCACTTTGCGCGCCACAACCGGACCTGCTTCGGTCGGCCAATTTTTAGGTGCTAACATATGCCCCCCATTTTTGGGATATGCGTCATGTCCCAAAAATCACCTAGTAACCGCTTTTGATCAATAGCTGCCTCCCACTATTCCTCTATCTTAGGCGGCTAACTCCTTGAATCGCCGCGCCTTGATCCGCTTCGTTTTCTACTGGCATTCATTCGAGCGACGCTTCGTCCTCTGTGCAACAGTAATTCTGACGTGCGTTCGGCTCTATAAATCCTTGGTAAATTGCAGTTTCTTTCACCGCATTGTCACTTGTAGTTCTTCAGCACGAACACCATGTCTTCGTCTTCTTCTTCCTTCTTCGGTGCTGATTCAGACTACTCTTCATCGGACGATGACTCCGCTATTGCAACTGTCCTCCAAGCGGAGTTATCGGCCGAATTTCGGGCCGAGGAGGAGGTGGCCGATGATGAGGCCATTGCCCGCGCGCTCCAGGAGGAGTTCGATGCAGACGCCGCCGGTGACGCGCCGGTGGGAGCAGCTCCCGAGGCCGCCGATCCTCCTCCAACTACCGTAGAGGAGCCAAGTGGTAGCATCTCAACGGTGCCCATGACGGTCGTCGTTGAGATCAGCTCCGATGAGGAGCAGGTGCCCTCTTCAGGCCCTACCGCTGGTGCCATCGACCAAAGTAGCAGTTCCAGCGCCGGGAGCACCTCGGATAGGAAGCGCCGCCGTCTTCATTAGACGTAGGGTTTTTTTATTCCTTTTGTAAGGATGGCACCCCTTCCCCCTTCTTTTCTTCTCCTTAAGGTGGCCTCTAATGAAATGTTTTCATATTTTTGTACATTTACTCTCCATCGGCTTTATTATATATCTGCTATTTTGTTTTTCTTGTCAGCCTGTGACGCCTTAGTGTGGGACGTACTGTAATGTATAATCTTCGTAGCATATCCAGCTTCATAGTGTATCGGCCAAGCATACTTATTCATTGGCCGATAGGATTTCGAATGATACGGCTGGGTTGTTTCTTCCATCATACGCTACTTTGCAGACATGTTGCATTTTTCTCTGTCCTTATTAACTGCCCTGCGGCCTTTACGCCACGTACTTCCACTCCTTGCGTAGTGGGACGTGACTTGGGGCACGATTCCCGGTGCTGTTTTTGAACGGAATGTACTCTTTCCTTACTTTTCCTGCTCCTTATGCACGGTCGTCTTCTTCCTTTGAGCATATCTCCTCTTTGTCGACCCATTTGAGCAGTAAAATTCCCCTGTTTTTGCTCGGCTTCTCCCTATTGCTTTCTTGGCAATTCGCCTTGTAGCTTTCTTCTTCTTCTTGCATTCAATCGCTAGCCTCTTGCTTTTCATTTGACTCCTCCCTTTACCAATGGCCGACTATCGATCCATGATCTTGATTCCAGTGCCTGATTCGGCTGGCCATTTTCTTCTCGAACCAGAGGGGGACGAGGACCCGACGGATTACATTAATAAGGAAGTCATGCGGATCCCTCTGAACGCCATCGGCCACAAACTCTCAGGGTGGATGAACAGCTTCCGAGCTTGGCCTACCGATACTGCTAGCTGGAAAAATTGGTACAATAGGGTAGCTACTCGCAAGAAGGCGGACTGGTAGACTTGCGAGATAGCCGATTGCATCGCTCTTTCTTTATCGGGTATGAGTCGAGACGAATCCTTAATTGCCGACGCCTCTTATTTTTGGTCGGACGCTTTCAACGCTTTCTCTTTTCGGTCCTGCTTTCTTGGTCCAACTCTCTTAGATATGTTGGTATTGACTGGTCTCAAGTCGATGGGCCAGCAGTTTCATGCCTTCGATGCGACCCATTCCCATCGGCTGCCTACCAAGACCAACTGGCTCCGCTACCTCAACGAATTCAGCCAGTCATCGGGTTTGGTGGAGCCTCGCGAGCATGTTGCATTATTGACCATGTGGCTAGAGAAGTTCCTCTTCTGCGGTGCCACAGTGAGACCTACCTCCAATTTCCAAGGTCTAGCAGAAGCTCTGGTCGCTGGTAAGGACATAGCCGTGGGGAAACTACTCTTGGGCGCATTTTTCCGGACGATGCACCTCATCACTTCGAAGCTGAATAGCGCAGAAAAATCTCACATTGTCGGGCATCTGGAGGCCCCCTTTGCTTCATTCAACTATGACTGATGGCCCAGTTTCAAACGCCATTTGGATTCACCCCTTCATCGGACCTTCGTTTTTCGCATGAGGATGCATCTGAGGAGATGGCAACCACATAACCTCCTCTCAGGCGCTGCCGATCATACAGAGAGGCTCTGTCCCGAACCCTTCTAGACGACCGCAAGCTGGATATGGCGGCCTTTACTGAGTACTTCACGTACTTCTACTCCACGGATTGCCTCTCCACTATGGATTTCCTTCCGTACCGGCAAATCGACTCTTTGGAGTACGAGCGTCCTGGTCTTTGGTGATCAGACTGTCCTAATGCCGAGTGCCTTCGGCATTTTATTTCTCCAGGAATCTTTTCGGTTAGCCTTAGTTCTTTAAGCCGTACCCAAAAGCCATCATACGAATCTTATCATCCGGCGGTCTGCGCCAGGCAATTGGGGTTTAGACAGGTTCCCCCTCAGCTGGTACTCTTTGACAGGCTTCGGGAACGGGAAGTACTGGAGGATCATCTCGATGTAAACATTGCGTTGGACTAGAGTGGAGAGTTGTTGGTTGACTCTGCTTCTGGGATCCTTATGGCGTCTCAATCTCGAGCGACTTTCAACCGTTGGTGGGACGGATGGAGTCATCAACTGTTCTTCGCTTCGCTGGACGAGATGCTCCATCGTTTCGATGAATCTCATCCACTACCCCCTTCGCCCCAGGTATTCTCTGATGCACTGCTTCCTTCTGCTGAGTGTCCATTGCTGATCTTCCTTTACCGTTCTTGTACTTTTAGGATGCTGCAGACATGCGGCCGACGTTGTCAGCTAGTGGCAAGGCTATAGAATTTTATGCCAACATCACTGGTGGCACAAATGTTGGCCTTACTTCCCCAACTCTGAAGGATGTCATGAAAAAGGGATGCGATGGGCGCCGACCCAGCCTCGGCCGAAAAGGGAGCCGGTCGATACATGCGGGAACCAATCTTCCCCAGGAACTGGGATGATTGGTGAAATGCAGCCGGCATCTTCTCAGACTGGTGCGGCTTCTGTCAAGCGTGGTGAGTACACATTTTTTCAGTCAATCTGTGAGATTGTGTATCACTCATGGTCTTGGTTTCCTTATTTGGTTCTAGCGCGGCACAAGCGGCTTGCTGGCTGTAAGAGACTTGCGAAGGTCTTTACCCCTTCTCCGCCTGCTTCGCCGGTTCCTCAGGTGTTTCTACTTTGCTTTTAACTTCCTGCTCTGATGGTCTCTGAGTTCTATGTCTCTTCACAGCCGATTGGAAGAGACACTCTGTCAGGGACTTTTGCGACAGTACCAGGTGTGCTTACGGTCTCAATTGTGGGTTCCCCAAGAGGGATTACTGCTGACATTGCTCCTGAGGACACCATTTCGGAGACCATAGCGACCGTTGTGGCGGACATCGAGAAGGGCACTATCATGGCTGATGCAAGAAGGTGTGCTGATACTGCTTCTGTGGAGCTTGTTATGGAAGAGGTAGCGGTGAAAACCAACGTGATCACTTCCGCGGGAGTCGCTACGGTAGTGGCAATCCAGCCCCATGTGACCGACCCAACAGAACCGGCCGATGCCCCTTCTATTATTGAGCCCTAGGGTGTTGTCCTTCCTCTGAATCCCTCCTCCAGCGGAGAGGTATCCCCCAAGCTTGCTACTTTTGTTGCCTTTACCCTAATCGTTCCAATCATTCGGCTATCATTTTGCTTTTCAGCTGCTGACGAGCACCCTTCTTGGATTCACCCCGGGAGGGCTTGGCTCTTCTTTTGATGACACAACTGTTGTTGATCAATCGATTCGAGCAGGGTTGGATCCTTCATCCGCATCGACACGGGACACATTCAAGCAGCTTCATCGGCTGTTGGCGCGATCAGGGCCAAATGTGTTGGACTCATACCACTCGGTCTCCACTTTGCTGGCCAAAGTTGTTTCCTGTCTCCCACCATTGTCTACAAATGCGTTCGACCATTTGTACAGTTTATTTTTAGATAGAGACACCGTCCGAGCAGCCCAGGAAAGGCATCGGCAATGGGAGGAGGTTGCTTAGGAACGTCCAGAGATTGTTTTTCAGGCGGCTACTGTGAAAACGGAGAAGGCCGCGTTTGATGCTACAGTTGCTTCGGCTCAAGCTTTAGTGCCGTTAAGGGCAGAGCGGGTCGATGAGATAGCTCGCCTGAAGCAGGCATTAGCCGAAGCCAAGACCCGCCTTTCCGATATGGATCGTGAGGCCGCCTAGGTAAAGGCCGACATACAAGCACACCGAGCTAGTCTACTGGAATCCTTTCAGAGGATTGACGCCAGAGTCAAAGCTATCGTGCGGGTTCCGGGTGATGTGTCAAATGATGAAGCTTTGATCTCGAGAGTGGGTCGGGCTGCACAAGAAGCTCCTGATAGCATCATTCACCTCATCTAGACGATGCAATGAAATATTCTTAATCGTGCACCGTCTTTTGTCTTGTAATGCTTTGATTTGCAGCCGAATCTATTTTATACCAAACTTGATTCGGCTATTAGTGATTTC
This sequence comes from Rhipidocladum racemiflorum, assembly GCA_036346355.1. Taxonomy (NCBI): domain Eukaryota; kingdom Viridiplantae; phylum Streptophyta; class Magnoliopsida; order Poales; family Poaceae; genus Rhipidocladum; species Rhipidocladum racemiflorum. The sequence goes on along the minus strand of CM070572.1, from coordinate 54,115,368 downwards.
CTCTCTAGACCCCATCCCATATAGTAGGGTAGTACTTCTTCTTGTATTTTCCATTGATGGCCTTGGCTTATTTCCCCTTCCAAGGTTTCAAGTATGTACGAGTTTCCTGGTACCAGCCGATTAACTTTGTATGGCCCTTCCCACGTGGGTGACCATTTTTCGTATTTGCTGTCTCTTGTTCCGACTGGTCGGATAGTTTTCCATACTAAATCGCCTTCCTCGAATGAATTAGGCATGACCTCTTTATTGTATGCACTGGCCACCCTAGCTTTGTTCTTCTGAATGTACTCGAGCATTTTTAACCTCAACTCTGTTAGATCCTCCAAGTTATCAGCTAATGCATTCCTGTAATCTTCAGCCGATAGAATATCTTGCTTGGTGGTTCTAAGTGAACTTATACCGATTTCTATTGGCACCACCGCCTCTTAACAATACACCAATTAGTACAGTTGTCAGCGTATGAGCTAACAGACCCCTTCCGAGATGGGGTGTAAGAAGTCCGAACGGGGGGCTTTCGTGGAGATTGCCCGAGAGACGGTGGAAAGAAAACAGACGAAGCTCATAAGAAGACACTCGGGTTTATCCAGGTTCGGGCCCTCCTTACGAGTAATAGCCCTAGTCCTGCTTGTGTTATTGTCGCTGGTGCTCTTGGAGAAATCGAAAGAACCAGGAGCAAGGAACTCCCAGCCTCTAACCCTAAAGGATAATGAACCAATCTAAAAGATCGAACCAAGAAGATAGAACCGAAAAGAGCTAACCGAAAGGACTCGAACCCCTTCTCTCATGCACCCCAGCTACCTTTTATACTCGGGCCGGCTGGGGCGCACGGGGCTTACAACAGTTTAGCCCACTGAGTACACTGCCACATCGCATTTAATGCGCCTGTCACTGTTCTTGCAGCACATTTAATGCCCTGGCACATCCGTCCTCTCCCTTGCCTCGGGCCCCGTGCTTGCCGGCTTCGCCCGCTCTGCTGAGGTCGGAAATTGCACCGTGACGTCACTCGCCATTATGGCGCGCATTGGGAACACATGCCGCCATACTGTGGCCTTCATTACCCCCATTTAATGTGCACGATACGCATTAAATGTCTTTGACCTTCTGTGCGGCTGCACATGCTACTAGGTGGCCTCAGGAACTGAGCGCCAGTGGTGTGGACTGGGCGCCGCGCGTCTGCCAAGCGACCACCTTGCTGATCGCCAGCGGCGTGGTCCGGACGCCACGTGTCCGTTAGGCCATTACATCGCTGCCGCCCGGTGTGGCTCGTCGCCACTGTCGGGCGTTACTCTATCGATCGCTGGCCGTGGCTGGTCGCCACTTGTCCGGCTGGCGATCACACCGTGGCGCCGCCGGCGTGTGTCGCCACTCGCCCGCTGGTGGCCACCTTATCGACCGCTAACGGCGTGGCTCGACACCACTCGCCCACCGGGCGATCACATAGTGACCGCCACGGTAGCGTGGCCTGGTCGCCACACGCCCACTGGCGATCCTGCTGCCGCCGCCGGTAGCGTGGCCTGGTCGCCACCTGTCCGCTGGTGGCTCTTACTAAGTGGGGTGGGCACCCTGTTGTAGAATACACCGACAACGGTAATACCTTGGTGACTCCATGGCCTGACACCCTGTATGCCCACAGTGTGTTGGCTAATGTTGTGTGCCACCCTTTAGGCTTATCGGCTATTTTCCTTTTAATCAGTTTTATCAATGTCTTGTTCGATGACTCGGCCTGCCCGTTGGCCTTAGCGTAGTATGGTGAAGAGTTTAACATTCTGATCCCTAAACCCCGGGCGATGCTCTAAAATGCCTCTGACATGAACACAGTGCCTTGGTCAGTCGTGATAGTTTGTGGGATCCCAAACCGATAAACGATGTGCTCCTAGACGAACTCTATTGCTTCCATGCTGGTTACTTTCTTTAGCGGGATGGCTTCAACCCATTTTGAAAAGTAATCGGTGGCGGCCAGTATGAACTTATGGCCTTTGCTCGAGGCCAGGTAAATTTGCCTGATGATATCGATACCCCACCCACGGAATGGCCAGGGTTTCACTGCCAGAGGGAAAGTGATCTTAATGGAAGCATCTTTTATTGAAACTGTTTAATAGAAGATTAACAAGTCATTTCCGGGCATCGAGGCGGAGCGTGCAGCTGCCCCCGCCTCGTAACCAGCGCGGGCCTTGGGAACATGCCTGCGCCTTTTCTGATTTTTTTGGGTTTCCCGCCATCGAACCGTAGCACACCCTCGGGTCTCCCGCCATCGAACCATCGCGCCCCCTTGGGTCTCCCGCCGAAGCACTCCTCCATGCGCATATATATAAGTGGCCATCGGGGGAGCGGTTCGTTTCTTCTTTTCAGCCTCGCCCAACTGCTAAGCCCTAGCTTTTGCTCCTTGCGAACAGCTTTTTTACCGCACACCGCCTCCTTCTTGCACCTTTTCTTCTTCGCTCATATGGCGCCGCCAACACCTCTGCTCCCTCCATCGACCGTCGAGGATGTCGAAGCCTCGAGGTTTTCCCGGTACGTCGCCGGCGGCATCGTCAGCACTCACGCCGGGACCGCCGCGCCCGGCTGCCGCCCGGGGGAAGTAATCTTCTTCGACTGGGGGATGTGAAGGGTTTCGTAGCATGGAAAACAAAAAATTTTCCTACGATTGCAACCAAACACCAAGATCATATCTAGGAGATGCAAGTAAACGGTTTCAGAAGGACTCACCCTCGTAGACCGAAAGCGGGAATAACGTTCCCGCAAACAAACGTGGTTGATGTAGAGGTACACTCCCGACTTCAAAGTCGCGAAGATGAGCGCCACAAACGGCAGCGCCCGCAGTTTGGTCACACGTGCGGATCAACGATGACCTCAATCCCTCGTTCAGTAGGCAGCGGAAGTAGAGGATCCACGGAAACTCCAAAGAACACTACGACTTAGTGGTGGTGGTGGAGAAACTATCTCAAGCCAGCCGCTTAAGCAAGCTCTTTGCTTGAAAAATGGATCAACAGGAGGAGGGAGAAAGGACCAACCAAAGGGTCAAATGGATGAACACTAAAGAGAGGAGCTCCTCCCTCCCTTTTCTAGGAGGAGGAGGAGGCTTGGCCAAGGGGTGGCCGGCGCATGGGGCTGCCCCTTGCCCTCCCTCTCTTCATGTGAGTGATCTCTCCACTCACTTTAAAACATCCCACTTTGGTTTCCATTAAAACCCCACTCAAGAAATGAAAGGTTTTCTCCCATAAATAAATAAAACATTTTTATTTCAGATATTTTAATATTTGTTAATTCTTTTAATTAACAAACATTAACATATACCCCCTTTAACTATTCCGATATCCCGAAACTATTCCGCGATACTCAAATAGTCCCCTGATCTTATCCATACTTTTCTCCTGTTTCAGATCCACTCAAATGCATCGATGAACCTTAAGTGTGTCACCCTACGGTTCGTGAATAAAATGGACATGATTGAGACACCTCTCAGATCAATAATCATCACGGGATCTGAGATCCATAATGACTCCCATTCACTCAACGATGAACTAGTGATCGCGTAAACCGTAAACGACATAACCAATTCCTTTTGTCTCACGATATTTTACTTGTCCGGATCCGATCATCAGATCAACTATACCTAGTTCGATCCCGTTACCGACAAGTACTCTTTACTCGTTCGTGATATAACATTCTTGTGACCTAGTCACATGCTTGCAAGCGATGTCAATGTGATATCACCGAGAGGGCCCTGAGTATATCTCTCCGTCATCTGGATGGACAAATCCCACTCTTGATGCATGAGCCTCAACTAATACTTTCATAGTACCCAAATCCATCTTTATAGTCACCGTGTTACGGAGTGACGTTTGATGTCATCAAAGTACTCTTCCGGAATTAGTGATTGACATCATCTCATGGTCTAAGGAAAAAGGGCTATTTCGTATGTGTTTGATACAGCAACAAACTAAATGACTTGATCGTATTTGCTATACCAACTTGGGTGTTTGTTCATCATATCATTCTTCTAATGACATGACCCCGTTATTAACAACATCCAATGTTCATGATCAGAAACCTTGATCATCGCTAATCAACGAGCTAGTTTAAAAAAGAGGCTTTACTAGGAACCCTTTTGTTTATTAAACACACATGTATTAACGTTTCCGATTAATACAATTTTAGCATGAGAAATAAACATCTATTATAAACATGGAATATGATAATAAACAATTTATTATTGCCTCTCGGGCATATTCCCTTCAGTCTCCCACTTGCACTAGAGTCAATAATCTAGATTACATTGTGATGATTCTAACACCCATTGAGTTCTGGTGCTGATCATGTTTTGCCCTTGGGAGAGCTTTAGTCAACGAGTCTGCCACATTCAGATCCGTGTGTACTTTGCAAATCTTTATATCGCCATCCTTGACATGTTCACGGATGGAGTGAAACCGGCGCTTAATATGCTTGGAATTCTTGTGTGACCTTGGTTCTTTAGCATTGGCTATGGCACCATTGTTGTCACAATAGATAACCATCGGGTCCAACGCACTCGGAACCACACCTAGTTCGGATATGAACATCTTCATCCAAACCGCTTCTCGCCGCTTCAAGCAAAGAATATATTCCGCCTCTGTTGAAGATCCTGCCACCACAGATTGCTTGGAACTTCTCCAGCTCACTGCTCCTCCATTCATTTCAAAAATGTACCCAGATTGAGACTTAGAGTCATCCGGATCAGTGTCAAAGCTAGCGTCGACGTAACATTTTGCGACGAGCTCTTCTTCACCACCATATATGAGAAACATATCTTTAGTTCTTCTTAAGTACTTAAAGATATTCTTGACCGCCGTCCAGTGTTCAAAACCTGGATCAGACTGGTACCTGCTAGTCAAACTAATAGCATGTGCCACATCTGGTCTTGTACACAACATAGCATACATGATAGAGCCTATGGTCAAGCATAGGGAATCTTATTCATTACTTCTCTATCTTCTGCTGTAGCTAGACTCTGAGTCTTACTCAACGTCTTGCCTTGCATCATAGGTAAGAACCCTTTCTTACTTTCGTCCATTCTAAACTTCTTTAGAATCTTGTCAAGATATGTACTTTGTGATAGCCCAATCAAGCGTCTCGATCTATCTCTATAGATTTTGATGCCTAAAATATATGCCGCTTCACCAAGGTCCTTCATTGAAAACTTCTTGCTTAAGTAGTCTTTTACGCTTTTCAAAGTTCTATATCATTTCCAATCAACAATATGTCATCCACATATAATATCGTAAATGCTATAGAGCTACCACTCACTTTCTTGTAAACACAAGATTCTCCGTGAGGTTTGGACAAATCCAAAACCTTTGATTACCTCATCAAAGCGGAGATTCCAACTTCGTGATGCTTGCTTCACCCATAAATGGATCGCTGAAGTTTGCATACCTTATCGGATCCTTAGGATCAACAAAACCTTTGGGTTGTATCATATACAACTCTTCCTCAATATTTCCATTAAGGAACGCGGTTTTACATCCATTTGCCAAATTTCATAATCGAAAAATGCAGCAATTGCTAACATAATCCTAACAGACTTTAGCATCGCTACGGGTGAGAAAGTCTCATCGTAGTCAACTCCTTGAATTTGTCGAAAACCCTTTGCGACAAGTCGAGCTTTATAGACGGTCATATTACCATCAGCGTCTATTTTCTTTTTGAAAATCCATTTGTTCTCAACGGCCTTGCGGTCATTGGGTAGGTCCACCAAAGTCCATACTTGGTTTTCATACATGGATCTCATTTCGATTTCATGGCTTCTAGCCATTTGTCGGAATCTGGGCTCATCATCGCTTCATCATACGTCGCAGGTCATCATTCTCAACTACCATGACATTCATAGTAGGAACATAAAAGTCGAGCATTATGCGCTCTTGTTGACCTGCGAGGTGCGGTAGTGTTCTCTTTCTGAGTTTCATGATCCTTATCATTAGTTCCCTCTTCATTTGGTGAAGTCAACTCCGAAACAACTTCCGCGCTGCACTTGCCATTCCATGAAGAAAAGGTTCAACAACCTCGTCGAGTTCTACCTTCCTACTACTCACACCTTTTGAGAGAAACTCTTTCTCCAAAAAGGATCCATTCTTGGCAACGAAAACCTTGCCCTCGGATCTGTGATAGAAGGTGTACCCAATTGTTTCTTTAGGGTATCCTATGAAGACGCATTTTTCCGCTTTGGGTTCGAGTTTATCAGGTTGAAGTTTCTTCACATAAACATCGCATCCCCAAACTTTTAGAAATGATAGCTTAGGTTTGTTGCCAAACCATAATTCATACGGTGTCATTTCAACGGATTTAGATGGTGCCCTATTTAAAGTGAATGCATCTGTTTCTAGTGCATGACCCCAAAATGAAAGTGGCAAATCTGTAAGGGACATCATAGATCGAACCATATCCAATAAAGTACGATTACGACGCTCGGATACACCATTACGCTGTGGTGTTCCAGCAGGAGTGAGTTGTGAAACTATTCCACATTGTCTCATGTGTGTGCCAAATTCGTAACTAAGATACTCTCCTCCACGATCAGATCGTAGAAATTTGATCTTTACATTACGATGATTTTCTACTTCACTCTGAAATTCTTTGAACTTTTCAAATTTTTCAGACTTGTTTTTCATTAAGTAAATATATCCATATCTACTCAAATCATACGTGAAAGTAACGGCTAACGATATCCACCACGCTACCGACACACTCATTGGACCACACACATCGGTATGTATGATTTCCAATAAGTCGGTTGCCCGCTCCATTGTACCGGAAAACGGGTTCTAGTCATCTTGCCCATGAGGCATGGTTCACATGTCTCAAATGATTCATAATCAAGTGATTCTAATAGTCCATCGTAATGGAGCTTCTTCATGCGTTTAACACCAATATGACATAAGCGGCAATGCCACATATATGCAGCAATATCATCATTCAACTTAATTCTTTTGGCATTCACATTATGAACATGTGTACTATTATCAAGATTCAAAATAAATAAACCATTCTTTTCGGTGCATGACCATAAAAGATATTATTCATATAAATTGAACAACCATTGTTCTCAGACTTGAATGAATAACCGTCTCGCATTAAACAAGATCCGGATATGATGTTCATGCTCAACGCAGCACCAAATAACAATTATTTAGGTTCATAACTAATCCTGATGGTAATTGGATAGGTAGCGTTCGACGGCGATCACATCAACCTTTGATCCATTGCCGACGCCGCATTATCACCTCATCCCTTGCTAGTTGTCGCCTGTTCCTTAGCTCTGTTTGAGTTACATATGTTAGCAACCGAACCGGTATCAAATACCAGGCGCTCTGCAAGTACTAGTAAGGTACACATCAATAACATGTATATCATATATACCTTTGTTCACATTCCCGTCCTTCTTATCACCAGATATTTTGGGCGCTTGCGCTTCAGTGCTCAGTGCCCTTGCAGTAAAAACATTCAAGATGTCGACTTAGGGCCAGCCTTGGTTTTCTTCTCGAGATGTGGCAACAGACTTGCCCTTCTTCTTGAAGTTACCCTTTGCCTTGCCTTTCTTCTTGAAATCGATAGTCTTTTGGACCATCAACACTTGATGTTCCTTCTTGATCTCCACTTCAGCAGCTTTCAAGCATTGATGTAAGCTCGGGAGAGACTTCTTCATGCCCTGCATGTTGTAGTTCATCACAAAGCTCTTATAGCTTGGTGGCGAGGATCGAGAACACGATGAATTCCTAGCTCATTGGGAATCGTTATTCCCAAAGCTATGAGTTTATCGGCGTACCCAGACATTTTGAGTACATGCTCACTAACGGAGCTGTTTTCCTCCATCATGCAGCTAAAGAACTTTTCTGAAGCTTCATAACTCTCTACTGCAGCATGGGTGTCAAAAATCAATTTTAACTCTCCCATTGTATCAAAAGCATTGCTGTTCTCGAAACGTTTTCACAGCTCAGGCTCAAGGCCATACAAAATGCCGCAGTGAACTAAACTGTGGTCCTCCTTGCGAGTCAAGAAAACATTTTTCTCCTCCTCGGGGGCATCATCATGAGCGGGTCACCTAGCGGTGCTTCTAGCACATAGCTCCTTTGAGCAGCACTGAGGAGAATCCTCGAGTTAAGGGCCCGATTGGTAAAGTTGCTACCATTGGTGGCTAGTTTCTCTTTCTCCATGAACAGATTGAAATTGAAAATAGGGGTGCCATCTACAACATATTTGCAAAGTTATTTAGACTAAGTTCATAATAGATTAAGTTCAATGTTAATTCAAAATTAATACGAGAACTCCCACTCAAAAACAACATCCCTCTAGTCATCTTTAGTGATTACATGAACCAAATTCACTATACCGAAACCGATCATCACGTGAGACGGCATAGTTTCAAAGGCGAACATCAATATGTTCATCATATCATCCATATGACTCATGCTTTACCTTTCGGTTCGTGTTCGAGGCCATGTCTGTACATGCTAGGCTCGCCAAGTAGAACCAAAGTATTTGCATGTGTAAATCTGGCTTACACCCGTTGTATGCGAACGTAGAGTCTATCACACCCGATCATCACGTGGTGCTTCGAAACGACGAACTTTCTTAACGGTGCATACTATGGAAGAACACATTATTATCTTGATATTAATTTGGAGGGATCATCTTATAGTGCTATCGACGTGATCATAATCAAGCAAAATAAGATGCATAAAAGGATTAACATCACATGCATGAATAAAGTGATATGATATGGTCCTTTCAAAGACTTGATCTCCATCTTGTGCGACATGGTATGATCTTCATCATTCCACCGCATGGCACCAAGGTCCATGATGCTGCCATCTTGATTGTCTTCCTCCATTACAATATATCACATGGACATATATATTTAGCACGCAGGCCATGAAAGAAATAAGAACAACCAAATGGCTCCTGCGGTTGTTTAAATTTACAATAAATTTCATTTCATACAACAATCTTTGTATCAATGACCATATCACATCACAAGCCCTGCAAAAACAAGTTAGACGCCTCTAATTTATTTTTGCATATTTTACGTGGTTTTGGGCTTTCTAGGAAAAACTGTTCTTACCTACGAACAAGAACCACAACGGTGATAAAAACATTATTAGCAAACCGTTGTAAATTAGATCATGACTATAGTAGGAGAAATCGACACCGCAAAGCCACTTATGCAATACTAGTTGCATGTCGAGCGTGGAACAAGTCTCATGTGCGAGGACATGTAAGGTTAGTCCGGCCGCCTTCAAATCCCACTATGCCACCATGATCCAAAATACACGAAAGTATGCAATAACATGATTATCAACGCCCACATCCACATGTGTTTTAAACCGTACAAAACATCTACGCATAGACACGGCTCGATACCACTTTGAAGGGTTTCGTAGCATGGAAAACAAAAATTTTCCTACGATTGCAACCAAACACCAAGATCATATCTAGGAGATGCAAGTAAACGGTTTGAAGGACTCACCCTCGTAGGACCGAAAGCGGGAATAACGTTCCCGCAAACAAACGTGGTTGATGTAGAGGTACACTCCCGACTTCAAAGTCGCGAAGATGAGCGCCACAAGCGGCGGCGCCTCGTGTACTTGGTCACACGCGTGCGGATCAACGATGACCTCCAATCCTCGTTCAGTAGGCAGCGGAAGTAGAGGATCCACGGAAACTCCGGAACACTACGACTTAGTGGTGGTGGTGGAGAAACTATCTCGGCGCTTAAGCTCTTGCTTGAAAAATGGATCAACAGGAGGAGGGAGAAAGGACCAACCAAAGGGTCAAATGGATGAACACTAAAGAGAGGAGCTCCTCCTCCCTTTTATAGGAGGAGGAGGAGGCTAGGCCAAGGGGTGGCCGGCGCATGGGGCTGCCCCTTGCCCTCCCTCTCTTCATGTGAGTGATCTCTCCACTCACTTTAAAACATCCCACTTTGGTTTCCATTAAAACCCCACTCAAGAAATGAAAGGTTTTCTCCCATAAATAAATAAAACATTTTTATTTCAGATATTTTAATATTTGTTAATTCTTTTAATTAACAAACATTAACATATACCCCCTTTAACTATTCCGATATCCCGAAACTATTCCGCGATACTCGAAATAGTCCCTGTCTTATCCATACTTTTCTCCTGTTTCAGATCCACTCAAATGCATCGATGAACCTTAAGTGTGTCACCCTACGGTTCGTGAATAAAATGGACATGATTGAGACACCTCTCGGATCAATAATCATCGGCGGGATCCGAGATCCATAATGACTCCCATTCACTCAACGATGAACTAGTGATCGCGTAAACCGTAAACGACATAACCAATTCCTTTTGTCTCACGATATTTTACTTGTCCGGATCCGATCATCGGTATCAACTATACCTAGTTCGATCCGTTACCGACAAGTACTCTTTACTCGTTCGTGATATAACATTCTTGTGACCTAGTCACATGCTTGCAAGCGATGTCAATGTGATATCACCGAGAGGGCCCAGAGTATATCTCTCCGTCATCCGGATGGACAAATCCCACTCTTGATGCATGAGCCTCAACTAATACTTTCATAGTACCCAAATCCATCTTTATAGTCACCGTGTTACGGAGTGACGTTTGATGTCATCAAAGTACTCTTCCGGAATTAGTGATTGACATCATCTCATGGTCTAAGGAAAAAGGGCTATTTCGTATGTGTTTGATACAGCAACAAACTAAATGACTTGATCGTATTTGCTATACCAACTTGGGTGTTTGTTCATCATATCATTCTTCTAATGACATGACCCCGTTATTAACAACATCCAATGTTCATGATCAGGAAACCTTGATCATCAGTTAATCAACGAGCTAGTTTAAAAAGAGGCTTTACTAGGAACCCTTTTGTTTATTAAACACACATGTATTAACGTTTCCGATTAATACAATTTTAGCATGAGAAATAAACATCTATTATAAACATGGAATATGATAATAAACAATTTATTATTGCCTCTCGGGCATATTCCCTTCAGGATGCTGGCCGGTCTCCTCCCGCCGATCTCCGACTTCTACCTCGCCGTCCTCAACTTCTACTCCATCCACAACATTCACCTTCCTCCTAACTCCATCATCCTTCTTGCTGTTTTTGCCCACTTCTGAGAGATGTTTGTGGGAGTGGCCCCCAACCTTCCTCTCTTCCGCTTCTTCTACTCCTTGCGCGCGGCCAAGGACACCTCCACCACGTCGGGCTCCTGCCACCTCCGCCTTCGGGACGGCGCGGCTTCACGCTACATTCCGCTGGACCTCCTTTCCAACTGGAGGACTTGGCGCAATGAGTGGTTCTACGTCGAGGATAACAGTGGCGTAGAAGTCCTGGAGTTGCCGACTGGGCCAGCGGTCAGCACCCCCACCTGGGGAGCTCACGTCGACGAGATACCCGAGCTCCAGACGATGCTAGCCCGCGTGGACCAGCTGCGAATAGCGGGCCTGACGGGAGGCATGGTTCTCCGGGACTACATCTCTCGGAGAATCAGCCCCCTGCACCGCCGTGCTCGCCCTGCCTAGCAGTACACGGGCTCTGATGACATGACCAGGACGGCTCCCGGAGGTAGGTTACTTGTTTTTCTTTCTTTTTGGTGCTTTTTGCAACCGCCGCTGATCTAACGATGGCTTCACTCCTCTCTCTTTTTTTTCAGTCGCAGGGGACTTGTCCCCGCAAAGCTCGAATCCTGGATGGGCTTGCTGGGCGCCTCGAGCCACCTCCCGCCTTTCCCGGTGGGCGCGCTCCCACACTGCCGAGTGGAGCCCCGGGAACGCGTGGCGATCACCCGTGCCATGCCCACCATGGACGCCATGGGGCTGGTGAACACGCCCCGCCAAGGGGCGTTGATGATTCAGGACCCTCCTCCAGCTGGCGACCAGAGGAGGGGCAAGCGCCCTGCTGACGACGACGCCCCTAGCGCTAGCCCCAGGAGGGTTCGCGTCGCGCCAGCAGGTGCGGTGACCACGACCGGGGCGGGGAGCTCTACGGCGGCCGCAACTGCCACTTCAATTGCTCCCGTCGAGGTGCTTGAAGTTGGCGACGCTCCGACCATAGCTCCGCCAGCACCGGTCCTTCCTCCGCCGCCACCAGCGCAGGTCAAAAGTTATGAGGTCCGCAAGCTTGCTGATCTAGAACTTGACGAGAATCAATCTAATCAAAACTTCAAGATTAAACAAGATCTTCAAAAGATTAATCAACTAGACTTTGAGAAACTCTAAATCAATACCCTAGAACGGTTTTTGAAGGATCAAATCAAGATGAAACTCAACGATCAAAAACCAATCTAGAATTAGAACAAGCATGCAAACAAGAACCAAAACAGAAAATACTGTAGCGACGTGGTTACTGTAGCACGCAAAAATCTTGGAAGAATTGATCTTTATTTCTTGTCTAAAATACTCTCATCAAAAGAGTATGGTAACCCTAAAACCAAGCTCAAGGCTTGATGCGCTCAGCTCTACTTGGTGCCTTTCAACAGGAGACCCCCCACCTATTTAAAGCACCAACCCACAAAGAGTTCTGAATACGATTCCTATTCCCTAGAAGCAATCCGTATCCAACACAACTCTACTTGGCCCAACCTGGCCGAGTACAACTCTTGCACGCGTATGGTAACCCTACCATACTCACATGACTAACACTTTGCACGTGTATGGCCACCTGCCATACCCACGTGACTAACACTTTGCACGCGAATGACCTCCTGCCATTCTCACGTGACTAACCATTCTTCATGTGCACCATTCTCTTAGCCCGAACGTCCCGCATGACATCCTTGACCACCAAGACCTCAGTTCCTCCTGAACTTAGTCCCGAACCTCAGTTCCTCCATGAACCTAGTTCCAGTCCCGTCATCGACCACATTCGTCTTCGAGCAATACCTGCACATGAACAAACCACAAAACAAATCCGAGCACAAGTCCACGACTTGACTCAATGTCAATCCATGCAACTACTCACATGAGCATTGCATAAAGTCCACTTCAAGCATCATGAAATTCTCACAAATTTCAGAATCTCAAAAACAAATCAAAATTCAAAGTCCAAATTTGCACAAACCCTAATCGAGCAAAAAGCCATTCACGCCGGACAGATCGCCAAAAGCATGTGTATGGCGGACCAAAAAATTTGGTCCGTCATGCATGGGAAAAACGAGATCGCCAAAAAGCATGTGTATGGCGGACCAAAAAATTTGGTCCGTCATGCATGGGAAAAACGAGATCGCCAAAAAGCATGTGTATGGCGGACCAAAAAATTTGATCCGTCATGCATGGGAAAAACGAGATCGCCAAAACGCATGTGTATGGCGGACCAAAAAATTTGGTCCGTCATGCAGGGAAAAACGCGATTTCTTGAACAAGCGTAGAAGCATCAAAATCACGTTTATGACAGACCAAAGACTTTGGTCCGTCATACATGCGAAACTCACTGTTTTTTGGATGTTTGGTCTGGCGCAAATGCAAAGTCTCTGTTTTTGGATGTTTGAATGTTTGGCCCTTTATGCAAGCAATTTTGCAAGATTAAACCTAATCAATTTTTCAGCACATTATTCAGCCAATTTTTCATCACATGATCAAGCCAATTTTTCATCACATGATTCACACGAGGAACCCCAGCAACTTTCCAGACGACACACCGAACAAGCACTTCTCAGGATTTAGCTTCAAACAATACTGCCGGAGGTGGGAGAAAGTCTCTTCTAGATCTTCAACAAGCCTTGCAGTCTTTTTGGTCTTCACTACCAAGTCATCAACATAAACTTCAAGATTTCTTCCAATTTGCAACCGAAATACAGTGTGCATAGCGCGCTGGTAGGTTGAACCAGTGTTCTTCAACCCAAAAGGCATTCGGACATAACAGTATACGCCTAGAGGGGTCACAAAAGCAGTCTTCTCCTCGTCTTCCCGCGCCATGCTGATCTGGTGGTAGCCGGAGTAGGCGTCTAGGAAGCATAAGACCTCGCACCCTGCTGTGGAATCGACGACGATGTCTATCCGCGGCAGTGGGTACGGGTCCTTGGGGCAGGCTTTGTTGAGGTCGGTGAAGTCGATGCACATCCGCCACTTCCCATTTGATTTCTTGACGAGCACAGGGTTAGCCAGCCACTCGGGGTAGGCGGCCTCCCGTACAATCCTCGCCTGCAGCAGTTTCTCTACCTCGTCCCAAATGGCATCCTGCCGCTCTGGTGCCTGCCTCTGGACTTTCTGCCGGACTGTGTGCACTCCACGGAGCGTTGCCAATCGGTGCTCAATCACCTCCCTAGGGACCCCGATCATCTTAGATGGTTCCCAGGCGAACACATCTAAGTTAGACCGGAGGAAGGTGACGAGCGCGTCTTCCTATTTGGTGCCGAGGCTGGCACCAATCTTCACAGCCTTCCCAGAACCGTCCTCGCCCACGGGGACCACCTTCACCTCACCCGAGGAACTAGGTGAGGTGCGGGCCTTGACCGGGGGGAGCTCTGGGCGGTCTTCCTCGCCTCGGGCCGAGTAGGTGGTGCCGGCCAGGTCCTGCACCTGCTAGCTGAGGCGCAGGGCTTCCAGTCGATCCACCTTCATGGTAATCAGGCCTCCAGGCCCAGGGATCTTCATCATCATGTAGGCGTAATGCGTGGCCGCCATGAACTTGACCAGAGCTGGGCGGCCAAGCAAAGCATTGTAGGGGAGGTCGAAATCTGCGATCTCGAAGTTGATTTTCTCTGTCTGGAAGTTCTCCACACTTCCGAACATGACATGTAGCCGGACTTGTCCCAGGGGCGTCAAGCCCATCCCAGGGGCAACTCCATAGAAGAGAGGGGCCGGGCGCAACTCCTCATAAGGAATTTGGAGTGCCTTGAAAGCCTCTACAGACATAAGGTTGATGGAGCTCCCTCCTTCGACAAGCACTCGCTCGAGTCTCGCATTCCGGACCGTGGGAGAAACCACGATTGGGAGGTGGCTCGGGCCTGAGGTGCTCTCCGGGTGGTCGGCTTGACTGAAGGTGATCGGCTCCTCCAACCACTTCAGTAGCCTGCTTGCCCCGGGAGTGGTACGGTGGCGCACACTGCTCTCAACTCTCGCTTGTACTGCGAGTTTGAAGAGTAGGTGGCGGAGCCACCATGAATGAACGCCACCGTGTGCTCCGCTTGCTGAAAGGCCAGCGGAGCAGGGTCTTCACACGCATCATCGCGGTCATCTTCGCGGCGTTCCTTAAGCCGCTGTTCCACCAGCTTGGACATGACCTGGCAATCCGCCAGATCGTGCCCGTTGGTCCTGTGGATGGGGTAGTAAGGTCTGCCCCGTCGTCTTCTCGGCGGGGTGAACGGCGGTCCCCGAGGTCGCCGCGCGGGTCTTGGCGATCACCCCTCCTGTCCCGGCGGTCGCGCTTCTGGGGCTTGGTCTCCGGCTCAGTGACCAGGATCTCTCCGGCGCCGACCTCTTTGCGCTTCTTCCTCTTCTTGTGATCAGAAGCCTTTGAGGTTCCTGCCTTGCTATGGCCGGACGACCCTGCCGTGTGCTCCCGGGCCTCTGCCGCCCTGGCGCACTTATGTGCCAGGGAGAACATCTCGGAGGTGGTCGAAATGGTGCGGGTAGCCATCTTCTTCCGCATCTTTTGATCTCGGACCCCCCTCCGAAAGGCGATAATCACCGATTGCTCGGAAATCTGGGGGATCGTGTTTCGGCAGAGGCTGAACCACCGGATAAACTCCCTCAGGGACTCCCCCTTTGTTTGTTCCAGGGCGTGGAGGTCATCCTCCACACTCGGCTGAGTGTAAGAGCCCTGAAAGTTGGCGACAAAGATGTCGCACAGTCCCTCCCACGAGTGCACGGAGCCTCGTGGGAGGTTCAACAGCCAGGAGCGGGCAGAGCCCGTCAGCGATGTCGGGAGGTAGTTGGCCATGATCTTCTCAGATCCTCCCGCGGCGTGCACCACCGTGGTATAGATCTGCATGAACTCCTCCGGGTTGGTGGTGCCGTCGTACTTCTCGATGGACGCGAGGCGGAACCTCTTCGGCCACGCAGCTTGGCATAGGCGGAGGGAAAATGCCTGGCATCCGACATTGTAGGGGGAGCAGCGTCGCTTGCCCGCCCCTCGGCCCCGAGATGGGGTCGAGGAGTGCGAGTCTACGCTCTCCCTGGAGTCAGGGAGCGAGGGCTCCCCCAGACCGCTAGACATCGGGTGGCCCACGTGACGCTGCACGTGCGCACGATGCCCCATAAGGACATCGCGCAAGTCACCATCGCGTTGGGACCTCCTTTCGTCTAGGCAGGCCCTCAGATCCCCGTGGCCCCCCGCCGGCTTGGGGGAACCATGGGAAGAAGTGGGAGCATGTGCGCGTCCCCCTGTACCCGAGGGGGCTGTAACCTGTGCACCCTTTCCTTTGTCCCGGCCCTCACGACCAGGAAGAGCTGTGGCCGGGCGGCTGGAAACTTGCGCGTCGGTCGCGCGCATGTCCTGCCGCCCAACGCCGAAAGCCCCCGGCTGATTTGCCGCCTCCACTTGCTGCTGGGCAGCATCTACTAGGCGGGCGATGTCCTGCAGCCACGGAGCGACCGGGGTTTCGCCCCCTAGCGTAACCGGGGGGTGATCGAGGAGCAGCCGGGCCGCATGAAGATTCCGCGCCAGGGTGTCGTCTCCCATCAGGAGACGCCGTCGGATGAGCTGTCCTTGCGCGGAAGCGCCACGCGTCCCTCCCTGGGTGGAGGGGCCCGGGAGGTCCGACGCCCTGGCCGAGCGCCGGGATCGGCTGCGAGCGCTGCTCCCTTCGAGTAAGTCATCGTGCTTGGAGTGTGAAGCCGCCATGCGGACGATCGTCAAAGCTTCTTGCAAGCTCCGCAAGAAGGTGGAAGAAGAATGGGCAATCTAGCCACTGAGCCCCCTACCTGGCGCGCCACTATCAGCGTATGAGCTAACAGACCCCTTCCGAGATGGGCTGTAAGAAGTTCGAACGGGGGGCTTTCGTGGAGATTGCTTGAGACACGGTGGAAAGAAAACAGACGAAGCTCACAAGAAGACACTCGGGTTTATCCAGGTTTGGGCCCTCCTTACGAGTAATAGCCCTAGTCCTGCTTGTGTTATTCTCGCTGGTGCTCTTGGAGAAATCGAAAGAACCAGGAGCAAGGAAGTCCCGACCTCTAACCCTAAAGGAGAATGAACCAATCTAAAAGATCCAGCCAAGAAGATAGAACCGAAAAGAGCTAACCGAAAGGAATCGAACCCCTTCTCTCATGCACCCCAGCTACCTTTTATACTCGGGCGGGCTGGGGCGCACGGGGCTTACAACAGTTTAGCCCACTGAGTACACTGCCACATTGCATTTAATGCACCTGTCACTATTCTTGTAGCACATTTAATGCCCTGGCACAGCCGTCCTCTCCCCTGCCTCGAGCCCCGCGCCTGCTGGCTCCGCCTGCTCTGCTGGGGTGGGAAATTGCACTGTGACGTCACTCGCCATTATGGCGCGCGTTGGGAACACACGTCGCCATACTGTGGCCTTCATTACCCCCATTTAATGCGCACGATACGCATTAAATGTCTTTGACCTTCTGTGCGGCTGCACAGGCTACTAGGTGGTCTCGGGAACTGAGCGCCAGTGGTGTGGACTGGGCGCCGCGGGTCCGCCAGGCGACTACCTTGCTGACCGCCAGCGGCATGGTCCGAACGCCACGTGTCCGTTGGGCGATCACACTGCTGGCCGCCAGCGGTGTGGCCTGGTCGCCACCTTACTGACCGCCAGCGGTGTGGCCTGGTCGCCACTTGTCCGCTGGGCGATCCTGTAGTGGCCGCCCGGTAGCGTGGCTCGTCGCCACTTGTTCATTTGGCGGCCACCTTCTTGACGCCCGGGCGTGGCCTAGACACCACTGTCCATTGGCGATCACATACCGGTGACAACGCGTGGCCTGGTCGCCACCTGTCTGCTGGGCGATCACACTGCCGACCGCCAGCGACGTGGCCTGGTCGCCACCTGTCCGCTGGTGGATCTTACTAAAGTGGAGTGGGCACTCTGGTGTAGAATACACCGACAACGGTGATACCTTGGTGACTCCGTGTCCTGACACCCTGTATGCCCACAGTGTGTCGGCTAATGTTGTGTGCCACCCTTTAGGCTTATCGGCTATTTTCCTTTTAATCAGTTTTATCAATGTCTTGTTCGATGACTCGGCCTGCCCATTGGCCTTAGCGTAGTATGGTGAAGAGTTTAACATTCTGATCCCTAAACCCCGGGTGATGCTCTGAAATGCCTCCGACATGAACACAGTGCCTTGGTCAGTCGTGATAGTTTGTGGGATCCCGAACTGATAAACGATGTGCTCCTGGACGAACTCTATTGCTTCCGTGTTGGTTACTTTCTTTAGCGGGATGGCTTCAACCCATTTTGAAAAGTAATCGGTGGCGGCCAGTATGAACTTATGGCCTTTGCTCGAGGCCGGGTAAATTTGCCTGATGATATCGATACCCCACCCACGGAATGGCCTGGGTTTCACTGCCAGAGGGAAAGTGATCTTAATGAAAGCATCTTTTATTGAAACTGTTTAATAGATGATTAACATGAACATAGTGCTAAAACTTTGCTTATTTATGTTGTAGATGGCACAAAACGCTGTTAATGCAAACACTAGTTTTAACTTACGGTCGATTCTGGAGTGGGAAAAACTCTCTAGGACGAATTATGGATTGGTATCGTAACTTGAGAATCGTTCTCAAGGCTGAAAAGAAGGAATATGTTCTAGACGGTCCATATCCTGATGAATTGCCTGAAAATGCATCCGCTGCTGATAGGCGTGCTTATGAGAGCACACTAACGACGCACTAGACGTCAACTGTCTGATGCTTGCCACGATGAACGTGTGAGAGCCCCTCTTCCTATACCGTACTGTACACCGTCTACTGTAGTGTACGGCACCGTATAGCAACAGGGTTCTCGGTACCGGAAATCTGAACCTAAAAATTTCGATCACCGCAATCGAAATCCTAGCTTCAAACCCAGTACATGCGCACCAGATCTTGGTTCCCTGGATCAAGAGCTCAAGATCGCATACCAACAACGCAAATATCAAAGCACGAAGCTAATTTAATTTACATAATCGGGTGTAGAACTTGCAGAAATATAATACAAGGCCAAAAGAAGAAGTACGACAAATGAAACCCAAAAGAAACACAACCAGTAGCGGTGGCCCACCAACCCTAAGGCTGCTGACTGGAGGAAGGGCCCACGAAGCCACAAAGCTCACAGAAGTGAGGCTCGCCATCATCCAGGACATCATCAGTACCTTCCTCTAGGGAAAAAGGTTAGCAAGCAACGGTGAGTACACGTATGTACTCGCAAGACTTTAGTGTATGGAAATATAATTAAATGCAGGCCGATACAAATGAAATGGCTGCTACACTAGGTCTCAAGTAAAGCGGCTGAAACAGCTTCATCGAAAAGTAGTACATAATGTAAAAGACAGCTTGAATAAAACATATTTACAAGATATGTAACATTTGAGCTTCTCATTTGCCATCATCCATGATCGCAGCTGGGATACGAAACGACATCCATATATGCATAAATCCACCAAGTACCATACCGAACCAAATACCTTTAGCTAGACTCCGAAGTAACTTTTTATTTTTGAAACCAAAACAAATACTATACTCGATCCATTAACTGAAGAATTGCTCTTAACCGTTTGCACGGCTAATCGATTAGATTTGTTTTAAGACTCTGCAGAGTTTGCACACTTTACCCAAACACAATTCATAATTGCACTCCTATCAGCCAGGATACACGCGATACCGAGAGGTACCCGATATGCAAGAATGAACTATTCGTTCCCATTGTTAAGGGTTTAGCCACACCTCAAAGACCGGCGAAAACCCTGCTATGGCGAAAGAGGCCAACTCCACACGAAGGGAGCCACTGGAGAAGAAACCTTGTGACGGCGGCCAAAATACATACCGCGGCATTTCCCATAGCATGGCGTACGCTGTTGTATCATTTTATGAACTGGAGGATCTACCACGCCGCATCTACCAGCTATGCACACAAAGGTACAACCGGTGGTTTTTGAAAACATACACCGCTACCGGCCTGCTTCTCGTGGGAGATCGTCCACTCTTCGGCCTACCAACAGGCACAGCTAACCCCTCACACTTTAGGTACTAGAATAGACTGTCCCATACCAGCTTGCGTGGTTGCGCTACGTTCATTCAGAAAGCGTCTCAAGTTCAGTCCTTATAGTTTTTGTCTAGTGACTCAAGCGGGGAACTCCACTTAACTAGCCAACCACTCGCCACCAATGTAACTAGCACATAATATACCTCCCGCCAAGTCTAATTATCGACTAGACATTCCACATTTAACAAAGTACTTTCACAAGTCACATTTTCAAAACCAATTACCATAATCCATAGTTTTGAGTGTTTGGTAAATGACTGATTTTAAGACTCATTCCTATTGCATTGTCTAAGCATGTGCAGTTACTAGATTCGTTTATACCCAATTGACAATTTATTTAATTGTCTAACCCTACTTAAGGTTGTCAAGGGATTCGAGGGAATTAAATTGAGGAAATCCACCAAATCAGGATATATCTACCATTCCCACAACTAGCACTTTATTGAATTTAAACAATGCATATAGTTTGAGAAATCAAAGTAAACATCGTGAAATATGGGATCAATATGTTCAAAGGAGGTGCTTGCCTTGTTGTTGCTCTTCGGTGATGTCCGGGATGATTTCAGGAGTGCTTGATGCGAATCCTGACTCGCTAGCCTCTAAACGAGCAAAAACAGGAAAAACGACGAAAGCGAAATAAATTAGCGAAAAAGAGAATTAAGTGCATAAACATAAACTTAACATCAAATAATATTCAAACAAGTGCTCAGAGAGAAAAGAAAAGGGCAAAACGAGAAAAACGGCGAAATTGCGACAAATACGACGGTTTCTACCCTACGCGAATAAAAATATATAAACTGAAGAAAAATACAACAAAATTTGGTTAAATACCTAAAAATAGGTATAATAGACCTAAAGGAACTTAGTGGAACTCGTTTGGTACTAAAACGATCAACCGGGAGCTAAAACGACAATTTTTCCGAAACGGCCGAAAACGATCGTTTCGACGGAAATCCGCCAAATGACCACTTTTGCGGATTTTTGCGCAAAATGATTTTCCGACTTCGCAACAAGCTAAAGCAAGATATTTAGGACTTAGTTGGATCGTTTGCAAAGCAATTCCTAATGAAATTGACCAAAATTGAATCAAAACACAAAACCGCGGAGTAATTACCGACAAAAATCGTTTTGAGTCCGTAGTGAGTCCAAACGCGATCGAATCCGCGTGGGTTCCGATCTGATTCAAACACTCATTACCTAACTAAAACGCTCGGTAGAAACGCAATTTGCTTTAAATCTTCAAAAACGGCCATAATGACCAAAACGGCTAAAAATGGCCGTTTTCGCCCAAAATGGCAAAAAGGTGCAAAACACAATAAATGAAGCGGCGACTTATTTAGGGCTTACTAATAGGTAGTTTAGGACATTTAGGACCTATCTAGGCCTTACCCCACTGAAATTCACTTAACCTACATTGAATTCCGATCAAAAGCATAATTTGGCTCGATAAATGCGCCTTCGATCGCATAAAGTCCGAAAAACGGCTTGAATGCGATCTAAAGCATACGTGAAGCATGCTATCGACCTTAGTGACCTTAAACGAAGCTAAACGAAGCAAAAACTCATTAAATGGCTTTGGTCACTATGATCACTAAAATAAAATGGGAGCTAGGAAAATGCAAAATCAACCCTTCAGAGCTCATTTACAAGCACCGGGAGAGCTGATAGTGCCGACCATGCATGCTACAGGTCCTTGGCATTTTATAAAAATAATTGGATCTCGAGGAATAAAATAAAATGCGGGCTAACAAAATGCAAATCTAGCGATTCTAATTGCTTTTCTAATATCTACGAAGACTAACGGCATACTCACTACATGCCCTGGAGGTCTAGCATTTTGCAAAAATACTAGTGACCTAGAGCAGCAAAGTATATCGGGAATTTGCCGAAACTGAATTTCGACACTGCTAATCGAGGTTTCACCTCACAAGGAGGCTATCCAGACTATCCATTTGTTCACCAGACTTATACAAATTTCCAAAAACAAAGTGACCTAGAGCTGACAACTTGCAGCAGGATTTGACAAAATGGAATTCTGACTCTTCTGATCGCGATCGGGGCTATCAGAAGAGCTAACGGAGCTATCGTTACATGCTACGGACCTTTGGTATTTCGTAAAAATAATTAACACCTAGACGAATAAATAAATTTCGGCTTTGTGAAATTGAATTCTGATTCCCCCGGTGGCGACTCTAGCCACCAGAATTGCTATTGGAACAGTCTGTACATGCTATGCACCACTAGAACTCCGACAAATCAAAGACCTAGCGATGAGTTTGAGCGAACATGAAGGTGATCAAAAGCTAGGTCGACTATAGGGTTAAATGAGCCTAACGACGACCTGAGTCTAGATTTTAAAGCAGAATTACCATGCCATGTGTCGAATGCATGGCACCTAGATATGACCTAGGCTAGGGCTTGAGGGAACTTGACGAAACGCGAAGCTACGAAGGGGAGAGTCGTAGCTACAGCAAGAGGGAAGTCCCGGGAGCCGAGAAATCAAGTCAGATTGCAAAAGCACCACGGGAGCTCCAAGAAACGTCGATGAACCTCGACGAAATACTCACTTGAGAGGGTCTGGGAGGTGGAGATCGCGATGAGGACGTCGAATCTTGCCTCCAAATCAGCTTCTGCCGGTCGAATCGCCTCCGAATGACTGGATTTGGTGCTCTAGGGCTTGGGGCCTGCTTCTCTTGAGCTCTCACGGTTTGGGGAGAGGAATGGCTGGTTTGGGGAGGCTTGGAAATGAGTTGGCACATGTATAGACACTATGCACTTATGAAGGGCATTTTGGTCCAATGCCAAAACTTGAAGATTCAAACATCTAAAGCTGATTTTGAATACTTCTAAGATATTTTGGATAGTTTTTGAGGACTTTTAGACATTTAATTTCCTAAATTTCCAATTTGTCCAAAAGGACAATTACAATCTGCAACTGAACTCAATTTGATTTTGAGTGAGTTTAATTAAGTTGAAGGGTTCTTTTGGATCCCAGTCGAGTCTACTTAGCTCAAAATACAGAAATACACAAACTTGATGTATTATTGAATAATGCTTGTGTACAATGGTACAGTGCTTCGAGTATAAAAATACTCGGGATATTACAGAACGGTGAGCTCCAAAAGCAATATGAGCACGCCGATGCCTACACTATGATTGTGGTCTCAAGGGCATGTTTGAGAACCAAGCAAGGGACGAAAGATATTCGAAATCTAAAGCATTGTCTGCGTGCAAGCTGGCTGAGGGTGCTCTTGTTAGGTCTCATGTAATCAACTTGATTGATTACATTGAGAGCCTAGAGAAGCTCGGTTTTTCCCTGCAGAATGTATTGGCCACGGATGTGATTCTCCAGTCGCTCCCTGCGAGCTTTGAGCCGTTCATTTTGAACTTTCATATGAACAGCCTAGAGAAGAATTTGACCAAACTACATGGGATGCTGAAAACTGCGGAAGAGAGCAAAAAGAAAGGCACAAATCATGTGATGATGATTCATAAGGATAAGAACAGGAGGTGCAAGGCTAAAAGTGATGGTGAGGATAAGATCTAAGACCCAAAGCCGAAGCCTAAAGAAAGACCAAAGGTTGGCCCTAATGCTTCTGACAAATGTCACTATTGCAAGGGCAATGGTGACAGGAGCCACCCAGACCGTCCTCGGGTTATTTGAAGACTCGGTCAACCCCATCGGATTTGGAGGCCAACAACGGACCGCCGAGGGCGCTAACAGTGTTAGCAGCCAAGCCCAATTGGGACAACGGTGAGACCCTTCGAATAACTCGACAACAATCCTGGTATTCCCCCGGTACGCGACTCGAACTCGCCCAGGATTGCCCCGCGTACCAGCTTACAAGCCATATCAAATCAGTTTGCATAAAGGGGGCAACGAACTCGGAACCCCACAACCAGACACGCACGCAGAAGCAAGACTAACCAACACAACAAAACCACCCCAGCACAAAGACAAAACCCCACGACTACAACCAGCAACAATGAAGCACAAAGGCCAATGAAGATAGAAATAACACCACAATTTCGAGGTGAGTAACAACATACGTCGAGTGTTCACTACAAAAGAGACCAAGTATTCAAGGACAGAAATGACATAGTTTTGAAACTAACTATACAACAAAAGAACATACAACTATCAAAATAAACCCAAAAGCAATGCATCTTCGAAAGTGTTCTGCCTCTGAACACTCCCGGGCGTGTGCGACGGCGTAGATGGCCTCTACTCGGTGCCCCGCCCGGTCACCAAGAGGCAATACGGACAGAACTCACATCCGTCCGGATCCTCACCTGAAAACCACAAAGCAAAAGCATGAGTACAGAAGGTACTCGCAAGACTTACCCATGGTCTAGATATGACCGACTCGAAAGAATATGCATTTGGACGTAGCAAGGAATCAAGTTTAGGGTACAAGTGCGGAAAAGCTTAACTTTGTTGTTTAATTACAATCCACTACTCAATTCACCAATTTCTTAGCATTTATGGATAGCCCCTATACTAGAGTGAAATCTGAACCCTTGGCAATTAAGGTTAAGCAGGTGTCAACATAAACAAGTATCACCACCATCCCCAACCATCATTAAGTTCAATTTATTACTACGTTGAAGTGTGTTAAGATCAAGCGTGCTCATATCCGAGAGCGCGGCAATTCGAATCGCTTATTCACCCTGCAGGGGATCATCAATCACATGACATGTGCCACGAGGAACCTCATGTCAACCCTCCTCCCATCCATACCAACCCGTTGGGGCATCTTCATGCGGTCCGAGCACCTAGAACCCCCTCGAGCGGCTCAAGCCCGGCTTGGCCCTCGAGGGTCGGCCTAAGCGTCGCCCTCAACCACGTCCAACCACATGAGGGCATGGCCCATCGAATGGCATGCGATGAAAGAATATCTTTACCATCCCATTTCGGCATGCGACTGACAAAGTGTGCTCGATCAAAGGGCAAACAACGGATCGGTCCTCAATCGACATAGGCGAGACTACCACACTTGAGTCTCCACCCTAAGTGATCCAACTCTCTCGCCCGATCTCATTTCATAGTCCACTTCTACTCATAACCATAACCATTGCAACTCGACAAATGTGAAGTAAAGTAATCTCAAGCGATGGAACCATCCACCACTTGGCCCATACCCGACATCTAAACAAACTAAGCATGGACACAATATAATTACCCATACTGGCTCCAAGGAAGGTGTTCATCAAGTATGAAGGAGTGTATGTGCAACAAATAGGATCTAGTACCATTCCCACAATTAAACTCCTAATGCATACTTAAACATCCAATAAGCAGTTCATTCACAAAAATAGAATTACAAAAAGGGTTGAATATGCTTAGGTGCTTGCCTGATGCTTCTGCTTGCGTATCAACCACGACTTGCTCTTCGGAAATCCCCTCAACCACGGTCACGTCAGTCACCGCGGTCTCGTTCTCTACACGAGTACAATGCATAAATAAGATGCATGCCATGCAATTAAAATGAAATACCATGCAACTCGCGCCGAAAAACGGCTCTACCGGTAGAAACTGCGCGAGTCACAGATCAGCCAACCCGGACAGTCCGGGTTTAATATCCGGACAGTCTGGATAAGCCGGATACACCGGATCATTTGTCCGGACACTCTGGACATGGCGCATTTTGCCCAAAGACTCAAGGGATTGGAGTGGTTTCTGAGTTCTACGGTACCACAAGAACCCGATCTACAACTTTCCTACACGCGGCCAAGCCGGAGAAGCTCCGAGCTAGCCCAACAAGAGGAAAAGACGCTCACATATAAAGATCCCAACCAAAACTTACCCCAATACTTGGAATGGCATCATCTACCCCCGATCTCACACCCTAAACTCAAGCATTGCCTAATCCACCCCAAATCCGACCACCCACCAAAACCCTAACACTCCCAAAGTCACCCCCAAACCTCAATCTACAAGACCAAGCCCCAAATCTACTTCCATGGACGCCCTAGAACCCAAGAACCCATGATTCAACTCCAAGAAGAGGTCTTACCTTCAAGGAGGATGAAGAAGAAGGAGGGGAAGCCGGGTAGAGGAAGGAGGATGCCGGCTTGGAGAGGATCTTGAGGTCACCGGAGTGGAGGAGTCGCCGGGGAGGAGCACGGGAGGACGCCAGAGTCACCGGAGATGAGCTCGGGGTGGAGGAGAAAACGTACGAGCAATGGGGAGCAAATAGTGGAAGAAGAAATGAGTGGAGCTAAGAAAACCAGAGTTTTTATACCCAACCCGCGCAAGGTCCGGATACTCCGGATGTTTAACCCGGAGACTCTGGGTTGGGGTCTTCGGTAGAATTAACCCGGACACTCCGGATGATTCATCCGGATACTCCGGGTTATATCCGGACATTCTGGATGTTTAATCCGGATACTCCGGATTTCCCAGAATTTTTGAAATTGGGGCCTTGACAAATGGGCATTGGAAGAGAAACTGTCCGAAGTACCTGGAAGATAAGAAGAATGGAAAAGCTCCTTCTACTTCAGGTATTAATGTTATAGAAGTTAATATTGCAACTTGTCCTACCGAGTCTTGGGTATTTGATACCGGATCAATGATTCATACTTGCAAATCGTTGCAGGGGTTAAGAAGGACTAGAGATTGCAAGATTGGCGAGTTGAAAATTCGCATCGGTAATGGAGCAATGGTTGCTGGGAAGGCCGTTGGCGTCTATCCCTTATCGTTACCTTCTGGTTTAGTCATGGAATTAAATAATTGTTATTACATTCCTGCCTTGAGTAAGAACATTATCTCTTCTTCTTGTTTAGAAGAAGAGGGTTATGATTTTGTAATAAAGAACCAGAATTGTTCTATTTATTTCAAAGGCTTGCTCTATGGTAACTGTCCATTGGTGAATGGGTTGTATGTGCTAGATCTTGGTAATGCTTCTATTAACAATGTTAATGCTAAAAGACTCAAAACAAGTGATTCTAATTCCACTTACTTATGGCATTGTCGCTTGGGCCATATTAATAAAAGACGCATCGAGAAGCTCCCTAAAGATGGTCTTCTTGATTCATTAAATTTGGAATTGTTTGAACCATGTGAGTCTTGTTTACTTGGCATGATGACAAAGGCATTTCACTGGTTCGAGTGAGAGAATGTGCGAGCTATTGGCCCTCGTGCATACTGATGTATGTGGACCAATGAGCTAAATGGCCAGAGGTGGTTATCAGTACTTCATTACTTTCACCGATGACTTTAGTAGGTATAGCTATATCTATCTAATGAGGCATAAGTCTAAATCTTTTGAAAAGTTTAAAGAGTTTCAGAATGAAGAACAAAATCATTTGGGCAAGAAAATTAAATTTCTACGGTCTGACCGTGGAGGTGAATATTTGAGCCAATAGTTTAGTGACCATCTAAAGAGTTGTGGAATTGTTCCGCAATTAACTCCGCCTGGAACACCTCAGTGGAATGGGGTATCCGAACGGAGGAACCGGACTTTGTTAGACATGGTACGGTATATGATGAGTCAAGTCGATCTTCCATTGTCATTTTGGGGACACACTCTAGAAACAGCTACGTTCATATTGAATAGGGTTCCATCTAAATCCGTTGACAAGACACCGTATAGGATATGGAAAGGGAAACGTCTTGACTTATCTTTTCTTAAAATTTGGGGCTGTGAGGCTTTATGTAAATCGTATAACGTCTGATAAACTCCATGCCAAATCGGATAAGTGCTTCTTTGTGGGGTACCCAAGGGAAACCAAAGGGTATTATTTTTATAACTGGGAAAAGGCAAAGTGTTTGTCGCCCGGACTGGTGTCTTTTTGGAGAATGAGTTTTCCAAAAGAGCTAGTGGGAGCAAGGTGAACTCAAAGAAGTTCGAGAAATGCCTGAAAATGTTTCAGCTCCAGCTGGTCCTCAGCAGGATGAGCAAGGGTTGTTGAACCTGTTCATGAGGCGCCAGCCCCACGGAGGTCCTCGCGGGCAAGCCATGCTCCTGAGAGGTTCATGTTCCTCATGACGGAGCAACGCGGTGTGTTATTGTTGGAAAATGACGAGCCCAAGGACTATGATGAAGCTATGGTGGGCCTAGACTCTGAGAAATGGATGGAGGCCATGAGATTCGAGATAAAGTCCATGTATGATAATCAAGTTTGGAACTTGGTTGATCTGCCTGATGGTGTAAAAACTATCGAGTGCAAATGGGTCTTTAAGAAAAATATAGACGTCGATGGAAATTTTCACATTTTTAAGGCACGATTGGTGGTAAAAGGGTACAAGTGGATTCATGGTGTGGACTATGATGAAACTTATTCGCCAGTCGCCATGGTGAAGTCTATCCGGATCATGCTAGCAATTGCCGCATATCATGATTATGAGATTCAGCAAATGGATGTCAAAACAGCTTTCCTAAATGGAAACCTAAGCGAGGATGTGTACATGGTATGGCCCGAGGGTTTTGTCGATCCTACTAATGCTGGCAAGGTATGCAAGCTTAGGAAGTCCATTTATGGACTAAAGCAAGCATCTCAGAGTTGGAACCTTCATTTTGATGAAATGATCAAAAGGTTTGACTTCATCAAAAATGAGGAAGAGCCTTGTATTTACAAGAAGGCTAGTGGGAGCGCACTTGTATTTCTGGTCTTGTATGTGGATGACATACTATTGATCGAAAATGATATTCCGATGTTAGATGCTGCACAAGCTTATCTGGGAATTAGTTTCTCAATGAAAGACTTGGGAGATGCAGCTTACATTTTGGGCGTAAATATCTATAGAGATAGATCAAAAAGGCTAATTGGATTGAGCCAAAGTATGTACATTGACAAGGTGCTGAAATGGTTTAACATGCATGATTCCAAGAAGGGTTTCTTGCCAATGTCACATGGTGTAAGTCTTAGAAAGACTAAGTGTGCTTCGACACCTGATGAGCAAGAGAGAATGAGTCGGATTCCGTACGCTTCGGCTATTGGATCCATCATGTATGCCATGCTATGTAGGCACCCAGATGTGTCATATACTCTAAGTGTCACGAGCAGATACCAATCAAATCCTGGTGATAATCACTGGGCGGCAGTAAAGAACATCCTTAAGTACTTACGAAAGACTAATGAGATGTTCTTGGTCTTTGGAGGAGAGGAGGAGCTCGTCGTAAAGGGTTACGCCGACGCTAGCTTCCAAACCGACAGAGATGATTCGCGATCGCAATCCGGGTTTGTATTCTGTCTCAATGGTGGGGCAGTGAGCTAAAAAAGTTCTAAGCAAGAGACAGTAGCTGATTCCATAACGAAGGCCGAGTACATTGCAGCTTCTGAAGCAGCAAAGGAAGCAGCCTGGATAAGAAAATTTGTTTCTGAGTTGAGCATGGTCGTAGTGCATCCTGTCTAGTGGACCTCTATTGTGACAATAGTGGTGCCATTGCACAAGCAAAGGAGCCTAGGTCTCACCAAAAGTCCAAACATATACTTAGGTGGTACCACCTAATTCAGGAGATCACTGAGAGAGGTGATGTGAAGATATGCAAAGTGCACACGATCTACATGTGGCTGATCCGTTGACAAAGCGCCTTACACAACTGAAGCATGAGGCGCACACAACAGCAATGGGTATTCGATACCTGTATGATTGACTCTTGTGCAAGTGGGAGATTGAAGGGAATATGCCCTAGATCAATTATGGTGTAGGATCGAAGTCAATCAAAGGGGGTGAATGATTGTGCGGAAGCTAAAACCAAATGCTTGATCTACTAAAAGTTTACCCCAAAACAGAACCAAATAATTGCCTCATATTCGACAAAAATAGAATGACAGAGGTTTGGTAAAATGCGAATTCCTGGAGATCCAACCATCAGAACGATCTAAAATTTGGATATAAGAAACTAGATTCCAATACAAATCGAACCCAAAAAGAATCAGCTCGATTGGACTTTTGGATCAAAAGTTATGAACCTCGCAAGCTTGCTATGATAGAAGATGATGAGAATAGATCTAACTAGAATTGTAGCTCGCCAAAAGATTTGAAGAACTTGATCTTTATTTCTCCTTTAGTTTGTCTAAAGTACTCCAAACAAAAGAGTACAACCCTAAAGCTTGCTCAAAGCTTGATGCCCTTCAACAGGAGACAACCCCTCCTATTTAAAGGAGCAAAACACAAGGAGTCATGAATACAATTCCTACTCCTAATCCTAGAAGGAGTCCTACTCCTAATCCTAGAAGGAGTCCCACTCCTAATCCTAGAAGGAGTCCTACTCCTAATCCTAGAAGGAGTCCCACTCCTAATCCTAGAAAGAGTATGTATTCAACACAACTCCTCTTGGCCCAACCTGGCCGAGTACAACACTTGCACGAGTATGGCAACCCTACCATACTCACGTGACTAACACTTTGCACGCGAATGACCTCCTGCCATTCTCACGTGACTAACCATTCTTCATGTGCACCATTCTCTTAGCCCGAACGTCCCGCATGACATTCTTGACCACCAAGACCTCAGTTCCCCCTGAACCTAGTCCCGAACCTCAGTTCCTCCATGAACCTAGTTCCGGTCCCGTCATCGACCACATTCGCCCTCGAGCAATACCTGCACATGAACAAACCACAAAACGATTCCGAGCACAAGTCCGCGACTTGACTCAACATTAGTCCATGCAAATACTCACACGAGCATTGCATAAAGTCCACTTGAAAACAAGCATCATGAAATTCTCACAAATTTCATAATCTCAAATTCAAACTAGAATTCAATTCCAAAATTGCTCAAAACCCTAATCGAGCAAAAAACCATTCACGCCGGACCAAAAATCCGGTCCGGTGCAAACGTGAAAACAGCTGTCAAAAATCCACCTTGCTTGTGGAGGGGAGAGTCCGTCGTACACGCGAAACTTACTGGTTTTGGAAGTTTCAGTCCGGCTCAAAAACGTTTGAAAACACTTTCACAGCGGACCAAAGAAAAGCGGTCTGGCGTACAAGGGAAACTTACTGTTTCTTGAAAGTTTGGTCCGGCACAAAAGAGAACTTCACTGTTTCTTGTCAAATTGTCGAACTCATGCACAAAACACATTTTCCAAGTTCAAATCTTAACCAATTTTTTAGCACATGATTTCACATATGGTGATGATTGTAATACGTCTTTGTTCATGTAATTATGATAACTTTGTTTATCGGTTCCCTGAATAAATGTTACGACTTTGATCATTTGGTATGACCTGATTGTGAAACACATTGTCAAGTGACATTATTCTAAACGGATCCCTGATCCATATCATTATGAGGAGCGGTGATGATTTGATCAACACATGTATTGGTTGATGGCAATGTTTCACATACCATAGATATGGAGGTATCGAACCGATAATGTGGACACATGTTGAAGAACATGGGTAGTCGGACAAGATCCACTCCGAGACGCTGTGAGTTGTTAACTCTTATAGTGCCATCAATGTATAGTATCGAGTGGTATGCCTATATGGTCCTTAGACATGAGATTGTCATGGATGCCTAGCATGTAGAGTTGTATGCTTTGGTGTCATCAAATGCTACACCATCATAGGGTAGTTATAAAGATGATTACTGGGTATGCCACGATACATTGCCAAGGGTGTGATGATCAAGATGGGATTTCCCCCTCCTAGATAACGGGAGAGATACCTCTGGGCCCCTCGTGTGGATGGATAGAGAAAGTGCACGACCATGCTAATATGACTAAGGAGTTAGTCATGGTTTGTATCCATCACAATGTCGAGTGAAGTGGTCCAGCTATCAACAAGGGTGGCGCACATCTCGCCTTGAGCTTTACTGGTATCGTGTGGCAAAGGGATTAGTATGTGGGTGTTTCAAGGTTCAACCGAAAATTGATTTTGTGCATTCGGGGGTCAATACATACTGCTAGGTGTTGCTGTTGATCAATGGATTAGAAATAGGTTTCCGGATCCACGTCCGACTTGCACTGAACCTAACGGGTCACACACTTAACGAGTTGGAACAGTTTAACGGGTTTGCGCGTGGATGAGATCTGCATTGGAGATGGAACCCTAGCGGGCTTCGGCCCACTAGCGTTTCTATAAAAGGCAAGGCCAGGAATAGTGCGCGGTGAGATAAGAACCCTCACCACGTTCAGCTACAGCGTGCCCCTCCTGCTCCCCAGAAACCCTAGCCGTGTGGCGAGGTGCTAGCACACCCCGCACGGCGTTCCTGCTTTGTACGTGTGGATACTAGTAGAGGCGTTGCCGCACATGGACAAACTTATCTCTTCCCATCAAATTTGTTATCCATCTTACGGTATCGATGATTTCAGGTAGAAACCTACGGTGATCCATGTACATAGTTTTCTTGAAATTAGATAGCCACAAACTCTTAGTCTCCTCTTCACAAATAGGACAGGCTTTGGCTCCCTTCGTACTGTAACCCGCCAAATTACCAAGGGTCGAGAAATCATTTATTGTGTAGAATATCATTGCCCGCATGATGAAGTTCTTTCTTTTGTATGCATCCCACACTGTGACCTCCTCTTTCCACAATTTTACTAAATCCTCAATCAGTGGTGCTAGGTAAACATCAATATCATTTTTCGGCTGTTTTGGTTCTGAGATTAGTAACGACATCATGATATACTTCCGCTTAATGCACAACCAAGGAGGGAGATTGTAGATACACAACAGAACTGAGCAAGTGCTGTGATGACTACTCATACTAATAAACAAATTCATTCCATCAGTACTAAATCGAAATCTTATATTCCTCATCTCGGCACCAAACTCCTCATGTTTCCAATCAGTGTTTCTCCATTGAGCCGAATCAGCGGGGTGTCTCATCTTGCCATCTTCCTTTCGAGATTCATAATGCCAACGCAACAATTTTACCACTTCGGGATTTGCAAACAACCACTCCAAATGGGGAATGGTGGGCAAATACTACAATACCTTGGTCGGTGCCCCTTTTGTCACATCTTCATCGTCGTTGGTTCGGCTCTTACGCTTATTGTCATTGCACTTCTCTTTTTATTTGTACTAGGGTACACCACAAACTGAACAAACGTGCAAATCTTTATGGGCATTGCGGTATAATATACAATCATTCAGACATGAGTGTATCCTTTCTATTTCCATTCCCATAGGACATAGTAGCTTCTTCGCTTCATAAATGCTTGTTGGCAACTCGTTTCTTCTGGAAGTATATCAAATAGAAGAACTAAAAGTGCATGAAAACTTGTATCTGTTCAACGGTATTTTGCCTTCATTCCGAACAATGCGAGGACCAAACCCAACTTAGCGTATTTTGCTTTGTAGCCCGAAAACAACGGTTTAGCATCGTCTTACATTAAGCTTTTAAATTTTTCAAACTCTCTTTCTGTGTAATTTCCCTCAACATCCTACAACATTTGATTTAAAGTGTCCTCAAACATATCATACTCCAACTCGTGATCGGGTTTCAGCATGTCTTCATTGTATATCAGCGAGGTACTACTTGTCTCCCCATGATGGATCAAACATGTGTAATTCCCCACGAAGCCATGTCGAATCAAGTGGTCTTTAATTTGAGCTGAGTTGTTAAATCTTTTGAGATTGGTGCAATCAATGCAAGGACAATATGTGAACTTTACACCTCTCTTAACCATGTCTTCTTCTGTAATTCTTATGAACTTCTTAACACCCCTCTAAAATTCAACACTCATATGGTTTTTTTGATACATCTATTCTTCACAGTCCATCTACAATTAAACCATAAACAATAAATTAAGAAAAAACTTGAGTGATAGCTAGCTATTTTAAATACTAAGACATTATTTAATTACCTTATCAAAATAGACGATGGGTTCCAATATATATAATTTTACCCCCGATAACTTCTTCCCTAGTTAAGAGTTTTCAATTCCCTGGTTAGGAGACATGCATATTTAAAACATCAACAATGATATAGAAATTAAAAGATCGAGATGACGATAAAAGGGGGCTAAATGATTCCAAATTAAAATCCCCCCTTTCTCTAGGCAAGAAGAAATCAATCTAAAACCTCACTTAAAACAATGAAGCCCGAAGTACCAAAACCAGTAAAAATCTATTCTTCTGGTACTACCGCAACTTAGTGTGTGGTAGCTCCGGAGTCTGGTACTACCGTAGTGCGATGTGCGGTACTACCGACAAGTGGTACTACCGCAGGGTCCGGACGGTAGTGTTGACTTCAAGAACAAAACAGAAAAACAGCACAAACTCAAGACCAAAACTAATGGATCTTTTGATCTATTGGTCTAAAGCTCATGAAACTTGGAAGACACCTTCTTAAGGATGTCTGGAACTTGTTCCAATAATCAATCTGAAGGATTAACATCAAAGTTCTGACCTTTAACCTTTCAAAATAAGAGTGCACAATTAAGAAGCAAAAACCCAAATATGTGATCTAGACTTGCTCGTAGGATTTTGATAATCAAGATGATCTTGAAAGCCTTCCCACTTGTCACAGCAAGCTAGAGCACAAGAGGAGCAACTCCAAAAACACGATCTACAAAAATTTCTTCATGATGAACAAAAAGATCGGTTTTCTCGCAAAACTCAAACTAAATTTTCCTAGAGGATTGGGTTATGGTCTAAGTGAAGATTCATCCGATCAATCTCTCATAATTGGCAATAAAAACGAGAAGCAAGTAGAAGGAGGGGAGTCAAATCCAACTTACGGAATTTAAATGCGAGAATGTAAATATTGAATTTAAATTGTGTAAGGTAAAGACATAATGTAAATGTGGAATTTAAATTCAGAAGTAGAGAAGATGAATCTTTCTATTTTCTTTGGAAGATTTTTCAAAGCCTCACTTCATGTGGGCAAAGCTCAAAGGAGAAACTAAAACCTTCAAAGAGGGAAGGCTACCCTTACCCCTCTATTTATAGTGTTTATGGGTCATCCTCCACCATAGGATGGGTTGCTTCAATCCCAAGCTAACCTCCAAGAGCTAGGATTTGATCCCACACACTTCACATTTTGGGCTAACCCGAAACCCGCTAATAACCGGGTTTTATCCAACTAGCTAACTTGACTGCTACTCTATCTTCTAAAACCCATGATCCAATAGGTTTCTTCAATCGGTAGCTTCAAGACAACATCCACAAGGTTTCCTTGACTTTTTGACTTGCACCCACTTCATCTCCGGCCATCCTCCGGCGATCATCGACCCTTCGGACCTCTGGCGCACCTCGTCTAGTCCCGGCCATCCTACGCCTCACCATGACCTCTGATCGAAGCCCTACAATCAACAACGACAAGAAAACACCTAACATAGCATTGTTCAAGAATTATATGAACAAGAGGAGCACCTTTTTGGAAAATAACTATCGTCGTTATACAGCCGGTAGTTCCGATCATCCCGGCGTACCACTCCTTAGAGTCGATAGTGCCGCTCGGTTGGCACTACCGCTCCAACCACATCGGTAGTGCCGCAGGGTACGACACTACTACCCAATCAACGTCGGTAGTGCCGCATTTGACTAACACAGCTCAAATTGCTTCGAATTGAAAATCAAATTCAAATCCAAACTCAAACCTGAGCAACCCAAGCTCAAATAATGTCAAATATTCATCACAAACATGGTTGGACCTCCACATGTTGATTCAGAAAATACCTAATGTATTAATTAAGCTTGCAATTCTTCTGACTTCAATGAAAGAAAATAAGGTTGGAAACATTAACAAAGTTGAAGAATAGAATGATCTTAAAGAAACATCTATCTATTGACCAACTAGTACGTATGAACGATGACTCTTAATCTATAATTAGGTCAGATCCTAATCCCATTCGAGGATATGTGGTTCGGACAAGTTCGTAAGCTGTTGTACAACTCCAAAGAAAATTTTGGTAGCATCTCCCTATTGTTCTCCAAATACACAGCTCGACAACATGTCAAGAGGGTGTGTATCCGAAGAACACCAGGGAGATGTTGTTGAAACATTCTTTGGAGTTGTACAATAGCTTCATTAGGAACTTGCCCGAACCACATATCCTCGAACTATCCAAAAAAATATGGACAATTCGAGACTGCTTATTTTTAAATATGCCATTTCAACATATTTATAAACAAGCACCCTCGAACGGGAGATGCATAGGTTACGCAACCTAAACTCTAGCATTGATCATATTAATTATAGCAACAATAATACATGTAGCACATTCACCAAATCAAAATTGAATTTAATTCCTAGTGCAAAATAGAAGGGATTTGAAGGAATGCTTACCTATTGAACAACACCAAAAATGAGGGGAAATCTCCTCAAGCTAGGGGTTCAACTTTACGCTTTTAACACCCATCCTCAAGGATTTTATAATTTCTTGCCCATATTGGTTTCAACCATAGCACTAATGACATGTAACACATTCACCAAATCAAAATCGAAGTTCTTAATGCAAAATTGAAGGGATTTGAAGGAATGCTCACCTTTTGAAGAAAATCATAAATGAGGAAAAATAGAGAGAAAATCTCCTCAAGCTAGGGTTTCAACTTACCCTCTTAACACCCATCCTCAAGGACTTCATATTTTCTCACCAAAGTCTAAGTTTCAATCAGAGTATGTTCTATTTTTGGGGTGACGGTGGTTTTTTGGCTCTAGAACACCAACAAAGGAGAGTTCAGCTCAAGGTAATAAAACCTAGTGAGGCACATCACAATCGGTTCTTACATAACAACCGATTGTGATATGAAAATGCACATCGCAATCGGTTCCTAGAAAAGAACTGATTGTGATGTGCACATGCACATCACAATCAGTTCCTATAAAAGAACTGATTGTGATATGCATGGCTCATCCAATCAGTTCCAACCTCGAAACCAATTACAATGTCTATGTGCAAATCACAATCGGTTTCTACATAAGAACCGATTGTGATGTAGAATTGGGCATATCACAATCGGTTCTAATATTTGAACCGATTGTGATGATTTCCCTCTCATATTTGAAACCCTTGCCGAATTTTTTATCACAATTGGTTTTTTCTGAAAAGTTGGGAACCAACATAGATGAAGCGATTGTGTTGTACCATTCTGTAGTAGTGAAACATTAAGAAGAAAATTGCATGAGGAAAGATATGGGATGTAGGTGTTTCTACTCAAGGAGTTTGAGTAAAAAAATATCAAGTGCGGACACAACAACAAGTGGTGGGAAGCTAGCTGTCTATCTCAACAGCGATACTGTCAACTACCAAGAGCAGCAATAGGAGGACTTCAACATTTTTGCAGTGGTGGCATGAGCACAACATATCTGGTGCTTTCCATATTAGCACGAGATGTGTTAACAGTTCTTGTCTCCATAGTTTCTTTGGAGTTTGCTTTCAGTCCATCTATAAAAATAATCGAGAAGAGAAGAACAAATCTAACAAGTGATATGGTGAAAATACTTCTTATTGTGAAAGATTGGGAACAAGCTGATCAACGATCTCAACACACTACAGAAAATGTTGAGCTGGCGGCGATGTTTGAAAATCTTTATCTAGATAATCAGTAAGAATAATTGTAATTTTCACTTTTTTCTATATCACTAAGCTATAGGCTGTACTCTTTTTTGTTGGCCAAGATTTTCTCATATTGAGTTTTTACTCGACGAAGTTTTTAATGAGGCAGCCAAACATTAATAAAGCTCATTAGTTAATTCCAATTATTTATCTCATTTTAGAATTTTATTTCATATTTTTAGCCTTTTCCCCCTAATATATATATATTTTAAAAATGTTTTTATACATTCCTTTGAATTTTTCTATTTATACTACACCTTTTCTAACTTTTACGAATTTTCAATTTTTCTATTTTTTTTCAGATTTTTTGGCGCCAAACAAGCTAGCCTCGGCCCAGCACAGTCCGTCGGCCCACGAAGGCCCATGCTAGCACATCACAGCACGGTTTCCCATCGGGCCATGCTTAGGCTGCGGACTCGACAAGCGGGTTAGCACAGTTCGTACAGGCATGCCGTGCCATGCCGGCATGTAAAGCGGACCTGCTATGCCGTTCGGCTGGTTGGACACCACTTGCTGCAAATGTCACCTATGTGTTGGGAAACCACGTGGCCCACGATGGCCCCTTAGCCGAAAATCCTAGATGTAGGCTATAAATAGGAGGCAGGGGGTCAACCCAATGTACAGGCAATCATAATAATAGAATCAATTCCCTCCTATACGCTGTGTCTCTCTTTCTCTCTGTTCTCCACTTTAGATCTGTTCGGGAACCCCAGATTACTCGGTAGTGAGGTCCCTTAACACGTTATCAGCACGAAGCTCTACCGGTGAATTGATTGAAAGGTGAGAAAAGGTGAGATATGGGGGATTGAATCTCATTGCTCATTTGTATTTATGCATGCATCTAATCTATGTGGCACGAAGCTACAATGTGTAGCGATTTCGCAGAACGTGGCATGAAACTACAAGTTCGCAGTGATTGTTTATGGATCGTAGTATGAAGCTACTATACAAGAAATTACAGTACATGAAGCTACATATTGGCACGAAGCCATTATTGCTATAGTGCAACACGCAGCCGGATCAGTCCGAAGCGCCAGCACTGGTCGCCACCGGCTCGGTCTTTAGCGCATGCAGCACGCCCCCTACGGCCACCGGCTCGGCCAGCAGCGCCGTCGCCGGTTGACACTACGGCCACGAAGCACCAGTCTCCCCGGCCGTTGGCCGCCCTCCCTGCGGCTTGAAGCCACCGCCGATGTTCTTGAAGCCATCAGTTGCCATCACCCGCCTCGGCCACCGGCCGGCTTCAGCCTCCCCGCGAACGCAGCTCCCGCCTCGGTTCCCGGCCGTCGCATCGGTTCACCGACGCCGTCGCCGGCTCGACGTCCCTGCCGAGCGCCGCGCGCGCAGTGCACTACCTGATTGGCTCTGGCCTTGAAGCCAGTCGCCTCCGTTCAACCTCGCAGGCCCCGTCGTGCCAAGCCCTGCGCGCAGAAAAGAATCCAGCGGTGCCCCAATTCCTTTACGCCCGTAGCGCTGCCACAGCCATGGCCTGGCCTCCTTGCCGCCCGCCCGAAGTGGCGCGGCCAGCGCTCCGCCACCGGCCCTCGCATGAAGCCGACCGGCCTGGCCTCCCGCGCGATGCTCGAAGTCGCCGCCCAGCCAAAGAAGCCGTTCCTCGAAGTCCGACTGATGCCATGCCTCCCCGGATTCAGCCAGCCTACCGCGCGCCCACGGCCTCGCAGATCGCCCCCACCGCGCTTGTCCACCGGCCACACCGCCGCGCGCCCGGCCGCCGGCCCCGTCAAAGCGCCCGGCCCCACCGCCGCGCCCGGCCCTGACTGGCTCTGCTCGCTCGCGCGCCCAGCCATCTCTGCGTCTCCCAATTGGGACCGAACGGATTCAAATCCGGCTAATACCGGTTGTGGCACGGGGGGGGGGGGGCAAGGGGAAATTACCCCTTTGCCCCCCATTTTTATCCTTTTGTATTTTATTCTTTTTTTTGAAAACTGAATTAGAAATTAGGAAAATTGAATAAAATAGTCAAAAAATTATGAAAAAATGCTAGAAAATTCCATCATTCTCTTGCAGCATTTATGAATAATTTATGAATATTTCTATGCATTTTGCAATTATTGCTTCACGTGTATTTGAGTTTTTTTTCTTCTCTCTAATATACAGATGAAGCACGCCACACGAAACAGCCACCGCCGTGCTAGGAAGGCCGCTGCGCATGAAGCCATGCCACACCGCGCTCATGAAGCTGATCGGCGGTGCGCATAAACCCGATCGCATGCACGCACGAAGCCGCGTGCACGAAACCGATCGCATGCACGAAGCTGATCGCATGCACGCACGAAACTACTCGTATGCACGAAGCTGCATGCATGAAGCTTTCTTTTGTAGCATTTATGAATAATTTATGAATTTTGCATTTATTGCTTCCTATTAGTTTACTGGAAATTCAAGAGAATTTAATTTATGCATTCTTTTGAAA
This sequence comes from Rhipidocladum racemiflorum, assembly GCA_036346355.1. Classification (NCBI taxonomy): domain Eukaryota; kingdom Viridiplantae; phylum Streptophyta; class Magnoliopsida; order Poales; family Poaceae; genus Rhipidocladum; species Rhipidocladum racemiflorum. Next base: position 54,075,305 of record CM070572.1, on the reverse strand, counting down.
CTTGCAACCACTTTCTATTGATTGCACGAAGTAATCTAATGAATGAATCTTGTGAATATGCAAATGAATGGCATTGTTAAACATGGGTTTGAAGAACTAGCCCCGAATGGTCAGAACTATCTCACATGGGCCCCAGATATGAAGATCGTGTTTAAGAGCAAGAAGCTCCAAGCTACCACCAGCTTAGAGTCCTCGAAGGACGTGTAACCTACTTCCGAGCGAAACTATCAAACTTTGCACTTCCTCAAGCACCACCTCTCAGCCACTCTGAAGAATGAATATATGGCTGAGGTGAGTGCACTTGAGTTATGGACTGCACTTGAGAAGCGGTTCGAGAAGCTCAAGTACACCATCTTGCTCCAAGCACAGCAAAATTGGGTTCGCCTGAGGTTTGCGAACTACCGAATAGTGTTGTTAATTAAATTTGAATAATGAATTGTAAATTCTAGAAGAGCATATATTTTCCTTTTCTCATGATTGAAATTGTAATTTATTCTTTATTCCAGTATTCTATATTTGCAAGCAATGTTTGAATTATTTTTGCCACTGTCTGATTAGAATTATATTTCTTTTATCTAGAAATTGTGTAGCGCCCAAATGGAAGAGATATGTATTGATGATAGTGGCATAACAAATACCATCTTAAGAGAGCCTAAGTACTTCCAGTCGATTATGAAGAATGCTGGAAGGATTACTACGATCGCAGGAAGCGATTCATATATAATAGGCTCCGAAAAAGCCACAATTATATTGCCAATGTGTACTACTTTGGTAATCAAAGAAGCCCTATTGTACTCTGAATTAACACGCACTCTCTTAAGTTTTAAAGACATCTGCGCCAATGAGTTTCACGTAGAAACCAATGAAGAAATGGCAAAGAACACTTGTGCATTGTGAAGCACGTGATATGTTGCAAAATGGTATTAGAAAAATGTCCCTCATATGAATTTGGGTTGTACTACACGAGAATCAATGCACCCGCAGTATATACTTCTTTGAAGACTATTTTTAGAAGCTCTGAATTATTTTCTTTGTTGCATTGTAGATTAGGCCATCCTGGTCTTAGAATGATGAGAAATATAGTAAACAACTGGGAAATTAATAAGTAGATGGTCATGGCATTAATGTTAAAAATTTTCCAAATCATGAAGATTTTGTGTGTCCTGCATGTGCCACCGGGAAATTAATAACTAAACCCTCTGTTATGAAAGTGCAAAATGAAATCCCTGCATTCCTGGAACACATTCAAGGGGATATTTGCGGTCCGATTCAACCCTTGTCAGGGCCGTGTAACACCCCAGCATCTAGTATGCCTGAATGTTACCAAACATAGACTAAACAACATCTAAATACCACAAATAAAGATAAATTACAGCAAAGGTGCAAATGCTAAAAAAAAAATTTCGGCAGCATCTCCTTTGTTTTTCCATGATTGAAGCAACAACAATACTATGACAAGATATAGCAAGATATCAGACATCTAAAACAGCATTAACAATGGATATAGCAACATCTTAAATCAATAATACCAAGTCCAACCACTCCTCAAACTAAAACGAAGCAATTGAGGAAAACAAGCACATAATTTAACCATACACCAAGATTCACGGCACTATTCTTATTATCATGACTTCAAACGATTAAATTGTTTATAAGTGTGGAGCTACGTGTGGAAGTGTAGCTAATGCCCTCTCCCGCATGCCGGTTTCATGGTACTTAAAAACAACATGAAACACAAGCGTGAGTTCATCACTCAGCAAGCATATTGCAATGGATCATAAGAACAAATCAATGCCAACATCGATACATACCATACCTAACATCATGATCAAGTCATAATTTCATATACAACATTATAACTTGTCCCAATCTCATTGTACACATTTCATTATCATCATCATGTATGCAATGCAATGCAATGCACATGTCTCCTCGAAGCACATACCGGTATTGCCGAGTGCACACCCGTCGGCGTGCACCCTCTTTCCCCTTCCATCTCGTAGATGGAGGGTGCCTACTCCTCGCTTCCACTCACCACGTGGATGGAATCACGAGGTAGGTCTTACTCGATGGCGCTCCAGATTAGTCATAACTTTCTCACCAACCTTATCGGACTAGTTATGACGTTCTCACCGACCGGGCTAGTTTCCATGCCATGTATGCAACATATGCCATAAACATAAACAATTAATCATTGCATAGCATCATAACATACCATTTTCATCATATCATGGGCAAACACTAGTCATGGCAAGATAGCATATCATGAAAACAATTCGCATCTAGTCAAGACAAGCAACATACAACACATTACCCATTCCAATACACTTGCCTTAACCGCGGGCGACGGATTGGCGAGAGGATGAGGGCACTCCCGGGGTCACACCACCTGCACATAGATACCACACACTCAAAACGTGCCCACAAAACAGTACACCATCGCTCATCTACCCTGACTTCGCAAACTACTCCCAAATCCGAAAAACAGAGAATCTGTCCCCCGGGACAGCAGGCTTCAAACTAGCATAACTTGAGTTCTAGGACTCCAAATCAAGTAAACGAGTACATAATCGCGAAGCTTAGGAAATTTCCTAGCTTTTGCTAAGTATTGGGAAAAGCTGATTCAGCGTCTAAAATTGTCTAATCTACAAAACATTACGTTATGTCCCAATTACGTCATAGATTTGAACATGCTCGGTAAAATGATCATAACTTTCAAACGGCTGGGCGGAATTGGATGTTCTTGGTGTCCAATTAAATTTATTGAAGTTACCTACAACTTTCTCAGCAGGCATCTCACCAAAATCCGAATCTAAAATTGCAAAACCTCAAACCCTAGGTCATGCGCCCAATCTACCCGAAACAGAACCCTATGCAAACTCTAGTTTCCATCAATTCCTTCTAATTGCATTTCCACCTATTGATCTAGCAGCACCAAAACCCCCATTAACACAACACCTAATCCACCCCAAGAGATTACCCATCGCCATACCTTCGCCCGACGAACGACGAACCGACGAACGGCGAAACATCTCCTCCCGGTTCCCCCGATCTCCCTCCAATCCTCGGATCTTCTCGGTCGCAATCCTTCACAACTTGGAGATCAATGGAAGGGGATGAAACAGCGGCAATGGAGGGGCAGGGGCCAAGCTAGGGCCAGCTAGGGGTGGTGGTGGAGGTGCAAGAGGGAGGAGGAGGGGCGCAAGAGGGAGAAGGTGGGGGCGGCGGCTTGGGGAAGATGGAGGGGGTGGAGGCGCATGAGGGAGAGGAGGGGGCACATGGGGCAGCACCATGCTGCCCTAATCCCTCCTCCACTTGGGCCACAAGCCTCCCACCTTTGGCCCACTAAGTTTCCCCAAGCCCACGAGGCTCCCCCAAGCCCAAACTCTCCCCCGGACGGCCCAAAACACGATTTAACCTCATACCGTAAGGTTTTATTCTCTACTTTCACAATTTATAAAGTCACGACATTCCGTAGTGTCACATGCCATTTCGATACTTCATGGTGCTCATTGATGCTTCCTCGAAATGGTCGCATGTATGTTCGCTGTCAACAAGAAATCATGTATTCACAAAGCTGATCTCGCAGATCATCAGAATTAAGAATGCATTCGAATGGACAATACCAACGAATTTACTTCCAAGGTATTTGATGATTATTGCACAACAACTAGAATTGCAGTTGAGCACCCTGTACCGCACGTCCATACGCAAAATGGACTAGCTGAAGCACTAATAAAGAGGATTAAATTCATAGCTCGACCACTCTTGCAGAGTTGTAACTTGCCCAACACTTGTTGGGGACACGCAGTCCTGCATGCAGCAGCTCTCATCAATTTTAGACCATCAGCCTACAACATCCATTCACCTATGCAATTAGTGCAAGGGGTCATCCTGAAGATTTTCTACCTTAGAAAATTTAGTTATGTGGTATATGTGCCTATACCACCCCCACAACGGACTGCAATGGGCCCTCTTCGCAAGTCTGGGATATACGTTGGTTATGAGAGTGCATCCAAAAACAGGTATTTGGAACTCATGATGGAAGACTTGCATACAGCCCGATTCGCTGATTGCATCTTTGACGAGGATCGTTTCCCATCATTATGGGGAGGAAATCAACCATTGGATGAAAAATACCGGAAAATCATATGGAATTCCACTGGGATCCCCACACATGACCCCACACTAATGAAACAAATCAAGAAGTCTAGAAGATAATTGATTTGCAAAATTTAGCAAATGAATTGCCTGATCATTTTTGTGATCTGAAGAGTGTGGTGAAGTCGCATGTACCTGCAAGAAATGCACCAGAGAGGGTTGAAATACCAAAGAAAGCAGAAGGTATCCCTCATTCTGCTCAGAGGCCTCAAAGAAAAAGAACGAAAAATCTGGCTTCTTAAACCCAAAGTACCCGGAGACATTTGGGGAAAACTAGGCAAGAGGACTTACCACAGCCAATCACGAAAATGCCCCAACACAAGAAGGGGAGCCAGTTGAGACCTGGAACTAGGGATAAACCTATGGAAAAGGCAATTCCAGATCTGAATTTTGCATTGGAAGAAGTCGCCAAAAATAATGTGTACGCACACATGGGCGATGAAAAACTAAAGAAACTTGCTCCTGTGATGGGAAATAGAAGAGAAGAGCAAGTAAAAGTGCATGAAGCACCCCATGACGAAATGGCCATAAATTTTGTAGCAACAGGAGAATCTATTAATAGAGCAACAGCCAATGTCGATGCATACTTTGCAAAGAAGATTGCCATGATCATTAATCACGATCCCGAGCCTGCATCTCTCGCAAAGTGCAAGAAAAGGCTAGATTGGGAAGAATGGAAGAAGGCAATCACCGCAGAGTTAGTCTCTCTAAACAAAAGAGAAGTGTTTGGGCCTATGTGCCACACACCTCCCCATATAAACCCTGTAGGACATAAATGGGTCTTTGTTTGGAAGAGAAACGAAAACAATGAAGTTGTAAGGTACAAGGTAAGACTTGTTGCACAAGGTTTCACTCAACGTCTTGGGGTTGATTACGAAGAAACCTATTCTCCGATCATGGGAGGGATGACCTTTAGATACTATCGGGACCCGAATCTGCAAATCCAGACCCTCTTGTTTTCAGCACTAGTCCAAGATCACGCTAGTGCACACAGTCTCAACATTGGTAAATACCACAATCATACTCAGGGAAATAGTAAAGTACTTTATTGAAAGGACAATATAACTGGTTGCTCGATCTTATGGTCAAGTTACAAAAGTACGCCTCGCAGGGCTAAAGTCTTACTCAATTAAATCTGCAGCGGAAAATAAAGAAACGCGTGGCGCTAACCAATATGCCACAGGCAACTGAGTGGGCTTGTCCTTAGTTCGTCGGCTCCTCCTAGAACTCCTCCTCCAGTACTTGCGTTGATTCTTCTTCAACTGATGTTTGATGTTCGCAAGGGTGAGTACTTAAAAGCACTCAGCAAGTCATGCACAGAAATGCAGTCTAATAGCTACATGCAATGGCTTATTCCAACAACAGGCTAAGAGGTTTTTTTGCAATAAGCAACATTCATAAATAACAGTAATAGATTGGAAATCAGTAAAACAATAATAGCTTTCATAAATAGTTTCACAAGTAAAGCATTTATTCACCTAAAGCAGGTTCGTCATTTCCATACCAATTGACCCAAAAGTTATTTTCACGAAAATCTAACCCTTGACTGTAATCACCGAGCAATGTCCAATACCGTGGACTCGCATATTTGAATAGGTTGTACACTCTGCAGAGGTTATACACTTTACCCACAAGATACAACCAAAAACCACCAAGGCGAGTGATCGTAACAAAGCCTTTCCAAAGCTACTTCTAGACCCGGTACTGCCCGCTAAGGTTTCAACACTGAAGGGACTGGTTACCACTCTCAGGGGCCCCCCTCTTGTGCCATGTGAGCCTAACCACGAACCTGGGCCTCACATCACCACGACAGTACAAAAGACTAGACATCACAGTTTACTCGGCCAGGTCTGTCCCATTCCAGACTTGTGGTTGTATGGTGGACTCAGTTCAAATTCTTGCAAGGTTAAGTCCTTAGGGTGACCGAGGCAAGACTACCCAAAGATTTACAAGTAACCAAAACAATAAACCAAATGCGACCTCCCAAGTGCCACACCTGGCCCACCAGAACAACCTTGCCACTTGCCCCAGCCTAAATCATTTAAATCACCCAGTTGATTACCATGCACCATGTGCCATCAACATCATCAACAATACATGTAGCAATTTCCAAAATCATGTTCCATCTCTCATTAAGTCAAGATTAATTTCCGACATTCAAAATTATATCAATAACACGATTGCATGGCTAAGCTGGCTAATTACGGCCTAAATAACCCATGTTGGCAAAGTATTAGGGTCCAACTATTAATCCACATCCTAGGGTGACAAATGATTCATGGCATACAATTACTGTAGACAAGGTGGCATAATCAGATAGGTCACAGAACTATTCCCGAAATTATTTAAAAGTATTTTAATTAAACTAGCATGCAATAATTTAAACCAACATAGTTTCAAAAGTGGGATAAATATATTCAAAACATAACTTTCCTTCAAAAAGTACTAGTTCTGGGTCTTGCACTTGCTCCTGGGTCAAAACCACTCATTCAAAGCCTTCGGGCAGTTCAACGTCTACGCGTATCGGATAAATAAACAACAAATAAATAAAACAGAGGAAAAACTCATGTACAAAAATTTATTAAAATTCACCATTAAATATAGCTCAATTTTATAAAAATTTAGAAACTGGAATCACCTCAATCGGAGTTAAAACGCAAAAGTCATAGCCGTTTGAAGTTTGAAAAATCAATTAAAAGAATAAACCCAATTTATTTATTTATTTTTCTATTGAAAAATCCGAAATATGATGTCAGCGTGGATTTTGGATTTTGGCCGAATTATTTTTCTAAAGGAAAATCGAATTATTGTGTCATGTTTGCGTCATCCGGTCTATAGACCCGATCCACGCTCACGCTCGGGTCCACGGTGGACTCGGTCCACCGGACCACGTGTCGATGACAGGTGGGTCCCGCTCGGGTGACGTCATCGCTGACGTCAGCATGGCTCGGCCGAACAGCTCTGACACGCGGGCCCCACCGTGACGTCACGGATGACATCATCGCACGGTGCAGACGAGACGCTGACACGCGGGCCCGTTGCTGACGTCACGCGTGACATCAGCGGCGACCGGGTGACGACCGCCCTGACCGCGTCGCTTCGGCTCCCGTACATGTGGCATGATCTGGGCTATTGATTTGAAATCCGACGGTCAAGATTAGATCCAATCTCGCATGTTTTCGATTAACGCGATTGATCTAAACCGTTCAATTTAGATCGGACCACTGATATCCGATCGGGTTTTCGCATCACCGTGGGGTTGACGTGGCGTGACCCGGCAGCTGACGCATGGCACAATCTACACCGTACGTTTTCAATCGGACGACCACGATTACATCTAGCACTTACAACGCGAATCAAATCTAACCGTTCGATTTGGATCTAACGGTCACGATCCAATCTAGCACGGTGCATTAAAGGACTACGTGGCTTAATCTGGTGCGTTAGATCTAGATCAAAAGGCTCTTAATAGATCTACGTAGTAACACGAGATCTAACCCTAACCGTACAATCTAGATCTAACGGCTGAGATCTAATCTGGGATTTGTGCACGGGGTGGTGACGTGAACGAACTTGGAGCGTGCGATAAAGATCCAACGGCTGTGGAGCTAGTTGGCCGGAGCTGGGGACGATGACACGAGCAATGGCATTTGGGCGCGTCTACGCGCGAAGTGAGTCCTACCCCCAGGTGCGCCTCGTCGCGACGGTCCCGGATCTGGCCTTGGTCGCGGTGGAGGACGGCGGACGGCGGCCGAAACCTTCCAAAACCCGAAGTGAACCCTAACGAACTACGGCGAGCAATCGTGGGTGCAGCAAGGCTCTTTGGGTAGCGGCTAGGGTAAAAGCTGCGCGGGGCGAAGATGATCCTCGGGCACGCACCCATGCCTTAAATACCGACTCGGACGTCGAGATACGCGCGGATTCCGCGGCGAGGCTGGTACGGGGCGGCGGAGTCCGGCTCGGATACGGTGAGGCGACGTGGCGCAATCTCAGTTGTACGCATGGCTCGATCCAACGGTTCCCCCTCGCGCGCATACGCGGCTTGATCTCAGCCACCGGATCTCGACCCAACGGTTCAACGCATGTGTACACGTGGCTCAATACTGGCCGTTGGATCACGATCTAACGGTTCACGCGAATAGGATTTGGCTCGGTGCGGTCCGGCTCGATCGGACTCAATAGTGAAACCCATTAGGGTTTTTCCAGCGATTTAATATTTAAAATAATTCTGGAAATTCAAATAAATCGAGAAAAATAGCAAAATGCTCAGAAAAATTCTGGAAAATACTTTGAGACATTTTGGACTCAAATAAAATATTTCCAACAAAATTTTATTTGAAACTTTTAAATATTTGAATAATTCAATAAATGACTTTATTCAAATTAAATCCAAATAAATTCCAGAAAATTCCAAAAATTCAATTAACTCAATAAATTGAATAAAAGCAAAATTTGGGATGTTACATATATTTAATCTCAATGGCAATCAACTTGAAGTTGAAAATGAAGCTAATGGATATCGTCACAGCATATTTATATGAAAACTTGGATTCGGAGATATACGTGAAAGTACCAGAAGGTATCCCTATCCTGAACCATGACAGAGCAAACATAAACCTGTACAGTGTAAAGTTAGAGAAATCACTGTATGGGCTAAAGCAGTCAGGAAGAATGTGGTACAATCGTTTGAGCGACTTTCTCTGCAAGAAAGGCTATACAAACAGCGAAGATTGTCCATGTGTATTTATACAAAGATCTTCGAATGGATTTTGTATAATCTCCATCTATGTAGATAACTTGAACATCATAGGGACGAATAAAGAAATTGAAGAAGCAAGTTTGAGTTTGAAATGAAGGACTTGGGTAAAACCAAGTTTTGTTTAGGCTTGCAGCTTAAACATATACACGGAGGAATCTTTGTACACCAATCATCCTACACACAGAAAGTGTTAGAGAGATTTGGTTTTGAAAAGACATATCCTGCAAAGACCCCAATGGTCGGAAGGTCACTACAAGTAGACCTAGATCTATATAAGCCTAGAGAAGAGGGGGAGGAAGTCCTGGGAGTGGAATTCTCATACTTGAGTGCAGTTGGAGCGCTCACGTACCTTGTGAATAGCACTAGGCCGGACATCGTGTTCGCTGTGAATTTGCTAGCCCTGTACAGTGCAGAACCCACCAAAATGCATTGGAAAGGGGTCAAAGACATCTTCCGTTACCTCCAATGGAGCAAAGATATCGGCTTGTTCTATAGAAGAAATAATGAATTAAATTTGGTTGGCTATGCCGATGCTGGGTATCTATCAAACCCGCATACTGGTAAGTCACAAACTAGGTATATTTTCCTTTGTGGTGGAACAACATTTTCTTGGAAGTTATCTAAGCAGACTCTTGTCATGACGTCGATAAACCACTCGGAAATCATTGCCTTGTATGAAGTCTCCCGTGAATGTGCATGGCTTCGAAGAATAGTTCACCACATCCAGAAGTCATGTGGCTTGAACATGGAGCAAACTCCTACTATCATCTATGAAGATAATGCAGCCTGCGTTACTTAAGTATAATGGGATATGTGAAAAGCAACCTCACAAAGCATACCAACTCTAAGTTCTTTTATGCTTATGAAATGCATAAGATGAATGATATCAAGATACTGCATACTAAGTCGTGTGAAAATCTCGCAGATTTATTCACTAAGTCACTCCCAGCATCTTCTTTTGAAAGATGCGTAGAGGAATTCGGATGATGAGGCTTAGAAAAGTGCAGATTTCAAGGGGAGAATTTTCAAATACTCCTACACAAATCTCGAACATGAAGTTTAAGTACCCAATGTGAATCTCGAAGATTAACATTGAAGTTTGGGTGAATTATACTCTTTTTCTTTAGTATGTTTTTCACAGAAGTTTTCTTACATAAAGTTTTAATGAGGCAATTCGTGCAACACAACAAAACGTATGCTATGTACTCTTTCTTCAAGTATTTTTCCCACTGAATTTTTCTGGAGTTTTGATGAGGCATATGCATCTCGCGGCAAAGGGCTCAAGGGGGAGTGTTCGGAAACCACGTGGCCCACGAAGGCTCACGATGGCCCCTTAATCGAAAACCCTAAATGTATGCTATAAATAGGAGGAAGGGGTCACCCAATGTACAGGGCAATCAAAATAATAGAATCAATTCCCTCCTATACGCTGTGTCTCTCTTTCTCTCTGTTCTCCACTTCTGGACTCCTCGGTAGCGAGGTCCTTTAACACTATGTTCCTACTACTGTAGACGGATATATAAGGCCACCCTCGACCTTCCCAACCACCACGTGCACTGCCACACATAACGATCACATGTGCTTTCAGGGTTTAATATAAGCTCCACTGGTCCCAGGGTAAGCCCTCTGTCTGTAATCACCCCGCGTAAAATTCTGCAAATGATGCTGCCCCATAACAAAGCTAGAGACAGCGAGGGCACACCGTCTGGATAAGTTCGTGATGGATGCTCACGCACGCACACCGCTAAGAACCACTCTCACCTAGTAGCTTGTTCCTCTGTGGAGTGCATGGACGACGACGGCGTTTGTACTGAGCTTAATTTGTGAGCGATTATATAGCTAGCCACGGCGACGGCGATCGCGACGGCGCCGTCACCGGTGAATAATCCGCCTCCAATCCACCCACGGCGTTCACGCCATCATGTCATCAGTCTATTCTGTTGATGTCGATTACTGATCATGTCGATATTTTACACTTAAAAGTCTCTAAAATGTTAACTCGTATTTAAGAATCCATTTAATATAACGATTACGGCTACATTCATGATTCAAAAAAAACTTTATCCTCTCTAGTTGTAAACTGGTTGGAAGCTAATGTCCACCAGTTAACACCAAAGGACAATCAGTTCTAGGTAGTGACGACTAGTCATATGGTTTCATAAGCCACGACGAAGTAACTGGTCGGAAGATATGGCAATTATTCATATAACAGCAGTTATCGGTATATCTAACAACTTACAATGGTTGGCCAAAGAGCAAGACGGTTCAAGACTTTTATGAATAATCATGTAGTGAACACAAGTGGCATCCGTAGTAGAATTACCTGTCACCCCTTAGGTGGCTATAAATAGGGTGGCATGTGTGCCCCGATGGACCAGAGATTCGACTACAATCTCATTCTTGTAATACTCTTTCCACAACAATAAAATCCCCACTTGATCGTGCTATCATATTGTTATTTTGTCATAATTTCAATAGGGGATTCTAAGTCTCAATCATCGATAGTTGGCGCTTGGAGGGGAGTACCAATTTGAAGTTTGCCATGGTGATGTTCCCGCACCCCTGCCGATGAATGAGGAGAATACCTTTGATCTTACCGACTACATTGAACACATGGGCGAGGATTACATCCCAAAGGAGGAGTGCAAGTGTGATTTCTATCTCGAGTACATTTGCAAGGGAGAACCTATGTCGTGCAACAAACCCATTGGGACTGAGATTGCGAAGATGATGCTATCGTCCCAAGTAACTCCGAGGGCACTACTTTTCCACTCATGTCTCAATTGGAGAGATAGGTAACCATGATGATGATCTTGTGGCACCCGATGATGATCTCATTGACAAAGTCAATACTTTGGTTTTGGCAAAATCATATGCAGAACATCTACTAAAAAATATCGACTACTACACCTCCTCCGACGAGGATGGGACAATCTCACCCTCCATCTGCTCCGACTTTCATGCGTGTGTGGTCATCAACAATGATGAAACTGACGAACAGCGGGTAGCGTGTGAACAAAGCGAGGCCAAGAAGCAGGCCGACTATTTAGCGTAGGAATAACGCCATAACTAGTTGCTTGCCTCCAAACAGAGGGCAATGGAGGAGGCCCATCGACAATACCACACCAGTGCACCAGGGATGTCCCAGATCCTCAACACTAACGTGGTGGAGATTGCCCCCAACAACATTCACCAACCGTGCCCCAAATCATCCTTAGGACAACTATGAGTGATATTAACACCATACAATCTCCTTCGTAGGTTGAGACTCTAGTGGATCATGTTTGCATACTATCAAATGCTACCCTTAACCAACAGACAGGGGAAAACAATGAGCATGATTTTTTGGTCATTCGTTATTGGTTGTCGACCTACAAGCGGCTGTTATAGAAGTGTAGAGTATTTCATTATCTTCAAGGTCCCAGGTCGATTCCAGGGTAGACAACTCCACCTATGGAATCACCATCACAACAATGACCACCATCAAGGAAACAATCTGCACCGACAAAACATTTTTGATAGGGGCGGGATCAGGTGAGAGGTCTAATTGTGATCGGAGATGACCACGTTCTCCTAATAATCCTATTGAAGGTCATAACATCTGATCATGTTTGGGGCTATATATAGGGTTCAAGGCTTTCTCCCTTGGGCTAAGTGAAGTTACCTGACTTGACAAATTCAAGCTAGGGCATTTGGAGAGTTTTGATGGTCTCAAAATCCTTCAGAATTCCTTGAGATATACACTACCTTCATCCAACTGTACTAAAAGGATCTACTCGGACATAGTTATTTGACGAATCAGAAAAGTTCTATTTAGAGTTAGGAAAATTTATTTTATGCTATTTTAAACAATTTTAAAAGTTGCTATACTAAGTCAGGAAAAGATTATGATTTACATCATCTTCACCAAACTTCCGGAGAAAATCTATGTCAATTTGTTAAGAGATTTGTAGAAGTGTGCAATACAATTACTAACATTACTAATGATTATGTTATTCAAGCATTTAAGCTTGCGGTGAGCTAATAGGTTCACGGAAGACTTAAACATCCATTCACTAAGAATCTTGTCAGTATTATTTGACATGACTGATCGCTACTCTGACACTCGTGAGGCACTGGAGTCAACCAAATGGGTTACAAAGGCCATACAACAACACAACTAGGTCTAGAAGGCTCTAATAAGGAGTTAAACAAATCAACAAGGTTTGAATATTGCAGAGGTAAAGCTAAGAGGAAGAATAAGATGAAGCCTACGACAAGGGTAGTCGCTGCCCTAGAACGGCGTCCAATCTATAACAAGGATAAGGGTCCATGGAGAAAACAAGTTGGTCACTCTAACGACCAATCTGGATATAAGGGCTCTAGCATGGCCAACAAAAATGGGTGTTGGTGACCAATACACAATGTGCCTTAGCATGATTTGCATAACTATCATACTTGGTAGAAATGCATGGATGCCTTCTACTCGGGTAACGTCCCATTGCCTACACTACACGAAAGTGGTGGTCCTAACAATACCAGAGACACTAACAGAGATGAAGAGATGGCATACCAGAAGCCCGACAACCATTTCAACATCATCTTCAGAGGCTCGCCTATCTATTCCTCAAAAAGGTAGTTTAAATCAACATTGAGGGAGGTCAACAATATCGACAGCCAACTATGGAAGCCAAGCTACCCAAAGTGGTCACATGTGGTCCCAACATTTAACAAGAATGACTGTCCAAATGGTATATCCACCCCTGCAAAGCTTTTGTTGGTCATTTCTCCTACAATAAATAATTGCAAAGTAGGAAGAGTATTGGTCGATGGTGGTAGTTCTTTGGATTTTCTTTTTATTAATACCTTAGATGAGATGCACATACCTCATTCTAAGATACGACCAATTACAAATCCTTTCTTTGGCATAGCACCAGGTCCTTCAATAACACCTATCGATCAGATATTGTTACCAGTAGCATTTGGAGATTCTTGTAATTTTAGAGCAGAGTTAATTACTTTTAAAATTGTGGATTTTGAGTTAGCTTATAATGAAATAATATGTAGACCATCGCTAACTAAATTTATAATTACTCACCATTCCTACGAGAGCATAAAAATTCTTGGTCCAAAGGGTGTCATCTCCGCGCAAGATAATCATTCTACTGCACTCAATTGCGATTGTAAGTCTTTGGATATTATTGACAGTTACCATTAAGAAATATTAATGATGTAGAAAAGCCAAACAAAGCTGAAAAGCTGGCAAAGGCAGAATGGCTGAAAGGAACTTCTCAGCTCAATGAAGAAGTGAAGCAAGTGTTGCTAACCTTGATGACCAGTCCAAGACAGTTTGGATTGGGTTGAGAATGGAAGAAAAATAGGAAACCGAGCTCATTACCTACCTCAGGGGAGATGGAAATGTTTTTGTGTGGAAACCATCCGGTATGCCTGGAATCCCTAGGGAGGTAATCAAGCATAGGCAATCCATACGGCCTAAAAAGCGGCTAATAAAGAAAAATCTCTAGCATTCCACTCCTAATCGGCAAGAAGCCATTCAACAAGAGTTGATTTCACTAGTTTAAATACTACCTACCCTACTGATGACTTCCCTTTACATCGTATCGATAAACTGGTTGACTCAATTGCGAGATGTGAATTGATGATTTTTATCGATGCTTACATAGGATATCATCTAATAAGTATGGTAAGAGAAGATGAAGAGAAGACTGCCTTCATCACCCCATTCGGTGTTTATTGCTATGACAGGATGCCGTTTGGGCTGAAAAATGCCGGAGCTATGTACTGGCACCTTATACAGAAGACTTTCATAGACAAGATAGGACATAATCTAGAAGCTTGTGCAGATGATCTTGTTGTAAAAGAGCAGAAAAAACTCCGATCATTTGTTTGATCTCTTCTGGAAAGGAAGCCGATCGACTGAGTGCAAAGACGTCTTGGAGCGTAAACTGCGTAATTGTATAAATCAGGAAATGCAAGACTCATGGAAGGAATCTGATGATGAAAGCCAACAGGAGGAGGTGAACAGCGAACACGTCACTACCGAGATGGTTGATGCTCTGAATCAAAAAGTAAAACCTCAAGCTATTTCGATTGCTAACGTTGAAGCCAAGCGTTATCCTTCTCAATTTGACGATGAATCGAAGATTGCACCTAAAGACGAGCCTCAAACTTGTCTTTGTCAGAAATCAAGCAAATGGATTGGATTCCCATGGAACTTGGACTGAGACTTTTATCTGGACGTGCTTTTGTCTAACAAGCCTATTCTTCTGACTTTCTGAGGATGCCATTGAGTCATATTGGCCTAGAAGGAGCGACCAGAAGATGATGTGATAAAGAGGAACGACAAACAGAAATTCAGATGGATTGTGCAAGTCAAGCAAAAATTCAGAACCGACAACTACAGCTCAAGTGTCTATTGTCAATAAAATTCATGATCCAGACGAAGGCCCTCTTTGGTTTGGCAAATTTGCACGAGTTTGCTTTATTGGAGCTTTAGAGATTGAAGAACAATGAGCCTCTACGACACCATATATTCCAAGCTTCACCAGAGGCAAAAAGGTGAAGAACTCCACCTGCAACATGGGAGACGATGACATGATCACAAGAAAGCCTTCTTTTCCTGAAGATGAGGACAAGATAATTCCTTTGTAGGAATTTAGACCATTTCATGCAGGATGGCCATATGATGAATCGTATGTGTCGAAAGACATGGATGACGAAGCTCACAAGATAGTCGAATTGATGACCAAATGGACCATCTCGAGACAAAGGCGATGCTTGATGAATTCTTCAGCAGTAGAAAAGTGTGCAAAGTGATACGTCCCCTCATCGATGAGCAAACCATTGGATACATGTACATTCTTTGCGTCGTTCGAGGTACAATTATTGAAAAATCATCGTGTGATTCAGGATCTGACATAAGTATTCTCCCTCATCATACATTTGAGAGCGTTTTTTCATAACATGATTTAGTTCCTAGTTCTAGGCCTTTTACTTTAGCTGATGGATCAACTAGAAAGCCTCTGTCTTTTTGAAAATATGTCTCACCATCGGGAGACATTATGCATGATGATTTCTTGGTCCAGATATGTTAAGGGTGCATTTGGTTCGCTGTATCAAGTTGAACCGAACCGTTCCGTACATGATTTAATCTCGTTCATGCGTTTGGTTGACTGAACGGAACCATCTGGTACGGGATGAGATGGTACAGATTTCTAGAATATTCCTTGAAGATGCTGTATCGTTTGATACGGCGAATTCGGTTGAACCGATCGGTACCATCCCATTCAGGATCATCCCATCCTATTCAGCTTGGTACATCCAACCAAACGCACCCTAAGTGAAGCCAATATGATCAGATAATTGTAGAAGACTCTTCTTAGTGGAAACTAAGGCAAATATTCACATAGAAGAAGGGGAAGTCACATGAAACTGGGGAATGATAAGAGTTGAATTTGGAATTTGTTGACCATCCCATACCCCAGTAAGATTAAAAAAGACCTTGTACGTGTAGAATTTACTTGTTCCACTAAAATTTTCTGGAACCTACAATACACTTGTTTGGAGGACACTGCTTTCGATGGGACAACTGTGGATGATCTTCGACCTCCTCGACCCCTGCTGGTCCTCCTGGCAAACCTTCCACTGGAGAAGCTGAATAATTTTCTCCAAAATTCAGGTACCCTCAAACCTCTCCCTTATTTATTGTTGCGAACATTTTGTTGAAACGAGGGATAGGTACTATGCTTAGTTGGGATGTTGACATTGAGTATTATTTTCTCATCTTTGATAAAAATCCTATGGTAGTGGTCATTGGTGCTTTTGTCTACCACAAATCATGCAAATTCTGCTTGTTGAGCATTTGATCGAGCTCATGAAAATAAAAGAGCTCTTGGACAACCCTTTTTTTTTTTTAAGCAAGGGAGGAGCTCTGCCGATCTATTTCAGAAAGGAGAAAACCGAAACATAAAACGTAGTTTGACCCGAGGGAAACAAGCCAAGCGAAGCAACACTTGACAACAACCTCTAGACCCCGAGGGTTAGAGGCAAAAACAAAAGCACCAAAGACCTACAAGACCTAGGACCGAGATCTCGTTGCTAGGTTATAAAATTTTTTGTCATCCGTCGTCCTTTGCACAACAATTTGAGCGGAGCTTGTTTTGTCTTCGAAAATCCTTGCATTACGTTCCTTCAAGAGATTCCAGAATCCGTAGATGATTATTCTGTCGAGGTCTCTTCGCTCCTGCTTTGCAGCGCCCTCCCTTGCCCGAATCCACCAGTCAGAGACTGAGCTTTGGGTTCCCGTCCCGTGTGTCGTCAATGGCGCTACGCCGACAACGATTGAAAG
Source organism: Rhipidocladum racemiflorum (assembly GCA_036346355.1). Taxonomy (NCBI): domain Eukaryota; kingdom Viridiplantae; phylum Streptophyta; class Magnoliopsida; order Poales; family Poaceae; genus Rhipidocladum; species Rhipidocladum racemiflorum. The sequence goes on along the minus strand of CM070572.1, from coordinate 54,058,038 downwards.
ACCATCCAGAAGGATTGCGCGAAAGAGCAATTCAACATGAGATGAACAACCGATTCGCCAGCTAATTGGCAAAGATGGCACAGTGGATCATGCGGCCAGCCTTTTCTGGCCAGGTTGTCTGCGGTAAAGATTTTGTTCTGCACCATGAACCATGCAAAAAACTTGCATTTGTTCTCCGCTTTTGCCTTCCAAATCGATCCTGGTGAGTGACCTGGTAGCGAGCTGACAAATTGTGCCCTGTAAGCCGAATTTGCGGAGTAAACATCATTAGCCGTCTAGCGCCATAAGATGGCATCCGGCGTATGTGGCAGAAGTTGTATTCCTTGTATCCTAATCCAAAGCGCCAGGAATTCTGAAAGTTGTTGTTGGGAATTGATTTTCTTTAGAGGCCTCATCCAATTGTTGTTCATTAATTCCTGTTTAACAGACTTGTTTATCTTGGTCACCAACCTGTAGCACCGAGGTGCTATATCCTTTGGTGCGACTCCCTGCAGCCATTTGCTATTCCAGAATCTGGCCGTCTCCCCATTCCCTAAAACAATAATCGTACTTGCATCAAAGAGTGCATAGTCTGCCTCATTGAAAGATGGTGCAGTACCTTCCCACATTGTTCGTTGTTCCTTCCACTAACGCCAAAACCAACGTTGACTGAGGGCTCTTCCAAATGTGGTAATATGTGGTATGCCAAGACCTCCTAGTATCTTCGGGCGACACACACTTGTCCAGTTGACGAGGCAGTGTCCTGAACTACAGTTTTCATCCCTTTCCAGAGGAAATTCATTGGCATTATGTCAATTCTTTTAGTCGCCCATTTAGGGATCATAAAAGCTATGAGGAAGTGGACCGGGATTGCCGAGAGCACAGCTCCCACCAGCACCAACCTGCCCGCTCTTGAGAGTAAAGTTCCTTTCCAACCTGCCAGCCTTTGGGCAATCTTATCAATTAGAGGTTGAAGGTCCACCTTTCGAAGTGCAGTTGGCCTCAGAGGTAAACCAAGATATTTTGTTGGGAAGTTTTGAACCTTTGCCGGGAAATTTTGCAGCACGTTTTGCAAGTGTATTGCATTGGACGCTAATGGAAAGATTTTCGACTTGTTTACATTAGTGATGTGACCGGAGGCCTCCCCGAATACCTGTAGGGTCACGTTAAGGATGTCGATCTCCTGTTCAACCGGGTTTTGGAAATGGACAACCCATTTTGCTTAGACTTAATCTTAGGACTGTGGCACATCTTCATTTTTGTTTCCAAGAAGACTTGTTAGGTAGTAAAAAAATTTTCCACTTAGAGAAAACAATGCCAGGTTCCAATAGCTACCTTAGAAGCAGTCCAATGTACACCTTCAACATATCTAAAACAACATTTAGGTTTTGTGTGCAACAAATTCTTCACCCTACAGGTACATTTTTGGAGAGAAGCTCCCAACGGTTCATGGTGAATCTTCGGGACGCATGTATAAGTTATAGATTAGTGTTGTATATGTTGGCTCTATAGTGAAGTGATGGTATGTTGTTTTGATGGTAGATGTGGTAGTTGGAGAGCACCGATATAGAATTTGGGAGATAACGGTATTCATTCAAAAGTGGATTATGTTTTCAGGTCGATGTTTGGGGTATCACGTTTAGTTTTGTGACTCATGCGAGCCATGAAAAATATAGATTATTGTCTAAAGTTTTATTAGAGTACAAGAACGTAAAATTTAGTTAAGCAGTTTGAAAGTTATGGCTTGTAAAAGGTTGTTGTCTAGAAAACGGTCACTGCCAAGAGCAATTGTGGTAATCTACTGTTTAAGGCTAGGTAATGACCGAATTAAATTATGTATATATCTATATAAATCTATATAATCTTCTCTATATTCTAGAGATTCTATGCTTTACTATGTTTAGAGTTGTATAAAAATAGTTATAAAATTATCATGTCTGCTGTCGGGACCCCGAATTTGCAAATCCGGACCCTCTGTGTATTCAGCACTAGTCCAGGAACGCGCTAGTGCACACAGTCTTAACATCGGTATATATCACAATCATACCAAACGATACTATCAAAGTACTTTATTTAAATAATCAAAGGGTTACTCGACCTTATGGCCAAGTTACAAATATATGCCTCTTAGGCGAAACTTATTAAAAGAGAAATAACAAAGAATGAAAATCAAATAACCGTGGCGCCATCCAAGATACCACAGGCAATCGATCGCTCGCATCCCTAAGTAGACGGGTCTTCTTGGAAATCCTCCTCCGAAATCGCGTAATCTCCTCTTCAACTGGTATTGTGTTGAGGCAAGGGTGAGTACTTGGTACTCGACAAGTCATGCATGAATGCAAGCTAATATACTATATGCATGGCTTGGTACAAAGGAATAGCTCAAGGTATATTTGCGATGTGACTTTTGACAAGTAATAAAAGTAGATTCGAAAGCAGTAGAAATAAGTAAAGCATAAATAACTTCTCAAGAAATTTAATAAACATTTTCCCCATCCTAAACCACATTTCCATCAACTTCATTACTAAACCAACCCAACTTTTCAAATCCAAGTTATTTTCAGAAAGTCTAACCCTTGACTGTAATTCCCGAGCATTGTCCAGTACCGTGGACTCGGCTATTCAAATAGATTCTACACTCTGCAGAGGTTATGCACTTTACCCACAAGATACAGTCAAACACCACGAAGGCGAGTTCCCGTAACAAAGCCTTTCGGAAGCCTCAAACAACACAGGTGGTCCTCTCCGGTTCGTGCTCTACACCATCCCTTCCCTTAGCCAAGGCGAAGTATGGGACCAACACACCGTTAGATGGGTATCTGGCCCAACCCACGATACGCTCCCCCGTACAATCACACAAACGGTGTAATTGACACCCTGAGGCTCCACAAGTGAGTCCTTAGCGACTTAATCAACTAGGGCCGTCCCATTCCAGCCATGTGGTTGCAAGTATGACCCAGTTCAAAGGCTTGCAAGGTTAAGTCCTTAGAGTGACCAGGGCAAGACTACCCGAAAAACCAAATCAACATCCCCAATGCCACAACTGGCCCACCTGATTACTCTTGCCACATGCCCCAGTCGAAAATCTGTTTATCAAACCCCAGTTGATTACCATGCACCACGTGCCATCAACATCACATGATACTTTTCCAAAACAGGTTCAATATATCATTAAGTCAATATTAACATTTGATTGTCCAAAATCATGTTATGAGCACGAAAGTGTGTCTAAGCAAAGATACTACAACGATCTAAACCCATGTTGGCAATTTAATAATGTCCAACTAGTAATCCACAACTAGGGTGACAAGGGATCATGGCACATACTTAAGTAATCAAGGTGTCATATAGCAAATTGGTATTTATCTAACCCCCATGTTTAATCAAAGTATCTTTCTACTTGAACTAGCATGCAATAGTTTAAATCAAAATAGATTTCGAAATAGGATCAATATGGTCAAAGCACAACTTGCCTTCAAAAAGTACTTGCTCTTGGTCTTGAGTTGGATCCTGAGTCAACACTTCTCCCTCGAATCCTTCCGGCACTTCAACGTCTACTCGTAAAGCGTGCAAATAGCAAATACACAAATAAACACTAGGCAAAAACATCCCAAAACTCCAAATAAAATCCATAAACAGAGAGAACATAATTTTCTGGATTTTTAGAAACTGGAATCGTCAAATTTGGAGTTAAAACGCAGAAGTTATGATTTATTAAAGTTTAAATAATCAATTAAATAATATTACAGAGAAAAACTTTAGTCCAAAAATTAAATAAAATTCATATTTGAGTAGATCTGAATTTTATACAAATTTAGAAATTTGAATCACTCAAATCGGAGTTGAAACGCAAAAGTTATAAGCGTTTGAAGTTTGAATCTAAATTTGAATCAATATTTCGAATTAATAAATCATTTTCTTTTTTCGGAAATTAATTATTGCGTCAGCAAGGACACGTGGCAGCCTCTGATTGGGCGGCTGACGTCAGCTGGTCCATGGACTTGGTCCACGCTCGGCTCGGGTCCACCGTGGACTCGGTCCACGACTTCCACGTGAGACTGACATGTGGGCCCTCTCGGGTGACGTCATCGCTGACGTCAGCGGGGCTCAGCCCACGGTGCTGACAGGTGGGACCCACTGTGACGTCATGGGTGACGTCAGCGCTTGGCGGGGTCAGCCACTGACATGCGGGCCCTCTGACACGCGGGCCCCGCGTGTCAGCGTCACACGCACGCGCGCGTGGGCCAGCGACCGCGTCGGTCCAACTTCCCGACACGTGGCGCCAATCACGGCCGTTGATTTGAAATTCAACGGCGCGGATTAGATCCAGGGTTAACACGTTGAAACTACTCGTTGATCGTGGGCGCTCGATTTAGATCGGACGGTCCAGATCTAATCCTATAATCGCCTTTGCTACGGACGTGGCGATTGTGAACCGCTGGATCTTGATCCAACGGTCCGTATCTACTCGGGTTTATAACACGTGAACTCACCTCAACCGTCCGATCCGATCTCGACGGTCCCACGTAGCTCGCGGTCCGGCGATGGCGCCGGGCGAGGCCTGGGCACCGGAGACGGAACGATGACCAAGGGCGGCGCTACGGGGCTTCTCGGCGAGATGAATCCTTCTTTCGGTGCGTCTCGTCGCGAGATCCCAGATCTGAGCTCCTTCTCGGCGGAAGACGACGGACGACGACGGAAAACGGCGCAAACCTCGGCGGAGGGAAGAGACAACTCCGGCGAGCGATTGCGGCTCAACGGCGGCGGCTCAGGCGAGATGGCTCGGGGGAACGGGTGCGCAAGGATGAGGGCAACCTCGGGGGACGTCTCACGCTTTAAATAGCCTCGGCGTTCGTGCCCTAGACGGAAACCTAATCCTACACGGCGGCGGGCGCGGCGGCGGAGTCCGGCTCGGTCTCGGCGAAGACGACGACTCTCAGCCGTCCACGTGGCGCGATCAACGGCCACGATCGCACGGCGCGATCGGATCCGGGCCGGATACGGCTCGAACCGGTACGGGCGGATCTCAGCCGTTGGATCTTGATCCAACGGTTGGGATTGATTAGGTTTAGGAGTGGGTTTGGTCGAGTCGCGTGGCTCGGGTCGGACTCGAGTCCGACTCGGGTTCCGACTCGGTCGGATGAACAGTACTTGACCCGAGTTTGAATTTCCAGCGATTTAATATTTAAAATAATTCCCAGTAATTCATTTAATTCATTAAAAATAGCAAATGACTCAGAAAAATTCCAGAAAAATTCTGGAAAATACTTTGGATCATTTTGGACTCAAATAAAATATTTCCAACAAAATTTTATTTGCAAAATTAAATTCTTTAATTATTTCAAAATGGAATAAATTCAAATAAATTCCAATTAAATCCAAATAAATTCCAGAAAATTCCAAAAATTCACCAAAGTGCCAAATCACACATGAATTTAAGAAAAGCAAAATTTTGGGGTGTTACATCTGCTGTCCAGTAAAACAATAGATCGGCCTTCGGGCCTAGAAATGATGGGCCAGAGGGAAGAGATGGGCCGGAAGACAGCCCAAAACAAAAAAAAGCCCCAAAACAAAAACAAAGCCCAAACAATAATCAAATAAACTCATATCAAATTCATTTTGAAAAATTTGGGGCCATTTCATGCTCTGTTTCTTCCGTTCACATCGACGGTGCCGGACACGACATGATCACTCCATGTGCATTTGCAGTGTGATGATGTTGGAAATTTTTTTTTAAATAATACTTTTTTAAAACTAAATTGCGTTTTTAATATACGGAATAAAAAATTTGCAAAAATAATATGCCGTTGCCAAACGGTATGGCGAATACCCTATTTTCGCCGTACCGTGTGGCGAATACCCTATTTTCGCCACACGGTTCGGCGACAATACCCTAACCGGCGCAATTAAGCTGCTACACGGGTATCAAGGCTATTTTCGCCGAACCGTGTGGCGAAAACCCTATTTTCGCCATACCATTTGGCGAAATTAGGTTGTCGCCGAACCGTTTGGCGAAATCGGCTCGGTAAAAAAAGGGCCCCGAGATCGATCGATCGATCTCTGCTGCGCCCAAAAAAAGAACAGAGCGCCACGCCCACGCCAGAGAAAAGAGAGAGAGGGAGAGGAAGGAGAGGGAGAAGGAGAAGGAGAGGAAGGAGAGGGAGAAGGAGAGGGAGAGGAAGGAGAGGGAGAGGGAGAGGGAGAGGAAGGAGAGGGAGAGGGAGAGGGAGAGGAAGGAGAAGGAGAGGAAGGAGAGGGAGAGGAAGGAGGAGGAGGAGAGGAGAAGAAGAAGGAGAAGGAGAAGGAGAAGGAGAAGAAGAAAAAGAAGAAGAAGAAAGAGGAGGTAACATCGCAACTTTGTTTAATTTCATATTTTTCAATGAAGAGAGTGATTTAGAGTAATGTAATTTAGATTAGCGATCTAGAGTAGCGCAATTTAGAGTAGCGATCTAGAGTAGCGCAATTTAGATTAACGATCTAGAGTAGCGCAATTTAGATTAGCGATTCTAGTTGTTTAATGTAGAGTAGTGATATTAATTAGACCTGATTAATTCCGATTAATCGTTATGCCCAGTTTTTTGACCGTAAGGAAAAAAAATGGAATATTTAGGGCTTCGATCACTAGCTAATCGGCTAATCGGCCGATTTTTCTGAACATTGCATATTAGTAGCAAATAGGCATGTTATATGTGCGCTATATTATTATAATATTATAGTATCGATATCCCGATAGGTAATTATCGTTGTTCAATTTACGGTACAGATTTTACATTTTAGTAGGGATGCATAAATTTATTTTGTCTATGTCGTCGCAGTGATGTCGGAACCAGTGAAATTCAGGGTATATTATGGCGATGGTGAAGTAAAAATGGGCGTAATGGAGTGGATTTAAGCCGCTTATGCGGTCACCATGGCCGAGCACTTGTCCCCGACATCAAGTTAGCATTCGTGATATAAAACTTTGGTTGACCCAATTTTTTTCCCTGGATCCAAGTGTTTATTCTGTTAGCATCCAAATCGTATACACGCGTAGCAAGGGTGACTCGGCTGTGTGGGAGTTGAAGACAATAGATCGAACACGCTTGTGGCGAGAAATGGTTAAGATGGTGCAAGGGATCTTGCCTCGATTGTGTGATCTTTGGTGCAAGCTTGCCCTAGGGAAGAGGTGAGTACTCTTGGTGTGAGCGAGAGCGACACATCGGCTACTGGTGAACAAGTTCAGCCCGGTGTCGGTTGAGGCAAAGCAGAACGGGGATGATCACATGGATGCAGCAAAGCGCGGAAGGTCGGGCTGATGAAGGGGAGGATATCGATCAACTTGTGGATCAATTGGATTGGGTGGACCGCATGGCGACGAGAAGAGGAAGCCGAAATGTTGGACCCGGTCGATACCATCGCGAAGATGATGACCGGGAGGAAGATGATGAAATGCATGGTAGGACTCGCCAATGGAGGTACCCATCCCGATGAATGGAACAGCGTAACAAAGCGGGTATGGAAGCTTTGTGGGGCCATGACTCGCATTGTGAGTATGGTGCGGTGCCATTCGGTTGAATCAAATGTTCGAACAATTCTGAATTGAAGTTGGCGGTGAGCTTGTGGGCACTATCGCTGCAAAGAGAGTTTCGGGTTGTCCTGTCTAGCCAGATAAGTACACAGTGAAGTGCGTGTCGATGGTTGTGAATTTAAAGTACATGCATACAAGCCGAAGTGTGAGACATATTGGATTGCATCAAGAGTGGACGAGCACACATGCAGACTAGAAAATGTTCTTGTCAAACACCGTGAACTTGAATGCGGCTGTAATAGCTAGCGTGATGTTTAATGAAATCATTGAGAAGCGGGATATCGAGTGTTCGTATATTCGTAAAGCAATGTTACGAACATTTAAGTATCGGATAAGCTACTCCATGGCCTGGCGCGCGGCGTAAAGCATTAGAGAAGAGGTTTGGCACATACGAGGCATCGTGTGCAACCTACCTCGTGTGCTTGAAGTACTGAAGCAAACCAATCCTGGCACATACACCGCTTTCAAAGAAAGCGGCGTCTGCAAATGGGATCTGTACATTTAAATCGTGCTTTCTTTTCATTGTTGCCTTGCATTGCGTCATTCAGTGCATCGTCGTCCATTGCTTTGTGTTGATGGCACATTTTTTACTGCAAAATACAAGGGGCAGATTCTAACAGCCATTGCAATTGATGAGAACAACCACATACTTCCATTGGCCTTTGCTTTTGTTGAGGGTGAGAATCGGGATAGCCGGTGTGGTTTTTCGCATATCCAAGGTGGGGGTAGTTGGTGATCGGCCCAACATGTGCATCATTCATGATCGTCACAAAGGTATCCTCTCGGCAATCAAGACTCTACAGGAGGACCGAGATGAACCATTTTCGTGGCCTGACCTGCAGAACAGGTGGTGCATGAGACATTTGGGTGCCAATTTCTTCAGGCAGTTCAAAAGCAAGAAACTGATGAATCTGTTTAAGAGGTTATGCAAGCAGAATCAGGCACGTAAGTTCAACGCGCTATTTGCCGAGTTGGATAAGCACACCAGTGCGCATATCGAAGAGATGAAGAAGCAACCACCTACGCCGAACGAATGTCCACCCAAAAGGCTAACACCCCTTGGGGAGCTCGATCCTCCTAATATGAGGAGACGAACGTCAAGGAACATTAAGTGTTTCTCGCACTGGATAGAGGCTGAGCCTCTAGAGAAGTGGGCATTGCTCCATGACACCGGAGGCGCCAGGTTAGTATGGTACATTAAAATATCAAAACAGCGCTAAACAATTTGGCCTGTTGTTCTAAACTGTTTTGCGTTGAACAGGTTTGGCGTGATGACAACGAAAACATAGCCGAGGTTTACAATTGGGTCATCCGAGGCCTCCGTCCGCTTCCGCTTGTGGCCATCCTTGAAGGCATGTTGCACGGCATCGTTAGCTACTACCAAAAAAGGCATGCGGAAGCGGTACTTCATGCCTCCACATTGCAAACGCCGTATTGTTCGCGGATGATGACCTACATGGAGGAACGAACCATGAAAGCTCAGCAGCATATGGTGCGTAGCTACGGGGTCACTGAATACCGCTTCGAGGTGACTCTTCGGTGCAAAAGGGGATTGGGAACGGACACAGTGGTTATTACGCACGAGGTTAATCTAGGCCAAGGGGCATCTGGATGGTGTGAATGCAGCTGCAATAAGCCAAGACTTCTCCATATTCCTTGCTCACACGTGATGGCTGCTTGTGGGCAAATTGGGATGAACACGTCGCAGTACATGTCCCCTTTCTACTTGAAGGATCATGTTGTCCATATCTGGTCGGGTGAGTTTCGTGGTTTTCGTGCACACGGTGATTTCACTGCGATTAACAGAGATGAGGGCATCTGTTTGCCGGATCCAACCTTGCGGAGGTGTGCGGAAGGGCAGTCTGGTCGTCCATAGACTAAGCGCATTCGCAACGACATGGATGAATCTGAAGTGGGTGGCCCTCTTAGGAGGTGTTCTGAGTGCGGCGAGTATGGCCACAAGGCAAACCAGTGCACGTAGGGTGTAGGTTCTGAAAGTGGTGGTGGCTATGTATCGAAATATGTTATTATATGCACGTTGGATGTCTTTTATTGATATATGTTGTGTCTCTCACATGTTGTGTACTTTTATTTATGTTCACCCCTTATGTCTTTTATACATATATGTATTGTAATATTGACGTGATTGGTTGTCTTTTATTCATATATGTTGTGTCTTTTATTCCGATATGTTGTGTTTGTCACATGTTGTGTACCTTTATTTATGTTCAACCCTCATGTCTTTTATTATTATATGTTGTGTACTTTTATTCACATATGTCGTGCTTGCCGTAAGTTGTGTAGTATGATTTATGTTGAAACATTTCTATCTGCAGGGATGGAGCAGGTCGACTCACTCCTGGACCCTATCTTGGATGCGCGGCACCGTGCGCACGTCCACACGACAGAGGGGAATGACAAGTTGCCCTTACTGCGGATTCGTGTGCCTAACAAGGCATGGTGCGTTGACGCTCGCTTCCACACCAGGTTAGTTGCGATGATTTGTACATGTTCCATTGTTCGTACAATTAGTGTTCATTACATTCAATTCATTCAACTCTATGGTTCCTCGTTAGGCTTGCACGTGCCGGGCTGCTTCCGCTAGTCCGCATGGTGGAGGGTTCAGCTGCCGACCCCGTCGAGCACGACCCCCAGGCACAGGGTGACGACCCGCAGCGGTCGCGGCGTTTCCCGTACGACCACTCGCTGTTAGCGTGTTTGGTCGACCGCTGGAGGCCGGAGACGCACACTTTTCACCTGCCTGTCGGGGAGATGACGGTGACGCTGCAGGACGTCGCCATGCTCACTGGATTGCCGATCGCCGGGGCAGCGATCGGCCCCTCGGTGGCTCCTGCTGGGTGGGACGCGGACTTACTGCTGCGCTTCGCCGGGGTCGCGGAGGTCGACCCACATATACCGGTAGGCGTGAAGCACGTGCCATCGAGGAGGTGGTTGGCACAGTTCGAGGTTAGTGATTGTACATATTACTATGTTACTCCAGCTTTGCATAGCATTAACGTGATATCACACTATTTCAATTGTTGCAGGTGCAGCAGATGGCGGCCGAGCCCACGGACTACCAGGTTGCTAGGCACCTCGAGGCCTATCTTGTTTGGTTGTTCGGCTGGGTGATGTTCACGTCGAGTCACGGCGACACCGTGGACGCGCGTTGGATAGCCTATGCACGGGCTATTGCGGACTCAGAGCCTGACGATGTACCGGCGGTATCCTGGGGTTCGGCGGTTCTTGCTTCCACGTACCGCGCCCTTTGCGACGCGTGCGTGAAGAAAGGCAGGAACTCCAATCTGACCGGGATGCCGCTTCTTCTTCAGCTTTGGTCATTCGAGCGCTTCTTCGTGGGTCGACCCCTTGTCGACCCTCGGCACTACACCGCCGACATGTACGGCGGTGATGCACTGGACCGACCGACGATGGGCTCGCTCTGGACCAGGCGACGGGTACATGTTCTTACTCATTAATGGAATTGTAATTTCAATGCCATCTCGCTACGATTATTTCTACTCTATTGCAGCCACAAGGTGGCGGTGTCCAGGTATCGCGGCGCGTACCTCGCCTTCATGGAGGCCTTCGACCACCGAGGGACGGAATGTCGTCGGGACCCCTACAAATGACGAGCGTGTAGGAGAGAGAGCTGCGGGGGCCTGTCCATGCTCTGCGACAGGACCGGCCTTCTTGGAAGACGAGGAGGAAGCTCGTCTTCGATGTCTTCAGAGGACTATGCGCCGCACCGAGTCCTCGTGCGCTTTGGACTACGCCAGGTGGTCTCTGTTCCTTTGGGGAACGCGTGCGGCCAAAGTGCACTCGTGAGTTACTCGCCACTACAGAATGCTAAGTGCTTACGACATATTTGTAGTAATGAGGTCTTTTGTGCAGTACTCCACCCAAGGACCCAAGAAGGCCATGGTGACCTTGCTGCAGAGGATGGCGCCGTGGCTTGCGCCAGGAGGGGGCGCTGGAGGACGTTGTCGAGGAGGTCGCGCCTCACGACCCTCCTTCTGCCAGAGTACTTGTCCCGGCACGTGCCCGGACCCATACTGCCTCCCACGCGAGGAGCACCGCCCAGTGTTTGCTTCCGGCATCGCAGACTTGTACTCGAGCCACGCAGATCGGCACCGCACTGCATGGTAAGTCTCGTTGTATTTTTACTCATTAATGCAATTGTAATTTCAATGCTATGTCGTTATGTTTAATGTTTGTTTGTACGTGAAAGGTGGACGAGGCGAGGGCTTGCAGAAAGATGTCACGACTTTCGTCTAGGCTGCAGCAGGGGACCACTTTCACAAAGCAGCCTATCGAGGCCATGGGGCATGTCGAGCTGCACTCCGACGGATCGTGGAGCTTGGTGTCGCTTTGCGTGCCCCACTGATCAAGCTTTACCGGGCACCTCGTCTAGGCCGCCACCCGGTCTCGGCTCTGGACACCACCTTCTCGATCACCGCTACCAGGTCCAGTCCGGCTTCCACACCCAGTGCCTCCAGCTCGAGCACTACCGAGGATCCAGTTGGCAGACGCCACCACGCGGGCCTACCATGGTCCCCACACCCGGTAAGCCGATAAACATTCAGTTGATCCCGTTTCGAATCTAATCTTCTCACTATAATTAAATGTTAATGTCTGTACTGTAGGCCTCGTAGGACATGCCTCTACTTCGGACACCCAGTCAGGGCACGGCGTCCCTGACTACTGGCCCGATCAGTTCTTCGCAGGGGCTTCGTTCACGCAGCCTCCAGCCACGCAGCACACGCCGCCTCCTCCAGCCACGCAGATCACGCAGCCTCCTGCAGACCCGTTGCCTCCCCGCCTGCGTGTCCCGCCGGTTCGGTACAGCCCTTCGGACTACGGCCAGGCGGGACCATCGCGGGTGACCCGCCACGACCTCTCGACGATGCACCCCCTTCGGCGCGTCCGCGAAGGAGAGCTAGGGGTCAGGGCCAGGGTCAGGGTCCACCACCGGGGGGTGATCAGGCTTAGGATGTGCGTTATTTTTGGGTACTTTGTCCTATTATGCTTTACTATCTATTTTGTGTACTTCCTCATATACGTGGTCTATTATATATTTCTGTCATCTTTAGTCATATCAACCGCGTGTCATTATTGCTTTTTCAGCTTTTGTCATATCAACTTTTCCAGCCTTTGTCATTTCAGCTGCATAATGCTGCCAAAAGCCGGCTATGGCAGAGATTCCCTGTTTAAAGCTGTGGGCATAGCCACGCTCATGTCATCATGAGCTGCAGAAGCATCCGATGCTCGCGGATTTGAAATACTCAAGTCCGCGAGACTCTCCTTTGGTTGCCCCTTCGCCACTCTTTATAAACCCACCGAGGAGGGATATGTGCATCACACACGTAACTTCCATAAACTTTAGTCTGTTTTCCCACACACACAAGAGGCCACGATGTCGTTCTACCGTCGCCTTTTCAGCAAGCGAAGGCTAACCCCCCCAATACCCGGATGAGAGTAGCGTTGACGCCCCAGTTCTGCCGGAGTTGCCACACCCGAAATGTTACTGCAACCTGGTGGCGAAGGTTACGAAGTCTACGCACGGAGATACGGCCTCCCGCGCCACTCTTGTTGTGCGCGGCTCGGGTAAACCAAATGTTGTCCATACCCTAATTACGGTAACAGCACCATTTCATGCATCGTTATTTGTTTTTAGGACGAGGACCGTTGTTGCTTTTTCCAATGGATCGACGGGCCGAACGACGTGATTACTTAATTTCTCTACAATCGCCACGACGCCTACCCCACTTCGCCAGAGAACTTCACACGGTGGGAGAGGCCGCGGGATATGTCCCCTACCTAGATCGACCAGGAGTTAAGGGCCGGTGGGCAAGGGACGAACCAATCGGTCAGTTTCACGTGCCTCATGTTTCAGCTACAATGTACCCATTCTAAATCAATTCATCACATACAGACTTCAAAAGAAGTTTGCAAAATGGCTCAAGTCAAGGCAAGAAAATCCTCCTCGAGGGCCAACGCAAAGCCAGGAATCAGGCGACCACGGCCTCCAGGCGATGGTTGATACCGGCGACGAGGATCTAGCGGACGAAGATTCTACCGGTGCCCTTTGTCCGAGGATGCATGGTGTCAGTACTTCAACTGGGTGGACCCGGAGACGTACCACCCACATCTCAAACTTCCCGTATTTGATAACTGGGGAGAGCAACCCTCGCCGTGGTGCTACTACCTCCCAGAAAAGCCGGACCCCGAGTACGCAAACGGTATTCTCCAACCACCACAGCGGGCATACTGCATTGACTGCAGGGCACGTTTTCGGTTGTACAACAAGAAGCCCAACAAACACCTCCTGGACCATATCGTGGAGTGCGAGCCAAAACAGAGGAGGCGTCTCGGCAAGTCTCCGGAAGGGCAAGAGGGTTCGTCCTCTCGAATGGTACGGGATAAGGGGAAGCAGCCGGCCGAGGTCCGCGACGCAACAAATCCTTGACGCATTACAAAGGCCATCCGCAACCCCGGTGGTATTAACATAGGGGCACCGGAAATCGGGAAGGCATGCCCATATGGGAGGGCAGGACTCCACGTAATGCACACAAACAAGTTACTTCTTACACCCTGCAGACGTATGGCATAGGCTACACATTCGGCGACAGTACCGGGAGCATCAAGACGGCCATGGAGCTCTTTCATAAGAGAGATTGAGCGGTGTCCGAGAACAAATCGCACAAGATTGATAGGTGATGTAATATGTATAAAATGTATGGCATCATTCCCACTCTCATTTAACATAGGCGGAACGATCACTTGTTCCACCATTACAATCAGTGTTATTGGCACTTCTCCTAGCAATGCCGTCACTGTTTAATATCCGTTGTATCCGCCGTACTAAGGTTGAGTTTGCGTACTAAGATTGCTGGCTGCATCTACATGCTTTTGTTATTGTCCTTTCTCATATTATGTCTTACCATTTAATTCTATCAGCGTAAACAACGGCGGAGATGAAAAATTTTCCCATAATATGGTACTCCATATATCAAAGAGCAAATCTGCGGTATTCGTGCCGAAAAATACATTCGAACGAGACATTTGACAGGCTGCCGAAAAGGCTTAAAAGTTATTGTTGACAATAGTACTTAGGGTTATTGTGGCGGTATATTTTTGTAGTGAACAAAGGCGTAGATGAAAAATTTCTCATAATATGGTACTCCATATATCAAAGAGCAAATCTGCGGTATTCGTGCCGAAAAATACATTCGAACGAGCCATTTGACAGGCTGCCGAAAAGGCTTAAAAGTTATTGTTGACAATAGTACTTAGGGTTATTGTGGCGGTATATTTTTGTAGTGAACAAAGGCGTAGATGAAAAATTTTCCCATAATATGGTACTCCATATATCAAAGAGCAAATCTGCGGTATTCGTGCCGAAAAATACATTCGAACGAGCCATTTGACAGGCTGTCGAAAAGGCTTAAAAGTTATGGTTGACAATAGTACTTAGGGTTATTGTATGTATATTTTTGTAGTGAACAAAGGCGTAGATGAAAAATTTTCCCATAATATGGTACTCCATACATCAAAGAGCAAATTTATGTATTCGTGTTTAAAAATACATTCGAACGAGCCATTTGACAGTCTTTGAAAAGGCTTAAAAGTTATTGTTGACAATAGTACTTAGGGTTATTGTATGTATATTTTTGTAGTGAACAAAGGCGTAGATGAAAAATTTTCCCATAATATGGTACTCCATATATCAAAGAGCAAATCTCATGGTATTCGTGTAGAAAAATACATTCGAACGAGCCATTTGACAGTCAGAAAAGGCTTAAAAGTTATGGTTGACAATAGTACTTAGGGTTATTGTGGCGGTATATTTTTGTAGTGAACAATGGCGTAGATGAAAAATTTTCCCATAATATGGTACTCCATATATCAAAGAGCAAATCTCATGTATTCGTGTTTAAAAATACATTCGAACGAGCCATTTGACAGTCCGAAAAGGCTTAAAAGTTATGGTTGACAATCGTACTTAGGGTTATTGTATGTATATTTTTGTAGTGAACAAAGGCGTAGATGAAACATTTTCCCATAATATGGTACTTCATATATGAAAGAGCAAATCTCATGTATTCGTGTTTAAAAATACATTCGAACGAGCCATTTGACAGTCACTAAAAGGCTTAAAAGTTATGGTTGACAATAGTACTTAGGGTTATTGTGGCGGTATATTTTTTTAGTGAACAAAGGCGTAGATGAAAAATTTTCCCATAATATGGTACGATACCTACATATTTTTGCATAAATGGAACATCCAACACTATATGCATATGGTATAATTATTTTATTCCATATTTTGTATATTTTCGCCATACGGCTTGGCGACTACCTATTTTCGCCATACGGATTGGCGAACTATTTATTTTCGCCGTATAGCATGGCGACTACCCTATTTTCGCCACAACGTACGGCGAAAATACCCTAACCCATGGTTCTGAACAATTAATAGCGCAATTAGCCTATTTTCGCCGAACCGTGTGGCGAAAATAGGGTATTCGCCACACGGTACGGCGAAAATAGGGTGTTCGCCATACCGTTTGGCGACGGCATATTATTTTTGCAAATTTTTTATTCCGTATATTAAAAACGCAATTTGATTTAAAAAAAGTATTATTTAAAAAAAATTCGATGATGTTGCACTGTGAGGGCACAACAACACATCAACGACATTAGCATCCGATTGTTGATCTGAGCGGCTCAGGGGAGTAAATAGAGGTACCAAAAATGACGGGTGCCGACGCCGACAGCCCGCCGTGAGATGCAGCCAGTCCGGTGTGCCCACGGTGGCAGCCTGTTGCCACCGTCCGCGGCTAGTGTGGCACTACCAGCGACGGCGCAGGCGGTTTGGCTGATGTCGTCGCGCCATCACGGCCATTGTCAATGACGTGCATCAAGGCGGACATGATGGCCGCCGTCTCCGCGGCCTCAGACAACACCGTCATTGTGGGCCACAACGACGCCGGCCGCCGCATCAACTGGTTCCGTAGCTTCCCGGCCGACGCTATATTAGTAGGTTACTGTCCCACTCTCGGTCCCGTATGAAGAGGCACCGGAGAAATGGAGCGGGGATGTTATTTATTGGGGTCGTAGACTTGTCGGTGGCCACTCTTGTTTTGGCGGGACATAAGTACGGATGAAAATGGATTGGATATCCATTCAATCTGGAGTCGGACGGTATTGGATTCGAAAAGAAATTGAACTATTCAGTTGGATATGGAAACAGATTCAGATAATGTAATCCGGATACGGGATTAGATCCGAAGCACTTCATATCTGGATAATTTAGGGCGGTACTTGGATATTGGATAATTTTCTATCAGGATATCCGGATGACAGGCCTCACCCAAATCCCTTGGTCCATGCATCTCGCCTGGATCTTCCCTCGCCCCCACGTCTCGCCCAGATCTCGCCGCCAGCTTCTCGCCATCGTCCCTATGGTCAGTGTCCATGCCAGCCACACCCGTGCCACTCCAATTGTGCCCATGCTACGCTGGCCGCGTTCTAGACGCGCTCCGACGACGTCTCCTTCATTTTTTTCACTTTCCTTGTCAATGTGTGCATCCGATTTGAAATTCGTTTGCTTCACCATGTGTAGGAGGTGACGGGGATCTTGAAGGATGTGGTGGACACTACTACAAAACTGCTAATAGGAGACGCCCTATTAGTGGCGGTTTGTTTGGAACCGCCACTAATATGAGTATCAGTGGCGGTTCTTAAGTGCCAACCGGTGCCAGGATCATTAGTGACGGTTTTTGTTCCGAACCGCCACAGATAGCGGACTATCAGTGGCGGTTTGTGGTTATAACCGCCAGAAATACTGTGACAACTATCAGTGGCGGTTTTAACCCTAAACCGCCACTAATAGTCCACTATCTGTGGCGGTTCGTAAGAAAAACCGTCACTGATATGTAGGTATTATCAGTGGCGGTTGGAGGACAAAACCGTCACTGATAATTAGCTTATTTGTGGCGGTTCTAAAAAAACCCGCCACAAATACAGTTATCTGTGGCAGTTTTTGTTTAGAACCGCCACAAATAAAACCCCCTATATATACTAGTCGCTACAGCACTCTACAGGAGCTCATGGTCATCTTCCTCCCCGAGAAGAAAAGCAAAATTTCAGATCTGAGATTTTGTTTGCAAAGAAACTTGAGTTTTTACTTCGTAGGGTTGTTCCAAGGTGAGTAATTTGTTCTCCTCTCTTCATTTGTGGTGATGTAGTTGCAATTTAATGGCTAGATCTAGTTTATTTAAGATTTTCCTTTCTTCAATGGCAAAGCTTAGATTCAATTTTTTTATTTACCTAGCATTTTTTAGATTAATTTATATCTAGATGATGAATTTATTACCTTGCTCCATTAGATTATTTGTTGTCTACCTTTTTTAGATGACAAAATATGGCAAGCATATATTAAATTTATTTAATTAAGATTGTTGGATATTAATACACATTAAATTTAATGTATATGGTTTAGAGGTGATCATGAAGTTGCCTTGCATTTTGAGATGATGAATTATCTACCTCTTTGAGAGGATAAATTTAATTTTGGCTATGCATAGTACTTAAGATTTGTTTCTAATTACCATTAATTTTCTTACCGTTAGTGAGATGATGAATTTACTACCTTGCTCTATTAGATTAAGTTGTCTACCTTTTTTGGATGATAAATTATGATTGAGCATATATTAAATTTATTTAATTAAGGTTATTGGATAGTAACAAATAATGGATTCATGATTTATGTAATTAAGATTATTGCATATTATTAATTATTACATTAATTAATTGTAGATGGACCGGAGATGGATGTACAATGCGAACCGTTGCAGCCGAGAATACATCGACACAGATTCGCTTTTCTACGAGCAGCCGAGGAGAACAGATTGCAAAAGAAGACGGAGTACATACATTGTCCATGCATTGATTGCAAGAATGAAAAGATGTTTTCGAACAAAGACCAAATCCACTTGCACTTGATTCGGAGGGGCTTTGTACCTAGCTATACCTGTTGGACAAGGCACGGTGAAGAGGACATCATACTTCAATGTGATAATGTCGACGACGACGAAGCCGCCAATATGGCAGCTGACATCGGGTATGGAACCGATGAGGATAGGTTGGTCGTTGACGATGACAATAATCTGGCTCAAATGTTGCGCGATGCAGAAGGAAACTACAGCAGTGAGAGAGAGTTTAATCAGTTCAAGGATTTGATAGAGGACTCGGAGAAACCTTTGTTCCCGGGTTGCAAGGAGGAATACACAAAGTTGCACACTGTGCTTTCACTACTGAAATTGAAGGCAAGCAATGGTTGGTCCGACAAGAGTTTCACGGAGTTGCTACGTCTCTTAGCGGACATGCTTCTAGAGGGCAACCTGTTGCCTAAGACCACGTATTTTGCCAAGAAGGTTGTATGTCCCTTGGGATTGGAGGTAGAAAGAATACACGTGTGTCCAAACGACTGTATACTCTATCGCAAAGACTATGCAGACACGCATGTATGTCCGGTGTGCAAAGCATCACGATACAAGCGTAAGGGCGAGGAAAACGAAGGCATAGAAGTGAAGAATGGAGCTCCCGCTAAAGTGGTGTGGTATTTGCCAGTAATACCTCGTCTAAAGCATTTATTTGCAAATAAAAAGCATGCCAAGCTGATGCGATGGCACTCAGAAGAGCGAAAGAGGGATGGAAAGTCGAGGCACCCTCGCCGATTCTCGCCCAAAGGAGAACCATCGATAGGCTCTTTAGGAGAACTTCGGAAATGAGCCAAGGAATATAAGGTTTGGGTTGAGTACGGATGGAATGAATCCTTTCGGTAACATGAGCAGATTCATAGCACTTGGCCCGTGACTCTCAGATCTACAACCTTCCTCCTTGGTGTGTATGAAGCGAAAATACATTATGATGTCGCTGCTTATCCAAGGGCCGAGACAACCTGGAAACGATATTGATGTATACCTACAACCATTGGTGGAAGATCTTGTGCTCTTGTGGAATGAAGGCGCATGTATGGGATGAGTACAAGCGGGAGTACTTCACTCTACGCGCAATGTTGTTCTGCACCATCAATGATTTACCAGCCCTAGGTAACCTGTCCGGCCGTACTATAAAAGGAGCTAAAGCTTGCCCCCAATGCCTGGATGAAACTAGTAGCGTGTGGCCTAACAACTCGAGGAAAACAGTCTACATGCGTCACCGTCGGTTCCTTCGAAAGAATCATTCAGATCTTGTAATATTAAAAAACATTTTGACGGTACTAAGGAGGACGGTTCAGCTCCAAGGCCTCTTACTGGGGAAGATGTATATGATATGGTTAAGGATATTAATGTTGTACTTGGAAAGGGGATACCTCGAGGTCCTCAGATCGAGAAAACCACGTGGAAGAAGAGATCCTTATTTTGGGATTTGCCCTATTGGAAGGACTTAGAAGTTCGACATTGCATCGACATCATGCATGTAGAAAAGAATGTATGTGACAAATAAGTGCTTGGTCTTTTACTGAATATTCCTAGCAAAACAAAGGATGGATCAAGGCACGAAGGGACCTCGAAGATATGAAGATCGAGCCGAGCTACATCCTCAAGACACCGGAAAGGCCGACTTTACCTTCCCCACCTTGCTATACTGGCCCAAGAAAGAGAAAACAGACCTCTGCAAGTGCTTGCGTAGTGTGAAAGTTCCGTCCTAAGCATTCCGCAAACATCAAGAAACTGGTATCGATGAAAGATTTGAAGTTAACTTGTATGAAGTCTCATGATTGTCATGTGATGATGGCACAAATGCTCCCTATTGCAATTAGAGGTATTTTGCCTGACAAGGTTCGAGAGGCAATCATGAGGTTGTGTTTCTTCTTTAACGCGATTTCACAGAAGGTCATCGATCCCGTTGGACTTTATGAACTGCAGGCTGATGTGGCCAACACTCTGTGTCAGCTAGAGATGTATTTTCCTCCATCATTTTTCGATATCATGGTTCATCTCATTGTTCACCTTGTGAATGAGATAAATATTTGTGGGCCAAGATTCTCGCATCGATGTATCTCGCCGAAAGGTACATGGTTGTTCAAGAAATATGTACGTAATCGATCGCGACCTAAGGTTCCATTGTAGAAGGTTATGCAACTGAGGAGGTTATTGAGTTCTGCGTCGATTACATGGACGAGGTTGAACCGGTAGGAGTGCCTGTATCACGCCATGAGGGGAGGCTAGCTGGCAAAGGAGTAATCGGAAAGAAATCCACAAATTCTTACGATCATTTTTTGTTCGAACAAGCTCATTTCACAGTCTTGCAAAGATCGATCGAGGTATCCCGTTTATGGACATGCACAAGGAAAAGCTACAGAGGGAAAATCGTGGACGATCAGAGGTTTGAATATCAAAAGAGCACAATCGTGTGTTCAATCATTGGTTCAAGGAGCACATGTCTGGTGAAGAAACGAGTGTTACGTTGAGGTGGTTGGCAAAAGGGCCATCAGGTACAATCGTGACATGGCAAGGATACGACATAAATGGATATACCTTTTACACGAGAGCTCCGGATAGCAAAAGTACTTACCAAAACAAGTGGTGTTCAGATAGATGCCTACGACAATACAGCAAGAAGAAGAGCAGCTTCTATGGGTTTATAGAGGAGATTTGGGAGCTCGACCATCGCATTTTCAAGATCCCGATGTTTCGGTGTCGTTGGGTCCAACTCCCAAAGGGTGTCAAGGTGGACAAATATGGCTTCACTATCAGGACATCGAAAGCAAGTCGGATATAGAGACGAACCATTCGTACTTGCGAAGCAAGTTGCACAGGTCTTCAATGTAATCGACCCGGCAGATAAGAAGCGTCATGTAGTTCTTCAAGGAAAACAAAGGATCGTCGGAGTTGAGAATGTCGTGGATGAGGAAGAGTACAACCAGTTTCATGAGTTACCTCCTTTCATAGATGGCAGCATCAGGCTCGAGGAAGCAACCACTCAGGAAGCCACCTATCATCGTGATGATCATGAAGAAGGCCAAATTGTGAAAGAAAATAATTAGCTAGGAGTAATGGCAAAATGTGTGTATTTATGTGGGGTAATGGAAATGTAATGTCAGAAATATGCATTTATGTGGAGTAATGGCATTTTTTTGTTAAAAAATATGCTTTATATTAATTCATGGCTTTATATTAATATATATGATAGGTACGTTAATATATAGTGTTATAAATGCATTTATGTGGAGTAATGGAAGGAAATCTGAAAAATATGCTTTATATTAATTTATATTAATCAGGGATTCAAATTTCAGAAGAATATAAATTTATATATCATAGATAAATTAATTATGAATAATTAGTAGTTAATATATATGGTAGGTTCACTAATACATTAATTCATATCTTTATAATAGAAGGAAATCTGAAAAATATGCTTTATATTAATTTATATTAATCGTGATTCAAATTTCATAAGAATATAAATTTATATATCATAGATAAATTAATTATGAATAATTAGTAGTTAATATATATGGTAGGTTCACTAATACATTAATTCATATCTTTATAATAGAAGGAAATCTGAAAAATATGCTTTATATTAATTTATATTAATCAGGGATTCAAATTTCATAAGAATATAAATTTACATATCATAGATAAATTAATTATGAATAATTAGTAGTTAATATATATGGTAGGTTCACTAATACATTAATTCATATCTTTATAATAGAAGGAAATCTGAAAAATATGCTTTATATTAATTTATATTAATCAGGGATTCAAATTTCATAAGAATATAAATTTATATATCATAGATAAATTAATTATGAATAATTAGTAGTTAATATATATGGTAGGTTCACTAATACATTAATTCATATCTTTATAATAGAAGGAAATCAAAATATGCTTTATATTAATTTATATTCATTAGGGATTCAAATTTCATAAGAATATAAATTTATATATCATAGATAAATTAATTATGAATAATTAGTAGTTAATATATATGGTAGGTTCACTAATACATTAATTCATATCTTTATAATAGAAGGAAATCTGAAAAATATGCTTTATATTAATTTATATTAATCAGGGATTCAAATTTCATAAGAATATAAATTTACATATCATAGATAAATTAATTATGAATAATTAGTAGTTAATATATATGGTAGGTTCACTAATACATTAATTCATATCTTTATAATAGAAGGAAATCTGAAAAATAGTATTAGTGGCGGTTGTTAATTAAAACCGCTACAGATAAAGTTTATCAGTGGCGGTTTTTTAATTACAACCGCCACTGATAATGCTTATCTGTGGCGGTTTTTAATTACAACCGCTACTGATAAACATTATCTGTGGCGGTTTTTAATTACAACCGCCACTGATATGTCCCCCAATATAAACCACGCCACAGTGGTCAGTCCTCACCACTACCTTTGAACCCTACCCCGCCGCCTCCCTCCCGCGCCCGGCGACCTCGTCCGGCCCGTCCCCGCCGCCTCCCTCCCGCGCCCGGCGACCTCGTCCGGCCCGTCCCCGCCTAGCGCCCCCACCCGGCACTAGGGTTTGAGATCTCCTTTCATCCAGGTTTGAATCGTTCGCTGTTTGATTTTGTATTTTGGGATGAAGTAGCATTCAGATTTTATGCTAAAGCTAATGCTGATGATGGAATTCAGATTATATGCATATTTAGATTATGAAGTAGCATTCAGATCTTGCATATTTTGGGATGAAGTAGCATTCAGATTATATGCATATTTAGATATTGATGCTGAGATCATACTATTGTGATCTGTGATGTATGGGGGTTTTGGTGGAGAGAAAGTACTGAGGTTATACTGTATTAACAAATGTTTATACTGAAATTGTTGTGGAAAGAGTATGCTTGGTACTTGATGATCGATACTAGGCTACGCTTTTGATGATCTAAATGCTTAGCCATGAAATGGTATTAACAAAGGGCTCGTATAGATTAATTTGCATAGCGTATGATGAAATTGATGCTATGCTCTGCTATGATGTTCTCAAGTATTCAGTTATGTCATGATAATCATGGTTTGCATCGTTGGGGTTACATGGTATATGATGACTTGATATTATGCTCTGAAAATATTTGCGGGGTATTTTGTAGTGCTTGACTCATGGATAAATTGACTTAGTAACTGACAAAGAAATTGACACTAAGTTATGCTTGAAGGTACTTGAATATCTAATGAGGGGATATTGATAATGGCTTTAGTATCAATGGATTTACATGGTAGATGATAGACTGATACCATGTCGGCTATTTCTCATGGGTCTATGATGATTCATGTATTTTCATATTTACGGGTTGGATGGCGTCATAGCGAAACCTTGATTGCAATACGCCGGGGGAGTACTTGCAACTTAAAGGGGACACATGACGCAACCCTCGTAACTTTGATTTGCATAAAGTCTGAGGCCACCGATTCTACTACTACTAATTTAAATCTCTTACTACCCATCTTTACTTCTGGTTCATATTTATTTATTTCTATTGGGTAAGATATGATGATTCTAATAGAATCAAATTTTTGGAAAACTTACTTGGATGAATGGATATATATATATTGAACTTGATTTCTCCTTCTTGCTTCTGGGATTTGGCTCTCCTTGCTTCTGGCTATGCCTTGTGCAAGCCTTCTGGAACTTACCCTTCCGGATTGGTTCTACTTGTATGGATACGGTTTGCTTTGTTTCTTTTTGGGGATTCTTGGCCTTCTAGCTCCTCAGAGGTTTGCTTAGATGGGAGCTATAATCTAAGGTCGAGTACTACTGAAAGTTCTACTTGGGGACTTTGCTTTTGGCAATTGCTTGCTTGGTGATTTTCTGGATGAAACTTGGCTGGTTTAAATAGCCATGGCAATGGCGGTGTGAGCAGGGTTTGAAAGGGGTTTGGTCCAATGGTCTTTTGCGGCTGGTCTGATCGTTCATTTAATTCACTTGTCAGTGCATTTGATCTTAATCTCATTTCTGCCTTGACCCAAGCTTGGCCGACTGGCTAGGTTGATCTAGAGCTTTCTTATGTGGCCTAAATGACACCCTTATGGCTGCCGACCTGGTTTGTGTTTGCTCTGGGTTCGGCTGGGTTGTCGTGGCTGGTATTGTCATCTTGTAATAACGTCACAATAAAATCTACACCCTTAAATGATTAAGCTGTATATCCACAAGGCAATTCAGTTCATCTGAGTTTCATATTCACAACTCATTGTTCATCTTTTATCTGGTTAAGGTGTCAGCATAGCACTGTATTTTGACACATGGATATTTACAATATAAGGATTGTTCAAATCTATTTGAATACCACATAAGGTCTTAACATCAGACACGGGTAGGTTAGTCTTTTGATCATAATTCCCAAACCCGATGATTAAGTTAAGTTCTATCTTTTGAATAAAGATTCGAGTTAACTATGCGTACTAGTTTAACCTTTCCTGAAACATGAATCATTTGAACCTATCTAAGTTTTACTCAAGTATTAGTATATACTAGTAAGGTGCCCGTGCGTTGCAACCAGTAGACAGCGATATTAAAGTAGTCTTTAGTAGGGCGGCCCGAGTGCGTTAATCTCGGGGAGTTCCTAGTGCTCGGACACTAGGGTTTTTATTGTTCTCTTATTTGCATCTTATGGTGTTCATGTTCTTCAGTAGCAATAGGTGCCACTCGAGGCGCGTAGACCTCGAGGAGTTCTTGGTGCTCGGACACCAAGATTCTTGTTTCTTACCTCATTGCTTAAGAACTTAGCCAGAGTAGTTTTACCTGTCGGTTAGGATTTCTCAACATTAT
Organism: Rhipidocladum racemiflorum; assembly: GCA_036346355.1. Lineage (NCBI taxonomy): Eukaryota > Viridiplantae > Streptophyta > Magnoliopsida > Poales > Poaceae > Rhipidocladum > Rhipidocladum racemiflorum. Next base: position 54,032,670 of record CM070572.1, on the reverse strand, counting down.
TTATCACATCGGTTGATCTCTCTACACAATAAGACCTCTTGTTCACATTATCTTCGAAATGACTATGTTTACTTTCGAAATGTAGTTCTTATGGAGCCTGAGGCCCAGCCTGGGTTGGAGGATGCTTCCAACCCGTCCCCGAACTCAAGCCCGAGCAGATACCTGTTGGACCATCCAACCACCGAAGGTGCCGAGGCCTCCATCGCTGCCGGAGATGCTGATGCTCCCGTTGCAAGACGTCGAGGCCGAGGGAAAACTAAGAAGCCTGAAGGCCGGCATACCATCTCAGAGGTCTCAGATGTCGGAGTCGGTTAAACCGGCAAAAGCAAAGACAATATATAGGTCAACATGCGGGTACATCGCAAGGGATAAAGTGCCAATCACCTATTTGGATTGGCACAAAGTGCCCGACGCCATCAAAATGGATCTATGGACAGAGCTGAAAGAAACTTTCGAATTCCCTGAAGGAGCTGAAGAGCTCGTGCGTCGCAATGCATTGATGTCAATGGATGTCGCATGGAGGAACTTCAAGTCCAAGCTGAATACGCAATATGTGATGAAAAATCGGTCAGCCATCAGAGATTATCCTAAAGTAGAGCCATATTGGGATGATTTTATTGCGATGAAGCAAGACGAAGAAGCAATCAAATCCAGTGAGGACCACCGCCAGATCGCAAGGATGAACACTCACCCCCACAGACTAGGCACGAGTGGGTACGCGGGTAAGATTCCTCACTGGGAGAGGCAAGAATTGGATGCAATCCGATCGGCTGGCACAAGTCCCTTGGCCGGACTACCGGACCGAGTTAAGCATTATGTGCTAGCAAGGGCATCTGTCATGCCTAGTGGGGGCTTATCATTCAAAAGCAACGATGATGAAGCAATCTCCCAACGAATTCAGGAGCTGCACGCCGAGTCCACCCAAGGAAATTTTCACGCAGATAGGGAGAAGGACGAACTAACAGCAGCCTTGGGAAATAAAGAGCATCCTGGTCGGACACGAGGCGTAGGGGTCAAGGTTCCCTGGAAGATTGGTTTCCCAGAGCACGGAGACTCGTACAGGAGTCGCAAGAGAGCGAAAGAAGAGCGTGCGGAACGGGCTATGGAGGAGATGAAGCAAAAGATGCTTCAAGAATTACAAAGCACCATAGAACAACAAGTTCAACAAAAAGTACAAGAAGCCATGAGCCAGTCGCAAGGACACAACACTGTTCTCGCCAACCCTACGAATCGCCGTAGCAGTTGCGCATCCACACCATTGGTACAACCGGATAACACGCATTATCCTGTGAATGACATACAAGACCCCACACCCTGCCAGCTCAATGTGCCTGTCATGAACATATTTTTACAGGCTGCTACAGGGATAGCTTATCCATACCAACAAGGGGATGTTTTGCACAACTCTCCGATAGCTCCAGGTTATGCAAAGGTCCAGGTGGACACGGTGCTTCCACAGTTTGCTGAGGTTGGACTGGAAATGCCTTGCAATGATGAGGTCACAACTCTAGGAAGTGCTGTTCACACTTTCATCCAGTGGCGTAAGCGTGACATCATCTTGGATCATGAACCGCCAAATCTCTCTGCAGTACAACCGCCAGCCTCTCCTGCAGTACAACTCGCCCATTCATCACCAACACCTGAGCGTTAAATGGCTAGTGCGCCCACTATAAAGGAGCCTGCTCTAGGAGCCCATTCATCACTAGCGCCTCAACATCAAAAGCTTAGTGTGACCACTTCAAAAGACGAAGGTACAACACCTGATCCGAAGAAATGGCCCGTTAGACAAGCCATATCGCTTAGATCAGCGGCTGCAATGCAGTATGATGTCATCAGAGGAAAAGGAAAGGGCAAAGCGAAATCTCAAGTACAAGATAATCACGAAAGGCTGAAATACGAGCTTGGAAAGCCATTAGTCACCGAATCGAAGTTGAAGAGCCTAACACTCATGATGCAGCGATTACATGACTGGTACATGATGCGATCCAATCAACATATACTCCGAAGATGATCAACGCTATTTACGGAGAGGAACATTTTCACCATGAGGGGTTGGCTACTTCATGATAGAATTCGATAACTTGCACAACTTGTTCTATCACGACGCCCTCGGCGTGTCTTTTTGCGATCTTTGGACCTTGTAAGTGTCTACTATATAAATCATGGTTTACATTCACGTAATACCGATAAATGTCTTGTCTAACTTTTTCCTTATCTAGATACGAGACTATTGAATTGAGAAGAACCAAGGGCCCAGTGGGATTCCTCGACCGAGGCAGTGTGCCATATCGAAATCTTAAGAGCACCAAATGAGGTTGAGGAATACATATACATGCGTTGATAAAACTACAAGACAAGGAATTCATACTTGTTCCATACAATTTTAAGTAAGTTTCTCACTGGCTAGTTAAATCACTTGTTGAATTCGCTCATTTCTCTTATCCTAGGGCTAATGACTATAGCATCATACATGTATATGTAGGTTCCATCGATTCTTGTAGTAGTGACTCGAGAAAGAGCAAGTTGCTGGTCATGGATTCGATGGACAAAGATAAAAAAGACTACGAAGAGCTGCTAAGTGTAATGAATGCGGCGTTCAAAAGATATTGTACAAAGAGCTTGAGATACCGCCCATTCCAGAAATCCCTTTCAGTCCGAACTAAATTTCTGGTACGCACGCAAGAAATATTCTTATATCGCATTTCATAGTAAATAACTCCTTCCATGACATTTTAGTTTATTCAATTTTTGTAGTGTCACAAGCAGTCGCAAGGCACAAATTTATGTGGGTACTTCATGTGGCAATACATGCGCGAAATCTTATCTTCTACAATAATAGACAATGACGTAGAGGTTTGTCATGCTAACATTACACATTTATTCGCACCACTCAATTTCTATATATACTCTTAGATTTATTTTTCGTACTTGTAGCGCCTCAAATTGCCTACGGCAGGACTACATCCTCTTGACATCCAAGCCATTCAGGGACAGCTCGCTTACTTCATCATGAAGGAAGTCATCAACAAAAAGGGCGAGTTTTATGATGAAGACAACAATGATCAATTGCTCCATGCTGTTGTTAAACGTCATTCGCCTCGAAAGAACCCTACAGGCTCGTAGGCTTAAGATTGTGTGAGAAGATACTAGGTCTTGGATGTGGACTTGTAAATTGTAAACGAGAGCATGACAAACTTTAGAAACGAGAAGATACTCTACTGGTCAATATGACTAATCTTATTTATTATCGATCTATTACAATGTGTGTGATATAATAGTTTTGCTTGTGATATAATTATCGATCTATTACACCGGAATGTTGTAATGCTGATTGGTTTTTGTGATATAATTATTCTCTCGTCTCATCGTGAACTCCTCCTTCACCTGCATCATCGCATCACGAACTCCTCGCATCAGAGCCATCGTGTGCCTCCCTCCCTCCACTACTAAGCGCTTCCTCCTCCCTCTCCGGCAGCGGCGCCTCACCGGTAAAGATTCCTCCTCCTCCCGCTGGTGATCTACATCTAACCCCCTTTTTCTCATACCTGTTTTGAGGAAGCAAAGATTGGGAGAGGAGGGAGCCGCTGGCCATTGGAGTTGCCCTTGGAGAGGATGCTGTGAAGGTGAGTCCCCTCCTCCTCTCACTGATATTAGTTCACTTCGAAAACTGTGAAAGATGGATATGAGAGCATTATGTGGGTGGCCATGGCTAGCAATTCCTATTTGCATTATGTTGCTACAAAAGTTTTAGTATGTTTGAATTTTGGGCCCCACATCTCCATTGTTTTGGTATGTAATGTGTCTTTTCCTGATCTGCCACCACATTGGGAAATTAGGATGCCATCGCCCTCTCCTAAAATGACTGATGTATTTATTACCCAAAAATTAGTATGAAACTATTATGAGTAGAATAATAGCTGAATTGACATCAGGATTTCATGTTATCTGTATTCCTTAAATTGCATATATGACATTTGGATCTTTTCTCAGGTGTTGTATAACATTATGCAAAATAGGATTTTGTGATAGCGATTAGGGGAAGGAGTTGGGAAGGTAGGGACGAGGTCAGCTACAGGAGGCATGTAGGGACATATTTCTACATGCTGCAAAATATGATCATCTATTTCTTTGCTTGGATTTCCAAACCAATATTAATATCAAAAGATGTTTATACTTCAATCCAAAAGTAAACAATTTGTATATATTTTTGGCTTAATTATGTGATAAATGAAATTGTTTATTTCCATTTTTGTGTGTTCTCCTGCAATGTAGAATAAATTTGTTCAATATTCCTGCAAAAAGGATTAATGATGTATATGTAACAGCTGAGTACTTCAATCTTCAGGTTGCTTTTTTTTTGCTTGCTCGTCATCCAAAGCATGTTGACCTTGTACTATTTATGACTATGAATTGAATTTGAGAGGTGATTCATCTACAAAGAATTTGTGATAATGCTTTGGCTCATGTGTTCTCTTCAAATACAAACATGCTAGAAATTTTATGTTGGCTTAATAGTTATAGTCACTTCTGTATGTTGGCCATTAAACTACTAACAACTTCTCCAAGTCATGGTAATATTTCCTTTTGCTGCTAACTTATGGATAATGTAATGTTTTGAAGTTTCTTGTGTAATTTATGCCTTCTGTTGATTCAAGGTTGCTATGACTTCTAATGGATTAGCTTCTGAAATGATATTGTATGAAAACCGAAGTACAATTTGCTATGGTTTCTATTGAGCTACTGATGTTATTCCTACTACAAGTAGACCGCTTTGCTTTCAAATGTTACACTGACAAAATTAACGGCAGAAACACAGGAACTACTCAGTTTTTTTAGCAGCTTGAGAAAGTATCACCTTATTGTGGTTCCAATTATATGATGATAGCGGTGTCAGCAGTTTGTTCTTCACTGACATGTTCACAAACTCTGCAGACTGTTCGGATTTGGCAAGGGAGTGAGGATGGAAACTATAACTGCATCCATATATTGAAAGATCATACTGCTGAGGTTAGTATTTAGGTGGATCTTGATATGCAAAATAGATTGTTACATTCTTGAGGCTACAATTTCCTGTATGGGTTGCATGGATAGCTGGTACTCTGCTGCATGCATAGATTCATCATTCCTCTCTATGACATGTAGATTGCCATTATAGTAAAGTTGACATCATTTACTAATTTTTTTGTGACAAAGCTTTTGGTGTTTATATTTTGAATTACTTCTTAAATTGAGGAAATAATGAAGGATTAGACACAAAAAATTCCCTGTTGACATGATGTTTAAATCGTTTTCTATGATTGTTGTACGCCACATATCTCATTCCTGCAGAATTTCTTGATTTTGTAAATGAGTTCAATTGTATGGTGCATGAATGCTTTTTCTTTTGATCTGCAGTGGAATTTGATTTTAGCGGAAGCTACCTTGCTGTTGCTGGTTCAGATACAAGGTACCTTCACTGAAAATGCTATCACTTTCCTGAAAATGCTGTTGTATTTCATTGTCTACTGAAAATGCTGTTGTATTTCATTGTCTACCTTGCTGTTGCTGGTTCAGATACAAGGTACCTTGCTATTGTATTTCATTGTCTACTGAAAATGCTATCACTTTCCTGAGGCTAGCCAGAAATGCGCCGGTTTTTTTTATTGCCGGACGGGGTTATCAGTGGCGGTTCCAACTAAAAACCGCCACTGATAATTCCATACCAGTGGCGGTTCCAATTAAAAACCGCCACGGATATTAGAATTATCAGTGGCGGTTTTTAATTGGAACCACCACTGGTATGGAATTATCAGTGGCGGTTTTTAGTTGGAACCGCCACTGATATTATCATTATCAGTGGCGGTTTTCTCCCCAACCGCCACTAATGAGTATTATCAGTGGCGGTTTTCAAACCGTCACTGAAAATCTCCGATTATCAGTGGCGCTTAATCTGTGGCGGTTCAAAAACCACCACTGATATCTCTTCCGAACCGCCACTGATGTCCCTCTCCATAGTAGTGGGAGGAGTCTTAGGAAGCATGAAAGAGTGAGGAACACGAGGGGATAGAGGAGGATCACCGACACCAACGGTTCATAGTGAATCTTCGGGACGCATGTATAAGTTATAGATTTGTTGTATATGTTGGCTCTATATTGAAGTGATGGTATGGTTGTTTTGATGGTAGATTTGGTAGTTGGAGAGCATCGAGATAGAATTTGGGAGATAGCGGTATTCATTCAAAAGTGGATTTTGTTTTCATGTTGGTGTTTGGGGTATCACGTTTAGTTCTGTGACCCGTGCAAGTTATGAAAAATATATATTATTGTCAAAAGTTTTATTATAGTACAGGAACATAAAATTTAGTTAAGCAGTTTGAAAGTTATGGCTTGTAGAAGGTTGTTGTCCAGAAAACGGTTACTGCCGAGAGCAGTTGTGGTAATCTGCTATTTAAGGCTAGATAATGACCGAATTAAATTATGTATACAACTATATAAAGCTATATAATCTTCTCTATATTCTAGAGATTTTATGGTTTACTATGTTTGGAGTTGTATAAAAATAGTTATAAAATTACCAAGTGTGCTGTCCAGTAAAACAATAGATTGGTCTTCGGCCTAGAAACGATGGGTTGAATGAATTAATTGGAAAATATGGATAACTAGTAGATTGTAGTTAATCTTTGGTAGTTTTCATAAAATATATGCTTTTTTATTTTTGGGCTTCTGAGATAGGTGTTATGACTTTTTGATTACCGAAACAGCAATGGGTAAACTTTCTGGTGTTAGAGAAAGTTAAGTTCGGGATTATGTGTAGGAGCGATGATGTTATGTTTGATGTATGTACTATTATGGAATGATTTTGAGATGGGTTTACCTATTGTAGGAGGTGTGGGTACAGGTTTGGCCTCAACCGCACGCCATTATTTCCTCGATTGTAAAAAAGCAAGTACATTGTAGAATGATGACATGAATAGTATACGCTATGTGATGAGCAATGAGCATGTAGATAGATTTGCATGGCATTACAAATGATTAATGATGATTAATGAGTTAAATGTGATGAATGAAGACGTTGTTGTTTTATTATACACTTGCTGAGTTGTGGACTCACCCTTGCTTATTTTAATATTTTTTGGTGCTCATTGAAGGCGATGTGCGTGGGATAGGAGTAGTGCCATTATGTCACTTGTCACTTCATCGCCCATAATTGTTTAGTTTTAGTGTTCACTCCTGAATAAGATAGTACTTATCTATATTTAGTTGATGGAGTCATACAATTGCAATAATGGACATGTGAATATAGTTGGTTATCTTTGTTAATTGAGAAGTTCAGTTGTTTATTGATTGTTTATTTATTCTTGTTCATTGTTGTCGTCAAACGGTAAAGATTGCTCCCGAACGTATGTGATCCGAGTATACCCAAGTGAGAAGATTTGGACATACTTGGACGCATGGTTCCAAGATTTATTATCATTTTGTTGTTGTTTATATGATTATGCAAATTATTGTTATTGATGTCTTAGTAGTGGTGATATTTGTTTAGATTGCTTGCTGAATTATGATTAAAAAAGTGAGAAAAAATGTAAGTGGTGGTAATATCTTGGCTAAGTTGTGCTCGGGTGTTACAGTAATTTACTTGATTGTCACATTGGGAATTATGCAACGTTGCTATTATTTTTGTGATGCAAGTTTTATGCATAACCGTGTTACATCGTAAGAATGTTTATTATGACTTGGCCGTTCACAACACTAGTCTTAGGCCGCTAGTGATGGTTAGACCACCGAGAGATGAAACCCATACCCATAGTTGTTATCTAGTTGTTCTAGCACCGCAATCGATCTCATATTGGTGAATTTGAGTAGTTCAGGAACCTTGTTGAAATTTCTAGATAAGATAAAAACCATCATTATTCTGTGATCCTCATAGTAAGAACCTTTTTGATGATCCTTCATAGCACAACCAAAATATAGCTATTGGTTATTGTAGCTTCCACTTATAACTAGCTGTTAATTTAAGTTGTCAAGTTTGAATCCAGTAGAAATAGAAGCTGGCCATTTTCTTTTGTGTAAACCCATTTGATTGCTAGCCATTTTATTCGGTATCGCCGATCCTACCTTAGGATCTAGTCGAATTCTGCCAAACTATCCCCCCAGAAACGCATCATAACATAGTTATAAAAGGAGCCTCAGTTACCATCAGAGAAAAACATGGAGAAAAACTACTCTACACTGTACCGTGGACAACCAATCTAACCGGGTATCAAATCTACACTGTACCGTGGACAACCAATCTAACCGGGTATCAAATAGTTGTTGATTCAGCCCTAATATATGCACACGTGACCATATCCCACTCGACCGTCTCAACTCTTACGAACTAGGGGTAAAAATAGATCGAATACGAGTGGATAATAGCTTTATTATATTTATTTTTATATATTTTTTTTTCTTGGATACGAATACAGATAGTCCGGATACAAATACGAAATCAATAAAATAATTTGACAGGGATATAAAATAAAAGGTATGAATAATATAAATATAAAAACTCACAGTTTCTCCATGAATGTGAGTACGAATTGTCCAAATGCCAACACATGGCGTAAATCCAGTCTTTGCAAACACATAGCACAACGGCTGAAATCAATCCTTGCCAACACATGGAAAGTTATCTGTAAGAACGTTTCAATAACTATTTTCTAATCTAACCTATTTTATGAGAATATGAAAACATCTAACTATGTATTTGACTTTACCAAGTGCTCATGATTGTGGGCATAGTTTTTTGAAAAGATTTACACTCTGCAGAGGTGCACAACTTTACCCACAAGGAATGATCATCTCTTGATGCAATCGATATTAACACACTTTCTTTGGTGTGCAGCTAAGAGATCATACATAACTGTTACATTACTTAGTTCTAACTTTGTACTAGCTCGGCGATGACAAACCCTTGCTATGGCAGCGAAAATCAAAACCCGTACAGATAGTACCCACGATAGTTTCGTATCCCATCGCGCCCATTCCCCCCATAACAAGGTGTACACCATTGCATTGGTATGTGTGATCCACACCTCTGTGTGAACACCCCTACAAGCAATATCTATTCAGAAGCTCGAACTACTCCAGTCTTCTAATGTGCAAAGCTAGTTCTAAGTAACTTAATAAGTTTAGGCTGTCCCATACCAACCCTCATAGTTGTATGATTGTCTTGGCTTGAAAACAACATAGTAGTTCAGTCCTTAATCCGACACGGCGAGAAATCTCCTCCTATTACGTGCAAGTCCATTCACATCTGACTATTGCCGATACTCGCCTGCATCAAAACCATAGTTTTATTTTTGTTTTTATTAAAATAACATTGATCACATTAATCCAACGTATCCAATATTCATGACCAACATTTAAATTTATTGCGAACAGTATAACCATTTGTTCATAGTCCTAATCTAAAGCATGGCTAAGCATACGCAGTTATGAACAAGTTTGCCCACTCCATATTTTTATGAATTCATTCATGATCTAGGGTTATCAAGGTTCATATGTCAACATTAATTAAGGAAATCCATCAATGAATGTTATATCTACCATATCCCACAATATAGCAGTGTTTAGACCATACCGCTTGCATGAAAGATTTGTTAAAATATTTTTAAAATGTTAGGATCAATATGATCAAGGGGGTGCTTACTTTGCTGGTTGTTGTTTGTAACGAAGTCAATGTCACAGTTGGCGTTGTTGATGGCAGAATCTGGAACGTTAGATTCTACATGTCGTTCGTCGAGAAATAAAGCAAATAGCAAATAGCAATTTTTCAATAAGGGCAAAAAGAAATTAGATATAAAACTAAATTGAAATCTATTATAGAATTAAGGGTGGTTTAGGGTTTGGCTAGGGTTTCTGTCTTACGATTTTATGTACGCGTATTATATTCTGTCTTTTCGCTCCTACTCATTACTAGCGGTCTTAGGCTATGTTGTGGCACGGTTGCTTGTTCTCCACAAATCATTTGCATCTAGTGTTTAACAATAAATGTTTTTGTATCTACTTACATAAAGGTGAGGTCTCGAGGTTCTAATAGATTTAAACGTACAATTTTTAATGCTTACTTACAAAGGTTGTGAATGGTTAAACCCTAATGAGCTATAGATATTAACAATCAATAAACTAACACGTGCAGGGTCTAGGCTTAGGTTACTTTTATAGAGCACATGTTTATGGTTTTAAGAAGATTCTGGTGATAAAAATATTTTATTTACTAATTTCTCATTTCTTAAGTTCATTTATTTGTATTATGGATTTTAGGGTTTATATTGCGCGGGGTTATGCCTTTAATAGGATTCAGATGTAAAGCATGTTATAATAGAATTGTTTCTACATAATAGGACAATCTTGCCTTAGGGAGTATTGTTAAGCTGGTCCTATAGGTATTAGCGCTTATCTATGATGTTTTATTTATTTCCTAATCTTATGTGTTTCTAAAGTTTACATTATAAATGGCTAGATTTCATTTTAGACTCACGACTGCAATTTACATAAATATGCAAATATTTTTGTAGCATTAGCATGTTTAAACCCTAAAAGTGTCTTGAAACTAGTTTTACATACTTTAGCTTTTATTTGTAAAAGTTATTAGCATTTTAGTTTATATGTATATGGAAAATGAAATCTTTTATGATCTTAATTCAAATTGGATCTTTTTGCCGGTTAATATGATCTCAACCTTACGAATATTTTGAGACCAGTTCTTCATGACCTAATATTTATTTATGTCATCTTATTTATATTTGTTTGTTTTTATGTATTAGACTCTTAATTATATTTATTATAGAGGGCATATTTTAATTTAGGAGCTGAGCGGATATTACATTATGACTAGTTGTAAATATTTTTGCATCATTAGGTAGTGTTGACTTATAGAGCCTGTACCAACTGGTTTTACATCTATTTATTTATTTGCGAAGGATATGCATGTGTTAATCTTTTGTACATAGAAGACAAAACCATTTAGGAACTAGATTCATACTTAGCTAAACATTAAATATCTTTGCAAGATTAACTGGTACTGACCTATGGGGTATTTAAATACAGGTTTTATACATGTTAATACTTATTTGTATGCCTCTAATTATATGTGCATTGATAACAAGGTTTTAATGGATTCTGACAATGATCTTTACAACTTTTGCCTCCAATGGTTATGCATATTTAAATTTGAATAAGCTACGAGGCTTTTAACAATTAGGAGACTAACGTATATAAGGTCTACGTCTTGATGTTAGAGATTAATTAGGTTAATCTAGCTTATTCTCTAGATTCAAGAACTGAAGGATTAAAGTAATCAGATTTAGTCGCTTTCTATCCCCGATCCATGAACTGGACAACCTAATTTAATCTTAATTGAGTTGGCCAAATACCATTTCCTATACATCATTTTAAACTAGTGAAATTTGCATTGTAGATATGTATATCCAGGACAAGGATCATTTGGGCTTAAAGATTTGAGGTTACTCGGGTTAGCTCCTGACATTCGTGAATTAGGATAGTTTATCATACCAGAGGGTCATAGTATAAAAGGGCTATTTGATTTTACTCAAATGTTGCTTACTTCAAAGTCATGTCATTTAAATTAGATATAAACTAGTCTGCTTCTTGTTTTTGAATTAAAGGTTTCATTTATTAAAGGAATTTCTCTTCTGCCTTTTTAACCCCCCACCCCCGGCAGCTAAATGGTTTGTTTTGCTCACAATCTAATGGTCCCACATGTCATGGCAACACAGACTTCTAAGTAGCTTGCTGATTGATTCATTGATGAAAATGGGCCCTATATGATATAGTAAGTTAAACCCTAAGTGATCCATGCAGGATTTGACTTTTCGTTGAAAGCCGAGCGAAATTCGAGAATTTCGACCGTACCGCCCAGAGATGAAAAGAAAAACCGATTTGAAATTCGCTCAAATTCAAATCTAAATTCAAAAAAAATAAAAAATTTGAAAAAAAAATTATCCAAAATTTCTCTATAAATAGTATTAATTGCATTGTGACCACTGGTGTGAATATTTTTTGAAAATCCAAAGTTTAGAGATGTATTTGAGCAATTGAAAATATAGATAATAGAAAAAAGCAAAAAAACAAAAAAAAAACAAAAACTCTAAAATATAGCAAAGGTCATGTCAAAAAAAAAAACTCTAAAATATAGCAAAGGATTGATGTGTGAATGCTAATGTGATATGTGAAAATATGCCTACTTTACAACTTCAGATACTCTAAAATATAGCAAAGGTCATGTCAAAATTTTGTTTCATTTCTATGTTTCATTACATTGCAACTCAATTTTTTTAATAATATTCTGTTCATGTAGGTGAATATTGGAAGAACGACAAAGCTATGCCTACTTTACAACTTCAAATAAAATGTATTGAAATGTAAATGGTGTTAAAATGTGAATGATATTGCTATGTCATTATGTAAATACCTATTTTTGTTGTTTGAATGATATGTGAGTAGTATTTGTTCACATATTATTGCTAAATGCCTACTTTACAATTTGCAATTGTCTAAAATATAGCAAAGGTCATGTCAAAATTCTTCCATGTTTAGGAAAGATCACATCATAGTTTTTTCATAGTTTTCCATACTTGTTTTTACATTTATTATATAGCAAAGGTCTTTAATGGTTTTTTACAAATTTTCCAACATTTTTTTTCAATTTTTCTTGTTTTTTTACATTCTTTTCTATGTTTCCAACTTTTCATCGGTTTTCATCAAATTTTGAACGAATTTTGCTCCAAACCGAGCGGTTTTCGCTGCTTTTTCGTGAAATTCGCTAGTTCATTTGACCATATTTCAAATGTGTTTGACTTTTCATTTCGAGCGATTTTTGATGAAATTCGAATGGTTTTTCTCGAAATTCGGTACCGCCAGGACCTCAAAAACTTGGCTCAAAATGAAAATGTGAACCCTGGATCCATGAGTCATTTTCTTAAATCCAAAGCTTCATTTTAATTTGTCACAATTTCATATAAGGATTTATATATGCATAAAGATATAACAGAAAAACTAAAAAACGGTATACCGTTGCAACGGTATACCTCTGAAACTCATGAAACTTATGATTTTTTGCACTGAAACTCATGAAACTTAGCACTAAAAACTGATAAAACATGAAACTGATGAAACTAAACACTGAAACTCATGAAACCAGCATTGAAACTGATAAGTTTCATAAGTTTCATGGCTATACCGTTGCAACGGTATACCGTTCCCTAGTCACTCTCAAGATATAATTGAGATAAAGATTATCGGGATTAGGTTTACTAACTTTAAGGTTTTTACATTAAAATTCAGTGGTCTATTAAACTGAGTTCAAAAATTTTGTCAGCAGAGGTAACTAACTAAGGATGCTAATTACACTAAATAAATTATTAAGCTTTATACACTTACCCCCTCCTCTGTCTTGGACTGAACCAATTAGACATCACTAATTTTGACCCCACTGTTCAGAGGGATTCACAGCCTCACAAGGATGGAGACCGAACAGAGCAAAGTAGCCTCACATAGCTACAGTAGCCGCACCATGGAAGAAGCTCTGTGAGCTTGGCCGGTGGCCAAGACAAGCACAAGGATCTGCGGGGCGAGGCCTCAAATGGGTTTCCAAGGTCCTGCTGAGTCCATAGGAGCCAGCGGCCGGAGCTCCGATGACCCGAGGCGGCGGCTCCACGACAGTGAGCGATGGCGGGAGTAGGGCGCCTTGGCGGTGGCTCACCATTAGAAGGAACCCCAAATTGATTTGGGGGTTCTATTTGGTAGTGATTGAGGATGTTTCATACCAGTTTAATTGAATAACTAAGCTTTGTGCGAGAAGTTTGGCCGGATTGGGGAGGTGCGGCCATGGTTGAAATTGTGGCGGCTTGACTGGGAATTAGAGCAAAGGGAGGAACTAGGGGGGTGCAGGAGCTCATGGAGACTTAGGGAAGCTTTATAAATGAGGAAGAGGTGGTAAGGCAGTGTGAAATTGGGTTCCAAGTTGCAGTCATGAACAGCAAGAATGGCAGCGCAATAAGTGGCAAAAACCAGCCATGGCAAGGTCATTGATGACTCTTGTTGTATAACTTGTATTAGGTGTCGGTGCAATGAATTTTTCTAGCAATTTATGGCTTGAGGTTGCTTGCTTTGAGCAAAAACGGAGAGGAAAAATTGTGCTGTGTTGGTGTGAGGTTGAAGATGGCTATGACGTGTGGGCTAATGCAAGAGAAGGTAACTAGATAAGCTCCCCTTGGACAGCACAAGTTTAGGCAATTTATTTAAGGGTCTTTTTTTTTAACTTTTTTCTAGGTGTCTTGATTAAGATTTCTACCTCTAGTAAAAAATTTTAATAAAAATATTTTGTAGATAAATTTTAATAAATCTGACAAGCCTCATTGTGAAAACATTTCTTTTAATTTTAAATTTAATTGAGGATGTAAATAGAGTCCAGAATTTTTGCAACTTTTTTACAAGAATTGAAATGACCTAAGTGATCTTGTGAAAAAATTCATATTTATACCTTTCTTATCTATTTCTTAATAAATTTGACATTACAATTTTCAGATTTTCTAGTTTTCAGTTTTGAAAATTTAAAAGGCATTAATGTGAATATTAATTTTTCAATAAAAATAGTTTGTAGATAAATTTAAATAAATCTGATAAGCCTCATTGTGAAAAAATTTCTTTTTAGTTTTAATTTAATTGAGGATGTAAATAGAGTCAAGAATTTTTGCAACTTTTTTACAATAATTGAAATGACCTAAGTGATCTTGTGAAAACAAAAAATCATATTTATACCTGTCGGCGTTTTTGGCCAGTAGAATATCTCTCGGACGGAGAAATTTGGTTCGGTAGGGGGTGCTTTCGCGACCGAACACCCGACGGTACTCTCTCGGGGATCCTAGCGGTCGATAGACCAAGAAACACACAACACCAGAGAGCAAGAAGAAGGAGCACACCGATGTACCCAGGTTCGGGCCCCCGGTGTGGGTAACAACCCTACGTCCTGCTAGATCGTTGATGATGTATACTGGAGTGGTTACAAGGCTTTTCCCTCACAATGGAAAACCAGAGCTCTGACCTCCTCATCCATGCACCCGAGCTCCCTTATATAGGCGGGGCTGGCTCGGGCAGGTGAGAGAATGACATCATGCTGAACTGCAATTCATTTATTATACCCGTCACTTCAGTCTTGTCTCCCATCCTCATTCTTCGTGTTGTCGTACGACTTTGCCCGGTCCACCCAGGGTTAGGTGTGAAGCATTAAAGGGACGGGCAGTCGTTGCAATCAATGGCTCTGACACAGCATGTCAGAGGGAGGAGGCTTCGGGGCGAAGCCTCCTTCTCATCCTTTTGGTGGCCCACGTGGCCTGGCTGCCCGGCGAGTGGGGCCTGATCGCCCACCTGCTCGCCAGGCTGCCACGTGGGTCGACGCCCGGCGAGAGGGGCCTGGTCGCCCGCCTGCTCGCTAGGTCGCCACGTGGGCCGATGCCCGACGAGAGGGGCCTGGTCGCACACCTACTCGCTAGGCCATCTTACTCGTCAACGGTGGAGAGGGTACCCTGGCGTAAAGTACACCGACATTAGCCCCCGGGACCATCCGAGAACACGCGACAGTTGCTTTTAGACCTCATTTAATATCGGCACATTCCTGGATAGACCCACCTCTTCAGGGTACTTCAACCGTCTCGGTCCTCCCAACTTCCGTCGTTTCTTCTCGGGACCCGAAACGTCATGTCCTTTCACCATCCTCGTGAACTGCCGGCGTGAAGGGTATATATATATACACACACTCACGTCTAGTGGTTCATGCTCTTTCAAACTCCCGCGCATATTGCTTCTTGCTCTTCTAACTCTTCGTCTAGAGACCTCACTTCCGCTCTAATGGCGCAATCTCTTCCGTCTTCCACCACTGACAGGGAGAGGGCTTGGGCGCTCTCCAAGCTTGCGCCCGAGGGTTCCCTGCACTTCTGCCATGGAACCCTCGTGCCGCGGTGCGAACCCGGGAGATCATCTTCTTCACCTGGGGAGTGCTAGCGGGCCTGGTGCCGTCCTTCTCCGAGTTCTTTCTCACCATCCTCCACTTCTACGAGATCAGCCACCTTCATCTCACCCCCAATTCTATCGTCACCCTTGCCATCTTCGCACACCTCTGTGAGATGTTCGTAGGGGTGATGCCCAATCTTCCTCTCTTCTGACACTTCTACACTCTCTACGACCTTGCCAACGGCGAGGCCGTGGGGAGTTGCCACTTCCGCCTCTACGACGGGTTGGCCCCCCGCTACATCCCCTTCCAGACGAGGTCCAACTGGAAGGCGTGGTGGAGTGACTAGCTGTATGCCAGTGATGACAGTGGGGTTGACGCCCTCACGATGCCTTCCGCACCGGTGGAAGCTCGCGAGAATTGGGGCTCGCTCGGGCGGCCTAGATTTCCCCGACGAGGCCCGACCGCTCTGCGATCTGGAGTCCGTGAAGCACCTCCGGATTGTGAGGCTCTTCCCTGCCATGGACTCCACCGGCCCTTCGGTGCTGCCGGCCTGTGGTCCCATGGTGATCAAGGACTCAGCCTCGGCTGACGATCAGAGCGCAGGCAAGCGGCCTGTCTCTCCGGACGCCTCGCATGCAAACCCCAAGAGGCCTCGCACCGGGGACCAGAATCCAACCACCGTCAACTCCGCCGTGACTCTAAGCGCATCCGGAGTGGCGAGGTCTTCATCCGGGGCGGCGGCGTCTGTTGTCTCGGATCTGGCATTGGTTCTATCAACGCCAACTCCTTTGGCACCGACTCATCGGCGCCACCTTCGTCGGCGCTGGCTCCCTCAGTGACAAGGGTCACTGCCGCCGCCCACCAGGGTGGGCTCGCCGTCCCAGCGGCCTCCTTCGTCTTTCGGTCACCTCCAAGGGTGGCCATCCAAGGTGCCCCGGTCGAGCAGACGCCAACAAACGCTGCAGGGACTTCTGCCCAGGGGCCACCCGGCACCTTTGAAGCGGCCCCAACGGAAGCCGTCATCGCTAGCACTACCGCTCATTTACCCAGGACGCAAAAGGGTTTTGACTCTATTTGGGTAATCGTTGACCGGTTGACAAAGACAGCTCATTTTCTTCCTGTCAAGGTTACCGATACGGTAAGCAAGTTGGCAGAGCTGTATCTCTCTCGAATCGTATCTCTCCATGGTGTTCCCAAAAGAATTGTCTCAGACCGAGGTACCCAGTTTACCTCACGTTTTTGGCAATGTCTTCACAGAGCCATGGGAACTCAACTCTCATTCAGCACCGCCTATCATCCCCAGACTGATGGACAAGCTGAAAGAGTGAATCAAATCTTGGAGGACATGCTTAGAGCTTGTGCTCTTACCTACGGCAAGAATTGGGAGCAGTGCTTACCATTCGCGGAGTTTTCCTACAACAATAGCTATCAAGCTAGTCTTCAAATGTCGCCATTTGAAGCTCTTTATGGAAGGTCTTGTAGGACTCCACTCAATTGTTCTGAATCTAGAGAAAGACCCATCTTTAGCCCGGACTTGGTCACCAAAGCAGAAGAGCGAGTCCGGATAATACGAGAATGATTGCGGACAGCACAGTCTCGTCAAAAGAGCTATGCTGATCGCCGTCGTCATGCATTAACCTTTGAGGTGGACGATCACGTATATCTCAAGGTTTCTCCAAGGAAGGGTATTCATCGTTTCCACGTGAAAGGAAAGCTGGCACCTCGCTACGTCGGACCTTTCCGAATCTTGGCAAGGCGAGGAGCTATGGCATATCAATTAGAACTTCCACTTTCCCTCTTCGAGGTACATGATGTCTTTCACGTCTCTCAACTAAAGAAGTGCCTTCGTGTTCCGACCGAAGTCACGGAGCTAGACACTCTCGAATTGCAACCCGATCTTTCATACAAGGAGTATCCAGTTTGCATTCTTGACGAACGCGAACGCGTCACCCGGAATCACACCATCAAATTCTTCCAGGTTCAGTGGAGTAACCATACTCCCGATGAAGCTACATGGGAGCGTGAAGATCACCTTCGAGCTGAGTACCCTCATCTCTTCACCGACCTAATTCAATCTCGAGGTCGAGATTCTCTTTAAGGGGGGTAGGTTTGTAACAGCCCCAAATTTAATTACGAGTAATATTGTACATGGCATGCTCATATCATTCATATTAGTGGCACAATTAACACTTAATTAAGAATATATAAATAATAGCATCACTTTAGTTAGATGAATACGAATTTATAATGTCCTTGAAACCTAAAACCTGCTACTTATTGAACCATGCCTCATTTCCACCTTAGGCAATGACATATGGACCCCACTAGTAAGTGAGAGAATAAAATTCTGCACACCTAACCTACTTTTTCCACCTTACTTACTCCATACCCACTCCCTTACCTCTCCATGTCATGTGGGACCAAGCCCCACATGTAAGTGAGTAAGGGGCAACCCTATATAAGCTTTTCCTCACCTTGGAACCCCCTTCACACCCTCATTTCCTGCTCACTCTACTCCAAAAATTCTGCTCAAGGGAGAGCAAGAACCCCCATTCACATTTCCATTCATCCCCACAAAAACCATCCAAGGATTTAGCTTGAGCTTGTGCATGCTACACCATTGGATTCTCCTCATCAAAAGCTTTAATTCCATCCAAATGGATTGTTGATGCATTAGGTATTGGGTGAGTTCCAATCCATTCTTTACTCATCCAT
This sequence comes from Rhipidocladum racemiflorum, assembly GCA_036346355.1. Lineage (NCBI taxonomy): Eukaryota > Viridiplantae > Streptophyta > Magnoliopsida > Poales > Poaceae > Rhipidocladum > Rhipidocladum racemiflorum. The sequence continues at coordinate 54,013,964 of CM070572.1, read as the reverse complement.
TTTCTGAAATTTTGGTGGCATTGAGCTCATTCCATTCCCCTTCTTTGAAATCATCTCCAAGTTGGGAATCGGATAGTGCATGTTGTGTTGCAAGCTTGAGGAGGAGAAGTTGACACTACTACAAGCTTAAGAAGAGGAGGCATTGCTTCCTCAAGCACGGAGAAGGTGTCGATACTGGGGGAACCAACGAAGATCACAACCTCAACGCCATTCCTCATCCCATCGATGAACTGGACTTCCCCTAAGTACAAGGACACCCTAGAAGTGGTAAGGTTCCACACTAGGTCACCTTTTTTGTAATGCAGGAACACATGCACCCATACTTATTTTTGGACAGTGAAGTCAACCCGGATAATCCGGGGTTTTAGTCCGGATACTCCGGATTCGTTAGGGCATACGAGTAAACTGGGACCGAGCAACCCGGTCAGGAGGGTCCGGGAAGTTATTCGGATACTCCGAACGGGTTGGAAACATTGAAACCGAGAGTGCCAACCCGAACACTCCGGGTCATGTTTGGACACTCTGGATGTGTCCGGCGAAACCAGAAAAAGCAACAAAGAGACCCAACCCGGATGCTTCGGGTATTTAACTCGGATAGTCCGGTTTACCCGAACACTCCGAATACAAAACCCGGATACTCCGGGTTAGTCAGCATTCGAGTAACTGAGTAGGTCAACCCGGATACTCCGGGTTAGGACCCGGATACTCCGGACATATAGGGATGAATTGCTTCTCATATGCATGCTAGGATTAGGAATATAACCATAATTTTGCATGTTCTCGTGTTGTTTATTGTTGGTTTCTTGATTTGTGTTCCTTTGGAATTGGATTTCTCGTTTGGTGTCGACGCTTCGGAAGACAACCCCGAGTACGACTACGCCTACGACGTCAAGAGCGAGCAGCAAGGCACTACCTTACTCCTTGAACATACTTGATCCTATTAATTGCAAATTATGTTGAAGTTATTTTGTCAATTGCACGCTTACTTTCAATTACAAGTATATTTGGGGTAGGATGTTTAGCTACTACCTTGTTTACATGTTATCTTGTTACCCCGTTCCTTTCGTATACCATTTTCGCCTTAGGTGGTTGGCTTATTATTATGTATGGGTTCGTACAAGTTGCTTAGCCATGCTTAGAACATCGTTAGGAACCGCGATAGATGGACTTAGTCCATCGGTCGCAGTGATCAAAGCTGATTATGATAATGATGGTTCAATTATGGTTATTATGTAGCAATGTTGGTTAAGGATCTTAAGGATCAAATCTTTGTGACGTCTCTTTAAGTAACTATCGTGCGAACCACGCGCCGTTTATGGGGCCGGCTTAGCCAAGTACTTGTGTATGACTAGGGCATTTAAACCACGTGCACTCGGAATTCCTTGAACTTTGGAGAGTGTCAAGGAATGTCCGTGGGATCTCGTCGAACTTTGTCGAGTGTCGAGAGTATCCTTCGAAATCCCTCGAACTTTGTGGAGTTAGGGATGTTCAGTAACGGGTGCACTCCTTGATCCACATACACAGAGCACTGGGCACGCGGGATCGTGGGTCACAGTCACCCGGGTGGTTTAAGCGCACTATCATACATACTGGAAAATGGTTTTGTCACGATCACCTCGGCCGGCACATCAAAGGAATTGTGCTCATAGCTTGGCTTACGAGTGTGGCGTGTCGTGTGGGCAAAGTCGTACCTCTACAGAGCTCAAACTATTCGAATAGCCGCGTCCATGGTCAAGGACGGTCACTTAAGTTGTCAGTCACTAGGCGAGTGTTAAGGACCGGGTAAGAATGGATGGTTTGGGAAAAACCAAGTCTCATGAGTATTGGAGTACTCATGAGGAAAACTTCGCGAGTATTGGAGTACTCGTGGAAGGAGCTTCACGGATATTGGAGTATCCGTGGGCGTAAGAGAACATGAGCGTCGAACTCATGGTTCGGAGAATGCTAGAAGGCATGAGATGAAGATGATTATGATGATGTTATATTATGTATTAGACTTTGTAAATGTTTAACAAACCGCAATTTCAATCTATACGTGTCTATGTTTTTACTCCAAATATTGCTTTATGCTGAAATTAACCTGGTGCCTTTCTTGTGAAGAAGCCACCACATGTAATTGGAACTCAGCATACCACTTATATTATTGTGCGAGTACACTCTTTGTACTCAAATGGATTGTCCACTTGCTGCAGGTGAGGATGAGGCACTGCCCGGAGACCTTTATCGGGCAGATTTCAATGACGCTAACGCTTAGGGGCACGTTCTTACTTCCAGTCGGTTGACTGAGGGTCTATGGCATACTACGCTGGCCTTTTGTCGTTCATTTATGTTTTCCGCTGCTACTTTGATGTAAAACTACTATGTATGTCGTTTTGGACAACGGTCCTGCTTTTGTATGTAATTATGCTTATGCTTCCGTTAATTATGTATGAGTTGTGATACAAACTATTATGCATTGCCGCACGTGTTGGTGAACTTTCCTGGGACCAACACGGGCATATAAGCAGGCCGCTCGAGGTTCCCTTGATTTACTTGGGCTGTGCGGTGCTACCGAGTGAATCACTGGAATCCCGGGGACGGGTCCCCACAGGCTTGGTATCAGAGCTCTATACTGACTGCAGGTTAGAATGTAGCATTGTCGACTGGCTTAGAACTTGTTTGAGTCAAAACTATTTTGCTTATCAATTAATTTTGGAACTGATAGCATTGTGTCATTCTTTTGTTCCTCATCCATCTGAGTTCTATGACTCATCTTTATGTTCATTTGATATAGCGAAATTGTTTTCTGACTCGTCTTCTCTTTTCCAAAATGCTAGATGAACCACGGTCCTTTGGTCATGGTTACCCGCGCTGAGGATGTGGACGGTTTTTCTTCCCTCCTCAGGGACATGCTCTGGAGAGCCAGCTGCACCTATGCACCCGAGTACGTGGTGTATGGGCGGGCTTTGGGACCTGGATTGAAGACCTACGCTGCCACGGTCCACATCATCGCCCGAATGATGCCGGGGAGCATTCCCCATCACTTCCAAGCACAGGGGACATCCCTTGGGATGGCAATCCAAGAGGTGGCCTATGTTGCCATGTGCCATCTTCGTCATGATCTGTGGGAGCTACTTGAGCCTCCGTTCCTTTACTTCCTGCAGCGAGGACCGGCGGGCACCTACAACTACATTGCGAAAGTTGAACTGGGAGAAGACCGCTCTGTCCGCCAGTTGGCGAGCTTGGTCGATGCTTTGGACCGGGCTCATCGCTGTGTGGTACACGAGTTATGGGAGACTCGTGCCCGTCTTCGCGCCGCACAAGGGCATCTTCATCAATTCTTACATACTGGTCTCGTGCCACGGAATGTGGTGTACGGACCCAATTCTACTACGCCCCACGATGCAGCTCTAGGCCCTTTTCAATTCCCATGCGTGACACGGGTGGAGGCCCAACACTTCAACCCTAGCCATGCACGTTATCAACTCGGCATGCGCAATGCGTCTCCGTGCGCAAGGATCATTAGGAGCACATACATCCTACTTGGGGTCTCCTCAACGTCTCGCTAGCTCTTTGGATCCTGAAGATACGGGATCGCCGGAATACCATCTTTTAGATGAATTTCCCCCAGGATTCCTTAGGGACATTTGAGTTGTCTTAGTCGAATTAGTCATAACCCCTATGTAGGGGAGAACTATCTTAATTTGAAGTCATGTAATAGACTCTGTCCTGTAACTTAGACTATGCTCTTTCGTTATCATCTTGGAACTTTGTTGTTGCTCATGGATGTTGTTGGAGTTTATGAACTTCTTTCATTTGATGTTTTGTGCTTATGCTGTGTGTTTCCTTTATGGCATTCATGCGAATCTATATGAGTGTACTTGTTTCTTGTTGCTAACTTGGGGTGGCAACAGGATGGCATGAGCTACCACTCGATCACAAACTCAGCAAGGGACGAGGCCACACACCTCGGGCTCCCAAGCAGTTGAGAAGTATGCTCAGGGGGTTGCTCATGACAACCCGGAGTCATCTCACCGTCAAAATCAGCACCATCCTCGTGCGGAGGCGGAACTTCCACCACCTCCTACCATGGCTTAAGTGCTTGCCATGATTGAGCAGAATCGGTAGGATCAGACTTTGGTCTTGCAGCAGATTGCTCACAATACCGCCGTTGCCCCGGGCCCTGTCTGAGGTGCTGGTGGGGGAGGGCATCATGCCGCAGGAGGACTTGGCGAGTTCCTTCGCACGCAGTCACCGTTATTCTCCCGTGCCGAGGATCCACTTGAAGCGGATGACTGGCTTCGAACCATTGAGCGCAAGCTTACTATTGTTCAGTGTCCGGATCATGAGAAGGTTCTCTATGCTTCCCATCAGCTTGATGGAGCAGCGTGTGCGTGGTGGGACAGCTTCACCGCCATGCAACCTACTGATCACGTTATCACGTGGACAGAGTTTCGCGTAGCCTTTCGCGAGGCTCATGTTCCCACGGGTGTTATGGCCATCAAGAAGCGCGAATTCCTCGCCTTGAGGCAAGGTGGCAAATCTGTTATGGAGTATCTTCACGAGTTCAACACTTGGCTCGTTACGCTCCAGATGATACCTCCACCGACGAGCACAAACAAGAGCGCTTCATGGAGGGACTTTCCAAGGAGTTGCAGTTGGAGCTCGCAGCACATGAATTCCGCAATTTCCAACATTTGGTCAACAAGGCCATCGTGGTGGACGAGAAGCGGGGAAAGCTGGAAGAGTCACGCAAGCGCAAGCGAGCAGCTCAGATTTTGGCTAGCAACAGCTCGCAACCGCCGCGCGCCACTCGTCCCCCGCCTCCCAATTATCAAGCTCCGACACCCCCAAGACCTCTGGTACCTATTGCGCGTCCACCGCAGCAGAATCTTCCGTCGAATGCCGATGGGAATCAGCGAGGAGGTAACACTCAAGGCTGCCTAGTTCTAGTGTGCTACCAATGCAAGAAGCCGGGGCACAAAAGCGTTGATAAGTAGAACCAGCATTCTTTAACCCAAAAGCCATTCTGATATAGCAATAAACACCCATGGGGGTTACAAAAGCGGTTCTTTCTTCGTCTTCCGCCGCCATGCTAATCTGGTGGTACCCAGAGTATGTGTCTAGAAAGCATAGCAGCTCACATCCCGCTGTCAAGTCGACGATGAGATCGACGTGCGACAGGGGGTAAGGATCCTTTGGGCAGGCATTGTTGAGGTCGGTGAAGTCGACGCACATCCGCCACTTCCCGTTGGACTTCTTGAAAAGTATAGGGTTGGTGAGCCACTCAGGGTGAGAGACTTCCCTAATAATCCATGCACGCAGCAGCTTCTCTACCTCCTCCCGAATGGCATCTTACCGCTCTGGTGCCTGTCTCCGGACCTTTTGTCGGACCAGGCGTATTCCTAAGAGTGTTGCCAATCGGTGCTCGATCACCTCCCTAGGGACCCCAGTCATATCAGATGATTGCCAGGCAAACACATCAGAGTTAGACCGGAGGAAGGTGATGAGTGTGTCTTCCTATTTGGCGCTGAGGTTGGAGCCAATGGAGACGGTCTTCCCAGGCTCAGCCTCACTCAGGGAGACCACCTTAACCTCGCCGGCCGAGCCGGGTGAGGCATGGATCTTAGCCAGAGGGGCTCCTGGATAGGCGACATCAGCCTGCCTATTGAAGGTGGCGCCGGCCAGGTTCAATGCGTGCTTATGGTAACGCAGGGCTTCCGACCTATCACCGGGATCACTATGGGGCCACTGGGCCTGGCATCTTTACTGCCATGTAGGCATAGTGGGTCACTGCCATGAACTTGGCCAACACTGATCAGCCAAGCAGGGCATTGTACGGGAGGTCAAAATCGGCAACTTCAAAATCCACCATCTTCGTACAGTAGTTGCTTTCCTCCCCATAGGTGATGGGGAGGCGCACCTGGCCTAGGGGCACCGAGCCAGCCCCTGGGGTGATTCCATAAAAGGTCAGGGCCGGGCGCAACTCCTGCCATGATATCTGAAGCGCCCGGAATGCCTTGGAAGACAGGAGGTTGATGGAGCTCCCTCCGTCCACTAGCACCCACTCAAGCTTCACATTCTAGATTGTGGGCGAAACCATGATCGAAAGGTGACCTAGACCGGTAGTGCTCTTATGGTGGTTGGCCCAACAGAAAGTGATCGGCTCCTCCGACCACTTCAGCATCCGACCCGCCCCTGAGCTTGGCACCGTGGCACAGACCTCCCTGCTCAGTCATTTGTACATTGTGTTGGAGGGGTAGGTGGCCGAGCCACCATGAATATACGCCACAATTTGATCTGCCCGATGGAATGCTAGCGGGGTAGGGTCTTCGTTCGGGTCATCATCGCGGGGGCGGCGCTCCTTAAGCCGCTGCTCCACCATCTTGCTCACAAACTGGCAGTTGGCCAGGTCATGGGTATTGGACTTGTGGATCAGGCAGAAGGGCCTTCCCTCCTCCTCGCGGCCATCATTCCTCCATTCTAGGTGATCATCTCACTCGTCACAGCGGTCGCGCCCTCGCATCTTGGTATCCCTTCGCTCGTGTTCAGCAGCCAAGACCCACCAGGTCTCACCTACCTCATGCCTCCTTTCCTTCTTATTCGCAGGGTCGAGACCCCTCGAAGTCCCAGCCTCATCTCCGCCGTGACCACCTGCGGAACCGGACACCAGCCCGTGCACACTTATGCGCCAGGGAGAAAAGCTCAGAGGTAGTGGTGATATCGCGGGTAGTCATCTTCTCCCGCATCTTGTGGTCCCGAAAGCCTCTCCGAAAGGCGATGACGACCGACTGCTCGGAGATTCGGGGGATTGTATTGCGACAATGGCTGAATTGTAGGATGAAGTGGCACAACGATTCCCCTCTCCCCTGTTCGAGGGCATGGAGATCGTCCTCCACGCCCGGCTGCGTGTACGAACATTGAAAGTTGGCAACGAAGAGGCCGCACAACCCCTCCTATGAGTGTACTGACCCTCGCGAGAGGTTCCACAGCCAGGACCGGGCGGACCCCGTGAAGGCCATTGGACCGGGCGGACCCCGTGAAGGCCATGGACTTTTCGGATCCACCAGCGGCCTGCACCACCGTGGTGTAGATCTGCAAGAATTCCTCCAGGTTGGTGGTGCCGTCGTACTTCTCGATGGATGCCGGGCGAAACCTTTTGGGCCACGCCACATGGCGCAGCCTTCAGGAAAATGCCTGGCACCCGACACCATAGGGGGAGTAATGTCATCCACCTAAACCCCAGCCCGAAGACCGTGCCGGGGAGCGCGAATCTCGACTCCCCAAAGAACCGAAGGAGTGGACCTCCTCCCTCCTCCGAAGGTGAGATTCATGGGAGGAGCTTTCATCCCCAGGAGCCATCCTGTGACACTACGGAATGACGAAACGAGTCATTTTTCGTTTCTGGCATTTCGGTATGTCTTCGGTTTCCTGTTTTGGGCCTTCCGGGGGGGAATGGGCCTTCCGGGGGAATTTTGGGCTAGGGGGAGCCTCGTGGTCTTGGGGAAACATAGTGGGCCGGAGGTGGGAGGCCTTTGGCTCAAGTAGGAGAGGTATTAGGGTAGCAAGGTGTTAGCGTATAAGCTAACAGACCCCTTCCCGAACAGGGTGTGAGAAGTCTGAATGAGGGGCTTTCGTGGGGATCGCTCCAGACACAGCGGAAAGAGAATGAACGAAGCTCACAAGAAGACACTAGGGTTTATCCAAGTTCGGGCCCTCCTTATGAGTAAAAGCCCTAGTCCTGCTGGGATTGCTCTGGATTATGCTCTTGGGGGAAATCACTCAAACCGCCTCGCTGGGACTAGCCCGTCTCCAGAGATGAACTGGTAGAGAAGAGGAAGAAGAACTCACCGAACCCCCGCTCCCATGCACCCCAGTTACCTTTTATATCTGGGTTGGCTGGGGCGCATGGGGTTTACAAAAAGGCAGTACATTGAATACACCAGGCAGACTGCAATTAATGTGCTCGTCACTGTTCTTGCAGCATACTTAATGCTCTGGCGCAGCCGTCCTATCCCCCACTTCGGGCCCCGCACCTGCCGACGTCGCCCGTTCTGCTAGAGTGGAAACTTGCACCATGACGCCATTTACCATTATGGCGCGCGTTGGGAACACACACCGCCATATTGTGGCCTTCATTATCCCCATTTAATGCACACGATGCGCATTAAATGTCTTTGACCTCCTGTGTGGCTGCATGGGCCGCTAAGTGGCCTCGGGAACTGAGCGCCAGCAGCGTGGCCTGATCGCCACGTGTCCGCTGGGTGATCACACACCGACCGCTGGGCGTGGCCTGGTCGCCACCGCCCGTGGCGGTCACTCACCGATCGCCGCTGCGGGCCTGGTCGCCACCTGCCCGCGGGCAATCACTTAGCTGACCGCCAGCTACATGGCCTGGACGCCACCTGTCCTCCAGCGGCTCTTACTAAAGTGTAGTGGGCACCCTGGTGTAAAATACACCGACAGTAGCCCCGGGACCCATCCCGGAGCGCCCCTTTTTGCCCCTTTTTTCGACCAGCAAAAAGGCGGCTTAGTCTCCCGGGTGGGTCCACCAAAAAATGCCCACGTAACGCTGCGGCTTTTAAATGCCGCCGCCGTTTCCGGGCATCGAGGCAGAACATGTGGCCACCCCCGCCTCGTAACCGGCGTGGGCTCGAGGGTGCGTACCCGCGCCCCTTCTGCTTCTTTTGGGTTTCCCGCCAGCGAACCGCCGTGCCCCCTCGGGTGCCCCGTCATTCGAACCGCCACGCCTCCTCAGGTTCCCCGCTGAGGCGCTCCTTCATGCGCATATATACCAGTGGCCCTGGGGAGGAGGCGGTTCGTTCTTTCCTTGCCCCTGCTTCTTGCGTACTGCTCCCTCGCCTTTGCTTTTTGCGAACTGCTCCCTCGCCTTTGCTTTTCGCGAACTGCTCCCTCGCCTTTGCTTTTCGCGAACTGCTCCTTTGCTCGCATGGCGCCGCCAGCCCCACTGCTCCCTCCGTCGACCGTCGAAGAGATTGATGCCGAGAGGTTTTCCCTGTATGTTGCCGGTGGCTCCGTCCGTACTCGCGCCGGGACTACGGCGCCCAGCTGCCGTCCAGGAGAGTGATCTTCTTCGTATGGGGGATGGAGGGCTTGGCGCAATGAGTGGCTCTATGCCGAAGATGACAGCGACATAGAGGTCTTGGAGCTGCCAACTGGGCCAGCGGTCAGCACCCCTACCTGGGGAGCTCACATCGACGAGACGCCTGAGCTCCAGGTGATGCTAGCCCGCGTGGACCAGCTGCGGACAGCGGGCCTGACGGGGGCCATGGTTCTCCGAGATTACGTCTCCCGGAGATTCAGTCCCCTGCGCCGTCGCGCCCGCCTCGCTTGGCAGTACACGGGCCCTGATGATATGACCAGGATGTCTCCCGGGGGTAGGTTACTTTCTGCTTTACTCCCCTTCTTTTCCTTTTTCTTCTTTTCTTTTTTCTTTCTTTTTTCACTGCCGCCGAACTAACGGCGACTTCGCTCCATTCTCCCTTTTCTCTCAGCCGCGGGGGATTTATCCCTTACGAAAATTGATGCATGGCTGGCACAGCTGGGCGTCTTCAGCCCCATTCCACTTTTTCCAACAGGCGCGCTCCTGCTCTGCCAAGTGGATCCTAGGGAGCGCGTGACGATCACCCGCGCCATGCCCTCTATGGACGCCATGGGCCCGGTGAACGCGCCTCGCCGAACGGCGTTGACGATCCGGGGGGCCCCTCCTGCTGGCGATCCAACGAGGGACAAGCGCCCGGCCGACGACGATGCCTCCGGCGCCAGCCCCAGAAGGGCCCGCATTACTCCAGGGGGTGCAGCAACCACGACCGGAGAGGGCAGTTCCACGGCGGCCACCGCCTCCACTTCGGCCAGTGCCGCCTGGGCAACAACTACGCCGGCTCCGTTTTTGGTTCCGCCGCCACCGCTGGGGCAGGCCGATCCGTCACCACCAGCGTAGGGTGATCCGCCCCCGCCCCCGCCGCCGCCGCCGGCACCGGTCGATCTCCCCGCCACCGCCAGCACCAGTTGATCTGTCTCCGCTGCCGCCGCCGGTGAGGGTTGATCCGCCCCTGCTACGGCCGCCAGCGCAGGGTGATCCTCCCCCGCTACTGGCGCCGGCGCAGGGTGACCCACCCCCGCCGCCGACCCCGGTTCTTCCTCCGCCGCCCCCGGCGCTGATCGCTCCGCCAGTATTGGCGCCGCGCGGGGGAATAACACTCGCCCCGACTATGCCCCATTTCAGGAGGCCTTCTGCTGGGTATGCTCATAGACACTAGCAAACTGTCAAGTTCTTTTTGGTTTGAGAGACTTACTCCCTTTTTTCATCTTCAGGGCGTCTACTTCGAGGGCTCCCGCCGGGGTCGACCAGGACGCCGCGGCAGCCGCAGCTGTACCGGCTGCGGTGGTCGAACACCAAGGCGGCCCCGGTGACCACCCGGTGGCCGCCGCAGGGGCGGCCGTCTTACCGCCCGGCGGCGGGATGGGCTTGCCAGCTACCCCAGAGGTTCCCTGCGCCCCAATCCTCTCGGTGGATGCGGACGCTCTGCTGGCCGCCCTTGGTGAGCTGCACTCCCTGTGAGTGGCCGCCTTGCGACAAGTAGGGAGAGGCTGAGGGAGGCCATCGCGGAGAACACCCAACTCCGCGCAGAGGTGCTGGACTTGCGTGGCCGAATGGAGAGGTCGGAGCGGGGCCTGCAGCAGGAGAGGGAGCAAGGAGCCCTCCGCGTCGAGGCGCTCACCCGAGAGCGCGATGAGGAGAAGGGCGAGCGTCTTCGCGCGGAGGTCGAGGCCACTTCCATGCTGCGCCCTGCCTTTGATCGGATGGTGGCTAGCTTGGCGCCACTGGGGTTGGACCAGCCGGGCCCGATCGAGCAGACGGCCCGGCGCTATGCTTTCTGCATGAGCCAAATCTCCGACTTCCTTACCTTCCTGCCCAGCGCCTTGGCCACCCGGTCCAGCCAAGAAGGGCGGGCGATTCTGGCGACCACGGCGTAAATGCGTGCTACTTTCGCTGCGCCCGGCGACGCGCCAACCGACTTCACGGTCGCCATCCGAGAGTGGAAGGAGATCGCCCGCCAGCGCCGCAAGTCAGCAATGCCGCCGAGCGGGTCGCCGATCAGCTCGAGATGGTCAACCCGACGCTTGAAGCAATGGCCGAGGATGTGGCACTCGAGCTGGACGTCGCCCCACTGGAGGACAAGGAGGCCGCAGAAGCCGTGGCGGATGAAGATTGAGGACCTTTATTTTGTGGTTCTCTTATCGTCCCTTGTAGCGGACCCCTGCAAGTTAGGGCCTTAACTATAAATGCATATATTTCCCTTTGCGCATCTTATGTTTGGGTGCCCGTTCACGCCTTCACTATGCTGGCTCTGAGCGAACAAAAAGACAACGGCGCGCGTTAAGTGTTAGCTGGAGTGCAGGTCCCATGTCCCTCGTGCCGGAATGTCGCTATCTCAGGAAGTTATGGCCCTGCGAAATTAGTCATTCTCGCGGTCCCTTGGGGCTGAACACTTGGGGAGGTGTGGCAGGGTAGTAGGCTTTCGGTGATGGTGTTTGAGCCGCCGGTTCTCACGGGGACACCCTGAGCGTCATGACCGTGTTGAAAACCGCGCCAAACCAGCCATCCGATCACCCATCCCTGTACGCCACGCTCACCCAGAGGGCCAACTTTTACCGTCGAGAACTCAGAGAGCCTTAACGCACTGAGGGCGATCACGCTGACATGGCCCACCGGGGCGCAAACCAAAAAAAGAACAAAGACAACTGCTTTGAATAGAAAGTAGACATTGGATCAAACAGAGGCTTCCCCCGACCAGCCATGGAGAGGAAAGCTCAACTCGGCTGGTCGGGGCACACAGCTCTGCACTTACAGCCATTTTAGGGATAGAACTTGCACAGAAACTCTATGTTTTGTGAATTCACCAACTCCTCCCCGTCCTCAGTGGCCAACCTGGCCACCCCGGGGCGAGAGACTGAGACCACCTTAAAGGGGCCCTCCCACTGGGGAGACAGTTTGTGCAACCCGTCATGCGTCTGCACTCTGCGCAAGACCAGGTCGCCGACTGCCAGCGTTCTCTCGCTGATCCGGGCGGCGTGGTACTGCCTGAGGCTCTGCTGGTACCGGGCAGCGAGCAAGGCCGCGCGATCCTATACTTCTTCTAGGAGGTTAATGTCCTGCTGCAGATCTTCCTGGGCTTCCTCAGTGAATGCCGCCACACGTGGTGACCCCAAGGCCAGCTCCGAGGGTAGGACCGCCTCCGCGCTGTAGACCAAGAAAAAGGGGGTTTCCCCGGTGGCCCTACCGGGGTGGTAGTGCAGTGACCACAGATCGCCGGGAGCTCCTCAGTCCACCGGGCTCCGCACTTGTGGAGTTGATCAAACGCCCTAGTCTTGAGGCCCTTCAGCACCAGCGCGTTGGCCCGCTCGACTTGACCATTACTCCTTGGGTGGGCTACCGAGGCAAAACAGACCTTGGTGCCCATTTCTTCACAGAAACCCAAGAAAGAGGCACTGGTGAACTATGTGCCATTGTCGGTGATGATGCGGTTGGCGACCCCGAAGCGGGCGAAGATTCCTCGCATGAATTTGATCGCAGCAGCGGCTATAATTGTCCTTACTGCCTCGGCTTCCACCCATTTGGTAAACTTATCGATGGCGACGAACAGATGGGTGTAGCCCCCTGTGGCCCGCGGGAACGGGCCCAGGATATCTAGCCCCCAGACCGCGAAGGGCCATGAGAGCGGGATAGTTTGCAGAGCCTGGGCTGGTCGGTGGATCTGCTTGGCGTGGAATTGGCACGCCTCGCACCTCTTCACCAGCTCGCAAGTATCCTGGAGGGCGGTTGGCCAATAGAACCCTTGGCGGAAAGCTTTTCCCACCATCGTTCGATTGGACACATGGCTCCCGCACACGCCTCCATGGATATCAGAGAGCAGACTGCTCCCCTCTTCCCGAGTGATGCACTTCAGGAGAACTCCGTTTTTACCCCGGCGGTAAAGGTCCCCACCCACCAGGGTATAGCACTTGGCCTTTCGTGCTATCTTCTCCGCTGACGCATCATCGACGGGGCATACTTGATCCCGCAGGTAGGCCAGGGTCGGATCCATGCATGTGCCTTCCCGGTCAAGTGTGGCGACCACAGGGTGATCGCCTGGCCCGGCGTTTCCACCGTTACTGCTTTCCCTTCCGGAATGAGGGCCGAAGCAGCGTCACCACCTTCCCCACTGGAAACGGGGGCTGCGATGGACGGTCGCGGAAGCCTTTCTTCAAAAACTCCGACCGGAACAGAAGACCTTGTCGAGGCGAGCTACGCAAGCTCGTCCGCCAAGTAATTGTCGCGCCGGGGGATATGGGTATACCCCAGCCCGTCAAAGTGTCGCTCCATCTTTCTGACCTCTGCCAAGTACTCTGCCATGACAGGATCAGAGCAGGAGGACTCCTTTCTCGCCTGGTTGATGACTAGCAACGAGTCTCCCTTGACTTGTAGGCGCCGAACACCAATGGCCGCGGTGGCGCGAAGCCCCGCCAGCAAACCTTCGTACTCGGCGACGTTGTTGGTGGCCTTGAAGTCCAGGACAACCACGTACTTGAGGAGGTCCCTGGTTGGGGAAACCAAGAGGACCCCAACCCCCGCGCCTTCGAGCCTGAAGGAGCCGTCGATGTAGAGTGTCCAGGGGGAGGGCGCGGGGGTTTCTTCAGCTTCAGGCTCGGCAGGAGTCGACTTGACAACGAACTCTGCCAGCCTTTGACTCTTGATTGCCGTGTGGGGGGCAAACATGAGACCGAACTCTCCCAACTCCACAAACCACTTAGCAACGCGGCCTTCATCTTCGCGGTTGTGAAGAATCTCGCGCAAGGGATAGGCAGACACTACCGTGATCTCTCTTCCTTGGAAATAATGCCGCAACTTCCGGGACGCCACTAGCACGGCATATACCATCTTCTGAGCCTGCAGGTACCTTGTTTCTGCATCATGCAGCACTTTGCTGACATAGTAAACTGGCCGCTGGACCCCTTCACGCTCTGCCACCAAGTCTTTGCGCTCACAATCGCCGGATCGCCGCCACGTATAACAGTAGCGGCTCGCCCGGCTCGGGGGCGACCAGCACCGGAGGGGAGGAGAGGTATTGCTTTAATTCTTCAAGTGCCTGCTGCGCTTCTGTAGTCCACTCGAAGGAGTTGGTCTTCTTTAGCAGCTTGAAGAAGGGGAGGCTCTTCTCCCCCAGCCGGGCTATAAAGCGGTCGAGAGAGGCCCGACGACCAGCTAAGCATTGAACTTGTTTGAGCCTTGTGTACGGCTGCATGCGCTCGATGGCCGTGATCTTTTCCGGGTTGACCTCGATCCCCCGATTGGAAACGAGGAAGCCCAGCAGCTTTCCAGACGACACACCGAACACACACTTTTCAGGATTCAGCTTCAAACAATACTGCCAGAGGTGGGAGAAAGTTTCTTCTAAATCTTCGACAAGCCCAGCAGTCTTTTTGGTTTTTACTACCAAGTCATCAACATATACTTCAAGGTTTCTTCCAATTTGCGAACGAAATACAGTGCGCATAGCGCGCTGGTAGGTGGAGCCAGCGTTCTTCAATCCAAAAGGCATTCGGACATAGCAGTACACGCCTAGAGGGGTCAGAAAAGCAGTCTTCTCTTCATCTTCCCGCGCCATACTGATCTGGTGGTAGCCAGAGTAGACGTCTAGGAAGCACAGGACCTCGCACCCTGCTGTGGAATCGACGACGATATCTATCCATGGCAGGGGGTACGGGTCCTTGGGGCAAGCTTTGTTGAGGTCGGTGAAGTCGATGCGCATCCGCCATGTTCCGTTCGACTTTTTGACAAGTATAGGGTTGGCCAGCCACTCGGGATAGGCCGCCTCCCGTACAATCTTCGCTTGTAGTAGCTTCTCTACCTCACCCCGAATGACATCCTGCCGCTCTGGTGCCTGCCTCCGGACCTTCTGCCGGACTGGGTACACTCCGGGGAGCGTCGCCAATCGGTGCTCGATCACCTCCCTAGGGACCCCGATCATTTCAGATGGTTCCCAGGCGAACACATTTAGGTTAGACCAGAGGAAGGTGACAAGCGTGTCTTCCTATTTGGTGCCGAGGCTGGCACCGATCTTCACAACCCTCCCAGAGCTGTCCTTGCCCACGGAGACCACCTTCACCTCACCCGAAGGACCAGGTGAGGCATGGGCCCTGACCGAAGGGAGCTCTGAGCAATCGTCCTCCTCTTGAGCCGAGAAGGTGGTGCCGGCCAGGTCCTGCACCTGCTTGCTGAGGCGCAGGGCTTCCAGCCGATCCACCTTCACGGTAATTGGGCCTCCGGGCCCGGGGATCTTCATTATCATGTATGCGTAATGCGTGGCCACCATGAACTTGACCAGAGCTGGCCGGCCAAGCAACGCATTGTAGGGAAGGTCGAAGTCCGTGATCACAAAGTTAATTTTCTCTGTCCGAAAGTTCTCCACACTCCCGAACGTGACATGCAACCGGACCTGCCCCAGGGGCGTTAAGCCCACTCCAGGGGCGACTACGTAGAAGAGGGGGGTTGGACGCAACTCCTGATAAGGAATTTGGAGTGCCTTGAATGCCCCCACAGACATGAGGTTGATGGAGCTCCCTCCATCCACCAGTACTCGCCCGAGTCTCGCATTCCGGACCGTGGGGGAAACCACGATCGGGAGATGGCCCCGGGCCAGTGGTGCTTCCGGGTGGTCGGCCTGACTGAAGGTGATCGGCTCCTCCGACCACTTCAGTAGCCTGCTCACCCCGGGAGTTGGTACGGTAGCGCACACCTCTCTCACCTCTCGCTTGTACTGCGAGTTCGAGGAGTAGGTGGCGGAGCCACCATGGATGAACACCACCGTGTGCTCCGCTTGTTGGAAAGCCAGCGGAGCAGGGTCTTCATCCGCGTCGTCGCGGTCGTCTTCGCGGCGTTCTTTAAGCCGCTGCTCCACCAGCTTAGACACAACCTGGCAATCCGCCAAGTCATGCCCATTGGTCCTGTGGATGGGGCAATAAGGTCTGCCCCCATTGCCTTCTCGGTGGGGGACCGGCGATCCCCGCGATCATCTCGTGGGCCTCGGCAATCACCCCTCTTGTCCCTGCGGTCGCGCTTCTGGGGCTTGTCCTCCAGTTCGGCGACTAGAACCTCTCCAGCGCCGATCTCCTTGCGCTTCTTCTTCTTCTTGTGCTCGGAAGCCTTCGAGTTTCCTACCTCGCCGTGATCGGACGGCCCTGCCTCGTGCTCTCGGGCCTCCGCTGCCCTGGCGCACTTGTGGGCCAGGGAAAACAGCTCGGTGGTGGTCGAAACAATGCGGGTAGCCATCTTCTCCCGCATCTTCTGATCTCGGACCCCCCTCCGAAAGGCGATGATCACCGATTACTCGGAGATTCGGGGGATCGTGTTTCGGCAGTTGCTGAACCGCCGAATGAACTCCCTCAGGGACTCCCCCTTTGTCTGTTCCAGGGCATGAAGGTCGTCCTCCACGCCCAGCTGAGTGTAGGAGCCCTGAAAGTTGGCGACGAACATGTCGCATAACTCCTCCCACGAGTGCACAGAGCCTCGTGGGAGGTTCAACAGCCAGGAACGAGCGGATCCCGTCAGCGACGTCGGGAGGTAGTTGGCCATGATCTTCTCAAATCCTCCCGCGGCACACACCACCGTGGTATAGATCTGCAGGAACTCCTCTGGGTTGGTGGTGCCATCGTATTTCTCGATGGACACGGGGCGGAATCTCTCCGGCCACGCCGCTTGGCGCAGGCGGTGGGGAAACGCCTGGCATCCCACGTTGTAGGGGGAGCAGCGCCGCCCGCCCGCCCCTCGGCCCCGAGACGGAGTCGAGGGGTGCGAGTCTACGCTCTCCCTGGAGCCAGGGAGCGAGGTCTCCCCTCGCCCACCTGACATCGGGCGGTCCACACGGTGCTGGTCAAGTGCACGATGCCCTCTAAGGACGTCGCTCAAGTCAGCACCGCGCTGGGACCTTCGTTCGTCCAAGTGGGCCCTCAGATCCCCACGGCTCCCCGCCAGCTCGGGGGAACCATGAGAAGAAGTGGGAGCACGTGCACGTCCCCCTATACCCGAGGGGGCTGCAACCTGTGCACCCTTTCCTTTGTCCCGGCCCTCGCGACCGGGAAAAGTTGTGGCCGTGCGATTAGAGGCTTACGCGTCGGTCGCGCGCGTGCCCTGCCGCCCGACGCCAGAAGCCCCCGGCCGATTCGCCGCCTCCATCTGCTGCTGGGCGGCGTCCACTAGGTAGGCGATGTACCACAGCCATCGGGCGGCCGGGGTTTCGCCCCCTAGTGCAACCGGGGGATGATCGAGGAGCAGCCGGGCCGCATGGATATTCCGCGCCGGGGTGTCGTCTCCCATCAGGAGACGCCTCTGGACAGGCTGGCCTCCTTGCGCAGAAGCACCACACGCCCCCCCGGACGGAGGGACCCGGGGGGTCCGACGCCCTGGGCGAATGCTGGGTCCGGCCGCGAGCGCTGCTCTCCTCGTGTAGACCGTCGTGCTTGGAGTGAGAGGCTGCCATGCTAATGATCGTCGAAGCTTCTTGCAAACTTCGCAAGAAGGTGGAATGAGGAAGAACAATCTGCCACTGAGCCCCCTACCTGGCGCGCCACTGTCAGCGTATAAGCTAACAGACCCCTTCCCGAACGAGGTGTGAGAAGTCCGAATGAGGGGCTTTCGTGGGGATCGCTCCAGACACAGCGGAAAGAGAATGAATGAAGCTCACAAGAAGACACTAGGGTTTATCCAGGTTCGGGCCCTCCTTACGAGTAAAAGCCCTAGTCCTGCTGGGATTGCTCTGGATTATGCTCTTGGGGGAAATCGCTCAAACCGCCTCGTTGGGACTAGCCCGTCTCCAGAGATGAACTGGTAGAGAAGAGGATGTGAATCATGTGATGAAAAATTAGTTTGATCTTGTGCTGAAATTGGTTAAGATTAATCTTGCAAAGTTGTTTGACCAAACATCCGAACATTAAAAAAGAAACCTTGTTCTTGCGCCGAACCAAATAACTAAAAATCGCATTTTTCCCATGTATGACAGACCAAAGTTTTTGCTCTGCCATACACAGGTTTTTGGCGAACTCGTTTTTCCCATGTATGACAGACCAAAGTTTTTGGTCTGTCATACACAGGCTTTTGGTGATTTCGTTTTTTCAATGTATGACAGACCAAAGATTTTGGTCTGTCATACACATGCTTTGGGCGATTTCATTTTACCCATGTATGACAGACCAAACTCTTTGGTCTGTCATACACATGTTTTCAGTGAACTCATTTTGCCCATGTATGACAGACCAAACTCTTTGGTCTGTCATACACATGTTGATAGCGAACTCAATTTTCCCATGTATGATGCATCAAAGACTTTGGTCTGTCATACACATGCTTTTGGCGGTTTTGAGCAAAATTGAAATGGTTTGAATTTGAAATTATGAAATTTGAGATGATTTCATGATGCGTGTTTTGAAGTGGACTTTATGCAATGCTCATGTGAGTAGTTGCATGGATTGACCTTGAGTCAAGTCGTGGACTTGTGCTCGGATTTGTTTTGTGGTTTGTTCATGTGCAGGTATTGCTCGAAGACGAATGTGGTCGATGACAGGACTGGAACTAGGTTCATGGAGGAACTGAGGTTCGGGACTAGGTTCAGGAGGAACTGAGGTCTTGGTGGTCAAGGATGTCATGCGGGACGTTCGGGCTAAGAGAGTGGTGCACATGAAGAATGGTTAGTCACGTGAGAATGACAGGAGGTCATTCGCGTGCAAAGTGTTAGTCACGTGAGTATGGCAGGTGGCCATACGCGTGCAAGGTGTTAGTCACGTGAGTATGGTAGGGTTACCATATGCGTGCAAGAGTTGTACTCGGCCAGGTTGGGCCAAGTAGAGTTGTGTTGGATACGGATTCCTTCTAGGGAATAGGAATCATATTCTGGGTTGGTCCTTTAAATAGGAGGGGTTGTCTCCTGTCGAAAGGGCACCAAGGAGAGCTGAGCGCATCAAGAGTTTTAGAGTTTGTACTCTTTTGATGAGAGTATTTTAGACAAAAGAAATAAAGATCAATTCTTCCAAGATTTTTGCGTGCTACAGTAACCACGTCGCTACAGTGTTTTCTGTTTTTTTTTTGCATGCTTGTTCTAATTCTAGATTGGTTTTTGATCGTTGAGTTTCATCTTAATTTGATCCATCAAAAACCGTTCTAGGGTATTGTTTTTGAGTTCCTCAAAGTCTAGTTGATTAAACTTTTGTCGGTTCTATTAAAACTTTCAAGTTTACGTTAGATCAATTCTCGTCAAGTTCTGGATCAGCAAGCTTGAGAAGCTCATAACTTTTGATCCATAAGTCCGATCGAGCTGATTCTTTTTGGGTTTGATTCGTATTGAAATCTAGATTCTTGTGTCCAAATTTCAGATCGTTTAGATGGTTGGATCTCCGGGAATTCTCATTTTATCAAGCCTCTGTCAATCTGTTTTTGTCAAATCCGAGACAATCTTTTGGTTTCTTTTGGGGTGAAGTTTTTAATAGATCAAAATTTTGGTTTTAGCTTCCGCTCAATCATTCACCCCCCCTCTGATTGCTATATTCGTATACTTCGATCCTACAAGTGGTATCAGAGCGAGGTTTTTCTAATCTATCTTAACCGGTGATTAGATTAATGGATCGTTATTCGACAAAACCTTGTGTGTTCGATGGTGTTGATTTTCAGTTTTGGAAGGCCAAGATGGAGGCATTCATCCAAGCACAAGGCTTCACAATTTGGGAGAAGGTATACAAGCCATACGAAGTTCCTGCAAACGACAACGTCAATGACGCCAATCGCGCACATGTTGAAGCAAACAGCAAGGCACGCAACTTGATCATCCAAGGATTGGGAAGGAGTGACTTCGACCGCGTGGTTCATCTTCGATCTGCATATGAGGTATGGAAATCTCTTTGTGATTACCATGAGGGTTCTAACACTGTCAAAGAGATTCGCCAAGATATTTACAAAAAAGAATACATGCGTTTTGAGATGAAACCTAGTGAATCTGTAGATGACTTCTTTGCACGTTTCAATAAAATTCTTAGTAATCTACGTCTTTGTTGGAGTTAGCTACACCGATGTCGCTTAATGCTAGACAATTGCTTAGTGCTTTGGACATGTCGGTGTGGGAGATGAAAGTAACATCTATACAAGAATCTACTACCATGAGTACACTTACTTTAGATGTTCTTTATTCTAAGTTGAAAACTTATGAGTTGGATGTTCTTGCCAGGAAGGGTAACATTAAATCAATTGCTTTGATCTCTAACCCTGACATGTCAAATGCAAATTCTTCTTCTAGCTTTGCCTTGTCTTCCATGTCTTCTTTAACAGATGAGTAACTTGAAGAGTTTCCTGAAGAAGATCTGGCACTACTCTCTTCTCGCTTTAACAAAGCTTTGCAGAATGTGAGAATGAGAAAGAGAGGTGGTCCTCCAAGATGCTATGAGTGTGGTGACCTCAACCATATTCGCACAAATTGTCCTAAGCTTGCAGGAAAAACATCAAAGGAGGAGAAGGACAACGACAGAAGGAATGAGAAGAAAAGGTTCTCGTCAAATGATAGGAAGAAGAAGAGCTTCATCAACCGCAAGGTGGTTCACCGAGTTCTTTCCGCTCTTGAACAAGTCAATTTGAGCGATGTGGACTCGGAGAGCAGCGAAGATGATGCAACTCCAAGCAAGCATGATTTGATGGGATTGTGTCTCATGGCAAGCAGCAAGGATAGCTTCACCGAGGACGGCCACGACAGCGACTTCAATGAGGTAGATCCCTCTTATGATGAATTAGCTATTGCTGTTGCTCATCTTGGAAAATTGCTTGACAAACGTGATAAGAAAATTAAGAAACATGATTTCATTATTGAATCATTGAATGCTGAAATTGCTAGACTTAAGACTTTGATTCCTAGTGATGATACTTGCAAATCACGTGACTTAATTTACAATGAGATCACCTTGCTTAGGAAAGAACATGCTCTTTTGTTGCATCTAAATGAGAAAAATGAGAAACATGTTGTACATGTTAGCTGTTCCACTGATGATTTGCATAGTTCATATTCTACATGCTCAACTCTTGAATTAAAATTGAAAGATGCAAATGCTAGGGTTTTTCAATTGACTGATAATCTGCTTTCACATGAAATTCTTTCATGCTCAACTTGTCGCAAGCAAAAAGGAAAAGTGGATGATCCCTGCAATAATTGTTTAATTCTTGCTAATAAAGTTGATTACTTGCAAAACTCTTTGGAACGATTCACTAATGGCAAGAAAAAATTGAACATGATTTTGGATCAATCTAAGGTTAGCTCAAACAAGAGAGGTTTAGGCTTTGATCTTCATGCTTCATTTGAAACTAAACCTCGCACTGTTGTTAATGCTCCTTGCAATGACAAAATTGAGATTCTTAATGAGCCTAAAAAGATTGCTTTTAAATCTGCTGGTTTTCTTTCTTCTACTATGATGAATGCAAAATGTGCTTCTACTGTTAAAGCCAAACTTCATGCTAAGTACACTTGCACTCATTGTGGTAGAGATGGACATCTAGTAGATTTTTGCTTTAGACTAGCCAGACAGCAAAGGAAAGAAATGACTAAAGCTAGGTCTAACTTCAGAAGAGCACACTTTGCTTCTCACTATGCGCCTAGAGTGTTGAAAACACCTTCTGTTCCTATAAACATGAGAAAAGGAAAAGCGGTGCATAAAAATTCTCGTGTTGTGCCTACTATTGTGCGTCGTGTGTCTCAGTACTGGATTCCCAAAAATCTCATTCCTAACCCCAGTACTGAGACCTCGACATGTTTTGCTATGTAGGCTTCTCGCGCGAGGAAGGAGAACATATGGCTAGTGGATTCCGGATGCTCACGCCACATGTCCGGTGATAAGAATTGGTTCTCCTCCCTCACTCGTGCATCTCGTGCTGAAAGTGTTACTTTTGGAGATGCTTCTTCCTCTTCTGTTGTGGCAAAAGGTACAGTAAAGGTAAGTGACAAGTTTATGTTCAAGGATGTGGCTCTTGTTGAAAACTTGAAATATAACTTGCTTTCTGTCTCACAAATGCTTGATGAAGATCTTGAGATAAGCTTTAAGAAAAATGAATGCAAAGTGCTAGATGCTTCAGGTGATCTTGTGTTCAAGATTTCTCGTTTTGGAAGAGTTTTTAAAGCTGATTTTGATGCATCACCTTCTTCTAAACATAGGTGTCTAATTGCCAATGATTCTAAAGATTTATTCTTTTGGCATCGTAGACTTGGTCATGTTGGTTTTGATCATCTTACTCGTGTAAGCAGTTTAGATCTCATACGTGGCTTGCCTAAGCTTAAGGGTGATAGCAATTTAGTATGTTCCTCTTGTAGACATGGTAAGATGATTGCAGGTTCACATCCACCTCTTACCATGGTGATGACAAATGCTCCAGGACAGCTTCTACATCTTGATACAGTTGGACCATCTCGAGTTCAATCCTTTGGAGGCAAATGGTATGTGCTTGTGATTGTTGATGATTTTTCTAGATACTCTTGGGTATACTTTATGGCATCTAAGGATGAGGCTTTTAGTCATTTTAGAAGTCTTGTTCTTAGGCTTTCTATTGATCATCTAGGAGCTCTCAAAGCTATTAGAAGTGATAATGGAACTGAATTCAAAAATGCTTCTTTTAATCACTTTTGTACTGAAAAAGGAATTGATCATCAATTTTCATCACCTAGAGTGCCTCAATAGAATGGTGTAGTTGAAAGGAAAAACAGAACATTGGTTGAGATGGCTAGAACCATGTTAGATGAACATCACACTCCTAGAAACTTTTGGGCTGAAGCGATTTCAACTGCATGTTATGTTTCAAACCGTGTGTTTTTGAGATCAAAATTGGGTAAGACTCCATATGAGCTTCGGTTTGGACACAGGCCTACTATTTCTCACTTTAGGGTTTTTGGATGCAAATGTTTTGTCTTGAAATCTGGAAATCTTGATAAATTTAAAGCTAGATCAACTGATGGCATTTTTCTTGGATATCCTGCTCATACTCGTGGTTATCGTGTGCTTGTTTTGGAGACTAACAAAATTGTGGAAACTTGTGAAGTTACTTTTGATGAGGCTAGTCCAGGCACTAGTCCAAGTGATGCAGGTACAGACGCATACATTCAGGGGGAGAAAATCTTTGAAGATAATGATGATGTTGAAGATGAGGTCTTGACTCTTCCTAATGCACAACAAGCTGTAGCACCCTTGGCACCTACTACTACATCACCTACAGCTAACCATCCTCAAGCTACAGCATCATCTGTACATGCTGAAAATGAAGAAGGAGAAGGAGAAGTCTCAAAAGCCAATGCTCCCTTGCACATTCAAAAAATGCATCCATCTGAACAAATGATTGGAGACCTAAATGAGAGAGTCACTCGATCCAGGTTTATTCATTCTGACACTCATGCTCATTCTGCTTTAGTTGCTTCTTTTGAACCCAAAGATATATCTCATGCATTATCTGACGAATCTTGGATCAATGCCATGCATGAAGAATTAGAGAATTTTGAACGAAATAAAGTTTGGAAACTTGTCTCACCACCTCCAGATTTTAATGTTATTGGAACTAGATGGGTTTTCAAAAATAAACAAAGTGAGGATGGTGTTGTTGTTAGAAACAAGGCTAAATTGGTTGCTCAAGGTTACACTCAAATTGAAGGCTTAGATTTTGATGAAACCTTTGCTCCTGTTGCTAGAATTGAAGCCATTAGAATTCTTTTAGCATTTGCTGCATCCAAAGGGTTCAAATTGTATCAAATGGATGTGAAAAGTGCTTTTCTTAATGGCTACATAAATGAGGAGGTTTTTGTCAAGCAACCACCTGGATTTGAAAATCCAAAGTTTCCAAATCATGTGTTCAAACTATCAAAAGCTTTGTATGGTTTGAAACAAGCCCCTAGAGCATGGTATGATAGGCTAAAAACCTTTTTACTTGAAAAGGATTTTTCAATGGGAAAGGTTGACAAAACTCTCTTTTTACTCAAGCAAGGCAATGATCAACTATTCGTTCAGATTTATGTTGATGATATTATCTTTGGTGGTTCATCTCATGTTTTAGTGTCTGAGTTTTCAGAAACAATGAGGAAGGAGTTTGAGATGAGTATGATGGGTGAGTTGACATACTTTTTGGGATTTCAAATCAAGCAAACAAAGGATGGTACTTTTGTGCATCAAAGCAAATACACAAAAGACTTGTTGCATAGATTTGGGATGGAAAACAGCAAACCGATCATGACACCCATGGAGAGCGCTTGCACACTTGATCCGGATGAAGATGGTGAGCCGGTTGATCAAAAGGAATATAGAAGCATGATAGGTTCACTTTTGTACCTCACTGCATCAAGGCCGGATATACAATTTGCTGTGTGTTTGTGTGCTCGTTTTCAAGCTTCCCCACGTGCTTCACATCGACAAATTTGTCAAAAGGATTTTCAGGTATCTTCATGGAACTCAAGATTTTGGCATTTGGCTTTCTGCTTCCTCATGCATTAGTTTGAGATCTTTTTCTGATGCTGATTTTGGAGGATGTAGAATTGATAGGAAAAGCACTTCTGGTTCATGTCACTTCTTGGGAAATTCTCTCATTGCATGGTCATCTAGAAAGCAATCTTCTGTTGCACAATCAACTTCTTGGGTTGCAATGGCTATCTTTGTTGGTGGAGGCTATAAATACCTCCCCAACTGCATTCCTAGAGCTCTCTTGGACCCTCATTGAATACTCTTGAGCTCTAGCAACTTCTTTCTCTCTAATTTGCATTAAGTTCTTCTTGTGAGAGGAGTTAAAAAGCTTTTGATTGTATTGAGTGTGTTTGAGCCAATTGCAAAACTGTTTTACACTCAAGTGAAAGTCCACTCTCTATTCTCTTGGAGGTTGCCGCCTTCTAGACAGTGTGGTTGCGTTGGATCGGTGATCTTCTCAATGGTGATTGTGAGAAGGCTTGATCAATTGTGAAGGCACAAAGCTCGCCTACCCAGAGTGGGGAAGAGCTACCCCGAGAATACGAGGAAGGCTCAAATTGCATAAAGGAGCCAGCTTGAAGTGAGTCAAGCTACCTCGAAGTGGACTAGGGGAGACTAGCAAGTCTCCAAACACCACGGGATAAAATTCGTGCCTTCATTTGTGGTTTGCTCATTCTTGTCCCTTTGTATGTAAATTACAATCCTAGCACCTTTAGGCTTGTTCTTTTCCTAGAATTATTTGAGTACTTAGACTTAGCCTTGTTGGTCCACTTCAATGAACATAGAAAATTTAGGCCATGTGGATGCATTTTAATGCAAGAAGGCAGAGTTGTTGCATATGCTTCTTGACAACTAAGGCATCATGAGCAGAGTTATCCTACTCATGATCTAGAGTTAGCTATCATAGTGCATGCACTCAAGATATGGTGTCATTACCTTGTTGGCAAGCTGTTGTGAAATCTATACGTATCATTATCACGGATCATAAGAGTTTGAAGTATCTATTCACTCAATCTGACCTAAACATGTGGCGAGAGAAGATGGTTGGAGCTAATAAAAGATTATGGTGTCAAGATTCATTATCAATCTAAAAAGGCTAATGTGGTGGCAAATGCTTTGAGTTATAATAGTTACTACAACAATGTGGTGGTTCAGATAGCAAACCAGAGCTTGTTAAAGATCTTTAGAATATCATATTAGAAGTGGTACCTGAAGGATTTTTATCTATGTTAGAGGTAAAACCCACCATAGAGGATCAAATTCATGAAGCTTAGAAGAGCGATGCCAAGATGGAATTAAACAAAAAATGAAGAAGGGTAAAGCTCGAGATTTTACCCTAGATGACCAAAGATGCGTTGTGGCTCAAGGAGTGAATTTATGTGCTAAATCATAAGGATCCCAAGTAGTTAATTCTTAAGTAAGCACATGAGTCAAGTGCTCAATACACCCTGGAAGCATGAAGATGTATCAAGATATCAAGGATAGATTTTGGTGGCCAAGTATGAAGGGAGAAGTTGCTTTGAATATGTTGCCTTGTGTGACGTATGCCAGAAAGTGAAGGCAGAGCATTAGAGACTAGCCAGTCTGTTGCAACCACTTAAGATTGCAAAGTAGAAGTAGGAAGAAATTGGTATGGACTTCATTACTAGTTTACCCAGGACTCAATTAGGTTTTGATTCTATTTGGGTCATAGTGGACGTCTAACCAAGGTTGCTCATCTCATACCATTCTAAACCACCTATACTAGAGACGGTTTGGTAGAATTATGTATATCCAATATCGTAAGTTTGCATTCAGTGCTAAAGAAAATCGTGCTAGATCAAGTTACGTAGTTCACCTCACACTTTTAGCACAATTTGCACGAAGCCATGGGCACGCATTTGAACTTTAGTACTGCCTATCATCCTCAAACTGATAACCAGACTAAAAAAGTAAATCAAGTGTTGAAAGATATGTTAAGAGCATGCACTTTAGCTCATGCAACTAGATGGGATAAAAATTTGCCATATACAGAGTTTAGCTGTAACAATAATTATCAAGACAGTTTGTAGATGCCACCATTTGAAGCACTGTATGGTAGATCTTGTCGTATTCCCTTGAAATGGAAAGATACCGGTAAACATCTGGTATTTGGGCTAGACACTATTCAAGAGGCTGAGGATCATGTATCCATAATTAGAGAAAGATTGAAGGTAGCCCAGTCCAGAAAGAAGAGCTACACTGATATTCATCATCATGACTTAAGCTTTGAGCCAGAAGATTATGTTTATCTCAAAGTGATGCATCTCAAAGGAGCCAAGAGGCTTCATGTCAAAGGGAAGTTTGCCCCTAGGTATGTTGGTCCTTTTCATAATTGCGAAGCATAGAGGAGAGGTTGCAAATCAGTTGGAGTTGACACAATCAATGGCATGAGTGCATGACATCTTTCATGTCTGTTAGCTTAAGAAGTGTCTCCATGTGGTAATAGAGTAGACCCCATTGGAGTCAATCAAGTTACAAGAGGATCTTAACTACAAGGAGCAGTCAATCAAAATTTTGGATGTGGCAGAGCATCTCACCAGGAGCAAGACTGTTCATTTCTATAAAGTTCAATGGAGCAACCACTCCGAGAGTGAAGGAACCTAGGAGCACAAAGAGGATCTACAAGCTGAGTTCCCCAGCTTTTCTCTAGACAATCTAAATCTTGGGATTGAGATTCTTTTTAAGGGGGATGTTTATAACATCCCAATTTTCACCCTTTAAAAGTTCCTTTATGTAGTGTAGGTCCTATAAACATTCTCAAAAATTTTCCTCGCTAATTAAAGCTTAACTAGGAATTTCCAAAGTTAAAAAAGATTTAACTTGTATAATGTAAAACTCAATTAAATGAACATCAGTTCCAATTGGGTTCCTTGTGTTGCAAGAAATTTTTATGTATTTTTGTCGGGACCCAAATGTGCAAATCCAGACCCTCTGTGTATACAGCACTAGTCCAGGATCACGCTAGTGCACACAGTCTCAACATCGGTACATATCACAATCATACTTAGCGAAATAGTAAAGTATTTTAATTAAATAATCAAACTGGTTGTTCGACCTTATGGTCAAGTTACAAAAGTACGCCTCGCAGGGCGAAGACTTATTAAAGTAGACAATTGCAGCGGAATAAAAATAGACTCGTGGCGCCCCCAATCTGCCACAGGCAACTGACTAGGGTGCTCCCTAGGTAGACGGCTCCTCCTGAGTTCCTCCTCCAAGGCTAGCATCGCTTCTTCTTCAACTGATGTTGTATTGTTGCAAGGGTGAGTACTTTAAGCACTCAGCAAGTCATGCACATAATGCAGTTCTAATATTCTACATGCATGGCTTATTACAAAGGATAGGCTATGGTTCATTTGCAGTAAAGCAGCATTGACAATTACAATATTAGATTGCCAAAGCAGTAAAACAATAATAAGAATAATAACTTTCACAATATTTCACAAGTAAAGTATTTCTCAACCTAAGTCAAGTTCACCAATTCCAACCCAAGTATTTTCCACCAATCAAGTTATTTTCATGAAAGTCTAACCCTTGACTGTAATCCCCGAGTAATATCCAATGCCGTGAACACAGCTATTCGAATAGATTTTACACTCTTCAAAGGTTATACACTTTACCCACAAGATACAGTCAAACACCACAAAGGCGAGTGTCCGTAACAAAGCCTTTCCAATGCCTATATAAACACAGTACTACTCGTTGAGGTTTCAACACTGGTGGGATTGGTTCCACTACCCGGGCCTCACACCACCATAATAGTACTAAAGTTTAGAATCAACAAATTAATCAGCTAAATCTGTCCCATTCCAGACTTGTGGTTGTATGAATGACCCAGTTCAAAGGCTTGCAAGGTTAAGTCCTTAGGTTGACCAATTTGTAACAGCCCAAAATAAAAAGGGAGAATAAATAATATTTTAAACTTGAAATTTTGTCTGTTATGAATTTGCTTTTCTTTTGAATCTCTAGGACTTTGCCATTTAAATAAAAGCTCCTATTAGTCAAAGGAGAGAATCAATTTTAAAATCTCAAAATTTAATGGACACTCTTAATTAAGTATCCACTTGGTTAAAATCACTTAATATGTATGTAAGTATATGTATATATGAATCACTCACATTGTGTATATAATTACCATACGGAGATATCACATTCGCATATCTAAACATCTAAATTAACCTCAATATGTAAGAACATCAAAACCCTAATCTGTTTACTTATCTATTAAAAGCGTTCTCTTTAGAGTTCATAACTTAAGACTTGGTCCATAGCACATACACACACATGTATGTCAGTATGCATGACCAACAATAATATTGCCCACGTGAGTTTATACAATGCCTCAGCAAACTGCCACATGCTCTCAAACATATCGACATATGTGCAATTTTATCCATCCACTCAAACTCGGTATAATCAAGCACATTTCACATTCACTTAATCAACACCCAAATTGAGCACCATTATTATCCAAAAGGGTATCACATTCAGCTCAATATACTCAAATAATACAACCGATGAAACCAAGTATGACAATTTAGCACATATATCAAATGTCATATTATACACAAGGGTTCACCCTCAAACACTTGAGATACAAAATTTAATCCACACCTTGTACCACAAGAATCACATTTAAATATTTAAAGCTTAAAACAGGATTTACAATTTTAATTCCTCACATCCAAAACCGACTCACCACTCCACACCTTCCCCAGTCCAGCAGACTCCCAGCTAGCCAACTGAGCCCAGCTGCCGCCAGCTCCCCTTCCTGCCCATCCCTTGACGCTAGGTGGGAGTGGAGAAGGATTGCATCTGAACCACCTATACCCTTGCCACTGTTTTCTTTTCCCCAAGGTTGGTTCCATCAACCATATATAAACCCCACCTAGCCTGTCACTCCTGAAGCCATTCGTACTCCCCACCTTCACTAAAGGAGTCCAGCCAAGAAAAGGAGAAGAGTGGTAGCAGCCTTGTCCTCTCCTCTCCTCTCGGCATCCTGCAGAAAAAGGTGCAAAGCATTAGCTTTAATGTCATCATTCTCCTATTGTCATTCATAGATGATAAAAGGGTAGAAGCATATAGTATTTTATGATCAAGTTACTACACTATTTACATTTCACAAGGATCCAATTTCTGATTCATACAAACCTAATCATGCTAAATCAAGCACAAGTTGTGAACCATTTTTATCATATACACAGTCCACACAAACATGCTGCTTAATGCTCACTATTAACAACCTAGAAAGTGTATCAAGAATACAACTAAGTAATAGCTATGCCAACTTGTGCATTGAACTGAATCAGGACTAAGTCACACCATGCCTCCTTAAATCAGGATGATAAGGAAGGAGGCATTGACAAAGTAACACTAAACCAACTCCATGAAACATGCATACTCTCTTCTGTAAATCACAGCACAAGCAATGCACGAATAAGTGTCCAAGGCGAATAAAGCAAACACATTTTCCACCTCTGAGCACAAAGTATATTGTCCAGTATTGACTCCAGTGAATATCATCGACAGGGTTTCATGCACACATACTACTACTCAATAGCTCAACAGAATTTCACATTCGAGGCTAGCATCACATGAACACCACGGAACATTAATACTTGTTCTAGAAATCATCTTTAATCAAAGCATCAGTATGCACATCATAATTCAAATGCACCAAGTACTAGGGATCAAGGTCACATACATACTCATGCACACAAACATCTAATCCATGAACAAGAGCAATCATCATGCAGTAAACCAATAACTAAAGGGGACAAAATCCTAATGACAGCACTACCAAAGCACAATCATAGCACAATACTGTGAAGCTATCCAATAGTCATCAATATTGGTAGGATAGTAGCATCAACAGAGGGAGAGAAAGGTAAGAGTGGCACTTAGCTTGTAGGAGGGATAGGGCCGGTCATGGCCATGGGTGTGGTCGAGTTCGACTTATCTGGTGGTGGCTCCCTTAGGGTGGAGTCGCCAGGGACCCCAGATCTGCCGAATCTGGGCGGCGCTTGGACGGGAATGGCAGTGGCCGCCGGGGTCCTGGCCAGCGGTCCACGGCTTTGTGGAGAAAAGAGGAGGAGATGAGTAGGGAGAGAGAGAGGAGGGAGTAGAGGAAGAGGAGCAAGGGGCTTACCTTTCTCGAGGGCCAATTTGGATCAATCGGATCTGGCGACGGCATCGATGAAGACGCCGATCTGCGGGTCCGATCGGCGGCGACACCCGAGGCGGCGGCGCCCGAGGGAGAAGAGCGAGGCGCGAGGGGTAGGATAAAGGGGAGAGCCATGGAAGCGGAGAGGCCGAGTGGGGCATGGAGCTTGGGGCAGCGCTTGAGGAGGAGGACAGAGGCGGCGGTAGCGTGGAGGAAGAGGCAGCGGCGATGCGCGCGAGGAGGAGGGGATGGAGTCGGGCGTGACGGCCGAATGAGGGTGAGGTGAGCGCTCGGTTTAGGGTTAGATTAGGTTAGTGGGAGTCGACTGGGCTAGTTGGGCCGATTGGGCCGGCCTGGCCAGAAGAAAAAAAAATACAATATAATAATGAAATAATAATATAAGAACAAATGGATAAATGAGTAAATAAGTCATATAAGATAAAATATGAAACTCAATCTACTCTGAAGTATATATATATATATAAGTCGAACGAACAGGTGAAAGCTATTCTAGATTTTACTTTCTTGTTTTTCTCTTTTCTTTTCTCTAATTTAAAATTTTGAGTCTACGACTTAATCAACAACTTCAGCACTAGATAATAAAACTTACAGATAAAACCTTAAGGTAAACAATATTCACCGCACTTGTCCAAACTTGGAATTTCTCTTATGACCATACCAAATGATCTCCATAAATTGCCAAACTAAAATCCTAAATCTTTATAAAATTCGGATCAACTCGCTTCTTTATTTGCATTCCAAGTTCGGTTTTATTTAACTTCTTTTTGCTTCTTATTGCTATCGCCTTGTGTCGAACAACGTGTAGACTCCGACGTTCCAGAATCTGCGAGGAGCTGACCACGACTTATGGCCGAAATCAATGAGCAAGGAAAGCACCCTTTTGATCATATTGATCCTATTATTTTACGGTGTTTATATTATGTTGTGAAAAACTACTATGCATGCGCTATATTCCATAAACATTGCTATATTATGGGTACTTGGTAGATATATCCCCAAAATGTGGGATTTCCTCAATAAATGTTGACATGTAAACCTTGTTAACCCTAAGATGGAGGTTAGACATCATAGAGGTGTCGATTGGGTATAATCGAATATAATTGCACCTGCTTAGTTATGCTTTAGGCCCGGGCGAACAAGCGGATGAATAAGCTATTTGTTAGGGAACCATGATTTGAACATTTTGGGAAAATGTGGTTCAGATATTTTGGTATGAAAATGAAAAGCAAAACTATGGTTTGGCGCAAGCGAGCTATGGCAATAGCCAGGATGTGCATGTGACTTGCACGTAGTATAGGGGAGTCCTCGCCGGGTTGATTAAGGACCGGCGAGTGTTGCAAAATCCAAGAATGATTAGTGCAACCACAAGTGCTGATATGGGATAACCTTAACCTATTAAGTTATTTAGGTCTAACTTTGCATGTTGGAAGGCTGTAGTAGTACAGGCTTCCCGATGTGAATTGCTCGAAGGCGCCCTCACCGAGGTGTTGGGAATAACGTCTGCCCGATACAGCGGTGTATGCCTTACTATGAGGAGAAGTGGGACAATGGGATGTATACCCATTCATCGTATTAATCGATTGTACAAACATCTTCTGCCATCATAGTAAGGGTTTGACGTCACCGGGCTGATGCAAAGTTTGGACTAGGTAATGTAATGGTTATGTCATGACCTCTCTGCGGCACACCAAAGGAAGTGTGTTAATATTGATTGCACAAAGAGATGGTCACGACTTGTGGGTAAAGCTGTACACCTTTGCAGAGTGAAAAACTTTTCAAAATTTGTTCATTGTTATGGGAGTCTTGGTGCACTGACACTAGTTAGAGTCTTGATATTCTCATAAAATGGGTTGATTTGGAAACTTTTGTTGAAAGTTTATCTTTCAGATGATTTAATGCCTTGCCATGTGTGGGCAAGAACCGGTACGGCGCTCACAATCATGGAGGACTGTGAGTTGTTGCATCTATGTTACTCTTATTTGATGTTTATATACCTGTCAAAATGCTCTTACTAAATTCCGTTTGCAATCTACTATTCAGTATTTACAATTCAATTTAGATTTCAGCAAATAAGCTTAGTAGCCTTCTTCGATGTCATAGCCTGCATTTTATTATATTTGCAAACATTACAAGTCTTGCTGAGTACGAAAGTACTCAACCTTGCTATCGTTGACATTCAGTTGATGAAGAAACTGCACTCCCTAGTGAGGAGTACCCCGCCGCAAGAAATGGGGAGTTTGACGATGAGTTCTCCTAGGGTTAAACCTTGTCAGTTGCCTGTGGGATAATGGGCAAGGCCTACTGATAAGCATCTGCATCTTCCACTGCTTTTGGTTAAGCCTTTGTGGCTTTATGTATGAACCAAGCTATATTAATAAAGTTGAGAACTTTTGGTATGGATGTGGTAATAATGTTGTAAGTGTGCGTACCAGCTACTGATCATGGGACTGGTACAGTATGCACATGGGACCTCCTTGGGAGGGTCCCGACAGCATTGGTATCAAAAAACATCATAAAAACACAAGCGATTTGTACATTAATTGGTTCTTGGGTCTTAAGGCACAAGTGGTTTGTACATTGGTTCTTGGGTCTAATTATACCATAGGTGTCGAGACTCGAATACACAAATCCGGACCCTCTGTGTATTCAGCACTAATCCAGGATCACGCTAGTGCACACAGTCTCAACATCGGTAAATACCACAATCATACTCAACGAAATAGTAAAGTACTGTAACACCCCGGCATTTAATATGCCCGAATGCTACCAAACATAAGCTAAACAACATCTAAATACCACATTTAAACATAAATTCCAGCAAAGGTACATATGCTAAAAACCGATATTTCGGCAGCATCTCCTTTGTTTTTCCATGAATTAACACCATATCAATATCATGGCAAGATATATCATAGCACACGACATCTAAAACATCAACATAAATGGATATATCATCAAATTACGCCAATAATACCACGCTCAACCACTTCATAAACTAAAACGAAGCAAATAAGGAATCACTAGCATGCTAAATTAAACCATACATTAAGTTTAAGGCACAACTCTTAATATCATGTCTCCAAGTGATTAATTATGGACTATGATGGTGGAGCTACGTGTAGAAGTGTAGCTAGACCCCTTTTTCCCGCATGCCGATCTCAAAGTACCTAAAAACAACATAAAACACAAGCGTGAGTTCGAAAACTCAGCAAGCATATTGTAATGGACAACAAGATCATTTACAAGACAATAATACCTTACATCACATATAACATCTCATACTTGAGCACATAACAACATCATCATCATTAAATATGTATTGCAATGCAATGCAATGCAATGTTATGCTCATATCTCCTTGGAAACTCATACCGGTATGGTTGAGTACACACCCGTCGGTGTGCACCCTTTTCCCCCCTTCCATCCCGAAGATGGAGGGTGCTTACTCCTCGCTTCCATTCACCACATGGATGGAATCACGATGTAGGTCTTACTCAATGGCGTTCCGGACTAGTCATAACTTTCTCACCGACCTTGCCGGACTAGTTATGACTTTCTCACCGCCCTCGCCCTATCTCATGTCATGCATGCAACTATGCCAATTATCATATTTCACATGTACATAAACATATGGCATCTCATCATGACAAATATTACACATGGCATCGAATCATGATAAGTATAGACACATAGCATCATATCATGATAATCATACTCAATATATCATTGGAAAACAGCAAGCAAGGCAAGTGATCATAGCAAGTATTCAATCTTTCATCCAATATCAACAAGCAACCTACAATCCGCTATACATTTGTGAATCATGTGATGAAAAATTTGTTTGATCTTGTGCTGAAATTGGTTAAGATTAATCTTGCAAAGTTGTTTGACCAAACATCCGAACATTAAAAAAGAAACCTTGTTCTTGCGCCGAACCAAATAACTAAACATCGCATTTTTCCCATGTATGACAGACCAAAGTTTTTGGTCTGCCATACACAGGCTTTTGGCGAACTTGATTTTTCCCATGTATGATGAGACCAAAGTTTTTGATACGCCATACCTGAGTTTTTGGCGAACTCTATTTTCACATGTATGACAGACCAAAGATTTTGGTCTGTCATACACAGGCTTTTGGTGACTTCGTTTTTTCAATGTATGACAGACCAAAGATTTTGGTCTGTCATACACATGCTTTGGGCGATTTCATTTTACTCATGTATGACAGACCAAACTCTTTGGTACATCATACACATGTTTTCAGTGAACTCATTTTGCCCTTGTATGACAGACCAAACTCTTTGGTCTGTCATACACATGTTGATAAGCGAACTCAATTTTCCCATGTATGACAGACCAAAGAGTTTGATACATCATACACATGCTGGCGGTTTTGAGCAAAATTGAAATGGTTTGAATTTAAAATTATGAAATTTGAGATGATTTTATGATGTGTGTTTTGAAGTGGACTTTATGCAATGCTCATGTGAGTAGTTGCATGGATTGACCTTGAGTCAAGTCGTGGACTTGTGCTCGGATTTGTTTTGTGGTTTGTTCATGTGCAGGTACTGCTCGAAGACGAATGTGGTCGATGACAGGACTGGAACTAGGTTCATGGAGGAACTGAGGTTCGGGACTAGGTTCAGGAGGAACTGAGGTCTTGGTGGTCAAGGATGTCATGCGGGACGTTCGGGCTAAGAGAGTGGTGAACATGAAGAATGGTTAGTCACGTGAGAATGGCAGGAGGTCATTCGCGTGCAAAGTGTTAGTCACGTGAGTATGGCGGTGGCCATACGGCGTGCAAGGTGTTAGTCACGTGAGTATGGTAGGGTTACCATATGCGTGCAAGAGTTGTACTCGGCCAGGTTGGGCCAAGTAGAGTTGTGTTGAATCACAGTTCCTTCTAGGGAATAGGAATCGTGATGCAGGTTGGTCCTTTAAATAGGAGGGTTGTCTCCTGTTGAAAGGGTACCAAGCGGTAGCGCATTGAGAGTTTGAGCTCAGTTTTTAGGGTTTGTACTCTTTTGATGAGAGTACTTTAGACAAAAGAAATAAAGATCAATTCTTTCAAGATTTTTGCGTGCTCTGGTAACCACGTTGCTCTGATGTTTTTCTGTCTTGGTTCTTGTTTGCATGCTTGCTCTAAATCTAGATTGGTTTTTGATCCTTGAGTGTCATCTTGATTTGATCCATCAAAAACCTTTCTAGGGTATTTATTTAGAGTTCCTCAAAGTCTAGTTGATTAAACTTTTGTCGGTTCTGTTAAAACTTTCAAGTTTACGTTAGATCAATTCTCGTCAAGTTCTGGATCAGCAAGCTTGCGAAGCTCATAACTTTTGATCCATAAGTCCGATCGAGCCGATTCTTTTTGGGTTTGATTCGTATTGAAATTTAGTTTCTTGTGTCCAAATTTCAGATAGTTTCGAAGGTTGAATCTCTAGGAATTCTCATTTTACCAAGCGTCTATCAATCTGTTTTTGTTGATTACGAGGCAATCTTTTGAATCTGAGTTGGGGTGTTCTTCCAGTAGATCGAAAATTTTGTTTTAGCTTCCGCATAATCATTCACCCCCCCTCTGATTGCTATATTCGTATACTTCGATCCTACAAGTGGTATCAAAGCCAGGTTTTTCTAATCTATCTTAACCGGTGATTAGATTAATGGATCGTTATTCGACAAAACCTTGTGTGTTCGATGGTGTTGATTTTCAGTTTTGGAAGGCCAAGATGGAGGCATTCATCCAAGCACAAGGCTTCACAATTTGGGAGAAGGTATACAAGCCATACGAAGTTCCTGCAAACGACAACGTCAATGACACCAATCGCGCACATGTTGAAGCAAACAGCAAGGCACGCAACTTGATCATCCAAGGATTGGGAAGGAGTGACTTCGACCGTGTGGTTCATCTTCGATCCGCATATGAGGTATGGAAATCTCTTTGTGATTACCATGAGGGTTCTAACACTATCAAAGAGATTCGCCAAGATATTTACAAAAAAGAATACATGCGTTTTGAGATGAAACCTAGTGAATCTGTAGATGACTTCTTTGCACGTTTCAATAAAATTCTTAGCAATCTACGTCTTTGTTGGAGTTAGCTACACTGAGGCTGCTAATGCTAGACAATTGCTTAGTGCTTTGGACATGTCAGTGTGGGAGATGAAAGTAACATCTATAAAAGAATCTACTACCATGAGTACACTTACTTTAGATGTTCTTTATTCTAAGTTAAAACCTCATGAGTTGGATGTTCTTGCCAGGAAGGGTAACATTAAATCAATTGCTTTGATCTCTAACCCTAACATGTCAAATGCAAATTCTTCTTCTAGCTTTGCCTTGTCTTCCATGTCTTCTTTAACAGATGAGCAACTTGAAGAGTTTCCTGAAGAAGATCTGGCACTACTCTCTTCTCGCTTTAACAAAGCTTTGCAGAATGTGAGAATGAGAAAGAGAGGTGGTCCTCCAAGATGCTATGAGTGTGGTGACCTCAACCATATTCGCACAAATTGTCCTAAGCTTGCAGGAAAAACATCAAAGGAGGAGAAGGACAACGACAGAAGGAATGAGAAGAAAAGGTTCTCGTCAAATGATAGGAAGAAGAAGAGCTTCATCAACGATAGGTGGTTCACGAGTTCTTTCCGCTCTTGAACAAGTCAATTTGAGCGATGTGGACTCGAGAGAGCAGCGAAGATGATGCAACTCCAAGCAAGCATGATTTGATGGGATTGTGTCTCATGGCAAGCAGCAAGGATAGCTTCACAGGGGCGACCACGACAGCGACTTCAATGAGGTAGATCCCTCTTATGATGAATTGGCTATTCTTTGTTGCTCGTCTTGGAAAATTGCTTGACAAGCGTGATAAGAAAATTAAGAAACATGATTTCATTATTGAATCATTGAATGCTGAAATTGCTAGACTTAAAACTTTGATTCCTAGTGATGATACTTGCAAATCATGTGACTTTATTTACAATGAGCTCACCTTGCTTAGGAAAGAACATGCTCTTTTGTTGCATCTAAATGAGAAAAATGAGAAACATGTTGTACATGCTAGCTGTTCCACTGATGATTTGCATAGTTCAACTTCTTGTTCTAAATGCTCAACTCTTGAATTAAAATTGAAAGATGCAAATGCTAGGGTTTCTCAATTGACTGATAATCTGCTTTCACATGAAATTCTCTCATGCTCAACTTGTCGCAAGCAAAAAGGAAAAGTAGATGTTCCCTGCAATAATTGTTTAATTCTTGCTAAGAAAGTTGATTACCTGCAAAACTCTTTGGAACGATTCACTAATGGCAAGAAAAAATTGAACATGATTTTGGATCAATCTAAGGTTAGCTCAAACAAGAGAGGTTTAGGCTTTGATCTGCATGCTTCATTTGAAACTAAACCTCGCACTGTTGTTAATGCTCCTTGCAATGACAAAATTGAGATTCTTAATGAGCCTAAAAAGATTGCTTTTAAATCTGCTGGTTTTCTTTCTTCTACTATGATGAATGCAAAATGTGCTTCTCTTGTTAAAGCCAAACTTCATGCTAAGTACACTTGCACTCATTGTGGTAGAGATGGACATCTAGTAGATTTTTGCTTTAGACTAGCCAGACAAAGAAAGGAAAGAAATGACTAAGGCTAGGTCAAACTTGAAGAGCACACCTTGCTTCTCACCATGCGCCTAGAGTGTTGGAAAACGCTTTACATTCCTATAAACATGGGAAAAGGAAAAGCTGATTTTGTGCATAAAAATTCTCGTGTTGTGCCCTCTTGTTGTGCGTCGTGTGTCTCGATCTTTGGATTGCCAAAAATCTCATTCCTAACCCGATCGAGACCTCGACATGTTTTGTTGCTATGTAGGCTTCTCGCGCAAGGAAGGAGAACATATGGTTAGTGGATTCGGATGCTCACGCCACATGTCCGGTGATAAGAATTGGTTCTCCTCCCTCACTCGTGCATCTCGTCTTTGAAAGTGTTACTTTTGGAGATGCCTCTTCCTCTTCTGTTGTGGCAAAAGGTACAAGAAAGGTAAGTGACAAGTTTATGTTCAAGGATGTGGCTCTTGTTGAAAACTTGAAATATAACTTGCTTTCTGTCTCACAAATGCTTGATGAAGATCTTGAGATAAGCTTTAAGAAAAATGAATGCAAAGTGCTACATGCTACAGGTGATCTTGTGTTCAAGATTTCTCGTTTTGGAAGAGTTTTTAAAGCTGATTTTGATGCATCACCTTCTTCTAAACATAGGTGTCTAATTGCCAATGTTTCTAAAGATTTATTCTTTTGGCATCGTAGACTTGGTCATGTTGGTTTTGATCATCTTACTCGTGTAAGCGGTTTAGATCTCATACGTGGCTTGCCTAAGCTTAAGGGTGATAGCAATTTAGTATGTTCTTCTTGTAGACATGGTAAGATGATTGCAGGTTCACATCCACCTCTTACCATGGTGATGACAAAGCGCTCGGGACAGCTTCTACATCTTGATCTGATTGGACCATCTCGAGTTCAATCCTTTGGAGGCAAATGGTATGTGCTTGTGATTGTTGATGATTTTTCTAGATACTCTTGGGTATACTTTATGGCATCTAAGGATGAGGCTTTTAGTCATTTTAGAAGTCTTGTTCTTAGGCTTTCTATTGATCATCCAGGAGCTCTCAAAGCTATTAGAAGTGATATTGGAACTGAATTCAAAAATGCTTCTTTTAATCACTTTTGTCTTGAAAAGGAATTGATCATCAATTTTCATCACCTAGAGTGCCTCAACAGAATGGTGTAGTTGAAAGGAAAAAACAGAACATTGGTTGAGATGGCTAGAACCATGTTAGATGAACATCACACTCCTAGAAACTTTTGGGCTGAAGCGATTTCAACTGCATGTTATGTTTCAAACCGTGTGTTTTTGAGATCAAAATTGGGTAAGACTCCATATGAGCTTCGGTTTGGACACAGGCCTCTTGTTTCTCACTTTAGGGTTTTGGATGCAAATGTTTTGTCTTGAAATCTGGAAATCTTGATAAATTTAAAGCTAGATCAACTGATGGCATTTTTCTTGGATATCCTGCTCATACTCGTGGCTATCGTGTGCTTGTTTTGGAGACTAACAAAATTGTGGAAACTTGTGAAGTTACTTTTGATGAGGCTAGTCCAGGCACTAGTCCAAGTGATGCAGTCTGACGCATACATTCGAGGGAGAAAATCTTTGAAGATAATGATGATGTTGAAGATGAGGTCTTGACTCTTCCTAATGCACAACAAGCTGTAGCACCCTTGGCACCTACTACTACATCACCTACTGACTAACCATCCTCAAGCTACGACATCATCTGTACATGCTGAAAATGAAGAAGGAGAAGGAGAAGTCTCAAAAGCCAATGCTCCCTTGCACATTCAAAAAATGCATCCATCTGAACAAATGATTGGAGACCTAAATGAGAGAGTCACTCGATCCAGGTTTATTCATTCTGACACTCATGCTCATTCTGCTTTAGTTGCTTCTTTTGAACCCAAAGATATATCTCATGCATTATCGGCGAATCTTGGATCAATGCCATGCATGAAGAATTAGAGAATTTTGAGCGAAATAAAGTTTGGAAACTTGTCTCACCACCTCCAGATTTTAATGTTATTGGAACTAGATGGGTTTTCAAAAATAAACAAAGTGAGGATGGTGTTGTTGTTAGAAACAAGGCTAAATTGGTTGCTCAAGGTTACACTCAAATTGAAGGCTTAGATTTTGATGAAACCTTTGCTCCTGTTGCTAGAATTGAAGCCATTAGAATTCTTTTAGCATTTGCTGCATCCAAAGGGTTCAAATTGTATCAAAT
Organism: Rhipidocladum racemiflorum; assembly: GCA_036346355.1. Classification (NCBI taxonomy): domain Eukaryota; kingdom Viridiplantae; phylum Streptophyta; class Magnoliopsida; order Poales; family Poaceae; genus Rhipidocladum; species Rhipidocladum racemiflorum. The sequence goes on along the minus strand of CM070572.1, from coordinate 53,973,452 downwards.
GGATGTGAAAAGTGCTTTTCTTAATGGCTACATAAATGAGGAGGTTTTTGTCAAGCAACCACCTGGATTTGAAAATCCAAAGTTTCCAAATCATGTGTTCAAACTATCAAAAGCTTTGTATGGTTTGAAACAAGCCCCTAGAGCATGGTATGATAGGCTAAAAACCTTTTTACTTGAAAAGGATTTTTCAATGGGAAAGGTTGACAAAACTCTCTTTTTACTCAAGCAAGGCAATGATCAACTATTCGTTCAGATTTATGTTGATGATATTATCTTTGGTGGTTCATCTCATGTTTTAGTGTCTGAGTTTTCAGAAACAATGAGGAAGGAGTTTGAGATGAGTATGATGGGTGAGTTGACATACTTTTTGGGATTTCAAATCAAGCAAACAAAGGATGGTACTTTTGTGCATCAAAGCAAATACACAAAAGACTTGTTGCATAGATTTGGGATGGAAAACAGCAAACCGATCATGACACCCATGGAGAGCGCTTGCACACTTGATCCGGATGAAGATGGTGAGCCGGTTGATCAAAAGGAATATAGAAGCATGATAGGTTCACTTTTGTACCTCACTGCATCAAGGCCGGATATACAATTTGCTGTGTGTTTGTGTGCTCGTTTTCAAGCTTCCCCACGTGCTTCACATCGACAAGCTGTCAAAAGGATTTTCAGGTATCTTCATGGAACTCAAGATTTTGGCATTTGGCTTTCTGCTTCCTCATGCATTAGTTTGAGATCTTTTTCTGATGCTGATTTTGGAGGATGTAGAATTGATAGGAAAAGCACTTCTGGTTCATGTCACTTCTTGGGAAATTCTCTCATTGCATGGTCATCTAGAAAGCAATCTTCTGTTGCACAATCAACTTCTTGGGTTGCAATGGCTATCTTTGTTGGTGGAGGCTATAAATACCTCCCCAACTGCATTCCTAGAGCTCTCTTGGACCCTCATTGAATACTCTTGAGCTCTAGCAACTTCTTTCTCTCTAATTTGCATTAAGTTCTTCTTGTGAGAGGAGTTAAAAAGCTTTTGATTGTATTGAGTGTGTTTGAGCCAATTGCAAAACTGTTTTACACTCAAGTGAAAGTCCACTCTCTATTCTCTTGGAGGTTGCCGCCTTCTAGACAGTGTGGTTGCGTTGGATCGGTGATCTTCTCAATGGTGATTGTGAGAAGGCTTGATCAATTGTGAAGGCACAAAGCTCGCCTACCCAGAGTGGGGAAGAGCTACCCCGAGAATACGAGGAAGGCTCAAATTGCATAAAGGAGCCAGCTTGAAGTGAGTCAAGCTACCTCGATGTGGACTAGGGGAGACTAGCAAGTCTCCAAACACCACGGGATAAAATTCGTGCCTTCATTTGTGGTTTGCTCATTCTTGTCCCTTTGTATGTAAATTACAATCCTAGCACCTTTAGGCTTGTTCTTTTCCTAGAATTATTTGAGTACTTAGACTTAGCCTTGTTGGTCCACTTCAGCGGAACATAGAAAATTTAGGCCATGTGGATGCATTTTAATGCAAGAAGGCAGAGTTGTTGCATATGCTTCTTGACAACTAAGGCATCATGAGCAGAGTTATCCTACTCATGATCTAGAGTTAGCTATCATAGTGCATGCACTCAAGATATGGTGTCATTACCTTGTTGGCAACTGTTGTGAAATCTATACGTATCATTATCACGGATCATAAGAGTTTGAAGTATCTATTCACTCAATCTGACCTAAACATGTGGCGAGAGAAGATGGTTGGAGCTAATAAAAGATTATGGTGTCAAGATTCATTATCAATCTAAAAGGCTAATGTGGTGGCAAATGCTTTGAGTTATAATAGTTACTACAACAATGTGGTGGTTCGGATAGCAAACCAGAGCTTGTTAAAGATCTTTAGAATATCATATTAGAAGTGGTACCTGAAGGATTTTTATCTATGTTAGAGGTAAAACCCACCATAGAGGATCAAATTCATGAAGCTTAGAAGAGCGATGCCAAGATGGAATTAAACAAAAAATGAAGAAGGGTAAAGCTCGAGATTTTACCCTAGATGACCAAGGTACGTTGTGGCTCAAGGAGTGAATTTATGTGCTAAATCATAAGGATCCCAAGTAGTTAATTCTTAAGTAAGCACATGAGTCAAGTGCTCAATACACCCTGGAAGCATGAAGATGTATCAAGATATCAAGGATAGATTTTGGTGGCCAAGTATGAAGGGAGAAGTTGCTGAATATGTTGCCTTGTGTGACGTATGCCAGAAAGTGAAGGCAGAGCATTAGAGACTAGCCAGTCTGTTGCAACCACTTAAGATTGCAAAGTAGAAGTAGGAAGAAATTGGTATGGACTTCATTACTAGTTTACCCAGGACTCAATTAGGTTTTGATTCTATTTGGGTCATAGTGGACGTCTAACCAAGGTTGCTCATCTCATACCATTCTAAACCACCTATACTAGAGACGGTTTGGTAGAATTATGTATATCCAATATCGTAAGTTTGCATTCAGTGCTAAAGAAAATCGTGCTAGATCAAGTTACGTAGTTCACCTCACACTTTTAGCACAATTTGCACGAAGCCATGGGCACGCATTTGAACTTTAGTACTGCCTATCATCCTCAAACTGATAACCAGACTAAAAAAGTAAATCAAGTGTTGAAAGATATGTTAAGAGCATGCACTTTAGCTCATGCAACTAGATGGGATAAAAATTTGCCATATACAGAGTTTAGCTGTAACAATAATTATCAAGACAGTTTGTAGATGCCACCATTTGAAGCACTGTATGGTAGATCTTGTCGTATTCCCTTGAAATGGAAAGATACCGGTAAACATCTGGTATTTGGGCTAGACACTATTCAAGAGGCTGAGGATCATGTATCCATAATTAGAGAAAGATTGAAGGTAGCCCAGTCCAGAAAGAAGAGCTACACTGATATTCATCATCATGACTTAAGCTTTGAGCCAGAAGATTATGTTTATCTCAAAGTGATGCATCTCAAAGGAGCCAAGAGGCTTCATGTCAAAGGGAAGTTTGCCCCTAGGTATGTTGGTCCTTTTCATAATTGCGAAGCATAGAGGAGAGGTTGCAAATCAGTTGGAGTTGACACAATCAATGGCATGAGTGCATGACATCTTTCATGTCTGTTAGCTTAAGAAGTGTCTCCATGTGGTAATAGAGTAGACCCCATTGGAGTCAATCAAGTTACAAGAGGATCTTAACTACAAGGAGCAGTCAATCAAAATTTTGGATGTGGCAGAGCATCTCACCAGGAGCAAGACTGTTCATTTCTATAAAGTTCAATGGAGCAACCACTCCGAGAGTGAAGGAACCTAGGAGCACAAAGAGGATCTACAAGCTGAGTTCCCCAGCTTTTCTCTAGACAATCTAAATCTTGGGATTGAGATTCTTTTTAAGGGGGATGTTTATAACATCCCAATTTTCACCCTTTAAAAGTTCCTTTATGTAGTGTAGGTCCTATAAACATTCTCAAAAATTTTCCTCGCTAATTAAAGCTTAACTAGGAATTTCCAAAGTTAAAAAAGATTTAACTTGTATAATGTAAAACTCAATTAAATGAACATCAGTTCCAATTGGGTTCCTTGTGTTGCAAGAAATTTTTATGTATTTTTGTCGGGACCCAAATGTGCAAATCCAGACCCTCTGTGTATACAGCACTAGTCCAGGATCACGCTAGTGCACACAGTCTCAACATCGGTACATATCACAATCATACTTAGCGAAATAGTAAAGTATTTTAATTAAATAATCAAACTGGTTGTTCGACCTTATGGTCAAGTTACAAAAGTACGCCTCGCAGGGCGAAGACTTATTAAAGTAGACAATTGCAGCGGAATAAAAATAGACTCGTGGCGCCCCCAATCTGCCACAGGCAACTGACTAGGGTGCTCCCTAGGTAGACGGCTCCTCCTGAGTTCCTCCTCCAAGGCTAGCATCGCTTCTTCTTCAACTGATGTTGTATTGTTGCAAGGGTGAGTACTTTAAGCACTCAGCAAGTCATGCACATAATGCAGTTCTAATATTCTACATGCATGGCTTATTACAAAGGATAGGCTATGGTTCATTTGCGATAAGCGGACATTGACAATTACAATATTAGATTGCCAAAGCAGTAAAACAATAATAAGAATAATAACTTTCACAATATTTCACAAGTAAAGTATTTCTCAACCTAAGTCAAGTTCACCAATTCCAACCCAAGTATTTTCCACCAATCAAGTTATTTTCATGAAAGTCTAACCCTTGACTGTAATCCCCGAGTAATATCCAATGCCGTGAACACAGCTATTCGAATAGATTTTACACTCTTCAAAGGTTATACACTTTACCCACAAGATACAGTCAAACACCACAAAGGCGAGTGTCCGTAACAAAGCCTTTCCAATGCCTATATAAACACAGTACTACTCATTGAGGTTTCAACACTGGTGGGATTGGTTCCACTACCCGGGCCTCACACCACCATAATAGTACTAAAGTTTAGAATCAACAAATTAATCAGCTAAATCTGTCCCATTCCAGACTTGTGGTTGTATGAATGACCCAGTTCAAAGGCTTGCAAGGTTAAGTCCTTAGGTTGACCAATTTGTAACAGCCCAAAATAAAAAGGGAGAATAAATAATATTTTAAACTTGAAATTTTGTCCTGTTATGAATTTGCTTTTTCTTTTGAATCTCTAGGACTTTGCCATTTAAATAAAAGCTCCTATTAGTCAAAGGAGAGAATCAATTTTAAAATCTCAAAATTTAATGGACACTCTTAATTAAGTATCCAGCTTGGTTAAAATCACTTAATATGTATGTAAGTATATGTATATATGAATCACTCACATTGTGTATATAATTACCATACGGAGATATCACATTCGCATATCTAAACATCTAAATTAACCTCAATATGTAAGAACATCAAAACCCCTAATCTGTTTACTTATCTATTAAAAGCGTTCTCTTTAGAGTTCATAACTTAAGACTTGGTCCATAGCACATACACACACATGTATGTCAGTATGCATGACCAACAATAATATTGCCCACGTGAGTTTATACAATGCCTCAGCAAACTGCCACATGCTCTCAAACATATCAGCATATGTGCAATTTTATCCATCCACTCAAACTCAGTATAATCAAGCACATTTCACATTCACTTAATCAACACCCAAATTGAGCACCATTATTATCCAAAAGGGTATCACATTCAGCTCAATATACTCAAATAATACAACCGATGAAACCAAGTATGACAATTTAGCACATATATCAAATGTCATATTATACACAAGGGTTCACCCTCAAACACTTCAGATACAAAATTTAATCCACACCTTGTACCACAAGAATCACATTTAAATATTTAAAGCTTAAAACAGGATTTACAATTTTAATTCCTCACATCCAAAACCGACTCACCACTCCACACCTTCCCCAGTCCAGCAGACTCCCAGCTAGCCAACTGAGCCCAGCTGCCGCCAGCTCCCCTTCCTGCCCATCCCTTGACGCTAGGTGGGAGTGGAGAAGGATTGCATGCAGACCACCTATACCCTTGCCACTGTTTTCTTTTCCCCAAGGTTGGTTCCATCAACCATATATAAACCCCACCTAGCCTGTCACTCCTGAAGCCATTCGTACTCCCCACCTTCACTAAAGGAGTCCAGCCAAGAAAAGGAGAAGAGTGGTAGCAGCCTTGTCCTCTCCTCTCCTCTCGGCATCCTGCAGAAAAAGGTGCAAAGCATTAGCTTTAATGTCATCATTCTCCTATTGTCATTCATAGATGATAAAAGGGTAGAAGCATATAGTATTTTATGATCAAGTTACTACACTATTTACATTTCACAAGGATCCAATTTCTGATTCATACAAACCTAATCATGCTAAATCAAGCACAAGTTGTGAACCATTTTTATCATATACACAGTCCACACAAACATGCTGCTTAATGCTCACTATTAACAACCTAGAAAGTGTATCAAGAATACAACTAAGTAATAGCTATGCCAACTTGTGCATTGAACTGAATCAGGACTAAGTCACACCATGCCTCCTTAAATCAGGATGATAAGGAAGGAGGCATTGACAAAGTAACACTAAACCAACTCCATGAAACATGCATACTCTCTTCTGTAAATCACAGCACAAGCAATGCACGAATAAGTGTCCAAGGCGAATAAAGCAAACACATTTTCCACCTCTGAGCACAAAGTATATTGTCCAGTATTGACTCCAGTGAATATCATCGACAGGGTTTCATGCACACATACTACTACTCAATAGCTCAACAGAATTTCACATTCGAGGCTAGCATCACATGAACACCACGGAACATTAATACTTGTTCTAGAAATCATCTTTAATCAAAGCATCAGTATGCACATCATAATTCAAATGCACCAAGTACTAGGGATCAAGGTCACATACATACTCATGCACACAAACATCTAATCCATGAACAAGAGCAATCATCATGCAGTAAACCAATAACTAAAGGGGACAAAATCCTAATGACAGCACTACCAAAGCACAATCATAGCACAATCTTTGTGAAGCTATCCAATAGTCATCAATATTGGTAGGATAGTAGCATCAACAGAGGGAGAGAAAGGTAAGAGTGGCACTTAGCTTGTAGGAGGGATAGGGCCGGTCATGGCCATGGGTGTGGTCGAGTTCGACTTATCTGGTGGTGGCTCCCTTAGGGTGGAGTCGCCAGGGACCCCAGATCTGCCGAATCTGGGCGGCGCTTGGACGGGAATGGCAGTGGCCGCCGAGGGTCACGAGCCGAGCGGTCACGGCCTGTGGAGAAAAGAGGAGGAGATGAGTAGGGAGAGAGAGAGGGAGGGAGTAGAGGAAGAGGAGCAAGGGGCTTACCTTTCTCGAGGACGGCTGGATCAATCGGATCCTGGCGACGGCATCGGTGAAGACGCCGGGTCCTGCGGGTCCGATCGGCGACGACACCCGAGGGCAGGCGGCGCCAGGGAGAAGAGCGAGGGCGCGAGGGGTAGGATAAAGGGGGAGAGCCATGGAAGCCAGAGAGGCCGAGTGGGGCATGGAGCTTGGGGGCAGCGCTTGAGGAGGAGGACAGAGGCGGCGGTAGCGTGGAGGAAGGGGAACGAGCGGCGATGCGCGCGAGGAGGAGGGGATGGAGTCGGGCGTGACGGCCGAATGAGGGTGAGGTGAGCGCTCGGTTTAGGGTTAGATTAGGTTAGTGGGAGTCGACTGGGCTAGTTGGGCCGATTGGGCCGGCCTGGCCAGAAGAAAAAAAAATACAATATAATAATGAAATAATAATATAAGAACAAATGGATAAATGAGTAAATAAGTCATATAAGATAAAATATGAAACTCAATCTACTCTGAAGTATATATATATATATAAGTCGAACGAACAGGTGAAAGCTATTCTAGATTTTACTTTCTTGTTTTTCTCTTTTCTTTTCTCTAATTTAAAATTTTGAGTCTACGACTTAATCAACAACTTCAGCACTAGATAATAAAACTTACAGATAAAACCTTAAGGTAAACAATATTCACCGCACTTGTCCAAACTTGGAATTTCTCTTATGACCATACCAAATGATCTCCATAAATTGCCAAACTAAAATCCTAAATCTTTATAAAATTCGGATCAACTCGCTTCTTTATTTGCATTCCAAGTTCGGTTTTATTTAACTTCTTTTTGCTTCTTATTGCTATCGCCTTGTGTCGAACAACGTGTAGACTCCGACGTTCCAGAATCTGCAGGAGCTGACCCTGACTTCGCAACTGAAATCAATGAGCAAGGAAAGCACCCCTTTTGATCATATTGATCCTATTATTTTACGGTGTTTATATTATGTTGTGAAAAACTACTATGCATGCGCTATATTCCATAAACATTGCTATATTATGGGTACTGGTAGATATATCCCCAAAATGTGGGATTTCCTCAATAAATGTTGACATGTAAACCTTGTTAACCCTAAGATGGAGGTTAGACATCATAGAGGTGTCGATTGGGTATAATCGAATATAATTGCACCTGCTTAGTTATGCTTTAGACTGGGCGAACAAACGGATGAATAAGCTATTTGTTCGGGGAACCATGATTTCGAACATTTTGGGAAAATGTGGTTCAGATATTTTGGTATGAAAATGAAAAGCAAAACTATGGTTTGGCGCGGGCGAGCTATGGCAATAGCCGGATGTGCATGTGACTTGCACGTAGTATAGGGGGAGTCCTCGCCCGGGTTGATTAAGGACCGAACTGAGTGTTGCAAAATCCAAGAATGATTAGTGCAACCACAAGTGCAGGTATGGGATAGCCTTAACCTATTAAGTTACTTAGAACTAACTTTGTATATTGGAAGGCCGATGTAGTACGGGCTTCCCGATGTGGATTGCTCGAAGGGGCGCCCTCACTGAGGTGTTGGGAATAACGTCTGCCGATACAACGGTGTATGCCTTACTATGAGGAGAAGTGGGACAATGGGATGTATACCCATTCATCGTACACTGATTGTACAAACATCTTCTGCCATCATAGTAAGGGTTTGACGTCACCGGGCTGATGCAAAGTTTGGACTAGGTAATGTAATGGTTATGTCATGACCTCTCTGCGGCACACCAAAGGAAGTGTGTTAATATTGATTGCACAAAGAGATGGTCACGACTTGTGGGTAAAGCTGTACACCTTTGCAGAGTGAAAAACTTTTCGAAAAGCTGTTCCCGCTGTTATGGGAGTCTTGGTGCACTGACACTAGTTAGAGTCTTGATATTCTCATAAAATGGGTTGATTTGGAAACTTTTGTTGAAAGTTTATCTTTCAGATGATTTAATGCCTTGCCATGTGTGGGCAAGAACCGGTACGGCGCTCACAATCATGGAGGACTGTGAGTTGTTGCATCTATGTTACTCTTATTTGATGTTTATATACCTGTCAAAATGCTCTTACTAAATTCCGTTTGCAATCTACTATTCAAAAGATTTACAATTCAATTTAGATTTCAGCAAATAAGCTTAGTAGCCTTCTTCGATGTCATAGCCTGCATTTTATTATATTTGCAAACATTACAAGTCTTGCTGAGTACGAAAGTACTCAACCTTGCTATCGTTGACATTCAGTTGATGAAGAAACTGCACTCCCTAGTGAGGAGTACCCCGCCGCAAGAAATGGGGAGTTTGACGATGAGTTCTCCTAGGGTTAAACCTTGTCAGTTGCCTGTGGGATAATGGGCAAGGCCTACTGATAAGCATCTGCATCTTCCACTGCTTTTGGTTAAGCCTTTGTGGCTTTATGTATGAACCAAGCTATATTAATAAAGTTGAGAACTTTTGGTATGGATGTGGTAATAATGTTGTAAGTGTGCGTACCAGCTACTGATCATGGGACTGGTACAGTATGCACATGGGACCTCCTTGGGAGGGTCCCGACAGCATTGGTATCAAAAAACATCATAAAAACACAAGCGATTTGTACATTAATTGGTTCTTGGGTCTTAAGGCACAAGTGGTTTGTACATTGGTTCTTGGGTCTAATTATACCATAGGTGTCGAGACTCGAATACACAAATCCGGACCCTCTGTGTATTCAGCACTAATCCAGGATCACGCTAGTGCACACAGTCTCAACATCGGTAAATACCACAATCATACTCAACGAAATAGTAAAGTACTGTAACACCCCGGCATTTAATATGCCCGAATGCTACCAAACATAAGCTAAACAACATCTAAATACCACATTTAAACATAAATTCCAGCAAAGGTACATATGCTAAAAACCGATATTTCGGCAGCATCTCCTTTGTTTTTCCATGAATTAACACCATATCAATATCATGGCAAGATATATCATAGCACACGACATCTAAAACATCAACATAAATGGATATATCATCAAATTACGCCAATAATACCACGCTCAACCACTTCATAAACTAAAAGCGAAGCAAATAAGGAATCACTAGCATGCTAAATTAAACCATACATTAAGTTTAAGGCACAACTCTTAATATCATGTCTCCAAGTGATTAATTATGGACTATGATGGTGGAGCTACGTGTAGAAGTGTAGCTAGACCCCTTTTTCCCGCATGCCGATCTCAAAGTACCTAAAAACAACATAAAACACAAGCGTGAGTTCGAAAACTCAGCAAGCATATTGTAATGGACAACAAGATCATTTACAAGACAATAATACCTTACATCACATATAACATCTCATACTTGAGCACATAACAACATCATCATCATTAAATATGTATTGCAATGCAATGCAATGCAATGTTATGCTCATATCTCCTTGGAAACTCATACCGGTATGGTTGAGTACACACCCGTCGGTGTGCACCCTTTTCCCCCCTTCCATCCCGAAGATGGAGGGTGCTTACTCCTCGCTTCCATTCACCACATGGATGGAATCACGATGTAGGTCTTACTCAATGGCGTTCCGGACTAGTCATAACTTTCTCACCGACCTTGCCGGACTAGTTATGACTTTCTCACCGCCCTCGCCCTATCTCATGTCATGCATGCAACTATGCCAATTATCATATTTCACATGTACATAAACATATGGCATCTCATCATGACAAATATTACACATGGCATCGAATCATGATAAGTATAGACACATAGCATCATATCATGATAATCATACTCAATATATCATTGGAAAACAGCAAGCAAGGCAAGTGATCATAGCAAGTATTCAATCTTTCATCCAATATCAACAAGCAACCTACAATCCGCTATACATTTGTGAATCATGTGATGAAAAATTTGTTTGATCTTGTGCTGAAATTGGTTAAGATTAATCTTGCAAAGTTGTTTGACCAAACATCCGAACATTAAAAAAGAAACCTTGTTCTTGCGCCGAACCAAATAACTAAACATCGCATTTTTCCCATGTATGACAGACCAAAGTTTTTGGTCTGCCATACACAGGCTTTTGGCGAACTTGATTTTTCCCATGTATGACAGACCAAAGTTTTTGGTCTGCCATACACAGGTTTTTGGCGAACTCGATTTTCTCATGTATGACAGACCAAAGATTTTGGTCTGTCATACACAGGCTTTTGGTGACTTCGTTTTTTCAATGTATGACAGACCAAAGATTTTGGTCTGTCATACACATGCTTTGGGCGATTTCATTTTACTCATGTATGACAGACCAAACTCTTTGGTCTGTCATACACATGTTTTCAGTGAACTCATTTTGCCCTTGTATGACAGACCAAACTCTTTGGTCTGTCATACACATGTTGATAGCGAACTCAATTTTCCCATGTATGACAGACCAAAGAGTTTGGTCTGTCATACACATGCTTTTGGCGGTTTTGAGCAAAATTGAAATGGTTTGAATTTGAAATTATGAAATTTGAGATGATTTTATGATGTGTGTTTTGAAGTGGACTTTATGCAATGCTCATGTGAGTAGTTGCATGGATTGACCTTGAGTCAAGTCGTGGACTTGTGCTCGGATTTGTTTTGTGGTTTGTTCATGTGCAGGTACTGCTCGAAGACGAATGTGGTCGATGACAGGACTGGAACTAGGTTCATGGAGGAACTGAGGTTCGGGACTAGGTTCAGGAGGAACTGAGGTCTTGGTGGTCAAGGATGTCATGCGGGACGTTCGGGCTAAGAGAGTGGTGAACATGAAGAATGGTTAGTCACGTGAGAATGGCAGGAGGTCATTCGCGTGCAAAGTGTTAGTCACGTGAGTATGGCAGGTGGCCATACGCGTGCAAGGTGTTAGTCACGTGAGTATGGTAGGGTTACCATATGCGTGCAAGAGTTGTACTCGGCCAGGTTGGGCCAAGTAGAGTTGTGTTGGATACGGATTCCTTCTAGGGAATAGGAATCGTATTCTGGGTTGGTCCTTTAAATAGGAGGGGTTGTCTCCTGTTGAAAGGGTACCAAGTAGAGCTGAGCGCATTGAGAGTTTGAGCTCAGTTTTTAGGGTTTGTACTCTTTTGATGAGAGTACTTTAGACAAAAGAAATAAAGATCAATTCTTTCAAGATTTTTGCGTGCTACAGTAACCACGTTGCTCACGTTGTTTTTACTGTCTTGGTTCTTGTTTGCATGCTTGCTCTAAATCTAGATTGGTTTTTGATCCTTGAGTGTCATCTTGATTTGATCCATCAAAAACCTTTCTAGGGTATTTATTTAGAGTTCCTCAAAGTCTAGTTGATTAAACTTTTGTCGGTTCTGTTAAAACTTTCAAGTTTACGTTAGATCAATTCTCGTCAAGTTCTGGATCAGCAAGCTTGCGAAGCTCATAACTTTTGATCCATAAGTCCGATCGAGCCGATTCTTTTTGGGTTTGATTCGTATTGAAATTTAGTTTCTTGTGTCCAAATTTCAGATAGTTTCGAAGGTTGAATCTCTAGGAATTCTCATTTTACCAAGCGTCTATCAATCTGTTTTTGTTGATTACGAGGCAATCTTTTGAATCTGAGTTGGGGTGTTCTTCCAGTAGATCGAAAATTTTGTTTTAGCTTCCGCATAATCATTCACCCCCCCTCTGATTGCTATATTCGTATACTTCGATCCTACAAGTGGTATCAAAGCCAGGTTTTTCTAATCTATCTTAACCGGTGATTAGATTAATGGATCGTTATTCGACAAAACCTTGTGTGTTCGATGGTGTTGATTTTCAGTTTTGGAAGGCCAAGATGGAGGCATTCATCCAAGCACAAGGCTTCACAATTTGGGAGAAGGTATACAAGCCATACGAAGTTCCCAAAACGACAACGTCAATGACACCAATCGCGCACATGTTGAAGCAAACAGCAAGGCACGCAACTTGATCATCCAAGGATTGGGAAGGAGTGACTTCGACCGTGTGGTTCATCTTCGATCCGCATATGAGGTATGGAAATCTCTTTGTGATTACCATGAGGGTTCTAACACTATCAAAGAGATTCGCCAAGATATTTACAAAAAAGAATACATGCGTTTTGAGATGAAACCTAGTGAATCAGAGATGACTTCTTTGCACGTTTCAATAAAATTCTTAGCAATCTACGTCTTTGTTGGAGTTAGCTACACTGATGCTGCTAATGCTAGACAATTGCTTAGTGCTTTGGACATGTCAGTGTGGGAGATGAAAGTAACATCTATAAAAGAATCTACTACCATGAGTACACTTACTTTAGATGTTCTTTATTCTAAGTTAAAACCTCATGAGTTGGATGTTCTTGCCAGGAAGGGTAACATTAAATCAATTGCTTTGATCTCTAACCCTAACATGTCAAATGCAAATTCTTCTTCTAGCTTTGCCTTGTCTTCTATGTCTTCTTTAACAGATGAGCAACTTGAAGAGTTTCCTGAAGAAGATCTGGCACTACTCTCTTCTCGCTTTAACAAAGCTTTGCAGAATGTGAGAATGAGAAAGAGAGGTGGTCCTCCAAGATGCTATGAGTGTGGTGACCTCAACCATATTCGCACAAATTGTCCTAAGCTTGCAGGAAAAACATCAAAGGAGGAGAAGGACAACGATGAAGGAATGAGAAGAAAAGGTTCTCGTCAAATGATAGGAAGAAGAAGAGCTTCATCAACAGTAAGGTGGTTCACCGAGTTCTTTCCGCTCTTGAACAAGTCAATTTGAGCGATGTGGACTCAGAGAGCAGCGAAGATGATGCAACTCCAAGCAAGCATGATTTGATGGGATTGTGTCTCATGGCAAGCAGCAAGGATAGCTTCACCGAGGACGACCACGACAGCGACTTCAATGAGGTAGATCCCTCTTATGATGAATTGGCTATTGCTGTTGCTCGTCTTGGAAAATTGCTTGACAAACGTGATAAGAAAATTAAGAAACATGATTTCATTATTGAATCATTGAATGCTGAAATTGCTAGACTTAAAACTTTGATTCCTAGTGATGATACTTGCAAATCATGTGACTTTATTTACAATGAGCTCACCTTGCTTAGGAAAGAACATGCTCTTTTGTTGCATCTAAATGAGAAAAATGAGAAACATGTTGTACATGCTAGCTGTTCCACTGATGATTTGCATAGTTCAACTTCTTGTTCTAAATGCTCAACTCTTGAATTAAAATTGAAAGATGCAAATGCTAGGGTTTCTCAATTGACTGATAATCTGCTTTCACATGAAATTCTCTCATGCTCAACTTGTCGCAAGCAAAAAGGAAAAGTAGATGTTCCCTGCAATAATTGTTTAATTCTTGCTAAGAAAGTTGATTACCTGCAAAACTCTTTGGAACGATTCACTAATGGCAAGAAAAAATTGAACATGATTTTGGATCAATCTAAGGTTAGCTCAAACAAGAGAGGTTTAGGCTTTGATCTGCATGCTTCATTTGAAACTAAACCTCGCACTGTTGTTAATGCTCCTTGCAATGACAAAATTGAGATTCTTAATGAGCCTAAAAAGATTGCTTTTAAATCACGGTTTTCTTTCTTCTACTATGATGAATGCAAAATGTGCTTCTCTTGTTAAAGCCAAACTTCATGCTAAGTACACTTGCACTCATTGTGGTAGAGATGGACATCTAGTAGATTTTTGCTTTAGACTAGCCAGACAAAGAAAGGAAAGAAATGACTAAGGCTAGGTCAAACTTCGTAAGAGCACACCTTGCTTCTCACCATGCGCCTAGAGTGTTGGAAAACGCTTTACTCCTATAAACATGGGAAAAGGAAAAGCTGATTTTGTGCATAAAAATTCTCGTGTTGTGCCTCTTGTTGTACGTCGTGTGTCTCGATCTTTGGATTGCCAAAAATCTCATTCCTAACCCCAGTACTGAGACCTCGACATGTTTTGTTGCTATGTAGGCTTCTCGCGCAAGGAAGGAGAACATATGGTTAGTGGATTCCGGATGCTCACGCCACATGTCCGGTGATAAGAATTGGTTCTCCTCCTCACTCGTGCATCTCGTCTTTGAAAGTGTTACTTTTGGAGATGCCTCTTCCTCTTCTGTTGTGGCAAAAGGTACAAGAAAGGTAAGTGACAAGTTTATGTTCAAGGATGTGGCTCTTGTTGAAAACTTGAAATATAACTTGCTTTCTGTCTCACAAATGCTTGATGAAGATCTTGAGATAAGCTTTAAGAAAAATGAATGCAAAGTGCTACATGCTACAGGTGATCTTGTGTTCAAGATTTCTCGTTTTGGAAGAGTTTTTAAAGCTGATTTTGATGCATCACCTTCTTCTAAACATAGGTGTCTAATTGCCAATGTTTCTAAAGATTTATTCTTTTGGCATCGTAGACTTGGTCATGTTGGTTTTGATCATCTTACTCGTGTAAGCGGTTTAGATCTCATACGTGGCTTGCCTAAGCTTAAGGGTGATAGCAATTTAGTATGTTCTTCTTGTAGACATGGTAAGATGATTGCAGGTTCACATCCACCTCTTACCATGGTGATGACAAACGCTCCAGGACAGCTTCTACATCTTGATACAAATGGACCATCTCGAGTCCAATCCTTTGGAGGCAAATGGTATGTGCTTGTGATTGTTGATGATTTTTCTAGATACTCTTGGGTATACTTTATGGCATCTAAGGATGAGGCTTTTAGTCATTTTAGAAGTCTTGTTCTTAGGCTTTCTATTGATCATCCAGAGCTCTCAAAGCTATTAGAAGTGATACTGGAACTGAATTCAAAAATGCTTCTTTTGATCACTTTTGTACTGAAAAAGGAATTGATCATCAATTTTCATCACCTAGAGTGCCTCAACAGAATGGTGTAGTTGAAAGGAAAAACAGAACATTGGTTGAGATGGCTAGAACCATGTTAGATGAACATCACACTCCTAGAAACTTTTGGGCTGAAGCGATTTCAACTGCATGTTATGTTTCAAACCGTGTGTTTTTGAGATCAAAATTGGGTAAGACTCCATATGAGCTTCTGTTTGGACACAGGCCTCTTGTTTCTCACTTTAGGGTTTTGGATGCAAATGTTTTGTCTTGAAATCTGGAAATCTTGATAAATTTAAAGCTAGATCAACTGATGGCATTTTTCTTGGATATCCTGCTTCATACTCGTGGCTATCGTGGTGCTTGTTTTGGAGACTAACAAAATTGTGGAAACTTGTGAAGTTACTTTTGATGAGGCTAGTCCAGGCACTAGTCCAAGTGATGCAGGTACAGACGCATACATTCAGGGGGAGAAAATCTTTGAAGATAATGATGATGTTGAAGATGAGGTCTTGACTCTTCCTAATGCACAACAAGTCAGAGCACCCTTGGCACCTACTACTACATCACCTACAGCCTAACCATCCTCAAGCTACAGCATCATCTGTACATGCTGAAAATGAAGAAGGAGAAGGAGAAGTCTCAAAAGCCAATGCTCCCTTGCACATTCAAAAAATGCATCCATCTGAACAAATGATTGGAGACCTAAGTGAGAGAGTCACTGATCCAGTTTATTCATTCTGACACTCATGCTCATTCTGCTTTAGTTGCTTCTTTTGAACCCAAAGATATATCTCATGCATTATCTGACGAATCTTGGATCAATGCCATGCATGAAGAATTAGAGAATTTTGAACGAAATAAAGTTTGGAAACTTGTCTCACCACCTCCAGATTTTAATGTTATTGGAACTAGATGGGTTTTCAAAAATAAACAAAGTGAGGATGGTGTTGTTGTTAGAAACAAGGCTAAATTGGTTGCTCAAGGTTACACTCAAATTGAAGGCTTAGATTTTGATGAAACCTTTGCTCTGTTGCTAGAATTGAAGCCATTAGAATTCTTTTAGCATTTGCTGCATCCAAAGGGTTCAAATTGTATCAAATGGATGTGAAAAGTGCTTTTCTTAATGGCTACATAAATGAGGAGGTTTTTGTCAAGCAACCACCTGGATTTGAAAATCCAAAGTTTCCAAATCATGTGTTCAAACTATCAAAAGCTTTGTATGGTTTGAAACAAGCCCCTAGAGCATGGTATGATAGGCTAAAAACCTTTTACTTGAAAAGGATTTTTCAATGGGAAAGGTTGACAAAACTCTCTTTTACTCAAGCAAGGCAATGATCAACTATTCGCTCGTATTTATGTTGATGATATTATCTTTGGTGGTTCATCTCATGTTTTAGTGTCTGAAGTTTTCAGAAACAATGAGGAAGGAGTTTGAGATGAGTATGATGGGTGAGTTGACATACTTTTTGGGATTTCAAATCAAGCAAACAAAGGATGGTACTTTTGTGCATCAAAGCAAATACACAAAAGACTTGTTGCATAGATTTGGGATGGAAAACAACAAACCGATCATGACACCCATGGAGAGCGCTTGCACACTTGATCCGGATGAAGATGGTGAGCCGTTGATCAAAAGGAATATAGAAGCATGATAGGTTCACTTTTGTACCTCACTGCATCAAGGCCGGATATACAATTTGCTGTGTGTTTGTGTGCTCGTTTTCAAGCTTCCCCACGTGCTTCACATCGACAAGCTGTCAAAAGGATTTTCAGGTATCTTCATGGAACTCAAGATTTTGGCATTTGGCTTTCTGCTTCCTCATGCATTAGTTTGAGATCTTTTCTCGATGCTGATTTTGGAGGATGTAGAATTGATAGGAAAAGCACTTCTGGTTCATGTCACTTCTTGGGAAATTCTCTCATTGCATGGTCATCTAGAAAGCAATCTTCTGTTGCACAATCAACTTCTTGGGTTGCAATGGCTATCTTTGTTGGTGGAGGCTATAAATACCTCCCCAACTGCATTCCTAGAGCTCTCTTGGACCCTCATTGAATACTCTTGAGCTCTAGCAACTTCTTTCTCTCTAATTTGCATTAAGTTCTTCTTGTGAGAGGAGTTAAAAAGCTTTTGATTGTATTGAGTGTGTTTGAGCCAATTGCAAAACTGTTTTACACTCAAGTGAAAGTCCACTCTCTATTCTCTTGGAGGTTGCCGCCTTCTAGACAGTGTGGTTGCGTTGGATCGGTGATCTTCTCAATGGTGATTGTGAGAAGGCTTGATCAATTGTGAAGGCACAAAGCTCGCCTACCCAGAGTGGGGAAGAGCTACCCCGAGAATACGAGGAAGGCTCAAATTGCATAAAGGAGCCAGCTTGAAGTGAGTCAAGCTACCTCGATGTGGACTAGGGGAGACTAGCAAGTCTCCAAACACCACGGGATAAAATTCGTGCCTTCATTTGTGGTTTGCTCATTCTTGTCCCTTTGTATGTAAATTACAATCCTAGCACCTTTAGGCTTGTTCTTTTCCTAGAATTATTTGAGTACTTAGACTTAGCCTTGTTGGTCCACTTCAGCGGAACATAGAAAATTTAGGCCATGTGGATGCATTTTAATGCAAGAAGGCAGAGTTGTTGCATATGCTTCTTGACAACTAAGGCATCATGAGCAGAGTTATCCTACTCATGATCTAGAGTTAGCTATCATAGTGCATGCACTCAAGATATGGTGTCATTACCTTGTTGGCAATCATAGAAATCTATACGTATACGTATACGGATCATAAGAGTTTGAAGTATCTATTCACTCAATCTGACCTAAACATGTGGCAGAGAAGATGGTTGGAGCTAATAAAAGATTATGGTGTCAAGATTCATTATCAATCTAAAAAGGCTAATGTGGTGGCAAATGCTTTGAGTTATAATAGTTACTACAACAATGTGGTGGTTCAGATAGCAAACCAGAGCTTGTTAAAGATCTTTAGAATATCATATTAGAAGTGGTACCTGAAGGATTTTTATCTATGTTAGAGGTAAAACCCACCATAGAGGATCAAATTCATGAAGCTTAGAAGAGCGATGCCAAGATGGAATTAAACAAAAAATGAAGAAGGGTAAAGCTCGAGATTTTACCCTAGATGACCAAGGTACGTTGTGGCTCAAGGAGTGAATTTATGTGCTAAATCATAAGGATCCCAAGTAGTTAATTCTTAAGTAAGCACATGAGTCAAGTGCTCAATACACCCTGGAAGCATGAAGATGTATCAAGATATCAAGGATAGATTTTGGTGGCCAAGTATGAAGGGAGAAGTTGCTGAATATGTTGCCTTGTGTGACGTATGCCAGAAAGTGAAGGCAGAGCATTAGAGACTAGCCAGTCTGTTGCAACCACTTAAGATTGCAAAGTAGAAGTAGGAAGAAATTGGTATGGACTTCATTACTAGTTTACCCAGGACTCAATTAGGTTTTGATTCTATTTGGGTCATAGTGGACGTCTAACCAAGGTTGCTCATCTCATACCATTCTAAACCACCTATACTAGAGACGGTTTGGTAGAATTATGTATATCCAATATCGTAAGTTTGCATTCAGTGCTAAAGAAAATCGTGCTAGATCAAGTTACGTAGTTCACCTCACACTTTTAGCACAATTTGCACGAAGCCATGGGCACGCATTTGAACTTTAGTACTGCCTATCATCCTCAAACCGATAACTGCACTAAAAAAGTAAATCAAGTGTTGAAAGATATGTTAAGAGCATGCACTTTAGCTCATGCAACTAGATGGGATAAAAATTTGCCATATACAGAGTTTAGCTATAACAATAATTATCAAGACAGTTTGTAGATGCCACCATTTGAAGCACTGTATGGTAGATCTTGTCGTATTCCCTTGAAATGGAAAGATACCGGTAAACATCCGTATTTGGGCTAGACACTATTCAAGAGGCCGAGGATCATGTATCCATAATTAGAGAAAGATTGAAGGTAGCCCACCTGTAAAGAAGAGCTACACTGATATTCATCATCATGACTTAAGCTTTGAGCCAGAAGATTATGTTTATCTCAAAGTGATGCATCTCAAAGGAGCCAAGAGGCTTCATGTCAAAGGGAAGTTTGCCCCTAGGTATGTTGGTCCTTTTCATAATTGCGAAGCATAGAGGAGAGGTTGCAAATCAGTTGGAGTTGACACAATCAATGGCATGAGTGCATGACATCTTTCATGTCTGTTAGCTTAAGAAGTGTCTCCATGTGGTAATAGAGTAGACCCCATTGGAGTCAATCAAGTTACAAGAGGATCTTAACTACAAGGAGCAGTCAATCAAAATTTTGGATGTGGCAGAGCATCTCACCAGGAGCAAGACTGTTCATTTCTATAAAGTTCAATGGAGCAACCACTCCGAGAGTGAAGGAACCTAGGAGCACAAAGAGGATCTACAAGCTGAGTTCCCCAGCTTTTCTCTAGACAATCTAAATCTTGGGATTGAGATTCTTTTTAAGGGGGATGTTTATAACATCCCAATTTTCACCCTTTAAAAGTTCCTTTATGTAGTGTAGGTCCTATAAACATTCTCAAAAATTTTCCTCGCTAATTAAAGCTTAACTAGGAATTTCCAAAGTTAAAAAAGATTTAACTTGTATAATGTAAAACTCAATTAAATGAACATCAGTTCCAATTGGGTTCCTTGTGTTGCAAGAAATTTTTATGTATTTTTGTCGGGACCCAAATGTGCAAATCCAGACCCTCTGTGTATACAGCACTAGTCCAGGATCACGCTAGTGCACACAGTCTCAACATCGGTACATATCACAATCATACTTAGCGAAATAGTAAAGTATTTTAATTAAATAATCAAATCAAGTTGTTCGACCTTATGGTCAAGTTACAAAGCAATGACTCGCAGGCGAAGACTTATTAAAGTAGACAATTGCAAATGAATAAAATAGACTCGTGGCGCCCCCAATCTGCCACAGGCAACTGACTAGGGTGCTCCCTAGGTAGACGGCTCCTCCTGAGTTCCTCCTCCAAGGCTAGCATCGCTTCTTCTTCAACTGATGTTGTATTGTTGCAAGGGTGAGTACTTTAAGCACTCAGCAAGTCATGCACATAATGCAGTTCTAATATTCTACATGCATGGCTTATTACAAAGGATAGGCTATGGTTCATTTGCGATAAAAGCATTGACAATTACAATATTAGATTGCCAAAGCAGTAAAACAATAATAAGAATAATAACTTTCACAATATTTCACAAGTAAAGTATTTCTCAACCTAAGTCAAGTTCACCAATTCCAACCCAAGTATTTTCCACCAATCAAGTTATTTTCATGAAAGTCTAACCCTTGACTGTAATCCCCGAGTAATATCCAATGCCGTGAACACAGCTATTCGAATAGATTTTACACTCTTCAAAGGTTATACACTTTACCCACAAGATACAGTCAAACACCACAAAGGCGAGTGTCCGTGAATAAAGCCTTTCCAATGCCTATATAAACACAAGATTACTCGTTGAGGTTTCAACACCGTGGGATTGGTTCCACTACCCGGGCCTCACACCACCATAATAGTACTAAAGTTTAGAATCAACAAATTAATCAGCTAAATCTGTCCCATTCCAGACTTGTGGTTGTATGAATGACCCAGTTCAAAGGCTTGCAAGGTTAAGTCCTTAGGTTGACCAATTTGTAACAGCCCAAAATAAAAAGGGAGAATAAATAATATTTTAAACTTGAAATTTTGTCCTGTTATGAATTTGCTTTTTCTTTTGAATCTCTAGGACTTTGCCATTTAAATAAAAGCTCCTATTAGTCAAAGGAGAGAATCAATTTTAAAATCTCAAAATTTAATGGACACTCTTAATTAAGTATCCAGCTTGGTTAAAATCACTTAATATGTATGTAAGTATATGTATATATGAATCACTCACATTGTGTATATAATTACCATACGGAGATATCACATTCGCATATCTAAACATCTAAATTAACCTCAATATGTAAGAACATCAAAACCCCTAATCTGTTTACTTATCTATTAAAAGCGTTCTCTTTAGAGTTCATAACTTAAGACTTGGTCCATAGCAAATACACACACATGTATGTCAAGATGCATGACCAACAATAATATTGCCCACGTGAGTTTATACAATGCCTCAAAGAACCGCCACATGCTCTCAAACATATCAAAGATATGTGCAATTTTATCCATCCACTCAAACTCAGTATAATCAAGCACATTTCACATTCACTTAATCAACACCCAAATTGAGCACCATTATTATCCAAAAGGGTATCACATTCAGCTCAATATACTCAAATAATACAACCGATGAAACCAAGTATGACAATTTAGCACATATATCAAATGTCATATTATACACAAGGGTTCACCCTCAAACACTTCAGATACAAAATTTAATCCACACCTTGTACCACAAGAATCACATTTAAATATTTAAAGCTTAAAACAGGATTTACAATTTTAATTCCTCACATCCAAAACCGACTCACCACTCCACACCTTCCCCAGTCCAGCAGACTCCCAGCTAGCCAACTGAGCCCAGCTGCCGCCAGCTCCCCTTCCTGCCCATCCCTTGACGCTAGGTGGGAGTGGAGAAGGATTGCATGCAGACCACCTATACCCTTGCCACTGTTTTCTTTTCCCCAAGGTTGGTTCCATCAACCATATATAAACCCCACCTAGCCTGTCACTCCTGAAGCCATTCGTACTCCCCACCTTCACTAAAGGAGTCCAGCCAAGAAAAGGAGAAGAGTGGTAGCAGCCTTGTCCTCTCCTCTCCTCTCGGCATCCTGCAGAAAAAGGTGCAAAGCATTAGCTTTAATGTCATCATTCTCCTATTGTCATTCATAGATGATAAAAGGGTAGAAGCATATAGTATTTTATGATCAAGTTACTACACTATTTACATTTCACAAGGATCCAATTTCTGATTCATACAAACCTAATCATGCTAAATCAAGCACAAGTTGTGAACCATTTTTATCATATACACAGTCCACACAAACATGCTGCTTAATGCTCACTATTAACAACCTAGAAAGTGTATCAAGAATACAACTAAGTAATAGCTATGCCAACTTGTGCATTGAATCAATCAGACTAAGTCACACCATGCCTCCTTAAATCAGATGATAAGGAAGGAGGCATTGACAAAGTAACACTAAACCAACTCCATGAAACATGCATACTCTCTTCTCAGAATCACAACACAAGCAATGCACGAATAAGTGTCCAAGGCGAATAAAGCAAACACATTTTCCACCTCTCGAGCACAAAGTATATTGTCCAGTATTGACTCCAGTGAATATCATCGACAGGGTTTCATGCACACATACTACTACTCAATAGCTCAACAGAATTTCACATTCGAGGCTAGCATCACATGAACACCACGGAACATTAATACTTGTTCTAGAAATCATCTTTAATCAAAGCATCAGTA
Source organism: Rhipidocladum racemiflorum (assembly GCA_036346355.1). Lineage (NCBI taxonomy): Eukaryota > Viridiplantae > Streptophyta > Magnoliopsida > Poales > Poaceae > Rhipidocladum > Rhipidocladum racemiflorum. Next base: position 53,950,348 of record CM070572.1, on the reverse strand, counting down.
TGCACATCATAATTCAAATGCACCAAGTACTAGGGATCAAGGTCACATACATACTCATGCACACAAACATCTAATCCATGAACAAGAGCAATCATCATGCAGTAAACCAATAACTAAAGGGGACAAAATCCTAATGACAGCACTACCAAAGCACAATCATAGCACAATACTGTGAAGCTATCCAATAGTCATCAATATTGGTAGGATAGTAGCATCAACAGAGGGAGAGAAAGGTAAGAGTGGCACTTAGCTTGTAGGAGGGATAGGGCCGGTCATGGCCATGGGTGTGGTCGAGTTCGACTTATCTGGTGGTGGCTCCCTTAGGGTGGAGTCGCCAGGACCCCAGATCTGCCGAATCTGGGCGGCGCTTGACGGAATGGCAAAGTGGTCACGAGGGTCACGAGCCGAGCGGTCACGGCCTGTGGAGAAAAGAGGAGGAGATGAGTAGGGAGAGAGAGAGGGAGGGAGTAGAGGAAGAGGAGCAAGGGGCTTACCTTTCTCGAGGACGGCTGGATCAATCGGATCCTGGCGACGGCATCGGTGAAGACGCCGGGTCCTGCGGGTCCGATCGGCGACGACACCCGAGGGCAGGCGGCGCCAGGGAGAAGAGCGAGGGCGCGAGGGGTAGGATAAAGGGGGAGAGCCATGGAAGCCAGAGAGGCCGAGTGGGGCATGGAGCTTGGGGGCAGCGCTTGAGGAGGAGGACAGAGGCGGCGGTAGCGTGGAGGAAGGGGAACGAGCGGCGATGCGCGCGAGGAGGAGGGGATGGAGTCGGGCGTGACGGCCGAATGAGGGTGAGGTGAGCGCTCGGTTTAGGGTTAGATTAGGTTAGTGGGAGTCGACTGGGCTAGTTGGGCCGATTGGGCCGGCCTGGCGTAAGAAAAAAAATACAATATAATAATGAAATAATAATATAAGAACAAATGGATAAATGAGTAAATAAGTCATATAAGATAAAATATGAAACTCAATCTACTCTGAAGTATATATATATATAAGTCGAACGAACAGGTGAAAGCTATTCTAGATTTTACTTTCTTGTTTTTCTCTTTTCTTTTCTCTAATTTAAAATTTTGAGTCTACGACTTAATCAACAACTTCAGCACTAGATAATAAAACTTACAGATAAAACCTTAAGGTAAACAATATTCACCGCACTTGTCCAAACTTGGAATTTCTCTTATGACCATACCAAATGATCTCCATAAATTGCCAAACTAAAATCCTAAATCTTTATAAAATTCGGATCAACTCGCTTCTTTATTTGCATTCCAAGTTCGGTTTTATTTAACTTCTTTTTGCTTCTTATTGCTATCGCCTTGTGTCGAACAACGTGTAGACTCCGACGTTCCAGAATCTGCAGGAGCTGACCCTGACTTCTCAAGAATCGAAATCAATGAGCAAGGAAAGCACCCCTTTTGATCATATTGATCCTATTATTTTACTGTTTATATTATGTTGTGAAAAACTACTATGCATGCGCTATATTCCATAAACATTGCTATATTATGGGTACTGGTAGATATATCCCCAAAATGTGGGATTTCCTCAATAAATGTTGACATGTAAACCTTGTTAACCCTAAGATGGAGGTTAGACATCATAGAGGTGTCGATTGGGTATAATCGAATATAATTGCACCTCGCTAGTTATGCTTTAGACTCAAGCGAACAAACGGATGAATAAGCTATTTGTTCGGGGAACCATGATTTCGAACATTTTGGGAAAATGTGGTTCAGATATTTTGGTATGAAAATGAAAAGCAAAACTATGGTTTGGCGCGGGCGAGCTATGGCAATAGCCGGATGTGCATGTGACTTGCACGTAGTATAGGGGGAGTCCTCGCCCGGGTTGATTAAGGACCGAACTGAGTGTTGCAAAATCCAAGAATGATTAGTGCAACCACAAGTGCAGGTATGGGATAGCCTTAACCTATTAAGTTACTTAGAACTAACTTTGTATATTGGAAGGCCGATGTAGTACGGGCTTCCCGATGTGGATTGCTCGAAGGGGCGCCCTCACTGAGGTGTTGGGAATAACGTCTGCCGATACAACGGTGTATGCCTTACTATGAGGAGAAGTGGGACAATGGGATGTATACCCATTCATCGTACACTGATTGTACAAACATCTTCTGCCATCATAGTAAGGGTTTGACGCCACCGGCCGATGCAAAGTTTGGACTAGGTAATGTAATGGTTATGTCATGACCTCTCTGCGGCACACCAAAGGAAGTGTGTTAATATTGATTGCACAAAGAGATGGTCACGACTTGTGGGTAAAGTCAGACACCTTTGCAGAGTGAAAAACTTTTCAAAAGTCGTTCCTCATTATGGGAGTCTTGGTGCACTGACACTAGTTAGAGTCTTGATATTCTCATAAAATGGGTTGATTTGGAAACTTTTGTTGAAAGTTTATCTTTCAGATGATTTAATGCCTTGCCATGTGTGGGCAAGAACCGGTACGGCGCTCACAATCATGGAGGACTGTGAGTTGTTGCATCTATGTTACTCTTATTTGATGTTTATATACCTGTCAAAATGCTTTTACTAAATTTTGTCTGCAATCTATTATTTAGTATTTAGAGTTCAATTTAGCTTTCAGCAAATAAACTTAGTAGCCTTCTCCATTATTATAACCTGCATTTTATTATATTTGCAAACACCACAAGTCTTGCTGAGTACGAAAGTACTCAACGTTGGTATCGTTGACATTCAGTTGATGAAGAAACTACACTCCCCGGTGAGGAGTACCTTGCAACAGGAAATAAGGAATATGACAATGAGTTCTTCTAGGGTTAAATCTTGTCAGTTGCTTGTGGGTTAGATGGGCATGTCCTATTGATAAGCATCTGCATCTTCCACTGCTTTTGGTTAAGCCTTTGTGGCTTTATGTATGAACCAAGCTATATTAATAAAGTTGAGAACTTTTGGTATGGATGTGGTAATAATGTTGTAAGTGTGCGTACCAGCTACTGATCATGGGACTGGTACAGTATGCACATGGGACCTCCTTGGGAGGGTCCCGACAGCATTGGTATCAAAAAACATCATAAAAACACAAGCGATTTGTACATTAATTGGTTCTTGGGTCTTAAGGCACAAGTGGTTTGTACATTGGTTCTTGGGTCTAATTATACCATAGGTGTCGAGACTCGAATACACAAATCCGACCCTCTGTGTATTCAGCACTAATCCAGGATCACGCTAGGTGCACACAGTCTCAACATCGGTAAATACCACAATCATACTCAACGAAATAGTAAAGTACTGTAACACCCCGGCATTTAATATGCCCGAATGCTACCAAACATAAGCTAAACAACATCTAAATACCACATTTAAACATAAATTCCAGCAAAGGTACATATGCTAAAAACCGATATTTCGGCAGCATCTCCTTTGTTTTTCCATGAATTAACACCATATCAATATCATGGCAAGATATATCATAGCACACGACATCTAAAACATCAACATAAATGGATATATCATCAAATTACGCCAATAATACCACGCCAACCACTTCATAAACTAAAACGAAGCTAAATAAGGAATCACTAGCATGCTAAATTAAACCATACATTAAGTTTAAGGCACAACTCTTAATATCATGTCTCCAAGTGATTAATTATGGACTATGATGGTGGAGCTACGTGTAGAAGTGTAGCTAGACCCCTTTTTCCCGCATGCCGATCTCAAAGTACCTAAAAACAACATAAAACACAAGCGTGAGTTCGAAAACTCAGCAAGCATATTGTAATGGACAACAAGATCATTTACAAGACAATAATACCTTACATCACATATAACATCTCATACTTGAGCACATAACAACATCATCATCATTAAATATGTATTGCAATGCAATGCAATGCAATGTTATGCTCATATCTCCTTGGAAACTCATACCGGTATGGTTGAGTACACACCGTCGGTGTGCACTCCTTTTCCCCCCTTCCATCCCGAAGATGGAGGGTGCTTACTCCTCGCTTCCATTCACCACATGGATGGAATCACGATGTAGGTCTTACTCAATGGCGTTCCGGACTAGTCATAACTTTCTCACCGACCTTGCCGGACTAGTTATGACTTTCTCACCGCCCTCGCCCTATCTCATGTCATGCATGCAACTATGCCAATTATCATATTTCACATGTACATAAACATATGGCATCTCATCATGACAAATATTACACATGGCATCGAATCATGATAAGTATAGACACATAGCATCATATCATGATAATCATACTCAATATATCATTGGAAAACAGCAAGCAAGGCAAGTGATCATAGCAAGTATTCAATCTTTCATCCAATATCAACAAGCAACCTACAATCCGCTATACATTTGTGAATCATGTGATGAAAAATTTGTTTGATCTTGTGCTGAAATTGGTTAAGATTAATCTTGCAAAGTTGTTTGACCAAACATCCGAACATTAAAAAAGAAACCTTGTTCTTGCGCCGAACCAAATAACTAAACATCGCATTTTTCCCATGTATGACAGACCAAAGTTTTTGGTCTGCCATACACAGGCTTTTGGCGAACTTGATTTTTCCCATGTATGACAGACCAAAGTTTTTGGTCTGCCATCCACAGGTTTTTGGCGAACTCGATTTTCTCATGTATGATGTATCAAAGATTTTGGTCTGTCATACATGTGCTTTGGTGACTTCTGTTTTTCAATGTATGACAGACCAAAGATTTTGGTCTGTCATACACATGCTTTGGGCGATTTCATTTTACTCATGTATGACAGACCAAACTCTTTGGTCTGTCATACACATGTTTTCAGTGAACTCATTTTGCCCTTGTATGACAGACCAAACTCTTTGGTCTGTCATACACATGTTGATAGCGAACTCAATTTTCCCATGTATGACAGACCAAAGAGTTTGGTCTGTCATACACATGCTTTTGGCGGTTTTGAGAAAAATTGAAATGGTTTGAATTTGAAATTATGAAATTTGAGATGATTTTATGATGTGTGTTTTGAAGTGGACTTTATGCAATGCTCATGTGAGTAGTTGCATGGATTGACCTTGAGTCAAGTCGTGGACTTGTGCTCGGATTTGTTTTGTGGTTTGTTCATGTGCAGGTACTGCTCGAAGACGAATGTGGTCGATGACAGGATCGAACTAGGTTCATGGAGGAACTGAGGTTCGGGACTAGGTTCAGGAGGAACTGAGGTCTTGGTGGTCAAGGATGTCATGCGGGACGTTCGGGCTAAGAGAGTGGTGAACATGAAGAATGGTTAGTCACGTGAGAATGGCAGGAGGTCATTCGCGTGCAAAGTGTTAGTCACGTGAGTATGGCAGGTGGCCATACGCGTGCAAGGTGTTAGTCACGTGAGTATGGTAGGGTTACCATATGCGTGCAAGAGTTGTACTCGGCCAGGTTGGGCCAAGTAGAGTTGTGTTGGATACGGATTCCTTCTAGGGAATAGGAATCGTATTCTGGGTTGGTCCTTTAAATAGGAGGGGTTGTCTCCTGTTGAAAGGGTACCAAGCAGAGCTGAGCGCATTGAGAGTTTGAGCTCAGTTTTTAGGGTTTGTACTCTTTTGATGAGAGTACTTTAGACAAAAGAAATAAAGATCAATTCTTTCAAGATTTTTGCGTGCTACAGTAACCACGTTGCTACAGTGTTTTTCTGTCTTGGTTCTTGTTTGCATGCTTGCTCTAAATCTAGATTGGTTTTTGATCCTTGAGTGTCATCTTGATTTGATCCATCAAAAACCTTTCTAGGGTATTTATTTAGAGTTCCTCAAAGTCTAGTTGATTAAACTTTTGTCGGTTCTGTTAAAACTTTCAAGTTTACGTTAGATCAATTCTCGTCAAGTTCTGGATCAGCAAGCTTGCGAAGCTCATAACTTTTGATCCATAAGTCCGATCGAGCCGATTCTTTTTGGGTTTGATTCGTATTGAAATTTAGTTTCTTGTGTCCAAATTTCAGATAGTTTCGAAGGTTGAATCTCTAGGAATTCTCATTTTACCAAGCGTCTATCAATCTGTTTTTGTTGATTACGAGGCAATCTTTTGAATCTGAGTTGGGGTGTTCTTCCAGTAGATCGAAAATTTTGTTTTAGCTTCCGCATAATCATTCACCCCCCCTCTGATTGCTATATTCGTATACTTCGATCCTACAAGTGGTATCAAAGCCAGGTTTTTCTAATCTATCTTAACCGGTGATTAGATTAATGGATCGTTATTCGACAAAACCTTGTGTGTTCGATGGTGTTGATTTTCAGTTTTGGAAGGCCAAGATGGAGGCATTCATCCAAGCACAAGGCTTCACAATTTGGGAGAAGGTATACAAGCCATACGAAGTTCCTGCAAACGACAACGTCAATGACACCAATCGCGCACATGTTGAAGCAAACAGCAAGGCACGCAACTTGATCATCCAAGGATTGGGAAGGAGTGACTTCGACCGTGTGGTTCATCTTCGATCCGCATATGAGGTATGGAAATCTCTTTGTGATTACCATGAGGGTTCTAACACTATCAAAGAGATTCGCCAAGATATTTACAAAAAAGAATACATGCGTTTTGAGATGAAACCTAGTGAATCTGTAGATGACTTCTTTGCACGTTTCAATAAAATTCTTAGCAATCTACGTGCTGTTGGAGTTAGCTACACTGATGCTGCTAATGCTAGACAATTGCTTAGTGCTTTGGACATGTCAGTGTGGGAGATGAAAGTAACATCTATAAAAGAATCTACTACCATGAGTACACTTACTTTAGATGTTCTTTATTCTAAGTTAAAACCTCATGAGTTGGATGTTCTTGCCAGGAAGGGTAACATTAAATCAATTGCTTTGATCTCTAACCCTAACATGTCAAATGCAAATTCTTCTTCTAGCTTTGCCTTGTCTTCCATGTCTTCTTTAACAGATGAGCAACTTGAAGAGTTTCCTGAAGAAGATCTGGCACTACTCTCTTCTCGCTTTAACAAAGCTTTGCAGAATGTGAGAATGAGAAAGAGAGGTGGTCCTCCAAGATGCTATGAGTGTGGTGACCTCAACCATATTCGCACAAATTGTCCTAAGCTTGCAGGAAAAACATCAAAGGAGGAGAAGGACAACGACAGAAGGAATGAGAAGAAAAGGTTCTCGTCAAATGATAGGAAGAAGAAGAGCTTCATCAACAGTAAGGTGGTTCACCGAGTTCTTTCCGCTCTTGAACAAGTCAATTTGAGCGATGTGGACTCAGAGAGCAGCGAAGATGATGCAACTCCAAGCAAGCATGATTTGATGGGATTGTGTCTCATGGCAAGCAGCAAGGATAGCTTCACCGAGGACGACCACGACAGCGACTTCAATGAGGTAGATCCCTCTTATGATGAATTGGCTATTGCTGTTGCTCGTCTTGGAAAATTGCTTGACAAACGTGATAAGAAAATTAAGAAACATGATTTCATTATTGAATCATTGAATGCTGAAATTGCTAGACTTAAAACTTTGATTCCTAGTGATGATACTTGCAAATCATGTGACTTTATTTACAATGAGCTCACCTTGCTTAGGAAAGAACATGCTCTTTTGTTGCATCTAAATGAGAAAAATGAGAAACATGTTGTACATGCTAGCTGTTCCAATCGATGATTTGCATAGTTCAACTTCTTGTTCTAAATGCTCAACTCTTGAATTAAAATTGAAAGATGCAAATGCTAGGGTTTCTCAATTGATCGATAATCTGCTTTCACATGAAATTCTCTCATGCTCAACTTGTCGCAAGCAAAAAGGAAAAGTAGATGTTCCCTGCAATAATTGTTTAATTCTTGCTAAGAAAGTTGATTACCTGCAAAACTCTTTGGAACGATTCACTAATGGCAAGAAAAATTGAACATGATTTTGGATCAATCTAAGGTTAGCTCAAACAAGAGAGGTTTAGGCTTTGATCTGCATGCTTCATTTGAAACTAAACCTCGTGACCGTTGTTAATGCTCCTTGCAATGACAAAATTGAGATTCTTAATGAGCCTAAAAAGATTGCTTTTAAATCTTTGGTTTTCTTTCTTCTACTATGATGAATGCAAAATGTGCTTCTACTCGTTAAAGCCAAACTTCATGCTAAGTACACTTGCACTCATTGTGGTAGAGATGGACATCTAGTAGATTTTTGCTTTAGACTAGCCAGACAAAGAAAGGAAAGAAATGACTAAGGCTAGGTCAAACTTCAGTAAGAGCACACCTTGCTTCTCACCATGCGCCTAGAGTGTTGGAAAACGCTTTACATTCCTATAAACATGGGAAAAGGAAAAGCTGATTTTGTGCATAAAAATTCTCGTGTTGTGCCCTCTTGTTGTGCGTCGTGTGTCTCGATCTTGGATTGCCAAAAATCTCATTCCTAACCCCAAGATCGAGACCTCGACATGTTTTGTTGCTATGTAGGCTTCTCGCGCAAGGAAGGAGAACATATGGTTAGTGGATTTCGGATGCTCACGCCACATGTCCGGTGATAAGAATTGGTTCTCCTCCCTCACTCGTGCATCTCGTGCTGAAAGTGTTACTTTTGGAGATGCCTCTTCCTCTTCTGTTGTGGCAAAAGGTACAGTAAAGGTAAGTGACAAGTTTATGTTCAAGGATGTGGCTCTTGTTGAAAACTTGAAATATAACTTGCTTTCTGTCTCACAAATGCTTGATGAAGATCTTGAGATAAGCTTTAAGAAAAATGAATGCAAAGTGCTACATGCTACAGGTGATCTTGTGTTCAAGATTTCTCGTTTTGGAAGAGTTTTTAAAGCTGATTTTGATGCATCACCTTCTTCTAAACATAGGTGTCTAATTGCCAATGTTTCTAAAGATTTATTCTTTTGGCATCGTAGACTTGGTCATGTTGGTTTTGATCATCTTACTCGTGTAAGCGGTTTAGATCTCATACGTGGCTTGCCTAAGCTTAAGGGTGATAGCAATTTAGTATGTTCTTCTTGTAGACATGGTAAGATGATTGCAGGTTCACATCCACCTCTTACCATGGTGATGACAAACGCTCCAGGACAGCTTCTACATCTTGATACAGTTGGACCATCTCGAGTTCAATCCTTTGGAGGCAAATGGTATGTGCTTGTGATTGTTGATGATTTTTCTAGATACTCTTGGGTATACTTTATGGCATCTAAGGATGAGGCTTTTAGTCATTTTAGAAGTCTTGTTCTTAGGCTTTCTATTGATCATCCAGGAGCTCTCAAAGCTATTAGAAGTGATATTGGAACTGAATTCAAAAATGCTTCTTTTAATCACTTTTGTACTGAAAAAGGAATTGATCATCAATTTTCATCACCTAGAGTGCCTCAACAGAATGGTGTAGTTGAAAGGAAAAACAGAACATTGGTTGAGATGGCTAGAACCATGTTAGATGAACATCACACTCCTAGAAACTTTTGGGCTGAAGCGATTTCAACTGCATGTTATGTTTCAAACCGTGTGTTTTTGAGATCAAAATTGGGTAAGACTCCATATGAGCTTCGGTTTGGACACAGGCCTACTGTTTCTCACTTTAGGATTTTTGGATGCAAATGTTTTGTCTTGAAATCTGGAAATCTTGATAAATTTGAAGCTAGATCAACTGATGGCATTTTTCTTGGATATCCTGCTCATACTCGTGGCTATCGTGTGCTTGTTTTGGAGACTAACAAAATTGTGGAAACTTGTGAAGTTACTTTTGATGAGGCTAGTCCAGGCACTAGTCCAAGTGATGCAGGTACAGACGCATACATTCAGGGGGAGAAAATCTTTGAAGATAATGATGATGTTGAAGATGAGGTCTTGACTCTTCCTAATGCACAACAAGTCAGAGCACCCTTGGCACCTACTACTACATCACCTACAACTAACCATCCTCAAGCTACAAAGATCATCTGTACATGCTGAAAATGAAGAAGGAGAAGGAGAAGTCTCAAAAGCCAATGCTCCCTTGCACATTCAAAAAATGCATCCATCTGAACAAATGATTGGAGACCTAAATGAGAGAGTCACTCGATCCAGGTTTATTCATTCTGACACTCATGCTCATTCTGCTTTAGTTGCTTCTTTTGAACCCAAAGATATATCTCATGCATTATCTGACGAATCTTGGATCAATGCCATGCATGAAGAATTAGAGAATTTTGAACGAAATAAAGTTTGGAAACTTGTCTCACCACCTCCAGATTTTAATGTTATTGGAACTAGATGGGTTTTCAAAAATAAACAAAGTGAGGATGGTGTTGTTGTTAGAAACAAGGCTAAATTGGTTGCTCAAGGTTACACTCAAATTGAAGGCTTAGATTTTGATGAAACCTTTGCTCCTGTTGCTAGAATTGAAGCCATTAGAATTCTTTTAGCATTTGCTGCATCCAAAGGGTTCAAATTGTATCAAATGGATGTGAAAAGTGCTTTTCTTAATGGCTACATAAATGAGGAGGTTTTTGTCAAGCAACCACCTGGATTTGAAAATCCAAAGTTTCCAAATCATGTGTTCAAACTATCAAAAGCTTTGTATGGTTTGAAACAAGCCCCTAGAGCATGGTATGATAGGCTAAAAACCTTTTTACTTGAAAAGGATTTTTCAATGGGAAAGGTTGACAAAACTCTCTTTTTACTCAAGCAAGGCAATGATCAACTATTCGTTCAGATTTATGTTGATGATATTATCTTTGGTGGTTCATCTCATGTTTTAGTGTCTGAGTTTTCAGAAACAATGAGGAAGGAGTTTGAGATGAGTATGATGGGTGAGTTGACATACTTTTTGGGATTTCAAATCAAGCAAACAAAGGATGGTACTTTTGTGCATCAAAGCAAATACACAAAAGACTTGTTGCATAGATTTGGGATGGAAAACAGAGAACCGATCATGACACCCATGGAGAGCGCTTGCACACTTGATCCGGATGAAGATGGTGAGCCGGTTGATCAAAAGGAATATAGAAGCATGATAGGTTCACTTTTGTACCTCACTGCATCAAGGCCGGATATACAATTTGCTGTGTGTTTGTGTGCTCGTTTTCAAGCTTCCCCACGTGCTTCACATCGACAAAAGTCACAAAAGGATTTTCAGGTATCTTCATGGAACTCAAGATTTTGGCATTTGGCTTTCTGCTTCCTCATGCATTAGTTTGAGATCTTTTTCTGATGCTGATTTTGGAGGATGTAGAATTGATAGGAAAAGCACTTCTGGTTCATGTCACTTCTTGGGAAATTCTCTCATTGCATGGTCATCTAGAAAGCAATCTTCATTTGCACAATCAAGCTCTGAATCTGAATATGTGGCTGCTGCTAGTTGTTGTTCTCAAATTCTTTGGATAGTAGCTACACTTAAAGATTATGGGGTTTTTCGGATAGTGTTCCTCTTACGTGTGATAACACTAGTGCAATTTGCATTGCTAAGAACCCTGTGCAACATTCAAGAACAAAACATATTGACATCGATTTCACTTTCTTAGAGATCATGTTGAAAAAGGCAACATTGTGCTTCATCATGTGAATCTTGAACATCAATTGGCGAGACATTTTCACAAAACCTTTGTCTTCTTCTCGTTTTGCCTTTATTCGGGAGAACTTGGAATTGTTCATCCAATGGGATTGTTTTGAGGAGTTTCTTTGCCAAGTTCTTTCACTTGATGAGCTCACTTTATCATATTTCTTTATATACTATGTAATTGAGCTAATATATGATAATCTAAATTGTCTCACTTGAACTAAAAATGACATTGCGGAAATTCCTGATCGATTGCCGATAGCTAAATACTGTGATATCTCATTCTTCTAGGCTTGATATTGAATCCTCTTGACAAATTTGGGCTATGAAGCAAGTGTGTTTTCAGCTTTACTCTTTCATAAGACCTTTTAATCATTTTTGCATGTTTACAATCAAAGAAAAAGAAAAGAAAAAGGGAATCAATAAAAATTGTTAAAAGCAAAAGCTTCAAGTTGTATGCTTCAGGCATGCTTTCCTTAAAAGATAAGATGTATGCTTCAAGCATGCCATTCCCTCAAAAGACAAGATGTATGCTTCAAGCATGCCACTCCAAGGAAGAACTTCGATCCTACAGAGGAAGAAGAACTCACCGAACCCCACTCCCATGCACCCCAATTACCTTTTATATCCGGGTTGGGTAGGCGCATGGGGTTTACAAAAGCGATACATTGAATACACCGCAGACTGCAATTAATGCGCCCGTCACTATTCTTGCAAAGCATACTTAATGCTCTGGCGCAGCCGCCCTATCCCCGCTTGGGCCCGCACTGCCGGCCGCCGCTCTGCTGGAGTGGGACCTTGCACCATGACGTCATTTACCATTATGGCGCGCGTTGGGAACACACGCCGCCATACTGTGGCCTTCATTATCCCCATTTAATGCGCACGATGCGCATTAAATGTCTTTGATCTCCTGTGTGGCTGCATGGGCCGCTAAGTGGCCTCGAATCGAGCGCCCGGCCGGCGTGGCTCGATCGCCACATGTCCGCTGGCGATCACACAGCTGACCGCCAGCGGCGTGGCCTGGTCGCCACCTGCCCGCGGGTGGTCACTCAGCTGACTGCCAGCGGCGTGGCCTGGTCACCACCTACCCACGAGCGATCACTCAGCTGACCGCCAGCGACGTGGCCTGGACGCCACCTGTCCGCCAGCAGCTCTTACTAAAGTGTAGTGGGCACCCTGGTGTAAAATACACCGACACAAGGGGGCTGCCCATGCGCCCCACCCCTCCCCCATGCACCTCCTTCCCCTCCTCACCTCACTAGCCGCCGCCCCCACCCCCTCCTTGCCGTGAGCCCCCCCTCCTCCCTCTTGCGCCTCCCCCACCACCTCCTAGCCGGCCCTAGCGTGGTCTCTCTCCCCTCTGTTGCTACCTCTCCATCCCTCTCCATTGATCTCCGCGTTGTGAAGGATTTCGATTTGTAGGATCCGCAGATTTGAGGAAGATCGTGGCCGGGAGAGAGGTGTTTGTCGGTTAAATCGTTAAATCGAGGCTAAGGTATGGTGATGGGAAACCTTTGGGGGTGGATTAGGTGCTGTGTTAATGGAGATTTTCATGCTATTAGTTCAAAAGGTTGTGCTGCCATTGGTTAGATTTGATGAAAACTAGAGTTGTCATTGTGTTCTGTTTCGGGCAGATTGGATGTCCGACCTAGGGTTTGGGTTTTCGCACTTTTAGAATCGGAATTTGGTCGTCCGCCTGTTGAGAAAGTTCTAGGTAATTTCAATAACTTTTAGTGGACACCAAGAACGCGACATTCCGATCATCCGTTTGAAAGTTATGGTTGTTTTACCGAACGTGTCCAAAACTGTGACGTGAATGGGACAGATCGTGTTGATCTGTAGATTAGTCAATTTTAGAGGCCGAATCAGTTTTTCCCAATACGTAGAAAAATCTAGGAAATTTCCTAAGATACGAGAAAATGTACTCGTTTACTTAATTTGGAGTCTTAGATCTCAAGTTATGTTAGTTGGAAGCCCGCTGTCCCGTCGGGACAGATTCTCTGTTTTCGGGTTTTAGGTGTGGTTTGCGGAGTCAGGTCAGGGGATCGTTCATGTACTATTTTGTGGGCACATTTTGAGTGTGTGGTACCTGTGCATAGGTGGTGTGACCCCGGGAGTGCCCTCAACCTCTCGCCAATCCGTCGCCCACGGTTGAAGGCAAGTGTATTGGAATGGGTTCGGGTTGTATGATTGCTAGACTTGCTTTGGTGCAATATGATTACATGATATGCAAACTTGCCATGATTGTTGTTTTCCTATGATATGATGAATATGGTTTTATATATTTGTTATGAAATCATTGTATTAAGTGTTTATGCGAGATTACATGTTCATGTCATATGTGCATTCATAATGGAAGAGGCGACCCATTCTGATGCGGGCCTCTGTGTTCACATGTAGTGAACACGAAAGATCAACCTCGTAGTCCCATCCACGGTTGTGTATGGGAGCGAGTCAGTAAGAGTAGGCACCCTCCATCTACGGGATGGAAGGGGAAGAGGGTGCACACCGACGGGTGTGCACTCGGCAATACCGGTATGTGCTTCACGGAGACATGTGCATTGCACTGCATACATGGATAATGATGTTATGAGATGGATACCATGTGAATGTGAAATACTTGTGATGTCAATTATGAGATGTACACATGATGTTATTGAAATCTGTTCCTTTGATTCATTGCAATACACTTTGTTGAGTGATGAACTCACGCTTGTGCTTATGATTTTTTTAGGTACCATAACACCGGCATGCGGGAAAGGGGCTTAGCGGCACTTCATCACATAATTTTCGCACAATTAGACAATATTTTACTGTGGTGGGCCGGCTAGGCTCAGCCCTCCCCTCGGCCAACTAATCGAAAACACCTCGCGTCTACTGACCCACATGAACGGATTTATAAACGTCAACCTCTCCCTTCGATAAAGCTATAAATCCTTACCTTAGGAGACCATCCCCCGGTAAAAGGCGAAAAAGAATAAAGACCGCCCCCTCCGCGACGAGGGGAAGTTTCCCTCCGTAGCGAGGGAGGAAAACGGAGGGAACTCCTCGGCTCGTCTCTTTCCGCAAACGTAGCACGAACCACCAAGATCTGACACTCCCCAACAACCCCTCCCTAGTACGCCAGGGTGTGTCAGGCTAATCTGAGACCCTAACATAAGTGAAATCCCCGTTGAACCCCTACAAAGGGTATATGAATAGAGGACAAAAAACCCAACACAGGTGGGGAAGACCCAAGGAAAAGTCAAGTTAGCCCTTGGCGAGAACCAGGAAGGAAAAGAAGGCCGACGAGGACGTGCATATCCTCAGGCCTGCCCTATAAAAGAAAAGGAAGAAAGAGGACAGGCGGGTTCCCGAAAAACAAGAAGCGATCTGGCGAGTAAGAAGAGAGAGACCGGTGGTTCCACACCACCACACCGGGCGCCGTCAGTGGGGAACCCAACCGCAAGGTGAAACCACCACTGCCCGATCAAGCCCAAGGGTAAGTTTCACTGCAACCATGCCACCAAAGAAAGGAAAGGAGGCGATATCAAGGGGCGACAACGACGGCAGGAACAGAAGAACCAAGGCGGCGTCGAGAAGCCAATCTGAGATCCTCGACCACGCATGACGAGACGCGGATGCCACCGCAACGAAGCCGAAACATGGCGGGAACTTTACATCCACAGACTCCGGTGGCCGTGCGCAAGCGAGCCCCCAAACGGCGGCCTCCGACAGCGGGGCCGAACGGTTTCAACACCAGGAGGAGATGTGGCGAAAGCGTCGACACATCCGACTCATCGCCGAGAGACCCACGGAAATGAAGAAACCCACGGAGGAGGAACCGGAGCTCGGGAGGAGATTGACCCCAACGTGCGGGCGCTGATGGAAGCCAACGAGCAACTCATGGCAGAGTTGAGGCGTCTACAAGGGCAATCGGCGGGGTCAATACGAATCACAAGATGAAAGCCCGAGCCGCGAGGTGCTATCTCCAGCCGGTTCGCGATGGCGCACAGGAAGATCACGATCCAAACCCCTCGGCACCGCCTCTGGGCCAAAAATGGCCCTCCCCGGGAAGCTTCAAATTCCCCACTGTTAAGCCATATGACGGTCGGACGGACCCAAGGGAGTTCCTCCGCGTTTATGATACGGCGATTGAAGCAGCGGGAGGAGATGATGACATCAAGGCGAAGGGGCTCCTTCTAGCCCTTGAAGGCATAGCCCTGTCCTGGTACTCTTCGCTGGAGCCCCGATCGATCACCTGTTGGCCACAACTCCGATCCAAGCTTGAAGGCAACTTTCAGGGTAACCGACGGAATGAAAGAGGAAAGTGACCTATTTGCAGTCAGACAACGCGAAGGGGAAACCCTTAAAAGTTACTTCCAGCGTTTCTCCCGGATTAAGTGCCAGGTACGAGGAGTAAGCGACACTACTATCATCAATGCGGCACGTTGCGGCCTGCGTAGGGGACCGTTGGCGGAAAGGCTCGCTCGTAAAGAGGTGCGCACGGTGGAAGAACTCTTTGCGAAGATGAGGGAGTACGCGGGCGGAGGAAGACAACTTCCGAAGGGAAGACGGGCCCCAACAGGAGAAGCAAGAATTCGCTCCACGCAAGAGAGAGGCGAGGAAGGACCTCCGCCCAACCCAAAAATGAGGAACGATACCCGAGCCAGGAAGAAGAGGCGAGAGGAGGAGAATCCACCACATTGAAAAGCCAAGAGATCGGCAAGCCACGGGCGACAGGCCAGCGAGCAGCAAAGACGAGACCACCCGGCCGAGGAAAACAAGACGAGGGAAGCCGAGTTAACAAGAAAGAAGGGACAGAGCCAGCGTGATTTCCGTGAATATCACGGGGAAAATATCACTCACGACACCATCCAATGCAAAGTGATCAACGGATATAGGCGGTTCGAGGCGAAACAAAGGGAAGACAAGATACATCCTGCGCCGCCGGAAGCGCCTCCTGTTGGACGACAACACCCCCCCCGTGTAGGAATGAATCATCTTCGTCGCATTATCAACGTCATTGCGGGGGGCTCCTCATCACATCTCTCGTCAAAAGATGCAGGAAGGCGTCGCCCGGCAAATTAACCACGTTGCAATTACCCCCACCACCCTTCCTCCGGTAAAATGCGAACCAATCACATTCACACAGGAGGATGCCACGGGGGTACACTTCCCGCACCAAGATTCCTTGGTAGTAACCGCCATTATCGCCGACTGCGAAGTACGTCGAATATTGGTAGATGGAGGGAGCGCCGCGGACATACTATCCATGGAGGCTTTCCGACAAATGATGATTCCACAAGATCGGTTGAAAAAATCGGAGGTGCCGCTGATGGGTTTTGGAGGAAGCACGGTCAGCACCACTGGGCAATTGGAGCTTGAAGTCACGTTCGCGACGCCTCAAACCAGCGTCACAAGTCGCGTCACATTCGATGTAGTAGACATGCCATTCCAATACAATGCGATCCTAGGCAGGGGCTCGTTGACAACCATGGGGGCCATAATTCATCACGGTTTCCTATGCATGAAAATCCCTACCGCAGATGGTGTCATCACGGTGCGAGGAGACCAAGCCTTGGCAAGGAAGATAGATATGGAGAACCCACCTCAGGTCAAACACGTCCCGCTCTTGAGCTAGATCCCATCATACTGCGAATCGCGGTAGGTGGCTCCTAAACCACAACCCCAGGGAGAAACCCAACGGATACCGCTCGAGGCCGAGCGGCAAGGCAAGAAGTATCGGCGCCATGTTGTCTCGAGAGGAGGAAAAACACTTCGCTGCTCCTCCAGAATATGAAACCGTGTTCGCAGGGCACGAAGACCTTCCTGGCGTCGAGAGAAACTATTGAACATGCTCTCGTTAATCCAAGCGTGAAGCCTAGGAAGCAAAAATTGAGAAAACTTGCAGCAGAAAGACAAGAAGGCTGCGAAGGTGGAAGTGGCCAAAGCTGCTCCAGCGGGAATCATCCGCGAAACTCGATGCGGATTGGTGGCCAACATCGTCTTAGTCAAGAAGGCTAGCGGGGCATGGAGGATGTGCATCGACTTCACCGATTTAAACAAAGCATGCCCAAAGATGACTTCCCCACGCCGCATCGACCGGTGGTTGATTCAACCTCCGGGTCAGAAAGGATGAGCTTCCTTGATGCGTACTCTGGTTATCACCAAATCTATATGCAAGAAGGAGACGAAGACAAGACAGCATTCGTTACTCCCTTCGGTACCTATTGCTTCGTGCGGATGCCTTTCGGGCTCAAAAGCGCAGTGCTACCTTCGCTCGACTCATCACGAAGATCTTCGCCGATCGGTTGGGAAGAAATGTGGAAGCCTCGTTGGCGATATCATTGTCAAAAGTGAGAAGAAAGAAGATCACGTCGGGGACCTCCGAAACTTTCGTAAATTTGATAAAAGGAAAGGTGAAGCTTAACCCGTCAAAATGCGTTTTCGGCGTGGGCCCGGAAAAGTCGCTAGGCTTCCTGGTCTCCCAACGGGGCATAGAAGCGAATCCAGAAAAGATAAGGACTGTCCAAGACATGGCCCCACCAAGAAACCTGAAAGAAGTACAACGGTTGGCAGGGCGGATAGCAGCGCTCAGTCGGTTCTTGCCAAAATCCATGAGCGAAGTCTGCCCGGTCTTTAAAGCCTTGCGCACAAACGATAGTTTAAATGCAGACGAGGGAATGCCAACGTGCCTTCGATAACTTGAAGCAGAGCCTCATGGAAATCCCTGTCCTACAAAGCCCGAAGCAAGGTGAGGAGCTTCTGTTATATCTAGCAGCTAGCCCCTCGGCCGTAAGCGCCGTGTTAGTGCGGCCTCAAGGCGCCAAACAACAGCCGGTCTACTTTGTCTCTGAAGCCCTCCAAGGAGCGAAGCTACGATACTCGGAAATGGAAAAACTGGCATATGCTCTGTTAATGGCATCTCGAAAGCTCCGGCATTATTTTCAAGCCAACCGCATCAAGGTGCCAACTACATATCCCCTAGGGTCTATGCTCTTCAAAGGGAAAGCAGGCGCATCGGCCAAGTGGGTCATCGAGCTAGCTCCCTTTGAATTAACCATAATTCCTCGCACGGCAATCAAAAGCCAAGCCCTCGTCGATTTCATGGTAGAATGGACCTCCCCAGCCCCGGAGAACAACCAAACTCCAACAATGTGGTCCATCCACTCAGACGGGTCTTGGGGGGCAAGTGGGGCGGGAATAGCGGCGGTGATACACACACCCAGCGGAGAAAAAGTGGAGTTTGCAGCAAGGCTGGAATTCCCTTCAACTAACAATATAGCTGAGTATGAAGCGCTATTATTGGGTATCAGAAAAGCAAAGATCATGGGAGCAAGAAAGGCGATAATATACAGGCTTCGAAACTCATTCAGGGGCACATCACCAAAGAATATCAAGTGAGGGATGAGCAGCTCCAGAAGTATGTCGATATGATCCGGACAATGGAGAAGGGCTTCACCGGGTTCACCGTTAATGCAATTCCCAGGTCTCAAAACGAACGTGCTGACGAGCTAGCCAAGATCGCAGCCACCGGAGGAAGCCTACCTTCGACAATCTTCTTTGAGATACTTCGCACCCCCTCCATTCCTTCCCAGATAAACCTCATCGTTCGGGCAGCCGGCGAAGACTGGAGGGATGAGATATACAACTACCTCCTGGAAGGAGTTCTGCCAGACGAGGATACACGGGCGAGGCGCGTCGAAAGACGAGCAAAGAAGTACGCCATCATCAACGGCCTCTTGTTCCGTAGCGGCCTCTGCGCTCCGTGGCTACGCTGCATCTCGCGAGAAGAAGGAGTTCAAGCCTTACTTGAAGCACACGAGGGAGATTGCGGGGCGCACCAG
Source organism: Rhipidocladum racemiflorum (assembly GCA_036346355.1). Lineage (NCBI taxonomy): Eukaryota > Viridiplantae > Streptophyta > Magnoliopsida > Poales > Poaceae > Rhipidocladum > Rhipidocladum racemiflorum. The sequence goes on along the minus strand of CM070572.1, from coordinate 53,931,051 downwards.
GCCCCTAGGAATCTCGTGAGAAAGCTATTCCGGATGGGGCTCTACTGGCCTTCAGCGTTGCAAGATGCGGAGCACATGGTCCGACAACATCATGCGTGCCAATGGATGACCAAGCAAGCGAGGGCCCCGCCAACGAATCGCATGCGGTACCCGGCCTGGCCCTTCGCCAAGTGGGGAATAGACATTGTTGGGGCGCTTCCTAAAGCTCGAGCAAACCTTCAGCTTAATCGCCGCCATCGACATTTCTCCCGTTGGATCGAGGCGAGCCGCCATAAGATAACCGCAGAGGCCGCCGTCAAATTCCTATGGAAAACAATTATCTGCCGATACGGGGTCCCTTACCAGATCGTAACCGACAATGGGACTCAATTCGACTCCTGGAAATTCCGCGATTACTGTGATAATCTCGGGATAAAGATCTGCTTCGCCTCAGTGGGTCATCCTCAGTCGAACGGGGCGGTGGAAAGGGCGAACGGGTTACTTCTTGATGGCATAAAGAAAAGGCTTTACGGCTCTAAGAAGGGGCTTTGGCCCGACGAGCTGGATCACGTCTTATGGGCGACACGCACTTCGGCCTCAAGAGCGACCGGGTTCTCCCCCTTCCGTCTCCTTTTCGGGGAAGAAGCCGTTTCTCCTGCGGAGATCTGTGCAAAATCCTTACGAGTAATCAAAACCCCGACCCATGAGGCAATTGACATCACGTGTGATCTAAAGGAAGAACACAAGCTTCAAGCCTTAAAGACCATGAAAGCCTACGCGGAGGCGTCCACCCGAAGCTTCAACAAGAAGGTGAAGAAACGTGAACTACACCCTGGAGACATGGTGCTCAAGCGGGCCGCTCCGGCCTTCGCGAAGTTGGAAACGACCTGGGAAGGACCATACATCATCCAAGAGTCAACAGCGAAGGGTGCCCACAAGCTCATTACCCCCTGCGGAGAAGAGATACCACGGACCTGGAACACCGACGCGCTCAAAAAAATTTTTCCGTAGGTGGTCGAATCCGAAGGAAAGAAATGTACCGATCCTTATCAATAAAAAAATGGAAAGACATCGCAAGTTTGAGCCATTTTCATGTTCTCCAAGATTCAAATCAATAAACCTATTAGGATTTCGCGGATGCTTGGTCGGGCATAAGTCCCACCCATCCCTCGCTCCGGAGACCCGTTGCCTCGTGCCGGGTAGGATTTCGCGGATGCTTGGTCGGGCATAAGTCCCACCCATCCCTCGCTCCGGAGACCCGTTGCCTCGTCTTAGGGTAGGATTTTCGCGGATGCTTGGTCGGGCATAAGTCCCACCCATCCTCGCTCCGAGACCCGTTGCCTCGTGCCGGGTAGGATTTCGCGGATGCTTGGTCGGGCATAAGTCCCACCCATCCTCGCTCAGGAGACCCGTTGCCTCGTCTTAGGGTAGGATTTCATGGATGCTTGGTCGGGCATAAGTCCCACCCATCCTCGCTCAGGAGACCCGTTGCCTCGTCTTAGGGTAGGATTTCGCGGATGCTTGGTCGGGCATAAGTCCCACCCATCCTCGCTCAGGAGACCCGTTGCCTCGTCTTAGGGTAGGATTTCGCGGATGCTTGGTCGGGCATAAGTCCCACCCATCCCTCGCTCCGGAGACCCGTTGCCTCGTGCCGGGTAGGATTTCGCGGATGCTTGGTCGGGCATAAGTCCCACCCATCCCTCGCTCCAGATACCAATAGCCTCGTGCCGGGTAGGATTTCGCGGATGCTTGGTCGGGCATAAGTCCCACCCATCCCTCGCTCCGGAGACCCGTTGCCTCGTGCTGGGTAGGATTTCGCGGATGCTTGGTCGGGCATAAGTCCCACCCATCCCTCGCTCCGGAGACCCGTTGCCTCGTGCCGGGTAGGATTTCGCGGATGCTTGGTCGGGCATAAGTCCCACCCATCCCTCGCTCCGGAGACCCGTTGCCTCGTGCTGGGTAGGATTTCGCGGATGCCTGGTCCGGCATAAGTCCCACCCATCCCTCGCTCCGGAGACCCGTTGCCTCGTGCCGGGTAGGATTTCGCGGATGCTTGGTTGGGCGTAAGTCCCACCCATCCCTCGCTACGGAGTCCCGTTGCCTCGCGCGGGGTAAGAATTCGTGGGTAGTTAGTCGCATCGACACTACAATCCGTTCGCTGTCCCCGTTCATCTATTCACGAAATAACCGTCCGGGTTAAGGTACCAACCTCACCTTCGCTCCGAAGGACCGGAGAACACGTCGTACTACCCTCGCCAAGTCATTGAGAAAATACGCCCAAGCCGGTATCCCGTTTTTCTCTCGGCAAGGAGGGAGGGGGTGCTTACGCATTATGCAACCATATGAGATCATTTCACGACTACTACTCAAGGCACGATAGGAAGCTAAGAATGTAAGATCAGAAGGAATTCAAACAGAGAAGACAAAGAACAGATACAAGCACCAATCCCCGACTGGGAATTACATAACATCGTTCCAAGCATACATAGAACAGTAATCCAACAATAGCTTTTACACGAAACGAAGCGGACTTAGATGCGATTAGCACGCGCCACGGCTTCCGCGAGGGCGTCCTTGGCTTCTAGCAACCGCGGCACCATCCCGATCAAAATGTCGAGGTTGGCGAGGTCTCGGGCGAGGGCCTCCTCTGCGGCCATTATCACGTCGAAATCTGCCCATAGACCTTCAATGAAGGCCTCGAAATCGTCGGCGGCTGGAAGACCCCCGGGGGCGAGAGCGTCACCCAGAAGATCAGGAACCATGATAGGGGCTCCCTCCTCCTCCAGCAGTGGCGGGATCTCTGCCACCGGCGGCCCCTCATCCAGGTTGGCAAAAATGGGGTCTTCTTCCATAATTTCCCCGGGGAGGTCAGCCATTGAAAAATCAAAGGAAGGCAGGGGAAGAGAGCGATCGTCTACTCTTATACTAACAAGGTGGTCGAGGAATGTGAAAATGGACATATTTAAATACTAACGCTAGAAGCACAAGCGTCTACACGTCCCCCGAGAAGTTCGGCCGACCATTAAGTCCCGCTAATACTCATCAGACGTTTGGTCTCCATTGGGAGAAGCTAAACGCTTTTTCGGACGAAGGGACCCGTAGAGCGAACGAACATACATGGTCATTTGATAAAATAAGTGATTTAACCCAAGTGTCTACAAAAATCCCCTCACACGAAGATACACCAACTAAGAAGGAGGCAGCTTCTCTTTGCCTTTCCCCGAGTCACGCATCACAGCACGAGCTCGACGAACTGACTCCCTTGCAGTGGGCTCCCGTCTTTGCTTCAATCGACATAAAACTTGACGATAATCTAGATGCGGCGGAGGAAGGCTTCACCGACGAAGGGATATCTCCGAACCCCGGTAACGACGGAGCTGCAGAAGAAAAACCGAAATGCTCGCGTATATGAGTACATCCTTTTGCCTCCAATAGCTGAGCCGTTTTCACGGAGCCCAATCTCGCGCAGTAATCGCCGAAGGTCAGTGCTGAATCCCCAAAAATCTTAGTGGATTTCTCAAGGAAGGAGACAGCTTCCAGGCTGGAGGAAGGAATACGACTCGGAGCCGCATCAATACCGAACCGAGGGAGCTGCTGAAGGAAGGCCTCTGTAGCCCCGTGAATCCCCGAGACAACGGATTCCAGTTCCGTCTGAACCATGTTGTGACGCTCCTCCGCTCGTTGAGCGTTACGAAGATGCATTTGAACTTCGCTCCGCGCCGTTGCGAGTTGAGAGGGGAATTCCTCCACTTGCTTCTTCAACATGTTCTTGCCTTCTTCAGCAACCACCAATAGGTTTTTCAACTCCTCTATTCGATCATCCTTCTTCTTTTCGTTTCGCTCCGCCGCCATGCGGGCTCGCTCCTCCTCGGCGAGACGGTCCCTCATCAGAGAAATTACCCCCTCCAGTTCTGCATTTTTCGCAGCTAAGTCCCGACTCTGGGACGCTTCAGCCTGCACTTTGGCCAACGAGTCCTCAGAGTCCTGAAGTGCCCTTGATAGATTAGCCTTCTCCGCCTCTAGTTCCGCTACTCGTTCCTTCGCGGCCTCACAATCCTGGCCCCCTTGTTGAATCGACCGGCCAGAAATCGTCCGAAATCGACGTGATATCTCTGAAGCGAGTACAGCCCCCTAAAAATGGAGAAGATATGAAGCAGGATATTGAAAGACATTGATACCGGTAGGATAAGCTCAAAAGGAAGGATACCTTTAGATGATGGTCCATCGAGATCTCGCAGAGAGAAAGGTCATTGACTTCCTCAAATAAAGCCACAGATTTATTGTAAGGAGAAAAGGCCGCGCGCATCTTTCTTAAGGACGGAGAAACAGCCGCCCCCCTTTCAAAATCTGAGGCTGAAAAATCCGACAAATCAAAGCGGACAAAGGAAGAGCCCACACCACCCGCAGGGGCTGGCGGGCCCGAAGGTAGAATCCCCTCATCCGGGGGGGGGACGCCTTGAGTACTTGGAATCGGAGGTTCTCGACCCTCCTCCTCCGCGACAGGCAAAGGACTGGCAAGCGCCCCAGTTTGGACCTGTTTCAACGGTGTTAAATCCTCCGCCTCCTCCGCATTATTACCTCCTGCATTAACCTCATCAAGACTGAAAGAATATCGCACCCTAACGAGTGGCGGGAAAAGTATCGAGAGTAAGACCTTCTCCCAGTGGGGTGTCGAGTGGAAATGTTCAACCGCAAACCCCGAGTCTCCTGTCGCGTGGCGATCCCATCTTTAAGTTGCCCTTGTGCGCACTCCGCAAGGAGAATCACCATCATCCTCGTCATATATGCCGATAGTCTCCACTCCGAATCCCAGAAATGAATACCCTGGATCACTCCCGCCAACAGGCATATTAACGTAAGGAGTCAAGTGGGAGGGCCGAGGAACCTCCCCACAAAGAATCGGACTTGACGTTGCCTCAGGACAGCTCGTATCTGGGGCAGATGGCACATGCGAGGGTTCGCCCACAACAGCCAAGGGAATCGTTTCGGAGGGACCCCCCGCACCCACAGAATCCGGAGGGGGTGGAGGCAGGAGAGACGTAGCCGCCACGTAACCGAGGAATCACCCTCGTCATTTGGATTCCTCCGAATCCCAATCCGCCTCCTTGTCGTCATCATCCCTCGAATCCTCGCTCCCACCCGGCGTAGCAGCGGCTTGGGGCAGCGCAGAAGACGAGCTAACCTTGCTCGTTTAGCGAGGCGGGAGAGCCAATCGACCCTCGGGGATGAGGGCGCGGCGTCCCGATAAGAAACGAGAACATCGGGTGGCCCCACAGCGCCCATAGCAGCCTCATACTGCTGTTGCCTGGCAAGGGCCCGAAGCTTGCGAGCCAATCTCTCGGCCCCACGCCCGGTCTTGTACCCCTTCAGACGAATCACGGACATGTACCTCCCGGACCGCTCCAGAGTAACGGGGAACTCCTGGCCAAAGGGTCGATACGACATAGGCGGTATTCTTCCACCAAATCTCGCATTGTACTCACGGGCACGAAGGGCCTTGAGATAGTCAAGATGTCTAATTTCTTCGCGGTCGCGCTCCAATTAGGGGATCGAATCGCGCTGGATCGACCCATTGAAGTATGAAGAGGAGAGTCCGTGCCCACGAGAATTTGATAATACCACCGGGACATCCATCCTGAGTCCCATTTCCCCTTGGCGGCTGCTACTGGGATTTCCTTTATAAGAGATCTCTTCGTCTGGAAGTTCAGAGAACCGAAACATGACTTACGGCCTTCGTTCCCTGCTTTCTGTTGCTTCGGTTGCCAAAACGCGTCTTCTATGAGAGAAAACAAGCGCCCTGTCAGGTGGATTCCAGCCGGGCGGAAAGCCCATTCCAACACCGCCAATCGTACGATGGCATTAGGAGTAAGCTGTGACAGCTCCGCATGGAAAACCCGGAGTACTGATGATAGTAGAGGGGCAGACGGGAAACGAAGTCCTGCCTCGAGAAATGCCGCGAACACCACTGCTTCATTTGCCTGAGGCTGAGGGGTTTCTTCACCACCCGGGAGGCGCATGGAAGGGCGTATTACCCCAAAATCAGCCGCTAGTGCATCGAGGTCGGCAGAACTCAACGCCGACCGCCCCAAAACGGGGGATAATCCTGCGGCATCCTCTTCGCTCAGAACTGGTTTTATCTTAGGGGGGCGCCTAGGACCCATGGAGATCTAGGTGGGTAGGAGATCAGGGAGCCAGGCACCAGAGGAGAATGCGAACGAGAAAAGAAAACGGATGAAATGCGGAGCCAAAGAAGATGAACTTCGCCACCATCGGAAAACCCTATCCCTATAAAAAAAAAAAAAACTCCCGGACGTTTAATGTTGCATCCCAGCGAGCAGAACGACTTCTACCCGCTGACATGAGGGGCTAGTGTGGTGGGCCGGCTAGGCTCAGCCCTCCCCTCGGCCAACTAATCGAAAACACCTCGCGTCTACTGACCCACATGAACGGATTTATAAACGTCAACCTCTCCCTTCGATAAAGCTATAAATCCTTACCTTAGGAGACCATCCCCCGGTAAAAGGCGAAAAAGAATAAAGACCGCCCCCTCCGCGACGAGGGGAAGTTTCCCTCCGTAGCGAGGGAGGAAAACGGAGGGAACTCCCCTCGGCTACGTCTCTTTCCGGCGCAAACGTAGCACGAACCACCAAGATCTGACACTCCCCAACAACCCCTCCCTAGTACGCCAGGGTGTGTCAGGCTAATCTGAGACCCTAACATAAGTGAAATCCCCGTTGAACCCCTACAAAGGGTATATGAATAGAGGACAAAAAACCCAACACAGGTGGGGAAGACCCAAGGAAAAGTCAAGTTAGCCCTTGGCGAGAACCAGGAAGGAAAAAGAAGGCCGACGAGGACGTGCATATCCTCAGGCCTGCCCTATAAAAAGAAAAGGAAGAAAGAGGACAGGCAGGTTCCCCGAAAAACAAGAAGCAGTCTGACGAGTAAGAAGAGAGAGAGACACAGTCTGACGAGTAAAAAGGTGCAAAGCATTAGCTTTAATGTCATCATTCTCCTATTGTCATTCATAGATGATAAAAGGGTAGAAGCATATAGTATTTTATGATCAAGTTACTACACTATTTACATTTCACAAGGATCCAATTTCTGATTCATACAAACCTAATCATGCTAAATCAAGCACAAGTTGTGAACCATTTTTATCATATACACAGTCCACACAAACATGCTGCTTAATGCTCACTATTAACAACCTAGAAAGTGTATCAAGAATACAACTAAGTAATAGCTATGCCAACTTGTGCATTGAACTGAATCAGGACTAAGTCACACCATGCCTCCTTAAATCAGGATGATAAGGAAGGAGGCATTGACAAAGTAACACTAAACCAACTCCATGAAACATGCATACTCTCTTACGTAAATCACAGCACAAGCAATGCACGAATAAGTGTCCAAGGCGAATAAAGCAAACACATTTTCCACCTCTGAGCACAAAGTATATTGTCCAGTATTGACTCCAGTGAATATCATCGACAGGGTTTCATGCACACATACTACTACTCAATAGCTCAACAGAATTTCACATTCGAGGCTAGCATCACATGAACACCACGGAACATTAATACTTGTTCTAGAAATCATCTTTAATCAAAGCATCAGTATGCACATCATAATTCAAATGCACCAAGTACTAGGGATCAAGGTCACATACATACTCATGCACACAAACATCTAATCCATGAACAAGAGCAATCATCATGCAGTAAACCAATAACTAAAGGGGACAAAATCCTAATGACATCACTACCAAAGCACAATCATAGCACAATACTGTGAAGCTATCCAATAGTCATCAATATTGGTAGGATAGTAGCATCAACAGAGGGAGAGAAAGGTAAGAGTGGCACTTAGCTTGTAGGAGGGATAGGGCCGGTCATGGCCATGGGTGTGGTCGAGTTCGACTTATCGGTGGTGGCTCCCTTAGGGTGGAGTCGCCAGGACCCCAGATCTGCCGAATCTGGGCGGCGCTTGACGGGAATGGCAGTGGCCGCCGAGGGTCACGAGCCGAGCGGTCACGGCCTGTGGAGAAAAGAGGAGGAGATGAGTAGGGAGAGAGAGAGGGAGGGAGTAGAGGAAGAGGAGCAAGGGGCTTACCTTTCTCGAGGACGGCTGGATCAATCGGATCCTGGCGACGGCATCGGTGAAGACGCCGGGTCCTGCGGGTCCGATCGGCGACGACACACCGAGCAAAGCGGCGCCAGGAGAAGAGCGAGGGCGCGAGGGGTAGGATAAAGGGGAGAGCCATGGAAGCCAGAGAGGCCGAGTGGGGCATGGAGCTTGGGGGCAGCGCTTGAGGAGGAGGACAGAGGCGGCGGTAGCGTGGAGGAAGGGGAACGAGCGGCGATGCGCGCGAGGAGGAGGGGATGGAGTCGGGCGTGACGGCCGAATGAGGGTGAGGTGAGCGCTCGGTTTAGGGTTAGATTAGGTTAGTGGGAGTCGATCGCTAGTTGGGCCGATTAGTGGCGGCTTTGGCGAGAAGAAAAAAAAATACAATATAATAATGAAATAATAATATAAGAACAAATGGATAAATGAGTAAATAAGTCATATAAGATAAAATATGAAACTCAATCTACTCTGAAGTATATATATATATATAAGTCGAACGAACAGGTGAAAGCTATTCTAGATTTTACTTTCTTGTTTTTCTCTTTTCTTTTCTCTAATTTAAAATTTTGAGTCTACGACTTAATCAACAACTTCAGCACTAGATAATAAAACTTACAGATAAAACCTTAAGGTAAACAATATTCACCGCACTTGTCCAAACTTGGAATTTCTCTTATGACCATACCAAATGATCTCCATAAATTGCCAAACTAAAATCCTAAATCTTTATAAAATTCGGATCAACTCGCTTCTTTATTTGCATTCCAAGTTCGGTTTTATTTAACTTCTTTTTGCTTCTTATTGCTATCGCCTTGTGTCGAACAACGTGTAGACTCCGACGTTCCAGAATCTGCAGGAGCTGACCCTGACTTCGCAACTGAAATCAATGAGCAAGGAAAGCACCCCTTTTGATCATATTGATCCTATTATTTTACGGTGTTTATATTATGTTGTGAAAAACTACTATGCATGCGCTATATTCCATAAACATTGCTATATTATGGGTACTGGTAGATATATCCCCAAAATGTGGGATTTCCTCAATAAATGTTGACATGTAAACCTTGTTAACCCTAAGATGGAGGTTAGACATCATAGAGGTGTCGATTGGGTATAATCGAATATAATTGCACCTGCTTAGTTATGCTTTAGACTGGGCGAACAAACGGATGAATAAGCTATTTGTTCGGGGAACCATGATTTCGAACATTTTGGGAAAATGTGGTTCAGATATTTTGGTATGAAAATGAAAAGCAAAACTATGGTTTGGCGCGGGCGAGCTATGGCAATAGCCGGATGTGCATGTGACTTGCACGTAGTATAGGGGGAGTCCTCGCCCGGGTTGATTAAGGACCGAACTGAGTGTTGCAAAATCCAAGAATGATTAGTGCAACCACAAGTGCAGGTATGGGATAGCCTTAACCTATTAAGTTACTTAGAACTAACTTTGTATATTGGAAGGCCGATGTAGTACGGGCTTCCCGATGTGGATTGCTCGAAGGGGCGCCCTCACTGAGGTGTTGGGAATAACGTCTGCCGATACAACGGTGTATGCCTTACTATGAGGAGAAGTGGGACAATGGGATGTATACCCATTCATCGTACACTGATTGTACAAACATCTTCTGCCATCATAGTAAGGGTTTGACGTCACCGGGCTGATGCAAAGTTTGGACTAGGTAATGTAATGGTTATGTCATGACCTCTCTGCGGCACACCAAAGGAAGTGTGTTAATATTGATTGCACAAAGAGATGGTCACGACTTGTGGGTAAAGCTGTACACCTTTGCAGAGTGAAAAACTTTTCAAAAGTCGTTCCCATTGTTATGGGAGTCTTGGTGCACTGACACTAGTTAGAGTCTTGATATTCTCATAAAATGGGTTGATTTGGAAACTTTTGTTGAAAGTTTATCTTTCAGATGATTTAATGCCTTGCCATGTGTGGGCAAGAACCGGTACGGCGCTCACAATCATGGAGGACTGTGAGTTGTTGCATCTATGTTACTCTTATTTGATGTTTATATACCTGTCAAAATGCTCTTACTAAATTCCGTTTGCAATCTACTATTCAGTATTTACAATTCAATTTAGATTTCAGCAAATAAGCTTAGTAGCCTTCTTCGATGTCATAGCCTGCATTTTATTATATTTGCAAACATTACAAGTCTTGCTGAGTACGAAAGTACTCAACCTTGCTATCGTTGACATTCAGTTGATGAAGAAACTGCACTCCCTAGTGAGGAGTACCCCGCCGCAAGAAATGGGGAGTTTGACGATGAGTTCTCCTAGGGTTAAACCTTGTCAGTTGCCTGTGGGATAATGGGCAAGGCCTACTGATAAGCATCTGCATCTTCCACTGCTTTTGGTTAAGCCTTTGTGGCTTTATGTATGAACCAAGCTATATTAATAAAGTTGAGAACTTTTGGTATGGATGTGGTAATAATGTTGTAAGTGTGCGTATCACCATCGATCATGGGATCGGGTACAAGATGCACATGGGACCTCCTTGGGAGGGTCCCGACAGATTGGTATCAAAAACATCATAAAAACACAAGCGATTTGTACATTAATTGGTTCTTGGGTCTTAAGGCACAAGTGGTTTGTACATTGGTTCTTGGGTCTAATTATACCATAGGTGTCGAGACTCGAATACACAAATCCGGACCCTCTGTGTATTCAGCACTAATCCAGGATCACGCTAGTGCACACAGTCTCAACATCGGTAAATACCACAATCATACTCAACGAAATAGTAAAGTACTGTAACACCCCGGCATTTAATATGCCCGAATGCTACCAAACATAAGCTAAACAACATCTAAATACCACATTTAAACATAAATTCCAGCAAAGGTACATATGCTAAAAACCGATATTTCGCGGATCTCCTTTGTTTTTCCATGAATTAACACCATATCAATATCATGGCAAGATATATCATAGCACACGACATCTAAAACATCAACATAAATGGATATATCATCAAATTACGCCAATAATACCACGCTCAACCACTTCATAAACTAAAACGAAGCAAATAAGGAATCACTAGCATGCTAAATTAAACCATACATTAAGTTTAAGGCACAACTCTTAATATCATGTCTCCAAGTGATTAATTATGGACTATGATGGTGGAGCTACGTGTAGAAGTGTAGCTAGACCCCTTTTTCCCGCATGCCGATCTCAAAGTACCTAAAAACAACATAAAACACAAGCGTGAGTTCGAAAACTCAGCAAGCATATTGTAATGGACAACAAGATCATTTACAAGACAATAATACCTTACATCACATATAACATCTCATACTTGAGCACATAACAACATCATCATCATTAAATATGTATTGCAATGCAATGCAATGCAATGTTATGCTCATATCTCCTTGGAAACTCATACCGTATGGTTGAGTACACACCGTCGGTGTGCACCCTTTTCCCCTTCCATCCCGAAGATGGAGGGTGCTTACTCCTCGCTTCCATTCACCACATGGATGGAATCACGATGTAGGTCTTACTCAATGGCGTTAGGACTAGTCATAACTTTCTCACCGACCTTGCCGGACTAGTTATGACTTTCTCACCGCCCTCGCCTCTATCTCATGTCATGCATGCAACTATGCCAATTATCATATTTCACATGTACATAAACATATGGCATCTCATCATGACAAATATTACACATGGCATCGAATCATGATAAGTATAGACACATAGCATCATATCATGATAATCATACTCAATATATCATTGGAAAACAGCAAGCAAGGCAAGTGATCATAGCAAGTATTCAATCTTTCATCCAATATCAACAAGCAACCTACAATCCGCTATACATTTGTGAATCATGTGATGAAAAATTTGTTTGATCTTGTGCTGAAATTGGTTAAGATTAATCTTGCAAAGTTGTTTGACCAAACATCCGAACATTAAAAAAGAAACCTTGTTCTTGCGCCGAACCAAATAACTAAACATCGCATTTTTCCCTATGTATGATGCATCAAAGTTTTTGGTCCGCCATACACAGTGCTTTTGGCGAACTTGATTTTTTTCCTATGTATGACGGACCAAAGTTTTTGGTCCGCCATACCTGAGTTTTGGCGAACTCGATTTTCTCATGTATGTGGACCAAAGATTTTGATGTCATACATGTGCTTTTGGTGACTTCGTTTTTCAATGTATGACAGACCAAAGATTTTGGTCTGTCATACACATGCTTTGGGCGATTTCATTTTACTCATGTATGACAGACCAAACTCTTTGGTCTGTCATACACATGTTTTCAGTGAACTCATTTTGCCCTTGTATGACAGACCAAACTCTTTGGTCTGTCATACACATGTTGATAGCGAACTCAATTTTCCCATGTATGACAGACCAAAGAGTTTGGTCTGTCATACACATGCTTTTGGCGGTTTTGAGCAAAATTGAAATGGTTTGAATTTAAAATTATGAAATTTGAGATGATTTTATGATGTGTGTTTTGAAGTGGACTTTATGCAATGCTCATGTGAGTAGTTGCATGGATTGACCTTGAGTCAAGTCGTGGACTTGTGCTCGGATTTGTTTTGTGGTTTGTTCATGTGCAGGTACTGCTCGAAGACGAATGTGGTCGATGACAGGATCGAACTAGGTTCATGGAGGAACTGAGGTTCGGGACTAGGTTCAGAGGAACTGAGGTCTTGGTGGTCAAGGATGTCATGCGGGACGTTCGGGCTAAGAGAGTGGTGAACATGAAGAATGGTTAGTCACGTGAGAATGGCAGGAGGTCATTCGCGTGCAAAGTGTTAGTCACGTGAGTATGGCAGGTGGCCATACGCGTGCAAGGTGTTAGTCACGTGAGTATGGTAGGGTTACCATATGCGTGCAAGAGTTGTACTCAGCCAGGTTGGGCCAAGTAGAGTTGTGTTGGATACGGATTCCTTCTAGGGAATAGGAATCGTGATTCAGGTTGGTCCTTTAAATAGGAGGGTTGTCTCCTGTTGAAAGGGTACCAAGCAGAGCCTGAGCGCATTGAGAGTTTGAGCTCAGTTTTTTGTGTTTGTACTCTTTTGATGAGAGTACTTTAGACAAAAGAAATAAAGATCAATTCTTTCAAGATTTTTATGCGTGCTACAAGAACCACGTTGCTACAGTGTTTTTCTGTCTTGGTTCTTGTTTGCATGCTTGCTCTAAATCTAGATTGGTTTTTGATCCTTGAGTGTCATCTTGATTTGATCCATCAAAAACCTTTATAGGGTATTTATTTAGAGTTCCTCAAAGTCTAGTTGATTAAACTTTTGTCGGTTCTGTTAAAACTTTCAAGTTTACGTTAGATCAATTCTCGTCAAGTTCTGGATCAGCAAGCTTGCGAAGCTCATAACTTTGATCCATAAGTCCGATCGAGCCGATTCTTTTTGGGTTTGATTCGTATTGAAATTTAGTTTCTTGTGTCCAAATTTCAGATAGTTTGAAGGTTGAATCTCTAGGAATTCTCATTTTACCAAGCGTCTATCAATCTGTTTTTGTTGATTACGAGGCAATCTTTTGAATCTGAGTTGGGGTGTTCTTCCAGTAGATCGAAAATTTTGTTTTAGCTTCCGCATAATCATTCACCCCCCCTCTGATTGCTATATTCGTATACTTCGATCCTACAAGTGGTATCAAAGCCAGGTTTTTCTAATCTATCTTAACCGGTGATTAGATTAATGGATCGTTATTCGACAAAACCTTGTGTGTTCGATGGTGTTGATTTTCAGTTTTGGAAGGCCAAGATGGAGGCATTCATCCAAGCACAAGGCTTCACAATTTGGGAGAAGGTATACAAGCCATACGAAGTTCCTGCAAACGACAACGTCAATGACACCAATCGCGCACATGTTGAAGCAAACAGCAAGGCACGCAACTTGATCATCCAAGGATTGGGAAGGAGTGACTTCGACCGTGTGGTTCATCTTCGATCCGCATATGAGGTATGGAAATCTCTTTGTGATTACCATGAGGGTTCTAACACTGTCAAAGAGATTCGCCAAGATATTTACAAAAAAGAATACATGCGTTTTGAGATGAAACCTAGTGAATCTGTAGATGACTTCTTTGCACGTTTCAATAAAATTCTTAGCAATCTACGTGCTGTTGGAGTTAGCTACACTGATGCTGCTAATGCTAGACAATTGCTTAGTGCTTTGGACATGTCAGTGTGGGAGATGAAAGTAACATCTATAAAAGAATCTACTACCATGAGTACACTTACTTTAGATGTTCTTTATTCTAAGTTAAAACCTCATGAGTTGGATGTTCTTGCCAGGAAGGGTAACATTAAATCAATTGCTTTGATCTCTAACCCTAACATGTCAAATGCAAATTCTTCTTCTAGCTTTGCCTTGTCTTCCATGTCTTCTTTAACAGATGAGCAACTTGAAGAGTTTCCTGAAGAAGATCTGGCACTACTCTCTTCTCGCTTTAACAAAGCTTTGCAGAATGTGAGAATGAGAAAGAGAGGTGGTCCTCCAAGATGCTATGAGTGTGGTGACCTCAACCATATTCGCACAAATTGTCCTAAGCTTGCAGGAAAAACATAAAAGGATGAGAAGGACAACGAAATAACGAATGAGAAGAAAAGGTTCTCGTCAAATGATAGGAAGAAGAAGAGCTTCATCAACAGTAAGGTGGTTCACCGAGTTCTTTCCGCTCTTGAACAAGTCAATTTGAGCGATGTGGACTCAGAGAGCAGCGAAGATGATGCAACTCCAAGCAAGCATGATTTGATGGGATTGTGTCTCATGGCAAGCAGCAAGGATAGCTTCACCGAGGGCGACCACGACAGCGACTTCAATGAGGTAGATCCCTCTTATGATGAATTGGCTATTGCTGTTGCTCGTCTTGGAAAATTGCTTGACAAACGTGATAAGAAAATTAAGAAACATGATTTCATTATTGAATCATTGAATGCTGAAATTGCTAGACTTAAAACTTTGATTCCTAGTGATGATACTTGCAAATCATGTGACTTTATTTACAATGAGCTCACCTTGCTTAGGAAAGAACATGCTCTTTTGTTGCATCTAAATGAGAAAAATGAGAAACATGTTGTACATGCTAGCTGTTCCAATCGATGATTTGCATAGTTCAACTTCTTGTTCTAAATGCTCAACTCTTGAATTAAAATTGAAAGATGCAAATGCTAGGGTTTCTCAATTGACTGATAATCTGCTTTAACATGAAATTCTCTCATGCTCAACTTGTCGCAAGCAAAAAGCAAAAGTAGATGTTCCATGCAATAATTGTTTAATTCTTGCTAAGAAAGTTGATTACCTGCAAAACTCTTTGGAACGATTCACTAATGGCAAGAAAAAATTGAACATGATTTTGGATCAATCTAAGGTTAGCTCAAACAAGAGAGGTTTAGGCTTTGATCTGCATGCTTCATTTGAAACTAAACCTCGCACTGTTGTTAATGCTCCTTGCAATGACAAAATTGAGATTCTTAATGAGCCTAAAAAGATTGCTTTTAAATCTGCTGGTTTTCTTTCTTCTACTATGATGAATGCAAAATGTGCTTCTCTTTAAAGCCAAACTTCATGCTAAGTACACTTGCACTCATTGTGGTAGAGATGGACATCTAGTAGATTTTTGCTTTAGACTAGCCAGACAGCAAAGGAAAGAAATGACTAAGGCTAGGTCAAACTTCAGAAGAGCACACCTTGCTTCTCACCATGCGCCTAGAGTGTTGAAAACGCTTTCTGTTCCTATAAACATGGGAAAAGGAAAAGCTGATTTTGTGCATAAAAATTCTCGTGTTGTGCCCTCTTGTTGTGCGTCGTGTGTCTCAAGATCTTGGATTGCCAAAAATCTCATTCCTAACCCCAGTACTGAGACCTCGACATGTTTTGTTGCTATGTAGGCTTCTCGCGCAAGGAAGGAGAACATATGGTTAGTGGATTCCGGATGCTCACGCCACATGTCCGGTGATAAGAATTGGTTCTCCTCCCTCACTCGTGCATCTCGTGCTGAAAGTGTTACTTTTGGAGATGCCTCTTCCTCTTCTGTTGTGGCAAAAGGTACAGTAAAGGTAAGTGACAAGTTTATGTTCAAGGATGTGGCTCTTGTTGAAAACTTGAAATATAACTTGCTTTCTGTCTCACAAATGCTTGATGAAGATCTTGAGATAAGCTTTAAGAAAAATGAATGCAAAGTGCTACATGCTACAGGTGATCTTGTGTTCAAGATTTCTCGTTTTGGAAGAGTTTTTAAAGCTGATTTTGATGCATCACCTTCTTCTAAACATAGGTGTCTAATTGCCAATGTTTCTAAAGATTTATTCTTTTGGCATCGTAGACTTGGTCATGTTGGTTTTGATCATCTTACTCGTGTAAGCGGTTTAGATCTCATACGTGGCTTGCCTAAGCTTAAGGGTGATAGCAATTTAGTATGTTCTTCTTGTAGACATGGTAAGATGATTGCAGGTTCACATCCACCTCTTACCATGGTGATGACAAACGCCTCCAGACAGCTTCTACATCTTGATACTGATTGGACCATCTCGAGTTCAATCCTTTGGAGGCAAATGGTATGTGCTTGTGATTGTTGATGATTTTTCTAGATACTCTTGGGTATACTTTATGGCATCTAAGGATGAGGCTTTTAGTCATTTTAGAAGTCTTGTTCTTAGGCTTTCTATTGATCATCCAGGAGCTCTCAAAGCTATTAGAAGTGATATTGGAACTGAATTCAAAAATGCTTCTTTTAATCACTTTTGTACTGAAAAAGGAATTGATCATCAATTTTCATCACCTAGAGTGCCTCAACAGAATGGTGTAGTTGAAAGGAAAAAACAGAACATTGGTTGAGATGGCTAGAACCATGTTAGATGAACATCACACTCCTAGAAACTTTTGGGCTGAAGCGATTTCAACTGCATGTTATGTTTCAAACCGTGTGTTTTTGAGATCAAAATTGGGTAAGACTCCATATGAGCTTCGGTTTGGACACAGGCCTACTGTTTCTCACTTTAGGGTTTTTGGATGCAAATGTTTTGTCTTGAAATCTGGAAATCTTGATAAATTTAAAGCTAGATCAACTGATGGCATTTTTCTTGGATATCCTGCTCATACTCGTGGCTATCGTGTGCTTGTTTTGGAGACTAACAAAATTGTGGAAACTTGTGAAGTTACTTTTGATGAGGCTAGTCCAGGCACTAGTCCAAGTGATGCAGGTACAGACGCATACATTCAGGGGGAGAAAATCTTTGAAGATAATGATGATGTTGAAGATGAGGTCTTGACTCTTCCTAATGCACAACAAGTCAGTAGCACCCTTGGCACCTACTACTACATCACCTACAGCCTAACCATCCTCAAGCTACGACATCATCTGTACATGCTGAAAATGAAGAAGGAGAAGGAGAAGTCTCAAAAGCCAATGCTCCCTTGCACATTCAAAAATGCATCCATCTGAACAAATGATTGGAGACCTAAATGAGAGAGTCACTCGATCCAGGTTTATTCATTCGACACTCATGCTCATTCTGCTTTAGTTGCTTCTTTTGAACCCAAAGATATATCTCATGCATTATCGGCGAATCTTGGATCAATGCCATGCATGAAGAATTAGAGAATTTTGAACGAAATAAAGTTTGGAAACTTGTCTCACCACCTCCAGATTTTAATGTTATTGGAACTAGATGGGTTTTCAAAAATAAACAAAGTGAGGATGGTGTTGTTGTTAGAAACAAGGCTAAATTGGTTGCTCAAGGTTACACTCAAATTGAAGGCTTAGATTTTGATGAAACCTTTGCTCCTGTTGCTAGAATTGAAGCCATTAGAATTCTTTTAGCATTTGCTGCATCCAAAGGGTTCAAATTGTATCAAATGGATGTGAAAAGTGCTTTTCTTAATGGCTACATAAATGAGGAGGTTTTTGTCAAGCAACCACCTGGATTTGAAAATCCAAAGTTTCCAAATCATGTGTTCAAACTATCAAAAGCTTTGTATGGTTTGAAACAAGCCCCTAGAGCATGGTATGATAGGCTAAAAACCTTTTTACTTGAAAAGGATTTTTCAATGGGAAAGGTTGACAAAACTCTCTTTTTACTCAAGCAAGGCAATGATCAACTATTCGTTCAGATTTATGTTGATGATATTATCTTTGGTGGTTCATCTCATGTTTTAGTGTCTGAAGTTTTGAAACAATGAGGAAGGAGTTTGAGATGAGTATGATGGGTGAGTTGACATACTTTTGGGATTTCAAATCAAGCAAACAAAGGATGGTACTTTTGTGCATCAAAGCAAATACACAAAAGACTTTTTGCATAGATTTGGGATGGAAAACAAGAAACCGATCATGACACCCATGGAGAGCGCTTGCACACTTGATCCGGATGAAGATGGTGAGCGGTTGATCAAAAGGAATATAGAAGCATGATAGGTTCACTTTTGTACCTCAACGCATCAAGGCCGGATATACAATTTCTTTGTGTGTTTGTGTGCTCGTTTTCAAGCTTCCCCACGTGCTTCACATCGACAAGTGTCAAAAGGATTTTCGTGTATCTTCATGGAACTCAAGATTTTGGCATTTGGCTTTACTGCTTCCTCATGCATTAGTTTGAGATCTTTTACGATGCTGATTTTGGAGGATGTAGAATTGATAGGAAAAGCACTTCTGGTTCATGTCACTTCTTGGGAAATTCTCTCATTGCATGGTCATCTAGAAAGCAATCTTCTGTTGCACAATCAACTGCTGAATCTGAATATGTGGCTGCTGCTAGTTGTTGTTCTCAAATTCTTTGGATAGTAGCTACACTTAAAGATTATGGGGTTTTTATGGATAGTGTTCCTCTTCTGTGTGATAACACTAGTGCAATTTGCATTGCTAAGAACCCTGTGCAACATTCAAGAACAAAACATATTGACATCAGATTTCACTTTCTTAGAGATCATGTTGAAAAAGGCAACATTGTGCTTCATCATGTGAATACTGAACATCAATTGGCAGACATTTTCACAAAACCTTTGTCTTCTTCTCGTTTTGCCTTTATTCGGGGAGAACTTGGAATTGTTCATCCAATGGGATTGTTTTGAGGGGGAGTTTCTTTGCCAAGTTCTTTCACTTGATGAGCTCACTTTATCATATTTCTTTATATACTATGTAATTGAGCTAATATATGATAATCTAAATTGTCTCACTTGAACTAAAAATGACATTGCGGAAATTCCCTGATCTGATTGCCGATAGCTAAATACTCTGTGATATCTCATTCTTCTAGGCTTGATATTGAATCCTCTTGACAAATTTGGGCTATGAAGCAAGTGTGTTTTCAGCTTTACTCTTTCATAAGACCTTTTAATCATTTTTTGCATGTTTACAATCAAAGAAAAAGAAAAGAAAAAGGGAATCAATAAAAAAATTGTTAAAAGCAAAAGCTTCAAGTTGTATGCTTCAGGCATGCTTTCCTTAAAAGATAAGATGTATGCTTCAAGCATGCCATTCCCTCAAAAGACAAGATGTATGCTTCAAGCATGCCACTCCAAGGAAGAACTTCGATCCTACAGAGGAAGAAGAACTCACCGAACCCCCACTCCCATGCACCCCAATTACCTTTTATATCTGGGTTGGCTGGGGCGCATGGGGTTTACAAAAAGGCAGTACATTGAATACACCGGGCAGACTGCAATTAATGCGCCCGTCACTATTCTTGCAGCATACTTAATGCTCTGGCGCAGCCGTCCTATCCCCCGCTTCGGGCCCCGCACCTGCCGGCGTCGCCCGTTCTGCTGGAGTGGGAACTTGCACCATGACGTCATTTACCATTATGGCGCGCGTTGGGAACACACGCCGCCATACTGTGGCCTTCATTATCCCCATTTAATGCGCACGATGCGCATTAAATGTCTTTGATCTCCTGTGTGGCTGCATGGGCCGCTAAGTGGCCTCGGGAACTGAGCGCCAGCAGCGTGGCCTGATCGCCACATGTCCGCTGGGCGATCACACAGCTGACCGCCAGCGGCGTGGCCTGGTCGCCACCTGCCCGCGGGTGGTCACTCAGCTGACTGCCAGCGGCGTGGCCTGGTCACCACCTACCCACGAGCGATCACTCAGCTGACCGCCAGCGACGTGGCCTGGACGCCACCTGTCCGCCAGCAGCTCTTACTAAAGTGTAGTGGGCACCCTGGTGTAAAATACACCGACACAAGGGGGCTGCCCATGCGCCCCACCCCTCCCCCATGCACCTCCTTCCCCTCCTCACCTCACTAGCCGCCGCCCCCACCCCCTCCTTGCCGTGAGCCCCCCCTCCTCCCTCTTGCGCCTCCCCCACCACCTCCTAGCCGGCCCTAGCGTGGTCTCTCTCCCCTCTGTTGCTACCTCTCCATCCCTCTCCATTGATCTCCGCGTTGTGAAGGATTTCGATTGGGAGGATCCGAAGATTTGAGGAAGATCGTGGCCGGGAGAGAGGTGTTTGTCGGTTCGTCGTTCGTCAGGCTAAGGTATGGTGATGGGAAACCTTTGGGGGTGGATTAGGTGCTGTGTTAATGGAGATTTTCATGCTATTAGTTCAAAAGGTTGTGCTGCCATTGGTTAGATTTGATGAAAACTAGAGTTGTCATTGTGTTCTGTTTCGGGCAGATTGGATGTCCGACCTAGGGTTTGGGTTTTCGCACTTTTAGAATCGGAATTTGGTCGTCCGCCTGTTGAGAAAGTTCTAGGTAATTTCAATAACTTTTAGTGGACACCAAGAACGCGACATTCCGATCATCCGTTTGAAAGTTATGGTTGTTTTACCGAACGTGTCCAAAACTGTGACGTGAATGGGACAGATCGTGTTGATCTGTAGATTAGTCAATTTTAGAGGCCGAATCAGTTTTTCCCAATACGTAGAAAAATCTAGGAAATTTCCTAAGATACGAGAAAATGTACTCGTTTACTTAATTTGGAGTCTTAGATCTCAAGTTATGTTAGTTGGAAGCCCATTTGTCCCGTCGGGACAGATTCTCTGTTCGGGTTTTAGGTGTGGTTTTGAGTCAGTCGAGGATCGTTCATGTACTATTTTGTGGGCACATTTTGAGTGTGTGGTACCTGTGCATAGGTGGTGTGACCCCGGGAGTGCCCTCAACCTCTCGCCAATCCGTCGCCCACGGTTGAAGGCAAGTGTATTGGAATGGGTTCGGGTTGTATGATTGCTAGACTTGCTTTGGTGCAATATGATTACATGATATGCAAACTTGCCATGATTGTTGTTTTCCTATGATATGATGAATATGGTTTTATATATTTGTTATGAAATCATTGTATTAAGTGTTTATGCGAGATTACATGTTCATGTCATATGTGCATTCATAATGGAAGAGGCGACCCATTCTGATGCGGGCCTCTGTGTTCACATGTAGTGAACACGAAAGATCAACCTCGTAGTCCCATCCACGGTTGTGTATGGGAGCGAGTCAGTAAGAGTAGGCACCCTCCATCTACGGGATGGAAGGGGAAGAGGGTGCACACCGACGGGTGTGCACTCGGCAATACCGGTATGTGCTTCACGGAGACATGTGCATTGCACTGCATACATGGATAATGATGTTATGAGATGGATACCATGTGAATGTGAAATACTTGTGATGTCAATTATGAGATGTACACATGATGTTATTGAAATCTGTTCCTTTGATTCATTGCAATACACTTTGCTGAGTGATGAACTCACGCTTGTGCTTATGATTTTTTTAGGTACCATAACACCGGCATGCGGGAAAGGGGCTTAGCGGCACTTCATCACATAATTTTCGCACAATTAGACAATATTTTACGTTTCTAGAATTGTGATAATAAATTTAGGGTGATGAGACTAGGATTATGATTTGTTTGTGTGCTTGTTTACATCCATTACTTCCTTTTAGTTCATGGAGTGGTTAAATTCGTTATGCTAGACTTAAATTGCTACTATGTCACCTGTTATTGCTATTTTAGATGCTTTCCATTATGATATATCTTGAGATATTCTTGTTGTTGCTCCGTACCATGGAAAAACAAAGGAGATGCTGCTAAAATTTTCGGTTTAGCATTTGTGCCTTTGCTGTAATTTATCTTAATTTGTGGTATTTATATGCTTCTTTTGCTATATTTGGTGACATCCAGGGCATACTAGATGTCGGGGTGTTACAGTTGGTATCAGAGCGGGCTTTAGGTTCTTGGAGCATGTATTTTTAGTGTCATACCTTAGGTGCAACTAAAATGTGATTTGGGATAACCTAGAAACATGGTTTAGGTTACAACTAAAATTTTGCCACAGGATAGCAACATTAAAACTTGCATAATTGGAATGATTAATTTAAAATTTGACACACTTGGTTGCACAGTAGGATGGGGTTTTGGTTCATCATTGCATCGCGCTTGATTACTTGATGGAGCCTATGTATATGATAATGTTTGATCTTTGCTTTTGTTTACATTGATGATGTGCTTATGAATATGTGATCGTATGGTTGTCTGACTGTAGCAGCCATGCCGAGGGGTAGAGGTCGTGGTCGCCGTGGCCGTGGAGGCCAGGGGTGAGGTTCTCAGGGAGTTGCTGAGTCTGTAGCTGAGGGAAGAGCTTCGCTCAATGCTCATGGGCTAGCGCAGGAGGAGGTCCCGGCAGCACAGTCGGGGGCTGAGGTGCCTGCCGCCACTGCGGCCTTGGTTCAGGTTCTGCAGAGGGAGGTTCAGGAGCTGCACCAGCAGGTGCGGGGAACCCCTGCTGTTGTGCCTCCCCCTGTAGCAGCCCCAATTGATGCCCCTGTTGTCCCGGAGTCGAGGATGAGTCTCCGGGAGTGGATGTCCCTCTGTCTGGACACTTTTGACGGAGCGGGAACGCCGGTCCAATCCGCAGATTGGCTGCGGTACATGGAGCGGCAGTTTGAGGTTCTGGAGTTGACCTCGGTCCAGAGAGCTCGCTTTGTAGCCTTCCAGCTGAAGGGCCAAGCAAATATCTGGTGGGAGGGGTTCTTGCTGCTAGAGCCCCCGCTTTGGGACCGGTCACCTAGGAGGACTTTGTGGCTCACTTCTGAGCCAAGTTCTACCAAGAGTCTTTTCTCGAGAGGATGGAGCATACTCTAATGACTCTTTCCCTCGGGAAAAAGTCGGTGGCAGAGTACGAGGTGGAGTTCAACAATGTGATGCGCTTTGTGCCGGTTGTGGCAGAGGATGACAGGGAGAAGGTGAGGAGGTTCCGTAGGGGCCTCAACCAGGAGTTCAGAGTTGTCATGGGGGCGACTGTCCCTCGTGACTTCTGCTCCTTGGTGGAGCAGGCGAAGGGCATGGAGCTCAAGTTGGAGCTCTCCAGGGATAAGCAAAACCTTGGAGGTTCAGGGGTTCCGTGGCCCCAGGCGGGGGCCAAAAGAGGACCTTTGGTGGAGGAGGGTCTTCTCAGCGACCCACCTTCAAGAAGTTTAAGGGGGGACAGGGTTTGTCCTCAGCGGCTGTTCGTCCTGCGCCAGGGTAGGGCATGATCTGTTTCAAGTGCGGTGGTGCACACCGTGCTTCGGAGTGTGGTTGGACCGGGGACTGTAACCATTGTGGCAAACCCGGCCATATGGGCCGAGTCTGCCGGATGAATCCCGGTAGTATCATCAAGTGGGAGACGGTGCCTTCTCCTCCCACTCCAGCGGCGTCTTCCAAAGGGTCGGTGCATATGATGGCGGCCCCTGCTCCCCAGCCGCCCTCTGTTTGGGCTCCACCGGCTGCCTACTGGTGCCCGCAGCCGTCGGCTCCTCCTCAGCTACCCCCACCGCCCCCAGCTTTGTTGGGGCATCAGCCGAGTGTCGGGGCTCCCGCTGCCCCGGCGCCACCAGGAGTGTACACCTTGCCGACTGTCGAGTTAGCCGGGCATCCAGAGGTGGTTTCAGGTACTTTGCTTGTGGATTCAGTTGATGCCTTTGTTCTGTTTGATGCCGGAGCATCCTATTCTTTTGTATCGTCTGAGTTTGCTAGTAGAGCTAAGTTGGGAGTTCAGCGGATTTCTGAGTCTGTGATAGTCAGTTCTCCTGGGGGTCTGATTGCTAGTTCTTTGGTTTGCCCAGGTTGCACTATTGCCATTGATGATGAGGTTTTCTTTGCCAATCTTCTGGTGATTCAGTTGGCTCCTTTTGATGTCATTTTGGGCATGGACTGGTTGCATAAGTACCGTGCCAAGATCTGTTGCTTTTGGAAGACAGTTACCTTGCAGGCCCCGTCAGGGGTGGAGTTGACCTTTCAGTGTGGTATACCTTCCAGTTCCATCTTTGCCTTGGCTAGTCTGTTTCCTGGTCGCCGTTTGTGGCAGTTGGGTTTTCTCATGGCTATTTCAGAAAAGCCATCTTCTTCAGTAGCAGTTGAAGAGATTACTGTGGTGAAGGAGTTTGTTGATGTGTTCCCTGATGAGTTGCCTGGTTTGCCTCTAATGAGGAGTGTGGAGTTTCGTATTGATCTTGTTCCTGGCACTCAACTTATTTCTATCTCTCCATACCGCTTAGCTCGTCCTTTTCAAGACGAGTTGAAAAAGAAATTGGAGGATCTGTTGACCAAGAGTTTTATTCGGCGCAGTGTGTCGCCATGGGGAGCACCCGTCCTCTTCGTTTCGAAGAAGGATGGTAGTTGGCGCATGTGCATTGACTATCGTGCTCTCAATCAAGTAACTATCAAGAACAAGTATCCATTACCTCGCATTGAGGATCTGTTTGACCAACTGAAGGGAGCAAAGGTGTTCTTCAAGATTGATCTTCAGTCTGGTTACAATCAGATTCGCGTGAGGGAACAGGACAATGAGAAGACTGCTTTCTCCACTAGGTATGGGCACTATGAATTTAAAGTTATGTCATTTGGACTAACTAATGCTCGTGCTGTCTTTATGTAGGCGATGAACAGTATGCTACACAAGTACCTTGATGAGTTTGTGGTAGTATTCATCGGTGATATTCTGGTTTACTCTAAATCAGAAGAAGAACATGAGCAACATTTGAGGCTTGTGTTGAGTACATTGAGGGAGAACCAGTTTTATGCTAAGTTGAAGAAGTGCGAGTTCTGGATTTCAGAAGTGGGTTTTCTTGGCCACATCATCAATCCAGAGGGCATATCTGTAGATCCTAGCAAAGTCTCAGCAGTCTTAGACTGGAAGAGACCTTCCAATGTTAAAGAGGTGCATAGTTTCCTTGGGTTGGCTGGCTACTATCGGCGTTTTGTGCATGATTTCTCTATCATTGCTAAGCCACTTTCCCAGTTGACCCAGAAAGGGATGAAATTTCAGTGGTCTGCAGAGTGTTAGCACAGTTTCTGCACTTTGAAGGAGAAGTTGGTGACTGCTCCTGTTCTTACCCTTCCCGAGCCTGGGAGGCACTTCACAGTCTATTCTGATGCTTCACGTTTGGGACTTGGTTGTGTGCTCATGCAAGATGGCAAGGTGATTGTTTATGCATCGTGGCAGTTGAAAAAGCATGAGCAGAACTATCCCACTCATGATCTTGAGCTAGCTGTTGTGGTGTTCGCATTGAAAATTTGGAGGCACTACTTGTATGGCGAGTCTTGTGATATCTTCACTGATCACAAGAGCCTCAAGTACATCTTTACCCAGAAAGATTTGAATTTGAGGCAGAGGAGGTGGCTAAAATTGATAAAGGATTATGACCTCACAATCCAGTATCATCCGGGCAAGGCAAATGTGGTGGCTGACGCTCTCAGTCGCAAGACAATGCCCCCTGTCATTGATTGTCTTGTTGCTGATTTTGAGCGATTGAGAGTCTCTTACTGTTTTGCGGGGACCATGCAAGCTGAAACTCAATTGATTCTTGAGTCAGCGATCCCCGAGCGTGTGCGGGAAGCTCAACTGCATGATCGTTTACTCCAGCAGGTGAGGAAACGCCTTGAGGATGGCAAAACTGGAGACTTTTCCAATGATGATGTGGGAGCTCTGAGGTTTCAGGGTCGCCTCTGTGTACCTCAGAAATCCCAAGTCAAAGATGATATCCTGAAAGAGGCTCATCGCACCCCGTACATGGTCCATCCTAGGGAGACAAAGATGTACAGGGACTTAAAAAAGAACTTTTGGTGGAAAAGGATGAGAGTTGACATTGACAAGTATGTCGCATCTTGTGGGATTTGTCAGAAGATTAAGGCTGAACACAAGCGCCCCGCTGGTCTGTTGCAGCCATTGGAGATTCCCGTGTGGCCTTGGGATGACATCTCTTTGGACTTTGTGGTTGGCCTACATCGTACTGAACGAGGGAAGGATACGGTTTGGGTTGTGGTGGACTGTCTTAGCAAGTCCGCGCACTTCATTCCTATCCGCACTACCAATTCAACGAGCGAGTTGGCTCCCATTTATGTGCGGGAAATTGTGAGACTGCATGGCGTGCCCAAGACGATTATCTCTGTTTGGGATGCGAAATTTGTCTCAAAATTCTGGGAGAGTTTGCAGAGTGCCTTGGGTACACAGCTTCGCTTTAGTACCGCTTTTCACCCTCAGACGGACGGGCAGTCTGAGCGTACCATTCAGACTTTGGAGGACATGCTCAGGGCCTGTGTGTTGGCATGGAAAGGTAGCTGGGAGGATCACTTGCCACTGGCAGAGTTTGCTTATAATAACCGCTATCATTCCAGCATCCGGGCTGCCCCTTATGAAGTGCTCTATGGATGGAAGTGCAGATCACCACTTTGTTGAGATGCAGTGGGAGAGAGAGCGGTCCTTGGAATGGACTGGGTTGAGCAGACTGTTGATCGGGTAGCAGTGGTGCAGCAGAACCTTCTTGCAGCTCAAAGTAGACAGAAAAGCTATGCCGATGTGAGAAGGCGAGATCTGGAGTTTGCGGTGGGTGATAGTGTACTCTTGCGAGTATCGCCCACCAAGGGTGTGGTTCGATTTGGCATGAAAGGGAAGCTCAGTCCAAGATATGTTGGGCCATTCCCGATCATCGCATGAGTTGGTAAGTTGGCTTATCGCTTGGAGCTACCGGAGTCGATGCAGGGAGTCCACAATGTGTTTTACGTTTCGATGCTGAGAAAGTACATGCATGACCCGGAGTTGGTGGTTCCGTTGGAACCATTAGTGCTGGATCAGAACCTCACATTTGAGTCCCGTCCTATGAAAATTCTGGGAAACTCGGAGCGAGTGTTGACGAACAGGACGCTCAAGTTTGTCAAAGTCCTGTGGTCGCATCAAACTTAGAGGGAAGCGACCTGGGAGTTGGAGTCTCGTATGCGCGAGAAATACCCAAAGCTATTCTCATCAGGTATGAACCATGAAGTTTAATTCTCCTTGTGTGTTTTATTGGCGTAGTGGTGTGTCTCGGATTCGGGGTTGAATCATGTTTAAGGCGGGGGGACAATGTGACACTATGGAATGACGAAACAAGTCATTTTTCGTTTTCGACATTTTGGTATGTCTTCGGTTTTCTATTTTGGACCTTCCAGGGGGGAAATGGGCCTTCTGGGGGAATTTTGGGCTAGGGGAAGCCTCGTGGGCTTGGGGAAACTTAGTGGGCCGGAGGTGGGAGGCCTTTGGCCCAAGTGGGAAAGGGATTAGGGCAGCATGTGGGCTGCCCATGCGCCCCACACCTCCCCTATGAGCCTGCCATGGATTGGTGGGGCGCAAGGCGTATTGGGCCAGGCGGCGAGCTTCTGGCAGAGCAGTGGTTCGGCGGCCCGGCCGGTGGGGGCCACAGCAGCTTGGCCGTGGTTGCGGCAGAATCGAAGTCACGGCGAGCCCGCTGGCCGAGAAGCGGTGAGGCGGCGGCTCGGCGCGAGGCGCTCTCTGCGGCGGCGAGCGGCAGCAACGTGGCCGTGGCAAGCACTAGCAGAGGCAGAGACCCGACGGTGGCAGCGGTAGGCCGGCGACGGGCGCGGCAGCCGGCAGCCACGGCAAGGCACGGCAAAGAACAGAGGAACCCCACAAAATCCGAAAAAAAATAAATTTGCACAAATTTGTGAAGCAAATTTGAAAATGCAAGATGGCAAAAGTTAGAGCACCTCTAAGGGATCCTAGGATTGCAAAGAATTGAACCCCAACTCACCGGAGATGAAGGAATCGGTGAAGAACGGCGGTTCGGCCAAAGCGACAAAACTCCAAAATTCGTCGCCCAAACTTGATGGAACATAAAATTGATTGATGAGTTAGAATCTAGACACCCATACGAACACAAGGGAATGAACTGAATCAGATTTGGCTCACCGAAGAGGAAGATATGAGGATGAACACGAAGAACACGAAAAACGCCGTTCTTCATCGGTTTTCTCGATCTCACGGACGAACAGCGAGGAGAGGCTAAATAAGAATGAGATTACCGGGAAGAGCACTCCACCACGGAGATTTGAGAGGTGGAAATGCGCGATTTGGTGAAGAAACGGCCGATTTAATGCCATTAATGTGATTTTCGGTTTTGTAATGATTAAGCCGTTTCTGGCGAGATCCCGGGCTAATGATGGTGAGGAATGGAAAGGTCTTTTCGCGACGAATCCAACGAATCCAACCGTTCGTGATTTGGGGCATTATTGCAAGAGTTATGGTGGTTTGAATCATGGGTGTTAAGTATGGAAGCTTTGCTCTTCTCTGGAATTCATGCCCACGGGAGGTAGGAGATGATGAATAGTGCCTGCCACGTGGCGCTCCGTGATTGGCCGAGGTTTACGCGAAAGTGATGCCCAAGAGAAAAATTAGCAAAAATGGTCTAAAAATTCTTGAAAAATTCCTAGAATCATTATGGAATATTTGGAACCCAATAAAGTTGGTTTTGTGGAATTTGGATGAAATTTGTAGTTTTGAATATTCTAGAGCGACCAACGGGCATTAAACAAAAGCCGCGCGAGATAAAATACCAGAGAGCCTCCAAAAATCTTGGGAAAATTCCCAAAATGTTTTTAGAATTTTTGGAACCTAGTGCAATAGGTTCCTGGATTTTTGGAGCATTTTTGAACTCGGGTGGAATTTCGGGCGCGGACAGGAATCTGGATATTTGATTTTTCGGACGAAGGAGAATTGAATTCCGATTTTGGAAGGGAAATGATGCCAGTTTAATTTAACACCAAGGAAACTCCAAACTTTGAATTTACAAAATTTAAATTAGATTTTTCTAGAAAGCCAAAAACGAGGATGTTACACAATCCCAAACCCTAATTCCACAGATTTCCTAAACAGCGCAACAAGCAGCACGAGCGTGTGGCGTGGCATGCAACTCGGGCCATTGGGCGTGCGGTGCATGCATACTATTGTGAAACAAGATCGTTCACCCACGCCAATCCACGGCACGCCAAGCAATCACACAAGCAAAAAAGGAGAAGCACACCATACACGAGGGAAACCTCTCTCTTTATTTGATTGATTGATTTCTGTACAAGGCAATGCCCTATATATATAGTGGAGGACCCCTAGAGATAAATTCGGATTCGCCCACCATGGATAGAGTCCTTCTCTCTGGGGATACGGATTCTATCCATATCATAACACTCCCCCTTGGGCGAATACCGCGTAATGCACATGTCTCATTAAAAACTCCTCCCAAAAACCCAGTGGGAAAAAAGGGATGGAGAAAAGAGTACATTGCACTCACACTCCGTGTTACACTAGTTGCCTCATTAAAAACCTTCATGTGAGAAAACTTCAGAAAAACTCACGAAAGGAAAAAGAGTACAACTTATAATCTTTAAGATAAACTATGATCTTCAGGATCGAGCAAAAGGGATTATGGTTCAGGGATTTACTCCCCCTGAACTATGCAAATTTCTATGTCGCCTCATTCCAATGCCATTAACATACTTTAGGAAAGTGGACTTTGGCAAGGATTTTGTGAATAAATTTATTAGATTTTTACACAACTTAGTTTGCATTATTTTTATCTTATCATTCTTCTGGAGTTCGTGAGGATAAAAAGAACTTAGGAGCGATATGCTTCGTGATATTGCTCTTTACATAACCCAATTGCATTTGTGCAACATAAGCAGCATTATCTTCATAGATAATAGTAAGGGTATCGACGATATTCATACCATATGACTTCTGGACATGGTTGATTATATGACTTAGCCAAACGCATTCCCGTGAGGCTTCATACAGAGATATAATTTCTGAGTGGTTGGTAGAAGTGGCTACCAAAGTCTGTTTGAAAGACTGCCAAGAAATGGTTGTACCACCGTAGAGAAAATACAAAACTAGACTTAAATTTGGCACTAAAATTCCTTCTAGAAAATGCTCAAGCTGCAGGCTTTAAGCAACATTTGATTTTTACCCAAATTCTCTATCTCAAACTTTGTCGAAAGGTAAGTACTTGCTTCCTTTAATTCCTCTGTGGTTTTGATGACATTCAGATCATCAAAATATATATTGAGATGACACAAGATCCATTTTGGGATTTATTTACGAACACACAGGGACAATATTCCTACAGGGACTGCATTCCTTCTTCAGGAGGAATTTACCAAGTCGATTGTACCACATCCTTATCGACTGTTTTAATCTATATTCAGTGACCCATATAAATATGCGATCACTGCATCTATCAA
Organism: Rhipidocladum racemiflorum; assembly: GCA_036346355.1. Classification (NCBI taxonomy): domain Eukaryota; kingdom Viridiplantae; phylum Streptophyta; class Magnoliopsida; order Poales; family Poaceae; genus Rhipidocladum; species Rhipidocladum racemiflorum. The sequence goes on along the minus strand of CM070572.1, from coordinate 53,900,472 downwards.
CTGTATTGATAAGTTTAAGCTTGCTGCCATCAATATTAAATTTCGGAACGTTATTCCACTCATTACAGGAGAATAGGTTTCATCATAATCGATGATGGGTCTCTGCTAAAACCCTTGTGCTACAAGCCTCGCTTTATATCTCACCACCTGGATATTTTCTTATCTTTTCAGGGTGAAAAATCCATTTGATCCTACAGAGAATATTTCAAGAAATGTTCAGTCAACAGGACCAAGAACTTTTCTCTTATTAAGCGAGCGCTACCTCAATTGCTCTTTCATTTGATCCTATATGAGCGCTTCTGGCACTCTGTCATGGACTTTAGTTCTAGATCCAGATTTTAGCAATTTTTAGAGGCAAAATATGTCGACAATTGTAGTCTTTCTCTATATAATTCTCCTGCATCACTCCAGGGATATCACTTTATTAATTTTTTTCAGCTCCTCGTAATTTCCCACAACGATGAAGACTGGGTGTTCCGACTTCCCAGCATTGGATTGTGTGCACAAAATATACGCTGGGGTTATCATCTTCATGATGGATCACTTCAGGGATGTTACCATCTTCTAAATGGCTCACTTCAGGGATTTTCTCAACATCAGGTTAAGCTTCTTCCACTGTCATGGGTAGTATTCTCATTTATTTGGTTCTCTATTTCTGCGGACATCTCCACAGAATTGAGTCCCGTGCACCTGGAGGCCTCCCCCTCATTTTTTCATGAAGGTCAATAGTGGGTTCAATATCCTTCTAGGATATTTCCACTCTTTCAGGTGCATTTACTGCAGGTATATGAGATCTTTCCACTACCTTATGATCAGTGAAGGCATTTGGCAGATTATTAGCTTGTTTGTTGTAGATTTATTACTTTTCGAACTTCAAGTTTGGTCTATTTAGTGCGTGGACCTAAGGACTCGGCATTCTTTATTGTGGTACTTATCTCCTCCTAATGCCGGAAAAGTCCTTAGTACAATCAGTGTACCGAGCCTTGTACAGGTTTCCAACTTCCTGTGAAGTGCCATGGTGGTATGTTGTGGTGGAGAGATTGGCATGTATACAACACAACCAAATTTTTCGCAGATGGGAAATACTTAATTCTCTTCCATGCACTATCTGCAACGGAGAAATTCCATAATATGCAGTTGATTTGAGTTGAATTAATATCGCGGTGTGCAGCACTGCGTGGCCCCAGCAACTGGTGGGTATAATCCAACGAAGAAGGAATAAATTTGTTCTATATTAAAAGTATGACTTTAACAATCAAAAACAATTATTGCATGAGAAAAAATTATAGAATATAGAACAAGCATAGCACAAGAATGAGCAAATATTCTGGAAAAACACCATATTTGACTATTATTGATAATTGCTCAACAGGAGCAAAGACCAAATGTTCATGTAGGAACATAAATGTTCAAACTGATAATATGAGGCTCTTAAGGAGACTCAACTAATGGAAATACGACATAAAGCAAAAGGGGTGTGGAGAGACTATTCCAGATCTCCATATAAGTCATGTTCCATCTCCTGGGAAACATTTGTATTCTTCTGGAATTCCACAAGTTAAGTACCAAGAAGGTCATCTTCCTCCATGGGCGAGTCACCATATCCAAGAAGGCTTTCCTTGAACTCGACTATTGGGTCAGTGACATTGTCGTCTTTCTTTCCACCGTCTTGCTCAACGTCTGGTAGAGTGGTGAAGTGTGCCTCAACCTTCTTTTCTTGATTCTTCTGGAATCTCCCAGTGGATTTCATGTACAGTTCTGCCAAATGCTTTGGGGTGCGACAAGTGCGTGACCAATGGCCGACGCATCCACACCTAAAACATGTTTGAGAGTCAGGTGCCTTATTGGCTGGACCTTGCTTTTGGAAGGTTCCTGTACCCTTCCCTTCTCCTTTCCATTGGGATTTGCCTTTTCCCTTTTGATTTCTGCCATTCTTCCATTTATTCCCCTTGTACATTTGGCCCTTTCCGCGGCCATGGCTACTACTAGCCTGCTGAGCGGTAGCATGTGTTTCAGGCACTGCTTGGCTTCCATTAGTATTTGCATGATGATTCTTCATCAGGAGTTCATCATGTTTTTCTGCTTCTAGCAGAACACTAATAAGCTCAAAGTACTTCTTGTACTTTGCATGACGGTATTGTTGTTGTAGTATCATCATTTTGAGGGTGGAAAGTGCACAAGGTTTTGTCGATCTTTTCAGCTTCAGTAACTTTCTGGTTACAAAAAGTCAATTTAGCGACTAGTTTGTGCATTGCAGAAATGTAAGCTGCCACAGATTTGAAATCTTGAAAGCGTAGGAGGGTCCATTCGCGTTGTCCTTCTGGCAACAACACAGATCTTTGCTGGTTATAGCGTTCCTTCAGGGAATTCAACAATACCAGCGAGTCCTCCTCCATCAAGTATTCGGCCTTCAGGTCCGCATGGAGATGGTGCCTCAGGAAATGTAAAGCGGCGCATTTTGCGGGTTCAGGCACTTCGATTGCACCGGCTTCAGGACGAGCAATAGCAGTTCCAAGTCCTCTAGCTGTTAGATTGATTTTGGCATCCATTGCCCAAGTGAGGTAATTGCTGCCATCCAGGGCAAGCACAACAAATTCCCTTTTTGCAATGTCAGACATATCCTGTATCCAAGCAATATGAGATTTTACTACAGGTAAAATATTATATTGCATGCATCTTCATTTAATTAATAAAGTTTTAGTCTATATCTATTTAGTAGATAATTATCACAATTTTCCAAGAATTTTCTTAGCAATTAGCCATTTTTTGTTAATTATGTAATTCCAACATAAATTAAACATGGCATAAGGTTAATTTTCAACTTATGTAATTCTTGTTGGTTGGGAGCGAACACAGGTAATGAATATCTCCGTCAATTCGACTCATGGCCAGGTCAACCTGCCCCTAGGGCTCACATGAGGGAGGGAGCACTTCTCATTTCCGGGTGCCAATTAAAGAACCAAGCCTCATGTGTGTTTTCCTAGACACCAATTGTCTCATATCTGTTTATTCATTACCGAAATCAAATCCCAACCACTCAGGTTCTCATAAAAAGCTATATGAAATATACTGGAATTTTCCTAGCATTTTTCATGATTTCTACTAATTTCCAAACAATTTTCAGAATTACTTTACAACAGGAAAATTGAAATTCAGCAAAAATCAACATGACGTAATGCTAAGGAAAATAAAAAAACAAATCCAAGGTATGAACAAAGAAAAACCTCATAATTTACTAGCAAATTTTGTAATTTTCTGTTAATTATTTAAGCAATTTTCAGAATTACTTGAATAACAGAGAAATTAATTTAGCACATATTAAACATGACAAAAGCTAGAAAATAAAACCAGGATATGGAGCTTCCAATATGTCCTAAACAATAATTTTTCAAATTTTCAGAAATCCACATATCTAGAAATCTAATGTTTTAGTGTTAACCACAACTTTCTAGAATTATTTACTGATTTCCTAAATTTATGAAAAAAACCAGAAGGGCACAAAAATAATTTTCACTTTTCCTTTTTTTCGTGTTGGGCTGGCCCACCTGGCCCAAAAATTTCAAAACCGGCGGCTAGGGTTCCCACCCCTAGTCGCCGCTATCTATCAGGGAGCTGATAGGGGAGGCCGCAATCGCCATCGCCGATGAAGCATCTCCAGGTGCGGGCATTGCAATGTGCGGGCCCATTCAAACAACGCGGGCAAGCACTGCTGAGTGCTGTGGAGCCACCTCGCCAATACGTAGGCACAGCACGGCGCTTCAGGTGCACGGGCTCGGCTGCTGCCGTCGGTGTGCAAGCTCAGCACCGCCTCCTGCTGGGCGCTCAGGCGGCCGCACATGGCTTCGGGCCACGTTTGATCGGTCGCGGGACACGACGGGCTGTTGGGCGGTGCAAAACTACAGGCGTGAGGCTGGCAAGTCGCGGCTGGGCGCTGCGGGCGCTACGGCGCACTGGGCACGGTCCGACTGATTCGACAGCATGGTGCGACAGTCGCGGCTGGGCGCTACGGCGCATGGTAAGTCGCAGCTGGATTCAAGGTGCAGTAGATCTGTGTGACGAGAATCGCGTCATCGGCAGCAGCATGCCCTCGCTTTCACTTCAGTAGCCACGGGGCGATCCACACGATGTCTTATATTCCCTTCTCAATCTTGGCTAATTAATCTTGGCTAATTTTTGTCCGCCACGTGAGTAATCAAGATGGCACATGAACTAGGCAGTCCGTGCATTGCATGCATGCATGCGAAGCTCTAATTTCTGATTGATTGCGGAATCTAGCCAATTAGAGGAATCAATCTGCTGGTTTAAAAATAATCATCCAGATGCAATTACTGTTCATAGCTCAAAAACTTACGTTCTTGATAGCGTGTTGACTATCGCGTAGGATAGAGTCGCGTAAGACTTTTTCAGCAATCCGAGTGGATGCCGGCGTGGTGTCGAGTTGATTGCAGATCGGATCGGGCGATTAATCGCCGATAGTAGTTGTTCGTTGTCGTCGACGATCCTTCGCTTCTTGCAGTAGAGACTCGTGCTGATAACATGTTGTGAAACAAGATCGTTCACCCACGCCAATCCACGGCACGCCAAGCAATCACACGAGCAGAAAAGGAGAAGCACACCATACAAGGGGGAAACCTCTTTCTTTATTTGATTGATTGATTTCTGTACAAGGCAATGCCCTACATATATAGTGGAGGACCCCTGGAGATAAATTCGGATTCGCCCACCATGGATAGAGTCCTCTCCGGGGATACAGATTCTATCCATATCATAACACATACATCGCAGCGGGCAGCTTGGGCCATTGGGCGTGCGGTGCATGCATGCATCGCGGCGGGCAGCTTGGGCCATCGGGCATGCGGCATGGCAGGCGGTGCGGGCGCTAGGCGTTGTACACAGCAAGCGGCGTGTAGGCAATGTAGGCGCGGAGTGCCACAGGCGACGCGTGGCGTGGCACGGTAGGTGGCGTCAGGCACAACAAGTGGCATGAGACAGGGGGCGGCACGCCGCCGTAGAGGCATGGGGCAGGATAATCCATTTTTAATCAAAATTGCACAAATAAACGTCGGCTAGGAGAAATTACGGAAATATACGTCTATCGCCTATTCAAATGGCGATGTAAGCCTGTCGCCCGATAGTCGGGCGAGATACGACCGTTCGCATCTCTGTCGCCAGTTAAACGGGCGACAGGGTTACATCGCCATTTGAACGGGCGACTAAATAAAAATCCCCCGATCAACGGGCGACATAAAGGGCGCGGGGTTTCTGTCGCCCGATAAACGGGCGACAGAAGCCTAACATATAGCGCCGCGTGGCCAGCCGAGCTCAAGCCATCAGAAATTGTGGAAAAAAAAGAGAAAAGAAGAGAAGAAGAGGAGAGAAAGAAAAAGAGAGGGGGAGGAGAGAAAAGGAGAGCAGCATTTGAGCCAGTGTGATCCGTTCGCAGGTATTTTCTCGTTCTTTATTTGTTGTACCTGTAGATGTAGCAAACCTAGTTAGACGTAGATAGATGTAGCAAACCTAGTTAGATGTAGATAGATGTAGCAAACCTAGTTAGACGTAGGTATGAACTATTCGTTTTTTATTTTTTTAGCAGTAAATTATGATTGAGTAGAAATAATTTTAGATCTAGGTTTGTGTGCGTTGATCTAGCGAATGTAGATGTTTTGGACCGATAGAAGTATTCATTTCTTAGGAATGTAGTTGGGTAGATATAGCGAATGTAGTTTGATGTAGGTAGAGTAGAAATTAATCGTAGAGAATGTAGTTAGAGTAGTAATCATTTCGTTGTTTAATTTTTTAGCAGTAAATTATGATTGAATAGAAATAATTTTATATCTAGGTTTGTGCGTAGATATAGCGAATGTAGATATTTTATACCGATACAAGTACATCCATATATATATATATATATATATATATATATATATATATATATATATATATTCAATTCTTACGAATGTAGTAGGGCAGAGATAGCGATTGTAATTAGATATACATATATATGTATTGTTAGGAATGTAATTATTTTTTCTACGAATAAACCTGTATTTTTGTAGCATATAGATGTACCAAAGTTGGGCGTCTTAGTATTTTTTACGGAAAGTAATTAATTTGTGGGTGAATGAATGGATTTGCAGATATGGCAGAACGAGTTCTATTTAAAATATATTATGGAGAAGGGGTTGTAATGTATGGTTTGGAGGGTGCGGATCTAAGTAATCCAGTATGTGGACAGAAGTTTGAGTAGGGCCGAAGAGCGCATATTTTCTTCAGTGTTGAAGTGGTTGTATTATACTTTTCAGATGGAAGAAGAGAAGTGGCAGCTGAAGGTATTTTGCCTACGTAGTATGCAGAACAACCCTTTTTGTTGGGAGCTAATTGAGCTGAAAGGAACCGCGTCGTGGAGATCATATGTGAGGGGGACAGAGCAACGGGGATGGAATCGAGTGCTTTTAGTGCAAGCATATGGCAGGGATGTTGTCCCCCAGCAGCAGATGGACGGTGGTGAGTGTAGTCAGCCTCAAAATGAGTTAAGTTTTGGTGACACCGAAATTGGGGGATCTAGCCATGAGCAGTATGTTCAGGCATGCAACGAGAACGTCATTTGCCAAAGTGGTGAACAATCTGAATTTGGGGAGGACGAAGAAAATGTTGGACAAGTAGCGTGGGGACAAGTAGATGAAGGTGAGCAAATTGAAGAAATAACAGTTAGGATGGAAGTGGAAGACGACGATGAGTTGGATGAGGAAGATGGAGGTACAGAGCCGCCTGTGCCAGCTGAGTGGAGCACGCATCAATTTGATAGGTTGGTTGTCAATGAAAGCAACAACATTATTAAGTCGCCTTTCGGTTGGGCGATATATTGTTTTGTCGCCCGTTGGTTGGACGATAGAGTGCTCTCGCCGAACTAACAGGCGATAGACGTATATTTCTGTAATTTCTGCTAGCCGACGTTTATTTGTGCAATTTTGATTAAAAAATGGATTATTAAAAAAAAATCCATGGGGCAGAATGGTGGACGACGCGGACGCTCGGTGTGGCAATGTAGTAGATAGGCAAACCGGCAAAGGCACGATATTTGCAAATTGTAAGAGAATAAGTCCTGTTATTCTGTGTTGATGCTTTTGAATGTAATATCTTATTCGAAATATATATTTTGTATTTTTGTCGAGTTTTAAACCTATGTGGTGGATATAAAATTGTGTGTATCAATTGTTTGGTGTCAAATATACACACCTATTAGAAATTTTTTAGATCCGCTGCTCGACAAACGCACAGAAGAACAGGCACATCAGACTCATACTGTACGCACCGTCCTGCCTACACACAAACTATAGGCACTTTGAAGGGGATTTAGGGTCTCTTCTATTGAAAATACATGTATATATTATAAATAAATAAGCTGCATTACGTTAATCTTAGAGATCAAATACGGGTGGATAGAAACATACATCTTTACTACTACAGGTGGGCACTTGGGCTGGGCCTTTTTGAGCCGGCCCGAAGCACGGTGGTCCAGCCCGGTCTAAAATCCGGCACGGCATGAGGGTGGGCCGTGCCGTGACGGCACGACACTGTAGCACGGGTCGTGCTGGGCCTGAGATCAGGGCACGATGAGCGGCACGGCCGTTTGGATCGGGCTCGTGCCGGCAAGGCACGGCAGAGGCACGAACACAGATCTATTGTCACAACTTCATTGTTGTTGATGGCTATATTATGTCACTTATCTACAATGGTTTTATTTCACTAAATTTCTAATATTGTCGAGGTTATGAGTCTGATGATCTTTTTGGAGAGAAAAAATACATTTGGGCTTTCTACAGATGACAATCTCTCATTCTCTTGTCGGCCAATAAGTGAGAGAGAGAGAGGCAACAGGCAAGAGAGACATTGAGAGGGACGGTCGAGAGAGAGGGAGAGAGCGAAGAGAGGGAGCAACGGGCGAGAGAGATTGAGAGAGATGGACGAGAGAGAGAGAGAGAGAGAGAGAGAGCGAGCTGTGAGAGGGAGCAACGTGCAAGAGAGAACTGAAAGAGATTGAGTAATGTGTGTTTTCATCTCCTTTCCTCTCGTCGCAATAGTGTAAATGGGCTGGGCCTGGGTCGGCACGGCACGAAGTAGGCACGAAGTGCAAATGGGCCATGCCTGGGCTCGCCGAAGGTGAGTGTGAGGAGCCGCCCAGATCGTCCTCGGGCTATTAGAAGGTTTAGTCATCCTAATCGGATTTGGAGGCTAACAACGGGCCGCCGGAAGCGCTCACAGTGTTAGCACCCAAGACCAACTGGGACAACATCGGGACCCTTCGAATAACTTGACGACAACCCCGGTATTCCCCCGGTATGCGACCCAAAACTCGCCCAGGATCCCCGCATACCGGATTCGCTGTGATATCAACCCAATTTGCATAAAGGGGCAACGAAACGGGGAACCCCACAACCAGACACGCGCGAAAGCAAAACGAACAAAACGACCAAACCAACCACAGCATGAAGACAAAACCCAACAACAAGCCCCAACTACACAAAACCACACCCGACAACCACCAACAATCAGAAACAAGCAAATCACTAAAGCGACACGAATATATTAAAAGTTGCGCGAAGGCAACCAAGAGTTCAGCGAAACATAGCATATTTAAACAACCTATACAACAAAAGTAAACTCCCCACTACTAAACTGGACAAAAGTAAAACAACCCCGAAAGTGTTCTGCCTCTGAACACTCCCGGGCGTACACGACGCCAGCAGCCTCTACTCGGTGCCCTGCCCGGTCACCGATAGGCAGTAGGGGCAAAACTCACACCCCTCGGGATCCTCTCCTGCAAAACCACAAAAGCAGAATCCTGAGTACGGAAGGTACTCGCAAGTCTTACCCGTGGTCCATATATGACCGACTTCAAAGGGTATGCATTTGGATGTAGCAAGGAAATCAGCAAAAGTTAAAAGTGCGGAAGGCTTAACTTTGTTGATTAGTTAGTACCACTATTCAATTCACAATTCAAAGCAGTTGTACTAGCACCTACTTCTAGAGTGGAGTTCAATACTTAATGATAACCAAACAAGTGACCTCATAACAATTTCGAGCTCAAGCCTAAAGGCGAACTTCAGTTCAAGTTATTACTACGTGTAGTAACAGGTAACCAAGCGTGCTCATAACCGAGAGCACGGCACTTCGAATTGCTTAATTTACCCTGCAGGGAAGCATTTACCGCACGACACGTGCCACAAAGAACCTTGTGTCAACCATCCTCCCATCCATACCAGTTCGTTGGGGACATCTTCATGCGGTCCGAGTACCTAGCACCCCCTCGAGCGGCCCAAGCTCGGCTTGGCCCCCGAGAGTCGGCCTAAGCCTCGCCCTCAACCACGTCCAACCACATGAGGTGTATGCCCCATCGAACGGCATGCGAAAAAAGAATAGCTTTACCGTCCCATTCCCGGCATGCGATCAACCAATGTGTGCTCGGCTACGGTTAAACATCGGATCGGTCCTTAGCTGACTCAGGCGGGACTACCACATTTGAGTCTCCTTACCCAAATGCCTCAATCTCCCGCCCGGTCTCCAATTGTACCTTTTTCCACCACATAACCAAAACCAATCCTTTCCATAGATTGTAAAGCGTAAGACCTCAAGCAGTGGAACCATCCGCCACTTGGCCCAAACCGACCTCTAAGCATACTAAGCATGACACCATTAGTACCCATAATCTAGCTCCAAAGGAGGTGCTTAACAAGTAACAATGAAAGTGATACATGCAACAAATAGGATCTAACCTATCCCACATTTCAACTCCTAATGCAACACTTAACATCCAATAGGCAGTTAATTCACAAAAATAGATTATACATATGGTTCAAGATGCTTAGGTGCTTGCCTTGATCTTCTGCTTGCGGACCGACAGCGACTTGCCCCTCGGCAACTCCCTCGACCACGGCGGTATCACCCTCCGCGGTTTCGTTCTCTACACGAATATAATGCAACAATAAGATGCATGCAATGCAATGAAACAACTAGAATGAAAACCCCCGACGAAATGACGCAACCGGACAGTCCGGGTTTAATGTTCGGACAGTCCGGACAATCCGGACACTCCGGACGTTTTGTCCGGACACTCCGGACCTGGCGCGTTTCACCCTACTACTCAACGGAACGAGGTGCCGCCAAGTTCCACGGCACCGCGGGGACCCGATCTACGACTTTCCTACACGTGGTCGAGCCGAAGAGCTCCGAGCTAGCTCAAACCATGACAAGCGGGTCTCATCTCTAACACCTCCAACCAAACCTAATCCAAAGCTTAAGAGAGCCTCACTCACCCCCGATCTCTAACCCTAGCACCCCACATTGCCTAAACTAACCCCAAACCAAAACCCCACCAAGAACCCTAACATTGCAAAAGTTCAACCCCCAACCCCAAATCTACAAACCTAACCCTACATCCAACTACATGGAAGCCCTAGAACCCAAGAATCCCATGAATAGACTCCAAGAGAGGGCTTTACCTCAAGGGAAGGGAAGGAGAAAGAGGGGAAGACGCCGGCTTGGGGAGGTGCTTGAGAGCATCGAGGAGGAGTTCACTGGGGAAGGAGCCACCAGAGGTCGCCGGCCGGTGGGGAGCTCGCCGGAGACGAGGACGGGGTGGAGGGAACGCACGGGAGAGGTGGGAAAGAGACAAAGTGAGGTGAGGTGAGTGGAGGGCCATGAAATGGGGCTTTTATACCAAATCCCGCACCATACGCTCAACCTGGAGACTCCGGGTTGGGGTCTTCGGTAGCACTAACCCGGACACTCCGGACATTTAGTCCGGACACTCCGGGTTGAGGTGTTCGGTCAGCCCAATCCGGATACTCCGGACATTTTATCCGGACATTTCGGGTTCGATCCGAATACTCCGGATGTTTAATCCGGGCACTCCGGATGTCCCATAATTTTTTTGAAATTGGGGGCCTTGACAAACCTCCCCCCTTAAAGGAATCTCGCCCCGAGATTCAGGACAAACACACAAACCAGGCAGAATACGGATAAAGGTGCAGGCACGTGCGGATTGACAATCTTAGGGTTGCGGAGAGTTTGCACACTAGTCACTTACATTGTTTGGAAGAACTCGGGATATTCGGCCTCCAAACGATCCGCTGGTTCCCAAGTAGCTTCTTCTTCAGTGTGATTGCTCCACTGGATCTTATAGAACTTGAGAGCCCTTCGGCGGGTCGTGCGTTCAGCTACATCTAAAACCCGAATAGGATGTTCTTGGTAAGACAGGTCTGGTTCAGGCTGGACTTCGAGTTCATCCACCCCAAGTGACTCAAAAGGAGTACGGAGGCACTTTTTCAACTGAGATACGTGGAAGACATCGTGGACCATTGCCAGAGAGGGAGGAAGCTCTAGCTGGTATGCCACTTGTCCACGCTTCGCAAGGATCTGTAAAGGTCCGATATAGCGAGGTGCCAGTTTCCCCTTGACTCCAAAACGATGGGTGCCTCGAAGAGGGGATACCTTCAGATAGACAAAGTCGCCAGTGTCGAAGGAGAGGGGTCTCCTACGACGATCGGCATAGCTCTTCTGCCCCGATTATGCTATCCTCAGATTTTCCTAAATGGTCTTCACTTTTTCTTCTGCCTCCATGACCAGTTCCGGCCCAAGAAATGATCGTTCCCCACTCTCAAACCAGTTGAGAGGTGCTCGGCAGCTGCGACCATACAGTGCCTCAAAAGGGGACATTTGGATACTGGTTTGGTAGCTATTGTTGTATGCAAATTTGGCATATGGGAGACATTCCTCCCACTTCTTCCCATAGGATAGGACGCAGGCTCTCAACATGTCCTCGAGGATTTGATTGACCCTCTCGGTCTGCCCATCAGTTTGAGGGTGATACTCTGAGCTGTAGAGTAGTTTCGTGCCCAATGCCTCATGCAGACTTCTCCAGAACCGAGAAACAAACTGGGAGCCTCGATCTGAAACTATCCGCTTGGGTATTCCATGAAGGCACACAATCCGGGAAATATACAACTCCGCATACCTCTTGGATTTATAAGTGGTGCGGACGGCTAAGAAATGTGCGGATTTCGTCAACCGGTCTACTATAACCCAGATCGAGTCATGACCCGAAGAAGTCGTTGGCAGCCCGGTGATGAAATCCATGCTGATGTCTTCCCACTTCCAATTTGGAATGGGCAATGGCTGAAGAGTGCCAGCTGGCTTAAAGTGTTCAACCACATAGCGAGCAATATTATGCTTCATGCGAGTCCACCAAAATCTCGGCCTCAAATCTTGGTACATTTTGTTGCTGCCTAGATGAATTGTGAGCAAAGAGTTGTGGGCTTCATCCATGATCTCCCGCTTCAATTCTTGGTTATCCGGGACAACTATGCGCTGGCCGAACCACAAAGTCCCCAGATCGTCCAGGCGGAATTCAGTAGTCTGGCCAGAATTCACGTTGTCGCGAATTTGGGTGACACCCACATCCTCCCTTTGAGCTTCCTGAATCTGCTCAAGTAATGTGGACTTCAATTCCACATTAGCCAAGGATCCTTCTTCTATCATCTCCAAGTTGAGTCTCCGGAATTCAGCACAAAGAGTGGCACTCCGGGGTTCAAGAACGAGGCAATTGCATTGAGTCTTGCGACTCAACGCGTCAGCCACCACATTGGCTTTCCCCGGGTGGTAATGGACTTCCAGATTGTAGTCCTTGATCAACTCAAGCCACCTTCTTTGCCTCATATTCAAGTCTGCCTGAGTGAAGATGTACTTGAGACTCTTGTGATCGGTATAGACGTTGCACTTGTTCCCCAGGAGATAGTGGCGCCAAATTTTTAAAGCATGGACCACTGTAGCAAGCTCCAGGTCATGAGTTGGGTATTGCTCTTCATGATGCTTCAATTGGCGAGATGCATAGGCAACGACCCGGCCTTCTTGCATAAGCACACAACCAAGGCTGATACCTGATGCATCGTAATAAACATCAAACGGTTTGTGGATGTCCGGTTGTGTGAGGACAGGAGCTGTAGTGAGGCGTTGTTTCAAGGCCTGAAATGCTTGCTCATAGCCCGTTGACCATTTGAATTCCACACCTTTCTTCAGCAGCTCCGTCATAGGCTTGGCAATCTTCGAGAAGTCCTGGACGAAGCGTCGATAATAGCCCGCAAGCCCAAGAAAACTGCGAATCTCGGTGACTGTCTTGGGTTGCTCCCATTTGAGGACATCCTGTACCTTACTTGGGTCGACAACGACACCTTGCTCGGAGAGGACGTGCCCCAAGAAAGACACTTTCTTCAGCCAAAATTCGCACTTGCTGAACTTGGCATAAAGGTGATGTTCCCGAAGTCTTCCGAGAACAATATGAAGATGCCTGGCATGCTCTTCCTCACTTTTCGAGTAGACCAGGATGTCATCAATGAATATGACCACAAAAGAATCGAGCTCCTCCATGAAAATGGAATTCATGAGGTACATGAAATACGCCGATGCGTTCGTCAGACCGAACGACATGACGGTGTACTCATACAACCCATATCGGGTGGAGAACGCTGTCTTTGGGACATCCTCAGCCCGAATCTTGATTTGATGGTACCCGAGCCTCAAGTCAATCTTGGAGAACACCCGCGCACCAGCAAGCTGATCAAACAGGATATCGATCCGAGGCAGAGGGTACTTGTTCTTTACCATCACTGGATTCAAAGGACGATAATCAACACAGAGGCGAAGAGAACCGTCCTTCTTGGTCACGAAGAGAGCCGAGCAGCCCCAGGGTGAGGAGCTCGGGCGAATGAATCCCTTGTCCATTAGTTCCTTCAGCTGAGTCTTCAGTTCGGCCAATTCATTCCCAAAATGACATCCATCCCACGCATTTCAAGAAGCAGCAAATTGACAAGGAAAGAAACCCCACGGATTTGCACAACGGCCTTCTGGATCATTTGGTAGCGTAAATCCTTGAACCTGGTGCCTCAATTAGGAAAGAGGTTTTGCTACCACTCACTTCCATCCGATGTTGCATGACAAAATCTTTGCTAATGAAGGAATGAGAAGCCCTCGAATCAAACAAAACTCTGGCAGCATGCCCTTCAATGCATAACGTACCAGTCAGCACGGTGGCGCCCTCGGGAATCGCCTCAGCATCGACGTAGTTAACTTGGCCACGGGTAGGCGCAGGAAGTGGAGGTAGAGGTGGTGCAGTCGCGCCTTGAGGCCTTGGGGCGTTAGAGTTGATGCCCCGCCTCGGAAATGGGCAGTTGCGGATGAAGTGCCCCGCACACCCGTAGTTGTAGCATGGGCCCGGTCCAGCGGTCGCTACCGCCCGTGTCCCCGACTGTGGTGGTGGAGGCCGAGGAGCAACCATAGGAGGTCGGGCCATCCCAGTCGGCAGGGGAGGTGTAGGAGCAGTTGCCCTCGGTAGTGGAGGGACAATGCGGGCCCACTGCGAATTGCCGCCCGCTGAAAACTGCACCGCTGTCTTTCGCTTCTTCTCATCTTAATGGCTTTTCATCTTATGCTCCACAGTAATCGCCCGACTCACCAGAGCATTGAAGTCGGCGAAGTCACAGACTGAGAGCTTGTCCTGCATCTTCGTCGTCAGCCCATTCATGAACCGATCCTGCTTCTTCTGATCGGTATCAACCTCCTCCGGTGCATACTGAGCCAGGTAATTGAACTCTCGCGAGTAGTCCATCACCGACTTGCTCAACTGCTTGAGGGCAAGAAACTGCTGCTTCTTGATATCCATGAGCCCCTTCGGGATGTGGTACGCCCGGAAGGCCTCACGGAACTCTGCCCATGTCACCTGGTGACCGACGGGCTGCATCACCAAGAAATTGGCCCACCATGCTCCGGCGGGACCCTGAAGCTGCTGCGCTGCGAATGGAGCCTTCTGAAGGTCCTCGCAGTGGATAAGAGCAAACTTCTGCTTGATCGTGCGCAGCCAGTCGTCAGCCTCCAACGGATCACTGGCCCTGGAGAACGTCGGCGGCTGAGTGTGCAGAAAGTCCAGGTAGCCGTTGGGTCGGCCTCGCCCTTCACCGCGGCCACCCGAAGCAGCCTGATTCTGGACAAGCATCTCCAGAATGCGGTTGGTTGTCTTCTGGTTCTGCTCCGACCGCATCAGAACATCCAACAGGTTGGGAGGAGGAGGCGGATCGCCATGGTCGGGCTGCGATCGCCCAACGCCATCATCACCTCCCATACCACTGCGGGTCCTCATGCTGTCGTCAATCAAAGTCAGACAACAAGCGTTAGACTCCACACGGATGGGAATAAACCTTAAGCTCAACAAACTCACATGCTAAACCCAAGCCAGACTGTAGTACTCCGCACTGGAGTCCAACAAGTATGACACACCCAAAAGCACAACTCCTGATGCAAATTGCATGACATATGCAAGACATGACATGACTGCACGATTCCAACATGTCCCTCACTCAATACTTATATACATAGGGCGGGATACAAATACTACCTTCTACCTAATGCATAATGACAGTCCTAATCAGTTCCCTAAATGGTTGTCAAGTTTCAGGTTCGTCTTCATGCACCTTGCTCTGATACCAGCCTTGTGAGGAGCTGCCCAGATCGTCCTCGGGCTATTAGAAGGTTTAGTCGTCCTAATCGGATTTGGAGGCTAACAACGGGCCGCCGCAAGCGCTCACATGTTAGCACCCAAGCCCAACTGGGACAACATCGGGACCCTTCGAATAACTCGACGACAACCCCGGTATTCCCCGATGTCGACCCAAAACTTCGCCCGGAGATCCGCATACCGGATTCGCTGTGATATCAACCCAATTTGCATAAAGGGGCAACGAAACGTGGAACCCCACAACCAGACACACGCGGAAGCAAAACGAACAAAATGACCAAACCAACCACAGCACGAAGACAAAACCCAACAACAAGCCCCAACTACACAAAACCACACACGACAACCACCAACAATCAGAAACAAGCAAATCACTAAAGCGACACAAATATATTAAAAGTTCCGCGAAGGCAACCAAGAGTTCAGCGAAACATAGCACATTTAAACAACCTATACAACAAAAGTAGACTCCCCACTACTAAACTGGACAAAAGTAAAACAACCCCAAAAGTGTTCTGCCTCTGAACACTCCCGGGTGTACACGACGCCAGCAGCCTCTACTCGGTGCCCCGCCCGGTCACCGATAGGCAGTAGGGGCAAAACTCACACCCCTCGGGATCCTCACCAGCAAAACCACAAAAGCAGATGCCTGAGTACGGAAGGTACTCGCAAGTGTTACCCGTGGTCCATATATGACCGACTCCAAAGGGTATGCATTTGGATGTAGCAAGGAAATCAGCTAAAGTTAAAAGTGCGGAAGGCTTAATTAACTTTGTTGATTAGTTAGTACCACTATTCAATTCACAAT
The DNA here is from genome assembly GCA_036346355.1 of Rhipidocladum racemiflorum. Lineage (NCBI taxonomy): Eukaryota > Viridiplantae > Streptophyta > Magnoliopsida > Poales > Poaceae > Rhipidocladum > Rhipidocladum racemiflorum. The sequence continues at coordinate 53,884,102 of CM070572.1, read as the reverse complement.
TCAAAGCAGTTGTACTAGCACCTACTTCTAGAGTGGAGTTCAATACTTAATGATAACCAAACAAGTGACCTCATAACAATTTCGAGCTCAAGCCTAAAGGCGAACTTCAGTTCACGTTATTACTACGTGTAGTAACAGGTAACCAAGCATGCTCATATCCGAGAGCACGGCACTTCGAATTGCTTAATTTACCCTGCAGGGAAGCATTGACCGCACGACATGTGCCACAAAGAACCTCGTGTCAACCATCCTCCCATCCATACCAGTTCGTTGGGGACATCTTCATGCGGTCCGAGTACCTAGCACCCCCTCGAGCGGCCCAAGCTCGGCTTGGCCCCTGAGAGTCGGCCTAAGCCTCGCCCTCAACCACTTCCAACCACATGAGGTGTATGCCCCATCGAACGGCATGCGATAAAAGAATAGCTTTACCATCCCATTCCCAGCATGCGATCAACCAATGTGTGCTCGGCTACGGTTAAACATCGGATCGGTCCTTAGCTGACTCAGGCGGGACTACCACATTTGAGTCTCCTTACCCAAATGCCTCAATCTCCCGCCCAGTCTCCAATTGTACCTTTTTCCACCACATAACCAAAACCAATCCTTTCCATAGATTGTAAAGCGTAAGACCTCAAGCAGTGGAACCATCCGCCACTTGGCCCAAACCGACCTCTAAGCATACTAAGCATGAAACCATTAGTACCCATAATCTAGCTCCAAAGGAGGTGCTTAACAAGTAACAATGAAAGTGGTACATGCAGCAAATAGGATCTAACCTATCCCACATTTCAACTCCTAATGCAACACTTAACATCCAATAGGCTGTTAATTCACAAAAATAGATTATACACATGGTTCAAGATGCTTAGGTGCTTGCCTTGATCTTCTGTTTGCGGACGGACAGCGACTTGTCCCTCGGCAACTCCCTCGACCACGGCGGTATCACCCTCCGCGGTTTCGTTCTCTACACGAATATAATGCAACAATAAGATGCATGCAATGCAATGAAACAACTAGAATAAAAACCCCCGATGAAACGACGCAACCGGACAGACCAACCTAACCCGGACAGTCCGGACAATCCGGACACTCCGGACGTTTTGTCCGAACACTCCGGACCTAGCGCGTTTCACCCTACTACTCAACGGACCGAGGTGCCGCCAAGTTCCACGGCACCGCGGGGACCCGATCTACGACTTTCCTACACGTGGTCGAGCCGGAGAGCTCCGAGCTAGCTCAAACCACGACAAGCGGGTCTCATCTCTAACACCTCCAACCAAACCTAATCCAAAGCTTAAGAGAGCCTCACTCACCCCCGATCTCTAACCCTAGCACCCCACATTGCCTAAACCAACCCCAAACCAAAACCCCACCAAGAACCCTAACATTGCAAAAGTTCAACCCCCAACCCCAAATCTACAAACCTAACCCTACATCCAACCCCATGGAAGCCCTAGAACCCAAGAATCCCATGAATAGACTCCAAGAGAGGGCTTTACCTCAAGGGAAGGGAAGGAGAAAGAGGGGAATACGCCGGCTTGGGGAGGAGCTTGAGAGTGCTGAGGAGGAGTTCACTGGGGAAGGAGCCACCGGAGGTCGCCGGCCGGTGGGGAGCTCGCCGGAGATGAGGACGCGGTGGAGGGAACGCACGGGAGAGGTGGGAAAGAGACAAAGTGAGGTGAGGTGAGTGGAGGGCCATGAAATAGGGCTTTTATACCAAATCCCGCACCATCCGGACTCTCTGGACGCTCAACCCGGAGACTCCGGGTTGGGGTCTTCGGTAGCACTAACCCGAACACTCCGGACATTTAGTCCGGACTCTCCGGGTTGAGGTGTTCGGTCAGCCCAATCCGGATACTCCAGACATTTTATCCGGACATTCCGGGTTGGATCCGGATACTCCGGATGTTTAATCCGGGCACTCCGGATGTCCGAGAATTTTTTTGAAATTGGGGGCCTTGACAGTGAGCCGGGCTGGCAAGGCACGATGGGCCGTTACGGCCAGCATAGTTCAGGCACGAAGCACGATGAATCCATGCCGGCCCGGCCCAACACGGCACGATGCCCACCTCTGCTTACTACCACTACTAGGTCACAGTCCAGTCCCTTGGTACTCGTAATATTCATGCTGGTGACTAATTTGTGCCGAAGTAGTACTATATTTATGTAGGACATGTCGCATGCATGTACATTCTCTAACATTCTCTAGTTAAGAAAAAATGAAGCCGTTTCTTTAAAGAACTGTCATAGTTTTAGAACATGTAGTCAAACTATTTTGATTTTGACAAGTAATATTGCTATGGATGTTTAGATCGGCCACATAAAAGATGAAATGGTTGGAGTTTTCAGGTATTTTCATAAACAATCATAATTTTCTTAAGTTTCAAAAGCATACTACAGTAAAAATCGGTGCTTATACAAAAGGCCACCTTGCAAAGGGAAGGGATCGGAGGTAGGAGTAGCACCTAGTCAGCGATATATACAAGTATTTTCAAAGCCTCTGCACGTCTGATATGCATGCAAGGAGATTTTTTTTTAAATAATACTTTTTTTAAACTGAATTGCGTTTTTAATATACGGATTAAAAAATTTGCAAAAATAATATTCCGTCGCCAAACCGTACGGCGAATACCCAATTTTCGCCGAACCGTGCGGCGAACACCCTATTTTCGCCACACGGTTCGGGGAAAATAGGTTAATTGCGCTATTAATGTCTGTCAACCATGGGTTAGGGTATTTTCGCCGTACCGTGTGGCGAAAATAGGGTATTCGCCACATGGTACGGCGAAAATAGGTAGTCGCCGTACCAACTGGAGAAAATATAGTATTCGCCAAGCCATGTGGCGAAAATATGCAGTCGCCATACCAGATGGCGAAAATATACAAAACATGGCTCCAAAAATTATAAAATAATTATACCATATTCATATAGTGTTGGATGTTCCATTTATGCAAAAATATGTAGGTATCAATACCCTATTTAAATACTGAAGCACTTTCGGTAGGATGTAAATTATTTCGGCACGAATACCGCAGATTGGCTCTTTGATATATGGAGTACCATATTATGGAAAAATATTTCATCTACGCCTTTGTTTCCGCTGAAATATACCGCCGCAAAAACCCTAAATACTATTGTCAACCATAACTTTTAAGCCTTTTCGGCAGCCTGTAAAATGTCACGTTCGAATGTATTTTTCTGCCCGAATACCGCAGATTGGCTCTTTGATATATGGAGTACCATATTATGGAAAAATATTTCATCTACGTAGGGATGGAACTGGTACGGATATTTTCCGACCGACCGACCGACCGAATTGATTTGGATGATAATTTGGATAGTTTCACAGATATCCAGTTGATTTCTCGGATAAGGATATGGATACAGATAATTTACATGGATACGGATACGGATATGGAACACTGATTATCCGATGGATACGGAATATCCGAGTTTTTGTTCGGATAATATCCGAATATGACATACGGATATTATCCGAATAACACGTTTGAGAATAACACATTAACAATTTAACATGTTTCACTGTTTCAGAGACTGGGGTCTGCATTGGATGACAAGATATAATGTGTTCATGTGTGCTAGATGCTAATTTGGAGATATTTGGGTAAAGGTGGTACAGAAATTAGCAAGTGGTATTTCAGGAGGGCTACTTAGGATTCAAAGAAGATATGCCGGTACCAAATCATTTAGTTCAATTATTGCAATGGGGTACATTTTTACTCACTGATTCACTTGTATGACAAGCTAGGGATAAAAAGGCAAAAAAAAAAGACATACAAATATATTTCTTTTGGAATTTTGAATTTAAATTTGGACCGATTTTGGAAAAAAACTGAAATTGGATTTTAAAATATCCGACTAATATTATTCGTATCCATGTTGATTCCGATCCGTATTCGATCTGTATTCGTAACCGATATTATCCTGTATAATTCGTATTCGATTCTGTATTCGACACTATTCGTATTCGATTCTGTATTCGATAAAAAATACGGATACGGATATGAATAGAACGATATTCGACCGTATCCGATCCGATCACATCCCTACATCTACGCCTTTGTTTCCGCTAACATATACCACCGCAAAAACCCTAAATACTATTGTCAACCATAACTTTTAAGCCTTTTCGGCAGCCTGTAAAATATCACGTTCGAATGTATTTTTCTGCACGAATACCGCAGATTGGCTCTTTGATATATGAGAAAGGACAATAACAAAAGCATGTAGATGCAGCCAGCAATCTTAGTACACAAACTCAACCTTAGTACGGCAGATACAACAGATATTACAACAGTGACGACATTGCTAGGAGAAGAGCCAAAAACACTGATTGTAATGGTGGAACAAGTGATCGTTCCGCCTATGTTCGTAGAGTGGGAATGATGCCATACATTTTCTACATATTACATCACACCTGTCAATCTTGTGTGATTTGTTCTTGGACACCGCTCAATCTCTTTTATGAAAGAGCTCCATGGCCGTGCGCAGTGCTCCCAGCTGTCGCCGAATGGGTAGCCTATGCCATACGTCTCTGGGGTGTAAGAAGTAACTTGTTTGTGTGCATTCTGTGGAGTCCTGCCCTCCCATATGGGCATGCCATCTCGATTTCCGGCGCCCCCTGTGTTAATACCACCGGGGTTGCCGGATGGCCTTTGTAATGCGTCAAGGATTTGTTGCGTACTGCGGACCTCGGCCGGCTGCTTCCCCTTATCCCGTACCATTCGAGAGGACGAACCCTCTTGCCCTTCCGGAGACTTGCCGAGACGCCTCCTCTGTTTCGGCTCGCACTCCACGATATGGTCAAGGAGGTGTGTGTTGGGCTTCTTGTTGTACAATCGAAAACGTGCCCTGCAGTCAATGCAGTATGCCATTGTGGTGGTTGGAGAATACCGTATGCGTGCTCGGGTCCGGCTTTTACGGGAGGTAGTAGCACCACGGCGAGGTTGCTCTCCCGATTATCAAATACGGAAGTTTGAGATGTGGGTGGTACGTCTCGGGTCCACCAGTTGAAGTACCGACACCAAGCATCCTCGGACAAAGGGCACCGGTAGAATCTTACGTCCGCTAGATCCTCGTCGCGGTATCAACCACTTTGCACGGAGGCCGTGGTCGCACAGTTCCTGGCTTTGCGTTGGCCCCTGAGGAGGATTTTCTTGCCTTGACTTGAGCCATTTTGCAAACTTCTTTTTGAAGTCCTGTATGCGATGAACTGATTTAGAATGGGTACATTGTAGCTGAAACATGAGGCACGTGAAACTCACCGATTGGTTCGTCCCTTGCCCACCGGCCCTTAACTCCGATCGATCTAGGTAGGGGACATATCCCGGCGGCCTCTCCCACCGTGTGAAGTTCTCAGGCGAAGTGGGGTAGGCGTCGTGGCCGTTGTAGAGAAATTCGTAGTCACGGCGTTAGCCCGTCGATCCATTGGAAAAAGCAACAACGGTCCTCGTCCTAAAAAACAAATAACGATGCATGAAATGAATGCATTTACCGTAATTAGGGTATGGACATCATTTGGTTTACCCGAAGCGCGAACTGCTTGATGAGTGGCGTAGGAGGCCGTATCTCCGTGCGTAGACTGCGTAACCTTCGCTACCAGGTTGCAGTCACATTTCGGGCGTGGCAACTCCGACAGCTGGGCGTCAACGCTACTCTCATCCGGTATTGGGGTTAGCCTTCGCTTGAAGAAGGCGACGGTAGAACGACATTGTGGCCCCTCTTGTGTGTGTGGGAAAAGCAGACTAAAGTTTATGGAAGTTAGGTGTGTGATGCACATATCCCTCCCTCGGTGGGTTTATAAAGAAGTGGCGAAGGGCAATCAAAGGAGAGTCTTGCGGACTTGAGTATTTCAAATCGCGAGCATTAGATGTACGCAGCTCATGATGACATGAGCGTGGCTATGCCCACGACTTTAAACAGGGAATCTCTGCCATAGCCGGCTTTTGGCGACATTATGCGTTGAAATGACAAATTTGGAAAAGTTGATATGACAAAAGCTGAAAAAGCAATAATGACACGCGGTTGATATGACTAAAGATGACAGAAATATATAATAGACCACGTATATGAGAAAGTACACAAAATAGATGGTAAAGCATAATAGGACAAAGTACCCAAAAATAACGCACATCCTAAGCCTGATCACCCCCCGGTGGTGGATCCTGACCCTGGCCCTGACCCCTAGTTCTCCTTCGTCGACGTGCCGAAGGGGGTGCATCGTCGAGAGGTCGTGGGCGAAGCACCCGCGATGGTCCCGCCTGGCCGTAGTCCGAAGGGCTGTACTGAACCGGTGGGACACGCAAGCGGGGAGGCAACGGGTCTGGAGGAGGCTGCGTGATCTGCGTGGCTGGAGGGGGCGACGTGTGCTGCGTGGCTGGAGGAGGCTGCGTGAACGGAGCCCCTGCGAAGAACTGATCGGTCCAGTAGTTAGGGACGCCGTGCCCTGACTGGGTGTCCGAAGTAGAGGCATGTCCTAGGAGGCCTACAGTACAGACATTAACATTTAATTATAGTGAGAAGATTAGATTCGAAACGGGATCAACTGAATGTTTATCGGCTTACCGGGTGTGGGGACCATGGTAGGCCCGCGTGCTGGCGTCTGCCAACTGGATCCTCCAGCCGTGCCTGGAGCTGGAGGCACCTGGGTGTGGAAGCTGGACCCTGGCTGTAGTGGTGGTCGAGAAGGTGGTGTCGAGGAGCTGAGCCCGGGTGGCGGCCTAGACGAGGTGCCGGTAAAGCGATCGGTGGGGCACGCCAACAGCACCAATCTCCACGATCCGTCGGGAGTGCAGCTCCACATGCCCCATGGCCTCTGATAGCTGCTGCGGTGTGAAATTGGTCCCTGCTGCAGCCTAGACAGAAAGTCAGCGACACGCCTCGTCCACCTATCACATACAAACAAACATTAAACATAACGACATAGCATTGAAATTACAATTGCATTAATGAGTAAAAATACAACAAGACTTACCATCTGGTGCAGTGCCAGTCCTACGTGGCTCGAGTACAAGTCTGCGATGCTAGGAGCAAACACCTGGGCCGGCTGCTCCTCGCGTAGGAGACGAGTACGGGTCCGGGGCACGTACCAGGACAAGTACTCCTAGTAGGAGGAGGGGTCGTAGGGTGCGACCTCCTCGACAACGTCCTCTAGCGCCCCCTCCCACAGCGCAAGCCACGGCGCCATCCTCTGCAGCAAGGTCACCATGGCCTTCTTGGGTCCCTGGGTGGAGTACCTGCACAAAAGACCTCATTACTACAAATATGTCGTAAGCACTTAGCATTCCTGTAGTGGCGAGTAACTCACGAGTGCACTTTCGCTGGCACGCATTCCCCCAAAGGAACAGGGACCACTTGGCGTAGTCCGAACTGCCTGAGGACTCGGTGCGGCGCGTAGTCCTCTACGAAGACGTCGAAGATGAGCTTCCTCCTCGTCATCCAGTAAGGCTGGTCCCTGTCGCAGAGCATGGACAGCCCCCCCGCAGCTCTCTCTCCTACATGCTCGTCGCTGTAGGGGTCCTAGACGACATTCCCGTCCCTCAGGTGGTCGAAGGCCTCCGTGAAGGAGAGGTACACCGCACGTACCTGGACACCTGCCCACTGTGGCTGCAATAGAGTAGAAATAACTGTAAGCAGATGGCATTGAAATTACAATTCCATTAATGAGTAAGAACATGTACCCGTCGCCTGGTCCAGAGCGAGCCCATCGTCGGTCGGTCCAGCGCATCACCGCCGTACATGTCGGGGGTGTAGTGCCGAGGGTCGACAAGGGGTCGACCCACGGAGAAGCGCTCGAATGACCAAAGCTGAAGAAGAAGCGGCATCCCGGTCAGATTGGAGTTCCTGCCTTTCTTCACGCGCAGCGTCGCAAAGGCGCGATGCGTGGAAGCAAGAACCGCCGAACCAGGATACCGCGGTACATCGTCGAGGCTCGAGTCCGCAATAGCCCGTCGTAGGCTATCCAACGCGCGTCCACGGTGTCGCCGTGACTCGACGTGAACATCACCCAGCCGAACAACCAAAGCAGATAGGCCTCGAGGTGCCTAGCAACCTGGTAGTCCGTGGGCTAGGCCGCCATCCGCTGCACCTGCAACAATTGAAAGAGTGTGATATCACGTTAATGCTATGCAAAGCTGGAGTAACATAGTAATATGTACAATCACTAACCTCGAACTGTGCCAACCACCTCCTCGATGGCCCGTGCTTCTCGCCTACCGGTATCTGTGGGTCGACCTCCGCGACCCCGGCGAAGCGCAGCAGTAAGTCCGCGTCCCACCCAGCAGGAGCCACCGAGGGGCCGATCGCTGCCCCGGCGATCGGCAATCCAGTGAGCATGGCGACGTCCTGCAGCGTCACCGTCATCTCCCCGAAAGGTAGGTGAAAAGTGTGCGTCTCCGGCCTCCAGCGGTCGACCAAACACGCTAACAGCGAGTGGTCGAACGGGAAACGCCGCGACCGCTGCGGGTCGTCACCCTGAGCCTGGGGGTCGTGCTCAGCGGGGTCGGCAGCTGAACCCTCCACCATGCGGACAAGCGGAAGCAGCCCGGCACGTGCCAGCCTAACGAGGAACAACAGAGTTTAATCAATTGAATGTAATGAACACTAATTGTACGAACAATGGAACATGTACAAGTACTGCAACTAACCTGGTGTGGAAGCGAGGGTCAACACACCATGCCTTATTAGGCTCACGAATCCACAGTAAGGCCAACTTGTCATTCCCCTCTGTCGTGTGGACGTGCGCACGGTGCCGCGCATCCAAGACATGGTCTAAGAGTGAGTCGACTTGCTCCATCCCTGCACATAGAAATGTTTCAACATAAATCATACTACACAACGTACGGCAAGCACGACATATGTGAATAAAAGTACACAACGTATAATAATAAAAGACATGAGGGTTGAACATAAATAAAGGTACACAACATGTGAGAAACACAACATATTTGAATAAAAGACACAACATATATGAATAAAAGACAACCAATCACGTCAATATTACAATACATATATGTATAAAAGACATAAGGGGTGAACATAAATAAAAGTACACAACATGTGAGAGACACAACATATATGAATAAAAGACACCCAATCGCGTCAATATTACAATAAAAGACATCCAACGTGCATATAATAACATATTTCGATACATAGCCACCACCACTTTCAGAACCTACACCCTACGTGCACTGGTTTGCCTTGTGGCTATACTCGCCTCAGAACACCTCCTAAGAGGGCCACCCACTTCAGATTCATCCATGTCGTTGCGAATGCGCCTAGTCTGTGGACGACCAGACTGCCCTTCCGCACACCTCCGCAAGGTTGGATCCGGCAAACAGATGCCCTCATCTCTGTGTCGCGGTGAAATCACCGTGTGCACGAAAACCACGAAACTCACCCGACCAGATATGGACAACATGATCCTTCAAGTAGAAAGGGGACATGTATTGCGACGTGTTCATCCCAATTTGCCCACAAGCAGCCATCACGTGTGAGCAAGGAATATGGAGAAGTCTTGGCTTATTGCAGCTGCATTCACACCATTCAGATGCCCCTTGGCCTAGATTAACCTCGTGCGTAATAACCGCTGTGTCCGTTCCCAATCCCCTTTTGAACCGAAGAGTCACCTCGAAGTGGTATTCAGTGACCCCGTAGCTACACACCATATGCTGCTGAGCTTTCATGGTTCGTTCCTCCATGTAGGTCATCATCCGCGAACAATACGGCGTTTGCAATGTGGAAGCATGAAGTACCGCTTCCGCATGCCTTTTTTGGTAGTAGCTAACGATGCCGTGCAACATGCCTTCAAGGATGGCCACAAGCGGTAGCGGACGGAGGCCTCGGATGACCCAATTGTAAACCTCGGCTATGTTCGTTGTCATCACGCCAAACCTGTTCAACGCAAAACAGTTTAGAACAACAGGCCAAATTGTTTAGCGCTGTTTTGATATTTTAATGTACCATACTAACCTGGCGCCTCCGGTGTCATGGAGCAATGCCCACTTCTCTAGAGGCTCAGCCTCTATCCAATCTGAAACACTTAATGTTCCTTGACGTTCGTCTCCTCATATTAGGAGGATCGAGCTCCCCAAGGGGTGTTAGCCTTTTGGGTGGACATTCGTTCGGCGTAGGTGGTTGCTTCTTCATCTCTTCGATATGCGCATTGGTGTGCTTATCCAACTCGGCAAATAGCGCGTTGAACTTACGTGCCTAATTCTGCTTGCATAACCTCTTAAACAGATTAATCAGTTTCTTGCTTTTGAACTGCCTGAAGAAATTGGCACCCAAATGTCTCATGCACCACCTGTTCTGCAGGTCAGGCCACGAAAATGGTTCATCTCGGTCCTCCTGTAGAGTCTTGATTGCCAAGAGGATACCTTTGTGACGATCATGAATGATGCACATGCTGGGCCGATCACCAACTACCCCCACCTTCAGATGTCTGAAAAACCACAGCCAGCTATCCTGATTCTCACCCTCAACAAAAGCAAAGGCCAATGGAAGTATGTGGTTGTTCGCATCAATTGCAATGGCTGTTAGAATCTGCCCCTTGTATTTTCCAGTCAAAAATGTGCCATCAACACAAAGCAATGGACGACGATGCACGAATGACGCAATGCAAGGCCCCAATGAAAAGAAAGCACGATGAAATGTACAGATCCCATTTGCATACGCCGCTTTCTTTGAAAGCGATGTATGTGCCAGGATTGGTTTGCTTGATGCTTCAAGCACACGAGGTAGGTTGCAATACGATGCCTCGTATGTGCCAAACCTCTTCTCTAATGCTTTACCTTATACGCCAGGCCATGGAGTAGCTTATCTGATACTTAAATGTTCGTAACATTGCTTTCTGAATATAGGAACACTCGATATCCCGCTTCTCAATGATTTCATTAAACATCACGCTAGCTATTACAACCGCATTCAAGTTACGGTGTTTGACAAGAACATTTTCTAGTCTGCATGTGTGCTCGTTCACTCTTGATGCAATCCAATATGTCTCACACTTCGGCTTGTATGCATGTACTTTAAATTCACAACCATCGATTATGCACTTCACTGTGTACTTATCTGGGCTAGACAGGACAACCCGAAACACTCTTTGCAGCGATAGTGCCCACAAGCTCACTGCCAACTTCAATTCAGAATTGTTCGGGAACATTTGATTCAACCGAATGGCACCAGTACCATACTCACAATGCGAGTCATGGCCCCACAAAGCTTTCATACCTGCTTTGTTCTGCCTGTTCCATTCATCGGGGATGGGTACCTCCGCTGAGCGAGTACTACCATGCATTTCATCATCTTCCTCCCGGTCATCATCTTCACCGATGGTATCGACTGGGTCCAACATTTCGGCTTCCTCTTACACGCCATGCGGTCCACCCAATCAATTGATCCACAAGTTGATCGATATCCTCCCTTCATCAGCCCGACCTTCTGCGCTTGCTGCATCTATGTGATCATCCCAGCTGCCGCCTCAACCGACACATTGGTGAACTTGTTCATTTGTGGCCGATGTCTTTGCTCTCGCTCTATGATAGTGTAGGATCGAAGTATACGAATATAGCAATCAGAGGGGGGGGTGAATAATTGTGCGGAAGCTAAAACCAAATTCTTGATCTACTAAAAGTTCACCCCAAAATAGAACCAAATAATTGCCTCGTATTCGACAAAAACAGAATGATAGAGGTTCGGTAAAACGAGAATTCCTGGATATCCAACTGTTAGATTGATCTGAAATTTGGACACGATAAACTATATTCCAATATGAATCGAACCCAAAAAGAATCAGCTCGATCGGACTTACGGATCAAAAGTTATGAGCTTTGCAAGCTTGCTGTTCCAGAACTTGACGAAAATCAATCTAATCGAAACTTGTAGATTGATCAAGAATAACAAAAGATTTATCAACAAGACTTTGAGGAACACTAGATCGATACCCTAGAGAGGTTTTTGATGGATCAAATCAAGATGAAACTCAAAGAACAAAAACCAATCTAGAACTAGAACAAGTATGCAAACAAGAACCAAAAGAGAATATTGTAGCACACAAGGAACTAGAAGAATTGATCTTTATTTCTTTTGTCTAAAGTACTCTCATCAAAAGAGTACAAACCCTAAAACTGAGCTTGAGGCTCTCAATGCGCTCAGCTCCAATTGATTCGATGCCCTTCAACAGGAGACACCCCTCCTATTTAAAGGACCAACCCACAAGGAGTTCTGAATACGATTCCTATTCCCTAGAAGGAATCTGTATCCAACACAACTCTACTTGGCCCAACCTGGCCGAGTACAACTCTTGCACGCGTATGGCAACCCTACCATACTCACGTGACTAACACTTTGCACGTGTATGGCCACCTGCCATACTCACGTGACTAACACTTTGCACGCGAATGACCTCCTGCCATTCTCACGTGACTAACCATTCTTCATGTGCACCATTCTCTTAGCCCGAACGTCCCACATGACATCCTTGACCACCAAGACCTCAGTTCCTCCCTGAACCTAGTCCTGAACCTCAGCTCCTCCATGAACCTAGTTCCGGTCCCGTCATCGACCACGTTCGTCTTCGAGCAATACCTGCACATGAACAAACCACAAAACAATTCCGAGCACAAGTCCACGACTTGACTCACATCAATCCATGCAAATACTCACACGAGCATTTCATAAAGTCCACTTCAAAAGAAGCATCATGAAATTCTCACAAATTTCATAATCCCAAAAATAAATCAAACACAATTCCAATTTTGCTCAAAACCCTAATCGAGCAAAAACGCATTCACGACGGACAAGGAAATATGGTCCGGCGTACACATGAAAAAGTCACTCAAGAAGCCATTCACGACGGACCAACAAAATCGGTCCGGTGTGCAAGTGAAAGTATCGGTTTCAAGAAGAAATCATTCCGGCGAAAACACGTTCACGACAGACTAAAAGAAATCAGTCCGTCGTACATGCGAAATCAATCCTCAAAAAGCCGTTCACGACTGACCAAAGAAATTGGTCCGATGTACATGCAAAACTTACTGGTTTGAGAGTTTGGTCCGGCACAAAAGATGACTTCACTGTTTGCTGTCAAATTGTCAGACACAAGCACAAACACATTTTGCAAATTCAATTCTAAGCCAATTTTTCAGCACATGATTTCACAATCTCCCCCTTGATGAAAACATTGGCAACACCACTTAGAATTGAACATTTGGCATTCACTTTACAAAAGATTTTGAAATCCAAAGGATCAAAGACCAAAGTAAGAAAACACAGAATTCCCCCTTTGACCAAAAAGCAAAACAAAATCTCCCCCTGAGAAGGAACATGTGTGTGAATGTGCAATGTGCCCAAAAATTCTAAAATTCTCCAAACTTCTTCCAAAATTCTCAAATTTCCAAACACAACTCCCCCTTTTTCTTCTCCCCCTTTTTCCTTAAACTTTTCAATGATTCCCAAATTTCTCCCCCTTTGACAATGGATTCATCAAGAGTACAAAAGAGAGAATTTGTTCAAAATTTTTCTTGTAGCAATGATTTCACAAGAAGAAACAAGGGAGTGCCAAGATAGGAAAAGATGAGCTCATTCGATCATATAACCTTATATATCACATAACATGCAAAATACATGATCTTGATGTGATTTTAGCAAGTTAGGGAATGACATGCATCTCAACCTCAATTCAGTCAACTATAGCCAAGTACTAAGCAAAACCTTTAGTAGAAAACAAAGGCTCAAAGTTGAAGCAAATAACAAATCAGGGCGAGCAAGTAGTTTCAACTCCAATCTAGTGGACCAATTTAATCTTTAAACAGTAAACTGCATGTGGCATGCTTGAAGCATACTTCTTTTATTTCCTTGGAGTGGCATGCTTGAAGCATACATCTTGCTTTTGAGGGAATGGCATGCTTGAAGCATACATCTTATCTTTTTAGGGAAAGCATCCTGAAGCACACAACTTGAAGCTTTTGCTTTTAACACCCCTTTTTTATTCCCTTTTCTTTTCTTTTTCTTTGATTGTAAACATGCAAAAGTGATTAAACGGTCTTATGAAAGAGTAAAGTTGAAACCACACTTGCTTCATAGCCGAAATTTGTTAAGAGGATTCAATATCAAGCCTAGAAGAGTGAGATATCACAGAGTATTTAGCTATAGGCAATCAGTCTAGGGAATTCCACAATGTCATTTTTAGTTCAAGTGAGACAATTAGATTATCATATATTATCTCAATTACATAACATATAAAGAAATATGATAAAGTGAGCTCATCAAGTGAAAGAACTTGGCAAGGAAACTCCCCCTCAAAACAAACCCATTGGATGAACAATCCCATGTTCTCCCCGAATAAAAGCAAAACGAGAAGAAGACAAGGGTTTTGAAAATGTCTGCCAATTGATGTTCAGTATCCACATGGTGAAGCACAATATTTTATTTTTCAACATGATCTCTAAGAAAGTGAAATCCAATATCAAATGCTCAAGAAAGAGGATTACTCAAGAGGTGGCACGAACCAAATCAATTCAACATCTTCCAAAGTCAACATCAGAATAAGCTCTTAAACTAATGCATAAGGAAGCAGAAAGCCAAATGCCAAAATCTTGAGTACCATGGAGATACCTGAAAGTTCACTTGAACGCTTGTCGATGTGAAGCACGTGGGAAGCTTGAAAACAAGCACACACAAGCACGTGAGAATGGTCTCTCATGTAAACCTCCAATTATCTCATCCTCAATAGCATCATCATCATCTTTTATGAACAAAGACACTCTCCCCCTGAACATATGCACCTGTACTTGCATCATTTGGACTAGTGCCTTTTGCGAAAACAGAAGTGGAAGAAGTATCTCCAAAGGCAACACTTTTAGCATGAGATGCACGAGTGAAGAAGAACCAAAACTTATCACTGAACATATGAAGTGAGCATCCGAAATTCACTAGCCACATGTTCTCCTTCCTCACGTGAGAAGCCTACATAGAAGCAGAAATTGTCGAGGCCTCGGTACTGGGGTTAGAAATAAGATGTTTAGGAATCGATCTTGAGACACACGACGCCTGTGATAGGCACAACACGAGTATTCTTATGCACAAAATCAGATTTGCCCTTTCTCGTGTCTTTAGCAACAAAAGGTGTTTGCTTCACCCTAGGCACATAATGAAAGATGAAACGTGCCTGTTTGAAATTAGACCTAGCCTTAGTCCTTTCTTTCTTTTGTTGTTTGGATAGTCTAAAGCAAAAATCTACTAGATGTCCATCTCTACCACAATGAGTGCAAGTGTACTTAACATGATGTTTAGCTTTGGAAGTAGAAGCAACATTTGCATTCATCATAGTAGAAGATAAAAGGCCAGCAGATTTGAAGACAGTTTTCTTAGGCTCATTGATAATTTCAAATTTTCCACTTTCAAGTGTTTTGACAACAGTGGGAGCATGTGATTTATGATGAGCATAAGAATCAAAACCTAAACCTTTGTTATGAGTGCTGACTTTTGATTGATCCAAGATCATGTTTAGGTTTTTCTTTCCTTTAGTGAAACGTTCTAATGACTTTTCCAAGTAATCAATTTTTCGAGAAAGAGTTAAACAATTATTACAGGGAACGTCCACTTTTCCTTTTTGCTTGCGACAAGTTGAGCATGAAAGAACCTCATGTGTAAGCAAATCTTCTGTCATTTGAGAAACCCTAGCATTTGCATCATGCAACTTCAATTCTAGTATGGAGCATATAGAACATGGAGTTGTATCATGTAAATCAATGGTAGAACAACTAGCATGTTTAACAAGTTTCTCATTTTTCTCATTTTCAGCATTGATTTGCTCTAACAAGGTAACATGTTCTTTCCTAAGCAAAGTAAGCTCATTGTAAATTAAGTCACATGATTTGCAAGCATCATCATCAGGAGTCAAGGTTTTAAGTCTAGCAATTTCAGCATTCAATGACTCAACAACAAAATCATGTTTCTTAATTTTCTTGTCACGTTTATCAAGCAATTTACCAAGTCGAGCAACAGCAATAGCTAATTCATCGTAAGAAGGATCTACCTCATTGAAGTCGCTGTCATGGTCGTCCTCAGTAAAGCTGTTGCTGCTTTTAGCCATGAGACACAACCCTGTCAACTCATGCTTGCTTGGAGTTGCATCGTCCTCACTGCTCCCTGAATCCACATCGCTCAAATTGACTTGTTCAAGAGCGGAAAGAACTCGGTGGACAACTTTGCTGTTGATGAAGCTCTTCTTCTTTCTATTACTTGAAGAGAACTTCTTCTCTTTTCTTCTGTCGTTGTCCTTCTCCTCCCTTGATGCTTTACCTGCAAGTTTAGGACAATTTGGACGAATATGGTCGAGATCACCACACTCATAGCATCTTGGAGGATCACCACCACCTCTCTTTCTCTTTCTCACATTTTGCAAAGCTTTTTTAAAGCGAGAAGAGAGTAGTGATAAGTCTTCTTCTGGGAATTGCTCAATCTGTTCATCGGTTAATGAAGACAAGAAAGATAGAGCAAAACTTGAAGCAGCACCATTATGAGATATGCTCGATTGAGATGTCAAAGCAATTGATTTATAATCATTCTTTCTAGCAAAAACATCTAATTCATGAGTTTTCAACTTAGAATAAAGAACATCTAAAGTAAGTGTACTCATGATAGTAGATTCTCTAATGGATGTAACTTTCATCTCCCAAATTGACATGTCTAATGCACCAAGCAATTGTCTAGCATTAGCAGCATCATCAAAGCTAACTCCAATAGCACGCAAATTGCTAAGAATCTTATTAAAGCGTGCAAAGAAATCATCTAACGACTCACCGGGTTTCATCTCAAATCGCATGTATTCTTTTTTGTAAAGATCTTGACGAACCTCTTTGATAGTATTAGAACCCTCATGGTAATCACAAAGAGATTTCCATACCTCATATGCGGATCGAAGATGAACCACGCGGTCAAAGTCACTCCTTCCCAATCCTTGGATGATCAAGTTGCGTGCCTTACTGTTTGCTTCAACATGTGCGCGATTGGCGTCGTTGACGTTGTCGTTTGCAGGAAGTTCGTATGGCTTGTAGACCTTCTCCCAAATTGCGAAGCCCTGCGCCTGGATGAACGCCTCCATCTTGGCCTTCCAAAACTGAAAATCAACACCATCGAACACACATGGTTTTGTCGAATAACGATTCATTGATCTAATCACCGGTTAAGATATATTAGAAAAACCTCGCTCTGATACCACTTGTAGGATCGAAGTATACGAATATAGCAATCAGAGGGGGGGTGAATGATTGTGCGGAAGCTAAAACCAAATTCTTGATCTACTAAAAGTTCACCCCAAAATAGATCCAAATAATTGCCTCGTATTCGACAAAAACAGAATGATAGAGGTTCGGTAAAACGAGAATTTTCGGAGATCCAACTGTTAGATTGATCTGAAATTTGGACAAGATAAACTAGATTCCAGTACGAATCGAACCCAAAAAGAATCAGCTCGATCAGACTTACGAATCAAACGTTATGAGCTTCGCAAGCTTGCTGTTCTAGAACTTGACGAAAATCAATCTAATCGAAACTTGTAGATTGATCAAGAATAACAAAAGATTTATCAACAAGACTTTGAGGAACACTAGATCGATACCCTAGAGAGGTTTTTGATGGATCAAATCAAGATGAAACTCAAAGAACAAAAACCAATCTAGAACTAGAACAAGTATGCAAACAAGAACCAAAAGAGAATATTGTAGCACACAAGGAACTAGAAGAATTGATCTTTATTTCTTTTGTCTAAAGTACTCTCATCAAAAGAGTACAAACCCTAAAACTGAGCTTGAGGCTCTCAATGCGCTCAGCTCCAATTGATTCGATGCCCTTCAACAGAGACAACCCTCCTATTTAAAGGACCAACCCACAAGGAGTTACGAATACGATTCCTATTCCTAGAAGGAATCATATTCAACACAACTCTACTTGGCCCAACCTGGCCGAGTACAACTCTTGCACGCGTATGGCAACCCTACCATACTCACGTGACTAACACTTTGCACGCGTATGGCCACCTGCCATACTCACGTGACTAACACTTTGCACGCGAATGACCTCCTGCCATTCTCACGTGACTAACCATTCTTCATGTGCACCATTCTCTTAGCCCGAACGTCCCGCATGACATCCTTGACCACCAAGACCTCAGTTCCTCCCTAAACCTAGTCCTGAACCTCAGCTCCTCCATGAACCTAGTTCCGGTCCCGTCATCGACCACGTTCGTCTTCGAGCAATACCTGCACATGAACAAACCACAAAACAATTCCGAGCACAAGTCCACGACTTGACTCACATCAATCCATGCAAATACTCACACGAGCATTTCATAAAGTCCACTTCAAAAGAAGCATCATGAAATTCTCACAAATTTCATAATCCCAAAAATAAATCAAACACAATTCCAATTTTGCTCAAAACCCTAATCGAGCAAAAACGCATTCATGACGGATAAGGAAATATGGTCCGGCGTACACATGAAAAAGTCACTCAAGAAGCCATTCACGACGGACCAACAAAATCGGTCCGGTGTACAAGTGAAAGTATCGGTTTCAAGAAGAAATCGTTCCGGCGAAAAAACACGTTCACGACAGACTAAAAGAAATCAGTCCGTCGTACATGCGAAATCAATCCTCAAAAAGCCGTTCACGACTGACCAAAGAAATTGGTCCGACGTACATGCAAAACTTACTGGTTTGAGAGTTTGGTCCGGCACAAAAGATGACTTCACTGTTTGCTGTCAAATTGTCAGACACAAGCACAAACACATTTTGCAAATTCAATTCTAAGCCAATTTTTCAGCACATGATTTCACAAGTAGTACTCACCTCTTCCCTAGGTCAAGCTTGCACCAGCATCACACAATCGAGGCTAGATCCCTTGCACCATCTTAACCATTTCTGCCACAACTGTGTTCGATCTACTGTCTTCAACTCCCACACAGCCGGATCACCCTTGCTACGCGTGTATACGATTTGGATGCTAACAGAATAAACACTTGGATCCAGGGAAAAAAATTGGGTCAACCAAAGTTTTATATCATGAATGCTAACAGTATCGGGGGACAAGTGCTCGGCCATGGTGACCGCAAAGCAGCTTAAATCCACTCCATTCTGCCCATTTTTTACTTCACCATCGCCATAATATACCCTGAATTTCACTGCTTCCGACATCACTGCGACGACATAGACATAGACATAATTAATTTTTTCTTCCCTACTTAAAATGGAATATCAGAACCGTAATTTCAACCACGCTAATTAACTACCCCGCTATCGATACTATATTCTTATAATATTATAGCGCATGTGTAATATGTTTATTTGCTAAATGTTCGAAAAATGGCCCGATTAGCCGATTAACTGGCCGATTGGCTCGTGATCGAAGACCTAAAGATTCTATTTTTTATGTTTACGGTGATAAAGCGTGGCCGACCAATCGATAAAACAGGATTAATCACTTTTTCAATATTTTTGTAATTACATCGATATATTGCCCTTGCGGACCTACCGACTAATGATTGACCGATTACTTCAGTTAATCCTAGGTCGACCAATTAGTTACCGATTAATGATTTCTTCAACAATGCTATTAAGTAAATTTCATTACTGTAAATTTAAAAACGTTTACATATGCAAACTAATCTCACCACTGTAAATTAAATAACTAAAACTGCTACTCTAAATTAAAGAACTAGAATCACTACTCTAAATTGCACTGATGTAGATCGCTACTATAGATTGCACTGATCTAGATCGCTACTCTAGATTGCACTACTCTATATCGCTACTCTAAATTGCACTACTCTAAATTAAAAAACACGAAATTAAACGAAATTGCGATGCGAGGTTACCTCCTTCTCTTTTTCTTCTTCTTCTTCTCCTCCTCCTCCTCCTCTTCTTCTTCTCCTCTTCTTCTTCTTCTCCTCCTCCTCCTCTTCTTCTTCTCCTCTTCCTCTCTCTCCCTCTCTCCTTCCCTTTCTCTCTCTCCCTCTCTCCTTCCCTTTCTCTCTCTCCCTCTCTTCCGGCCGGCGGCGCCCGCTCCTTTTCCTTCTCTCGCTTCGGCGGCGAACTGAACGATCGATCGATCGATCGATCTGGCGTGGGCCAATTTTTACCGGGCTATTTTCGCCACACCGTGCGGCGACAACCTATTTTCGCCGTACGGTTTGGCGAAAACTGGGTGTTCGCCATACCGTGTGGCGAAAATACCCTTGATTCCCGTGCGGCCGGTTAATAGCGCAATTAACCTATTTTCGCCGAACCGTGTGGCGAAAATAGGGTGTTCGCCGCACGGTTCGGCGAAAATAGGGTATTCGCCGTACGGTTTGGCGATGGAATATTATTTTTGCAAATTTTTTATTCCGTATATTAAAAACGCAATTCAATTTAAAAAAAGTATTATTTAAAAAAAATTCATGCATGGATCCTACAAATTAAACGCGCTCGTTTAATTCGTTCGATTCTCAACGTTCGTACGTGCTGATCGGGAGATATATATATATATATATATATATATATATATATATATATAGACACACATCGGACGCCGTGGTGGGACATTATGGTGCCCAGGTATCATGATTTTAAATGCACGAATTGAAGTCAAATTTGGGTATATTTTTTGAAACTTTCAGCTTTAGAGTATATACCTATCTATAACAATTCAAATGAAACACATATCTTTGAAAAAATATACTACAATTCAATTATTTCAAAGAGTTTAGATCATATGCTTTGCTGATTTATATATATAATCAGCACATACCTACAATCAAACTATCATCAAGAAAAGAAACTCTAGTTCCAATTTCAGTTCAAATTTGTTTGAATTAGTTAGTAAACTGGTTAAACTCAACATACTAAAAATTTCAAAAAATTTTGAATGCAAATAAATAGAAAAAATACCCGTTTTGGATCATTGTGCCCACGCACCATGGTGCCCCAGCACCATGGTGCCCCAGGTAATTGTACTATATATATTGAAGCCTTTTCTGTACTTCTGGAGTACATACTCCCACCTTAAGTATACCACTTAAACGAATATGTTATACTCTTTTATCACTTTCAGTATACTCTAATAATAATTCTAAGATACTACAATACGCCATTGTTGGAAAAAAAATTCATCAGAGCCTTTTATTTTTTCTTTCTATATACCCTTTTTCATATGTAAAAAGAGTATATAAACAAATTATGCTATAAAGGGTAAACTTTAATGAAATTTTTCGTGGAACTCACTTTGGAGTATCTTGTAATCAGTATTAGAGTATACTCAAAAAGGATAAAAATATATAACAACATCATTTAAACGATACATTGAGTGGGAGTACGTACTCCTAGGGGTATGAAATCATTTTCCTATACACACACACTACTACAGAAAAAATCATCACAAACGGTTCTAAAAGGTCATCACATACGGTTTGGTGAACCGTCTGTAAACTTGTGTCAGTGATGACAACGATGTAAACTCACATCACATATGGTTCTAGTAAAGAGCCATATGTGGTGTACTCGTCTGTGATGTGCGCCACATCACAGACGGTTCTTTACTATAATCGTCTGTAGTATGTGATATATCACAGATGGTTCTTTATACAGAACTATTTGCGATATTATTTTTCATTGCTGAATATTTTTCTATTTATTGGCTAGCTTCAGGAAATAATAGCCATGCCTTCTAAACAAAGCAGATTACATAGATTATATTGTAAGGAGATTACACACATCACAAGCTGATTATTCATAGATTAGACAACAATTCAAAAATTAACTCAAATATTATATTAACCAATGGAATGCGCAATTATAATTCACAAATTCAAACAAGTTTCATAAATTAGACAACGTGGAATGTGCCTTTTTGATTTATAACCTCATGCATCAAGAAGTCAGAGAAGTGTTCTCGAATTGCCTCAAGATGGGTCTTTTTCAACGTAGTTGCATCGTTGATCTTCTTTGTACCGATGAGGGTTCGCATGTTATGGCTAACGTAGAAGCCACATAGGTTATTCCCCTATCCCTACTAGGCTCACTACGAAAATAGAATTGGTTAGTTCCAGGAGCATTATTACGGAGTGATATAGGATTATTGTGTACTAGCGGCTACTGAAAAATCAAAATCGTGTTTCAGGTTCGATGCGTCCTTGTGTGGCCCTTAACGAAGTTTATACACTTTGAGCACCCTATGTGATTCCAAAAATGTTAGCCTTAGCCGTTCCACGAGCTACAATAGAGTTATCTATGAAGGAAACATGATTATCTGTTGAGTAGTCTTCTGATAGGCCTCAAATTGTGGATGCCCTTATGTAAGGAATCAATGTAGTGAACCCGGTTTTGTCTTAGTTCAAATATAATTAGAACCTATTAAAACTACACAGGAATGTTGTCATGGTTACTCAACCTAACTTTGAGTTAAAGTATACATCAAAGTATAGCAGGTAGTGCAACACTTACAACAGGTTGTTTGGTAGAAGTATGTACTCTGCATCATGTTGTAACACCCCAATTTTTGCTTTTATTATAATTAAAGTGTATTTGTGAATTTTTGGAATTTTTTGGAATTTATTTGGATTTATTTAGATTTAATTTGAATTTATTCCCTTTTGAGATAATTAAATAATTAGAAATTTTAAAATAAAATTTTTTTGGAAATATTTTATTTAAATCCAAAATGTCTCAATGTATTTTCCAGAATTTTTCTAGAATTTTTCTGAGCATTTTGCTATTTTTCTCGATTTATTTGAATTTGTAGAAATTAAATCAATTATTAAATCGCTGAAAAAACCCAACCGGGTTTTACTGTTCATCTGACCCGAGTCAGACTCGAGTCGGACACGAGCTCGACCGGACCGCACCCGAGCCCGACCCGTACGCAAACCCTAACCCACCACCGTTGGATTCGGATCCAACGGCCGGGAATCGTCCGCGTCACGCGCGTGCGTGAAGCGTTGGATCGGGGACACGCGTACACACGTGATGCAGCCACGTCGTCATTCCAAGCCGCCACCGGACTGAGCCGCCGCGTTCTCCGCTGTGTTCGTTAGGGTTCCGGATTAAGCGCGGAAGCCGAGGCCTACTTAATGACGTCAGCGAGGAGCCCGCGTGTCAGTGGGTAGGTCACCCACGTGATGACTTCATCCGTGATGTCATGCTGATGTCACGGTGGGGCCCGCGTGTTAGAGCCGTTCGGCCGAGCCTCGCTGACGTCAGTGATGACATCAGTAGTGGGTCCCACGTGTCAGTGACACGTGTACCCATGGACCGGGTCCACGGTGGATCGGGCCCGAACTTTGGACCGAGTCCATGGACCGGATGACTCAAGCATGATGTCATAATTTGATTTTTATTTAGAAAACTAATTCGGTGGAAATCCAAATTCGTCGCTGATGTCAGCTGACGTCATAATCGGATTTTTCAATATAAAAATAAATGAATTAATTTGGTTTATTCTTTTAGTTGATTATTCAAACTTCAAATGGCTATAACTTTTGCGTTTTAACTCCAATTGAGGTGATTCTAGTTTCTAAATTTTGTAAAATTGATCTCTATTTAAGGGTGAATTTTATTTAATTTTTGGACATGAGTTTTTCTCTGTTTTTATTTATTTGGTGTTTATTTATCCGTTACGAGTAGAAGTTGAAGTGCCCGAAGGCTTCGAAGGTGAAGTTTTTGATGAGGACATCACTCCTTTGGATACACGCATACATCATGGTCCTATGATACGAGCTCGTGCACGCCAATTAAATCATGAGGTGAGCTAGTTTCTCGCTATTCATCATAATAATCTTATTGAGGATGGGATGCTACTAAATATTTGTGATGTCTTACTACTTAGGAACATGGGAGAAGAACGCCAAGTCAATCCGAAGTGCAAGTCATCCACAATTCAGCCACCGAGTTCAGTTCGGAGTCAGATGACAACACTTCACTAAAACGGGCATAACTTTCTCATACGGAGTCCGATTGAGGAGTTCTTGTGCTTGTTAGAAAGATAACGATGAGATCATTCCAATGGATCTAGTCTCAGCTCTAGATTTGTCATGAGTCGGTAGGAATCATCAAAACAATGCACGAAATTCCTGTTTTGGGCCGTCTTTGGGCCTTGTAAGCGTTTGGGGGCCAAGCCCAGGTTGTGTCCGTCCCCCCACCAGCCGCACACAACCCTAGGATTTCCCCCTCACGCCCCCTGCCATATATCCTATAGCCGTCACTTTAGGTCACGAGTTTTGCTTAGATTTAGACTAGACACTCTGTTAGTTTTCGCTGATCATCGGTTTGTGGAACCCCAACTCGTGTGCTTAATATAATTTGCAATTTCAGATTGCTTCTTCTATGTTCTTGCTTGTGTTCTCGATTTGCATGTAGGGATAAGCCTTCTTGGCAAGGTCAACCGTGTTTGTGCGTAGTTGATAACCAACGGAGCCGTGGTGTAGCGATTGCAGGGTTCGGATCGGTTCTAGTCAGAAGCCGGATCGTCAACGTCAAGTCTCCACCAATCGACTTACCTCCACCTATCAGAAGATCGGGCCACCGTGCGCATCAAGTGGTATCAGAGCCGCAGTTTACCGATAGGTAACACTAGTTTCCCCATCTTTATCATTGCTTCCATCGTCCTAGAGTCCAGAAAATTAGCCCTACAAAAAAAAATTGTTCATGATCTGTTCGTACTGTCCTACAACCCCTTGTGCCTTTGCAATTTTCATTTTCAGTTTACTTTGTTGAATTTGTCCATAGTAATCGTCTTGTTGCTGGTTGAACACGTGAACCTAGTCTCTAGTTGACACTATTTTTGCTGCCCTAGATCATCCCACCACAGACCACTTCCGAAACCAAACCGAGTCCTGCTCGGTTTGCCCTTGCGAGCCGCCTTGTTTTATCTGTCCCGCACCGCAAGCCCTAGATAGGTCGCGAGCCGCCTTGTGTTAATTGCCCTGCACTGCTAGCCTCCAATCTTTAGCCGACATCCCATTGATCACTTAAACCTAACTGGAACTGCAGAGAGGAAGTGAAGCCCGAGATAGACCCAATCTGCGCAGTGTTCACTAAAACAGCCATAACTTTTGCATATGAACTCCGATTTGGGTCTACTTTTTTTTTGTTTCAAAGGGGAGGACAACGCACACGTGAAAATTTCACACATCATTAGACCTGTGCATTTTTAGACCCTCAAAAAAAGCTTCTAAGACCGAGTTTCGGCGCTCGGAAGTTTGCTATCTCGTTTTTGTCAATTCTTTCGGGCATTTGTTTACTGTTGTCTTTTGCTCCAAATTGTGAGGTTTTTGTTTCTCCTCTGAGTTAAGAGTTATATATTTGTGATAGAAGAAAAAAAAGTGAAAAAAATTAAAAAAAAATAAGAGGAGAGAAAGAGCCAAACCGACAAAAAAAACAGAGAGAAGAGAAAGAGGAGAAGCAAAAAGGAGACGAAGAGAAGGAGAAAAACAGAATTGCTTGCATTCTCTGAGTCCTTTGTACTTCAGTTTATCCCTAGCTTGGTTGAACTAGTTCTAGGAACACGTTTAGGCCAGCAATTGCGACAAGTACTTTGGACATTTATTCAGCTTTGCTATTCTGTTTTCGATATTGCTTATTCCTTTGCTACCTGACATTGCCTTCCAAGCTCCACACACTTCTCATCAGTTCAGGTCCTACCTTGCAATCTCCTCGCTCACGCTCTACTCACGGTATCATGAACCAGCCACCGGTTGCACCTTCCTGTTGTGTTGGCAAGAACACTTGTAAGAGTGTGGTAAGGCGCTTGAGAGTTAGTGAATCCACCTTCTGCCACCAAAGTAGTTGATAGGGATTATACCACTAATTATCTTTGTTTCCTTTGTCTTTCTTTCAACTAATAATGGCAGGTGTTGAGGAAGATGAGTGTGTTACACGGAACGAGCTTAACAACGCGCTAAATGACATCAATGCAAACATCGCAAGGATCGGACAAGATAATGAACACAGATTGGAGAGGATAGAGCGAAGCATCGCCAATCTTCTTACCAGGTTGGAGAATTTTGAGAGACAACCGCCTCCCAATGGAGCTCGCAGAGTGGAAGATCAAGAAGAGTCTGTCATGGGAGATGATGTGAATGGAGAAGACCACAATGCTCATGCCGCTGCACAGGATTTACAACAACGACGCCTGAATCACAACCGTCAAGGTATGGGAGGTAATAACTTTAATCACCGCAATGATGATCCTTTTTCTAAAGTTAAATTTACCATACCATCTTTTTCTGGAACATATGATGTTGAAGCTTATTTAAATTGGGAAATAATTGTTGAGCAAAAATTTAACTCCCATTTAGTTCCTGAAGTACATAGAGTCAGACAAGCTACAAGTGAGTTCAAAGACTTTGCTATCATTTGGTGGAATGAAGTAGTAATTCTGTCTTACAACCTGATACATGGGATAGATTAAAGCAAGCTATGCGTAGTAGATTTGTTCCTCCTTACAAACATGATTTACGTATGAAATTGCAACGCTTGAATAAAGGTAATAGATCTGTAGAGGAATACTATCAAGAGCTACAAATAGGCATGTTGCGTTGTGAGGTATTTGAGGATGAAGAAGATAAGATGGCTCGTTTTTATGGGGGTTTACGACGTGAAATCCAGGACATAATTGATTACAAAGAATACAATAACATCAATAGATTGTTCCAGCTTGCTATGTTGGCAGAAAAAGAATTGCAGGGAAGACAACAAAGGACACGGAGCAACTTTGGTGGTGTATCGGCGCCAAGATCGACATCAGCAGCACCTCCTCCTTCTTCCACTCAGCCTGCTGCCCCCTCCACGAGTAGGGCGCGTTCAGCAGCACCATCACCGTCACGAGCACCTAAGGTGAGTAAATCTAACAATGTGCAGGTGCCCACAAAGAGCTCATCATCGGTTGCTTCCACGGGTCGTACCACTGGAATTGTATGCCATCGATGCAAGGGAATGGGCCATGTCATGAAGGATTGCCCAAGTCGTCGAGCGTACATTGCAACAGAAGAAGGTGGGTACATTAGTGCTAGTGATGTTGAGGATGAAAATGCTCTTGCAGCTAACCTTGCAGATAGTGAGGATGACCATGAGACGGACGATGATGACGAGGAGATTTTAGGGACCGCCGCCACCGAGAATTATAGGACAATCATTGTGCAACGAGTGTTGAGCGCTCAAATGGAGCAAGCGGACAAGCTACAATGCCATAATTTGTTTCAGATGTATCTCATCGTCAAGGACCGTCGTGTTTGTGTCATAATTGATGGTGGGAGCATCAATAACTTAGTGAGTTCAGATCTGGTGGAGAAGATTTGCTTGCCCACACGTGCACACCCTCATCCCTACCATATTCAATGATTCAATAACAATGGTAAGGTGAAGGTAACACAAACTGCGAGAGTGCAATTTTCCATTGGAACATACCATGATTTTGCTGATTTTGATGTAGTGCCTATGCAAGCATGTTCACTTTTGTTAGGCCGTCCATGGGAATTTGATATTGATGCAATTCATCATGGTAGAAGTAATAAATACGCTCTTATGCACAAAGGGAACAAAATCACTTTGCTCCCTATGATCCCTGTCGAAATTGTGCAATTTGACAAAGAGAGAGTTGAAAATGAGAGAAAAGAGAGTGCACTAGAATATGAAAATCAGCAAGTGGCTAAAAATATTTTCCCACCTAAGAAAGATAAGAAAGAACCTAGTTCTAGGTCCGAGGGAATTAAATTGAAGGGTGGTGTTATGCTTGCTACAAAATCCGATCTTGCTGAAATTAATGAGAATGATGCACCATGCTATGCTTTGATATGCAAAGAAGCTTTATTTTCATTTCATGATATGTCTAGCTCTTTGCCTCCTGCTGTCACTAATCTTTTGCAGGAGTATGAGGATGTGTTCCCAGCTGAGATACCCCCGGGGCTGCCACCTATTCGAGGTATTGAGCACCAAATCGACTTGATCCCGGGAGCGACTTTGCCAAACCGTGCTGCATATAGGACAAATCCGGAGGAGACTAAGGAAATTCAATGACAAATCCAAGAGCTTTTGGACCGAGGGTACGTATGACAAAGCCTTAGTCCATGTGCCGTTCCTGTTCTTTTAGTTCCTAAGAAAGACGGTAGTTGGCATATGTGTGTGGATTGTAGAGCCATTAATAATATTACAATAAGGTATCGTCATCCTATCCCTAGGTTAGATGACATGCTTGATGAATTGAGTGGTTCTATTATTTTCTCAAAGGTTGACTTGCGTAGTGGATACCACCAAATTAGAATGAAATTGGGCGACGAGTGGAAAACAACATTTAAGACTAAGTTCGGCTTATATGAGTGGTTAGTCATGCCTTTTGGATTAACTAATGCACCTAGCACTTTCATGCGATTGATGAACGAAGTTTTACTTTGATGATATCTTGATATATAGCAAGTCTCATGAAGAACATGTGGAACAACTGCGTGCTATTTTTCATGCTTTGAGAGATGCACGTCTGTTTGGAAACCTTGAGAAGTGCGCCTTTTGCACCGATCGAGTCTCTTTTCTTGGCTATGTTGTTACCCCACAGGGAATTGAAGTGAACGAAGCAAAAATTGAAGCCATAAATGTGACACTATGGAATGGTGTGACATTATTTAACGTGAATGTTAAGGTCAAAAAACTTTATGAAATATGGTATTGGAGGTTTTCGGCCGTTTCCTGGGTTTTGGGCCTTTCCGGGGGAGTTTGGGCCTAAAGGAAAGGGTCGTGGGCTTTGGTGGGATGGAGTTTGAGTCCTAATAGGAGTAGGAGACCTGGTTGGGGGCCTCCCCCAGCCCCTTTAGGCGTTCAACCCCTGCCCTTGCGCCCCCACAAGTCCTAGCCGCCCCCCCCACACCTCCCCACCTCCTCCTTGTGGCGCCTCCACCTCCCCCATTGCTCCCCATTGCTCCACCACCTCTCCTCCTCCCTTGCTGCCCCTAGGGGAGTTCTCCACCTCCACACCTCAAATATCCATCCATTGGAGCGCTCCGCGACGAGGAGATCCAGCGGGATTGGAGCGAGGAAGGAGATCGCGCGAACTGGGAGGAGATCTATTGGGTTTTCGTGCGTTGGGCAAAGGTATGGCCATGGGAATCCTTGGGGTTGGTCTAGGTACTGTTCTAAGGGTGTTTATCAAGTTTTTAGATCAATTGGTGGTACTGGAATTGAGTAGATTGGATTAGATCTAGAAGTTGCCATGTTCTCTGTTTCGGGCAGCATGAGCAGTCGACCTAGGGTTCGGTTTTTTGCCAAATTAGAGTTGGAATCTGGTTGTACGGACGTTGAAGAAGTTGTAGATAATTTCGTTATCTTTCCATGGATATAAAGAACGTTAAATTCCGCCCAGCCGTTTGAAAGTTATGGCTATTTTACCGAGCGTGTTAAAATCTGTGACGTGATTGGAACAGATCACGGTATTTTGTAGATTAAACAACTTTAGGTTCCGAATCAGTCTTTCCATATACCTAGAAAAAGTTGGAAAATTTCCTAAGCTACGTGAGGATGTACTCGTTTAATTGATTTGGAGTCTTAGAACCCGAGTTATGCCTTTTGGAAGGCGGCTGTCCCAACGGGACAGAACCTCTGTTTTTATGTTTTGCGAGTAGTTGGCAATGTCAGGGTAGATGAGGGTTTGCGTACTGTTTTGTGGACATGATTGTGAGTGTGTGATACCTATGTGCAGGTGGTGCGACCCCGGGAGTGCCTTCTACTTCCCGCCAATCCGTTGCCCGTGGTTGAGGCAAGTGTGTTGTAATGGATATCGATTTGTAGGTTGCTTGTTGAGAATAGATTGAATTGACTACATGATATATGATCACTTGCCATGCTTTAATGATTGCCAATGATATGATGAGCATGTTTATTATGTTATGACGACATGTGTTAATGTACGAGTTAAATATGATGTTGGCATAATTGCATACATGGCATGTTACATGGCCCGGGCGGTGAGAAAGTCATAACTAGTCCGGGGAAGGTCGGTGAGAAAGTTATGACTAATCCGGAGAGCCATTGAGTAAGTCCTACATCGTGATTCCATCCACGTGGTGTTTGGAAGCGAGGAGTAGGCACCCTCCATCTTCGGGATGGAAGGGGGGAGAGGGTGCACACCGACGGGTGTGTACTCAACCATACCGGTATGAGTTTCCAAGGAGACATGAGCATTGCATTGCATTGCATACGTAATGATGATGATAATGTTATGTGTTCATGAATGAGATGATATACATGATGTGAGACATTATTGCCATGCTATTGTTCTTGTTGTCCATTGCAATATGCTTGCTGAGTGATGAACTCACGCTTGTGTTTATGTTGTTTTCTTTTAGGTACCATGAATCCGGCATGCGGGAAGGGAAATAGTCACACTTCCACACGTAGCTTCACTCTTTTGATTTCACAAGTCATTCAATTAGTGTTGATAATAAATTGCGTGTGATGATCATTGCTTTAAGGCTTAGCTTTGCTAAATGAGAATCTTTTCGTTCGTTTGACTCTTGGAGACATTATATGTTTGGAACTAGACTTACATTGTTGCTAAGTCGTTAATTATTGCTGTTTTAGATGCTTTCCATTATGATATAACTTGTGTTACTGTTATTGCTCCTTCAATTGATGTTAAAACAAAGGAGATGCTGCCGAAATCTCGGTTTTTAGCATGTGCGCCTTTGCTGGAATTTATGTTTAATTGTGGTATTTAGATGTTGTTTAGCTTATGTTTGGTAGCATTCAGGCATATTAAATGTCGGGGTGTTACAGTTGGTATCAGAGCGGGCTGTAGGTCCTTGGAATGCGTATTTTTTTTAGTGTCATGCTATAGGGTACAACTAAAATGTGATGTGGAATAACTTAGAAACATGGCTTAGGTCTTAACTAAAATTTTGTCATAGGATAGCAACATTAAAACTTGCAAAAGTGGTATAACTAATCTAAAATTTGACACACACTGGATGCACAGTAGGAAAGGGTATGGGTATCGTTCCTTTACGCTTAAATGTTGTATTTAAGCTATAATGTTGAATGCTTCATTTGATAAAGCATGTTGCTATATCTATGAGATAAATGATTGAATTGTTCTTGTTATTTGTGATATAGTGGGTTGTGGTGCCGAAGGATTTCGGTCACCTCTTTTTGTTCATAGTAAGGGTCAGGTTTAACGATGTGGCCGGTTAGCACCATCACCGAAGAACTATTAATCCCTGTAGGAGAAGAGTGCTTACCCTTTCTGTCATAGATCGGGTAGTTGACTGGAGTCAAATAGAAGAGTTTGGTGGTGGATTCCTTCGTATGTTCTTTATCGTTCTATGGTCGTTGTTGGTTGGTTTTCTTGGTTTTAGTTGATGGAAACCAAAAGAAAAGTGTTTGGTATTGGATTTTCGCGGATTGTTCCGTATGTGGTGTGTGGATTTGTCTTCCTTGGTTGAAGACGAAGAAGAGGAGTCTAGTGTTGCGCTTCTTTTGGGTTCCTTTCCAGTTTTAATGCCTAGTTTGTTGATTGTTTTATAGGGAAGAAGCATTCAATTTATTCCTGTGTTTGTCTTTCTCCGAGGTTAAAAGAGTTTTTATGAGTTGTGCCGCACTGGCCGTCGGGCTGAAGTTACGTGGCTTTGTAGGAGTAAGTGGTGTTTGATTTCGTCATTTCTTGGTTTGAGAAATCATCTTTGAAAAATCCTTCTTGTTTCGTGAAAGTTTGGGGTTTGAGATTAAGGTTTTATTTGAAATGGATTACTTGGTCGCTTGGTTTCCGTTAAGAAAATTGTCTTTCAACCATTTTCCTTTATGGGAGTCTTTGAGAATGAAAAGTGTTTTGGAGAATTCCTTTTGCATGACCAAGTTTGGGTTTGTCTCATTGCAATTTTGAGAGTCAAGTTTCCTTATGAACTCGGGATGAGCTTTAAAACTAAAATGTTGCAAACAAAGTAAGTAATCTTTTGACCGAAATCATTTGTCCCTAGTAAGAATTGATGTTTAGCATATTATGTAGCATGTACCAATGTGGTTTATGGGATGATGCATTGTTAAGTTAATTTTTGAGTTGAAACAATTCAATGCGGTTGTTATCTCTAGCTTGAGAATAAATAGACTACTAGTGTTGTAGTTTACTCTTAGCGAGAATGATTGAATGTGCTAAAGTACATGCTTAGAATCTGTTGCTTTGCTTTAAAAGTGCTTATGACCCTTGATAATGTTTAAAGTTTTAAACCCTGTTGCATAGTTGAAACATTAAGATGATGTAGACTGCTGTTATTGTTAAAGAAACTTTGCTGGTTGTTTAAAGATGCTCTAATCTAATGGATTAATAGAGAAATTTAATCGTGTTGCCTAGTGACTTTAATTTTGAAGTTGATTAGAGTTGCTATTTACGTGTTGCAAAATACTAGTATATTTGGAAGTATGCAGTTGTGTCTCTACAATGCTAGTATTGATATCAATTGAGAAGACATAAGACTTTTTGTTAATGATGTTGTTAAGGGCAGTGTTAATGTTAGTATTCAATCTATTTTAAATAGTTGGAGTATGTTGTGTGGTGATAGTTTTTGTTATCACCTTTGAATAGAGTAGCTAAAAGAAATGTTGTTGGTTGATGAACATGCCCATTTGTTGTTATTGATGACTAAGTAGTGGTGGTAACTGTTTAGATTACTCGTTGGAAAATCATGGTTAAATAGAGGAAAATGTTAACATGTTGCGATGGAGTGAGCTTTGGATAATTAATATGATAAATGGTCTTATCCTTAATGAAAGTATAACTTAGAGTCTCACTTACGAATTCTTCCCTGTGGAGATAATATTTACATGTTGAAGTCGTTGTTTAACTGAATAAGGTTCGGTTGTCGAGACGTGAATATATAGGAAGTATGAAATTTATATGTTGATCTTGCTGAAAGATTTGTTGAAGTACTATGCTCCAATAGAGAATAAGAAGTATTATGATTCAGTGATCTGTGGGGATCATGTCAGTATAGTATTGGTTGGGTGCATTTTTGATAAGCATCATAAACCCTAATTAAAAGTGTTAGGAATGGTAACTAGAGAAAGAATTCGTTGTGAAGCTTTTGGTTTAATTGTGTTGGGGCTTCTCAGGGAGTAAATAGTGATTATTGAAGTCTTTAATGGAAAGCGTAGTGGAGTACTAGAGATGGTTCTTTTTATGCTGAGCTTGTGTTCAAAAGCTTTAGGACTGGGTCGGTTGTTTGCCCTTTTGGTTGAAGGGTTTTCGGTCAAGATGTTCCATATCTTTGTGTTTGAGTTTCCCTAAAACTCGTAGAAATTGGTGCAAATATTTGGTTTTGGCTAATTTGTTTTAGTTTGTGCTATGAGTATGGATTTACACCCCAAAAGTTTTTGAGTCGATCGCGCCCTTTTCGCGTTCACTGGAATTATCTTTGGAATTAATTTTAAAAGGAAGCAGATGGTCATAAAGGGTTGTGTTGGAAACTTTTGAGTTAAGCCCTTGATGTGTAACTCTGTTTGGCTAGAGTTGGAGTCATTTGGAAAATGTGTCTGGTGTGCGGATGTTTCACAAGTCTGGTTTTTATGAAAGTTTCATAAGTGAATTTGGTTAGTGAGGAGTTTTCTTTTGGGATTGAGTTTCCCTCTGTTTTTATAAAATTTATGGCGGTTGTGTGTGCAGATGTTTGACTTTGGAGTCGATGTTCTATTCCAAAAGGTTGAGTTTGTTTTTGCGAGGTGTTGCAAGGTTAGTTTTAAATGGATGATGGGTTTTCACACTATGTGGTGTTTTGTTGTTAACGTTGTTGCCGTCATAGTCTATATGATTTAGCGCAACTATCAGTGTTATGTGTATTTCAATCATGTGATACCGAGGAAGAAGTCTTTTTGTGAATGACTTTTCGGTATTGTTGTTATATGATGAATGAATGGTGAAAAGTAAACAAGACATCGTGTATAGATGTTAAATGATAAAAGAGTCGTTGAGCCAGGTCGGTGAGAAAGTCATATATGGAGATATGACTATTCCGGAGTGCTCTTGAAGTATGTGCATTCATGTCATGAAATAAGATTTCCTTTGCTTTCTAGTGTGAAAAGAAAAGAATGAATAATTTCTGGTGTTGATTGTGGTGAAGGGATGTGTGTTTCCTTTGCGTTTTGGCTTAGGAAATTAAAATGAATACTCTCTGGTTGTTGTCAAATCCTTTCCAAAGTGGTTTTAACGCTTTGGGGTTTGAGTTGTTGGATGAGGACCACTTGGGTTCATGTTATGGTTGAGGTCACTCAATGATTGTGCTCTTTATCGTGGTCCTTTGAGTGGAAGGTTGTGTATGACTCAATGCAAACCTTCGTGGAGAATTGTGTCGTTGAGGTGTTCCTCAGTAGGGTTGATTACTTTTTGAGTGGACCACTTGGTGGTTGCTAGTGATCGTTTTTCCTTTTGAAGTGTATTGGTGCTTTTGTCGTTGGGCAAGAAGCGAGTTGTGTCAAACCACAGGGGAAAAAGTTTGGTCGTTTCTGTTATGTGAGTCTTATGGATCCTGGTTAAAGTAGGTTGTTCGTTCTGTGGTAATCTTAGAGTGTTGTGTCTCTCCTGCTTCGCGTCGTCTTGAGTACAAGGAACCACAGAAGGGAGGTTGGTACCGTGTTTTTCTGGAGAGTAGCCTGAGTTAAAGGGATCGGGCACTTCAGTGCTAAGGAATGCTTAGAACAAGGAGTATGAGACCGTTTTCCTGCGTGGTCTGTTTGGGATTTTATCCTATCGCTTGGGTCATGCCGAGGCCTTGTTTGAGTGCTTTGTGTTTCAATGTTGAGTAAAGTTCTCGCAAGTTTTTGATTGTGAGTTATCTTTAGAAATTTGTCAGTCTTTGATCCTTAGCTCCTTGCCTCTGAGTGCTGGCTGGTGCAAGTCGTAGGGGCTTCTAAGCGGGTTCTGAGGTGTGGACCATAACTCCCTTTGATTTGATTGTTTGCGAAGTGGCGTATCTCGGATTCGGGGTCGAATCCTGTTGAAGGGGGGGAGAATGTGACACTATGGAATGGTATGACATTATTTAACGTGAATGTTAAGGTCAAAAAACTTTATGAAATATGGTATTGGAGGTTAAAACCATATCATAGGAGGCTTAATAGCGTTTCCGGGGTTTTGGGCCTTTCCAGGGGAGTTTGGGCCTAAAGGAAAGGGTCGTGGGCTTTGGTGGGATGGAGTTTGAGTCCTAATAGGAGTAGGAGACCTGGTTGGGGGCCTCCCCCAGCCCCTTTAGGTGTTCAACCCCTGCCCTTGCGCCCCGACAAGTCCTAGCCGCCCCCCCCCCACACCTCCCCACCTCCTCCTTGTGGCGCCTCCACCTCCCCCATTGCTCCCCATTGCTCCACCACCTCTCCTCCTCCCTTGCTGCCCCTAGGGGAGTTCTCCACCTCCACACCTCCAAGATCCATCCATTGGAGCGCTCCGCGACGAGGAGATCCAGCGGGATTGGAGCGAGGAAGGAGATCGCGCGAATCAGGAGGAGATCTATTGGGTTTTCGTGCGTTGGGAAAAGGTATGGCCATGGGAATCCTTGGGGTTGGTCTAGGTAATCTTCTAAGGGTGTTTATCAAGTTTTTAGATCAATTGGTGGTACTGGAATTGAGTAGATTGGATTAGATCTAGAAGTTGCCACGTTCTCTGTTTCGGGCAGCATGAGCAGTCGACCTAGGGTTCGGTTTTTTGCCAAATTAGAGTCAAAATCTGGTTGTACGGACGTTGAAGAAGTTTTAGATAATTTCGTTATCTTTCCGTGGATATAAAGAACGTTAAATTCTGCCCAGCTGTTTAAAAGTTATGGCTATTTTACTGAGCGTGTTAAAATCTGTGACGTGATTGGAACAGATCACGGTATTTTGTAGATTAAACAACTTTAGATTCCGAATCAGTCTTTCCCTATACCTAGAAAAAGTTGGAAAATTTCCTAAGCTACGCGAGGATGTACTCGTTTAATTGATTCGGAGTCTTAGAACCCGAGTTATGCCTTTTGGAAGGCGGCTGTCCCGACGGGACAGAACCTCTGTTTTTAGGTTTTGCGAGTAGTTGGCAATGTCGGGGTAGATGAGGGTTTGCGTACTGTTTTGTGGACATGATTGTGAGTGTTTGATACCTATGTGTAGGTGGTGCGACCCCGGGAGTGCCTTCTACTTCCCGCCAATCCGTTGCCCGTGGTTGAGGCAAGTGTGTTGTAATGGATACCGATTTGTAGGTTGCTTGTTGAGAATAGATGGAATTGACTACATGATATATGATCACTTGCCATTCTTTAATGATTGCCAATGATATGATGAGCATGTTTATTATGTTATGATGACATGTGTTAATGTACGAGTTAAATATGATATTGGCATAATTGCATACATGGCATGTTACATGGCCCGGGCGGTGAGAAAGTCATAACTAGTCCGGGGAAGGTCGGTGAGAAAGTTATGACTAATCCGGAGAGCCATTGAGTAAGTCCTACATCGTGATTCCATCCACGTGGTGTTTGGAAGCGAGGAGTAGGCACCCTCCATCTTCGGGATGGAAGGGGGGAGAGGGTGCACACCGACGGGTGTGTACTCAACCATACCGGTATGAGTTTCCAAGGAGACATGAGCATTGCATTGCATTGCATACGTAATGATGATGATAATGTTATGTGTTCATGAATGAGATGATATACATGATGTGAGACATTATTGCCATGCTATTGTTCTTGTTGTCCATTGCAATATGCTTGCTGAGTGATGAACTCACGCTTGTGTTTATGTTGTTTTCTTTTAGGTACCATGAATCCGGCATGCGGGGAAGGGAAATAGTCACACTTCCACACGTAGCTTCACTCTTTTGATTTCACAAGTCATTCAATTAGTGTTGATAATAAATTGCGTGTGATGATCATTGCTTTAAGGCTTAGCTTTGCTAAATGAGAATCTTTTCGTTCGTTTGACTCTTGGAGACATTATATGTTTGGAACTAGACTTACATTGTTGCTAAGTCGTTAATTATTGCTGTTTTAGATGCTTTCCATTATGATATAACTTGTGTTACTGTTATTGCTCCTTCAATTGATGTTAAAACAAAGGAGATGCTGCCGAAATCTCGGTTTTTAGCATGTGCGCCTTTGCTGGAATTTATGTTTAATTATGGTATTTAGATGTTATTTAGCTTATGTTTGGTAGCATTCAGGCATATTAAATGTCGGGGTGTTACAATAAAGAGCTGGTCGACCCCTCAGACTGTCACCCAGGTGAGAAGGTTTCATGGTCTTGCAGGATTCTATCGGCGATTTGTTCGGGATTTCAGCACCATTGCCGCCCCACTGAATGAGTTGACAAAGAAAGGAGTAGCTTTCACATGGGGACCGACACAAGAAAAAGCATTCAAGTTGCTAAAGGAAAAGCTCACCCACGCTCCACTGCTCCAACTCCCCGATTTCGGTAAGACTTTTGAGATAAAATGTGATGCTAGTGGGATTGGAGTAGGAGGCTTGCTAATTAAAGAAGGTAAGCCAGTTGCTTATTTCAGTGAGAAATTGAGTGGTCCACATCTGAATTATTCTACTTATGATAAAGAATTGTATGCTTTAGTGCGTGTGCTTGAAACTTGGCAACATTATCTATGGCCTTAAGAATTTGTTATACATTCTGATCATGAATCATTGAAACATATTAGAAGTCAAGCTAAATTGAATAAACGATATGCTAAATGGGTAGAATATATTGAGTCTTTTCCATACATCATAAAACATAAGAAAGGAAAGGACAATGTGATTGTTGATGCACTTTCTAGACGTTACACCATGTTATCTCAACTTGATCACAAGATTTTTGGTTTAGAGACGATTAAGGATTTATATGCTACTGATTTGGACTTTAAGGAAGTGCATGAACATTGTAAAGAAGGGAAAACATGGAACAAATAAATTTTGAATGATGGTTTGCTCTATCGTGCTAACAAGCTATGCATTCCAGCTAGCTCCGTTCGTCTTTTGTTGTTACAAGAGGCGCATGGAGGAGGTTTGATGGCACATTTTGGAGCAAAGAAGACTGAATATGTGCTGGTCGGCCACTTCTTTTGGCCAAAGATGAGACGCGATGTTGAGCGCTATGTGTCACGTTGCACTACATGCAATAAAGCTATCCCATTTAAATCCACATGGTCTTTATATGCCTCTTCCTATTCCTAGTATACATTGGGAGGATATTTCTATGGATTTTGTTTTAGGGTTACCTAGGACAAAGAAGGGGAGGGATAGCATATTTGTAGTTGTGGATCGTTTTTCTAAAATGGCACATTTTATACCTTGTCACAAGAGCGATGATACTACAAACATAGCTGATTTATTTTTTAAGGAAATCATTCGCCTTCATGGAGTGCCTAATATTGTTGTCTCAGATCGTGATGCAAAGTTTTTAAGACATTTTTGGAGATCACTTTGGAACAAATTGGGGACGAAGTTGCTATTTTCTACTACATGTCATCCCCAAACTGATGGCCAAATAGAGGTCGTTAATCGCACTTTATCCACCATGTTGCGGGCTGTTTTAAAGAAGAATTTGAAGCTGTGGGAAGAGTGTATACCACACATTGAGTTTGCTTACAATCGATCGGTACACTCCACCACCAAGGTAAGTCCATTTCAGATAGTGTATGGGTTTAATCCTCGTGCTCCAATTGACCTTTTGCCCTTGCCTACTTCTGAAAAGGTAAATTTAGATGCAAAGAAGCGTGCTGAATTCATTTTTAAAATGCATGAAACAACTAAGGAAAACATAGAAAAGATGACCAAAAAGTATAGACTTGCTGGTAGCCAGGGTAGGAAACATTTATCCTTTGAACCAGGTGATCTTGTTTGGCTGCATTTGAGAAAAGATAGGTTTCCATATTTGAGAAAGTCCAAATTAATGCCTCGAGCTGACGGTCCTTTTAAAATACTTGAAAAGATTAATGATAATGCCTATAAACTTGAGTTGCCTGCAAACTTTGGGGTTAGTCCCACTTTTAACATTTCAGATTTAAAGCCGTACATGGGAGAAGAGGATGAGCTTGAGTCAAGGACGACTACAATTCAAGAGGGGGAGGATGATGAGGACATCACTCCTTTGGATACACGCATACATCATGGTCCTATGACACAAGCTCGTGCACGTCAATTAAATCATGAGGTGAGCTCGTTTCTCGCTATTCATCATAATAATATTATTGAGGATGGGATGCTACTAAATATTTGTGATGTCTTACTACTTAGGAACATGGGAGAAGAACGTCAAGTCAATCCGAAGTGCAAGTCATCCACAATTCATCCACCGAGTTCAGTTCGGAGTTAGAGGACAGCACTTCACTAAAACGGGCATAACTTTCTCATACAGAGTCCGATTGAGGAGTTCTTATGCTTGTTAGAAAGATAAAAACGAGATCTTTCCAATGGATATGGTCTCAACTCTAGATTCATCACGAGTCGGCGGGAATCATCAAAACAATGCATGAATTTCCCGTTTTGGGCCGTTTTTGGGCATTGTAAGCGTGTGGGGGCAAAGCCCAGGTTGTGTGCGTCCCCCCACCAGCCGCACACAACCCTAGGGTTTCCCCCTCACGCCCCCCTGCCATATATCCTGTAGCCGTCACTTTAGGTCACGGGTTTTGCTTAGATTTCGACTAGACACTCTGTCAGTTTTCGCCGATCATCGGTTTGTGGAACCCTAACTCGTGTGCTTAATATAATTCGCAATTTCAGATTGCTTCTTCTACATTCTTGCTTGTGTTCTCGATTTGCATGTAGGGATAAGACTTCTTGGTGAGGTCAACCGTGTTTGTGCGTGGTTGATAACCAACGGAGCCGTGGTGTAGCGATTGCAGGGTTCGGATCGGTTCTAGTCAGAAGCCGGATCGTCAACATCAAGTCTCCACCAATCGACTTAACTCCACCTATCGGAAGATCGGGCCACCATGCGCATCAGTTTTGACCTAGAAGCCAGCTCAAGACCAAGAACAAGTACTTTTTGAAGGCAAGGTATGCTTTGACCATATTGATCCCACTTTTGAAATTATGTTTATTTAAATTATTGCATGCTAGTTTATTTAAAAAGAATGCTTTTGAATAATTCTGGGAATAGTTATGTGACGTACTTGATTGTGCCACCTTGACGATAATAATTGTATGACATGACCATTTGTCACCCTAGGACCTGTATCATTGGTTGGACATATTTAATCACCAACATGGGTATCTAGACCGTTGTAGAATAATGCTAAGACCTGCCACGTAGTCATGATATGATCTTGGGTAATTAAATGTTAATATTGACTTAATGAGATATGGAACCTATTTTGGGAAGGTTTCATGTGTTATTGATGATGATGTTGATGGCACGTGGTGTATGGTAATCAACTGGGGGTTTGATAAATGCTTTAGACCAGGGCAAGTGGTAAGATTGAACTGGTGGGCCATGAGTGGCACCGGGAAAGTCGTTTTGGTTCTTTGGTAGCCTTGCCTTGGTCAACCTAAGGACCTAACCTTGTGAAAGACCGAGATGGCGATCAGAGGGGGGTGAATGATCCCAAATAAAATTTGCCCCACTTAAAATACTCAAAACAATCTCGCAAGGAAATCAGTGCTCCTCAAATTCGCGAAACCCGCAAAAACCGGAACGACTCGACAACTATGTGTATCCCTAGTTTGCCTGGATGAGAACCATGAATCATGTGAGGGATTTGTAAATCACAATCCTGGTTGTTAAGTGTCCAAAATAAAGAGGAATTAATTCAAAGACTTCTTTTCTAAAAGAGATCAAGCATAATCACCAAAAAGCCTCTTTTAGAAAAGCAAAAGCAGATTTTTCAGGAATGGTCCCCAGTTGAAGCTGGTGGTTGGTGGACTTCTGTTGCACCAAAATTTTTGGGAATTGTTCACCCTGTGAGAAGGTGAGTCGTGAAGCACTCCACCAAAAATCACCCCCAAAAGCAATACAGAACAAATAGGAAAAATCACAGACTACAAATAGTTAGGAACTTCGATCAGAAAATTTGGGGCTCGGTTTTCACCTCATAGCTCCCAAACGGTGCAATCAATGGTCTCCAAAATTTTTCCACAGATGGATAAATGAGTCATGCACATTCTAAAATAAGAAACACATAAAAAATATTTTTCTAGATTTTTCTAAAAATCAAAGGCTGACTGCTGCGCGAAGAACAAGTTCAGGACAGATTTGCGATCTTAATAGAAACTTGACAAATAAACTCTTGCGGCATACAAACTTTGGCAAATGGACTCGATCTTGAGCGAAGATCCAAATAGAATATAGAAGGAGGTGAATGCGAATCGCTCAAGTCAAGAACAAAATCCAGCAATGATAAATGTAAATACGGGAATGTAAATGTTGAATTTAATACATGAAAGTAAATGCCGAAAGTAAAGACATAATGTAAATTGCGAGAAAATAAATTTGGCTCTTGGAACTTCTATTTCATTCAGAGATGTGTGATTACAAAGCTTCACTTCATGTGCGCAAGCTCAAATGAGCAACACAACAACTCCAAGAATGAATGGGCATGGAGGCCTCCCTCCACCCCTCTATTTATACTACTCTTGGGCCACCTACTACCCTTGGATGAGTCCCAAACCCTAGAGCACTCCACCAAGGGCTAGGATTAACCCACTCACTCCACCATGCAAGGGATACCTAAAACCCTACACACATAATGGGTTTTCTTTGCACGGTTTTGAAATCATACTACTAGACCCTCTATCCTATCAACTAGACCGCGATCCAACGGCCCTCATCGATCCTCGTGGCATCTATCTAGTATAATCCCCTTTCTTTATCTTCTTTGACTTGCCCAGACTCCGTCTCCGATCATCTTCTGGCGATCTCCAACCATCTGGACCTTTGACGCACCTCGCCTAGTCCCGGTCATCATCCACCTCACCATGACCTAGAACCATCATCCTGCAACCATCAAAGACAAGGAAAACCATCATATAGCATTGTCCAATAATATGCAATAAACATCACAAATGCTCACAATTAATCATGTCTCATTCATCAGTTGGTCCTACCGCCAGCCAAAGGCCGGTAGTACCACAAGAAACCAACACAACCCAAATTGCTTCCTTTTGAATTCTGATTCAAATCAAACTCAAACATGAGCACACCTTGCTCAAATAAAGTCAAATACTCATCACAAATATGGATGGACCTCCACTTGGTACTTCAATCTCCCCCTTGATGAGTATATTGACAAACCACACAAAAGGCATAATTTAAGTTTGAAAATAAAAGAAGAAAAGCAATTTGATTGCAAAAATCATATTTGGTCCAACTAAAAGAGAAAGCAAGCTCATGACCAAAGAGATGAGAAGATTTTCAGAGCTCAACACAAGAAAGAACAATTTTTCGATAAAAGCTCCAAAAACTAAGAAATCCTCCAAAAAGCTCAATATTACTCATGATCCAAATGCAAGAACAATTGTTCAATATGATCATGAGAAAGCATTTTCTACGATGCCTTTTCTACGTTTTCTCCCCTTTTTGGCAATACAAGCATCAAGAGAGCAATTTTTTTTGAATGAAATGCAACCTAGAAGAGCTTTGAGGGTTATGCAAGTGACCATTTAGACAAAGTATGACACCAAGCTACTGAAGTTCAGAATATGTCATTCTAAGTCATATCCAAAGGCATATTTCAATTTTTGCTCACTAGCGCAAAAGAAGTTATAATAATTTTGCATGATTTCAACAATAGCAATACTTAGCACAATTTCAAGATTAGAAGTAAAGCCAATGTAAAGAACAAGTGGATATACTAGAGTTCAACCTAGTCAATACTTTGGGAAGCTACAAGACCATTAGAGAACCCTCATGCTCAACCAT
Organism: Rhipidocladum racemiflorum; assembly: GCA_036346355.1. Lineage (NCBI taxonomy): Eukaryota > Viridiplantae > Streptophyta > Magnoliopsida > Poales > Poaceae > Rhipidocladum > Rhipidocladum racemiflorum. The sequence continues at coordinate 53,841,211 of CM070572.1, read as the reverse complement.
CTCTTCAAATGCAAATTTTTAGATTAATGCTCACAAAGCGGTTCAAAGAGTTAGGCCTAATGAAACACATCCTCAACTAGGAGCCATCGACAAAGGCTTCCTAAGCTTCACTTTCCTTCGCAAACCTTTGAGGTGTAGAGAGCTTATTCTAGTGAAACACAACCTCGACTAGGAGCCATCGACATAGGTCTCCTAGGCGTCACTCTCTTCCTCTAGTTTATTTTGCATTTTTCAATTTATTGACTCAAGCCCTATTCGACCATCTCAATCACGAGGCTTAAAAGAGTGGTCTTGGTCATACATGATACACTCCAAGTTCATCCCAAGTGCAATGGGAAGCAGTCTCGAGAATGTAGAGTGTTGAGATCAATTTTAGTGAAAACAAGTCAATTTTTAGCATTGTAGCACATAGATTCATGAGCATGGTGAGAATGCTGGAATGAACAATATAGCTAACCCAAGTTACTCTAGGGACTCTAGTAGAAACCCACTATTTCACTAAGCATGGCATAAGCATCTAGTAAAGAAATATAGCAAGTAAAAGCTAAGTTTCATCAAGTTTTCAAGAAATCTCAATTTAAATGATGGCTAGTTTAAACATGATACACCAGATTAGATATGACCTAGACTAGCAAGGATCTTCATGAAAGTAGCTAGGTGCAACATATCTTAAATTTTATCAATTGCATAAAAGACAAAGCTCAGAAAATGAAAACAAGTCTATATGCAATGCAAGAAAATTAGTTTCAAGAACTCCACCTCAACATGTGAGTCAATTTTAAGCACAAATCTGATTCAAGTTGAGTTATTAGCAATTTTGATTCCAAGAAATAGAAAGAACTCAACTGAAATCAGAAAGACAAAAAAAATGAGAAGAGGAAAAGGAGAAACTGACAACTGGGTGATCTAAGAGCATAGAAAAGATGGTAGAGACAACTAAGCTCAGACTCGCTCTCACCTTCCCCATATGACTTACAAAGGAAAACTAACTCTGAAACTCAAGCTCAGGAGCAAACACAGACCCTGTCTACCGAGGGGGCCCAACACCTGCTAGACCTACGAGACTGTGAGTGAGCTCAACCGAGAAGAAGAAGAGAATAGCATCCTAAAGCATAAGATGAGAGGTCCATGCCGAAGCATGCCAGAAGTCTAGGTGAAGTGGACTCAACAAAATGAAAAGAAGCCCAAAGATACCCTGAAGGAATAGAAGGAAATGCTGAATATACACTATAAACATATAATACACATTAGCTCCCCTTGAAGATATGCCATATGGGCTCATAATCCCAAGCTCCCCTCTCAAGGCAACAAACCTAGAGCTATCCAAAGGCTTGGTGAAGATGTCAGCCATCTGGTGGTCACTCTCCACAAACTGAAGCATTATGCCACCCTTCTCCACATGGTCTCTAAGGAAGTGATATCGAATATCAATGTGCTTTGTCCGAGAGTGTTGCACTATGTTCTTAGCAATGTGAATGGTAGATGTGTTATCACAAAAGAGTGGATCACACTCTGCTGATAACCCATAGTCCCGCAAGGTCGATCTCATCCAGAGCATCTGGCTACAGCAACTGGTTGCAGCGACATACTCGGCCTCTACAGTGGACTGAGCAACTCCGTACTGCTTCTTAGAGGACCAAGAAACAAGAGAAGTGCCAATAAATTGGCAAGTGCCAGAAGTGCTCTTCCTATCTATCCTACAGCCAGCAAAGTCTGCATCGGAAAAGGCTCGAAGGAACAGACAAGAGGACGAAGAGTACCAGATACCATAATCAATGGTAGCTCGAAGGTACCTAAAAATGCGCTTCACCGCCTGGCGGTGAGAGGCACGAGCAGAAGCCTGAAATTGAGCACAAAGACATACAGAGAAGTGTATGTCAGGTCTCGAGGCAGTGAGATACAAGAGCGAGCCGATCATGCTCCGAAACTCCTTTTGATCAACAGGCTCACCATCGTCGTCAGGCTCGAGGATAGCAGTGGTGGCCATAGGAGTCATGACATGCTTCCCATCAGACATATCAAAGCGCTTCAGGAGGTCTCGAGTGTACTTGCCTTGATGCAAGAATGTACCCTCCTGAGTCTGCTTAATCTGGAAGCCAAGGAAGTAGCTCAACTCGTCCATCATGCTCATCTCGAACTCAGTACTCATCACATCTGAGAACTGAGTAATGAGCGAATGCGAGGAACCACCGAAAATGATGTCGTCGACATAGATTTGGACTAGGAGAAAGTCTGAATCGGAATGTTTGACGAAAAGAGTCTTGCCCACTTGACCCATATGAAAACCATGACTCAAGAGGTAGGACTTAAGCCTCTCATACCAAGCTCGTGGGGCTTGCTTAAGTCCATACAAAGCTTTGGAAAGCTTGAAGACATGGTTTGGGTACTTAGGGTTCTCAAATCCCGGAGGCTGTCTGACATACACCTCTTCCTCAATGAAGCCATTGAGGAATGCACTCTTGACATCCATTTGATAAAGCTTGAAGCCCTTGGACGCCGCGAATGCGAGCAGGATCCTGATGGCCTCTAGTCTAGCTACAGGGGCAAAAGTCTCCTCGAAGTTAAGGCCCTTGACCTGAGTAAAACCCTGAGCGACTAGCCTGGCCTTGTTTTGAACTACAACCCCATCCTCACTCGGCTTGTTTTTGTACACCCATTTGGTCACAATGATGTTGTGACCAGCAGGGGGCTCGACAAGCTTCCAAACTTTGTTCCTCTCGAAGTTTTCAAGTTCCTCATGCATGGCATTAATCCAAGATTCATCAGATAATGCATGAGAAACATCCTTCGGCTCAAAAGAGGCAACAAAGGCAGAGTGAAGGCAGAAAGTGGACAGACCTGACTTAGAGCGAGTGACTCGCTCAAATAGATCTCTAATGATCTGGTCAGGTGGATGAGCCTACTAAATGTGGCAGGGAGGTCCAGAAGCAGAAGTGACCTCTACTCCTCTTGTGGGAGAAGTAGGAACAGAGTCACTAGCTGCCGAAGAGTCTGAGGGTATGGGCTGATCTCCCTGAGGTGCAGAAATGGAAATGGAAGGCACCTTGGGAGCAGGAATGGTGACTGGATCAGGCATGATGCCTTCATATCTATCATCAACTTCCTCAGAGAAAATATACTGGGAAACAGGAGAAGAGCCTGAAATGTCTAGTCTAGCACCAGAGTTAGCCTCATCAAAGGTCACCTCACAGGTCTCTATGATCCTACCCAAATCCTATAGCTACGAGCAGAAGTCGAGTAACCCAGAAAGATCCCGTCAGCAGAATGTGACTCGAACTTATCTAGGTTCCCAGACTTCAAGAAGAAGCACTTGCAACCAAAAACACGAAAATGAGATACACTAGGCTTTCGCCCATATCTCAACTCATAAGAGGTGCGGTGCAAGTGTGCCCTAAGAAAGACACTGTTGGCAACATGGCATGCCGTAGCTACAGCCTCAGCCAAAAACTTCCTAGGAGTATTGTACTCATCTAGCATCGTCCTAGCCATCTCAACCAGGGCCCTATTCTTCCTCTCCACTACACCATTTTGCTGAGGGACGTATGGAGACGAGAACTGATGCTCTATGCCTAACTCCTCACAGAAGCTACTAAAGTAGGAGTTCTTGAACTCTTGCCATTATCACTGCGGATCGCTCGTAAGGCACCTAGGAACTCAACGGACAACCTATGAACCAAACCCCTAAAGTGAGAAAAGGACTCATCCTTCGAGGTCATAAAGAAAACCCAAGAATACCTCGAAAAATCATCGACAATGACAAGAATATACCACTTCCCTCCCGCTGACTACACTGTAGCTGGACCAACAGTGTCCATATGCAAAAGCTGTCCTGGTGCATTAGTCATTACTTGGGTGACTGGGGGATGAGAAGCCGCAACCATCTTGCCATGTCGGCATGGAGAACACACAACATCTTTGACCATCTTGAGTTTAGGCAAACCACGAATGAGATCATGGTTGCTAACTCGGGTCAAATGATCAAAGCTAATATGACCAAGTCTCCTATGCCAAAAGGAGAGATCACGGGACTCTGAAGCAGTAAGGCAATGGAGAGAGTCTCTAGAAGAGGAAGAAAAATTAGCACAAAAGACTCCCAAAACGAGAAATCCCGCAAACCAACCTCCCAGAAGAATCGAGGATCCTACAGCCATTAAACTTCAAGCTTACCTCGAAGCGGTCATCGATAAGCTGAGTAACAGAAAGCAAATTAGAATGTAGCTTTCTCACTAAGGTGACGTCCTTAAGAACAAACTGATCATTAATGCAGACGGTACCTTTAGCGATGACTCTACCTGATGCAACATCCCCAAAAGTGATCACCTCATCACCGGGAGCTCGAACTAGGGAAGAAAACCAACGGGAGTCTCCGGTCATATGGCGTGAACACCCGGAGTCTACGATCCAAACCTCCCCCTTCCTTGTCCCATGTACCTGAATCAAAGAGAGCGAAAGACAGATGCCTCAGTACTAGGACAAATCAACGCTGATCTAGGAACCTAATACTGAGTCACCTGAGCAGAAGAAGAAGCAGTCAAAGGAGCAGAAGAATGCAATCTAGCGCCTCTCCTAGACTCAACTCTCACGAACTCAGAGACAGCTCTAGTAGGACGTCTGGGAGCAGGTGCCAGGTTGGTCTGCCGGTGTGCACATGCTGCTCAGACCTCTTGGTGGAGGAAGCAAGCTCACGCCGCTGATATCCACCTCGATGGGGAAAACGAGGAATATCATAAGGACGGGGGAAAGTCTGACTCGAAACAGCTCTGGGGCAAAAATCAGAAGAAGAAGCCTAAAAACCAAGCTCCATACGCTGTCCAAAAACAGGCGATTGTGAAACCTGCCTAGAAGCCGTGTGTGCCTTAGAAGCACTCAGAGTCTAGTGATGACCCTGATTACCCCTAAGGGCACTAACACGCTCACACCGAGTGTTCTTGGTGCGTCTCAAACAGAAGTAAATCAAGTGTCCATCCATCTAACAGAAGGTGCATGTATACTTCGCCTTGGAGGCCGAAGTAGCAGGAGAAGCATCCTTCTAGTCAGAGATCCCGTGGACCAGACCTGCTGACCTAAAAATAGTGGTGCTCGTCTGTGGAGCAACCACGATCTCCACTCTTGGAGGCGCGCACAACAGTAGGCGGATGAGCCTGTGCGTGCTCCTAGGAATCAAATCCTAGATCTTGACTGAATCTGCTAATGTTGGATTGGTCTAAGATGAGATTGAGCTTCTTTTTGCCTCCTACAAATTTCTCAAGAGTGCTCATAAGGTATTGGCACTCTCGAAAAAGTGAGGTACAAGAAGAGCAGGGAGAAGGAGTAGAAGAAGAAGAGCCAGATGGAGAAGAACGAGCAAGGCATAAACATTTCTCCCTATAAAAAGCTGCCTCAATCTTGAGGGACTCGCAAGAAACACAAGGAGCATCTCTAATTCTACCAATCTGGGCTTCTAATTTCTTCCTTAGCTCTTCGTGGACTTTGACCACGTCCTCCTTAACCCCAACACAAAGCAAGCAACCAGTTAGTGACTTAACTAGTAAGTCCTTAGCAAATTTAGCACACTTGACAGTCAAAGCATCATTGTTAAGTTTTAGTTGCTTACAACACTCACATGAGCTGACTGGGTCCTTAAAAGCATATGATTCAAGTTCATCATTTCTAGAAGAAAGCTTCCTAAGGTGTGAGCTCGTGCCATCAATTTCAGCAAGCAATTTAGGGCAATTATCACAAGATGCAGTCGTGTGAGCATGAAGAAAACTAGCATCAACAGGAATAGGATCAACAGAACATGTGCTAGCATCCTTCGACCTATGAACCTCAAGATCAGAAAGCACACTATCATGTAGGGTCCTTAGGTTCTCTAGCTCCACAAGCAAAGCATCACAGAGAGTACAGCTATCAGAGTCTCAGGAGGAACATGATCTAAGTGAAGCTAACTCCCGAGACAAGTTACCTACTTCCTTCTCTAACTTTGCACACCTAGCTCTAGACTTGGAATGAAATTTTCCTAGCTTGACAAAAGCATCATTGAGCTGGTCATAGGAAGGTACCTCCTCTATGTCACTGTACAGCTTGGAGTCATCTACTTCTATGGCATTGGAGGCCATGAAGCACATGCTGGAGAATTCGTCGCCATTCTTCACCTTCTCTTGCGGTTCATTCTCATCCTCGTCGCTCCAAGTCTCCGTGTCGGAGAGGTCAAGGTCGTCGAGCACTACGAGTACGCGGTGAAATAGCTTCTTGCTCTTGGCGAACTTGCGATGCTTCTTCTCTCACGCCGGCTCACGAGCTGGAGGCTTCTTGTTGCGGTTCTTGTCGATGTAGTCGATCTTGCTTGCACCGCCTTGTTTGTTTTTGCCCTTCTCCAGCTTTGGGCAGTTTGCCCGAATGTGGTTGGGGCCACCTCTCTTCCTATCTCTCACTGTCTTGTAAATGTTTGAAAACTTGCGAGCGACAAGAGCAAGCTTGTTCTCAGGAAATTATTCCAGAACATCATCGCTTACGTCGCAAAGAGTGGAAAGAGAGAAACCGAAAGAGAAGTTAAGAGAGGGTCCAGAAGAGGAAGACCTAATGGGATCGGTAACCAAAGCCATCGATTGGGATTTCATCCTACGAGCGACGATGTCAAGATCATGAGTCTTGAGATAGGAATACAACCCATCAAGAGTCAAGGTCGACAAATCCGTGTGGTCTGTGATGGTGGTTACCTTCATCTCCCAAATCCTCAAATCGAGTGCTCTAAGAAAATGGCTCGCATTCTCCGAATCAGTGTATGAGCAACCAACTGACCGAAGCTTGCTGAGAATCTTTGCAAAACGAACAAAGCACTCGTCGAGGCTCTCACCAGCGTGCTGCTCAAATTTGTTGTAGTCACGCTTGAAAGGATCCTATCTAACGGACTTGATCTGAGTGGTTCCCTCATGGTAAGCATTGAGGGTCACCCAGATCTCGTGAGCCGATCGTAGGTGAGAGACGTGATCATACTCACTGCGGCTAAGTCCCTATATGAGGAGGTTGCTGGCCTTAGCATTTGCCTGAACGTCAGCCATGTTTGCAGCGTTGACGTTCTCATCGGCCGGAACCTCATACGGGAGCTTCACCTTCTACCATATAAAAAAGCCTTGGGCAGTGATGTATGTCTCCATCCGAACCTTCCAGAACGGATAATCAACTCCAGCAAAAATTGAAGGCTTAGAGCAGTACTTGTCCGCCGCTATGGCTCTTGAGACTGGTCAAGATCTATAAAAGAGCGAAACCGGCTCTGATACCAATTGAAAGATCGAGATGGCGATCAGAAGGGGGTGAATGATCTCAAATAAAATTTGCCCCACTCAAAATACTCAAAACAATCCTGCAAGGAAACCGGTGCTCCTCAAATTCGCGAAACCCGCAAAAACCGGAACGACTCGACAACTTTGTGTATCCCTAGTTTGCATGGATGAGGACCATGAATCATGTGAAGGATTTGTAAATCACAATCCTGGTTGTTAAGTGTCCAAAATAAATAGGAATTAATTCAAAGACTTCTTTTCTAGAAGTGATCAAGCATAATCACCAAAAAGCCTCTTTTAGAAAAGCCAAAACAAATTTTTCAAGAATGGTCCCCAATTGGAGCAGGTGGTTGGTGAACTTCTGTTGCTCCAAATTTTTTGGGAATTTTTCACTCTGTGAGCAAGTGAGTCATGAAGCACTCCACCAAAAATCACCTCCAAAAGCCTTACATAAAGAATAGGAAAAATCACAGACTATAGATAGTCAGGAACTTCGATCAGAAAATTTGGGGCTCGGTTTTCACCTTATAGCTCCCAAACGGTGCAATCAATGGACTCCAAAATTTTTCCACAGATGGATATATGAGTCACGCACATTCTCCAATAAGAAACACTGAATTTTTTTTCTTCTAAAAATCAAAGACTGACTGCTGCGCGAAAAACAAGTTCAGGATAGATTTGCTATCTTGATAGAAACTTGACAAATAAACTCTTGCGGCATACAAACTTTGTCAAATGGCCTCGATCTTGAGCGAAGATCCAAATAGAATATAGAAGGAGGTGAATGCGAATTGCTCAAGTCAAGAACAAAATCCAACAATGATAAATGTAAATACGGGAATGTAAATGCTGAATTTAATACATGAAAGTAAATGCCGAAAGTAAAGACATAATGTAAATTGCAAGAATTAAATTGCGAGAAAAGAAATTTGGCTCTTGGAACTTCTATTTCATTCAGAGATGTGTGATTACAAAGCCTCACTTCATGTGGGCAAAGCTCAAATGAGCAACACAACAACTCCAAGAATGAATGGGCATGGAGGCCTCGCTCCCCCCTCTATTTATACTATTCTTGGGCCACCTACTACCCTTGGATGAGTCCCAAACCCTAGAGCACTCCACCAAGGGCTAGGATTAACCCACTCACTCCACCATGCAAGGGACACCCAAAACCCTACACACATAATGGGTTTTCTTTGCACGGTTTACAAAGCATACTACTAGACCCGCTATCCTATCAACTAGATCGCGATCCAATGGCCCTCATTGATCCTCGTGGCATCTAGCTAGTATCATCTCCTTTCCTTATCTTATTTGACTTTCCTGAACTGTATCTTGTGGGTAAAGTGCATAACCTCTGCAGAGTGTACAACCTATTCGAATAGCCGGGTCCGCGGTATTGGACACTACTCGGGGATTACAGTGAAGGGTTAGACTTTCATGAAAATAACTTGGTCTTTGGAAGCTTGGTTTGAAATGGTGAATTGGTCTTAGGATTGGAGAATGCTTTACTTATGCAATCATCTTGAAAGTTAATCTAATGCTATTGTTTTACTACTTTGCAATCTATTATTGTATTTATGAATATTGCTTTATCGCAAATAAACCATGAGCCTATCCTTTGTAATGAGCCATGCATGTAGAATATTAGCTTGCATTCTGTGCATGACTTGCTGAGTACCAAGTACTCACCCCTTGCAAAATACAACATCAGTTGAAGAAGAAGCGACGCCAGCTTTGGAGGAAGAATTTCAGGAGGAGCCGTCTACTTAGGGAGCGAGCCCAGTCAGTTGCCTGTGGCATATTGGTTGGCGCCACGCGTTTTCTTTATATTCCGCTGCAGATTTATTCGAGCAAGACTTTAGCCCTGCGAGGCATACTTTTGTAACTTGACCATAAGGTCGAGCAACCAGTTATATTTTTCCCTTTTAATAAAGCACTTTACTATTTCGTTGAGTATGATTGTGATATATATCGATGTTGAGACTGTGTGCACTAGCGTGATCCTAGACTAGTGCTGAATACACAGAGGGTTCGGATTTGCAAATTCGGGTCCCGATAGAGGTGGTATCAGAGCCATACTAACTGTAGGACTACCCTTAGTTAGAATGATCGTAGTGGGAATAAAACTATTTTCTAAAGATAAAAGCTTGCCAAGATAATGAATGAACTCTCGACTTATCCCCTTCTCTCTTGTTCATGCCCCTTGCTGAATTCTTTTTGTCTTCACTTTGATTTTAAAATGTTGCGTTCTCACGTGAGTGTCTGACAGATGAAGATGATCAACAACTACGCTGAGCGTGAGGGAGGCTACGCCGCTGAGTTGTGGCGTATGCTGCAGGTACTTGGAGGTTTTGAGAGACCGCTCTACCGAGGGACCACCTTAGTGTAGGCAGGATTGGTCCAAGCGTGGTGAGTCAAAATCACTGTGTATGCCCGAGAGAAGACAAAGGCAAGCCGTCCACTCTACTTCACAGTGAGGAGGTCTTCGTTTAAGGCCGGGATCCAGGAGACGTCACGTCTAGCGATGCGGCAAATCGCTAGTGTCTACTCTAGGGAGTTGGAGGGCACCATGTTTCATCACCACCTGCGCCGAGACAACCACCTTGATCGAGCGCCGATAGAGGATACGGATGCCACAATCACTCATCTAGCAAGGTTCGTCGTCGCTCAGGAGGATGTGATTGATGATACAGTTTAGGAGTTACAAAAGGCTAGCGATGAAGTCGAGGATGTCAAGAAGAAACTGCAAGAAGCTTGAGAGTATTTAGCTCACTCTATCCAGAGGATTCGTGAGTTGGAGATGGCGTTGTATGGACTGAACCAGAGCCGGTGTTGGAGCTGCACGACCCAGACCCTGAGGAGGACCCAGAGGAGGCGCCACTTGTGCCACAGCCAGAGCTAGAGCCTGAGGAGGACGAGCCTGAGGAGGACGTTGCGTCGTCGACCATCGTTGTGGTAGGGCATGGTGATCGTTTTGCACCGATGCCGTCCCACCCACCAGTGGACCCACCGGGGAGTTCCCGTGGTGGTTGGCTCGAGGAGTGAGCATTCAGGATTAGAAGTTGAGACTCCTTCGTCGAGTCGCATCTAAGAATAAAGAGTCAACCTTAGAGGTGTTAGACTCCAGTGTGTTAGTTCGATTTGGATTTTCATTGCTTGCTGAGTGTGCAGTATGTGTTGCAAGGCCCTTAGGCATTGTAAGCAACCATACCAAGTTATTATTGAATAAATAATAAAGTTGGGTTTCGAGTTACACCTTCCACCCCGCATAAGTTTCTCTACTACTTGTCTATTCTTGTTTCCCTCTCGTCTCTAAATCTTGGAGCAATCGACAGATGGTGAACACTCGCAGAAACCTTGGAGGCAACGAAAGTGGTTCTCGCCCAGCTGGAAACCCCAATGATGGAGCCCTTGCACCCCAGCCAGCACCGCCAGTTGACATGCAGAACTTTGGAGCTTTCCTTGCTGCACATACTCAGTTGATGCATGCGATAATGCAGCAAATGCAGCAGGTCACTGCTCAGGCCGCTGCCAACCAAGCTAATCAGGGACAATGACAGAATTCAAGACTATTAGAGTTCGTGAGGACTCATCCACCCACATTCTCTGGAAATGCCAATCCATTGGAGGCAGATGATTGGCTGAGGTCAATCGAGAGGAAGCTGCACATTACCCATTGTGTGGGGAATGAGAGAGTGCTTTACGCCTCTCATCAGTTAGAAGGTACTGCAGCCGAATGGTGGGAGAACTTATGTGCTGTACATGAGAAGCCTCGGGACATCACTTGGGAGGAGTTTACAGCCGCATTCCGCCAGTATCAAGTGCCAAAAGGGATCATGGACCTCAAGGAGGAGTTCAGGGCACTGAAGCAAGGCAATCAGCTAGTGTCTGAATATCTGAACAAGTTCACTCAGTTGGCACGCTACGCACCTAAAGACGTAGCGATGGACAAGGCAAGACAGTCCCGTTTCATGAAGGGCCTGAATTATGGACTTCATGTGGGGTTGATTACCCACACATTCCCCGACTTTCAGGAGTTGGTGAACAAGGCGCTCATTTTGGAGGACAAGCGCAAAGAACTTGAAGACAACCGGAAGCGCAAGATGGCACAGCAGGGAGCACGCCAAGGAGCACAGCGTTTGAGGGTTGCACCGAATTAGTTCTTCAGGTTCCAGCCGAAGAACACTACGAGGACACTGTCGCCAGCGCCGAGACCTGCAAATCAGAACTACCAGACCCCAGTGCCAGCTGGGAATGCAGCTGCAGGGAGTTAGTAGAGTACAGTGAAGCGTTGCTTCCACTGCCATGAGCCAGGGCACTTTGCCAACTATTGCCCCCAAGAAGGTAATAGGAGTAACCCTAGTTAGTTTCAATCTGGGATCCACACCAGCAAGAATAGCTGCATCAGGACCAAGCCGCGGGGCTACACAGCCTGGAGTCGCAACTCAGACTGTGGTCAGAGGCAGAGTCAACCACGTCACTGCGGATGCACTTCAGAATGCGTCAGACGTCGTACTGGGTAAGTTACTTGTCAACTTAGTCCCTGCAACAGTTTTGTTTCACTCTAGAGCTTCACATCGTTCGTTTCTCAAGGTTTTGCTGCTGAAAATGATTTGGAGATTGTGAATCTAAAATGCATGCTTCTAGTTCAAACCCATGGTTTAGAACTCCGAACTAAAGTAGGATGTTCGGGGGTGAGAATATTGACAGATGGGGTAGAATTCCTAGCGAACCTTATTATATTGGAAACCCATACTTTAGATGTTATCTTGGGAATGGATTGGTTATCCAAGCACAAGGCCATACTAGACTGCAGACAAAGAGTCATATCAGCTGAGAGTCCTTGTGGAAGAAAGGTGGAGTTGCAAGCGACCGCCGTCCGAAATGGACAGTTGATGGTCAACAGTGCAAAGGTGGTCAGCATTGAAGATGTTCCAGTTGTGGATGAGTATCCTGATGTTTTTCCTGAAGATCTACTTGGTATGTCGCCATACAGAGATATAGAGTTTGTAATTGAGATAGTACCTGGTACAGCACCGATAGCAAAGAGACCTTATCGGATGTCAACCGAGGAGTTGGTGGAGATGAAGAAGTAGCTCGAGGAGCTGATGGAAAAAGGGTTCATCAGACCTAGTTCGTCGCCATGGGGAGCGCCAGTTCTTTTCGTCAAGAAGAAGGATGGAAGTTTCAGGATGTGCATTGATTACCATACACTCAATGAAGTCACCGTGAAGAACAAGTACACGCTACCCAGGATCGATGACCTGTTTGACCAGTTGAGAGGAGCAAGAGTTTTCTCCAAGATTGACTTGAGGTCAGGATACCACCAGCTAAAGATCTGATCAGAGGATATTCCGAAGACCGCATTCCCGTCAAGATATGGACATTACGAGTTCACTGTTATGTCCTTCGGTCTGACGAATGCACCCGCCTATTTCATGAACATGATGAACAAGGTTTTCATGGAATATCTAGACAAGTTTGTCGTCGTGTATATAGATGACATCTTAATCTCTCCAAGATAAGGGAAGAGCATGCATAACACTTGAGGATAGTTTTGGACAAGCTGAGGGAACAACAACTCTTTGCCAAGTTCAGTAAGTGTGACTTCTGGAAGGACAAGGTGGAGTTCCTTGGACATGTGATGACCGCCGAAGGAGTTGCAGTTGACCCAAGCAAGGTAGAGGCCGTGTTACATTGGGAGCAATCGAAGACGGTGACCCAGATCCATAGTTTCCTTGGGATGGCAGGTTACTACCGTCGCTTCATTGAAGGCTTTTCGACGATTGCGAGACCCCTTATGCAATTGTTGAAAAAGGAGAAGAAGTTTACATGGACGCCAGAGTGCGAGAAGGGCTTTCAGGAGCTGAAGAAGCGATTGACATCAGCACCGGTGTTGGTTGTACCGGAGGTTAATCAAAGCTTCGATATATACTGTGATGCATCGCGCCAAGGACTTGTATGCGTGTTGATGCAGAATCGGAAGGTCGTTGCGTATGCATCAAGGCAGTTGAGGCCGCATGAGGAGAATTATCCGACGCATGACCTGGAATTAGCAGCCGTAGTGCATGCCTTGAAGCTGTGGCATCACTATCTGATTAGGAATAGATGTGAAGTGTATACGGATCATAAGAGTCTTAAATATATATTCACCCAATCAGATCTGAACATGAGGCAGAGGAGATGGTTGGAGCTGATCAAGGATTATAATGTTGGAATCCATTATCATCCCGGAAAGGCCAACGTGGTGGCTGATGCTTTGAGCCGGAAGAGCAATACTATGAATACATTGATAGTAGGAGATCAGGACGAGCTATGTAATAAATTCCAGAAGATGAAGTTGGAAGTCGTACCGGAAGGGTTTTTAGCTGCATTAGAAATAAAGCCTACTTTGGAAGATCAGATCCGAGAAGGACAGAAGGATGATGATAAAATCCGCAGGATTAAGTTCAAGATGGATGAAGGCAAGGCTAAGGACTTCAAGCTAGATGAGCAGGGTACGTTGTGGATTAAAAACCGCATCTGCGTGCTGAACAAGAAGGAGCTGAAGCAGCTGATTCTGGATGAAGCCCATGACTCCAAGTATTCAATTCATCCAGGAAGTGCCAAGATGTATCAAGACCTGAAGGAAAGATTCTGGTGGCCGAGCATGAAGTGGGAAGTCGCTGAGCACGTTGCATTGTGAGACATATGCCAGAGAGTCAAGGCAATGCATCAGAGACCAGCAGGATTGCTGCAACCATTAAAGATACTTGAGTGGAAGTGGGAGGAAATCGGTATGGACTTCATTACCGGTTTACCTAAAACTCAAGGAGGATATGACTCCATATGGGTTATAGTGGATCGCTTGACTAAGGTCTCTCATTTCATCCCTGTAAAGACCACTTACTCGGGAGATAAATTAGCAGAATTGTATATGACCAGAATTGTCTATTTGCATGGGGTACCGAAGAAGATCGTGTCGGATAGAGGTACCCAATTTACCTCAAGATTCTGGAATAAGCTACATGAAGCCATGGGGACCCGTTTGAATTTCAGTACCGCCTATCATCCGTAGACGGATGGACAGACAGAAAGGATAAATCAGATCCTGGAAGATATGTTGAGAGCTTGTGCATTGTCTTATGCTACCTCTTGGGATAAGAGTTTACCGTATGCGGAGTTCAGCTATAATAACAGTTACCAGGCCAGTCTGCAAATGTCACCTTTTGAAGATCTGTATGGTAGACCTTGTCAGACACCATTGAATTGGAACGAGACCAGAGAGCGTCATGTGTTTGGACCAGATATTCTCAGAGAAGCTGAGGAGCATATTGCCATGATCAGGGAAAGGCTAAAGATCACCCAGTCAAGAAAAAAGAGTTACGCCGATAATCGTCGCAGAGAGTTGAGCTTCGAGCCGCAAGATTATTTGTATCTCAGAGTTATACCTCTCAAGGGAGTTAAGAGATTTCATGCCAAAGGGAAACTCGCACCGCTCTATGTTGGACCATTTAAGATTTTGAGCCGTAAAGGTGAAGTTGCTTACTAGTTGGAGTTGCTGCAGTCGTTGGCGGGAGTGCATGATGTGTTCCATGTGTCACAACTGAAGAAGTGTCTCAGAGTGCCAGATGAACAGACGCCATTAGAGTTAATCGAGTTGCAAGAAGATTTAACGTATAAGGAGCACACCGTGAAGATTCTGGACACAATGGATCGAGAGATTCAGAACAAGTCGACCTGCTTCTGCAGAGTCCAGTGCAGCAATCATTCGGAAAGTGAAGCGACTTGGGAGCACGAAGAGGATTTGGAGAAAGAGTTTTCGAACCTATTCCATAGTTAGCCCTGAATCTCGGGGGCGAGATTCTGTTAAGGGGGGAGGTTTGTAACACCCCAATTTTTGCTTTTATTATAATTAAAGTGTATTTGTGAATTTTTGGAATTTATTTGGATTTATTTGGATTTAATTTGAATATATTCCCTTTTGATCTAATTAAATAATTAGAAATTTTAAAATAAAATTTTGTTGGAAATATTTTATTTAAATCCAAAATGTCTCAAAGTATTTTCCAGAATTTTTCTGGAATTTTTCTGAGCATTTTGTTATTTTTCTCAATTTATTTGAATTTGTAGAAATTAAATTAATTATTAAATCACTGGAAAAACCCAACCGGGTTTTACTATTCATCAGACCCAAGTCAGACTTGAGTCGGACTCGAGTCCGACCGGACCGCACCCGAGCCCGACCCGGACGTAAACCCTAACCCACCACCATTGGATTTGAATCCAACGGCCGGGAATCGTCCGCGTCACGTGCGTGCGTGAAGCGTTGGATCGGGGACACGCGTATGCGTGTGATGCAGCCACGTCGTCAATCCGAGCCACCGCCGGACTACGCCGCTGCATTCTCCGCCGTGTTCGTTAGGGTTCCGGATTAAGCGCGGAAGCCAAGGCCTATTTAATGATTGACCTCGTCATCGTGTCCATCTTTTCTGTGCGCGTCGTTTGCCCTAGTCGCCCGAGCTCAAGCCGCCATCGTCCGTTGCCAATATCTCGCCGAAGTCCAGTAGGGCGCCGCCATCTTCTCGGTGCGTGTTCCGCCGCCGTCGTGCCGTTTACCGCCGCGTGAGTCCCAGATCCGGGATCGTCGAAGCGAGGTGCACCCGTGGGAGCCCTTCACCTTGCCGGAGGAGCGTGGAAACACCGTTCGTGAGGTCTTCATCCCCAGCTCCAGCAACCAGCACCGCCGCACGCCATCGAGCCCTCGCGAAGCTTCTCCACAGTCCAATCAAGATCCGACCGTCGCGGTGAGTTCACGTGCGCCCTAATTCCCGTAGAAACCAGATTAGATCTAGACCATTAGATCCATATCGTAGGGCTTAGGTTAGGCCACGTAGCCATACTGTTTAGCCGTGGATCGGGTCAACGTAGGCCGTTGGATATAGATCCTACGGTAGAGATTAAGCCACGTAGATTGTGCTGTGACGCATTAGGTTGGACCGTAGCCATCCGATCGGAACCCGACGGCGTGGATTGAGCCACGCATCGCACGCCGGGTCATGCCACGTTGCCTCACGATGCGGTAAAACTCGATCTAATCTCAGCCGTCCGATTCAAAATGAACGGCCCAGATCAAACCGCGTAGATCCAATTAGTGCGAGATGCGATCTGATCCGGACCGTCGGATTTCAAACCGACGTCCCATATTGCGCCACGTGTCTAGGAGCCGAACCAGCGCTGTCAGCGCGGTGACGCCGGTCGTCGCTGATGTCACGTGTGACGTCAGGGAGGGGCCCACGTGTCAGTGGCTGGGTCACCCGCGTGATGATGTCATCTATGACGTCACGGTGGGGCCCTCGTGTCAGAGCGGTTCGGTCGAACCTCGCTGACGTTAGCGATGACGTCAGCAGTGGGTCCCACGTGTCAGTGACACATGTACTCGTAGACCGGGTCCACGGTGGACCGAGTCCATGGACCGGATGACGCAAGCATGACGTCATAATTCGATTTTTCTTTAGAAAAATAATTCGGTGGAAATCCAAATTCATCGCTGACGTCATAATCGGATTTTTCAATATAAAAATAAATGAATTAATTTGGTTTATTCTTTTAATTCATTTTTCAAACTTCAAACGGCTATAACTTTTGTGTTGTAACTCCGATTGAGGCGATACCAGTTTCTAAATTTTTGTAAAATTGAGGTCTATTTAATGGTGAATTTAATTTAATTTTTGGACATGAGTTTTTCTCTATTTTTATTTATTTGGTGTTTATTTATCCGTTACGAGTAGACGTTGAAGTGCCTGCAGGCTTCGAAGGTGAAGTTTTGACCCAGGAGCCAGCTCAAGACCAATAACAAGTACTTTTTGAAGGCAAGTTATGCTTTGACCATATTGATCCCACTTTTCAAATTATGTTTATTATAATTATTGCATGCTAGTTTATTTAAAAAAATGCTTTTGAATAATTCTGGGAATAGTTATGTGACCTACTTGATTATGCCACCTTGACGATAATAATTGTATGACATGAACCATTTGTCACCCTAGGACCTAGATTAGTGGTTGGACATATTTAATCACCAACATGGGTATTTATAGGGGTGAAAACGGGTCGGATATTTCCCGTCCGATCCGGAACCGTATCCGGAAAAAACCAGATCCGGGAAGATGTTTTTATATCCGATCGGATCCGGATCGGATACGGATACTGATTCGGGGCGTCCAATATCCATCGGATATGGATAAATCCCGTATTTATCTGGATATTATCCGGTAACCAAAACTGGATATCCGGTGGACATGTGGTGACTGATGACTGATGAGACCAATGACTCAGCCTAGGGCATGAGCATGACCGATTGACCCGACCGCACCGCATCCTAAATTCCTAATCCCTCAATCCCTCATTCGGTCACTCCTCCTTCCTCCTTTGGTCCTTCCACCGTGCCGCCGAGCCCTCGCGCCGGATCCTCATCCACTGTGCCCTCGAGCCGTCCTCCAGCGCGCCCTCGCGCCCTCCACCCTCGCACCCTCCGTAGCGCCGCCAAGCCGCCGTCCACGGCCGAGCCCCCGCGCCGCCAAGCCGTCGTCCATCGCACCGGGCGCCCTCGTCCACGGCCGAGCCCCTGTGTCATCGTCCACGGCCGAGCCCCCGCACCCTCGTCAACCGCCGGGTGGCCAGATCTGAGGTAGGTGAACCATGAATGCTATCTTGTATTCTGAGATGAAGATGGATAAACTGAGTCTGAGAGCAATCTTCCATCTTGTATTCAGTATTCTTGTGATATCTCATATTCGGTACTCCACCTGGTAGCTGTGGTGAATTTTATGATTGAAATGTGTGTATTCTTGTGACATCTCATATTCAGTATCAGTATTCTTGTGACATCTTGTATTCAGTATGATTGAATTTTATGATTGAAATGGAACTATGGTGAATTTTATGATTGAAATGTGTGTATTCTCGAAACTGGTATGGAATTCTCAGTCAAAGTGTATTCAGCAAGTGAATATAATCAATTCTCAATCATTGCGCCCTACTGATTTGTGTAGACATGAGGCAATTTTCGTAACAGACATTATTCAGCAAGTGAATATAATTAATTCTCGAAACAGACATGATCCAGCAAGTGTTAATAATCTATTAATTCGTACATTGTATCAACAGACGCAATTCGTAATTATGTTGGACTTGTATGAATTATGAGTATGTCGATGTGATCCTGTATGTGTGTTATCGTGTGAGAGTTATGCTATGTATCTACTTCTGTTGAAAAGTTCATTGGTTGATGTGAATGTCGTATGGTTCATTCATTTTTTTGCCTTGCATACTATCCGACTATATTATCTGTTTTCGATCCGTATCCGTCATGTATCCGTCCCGTGTCCGAATCCGGACTACTCCGAATTCGTATCCGTATCCGGTCTATCCGTATCCGACTCCAAATCCGGGATAATAATATGGGTTAGGATACGGGATGATCAATATCCGACTGTATCCGACCCATTTTCACCCCTAGGTATTTAGACCGTTGTAGAATAATGCTTAGACCTGCCACGTAGTCATGATATGATCTTCGGTAATTAAATGTTAGTATTGACTTAATGAGATATGGAACCTGTTTTGGGAAAGTGTCATCTGTTATTGATGATGATGTTGATGGCACGTGGTGTATGGTAATCAACTAGGGGTTTGATAAATGCTTTTGACCGGGGCAAGTGGTAAGATTGAACTGGTGGGCCATGAGTGGTACTGGGAAAGTCGTTTTAGTTCTTTGGTAGCCTTGCCTTGGTCAACCTAAGGACTTAACCTTGCGAGCTTTTGAACTGAGCTCATCATGCAACCACATGTCTATAATGGGACGGACCTAGTTGAATAAGTTGCTAATAACTTGCTTGTGAAACCTCGGGGTGTCAACTACACCTTTTGTGTAGTTGTACGGGGAGCGTACCGGGGCTATGGCTAGGTACCCATCTAACGGTTGGTTGGCCTAGACTTCGCCTTTGCTAAGGGAAATGTTAGTGTGCAACAACCGGGGAGGTCCACTTGTATAGTTAGAGGCTTCCGAAAGACTTTGTTACAGACACTCGCCTTTGTGGTGTTTGACTGTATCTTGTGGGTAAAGTGCATAACCTCTACAGAGTGTACAACCTATTCGAATAGCCGAGTCCGCGGTATTGGACACTACTCAGGGATTACACTCAAGGGTTACACTTTCATGAAAATAACTTGGTCTTTGGAAAATGCTTGGTTTGAAATGGTGAATTGGACTTAGGATTGGAGAATGCTTTACTTATGCAATCATCTTGAAAGTTAATCTATTACTATTGTTTTACTGCTTTGCAATCTATTATTGTATTTATGAATACTGCTTTATCGCAAATAAACTATGAGCCTATACTTTGTAACGAGCCATGCATGTAGAATATTTGCTTGCATTCTGTGCATGACTTGCTGAGTACCAAGTACTCACCCCCTGCAAAATACAACATCAATTGAAGAAGAAGTGACGCCAGCTTTGGAGGAAGAATTTCTGGAGGAGCTGTCTACTTAGTGAGCGAGCCCAGTCAGTTGCCTGTGGCATATTGGTTGGCGCCACGTGTTTTCTTTATATTCCGCTGCAAATTTATTCGAGTAAGACTTTAGCCCTGCGAGGCATACTTTTGTAAGTTGACCATAAGGTCGAGCAACTAGTTATATTTTTCCCTTGTAATAAAGCACTTTACTATTTCATTGTGTATGATTATGATTTATACCGATGTTGAGACTTTGTACACTAGTGTGATCCTGGACTAGTACTGGATACACAGAGGGTCCGGATTTGCAAATTCGGGTCTCAACGCGTGTTGAGCCAGCGATGTCCCTATCACGTTATCCTCTATGTAACGAGAATTTTCATTCATTGTTTGCCTTGAGACTATGTGTGGGTCGATGAAACCCATCGGTTCTTTGTTCCTTCTCGCTTCAAGGATCATGTATCTATATATACAAAAGCAAGGAGTTATATAACATTTGTCGGTATTACACAAATGTATAGACCGTGATTGCACACACTTACAATGTCCAACATCTCATAAGCGCGGCGTCGGTGTCATCGAGGTTGAAGAGATAGAATAAGTCATTGAAGTCAACCGTGAAGAATCCCCCCATCGACTGGTTGAAATGATGCTCGTGCTCGAGATACTCATTATGCGTGTTGCCATTGGCTTTTTTTCTTGTTCCATGTACCAATCATGCAATCTAATGAATTCCGTTGAAAGTCTTGTTGGCCGTCTTCAGTTACTAAAGGCTCTTCTAGTTTGAATTTTTAGGCTAATGAGGCATATTCATATTCCAGATCCTTCGTGATCTGCTTGGATTGCCCCTTGTCTCCCTTTCCACTCTTGGTCGTCTTCACGGGAGAGGAATGGGCATGAAGTGTTGTATTGTCCTGTAGTGATGCTTTGGGCATGATAGCCAGTATTGCTAGTAACTCCACCACAACAGGTGGATCATGTTCTGCATGTTGCTTTGGTGTTAGAGGACGGTCGTCGATGAAGATGTCCCACTTACGCCACTTGATGAATGTGTGAATGCCATCCCCTAATGTCACAATCTCATGGTTTGGGGGCATCTCCAGCGGGACATGCTTGAAAGATTCATTCACGTAGTCCACAATGACCTTCGCATAACCCAGTGCTACCGGACGACCGTGAACAATTGTCCCTTCATTGGTTGGATACACAGTATTTCTCATAATGTCCCGATTATTTGATTCTTCTCTTTTATGGGTCTTCACCGGACTTGGGAGAGATGATCTCGGGTTAAGTGTTTTTAAGTGAGTTCAGAATTGTGGCGAGATGTGAGTGATACAGAGCGTGATAGAGGATCGAGATTGGCCTTAAATAGAGAAGAGAGGTGGTTCATGATAGTATTTGAACGGAGGGCTTCACGGCTACCGGTCATGGTGGATTCGAGTCCTATTGGCCGTAGCATAGGGCGCAGTATGGGCAAGCCCGAGAGGTGGCAGCAGTGTATTAGGGAGCTGCAGCGGCGCCCTTGGGCTTGCAAATTGCAGCGGTGGAAAGCGAACAAAACATAAGGTGGTTCGGGAGTCTTCGGTGGCTTTGCGAGAGAGAAAGAGAAGTGAGCTGAGAGAGACGAAGCTAATGGGTGGGGCCTCGGGTCCACTTGTCAATGAGAGGGAGAGAGAAACTAAGGAAGGAGCGACTGCACGTGGGTTCGGTTGAGAAAGGGGTCCACCTGGTAGTCAGCAAGGGCTAGGAGGGGCTGGTTGGCTGGCATTAAATGGGGCTGGCCCACATGCCAGTTAAACAATAATTCAAATTTAACCGTTTTACTTCTAGACAATGCAAAAGCAAATTAAATGTGAGTTCAAATCACCAAATTAATTTTTCAACCTTTTTACAAACTATCCTTGGTAAGTTATATACTGATCATAAAAATTTGAGATTAAAATTCATAGTAAATTATTTTAAAAAAATTTGATATTAAGCATCGTTTAATTTTTTAATTCTGAAAATGATTTAATTAAAGGGCTAAATTAATTTTTTAATTTTTGAAAATTTTAATAAAGATTTTAAATGATGTCATGATATTTAATAAAAATTTCAAGTTCAAATATTAAGTATTTATTTTCTCATCAATCTTTTACTCAAATTTTTAGAATTTCATATTTGGGATAAAAAAAATTGAAAAGAGCACTAAAATTAATTATTAATTTTCAAAAATTTTACCAGAGGTGGATAAGAGTCTAAATATCGTATGGTAAAAATTTCAGTTACAGAAAGCTCAATAAAATTTTATAAAATTACTTGCACTGTTCAGAGTCACATCAAATTAATAAATTTAATCATTTCTTTGTTTAAATGATTTCACATTCATTTTTTACTAGAAAAACAAGCTTCCAGAGAGCTTTATGGTTTTTATAATATTTTTTTTTCAGATTTTTAACGCATTTATACTTTTTACCTTTTAATCTTTTTTACTTTTCCTCTTTTTACTAAATCCAATTTAATTACTTTTCAACCAACAAATCACCAAAAAATAATTAAATTAGGTAAATCAAGAATAAAGATATTAAATTTTTTTTTCTTTTTTCTTTATTAAATTTTGGTATGTTACATTATTACAAGCGGTTTTAACATAAAATGTCTGTGATAAGAAGATGAAGAGGTAATAGGGAGAAGAAGAACATGTTATGTTCTCGTAGCAACCATGCGTGATTTCCAATCTGCAAGTTATTACAAGCAGTTTCATCATGCAACCGTATGTGATAAGTTTATTTTTATAGATGGTTTGTTTTCACAACCATATATGGTATATCATAGATAGCTTCTTTGAAAGAAACCGTCTATGATAAGTTTTCACATCATAGGCTTTAGAGAATCTGCAGTTATCACATATGGTTGCTTAGAACTAACTGTCTGTGATAGTTTCAGCTTAATTTTCCCGAGGTCTTCATGGACGGATTTTCATGTAAAGATTAAAACCAACTGAGATGAGGAGTCAGAGATGATCCTTTGTATGATAGTGCCTCTTGACTAAGCTAACATTCTGCTACATGCAAGCAAGGAGTACAACGTGCACACCGTGTAAAACAACTAACCACTAGCCTTGCATGCAACATTAGTGACTCCCAAACTAACTCATCATGCTAATCTCAACTAACTATGAACGGTACACACACATACACAACAAGATTAATCTAACAATTAACCCCTAGTCTTGTTGCTTCTTCCAATTTGAAGACCAATCTTCTAACACATCTTCAAGAATTTCTACCTCCTGCCTCAGGACGAGTTAGCAACACAATCTCACCTTTCGTGTCGTTGAACCCACACAGTTGCTTCTCCAACATGAATGTTGGCACAACTCCTATATCAATAACGCTATCTCGTGGACTGAACTCATACAAGAACACATGCTATCACGAGGAAGAGGATGGACTTGTACAACTTATCACTTGGAGGTGATGAACACAGAGAACAAAGTCACACACCAAGTTTGGCGCACGGCCGTAACTACCTAGCCAAGGCTTTTCTCTTCTCTCCTCTTCATTGTCTCTTCTCCGCAAGTGACATGTTTAGATGGTTATGGACACTCGGACCTATCTATCCTCGACATGACCTTGGGCATTCAACACACCATGGTTCTTATGACGATGGTCTCCACACCATCACCATCACCTACTGGTGGCACAACTTACAAATGGCATTGACCTCTTAGCCACCGGGGACACAACTTGTTGATGACTTTCACCTCTGTCTCCAGTGACACAACTTGCCAGCGATTCTGACCTTAACCATGGCTCTAATTGTCATCACCAGTAATGCATCTCGACGGCAATGAAAAATCGCACTAAATCTTACCAGTACTACAGAAATGCTTATATTGGATGCATCATTACAGATGGTTTTGAAAAACTGTCTGTGATGAGGAACATCACTAATGGTTCTATATCAAAACTATCAGTGACAACATCATAGATGGTTCTAACTACAAACTGTCTGTGATACATAGCAACATCACAGATAGTTTTAGTATAAAATCGTCTATGATGACTTCACAGATGGTTCTAAACTAAAACCATTTGTGATATCTGCCTATCACAGACGGTTCTAACTATGAACCATCTGTGATATCAACTGAGACCACTATATAAACATACCGATAGAGGTTCATTGAGCGGACCTTGCCTCCTAGCGCATTTCGTCTTCCCCAAACCCTGGCCCCTTGGCGACCTCCTCCTGGACAAACTCCTCCCCGGGTAGGCACCGAGCCACCGTGACACTGATTAAAGGACGAGGTCACTGACTCAGTCACTCGGGTGTGGCACTTCGGCGAAAACCCTAGTGCGTGGGAGACTAGAGAGGATCTTCGCATGTTCGCCATCACCTAACTTGCCTCCATCGTGGCATCACCATGTCAGGCCCCGAATTTAAATTCGACTCGCGCGGCAAACATAAGCCCTAACCAGCCTATAGCCGCAGTTGGG
Source organism: Rhipidocladum racemiflorum (assembly GCA_036346355.1). NCBI lineage: Eukaryota > Viridiplantae > Streptophyta > Magnoliopsida > Poales > Poaceae > Rhipidocladum > Rhipidocladum racemiflorum. The sequence goes on along the minus strand of CM070572.1, from coordinate 53,816,968 downwards.
TTCGAATAATAACTTCCAAGAGTATCCTAAACCGTCCCTTAGAAGAGTCCAAAACTCAACCGCAAGTTTGGAGCTTGAACACTCCAATCTACAATTGTGCTTTCCATCCAAGTTTGGAGCCATGTAACTTGAGATCCGGGACGATCCAAGATGCGCATGTCGTTTGGTGGCAAACTAGAAACTTTTCTCTCCGGCAGGGGAGGTTTGCACCAAGATCCGACGTCAAACCCTGGATTAAACCTAGCGCCAAAAATCGAACCTTGTGCTGGATTTTCTGGGCAATCCGGAGTATCCGGACAAAAGGTCCGGAGTATCCGGATTGGCCTGACCGAAGGACTCAACCCGGAGTATCCGGATTAAATATCCGGAGTGTCTGGATTGGGTCGACCGAAAGCCCTAACCCGGAGTATCCGGGCTAATGGTCCGAAGAGTCCGGACTTTGCGGGGGTTGAGTATAAAAGTCCCATTTCGTGGCTCCTTCTTCATTTTTCCTCCTACCGTGCTCCCCACTCCTGTGCGCCCCTCCACCTGAGCTCATCTCGGGCGACTCCCCATCGGCCGGTGACCTCCCGTGGCTCCTCCACGGTGACTCCCTACTCCGGCGACCTCAAGCTCCTCCCCAAGCTGGCGTCTTCCATCTTCTACCTGGCTTCCCCTTCTTCCTCTCCATCCTCCTTGAAGGTAGGACCTCTTCTTAGAGCTTGATTCGTAGGTTCTTGGGTTCTAGGGCGTCCTTGGGGGTGGATTTGGGGCTTGGTGTGTAGATTTGGGGGTTGGGGGTAAACCTTGGGAGTGCTAGGGTTTGGGTGGGTGGTTGGATTTGGGGTGGATTAGGTAATGTATGGTGTAGGGTGAGAGATCGGGGGTAGATGATGCCATTCTAAGTGTTGGATTAAGTTTTGGTTGGGAAATTTAGGAATGAGCCTCGATTCATCGTGTTTTGGGCTACCTCGGAGCTTCTCCGGCTTGGCCACCTGTAGGAAGGTCGTAGATCGGGTCCTCGCGGTGTCGTAGAACTTGGAAACACTCCGATCGCTTGAGTCATTGGGCGAAAAGCGCCATGTTCGGAGTGTCTGGACAAATTGTCCGGAATGTCCGGATTATCCGGACTATCCGGATGAAATATCCGGACTGTCCGGGCTGGCTGGTCTGATTCGGTGGGGAATGCATTTTATTTCGTTTCTTTTGCATTGCATGCATCTTATTGTGCATTGTACTCGTGTAGAGAACGATTCCGCGGCGGTTGACGTGGCCGTGGCTGAGGGAGAACATGTGGAGCAAACTTTAGCTGAAAATCCGGCAGAAGCACAAGGCAAGCACCTAAGCATATTCCACCTTATATGTGAATTATATTTTTGTGAATCAATTGTTAAATTGGCGCGTGCATTAGGAGATGGATTGTGAGAATGGTATTAGATCCTAATTGTTGCATATACATCCTTTGATATTGTTGAACACCTCCTTTGGAGCTAGTACGGGTAATTATATTGTGTCCTTGCTTAGTTTGCTTAGACGTTGGGTATGGGCCAAGTGATTGATGGTTCCATTGCTTGAGGTTACGTACTTCTTGAATATTGAGCTACAACGGATTGGGTGGGAATTGAAATATGAAATTGGGACCGGGCGAGAGGTTGGATCGTTTGAGTGTGGAGACTCAAATGAGCAGTCTCGCCTGTGTCGGTTGAGGACCGATCCGTTGTTTGCCCTTTGATCGAGCACACTTTGTTGATCGCATGCCTGATAATGGTACGGTAAGCTATTCTTTCATCCCATACTGCCCGATGGGTCATGTCCTCATGCGGTTGGACATGGTTGAGAGCGAGGCTTAGGCTGACTCTCGAGGGCCAAGCCGGGCATGGGCCGCTCGAGGGGGTGCTAGGTGCTCGGACCACATGAAGATGGCCCAACGAGTTGGTATGGATGGGAGGAGGGTTGACATGAGGTTCTTTGTGGCACATGTCGTGCGATTGATGATCCCCTGCAGGGTGAATAAGCAATTCGAATTGCCGCGCTCTCGGATATGAGCACGCTTGGTCATCGCACATTCAACATAGTAACAACTTGAACTTGATGCTAGTTGGGTTGGATGGTGAAACTCGTTCGTAATGTCATTTGCTTTACTTTAATTGTAAAGTTTCAGATTTCACTCTAGTAAAAGGTGCTGTCCACAAATGCTATAAAATTTGTAAATGGAGTAGTGGAATGTAATTGTATAACAAAGTTAAGCTTTTCCGCACTTGTTATCGTAATCTTGATTCCTTGCTACATCCAAATGCATATTCCTTCGAGTCGGTCGTATATGGACCTTGGATAAGTCTTGCGAGTACCTTCTGTACTCAGGCTTCTGCTTTGTGGTTTTCAGGTGAGGATCCGAACGGGTGTGAGTTCTGTCCATACTGCCTCTCGGTGACCGGGCGGGGCACCGAGTAGAAACTGGCGTCGTTAACTACGCCGGAAGTGTTCAAAGCGGGACACTTCCGGAGGAGTTGTACTTTTGTTTTAGTTCAGTAGTCGTGTGCCGCTTTTGCTGTACAAATTGGTCTTAGACTCCGTTATGTCTTTAATTAAGTACTTGGTTACTTCGTTGCAACTTTTAATTTATTGTTGTGCTCTCGTATCTCATTTGTTCCTCTTCGTGTTGCTTTGTGGTTGTCATGGGGTTGGTTGTGTTCCTTCGTCGGGTTTTGTCTTCGTGTGTGCGTTTGTTGGTCGTTGTGCTTCCGCGTGGCGTGTTGGTTGTGGGGGTTTGAGTTTGTTGCCCCCTTTATGCAAATTGAGTTGATATGACAGTGAAACTGGTATGCGGGGCGATCCTGGGCGATCTTCGGGTCGCATACCGGGGGAATACCGAGATTGTTGTCGAGTTATTTGAAGGGTCTCACTGTTGCCTCAATTGGGCTTGGGTGCTAACACTGCGAGCGCCCTCGGCGATCCGTTGTTAGCCTCCAAATCCGATTAGGGTGACTGAGTCTTCAAATAGCCCGAGGACGGTCTGAGCGGCTCCCCTCACACACCCGCTCATCGCTCTCCTCCAGTCGTCACCTCCCCCTCTAGCCCACCATGACCGGTCGCCTCTGCCCTCTAGATATGGTAAGCTGCCCTCCACCTCCGTCGCCGCAACCTGCCCTCCCCCTCCATCGCCAGCTCACTGCCACCTCCTTGTCTCCAGGCTGTCAGCCAACGTGATGCTGTGAGGATGACCTGCATCAGCTGCTCCAACGTCTGCATGGTGCTGGTGTGGAGCTACCTCAAGGAGCCCCTTTAGGTCCGTGGTCGACACCTACGAGTAGGGCTGGAAAATAAGCTCGTGGCTCGTGGCTCAGCTCGGGCTCGCCCGAGCCTGGCTCGGCTCGCACAGGCTCGTGGCTAGGACCGAGCTCGAGCCGAGCCTACTTTTCAGGCTCGCAAAAACACCGAGCCGGCTCGGCTCGGCTCGCGAGCCAAATTGGCTCGGTGGCTCAGCCCATGCAGGGAATTTAGTATGATTAATGACTTATATTTTTAGGAAAAAGATGATGTTGAGACAATTCCATTTCCTACAAGTGTGATATAGAGCAACTAAGCAACTACTATTATTTAGTAGTAACTAGTAAGTTAATATTATTCACTGCAAATATATGAATTATTGTATAAATACTTAATTTCCTTATAAAATGGTCTGGCTCGGCGAGCCAACGAGCCGGCTCGCGAGCCGACCCTGAGCCGAGCCGAGCCGGTTTTTTGGGCTCGTCTCAGGGCCGAGCCGAGCCTGGCTCGGCTCGCCACTAGACCGAGCCGCACCGAGCCGAGCCGAGCCGGCCTACCTAGACCGAGCCGGGCTCGGCTCGGCTCGTTTCCAGCCCTACCTACGAGAAGGTTGACTTCTTCATCTCCAAGTTGGCCGATGACAAGCAAGAAACCCTACTACGTATATCTCTCTTCTCAATCCATGCTCTTCCGTCCTTGGTTCGATTTAATTTGATCAGGCAAAATTAGATGCCTTGATGTTTAATGTTGTGATTGCTTTGTGTTTGGACCACACAACATATGTAGAAAAGATCATGATTAAACACCAGTATTGCGTAACATGAATCTGTCTAGAAACCACCACTTGGTCCAAATTTATATGGCTAATGGCTATTCATATAGAAGTACAGTAGAGACATGATATATACTGCACGAGTCAGTAGATTCATTGGCCTAAAAAAAGAATTAATAGATTCATTGGCCTCAAAACTCTGTATATCCATGCCCTATGTACTATTGTTCTATTATGAAAATATATATGATAAATTTAATGTGTTTTATTTTTTCCTAGTAACACATTTATCCAACCAAGTTAGTTGAGCTGATTGCAACAGATAGTGAGGTTCTTTTGATTTTTTCCATGGCATATGGGATGAAGAAATAATCTAGGTATTTCATTGTTATCTTAGAAAGGAACATATTATTGGTCCTGAGATGTATCAGCAAGAATTCTTGCAAACAAATTTAGACGGATTGAAACTGTAACACCCCGGCATCTAGTATGCCCGAATGCTACCAAACATAGGCTAAACAATACCTAAATACCACTAATAAAGACAAATTACAGCAAAGGAGCAAATGCTAAAACCGAAAATTTCGGCAGCATCTCCTTTGTTTTAACATGATTTGAGACAATAGCAATAACAGGCAAGTAACATAATATCATAAGATATCCAAAGAAGCAATGTAAATGGATATGGCAACAACATAAGGCAATATTATCAAGTTCAACCACTCCATAAACTATAACGAAGCAAATACGGGACCCGACCACACAATTTAATCCATACACCAAGATTCATGGCACTATTATTAAGGTCATGACTCAAAATTTGGTAAATGTGACTGGAACTACGTGAAGATGTGTAGCTAATGCCCTTTCCCACATGCCGGTGTCATGGTACCTAAAAAAACAACATAAACACAAGCGTGAGTTCATCACTCAGCAAGTATATTGCAATGGTACAAAAGAAACAATTTCATGGCTACAACAACTCACATCATGTCTATCATCTCATTCATGATCACATATCATTTTCATTATCATTATGTATGCAATGCGATGCGATGCTCATGTCTCCTTGTAAACTCATACCGGTATGGTTGAGTACACACCCGTCGATGTGCACCCTCTCCCCCATTCCATCCCGAAGATGGAGGGTGCCTACTCCTCGCTTCCAAACACCGCGGTGGATGGAATCACGATGTATGACTTACTCATTGGTTCTCCGGAATAGTCATAACTTTCTCACCGACCTTTCCCGGACTAGTTATGACTTTCTCACCGCCCGGGCCATGTATCATGCCATGTATTCAAACATGCCAACATCATAAATAACTTGTACATTAACACATGGCATCATAACATAATAAGCATATTCATCATATCATTGGCAATCATTAAGGCATGACATGTGAACATATCATATAGTCAATTTCAATCTCAACCAATCTAGCAAACTATAACCCGCTACCCAATCCAATACACTTGCCTCAACCACGGGCGACGGATTGGCGAGAAGTAGAAGGCACTCCCGGGGTCACACCACCTGCACATAGGCACCACACACATTCATGTCCACAAAACAGTACGCAAACCCTCTTCTACCCCGACATCGCAAACTACTCGCAAAACCCAAAAATAGAGGTTCTGTCCCGTCGGGACAGCAGCCTTCCAAAAGGTATAACTCGGGTTCTAAGACTCCGAATCGAATAAATAAGTACATCCTCGCATAGCTTAGGAAATTTCCTAACTTTTTCTAAGTATATGGAAAAGCTGATTCGGACTCTAAAGTTGTTTAATCTACAAAATACCGTGATCTGTTCCAATCACGTTACAGATTTTAATACGTTCGGTAAAACTAGGATAACTTTCAAACGGCTGGGAGAAATTGGACGTTCTTTATATCCACTAAAAGGTATTGAAATTACCTACAACTTCTTCAACAGGCGGCCGACCAAATTCCGACTTTAAATTGGCGAAAACCCAAGCCCTAGGTCGACTGCTTATGCTGCCCGAAACAGAGAACGTGGCAAACTATAGATTTCATCTAATCTACCCAATTATAGCACCACCAATTGATCTAAAAACATGATATTAACCCTTAGAACTGATCCTAGACCAACCCCAAGGATCCCCATGGACATACCTTCGCCCGACGAACGAAAAACCAATAGATCTCCTCCCGGTTCGCGCGATCTCCTTCCTCGCTCCAAATCCACCGGATCTCCTCGTCGCGGAGCGCTCCAATGGACAGATCTTCGAGGTGTTGAGGTGGAGAACTCCCCTAGGGGCAGCAAGGGAGGTGTAGAGGGGAGGAGAGGGGTGGTGGCGCCATGGGGGAAGATGGAGAGGAAGGGGAAGGGTGGAGGCACATGGGGGGCTAGGGGGTGGCGGCTAGGGTTCGGAGAGGGAGTGGGGGGCGCACCAAGGGGTGGGGGCCAGATTTGGCTGCCCAAAAGTCCCCCCCTTGGGCCCAAACCCTTCCACCGGAGGCCCAACTCAACCCCCAAGGACCAAAGTCCCCCGGAGAGGCCCAAACACCCAAAAACGGCCCAAAAACATGCTATAAACGGCATAACGTAAAGTTTTAACCTCCATTTTCACATTTTATAAAGTTTTTGACCTCAACATTCACATTTTATAAGATACGACACTCCGTGGTGTCACAGATACAACTGAAGTAGAGAAACAAAAAGTGCTAAAAGATGTTGATTTATTTGTAAGGTAATAGAGGATTGTTGTTGGTCCAAATCTATCAAAGTATGCCCTCCACCTCCGTCGCTGCATTGTTTAAATGTCTGTAGAAGGAAATACTCGCATTGCAGTAACCCTAAATTTATTTGATTACTCAAATACTTACGTACATAGTTTGGCATTGAGATACAATCCCACATATCCTATCTAAAGTCTTGTTTGTTTGCTGCACAGTTAATTTTACTCCATGCATGGAAGAATTTTGTGCTCATTACTTTAACTTTTTCTATAGGAAGCAAAAGGGCACTAGAGCTGGATTGATGGCAGCAACCATTTTGGCAATGGTGAATTGCACTAGCGACCTTTTTCCTATCACTTTTGGCCATGAAAAAAATATTTTAACATCAATACTTGTTTAATTGATTTATAGATGTTAATCCATTTTCATTTGTCATGTTGAAAGTAGAAATAATGTGGTATTGTCGTATCATATTTTGTTAATGTATTGTCACCTGACTTTATCATTAATATTTACTCATCTTGAATGTAATAATTTAATAGTGTATTACTTGCTAAGTACCTCCTTGCATCTGTGAGAGCAAATGTTGATGGATTTTAAGTCAAAAGTCAATTCTATCCACAGTTCATCCTGAGAGTTGCCATGTTCTGATTTATTTTTCACTTTATCCTCTCATCGCTGAATGAGAATACCATAGGCATAGGTAATCTATTTTCTCTCTGATTTTATGTAGAAACATGGTTATTTTGATGGTTCTTTATTTCATGAAATATGAAGTTGATTAAATCATCACCTGATGGCTTAATCAACTCTAAATTTGACAGAATAGAGAACCATGAAAATAATCATGTTCCTGCAAAATACCATAATGAAAATAGGCACCTATGATATTCTCATTCGGGGTTGAGGATGAAGTGGATGGATAAATCAGAGGATGGCAACTTTTAGGATGAATTGTGAATGGATTGGATCTTACCTTGGAATTGCTTGCTAAGTACGTCCTTGCATCCGTGAGAACAATTCTATCCACAGTTCGTCCTGAGAGTTGCCATGTTCTGATTTATCTTTTCACTTCATCCACTTATCGGCGAATGAGAATATCATAGGTAATCTATTTTCCCTCTGATTTTATGTAGAAACATGAATATTTTGATGGTTCTTTATTTCATAAAACATGAAGTTGATTAAATCATCATATACCCGATGGCTTAATCAACTCTATATTTTACGGAATAGAGAACCATGAAAATAATCCTATTCCTGCAAAATACCATAATGAAAATAGGCTACCTATGATATTCTTATTCGGGGTTGAGGATGGAGTGGATGGATAAATCAGGGGATGACAACTTTTAAGATGAATTGGATTTTACCTTGGAATCCATCAACATTTACTCTTACAGGTGCTTGGAGGTATATAAAGCTATCACAGATGGTTCTAGGTTAGAACTGTTTGTAATAATATACTTTTAGAGACGGTTCTAGGCTAGACCCGTCTGTGATAATATACTATCAGCTGGTGTTAATTTTCACTTACGATTCAAAAATCAGCTGTGATATGCCGTTGTTATCGCTTAGTGCCAACGCAACGCTTTCTTAGAAAATAATGTTCAAGATGTCTTCTTTTTCATAATTAAACTGTTGTTTAACTCTTCTTACAAATATGAAAGTGTATTTAGTTTTTTTATATCTCCTATTGAAGAGGTAGCCTTTCTCTCGGAATTCATATATGCGGTGATTAGCAAGCATTGGTGTGCTACAGGAGTTTGTTTCCACTCGCCTTAACGTTCTGGACATCTCCGTTTGGAGAGCAGAGAACTTGTTTCGCTACCTTTAACTCCTTGTCCGTTCCGTATAAACCTCAAGCTTGATATGATTAGGACGTTGGCCTCGTGTTAGGCTAGGAAAAAGACTCTTAATGCTTAGCTCATGTGCATAGCCAACATTTGAAATACTTTCTTTTTCTATATCGGTATGATATACTAAATTCAAACCTTTCAATTTTCCTTTAACTCACTGCCAATGGGCTAGATCCTTTCTTTTTCACCGATTAATGAGATAATTTCTAGCTCTTTTTTTCTCTCTCTTCCGATGATTAATATAGGAATTTATAGCCTTTTTTCTCTCAGAATTAATGTGGGGCCTTCCGAAAGAGCCTCTAATTAGTAAAAATAAAGATAAGAGTTTAGCTTCTTGTGTTGCGTTGGATTGAACCCGCGTGTGGCACTTTCTGAACAGTGCGTGTACCGTTCTCTTCTAGATCATTGAAACATTTTAATTCGTGCTAGCTGATTTAGATCGTTGCTATTTCTGTTCTTTGTTGCATTGTTGTTGATGAAGGTATAAAGTAGTAGTGAAACGTCCTTTCAGGCCATGGGTGATCAACACTGTAACGCCCTAGTTTTTGCCTTCTAGAGAAAATCTAATTTAAATAAATTAAATTCGAAAATTTGGAGTTTCCTTGGTGTTTATATTAACCTAGCATCCATTCCTATCCAAAATCGGGATTCAATTCCCTTCCGTTCGAAAAATCGAATTTCCAGATTCCCGCTGGTACCCGAAATTTCACCCGAGTCCAAAAATGCTCCAAAAATCCCCAAACCACTTCTAAAATGTTCCAAATAGTCCAAAATAATTTTAGGAATCATTCCCCGGATTTTTGGACCTCCGTTCCTATTTTATCTCGCGCGGCTTTTGTTTAATGCCCGCAATCCGCGCCCGAATATTAATTCCACAAATTTCATCCAAATTCAACCAAACCAATTTTATTGGGTCCCAAATATTCTAAAATGGCTCTAGGAATTTTTTTTCGGAATTTTTAGACCATTTTTCCTAATTTTTCTCTAGCGCGAATCATTTACGTAATTCTCGGCCAATCGGAGCTCACCACGTGGCGCTACAGTACCCTTCTTCCACCTCTAGCCATGGCATGTACAGAGAAGAACCTTCAAGCTCATTCATGGTGGACTCCCTCTTTAATTCATCATATCTCCCTCAAATCAACTCCAAAACGTGAACTGTCGGTTCCGTTGGATCCGTACCGACGTCCTCTTGCCATTCCCCACCATCTTTAATCCCAAATCTCACCAGAATTTGAACCATCAAGGAAAAACCGAAATCCAATTAAATGCTCATAACTCGGGCGTTACTTCATCAAAGCCCGCACTTCCACCTCCCATATCTTCGTGTTGACGTCCTCTTCCCGGAGGTATGATCCACTCTTTGCCTTCCTCATTCGTTTGCCCGTGAGATCGAGAAAACAAACGCCGGGTCGCCGTTTTTCGGTGTTCTTCGTGTTCTTGGCCATAGATCTCTCGACGGTGGGTTATTCTTCGTGCCACTTGGTTCCTTGTGACCGTGATTGAGTCTAGAGTCTAACCCAACAATCAATTTAGGATCCCTCAAGTTTTGGAAACGAATTTCGGGTTTTTGTCATTTCAGCCGGAGCTCCGTTCGTCGTCAAATTCGTCGCCTCCGGTCAGAATCAACTCAATTCCTTCCTCCTATGAGTCCCTAAGGATGTTATCTAGAGAATCCATGATTTTATTTATCTAAAATCAAGATCTACCTGCCAGTACTACTTTTGTAATTTTTGGATTTTATTTATTTTCTTGTTATTTATTTGTTGCTCCGTTTTGCGCGTAGCCGACGATCTCGCCGAGTCCGCCGACCCCGTCGCCGGACTTCAAGACCTTGAGACCCTCGCTGTGATCGAAGGCAAGTCTCCTTGACGCATGTTGATCCCATGGTCTATAAATGTTTTCCACTGTTTTACAAATTGCATTGCTATTTATATAAAAGGATGTTGTTAACATTAGGTTATTAGTTATACCTGTTGTTCACACCTCCTTGATATTATTATCCTTGTTCCTTTGTCATCCTAGTATAGTAATCCACCAATATAATTGTTTTTGGAAAAATACTCTTTTATTATAGGAATGACTGTTTGGAAGACAGTTTGGATGTGACATATTAGTATAAAATGTAGATTGAAGCTAGAACCCAATTTGATTGGAGATTACATGAATATTAGAATTGCTGGGGATTGTTAGTTATGAAATTGATTTATGAACGTTGATGGTTGAAATATTGTGAGGTTGGATTGTTATAGTAGTTCACAATGTCATGAATTGGGGGAAATTGTGGAAGATGTATGGTGTTGTGAAGTATTTATGATGGATTACCTAAATCATTGCAAGTGAATAATATGTTGAATTGGGTTCCTTGGGCTGATAAGATAGTGTCAAACGGGAATCAGAGTTAGTTGGATTATTAGTGTTTTGTTAGGAATTATTATTAAAGGACTGATAAAAATTTAGATGATTATGGAAGTATAGACATGTGATATTCAATTATGGAGAATTGTGAATAGTCCAGAATAGTCGGTGGTTTAGTAAATAATAATATTACCTATTCTTGGTGGATTAAAGTAGATGATTTAGAGGTGGTAATGTGAAGGATTAAAGATTTGATGTTATGAAGTATTATCGGTGGAATCATGAATAATATGGATTTCGTATGATTTGTGTAGTCGATCTGGTGTCACTAAGTATGGAAATCATTGTAGCCGATGAACTAATAGAATCTTGGGTTAAGGAATCTTTGTTAAAGGATGCTTGGGGATGAGAGTATGAATTATTCTTGGTGGATCCAGTAGATTACAAATTAATCGATGTATGGATGATGGATAATCAATAGAGTGACTTATATTTTGAGGAGATGGTATCCGATACAATTATGATCGTAGCTTAGCCCGATTTTTGGAGGCATGATGGCACATAATATAGACTTTACTTGTTGGAGTACTAAATTGGACTGAATTATTTAGTATCATGGTAGTATTGGGGGAAGCCTTGGTGCTCTCATGAATTTTGGAGATTATAGCAGTGATTATAACAAATCTTATCAACACTGCTATTTGTATTTTATAAAATAAACTATTGGTGGAATAGAATAGTACGGTAGAAATGCTTAGACTCGCAATCGGTCAGTATTCACCCATGGGTGGGAATTTCATTCAACTCTTGAAAACCTTGTGTTGAAAGTTATAGGCAAGGAGTATTGCCGTTGGTTTACAAAATAAAAATAAAATGAAAATGGTTTGGACTTGGGCGGAATGGTTTGTTTGGCGGGTGCGGATATAGCACTAGTTTTCATGGTGCAAGTACCGCCCCAAGTCAATTAAGGAACGACGCTTATGACTGTCTCCATTCTAAGCATAACCGTACAACCACATGTCAAAGTGGGTACGACCTGGCTGAATAATTTGTAGAAACCTAACTTAGACTCACCAAACAGTGGAATGTGAGCACCGGATAGAGGCATTATTGTTGTTTTGCTCACACGGCGCAAGATGGGGCTTCTGTACTGGGTGGATATAACCCTAACAGCGGTGAAACCTCAGCGGGTGGGTCAGGTTAGGCGTATACATTGTAAAGGCCTTGTCATGATATCCCTGCCGGCACACCTAAGGTAGTGTGCTAATTGCATGGCATCAAGGGAATATCATGTCTTGTGGGTAAAGTTGTACACCTCTGCAGAGTTAAAACTATTCGAATAGCCGTGCCTACGGTCAAAGGCAAAGCTTGCTGAATGCTTTCATACTGGTAGACTTTAGTTTTTGGTTTCAAACTAAACAATGGTTCGTTTTGGGATCCGGGAGCGGTTAGAACTCTCGGGTGTGCTTCTGGCGACTAAAGCCAGGTAGGTGGAAGGAACCTGATTTTGTGAAATGTGGCAGATAGAGCCATGTGATTGGATTGAACTCTGATTTTGTTGAGATGTGGCGGATAGAGCCTGTATATTAGTGAGTAGTGGTTAGAACCTTCACTGCAATATTACATAATTCAATCATTAAAAAGAATTGCTCAAATATGCTTTGTGAAACTTATTAACAAGTATGATTTGATGAAACTTGGCTTTATGCAAAAGAATCATATTAAGCCATCTTTGGATAGCCTACATTGTGCATAATTTCCCAGACTTGCTGAGTACTTTATGTACTCACGTGCTACCTTCTAATCATATCTCAGAAGTGAAAGAAGCTGTCAAGGAATTCCAACGACTAGGACGCGTTCTCCACTCGATTGCCTGTGGGCATTTGGATGGGTCGCTTTGGTGTTTTCGTCTTCCGCTGCGGTTGTTCAAGTTGTTCAGCCTGTTCAGGCCGTAATGGTAAACCTTGACCATAAGGTCTTTGCTTTTATTTGGTATTATTCTTATTTAGTTATATGTATTCGTGATATGGTTGTTGATTCATCACTGTTTGACTGTGTGTACTAGCTACTGATCTGGGACTAGTACAGAAATACATAGAGGACTCCGGATAGCCGATCCGGGGCCCTACAAACACCCTCAGGGATCGACATGGAATGCCCAATTTAGGATATAAAAGACTCCACTGATCCCAACTTTGGTGCAAATATACTTGTTGTTACTTGCTCGATCTTATGCAAACAGCACTGTTGAAATTATCTAAAAAAAGAAGCAATTTCGTGGGGGGAAACCCGAGATTAAATTCCCAGGGGAAAAAACTTGGTCGGTAGAGACATTGAATCCCTGAACGCCGCATGGATTCATGGCCAAGTAGCCCATGGGATCTAACATTTGAGAGGAATCTGTAGAATTTTTTTATTTAGCATTTATTTTAAATCTTTTTTTTCGAAAATAATCAACGGAATGAATATTTTGTGAAAGTAGACACCTGTCGCCCTAGCCTCATATTGGGGCGATAGGTACCTAGATGCAAAAAATGGACAGATGAAGAACTAGATTTGTCAACATTTTTTACGAAAAGGTACCTATCGCTCCAATACACCCCATATTGTGGCGACGGGTGCCTACTTTCGCAAAAAATTTATTCCGTTGATTATTTTTGAAAAAAAGATCTAAAATAAATATTAAATATAAATAAATTCGGAATCTGTAATCTTTGCTTCAGCTACAAGCTTTTCGAGAGGTTTGGAACGAAAAATGCAAGTGCAGCTCTCTGTTGCACACCAAGCCAAATGAAATGGACTGTTACTTGGAAAAACAATCCCTTTTGCTGTTACTTTGCTTCGTCTGCCATGCTAGTGTTTGGTAAGGTACAAAAGGTAATGAAGACATGGTTGGATCAGATGCCACGCATGAAATGTTGGTACCACTGATCTGTAAAGCGTATACATAATTTGCACGCTTGCAGTTGCTGTTTGTTGTTTAAACCATGCAGAAAATACGAATAATGCTATTACTGCTACATAATTTGCCGGAGAATGACGCCACTGTTTTGCTTAGAATTATAAGAGACTGATCAATCAACATAGTTATGTTCTTAAGAGACTCCATGGAAATTCAGAAAAGAAAGATGGCCGAAGAACATATTACCACTTGATCAATGGTCACAGCACCGCTCCTGTATCACTTAGAATATATGCAGGGAACTCCTGCAAGTACTTAATATGTAGTAGTAGTACTCATTGATGCGGTTTCATCATCTATTGACTGACCAATCAAAGTCTAGATCATCATACAAGAGATTGTTTGCATCACCTCCATCTTCTTACTCAATGAATAAGCAGGCTGTAAATTCAGCAGAGATCTGCCACTATTAGCGTGAACCTGCAATCAGACATTGCACTTATACACCTTTTTGGAGATTTTTTGTATGGGGGGATGTTGTCTAATCTTTTGCTTCGGCTATGAGATTTTTTAGAGGTTTGAGACGAAAATGCAAACATTGCTTTTTGTTACACACCAAGCCAAATGAAATGATCTGTTACATGCAAAAACACTTTTTGCTTGTTACCTAGCTTGGTCTGCCAAGTGTTTGGAAAGATACAAAAGGTAATAAGGAAATAGTTGGATTGAATCATACCATGCATGAAATTTTGTTACCTCTCTGTAAAGTCTAAACAGAATTTGTACTCTTTCAGTAGTTGCCGTTTGTTATTCAATCCGTGCTGAAAAATGTGGTTAATTCTGTCTTTACTACTTTGCTGAAGAATGAGGTCAATGTTTTGCTTAGATCGATAAAACACTGGCGAGCCATCCGTTACTACAGGAGATAATTTATTGTGATAACTTATGATAATCTTGATGTTGAAAGTGAAAATTATTTATCAATAACAGTCACGTTAATTTTCAAGAGACTGACTGGAACTTCAAAAAAATTGCTAACCACTGAAGAATACATTTCCAGTTGGCCACAAGCCCACAACCTGGAAGCGCATCCTCTGCCTTTGAGGAGCTAAGGTAAAGTCTGCGACTCTGCGGAATGTGGAGCTCGATCGGAGAGAAGATGCTAAAGTGGTTCTTTATTTTCAAACTTTGACTTACTTCCTCTTAGGCAGATTTGTTTTTTTTTTTTAAATAATATTACAGTAAAAAATAGGTCAAAAAATTACAAAAATATACCTCTAAACCAGAAACCCCTACAAAAAAAAATAGCGACAGAGGAACCTGTCACCATTTCAAATATTAGAGACAGAATCCATGATTTAAAAACGGCGAAGCGACTGGCTAGGGAAACATTGGGCCGAAACAAAGAGAAATGGGAAAAGGAGTAAAGGAGAGGAGGAGAAGAGAAGAGAAGGAGAGGAAAAGAAGAGAGGACACGAATGCGCAGATTTCTCTATTTTTGAGGTTAGTTTTTGATATATTTTTTTGTAGATTTTATATTGAAACCATTGTAGGTTAGCAAATAAAACAATTAGATCCGTAGTTATATTGGATAGTAGATCTATGTCTTAATCTGGTGAACTCTAACTAAGTTAAACTAAAGTAGCCATTGTATTTATTATTTAAAGAAAAATTATCTAACCATCCATCTATCAAACCAGAGTTATAATGGCTTAGATTACATTAATTAAAAGAAAGAGTCCATGCTAAGTATAGTAAAAATAACATAAATTAGAAATAAAATTTAAAAATAAATTAACCAATTGATTTTCATATGAACACCAAATAAAAACACATACATAGCTAAAATTCGAAATAAAAATTAGATAATCACCCCTTTAACTTTCAAACGAACTCCAAATTAAACATGTACATAGCTAAAATTAGGAATAAAAATTATATAAAAATTAGAAGTTGGATGTGTATATAGATTCTAACCTAAAACTAATTACGAAATTAAATAACAAATAACATGGAAAATTAAAATAAATTCAAAGTAAAAAACAAAAGGAAATTAACCATTTGATTTTAACTCTAAATAAAAACATAAAATTTGAAATTATATAAAAAATAACAAAATAATTAAAATAAAAAGAAATTAGGATAGTTTATAAATTCCATAATAACAAAAAAATATAAGTTTTGGTTTTATTCAAAATTAAAATTCCAGAAGTACGTTAGTTTGTAACAACCCAAATCTCAAAAGAAATAAAATACATGAGAGGCTCCCATTTTTTGTACAGAATACTAACAATGGGTTCCATGTGCATACTGTACCAGTCCCATGATCAGTTGCTGGTACGCACATTCACAATATTGTTACCACATCCATACACAAGTTCTCAACTTTTTTTATATAACTTAGTTCGTACATGAGGCCCTAAATCCTTAATCAAAAGCAGCAGAAGATATGGATACTTATCAGTAGGCCTTGCTCATTTATCCCCACTGGTAACTAACAAGGTTAAATCCTAGAAAATCTCATCATTGTAATCCCCGTATCCTACATCGTAAAGTATTCCGTGGGGGTAATCTGAATCTTTACCTAAAAATATCAGTAATAGCAAGTGTGAGTACATTACGTAATCACAAGACATTTGCAAAAACTATAATATATGCAAGCTGTATTAAAGGAAAGGCTTCCATTGTTATTTTGCATAAAGCCAATTTGAATTATAAATACTAAATAATATATTGAAAGAAGAATTTAGTAAAAGCAACTTGATAGGTATATAAAGTAACAAGTATGTAAGCATAAATATAGCAACTCGTAGTCCTCCATGAGGTGAGCAACAATTCATCCATTCTATGCCAATACATGGCACAAAACTAGTTTTTGTCAACACATGGCACAACAGCTGAAATCAATCTTGCCAACACATGGCCAAGCATTGAACCATCTGTAGGGTAAACTTTCCAATACCAAATTTTCAATTCCATTCCATTTTTTTAAAAAAAATAACAAAACTCTAACTATGTGATAACTTTACCAAGCGCATTTGGCTGCGGCATAACTTTTTGAAAAGATTTTTACTACGGTATGGTGTGACATTATAGAATGTGAAATTTGAGATTAAAATCTTTCGGCTTGAGGTTTACTCGCGTTTTTGGGCCTTTTGAAGTGATGTGTCACCACGGAGTGTCGTAACCTTTTGAATGGTGCATGTTAAGGTCAAAAACTTTATGAAATATGGTATGGGAGGTTAAAACCATAAGGTATGGAGGTTAATAGCGTTTCCGGGCCGTTTCCGGGCCGTTTCAGGGGTTTTGGGCCTTTCCGGGGGAGTTTGGGCCTAAGGGAAAGGTCCGTGGGCTTTGGTGGGATGGTGTTCGAGTCCATTTAGGGTAGGAGTCCTGTTTGGGGGGCCTCCTCCTGCCCTTTTGGGCGTCCTCCCCCTGCCCCTTGCGCCCCAAGTGCCCTAGCCGCCTCCCACACCTCCCCACCTCCTCCTCTTCCTTGCGCCCCCTTTGCCCCCATTGCTCTCCACCTCTCCACCTCTCCACCACCTCTCCTCCACCCCCTTGCTGCCCTAGGGTGGACTCCCCACCCCTGCATCCTCATGGATCCATCCGAGGAGCGAGGAGCGAGGAGCGAGGTGCGAGGAGAGAGGAGATCTATTGGAGTATTCGTGCGTCGGGCAAAGGTATGACCATGGGAAACCTTGGGATTGATCTAGGTACTGTTCTAAGGGTGTTTATCAAGTTTTTAGATCAATTGGTGGTGCTGGATTTCAGTATATTGGATTAGATCTAGAAGTTGCCACGTTTCTGTTTTGGGACAGCATGAGCAGTCGACCTAGGGTTTGCGTTTTCGTCAATTTAGAGTCCGAATCTGTCCATACGGATGTTGAAGAAGTTGTAGATAATTTTATTATCTTTCAGTAAATATAAAGAACGTTAAATTCCACCTAACCGTTTGAAAGTTATGGCTGTTTTACCGAGCGTGTTAAAATCTGTCACGTAATTGGAACAGATCACGGTAATCTGTAGATTAAACAACTTTAGAGTCCGAATCAGTCTTTCCATATACCTAGAGAAAGTTGGGAAATTTCCTAAGCTACACGAGGATGTACTCGTTTAATTGATTCGGAGTCCCAGAACTCAAGTTATGCCTTTTGCAAGGCTGCTGTCCCGACGGGACAGAACCTCTGTTTTTAGGTTTTGCGAGTGGTTGGCAATGTCGGGGTAGATGAGGGTTTGCGTACTGTTTTGTGGACATGATTGTGAGTGTGTGATGCCTATGTGCAGGTGGTGCGACCCCGGGAGTGCCTTCTACTTCCCGCCAATCCGTTGTCCGTGGTTGAGGCAAGTGTGTTGTGATGGATAGCGATTTGTAGATTGCTTGTTGAGAATAGATGGAATTGACTACATGATATATGATCACTTGCCATGCTTTTATGATTGCCAATGATATGATGAGCATGTTTATTATGTTATGATGCCATGTGTTAATATGTGAGTTAAACATGATGTTGGCATAATTGCATACATGACATGTTACATGGCCCGGGCGGTGAGAAAGTCATAACTAATCCGGGAAGGTCGGTGAGAAAGATATGACTAATCCGGAGAGCCAATGAGTAAGTCCTACATCGTGATTCCATTCACCGCGGTGAACGGAAGCGAGGAGTAGGCACCCTCCATCTTTGGGATGGAAGGGGGGAGAGGGTGCACACCGACGGGTGTGTACTCAACCATACCGGTATGAGTTTCCAAGGAGACATGAGCATTGCATTACATTGCATACATAATGATGATGATATTGTTAAGTTTTCATGAATGAGATGATATACATGATGGGAGATGTTATTGCCATGATATTGTTCTTGTTGTCCATTGCAATATGCTTGCTGAGTTTCGAACTCACGCTTGTGTTTTCTTGTTGTTTTAGGTACCATAAGAACGGCATGCGGGGAAGGGAAATAGTCACACGCCCACACGTAGCTTCACCATATTGATTCCACAAGTCATTCTGTTAGTTTGATAATAAATTGCGTGTGATGCTCATTGATTTAAGGCTTAGCTTTGCTTTATGAGAGTTTTATTGTTCGTTTGACAATTGGAGACATTAAGTGCTTGATGATAGTCTTATATTGTCGTTAATACTCTAATTATTGTTGTTTTAGATGTCTCTCATATTGCCTTATTGCTATACTGTTGTTGCTCCTTTAATTCATGTTAAAACAAAGGAGATGCTGCCGAAATCTCGGTTTTTAGCATATGTACCTTTGCTGGAATTTATGGTAAATTGTGGTATTTAGAGGTTGTTTAGCTTATGTTTGGTAGCATTCAGGCATATTAAATGCTGGGGTGTTACAGTTGGTATCAGAGCGGGCTGTAGGTCTTTGGAATGTGTATTTTTAGTGTCATGCTATAGGGTACAACTAAAATGTGATGTGGAATAACTTAGAAACATGGCTTAGGTTTTTACTAAAATTTTGTCATAGGATAGCAACATTAAAACTTGCAAAAGTAGTATAACTAATCTAAAATTTGACACACATGGATGCACAATAGGAAGGGTATGGGTATCGTTGTTTACGCTTAAATGTTGTATTTAAGCCTTGTTGCTAAATGCTATATTTGATATAGTACGTTGCTATGTCTATGAGATAAATGATTGAATTATTCCTGTTGTGGTGGTAAAAGTGGGGTTTTGGTGCCGAAGGGTTTCGGCCACCTCTCTTATTTCATAGTAACGGTGAGGTTTGACGGTGTGGCCGGTTAGCGCCACCACCGAAGAACTATTGACCCCTGTAGGAGAAGAGTGCTTATCCTTTCTGTCGTTGATCGGGTAGTTGACTGGAGTCAAATAGAAGAGTTAATGGTGGTTTCCTTCGTATGTTCTTTGCCGTTCTGACGGTCGGTGTTCGTTGCTTTTCTTGGCTTTAGTAGATTTGAATCAAATGAAAAGTGTTGGGTTTTCGCGGATCGTTCCATATGCGGTGTGTGGTTTTGTCTTCCTTGGTTGAAGACGAAGAAGAGGAGACTAGTGTTGCGCTTCTTTTGGGCGCCTTTCCAGTTTTGATGCCTGTTGATTGCATTATGGGGAACAAGCATTCAATTTATCCTCGTGTTTGTCTTTCTCTCGAGGTTAAAGGAGTTATTATGAGTTGTGCCGGCACTGGCCGCTCGAGCTGAAGTTCTGTGGCTTTGTAGTAGTACGTGGTGTTTGATTTTGTTATTTTACTGGTTTAAGAAATCATCTTTGAAAAACCCTTCTTGTTTCGTGAAAGATTGGGGTTTGGTGCTAAGGTTTTATTTGCAAAGGTTTATTTGATCGGTTGGTTCCCTCCAGTGGGAGTCTTGGAGATTGAAAAGTGTTTTGGAGAATTCCTTTGCATGACCAAGTTTGGGTTTGTCTCATTGCAATTTTGAGAGTCAAGTTTCCTTATGAATTTAGGATGAGTTTTAAAACTAAAATGCTGCAAACAAAGTAAGTAGTCTTTTGACTGAAATCGTTTGTCCCTAGTAAGAATTGATGTTTAGCATGTTATGTAGTAGGTAACAATGTGGTTTATGGATTGATGTGTTGCTAAGATAAATTTTGAGTTGAATAAATTCAATGTGATTAATATCTCTAGCTTGAGAATAAATAGACTACTAGTGTTGTAGTTTACTCTGTAGCGGGAATGATTAAATGGGTTGATGTACATGCTTAGAATCTGTTGCCTTGCTTTAAAAGTGCTTATGATCCTTGTTAATGTTTAAAGTTTTAAACCCTGATGCATAGTTAAAACTTTAAGATGATGTAGATCATTGTTATTGATAAAGAAACCTTCTTTGGTTGTTTAAAGATGTTCTAATCTAATGAATTAATAGAGAAATTTAATCGTGTTGCCTAGCGACTTTAATTTGGATGTTGATTAGAGTTGCTATTTACGTTGTTGCAAACTACTAGTATATTTGGAGGTATGCAGTTGTGTCTCTATAATGCTAGTAACGATATCAATTGAGAAGACATAAGACTTATTGTTAATGATGTTGTTAAAGGCAGTGTTAATGCTAGTATTCAATCTATTTTAAATAGTTGGAGTATGTTGTGTGGTGGTAATTTTGTTATCGCCTATGTATAGGGTAGCTAAAAGTAATGTTGTTGTTTGATGGTTATGCCCATTTGTTGATTTTGATGACTAAGTAGTAGTGGTAACTGTTTAGATTACCCGTTGGAAAACCATGGTTAAAATAGAGGAAATTTTTAACATGTTGCGATGGAGTGAGCTTTGGATAATTAACATGATGAATGATGTTATCCTTAATGAAAGTATAAATTAGACTCTCCCTTACGAATTCTTCCCTACGGAGATAATATGTACATGTTGAAGTCGTTGTCTAACTGAATAAGGTTCGGTTGTCGAGACGTGAATATATAGGAGGTATGAAATTTATATGTTGATTTTGCTGAAAGATTTGTTGAAGTCATTTTATTGATTGAACAAGTTTCAATTGTCAAGATTTTGACGTATGGATAGTATAGAATTGGTAGGTTGACCATGCTCAAGTAGCTGTTGAAGTATTATGTTTCAAATTTAGAATAAGAAATATTATGATTCGGTGATCCGTGGGGATCATGTCAATGTAGTCTTGGTTGGGTGCCTTCTTGATAAGCATCATAACCCTTATTAAAAGTGTTGGGAATGGTAACTAGAGGAAGAATTTGTTGTGAAGTTTTTGGTTGAATTGTGTTGGGGCTCCTCAGGGAGTAAAAAGTGATTATTAAAGTCTTTTAATGGAAAGCGTAGTGGAGTTCTAGAGATGGTTCTTTTTATGCTGAGCTTGTGTTTAAAAGCTTTTGGACTGGTTTGGTTGTTTGCCATTTTGGTTGAAGGGTTTTCGGTCAAGGTGTTCCTTATGCTGTGTTTCAGAGTTTCCCCAAAACTCGTAATTTTTGGTGTCGACCTTTGGTTTTGGCGAATTTGTTTAGTTCGTGTTGTGAGTTTGGATTTACATCCAAAAGTTTTTGAGTCGATCGTGCCCTTTCGCGTTCGCACTGAATTATCTTTGGAAATAATTTTAAAAGGAAGCAGATGGTCATAAAGGGTTGTGTTGGAAACTTTTGAGTTAAGCCCTTGATGTGTAACTCTATTTGGCTAGAGTTGGAGTCATTTGGAAAATGTGTCTGGTGTGCGGGTGTTTCACAACTCTGGATTTTTTTGAATGTGTCATAAGTGAATTTGGCTAGAGAAGAGTTTTCTTTTGGGATTGAGTTTCCCTCTCTTTTGATAAAATTTATGGCAGTTGTTTGTGCAGATGTCTAACTTTGGAGTCAATGTTCTTTTCCAAAACGTTGATTTTGGTTAAAATGCGATGTTTTGCAAAGTTTAGCTATCTATCGTTGGTGGGTTCTGATTTGATGTTGTGCCTTACTGTTAACTATGCTGCCGTCATAGTTTATATGAATTAGCGCAACTCTCGATGTTATTCGAGATTTATTCATGTGATACCGAGGAAGAAGTCGTCATGTGAATGACTTTTCGGTAGTGTGGTTACATGATGAAGGAATGGTGAAAAGTAAACATGACATCGTTTTTACATGTTAAATGATAAAAGAGTCGTTGAGCCAGGTCGGTAAGAAAGTCATATATGGAGATATGACTAATCCGGAGTGCTCCTGAAGAGTGTGCATTTATGTCATGAAACGAGATTTCCCTTGCTTTCTAGTATGAAAAGAAGCAATGAAGAATTTCTGGTATGTTGGTTGTGATGTAGGGGATTTATGATTCCTTTGTGATTTGGCTTGGATGTTGCCGAATTCTTTTCAAAATGGTTAACGCTTTGGGTTTGAGTTGTTGTGTGTACACTTGGGCTTGATAGCTAAGTGTTTTTGTGTGAGGGCGAGACCCTCTTAAGAAAGGAACCAAATGTGGTTTGGTAAAGTTTTACGATCCTAGCTTGGGGCTAGGTGTCGAACCTTAGTGGTATAAGGGTAGTTTGTGATGGAGGTTGATGATGTATGGGTTTAACCATTATTAAGAGTAGCGATGGGTGGAAGTGAAGTTGACGGTAGTTCGGTGATATTTGTCCTGCTGTGAGCAATTGTCGTTACTAGTTGTTCTTGGATTTGAGTCTTGTCTGGGAAAGGATGGAATAAAATGTTAGTATGATCGTGTATCGGAAGGGCAAGTGTGCCTTAATGAGTTATTCCCCTCGATGGAAATTTTTGGGAATGTAGAGAGGTCGTTAAAAGAATTGTGACTTGCTTTGATTATGTCATGTTGAGTTTAATGAAGTGTGGTAGTCAGGTTGGTTGTGATAGTAGTGTGAAGTGTTTGTCGTGAGGTTTCGAGCGTTTTGGGTTGATGAAGCCCTTTGTGGTTAAAACGCAGATTCTGTTTGGGAATTGAAGTGAAGGTCGAACTGTGTGTGGTTGCCCTTAGTTGAGCTAGATCAACACTTTTTCGCTAAGTGTATGTTTTGGGAACTCGTTTGTCGTTTGTTCTGGTTTTTTTTGTTTTGTCGTTGTGCGAATGTTTTGTGCTGCTGAGAAGCCTTTGTCCCTTGGGGACTTTGTTGTTGATTTTGGCGTCCTCCGGATTCGAGGTCGAATCCTGTTGAAGGCGGGAAGAATGTGACACTACGGTATGGTGTGACATTATAGAATGTGAAATTTGAGATTAAAATCTTTCGGCTTGAGGTTTACTCGCGTTTTTGGGCCTTTTGAAGTGATGTGTCACCACGGAGTGTCGTAACCTTTTAAATGGTGCATGTTAAGGTCAAAAACTTTATGAAATATGGTATGGGAGGTTAAAACCATAAGGTATGGAGGTTAATAGCGTTTCCGGGCCGTTTCAGGGGTTTTGGGCCTTTCCGGGGGAGTTTGGGCCTAAGGGAAAGGTCCGTGGGCTTTGGTGGGATGGTGTTCGAGTCCATTTAGGGTAGGAGTCCTATTTGGGGGGCCTCCTCCTGCCCTTTTGGGCGTCCTCCCCCTGCCCCTTGCGCCCCAAGTGCCTTAGCCGCCTCCCACACCTCCCCACCTCCTCCTCTTCCTTGCGCCCCCTTTGCCCCCATTGCTCTCCACCTCTCCACCACCTCTCCTCCACCCCCTTGATGCCCTAGGGTAGCCTCCCCACCCCTGCATCCTCATGGATCCATCCGAGGAGCGAGGAGCGAGGAGCGAGGAGCGAGATCTATTGGAGTTTTCGTGCGTCGGGCAAAGGTATGACCATGGGAAACCTTGGGATTGATCTAGGTACTGTTCTAAGGGTGTTTATCAAGTTTTTAGATCAATTGGTGGTGCTGGATTTGAGTATATTGGATCAGATCTAGAAGTTGCCACGTTTCTGTTTTGGGACAGCATGAGCAGTCGACCTAGGGTTTGCGTTTTCGTCAATTTAGAGTCCGAATCTGTCCGTACGGATGTTGAAGAAGTTGTAGATAATTTTATTATCTTTCAGTGAATATAAAGAACGTTAAATTCCGCCCAGCCGTTTGAAAGTTATGGCTGTTTTACCGAGCGTGTTAAAATCTGTGACGTAATTGGAATAGATCACGGTAATCTGTAGATTAAACAACTTTAGAGTCCGAATCAGTCTTTCCATATACCTAGAGAAAGTTGGTAAATTTCCTTAGCTACGCGAGGATGTACTCGTTTAATTGATTCGGAGTCCCAGAACTCAAGTTATGCCTTTTGCAAGGCTGCTGTCCCGACGGGACAGAACCTCTGTTTTTAGGTTTTGCGAGTGGTTGGCAATGTCGGGGTAGATGAGGGTTTGCGTACTGTTTTCTGGACATGATTGTGAGTGTGTGATGCCTATGTGCAGGTGGTGCGACCCCGGGAGTGCCTTCTACTTCCCGCCAATCCGTTGCCCGTGGTTGAGGCAAGTGTGTTGTGATGGATAGCGATTTGTAGGTTGCTTGTTGAGAATAGATGAAATTGACTACATGATATATGATCACTTGCCATGCTTTTATGATTGCCAATGATATGATGAGCATGTTTATTATGTTATGATGCCATGTGTTAATATGTGAGTTAAACATGATGTTGGCATAATTGCATACATGACATGTTACATGGCCTGGGCAGTGAGAAAGTCATAACTAATCCGGGAAGGTCGGTGAGAAAGATATGACTAATCCGGAGAGCCAATGAGTAAGTCCTACATCGTGATTCTATTCACCGCGGTGAACGGAAGCGAGGAGTAGGCACCCTCCATCTTCGGGATGGAAGGGGGAGAGGGTGCATACCGACGGGTGTGTACTCAACCATACCGGTATGAGTTTCCAAGGAGACATGAGCATTGCATTACATTGCATACATAATGATGATGATATTGTTAAGTGTTCATGAATGAGATGATATACATGATGGGAGATGTTATTGCCATGATATTGTTCTTGTTGTCCATTGCAATATGCTTGCTGAGTTTCGAACTCACGCTTGTGTTTTCTTGTTGTTTTAGGTACCATGAGAACGGCATGCGGGGAAGGGAAATAGTCACACGCCCACACGTAGCTTCACCATATTGATTCCACAAGTCATTCTATTAGTTTGATAATAAATTGCGTGTGATGCTGTCAAAATCTCGGTTTTTAGCATATGTACCTTTGCTGGAATTTATGGTAAATTGTGGTATTTAGAGGTTGTTTAGCTTATGTTTGGTAGCATTCAGGCATATTAAATGCCAGGGTGTTACTGGTCCCTTTTGGATACTCCTCAAATGTAAAGAGGCTCATAAACACGAAAGAGAACAAACTCCAAGGCCTAAAATCCCATGACTACCTTGTGTTGATTACAAAGTTGCTCCTAGTAGCTATCAGAGGTATACTGCCCGAGTGTGTGCTGGGGACAATCACAAAGCTATGTTCCTTCCTAAACGCCATTTCGCAGAAGGTTGTTGAGCCAGCTAAACTGCCTAAGTTGGAGGCTGATGTGGTACAAAGTTTGGTTAGCCTCGAGATGATCTTTCTCCTGCATTCTTTGATATCATGGTTCATCTCACCGTTCACCTTGTCAAGGAGATAGGTATCCTCAGACCAGTGTATCTGCACAACATGTTCCCTTTCGAGAGGTACATGAGTGTCCTCAAGAAGTACGTCTGTAACCGTTCGCGTCCGGAAGGCTGCATTGCCGAGGGCTACGTGAAGGAGGAGGTGATAGAGTTTTGTGTTGATTACATGAATGATCTAAATCCTATCGGCGTCCCCATATCATGACACGAGGGGAGGCTACGGGGCAAAGGGACAATAGGAAGGCAAGCAGTTGCATGCAATGATCTTGTTGCATTCAAGCAAGCACATTTCACTGTTCTGAAGCAATCATCTATAGTTGCCCCCTATGTCCTTCAGCACAAGAGTGTCCTACGCCGCGAGTTCACAGGGAAGACAGAGAGTTGGATAACCTTGAAGCACATGGATTCTTTCGGTAGCTGGCTACAGAAGTACATCCTTGAGGAAGGGTCAAACGATGAACTATTGCAACGCTTGGCCCGGGGACCATCACAAGAAATCGTGACATTCAAGGGGTATGATATCAATGGTTACACATTCTACACCAGATCCCAGGAGAACAGGAGCACCAACCAGAACAGCGGTGTCCGTATAGAAAATTGAAAATCTAATTAACTTAGGTACCCCTTCTTATGTAGAATGGAGATACAACGGTGTAGAAGACTGGGCAAACAGAACGTTGGCTTCATCGACCCAGAGGCTGTCAACGAGAAAATCTGGTCATACGACCAGCAAAAACCGCAAGTTGAGGCATACATTTTGCATGCATTATTGAAACAGCACTACAAACCGTACATACTTCTGCCCTTCAACTTCAAGTATGTGTTCTCACAAACCTCTTGTTCTTGTATTACGTAAGACATTGATAGTACGACTAGCTACTTACGCATATGTTGGAATATACGAATAGGTTTCACTGGATCCTTCTAGTCATCGATCTTGACAATAGCAGGATTATAGTTCATGACTCTAGAAGGAATCCAGTCGACAGATACCAATGGTTCATTGATGTCCTGAACATGACATTTGCAAAGTTCAAGAAGAAGCAAAAAGGAGAATTCAAGAAAGAATTCGAAGTCATAATAAACACTCAGGTACGTACTACAAAAACAATTATTAATATAAATGCGCCATATTAGTTCTTCATCTGATGTTCTGAAATTTCTCCCCGTGAAGGTTAAACACCAGACGGCTGGAAACAACTTATGTGGCTACTACGTGTTCCACTATATTCAAAGTTTTATACATGGTGATGAGCTGGAACATATGCCGAGGTTCGTATATGCATGTCAATTTGTTAGCTACAACTTACATTTTAATTAATTGCATGTGATCGGATATTTATATACTTCCCGCTTAATCAATTGTCAGCCCAACATCAATGAGCACGTTAACGTGCTCCCGTCTCACCGGGTGCGCGCACTCCAAGAGCAACTCATGGGCTTCATTGTCAACGAGGTTGTATCTCCAAATGGCGAGTTCCACGTAAGGCTTGGTCCTTCGTTGAACACCGCTGAACTGATGACGACATCCACGTCGACCAAGGACTTAAAGAATGACACATGCAAGAACTGAGTTCGATAATCATTTTTTTTAATCATTCAAACTTGTAAACGTCGGTTGTGTGTATGTACTTGTCCATGTTTTACACTATTAAGTTCGTTTTTTGTGTAGTGAGCTAGCTTGTGAACATGTGTATGAGTAAACATATGTAATATATATTTAATTGCGCAAAAAACTCCTCCACTCATATTCAATTTTATGGTAAAAAACGATATACAAAAACACCGTAAGAACATATTCTATAATACATATAATTGAAAACTCTCTCCACAAGCGGTTGGTGACTTGAACTGCTTCTAGAGTGCTGCTCTCCACAAGCGGTTTGTAACACGAACTGCTTGTGGAGTCCCCCACGTGGCGGCTACACTGGTCTTCCTAGACACCTTCCCAACCACATCTGGTGCCACAGCACAAGCGGTTCGAGCAACCGCTTGTGATACCGGACGGGTATCACACGTGGTTACTTAGAAGCGGTTATAAAACCGCTTCTAAAGGGGGTTACGAGCCACTTGTGGTAGCCGGTTCTGTAGTAGTGGTTGTCTAACAGCCTCAACGTTCTGAACATCTCCGTTTGGATAGCTGAGGAGAACTTGTTTTGCTACCTTTAACTCCTTGTCCGTTCCGTATAAACCTCAAGCTTGATATGATTAGGACGTTGGCCTCGTGTAGTCGCGTGTTAGGCTAGGAAAAGGACTCTTAATGCTTAGCTCACGGGCATAGCCAACATTTGAAATACTTCCTTTTTCTATATCGGTATGATATACTAAATTCAAACCTTTCAGTTTTCCTTTAACTCACTGCCAATGGGCTAGATCCTTTCATTTTCACCGATTAATGAGATAATTTCTAGCTTTTTTCTCTCTCTTCCAACGATTAATATAGGAATCTACAGCCCTTTTTTTCTCTCAGAATTAACGTGGGGCCTTCCGAAGGAGCCTCTAATTAGTAAAAATAAAGATAAGAGTTTAGCTTCTTGTGTTGCGTTGGATTGAACCTGCGTGTGGCACTTTCTGAACAATGCGTGTACCGTTGTCTTCTAGATCGTTGAAACATTTTAATTCGCGCTAGCTGATTTAGATCATTGCTATTTCTGTTCTTTGTTGCATTGTTGTTCACTACTACAGAAATGTTTATATTAGATGCACCATCACAAACGGTTTTGAAAAACCGTCTGTAATATATAATATCACACTCGATTCTATAAACCAACCGTCAGTGAAACTATCACAGACCGTTGTTAATTAAACCCGTCTGTGATTAGACAAATATCACAGACGGTTTTGTATTCAAACCGTTTGTGATATTATCACAGACAGTTCTATAAAAAAACTGTCTGTGATATAAAGTAATATCACAGACTGTTTTACTATACAACCGTCTGTGATACAAGCACAGACGGGTTGTGTTTATAAACGTCTCTGATATTATTTATATTACAGACGATTTGTGTTTATAACCGTTTCTGTACTGCATTCTAACATTTTGATGTTTTTATCGAACTACGTATTTTCATCGAAGGGAATGTCAAACTTGGCCATACTTCGTTGATAGATAGGATGAAAAATGGTGTGCATAATGGAATTTGATAACCACTGTAACAGCCAAGAAGTAATAACATAACCATTGACATTTTGTATATTATGACATTTTATAACATAAAACATTACATTACAATAAGTAATAACATTATATTATTACTTATAATAATAATAATAATCATTATCGTCGCTCCACGGTGGGCTGCTATCACCGTCGCCGTCGTCGTCGTCGCTCCACGGTGGGCTGCCGTCGCCGCCGTCGTCATCGTCGTCTTCATCGTCATCGTCCTCCTCTGAGCTTCCCCAGCGCATGATGTAGGTGGCCTCCTCCTCCTCCTCCTCCTCGTCCTCCTTTGATTCCTTTCGCAAAATTACTAAGTAGGTAATCACGTTTCCTCCGTGGATAACATTGGTCATTTAAGTTGTTCCAGGTTTATGTTACTCTTGGAATGGCTGAGGCTAAACTTTTGCAATCACGTAGGGCGTACAGAGCGTAAAAGGATGGGGCGAAACTGCAACACGATTTTAACTTTCTGGTATCTGCTATACACAATAATCCTATATCAAACTACGTAATAATGTACCTAGAACTAACTTATTTCTTATTTGCAGTGCCACCAGCAGGGTCAGGGAAATAACCTATGTGGATTTTATGTCTACCACAACATGCAACTCATCCTCGAGACTATAAAGAGCGCTAAGGTTGCAACTGCGTTGAGCAACAATGATTTGATCAAAATTCGAGGAGAACTTTGTTTTTTCCTTGTCACTGAAGTCATAAATAAAGATGGTGCGTACCACGCTAACTTGTAACAACTGGAGTTGTATAATTGCGGTTATTCTTGTTTGTACACTTCTTATTTTTTTGTATTTGATACAATTCATTGTATTGTCACCTGATATTACCATTATTACAATTTTGGTCATCTTGAATGCAACTGTCTTGCTTTTTGGAACTAAATGTTCTTCCATCATGCATATTAATTTGTTGTAGAACTATCTGTATATCACAGACAGTTCTATTTAGAAACCGTGTGTGGTACTAACACATAGACGGTTCTGATTAGAAACCGTGTGTGACACTTCAATACCACAGATGGTTCTCGTTAGAAACCATGTTTGATACTTCAATATCACAGACGGTTCGAATTATACACCGTCTGTGAAATTCAAGTATCATAGACGTTTTCGAATTACAACCGTCTGTGATACTTGACTTTCACAGACGGTGTATAATTCGAACTGTTTGTGATTTTTTTTCACAAGCGGGTAGAAAACCATCTCTGATGATCTCTTTCATCACAGAAACATTGTTACTAACGATTTACAAAACCGTGTGTAATGACGTTTGTGAACCGTCTGTAATGACGTTTTCTGTAGCAGTGGTTGATGAAGGTTTAAAGTAGTAGTGAAACGTTCTTTCAGGCCATGGGTAATCAACACCCTCAAGGATCGATATGGAATGCCTTATTTAGGATATAAAAGACTCCACTGATCCCAACTTTGGTGCAAATATTGTTACTTGCTCGATCTTAAGCAAACAGCACTGTTGGAAATATCTAAAAAAAAGCAATTTCTGTCAAGGCCCCAATTTCACGAAATTCAAGGAAATCCAGTGTATCCGGATTAAACATCCGGAATGTCCGGATACAACCCGGAATGTCCGGATTAAATATCCGGAGTATCCGGATTAGCTCGCCCGAACACCTCAACCTGGAGTATCCGGACAAATTGTCCGGAGTGTCCAGGTTAATACTACCGAAGGCCCCAACCCGGAGTATCCGGGTTGAGCATCCGGAGAGTCCGTACTTTGCGGGATTTGAGTATAAAATCTCATTTCATGGCTCTTCACTCACCTCACCTCACATTTGTTCCTCTTCACCTCTCCCGTGCGTCTCCTCCACCCTAAGCTCGTCTCCGGTGAGCTCCCCACTCCAGCGACCTTCCGTGGCTCCTCCCCGGCGACTCCTCTACTCTGGTGACCTCAAGTTCCTCCCCAAGCCGGCGTCTTCTTCCTCCTACCCGGCTTCCCCTTTTTCCTCTCCATCCTCCTTGAAGTTAGGACCTCTTCTTGGAGTTGATTCGTGGGTTCTTGGGTTCTAGGGTCATCTTTGGGAGTGGATTTGGGGCTTGGTCTTGTAGATTGAGGTTTGGGGGTGACTTTGGGAATGTTAGGGTTTTGGTGGGTGGCTGGATTTGGGGTTGGGTTAAGCAATGCTTGGGATTTGGGTGTGAGATCGGGGGTAGATGATGCCATTCCAAGTATTGGGGTAAGTTTTGGTTGGGATCTTTAGATGTGAGCGTCGTTTCATCGTGTTTGGGCTAGCTCGGAGCTTCTCTGGTTTAGCCGCGTGTAGGAAAGACGTAGATCGGGTTCTCGTGGTGCCGTAGAACTCGAAAACCACTCCAAATCCCTTGGGCCTTTGGGCTAGTTGCGTCACGTCCGGAGTGTCCGAACAAGTCATCCGGAGTGTCCGGCTTATCCGGACTGTCCGGATTAAATACCCGGACTATCCGGGTTGGCTGGTCTTCGACTCGCACAGTTTTCGTCGGTTGCGCTGTTTTTCGGCGGGGGTTTGCATTTGTGTTTCATTTCATTTGCATGGCATGCATCTTATTTATGCATTGTACTCATGTAGAGAACGAGGCCGCGGTGACTGACGTGACCGTGGTCGAGGGGATTGCCGAAGAGCAAGTCGTCGTCGATACTCAAGCAGAAGCATAAGGCAAGCACCTAAGCATATTGAACCATATATGTAATTTACGTTTGTGAATTAACTGCTTATTGGATGATTAAGTCATGCATTAGGAGTTGAACTATGGAAATGGTATTAGAACCTAATTGCTGCACTTACATCCATTGAAATTCGTTGAACACCTCCTTTGGAGCTAGATTATGGGTAATTATATGGTCCATGCTTAGTTTGCTTAGATGTTGGGTATGGGCCAAGTGGTGGATGGTTCCATCGCTTGAGATTAATTACTTCACATTTGTCGAGTTGCAATGGTTGTGGTTATGAGGAGAAGTGGAAAAATGAAATGAGACCAAGCGGGAAAGTTTGGGCACTTGGGTGTGGAGAAGTGGATGGTTGCAATGGTATGGTAGTCTCGCATGTGTCAGTTGAGGACCGATCCGTTGTTTGCCATGTTGATCGAGCACATCTTGTCAGTCGCATGCCGGAATGGGACGGTAAAGCTATTCTTTCATCGCATGCTAATTCGATGGGGTGTGCCCTCATGCGATTGGGCGTGGTTGAGGGCGAGGCTTAGGCCGACTCTCGAGGGCCAAGCCGGGCTTAGGCCGCTCGAGGGGGTGCTAGGTGCTCGGACCGCATGAAGATGGCCCAACGAGTTAGTATGGGTGGGAGGAGGGTTGACATGAGGTTCTTTGTGGCACATGTCGTGCGATTGATGATCCCCTGTCGGGTGAATAAGCGATTCAAATTGCCGCGCTCTCGGATATGAGCACGCTCGAGTCATCCGACACTTCAACGTAGTAATAACTTGAACTTAACGACGGTTGGTGTGACACTATGGAATGTCGGGACACCGTAAAAGGTGAAATTGGAGAATGTGACATTATAAAATGTGAAAATGGAGGTTAAAACTTTACGTTATGCCGTTTAATCGCGTTTCCGGGTCGATTTCGGGAGTTTGGGCCTTCCCGAGGCGTGTTGGGCCTTAGGGGGGATCCCTCGTGGGCAAAAAGTGGGGCTCTCTGGCCCATGAGGGGAGAGGGGGGCAGCATGATTCCCTTGGGGCGCCCCCCTGTTGCCCTAGCAGCCTCCACCTCCTCCTCTCCCTCCCATAGCCGCCACACCCCTTTTGCCCCTTGCCGTGCGCCTCCCCTCCCCTTGCGCCACCACCTCCCCACCCTCCTTGTTGCCCTTGGGGAGCCCCTCACCACGCCATCCCACTGATCTTCCCCTCGGAAAGCTCCGCGACGAGGAGATCCGGCGGTTCTGGCGCGCGAAAAGCGATCGGGGAGCCCGGGAGGAAGGAATTCGGCGTTCGTCGTTCTTCAGGCTGAGGTATGGCATGGGTGATCCTTGGGAATGGTCTACGTACTGTTCTAGAGGTCTTTGATGCTTTTAGATCAAGTGGTGGTGCTGTGATTGGGTAGTGTAACACCCCGGCATTTAATATGCCCGAATGCTACCAAACATAAGCTAAACAACATCCAAATATCATATTTAACATAAAATTCCAGCAAAGGCGCATAGGCTAAAAACCGAGATTTCGGCAGCACCTCCTTTGTTTTATCATGAATTTAAGGAGCAACAACGATATAGCATTATATGGCAATAAGGGAAACATCTAAAACAGCAATAAATAGAGTCTTAACAACAATAAAAGACTAACATTTAGCACTTAAAGTTCCAAGTGTCAAACGAACAATAAAACTCTCATTAACCAAGCTAAGCCTTAATTTAATGACCATCACACGCAATTTATTATCAATCTAAAAGAATTGACTTGGGGAAACATTAAGGTGAAGCAACGTGTGGGCGTGTGTCTATTCCCTTTTCCCGCATGCCGTTCTCATGGTACCTAAAACAATAAGAAAAACACAAGCGTGAGTTCGAAACTCAAGAAGCATATTGCAATGGACAACAAGAACAACAATATGGCAATAGCATCTCCTTCATGTAAATCATCTTATTCATAAACACTTAACATTGTCATCATCAATATGTATGAGATGTAATGCAATGCTCATCTCTCCTTGGAAACTCATACCGGTATGGTTGAGTACACACCGTCGGTGTGCACCCTTTGCCCCCCTTCCATCCCGAAGATGGAGGGTGCCTACTCATCGCTTCCATTCACCACGTGGATGGAATCACGATGTAGGTCTTACTCAATGGTGTTCCGGACTAGTCATAACTTTCTCACCGACCTTGCCGGACTAGTTATGACTTTCTCACCGCCTCGCCTCTATCTCATGTCATGCATGCAACTATGCCAATTATCATATTTCACATGTACATAAACATATGGCATCTCATCATGACAAATATTAACACATGGCATCGAATCATGATAATCATACTCAATATATCATTGGAAAACAGCAAGCATGGCAAGTGATCATAGCAAGTATTCAATCTTTCATCTAATCTCCACAAGCAACCTACAATTCCGCTATTCATTACAACACACTTGCCTCAACCGTGGGCGACGGGATTGTGGGAAGTAGAGGGCACCCCCGGGGTCACACCACCTGCACAACGACATCACATACTCTCAATAATGCCCACAAAACAGTACACAAATCCCCATCTCACCCGACATTGCCCGCTACTCGCAAAACCTAAAACAGAGGTTCTGTCCCGGCGGGACAGCAGCCTTGCAAAGGCCATAACTTGAGTTTTGGGACTCCAAATCGATTAAATGAGTACACCATCGCGAAGCTTAGGAAATTTCCTACCTTTTTCTAGTTATACGGAAAGACTGATTCGGACTCTAAAATTGTTTAATCTACAGATTACTACGATCTGTTCTAATTGCATCACAGATTTTAACACGCTCGGTAAAACGGCCATAACTTTCAAACGGCTGATCGGATTTTAACGTGCTTTATGTCCACGGAAATATAATTAAATTATATACAACTTCTTTTAAGTCCGTACGGATAGATTCGGAATCTAAATCGACAAAAACTCGAACCCTAGCCCGACTGCTCAATCTGCCCGAAAACAGAAACGTGGCAACGTCTAGATCTAACCCAAAGAACTCCAACCCAGCACCACCAATTGATCTAAAACTTCATAAACACCCTAAGAACAGTACCTAGATCAAACCCAAGGATCCCCATGATCATACCTTTGCCCAACGAACGAATCTCCAATAGATCTCCTCGCGGATCGCTCCTCGCTCCTCGCTCCACGCTCCTCGCTCCTCGCTCCTCGCTCCAACGGATGGATCCACAAGGTGCAGAGGTGTGGAGACCACCCTAGGGCAGCAAGGGGGTGGAGGAGAGGTGGTGGAGAGGTGGGGCAATGGAGGAGAGCAAGGGGGAGGCGCAAGGCTCAAAGGGAAGGCGGCTAGGGCTTGGCAAGTGGGGGAGGTGAGGGGGGCGCACCAAGGCCTCAAGGGGCACAAAGGCAGCAGGGTGGACGCCCCAAAGGGGCAGGGAAACCCCTTTTACCAGCCCCCACACCCAATTCTAGTCCGTTACGGAGACCTAATCCATCCCACCAAAGCCCACCAAGGCCCAAAACTCCCCCGGGAAGGCCCAAAACCAACGGCCTAAACGGCCCGGAAAAGCTATTAACCTCCATAACCTATAGTTTTAACCTTAATTCCACATTTCATACTGTTTTTAACCATATCAAGCACGTAAAATAAAGTTATGACACTCCGTGGTGTCACAGGTAGATTAGATGAAATCTAGAGTTTGCCACGTTCTCTGTTTCGGGCAGATTGAGCAGTCAAACTAGGGTTTGAGATTTCGCCAATTTATATTCCGAATTTGGTCGGCCGCCTGTTGAGGAAGTTGCAGGTAATTTTAATACCTTTAAGTGGATATAAAGAACGTCCAATTCCGCCCAGCCGTTTGAATGTTATGCTCGTTTTACCGAACGTGTTAAAAACTGTGACGACATAGCTCAGGGTATATTTGCAATAAAACAACATCTTGACAAGTAACATAAGTAGATTCAAAAGCAGTAGAAACAAGTTTAAGATCAATAACTTTTCCAGGAATTAAATACACATCTTTTCCATTCCTAATCCACATTTCCATCAACATCATTAATAAACCAAACCCAACCTTTCAAGTCCAAGTTATTTTCAAGAAAGTCTAACCCTTGACTGTAATTCCCGAGCGATGTCCAATACCGCAGACACGGCTATTCGAATAGATTTTACACTCTGCAGAGGTTATGCACTTTACCCACAAGATACAGCCAAACACCACAAAGGCGAGTGTCCGTAACAGAGTCTTTCAGAAACTTCTAACATCACAAATGGTCCTCCTCGGTGATTGCACACTAACCCTTCCCTTAGCGAATGCGAAGTTTAGGCCAATCCACCGTTAGATGGGTACCTGGCCGCAGCCCCGGTACGCTCCCCCGTACAACTACACAAAAGGTGTAGTTGACATCCTGAGATCCCACAGGTACGTTATTAGCAACTTAATCAACTAGGTCCGTCCCATTACAGACATGTGGTTGCACGTTTGACTCAGTTCAAAGGCTTGCAAGGTTAAATCCATAGGGTGACCAGGGCAAAACTACCCGAAGAACCAAAACGACGTTCCCGGTGCCACAACTGGCCCACCCGATCATTCTTGCCACATGCCCCGGTCAAAAACTATTTATCAAACCCCAGTTGATTACCATGCACCACGTGCCATCGACAATCACAACACATGATACTTCTTCAAAACAGGTTCAATATCTCATGAAGTCAATATTAGCATTTGATTGTCCAAAGCATTTCACGTGGCAAGGCTAAGCATACTACATCGGTCTAACTACCCATGTTGGCAATTTAATAATGTCCAACTAATAATCCACAACTAGGGTGATAAGGGGTCATGGCACATATTTAATTAACCAAGATGTCATACAACAATTTGGCATTTATCTAATTTCCCATAATTAAATAAAGCATTTTCTAATTAAACTAGCATGCAATAATTTAAATCAAATTAATTTCAAAATGGGCTCAACATGGTCAAAGCACAACTTGCCTTCAAAGAGTACTTGTTCTTGGTCCTGAGCTGGCTCCTGAGTCAACACTTCACCTTCGAAGCCTTCGGGGACTTCAACGTCTACTCGTAAAGCGTGCAAATAGCAATAAATAAATAAATAGTAGATAAAAAGTATCCAAAACTTCAAATAAAGTGCACAAACAGAGAGAGCATAATTTTATGAATTTTTAGAAACTGGAATCGTCAAGTTCAGAGTTTAAAAGCAAAAGTTATAACCGTTTAAAGTTTAAAGAAAATATTAATTAAATAAAAACAGAGAAATATTCATTATCAAAAATTAATTAAAATTCATATTTGAGTAGGTCTCATTTTTATGAAAATTTAGAAATTTGAATCACTCAAATCGGAGTTGAAATGCAAAAGTTATAAGCGTTTGAAGTTTGAATTCATTTTTGAAATCAATTATCCGAATTAATAAATCATTTTCTTTTTCGGAAATTAATTTATTGCGTCAGCATGACACGTGGACCAATCGGGAGTTGCCACGTCGCCTCGGGTCCATGGACCCGGCGCATGGCGCGGCTCTGTCCACCGTGGACCCGGTCCACGGCTCACGTGTCTCACTGACAGGTGGGCCCTTCGGATGACGTCAGGAGTGACATCATCACGCACGGCTGAGGATGGCTGACAGCTGGGCCCCACCGTGACGTCAGCGTGATGTCATGGTGCGGTTGGCTGGGCCGCTGACACGCGGGCCCCACGTTGACGTCACACGTGACGTCAGCGGTGACCGGGCGGCATCACACCGACCGGCCGCGCCGACTTCCGCCCACGTGGCTAGATCTCGGCCGTTGATTTGAAAATCAACGGCCTAGATCGGATCTGGCTTAACGCGTTATAGAAAGCGCTCGGCTGGTATGGACCGTTCGATCTTGATCGGACGGTCAAGATCAACTCTAGAGTTACAACATGGCTAACCCTAACCGTTTGATCTAGCTCTAACGGCTGAGATTGGATCTAGTACGGTGCGGTTCTAGCTACGTGGCACAATCTAAACCGTTGGATCTAGATCCAACAGTTGGAAATAGATCTGAAAATTACAACGTGGGATTTTACGGTGGCGGCGTGGACGAATCTGGGCCCTCGGATCTTGATCGGACGGCTGACGGAGTTCGCGAGGCGGCGATGGCGCGCGGCGGAGCAGAGGTCACCGGAGACAAGGATGACGACACGCCCGACGGCTTTGGGCGCGATTCCGGCGAAGTGGAAGGTCCCCTCCGACGCGGCTGGTCCTTGCGGTTCCGGATCTGGGCTCAACGGCGGCGGAGGACGGCGGACGGCGGCGGAATCGGCGAATAACTGCGGCAGAGACCTAGCGCAACTATGGCGAGCTCTAGCGGGCAAACGGCGGTGGCTCAAGTGACGTGGGCTAGGGCTACGGGTGCCCACGGAAGTCGGCTTCCCGGTGGCGGCGGCGGCGCTTTAAATAGGGGCCTCGGCTTCCGTGAAAAGCGCGGAGACCGAGGCCCACACGCGGGCGGTGGCGGAGTCCGACGAGGACTCGGAGAGGGGTGACGTGGCTCAACGCGAGCCGTTGGATCAAGATCCAACGGTGCAGGGTTTGGGCTCGGGTCTGGCTCGGGCGACTTGGCCAGCTCGGTCGGGCTTGGGTTCGGGCGACGTGGCGCGAATGTGGCCGTTGGATCTCGATCCAAAG
This sequence comes from Rhipidocladum racemiflorum, assembly GCA_036346355.1. Lineage (NCBI taxonomy): Eukaryota > Viridiplantae > Streptophyta > Magnoliopsida > Poales > Poaceae > Rhipidocladum > Rhipidocladum racemiflorum. The sequence goes on along the minus strand of CM070572.1, from coordinate 53,778,661 downwards.
GTCACACGCGTTAGGGTTTGGCGACTAGGTTCGACCGGAACGGCTGGCTCGGGTCGGACTCGAGTCTGACTTGGACTCGGGTTCGGTCGGATGAACAGTACAAACCGGTTAGGTTTTTTTTCCAGCGATTAAATAATCCAATTAATTCCCAGAAATTCATTTAATTCGTTAAAAATAGCAAAACACTCAGAAAAATTCCAGAAAAATTCTAGAAAATATTTTGGAACATTTTGGACTCAAATAAAATATTTCCAACAAAATTTTATTTGCAAATTTAAATTCTTTAATTATTTCAAAAGGGAATAAATTCAAATAAATTCCAAATAAATCCAAATAAATTCTAGAAAATTCCAAAAATTCACCAAAGTGCCAAATCTTATTTAAATTCATGAAAAGCAAAAATTTTGGGGTGTTACAAACCTCCCCCCCTTAACAGAATCTCATCCCCGAGATTCAGGGCTTACTAAAGAATAGGTTCGGAAACTCTTTCTTCAAATCCTCTTCGCGCTCCCAAGTTGCTTCACTTCCGCTTGGTTGCTCCATTGAACTCTGCAGAAACGGGTTGACTTGTTTCTCGTTTCTCGATCCCTGGTGTCCAAAATCTTGATGGGGTGTTCCTTGTAAGTCAGATCCTCTTGTAGCTCGGTTGTCTCTAGCGGTGTCTGCTCTTCAGGTACTCGGATACACTTCTTCAACTAGGACACGTGAAACACGTCATGTACTCCTGCTAGTGATTGCGGTAACTCTAGCTGGTATGCAACTTCACCTCTACGGCTGAGAACCTTAAATGGTCCAACATATCGCGGCGCGAGTTTTCCTTTGGCATGGAATCTCTTAACTCCCTTGAGTGGTGTGACTCTGAGATACACAAAATCTTCTGATTCAAAACTCAGGTCTCGGCGACGGTTATCGGCGTAGCTCTTCTGTCTTGACTGTGCTGTCTTCAGTCTTTCCCGGATCATGGCAATCTGCTCTTCAGCTTCTTGAAGAATGTCCGGCCCAAAGACACGGCGTTCACCTGTCTCATTCCAGTTCAACGGTGTTCGACAAGGTCGACCATATAGTGCTTCAAATGGTGACATTTGCAAACTTGATTGATAGCTGTTGTTGTAACTGAACTCAGCGTACGGCAGACTTTTATCCCAAGAGGTAGCATAAGCCAATGCACAAGCTCGTAGCATGTCCTCTAGAATCTGATTAACTCTTTCGGTTTGCCTATCCGTCTGCGGATGATAAGCTGTACTGAAGTTCAAGCGAGTCCCCATGGCTTCATGCAGCTTATTCCAGAACCTCGAGGTAAACTGGGTACCTCTGTCCGATACAATCTTTTTCGGCACTCCGTGCAAACAAATGATCCTGGTCATGTATAACTCGGCTAACTTATCTCCCGAATAGGTTGTCTTTACGGGAATAAAGTGAACGACCTTAGTCAAGCGATCCACTATGACCCATATGGAGTCATATCCACCTTGGGTTTTCGGCAAACCGGTAATGAAATCCATTCTGATTTCCTCCCACTTCCACTCAGGTATCTTCAACGGCTGTAGCAATCCCGCTGGTCTCTGATGCATTGCCTTGACTCTCTGGCATATGTCGCATAGCGCAACATGTTCGGCAACTTCACGCTTCATGCTCGGCCACCAGAATCATTCCTTGAAATCCTGATACATCTTAGCACTTCCTGGGTGAATGGAATACTTGGAGTCATGGGCTTCTTCTAGAATCAGCTGCTTCAGCTCCTTCCTGTTTGGCACACAGATTCTATCCTGCATCCATAACGTGCCTTGCTCGTCCAGTCTGAAATCCTTTGCCTTGCCTTCCTCCATCTTGGACTTAATCTTGCAGATCTTGTCATCATCCTTCTGTCCTTCTCGGATTTGATCCTCCAGGGTAGGCTTTACTTCTAATGCGGCCAAGAATCCCTCTGGCACTACTTCAATCTGCATTCTCTGAAATTCCTCACATAGCTCATCCTGACTTTTGGCCATCAGTACATTTACAGTATGGCTCTTCCTACTCAGGACATCGGCCATCACGTTGGCCTTTCCGGGATGGTAATGGATTCCAACATTATAATCCTTGATCAACTCTAACCATCTCCTCTGCCTCATGTTCAGGTCTGATTGGGTGAAGATGTACTTAAGACTCTTATGGTCCGTGTATACTTCACATCTGTTTCCAATCAGATAATGACGCCACAACTTCAAAGCATGCACTACGGCAGCTAGCTCTAGGTCATGCGTCGGATAATTCTCCTCATGCGGCCTCAACTGCCTAGATGCATAAGCGACAACCTTTCCATTCTGCATCAGGACACATCCAAGTCCTTGGCGCGATGCATCACAATAGATATCGAAGCTTTGATTGACGTCCGGTAGAATCAGCACCGGGGCCGATGTCAATTGTTTCTTCAGCTCTTGAAAACCTTTCTCGCACTCCGGCGTCCATGCAAACTTCTTCTCCTTTTTCAACAATTGCGTAAGAGGTTTCGCAATTGTCGAAAAGCCTTCAATGAAGCGGCGGTAGTAACCTGCCATACCAAGAAAACTCCGGATCTGGGTCACGGTCTTAGGCTGCTCCCAATGTAACACAGCTTCTACCTTGCTTGGATCTACGGCAACTCCTTCTGCGGTCATTACATGTCCAAGGAATTCCACCTTGTCCTTCCAAAAATCACACTTGCTGAACTTGGCAAAAAGTTGCTGTTCCCTCAGCTTTTCCAAAACTCGCCTCAAGTGCTCTGAATGTTCATCCTCTGTCTTGGAGTAGATTAATATATCATCTATGAACACAACAACAAACTTGTCCAAATATTCCATGAACACCTTGTTCATCATATTCATGAAATAGGCTGGCGCATTCGTCAAACCAAAGGACATAACTGTAAACTCGTAGTGTCCGTATCTGGACGAAAATGCAGTCTTTGGAATATCCTCTGATCGGATCTTAACCTGGTGGTATCCCGATCTCATATCAATCTTGGAGAAAACTCCGGCTCCTCTCAGCTGATCAAACAAATCATCGATCCTGGGTAGCGGATATTTATTCTTCATGGTGACTTCATTGAGTGCATGGTAGTCAATGCATATCTTGAAACTTCTGTCCTTCTTCTTGACAAACAAAACTGGTGCTCCCCATAGCGACGTGGCGACGAACTCAGTCTGATGAATCCTTTCTCCATCAACTCTTCAAGTTGTTTCTTCATCTCTACCAATTCTTCGGTGGACATCCGGTAAGGTCTCTTTGCTATCGGGGCCGTACCAGGTACATGCTCTATCACAAACTCTATGTCTCTGTCTGGCGGCATACTAGGTAAATCTTCAGGAAAAACATCTGGATACTCATTCACTACTGAGACATCTTCTATGCTGATTGCCTTGGCGCTGTTAACCATCAACTGTCCATCTCTAATTGCGGTAGCTTGAAATTCCACTTTTCTTCCACACGGGCTCTCTACTGAGATAATCCTTCGTCCACAATCTAGCACAGCCTTGTGCTTGGATAACCAATCCATTCCCAAAATAACATCTAAGGTCTGGGTTTCCAACATAATAAGGTTCGCTAGGAACTCTATCCCATCTATTAATATTCTTACCCCAGAACATCCTACTTTAGTTCGGAGTTCGGAACTAGGGGTTTGAACTAAAAGCATGCATTTAAGTCTTGCAATCTCCAAATCATTTTTAGCAGCAAGCCTTGAGAAACAAATGAATGCGAAGCTCCAGAGTCAAACAAAACTGTTGCAGGTACTGAATTAACAAGTAACTTACCCAGTACGACGTCCGTGGCATTCTGGAGTGCCTCTGCAGTGACATGGTTGACTCGGCCTCTCACCATGGTCTGGGGTGCTCCTCCTGGCTGTGCTGTCCCTCGGTTGGCTCTCGTGCAGCGTCTGGCCGGGTGTGGATCCCATTGAAGCGGATCGGGTCACTCTCGCCGTCTTCTTGGGGCAACTGTTGGAAAAGTGCCTGGCGCATTGCATGTGTAGCAATGTCTCACTGCCCCTCTGAATGCCTGGCGGCGCTTCGGGCCGAGCTGGGTCCGATAATTCGATTGACGGGTCTTGTGTCGGGCGATCGTGTCCTTGCAGCATTCTGCGGCTGGAATCTGAAAAACTGATTTGGCGCAACCCTCAAACGTTGCTGCGCTCCCTGACGTGATCCCTGCTGTTGCATCCTGCGCTTCCTGTTGTCGTCCAGTTCCTTGCGCTTGTCCTCAAGAATAAGCGCCTTGTTCACCAATTCTTGGAAATCTGGAAAGGTATGGGTGATCAGTCCCACCTGCAGTCCTGAGTTAAGTCCCTTCATAAAGTGAGACTGTCTGGCTTTATCTGTCGCTACGTCTTCAGGTGCGTAACGTGCAAGCTGTGTGAACTTATTCAGGTATTCGGCCACCGGCTGGTTACCTTGCTTCATTGCTCTGAACTCTTCCTTCTTGAGGTCCATAATTCCTTCCGGCACGTGGTACTGACGAAATGCGGCGGTAAACTCCTCCCACGTGATGTCCTGTGGGTTCTCCCGTGTGGCGCAGAAGTTTTCCCACCATTCAGCGGCGATCCCTTCCAACTGATGAGAAGCGTAGAGTACCTTCTCATTTCCCATGCATTGGGCAATGTGTAGCTTCCTCTCAATTGACCTTAACCAATCATCGGCCTCCAACGGATTGGCCTTCCCAAAGAAAGTGGGTGGATGAGTCCTCATGAACTCTGACAGTCTTGAATTCTGGCATTGTCCCTGATTGACTTGATTAGCGGCGGCCTGAGCAGTGACGTGCTGCATCTGTTGCATCATAGCATGCATCAACTGAGTCTGTGCAGCAAGAAAAGCTCCAAAATTCTACATGTCAACTGGCGGTGCTGGTTGGGGTGCAGGTGCTCCATCATTGGGGTTTCCAGCTGGGCGAGAACCACTGCCGTTGCCTCCAAGGTTTCCGCGGGTGTTCACCATCTGTCGATTGCTCCAAGTTTTAGGGATAAGGGGGAAACAAGCATAGACAAGTAATGGGGAAACTATGCGGGGAAATGTGTAACTCAAATTCCTTTTTAATAATTAAACCAATAATAACTCGGTATGGTTGCTTATAACACCTAAGGGCCTGCAACACATACTGCACACTCAGCAAGCAAAGAAAATCCAAAACGACTAACACAGGAGTCTAACGCCTCTAAGGGTGACTCTTATTCTAAAACGCGACTCGACGAAGGAGTAGTAACAGCAAAACCTACACTCACTCGTCAAGAAAACCTCCACTGCCTCCTCGCGGCGGGTGCGGCGGCATCGGCGCGAAACAATCGCCATGCCCCACAACTGCAGCTGTGGTTGACGACGCGGCGTCCTCCTCTGGTTCCGGATCTGGCTGCTGCTGTGGGGATGTGGCGCGGGTGCAGGTGGCGCCTCTTCTGGTTCCTCCTCTGGCTCTGGGGCTTCCAACTCCAACACTGGATCGGGGCCCTGCCCATACAGTGCGGTCTCCAGTTCTGCAATCCTTTCCGCAGCATAAGCGACGTACTCATGAGCATTCTCTAAGTGCTTCTTCTCCTCCTCGACCTGCTCGCGAGCCTTCTTCAACTCCTGAACTGTGTCATTGATAAGCTCCTCCTGGGCAGCGACGAATCTGGCTAAGTGAGTGACGGTAGCATCCTCATCTTCTATCGGCTTCCGTTGAGCTCTGTTGTCTCGGTGTGGGTGGTGACGGAATACTGTGCCTTCCAGCTCCCTAGAGTAGGTGCGAGCGATCTGTTGCATTGCTCGACGCGACACCTCCCGGATTCCCATCTCAAAGGTAGACCTCCTGGCGGTGTAGTGGATAGGGCGGCTGAACTTCGTCTTTTCTCGGGCATACACCGTGATCCTGACGTCCCATCCTATGACCTCTCCTGCCTGCACGAGTGTAGTCCCTCGGTAGAGCGGTCTCTCAAAACCTCCAAGAAACTGAAGCATACGCCACAACTCGGCAGCGTAGCAACCTTCACGCTCGGCGTAGTTGTTCTTCATCATCATCTGCCAAAAGACGCTCGCGTAAGAACGCAACATTTTAAAATCAATGCGGAAGACGAAAAGAACTCAGCAAGGGTATGGACAAGGAAGAAACGGGTAAGTCGAGAATTCATTCATTATCTTGACAAATTTTTATCTTTAGAAAATAGGTTTTATCCTCACTACGACCAATCTAACTATGGGTGAGCCTACAGTCAGTATGGCTCTGATACCACCTCTGTCGGGACCCGAATTTGCAAATCCGGACCCTCTGTGTATTCAGCACTAGTCCAGGAACGCGCTAGTGCACACAGTCTCAACGTTGGTAAATATTACAATCATACTCAAAGAAATAATAAGGATAATAAGGTACCTTAAATAGTTAACCTAAAGGGTTTCTCGACCTTAGGGTCAAGTTACAAATATATGCCACGCAGGGCGAAAACTCAATAAAAGAGAAATAACTGCAGCGGAAAATAAGATAACTTCGTGGCGCCATCCAGTATACCACAGGCAACTGACTGGGCTCGCTCCCTAGTTAGACGGTTCCTCTTGGAGTTCCTCCTTCAAAGCTGGTGTAGCTTCTCCTTCAAATGGTGTTGTATTGCGGCAAGGGTGAGTACTTGGTACTCAGCAAGTCATGCACAGAATGCAAGCTAATATACTACATGCATGGCTTAGTACAAAGGAGTAGCTCAGGGTATATTTGCAATAAAACATCATCTTGACAAGTGACATAAGTAGATTCAAAAGCAGTAGAAACAAGTTTAAGATCAATAACTTTTCCAGGAATTAAATACACATCTTTTCCATTCCTAATCCACATTTCCATCAACATCATTAATAAACCAAACCCAACCTTTCAAGTCCAAGTTATTTTCAAGAAAGTCTAACCCTTGACTGTAATTCCCGAGCGATATCCAATACCGCAGACACGGCTATTCGAATAGATTTTACACTCTGCAGAGGTTATACACTTTACCCACAAGATACAGCCAAACACCACAAAGGCGAGTGTCCGTAACAGAGTCTTTCGGAAACTTCTAACAGCACAAGTGGTCCTCCCCAGTGATTGCACACTAACCCTTCGCTTAGTGAAGGCGAAGTTTAGGCCAATCCACCATTAGATGGGTACCTGGCCGCAGCCCCGGTACGCTCCCCTGTACAACTACACAAAAGGTGTAGTTGACATCCTGAGGTCCCACAGGTACGTTATTAGCAACTTAATCAACTAGGTCCATCCCATTACAGACATGTGGTTGCACGTTTGACTTAGTTCAAAGGCTTGCAAGGTTAAGTCCTTAGGGTGACCAGGGCAAGACTACCCGAAGAACCAAAACGACGTTCCCGGTGCCACAACTAGCCCACCCGATCATTCTTGCCACATGCCCCGGTAAAAAACTATTTATCAAACACCAGTTGATTACCATGCACCACGTGCCATTGACAATCACAACACATGATACTTCTTCCAAACAGGTTCAATATGTCATTAAGTCAATATTAGCATTTGATTGTCCAAAGCATTTCACGTGGCAAGGCTAAGCATACTACATCGGTCTAACTACCCATGTTGGCAATTTAATAATGTCCAACTAATAATCCACAACTAGGGTGACAAGGGGTCATGGCACATATTTAATTAACCAAAGTGTCATACAACAATTTGGCATTTATCTAATTTTCCATAATTAAATAAAGCATTTTCTAATTAAACTAGCATGCAATAATTTAAATCAAATTAATTTCAAAATGGGGTCAACATGGTCAAAGCACAACTTGCCTTCAAAGAGTACTTGTTCTTGGTCCTGAGCTGGCTCCTGAGTCAACACTTCACCTTCGAAGCCTTCGGGCACTTCAACGTCTACTCGTAAAGCGTGCAAATAGCAATAAATAAATAAACAGTAGACAAAAAGTATCCAAAACTTCAAATAAAGTTCACAAACAGAGAGAGCATAATTTTATGACTTTTTAGAAATTGGAATCGTCAAGTTCGGAGTTTAAATGCAAAAGTTATAACCGTTTAAAGTTTAAAGAAAACATTAATTAAATAAAAATAGAGAAATATTCATAATCAAAAATTAATTAAAATTCATATTTGAGTAGGTCTCATTTTTATGAAAATTTAGAAATTTGAATCACTCAAATCGGAGTTGAAACGCAAAAGTTATAAGCGTTTGAAGTTTGAATTCATTTTTGAAATCAATAATCCGAATTAATAAATCATTTTCTTTTTCGGAAATTAATTTATTGTGTCAGCATGACACGTGGACCAATCGGGAGCCGCCACGTCGCCTCGGGTCCATGGACCTGGCGCACGGCGCGGGTCGGTCCACGGCTCACGTGTCATTGACAGGTGGGCCCTTCGGATGATGTCAGCAGTGACGTCATCACGCACGGCGGAGGACGGCTGACAGCTGGGGCCCACCGTGACGTCAGCGTGACGTCATGGTGCGGTTGGCTGGGCCGCTGACACGCGGGCCCCACGCTGACATCACACGTGACGTCAGCGGTGACCGTGCGGCGACTGCGCTGACCGCTGCGGTCAGACTTCCGCCCACGTGGCTAGATCTCGGCCGTTGATTCGAAAATCAACGGCCCAGATCGGATCTGGCGACGTGGACGAATCTGGGCCCTCGGATCTTGATCGGACGGCTGACGGAGTTCGTGAGGCGGCGATGGCGCGCTGTGGAGCAGAGGTCACCGGAGACGAGGACGACGACACGCCCGACGGCGTTTGGGCGCAATTCCGGTGAAGTGAAAGGTCCCCTCCGACGCGGCTGGTCCTTGCGGTTTCGGATCTGGGCTCAAAGGCGGCGGAGGACGGCGGACGGTGGCGGAATCGACGAATAACCGCGGCGGAGACCTAGCGCAACTACGGCGAGCTATAACGGGCAAACGGCGTTGTCTCAAGTGACGTGGGCTAGGGCTACGGGTGCGCACGGAAGTCGGCTTCCTGGTGGCGGTGGCGGTGCTTTAAATAGGGGCCTCGGCTTCCGTGAAAAGCGCGGAGACCGAGGCCCACACGTAGGCGGCGGCGGAGTCCGACGAGGACTCGGAGAGGGGTGACGTGGCTCAACGCGAGCCGTTGGATCAAGATCCAACGGTGCGGGGTTTGGGCTCGGGTCCGGCTCGGGCGACTTGGCTGGCTCGGTCGGGCTTGGGTTTGGGCGACGTGGCGCGATTGTGGCCGTTGGATCTCGACGGCTAGCTCGGGTCGGACTCGAGTCTAACTTGGACTCGGGTCCGGTCGGATGAACAGTACAAACCGGTTAGGTTTTTTTTCCAGCGATTAAATAATCCAATTAATTCCTAGAAATTCATTTAATTCATTAAAAATAGCAAAACACTCAGAAAAATTCCAGAAAAATTCTAGAAAATATTTTGGAACATTTTGGACTCAAATAAAATATTTCCAACAAAATTTTATTTGCAAAGTTAAATTCTTTAATTATTTCAAAAGGGAATAAATTCAAATAAATTCCAAATAAATCCAAATAAATTCTAGAAAATTCCAAAAATTGACAAAGTGCAAAATCTTATTTAAATTCATGAAAAGAAAAATTTTTGGGGTGTTACAATATTCGGGATGGAAGGGGGGAGAGGGTGCATACCGACGGGTGTGCACTCAACCATACTGGTATGAGTTTCCAAGGAGACATGAGCATCGCATTGCATTGCATACCTAATGAAGATGATAATGACATGTGACCATGAATGAGATGGGTTACATGATGTGAGATATTATTGCTATGTAATTGTTCTTGTTGTACCATTGCAATATGCTTGCTGAGTTTTAAACTCATGCTTGTGTTTTCTTGTTGTTTTAGGTACCATGAGACCGGCATGTGGGGAAGGGAAATAGTCATACTTTCGCACGTAGCTTTACTCATTTGATTCCACAAGTCATTTCATTAGTTTTTGATAATAAACTGCGTGTGATGATTATTGCTTTAAGGTTTAGCTTTGCTATATGAGAGTCTTATTGTTCGTTTGACTCTTGGAGACATTAAATGCTTGAAAGTAGACTTATATTGTCGTTAAGCCTTTAATTATTGTTGTTTTAGCTGTCTCTCATATTGCCTTATATTGCTATACTGTTGTTGCTCCTTCAAATCATGTTAAAACAAAGGAGATGCTGCCAAAATCTCGGTTTTTAGCTTGTGCGCCTTTGCTGGAATTTATGTTTAATTGTTGTATTTAGATGTTGTTTAGCTTATGTTTGGTAGCATTCAGGCATATTAAATGCCGGGGTGTTACAGTTGGTATCATAGCGGGCTGTAGGTCCTTGGAAATTGTATTTTAGTGTCATACCTTAGGTTGCAACTAAAATATGATGTGGAATAACTTAGAAATATGGCTTAGGTTCTAACTAAAACTTTGTCATAGGATAGCAACATTAAAACTTGCAAAAGTGGAATAAGTAATTTAAAATTTTGACACACTTGTTTGCACAGTAGGTTGGGGTTTTTGTTCATCATTGCATTGCGCTTGATTACTTAATGAAGATTATGTCTATGATGATGTTTGATCTCTGTTCTTAATTATATGATGTTGTGTTTATGTTTATGAGTTTGGATGGCTGTCTGTCTGTAGCAGCTATGCCGAGGGGTAGAGGCTGTGGTCGCCGTGGCCGTGGAGGCCAGGGGCGAGGTTCTCAGGGAGTTGCGGAGTCTGTAGCTGAGGGTAGCGTTTCGCTCAATGCTCATGGGCCAGCACTGGAGGAGCTCCCGGTGGCACAGTCAGGGACGGAGGTACCCGCCGCCAATGCGGATTTAGTCTAGGCTCTGCAGAGGGAGATTCAGGAGCTGCGCCAGCAGTTACGGGCAGCCCCTGCTGTTGTGCCTCCCCCTGCAATGGCCCTAGTTGTTGCCCCCGCTGTGCCGGAGCCGAGGATGAGTCTCTGGGAGTGGATGTCTATCCGTCTTGACACTTTTGACAGAGCGGGCACGCCGATCCAGTCCGCAGATTGGCTGAGGTACATGGAGAGGCAGTTTGAGGTCCTAGAGTTGACCTCGGTTCAGAGGGCTCGCTTTGTGGCTTTTTAGCTGAGGGGCCAAGCTGATATCTGGTGGGAGGGGGTTCTGGTTGCTAGAGCCCCCGATCTTGGTCCGATCACCTGGGAGGACTTTGTGGCTCGCTTCCGAGCCAAGTTCTACCCAGAGTCTTTCCTTGAGCGGATGGAGCATACTCTGACGACTCTTTCCCAGGGAAAGAGGTCAGTGGCAGAGTATGAGGTGGAGTTCAACAGCGTGGTGCGCTTCATGTCGGCTGTGCCAGCCGACGATCGGGAGAAGGCAAGGAGGTTCCGTAGAGGCCTCAACCAGGAGTTCAGAGTTGTCATGGGGGCGACTGTCCCTCGTGACTTCTGCTCCGTGGTGGAACAGGCGAAGGGCATGGAGCTCGAGTTGGAGCTCTCCGGATAGGCGTAACCCGGTGGTTCAGGGTTCCTGACAGCGGGGCCAGAAGAGGACCTTTGGTGGAGGAGGTGGGTCTTCTCAGCGACCCACCTTCAAGAAGTTCAAGGGGGGATAAGGGTCCTCCTCAGGCGCTAAGATGAGGCCGCCTCAGTCGTCTTCCTCGCGACTAGTTGTTCATCCTGTGCCCGGGTAGGGCATGATGTGTTTCAAGTGAGGTGGTGAGCTCCGTGCTTCAGAGTGTCGTTGGACCAGGAGTTGCAACCACTGTGGCAAGCCCGGCCACATGGGACGAGTCTGCCGGATGAATCCCGGTAGCATCATCAAGTGGGAGACGGTGCCTTCTCATCCCACTCCAGCGGCGTCTTCCATAGGTTCGGTGCACATGATAGCTGCTCCTGCTCCTCAGCCGCCCTTTGCGTGGGCGCCACCAACAGCTTACTGGTGCCTGTAGCCGTCTGCTCCTCCTCAGTTGCCTCCTCTGCCCCCAGCTTTGTTGGGGCATCAGCCGGGTGTTGGGGCTCATCGTCCCTGCCGCCACCAGAGTGTACGCTGCCGATCGCCGAGTCACCGGCATCCAGAGGTGGTTTCGTGTACTCTACTCGTGGATTCTGTTGATGCCTTTGTTATGTTTGATTCCGAGCATCCTATTCTTTTGTGTCGCCTGAGTTTGCTAGTAGAGCTAAGTTGGGAGTTCAATGGATTTCTCGAGTCCGTGTTAGCCGGGCTTCTCCTAGGGGTTTGATTGCTAGTTCCTTGGTTTGTCCGGGTTGCACCATTGCCATTGATGACGAGGTTTTCTTCGCCAATCTTATGGTGATCCAGTTGGCTCTTTTTGATATCATTTTGGGCATGGACTGGCTGCATCAGTACCGTGCCAAGATCTGTTCTTTCTGGAAGACGGTTGCCTTGCAAGCCCCGTCAGGGGTAGAGTTGACCTTTCAGGGTGGTATACCCTCCAGTTCCGTCTTTGCTTTGGCTAGTCTGTTTTCTGGTCGCCATTTGAGGCAGTTGGGTTTCCTCATGGCTATGTCAGAAAAGCCATCTTCTTCAGTTTCCATTGAGGAGATTCCTGTAGTGAAGGGGTTTGTTGATGTGTTCCCTGACGAGTTGCCTGGTTTACCTCCTGTGAGGAATGTGGAGTTCCGTATTGATCTTGTTCCTGGCACTCGACCTATTTCTATCTCTCCATACCGCTTGGCTCATCCTTTTCAAGACGAGTTGAAAAAGCAGTTGGAGGATCTGTTGGCCAAGGGCTTTATCCGGTGTAGTGTTTCGCCATGGGGAGCACCCGTTCTCTTCGTCTCGAAGAAGGATGGAAGTTGGCGCATGTGCATTGATTATCGTGCTCTTAATCAAGTGACAGTCAAGAACAAGTATCCTTTGCCTCGCATTGAGGATCTGTTTGACCAACTGAAGGGAGCAAAGGTGTTCTCCAAGATTGATCTTCAATCGGGTTACAATCAGATCCGTGTGAGGGAGCAGGACATTGAGAAGACTGCTTTCTCCACTAGGTATGGGCATTATGAATTTAAAGTTATGTCTTTTGGACTAACTAATGCTCTTGCTGCCTTTATGGAGGCGATGAACAGTATGCTACACAAGTACCTTAATGAGTTTGTGGTAGTGTTCATCGATGACATTCTGGTTTACTCTAAATCAGAAGAGGAGCATGAACGACATTTGAGGCTTGTGCTGAGCACCTTGAGGGAGAATCAGTTCTTTGCTAAGCTAAAAAAGTGCGAGTTCTGGATTTCAGAAGTGGGTTTTCTTGGCCACATCATCAATCCAGAGGGCATATCCGTAGATCCTAGCAAAGTATTAGCAGTCTTGGATTGGAAGAAGCCTTCCAATGTCAAAGAGGTGCGTAGTTTCCTTGGGTTGACTGGCTACTATCGGCGTTTTGTGCAGGATTTCTCTATCATTGCCAAGCCACTTTCGCAGCTGACTCAGAAGGGGGTGAAATTTCAAGGATCGCAGAATGTGAGCACGCCGCACTTTGAAGGAGAAGTTAGTGATCGCCTCGTTCTTACCCTTCCCGAGCCGGAAGCGCTTCACCGCTTATTCTCGATGCTTCTCGTTTGGGACTTGGTTGTGTGCTCATGCAAGATGGCAAGGTGATTGCTTACGCATCGAGGCAGCTCAAAAAGCATGAGCAGAACTATCCCACGCATGATCTTGAGCTAGCCGCTGTGGTGTTTGCATTGAAGATATGGAGGCACTATCTGTATGGTGAGTCTTGTGATAGTTTCACTGATCACAAGAGCCTCAAGTACATCTTTACTCAGAAAGATTTGAACTTGAGGCAGAGGAGGTGGCTAGAATTGATAAAGGACTATGACCTCACTATCCAGTACCATCCGGGTAAGGCAAATGTGGTGGCTAACGCTCTCAGTCGCAAGATAATGCCCTCTGTCGTTGATTGTCTTGTTGTTGATTTTGAGCGATTGGGAGTTTCCTACTGCTTTGTGGGGACCGTGCAAGCTGAAACTCAATTAATTCTTGAGTCAGCGATTCCCGAGCGTGTGCGGGAGGCACAGCAGCGTGACCGTTTGCTCCAGTAGATGAGGATGCACCCTGAGGATGGCAAGACTAGAGACTTTACCGTTGATGATGCGGGAGCTTTGAGGTTTCAGGGTCGTCTGTGCGTACCTCAGAAATCCCAAGTGAAAGAGGATATTCTGAAAGAGGCTCATTGCACCCCGTACACGGTCCATCCTGGGGAGACCAAGATGTACAGGGACTTGAAAAAGAATTTCTGGTGGAAAAGGATGAGAGTGGATATCGCCAAGTATGTGGCATCTTGTGGGATTTGTCAGAAGATCAAGGCTGAGCATAAGCGCCCTACCGGTCTCAAGGTGCAGCCATTGGAGATTCCTGTGTGGCCATGGGATGACATCTCCATGGATTTCGTGGTTGGCCTACCTCGTACTCCACGAGGGAAGGATGCTTTTTGGGTTGTGGTGGACCGTCTCAGCAAGTTTGCGCATTTTATTCCTATCCGCACTACCAATTCAGCGAGCGATTTGGCTCCCATCTATGTGCGGGAGATTGTGAGACTGCATGGTGTACCCAAGACCATTATCTCTGATCGGGATGCGAAATTTGTATCAAAATTCTGGGAGAGTTTGCAGAGTGCTTTGGGTACACAGCTTCGCCTTAGTACTGCTTTCCACCCGCAGACGGATGGGCAGTCTGAGCGTACCATCCAGACTTTGTAGGACATTCTTAGGGCCTGTGTGATGGCTTGGAAAGGTAGCTGGGAAGATCATTTGCCTTTGGCAGAGTTTGCGTATAATAACAGCTATCATTCCAGCATCCGGGCTGCTCCTTATGAGGTACTGTATGGCCGGAAGTGCAAATCGCCGCTGTGTTGGGATGCTGTGGGCGAGAGAGCAGTTCTTGGACCAGATTGGGTTCAGCAGACTGTTGATCGCGTGGCGGAGGTACGACAGAGTCTTCTTGCAGCGCAAAGCCGACAGAAAAGCTATGCTGATGTTAGGAGCCGAGATTTGGAGTTTGAGGTGGGTGATAGCGTACTCTTGCGAGTATCTCCCACCAAGGGTGTGGTTCGATTTGGCACTAAGGGAAAGCTCAGTCCGAGGTATGTTGGGCCTTTTCCTATCATCGCCCGAGTTGGTAAGCTGGCCTATCGTCTGGAGCTACCGGAATCCATGCAAGGTGTGCATAATGTGTTCCATGTCTCGATGTTGAGGAAATACTTGCATGATCCGGAGTTGGTGGTTCCATTGGAACCATTAGTGCTTGAGCAGGACCTCACCTCCGAGTCCTGTCCTGTGAAAATTCTGGGGACTTCAGAGCGAGTGATGAAGAACAGGACGCTCAAGTTTGTCAAAGTCTTGTGGTCACATCAGACCGAAAGAGAGGCGACTTGGGAGCTGGAGTCTCGCATGCGCGGGAAGTATCCCGATCTTTTTGCCTCAGGTATGTGATGTGAAACCTAGCTATCTTCGGTTTTGCTGGGTTGCGTTTTGGTGCGTTTTAGATTCGAGGTCGAATCCTGTTGAAGGGGGGAAGAATGTGATACTACGGAGTGTCATAACCTTATAAAAAGTGAATGTTGAGCTCAAAAACATTATGAAATATGGTATTGGAGGTTAAAACCATACGGTAGGAGGTTTAATTGCGTTTCCGGGCCGTTTCCGGGAGTTTAGGCCTTTCCGGGGGAGTTTGGGCCTAAAAGAAGTGTTTGTGGGCTTTGGTGGGATGGAGTATGAGTCCATTTAGGATTAGGAATCATGTTTGGGGCTGGTAAAAGGGGGTTCCCCTGCCCTTATTGCGCCCCCATCCCCCATTGTGCGCCCCACCCCCCTTGGCCCCCTTTGCTCCCCACCTCTCCACCACCTCTCCTCCACCCCCTTGCTGCCCTAGGGTAGCCTCCCCACCCCTGCACCTCGAAGATCCATCCGTTGGAGCCATGGGTGAGGAGCGAGGAGCGATCCGGGAGGAGATTCGTTGGGTTTTCGGTCGTCGGGCGAAGGTATGGCCATGGGAAACCTTGGGGTTGATCTAGATACTGTTCTAAGGGTCATTATCATGTTTATAGATCAACTGGTGGTGCTGGAATTGAGTAGATTAGATTAGATCTAGAAGTTGCCACGTTCTATGTTTCGGGCAGCATGAGCAGTCGACCTAGGTTTTGGTTTTTCGCCAATTTAGAGTCAGAATTTGGTCGTACGGATGTTGAAGAAGTTGTAGGTAATTTCAATACCTTTCAGTGGGTATAAAGAACTTTAAATTCCGCCCAGCCGTTTGAAATTTATGCTTGTTTTACCAAGCGTAATAAAATCTGTGACGTGATTGGAACAGATCACGGTATTTTGTAGATTAAACAACTTTAGAGTCCGAATCAATCTTTCTGTATACTTAGAAAAAGTTAGGAAATTTCCTAAGCTACGCGAGGATGTACTCTTTTAATTGATTCGGAGTCCCAGAACCCAAGTTATGCCTTTTGGAACGCTGCTGTCCCGACGGGACAGAACCTCTGTTTTTGGGTTTTGTGAGTAGTTGGCAATGTCGGGGTAGATTAGCGTTTGTGTACTATTTTGTGGACATGATTGTGAGTGTGTGGTACCTATGTGCAGGTGATGCGACCCCGGGAGTACCTTCCACTTCCCGCCAATCCGTTGCCCGTGGTTGAGGCAAGTGTATTGTAATGGATAGCGGTTTGTAGGTTGCTAGTTGAGACTAGATGAACTTGATTATATGACATGATCACTTGCCATGCTTTAATGATTTCCTATGATATGATGAGTATGCTATGATGCCATGTGTTAATGTACAAGTTAATTATGATGTTGGCACATTTGCATACATGGCATGTTACATGGCCCGGGCGGTGAGAAAGTCATAACTAATCCGGGGAAGGTCGGTGAGAAAGTTATGACTATTCCGGAGAGCCAATGAGTAAGTCCTACATCGTGATTCCATTCACCGCGGTGAACGGAAGCGAGGAGTAGGCACCCTCCATCTTCGGGATGGAAGGGGGGAGAGGGTGCATACCGACGGGTGTGCACTCAACCATACCGGTATGAGTTCGAAAGGAGACATGAGCATCGCATTGCATTGCATACCTAATGAAGATGATAATGATATGTGACCATGAATGAGATGGGTTACATGATGTGAGATATTATTGCTATGTAATTGTTCTTGTTGTACCATTGCAATATGCTTGCTGAGTTTTGAACTCACGCTTGTGTGTTCTTGTTGTTTTAGGCACCATGAGACCGACATGCGGGGAAGGGAAATAGTCACACTTCCGCACGTAGCTTCACTCATTTGATTCCACAAGTCATTTCATTAGTTTTTTATAATAAACTCCGTGTGATGATTATTGCTTTAAGGTTTAGCTTTGCTATATGAGTCTTATTGTTCGTTTGACTCTTGGAGACATTAAATGCTTGAAAGTAGACTTATATTATCGTTAAGCCTTTAATTATTGCTGTTTTAGCTGTCTCTCATATTGCCTTATATTGCTATACTGTTGTTGCTCCTTCAAATCATGTTAAAACAAGGGAGATGCTGCCGAAATCTCAGTTTTTAGCTTGTGCGCCTTTGCTAGAATTTATGTTTAATTGTGGTATTTAGATGTTGTTTAGCTTATGTTTGGTAGCATTCAGGCATATTAAATGCCGGGGTGTTACACTTGGCTTGAAAACAACACAGTAGTTTGGTCGTTAATCCGACCTGGTCGAGAAATCTCCCCCTATCTACGTGCAAGTCCCACGCACTGCTAGCTATTGCCAATACTCGTCCGTGTCAAAACCGTAGTTCTATTTTCATTTTTATCAAAATACCAATAACCACATCACCCATCATATCCAACATTTCATTTCATCATGAACAATAAATCCAGTTATTCATGTTCCCAATTCTAAAGCATACTAAACAAATATATGTAATAATCGTGTATACCCATTTTGATATCATCATGTGTCATTCCATAATCTAGGGTTATCAATGTTCACATGTCAATATTAATTAAGGAATTCTCATCAATGAAAGTTCTATCTACTAGATCCCACAATATAGCAGTGTTTATGAAACATAGCGCATGCATAAAATTTTTGATAAAACGTTTTTGAAATGCTGGGATCAATATGATCAAGGGGGTGCTTGCCTTGCTCGTTGATTTTAGTCGTGAAGTCAGAGTCGGCAGCCGTGGACTCTGAAACGTCGGAGTTTGCATGTCGTTCGCCACAAGGCAATAATAATGACAAGAAGCAAAAGAAGTCAAATAATACCAAATTTGAAATACAATTACAGAAATAGTTTGCTCTGGATTTTATAATGGTTTAAGAATTTGTTTCATGATTTTTGGTGTTCATATATATATATATATATATATATATATATATATATAGTACAATTACCTGGGACACCCTGGTGCCTGGGCACCATGATCCAAAACGGCTATTTTCCATATGTATTTGCATGCGAAATTTTTTGAATTTTTTAGGATGTTGAGTTCAACCAATTTACTAACTAGTTCAAACAAGTTTGAACTGAAATTCAAACTAAAGTTTCCTTTTTTGATGGCAGTTTGATTGTAGGTATGTGTTGATTATATATATAAATCAGCAAAGTATGTAATTTAAATCCGTTCAAATCTTCAAATTCGAGTATATTTTTTCAAAGTTATGTATTTCATTTGAATTCTTATATATGGGTATATACCCTAAAACTAAAATTTTTGAAAAATATATCCGAATTTGACTTCAATTAACGCATTTAAAATCATGGTGCCCAGGCACCATGGTGTCCCATTCCGCCATCCTATATATATATATATATATGTGTTACAGATTTTTAATGCAATTAGCATGTACATTTTTAGTTATTCATGTTACATAAAGTTATTTAGGAGTGTAGAGGCAATGGTGATTAAAATAATTTGAACTTAATTATTAAGAGAAAAAGAAAGAAAAAAGTATTTTATCTTGACTGGTCCACAGCAAGATCTGCGTTTTAATGTCCTAGATTGCACTCAGATAATATTTTCTTATAAAGATTTTATATATTCAATACATGGAAATTTTTGTAATGATGTTATAATAGAAATTTAGGGGGTTTTAGTTATGTGTAGTGTATATTGTTTGTCTTAAGGGGTTCATGTGTGATTTATTTGCCTAGTACTTGCATTGTTAATTTAAACATATATTTTAATATTAAAGTTTGAATTAGTTTAGAGAAAAGAAAATAGAAAAACAAGAGAAAAAATATAGATTTGTATTCTACTACTCTCTCGGCCCATTTTCTTTTACTTTTATTTTGGTCCAGGTTGAGACACATATATTATTTATGCATATATGTTCTTATTATATAAATATTTTTACTATTATTATTATTTTTTCCCAGTTTGAAATATATTTCTCATCTATTTATTTACTTTTAATATTATTTTGTTCTTTTCATTTTTTCCCTCCGACTGAGGCCCATTGCTTTGGCCCAATCGGCCCATTTGGTCCGACCAGCTACCCTTAACCTAACCTAGGCCCCAATCCTCACACTCTCTTCCTCAGCCCAGCCACCGCAGTCGACTCCCTCTGCCTGTCCCTCTCACGCACAATGCTGCCACCTCCCTTCTCCTCATCACCGCCGTGCCTCTCCTCCTCTGGTCACCTCCACCAGGCACCGCCTCCCTTCTCTTCTTCAAGCTCTCCTCGATGCAAGTTCCCCTGACTCTCCTCTTCTATTACACCTCTAGCACTGCCTTCTCTTTTGGCCCCCAAGACCCAAGCGCCGCCACCAGTCTTCCCGTACACTAGTCGACTCCCCAAGGATTCGATGCTCTCAACACTGGTGGCCGAGCTAAGTGGCATGTTTCTTCCTCACTCACTCCCCCCTCTCTTTCTCTCTCTCTCGCATCTCACCCCCGGAGCACCGCCCTCTTCACAGCCACCGCCGTTCGAGCTCTCCCCTCTGGTCCTCAGTCGACCGTGCCACCACCGGCATCTAGCCTCCTTCGTCTCCTCCCCTTCTTTCTCTCTCACTCCCCCATTTCACTCTCCCATTATTCCGTATCAAATCCTCGTTTTTCCCCATGCAAATGGGGTGGTGCCACCATTCCTCTTCCCCAGCAATGGTGCCCCACCCTGGCTCCATCGACCCGATGGCTCCTCGGCCTCAAGAGCCATCGTCGGCTCTCGGCCTTATTGCGCCGCATCGATCTCACCGCCGTCCCCAACCCCTAGTAAATAAGTGCTCAATCCCTCCTTCTGTCTTTAGAGATAATGATTCTATTCAGGTTTTAGTCGATTATCATTAGAGTTACAATGCTTAAATTTTGGTGTTCTCCTTTCTTGTGTTTAAGGTGTGTATGAACAAACAGGTTGGTCTTTTGTGCAATTGTGATTGATAAGGTGCATTCAGTGAATCTGAGATCTATACAATAATGTCTAGGTAAAGAACTATTGAATTGGTTTATGACATAGTCATTTATGTGATAATCATGCCCTAATATGAGTATTGTATCAATGCTTAGCTTCAACTATGTTTCTCAATTTTCTGTTTGTTCATTAACACTGTTCTTACTTGTGGATTTGGGGAAACTGGTGTGTGAACTGAGGATTTGTAAAATCATGTTCAGGACAGAGGAGGTGCTTGTGGTTGGAGGTGTAACACCCCGGCATCTAGTATGCCCGAATGCTACCAAACATAGACTAAACAACATCTATATACCACAAATTAAAGTAAATTACAGCAAAGGAGTAAATGCTAAAACCAAAAATTTCGGCAGTATCTCCTTTGTTTTTCCATGAATTGGAGCAACAACAATATGATCACAGGATATAGCATAAAGAATGACATCTAAATCATCAATAACGAGGATTCTAGCAACAGTATAAGTCTAGAATAACGAATTCAACCATCTAATGAGCTAAACGAAGCAAATGAGGGAAACAAGCACACAATTTAACCATGCACCAAGTTTCATGGCACTATTCTTATTATCATGACTCAAGCTGATAAATCTTCCTAAAGGTGTGGAGCTACGTGAAGATGTGTAGCTAATGCCCCTTCCCACATGCCGGTGTCATGGTACCTAAAACAACATGAAACACAAGCGTGAGTTCAACACTCAGCAAGTATATTGCAATGGTACAAAAGAACAATTACATGGCTACAACAACTCACATCATGGCTATCATCTTATTCATGATCACATATCATTATCATCATCATCATGTATGCAATGCGATGCGATGCACATGTCTCCTTGGAAACTCATACCGGTATGGTTAAGTACACACCCGTTGGTGTGCACCCTCTCCCCCCTTCCATCCCGAAGATAGATGGTGCCTACTCCTCGCTTCCATACACCGCGGTGGATGGAATCACGATGTAGGACTTACTCATTGGCTCCCCGGAATAGTCATAACTTTCTCACCGACCTTCCCCGGACTAGTTATGACTTTCTCACCGCCCGGGCCATGTATCATGCCATGTATGCAAACATGCTAACATCTAAATAACTTGTACATTAACACATGGCATCATAACATAATAATCATATTCATCATATCAATGGCAATCATTAAAGCATGGCATGTGAACATATCATATATTCAATTTCAATCTCAACCAATCTAGCAAACTACAACCCGCTACCCATTCCAATACACTTGCCTCAACCGCGGGCGACGGATTGGCGAGAAGTAGAGGGCACCCCCGGGGTCACACCACCTGCACATAGGCACCACACACTCAAAATCATGCCCACAGAACAAAACGCAAACACTCTTCTACCCCGACTTCGCAAACTACTCGCACAATCCAAAAACAGAGGTTCTGTCCCATCGGGACAGCAGACTTGCAACGAGCATAACTCGAGATCTAAAACTCCGAATCGAATAAACGAGTACATCCTCGCGTAGCTTAGGAAATTTCCTAACTTTTTCTAAGTATATGGAAAAACTGATTCGGACTCTAAAGTGGTTTAATCTACAGAATTCCGTGATCTGTTCCAATCACGTCACAGTTTTTAATACGTTCGGTAAAATGAGCATAACTTTCAAACGGCTGGGCGGAATTGGACGTTCTTTATACCCACTGAAAGGTATTTAAATTTCCTACAACTTATGCAACAGGTGGCCGACAAAATTCATAATCTAAATTGGCGAAAACCCAAACCCTAGGTCGACTGCTCATGCTGCCCGAAACAGAGAACATGGCAAACTCTAGATTACATCTAATCTACCCAATTACAACACCACCAATTGATCTAAAAACATGATATTAACCCTTAGAACAGATCCTAGACCAACCCCAAGGATCCCCGTGGCCATACCTTCGCCCGTCGAACGAAAACCCAACGGATCTCCTCCTGGTTCGCGTGATCTCCTTCCTCGCTCCAAATCCACCGGATCTCCTCGTCGCGGGGCCTTCCGATGGAGAGATCAACGGGATGGCAAGGTGGGGATCTCCTCTAGGGCAACAAGGGGGAGAGGGGAGGGGAGAGGTGGTGGCGCCATGGGGGAAGATGGAGAGGAAGGGGAAGGGTGGAGGCGCATGGGGGGCTAGGGGGTGGCGGCTAGGGTTGGGAAAGGGAGTGGGGGACGCACCAAGGGGTGGGGGCCAGATTTGGCTGCCCAAAAGTCCCCCCCATGGGCCCAAACCCTTCCACCGGAGGCCCAACTCAACCCCCAAGGCCCAAAGTCCCCCGGAGAGGCCTAAACACCCGAAAACGGCCCAAAAACACGCTATAAACGGCATAACGTAAAGTTTTAACCTCCATTTTCACATTTTATAAAGTTTTGACCTTCCGTAGTGTCACAGGAGGTTGATGCTCTGTTAACTAATTGTGGGGTGTTAATAATGTGTTCTTATGTATGGGACCACATTACTGTCAAACCCTATAGCCCCCTTACATGCCATGTCATACTCAGACACTATACTATTCATCCTAGTGTAGTATGGAATCAGGCTTAGCAATATTAGTTGTATTCTTTATTGCTACTTGATCTCCACAGTCTGTGAAAGAAATGGAAATGTTTCTTTGTGTTCACCAGTTTGCAAATGAAATGGAATTACTACTTTTCTATATATAGTAGTCTAGAAGATGCATGTGCTGGTGTATGCTTGTTGCTTGTGTTTTACATCCTCCTGTGATTAAATGCTATAAGCCCTAAAGGATTGATCTATGTGCGTTGAGATTATGATGCATATTCCAATGCTTTAAATTCTAAGGACAACGAGTAGGGCATGTATTCAAATTTCTATGTATTCATGTTTAGGGCATATAACACTACAACACGTTCCATTTCCTAGGGTGTCCATAAGTGCCATAGAAGCACTGTAAATGCCCCCAAAAGTTTTTTCCATGGCGTTTAGAAAATGTCAGGGAAAGTAAACCCCAGCATTTAGGCATACCATGGCATTTGTAAGTGCCCATTTTTATAATTTTCACGGCGTCTATAAATGCCTCGCTAAGGTTTTCACGGTGTTTACAAGCACCCTATTTTTGGGATTTCTATGACGTTCATAAGCGCCCCTGTTTACAGAATTTTCACAGCATTTATAAATGCGCCCATTTATAGAGTTTCCACGGCATTTATAAATACCCCCGTTGATGGTTTCCATGGCGTTTGTAAGCACCTCAATTTCTTGGATTCCTGTAACACCCCATTTTTTGCTTTTCATGAAATTAAATATTATTTTGCACATTTGTGAATTTTTGGAATTTTCTAGAATTTATTTGGATTTATTTGGATTTAATTTGAATTTATTCCATTTTGAAATAATTAAAGAATTTAACTTTGCAAATAAAATTTTGTTGGAAATATTTTATTTGAGTCCAAAATGTTCCAAAATATTTTCCAGAATTTTTCTGGAATTTTTCTGAGTATTTTACTATTTTTCTTAAATTAAATGAATTACCGGAAATTATTTTAAATATTAAATCGCTGGAAAATCGAACCGGGTCGGTTACTGTTCAAGCGACCGAGCCCGAGTCAGACTTGAGTTCGAGTCCGACCCGAGCCACGGTCGGGCCGAACCAAGTCGCCCGAGCCCTAACCCCTCGACCATTGGATCAAGATCCAACGATCGAGATCAGGCCACGTCACCCGAGCCGTGCGCCCCCGAGCCCCGCACGCGACCGTTGGATCTCGATCCAATGGCCCGCGTTGCGCCACATCATCATCGTCTCCGAGCCCGACTCGGACACGAGCTGCGCCGCCGCTCCGCCCCGAGTTAGTTAGGGTTTTCGGATTTCACGCACGCCGAGGCGGTATTTAAGACCTTGACCCCGGCGCCGTGTTCCCCGTTGGCTTGCGCACTGTTTGCCCCGATTCTTTCCGCCCGAGCCGCCGCTAGTTTCCCGCAATCGCTCGCCGGAGTTCGTGGAGTAGCCGCCATGGTTTTCCTTTGTTTTCGACGTCGTTCGTCGTCCTCCGCCGCGTTTGAGCCCGGTTCCGGAACCGTCCGGCCAAGGCGCACCCGAGGGGGCCTTTCACTTCGCCGGAGCAGCCCCAGAACGCCGTCGCGTTTGTCGCCTTCCCCGACCTCGGTGAACCAGCTCCGCCGCGCCGCCATCGTCGACTTCGAGCTTCCTACGCCGTCCGATCCGGATCCGACTGCTACGGTGAGTTCCACGTGCGCCCTAACGCCGTTAGAGCTAGGTTAGATCCTAACCGTTAGATCGGGATCGAACG
This sequence comes from Rhipidocladum racemiflorum, assembly GCA_036346355.1. Classification (NCBI taxonomy): domain Eukaryota; kingdom Viridiplantae; phylum Streptophyta; class Magnoliopsida; order Poales; family Poaceae; genus Rhipidocladum; species Rhipidocladum racemiflorum. Next base: position 53,754,091 of record CM070572.1, on the reverse strand, counting down.
GTGTAGATTAGATCTAGTGTTAGGGGTCGGATCCATTCTGGACCGTTAGATCTGGATCCAACGGCGTGGATTGACCGTGTTAACCCAAACGCGTGATAACCAGATCTAATCTGGGCCGTTGATTTTCAAATCAACGGCCGAGATTGTGCCACGTGTGCCTAGCCGCGCCCACGCGCGTGGGGAGCGTGTCTCTGACACGCGGGACCCGCGTGTCAGAGGGCCCACGCGTCAGCCGCGGCCACGCGTGCGTGAGACCCAGCGCTGACAGGTGGGACCCACATGTCAGTCTCACGTGAGCCGTGGACCGAGTCCACAGTGGACCGAGCCGAACCGTGGGCTGAGCCCATGAACCAGCTGACGTCAGCCAGCCAATTAGGAGCCGACGCGTGTCACCCATGACACAATAAATAATTTCCGAAAAAGAAAATGATTTAATAATTCGGTTTAATAATTGATTTGAATTTCAAAACTTCAAACGCTTATAACTTTTGCGTTTCAACTCCGATTTGAGTGATTCAAATTTCTAAATTTGTATAAAATTGAGATCTACCTAATGATGAATTTTATTTAATTTTTGGACTAAATTTTTTCTCTGTAATATTATTTAATTGATTATTTAAACTTCAAAATGCTATAACTTTTGCATTTAAACTCCGAATTTGACGATTCCAGTTTCTAAAAATTCATAAAATTGTGTTCTCTATGTTTATGAACTTTATTTGGATGTTTGGACACTTTTTGTCTACTGTTTTATTCATTTGTTACTATTTGCACGCGTTACGAGTAGACGTTGAAGTGCCGGAAGGATTCGAAGGAGAAGTGTTGACCCAGGAGCCAGCTCCGGACCAAGAACACGTACTTTTTGAAGGCAAGTTATGCTTTGACCATATTGACCCTATTTTGAAACCTATTTTGATTTATCTTATTGCATGCTAGTTCAATTAGAAAATACCTTATTTAAGTATGGGAAATTAGATAGATGCCAAATTGCTGTATGACACCTTGATGAATTAAATATGTGCCATGACCCCTTGTCACCCTAGTTGTGGTTTACTAGTTGGACATTTTTAAAATGCCAACATGGGAAATTAGATCGTTGTAGTATATTGCTTAGACCTGCTACGTGCTCATGACATGATTTTGGACAAACAAATGTTAATATTGACTTAATGATATATTGAACCTGTTTTGGAAAGGTATCATGTGATGTTGATAGCACGTGGTGCAAGGTAATCAACTGGGGTTTGATAAATAGTTTTCGACCGGGGCATGTGGCAAGATTGATCTGGTGGGCCAGTTGTGGCACCGGGAATGTTGGTTTGGTTCTTCGGGTAGTCTTGCCCTGGTCACCCTAAGGACTTCACCTTGCAAGCCTTTGAACTGAGTCAATCTTGCAACCACATGTCTGTAATGGGACGGACCTAGTTGATTAAGTTGCTAATAACGTACCTGTGCGACCTCAGGAGGTCAACTACACCCTTTGTGTAAGTTGTACGGGGAGCGTCTGGTCGCGCCAGGTACCCATCTAACAGTTGGTTGGTCTAAACTTCGCCTTAGCTAAGGGAAGGGTTAGTGTGCAACAACCGGGGAGGACCACTTGTATTGTTAGAAGTTTCCGAAAAACTTTGTTACGGGAACTCGCCTTTGTGGTGTTTGACTGTTGTGGTGTCGTGGAACCACCGGGTCTCTCTTTTCAGTGTGGTGTCGTGGAACCACCGGGTCTCTCTCTTTTCTTTCCTTGTCGTCGGACTGTTTCTTGTTTTTTTTTGGGGAACCTGCCTCTACCCTGTCTTCTTCCCCGCTTTATATGGCGGGCCTGGGATTTGCCCGTATTGAGTGGCCTTCTTTTTCTTTATTAGTTCTCGCCGAGGGCTAACTTGACTTTTTCTTGAGTCCCCCCCTCCTACATTGGGTTTTTTTTTGTCCTCTATCTACAAACCTTTTGTAGGGGTTCAACGGAGATTTCGCTTATGTTAGGGTCTCAGACTAGCCTGACACATCCTGGCATACTAGGGTGGGGTTGTTGGAGGGTGTCAGACATTGGTGATTTGGCATTAGGTTCGCGTCGGAGGGAGACACGGCTAGGAGTGATTCCCTCCGGTTCCCTCCTTCGCCACGGAAGGGTACTTCCCCTCATTGCGGGGGGAAAAGGGGTGATCCTTATCCATCTCCTCCTTTTACCGGGGGTTGACCCCCTAGAGTATGGGCTCATGGCTTTGTCGAAGGAAGAGGTTGGCGTTCATAAAACCGTTTATGTGGGTCACTAGACGCGTGGTGTTTCACTCAGTTGGCCAAGGGGAGGGGTGAGCCTGGCTGGCCCTACCACACTAGCCCCTCATGTCACGGTAGAAGTCGTTACGCTCATTTGGGATGCAACATTAATCGTCCGAGAGTTTTTTTTTTTTTTTTTTTTTTAGAGATAGGGTTTTCCGACGGTGGCGAGGTTAATATTATTTGGCTCTGCATTTCGTCCGTTTTCTTTTCTCGTTCGCGTTCTCCGGTGCCTGTCTCCCTGATCTCCTTCCCACCTAGATCTCCATGGGTCCTAGGCGCCCTCCTAAGATAAAACCAGTTCTGAGCGCAGAAGATGCCGCGGGATTATCCCCCATTTTGGGGCGGTCGGCGTTGAGCTCTGCCGACCTCGATGCATTAGCGGCTGATTTTGGGGTAATTCGCCCTTCCATGCGCCTCCCGGGTAGTGAAGAAATCCCTCAGCCTCAGGCGAATGAAGCAGTGGTGTTCGCGGCATTTCTCGAGGCAGGACTTCGTTTCCCGTCAGCCCCTCTACTGTCGTCGGTACTCCGGGTTTTCCATGCGGAGCTGTCACAGCTTACCCCTAACGCCATCGTGCGATTGGCAGTGTTGGAATGGGCGTTCCGCCCGGCTGGAATCCACTTGACTGGGCGCTTGTTTTCTCTCATAGAAGACGCGTTTTGGCAGCCGAAGCAACAGAAAACAGGGAACGAAGGTCGTAAGTCATGTTTCGGTTCTCTGAATTTCCAGACGAAGAGATCTCTTATAAAGGAAATCCCAGTAGCGGCCGCCAAGGGGAAATGGGACTCAGGATGGATGTCACGGTGGTATTATCAAATTCTCGTGGGCACGGACTCTCCCCTCCATACTTCGATGGGTCCAGTCCGCGCGATTCGATCCCCTAATTGGAGCGCGACCGCGGAAGAGATTGGACATCTTGACTATTTGAAGGCCCTTCGTGCCCAGAGTACAATGCGAGATTTGGTGGAAGAATACTGCCTATGTCGTATCGACCCTTTGGCCAGGAGTTCCCCTGTTACTCTGGAGCGGTCGCTGGGAGGTACGGTGTCCGTGCTTCGACCTGAAGGGGTACAAGACCGGGGGCGCGGAGCGGCCGAGAGATTGGCTCGCAAGCTTCTGGGCCCTTGCCAGGCAACGGAATATGAGGCCGCTATGGGCGCCGTGGGGGCCACCCGATGCTCTCGTTTTACTGACTGGGGACGCCGCGCGCCCACTCATCCCCGCGGGTCAGTTGGTTCTCCCCGCCCTGCCAAACGAGCAAGGTTAGCTCGTGTTGCGCTGCCCCAAGCCGCTGCCACTTCGGGTGGGAGCGAGGATTTGGGGGATGATGACGACGAGGAGGCGGATTGGGATTCGGAGGAATCCAGCGACGAGGGTGATTCCTCCGGCTCTGTGGCGGCTACGTCTCTCCTGCCTCCGCCCCTTCAGTTACTCAGGTGCGGGGAGCCCCTCCGAAACGATTCCCTTGGCTGGTGTGGGCGAACCCTCGCATATGCCATCTGCCCCAGATACGAGCTTTCCCAGGGCAACATCGAGTCCGGCTGCTATGGGGGAGGTTCCCTCGGCCCTCCCACTTGACCCTTCTGTTAATGTGCCTGTTGACGGGAGTCAGTCCCCCGGGTATTCATTTCTGGGGATTCCCGGAGTGGAGACTATCGACGTATATGACGAGGATGATGGTGATTCTCCTGGCCATGAGTGCGTACGAGGGCAACTTGAAGATGGGACCGCCCCCGCGACAGGGGAGACTCGGGGTTTGCAGTTGAACATTTCCACTCCTGACACCCCCACTGGGGGAGAAGGTCTTACTCCTGATACTTTTCCCGCCAGCTCGTTAGGGTGCGATATTCTTTCAGGTTTTGATGAGGTTAATGCAGGAGGTAATAAAGCGGAGGCGGAGGCTTTAACACCGCTGAAACAGTCCAAATCGGGGCGCTTGCCTCCTTTGCCTCGCGGAGGATGAGGGTCGAGAACCTCCGATTCCAAGTACTCAAGGCGTCCCCCCCCCAGATGAGGGGATTTTACCTTCGAGCCAACCAGCCCCTGCGGGTGGTGTGGGCTCTTCCTTTGTCCGCTTTGATTTGTCGGATTTTTCAGCCTCAGATTTTGAAAGGGGGGCGGCTGTTTCTCCGTCTTTAAGAAAGATGCGCGCGGCCTTTTCCCCTTACAATAAATCTGTGGCTTTATTTGAGGAAGTCAATGACCTTTCTCTCTGCGAGATCTCGATGGACCATCATTTAAAGGTACCCTTCCTTTTGAGCTTATCCTACTGGTATCAATGTCCTTCAATACCCTGCTTCATATCTTCTCCATTTTTAGGGGGCTGTACTCGCTTCAGAAATTTCGCGTCGATTTCGGACGTACTTGGGTCAGTTTAACAAGGGGGCTCAGGATTGCGAGGCCGCGAAGGAACGGGTAGCGGAACTAGAGGCGGAGAAGGCTAATCTTTCAAGGGCACTTCAGGACTCTGAGGACTCGTTGGCCAAGGTGCAGTGAAGCATCCCAAAGTCGGGATTTGGTGCGAAAAATGCGTAACTCGAGGGTAATTTCTTCGATGAGGGACCGTCTCGCCGAGGAGGAGCGAGCCCGCATGGCGGCGGAGCGAAACGAAAAGAAGAAAGATGATCGAATAGAGGAATTAAAAAACCTATTGGTGGTTGCTGAAGAGGGCAAGAACATGTTGAAGAAGCAAGTGGAGGAATTCCCCTCTCAACTCGCAACGGTGCGGAGCGAGGTTCAAATGCACCTTCGTAACACTCAACGAGCGGAGGAGCGTCACGACATGGTTCAGAAGGAATTGGAATCCGTTGTCTCGGGGATTCACGGGGCTACAGAGGCCTTCCTTCAGCAGCTCCCTCGGTTCGGTATTGATGCGGCTCCGAGTCGTATTCCCTCCTCCAGCCTGGAAGCTGTCTCCTTCCTTGAGAAATCTACTAAGATTTTTGGGGACTCAGCACTGACCTTCGGCGATTACTGCGCGAGACTGGGCTCCGTCAAAACGGCTCAGCTATTGGAGGCAAAAGGATGTACTCATATACGCGAGCACTTCGGTTTTTCGTCTGCTGCTCCGTCGTTACCAGGGTTCGGAGATATCCCTTCGTCGGTGAAGCCTTCCTCCGCCGCATCTAGGCTATCGTCAAGCTTTATGTCAGATTTCTGGAAGCAGCACGGGGAGCCCACTGCAAGGGAGTCGGTTCGTCGAGCTCGTGCTGTGATGCGCGACTCGGGGAAGGGCAAAGAGAAGCCGCCTCCTTCTTAGTTGGTGTATCTTCGGGTGAGGGGATTTTTGTAGACACTTGGGTTAAATCACCCATTTTATCAAATGACCATGTACGTTCGTTCGCTCCACGGGTCCCTTCGTTCGAAAAATCGTTTAGCTTCTCCCAACGGAGACCAAACGTCAGTGACGAGTATTAGCGGGACTTGATGGTCTGGCGAACTTCTCGGGGGACGTGTGGACGCTTGGGCTTCCCGCGTTCTTATTTAACTCTGGCCCTTTTCACCTTCCTCGCCCACCTTGTTAGTATCAGAGTAGACGATCGCTCTCTACCCCTGTCTTCCTTTGCTTTTTCAATGGCTGACCTCCCCGGGGAAATCATGGAAGAGGACCCCATTTTTGCCAACCTGGATGAGGGGCCGCCTGTGGCAGAGATCCCGCCACTGCTGGGGGAGGAGGGAGCCCCTATCATGGTTCCTGATCTTCCGGGTGACGCTCTCGCTCCCGGGGGTCTTCCAGCTGCCGACGATTTCGAGGCCTTCATCGACGGTCTATGGGCGGATTTCGACATGATAATGGCCGCAGAGGAGGCCCTCGCCCGAGACCTCGCCAACCTCGACATATTGATCGGGATGGTGCCGCGGCTGCTGGAAGCCAAGGATGCCCTCGCAGAAGCCGTGGCGCGTGCTAATCGCATCTAAGTCCGTTTTCTGTTGGATTACCGTACTATGTATGCTTGGGACGATATTATGTAATTCCCAGTCGGGGACTTGTACTTATATCTGTTCTTGGTCTTCTCTGTTTGAATTCCTTCTGATCTTGCATTCTTAGCTTCCCATCGCGCCTTGAGTAGTAGTCGTGGAATGGTCTCGTATGGTCGCATAATGCGTAAGCACCCCCTCCTTCCTCGCCGAGGGAAAGACGGGATACCGACTTGGGTGTATTTTCTCAATAACTTGACAAGGGTAATACGGTGTGTTCCCCGGTCCTTCGGAGCGAAGGTGAGGTTGGCACCTTAACCCGGACGGTTATTTCGTGAATAGACGAACTGGAACAACGAACGAATAGTAGTGTCGGTGCAACTAAATATCCACGAAGTCCTACCCAGCGCGAGGCAACGGGTCTCCGGAGCGAGGGATGGGTGGGACTTATGCCCGACCAAGCATCCGCGAAATCCTACCCGGCACGAGGCAACGGGTCTCCGGAGCGAGGGATGGGTGGGACTTATGCCCGACCAAGCATCCGCGAAATCCTACCCGGCACGAGGCAACGGGTCTCCGGAGCGAGGGATGGGTGGGACTTATGCCCGACCAAGCATCCGCGAAATCCTACCCTAAGACGAGGCAACGGGTCTCCTGAGCGAGGATGGGTGGGACTTATGCCCGACCAAGCATCCGCGAAATCCTACCCTAAGACGAGGCAACGGGTCTCCGGAGCGAGGGATGGGTGGGAATTATTCCCGACCAAGCATCCACAAATCCTACCACGAGGCAACGGGTCTCCTGAGCGAGGATGGGTGGGACTTATGCCCGACCAAGCATCCGCGAAATCCTACCCTAAGACGAGGCAACGGGTCTCCGGAGCGAGGGATGGGTGGGACTTATGCCCGACCAAGCATCCGCGAAATCCTACCCGGCGCGAGGCAACGGGTCTCCGGAGCGAGGGATGTGTGGGACTTATGCCCGACCAAGCATCCGCGAAATCCTACCCGGCACGAGGCAACGGGTCTCCGGAGCGAGGGATGGGTGGGACTTATGCCCGACCAAGCATCCGCGAAATCCTACCCGGCACGAGGCAACGGGTCTCCGGAGCGAGGGATGGGTGGGACTTATGCCCGACCAAGCATCCGCGAAATCCTACCCGGCACGAGGCAACGGGTCTCCGGAGCGAGGGATGGGTGGGACTTATGCCCGACCAAGCATCCGCGAAATCCTAATAGGTTTCTTGATTTGAATCCTGGAGAATATGAAGATGGCTCGAACTCGCAATGTCTTTCCATTATTTTGATAAGGATCGGTACATTTCTTTCCTTCGGATTCCACCACCTACGGATAAAATTTTTTGAGTGCGTCGGTGTTCCAGGTCCGTGGTATCTCTTCTCCGCAGGGGGTAATGAGTTTGTGTGCACCCTTCGCTGTTGACTCTTGGATGATGTATGGTCCCTCCCAGGTCGTTTCCAGCTTCGCGAAGGTCGGAGCGGCCCGCTTGAGCACCATGTCCCCTGGGTGTATTTCACGTTTCTTCACCTTCTTGTTGAAGCTTCGGGTGGACGCCTCCGCGTAGGCTTTCATGGTCTTTAAGGCTTGAAGCTTGTGTTCTTCCTTTAGATCACACATGATGTCAATTGCCTCATGGGTCGGGGTTTTAATTACTCGTAAGGATTTTGCACAGATCTCCGCAGGTGAAACGGCTTCTTCCCCGAAAAGGAGGCGGAAGGGGGAGAACCCGGTCGCTCTTGAAGCCGAAGTGCGGGTTGCCCATAAGACGTGATCCAGCTCGTCGGGCCAAAGCCCCTTCTTAGAGCCGTAAAGCCTTTTTTTTATGCCATCAAGGAGTAACCCGTTCGCCCGTTCCACCGCCCCGTTCGACTGAGGATGACCCACTGAGGCGAAGCAGATCTTTATCCCGAGATTATCACAGTAATCGCGGAATTTCCAGGAGTCGAATTGAGTCCCATTGTCGGTCACGATTTGATAAGGGACCCCGTATCGGCAGATAATCGTTTTCCATAGAAATTTGATGGCGGCCTCTGCGGTTATCTTCGCAACCGGCTCTGCCTCGATCCAGCGGGAGAAGTAATCGATGGCGACGATTAAAAACTGAAGGTTTGCTCGAGCTTTAGGAAGCGCCCCAACAATATCTATTCCCCACTTGGCGAAGGGCCAGACCGGAGGTACCGCATGCAGTTCATTGGGCGGGGCCCTCGTTTGCTTGGTCATCCATTGGCACGCATGACAGTGTCGGACCATGTGCTCCGCATCTTGCAACGCTGAAGGCCAGTAGAGCCCCATCCGGAATAGCTTTCTCACGAGATTCCTAGGGGCCTGGTGTGCTCCGCAATCTCCCTCGTGTGCTTCAAGTAGAGCTTGAACTCCTTCTTCTCGTGAAATGCAGCGTAGCCATGGAGCGCAGAGGCCGCTACGGAATAGGAGGCCGTTGATGATGGAGTACTTCTTTGCTCGTCTTTCGACGCGCCTCGCCCGTGTCTCCTCGTCTGGCAAAACTCCCTCCAGGAGGTAGTTGTATATCTCATCCCTCCAATCTTCACCGGCTGCCCGAACGATGAGGTTTATCTGGGAAGGAATGGAGGGGGTGCGAAGTATCTCGAAGAAGATTGTCGAAGGTAGGCTTCCTCCGGTGGCTGCGATCTTGGCTAGCTCGTCGGCGCGTTCATTTTGAGACCTGGGAATTGCATTAACGGTGAACCCGGTGAAGCCCTTCTCCATTGTCCGGATCATCTCGACGTACTTCTGGAGCTGTTCATCCTTCACTTGATATTCTTTGGTGATGTGCCCCTGAATGAGTTTCGAGTCGGTGTATATTATCGCCTTTCTGGCTCCCATGATCTTTGCTTTTCTGATACCCAATAATAGCGCTTCATACTCGGCTATATTGTTGGTTGAAGGAAATTCCAGCCTTGCTGCGAACTCCACTTTTTCTCCGCTGGGTGTGTGTATCACCGCCGCTATTCCCGCCCACTCGCCCCAAGACCCGTCAGAGTGGATGGACCACATTGTTGGAATTTGGTTGTTCTCCGGGGCTGGGGAGGTCCATTCTACCATGAAATCGACGAGGGCTTGGCTTTTGATAGCCGTGCGAGGAATTATGGTTAATTCAAAGGGAGCTAGCTCGACCGCCCACTTGCTGATGCGCCCCGTGCTTTCCCTGCTGAAGAGCATAGACCCTAGGGGATATGTAGTTGGCACCTTGATGCGGTTGGCTTGAAAATAATGCCGGAGCTTTCGAGATGCCATTAACAGAGCGTATGCCAGTTTTTCCATTTCCGAGTATCGTAGCTTCGCTCCTTGGAGGGCTTCAGAGACAAAGTAAACCGGCTGTTGTTTGGCGCCTTGAGGCCGCACTAACACAGCGCTTACGGCCGAGGGGCTAGCTGCTAGATATAACAGAAGCTCCTCACCTTGCTTCGGGCTTTGTAGGACAGGGATTTCCATGAGGCTCGGCTTCAAGTTATCGGCGCGTTGGCATTCCCTGTGCGCATTTAAACTATCGTTTGTGCGCAAGGCTTTAAAGACCGGCAAACTTCGCTCCGCGGATTTTTGCAAGAACCGACTGAGCGCTGCTATCCGCCCTGCCAACCGTTGTACTTCTTTCAGGTTTCTTGGTGGGGCCATGTCTTGGACAGCTCTTATCTTTTCTGGATTCGCTTCTATGCCTCGTTGGGAGACCAGGAAACCTAGCAACTTTCCTGCGTCCACGCCGAAAACGCATTTTGATGGGTTAAGCTTCACCTTTCCCTTTATCAAATTTCTGAAAGTTTCCCGGAGATCCCCGATGTGATCTTCTTTCTTCTCACTTTTGACAATGATATCGTCCACGTAGGCTTCTACATTTCTTCCCAACTGATCGGCGAAGATCTTCGTGATGAGTCGAGCGAAGGTAGCACCTGCGTTTTTGAGCCCGAAAGGCATCCGCACGAAGCAATAGGTACCGAAGGGAGTAACGAATGCTGTCTTGTCTTCGTCTCCTTCTTGCATATAGATTTGGTGATAACCAAAGTACGCGTCAAGGAAGCTCATCCTTTCTGACCCGGAGGTTGAATCAACCAGCTGGTCGATGCGGGGCAGGGGGAAGTCATCTTTCGGGCATGCTTTGTTTAAGTCAGTGAAGTCGATGCACATCCTCCATGCCCCGCTAGCCTTCTTGACTAGGACAATGTTGGCCAGCCAATCGGGGTATCGGGTTTCGCGGATGATTCCCGCCTGGAGCAGTTTAGCCACTTCCACCTTCGCAGCTTCTTGTCTTTCTGCTGCAAGTTTTCTTAACTTTTGCTTTCTAGGCTTCACGTTTGGATTAATAGCGAGAGCATGTTCAATAGTTTCTCTTGGGACGCCAGGAAGGTCCTCAGGCCCCCATGCGAACACGGTTTCATATTCCTGGAGGAGGAGCAGCAAGTGTTTTTCCTCCTCTGGAGACAACATGGCGCCGAGGCTTACTGTCTTGCTGCTTCCTGGCCTTAGCGGTATCCGTTGGGTTTCTCCCTGGGGTTGTGGCTTAGGGAGCCACCGGCTGCGACTTGCAGGTACAACGGGATCTAGCTCAGTAGTGCGGACGTGTTTGACTTGAGGTGGGTTCTCCATATCTATCTTCCTTGCCAAGGCTTGGTCTCCTCGCACCGTGATGACACCACCGTCGGAGGGGATTTTCATGCATAGGAAACCGTGATGAATTATGGCCCCCATGGTTGTCAATGAGCCCCTGCCTAGGATCGCATTGTATTGGAATGGCATGTCTACCACATCGAATGTGACACGACTTGTGACGCTGGTTTGTGGCGTCGCGAATGTGACTTCAAGCTCCAATTGCCCCAGGGTGTTGACTGTGCTTCCTCCAAAACCCATCAGCGGCACCTCCGATTTTTTCAACCGATCTTGTGGAATCATCATTTGTTGGAAAGCCTTCATGGATAGTATGTCCGCAGCGCTCCCTCCATCTACCAATATTCGACGTACTTCGCAGTCGGCGATAATGGCGGTTACTACCAAGGAATCTTGGTGCGGGAAGTGTACCCCCGTGGCGTCCTCCTGTGTGAATGTGATTGGCTCGCATTTTACCGGAGGAAGGGTGGTGGGGGTAATTGCGATGTGGTTAATTTGCCGGGCGTACGCCTTCCTCTGTCTTTTTGACGAGAGATGTGATGAGGAGCCCCCCGCAATGACGTTGATAATGCGACGAAGATGATTCATTCCTACTCGAGGGGGGTGTTGTTGTCCAACAGGAGGTGCTTCCGGCGGCGCAAGATGCGTCTTGACTTCTCTTTGTTTCGCCTCGAACCGCCGATATCCGTTGATCACTTTGCATTGGATGGTGTCGTGAGTGATATTTTCCCCGTGATATTCACAGAAGTACTGCCGGGGCTCTGTCTCTTCCTTCTTGTTAACTCGGCTTCCCTCGTCTTGCTTTCCTCGGCCCGGGGGTGGTCCTCGTCTCTGCTGCTCCGCAGGCCTGTCGCCCGTGGCTTGCCGATCTCTTGGCTTTTCAATGTGGTGGATTCTCCTCCTCTCGTCTCTTCTTCCTGGCTCTGGGTATCGTTCCCTCATTTTTGGGTTGGGCGGGAGGTCCTTCCCTCGCCCTCTCTTGCGCGGAGCGAATTCTTGCTTCTCCTGTTGGGGCCCGTCTTCCCTTCGGAAGTTGTCTTCCTCCGCCCGCGCGTACTCTCTCATCTTCGCAAAGAGTTCTTCCACCGTGCGCACCTCTTTACGAGCGAGCCTTTCCGCCATGATCCCCCTACGCAGCCGCAACGCGTCGCATTGATGATAGTAGTGTCGCTTACTCCTCGTGCACCGCACTTAATCCGGAGAAACGCTGAAGTAACTTTTAAGGGTTTCCTTCGCGTTGTCCGATTGCAAATAGGTCACTTTCCTCTTTCATTCCATCGAAATTACCCTGGAAGTTGCCTTCAAGCTTGCAATGAGTTGCGGCCAACAGGTGATTGACCGGGGCTCCAGCGAAGAGTACCAGGATAAGGCTATGCCTTCGAGAGCTAGAAGGAGCCCCTTCGCCTTGATATCATCATCTCCTCCCGCGGCTTCAATCGCTGTATCATAAACGCGGAGGAACTCCCTTGGGTCCGTCCGACCGTCATACGGCTTAACGGTGGGGAATTTGAAGCTTCCCGGGGAAGGCCATTTTTTGGTCCGTAGGCGGGCGCTGAGGGGGTTTGGATCGTGGTCTTCCCTGTGTGCCGTCGCGACCGCTGGAGATAGCACCTCACGGCTCGGGCTTTCGTCTTGTGATTCGTATTGAACCCCGTCAGATAGTCCTTGCAGACGCTTCAACTCTGCCATGAGTTGTTCGTTGGCTTTCATCAGAGCCCGCACGTTGGGGTCAATCTCCTCCTGAGCTCCGGTTCCTTCTCCCTGGGTTTCTTCGTTTCCATGGGTCTTTTGGCGATGAGCTGGATGCGTCGACGCTTCCGCCACATCTCCTCCCGTTGTCGAAACCGTTCGACCTGTCGTCGGAGGCCGTCGTTTGGGGGCTCGCTTGCGCACGGCCACCGGAGTCTGTGGAGGTAAGGTTCCCGCCACGTTTCGAGTTTCTGTTGCGGCTGGCACCCGCGTCTTATCATGCAGAAGTCGAGGGGGATCTCCAGATTGGCTTCTCGCACGCCGCCTTGGTTCTTCTGCTCCTGCCGTCGTTGCCGCCCCCTTGGATACTGCCTCCTTTCCTTTTTTTGGTGGCATGGTTGCAGGAAACTTACCCTTGAGCTTGATCGGCCGGTGGTGGTTTCACCTTGCGGTTGGGTTCCCCACGGACGGCGCCAGTGTGGTGTCGTGGAACCACCGGGTCTCTCTTTTCAGTGTGGTGTCGTGGAACCACCGGGTCTCTCTCTTTTCTTTCCTTGTCGTCGGACTGTTTCTTGTTTTTTTTTTGGGGAACCTGCCTCTACCCTGTCTTCTTCCCCGCTTTATATGGCGGGCCTGGGATTTGCCCGTATTGAGTGGCCTTCTTTTTCTTTATTAGTTCTCGCCGAGGGCTAACTTGACTTTTTCTTGAGTCCCCCCCTCCTACATTGGGTTTTTTTTTGTCCTCTATCTACAAACCTTTTGTAGGGGTTCAACGGAGATTTCGCTTATGTTAGGGTCTCAGACTAGCCTGACACATCCTGGCATACTAGGGTGGGGTTGTTGGAGGGTGTCAGACATTGGTGATTTGGCATTAGGTTCGCGTCGGAGGGAGACACGGCTAGGAGTGATTCCCTCCGGTTCCCTCCTTCGCCACGGAAGGGTACTTCCTCGCTATGCGGGGAAAAGGGGTGATCCTTATCCATCTCCTCCTTTTACCGGGGGTTGACCCCCTAGAGTATGGGCTCATGGCTTTGTCGAAGGAAGAGGTTGGCGTTCATAAAACCGTTTATGTGGGTCACTAGACGCGTGGTGTTTCACTCAGTTGGCCAAGGGGAGGGGTGAGCCTGGCTGGCCCTACCACAACTGTATCTTGCATAACCTCTGCAGAGTGAAAAATCTATTCGAATAGCCGTGTCTGCGGTATTGGACATCGCTCGGGAATTACAGTCAAGGGTTAGATTTTCTCAAAAATAACTTGGTCTTGAAAGGTTGGGTTGGATTAATAATGATGTTGATAGAAATGTGGATTAGGATGGGAAAGATGTTTACTAAACCTTTGAAAAGTTATTTATGCTTTACTTGTTACTACTGCTTTCGAATCTACTTATGATACTTGCTAAATGCTCTTACTGCAAATATACCTTGAGCCACTCCTTTGTATTAAGCCATACATGTAGTATATTAGCTGCATTCTCAGGCATGACTTGCCGAGTACCAAGTACTCACCCTTGCCACAATACAACACCAGTTGAAGAGGAGACTACACCGGCTTTGGAGGAGGAGCTCCAAGAGGAACCGTCTACTTAGGAGCGAGCCTGCATAGCTTGCCTGTGGTATACTGGATGGCGCCACGAAGTTATCTTATTTTCCGCTGCTATTATTTCTCTCTTAATAAGTTTCACCCTGCGTGGCGTATATTTGTAACTTGACCATAAGGTCGAGTAACCAGTTTGACTATTTAATTAAAGTACTTTATTAGTATCGAGTGGTATGATTGTGATATTTACCGATGTTAAGACTGTGTGCACTAGCGCGTTCCTGGACTAGTGCTGAATACACAGAGGGTCCGGATTTGCAAATTCGGGTCCCGACAGAGGTGGTATCAGAGACATACTGACTGTAGGCCCACCCTTAGCTAGAAAGGTCATAGAGAGGATAAAACCTATTTTCTAAAGCTAAAAGTTTGTCAAGACAAGAAATGACATCTCGACTCATCCCATTCTTTCTTTTCTTGTCTCTTGCTGAATTTTTCCTTACCTTGTCACGATTTAAAAATTTCGAGTTCTTACGTGAGCACTCTTGTGACAGATGGAGGGAGAGTTCAACTACGTCGATATGGAGGTTGGTCACGCCGCGGAACTTTGGCGTATGCTACAGACTCTCGGAGATTTTGAGAAGCCACAATACCAAGTGGACGTGATCAGACAAGCAGGATTGGTCAAGGCTTGTGACGTGAAGATTGTGGTACCTGCTAGGAAGAAGGGCCCAGGTAATCGCCCGACACACTGCACTGCCAGGAGGTCTACAATGCAGATGGGTATCCAAGAGGTGTCACGACGAGCAATGCGGCACATTACCCGTATCTACGCCAGAGAATTGGAGAGCACGGTGTTCCGATATCATCCGCGCAGCAATAACCTTCTTGACCCAAAGGCGATTCAGGATGAGAATGCCATGGTTACACAGTTGGCACGACTTGTTGTCGCCCAGGAGGATGTACTCGATGATACAAGCAAGGAGCTACAGAAGGCCCGCAAGGAGATCACGACAGAGAAGAACAGGTGGCGGGAAGCTCAAGAGTAGGTGTCACACCTTCTGCAAAGGATTGGAGAGTTAGAGACGGCATTGTACGCACCAGAGCCGGAGCCAGTACTCGAGCTACACGAGCCAGACCCGGAGGAGCCGGAGCTTGAGGAGGACACTGCTTCTTCGACTACCACAGATGACACAGTTGCTGGACATGGCGATCGTTTCGCGCCTATGCCGCAGCATCCGTATCCAGGCCGTGGAGGTTTTCTCGATGAGTGAGCGTAGGTTCTATAGTGAGACTCCTTCCCCGAGTCGCGTCATAGAATAAAGAGTCACCCTTTAGGCGTTAGACTCCAGTGTTAGTTCGATTTGGATTTTCATTGCTTGCTGAGTGTGTAGTATGTGTTGCAAGGTCCCTAGGCATTGTAAGCAACCATAACAAGTTACTATTGATTAAAATAATAAAGTTGGACTTTAAGTTACACCTTTTGCCCCGCATAAGTTCCATACTACTTGTCTATTCTTGTTTCCCTCTCATCTCTAAAACCTAGAGCAAACCACAGATGGTGAACACTCGTGGAAACCTTGGAGGCAGTGGAAGTGGTTCTCGCCCAGCAGAAAACCCCAATGATGGAGCACCAGCACCGCCAGTTGATATGCAGAATTTCAGAGCTTTTCTTGCTGCTCAGACTTAGTTGATGCATGCCATGATGCAACAGATGCAACACGTCACTGCTCAGGCCACTGCTAATCAAGTTAATCAGGGACAACGCCAGAATACAAGACTGTCAGAGTTCATGAGGACTCATCCACCCACTTTTTCTGGGAATGCCAATCCGTTGGAGGCTGATGACTGGTTAAGGTCAATTGAGAGGAAGCTACACATTGCTCAATGCATAGGAAATGAGAAGGTACTCTACGCTTCTCATCGCTTGGAAGGAACAAATTGAATGGTGGGAGAACTTCTGTGCCACGCAAGAGAACCCTCAGGACATCACTTGGGAGGAGTTCACAGCTGCATTCCGTTAGTATCACGTGCCTGAAGGAATCATGTATCTCAAGAAGAAGGAGTTCAGGGCACTGAAGCAAGGTAATCAGCCAGTGGCCGAATACCTGAACAAGTTTACACAGCTTGCTCGCTACGCACCTGAGGATGTAGCGACAGATAAAGCCGCATAGCCTCGCTTTATGAAGGGACTTAACTCAGGACTACAGGTGGGACTGATCACCCACACCTTTCCAGATTTCCAGGAGCTTGTGAATAAGGCGCTCATTCTTGAGGACAAGCGCAAGAAACTGGATGAGAACAGGAAGCGCAGGATGCAGCATCAGGGAGCGCAGCAACGTTTGAGGGTTGCGCCAAATCAGCTTTTCAGATTCCAGCCACAGAATGCAACAAGGACACCGTCACCAGCACCAAGACCCGTCAATCAGAACTATCAGACCCAGCCCAGCCGAAACGCCGCTTGAGCGATCAACGAGGGGACAGTGAGACGCTGCTACAATTGCAACGAGCTCGGACACTTTGCCAACAGTTGTCCTAAGAAGACAGCAGGAGTGACCCCAGTTCGCTTCAATCTGGGATCCACACCAGCTAGGACGCCAGCACCAGGAGCCACACCCCAGACTATGGTGAGAGGCCGAGTCAACCATGTCACCGTAGATGCACTGCAGAATGCCACAGACGTCGTACTGGGTAAGTTACTAGTCAACTCAGTACCTGCAACAGTTTTGTTTGATTCCGGAGCTTCGCATTCGTTTGTTTCTCAAGGATTTGCTGCTAAAAATGATTTGGAGATTGCAAGACTTAAATGCATGCTTTTAGTTCAAACCCCTGGTTCCGAACTCCGAACGAAAGTAGGATGTTCTGGGGTGAGAATACTAATAGATGGGATAGAGTTCCTAGCGAACCTTATTATTTTGGAGACCCAGACCTTGGATGTCATTTTGGGAATGGATTGGTTATCCAAGCACAAGGCCGTATTGGATTGTGGACGAAGGACTATCTCAGTTGAGAGCCCGTGTGGAAAGAAAGTGGAATTTCAAGCTACCGCCGTTAGAGATGGACAGTTGATGGTTAACAGCACCAAGGCAATCAGCATAGAAGATGTCTCAGTAGTGAATGAGTACTCAGATGTTTTTCCTGAAGATCTACGGTATGCCGCCAGACAGGACATAGAGTTTGTGATAGAGCTTGTACCTGGTACAGCACCGATAGCAAAGAGATCCTATCGGATGTCCACCGAGGAATTGGTAGAGATGAAGAAACAACTTGAAGAGTTAATGGAGAAAGGATTTATCAGATCGAGTTCGTCGCCGTGGGGAGCACCAGTTTTGTTCGTCAAGAAGAAGGACGGGAGTTTCAGGATGTGCATTGACTACCGTGCACTCAATGAAGTCACCGTGAAGAATAAGTATCCGCTACCCAGGATTGATGATTTGTTTGACCAGTTGAGAGGAGCCGGAGTTTTCTCCAAGATTGATCTGAGATCGGGATACCATCGCTGAAGATCCGATCGTAAGATATTCAAGACCGCATTCTCGCCAAGATACAATCATTACGAGTTCTGATTATGTCCTTTGGTCTGACGAATGCGCCAGCATATTTCATGAATATGATGAATAAGGTGTTCATGGAATATTTGGACAAGTTTGTTGTTGTATTCATAGATGATATCCTAATCTACTCCAAGACAGAGGATGAACATGCAGAGCACTTGAGGCGAGTTTTGGAAAAGCTGAGGGAACAGCAACTCTTCGCCAAGTTCAGTAAGTGTGATTTTTGGAAGGACAAGGTGGAATTCCTCGGACATGTAATGACCGCAGAAGGTTGATCCAAGCAAAGTAGAAGCTGTGTTACATTGGGAGCAGCCGAAGACCGTGACCCAGATCCGGAGTTTCCTTGGAATGGCAGGTTACTATCGCCATTTCATTGAAGGCTTTTCGACAATTGCGAAACCTCTTACGCAACTGCTGAAAAAGGAGAAGAAGTTTGCATGGACGCCAGAGTGCGAGAAAGGTTTTCAAGAATTGAAGAGGCGATTGACATCAGCACCAGTGTTAGTCCTACCGGACGTCAATCAAAGCTTTAATATTTATTGTGACGCATCGCACCAAGGACTTGGATGTGTGCTAATGCAGAACAGAAAGGCTGTCGCTTATGCATCAAGGCAGTTGAGGCCGCATGAGGAGAATTATCCAACGCATGACCTAGATGTGATACTACGGTTTGGTGTGACGTTATAGAAGGTGAAATTAGAGAATAAAACCTTTCGGCTTGAGGTTTACTCGCGTTTTTGGGCCATTTGAAGTGTTGTGACACCACGGAGTGTCGTAACCTTATTTAACGTGCATGATAAGGTTAATAACATTATGAGATGTGGAATTAAGGTTAAAACTATAGGATATGGAGGTTAATAGCTTTTCCGGGGCGTTTCCGGGCCGTTTCCGGGGTTTTGGGCCATCCCGGGGGAGTTTGGGCCTTGGTGGGCTTTGGTGGGATGGAGTAGGTCTCCGTAACGGACTAGGATTGGGTGTGGGGGCTGGTAAAAGGGCTCCCCACCAGCCTTTTGGGCGTGCTCCCCCTGCCCTTGGGCGCCCCCACCTCTCCCTCCAAGCCCTAGCCGCCCCCCCCACCATACCCACACCCATCCGTGCGCCTCCACCTCCCCCATTGCTCCCCACCTCTCCACCACCTCTCCTCCACCCCCTTGCTGCCCTAGGGTGGTCTCCACACCTCTGCACCTTGTGGATCCATCCGTTGGAGCGAGGAGCGAGGAGCGTGGAGCGAGGAGCGATCCGCGAGGAGATCTATTGGAGATTCGTTCGTTGGGCAAAGGTATGATCATGGGGATCCTTGGGTTTGATCTAGGTACTGTTCTTAGGGTGATTATCAAGTTTTTAGATCAATTGGTGGTGCTGGATTGGAGTTCTTTGGGTTAGATCTAGACGTTGTCACGTTTCTGTTTTCGGGCAGATTGAGCAGTCGGGCTAGGGTTAGAGTTTTCATCGATTTAAATGCGAATCTGTCCGTACGGACTTAAAAGAAGTTGTAGATAATTTAATTATCTTTCCGTGGACATAAAGCACGTTAAAATCTGATCAGCCGTTTGAAAGTTATGGCCGTTTTACCGAGCGTGTTAAAATCTGTGACGCGATTGGAACAGATCGTAGTAATCTGTAGATTAAACAATTTTAGAGTCCGAATCAGTCTTTCCGTATAACTAGAAAAAGGTAGGAAATTTCCTAAGCTTCGCGATGGTGTACTCGTTTAATCAATTTGGAGTCCCAGAACTCAAGTTATGGCCTTTGCAAGGCTGCTGTCCAGCCGGGACAGAACCTCTGTTTTTAGGTTTGCAAGTAGTGGGCAATGTCGGGTTAGATGGGGATTTGTGTACTGTTTTGCGGGCATTATTGTGAGTGTGTGATGCCTATGTGAAGGTGGTGTGACACCGGGAGTGCCCTCAACGACCCACAAATCCGTCGCCCGCAGTTGAGGCAAGTGTGTTGTAATGTATAGCGGATTGTAGGTTGTTTGTTGATATTGGGTGAAAGATTGAACACTTGCTATGCTCACTTGCCATGCTTGCTGTTTTCCAATGAAATATTGAGTATGATTATCATGGTCGATGCCATGTGTTTATATTTGTCATGATGAGTTGCCATATGTTTATGTACATGTGAAATATGATAATTGGCATAGTTGCATGCATGACATGTTACATGGCCCGGGCGGTGAGAAAGTCATTAACTAATCCGGGAAGGTCGGTGAGAAAGTTATGACTAATCCGGAGAGCCATTAGAGTAAGTCCTACATCGTGATTCCATCTACCGTGGGTTGTGGAAGCGAGGAGTAGGCACCCTCCATCTTCGGGATGGAAGGGGGAGAGGGTGCACACCGACGGGTGTGTACTCAACCATACCGGTATGAGTTTCCATGGAGATATGAGCATAACATTGCATTGCATTGCATTGTAATACATTTTTTTTTAATGATGATGATGTTGTTATGTGCTCAAGTATGAGATGTTATATGTGATGTGAGGTATTATTGTCTTGTAAATGATCTTGTTGTCCATTACAATATGCTTGCTGAGTTTTCGAACTCACACTTGTGTTTTATGTTGTTTTTAGGTACTTTGAGATCGGCATGCGGGAAAAAGGGATCTAGCTACACTTCTACACGTAGCTCCACCATCATAGTCCATAATTAACCACTTGGAGACATGATATTAAGAGTTGTGCCCTAAACTTAATGTATGGTTTAATCTAGCATGCTTGTGAATCCTTATTTGCTTCGTTATAGTTTATGAAGTGGTTAAGCGTGGTATTATTGGCGTAACTTGATGTTATGTCCATTTATGTTGTTGTTTTAGATGTCGTGTGCTATGATATATATCTTGCCATGATATTGAGATTGTGTTAATTCATGGAAAAACAAAGGAGATGCTGCCGAAATATCGGTTTTTAGCATATGAACCTTTGCTGGAATTTATGTTTAATTGTGGTACTTAGATGTTGTTTAGCTTATGTTTGGTAGCATTCGGGCATATTAAATGCCTGGTGTTACAGTTGGTATCAGAGCGGGCTGTAGGTCCTTGGAATGTGAATTTTTAGTATCATGCTATAGGGTACAACTAAAATGTGATGTGGAATAACTTAGAAACATGGCTTAGGTCTTAACTAAAACTTTGTTATAGGATAGCAACATTAAAACTTGCAAAAGTGGTATAACTAATTTAAAATTTGACACACATGGATGCACAGTAGGAAAGGGTATGGGAATCATTGCTTTACGCTTAAATGTTGTATTTGAGCCTTGATGTTGAATGCTACATTTGTTTATGTATGTTGCTATGTTTATGAAAGAATTGAATTGAATTGTTCATGTTATTATGTTAAAGTGGGGTTGTGGTGCCGAAGGGTTTCGGTCACCTCTCTTTATTCATAGTAAGGGTGAGGTATGACGGTGTGGCCGGTTAGCGCCATCACCGAAGAACTATTAACCCTTGTAGGAGAAGAGTGCTTACCCTTTCTGTCATAGATCGGGTAGTTGACGGGAGTCAAATAGAAGAGTTGGTGGTGGATTCCTTCGTATGTTCTTCACCGTTCTGACGGTTGGTTTTGGTTGGTTTTCTTGGTTTTAGTTGATGGAAACCAAAAGAAAAAAATGTTTGGTATTGGATTTTTTGCGGATCATTCCGTATGCGATTTGTGGTTTTTGGTCTTCCTTGGTTGGAAACGAAGAAGAAGAGATTAGTGTTGCGCCTTTTTTAGTCGCCTTTTGCTTTGACAAACCCGGTTTTGCTGGTAATTATGGATTGTCTTAGGGAGGAAACATATGGGTTGTTGTTCTCCCTATCTGAGAAAAGAGTTGAAGTTCTCCTAGTGCCGACCTTAGGTTGGGTGGAGCTAAGTTTTGTATCTTTATCGGAAAAGGTTTGGTTGAACATTTTGTTTTCCCTAGTGCATCCTTCTTCCTTCTTGGAAGTATGGATCTTGAGATTTCTTGAAGAGTTTTGTGGGCAAATTTGGGAACTTGAGAGTGGAACTCTCCTGCATTTCTGTTAGAGTTTTGTTTTCTTCCTTGCCTGGAAAAGGAGAAATTGTCTATCAGTGTTCGTTCTGGTTCTTGAGTTGTCGTTGTCCTTAAAAGTGGAGTTGCATCCTGTTTGTCAAAAGTGAAAATGGTTGTTTAGCATGTCATGTAGTATGTAACAATGTGGTTATTGGAAATGATTTGTTCTTAAGTTAATTGGTGAGTTGAATCAGTTAAAAGTAATATTTGTGTTTAGCTTAAGATTAAATGAACTTCTAGTGTTGCAGATTACCCTATAATGAGAATGAATAAATGTGTTAATGTACATGCTTAGAATCTGTTGCCTTGCTTTAAAAGTGCTTATGATCCTTGTTAATGTTAAAAGTTTAAACTTTGATGCATAGTTAAAACATTAAGATGATGTAGACTGCTGTTATTGTAAAAGAAACTTTGCTGGTTGTTAAAGATGTTCTAATCTAATGGATTAATAGAAAAATTTAATCGTGTTGACTAGTGACTTTAATTTGGATGTTGATTAGAGTTACTATTTATGATGTTGCAAACAACTAGTATCTTTGGAAGTATGCAGTTGTGTCGCTACAATGCTAGTATTGATATCAATGGAGAAGACATAAGACTTATTGTTAATGATGTTGTTAATGGTAGTGTTAATGCTAGTATTCAGTCTATTTTAAATAGTGGGAGTATGTTGTGTGGTGGTAATTTTGTTATCACCTATGTATAGGGTAGCTAAAAGTAATGTTGTTGGTTGATGATTATGCCCATTTGTTGTTATTGATGACTAAATAGTTGTGGTAACTGTTTATATTATTCGTTTGAAAACCATGGTTAAAATAGAGGAAAATTTTAACATGTTGCGATGGAGTGAGCTTTGGATAATTAACATGATGTACAATTTCATCCTTAATGAATGTATGCCTTGGAATCCTAGTTATGAACTTTGTCTTGTAGAGATAATATTTACATGTTGAAGTCGTTGTTTAACTGAATAAGGTTCGATTGTCGAGACGTGAATATATAGGTGGTATGAAATTTATAGGTTGATCTTGCTGAAAGATTTGTGGAAGTACTATGTTTCAAATTTAGAATAAGATGTATTATGATTCGGTGAGCCGTGGGGATCATGTCATTATAGTCTTGGTTGGGTGCCTTTTTGATAAGCATCATAAACCCTTATTAAAAATGTTGGGAATGGTAACTAGAGGAAGAATTTGTTGTGAAACTTTCAGTTGAATTGTGTTGGGGCTCCTCGGATAGTAAATAGTGATTATTGAAGTCTTTAATGGAAAGCGTAGTGGAGTACTAGAGATGGTTCCTTTCATGTCGAAATGTTGTCTAAAAACCTTTGAAACTGGTTTGGTTGTTTGCCATCTCGGTTGAATGCTTTCGGTGAGGTGTTCCTTATGTTGAGTTTCAGAGTTTCCCAAAACTCGTAGTGGTTGGTGTCGACCTTTGGTTTTGGCGAATTTGTTTAGTTCGTGTTGTGAGTTTGAGTTTACATCCAAAAGTTTTTGAGTGGATCGCGCCTTTCGCGTTATGACCGATTTATCTTTGGAATTAATTTTAAAAGGAAGCAGATGGTCATAAAGGGTTGTGTTGGAAACTTTTGAGTTAAGCCCTTGATGTGTAACTCTATTTGACTAGAGTTGGAGTCATTTGGAAAATGTGTTTGGTGTGCGGGTGTTTTACAAGTCTGGATTTTTATGAATGTTTCATAAGTGAATTTGGTTAGTGAAGAGTTTTCTTTTTGGATTGAGTTTCCCTCTCTTTTGATAAAAATTTATGGCGCTTGTGTCTGCAAATGTTTGATTTTGGAGTCGATGTTCGCTCCAAAGGGTTGAGTTTGATTTTTCGAGGTGTTGCAAAGCTAGTGTTAAATCGAAGATGGGTTTTCTCACGATGTGGTGTTTTGTTGATTAACGATGTTGCCGTCATAGTTTATATGAATTAGCGCAACTCTCGATGTTATTCGAGATTTATTCATATGATACCGAGGCGTAAGTCATCATGTGAATGACTATTCGGTAGTGTGGTTACATGATGAGGGAATGGTGAAAAGTAAACATGACATCGCTTTTACATGTTAAATGATAAAAGAGTCGTTGAGCCAGTCGGTGAGAAAGTCATATATGGAGATATGACTAATCCGGAGTGCTCCTGAAGAGTGTGCATTTATGTCATGAAACGAGATTTCCCTTGCTTTCTAGTATGAAAAGAAGCAATGAACAATTTCTCGTATGTTGGTTGTGATGTAGGGATTTATGCTTCCTTTGTGTTTTGGCTTGGATGTTGCCGAATTCTTTCCAAAATGGTTGTTAACGCTTTGGGTTTGAGTTGTTGTGTGTACACTTGGGCTTGATAGCTAAGTGTTTTTGTGTGAGGGCGAGACCCTCTTAAGAAAGGAACCAATTGTGGTTTGGTAAGGTTTTCGATCCTAGCTTGGGCTAGGTGTCGAACCTTAGTGGTATAAGGGTGGTTTGTGATGGAGGTTGATGATGTATGGGTTTAACCTTTACTAAGAGTAGCGATGGGTGGAAGTGAAGTTGACGGTAGATCGGTGATAATTGCCTGCCGTGAGCGCTTGTCTTCACTAGTTGTTTTTGGGTTTGAGTCTTGCACAGGAAATGATGGAATAAAATGTTAGTATGATCGTGTATCGGAAGGGCTAGTGTGCCTTAATGAGTTATTGCCCTCGATGCAAACTTTCGGGAATGAAGAGAGGTCGTTAAAGGAATTGTGACTTCCTTTGATTATGTCATGTTGAGTTTATTGCAGTGTGTAGTCAGGTAGGTTGTGATAGAAGTGTGAGGTGTTTGTCGTGAGGATTCGAGCGTTTTGGGTTGTTGAAGCCCTTCGAGGTTGAAACGCAGATTCTGTTTGGGATTTGAATTGAAAGTCGAACTGTGAGCGGTTGCCCTTAGTTGAGCTAGATCAACACTTTTTCTTTAAGTGTTGGTTTTGGGAACTCGTTTGTCGTTTGTTTCCGGTTCTAGTCGTTGTGCGAATGTTTTGTACTGCAGAGAAGCCTTTTGTCCCTTGGGGACTTTGTTGTTATTTTTGGCGTCCTTCGGATTCGAGGTCGAATCCTATTGAAGGGGGGAATAATGTGATACTACGGTTTGGTGTGACGTTATAGAAGGTGAAATTAGAGAATAAAACCTTTCGGCTTGAGGTTTACTCGCGTTTTTGGGCCGTTTGAAGTGTTGTGACACCACGGAGTGTCGTAACCTTATTTAACGTGCATGATAAGGTTAATAACATTATGAGATGTGGAATTAAGGTTAAAACTATAGGATATGGAGGTTAATAGCTTTTCCGGGGCGTTTCCGGGGTTTTGGGCCTTCCTGGGGGAGTTTGGGCCTTGGTGGGCTTTGGTGGGATGGAGTAGGTCTCCGTAACGGACTAGGATTGGGTGTGGGGGCTGGTAAAAGGGCTCCCCACCAGACTTTTGGGCTTGCTCCCCCTGCCCTTGGGCGCCCCCACCTCTCCCTCCAAGCCCTAGCCGCCACCCCCACCTTCCCCTCTCCCTTCCTTGCGCCTCCACCTCCCCCATTGCTCCCCACCTCTCCACCACCTCTCCTCCACCCCCTTGCTGCCCTAGGATGGTCTCCACACCTCTGCACCTTGTGGATCCATCCGTTGGAACGAGGAGCGAGGAGCGATCCGCGAGGAGATCTATTGGAGATTCGTTTGTTGGGCAAAGGTATGATCATGGGGATCCTTGGGTTTGATCTAGGTACTGTTCTTAGGGTGATTATCAAGTTTTTAGATCAATTGGTGGTGCTGGATTGGAGTTCTTTGGGTTAGATCTAGACGTTGCCACGTTTCTATTTTCGGGCAGATTGAGCAGTCGGGCTAGGGTTCGAGTTGTCATCGATTTATAATCCGAATCTGTCCGTACCGACTTAAAAGAAGTTGTAGATAATTTAATTATCTTTCCGTGGACATAAAGCAAGTTAAAATCCGATCATCCGTTTGAAAGTTATGGCCGTTTTACCGAGCGTGTTAAAATCTGTGATGCGATTGGAACAGATCGTAGTAATCTGTAGATTAAACAATTTTAGAGTCCGAATCAGTCTTTCCGTATAACTAGAAAAAGGTAGGAAATTTCCTAAGCTTCGCGATGGTGTACTCGTTTAATCGATTTGGAGTCCCAAAACTCAAGTTATGGCCTTTGCAAGGCTGCTGTCCCGCCGGGACAGAACCTCTGTTTTTAGGTTTGCAAGTAGTGGGCAATGTCGGGTTAGATGGGGATTTGTGTACTGTTTTGCGGGCATTATTGTGAGTGTGTGATGCCTATGTGCAGGTGGTGTGACACCGGGAGTGCCCTCTACGTCCCACAAATCCGTCGCCCGAAGTTGAGGCAAGTGTGTTGTAATGTATAGCGGATTGTAGGTTGTTTGTTGATATTGGGTGAAAGATTGAACACTTGCTATGCTCACTTGCCATGCTTGCTGTTTTCCAATGAAATATTGAGTATGATTATCATGGTCGATGCCATGTGTTTATATTTGTCATGATGAGTTGCCATATGTTTATGTACATGTGAAATATGATAATTGGCATAGTTGCATGCATGACATGTTACATGGCCCGGGCGGTGAGAAAGTCATTAACTAATCCGGGAAGGTCGGTGAGAAAGTTATGACTAATCCGGAGAGCCATTAGAGTAAGTCCTACATCGTGATTCCATCTACCGTGGGTTGTGGAAGCGAGGAGTAGGCACCCTCCATCTTCGGGATGGAAGGGGGGAGAGGGTGCACACCGACGGGTGTGTACTCAACCATACCGGTATGAGTTTCCATGGAGATATGAGCATAACATTTCATTGCATTGCATTGTAATACATTTTTTTTTAATAATGATGATGTTGTTATGTGCTCATGTATGAGATGTTATTTGTGATGTGAGGTATTATTGTCTTGTAAATGATCTTGTTGTCCATTACAATATGCTTGCTGAGTTTTCGAACTCACACTTGTGTTTTATGTTGTTTTTAGGTACTTTGAGATCGGCATGCGGGAAAAAGGGATCTAGCTACACTTCTTGTGATGCCCTAGAATTTGAGAGCGATCCTAGGGTTTTCTTTCTTGGTTGTTCCGGAAAGAAAGAGGGTTTTGTCGGGGAATGAAATAATTGAAGAATATGCGGCAATTTAATATTAAAAAATTGGAGTTTTGGGCTAGTTTCCGCTGGGCTGAGGCAACCTGGGCCTGGGCCGGGACTTCCTTTTTCCCCCTCTCCTCCCCATGCCTTGGTGGGCCGGCCCACCTTCCCCCTTTAAGTGGCACCCCCTCCCCCAAACCCTAAGGAGCCTCCCCCTTCCTCCCCTAGCAGCCACACCACCCCTCCTCTTCCTTCCCCTGCGTGGTGGCTCAAGATCCGCCGCGAAACGCGAAGGAGAAACCGAGAAGAGGATCCGTGGAGGCGTGGAGGACGAGCAGTTTTCCGTTTCGGGGATCGTCGCGCATTCTTCATGGGTTCTCAAGGGAGAACTCTAGGTAAAATTCCCAAACTTTTACCCCTGTTCTACCTAGGGATTAGGAGTGTATTAGATCTGGTGGTGAGTGGTTTGGATGGATCTTGATGGGGGAGAAGGGTAGATGTTCACGTGGTGCTGTTTTTGGAAGGGAAGATTGTGCAGCGCGGATTATTTTGCGTTTTACGTGGCATATATGATTTTTCCTGCAAAAACCTATAACTAGAAAGTTGTAGATAACGTCGAGACCTAGCTTCTGTATTTTTTTCAGAATTTTTGGGGCGTCATTCTGATAGTTATCTCTGTTGGAAGATGACAAACAGAATCTGGAAACAGATTTCGTCCACTGTGTTGGACGGTTGTTTAGGCATGTTTAACATCGGAATTGAAATCTTTGACCTTCATGAAAGTTGTAGATCTCGTCAAGATATAGCTACTGTAATTTATTTGTATTTTTATGAACAGTACAAAAAAATATACGAAATTGGGAAGAGAGGGTGCTGCTGTTCGATCCGGACAGATCGGGGTTTTTGGCGTTTAAATGGGAACGGGGAGTAGGAAGCGTGTGTTTGAATTGTGTGATGAATTGTGATGTCGCTATGTACTGAAATAATGTTTGTTCAGGTGGTGCCACTGCTGGGCGTAACTAGTTTCATCGTCCACGTCGGTAAAGGCAAGTGGAAGTAGTTGTATTGTTAAGCTATACATTGTTGTTTGCTTCGCCTTTATTATAAACTCCAATTACAGCAATCATACATGGTTTAATCACTTGCTTTGAGGTAAGGTGAAGAATGATGTTGTTTACCGGATGAATTGTCTAAACATTTCATCTCTATGATATTTGTTTTCTATCCATGCTATATGATGATATGCAAACATGTGGACTCAGTGGGAGGAGTTATGAATGAATTCATGCATGAAGCATTAACTGCATAATCATGCATTGGAAGTTTGTCGACGCCAGCGTGCGCGACCGTACCGGTACAACACCGTGTGTTCCTGAGAAAGGGCACGGTGAGGAGGAACATGGCATAAGCATGTGCATCAATCATATGCATTTTACTGAAGTGGTGTGGACTGTTTGATGTGGTATTGTATATGAGGAATGTGGACTCTTTGATGTGGTATTGTATATGAGGAATGTGGACTCTTTGATGTGGTATTGTATATGAGGAATGTGGAATGATAGATATATGGTGGATGTTTTATTTGTATTAGTTGTTCCGCTTGCTGAGATTACCCAATCTCACTACTTGCTGTTTTAATGTTTTCAGGTAGCGCACGTGAGTTGTAAGCATGAAGGGTGGGCTAGCAACACAATAAATTTTCTGTTGTCATCACGACTCACATGATCTAGTGTTTTAAATAATTCATTAGTTGGATGCAATTTTATTACAAATAGACGCATTGTTGTTCCCTTTAAACTTGTTCTCGTTTATGGTTGTCCCTTTAGAGATGTGTTATGTTTATGGTTGATTCCTGGTTGTCTTAGACTTGTTGTCTCTAGTATTGATGTCGTGATATTATTCCTATTCGAATTGCTTCCGTATTATCCTGTTTTTAGGGAAAATCTTTGTCGATTTGTTCTTGTACAACGATTTAGATTTATGGGGTGTTACAGCTTGGTATCAGAGCTGGTGTAGGTCCTTGGAATGTGTATTTTTAGTGTCATACTATAGGATACAACTAAAATGTGATGTGGAATAACTTAGAAACATGGCCTAGGTTTTAACTAAAATTTTGTCATAGGATAGCAACATTAAAACTTGTGTAAGTGGAATCACTAATTTAAAATTTGACACACATGGATGCACAGTAGGAAAGGGTATGGGTACCGTTGCTTTTCGTTTAATTATTGTATCTAAGCTTTGATGTTGAATGCTTCTTTTGATGATGTATAATGCTATATTTATGATGGATTTGATTGAGTTGCTTCATTTGTGATGAAGTGGGGTTGTGTTGCCGAAGTGTTTCGGTCACCTCTTTTTGTTCATAGTAAGGGTGTGGTTTGACGGTGTGGCCGGTTAACGCCATCACCGAAGAATTATTAACCCCTGTAGGAGGAGTGTTTACCCTTTCTGTCGTGGATCGGGTAGTTGACTGGAGTCAAATAGAAGAGATTGGTGGTAGATTCCTTCGGATGTTCTTTATCGTTCTGACGGTCGGTCTTGGTTGGTTCTCTTGGTTTTAGTTGATTGAAATCAGAAGAAAAGTGTTTGGAATTTGGATTTTCGCGGAGTGTGCCTTCGGTGTTTCTTGGTTTTGTCTTCTTTGGGTGAAGACAAAGAAGGGGAGTTTTGTGTTGCGCGTCTTTGGTCGCCTTTTGACTTTCACACCTGTTTAGTTGGTTGCCTTGCAAAGAAAGGTTTAGTTTTTGGTTCTTGTGTGTCTTGCTCTGAGTTTAAAAGAAGTTATTGAAACGTGTGTAAAAAGTTAAGTTGTGTCGATTTATGTTTTGTGCCTTTGTTCGTAAAGGTTTACTTGATCGCTTGGTTCCCTCCTGTCGGAGTCTTTAAGATTGAAATGTGTTTTGGAGTCATGTCCTGTTGCAAATTTGAGAGTCAAGCTTCTTTGTGAGTTTTGGTTGAGTATTAAAAGAAAAATGCTGCAAATAAAGTAAGTATTCGTTTGACTGAAATTACTTGTTAAAAGTGAAAATTGTTGTTTAGCATGTTATGTAGTATGTAACAATGTGGTTTATAGAAATGATGTACTCCTTAGTTAATTTGCGAGTTGAATCAATTAAGTGTAATTGTTACCTTTAGCTTAAGATTAAATGAACCTCTAGTGATGTAGAGTACCCCATAGTGGGGATGATTAAATGTGTTAATGTACATGCTTATAATCTGTTGCTTTGCTTTAAAAGTGCTTATGACCCCCGATAATGTTTAAGGTTTTAAACCTTGATGCATGGTTAGAACATTAAGATGAGGTAGACTCATGTTATTGTTAAAGAAACTTTCTTTGGTTGTTTAAAGATGTTCTAATCTAACGGATTAATAGAGAAAATTTAATCGTGTTGACTAGCGACTTTAATTTGGAAGTTGATTAGAATTGCTATTTACGTTGTTGCAACCTACTAGTATGTTGTGTGGTGGTAATTTTGTTATCACCTATGTATAGGGTAGCCAAAAGTAATGTTGATGGTTGATGTTTATGCCCATTTGTTGTTATTGATGACTTGGTAGGGTTGTTAATTGTTGGAAACCATTGATCCAATGGAGAAAAGTGTAAAACTGTGGAATTATGTCGAGTTCATGTTGTGATGGGATGAACATTGGATAACAATCATGATGCAAGATTTTAACCTTAATGAATGCATGTCTTAGAATCCTGTTTACGAATTTTATCTTGTAGAGATAATACTTATTGGTTGAAGTCATTTTATTGATTGAACAAGTTTTATTTGTCAAGATGTTGATGTATGGATGGTATAAAATTGATACGTTGATCATGCTTAAGTATATGTTGAAGTACTATGTTTGAAATATAGAATACATTGATATAGGATGTGTTGGTCTGTGGGGATCATGATGAGGTAGTATAGAATGGAAGACGTTTTGTTAATCATCATAAACTGTATTTATAAATGTTGGGAAAGGTAACTAGAGAAAGAATTGGTTATGTAGCTTTTGGTTGAATTATATTGAGGCTTCTCGATGAGTAAATAGTGTATATTGAATGCTTAAATGGTAAGTATAGTGGAATACTAGATATGGTGGCTTTCATCCTGAACCCGTGTCTAAAACCTTTTGGACTGGTTTGGTTGGTTGCTATTTTGGTTGAATACTTTTTGTCGAAGTGTCTCTTCTGTTGTGTTTCAGAGTTTCCCTAAAACTCGTAGTGATTAATGCCAACCTTTGGATTTGGCTAACTTGTTTAGTTTGCACTATGAGTATGGATTTACATCCAAAAGTCTTTGAGTGGATCGCGCCCCTTCGCGTTCGCACTGAATTATCTTTGGAATTAATTTTAAAGGAAGCAGATGGACATAGTGGGTTGTGTTGGAAACTCTTGAGATTTAATTTGTAACTCTTTTTGACTAGAGTTGGATTTATTTGCATGATGTGTGTGACGTTTGCGAGTGCTTCAAAAAGGTGGATTATATGAGTGTTTCATAAGTGAATTTGGTTAGTGAAGAGTTCTCTTTTGGGAATGAATTTCCCTTTCTTTCGAAAAAAAAAAAATTGTGGCGGTTGTTTGTGCAGATGTTTGACTTTGGAGTCGATGTTCTTTTCCAAAACGTTGATTTTGGTTAAAATGCGATGTTTTGCAAGTTTAGCTTTCTATCATTGGTGGGTTTTGATACGATGTGGTGCCTTACTGTTAACTAAGCTGCCGACATAGTTTATATGAATTAGCGCAATCCTCGGTGTTATTCGAGTTTTATTCATGTGTTACAGAGGAAGAAGTCGTCTTGTAAATGACTATTCGATAGTGTTGTTACATGATGAATGAATGGTGAAAAGTAAACATGACATTGTCTATAGATGTTAAATGATAAAAGAGTCGTTGAGCTGTGTCAATGAGAAAGTCATATATGGATATATGACTAATCCGGAGTGCTCTTGGAAAGCTGCATGCATGTCCTGAATCGAGATTTCAATTGCCTTCTAGTACGGGAAGTAAGAACGAATATCTTCTGATATGTTGGTTGTGGTGTAAGAGATCTAAGCTTTCTTTGCATCTTGGCTTAGGAAAAAATAAAATAAAATAAAATGAGTACTCTTGGGTTGTTGTTTAATTCTTTCCAAAGTGGCTTTTAGCGCTTTGGAGTTCGAGTTGTTGGATGTGAATCATTTGGGGATCATGGGTCTTGGTTGAGCTTCCTCAATGATTCTACCCTTGGTTATGATTCTTTGAAAGGAAGAATGCGAGGGCGAAACCTTCTAAGAAAGAGGAATTTAGTGTGGGTTGGTAATGACCTAAGATATTAGATGTTGCTAGTAGATGATCGTAAACAGTTTAAAAGTGAAGAGTAAAGGAAGGTTGTGTATGACTCAATCCAAACCTTCTTGGAGAATTCGGTCATTGATGTGTACCTAGGTGGGGCTGTTTAAATTATTAGTGGACCACTTGGTGGTTGCTAGTAATTGTTTTTCCTTTTCAGAGTGTATTGGACCTTTCTGTCGCTGAGGTTGAGCGAGGTTGTGTCAACCATAGCGATTTTGTTCGGTTGTTACTGTCTCTTGCGGGTTTAAGGACCCTGGTTGTAAAGTAGGCCTTTCCTTTTGGTGGTAGTGTTGGGTATTGGTTTTTTTGTTGAAGATCATTTTTTTTGCAAGGTTCTAACCTTGTTTGTTCAAATAGCTGGTGGTCTTGGAGTGTATGTCTCACCTGGTTTGTCGTCGTCTTGAATACGGCGAACCACAGTAGAGGGGTTGTGGTGTGAAAACACGTTTGTGCGTGGGAGATGAAGAGGGTTCTAGAGACTGGTACCGTTTTCTTCTAGAGAGTGGTTGGAATAAGGAGTGCGAGACCGTTTTCTTTTATGGTCTATTTGGGAATTGAAGTGAAGGTGGAACCGTGAGAGGTTGCACTCTGTTCAGCTAAATCAACATTTTCTCGCTAGTGTTGGTTTTGAGAACTCGCTTGTCGTTTATTCCGGTTTGAGTCTTTGTGTGAATGTTTTGTCTTGCAAAGAAGTCTTTTGTCCCTTGGGGACTTTGTTGTTGATTTTGGTGTGTCTTAGATTCGGGGACGAATCCTTTTAAGGTGGGGAGATTGTGATGCCCTAGAATTTGAGAGCGATCCTAGGGTTTTCTTTCTTGGTTGTTCCGGAAAGAAAGAGGGTTTTGTCGGGGAATGAAATAATTGAAGAATATGCGGCAATTTAATATTAAAAAATTGGAGTTTTGGGCTAGTTTCCGCTGGGCTGAGGCAACCTGGGCCTGGGCCGGGAATTCCTTTTTCCCCCTCTCCTCCCCATGCCTTGGTGGGCCGGCCCACCTTCCCCCTTTAAGTGGCACCCCCTCCCCCAAACCCTAAGGAGCCTCCCCCTTCCTCCCCTAGCAGCCACACCACCCCTCCTCTTCCTTCCCCTGCGTGGTGGCTCAAGATCCGCCGCGAAACGCGAAGGAGAAACCGAGAAGAGGATCCGTGGAGGCGTGGAGGACGAGCAGTTTTCCGTTTCGGGGATCGTCGCGCATTCTTCATGGGTTCTCAAGGGAGAACTCTAGGTAAAATTCCCAAACTTTTACCCCTGTTCTACCTAGGGATTAGGAGTGTATTAGATCTGGTGGTGAGTGGTTTGGATGGATCTTGATGGGGGAGAAGGGTAGATGTTCACGTGGTGCTGTTTTTGGAAGGGAAGATTGTGCAGCGCGGATTATTTTGCGTTTTACGTGGCATATATGATTTTTCCTGCAAAACCTATAACTAGAAAGTTGTAGATAACGTCGAGACCTAGCTTCTGTATTTTTTCAGAATTTTTGGGGTGTCATTCTGATAGTTATCTCTGTTGGAAGATGACAAACAGAATCTGGAAACAGATTTCGTCCACTGTGTTGGACGGTTGTTTAGGCATGTTTAACATCGGAATTGAAATCTTTGACCTTCATGAAAGTTGTAGATCTCGTCAAGATATAGCTACTGTAATTTATTTGTATTTTTATGAACAGTACAAAAAAATATACGAAATTGGGAAGAGAGGGTGCTGCTGTTCGATCCGGACAGATCGGGGTTTTTGGCGTTTAAATGGGAACGGGGAGTAGGAAGCGTGTGTTTGAATTGTGTGATGAATTGTGATGTCGCTATGTACTGAAATAATGTTTGTTCAGGTGGTGCCACTGCTGGGCGTAACTAGTTTCATCGTCCACGTCGGTAAAGGCAAGTGGAAGTAGTTGTATTGTTAAGCTATACATTGTTGTTTGCTTCGCCTTTATTATAAACTCCAATTACAGCAATCATACATGGTTTAATCACTTGCTTTGAGGTAAGGTGAAGAATGATGTTGTTTACCGGATGAATTGTCTAAACATTTCATCTCTATGATATTTGTTTTCTATCCATGCTATATGATGATATGCAAACATGTGGACTCAGTGGGAGGAGTTATGAATGAATTCATGCATGAAGCATTAACTGCATAATCATGCATTGGAAGTTTGTCGACGCCGCGTGCGCGATCAAGAGTACAACACCGTGTGTTCCTGAGAAAGGGCACGGTGAGGAGGAACATGGCATAAGCATGTGCATCAATCATATGCATTTTACTGAAGTGGTGTGGACTGTTTGATGTGGTATTGTATATGAGGAATGTGGACTCTTTGATGTGGTATTGTATATGAGGAATGTGGACTCTTTGATGTGGTATTGTATATGAGGAATGTGGAATGATAGATATATGGTGGATGTTTTATTTGTATTAGTTGTTCCGCTTGCTGAGATTACCCAATCTCACTACTTGCTGTTTTAATGTTTTCAGGTAGCGCACGTGAGTTGTAAGCATGAAGGGTGGGCTAGCAACACAATAAATTTTCTGTTGTCATCACGACTCACATGATCTAGTGTTTTAAATAATTCATTAGTTGGATGCAATTTTATTACAAATAGACGCATTGTTGTTCCCTTTAAACTTGTTCTCGTTTATGGTTGTCCCTTTAGAGATGTGTTATGTTTATGGTTGATTCCTGGTTGTCTTAGACTTGTTGTCTCTAGTATTGATGTCGTGATATTATTCCTATTCGAATTGCTTCCGTATTATCCTGTTTTTAGGGAAAATGCTGTCGATTTGTTCTTGTACAACAGTTTAGATTTATGGGGTGTTACACTTCTACACGTAGCTCCACCATCATAGTCCATAATTAACCACTTGGAGACATGATATTAAGAGTTGTGCCCTAAACTTAATGTATGGTTTAATCTAGCATGCTTGTGAATCCTTATTTGCTTCGTTATAGTTTATGAAGTGGTTAAGCGTGGTATTATTGGCGTAACTTGATGTTATGTCCATTTATGTTGTTGTTTTAGATGTCGTGTGCTATGATATATATCTTGCCATGATATTGAGATTGTGTTAATTCATGGAAAAACAAAGGAGATGCTGCCGAAATATCGGTTTTTAGCATATGAACCTTTGCTGGAATTTATGTTTAATTGTGGTACTTAGATGTTGTTTAGCTTATGTTTGGTAGCATTCGGGCATATTAAATGCCGGGGTGTTACACTAGAGCTAGCTGCCGTAGTGCATGCCTTGAAATTATGGCGTCACTACTTAATTGGAAACAGATGTGAAGTATACACGGACCATAAGAGTCTTAAGTACATCTTCACCCAATCGGTCCTGAACATGAG
Source organism: Rhipidocladum racemiflorum (assembly GCA_036346355.1). Lineage (NCBI taxonomy): Eukaryota > Viridiplantae > Streptophyta > Magnoliopsida > Poales > Poaceae > Rhipidocladum > Rhipidocladum racemiflorum. Next base: position 53,718,713 of record CM070572.1, on the reverse strand, counting down.
GCAGAGGAGATGGTTAGAGTTGATCAAGGACTACAATGTTGGAATCCATTACCATCCTGGAAAGGCCAACGTAGTTGCTGATGCTCTGAGTCGGAAAAGCCATACTGTGAACATGTTGCTAGCCACAAGTCAAGAAGAACTATGTGAGGATTTCCAGAGAATGCGGATTGAAGTCGCACCAGAAGGATTCTTGGCCGCATTGGAAGTGAAGCCCACCCTGGAGGATCAGATCCGAGAAGGACAGGAGGATGATGACAAGATCCGCAGGATTAAGTCCAACATGGATGAAGGCAAGGCAGAGGACTTCAAGTTGGATGGGCAAGGCATGTTATGGATGAAGGATCGCATTTGTGTGCCGAACAAGAAGGAGCTGAAGCAGTTGATTCTAGGAGAAGCCCATGACTCAAAGTATTCAATTCACCCAGGAAGTGCCAAGATGTATCAGGATTTAAAAGAAAGATTCTGGTGGCCGAACATGAAGCGTGAAGTTGCCGAGCATGTTGCGCTGTGCGACATATGCCAGAGAGTCAAGGCAATGCATCAGAGGCCAGCAGGATTGTTACAGCCGTTGAAGATACCTGAGTGGAAATGGGAAGAAATCGGAATGGATTTCATTACCGGTTTGCCGAAAACTCAAGGAGGATATGACTCCATATGGGTCATAATAGACCGCTTGACTAAGGTGGCCCACTTTATTCCTGTGAAGACAACCTACTCGGGAGATAAATTAGCAGAGTTGTACATGATCAGGATCGTTTATTTGCACGGAGTGCCAAAGAAGATCGTATCGGATAGAGGTACTCAGTTTACCTCGAGGTTCTGGAATAAACTACATGAAGCCATGGAAACCCGTTTGAACTTCAGTACAGCTTATCATCCACAGACGGATGGCCAGACTGAAAAAGTCAACCAGATTCTGGAGGATATGTTAAGAGCGTGTGCATTGGCTTATGCTACCTCTTGGGATAAGAGTCTGCCGTATGCGGAGTTCAGTTACAACAATAGTTACCATGCTAGTTTACAGATGTCACCTTTTGAGGCATCAGATGGTCGACTCGCCGGACGCCATTAAACTGGAATGAGACCGGCGAGCGCCGTGTCTTCGGGCCTAATATTCTTCAAGAAGCTGAAGAGCAGATTGCCATGATTAGGGAAAGGTTGAAGATAGCCCAATCACGACAGAAGAGTTATCCTGACAATCATCGCCGGGATTTGAGTTTTGAACCAGAAGACTTTGTATACCTCAGAGTTACGCCTCTCAGGGGAGTTAAGAGGTTCCATGCCAAAGGGAAACTTGCACCCCGTTATGTTGGACCATTTAAGATTTTGAGCCGCAGAGGCGAAGTTGCTTACCAGCTGGAGTTACCGCAGTCATTAGCAGGAGTGCATGACGTGTTCCATGTGTCCCAGTTGAAGAAGTGTCTCCGAGTACCTAAGGAACAGACACCGCTAGAGTCAATTGAGTCGCAAGAAGATTTGACTTACAAGGAGCACCCCGTGAAGATTCTAGACACAATGGATCGAGAGACGAGGAACAAGTCAACCCGCTTCTGTAGAGTTCAGTGGAGCAACCATGAAGAAAGCGAAGCGACTTGGGAACGCGAAGAGGATTTGAGGAAGGAGTTTCCGAACCTATTCCTTAATTAGCCTTAAATCTCGGGGACGAGATTCTATTAAGGGGGGAGGTTTGTAACACCCTAATTTTTTGGTTTTCATGAAATTAAATATTATTTTGCACATTTGTGAATTTTTGGAATTTTCTGGAATTTATTTGGATTTATTTGTATTTAATTTCAATTTATTCCATTTGAAATAATTAAAGAATTTAACTTTGCAAATAAAATTTTGTTGGAAATATTTTATTTGAGTCCAAAATATTCCAAAATATTTTCCAGAATTTTTCTGGAATTTTTCTGAGTATTTTACTATTTTTCTTAAATTAAATGAATTACTGGAAATTATTTTAAATATTAAATCGCTGGAAAATCGAACCTGCCTAAGATTCGCTGTTAATCGAGCCCGAGTCAGACTTGAGTTCGAGTCCGACCCGAGCCACGGTCGGGCCGAACCAAGTCGCCCGAGCCCTAACCCCTCGACCATTGGATCAAGATCCAACGATCGAGATCAGGCCACGTCACCCGAGCCGTGCGCCCCCGAGCCCCGCACGCGACCGTTGGATCTCGATCCAACGGCCCGCGTTGCGCCACATCATCGTCGTCTCCGAGCCCGACTCGGACACGAGCTGCGCCGCCGCTCTGCCCCGAGTTAGTTAGGGTTTGCGGATTTCACGCACGCCGAGGCGGTATTTAAGACCTTGACCCCGGCGCCGTGTTCCCCGTTGGCTTGCGCACCGTTTGCCCCGATTCTTTCCGCCCGAGCCGCCGCTAGTTTCCCGCAATCGCTCACCGGAGTTCGTGGAGTAGCCGCCGTGGTTTTCCTTTGTTTTCGACGTCGTTCGTCGTCCTCCGCCGCGTCTGAGCCCGGTTCCGGAACCGTCCGGCCAAGGCGCACCCGAGGGGGCCTTTCACTTCGCCGGAGCAGCCCCAGAACGCCGTCGCGTTGGTCGCCTTCCCCGACCTCGGTGAACCAGCTCCGCCGCGCCGCCATCGTCGACTTCGAGCTTCCTCCGCCGTCCGATCCGGATCCGACTGCTACGGTGAGTTCCACGTGCGCCCTAACGCCATTAGAGCTAGGTTAGATCCTAACCGTTAGATCAGGATCGAACGGTGTAGATTAGATCTAGTGTTAGGGGTCGGATCCATTCTGGACCGTTAGATCTGGATCCAACGGCGTGGATTGACCGCGTTAACCCAAACGCGTGATAACCAGATCTAATCTAGGCCGTTGATTTTCAAATCAACGGCCGAGATTGTGCCACATGTGCCTAGCCGCGCCCACGCGCGTGGGGAGCGTGTCTCTGACACGCGGGACCCGCGTGTCAGAGGGCCCACGCATCAGCCGCGGCCACGCGTGCGTGAGACCCAGCGCTGACAGGTGGGGCCCACATGTCAGTCTCACGTGAGCCGTGGACCGAGTCCACGGTGGACCGAGCCGAACTGTGGGCTGAGCCCATGAACCAGCTGACGTTAGCCAGCCAATCAGGAGCCGACGCGTGTCACCCATGACGCAATAAATAATTTCCGAAAAAGAAAATGATTTAATAATTCGGTTTAATAATTGATTTGAATTTCAAAACTTCAAACGCTTATAACTTTTGCGTTTCAACTCCGATTTGAGTGATTCAAATTTCTAAATTTGTATAAAATTGAGATCTACCTAATGATGAATTTTATTTAATTTTTGGACTAAATTTTTTCTCTATAATATTATTTAATTGATTATTTAAACTTCAAAATGCTATAACTTTTGCATTTAAACTCCGAATTTGACGATTCCAGTTTCTAAAAATTCATAAAATTGTGTTCTCTATGTTTATGAACTTTATTTGGATGTTTGGACACTTTTTGTCTACTGTTTTATTCATTTGTTACTATTTGCACGCGTTACGAGTAGACGTTGAAGTGTCGGAAGGATTCGAAGGAGAAGTGTTGACCCAGGAGCCAGCTCCGGACCAAGAACAAGTACTTTTTGAAGGCAAGTTATACTTTGACCATATTGACCCTATTTTGAAACCTATTTTGATTTAACTTATTGCATGCTAGTTCAATTAGAAAATACCTTATTTAAGTATGGGAAATTAGATAAATGCCAAATTGCTGTATGACACCTTGATTAATTAAGTATGTGCCATGACCCCTTGTCACCCTAGTTGTGGTTTTCTAGTTGGACATTTTTAAAATGCCAACATGGGAAATTAGATCGTTGTAGTATATTGCTTAGACCTGCTACGTGCTCATGACATGATTTTGGACAAACAAATGTTAATATTGACTTAATGATATATTGAACCTGTTTTGGAAAGGTATCATGTGATGTTGATAGCACGTGGTGCATGGTAATCAACTGGGGTTTGATAAATAGTTTTCGACCGGGGCATGTGGCAAGATTGATCGGGTGGGCCAGTTGTGGCACCGAGAATGTTGGTTTGGTTCTTCGGGTAGTCTTGCCCTGGTCACCCTAAGGACTTCACCTTGCAAGCCTTTGAACTGAGTCAATCTTGCAACCACATGTCTGTAATGGGACGGACCTAGTTGATTAAGTTGCTAATAACGTACCTGTGGGACCTCAGGAGGTCAACTACACCCTTTGTGTAAGTTGTACGGGGGAGCGTACCGGGGCTGCGGCCAGGTACCCATCTAACGGTTGGTTGGTCTAAACTTCGCCTTAGCTAAGGGAAGGGTTAGTGTGCAACAACCGGGGAGGACCACTTGTATTGTTAGAAGTTTCCGAAAGACTTTGTTACAGGAACTCGCCTTTGTGGTGTTTGACTGTATCTTGTGGGTAAAGTGCATAACCTCTGCAGAGTGAAAAATCTATTCGAATAGCCGTGTCCGCGGTATTGGACATCGCTCGGGAATTACAGTCAAGGGTTAGATTTTCTCAAAAATAACTTGGTCTTGAAAGGTTGGGTTGGATTAATAATGATGTTGATAGAAATGTGGATTAGGATGGGAATGATGTTTACTAAACCTTTGAAAAGTTATTTATGCTTTACTTGTTACTACTGCTTTCGAATCTACTTATGATACTTGCTAAATGCTCTTACTGCAAATATACCTTGAGCCACTCCTTTGTATTAAGCCATACATGTAGTATATTAGCTGCATTACAGGCATGACTTGCCGAGTACCAAGTACTCACCCTTGCCACAATACAACACCAGTTGAAGAGGAGACTACACCAGCTTTGGAGGTGGAGCTCCAAGAGGAACCGTCTACTTAGGGAGCGAACCTGCATACTTGCCTGTGGTATCTTTGGATGGCGCCACGAAGTTATCTTATTTTCCGCTGCTATTATTTCTCTCTTAATAAGTTTCGCCCTGCGTGGCGTATATTTGTAACTTGACCATAAGGTCGAGTAACCAGTTTGACTATTTAATTAAAGTACTTTATTAGTATCGAGTGGTATGATTGTGATATTTACCGATGTTAAGACTGTGTGCACTAGCGCGTTCCTGGACTAGTGCTGAATACACAGAGGGTCCGGATTTGCAAATTCGGGTCCCGACAATTCCATGGCATTTATAAGCTCCCACGAATTTGCTTACCATGGCGTTTGTAAGCACCCTAGTTTTGTCACTTTCAAGGGCTTTACAATATCCCCAATTTTATGAGCCATTTGTAGACGTTGCATTTATAAGCCATGGCATTTATAAGCTCCCACGAATTTTATAAGCTCCCACGAATTTTATGAGTCACTTTCAAGGACAACATTATAAAGATGACTGTCTAACATCACATACAAACATGTAAACACTGAGATTTTTCACAAAGTTTGCACTTCGATAATAGCCATGGCAAGTAGCATGATAAATTTACAATGAGTTAAACAACTAGTTCCCAAACATCATCAAGTAATACCAAGCTGCATATTAAGCACATATAGTAGGCATCCGTACTAAGATACTAGAGAACCCTTGTTTGGTTTGGGATCAATAAAAGATATATAATATGTTGACATGTCTTGGGTCATCACAGCAATCCCATTCGACAGAAAATACATTGCAAAATTATATCTATCTATATTTATATAAGTCAGTATTTCACATCGTAAATCCCAGCAAGCATGACCTCGATCTACATCTTTTTGCGGAAATCTGAAAATATAAGAAACAAGATACATATAAGATAACTGCATAAGTTTGGTGTCATGAATACACTCAAACAAATACAATAGGATAGCACATTGTTATATTAACATTTGAATACAATAAAAACTAATCCAATAGCGAGCAAATTGCCATGTAAATTCCCAACAAAGTCATTTACACAACATAATGGTTAAAGAGCAGCAGCAATGAACTATATGTTGGCAACCCTGTGTATTGCCAATAGATTATATTTATTCATGCAAATTATACACATACATCATTCTTAATTTAGATATGCTAGCATAAACTTGCTATTTAAGATTCTTCTATCAGGATATGACACAAGGAATCATATCCACATTCCACAGTTCACATATTTATATCTCCTACCATGCTCAACAAATGGATCCATGGCACATCTGTTGCATCCATCAAACAAAAAATTATTGGCTTGGATCAAAGTGGGCGTGTCAGCATAGACAAAATTAGATGAACAAGTTGAAACAATTATGTAAGAAGGTAATATTTCTTACCTAATGAACACCTGGTCAGATTTAGAGGTGAGCCATCAGGTTCCATTATCGACAAATTCAAAAAGATCAATTCACTATCTTCAATCTTAACACAAAGTTGTAGGTGAATCAATAATTTGTGGAGCTAAAATTCATACATTTTTAATTGGCCATGTGATACAAACACCAAAAGCACCACCTAACTTTGTGACTTTGTGCTGTGCACGGTGTAAGACATTGTTGTCAAGAACAACATCAACTAGAACCTCATAGTATTCTCCTAAGGGTAATCCATCCGCACATATGGTTGTCTTATCGGTGCGTTGGAGTCTTCCATATGCCTCTAATTTAGAGCCACAAAGGGAACGCAAAGCAACTTCTTGTAGCCATCCTTTTTCGATACCAACCTCCTAAGAATGACCCCATAAAGTAAGAATAACTGCTTATTTTAGTTCCATTTTAGGTTCCTGATGCAATATGCAATTAGAATTCATTAAACTTTACATGCTCACCTGCACATTGTCTTAGATTAGTTCTCCATTGTTTTGTCGTCCAGTATGACCTCCTCCTTGTAAGCCCAACAGTAAGCTTTTAAGTTCGTTATATTGTTGTTCAGATCTCTCCTTGTAAGCTGTGAACTGTGCTTCAGCATTCTCCTTGTATGATGCAAACCTTTGATCAACACTTGTCACCATAGATTTGAGTTGCCTATTTTCTTCTTCAAAATGCTTTGGTGCATCTATAGCTTTTTGCAAGAGTTGCTAACTTAGACCCTCTTGCTAACAGGCCTAATCCACATACTCTTCCTTTCCTCTCAACTGGGTGTACGTCAGCATACAAGTTACCATCCTCAATTGATTTGATGCGAAGGTCTTCATCTTCTGTAATTCTTTTCTCAATCTCATCCTACAAGTTGGATTGAAATTACGAAATCTACAGAATCTATAACATAAATGCAATAGAGAAATATGTTAAATGTGATAGGAAATTGTGAGACCATCATTTTTATGCCACTAAGTAACAGAAAAACAAGGTTCTTAAGTGCTTTTAGTGCCATTCCCATGATCAGTGGCTGGCACGGACAAAATACAATTTGGAATTACAGCCACACACAAGTCCAAACTTTTATTACATCAGACATTCCATATTAGTATTACATAACCAAAAGTAGCAGTAATAAAATACCACATCTCATTGTTTGCCGACTAGCCCAAAACACCATAGGCAATAGACGACATGAACTTAGAGAGGACAGTCGTCACCATAAATAAGGAGTTCTTTGCTATCTTTTTCGTTGACCGGATATTCTTGCTCTTCACCTAAAAATCACGTTAAAGCAAGTTGAGTACATTGGTACTCGCAAGACTTGTAGTGTTTGCAAAGCCTGAAATACATACAAGCTGAATAGAAAGTGGGTTTCTATGGTTGTTTTGCGTAAAGCAAAAATTTTGAATGAAGTAATACAGAATAGTAATGGAAAACATAAATTGAAATTAAAGCAGTTTGATAAGTAATCAAAATAACATGTATCAAAATAAATGACAACAATTTACTCACGGCCCATTGTGAGTAAAATAACGAAAAAAAACCCTCCATGGACTTATATGAACAATTACGATAGTAAGTGACATTTAACAAATGTGAATCATTTTCCAAATCATTTAACCAAAGTTTTCGAAAATAGAAAACAACTAACTAGTGTCAGTTCTCCAAGTCATCCATGACCGTGGATACGGCTAATCAATTAGTTTTAGACTCTGTAGAGTTGTACAGCTTTACCCACAAGAAATGTCCTCCCTTTGTGGCAACATGTATTAGACACACTTCCTTTAGTGTGCAGCTAGAGAGTTCATAACAAAACCGTTCGATTACCTGAACCTAACTTTGCACTAGCCCAATGACGTTTACCCCTGGCTATGATGGAAGCAAAATATATAATAAAGTAATTATAATCATTAGGAGCCGTAGCTCAAATAGAATAATAATAACAACCCCAATTCATAATCAGGCGTACACCATTACATTGGAATATGTCAACACCTCGGTGATGGCACCTCCCTCTAGCAAACCTATATCCGGAGTGCCCGTGCTACAACTGCCTACCAATGTGCAAAGCTAGTCCCAAATAATTTTAATAGGTTAAGACTGTCCCAATCCAGTACTTGTGGATGTACGGTTATACTTGGATCATGCAACACTACGTTCGGTCCTTAGGGTGACATGGGCGATACTCCACCCTATCTACGTACACGTTAAAACATGTACATCCGGGTATTGCCAATAATCACCCACGTCGAAACAATAGTTTTATTTTCATTTTTATCAAACTACCAGTATCCTCTACTGTTTAAATAAACCATAGAAGATTTCATAAAGAATAGTGTGTGGGTGTAAATGTCGCTGACATTTTTCTAAGCATCACTAAGCAAATGTAATTAATAATCGTGATATCCCATCAAGTGTATAAATCTACCCATACCTAGGGTTATCATGGTGCACAGGTCAACATAATTGAGGTAATCCATCAATTTGGGTTATAATTGCCAGGTAACACAAAATAATAATTTATCCCGTGAAGCGTAAGCATGGCTCGACGAACACGGGGAAAAACCATGTGGATGCTCGACGTGATGCATAAGGGCCGAGCATGCACAGATCCATCGAGTCTCTGATCCATCCAAGAGGGTGTCTGTGCGATTGTGACTTGCAGCGTAGAACTACTGCGAAAGTTAATCGGCTTACGTAGACTGAGACCTCTAGGGGCGAGCTGAGTGATCTGTCATTGGCCGTTTGAGCGTCTGGTCGTTCATGCACATGCTAGCTGATCCCTGGGGAGGGATTGAAGCGAATATCTTTTCCCGTTTGCCCTTTCGCTGTCCCCTGTCACAAGATCTTGGGAAGAATAATAGTAACAGGGTGGGCGAGGGAATCGGATTTTATTGAAAGAAAGTGTTGCAAAAATTGCAGAAGTAAAAAAGGTGCGCGAATGAAAACTAGACAAAGAACTTACGCAGTTGGTCGATGTTCCAGGTACTGGCGAGCTCTCGACCACCTTCCATCGCAAGGCGGACAGCCCCTGGGCGCGCTGTTGAAACGACCGTGTAAGGACCTTCCCACCTAGGGGTTAGCTTGTTGGCTTTTGACAGATCTTGAACTCGATGTAAGATGAGATCACCGACTGTTAAGGTCCTTGGTCGAACCGACTTAGCCGCATGCTTGCGCAGGGCCTGCAGGTAAACTGCGGATCGGAGCAAAGCCCGTTCGCGTGTCGCTTCTGCGAGGTCGAGGTCGAGGAGGCGCTCGCCTTCCTGGTCGACGTCATCGAACAGGTGCACCCTCGGGATCCCAGCACGATTTCAGCGGGCAAGATGGCCTCTGCACCATAGATGAGCTGAAAGGGAGTTTCCCCTATAGCCCGACTCGTCGTGGTGCGAACCAACCATAGGACGGAAGGGAGCTCATCCACCCAAGCCTGCTTTTGCTGGTCAAGGTTTTCGAAAACCCTTTTCTTGATTCCTTGGATGATTTTCCCGTTTGCCCGCTCAACCGCTCCGTTACTCTGTGGGTGAGCCACGGACGCGAAGCATATCTTGGTCCCGATGTCCTCGCAGTAAGCTTGAAATAGCTCGCTCGTGAATTGTGTGCCGTTATCCATGATGAGACGATTCGGTATGCCAAAACGTGTCACCACGTTATTGCAAAAGAACCTTTTGGCCGCTTGGGCCGAGATGGTCGATACGAGCTCCGCCTTGATCCATTTGGTGAAGGTGTCAATTGCCACGAGCAAGTATTTGCAACCCTTCCGGCCTCGGGGAAAAGGTCCAAGTATGTCGACCCCCAGACCAAAAATGGCCATGTTAAGGGGATGGTTTGGAGCGTGTATGCCAGCTGGTGGACCTTGCGGGCATGAAACTGACATGCTCGGCAGGAGGTTACTATCGAGCGGGCATCGGCCAGGGCGGTTGGCCAGTAGTAACCCAATCGGAAGGCCTTGCTCACTAATGTTCTGAAGGACGAGTGAACTCCGCACATTCCTTCATGGATGTCCTTGAGAAGGTATTCGCTTTCTTCTTGAGTGATGCACCTAGAGAGAACTCCAAGTGCCCCTTTGCGGTATAGGACACCCTCGACCAACTTGTACGGCGAGGATCGTCTTATCAGCTGGGAGCGCTCGACTTCTTCCTCGGGCAGTGTCTCATGTGTGAAATATTAGACAAATGGCATCATCCAATTCGCACCATGCTCGAGGAGGGAGACATTACCGCGTGTCTCAAGTGCCTCCTCTTCAGACGAAATGGAGGGCTTGTTTACGTGCTCGAGGAGAACCCCTGCAGGGGCAGGGAGTTGAGCGGAACTGACCTTTGAGAGATGGTCAGCCAGGGGATTCTCATTCCTGGGGATGTAGAGTACCTTGAAATTCTTGAAGTACTCTCCATCTTCCTGACTTCAGCCAGGTAAAGCACCATTGAGTCATCGGAACACTAATACTCCTTGTTAACCTTATTGACGACCAACTGCTAATCATCCTTGATGGTGATGCTCGTAGCTCAGCCAACAGGCCTTTGTATTCTGCCGCATTATTTGTCGCGGTGAAATGTAGCTGGAGGGCGTACTAGAGATATTCTCCTTATGGAGATACCAGGACTACTCCAGCCCCCGAGAATTCGTAAGCTTGGGATCCGTCGAAGTACATGATCCAGCGACCTTGCCCAGGTTGGTCGAGGTCCGTCTGGGGTGGAGCGGGGTTCGTCCACTCTGCCAGGAAGTCTACCAAGACCTGAGACTTGATCGCGGTGCGAGCCGAGAACTCGATCTCGAACTTGGCAAGTTCCATGGCCCACTTCGCTATTCGGCCACTAGCGTCTTGGTTTCCTAGGATCTCCCTTAGGGGGAAGTTGGTCGGAACCCGGATTTTGTGTGCCTGAAAGTAGTGCTGCAACTTCTTAGAGGCTACGAGTAGTGAGTACAGGAGTTTTTGGACCTCCGGGTAACGTTCTTTTGGTCTGTGCAAGACCTCACTAATGTAGTAGATCAGTTGCTGCACTCCACCCCTCTCCACCATTAACACAGTGCTTACTGCTTGGGGGGTCGCGGCTAGATACAGTAACAGGACTTCACCTGGCCTTGGTGTGGTTAGGATCGGAGGTTTTGACTGATACTGCTTTAGCTTTTCGAAAGACTTGTTCGTTTCCTCCGTCCAAACAAATCCATCATGCTTGCGGTGTGCCTTGAAGAAAGGTAACCCACGCTCACCCAGTTAGTAAATAAAACGGCTAAGAGCCGCCATCCTTCCGGTTAGAGACTGGACCTCCCGCACACAAGTGGGTGGTCGCATGCTCTCGATGGCTTCAATCTTTTCTGGGTTCACCCCGATGCCTTGTGGGCCAATCATGTAGCTGAGTACCTTTCCCGCCCTCACACCGAACACAAATTTCTCTGGATTGAGTTTTATTCGATGTTTATTGAGGTTACAGAAGGTCTCCTCTAGGTTGGAAACATGACCCGAGGCAAGCTTGCTCTTGACTATTATGTCGTCTACGTAGACCTCCAAGTTTTGGCCTATTTGGTCCGAGAAGGTCTTCTGCATAAAGCGCTAGAAAGTTGCTCCGGCATTCCTAAGACTTAAAGACATGGTCGTGTAGCAGAAGGTGCCAAACGGCGTGATGAAGGAGGTTTTCCCTTCATATTCAGGGGATATGCCGATATGACGGTAGCCTGAGTAGGCGTCCAAAAAGCTCATCACCTGGGACTCCGCTGTCGCGTCGACCAACTGGTCTATGCGAGGTAGTGGGAAATTGACTTTGGGGCATGCGGCGTTCAAACCCATATGATCGACACACATGCGCCACTTCCCCCCTTCTTCTTCACAATGACCGGGTTGGCCAGCCATTCGGAGTGGTCGACTTCTCGTATGAAGCCGGCCTTGAGGAGCTTGTTCAGTTCTTCCCAGATAATGGCCTGTTTTTCCAAGGAAAAGCGTCCGAGCTTCTGCCGCATAGGTCTTGTCGGGACCCGAATCTGCAAATCCGGACCCTCTATGTATTCAGCACTTGTCCAGGAACGCGCTAGTGCACACAGTCTCAACATTGGTAAATATCACAATCATACCACTCGATACTAATAAAGTATTTTAATTAGATAAACAAACTGGTTGCTTGACCTTAGGATCAAGTTACAAATATACGCCTCACAGGGCGAAACTTATTAAAAGAGAAATAATAGAAGCGGAAAATAAGATAACTTCGTGGCGCCATCCAGTATACCACAGGCAACTGACTGGGCTCGCTCCCTAAGTAGACGGTTCCTCTTGGAGCTCCTCTTCCAAAGCTGGTGTAGTCTCCTCTTCAACTGGTGTTGTATTGCGGCAAGGGTGAGTACTTGGTACTCAGCAAGTCATGCTCAGAATGCAAGCTAATATACTATATGCATGACTTGATACAAAGGAATAGCTCAAGGTATATTTGCAGTAAAGAGCATTTAACAAATAATATGAGTAGATTCGAAAGCAGTAGAAACAAGTATATCATTAATAACTTTTCCAAGAGTTAAATAAACATCTTTCCCAATCCTAATCCATATTTCCATCAACATTATTATTAAACCAAACCCAACCTTTCAAGACCAAGTTATTTTCAAGAAAGTCTAACCCTTGACTGTAATTCCCGAGCGATGTCCAATACCGCGGACACGGCTATTCGAATAGATTTTACACTCTGCAGAGGTTATGCACTTTACCCACAAGATACAGTCAAACACCACAAAGGCGAGTTTCCGTAACAAAGTCTTTCGGAAACCTCTAACAGTACAAGTGGTCCTCTCCGGTGATTGCACACTAACCCTTCCCTTAGCGACGACGAAGTTTAGGCCAATCCACCGTTAGATGGGTACCTGGCCGCAGCCCCGGTACGCTCCCCCGTACAACTACACAAAAGATATAGTTGACACCCAGAGGTGTAACACCCTACAAATCTAAACTGTCGTACAAGAAAATTTCGACAGCATCTCTCCTAAAATTAGGACAAAACGGAAGCGACAACAAGATTCATAATAACCATTATAAACAGGAATAACATAAAAGCATCAATACTAGAGATAACAAGTCTAAATCAACCAGAAAAGAAACATAAACGTAAAACAGCTCCAAAGAGGACATCAACAGGTCTATGATTAATAAAATTTCAGCAAGCTAATGAATTATTAAATGCACTAGTCCATGTGATTCGTGATGACCCCGGAGGGTTGATTGTGCTACTAAGCCCACCCTTCAAGCTTACGACTCGCGAGAACTACCCTAAAACAACAAAATAACAAGGGGTGAGATTGGGTAATCTCAGCAAGCGGAACAACTTCTAACGAATAACACAGCCACAAAGAAACTAGCATACCAAATTCCTCATGTCCAATACCACATTATAGAGTCCACACAACCTCAGTAAAATGCATATGATTGTGCACATGCTTATGCCATGATCCTCCTCACCGTGCCCTTTCTCGTGAACACACGGTGTTGTACTGCACTGCGCGCACGCCAAGGCGTCGACAAACTTCCAATGCATGATTATGCAGTTAATGCTTCATGCATAAATACATTCATAACTTCCCACTCTGAATTCACATGCTTGCATACCATCAAATAACATGGATAGAATGCGAACATCATTGAGATAGAATATCTCCACAATTCATCTTGCAAACAACATCTTTCTTCATTCTTACTCATGATTCAAAAGCCAAACAACCACATCACAATGCAGGATAGAATATTGTAATCTCATAAACAAGTAGTTAAACCATGTAGGTGTGCTGCAATTAAGGTTTATATTGAAGACGAAACAAATAGCGAGTTATAGTTTAGCAAGACCGCTACTTCCACTTGCCTTTACCGACGTTGAAGACGAATCTAGTTGCGACCAGAAGGGGCACCACCTGAACAAGCATTATTTCAGTACATAGCGACAACACAAATGGTCACGTAACTCGAACACGCGCTTCCTAACCCCCGTTCCCTTCTTAAACGCCAAAAACCCTAATCTGTCCGGGTTAAACAGCAGCAACCACTCTTCACAATTTCGTTCCTTTTTCTATACAGATCAGAAAAATATAAAAAAATTACAGGAGCTAGATATTGACGAGATCTACAACTTTCATGAAGACTATAAATTTCAATTCCATTGTTAATTATGCCTAAACAGACGTCCAACACAGGGGACGAAATCTGTTTCCAGATTCTGTTCGTCAACTTCCTACAGAGATAACTCTCATACCATCGTCCCAAAAATTCTGAAAAAATTACAAAAGCTATATCACGACGTTATCTACAACTTTCTAGTTATAGGTTTTTGCAGGAAAAATCGTCTAGGTCACGTAAAACATGAAACAATCCGCGCTGCACAATCTTCCCTCTCAGAAACAGCACCACGTGAACAACTACCCTTCTCCCCCTTCAAATCCCATCCAATCCAATCACCACAAGATCTAAAACACTCCCAATCCTAGGTATAACAGGGGGTAAAATATTGGGAATTTTACCTAAAGTTCTCCCTTGAGATCCCACGAAGAACACGCGATGATCACCGAAAACGAAATCTGCTTGTTCCCCACGCCTCCACGGATCCTCTTCTCGCTTTCTCCTTCGCGTTTCGCGGCGGATCTTGAGCCACCACGCAGGGGAGGAAGAGGAGATGTGGTGTGGCTGCTAGGGGAGGAAGGGGAGGCACCCTAGGGTTTGGGGAGGGTGGCCGGCCACAAGGTGGGGGCGCACTTTGGTGGGAAGTGGGCCGGCCCACTAGGGGGGTGGGGAGGTGGAGGTGGGAAGGGGGATTCCCGGTCCAGGCCCAGGTTTTCTTCGGCCTTTTTCCCCTAGCCCGAAACACCAAAATTAATATTAAAATGCAGCATTTTCTTCAATTGTTTCATCCCCCGACAAAACCGTCATTCCTTTCCGAAACAAAAACAAGGAAGAAAAACCCTACAATCACTCTCAAGTTCTAGGGCATCACATTCTCCCCTCCTTAAAAGGATTCGTCCCCGAATCTTCTCCTTTTAGCTACGGAAAGAAAAAGAAAAGGAAGGCAAAAAGGTAAACAACAATTTACCTTCAGCATCCTCAAAGAGTGTAGGATACTTCTTCCGCATCTGGTCCTCAAGTTCCCAAGTTGCATCCCGCTCAGACTAATTGGTCCACAAATCTTTCATTGGACACTAACACGAACTATTCCCCTATTAAAAAAAAAGGACACCTATTAGGTGAATCTGGTATCGATCTGGAATCTCAACTCCCACTTCTCTCTTCAACCCGATCGCGAAACTCCGCATTCCAATCTCAACTCCTCTACCACAGTTAAATTCGCGTGCAGGGCGGCGAACCATGTGAGACACAACGCTCTAGGTAAGTCTCTAAATCAACCCAAACACAAACTCCTATCTCCTTCAAGTGATTGATCTTTTACAAAAGAACCAATATCCACCCTTACCAACGAGAGATAGCCTACTTTACAACCAGGGTCCGTACATCCGCATGAAACAATAACAACCGAACACAATCACTACAGCTTGACACAAACTCGCCGAACCCACGACAAAAAGTTCCAAAAAAATGTAATTACCTGCAACTTCCAAGTTGTCCACTACTAAATTAAGCAACCCCACCGAGGAACACATCAATGAAAACAATTCTCCAAAAAGGTTTGAATTGAGTCATACACAACCTTTCTTTACTCTTCACTTTTAAACTACTTACGATCAGCGACCCACACTAGTTTTCCCTTGTAAGAAGGTTTCGCCTTCACATTCTTCCACCCAAGGACCAGGGCAAGGAGTACAATCCTTGAATATACTCAACCATAACATAAACATTCATTTTCTTACCCCAAGCTTGAACGTAAAAGAAATCTTAATTCTCACTAACACAACGAACGACAATCACCACCTTTAAACCAAAAGGCTGAAATTCACATACACGGGAACTCAACTTGGAAGAGGAACTCCATAGAACCAAAAACACAAAAAAAAAAAAAAATTTCTTCGGGGAGAAGCTCTATTCAAAAGAGAAACACCGCGAAAGTCTTCTGCAAATGCATTTCACTTTTACCAAAACAAATCATCTCACTTTTATCCAAGGCCAAGCAATTCAGAGAAAGAAACCGATCAAGGAATTAAATGCTTCCACACAACCACCATCTCTTTTTCCTTAAAAAGGAACCAAACTCACTTCCCAACAGAAAAATTGTTTCAACCACGAATATCATTCATGTCACAACCAGAAGAATCGTCTCTTAAACAAAAACTGTCAAACACCTCACACCACAACACAACTCTAGCCCAAAATAGAAATACAAATATTTCCAGATCATGAAGTTCCAAATCTTACATTGGATTAGCTACTTCTTTTGATCAACAATGCAACCGATAACTCGACCTTGAAAACTATGGACACAGTCAAAGCATACATCCTTGAACATAAATGTCGCATTCATAACTTAAGCTAGTTTTCTTACCAAAGATGAATGAATGACGATATTTAATAGAATAACATTCCAAAATCTCCACAAATTACTTCAAGGTTAATCATTCTTTTATCCTTGTTTTAAGCCTCGAAATTAACCCACATTTGGCGTAATCATTCTAAGTTTAGGAAACTCAAACACAGACAAAGAATACTTTGACCGAAAGTATTCAACCCAAATATCAAACAAACAAACCAATCCATATGAATTTTTAAACATAAGTTCAACATAACTCCCGCCATCTATAGCATTCCACTACCCTTACCATTTAGATTTCAATATTCCCTATTTACTCATTGAGAAGGCCCATCAGGATTTAACAACAACTACACAACAAATTCTTACTCTTATTACCTTTTCCACAATTATAAATAAAGTTCACAGTGCTTATCAAAAACACATCCAACCAACACTACCTCATCAAGATCCCCACGGAGCAGCCTAACCTATATCATCATACTCTAAATTTGAAAGGTAGTGCTTCAACAAGTCTTTCAAAGATGATGAACCTATAAATTCCATACCACATACGCGTCAACATCTCGACAATGGAAATTTATTCACCTAAAAGATGACTCAATAAGTAAATATTATCTCAACAAGGCACCAATCGTAAATAGAAGTTTAAAACATACATTTATTAAGGACAAAATCACGCGTCATGCTAACTATCCCTGGTTCACTCCATCACAACATGTTACAATTTCCACCATTTTAACAAAGGTTTTCAACAATTAATCTAATCAGTTACCACCACTACTAAGTCATCAATATCAATAATTGGCATAATTGTAAAACAACAACATTGCTTTTAGTTACCCTATCCATAGGCTATGACAAACTGTCACTACACAACATACTCCAACTATGTAAAATAGATTGAATAATTTAAGCCATCCAAAGCTCTTATAACAACAACGATAAATTAAATTTAATTTTTTTTTTATTTTTTTTTAGCTACCCTATACACGGGTTATAGCAAAATTGCCACTCCAAGACATACTCCAGCCTTTTTTTTTAAAGTGAACTGAATAGGTGAAATCATCACAAAGCTCTTACGGCAATGGCAAAAACATATATCTTACCAATTGAGATCGATACTATCATTATTGGAACGCATATCGCATACTTCCGAATCTACTAATAGTTTGCAACGTCATAAATATCAACTCTAATCAATTTCCAAGTTAAAGTCACTAGCCAACACGATTAAATTAGAACATCTTTAAACAACCAGCATGGTTTCTTTAACAATATCGGTAGTCCACAATTACAATTAAATTGTTCTACCGACCTTATATTAAAATGTCTCTAAATAACCCACTAATTTTCTATTACCTTCACAGTAGTTTACATCATCGTAATGTTCTAACTACGCATCAAGATTTAAAGCTTTAAACATTGTCCATGGTCAAGGGCACATTAAAATAATGCAATAAATCCTAAGCATGCACACTAACACATTCAATCATTATCGCTATAGAGCAATCTACAATACTAGAAGTTTATTTAATCTCAAGCTAAAGATAACAATTACATCTTAATTGATTCAACTCACAAATTAACTTAGAAGTACATCATTCCATAAACCACATTGTTACATACTACGTAACACAGACATAAAATTTCTAAACACCGTCATGGGTCACCTACCCTTGACAAACAGGAGGCAATCCCAAACATTAAAAAAAAACACAGTTCTAGATCAAGAACAAACACCGATAAAAAATTTCTTCTTTTCAGGCAAGGAAGAAAAGCAAAATCCAAACATAAATGCAAGAGAGTTCGACCCTCAAATGTTCAATCCTAGTAGCCAAAACTCTTCAAGAAATCCAAAACCTACACTTTCCACAAAGGAAGACGGATGCATAAGGGAAGACCAAATGTCCAACCAAATTTTTTCGATAAAGATTCAAACTTAGCTCCATCCAGCTTGATCTGCAACAGGAGAAACTCCAACCACCTTCTTTTTTTAAAAAAAAAATCGGGGAAACAACAACCATAGAAATTTCCTCCCAACGACAGTCCATAACAATAAATCAGGTGCCAAAGCAAAATTGTGACCAAAAGACACGCAACGTAGAACTCTTCTTCTGTGTCTTCACTCAAAGGAGACAAAACCACAAACCGCCAAAAGGACAATCAACGAGTGCTCAAAACTAAGCATTTTCCTCGGTTTCGAACCAACCACATACCCAGAAAACCAACCAAAACCGACCGTCAACATGGTAAAGAACATCCGAAGGAATCCATCACCAACCTCTTCTATTTGACTCCAGTCACTACCCGATCTACGATAGACACGGATAAGTACTCTTTATCTACAGGGGTTTAATAGTTCTTCGGTGGTGACTCTACCCGGCCACACCGTCAAACCACAGCCTCACTACAAACAAAAGGTGACCGAAACCCTTCGGCACCACAACCTCCCTTATCACGATAACAAGAACAACTCAATCAATCATCTCAAAATCATAGTAACATACATTATCAAATGTAGCATTCAACAACAAAGCTTAAATTCAACCTTTAAGCATGAGGCAACGATACCCATACCCTTTCCTACTGTGCATCCATGTGTGTCAAATTTTAAATTAGTTATTCCACTAACACAAATTTTAATGTTGCTATCCTATGGCAAAAAAAAAATTTTTAAGTATAACCTAAGCCATGTTTCTAAGTTATTCCAAATCACATTTTAGTTGAACCTATGGTATTTCACTAAGTTCATACACCACGGACCTGAAGCCCGCTCTGATACCAACTGTAACACCCTACAAATCTAAACTGTCGTACAAGAAAATTTCGACACATCTCTCCTAAAATTAGGACAAAACGGAAGCGACAACAAGATTCATAATAACCATTATAAACAGGAATAACATAAAAGCATCAATACTAGAGATAACAAGTCTAAATCAACCAGAAAACAAACATAAACGTAAAACAGCTCCAAAGAGGACATCAACAGGTCTATGATTAATAAAATTTCAGCAAGCTAATGAATTATTAAATGCACTAGTCCATGTGATTCGTGATGACCCCGGAGGGTTGATTGTGCTACTAAGCCCACCCTTCAAGCTTACGACTCGCGAGAACTACCTGAAAACAACAAAATAACAAGGGGTGAGATTGGGTAATCTCAAAGAAGTTTTAACAACTTCTAACGAATAACACAAAACACAAAGAAACTAGCATACCAAATTCCTCATGTCCAATACCACATTATAGAGTCCACACAACCTCAGTAAAATGCATATGATTGTGCACATGCTTATGCCATGATCCTCCTCACCGTGCCCTTTCTCGGGAACACACGGTGTTGTGTACGGCATTTGATCGCGCCAAGGCGTCGACAAACTTCCAATGCATGATTATGCAGTTAATGCTTCATGCATAAATACATTCATAACTTCCCACTCTGAATTCACATGCTTGCATACCATCAAATAACATGGATAGAATGCGAACATCATTGAGATAGAATATCTCCACAATTCATCTTGCAAACAACATCTTTCTTCATTCTTACTCATGATTCAAAAGCCAAACAACCACATCACAATGCAGGATAGGATATTGTAATCTCATAAACAAGTAGTTAAACCATGTAGGTGTGCTGCAATTAAGGTTTATATTGAAGACGAAACAAATAGCGAGTTATAGTTTAGCAAGACCGCTACTTCCACTTGCCTTTACCGACGTTGAAGATGAATCTAGTTGCGACCAGAAGGGGCACCACCTGAACAAGCATTATTTCAGTACAAAGCGACAACACAAATGATCACGTAACTCGAACACGCGCTTCCTAACCCCCATTCCCTTCTTAAACGCCAAAAACCCTAATCTGTCCGGGTTAAACAGCAGCAACCACTCTTCACAATTTCGTTCCTTTTTCTATACAGATCAGAAAAATATAAAAAATTTACAGGAGCTAGATATTGACGAGATCTACAACTTTCATGAAGACCATAAATTTCAATTCCATTGTTAATTATGCCTAAACAGACGTCCAACACAGGGGACGAAATCTGTTTCTAGATTCTGTTCGTCAACTTCCTACAGAGATAACTCTCATACCATCGTCCCAAAAATTCTGAAACAATTACAAAAGCTAGATCACGACGTTATCTACAACTTTCTAGTTATAGGTTTTTTCAGGAAAAATCCTCTAGGTCACATAAAACATGAAACAATCCGCGCTGCACAATCTTCCCTCTCAGAAACAGCACCACGTGAACAACTACCCTTCTCCCCCTTCAAATCCCATCCAATCCAATCACCACAAGATCTAAAACACTCCCAATTCTAGGTATAACAGGGGGTAAAATATTGGGAATTTTACCTAAAGTTCTCCCTTGAGATCCCACGAAGAACACGCGATGATCACCGAAAACGAAATCTGCTTGTTCCCCACGCCTCCACGGATCCTCTTCTCGCTTTCTCCTTCGCGTTTCGCGGCGGATCTTGAGCCACCACGCAGGGGAGGAAGAGGAGATGTGGTGTGGCTGCTAGAGGAGGAAGGGGAGGCACCCTAGGGTTTGGGGAGGGTGGCCGGCCACAAGGTGGGGGCGCACCCCTTGGTGGGGGAAGTGGGCCGGCCCACTAGGGGGTGGGGAGGTTGAGGTGGGAAGGGGGATTCCCGGTCCAGGCCCAGGTTTTCTTCGGCCTTTTTCCCCTAGCCCGAAACACCAAAATTAATATTAAAATGCAGCATTTTCTTCAATTGTTTCATCCCCCGACAAAACCGTCATTCCTTTCCGAAACAAAAACAAGGAAGAAAAACCCTACAATCATTCTCAAGTTCTAGGGCATCACAAGAGGTCCCACAGGTACGTTATTAGCAACTTAATCAACTAGGTCTGTCCCATTACAAACATGTGGTTGCACGCTTGACTCAGTTCAAAGGCTTGCAAGGTTAAGTCCTTAGGGTGACCAGGGCAAGACTACCCGAAGAACAAAGCCAACATTCCCGGTGCCACAACTGGCCCACCCGATCATCCTTGCCACATGCCCCGGTCAAAAGCTATTTATCAAACCCCAGTTGATTACCATGCACCACGTGCCATCAACATCACATGATACCTTTCCAAAACAGTTTCAATATATCATTAAGTCAATATTAACATTTGATTGTCCAAAATCAAGTCATGAGCACGTAGCAGGTCTAAGCAATATACTACAACGATCTAAATTCCCAGGTTGGCACTTTAGTAATGTCCAACTATTTAAACCTCAACTAGGGTGACAAGGGGTCATGGCACATAATTAATTAACCAAGGTGTCATACAGCAATTAGGCATTTATCTAATTCCCATAATTTAAATAAAGTATTTTCTAATTAAACTAGATGCAATACATTGAATCAAAATAGATTTCAAAATGGGATCAACATGGTCAAAGCACAACTTGCCTACAAAAAGTACTTGCTCTTGGTCCTGAGCTGGCTCCTGGGTCAACACTTCTCCTTCGAATCCTTCCGGCACTTCAACGTCTACTCGTAACGCGTGCAAATAGCAACAAATGAATAAAATAGTAGACAAAAAGTGTCCAAACATCCAAATGAAGTCCACAAACAGAGAGAGCATAATTTTAAGAATTTTTAGAAACTGGAATCGTCAAATTCGGAGTTGAAACGCAAAAGTTATAGCATTTTGAACTTTAAATAATCAATTAAATAATATTACAGAGAAAAACTTTAGTCCAAAAATTAAATAAAATTCATCATTAGGTAGATCTCAATTTTATACAAATTTAGAAATTTGAATCACTCAAATCGGAGTTAAAATGCAAAAGTTATAAGCGTTTGAAGTTTGAATCAGATTCTGAAATCAATAATTCGAATTAATAAATCATTTTCTTTTTCGGAAATTAATTATTGCGTCAGCAAGGACACGTGGCAGCATCTGATTGGCGGTGGCGTCGGTGATCCACAGGCTCGGCCACGGCTCGGCTCGGGTCCACCGTGGACTCGGTCCACGGCTCGCGTGTCTCGACAGTGGGACCGCAGGGGTGACGCGTCATTCTTGGCGTCGGCGAGGACTCACCCGCTGGCGGCGGTGGGACTCCACCGGTGACGTCATTCTGGCGTCACCGCCGCAGCTGAAGCGGCGGCCGACAGTGGATCCCCATGACGTCAGCGTGACGTCATGGTGCGGTTTGGCCGCGTCGCTGACACGCGGGCCCGGCGTGTCAGCGTCACACACGCGTACGGTGCTGACCGCGCCGGTCCAACTTCTTTACACGTGGCTCGATCTCGGCCGTTGATTTGAAAATCAACGGCCCAGATCGGATCTAACCTAACGCAGTAGAAAAACTACTCGGCTGATCTGGACCGTTCGATCTTGATCGGACGGTCAAGATCCAATCTAACGTAAACAACACGGCTAACCCTAACCGTTCGATCTAAATCTAACGGCTGAGAATGGATCTAGTACTGTGCGGTGAAGGCTACGTGGCACAATCTAAGCCGTTGGATCTAGATCCAACGGTTGAGATTAGATCTAGAAGATTGCACGTGAGATCTCACCGTGGTGTGACGTGGCACGATCTGGGCCCTTGGATTCTGATCGGACGGCAGGCGGTGCTCGCGGACGGCGATGGCGATGCGGCGGAGCAGAGGCCACCGGAGACGAAGACGACGACGAGCCCAACGGCGCCCGGCTTCTCGGCGAGTGGATGGTTCCTCCCGACCGTCTTGGCCTTGCGGTTCGGATCTCGACCTCAACGGCATGAGAACGGCGGACGGCGGCAGGGCGAGGCAAGAACCGTGGCGGAGGAGAGAGCTAACTACGGCGAGCAATAGCGGGTCGACGGCGGCGGCTAGGGCTAGGGCACGTGGGGCAATCGACGCACGAGGCAAGGGCGAACCTCGGGCGCGAGTCCGGGCATTAAATACCGGCACGGACGCCGAGATCCCCGCGGAATCCGCGGCGAAGCCGGTACGGGCGGCGGAGTCCGTCCTGGACACGGCGAGGGCGACGTGGCACACGCTCAGCCGTTGGATCAAGATCCAACGGTCGCGCGGGTTCGGGCTCGGGTCTGGCTCGGGCGAGCTGGCTGGCTCGGTCGGAGCCGGGCTCGGGTGACGTGGCTCAATCGTGGCCGTTGGATCAAGATCCAACGGTCACGCCTTAGGTTCGGTCCGCCTCGGTCGGACTCGAGTCTGACTCGGACTCGGGTCCGGTCGGATGAACAGTAAAACCCACTCGCATTTTCCAGCGATTAAATAATTCAAATTAATTCCCAGAAATTCATTTAATTCATTAAAAATAGCAAAAGACTCAGAAAAATTCCAGAAAAATTCTGAAAAATATTTTGGAACATTTTGGACTCAAATAAAATATTTCCAACAAAATTTTATTTGCAAAGTTAAATTCTTTAATTGTTTCAAAATGGAATAAATTCAAATAAATTCCAAATAAATTCCAGAAAATTCCAAAAATTCACCAAAGTGCCAATTCACACATGAATTTAAGAAAAACAAAATTTTGGGGTGTTACAAACCTCCCCCCTTAATAGAATCTCATCCCCGAGATTCAGGGCTTTCTAAAGAAATAGGTTCGGAAACTCTTTCTTCAAATCCTCTTCGCGCTCCCATGTTGCTTCGCTCTCCGCATGGTTGCTCCATTGAACTCTGTTGAAACGGGTTGACTTGTTTCTCGTCTCTCGATCCATGGTGTCCAGAATCTTCACAGGGTGCTCCTTGTAAGTCAGATCTTCTTGTAGCTCAATTGTCTCTAGCGGTGTCTGTTCCTCAGGTACTCGGAGACACTTCTTCAGCTGGGACACATGGAACACGTCATGCACTCATGCTAGTGATTGCGGTAACTCCAGGTGGTACGCAACTTCACCTTTACGGCTGAGAACATTGAATGGTCCAACATATCTCGGCGCGAGTTTTCCTTTGGCATGGAATCTCTTAACTCCTCTGAGTGGCGTGACTCTGAGATACACGAAATCTTCTGGTTCAAAACTCAGGTCTCGGCGACGGTTGTCAGCATAACTCTTCTGTCGTGATTGGGCTATCTTCAATCTCTCCCTGATCATGGCAATCTGTTCTTCGGCTCCTTGGAGAATATCTGGCCCAAAGACACGGCGTTCACCTGTCTCGTTCCAATTCAACGGTGTCCGACAGGGTCGACCGTATAGTGCTTCAAATGGCGACATTTGCAAACTGGCTTGGTAACTATTATTGTAGCTGAACTCAGCGTACGGCAGACTTTTATCCCAAGAGGTAGCATAAGCCAATGCACAAGCTCGTAGCATGTCCTCTAGAATCTGATTAACTCTTTCGGTTTGCCCATCTGTCTGCGGATGATAAGCGGTACTGAAGTTCAAACGGGTTCCCATGGCTTCATGCAGCTTGTTCCAAAACCTCGAGGTAAACTGGGTACCTCTGTCCGATACAATCTTCTTTGGCACTCCATGCAAACAGACGATCCTGGTCATATACAACTCTGCTAATTTATCTCCCGAGTAAGTGGTCTTCACAGGAATAAAATGGGCTACCTTAGTCAAGCGGTCCACTATGACCCATATGGAATCATATCCTCCTTGAGTCTTGGGTAAACCGGTAATGAAATCCATTCCGATTTCCTCCCATTTCCACTCAGGTATCTTCAACGGCTGTAGCAATCCTGCTGGTCTCTGATGCATTGCCTTGACTCTCTGGCATATGTCGCACAGCGCAACATGCTCGGCAACTTCACGCTTCATACTCGGCCACCAGAATCTTTCCTTCAAATCCTGATACATCTTGGAGCTTCCAGGATGAATTGAATACTTGGAATCATGGGCTTCTTCTAGAATCAATTGCTGCAGCTCCTTCTGGTTTGGCACACAGATTCGATCCTGCATCCATAACGTGCCTTGCTCATCCAACTTGAAGTCCTCTGCCTTGCCTTTGTAACACCCCCGGCATTTAATATGCCCGAATGCTACCAAACATAAGCTAAACAACATCTAAATGCCACATTTAAACATAAATTCCAGCAAAGGGATATATGCTAAAAACCGATATTTCGGCAGCATCTCCTTTGTTTTTCCATGAATTAACACAATATCGAAATCATGGCAAGATATATCATAGCACACGACATCTAGAACATTAACATAAATGGACATATCATTGAATTACGCCATTAATACCACGCTCAACCACTTCATAATCTATAACGAAGCAAATAAGGAATCACAAGCATGCTAAATTAAACCATACATTAAGTTTAAGGCACAACTCTTAATATCGTGTCTCCAAGTGTGTATTTATGGATTATGATGGTGGAGCTACGTGTAGAAGTGTAGCTAGATCCCTTTTTCCCGCATGCCGATCTCAAAGTACCTAAAAACAACATAAAACACAAGCGTGAGTTCGAAAACTCAGCAAGCATATTGTAATGGACAACAAGATCATTTACAAGACAATAATACCTCACATCACATATAACATCTCATACTTGAGCACATAACAACATCATCATCATTAAAAAAAATGTATTGCAATGCAATGTTATGCTCATATCTCCATGGAAACTCATACCGGTATGGTTGAGTACACACCCGTCGGTGTGCACCCTCTCCCCCCTTCCATCCCGAAGATGGAGGGTGCCTACTCCTCGCTTCCACAACCCACGGTAGATGGAATCACGATGTAGGACTTACTCTAATGGCTCTCCGGATTAGTCATAACTTTCTCACCGACCTTCCTGCATTAGTTAATGACTTTCTCACCGCCTGGGCCATGTAACATGTCATGCATGCAACTATGCCAATTATCATATTTCACATGTACATAAACATATGGCAACTCATCATGACAAATATAAACACATGGCATCGAACCATGATAATCATACTCAATATTTCATTGGAAAACAGCAAGCATGGCAAGTGAGCATAGCAAGTGTTCAATCTTTCACCCAATATCAACAAACAACCTACAATCCGCTATACATTACAACACACTTGCCTCAACCGCGGGCGACGGATTTGTGGGACGTAGAGGGCACTCCCGGTGTCACACCACCTACACATAGGCATCACACACTCACAATAATGCCCGCAAAACAGTACACAAATCCCCATCTAACCCGACATTGCCCACTACTTGCAAACCTAAAAACAGAGGTTCTGTCCCGGCGGGACAGCAGCCTTGCAAAGGCCATAACTTGAGTTCTGGGACTCCAAATCGATTAAACGAGTACACCATCGCGAAGCTTAGGAAATTTCCTACCTTTTTCTAGTTATACGGAAAGACTGATTCGGACTCTAAAATTGTTTATTCTACAGATTACTACGATCTGTTCCAATCGCGTCACAGATTTTAACACGCTCGGTAAAACGGTCATAACTTTCAAACGGCTGATCTGATTTTAACGTTCTTTATGTCCACGGAAAGATAATTAAATTATCTACAACTTCTTTTAAGTCCGTACGGACATATTCGGATTCTAAATCGACGAAAACTCGAACCCTAGCCCGACTGCTTAATCTGCCCGAAAACAGAAACGTGGCAACGTCTAGATCTAACCCAAAGAACTCCAATCCAGCACCACCAATTGATCTAAAAACTTGATAATCACCCTAAGAACAATACCTATATCAATTCCAAGGATCCCCATGATCATACCTTTGCCCAACGAACGAATCTCCAATAGATCTCCTCGCGGATCGCTCCTCGCTCCACGCTCCACGCTCCTCGCTCCTCGCTCCAACGGATGGATCCACAAGGTGCAGAGGTGTGGAGACCACCCTAGGGCAGCAAGGGGGTGGAGGAGAGGTGGTGGAGAGGTGGGGAGCAATGGGGCAAAGGGGGAGGTGGAGGCGCACAAGAGGGAGAGGGAGAGGGGGTGGCGGCTAGGGCTTAGGAGGGGGAGGTGGGGGCGCCCAAGGGCAGGGGGAGCACGCCCAAAAGGCTGGTGGGGAGCCCTTTTACCAGCCCCCACACCCAATCCTAGTCCGTTACGGAGACCTACTCCATCCCACCAAAGCCCGCCAAGGCCCAAACTCCCCCGGGAAGGCCCAAAACCCCGGAAACGGCCCGGAAACGCCCCGGAAAAGCTATTAACCTCCATATCCTATAGTTTTAACCTTAATTCCACCTCTCATAATGTTATTAACCTTATCATGCACGTTAAATAAGGTTACGACACTCCGTGGTGACATAACACTTCAACCGGCCCAAAAACGCGAGAAAAGCCGAAAGGTTTTATTCTCTAGTTTCACCTTCTATAACATCACACCAAACCATAGTGTCACAGCCTTCCTCCATGTTGGACTTAATCCTTCGGATCTTGTTATCATCCTTCTGTCCTTCTCGGATCTGATCTTCTAGGGTAGGCTTTACTTCTAAGGCGGCCAAGAATCCCTCTGGTACGACTTCAATCTGCATCTTCTGGAAATCCTCACATAGCTCATCCTGACTCGTGGCTATCAACATGTTCACAGTATGGCTCTTCCGACTCAGAGCATCGGCAACTACGTTGGCCTTCCCGGGATGGTAATGGATTCCAACATTATCGTCCTTGATCAACTCTAACCATCTCCTCTGCCTCATGTTTAGGTCTGATTGGGTGAAGATGTACTTAAGACTCTTATGGTCCGTGTATACTTCACATCTGTTTCCAATCAAATAGTGACTCCATAACTTCAAAGCATGCACTACGGCAGCTAGCTCTAGGTCATGTGTCGGATAATTCTCCTCATGTGGCCTCAACTGCCTTGTCGCGTAAGCGACGACCTTTCCGTTCTGCATCAGCACACATCCAAGTCCTTGGCGCGATGCGTCACAATATATGTCAAAGCTTTGATTGACGTCCGGTAGAACCAACACCGGTGATGATGTCAAACGCTTCTTCAGTTCTTGAAAACCATTTTCACACTCTAGCGTCCATGCAAACTTCTTCTCCTTTTTCAGCAATTGCGTAAGAGGTTTCGCAATGGTCGAAAAGCCTTCAATGAAACGGCGATAGTAACCTGCCATTCCAAGGAAACTCCGGATCTGGGTCACGGTCTTCGTCTGTTCCCAATGTAACACAGCTTCTACCTTGCTTGGATCTACGGTGACTCCTTCCGCAGTCATTACATGTCCGAGGAACTCCACCTTGTCCTTCCAAAAGTCACACTTGCTGAACTTGGCGAAAAGTTGCTGTTCCCTTAGCTTTTCCAAAACTTGTCTCAAGTGCTCTACATGTTCATCCTCTGTCTTGGAGTAAATTAAGATATCATCTATGAACACAACAACAAACTTATCCAAATATTCCATGAACACCTTATTCATCATATTCATGAAATATGTTGGTGCATTCGTCAGACCAAAGGACATAACAGTAAACTCGTAATGTCCATATCTTGACGAGAATGCGGTCTTCGGAATATCTTCTGATCGGATCTTCAACTGGTGGTATCCCGATCTCAGATCAATCTTGGAGAAAACTCTGGCTCCTCTCAGCTGATCAAACAGATCATCGATCCTGGGTAGCGGATATTTATTCTTCACGGTAACTTCATTGAGTGCACGGTAGTCAATGCACATCCTGAAACTCTCGTCCTTCTTCTTGACGAACAAAACTGGCGCTCCCATGGCGACGAACTTGGTCTGATAAATCCTTTCTCCATTAACTCTTCAAGTTGCTTCTTCATTTCTACCAATTCCTCGGTGGACATCCGGTAAGGTCTCTTTGCTATCGGGGCTGTACCAGGTACAAGCTCTATCACAAACTCTATGTCCCTGTCTGGCGGCATACCAGGTAGATCTTTAGGAAAAACATCCGGATACTCATTCACTACAGAAACATCTTCTATGCTGATTGCCATGGTGCTGTTAACCATCAACTGTCCATCTCTAACGGCGGTAGCTTGAAATTCTATCTTTCTTTCACACGGGCTCTCAACTGATATAATCCTTCGTCCACAATCCAATACGGCCTTGTGCTTGGATAACCAATCCATTCCCAAAATAACATCTAAGGTCTGGGTTTCCAACATAATAAGGTTCGCTAGGAACTCTATCCCATCTATTAGTATTCTCACCCCAGAGCATCCTACTTTAATTCGGAGTTCGGAACCAGGGGTTTGAACTACAAGCATGCATTTAAGTCTTGCAATCTCCAAATCATTTTTAGCAGCAAAGCCTTGAGAAACAAACGAATGCGAAGCTCCAGAATCAAACAAAACTATTGCAGGTACTGAGTTAACAAGTAACTTACCCAGTACGACATCCGTTGCATTCTGAAATGCATCTGTGGTGACATGGTTGACTCGGCCTCTCACCACGGTCTGGGGTGCTGCTCTTGGTTGTGCTGTTCCGCGGTTGGCTCCTGGTGCTGGCGTCCTGGCTGGTGTGGATCCTAGATTGAAGCGAATTGGGGTCACTCCTGCTGTCTTCTTAGGGCAACTGTTGGCAAAGTGCCCTGGCTCGTTGCGCTTGTAGCGTGTCATCGCCCCTGTTATTTGCCTGAGCGGTGTTTCGGCCGGGCTGGAGTCTGATAGTTCTGATTAACGGGTCTTGGTGCTGGTGACGGTGTCCTTGTTGCATTCTGTGGCTGGAATCTGAAAAACTGATTTGGCGCAACCCTCAAGCGTTGCTGTGCTCCCTGACGTGATCCCTGATGTTGCATCCTTCGCTTCCGATTCTCATCCAGTTCCTTGCGTTTATCTTCAAGAATAAGCGCTTTATTCACCAACTCTTGGAAATCTGAAAAGGTGTGGGTGATCAGTCCCACCTGTAGTCCTGAGTTAAGTCCCTTCATGAAGCGAGACTGTTTGGCTTTATCTGTCGCTACGTCTTCAGGTGCGTAGCGTGTAAGCTGTGTGAACTTGTTTAGGTATTCGGCCACAGGCTGATTACCTTGCTTCAGTGCTCTAAATTCCTCCTTCTTGAGGTCCATAATTCCTTCTGGCACATGATACTGATGAAACGCAGCTGTAAACTCCTCCCAAGTGATATCTTAAGGGTTCTCTTGCGTGGCACAGAAGTTCTCCCACCATTCGGCGGCTGTCCCTTCCAACTGATGAGAAGCGTAGAGTACCTTCTCATTTCCCATGCACTGAGCAATGTGTAGCTTCCTCTCAATTGACCTTAACCAATCACCGGCTTCCAACGGGTTAGCATTCCCAGAGAAAGTGGGTGGGTGAGTCCTCATGAACTCTGACAGTCTTGTATTCTGGCGTTGTCCCTGATTGACTTGATTAGCAGTGGCCTGAGCAGTGACGTGTTGCATCTGTTGCATCATAGCATTCATCAACTGAGTCTGAGCAGCAAGAAAAGCTCCAAAGTTCTGCATGTCAACTGGCGGTGCTGGTTGGGGTGCAGGTGCTCCATTATTGGGGTTTCCAGCTGGGCGAGAACCACTTCCATTGCCTCCAAGATTTCCGCGGGTGTTCACCATCTGTCGATTGCTCCAAGGTTTAGAGATGAGAGGGAACAAGAATAGACAAATAGTAGGGAACTTATGCGGGGGAAAAGTGTAACTCAAAATCCAACTTTATTAATACTAATAGTAATAACTTGGTATGGTTGCTTACAATGCCTAAGGGCCTTGCAACACATACTGCACACTCAGTAGACAATGAAAAACCAACGTCTCTAAAGGGTGACTCTTATTCTAAGACGCGACTCGACGAAGGAGTCTCAACCTCAAAATCTACACTCACTCGTCGAGAAAATCTCCACTGCCGGGGTGGGGGTGCGACGGCATCGGCGCGAAACAATCGCCATGCCCCACAACTGCAGTTGTGGTTGACGACGCGGCGTCCTCTTCTGGTTCTAGATCTGGTTGCTGCTGTGGCTGTGGCGCGGGTGCAGGTGGCGCCTCTTCTGGTTCCTCCTCTGGGTCTTGAGCGTCCAACTCCAACACTGGATCAGGACCCTGGCCATACAGTGTAGTCTCCAGCTCTGCGATCCTTTCCGCAGCATAACCGACGTACTCACGGGCATTCTCCAAGTGCTTCTTCTCCTCCTCAACCTGTTCGCGAGCCTTCTTCAACTCCTGAACTGTGTCTTCGATCAGCTCCTCCTGAGCGGCGATGAATCTGGCCAAGTGAGTGACGGTAGCATCCTCATCCTCTATCGGCTTCCGCTGAACTCTGTTGTCTCGGCGTGGGTGGTGATGGAACACTGTGCCTTCCAGCTCCCTGGAGTAAGTGCGAGCGATATGCTGCATTGCTCGGCGCGACACCTCCTGGATTCCAATCTCAAAGGTAGACCTCCTGGTGGTGAAGTGGAAAGGGCGACTGAACTTCGTCTTCTCTCGGGCATACACCGTGATCCGGACGTCCCATCCTATGACCAGTCCTACTTGCACAAGTGTGGTACCTCGGTAGAGCGGCCTCTCAAAACCTCCAAGAAACTGAAGCATACGCCACAACTCGACAGCATAGCCTCCTTCATGCTCGGCGTAGTTGTTCTTCATCATCATCTGTCAAAGGATACTTGCGTAAGAATGCAACCTTTTTAAAATCACTATGGAAGACGAAAAGAACTCAGCAAGGGGTATGAACAAGAAAGAAAAGGGGTAAGTCGACAATTCATTCATTATCTTGACCACTTTTAACTTTAGAAAATAGGTTTTATCCTCACTACGACCATTCTAACTATGGGTGAGCCTACAGTCAGTATGGCTCTCATACCACCTCTGTCGGGACCCGAATCTGCAAATCTGGACCCTCTGTGTATTCAGCACTAGTCCAGGAACGTGCTAGTGCACACAGTCTCAACATTGGTAAATATCACAATCATACCACTCGATACTAATAAAGTACCTTAATTAGATAAACAAACTGGTTGCTTGACCTTAGGGTCAACTTACAAATATACGCCTCGCAGGGCGAAACTTATTAAAAGAGAAATAATAGCACCGGAAAATAAGATAACTTCGTGGCGCCATCCAGTATACCACAGGCAACTGACTGGGCTCGCTCCCTAAGTAGACGGTTCCTCTTGGAGCTCCTCCTCCAAAGCTGATGTAGTCTCCTCTTCAACTGATGTTGTATTGCGGCAAGGGTGAGTACTTGGTACTCAGCAAGTCATGCTCAGAATGCAAGCTAATATACTATATGCATGGCTTGATACAAAGGAATAGCTCAAGGTATATTTGTAGTAAAGAGCATTTAACAAATAATATGAGTAGATTCGAAAGCAGTAGAAACAAGTATATCATTAATAACTTTTCCGGGAGTTAAATAAACATCTTTCCCAATCCTAATCCATATTTCCATCAACATTATTATTAAACCAAACCCAGCCCAACCTTTCAAGACCAAGTTATTTTCAAGAAAGTCTAACCCTTGACTGTAATTCCCGAGCGATGTCCAATACCG
This sequence comes from Rhipidocladum racemiflorum, assembly GCA_036346355.1. Lineage (NCBI taxonomy): Eukaryota > Viridiplantae > Streptophyta > Magnoliopsida > Poales > Poaceae > Rhipidocladum > Rhipidocladum racemiflorum. Next base: position 53,685,666 of record CM070572.1, on the reverse strand, counting down.
CGGACACGGCTATTCGAATAGATTTTACACTCTGCAGAGGTTATGCACTTTACCCACAAGATACAGTCAAACACCACAAAGGCGAGTTTCTGTAACAAAGTCTTTTGGAAACCTCTAACAGTACAAATGGTCCTCTCCGGTGATTGCACACTAACCCTTCCCTTAGCGAAGGCGAAGTTTAGGCCAATCCACTGTTAGATGGGTACTTGGCCGCAGCCCCGGTACGCTCCCCCGTACAACTACACAAAAGATATAGTTGACACCCAGAGGTCCCACAGGTACGTTATTAGCAACTTAATCAACTAGGTCTGTCCCATTACAGACATGTGGTTGCACGCTTAACTCAGTTCAAAGGCTTGCAAGGTTAAGTCCTTAGGGTGACCAGGGTAAGACTACCCGAAGAACAAAGCCAACATTCCTGGTGCCACAACTGGCCCACCCGATCATCCTTGCCACATGCCCCGGTCAAAAGCTATTTATCAAACCCCAGTTGATTACCATGCACCACGTGCCATCAACATCACATTATACCTTTCCAAAACAGGTTCAATATATCATTAAGTCAATATTAACATTTGATTGTCCAAAATCAAGTCATGAGCACGTAGCAGGTCTAAGCAATATACTACAACGATCTAAATTCCCAGGTTGGCACTTTAGTAATGTCCAACTATTTAAACCTCAACTAGGGTGACAAGGGGTCATGGCACATAATTAATTAACCAAGGTGTCATACAGCAATTAGGCATTTATCTAATTCCCATAATTTAAATAAAGTATTTTCTAATTAAACTAGCATGCAATACATTGAATCAAAATAGATTTCAAAATGGGATCAACATGGTCAAAGCACAACTTGCCTTCAAAAAGTACTTGCTCTTGGTCCTGAGCTGGCTCCTGGGTCAACACTTCTCCTTCGAATCCTTCCGGCACTTCAACGTCTACTCGTAACGCGTGCAAATAGCAACAAATGAATAAAATAGTAGACAAAAAGTGTCCAAACATCCAAATGAAGTCCACAAACATAGAGAGCATAATTTTAAGATTTTTTAGAAACTGGAATCGTCAAATTCGGAGTTGAAACGCAAAAGTTATAGCATTTTGAAGTTTAAATAATCAATTAAATAATATTACAGAGAAAAATTTTAGTCCAAAAATTAAATAAAATTCATCATTAGGTATATCTCAATTTTATACAAATTTAGAAATTTGAATCACTCAAATCGGAGTTAAAATGCAAAAGTTATAAGCGTTTGAAGTTTGAATCAGATTCTGAAATCAATAATTCGAATTAATAAATCATTTTCTTTTTCGGAAATTAATTATTGCGTCAGCAAGGACACGTGGCAGCCTCTGATTGGGCGGCTGACGACAGCCGGTCCACGGGCTCAGCCCACGGCTCGGCTTGGGTCCACCGTGGACCCGGTCCACAGCTCGCGTGTCTCTGACAGGTGGGACCCACGGGGGTGACGTCATTGCTGACGTCAGCAGGGACTCAGCCCACAGCAGACAGGTGGGACCCACTGTCAAGGGTTCAAAATTCGGCAAAATTCGGGGAAATGCCGGCGAAATCTCGGATTTCGGACCCCTCCGAGATTCAAAATCCCGGAAAATTCAAAAAAATTTAAAAAATTCAAATCTCAGATTTCTCGGCGAGATTTCGGCAATCTCGGGCGAGATTTAATATTTTTTTGCTGGATTTTGATTTTTGTGCATTGTATTTGCTTGGGTTTAGGATCAAGATCATCCACAAAAAAATTTCAAAAATTTTTAACATGTTTTTGACCATTTTTTGGTCGGTTTAAAATGTCAGTTAGGACTTTCCGAATTTTTTAAAAATTTTCAAGATTGATTATCTTCTGAAACTTTTATGGGAATATTATGGATGTGTTAGGACCATTCACAAAAAATTTCAAAAATTTCTAAAGTGGTTTGAACTTTTTTAATACATAAGAACTTTTCTAGTGCATTGAAACAGCAGAGAGAAATGATATCTGATACTGACATTGATAGTTGGAATCAATCTGTGTATGACTATGAGAGAATAGTGGAGTGGAAACAGTGGTACAAAACCCACTTCAAAATTATTGAATGACATATATTGAAAAACAAAATTTAAAACCTAAGATAATATGTATTTATAAATGGGTACAATACTAACTGACCTATGTATATATGGGTGGGGATTCACATATACATGATCAGTGCTCATATTTATGGCATTGATCTTTTTTTACTGGTCAAAATTCAAAACTACAGGTGGTTTCAAAGAAAGAATCTCCCTCAGAACTGCAGGTGGTTTCAAAGAAAAAACCTCCCTTAATACATAGGAGCATATATAAAACTTTTCAAATGACTTGAAGTTCATTTGTTACATTTGAAAAATCAAAAACTGATTTTATATACGGTTTTTATCACGACTTTACCACTGTTAGATTTTTTAAAAATTCCTCATGATTGATAATCATCTCAAATTTTTATGGAAACATTAGTGATGTGTTAGGACTATCCAAAAAAAAATTCAAAATTTTTTGACGTATTTTGAACCATTTTTTAGCCGGTTCAATTTGGCCGAGATCTCGATGATTTCGGTCGAGATCTCGGTGATTTCGTCCGAGATCTCGGATTTCCCGGTAGAAAAAAACCGGATTTGAAATTTGGTTTTTGCAATTCGTCCGGATTTTGTCCGAAATTTTCGAATCTCGCCGAAATTTCGGATTTCGGGAACCTCCGAGATTTGACTCAAAACGAGATTTGAAACCTTGCCCACTGGTGACGTCATTGCTGACGTCACCGCACGGCTGGGGCGGCCGCTGACAGGTGGACCCCCCATGACGTCAACGTGACGTCATGGTGCGGTTTGGCCGCGTCGGCGACCGCAGCGGGCGGCGTGTCGGCGTCACACGCAGCGTCTGGCTGACCGCGCCGGTCCAACTTCTTTACACGTGGCTCGATCTCGGCCGTTGATTTGAAAATCAACGGCCCAGATCGGATCTAACCTAACACAGTAGAAAAACTACTCGGCTGATCTGGACCGTTCGATCTTGATCGGACGGTCAAGATCCAATCTAACGTAAACAACACGGCTAACCCTAACCGTTCGATCTAAATCTAACGGCTGAGAATGGATCTAGTACTGTGCGGTGAAGGCTACGTGGCACAATCTAAGCCGTTGGATCTAGATCCAATGGTTGAGATTAGATCTAGAAGATTGCACGTGAGATCTCATCGTGGCGTGACGTGGCGCGATCTGGGCCCTTGGATTCTGATCGGACGGCTGGCGGTGCTCGCGGACGGCGATGGTGACGCTGCGGAGCAGAGGCCACCGGAGACTAAGACGACGACGAGCCCAACGGCGCTCCGGGGCTTCTCCGGCGGAGTGGATGGTACCTCCCGACGCGTCTTGGCCTTGCGGTTCCGTATCTGACCTCAACGGCGGCGGAGAACGGCAGACGGCGGCGGGGCGAGGCAAGAACCGTGGCGGAGGAGAGAGCTAACTACGGCGAGCAATAGCGGGTCGACGGCGGCGGCTAGGGCTAGGGCACGTGGGGCAATCGACGCACGAGGCAAGGGCGAACCTCGGGCGCGAGTCCGGGCATTAAATACCGGCACGGACGCCGAGATCCCCGCGGAATCCGCGGCGAAGACGGTACGGGCGGCGGAGTCCGTCCTGGACACGGCGAGGGCGACTTGGCACACGCTCAGCCATTGGATCAAGATCCAACGGTCGCGCGGGTTCGGGCTCGAGTGCAGTTGGTATTTGGTGGCTCGGTCGGGCCAGGGCTCGGGTGGCGTGGCTCAATCGTGGCCGTTGGATCAAGATCCAACGATCACGCGATTCTGATTCGGTGCAGCTCGGTCGGACTCGAGTCTGACTCGGACTCGGGTCGGGTCGGATAAACAGTAAAACCCACTCGCATTTTCCAGCGATTAAATAATTCAAATTAATTCCCAGAAATTCATTTAATTCATTAAAAATAGCAAAAGACTCAGAAAAATTCCAGAAAAATTCTGAAAAATATTTTGGAACATTTTGGACTCAAATAAAATATTTCCAACAAAATTTTATTTGCAAAGTTAAATTCTTTAATTGTTTCAAAATGGAATAAATTCAAATAAATTCTAAATAAATTCCAGAAAATTCCAAAAATTCACCAAAGTGCCAATTCACACATGAATTTAAGAAAAGAAAAATTTTGGGGTGTTACAGGTCTTTTATTATGCCGAACCGCTAGGCTGTGCTCGACGACCTCCCTTGGGACTGTGGGTATGTCGGACGGCTCCCAGGCGAACACGTCCGCGTTCTTCAGGGGGAAGGTCACGAGCTCAAGTTCCTATTTGGGGTTCAAGGAAGACCCCAGGTGCACGACCTTTGTTGGTTCTGCTTCGCACAGCAGAACCGTTTTGGTCTCTCCTCAAGGTTGGAGGGTAGTCTTTGGCAGGGAATTCTTTGGCTCCTACTCGGTCCCACGCTGGGGTAGCTGCCCGACCATGTCTAGTCCCCTTTCATCGTAGTTCAGGGCCGCTTTTTGGTTTCCCTTCACCGAGATCACGCCCGTGAGTCCAGGTACCTTCAAGCACTAGTACCCGTGGTGTGTGGCGGCCATGAACTTAGTGAGCGCCGGCCAGTCGAGAATGGCATTGTAAGCTAACTCAAAATCGACCACTTCAAACGTGATCAATTGAGTTCGTAAGTTGCTCGGACCGCCGAACATCACGGGCAAAACGATCTGGCCGAGTAGCTTGATCGAGGTACCCAGAACTATCCCGTAAAACGGGACCACAATGCTCTTGATCTTGGACCGGGGGATTTGCATCTCGTCCAAGACCCTGGCGGATATGAGATCCAAGGAGCTCCCACAGTCGATGAGCACCCGACCCACCATGGTGTTGCTGATCGTGGGGCTCACGACCATCGGGAGCCTCTGGGATTTGGTCATCCCTAGGGGACAGTCGTCCTTCGAAAATGTGAGAGGCAACTTGGACCACTTGAGCTGCTGGACGGGAGGCTTGCCTTGAGTAACATGGTGCACTTCTCGTGCTGCCTCCTTTAGCTCGCGACGGGACCTGTAAGCGGAGGAGCCCCCGAATATCACAGCAATGTGATTTTTGGGCTCCTGATACTCCATGCCCATGTCCTCGTTGGTGAGCTGCTTGCCCTTCCCATCTTCGCCCCATTCCGGAAGCGTGGGCATAGGACCCTTGCCGCTGTAGAACTGCTCCATACGGAAGGTCCATGTCCGGGAATTGTGAAGGTCATGCCCGTGCGCCTGATGGAGCGGGCAAAAGTGGGTGCTCGGCCGACCGCGCTGGTCGCCACGGTCCTGGTCATCTCGACCTTGGTCCTTGTGGCAGTGAGCCAGTCAGCCCTTCCCCCTCGCGCCCAAACCTTTACGCATCTGTGTCTGCGAGGTCGTTTGCTGACGCTGCTCGACGGCCATGACCATGTTTGGCGCAGATGGTTTCTTCTTCTTCTTCTTCTTGATCTTCTTCTCGACCGAGCTTACGCTCTTCCTACTTGTGGAGCCTTTCAAGTCGGGCTAAGGCGGGAGCTTGCCCTCGTCCAGCATCTTCTTCCACTGGACTACCTCATCGGCGTTGGCATACTGGTCAGCCATACGAAAAAGCTCGTTGGCCGTAATGTCTGGATGGATTTCGAGATCCTGTGTGAAATGAATGTCTCGGACTCTAAACTTAAATGATCGGACCACTGCTTCGTCCAAAATGCTTGGGATGGAATTCCGCACTTGCATGAATCGTTGGACGAACTGGCGTAGGGTTTCACCTTCCATCTAGATCAGGCGCACGAGGTCTCGCTCCTTGCCTGGGTGAACGTAGCAACTTTGGAAGTTCGCCCAGAGAGCGTTGCTCAGCTGTTCCCAGGACCGAATGGACCCCTCTTTCTGGTTGAAGAGCCATGTCCGAGCCGGACCATCCAGTACCGTAGGCAGGAAATTGGCCATGACTCCTTCATTCCCGCCTGCAGCTAGGATGGCGGTGGTGTAGATTGAAAGGAACTCGCTGGGGTTCTGAGTCTCGTTGAACCTTTTAATGTGGCCAAGTTTAAATTTGCTTAGCCACGCTACCCGCCGAAGTGGCGCCGCGAACACCCGACATCCGAAGACGGGGTTATCGTGGCGCTCGCCCAGGTTGTGATGGTCATAGCGGTCGCCACTGCTTGACCCCCCGATCCGCGGACCCAGGCGAGAGAAAACTTCTCGAGGACGGTGGGAGGGGGAGTGGCCTGAAGAAGAATATTCAATTAGGCTCTGATTGCACTGAGCGTCCCAGTGGTCTCGTGGGGCCGTTCGGGAATCGCTCTGAGCGTCCTCACAGTACCGATCGCGTTCTCGCTGGTCATCCCGAGGATGGATTCGAGAGTTGCCAAGGTGGGAGCGGACGGGGACGTGGCGGTGATGTTCCCGGGAAATGCTCTGGGTTTTCTTTTCGCGAGATGCCTTTGCCGCCTTCTTGTCGGCGACGATCTTTTCGAGATCATCTACCATAACGGCTCCCATGGCTTCCAAATCCACATGCTCAGGAAATTCTCTGAGATTACGCACGACCGTGGCTAGAGGTCGAAGATGCTCCCGACTAGGCAGAGCAGAGGGTGACGAGGCTGGGATGATGCCGCATGAGTTTTGGGGTCCCGTATTCGTGGGAACTCTCGCGAGCATTGGCTCCGGTCCTCACGCCCGGGCTGCCACGGACCTATCGGTGTATTCTTACCAACGTCCGATTCAAGGATGCTTCCAAGTGGTTCTTGGATGCTTCATAGCGTTGGAGGCGGGCGTCGCCCGAGGGCTCACCCTTGGGATCTCCGTCTCCTCCTACCATATTGACGTTGCGGGATTGTAAGGATTGTGAGGGTGACATCACGGTGTCCCCCCATGACATGGTGTCTTGATCATGCTCAAGACGATCTGGGATGTACAAACCGTCATAGAGCCCATCATATTCGTCATCCGAGAGGGCATCGCGCTGAGAGCAATAGAACTGCTCTTGCGCGGCAGCCACCGGGGAAAAGCTCCCAGGCTCGGTATGACATTCAGGGTCAATGATGCCGGTGACATCACCAATGGTATAATACAGGTCTTCATCCCCCACGTCGCTAAAGGCGCAGAGATCCTGGTGATCTTGAGAGTTCAACATCTTCAGGGATCCTTCACGAGAGGAACTGTTGATCCCCATGGATGGCGCCAGCTATCGACGATTGGGGAGCAGGCCCCCGCCGAGCTTACTTAGTTGACTGAGGAATCAACTCGGTCCCCTTCTTGCGTCAAGGGTTGCTTCCGAAGGATGCTCAGTTTCACCAGGCAATGCACACTCCGAGGATGACACGAGAATTTATCCTGGTTCGGGCCTCTCACGAGGGAGATAATAACCCTACTCCAGCGTTGTGTGTATTGCGTATGTGTTGCTTAGCCAAAGAAAAGTCTCCTCTTTCTTCAATGTCTAGGAGGTATTTATAAGTTACAAGAGTATCATATCGATTATCGCCCACTTCACGCACGCCTGACCGTGCCCGATGTGGTTGTAACAGAATCCTATATCCATGCCACGTTCGCGTTATGGGCGCAACGGCCCTTCGAGATGACACGATTATCGCCGTTCCAGTTGTAAACGCCAGTCACGACTGCTTGGCCATGCAGCCCGAGCACGAGCTGGGGCCGAGCAACATTGGTCCTAAGCCGAGCAAGTATGCCCGAGCAACGTCTTCGAACGTTAGCCGGGAAACGAGCTCGCGCCGAACGGACCAGGAGTGTACCGCACGGGCAAGCCGAGTGATGATGCTCGACCTTCCTTGGGCAATCATCGGGAACGACCTTCGAGGTACCCAGGTCAGGACAAGCCCGGCGGTCGTGGCATTATGGTCGTTACGAACTACCCAATCCCCGACACTTTGTCTAGCCAATACTGATTCACACATCTTCTACATGGACAAAGGGTTGTATCGCCCCTTGCTGATTTGGAGAAAGCAAAATCTATAAAATTCATAAGACCATTTTGGTAGTCATCTGTGTACCTATAGTAGGAAATATAAATAGTTACACTTAACAAGCTAGAATTAACTAACTTTTAAGCATTGCATTTAGAACTAATTACCTAGGTGAACTCATCCACCCCCTGTCATGCTTTGTTTCTTGCTAATCAATAGCTACTATTAAGAAATGATGATCACACGGCATTTAAAATTACCGACAAATCTTCAAGTAAAGTTAACTAGGATATGTATCAAATTCAAACATGTCTGAACTTGGCTTGCACCTCACCTGAAAGCATAGCACAGGAGGGTAGCAGTGAGTGCTCCTGGGCTGGTGGCAGTCAGGAATCATAGGAGGCCAATGGGGGCAGGGAATAACACAAAGTAATATCCATACTTAGCTCCACAACTACAGAAAACAAGAATAGGCCACACTATTACAATTTCCTCCCGTTCTTTGTGATAAGCTATAATTAACTCTACCACCAATACAATATATGTTTAAAGAAGGGCCCTTAATAAGATCATGTGCCATCAAACCAATATCGCATCCAGCACTAAATGAAAAGATTCAATAGGTATATATGCATACTTCTTGCATTTATCCAAGAGAGCAGTAGAAAATCTGCGGCATTGCTTAAGTGGGTTGAAGCTATTTACCTGAGACGTTTCTGAACATCTGCCATTTGACATTGCAAAGCACCAAGATGGCTTAATAGCTCTTGTCAAATAATAAAATAAATCATCATTAGAGACAAAAAGTAAGAAACAAGGAATTCCATAAGCTGTTCAATCATCCTAGTTGTTGATTTGTTGAAATGTACCTCGACTGTCTAACTCTCTATGTATAAAATAGAAGAATTACGCAAAGGCCTAAGAAGTCCTGAATATTGACATCGTGGTCTAGCTTCTTGAATGTCTTCTTTAATGCATGTAGAGAACAAACCAGACAAGTTAAGTCATTCTCAAACTTACTGTGATAAAAAAACAAAAATACGTTGACAAATCTATCAGTTGAGATAACCTACTTCTAAACCCTCCAACTTCCTATTCAAAGAAAGGAAGAAAGTCTATTAGTATATTTTTATCAAGATTTTGTATACTATTTAAGCAGGTAAACAGAACAAGGACGCAACTCAAGTACCTTTTAGCCCTTTCTTGAGGATTTTGTTGTGCAAACATTGCTATGGCTTCCTCTATGTTGCTGCAATTAGAACAATAGAGAGTAAACATGCAACTTTAATTAACCACTGGCATCCTAAATATCTGTAGTGCTTCCAATGGTTATCTGAAGAAAACATGATATATGGCGAAAACATTGAATTACTATTGCAAGAATGAGAAGAAATGAATGATAAAAGTTTCTAAAGATCGAATGGTGCTTTAGTTAGAAACTTAGTACCAGCATGCATTAATTTGAGAATACGAGAAAACAAGAATGATATGCACTCCAAACATTCATTGTACCTCAGATTTTTTTTCCACACTCTATTTAGACTAGAGCATTGTTTATCTACACTCCACAAGAACCTTCAATTATCCATAATTGAAACATATACTCCACTAAACTTATATATGTTTATGATAGCAAAAATACAATATGACACCCCATATTATGCCTAAAGAAATAGCACCATCACCATAGGTTAACGTTTTGAATCATTGCATAGTCGTATTTCTTATATACTTCAAATCCAACTCTGCTTACTATGGATCTTATCTGTAAAATCGATCAAAATGATAATCGTAATCCTTTTGCTGCCTATTAACTATTCTCTCCATATTACATATATATGTATGTATGTGCTTAACTGCTACGGATACGTTTAACAGATAGCTACAAAAATACACTTACATAGATTCAATACGGTATAATACAATAATATTATTATGATTTCTACAATTTCATTTTGTTCAATTCAACTATCATCACAAATCATGATCATACCACCTCTATTTTGCATTCAATGTTTTGATGTTCTACCGTTTGCCTACTTGATATATTTTCCACACCCCATGAACAAAATTGATTATACTTTCCATTGATGGCATATGAATTTGGATGAATCAATTTCCCAGATAGCATAGAACTAACCATAATCGGAATAAACAATGTACACCTCATTATAACATCTTACTTATAAAGGCTCAAAATATATCTCAGACAACGAAAAAAATAACTATTAAACATTCTTACAACAACCAATTCAATGAACTACTACCTCAATCTGTTTGGCGGCAGAGGAATCGGTGGGGGGAGGGTGTGGCCGAGGGGGGAAGTCACGGCCGAGGGTGGTGGTCATCACCGAGAGGGAGGGTGCCGAATGAAGGTGTAGAGGAGGGAGCAAGGGCGCCGACCAGATGGAGGGGCGGAGGAGAGGAGGTCGACCAAATGAAGGGGCGGAGGAGAGGGCACCTGCCGAATGGAGTAGAGGTTGCGGAGGAGAGGGCACCTGCAGAATGGAGTAGAGGTTGCGGAGGAGAGGGCGGATGGAGTAGAGGCCGAATGGAGTAGAGACCGAATGGATGGGCGGAGGAGATGGAGTAGGTGCGCCGGTCGGATGGAGGGAGCAGGGGCGCTGGTCGAATGGAGCACCAGATTGATGGAGGGGTGGGGGCCAATGTTAGGGATTTGGGAGCAAGAGGGTGCCAGTCGGATGGAGGAGGGTTACGGATTTGGGGAAGACGGAGTAGGGAAGAAGTGCTGGTGCGGCGCGCGCCGGAGATTTGTGGGAGATGGCTGCTCGATTGATCCACCAAAAAAACTCTTGCCTATACTATTTTGTTTCCTGCTCATTTCATCTAAATGCCACAGTTGAGTTTGTCCAGCGTATATAAACGCCATCATAGACTAAATTTTCTCCAGTGTTTATAAACGCCAGGGTAAATTCTAATGAAGGCATTTATAAATGCCCTACTAGACCAAAGTTCATCGGGCATATATACACACCGAAGTAGGATGTATCCCAGCATTTATAAATGCCCCAAATTATTCTAGATAGGATGGCGCATGATATGCCATAGAAAACTCTATGTTGGCACATATATGTGCCATAGAAATTAAATGGCCCTGCATATCATTAAACGCTGGCTTAGACTTATTTTGGGGGTGTTTAGGCTATACACCCGGTTAAATCTAAACGCCGTTAAATCCAAGATATCTTATAGTGTAAGAGATTAAGGTTGTTCATAGTGATCTCATATATTATGAATGATCCCAATTTATATAGGGTACTATTGTACCCATGTTCAATCATGATTTCCCAAATTTTTGATTAGTTAGGGGCAGTCAAATGCTTTCTCTACCAGTTTTAACATTAATCACGTAATTGCTATAAGATTGACTTTATGTATAATTGCTTCCATGCATGCTTGCCCCTGCATTTTCTAATCATAAGAAGTGAGATTACCAGTGTATGAAAATATGGTATTAGATTAATCTTTAGCTTTATTCTCATTAGATCCTTCTATGTATGCTTTCAATACATATGAATGATTGGCTTTTGCTACTATTGAATGGTAATAAGAGGCAATGTATTCTACTAAAGTTTGTCACCTGTTTCTGCAGGGAAGGTGAAGTGCTGATGGGGGAAGGAGAGGGAGAGAGGCGGCTACCTCCTCCTCCCACATTGCTGGTCGGCTACCATTTCTTCTAGTAGAGGAGGTCAGTAAATGAGGAGTAGTGGAACGGGTGTAGCTGTGAGGTGGTGGTAGCAGCAAAGAGGAAAATGTTGGGTGTTGTTTTTATATGGAAGTGGGACCGACCTTGCTGGCTAAAAATTATGGTTGTGGGTGCAAAACCATGGGCTTGAATGTTGTGGTGGCAGGCAACAGCGTACTTCCCTTTCCACATGGCTGAGGGTAATCGCAGAGTGAGCAGCTGATTGAAAAATCTGTGGGTAACATGGTTAGCTGGAGCCTGGAGGGCATGCAACCCTATTTCCTTCCACCTAACCTAGAGGGATGGGCAAGGAGAGAGGATGGTGGCAGCTGGCTGAGCTATGTCGGTTTGGGGGGAAAGTAAAAGGAAGTGTATTCTTTCTTTGTAATCTGTCGAGAACTGAATGTAACCTCTAGTTGTATGTTACATGAAATGAGGCCTTTTGATTTACCTTTATCTGTTGGATGATCTGAGTAGGAATGTCTTGTAGCGGGGTTCGAAATTGTGGCTAAAAGTGTATATATTGATGTATGTAAATACTGTGTTGAGATTTATGAACTTGTCTCTTCCCTTGGTACATTATGAGTGGGATTGGCTGGGCCCGAACTGTAACCGACGAGCTCAAATTGTAAATTTGGACTTGTTTAGGGATTGATTTAATTATGAATATTAATGACTAAAGTGTAAAGTTAACCATTGCCTTTAGTCCTTTTGTTAATATGGGTCTACATGATTTATCCCATGATGGACTACATCAATTGTTGTCTTTCTAACCATCTGATTTGGGAATAGAATATTGGAATTCTATTACTGTGTATAATTGATTTTGCATGTGCCTATTCACACACACACACACACACACACATATATATATATATATATGTATATATATACCTACTGGCCACACAGATTCTTTGGTTGATGTGAAATCTAATCATGTGTCCATTGTTAGAGATTTTAATTATTAATGATGTTTCTCAGTGTTTAAATATGTAATTTGTGTGTGTGTATATACATATATGAATATGTGCGTATATCTATATACAATGTGAGGGTGTAGTTCTGACACTGTGCGGTATATACCTATATATGTGCATTCATACAATGCTGTAGGCTAGAGTGCCAAGCATGGATCTATACATATGTTTATATATACATCTGAGTATAAATACCTATTGGTGAGAGTGATCTCATAAAACGGATACATGTCATAATTTGGCTATGATTTAAATTATGAGGATTTAAGAGGGTGCACTGAAAGATAAGTATGTTTTAGGGATTTTAGTTTGGGTAAGCTTTTACAGGACTGCGATGTAATTATATACAAGAACTAAATTGTAAATTTAATTGTTGTTTTCAGTCTTTTGTTAATATGGATGTATTTACTAATGATTTTATGTTTGTTAAATTTTTAAACTAAGAATTAAGGATTCACTACTTTTAAAAATTAAAATATTTTCTTTAAATGGCAATAATCCTGAAAAATTTAAATCAATAGAGGAAATTTTAATTCAAAGCCAATTTTTAAATTTTGAATTTACTTTCTTTTTATTTTGGGCTATTACAATACAAAAATGCAAGTTGAAATTTTGGCCAATATTTTAAGTTTCATCATTTTCTAAATTTCTCATAATTTTTTGCAATTAAGAGAATTCTTTTTAATCTCCAAGATGTGGTTTCTAAATTTAAAAATTTGAATTCAAAATAACATAAAATCTAGTGAATTTTTTTAAAATTATAAATTGTAGGATTGATATAAACGAATATAGCAATCAGAGGGGGGTGAATGATTGTGCGGAAGCTAAAACCAAATTTTTGATCTACTAAAAGTTCACCCCAATTCGGAATCAAATAATTGCTTCGGAGCAAGCAAAAACAGATTGATAGATGTTCGGTAAAACGCAAAATTTTCGGAGATCCAACTGTCAGATTGATATGAAATTTTAACACAAGAAACTATATTCCAATACGAATCTAACAGAAAAATAATCAGCTTAATCGGATTTACGGACCAAAAGTTATGAATCTCACAAGCTTGATATGACAGAAAATGACAAGAATTGATCTAATATCAATTTCGTGATTAAACAAAATCTTCAAAAGATTAACCAACAAAACTTTGATGAACTCTAAATCAAAGCCCTAGGAAGGTTTTGGATGGATCAAATCAAGACGAAACTCAAAGAATCAAAGTAGACAAAGAACCAATCTAGAACCAAACTAGATGAGCAAACGAACACTCAAAACAGAAAATATTGTAGCATGCGGGCACTGTAGCTACGAGATTACTGTAGCACACAGAGGATCTGGAAGGAATTGATCTTTATTTCTTTTTGTCTAAAGTACTCCCATCAAAAGAGTACAAACCCTAAAACACAGCACAAAATTGTTTCCTGCGCTCTGCTCTATATCCCACATAAACAGGGGACATCTTCCCCTATTTATAATGAGCAACCCTAACAGAGTACGCATGCATGTCCACTTGGTCCAACATGGCCCAATACATACAAGCTACCCCAAACGATTACAACTCTGCGCGCGTATGGCTCACCAGCCATACTCACGTGACTGACTAGACTTCATGTTCATTGTTCTCTAGCCCGAACGTCCCGTATGACATCCTTGACCACTGTAACATCCCAAAATATGCTTTTAATATATTCAGTGGGTTCCTGGGTTTATTTGAAATTTTTCAGAAATTATTTAAAGTCCTCGAGAGTAGTTCGAATTCAAGCTTGTTGAACTGGTCGCAATAAATAAAGATCCTGCATTTTTGCATACGCATAAAATCTAAAATTTTTCTTAAAATAAAAATAATTGGAAGACGAGTGTTCTCTTCAAATATTTTCGAAAAACCTGTTATATAGCTTAAGTCGTTGATTTTATAAAAATCTATACAGGTGTCTGATTCACTAAAAAAATTTCTGCGAAAAATCTACACGTCGAAAAATCGCGAAACCAACTTTGTTAAGCTCCAATTAGTCCCTAGTATTTTAGAGGATTTTTTTCGGATTTTAGAACCTCTCTATTATTTTTTTTCTCAACACATTTCTGAGAACGTATATACGTATACATGTAGGCAGGTATGCATCCTAGCCTTGCATGCATTCCTAAAATGCATGTATTCCTTGAAGGCAATATAAACGGTAATTAAGGAATGAACGACAGTTTTGTTTCCTTTTAAATTAATGTTAATGTTTTTTTTCTTCTTTATTCATGAACGCTAGGAATGCATACTCCAGACGTTGTTTCTTCCTCTCATTGTTAGCCATGTGGTGGACTCCTAGCCGTTTCCATTTTCTAAGCAGCACATGAATGCTTCTTCATTCCAGCCGTTTCTTGCCCATTCTTTACTCATCAGTTTTCTGTGTATGAAGCGCGTTATTCCTTAATCAACTTCACTACCTGCGTGAATACGTGTATGCATTAAGCACTTAGCCGTTTTCTATTTACTAGCAACGGTTCCATTACAAGCAACCATTCACAACATGAACTTCCAGCCATTTTTCTTTCCTTTGTGCGCGTGAACTCCCAGTTATTCCTTCCACTTCTCAATATCTTGGCTATCTCCTCTGTTGCATCCACGCCTCCCTGCCATTTCCGTTGACGTCGCCGCTGCCGCTGTTGCCACCGCCGTCGCCGCTGCCGCTGTTACCGTCGTTGCTGCTGCCGCTGTTGCCGTCGTTTACGTCGTCGCCGGCACCTCTTCCGGTCTCGCTTCTTTCCGTACCGAACGGTATTCTAGTTTCCCTTTTCCTTTTACGCGCTCTATCTCTACTGATCGGTGGATCTTGTCGTGTGTATTATACACGTGTACATATCCGTATACGATAGGCTGCATACAAGTAATATATATATGTATACCAATGTTTAGGGCGCATGTATATCCGTAAGTGCATGTTATGTGCATACATGTATTCCTACATACCCCTGGACAGTTGGCATTTTTATGCATGAACCATAATTTATATACACACACTATAGTCATGAAGCTCTGCATATTTGTAAAATAGGGCTATACGCATGCATGAACCTCTGTATCTATACATATGACATGCACGTTTATATATATATGGCAGTTTGTATCCGTATATAACTACTCGCTAGGCGCATGCATGTTTCTGTATTAGTTGTAGCCTATATACATCTTATACACTACGTAGTTATACATGTAGATATATACCGTGCCTTTTTACAGTAGCTTGTATGTATATAGATATATGTTAATACGCATATTTGTTTCCGTATATATTTTGGGTAAGCGTATATATATATATACTCGAATGTACCGTATTCATGCATGTATTTTTCCAACCGTAGTCAAGTCTTCTTCAGCCAAGCCGAACACATAAGAATACAGGTATACGCTGTGAACAGTGCCATGCAAAGGAAAAACTAGAAGTTAGTTTGTACGTGTTAATTTCCAGGAATTATGAATTTTGTCTTTATTGCTACAAATTCGTTTTAAGTCCAAATCGCTTGAGACAAATTTTGTAAATTAGTAAATATTAATACCTAGTTATGTTAATTTTACTGAAATTTTACAATTAAATTTATATTCTTAAATTATTCACGGAATGTCCAAACTTATGAATTTTGTAGCTCGTAAACTACACGTCCAAAAATGTCAAAATAAATTTTATAAATCTTAGAAATTGCTAAACTAATTATCTGGAAGTTTTCATGAAATTACAAACTGGTTTGATTTGTAGCATTTTCTGAATGTGTGTTGTGTGTTGATTCACGTGTTTATTTGGTTCTTTAACTGCTACGCGTAGACATCGAACTGTGTGAGGGTGTCAATTTCGAGGATCAAGCTCCAGACCAAGACTCGTTGCTTTACGAAGGCAAGTTATGCTTTGATCATTTTGTTCCCATGTTTTTAAATATTAAGTTTGTTTTAAATTATGCATGCTAATTTAATTATGATGCTTTCCAGTAAATTTGGCATTAGATAATTACCACTTGATATTTTCACCTTGTCCCTACTACTTGTATGCCAATAAACCATTTGTCACCCTAGGTTGGATTATACATACTGGTTAATAGTAATCACCAGAATGGGGTAGTTAGAACATGTTAGTTCTGCTTAGCCATGCCATTCGAACTGGTGACACCAATTTGGAAGTAAGCTGAATACTAACTATTGAACTATGGAACCTGTTTTGTAAAAATGTTACATGTGTTGTTGATAAGCTAGTGGCACATGGTGCATAGTAACCAACTGGGTGGGAAAATAGTTTAGACTGTGGCGAGTGGCAAGTGATTAATGGGGGGCCGATGTGGCACATGGGAGAGATGTTGTTGAATTTGGTTTTGTGAACTTTAGGTAGTCTTGCCACGGTCAACCTAAGGACTTAACCTTGCAAGCCCTTGAACTGGGCCTAACATACAACCACATATCTGGAGTGGGACGGACCTAGTTGAGTATGATTCCAAAGTCTTAGCATGTGAAACCTCAGATGGTTTTTGTAGCTATAAATGTGGAAACAAGGGTGTAGTGTTTACGGATTGGTCTTACATCTCTTCAACGGTATACGTTGGCCCTGTACTTCCGCTCCGCAAAAGGGAAGGGACAGTTGGAACTATACCGGGAGGTACGCATGCGAGGATGGAAGTTTCGGAAAGACTTTGTTATGGTTACTCGCCTGTGCGGTGTTTAACTATATCGTGTGGGTAAAGTGTATAACCTCTGCAGAGTGTCAAAACTATTCGAATAGTCGTGTCCACGGTATTGGACAACGCTCGAGAATCACAGTCAAGGGTTAGACTTTATTAAAAATGTGGTTGGGGTAAAAGAGGAAGTTAATGGAAACATGGTTTAGGATGTGGGAATGCTTTTACTCAACTACTGGAAAAGTTATTGTTAATTCTACTTATTTTTACTCCTTTCAAATCTACTTATGCTACTTGTTAAATGATGCTTTTGCAAAATAAACCTGTAAAGCCATTCCATTGGAATAAGCATGGCATGTAGTATATTAGGTTGCATTCAGTGCATAGCTTGTTGAGTACCATTGTACTCACCCCTCCAAAATCACAACACTAGAAGAAGATGATCTGCAAGTCAATGAAGAGGAGCAGAACGGAGAGGCGAACAACTAGGGGCAAGCCAAGTCAGTTGTCTGTGGCATACTGAGGCGCTGCGAACGAGTTTTATTTCCGCTGCTATTTGTTTACTCTGAACTCAGCCCTGCGTGGCTTAATATTGTAAGGCTGACCTTAAGGTCTTAACAATTTTTTATATGAGTTGAATACTTTATTATTATTATTTCTGTTGTGTATGTGTAATGGTATTCATCTCTGTTGTATCTGTGAGCACCAGCGTGGTCCTGGACTGGTGTGTCTGTAACACCCCGGCATCTAGTATGCCCGAATACTACCAAACATAGACTAAACAATATATAAATACCACAAATAAAGATAAATTACAGCAAAGGTGTAAATGCTAAAACCGAAAATTTCGGCAGCATCTCCTTTGTTTTGACATGAATTGGAGCAAAAGCAATAACATGGCAAGTTATATCATAGCATAAGACATCTAAAACAGCAATATCAACAAATAAAGCATCACTTATGTCTAAAATAAGGAATTCAACCATTCCACCAAATATAACAAACCAAACGATGAACTCAAGCCCATACACCAAGTTTCATGGCACTATTCATTATTATCATGACTCCCAATGATTAAACTGTATATGAAGGTGAAGCTACGTGTAGAAGTGTAGCTAATGCCCTTTCCCGCATGCCGTTTTCATGGTACCTAAAAAACAACATAAACACAAGCATGAGTTCATCACTCAGCAAGTATATTGCAATGGACCATAAAGAACAATTCAATGTTAACATCACTACATACCATGCTCAACATCATGAACAATTCATAATTTCATATACAACATCATACTCATGTCTCAATATCATTGTACTCATTTCATCATCATCATGTATGCAATGCAAATGCTCATATCTCCTCGAAGCACATACCGGTATTGCCGAGTGCACACCCGTCGGCGTGCACCCCCTTTCCCCTTCCATCCCGTAGATGGAGGGTGCCTACTCTTACTGACTCGCTCCCATGCACCACCATGGATGGGACTACGAGGTAGGTCTTTCGTGTTCACTACGTGTGAACACAGAGGCCCGCATCAGCATGGGACGTCCCTTCCATTATGAATGCACATATGACATAAACATGTAAAGATTGGCATAAACATTTAATACAACGTAATCATGATCAATATGAAATCATGTTCATCATGTCAAAGGCAAACATCAATCTTGGCATCATATCATAAAGCAATTTGCATCTAATCAAGTCTAGCAACATTCAACACGCTACCCATTCCAATACACTTGCCTTAACCTCGGGCGACGGATTGGCGAGAGGTTGAGGGCACTCCCGGGGTCACACCACCTGCACATAAGTACCACATACTCAAAACGTGCCCACAAAACAGTACACACTCGCTCATCTACCCCAATTACGCAAACTACTCCTGAAAACGAAAAACAGAGAATCTGTCCCCCGGGACACCAGACTTCAATCTAGCATAAATTGAGTTCTAGATCTCCAACTCGAGTAAACGAGTACATCATCGCGAAGCTTAGGAAATTTCCTAACTTTTTCTAAGTATTGGGAAAAGCTGATTCGGCTTCTAAAATTGTTTAATCTACAAAACATTACGTTATGTCCCAATTACGTCACATATTTGAACCTGTTCGGTAAAACGACCATAACTTTCAAACGGCTAGGCGGAATTGGACATTCTTGGTGTCCAATTAAAGGTATTGAAGTTACATACAACTTTCTCAACAGGCGGCCAACCAAATTATGAATCTAAAATCGCGAAAACTCAAACCCTAGGTCGAGTGCACAATCTGCCCGAAACAGAGAATTAAGAAACATCTAGTTTTCATCCAATCTACCCAATCACAGCACCTCCTCTTGATATAAAAGCATCAAATCAACCTCTAGATCAGCACCTAGACCAACCCCAAGGATCACCCATACCATACCTTTGCCCGACGAACGACGAACGCCGAATCCTCTCCTCCCGATTTCCCCGATCGTCTTCCTCGCGCCGGAACCGCCAGATCTCCTCGTTGCGGGGCTTCCCGATGGAGAGATCAACGGGATGGCGAGGTGGGGGTCCCCTCTAGGTCAGCAAGGGGGTGGAGATGGGAGGGGAGAGGGTGGCGGCTAGGGAGAGAAGGGAAGAGGTGGGGGCGCATTAGGGCAGGGGGCGCCCCAAGGGCAGGGAATTCAAGTCCCCCCTCCCTCATGGGCCCACGACTCATCCCCCTTGTAACACCCCGGCATTTACTATGCTTGAATGCTACCAAACATAAGCTAAACAACATCTAAATACCACAAGTTACCATAAATTCCAGCAAAGGTACATATGCTAAAAACCGAAATTTCGGCAGCATCTCCTTTGTTTTTACATGAATTAAAGGAGCAACAACAGTATATCAATGTATGGATTATGAGAGACAACTAAAAACAGCAATAATTAACGACTTAGCAACAATATAAGTCTAGTTTCAAACACATAATGTCTCCAAGGGTCAAACGAACAATAAAACTCTCATATAGCAAAGCTAAACCTTAAAGCAATAATCATCACACGCAATTTATTATCAAACTAATAGAATGACTTGTGGAATCAATATGGTGAAGCTACGTGTGGGCGTGTGTGATGCCTTAGAGCGTCAGAGCGATTCTAGGGTTCCTTTTCCTGGTTTTGTTTCGGGAGATGAATGAAGGATTTGTCGGGGGATGAAATAATTGAAGTTTATCCGGCGTATTAATATTAAATTTGGAGTTGTCGGGCTAGAAACAGTGGGCCGAGGAAAACCTGGGCCTGGGTTGCGAATCCCCTCCCCACCTCTCTCTCTTTTCCCCTAGTGGGCCGGCCCACCATATAAAAGGGGTGTCACCCCCCCCAAAAGCCCTAGGGCGCCCCCCCTTCCTCCCCTAGCTGCCACACCACCCCTCCTCTTCCTCCCCTTGCGTGGTGGCTCAAGATCCACCGCGAAACACGAAGGAGCAAGCGAGAAGAGGATCCGTGGAGGCGTGGAGGACGAGCAGATTTCCGTTTCAGGAATCGTCGCGCGTTTTTCGTGGGTTCTCAAGGGAGAACTCAAGGTAAAATTCCCAATCTTTTACCCCTGTTCTACCTAGGGATTAGGAGTGTATTAGATCTGGTGGTGAGTGATTTAGATGGATCTTGATGGGGGAGAAGGGTAGATGTTCACGTGGTGCTGTTTTTGGAAGGGGAGATTGTGCAGCGCGGATTGTTTCGCGTTTTACGTGGCATAGACGATTTTTCCTGAAAAAACCTATAACTAGAAAATTGTAGATAACGTCGAGATCTAGCTTCTGTAATTTTTTCAGAATTTTTGGGGCGTGGGTCTGAGAGTTATCTCTGTTGTAAGATGACGGACAGAATCTGGAAACAGATTTTGTCCACTGTGTTGGACGTTTGTTTAGGCATATTTAACAGTGGAATTGAAATTTGTGATCTTCATGAAAGTTGTAGATCTCGTCAATATCTAGCTACTGTAATTTTTTTGTATTTTTATGATCTGTATAAAAAAAGATACGAAATTGTGAAGAGATGGTGATGCTGTTTGACCCGGACAGATTGGGGTTTTTGGCGCTTAAGAAGGGAACGGGGATTAGGAAGCGTGTGTTCAAGTTACGTGATCATTTGTGATGTCGCTATGTACTGAAATAATACTTGTACAGGTGGTGCCCCTTCTGGACGCAACTAGGTTCGTCATCCACGTTGGTAAAGGCAAGTGGAAGTAGCGGTCTTGCTAAACTATGACTCGCTATTTGTTTCGTCTTCAATATAAACCTTAATTGCAGCACACCTACATGGTTTAACTACTTGTTTATGAGATTACAATATCCTATCCTGCATTGTGATGTGGTTGTTTGGCTTTTGAATCATGAGTAAGAATGAAGAAAGATGTTGTTTGCAAGATGAATTGTGGAGATATTCTATCTCAATGATGTTCGCATTCTATCCATGTTATTTGATGGTATGCAAGCATGTGAATTCAGAGTGGGAAGTTATGAATGTATTTATGCATGAAGCATTAACTGCATAATCATGCATTGGAAGTTTGTCGACGCCAGCGTCTTGCGACCGTGCAGTACAACACCGTGTGTTTCTGAGAAAGGGCACGGTGAGGAGGATCATGGCATAAGCATGTGCACAATCATATGCATTTTACTGAGGTTGTGTGGACTCTATAATGTGGTATTGTACATGAGGAATTTGGTATGCTAGTTTTCTTTGTGGCTGTGTTATTCGTTAGAAGTTGTTCCGCTTCTTTGAGATTACCCAATCTCACCCCTTGTTATTTTGTTGTTTTCGTGTAGTTCTCGCGAGTCGTAAGCTTGAAGGGTGGGCTTAGTAGCACAATCAACCCTCCGGGGTCATCACGAATCACATGGACTAGTGCATTTAATAATTCATTAGCTTGCTGAAATTTTATTAATCATAGACCTGTTGATGTCCTCTTTGGAGCTGTTTTACGTTTATGTTTGTTTTCTGGTTGATTTAGACTTGTTATCTCTAGTATTGATGCTTTTATGTTATTCCTGTTTATAATGGTTATTATGAATCTTGTTGTCGCTTCCGTTTTGTCCTAATTTTAGGAGATGCTGTCGAAATTTTCTTGTACGACAGTTTAGATTTGTAGGGTGTTACAGCGTGTGACTATTTCCCTTCCCCGCATGCCGTTCTCATGGTACGTAAAATAACAAGAAAACACAAGCGTGAGTTCGAAACTCAGCAAGCATATTGCAATGGACAACAAGAACAATATCATGGCAATAACATCTCCCATCATATATATCATCTCATTCATGAACCCTTAACAATATCATCATCATTATGTATGCAATGTAATGCAATGCTCATGTCTCCTTGGAAACTCATACCGGTATGGTTGAGTACACACCCGTCGGTGTGCACCCTCTCCCCCCTTCCACCCCGAAGATGGAGGGTGCCTACTCCTCGCTTCCGTTCACCGCGGTGAATGGAATCACGATGTAGGACTTACTCATTGGCTTTCCGGATTAGTCATAACTTTCTCACCGACCTTCCCGGACTAGTTATGACTTTCTCACCGCCCGAGCCATGTAACATGCCATGTATGCATTTATGCCAACATCATATTTAACTCACATATTAACACATGGCATCATAACATATTAAACATGCTCATCATATCATTGGCAATCATAAAAGCATGGCAAGTGATCATATATCATGTAGTCAATTCCATCTATTCTCAACAAGCAACCTACAAATCGCTATCCATCACAACACACTTGCCTCAACCACGGGCAACGGATTGGCGGGAAGTAGAGGGCACTCCCGGGGTCGCACCACCTGCACATAGGTACCACACGCTCACAATCATGTCCACAAAACAGTACGCAAACTGTGAAATCATGTGCTAAAAAATTGGATTTGAACTGAAAAATTAACTTAGAATTGGATTTGCAAAATGTGCTTGTGCATGTGTTTGACAATTTGACAAGAAACAGTAAGTTTCGCTTTTGCGCCGGACCAAGCTCTCAAGAAACAGTAAGATTTGCATGTACGCCGGACCAATTTCTTTGGTCCGTCGTGAACGTATTTTGGAGCTCATGCGCCGGATTCCTTATTCCAAGAAAACCAGTAAGTTTACCTTCTACGCCGGACCATTTTTTCAGTCCGCCGTGAATGAGAATTTGAGCGTGTTTGCTTGAAATTGCACCGAGGTTTTCACATGTACGCCGGACCAAGATTTTCGGTCCGTCGTGAACTAGTTTTCTAGCGGCTGATTTCATGTGTTCGCCGGACCGATTTATTTAGTCCGTCGTGAATGCGTTTTTGCTCGATTAGGGTTTTGAGCAAAATTGGAATTGTGTTTGATTTGTTTTTGAGATTATGAAATTTGTGAGAATTTCATGATACTTGTTTTGAAGTGAACTTTATGCAATGCTCATGTGAGTAGTTGCATGGATTGACATTGACTCAAGTCGTGGACTTGTGCTCGGATTCGTTTTGTGGTTTGTTCATGTGCAGGTATTGCTCGAGGGCGAACGTGGTCGATGACGGGACAGGAACTAGGTTTATGGAGGAACCGAGGTTCGGGACTAGGTTCAGGAGGAACTGAGGTCTTGGTGGTCAAGGATGTCATGCGGGACGTTCGGGCTAAGAGAATGGTGCACATGAAGAATGGTTAGTCACGTGAGAATGGCAGGAGGTCATTCGCGTGCAAAGTGTTAGTCACGTGAGAATGGCAGGAGGTCATTCGCGTGCAAAGTGTTAGTCACGTGAGTATGGTAGGGTTGCCATACGCGTGCAAGAGTTGTACTCGGCCAGGTTGGGCCAAGTGGAGTTGTGTTGGATACATGTTCCTTCTAGGATTAGGAGTGGGACTCCTACTAGGATTAGGAATTGTATTCAGGACTCCTTGTGTTTTGCTCCTTTAAATAGGAGGGGTGTCTCCTGTTGAAGGGCATCAATTTTGAGCTGAGCGCATTGAGAGCCTCAAGCTCAGTTTTAGGGTTTGTACTCTTTTGATGAGAGTACTTTAGACAAAAGAAATAAAGATCAATTCTTCCAAGATTCTTGCGTGCTACAGTAACCACGTTGCTACAGTGCTTTCTGTTTTGGTTCTTGTTTGCATGCTTGTTCTAATTGTAGATTGGTTTTTAATCTTTGAGTTTCATCTTGATTTGATCCATCAAAAACCTTTCTAGGGTATTGATATAGAGTTTCTCAAAGTTTAGTTGATTTAACTTTTGAAGATCTTGTTTAATCTTGAAGTTTTGATTAGATCAATTCTCGTCAAGTTCTGGAACAGCAAGCTTGCGAAGGTCATAACTTTTGATCCGTAAGTCCGATCGAGCTTATTCTTTTTGGGTTCGTTTCATATTGGAATCTAGTTTCTTGTGTCCAAATTTTAGATCGATCTAACGGCTGGATCTCCGGGAATTTGCCTTTTACCAAACCTCTATCATTCTGTTTTTGTCGAGTACGAGGCAATTATTTGGTTCTGTTTTGGGGTGAACTTTTAGTAGATCAAGAATTTGGTTTTAGCTTCCGCACAATCATTCACCCCCCCTCTGATTGCTATATTCGTGTCTTTCTATCCTACACAAACCCTCATCCACCCCGACATTGCCAACTACTCGCAAAACCTAAAAACAGAGGTTCTGTCCCGTCGGGATAGCAGCCTTGCAAAAGGCATAACTTGAGTTCTGGGACTCCGAATCAATTAAACGAGTACATCCTCGCGTAGCTTAGGAAATTTCCCAACTTTCTCTAGGTATATGGAAAGACTGATTCGGACTCTAAAGTTGTTTAATCTACAGATTACCGTGATCTGTTCCAATTACGTCACAGATTTTATCACGCTCGGTAAAACAGCCATAACTTTCAAACGGCTGGGCGGAATTTAACGTGCTTTATACCCACTGAAAGATAATGAAATTATATACAACTTCTTCAACATCCGTATGGACAGATTCGGACTCTAAATTGACAAAAACGCAAACCCTAGGTCGACTGCTCATGCTGTCCCAAAAATAGAACGTGGCAACATCTAGATCTAATCCAAATTACTCAATTCCAGCACCACCAATTGATCTAAAAACTTGATAAACACCCTTACAACAGTACCTAGATTAACCCCAAGGATTTTCATGGATATACCTTTGCCCGACGCATGAAAACCCAATAGATCTCCTCTCGGTTCGCGCGATCCCCTTCCTCGCTTCCAAATCCACCGGATCTCCTCGTCGCGGAGCGCTCCAATGGATGGATCTTTGAGGTGGTGAGGTCAAGAACTCACCTAGCCGCAGCAAGGGAGGTGGAGACGTGGTGGAGAGGGTGGTGGCGCAAGGGGAGAGGCTTGGGGGAGGTGGAGGTGCCCAAGGACGAGGTGGGGAGGTGTGGGAGGCGGCTAGGGCACTTGGGGGCGCAAGGGGCAGGGGAAGGACGCCCAAAAGGGCAGGGAAACCCCCCTTTAACCAGCCCTAAGCCCCTTTCCTAATCCTAAATGGATTCCCACTCCATCCCACCAAAGCCCACAACCCCCTCTTTAAGGCCCAAACTCCCCCGGGAAGGCCCAAAACCCCGGAAACGGCCCGACAACGCTATTAACCTCCATACCTTATGGTTTTAACCTCTTATATCATATTTCAATATGTTTTTGACCTCATCATGCACCTTTTATAAGGTTACGACGCTCCGTGGTGTCACAACACTTCAAAAGGCCCAAAAACGCGAGTAAACCTCAAGTCGAAAGGTTTTATTCTCTAATTTCATATTTTATAATGTCACACCATACCGTAGTGTCACACCACTAGAGCCCGAACTCCCCCGGAGAGGCCCAAACTCCCGAAATTGGCCCGGAAACGCGATTAAACCTCATACCGTATAGTTTTATTCTCTAATTTCACATTTTATAATGTCACACCATTCCGTAGTGTCACAGTGTCACACAGAGTGTTCAAAATTTCAATTCTTGGCTCGACAACCACCAAGACCTCAATTCCTCCAAAATCTAGTCCCGAACCTCAGTTCCTCCATGAACCTAGTTCTGGTCCCGTCGTCGACCACGTTTGCCCTCGAGCAACACCTGCACATGAACAAACCACAAAAATTCCGACCACAAGTCCGCGACTTGACTCAACATTAGTCCATGCAACTACTCACACGAGCATTGCATACAAATCAACTCAATATCAAAGTTGCAAAACCTAACCTGAGCACATCACGTTCACGCTGGACCAAACTCCTGGTCCGGCGCACACAGGGACTAAACCCTGAAAATCACATTCATGCCGGACCGAAACTTTGGTCCGACGTCACTCACGACGGACTGAAAAATTGGTCCGGCGTACACATGCCACGCTCGGTTTTAAAAGAAAACGATCCAATGCAAAGCCCTCAAAATCACATTCACGGCAGACCAAAGAAATTTGGTCCAGTGTACATGCAAAACTTACTATTTTTTGTAAAACTCAATCCAGCGCATATACGAAAACAGACCTCAAAACGCCATTCCCGACGGACCAAAAATTTGGCCCGGCGCACATACGAAAACAACTCTTGAAAAAAAACCATTCACGACGGACAGAAACAAAAGTGGTCCGGCGCAACAAGTCTCAAATTCATATTCACGGTAGACCAAAAAATTTGGTCCAGTGCAAACATCAAACTCTCTATTATTTGAAAATTTGGTCCTGCGCAAAGACACTCAAAATCACGTTCACGACGGACTGAAAATTTGGTCCGGCGCAAATGCGAAAAACGGTCCGGCACAAAAGAAATCAAACCTCAAAACGTTGTTCACGACGGTCCAAAAATTTTGTCCGGCGTACATGTAAAACTTACTGTTTTTCAAGAAACTTGGTCCGGCGCAAATGCCTCAAAAACACATTCACGGTGGACCGGGAAATTTGGTTCGACACAGATGCAAGAAATGGTCCGGCACAAAAGGAAAACACTGTTTTTTGAAACACTTAACCAAAGCATATCACAAGCATGTCAATTGATCAAATTGGACAACACATGCTCAAGCACCACACATGCCATGAGCACAACCACTTTGCAATACCAAATTAATCACCAAGCCAATTTTTCATCACATGATTTCACATAAATAAACCGAAAAAACTTCCCAAAAGTTCAAGAAATTTTGAACTCATTTAATGCATCTGGAAAATCAAAAATAGCAATTCCTTTAAAGGATGGTAGCACTATCATATTTTTAGAAAAATCCTCAAGTATGATCTTGCTCCAAAAGTTTAATACGATCATTAGCAATATCTCAGGATAGTGTGCAAAATTTTTTAATAATTTGGAACACATTTGCTCATTCAAATAAATACAAGATTTAATGGCTGCCAAAAGGGTCAAATTTGTTTTTTCTCTCTTGTCAACTTGTGCCCACATGTCAGCCTATCACCTTGCTAATAGTGCTAGCCCAACTAGCAGGCTTTTTTCCCTCGGCCCCACCTAGCAGCTACTAGCCATCTCCTTCACGCTTTCTCTCTACCATGTGCCCCCTGCACCTTGGGCCCCTGTGGCAGCGGTTCCGTGCGCTTCATGATGCCCGTGTGTGACCCGATTGCTCCGTGCCTACGCGATGTGTGACCCTTCACCACACCGGCTTGCTCTTGAGTCAGGCCACTCATGCCACATCGCTCCTGCTGTGGTAGCCATCGAGACCCTTTTTCCCTTGCCACGGCACGGTCTTGTTGCTCCGGTACTTGTAGTCGTTGCCCATGCATGCCGACCATCGTGCCTGCGTGCTGGCCCAAGTTGCTAAAGCGTCGTCCCATCCCGCTACCCTACTATCCTCCCTGGCCTTGCGTGCATGCCAATTCCACCGTGGACCTCCATTTCCTTGTACCCTTCTCCCTGACCATGGATCCCCATTCATAGGCATGTAGCACCGAGCTCCCTCCTCCACAGCTTTTTAAGACCCTGTTTGGTACGGTTCCAGATTCCAGTAGAAACGGAAACGGTTCCAGATTCTTGGTAGAAACATTTCAGGTAGGATTCTATGAATCGGGTGGAACGGGGTTGAGACTGATTCAGCCACAGAGTGGAAAAAGAAGAAACCATCCGAGGAGAATAGTTCTAAGCTTTAGCCCGTTTGATTGGGTTTCTTCCAGAATCTAGTAGAAACGGCCCAGTTCCAAGTTGCCAAACGGGACCTAAGTGCCCTAGGTCTCCCCTAGCCTCCTTGTACCCTTGTCCATCTTCCCCTACCCCGATTCGACCGCATTGTCCTCGGGTAAGCTGCCATTTCCACCGCGAACTAGGAGACAAAGCCAAGTCCAATTCCCCTCTCCAGTGAGTCACATTGCAATTCCCTTCACTCAAAGCTATCTCATAACCCTATGATCACTTTCTCGCACTTGGTTGCAGTTCCCGTTGGCCAAATCACTACCGCACCTTGCTCCATCTTCTCCAATGTTGGTGAACAACGTTAGACCTTCTCGTTCACACCTTGTTACACTAAGGTATCAAAATGGAGTCTCTCGCCGCTGGTGAGTTCGCCCCTACTCTATGCCCCTAGCTACTGAGCTTGGCATGTTAGCCTCCCCTGTCTCACGTGACTGGGCCACTGACATCCCGTTCCACATGTCAGTTGTTTTAATAAAACCAGTTTGAGATGTATATGAGTATGACATGTGGGCCCCTAGTCGATTATAGAAGGATTAAATCATAAAATCAAATCGGTAATGCGATTGAGTCACTAACATGTGGGTCCCCATTGTCAGTGACTGGAATTAATAAAAAATTTGAGAAAATGGAAAATACATATTCTCTGTTAGAAAGCATATTTTGTTATTTATGTGATTTTCAGAACATACAAGATTCAAATGCTTGTAACTTTAGCAAATTAACTTCAAATTTTATCAAAATAGTTTCTAATTTTTTAAAAATCATGAACTTGTAGTTTTTTCAAAAAATATTTAAAATTTGACATATTTTTAAATTTAAATTCAAACTAGAATTATTCCTAGCACATTCAAATTTACAATGTTTAGAACTTTCACAAATAAAATCCAATTTGGTGAAAAAACTTATAAATTCTTATAAAATCATTATCATTCTATTTTTGCAATAATATTTGGATTTCTACTCTACTTGGATTCTTTTCTTCTTACTGTTGCTATCTGATGAACTACGTGTAGACACCAACGCTTCGGATATTTTCACCATTAACATCGAACCCACCCCTGAAATTAACGAGCAAGGCAAGCACCCTTTTGATCATATTGATCCTAATAGTTCACTGAGTTTATATTGTTTTATCAACTCTATGTATGTATGTGTTTATTTCCAATAAAATTACTGTATTGTGATACTGGTAGATATATCCTCGTAATTTATGGAATTTCCCTAATACATATTATCATATCAACCTTGGTAACCATAAGGTAGAATTAGACATTATAGAAATATCAATTGGGGTATAATCAAATATTTATGCATCTGCTTAGCTATGCCTTAGAAATGGGATAGCGGATGGTCGGATATGCTATTCTTTGTGAATATAAATCTTGGACATATTGGGAAATATGGTTTCAGGTATTTTGGTATAAAATAAAAAATAAAACTATGATTTGATGCATGCAAGATATGGCAATAGCCAAATATGTATGGGACTTGCACGTCGTGTAGGGGGATTGTTCTCACTCGGATCGGATTAAGGACCAAACATAGTGTCCGCAAAACCCAAGATATTCAATGTAGCCACTATTGCTATTATGGGGTAGTCTTAACCAATTAAATTACCTGGGTCTAGCTTTACACATTGGAAGGCTGTAGTAGCATGGGCATTCCGTGTAGATTTGCTCGTAGGGGGTGTCTACACAAAAGGTGTGGGTTCAACACATACCAATGCAATACTGTACACCTTAATATGGGGAGAAGTGGGGACATGATGGGGATAGACTGTCGTGAGTACAATGATTACAAAAATATCTTTTGCAACCATAGTAAGGATTTGTCATCACTAGGTTGGTGCAAACTTAGGTCTAGGTGGTGTAATGGTTCATGTCATGACCTCTTGGCTACACGCTAAAGGAAGTGTGAAAATAGCGACAAAAAGTTGTTCATGTCTTGTGGGTAAAGATGTACATCACTACAAAGTGCAAAACTTTTCGAAAAGGCGCCATGCCCATAGTCATGGGAAACTTGGTGCGCCAACACTAGTTATAGTTTTGTGTTTTTCATAAAAAGGGTTGAATTGATTTTTTTAAAAAATATTTGTTTTAGATTATATGCCTAGAATTGGTAGGGAATGGTTCGATGCTCGCAATCATGGAGGACTGTGAGTTGTTATATTTTATGCTACTATTACTTATTATTTACATATCTGTCAAACATGCTTTTACAAATTCCATTTATAATCTATTATTTGATATTCATGTTTCAAGTTCGCATTATGCAACTGGCCATAAAAGCCTTTCCTTCGGTATAGCCTACATTTATTATAACTTTGCGATGCATTACAAGTCTTGTTTAGTACAATAGTACTCAACCTTGCTTATTGTTGATATTCAGTTGGCGAAGAAAATGATGCCCCCGACGACATGTACTCTACTATAGAAT
This sequence comes from Rhipidocladum racemiflorum, assembly GCA_036346355.1. Lineage (NCBI taxonomy): Eukaryota > Viridiplantae > Streptophyta > Magnoliopsida > Poales > Poaceae > Rhipidocladum > Rhipidocladum racemiflorum. The sequence continues at coordinate 53,654,864 of CM070572.1, read as the reverse complement.
ACGGGAATTACACTGATGAATTCTTCTAGGTTATCCTTTTTAGTTGCCTGACTATTATGATGGGCATACTACTGAATTTTTGTTTCTTTCGTTGCACTTTGATCGGCTTTTCAAGCATTATATATTGCATAAACTGCATCCACTAATATATTCGTGTTATTGTGTATGGATGTGATGACAATGTTGTAAATGTGTGTACTAACCACCGATCATATATTATATGTATAAGAGACAGTCTTGGTATTATACGCCAGAAGGGAGGGTATCAACATAATTTGCAAAAAAAAATATGGTAAGGAATTTGATTTCTATATATATAAAATTATTAACTATTATGAAATAAAAGTCTATGATAGGTTTTTTACAGTTGCTAAGAAAATATAGAATAAGCTAACAATTCTCAAAGAAAAAGAAAACAATATGACTCTTTATTTGGTGGACCTCCACGGAACGAAGCAACTAAGAGAGTAATACATCAACAGGTGTTCACTTGATGTCGGGACCCCGAATTTGCAAATCCGGACCCTCTGTGTATTCAGCACTAGTCCAGGAACGCGCTAGTGCACACAGTCTTAACATCGGTAAATATCACAATCATACCAATCGATACCATAAAAGTACTTTATTTAAATAATCAAACTGGTTACTCGACCTTATGGTCAAGTTACAAATATATGCCTCGCAAGGCGAACTTATTCAGAGAAAAATAATAGCAGCGGAAAATCAAATAACTTCGTGGCGCCATCCAAAGATACCACAGGCAACCGATCACTCGCTTCCCTAAGTAGACGGATCCTCTTGGAGTTCCTCCTCCAAAACTGGCGTAATCTCCTCTTCAACTGATATTGTGTTGAGGCAAGGGTGAGTACTTGGTACTCAGCAAGTCATGCACAGAATGCAAGCTAATATACTATATGCATGGCTTAGTACAAAGGAATAGCTCAAGGCATATTTGCAAGAAATGATTTGACAAATAATATAAGTAGATTCGAAAGCAGTAGAAATAAGTAAAGCATAAATAACTTTTCAAGAAGTTTAATAAACTTTTTCCCCATCCTAAACCACATTTCCATCATCTTCATTATTAAACCATCCCAACTTTCCAAATCCAAGTTATTTTTGAGAAAATCTAACCCTTGACTGTAATTTCCGAGCGATGTCCAATACCGCGGACACGGCTATTCGAATAGATTCTAAACTCTGCAGAGGTTATGCACTTTACCCACAAGATACAGTCAAACACCACAAAGGCGAGTTCCCGTAACAAAGTCTTTCGGAGACTTCTAACAATACAAGTGGTCCTCCCCGGTTATTGCGCACTAACCCTTCCCTTCGCTAAGGCGAAGTCTAGGCCAATCAACCGTTAGATGGGTACCTGGCCTCACCCAGACGCTCCCCGCATAACTTACACAAAGGGTGTAGTTGACCTCCTGAGGTCCCACAAGTACGTTATCAGCAACTTAGTCAACTAGGTCCGTCCCATTACAGACATGTGGTTGCACGTTAGACCCAGTTCAAAGGCTTGCAAGGTTAAGTCCTTAGGGTGACCAGAGCAAGACTACCCGAAGAACCAAATCATCATTCCCAACGCCACAACTGGCCCACCTGATTACTCTTTGCCACATGCCCCTGGCCGAAATCGTTTATCAAACCCCAGTTGATTACCATGCACCACGTGCCATCAACATCACATGATACTTTTCCAAAACAGGTTCAATATATCATTTAAGTCAATATTAACATTTGATTATCCAAAATCATGTTATGAGCACGTAGCAGGTCTAAGCAGTGTACTACAACGGTCTAAAACCCATGTTGGCAAATTAATAATGTCCAACTAGTAAACCACAACTAGGGTGACAAAGGGTCATGGCACATACTTAAATAATCAAGGTGTCATACAGCAAATTGGTACTTATCTAACCCCCCATGTTTAAACAAAGTATTTTCTTAATTGAACTAGCATGCAATAGTTTAAATCAAAATAGATTTCGAAATAGGATCAACATGGTCAAAGCACAACTTGCCTTCAAAAAGTACTTGCTCTTGGTCTTGAGTTGGATCCTGAGTCAATACTTCTCCTTCGAATCCCTCCGGCACTTCAACGTCTACTCGTAAAGCGCGCAAATAGCAAATACACAAATAAACAATAGGCAAAAAGTATCCAAACACCCAAATAAAATCCATAAACAGAGAGAAGATAATTTTGTGGATTTTTTAGAAACTGGAATCGTCAAATTCGAAGTTAAAACGCAAAAGTTATGATTATTTAAAGTTTAAATAATCATTTAATAATTTTGCAGAGAAAAACTTTTAGTCCAAAAATTAAATAAAATTCATATTTAGGTAGATCTCAATTTTATACAAATTTAGAAATTTGAATCGCTCAAATCGGAGTTGAAACGCAAAAGTTATAAGCGTTTGAAGTTTGAATCTAAATTTGAATCAATATTTCGAATTAATAAATCATTTTCTTTTTCGGAAATTAATTATTGCGTCAGCATGGACACGTGGCAGCCTCTGGTTGGTTGGGTGGCGTCGGTCGGTCCATGGACTCGGTCCACGCCGGCTCGGGTCTACCGTGGACCGGTCCACGGCTCCATGTGAGGCCCGACATGTGGGACCACTTTCGGATGACGTCATCGGCCCGGCGTCGGCGGGCTCGGCCACTGTCGACAGTGGAGTCCACCGATGACGTCATGGATGACGCCACGGTGCGATCGGCCGACACGCGGGCCCCAGCGTGTCGGTGGCCACGCTGCCAGCAGCGTCTGGCCCGACCGCGTCGGTCCAACTTCCCGACACGTGGCGCAATCACGGCCGTTGGTTTGAAAATCAACGGCGGATTAGATCCAGGGTTAACACGCTGAAACTACTCGCCGATCGTGGGCCGCTCGATTTAGATCGGACGGTCCGGATCTAATCCTATAATAACACTACTACGACGCGTGGCAATTGTGAACCGCTGGATCTTGATCCAACGGTCGGATCTAATCGGGTTGGGGACACGTGAACTCACCTCAACCGTCCGATCCGATCTCGACGGTTCACCGAGCTCGCGAATTCCGGCGATGGCGCGGCGAGGCTTGGACACCGAGAGGCGAGAACGACGACGAGCCCGACGGGCGTTTGGGGTTGCTCGGCGAGATGAATCCTTCCTTCGTGCGTCTCGTCACGGTGGTTCCGGACCGGGCTCCTTCTCGGCGGGAGACGACGGTCGGCGCGGAATCGGCGTTCAACGCGCCGCAGGGCTACAACTCCGGCGAGCACGCGTGCGGGCAAACGGCGACGGCTCAGGCGAGATGGCTCGAGAACGGGTGCGCAAGGGCGAGGCAACCTCGGGGACGTCTCACGCTTTAAATAGCCTCGGCGTTAGGTGCGAGACGGAAACCTAATTCTACGGCGGCGGGCGCGGGCGGAGTCCGCTTTCGGACTCGGCGGCGGACGACGGCACTCAGCCCACGTGGCACGATCAACGGCCACGATCACGCGGCGCGATCGGATCCGGGCCGGATACGGCTCGAACCGCAGGCGGATCTCGGTAGTTGGATCTTGATCCAACGGTTGGGATTGATTAGGTTTAGGAGTGGGTTCGGTCGAGTCACGTGGCTCGGTCGGACTCGAACTCGAGTCTGACTCGGGCTCGATCGGATGAACAAGAATCGACTTCGGTTTGATTTTCCAATGATTTAATATTTAAAATAATTCCCAATAATTCATTTAATTCATTAAAAATAGCAAAAGACTCAGAAAAATTCCAGAAAAATTCTGGAAAATATTTTGGATCATTTTGGACTCAAATAAAATATTTCCAACAAAATTTTATTTGCAAAATTAAATTCTTTAATTATTTCAAAATGGAATAAATTCAAATAAATTCCAAATAAATCCAAATAAATTCCAGAAAATTCCAAAAATTCACCAAAGTGCCAAATCACACATGAATTTAAGAAAAGCAAAATTTTGGGGTGTTACAAACCTCCCCCCTTAATAGAATCTCGTCCCCGAGATTCAGGGCTTACTAAAGGAATAGGTTTGGAAACTCTTTCTTCAAATCCTCTTCGCGCTCCCAAGTCGCTTCGCTCTCTGCATGGTTGCTCCACTGAATCCTACAGAAGCGGGTTGACTTATTTCTGGTTTCTCGATCCATTGTGTCTAGAATCCTCACGGGATGTTCCTTATAAGTCAAATCCTCTTGCAACTCAATTGACTCTAGCGGTGTCTGTTCCTCAGGAACTCGGAGACACTTCTTCAATTGGGACACATGGAATACATCATGCACTCCTGCCAACGACTGTGGCAACTCCACCGGTAAGCAACTTCGCCTCTGCGACTCAAAATCTTAAATGGTCCAACATAACGGGTGCGAGTTTCCCTTTGGCATGGAACCTCTTAACTCCCGAGAGGCGTAACTCGAGGTAAACAAAGTCTTACGGTTCAAAACTCAAGTCTCGGCGACGATTGTCAAGATAACTCTTTTGTCGGGATTGGGCTATCTTCAACCTTTCCCTAATCATAGCGATCTGCTCTTCACCTCTTGAAGAATATCAGTCCAAAGACACGGCGCTCGCGGTCTCATTCCAATTCAATGGCGTCCAGAAGGTCGACCATACAAGGCCTCAAAAGGTAACATCGTAAACTAGCCTGATAACTATTGTTGTAATCGAACTCGGCATACGGCAAACCCTTATCCCAAGAGGTAGCATAAGCCAATGCACAAGCTCTCAACATATCCTCCAGAATCCGTTGACTCTTTCGGTCTGTCCATCCGTCTGTGGATGATAAGTCATCTTGAAGTTCAAACGGGTTCCCATGGCTTCATGCAACTTATTCCGTAACCTTGAGGTAAATTGGGTACCTCTGTCCGATACAATCCTCTTTGGCACTCCGTGCAAACAGACAATCCTGATCATGTATAATTCTGCTAATTTATCTCCCGAGTAAGTGGTCTTCACGGGAATAAAATGGGCTACTTTAGTCAAGCGATCCACTATAACCCATATGGAGTCATAACCCCCTTGAGTCTTCGGCAAACCGGTAATGAAATCCATTCCGATTTCCTCCCACTTCCACTCAGGTATTTTCAACGGCTGTAGCAATCCTGCTGGTCTCTGATGCATTGCCTTGACTCTCTGGCATACGTCGCACAACGCAACATGCTCGGCAACTTCACGTTTCATACTCGGCCACCAGAATCTCTCCTTCAGATCCTGATACATCTTGGCGCTTCCAGGGTGAATTGAGTACTTGGAGTCATGGGCTTCTTCCAAAATTAGTTGCTTTAACTCCTTTTTGTTAGGCACACAAATCCGATCCTTCATCCATAACGTGCCTTGCTCATCCAACTTGAAGTCCTCTGCCTTGCCTTCCTCCTTGATGGACTTAATCCTGCGGATCTTGTCATCATCCTTCTGTCCTTCTCGGATCCGATCCTCTAGGGTAGGCTTTACTTCTAATGCGGCCAAGAATCCGCTAGGTACTACCTCAATCTTCATTTTCTGAAAATCCTCACATAACTCATCCTGACTTGTGGCTAGCAACGTACTCACGGTATGGCTTTTCCGACTCAGGGCATCGGCTACTACGTTGGCCTTCCCGGGATGGTAATGGATTCCAACATTGTAGTCCTTGATCAACTCTAGCCATCTCCTTTGCCTCATATTCAGATCCGACTGGGTGAATATGTACTTAAGGCTCTTATGATCCGTATACACTTCACATCTGTTTCCAATCAGATAGTGACGCCATATCTTCAAGGCATGCACTACGGCAGCTAACTCTAGGTCATGTGTCGGATAATTTTCCTCATGCGGCCTCAATCGCCTTGATGCATAAGCGGCGACCTTTCCATTCTGCGGACGACACATCCAAGTCCTTGGCGCGATGCGTCACAATAAATGTCAAAGCTTTGAGCAACATCTGGTAGAACTAACACCGGTCTTGATGTCAATCGCTCCTTCACTCTGAAATCCTTCCTCACATTCTCAAGCGTCCATGCAAACTTCTTTTCCTTCTTCAGCCAATTGCGTAAGAGGTTTCGCAATTGTCGAGAAGCCTTCGATGAAACGGCGGTAGTATCCTGCCATTCCAAGGAAACTCCGAATGCGGGTCACAGCCTTCTACGCTCCCAATGTAACACGCCTTCTACTTTGCTTGGATCTACGGCGACTCCTTCTGCGGTCATTACATGTCCAAGGAACTCCACTTTGTCCCTCCAAAAATCACACTTGCTGAACTTGGCGAAAAGTTGCTGTTCCCTCAGCTTTTCCAAAACTCGCCTCAAGTGTTCGGCATGTTCATCCTCTGTCTTGGAGTAGATTAGGATATCGTCTATGAACATGACGACAAACTTGTCCAAATATTCCATGAACACCTTATTCATCATATTCATGAAATAAGCCGCGATTCGTCAAATCCCAAAGGACATAACTGTAAACTCGTAATGTCCATATCTTGACGAGAATGCAGTCTTCGGAATATCCTCTGATCGAATCTTCAACTAATGGTATCCCGATCTCAGATCAATCTTGGAGAAAACTCCGGCTCCTCTTAGTTGATCAAACAAATCATCAATCCTGGGTAGCGGATACTTATTCTTCACGGTGACTTCATTGAGTGCACGATAGTCGATGCACATCCTGAAACTCCCGTCCTTCTTCTTGACAAACAAAACTGGTGCTCCCCACGGCGACGAACTTGGTCTGATAAATCCTTTCTCCATCAACTCCTCTAGCTGTTTCTTCATCTCTACCAACTCCTCGGTGGACATCCGATAGGGTCTCTTTGCTATCGGTCTTTGTACAGTACAAGCTCTATCACAAACTCTATGTCCCCTGTCGCGGCATACCTGTAGATCTTCGTGAAAACATCCGGGTACTCATTCACTACTTTGGGACATCCTCTATGCTTGATTGTCTTGGTACTGTTTACCATCAACTGTCCATCTCTAACTGCGGTGGCTTGAAATTCCACTTTCCTTCCACACGGGCTCTCAACTGAGATAGTCCTTCGCCCACAATCCAATACGGCCTTGTGCTTGGATAACCAATCCATTCCCAATATGACGTCTAAGGTCTGGGTCTCCAAAATTATAAGGTTTGCTAGGAACTCTATTCCATCTATTAGTATTCTCACCCCGGAACATCCTACTTTCGTTCGGAGTTCGGAACCAGGGGTTTGAACTAAAAGCATGCACTTAAGTCTTGCAATCCCCAAATCATTTCTAGTAGCAAAGCCTGGCGAAACAAACGAATGCGAAGCTCCAGAGTCAAACAAAATCAAGCAGGTGTATCGAGTTAACAAGTAACTTACCCAAGACGACGTCCGCCGTGATTCTCGCAGGCATCTGCGGTGACATGGTTGACTCGGCCTCTCACCACGGTGCAGGGTGTGGCTCTCGGTGCCGACGCCCTAGCTGGGTGGTTCCTAGATTGAAGCGAATCGGGTCACTCTGCTGTCTTCTTCGGACAACTGTTGGCAAAGTGTCACGGCTCGTTGCGATTGTAGCAGCGTCTCACTGTTCCTTCATTTGCACGAGTAAGCGTTTCTAGCGAAGTGGGTGCAGTAGTTCGATTGACAGGTCTTGGTGCTGAGGATGGTGTCCTTGTTGCATTCTCGTGGTTGGAATCAAGAATTGGTTTGGTGCAACTCTCAAGCGTTATTACGTTCACTGGCGTGATCCTTGCTTTGTTGCATCCTGCGCTTCTGTTCTCATCCGGTTCCTTGCGCTTGTCCTCAAGAATGAGCGCCTTATTCACCAACTCTTGGAAATCTGGAAAGGTGTGGGTGATCAATCCTACTTGCAATCCCGAGTTAAGTCCCTTCATAAAACGAGACTGCCTGGATTTATCTGTCGCTACATCCTCAAAGCGTAGCGTGCTAGCTGTGTGAACTTGTTCGTAGTCGGCCACCGGGCCGATTACCTTGTTTGATGCTCTGAACTCCTCCTTCTTAAGGTCCATGATTCCTTCGTGCACGTGATACTGTCGAATGCATTTGTGAACTCTTCCCAAGTGATATCTTGAGGGTTCTCTTGCGTGGCACGAAGTTCTCCCACCATTCGTGGTGTTCCTTCCAAAGGTGAGAAGCGTGAGAGTACCTTCTCATTTCCTATGCATTGAGCTATGTGTAGCTTCCTCTCGATTGACCTTAACCACCATCGGCCTCTAATGGATTGGCATTCCCAGAGAAAGTGGGTGGGTGAGTTCTCATGAACTCGATAGTCTTGTATTCGGCGTTGTCCATGGTTAACTTGATTAGCAAAGTGGCCTGAGCAAAGGACGTGTTGCATTTGTTGCATCATTGCATGCATCAATCGAGTCTGAGCGCAAGAAATGCTCCAAAATTCTGCATATCAATCAAGGCGGTCTTTGGTGCTCCATCATTGGGGTTTTCTGTGGGGCGAGAACCACTTCCATTGCCTCCAAAGTTTCCACGGGTGTTCACCATCTGTTGATTTGCTCTAGGTTTAGAGATGAGAGGGAAACGAGAATAGACAAGTAATATGGAACTTATGCGGGGCGAAAGGTGTAACCTTAAGGTCTAACTTTATTATTGATATTAATAACTTGGTATGGTTGCTTACAATGCCTAAGGGCCTTGCAACACATACTGCACACTCAGCAAACAAGGAAAATCCAAATCGAACTAACACTGGAGTCTAACGCCTAAAGGGTGACTCTTTATTCTATGACGCGACTCGGCGAAGGAGTCTCACTATAGAACCTATGCTCACTCATCGAGAAAACCTCCACGGCCTGGTGCGGGTCTTTGTGGCATAGGCGTAACGATCGCCATGTCCAAAGAATCGTGTCCTCTATGGTAGTCGAAGAAGCGGTGTCCTCATCGAGATCCGACTCCTCGGATCTGGCTCGTGTAGCTCGAGCATCGCTCTGGGTCCGTCCGTACAAGGTCATCTCCAACTCGTCAATCCTTCGTAGAAGGTGTGCCACATACTCTTGAGCTTCCCGCCATCTGTTCTTCTCTGTCGTGATTTCCTTGCGGGCCTTCTGTAGCTCCTTGCTTGTATTATCTAGTACATCCTCCTGGGCGACGACAAATCGTGCCAACTGTGTAACCGTGGCATCCTCATCCTGAATCGCCTTCGGTTCAAGAAGGTTATCGCTGCGCGGATGATAACGGAACACCGTACTCTCCAACTCTCTGGCGTAGATACTGGTAATGTGCCGCATTGCTCGTCGTGATACTTCTTGGATACCCATCTGCATTGTAGATCTCCTGGCAGTGCAGTGTATCGGGCGATTGCCTGGGCCCTTTTTCCTAGCAGGTACCTCAATCTTCACGTCACAAGCCTTGATCAATCCCGCTTGCCTGATCACTTCCACTTGGTATTGGGGCTTCTCAAAATCTCCGAGAGTCTGTAGCATATGCCAAAGTTCCGCAGCGTGACGAACTCCCAGATCAACGTAGTTGAACTCTTCCTCCATCTGTCACAAGAGTGCTTTACGTAAGAATTCGGAATTTTTAAATTGTGACAAGGTAAGGGAAAATTTCAGCAAGAGACAAGAAAAGAGAGAAGGGGATAAGTCGAGATGTCATTTCTTGTCTTCACAAATTTTTAGCTTTTAGAAAATAGGTTTTATCCTCACTACGACCATTCTATCTTAGGGTTGAGCCTACGGTCAACCTGGCTCTGATACCACCTCTGTCGGGACCCCGAATTTGCAAATCCGGACCCTCTGTGTATTCAGCACTAGTCCAGGAACGCGCTAGTGCACACAGTCTTAACATCGGTAAATATCACAATCATACCAATCGATACCATAAAAGTACTTTATTTAAATAATCAAACTGGTTACTCGACCTTATGGTCAAGTTACAAATATATGCCTCGCAAGGCGAACTTATTCAGAGAAAAATAATAGCAGCGGAAAATCAAATAACTTCGTGGCGCCATCCAGTATACCACAGGCAACTGACTGGGCTCGCTTCCCTAAGTAGACGGATCCTCTTGGAGTTCCTCCTCCAAAACTGGCGTAATCTCCTCTTCAACTGATATTGTGTTGAGGCAAGGGTGAGTACTTGGTACTCAGCAAGTCATGCACAGAATGCAAGCTAATATACTATATGCATGGCTTAGTACAAAGGAATAGCTCAAGGCATATTTGCAGTAAACAGCATTTGACAAATAATATAAGTAGATTCGAAAGCAGTAGAAATAAGTAAAGCATAAATAACTTTTCAAGAAGTTTAATAAACTTTTTCCCCATCCTAAACCACATTTCCATCATCTTCATTATTAAATCATCCCAACTTTCCAAATCCAAGTTATTTTTGAGAAAATCTAACCCTTGACTGTAATTCCCGAGCGATGTCCAATACCGCGGACACGGCTATTCGAATAGATTCTAAACTCTGCAGAGGTTATGCACTTTACCCACAAGATACAGTCAAACACCACAAAGGCGACTTCCCGTAACAAAGTCTTTCGGAGACTTCTAACAATACAAGTGGTCCTCCCCGGTTATTGCGCACTAACCCTTCCCTTCGCTAAGGCGAAGTCTAGGCCAATCAACCGTTAGATGGGTACCTGGCCTCAGCCCCGGTACGCTCCCCCGTACAACTTACACAAAGGGTGTAGTTGACCTCCTGAGGTCCCACAAGTACGTTATCAGCAACTTAGTCAACTAGGTCCGTCCCATTACAGACATGTGGTTGCACGTTAGACCCAGTTCAAAGTCTTGCAAGGTTAAGTCCTTAGGGTGACCAGAGCAAGACTACCCGAAGAACCAAATCATCATTCCCAACGCCACAACTGGCCCACCTGATTACTCTTTGCCACATGCCCCGGTCGAAAACTGTTTATCAAACCCCAGTTGATTACCATGCACCACGTGCCATCAACATCACATGATACTTTTCCAAAACAGGTTCAATATATCATTTAAGTCAATATTAACATTTGATTATCCAAAATCATGTTATGAGCACGTCGTGTGTCTAAGCAAAGGTACTACAACGGTCTAAAACCCATGTTGGCAAATTAATAATGTCCAACTAGTAAACCACAACTAGGGTGACAAAGGGTCATGGCACATACTTAAATAATCAAGGTGTCATACAGCAAATTGGTACTTATCTAACCCCCATGTTTAAACAAAGTATTTTCTTAATTGAACTAGCATGCAATAGTTTAAATCAAAATAGATTTTGAAATAGGATCAACATGGTCAAAGCACAACTTGCCTTCAAAAAGTACTTTCTCTTGGTCTTGAGTTGGATCCTGAGTCAATACTTCTCCTTCGAATCCCTCCGGCACTTCAACGTCTACTCGTAAAGCGTGCAAATAGCAAATACACAAATAAACAATAGGCAAAAAGTATCCAAACACCCAAATAAAATCCATAAACAGAGAGAACATAATTTTGTGGATTTTTTAGAAACTGGAATCGTCAAATTCGGAGTTAAAACGCAAAAGTTATGATTATTTAAAGTTTAAATAATCATTTAATAATTTTGCAGAGAAAAACTTTTAGTCCAAAAATTAAATAAAATTCATATTTAGGTAGATCTCAATTTTATACAAATTTAGAAATTTGAATCGCTCAAATCGGAGTTGAAACGCAAAAGTTATAAGCGTTTGAAGTTTGAATCTAAATTTGAATCAATATTTCGAATTAATAAATCATTTTCTTTTTCGGAAATTAATTATTGCGTCAGCATGGACACGTGGCAGCCTCTGATTGGTTGGCTGACGTCAGTCGGTCCATGGACTCGGTCCACGCTCGGCTCGGGTCTACCGTGGACCCGGTCCACGGCTCCATGTGAGACTGACATGTGGGACCACTCGGATGACGTCATCGCTGACGTCAGCGGGGCTCAGCCCACGGGGCGGCCGGGTGGGTCCCCCGATGACGTCATGGATGACGTCCACGGTGCGATCGGCCGACACGCGGGCCCGGCGTGTCGCTGGCCACGCGGCCAGCGTCTGGCGGCCGCGTCGGTCCAACTTCCCGAAACGTAGCGCAATCACGGTCGTTGGTTTGAAAATCAACGGCGCGGATTAGATCCAGGGTTAACACGTTGAAACTACTCGTCGATCGTGGGCCGTTCGATTTAGATCGGACGGTCCAGATCTAATCCTATAATAACACTACTACGGCACGTGGCAATTGTGAACCGTTGGATCTTGATCCAACGGTCCAGATCTAATCGGGTTGGGGACACGTGAACTCACCTCAACCGTCCGATCTGGATCTGACGGTTCACCGAGCTCGCGAATTCCGGCGATGGCGCGGCGAGGCTTGGACACCGGAGACGAGAACGACGACGAGCCCGACGGCGTTTCGGGGTTGCTCCGGCGAGATGAATCCTTCCTTCGGGTGCGTCTCGTCACGGTGGTTCCGGACCTGGGCTCCTTCTCGGCGGGAGACGACGGACGGCGGCGGAATCGGCGTTCAACCGCTGCGCACAGGGCTACAACTCCGGCGAGCACGTACGGGCAAACGGCGACGGCTCAGGCGAGATGGCTCGGGGGAACGGGTGCGCAAGGACGAGGGCAACCTCGGGGGACGTCTCACGCTTTAAATAGCCTCGGCGTTCGTGCCCGAGACGGAAACCTAATTCTACACGGCGGCGGGCGCGGCGGCGGAGTCCGGCTCGGACTCGGCGGAGACGACGACGCTCAGCCGTCCACGTGGCACGATCAACGGCCACGATCACGCGGGCGCGATCGGATCCGGGCCGGATACGGCTCGAAACGGTACGGGCGGATCTCAGCCGTTGGATCTTGATCCAACGGTTGGGATTGATTAGGTTTAGGAGTGGGTTCGGTCGAGTCACGTGGCTCGGGTCGGACTCGAACTCGAGTCTGACTCGGGCTCGGTCGGATGAACAGTAACCGACTCGGTTTGATTTTCCAGCGATTTAATATTTAAAATAATTCCCAGTAATTCATTTAATTCATTAAAAATAGCAAAAGACTCAGAAAAATTCCAGAAAAATTCTGGAAAATATTTTGGATCATTTTGGACTCAAATAAAATATTTCCAACAAAATTTTATTTGCAAAATTAAATTCTTTAATTATTTCAAAATGGAATAAATTCAAATAAATTCCAAATAAATCCAAATAAATTCCAGAAAATTCCAAAAATTCACCAAAGTGCCAAATCACACATGAATTTAAGAAAAGCAAAATTTTGGGGTGTTACACTTGACTATATCGATATAAGTAATGTGATGTGCAGTAAAAGAAGTACCGAAAGAAATAGACAAGCATTGCAATAATGAAATTAAGATATAATGGTATAAATGGAAAATGTTATGTCATGCTATGCTTCTTGTTTTTCTATGCAATCATTTTGGGGTAGAAAATTTCGATCACATGTGACAAGTATTACGAAATAGAGTAAGTATATTTTCTTCTATAATATATAACATCAAAATAGAATCAAAATAAAAAAATGAAGTTCTGTAATGATCTATTTTTTTAAAAAACAAAATCACATGTGTATTGTCAAGTCATTTAAACATATTTTAAAGATGATGCATGCACAAGGGCGTGAACTGCCATGTTTAAAAAATTTCTCAAATGCACCCCCACAACCCCTTCTATGGTTTGTCAGTTTGTAAACAACTCCTGCAAGTACAAATTAATAAAAGAAAAACTTACGCACGTAATAGTATTAGTTGGCAAACCCACGAAACAATAGATTACTGTTGGATGTCAGCCTCCTTAGATCCTCTCCGTGAGATTTACACTAATATCGAATGCTGATCGGGGCTAGCACTTAGTACGTGATCCCATGAGAGCTCGATCCAAGTCAAAGCAGACCGAGAACTCGATCCCTTGCTGGGATGAGCCTGGCGGCGGGCGGCAAAGGGGGCTAGTGGTGGTGCCGGTACAAGAGCGTGCGGCGGCGGCGGTGGGGGAAGTAGGTGTCGGAGTTTCGCGTGCCCGGGGTGAGGGAGTGGCTGTGGCTTAGTCCCTACAGCACCGCCGTCGCACACGCCGCCGCCGCCGTCTACCTCCTCCGCTGTAGCGCCGGTGGCCTCAACTTCCCGGGACGCACAGCCGCCACATACGGCTACGCCCACCGGGCGCGCGGTGTGGGCCAGCTCTCGCCACAGTCTGTGTAGTGTGTGGCGTCCGACACTGGCATGGCCGTCGACACTCAGCTCGTGGAGCTGCGCGAGCACGCTACAGGACAGGAAGCAGCTTATCCAAAAAACATCATGAAACTTATCTGTGAAACCTGATGAAACTTATCAGTGAAATATTATGAAACTTATCCGTGAAACATCATGAAACTTGTCTATGAAACCTAATGAATCTTATCTGTGAAACATCGTGAAACTTATCCGTGAAACACAAATGAAACTTATCTGTGAAATCTAATGAAACTTATGTGTGAAACCCAATGAAACTTATTTATGAAACATCATGAAACTTATTCATGAAATATCATTAAACTTATCTCTGAAACCTAATGAAACTTATCCGTGAAACATCATGAAACTTATTCGTGAAACCAAATGAAACTTATCCGTGAAACCTAATGAAACTTGTTTGAAACATCATGAAACTTATCTATGAAACTTATATATGAAACTTATATGTGAAATATCATGAAACTTATCCATAAAATATCATTAAACTTAAAACTTATTTGAAACAGCAGAGGCTAGGACAGACGCACCAGCGAGCGAGAAACAAATGTGTCGGAGATTGGATAATTCCGATAATTACCGTAATACCCCTGGCGGTCGGGCTTGTCCCGACCATACGTGCCCTCGGAGGTCATTCCCGAGGGTGGCCCAAGAAAGTTCGAGCATCATTGCTCGATCTGCCCATTTGACACGAGTTCCTCACCCAGCTAGTATCCGAGCACAGGACCCGAGCATACCTGCTCGGGCCAGGATCAAATTAGCTCGGCCCTAGCTCATGTGCGGGATGTATGGTCAGACAATCGTGATCGACGGTTACGCCAGAGTAGCGATGATCGCGCCACTACGCAGGGCCGTTGCGCACGTGACAAAGGATGTGGCGTAGATTCAGGATTCGATTACAATCACGATAACCGCAGTCAAATGTTTGTGGCTTGCGCTGTAATCAACGGAATACCCCCTGTAAACTATATATACTTCTTAAGCATGTACGAGGGGGGACCTAGATCGGCACTTAGACACACCTACTTTGAAACATACGCAATACACACCACGCTGGAGTAGGGTTATTATCTCCCCAGTAAGAGGCCCGAACCAGGATAAATCCCCGTGTCATTCCCTGAGTGTCCTTGACCTCGGGCTATCAGAACATCCTTCGGAAGCAAACCTTCACGCAAGAAGAGGACAGAGTTGATCCCCCAATCAAATAAGTAAGCTTGGCGGGGGCTCGTTCCCCAATCATCGGCAGCTGGCGCCGTCCGTGGGGATCGATAATTCCTTTCGTGAAGAATCCCTGAAGATGCCAAACTCTCAAGATTCCTGGGATCTCTTCACCTTCAGCGATGCTGGGGACGAAGACCTGTATTACGCCGGCAGTAATGCCACCGATGTCACCGATCCCGAGGGACATATTGGGCCCGGGAGCTTTTTCCCGTTGGCTGCCGCGCGAGAGCAGTTCCTTTGCTCTCAGCTTGATGCCCTCTCGGATGACGAGTATGACAGACTCTACGATGGTTTGGATATCCCAAACCATCTTGAGCCTGATCAATAGAACATGTCGCGAGGGGACACTGTGATGTCACCCTCGCGATCTTCGCAATCCCGCAATGTCAACATGGCAGGTGGGGAAGGGAACCCCGAGGATGAATCTTCGGGAGATGCCCATCTCCAACGATATGAAGCAGCCAGGAACCACCTGGAAGCGTCCTTGAACCGGACGTTGGCAAGTGTACGCCGATAAGTCCGTGGCAATCCTGGCGCGAGGGTCGGGACCAATGCTCATGAGAGTTCCCGCGAGTACAGCACCCCAGAACTTATCAGCGATCATCGCCCTAGCTCATCTCCCCTCGCTCTTCAGAGCAGGGAGCGTCTTCAAGCTTTGGCCACGGTCGTACGTAACCTCAGAGAATTTCCTGAGCAGGTGGACTTGGAGGCCATGGGAGCCGTCGTGGTGGATGATCTTGAGCATATCGCCACCGATATGAAAGCGACGGAGGCATCCCGCGAGAAAAGGACCCGGAGCGCTTTCCAGGAGCTTTGCCGCCGCGCCCCCGTTCGTTCCCGCTTCGGTGACTCTCGCAGCCATGCTCGAGATGGCCAGAGGGAATGCGACCGGTACCACAAAGACAACCGGAGCGATTCCTAAGCAAGTTCGCGGGATCTCGGGGATGCTCTGCGCAACCAGAGCTGAACTGAGTACTCTTCCTCAAGCCGCTCTCCCTTGCACTGACCTCAAGAAGTTTTCTCTCGGCTTGGTCCGCAAATCGGGGGGTGGAGCAGTGACGATCGCTACGATCATCGAGACTGAAGAGATCGCCGTGATACTCCCATCTTCGGATGTCGAGCCTTCGCGGTGCCACTTCAGCGAGTAACGTGGCCGAGCAAGTTCAAACCTGGCCATATTGAAAGGTTCAATAGGACCCAGAACCCTGATGAGTTCCTTTCAATGTACACCATCGCCATCCTAACCGCGGGTGGAGACGAAGGAGTCATGGCTAACATTCTGCCCACGGTACTAGATGGTCTGGCCCGGACATGGCTCTTCAACCAAAAGCAGGGGTCCATCCGGTCTTGGGGACAGCTGAGCAGTGCTCTCAGGCAAACTTCCAAAGTTGCTACATTTGCCTGGGTAGGGAGCGCGATCTCGAGCGCCTGATCCAGACGGAGGGCGAAACTCTGCGCTAGTTTGTCCAACGGTTCATGCAAGTACAGAACTCCATCCCGAGCATTTCAGATGAAGCGGTGGTCCGAGCATTTAAGTTCAAAGTCCAAGACGTCCGTTTCACACAGTATCTCGAGATCCATCCGGACATCATGGCCAATGAGCTGTTCCATATGGATGATCGGTATGCCAATGCCGATGAAGCAGTCCAGTGGAAGAAGATGTTGGACGAGGGCAAGCTCCTGCCTCAACCCGGCTTGGAGGGCTCCGTGAGCAGGAAAAGCGCAAGCTCGGTCGAAAAGAAGATCAAGAAAAAGAATAAAAAGGCCTCCGCGCTGAACATGGTCGCGGCCGTCGAGCAGCGTCAGCAACCGAGCTCGCAAGCACAAGGCGCAAAGGTTCCAGCATGAGGGGCAAAGGCCGATCGCTTCAACGTCGCAATGACCAATGTCAGGACGACCAGGATGGCGGCGATCAACGTGGTCGACCGAGCAATCATTTCTGCCTGCTCCATCAGGCGTACGGGAACGACCTTCGCAATTGCCGAACCTGGACTTTCTATTTGGAGCAATTCTATAACGGCAAGGGTCCAATGCCCACGCTCCTGGAGCATGGAGAAACCAGTAAGGGCAAGCAGCCCGTCGACGAGGACGAGGACATAGAGTACCAGGAGCCCCATAGTCACATTGCGGTAATATTCAGGGGCTCCTCTGCTTACAGGTTCCGCTGCGAGTTGAAGGAGGCAGCACGAGAGGTGCATCATGTCACTCAAGGCAAGCCTCTCGTATAGCAGCTCAAATGGTCTGAGCTGCCTCTCACGTTCTCCAAGGAGGACTATACCCTGGGGATGACTAAACCGCAGAGGCTCCCAATGGTTGTGAGTCCAACAATCAGCAATACTGTAGTGGGACGTGTGCTCGTCGACTGCGGGAATTCCCTGGATCTCATATCTGCTAGGGTCTTGGACGAGATGTAGATCCCTAGGTCCAAGATCAAGAGCATAGTGGTCCCATTTTACGGGATAGTCCTGGGTACCTCGATCAAGCCCCTCGGCCAGATCGTTTTACCGGTAACGTTCGGGAGTCCGAGTAACTTCCAGACAGAGCTGATCACATTCGAAGTGGTCGATTTTGAGTCGGCTTATAATGCCATCCTTGGCAGGCTGGCACTTGCTAAGTTCATGGCCGCCACACACCATGGATACCAGTGCCTGAAAGTACCTGGACCTGGTGATGTGATCTCCGTTAAAGGGAGTCAGAAAGCAGCCATGAACTGCAACGAAAGAGTGCTAGACATGGTCGGGCAGCTGCCTCGGCGCGGGCCCAAGCAAGAGCCAAAGAATTCTTGGCCAAAGATAGCCCTCCAACCTGGAGGAGAGACCAAAGCAGTTCCGTTGTGCGACACAGACCCAACGAAGGTCCTGCACTTAGGGTCTTCACTAGACCCTAAATAGGAACTCGAGCTCGTGACCTTCCTCTGGAAGAATGCGGATGTATTTGCTTGGGAACCGTCTGACATGCCCGGAGTCCCAATGAGGTGGAAAGGAAGTAAATTTAACGGGGTAACAGAAATTCGTGGTAAGCCTCAGCATCGTAATGGGCGACTTGTGTTTGCTATGGTAAAAGATCTGAAAGTAGTATTTGGGAAGGGTCGTGGAAGCATACCTGTGCCGAACGAGGATGGTCATGCACCCGCATGGAAGAAGAAATCAATATTTTGGGACCTGCCGTATTGGGAGGTTTTGGAGGTTCGTCACTCGCTGGACTTCATGCACATCACGAAGAATGTTTGTTTGAACACCTAGGCTACATAGATATGTACGGCAAATCGAAGATACACCGCAAGCTCGGAAGGACCTTGAAGACATGGAGGTGAGGAGTGACCTACATCCTAAAAACAAAGAAGGGACAAAACAACTTTATCTACATCCTGCAAGCTACACTCCAAGCAAAGAAGAGAAAAAGCATGATTGAGTGTTTGAACAGTGTGAAGGTCCCTTCTGGATATTCCTCAAATGTAAAGAGACTCATAAACACGAAAGAGAACAAACTCCAAGGCCTAAAATCCCATGACTGCCTTGTGTTGATGACACAGTTGCTCCCAGTAGCTATCAGAGGTATACTGCCCGAGTGGGTGCGGGGGACAATCACGAAGCTATGTTCATTCTTCAACGCCATTTCGCAGAAAGTCGTCGAACCAAATTTAAAATGCCTAAGTTGGAGGCTGATGTGGTACAAAGTTTGGTTAGCCTCGAGATGATTTTTCCTCCTGCATTCTTTGATATCATGGTTCATCTCACCGTTCACCTTGTCAAGGAGATAGGTATCCTCGGACCGATGTATCTGCACAACATGTTCCCTTCGAGGGGTACATGAGTGTCCTCAAGAAATACGTTCAGAATCGTTCGCGTCCGAAGGGTGCATTGCCGAGGGCTACGTGGCGGAGGAGGTGATAGAGTTTTGTGTTGATTACATGAATGATGTAAATCCTATCGGCGTCCCCATATCACGACACGAGGAGGCTACGGGCAAAGGGACAATAGGAAGGCAAGCGATTTGCATTCAACGATCTTGTTGCATTCAAGCAAGCACATTTCACTGCTCAAGCAATCCACCATAGTCGCCCCTATGTCATTCAAGACAAGAGTGTCCTACGCCGCGAGTTCACGGTGTAAGACAGAGAGTTGGATAACCCTGAAGCACATGGATTCTTTCGGCACTGGCTCGATACATCCTTGAGGAAGGGTCAAACGATGAACTATTGCAATGCTTGGCCCGGGACCATCACAAGAAATCGGGACATTCAAGGGGTATGAGATCAATGGTTACACATTCTACACCGGATCCCAGGATAACAGGAGCACCAACCAGAGCAGCGGCGTCAGTATAGACGCCGAAGACAACAAAGGGCGGTGTTCGACACATATTACGGTTTCATAGAAGAAATATGGGAGCTCGACTATGGACCTCTCAAGGTCCCTCTATTTAAGTGCCAATGGGTCAAGCCGAGGACAAACGGTGTGAAGGTCGACAAATACGGCATGACAACCGTGGATCTCACGAGAAGTTGGCTATAGGCGCGAACCGTTTGTTCTCGCGAACGATGTGGCTCAGGTCTTCTATGTAATGGACATGTCAAGCAAACCTAAAAATCGAAAGGACAAGCAAAAGATAATGCCAAAGCGACATGTAGTTCTCCAAGGCAAACGACGGATTGTAGGAGTTGAGGACGTCACCGATGAGGAAGAGTATGGTCGATTCGACGAGCTCCCTCCTTTTACGATTGATGTTGAAATAAACGCCTGCAAGGTGATGCTGATGTCGATGCTCCTTACATACGTCACGATCATAAAGAAGGAACAATTGTAAAGACGAAAACTTAAGATGTACTACTTGTATACATTATGGCTGGAGAAACATTCCTTGTACATTATTCCATATGATCATGTTGATATGTTGATGTTTAACATTGCTTGTACATATGATGTTTTAAAAAAATGAAACAATAAAATAGAAACACTTCAAAAAAAATGTAAAAATCGCATACAAACACTTAAAAAAAATAAAACCATCGAATACAAACACTTTTAAAAAAAGAAATACAAACACTTAAAAAAAGAAAGGAAAAAAAAAGAAATACAAGCACTTTTAAAAAAATTATTGTATACTTAAAACAATGCAGTGCCTTCTAAGGTTAACAACAAATCTCCTCTCCCCCTTGGCTAGCGCGGGCGCTTGAGTGCGGGCTTGTGCCCAGAGGTTGGGTGTTCGAGCCTCACTAGCGCCCCGCGGGCCTTTCTTTTTTTTTAAACCCCACTACAAGCGGTTCTTAGTACCAACCGCTCAGAGTGGGGACCTCCAAGCGGTTGGTATTACGAACCGCTTGTAGAAGTACCTTTACAAGCGGTTCGCAAGACCAACCGCTTGTAGAAATGGGTGAGCTGGTACGGTACTTGCAGTCGGGGTCCTCTACAAGCGGTTGGTATTACGAACCGCTTGTAGAAGTACCTCTACAAGCGGTTGGTGTTACGAACCGCTTGTAGAAGTGGGTTAACCTTTAAATTTTGAAGTCCCGAAGGCTCCCGCACCTTCAAATTTTCTAAGTCCCACAAGGCCAGAGCCATTTGCCGACCGCCACCACGCCGACGGCCCCCACCACCGCGCCGACTCCTCCCACCCACACTGCCGACGCCCGGCCATCCACCCCGGAGGACCTAGGTAGCCGGCGAATCGCCCAACACTGCTCTGTATGTTTTCATGCCCGCAAGGTGTTCGGTGAAATGCCCACAAGGAATTTTCATGCTCTCTGCGTTGTAAATGTTGTATGTATGTTTGTTTGACAATATATAAGTATTCTATATATGATTTCATCCCACATTTATGTTGTATGTGTGTTTGACAATATATAAGTATTGTATATATGATTTCATCCCACATTTATGTTGTATGTTTGTTTGACAATACATAAGTATTCTATATATGATTTCATCCCACATTTATGTTGTATGTTTGTTTGACAATATATAAGTATTCTATATATGATTTCATCCCACATTTATGTTGTATGTGTGTTTGACAATATATAAGTATTCTATATATGATTTCATCCCACATTTATGTTGTATGTTTGTTTGACAATATATAAGTATTGTATATATGATTTCATCCCACATTTATGTTGTATGTGTGTTTGACAATATATAAGTATTCTATATATGATTTCATCCCACATTTATGTTGTATGTGTGTTTGACAATATATAAGTATTCTATATATGATTTCATCCCACATTTATGTTGTATATATGTTTGAAAAATATATAAGTATTTTATATATGATTACATGCCCACTTTAGATGGCGACACCAAGGCGTGGTGACCCGGATTTCGACAATGAGGAAAATTTGATGTTTGAGACAATTGCGCTGGGTACCATCTTAGGCCTGGATGAGGTCATTAACACCGGTGCCATTGCCGATGAGGCTGTTAACACCGGTGCCGGCCAATGAGGTCGTTAACACTGCATCGCGAGGATACTGCCGGCAACAGCGAGGTATACTCTTAACCATTATGAAATCACCGTAAACATGTTAATTATTGTAACATGTGTTTGTGTATCCAGCCCGGTACATCATCGGCCACCCAGTCCGGAATTAACCGAGGACCTAACAAGAAGCCTTCGACCAAGTATGTGATAAGCGAGGTCGGCAACGACGGAGTCTGGTAGCCCCATCAGCAATTGGCCCTTTCAACAATGCTTGCGGCTACCACGTGAGGGATCACGTCCCAATCAAGATCCGTAAATGGACCGAAGTCCCTGCAGCCTACCAAGGAATTGCTCGGAATGATATGATGGAAACTTTCACTTTTCCGGATGGGTACGAGCAGAAGGCCAAGGGATGGGCTTTGAAGAAGATGGCAACTTCCTTTCAAAGTGGAAGTCATCCTCACCCGCAAGTACATCGACAGAGGAGAAAGGCCGACTTCAATCAATTTCCTAAGCCGGGCAGATCATTGGGAGGCTTTCGAGGAATTCAAGCTATCCGATGCGGGATGTGCCGCGAGAGAGAAAAACAAGGTGAATGCCTGTAAGAAGAAATACCACCACCATCTCGGCACCGGTGGTTACATTAAGGTCTGAAGAAATGGGACAAGCGGGAAGAGGAACTTCCGCAGCAGGAGATTGTACCTGAAACTGAGGATTGGGAGCCCCGCCTGCGCAACTGGTTCTTGGGTCACGGGGGCCAACTTGCAGATGACGGTAGCTTGGTGATGGCACCGACAGTCCAAGAAGTTGGTCAAAGGATTGTACAAGCCATCGATCAATCTCGGTCAGGGTCCTTCATGACGGACAGGGAGAATGACGAGCTAACATATGCCCTTCAAAACCCTGAGCACCCGGGACGGACACGAGGATTCGGAAAGATACCGTGGAGGCACGGATTTGCCAAAGACGCAAGCAGTTCCATGAGCAGGGACAGAAGCAAGAGGAGAGATCAGGGTAGAGTGAGCCGTTTGGAGGACGAGCTTAGAGCTACAAAGGCTTCCATCCCTGATTTGATCGCGCAACAAGTGTCCGAAGCATTAACCCAATATCAGCTTCAGGGAGGTAGTGTTCAAGGGGCGCCGACACCCGTGATCAGTCCGAGCGCGCAAAAGAGCAGTTGCGCGTCCGCCGTGGCCCTCAAGCGTATGACCGCAGGTCCGTTATCCCGTGGACGATATCAAGGTTCGCCGCCAAAGGCGAGCTACACATTGATATGCGTAACCTGTCCTACAAGGTGGCTTATGGCATGGCTTATCCGGTGGAGGCGGGCCAGACGTTCCACTTCAATCAGATACCCTCCGGATACTCTAAGGTCACGGTGGAAGAGGTGGTGGGGGGCTTCGAAGATCTCTTGCTCGAGATTGCTGGGGGCGACGACATGACCAAGCTTGGACAGACCCTCCACGTCACATTCATCCTCTGGCGCAAAAAGTACATCATATTTCCAGATGGTGTGGAGGTCACATCAACAGTAGAGGCCCCGTAGTTTGAGCCAGTTGCAGCATCAAGCACGCCTCCTCCACATCGACAACCCACGACTCCTCCAATGTCGCCTGCACGCAAAGCTTCTCCGGTGGTCCAGGACACGCCTCCTCCACCTCCCGCTCCAGCATCAGATGCTCCAGCACCTCCCGCTCCAGCACCTCCCGCTCCAGCATCAGATGCTCCAGCACCTCCCGCTCCAGCATCTCCCCCGAGGAAGAAGCTCCCTTTCAGAAGGAGGGATCCCGCAACGGCACCTCCTCCCACGAAGTCGGCATCCGACGGACAGAGAATATTGAAGGAACTGCCAAAGAGGCCATATGATCTGACTGCGGAGGAGCTATCAATTACCGTGAAGACGGATGTGGCCAGGCAGCTTGCGCCAACGAAGCCAGCGCCCAACGTTAAAATAGATAAAAAAATTGTGAAGCACTTTCAGTCATGCGGAACGGCGCCACCGCCTGTGACGACCGACTACGAAAGGACAATAAGAAAGGCTACAAGGAAAAATACACGGGCTTCGTCGGCGGCAAAGAAGAAGAAGAAAGTGGAAGATGAGCAGAGTGCTGAGCAATTGAGGATCCAGGATTTCTTGAAGGAGGCAGGACTGGAATCAATAGACCAGGATCTTCCACTGGCACCAATCAGATGGAAGTATGAGTTGGGCAAACCGCTAATTGATCCAAAAGATATAAAAGATCTCCCAACCAAGATGCGTCAAATGCATGAATGTTATATGGAAAGGGCATCTAAAGGAGAGAAAATGTTCCACCTCATTGCTCAAGATACGCATTTCTTCCGTAGGAGACAGACAGAAATATGGCTGCAATTCGAGGACTTGTACCATGTGTACCAAACAGACGCCATCGACGTGTCCTTCATGTGCTGCTGGTGTCTGTAAGTATTGATCTTCTAAGTTTACCGTTTGCTTCCTCTCGTACCACAAAATCGAAAATCTAATTAACTTAGTTATCCCTTCTTATGTAGAATGGAGATACAACGATGTAGAACAAAGGCATACGTAACGTTGGTTTCATCGACCGCAGGTTGTCAACGAAAACCTGGTCATTCACAAGAAGAAAGACCGGAAGTTGAGGCATACATTTTGCGTGCATTATTGAAACAGCACTACAAACCGTACATACTTCTGCCCTTCAACTTCATGTACGTGTTCTCACAAACCTCTTGTTCTTGCATTTCTTAAGCCATTGATAATACGACTAGCTGCTTACGCGCTTCTTGGAATATACGAATAGGTTTCACTGGATCCTTCTAGTCATCGAGCTTGACAACAGCAGGATTATAGTTCATGACTCAAGAAGGAATCCAATCAGCAAATAACAATGGTTCATTGACATCCTCAACAAAACATTTGGAAAGTTCCAGAAGAAGCATAAAGGAGATTTCAAGAAAGAATTCGAAGTCATAGTGAGCACTCAGTGCATTACTACAAAAACAATTATTAATATAAATGCACCATATCAGTTCTTCATCTGATATTATGAAATTTCTCCCTGTCAAGGTTAAACGCCAAACGGCTGGAAACAACTTATGTGGCTACTACGTGTTCCACTATATTCAAAGTTTTATTCATCCCGATCTTATTTGGAACATTATGCCGAGGTTCGTATATGCATGTCAATTTGTTAGCTACCACTTACATTTTAATTAATCGTATGTGATCGGATATTTATATACTTCCCGCTTAATCAATTGTCAGCCCAACATCGATGAGCATGTTAGCGTGCTCCCGCCTCACCGAGTGCGCCAAGATCGCAAGAACAACTCATCGGCTTCATTGTCGACGAGGTTGTATCTCCAAATGGCGAGTTCCACGTAAGGCTTGGTCCATCGTTGAACACAGCTGAACTGATGACGACATCGACGTCGACCAAGAACTTGAGTGACGCATGCAAGAAGAACTGAGTTCGATAATCATTTTTTTAATCATTCAAACTTGTAAACGTCGATAGCGTGTATGTACTTGTCCATTTGTTACACTGTTAAGGCGGGTTTTTTTTTACTGAGCTAGCTTGTGAACATGTGTATGAGTGAGCATATGTAATATATATTTAATTGCGCAGAAAACTCCTACACTCATATTTCATTTTATGGTCAAAAACGATATACAAAAACACTGAAAGAACATATTCTATAATACATATAATTGAAAAATCTCTCCACAAGCGGTTGGTGACTCCAACCGCTTCTGGAGTGCTTGCTCTCCACAAGCGGTTGGTAACTCCAACCGCTTTGGGAGTGTGCTGTTCACAAGCGGTTCGTAACACGAACCGCTTGTGGAGGCCCCCACTGGCCTTCCTGGACACCTTCCCAACCGCTTCTGCTGCCACAACACAAACGGTTTGTGCAACCGCTTGTGATACCGGGCGGGTATCACACACGGTTGCTTAGAAGCGGTTATAAAACCACTTCTGAAAGGGGTTACGACCCGCTTGTAGTAGCCGGTTCTGTAGTAGTGCCATGTCATTCCCTGAGTGTCCTTGATCCTGGGCTATAAGAACATCCTTCGGAAGCAATCCTTCACGCAAGAAGGGGACAGAGTTGATCCCCCAATCAACTAAGTAAGCTCGGCGGGCCCCGTTCCCCAATCGTTGACAAAATGCGATGTGGTGATTCGTTTGTGTGCTTCTGATTAGACAGTTGGTTTCTATACCATCAGTTGGGTAATATAACGGGACACCGTCGTATAGGAGCACTCAATTAATAATTAGCAAGTAAAACATTATGGAGTAGCATTCAATGGTATATTTCCCATTAAGTGATTTATTAGAGTGGAGATAATCATCCACAAAAGATTGTTTGGTTTGCCTGCATTTTTTCCACTGAATAAATAAGCAGCCTGTACATTCGATGGGTCTGCCAGTATTAGCGTGAGCCAGCTATCATACGTTACCCGTCTTTATCGAAAGAAAGATGTCTCATTTTGAATGCATGCGTCAAACAATAAAAAGTTATGAGTTCACAAGGAAACACCGAAATTAAGGCCCTATTTAGTACAGTTCCAGATTCTAGTAGAAAAGAAAACGATTCCATATTCTTGGTAGAAACATTTCAAGTTGGATTCTGTAAATCGGGTGGAACTAGGTTGAAATCGATTCAACTATAGTGTAGAAAAAAGAAGAAACGATCAAGGTGAATTGTTCCGTGCTTTAGCCCGTTTGGTTCGGTTTCTTTTAGAATCTAGTAGAAACGGTCTGGTTTCAAGTTTTCAAACGGGCTGTGAAAAAAAAAAAAAAATCTCTCATCCTGACAAACACATTATATGACTCGCATTTCTCTCCCAAAGCAACACCACTCTACCTTTCACAAATCAGTAATCGCATTAGGACAAAATCCATACCTAGCTGTTTGCGCCATGTCTCAAGATGGTCATGCCCATGGCCACCACCAAGACACCACCTCCAACAACGAAGGCAACACACTGCTGACCATCAACTTCGACTCCATGAGATCCGGTAAGAACAAAAACGGCGGCGGATCCAAGACCGGCAGCCTCGTCGACGCAGGTACCGACAAGAGGTTGGGGGTCGTCAAGAAAGAAGAAGAAGAGCGTGGATCTAAGGGTAAGAGCTCCACGGACGTTGTAGTAACTGCCGACGGCGCCACGCCTGGTGGCAGTGGAGCTGCCGGCGGCCGTACCGGTGGTCATGGCCGCGGCGGCGACGAGGGGCACGTGGTTACAGAGCGTGAGAGGAGGAAGAAAATGAGGGAGATGTTCACCAACCTGCAAGCCCTCCTCCCCAACATCCCCGACAAGGTGAGAATCACGAGATAGAGCGTATAGGCTAGGGCTTTGTGCACGAAGGTGCTGGACTTCGATCACTAGTGTGATGTTTCAGACTGACAAGACGACCATGGTGGGGGTGGCAATAGACTACATCAAGATCCTGGAGGTGACGGTGGCTGATCTGGAGAAGCGCAAGCGTGAGATGAAGCTCGCGCGAGCCCGGCGCGGCGCAGCAGACGCCGGGGCCTCCACGTCGGTGGCGCCACCGCCCACCTCCGCGGCGCCGACGCAGGCGGTCCTGCCAGTCGTACCACATGGCGGTATGCCACCTGCGGCCGCGGTCACCGGGGCGCCGGCGCTTTTGCCGGCGGGGCTCCAGACATGGTCGGCGCCGAACGTCGTGCTGAGCGTGTCGGGGGACGACGCGTACATCAACGTGTGCGCGTCCCGGCGACAGGGCGTGATGACGATGGTGGCGGCCGTTCTCGAGAAGCACAGCATCGACGTGGTCACGTCGGAGGTCACGTCCGACGACTCCCGGAGCATGCTCATGATCCACACCCGCGTAAGTAAACCTCTGGTCCTCTTGGTCGGGTTTTGGCCAAAAAGATGTTGGTTTGCAAACGGGTTATATAAGTGGAAGAACAGGAGACCGTCCGTCCTTGATAACCGAGAAAATATTATAGAAATATGATTTTATGTTTTTTCTTTTGATATAAGTTGTATAATTAAATCTTGAAGTAAGTAAAGATATAAGTAATCAACATCAAAATTTGTAACTTAAAAAAAAAATACATATAAACACATCTCAATGGTATATCTTCTAACAAGATCATTTGCCGTGCGTACTTTATACGGAAATCGACCACGTGTGAGGTGCTGGTCTTCTAATCATTCGATAAACTCTTCTGATTATTTGGTAGCGTATAACGTCTTAAGTGTATAAGTTACCACAAATGGCATTTCATATGATGTTTGAATGGAGATAATCATTCACAGAAGACTGTTTTGTACTCCGAAAACTCTCATATATTGAATTGTTATAGATTGGTATATACTTTAAAACTGAAAGTTTAAAAAAATATACCCAAATTTGACTTGAATTCGTGCATTTAAAATCATAGTGCCTGAACAACATGGTGTCCCATTACAGTGTTATATATATATATATATATATATATATATATATATATATATATATATATATATATATATATATGGGAGTGTATAGGTATTATCCGAATGTTTTTGTCCTAAAAAACATCTAAACTTTGGACCGTACGATCAAAACACACATCCGTAGGATCAACCCACCTTGAATTCAGGGGGGTGTGTGCATCGATCTGAAAGCAAATCCAATGACCCAGAATTTGGATGATGGTTACTAAGAAAACATCCGGATGAAATTTATCAAAACCCTATATATATATATATATATATATATATATATATATATATATATATATATATATATATATATATATATAGGAAAATGGTTCCATACCCACAGGAGTATGTACTCCTACTCTCAATATACCGCTTAAATGGTGTTGTTATACCTCTTTATCCTTTTGAGTATACTCTAATATCGATTGTAAGATACTCCAAAGTGAGTTCCACAAAAATTTCGCTAAAGTCCACCTAATATAGCATAATTTGTTTATATACTCCTTTTACATATAGAAAAGGGTATATAGCAAAAATAAAGAGCACCGATGAATTTTTTTCAACAATATCACATTGTAGTATCTTAGAATTATTATTTGAGTATATTGAAAGTGATAAAGGAGTATAACACGTTCGTTTCAGTGGTATACTGAAGGTGGGAGTCTGCACTCCCAGGAGTACAGAAAAGGCTTCCTATATATATATATATATATATATATATATATATATATATATATATATATATATATATATATATATATATATATATATATGTGTGTGTGTGTGTGTATGATTTTGTGAGCATCGATTTCTCCTGTTGATCTGGCATTCAAATCGTCGGAGTATGAGTGTATAGTCCACCTTCCTCGATGGCTTATGTTTTTATGTGAATGGTTGTTACATGCAACTCAATACAAATGAGATTTGTGACCTACTAACATTCAGGTGTTGTATAAAACAGATGAATAGAGCGGGCAGCCAGCTTGGCGATAATGTGGCATCCGAAGAGATATACAAGCTGGCGGTGTCAGAGATAATGGTTTGGCTCTCCAACTGATTAAGATGCAACGAGCAAAGGGGATTTGAGTTGTGCGATTTCTATCGCTTGCTCAATGTGGAGCACTTTGCAGCCTCTGAAGCAATTGAATTAGTAGAAGCACCATGTTGTTTAAATTCAATAAGCATTTAGCTTTCTTGTGTCGCGTCGGATTGAACCTGTATGTCGTACTCCTAAACAGTGTATGTACCGTTGTCTTCTGGATCGCTGAAACATTTTAATGGTGCTTCCTGATTAGATTATTGCTGTTTTCTCTTAGTTGCACTGTTCTTGATGAATACAGAGTATATAGTAGCAGTGTAAGGCTCGTTGGGACAGGTATCCCATGCAGTTGAATGGACACTGTAAGTTAAGTAGTCCTCTTTTGATTGTTCGATCAGAAAGTGATTTCTAGATCTTTCGGAGGGCATTGTAGCAAAACATTGTGCCTTTTTTAAATGTTAGCATGCGCTATAGCAGGTTACTGTAGTACATATTTTTAGACGATTTGGACGGTTGATTTGTTGGATCGGACGGCTCTAAAATATAGATACTGTTTAACTTGTAATCCCCATTCAAACTATATAGAAACCTGTCCCGCTCATTCGGCCCCACTAATCCCAACTTTAGGTAGCAGCCAATTTAGGCACAAAAAGACCCCACTAATCCCAACTTTACGTGCAATATACTACTTGTTACCTTCTCAATCTTATGCAAACTAAATTGTTCAAAATTTTTTGGAAAATGAAAAAGAAAGTAATTTCCTAGAAAATGAACGCCCTAATTGACTCGTGGCCCGTTTTATGGTGAAGTCAGGATTAGTCCAGGCATCCAGCCCGTGGGAGCAACCTTTATAGAGGTATATGAAATCTTTGCTTCGGCTATAAGTTTTTTGAGAGGTTCGGGACGCAAATGCAAATGCAGCCTTTTGTTACACACCAAGCCAAATGAAATGAGCTGCTACTTGCAAAAACCCTTTTGCTGTTACTTAGCTTGGTCTGCCAGGTGTTTGGTAAGATACAAAAGGTAATGAAGAAAATAGTTGGATTGGAAGCCATGGATGAAATGTTGCTAGTCTTGCTACCTCTTTGTATAGTCCAAACAGAATTTGTACTCTTGCAGTTGCTGTTTGTAGTTCAAACCGTGCTGAAAAATGTGGCTAATTTTGTCTTTTCTACTTTGCTGAACAACGATGCCAATGTTTTACTTAGATCGATAAACCACTGGCGAGCCATCAGCTACGAAAGTATAGCATTTACTATGATAACCGATCAAAATGTTGATAGTGGAAACGAAAACTATTGACCAATAACACAGTCCCTCACATTCTCAAGAGACTGAATGGAACTGCAGAAAAATGGCTGAACTCTGAAGAATACATTTCCAGTTGGCCACAAACCTGTATAGCTTTAAGTTAGCAAACAACTCCTACAAGTAGACATTAATAAGTATTAAGTAGTAAGTAAAACATTATGGAGTAGTATTCATTGGTACATTTTCCAATAAGTGACCAATTGAGTTTGAATGGAGATAATCATTCACAGAATACTGTTTGCTTTGTCTGCATTTGCCTGTACATCCGATGGATCTGCCAGTATTAGCGTAAACCAGCTATGAGACCATTACACATCTTTCTTGGAAGAATGATTTTTCAGAGTTTGAATGCTTGCGTCCAACAAGAAATTAGAGTTCCTCACAAAAAAGAAGAGAAATTAGAGTACAGAAGAAAACACAATGCAGAAAGTATTTCTAAACAGGGATTTTTAATTAAACACTACTAGAAAAAGGGCCTTCAGTACCGGTTGGTGAGAGTCATCAGTACCGGTTGGCACTAGAAATATTTCAAAATATATCGAGAATGTATGGGAGAAGCGGGACTCAAACCCGTAACCTCGTGACTCCAGCATCACACTTCTAACCAACCCACCCACCATCGCGTAGTAATATACATAGAATATGCACTCCTTCTGAAGTTTCTTGAAATGAGGCATCACTACTACGAACCGGTAGTGATACCTCGTTTCAGGAAAGTTCAAAATGAACCGGTACTGATGTTACTATCAGTACCGGTTCAAATCTAATTTGGACTAATGTGGCAGTAGGAAAGCCTTATTTTCTAGTAGTGAAATTTGGTGCATAATGACACCTGGGTAATTTTTTGGGGAAAAAGTACAATTCAAAAAGTACCTGGGGTAATTTTCTCATCCTGACAAACACATTATATGACTCACATTTCTCATCCAAAGTGCAGCAACCTTTCACAAATCAGTAATCGCATTAATTAGGACAAAATCCACACCTGGCTTGCGCAGCGGCATGTTAGAATTAACATTAACTAAGTCTAGGACATTGTCTAGTCTAAAACATGATCACTAATAATGCGGAAATTAAAAGTCATTAGGTACTAACCTGGATTGGAAGAAGCCATTAGAGCTTTGGTCGGTGGATGTTCTTGCGCGATGAAGAAGAAGGGGGCACCGAGGTCTACTCGGTGATGGTAGAGGCCTTCGATAGCCTTGCGCCAATCTTTTGATCAGATGATGTATATCATGATGATGGTCAAACTCAAGATCAATTCTAATTGTGAAATCATGTGCTGAAAAATTGGCTTTAGAATTGCATTTGCAACATGTGCTTGTGCATATTTGATCATTTGATACACTTGTGATTTACTGTGAATAAGGGATCTTGGAAAAACAGTGTGTTTCCCCTGTGCGCCGGATCATTTGTGCCGGACCGCTTGTTCTCGCGTCGAACCAAGTGACAGCGTTTTTTCCGTTGACGCCGGACCGTTTTTGTTCGGTCCGTCAAGACCTCAATTTTGCGCCGGACTGCAAATGTGCATGTACGTCGAACCAAAAATTTAGTCCACCGTAAACGTGATTTTTGCTAGATCAAAGTGGTGTCTTTGCATTGGTGCCAGACCAAATCATTTTGGTCTGTTGTAAACGTGTTTTGAGACCTTTTTGCGTCGGACCAAATTTTCGGTCCGGCGTGAACGGCAAAAATGGTTCTCTTTTCTATGTGTGCGTCGGACCAAACTTTGGTCCATCATGAATTTGATTAGGGTTTTGCAATTGAGTTTGGATTGTTTGTATGCAATGCTCATGTGAGTGATTGCATGGTTTGACTTTGAGTCAAGTCGTGGACTTGTGCTCGGAATCGTTTTGTGTTTATTCATGTGCAGGTGTTGCTCGAGGGAGAATGTGGTCGATGACAGGACCGGAACTAGGTTCGTGGAGGAACTGAGGTTTGGGACTAGGTTCTGGAGGAATTGAGGTCTTGGTGGTCAAGGGTGTCATGCGACACGTTCGAGCTAGAGAATGGTGCACGTGAAGGCTTGTTAGTCACGTGAGTATGGCAGGGTGGCTGTACGCATGCAAAGTGGTTAGTCACGTGAGTATGGCATATTGGCTGTACACGCGTGCAAGAGTTGTATTTGGCCAGGTTGGGCCAAGTTGAGTTGTGTTTAATACAGACTCCTTTCATGTTTGGAGTTGGAGTTGTATTCGAACTCTTTGTGTTTGCTTTGTTTAAATAGGAGGGGTTGTCTCCTGTTTAAAAATTTGGTTTTTAGTGCATTGCACCAGGCAGAAAGCAGAGCGCAATTTTTAGGGTTTGTACTCGTGTGTTGGATTGCTTTAGACAAAAGAAATAAAGATCAATTCTTTTAGATCCTTGCGTGCTACAGCAACCACGTTGCTACAGTATTCCCTGTTTTGGTTCTTGTTTGCATGCTTGTTCTGATTCTAGATTGGTTTTTGTTCCTTGAGTTTCATCTTGATTTGATCCATCAAAAACCTTTCTAGGGTATTGATTTAGGGTTCCTCAAAGTTTAGTTGATTAATCTTTTGTCGTTCTTGTTTAATCTACAAGTTTTGGTTAGATCAATTCTCATCATATTCTGTTACAGCAAACTTGCGAGGCTTATAACTTTTGATCTGTAAGTCCGATCGAGTTTAATATTCTATTTTTTGATTTGTATTGGAATCTAGTTTCTTGTGTTAAAATTTCAGATCAATCCGAACGCTGGATCTCCGGGAAATCACGTTTTACCGAACACATCTACAAAAAGTCGATATCATCAAGTTCGGACTGGTCCGAACTTGACGACACGATCGGAGCGGTCCAAACTCTGATCGGAGCGGTCCAAACTCTGATCATACTGGTCCAAACTTGACTGTCACGATCGGACCGGTCCGAACTACTCGATTTCGAAACAGTCTAATTGCAAAGCTTATAACTTTTGATCTGAAGATCCGATTGAGGTGATTCTTGTTGGGTTAGTTTCTAAATTCAATCTAGTTTCTGCAGCAACAATCTCACATCAATTTGACGGTTGGTTTTTTTTTTGGATATTTGCGATTTGGTGGATGTTTGTCAATCTATTTTGCTTTAAACCGAAGCAATCTTTTATAAACTATTTTGGGGTGTTTAGATAATCATCAAAAATTTTGTTTTAGCTTCCGCACAATCATTCACCCTCATATGATTGCTATATTCATATATTTCAATCCTACAAGTGGTATCAGAGAAAGGTCTTTCTAATCTATCTTAACTAGTGATTAGATTAATGGATCGTTATTCGACAAAACCGTGTGTGTTTGATGGTGTTAATTTTCAGTTTTGGAAGGCCGAGATGGAGGCGTTCATCCAGGCGCAGGGCTTCGCAATTTGGGAGAAGGTCTACAAGCCATATCAAGTCCCTGAGAACGACAACGTCAATGACGCAAATCGTGCACATGTTGAAGCAAATAGCAAGGCGCGCAACTTGATCATCGAAGGCTTGGGACGCAGCGACTTTGACCGTGTGATCCATCTCAAATCCACATATGAGGTATGGAAATCTCTTTGTGATTACCATGAGGGTTCTAACACTATCAAAGAGGTTCGTCAAGATCTTTACAAAAAGGAATACATGCGATTTGAGATGAAGCCTGGTGAGTCGCTAGATGATTTCTTTGCACGCTTTAATAAAATTCTTAGCAATTTGCGTGTTGTTGGAGTTAGCTTTGATGCTGCTGCTAATGCTAGACAATTGCTTGGTGCATTCGACATGTCTATTTGGGAGATGAAAGTTACATCCATTAGAGAATCTACTGTCATGAGTACATTTACATTAGATGTTCTTCATTTTAAGTTGAAAACTCATGAGTTGGATGTTCTTGCTAGGAAAAATGATCATAAATCAATTGCTCTGTTATCTCAATCTAGCATGTCTCATAACAATACTTCTTCAAGCTGTGCTTTGTCTTCCTTGTCTTCACTAACCGATGAACAGATTGAAGAATTTCCCGAAGAAGACTTGGCACTACTCTCTTCTCGTTTTAACAAAGCTTTGCAGAATGTGAGAATATGTAGGACCGAATATAGCAATCAGAGGGGGGGTGAATGATTGTGCGGAAGCTAAAACCAAATTCTTGATCTATTAAAAGTTCACCCCAAAATAGAACCAAATAATTGCCTCGTTTTCAAAAAAACAGAATGACAGAGGTTTGGTAAAACGCGAATTACTGGAGATCCAACCGTCGGATCGATCTGAAATTTGGATACAAGAAACTAGATTCCAATACGAATCAAACCCAAAAAGAATCAGCTCGATCGGACTTACGGATCAAAAGTTATAACCTTCGAAAGCTTGCTGTTCCAGAAGATGGCGAGAATAAATCTAACTAGAATTGTAGCTCGCCGAAAGATTTGATGAACTTGATCTTTATTTCTCCTTTCTTTTGTCTAAAATACTCCAAACAAAAGAGTACAACCCTAAAGCTTGCTCAAAGCTTGATTGCCTTCAACAGGAGGCAACCCCTCTATTTAAAGAAGGCAAACACACTTAATCCTAGAAGGAGTCCTAATCCTAGAAGGATTCCTAATCCTAAAAGGATTCCCACTCCTAATCCTAGAAAGAGCATGTATTCAACACAACTCCACTTGGCCCAACCTGGCCGAGTACAACTCTTGCACGCGTATGGCAACCCTACCATACTCACGTGACTAACACTTTGCACGCGAATGACCTCATGCCATTCTCACGTGACTAACCATTCTTCATGTGCACCATTCTCTTAGCCCGAACGTCCCGCATGACATCCTTGACCACCAAGACCTCGGTTCCCCTGAACCTAGTCCCGAACCTCGGTTCCTCCATGAACCTAGCTCCATCCGTCATCGACCACATTCGCCCTCGAGCAATACGCACATGAACAAACCACAAAAGCGATTCCGAGCACAAGTCCGCGACTTGACTCACATTAAACCATGCAACCACTCACAGGAGTGCATTGCATTAAATATTCTAAGAACACGATTTCAAAACACGAACAAAAACCTTTGCAAAAATCAAAAGCTTTTCAAATAATCAAACTGATTTGAGATCTTTTCAAATAAAGAAACCAAAAATAAATCTTGTCGAAATATCAAACTGGTTTCAAATCTTTTTCAAATACTCATCATCAAAATCAATGGATCAAAAATAACGATCCTTCAATCTCCCCTTGATGAGTAATTTGACAAAACACAATATAAGATTTGACAAGAGATTGAGCAAGAACCAAAAGACCAAATAATCCCAATTCAAAAACCTCCTTGACTTGTTCTCCCCTTTTTGACAAAATAGTCATCAAGATCTCAAAACTCCCCTTAATGAATGCAGATCTCAAGCTTTGAAGTATATTCAAGGTATATAATCAAAGTAAAGCATTTGAAGAGTTTTTAGGAGAACTTTAACATTTTGTATCAAATTATCCAATGAGAAAGCAAATTGTGAGAATATGGAGGCTCTAACACATAGAATAGTTATTGCATAAGCAAATTAGAGCAAACAAGTAAAATGTCATAAACAGATTTTGCCAAAGCGAAAAAGAAATCTATCATGAGCATAGAGACTTTCAAATTCACTAATATTTGTCTCAAGCCTTTTTCAACCATTTGAATTTCCTTTTTCTCTTTTAGCAAGTTTGACAATTTTGCTTTGTGATCAACAGGGATGACAAGTAACTGCACACTAGCCCATACTTGTGTATGAGTAGGTAGTTCTTTCTTGTATCTTTCTCAGTTTAAATTGGCAAGTGGCTTCACATTGTTCTGAACTTTTGTTTAGACAAGTAGCCTTTTCTTGCATCTTTTGCATTTAAATCCCTGGCAAGGAAGCTGCACATTGTACTAAATTTGTGTTTAGCCAAGTAGCTTTTGGTTGCATCTTTTTCAACTTGCTTTTAACATCAAAACACTGATTTTGCTTGAGACTCATAATGATCATTTGAAGTCCAACAAAAAACTCACACATAGTTTCTAATCAGCTCTAGCCTTTCAACAGATGACAAGAAACTTTTAAGCCTATTTCACAAATGCAATACCATAATGAGCAAGAGCCAAAATATTCTCGAAAAGCATCTCAAATTGAATTATTTTAGCCTTTTAGTGATAAGTAAAGCATTGAGCATTAACTTGGCTATATACACAAGAAAAATCACCAAAGCTTTGTACTACATGATGCAATGTAAACAGGGGTTTTTACTTGAGGTGTAAAGTCAAAATACCACTTATAAAAAAATCACTTATAGGAACCAAAGTCAAGTAACCCAAAAAGAGATAAACTCAAGACTCCCCCTCAAATCAACCCATGGGGATGAATGATCCCAAGTTCACCGCGTAAGAAAGCAAAACGAGAAAAATCAAGCGGTTTAGTGAAAATATCGACAAGTCGAGCACCGAATCAACAAATTTCAATTCAATAGCTCTTTTTTCAACATGATCTCTAAGAAAATGAAATCTGATGTCAATGTGTCCAAGAAAGAGAATTACTCAAGAAGTGGCATGAACCAGATGTACTTTTTCTATCAATTCCACATCCTACAAATTCAGCATCAAAGAAAGGTCTTAAACTAATGCGTGAAGAAGCAGAAAGCCAAATGCCAAAATCTTGAGTACCACGGAGATACCTTAAAATCCTCTTGATAGCTTGTCGATGTGAAGCACGCGGGGAAGCTTGAAAACGAGCACACAAGCACACAGCAAACTCCAATTATCTCATCCTCAACAGCATCATCATCATCTTCATCAACAAAGATACTCTCCCCTGAACATATGCACATGTACCTGCACTATTTGGACTAGTGCCTTTTGCAAAAACAGAGGTGGAGGAAGCATCTTGAAAAATAACACTTTTAGCACGAGATGCACAAGTGAAGGAGGAGAACCAATTCTTATCATCGGACATGTGGCGTGAGCATCCGGAATCCACTAGCCATATGTTCTCCTTCCTCGCGTGAGAAGCCTACATAGAAGCAGAAAGTGTCGATGTCTCGGCATCAGGTTAGAAATAAGATGTTTAGGAATCCAAGATCTTGAGACACACGACGCACAACAGTTGGCACAACACGAGCATTCTTATGCATAAAAGAAGATTTGTCTTTTCTCGTGTTCTTAGCAACAAGAGGTATTTGCATCACCCTAGGCACATAATGAGAAATGAAACATGCCTGTCTGAAATTAGACCTAGCATTAAACATTTCTCTCTTTTGTTGTTTAGCTAGTCTAAAGCAAAAGTCTACTAGATGTCCATCTCTACCACAATGAGTGCAAGTGTACTTAACATGATGTTTTGCTTTAACAGTAGAAGCACATTTTGCATTCATCATAGTAGAAGATAAAAGACCACCAGATTTAAAGACATTTTTCTTAGGCTCATTGACAATTTCAAATTTTCCACTTCCAAGTGTTTTGACAACAATGGGAGCATGTGATTTATGATGAGCATAAGAATCAAAACCTAAACCTTTGTTCTGAGTGCTGACTTTTGATTGATCCAAAATCATGTTTAGGTTTTTCTTGCCATCAGTGAAACGTTCCAAAGAATTTTGCAAGTAATCAACTTTCTTAGCAAGAGTTAAACAATTATCACAAGGAGTGTCAATTTTAGCTTTACATTTACGGCAATTTGAACACGAGTTAATTTCATGAGTGAACATGTCATTTGTTAATTGTGTAACTCTACAATTTGCATCTTTTAATTTCAACTCAAGAATTGAACATTTAGAGCAAGCAATTTGATCATGTAAACTATCAGTAGAGCAACCAATATTTTTCACAAGTTTTTCATTTTTCAATTGTTCGGCATAAACTTGTTCTAGTTTAATGACATGTTCCTATTTTAGAGACTTAATTTCAAATTTGAGATCTAAGCAAGTATCACAAATATTTTCAGAATTTGAATTTCTAAGATCAAAGTTTTCAGATTTTAGCATGGATAGATCTTTTTCTAAGTTTTTATTTTTGAGTGAAGATTTTCTTAAAGATTTTCTCAATATGACTAAAACTTCACAAAGCTCATCATCTGAAGGCATTACCTCATCACCATCATTTGGAGGTGTCGTTGTCATTAGAATCACTAGTGTTCCCTTTTGCCATGAAGCACGATCAGGTGAAATCCTTCTCTTTCAACCGTTTGCTTCGCTTCCTTCTCATCTTCGCTGAGTCATCAATGTCGCTAAGTCTAAGCGACCAATTGCCTCGAAGACTTTGTTGAGCATCTTCTTCGTCAGTTGCTTATTTTTATCCTTGCTCTCTCTTGGCGGAAGGATTTGGATGAGTTGCTTTGCTCCTTCTCCTCTCTATCTTTGTTCTTGAAACATTTAGCACGGATGTGCCCCTGCCTTACCTTGATTGTAGCAAAGTGGATGGAGGCTCCTTTTCTTTCCCTTGATCTCATGTAAGCTGCATTGACACGCTTGGAAAGAAGAGCAAGTGTATCTTCCGGGTATTTGATCTAGCTGTTCATCACTAAGAGCACTCAAAGCAAAGAATGGAATATGATGATGAAGAACTAGTAGCATTATCATATGAAGAGGAATTAGAATTAAGAGCCATAGAGTTATCATTGGATGTTCTTGAAACAATGTCTATCTCAAAAGTCTTGAGACTAGAATATAGTTTATCCAAAGTCATTTCACTCAACTTGTGAGCTTCCCTAAAAGCAGTCACTTTCATTTGCCAGATTTTAAGATCAAGAGATGATAGGAAATGTCTAGCATTTTCAGAATCAGTGTACTACATCTACAGCTCTAAGATTGTTTAAGATTATGTTAAAGCGAGCAAAACAATCATCTAGAGATTCTCCAGAGTTCATTTCAAATCTAGTGTATTCCTTTTTAAATTGATCTTGCCTAGCTTCTTTTACAGTCGATTGCCCTCATGATAATCTTGAAGAGATTTCCAAATTTCTTGAGCAGTGAGTAAATGACAGACTCTATCGAATTCTTTTCTAGCAAGTCCTTGAAGCAATATGTTTCTAGCTCTATTATTGTTTTCAACATCTTTTTCAAACTCGATTTTATCAATATCATCATTTGAAGGAAGCTCGTATGGAATCTTTACCTTGCGCCAAATAGCGTTACCTTGAGCTTGAAGGTATGTAGTCATCCGAATCCGCCAGTGGGGAAAGTCTGTGCCATTGAAGATTGGCGGCTTGTTCGAGTATATCTCTGTTGCCATAACTTACCGTTTACTAATCACCTGTTAAGATGGATTAAATGCACCAAGCTCTGATACCACTTGTAGGACCGAATATAGCAATCAGAGGGGGGTGAATGATTGTGCGGAAGCTAAAACCAAATTCTTGATCTATTAAAAGTTCACCCCAAAATAGAACCAAATAATTGCCTCGTTTTCAAAAAAACAGAATGATAGAGGTTTGGTAAAACGCGAATTCCTGGAGATCCAACCGTCGGATCGATCTGAAATTTGGATACAAGAAACT
This sequence comes from Rhipidocladum racemiflorum, assembly GCA_036346355.1. Taxonomy (NCBI): domain Eukaryota; kingdom Viridiplantae; phylum Streptophyta; class Magnoliopsida; order Poales; family Poaceae; genus Rhipidocladum; species Rhipidocladum racemiflorum. Next base: position 53,614,842 of record CM070572.1, on the reverse strand, counting down.
AGATTCCAATACGAATCAAACCCAAAAAGAATCAACTCGATCGGACTTACGGATCAAAAGTTATAACCTTCGCAAGCTTGCTGTTCCAGAAGATGGCGAGAATAAATCTAACTAGAATTGTAGCTCGCCGAAAGATTTGATGAACTTGATCTTTATTTCTCCTTTCTTTTGTCTAAAATACTCCAAACAAAAGAGTACAACCCTAAAGCTTGCTCAAAGCTTGATTGCCTTCAACAGGAGGCAACCCCTCTATTTAAAGAAGGCAAACACACTTAATCCTAGAAGGAGTCCTAATCCTAGAAGGATTCCTAATCCTAAAAGGATTCCCACTCCTAATCCTAGAAAGAGCATGTATTCAACACAACTCCACTTGGCCCAACCTGGCCGAGTACAACTCTTGCACGCGTATGGCAACCCTACCATACTCACGTGACTAACACTTTGCACGCGAATGACCTCATGCCATTCTCACGTGACTAACCATTCTTCATGTGCACCATTCTCTTAGCCCGAGCGTCCCGCATGACATCCTTGACCACCAAGACCTCGGTTCCCCTGAACCTAGTCCCGAACCTCGGTTCCTCCATGAACCTAGTTCGATCCGTCATCGACCACATTCGCCCTCGAGCAATACCTGCACATGAACAAACCACAAAACGATTCCGAGCACAAGTCCGCGACTTGACTCACATTAAACCATGCAACCACTCACAGGAGTGCATTGCATTAAATATTCTAAGAACACGATTTCAAAACACGAACAAAAACCTTTGCAAAAATCAAAAAGCTTTTCAAATAATCAAACTGATTTCAGATCTTTTCAAATAAAGAAACCAAAAAATAAATCTTGTCGAAATATCAAACTGGTTTCAAATCTTTTTCAAATACTCATCATCAAAATCAACTGGATCAAAAATAACGATCCTTCAGAATAAGAAAAAGAGGTGGTCCTCCAAGGTGCTATGAGTGTGGTGATCTCAACCACATGCGTTCAAATTGTCCTAAGCTTGCAGGAAAAACATCAAAGGAGGAGAAGGACAACGAAAAGAGAAAAAGAAGTTTCCTTCAAAGAAGAAGAACTTCATCAACTGTAAGGTTGTCCACCAAGTTCTTTCCGCTCTTGAACAAGTCAATTTAAGCGATGTGGACTCGGAGAGCAGCGAGGATGATGCAACTCCAAGCAAGCATGATTTGGTGGGGTTGTCTCATGATAAGCAGCAAGGATAGCTTCACCGAGGATGACCATGACACCGACTTCAATGAGGTAGATCCTTCATATGATGAATTAGCTATTGCTGTTGCTCGTCTTGGAAAATTGCTTGACAAACGTGACAAGAAAATTAAGAAACATGATTTTATTGTTGAATCATTGAATGCTGAAATTATTAGACTTAAGACTTTGATTCCTGATGATGATACTTGCAAATCATGTGACTTAATTTACAACGAGCTCACCTTGGTTAGGAAAGAACATGCTCTTCTGTTACATCAAAATGAGAAAAAAGAGAAACATGTCAAACATGCTAGTTGTTCTACCATTGATTTGCATGATACAACTCCATGTTGTAAATGCTCCATACTTGAATTGAAGTTGAATGATGCAAATGCTAGGGTTTCATAAGTAATAGATGCTTTGCTTACACATGAGATTCTTTCATGCTCAACGTGTCGCAAGCAAAAAGGAAAAGTGGATGTTCCCGACAATAATTGTTTAACTCTTGCTAAGAAAATTGATTACTTGCAAAATTCTTTGGAACGATTCACTAATTGCAAGAAAAATTTGAACATGATTTTGGATAAATCAAATGTTAGCTCAAATAAAAAGGGTTTAGGTTTTGATCTTGATACTTCATTTGAAACTAAACCTCGCACTGTTGTTCATGCTCCTTGCAATGACAAAATTGAGATTCTTAATGAGCCTAAAAAGATTGCTTTTAAATCTACTGGTTTTCTTTCTTCTACTATGATGAATGTAAAATGTGTTTCTACTATTAAAGCCAAACATCATGTTAAGTATACTTACACTCATTGTGGTAGAGATGGACATCTAGTAGATTTTTGCTTTAGGCTAGTCAAACAACAGAAGACAGAAATGAACAAGGCTAGGTCTAATTTCAAACAGGCATGTTTCATTTCACATTATGTGCCTAAGGTGAAGCAAACACCTTTTGTTGCTAGAAACACGAGAAAGGGCAAATCTGATTTTGTGCATAAGAATACTCGTGTTGTGCCTGCTTTGTTGAAACGTATGTCTCAGTACTGGATTCCGAAAAATCTAATTTCTAACCCCAGTACTGAGACCTCGACATGTTTTGCTGTGTAGGCTTCTCGCGCGAGGAATGAGAACATATGGCTAGTGGATTCCGGATGCTCACGCCACATGTCCGGTGAGAAGAATTGGTTCTCCTCCCTCACTCGTGCATCTCGTGCTGAAGGTGTTACCTTTGGAGATGCTTCTACCTCTTCTGTTGTGGCAAAAGGTACATTAAAGGTAAGTAACAAGTTTATGTTCAAGGATCTGGCTCTTGTTGAAAACTTGAAATATAACTTGCTCTCTGTCTCACAAATGATTGATGAAGATCTTGAAATAAGCTTTAAGAAAAATGAATGCAAAGTGTTAGATGCTTCAAGTGAACTTGTTTTCAGGATTTCACGCTTTGGAAGAGTATTTAAAGCTGACTTTGATGTATCACCTTTGTAGGATCGATATACACGGATATAGCAATCAGAAGGGGGTGAATGATTGAGCGGAAGCTAAAACCAAGTTTTTGATCTACTAAAAGTTCACCCCAAATCAAAACCAAACAATTGCCTCGTATTCGACAAAAACAGATTGACAGACATTTGGTAAAACGCAAATTCCTGGAGATACAACCATCGGATCGATCTAAAATTTGGACACAAGAAACTAGATGCCAATATGAATTGAACCCAAAAAGAATAAACTCGATCGGACTTACGGATCAAAAGTTATGAACCTGGCAAGCTTGCTGTGACAGAAGATGACGAGAATTAATCTGACCAAAACTTCAAGATTAAACGAGAACGACAAAAGATTAATCAACTAAACTTTGAGGAACCCTAAATAAATACCCTAGAAAGGTTTTTGATGAATCAAATCAAGATGAAACTCAAGGAACAAAAACTAATCTAGAACCAGAACAAGCATGCAAACAAGAACAAAACAGAGAACATTGTAGCAACGTGGTTACTGTAGCACGAAGGATCTGGAAGAATTGATCTTTATTTCTTTTTGTCTAAAGTACTCAAAACAAAAGAGTACAACCCTAAAACATGTTGAGGAATGCGGTATGCTACTCTAGCACAAATTAAAATTTTTCTACCGCATAACCAGAAAGCTACTCACGAGAAGGGGATCATAGATCGATTACCACTAGACGCGCAGTTGCGGAATCCTTCGCACGTCGATGTAGTGGATCATTCCCGCCGTAGTCGTGGATCGTCCTTGCCTCGTCCGGCTGCGGATCGTCCTCGCACCACCGTGGATCGTCCTCGCCTCGCCATGGATTGTCCTCGCCTCGTCCGGCTGCGGATCGTCCTCGCACGCCGCAGTCGCAGCAACGTCACCACAGCAGTCCACACGTCCAAGGATGGGACGTCGTGCGTCGGTGTGCATGCACCGGATCGTTCAGCAAGGGCAGCGATAGGAGGTGGCTAGGGTTTCTGGCGAAACACCTCTAAAATGCACGAAAGTGTGTTCTGCGCCCAGCCTCCTCCCCTCCTTATATAGTCACGAGGTGAAACCCTAGGCAGTCAGGGCCCATCTACGCGCTAAGCCCACGAGGTCCATTAATTACGGATCCAATCCGAATTAATGCGTCCCAGCCCGTTAAGTGTGTGACCCTATAGGTTCATGCGCATTTGGACATGGATTCGGAAAACCCTTTTCTAATCCAATAGTCGGTAGCGGCTCCTTGCAGAGCATGCCAACTCCCAAACGCATATGATTAAAGTACTGATGTAATAATCCCTTTGCCAAACTATATGAAGATCGAACTCAAGGCGAGAAGCATGTCATCCTTTGACAGTTCAATCCATCTCTCGTATCTGTGATATATTAATAAGTTGTGATTGACTTCTCAATCACGGCATGGCCATGCACTTCCTTAATCATATCACACGAGTGGCCTAGACATATATCTCCATTACATTAGAGTGGCAAATTCCATCTTGCCTACTGACTTCTCTTTGCATGTTTCATAGTAAACATGAAAGCTACCTTTATAACTATTCGGTTAGGAAATAGTGTTTGGTAACCTCAAGATAAACTATTACATATGTAGGGAATGTGACAATCTCAAGTCTAAGGATCATACATGTACTATGTATGAGATACACTGATGACATATAAGAATGCAACATTCTCGCAGTGTCTCATTGCGGGTCCATCTAACACATGTTCTCCAACATGCATTCACAATGTATTGATGATATCTCCATATCGCATGATCTATGAAACATGATTATTGATCAGTACATGTGCTGATCTATTCATCATTGTCCACTACGATGATATCCGATCAGAGATACTTACAGAATTATATCAATGAGTAGAGAGTTTCATAAGTAAGTCACATACTTACTGATCAATATAATGATATACATTCATTGGACCAATAATCATATTATTATTCATAAACATAGTCATGTTACAATCATCTATATGACTGCCTCAAGGGCATAACACTAACAAAGCATGCCCAAGACTTGATGCATAAACAGGAGGTGCCTCCCCTTATTTATATAGAGCAAACACATAGAGTCATGAATACAATTTCTACTCCTAATCCTAGAAGGAGTCTGTATTCAACACAACTCCACTTGGCCCAACCTGGCCAAATACAGCTCTTGCACGCGTATGGCAACCCAGCCATACTCACGTGACTAACAACTCTTGCACGTGTATGGCCGCCATGCCATACTCACGTGACTAACCATTCTTCATGTGCACCGTCCTCTAGCCCGAACGTCCCACATGACATCCTTGACCACCAAGACCTCGGTTCCTCCCTGAACCTAGTCTCGAACCTTAGTTCCTTCATGAACCTTGTTCCGGTCCCGTCATCGACCACGTTCGCCCTCAAGCAACACCTGCACATGAACAAACAAAATACACTTCCGAGCACAAGTCCGCGACTTGACTCATAGTCAATCCATGCAATCACTCACACGAGCATTGCATACAACTCAACCTGAGAAAAAACACGTTCACGACGGACCAAACATTCGTCCGGCGCAAAACAGAGAGCAAAACCCTAGAAAATCTATTCACGCCGGACCAAACACCGGTCCGACGCATCTCACGACGGACCAAAAACTCAGTCCGGCGTACTCGTGAAAGTCTCTGTTACTTGTCAAGTTGATCCAACGAAAAAACACATTCACGACGGGCTAAAGGAAATATGTCCGGCGTACATGCGAAATCAAACCTCAAAATGCCGTTCATGACGGACCAAAGAAATTGGTCTGGTGTACATGCAAAACTTACTGTTTTTGAAAGATTTGGTCCAGCACAAAATCATTCATACCACATTCACGGTGGACCAAAGAAAAATCGGTCCGGCGTACATGCGAATTTCACAATGCAAAATCTTGTTCACCACGGACCGAAATTTTGGTCCGGCGCAGAAGGAAATTTGGTCCGGCGTCAAAGTACAAACTTACTATTTTTTTGAAAACTTTGGTCCGGCACAAATGACCCCAAATGCATGTTCACGGCGGATCAAAAAGTTTGGTCCGGCGCAAACATAAAAACGGTCCGGCGCCAATGCGAAACTTACTGGTTTGGAAATTTGGTCCGACATAGAAGAGAAACATATGCACATGCACATTTTGCAAATTCAATTCTTAAGCCAATTTTTTAGCACATGATTTCACAATCTCCCCCTTGATGAAAACATTAGCAACACGAGAGGGGAGTCGCCCAGACCGTCCTCGGGCTATTTGAAGACTCAGTCATCCCCATCGGATTTGGAGGCTAACAACGGACCGCCGAGGGCACTCGCAGTGTTAGCACCCAAGCCCAATTGAGACGACGGTGAGACCCTTCGAATAATTCGACAACAATCCCGGTATTCCCCCGGTATGCGACCCGAAGCTCGTCCAGGATCGCCCCGCATACCGGTTTCCATAGCCATATCAACTCAATTTGCATAAAGGGGGCAACGAACTCAAAAGCCCCACAACCAGACACGCAACGCGGAAGCACAACAACCAACTCACGCACGCACGAAGACAAAACCCGACCACAAGAACACAAACAAAAATGAAACAACACCATGACAAAACCCGACAAGAAACACGAACAACACAACAACACCCCGACAACCACCAAGCAACACAATCCAACGAGAAGGAGAACACAACAGTATATTAAAGAGTTGCAACAAAGTAACCAAGTGTTCAAATGAGACATAACATAGTTTAACTGATCTATACAACAAAAGTGAACACCCGACAAATAAACTAAAACAAAAGTACAACTCCCCCGGAAGTGTCCTGCCTCCGAACACTCCCGGGCGTAAACCACACCGCCGGTAGCCTCTACTCGGTGCCCTGCTCGGTCACCGAGAAGCAGTACGGACAGAACTCACATCCGTCCAGATCCTCACCTGAAAATCACAAAGCAGAAGCATGAGTACAGAAGGTACTCGCAAGACTTACCCGTGGTCCATATATGACCGACTCAAAAGAATATGCAATTGGATGTAGCAAGAAATCAAGCTTACGGTCAAAGTGCGGAAAAGCTTAACTTTGTTATATAATTACATTCCACTACTCCATTTACAAATTTCATAGCACTTGGGGACAGCGCCTATTGCTAGAGTGAAATCTGAAACTTTACAATTTAAAGTAAAGCAAGTGTCATCCCAATCAAGTATCACCATCCAACCCACTATCATCAAGTTCAAGTTGTTACTATGTTGAATGTGCGATGACCAAGCGTGCTCTTATCCGAGAGCACGACAATTCGAATCGCTTATTCACCCTACAGGGGATCATCAATCGCACAACATGTGCCATAAGGAACCTCATGTCAACCCTCCTCCCACCCATACCTACTCGTTGGGCCATCTTCATGCGGTCCGAGCACCTAGCACCCCATCAAGCGGCCCAAGCCCGGCTTGGCCCTCGAGAGTCGGCCTAAGCCTCGCCCTCAACCACGTCTAACCGCATGAGGGCATGACCCATCGGGCAGTATGCGATGAAAGAATAGCTTACCGTACCATTATTAGGCATGCGACGAACAAGTGTGCTCGATCAAAGGGCAAACAACGGATCGGTCCTCAACCGACACAGACGAGACTACACACTTGGGTCTCCACACCCAAATGATCCAACTCTCTCGGCCAGTCTCAATTCAACATTTCCAACATAAACACAACCATTGCAACCTAACGTTGGTGAAGTAAATTGATCTCAAGCGATGGACCCATCCATCACTTGGCCCATACCCGACATCTAAGCAAAACTAAGCATGGACACAGTATATTTACCCATAGACTAGCTCCAAAGGAGGTGTTCAGCAATTATCAAAGGGTGTACGTGCAACAAATGGGTTCTAACACCACTACCACAAGCCAACTCCAAATGCATGACTTAATCACCCAATAAACAATTGATTCACAAAAATACAATTCATATACGGTTGAATATGCTTAGGTGCTTGCCTGATGCTTCTGCTTGAGTACCGACAACGACTTGCTCTTCGGCAATCCCCTCAGTCACCTCCGCGCCAACCTCCGCGGAGTTGTTCTCTACACGAGTATAATGCATGAATGAGATGCATGCAATGCAAAGGAAACGGAATACAATTGCAAACCCCCCGAACAGACCAGGCAAACCCAGATAGTCCAGATATTTCATCCGGACAGTCCGGATAAGCCGAACATTCCGGATAATTCATCCGGACACTCCGGACACAGCGCATTTCGCCCAATGACTCAAGGGATTGGAGTGTCTCCGAGTCCCACGGCACCGAGAGGACCCGATCTACAACTTTCCTACACGCGGCTAAGCCGGAGAAGCTCCGAGGTAGCCCAACCATGATGAAACGACGCTCACTACTAAAAACACCAACCAAAAATCTAATTCAACGCCTAGAATGGCATCATCTACCCCCCGATCTCTCACCCAAAACCCAAGCACCTCCTAATCCAATCCCAAATCCAACTACACACCAAGAACCCTAACACCCCAAAGTTTTGCCCCAAACCCCAAAACTACACAACCAAGCCCCAAATCCACCCCTATGGACGTCCTAGAACCCAAGAACCCACGAATCAACTCCAAGAAGAGGTCTTACCTTCAAGGAGGATGAAGAAGAAGAAGGGGAAGCCGGGTAGGAGAAGGAAGATGCCGACTTCGGGAGGAGCTTGAGGTCACCGGAGTAGGGAGTCGCCGAGGAGGAGCCACGTGAGGTCACCGGAGTGGGGAGACGCCGGAGACGAACTCGGGTGGAGGAGAGCACACGGGAGAGGTGGAGAGCAACAAGTATGAGGTGAAGTGAGTGAGGAGCCAAGAAATGGGATTTTATACTCAAACCCCGCAAAGTCCGGACATTACGAACCATTAGTCTGGATACTTCAGGTTAGGGCCTTCAGTTGAGCCAATCCGGACATTTTATCCGGATACTTCGGGTTGAGTCCTTCGGTCACATCAACCCGGACACTCCGGACCTTTTGTCCGAATACTCCGGATTGCCCAGAATTTCCAGTGCAGGATTCGATTTTTCTCGCCAAGTTCGAACTAGGGTTAGATGTCGGATCTCGGTGCAAACCTCCCATGTCGAAGAGAAAAGTTTCTAGTTTGCAACCAAGTGACAGGCGCATCTTGGATCATCCCGGATCCCAAGTCGCAAAGCCCCAAACTTGGATGGAAACACATTTACGGATTTGGAGTGTTCAAGCTCCAACTTGCGGTTGAGCTATGGACACTGCTAAGGGATGGTTTAGGATACTCCAAGGAGTTTCTACTCGATTCTAATAGCGATAACAAGCCGGTTAGGGTCAAAGTTCGCCGTACGAATCGAATTTTAAATTCGGGGCCATGACACAACACCACTTAGAATTGAACATTGGCATTCACTTCACAAGAAGGTTTTTGAACATACAAAAATGAAAAACACAAAAACTCCCCCTTTGACCAATATGCAAAGTGAAAAGCTCCCCCTAGGTGAAAATAAGAAAAAGATCCCCCCCTAAGAAGAAAAATGTGTGTGAATGTGCAATGTGCCAAAATTCCAAAATTCTCCCACCTTATTCAAACTTCTCCCCAAACTTCTCAAAAACTTCTCCAAACTTCTCAAAGATTCCCAAACTTCTCCCCCTTTGACAATGGATTCATCAAGAATACAAAAATGAGAACAACATGTTCAAAATTTTTCTGTTTAGCAATGATTTCACAAAAGAGAAACAAAGGAGTGCCAAGATAGGAAAAGATGCGCTCATTCGATCATATAACCTTATATATCACATAATATGCAAAATACATGAACTTGATGTGATTTTAACAAGTTAGGGAATGACATGCATCTCAACCTCAGTACAGTCACCTATAAGCAAGTACTAAGCAAGACCTTAGCAAAAAAGCAAGGCTCAACACTGAAGCAACTAACAACTCAGGGCGAGCAAGTAGTTTCAACTCCAATCTAGTAGGCCAATTTAATTTTTTTAAAAATGATAAACTGCATGTGGCATGTTTGAAACATACTTCTTTTATTTTCTCGGAGTGGCATGCGTGAAGCATACATCTTGTCTTTTAGGGAATGGCTTACTTGAAGCATACATCTTATATTTTTAGGGGAAAGCATGTCTGAAGCGCACAACTTGAGGCCTTTGCTTTTAACAACCCCTTTTTATTGATTCCCTTTTCTTTTCCTTTTTCTTTGATTGTAAACATGCAAAGAGATTAAAAGGCCTTTTGAAAGAGTAAAGCTGAAAACACACTTGCTCCATAGCCCAAATTTGTCAAGAAGATTCAATATCAAGCCTAGAAGAGTAAGAAATCATAGAGTATTTAGCTATAGGCAGTCAAACTAAGGAATTCTGCTTTGTTATTTTTAGTTCAAGTGGAACAATTTAGATTATCACATATTAGCTCAATTACATAATATATAAATAAATATGATAAAGCAAGCTCATCAAGTAAAAAAAACTTGGCAGGGAAACCCCCCTCAAAATAAACCCATTGGATGAATAATCCCAAGTTCTCCCCGAATAAAAGCAAAACGAGAAGAAGACAAAGGTTTTGTGAAAATGTCTGCCAATTGATGTTCAGTATCCACATGGTGAAGCACAATATTTCCTTTTTCTACATGATCTCTAAGAATGTGAAATCTAATGTCAATATGCCCAAGAAAGAGAATTACTCAAGAAGTGGCATGAACCAGATGTACTTTTTCTATCAATTCTACATCCTCCAAATTCAGCATCAAAGAAAGCTCTTAAACTAATGCATGAGGAAGCAGAAAGCCAAATGCCAAAATCTTAAGTACCATGGAGATACCTGAAAATTCGCTTGATAGCTTGTTGATGTGAAGCACGCGGGGAAGCTTGAAAACAAGCACACAAGCACACAGCAAACTCCAATTATCCCATCCTCAATAGCATCATCATCATCTTCATGAACAAAGATACTCTGCCCCTGAACATATGCACCTGCACCATTTGGACTAGTGTCTTTTGCGAAAACAGAGGTGGAAGAAGCATCTACAAAAATAACACTTTCAGCACGAGATGCACAAGTGAAGGAGAACCAAATCTTATCACCGAACATGTGATGTGAGCATCCGAAATTCACTAACCATATGTTCTCCTTCCTCGCGTGAGAAGCCTACATAGAAGCAGAAAGTGTCGAGGTCTCGGTACTGGGGTTAGAAATAAGATGTTTAGGAATCCAGTACTGAGACACGACGCACAATAGTAGGCACAACACGAGCATTCTTATACACAAAAACAGATTTGTCTCTTCCCGTGTTCTTAGTAACAAAAGGTATTTACATCACCCTAGGCACATAATGAGAAACAAAGCGTGCCTGTCTAAAATTAGACCTAGCCTTAGCTATTTCTTTCTTTTGTTGTTTGGCCAGTCTAAAGCAAAAAGCTACTATATGTCCATCTCTACCACAATGAGTACAAGTGTACTTAACATGATGTTTTGCTTTAACAGTAGAAGCACATTTTGCATTCATCATAGTAGAAGATAAAACTCCAGCAGACCTAAAAACAGTTTTTTTAGGCTCATTGACAATTTCAAATTTTCCACTTTCAAGTGTTTTAACAACAGTGGGAGCATGTGATTTATGATGAGCATAAGAATCAAAACCTAAACCTTTGTTTTGAGTGCTGACTTTTGATTGATCCAAAATCATGTTTAGGTTTTTCTTGCCATTAGTGAAACATTCCAAAGAATTTTGCAAGTAATCAACTTTCTTAGCAAGAGTTAGACAATTATAGCATGGAATGTCAACCTTCCCTTTTTGCTTACGACAAGTTTAGCATGAAAGAACCTCATGTTTAAGCAGATCATCAGTCAATTGAGAAACCTTAGCATTTGCATCTTTCAATTTCAGTTCAAGAGTTGAGCATTTAGAACAAGAAGTTGTATCATGCAAATCAATGGTAGAACATCTAGCATGTTTAACAAGTTTATCATTTTTCTCATTTTCAGCATTCATTTGCTCTAACAAGGAAGCATGTTCTTTCCTAAGTGAAGTAAGCTCACTCCAAATTAAGTCACATGATTTGCAAGCATTGTCATCTGGAATCAAAGATCTAAGTCTAACAATTTCAGCATTTAATGATTCCACAATAATATCATGTTTCTTAATTTTCTTGTCACGTTTATCAAGCAATTTACCAAGATGAGCAACAGCAATAGCTAATTCATCATATGAAGGATCTACCTCACTGAAGTCGCTGTCATGATCGTCCTCGGTGAAGCTATCGCTGCTTTTGGCCATTGACACAACCCCGTCAACTCATGTTTGCTTGGAGTTGCATCATCCTCGCTGCTCTTCCTCGCTGCTCTCCGAATCCACATCGCTCAAATTTACTTGTTCAAGAGCGGAAAGAACTCGTTGGACAACTTTGCGGTTGATGAAGTTCTTCTTCTTTTTTTCTTTTGTCATTGTCCTTCTCCTCCCTTGATGCTTTACCTGCACATTTAGGACAATTTGGATGAATATGGTCGAGATCACCATACTCATAGCATCTTGGAGGACCATCACTAATTCTCTTCCTCATTCTCACATTCTGCAAAGCTTTGTTGAAGCGTGCAAAAAGGTCATCTATAGATTCACCAGGTTTCATCTCAAATCGTATATACTCCTTTTTGTAAATATCTTGACGAACCTCTTTGACAGTGTTAGAACCCTCATGATAATCACAAAAAGATTTCCATACCTCATATGCAGATCGAAGATGAATCACTCGATCAAAGTCACTGCGTCCCAAACCTTGGATGATCAAGTTGCACGCCTTGCTGTTTGCTTCAACATGTGCACGATTGGCGTCGTTGATGTTATCGTTTTTAGGGACTTCATGTGGCTTGTAAACCTTCTCCCAAATTGTGAAGCCCTGAGCTTGGATGAACGCCTCCATCTTGGCCTTCCAAAACTGAAAATCAACACCATCGAACACACACGGTTTTGTCGAATAACGATCCATTAATCTAATCACCGGTTAAGATAGATTAGAAAAACCTTGCTCTGATACCACTTTTGACAAATAGATTGGCCAGAATCTCAAAATCTATGTGGATGACATCATTGTCAAGAGCTCAATCGAGCAAGATCACGCCCGGGATTTGGCCGAAACCTTCGCCAACCTGAACAAGCATGGAATCAACCTCAACCCGGACAAGTGTGTTTTCGAGGCTACGTTAGGGAAGGTGCTTGAGTACATGATCGAAGGCTCCAGCATCGGCCCAAACCCAGAGAAGATTGAAGCAATTAAGAAGATGGCGCCTCTAACCTCGGTGAAGCAGGTGCAAAGCCTTACCGGACGCATGGCCGCCTTGAGCCGCTTCATCTCGAGGCTCGGCGAACGAGGGTTGCCGTTCTTCAAGACGATGCGTAAACATGGGGGTTTCGAGTGGACGCTCGAGGCGCAGCGATCCTTCGACGAGTTAAAGGTCTACCTCTCGAGCCCCCAATTGCTCACCACTCCGCGTCCGAATGAAGACCTACTGCTCTATCTCGCCGCCACGACTCAGGCAGTCAGCGTCGTCTTGTGGCTGAGCGCGACGGCAGACAGCAGCCAATCTACTACGTAAGTGAAGACCTTCATGGGCCCAAGGAGCGCTACCCTCAAGTCTAGAAGCTCCTTTATGCTCTCCTCATGGCTTCGCGAAAGCTTTGGCACTATTTCCAGGCGCATTCGGTGACTGTGCCGAGCAGCTTTCCACTCGGTGAGATCCTGCAGAACCCGGAGGTCGGAGGCCGCATCGCCAAGTGGGCCATGGAGTTAGCGGAGTTTGCCATCCAGTTTGTGGCATGAACAGCCATCAAGTCGCAAGCGCTGGCGGATTTTGTGGTCGAACAGACACCGGAGCAAACTCCAAAACTCAAGGGTGAAGCCGAGGAGCCTTGGGTCATGTACTTTGATGGCTCCCAGTCCTTTGAACTCTCAGGAGCCGGGATCCTCATTATCACGCCGACTGGGGAGAGGCTGAGGTATGTGGCCTGATTCGGTTTCGCGGCCACCAACAATGTTGCGGAATACGAATCCTTGCTTGTAGGACTTCGAGCTTGCAAGTCCTTGGGTGTCAGGCGTCTGGTCGTCAATGGTGACTCCCAGCTTGTCATCAACCAGTACAACAAGGACTATCAATGCTCGGAGGGACCTATGGCTAAGTACCTCATCGAAGTACGAAAAATGGAGAAGTGGTTCCGGAACCTGGAGCTTAGACACGTACCCAGGAAAGACAACTCGAGCGCCTCCTTCCACTCTAAGATCGGGTCTTTGAGTGATGAGGTCTAGCCCAATGTCATCCTTGAAACCTTAGAAGCTCCCACGATCTTCGACCAAGGAGATTCGGTGTCCCTTCTCGAGGATGTCCCTTCCTGGATGGACCCGATCAAGAGCTTCCTCGAGAGAGGTGAGCTCCTGGAAGACCCTGCGGAGAGTAGCAGGATTCGGCGCCAAGCTAGTTCTTACAAGCTCGTCGATGGTCGATTGTATCGGTGAAGCGTATCTGGAGTCTTGACTAAGTGCATCACTCCGGAGGAGGGTAAGCACCTCTTGAATATCGTTCATGCAGGTCTCTTTGGAGCACATTCCTCTTTCAGGGCGATGGTCAGGAAGGCCTTCCGGATGGGATTCTACTAGATGACTGCGTTGCAGGATGCTCGGGACATCGTCTAGGTCTGTCAGGCCTATTAGTTCCACGCCAGGAAGACGCATCAGCCAGCTTATGCCCTCCAGACCATCCCGCTTGACTGGACCTTCTCGACTTGGGGGCTGTACATCCTCGGAACCTTTCCAATGGCAGTAGGAGGGAAAAAATTCCTCTTTGTGGCCATCGACACCTTCACTAAGTGGGTTGAGGCTGAGCCGGTCTCCACGATCACAGTGCAGGTAGCGGTTAAGTTCTTCCGCTCCTCGATCGTGACAAGGTATGGGGTCCCATGTAAAATTATCACTGACAATAGAATGCAGTTTACCAGTGAACTGTTCCAAGAATTTTGTGAAGACATGGGGACCAAGGTGTGCTACACCTCAGTGGCCCACCCGAAGAGCAACGTAGCCGTGGAACGAGCCAATGGGCAGATCGTCCAGGGCATTAAACGACGAGTATTCGAAGGGCTCGCGCATCACGGCCGATCATGGGTGGACGAACTTCCCACTGTCTTATGGTCGATCCGTACCACAGTCAGCCGTGCAACAGGGTCAACCCCCTTCTAGCTTGTATTTGGTACGAAAGTCGTCCTGCCTCCGGAGGTGATGCTGGGCTCTCCTAGGGTTAGCTTGGTCGATCAAGTCGACTTCGAGCAATAACGGTCCCTCGACCTAACCCTAGAAGAAGAAGTAAGGTGCCGAGCGCGGTTGCGATCGACGCATTACCTGCAAACTCTTCGCAGGAATGCAGCTAGATCGGTACGACCTAGGAAACTCCTTGTTGGGGACCTGGGTCTAAGACAGATTCAGAACTCGTCCAACACCAACAAGTTATCCCCGCAATGGGAGGGTCCCTACAGAGTCGTTTCAACAGATCGCACGGGGGCTTACCGGTTGGCGATGCCCGACGGCAGGGAGCTCTCAAATTCCTGGAACATCGATCAACTTCGGAAGTTCCACGTGTAATATCTTCACTTTTCAAAGCTTTCAATAAAGATCATTTGACATTTACTCGAACAATCTCTGTCTATTTTTGCGCCGCTTCTTGTGCATTTCTCGGGTCGGGCTCATGCTAGCACATTTCCTACAGCACTACGACTTGAAAGTTCACCTCCAGGGGGAGGGCCGGCAATAAGCTGATTCTCATCGCATCACGGTTCCCCTCGTCGAGGGACTTGAACTCAAGTTCATGTTTAGGATAGGTAAGCGCGCACGAGCCGAGCTTCTTGGACTTTGATCTTCGAGGTCTATGTTATTTTGGCCTTTTGGTCTCGAATAACTCGCTATTGCTCAAGTTCTTGGTCTTAGTGCCTGTATTGGGAGTAGTCCCTCGATTCTTTCGGCTATTTCGTAGGTCTCAAGGAGTGGCTGATCTATCGCTCGAGCGCTGCCCATGCGACCGAACAGGAAGCTATTCGAGAAAAAGGACGAAATCAATGCAAACGGGTGAAGGAAGCAATTCAAACTCAAACTTTATTAAATGTTTAAATTACATTGGCCCAAAATGCACCCTGGTTGCAGGAAGAAACCCTACCAACTACTTCTTCGGGGCGTCATCCTCTTCGTCGGCGGTCCATGGGGCCAAGCAGGTGCTCGAGATGGTTCTCGGGATCTTCCTCCGACCTTGGAATAGGTCGGAGGGTTGGAAGTCTGGCGGCGAGGAGAATGGCAGCTCTACGCGTGAGGGCTTCAAGGTGCCGGTAGACTCAAGGCTACCGATCGGGGCAGGAGTTCGACGCGGGGCAGCAGCTACTCCGCCTGGCGGCGGACGGGGGGTGACGGCCAAGGCTCTCTTCCTCGGCGGCACGAGCAGTGTCCCCTCGACAGACGTGCTGGAGTCATTGAGGGGCCGACCCACCTACCGTTGGGCCTCCATCCCCACCTTCCGCTCTTCCTCCTTTGCCTCTCACTCGAGGGTTTCCCAATCTATCTCATCATGCGACGAGATGATGATCACGGAAGGAGAACGAGGGGCGGGGGCAGCCATGAAGAAGTTGTAAAGAAAGGGCAAAAAAAAGATCACAAAAGAAAAGAGGGTGAAGTTAACTATCGCTGGACACGCCCATTTAAAGGATTTGGAGGTCGAACAGTCTTGCCCAAATTCCTAGGAGACCTGTCGTTCCAACACGTCATGTGCGGAAATCGAAGCAGCGAGGACTTTGACCATGCCCGAGTCCAGCTCTGCCCGACCTCGATCGCATTGGGGGCTGGGTTCGGACTTTGCTTGCGCTCGAGTCTGGCTCCGCTCGACCTCGATCGCATCGGGGGCTGGGCGCGGACTTTGCTTGCACTCGAGTCCAGCTCCGCCCGACCTCGACTTGCATCTAGGGCTGGGCGCGAACTTTGCTTGCGCTCGAGTCCGGCTTCGCTCGACCTCGGCTCACATCGGGGGCTGGGTGCGGAGTTTGTTTGCATCCGAGTCCGGCTCCGCTCGACCTCAACCGCATCAGGGGTTGGCCGGGAGGATATTACTCTGCAAACAGCTAAGTACTCAATGGTGACATAAGAAGTGCTTTAAGAGAAGATAAGCTTTTCTTTCGAATTCTTCGTTACATTATCCATTACGAGCAAAAAAAAATCTAATCACAAGTCCTAGCTTGATGTCTACAGGTCCTCCATTTCACGAGCAATCTTCTCTTGCTCGAGTTCGGCAACCTTCGACCTTAACTCGGACAGCTCATCCCGCAGTCGAAGGACTTCGGTGGCTGAGCTCGCTCCTCGACGGCTCGAGCTCACTCGTCCTGAAGTTGGGCTAGAGTGCTTTTCGCCGCTTTAGCCGCTCGCCCTAGCTTCTCCTCGAGCTCGGTAACCTTTTTCTCGAGCTCGACGGAGACTTCGGCTAGGACAACCCTCTGCTCCGCGAACTCTCTACGGAGCTCGTCCACCTTCGCTTGCTCAGCCTCCAGGGTTTTGGAGGCTACGGTGCGCTTGACATCGAGGATCTTGGCGGCCTCGGCATGGGCGGTTTCGAGAGCCGGGGCTGACCTCGCGTGCTCATCCTCAAAACCGCCTTATAGCCATGGGCGCGCTCGGTGGAGATGACCCCGTCAAGCTCGGCAGCATGAGAAACTGTCAGAGCCCTCATTGTCTCCCTGAGGGCGGCAAGCTCGGCAGCCTGGAGGTCCAACTCCTGCCGAGCCGATGCTCGGTCGACCTCAAGCACTTCTTCACGGCGCTTGAAGATGGATTCCTGTTCTGTGTACAGGTCTAGTATAGTCTTCAAGGAGGCCATGTGTGCTTGGAGGTCCGTGAGCTCCTGGGAGACAAGGTCCATGCCCTACGGACAAAAAGAGGAGTGCATGAGGATCATCTAGAGACAAGTAAAAAGGAAAGGAACCTTTGCAGAGCTTACCCAGTGAAGCCGGTTCTCGAAGGTGGCCCGATCGTGCACCTCAACAGCGCTCGGCCCAGCGATCACCGGATGCACCTTCGATCTGGCATGGGAAGCGGAGGACACCGTCTGGTTGTTCCCAGTAGACCGAGGGGATAGGTCGGCCTCCGGACCTTCAGAGCCGGTTGGGTTGTCTCCAGTGTTCCCGGCAGGAGGGTCGACCTCGATGGCAGGAAGGGCAGCTTCGATCGCCGCGATCTGATGGACCCCAGTCTCGACGGTCGGGGCAGCAGCCGGGGTGACCTCAGCCACCATGAGGTCCTAGGTCTGCGGAACTTTGGCCCCGGCGATGGGGCTGGACTCCAGGGCCACATTTGGCAGGGCTCCGACCTCGCTAGTCGGGGCCAAATCGCCCTCATCGCTCGTGAGTGTCCCGACCTCGTCGGTGGCCGCTGTCTGAGGAGAGGTAACCCCAGCTGGGAGCAGGACTTCGGCCCCAGAAGACGGCTCGACTGGGAGGACTCCGAGAACCTGGTCTTCGGTTGGGTGAGTCCGGTGAACCAGCAGTAAGTCTCCTATCTCCTCCTCGGACTCAGACTCTCCCTGGACGACAACTATAGTAAGAGGATGGTGAGAACGAACTTGACCCCTCGACGTCTGCAATGAGGGGTGCTAATAATCAGAATCAATAAAGAAAGACCCCAGAACAAAGTGCAGCACTTACATGGGTGATGAGCCTCCGCCTCGACGTCGGACGCGGTTGGTCGTGACGCCCCGAGGGCTGCTCCGAGCCTCTCCTCCGGGCACCTTGGGCCGGGGACGATGGGGCACGGGGGAGCTCAACGGAGGGCGGCGTGGGGTCCGAGCCCAAATCTCGGGGCTGGGGGTCCGGAACCGCTTGCGAGCTCGGAGTCCTCACGACAGCGTTGGCCTACTGCTGCTGAACAGAAAAAGGGGAATGTCATGAGGAGGAGAATACGAGCGGCAATAGCTCGGGAACGACCAAAGATCAGGGGGAAAATTCTTACCACTGTCCGGTTCCCCCATTCCACGTGTTAACTCTTCGGGGCAGAGCTGCTCGGGGCGTTAGGGGGCGGTCTCTTGCCCGCCTTCTTGCCCCTGCCCCCGTCACAAAAGGGGGCAGCGCTCGTGCAACATCAAGGAGCTCTTGGTTTTCCTACAAAATATGTCTCGAAGTCAGCTTCAAGTTGGTACGAACAAGGGAATGACTAACCAGAGATTGACTTACCTCAACGCTGCGGTTGAACACATTTTTCGGGACAGGGCTGTCCAGGGTATAATCAAAGGCCGCCTTTCCAAACATTTCGGTCATCCTGGCATTGAGCCAGGATTCTTTCGGTGCTGCTAAGAGTGGAATGAGAGTTGGAAGAGTTTTCAGTTCGAGCCCGAGAAGACTAGGGGCAAAAGAAGGTTACCAAAAGCGGCCTCGCGGGTGGGATCGTCTCGCCCCACAATCTCGAAGAACGTGTGGATCCTCTTTCTTAAGGGGAAAACCCGGTTTCGGACGTAGTCCGCGGCGATAGCTTGCCCCGTCAAGCCTCGCTGGGCGCAGATATGGACCATGGCGATGGCGTTCGCGTCCTCCCCCAAGTCGCCTAACTTAGGGGTCTGGCGCCTACTGTCGATGGGGGTCCCGTCGAACGCGAGCGCGCCATCTTCGCCCCTCGTCAGGTAGAACCACCTCTCGGTCTAGGGTTCGAGAGTGTCCTGAGCATGGACTGGGGGGAAAGACCAAGGGAGACCCGACCGCAACCGGAAGTAGATACACCCGATCACGGGGTCCTTCCCGGTGCGAAATAAAGAAAAGTAGCGGAAGAAGAGGGAAGGAGTAGGGACTATGCCGAGAAATCCCTCACAAAGGTGAGAAAATATGGAGAGAAGAAGAACGGAATTAGGTACCAGATTGATGAGCTCGATCCCGCATTGGGCGAGGACTGAGCTCAGGAAGTCACTTTTCAGCGTTCGCAGGCCGAAGAGGGAGTACTACTCGGTGCAAACTAGTTCGTCGTCCCGAGGATGGGGCTCGGACTCCCCATCAGGCACCCGCCATGTCGCGGGGTACAAAATCCCTAGCTCTTTGAGTTCCTTCGTCTTCGCCAACGACAGCGAGCTCCGCCCGAATCTGACCATAGCTCTGGCTAGGGTGAGAAGGGAGGTGTTCGAAGCAAAAAAGAAGCATTTTCGTCGAAGGCTGTAAGGTCGAAGGAAAGCAATCTGAGGGTGCGATCTATGGAAAGTCCCGGGGTTTATGAGTGGAGAGTTGAGCGTAAGCATTGAACATGTCTTTTCGACTCTCCTGTAATGTTGTGCTCAATGGTGGGCAGAGCGTCACTTCAATTTTTGCGCCTGGTCATGGTGCGTTAGTGTGCGTCTTGGGAATTTGGAACAGCTTGATTTGATGCATCTTCAGGGCTAAAAATGGATTGGACTCGTAACCACTTTACCTCAGTTTTGCCTTTGTCTCTTCACTCATTTTCTCACTCGCTTTTGGAGCAATTTCCTCATGGCTTCTGCTCCATCATGTTCCCCTTCTCTTGAGATCATTGAGGGTTTTGTTCCTCCAGCGCCCCCGGTTGAGGTCTTGCCTAGTCGGATCGTCATCTCATCCGACACGGATGATGAGATTGACTGGGAGGCCATTGGGAAGGAGGTGTGGCCGAAGGAGGAGGAGGAGGAGGTGGTCAGTAAGCTTAAGCATGACTCGAAGACTTATATGGAGGGGTTGCCATCGCCCCCACCGGAGAAGAGGCTATGGCTCTTGGCGGCTGCTCCCCGTCCGGCACCTTGGTCTATCGCAGGGTGGAAGGATGCTGATGTTGCTGCGTGACGAGGAGGTGAAGCTCGAGATGGCTTCCGAGCTTCCCCATCGGCTGGTAGTTTAGACACTACTGGTGCTTTGCAGCCTCCGGCGTTAAAGGGACCGCCTCCCTCGTCGGCCGGCACTCGAGCTTTTGCTCGTTCCTCTGGCCCGTACTAGGGGTGGAGGAAGATTCTGGGAATGCTTCTTTTTTCGTTTGTGTCCCCCTTGATGAAGGGAAGGCATCTTGATGAAGCTGGCGACAAATAGTTGTAGAGTACCAGCTTCCATATGTAAATTATTTTGGTAATGTTAATGAAATCGTACTTACCTGGCCTTTACCTGCGACGTGTAATTTCTGAATTTTACGTATGAAATTTCTTTAACTGGTCGATGTTCCATGAGTTGCTAAGTACTATGCCCTCTGGCGTAGATAGCCGTACTGACCTTGGTTGGGTTACCTCGACCACCACAAAAGGTCCTTCCCACTTAGGGGATAGCTTATTGTGGTTGTCGTGTTTTCGCACCTTCTGTAGTACTAGGTCTCTAGTGGTGAGCACTCTTTCGTGGATCCGTTGGCTATGATATCTGCGCAGGGCTTGCTGGTACTTGGCTGCTCGGATGGAAGCTCGATCCTGGTGTTCTTCGAGTAGATTTATGCCATCCGCTCATGTTTTCTCTTGATCCTCTTCAGAGTAGTTATCCACTCGAGGTGATTTGAACGTCAATTCGCTCGGGAGCACTGCTTCGTCTCCGTAGACCAGCAAAAATGGTGTTTCGCCGGTGGCACGTGTCGGGACCCGAATTTGCAAATCCGGACCATCTGTGTATTCAGCACTAGTCCAGGATCACGCTAGTGCACACAGTCTCAACATCGGTAAATATCACAATCATACTCAATGAAATAATAAGTACTTTAATTAATTAACCAAACTAGTTGCTCGACCTTATGGTCAAGTTACAAAGATAAGCCTCGCAGGGCGAAGACTTATTAAAATATAAATAACTGCAGCGGAATAAAGTAGATTTCATGGCACCATCCAATATACTATAGGCAACGGACTGGGCTCCCTCCCTAATTAGACGGCTCCTCCTGGTATTCTTCCTCCAAAGCTGGCGTCGACTCTTCTTCCACTGATGTTGTATTGTGGCAAGGGTGAGTACTTAGTACTCAGCAAGTCATGCACAAAATGCAAGCTAATATTCTACATGCAAGGCTTGATACAAAGGATAGGCTAACATGTTCATTTGCAGTAAACAACATTTAACAAGTAGCATAAATAGATTTGAAAGCAGTAAAAATAAAGATAATATCAATAACTTTTCCAGGAGTTAAGTAAACACTTCCCCTTTCCTAATCCACATTTCCATCAACATCATCTTTAAACCCAACCAAACTTTTCAAGTCCAAGTTGTTTTCATGAAAGTCTAACCCTTGATCAGTAATCCCGAGCGATGTCGATCTGTGGACTCAGCTATTCGAATAGGTTGTACACTCTGCAGAGGTTATGCACTTTACCCATAAGATACAGTCAAACACCACAAAGGTGAGTGATCGTAACAAAGCGTTCAGAGACCGCAAACTATATAAGTGAACCTTTCCGGTTTTTGCCATACACCATCCCTTCCCGTAATAGAGGCGAAGTATGGGACCGACATACCGTTGGACGGGTACCATGCCATAGCCTTGGTACGTTCCCCTTTCAAGCTACACAAAAGGTGTAGTTGACACCCTGAGGTACCACTCGCAAGTTATTAGTAACTTACTCAACTAGGTCCGTCCCATTACGGATATGTGGTTGCATGTTTGACTCAGATCAAAGGCTTGCAAGGTTAAGTCCTTAGGGTGACGAGGGCAAGACTACCCGAAGAACCAAAACGACATCCCCAGTGCCACTCATGGCCCACCATAACATTCTTGCCACTTGCCCCGGTCTAAATCTATTTATCAAACCCAGTTGATTGCCATGCACCACGTGCCATCATCAACATCACAACACATGATACTTCTCAAAAATAGGTTCAATATCTCATTAAGTCAAAATTAGCATTTGATTGTCCAAAATCGTGTCATGTGTACGTAGCAGGTCTAAGCAATATACTACAACGGTCTAAATACCTAATGCTATCAATTTAATAATGTCCAACTAAATATCCACAACTAGGGTGACAAGGGTTCATGGCACATAATTTAATTAATCAAGGTGTTATACTGCAATTTGGCATTTATCTAATTCCTAGAAATAACTTAAACAAATTTCTAATTAAATTAGCATGCAATAAATAAAATTAAAATAATTTCAAAAGTGGGATCAAAATGGTCAAAGCATAACTTGCCTTCAAAAAGTACTTGTTCTTGGTCTTGAGCTGTCTCCTGGGTCAAAACTTCACCTTCGAAGCCTTCGGGCACTTCAACGTCTACTCGTAATGCGTGCAAATAGCAATAACATAAATAAACAGTAGGCAAAAAGTGTCCAAAAATTCAAATAAACTTCATAAACAGAGAGAGCACATTTTTATAAATTTTTAGAAATTTGAAACGTCCAAATCGGAGTTAAAACGCAAAAGTTACACTCGTTTCAAGTTTGAAAAATCATTTAAGTAAATAATAACAGAGAAAACTCATGTCCAAAAATTAAATAAAATTCACCATTATGTAGAGCTCAATGTTATAAAAATTTAGAAATTGGAGTCACCCAAATCGGAGTTAAAATGCAAAAGTTATAAGCGTTTGAAGTTTGAAAATTCAAATAAAAAATAAACCGAATTAATTCTTTTATTTTTCTATTGAAAAACCCGATTTATGATGTCAGCATGACGTCAGCGTGGATTTTAAATTTCCACCGAATTATTTTTCTATTGAAAAATCAGATTATGACGTCAACATTGCGTCAACGGGTCCATGGACTTGGTCCACGGCTCGGGTTCGGTCCACCGTGGACCCGGTCCACGGGTACATGTCTTACTGACATGTGGGACACCTCGGATGATGCCAGCGCTGACGTCATCGCGCTCGGCCACACGGTACTGACACACGGGCCCCACCGTGATGTCAGCGTGACGTCACGGGTGATGCCACTGACATGCGGGCCCCTTGCTGACGTCACGCATGTCATCAGCGGCCACCGGGCGACGCCCGCGCTAACCGCGCTGGTTTGAAATCCAACGGTCGAGATTAGATCTAATCCCGCACGTTGCGGTGCAACGCGGTTGATCTGGACCGTACGATTTAGATCGGACGGTCGAGATCCGATCGGGTTTAACCGCGTCGCTGTGAGTGAGGTGGCATGACCCGGCGCTCGACGCGTGGCGCAATCTACACCGTCCGATTTAGATCGGACGGTCGAGATCCAATCTAGTGCTACAACGTGCGTGAACCCTTAGCACGGTGCAGTTCAAGGCTACGTGGGTCAATCTAGAGCATGGATATAGATCCAACGGCTGGAAATAGATGTAAAGCCGAAACGTGGAATTTACACGGGGGTGACATGGACTCACCGTGGCCGTTGGATGGAGATCGAACGGTTGACGGAGCTTGGGGATTTCGGAGAAGGCGCGGTGGCTTGCGGCTGCCGGCGCTGAGGAAGACAACCACTGCCTCGGCGTTTCAGGGTGTCTCCGGCGAAGTGAGTGCGCCCTACAGGTGCGCCTTGACGCGAGGGTTCCGGATCTGGGCTCGGTGACGGCGGAGACGGCTCAACGGCGGCGGAAAATGGCAAAAACTGCGGCCGAGCGTACTTCTAACTTCGGCGAGCGATTACGGCGTGGCTACGGCGGCTTGATCTCAATGACCTAGGGCTATGGGTGTGCACGAAAGAGGAGAGCACGACGGTGGTGGCGGCGCATTAAATAGTGCCCTCGGCGTCCGTGAAACTCGCGGAGAACGAGGCCCACCCGGCTGCGGCGGCGGAGTCCGACGAGGAATCGAAGAGGTGACGTGGCTGCATCCTAGCCGTCTGCGTGGCATGACCGACGGTTGGGATGGCACGGGGGCAAACGGATCCGATCCGATCCCCACATGGGTGACGTGGCGCAATCTCGGCTGTTGGATCTCGATCCAACGGTCGCGCGGGTTAGGGTTTGGTTGGGTTCGGGTCTGGCTCGAACGTGGTTCGGGTCGGGCTCGAGTCCGACTCGGGTCCGGCTCGGTCGGATGAACAGTGAAACCGATTCCGATTTTCCAGCGATTTAATATTTGAAAATAATTCTAGTAATTCAAATAATTCGAGAAAAATAGAAAAATAATCAGAAAAATTCTGGAAAAATTCTGGAAAATACTTTGAGACATTTTGGACTCAAATAAAATATTTCTAACAAAATTTTATTTGAAATGTTTAATTATTTAATTATCTCAAAAGGGAATAAATTCAAATTAAATCCAAATAAATTCCAAAAAATTCCAAAAATTCTCAAAAATGCAAAATCACATTTAAATACATGAAAAGCAAAAATTAGGGTGTTACAGCAAGACTGGTCGATGTTCAAATGGCCCATAGTTCCGGAGGTAGTTCTTTCACCCATGGAGTCGAGTAAGCATTGAGCCTATCGAATCCCGGGTTTTGATTCCCCATAGGACGATGCTATTGGCGCGTTCGACTTGACCGTTACTCTGAGGATGAGCTACGGAGGTGAAGCAGAGTTTTATGCCCATTTTTTCGCAAAAGTCCATAAAAGCATT
This sequence comes from Rhipidocladum racemiflorum, assembly GCA_036346355.1. Classification (NCBI taxonomy): domain Eukaryota; kingdom Viridiplantae; phylum Streptophyta; class Magnoliopsida; order Poales; family Poaceae; genus Rhipidocladum; species Rhipidocladum racemiflorum. The sequence continues at coordinate 53,589,655 of CM070572.1, read as the reverse complement.
GCTTTTGAATTGAGTGCCGTTATCTGTGATTACTTGATTAGGAATGTTGAACTGAGTAATGATGCTCCTCATGAATTTCTTTGCTGCTTCCGAGGTGATGCTTCTGATGGGCCCAGCCTTGATCCATTGGTGAATGTGTTGATTGCCGTGAACAAGAACTTGTAACCTCCTTGGGCTTTAGGGAAAGGTCCCAGGATATCCAAGCCCTAGACAGAGAAGGGCCAAGATAGAGGAATGTGTTGATTTCACACATTTTCACCAGCTTGCAAGCATCCTGGAGGACAGGTGGCCAATAGAACCCTTGCTAGAAAACTTTTTCGACGAGAGCGCGATAGGGCGTGTGGTTGCCGCAGAAGCCTCCATGGACACTTAGCAATATTTTATTGCCCTCTTCCTGAGTGACGCACATCATCAAGACTCCATTACTCCCCTTTCAGTAGAGCTTGCCATCTACCAAGACGTAGAGCTGGGACTTACGCGTAATTTTCTTGGCTGAGGCATCATCGTCAGGGACCTCTCGACCTTCGAGATAGGATTGGAATGGTGTCATCCAAGTCAACTTGTGTTTGAGTAGCACAGCTTCCGTGTCTGCGGGTTCTACCTCGCTGACTCGACCAGACTACTAATTGAGCTGGGTAGCATCCATTCCTGTTTTAGGGGAAACAGATGGTTTGAGGAGTTTCTCGATGAAGACTCCTGTTGGGGTCGGTGAACGAGACGAAGCAAGCTTGGCAAGTTCGTCGACGACGAAGTTGTTGCTTCGCCGGATGTACCTTACCTCGAGCCCTTCGAACTTGTGCTCTACCTTGTGAACTTCATTCAAGTATGCCGCCATGTTGTCATCGGAGCATTAATATTCCTTCTATACTTGGTTTACGACTAGCTATGAGTCCCTCTTCACGAGCAATCATTTTATGCCAAGCGATGCAGCAATTCGGAGACCGTTGACCAGTCATTTGTATTTTGCAACATTATTCGAGGCTGGAAAATCAAGCTGGATAACATATTTGAGTTCCTCACCTGTCTGGGATCTGAGCATGTGTCGGGACCCCGAATTTGCAAATCCGGACCCTCTGTGTATTCAGCACTAGTCCAGGAACGCGCTAGTGCACACAGTCTTAACATCGGTATATATCACAATCATACCATACGATACTATCAAAGTACTTTATTTAAATAATCAAAGGGTTACTCGACCTTATGGCCAAGTTACAAATATATGCCTTGCAAGGCGAAACTTATTAAAAGAGAAATAGCAGAATGAAAATCAAATAAACTTAGTGGCGCCATCCAAGATACCACAGGCAACCGATCGGGCTCGCATCCCTAAGTAGACGGGTCTTCTTGGAGTTCCTCCTCCAAAGCTGGCGTAATCTCCTCTTCAACTGATATTGTGTTGAGGCAAGGGTGAGTACTTGGTACTCAGCAAGTCATGCACAGAATGCAAGCTAATATACTATATGCATGGCTTAGTACAAAGGAATAGCTCAGGGTATATTTGCGATGCTTGACTTTTGACAAGTAATATAAGTAGATTCGAAAGCAGTAGAAATAAGTAAAGCATAAATAACTTTTCAAGAAGTTTAATAAACATTTTTCCCATCCTAAACCATATTTCCATCATCTTCCCTGTTAAACCAACCCATCTTTTCAAAACCAAGTTATTTTCAGAAAGTCTACCCCTTGACTGTAATTCCCGAGCATTGTCCAGTACCGTGGACTCGGCTATTCAAATAGATTCTACTCTCTGCAGAGGTTATGCACTTTACCCACAAGATACAGTCAAACACCACAAAGGCGAGTTCCCGTAACAAAGCCTTTCGGAAGCCTCAAACAACACAGGTGGTCCTCTCCAGATGCGTGCTCTACACCATCCCTTCCCTTAGCCAAGGCGAAGTATGGGACCAACACACCGTTAGATGGGTACCTGGCCACAGCCACGATACGCTCCCCCGTACAATCACACAAAAGGTGTAACTGACACCCTGAGGCTCCACAAGTGAGTCCTTAGCGACTTAGTCAACTAGGGCCGTCCCATTCCAGCCATGTGGTTGCAAGTATGACCCAGTTCAAAGGCTTGCAAGGTTAAGTCCTTAGAGTGACCAGGGCAAGACTACCCGAAAAACCAAATCATCACTCCCAATGCCACAACTGGCCCACCCGATTACTCTTGCCACATGCCCCAGTCGAAATCTGTTTATCAAACCCCAGTTGATTACCATGCACCACGTGCCGTCAACATCACATGATACTTTTCCAAAACAGGTTCAATATATCATTAAGTCCATATTAGCGTTTGATTGTCCAAAATCATGTCATGAGCACGTGCGTGTCTAAGCAGCATACTACAACGATCTAAACCCATGTTGGCAATTTAGTAATGTCCAACTAGTAAACCACAACTAGGGTGACAAAAGGTCATGGCACATACTTAAGTAATCAAGGTGTCATATATCAAATTGGTATTTATCTAACCCCAGGTTTAAACAAAGTATCTTTCTAATTGAACTAGCATGCAATAGTTTAAATCAAAATAGATTTGAAATGGGATCAATATGGTCAAAGCACAACTTGCCTTCAAAAAGTACTTGCTCTTGGTCTTGAGTTGGATCCTGAGTCAACACTTCTCCCTCGAATCCTTCCGGCACTTCAACGTCTACTCGTAAAGCGTGCAAATAGCAAATACACAAATGAACACTATGCACAAAGATCCCAAAACTCCAAATAAAATCCATAAACAGAGAGAACATAATTTTCTGGATTTTTAGAAACTGGAATCGTCAAATTTGGAGTTAAAACGCAAAAGTTATGATTATTTAAAGTTTAAATAATCAATTAAATAATTTTACAGAGAAAAACTTTAGTCCAAAAATTAAATAAAATTCATATTTAGGTAGATCTCAATTTTATACAAATTTAGAAATTTGAATCGCTCAAATCGGAGTTGAAACGCAAAAGTTATAAGCGTTTGAAGTTTGAATCTAAATTTGAATCAATATTTCGAATTAATAAATCATTTTCTTTTTCGAAAATTAATTATTGCGTCAGCATGGACACGTGGCAGCCTCTGATTGGCCTGCTGACGTCAGCCGGTCCATGGACTTGGTCCACGCTTGGCTTGGGTCTACCGTGGACTGGGTCAACGACTCTACGTGTCGCTGACATGTGGGCCCTCTCGGGTAGCGTCATCGCCGACGTCGGCGGGCTCACCAGTCTTGGCCGGCAGTGGGACCCATTGTGACGTCATGGGTGACGTCGGCGCTGGCGGGTCGACCAGCGACATGCGGCCCCTCGACACGCGGGCCCAGCGTCGGCGTCACGCACGCAGCGTGGGCCGGCGTTGACCGCGGCGGTCCATCTTCCCGACACGTGGCGCAATCTCAACCGTTGGTTTGAAAATCAACGGCGCGGATTAGATCCAGGGTTAACACGTTGAAACTACTCGTTGCTCGTGGGCCGTTCGATCTAGATCGGACGGTCGAGATCTAATCCTATATTCGCCTTTGCTACAAAGACGTGGCAATTGTGAACCGTTGGATCTTGATCCAACGATCCGAATCTAATCGGGTTTGGGAACACGTGAGCTCACCTCAACCGTCCGATCTGGATCCGACGGTCCTCCGAGCTCATGGACGGCGATGGCTTCACGGCGGCGCTGGCTTGGCCGGAGACGGGGGCGACGATTTAACCCGACGGCGTTTGGGGCGTGCTCGGCGAGATGAAGCCTCCCTTCGTGCGTCTCGTCGCGAGACTCGGATCTGGCTCCTTCTCGGCGGAAGACGACGGACGACGGCGAAACCGGCGCAAACCGCAGCGGAGGAAGAGACAACTCCGGCGAGCGATTGCGGCTCAACGGTGGCGGCTCGGCGAGATGGCTCGGGAACGGTGCGCAAGGATGAGGGCAACCTCGGGCGTCTCACGCTTTAAATAGCCTCGGCGTCCGTGCTCTAGAGCGGAAACCTAGTTCGCTACGGCGGCGCGGCGGCGAAAGTCCGGCTCGGACTCGGCGAAGACGACGAAATCGTGGCCGTCCACGTGGCGCGATCAACGGCCACGATCGCCTGGCGCGATCGGATCCGGCCCGATTCGCGGCTCGAGCCGTGCAGGCGGATCTCACCGTTGGATCTTGATCCAACGGTTGGGATTGATTAGGTTTAGGAGTGGGTTGGTCGAGTCAATCGCTCGGTCGGGTTCGGTCGGACTCGAGTTCGACTCTGGTCGGATGAAACGATACTTGACCCGAGTTGGATTTCCAGCGATTTAATATTTAAAATAATTCCCGATAATTCATTTAATTCATTAAAAATAGCAAAGACTCGAAAAATTCGAGAAAAATTCGAAAATATTTTGGAATATTTTGGACTCAAATAAAATATTTCCAACAAAATTTTATTTGCAAAATTAAATTCTTTAATTATTTCAAAATGGAATAAATTCAAATAAATTCCAAATAAATCCAAATAAATTCCAGAAAATTCCAAAAATTCACCAAAGTGCCAAATCACACATGAATTTAAGAAAAGCAAAATTTTGGGGTGTTACAAACCTCCCCCCCTTAATAGAATCTCGTCCCCGAGATTCAGGGCTCACTAAAGAATAGGTTTGGAAACTCTTTCTTCAAATCCTCTTCGCGCTCCCAAGTCGCTTCGCTTTCCTCATGGTTGCTCCACCAGAACTCTACGGAAACGGGATGACTTGTTTCTAGTTTCTCGATCCATTGTGTCTAGAATCCTCACAGTATGTTCCTTATAAGTCAAATCCTCTTGCAACTCAATTGACTCTAGCGGTGTCTGTTCCTCAGGAACTCGGAGACACTTCTTTAACTGGGACACATGGAATACATCATGTACTCCTGCCAACGACTGTGGCAACTCCAGCTGATAAGCAACTTCGCCTCTGCGGCTCAAAATCTTAAATGGTCCGACATAACGGGGTGCGAGTTTCCCTTTGGCATGGAACCTCTTAACTCCCCTGAGAGGCGTAACTCTGAGGTAAACAAAATCTTCTGGTTCAAAACTCAAATCCCGGCGACGATTGTCAGCATAACTCTTTTGTCGAGATTGGGCTATCTTCAACCTTTCCCTAATCATAGCGATCTGCTCTTCAGCCTCTTGAAGAATATCAGGTCCAAAGACACGGCGCTCGCCGGTCTCATTCCAATTCAATGGCGTCCGACATGGTCGACCATACAGTGCCTCAAAAGGTGACATCTCAGAACTAGCCTGATAACTATTGTTGTAATCGAACTCGCATACGGCAAACTCTTATCCCAAGAGGTAGCATAAGCCAATGCACAAGCTCTTAGCATATCTTCCCGAATCTGGTTGACTCTTTCGGTCTGTCCATCCGTCTGTGGATGATAAGCCGTACTGAAGTTCAAACGGGTCCCCATGGCTTCATGCAACTTATTCCAAAACCTTGAGGTAAATTGGGTACCTCTGTCCGATACAATCCTCTTGGGCACTCCGTGCAAACAGACAATCCTGATCATGTACAATTCTGCTAATTTATCTCCCGAGTAAGTGGTCTTCACGGGGATAAAATGGGCTACTTTAGTCAAGCGATCCACTATAACCCATATGGAGTCATAACCCCCTTGAGTCTTCGACAAACCGGTAATGAAATCCATTCCGATTTCCTCCCACTTCCAGTCAGGTATTTTCATTGTGTAGCAATCCTGCTGGTCTCTGATGCATTGCCTTGACTCTCTGGCATACGTCGCACAATGCAACATGCTCGGCAACTTCACGTTTCATACTCGGCCACCAGAATCTCTCCTTCAGATCCTGATACATCTTGGCGCTTCCAGGGTGAATTGAGTACTTGGAGTCATGGGCTTCTTCCAAAATCAGTTGCTTTAACTCCTTTTTGTTAGGCACACAAATGCGATCCTTCATCCACAACGTGCCTTGCTCATCCAACTTGAAGTCCTCTGCCTTGCCTTCCTCCTTGATGGACTTAATCCTGCGGATCTTGTCATCATCCTTTTGTCCTTCTCGAATCTGATCCTCCAGGGTCGGTTTTACTTCTAATGCGGCCAAGAATCCGCTAGGTACAACCTCAATCTTCATTTTCTGAAACTCCTCACATAACTCATCCTGACTTATGGCTAGCAACATACTCGCGGTATGGCTCTTCCGACTCAGAGCATCGGCAACTACGTTGGCCTTCCCGGGATGGTAATGGATTCCAACATTGTAGTCCTTGATTAACTCTAGCCATCTCCTTTGCCTCATATTCAGATCCGATTGGGTGAATATGTACTTAAGGCTCTTATGATCCGTATACACTTCACATCTGTTTCCAATCAGATAGTGGCGCCATATCTTCAAGGCATGTACTACGGCAGCTAACTCCAGGTCATGTGTCGGATAATTTTCCTCATGCGGCCTCAACTGCCTTGATGCATAAGCGACGACCTTTCCATTCTGCATCAGCACACATCCAAGTCCTTGGCGCGATGCGTCACAATAAATATCAAAGCTTTGAGCAATGTCCGGTAGAACTAACACTGGTGCTGATGTCAATCGCTTCTTCAGCTCCTGAAATCCTTTCTCACATTCTGGCGTCCATGCAAACTTCTTTTCCTTCTTCAGCAATTGCGTAAGAGGTTTCGCAATTGTCGAAAAGCCTTCGATGAAACGGCGGTAATATCCTGCCATTCCAAGGAAACTCCGAATGGGTCACGATCTTGGCGGCTCCCAATGTAACACAGCTTCTACTTTGCTTGGATCTACGGCGACTCCTTCTGCAGTCATTACATGTCCAAGAAACTCCACTTTGTCCTTCCAAAAGTCACACTTGCTGAACTTGGCGAAAAGTTGCTGTTCCCTCAGCTTTTCCAAAACTCGCCTTAAGTGTTCGGCATGTTCATCCTCTGTCTTGGAGTAGATTAGGATATCGTCTATGAACACGACGACAAACTTGTCCAAATATTCCATGAACACCTTATTCATCATATTCATGAAATAAGTTGGCGCGTTAAATCGACCCAAAGGACATAATCAGCGTAAACTCGTAATGTCCATATCTTGACGAGAATGCGATCTTGAATATCTTACGATCGGATCTTCAAGCGATGGTATCCCGATCTCAGATCAATCTTGGAGAAAACTCCGGCTCCTCTTAACTGATCAAACAAATCATCAATCCTGGGTAGCGGATACTTATTCTTCACGGTGACTTCATTGAGTGCACGGTAGTCGATGCACATCCTGAAACTCCCGTCCTTCTTCTTGACAAACAAAGCGGTGCTCCCCACGGCGACGAACTTGGTCTCGATAAATCCTTTCTCCATTAACTCCTCTAGTTGTTTCTTCATTTCTACCAACTCCTCGGTAGACATCCGATAGGGTCTCTTTGCTATCGGTCTTTGTGCAGTACAAGCTCTATCACAAACTCTATGTCCCTGTCTGGCGGCATACCAGGTAGATCTTCGGGAAAAACATCGGGGTACTCATTTACTACTGGGACATCCTCTATGCTGATCGCCTTGGTACTATTAACCATCAACTGTCCGTCTCTAACTGCGGTGGCTTGAAATTCCACTTTCTTCCCACACGGGCTCTCCACTGAGATAGTCCTTCGTCCACAATCCAATACGGCCTTGTGCTTGGATAACCAATCCATTCCCAATATAACATCTAAGGTCTGGGTCTCCAAAATTATAAGGTTTGCTAGGAACTCTATTCCATCTATTAGTATTCTCACCCCGGAACATCCTACTTCCGTTCGGAGTTCGGAACCAGGGGTTTGAACTAAAAGCATGCACTTAAGTCTTGCAATTCTCAAGTCATTTCTAGCAGCAAAGCCTTGCGAAACAAGCGAATCTGAAGCTCGAGTCAAACAAAGCTGTGCAGTCTTGAGTTAACAAGTAACTTACCCGATCTGACGTCAGTAGCATTCTGCGGTGCATCTGCGGTGACATGGTTGACTCGGCCTCTCACCACGATGCAGGGTGTGGCTCCTGGTCTTTGGCGTCCTAGCTGGGGTGGTTCCTAGATTGAAGCGGCCAGTCGCTCCTGCTGTCTTCTTCGGACAAGCTGTTGGCAAAGTGTCTGGCTCGTTGCGATTATATGCAGTCTCAATTGTTCCTTCTTTGTTGCACAGGGTAGCGTTTCTAGCGGGGCTGGGGTGCAGTAGTTACGATTGGCAGGTCTTGGTGCTTTGGGGATGGTGTCCTCGTTGCATTACGTGGTTGGAATCGAAGAATTGATTTGGTGCAACTCTCGGTATTTGCGTTCCTCGACGTGATCCTTCTTTGTTGCATCCTGCGCTTCTGTTCTCATCCAGTTCCTTGCGCTTGTCCTCAAGAATAAGTGCCTTATTCACCAACTCTTGGAAATCCGGAAAGGTGTGGGTGATCAACCCTACTTGCAATCTGAGTTAAGTCCCTTCATAAAAGCGAGGTATGCGGATTTATCTGTCGCTACATCCTCGGTGCGTAGCGTGCTAGCTGTGTGAACTTGTTCGTAGTCGGCCACCGGCTGATTACCTTGCTTGATGCTCTGAACTCCTCCTTCTTAAGGTCCATAATTCCTTCAGGCACGTGATCTTTGTCGAATGCACCGTGAACTCTTCCCAAGTGATATCTTGAGGGTTCTCTGCGTGGCACGAAGTTCTCCCACCATTCGGCCATGTTCCTTCCAACCGATGAGAAGCGTAAAGTACCTTCTCATTCCCTATGCATTGAGCTATATGTAGCTTCCTCTCGATTGATCTTAACCAATCATCGGCCTCCAATGGATTGGCATTTCCGGAGAAAGTGGGTGGGTGAGTCCTCATGAACTCGACGACCTTGTATTACGGCGTGGTCCACTGATTAACTTGATTAGCGATGGCCTGGCGATGACGTGCTGCATTTGTTGCATCATAGCATGCATCAAGCCTGGTCTGAGCAGCAAGAAATGCTCCAAAATTCTGCACATCCGATGGCGGTCTTTGGTGCTCCATCATTGGGGTTTTCCGCTGGGCGAGATCCACTCCCATTGCTTCCAAAGTTTCCACGGGTGTTCACCATCTGTCGATTTGCTCTAGGTTTAGAGATGAGAGGGAAACAAGAATAGACAAGTACTATGGAACTTATGCGGGGCGAAAAGGTGTAGCCTTAAGGTCCAACTTTATTATTAGTAACTTGGTATGGCTGCTTACAATGCCTAAGGGCCTTGCAACACATACTGCACACTCAGCAAACAAAGCAAATCCAAATCGAACTAACTCTGGAGTCTAACGCCTAAAGGGTGACTCTTTATTCTATGACGCGACTCGGCGAAGGAGTCTCACTATAGAACCTATGTTCACTCATCGAGAAAACCTCCATCTGTTACAAGAGTGCTTTACGTAAGAACCCGGAATTTTTAAATTGTGACAAGGTAAGGGAAAATTCCAGCAAGAGACAAGAAAAGAGAGAAGGGGATAAGTCGAGAGGTCATTTCTTATCTTGACAACTTTTTAGCTTTAGAAAATAGGTTTTATCCTCACTACGACCATTCTAGCTAGGGTTGAGCCTACGGTCAAGTATGGCTCTGATACCACCTCTGTCGGGACCCCGAATTTGCAAATCCGGACCCTCTGTGTATTCAGCACTAGTCCAGGAACGCGCTAGTGCACACAGTCTTAACATCGGTATATATCACAATCATACCATACGATACTATCAAAGTACTTTATTTAAATAATCAAAGGGTTACTCGACCTTATGGCCAAGTTACAAATATATGCCTTGCAAGGCGAAACTTATTAAAAGAGAAATAGCAGCAGCGGAAAATCAAATAAACTTCGTGGCGCCATCCAGTATACCACGAGGCAACTGGTGGGCTCGCATCCCTAAGTAGACGGGTCTTCTTGGAGTTCCTCCTCCAAAGTCGGGCGTAATCTCCTCTTCAACTGATATTGTGTTGAGGCAAGGGTGAGTACTTGGTACTCGACAAGTCATGCACGAATGCAAGCTAATATACTATATGCATGGCTTAGTACAAAGGAATAGCTCGAGGTATATTTGCGATGCTTGACTTTTGACAAGTAATATAAGTAGATTCGAAAGCGGTAGAAATAAGTAAAGCATAAATAACTTTTCAAGAAGTTTAATAAACATTTTTCCCATCCTAAACCATATTTCCATCATCTTCCTGTTAAACCAACCCATCTTTTCAAAACCAGGTTATTTTCGGAAAGTCTACCCCTTATTGTAATTCCCGAGCATTGTCGATCACAGTGGACTCGGCTATTCAAATAGATTCTACTCTCTGCAGAGGTTATGCACTTTACCCACAAGATACAGTCAAACACCACAAAGGCGAGTTCAGTAACAAAGCCTTTGGAAGCCTCAAACAACACAGGTGGTCCTCTCCAGACGTGCTCTACACCATCCCTTCCCTTAGCCAAGGCGAAGTATGGGACCAACACACCGTTAGATGGGTACCTGGCCACGACCACGATACGCTCCCCGTACAATCACACAAAAGGTGTAATCGACACCACGAGGCTCCACAAGTGAGTCCTTAGCGACTTAGTCAACTAGGGCCGTCCCATTCCAGCCATGTGGTTGCAAGTATGACCCAGTTCAAAGGCTTGCAAGGTTAAGTCCTTAGAGTGACCAGGGCAAGACTACCCGAAAAACCAAATCATCACTCCCAATGCCACAAGCTGGCCCACCTGATTACTCTTGCCACATGCCCGATCGAAATCATTTATCAAACCCGATTGATTACCATGCACCACGTCGTCAACATCACATGATACTTTTCCAAAACAGGTTCAATATATCATTAAGTCCATATTAGCGTTTGATTGTCCAAAATCATGTCATGAGCACGAAAGCGTGCTCTAAGCGACATACTACAACGATCTAAACCCATGTTGGCAATTTAGTAATGTCCAACTAGTAAACCACAACTAGGGTGACAAAGGTCATGGCACATACTTAAGTAATCAAGGTGTCATATATCAAATTGGTATTTATCTAACCCCAGGTTTAAACAAAGTATCTTTCTAATTGAACTAGCATGCAATAGTTTAAATCAAAATAGATTTGAAATGGGATCAATATGGTCAAAGCACAACTTGCCTTCAAAAAGTACTTGCTCTTGGTCTTGAGTTGGATCCTGAGTCAACACTTCTCCCTCGAATCCTTCCCAGACTTCAACGCTCTACTCGTAAAGCGTGCAAATAGCAAATACACAAATGAACACTATGCAAAAGATCCCAAAACTCCAAATAAAATCCATAAACAGAGAGAACATAATTTTCTGGATTTTTAGAAACTGGAATAAATCAAATTTGGAGTTAAAAGCATAAAAGTTATGATTATTTAATGTTTAAATAATCAATTAAATAATTTTACAGAGAAATTCGTTCGTCCAAAAATTAAATAAAATTCATATTTAGGTAGATCTCAATGTTATACAAATTTAGAAATTTGAATCGCTCAAATCGGCGTTGAAACGCATAAAAGTTATAAGCGTTTGAAGTTTGAATCTAAATTTGAATCAATATTTCGAATTAATAAATCATTTTCTTTTGGAAATTAATTATTGCGTCGGCATGGACACGTGGCAGCCTCGATTGGCCTGCTGGCGTCAGCCGGTCCATGGACTTGGTCCACGCTCGGCTTGGGTCTATCTGTGGACTCGGTCCACGACTCTACGTGTCGCCGACATGTGGGCCCTCTCGGGTAGCGTCATCGGCCCGGCGTCGGCGAGGCTCGGCCCACGGTCTTGACGGTGGGACCCATTGTGACGTCATGGGTGGCGTCGGCGCTGGCGAGGTCGACCAGCGACATGCGGCCCCTCGACCACGCGGGCCGCGGCGTCGGCGTCCTGCCTGCCAGCGTGGGCCGGCGTTGACCGCGGCGGTCCATCTTCCCGACACGTGGCGCCAATCTCGGCCGTTGGTTTGAAAATCAGCGGCGCGGATTAGATCCAGGGTTAACACGTTGAAACTACTCGTTGCTCGTGGGCGTTCGATCTAGATCGGGCGGTCGAGATCTAATCCTATATTCGCCTTTGCTACAAAGACGCGTGGCAATTGTGAACCGTTGGATCTTGATCCAGCGATCCGAATCTAATCGGGTTTGGGAACACGTGAGCTCACCTCAACCGTCCGATCTGGATCCGACGGTCCTCCGAGCTCGCGGACGGCGACATGGCTTCCTGGCGCGCTGGCTTGACCGGAGACGGGACGGCAGCGAACCCGACGGCGTTTGGGGCGTGCTCGGCGAGATGAAGCCTCCCTTCGGGTGCGTCTCGTCGCGCGAGGACTCGGATCTGAGCTCCTTCGGCGGAAGACGACGGCAGACGGCGAAAGCGGCGCAAACGCGGCGGAGGGAAGAGACAACTCCGGCGGCGATTGCGGCTCAACGGTGGCGGCTCGGCGAGATGGCTCGAGAGCAGTGCGCAAGGATGAGGGCAACCTCGAGGGCGTCTCACGCTTTAAATAGCCTCGGCGTCCGTGCTAGGCGGAAACCTAGTTCGCTACTGGCGCGGCGGCGAATCCGGCTCGGACTCGGCGAAGACGACGAAATCGTGGCCGTCCGCGTGGCGCGATCAGCGGCCACGATCGCGCGAGCGCGATCGGATCCGGCGATTCACGGCTCGAACCGATGCAGGCGGATCTCGGCCGTTGGATCTTGATCCAACGGTTGGGATTGATTAGGTTTAGGAGTGGGTTCGGTCGAGTCAACTGGCTCGGTCGGGTTAGTCGGACTCGAGTTCACTTCGATCGGATGAAACGATACTTGACCGAGTTGGATTTCCAGCGATTTAATATTTAAAATAATTCCCAGTAATTCATTTAATTCATTAAAAATAGCAAAAGACTCAGAAAAATTCCAGAAAAATTCTGGAAAATATTTTGGAACATTTTGGACTCAAATAAAATATTTCCAACAAAATTTTATTTGCAAAATTAAATTCTTTAATTATTTCAAAATGGAATAAATTCAAATAAATTCCAAATAAATCCAAATAAATTCCAGAAAATTCCAAAAATTCACCAAAGTGCCAAATCACACATGAATTTAAGAAAAGCAAAATTTTGGGGTGTTACAGCATGACTCTGGATCCCGAGCCCCGAAGCATGAGTGAGCCGTCGAAGAACATGGTCCAATGGTCATCGACCTCTTCGTGCCTCCTTTCCTCGACGTGTGTCCATTCCACGATAAAGTTGTCTAAGACCCCAGACTTGACACTGGTTCGTGGCACAAAATCGACCTTGAACTAGTTGAGTTCGACTGCCCACTATGCGATTCGCCCTGTTGCTTCTAAGTTATGTATTACTTCCTTCAGCGGATAGGTCATCATGACTGTAATTTTATGGGCTTGGAAGTAGTGTCGTAATTTTCGGGAGGTCATTAGGACGGCGTATAGCATCTTCTGTACTTAAGGATATCTTAACTTGGCATCGTGCAAGACTTCACTCAAGTAGTACACCGGTTTTTGAACTTTGGTCTTTTTCTCGGGGCAATCCCGTTCGACCACCAGGACCGTACTTACTACTTGAGGGGTGGCTGCAATGTACAAGAAAAGATCCTCTTTTCTATTAGGCGAAATTAGAATTGAGGGAGATGATAAATACGTTTTTAAATCCTAAAAAGCTCCATCTACCTCTTTGGTCCACTCGAAGACTTCTTGTTTCTTCAGTAGTTTGAAAAAGGGTAGCCCTCGCTCGCCCATCCGGGAGATGAATCGACTAAGGGTTGCAATACAATCGGTAAGCTTTTGTACCTCCCTTAGTATCCGCGGGGGAAGCGTTTGGTCGATATCCATGAGCTTATGTGGATTGGCCTCGACGCCTCGACCAGACACTAGGAACCCGAGAAGCTTACCAAACGGGACGCCGAACGTGCACTTGTCATGGTTAAGCACCATTTGATACTTCCTGAGGTTGTCTAATGTTTCCTCGAGGCCACTGATTAGATAGCTCTTGGTCTTCGATTTTACTACAATGTCATCGATGTACGCTTCTACATTGCACCCGATTTGGGGCTTAAGACAATTTTGGATGCACCGCTGATACGTAGCACCGGCATTCTTTAAACCAAAAGACATTTTAACATAACAGAATACACCCAACGGGGTGGTAAACGCAGTTTTTTTCCTCATCTTCTGCCACCATGCTAATTTGGTGATACCGTGAATAGGCATCTAGAAAACTTAGCAATTCACAACCCGCGGTCGAGTCCACTATTTGGTCGATGCGGGGGAGAAGTAAATGATCTTTGGGACATGCTTTATTTAGGTCAATGAAGTCGACGCACATTCTCCATTTGCCATTGGGATTTTTGACCAGGATGGGGTTTGCTAGCCACGTTGGGTGACGAACCTCTCGGATGAAGCTTACCTTCAGGAGCTTGCAGACGTCCTCTTGCATAGCTTGGTCATGATCCTCCGTGAATCTATGTTGTTTCTACACCATAGTTTTGGTGCTAGGTTCGACCACTAGTAGATGCTCGATCACCTCCCTGGGGACTCCAGGCATGTCGGAGGGTTGCCATGGAAACACATCGCGATTTTCCTGAATGAAGGTGATGAGCTCGAATTCCTATTTGGGATTGAGGTCGATGCCCAACTTGATCGCTTTAGACGGTTCGGATGGATCCCAAGGGATTGTCTTGACTCCTCCGTCAGTCTTCTTGTCCTTTTTGCCGTAGATGGCGGTGTTGTCAGACATTGAAGCGATGTCAGCGTCTTTGGGTCTTTGACGTTTTATTCCTTTGTCGTTAGCAGGGGTAGCATCTAGACGGACGTCTTCGACCATCTCCAGGCTCCTTTTGTTGCACCGAACCGCGGCTTGCGGATCTCCCTTAATCGTGAGGACTCCCTTTGGCACCGGTATCTTGATGACCTGGTAGGCATAGTATACTGTCGTCATGAATTTGGCCAACATTGGGCGGCCCAGGATCATATTGCACACGGTTTTGAAATCCGCCACATCAAAAAGGATCTTTTCAGTGTGGAAGTTGTTCGGCGTGCCAAACGTGACTGGCAGCTCGATCTGGCCAAGGCGTATGGAGGACAAATGCGGTGTTATACCATGGAACGGTCCAGCCCCAGCTTTGATCTCCGTCCAGGGGATTCACATGTTATCCAACGTCTTTGTGAAGATGAGGTTCAGTGAGCTGCCTCCATCGACTAATGTTCGGGCGACCTTGACATTAAGGATGGTGGGTTCAACCACCATAAGATATTGACCCGATTGCGGGACCACTGCTGGGTGGTTCGACTGGTCAAAGGTGATCGGCACCTCGGTCCACTTGAGGAGTCAGGGAAGAGCTAGCATGACCATACTAACCTCCTTCTCAACTACCATGTACTATTGTTTGGACTCGTACATGGCAGAGCCTCCAAAGATGTGAGCAAGTTTATGGTCAGCCCCGTGGTACTCGGGCTCTTCATCTTCGGGCTTGCCCTTGGCCGGCTCGATCCTGCACTCGGCAAGGGCAACCTTGAGCTTTTCTTGGACCTTCTTGATGATCACCTAGCATTCATCAAAGTCATGCTTGTCCGTATGGCTGATGGGGTAATACTTGTTTCCTTTGTGACTTCGTCCTTTGTTGTCGTCGATATTGCGCATTTTGCCCTTTTCGACTACGTCAATGGTAGAGTCACCTTTTTGTTTTTCGCCGTGGTCCTTGTTCTTCTTTGCCCCTTACTTGGATGACCTCGTGCTTCTGACCTTATGGTGTACTTGTCTGCCAGCTCGAAAAGTTCTTTCGTACTTCTGATCTTTCAAGTGGCTAGTTTTCTATGAAATCACGTGCTGAAAAATTGGCTTAAGAATTGAATTTGCAAATGTGTTTTTGCGTGTGCTTGATTAAGTTTTCAATAAACAAAAACTTTTCTTTTTGCACCAAACTAAAATTCCAAGAAACAGTAAGTTTCACTTTTACGTCGGACCAAATTCTGGGTCCGCCGTGAATGTGTTTTCAAACGTTTTTGCACCAGACTAAAAATTCGAAAAAAACAGTAAGATTTGCATGTACGCTGGACCAAATTTATTTGGTCCGTCGTGAACTAGTTTTTGACGGCTGTTTTCATATGTTCACCGGACCAAACTTTGGTTCATCGTGAACGTGAACTCGATTAGGGTTTTGCAATTGAGTTCGGATTATTTGTATGCAATGCTCATGTGAGTGATTGCATGGTTTGACTTTGAGTCAAGTCGTGGACTTGTGCTCGGAATCGTTTTGTGTGTTATTCATGTGCAGGTGTTGCTCGAGGGCGAACGTGGTCGATGATGGGACCGGAACTAGGTTCATGGAGGAACTGAGGTTCGGGACTAGGTTCTGGAGGAATCGAGGTCTTGGTGGTCAAGGGTGCCATGCGAGACGTTCGAGCTAGAGAACATTGCATGTGAAGGCTTGTTAGTCATGTGAGTATGGCAGGGTGGCCGTATGCGTGCAGAGTGGTTAGTCACATGAGTATGGCATGTGGGCTGTACACGCGTGCAAAAGTTGTATTTGGCCATGTTGGGCCAAGTTGAGCTGTGTTGAATACATACTACTTCTATGTTTGGAGTTCGAGTTGTATTCGGACTCTTTGTGTTTGCTCTGTATAAATAATGGGGAGGTACCTCCTGTTTATAAAATAAAGCAGAGTAGTATTGCAGAGCCAGATTTTAAGGTTTTGTACTCTTTTGATTGGAGTGCTTTTGATAAAAAGAAATAAAGATCAATTCCTTCAAGATCCTCTGCGTGCTACAGTAATCCCGAAGCAACAGTACTCGCGACGCTACAGTAATCTTTTGGTTGATCTCTTGCACGTCTTTTCTGGTTCTAGATTGAATCATTGTCAATTTTGATTTCTTGAGTTCTATCTTGATTTGATCCATTCAAATTTTTCTTAGGACTCTATTTTTGTGTTCCACAAAGTTTCGTTGGATGTTATTTTATAAAACTTTGTTTAATCACGAGGGTAGATCAATTCTTGTCATATTTTGTCACAGCAAGCTTGCGAGGTTTATAACTTTTGATCCGTACGTCCGATCGAGTTGATTATTCTTTTGTTAGATTAGTATTGGAATCTAGTTTCTTGTGTGAAAATTTTAGGTCAATCCGACTGTTGGATCTCCGAGAATTCGCAATTTACCGAACAAGTCAAAAAGGCTGAATTCAACAAGTTCGGACTGGTCCGAACTTGATGACACGATCGGACGGTCCGAACTCGACTACTCGATCGAACGGACTTGTGGGGAGCCGCCCAGACCGTCCTCGGGCTATTTGAAGACTCAGTCATCCTGTGAAATCATGTGCTGAAAAATTGGCTAAGATTTGAACTTGAAAAATGTGTTTTGTGCATGAGTTCGACAATTTGACAAGAAACAGTGAAGTTCTCCTTTGTGCCGGACCAAATTCTCAAGAAACAGTAAGTTTCTCTTGAGCGCTGGACCGGTTTTCGCTACTGCGCCGGACTAAAACTTTAGTCCGGCGTGAATGTGTTTGTTTTAGGGTTTCGTTCAGACCAAGTTGAAACCGAGTGTGGCACGTTTGCGCCGGACCAATTTTCTTTTGATCCGCCGTGAACGTGTTTTCAAATGTTTTCGAGCCGGACTAAAACTTCCAAATCCAGTAAGTTTTGCATGTATGCCGGACCAAATTTTTGGTCCGTCGTGAACTGATTTCTTGACGGCTGTTTTCACATGTACGTCGGACCAAGTTTTTTAGTCCGACGTGAATGCCTTCTTTTAGGGTTTTTCATGGCTGTTTTCACGTTTGCGCTGGACCGAGTTTTTGGTCCGGTGTGAATGTTTTTTTTGCTCAGTTATGGTTTGAGTAATCTTGGAATTTGAATTTTGGTTTGGATTTGGAGATTATGAAATTTGTGAGAATTTCATGATGCTTGTTTGAGGTGAACTTTATGCAATGCTCGTGTGAGTATTTGCATGGACTAATGTTGAGTCAAGTCGCGGACTTGTGCTCGGAATCGTTTTGTGGTTTGTTCATGTGCAGGTATTGCTCGAGGGCGAATGTGGTCGATGACGGGACCGAAACTAGGTTCATGGAGGAACTTAGGTTCAGGACTAGGTTCAGGAGGAATTGAGGTCTTTGTGGTCAAGGATGTCATGCGGGACGTTCGAGCTAAGAGAATGGTGCACATGAAGAATGGTTAGTCACGTGAGTATGGCAAGTGGTCATACGCGTGCAAAGTATTAGTCACGTGAGTATGGTGGGGTTGCCGTACACGTGCAAGAGGTGTACTTAGCCAGATTGGGCCAAGTGGAGTTGTGTTCAATACATACTCTTTCTAGGATTAGGAGTGGGACACCTACTAGGATTAGGAACTGTATTTAGGACTCCTTGTGGTTTGCTCCTTTAAATAGGAGGGGTGTCTCCTGTTAAAGGGCAACCAATTTGAGCTGAGCGCATTGAGAGCCTCAAGCTCAGTTTTAGGGTTTGTACTCTTTTGATAGGAGTACTTTAGACAAAGAAAATAAAGATCAATTCTTCCAAGATTCTTGCGTGCTACAGTAACCGCGTTGCTACAGTGTTTTCTGTTTTGGTTCTTGTTTGCATGCTTGTTATAATTCTAGTTTGGTTTTTGATCATTGAGTTTCATCTTGATTTGATCCATTCAAAAGCTTTCTAAGGCATTAATCTAGTGTTCCTCCAAGTTGTGTTGATTAATCTTTTGTTATTCTTTATTAATCTACAAGTTTTGATTAGATTGATTTTCGTCAAGTTCTGGAACAGCAAGCTTGCAAGGTTCATAACTTTTGATCCGTACATCCGATTGAGTTGATTCTTTTTGTGTTCGATTCGTATTGGAGTATAACTTCTTGTGTCCAAATTTCAGATCGATCTGACGGTTGGATCTCTAGGAATTTGCTTTTTACTGAACGTCTATCAATCTATTTTGTCGGATACGAAGTGACTTTTTGATTCAGATTTGGGGTGAACTTTTATTAGATCAAAGATTTGGTTTTATCTTCCGCACAATCATTCACCTCCCCTCTGATTGCTATATTCGTGTATTTCAATCCTACAAGTGGTATCAGAGCAAGGTTTTTCTAATCTATCTTAACCGGTGATTAGATCAATGGATCGTTATTCGACAAAACCATGTGTGTTCGATGGTGTTGATTTTCAGTTTTGGAAGGCCAAGATGGAGGCGTTCATCCAATCACAAGGCTTCACAATTTGGGAGAAGGTCTACAAACCATATGAAGTCCCTGCAAACGACAACGTCAATGACACCAATCGCACACATGTTGAAGCAAACAGCAAGGCGCACAACTTGATCACCCAAGGTTTGGCACGCAGCGACTTTGACCGTGTGATCCATCTCAAATCCGTATATGAGGTATGGAAATCTCTTTGTGATTACCATTAGGGTTCTACCACTATCAAAGAGGTTCGTCAAGATCTTTACAAAAAAGAATACATGCGATTTGAGATGAAGCCTGGTGAGTCACTAGATGATTTCTTTGCACGCTTTAATAAGATTCTTAGCAATTTGCGTGTTGTTGAAGTTAGTTTTGATGATGCTGCTATTGCTAGACAATTGCTTGGTGCATTAGACATGTCTATTTGGGAGATGAAAGTTACATCCATTAGAGAATCTACTATCATGAGTACACTTACATTAGATGTTTTGTATTCTAAGTTGAAAACTCATGAGTTGGATGTTCTTGCCAGGAAGGGTAATATTAAATCAATTGCTTTGATCTCTAACCCTAACATGTCAAATGCAAATTCTTCTTCTAGCTTTGCCCTGTCCTCCTTGTCTTTTTTAACAGATGAGCAAATTGAAGAATTTCCTGAGAATGTGAGAATGTGAGAATGTGAGAATGAGAAAGAGAGGTGGTCCTCCAAGGTGCTATGAGTGTGATGATCTCAACCACATGAGATCAAATTGTTCAAAGCTTGCAGGTAAAACATCATGGGAGGAGAAGGACAACGACAGAAGAAAAGAGAAGAAGAAGTTCCCTTCAAGTGATAGAAAGAAGAAGAGCTTCATCAACCGCAAAGTGGTCCACCGAGTTCTTTCCGCTCTTGAACAAGTCAATTTGAGCGATGTGGATTCGGAGAACAGCGAGGATGATGCAACTCCAAGCAAGCATGATTTGACGGGGTTGTGTCTCATGGACAAAAGCAGCGACAACTTCACCGAGGATGATTATGACAGCAACTTCAATGAGGTAGACCCTTCATATGATGAATTGGCTATTGTTGTTGCTCGTCTTGGAAAATTGCTTGACAAATGTAACAAGAAAATTAAGAAACATGATTTCATTGTTGAATCATTGAATGATGAGATTGCTAGACTTAAGACTTTGATTCCTAGTGATGATACTTGCAAATCATGTGACGTAATGTACAATGAGCTCACCTTGCTTAGGAAAGAACATGCTCTTCTGTTACATCTAAATGAGAAAAATGAGAAACATATTAAAAATGCTAGCTGTTCTACTGATGAATTGCATGGTTCAACTTCTTGTTCTAAATGCTCAACTCTTGAATTGAAGTTAAAAGATGCAAATGCTAGGGTTTCTCAATTGACTGATAATTTGCTTACACATGAGGTTCTTTCATGCTCTACATGTCGTAAACAGAAAGGGAAGATTGATGTTCCCTGCAATAATTGTTTAACTCTTGCTAAAAAAGTTGATTACTTGCAAAATTCTTTGGAACGGTTCACTAATGGCAAGAAAAATTTTAACATGATTTTGGATAAATCAAAGGTTAGCTCAAATAAGAAGGGTTTAGGTTTTGATCTTCATGCTTCATTCGAAACTAAACCTCGCACTGTTGTTCATGCTCCTTGCAATGACAAAATTGAGATTCTTAATGAGCCTAAAAAGATGCTTTTAAATCTGCTGGTTTTCTTTCTTCTACTATGATGAATGCAAAATGTGCTTCTACTGTTAAAGTAAAACCTCATGTTAAGTACACTTGCACTCATTGTGGTAGAGATGGACATCTAGTAGATTTTTGCTTTAGACTAGCCAAACAACAAAAGAAAGAAAGGACAAAGGCTAGGTCTAATCTCAGAAAGGCACACCTTGCTTCTCAGTATGTGCCTAGGGTGAAACAAGCACCTTTTGTTGCTAAAAACACGGGAAAAGGCAAACCTGATTTTGTGCATAAGAATACTCGTGTTGTACCTACTTTGTTGCGTCATGTGTCTCAGTACTGAATTCCCAAAAGTCTCATTTCTAAGCCCAGCACTGAGACCTTGATATGTTTTGCTATGTAGGCTTCTCGCGCGAGGAAGGAGAACATATGGCTAGTGGATTCCAGATGCTCACGCCACATGTCTGGTGATAAGAATTTGTTCTCCTCCCTCACTCGTGCATCTCGTGTTGAAAGTGTTACTTTTGGAGTTGCTTCTTCCTCCTCTATTGTGGCTTTGGTTGAAAACTTGAAATACAACTTGCTTTCTGTCTCTCAAATGATTGATGAAGATCTTGAGATAAGCTTTAAGAAAAATGAATGCAAAGTGCTAGATGCTTCAGGTGATCTTGTGTTCAAGATTTCTCATTTTGGAAGAGTATTTAAAGCTGATTTTGATGCATCACCTTCTTCTAAGCTTAGGTGTCTAGTTGCCAATGTTTCTAAAGACTCGTACTTTTGGCACCATTGACTTGGTCATGTTGGTTTTGATCATCTTACTCGTATAAGTGGTTTAGATCTCATACGTGGCTTGCCTAAGCTTAAGGGTGATATCGATCTAGTATGCTCTTCTTGTAGACATGGTAAGATGATTGCAGGTTCACATCCACCTCTTACCATGGTGATGACAAACGCTCCAGGACAGCTACTACATCTTGACACGGTTGGACCATCTCGATTTCAATCTTTTGGAGGCAAATGGTATGTGCTTGTGATTGTTGATGACTTTTTCTAGATACTCTTGGGTATATTTTATGGCATCTAAGGATGAGGCTTTTAGTCATTTTAGAAGTCTTATTCTTAGGTGTAACATCCCAAAAATTTCTTTTAATATATTTAGTGTGTTACTGGGTTTATTTGTAATTTTTCGGAATCTTATTGGAAGCCTCGCGAGTAAATCGGATTCACGTTTATTGAACTAATCGTATTAAATAAAGATCAGGCATTTTTGAATAAGCGTAAAATCTAAAATTTTGTTGTTAATTAAGATAGTTGGTAGACGAGAGTGTTCGCTTCAAATATTTTTGAAAAACTTGTTATATAACTTAATTCGTTGATTTTACTAAAATCTGTACAGGTGTCTGATTAGCTGAAAGAATTATTGCGAAAAATCTACACGTCGAAAAATCGCGAAACCAACTTCGTTAGGTTCCAAATATTCCCTAATATTTTAGAGAATTTTTTTATGATTTTTGGATCTTTTCTACTATTTTATCTTTGCAGCTAAACACTATTCATCAGCAATTAAACCGCCGGCCATGTGGAGTACTGTACATCTTCCTCAGTGCTGTCGTGAGAACCAGGAAGCCATTCTCTCTCTCTCTCCTCCATTAGAACGCACGGGATACCTTCTAGATCACCTCCAATAAATCACCAAAAATTTATTAAAAATCGTAACCGAGATCCACGTCGCATCCTTAACCTTCCTTGGCTGTTAGAAAAATTAAACACCCACTAATCTCTTCATAATCACGGGAGAAACATTTTGCGGCCGTTTCGCGTTTCCACTACAAATGCAAGCCCTTTGATCTTCCTCCCGCACTATAAGAAGGGGCAACGGGTTCCTCTCCTCGTTGCCAACCCACCCATATCCTCCACGAGAGCTCTCTCGCCTTCGTTTCGTCGGATTTTGCAAAGATTGGAGTGCCTATTTTTTTTGTGTGCTTCTTGTTTGTCCAGCCACTGCCGCCAACCGACTGCCTCGCCGTCGCCGCCACCGCCGCCGGCGAGTCCGCCACACCGCGCCGCCACCACTGGACCGGCCGGTTAGCTCTCTTACCCCTTCCATCGTGCGCAGCGTTGAAGGAACCGAAGCCTACTCATTTTTTCATATGGAAACCGAAGCCTCCATTCGTGTAGAACGCCAAACAGTAGCATACAGTGATGAATAGTAAAAATGTAATAGAACTGGAACCTCATTTGTACATGCTTTTTTCTCCAAATTGTGAAATTTGTCATTTTTCCAAGAAATTCGTTTTAAGTCCAAATCATATGCAGCAAATTTTGTTAATTAGTAAAAATTAATGCCTTTCTACAGTAATTTTTGTGAAATTTTACAATTTAATTTATACTGTTAAATTATTCACGGAATGTCCAAACTTACGAACTTTGTAACTCGCAAACTACACGTCCAAAAATGTTAAAATAAATTTTATAAATCTTAGAAAATGCCAAACTAATTGTCTGGAAGTTTTCATGAAATTATCAATTAATTTGATTTGCGGCATTTCTCTGAATGTGTGTTTGTATGTTGATTTGCGTGTTTATTTGGTTATTTATCTGTTGCGCATAGACGTCGATCTGTGTGAGGGTGTCGATTTAGAGCAAGCTCAAGATCAGGATCTAGACCAACACAAGCTAATCTTTGAAGGCAAGTTATGCTTTGACCATTTTGTTCCCATGTTTTTAAATATTAGTTTGTTTTAAATTATGCATGCTAATTTAATTATAATGTGTTCAAGTAATTTGGGATTAGATAATTACCCCTTGATAGTGTCACCTTGTCCATAACACTTGTATGCCAATAAATCCTTTGTCACCTAGGTTAGATTATATATCTTTGGTTAATACTAATCACTAGAATTGGGTAGTTAAAGCGTGGTAGTTACGCTTAGCCATGCCATTCGAGCCAATGACACAAATTTTGAATTAAGCTAAATCTGACTATTGAACTATGGAACCTGTTTTGAAAGAATGCGACATGTGTTGTTGATAAGTTGTTGGCACATGGTGCATGGTAACCAACCGGGAGGAAAATGGTTTAGGCGTGGCAAGTGGCAAGTGATCAATGGGGGGGCCCGATGTGGCACATGGGAGAGATGTTGTTGAATTTGGTTTTGTGAACTTTGGGTAGTCTTGCCATGGTCAACCTAAGGACTTAACCTTGCAAGCCTTTGAACTGGGCCTAACATACAACCACATGTCTGGAGTGGGACAGACCTAGTTTAGTATGATTCCGAAGTCTTAGCATGTGAGACCTCAGGTGGTTTTTGTAGCTATAAATGTGGAAAGAAGGGTGTAGTGTTTACCGTATTGGTCTTACATCTCTTCAACGGTATACGTTGGCCCTGTACTTCCGCTCCGCAAAAGGGAAGGGACAGTGGGAACTATACCGGGAGGTACACATGCGAGGATGGAAGTTTCGGAAAGACTTTGTTATGGTTACTCGCCTGCGTGGTGTTTAACTATATCGTGTGGGTAAAGTGTATAACCTCTGCAGAGTGTACGAACTATTCGAATAGCCGTGTCCACGGTATTGGACATCGCTCGGGGATTACAGTCAAGGGTTAGACTTTATTAAAAATGTGGTTGGGATAAAGGATGAAGTTGATGGAAGTATGGATTAGGATGTGGGAATGCTTTTACTCAATTTCTAGAAAAGTTACTGTTACATTATTTGTTTTTACCACTTTCGAATCTATTTATGCTACTTGTTAAATATTGCTTCCCTGCAAAATAAACCTGTTAAGCCATTCCATTGGAATAAGCCTGGCATGTAGTATGTTAGGTTGCATTCTGTGCATAGCTTGTTGAGTACCAATGTACTCACCCCTTCAAAAATCACAACACCAGAAGAAGAGGATCTGCAAGCCAATGATGAGGAGCAGAATGGAGAGGCGAACAACTAGGGGCAAGCCAAGTTAGTTGCTTGTGGCATACTGAGGCGCCACGAATAATTTTTATTCCGCTGCTATTTGTTTACTCTGAACTCAGCCCTGCGTGGCTTAATATTGTAAGGCTGACCTTAAGGTCTTAACGATTTTTATATGAGTTGAATACTTTATTATTATTATTTCCGCTATGTATGTGTGATGGTATTCATCTCTGTTGTATCTGTGAGCACCAGCGTGGTCCTGGACTGGTGTATCACACAGAGTGTTCGGAATTCAAATTCCGGGCGCGACAGGAGGTGGTATCAGAGCCATACTGACTGTAGGTCTTGACCCTAGATAGATTGGCTGTCTTTAGGAGCTTCAAAATTATTTTCTAAAGAGAAGATTTAAATTGAATGAATAATAAGTTCTTGGCTTATCTTATTCTTCTATTCTTCCTCCTTGCTGAAAATTTCTATCTTTTCCCACTGGTTTAAATGGAAATCTTACCTAAGTCACTCTGAATAGTTAACGATGTTTCACAGTTAAGAAGAAAGTACTGGATGCCGCTGTCAACCCTGAAGATCATGGAGCGAGGGATCATCAAGCTCGAAGAAAAGTAGATCGATGAAGTCTTCCCGAAGCTAGAAGAACCAGTGCTTTAGTCAGTTGAGACCCGTGTGTGAGAGTCGTGTCTCTTAAGATAGGAGAGTTACCCTTTAAGACGCTAGATCATTGTGTGCTTAGGAATTTGGATCTTCCTTGATTGCTGAGTGTGCAGTATGTGTTGCATAGCTTTTTGGCTTGGATAAGCAACCATACCAAGTTATTAATAATGTTTGTATAAGTTTTGGGTTAAACCGGGTTTCCCCACATAAGATTCTTCCTACTTGTCTATTCTTTTTTTCTCTCTTCTCTAAATTGTTGGAGCAAATAGCAGATGGTCAACACCCGTGGCAACACTGGAGTTGGAGGAAGTGGTTCGCACCAAGGAAGCAACCCGAATGAAGCACCAAATCCTCAGCCTGCGCCCCCAGTTGATATGCAGAATCTAGGAGTTTTTCTTGCTGCTCAAACCCAGCTGATGCAGACTATGATGCAGACTATGCAGCAGATGCAGAATCAAGCTGTCGCCAACAACAACAATCCGAATGTACACCAGGGGAACCAGTTTCAGTCTAGACTCTCTGACTTCATGAGATCCAGGCCACCGATATTCTCTGGGAATGCCAACCCAATAGAGGCGGATGATTGGCTCAGGACTATTGAGAGAAAACTACACATCTCCCAGTGTGCAGACAATGAGAGGGTCCTGTATGCTTCACACCAGCTTGAGGGGACTGCTGCAGAGTGGTGGGAGAACTTTTGCGCATCCCACGAGCATCCTCAGCAGATAACTTGGGAGGAATTCACGGTAGCCTTCCGCCAATATCATGTGCCAGAGGGTATGATGGAGTTGAAGAAAGAGGAATTCAGATCACTCCAGCAAGGAGGCCAAGCAGTGGCCGATTATCTTAACAAGTTTACTCAGTTGGCCCGTTATGCGCCAGAGGATGTGGCAACGGACAAAGCGAGGCAGTCCTGATTCATGAAGGGACTCAATTCTGGGTTGCAGGTGGGACTGATCACCCACACATTTCCGGACTTTCAAGAACTTGTGAACAAAGCGCTCATTCATGAGGATAAGCGCAAAGAAATTGGTGAAGACCGTAAGCGTCGGATGACTAGTCAGGGAGGACGTCCAAATCAGATGAGGTTGAGGATAAATCCCCAACAGTTTGCGAGGTTCAAGCCACAGTTTACCGGCCAGAAGACAACTGCTACACACGGATCTTCGAGCTAGGGTTTCAGAACGCCAGCTCCGGGAAACAACACATTTGGTTCGAACCAACAAGTCACAGTGAAGCGTTGCTACAGTTGCAACGAACCGGGACATTTTGCTAATCAATGCCCGAAGAGAGGCAATGTGACCCCAGTTCGCTTTAATTTGGGGCCCACGCCAACGAAGACACCAGCGCCAGCAGCAAGCCGTGGAAACAATCAATCAGGAGCTGCACCTTCCACAGTCGTCAGGAGCGCGTGAATCATATCACAACTCTTGAAGCTCAAGATGCTACGGACGTTGTATTGGGTATGTTTTTAGGTTAACTCGATTACACCTTGCTTTATTTGATTCTGGTGCTTCACATTCATTCATTTCTCAAGACTTTGCTGTGGGAAATGGGTTGGAATTGAGAAAACTTAAGTGCACCCTAGTAGTGCAATCACCTGGGTCGAAACTTCAATCTAATCTAGGATGTTCGGGAGTTAAGTTGGTCATAAACGAGGTAGAGTTTCAAGCAAACCTAATTGTGCTAGATACCCAGACCTTGAATGTAATCCTTGGGATGGATTGGCTGACCAAGCACAAAGCCGTATTGGATTGTGGCCGCAGAGTAGTGTCTGTAGAAAACCAAAATGGAAAAAAGTGGAATTTCAAGCAACCTCAGTCCGAAATGGGAAACTTATGGTCAATAGTATGAAGACTATCAGTCTAGAGGATGTGCCAGTGGTAAAAGAGTTTCCAGATGTTTTCCCCGAAGACCTGCCTGGCATGCCACCGGACAGAGAAATTGAGTTCGTTATCGAGCTGGTGCCTGGCATAGCTCCGATCGCGAAAATACCTTATAGGATGTCCACAGAAGAGCTAGTGGAAATGAAGAAGCAAATTGAGGAGCTCATGGAAAAAGGTTTCATCAAACCCAGTTCGTCTCCATGGGGAGCACCGGTGTTGTTCGTCAAGAAGAAAGACGGAAGTTTCAGAATGTGTATAGATTATCGTGCACTCAACGAGGTGACGATAAAGAATAAATATCCTTTGCCCAGGATAGATGATCTTTTTGATCAGTTAAGAGGAGCAGGAGTCTTCTCTAAGATAGACCTTCGATCCGGATACCATCAATTAAAAATTCGGACCGAGGACATACCAAAGACAGCTTTTTCGTCAAGGTATGGGCACTATGAATTCACAGTCATGTCCTTTGGATTGACCAATGCCCTGGCATACTTCATGAACATGATGAACAAGGTATTCATGGAATATTTGGACAGGTTTGTCATCGTTTTCATTGATGACATCCTAGTTTACTCTAAAACAGAAGAAGAGCATGCAGAACACCTAAGGATGGTTTTGGAAAAGCTAAGAGAAAACCAACTATATGCAAAATTTAGTAAATGTGACTTCTGGAAAAAGAAAGTAGAGTTTCTGGGTCATGTAATGACTGCTGAAGGAGTAGCTGTCGACCCGAAGAAAGTGGAGGCAGTGTTGCATTGGGAGCAACCAAAGTCAGTCACCCAGATAAGAAGTTTTCTTGGAATGGCCGGATATTACCGTCGGTTCATTGAGGGTTTTTCATCAATTGCAAGACCTCTTACGCAATTGTTGAAAAAGGAGAAAAAATTTATATGGACGCCAGAGTGCGAGAAGAGTTTCCAAGAACTGAAGAAGCGTCTAACTTCGGCACCTGTCTTAGTGTTGCTGGATGTAAGGAACAGCTTCGACATATATTGTGATGCTTCGCGTCAGGGTCTTGGGTGTGTTTTGATGCAAAATGGCAAAGTAGTGGCTTACGCTTCGAGACAGTTAAGACCACATGAGCAGAATTACCCAACTCATGATTTGGAATTAACTGCTGTAGTGCACGCCCTTAAAATATGGCGCCACTATCTTATCGGAAACCTATGTGAGATATATACTGACCACAAAAGTTTAAAGTATATATTTACACAATTGGATCTTAACATGAGGCAAAGAAGATGGTTGGAATTAATCAAGGATTATAATATCGGAATCCACTATCATCCAAGAAAAGCAAATGTGGTGGTTGATGCTTTGAGTCGGAAAAGCCACAGCTTGAATTTGGTGGTTGCAGAAAACCAGTCTGACTTGTGTAAAGAGCTTCAAAAGCTAAGATTGGAGGTCGTACCTAGAGGGTATTTGGCTACCATGGAAGTAAAACCGACTCTAGAAGAGCAGATCATGGAAGGTCAAAAGGATGACGATAAGATTCTCAGGATCAAATCCAAGATGGAAGAGGGCTTAGCCAAGGAGTTCAGAGTAGATGAACAGGGTACCTTGTGGATGAAAAATAGAATATGTGTACCTCATAAACCTAAGTTGAAGCAGTTGATACTTGAGGAAGCGCATGATTCTAAGTACTCAATTCATCCAGGAAGTGCAAAAATGTATCAGGATCTCAAGGAGAGGTTCTGGTGGCCAAACATGAAACAAGAAGTTGCTGAACACGTCGCATTGTGTGATATATGTCAAAGAGTAAAAGAAATGCATCAAAGGCCAGCCGGACTATTACAACCTTTGAAAGTACCTGAGTGGAAGTGGGAGGAAATCGGTATGGATTTTATTACCGGTTTACCCAGAACTCAACAAGGATTCGATTCAATATGGGTGATAGCTGATCGCCTAACCAAAGTCACCCACTTTATCCCGGTGAAAACCACTTACTCAGGAGATCGCTTAGCCGAGCTATATATGGCCAGGATTATATGTTTGCATGGTGTACCAAAGAAGATAGTATCAGATCGAGGCAGTTAATTTACCTCAAGATTTTGGAATAAGTTGCATACAGCAATGGGCACTCGTTTGAATTTCAAGATCTGACATACCATCTGCAGGCGGATGGTCGATCAAAGACTAAATCAGATACTCGAGGATATGTTAAGAGCTTGTGCCCTATCATACGCCACTTCGTGGGACAAATGTCTGCCATATGCCGAATTTAGCTACAATAACAGTTATCAAGCTAGTTTGAAGATGCCTCCATTTGAAGCTTTATATGGTCGTTCATGTCGGACACCGTTAAATTGGAACGAGACGGGGGAACGTCAAGTCTTCGGACCAGACATACTCTCAGATGCAGAGGAAAAGATTGCCATGATCAAAGAAAGACTGAAAACTGCACAATCAAGACAAAAGAGTTATGCTGACAACCGACGCCGCGAGCTAAGCTTTGAGCCAGAGGATTATGTGTATCTTAGAGTCACTCCACTCAAGGGAGTTAAAAGGTTCCACACTAAAGGAAAACTAGCCCCAAGATACGTGGGTCCCTTTAAAATTTTGAGCCGCAGATGTGAAGTTGCTTATCAGCTGGAATTACCGCAATCTTTAGCAGGAGTGCATGATGTCTTCCATTTATCGCAACTTAAGAAGTGCCTTGGAGTGCCAACTGAACAAGCCCCTCTGGAAGAAATCGAGCTGCAAGAAGATCTGACCTACAAAGAGCATCCAGTTAAGATCTTAGACACATCCGAACGAGAAACCATGAACAAGACGATTCGTTTCTGCAAAGTTCAGTGGAGCAATCACTCGGAAAGCGAAGCAACTTGGGAGCGCGAAGAAGATTTTATGAAGGAATTTCCCGACCTATTCTTTAGTTAGCCTCGAATCTCGGGGACGAGATTCTGTTAAGGGGGGAGGCTTGTAACATCGCAAAATTTTCTTTTAATATATTTAGTGTGTTACTGGGTTTATTTGTAATTTTTCGGAATCTTATTGGAAGCCTCGCGAGTAAATCGGATTCACGCTTATTGAACTAATCGTATTAAATAAAGATCAGGCATTTTCGAATAAGCGTAAAATCTAAAATTTTGTTGTTAATTAAGATAGTTGGTAGACGAGAGTGTTCGCTTCAAATATTTTTGAAAAACTTGTTATATAACTTAATTCGTTGATTTTACTAAAATATGTACAGGTGTCTGATTAGCTGAAAGAATTATTGCGAAAAATCTACACGTCGAAAAATCGCGAAACCAACTTCGTTAGGTTCCAAATATTCCCTAATATTTTAGAGAATTTTTCTATGATTTTTGGATCTTTTCTACTATTTTATCTCAAACGCCTTTGCAGCTAAACACTATTCATCAGCAATTAAACCGCCGGCCATGTGGAGTACTGTACATCTTCCTCAGTGCTGTCGTGAGAACCAGGAAGCCATTCTCTCTCTCTCCTCCATTAGAACGCACGGGATACCTTCTAGATCACCTACAATAAATCACCAAAAATTTATTAAAAATCGTAACCGAGATCCACGTCGCATCCTTAAACTTCCTTGGCTGTTAGAAAAATTAAACACCCACTAATCTCTTCATAATCACGGGAGAAACATTTTGCGGCCGTTTCGCGTTTCCACTACAAATGCAAGCCCTTTGATCTTCCTCCCGCACTATAAGAAGGGGCAACGGGTCCCTCTCCTCGTTGCCAACCCACCCATATCCTCCACGAGAGCTCTCTCGCCTTCGTTTCGTCGGATTTTGCAAAGATTGGAGTGCCTGTTTTTTTGTGTGCTTCTTGTTTATCCAGCCACTGCCGCCAACCGACTGCCTCGCCGTCGCCGCCACCGCCGCCGGCGAGTCCGCCACACCGCGCCGCCACCACTGGACCGGCCGGTTAGCTCTCTTACCCCTTCCATCGTGCGCAGCGTTGAAGGAACCGAAGCCTACTCATTTTTTCATATGGAAACCGAAGCCTCCATTCGTGTAGAACGCCAAACAGTAGCATACAGTGATGAATAGTAAAAATGTAATAGAACTGGAACCTCATTTGTACATGCTTTTTTCTCCAAATTATGAAATTTGTCATTTTTCCAAGAAATTCGTTTTAAATCCAAATCATATGCAGCAAATTTTGTTAATTAGTAAAAATTAATGCCTTTCTACAGTAATTTTTGTGAAATTTTACAATTTAATTTATACTGTTAAATTATTCACGGAATGTCCAAACTTACGAACTTTGTAACTCGCAAACTACACGTCCAAAAATGTTAAAATAAATTTTATAAATCTTAGAAAATGCCAAACTAATTGTCTGGAAGTTTTCATGAAATTATCAATTAATTTGATTTGCGGCATTTCTCTGAATGTGTGTTTGTATGTTGATTTGCGTGTTTATTTGGTTATTTATCTGTTGCGCATAGACGTCGAACTGTGTGAGGGTGTCGATTTCGAGGAGCAAGCTCAAGATCAGGATCTAGACCAACACCAGCTAATCTTTGAAGGCAAGTTATGCTTTGACCATTTTGTTCCCATGTTTTTAAATATTAGTTTGTTTTAAATTATGCATGCTAATTTAATTATAATGTGTTCAAGTAATTTGGGATTAGATAATTACCCCTTGATAGTGTCACCTTGTCCATAACACTTGTATGCCAATAAATCCTTTGTCACCCTAGGTTAGATTATATATGCTGGTTAATACTAATCACTAGAATTGGGTAGTTAAAACGTGGTAGTTCTGCTTAGCCATGCCATTCGAGCCAATGACACAAATTTTGAATTAAGCTAAATACTGACTATTGAACTATGGAACCTGTTTTGAAAGAATGCGACATGTGTTGTTGATAAGTTGTTGGCACATGGTGCATGGTAACCAACCGGGAGGGAAAATGGTTTAGACTGTGGCAAGTGGCAAGTGATCAATGGGGGGGCCCGATGTGGCACATGGGAGAGATGTTGTTGAATTTGGTTTTGTGAACTTTGGGTAGTCTTGCCATGGTCAACCTAAGGACTTAACCTTGCAAGCCTTTGAACTGGGCCTAACATACAACCACATGTCTGGAGTGGGACAGACCTAGTTTAGTATGATTCCGAAGTCTTAGCATGTGAGACCTCAGGTGGTTTTTGTAGCTATAAATGTGGAAAGAAGGGTGTAGTGTTTACCGTATTGGTCTTACATCTCTTCAATGGTATACGTTGGCCCTGTACTTCCGCTCCGCAAAAGGGAAGGGACAGTGGGAACTATACCGGGAGGTACACATGCGAGGATGGAAGTTTCGGAAAGACTTTGTTATGGTTACTCGCCTGCGTGGTGTTTAACTATATCGTGTGGGTAAAGTGTATAACCTATGCAGAGTGTACAAACTATTCGAATAGCCGTGTCCACGGTATTGGACATCGCTCGGGGATTACAGTCAAGGGTTAGACTTTATTAAAAATGTGGTTGGGATAAAGGATGAAGTTGATGGAAGTATGGATTAGGATGTGGGAATGCTTTTACTCAATTTCTAGAAAAGTTACTGTTACATTATTTGTTTTTACCGCTTTCGAATCTATTTATGCTACTTGTTAAATGTTGCTTCCCTGCAAAATAAACCTGTTAAGCCATTCCATTGGAATAAGCCTGGCATGTAGTATGTTAGGTTGCATTCTGTGCATAGCTTGTTGAGTACCAATGTACTCACCCCTTCAAAAATCACAACACCAGAAGAAGAGGATCTGCAAGCCAATGATGAGGAGCAGAACGGAGAGGCGAACAACTAGGGGCAAGCCAAGTCAGTTGCCTGTGGCATACTGAGGCGCCACGAATAATTTTTATTCCGCTGCTATTTGTTTACTCTGAACTCAGCCCTGCGTGGCTTAATATTGTAAGGCTGACCTTAAGGTCTTAACGATTTTTATATGAGTTGAATACTTTATTATTATTATTTCCGCTATGTATGTGTGATGGTATTCATCTCTGTTGTATCTGTGAGCACCAGCGTGGTCCTGGACTGGTGTATCACACAGAGTGTTCGGAATTCAAATTCCGGGCGCGACATTAGGCTTTCTGTTGATCATCCAGGAGCTCTTAGAGCGATTAGAAGTGATAATGGAAATGAGTTCAAAAATTCTTCTTTTGATCACTTTTGTGCTGAAAAAGGGAATTGATCATCAATTTTCATCACCTAGAGTGCCTCAACAGAATGGTGTAGTTGAAAGGAAAAACAGAACGTTGGTTGAGATGGCTAGAACCATGCTAGATGAACATCATACTCCTAGAAACTTTTGGGCTGAAGCAATTTCAACTGCATGTTATGTTTCAAACCGTGTGTTTTTTATATCAAAATTGGGTAAGACTCCATATGAGCTTCGGTTTGGGCATAGGCCTACTGTTTCTCACTTTATGGTTTTTGGATGCAAATGCTTTGTCTTGAAATCTGGAAATCTTGATAAATTTGAAGCTAGATCAATGGATGGCATTTTTCTTAGATATCCTGCTCACACTCGTGGCTATCGTGTGCTTGTTTTGGAGACTAACAAAATTGTGGAAACTTGTGAAGTTACTTTTGATGAGGCTAGTCTAGGCACTAGTCCAAGTGATGCAGGTACAGGCGCATACGTTCAGGGGGAGAAAATCTTTGAAGACAATGATGATGTTGATGTTGAAGATGAGGTCTTGACTCATCCTAATGCACAACAAACTGTAGCACCTTTGGCACCTACTACTACATCACCTACAGCTAACCATCCTCAAGCTACAACATCATCTGTACATGAAGAAGGAGAAGGAGAAGTTTCAAAAGCCAAAGCTCCATTGTACATTCAGAAAATGCATCCATCTGAACAAATTATTGGAAACCTAAATGAGAGAATCACCCGATCCAGGTTTATTCATTCTGACACTCATGCTCATTCTGCTTTAGTTGCTTCTTTTGAACCCAAAGATATATCTCATGCATTATCTGACGAATCTTGGATCAATGCCATGCATGAAGAATTAGAGAATTTTGATCGAAATAAAGTTTGGAAACTAGTCTCACCACCTCCTGATTTTAATGTAATTGGAACTAGATGGGTTTTCAGAAATAAACAAAGTGAGGATGGTGTTGTTGTTAGAAACAAGGCTAGATTGGTTGCTCAAGGTTTTACTCAAGTTGAGGGCTTAGATTTTGATGAAACCTTTGCTCCTGTTGCTAGAATTGAAGCCATTAGAATCCTTTTAGCATTTGCTGCATCGAAAGGTTTCAAATTATATCAAATGGATGTGAAAAGTGCTTTTCTTAATGGCTACATAAATGAGGAGGTTTATGTGAAGCAACCACCTGGTTTTGAAAATCCGATGTTTCCAAATCATGTGTTCAAACTGTCAAAAGCCTTGTATGGTTTGAAGCAAGCCCCTAGAGCATGGTATGATAGGCTAAAAACCTTTTTACTTGAAAAGGGGTTTTCAATGGGAAAGGTTGACAAAACTCTCTTTTTACTCAAGCAAGGCAATGATCAACTATTCGTTCAGATTTATGTTGATGATATTATCTTTGGTGGTTCCTCTCATGTTTTAGTGTCTAAGTTTTCAGAAACTATGAGGGACGAATTCGAGATGAGTATGATGGGTGAGTTGACATACTTTTTGGGACTACAAATCAAGCAAACAAAGGATGGTACTTTTGTGCATCAAAGCAAATACACAAGAGACTTGTTGCATCGATTTGGAATGGAAAATAGCAAGCTGATCATGACACCCATGGAGAGCGCTTGCACACTTGATCCGAATGAAGATGGTGAGCAGGTTGATCAAAAGGAATATAGAAGAATGATAGGTTCACTCTTGTACCTCACTGCATCAAGGCCGGATATACAATTTGCTGTGTGCTTGTGTGCTCGTTTTCAAGCTTCCCCACGTGCTTCACATAGACAAGCTGTCAAAAGGATTTTCAGGTATCTTCATGGAACTCAAGATTTTGGTATTTGGCTTTCTGCTTCCTCATGCATTAGTTTAAGAGCTTTTTCTGATGCTGATTTTGAAGGATGTAGAATTGATAGAAAAGCACATCTGGTACATGCCATTTCTTGGGTAACTCTCTCATTGCATGGTCTTCTAGAAAACAATCTTCTATTGCACAATGAACTGCTGAATCTTAATATATGGCTGCTGCTAGTTGTTGTTCTAGAATTTTTTGGATAGTAGCTACATTTAAAGATTATAGGGTTAATTTGGATAGTGTTCCTCTTTTGTGTGATAACACTAGTGCAATTTGCATTACTAAGAACCCTGTGCAATATTTAAGGACAAAACATATTGACATCAGATTTCACTTTCTTAGAGATCATGTTGAAAAAGGCAACATTGTGCTTCATCATGTGGATACTGAACATCAATTGGCAGACATTTTCACAAAACCTTTATCTTCCTCTCGTTTTGCCTTCATTCGGGGAGAACTTGGGATTGTTCATCCAATGGGTTTGTTTTGAGGGGGAGTTTTCCTTGCCAAGTTTTTTCACTTGATGAGCTTACTTTATCATATTTCTTTATATATTATGTAATTGTGCTAATATATGATAATCTAAATTGTTCCACTTGAACTAAAAATGACATTGCGAAATTACTTGGTCTGATTGCCTATAGCTAAATACTCTGTGATATCTTACTCTTCTAGGCTTGATATTGAATCTTCTTGACAAATTTGGGCTTTGAAGCAAGTGTGTTTTTCAACTTTACTCTTTCATAAGACCTTTTAATCACTTTTGCATGTTTACAATCAAAGAAAAAGGAAAAGAAAAGGGAATCAATAAAAAAGGGGTTTTTAAAAGCAAAAAGCTTCAAGTTATGTGCTTCAGGCATGCTTTCCCTAAAAAAAATAAGATGTATGCTTCAAGCATGCCATTCCCTCAAAGACAAGATGTATGCTTCAAGCATGCCACTCCAACGAAATAAAAGAAGTATGCTTCAAGCATGCCACATGCAGTTTACTGGTTAAAGATTAAATTGGTCTACTAGATTGGAGTTGAAACTACTTGCTCGCCCTGATTTGTTAGTTGCTTCAATTTTGAGCCTTGCTTTTCTACTAAGATCTTGCTTAGTACTTGGCTACAGTTGACTGAATTAAGGTTGAGATGCATGTCATTACCTAACTTGTTAAAATCACAGTAAGATCATGTATTTTGCATATTATGTGATATATAAAGTTATATCATCGAATGAGCTCATCTTTTCCTATCTTGGCACTCCCTTGTTTCTCCTTGTGAAATCTTTGCTATAGGAAAATTTTTGAACAAATTCTCTCTTTTGTACTCTTGATGAATCCATTGTCAAAGGGGGAGAAGTTTGGGAATCTTTGAGAAGTTCAACGAAAAAGGGGGAGAAGTTTTAGGGGGAGAAGTTTGGAGAATTTTGGAATTTTTGGGCACATTGCACATTCACACACATTTTCCTTCTCAGGGGGAGATTTTGTTTTACATTTTGGTCAAAGGGGGAATTCTGTGTTTTCTCTTTTTGGTCCCTGATACTTTGGATTTCAAAATCTTTTGCAAAGTGAATGCCAAATATTCAATTCTAATTGGTGTTGCCAATGTTTTCATCAAGGGGGAGATTGTGAAAACATGTGCTGAAAAATTGGCTAAGATTTGAACTTGAAAAATGTGTTTTGTGCATGAGTCCGACAATTTGACAAGAAACAGTGATGTTCTCCTTTGTGCCGGACCAAATTCTCAAGAAACAGTAAGTTTCTCTTAAGCACGAATGTGGTCGATGACGGGACCAGAACTAGGTTCATGGAGGAACTAAGGTTCAGGACTAGGTTCAGGAGGAACTGAGGTCTTGGTGGTTTAAGGATGTCATGCGGGACATTCGAGCTAAGAGAATGGTGCACATGAAGAATGGTTAGTCACGTGAGTATGGCAGGTGGTCATACGTGTGCAAAGTGTTAGTCACGTGAGTATGGTGGGGTTGCCATACGCGTGCAAGAGGTGTACATGGCCAGATTGGACCAAGTGGAGTTGTGTTCAATACATACTCTTTCTAGGATTAGGAGTGGGACTCCTACTAGGATTAGGAATTGTATTCAGGACTCCTTGTGTTTTGCTTCTTTAAATAGGAGGGGTGTCTCCTGTTGAAGGGCAACCAATTTGAGCTGAGCGCATTATGAGCCTCAAGCTC
This sequence comes from Rhipidocladum racemiflorum, assembly GCA_036346355.1. NCBI lineage: Eukaryota > Viridiplantae > Streptophyta > Magnoliopsida > Poales > Poaceae > Rhipidocladum > Rhipidocladum racemiflorum. Next base: position 53,552,274 of record CM070572.1, on the reverse strand, counting down.
AGTTTTATGGTTTGTACTCTTTTAAAGGGAGTACTTTAGACAAAGGAAATAAAGATCAATTCTTCCAAGATTCTTGCGTGCTACAGTAACCGCGTTGCTATAGTGTTTTCTGTTTTGGTTCTTGTTTGCATGCTTGTTATAATTCTAGTTTGGTTTTTGATCCTTGAGTTTCATCTTGATTTGATCCATTCAAAAGCTTTCTAAGGCATCAATCTAGTGTTCCTCAAAGTTGTGTTGATTAATCTTTTGTTATTCTTGATTAATCTACAAGTTTTGATTAGATTGATTTTCGTCAAGTTGTGGAATAGCAAGATTACGAGGTTCATAACTTTTGATATTTATGTCCGATCAAGCTGATTCATTTTGGGTTCGATTTGTATTGGAGTCTAGTTTCTTGTGTCCAAATTTCAGATCAATCCGACGATTGGATCTCCGGGAATTTGCGTTTCACCGAACGTCTGTCAATCTGTTTTGTCGGATACGAAGTGACTTTTTGATTCAGATTTGGGGTGAACTTTTATTAGATCAAAGATTTGGTTTTAGCTTCTGCACAATCATTCACCCCCCTCTGGTTGCTATATTCGTGTATTTCGATCCTACCCATCCCCATCGGATTTGGAGGCTAACAATGGATCGCAGAGGGCGCTCGCAATGCTAGCACCCAAGCCCAATTGAGACAACAGTGAGACCCTTCGAATAACTCGACAACAATCCCGGTATTCCCCCGGTATGCGACTCGAATCTCGCCCAGGATCACCCCGCATACCGGTTTCCATTGTCATATCAACTCAATTTGCATAAAGGGGGCAACGAACTCGAAACCCCCACAACCAGACACGCAACGCGGAAGCACAACAACCAACTCACGCACACACGAAGACAAAACCCGACCACAGGAAAACAAACAAAAATGAAACAACACCATGACAACCACCAAGCAACGAAGGAACAACGAGATATGACATGAGTACCGCAGTACTCAAAAGATTTACGACGAAAGTAGCCAAGATGTTAACATAGACGTGTCATGGTTTTAAGACTAAAGTATACAACAAAAGTGGACACACGACTGCTCACTTAAAACAAAAGCACGACACCTCCGGAAGTGTCCTGCCCCTGAACACTTTCGGGCATAAGCAACGTCGCCGGTAGCCTCTACTCGATGCCCCGTCCGGTCACCGAGAGGCAGTACGGACAGAACTTACATTCGCCCTGATCCTCACCTGAAAACCACAAAGCAGAAGCATGAGTACAGAAGGTACTCGCAAGACTTACCCGTGGTCCATATACGACCGACTCGAAAGGATATGCATTTGGATGTAGCAAGGAATAAGCTTAAGGTAAAGTGCGAAAAAGCTTAACTTTGTTGTTTAATTACATTCCACTACACAAATTCACAACTTTTATATCACTTATGGACAGCACCTATTACTAGAGTGAAATCTGAAACTTTACAATTAAAATAAAGCAAGTGGCATCATAACAAGTATCACCATCCAAACCAACTAGCATCAAGTTCAAGTTATTACTACGTTGAAATGTCGGATGATACAAGCGTGCTCATATCCGAGAGCGTGGCAATTCGAATCGCTTACTCACCCTGCAGGGGATCATCAATCGCATGACATGTGCCACAAGGAACCTCATATCAACCCTCCTCGCATCCATACCAACTCGTTGGGCCATCTTCATGCGGTCCGAGCACCTAGCACCCCCTCGAGCGGCCCAAGCCTCACTTGGCCCTCGAGGGTCGGCCTAAGCCTCACCCACAACCACGTCCAACCGCATGAGGGCATGACCCATCGGGCAGTATGCAACGAAAGAATAGCTTACCGTACCATTATCAGGCATGCGATTAACAAGGGGTGCTTGATCAACATGGCAAACAACGGATCGGTTCTCAACCGACACAGGAGAGACTACACACTTGGGTCTCCACACCCAAGTGATCCAACTTTCTCCCCCGGTCTCAATTCAACATTTCAGAACATAATCATATCCATTGCAACCCAATATTTGTGAAGTAAATAATCTCAAGCGATGAAACCATCCACCACTTGGCCCATACCCGACATCTAAGCAAACTAAGCATGGACACAATATATTTACCCATATACTAGCTCCAAAGGAGGTGTTCAACAAGTATGAAGGAGTGTATGTGCAACAAATAGGATCTAGCACCATTCCCACAATTCAACTCCTAATACATGACTTAGTCATCCAATAAGCAATTTATTCACCAAAATAAAATTATACATAAGGTTGAATATGCTTAGGTACTTGCCTTAAATTTCTGTCAGATTTTCAACGATGATTTGCTCCTCGCGATCCCCCTCGGTCACGGCCACGTCAATCTCCGTGGGTTCGTTCTCTACACGAGTACAATGCATGAATAAGATGAATGCAATGCAAATGAAATGAAAAACCAATGCACTACCCCACCGAAACAGACCAGGCAGCCCGGATAGTCCGGGTAGGTCGGATACTTCGGATATTTTGTCCGGACACTCCGGACACCGCACATTTTGCCCAAATGACTCGAGAGATCGAGGTGCTTCCAAGTTCTACGACACCGCGAGGACCCGATCTACAACTTTCCTACATGCGGCCAAGCCGGAGAAGCTCCGATCTAGCTCAAAACACGATGAAATGATGCTCATTTGCGTAGCCCATGACCAAAACTAAATCCAACACTTGGGATGGCATCACCACCAATGGATCTCTCACCCTACACCCAAACACCACCTAATCCACCCCCAAATCTGTCGGGGATTGACTATCTGATAAAAGAACGTGGTACCCCTGGAGGATGCTGAGGCCACCGATCTTGTAGTACCAACGGAAGATGCTCGGGAGACCATCCGAGCAGCGTATCTCTCGAGCATGCGTGTTCGCCCATTCTCTTATGACCATATCGGACGACCACGAGCAAACATGCTCGCCATACCCGGGTAGGTGGTCGAGGGACTCGGTCATACCACTAAGAAGGAAGGTAGATCGTGGGCACCGTGAATATGGGTGCATAGTGTAAATCTAGCGATCAATCCGCCGGAAATCAAGGGGGGAGGGCGTACCGGAAATTCAAAAAACACGCGGATCAAGGACGCCAGATCGTGGGCACCGTGAATATCGGTGCATAGTGTAAATCTAGGGGCTAGTTACCTTCTATGTATCCTCAACCCCTGTATTTAAACCCCCCAAGAGCATCTGCGGAGGGGGAAGAAAAATCGCATAAACACAATATACTGGAGTAGGGCTATTATCTCGGTAGTGAGAGGCCCGAACCAGGATAAACACCACGTGTCTTTCTCCCGACCTCGCATTACTCGGACGATCCCCTCGGTTCGTACGACGGGGCCCTGTTGATCCCTCGTTCAACAAGTAAGCTCGGCGGGAGCCCATTCTCCAACCGTCGACAGCTGGCGCCGTTCGTGGGGACGACAACGTGATTCCCGTATGAATTGGGATCCTCGAGGATGCCGAATTCGGGAGATACTAGGAGTCTTTGCGCCTTCAACGACGTTGATGACGATGACATGTACTACGCCGGCGACGGTGTGGTCGGTGTGACCGATCTTGCTGGTCACACCGAGTCCGGGAGCTTTACCCCGGACTCTGGAATGCGAGGACAGGTCCTCCGTTCCCCAGACATTACCCTCGGTGACAACGAGGATGATTACGATGGACTCTACGATGGTCTGGATATACCAGACGATCTCGAGTTCGACCGAGAGACAGCATCCCAAGGGGATACGATGATGTCCCCATCACACTCGTCCCACTCTCGCCATGTCAACATGGCTGGGAGTCGTGCCGAGCCTGAGGTGCGATCCTCGGAGGCTGCTAAGCGCGACCACTATGAAGCGGCTAGACTGCACCTACAAGCATCTTTGGGAAAGACCCTTGCGAGTATACGCCGCCAAGCAAGAGAGAGGCGGGTGTCCAGGGAAAGAAACTGTCGCGAGTGTCGGACCCCCGATTGCGTCCCAGAACGCCGTCGAAGCTCGCCGCCACCTGTTCGCCAGAACCGAGAGCGTCTGCAGGCCTTCGCAGCTTCCCCGATCAAGTGGACCTAGAGGCCGTAGGCATGGTTGTGGCCGAGTATCTAGAGAGGCTTGCCGCCGAGTTAAAAGTCCCAGATCCTCCTCGCGACCAGGATGCCCGGAGTGTTTCCCGGGACCATCGGGGACATACACCTGTCCACTCGCACAGGGATGAATCTCAGAGCCATGCTCGGAGGTCGCCCCAAGCTACTAACCCGGTCCTCGAGAGGTCTCGGAATAGCTCCCGAGCAACTTCGGAATGACGTGTCTACAACCACCCGGATTACGAGCGTTCCGAATGCTCCACGACCAAACGGTCGTCGGTACGCCCTCCGCGCGAAGTCTTCTCTCGACTTGGCCTGCGCGCGGGGCGTTGGACGGGAGACACACGTAGAGACCATTATGGCCGAGGGTTTCATCGTGAAACCCCGAGCTTCGGCTGCCAGGCTTTCACGAGCTCTCTTCGGAGTGTCACATGGCCGAGCAAGTTCAAGCCCGGGCACATTGAGAGGTTCAACGGGACTCAGAACCCGGACGAATTTCTCTCGATATATACCACCGCCATCCTGGCCGCCGGGGGCGATGAAGGGGTGATGGCGAACTATCTGCCAATGGTCCTGGATGGGGCTGCTCGTACATGGCTCTTCAACCAAAAGGAGGGATCCATACGATCTTGGGGATAGCTCAGCACCGCGCTCCGAGCAAATTTCCAGAGCTGTTACATTCGCCCGAGAAAGGAGCGTGACCTTGAGTGCTTGATTCAGACAGAAGGAGAAACCCTACAACAGTTCGTCCAGAGGTTCATCCAAGTCCGAAACTCGATCCCAAAAATATCGGACGAGGCCGTCGTCCGAGCTTTTAAGTTCGGGGTACGAGACGTACACTTCACGCAGGATCTAGAGATCCATCTGGACTTAACGGCGAACGAGCTCTTTCGGATGGCTGACCGGTATGCCAACGCAGATGAGGCTGTCCAGTGGAAGAAAATGGTGGACAAAGGGAAGCTGCCACCTCAGCCTGGACTAGAAACCTCCGCCAGCAAAAAGGGCTCGAACTCTGTGGACAAGAAGATCAAGAAGAAGAAGAAAAAGCAGCCTTCGCCGGGCATGGTTGCCGCGGTAGAACAGCAACAGCCCCGAGCATCCCAGCCGCAGCGTCAGGGGTTTAACGCTTGGGGAAAAGGACAGCTACACCGGCCCCGCGATCGAGGCGACCAAGCAGATCAGCGGGGCGACCTCTACTGTCCGCTTCATCAGGCGCACGGGCATGACCTACGGAATTGCCGAACGTGGACCTACCGCCTGGAGCAGTTTTACAACGGCAGGGGTCCGATGCCATCACTCCCAGAATAGGGCGAGAATGGCAAGGGCAAACAGCCCATCGAAGAAAACGAGGATGACATGGAGTATCAAGAACCCCAGAAGCACATTGCGGTTATCTTCGGGGGCTCCTCTGCCTACAAATCCCGCCGGGATTTAAAGGACGCTGCGAGGGAGGTACACCATGTTGCCCAAGGTAAGCCTCCCATGCAGCAGCTCAAGTTGTTCGAGCTATCCCTCACTTTCTCCAAGGACGACTGTCCCCTTGGAATGACCAAACCACAAAAGCTTCCGATGGTCGTGAGCCCCACCATCAGCAACACTGTTGTTGGTCGGGTCCTTATAGACTCTGGAAGCTCCTTGGACTGATCTCAGCTAAGGTCTTGGACGAGATGCAGATCCCTCGCTCCAAGATTAAAAGTATAGCAGTACCCTTCTTCGGAATAGTACCGGGCACCTCGATCAAGCCTTTGGGCCAGGTCGTTTTGCTCGTGACCTTCGGCAGCCCGAGTAACTTCCGAACGGAGCTAATCACCTTCAAGGTCATGGACTTCGAATCGGCCTACAATGCCATTATCGGCAGACCGGATTTGGCCAAGTTCATGGCTGCCTCGCATCATGCGTATCAATGCCTGAAGGTTCCCAGGCCAAACGGGGTCATAACCATAAAGGGGAACCACAAGTCCACGTTAAATTGCGACGAAAGGGCGTTGGATATGGTCGGCCAGTTACCCACTCACGGCCCCGACCAAGAGCCGAAGCACTCCCAGCCTAAAGTTGCCCTCCAACCCGGAGGAGAGACCAAGGCCGTTCCGCTCAACGAGTCGGAACCTGCCAAAGTCGTGCATTTGGGATCTTCCTTAGATCCCAAATAGGAACTCGAGCTCATCACCTTCCTCCGAGCAAACTCGGATGCGTTCGCCTGGGAACCATCCGACATGCCCGGGGTCCCTAGGGAGGTGATCGAGCACAGGCTAGCGGTTCAGCCTGACAAAAAACCAGTGCGACAAAAACTTAGACGATTTTCCCCGGAAAAACAAGCGATCATCCGGGAGGAGCTCGACAAGCTCCTCAAGGCTGGCTTCATTAGAGAGGTCGAGCACTCTGAATGGCTAGCTAATCCGGTTATAGTCAAAAAGAAAGGAGGCAAGTGGCGCATGTGCGTCGATCACACGGGCTTAAACGCGGCATGCCCGAAGGACAACTACCCGCTGCCTCGCATAGACCAATTGGTCGATGCAACGGCGGGATCGCAGACCATGAGCTTCCTGGATGCTTATTCAGGATATCATCAGATCAGCTTATCGCGCGGAGATGAAGAGAAGACCTCCTTCATCACCCCATTCGGTACTTTCTGCTACACGACCATGTCTTTCGGTCTAAGAAACGTAGGAGCAACCTTTCAGCGCCTCATGCAGAAAACCTTTACGGACCAAGTAGGTCGAAACATGGAAGTCTATGTTGACGACATAGTGGTCAAAAGAAAGTTCGCCTCGGGCCATGTCGCTGATTTAGAGGAAACATTTTGTAATCTCAATAAGCATCGAATAAAACTAAATCCAGAGAAATGCGTGTTCGGTGTAAAAGCCGGCAAGGTGCTTGGCTACATGGTCGGTCCACAAGGCATCGGGGCAAACCAAGAGAAAATCAAAGCCATTGAGAATATGAGACCGCCCACATGTGTGAAGAAAGTACAAGCTCTAACCGGACGAATGGCTGCGTTAAGCCGCTTCATTTCCCGGCTGGGTGAGCGAGGGTTGCCTTTCTTTAAAGCCCTTCGCAAGCACAATGGCTTTACATGGACGGAAGAAGCTAATCGCTCTTTCAAAGAGCTGAAACAGTAAATTTCCAAACCGCCCGTCCTGGTCACACCTTAAACAGGGGAAGAATTGCTGCTATACCTAGCGGCAACCCCACAGGCTGTAAGTGCAGTACTAACGGTGGAGAGGGATGGTGTCCAACGTCCCATCTATTACGTTAGCGAAGTACTACACGGACCAAAGGAGCGTTACCCTGAAGTCCAAAAGCTCTTGTATTCATTACTGATGGCTTCCAGGAAGTTGCGCCATTACTTTCAAGCACACAAAATCGTGATACCAACTAGTTTCCCGCTCAGAGAGATCTTGAAAAACCAGGACGCCAGTGGTCGTATAGCTAAGTGGGCCATGGAGCTGGCCGAATTCGAGATAATGTTCTCCACCCGAACGGCGATCAAGTCCCAAATTCTGGCCGACTACGTGGCGGAATGGTCGGCTCCAACTCCACCAGCCAGCGAGACCACCGGATCAAGGGAAAACCACTGGACCATGTATTTCGACGGATCCCGAGCATACGAGCGCTCGGGGGCTGGCGTCGTTTTGGTCTCCCCAGATGGAGAACAACTCCAGTACGCCATGCAACTGCATTTCGCCGTGACCAACAACGCGGCAGAATATGAAGGCCTCTTGGCCGGACTACGAGCGTGTAAATCGTTAGGAGTCCAACGGCTCACTGTGTTGGGCGATTCACAGTTGGTCGTGAACCAGGTCAACAAGGAGTATCAGTGTTCCAATACCTCAATGGCGCTTTACCTGGTCGAAGTAAGGAAGATGGAGAAATACTTCAGGAATTTCGAAGTACTCTACATCCCCAGGAAGGACAATTCCCTGGCCGACCAATTGTCCAAGGTCGGTTCCTCTCAAATTACCGCCCCGGCGGGGGTGCTTATCGAGCACCTATACAAGCCCTCCATTCCCTATGAAGAGGAGGCATTAGAGGCCGACGGTAGGGTCTCCTTCCTCGAGCAAAGTGCAAGTTGGATGACGCCATTCGTCCAATATCTTGCGCATGGGACATTGCCCGAGGAAGAAGCCGAGCGTTCCCGGCTAACAAGGCGATCTTCTCAGTACAAACTGATCGAAGGCGACCTATACCGAAAAGGTGCATTAGGAATCCTCTCCAAATGCATCTCTTAAGAGGAAGGCCAGTACCTTCTTCATGACATCCATGAAGGAATGTGCGGAGCTCACTCGACGTTCAGAACACTTGTGAGCAAAGCCTTCCGATTGGGTTACTATTGGCCTACGGCCTTGGCGGATGCACGGTCGATCGTTACGACCTGTCGAGCATGCCAGTTTCATGCTCGCAAAGTCCGTCAACCGGCATATGCCCTACAAACCATACCACTCTCGTGGCCGTTCTCGACCTGGGGACTCGACGTCCTCGGACCTTTCCCCCGGGGTCGGAAAGGCTGCAAATACTTGCTCGTGGCCATCGATACTTTCACCAAATGGATAGAGGCCGAACCCGTGTCAACCATCTCGACTCAAGCGTCCAAGAGGTTCCTCCAAAGCAATGTGGTAACTCAGTTTGGGATACCCAACCGACTCATCACGGACAACGGAACCCAATTCACCAGTGAATTGTTCCAAAGTTACTACAAGGAGGTTGGGACCAAGGTCTGTTTCGCCTCTGTGGCACATCCACAGAGCAACGGAGCGGCCGAACAAGCAAATGGGCAGTTAGTTCAGGGCATAAAAAAGAGGGTCTTCAAGAGCCTCAACCAGCACAGGCAGCAGTGGGTGGACGAGCTACCCGCTGTTCTTTGGTCAGTTCACACCACGACAAGTCGGGCCATAGGCGAAACCCGTTTCCAACTTGTTTATTGTGATGCCCTAGAACTTTAGAGCGATCCTAGGGTTTTTCTTTCTCTGTTGTTTCGGAAAGAATGAGGGAAATTGTTGGGGAATTAATTAATTGAAGTTTATGCGGCGTATTAATATTAAATTTGGAGTTTTCGGGCTAGAAACAGTGGGCCGAGGAAAACTTGGGCCTGGGCCGGGAATTCTTCTCCCACCTCCCCCTCCCCACGCCCTAAGTGGGCCGGCCCACCTCCCCCTAAAGGGGTGGCGCCTCCCCATGTGGCCGGCCACCCCACCCCAAGCCCTAGGGTGCCTCCCCCTCTCCCCCTAGCAGCCCCCACTCCACCTCTTCCTCCCCTTGCGTGGTGGCTCAAGATCCACCGCGAAACGCGAAGGAGAAAACGAGAAGAGGATCCGTGGAGGCGAGGAGGACGATCAGATTTCCGTTACGGAGATCGTCGCGCGTTCTTCGTGGGTTCGCAAGGGGGAACTCAAGGTAAAATTCCCAATCTTTTACCCCTGTTCTACCTAGGGATTAGGAGTGTATTAGATCTGGTGGTGAGTGGTTTGGTTGGATCTTAATGGGGGGGAAGGGTAGATGTTCACGTGGTGCTGTTTTTGGAAGGGAAGATTGTGCAGCGCGGATTGTTTCGCAGTTTAAGTGGCATAGATGATTTTTCCTACAAAAACCTATAACTAGAAAGTTGTAGAAAACGTCGATACCTAGCTTATGTATGTTTTTCAGAATTTTTGGGCCGTCGGACTGAGAGTTATCTCTGTTGGAAGATGACAAACAGAATCTGCAAACAGATTTCGTCCACTGTGTTGGGCGGTTGTTTAGGCAGATTTAACAGTGGAATTGAAATTTTTAATCTTCATAAAAGTTGTAGATCTAGTCAATATCTAGCTACTGTAATTTTTCTGTATTTTTATGAACAATAGAAAAAAGATACGAAATTGGGAAGAGAGGATGCTGCTGTTCGATCCGGACAGATCGGGGTTTTCGGTGTTTAAAAGGGGAACGGGTTGTAGGAAACGCGTGTTTGAATTGTGTGATCAATTGTGGTGTTATTATATACTGAAAGTATGCTTGTTCAGGTGGTGCCCCTTCTGGACGCAACTAGATTCGTCATCCACGTCGGTAAAGGCAAGTGGAAGTAGTTGTTTTGTTTGCTAAACATTTCATCTCTATGATATTTGCTTTCTATCCATGATTTATGATGATATGCAAACATGTGGACTCAGTGGGAGGGGTTATGAATGAATTCATGCATGAAGCATTAACTGCATAATCATGCATTGGAAGTTTGTCGACGCCCTTGGCGCGATCGCACGCATACAACACCGTGTGTTCCTGAGAAAGGGCACTGTGAGGAGGAACATGGCATAAGCATGTGCATCAATCATATGCATTTTACTGAAGTGGTGTGGACTCTTTGATGTGGTATTGTATATGAGGAATGTGGAATGCTAGTTATATGGTGGATGTTATATTAGTATTAGTGGTTCCGCTTTTGAGATTACCCAATCTCACTACTTGTTGTTTGATGTTTTCAGTAGCGCTCGTGAGTCGTAAGCATGAAGGGTGGGCTAGCAAAGACAATAAAGTTTCTGTTGTCATCACAACTCGCTTGATCTAGCGCTTTAAATAATTCATTAGTCGAATGAAATTTTATTATTTATAGACCCATTGCTGTTCACTTTAAACTTGTTCTCGTTTATGGTTGTCCCTTTAGAGATGTGTTATGATTATGGTTGATTCCTGGTTGAATTAGACTTGTTGTCTCTAGTTTTAATGTCATGATATTATTCCTATTTGAATTGCTTCCGTATTGTCTTGTTTTAGGGGAAATGATGTTGATTTGTTCTTTTACAACAGTTGAGATTTATGGGGTGTTACAGTTGGTATCAGAGCGGGCTTTAGGTCCTTGGTGTATGAGTTTAGGAAAAGATTCTATCATGAACTAAAATTTTGCTATGTGAAATTAGTAACATTGCTTAGGGTTAAGTTTTAAAATTGCCATAGGCTAATAAATTTTAAAATTGACACACTTGCACTGTTAGGATGGGATGGGCTGCATTGCATGGCATGCGTATGTTCGACTATATTTATGGTTTGTTTGTTGGTGATTTTGCTTTTGTTCTTGTTGGCGTGATTGTTTGTTTGCGGCTTGTTTGGGTACATTATGCCACCGAGGACGCGCGCGACAGGTCGTTCGGGAGGCGACGCTCCCGAGCCGTCGGAGGCAGCCGAGACTACCCAGGCTGAGGGTGGTGTTTCGGCGGAATTAGTGGCCGCCATGAGAGCGATGCAGGAGGAGTTGCGGGTGCTGAGGCAGGGCGCACCGGCCGCCCCTGCTGTGGGCGCGGCTGCAGCACCTGCGGTACCGCCGGCGCGGCAGCGGTGGCATCAAGCTGCGAGTGGGTTGGACCGAGATCGACAGCTTTGATGGTGCGGGCACTCCGATCCAGGCGGCGGATTGGCTGTCCTTTATGGAGTTGCAGCTGGACGCTTTTGAGGTGGTGGCGCAAGATCGTGTTCGCTTTGTAGCACAGCTCTTGAAGGGAGAAGCCCAAATCTGGTGGAGGGGTGTCTTTGTCCTCGAGGGGTGCGCAGGGGACTCCTCTTGGGAGGAGTTTGTCCGTCAATTTGAGAGGCGGTTCTTTTCCGCCACCTTCCTCGACAGATGCAGATTGACTTGGGGACGGTACACCCAAGACAAGAAGACTGTGGTGGAGTACGAGGTTGGCTTCAACCAGTTATGCGTTTGTGCCCCACGTGGCACGTGATGAGGTGGAGAAGGCCAGGCGGTTCAGGCAGGGACTTCGTCCTGCCATTCGTCATATGCTGGGCGCTTTTCCCATTGTTGATTTTCGGACAATGGTTGAACAAGCTCTTGGTGTAGAGCTGCAGCTGAACTACACCGAGGAGCATCACAAACCTACCATGGGAGAGCAGGATAGGGGCCCCCCAGAAAAGAAGGGCCAATCCTCTGGTACTTGGAACAAGAAGGGGAAGAGCTATCATCACCAGCCCTATGGTGGCCGTCCTGCTCAGCAGCACACCTCAGGGGGAGGTGTGCCCCAATACCGTGCCATCGTCACTCCTGGCATGGGGATGGTATGTTTTCGTTGTGGCGATTCCCATCGCCGCAGCGAATGCTCATGGAAGGGAAGGTGCACCATCTGTGGTCGGGAGGATCACAAGGATGTGGTGTGCCGGAAGAACCCCAAGGGCAAGCTGCGTTGGGAGCCGGTGACACCCTCACCAGGTGGACAGCGTCAGGGAGGCGTGATGCATATGTTGCCATCAGCTCCTACCCCGCAGTATCTCCCGGCGCCTACGTCGACTCCTTCGCTCTACCATGCACCACCTCCAGGGACTTACTGGGTGCCCCAGCTTCCACCGCCGTCTTCTTCCGGGGCTTCACCGTGGGTCCCTGCGCTGATTTATCCAGAGACGAGGGCTACTCCATCTCAGATTACCCCGGGAGTCCACGCTTTGCCCTCTTCGGGGGAAGTGGATCGTGGCAATGTGGTGACAGGCACTATTTCTGTTAATTCCGTGGTTGCCAATGTGCTGTTCGACTCCGGCGCTAGCTACTCGTTTGTCTCTGTGGATTTTATTTTTCGGGCTGGTCTGTCAGTACAGAGCTTGGGTGATGCAGTGGTGGTTAGTGCACCACAAGGCTTGATTTCTAGTTCGAGGGTCTGTCAGGGCTGTCACTTTCTGCTAGCCGATGAGGAGTTCATGGCGAATTTGGTAGTGATTTCTTTGGAGCCGTTCGATGTCATCCTTGGCATGGACTGGCTATCTCGATCAGCGGTGATTGATTGTGCTTGGGCGACAGTTACTTTGCATGCTCATACAGGCAAGAGATAACTTTCCAGGGGAGTGCTATGCGGTACTCCCTCTCCTTTTTGTGTAAGCTATTCCCAAACTCCCAGATGTTGAAATCAGGGGTCCTCTGGTCCATGGTTGAGGGTCGAGAGGAAGAAAAGAGTTTGGAGGGCATTGCTATAGTTTGCCGTTATCCAGATGTGTTTCCCAGTGAGCTTCCGGGATTGCCCCCAGAGCGGGAGACTATTTTCCGTATTGACCTTGTTCCTGGTACGAGGCCAATCTATAAAACCCCATACCGGATGGCTCCAATAGAACAAGTTGAGTTGAAGAGGCAATTGGATGAACTCCTAGCTAAGGGGTTTATTAGAGTGAGCTCGTCTCCTTGGGCGGCCCCGGTCTTGTTCGTGGAGAAGAAAGATGGCACCAAGCGGCTATGTGTGGACTACCGGGCGCTCAATCAAGTTACCATTAAGAACAAGTACCCATTGCCTCGTATTGATGATCTTTTTGATCAATTGAGGGGTGCCAAAGTATTCTCCAAGATCGATCTGCAATCTGGGTATCATCAGTTGCGGATTAAGGAGGAGGATATTGAAAAGACGGCTTTCAACACGAGGTATGGGCATTTTGAGTTTGTAGTCATGTCTTTTGGACTAACGAATGCTCCTGCCGTCTTTATGGAAGCAATGAACAGGATGCTCCATGAATATCTTGATGTCTTTATCATCGTTTTCATTGACGACATTCTTGTCTACTCGAAGTCCGAAGAGGAGCACGCCATACATCTTGGTCTAGTTTTGGAAGCTCTTCGTAAGAATCAATTCTATGCCAAACTCAAGAAGTGCGCCTTCTGGTTGTCAGAGGTGAGTTTCCTTGGGCATGTCATCAACCAAAGTGGTGTCACAGTTGACCCAAAGAAGGTTGCCGCTGTGGTTGAATGGCGAAGACCGTCTAGTGTGACGGATCAGGAGTTTTCTTGGGTTGGCAGGTTATTATCGGCGTTTCGTGCACAATTTTTCCATCATTGCTAAACCGATGTCAAGGCTCACTCAGAAGGGGGTTCCTTTCATCTGGTCAGGGGAATGTGAGGCTAGTTTCCAAACGCTAAAGAGCAAACTGGTCAATGCACCTATTTTATCCTTACCTGTGAGTGGCAAACGTTATACAGTGTATGCAGATGCCTCTAGGATTGGTTTGGGTTGTGTGCTCATGCAAGAAGGCTGTGTCATCGCTTATGCTTCAAGACAGTTGAAGACTCATGAACAGAATTATCCCACCCATGACCTTGAGTTAGCCGCCGTGGTTTTTGCCTTGAAATTGTGGAGGCACTATCTTTATGGGGAGTCTTGTGATATTTTCACTGATCATAAGAGCCTCAAATATATTTTCACCCAGCGGGAGCTAAATCTGCGGCAGCGTAGGTGGTTGGAGTTGATAAAGGACTTTGATGTGTCAATCCAGTATCATCCCGGCAAGGTTAATGTTGTGGCGGATGCCTTGAGTAGAACGGGTGTCCCCAAGAATGCTTTGCCCTTGGTTGCAGAATTGGAAAGAGGACATGTCACTTCTTGCTTTTCTTTGAGGTTGCGCAAAATGAGACTCAGATGATCATTCAGTCTTGCATACCCGAGCGAGTGCATGAGGCTCAGTTGCAGGATCGTTTGCTTCAGGAGGTTCAGCGGAGGATTTCAGAGGGGAACCCTCGGGAATTCAGTATAGACGAGCATGGTTCTATTCGGTTTAGAGGCCGTCTTTGTGTGCCTCAGAAATCGGATGTGAAGATGGACATTCTAAGGGAAGCCCATAGGACTCCGTATTCCGTTCATCCTGGTGAGACCAAGATGTATCGGGATCTGAAACAGAGTTTTTGGTGGAAGAGGATGAGGATGGATATTGCCAAGTATGTGGCTTCTTGTGGAGTGTGCCAACAGGTAAAAGCTAAGCATAAGAGACCTGCCGGTCTGTTACAACCATTGGAAATTCCAGAATGGAAGTGGGAACACATCACTATGGACTTTGTGATTGGGTTACCCCGCTCACCGCGAGGTAGAGATGCCATTTGGGTGGTTGTGGATAGACTCACTAAGTCTGCACATTTTATTCCTATGAAGACGACCAATTCGGCACCAGATCTAGTTCCCTTGTACATGAAGGAAGTGCTTAGACTCCATGGTGTGCCTAAATCGATTGTCTCCGATCGAGACACTAGATTTGTGTCCCATTTTTGGCAGAGTTTGCATAGTGCTTTGGGAACAAAACTCTCTCTCAGCACATCTTTTCATCCTCAGACAGATGGCCAGTCTGAGCGGACCATCCAGACTCTAGAGGACATGCTTCGAGCGTGTGTTCTTTCTTGGAAGGGAAGTTGGGAGGATCACTTGGCCTTGGTAGAGTTTGCTTACAATAACAGTTACCAGGCTAGTATTCGAATGGCTCCATTCGAGGCGCTTTATGGTCGAAAGTGTGTTTCTCCACTTTGCTGGGATACAGTTGGTGAAAAATCATTGCAGGGTCCGGATTGGGTTCAACAGACCTTTGAGAAGGTGCAAGAGATACGGCGGAATCTCCTGGTCGCTCAGAGCCGTCAGAAGAGTTATGCCGATAACAGGAGACGAGATTTGGAGTTTGTAGTGGGTGATCAAGTCCTTCTCAAGGTATCTCCATCAAAGGGTGTTGTTCGTTTTGGTACCACCGGCAAGCTTAGCCCGAGGTACATTGGTCCGCTCCAGTGGTGGCTCGGTGGGCGATTTGGCATACCGTCTGGAGTTGCCAGACTCTTTGAAGGGAGTGCATGATGTCTTCCATGTCTCTATGTTACGGAAGTATCTCCATGACCCAGAGCATAAGATTGACTTGGAGCCGATTACAGTTGAGCAAGATTTGACTTTGGAGTGCCATCCACTTCGAATTTTAGACTCTTCGGAGCGAGTCATGAGGAGGAGGACCATCCGATTTGTGAAAGTTTTGTGGACCAATCAGTCTGAGCGGGAGGCAACTTGGGAACGTGAAGACCAGATGCGGAAGAAGTACCCTACGCTATTTGAGGACGCTGGGGGTAAGTCGTGGTTTACCTTTTGCCTTCCTTTTCCTTTTAGGTCTGTAGCTAAAAGAAGAAGATTCGGGGACGAATCCTTTTAAGGAGGGGAGAATGTGATGCCCTAGAACTTTAGAGCGATCCTAGGGTTTTTCTTTTTCTGTTGTTTCGGAAAGAATGAGGGAAATTGTTGGGGAATTAATTAATTGAAGTTTATGCGGCGTATTAATATTAAATTTGGAGTTTTCGGGCTAGAAACAGTGGGCCAAGGAAAACTTGGGCCTGGGCCGGGAATTCTTCTCCCACCTCCCCCTCCCCACGCCCTAAGTGGGCCGGCCCACCTCCCCCTAAAGGGGTGGCGCCTCCCCATGTGGCCGGCCACCCCACCCCAAGCCCTAGGGCGCCTCCCCCTCTCCCCCTAGCAGCCCCCACTCCACCTCTTCCTCCCCTTGCGTGGTGGCTCAAGATCCACCGCGAAACGCGAAGGAGAAAACGAGAAGAGGATCCGTGGAGGCGAGGAGGACAATCATGAAAGTTGTAGATCTAGTCAATATCTAGCTACTGTAATTTTTCTGTATTTTTATGAACAGTAGAAAAAAGATACGAAATTGGGAAGAGAGGATGCTGCTGTTCGATCCGGACAGATCGGGGTTTTCGGTGTTTAAAAGGGGAACGGGTTGTAGGAAACGCGTGTTTGAATTGTGTGATCAATTGTGGTGTTATTATATACTGAAAGTATGCTTGTTCAGGTGGTGCCCCTTCTGGACGCAACTAGATTCGTCATCCACGTCGGTAAAGGCAAGTGGAAGTAGTTGTTTTGTTTGCTAAACATTTCATCTCTATGATATTTGCTTTCTATCCATGATTTATGATGATATGCAAACATGTGGACTCAGTGGGAGGGGTTATGAATGAATTCATGCATGAAGCATTAACTGCATAATCATGCATTGGAAGTTTGTCGACGCCAGCGTGCGCGACCATACCGGTACAACACCGTGTGTTCCTGAGAAAGGGCACGGTGAGGAGGAACATGGCATAAGCATGTGCATCAATCATATGCATTTTACTGAAGTAGTGTGGACTCTTTGACGTGGTATTGTATATGAGGAATGTGGAATGCTAGTTATATGGTGGATGTTATATTAGTATTAGTGGTTCCGCTTGCTGAGATTACCCAATCTCACTACTTGTTGTTTGATGTTTTCGAAGCGCTCATGAGTCGTAAGCATGAAGGGTGGGCTAGCAGCACAATAAAGTTTCTGTTGTCATCACAACTCGCTTGATCTAGCGCTTTAAATAATTCATTAGTCGAATGAAATTTTATTATTTATAGACCCATTGCTGTTCACTTTAAACTTGTTCTCATTTATGGTTGTCCCTTTAGAGATGTGTTATGATTATGGTTGATTCCTGGTTGAATTAGACTTGTTGTCTCTAGTTTTAATGTCATGATATTATTCCTATTTGAATTGCTTCCGTATTGTCTTGTTTTAGGGGAAATGCTGTCGATTTGTTCTTTTACAACAGTTGAGATTTATGGGGTGTTACATTTATGGTGCAGAAGCCATTTTGCGTGAAGAATTTGTGCTGGTTTCCCCAAGGGTGCAACTAATCGATTCCGTCGATCAGGAGGTCGAGCGGCTCATTGACCTAGACCTCGTGGAGGCAACACGAGAACGGGCGTTGCTCCGGTCCGCGGTTTACTTACAGGCTCTTCGTAGTCACGCGGCCAAATCGGTTCAACCAAGGGCCCTGCAAGTTGGCGACATGATCTTACGAAAAGTTCAAAACCTGTCGAAAGCTAACAAGCTGACCCCAAGATGGGAGGGCCCCTACATGGTCGTATCCACAACACGCCCGGGGGCTGTTCGCCTCGTGATGGAAGACTGTCGGGAGCTCGCCAGCACCTGGAACATTGATCAACTACGTAAATTCTATGTTTAGGCGTGTATCTCTACCTCGCACCCGCTGCGCATCTTTTAGCAAAACAGTTTCTTTTCCCCTCTATCGTTTTCCACGTTTTTTCCGAAAGCTTCGTGGACCGCCATTACGGCAAGCGAGCTTAGCCGACAATATGTACGCACCATCCCTCTTGAGCACCGGCTGGGCATTCGCCCGTCCTATCACCTTTCGTAGTAGCTCTTCACTGCATGAACGATCGGTCGCGAACATCCTCTAAGCCCGGTACAGCGCCTACTCGGGTTCGGTGACTCCACGTATTATCGGTGCGAGCCCGTCTGCCCTACGCGCGTAACAATGCTCGCGCGCGTCTCTCCCTCGACGAAAAGCGGCACCTCCGATCTTTTGCGACGAGTTGTGTTCAAGGTTTTTTTACTCTCCTATGAACAAACTCATGCCCACAACTTTAAGGGCATGACCTTTGTCCATAGCGGGGGCTCCGTGCAATAGGGGCGATTCATCCTTTTCACGGGGTTTTACTCTTGATCAGATTCTTTGCTCGTAGTGTCTTGCCTCTGTGCAGGAACCTTGGTCTCTCCTGTGGTCATTTTTTTTCTCTGCAGGGCAAACTTCGAGCAAGCATGCACCTAAAAAAAAGTAGGCAAGGTTCTAATCTTTCATGATCTTGTTCAAACAACCAAAAGTTTTTTATCGGTCTACACGAGCAAAAGGAAAAAGAAGGGCATCTAAAAGCTAATTCCTACGTCCGCCCTGGAGGGCAGCAAGCTCCTCCTTAAGGGAATCGACCTCAGCCTCGAGGTCTAAGACCTTTCGCCGGGCCGCGCGACCTTCGGCCGCGCTTTCCCGAAGATGCTGCGCCTCCTTGAGCTGGGCCTCCTCGTGCTCCCGAGCTCGTTGGGCGTCGCGGTGCAGCTCAGGGACCTCCTGCCGTAGCTTCACCAGCTCCTCCTCAAGTTCAGCACACCTTCGCGCTGATGTGCTCTTTGCCGTTTCGCTCTGGAGGAGTTGGTCCCGAAGCTCGGCTACAAGGCTCCTCGCCGACTCCAGCTCATACGCCTGAGTGGGCGTGCACCTCGGAGACCCGACGCTCAAGATCGGCGATCTTGGCGTCTTGGTCGCGGTGGTACCTCCAGTACTCTTCTGCGGGAACCGTGGAGGCGTCGATGTCCTCCATGGCCTTGGTAGCAAACTGCGAGCAAAAAAGATGATGGGTTAAAGACAACTTAAAAAGCTTTTTCTTCGTACAAAAGAAAGGGGCGCGAAATACTCACCAGAAGAGCACGACTGACCAGCTTGTCCTGGGGCCGCTGACGGTCGGTCGCACCGGCTCGGAAGAAAGGATTGACCCACTCTGGATCATCCTGGCCCCGAGAGGCGACTCCAAGGTCCTACTTCTCTTAGGCGCCCGACGCACCCAAGAGGCCGGCAGCGGCCTCTTCCTCGACCATCTCCTGGTCGCCTTGAGGCTGGTCCTCTTCGAGGGTTCGCAGCTCATGGCTGCCTTCCCCCTGCTCGGCCGTTGCGCTCGGGGGCTGGACGCCAACCGCGAGCGTCTCCGCCCCTTGGTCCGTGGCCAGAGGCAGTTGGTCGGCTATGACCAACTCCTCCTCTCCTTGGTCCGCGGCCAGAGGCAGCTGGTCGGCGACGACCAACTCCTCCTCTCCTTGGTCCGCGGCCAGAGGCAGCTGGTCGGCGACGACCAACTCCTCCTCTCCTTGGTCCGCGGCAGGAGGCAGCTGGTCGGTGATGACCAACTCCTGCCCTTTGTACCGGGCCGGGGACGGCTAGTCGAGGACAGCCAACTCCTGGCCTTCGGAGCCCGTCGTCTAGGCCTCGCCCGTGCTTGGCACCACGCCCGTCCCTTCGCAAGGGACCAAGGCCATGGCCCCTTGGTCCTCGGCCCCTTGCGGGTCTTGCTCCTCTGCGACCGGACAAAGCGAGGTTTCCTCTGGAAGCGCGACCGGCGCCGGCTCCCCCTCATCCTCGGCCATCACTTGATCAGGGATGCGGTCGAGCTCGGCGTCAACTGCAGAGTCGAGAATCTTCTCAGCCATTTGATGAAAGTCCAAGGATAGCATCCGAGCTATCACGTCCACACGAAGCGGAGTGGGGTTAGCCCGGAAAAATCGCAAACAAAAACAAAGAAACTTAGCAAAGAGACCACGCGAGGCTTACCTTCCGCCCGGCGAGCAGCGTCCTCATCCTCGGCTTCCTCGCCTTGAGCCACGGGCGTCCTGCCCGCGGCGGTCTCGTAGGCCTCGGCGACGGCCATGGCGCGCTCTGCTACAGCGTCGCTAGCTCGTGCCATCACCGGGTCGACCTCGTCCATGTTGACCCCCTCTAGCGCCGAGGTTGGTCGAGGCGACGACCTTCTGCTCCTTCTAACCAGGGCAAAGGCGCCCTGATCCTCTTCCTCCTCCTCAAAATCCCCGGCCACCTGAGCAAGTTGATCTTGGAGGGCCTTGATTTGCCTCTCCAGCTGCTCCTTGCTCGTGGTGGACCTGGCTGCCGCCTCGGCCTTTTCGCCCGGCTCGGCCGGTATTGCGATCGCCCCATCAGCTCCGGTTTCTTCTGCTTGAAATCAGCGAACCAGTTTCGAAGCTCTCTTACCTCCCTCCGGTCGGCATACTCCAAATGCCGCGTGGTGGGGGCCCTGGCCGAAGCTTGGCGCTTCGAGCGCTTAGCACGAGGAGGCGAGGCGGATGGTCAGCGGCTTCGACCCACCGTTCTCTTGCGTGCACCCCTGGCTAGGGTGTTGCCTTTCGGCAGCAGCTCTGCGCTCGACACGGCGAGCTCAAGGGCGACCTTCTCCTATGAACATAAACAGGGTAACATAAGCTCGGGAAATGCTCCTCGGGCAAAAAGCAAGCAGAAGTGCATACCGCGTCGCTGCGGTCGAAAACGTTCTTGGGGGTCTGACGATTGGGGTTCAGCTCCTTCTCCTTCAGGGCGCCGAACATCTCAGTGACCCTTTCGTCGACCCAGTCCATCCTCGGGGCTGCAACAAGGCCAAGGGTTTAAAGAAAGAATAGGGCCAATTGCCAGAAAGAATGTAATACCCGGAATTCGTTTCCCTAGCCATTTCTTTTATTCCTTCGGGGAGCGTTGTTTTTTTTATTTAGCGGGAACATTTGCGGAGTTCAGGGATGCGGAAAAGAAGTTAAAATATATTTTTTAGCATCAATAAAGTGTGAATTATTGTTTTTTTTGGGTGAGGGCTTGTACAACTTGGGCCTAGGCCGGCTTTTGGGCCAGCCCATGCGCCCCCACCACCTCCCAAGCCGCACACCCCACCTCCCCTTTGGCAGCCGCACCCCCCAAACCCTTCCCCATTTGGTAGCCGCCACCCTCCCTCCCTCTCATGCCTCCTCCTCCCCTCCAAAATCAGATCTAGTGCCCTTGTTGATTCCAAGAGGGGATTTGCGCAAGGGGAAGATCCGGAGGAGGAGTAGGATCGCGAGGATTCGAGCCGCGGCGCCGGATTTGGGGGTTGTCATCGATTTCTTCGGGGTGTAGGTATTTTTCTTTTATGATCTCCGCTGTGATTGATGGCTAAGCTCGTGTTAGAGGGTATTAGGGAGTGGTTGCATGTATGGAAGTTCAAGTTTGGATGAGTAGATCAAAAACTAGAGAGGGATTTTCGTTTCTGTTCGGCCAATCTGTGCAGAACTGCTTCCGTGGGCGTTTTCGTAACCAAAATGATTTTTACTGGAAAAGTGCATAACTAGAAAGTTGTATATAACGTCGAAACCTAGCTCCTGTAATTTTTTCAGATTTTTATGAGTTTTGGTTTGGGAGTAATCGCGATGGGAAAACTGCTGTAGGATGAGAGGGGACAGATTGCGTATTCAGATTAGGGCTGTAGATTAAAAATACTTGGGTCAGGAATTAAAATTCTTGGTCTATATGAAAGTTGTATATCACATACATATCTGTATTCTGTAATTTTCTCATAATTTTTGGGGTTATGGATTTGAAGTTATGACTGTAGTAAGTCCGCTGTTATGATGGGAAACTTAAATCTGTCTACTGTGTTAAGCCACGTTTTAGGAAAATTTAAAGTGGGAATCAAAATATTTGCACTACATAAAAGTTGTAGGTATGGCCGAGATCTATCTTCTGTAATTTTTTTGGAATTTTTGATGCTGCCGTCTGCTCGTAGCTGTTGAAAGAGCGTCGCTTCTGAATTTTGTAGCTAATCCTTGTACCCTGCTAAAGACCTGTCGATTAGGCATAGTTAACTAAATAATTAAAATTTGTGGTCTCTTTGAAAGTTGTAGAAGATGTCAATATCTAACTTCTGTAATTTTTGTAGAATTTTATACATATCACAGAAATAGCTTCAAAATAAACAAGCCGGCCTGCAATCTGTTTTTCTGGACAGCTTGGTAGAATATTGTGTTTCGGGGCCGTGGGAGTAGGGAACGCTTAATTGTGTTCAATTCAAGTTGAAAAATGTTTAAGTACTGAGGTAAAATGCTTGTGTAGGTGGTGCGACTTGGACGCAATTAATATCTTTGTCTTCATCGGTAAAGGCAAGTGGAATAGCTCTGTTTGTTCATGTTTGAATTGTTTATGTCTGATTTTCCATAGACTGTTGTTGTCCTCTTTACTTATTGATCAGTATGGAATGTATTATAAGCTCAGATGTATGTGAAGTTATTCATGCATGAATCATGTCATTTGCATTCATGCATTGGAAGAATGTTGCCGCGAGATCGCCGCGACCGCACTGCAGATGATCTGTGTGTTCCTGAGAAAGGGCACGGTAACCGTGTGTTCCTGAGAAAGGGCACGGTGAGAAGTAACATGTCATGAGCATATGCATTACCTAACTTATGTGGATGCTTATATGTGGTGGAAAGAAAAGAAAGGAAAGTAGGATTGTATGTTCTGTTTACTTCTTTAAGAAAGAAAGAAAAGGAAGAATGTCACGAATTTTCAATGCTTGATTGTTAATTCTGTTTGTTGTATTTCACTTGCTGAGATTATCCAATCTCACCGCTTCTTTCATTTCTTTCAGGCCGTTCATTGGAGCATAGCATGAAGGGTGGGGCGTAGCAGCACTTTCTACACATGCTCACTTAGAATAAAATAATTATGTTGGTCATTTAATCATGTTAAACCGTGTAACTTATGGCTCATGGTTCCAAACTTTAAATTGGGGTCGATAGTATCTTGTTGCCTTGTGAGTATCGGTATATTGTGGTACTTATTTTGCATGTTCAGTATTACTATTTATGCTTCCGCTATGTTGTGGTCCATGTTTTGTTTGTGTCATTCGTTATTATTAGCAAAGGTCATGTCGAATTTTTGTCATAGACCTTAGTTGTCATGTTGGGGCGTTACAGTTGGTATCAGAGCGGGCTTTAGGTTAGGTATGTTCGAAATTGGTTAAGATGAAAAATGACACACTTGCACTTGTAGGATTGGTTCGGGTGCATTGCCTTGCATGCGAGGTTTGACTTTACTAATTTTGTTTCATGTATTGTATTTGTTGTCGTTAGTGAGTGTTGTCTTTGGAGTGTAGTTAATCGCTTCAAGTATGCCGCCTAGATCATGGACCAGGACCCAGCCGGAACTCGGGTTGGCCAGGGTCCGAGGTCGGAGAATCCTCCAATACGATAGAGGGAACTCAAGCGAGTTAGTGGCTGCTATGAGGGCAATGCGAGAAGAATTGAGGATGTTGAGGCGCGCGCAGCTACTCTCTGCTGGAGCTGCCCCTTGTTATTCTTTGAGGCAGGAGCACATTCTGCGGCGCGTGGTGTGGGCTTGCGTCTGCGGGAGTGGGTCAGCATGAGGTTGGACAGTTTCGGAGGGACGGGTAGTCCAACCCAGGCAGCGGATTGGTTGTCTTATGTGGAACAGCAATTGGAGGCTTTTGAGGTAGAGATGCAGGAGCGTGTCCGTTTTGTGACACAACTCCTGAAGGGAGAAGCTCAGATCTGGTGGAGGGGCGTGCTTGCCACCAGGTCAGTTGTGCAGGGCGGTCCTTCATGGGAGGACTTCGTGAAGCAGTTTGAGAGGAGGTTCTACCCCGCCACCTTCCTGGATAGGATGCAGATTGACTTGGGACAGTACACGCAGGACAGGAAGTCAGTGGCTGAGTACGAGTTGGGGTTCAATCGCATTGTGCGATTTGTGCCTCATGTGGCGCGTGATGAGATGGAGAAGGCGAGACGTTTCCGTCAGGGGCTTTGTCCGCCTATTCGCCACATGCTAGGTGCTTTTCCCATCACCGACTTTCGGTCCTTGGTTGAGCAGGCACTTGGCATAGAGTTGCAGCTCAACTTCACAGATGAGATTCGCAAGCCATCTGGCGGGGAGCAGTCAAGGGGTCCTGTTGAGAAGAAGGGCCCACCTGGTGGCCCTACCCATAAGAAGGGAAAGAATCAGCGCTATCAGCCCTATCAAGGCCGCTCCGGTCAGCGGCGTGCCCAGGTGGGGTGCACCTCGATCAGTGTTGCTAAGCCGGGCTTGGGCATGGTTTGTTTCCGTTGCGGTGACCCTCATCGCCGTAGTGAGTGCTCTTGGAAGGAGATGCTCCACTTGTGGTCGGGAGGATCACAAGGATGTGGTATGTAGACAGAATCCCAACTCCAAGCTACGTTGGGAGCAGGTGACCCCTTCAGCTGGCGGACAGAACTCGGGGGGCTACATTCAGATGTTGGCTGCTGCTCCTACCCCGGGGTGCTTGCCGGCGCCTTCGTCGGCCTCTTCACTACCCCTCCCCTGCGCAGGGGCGTCGGGTGCCCACGATTTCTTTGCTCCATCTTCGTCGGCGGCACCGCAGCGTGGACTGCACCGATTCTTTCCGCCAGAGCTGCTTCGCCCCAGATGACTCGAGGATTTATGTTATGCCTTCAGCAGAGGGAGTGGATCGTGGTGACGTGGTGACAGTACTCTTTTAGTGAATTCTTTCGAGGCCGTTGTTCGCTTTGATTCGGGAGCTAGTTTTTCGCTTGTCTCGATGGGTTTCTTTGCTCGGGCTGGTCTTTCGTGCGAGTGTGGGGCGGTTGGTGGTGGTCAATTCACCACAAGGAATTATATCTTGCACAGTAGTACGCCCTAGTTGTTGTTTTTCTTTAGCAGAGGAGGAGTTCGTGGCGAATCTGTTGGTGATCCCTTTGGAGCCATTCGATGTCATTCTTGGCATGGATTGGCTATCTTTGCACCAAGCATTGATTGACTGTTCCTGGAAAACGATCACCCTCCAAGCTCCTTCGGGGCGAGAAGTTGTCTTCCAAAGAAGTATTCTTCAGCTTACTCTTTCATTTCTTTGCCGGTTGTTCCCAAGCTCCCGGATGTCAAAATCGGGTGTTCTTTGGTCCATGGTAGAAGGCCGGGAGACCGTGATTAGTCTGGAGGATGTCGATGTGGTTTGTCTGTATCCGGATGTTTTCCCCAGTGAGCTGTCGGGATTACCACCTGAGCGAGAGTCAATCTTTCGCATTGAACTTGTTCCGGATACGAGACCAATTTTTAAAACTCCTTATAGAATGGCCCCGGTTGAGCAAGCGGAATTGAAGAAGCAGTTGGATGAACTCCTGGCTAAGGGGTTCATAAGACCGAGCACCTCCCCTTGGGCTGCCCCGGTTTTGTTTGTGCAGAAGAAAGATGGCTCCAAAAGGCTTTGTATTGATTACCGGGCGCTTAATCAAGTAACCATTAAAAACAAATACCCCCTGCCCCGCATCGATGATCTTTTGATCACCGAGGGTGCCAAGTTATTCTCAAAGATTGATTTGCGATGCTGGGTACCATCGATTCACGGATTAAAGAAGAGGATATTGAGAAGACAGCATTCAACACGAGGTACGGACATTTTGAATTCGTGGTTATGTCTTTTGGACTAACCAATGCCCCTCTTTGTGTTTATGGAGGCAATGAACAGGATGTTCCATAAGTTTCTTGATGTCTTTGTGGTCGTCTTCATTGATGACATCCTAGTCTACTCAAGGACAAAGGAAGAGCATGCCGTGCATTTGGGCTTGGTCTTGGATACTCTCAGGAGAATAAATTTTATGCAAAACTCAAGAAGTGTGCTTTACGGTTGGTAGTGAGTTTCCTTGGGCATGTCATTAACTGAGAGGTATCACAATCGACCCAAAGAATGTTGCTTCTTTGTGGTCGGATGGCATAGACCGAGCAGTGTGACGGAGATTAGGAGTTTTTAGGGTTATTTGGTTACTACCGCGCTTTGTGCAAAACTTTTCTGTCATTGCTAAACCATTGACAAGACTCACTCGAAGGGAATTCCTTTCCTTTGGACGAGGCGATTGTGAGGTCGATTTCAGTCATTGAAGAGTAAATTGATCAATGCAGGTCCTAATCTTGCCTGAGAGTGGCAAGCGTTATACGGTGTCTGCAGATGCTTCTCGTATTGGTCTAGGTTGTGTGCTTATGCAAGAAGGTCATGTTATCGCCTATGCATCTAGACAGTTGAAGACTCATGAGCAAAACTATCCCACCCATGATCTCGAATTGGTCTTTGTGGTCTTTGCATTGAAATCACGGAGGCATTATCTTTATGGGAATCATGTGCGTGTTCACGGATCATAAGAGCCTCAAGTATATCTTCACTCAACGGGAGTTGAATCTGAGACAGCGTAGGTGGTTGGAATTGATTAAGGATTTTGACTTGACCATCCAAGATCACCCTGGCAAGGCCAATGTTGTGGCAGATGCTTTGAAGCGAAACGAGGGTCCCTAAAGCTGCGATGCCTTTGATAGCGAGCTGAACAATATGCAAGTCTCCTTTTGTTTTGCGGGTGTGGCGCAGAGGAGACTCAATTGATCATTCAATCCTCCATTCCCGAGCCGGAGTGCGCGAGGCTCAATTCCAAGACCGTTTGCTCTAATGTTCGGAGAAGGATCTTGGGCCAGGAAGCCCGAGAGTTTTCCTTGGGCGATAATGGTTCCATCCGGTTTAGAGGTCGACTTTGTGTGCCACAATCGAGGTAAAGACGGATATACTGAGAGAAGCCCACCGTACTCCTTATACGGTACATCCTGGTGAGACCAAGATGTATCGAGACTTGAGGCAAGGTTTTTGGTGGAAGAGAATGAGGGTTGACATTGCAAAGTATGTAGCCTCATGTGGTGTGTGCCAACAAGTGAAAGCTGAACACAAGAGGCCCGCCTGCCATCTGCAATCATTAGAAATTCGGAATGGAAGTGGGAACACATCACGATGGATTTAGTGGTTGGTTTACCTCGTTCGCCTAGAGGTAGAGATGCTATTTGGGTAGTAGTTGATGTGCTCACGAAGTCCGCACATTTCATACCAATGAAAACGACCAATTCATTTCGAGATTTGGTTCCTTTGTATATGAAAGAAGTGGTCGATTGCATGGGGTGCCTAAGTCGATCGTTTCGATCGGGACTCTAAATTTGTGTCTCGTTTACGGCAAAGTTTGCAAGGTGCTTTGGGCACGAAGCTCTCTTTTAGTACCGCTTTCCATCCCCGCATGCAGGCGGTCAATCGAGCGTACCATCCGGACCTTGGAAGACATCTTTGCGTGCCTGCGTCCTTTCATGGAAGGGTAACTGGGAGGACCACCTAGCTTTGGTGGAGTTTGCTTATAATAATAGTTACCAGTCTAGCATCAAGATGGCTCCGTTCGAGGCTTTGTATGGCCGGAGGTGTGTTTCCCCGTTATGCTGGGATTCTTTGGGTGAGAAGTCTGTGCAAGGTCCGGATTGGGTTCAGCAAACTCATGAAAAGGTGCGTTTGATCCGACAGAATCTATTGGCCGCTCAGAGCCGTCAAAAAAGTTATGCAGATAAGAGGAGGCGGGATTTGGAATTTGCTGTGGGTGATCAAGTTCTCCTCCGAGTGTCACCTTCGAAGGGCATTGTTCGTTTTGGTACCACCGGTAAGCTCAGTCCGAGGTATATTGGTCCGTTCTTGGTGTTGGCTCGAGTGGGTAGTCTGGCTTACCGTTTGGAGTTACCAGAATCGATGAGTGGAGTGCATAATGTATTCCATGTCTCAATGCTTCGGAAGTACCTCCATGACCCGAGCAAAAGATTGACACTGGAGCCAATAGCAGTTGAGCAAGATTTAACCCTGAAGTGCCACCGGTGCGCATCTTAGACATGTCGAGCGGACTATGAGGAATAGAGTTATTAAGTTCGTGAAAGTCCTTTGGACTAATCAGATGACGGGAGGCAACTTGGGAACCGGAAGAGTTGATGCGCAAAAAGTACCCCGATTTCTTTGAGGAAGGTGAGCGCCTGTCGTGTATTTGTCTTATTGGTCTCCTTTTTCTTCGTTTGCAATGGGAGTAGATTCGGGGACGAATCCTTTAAGGGGGGGAGAATGTAATACCCGGAATTCGTTTCCCTAGCCATTTCTTTTATTCCTTCGGGGAGCGTTGTTTTTTTATTTAGCGGGAACATTTGCGGAGTTCAGGGATGCGGAAAAGAAGTTAAAATATATTTTTTAGCATCAATAAAGTGTGAATTATTGTTTTTTTTGGGTGAGGGCTTGTACAACTTGGGCCTAGGCCGGCTTTTGGGCCAGCCCATGCGCCCCCACCACCTCCCAAGCCGCACACCCCACCTCCCCACCTCCCCTTTGGCAGCCGCACCCCCCAAACCCTTCCCCATTTGGTAGCCGCCACCCTCCCTCCCTCTCATGCCTCCTCCTCCCCTCCAAAATCAGATCTAGTGCCCTTGTTGATTCCAAGAGGGGATTTGCGCAAGGGGAAGATCCGGAGGAGGAGTAGGATCGCGAGGATTCGAGCCGCGGCGCCGGATTTGGGGGTTGTCATCGATTTCTTCGGGGTGTAGGTATTTTTCTTTTATGATCTCCGCTGTGATTGATGGCTAAGCTCGTGTTAGAGGGTATTAGGGAGTGGTTGCATGTTTGGAAGTTCAAGTTTGGATGAGTAGATCAAAAACTAGAGAGGGATTTTCGTTTCTGTTCGGCCAATCTGTGCAGAACTGCTTCCGTGGGCGTTTTCGTAACCAAAATGATTTTTACTGGAAAAGTGCATAACTAGAAAGTTGTAGATAACGTCGAAACCTAGCTCCTGTAATTTTTTCAGATTTTTATGAGTTGTGGTTTGGGAGTAATCGCGATGGGAAAACTGCTGTAGGATGAGAGGGGACAGATTGCGTATTCAGATTAGGGCTGTAGATTAAAAATACTTGGGTCAGGAATTAAAATTCTTGGTCTATATGAAAGTTGTAGATCACATACATATCTGTATTCTGTAATTTTCTCATAATTTTTGGGGTTATGGATTTGAAGTTATGACTGTAGTAAGTCCGCTGTTATGATGGGAAACTTAAATCTGTCTACTGTGTTAAGCCACGTTTTAGGAAAATTTAAAGTGGGAATCAAAATATTTGCACTACATAAAAGTTGTAGGTATGGCCGAGATCTATCTTCTGTAATTTTTGGGATTTTTGATGCTGCCGTCTGCTCGTAGCTGTTGAAAGAGCGTCGCTTCTGAATTTTGTAGCTAATCCTTGTACCCTGCTAAAGACCTGTCGATTAGGCATAGTTAACTAAATAATTAAAATTTGTGGTCTCTTTGAAAGTTGTAGAAGATGTCAATATCTAACTTCTGTAATTTTTGTAGAATTTTATACATATCACAGAAATAGCTTCAAAATAAACAAGCCGGCCTCATAATCTGTTTTTCTGGACAGCTTGGTAGAATATTGTGTTTCGGGGGCCGTGGGAGTAGGGAATGCTTAATTGTGTTCAATTCAAGTTGAAAAATGTTTAAGTACTGAGGTAAAATGCTTGTGTAGGTGGTGCGACTTCGGGACGCAATTAATATCTTTGTCTTCATCGGTAAAGGCAAGTGGAATAGCTCTGTTTGTTCATGTTTGAATTGTTTATGTCTGATTTTCCATAGACTGTTGTTGTCCTCTTTACTTATTGATCAGTATGGAATGTATTATAGCTCAGATGTATGTGAAGTTATTCATGCATGAATCATGTCATTTGCATTCATGCATTGGAAGAATGTTGCCGCGAGATCGCCGCGATCAGTCTGATGCAGTGTGTTCCTGAGAAAGGGCACGGTAACCGTGTGTTCCTGAGAAAGGGCACGGTGAGAAGTAACATGTCATGAGCATATGCATTACCTAACTTATGTGGATGCTTATATGTGGTGGAAAGAAAAGAAAGGAAAGTAGGATTGTATGTTCTGTTTACTTCT
Source organism: Rhipidocladum racemiflorum (assembly GCA_036346355.1). Taxonomy (NCBI): domain Eukaryota; kingdom Viridiplantae; phylum Streptophyta; class Magnoliopsida; order Poales; family Poaceae; genus Rhipidocladum; species Rhipidocladum racemiflorum. The sequence continues at coordinate 53,522,309 of CM070572.1, read as the reverse complement.
TTAAGAAAGAAAGAAAGGAAGAATGTACGAATTTTCAATGCTTGATTGTTAATTCTGTTTGTTGTATTTCACTTGCTGAGATTATCCAATCTCACCGCTTCTTTCATTTCTTTCAGGCCGTTCATTGGAGCATAGCATGAAGGGTGGGGCGTAGCAGCACTTTCTACACATGCTCACTTAGAATAAAATAATTATGTTGGTCATTTAATCATGTTAAACCGTGTAACTTATGGCTCATGGTTCCAAACTTTAAATTGGGGTCGATAGTATCTTGTTGCCTTGTGAGTATCGGTATATTGTGGTACTTATTTTGCATGTTCGTATTACTATTTATGCTTCCGCTATGTTGTGGTCCATGTTTTGTTTGTGTCATTCGTTATTATTAGCAAAGGTCATGTCGAATTTTTGTCATAGACCTTAGTTGTCATGTTGGGGCGTTACAAAGAAGCAATGCTCGAAGGGGAGATCAAAGAGCATACCTGCGTTGTCCTCACGGGTGATGTCTTGCCACCCGGACACCTCGAAGAACGGATGCTCACGACGCCGTAGGGGGGACACCCGGTTGAAGGTGAAATCCTGGGCGATATCCCGACCAGTGAGCCCCATTTGGGTGAGCTCGCTGATCGTCCTGAGGACCCGCTCTTCCTCAGGCTGCACAGGCTCTTCCTCAGGTAGCCTGCCCAGTGTAGACCAGCTGGCTCGCTTCCGCCTTCTTCTGATAAAACCAAAGGTCGGCCCAGCCCGACACCGAGTCCTTCAGGGAAATGAGAGGGTACTCGTATGGTCGGTTGGGCCGGAGATGAAGGTAGATGCAGCCGGCAGGACCGTCCCGGTCGGTGCGAAAGGGAGAGTAGAAGTGGAAGAAAAGGCTGGCGGTGGGTATCACGCCCACAAACGCCTCGCAGAGGTGGGAGAAGATCGCGAGGGCAAGGATGGAGTTAGGGTGGAGATGGGAAATCTCGCACCCACAAAAAGCGAGCACGGAAACAAGGAACTCACTTTCGGGCAAGCGAAGCCCGTTGATGGCGTATAGCTCGCAGGAGACGATCTCCCCCTCCCGCGGCGCCGGCGTCTCGTCACCCCCAGGCGCTCGACCAGTGCTCGGGTCGACGTGACCTTCGTCCATGAGCGCCTGGAGCCTCCTCCAGTTCATCTGGCTAACTCCGAAACGCGCCATTGCTGAGGGGAGGAGGAGAACGAAGAGGGTTCTAGGGTTTCTGTGGCTCTTGGAAAAATTCTGGGCAAGAAATGAGCAATGCGCAATGTAGTCCCATTTTCTTGCGACGGATGGGGTTAAAAAGGGGGCCGTAAAAGGACGCATTTAATGACGCTGCGACTGTTCTCGAAATGACGCCTGTCCGTTGTGGTAAAAATCACGCAGAAAAAGCACGACTCCCGAGAAACTGCCAGACCGTTACGACAAGGCTTCTTGGAGAAGGAACCAGGAATAACTTAACCATAGCATGGTTGTTCAGGCGGTGAGCAAGTCGACACTCGCCCCATAACGACAAGCCCGCTCCAGGAGTCTGATCCCTCCTTTTAGTCTTTTTAGGCTCAATGGGAAGCCCAAGGTCAGATGGCTCCCCGCTTGAACCTCGGGGGCTAGCTGTCGGGGATTGACTATCTGATAAAAGACCGTGGTACCCCTGGAGGATGCTGAGGCCACCGATATTGTAGTACCAGCGGAAGATGCTCGGGAGACCATCCGAGCAGCGTATCTCCCGAGCATGCGTGTCCGCCCATTCTCTTACGACCATATCGGACGACCACGAGCAAACATGCTCGCCATACCCGGGTAGGTGGTCGAGGGACTCGGTCATACCACTAAGAAGGAAGGTAGCGATCAATCTGCCGGAAATCAAGGGGGGAGGGCGCATCCGAAATTCAAAAAACGCGCGGATCAAGGACGCCATATCGTGGGCACCGCGAATATGGGTGCATAGCGTAAATATAGGGGGTAGTTACCTTCTATGTATCCTCAACCCCTGTATTTAAACCCCCCAAGAGCATCTGCGGAGGGGGAAGAAAAATCAGATAAACACAATATATTGGATGTAACACCCCAAAATTTTGCTTTTCTTAAATTCATGAGTGATTTGGCACTTTGGTGAATTTTTGGAATTTTCTGGAATTTATTTGGATTTATTTGGAATTTATTTGAATTTATTCCATTTTGAAATAATTAAAGAATTAAACTTTGCAAATAAAATTTTGTTGGAAATATTTTATTTGAGTCCAAAATGTTCCAAAATATTTTCCAGAATTTTTCTAGGATTTTTCTGAGTATTTTGCTATTTTTAATGAATTAAATGAATTACTGGGATTTATTTTAAATATTAAATCGCTGGAAAATGCGAGTGGGTTTGTACTGTTCATCCGACCGAGCCCGAGTCAGACTCGAAGTTCGAGTCCGACCAACCCGACCGAGCCAACCGCTTCGATCAAGCCAAGTCATCGAACCCAAACCTAACCCTAATTCTCGACCGTTGGATCAATATCCAACGGCCGAGATTCGCCGCATCATTGGACCGTGTCCGACCCGAACCCGTTCACGCCGTGCGATCCCAGCCATCCATTTGGACACGTGGGCGGTTCCCGACCATCGCCTCCGCTCCGACTCGAGCAGAAAGCTCCGCCGTGACCGAAGCGGGACACGGCTAGGGTTCCGTTTTGGCGCGCACGTCGAGGCCGTATTTAAGGCCCGGATCGCCCCGAGGTTGCCCTCCTCCATGCGCCTCGCTTGCTCAAGTCTCCGAGCTTAAGCCGCCGCCCGACTTTCAGCAATCGCTCGCCGTAGTTGGTTAGGGTTGCGTCTTGGTTTTCCGGCCGCCGCCCGTCACGGAGCTGCTCGCCGCATCAAGGCCAGATCCGAGGACCCGCGTCGAGACGCACCCGTGGAGCCAACTCACCCCGTCGGAGAACCTCGAACGCCGTTGGGCTCGTCGTCGTCTTCAACTCCGGCACGTGCGCCACCGCGAAGCCATCAGCCCTCGCGAGCTCTGTGCGCCGTCCGATCTTGATCGTGCGGTTGAGGTGAGTTCACATGCTTCCAAACCCAATTAGATTTGGACCGTCCGATCCAGATCAAACGGCCCACGATCACCACGTGCAGTAGCTATTTTAATATAGGGTTAGATCTGGACCGTCCGATCCAGATCGAACGGCCCATGATCATCGTATAGGTTGTAACGGAGTTAACCTAGGATAGATCTAGACCGTTGGATCTAGATCCAACGGCCGAGATTGTGCCACGTGTACCCCAAGCCACGCCACGCGTGCGTGAGCACGTGTCTCTGACACGTGGGACCCGCGTGTCAGCCTCTGTAGCCGTAGGCCGCGTTCACCGTGGGCCGGGTGTCACCGTGGACTCAGTCCATGGACCGAGACACGTGGCAGCACCCGGGGCATGCCACGTGGCATGATGACGTCATGCTGACGTTGTCGCGGAGACCGTTCGGTGCTGACGTCAGCAGGTCACTGTGGACCAATCACAGAATGACACGTGTCCCTGCTGACGCAATAAATGATTTTCCGAAAAAGAAAATGATTTAATAAATCGGTTTAATAATTGATTTGAATTTCAAAACTTCAAACGCTTATAACTTTTGCGTTTCAACTCCGATTTGAGTGATTCAAATTTCTAAATTTGTATAAAATTGAGATCTACCTAAATATAAATTTTATTTAATTTTTGGACTAAAGTTTTTCTCTGCAAAATTATTTAATTGATTATTTAGACTTTAAATAATCATAACTTTCGCGTCTTAACTCCAAATTTGACGATTCTAGTTTCTAAAAACTCATAAAATTATGTTCTCTCTGTTTATGGATTTTATTTGGATGTTTGGACACTTTTTGCCTATTGTTTATTTGTGTATTTGCTATTTGCACGCTTTACGAGTAGACGATGAAGTGCCGGAAGGATTCGAAGGAGAAGTATTGACTCAGGATCCAACTCAAGACAAAGAACAAGTACTTTTTGAAGGCAAGTTGTGCTTTGACCATGTTGATCCTATTTCGAAATCTATTTTGATTTAAACTATTGCATGCTAGTTCAATTAGAAAAGAATATTTTGTTTAAACATGGGGGTTAGGTAAACATCAATTTGCTGTATGACACCTTGATTACTTAAGTATGTGCCATGACCCTTGTCACCTTAGTTGTGGATTACTAGTTGGACATTATTAAATTGCCAACATGGGTTTAGACCGTTGTAGTATACTGCTTAGACCTGCTACGTGCTCATGACATGATTCTGGATAATCAAATATTAATAATGACTTAATGATATATTGAACCTGTTTTGGAAAGGTATCATGTGATGTTGATGGCACGTGGTGCATGGTAATCAACTGGGGTTTGATAAATAGTTTTCGGCCGGGCATGTGGCAAGAATGATCAGGTGGGCCGGTGTGGCATTGGGGATGTTGATTTGGTTCTTGGGTAGTCTTGCCCTGGTCACCCTAAGGACTTAACCTTGCAAGCCTTTGAACTGGGTCTAACGTGCAACCACATGTCCAGAATGGGACGGACCTAGTTGACTAAGTTGCTAATAACGCACTGTGGGACCTCGGGAGGTCAACTACACCCTTTGTGTAAGTTGTACGGGGAGGCGTCTGGGGTTGAGGCCAGTACCCATCTAACGGTTGATTGGCCTAGACTTCGCCTTAGCGAAGGGAAGGGTTAGTCTTGCCAATAACCTGGGAGGACCACTTGTATTGTTAGAAGTTTCCAAAGACTTTGTTACTGAACTTCGCCTTTGTGGTGTTTGACTGTATCTTGTGGGTAAAGTGCATAACCTCTGCAGAGTTTAGAATCTATTCGAATAGCCGTGTCCGCGGTATTGGACATCGCTCGGGAATTACAGTCAAGGGTTAAATTTTCTCAAAAATAACTTTGGTTTGAAAAGTCGGGTTGGAATAATAATGATGTTGATGAAAATGTGGTTTAGGATGGGAAGGTGGTTGTTAAACTTCTTGAAAGTTAATTATGCTTTACTTGTTTCTACTGCTTTCGAATCTACTTATATTACTTGTCAAATGCTATTTACTGCAAATATACCTTGAGCTATTCCTTTGTACCAAGCCATGCATGTAGTATATTAGCTTGCATTCTGTGCATGACTTGCTGAGTACCAAGTACTAACCCTTGCCTCAACACAACACCAGTTGAAGAGGAGATTACGCCAGCTTTGGAGGAGGAACTCCAAGAGGATCCGTCTACCTAGGGAAGCGAGCCCAGTCAGTTGCCTGTGGTATACTGGATGGCGCCACGATGTTACCTTATTTGATTTTCCGCTGCTACTATTTCTCTTTTAATAAATATCGTCCTGCGAGGCGAACATTTGTGACTTGACCATAAGGTCGAGTAACCAGTTTGGTTATTTAAATAAAAGTACTTTATTAGTATCGAGTGGTATGATTGTGATATTTACCGATGACAAGACTGTGTGCACTAGCGCGTTCCTGGACTAGTGCTGAATACACAGAGGGTCCGGATTTGCAAATTCGGGGTCCCGACAGAGGTGGTATCAGAGCCATACTTGACTGTAGGCTCAACCCTAGCTAGAATGGTCGTAGTGAGGATAAAACCTATTTTCTAAAGCTAAAAATTTGTGAAGATAAGAAATGACATCTCGACTTATCCCCTTCTCTCTTTTCTTGTCTCTTGCTGAAATTTTTCCTTACCTTGTCACAATTTAAAAATTCCAAGTTCTTACGTAAGCACTCTCGTGACAGATGGAGGAAGAGTTCAACTACGTTGATCTGGGAGTTGGTCACGCCGCGGAACTTTGGCATATGCTACAAACTCTCGGAGATTTTGAGAAGCCGCAATACCAAGTAGAAGTGATCAGACAAGCGGGATTGATCAAGGATTGTGACGTAAAGATTGAGGTACCTGCTAGGAAAAAGGGCCCAGGCAATCGCCCGATACACTACACTGCCAGGAGGTCTACAATGCAGATGGGTATCCAAGAAGTATCACGATGAGCAATGCGGCACATTACCCGTATCTACGCCAGAGAGTTGGAGAGCACGGTGTTCCGTTATCATCCGCGCAGCGATAACCTTCTTGACCCGAAGGCGATTCAGGATGAGGACGCCATGGTTTCACAGTTGGCACGATTTGTTGTCGCCCAAGAGGATGTACTAGATAATACAAGCAAGGAGCTACAGAAGGCCCGCAAGGAGATCACGACAGAGAAGAACAGATGGCGGGAAGCTCAAGAGTATGTGGCACACCTTCTGCGAAGGATTGACGAATTAGAGATGACTTTGTACGGACCAGACCCAGAGCCAGATTACTCGAGCTACGAGCCAGATCCAGAGGAGTCGGATCTCGATGAAGACACCGCTTCTTCGACTACCACAGATGACACAGCTTGCCGGACATGGCAATCGTTTCGCGCCTATGCCGCAAAGACCCGTACCAGGCCGTGGAGGTTTTCTCGATGAGTGAGCATAGGTTCTATAGTGAGACTCCTTCGCCGAGTCGCGTCATAGGATAAAGAGTCACCCTTTAGGTGTTAGACTCGAAATTAGTTCGATTTGGATTTTCATTGTTTCTTTGAGTGTGCGTGATGTGTTGCAAGGCCCCTAGGCATTGTAAGCAGCCATACCAAGTTATTAATAATAAAGTTGGACCTTAAAGTTACACCTTTCGCCCCGCATAAGTTCCATATTACTTGTCTATTCTTGTTTCCCTCTCATCTCTAAACCTAGAGCAAATCGACAGATGGTGAATACCCGTGGAAACTTTGGAAGCAATGGGAGTGGTTCTCGCTCAGCAGAAAACCCCAATGAGGGAGCACCAGCACCGCCACTGGATGCGCAAAATTTCGGAGCTTTTCTAGCTGCCTGCACTCGATTGATGCATGCTATGATGCAACAAATGCAACACGTCACGGCACAGTCCACTGCTAATCAAGTTAATCAGGGACCACGCCAGAATACAAGACTGTCAGAGTTCATGAGGACTCACCCACCCACTTTCTCTGGGAATGCCAATCCATTGGAGGCCGATGATTGGTTAAGATCAATCGAGAGGAAGCTACACATAGCTCAATGCATAGGAAATGAGAAGATACTCTACGCTTCTCATCATTTGGAAGGAACAAATTACGAATGGTGGGAGAACTTCGTGCCACGCAAGAGAACCCTCAAGATATCACTTGGGAAGAGTTCACGGCTGCATTCGACAAGATCACGTGCCTGAAGGAATCATGGACCTTAAGAAGGAGGAGTTCAGAGCATCAAGCAAGGTAATCAGCCCGGTGGTCGACTACCTGAACAAGTTCACACAGCCTAGCACGCTACGCCCGAGGATGTAGCGACAGATAAAGCCAGGCATACCTCGTTTTATGAAGGGACTTAACTCAGGATTGCAAGTAGGATTGATCACCCACACCTTTCCGGATTTCCAAGAGCTGGTGAATAAGGCGCTTATTCTTGAGGACAAGCGCAAGGAACTGGATGAGAACAGAAGCGCAGGATGCAACAAAGAAGGATCACGCCAGGAACGCATAGCGGCGTCGAGAGTTGCACCAAATCAATTCTTGATTCCAACCACGTAACGCAACAAGGACACCATCCCGGCACCAAGACACATCAATCGTAACTATCGCACCCCACCGCTAGAAACACTACTCGGGCAGTCAAGAAGGAACGGTGAGACGCCGCTACAATCGCAACGAGCCAGGACACTTTGCCAACAGCTTGTCCAAGAAGACAGCGAGGAGTGACCCCGATTCGCTTCAATCTAGGAACCACCCCAGCTAGGACGCCAAAGACCAGGAGCCACATCCTGCACCGTGGTGAGAGGCCGAGTCAACCATGTCACCGCGGATGCACCTGCGAGAATGCTACGGACGTCGTCTTGGGTAAGTTACTTGTTAACTCGAAGACTGCACAGCTTTGTTTGACTCGAGCTTCGCATTCGTTTGTTTCGCAAGGCTTTGCTATTAGAAATGATTTGAGGATTGCAAGACTTAGATGCATGCTTTTAGTTCAAACCCCTGGTTCCGAACTCCGGACGAAAGTAGGATGTTCCGGGGTGAGAATACTAATAGATGGAATAGAGTTCCTAGCGAACCTTATAATTTTGGAGACCCAGACCTTAGACGTTATTTTGGGAATGGATTGGTTATCCAAGCACAAGGCCGTATTGGATTGTGGACGAAGGACTATCTCAGTTGAGAGCCCTTGTGGAAAGAAAGTGGAATTTCAGGCTACTGCCGTTAGAGAAGGACAGCTGATGGTTAACAGTACCAAGACAATCAGCATAGAGGATGTCCCCGTAGTGAATGAGTACCCAGATGTTTTTCCTGAAGATCTACCTGGTATGCCGCCAGACAGGGACATAGAGTTTGTGATAGAGCTCAGAACGTACAAGACCGATAGCAAAGAGACCCTATCGGATGTCCACCGAGGAGTTGGTAGAGATGAAGAAACAAATAGAAGAGTTAATGGAGAAAGGATTTATCGAGGCCGAGCTCGTCGCCGTGGGGAGCACCAGTTTTGTTTGTCAAGAAAAAGGACGGAAGTTTCAGGATGTGCATCGACTACCGTGCACTCAATGAAGTCACCGTGAAGAATAAGTATCCGCTACCCAGGATTGATGATTTGTTTGATCAGCTGAGAGGAGCCGGAGTTTTCTCCAAGATTGATTTGAGATCGGGGTACCATCAGTTGAAGATCCGATCAGAAGATATTCCGAAGACTGCATTCTCGTCAAGATATGGACATTACGAGTTTCTGATTATGTCCTTTGACTGATTTAATGCGCCAGCTTATTTCATGAATATGATGAATAAGGTATTCATGGAATATTTGGACAAGTTTGTCGTCGTATTCATAGATGACATCCTAATCTACTCCAAGACAGAGGATGAACATGCCGAACACTTAAGGCGAGTTTTGGAAAAGCTGAGGGAACAACAACTTTTCACCAAGTTCAGCAAGTGTGATTTTTGGAAGGACAAAGTGGAGTTTCTTGGACATGTAATGACTGCAGAAGGAGTCGCCGTAGATCCAAGCAAAGTAGAAGCTGTGTTACATTGGGAGCAGCCAAAGACTGTGACCCAGATTCGGAGTTTCCTTGGGATGGCAGGATACTACCGCCGTTTCATCGAAGGCTTCTCGACAATTGCGAAACCTCTTACGCAATTGCTGAAGAAGGAAAAGAAGTTTGCATGGACGCCAGAATGTGAGAAAGGATTTCAGGAGCTGAAGAAGCGATTGACATCAGCACCGGTGTTAGTTCTACCGGATGTTAATCAAAGCTTTGATATTTATTGTGACGCATCGCGCCAAGGACTTGGATGTGTCTTGATGCGAGAATGGAAAGGTCGTCGCTTATGCATCAAGGCAGTTGAGGCCGCATGAGGAAAATTATCCGACACATGACCTAGAGTTAGCTGCCGTAGTGCATGCCTTGAAGATATGGCGTCACTATCTGATTGGAAACAGATGTGAAGTGTATACAGATCATAAGAGCCTTAAGTACATATTCACCCAGTCGGATCTAAATATGAGGCAAAGGAGATGGTTAGAGTTGATCAAGGACTACAATGTTGGAATCCATTACCATCCCGGGAAGGCCAACGTAGTTGCCGATGCCTTGAGTCGGAAAAGCCATACCGTGAGCATGTTGCTAGCCACAAGCCAGGATGAGCTATGTGAGGACTTCCAGAGAATGAAGATCAAGGTGGTACCTAGCGGATTCTTGGCCGCATTAGAAGTAAAGCCTACCCTAGAAGATCAGATCCGGGAAGGACAGAAGGATGATGACAAGATCCGCAGGATTAAGTCCATCAAGGAAGAAGGCAAGGCAGAGGACTTCAAGTTGGATGAGCAAGGCACGTTGTGGATGAAGGATCGCATTTGTGTGCCTAACAAGAAGGAGTTAAAGCAACTGATTTTGGAAGAAGCCCATGACTCCAAGTACTCAATTCATCCTGGAAGCGCCAAGATGTATCAGGATCTGAAGGAAAGATTCTGGTGGCCGAGTATGAAACGTGAAGTTGCCGAGCATGTTCCATTGTGCGACGTATGCCAGAAAGTCAAGGCAATGCATCAGAGACCAGCAGGATTGCTACAGCCGCTGAAAATACCTGAGTGGAAGTGGGAGGAAATCGGAATGGATTTCATTACCGGTTTGCCTAAGACTCAAGGAGGTTATGACTCCATATGGGTTATAGTGGATCGCTTGACTAAAGTAGCCCATTTTATCCCCGTAAAGACCACTTACTCGGGAGATAAGTTAGCAGAATTGTACATGATCAGGATTGTCTGTTTGCACGGAGTGCCAAAGAGGATTGTATCGGACAGAGGTACCCAATTTACCTCAAGGTTTTGGAATAAGTTGCACGAAGCCATGGGAATCCGTTTGAACTTCAGTACAGCTTATCATCCACAGACGGATGGCTAGACCGAAAGAGTCAACCAGATTCTGGAGGATATGTTAAGAGCTTGTGCATTGGCTTATGCTACCTCTTGGGATAAGAGTTTGCCGTATGCCGAGTTCAGTTACAACAATAGTTACCAAGCTAGTTTACAGATGTCACCTTTTGAGGCATCAGTATGGTCGACCTGTCGGACACCATTGAATTGGAATGAGACAATTGAACGATGTGTCTTTGGGCGAGATATTCTTCAAGAGGTCAAGAAGCGGTGCCATGATTAGGGAAAGATTGAAGATCGCCCAATCACGACAGAAGAGTTATGCTGACAATCGTCGCCGAGACTTGAGTTTTGAACCGGAAGATTTTGTATACCTCAGAGTTACGCCTCTCAGGGGAGTTAAGAGGTTCCATGCCAAAGGGAAACTTGCACCCCGTTATGTTGGACCATTTAAGATTTTGAGCCGCAGAGGCGAAGTTGCTTATCAGCTGGAGTTGCCACAGTCGTTAATAGGAGTACATGATGTATTCCATGTGTCCCAGTTGAAGAAGTGTCTCCGAGTTCCTGAGGAACAGATGCCGCTAGAGTCAATTGAGTTGCAAGAGGATTTGACTTATAAGGAATATCCCGTGAGGATTCTAGACACAATGGATCGAGAGACCAGAAATAAGTCAACCCGTTTCTGTAGAGTTCAGTGGAGCAACCATGAAGAAAGCGAAGCGACTTGGGAGCGCGAAGAGGATTTGAAGAAAGAGTTTCCAAACCTATTCTGTAGTGAGCCCTGAATCTCGGGGACGAGATTCCATTAAGGGGGGGAGGTTTGTAACACCCCAAAATTTTGCTTTTCTTAAATTCATGAGTGATTTGGCACTTTGGTGAATTTTTGGAATTTTCTGGAATTTATTTGGATTTATTTGGAATTTATTTGAATTTATTCCATTTTGAAATAATTAAAGAATTAAACTTTGCAAATAAAATTTTGTTGGAAATATTTTATTTGAGTCCAAAATGTTCCAAAATATTTTCCAGAATTTTTCTAGGATTTTTCTGAGTATTTTGCTATTTTTAATGAATTAAATGAATTACTGGGATTTATTTTAAATATTAAATCGCTGGAAAATGCGAGTGGGTTTGTACTGTTCATCCGACCGAGCCCGAGTCAGACTCGAGTTCGAGTCCGACCCGAACCCGACCGAGCCAACCGTTTCGATCAAGCCAAGTCACTGAACCCAAACCTAACCCTAATTCTCCGACCGTTGGATCAATATCCAACGGCCGAGATTCGCCCGTACCGGTTGGACCGTGTCCGACCCGAACCCGTTCACGCCGTGCGATCCCAGCCATCCATTTGGACACGTGGACGGTTCCCAGCCATCGTCTCCGCTCCGACTCCGAGCCGGAAAGCTCCGCCGTGACCGAGCGGGACACGGCTAGGGTTCCGTTTTGCGCGCCGACGCCGAGGTCAGATGGCGCCCGGATCGGCCCGAGGTTGCCCTCCTCCATGCGCCTCGCTTGCTCAAGTCTCCGAGCTTAAGCCGCCGCCCGACTTTCAGCAATCGCCGTAGTAGTTGGTTAGGGTTGCGTCTTGGTTTTCCGCCACGCCGCCACCGGAGCTGCTCGCCGCATCCAAGGCCGGATCCGAGGACCCCGCCGAGACGCACCTGCGGAGCCAACTCACCCCGTCGGAGAACCTCTGGAACGCCGTTGGGCTCGTCGTCGTCTTCAACTCCGGCAGCCGTGCGCCACCGCGAAGCCATCAGCCCTCGCGAGCTCTGTGCGCCGTCCGATCTTGATCGTGCGGTTGAGGTTAGTTCACATGCTTCCAAACCCAATTAGATTTGGACCGTCCGATCCAGATCAAACGGCCCACGATCACCACGTGCAGTAGCTATTTTAATATAGGGTTAGATCTGGACCGTCCGATCCAGATCGAACGGCCCATGATCATCGTATAGGTTGTAACGGAGTTAACCTAGGATAGATCTAGACCGTTGGATCTAGATCCAACGGCCGAGATTGTGCCACGTGTACCCCAAGCCACGCCACGCGTGCGTGAGCACGTGTCTCTGACACGTGGGACCCGCGTGTCAGCCTCTGTAGCCGTAGGCCGCGTTCACCGTGGGCCGGGTGTCACCGTGGACTCAGTCCATGGACCGAGACACGTGGCAGCACCCGGGGCATGCCACGTGGCATGATGATGTCATGCTGACGTTGTCGCGGAGACCGTTCGGTGCTGACGTCAGCAGGTCACTGTGGACCAATCACAGGATGACACGTGTCCCTGCTGACGCAATAAATGATTTTCCGAAAAAGAAAATGATTTAATAAATCGGTTTAATAATTGATTTGAATTTCAAAACTTCAAACGCTTATAACTTTTGCGTTTCAACTCCGATTTGAGTGATTCAAATTTCTAAATTTGTATAAAATTGAGATCTACCTAAATATAAATTTTATTTAATTTTTGGACTAAAGTTTTTCTCTGCAAAATTATTTAATTGATTATTTAGACTTTAAATAATCATAACTTTCGCGTCTTAACTCCAAATTTGACGATTCTAGTTTCTAAAAACTCATAAAATTATGTTCTCTCTGTTTATGGATTTTATTTGGATGTTTGGACACTTTTTGCCTATTGTTTATTTGTGTATTTGCTATTTGCACGCTTTACGAGTAGACGTTGAAGTGCCGGAAGGATTCGAAGGAGAAGTATTGACTCAGGATCCAACTCAAGACCAAGAACAAGTACTTTTTGAAGGCAAGTTGTGCTTTGACCATGTTGATCCTATTTCGAAATCTATTTTGATTTAAACTATTGCATGCTAGTTCAATTAGAAAAGAATATTTTGTTTAAACATGGGGGTTAGGTAAACATCAATTTGCTGTATGACACCTTGATTACTTAAGTATGTGCCATGACCCTTGTCACCTTAGTTGTGGATTACTAGTTGGACATTATTAAATTGCCAACATGGGTTTAGACCGTTGTAGTATCTTTGCTTAGACACACTTTCGTGCTCATGACATGATTCTGGATAATCAAATATTAATAATGACTTAATGATATATTGAACCTGTTTTGGAAAGGTATCATGTGATGTTGATGGCACGTGGTGCATGGTAATCAACTGGGGTTTGATAAATAGTTTTCGACCGGGGCATGTGGCAAGAATGATCAGGTGGGCCAGTTGTGGCATTGGGGATGTTGATTTGGTTCTTCGGGTAGTCTTGCCCTGGTCACCCTAAGGACTTAACCTTGCAAGCCTTTGAACTGGGTCTAACGTGCAACCACATGTCTGTAATGGGACGGACCTAGTTGACTAAGTTGCTAATAACGTACCTGTGGGACCTCAGGAGGTCAACTACACCCTTTGTGTAAGTTGTACGGGGAGCGCGTCGGGCTGAGGCCAGGTACCCATCTAACGGTTGATTGGCCTAGACTTCGCCTTAGCGAAGGGAAGGGTTAGTGCGCAATAACCGGGGAGGACCACTTGTATTGTTAGAAGTTTCCGAAAGACTTTGTTACGGGAACTCGCCTTTGTGGTGTTTGACTGTATCTTGTGGGTAAAGTGCATAACCTCTGCAGAGTTTAGAATCTATTCGAATAGCCGTGTCCGCGGTATTGGACATCGCTCGGGAATTACAGTCAAGGGTTAGATTTTCTCAAAAATAACTTTGGTTTGAAAAGTCGGGTTGGAATAATAATGATGTTGATGAAAATGTGGTTTAGGATGGGAAGGTGGTTGTTAAACTTCTTGAAAGTTAATTATGCTTTACTTGTTTCTACTGCTTTCGAATCTACTTATATTACTTGTCAAATGCTATTTACTGCAAATATACCTTGAGCTATTCCTTTGTACCAAGCCATGCATGTAGTATATTAGCTTGCATTCTGTGCATGACTTGCTGAGTACCAAGTACTCACCCTTGCCTCAACACAACACCAGTTGAAGAGGAGATTACGCCAGCTTTGGAGGAGGAACTCCAAGAGGATCCGTCTACCTAGGGAAGCGAGCCCAGTCAGTTGCCTGTGGTATACTGGATGGCGCCACGATGTTACCTTATTTGATTTTCCGCTGCTACTATTTCTCTTTTAATAAATATCGTCCTGCGAGGCGAACATTTGTGACTTGACCATAAGGTCGAGTAACCAGTTTGGTTATTTAAATAAAAGTACTTTATTAGTATCGAGTGGTATGATTGTGATATTTACCGATGATAAGACTGTGTGCACTAGCGCGTTCCTGGACTAGTGCTGAATACACAGAGGGTTCGGATTTGCAAATTCGGGGTCCCGACACTGGAGTAGGGCTATTATCTCGGCAGTGAGAGGCCCGAACTAGGATAAACACCACGTGTCTTTCTCCCGACCTCGCATTACTCGGACGATCCCCTCGGTTCGTACAACGGGGCCCTATTGATCCCTCGTTCAACAAGTAAGCTCGGCGGGAGCCTGTTCTTCAACCGTCGACAAAATCCAACTACACACCAAAACCCTAACATTCCCAAAAGTTTGCCCCCAAACCCCCAATCTACAAGACCAAGCCCCAAATCCACCCCCATGGGAGTTCTTAGAACCCAAGACCCAATGAATCAACTCCAAGAAGAGGTCTTACCTTCAAGGAGGATGAAGGAGAGGGAGGGATGGTCGGGTATGGGAAGGAGGATGCTGGCTTGGAGAGGAGCTTAAGGACGCCAGAGTGGGGAAGTCGCCGGGAAGGAGCCACGGAAGGACTCCGGTGTGACACCATGGAGTGACATAACCTTATATATTGTGACTGTTGAGGTCAAAAACATTATGAAATGTGAAATTAAGGTTAAAACCACAAGGTATGGAGGTTAATAGCGTTTCCGGGAGTTTGGGCCTTTCCGGGGAGTTTTGGGCCTAGGGGAAAGGGTCGTGGGCCTTGGTGGGGAAGAGTTTGAGTCCATTTAGGAGTAGGAATCATTTTGGGGTCTTCCTCCTGCCCTTTTATGCGCCCCTCCTGGTTTGGTGCGCCCCCACCTTCCCCTTTGTGCCCTAGCCGCACCTCCCACCTCCCCTTTCCCTCTTGCATGCGCCCCCTTGCTCTTCCCTTGCGCCACCTCCCCCTCCACCACCTCTCCACCTCTCTTGCTGCACCTAGGAGAGTTCTTGACCTCACCACCTTGAAGGTTCATCCATTGGAGTGCTCCGCGATGAGGAGATCCGATGGATTTGGAGCGAGGAAGGAGATCGCGCGAACCGGGAGGAGATCCATTGGGTTTTCGTGCGTTGGGCGAAGGTATGGACATGGAAATCCTTGGGGTTGGTCTAGGATCTATTCTAAGGGTGATTATCATGTTTTTAGATCAATTGGTGGTGCTGGAATTGAGTAGATTAGATGGAATCTTGAGTTTGCCACGTTCTCTGTTTCAGGCAGCATGAGCAGTCGACTTAGGGTTTGGGTTTTCGTCACTTTAGAGTCGGAATTTGGTCGTATGGCTGTTGAAGAAGTTGTAGGTAATTTCAATACCTTTGAGTGGGTATAAAGAACGTCCAATTCCACCCAGCCGTTTGAAAGTTATAATCGTTTTACCGAACATATTAAAATCTGTGACGTGATTGGAACAGATCACGGTATTTTGTAGATTAAACAACTTTAGAGTCCGAATCAGTCTTTCTGTATACTTATAAAAAGTTAGGAAATTTCCTAAGCTACGCGAGGATGTACTCGTTTAATTGATTCGGAGTCTTAGAACCCGAGTTATGCCTTTTGGAAGGCTGCTGTCCCGACGGGACAGAACCTCTGTTTTTGGGTTTAGCGAGTAGTTTGCGATGTCGGGGTAGAAGAGGGATTGCTTACTATTTTGTGGACATGATTGTGAGTGTTTGGTACCTATATGCAGGTGGTGTGACCCCAGGAGTGCCTTCTACTTCTCGCCAATCCGTTGCCCGTGGTTGAGGCAAGTGTATTGTAATGGATAGCAGTTTGTAGGTTGCTAGTTGAGACTAGATGAAATTGATTATATGATATGATCACTTGCCATGCTTTAATGATTGCCAATGATATGGTGAGTATGCTTATTATGTTATGATGCCATGTGTTAATGTAGAAGTTAATTATGATGTTGGCATATTTGCATACATGGCATGTTACATGGCCTGGGCGGTGAGAAAGTCATAACTAGTCCGGGGAAGGTCGGTGAGAAAGTTGTGACTATTCCGGAGAGCCAATGAGTAAGTCCTACATCGTGATTCCATTCACCGCGGTGAACGGAAGCGAGGAGTAGGCACCCTCCATCTTCGGGATGGAAGGGGGGAGAGGGTGCATACCGACGGGTGTGTACTCAACCATACCGGTATGAGTTTTCAAGGAGACATGAGCATCGCATCGCATTGCATACATAATGATGATGATATTGATATGTGATCATGAATGAGATCATAGACGTGATATGAGTGGTTGAAGCCATGTAATTGTTTTTGTGTACCGTTGCAGTATGCTTGCTGAGTGTTGAACTCACGCTTGTGCTTTCTTGATGTTTTAGGTACCTTGAGATCGGCATGCTGGGAAGGGAAATAGTCACACTTCTACGCGTAGCTTCACTCAATTGTCCCACAAGTCATTCAATTGGGTTTTGACAATAAACTAGTGTGTTGCTTAATGCTTTATGGTTTAGCTTTGCGTTATGAGAGTCTTTTTGTTCGTTTGGCTCATGGAGACATTGAATGTTTGGAATTAGTCTTATTTGGTAGTCATACCTTTAATTATTGCTATTTTAGATGTCTCTCATATTGCCTTATATTTCCATGCTATTGTGTTTCGTTCAATTCTTGTTAAAACAAAGGAGATGCTGCCAAAATTTCGGTTTTTAGCATTGTGCCTTTGCTGTAATTTACTTGTAATTGTGGTATTTAGAGGTTGTTTAGTCTATGTTTGGTAGCATTCGGGCATATTAAATGCCGGGGTGTTACAGTTGGTATCAGAGCGGGCTGTATGTCCTTGGAATGTGTATTTTTAGTGTCATGCTATAGGTACAACTAAAATGTGATGTGGAATAACTTAGAAACATGGCTTAGGTCTTAACTAAAATTTTGTCATAGGATAGCAACATTAAAACTTGCAAAAGTGGTATAACTAATCTAAAATTTGACACACATGGATGCACAGTAGGAAGGGTATGGGTATCGTTGTTTATGCTTAAATGTTGTATTTAAGCCTTGTTGCTAAATGCTATATTTGATAGAGTATGCTGCTATGTGTATGAGAGAATTGAATTGAATTGTTCGTGTTATTGTGTTAAAATGGGGTTGTGGTGCCGAAGGGTTTCGGCCACCTCTCTTTATTCATAGTAAGGGTGAGGTTTGACGGTGTGGCCGGTTAGCGCCATCACCGAAGAACTATTAACCCCTGTAGGGGAAGAGTGCTTACCCTATCTGTCGTAAATCGGGTAGTTGACTGGAGTCAAATAGAAGAGTTTGGTGGTGGATTCCTTCGTATATTCTTTACCGTTCTGACGGTCGGTTTTGGTTGTTTTTCTTGATTTTAGTTGATTGAAATCAAAAGAAAAGTGTTTGGTATTGGATTTTCGCGGATTGTTCCGTATGTGGTTCGTGGTTTTGTCTTCCTTGGTTGAAGACGTAGAAGAAAGGTTTGTGTTGCGCATCTGTTGGTCGCTATTTTTACTTTGACACCGGTTTTGTTAGTTGCCTTGCAAAGAAAAGTGTAGTTTTGGTTCTTGTGTCTTACTCTGAGTTTAAAAAGAAGTTATTGAAGCGTGTGCAAAAAGTTAAGTTGTGTCGATTTATATTTTGTGCCTTTGTCCGCAAAGGTTTATTTGATCGCTTGGTTGCCTCCTATGGGAGTCTTTGAGATTGAAAAGTGTTTTGGAGGATTCGTTTTGAATGACCAAGTTTGGGTTTGTCTCATTGCAACTTTGAGAATCAAGCTTCTTTGTGAGTTTTGGTTCAGTATTAAAAGAAAATGCTGTAAATAAAGTAAGTATTCGTTTGACTGAAATTACTTGTCAAAAGTGAAAAATGTTGTTTAGCATGTTATGTAGTATGTAACAATGTGGTTTATGGAAATGATGTACACCTTAGTTAATTTGCAAGTTGAATCAATTAAATGTAATTGTTACCTTTAGCTTAAGATTAAATGAACCTCTAGTGATGTAGAGTACCCCATAGTGGGAATGATTAAATGTGCTAATGTACATGCTTAGAATCTGTTGCTTTGCTTCAAAAGTGCTTATGTCCCTCGATTATGTTTAAAGTTTTAAACCCTGATGCATAGTTAGAACATTAAGATGATGTAGACTGCTGTTATTGTTAAAGAAACTTTGTTGGTTGTTTAAAGTTGTTCTAATCTAACGGGTTAATAGATAAATTTAATCATGTTGACTAGTGGCTTTAATTTGGAAGTTGATTAGAGTTGCTATTTATGTTGTTGCAAACTACTAGTATATTTGGAAGTATGCAGTTGTGTCTCTACAATGCTAGTTTTGATATCAATTGAGAAGACATAAGACTATTTGTTAATGATGTTGTTAAGAACATTGTGCTGATCTAACTTATTAAATCTAATTTAATAGTTGGAGTATGTTGTGTGGTGGTAGTTTTGTTATAACCAATGTATAGGGTAGCTAAAAGCAATGTTGTTGATCGATGAATATGCAAAGAATTGATATTGATGCCTTGGTAGTGTTGTTAATTGTTGAAACCATTAATCCAATAGAAGAAAAGTGTAAAACTATGGTATTATGTCGAGTACATGTTGTGATGGGATGAACAATGGATAATAATCATGATGCAAGATTTTAATTTTTAATGAATGCATATCTTAGAATCCTATTTACGAATTCTATCTTGTAGAGATATTACTTAATTGTTGAAGTCATTTTATTGATTGAACAAGTTTCAATTGTTAATATTTTGACGTATGGATAGTATAAATTGATAGGTTGACCATGCTCAAGTAGCTGTTGAAGTACTATGTTTGAAATATAGAAGATGTGGTTATATGATTTGGTGATCCGTGGGGATCATGTCAATGTAGTCATGGTTGGGTGTCTTTGTGATAAACATCTTAAACCTTAATTAAAAGTGTTGGGAATGGTAACCAGAGAAAGAAATTGTTATGTAAAATTTTGTTAAATCCGGTTGGACTCTCTTGATGAGTAAATAGTGATTATTGAATGCTTAAATGGTAAGTGTAGTGGAATACAAGTTATGGTGGGATTCATGCTGAGCTGGTGTTTAAAACCTTTTGAACTGGTGTGGTTGTTTGCCATTTTGGTTGAATGCCTTCGGTCAAGGTATTTCTTGTGTTGAGTTTCTGAGTTTCCCTAAAACCCGTAGCTATTGTTGCCAATCTTTGGTTTTGGCTATTTTGTTTAATTTGTGCTATGTGTATGGTTTTACACCCAAAAGTCTTTGAGTCGATTGCGCTCCTTCGCGTTCGCACTGAATCATCTTTGGAGTGAATTTTAAAGGAAGCAGAAGGTCTTAGTGGGTTGTGTTGAAGATTCTTGAGATTTAATTTGTAACTCTTTTTGACTGGAGATGGATTTATTTGCATAATGTGTGTGATGTTTGCGAGTGCTTCAAAAAGGTGGAATTTATGAATGTGTTATAAAGTGATTTTGTTAGTGAGGTGTTCCCTTTTTGAAATGAGTTTCCCTCTCCTTGAGAAAATTTGTGACGGTTGTGGGAGCAGATGCTCGACTTGAAATTTTGATGCTCTCTTCCAAAATGTTGGATTTGGATGAAATGCAATGTTTTGCAAGTTCAGTTTTCAATTGATGTGGGATGTGATGCGACGTGGTGTTTTACTGTCAACTATGCTGCCGTCATAGTCCATATGAATTTCCGCAACCTTCGATGTTAATTGTGTTTCCATTATTTGATACCGAGGAAGAAGTCATTTGGTGAATGACTATTCGGTACCATTGTTACATGATGAATGAAGGGTGAAAAAGGAAAACGAAACATTATTTATGCATAATTAATCATAAAGGAGTCGATGAGCCAGGTCGGTGAGAAAGTCATAAATGGATATATGACTAATCCGGAGTGCTCTTGAAAAGTGTGCATGCATGTCATGAATCGAGATGTCCATTTCTTTCTAGTATGAAAAGAAAGAATGAAGAAATTTTGGTATTTTGGTTGTGGTGTAGGGGATTTATGCTTCCTTTGTGATTTGGCTTGGATGTTGCCTAATTCTTTCCAAAATGGTTGTTAACGCTTTGGGTTTGAGTTGTCGTGTGTACCCTTGGGCTTGTTAACCAAGTGTTTTTGTGTGAGGTCGAGACCCTCTTAAGAAAGGAACCAATTGTGGTTTGGTAAGGTTTTACGATCCTAGCTTGGGGCTAGGTGTCGAACCTTAGTGGTATAAGGGTGGTTTGTGATGGAGGTTGATGACGTATGGGTTTAACCTTTATTAAGAGTAGCGATGGGTGGAAGTGAAGTTGATGGTAGTTCGGTGATAATTGTCCTGCCGTGAGCAATTGTCTTAACTAGTTGTTTTTTTGGGCTTGAGTCTTGCCTGGGAAAGGATGGAATGAAATGTTAGTATGATCGTGTATCGGAAGGGCAAGTGTGCCTTAATGAGTTATTCCCCTCTATGGAAATTTTCGAGAATGTAGAGAGGTCGTTAAAGGAATTGTGACTCGTTTTGATTGTGTCATGTTGAGTTTAATGAAGTATGGTAGTCAGGTTGGTTGTGATAGTAGTGTGAAGTATTTGTCGTGAGGTTTCAGGTGTTTTGGGTTGATGGAGCCCTTTGTGGTTGAAACGCAGTTTCTGTTTGGGAATTGAAGTGAAGATGGAACCGTGAGAGGTTGCACTCTGTTGAGCTAAATCAACATTTTCTCGCCAAGTGTTGGTTTTGAGAACTCGCTTGTCATTTGTTCCGGTTTGAGTTTTCATGCGGATGTTTTGTGCTGCAGAGAATTCTTTTGTCCGTTGGGGATTTTGTTGTTGACTTTGGCGTTCCTCGGATTCGAGGTCGAATCCTGTTTAAGGGGGGTAGAATGTGACACCACGGAGTGACGTAACCTTATATATTATGACTGTTGAGGTCAAAAACAATATGAAATGTGAAATTAAGGTTAAAACCATAAGGTATGGAGGATAATAGCGTTTCCGGGCCGTTTCTGGGAGTTTGGGCCTTTCCGGGGAGTTTTGGACCTAGGGGAAAGGGTCGTGGGCCTTGGTGGGGAAGAGTTTGAGTCCATTTAGGAGTAGGAATCCTGTTTGGGGGGCTTCCTCCTACCCTTTTATGCGCCCCCTCCTGGTTTGGTGCTTCCCCACCTTTCCCTTTGTGCCCTAGCCGCCCCTCCCACCTCCCCTCTCCCTCTTGCATGCGCCCCCCTTGCTCTTCCCTGTCGCCACCTCCCCCTCCACCACCTCTCCACCTCCCTTGCTGCACCTAGGAGAGTTCTTGACCTCACCACCTCGAAGGTTCAACCATTGGAGCGCTCCGCGACGAGGAGATCCGGTGGATTTGGAGCGAGGAAGGAGATCGCGTGAACCGGGAGATCCATTGAGTTTTCGTGCGTTGGGCGACGGTATGGCCATGGGAATCTGTAGGGTTGGTCTAGGATCTGTTCTAAGGGTGATTATCACATTTTTAGATCAATTGGTGGTGCTGGAATTGAGTAGATTAGATGGAATCTTGAGTTTGCCACGTTCTCTATTTCAGGCAGCATGAGCAGTCGACCTAGGGTTTGGGTTTTCGTCACGTTAGAGTCGGAATTTGGTCGTACGGCTGTTGAAGAAGTTGTAGGTAATTTTCATACCTTTAAGTGAGTATAAAGAACGTCCAATTCCGCGCAGCCATTTGAAAGTTATGATCGTTTTACCGAACGTATTAAAATATGTGACGTGATTGGAACAGATCACGGTATTTTGTAGATTAAACGACTTTAGAGTTCGAATCAGTCTTTCTGTATACTTTAGAAAAGTTAGGAAATTTCCTAAGCTACGCGAGGATGTACTCGTTTAGTTGATTCAGAGTTTTAGAACCCGAGTTATGCCTTTTGGAAGGCTGCTGTCCCGACGGGACAGAACCTCTGTTTTTGGGTTTAGCGAGTAGTTTGCGATGTCGGGGTAGAAGAGGGATTGCTTACTGTTTTGTGGACATGATTGTGAGTGTGTGGTACCTATGTGTAGGTGGTGTGACCCCAGGAGTGCCTTCTACTTCTCGCCAATCCGTTGCCCGTGGTTGAGGCAAGTGTATTGTAATGGATAGCAGTTTGTAGGTTGCTAGTTGAGACTAGATGAAATTGATTATATGATATGATCACTTGCCATGCTTTAATGATTGCCAATTATATGATGAGTATGCTTATTATGTTATGATGCCATGTGTTAATGTACAAGTTAATTATGATGTTGGCATATTTGCATACATGGCATGTTACATGGCCCAGGCGGTGAGAAAGTCATAACTAGTCCGGGGAAGGTCGGTGAGAAAGTTATGACTATTCCGGAGAGCCAATGAGTAAGTCCTACATCGTGATTCCATTCACCGCGGTGAACGGAAGCGAGGAGTAGGCACCCTCCATCTTCGGGGTGGAAGGGGAGAGAGGGTGCATACCGATGGGTGTGTACTCAACCATACCGGTATGAGTTTCCAAGGAGACATGAGAATCGCATCCATTGCATACATAATGATGATGATATTGTTATGTGATCATGAATGAGATCATAGACGTGATATGAGTGGTTGAAGCCATGTAATTGTTTTTGTGTACCATTTGATGGGGTGTAGGGGGAAGCCCGAACTTCCGTCAGGTGGAGGATAAGTCGATTAGGCGGCGCGAGACACACACGATCCGGCTTCTTGATCGACACGATCAAAAACCCCTGCAATCGCAGCACCACGCGTCCTCTGGTTATCAACCGTGTGCTGCCCGGTTGACCTCGCCACGAAGGCTAATCCCTGCCAATGAATCGAGAACACAAGCAAGAACAAGAAAGATGCAACTGAATTTGAAATTGAGGATGAAGCTCACGAGTTGGGGTCTCACAAACCGATGAACGGCAACACTGTTCAAAGACAGAATTAATCTAAGCAAAACCCCAAAGCAAACCCTAGCGGCGGCTACTGGATATAAAGGCTAGGGGACGTCCTAGAAACCCTAGACGTGTCCGTGATGGACTCCAACACGATACATGGGCCAACGGCCCAAATTGGTGACGCAGCACCCTGGGATAGATTTTGTCCGCCAGCTTGCAACGTAAATTCCTGTCGACTCCAAAGTCCAAATGACCTAAAACTGGTGCCATTGTAAAGTTTATCTCCTTAGCTTTCTATGAATATGTGGATCATCAAAATCGGAGCCCGTTTGTGGCCTGGGCGACAATTTTAGTGAACGCTGCTCCTGGTGGCCGAGGTAGTCGACTCCGAGATGAATTGAACCTCCAACTTGACTTGGACACCCTCCTTGCCTCCCTCTTGGTCCTTGCTAGTTTCCAAGGCCTTCATGGTCCTCTCCAAAGTTCCTAAGTACAAGATAATCAATAATATCATTAGGTAGCATACCATCCTCACAAGTATCTGCACGGGCACTTAGGAACGAGCTCACCTGTTGATTCAATTGCCGTGCTCGTGCTCTTGTGATGGGTGTATGCATAGGAGTGATGTCCTCATCATCCTCCCCCTCTTGAAGTGGAGTCGTCCTCGACTCAAGCTCATCTTCTTCTCCCATGAACGGTTTCAAATCTGCAATGTTAAATGTGGAACTAATCCCAAATTCGGGCGGCAACTCAAGTTTATATGCATTATCATTTATTTTGTCAAGTATCTTGAAAGGACCATCAGCTCTAGGCATTAATTTAGACTTTCTCAATTCTAGAAAATGATCCTTTCACAAGTGTAACCATACTAAATCACCCGGTTCAAGTTTTACTTCCTTTCTACCTTTACTTCCCGCAGTCCTATACCTTTCATTCATCATTTCAATATTTTCTTTAGTCTTTTCATGCAATTTCAGAATAAATTCAGCACGTTCCTTAGCATCAAGATTAACTCGTTCACTAGTAGGTAAAGGTAATAGATCAATAGGAGCATGGGGATTGAAGCCATACACTACCTGAAAAGGACTTACCTTGGTGGTGGAATGTACCGCCCTATTATAAGCGAATTCAACATGCGGCAAACATTCTTCCCACATCTTCAAATTCTTCTTCAAAACAGCCCTCAACATAGTGGATAATGTACGATTTACTACCTCGGTTTGGCCGTCTGTTTGGGGATGACATGTTGTTGAAAACAGCAGCTTGGTCCCCAATGTATTCTATAGAGTTCTCCAAAAGTGGCTCAAAAACTTGGCGTCACGATCTGAAACAATATTAGAAGGCACACCATGCAAGCGAACGATTTCTTGAAAGAAAAGGTTAGCAATATTAACAGCACCGTCGCTCTTATGACAAGGAATAAAGTGAGCCATCTTAGAAAATCTATCAACCACCACAAAAATACTATCCCTCCCCCTCTTGGTCCTAGGCAGTCCTAAAACAATGTCCATAGATATATCCTCCCATGGAGTGCTAGGAACAGGAAGAGGCATATATAAACCATGTGGATTCAATCGTGACTTGGCCTTTTGACATGTAGTGCAGCGGGATACAAACCTCTCAATGTCTCGCCTCATCTTCGGCCAAAAGAAGTGGGCAGACAGCACGGCCTCCGTCTTCTTGGCAGATGACCCATCAACCCTCCTCCATGGGCCTCCTGTATCAAAAGAAAAACGAACAGATCCAACTGGAATACATAGGCGGTTAGCTCTAAACACAAATCCATCGTTTATCACATATTTGTCCCATGTTCTTCCCTCTTTGCAATGCAGCAAGACATCTTTAAAGTCATCATCATGAGCATATTGTTCTTTAATTGATTCCAATCCAAATATACGACAATCAAGTTGGGACAACATGGTATATCTCCTAGACAATGCATCAACAATCACATTATCCTTCCCTTTCTTGTGTTTGATAACATAAGGAAAAGGTTCAATAAATTCAACCCATTTAGCATGTCTATGATTCAGTTTCACTTGACTGCGAATATGTTTTAGCGACTCATGATCAGAATGAATAACAAATTCTTTGGGCCAAAGATAATGTTGCCACGTTTCTAAAGATCGCACAAGAGCATACAATTCTTTATCATACGTGGAATAATTCAAAACAGGACCACTCAATTTTTCGCTAAAATAAGCAACAGGTTTTCTATCTTGCATCAAAACACCACCAATTCCAATCCCACTAGCATCACATTCAAGCTCAAAGGTCTTATTAAAATCAGGAAGTTGGAGTAAAGGTGCATTAGTAAGCTTATCTTTCAAAAGGTTGAAGGCATTCTCCTGTGCTTGCCCCCAATGGAACACAACTCCCTTCTTCGTCAATTCATTCAATGGAGCTGCAATGGTGCTGAAATCCTTCACAAAGCGGCGGTAAAATCCGGCAAGTCCATGGAAGCTCCACACTTGTGAAATCGTCGTGGGCGTTGGCCAACTCTTAATCGCGTGCACCTTGGCTTCATCAACCTCAATTCCCTACGGAGTACGCAAAGCATCAAAAACAGCACGTAGATGATCAAGATGTTCATGTAATGACTTGCTGTAAATCAATATATCATCGAAATAAACCACCACAAATTTCCCAATGAAAACTCGTAAAACCTCGTTCATTAAGCGCATGAAGGTGCTCGGTGCATTAGTTAAACCAAAAGGCATGACTAACCACTCATACAATCCAAACTTGGTTTTAAAAGCTGTTTTCCATTCATCTCCCAATTTCATTCTTATTTGGTGGTATCCACTACGCAAGTCAACCTTAGAGAAAATTATAGAACCACTTAACTCATCAAGCATGTCGTCTAGCCTAGGAATAGGATGACGGTACCTTATTGTGATATTGTTAATGGCTCTACAATCTACGCACATGCGCCTAACCGCCATCTTTCTTAGGAACCAAAATAACAGAACAAGACAAGGACTAAGGCTCTCACGTATATACCCGCGGTCCAAAAGATCTTGGACTTGGCGCCGAATCTCCTTAGTCTCCTCGGGTTGGTCCTATAAGCAGCTCGGTTTGGCAAACTCGCCTCCGTATCAAATCAATTTGGTGCTCAATCCCTCGTAGGGGTGGGAGTCCCGGAGGTATCTTGGCAGGAAAAACATCCGCATACTCCCGCAAAGGTTAGTGACAGCAGGAGGCAAAGCATCAAGTGATCATCCAATGAAAACAAAGCATCTTTGCATAGCACAAAGATAGCACAAAGCATCATCACTAATTGCAGCAAGATCAGATTTTGTAGCAAGCAAGACGGATTCCTCAATTTAATTTGGTTGGCTACATGCTGAATTTCAGATTTTTCATCAATGGGTTTCTTGTCATTAGCAATCCGCTCCCTATCGATTTAACAATTTCAGCGGGGTCAAAGGTAGAAGTGTAATTTTCTTTCCCTTGTGCATAAAAGTGTATTTATTACTTCTACCGTGGTGAAGTGCATCAGTGTCATATTCCCATGGGCGACCCAATAAAAGAGAACAGGCTTGCATCGGCACCACATCACAATCAGCAAAATCAGAATAGGAACCAATGGAAAAATGAACCCGAACTGTTTGTGTTACCTTAGCTTTGCCGAATCATTCAGCCAATCGAATGTGGTATGGATGTGGAGTGCGCGTGTGGTCAAGCCAAGCTTCTTGACCAAATCTGTACTCACCAAGTTGTTGCAATGCCGGAGTCAATGATCACGCGCGCCGTCATTAATGACGAAGAAAATCTGGAACAAGTTGTGGCGCTGCTGCTGCTCGGATTGCTCCATCTGTGCGCTAAGGACACGCTGGACAATGATGGACCTGTACGCAGCAGTATCCTCGGCACCAAAGGTGGCTTCATCATCAACCTCGTCGTTGTCCACCCTTGTGTCGTCGATTTCGTCCTCAACATCGGAGGCGCTGATGTAACCTCCGTCATCGGTGGCGATGTATGCCCGCTGGCTGGGGCATTCTCTCTTGACGTGGCCAATCCCTTGGCACTTGTGGCAGCGAATTCCCGTCGATGTACGGCCTGTGGAAGCGACGGAGGAGCTATTGGCCGGTGTTGGTGGGGTTGACTTGCTGCTGTCTGTGGCACGGGTGGGTGGTGCCGTCGCTGCCAGTCGTGTGTTCGGCAAAGGTGGCGTTGCCGCTGGTCGAAAGGTGGAAGAAGGCACTGTCTTTGCTTGTCCCGTAGTCGTTCGGGGCGTGAAGGTGCTACCGGCATTGCTCCTGCTCTTGGAATGGCGTCCCTGCAATTCCTTCTCTGCTAACATAGCGAGTTGAAACAAGCGATTGACAGTTGTATATTCTTTATAATCAACAATATCCTGAATTTCTGGACGCAACCCACCATAAAAACGAGCAATTTTATCCTCAGGTTCCTCTACTACCCCACAACGTAACATACCCTTTTGAAGCTCTTGGTAATATTCCTATACAGTCATACTACCTTGATCTAATCATTGCAATCTCTTGCGCATATCACGTTGGTAGGAAGGAGGAACAAATCTATTACGCATAGCATCTTTTAATCTCGCCCAAGAATCGGGTTGTAAGCGGGCATTTACTAGTTCATTCCACCAGATTATAGCAAAATCTTTAAATTCACTAGTGGCTTGTCTAACCCTATGAATCTCGGGAACTAGATGGGAGTTAAATTTCTGCTCAACCGTCATCTCCCAATCTAAGTAAGCATTAGCATCATAAGCTCCGTAAAAGGAAGGGATGGTGAATTTTACCTTAGCGAAAGGATCATCATTATGTTCTCGTTATTACCTCCCATACCGTGATGGTTGCGGCGAAGACGGCCATGCAGACGGGTAACCATTGAGCAAAGACGCCCCTGGCGGCACGTTGCTGCTCATCTTCATCTTCCTCAAAATCACCATCCTCATCGTGGTCGTTGTTGTCGTGGTTGGCGCTGCTGTTGACGGTTGCACCTCCATCAATGGTCGCTGGAGGGCATTTTTCGACGACATCCATCCTCTCGGTGAGGGTGGAAACTCGTCGATCGATGCTCTCAAGGGTCTTGTTTGTCGTCATGGCATGCTCCTTGAACATCATTTTTATCTCGTCCATCATGATCGACAATTCTGAATGAAGGACACAGTCTTCGATGGTAACATCGTCATCCTCGTTCCTGCCCTTCTTGCCACCTGCCATGGTTAGCGCAGAAAAGGACAGAAGGAAACACAAACACAAGTGTTATGAGCCCTATGAACTACTAGGTGGGATCTCACGCTCTCAAGCAATCTTACCAAGTTCTTACCAACACAGCGAGGGACGGTGCAACCGGTGGCTGGTTCGTGACACCGTGAGGGTGTGATGAAGCGATTGCAAGGGTCAATAACCTGTGCTGATCAGAAGGATTTATATGTGGAGCTGTAGGAAGGTTATATGGATGGGTGGCACACAATGCAGTAACAGATAGTAATGCTAAATAAATGTCCAAAGTACTTGCCCTAGTTGCTGGTCTAAATGTGGCCTTAGTCTAGCTGTGGCAGAAAATAAGGAATAAGTAGAGACAAGCAACAAGGCATCAGAGTATATGAACAGATATCAGAGCCGCATCAAACACTTCTATCAGGCACGGTAAAAACACCTACCTTTGCTCCTGCCTTTTTTTTAGGCTCTATGCCTCTATGCCTCTTTCACCAATCTTTTTTTATTTTTCTTTGATTTTTTTTGATATTTTTCCTAGGCTCAGGAGCACAAAGGTAGATAGTACACAAATTTTTAGCCTGAACAGATGTAAGATGAAACCGATATGAAATAAGAAGTGTTTTCCGAAAAGCGTGCTCAAACTTCGGCGGCCGAAAACTCAATCTTCCCAAGAGAATGTCGCAAAAATAATTTCGGCGAACCCGACGAGGTTGGGGAGAATCGGATGTAAATTTTTCTGTAGATGTCCGTGAAAAAAAAATCGCCTAATTCCGAGTCCGTATGCGAAAGTTATGGCCGTTTTACGGAAGGACTCCGAATCAGGGTTTTCTAGGCGGCACCTCTCCTAACTCAAGGGCGTATGGAGTGGATATGAACGCGATGATCTGTGGTGGCAGATTCTGTGATGAGGGGTGGCGATATGGCTAACAGGAGGTGGGGGGTTAGGGTTTATGAAGGAGAAACCCTAACACAACTAGGACTCTGAAACTGAGGAGAACCACAAAACAAACTGATTCCAACAAGGACTCAAAATGCGATTGGTGACTGGATCGGTGTAGGATATGGGATGCAGCGGAGGTGAAACACGACTAAATTAAGACCACGATCTAAACCAGCAACACGACTCGATTCTGGACACAAACTCAGTACTACGGACTCTGAAACCGAAATTGTGCAAAGGCTAGGCGTGGTTCTAGGTATGGTAGACTATGAACTGCATTTTTTTTGGCTTTTTCGTGGACTATAGGACGAATGCAAAACTAAATCAAACTACGGGGAGAAGGCGAACCTGACGGTAAACCTGGCTCTGATACCACTTGATGGGGTGTAGGGGGAAGCCCGAACTTCCGTCAGGTGGAGGATAAGTCGATTAGGCGGCGCGAGACACACACGATCCGGCTTCTTGATCGACAAGATCAAAAACCCCTGCAATCGCAGCACCACGCGTCCTCTGGTTATCAACCATGCGCTGCCCGGTTGACCTCGCCACGAAGGCTAATCCCTGCCAATGAATCGAGAACACAAGCAAGAACAAGAAAGATGCAACTGAATTTGAAATTGAGGATGAAGCTCACGAGTTGGGGTCTCACAAACCGATGAACGGCAACACTGTTCAAAGACAGAATTAATCTAAGCAAAACCCCAAAGCAAACCCTAGCGGCAGCTACTGGATATAAAGGCTAGGGGACGTCCTAGAAACCCTAGACGTGTCCGTGATGGACTCCAACATGATACATGGGCCAACGGCCCAAATTGGTGACGCAGCACCCTGGGACAGATTCTATCTGCGAGCTTGCAACGTAAATTCCCGTCGACTCCGAAGTCCAAATGACCTGAAACTGATGCCATTGTAAATTTTATCTCCTTAGCTTTCTATGCATATGTGGATCATCAAAATCGGAGCCCGTTTGTGGCTTGGGCGACGATTTTAGTGAACGCTGCTCCTGGTGGCCGAGGTAGTCGACTCCGAGATGAATTGAACCTCCAACTTGACTTGGACACCCTCCTTGCCTCCCTCTTGGTCCTTGCTGGTTTCCAGGGCCTTCATGGTCCTCTCCAAAGTTCCTAAGTACAAGATAATCAATAATATCATTAGGTAGCATACCATGCTCACAAGTATCTGCACGGGCACTTAGGAACGAGCTCACCTGTTGATTCAATTACCGTGCTCGTGTTCTTGTGATGGGTCCTTGCATCACAACTGGAGGAGGCTTGGTCGTATGCATAGGAGTGATGTCCTCATCACCATTGCAATATGCTTGCTGAGTGTTGAACTCACGCTTGTGCTTTCTTGATGTTTTAAGTACCTTGAGATCGGCATGCGGGGAAGGGAAATAGTCACACTTCTACACGTAGCTTCACTCAATTGTCCCACAAGTCGTTCAATTGGGTTTTGACAATAAACTAGTGTGTTGCTTAATGCTTTATGGTTTAGCTTTGCGTTATGAGAGTCTTTTTGTTCGTTTGGCTCATGGAGACATTGAATGTTTGGAATTAGTCTTATTTGGTAGTCATACCTTTAATTATTGCTATTTTAGATGTCTCTCATATTGCCTTATATTGCCATGCTATTGTGTTTCCTTCAATTCTTGTTAAAACAAAGGAGATGCTGCCGAAATTTCGGTTTTTAGCATTGAGCCTTTGCTGTAATTTACTTGTAATTGTGGTATTTAGAGGTTGCTTAGTCTATGTTTGGTAGCATTCGGGCATATTAAATGCCGGGGTGTTACAACCGGCCGGTGGGGAGGCGCTGGAGAGGAGCTCAGGGTGGAGGAGACGCACGGGGAAGTGGAGAGCAACCGGTAGGAGGACAGGAATGACTAAGGAGCCAAGAAATGGGATTTTTATACTTAACCCATGCCAAGTCCGGACACTCCGGACCTTTAGTTCGGATACTCCGGGTTATGGCCTTCGGGTCGACCTAATCCGGACACTCCGGACATTTAGTCCGGATACTCCGGGTTGAGTCCTTCGGTCAAGCCTATCCGGACACTCCAGACCTTTTGTCCGGATACTCCAGATTGCCTAGAATTCCAGCACAGGATTCGATTTCTCCCGCCAAGTTTAAACTATGGTTAGATATTGGATCTCGGTGCAAACCTCACCACGTCGGAGAGGAAAGTTTCTAGTTTGCGACTAAGCAATATGCACATCTTAGATCATCCCGGATCTCAAGTTGCAAGGCCCCAAACTTGGATGAAAGACCCATTTGCGGATTGGAGTGTTCAAGCTCCAAACTTGCGGTTGAGCTTGGACACTACTAAGGGTTGGTTCAGGATACTCTAGGAAGTTACTATTCGAACCCAATTGAGGCTACAGGCTGGTTAGGGTTAGAGTTCGCCGCGCGAGTCAAATTTTAAATTCGAACCATGACAGGACTGGTCCGAACTTGACAGTCACGATCGGACCGATCCGAACTAGTCATTTTTGAAACAGTAAACTTACAAAGCTTATATCTTTTGATTTGAAGATCCAATTGAGTTGATTCTTGTTGGGTTAGTTTCTAAATTGAATCTAGTTTCTGCAGTATCAATTTCATGTCAATCCGACAGTTGGATCTTCAGGTATTTGTAATTTAGTGGACGTAGTCAATCTATTTTTACTTGAAACATCAATCTATTTTCGCGTGAAACATCAATCTGTTTTTGCTTTAAACCGAAGCAATCTTTTATAATCTATTTTGGGGTGTTTTGATAATCATCAAAAATTTGTTTTAGCTTCCGCACAATCATTCACCCCTCTGATTGCTATATTCGTATATTTCGATCCTACAAGTGGTATAGAGCAAGGATTTTCTAATTAATCTTAACCGGTGATTAGAAATCATAGCAATGGATAGGTATACAATAAAACCTTGTGTTTTTTGTGGTGTTGATTTTCAGTTTTGGAAAGCAAAGATGGAGGCGTTCATCCAGGCGTAGGGCTTCGCAATTTGGGAGAGGTTTACAATCCATACGAAGTCCATGAGAACGACAACGTCAACGACGCAAATCGCGCACATGTTGAAGCAAATAGCAAGGCGCGCAACTTGATCATCCAAGGCTTGGGACGCAGCGACTTTGATCGAGTGGTTCATCTTCGATCCGCATATGAGGTTTGGAAATCTCTTTGTGATTACCATGAAGGTTCTAACACTGCCAAAGAGGTTCATCAGGATATAAGAAAGAATACATGCGATTTGAGATGAAGCCTGGTGAGTCGCTAGATGATTTCTTTGCACGATTTAATAAAATTCTTAGTAATTTGCGTGCTGTTGGAGTTAGCTTTGATGCTGCTGCTAATGCTAGACAATTGCTTGGTGCCTTAGACATGTCTATTTGGGAGATGAAAGTTACATCCATTAGAGAATCAATTGTCATGAGTACACTTACATTAGATGTTCTTTATTCTAAGATGAAAAATCATAAATTGGATGTTCTTGCTAGGAAGAATGATCACAAGTCAATTGCATTGACCTCCCAATCTAGCATGTCTCATAATAATGCTTCATCAAGTTTTGCTTTATCTTTCTTTTCTTCACAAACCGATGAACAGATTGAGAAATTCCCAGAAGAAGACTTTTCACTACTCTCTTCTCGCTTTAACAAAGCTTTGCAGAATGAGAGAATGAGGAAGAGAGTTAGTGGTGGTCTTCCAAGATGCTATGTGTCGGCGTATGAGCCAACAGACCCCTTCCGGCGAGGGGTATACTAAGTTCTAACCGGGGCTTTCGTGGAGATTGCTCGGGAAAGAGAGAATCCGGGGCGAAGCAAGCAAGGAGACTCTGGCGTTTTGTCAGGTTCGGGCCCTCCTGAGAGTAATAGCCCTACTCCTGTGTTCTTGTATTTTGGTGTGCTTGGAGGGAGCTGGAAGATGAACAGCCACCCAAAGCAGCTCAGATCAGCCCGCCCAGAACGGAGAGTCTAGTCTGAGAGAAAATGATCGACCCCGTTCTCCCATGCACCCCAACTCCCTTTTTGGCAGGGGCGCATGGGAGGCTTACACAGCAAGCTATCTCATTACCCTGCTCTATAGCATTAAATGCCTCTGCAACACATTTAATGCCCTGGTGCAGACATCCTCCCCCCCCCGCCCTTGAGCACCGCGCCTACCGGCTTCGCCCGCTCCACCGGGGTGGGGAAATGCACCCTGACGTTGCTCGTCATTATGGCGCGTGTTGGGAACACGCGTCGCCATACTGTAGCCTTCGTTACCCCCATTTAATGCACACGACATGCATTAAATGTCTTTGACCTCTCGAATGGCCGCGCGGGCCATTAAATATCCTCGGGAACTGATCGCCAGCAGCATGGCCTGACCGCCAC
Source organism: Rhipidocladum racemiflorum (assembly GCA_036346355.1). Lineage (NCBI taxonomy): Eukaryota > Viridiplantae > Streptophyta > Magnoliopsida > Poales > Poaceae > Rhipidocladum > Rhipidocladum racemiflorum. Next base: position 53,488,425 of record CM070572.1, on the reverse strand, counting down.
CTTGCTGCTGGCGATCACTCAGTTGACCGCCAGAGGCGTGGCCTGGTCGCCACCCTCCCGCTAGCGATCACTCAGCTGACCGCCAGGGGCGTGGTCCGGTCGCCACCTTCCTGCTGGCGATCACTCAGCTGACCGCCAAAGGCGTGGCCTGGTCGCCACCCTCCCGCTGGCGATCACTCAGCTAACCGCCAGAGGCGTGGCCTGGTTGCCACCTTCCTGCTGGCGATCACTCAGCTGATCGCCGAAGGCGTCGCCTGGATGCCACGTGTCCGGTAGCGGCTGCTTTTACTAAAGTGCGGTGGGCACCCTGGTGTAGAATACACCGACAGTAGCCCCCGGACCCACCTTGGAGCGCTCTTTTTACCTTCTTCCATCTCCTGGGTGGGTCTAGAAAAAGTTCCCACGAAATGCTGCGGCTTTTTATATGCCGCCGCCGTTTCTGGGCCCGAGGCGGATCGTGCAGCCATCTTTGCCTCGTAACCGGCGCGGGTCTGAGGGGCATGGCCGCGCCTCTTCTGATTCTTCTGGGTTTCCCGCCAGCGAACCGCCATGCCCCCTCGAATATCCTGCCTTTCCAACTGCCACGCTTCCTCGGGCCCCCAGCTGAGGCGCTCCTTTGTACGTATAAATGATGGTGCTTCGGGGGGAGGCGGTCCATTCGCTTCTCAGCTTTTTACCTGCTGCATACTGCTTCTTCACCCTAGCTTCTTGCGAACCACCTCTCTGTCTCCGTTCTCTACACACTGCTCCTTGGCTCGTATGGCGCCGCCAATGTAACACCCCGGCATTTAATATGCTTGAATGCTACCAAACATAAGCTAAACAACATCTAAATACCACATTTAACATAAAATTCCAGCAAAGGTGCATAGGCTAAAAACCGAGATTTCGGCAGCACCTCCTTTGTTTTAACATGGATTTAAGGAGCAACAACAGTAAAGCATTATAAGGCAATATGAGAGACATCTAAAACAGCAATAAATGGAGTCTTAACGACAATATAAGACTAACATCAAGCACTTAAAGTCTCCAAGTGTCAAACGAACAATAAATCTCCCATAAACAAAGCTAAACCTTAAAGCAATAATCATCACACGCAATTTATTATCAAACTAATAGAATGACTTGTGGAATCAATATGGTGAAGCTACGTGTGGGTGTGTGACTATTTCCCTTCCCCGCATGCCGTTCTCATGGTACCTAAAATAACAAGAAAACACAAGCGTGAGTTCAAACTCGCAAGCATATTGCAATGGACAACAAGAACAATATCATGGCAATAACATCTCCCATCATATATATCATCTCATTCATGAACACTTAACAATATCATCATCATTATGTATGCAATGTAATGCAATGCTCATGTCTCCTTGGAAACTCATACCGGTATGGTTGAGTACACACCCGTCGGTGTGCACCCTTTTCCCCCCTTCCATCCCGAAGATGGAGGGTGCCTACTCATCGCTTCCATTCACCACGTGGATGGAATCACGATGTAGGTCTTACTCAATGGCGTTCCGGACTAGTCATAACTTTCTCACCGACCTTGCCGGACTAGTTATGACTTTGTCACCGCCCTCGCCCTATCTCATGTCATGCATGCAACTATGCCAATTATCATATTTCACATGTACATAAACATATGGCATCTCATCATGACAAATATTAACACATGGCATCGAATCATGATAATCATACTCAATATATCATTGCAAAATAGCAAGCATGGCAAGTGATCATAGCAAGTATTCAATCTTTCATCTAATCTCCACAAGCAACCTACAATTCCGCTATTCATTACAACACACTTGCCTCAACCGTGGGCGACGGGATTGTGGGAAGTAGAGGGCACCCCCGGGGTCACACCACCTGCACAACGGCATCACATATTCTCAATAATGCCCACAAAACAGAACACAAATCCCCATCTCACCCGACATTGCCCGCTACTCGCAAAACCTAAAACAGAGGTTCTGTCCCGGCGGGACAGTAACCTTGCAAAGGCCATAACTTGAGTTCTGGGACTCCAAATCGATTAAACGAGTACACCATCGCGAAGCTTAGGAAATTTCCTACATTTTTCTAGTTATACGGAAAGACTGATTCGGAATCTAAAATTGTTTAATCTACATATTACTACGATCTGTTCTAATTGCGTCACAGATTTTAACACGCTCGGTAAAACGGCCATAACTTTCAAACGGCTGATCGGATTTTAACGTGCTTTATGTCCACGGAAATATAATTAAATTATCTACAACTTATTTTAAGTCCGTACGGACAGATTCGGATTATAAATCGACGAAAACTCGAACCCTAGCCCGACTGCTCAATCTGCCCGAAAACAGAAACGTGGCAACGTCTAGATCTAACCCAAAGAACTCCAACCCAGCACCACCAATTGATCTAAAAACTTCATAAACACCCTAAGAACAGTACCTAGATCAAACCCAAGGATCCCCATGATCATACCTTTGCCCAACGAACGAATCTCCAATAGATCTCCTCGCGGATCGCTCCACGCTCCTCGCTCCTCGCTCCTCGCTCCTCGCTCCTCGCTCCAACGGATGGATCCACAAGGTGCAGAGGTGTGGAGACCACCCTAGGGCAGCAAGGGGGTGGAGGAGAGGTGGTGGAGAGGTGGGGCAATGGAGGAGAGCAAGGGGGAGGCGCAAGGCTCAAAGGGAAGGGGCGGCTAGGGCTTGGCATGTGGGGGGAGGTGAGGGGGGCGCACCAAGGCCTCAAGGGGCGCAAAGGCAGCAGGGTGGACGCCCCAAAGGGGCAGGGAAACCCTTTTTACCAGCCCCCACACCCAAATCTAGTCCGTTACGGAGACCTAATCCATCCCACCAAAGCCCACCAAGGCCCAAAACTCCCCCGGGAAGGCCCAAAACCCCGAAAACGGCCCGGAAACGTTATTAACCTCCATACCTTATGGTTTTAACCTGCCATACCATATTTCATAAAGTTTTTGACCTTAACATGCACCAATTAAAAGGTTACGACACTCCGTGGTAACACATCACTTCAAACGGCCCAAAAACGCGAGTAAACCTCAAGCCGAAAGATTTTATTCTCTAATTTCACATTCTATAATGTCACACCATACCGTAGTGTCACAGCCAACACCCCTGCTTCCTCCCTCAACCGTCGAGGAGGTCGACGCCGAGAGGTGTTCCCAGTATGTCGCCGCAAAGACTCGTCTGCATCGCACCGGATCGCCGCGCCGGCAGCCGCCTCGGCGAACTAGTCTTCTTTGGTCAAGATCTTTGGCGGGCCTTATTCCGCCAATTTTCGACTTCTACCTTGCCATCCTCAACTTCTACTCCATCCACAACCTTCATCTTCCTCCTAACTCCATCGTTCTCCTCGCTGTCTTTGCCCACTTCTGCGAGATGTTCGTGGGAGTGGCCCCTAATCTCCCCCTCTTCCGCTTCTTCTATTCCTTGCGTGCGGCCAAGGATCTTTGCACCGTGACCGGCTCCTGCCACTTCCGCCTTCGCGACGGCGCAGTTTCCCGCTACATTTCGCTGGACCTCCGTTCCAACTAGAGGGCTTGGCGCAATGGGTGGCTCTATGTCGAAGACGACAGCGGCTTAGAGGTCCTGGAGATGCCGACTAGGCCAGCGGTCGGCATCCCCACCTGGGGAGCTCATGTTGATGAGACGCCCGAGCTCCAGGTGATGCTGGCCCGCGTGGACCCGCTGCGAGCGACGGGCCTGACGGGGGCCATGGTTCTTCGGGACTACAACTCCCAAAGAATTAGTCCCCTGCACCGCCGTGCTCGCCTCGCCTGGCAGTACACGGGCCCTGATGACATGACCCGTACAACTCCCGGAGGTAGGTTACTTTTCATTTTGCTTCTCTGGCTTTCCTCTTCTTTCTTTCAACTGCTACCGGACTGACGGCGCCTTCACTTCCTTTTCTTCTTTTTTCTAGCCGTGGGGAATTTATCCCTTGCCAAAATTGACGCATGGCAGGCGCAGCTAGGCGTCTTTGGCCCCATCCCGCCCTTTCCAGCGGGCGCACTCCCGCTCTGCCTGGTGGAGCCCCGGGAGCGCGTGGCGATCACTCATGCCATGCCTGTCATGGATGCCATGGGGCCGGTGACCACGCCTCGCCAAATGGCTGTAACCATCCGGGGCCCTCCTCCAGCAGGCGCGGGGAGGGACAAGCGCCCTGCCGATGACGACTCCCCCAGCGATAGCCCCAGGCGGGATCCGCGCCGCTCTGGGGGGCGTGGCGACCACGACCGGAGCGGGTAGCTCTACGGCGGCCGCCGATTCAACCTCGGCCGGTGTCGCCCTGCCAGCAGCTCCGCCAGATCTGGTTCCGTCTCCGCCGCCACCGACGCAGGCCGATCCGCCCCTGCGGCCGCCACCGGCACAGGGCGATCTGCCTCCGCCGCCGGCGCAGGTAGATCCACCCCCGCCGTCGGCTCCGGTAGATCCACCCCCGCCGCCGGCTCTGGCGCAGGGCGATCTGCCCCCGTCGCAGGCCTTCTGCTGGGTACACACAAAAACATGTAGCAAGCTTATCAGGTCCATGTAACCTTGAGAGACTTACCCCCTTCTTCTTTTTTCTTCAGGGCATCTTCTTCGAGGGCTTTCGTAGGGGTCGACCAGGGCACGGCTGCAGCTGTGGCCACGCCGGCTGTGGTGATCGAACACCAAGGCGGCCCTGGCGACCACCCGGTGCCCGCCGCCGGGGCGGACGTCTTACCTCCCGGTGGCAGGCTTGGCCTGCCGGCCACTCCGGAGGCCCTCGGCACCCCAATCCCCTCGGCGGACGTGGACGCTCTGCTGGCCGCCCTTGGCGAGCTACACTCCAGCGTGAGCGGAGCCAGCGGGCGAAAGGTGAGAGGCTGAGGGAGGCTGTCGCGGAGATCGCCCGCCTCCGGGCAGAGGTGCAGGACTGGCGCGGCCGGTCGGAGAGGTTGGAGCTGGACCTGTAGCGGGAGAGGGAACAAGATGCCCTCCGCGTCGAGACGATCACCCGATAGCGCGACGAGGAGAAGGGCGATCGGCTTCGCGCGGAAGTCGAGGCCACCTCCATGCTGCACCCGGCCTTCGACCGGATGGTGGCCAACCTGGCACCGCTGGGGTTGGAGCAGCTGAATCTGGTTGAGCAGACGATCCAGCACTATTCCTTCTGCATGGGCCGGATCGCCGACTTCCTCACCTTTCTACCTGGCGCCCTAGCCACACGGTCCAGCCAAGAAGGGCGAGCAGTTGCGGCGGCCACGACGTCGTATGTGCTTGCCTGTTGTGCCACCCAGGACGCTAACTTCGACCCCCTGGTCGCCATCCAGGGGGTGGAAGGAGAATGGGCCCGCCTCGAGGCGCAGGTCAGCAGCGCCGCCGAAAGGGTAGCCGATCAGCTCGAGATGGTCAACCCGGCGCTGGAAGCGATGGCCGAGGACATGGCCCTCGAGCTGGACGTCGCTCCGGTGGAGGAGCAGGAGGCTGCGGAGGCCGCGGTGGATGAGGACTAAGGGACTTTTCTTTTTCTTTTGCCGTTGTTTTTGCCTTCCCTTGTAGCGGACTTCTGCAAGTTAGGATCTACATTCATGAAAACGTGTATTTCCCCTTCGCACGCCTTACGTTTGGACGCCTGTTCGTGCCTCCACCACACTAGTTCTAGGCGAGCGAAAAAGGCAATGGCTCACGTTAGGGGTTAGTTGGAATGCAGGGCCCGGATCCCTCATGCCGAAAAGTCGCGGTCTTAGGGTATTAGGGCCCTTGTGAGATCAGCTATCCTCGCGGCCTCTTGGGGCCGAACACTCGGTGAAGTGGGGCAGGGCAGTAGGCCCTCGGTAATGGTGTTTGAGTTGCCAGTTCTCACGGGGACATCCTGAGTGTCATGACCGTGCTGAGAACCGTGCCAAACCAACCACCCGATCACCCATCCCTGCACGCCATGCTCACCTAGTGAGCCAACTTTTGCCATCGAGGACTCAGAGGGCCTTAATGTACTGAGGGTGAGCGCGCGGCCACGACCCAACTGGGCGCAAACCAAAAAAGGGAACAAAAGTGACAACTGCTTTGAATAAAGACTACACATTGGACAAAACAGAGACTTCCCGCGACCAGCCTGCGGAGAGGAGGATTCAACGTAGCTGGTCGAGGGGTGTAACCCTGTACTTACAGCCTTTTCAGGGATAGAACTTGCGCAAAAGTTCGATGTTCTGGGAGTTCACCAACTCCTCTCCGTCCTCAGTGGCCAGCCTGACCGCCCCGGGACGAGAGACTGAGACCACCTTAAAGGGCCCTCCCACTGGGGAGATAGTTTATGCAACCCAGGATGCGTCTAGATTCTGCGCAAGACCAGGTCGCCCACTGCCAGTGTCCTCTCGCTGACCCGGGTGGCGTGGTACCGCCTAAGAATCTGTTGGTACCGGGCGACGTGCACGGTTGCGCGGTCTCGCACTTCTTCCAGGAGGTTGACATCCTCTCGACGTTGATCTTCCTGGGCTTCCTCGGTGAACGCTGCCACGCGCGGTGACCCCAAGGCCAACTCTAACGGTAGAACTGCCTCTGCGCCGTAGACCAGTGTAACACCCCAATTTTTGCTTTTCATGAAATTAAATATTATTTTGCACATGTGTGAATTTTTGGAATTTTCTGGAATTTATTTGGATTTATTTGGATTTAATTTGAATTTATTCCATATTGAAATAATTAAAGAAATTAAATTTTCAAATAAAGTTTTGTTGGAAATATTTTATTTGAGTCCCAAATGCCCTAAAATATTTTCCAGAATTTTTCTGGAATTTTTCTGAGTATGTTGCTATTTTTCTTGAATTAAATGAATTACTGGAAATTATTTTAAATATTAAATCGCTGGAAAAATTGAGTCGGGTCAAGTACTGTTCATCCAACCGAGTCGGACTCAAGTCCGACCCGAGCCACGTGACTCGACCGAACCCACTCTGGCCGAAAGCCTCTAGCCGCTGATCGTTGGATTCGTGATCCAACTACCACGATTGAGCCACGCCACCCGAGCCCGAGCCCAACCGAGCCACCACCGCCGAAAGCTGCACTCGAGCCCAAACCAACGCACCGCTGGATCTTGATCCAACTACCGTGGTTGAGCCACGTCACCCAATCCGAGTCGCCGCCGGACTCCGCCGCCGCAACGGAGAGGGTCTCGGTTTCCGTGCGTTTCACGGACGCCGAGGGCCCTATTTAATGTGCCGCCACCCGTGCCGTGACGCCGACTTCATTGCGCACCCGTAGCCCTAGACAACGTTGTCTGAGCCGCCGCCGTTTAGCCGCAATCGCTCGCCGTAGTTGCCGTAGCGCTCCGCCAAGATTAAATCTTTATTCGCCGCCGTCGCCGCCCTCCGCCGTTGAGGTCGATCCGAGCAAGGAGGTCAAGCCGCGTCGGAGGGGACCTCTCACTTCGCCGGAGCACGCCCGTAGCGCCGTTGCCATGGTCGCCGTCCTCAACTCCGGTCAGCCAGCGCCACCGCACGCCATCGCCGGACTTCGAGCTCTGCCAGCCGTCGGATCTTCATCAAGCGGTCCAGATTGCGCCACGTCACCGTCGGTGAGATTCCTTTCCAAAATCCCAGATCCAATCTCGACCGTTGGATCTAGATCCAACGATCCAGATCAAACGCGTTAACCCAAACGCGTGAGTTAAATAATTTTCGAAAAAGAAAATGATTTAATAATTCGGTTTAATAATTGATTTGAATTTCAAAACTTCAAACGCTTATAACTTTTGCGTTTCAACTCCGATTTGAGTGATTCAAATTTCTAAATTTGTATAAAATTTAGATCTACTCAAATATTAATTTTATTTAATTTTTGGACTAAAGTTTTTCTCTGTAAAATTATTTAATTGATTATTTAGACTTTAAATAATCATAACTTTTGTGTTTTAACTCCGATTTGAGCGATTCCAATTCCTAAAAATTCATAAAATTATGTTCTCTCTGTTTATGGATTTTATTTGGATGTTTGGACACTTTTTGCCTATTGTTTATTTGTGTATTGCTATTTGCACGCTTTACGAGTAGACGTTGAAGTGCCGGAAGGATTCGAAGGAGAAGTGTTGACCCAGAGCCGCTCCACCAAGAACAAGTACTTTTTGAAGGCAAGTTATGCTTTGACCATGTTGATCCCATTTTGAAACCTATTTTGGTTCAAATTATTGCATGCTAGTTTAAATTAGAAAATGCTTTATTTAATTATGGGTAATTAGATAAATGCCTAATTGCTGTATGACACCTTGATTACTTAAATATGTGCCATGACCCCTTGTCACCCTAGTTGTGGATTATTAGTTGGACATTACTAAATTGCCAACATGGGTTTGTAGATCGTTGTAGTATATGGCTTAGACCTGCTACGTGCTCATGACATGATTTTGGACACTCAAACGTTAATATTGACTTAATGACATATTGAACCTGTTTGGAAAGGTATCATGTGATGTTGATGGCACGTGGTGCATGGTAACCAACTGGGGTTTGATAAATAGCTTTTGACCGGGGCATGTGGCAAGAATGATCAGGTGGGCCAGTTGTGGCATTGGGAATGTTGTTTTGGTTCTTCGGGTAGTCTTGCCCTGGTCACCCTAAGGACTTCACCTTGCAAGCCTTTGAACTGAGTCAATCTTGCAACCACATGTCTGTAATGGGACAGACCTAGTTGATTAAGTTGCTAATAACGTACCTGTGGGACCTCAGGAGGTCAACTACACCCTTTGTGTAAGTTGTACGGGGGAGCGTATCGGGGCTGCGGCCAGGTACCCATCTAACGGTTGGTTGGCCTAAACTTCGCCTTAGGTAAGGGAAGGGTTAGTGTGCAACAACCGGGGAGGACCACTTGTGCTGTTAGAAGTTTCCGAAAGACTTTGTTACGGGAACTCGCCTTTGTGGTGTTTGACTGTATCTTGTGGGTAAAGTGCATAACCTCTGCAGAGTGAAAAATCTATTCGAATAGCCGTGTCCGCGGTATCAGACATCGCTCGGGAATTACAGTCAAGGGTTAGATTTTCTCAAAAATAACTTGGACTTGAAAGGTTGGGTTGGATTAATAATGATGTTGATAGAAATGTGGATTAGGATGGGAAAGATGTTTACTAAACCCCTTGAAAAGTTATTTATGCTTTACTTGTTTCTGCTGCTTTCGAATCTACTTATGCTACTTGTCAAATGCTGTTTACTACAAATATACCTTGAGTTATTCCTTTGTATCAAGCCATGCATGTAGTATATTAGTTGCATTCTGTGCATGACTTGCTGAGTACCAAAGTACTCACCCTTGCCACAATACAACACCAGTTGAAGAGGAGACTACACCAGCTTTGGAGGAGGAACTCCAAGAGGAACCGTCTACTTAGGGAGCGAGCCCAGTCAGTTGCCTGTGGTATACTGGATGGCGCCACGAAGTTATCTTATTTCCACTGCTATTATTTCTCTCTTAATAAGTTTCGCCCTACGTGGCGTATATTTGTAACTTGACCATAAGGTCGAGCAACCAGTTTGACTATTTAATTAAAGTACTTTATTAGTATCGAGTGGTATGATTGTGATATTTACCGATGTTAAGACTGTGTGCACTAGCGCGTTCCTGGACTAGTGCTGAATACACATAGGGTCCAGATTTGCAGATTCGGGTCCTGACAGAGGTGGTATCAGAGCCATATTGACTGTAGGCTCAACCTTAGCTAGAAAGGTCGTAGAGAGGATAAAACCTATTTTCTAAAGCTAAAAGTTTGTCAAGACAAGAAATGACATCTCGACTTATCCCATTCTTTCTTTTCTTGTCTCTTGCTGAATTTTTCCTTACCTTGTCACGATTTAAAAATTTCGAGTTCTTACGTGAGCACTCTTGTGACCGATGGAGGGAGAGTTCAACTACGTCGATCTGGAGGTTGGTCACGCCGCGGAACTTTGGCGTATGCTACAGACTCTCGGAGATTTTGAGAAGCCACAATACCAAGTGGACGTGATCAGACAAGCAGGATTGGTCAAGGCTTGTGACGTGAAGATTGTGGTACCTGCTAGGAAGAAGGGCCCAGGCAATCACCCGATACACTGCACTGCCAGGAGGTCTACAATGCAGATGGGTATCCAAGAGGCGTCACGACGAGCAATGCGGCACATTACCCGTATCTACGCCAGAGAATTGGAGAGCACGGTGTTTCGATATCATCCGCGCAGTAATAACCTTCTTGACCCAAAGGCGATTCAGGATGAGAATGCCATGGTTACACAGTTGGCACGACTTGTTGTCGCCCAGGAAGATGTACTCGATGATACAAGCAAGGAGCTACAGAAGGCCCGCAAGGAGATCACGACAGAGAAGAACAGATGGTGGGAAGCTCAAGAGTATGTGTCACACCTTCTGCAAAGGATTGGAGAGTTAGAGACGACATTGTACGCACCAGAGCCGGAGCCAATGCTCGAGCTACACGACCCAGACCCGGAGGAGCCGGAGCTTGAGGAGGACACTGCTTCTTCGACTACCACAGATGACACAGTTGCTGGACATGGCGATCGTTTCGCGCCTATGCCGCAGCGTCCGTATCCAGGCCGTGGAGGTTTTCTCGATGAGTGAGCGTAGGTTCTATAGTGAGACTCCTTCGCCGAGTCGCGTCATAGAATAAAGAGTCACCCTTTAGGCGTTAGACTCCAGTGTTAGTTCGATTTGGATTTTCATTGCTTGCTGAGTGTGCAGTATGTGTTGCAAGGCCCCTAGGCATTGTAAGCAACCATACCAAGTTACTATTGATTAAAATAATAAAGTTGGACTTTAAGTTACACCTTTCGCCCCGCATAAGTTCCATACTACTTGTCTATTCTTGTTTCCCTCTCATCTCTAAAACCTAGAGCAAACCACAGATGGTGAACACTCGTGGAAACCTTGGAGGCAGTGGAAGTGGTTCTCGCCCAGCAGAAAACCCCAATGATGGAGCACCAGCACCGCCAGTTGATATGCAGAATTTCGGAGCTTTTCTTGCTGCTCAGACTCAGTTGATGCATGCCATGATGCAACAGATGCAGCACGTCACCGCTCAAGCCACTGCTAATCAAGTCAATCAGGGACAACGCCAGAACACAAGATTGTCAGAGTTTATGAGGACTCATCCACCCACTTTCTCCGGGAATGCTAACTCGTTGGAAGCCGATGACTGGTTAAGGTCAATTGGGAGGAAGCTACACATTGCTCAATGCATAGGAAATGAGAAGGTACTCTACGCTTCTCATCAGTTGGAAGGAACAGCCGCCGAATGGTGGGAGAACTTCTGTGCCACGCAAGTGAACCCTCAGGACATCACTTGGGAGGAGTTCACGGTGCATTCCGTCGGTATCACGTGCTGAAGGAATCATGGACCTCAAGAAGGAGGAGTTCAGAGCACTCAAGCAAGGTAATCAGCCGGTGGCGAATACCGAACAAGTTCACACAGCTTGCTCGCTACGCTTTGAGGATGTAGCGACAGATAAAGCGAGGCAGTCGTTTCATGAAGGGACTTAACTCAGGACTACAGGTGGGATTGATCACCCACACCTTTCCAGATTTCCAAGAGTTGGTGAATAAGGCGCTTATTCTTGAGGACAAGCGCAAGGAACTGGATGAGAACAGGAAGCGCAGGATGCAGCATCAGGGATCGCATCAGGGAGCGCAGCAACGTTTGAGGGTTGCGCCAAATCAGCTTTTCAGATTCCAGCCGCAGAATACAACAAGGACACCGTCACCAGCACCAAGACGCATTAATCAGACTATCAGACCCCAGCCCCAGCCAGAAACGCCGCTTCAGGCAGTCAACAGGGGACAGTGAGACGCTGCTACAATTGCAACGAGCCAGGACACTTTGCCAACAGTTGTCCTAAGAAAACAGCAGGAGTGACCCCAGTTCGCTTCAATCTGGGATCCACACCAGCTAGGACGCCAGCACCAGGAGCCACACCCCAGACTGTGGTGAGAGGCCGAGTCAACCATGTCACCGCAGATGCACTGCAGAATGCCACGGACGTCGTACTGGGCTTTGCTGCTAAAAATGATTTGGAGATTGCAAGACTTAAATGCATGTTTTTAGTTCAAACCCCTGGTTCCGAACTCCGAACGAAAGTAGGATATTCTGGGGTGAGAATATTAATAGATGGGATAGAGTTCCTAGCGAACCTTATTATTTTGGAGACCCAGACCTTGGATGTCATTTTGGGAATGGATTGGTTATCCAAGCACAAGGCCGTATTGGATTGTGGACGGAGGACTATCTCAGTTGAGAGCCCGTGTGGAAAGAAAGTGGAATTTCAAGCTACCGCCGTTAGAGATGGACAGTTGATGGTTTACAGCACCAAGGCAATCAGCATAGAAGATGTCTCAGTAGTGAATGAGTACCCAGATGTTTTTCCTGAAGATCTACCTGGTATGCCGCTAGACAGGGACATAGAGTTTGTGATAGAGCTTGTACCGGGTACAGCACCGATAGCAAAGAGACCCTATCGGATGTCCACCGAGGAATTGGTAGAGATGAAGAAACAGCTTGAAGAGTTAATGGAGAAAGGATTTATCAGACCGAGTTCGTCGCCGTGGGGAGCACCAGTTTTGTTCGTCAAGAAGAAGGACGGGAGTTTCAGGATGTGCATTGACTACCGTGCACTCAATGTAGTCACTGTGAAGAATAAGTATCCGCTACCCAGGATTGATGATTTGTTTGACCAGTTGAGAGGAGCCGGAGTTTTCTCCAAGATTGATCTGAGATCGGGATACCATCAGTTGAAGATCCGATCGTAAGATATTCAAGACTGCATTCTCGCCAAGATACGGACATTATGAGTTTATCGTTATGTCCTTTGGTCTGATTTAATGCGCCAAAGATATTTCATGAATATGATGAATAAGGTGTTCATGGAGTATTTGGACAAGTTTGTTGTTGTGTTTATAGATGATATTCTAATCTACTCCAAGACAGAGGATGAACATGCAGAGCACTTGAAGCGAGTTTTGGAAAAGCTGAGGGAACAGCAGCTCTTCGCCAAATTCAGTAAATGTGATTTTTGGAAGGACAAGGTGGAATTCCTCGGACATGTAATGACCGCAGAAGGAGTCGCCGTAGATCCAAGCAAGGTAGAAGCTGTGTTACATTGGGAGCCGCCGAAGACTGTGACCCAGATCCGGAGTTTCCTTGGAATGGCAGGTTACTACCGCCGCTTCATTGAAGGCTTTTCAACAATTGTGAGACCTCTTACGCAATTGCTGAAAAAGGAGAAGAGGTTTACATGGACGCCAGAGTGTGAGAAAGGATTCCAAGAACTGAAGACGAGATTGACATCAGCACCAGTGTTGGTTCTGCCGGACGTCAATCAAAGCTTTGATATCTATTGTGATGCATCGCGCCAAGGACTTGGATGTGTGTTGATGCAGAACGGAAAGGTTGTTGCCTATGCATCAAGGCAGTTGAGGCCGCATGAGGAGAATTACCCGACACATGACCTAGAGTTAGCTGCCGTAGTGCATGCCTTGAAGATATGGCGTCACTATCTGATCGGGAACAGATGTGAAGTGTACACGGATCATAAGAGCCTTAAGTACATATTCACCCAGTCGGATCTGAATATGAGGCAAAGGAGATGGTTAGAGTTGATTAAGGATTACAATGTCGGAATCCATTATCATCCCGGAAAGGCTAATGTGGTGGCCGATGCCTTGAGTCGGAAAAGCCATACCGTGAATATGTTGATAGCCACGAATCAGGATGAGCTATGCCAGGAATTTCAGAGAATGAAGATTGAGGTGGTACCTAGTGGATTCTTGGCCGCACTGGAGGTAAAGCCTACCCTAGAAGATCAGATTCGGGAAGGACAGAAGGATGATGACAAGATCCGCAGGATTAAGTCCAAAATGGAGGAAGGCAAGGCAAAGGACTTCAAGCTAGATGAGCAGGGCACGTTATGGATGAGGGATCGCATTTGTGTGCCGAACAGGAAGGAACTGAAGCAGTTGATTCTAGAAGAAGCCCATGACTTCAAGTACTCGATTCATCCTGGAAGTGCCAAGATGTATCAAGACTTGAAGGAGAGATTCTGGTGGCCGAGCATGAAGCGTGAAGTTGCCGAGCATGTTGCATTGTGCGACGTATGACAGAGAGTCAAGGCAATGCATCAGAGACCAGCAGGATTGTTGCAGCCGCTGAAAATACCTGAGTGGAAGTGGGAGGAAATTGGAATGGATTTCATTACCGGTTTGCCTAAGACTCAAGGAGGTTATGACTCCATATGGGTTATAGTGGACCGCTTGACCAAAGTAGCCGATTTTATCCCCGTAAAGACCACTTACTCGGGGGACAAGTTAGCAGAGTTGTATATGATCAGGATCGTCTGTTTGCACGGAGTGCCAAAGAGGATTGTATCGGATAGAGGTACCCAATTTACCTCAAGGTTCTCGAATAAGCTACATGAAGCCATGGGAACCCGTTTGAACTTCAGTACAGCCTATCATCCACAGACGGATGGACAGACCGAAAGAGTCAATCAGATTCTGGAAGAGATGCTAAGAGCGGGTGCATTGTCTTATGCTACCTCTTGGGATAAGAGTTTGCCGTATGCCGAGTTCAGTTACAACAACAGTTACCAAGCAAGTTTGCAAATGTCACCATTTGAAGCACTATATGGTCGACCCTGTCGGACGCCATTGAACTGGAATGAGACAGGTGAACGCCGTGTCTTTGGGCCAGATATTCTTCAAGAAGCTGAAGAGCAGATTGCCATGATTAGGAAAAGCTTGAAGATAGTCCAATCATGACAGAAGAGTTATGCTGACAATCATCGCCGGGATTTAAGTTTTGAACCAGAAGACTTTGTATACCTCAGAGTTACGCCTCTCAGGGGAGTTAAGAGGTTCCATGCCAAAGGGAAACTTGCACCCCGTTATGTTGGACCATTTAAGATTTTGAGCCGCAGAGGCGAAATTGCTTACCAGCTGGAGTTGCCGCAGTCGTTAGCAGGAGTACATGACGTGTTCCATGTGTCCCAGCTAAAGAAGTGTCTTCGAGTGCCAGATGAGCAAACGCCCTTGGAGTCGATTGAACTGCAAGAGGATCTGACTTATAAGGAGCATCCCGTGAAGATTTTGGATACTATGGACCGAGAGACTAGAAATAAGTCAACCCGTTTCTGTAGAGTTCAGTGGAGCAACCATGAAGAAAGCGAAGCGACTTGGGAACGCGAAGAGGATTTGAGGAAAGAGTTTCCGAACCTATTCTTTAGTTAGCCTTAAATCTCGGGGACGAGATTCTATTAAGGGGGGGAGGTTTGTAACACCCCAATTTTTGCTTTTCATGAAATTAAATATTATTTTGCACATTTGTGAATTTTTGGAATTTTCTGGAATTTATTTGGATTTAATTTGAATTTATTCCATATTGAAATAATTAAAGAAATTAAATTTTCAAATAAAGTTTTGTTGGAAATATTTTATTTGAGTCCCAAATGCCCTAAAATATTTTCCAGAATTTTTCTGGAATTTTTCTGAGTATTTTGCTATTTTTCTTGAATTAAATGAATTACTGGAAATTATTTTAAATATTAAATCGCTGGAAAAATCGAGTCGGGTCAAGTACTGTTCATCCGACCGAGTCGAACCCGAGTCGGACTCGAGTCCGACCCGAGCCACGTGACTCGACCGAACCCACTCGGCCGAGCCCTAGCCGCGTGACCGTTGGATTCAGATCCAACGGCCACGATTGAGCCACGTCACCCGAGCCCGAGCCCGACCGAGCCAGCCAGCTCGCCCGAGCCAGACCCGAGCCCAAACCACCGCACCGTTGGATCTTGATCCAACGGCTGTGGTTGAGCCACGTCACCCAATCCGAGTCGCCGCCGGACTCCGCCGCCGCAACGGAGAGGGTCTCGGTTTCCGTGCATTTCACGGACGCCGAGGGCCCTATTTAATGCACCGCCACCCATGCCATGACGCCGACTTCATTGCGCACCCGTAGCCCTAGACAACGTCGCCTGAGCCGCCGCCGTTTAGCCGCAATCGCTCGCCGTAGTTGCCGTAGCGCTCCGCCGCAGTTAAGTGCTGTTTCCGCCGCCGTCCGCCGTCCTCCGCCGCCGTTGAGGTCAGATCCGGAACCGGGAGGTCAAGCCGCGTCGGAAGGGACCTCTCACTTCACAGGAGCACGCCCGTAGCGCCGTTGCCGTGGTCGCCGTCCTCAACTCCGGTCAGCCAGCGCCGCCGCTCGCCATCGCCGGACTTCGAGCTCTGCCAGCCGTCGGATCTTCATCAAGCGGTCCATATTGCGCCACGTCACCGTCGGTGAGATTCCGTTCCAAAATCCCCGATCCAATCTCGACCGTTGGATCTAGATCCAACGATCCAGATCAAACGCGTTAACCCAAACACGTGAGTCCAGATCTAATCTGGGCTGTTGATTTTCAAATCAACGGCCGACATTGCGCCACGTGACGGGGAGCTTGACCGCCGCGGTCAGTGCACCCGTGCGTGTGACGCTGACACGCCGGGCCCGCGTGTCAGCGACGCGACCAAACCGCACCATGACGTTACGATCACGTCATGGCGGGCCCGTACGTCTGCGGGTACCCCAGCCGTGTAGTGACGTCAGCAATGACGTCACAGTGGGTCCCACCCGTCAGCATCGTGGGCTGAGCCCCGCTGACGTCAGCAATGACGTCACCCGAGGGGGCCACCGCTGTCGATCGCGACACGTGGCCGTGGACCGAGTCCACGGTGGACCAAGCCAAACCATGGACCACGTCCATGAACCGGCTGACGTCAGCAGACCAATCAGAGGCTGCCATGTGTCACTGCTGACGCAATAAATAATTTCCGAAAAAGAAAATGATTTAATAATTCGGTTTAATAATTGATTTGAATTTCAAAACTTCAAACGCTTATAACTTTTGCGTTTCAACTCCGATTTGAGTGATTCAAATTTATAAATTTTTATAAAATTTAGATCTACTCAAATATGAATTTTATTTAATTTTTGGACTAAAGTTTTTCTCTGTAAAATTATTTAATTGATTATTTAAACTTTAAATAATCATAACTTTTGTGTTTTAACTCCGATTTGAGCGATTCCAGTTCCTAAAAATTCATAAAATTATGTTCTCTCTGTTTATGGATTTTATTTGGATGTTTGGACACTTTTTGCCTATTGTTTATTCGTGTATTGCTATTTGCACGCTTTACGAGTAGACGTTGAAGTGCCGGAAGGATTCGAAGGAGAAGTGTTGACCCAAGAGCCAGCTCCGGACCAAGAACAAGTACTTTTTGAAGGCAAGTTATGCTTTGACCATGTTGATCCCATTTTGAAACCTATTTTGGTTCAAATTATTGCATGCTAGTTTAAATTAGAAAATGCTTTACTTAATTATGGGTAATTAGATAAATGCCTAATTGTTGTATGACACCTTGATTACTTAAATATGTGCCATGACCCCTTGTCACCCTAGTTGTGGATTATTAGTTGGACATTACTAAATTGCCAACATGGGTTTGTAGATCGTTGTAGTATATGGCTTAGACCTGCTACGTGCTCATGACATGATTTTGGACACTCAAACGTTAATATTGACTTAATGACATATTGAACCTGTTTGGAAAGGTATCATGTGATGTTGATGGCACGTGGTGCATGGTAACCAACTGGGTTTGATAAATAGCTTTTGACCAAGCATGTGGCAAGAATGATCAGGTGGGCCAGTTGTGGCATTGGGAATGTTGTTTTGGTTCTTCGGGTAGTCTTGCCCTGGTCACCCTAAGGACTTCACCTTGCAAGCCTTTGAACTTAGTCAATCTTGCAACCACATGTCTGTAATGGGACGGACCTAGTTGATTAAGTTGCTAATAACGTACATGTGGGACCTCAAGAGGTCAACTACACCCTTTGTGTAAGTTGTACGGGGGAGCGTACCGGGGCTGCGGCCAGGTACCCATCTAACGGTTGGTTGGCCTAAACTTCGCCTTAGCTAAGGGAAGGGTTAGTGTGCAACAACCGGGGAGGACCACTTGTGCTGTTAGAAGTTTCCGAAAGACTTTGTTACGGGAACTCGCCTTTGTGGTGTTGGACTGTATCATGTGGGTAAAGTGCATAACCTCTGCAGAGTGAAAAATCTATTCGAATAGCTGTGTCCGCGGTATCGGACATCGCTCGGGAATTACAGTCAAGGGTTAGATTTTCTCAAAAATAACTTGGACTTGAAAGGTTGGGTTGGATTAATAATGATGTTGATAGAAATGTGGATTAGGATGGGAAAGATGTTTACTAAATCCCTTGAAAAGTTATTTATGCTTTACTTGTTTCCACTGCTTTCGAATCTACTTATGCTACTTGTCAAATGCTGTTTACTACAAATATACCTTGAGTTATTCCTTTGTATCAAGCCATGCATGTAGTATATTAGTTGCATTCTGTGCATGACTTGCTGAGTACCAAAGTACTCACCCTTGCCACAATACAACACCAGTTGAAGAGGAGACTACACCAGCTTTGGAGGAGGAACTCCAAGAGGAACCGTCTACTTAGGGAGCGAGCCCAGTCAGTTGCCTGTGGTATACTGGATGGTGCCACGAAGTTATCTTATTTCCGCTGCTATTATTTCTCTCTTAATAAGTTTCGCCCTGCGTGGCGTATATTTGTAACTTGACCATAAGGTCGAGCAACCAGTTTGACTATTTAATTAAAGTACTTTATTAGTATCGAGTGGTATGATTGTGATATTTACCGATGTTAAGACTGTGTGCACTAGCGCGTTCCTGGACTAGTGCTGAATACACAGAGGGTCCGGATTTGCAGATTCGGGTCCCGACAACCAGGAAGAAGGGAGTTTCTCTGGTGGCCCGGCTGGGAGTGGTACGAAGCGACCACAGTACTGCAGGGAGCACTTCGGTCCATCGGGCCCCACGCTTGTGGAGTCGATCAAACGCCCTGGTTTTGAGGCCCTTCAGCACCATCGCATTGGCCCGCTCAACTTGGCCATTGCTTCTTGGGTGAGCCACTGAGGCAAAACAAACTTTGGTGTCCATCTCTTCACAGAATCCCAAGAAGGCGGCGCTGGTGAACTGCGGGCCATTGTCGGTGATGATGCGGTTGGCGACTCCAAAGCGGGCGATGATACCTTGTATGAATTTGATCGCAGCGGGCGGCGGTGATAATCCTTACCGCTTCGGCTTCCACCCACTTGGTAAACTTGTCAACGGCGACAAACAGATGGGTGTAGCCCCCTGTGGTCTGCGGGAATGGGCCCAGGATGTCCAGCCCCCAGACCGCGAAGGGCCACGAGAGAGGGATGGTTTGCAGGGCTTGGGCTGGTCGGTGGATTTGCTTGGCGTGGAACTGGCACGCCTCGCACTTCCTCACCAGCTCGCAAGCATCCTGGAGGGCGGTTGGCCAATAGAACCCTTGGTGGAAAGCTTTCCCGACCATCGTTCGACTTGAAACATGGCTCCCACACACGCCTCCATGGATATCAGAGAGCAAAGTGCTCCCCTCTTCACGAGTGATGCACTTCAAAAGAATTCCATTTTTACCCCGGCAGTAAAGGTCCCCGCCCACCAGGGTATAGCACTTGGCCTTTCGTTCTATCTTCTCTGCTGACGCATCATCGTGTGATGCCTTAGAGCGTCAGAGCGATTCTAGGGTTCCTTTTTCCTGGTTTTGTTTCGGGAGGAATGAGGGAAATTGTTGGGGAATTAAATAATTGAAGTTTATGCGGCGTATTAATATTAAATTTGGAGTATTCGGGCTAGAAACAATGGGCCGAGGAAAACTTGGGCCTGGGCCGGGAATTCTTCTCCCACCTCCCCCTCCCCACGCCCTAAGTGGGCCGGCCCACCTCCCCCTAAAGGGGTGGCGCCTCCCCATGTGGCCGGCCACCCCACCCCAAACCCTAGGGCACCTCCCCCTCTCCCCCTAGCAGCCGCCCCACTCCACCTCTTCCTCCCCTTGCGTGGTGGCTCAAGATCCACCGTGAAACGCGAAGGAGAAAACGAGAAGAGGATCCGTGGAGGCGAGGAGGACGAACAGATTTCCGCTCCGGGGATCGTCGCGTGTTCTTCGTGGGTTCGCAAGGGGGAACTCAAGGTAAAATTCCCAATCTTTTACCCCTGTTCTATCTAGGGATTAGGAGTGTATTAGATCTGGTGGTGAGTGGTTTGGATGGATCTTGATGGGGGAGAAGGGTAGATGTTCACGTGGTGCTGTTTTTGGAAGGGGAGATTGTGCAGCGCGGATTGTTTCACGTTTTACGTGACCTAGACGATTTTTCCCGACAAAACCTATAACTAGAAAGTTGTAGACAACGTCGAGATCTAGCTTCTGTAATTTGTTCAGAATTTTTGGGACGACGGTCTGAGAGTTACAGCTATTGGAAATTGACGAACAGAATCTGGAAACAGATGTCGTCTACTGTGTTGGACGTCTGTTTAGGCATAATTAACAATGGAATTGAAATTTATGATCTTCATGAAAGTTGTAGATCCCGTCAATATCTAGCTCCTGTAATTTTTTTATATTTTTATGATCTGTATAAAAAAGATACGAAATTGTGAAGAGAGGGTGCTGCTGTTTGATCCGAACAGATCGGGGTTTCGGTGTTTTAAAAGGGGAACGGCTTGTAGGAAACGCGTGTTTGAATTGTGTGATCAATTGTGATGTTATTATATACTGAAAAAATGCTTGTTCAGGTGGTGCCCCTTCTGGACGCAACTAGGTTCGTCATCCACGTTGGTAAAGGCAAGTGGAAGTAGCGGTCTTGCTAAACTATAACTCGCTATTTGTTTCGTCTTCAATATAAACCTTAATTGCAGCACACCTACATGGTTTAACTACTTGTTTATGAGATTGCAATATCCTATCCTGCATTGTGATGTGGTTGTTTGGCTTTTGAATCATGAGTAAGAATGAAGAAAGATGTTGTCTGCAAGATGAATTGTTGAGATATTCTATCACAATGATGTTCGCATTTTATCCATGTTACTTGATGGTATGCAAGCATGTGAATTCAGAGTGGGAAGTTATGAATGTATTTATGCATGAAGCATTAACTGCATAATCATGCATTGGAAGTTTGTCGACGCCAGCGTGGATCAAGAGCGGCAGACAACACCGTGTGTTCCTGAGAAAGGGCACGGTGAGGAGGATCATGGCATAAGCATGTGCACAATCATATGCATTCTACTGAGGTTGTGTGGACTCTGTAATGTGGTATTGGACATGAGGAATTTGGTATGCTAGTTTTACTGTGGCTGTGTTATTTGTTAGAAGTCGTTTCGCTTGCTGAGATTACCCAATCTCACCCCTTGTTATTTTGTTGTTTTCAGGTAGTTCTCGTGAGTCGTAAGCTTGAAGGGTGGGCTTAGTAGCACAATCAACCCTCCGGGGTCATCACGAATCACATGGACTAGTGCATTTAATAATTCATTAGCTTGCTGAAATTTTATTAATCATAGACCTGTTGATGTCCTCTTTGGAGCTGTTTTACGTTTATGTTTGTTTTCTGGTTGATTTAGACTTGTTATCTCTAGTATTGATGCTTTTATGTTATTCCTGTTTGTAATGTTTATTATGAATCTTGTTGTCGCTTCCGTTTTGTCCTAATTTTAGGGGAGATGCTGTCGAAATTTTCTTGTACAACAGTTTAGATTTGTAGGGTGTTACAGTTGGTATCAGAGCGGGCTTCAGGTCCGTGGTGTATGAACTTAGTGAAATACCATTGGTTCAACTAAAATGTGATTTGTGATAACTTAGAAACATGGCTTAGGTTATACTTAAAAAAATTTGCCATAGGATAGCAACATTAAAATTTGTGTTAGTGGAATAACTAATTTAAAATTTGACACACATGGATGCACAGTAGGAAAGGGTATGGGTATCATTGCCTCATGCTTAAAGGTTGAATTTAAGCTTTGTTGTTGAATGCTACATTTGATAATGTATGTTACTATGATTTTGAGATGATTGATTGAGTTGTTCTTGTTATCGTGATAAGGGAGGTTGTGGTGCCGAAGGGTTTTGGTCACCTTTTGTTTGTAGTGAGGCTGTGGTTTGACGGTGTGGCCGGGTAGAGTCACCACCGAAGAACTATTAAACCCCTGTAGGGAAAGAGTACTTATCCGTGTCTGTCGTAGATCGGGTAGTGACTGGAGTCAAATAGAATAGGTTGGTGATGGATTCCTTCGGATGTTCTTTACCGTGTTGACGGTCGGTTTTGGTTGGTTTTCTGGGTATGTGGTTGGTTCGAAACCGAGGAAAATGCTTAGTTTTGAGCACTCGCTGATTGTCCTTTTGGTGGTTTGTGGTTTTGTCTCCTTTGAGTGAAGACACAGAAGAAGAGTTCTACGTTGCACGTCTTTTGGTCACAATTTTGCTTTGGCACCTGATTTATTGTTATGGACTGTCGTTGGGAGGAAATTTCTGTGGTTGTTGTTTCCCCGATTTTTTTTTTAAAAAAAAGAAGGGGGTTGGAGTTTCTCCTGTTGCAGATCAAGCTGGATGGAGCTAAGTTTGAATCTTTATCGGAAAAATTTGGTTGGACATTTGGTCTTCCCTTATGCATCCGTCTTCCTTTGTGGAAAGTGTAGGTTTTGGATTTCTTGAAGAGTTTTGGCTACTAGGATTGAACATTTGAGGGTCGAACTCTCTTGCATTTATGTTTGGATTTTGCTTTTCTTCCTTGCCTGAAAAGAAGAAATTTTTATCGGTGTTTGTTCTTGATCTAGAACTGTGTTTGTTTTTTTAATGTTTGGGATTGCCTCCTGTTTGTCAAGGGTAGGTGACCCATGACGGTGTTTAGAAATTTTATGTCTGTGTTACGTAGTATGTAACAATGTGGTTTATGGAATGATGTACTTCTAAGTTAATTTGTGAGTTGAATCAATTAAGATGTAATTGTTATCTTTAGCTTGAGATTAAATAAACTTCTAGTATTGTAGATTGCTCTATAGCGATAATGATTGAATGTGTTAATGTGCATGCTTAGGATTTATTGCATTATTTTAATGTGCCCTTGACCATGGACAATGTTTAAAGCTTTAAATCTTGATGCGTAGTTAGAACATTAAGATGATGTAAACTCATGTGAAGGTAATAGAAAATTGGTGGGTTATTTAGAGACATTTTAATATAAGGTCGGTAGAACAATTTAATTGTAATGGTGGACTACCGATATTGTTAAAGAAACCATGTGGTTGTTTAAAGATGTTCTAATTTAACGTGTTAGTAGAGAAATTTAATCGTGTTGGCTAGTGACTTTAACTTGGAAATTGATTAGAGTTGATATTTATGACGCGTTGCAAACTATTAGTAGATTCGGAAGTATGCATTGTGTTCCAATAATGCTAGTATCGATATCAATTGGGAAGACATAAGTTTTTGCCATTGCCGTAAGAGCTTTGTGATGATTTAACCTATTCAGTTCACTTTAAAAAAGGTCGAGTATGTCTTGGAGTGGCAATTTTGCTATAACCCGTGTATAGGGTAGCTAAAAAAAATTTAAATTTAATTTAACGTTGTTGTTTTAAGAGCCTTTGATGGCTTAAATTATTCAATCTATTTTACATAGTTGGAGTATGTTGTGTAGTGACAATTTGTCATAGCCTATGGATAGGATAACTAAAAGCAATGTTGTTGTTTTACAATTATGCCAATTATTGATATTGATGACTTAGTAGTGGTGGTAACTGTTTAGATTAATTGTTGAAAACCTTTGTTAAAATGGGGGAAATTGTAACATGTTGTGATGGAGTGAACCATGGATAGTTAGCATGACGCGTGATTTTGTCCTTAATAAATGTATGTTTTAAAGTTCTATTTACGATTCGTGCCTTGTTGAGATAATATTTACTTGTTGAGTCATCTTTTAGGTGAATAAATTTCCATTGTCGAGATGTTGACGCGTATGTGGTATGGAATTTATAGGTTCATCATGCTGAAAGACTTGTTGAAGCACTGCCTTTCAAATTTAGAATATGATATTATATGTTAGGCTGCTCCGTGGGGATCTTGATGAGGTAGTGTTGGTTGGATGTGTTTTTGATAAGCACTGTGAACTTTATTTATAATTGTGGAAAAGGTAATAAGAGTAAGAATTTGTTGTGTAGTTGTTGTTAAATCCTGATGGGCCTTCTCAATGAGTAAATAGGGAATATTGAAATCTAAATGGTAAGGGTAGTGGAATACTATAGATGGCGAGAGTTATGCTGAACTTATGATTAAAAATTCATATGGATTGGTTTGTCTGTTTGATATTTGGGTTGAATACTTTTGGTCAAAGTATTCTTTGTGCTGTGTTTCAGAGTTTCCCTAAACTTAGAATGATTCTGACAAATGTGGGTTAATTTCGAGGCTTAAAACAAGGACAAAAGAATGATTAACCTTGAAGTAATTTGTGAAGATTTTGGAATGTTATTCTATTAAATATCGTCATTCATTCGTCTTTGATAAGAAAACTAGCTTAAGTTATGAATGCGAAATTTATGCTGAAGGATGTATGCTTTGACTGTGTCCGTAGTTTTCAAGGTCGAGTTATCGGTTGCATTGTTGATTAAAAGAAGTAGCTAATCCAATGTAAGTTTTGGAACTTCATGATCTGGAAATATTTGTATTTCTATTTTGGGCTAGAGTTGTGTTGTGGTGTGAGGTGTTTGACAGCTTTTCGCTTAAGAGACGATTCTTCCGTTGTGACATGAATGATATTCGTGGTTGAAACAATTTTTCTGTTGGGAAGTGAGTTTGGTTCCTTTTAAGGGAAAAGAGATGGTGGTTGTGTGGAAGCATTTAATTCCTTGATCGGTTTCTTTTTTCTGAATTGCTTGGCCTTGGATAAAAGTGAGATGATTTGTTTTGGTAAAAGTGAAATGCATTTGCAGAAGACTTTCGCGGTGTTTCTCTTTTGAATAGAGCTTCTCCCCGAAGAAATTTTTTTTTGGTGTTTTTGGTTCTATGGAGTTCCTCTTCCAAGTTGAGTTCCCGTGTATGTGAATTTCAGCCTTTTGGTTTAAAGGTGGTGATTGTCGTTCGTTGTGTTAGTGAGAATTAAGATTTCTTTTACGTTCAAGCTTGGGGGTAAGAAAATGAATGTTTATGTTATGGTTGAGTATATTCAAGGATTGTACTCCTTGCCCTGGTCCTTGGGTGGAAGAATGTGAAGGCGAAACCTTCTTACAAGGGAAAACTAGTGTGGGTCGCTGATCGTAAGTAGTTTAAAAGTGAAGAGTAAAGGAAGGTTGTGTATGACTCAATTCAAACCTTTTTGGAGAATTGTTTTCATTCATGTGTTCCTCGGTGGGGTTGCTTAATTTAGTAGTGGACAACTTGGAAGTTGCAGGTAATTACATTAATTTTTGGAACTTTTTGTCGCTGGGTTCAAGCGAGTTTGTGTCAACCGTAGTGATTGTGTTCGGTTGTTATTGTTTCTGCAGATTTACGGACCCTGGTTGTAAAGTGGGCTATCTCTGTCGTTGGTAAGGGTGGATATTGGTTCTTTTTGTAAAAGATCAATCACTTGTAGGAGATAGGAGTTTGTGTTTGGGTTGATTTAGAGACTTACCTAGAGCGTTGTGTCTCACATGATTTGCGTCGTCTGCACGCGACGAACTGTGGTAGAGGAGTTGAGATTGGAATGCGGAGTTTCGCGATCGGGTTGAAGAGAGAAGTGGGAGTTGAGATTCCAGATCGATACCAGATTCACCTAATAGGTGTCCTTTATTTAATAGGGGAATAGTTCGTGTTAGTGTCCAATGAAAGATTTGTGGACCAATTAGTCTGAGCGGGATGCAACTTGGGAACTTGAGGACCAGATGCGGAAGAAGTAGCCTACACTCTTTGAGGATGCTGAAGGTAAAGTGTTGATTACCAGTTTACCTTTTTTTTAAGGTTCCGTAGCAAAGAGGAGTAGATTCGGGGACGAATCCTTTTAAGGAGGGGAGAATGTGATGCCTTAGAGCATCAGAGCGATTCTAGGGTTCCTTTTTCCTGGTTTTGTTTCGGGAGGAATGAGGGAAATTGTTGGGGAATTAAATAATTGAAGTTTATGCGGCGTATTAATATTAAATTTGGAGTATTCGGGCTAGAAACAGTGGGCCGAGGAAAACTTGGGCCTGGGCCGGGAATTCTTCTCCCACCTCCCCCTCCCCACGCCCTAAGTGGGCCGGCCCACCTCCCCCTAAAGGGGTGGCGCCTCCCCATGTGGCCGGCCACCCCACCCCAAACCCTAGGGCGCCTCCCTGTGATGCCCTAGAATTTGAGAGCGATCCTAGGGTTTTCTTTCTTGGTTGTTCCGGAAAGAAAGAGGGTTTTGTCGGGGAATGAAATAATTGAAGGTTAAGCGGCAATTTAATATTAAAAATTGGAGTTTTGGGCTAGTTTCATTGTCTTTGAGGCAACTGGGCCTGGGCCGGGAATTCCTTTCCCCTCTCCTCCCCATGCCTTGGTGGGCGGCCCACCTCCCCTTTAAGTGGCGCCTCCCCCAAACCCTAAGGTGCCTCCCTTCCTCCCCCCTAGCAGCCGCACCCCCTCCTCTTCGTCCCCTGCGTGGTGGCTCAAGATCCACCGCGAAACGCGAAGGAGAAAATGAGAAGAGGATCCGTGGAGGCGAGGAGGACGAACAGATTTCCGTTACGGGGATCGTCGCGCGTTCTTCGTGGGTTCGCAAGGGGGAACTCAAGGTAAAATTCCCAATCTTTTACCCCTGTTCTACCTAGGGATTAGGAGTGTATTAGATCTGGTGGTGAGTGGTTTGGATGGATCTTGATGGGGGAGAAGGGTAGATGTTCACGTGGTGCTGTTTTTGGAAGGGAAGATTGTGCAGCACGGATTGTTTCGCGTTTTACGTGGCATAGATGATTTTTCCTGCAAAAACCTATAACTAGAGAGTTGTAGATAACGTCGAGACCTAGCTTCTTTAATTTTTTAAGAATTTTTAGGTCGTCGGTCTGAGAGTTATCGCTGTTGGAAGATGATGAACAGAATCTGGAAACAGATTTCGTCCACTGTGTTGGACGGTTGTTTAGGCATATTTAACAGTGGAATTGAAATTTGTGACCTTCATGAAAGTTGTAGATCTCGTCAATTTATAGCTACTGTAATTTTTTTGTATTTTTATGAACAGTAGAAAAAAAGATACGAAATTGGGAAGAGAGGGTGCTGCTGTTCGATTCGGACAGATCGGGGTTTTTGGCGTTTAAATGGGAACGGGGAGTAGGAAGCGTGTGTTTGAATTGTGTGATGAATTGTGATGTTGCTATGTACTGAAATAATGTTTGTTCAGGTGGTGCCACTGCTGGGCGTAACTAGGTTCATCGTCTACGTCGGTAAAGGCAAGTGGAAGTAGTTGTATTGTTAAGCTATACATTGTTGTTTGCTTCGCCTTCATTATAAACTCCAATTACAGCAATCATACATGGTTTAATCACTTGTTTTGAGGTAAGGTGAAGAAGGATGTTGTTTACCGGATGAATTGTCTAAACATTTCATCTCTATGATATTTGTTTTCTATCCATGCTATATGATGATATGCAAACATGTGGACTCAGTGGGAGGAGTTATGAATGAATTCATGCATGAAGCATTAACTGCATAATCATGCATTGGAAGTTTATCGACGCCAGCGTGGCGCGATCAAGACGGTACAACACCGTGTGTTCCCCGAAAGGGCACGGTGAGGAGGAACATGGCATAAGCATGTGCATAATTCATATGCATTTTACTGATTTGGTGTGGACTCTTTTATGTGGTTTTTTATATGAGGAATGTTGACTCTTTGATGTGGTATTGTATATGAGGAATGTGGATTGATTGATATATTTTGGATGTTTTATTTGTATTAGTTGTTCCGCTTGCTGAGATTACCCAATCTCACTACTTGTCGCTTTTGATGTTTTCTGTAGCGCACGTGAGTCGTAAGCATGAAGGGTGGGCTAGCAACACAATAAATTTTCTCTGTCATCACGACCCACATGATCTAGTGTTTTAAATAATTCATTAGTTGGATGCAATTTTATTTCATATAGACCTATTGTTGTTCCCTTTAAACTTGTTCTCGTTTATGGTTGTCCCTTTATAGATGTGTTTTATTTATGGTTAATACCTGGTTGAATTAGACTCGTTGTCTCTAGTTTTGATGTCGTGATATTATTCCTATTCGAATTGCTTCCGCATTATCCTGTTTTAGGGGAAATGCTGTCGATCTGTTCTTGTACAACAATTTAGATTTATGGGGTGTTACAGTTGGTATCAGAGCGGGCTGTAGGTCCTTGGAATGTGTATTTTTAGTGTCATACTATAGGATACAACTAAAATGTGGTGTGGAATAACTTAGAAACATGGCCTAGGTTTTAACTAAAATTTTGTCATAGGATAGCAACATTAAAACTTGTGTAAGTGAAATCACTAATTTAAAATCTGACACACATGGATGCACAGTAGGAAAGGGTATGGGTACCGTTGCTTTCCGTTTAAATATTGTATCTAAGCTTTGATGTTGAATGCTACTTTTTATGTTGTATAATGCTATATTTATGATGGATTTGATTGAGTTGCTTCATTTGTGAGGAAGTGGGGTTGTGTTGCCGAAGTGTTTCGGTCACCTCTTTTTGTTCATAGTAAGGGTGTGGTTTGATGGTGTGGCCGGTTAACGCCATCACCGAAGAATTATTAACCCCTGTAGGAGGAGTGCTTACCCTTTCTGTCGTGGATCGGGTAGTTGACTGGAGTCAAATAGAAGAGATTGGTGGTAGATTCCTTCGGATGTTCTTTATCGCTCAAGGTCGGTCTTGGTTGGTTTTCTTGGTTTTAGTTGATTGAAATCAGAAGAAAAGTGTTTGGAATTTGGATTTTCATGAGTGTGCCTTCGGTGTTTCTTGGTTTTGTCTTCTTTGGGTGAAGACAAAGAAGGGGAGTTTTGTGTTGTGCGTCTTTGGTCGCCTTTTGACTTCGACACTGCTTAGTTGGTTGCCTTGCAAAGAAAGGTATAGCTTTTGGTTCTTGTGTGTATTGCTCTGAGTTTAAAAGAAGTTATTGAAGCGTGTGTAAAAGTTAAGTTGTGTCGATTTATGTTTTGTGCCTTTGTTCGTAAATGTTTACTTGATCGCTTGGTTCCCTCCAAAGGGGAGTCTTTAAGATTGAAATGTGTTTTGGAGTCATGTCCTATTGCAAATTTGAGAGTCAAGCTTCTTTGTGAGTTTTGGTTGAGTATTAAAAGAAAAAAAAAATGCTGCAAATAAAGTAAGTATTCGCTTGACTGAAATTACTTGTTAAAAGTGGAAATTGTTGTTTAGCATGTTATGTAGTATGTAACAATGTGGTTTATAGAAATGATGTACTCCTTAGTTAATTTGCGAGTTGAATCAATTAAGTGTAATTGTTACCTTTAGCTTAAGATTAAATGAACCTCTAGTGATGTAGAGTACCCCGTAGTGGGGATGATTAAATGTGTTAATGTACATGCTTATAATCTGTTGCTTTGCTTTAAAAGTGCTTATGACCCCCGATAATGTTTAAGGTTTTAAACCCTGATGCATGGTTAGAACAGTAAGATGAGGTAGACTCATGTTATTGTTAAAGAAACTTTCTTTGGTTGTTTAAAGATGTTCTAATCTAACGGATTAATAGAGAAAATTTAATCGTGTTGACTAGCGACTTTAATTTGGAAGTTGATTAGAATTGCTATTTACGTTGATGCAACCTACTAGTATGTTGTGTGGTGGTAATTTTGTTATCACCTATGTATAGGGTAGCCAAAAGTAATGTTGATGGTTGATGTTTATGCCCATTTGTTGTTATTGATGACTTGGTAGGGTTGCTAATTGTTGGAAACCATTGATCCAATAGAGAAAAGTGTAAAACTGTGGAATTATGTCGAGTTCATGTTGTGATGGGATGAACAATGGATAACAATCATGATGCAAGATTTTAACCTTAATGAATGCATGTCTTAGAATCCTGCTTACTTAATTTTATCTTGTAGAGATAATACTTATTGGTTGAAGTCATTTTATTTATTGAACAAGTTTTAATTGTCAAGATGTTGATGTATGGATGGTATAAAATTGATACGTTGATCATGCTTAAGTATATGTTGAAGTACTATGTTTGAAATATAGAATACATTGATATATGATGTGTTGTCTGTGGGGATCATGATGAGGTAGTATTGAATGGAAGACGTTTTGTTAATCATCATAAACTGTATTTATAAATGTTGGGAAAGGTAACTAGAGAAAGAATTGGTTATGTAGCTTTTGGTTGAATTATATTGAGGCTTCTCGATGAGTAAATAGTGTATATTGAATGCTTAAATGGTAAGTATAGTGGAATACTAGATATGGTGGCTTTCATCCTGAGCCTGTGTCTAAAACCTTTTGGACTGGTTTGGTTGGTTGCTATTTTGGTTGAATACTTTTTGTCGAAGTGTTTCTTCTGTTGTGTTTCAGAGTTTCCCTAAAACTCGTAGTGATTAATGCCAACCTTTGGATTTGGCTAACTTGTTTAGTTTGCACTATGAGTATGGATTTACACCCAAAAGTCTTTGAGTGGATCGCGCCCCTTCGCGTTAGACCGAATTATCTTTGGAATTAATTTTAAAGGAAGCAGATGGACATAGTGGGTTGTGTTGGAAATTCTTGAGATTTAATTTGTAACTCTTTTTGACTAGAGTTGGATTTATTTGCATGATGTGTGTGACGCTTATGAGTGCTTCAAAAAGGTGGATTATATGAGTGTTTCATAAGTGAATTTGGTTAGTGAAGAGTTCTCTTTTGGGAATGAATTTCCCTTTCTTTCGAGAAAAAAATTGTGGCGGTTGTTTGTGCAGATGTTTGACTTTGGAGTCGATGTTCTTTTCCAAAATATTGATTTTGGTTAAAATGCGATGTTTTGCAAGTTTAGCTTTCTATCATTGGTGGGGTTTGATATGATGTGGTGCCTTCATCATAACTATGTCACGACATAGTTTATATGAATTAGCGCAATCCTCGGTGTTATTCGAGTTTTATTCATGTGTTACAGAAGAAAAAGTCGTCTTGTAAATGACTATTCGATAGTGTTGTTACATGATGAATGAATGGTGAAAAGTAAACATGACATTGTCTATAGATGTTAAATGATAAAAGAGTCGTTGAGCTGTGTCGGTGAGAAAGTCATATATGGATATATGACTAATCCGGAGTGCTCTTGGAAAGCTACATGCATGTCCTGAATCGAGATTTCAATTGCCTTCTAGTACGGGAAGTAAGAACGAATATCTTCTGATATGTTGGTTGTGGTGTAAGAGATCTGAGCTTTCTTTGCATTTGGCTTAGGAAAAAAATAAAATGAGTACTCTTGGGTTGTTGTTTAATTTTTTCCAAAGTGGCTTTTAGCGCTTTGGAGTTCGAGTTGTTGGATGTGAATCATTTGGGGATCATGGGTCTTGGTTGAGCTTCCTCAATGATTCTACCCTTGGTTCTGATTCTTTGAAAGGAAGAATGCGAGGGCGAAACTTTCTAAGAAAGAGGAATTTAGTGTGGGTTGGTAATGACATAAGATATTAGATGTTGCTAGTAGATGATCGTAAACAGTTTAAAAGTGAAGAGTAAAGGAAGGTTGTGTATGACTCAATCCAAACCTTCTTGGAGAATTGGGTCATTGATGTGTACCTAGGTGGGGCTGTTTAAATTATTAGTGGACCACTTGGTGGTTGCTAGTAATTGTTTTTCCTTTTCAGAGTGTATTGGACCTTTCTGTCGCTGAGGTTGAGCGAGGTTGTGTCAACCATAGCGATTTTGTTCGGTTGTTACTGTCTCTTGCGGGTTTAAGGACCCTGGTTGTAAAGTAGGCCTTTCCTTTTGGTGGTAGTGTTGGGTATTGGTTTTTTGTTGAAGATCAATTTTTTTTTTGCAAGGTTCTAACCTCGTTTGTTCAAATAGCTAGTGGTCTTGGAGTGTATGTCTCACCTGGTTTGTCGTCGTCTTGAATACTGCGAACCACAGTAGAGGGGTTGTGGTGTGAAAACACGTTTGTGCGTGGGAGATGAACAGGGTTCTAGAGACTGGTACTGTTTTCTTCTGGAGAGTGGTTGGAATAAGGAGTGCGAGACCGTTTTCTTTCATGGTCTATTTGGGAATTGAAGTGAAGGTGGAACTGTGAGAGGTTGCACTCTGTTGAGCTAAATCAACATTTTCTCGCTAGTGTTGGTTTTGAAAACTCGCTTGTCGTTTATTCCGGTTTGAGTCTTTGTGTGAATGTTTTGTGTTGCAAAGAAGACTTTTGTCCCTTGGGGACTTTGTTGTTGATTTTGGTGTGTCTTAGATTCGGGGACGAATCCTTTTAAGGTGGGGAGATTGTGATGCCCTAGAATTTGAGAGCGATCCTAGGGTTTTCTTTCTTGGTTGTTCCGGAAAGAAAGAGGGTTTTGTCGGGGAATGAAATAATTGAAGGTTATGCGGCAATTTAATATTAAAAATTGGAGTTTTGGGCTAGTTTCATTGGCTGAGGCAACCTGGGCCTGGGCCGGGAATTCCTTTTCCCCTCTCCTCCCCATGCCTTGGTGGCCGCCCACCTCCCCTTTAAGTGGCGCCTCCCCCAAACCCTAAGGCGCCTCCTTCCTCCCCTAGCAGCCGCACCCTCCTCTTCCTCCCCTGCGTGGTGGCTCAAGATCCACCGCGAAACGCGAAGGAGAAAACGAGAAGAGGATCCGTGGAGGCGAGGAGGACGAACAGATTTCCGTTACGGGGATCGTCGCGCGTTCTTCGTGGGTTCGCAAGGGGGAACTCAAGGTAAAATTCCCAATCTTTTACCCCTGTTCTACCTAGGGATTAGGAGTGTATTAGATCTGGTGGTGAGTGGTTTGGATGGATCTTGATGGGGGAGAAGGGTAGATGTTCACGTGGTGCTGTTTTTGGAAGGGAAGATTGTGCAGCGCGGATTGTTTCGCGTTTTACGTGGCATAGATGATTTTTCCTGCAAACACCTATAACTAGAAAGTTGTAGATAACGTCGAGACCTAGCTTTTGTAATTTTTTAAGAATTTTTAGGTCGTCGGTCTGAGAGTTATCTCTGTTGGAAGATGACGAACAGAATCTGGAAACAGATTTCGTCCACTGTGTTGGACGGTTGTTTAGGCATATTTAACAGTGGAATTGAAATTTGTGACCTTCATGAAAGTTGTAGATCTCGTCAATTTATAGCTACTGTAATTTTTTTGTATTTTTATGAACAGTAGAAAAAAAGATACGAAATTGGGAAGAGAGGGTGCTGCTGTTCGATTCGGACAGATCGGGGTTTTTGGCGTTTAAATGGGAACGGGGAGTAGGAAGCGTGTGTTTGAATTGTGTGATGAATTGTGATGTCGCTATGTACTGAAATAATGTTTGTTCAGGTGGTGCCACTGCTGGGCGTAACTAGGTTCATCGTCCACGTCGGTAAAGGCAAGTGGAAGTAGTTGTATTGTTAAGCTATACATTGTTGTTTGCTTCGCCTTCATTATAAACTCCAATTACAGCAATCATACATGGTTTAATCACTTGTTTTGAGGTAAGGTGAAGAAGGATGTTGTTTACCGGATGAATTGTCTAAACATTTCATCTCTATGATATTTGTTTTCTATCCATGCTATATGATGATATGCAAACATGTGGACTCGATGGGAGGAGTTATGAATGAATTCATGCATGAAGCATTAACTGCATAATCATGCATTGGAAGTTTGTCGACGCCAGCGTCGCGATCAAGTGCAGTACAACACCGTGTGTTCCCGAGAAAGGGCACGGTGAGGAGGAACATGGCATAAGCATGTGCATCAATCATATGCATTTTATCAAGTGGTGTGGACTCTTTGATGTGGTATTGTATATGAGGAATGTGGACTCTTTGATGTGGTATTGTATATGAGGAATGTGGAATGATAGATATATGGTGGATGTTTTATTTGTATTAGTTGTTCCGCTTGCTGAGATTACCCAATCTCACTGCTTGTCGCTTTGATGTTTTCGTAGCGCACGTGAGTCGTAAGCATGAAGGGTGGGCTAGCAACACAATAAATTTTCTGTTGTCATCACGACTCACATGATCTAGTGTTTTAAATAATTCATTAGTTGGATGCAATTTTATTTCATTTAGACCTATTGTTGTTCCCTTTAAACTTGTTCTCGTTTATGGTTGTCCCTTTATAGATGTGTTTTATTTATGGTTAATACCTGGTTGAATTAGACTCGTTGTCTCTAGTTTTGATGTCGTGATATTATTCCTATTCGAATTGCTTCCGTACTATCCTGTTTTAGGGGAAATGCTGTCGATCTGTTCTTGTACAACAATTTAGATTTATGGGGTGTTACAGTTGGTATCAGAGCGGGCTGTAGGTCCTTGGAATGTGTATTTTTAGTGTCATACTATAGGATACAACTAAAATGTGGTGTGGAATAACTTAGAAACATGGCCTAGGTTTTAACTAAAATTTTGTCATAGGATAGCAACATTAAAACTTGTGTAAGTGAAATCACTAATTTAAAATCTGACACACATGGATGCACAGTAGGAAAGGGTATGGGTACCGTTGCTTTCCGTTTAAATATTGTATCTAAGCTTTGATGTTGAATGCTACTTTTTATGTTGTATAATGCTATATTTATGATGGATTTGATTGAGTTGCTTCATTTGTGAGGAAGTGGGGTTGTGTTGCCGAAGTGTTTCGGTCACCTCTTTTTGTTCATAGTAAGGGTGTGGTTTGATGGTGTGGCCGGTTAACGCCATCACCGAAGAATTATTAACCCCTGTAGGAGGAGTGCTTACCCTTTCTGTCGTGGATCGGGTAGTTGACTGGAGTCAAATAGAAGAGATTGGTGGTAGATTCCTTCGGATGTTCTTAATGAACGAGGTTTTAAAACAGCTTTTAAAACAATATGCAGCTTTTAAAACAGCTTTTAATACCAAGTTTGGATTGTATGAGTGGATTGTCATAGGATACCACCAAATAAGAATGAAATTGGGAGATGAATGGAAAACAGCTTTTAAAACCAAGTTTGGATTGTATGAGTGGTTAGTCATGCCTTTTGGTTTAACTAATGCACCAAGCACCTTCATGCGCTTAATGAACGAGGTTTTACGAGTTTTCATTGGGAAATTTGTGGTGGTTTATTTCGATGATATATTGATTTACAGCAAGTCATTACATGAACATCTTGATCATCTACGTGCTGTTTTTGATGCTTTGCGTACTGCACGTTTATTTGGTAACCTCGAGAAGTGCACTTTTTGCACCGAACGAGTGTCGTTTCTTGGCTATGTTGTGACTCCGCAGGGAATTGAGGTTGATGAAGCCAAGGTGCACGCGATTAAGAGTTGGCCAACGCCCACGACGATTTCACAAGTGCGGAGCTTCCATGGACTTGCCGGATTTTACCGCCGCTTTGTGAAGGATTTCAGCACCATTGCAGCTCCATTGAATGAATTGACGAAGAAGGGAGTTGTGTTCCATTGGGGGGAACCACAGGAGAATGCCTTCAACCTTTTGAAAGATAAGCTTACTAATGCACCTTTACTCCAACTTCCTGATTTTAATAAGACCTTTGAGCTTGAATGTGATGCTAGTGGGATTGGAATTGGTGGTGTTTTGATGCAAGATAGAAAACCTGTTGCTTATTTTAGCGAAAAATTGAGTGGTCCTGTTTTGAATTATTCCACGTATGATAAAGAATTGTATGCTCTTGTGCGATCTTTAGAAACGTGGCAACATTATCTTTGGCCCAAAGAATTTGTTATTCATTCTCGATCATGAGTCGCTAAAACATATTCGCAATCAAGTGAAACTGAATCGTAGACATGCTAAATGGGTTGAATTTATTGAACCTTTTCCTTATGTTATCAAACACAAGAAAGGGAAGGATAATGTGATTGCTGATGCATTGTCTAGGAGATATACCATGTTGTCCCAACTTGATTGTCGTATATTTGGATTGGAATCAATTAAAGAACAATATGCTCATGATGATGACTTTAAAGATGTCTTGCTGCATTGCAAAGAGGGAAGAACATGAGACAAATATGTGATAAACGATGGATTTGTGTTTAGAGCTAACCGCCTATGTATTCCAGTTGGATCCGTTCGTTTTCTTTTGATACAGGAGGCCCATGGAGGAGGGTTGATGGGTCATTTTGGTGCCAAGAAGACGGAGGCCGTGCTGTCTGCCCACTTCTTTTGGCCGAAGATGAGGCGAGACATTGAGAGGTTTGTATTCCGCTGCACTACATGTCAAAAGGCTAAGTCACGATTGAATCCACATGGTTTATATATGCCTCTTCCTGTTCCTAGCACTCCATGGGAGGATATATCTATGGACTTTGTTTTAGGATTGCCTAGGACCAAGAGGGGGAGGGATAGTATTTTTGTGGTGGTTGATAGATTTTCTAAGATGGCTCACTTTATTCCTTGTCATAAGAGCGACGATGCTGTTAATATTGCTAACCTTTTCTTTCAAGAAATCGTTCGCTTGCATGGTGTGCCTTCTACTATTGTTTCAGATCGTGACGCCAAGTTTTTGAGCCACTTTTGGAGAACTCTATGGAATACATTGGGGACCAAGCTGCTGTTTTCAACAACATGTCATCCCCAAACCGACGGCCAAACCGAGGTAGTAAATCGTACATTATCCACTATGTTGAGGGTTGTTTTGAAGAAGAATTTGAAGATGTGGGAAGAATGTTTGCCGCATGTTGAATTCGCTTATAATAGGGCGGTACATTCCACCACCAAGGTAAGTCCTTTTCAGGTAGTGTATGGCTTCAATCCCCATGCTCCTATTGATCTATTACCTTTACCTACTAGTGAACGAGTTAATCTTGATGCTAAGGAACGTGCTGAATTTATTCTGAAATTGCATGAAAAGACTAAAGAAAATATTGAAATGATGAATGAAAGGTATAGGACTGCGGGAAGTAAAGGTAGAAAGGAAGTAAAACTTGAACCGGGTGATTTAGTATGGTTACACTTGCGAAAGGATCGTTTTCCAGAATTGAGAAAGTCTAAATTAATGCCTAGAGCTGATGGTCCTTTCAAGATACTTGAGAAAATAAATGATAATGCATATAAACTTGAGTTGCCGCCCGAATTTGGGATTAGTTCCACATTTAACATTGCAGATTTGAAACCGTTCATGGGAGAAGAAGATGGGCTTGAGTCGAGGACGACTCCACTTCAAGAGGGGAGGATGATGAGGACATCACTCCTATGCATACGACCGAGCCTCCTCCAGTTGTGATGCAAGGACCCATCACAAGAGCACGAGCACGACAATTGAATCAACAGTGAGCTCCTTCCTAAGTGCCCGTGCAGATACTTGTGAGGATGGTATGCTACCTAATGATATTATTGATTATATTGTACTTAGGAACTTTGGAGAGGACCATGAAGGCCTTGGAAACCAGCAAGGACCAAGAGGGAGGCAAGGAGGGTGTCCAAGTCAAGTTGGAGGTTCAATTCATCTCGGAGTCGACCACCTCGGCCACCAGGAGCAGCGTTCACTAAAATCGTCGCCCAGGCCACAAACGGGCTCCGATTTTGATGATCCACATATGCATGGAAAGCTAAGGAGATAAGCTTTACAATGGCACTGGTTTCAGGTCATTTGGACTTCGGAGTCGACGGGAATCAACGTTTCAAGCTGGCGGACAGAATCTGTCCCAGGGTGCTGCGTCACCAATTTGGGCCGTTGGCCCATGTATCGTGTTGGAGTCCA
Organism: Rhipidocladum racemiflorum; assembly: GCA_036346355.1. Classification (NCBI taxonomy): domain Eukaryota; kingdom Viridiplantae; phylum Streptophyta; class Magnoliopsida; order Poales; family Poaceae; genus Rhipidocladum; species Rhipidocladum racemiflorum. The sequence goes on along the minus strand of CM070572.1, from coordinate 53,450,734 downwards.
TCACGGACACGTCTAGGGTTTCTAGGACGTCCCATAGCCTTTATATCCAGTAGCCGCCGCTAGGGTTTGCTTTGGGTTTTGCTTAGATTAATTCTGTCTTTGAACAGTATTGCCGTTCATCGGTTTGTGAGACCCCAACTCGTGAGATTCATCCTCAATTTTCAAATTCAGTGCATCTTTCTTGTTCTTGCTTGTGTTCTCGATTCATTGGCAGGGATTAGCCTTCGTGGCGAGGTCAGCCGGGCAGCGCACGGTTGATAACCAGAGGACGTGTGGTGCTGCGATTGCAGGGGTTTTTGATCGTGTCGATCAAGAAGCCGGATCGTGAGTGTCTCGCTCCGCCTAATCGACTTATCCTCCACCTGACGGAAGTTCGGGCATCCCTTTACACCCCCATCAGATAGATATATGGTGGATGTTTTATTTGTATTAGTTGTTCCGCTTGCTGAGATTACCCAATCTCACTACTTGCTATTTTGATGTTTTCAGGTAGCGCACGTGAGTCGTAAGCATGAAGGGTGGGCTAGCAACACAATAAATTTTCTGTTGTCATCACGACTCACATGATCTAGTGTTTTAAATAATTCATTAGTTGGATGCAATTTTATTTCATTTAGACCTATTGTTGTTCCCTTTAAACTTGTTCTCGTTTATGGTTGTCCCTTTATAGATGTGTTTTATTTATGGTTAATACCTGGTTGAATTAGACTCGTTGTCTCTAGTTTTGATGTCGTGATATTATTCCTATTCGAATTGCTTCCGTACTATCCTGTTTTAGGGGAAATGCTGTCGATCTGTTCTTGTACAACAATTTAGATTTATGGGGTGTTACACTCCCCCTCTCCCCCTAGCAGCCGCCCCACTCCACCTCTTCCTCCCCTTGCGTGGTGGCTCAAGATCCACCGCGAAACGCAAAGGAGAAAACGAGAAGAGGATCCGTGGAGGCGAGGAGGACGAACAGATTTCCGCTCTGGGGATCGTCGCGTGTTCTTCGTGGGTTCGCAAGGGGGAACTCAAGGTAAAATTCCCAATCTTTTACCCCTGTTCTACCTAGGGATTAGGAGTGTATTAGATCTGGTGGTGAGTGGTTTGGATGGATCTTGATGGGGGAGAAGGGTAGATGTTCACGTGGTGCTGTTTTTGGAAGGGGAGATTGTGCAGCGCGGATTGTTTCACATTTTACGTGACCTAGACGATTTTTTATGCCAAAACCTATAACTAGAAAGTTGTAGATAATGTCGTGCTCTAGCTTCTGTAATTTTTTCAGAATTTTTTGGACGACGGTCTGAGAGTTACAGCTGTTGGAACTTGATGAACAGAATCTGGAAACAGATTTCGTCTACTGTGTTGGACGTCTGTTTAGGCATAATTAGCAATGGATTTGAAATTTATGATCTTCATGAAAGTTGTAGATCCCGTCAATATCTAGCTCCTGTAATTTTTTTTATATTTTTATGATTTGTATAAAAAAAGATACGAAATTGTGAAGAGAGGGTGCTGCTGTCTGATCCGGACAGATCGGGGTTTCGGTGTTTTAAAAGGGGAACGGGTTGTAGGAAACGCGTGTTTGAATTGTGTGATCAATTGTGATGTTATTATATACTGAAAGAATGCTTGTTCAGGTGGTGCCCCTTCTAGACGCAACTAGGTTCGTCATCCACGTTGGTAAAGGCAAGTGGAAGTAGCGGTCTTGCTAAACTATAACTCGCTATTTGTTTCGTCTAAAATATAAACCTTAATTGCAGCACACCTACATGGTTTAACTACTTCTTTATGAGATTGCAATATCGTATCCTGCATTGTGATGTGGTTGTTTGGCTTTTGAATCATGAGTAAGAATGAAGAAAGATGTTGTCTGCAAGATGAATTATTGAGATATTCTATCTCAATGATGTTCGCATTTTATCCATGTTATTTGATGGTATGCAAGCATGTGAATTCAGAGTGGGAAGTTATGAATGTATTTATGCATGAAGCATTAACTGCATAATCATGCATTGGAAGTTTGTCGACGCCTTGGCGCGATCAAGAGTGCAGACAACACCGTGTGTTCCTGAGAACGGGCACGGTGAGGAGGATCATGGCATAAGCATGTGCACAATCATATGCATTCTACTGAGGTTGTGTGGACTCTGTAATGTGGTATTGGACATGAGGAATTTGGTATGCTAGTTTTACTGTGGCTGTGTTATTTGTTAGAAGTCGTTCCGCTTGCTGAGATTACCCAATCTCACCCCTTGTTATTTTGTTGTTTTCAGGTAGTTCTCGCGAGTCGTAAGCTTGAAGGGTGGGCTTAGTAGCACAATCAACCCTCCGGGGTCATCACGAATCACATGGACTAGTGCATTTAATAATTCATTAGCTTGCTGAAATTTTATTAATCATAGACCTGTTGATGTCCTCTTTGGAGCTGTTTTACGTTTATGTTTGTTTTCTGGTTGATTTAGACTTGTTATCTCTAGTATTGATGCTTTTATGTTATTCCTGTTTGTAATGTTTATTATGAATCTTGTTGTCGCTTCCGTTTTGTCCTAATTTTAGGGGAGATGCTGTCAAAATTTTCTTGTACGACAGTTTAGATTTGTAGGGTGTTACACATCGTCGGGGCACACTTGATCCCGCAGGTAGGCCAGGATCGGGTCCATCCATGTGCCTTCCCGGTCAAGTGTGGCGACCACGGAGTGGCCGCCTGGGTACTCCGCCTGGCCGGGCGTTTCCACCGGTACCGCTTCCCCTTCTGGAGCAAGGGCTGGAGCAGCATCGCCATCGTCCCCACCGGAGACGGGGGCTGCGATGGACGGTCGCGGAAGCCTTTCTTCAAAGACTTCGACCGAAACGGGAGATCTTGTCGAAGCGAGCTGAGCGAGCTCGTCTGCCAAGTAGTTGTCGCGCTGGGGGATATGGGTATACCCTAGCCCATCAAAATGTTGCTCCATCTTTCTGACCTCTGCCAAGTACTCGGCCATGACAGGATCAGAGCAGGAGAACTCCTTTCTTGCCTGGTTGACGACTAGCAAGGAGTCACCCTTGACTTGCAGACGCCGGACTCCGATGGCCGTGGCGGCTCGAAGTCCCGCCAGCAAGCCTTCATACTCAACAACGTTGTTGGTGGCCTTGAAGTCCAGGATGACCACGTACATGAGGAGGTCCCCGGTTGGAGAAACCAAGAGGACCCCAGCCCCAGCGCCCTCGTACCTGAAGGAGCCATCGAAGTAGAGTGTCCAGGGGGAGGGCGCGGGCGTTTCTTCGTCTTCCGGCTCGGTAGGAGTCCACTCGACAACGAACTCTGCCAGCCTTTGACTTTTGATCGCCGTGCCGGGGGCAAACTTAAGACCGAACTCCCCCAGCTCTACAGACCACTTGGCGATGCGGCCTTCGGCTTCGTGGTTGTGGAGAATCTCGCGCAAGGGATAGGCGGACACCACCGTGATCTCTCTTCCTTGGAAATAATGCCGCAGCTTCCTGGACGCCACCAGTACAGCATACACCATCTTCTGAGCCTGCGGGTATCTAATCTTGGCGTCGTGCAGTACTTTGCTGACGTAGTAAACTGGCCGCTGGACCCCTTCACACTCCGCCACCAGTGCTGCGCTCACAACCGTCGGGCTGGCCGCTACGTACAGCAGTAGTGGCTCGCCCGGCTCGGGGGCGACCAGCACCGAAGGGGAGGAAAGGTATTGCTTCAGTTCTTCGAATGCTTGCTGCGCTTCTGCAGTCCACTCGAAGGAGTTAGTCTTCTTCAGCAGCTTGAAGAAGGGGAAACTCTTTTCTCCCAGCCTGGCGATAAACCGGCCAAGAGAGGCCAGGCGACCAGCCAGGCACTGGACTTGCTTGAGCCTTGTGGGTGGTTGCATGCGCTCGATGGCAGTGATTTTTTTTGGGTTGACCTCGATCCCGCGGTGCGAAACAAAGAACCCGAGCAGCTTTCCGGACGACCCACCAAACACACATTTCTCGGGATTCAACTTCAGACAATACTGCCGGAGGTGGGAGAAAGTCTCTTCTAAATCTTCAACGAGCCCAACAGACTTTTTCGTCTTCACTACCAGATCATCAACATACACTTCGAGATTTCTCCCAATCTGCGATCGGAATACAGTATGCACGGCGCGCTGGTAGGTTGAGCCCGCATTCTTCAACCCAAAAGGCATGCGGACATAGCAGTATACGCCCAGGGGGGTCACAAAGGCAGTTTTTTCTTCGTCTTCCTGCGCCATGCTGATCTGGTGGTAGCCGGAGTAGGCGTCTAGGAAGCACAAGGTCTCGCACCCTGCGGTGGAGTCGACGACAAGGTCTATCCGCGGCAGGGGATACGGATGCTTGGGGCAGGCTTTGTTGAGGTCGGTGAAGTCGACGCACATCCGCCACGTTCCGTTCGACTTCTTGACGAGTACAGGGTTGGCTAGCCACTCGGGATAGGCGGCCTCCCGCACAATCTTTGCATGCAGCAGCTTTTCTACCTCAACCCGAATGGCATCTTGCCGCTCTGGTGCCTGCCTCCGGACTTTCTGCCGGACTGGGTGCACTCTAGGGAGCGTCACCAATCGGTGCTCGATCACCTCACTAGGGACCCCGGTCATTTCTGATGGTTCCCAGGCGAACACATCCAGGTTAGACCGGAGGAAGGTGACGAGTGCGTCTTCCTATTTGGTGCTGAGGTTGGCACCGATCTTCATGACCTTCCCAGAGCCGTCCTCGCCCACGGCGGCCACCTTCACCTCACCCAAGGAACTAGTGAGGCGCGGGCCTTGACTGGGGGAGCTCCGGATAGTCTTCCTCACCTCGAGCCGTGCAGGTGGTGCCGGCCAGGTCCTGCACCTGCTTACTGAGGCGCAGGGCTTCCAGCCGGTCCACCTTCACGGTGATCGGACCCCCAGGCCCGGGGATCTTCATCATCATGTAGGCGTAATGCGTGGCAGCCATGAACTTGACCAGGGCTGGCCGGCCAAGCAATGCATTGTAGGGGAGGTCGAAGTCCGCGATCTCGAAGTTGATCTTTTCTGTCCGGAAGTTCTCCACATTTCCGAACGTGACATGCAGCCGAACCTGACCCAGGGGTGTCAAACCCACTCCAGGGGCGACTCCGTAGAACAGAGGGGCTGGGCGTAGCTCCTCGTAAGGGATCTGGAGCGCCTTGAACGCCCCCACGGACATGAGGTTGATGGAGCTCCCTCCATCAACAAGTACCTGCCCGAGTTTCGCATTCCGGACCGTGGGAGAAACCATGATCGGGAGATGGCCCGGACCGGCGGTGCTCTCCGGGTGATCAGCCCGGCTGAAAGTGATCGGCTCCTCCGACCATTTCAGCAGCCTGCTCGCCCCGGGAGTTGGCACGGTGGCGCATACCTCTCTTACCTCTTGCTTGTACTGTGAGTTCGAGGAGTAGGTGGCGGAGCCACCATGGATGAAGGCCACCGTATGCTCCGCTTGCTGAAAGGCCAGCGAAGCGGGGTCCTCGTCCGCGTCATTGTGGTCATCTTCACGGTGCTTCTTAAACCGCTGCTCCACCAGCTTGGACACGACTTGGCAATCCGCCAAGTAATGTCCATTGGTGCTGTGGATGGGGCAGTAGGGCCTACCTCCGTCGTCTTCTTGGCGGGGGGACCAACGATCCCCGCGATCACCTCGCGGGCCCTGGCGATCACCCCTCCTATGTCGGCGGTCGCGCTTCTGGGGCTTGTCCTCCGGTTCGGTGGTGAGGACCTCCCCGGCACCGACCTCCTTGCGCTTCTTCTTCTTCTTATGGTTAGAAGCTTTCGAGGTCCCCGCCTCGTCGTGACCGGACGGCCCCGCCGGGCGCTCCCGGGCCTCCGCTGCCCGGGCGCACTTATGCGGTAGGGAGAACAGCTCGGAGGTAGTGGAAATGGTGCGGGTAGCCATCTTCTCCCGCATCTTTTGATCCTGGACTCCCCTCCGGAAGGCGATAATCACCGACTGCTCGGAGATCCGGGGGATCGTGTTCCGGCAGTGGCTGAACCGCCGAATGAACTCCCTCAGGGACTCCCCCTTTGTCTGCTCCAGGGCGTGTAGGAGCCCTGAAAGTTGGCGACGAAGATGTCGCACAATTCCTCCCATGAGTGCACGGAGCCTCGAGGGAGGTTCAGCAGCCAGGAACGGGCAGAGCCCGTCAGCGATGTCGGGAGGTAGTTGGCCATGACCTTCTCAGACCCTCCCGCGGCGCGCACCATCGTGGTGTAAATCTGCAAGAACTCCTCCGAGTTGGTGGTGTCGTCATACTTCTCGATGGACGCGGGGCGAAATCTCTCCGGCCACGCAGCTTGGCGTAGGCAGAGGGAGAATGCCTGGCATCCAACGTTATAGGGGGAGCAGCGTCGCTCGCCCGCCCCTCGGCCCCGAGAAGGGGTTGAGGAGTGCAAGTCTGCATTCTCCCTGGAATCAGGGGGAGAGGTTTCCCCCCGGCTGCTAAACATCGGGTGGCCCACGCGGTGCTGCACATTGGCACGGCGCCCCCTAAGGACGTCGCGCAAATCACCGCCGTGCTGGGATTTCCTTTCGTCTAGGCGGGCCCTCAGATCCCCATGGCCCCCCGCCGCCTTGGGGGAACCACAGGAAGAAGTGGGAGCGCGTGCACGTCCCCTTGTGCTTGAGGGGGCTGCAACAGGTGCACCCTTTCCTTTGTCCTGGCCCTTACGATCGGAACAAACTATAGCCGTGCGACTAGAGGCTTGCGCGTCAGCCATGCGCACGCTCTGTCGCCCGACATCGGAAGCCCCCGGCCGATTTGCCGCCTCTACCTGCTGTTGGGCGGCATCCACCAGGCGAGCGATGTCCCGCAGCCATGGAGCGACCGGGGTTTCGCCTTCTAGCGCAATCGAGGGATGATCGAGAAGCAGCCGGGCCGCCTGAAGGTTCCGCGCCGGGGTGTCATCTCCCATCAGGAGACGCCGCCGGATGGGCAGGGCCCCTAGCGCCGAAGCACCGCGCGTCCCTGTCTGGGCGGATGGACCCGGAGGGTCCGACGCTCTGGACGAGCGTCGGGACTGGCCACGAGCACTGCTCTCCTCGAGCAGACCGTCACGCTTGGAGCCAGAAGTCGCCATACTCGTAATCGTCGAAGCTTCTTGCAAACTTCGCAAGAAGATGGAAGAAGGGAGAACAATCCAACCACTGAGCCCCCTACCTGGCGCGCCACTGTCGGCGTATGAGCCAACAGACCCCTTCCGGCGAGGGGTATACTAAGTTCTAACCGGGACTTTCGTGGAGATTGCTCGGGAAAGAGAGAATCCGGGGCGAAGCATGCAAGGAGACTATGGCGTTTTGTCAGGTTCGGGACCTCCTGAGAGTAATAGCCCTACTCCTGTGTTCCTGTATTTTGGTGTGCTTGGAGGGAGCTGGAAGATGAACAGCCACCCAAAGCAGCTCAGATCAGCCCGCCCAGAACGGAGAGTCTAGTCTGAGAGAAAATGATCGACCCCGTTCTCCCATGCACCCCAACTCCCTTTTATACTCGGGCTGGCGGGGGCGCATGGGAGGCTTACACAGCAAGCTATCTCATTACCCTGCTATATAGCATTAAATGCCTCTGTAACACATTTAATGCCCTGGTGCAGACATCCTCCCCCCCCGCCCTTGAGCGCCGCGCCTGCTGGCTTCGCCCGCTCCACCGGGGTGGGGAAATGCACCCTGACGTCGCTCGTCATTATGGCGTGCGTTGGGAACACGCGCCGCCATACTATAGCCTTCATTACCCCCATTTAATGCGCACGACATGCATTAAATGTCTTTGACCTCTCGAATGGCCGCGCGGGCCATTAAATGTCCTCGGGAACTAATCGCTAGCAGCATGGCCTGACCACCACCTTGCTGCTGGCGATCACTCAGTTGACCGCCAGAGGCGTGGCCTGGTCGCCTCCCTCCCGCTGGCGATCACTAAGCTGACCGTCAGGGGCGTGGCCTGGTCGCCACCTTCCCGCTGGCGATCACTTCGCTGACCGCCAGATGCGTGGTCCGGTCGCCACCTTCCTGCTGGCGATCACTCAGCTGACCTCTAGAGGCGTGGCCTGGTCGCCACCCTCCTGCTGGCGATCACTCAGCTGACCGCTAGCGGCATGGCCTGGTCGCCACCCTCCCGCTGGCGATCACTTAGCTGACCGCCATAGGCGTGGCCTGGTCGCCACCTTCCTGCTGGCGATCACTCAGCTGACCGCCAAAGTCGTGGCCTGGATGCCACGTGTCCGGTAGCGGCTGCTTTTACTAAAGTACAGTGGGCACCCTGGTGTAGAATACACCGACACTATGAGTGTGGTGATCTCGACCATATTCGTCCAAATTGTCCTAAACTTGCAGGTAAAGCATCAAGGGAGGAGAAGGACAATGATAAAAGAAAAGAAAAGAAGAAGTTCTCCTCAAGTGATTGAAAAAAGAAGAGCTTCATCAACCACAAAGTTGTCCACCAGGTTCTTTCTGCTCTTGAACAAGTAAATTTGAGCGATGTAGATTCTGAGAGCAGCGAAGATGATGCAACTCCAAGCAAGCGTGATTTGATGGGGCTGTGTCACATGGCAAGCAGAAAGGATAGCTTCACTGAGGATGATCATGACAACGACATCAATGAGGTAGATCCTTCATACGATGAATTAGCTATTGTTGTTACTCGTCTTGGAAAATTGCTTGAGTCCATAGCACTTGGCTACAGCAACTAGCTACAGCAACATACTCGGCCTCTACGGTGGACTATGTAGCTCCGCACTACTACCTAGAAGGCCAAGAGACTAGAGAAGTGCCAATGAATTGGCAAGTGCCAGAAGTGCTCTTCCTATCAGAGTACCAAATACCATTGTCAATGGTAGCTCTAATGTACCTGAAGATACGCTTCACTGCCTGGCGGTGAGAGGCACAAGGAGAAGCCTGAAATTGTATGTTCGGTCTCGAAAGCAGTGTATGTTCGGTCTCGAAAGCAGTGAGATACAAGAGGGAGACAATCATGCTCCGAAACTCCTTGTGATCAACTGGCTCACCATCCTCGTTAGGCTCGAGGACAGCAGTGGTGACCATAGGAGTCATAACTGGCTTTCCGTTAGACATATCGAAGTGTCTCAGGAGGACTCGAGTATACTTGCCTTGATGCAAGAATGTACCTCCCCATGTCTGCTTGATCTGGAAGCCAAGGAAGTAGCTCAACTTGCCCATCATCCTAATCTCGTACTCAGTACTTATCACATCTGATAACTGAGTAACGAGTGAATGCAAGGAGCCTCCAAAGATGATGTCATTGATATAGATCTGGATTAGGAGAAAGTCCAAATTAGAATATCTGACGAACAGAGTCATGTCTACTTGACAGAAATGAAAACCATAACTTAAGAGGTAGGACTTAAACCTCTCATACCAAGCTCGTGGAGCTTGCTTAAGTCCATATAAAGCTTTAGAAAGCTTGAATATATGGTTAGGGTACTTGTGGTTCTCAAACCCTAGAGGCTGCTTGATATACACCTTTTCCTCAATAAAGCCATTGAGGAATGCACTCTTGACATCGATTTGATAAAGCTTGAAGCCCTTGGATGCCACAAATGCAAGCAGAATCCTGATGGCCTCTAGTCTAGCTATAGGCAAGAAGGTCTCCTCAAAGTCATGGCTGTTAACCTGAGAAAATCCCTGAGCGACTAGCCTAGCCTTGTTCCTGATGACTACCCCATCCTCACTATGCTTGTTCTTAAACACCCACCTGGTCCCAATGACATTATGATCAGATGGGGGCTCGACAAGCTACCATACCTTGTTCCTCTCAAAGTTTTCAAGTTCTTCATGCAAAGCATTAATCCAAGACTCATTAGATAATGCATGAAAAACATCTTTCGGTTCAAAAGAGGCAACAAAGATAGAATGGAGGAAGAAGGAAGATAGACTCAATTTCAAGCGTGTGACACATTGAAACAAATCACCAATCATCTGATCAAGTAGATGATGCCTCTAAATATGGCAGGGAGGTCCAGAAGCAGAAGTGGCTTCTACTCCTTGCATGGGAGAAATAGGAACAAAGCCACTTGCTGTTGAAGAGTATGAGGGCAAGGGCTAGTCTGCCTGAGGTGCAGAGATGGAGACTAGAGGCACCTCAGGTGCAGGAATGGAGACTGGATCAGGCAAGATGACTTCATCTCCATCATTATCATCCTCTGTGAAGATAGACTGAGGAAGAGGAGAAGAGCCTCAAATGTCTGGTCTAGCACCTGGACTAGTCTCATCGAAGGTCACCTCATAGGTTTCTATCATCCTACCCAAGTCTACAACCCAAATCCTGTAGCTACAGGAAGAAGTCGAGTAACTCAGAAAGATCCCGTCAGTAGAGCATGACTCGAACTTATCTAGATTCTCATACTTCAAGAAGAAGCACTTGCAACCAAAAACACAAAAATGAGACACACTGGGCTTTCGCCCATATCTCAAGTCATAAGAAGTGCGGTGCAAGTGTGCCCTAAAAAAAACTTTGTTGGCAACATGGCAAGCTGTAGGTACAACCTCAACCCAAAACATCCTAGGAGTATTATACTCATCTAGCATCGTCCCGGCCATCTCTACCAAGGTCATGTTCTTCCTCTCCACTTAGCCATTCTTCTGAGGGATGTATGGAGAAGAGAACTGATGCTCAATGCCTAACTCCTCACAGAAGCTACTAAAGTAGGAGTTCTTAAACTTTGTGCCATTGTCACTTCGGATTACTCGTAAGGCACATGGGAGTTCAATGGACAACCAACGAACCAAACCCCTAAAGTTTGAAAAAGACTCATCCTTCGAGGCCATGAAGAACAACCAAGAATAGCTCGAAAAATCATTGACTATGACAAGAATTTACCACTTCCCTCCTGCTGACTGCACTCTAGCCAAACAAATAGTGTCCATGTGTAAGAGCTATCCTGGTGCATCAGTCATCACTCAGGGTGACTGGGGGATGAGAAGCCGCAACCATCTTGCCATGTCGACAAGGAGAACACATAATATCTTTGATCATCTTAAGTTTAGGAAAACCACGAATGAGATCATGGCCACTAACTCGAGTCAAATGATCAAAGCCTATATGATCGAGTCTACTATGCCAAAAGGAGAGATCACGGGACTCTGAAGTAGTAAGGCAATGTAGAGAGTCTCTAGAAGAAGCAAAAAAAAATCAGCACGAAAGACTCTCCCAAATCTAGAAATCCCGCAAACCAACTGTGAAGAAAAATCAAGGATCCTATAGGCACTACTCTTAAAGCTTACCTCGAAATCATCATCGATAAGCTGAGAAACTGAAAGCAAATTATACTGCAGCTTACTAACTAAGATAACGTCCTTAAGAATGAAATGATCATTAATGCATATGGTACCTTTAGCGATGACTCTACCTGACGAAGCATCCCCAAAAGTGATTGACTCATCACCGAGAGCTCAGACTAGGGAAGAAAACCAGCGAGAGTCTCCGGTCATATGATGAGAACAGCCAGTCTTTGATCCAAACCTCCCCATTCCCCATCCTACAAACCTGAATCAAAGAGAGTAGAAAGAAGATGGCTTAGTACCGGGACAAATCAGTGCAGATCTAGAAACCCAAAACTAAGTCACCCGAGCAGAAGAACCAGTCAACGATGCAGAAGAATGTAGTCTAGTGCCTCCCCTTGACTCTACTCTGACCAAATCAAAAACCACTCCTATAGGATGTCTGGGAGCTGATGCTGGGTTGGTCCGCCGATGTGCAAAGGCCAGACTATCCCAGCACCTCTGCCCAAACATCCTACTGGAGGGAGTAAACTCACACCATTGATATCCACCTCGATGGGAAGAACAAGGAATATCATGAGGATGGTGGATTGGCTGACTACGAACAGCTCTAGGGCAAAAACCAGAGGTATAAACCTAAAAATCAACCCCCGAACGCTATCCAAAAATAAGAGACTCTCTAACCTGTCTAGAAGCAGTGTGTGCCTTAGGAGTACTCAGAATCTAGGGATGACCCTGAATACCCCTAAGGACATGAACACACTCATGCCAAGTGATCTTGGCGTGTCTAAAGCAGAAATCAGCAAGGTGTCCATCATTCTGACAGAAGGTGCAGGTATACTTCGTCTTACTAGAGGCTGAAGCTGCAGGTGATGTCACCTTCTCATTAGAGATCTCGTGGACCATGCTAGCTGACCTAAACATAGTGGTGCTTGTCTATGGAGCAACCACATCTCTCCACTCTTGGAGGCACACAACTATAGGCGGATGAGCCCGTGCGTGCTCCAAGTAGTCAAATCCTAGACCCTGATTGAACCTACTGATCTTGGATTGGTCTAGGATGAGATTGGGCTTCTTCTTGCCACCTACAAATTTCTCAAGAGTGCTCATGAGGTACTCACACTCCCGAAAAAGGAAGGCACACAAAGAATAGGGGGAAGAAGTAGAAGAAGAGCTAGAGGAGGAAGAACGAACAACGCGTGCATATCACTCCCTATGCACGGCTGCTGCAATCTTGAGGGTCTCACAAGAAATTCAAGGGGTATTTCGAATTCTAGCAACCTTGGCCTCTAATTTCTCCCTAAGCTCAACATGGATTTTATTGATATCCTCCTTAACCCCAACACACAGCAAGCAACCATTTTGTGACTTAGTAAGTAAGTCCTTAGCAAGTTCAGCACACTTGACTTCAAGTGCATCACTGTCAACTTTTAGTTGTCTATAGCCTTCACATGAGCTGACTGGGTCCTTAGAAGCATGCAGTTCAAGTTCATCATTTATAATAGACAGCTTCCTAAGGTGTGAGCTCATGGCATTTATTTCAGTAAGCAATTTTGGGCAATTTTCACATGAAGCAGTTGTGTGAGTATGAAGAAAACTAGCACCTACAGGAATGGGACTAGTGCTAGCATTCTTTGACCTAAGACCATCAAGTTTAGAAAGCACACAATCATGCAAGGTCCTTAGGTTCTCAAGCTCCACAAGCAACGCATCACAGAGAGAGCATTCAGTGTCACGGGAAGAACAAGATCTAAGTAAAGTTAACTCTCGTGACAAGCTATCTACCTTCATTTCTAACTCCGAACACCTCGATCTAGCTTTACATGAAATTTTCCTAACTTACGAAAGGCATCATTTAGCTCATCGTAGGTGAGTACCTCATCGGTGTCGCTGAGAAGGTCGTCGTCGCTAATGTCATTGACGTCTGCCATGAAGCGCATGCTAGAGAAGTCTTCATCGCCCTTCGACTTCTCTCACAAATCATCCTCGCCATCGTCGCTCCATGTCTCCATGTCGAAGATGTCGATCTCGTCGAGCGCGGTGACAACACGATGGATTGTTGCAGTTCTTATCGGTATAGTTGTTCTTGCTCGAACCATCGGAGTTGTTCTTACCCTTCTCCAACTTGGGGCAGTTTGTTCGGATGTGGTGGGGCCACCACACTCAAAACAGGTGATTATGCCACTTCTCTTCCTCTCCCTCACTCTTGTAAATATTGGAAACTTTGCGAGCGACAAGAGCAAGCTCATTTTTTGGAAATTTTTCCAGAATTTCATTGCTTACGTCGCAAAGATGTAACACCCCGGCATTTAATATGCCCGAATGCTACCAAACATAAGCTAAACAACATCTAAATACCACATTTAAACATAAATTCCAGCAAAGGTACATATGCTAAAAACCGATATTTCGGCAGCATCTCCTTTGTTTTTCCATGAATTAACACCATATCAATATCATGGCAAGATATATCATAGCACACGACATCTAAAACATCAACATAAATGGATATATCATCAAATTACGCCAATAATACCACGCTCAACCACTTCATAAACTAAAACGAAGCAAATAAGGAATCACTAGCATGCTAAATTAAACCATACATTAAGTTTAAGGCACAACTCTTAATATCATGTCTCCAAGTGATTAATTATGGACTATGATGGTGGAGCTACGTGTAGAAGTGTAGCTAGACCCCTTTTTCCCGCATGCCGATCTCAAAGTACCTCAACAGCGGGCGACGGATTTGTGGGAAGTCGAGGGCACTCCCGGTGTCACACCACCTTTGCCCAACGAACGAAACTCCAATAGATCTCCTCGCGGATCGCTCCTCGCTCCACGCTCCTCGCTCCTCGCTCCTCGCTCCAACGGATGGATCCACAAGGTGCAGAGGTGAGGAGACCACCCTAGGGCAGCAAGGGGGTGGAGGAGAGGTGGTGGAGAGGTGGGGAGCAATGGGGCAAAGGAGGGGGAGGCGCACGACCAAGGGAGGAGGGAGGCGGCTAGGGCAAGGGCAAGTGGGGGGAAGGGCGCACAAGGGGCAGGGGTGAACACCCAAGGGCTGGTGGGGAGCCCTTTTACCAACCCCCACACCCAATTCTAGTCCGTTACGGAGACCTACTCCATCCCACCAAAGCCCACTTAAGGCCCAAACTCCCCCGGGAAGGCCCAAAACCCCGAAAACGGCCCGGAAACGTTATTAACCTCCATACCTTATGGTTTTAACCTGCCATACCATATTTCATAAAGTTTTTGACCTTAACATGCACCATTTAAAAGGTTACGACACTCCGTGGTGACACATCACTTCAAACGGCCCAAAAACGCGAGTAAACCTCAAGCCGAAAGGTTTTATTCTCTAATTTCACATTCTATAATGTCACACCATACCGTAGTGTCACAAAAGAGAAGAGAGAGAAACTAGAAGAGAAAGCACCAAGAACTGATGGGCAGATTGTAGGTGAGAGATCTAGTCATACTCACTATGGCTAAGTCCCAGTATGAGAATGTTCCTTGCCTTAGCATTTGCCTCAACATCAGCCATATTTGCGACATTGACATTTTCATCGGTAGGAACTGTAGCACCCCAGCACCGCACATGCCCTTAATGTTACACCCTCTAACAACCACTAGCACAGGACACTAGAATAATTTAGCAAAGCAAGCTAACATACTAGTAACTTACTGAACTTATTAGAAATTTTGGCAGCACCTCCCCTAAAACTAGGACATCCACTTAGCAGACAAAAGACAACATTTTATATAACAACATCAAAAGCAACTAAAGTAAATCAACCAAGCACAAACAACTACCACAAATTAATTACAATTCATGAACTCATTAAGATTAGAAGTGACAAGCTAATAAGAAACTATGGTGATAAATCGTGATCGTGCTACTACTCCCATCCATGCATGTTGGCTTCAAGGTACCTAAAAACAATAAACAAACAAGTGTGAGTCGAAGACTCAGCAAGTACACCAAAGGGATAAACATAGCCAAATAGAATTTCTTAAGCAGTAACATACTAACAATTCTTAGTGGAATTCACCAAGTAGAAATGGAAAGAAATAAAACCGGTAATACCACGATCCTTACTCATCCTTACTTGAGACCACAATTCAACATCTTAACCCCTTTTTTCCATCAATTAGTAGACTTTTGATAGCAATGCAATGCAACGTGATTATGAATGCATTCATATTCATGCACCTTTTCATCAATTATGCTGGTATAACGAGTACACGCCCGTCAACGTGTACCCTCTCATTCCCTTCCATCCCATGGAGGGGCATACTCTTAATGACTCCTAGTGGCGCTCCGGATTAGTCATAACTTTCTCACCGACCTCACCGGACTAGTTATGACTTTCTCACCAACCTGGCCTTTGTCTCACGAATGACATGAATGCAACTGATGCAACCGATAGACTATGAGGTAGGTCTTCGTAGTGGCACTCCGGATTAGTCATAACTTTCTCACCGACCTCACCGGACTAGTTATTACTTTCTCACCAACCTGGCCTTTATCTCATGCAGGACAAGAATGCAACTGATGCAATTGACATGAATGAAATGCCACCTTCATTCACTTCCAAAAACAGCATAGCTAGGCTTAAATAAAATACACTATGGACAAGCATTAAGTGACTAATTCCCAATTATGCAAACATAGTGTTAGAAGTTTCAGAAAAATAAATTGTGATGCCCTAGAACTTGAGAGTGGTTGTAGGGTTTTTCTTCCTTGTTTTTGTTTCGGAAAGGAATGTCGGAATTGTCGGGGAATGAAATAATTGAAGAAAATGCTGCATTTAAATTTAATCTTGGAGTTTCGGGCTGGGAAAAAAGGCCGAAGAAAACCTGGGCTTGGACCGGGAATTCCCATCCCACTTCCACCTTCCCACCCCCCCTAGTGGGCCGGCCCATTAGTGGTGCGCCCCCCCCCTGGGCCGGCCACACCCCCTCCAACCCTAGGGCGCCTCCACCCTCTCCCACTCCCTCCCCTAGCAGCCACCTCTCCCTCCCCTTCCTCTCCCCACGTGGTGGCTCAAGATCCACCGCGAATCGCGAAGGAGAAGGCGAGGAGCGACTCCGTGGAGGCGTGGAGGACGAGCAGATCGCCGATTCGGGGTTCATCGCGTGTTCTTCGTGGGATCGCAAGGGAGAACATTAGGTAAAATTCCCAAACTTTTACCTCTGTTTTACCTAGGTTTTGGGAGTGTTTTAGATCTGGTGGTGATTGGATTGGATGGGATTTGAAGGGGGTGAAGGGTAGATGATCACGTGGTGCTATTTCTGGAAGGGGGATTTGTGCAGCGCGGATTGTTTCGCGTTTTACGTGGCATAGATGTTTTTTTCTGCCAAAACCTATAACTAGAAAGTTGTAGATAACGTCGAGACCTAGATTCTGTATTTTTTTCAGATTTTTTGGGAAAGTGTTCTGAGAGTTATCGCTGTTGCAAACCGACGAACAGAATCTGGGAACAGATTTCATCCACTGTGTTGGACGACTGTTTAGGCATATTTAACAGAGGAATTAGAATTTATGATCTTCTGGAAAGTTGTAGATCTCGTCAATATCTAGCTCCTGTAATTTTTTCATATTTTTATGTTCTGTAGAAAAAAAGATACAAAAAAGAGAATGGGGGTTGCTGCTGTTCGATCCGGACAGATCGGGGTTTCGGTGTTGGAAAAGGGGAACGGGTTGTAGGAATTGCGTGTTTGAGTTGTGTGATCAGTTGTGCTGTTATTACATACTGAAAATATGCTTGTACAGGTGGTGCCCCTTCTGGACGCAACTAGATCCGTCGTCTACGTCGGTAAAGGCAAGTGGAAGTAGTGTTATGGTTGAGCTATACCTCGTGGTTTGCATTGCCTTCGTTATAATCTCCGATTACATTAATCATACATGGTTTAATCAATTGCTATGATGATTGCGATATTTAGATTAGCATTGTGATGATGTGCTTTGGCTATGAATCATGAGTAAAGAGAAGAATGATGTTGTCTACTTGTTGAATTGTCTAAATAGTTCATCTCAATGTTATTTTTTTTTCTACCCATGTTATATGAGGGTATGCAAACATGTGGACTCCATGTGGAAGTTTGTGAATGAATTCATGCATGAAGCATTAACTGCATATTCATGCATTGGAAGTTTGTCGACGCCAGCGTGCGCGACCGTACCGGTACAACACCGTGTGTTCCTGAGAAAGGGCACGGTGAGGAGGATCATGGCATAAGCATGTGCATCAATCATATGCATTTTACTGAAGTGGTGTGGACTCTTTGATGTGGTATTGTATATGAGGAATGTGGACTCTTTGATGTGGTATTGTATATGAGGAATGTGGAATGATAGATATATGGTGGATGTTTTATTTGTATTAGTGGTTCCGCTTGCTGAGATTACCCAATCTCACCCCTTGTTATTTTCTTTGTTTTCGTAGTTCTCATGAGTCGTAAGATTGAAGGGTGGGCTTAGTAGCACAATCAACTCCTCCGGGTCATCACGAACCACATGGACTAGTGCATTTAATAACTCATTAGCTTGCTGAAATGTTATTAATCATAGACCTGTTGATGTCCTCTTTGGAGCTGTGTTTACGTTTATGTTTGTTTTCTGGTTGATTTAGACTTGTTATCTCTAGTATCGATGCTTTTATGTTATTCCTGATTGTAATGTTTATTATGAATCTTGTTGTCGCTTCCATTTTGTCCTAATTTTTAGGGGAGATGCTGTCGAAATTTTCTTGTACGACAGTTTAGATTTGTAGGGTGTTACAGTTGGTATCAGAGCGGGCTTCAGGTCCGTGGTGTATGAATTTAGTGAAATACCATAGGGTTAACTAAAATTTTGATGTGGGAAAACCTAGAAACATGGCCTAGGTTTTAACTAAAATTTTGTCATAGGATAGCAACATTAAAACTTGTGTAAGTGGAATCACTAATTTAAAATTTGACACACTTGGATGCACAGTAGGAAAGGGTATGGGTACCGTTGCTTTCCGTTTAATTATTGTATCTAAGCTTTGATGTTGAATGCTACTTTTGATGATGTATAATGCTATATTTATGATGGATTTGATTGAGTTGCTTCATTTGTGATGAAGTGGGGTTGTGGTGCCGAAGGGTTTTCGGTCACCTCTTTTTGTTCATAGTAAGGGTGTGGTTTGACTGTGTGGCCGGTTAACGCCATCACCGAGGAATTATTAACCCCTGTAGGAGGAGTGCTTAACCTTTCTGTCGTGGATTGGGTAGTTGACTGGAGTCAAATAGAAGAGATTGGTGGTAGAATCATTCGGATGTTATTTATCGTTCTGACGGTCGGCCTTGGTTGGTTCTCTTTGTTTTAGTTGATTGAAATCAGAAGAAAAGTGTTTGGAATTTGGATTTTCGTGGAGTGTGCCTTCGGTGTTTATTTTGGTTTTGTCTTCTTTGGGTGAAGACAAAGAAGGGGAGTTTTGTGTTGCGCGTCTTTGGTCACCTGTTGACCTTGACACCTGTTTAGTTGGTTGCCTTGCAAAGAAAGGTTTAGCTTTTGGTTCTTGTGTGCCTTGCTCTGAGTTTAAAAGAAGTTATTGAAGCGTGTGTAAAAAGTTAAGTTGTGTCGATTTATGTTTTGTGCCTTTATTCGTAAAGGTTTACTTGATCGCTTGGTTCCCCTCTGTGGGAGTCTTTAAGATTGAAATGTGTTTTGGAGTCATGTCCTATTGCAACTCTGATTATCGAGCTTCTTTGTGAGTTTTGGTTGAGTATTAAAAGAAGAATGCTGCAAATAAAGTAAGTATTCGTTTGACTGAAATTACTTGTTAAAAGTGAAAATTGTTGATTAGCATGTCTTGTAGTGTGTAACAATGTGGTTTATAGAAATGATGTACTCTTTAGTTAATTTGCGAGTTGAATCAATTAAGTGTAATTGCTACCTTTAGCTTAAGATTAAATGAACCTCTAGTGATGTAGAGTACCCCATAGTGGGGATGATTAAATGTGTTAATGTACATGCTTATAATCTATTGCTTTGCTTTGAAAGTGCTTATGACCCCCGATAATGTTTAAGGTTTTAAACCCTGATGCATGGTTAGAACATTAAGATGAGGTAGACTGCTGTTATTGTTAAAGAAACTTTGCTGGTTGTTTAAAGATGGTCTAATCTAACGGATTAATAGAGGAAAATTTAATCGTGTTGACTAGCGACTTTAATTTGGAAGTTGATTAGAGTTGCTATTTACGTTGTTGCAACCTACTAGTATATTTGGAAGTAGGTGGTTGTGTCTCTACAATACTAGTATTGATATCAATTGAGAAGACACAAGACTTATTGTTAATGATGTTGTTAAGGGCAGTGTTAATGCTAGTATTCGATCTATTTTAAATAGTTGGAGTATGTTGTGTGGTGGTAATTTTGTTATCACCTATGTATAGGGTAGCTAAAAGTAATGTTGTTGGTTGATGATTATGCCCATTTGTTGTTATTGATAAGTTGGTAGGGTTGTTAATTGTTGGAAACCATTGATGCAATAGAAAAAAAAAATGTAAAACTGTGAAATTATGTCGAGTACATGTTGTGATGGGATGAACATTGGATAGCAATCATGATGCAAGATTTTAACCTTAATGAATGCATGTCTTAGAATCCTGTTTACGAATTTTATCTTGTAGAGGTAATACTTATTGGTTGAAGTCATTTTATTGATTGAACAAGAGTTTTAATTGTCAAGATGTTGATGTATGGATGGTATAAAATTGATACGTTGATCATGCTTAAGTATCTCATGAGGTACTATGTTTGAAATATAGAATACATTGTTATATGATGTGTTGGTCTGTGGGGATCATGATGAGGTAGTATAGAATGGAAGACGTTTTGTTAATCATCATAAACTGTATTTTTAAATGTTGGGAAAGGTAACTAGAGAAAGAATTGGTTATGTAGCTTTTGGGGGAATTATTGAGGCTTCTCGATGAGAAAATAGTGTATATTGAATGCTTAAATGGTAAGTACAGTGGAATACTAGATATGGTGGTTTTCACCCTGAGCCTGTGTCTAAAAAAAAAAAAAAAAACCTTTTGGACGGGTTTGGTTGGTTGCTATTTTGGTTGAATACTTTTGTCGAAGTGTTTCTTCTGTTGGGTTTCAGAGTTTCCCTAAAACTCGTTGTGATTAATGCCAACCTTTGGATTTGGCTAACTTTTTTTGTTTGCACTCTTAGTTTGGATTTACATCCAAAAGTCTTTGAGTGGATCGCACCCCTTCGCGTTCGCACTGAATTATCTTTGGAATTAATTTTAAAGGAAACAGATGGACATAGTGAGTTGTATTGGAAACTCTTGAGATTTAATTTGCAACTCTTTTTACTAGAGTTGGATTTATTTGCATGATGTGTGTGGCGTTTGCGAGTGCTTCAAAAAGGTGGATTATATGAGGGTTTCATAAGTGAATTTGGTTAGTGAAGAGTTCTCTTTTGGGAATGAGTTTCCCTTTCTTTCAAAAAAAAAAAAAAATTTTGGCGGTTGTGTGTGCAGATGTTTGACTTTGGAGTCGATGTTCTTTTCCAAAACGTTAATTTTGGTTAAAATGCGATGTTTTGCAAGTTTAGCTTTCTACCATTGGTGGGTTTTGATACGATGTGGTGCCTTACTGTTAACTATGATGCCGACATAGTTTATATGAATTAGCGCAATCCTCGATGTTATTCGAGTTTTATTCATGGGTTACATAGGAAGAGGTCGTGTTGTAAATGACTATTCGATAGTGCTGTTACATGATGAATGAATGGTGAAGAGTAAACATGACGTTGTCTATAGATGTTAAATGATAAAAGAGTCGTTGAGCCAGGTCGGTGAGAAAGTCATATATGGATATATGACTAATCCGGAGTGCTCTTGATAAGCTGCATGCATGTCCTGAATAGAGATTTCAATTGCCTTCTAGTACGGGAAGTAAGAACGAATATCTTCTGATATGTTGGTTGTGGTGTATGAGATCTGAGCTTTCTTTGCAACTTGGCTTAGGAATAAAATAAAATAAAATAAAATGAGTACTCTTGGGTTGTTACCGAATTCTTTCCAAAGTGGCTTTTAGCGCTTTGGAGTTCGAGTTGTTGGATGTGAATCATTTGGGGATCATGGGTCTTGGTTGAGCTTCCTCAATGATTCTACCCTTGGTTATGATTCTTTGAAAGGAAGAATGTGAAGGCGAAACCTTCTTACAAGGGAAAACTAGTGTGGGTCGCTGATCGTAAGTAGTTTAACAGTGAAGAGTAAGGGAAGGTTGTGTTTAACTCAATTCAAACCTTCTTGGAGAATTGGGTCATTGATGTGTTCCTCGGTGGGGTTGTTTTTTTTAGTAGTGGACCAATTAGTCTGAGCGGGATGCAACTTGGGAACCTGAGGACTAGATGCGGAAGAAGTATCCCGCACTCTTTGAGGATGCTGAAGGTAAATTGTTGTTTACCTTTTTGCCTTCCTTTTCTTTTTCTTTTCTTTCCGTAGCTAAAAGGAGAAGATTCGGGGACGAATCCTTTTAAGGAGGGGAGAATGTGATGCCCTAGAACTTGAGAGTGGTTGTAGGGTTTTTCTTCCTTGTTTTTGTTTCGGAAAGGAATGTCGGAATTGTCGGGGAATGAAATAATTGAAGAAAATGCTGCATTTAAATTTAATCTTGGAGTTTCGGGCTGGGAAAAAAGGCCGAAGAAAACCTGGGCTTGGACCGGGAATTCCCATCCCACTTCCACCTTCCCACCCCCCCTAGTGGGCCGGCCCATTAGTGGTGCGCCCCCCCCCCTGGGCCGGCCACACCCCCTCCAACCCTAGGGCGCCTCCACCCTCTCCCACTCCCTCCCCTAGCAGCCACCTCTCCCTCCCCTTCCTCTCCCCACGTGGGGGCTCAAGATCCACCGCGAATCGCGAAGGAGAAGGCGAGGAGCGACTCCGTGGAGGCGTGGAGGACGAGCAGATCGCCGATTCGGGGTTCATCGCGTGTTCTTCGTGGGATCGCAAGGGAGAACATTAGGTAAAATTCCCAAACTTTTACCTCTGTTTTACCTAGGTTTTGGGAGTGTTTTAGATCTGGTGGTGATTGGATTGGATGGGATTTGAAGGGGGTGAAGGGTAGATGATCACGTGGTGCTATTTCTGGAAGGGGGATTTGTGCAGCGCGGATTGTTTCGCGTTTTACGTGGCATAGATGTTTTTTCCTGCCAAAACCTATAACTAGAAAGTTGTAGATAACGTCGAGATCTAGCTTCTGTATTTTTTTCAGATTTTTTGGGAAAGTGTTCTGAGAGTTATCGCTGTTGCAAACCGACGAACAGAATCTGGGAACAGATTTCATCCACTGTGTTGGACGACTGTTTAGGCATATTTAACAGAGGAATTAGAATTTATGATCTTCTGGAAAGTTGTAGATCTCGTCAATATCTAGCTCCTGTAATTTTTTCATATTTTTATGTTCTGTAGAAAAAAAGATACAAAAAAGAGAATGGGGGTTGCTGCTGTTCGATCCGGACAGATCGGGGTTTCGGTGTTGGAAAAGGGGAACGGGTTGTAGGAATTGCGTGTTTGAGTTGTGTGATCAGTTGTGCTGTTATTACATACTGAAAATATGCTTGTACAGGTGGTGCCCCTTCTGGACGCAACTAGATCCGCTGCCTACGTCGGTAAAGGCAAGTGGAAGTAGTGTTATGGTTGAGCTATACCTCGTGGTTTGCATTGCCTTCGTTATAATCTCCGATTACATTAATCATACATGGTTTAATCAATTGCTATGATGATTGCGATATTTAGATTAGCATTGTGATGATGTGCTTTGGCTATGAATCATGAGTAAAGAGAAGAATGATGTTGTCTACTTGTTGAATTGTCTAAATAGTTCATCTCAATGTTATTTTTTTCTACCCATGTTATATGAGGGTATGCAAACATGTGGACTCCATGTGGAAGTTTGTGAATGAATTCATGCATGAAGCATTAACTGCATATTCATGCATTGGAAGTTTGTCGACGCTTGGCGCGATCAAGATGCAGTACAACACCGTGTGTTCCTGAGAAAGGGCACGGTGAGGAGGATCATGGCATAAGCATGTGCATCAATCATATGCATTTTACTGAAGTGGTGTGGACTCTTTGATGTGGTATTGTATATGAGGAATGTGGACTCTTTGATGTGGTATTGTATATGAGGAATGTGGAATGATAGATATATGGTGGATGTTTTATTTGTATTAGTGGTTCCGCTTGCTGAGATTACCCAATCTCACCCCTTGTTATTTTGCTGTTTTCAGGTAGTTCTCGCGAGTCGTAAGATTGAAGGGTGGGCTTAGTAGCACAATCAACCCTCCGGGGTCATCACGAACCACATGGACTAGTGCATTTAATAACTCATTAGCTTGCTGAAATGTTATTAATCATAGACCTGTTGATGTCCTCTTTGGAGCTGTGTTTACGTTTATGTTTGTTTTCTGGTTGATTTAGACTTGTTATCTCTAGTATCGATGCTTTTATGTTATTCCTGATTGTAATGTTTATTATGAATCTTGTTGTCGCTTCCATTTTGTCCTAATTTTTAGGGGAGATGCTGTCGAAATTTTCTTGTACGACAGTTTAGATTTGTAGGGTGTTACATAAATGGTAGATATGACAAAATATCCTTATCCATGATCGAAACTATTAATATTATAGCATCTAACATGTCTCATAATAAAATTTGGATATCCAGTCACAACACATGCGATTGTTGTCTAGTAATATGGACTAAGGAAATATATATATATATATATATATATATATATATATATGATGATGATGATGAAGCATAAATTTGCTAAGAGAACCTTCTGAACAAAAGGCTAATGAAGAAATGATTTTCACCAAAACTTTCGGTATCTGTACAAATAGCAACTATACCAACATCTAATTAAGTCACCACTTAGTGCTTCGTGTGCAACTAGCACAAAACCTAAACAAGTTGAAAGATCGAGATGGCGATTAGAGGGGGGGGGTGAATGATCCCAAATAAAATTATCCCCTACTCAACGTACTCCAAACAATCCCGCAAAGAAACTCGGTGCTCCTCAAAATCGCAAAACCAGCAAAATCGGGAACGACTAGACAACTATGTGTATACCTAGCTTACATGGATGAGAACTATGAATCATGTGAGGGATTTTTAAATCACAATCCTGGTTGTCAAGTGTCCAAAGCAAAGAGAGATCAATCCAAATACTTCTTTTCTAAAAGAGATCAAGCCAAAACACAAAAGCCTCTTTTAGAAAAGCAAAAGCAGATTTTTCAGGAATTGTCCTCACTAATGAAGAAATGATTTTCACCAAAACTTTCGGTATATGTACAAATAGCAACTATACCAACATCTAATTAAGTCACCACTTAGTGCTTCGTGTGCAACTGGCACAAAACCTAAACAAGTTGAAAGATCGAGATGGCGATCAGAGGGGGGGGTGAATGATCCCAAATAAAATTATCCCCTACTCAACGTACTCCAAACAATCCCGCAAAGAAACTCGGTGCTCCTCAAAATCGCAAAACCAGCAAAATCGGGAACGACTAGACAACTATGTGTATACCTAGCTTACATGGATGAGAACTATGAATCATGTGAGGGATTTTTAAATCATAATCCTGGTTGTCAAGTGTCCAAAGCAAAGAGAGATCAATTCAAATACTTCTTTTCTAAAAGAGATCAAGCCAAAACACAAAAGCCTCTTTTAGAAAAGCAAAAGCAGATTTTTCAGGAATTATCCTCACTTAGAGAAGGAGGATGGTGGACTTCTGTTGCTCTAAAAATTTTGGGAATTTTTCACCCTGTGATCAGATGAGTCGTGAAGCACTCCACCAAAAATCACCACAAAAATCCTTCTACAAAAGCAAGAAAAATCATGAACTACGAACAGTCAGGATCTTCAATCAGGAAATTTGGGGCTCGGTTTTCACCTCACAGCTCCCAAACGGTGCCCCCAGTGAACTCCACAATTTTTCCACAGATGATATATGAATCAATCACCTTCTCCAACAAGAATCATTCAAAAAGGATTTTTCTAGATTTTTCTAAAAATCGAAGACTGACTGCTACGCGAAGAACAAGTTCAGGACATATTTGCAATCTTGATAGAAACTTGATCTCTAGTCTATGCTTGGGTGCAAGAAAGATGTAAAACCAAATGAGAACCCTCAAGACATCCTTGATCAACACCATTTAGAAGGAGAGGAGCAAATCCAAATTGCGAGAAAGTAAATTGCAAGAATTTACATCTGGGAAAGTAAATGTTGAATTTAAATTGCGTAAAGACATAATGTAAATGCAGAATTTAAATTCACAAGAATGTAAAGAAAATCTTTGTATTTTCTGGTTGGAAGGTTTACAAAGCCTCACTTCATGTGGCCAAAGCTCAATGGAGCAACTCAAACCTACCACCCTTGGATGAGTCCCAAACCCTAGGGCACTCCACCAAGGGCTAGGATTAACCCATTCATTTTACCCCACACATGGGCTTTACATGGGCCACATTGGCCATACATGGGTTTTAAACAAAACCCGGTCAACCCGATGCAACGGGCCTTCATCCGCCGGACTTGACCGCTCAGTTTTCGCTTCTTCGAGCCTCCAACCGGAACCGGAAACCTTGAGCCAGCTCAAGTCCATTTCCATGACGTCCAAGTGAACCTGGTTTAAGCCCAACCATCTCGTCGGCATCCTCGACCGCTCCGGACCTCGGTTCTCCCAACGTAGTCCCGGTACTCACCAACGACCATAACTGCCTCAAGAACCTGTACCACAAGGACCAAACCATTTTGCACATTCCAAAATACACTTACCTTTTTCTTCCTGCATGTTAGTCAACAATTATCATTAATTCAAACATGCAATACCGAGTCAAATCAAACTCAAACCTGAGCACACCTTTCTCAAATAAAGTCAAATACTCATTACAAACATGGATGGACCTCCACATGGTCCTTCAATCTCCCACTTGATGAGTATATTGACAAACCACACAAAAGGCATAAATTTGAGTTTGAAAACGAAGGAAGAAAAGCAATTTGATTGCAAAAATCATATTTGGTCCAATTAAAAGAGAAAGAAAGCTCATGACCAAATAGATGAGAAGATTTTTAGAGCTCAACAATTGAAAGGATAATTTTTCAACAAGAGCTCCAAAAACCAAAAAATCTCTCAAAAAGCTCAATATTACTCATGATCCAAATGCAAGGACAATTGTTCAACATGATCATGATAAAGCATTTTTTTAATTCTCTAAGATGCCTTTTCTACGTTTTCTCCCCCTTTTGGCAATATAGGCATCAAGAGAACAATTTTTGGATGAAATGCAACCTAGAAGAGCTTTGAGGATTATGCAAGTGACCACTTAGACAAAGTATGACACCAAGCTACTCAAGTTCAGATTATGTCATCCTAAGTCATATCCAATGGCATATTTCAATTTTTGCTAACTAGCTCAAAAGAAGTTATAATACTTTGGCATGATTTCAACAAATGCAACACTTAGCATAACTTCAAGACTAGAAGCAAAGCCAACCAAACGAGCAAATGGATATACTAGAGTTCAACCTAGTCAACACTTTGGGAAAATACAAGTCCATAAGAGAAGCCTCATGCTCAATCATCTCTTTAAATGCAAATTTTTAGATTAATGCTCATAAAGCGGTATGAGAGAGTTAGGCTTAGTGAAGCACATCCTCGACTAGGAGCCATCGACAAAGGCCTCCTACGCTTCACTCTCCTCCACAAACCTTTGAGGGTTTAGAGAGTTTATCCTAGAGAAACACAACCTCGACTAGGAGCCATCGACATAGGTCTCCTAGGCATCACTCTCTTCCTCTAGTTCTTTTTGCATTTTTCGGTGTATTGACTCAAGCCATTAGCAACCATCTCAAGCAAGAAGCTTAAAAGAGTGGTTTTGGTCATACACACTTCATTCCAAGTTCATCCCAAGTGCAATGGGAAGCAGTCTCGTGAATGAAGAGTGTTGAGTTCAATTTTAGCACAAAATAGTCAATTTGTATTTTCAGCACTTAGATTCATGAGCATTGTTGAGGATTCTAGAATGAAACAATGTAGCTAACCCAAATTGCTCTAGGGACTCTAGTAGAAATCCACTATTTCAATAAGCATGGCATAAACATCTAGTGAAGAAGTATAGCAAGTAAAAGCCAAGTTTCATCAAGTTTTTAGGAAAGCTCAATTTTAAAATGTTGGCTAGTTTCACATGATATACCAAATTGGATATGACCTAGATTAGCAAATATCTTCAGAAAAGTAGCTAGGTGCAACATATCTCAATTTTATCAATTGCATAATAGACAAAGCTCGTAAATGAAAAACAAGTCTATATGCAATGCAAGAGAATCAATTCCAAGCTCCCCCTCAACAAGTGAGTCGATTAAGCACAAAATCTGATTCAAGTTGAGTTATTAGCAATTTTAGATTCAAAAAGACAAATTGAACTCAACTGAAACCAGAAAGACATAATTGAGGAGAAGAATCAAGAAACTGACAAATGGGTAGTCTAGGAGCATGGATAACATGAAGAGACACGGACACTTAGACTCGCTCTCACCTTCCCCATATGACTTACCAAGGAGTACTAACTCTCAATTCTCCAACTCAGGAGCAAACACAGACCCTGTCTACCCAGGGGGCCCAACACCTGCTAGTCCTAGAAGACTGTGAGTGAGCTCAACCGAAAAGAAGAGAAGAATAGCAACCTATAGCATAAGGCGAGAGGTCCATGCCGAGGCATGCCAGAAGTCTAGGTGAAGTGGACTCAACAAAGTGAAAA
Organism: Rhipidocladum racemiflorum; assembly: GCA_036346355.1. Classification (NCBI taxonomy): domain Eukaryota; kingdom Viridiplantae; phylum Streptophyta; class Magnoliopsida; order Poales; family Poaceae; genus Rhipidocladum; species Rhipidocladum racemiflorum. The sequence goes on along the minus strand of CM070572.1, from coordinate 53,422,703 downwards.
CCAACCCAAAGATACCCAGAAAGAGAAAGGAAACTTGAATATACATATAAACAAATAATACAAACCAGCTCCCCCTCAAGATATGCCATATGGGCTCATAATCCCAAGCTCTCCTCTCAGGGCAACAAACCTGGAGCTATCCAAAGGCTTGGTGAAAATGTCAGCCAACTGGTGGTCACTCTCCACAAACTGGAGCACTATGTCACCCTTCTCCACATGGTCTCTAAGGAAGTGATAGTGAATGTCAATGTGCTTGGTCCGAGTGCTGCACTGGGTTCTTAGCAATGTGAATGGCAGACGTGTTATCACAGAAAAGTGGAACACAATCTGCTACAAACCCAAAGTCCCGCAAGGTCGATCTCATCCAGAGAACCTGGCTATAGCAATTGGCTGCAGCAACATACTCGACCTCAGCGGTGGACTGTGCAACACCAGACTGCTTCCTAGACGACCAATAAATAAGAGAAGTGCCAATGAATTGGCAAGTGCCAGAAGTGCTCTTCCTATCTATCCTACAGCCGGCAAAGTCTGCATCGGAGAAGGCTCTTAGAGATAGACAGGAGGAAGAAGACTACCAGATACCATAGTCAATGGTAGCTCGAAGGTACCTGAAGATGCGCTTCACCGCCTGACGGTGAGAGACGCGGGGAGATGCCTGAAACCGAGCACAAAGACATACAAAAAAATGTATGTCAGGTCTCGAGGCAGTGAGGTACAAAAGGGAGCCGATCATGCTCTGAAACTCCTTCTGATCAACTGGCTCACCATCCTCGTCAGGCTCGAGGACAGCAGTGGTGGCCATAGGAGTAATGACTGGCTTTCCATCAGACATGTCAAAGCGCTTCAGGAGGTCTCGAGTATACTTGCCTTGATGCAAGAATGTACCCTCCCGAGTCAGCTTAATCTGGAAGCCAAGGAAGTAGCTCAACTTGCCCACCATGCTCATCTCGAACTCAGTACTCATCACATCTGAGAACTGAGTAACGAGCGAATGCGAGGAACCACCAAAAATGATGTCGTCGAGATAGATTTGGACTAGGAGAAAGTCTGAATCAGAATGTCTGGCGAACAGAGTCTTGTCCACTTGACCCATATGAAAACCATGACTCAAGAGGTAGGACCTAAGCCTCTCATACCAAGCTCGTGGAGCTTGCTTAAGTCCATACAAAGCTTTGGAAAGCATGAAGACATGGTTTGGGTACTTGGGGTTCTCAAATCCTGGAGGTTGCGTGACATACACCTCTTCCTCATTGAAGCCATTGAGGAATGCACTCTTGACATCCATTTGAAAAAGCTTGAAGCCCTTGGATGCCGCGAATGCGAGCAGGATCCGGATGGCCTCTAGTCTGGCTACAGGGGCAAAAGTCTCCTCGAAGTCGAGACCCTCGACCTGAGAGAAACCCTGAGCGACTAGCCTAGCCTTGTTTCGAACTACAACCCCATCCTCACTCTGCTTGTTTTTGAACACCCATTTGGTCCCGATGATGTTGTGACCAGAAGGGGGCTCGACAAGCTTCCAAACTTTGTTCCTCTCGAAGTTTTCAAGCTCCTCATGCATGGCATTAATCCATGACTCATTAGATAATGCATGAGAAACATCCGTCGGCTCGAAAGAGGCAACAAAGGCAGAGTGGAGGCAGAAAGTAGACAGTGCTGACTTAGAGCGAGTGACTCCCTCAAACAGATCTCCAATGATCTGGTCAGTTGGATGAGCCTGCTGAATGTGGCGGGAAGGTCTAGAAGCAGAAGTGACCTCTACTCATCGTGTGGGAGAAGTAGGAACAGATCCACTAGCTGCTGAAGAGTCTGAGGGTAAAGGCTGATCTCCCTGAGGTGCAGATATGGAAATGGGAGGCACCTCGGGAGCAGGAATGGTGAATGGATCAGGCAAGGCGCCTTCATCTCTGTCATCAACTTCCTCTGAGAAGATAGACTGAGAAAGAGGAGAAGAGCCTGAAATGTCTAGTCTAGCACCGGGACTAGCCTCATCAAAGGTCACCTCACAGGTCTCTATGATCCTACCCAAGTCTACAGCCCAAATCCTGTAGCTACAGGCAGAAGTTGAGTAACCCAGAAAGATCCCGTCAGCAGAGCGTGACTTGAACTTATCTAGGTTCCCAGACTTCAAGAAGAAGCACTTGCAACCAAAACACACAAAAATGAGATACACTAAGCTTTAGCCCGTATCTCAACTCATAAGAAATGCAATGCAAGTGTGCCCTAAGAAAAACTCTTTTGGCAACATGGCATGCCGTAGCTACAGCTGTGGAATATTCGAGACCGGGTTCCCTCAGAGAAGCTAATGCCCGACTGGGCCAGGGCGGTGCACCAGGCCTAAAGCTCGAGAGCGCCGTGAAGAGCCCATAGCCATGACCCAACTTCTTCTCCAAGGCAGCTGGTCGCCTCCTCGGTGAAGCTTCGTGCCGTGTCAGGACAACCCCGCCTAAAGTAAAGCCTGCGACCTGGCGCCTGCAGCGTGCAGCCACCAAACTCTGGCGGATCGGCAGGCGTGGGTCGGGAAAGAGACGACCAAATCCTCTGGACGTAGTTGGGTTCGGCAGACAGAGACAAACAACATACTCATGAGTCCACCTGGTTCAGGGCCAGGTGGCACCCTTTTGTAACGTCCCCTTCCCCCGGTATATAAGGGGGGAGGGAACAACCCTGTAAAAGGGAGAAAAATAGAAGAAAAAGAGAGGAACACGCTCATATATCCAAGAACACAGGACTAGGGTATTATCTCCTCCGTGAGAGCCCAAACCTGTCTAAAAAAAATTGCCCTCGCATCCTGTGTTACCATCTAGCTTCGATCAAGCACGAGCCCCCCTCGAATCACAAATCTCATTGCCGGCGGAACCACCCGTGGACAGTTGGCATGCCAGGTAGGGGTGGTGTGAGAAGGTCTCCGACGAGCTTGATGGCCACCACAAGCGGAATCTCTACAGTTTTTCTCCCATATCAGGTTTTCCATTTTGGAAGCCTGACCTTCATCGCTGATAACCTCGGGAGTCTCTCTCTCCTTGAGGCGGGCGCGTCGCCGCACGAGGAGACCCCCGGGGAGTCATCATCGCGACCACTGCTTGGATCGGGGTGTTTCGTCGTCCCCTGCTCGGAAGCACCGAGCGGGGGGCTAAAACCCCGGTTCCTTCAGGCAGTGGGCGCAGCAGGCGCCGAGTCCCGGGTGGTGGGGGTCCTCACTGCCAAGCCACTCGGAACCGCCGATCGCCTTGAGCTATCCCCGGCAGGCTCTTCCAGCTCGTCGGCCGGGTCGAAAGGAAGCTTGGAGAGCTGCTGGAGCTTCCGTCGAGTATGTGTGATCGGAGGCTCGTGTGCGGAATCGCAGCAGCGCAACAGCGACTTCGAGGATGCCGAGCACGACGGCGGGCGCAAGACGGAGCTCGACGTGCGGGTACAAGCCCTTCGGGGTCGCACCCATGACGTCAATGAAGACATTCTGCAGGTCAAAATGGGAGACCAAGCTGTTTTCCATACACCACAGCAGAATATCGTCATGTCCAAAACGCTCCTAGACACCTTGAGCCCGATGCTGGAGGCCGGTAATCCGGCTGCCCCGATCGTGGCTCAAGTAAAAGCCATGGTGATGGCAGCAGCAATCCAGCAACAAGCTCATACCGACCAACCGGCGAGGGCGCGCTCACACGCTCCGACTGGAACTCAAACGGCCAGTAGTCGGCCGAATCTGGAAACCCCCCACTGGGGGCATCGCCCTCCTCTCCGTGATGAAGACCTGCACCATAGCCTCAATCGAGACCTCCATTCCGACCTCGACGCAAGACGGCGCGATCGGGAAAGAGACGAGCAGCGTCGGCACGCCGATGAGTACGAGCGCTTCGGCGTACTCCCAGCACATCGGGCCCCTCGTCGAGCCCTCTCTCCACCGCCTCTCTCACCACCTGCGCGGCACGACGAGGCCATTGAGGGGGTTCGTGCGTTCACCCCCCACCTTCGCCGAGTGGTCTAGCCCGATGGGTTCAACCCCAAGGGCATCACCAAATTCGACGGTGACAGGGACCCAGAAGCCTGGCTGCAGGTATACGCACTAGCGGTCAGGGCTGCAGGGGGAGATCAGAACGTGATAGCTAATTACCTGCCAGTCACTCTCTCGCCCCAGGCCCAGGCGTGGCTCACCGGGCTCCCAGCGAATTCTATTCATTCTTGGGGAGACCTGTGTGAGCAGCTCATCTCAAATTTCCAAGGTACGTATGAGCGCCCTGACACCCCCTGGGATTTGTACCAGCTACACCAAAAGAAGAATGAGTCCCTGCGGGAGTTCGTCAAGCGCTTCATGCACAGGAAGAGCACAGTTCGGGATATCACGGATGCAGTCATAATCGCCGCCTTTCAGAAGGGGGTCAGCGACCCCGACCTCATTAAGAAGATGTCCCGGAAGCCTCCAACTTCGGTCCGCGAGTTGTTCGCCTTAGCGGATCGCTATGCATCGGCCTCCAAAGCCTTGGCCGAATGCCACGACGAGAGAGGGGATCATGCTAACTCCTCCAGGCGAAAGGAGAAGAAGCGCAAGGGCCAAGACTTGGTGGCGACTGCCGAGTGGGGCCAAACGCGCGCCCCTAAGACCGACGGGTATGACAAAGTGATGAACTCGATTTGTCCCTTCCACCCAAAAGGAATACACGCCGCCAAAGATTGCTTCACCCTGAAAAGATTCGCCCGGGAGACCAAGAGGCAGCTCGGGCAGGGGCCGAGCGAAGCGGTCGGAAAGCAACCTTCTCTTGAAGCCGAGGAAGACTATCAAGAAGGCGAGCTGGAGCTCAATTATATCTTTGGGGGCTAGGCCGCGTATGAGTCCAAGCGGAAGCAAAAACTTACCGCTCGAGACATCAACGCGATTGCGCCGGAGACCCCCCGATACGTACGATGGTCTGAAGTTGCAATCACTTTCGATCGCTCGGATCACCCAGACCATGTCCCGTTCCCTGGCAGGTATCCCCTCGTCTTGGGGCTAGTTGTTCGTGGCATCAAGCTCAAGAGGGTGCTGATTGACGGGGGAAGCAGCCTCAACGTCCTCTTCAGCAAAACTCTCGATGATATGGGAATCTCCAGGTCGGACCTCAAACATGGGTCGTCACTGTTCCATGGGGTGATTCCCGGGATGTCGGCGACACCACTCGGCCAAATCACTCTGCCGGTCACTTTCGGCACGAGGGAGAACTACTGGACCGAGAACCTCAGCTTCGAGGTGGCTGATTTCGCTACTGCGTATCACGCCATCTTGGGGAGGCCAGCGCTAGCCAAGTTCATGGAGGTGCCCCATTACGCGTATCTGGCGTTAAAAATGCCAGGGCCGAATGGCATTATCACGCTGCGTGGTGATGTCAAGCAGTCTTTTTCCTGTGACAGGGAGAATTGCGAGATGGCCGAGTCGTTGGGAGCACAAGCTGATCGCGAACGAATCCGGCTAGTGGCCCAATCTTGCGAAGAAGCTTCCATCCCGACTCGGAAGGCGCCAAAGCCCAGGTTGAGTCCCGAAGAAGGCGTCAAGATGATCATCCTCGATCCGTCTGACTCGGCTCAAACAACCAAGATCGGGACAGGGCTTGGAGAAAAATAGGAAGGCGTGCTCATCACCTTCCTCTGGGCAAACAAGGATGTCTTTGCTTGGAAGCCGTCTGATATGCCTGGAGTTCCCAGGGAGGTGATCGAGCATGTGCTAAACATGGACCAAACGGCCAAGCCTGTCAAGCAGAGGTTGCGGCAATTCGCCCAAGATCGCCGAGATGCCATCAGGGAGGAGATCACGAGATTATTAGCTGCAGGCTTCATTAAAGAAGTGTATCACCCCAACTGGTTGGCAAACCCTGTACTTGTCCGCAAAAAGAATAAAAGTTGGCGCATGTGTGTTGATTACACCGACCTTTCGGGTTGCCTCGAATCGACCAAGTGGTAGACTCCACTACTGGGTACGAACTCCTTAGCTTCCTGGACGCCTATTCGGGCTATCATCAAAACCAGCTTCGAGTCGAAGACTGCGAGAAGACATCGTTCATCACTCCGTTCGGAGCATATTGCTACGTCACAATGCCGTTTGGGTTGAAAAACGCTGGTGCAACTTATCAACGCACGATATAGCGGTGTTTTCACAATCAGCTCGGGCGCAACGTGGAGGCCTATGTGGACGACGTAGTGGTCAAGACGCAATCGAGAAGGAACCTTACCTCTGATCTTGCCGAGACGTTCGACAGCCTAAGAGCGTTCCGGATGAAACTAAACCCTGAGAAATGTGTCTTTGGGGTCTCCTCCGGGAAACTACTCGGGTTCATCGTCTCTCATCGCGGGATCGAGGCAAATCCGGAAAAAATCGGGGCCATCATGAGGATGGCACCCCCCTCCAGCCAGAAGGACGTCCAGAAGCTTACTGGGTGCATGGTCGCGCTTGGTAGGTTCATCTCTCGACTGGGGACTCGAGGGATGCCCTTCTTCAAACTCCTCAAGAAGCAGGATCGATTCGAATGGACGGTGGAGGCTCAACAAGCTTTCGAGGAGCTCAAGGCGTTCCTCTCCACCCCTCTGATCCTGGTTTCACCAATGCCGGAGGAACTTCTCCTACTTTACGTAGCGGCAATGACCCATGTGGTCAGCGCCGTGATAGTCGTGGAGCGGGAGGAGCCAGGGCACCGCTACGGGGTGCAGCGCTCGGTCTACTTCGTCAGCGAAGTGTTGGACGAATCCAAGGTACGGTACCCTCAAGTCCAGAAGTTGCTATCTGTTTGTCTTTGGTCGTGATCGCGGAAATTGAAGCATTACTTCCAGGGGCACCATATTTCAGTAGTGACCTCCTTCCCGATAAGAGATATTCTCCATAATCGGGAAGCTATTGGGAGAATTTCGAAATGGGCGGCCGAGCTTGGAGCCTTTGATATCTCGTTCAAGCCGCGCACCGCCATCAAGTCGCAGGCCCTAGCCGACCTCACAGCCGAGTGGACCGAGCTCCAGGCCCCCCTCGTCGAGCAGGAGCTGGAGTATTGGACGATGTACTTCGACGGGTCTCTCATGCTCAGCGGCGCGGGAGCCAGAATTCTGCTCATTTCACCAAAGGGAGATCAGCTCAAGTACGTTCTCTGCATCCACTTCTCGGCCTCGAACAACACCACAGAATAAGAAGCCCTCATTCATGGGCTCCGCATCGCCATATCGCTCGGTATCCGACGATTGACGGTTCGCGGAGACTCCCAATTAATAGTTAGCCAAGTGCAGAAGGACTGGTCGTGTGTCGATCAGACTATGGCGGCGTACTGTCAGCAAGTCCGAGAATTGGAGAACAAGTTCGATGGATTGGAGTTAGTTCACGTCCTGTACCGTAACAACGAAGTGGCAGACGAGTTGGCAAAGATGGGAGCCACTCGGGCGGAGGTCCCAAGTGGCGTGTTCGCCCAAGAACTTTATGAGCCCACGACGATCAAGCGACAAGAGATGAGCAAGATCACCGAGGCGGAAGTCCTAGTTGCCAACCCCGATTGGACGACCCTGTATTTGGATTATCTCTTGAGAGACGAGCTTCCCGAAAACTCCACCCTGGCCGAGCGTATTTCGCGACAAGCCAAGTCCTACGTGGTTATCGGAGAAGAGCTCTTTTGAAAGAGCGCCTCCGGTGTCCTCAGGCGGTGCGTCCCGGAGCAAGTGGGAAGGGACTTGCTCAAGGAAATCCACTCGAGAGTGTGTGGCCATCATGCCGCGTCGAGTGCTTTGGTCGGCAAGGCATACCGACAAGGTTTCTTCTAGCCCACAGCGGTAATAGACGCCAAAGAAATCATTCGCACGTGTGAAGGCTGCCAGTTCTACGCCTGGCAGACGCATCTGCCAGCGCAGGAACTGCAAACCATCCCTATCTCCTGGCCCTTCGCAGTCTGGGGGATCGACCTAGTCGGACCCCTCAAAAAGGCACAAGGCGGCTTCTCCTACCTCTTCGTGGCCATCGACAAATTCACCAAGTGGATCGAAGCCAAACCAGTCGCCACGATCATGGCGATTAAGGCCAACGAATTCTTCCAAGATATTGTGGTCAGATTTGGCGTACCTAACCGCATCATCACAGATAATGGCACACAATTCCGTGGTGAAGAATTCCAAGGGTGGTGCGACGACATGGGAATAAAAATCTGCTTCGCGTCGGTGGGTCATCCGCGAAGAATTGGGCAAGTCGAACGGGCCAATGGTTTAGTCCTCCAGGGACTGAAGACCAGGATTTTCGATTGCCTCAAACCATACGCAGCGCGATGGGTGAGAGAATTGCCATCAGTGCTCTGGGGGCTCAGAACCACTCCTAGCAGAGCAACTGGGCAATCTCCCTTCTTCCTGGTGTATGGGTTGGAGGCGGTTTTGCCAACGGAAATGGATTTCGGATCCCTGAGGGTCCAGAATTATAAAGAAGCCGAGTCGGAGGGAAGCCGATTGGTGGAGCTTGACCAACTCGAGGAAGCCAGAAATGTTGCAGCAGTCCAGTCGGCCAAATACCTCCAGGGTCTTCGGCGCTACCATTCCCGCAATGTTCGAAGTCGAATCTTCTCAAAGGGAGATTTGGTCCTAAGGAGGAGTCAAAAAAGTGAGCATAACCTCTCCCCGATCTGGGAAGGACCTTACATTGTGGAGGAGGTAGTCTGTCCGGGAGACTACCAGCTTAGGCGCGAAGACGGCGCAGTCTTGGTGAACACTTGGAACGCCGAACAACTACATCGCTTCTACGCTTAAGCTATGTATCCAGCTCCCATGCATTAAATGAAGTTGCCGACTATCTGGTTCTTTAATCTGTCTTCATCATCGCGGACCGAAGTCGATCCCGAGTGGTTATCACCCTACTAGCGTAGCGTCTAATCCAAATTGTGCCGATACAAATTATGCGGAAACGCATGTTCGAGGTAAGGCCGTGACAAGCGGCAAGATCCGGACGTTTGTATCAGCGCACGAAGAAGGAAAGACGAAGCTAGAAGAAGGCACTAACCGCTCGAGAACGATGATCTGTAGTTCCATAAATACTTCTGGACACAGAAATTGGAATCACTAGTCCCTAGACGGTAGAAATTCGACCCTCCAACACCTCGCCGCTAAAGCTATTAACTAGAGCAAACAGTCCAGAGAAAGACGATCAAACACAGAATGATGTAAACGGCACCGATCCCATATTTTATTTCATAGTGTTAGTAATTTACATTGCTAATCTTTTTTTCTTTTTTCTTTTTTTCTCGCGCTAAAAAAAATGAAAGCGGGGGCTGCAGGGAGCCAGGTGCAGGGAGATCAGGTGCGCAGGGAGCCAGGTGCAGGGAGCCAAGGTGCAGGGAGCTAGCCGCAGCGTGCCCGGCCCAGGGCCTCGCGAATCAGGTCCGCGACGACCCAAAGGGAGGGGACAACCCGAAGAAGGGCCTCCACGACTGTGGCATCGCGATGCTCGCGCCCAAGGATCTCCTTGAGCACGTCTGTCACCTCCCCCAGCGCCGGCACAGCCTCAACAAGGGCAGCCACTGCGGCAGCATCCTTTGCCGCCTTCTCTTTTGCCCACTCCATCTTGGCGAACTCCAAGTCTTGATATAGCTCCCCATACTCATCGGAGTCGCTGTCCCCAAATGACGACATCACAGAATGCCAAGGAATATCTCAGAGGAGGGAAGAAGCTTAAGAAAGGGATGATCGCTTTATCAGCGCTGACATCCTATTTATAAGCCAACCCCAGCTCCGGAAATCGAAGCGTCTCCAAGAGCATTCAAGCGCGCTCCCCGCAATCAATAAAGCACAAAATACGAAGCGGCCGCACAAATAGCAAAGAAGATCAACACGTTGAACAGAATCAAGGAATATTTCGCCAGACACGTGTCAAGTTTAATTCAACTTAGTTCAACCTTTCCGCTCATTTGGTTCAACTAAGCGGGAAGTCGGGGGCTGGACACCAGCCACTCGGAAAAGCGTGCCTAGGACGAGAAGGCCACGAGCTAAGTCCCGACGCTCGGGGGCTGGAGACCAGGCACTCAGAAAAGCGTGCCTGGGGCGAGAAGGCTACAACCTAAGTCCTGGCGCTCGGGGGCTGAATCACTTAGCCAGAGGGCTGGACACCAGCCACTCAGAAAAGCGTGCCTGGGGCGAGAAGGCTACAACCTAAGTCCTAGCGCTCGGGGGCTGAATCACTCAGCCAGGAGGGCGACAAGTTATCCCGAGCGCTATTCAACCCAACAAAGTGCAAATGAGACAAGTCATATGAAAATATCAAACAACGCCTCAGACAAGGGTCAGCGTTCGACACGAAGATTTACATCAAACTCAGAATTCAAGATTCTCTAGCAAAGCCTGCGATGTACTGGAAACCTCTTCAAGGAGCGCGTTGGCTTTGTCTTCATCGCAAGCGAAACCCTCTTTAATAGCTTCAAGGTCAACTCTCGGATAATGAGATTTGACCACTGCCAACGCCTGATTTACACTCATGGTCGCCGACTCCTTTATGTAAGCCTTGATCTTGTCAGCTCCTCCCAAAAGAAGCGGAATGGCGTCGTCCCCCTGGTTCGGTTCGGCTCCCTCGACACCCAGAAGGTGTAGGACTGGCTCACGGGCAACGCGGAGCTCGGTGCCGCTTCATTCGGTAGCGGTCACCTTCTCCTTGTATTCTGCACGAAAGCCAAGCTGTCACTAGAAAGCACACCCGGCTCGAAGCATGTCTAATCGGAATTGAGAAGTTTACTCTCCAATTCTCGCTGTGTCTTCTCCATGCTAGTCCGAGTTTGAAGGTTAGAGTTTTTTGAAGCCTCCAGCTGCATCCTGAGCTTGGCGATTGTCGAGTCGCGCTCTGGAAACACGGAAAGTCAGACATGTCTCTGACCGTTCAAAAAGAAAGCACCTGCCCTAGGCCCGAGGAGGTTCATACCTTGCAGTGACTATTCAAGTTCCGACTTTTCCTCGCGGAGGGCAAGGCATTGAGCCTCAAGTGCGTGGACTTCCTTCCATCGCGTCTGACTGAGCTCATTTATCTCGTCTTCGTACTTTTGGTGGTCCTTGAGCTTGGGCAACACCTTCTGGAAGAAGTCAGACCTCTTTTCGGAGCGGGTTCCCATATCCTGGGCATCACAGCAGAGCACCGGCAAGGGGTCAGCGCTTCAAAGATATACTAAGGAAGGGGAGATCAAAGGACTCACCCGGACCAGCTGGCTACACTTCACTGTGAGCTCATACAGCTCCAGTCGGGCTGCTACCTCCGCTTTTTCATCCTCCTCCATCCCATCCCAGTCGGAATCTCCTCCCCACCACATTGTCCGAGTCGGTGGCTCCGGGAGAGGACCGAACGGTGGGGGTTCTCAATAAATCTCCTCCACTTCGGGGGCTAACGGACCAGCAGGATCTTCGCGATCAGGACCTTCGAATGGCCCAGCAGTTGAACGCGTCTCCTCCGCCGGCACATCCCCCGCTGGTGAGGCAGCGCGCGAAGCAGCCCTCCCAGGAGAAGCCGACCCTGGAGCCTCCCTATCAGAAGATGCCTCCACTAGAAAGTCCGTGGAGGGAGCCCTGACTCACCAAAGGGCCAGTATGTCGGCACACATAACAAAGAGACAAGAACAAGAGTTAAGGGGTGACAAACCTTTTGGACTTCTTGAATTTCATCCCAGGTTTCCTACGGACCCCAGCACCACCTGGAGGAGAGCCTAAGTCTACACCAACGCTCGGGGCAGGTGCTGGCTCGGAAGATGGAGCTCCTGAACATTCCTCACCGGGGCTAACAGTAGCTGATGGCCCAGCCGGGGAAGGGGCAAGAACCTCCTCCATCTATGTTCTTTCCCTCTTAGAAGACTCCTGCCCCTCAGCAGAGAGAGGCCGACAACCGGAGCATCAGAAAGGAAGGCTTCACGCTCCTGAAAAGCGAACAATCACATATCATCAGAACCACAAATCAGACAAAAATAACCAAGCAACATCTCAGAGGCGAGGAATACTCACACGAGGAGGCGCCCTCTTCACCGAGAACTTGCCCGGACAACCTCTATTGATGATCTCGGCGCCCGGAGCGAAGAATTCGATTAACCGCGCCCCCAAGACATCTCTTGGCAGGGGCGCATTCGACTCCCGGGTGGGATCCTGAGTCCCACCATACCGGAAGCCTAAATGGATTCGCTCCTTCAAGGGCTGCACCCGGCGCTTGGCAAAGCTGACGGCGACCCCAATGCCGGTCAAGCCTCGGCTTTTCAGATCATCGATCAGCGCTAGAAGCTCAGTGACTTGATCCAATCCGCGCCCCTGCGGGGGATAGCTCCAGCATCGGAGGACTACAGGGGCACGGCCGGTGAAGGGAGCAAGGAAAGGGTCTGCGTTGGCGCAATAGAACCATTCCCACTTCCAACCTTTGAGGGAAGTTTTGAAGGGGATAGAGAAGTAATGCCTCTTCAGGCCCTCCCGCAACTGAAACCCAGCTCCCCCGATGGCACTGGGAGCATTCCGATTTGGATGGGGTTTGAGTAGGAAGAGGGAGCGAAACAAATCGAAATGAGGGCGGATCCCAAGATACGCCTCACAGAGTTGAACAAATATGGCGATTTGAAGAATGGAGTTGGGGTTTAGATTGATCAATTCAATTCCCTAAAAATGAAGAAGCCCCCGAAAGAAGTCGCTCCCTAGAACACTAAACCCCCGCCAGAAGAAGGACTCGAAGACTACAATTTCATTGGCCCGAGGAGCGGGGTAGAGTTCACCTGCCGCCGGCCGGGCGAAAATCAATTCAAAAGGAGGAAGAACGCCTCCGGCGACCATCTCCTCCAGGCGAGCCCCCGTCGACACGGTGGCCTCCCATCCGGCGGCCGCCAGGTCTGTGCTCGCTTCCGGCGATGAAGAAGAGGACATCCTGGCGAAGCAGGATCTCTGGGGAGAAGTTCTGGGCGCGAAACCAGAAACCCTAAGTTACCAAGGTCGCCCATGAGGTTTTAGAGATCTCACGAATGTGCGGATGGAGGGGTAAAGGTGTCTTTCCCTCAACAAGGGTTCCTCCGTTTATAGGAAGTAAGTCCCAGTTTTCGCCTCACGGCGGGAAAACAGTAAGAGCTCCCGTACTTAATTCTAAGCCAGATCTAGGGCATGCCCCACGTTGGGCCGTTCGCTGTGTCGCGCAAGTCGCGACCAGATGTAAAGTTTGGCTCGAGGTTTGGGACAGAGTGCGCCCCATGATGGGCCTGAGTGCTGGTCGCCACGGAAGATTGGGACCAGGACAGAGTGCGCCCCATGATGGGCCTGAATGCTGGTCGCCACGGAAGATTGGGACCAGGCACTCTCCGAACATCCTCTAGCGATACACCCCATAATTTGGGGTCAAAGGCTGGTCACCGCCGCACGGCATGATTGGGTATCGCGGGAGGATTTAACCAAAATGGCCTTGAGAATGCGCTCCATGAGAGCCTAAAGCTGTGCACCTTAAACAGGCACGAGCATTGCTCTGAATGGTCACGGTATGCCCCACGAGGGTCAATTGAGCTCTACGAGCCAATTGCCGCACATTGTAAACGGGTGCGGGTACCACTCAGCCATGAGCCAACCAACTATGGTATGCCCCATGAGGGTCAATTGAGCTCTACGAGACAATTGCCACACACCATAAATGGGTGCGGGTACCACTCGGCCATGAGCCAATCAACTATGGTATGCCCCATGAGGGTCAATTGAGCTCTACGAGCCAATTGCCGCACACCGTAAACGGGTGCGGGTACCACTCGGCCACAAGCCAACCAACTATGGCATGCCCCATGAGGGTCAATTGAGCTCTACGAGCCAATTGCCGCACACCGTAAACGGGTGCGGGTACCACTCGGCCACGAGTCAACCAACTATGGTATGCCCCATGAGGGTCGATTGAGCTCTACGAGCCAGTTGCCGCACACTGCAAACGGGTGCGGGTACCACTCGGTCACGAGCCAGCCAACTATGGTATGCCCCATGAGGGTCAATTGAGCTCTACGAGCCAGTTGCCGCACACCGTAAGCGGGTGCGGGTACCACTCGGCCGCGAGCCGACCCATTCTTCTGTATGCCCCGTGAGGGTCAATAACGAGCACAAGCGCTACTCGAACATGGGACGGGAAACATTGACAACAATCCCGACAATTAACTAGTCCTTTATGATCTCCTTTCCTATAGAAATGTTTTTGACATGACAGGATGGGGAAATCCGATCTTAAAGCACTTGGGGGCTGCTGTGGAATATCCAAGGCCTGGTTCCCTCCAAGAAGCTCATGCCCGACTGGGCCAGGGTGGTGCACCAGGCCTAAAGCTCGAGAGCACCGTGAAGAGCCCATAGCCACGGCCCAACTTCTTCTCCAAGGCAGTTGGTCGCCTCCTCAGCGAAGCTTCGTGCCGCGTCAGGACAACCCTGCCTAAAGTAAAGCCTGTGATCTGGCGTCTGCAACTTGCAGCCACCAGACTCTGACGGATCGGCAGGCACAGGTCGGGAAAGAGACAACCAAATCCTCTGGACGTAGTTGGGTTCGGCAGACAGAGACAAACAACATACTCATGAGTCCACCTGGTTCAGGGCCAAGTGGCACCCTTTTGTAACATCCCCTTCCCCCGGTATATAAGGGGGGAGGGAACAACCCTGTAAAAGGGAGAAAAACAGAAAAAAAAAGAGAGAGGAACACGCTCATATATCCAAGAACATAGGACTAGGGTATTATCTCCTCCGTGAGAGCCCGAACCTGTCTAAAAAAGATTGCCCTCGCATCCTGTGTTACCATCTAGCTTCGATCATGCACGAGCCCCCCTCGAATCACAAATCTCATTGCCGGCGGAACCACCCATCAACAACAGCCTCAGTCCAAAACTTCCTAGGAGTACTGTACTCGTCTAGCATCGTCCTGGCCATCTCAACCAGGGACCTGTTCTTCCTTTCCACTATGCCATTTTGCTGAGGGACGTATGGAGAGGAGAACTGATGCTCTAAGCCTAACTCCTCACAGAAGCTACTAAAGTAGGAGTTCTTGAACTCTGTACCATTATCACTGTGGATCGCTCGTAAGGCACCTGGGAGCTCAATGGAAAACCTACGGACCAAACCCCTGAAGTGTGAAAAAGACTCATCCTTTGAGGCCATGAAAAACACCCAAGAGTACCTCGAAAAATCATTGACAATGACAAGAATATACCACTTCCCACCTGCCGATCGCACTCGAGCCGACCAACAAAGGTCCATGTGTAGCAGCTGTCCTAGTGCATCAGTCATCACTCGGGTGACTGGAGGATGGGAGGTAGCAACCATCTTGCCATGTCGGCAAGGAGAACATACAACATCTTTGACCATCTTGAGTTTAGGCAGGCCACGAATGAGATCGTGGCCGCTAGCTCGAGTCAAATGATCAAAGCTAATGTGACCAAGTCTCCTATGCCAAAAGGAGAGATCATGGGACTCTGAAGTAATAAGGCAATGGAGAGAGTCTCTAGAGGAAGAAGAAAAATCAGCACGAAAGACTCTCCCAAAATGAGAAATCCCGCAAACAAACTCCCCACAAGAATCGAGGATCCTACAAGAGCTCTTAAAATTGACCTCGAAATCATCATCAAGAAGCTGAGAGACAGAAAGCAAGTTGAAATGTAGCTTACTGACTAAGGCAACGTCCTTAAGAATGAAATGATCGTTAATGCAGACGGTACCTTTAGCGATGACTCTACCCGACGCAGCATCCCCAAAGGTGATCACCTCATCACCGGGATCTCGGTCCAGAGAAGAAAACCAACGGGAGTCTCCGGTCATGTGGCGAGAACAGCTGGAGTCTACGATCCAAACCTCCCCTTCCCTGTCCTATGGACCTGATTCAAAGAGAGCGAAGCGATGTCTCGCATGCAGGATAGATCAGTGCAGATCTAGGAACCCAATACTGAGTCAACTGTGCAGTAGATGAAACAGTCAACGGAGTAGAAGAATGCAATCTGGCGCCTCTCCGTGACTCTCAGACTCCGCTCCAATCGGATGTGTAGGAGCAGGTGCCGGGTTGGTCCGCCGAGGTGCAAAGGCCGGACCATCCCAGTGCTGCTGCCTAGACCTCCTGCTGGGGAAAACAAACTCACGCCGTTGATATCTACCTCGATGGGAAAAACGATGAATATCAAGAGGACGGCGGAAAGACTGACTCGGGACAGCTCTGGGGCGAAAACCAGAAGTAGAAGCCTGAAAACCAAGCTCCATGCGCTGTCCAAAAACAGGAGACTCTCTAGCTTGTCTAACCTGTCTAGAAGTTGTGTGTGCCTTAGGCGCACTCAGAGTCTGGGGATGACCTTGAATACCCTTATGGGCACAGACAAGCTCACGCCGAGAGATCTTGGCATGTCTGAAGCAGAAATCAGCTATATGTCCATCCTTCTGAAAGAAGGTGCATGTATACTTCGCCTTGGGGGCTGAAGTAGCATGAGACGCATCCTTCTCGTCAGACATCCCGTGGACAATCCCTGCTGATCTAAACACAGTGGTGCTCACCTGTGGAGCCACCACTATCTCTCCGCTCTTGGAGGCACGCACAATAGTGGGCGGATGCGCCCGTGTATGCTCCAAGGCATCAAACCTTAGACCTTGATTGAATCTGCTAATCTTGGACTAATCTATGATAAGATTGAGCTTCTTCTTACCTCCAACAAACTTCTCGAGAGTGTTCATAAGGTACTGACACTCTCGAAAAAGTGAGGCACAAGAAGAGCAAGGGGAAGGAGTAGCAGGGGAAGAGCCAGATGGAGAAGAGCGAACTGAACGATGAAATCTCTCCCTATAAAAAGCAGCCCTAATCTTGAGGGACTCGCAAGAAACACAGGGAGAGTCTCTAATCCTACCCACCTGGGCTTTGAGCTTCTTCCTAAGCTCTACATGAATTTGATTCATGTCCTCTGCTACCCCAACACACAACATGCAACCATTTTCTGACTTAGCTAGTAGATCCTTAGCAAATTTTGAGTTTTCAAGCACCAAGTCATCATAAGCATTTTTTAGTTGCATACAGCCCTCACATGAGCTGATTGGGTCCTTAGAAGCATGCTTTTCAAGTTCATCATTTCTAGTAGATAGTTTCCTAAGGTGACAACTCATGGCATCAATTTCAGCGAGAAGCTTAGAGCAATTAGCACATGATGCATTTGTGTGAGTGTGAAGAAAACTAGCATCAATAGGAGTAGGATCTACTGAACATGTACTAGCATCCTTCAACCTAAGTGACTCAAGATCAGAAACCACACTATCATGTAGAGTCCTTAGGTTCTCCAACTCCACAAGCAAAGCATCACACAAAGTACAGCTATCAGAGTCTCGGGAGGAACAAGATCTAAGTTAAGCTAACTCCCGAGATAAGTTACCTACTTCCTTCTCTAGATCCAAACACCTAGCTCTATACTTGGAATGAAATTTTCCTAGTTTGATAAAAGCATCATGCAGCTGGTAATAAGAAGGTACCTCCTCCGTGTCGCTGTACAGCTCGGTGTCGGGTACTTCCATGGCATTGGAGGCCATGAAGCACATGCCGGAGAAGTCATCGCTGCCCTTCGCCTTCTCTTGCAGTTCATCCTCGTCCTCGTCCCTCCATGTCTCCGTGTTGGAGTGGTCAATGTCGTCGAGCGCGACGAGGACGCGGTGAAAGAGCTTCTTGCCCTTGGCGAACTTGCGGTGTTTCTTCTCTTGCGCCGGCTCGCGAGCTGGATGCTTCTTGTTGCGGTTCTTGTTGATGTAGTCGTTCTTGCCCGCGCCGCCTTGTTCATTACTGCCCTTCTCCAGCTTGGGGCAGTTTGCCCGAATGTGGTTGGGGCCACCACACTCAAAGCAAGTGAACTTGCCACTCCTCTTCCTATCTCTTACCCTCTTGTAAATGTTCAAAAAATTTCGAGCGACAAGAGCAAGCTTGTCTTCTGGAAATTGTTCCAGAACGTCATTGCTTACGTCGCAAAGAGCGGGGAGAGAAAAACCAGAAGAGAAGTCAAGAGGGGGTCCAGAAGAGGAAGACCTAGTGGGATCGGTAACCAATGCCATTGTTTGGGACTTCATCCTGTGAGCGACGATGTCGAGCTCATGAGTCTTGAGGCGGGAATACAACCCGTCAAGAGTCTAGGTCGACCAGTCCGTATGGTCCATGATGGTGGTTACCTTCATCTCCCAAATCCTCAGATCGAGTGCTCGAAGAAAATGCCTCGCATTCTCCAAATCAGTGTATGAACAACCCATTGACCGAAGATTGCTGAGAATCTTTGCAAAATGAGCAAAGCACTCATCAAGGCTCTCACCAGCGTACTGCTCAAACTTGTTGTAGTCACGCTTAAATTGATCATGTCTCACGGACTTGATCTGAGTGGTGCCCTCATGGTAAGCATTGAGGGTCACCCAGATCTCGTGAGCCGATCATAGGTGAGAGACGTGATCATACTCACTGCGGCTAAGTCCATGTATGAGGAGGTTCTTGGCCTTAGCGTTTGCCTCAACGTCAGCCATGTTTGTGGCGTTAACGTTCTCATCGGCCGGAACCTCATACGGGTGCTTCACCTTCTGCCATAAAGAAAAGCCCTGAGCAGTGATGTATGTCTCCATCCGAACCTTCCAGAATGGATAATCAACTCCAGCAAAAATTGGAGGCTTAGTTGAGTACTTGTCCGTCGCCATGGCTCTTGAGACCGGTCAAGATCTATAAAAGAGCAAAACCGGCTCTGATACCAATTGAAAGACCGAGATGGCGATCAGAGGGGGGTGAATGATCCCAAATAAAATTATCCCCTACTCAACATGCTCCAAACAATCTCGCAAAGAAACTCGGTGCTCCTCAAAATTGCAAAACCCGCAAAATCGGGAACGACTAGACAACTATGTGTATCCCTAGCTTACATGGATGAGAACCATGAATCATGTGAGGGATTTTTAAATCACAATCCTGGTTGTCAAGTGTCCAAAGCAAAGAGGGATTAATTCAAATACTTCTTTTCTAAAAGAGATCAAGCCAAAACACAAAAGCCTCTTTTAGAAAAGCAAAAGCAGATTTTTCAGGAATTGTCCTCACCTAGAGCAGGTGGATGGTGGACTTCTGTTGCTCCAAAATTTTTGGGAATTTTTCACCCTATGAGAAGATGAGTCATGAAGCACTCCACCAAAAATCACCACAAAAATCCTTTACAAAAATCAGGAAAAATCAAGAACTACGAACAGTCAGGATCTTCAATCAGGAAATTTGGGCTGAGTTTTCACCTTACAGCTCCCAAACGGTGCACCCAGTGAACTCCAAAAATTTTCCACAGATGGAAATATGAGTCAAGTACCTTCTCCAACAAGAATCATTCAAAAAGGATTTTTCTAGATTTTTTTAAAAATCGAAGACTGACTAATGCGCGAAGAACAAGTTCAGGACAGATTTGCAATCTTGATAGAAACTTGATCTCTATTTTATCCTAGGGTGCAAGAAAGATGTAAAACCAAATGAGCACCCTCAATACATCCTTGATCAACAACATTTAGAAGGAGAGGAGCAAATCCAAATTGCAAGAAAGTAAATTGCGAGAATTTACATGCGGGAAAGTAAATGCTGAATTTAAATTGCGTAAAGTAAAGACATAATGTAAATGCAGAATTTAAATTCACAAGAATGTAAAGAAAATCTTTGTCTTTTCTGGTTGGAAGGTTTACAAAGCCTCACTTCATGTGGGCAAAGCTCAAAGGAGCGACTCAAACCTTCAAGTAATGGAGCGCACCCCTCCCCCTCTATTTATACTACTCTAGGGCCACCTACCACCCTTGGATGAGTCCCAAACCCTAGGGCACTCCACCAAGGGCTAGGATTAACCCACTCATTTCACCCCACACCTGGGCTTTACATGGGCCACATTGGCCATACATGGGTTTTAAACAAAACCCGGTCAACTCGATGCAACGGGCCTTCATCCGCCGGACTTGACCGCTCAGTTTCTGCCTCTTTGAGCCTCCAACCCGAACCGGAAACCTTGAGCCACCTCAAGTCCATTTCCATGACGTCCAAGTGAACCTGGTTTGAGCCCAACCATCTCATCGGCATCCTCGACTGCTCCGGACCTCGGTTCTCCCAACCTAGTCCCGGTACTCACCAACGACCATAGCTGCCTCAAGAACATGTACCACAAGGACCAAACCATTTTGCACATTCCAAAATACACTTACCTTTTTCTTCCTGCATGTTAGTCCACAATTATCATTAATTCAAACATGCAATACCGAGTCAAATCAAACTCAAACCTGTGCACACCTTTCTCAAATAAAGTCAAATACTCATCACAAACATGGATGGACCTCCACATGGTCCTTCACAAGTAAACATTTAGGGTTTTGTATATACAAATACATGTTTTGATATTGTCCATTGTACAAATTTTGCTAGGACAGCTCTGATGCATATACGACTATTTATATCCATAGAAAAGTACAGGTAACAATTAGGCAACTAATTAACATTCATCACAGTTCAGTTGCAACATTTGCAGATATAACCTGATGTACTTGCCTTTAACCGTGGGAAATGGAGTGGTGCATGGAGAAGAGGCTACTCCCCCCTGAAAACAGAAATCATAGCAACACAACTTACTGACCCAACGATTAATCACAACTTATTTAATACAACAACGATCAAACCCCAAAAGAACTAGTACCCACAAGCTAAGCGCTACGTCAGGTACAGGTCAGAGCAGGATCAAGCCGATGAGCCTCACCTCTACTGCACGAATCGACTTTTCTAGTTCTTAGCAATATACAAAACCACAAGCTTTGTCAAGACCTCCAATCAACCGCTCATCAAGAAGCAAATCCAATACGTAGCACATATTGATTTTGCCCATCACTGAAGTACCATTTTCATAAGGTATCGTCACAAAAGAGGAAGCTTGCCACCAATCAGTGTAGTGAATAGCGTAAAGTATAAACAAAATCATGTCTTATACAAGAATTGCTAAAGCCACATGTAAGATTATGCTAGCATGTTTTCTTTCTATGGAACAAGAAACGATGAAACATGGAAACAGCAAAATCATTAATCTTTCTTCTTCTCCAGGGCCTGATTCCTATCCAACAATGTGTTGTGTCATCATGATGGGTTATTATCCAAAACAAACTAGCACTGTCATCCAATGCTGGTCAGACTGCTATAACTATAAGCACCAAACTACATTTCACCAATCCGATCCACATAATGAATAAAGTAAACTATATGAACAAATACTCCGATAAAAGAACCATAAATATGCGGGATTATATACATGAAAATGGAAGCCTTCTCTAAATTCATATGCCAACACATCTAATCTTTTAGGCATTTCAACGAACACGTGGCATGCACATTTGAGCTGTTGGAGGGCATCACAACAATCGACACTAGCACCCTGGTTCCTAGGATCCAACACACATAAGGATTACTGCTCATCTACTCTAAACCCATCCAACTAACCCCCTAAGGAATCCTTGAAACCTAAGAAGATATACCTGCACTTGGAAGGGGAGAGGCTCGGTTGAGGGGGATGTGGCGTCGGCTGGTTCACCAGAGCCTGGAGAAGGCGTCGCCAGATCTGGCCGGAGGAGGAGGCTGCTGCGAGGGAGCCAGGAGGAGCTACCGGCCAAGGGGAGGCACCACTTGGGGAGCAGCCGGCCAGGGGGAGGCACGCTGGGGGAAGAGGAGCCACCTGCCGAGGGCGTGCATCGACGACGCAGGCAAGGGGCAAAGCCGGCGGGCTAGCAGCAGTCGAAGGGAGTGGTGGCGGCGCAAAGCAAAGGAGGAGCCGGGCGAGGCGACGACCGGCAGGAGGGACAGCGCGCCGAGGTGAGTGGAGGGAGGTGCCGACGAACAACTGGGGAGGAGAGCGCCGGCTGGCTGGGACTGGGGCAGGGCGCCACTCGAGCTGGGGACAGGGCGCCGCTCGGGCTTGGTTGGGAAGCCAGCCCAAGAAAAGAAAAATGGGGAGGGAGTAAAGGAGAGAGAGTTAGATTGGTGGGGGAACATTATAATGAAATGAGAGTTCATTCCACCTAATCTTTGACCTCCACCAAACACCAGCGGGGCAACCAAATGCCTGAACCAGGTAGCCCTAAAACCAGGACCCCCTTAAAGGAATTCGACCCCGAATTCCCAAGATGCCAACTTAAATGAACGACATCCCCAAGGGACTCAAACTTCTTTACAAACTCGAAGCACCCATGGAAAAACTCCAACAGATGCAAACTAGAAACCAAATCCTTAAATTCCAACGATTAACAAAACGATCTGACAAACTTAGACAAACTTTTTATCGACACTGTAGCGTACGACATTCGAGCAACGAATGATCCTCTGCAAACGAATAGGATACCGTCCTACGTGTGGAACTTACCATAATGACTTTACGTAAGTGTAGGATCGATATTCACTAATATAGCAATCAGAGGGGGTGAATGATTATGCGGAAGCTAAATCAAATTTTTAGTGATTCTCAAAACACTCCTAAATAAATTATAAAGATTGCTTCGGTTTGTACAAAAACAGATTGACATACATTCATTAAAACAATAATTCCCTAAGATCTCACCGTTGGATTGATTTGAATTTATAATTGTAGAAACTACATTCAATTTCAGAACTAATCCAATAAGAATCAGCCTAATAGGATCTATGGATCAAAAATTATGACCTTCGCAAGTTAACTGTATTGGATAATGACGAAAATTGATGAAACCCTAATTACGAGATTAATCAAGATCTATGAGGAATTAACAAATAAAACATTTCAGATCAATCACTTGATGCCCTAAGAAGGTTTTGATTAGATCAAATCAAAATTATCATAGTAAAATAATGAATCAATATATAAACAAAAACATGCATGCAAACGAAGAGCGAGAAAGAGGAACTAGATTACTAACACATCAACTTGCAAAATTTGATCTTTATTGGTTGGACATATTCACAAGATACCTCCAAAGCATCTTAAAATAATCTCCAAATTATTTTTCTAGATTTTCTTCCTTTTCTTCTCTCTCCAATTTCCTCTTGCTCTTCTCTCTCATGTGCTGATTGCTTCCGACGGATCACTGTAGCAACATGATACTGTAGCTTTGCATTTGCTACAATAAAATGCATCTATAGTAACTCACGCAAAGCTTCGCCAATTGCCTCCTATAGCGCCATCTCTTTTTGTGCTACGCAGAATATCTGTCCCTATTTTTTGTTTTTTTGCAGCCCCCCAAAAACAGGAGATACCCTCCTATTTATAGTAAATAAACTCTAACCAGTTGTATTCAAATAAATGCATGACTATCCACCTGGCCCAATTACATATGACCCAATATATGCACACAGACCAAAACTCATATATGCACGTATACGACTCATATGCCGCTATCGCGTGACTCACTTGCCTCCACGTGCACCTTTCTCTAGTCCCAACATTCCGCATGACATTATTGATCGTCTAAACCTTGATTCATCCCAGAACCTAGTTCCGATCCCGTCATCGACCATGTTCGACCTCAAGCAACACCTGTACATGAACAAATCACGAAACAATTTTTCGAGCACAAGTTCTTGCCAACTTGACTCAACGTCAGTCCATGCAACCAACTCACATGAGCGCACTGCATTAAGCAAAATCATTACCATGCTTTCACAAGCATATCAAATAATTATATAAAACAACACATGCATAAGCACCACACATGCCATGAGCACAACCACTTTTCATTGCCAAAATCAATACTAAGCCAATTTTTCAACGCATGATTTCACATTCTCCCCCTTGATGAAAATGTTGGCAACACCACTTATAATTGAGCATTGGCATTCACCTCAAAATAAAAAATTTAAAAAAATTTAAAATCAAAAGCAAAGTTAAAAAAATGTGTGTGTGAATGTGCAATATGTGTCCAAAATTCTCCCCCTTTGACAATGGATTCATCAAGAATAGAAAAGAGAGAACAAAATGTTTTTGTTTATTTTTGGTTTGCTATTTTTTTAAGTACTAAGTATTATAAGTCATCCACAAATATAGTAAATTGTCGGGTCCCGAATTCGCAAATTCGGACCCTCATTGTATTCAGCACTAGTCCAGGATCACGCTAGTGCACACCGTCTCAACATCGGTAAATATCACAATCATACACATCGATAGAAGTAAAGTACTTTAATTAAAATAACCAAACTGGTTGCTCGACCTTATGGTCAAGTTACAAGTGTACACCACACAGGGCGAAAACTTATTAAAGGAAATAATTTATAGCAGAATAAAAGTATTAACGTGGTGCCATACAGTATACCACAGGCAACTGACTGGGCTCGCTCACTAGATAGACGGTTCCTCCTGAAGTTCTTCCTCCAAAGCTGGCGTCGCTTCTCCTTCAACTGGTGTTGTATTGTTGCAAGGGGTGAGTACTTGGTACTCAGCAAGTCATACACAGAATGCAAACTAATACTCTACATGCATGGCTTAGTACAAGGAATGTTTCATGGTTCATTTGCAGTAAAACAGCAATAACAAGTAGCATAAGTAGATTTGAAAGCAGTAAAAGTAAAGATAATATCAATAACTTTTCCAGGAGTTAAGTAAACACTTTCCCTTTCCTAATCCACATTTCCATCAATGTCATTACTAAACCAAATCAAACTTTTCAAGTCCAAGCTGTTTTCATGAAAGTCTAACCCTTGACTATAATCCCCGAGCAATGTCCAATGCCGTGGACTCGGCTATTCGAATAGGTTGTTACACTCTGCAGAGGTTATGCACTTTACCCACAAGATACAGTCAAACACCACAAAGGCGAGTGATCATAACAAAGCATTTCATAGACCGCAAACTATACAAGTGAACCTCTCCGGTTTTTGCCGTACACCATCCCTTCTCTTAACAGAGGCGAAGTATGGGACCGACATACCGTTCGACGGGTACCATGCCATAGCCCTGGTGTGACATTACGGAAAGTCATGACATTATAAAATGTGAAATTGGAGATTAAAACTTTACGGTATGAGGTTTAATCGCGTTTTCGGGCCGTTTTTGGAAGTTTGGGCCTAGCGGGAGCTAGTTGGGGCCTTAGGGGGATGAATTGGGTCATCAGTGGGGGGTTCTTTGGGCCCATGAGGGGAGGGAAACCAGCAAGGGGGCGCCTCCACCTCTCCCCATGCGCCCCACTCCCCTCTCCCTCAACCCTAGCCGCCACCCTCTCCCTCTCCCTCTCCCTTTCCCTCTCCCATGCGCATCCACCTCCACCTCCCTAGCTGGCCCTAGGTGAGATCCACACCCATCCCTCCCTGTCACGGTGTCCCCTCCATTGATCTCCACGTTGCGAAGGCTTGCGACCGAGAGGATCCGAAGATTGGAGGGAGTTCGGGGCCGGGAGAGGAGTTTTCGACATTCGTCGTTCGTCGGGTAAAGGTATGTCTATGGGTGATCCTTGGGGTTGGTCTAGGTGCTGTGCTAGGGGATGTTTTGATGCTTTTAGATCAAGAGGTGGTGCTGTGATTGGGTAGATTGGATGAAAACTAGAGATTTCATAGTTCTCTGTTTCGGGCAGATTGGGCACACGACCTAGGGTTTGAGTTTTCGCAATTTTAGATTCATAATTTGGCCGTCCGCCTGTTGAGAAAGTTGTAGATAACTTCAGTACCTTTAATTTGAAACCAAGAATGTCCAATTCCAGCTGTTTGAAAGTTATGATCGTTTTACCGAATGTGTTCAAATCAGTGACGTGATTGGGACAGATTACGTTGTTCTGTAGATTAAACAATTTTAGAAGCCGAATCAGCTTTCCCAATACTTATAGAAAGCTAGGAAATTTCCTAAGATTCGCGATGATGTACTCATTTACTCGATTTGGAGACCTAGAACTCAATTTATGATAGTTTGAAGACTGCTGTCCCGGGTGACAGATTCTCTATTTTTCGGTTTTGGGAGTAGTTTGCGAAGTCGGGGTAGATGAGCGATTGTGTACTGTTTTGTGGGCACGTTTTGAGTGTGTGCTATCTATGTGCAGGTGGTGTGACCCCGGGAGTGCCCTCATCCTCTCGCCAATCCGTCGCCCGCGGTTAAGGCAAGTGTATTGGAATGGGTATCGTGTTGTATGTTGCTAGTCTTGACTAGATGGAAATGGATTACATGATATGATATCTTGCCATGTTTAGTGTTTGCCCCTGATAAGATGAAAATGGTTTATTATGATGCTATGCAATGATTAATTGTTTATGTTTATGGCATAATTGCATACATGGCATGAGAACTGGCCTGGTCGGTGAGAAAGTCATAACTAGTCCGGTGAGGTCGGTGAGAAAGTTATGACTAATCTGGAGCGCCATTGAGTAAGACCTACCTCGTGATTCCATCCACCGTGGTGAATGGAAGCTAGGAGTAGGCACCCTCCATCTTCGGGATGGAAGGGGAAAGAGGGTGCACGCCAACGGGTGTGCACTCGGCAATACCGGTATGTGCTTCGGGGAGACATGTGCATTGCATTGCATACATGATGATGATGATGATGAAATGAGTACAAAGAGAATTGAGACATGAATATGATGTTGTATGTGAAATTATGACTTGATCATGAGGTTAAGTATGGTATGTAGTGATGTTGGCATTGAATTGTCCTTTTCTGTCCATTGCAATATACTTGCTGAGTGATGAACTCACGCTTGTGTTTTTGTTGTATTTAGGTACCTTGACACCGGCATGCGGGAAAGGGGCTTAGAGGCACTTCATCACATAATTTCCACACAATTAGACAATGCTTACCTTTCGGAGTTGTGATCATGGTTTAGCGTGATGAAACTAGGATTAAGATTTGTTCGTGTGCTTGATTACATCCTTTACTTAGTATTAGTTCATGAAGTGGTTAAATTCATTATGCTCGACTTAAATTGCCGCTATATTACCCGTTATTGTTGCTTTGGATGTTTTCCATTATGATATATCATGTGTTATTGTGTTGTTGCTCCGAACTATGGAAAAACAAAAGAGATGCTGCCGAAATTTTCGGTTTTAGCATATGCGCCTTTGCTGAAATTTATCTTAACTTGTGGTATTTAGATGTTGATTAGTCTATGTTTGGTAACATTCAGGCATATTAGATGCCGGGGTGTTACAGTTGGTATCGGAGCGGGCTTTAGGTCCGTGGAATGTGAATGTAGTAATTTACTCTATAGTAAACTAAAATAATGACTTGGAAAAGTAGAAACATGGCATATGTTTACTTGTTAAAATTTGGCCTTAGGGCAATAACCTTAAAATCTGAAATAGTTTGGTTAACTAATTTAAAACTTGACACACTCTGATGCACAGTAGGAAGTGTATGGGTATCGATGCTATCCGCTTAAATATTGTATTTATGCTCTGATGTTAAATGCTGCATTTTGATAAAGTATGATGTTATATTTATGAAAGTATTGATTGAGATGTTATGTAACGACCCAAAATTTGCTTTTAATATATTTAGTGTGTTTCCGGGATTATTTGGATTTTTTCGGAATTTATTCGGAATCCTCGCGGTTAAATTGAATTCCAGTTTATTGAACTAATCATGTTAAATAAAGATCAGGCATTTTTCGAATAAGCATAAAATCTAGAATTCAGTTGATAATTACGATAATTGGTAGACGAGAGTGTTCGCTTCAAATATTTTCAAAAAACATGTTATATAACGTAAATCGTTGATTTTTCAAAAATCTGTACAGGTGTCTGATTCACTAAAAGAATTTTTGCGAAAAACCTACACGTCCAAAAATTGCGAAACCAAATTTATTAGGTTCCAAATAGTTCCTAATATTTTAGAGGAATTTTTCAGATTTTTAGAACCTCCTTGTTATTTTTTTCTCAGCACGTTTTGGAATGTATATACGTATACACCTCGGCTTCAGCTTTAGACGCTTGATTTTCCAAGCCTTCTTACATTTTCCATTCCCAGCCATTTCCATGGTCTGCAAAAATTCGTGTCTCAATGGGAGCATATTTGTTCTCTTTCAACGAGTGCATTTGTTTGACCTGCACGTCTCTTTGTGTAACACCCCGGCATTTAATATGCCCGAATGCTACCAAACATAGGCTAAACAATGTCTAAATACCATAAATTAAGATAAATTACAGCAAAGGAGTAAATGCTAGAACCAAAAATTTCGGCAGCATCTCCTTTGTTTTTCCATGAATTGAAGCAACAACAGTATGATCACAGGATATAGTATAAAGAATTACACCTAAATCATCAATAGTAAAGGTTCTAGCAGCAGTATAAGTCTAGAATAAAGATTACAACCATCTCATGAGCCAAACGAAGTAAATGAGGAAACAAAGCACACAAATTAACCATCTCAATTGAAAGGAAGGAACATGTCGTTGTTTATATGTGTGATGCTAAGTGATGACGTGCGACTAGCTCCCTTTCCCGCATGCCGGTTTCATGGTACCTAAGAAAACAACATAAACACAAGCGTGAGTTCATCACTCAGCAAGTATATTGCAATGGAACAAAAAATACATTCTAATACTTTCATCACCACCTTTCACATACGACATCATACACATCTCATATTCATAGCGTAAGCATATCATTCACATCATCATATATCATCATCATATAACATCCTCATATAATGCAATGCAATGCGATGCACATATCTCCTGGAAACTCATACCGGTATGGTTGAGTACACACCCGTCGGTGTGCACCCTCTCCCCCCTTCCATCCCGAAGATGGAGGATGCCTACTCCTCGCTTCCATACACCGCGGTGGATGTAATCACGATGTAGGACTTACTCATTGGCTCTCCGGAATAGTCATAACTTTCTCACCGACCTTCCCCGGACTAGTTATGACTTTCTCACCGCCCGGACCATGTATCATGCCATGTATGCAAATATGCCAACATCATATTTAACTTGTACATTAACACATGGCATCACAACATAATAGACCGTAATTATCATATCAATGGCAAACATTAAAGGATGGCATGCGAACACATCATAAATTCAATTGCAACTCATCAAAACTAGCAACCTACAACTCGCTACCCATTCCAATACACTTTCCTCAACCACGGGCGATGGATTGGCGAGAAGTAGAAGGCACTCCCGGGTCACACCACCTGCACATAGGTACCACACACTCACAATCATGTCCACAAAACAATACGCAAACACTCTTCTACCCCGACATCGCAAACTACTCGCAAAACCCAAAAACAGAGATTTTGTCCCGTCGGGACAGCAGCCTTCCAAAAGGCATAACTCGGGTTCTAAGACTCCGAATCGATTAAATGAGTACATCCACGTGTAGCTTAGGAAATTTCTCAACTTTTTCTAAGTATATGGAAAGACTGATTCGGAATATAAAGTGGTTTAGTCTACAGAATACCGTGATCTGTTCCAATCACTTCACAGTTTTTAACATGTTCGGTAAAATGAGCATAACTTTCAAACGGCTAGGCAGAATTGGACGTTCTTTATACCCACTGAAAGGTATTGAAATTACCTACAACTTATTCAACAGCCGTACGACCAAATTCCGACTCTAACTTGGTAAAAACCCAAACCCTAGGTCGACTGGTCATGCTGCCCGAAACAGAGAACGTGGCAAACTCAAGATTCCATCTAATATACTCAATTCCAGCACCACCAATTGATCTAAAAACATGATAATACCCCTTAGAATAGATCCTAGACCAACTCCAAGGATTCCCATGGCCATACCTTCGCCCGACGCACGAAACCCAACGGATCTCCTCCCGGTTCGCGCGATCTCCTTCTTCGCTCCAATTCCGCCGGATCTCCTCATTGCGGAGCGCTCCAACGGATGGATCTTCGAGGTGTTGAGGTGGAGAACTCCCCTAGGGGCTGCAAGGGAGGTGGAGAGGTGGTGGAGGGGTGGTGGCGCAATGGGGAGAGGTGGTGGAGGGGTGGCGGCTAGGAGGAGGAGTTGGGGGGCGGCTAGGGCACCCAAGGGGGTGGGGGAGGCGCACAAGGGGAGGTGGGCGCAAGCAAGGGCAGGGGGAGGCCCTTTTTACCAGCCCAAACAGGTCTCCTACTCCCACATGGACTCAAACTCCTCCCCACCAAGGCCCACGACCCTTTACCCTAGGCCCAAACTCCCCCGGAAAGGCCCAAACTCCCGGAAACGGCCCGGAAACGCAAATAAACCTCATACCGTAAGGTTTTAACCCCAGATTTCACATTTTATAAGATTATGACACTCCGTGGTGTCACATTCTCCCCCCCCTTCAACAGGATTCGACCTCGAATCCAAGACATGCCACTACGCCAAACCAACAACACACAGAGATCTAATCTTCGCGGTTCAAACCTGAAGAAAAGAGCTTTGGGTAAAGCTCGCTTCCGCGAGACCTCAACTCCCACGTCGCTTCTCTAAATAAAACCACTGGAATTTACACTGATCGAGACTCGATGAAAAGACGCCTAGGTTCACAGACCAACGGCTCTAACGATAACTCGCAATCAGAACTTGCGAGAACTTTACTCAACATAGAAACACAAAGTACTCACACATGGTCTCGGCATGACCCCAAGCGATAAGATAAATCCTCAAACAGCCCACAAAAGAAAACGGTCTCATACTCCTCATTCTATGCATTCCTTGGCACTAAAGTGCCCGATCCCTTTAACTAATGCTACTCTCCAGAAGAACACGGTACCAACCTCCCTTCTGTGGTTCCTTGTACTCAAGACGACGAGAAACAGGAGAGACACAACGCTCTAAGATTACCACCAAACTCTTCTATTTGACTCCAGTCAACTACCCGATCTACGATAGAAAGGATAAGCACTCTTCTCCTACAGGGGTTAATAGTTCTTCGGTGATGGCGCTAACCGGCCACACCGTCAAACCTCACCCTTACTATGAAATAAGAGAGGTGGCCGAAACCCTTCGGCACCAAAACCCCACTTTATCGCAACAACAAGAACAATTCAATCATTTATCTCATAGACATAGTAACATGCATTATCAAATGAAGTATTCAACATCATACCTTAAATACAACATTTAAGCGTAAAGAAACGATACCCATACCCATCCTACTGTGCAGCCATGTGTGTCAAATTTTAGATTAGTTATACCACTTTTGCAAGTTTTAAGGATGCTATCCTATAACAAAATTTTATTTAAAACCTAAGCCATGTTTCTAAGTTATTCCACATCACATTTTAGTTGTACCCTATAGCATGACACTAAAAATACACATTCCAAGGACCTACAGCCCGCTCTGATACCAACTGTAACACCCCGTCATCTAGCATGCCTGAATGCTACCAAACATAGGCTAAACAACATCTAAATACCATAAATTAAGATAAATTACAGCAAAGGAGTAAATGCTAGAACCGAAAATTTCGGCAGCATCTCTTTTGTTTTTCCATGAATTGAAGCAACAACAATATGATCACATGATATAGTATAAAGAATGACATCTAAATCATCAATAATAAGGGTTCTAGCAGCAGTATAAGCCTAGGATAAAGATTCCAACCATCTCATGAGCCAAACGAAGTAAATGAGGAAACCAAGCACACAAATTAACCATCACAATTAAAAGAAGGAACATGTCATTGTTTATATGTGTGATGCTAAGTGATGACGTGTGACTAGCTCCCTTTCCCGCATGCCGGTTTCATGGTACCTAACAAAAACAACAAAAACACAAGCGTGAGCTCATCACTCAGCAATTATATTGCAATGGAACAAGAAAATACATTCTAATACCTTCATCACCACTTTTCACATACGACATCATACACATCTCATATTCATAGCGTAAGCATATCATTGACATTATCATATATCATCATCATATAACATCCTCATATAATGCAATGCAATGCGATGCACATATCTCCTAGAAACTGATACCGGTATGGTTGAGTACACACCCGTTGGTGTGCACCCTCTCCACCCTTCCATCCCCAAGATGGAGGGTGCCTACTCCTCGCTCCCATACACCGCGGTGGATGGAATCACGATGTAGGACTTACTCATTGGCTCTCCGGAATAGTCATAACTTTCTCACCGACCTTCCCCGGACTAGTTATGACTTTCTCACCGCCTGGGCCATGTATCATGCCATGTATTCAAACATGCCAACATCATAAATAACTTGTACATTAACACATGGCATCATAACATAATAAGCATATTCATCATATCAATGGCAATCATTAAAGCATGGCATGTGAACATATCATATATTCAATTTCAATCTCAACCAATCCAGCAAACTACAACCCGCTACCCATTCCAATACACTTGCCTCAACCACGGGCGACGGATTGGCGAGAAGTAGAAGGCACTCCCGGGGTCACACCACCTTCACATAGGTACCACACACTCATAATCATGTCCACAAAACAGTACACAAACACTCTTCTACCCCGACATCGCAAACTAATCGCAAAACCCAAAAATAGAGGTTCTGTCCCGTCGGGACAGCAGCCTTCCAAAAGGCATAACTCGGGTTCTAAGACTCCGAATCGATTAAACAAGTACATACTCGCATAGCTTAGGAAGTTTTCTAACTTTTTCTAAGTATATGGAAAAACTGATTCGGACTCTAAAGTGGTTTAATCTACAGAATACCGTGATCTATTCCAATCACGTCACAGTTTTTAACACGTTCGGTAAAACGAGCATAAATTTCAAACGGCTAGGCGGAATTGGACGTTCTTTATACCCACTGAAAGGTATTGAAGTTAGCTACAACTTCTTCAACAAGAGGACGACCAAATTCCGAGTCTAAATTGGTGAAAATGCAAACCCTAGGTCGAAAGCTCATGCTGCCCTAAACAGAGAACGTGGCAAACTCTAGATTTAATCTAATCTACCCAATTACAGCACCTCCAATTGATCTAAAAACATGATATTAACCCTTAGAACAGATCCTAGAGCAACCCCAAGGATCCCCATGGCCATACCTTCGCCCGACGAACGAAAAACCAATAGATCTCCTCCCGGTTCGCGCGATCTCCTTCCTCGCTCCAAATCCACCGGATCTCCTCATCGCGGAGCGCTCCAATGGACAGATCTTCGAGGTGTTGAGGTGGAGAACTCCCCTAGTGGCAGCAAGGGAGGTGGAGAGGGGAGGAGAGGGGCGCAAGGGCTAGTGAGGTGGCGGCTTGGAGGGGTGGAGGCAAGGGGTGGAGGGGAGAGTGGGGGGCGGCTAGGGCTTCCATGGGGGCGCAAGGCAGCAGGGTGGGGTGCAATAAGGGCTGGGGGGAGCCCCCAACCAGGTCTCCTACTCCTATTTGGACTCAAACTCCTTCTCACCAAAGCCCACGACCCCTTCCCTTAGGCCCAAACTCCTCCAGAAAGGCCCAAACTCCCGGAATCGGCCCGGAAACTCAAATAAACCTCATACCATATGGTTTCAACCTCAAAATCCACATTCCATAATGTTTTTAACCTCAACATTCACATTTTATAATGTCACACCATTCCGTAGTGTCACATTCTTCCTCCCTTCAACAGGATTCGACCCCGAATCCGAGACACGCCACTTCGCAAACAACCAAATCAAAGGGAGTTATGGTTCACGCCTCAGAACCCGCTTAGAAGCCCCTACGATTTGCACCAGCCAGCACTCAGAGGCAAGGAGCTAAGGATCAAAGACTGACAGTTCTAAAGATAACTCACATTCAAAACTTGCCATAATTCTTACTCAACATTGAAACACAAAAGCACTCACATACGGCCTGTAACATCCTGAGTTTGAACTTGCCTTTTTAATGTTAATTATCCTTTGGGAGTTGTTTGGACTTCAATTTGGAGTTAATTGTTTTTGGAATGGTTCGCTCTATCAGTTTCGTTTTAGTTTTTGCTCTAAAATCTCGTTTCGTGTTGCGATTAGAATTTCCGAGCAACCGTAGTTTCCAAACCTTCTTTAGCTACCCTAGAGTCTATCCTAAAAGTTTCCGGGAAGGATTCGTGAGTTTCGGATTTTTTGGGGGGGGGGTTTGGGGTTTTTTTCATCAAGGCAGCATCACGGCCGAGGGGTGCGGGCAGGGGCAGGCGCCTGAGCCGACTGCTGCCTCGACCACCTCCTTTTTCTCTAGAGGGTTCTCCTCACTCTCTCCTCCCCACCACTCTCCCTCACTCCCTCTCACTCTCACCCTCACCCTCTAGCTCTCTCTCCCATAACTCTCTATCCCATGGAGCTCTCTCCATATCTCACGAGAATTCCCTCCAGCTACAACTCTCACTCTGGTGGTCTTGAGCTCGCGGTGAAGCAAGCCACGGAGGAGGACGTCGTTTCCCAAAACCCTAGCAAAGCAATCATGGTGAGTGAAGCAAGTTTCACTAATCGTGATGACTTTAGCTTGATCTTGTATTTTTCTCCATTTCTATCAACTTTTCTTTTAGCTAAAACCCTAGAAAACCAAGTTGTAGTGCTCAACTTTTAGTTAGCTGAGTTTCTAAACCTAGGTTAGGCGCAATAGTTCTTGTTAGCGCGAAAACTGAGATCAGAAACCCTAAGTACGTTTTTATCGGATATATTTGGTTAAATGACGTTTTCGTAGCTTTTGAAATTAAACCTTGGAATCCTGGTTCCAAAAGGTAGGAAAAGGACACTAGAATGTATTCGACTTTGTTAAAGTCCGAATTTCGCGAAAAGAATCGAGTTAGAATTCGATTCGGGGAGAAAGTCGGGATTTAGCATGGATTAGGACTTTAGAGTTTCTCGGATTAGGAATTAGGCCAAACGAGGTCGGAACCACGTGTGGTTTGCATAAATGGGTCCTTGTTATCTCCGAGAACCCATCCATGCAGTCGCCGCGAAATTCCGAAGTCGTTTGTGCGAAAATCCTTTTTCTGGAAAATTCAGTCGACCTGTGGCCGGCACTACCAATGTGGTAAGTCCGGTACTGCCGCCCAGGCCGGCACTACCAACCCTTGTGGCCGGTACTGCCGGGCTAAGGCCTGCACTACCGCTCCCGAAACGCCGGTAGTTATTTTCCAGAGAGGTCCCCGTTTAGGTTTCGTAGCCGCCGGTACTACCGACCCTCAAGGCCGGTAGTACCGACTGTAGAGCGGCACTACCAGGGTTTGTACTGCCGGTCTCCAATTCAAAATTCAGTTTTCGTTTAAGTTTCTTTCCCTCGTGTTCGCTTGCTGGTTGTTGTCCGCTTCTTTGAGCTTTTTGCTTGGTTCTCGTTGGATCTTAATCGTTTCCTCGTTTTTCTTTTGTCGCGCTTTCGTTTAGACGTCGACGCCTCGGGAAGCGATGGCGAGGATCCGGACTTCGACCAAGAGGACACGCAAAACCTAGAGCAAGCAGGCAAGCACCCCCTTTGAACATATTGCTCCCATAATTGCAAAAGTATTTGATATTTTGCAAAATGATTACGCATGCATATGATTATTACAAGTATTTAAATGGTGGGAATAGATAGATACCCTAATGGTTGGATGGCTTATCTTAATCTTGTTGCTACCCTAAAATCCCTGAGTAACCCTAGTTTAAGGTTACATGCTATAATAAGTGTCGTCAGGGTTATAAGTCTAATAGTTGCATACGCTTAGCCCAGCTTTAGACTGATTGAATAATGATCGGTGGACTCAGTCAATCAAAGATTTTTCGATACGTTATTAGGATTTCGGAAATGGTGGTTTCAGAAAAACAAAGGCTATGTTGGTAATAGATGAAAAAGGAAAAGGTGTACGGTGATTTATGCCGGACGGATGATGGGAGGTCTCTTCTGTGCAATCCTAAGGACTGAACTTGACGTTTTTAACCAAGTCCTTTCGTACAACCACATGTGCTAGTATGGGATAGCCTAAACCCAGTACAGGAGTTGGAATTTGATCTTGCGCCGTGGTAGGTCGAAGTAGTTGGGCAATACCGACGCGTCTTTGGTGTTGCTTAGAATACTCCCTCACCACGCCAAGCAGTGTTGGAGACTTTCGTGAAACAACGGTGGATGCTTTGCTGAGGGTAAAAGGCACGATGGGCTGTTAGCCATCGTTGGATCCGTGTGGGTGAATCAGGTTTGGAGTTTAAGGTACCCAAACACCTTAAATGGGGGAGTACTCTCGCCTGGCCCAGGGGTACTCTGTGTGGGTGTGTGGAGCCGCCACCCAAAGCAAAGAGCGCACATCGCTGGGGCTGACACAAGACTAGATGCCGACAATTGGAAGAGTTTCGTCACAATCTAGCAAAACGGATATGGTATGTATCGCGTGGCATGGTTGACATGATTGCTAGAATGTGTCGTGTGGGTAAAGTGTGCATTCTCTGCAGAGATTAATCAAACTAATCGATTAGCCGTGCTCACGGACACGAGCATCTTGTGTATTTCCTGTCAAGTATAGTATTTTGGTTTTGGTTTCCGGAAAAGGATTTGAAATCGGTAGATCTTTTAAACGTTGGGCTGTTTCATGCAAATGTTGAGTTGTTGAACTCAAAGATCGGTTGGCTTGGTGATTTGATCATGTTGGCGGTGATTCCTGATACCTTGCGATGATGGTGTTGGTTATGTTGAAGGAAATGATTCCTGTTGCCATGTGATGGTGGTGTTGGTTATGTTGAAGGAAATGATTCCTGTTGCCATGTGATGGTGGTGTTGGATATGTTGGAGGAATTTGGATGTTGAATGAAATGTACAGTTACATTATGTATTGTTGTACTCTCATTTACTAAATGTTTTATAAACAAAGGCAAGATTCCAATCTATTAGTCTATTGCAAATAACTTCAGCTTCATGCAAAACTGAACTAGAGTAGCAACCATCTTCATTGTTTAACCTGCATTATTATTATACTTGCAAACAATAAAGTCTTGCGAGTACATACGTGTACTCACCGTTTGCTCTGAAAATTTGCGTGAGGAGCGAGAAGATGCAGTGAGGAAGAAGGTGACCAGGAGTTCAGTGACCCAGGCGTGGGTGGTGCGTTTGACGGCTAGCGGAGCTAGTTGCTCGCCGGTTGCCTGAGGGAATGGAGGCACACCGCGGCCGCTTTACTTTTGTTTCTCTGATGTTTTTCTTTTCAGTATACTTTAAGCCAATCGGCATTTTGTAAACAGGAACAAGTTGTAATATTATTATCTACCGTTGTAATATATTACCTCTGCCCTTGTACTGCGTTCGTTTGGATGAGACTCTCCCTTCTCAACATGTGACACTAGCCTACTAATCCAGGGACTAGTGGTTATCACATGGTTGCGGGAAGCTCAAATTGGAACCAATTGGGTAGCCTGTGACCTCATTCGAGTATCGTGCTAGCCAAGCGATTTCAATCTGAGTCTGTCGTGATGCCGTGATCGTTACGTTACGGGTTGCGTGATTAACCAGGCCCACGCAACAGTAATGGAGTATCACTGTACCAGGACAGGAGCCCCCACAAGGCCTCAGCACAACCCAAGCGGTAGGTTAAAGTCCCAAACAGACCACGAAATAAAACGGTCTCACACTCCTCATTCCATGCATTCCTTGGCACTAAAGTGCCCGATCCCTTTAACTAAAGCCACTCTCCAGAAGGACACGGTACCAACCTCCCTTCTGTGGTTCTTTGTACTCAAGATGACGCGAAACAGGAGAGACACAACGCTCTAAGATTACCACCAGAAGGAACAACCTACTTTATATCCAGGATCCTTAAGACTCGCGCAACAGAAACAACCGAACGTTCCTCTGCGGTTGACAAAACTCGCTAATTGCCCAACGACAAAAAGATCGAATACACTTCAAGAGGAAAAGCGATTACTAACAACCACCAAGTGGTCCACTAATAATTTAATCAACCCTACCGAGGAACACCTCAACGACACAATTCTCCAAGAAGGTTTGCATTGAATCATACACAACCTTCCGCTCAAAGGACCACGACAAAGAGTATAATCATTGAGTGAGCTCAACCATAAACATGAACCCAATTGGTCCACATACAACAACTCAAACCCCAAAGCGCTGAAACCACTTTGGAAAGGATCCGGCATCATCCAAAGAGCACACATTTCAGTTTTCTAAGCCAAATCGCAAAGAAAACTCAAACTTCTAACACCACAGCCAAAATACCACAAATTATTCATTCTCTCTTTTCATACTAGGAAGAAATGGAAATCTCGATACATGACAAGAATGCACATTTTTCAAGAGCACTCCAGATTAGTCATATATCCATATATGACTTTCTCACTGACCTGGCTCATCGACTCCTTTATGATTAATTATGCATAAACAATGTCTCGTTTTCCTTTTCACCATTCATTCATCATGTAACAACGGTACCTATCGACGATCGGTTCCGCCGGCAATGAGATTTGTGATTCGAGGGGATTCGTGCGAGATCAGAGCAAGATGGTAACACAGGATGCGAGGGTGATCTTTTTTGACAGGTTTGGGCTCTCACGGTGGAGATAATACCCTAGTCCTGTGTTCTTATTGATATGAGTCTCCTCTCTTTTCTCTTTTTCTTTCTCCCCACTCTACAGGGTTGCCCCTCCCGCCTTATATACTGGGGGAGGGGATATTACACGGGGGTGCCACCTGGCATTGCATCAGGTTGGGCTATGAGTATCCCGTTTGTCCTCACCCGTCTGGCTCAGCTGCCACCGAAGGATCTGCTCTCCACTTTCCCGACCCATGCCTGTCGATTCGCCAGTGTTAGTTGGTCTCAGGCTGTGGGCGTCAGACCATGCGCCCTACTTTATGCAGAGGCATTCTGTCGCGGGGTGGAGTCCGGTCGGGCAGGTGATATGCCGTGGACCTTGAAGAAGGATTGGCCTGTGGCCTTGTCCGCTTGAAACCATGGTAACCTTGTGGCCCGGTACCCTCTAGCAAGCCGGCCGTGGGCTCCTTTAAAGGACCCCCGACCTCAGTTATTCCACAGCAGCCCCCAAGTGCTTTAGGATCGGAGTACCTTGTCCTGCTACTTCAGAGATCCTCGAGGGTAAGAAGATCATAAAGGACTTGTTAGTACCCAGAACTATCGTCGGGGCTTGGCAGCTCTCGCTCAAGCGGTTACTCCATCAGGGCCGAACGGCTTGCGGCCGCATGGCTCATGGCAGGGTGGCTCGTAGCCGGGTGGCTCGTGCCGGGTGGCTCATGGCCGAGTGGTACTCGCGCTCGATCACGATACGCGGCAATCGGCTTAGAGCTCAATTGACCCTCATGGGGTGTACTTGAAATTGGTTGGCTCAAGGCCGGGTGGCTTGTAGCTGAGTGGTACCCACACTCGATTACGGTACGCGGCAATCGGCTTAGAGCTCAATTGACCCTCATGGGGCGTACCCAAAATTGGTTGGCTCAAGGTCAGGTGGCTCGTAGCCCAGTGGTACCCGCGCCCGATTACGGTACGCAGCAATCGGCTTAGAGCTCAATTGACCCTCATGGGGCATACCTGAAATTGGTTGGCTCAAGGCCGGGTGGCTCGTAGCCGAGTGGTACCCGCACCCAATTACGGTACGTGGCAATCGGCTTAGAGCTCAATTGACCCTCATGGGGCGTACCCGAAATTGGTTGGCTCAAGGTCGGGTGGCTTGTAGCCGAGTGGTACCCGCGCCCGATTACGGTACGCGGCAATCAGCTTAGAGCTCAATTGACCCTCATGGGGCGTACCTGAAATTGGTTGGCTCAAGGCCGGGTGGCTCGTAGCCGAGTGGTACCCGCGCCCGATTATGGTACGCGGCAATCGGCTTAGAGCTCAATTGACCCTCATGGGGCGTACCCGAAATTGGTTGGCTCAAGGCCGGGTGGCTCGTAGCCGAGTGGTACCCGCACCCGATTACGGTACGCGGCAATCGGCTTAGAGCTCAATTGACCCTCATGGGGCATACCCGAAATTGGTTGGCTCAAGGCCAGGTGGCTCATGGCCGAGTGGTACCCGCGCCCGATTACGGTACGCGGCAATCGGCTTAGAGCTCAATTGACCCTCATGGGGCATACCATGGTCGCACAGAGTGATACCCACGCACGCTTACGGCGCACGGCTTTGACTCTCATGGAGCGTATCCTCAAGACCGTTTTGGTTGGATCCTCCGACGATACCCAATCATGCAGAACAACCATGACCAGCATTTCACCCCCAAATTATGGGATGTACTGTTAGAGGATGTTATGAAAGTGCCAGGCCCCAATCTTCCGTGGCGGCCGGCGTTCGGGCCCATCATGGGGCACACTTTATCCCAAACCTCAAACCAGACTTGACACCTGGTCGCGTCTTGCGCGACACAGCGTAGGGCCCAACGTGGGGCGTGCCCTAGATCTAGCTTAGTGATATGTGTGCGTCCCGTTACTGTCTTCCCATCGCACGATAGAAATTTGGCCCCACTTCCTACAAACAGGGGTACCCTCGCTGGGGGAAAGACACCTCTGCCCCCCCAGAGCAGTTATCACGCCTCTGAGGCTTCTGAAGGCGATCTCGACGGCCTAGGGTTCCTTGTTTCGTGCCCAAAGTTTGCGGCGGTTCCTCCCACAGGCCTTACTTTTTCGAGATGTCTTCTTCTTCAGCCTCTTCGTCGTCATCGGAGGGTAGCGCTGGTCCGACGACCGCGGGGTGGCAGACCTCCATTACTACGAAGTCTCGCCTAGAGGAGCTGGTCGCGGCCGGCGTTCTTCCTCCGCTGGAATTGATCTCCGCCCGGCCCGCCGTAGGTGAACCTTAACCCATACCTCAGGAGAATGAGATTGTGGTCTTTGAGTCCTTTTGGCGGGGGTTCAGTGTTCCTGGCAGTGTCTTTTTCCGAGGGCTTCTTCACTTCTACGAAATCGAGCTGATCAACTTGAATCCCAACTCCATTCTTCATATCGCTATTTTCGTTCAGCTTTGCGAGGTGTTTCTTGGAATCCGGCCTCACTTCGACCTGTTCCGATCCATCTTTTTAATGAAGCCCCACCCGACTCGGAGCTCTCCTAGTGCCATCGGGGGCGCGGGATTCCAGCTGCGGGAGGGCGTGAAAAGATACTACTTCTCTATCCCCTTCAAATCTTTTCTCAAGGGGTGGAAACGGGAGTGGTTTTACTGCACCAACATTGACCCCTTCCTCGCTCCTTTCACTGTCCGCGCCCCCAAAGCCTCTCGATGCTACGGCGATGCCCCAGATGGTCGCCCCAAGCTGACCGAGATCACCGATCTGCTGGCTCTGATTGGAGAATTGAAGGTCAAGGGCTTGACCGGAGTCAGCATTGCCATCAGCTTCGCCAAGCGCCGGGTGCAGCCATTGAAGGAGCGGGTTCACTTCGAGTTCCAGTACAGTGGGACCCAGGACCCCACCCGGGAATCGGACGCACCCCTCCCGAGAGATATGCTCGCAGCGCGGGTGATTGACTTTTTCGCTCCAGGCACTGAGATCACCAACAGGGGCTGCCCTCACAAGTTCTCGGCGGCAAACCCTCCCCCTCCTGTGAGTACCTTTTCAAGTTGCTTCGTGAGCTCTGCCTGATCCATGGCCTTGATAATTGGTGGTCGTCTGTCTTCCAGGAACGCGATGCTTTCGTTTCTGACGCTCCGGCCGTCGACCTCTCTCGGCTGCGGAACCTTCAGGCCAAACGTGCGGCTGACATTTTGGCCGATGAGCTGTGCCAGCAGTCGGTGGAGGAGGTTTCTGATCCCTCACTGGCCGGGCCTTCAACCTCTAGTGTCCCCGGGCAACAGGGCACAGAGCCCCAACCCTTTGGCTCAAGAGCAGCCCCGACTGTTGGCGTCGGGTTAGGCTCCCCTCCGAGTGGTGCCGGGACTCGGATGAGGCATGGGATGAAGTTTAAGAAATCCCGGAGGTATTCTTTCGGGTAATCCTTTCCTTTTTGTTTTTACCTGTGCTGACATGCTTCCTTTTTGACGACCTAGGGCTCCCACCATGGACATCCCGGTGGAGGAGTCTCATGAAAGGGAGCCCCCGAAGCCAACTTCTCCAAGGGGGACCACCTCCCCGTCGGCTAGGTCGCCGTCTCCTCCGGCAGCTGGGGCGCCGCACCCTCCGGCGGCTGGCTCGACCGCCGAGCCGTCGGGTGGTCCGGCGGTCGAGGAGCTTGACCCGGCTTCGTCTCTCGGAGTGGAAGAGGTCAATCAAGAGCCGCCACTGCTTGGTCCTCTCGCGAAGCCCCCGACCCGGACCGTGTGGTGTGATGGGGGTTCCGACTGGAATGGAATAGAGGAGGACGAGGAAGCGGAGGTGGCGGCCCAGATGGAGCTCTATGAGCTCACTGTCAGGTGCAACGAGCTCGTCAGGGTAAGTCTTCTATTCTTCTTTAGCCTGTTAACATTACGAAATGGTGACCCCCTCCCGAGACTTTGTTGTGACACCCAGGATATGGGGGAGCGCTCGGAGAAGAGATCACAGTTTTTTCGGAAGGTGCTCCCCAAGCTCAAAGAGCACCAAAAATATCAAGACAAGATCAATGAGATCGGCGATGGAAGATGGAGAGAGGTCCATGGGCTGGAGGCCCAGTGCATGAAACTACGAGAGGAAAAGGCGGAGCTTGAGTATACGCTCCAAGGTAAGATTCTCCCCTGGGTTTGGCATGGATGCTCTCTTAAATAATTGGGAAGAATGACGGCATCCTCGTGTTCCAGGACGCGACTCGACAATCGCCGAGCTCGAGGCACAGCTAGAGGCTTCGAAGAAGTCCAATTCTGAAGGCAAAGTTTACCTGGAGAGGACTCGGCTGGAGTTGGAGTGTAAGTCACTCGGCTCCGCTTCAGTTTGCTTGAGGCGGACATGTTTACTGACGACGGTTTGGCTTCCGTGCAGAGTGCAAGAAGGAAGCGGAGACTGCAGAGCAAAAGCGTGTCGAGCTGCGCGACGCCTGTGAGCCGGTAGTGGGCCTCTTGCGCAGCGATAAAGCTGAGCTGACCCCCGCGGACGACGCCATTCCACTCCTCACGAGTGGGGTTGAGAGAGTGAGGGAGTATGCCAGGGAGTCGGCATCATTAAGTGCGAACCAAGCTCTGGCGGTCGTGAAGTCCCTCTACCCTCGAGTTGACCTCGAAGCTATTAAGGAGGGATTTGCTTGCGACGAAGGGCAGGCCGATGCGCTTCTGGAAGAGGTCTCCAGCACAACGCAGGCTTTATTGGAGAATCTTTATCTTTGACTTTTAACGTAGACCGATGTTGAATGCCTGATCTTGTTCAAGACGTTGTATTTCTTATTTGAATATAATTTGCCTGCTTTGCTCTCCGTTAAGTGAGATCACAACCTCCTTCGCTCTTTTCCGCTTATCTGAGTTGCTAACACATAAGCTCACGGCCTTTTCACCCCCGTCACGCTTTTTCGGATGGCCTTCAGCCGACTGGTACAGCCCCCGAGCGCTGGGACTTAGGCTCGTGGCCTTTACGCCCCAGATGGTGCTGTGCTCGCTCCATCTGTGGGACCACGTCGAGTGGTGTGTGTGAATTTTTTTTTGGCCCACGCGTTGAGCATCTGCATATTTTGAAAATATCAGCAGCGTCGCAGTGCCGCTTCCTCTTCTGTGCTTTTAAATGGTGTCGTCTCGGCTTTCGGGCCATGCATGGTCTATAAATGGGGCGTTACCGCTCTTGAGCGATCGCCCTATTTTTCGAGTCTTCTTCTTCTTCTTTCTCCAAGCTTCCCACCATGTCTACCATGAGGAGATTGCTCGGCCCTTATGCGGCGTTTTTCCACCACCGCTTCTTTAGCCTGCTTTATAGCTTGGAGGAGGCAGAGTATTGGGAAGACCACGACTTCGCTGTTTTGGAGGCGCAGGAGCAGGCTGGGGCTGCTAGGGACGCCGCCGCCGTGGCCGCTTTATTGGAGGCGGCGCCGGGGCATTCTGAGGTAGCTGAAGTCATCACGGAGATGGTAGGGCGCGACCGTCGCGACGCCCTAGCCGTTGAGACGCTCGTCCGTCTCGTACCACCCCTTTGGGTGGTCGAGGACGAGATCCTCGCGGCTCTAGGCCACGCGCGCCGTGCCTAACCTCGGCGACCCTGACTTCAATAGTCCCAGCAGCCGCACCAGCAGCATCACTAGCAGCGCCCCCCTTTTTTTGTTTTCTTCTCTTTTTCCCTTCTTCTCTCTTCTTTTTTTTAATGCGAGAAAATGGGGTGAAAAAAGATTAGCGATGTAAAAAGTTTATTATGGAATAGAACATAAACTTTTGCCCAGTCTTTGCCATTTTAATTTTTCCGAGCTTAAGGTTTTGCCTAGTCAGCTGTCCTAGCCAATCGCTCCAGCGCCAGCAGCGAGGCGTTGAGGCTCGAACTTTTGACAGTTAGAAACTTGTGACTAGGTGTTGCTTTCTCGGAAAAATTCTGGCGCTGCAAATTGTAGTCCGCGAGTGGTCAGTATTTTCTAGCTTTGTTTTTCCCGTTTCGCGCAC
Source organism: Rhipidocladum racemiflorum (assembly GCA_036346355.1). Taxonomy (NCBI): domain Eukaryota; kingdom Viridiplantae; phylum Streptophyta; class Magnoliopsida; order Poales; family Poaceae; genus Rhipidocladum; species Rhipidocladum racemiflorum. The sequence goes on along the minus strand of CM070572.1, from coordinate 53,378,465 downwards.
TGGTACAAACTGCTGGATTCATCCGCTCATTGCGGTCTTTATTTCCATTCGTTTTGTACCAGTGCGACTGGGATTAAACGCTATACTAGTCGGATAATAACCACTCGGGACTAACATTACACAGTAGGAATTCAGAAAATGAAACAGTTCACAACTTTATTTGACGCGTGAGAGTCGAGTACATAACTTATGCGTAGAAGTGTCACAGCTGTTCGGCGTTCCAAGTATTCGCCAAAACCGTGCCATCTCCACGTCTGAGTCGATAGGTACCTGGTCGAACTATCTCCTCTATAATGTACGGGCCTTCAAAAATCAGAGAGAGCTTGTGCTCACTTTTTTGGTTCCTTCTAAGGACCAAATCTCCTTTTGAGAAGGCACGACTTTGGACATTGCGAGAATGGTAGCGCCGAAGTCCCTGGAGGTACTTGGCCGACTGGATGGCTGCAACATTTTGAGCCTCCTCGAGTTGATCAAGCTCTACCACTCGGCTTTCCTCGGACTCGGCTTCCTTGTAATTCCGGACCCTCGAGGATCCAAATTCTAGCTCGGTTGGCAAAACCGCCTCTGCACCGTAAACTAGGAAAAAGGGAGTTTGCCCAGTTGCTCGGCTAGGAGTGGTTCTGAGTCCCCAAAATATTGACGGTAGTTCCTTCACCCATCGGGCAGCATATGGCTTGAGGCGATCGAAAATCCTGGCTTTGAGACCCTGGAGGACCAAGCCATTAGCCCGCTCAACCTGCCCATTGCTCTGCGGATGACTCACTGAGACGAAGCAAATCTTGATTCCGACGCTTTCGCACCACTCTTGAAATTCTTCGCTCCTGAATTGGGTGCCATTGTCTGTAATGATCCGGTTGGGAACTCCAAATCTAACCACAATATCCTTGAAGAATTCCTTGGCCCTGACCGCAGTGATCGTGACGACTGGTTTAGCTTCGATCCACTTGGTGAACTTGTCAATGGCTACGAAGAGGTAGGCGAAGCCGCCTTGTGCCTTCTTGAGGGGTTCGACTAGGTCGAGCCCCCAGACCGCGAAGGGCCAAGAGATGGGGATGGTTTGCAGCTCCTGTGCCGGCAAATGTGTCTGCCTCGCATAGAACTGGAAGCCCTCACAAGTTCGAACGATCTCTTTCGCATCCATCACCGCTGTAGGCCAAAAGAAGCCCTGTTGGTAAGCTTTCCCAACCAGGGCGCTTGATGCAGCATGATGGCCGCACATTCCCGAGTGGTTTTCTTTGAGCAGGTCCTTTCCCACTTGTTCCAAAATGCTCCGCCTAAGGATACCGGAGGCACTCTTTCGAAAGAGCTCTCCCCCAATCACCACGTAGGACTTGGCTTGTCGCGAAATGCGCTCGGCCAGAGTGGGCGTTTCAGGAAGTTTGTCCTTCAAGAGATAATCTAGATATGGAGCTGTCTAGTCGGGGTTAATGACCAGGACTTCAGTCTTAGGATCCTTACTTGTCTCTCGTCGTTTAGTAATTGTTAGCTCGTAAAGATCCTGGACGAAGATTCCACTCGGGACCTCTGCCCGAGTGGCTCCCATCTTAGCCAACTCGTCTGCTGTTTCATTATTGCGGCGCAGGACATGGACCAGTTCCAGTCCGTCAAACTTGCCCTCCAATTCTCGGACCTGTTGACAATACGCCGTCATAGTCTGATCGACACACGACCAGTCCTTCTGTACCTGGCTCACCACCAACTGCGAGTCTCCGCGGACCGCCAATCATCGGATCCCGAGCGATATGGTGATGCGAAGCCCGTGGATGAGTGCCTCGTACTCTGCGGCGTTGTTCGACGCCGAAAACTGAATCCGAAGGACGTACTTGAGCCGATCGCCTCTCGGCGAGATGAGGAGAATTTCAGCCCCAGCCCCACCGAGCATGAGAGATCTGTCGAAATGCATGGTCCAATACTCCAGCTCTTTTTCGACACGGGGAGCTTGGAATTCAGTCCACTCGGTCGTGAAGTCGGCCAAGGCCTGGGACTTGATGGCGGTGCGCGGCTTGAATGAGATATCGAAGGCTCCAAGCTCGGCCACCCATTTTGAGATTCTCCCAGCAGCTTCCCGATTATGGAGGACCTCTCCCACCGGGAAAGAAGTCACTACTGAAATCGAGTGTCCTTGGAAATAATGCTTCAGCTTCCGCGACGAGATCAACATCGCGTACAGCAGCTTCTAAACTTGAGGATATCGCACCTTAGATTCACCCAGTACTTCGCTGACGAAGTAGACCGGGCGCTATACACCGTAGCGGTGCCCTGATTCCTCCCGCTCCACAACTATTGCGGCACTGACTACATGAGTTGTTGCCGCTATCTAAAGCAGGAGAAGTTCTCCTAGCACCGGTGAGACTAGGATTGGGGGGTGGAGAGAAACACCTTGAGTTCTTCGAAGGCTTGTTGTGCCTCAGCTGTCCACTCGAAACGGTCCTGCTTCTTGAGGAGCTTAAAGAAAGGCATCCCCCGAACCCCCAGCGGGGAGATGAACCTGCCAAGCGCCACCATGCAACCAGTAAGCTTTTTGTAACACCCCGGCATTTACTATGCCTGAATGTTACCAAACATAAGCTAATCAACATCTAAATACCACATTTAACATAAAATTCCAGCAAAGGTGCATAGGCTAAAAACCGAGATTTCGGCAGCACCTCCTTTGTTTTATCATGAATTTAAGAAACAGCAACAATATAGCATTATATGGCAATAAGAGAACGTCTAAAACAGCAATAAATAAAGTCTTAACGACAATAAGAGACTAACATTAAGCTCTTAAGGTTCCAGTGTCAAACAAACAATAGAACTCTCATTAACCAAGCTAAGACTTAATTTTAAAGACCATCACACGCAATTTATTATCAAACTAAATGAATTGACTTGGGGAAACATTAAGGTGAAGCAATGTGTGAGCGTGCGACTATTCCCCTTTCCCGCATGCCGTTCTCATGGTACCTAAAACAACAAGAAAACACAAGGGTGAGTTCGAAAACTCAGCAAGCATACTGCAACGAACAACAAGCATAACAACAAGTCAATAACATCTTTCATCATGTATAACATCTCATTCATGAATACTTATCAATATCATCATCAATTTGTATGCGATGTAATGCATTGCTCCTGACCCTCTGGAACCTCATACCGGTATGGGAAGTACACACCCGTCGGTGTGCACCCTTTCCTCCCTTCCATCCCGAAGATGGAGGGTGCCTACTCGCTTCCAAACACCACGTGGATGGAATCACGACATAGGACTTACTCAATGGCGTTCCGGATTAGTCATAACTTTCTCACCGACCTTGCCGGACTAGTTAAGACTTTCTCACCGCCCTCGCCCTATCTCATGACATGCATGCAACCATGCCAAATATCATATTCAATTCACATATTAACACATGGCATCATAATATGTTAAACATGCTCATCATATCATATCAATCATTAAAACATGGCAAGTGGACATATATCATGTAGGCAATTCCATCTAATTTCAACATGCAACCTACAACTTGCTATCCATCACAACACACTTGCCTCAACCACGTGCAACGGATTGGCGGGAAGAAGAGGGCTCTCCCGGGGTCATACCACCTGCACATAGGCATCACACACTCACAATCATAACCTCAAAACAGTACACACGCCCCCATCTAACCCGACATTGCCAACTACTCGCAAAACCTAAAAACAGAGGTTCTGTCCCGGCGGGACAGCAGCCTTGCAAAAGGTATAACTTGAGTTCTGGAACTCCAAATCGAATAAACGAGTACACCGTCGCGAAGCTTAGGAAATTTCCCAACTTTTTCTAGTTATAGGGAAAGACTGATTCGGACTCTAAAATTGTTTAATCTACAGATTACCACAATCTGTTCCAGTTACGTCACAGATTTTTAGGCGCTCGGTAAAACAGCCATAACTTTCAAACGGCTGATCGGAAATTAACGTGCTTTACGTCCACGGAAAGATAATTAAATTATCTACAACTTCCTAGAAGTCCGTACGGTCTGATTCGGATTCTAAATCGACGGAAACTCGAACCCTAGTTCGACTGCTCAATCTGCCCGAAAACAGAAACGTGGACAAGTTTAGATCTAACCCAAATTACTTCAAACCAGCGCCTCCAATTGATCTAAAAACTTGATAAACACCCTAATAACAGTACCTAGATCAAATCCAAGGATCCCCAAGATCATACCTTTGCCCGAAGCGCAAAACTCCAATCAATCTCCGCGAATCTCCTCGCGAATCGCTCCTCGCTCCACGTTCCTCGCTCCTCGCTCCTTGCTCCTCGCTCCTCGCTCCACGGGATGACTCCACAAGGTGCAGGGGTGGGGAGGCCACCCTAGGGCAGCAAGGGGTGGAGGGGAGGTGGTGTGGAGGTGGAGGAAAGGGAGGGGTGCGCACGGTTTTGGGGGGGCTAGGGCTTAGGGGAGGGGGAGGGAGGAGAGGGGCGCAAGAGGGGGAGGTGGGGGCGCAACAACAGCAGCATGGGCGCAAGGGGGCTGGGGGGAGCCCCTTTTATCAGCCCTCAACCCAATCCTAGTCCGTTACGGAGTCCTAATCCATCCCACCAAAGCCCACCAAGGCCCAAAACTCCTCCGGGAAGGCCCAAAACCCCGAAAACGGCCCGGAAACGGCCCGGAAACGATATTAACCCCCGATCCTTATGATTTTAACCTTATTTCCACATCTCATACTGTATTTAACCTTATCATGTTCAAAAATTAAGGATACGACACTCCGAGGTGTCACACTTTTGAACATCTTTCTGGCTGGTAGGTGGTCCCATCCTCATGATGGCCTCGATCTTCTCTGGATTTGGCTCGATCCCACGATGAGAGATAATGAATCCGAGCAGTTTCCCAGAAGAAATTCCGGAAACACACTTCTCAGGGTTCAACCTCATCCGGAACGCCCTTAGACTTTCGAACGTCTCGGCCAGATCAGAGGTGAGACTGTCCTTTGCTCGCGTTTTAACCACTACATCATTAACATATGCCTCCACGTTGCGTCCGAGCTGATGGTGAAAACACCGCTGTATCGTGCGTTGATAAGTCGCGCCAGCGTTTTTCAGCCCAAACGGCATCGTGACATAGCAATATGCTCCAAATGGAGTGATGAATGAAGTCTTCTCGCAATCCTCCTCTCGAAGCCGGATTTGGTGATAGCCTGAGTGGGCGTCCAGAAAACTGAGGAGTTGACATCCAGCAGTGGATTCTACCACTTGATCGATGCGGGGTAAACCGAAGGGATCTTTTGGGCATGCCTTGTTGAGATCGGTATAATCAATACACATGCGCCAACTTTTATTCTTCTTTTGAACGAGCACAGGGTTTGCCAACCAGTCGGGATGATACACTTCTTTGATAAAGCGTGCGGCTAACAGCTTTGTGATCTCCTCCCTGATGGCTTCCCGGCGGTCTTGAGCGAACCGTCGCAACCTCTGCTTGATCGGCCTGGCTGCTTCATTCACGTTCAGCGCATGCTCGATCACTTCCCTGGGAACTCCAGTCATGTCCGACGGCTTCCAGGAAGACGTCTTTGTTTGCCCGCAGAAAGGTGACGAGCGCGTCTTCCTATTTCTCTCCGAGCCCTGTCCCGATCAAGGCCGTTTGAGCCGAATCGGACGGGTCGAGGATAATTCTCTTGGTACCTTCTTCGGGACCAATTCGAGAGTTCGGCGCCCTGTGGGTAGGGACGCTACCTTTTGGCTTGTTGGAATCCGCCTCTTGCCGAATCCTCTCCCGGCCTGCTTGCGTCCCCAGCGTCTCGGCCATCTCGTAGCTCTCCCTATCGCAAGAAAAAGACTGCTTGATATCACCACGTAAAGTGATAATACCACTCGGCCCTGGCATTTTCAGTGTCAGGTACGCATAGTGGGGCACTGCCATGAATTTGGCTAGCGCTGGCCTTCCCAAGATGGCATGATACGCCGTCGCGAAATCAGCCACCTCGAAGCTGAAGTTCTCTGTTCGGTAGTTATCTCTTGCGCCGAAAGTGACCGGCAGAGTGATTTGTCCGAGTGGTGTCGCCGACGTTCCGGGTATCACGCCGTGAAAAGGCAACGACCCACGCTTAAGCTCTGACTAGGGAATTCCCATGTCGTCGAGAGTTTTCACAAAGAGGATGTTGAGCCCACTTCTGCCGTCAATCAACACCCTCTTGAGCTTGATGCCGCGGACAACCGGCGCCAAGACAAGCGGATATCTACTGGGGAAGGGGACTCGATCCGGGTGATCCGAGCTGTCATAAGTTATCGCGACCTCGGACCACCGTACATACTGGGGGGTCTCTAGGGCTATTGCGTTGATGTCTCGGGCGGTAAGCTTTTGCTTCCGCTTGGACTCGTACACGGCCAGACCCTCGAATATGTAATTAAGCTCGAGATCGGCTTCCTGATAGTCTTCCTCAGCTTCGGGGGGAGGCTGCTTGGCGGCGTGTCCACTCGGACCTTGTCCAGCCTGCTTCTTGCTCTCCCGGGCGAATCTTTTCAAAGTGAAGCAGTCCTTGGTGGCATGTCTTCCCTTTGGATGGAAGGGGCAAAGCGAGTTCATCACCTTGTCATACCCATCCTCCTTGAGTGCATGAGGGCGGGCATGTTCAGCGACTGCCACTAGCTCTTCATCTTTGCGCTTCTTCTCCTTCCGCCTGGAGGGCTCGGCCTGATCGTTCTTCTCGTCGTGCCGCTCCGCCAAGGCCTCGGAGGCGGAAGCGTAGCGGTCCGCTAGGGCGAACAGCTCACGAACTGACGCTGGTGGCTTTCGGGACATCTTCTTGATGAGATCAAGGCCGCTGACTCCCTTTTGGAAGGCAGCTATCACAACCGCATCCGTGACATCCTGAACAGTACTCTTCCTGTGCATAAAGTGCTTGACGAAGTCCCGCAGGGACTCATTCTTCTTTTGGTGCAGCTGATACAGGTCCCAGGGGGTGCCAGGGCACTCATACGTGCCTTGGAAATTTGAAATAAACTATTCACACAGCTCTCCCCAGGAATCTATAGAGTTCGCTGGGAGTCCGGTGAGCCAAGCTTGGCCCAGGGGCGAGAGAGTAACCGGCAAGTAATTTGCCATCACTTTCTGATCCCTCCCGGCAGCACTGACCGCTAGAGCGTACACCTGTAACCAAGCCTCTGGGTCCCACTCTCCATCAAACCTAGTGATGCCCTTGGGGTTAAACCCATCAGGCCAGACCACTCGGCGTAGGTGACGGGTAAACGCACGAACCCCTTCAATGACCCCGCGACAACTCCCGGGCGGTGATCGACACGGAGGGGATCGGGCTTGGCGCGCGTTGCGATGTCCTGGAAGGATGCCAAAACGTTCATACTCGTCGGCATGACGGCGCTGCTCCTCCCTCTCTTGGTCACGGCACCTGGCGTCGAGGTCGGAACGAAGGTCGCGGTTGAGGCTGTGGCGCAAGTCGTCCCCGCGGGGAGGAATATAACGTCCCCGATGGGGGGCTTCACGACCCGGCCGACTGCTGACCATCTGGGTCCTCGCCAGAGTGCGTAATTGCACCTTCGCCGGCTGGTCGGTCTGAGCCTGCTGGATCGCTGCCGCCGTCACCATGGCCTTTACTTGGGCCACGATCGGGGCGGCTGGATTACCAGCCTCCAGCACGGGGCCCAAGGTATCCAAGAGTGTCTTGGAGGCGACGATATTCTGCTGTGGAGTATGGAAGACCGCTTGGTCCCCCATCTTGGCTTGCAGAATGTCTTCATTGATGCCGCGAGCGCGGTCTCGTAGGGCACGCGCCCGCGCATCCAGCTCTGTCATTCGGCCGCCATCCAAATCAGCGGCCCCCGAGGTGTCGAGGCGTTGTTGCGAATCCGCCCGCGAGCCTTCGATCATGCAGACTCTGCGGAAATTCCAGCAACTCTTCAGGCTCTCTTCTGACTCGGCTAGTGAGCTGGGCGAGGCCGAAGGAGATAGCCCTAGGCGCTCGGAGGTGCCGAGTGGTTTGGCGGTGAGATCACCCACCATTCGCAACTCGGCACCTGTTGATCCGACTCTCGGGCGGGACCGGGTCTTCAGTCCCCTGCTCAGTGCTTTTGAGCACGAGACAGGGGGACCTCCCGATCCGCGCGGAAGTCGTGACGATTGCTCCCCGGAGACCTCGCCATGCTGGAACGCAGCCTCCTCAGAGAGGGAAAGATTCCCAAGGCTGTTGGCGATAAAGTCCAGGCTTCCGAAGCGGAAAACCTGACCCGGGGAGAAAACTGTGGAGACTCCGCTCGTTGCAGCCATCAAGCTCAACGGAGATCTTGACACGAGCCCCTACCTGGCGCGCCAACTGTCGACGATCGGTTCCACCGGCAATGAGATTTGTGATTCGAGGGGATTCGTGTGAGATCAGAGCAAAATGGTAACACAGGATGCGAGGGTGATCTTTTTTGATAGGTTCGGGCTCTCACGGTGGAGATAATACCCTAGTCCTATGTTCTTGTTGATGAGTCTCCTCTCTTTTCTCTTTTTCTTTCTCCCCCCTCTACAGGGTTGCCCCTCCCGCCTTATATACTGGGGGGAGGGGATATTACACGGGGGTGCCACCTGGCATTGCATCAGGTTGGGCTATGAGTATCCCGTTTGTCCTCACCCGTCTGGCTCAGCTGCCACCGAAGGATTTGCTCTCCACTTTCCTGACCCACGCCTATCGATTCGCCAGGGTTAGTTGGTCTCAGGCTGTGGGCGTTAGACCATGCGCCCTACTTTATGCAGAGGCGTTCTGTCGCGGGGTGGAGTCCGGTCGGGCAGGTAATATGCCGTGAACCTTAATGAAGGATTGGCCTGCGGCCTTGTCCGCTTGAAACCATGGTAACCTTGTGGCCCGGTACCCTCTTGCAGGCCGGCCATGGGCTCCTTTAAAGGACCCCGACCTCAGTTATTCCACAGTACCAAATAGTCATTCACCAAACGACTTCTTCCTCGGTATCAAATAATGGAAACACAATTAACATCGAAGGTTGCGGAAATTCATATAGACTATGATGGCAGCATAGTTGATAGTAAAACACCACGTCGCATCACATCCCACATCAATTGAAAACTGAACTTGCAATGCATTTCATCCAAATTCAACATTTTGGAAGAGAACATCAAAATTTCAAGTCGAGCATCTGCTCCCACAACCGTCACAAATTTTTTTCTCAAGGAGGGAAACTTATTTCAAAAAAGGGAACACCTCACTAACAAAATCACTTTATAAAACATTCATAAAATCCACCTTTTTGAAGCACTCGCAAACATCACACACATTATGCGAATAAATCCATCTCCAGTCAAAAAGAGTTACAAATTAAATCTCAAGAGTTTCCAACACAACCCACTATGTCCTTCTGTTCCGTTAAAATTTATTCCAAAGATAATTCAGGGTGAATGCGAAGGAGCGTGATCCACTCAAAAACCTTTGGGTGCAAATCCATACTCATAGCACAAATTAAACAAAATAGCCAAAACCAAAGATTGGCACCAATAGCTACGGGTTTAAGGGAAACTCGGAAACATAACACAAGGAATACCTTGACTGAAGGCATTCAACCAAAATGGCAAACAGCCAGACCAGTTCAAAAGGTTTTAAACACCAGCTCAGCATGAATCCCACCAAACTTGTATTCCACTACACTTACCATTTAAGCATTCAATAATCACTATTTGCTCATCAAGAGAGTCCAACCGGATTTAACAAGATTTACATAACAATTTCTTTTTCTAGTTACCATTCCCAACACTTTTAATTAAGGTTTAAGATGCTTATCACAAAGGCACCAAACCAAGACTACATTGACATGATCCCCACGGATCACCAAATCATATAACAACATATTCTATATTTCAAACATAGTACTTCAACAGCTACTTGAGCATGGTCAACCTATAAATTTTATACTATCCCATACGTCAAAATCTTGACAATTTAAACTTGTTCAATCAATAAAATGACTTCAACAAATAAGTAATATCTCTACAAGATAAAATTCGTAAATAGGATTCTAAGATATGCATTCATTAAGATTAAAATCTTGCATCATGATTATTATCCATTGTTCATCCCATCACAACATGTACTCGACATAATACCACCGTTTTACACTTTTCTTCTATTGGATCAATGGTTTCCAACAATTGACAACACTACCATGGCATCAATATCAATTCTTTGCATAATCATCAATCAACAACATTGCTTTTAGCTACCCTACACATAGGTTGCAACAAAATTGTCACTACACAACATACTCCAACTATTAAATTAGATTTAATAAGTTAGATCAGCACAATGTACTTAAAACAACAACCAGACCTATGTTTTTTTCCCAATTGACATCGATACTAGCATTAACACTGCCCTTGACAACATCATTAACAATAAGTCTTATGTCTTCTCCATTGACATCAATACCAGCATTGTAGAGACACAACTGCATACTTCCAAATATACTAGTAGGTTGCAACAACATAAATAGCAACTCTAATCAACTTCCAAATTAAAGCCACTAGTCAACATGATTAAATTTCTCTATTAACCCGTTAGATTAGAACATCTTTAAACAATCGGCAAGGTTTCTTTAATAGTATCATTAATTTACATCATCTTAATGTTCCAACTATGCATCAAGGATTAAACTTTTAACATTAACAAGGATCATAAGCACTTTTAAAGCAAGGCAACAGATTCTAAGCATGTACATTAACCCATTTAATCATTCTCGCTACAGAGTAAACTACAACACTAGTAGTCTATTTATTCTCAAGCTAGAGATAACAACCGCATTGAATTGTTTAAACTCACAAATTAACTTAACAATACGTCATCCCATAAACCACTTTGGTACATGCTACATAACATGCTAAACAATAATTCTTACTAGGGACAAACGATTTCAGTCAAAAGACTACTTACTTTGTTTGCAGCATTTTTGTTTTAAAACTCATCCCAAATTCGTAAGGAAACTTGACTCTATAAATTGCAATGAGACAACCCAAACTTGGTCATGCAAAAGGAAGTCTCCAAAACCGACCGTCAGAACGGTAAAGAACATACGAAGGAATCCACCACCAAACTCTTCTATTTGACTCCAGTCAACTACCCGATCTACGACAGAAAGGATAAGCACTCTTCTCCTACAGGGGTTAATAGTTCTTCGGTGATGGCGCTAACCGGCCACACCGTCAAACCTCACCCTTACTATGAAATAAGAGAGGTGGCCGAAACCCTTCGGCACCGAAACCCCACTTTATCACAACAACAAGAACAATTCAATCATTTATCTCACAGACATAGTAACACGCATTATCAAATGAAGTATTCAACATCATAGCTTAAATACAACATTTAAGCGTAAAGAAACGATACCCATACCCTTTCCTACTGTGCAGCCATGTGTGTCAAATTTTAGATTAGTTATACCACTTTTGCAAGTTTTAAGGTTGCTATCCTATAACAAAATTTTATTTAAAACCTAAGCCATGTTTCTAAGTTATTCCACATCACATTTTAGTGGTACCCTATAGCATGACACTAAAAATACACATTCCAAGGACCTACAGCCCGCTCTGATACCAACTGTAACACCCCGGCATCTAGCATGCCTGAATGCTACCAAACATAGGCTAAACAACATCTAAATACCATAAATTAAGATAAATTACAGCAAATGAGTAAATGCTAGAACCGAAAATTTCGGCAGCATCTCCTTTGTTTTTCCATGAATTGAAGCAACAACAATATGATCACAGGATATAGTATAAAGAATGACATCTAAATCATCAATAATAAGGGTTCTAGCAGCAGTATAAGCCTAGGATAAAGATTCCAACCATCTCATGAGCCAAACGAAGTAAATGATGAAACCAAGCACACAAATTAACCATCACAATTAAAGGAAGGAACATGTCATTGTTTATATGTGTGATGCTAAGTGATGACGTGTGACTAGCTCCCTTTCCCGCATGCCGGTTTCATGGTACCTAAGAAAAACAACATAAACACAAGCGTGAGCTCATCACTCAGCAAGTATATTGCAATGAAACAAGAAAATACATTCTAATACCTTCATCACCACTTTTCACATACGACATCATACACATCTCATATTCATAGCGTAAGCATATCATTGACATCATCATATATCATCATCATATAACATCCTCATATAATGCAATCCAATGCAATGCGATGCACATATCTCCGGGAAACTCATACTGGTATGGTTGAGTACACACCAGTCGGTGTGCACCGTCTCCCCCCTTCCATCCCGAAGATGGAGGGTGCCTACTCCTCGCTCCCATACACCGCGATGGATGGAATCACGATGTAGGACTTACTCATTGGCTCTCCGGAATAGTCATCACTTTCTCACTGACCTTCCCCGGACTAGTTATGACTTTCTCACCGCCCGGGCCATGTATCATGCCATGTATGCAAACATGCCAACATCATAAATAACTTGTACATTAACACATGGCATCATAACATAATAAGCATATTCATCATAACAATGGCAATCATTAAAGCATGGCAAGTGAACATATCATATATTCAATTTCAACCTCAACCAATCTAGCAAACTACAACCCGCTACCCATTCCAATACACTTGCCTCAACCACGGGCGACGGATTGGCGAGAAGTAGAAGGCACTCCCAGGGTCACACCACCTGCACATAGGTACCACACAATCATGTCCACAAAATAGTACGCAAACACTCTTCTACCCCGACATCGCAAACTTCTCGCAAAACCCAAAAACAGAGGTTCTGTCCCATCAGGACAGCAGCCTTCCAAAAGGAATAACTTGGGTTCTAACACTCCGAATCGATTAAACAAGTACATCCTCGCGTAGCTTAGGAAATTTCCTAACTTTTTCTAAGTATATGGAAAAACTGATTCGGACTCTAAAGTGGTTTAATCTACAGAATACCGTGATCTGTTCCAATCACGTCACAGTTTTTTAACACGTTCGGTAAAACGGGCATAACTTTCAAACGGCTGGGCGGAATTAGACATTCTTTATACCCACTAAAAGGTATTGAAGTTACCTACAACTTATTAAATAGGAGGATGACCAAATTCCGAGTCTAAATTGGTGAAAACCCAAACCCTAGGTCGACTGCTCGTGCTGCCCGAAACAGAGAACGTGGCAAACTCTAGATTTCATCTAATCTACCCAATTACAGCACCCCCAATTGATCTAAAAACATGATATTAACCATTAGAACAGATTCTAGACCAACCCCAAGGATCCCCATGGCCATACCTTCGCCCAACGAACGAAAAACCAATAGATCTCCTCCCGGTTCGCGCGATCTCCTTCCTCGCTCCAAATCCACCGGATCTCCTCGTCGCGGAGAGCTCCAATGGACGGATCTTCGAGGTGTTGAGGTTGAGAACTCCCCTAGGGGCAGCAAAGGAGGTGGAGAGGGGAGGAGAGGGGCGCAAGGGCTAGGGAGGTGGCGGCTAGGAGGGGTGGAGGCAAGGGGTGGAGGGGAGAGTGGGGGGGCGGCTAGGGCTTCCATGGGGGCGCAAGGCACCACGATGGGGCGCAATAAGGGCTGGGGGGAGCCCCCAACCAGGTCTCCTACTCCTATTTGGACTCAAACTCCTTCCCACCAAAGCCCACGACCCCTTCCCTTAGGCCCAAACTCCCCTGGAAAGGCCCAAACTCTCGGAATCGGCCCGGAAATGCAAATAAACCTCATACCATATGGTTTCAACCTCAAAATCCACATTCCATAATGTTTTTAACCTCAACATTCATATTTTATAATGTCACACCATTCCGTAGTGTCACATTCTTCCCCCCTTCAACAGGATTCGACCCCGAATCCGAGACACGCCACTTCGCAAACAACCAAATCAAAGGGAGTTATGGTTCACACCTCAGAACCCGCTTAGAACCCCCTACGATTTGCAACAGCCAGCACTCAGAGGCAAGGAGCTAAGGATCAAAGACTGACAGTTCTAAAGATAACTCACATTCAAAACTTGCCAGAATTCTTACTCAACATTGAAACACAAAAGCACTCACATACGGCCTCAGCACAACCCAAGCGGTAGGTTAAAGTCCCAAACATACCACGAAATAAAACGGTCTCACACTCCTCATTCTATGCATTCCTTGGCACTAAAGTGCCTGATCCCTTTAACCAAAGCCACTCTCCAGAAGGACACAGTACCAACCTCCCTTCTGTGGTTCCTTGTACTCAAGACGACGCGAAATAGAGACACACAATGCTCTAAGATTACCACCAGAAGGAACAACCTACTTTATATCCAGGATCCTTAAGACTCGCACAACAGAAACGACCGAACGTTCCTCTGCGGTTGACACAACTCGCTCATTGCCCAACGACAAAAAGATCCAATACACTTCAAGAGGAAAAGCGATTACTAGCAACCACCAAGTGGTCCACTAATAATTTAATCAACCCTACCGAGGAACACCTCAATGACACAATTCTCCAAGAAGGTTTGCATTGAGTCATACACAACCTTCCACTCAAAGGACCACGACAAAGAGTACAATCATTGAGTGAGCTCAACCATAAACATGAACCCAATTGGTCCACATACAACAACTCAAACCCCAAAGTGCTAAAACCACTTTGGAAAGGATCCGGCATCATCCAAAGAGCACACATTTCATTTTTCTAAGCCAAATCACAAAGAAAACTCAAACTTCTAACACCACAGCCAAAATACCACAAATTATTCATTCTCTCTTTTCATACTAGGAAGAAATGGAAATCTCGATACATGACAAGAATGCACACTTTTCAAGAGCACTCCGGATTACTCATATATCCATATATGACTTTCTCACCGACCTGGCTCATCGACTCCTTTATGATTAATTATGCATAAACAATGTCTCGTTTTCCTTTTCACCATTCATTCATCATGTAACAACGGTACCGAATAGTCATTCACCAAACGACTTCTTCCTCGGTATCAAATAATGGAAACACAATTAACATCGAAGGTTGCGGAAATTCATATAGACTATGACGGCAGCATAGTTGACAGTAAAACACCACATCACATTACATCCCACATCAATTGAAAACTGAACTTGCAATGCATTTCATCCAAATTCAACATTTTGGAAGAGAACATCAAAATTTCAAGTCAAGCACCTGCTCCCACAACCATCACAAATTTTTTTCTCAAGGAGAGGGAAACTCATTTAAAAAAAGGGAACACCTCACTAACAAAACCACTTTATAAAACATTCATAAAATCCACCTTTTTGAAGCACTCGCAAACATCACACACATTATGCGAATAAATCCATCTCTAGTCAAAAAGAGTTACAAATTAAATCTCAAGAGTTTCCAACACAACCCACTATGTCCATCTGTTCCGTTAAAATTTATTCCAAAGATAATTTAGGGTGAATGCGAAGGAGCGCGATCCACTCAAAAACCTTTGGGTGTAAATCCATACTCATAGCACAAATTAAACAAAATAGCCAAGACCAAAGATTGGCACCAATAGCTACGGGTTTTAGGGAAACTCGGAAACACAACACAAGGAATACCTTGACCGAAGGCATTCAACCAAAATGGCAAACAACCAGACCAGTTCAAAAGGTTTTAAACACCAGCTCAGCATGAATCCCACCAAACTTTTATTCCACTACACTTACCATTTAAGCATTCAATAATCACTATTTACTCATCAAGAGTGTAACACCCCAGCTTCTACTAAGCCCAGAATGTCACCAACATAGACCATACAATAATTAATACCATGATTAAATGGGAAATTTTAGCAGCATCTCCTTTGTTTTAGCATAAATTTGAACATCACAATATCATATCAATATATCTATCAATCGAGATATCAATATGCATCGACAACAATAGATGAGCATCAACTAGAATAACAGTAAGCAATGATAATCATGGAATAAGCATCAACTAGGACGAGGATGATAAAACAAATCGCTCCAAAGACACACATGACACACATGAGGGAAACCAACACACATAATATCCATACACCAAAATCCACTTAACTTATTGCCATGTTTCCATAGAAATGGGTGAATTATCTAGATTATGAGTGCTACGTAAGGAAGTGTAGCTAATTTCCCTTTCCGCGCGCCGATTTCATTGTACCTAAATAAACAAACAATATAAAACACAAGCGTGAGTTCATCACTCAGCAAAGTGTAATGTAATGAAAAACAGGGTGCAAGACAACAAACCATCATCCCAGTCTCCACAATTATATCACAACACATCATATTTAACATTATATTCATCCTTTAAAACAACATGATAATCATCTCATGAGCATCTCATGAGTACTCTCATCATCATCTCATAAACATTTTCATTTAGGTATATCATTCATGCAATGCAATGCACATGTCTCCTGGAATTCTCATACCGGTATGGTTGAGTGCACACCCGTCGGCATGCACCCTTTCCCCCCCTTCCATCCCGAAGATGGAGGGTGCCTATCACTCGCTTCCATTCACCTCGGTGATGGAATCACGATGTAGGACTTACTCAAAAGAATAGCCCCGGACTAGTCATAACTGTTCTCACCGACCCTACCGGAATAGTTATGACTTATCTCACCGGTCGGCCATGAAAATATGCCATGTATGCACAATGGACAGCAACGTACTTAAATACATCTTGCATATTGTCTCATGGCATCACATCAAGATAGCTCAAAACACATACCAACGGCAACCTTCTCAAGCATGGCATGAGGACATCATAACAACAGCAAGCATTTAAATCATGGCATGAGGACATCATATCGATGATAACATATAAAGCATGGCATAAGTACTCAACATAAATTCCATTGCATCTCATCATCAAACACCCTACAACTCTCTACTCATTCCATCACACTTGCCTCAACCGCGGGAGACGGAGGGGCAGGACATAGAGGGTACTCCCGGAGGCACACCACCTGCAAATACTTGCCACACACTCAAATCGAGTCCACAAAACAGCACACATATAAATCCCACTACCCGACTTCGCTTACAACTCCTAAAATCAGAAAACAGCAAATCTGTCCCTTCGGGACAACAGCCTTCCAATGGGAATAACTTCGGTTCTAGGACTCCAAATTGAATAAACGAGTACATCCCCGCGTAGCTCAGGAAATTTCCCAACTTTTTCTAGTTATAGGGAAAGACTAATTCGGACTCTAATGTTGTCTAATCTAACGTTGAACACGAACTGTCCCAATCTCGTCACAGATTTGACAGCGCTCGGTAAAACGGCCATATCTCCCAAACGGCTGGGCGGATTTTAACGTTCTTTATATGCACGGAAAGATAAGGAAATTATCTAAAACTTCCTAAAAGTCCGTACGGTTAGATTCAAACTCAAAATTGGCGAAAACGCCTGCCCTAGTTCGGGTTCCCAATCTGCCCGAAACAAAACGTGAGTACAACTCTAGTTTTTCATCAATTCTACCCCATGGTAGCACCTCCCTTGATCTAAAAACATGGTAATCCCCCTCTACAGTAGCAAGAGATCTACCCCACAGGATCCCCCCATTACCTTCTTGACGATCCACGAATCAACCGCTTCTCTTCGCGCGATCTCCACCCGATCTCTTCTTCCCACCGGATCTCCTCGTCACGGATCCTCCCACCGGTGAAGACAGCACCGTAGCAAGGCGTGGCAGCGAGGGGGACGCAGCAAGGGCACGTGGTGGTGGGGGAGGAGGCGCAAGGAGGAGGGGTGGTGCGGCTTGGGGGTGTGGAGGAAGAGGAGTAGGGGCTAGGGAGGGAGGAGGAGATGGGGAAAGGGGGCTGCGCATGGGGGTGGGGAGATCTAGGGCAGCAGGGTTTTCTGCCCCCCCTCATGGGCCAATGGAGTCCCACCATCCGGCCCACGAAGTTTCCCTCAAGCCCAACACCTCCCCGGAGCGGCCCAAACGCCCGAAAACGGCCCGAAACGCGTTAAAACGTGAAATCTCAGGGTTTTAGTTGCAAAATCCCCAACTTAACCCATTTTATCACATTTTATAACCTATTATCACAAATTATAAAGTCTCGACATTCCGTAGTATCACATTCTACCCCCCTTAACTGGATTCGACCTCGAATCTTACACGTCAACTCTAAAACCATGCCCACTAGGGACTCATCTTCTTTGCGAACTCAACACACCCACGCAAATACTCAAACAGTAGCAACGACAACTCAATTCTCCAAATCCATCTATTAACAAGAGTGACTTGACTTAGCTTAGCTAAGCACAACTTGACATGATTCCTCATTTACTTCAATCTCTATCATGATTCATAAACTCAGAATGACACAATCATCATGAAACACATCACTTTTTCACCATTAGTATTAAAACGGTCAACCGAGGTTCCAAACTTGAACCCCCCCGAAAAAGACCATTTACGCAAAACACCTTCTCTTCCAATTATTTAACCCCTTTTCGCAATGAATCAAAATTTACTAAAGTCATCTTCGCTCATAGCCTACATCGACCATACTTTCCTTTCAACTGCCAACCACATTACACTTTTCATTCTATCCTCTCCCAGGCATAACGCACACCCAGGGATGTCTAGCTAAGACAATGTCCACAACAAAGCATTTTACATCACAATTTCTATAACATTTGCTTCCACCCCACGATACTTTCAACCAAATTCAAACCACGACATCAACAACCTCCATCATCATCCACCCTCACTAATGTCCAGCACCTAGCCCAAGTTAGGACCGTAACTCACTACCAAATCTCAATTGGCACTTTTCCCAAGAGGATGTCGCCCTCACAAACCATTCACACAAACAACGAAGCCCACGAGTATAGCTCTTAGATTATACTCAATAATAACCCGAGGCCCTTCTTATTCTCGCTCCTATCAATAGTGCAAAATAAGTACGATTCTTTTGAATCCAAGTAGACCACATACAACAACTCGAACCTCAAAATGCCACAAATCACTTTGGAAAGAACCCTGATAACATTGAAAGACCACCCTTTTGCTTTTCCTAAGTCAAGCCGCAAAGGAAAACTCAAATCTCCAATCAACGCGATACAATTCGCATCGGGGAGCACTCAAACAAATAAAGACTCCACACAATTCTCTTGACGGAAGTTCTCAACAACTAAAGACAACTCGACTCGCTTTCACCACAGCCAAACTTTTCATTTTAACCAAAATCAACATCTTGGAAGAGAACTGCCACAAAAACTCTCGAAGAGAAAGGGAAACTCAAATCCCTTGCATAACATAACCAAAATACCAAAGATTTATCCATTCATTCCTTTTCATGCTAGAGAGCAATGGAAATCTCGATTCATAACACGAATGCAAATTCTTCAAGAGCACTCCGGATTAGTCATATATCTCTATATGACTTCCTCACCGTCCTGGCTCAACAACTCTTTTATGCTTATAAAAACGATGTCATGAATCTTTTTCACCATTTATTAGTCATGAAACCACGATACGCATTAACCATTCACAAAGAGACTTCATTCTGTTTGTCACATGATTGACACCCAACAACATCGATGGTTGCTCAAATTCGCATAAACTACGACGGCGTTAACCGAAAAAATACCATATCGCATCACAACCCAACAACCACTGCACGCAATGCGTGCAAAACATCGCATTTTAACCAAAGCCAATAACAGAAGATAACATCAACTCTCAACTCAAACATCTACGCCTAATAACCGCTACCAATTCTCTTAAAGAGAAAGGAAACACATTCCCAGCAGGGAACACCTTACCAACAAAATCACTTATGAAACAATCGTAAGATTCACCTTTTTGAAACGCTCGCAAACACCACACACGTTTCCCAAATAAATCCAACTCTAGTCACGAAAGAATTACAATTTAAGCGCTTAACTCCAGGGTTACCAAAGATAAATCAGTTGAACGCTAAAGAGAGCGTCCCACTCCAACGCTTTGGGTGTTAATCCATACTCATAGCATAGACTAAACAGATTAGCCCAAATCCAAAGATTGGCATGGTTCAAAACCACACCACATTTGGAACCCATAAGCCGGTTACTTCAAATACTACTCTTTCATCCATATTTCCAATCATCGGAGTCAAGTTTGTAACTTGACAAAATGCCACTTAATCGGGGAAGATTTTATTGCACACTAATCAAGACGCCTAAACAAAGAGGTAGGCACTCCCAGAAAATTTATACATTCATTTGAATCCATAAACCTTCAAAAGAAAGTTCGACTCAAATCCCACCATTACTCGCATTCCAATACTCTTAGCCAATACGGATGTCATAATCACCCAAAACCCAAGAAATCCAACACTGTTACACACAAGCTACAACATCTGCTCTTAATAAAATCACTTTTAACTGTTCATATAACCACAATTGATTATATTACCAACGAACCATAGACCATATCTACCGTATGACAATCAACAAGGAGAACCACATTCTCACAACTCCAGCACAATTATCTTATCAGTTAATCCAACATAAGACGCATATCAACAACTTCTTTTGATCTACTAACCATGACGAACCATTATTCATGCAACTTATTATCCCAAGCGTAGCACACATCTCTTTACAATTATTCCAGCGTAATCAACAATTACCCTAGGTATAATCCCTAAGTCACATATTCCATATCACCTGTTCATTCCACCAATAATTAATACTAACCACACGACACGATCTCCACTAGACATCCCTCATAAATACGGATCCCAGACAGACATCTGTCAAGAATAATTCAACCTTTCCTACAATCATTCCATATATCCTCATTAATTGATTACACGTAATTTTAAGTCACATTGTCGACCCACAATATTAACTGACCCACCAGCTACAATAGGTAGAATTTCACACCATCTTCTTGCTATAACAAGTTCATCAACCGAGACATTATATGCTAACTAATCTCAAACATCCATTAGATTCCATAACCCGCATCATTTTGCACACACCACTAATCAACTTTCACCTTGGATCACCTGACGTCTCGTTTAATCATCTCTTATCAACACAATATTTTAGTTTATCTTTAAACAAACAACAAATTCACTTTAACCGAACCACCAGCTCATATCATCCGAAAACTCTAACTTCTCGTCATACACTTAACTTCTTAAACATCCGCGTGAATCACGCACCCAACTCTTAAGGAAACCATAATTGCTCGAGAAAGAACAACACCCAAAACACCTTTCCTTCCTAAAGCTCAACCATAAATCACAGGAGAAGTCAACTCTTAAATTCCCAAATGCGCATACGCAACTACTCCACAACTCTCGAGATCAACAACTTCCGCGAAGGAAGATGGTTGCAAGAGGAAAACCAATGATTAACCAAATTTTTTTCCAGATAAGGCCATAACCCCAAACTTCAAACTTTCACGAAACAAACGGTTTTTTTTTTCAAAGATGAATTCCCAAGCAAGTCATCATTGCGATCAAACACCACTTAGGCCCCGACAACAAGGTCTGGCACAACACCGCAATAACTCTTTTAAACCTCGGAGAAAGACAAACACAAGAATAAATTGAAAACTTTCTCCGTAAAGCAACCGATCAACCACATCCTTTCCGACAAAACCTTGACACCTAAATCCATGCGACTTAGGTTTTTTTTATCGAAACTTCAATAACTTCTTTTCAAATTGGAGAATGGTAACCCAAGAATCAATCTATAAGTTTCTCTATAAGGCAAACAACAAGTCGGGCGTCAAAGTTGGCAAGGCGACCAAAAGAGGCGCAACCCTAAATTCTTCTTTTGTCTTCAACCAAAGAAGACAAAACCAAAACCACTAAAAGAACTATCGGTGAGCATCCAAAACCGAACACTTTTTCTTTTATTTCAACCAACCAAAAACCAACCAAAACCGTTCGTCAAAACGGCAAAGGAAATTCGGAGGGTCAATCCACAACTCTACTACTCGACTCCAACCAACTACCCAATCTACGACATAAAGGATAAGCACTCTCCCAACAGGAGGTTAAAGTCCATCGGTGATGGCACTAACCGCCACACCACAAACCCAACATTACTACAAACAATGTAAGGTGACCGAAACCCTTTCGGCACCACAACCCACATAATCTCAAATGTATCAACACAATCAATTCTTTCATAAACATAGCAACATATATTACCAAATGTAACATTCAACACCAAAGCTTAAATACAACATTTAAGCGTAAAGCAACGGTACCCATACCCATTCCTACTGTGCAACAGAGTGTGTCAAGTTTTAAATTAATTATTCCACTTACACAAGTTTTAATGTTGCTATCCTATGGCAAAGTTTTAAGTAAAACCTAAGCCATGTTTCTAGTTTATCCCACTTCATATTTTAGTTGAACCTATAGTATGACACTAAATACACATTCCAGGGACCTACAGCCCGCTCTAATACCAACTGTAACACCCCAGCTTCTACTAAGCCCAGAATGTCACTAACATAGACCATACAACAATTAATACCATGATTAAATGGAAAATTTCAGCAGCATCTCCTTTGTTTTAGCATAAATTTGAACATCACAATATCATATCAATATATCTATCAATCGAGATATCAATATGCATCGACAACAATAGATGAGCATCAACTAGAATAACAGCAAGCAAAGATAATCATGGAATAAGCATCAACTAAGAAGAGGATGATAAAACAAATCGCTCCAAAGACCCACATGACACACATGAGGGAAACCAACACACATAATATCCATACACCAAAATCCACATAACTTATTGCCATGTTTCCATAGAAATGGGTGAATTATCTAGATTATGAATGCTACGTGAGGAAGTGTAGCTAATTTCCCTTCCCGCCACTGATTTCATTGTACCTAAATAAACAAACAATATAAAACACAAGCGTGAGTTCATCACTCAAAGAAAGTGTAATGTAATGAAAACAGGTGCAAGACAACAAACCATCATCCCAGTCTCCAGCTTATATCACAACACATCATATTTAACATTATATTCATCCTTTAAAACAACATGATAATCATCTCATGAGCATCTCATGAGTACTCTCATCATCATCTCATAAACATTTTCATTTAGGTATATCATTCATGCAATGCAATACACATGTCTCCTGGAATTCTCATACCGGTATGGTTGAGTGCACACCCGTCGGCATGCACCCTTTCCCCCCCTTCCATCCCGAAGATGGAGGGTGCCTATCACTCGCTTCCATTCACCTCGGTGATGGAATCACGATGTAGGACTTACTCAAAAGAATAGCCCCGGACTAGTCATAACTGTTCTCACCGACCCTACCGGAATAGTTATGACTTATCTCACCGGCCGGCCATGAAAATATGCCATGTATGCACAATGGACAGCAACGTACTTAAATACATCTTGCATATTGTCTCATGGCATCACATCAAGATAGCTCAAAACACATACCAACGGCAACCTTCTCAAGCATGGCATGAGGACATCATAACAACAGCAAGCATTTAAATCATGGCGTGAGGACATCATATCGATGATAACATATAAAGCATGGCATAAGTACTCAACATAAATTCCATTGCATCTCATCATCAAACACCCTACAACTCTGTACTCATTCCATTACACTTGCCTCAACCGCGGGGGACGGAGTGGCGGGACGTAGAGGGTACTCCCGGAGGCACACCACCTGCAAATACGTGCCACACACTCAAATCGAGTCCACAAAACAGCACACATATAAATCCCACTACCCGACTTCGCTTACAACTCCTAAAATCAGAAAATAGCAAATCTGTCCCTTCGGGACAGCAGCCTTCCAATGGGCATAACTTCGGTTCTAGGACTCCAAATTGAATAAACGAGTACATCCCCGCGTAGCTTAGGAAATTTCCCAACTTTTTCTAGTTATAGGGAAAGACTAATTCGGAATCTAATGTTGTTTAATCTAACGTTGAACACGAACTGTCCCAATCTCGTCCCAGATTTGACAGCGCTCGGTAAAACGGCCATATCTCCCAAACGGCTGGGCGGATTTTAAAGTTCTTTATATGCACGGAAAGATAAGGAAGTTATCTAAAACTTCCTAAAAGTCTGTACAGTCAGATTCAAAATAGAAATTGGCTAAAACGCCTGCCCTAGTTCGGGTTCCCAATCTGCCCGAACCAAAACGTGAGTACAACTGTAGTTTTTCATTAATTCTACCCCATGGCAGCACCTCCCTTGATCTAAAAACATGGTAATCCCCCTCTACAGCAGCAAGAGATCTACCCCACAGGATACCCCCATTACCTTCTTGACGATCCACGAATCAACTGCTTCTCTTCGCGCGATCTCCACCCGATCTCTTCTTCCCACCGGATCTCCTCGTCGCGGATCCTCCCACCGGTGAAGGCAGCACCGTGGCAAGGCGTGGCAGCGAGGGGGACGCAGCAAGGGCATGTGGTGGTGGGGGAGGAGGCGCAAGGAGGAGGGGTGGTGCGGCTTGGGGGTGTGGAGGAAGAGGAGGAGGGGCTAGAGAGGGAGGAGGAGATGGGGAAAGGGGGCTGCGCATGGGGGTGGGGAGAGCTAGGGCAGCAGGGTTTTCTGCCCCCCCTCACCCCCTCATGGGCCAATGGAGTCCCACCATCCGGCCCACGAAGTTTCCCTCAAGCCTAACACCTCCCCGGAGCGGCCCAAACGCCCGAAAACGGCCCGAAACGCGTTAAAATGTGAAATCTCAGGGTTTTAGTTGCAAAATCCCCAACTTAACCCATTTTACCACATTTTATAACCTATTATCACAAATTATAAAGTCTCGACATTCCGTAGTATCACAAAGAGAGTCCAACCGGATTTAACAAGATTTACATAACAAATTCTTTTTCTAGTTACCATTCCCAACACTTTTAAGTAGGGTTTAAGATGCTTATCACAAAGGCACCCAACCAAGACTACATTGACATGATCCCCACGGATCACCAAATCATATAACAACATATTCTATATTTCAAACATAGTACTTCAACAGCTAATTGAGCATGGTCAACCTATAAATTTTATACTATCCATACGTCAAAATCTTGACAATTGAAACTTGTTGAATCAATAAAATGACTTCAACAAATAAGTAATATCTCTACAAGATAAAATTCGTAAATAGGATTCTAAGATATGCATTCATTAAGATTAAAATCTTGCATCATGATTATTATCTATTGTTCATCCCATCACAACATGTACTCAACATAATACCACCGTTTTACACTTTTCTTCTATTGGATCAATGGTTTCCAACAATTAACAACACTACCAAGGCATCAATATCAATTCTTTGCATAATCATCAATCAACAACATTGCTTTTAGCTACCCTACACATAGGTTGCAACAAAATTGTCACTACACAACATACTCCAACTATTAAATTAGATTTAATAAGTTAGATCAGCACAATGTTCTTAAAACAACAACCAGACCTATGTTTTTTCCCAATTGACATCGGTACTAGCATTAACACTGCCCTTAACAACATCATTAACAATAAGTCTTATGGCTTCTCCATTGACATCAATACCAGCATTGTAGAGACACAACTGCATACTTCCAAATATACTAGTAGGTTGCAACAACATAAATAGCAACTCTAATCAACTTCCAAATTAAAGCCACTAGTCAACATGATTAAATTTCTCTATTAACCCGTTAGATTAGAACATCTTTAAACAATCGGCAAGGTTTCTTTAACAGTATCATCAATTTACAGCATCTTAATGTTCTAACTATGCATCGAGGATTAAACTTTTAACATTAACAAGGATCATAAGCACTTTTAAAGCAAGGCAACAGATTCTAAGCATGTACATTAACCCATTTAATCATTCTCGCTACAGAGTAAACTACAACACTAGTAGTCTATTTATTCTCAAGCTAGAGATAACAACCGCATTGAATTGTTTAAACTCACAAATTAACTTAACAATACGTCATCCCATAAACCACTTTGGTACATGCTACATAACATGCTAAACAATAATTCTTACTAGGGACAAACGATTTCAGGCAAAAGACTACTTACTTTGTTTGCAGCATTTTTGTTTTAAAACTCATCCCAAATTCGTAAGGAAACTTGACTCTCAAAATTGCAATGAGACAACCCAAACTTGGTCATGCAAAAGGAAGTCTCCAAAACACTTTTCAATCTCAAAGACTCCCACAGGAGGGAACCAAGTGATCAAATAAACCTTTGCGGACAAAGGCACAAAACATAAATCGACACAACTTAACTTTTTGCACACGCTTCAATAACTTCTTTTAAACTCAGAGTAAGACACACAAGAACCAAACCTATACTTTTCTTTGCAAGGCAACCCACAAAACCGGTGTCCAAGCCAAAAGGCGACTAAAAAAAGGTGCAACGCTAAATTCCTCTTCTTCGTCTTCAACCAAGGAGGACAAAACCAAGGAACACCGAAGGGACTCTCCGCGAAAAATCCAATCCCAAACACTTTTCTTTTGATTTCAAACAACTAAAGTCAAGAAAAACAACCAAAACCGACTGTTAGAACGGTTAAGAACATACGAAGGAATCCACCACCAAACTCTTCTATTTGACTCCAGTCAACTACCCAATCTACGACAGAAAGGATAAGCACTCTTCTCCTATAGGGGTTAATAGTTCTTCGGTAATGGCTCTAACCGGCCACACCGTCAAACCTCACCCTTACTATGAAATAAGAGAGGTGGCCGAAACCCTTCGGCACCGAAACCCCACTTTATCACAACAACATGAACAATTCAATCATTTATCTCACAGACATAGCAACATGCATTATCAAATGAAGTATTCAACATCATAGCTTAAATACAACATTTAAGCGTAAAGAAACGATACCCATACCCTTTCCTACTATGCAGCCATGTGTGTTAAATTTTAGGTTAGTTATACCACTTTTGCAAGTTTTAAGGTTGCTATCCTATAACAAAATTTTATTTAAAACCTAAGCCATGTTTCTAAGTTATTCCACATCACATTTTAGTTGTACCCTATAGCATGACTGTGACACTACGGAATGGTGTGACATTATTTAATGTGAATGTTAAGGTCAAAAACTTTATGAAATATGGTATTGGAGTTTAAAACCATATGGTATGAGGTTTAATTGCGTTTCCGGGCCGTTTCCGGGAGTTTGGGCCTTTCCGGGGGAGTTTGGGCCTAAAAGAAGGGGTTGTGGGCTTTGGTGGGATGGAGTATGAGTCCATTTAGGACTAGGAGACTTGTGTCAGCTGGTAAAAGGGGCCTCCCCCTACCCTCCTTGAGCCCCCACCCCCACTTGTGCGCCCCCACCTCCTCCCTTGGCCCTAGCCGCCCCACCTCCTCTCCCTCCCCTTTGGCCGTGCGCCCCCACCCCCCTTGCCCCTTTGCTCCCCACCTCTCCACCACCTCCCCACCACCTCTCCTCCACTCCTTGCTGCCCTAGGGTAGCCTCCCCACCCCTGCACCTCGAGGATCCATCCGTTGGAGCGAGGAACGAGGAGCGAGGAGCGAGGAGCGATCCGGGAGGAGATCTATTGGGTTTTCATGCGTCAGGCAAAGGTATGGCCATGGGACTCCTTGGGATTGGGCGAGGTACTGTTCTAAGGGTCATTATCATGTTTTTAGATCAATTGGTGGTGCTGGAATTGAGTAGATTGGATTAGATCTAGAAGTTGCCACGTTCTCTGTTTCGGGCAGCATGAGCAGTCGACCTAGGGTTTGGTTTTTCGCCAATTTAGAGTCAGAATTTGGTCGTACGGCTGTTGAAGAAGTTGTAGGTAATTTCAATACCTTTCAGTGAGTATAAAGAATTTTAAATTCCGCCCAGCCGTTTGAAAGTTATGCTTGTTTTACCGAGCGTATTAAAATCTGTGACTTGATTGGAACAGATCATGGTATTTTGTAGATTAAACAACTTTAGAGTCCGAATCAGTCTTTCTGTATACCTAGAAAAAGTGAGGAAATTTCCTAAGCTACACGAGGATGTACTCGTTTAATTGATTCGGAGTCTCAGAACCCAAGTTATGCCTTTTGGAAGGCTGCTGTCCCGACGGGACAGAACCTCTGTTTTTGGGTTTTGCGAGTAGTTGGCAATGTCGGGGTAGATGAGGGTTTGCGTACTGTTTTGTGGACATGATTGTGAGTGTGTGGTACCTATGTGCAGGTGGTGCGACCCCGGGAGTGCCTTCAACTTTCCGCCAATCCGTTGCCCGTGGTTGAGGCAAGTGTATTGTAATGGATAGCGGTTTGTAGGTTGCTAGTTGAGACTAGATGAACTTGATTATATGATATGATCACTTGCCATGCTTGAATGATTGCCTATGATATGATGAGTATGCTATGATGCCATGTGTTAATGTACGAGTTAATTATGATGTTGGCACATTTGCATACATGGCATGTTACATGGCACGGGCGGTGAGAAAGTCATAAATAATCCGGGGAAGGTCGGTGAGAAAGTTATGACTATTCCGGAGAGCCAATGAGTAAGTCCTACATCGTGATTCCATCCACCACGGTGTGGGGAAGCGAGGAGTAGGCACCCTCCATCTTCGGGATGGAAGGGGGGAGAGGGTGCACACCGACGGGTGCGTACTCAACCATACCGGTATGAGTTTCCAAGGAGACATGAGCATTGCATTGCATTGCATACATAATGATGATGACAATGATATGTGATCATGAATGAGATGGTTTACATGATGTGAGATATTATTGCTATGTAATTGTTCTTGTTGTACCATTGCAATATGCTTGCTGAGTTTTGAACTAACGCTTGTGTTTTCTTGTTGTTTTAGATGCCATGAGACCGGCATGCGGGGAAGGGAAATAGTCACACGTCCGCACGTAGCTTCACTCATTTGATTCCACAAGTAATTCAATTAGTTTTTGATACTAAACTGCATGTGATGATTATTGCTTTAAGGTTTAGCTTTGCTATATGAGAGTTTTATTGTTCGTTTGACTCTTGGAGACGTTAAGTGCTTGAAAATTGACTTATATTGTTGTTAAGTCTTTAATTATTGCTATTTTAGCTGTCTCTCATATTGCCTTATATTGCTTTACTGTGTTGCTCCTTCAAATCATGTTAAAACAAAGGAGATGCTGCCGAAATCTCGGTTTTTAGCATGTGCGCCTTTGCTGGAATTTATGTTTAATTATGCTATTTAGATGTTGTTTAGCTTATGTTTGGTAGCATTCAGGCATATTAAATGCCGGGGTGTTACAACGACACTGAAAATACACATTCCAAGGACCTACAGCCCGCTCTGATACCAACTGTAACACCCCGGCATTTAGCATGCCTGAATGCTACCAAACAAAGGCTAAACAACATCTAAATACCATAAATTAAGATAAATTACAGAAAAGGAGTAAATGCTAGAACCGAAAATTTCGGCAGCATCTCCTTTGTTTTTCCATGAATTGCAGCAACAACAATATGATCACATGATATAGTATAAAGAATGACATCTAAATCATCAATAATAAGGGTTCTAGCAGCAGTATAAGCCTAGGATAAAGATTCCAACCATCTCATGAGCCAAACGAAGTAAATGAGGAAACCAAGCACACAAATTAACCATCACAATTAAAGGAAGGAACATGTCATTGTTTATATGTGTGATGCTAAGTGATGACGTGTGACTAGCTCCCTTACCCGCATGCCGGTTTCATGGTACCTAAGAAAAACAACATAAACACAAGCGTGAGCTCATCACTCAGCAAGTATATTGCAATGGAAAAAGAAGATACATTCTAATACCTTCATCACCACTTTTCACATACGACATCATACACATCTCATATTCATAGTGTAAGCATATCATTGACATCATCATATATCATCATCATATAACATCCTCATATAATGCAATGCAATGCGATGCACATATCTCCTAGAAACTCATACCGGTATGGTTGAGTACACACCCGTCGGTGTGCACCTTCTCCCCCCTTCCATCCCGGAGATGGAGGGTGCCTACTCCTCGCTCCCATACACCGCGGTGGATGGAATCACGATGTAGGACTTACTCATTGGCTCTCCGGAATAGTCATAACTTTCTCTGCACCTTCCCGGACTAGTTATGACTTTCTCACCGCCCGGGCCATGTATCATGCCATGTATGCAAACATGCCAACATCATAAATAACTTGTACATTAACACATGGCATCATAACATAACAAGCATATTCATCATATCAATGGTAATCATTAAAGCATGGCATGTGAGCATATCATATATTCAATTTCAATCTCAACCAATCTAGCAAACTACAACCCGCTACCCATTCCAATACACTGGCCTCAACCACGGGCGACGGATTGGCGAGAAGTAGAAGGCACTCCCGGGGTCACACCACCTGCACATAGGTACCACACACTCACAATCATGTCCACAAAATAGTACGCAAACGCTCTTCTACCCGACATCGCAAACTACTCGCAAAACCCAAAAACAGAGGTTCTGTCCCGTCGGGATAGCAGCCTTCCAAAAGGCATAACTCGGATTCTAAGACTCCGAATCGATTAAATGATTACATCCTCGCGTAGCTTAGGAAATTTCCCAACTTTTTCTAAGTATATGGAAAGACTGATTTGGAATATAAAGTGGTTTAATCTACATAATACCGTGATTTGTTCCAATCACGTCACAATTTTTAACACGTTCGGTAAAACGAGCATAACTTTCAAACGGCTGGGCAGAATTGGACGTTCTTTATACGCACTGAAAGGTTTTGAAATTACCTACAAGTTATTCAACAACCGTACGACCAAATTCTGACTCTAAATTGGCGAACACCCAAAGCCTAGGTCGACTGCTCATGCTGCCCGAAACAGAGAACGTGACAAACTCAAGATTCCATCTAATCTACTCAATTCCAGCACCACCAATTGATCTAAAAACATGATAATACCCCTTAGAATAGATCCTAGACCAACCCCAAGGATTCCCATGGCCATACCTTCGCCCGACGCACGAAACCCAACGGGTCTCCTCCCGGTTCGCGCGATCTCCTTCCTCGCTCCAATTCCGCCGGATCTCCTCGTTGCGGAGCGCTCCAATGGATGGATCTTCGAGGTGTTGAGGTGGAGAACTCCCCTAGGGGCAGCAAGGGAGGTGGAGAGGTGGTGGAGGGGTGGTGGCGCAATGGGGAGAGGTGGTGGAGGGGTGGCGGCTAGGGCACCCAAGGGGGTGGGGGAGGCGCACAAGGGGAGGTGGGCGCAAGCAAGGGCAGGGGGAGGCCCTTTTTACCAACCCAAACAGGTCTCCAACTCCCACATGGACTCAAACTCCTCCCCACCAAGGCCCACGACCCTTTACCCTAGGCCCAAACTCCCCCGGAAAGGCCCAAACTCCCGGAAATGGCCCGGAAACGCAAATAAACCTCATACCGTAAGGTTTTAACCCCAAATTTCACATTTTATAAGATTATGACACTCCGTGGTGTCACATTCTCCCCCCCTTCAATAGGATTCGACCTCGAATCCAAGACATGCCACTACGCCAAACCAACAACACATAGAGATCTAACCTTCGCGGTTCAAACCTGAAGAAAAGAGCTTTGGGTAAAGCTCGCTTCCCCGAGACCTCAACTCCCAGGTCGCTTCTCTAAATAAAACCACTAAAATTTACACTGATCGAGACTCGATGAAAAGACACCTAGGTTCGAAGACCAACGGCTCTAACGATAACTCGCAATCAGAACTTGCGAGAACTTTACTCAACATAGAAACACAAAGTACTCACAAATGGTCTCGGCATGACCCCAAGCGATAAGATAAATCATCAAACAGCCCACAAAAGAAAACGGTCTCATACTCCTCGTTCTATGCATTCCTTGGCACTAAAGTGCCCGATCCCTTTAACTAATGCTACTCTCCAAAAGAACATGGTACCAACCTCCCTTCTGTGGTTCCTTGTACTCAAGACGACGAGAAACATGAGAGACACAACGCTCTAAGATTACCACCAAACTCTTCAATTTGACTCCAGTCAACTACCCGATCTACGACAGAAAGGATAAGCACTCTTCTCCTATAGGGGTTAATAGTTCTTCGGTGATGGCGCTAACCGGCCACACCGTCAAACCTCACCCTTACTATGAAATAAGAGAGGTGGCCGAAACCCTTCGGCACCAAAACCCCACTTTATCACAACAACAAGAGCAATTCAATCATTTATCTCATAGACATAGCAACATGCATTATCAAATGAAGTATTCAACATCATAACTTAAATACAACATTTAAGCGTAAAGAAACGATACCCATACCCTTTCCTACTGTGCAGCCATGTGTATCAAATTTTAGATTAGTTATACCACTTTTGCAAGTTTTAAGGTTGCTATCCTATAACAAAATTTTATTTAAAACCTAAGCCATGTTTCTAAATTATTCCACATCACATTTTAGTTGTACCCTATAGCATGACACTAAAAATACACATTCCAAGGACCTACAGCCCGCTCTGATACCAATTGTAACACCCTGGCATCTAGCATGCCTGAATGCTACCAAACATAGGCTAAACAACATCTAAATACCATAAATTAAGATAAATTACAGCAAAGGAGTAAATGCTAAAACCGAAAATTTCGGCAGCATCTCCTTTTTTTTTCCATGAATTGAAGCAACAACAATATGATCACAGGATATAGTATAAAGAATGACATCTAAATCATCAATAATAAGGGTTCTAGCAGCAGTATAAGCCTAGGATAAAGATTCCAACCATCTCATGAGCCAAACGAAGTAAATGAGGAAACCAAGCACACAAATTAACCATCACAATTAAAGGAAGGAACATGTCATTGTTTATATGTGTGATGCTAAGTGATGACGTGTGACTAGCTCCCTTTCCCGCATGCCGGTTTCATGGTACCTAAGAAAAACAACATAAACACAAGCGTGAGCTCATCACTCAGCAATTATATTGCAATGGAATAAGAAAATACATTCTAATACCTTCATCACCACTTTTCACATACGACATCATACACATCTCATATTCATAGCGTAAGCATATCATTGACATTATCATATATCATCATCATATAACATCCTCATATAATGCAATGCAATGCAATGCGATGCACATATCTCTTGGAAACTCATACCGGTATGGTTGAGTACACACCCGTCGGTGTGCACCCTCTCCCCCTTCCCTCCCGAAGATGGAGGGTGCCTACTCCTCGCTCCCATACACCGCGGTGGATGGAATCACGATGTAGGACTTACTCATTGGCTCTCCGGAATAGTCATAACTTTCTCACCGACCTTCCCCGGACTAGTTATGACTTTCTCACCGCCCGGCCCATGTATCATGCCATGTATGCAAACATGCCAACATCATAAATAACTTGTACATTAACACATGCATCATAACATAATAAGCATATTCATCATATCAATGGCAATCATTAAAGCATGGCATGTGAACATATCATATATTCAATTTCATTCTCAACCAATCTAGCAAACTACAACCCGCTACCCATTCCAATACACTTGCCTCAACCACGGGCGACGGATTGGCGAGAAGTAGAAGGCACTCCCGGGGTCACACCACCTGCACTTAGGTACCACACACTCACAATCATGTCCACAAAATAGTACGCAAACACTCTTCTACCCCGACATCGCAAACTACTTGCAAAACCCAAAAACAGAGGTTATGTCCCGTCGGGACAGCAGCCTTCCAAAAGGCATAACTCGGGTTCTAAGACTCCGAATCGATTAAACGAGTACATACCCGCGTAGCTTAGGAAGTTTCCTAACTTTTTCTAAGTATATGGAAAAATTGATTCGGACTCTAAAGTGGTTTAATCTACAGAATACCGTGATCTGTTCCAATCACGTCACAGTTTTTAACACGTTCGGTAAAACGAGCATAACTTTCAAACGGCTGGGAGGAATGGGATGTTCTTTATACCCACTGAAAGGTATTGAAGTTACCTACAACTTATTCAACATGAGGACGACCAAATTCCGAGTCTAAATTGGCGAAAACCCAAACCCTAGGTTGATTGCTCATGCTGCCCGAAACAGAGAACGTGGCAAACTCTAGATTTCATCTAATCTACCCAATTACAGCACCCCCAATTGATCTAAAAACATGATATGAACCCTTAGAACAGATCCTAGATGAACCCCAAGGATCCCCATGGCCATACCTTCGCCCGACGAACGAAAAACCAATAGATCTCCTCCCGGTTCGCGCGATCTCCTTCCTCGCTCCAAATCCACCGGATCTCTTCATCGCTGTCGGGACCCGAATCTGCAAATCCGGACCCTCTGTGTATTCAGCACTAGTCCAGGAACGCGCTAGTGCACACAGTCTCAACATTGGTAAATATCACAATCATACCACTCGATACTAATAAAGTACTTTAATCAAATAATCAAACTGGTTGCTTGACCTTAGGGTCAAGTTACAAATATACGCCTCGCAGGGCGAAACTTATTAAAAGAGAAATAATAGCAGCGGAAAATAAGATAACTTCGTGGCACCATCCAGTATACCACAGGCAACTGATTGGGCTCGCTCCCTAAGTAGACGGTTCCTCTTGGAGCTCCTCCTCCAAAGCTGGTGTAGTCTCCTCTTCAACTGGTGTTGTATTGCGGCAAGGGTGAGTACTTGGTACTCAGCAAGTCATGCACAGAATGCAAGCTAATATACTACATGCATGGCTTAGTACAAAGGAATAGCTCAGGGTATGTTTGCATTAAACGGCATTTGACAAATAGTATAAGTAGATTCGAAAGCAGTAGAAACAAGTATAAGATCAATAACTCTTTTAGGAGTTAAATAAACATCTTTCCCACTCCTAATCCATATTTCCATCAACATCATTATTAATCCAACCCAACCTTTCAAGTCCAAGTTATTTTTGAGAAAGTCTAACCCTTGACTGTAATTCCCGAGCGATGTCCAATACCGCGGACATGGCTATTCGAATAGATTTTACACTCTGCAGAGGTTATGCACTTTACCCACAAGATACAGTCAAACACCACAAAGGCGAGTGTCCGTAACAAAGTCTTTCGAAAACTTCTAACAGCGCAAGTGGTCCTCCCCGGTGTTGCACACTAACCCTTCCCTTATCGAAGGCGAAGTTTAGGTCAAGCTACCGTTAGATGGGTACCTGGCCGCAGCCCCGGTACGCTCCCCCGTACAACTACACAAAGGGTGTAGTTGACAACCTGAGGTCCCACAGGCACGTTATTAGCAACTTATTCAACTAGGTCCATCCCATTACAGACATGTGGTTGCACGTTTGACCCAGTTCAAATGCTTGCAAGGTTAAGTCCTTAGGGTGACCAGTGCAAGACTACCCGAAGAACCAAAACAACGTTCCCGGTGCCACAACTGGCCCACCCGATCATTCTTGCCACATGCCCTGGTCGAAAACTATTTATCAAACCCCAGTTGATTACCATGCACCACGTGCCATCAACATCACATGATACCTTTCCAAAACAGGTTCAATATATCATTAAGTCAATATTAACATTTGATTGTCCAAAATCATGTCATGAGCACGTAGCAGGTCTAAGCAATATACTACAACGGTCTAAATTCCCATGTTGGCAAATTAATAATGTCCAACTACTTAATCCTCAACTAGGGTGACAAGGGGTTCATGGCATACAATTCTTTATGTCAAGGTGGCATACAGCAACTAGGCAATTAACTAATCTCCCAAAATTAATTAAAGCATTTTCTAATTGAACTAGCATGCAATAATTTAAATCAAATTAATTTCAAAATGGGATCAACATGGTCAAAGCACAACTTGCCTTCAAAAAGTACTTGCTCTTGGTCCTGAGCTGGCTCCTGGGTCAACACTTCTCCTTCGAAGCCTTCGGGCACTTCAACGTCTACTCGTAAAGCGTGCAAATAGCAATAAATAAATGAACGGTAGACAAAAAGTGTCCAAACATCCAAATAAAGTTCACAAACAGAGAGAGCATAATTTTATGAATTTTTAGAAACTGGAATCGTCAAATTCGGAGTTCAAATGCAAAAGATACAAGCATTTAAAGTTTAAAATAACCAATTAAATAATATTACAGAGAAAAAATTTAGTCTAAAAATTAAATAAAATTCATAATTAGGTAGATCTCAATTTTATATAAATTTAGAAATTTGAATCACTCAAATCGGAGTTAAAATGCAAAAGTTATAAGCGTTTGAAGTTTGAATCAAATTCTGAAATCAATAAATTGAATTAATAAATCATTTTCTTTTTCGTAAATTCATTTATTACGTCAGCATGACACGTGTCAGCTCCTGATTGGTCCACGTCAGCCTTGCTGACGTCAGCACCGGCCGAACCCCACGATGACGTCAGCATGACGTCATCATGCCACAAGGCGCTCTCTGGAGCGGCCACGTCGGCTCCGGTGCATGGACCCGGTTTACGCATGCGTAGCGCGTCACTGACAGGTGGGTCCACCCTGTCAGCAGCTCGGGTTCACGCTTGCGTGGGCGTGGCTGACGCGTGGGCCCTCGGACACGCTTGGCCCGCGTGTCAGAGACACACACCCACGCGCGGCGCTGACCGCGACGGTCCAAGTACTGGACACGCGGCACGATCTGGGCTGTTGATTTGAAAATCAACGGTCCAGATCAGATCCAACCTCACGCGTATAAAAACCACTTGGCTGATCTGGACCGTTCGATGTTGATCGGACGGTCACGATCCAATCTAGGATTTACAACGCGGCTAACCCTAGCCGTTCGATCTAGATCTAACGGCTGAGATCTATCCTAGCACGGTGCAGTTCTAGCTACGTGGCACGATCTGAACCGTTGGATCTAGATCCAACGGTTGGAATTAGATCTAGAGATCACAACGTGGAAAATACCTCCGGGCGACGTGGCGCAATCTCAGCCGTGCGATGAGGATCCGACGGCTGAAAAGCTTCGAGGCCACGGCGATGTCCACGGCGGAGCTTGTTGGCCGGAGATGGAGACGACGACGATGGCAACAGCGTTGCGGGCGTGCTCCGGTGAAGTGGAAGGTCCCCCCCCCGACGCGGCTGGCTCTTGCGGTTCCGGATCTGGCCTCAACGGCGGCGGAGGATGGCAGACGGCGACGGAAACAACGGAAAACCGCGGCGGAACACACAATCAACTTCGGCGAGCGATTGCGGCGCAACCACGGCGGCTCGGGCGACGTTGTCTAGGGCTACGAGTGCGCACGGAAGTCGGCGTCACGACACGGGTGGCGGCGCATTAAATACTCCCTCGACGTCCGTGAAACGCGCGGAAAACGAGGGCCCACGCACGGGCGGCGGCGGAGTCCGGCGGCGACACGGATAGGGTGACGTGGCTCAACGTGAGCCGTTGGATCAAGATCCAATGATCACGCGAGTTGGACTCGGGTCCGACTCGGTGAGCTGGCTGACTCGGTCAGGCTTGGGTCCGGGTGACGTGGCTCAATCTCGGCCGTTCGATCTTGATCGGACAGTCGAGAGGGTTAGGGCTCGGTTGGGTTCGAGTCGTACTCGGACTCAAGTCTGACTCGGGCTCGGTCGGTGGAACAGTACAAACCCACTCGCTAATTTCCAGCGATTAAATAATCTAATTAAATTCTCAGAAATTCATTTAATTCATTAAAAATAGCAAAAGACTCAGAAAAATTCTGGAAAATATTTTGGAACATTTTGGACTCAAATAAAATATTTCCAACAAAATTTTATTTGCAAAGTTAAATTCTTTAATTATTTCAAAGGGAATAAATTCAAATAAATTCCAAATAAATCCAAATAAATCCAAATAAATTCCAGAAAATTCCAAAAATTCACCAAAGTGCCAAATCACACATGAATTTAAGAAAAGCAAAATTTTGGGGTGTTACAAACCTCCCCCCTTAACAGAATCTCGTCACCGAGATTATGGGCTTTCTAAAGAAATAGGTTCGGAAACTCTTTCTTCAAATCCTTTTCGCGCTCCCAAGTTGCTTCACTCTCCGCGTGGTTGCTCCATTGAACTCTGCAGAAACGGGTTGACTTGTTTCTTGTCTCTCGGTCCATGGTGTCCAGAATCTTCACGGGGTGCTCCTTGTAAGTCAGATCTTCTTATAGCTCAATTGACTCTAGCGGTGTCTGTTCCTCAGGTACTCGGAGACACTTCTTCAGTTG
The DNA here is from genome assembly GCA_036346355.1 of Rhipidocladum racemiflorum. NCBI lineage: Eukaryota > Viridiplantae > Streptophyta > Magnoliopsida > Poales > Poaceae > Rhipidocladum > Rhipidocladum racemiflorum. The sequence goes on along the minus strand of CM070572.1, from coordinate 53,340,339 downwards.
GGACACGTGGAACACGTCATGCACTCCTGCTAGTGATTGCGGTAACTCTAGCTGGTAAGCAACTTCACCTCTACGGCTGAGAACCTTGAATGGTTAAACATATCTTGGCGCGAGTTTTCCCTTGGCATGGAATCTCCTAACTCCTCTGAGTGGCGTGACTCTGAGATACACGAAATCTTCTAGTTCAAAACTCAGGTCTCGGCGACGGTTATCGGCGTAGCTCTTCTGTCTCGACTGCGCTATCTTCAGTCTTTCTCGGATCATGGCAATCTATTCTTTGGCCTCTTGAAGAATATCTGGTCCAAAGACACGGCGTTCACCTGTCTCATTCCAATTCAACGGTGTCCGACAGGGTCGACCGTATAGTTCTTCAAATGGCGACATCTGCAAACTTGCTTGATAGCTGTTGTTGTAGCTGAACTCAGCATACGGCAGACTTTTATCCCAAGAGGTAGCATAAGCCAATGCACAAGCTCGTAGCATGTCCTCTAGAATCTGATTAACTCTTTCTGTTTGCCCATCCGTCTGTGGATGATAAGCTATACTGAAGTTCAAACGGGTTCCCATGGCTTCATGCAGCTTATTCCAGAACCTCGAGGTAAACTGGGTACCTCTGTCCGATACAATCTTCTTCGGCACTCCATGCAAACAGATGATCCTGGTCATGTACAACTCAGCTAACTTATCTCCCGAATAAGTGGTCTTCACTGGAATAAAAAGGGCGACCTTAGTCAAGCGATCCACTATAACCCATATGGAGTCATATCCTCCTTGAGTTTTCGGCAAACCGATAATGAAGTCCATTCCGATTTCCTCCCACTTCCACTCAGGTACCTTCAACGGCTATAGCCATCCTGCTGGTCTCTGATGCATTGCCTTGACTCTCTGGCATATGTCGCACAGGGCAACATGTTCGGCAACTTCACGCTTCATGCTCGGCCACCAGAATCTTTCTTTCAAATCCTGATACATCTTGGCACTTCCAGGATGAATGGAATACTTTGAGTCATGGGCTTCTTCTAAAATCAACTGCTTCAGCTCCTTCTTGTTCGGCACACAAATGCGACCCTTCATCCATAACGTGCCTTGCTCATCCAACTTGAAGTCCTCTGCCTTGCCTTCATCCATGTTGGACTTAATCTTGCGGATCTTGTCATCATCCTTTTGTCCTTCTCGGATCTGATCCTCCAGGGTGGGCTTCACTTCCAATGCTACCAAGAATCCTTCTGGTACGACTTCAATCTGCATTCTCTGGAAATCCTCACATAGCTCCTCCTGACTTGTGGCTATCAACATGTTCACAGTATAGCTCTTCCGACTCAGAGCATCGGCAACTACGTTGGCCTTCCCGGGATGGTAATGGATTCCAACATTGTAGTCCTTGATCAACTCTAACCTCCTCTGCCTCATGTTCATGTCTGATTGGGTGAAGATGTACTTAAGACTCTTATGGTCTATGTATACTTCACATCTGTTTCCAATCAAATAGTGACGCCATAACTTCAAAGCATGCACTACGGCAGCTAGCTCTTCTAGGTCATGTGTCGGATAATTCTCCTCATGTGGCCTCAACTGCCTTGATGCATAAGCGACAACCTTTCCGTTCTGCATCAGCACACATCCAAGTCCTTGGCGCGATGCGTCACAATAGATATCGAAGCTCTGATTAACATCCGATAGGACCAACACCGGTGCTGATGTCAATCGCTTCTTTAGTTCTTGAAAACCTTTCTCGCACTCCAGCGTCCATGCAAACTTCTTCTCCTTTTTCAACAATTGCGTAAGAGGTTTCGCAATTGTCGAAAAGCCTTCAATGAAACGACGGTAGTAACCTGCCATTTCAAGGAAACTCCGGATCTGGGTCACGGTCTTCGGCTGTTCCCAATGTAACATAGCTTCTGCCTTGCTTGGATCAACGGCGACTCCTTCTGCGGTCATTACATGTCCGAGGAACTCCACTTTGTCCTTCCAAAAGTCACACTTGCTGAACTTGACGAAAAGTTGTTGTTCCCTTAGTTTTTCCAAAACTCGCCTTAAGTGCTCTGCATGTTCATCCTCTATCTTGGAGTACACTAAGATATCATCTATGAACACAACAACAAACTTGTCCAAATATTCCATGAACACCTTATTCATCATATTCATGAAATATGCTGGCGCATTTGTCAAACCAAAGGACATAACTGTAAACTCGTAGTGTCCATATCTTGACGAGAATGCGGTCTTCGGAATATCCTCTGATCGGATCTTCAACTGATGGTATCCCGATCTTAGATCAATTTTGGAGAAAACTCCAGCTCCTCTCAGCTGATCAAACAAATCATCGATCCTGGGTAACGGATACTTATTCTTCACGGTAACTTCATTGAGTGCACGGTAATCAATACACATCCTGAAACTTTCGTCCTTCTTCTTGACAAACAAAACTGGCGCTCCCCACGGCGACGAACTCGGTCTGATAAATCCTTTCTCCATCAACTCTTCAAGTTGCTTCTTCATCTCTACCAATTCTTCGTTGGACATCCGATAAGGTCTGTTTGCTATCGGTGCTGTACCAGGTACAAGCTCTATCACAAATTCTATGTCTCTGCAGCGGCATACTGTAAATCTTCAGGAAAAACATCTGGATACTCATTTACCACTGAAACATCTTCTATGCTGATTGCCTTGGTACTGTTAACCATCAACTGTCCATCTCTAACGGCAGTAGCTTGAAATTCCACTTTCTTTCCACACGGGCTCTCCACTGAGATAGTCCTTCGTCCACAATCCAATACGGCCTTGTGCTTGGATAACCAATCCATTCCCAAAATAACATCTAAGGTCTGGGTTTCCAATATAATAAGGTTCGCTAGGAATTCTACCCCATCTATTAATATTCTCACCCCAGAACATCCTACTTTAGTTCGGAGTTCGGAACCAGGGTTTGAACTAAAAGCATGCATTTAAGTCTTGCAATCTCCAAATCATTTTTAGCAGCAAAGCCTTGAGAAACAAACGAATGCGAAGCTCCAGAGTCAAACAAAACTATTGCAGGTATTGAGTTCACAAGTAACTTACCCAACACGACGTCCGTGGCATTCTCGCAGTGCATCTGCGGTGACATGGTTGACTCGGCCTCTCATCACGATGCAGGGTGTGGCTCCGGTGTCTTTGTCCCTCGGTTGGCTCCTGGTCTTTGGCGTCTGGTGGTGTGGATCCCAGTTGAAGCGGTAGGGTCACTCCTGCGGTCTTCTTAGGACAACTGTTGGCAAAGTGCCCTGGCTCGTTGCGATTGTAGCAGCTGCCTCAACTGTCCCATGTTGATCGCTGAGCGGCGTTTACGGGCCGGGCCGAGTCTGATAGTTCTGATTGACGGGTCTTGGTGCTGGTGACAGTGTCCTTATAGCATTCTGTGGCTGGAATCTGAAAAACTGATTTGGCGCAACCCTCAAGCGTTGCTGCGCTCCCTGACGCGATCCCTAATGCTGCATCCTGCGCTTCCTGTTCTCATCCAGTTCCTTGCACTTGTCCTCAAGAATAAGTGCTTTATTCACCAATTCTTGGAAATCTGGACAGGTGTGGGTGATCAGTCCCACCTGTAGTACTGAGTTAAGTCCCTTCATAAAGCGAGACTGTCTAGCTTTATCTGTCGCTACGTCTTCAGGTGCGTAGCGTGCAAGCTGTGTGAACTTGTTCAGGTATTCGGCCACTGGCTGATTACCTTGCTTCAGTGCTCTGAACTCCTCCTTCTTGAGGTCCATAATTCCTTCTGGCACATGATACTGACGAAACGTAGCTGTAAACTCCTCCCAAGTGATATCCTGAGGGTTCTCTTGCGTGGTACAAAAGTTCTCCCACTATTCGGCGGCTGTTCCTTACAACTGATGAGAAGCGTAGAGTACCTTCTCATTTCCCATGCACTGAGCAATGTGTAGCTTCCTCTCAATTGACCTTAACCAGTCATCGGCTTCCAACGGGTTAGCATTCCCGGAGAAAGTGGGTGGATGAGTCCTCATGAACTCTGACAGTCTTGTATTCTGGCGTTGTCCCTGATTGACTTGATTAGATGTGGCCTGAGCAGTGACGTGTTGCATCTGTTGCATCATAGCATGCATCAACTGAGTTTGAGCAACAAGAAAAGCTCCAAAATTCTGTATGTCAACTGGCGGTGCTGGCTGGGGTGTAGGTGCTCCATTATTGGGGTTTCCAACTGGGCGAGAACCACTGCCATTGCCTCCAAGGTTTCCGCGGGTGTTCACCATCTGTCGATTGCTCCAAGGTTTAGAGATGAGAGGGAACAAGAATAGACAAGTAATAGGGAACTTATGCGGGGGAAAAGTATAACTCAAAATCCAACTTTATTAATACTAATAGTAATAACTTGGTATGGTTGCTTACAATGCCTAAGGGCCTGCAACACATACTGCACACTCAGCAAACAATGAAAATCCAATGCCTCTAAAGGTGACTCTTATTCTAAAACGCGACTCGACGAAGGAGTTTCAACCTCAAAACCTACGCTCACTCGTCGAGAAAACCTCCACTGCCTCCTCGCGGTGGGTGCGGCGGCATCAGCGCGAAACAATCGCCATGCCCCACAACTGCAGCTGTGGTTGACGACGCGGCGTCCTCCTCTGGTTCTGGATCTGGCTGGTGCTGTGGTTGTGGCGCGGGTGCAGGTGGCGCCTTTTCTGGGTTCTCCTCTGGCTCTAGGGCTTCCAACTCCAACACTGGATTGGGACCCTGGCCATACAGTGCAGTCTCCAGCTCTGCGATCCTTTCCGCAGCATAAGCGACGTACTCACGGGCATTCTCCAAGTGCTTCTTCTCTTCTTCAACCTGCTCGCGAGCCTTCTTCAACTCCTGTACTGTGTCTTCGATCTGCTCCACCTGAGCGGCGACGAACCTAGCTAAGTGAGTGACGGTAGCATCCTCATCTTCTATCGGCTTCCGCTGAACTCTGCTGTCTCGGCGTGGGCGGTGACGGAATACTGTGCCTTCCAGCTCCCTGGAGTAAGTGCGAGCGATCTGCTGCATTGCTCGACGCGACACCTTCTGAATTCCAATCTCAAAGGTAGACCTCCTGGCGGTGAAGTGGAAAGGGTGACTGAACTTTGTCTTCTCTCGGGCATACACCGTGATCCGGACGTCCCATCCTATGACCAGTCCTGCTTGCACAAGTGTAGTCCCTCGGTAGAGCGGCCTCTCAAAACCTCCAAGAAACTGAAGCATACGCCACAACTCGGCGGCATAGCCTCCTTCATGCTCGGTGTAGTTGTTCTTCATCATCATCTGCCAAAGACGCTCGCGTAAAAACGCAACACTTTAAAATCAATGTGGAAGACGAAAGAACTCAGCAAGGGGTATGAATTAGAATGAAAGGGGTAAGTCGAGAATTCATTCATTATCTTGACCAACTTTTAGCTTTAGAAAATAGGTTTTATCCTTACTACGACCATTCTAACTATGGGTGAGCCTACAGTCAGTATGGCTCTGATACCACCTCTGTCGGGACCCAAATCTGCAAATCCGGACCCTCTGTGTATTCAGCACTAGTCCAGGAACGCGCTAGTGCACACAATCTCAACATTGGTAAATATCACAATCATACCACTCGATACTAATAAAGTACTTTAATCAAATAATCAAACTGGTTGCTTGACCTTAGGGTCAAGTTACAAATATACGCCTCGCAGGGAGAAACTTATTAAAAGAGAAATAATAGCAGCGGAAAATAAGATAACTTCGTGGCGCCATCCAAAGATACCACAGTAACCGACTGGGCTCGCTCCCTAAGTAGACAGTACCTCTTGGAGCTCCTCCTCCAAAGCTGGTGTAGTCTCCTCTTCAACTGGTGTTGTATTGCGGCAAGGGTGAGTACTTGGTACTCAGCAAGTCATGCACAGAATGCAAGCTAATATACTACATGCATGGCTTAGTACAAAGGAATAGCTCAGGGTATGTTTGCATTAAACGGCATTTGACAAATAGCATAAGTAGATTCGAAAGCAGTAGAAACAAGTATAAGATCAATAACTCTTCCAGGAGTTAAATAAACATCTTTCCCACTCCTAATCCATATTTCCATCAACATCATTATTAATCCAACCCAACCTTTCAAGTCCAAGTTATTTTTGACAAAGTCTAACCCTTGACTGTAATTCCTGAGCGATGTCCAATACCGCGGACACGGCTATTCGAATAGATTTTACACTCTGCAGAGGTTATGCACTTTACCCACAAGATACAGTCAAACACCACAAAGGCGAGTGTCCGTAACAAAGTCTTTCGAAAACTTCTAACAGCACAAGTGGTCCTCCTCGGTGTTGCACACTAACCCTTCCCTTATCAAAGGCGAAGTTTAGGTCAAGCTACCGTTAGATGGGTACCTGGCCGCAGCCCCGGTACGCTCCCCCGTACAACTACACAAAGGGTGTAGTTGACAACCTGAGGTCCCACAGGCACGTTATTAGCAACTTATTCAACTAGGTCCGTCCCATTACAGACATGTGGTTGCACGTTTGACCCAGTTCAAAGGCTTACAAAGTTAAGTCCTTAGGGTGACCAGGGTAAGACTACCCGAAGAACCAAAACAACGTTCCCGGTGCCACAACTGGCCCACCCGATCATTCTTGCCACATGCCCCGGTCGAAAACTATTTATCAAACCCCAGTTGATTACCATGCACCACGTGCCATCAACATCACATGATACCTTTCCAAAACAGGTTCAATATATCATTAAGTCAATATTAACATTTGATTGTCCAAAATCATGTCATGAGCACGTAGCAGGTCTAAGCAATATACTACAACGGTCTAAATTCCCATGTTGGCAAATTAATAATGTCCAACTACTTAATCCTCAACTAGGGTGACAAGGGGTTCATGGCATACAATTCTTTATGTCAAGGTGGCATACAGCAACTAGGCAATTAACTAATCTCCCAAAATTAATTAAAGCATTTTCTAATTGAACTAGCATGCAATAATTTAAATCAAATTAATTTCAAAATGGGATCAACATGGTCAAAGCACAACTTGCCTTCAAAAAGTACTTGCTCTTGGTCCTGAGCTGGCTCCTGGGTCAACACTTCTCCTTCGAAGCCTTCGGGCACTTCAACGTCTACTCGTAAAGCGTGCAAATAGCAATAAATAAATGAACGGTAGACAAAAAGTGTCCAAACATCCAAATAAAGTTCACAAACAGAGAGAGCATAATTTTATGAATTTTTAGAAACTGGAATCGTCAAATTCGGAGTTCAAATGCAAAAGATACAACATTTAAAGTTTAAAATAACCAATTAAATAATATTACAGAGAAAAAATTTAGTCTAAAAATTAAATAAAATTCATAATTAGGTAGTTCTCAATTTTATATAAATTTAGAAATTTGAATCACTCAAATCGGAGTTAAAATGCAAAAGTTATAAGCGTTTGAAGTTTGAATCAAATTCTGAAATCAATACATCGAATTAATAAATCATTTTCTTTTTCTGAAATTCATTTATTGCGTCAGCATGACACGTGTCAGCTCCTGATTGGTCCACGTCAGCCTTGCTGACGTCAGCACCGGCCGAACCCCACGATGACGTCAGCATGACGTCATCATGCCACGTGGCGCTCTCTGGAGCGGCCACGTCGGCTCCGGTGCATGGACCCGGTTTACGCACGCGTAGTGCGTCACTGATAGGTGGGTCCACCCTGTCAGCGGCTCGGGTTCAAGCCCGCGTGGGCATGGCTGACGCGTGGGCCCTCTGACACGCGGGGCTGGCGTGTCAGAGACACGCACCCACGCGCGGCGCTGACCGCGACGGTCCAAGTACTGGACACGCGGCACGATCTGGGCCGTTGATTTTCAAATCAACGGTCCAGATCAGATCCAACCTCAGGCGTATAAAAACCACTCGGCTGATCTGGACCGTTTGATCTTGATCGGACGGTCACGATCCAATCTAGGATTTACAACGCGGCTAACCCTAGCCGTTCGATCTAGGTCTAACGGCTGAGATCTATCCTAGCACGGTGCAGTTCTAGCTACGTGGCACGATCTGAAATGTTGGATCTAGATCCAACGGTTGGAATTAGATATAGAGATCACAACGTGGAAAATACCTTCGGGCGAAGTGGCGCAATCTCAGCCGTGCGATGAGGATCCGACGGCTGAAAAGCTTCGAGGCCACGGCGATGTCCACGGCGGAGCTTGTTGGCCGGAGATGGAGACGACGACGATGACAACGGCGTTGCGGGCGTGCTCCGGTGAAGTGGAAGGTCCCCCCCGACGCGGCTGGCTCTTGCGGTTCCGGATCTGGCCTCAACGGCGGCGGAGGATGGCAGACGGCGGCGGAAACAACGGAAAACCGCGGCGGAACACACAATCAACTCCGGCGAGCGATTGCGGCGCAACCACGGCGGCTCAGGCGACGTTGTCTAGGGCTACGAGTGCGCACGGAAGTCGGCGTCACAACACGGGTGGCGGCACATTAAATACTCCCTCGACGTCCGTGAAACGCGCGGAAAACGAGGGCCCACTCACGGGCGGCGGCGGAGTCCGGCGGCGACATGGATAGGGCGACGTGGCTCAACGTGAGCCGTTGGATCAAAATCCAACGGTCACGCGAGTTGGACTCGGGTCCGACTCGGTGAGCTGGCTGACTCGGTCAGGCTTGGGTCCGGGTGACGTGGCTCAATCTCGGCCGTTCGATCTTGATCGGACGGTCGAGAGGGTTAGGGCTCGTTTGGGTTCGAGTCAGACTCGAACTCGAGTCTGACTCGGGCTCGGTCGGTGGAACAATACAAACCCACTCGCTAATTTCCAGCGATTAAATAATCTAATTAAATTCTCAGAAATTCATTTAATTCATTAAAAATAGCAAAAGACTCAGAAAAATTCCTGAAAAATTCTGGGAAATATTTTGGAACATTTTGGACTCAAATAAAATATTTTCAACAAAATTTTATTTGCAAAGTTAAATTCTTTAATTATTTCAAAAAGGAATAAATTCAAATAAATTCCAAATAAATCCAAATAAATTCCAGAAAATTCCAAAAATTCACCCAAGTGCCAAATCACACATGAATTTAAGAAAAGCAAAATTTTGAGGTGTTACAGTCGTGGAGCGCTCCAATGGATGGATCTTCGAGGTGTTGAGGTGGAGAACTCCCCTAGGGGCAGCAAGGGAGGTGGAGAGGGGAGGAGAGGGGCGCAAGGGTTAGGGAGGTGGCGGCTAGGTGGGGTGGAGGCAAGGGGTGGAGGGGAGAGTGGGGGGCGGCTAGGGCTTCCATGGGGGCGCAAGGCAGCAGGGTGGGCGCAATAAGGGCTAGGTGGGAGCCCCAAAAAGGTCTCCTACTCCTATTTGGACTCAAACTCCTTCCCACCAAAGCCCACGACCCCTTCCCTTAGGCTCAAACTCCCCCGGAAAGGCCCAAACTCCCGGAATCGGCCCAGAAACGCAAATAAACCTCATACCATATGGTTTCAACCTCAAAATCCACATTCCATAATGTTTTTAACCTCAACATTCACATTTTATAATGTCACACCATTCTGTAGTGTCACATGATCTCCATGTCAAACCATTCCTCAAATTCACATAGTGGCGGAGGCGACTACATGAAACATAAATCAGCAATGGTTCATGTACAAATATTGTGAAACACGTATGATTATTACCATCTGGCGATTCTTCAGGCTCTTCTCTGGCGGGTCGAAGGCGTAGTTGCGGCGCTTCCAATACCTCCTCTTCCAAGTTGGAATTTCTGCATGGATCTCCACACATACACAACGGTGCGACAGCCCTAAGAGGTAGGAAGAGGTCCTAGTACACTGAATTGTGCAGCTAGTCCGAAACGCCTCCCTCTTCATTTGCTTTCTCCTTTCCCTTTCCACTTACACACCTAGGCATTTTTCCTCCCTCTTTTTTCCCTCTTCTCCTTCCCTTCTCTTTCTTTTGTTTCCTTTTCTTTTGGTTGTGGTTTTGCTCTTGAACAAGAGTAGATATGGCCCTTATATAGGGCATATGGGGCGATATGTTGTGAGGCCCCGGGTCGGCTACCCAGAATCTCCTGTGTATTTCTGTACTAGTCCCAGATCAGTTGCTAGTACACACAGTTAGACAGTGATGAATCATTACCGAACAGAATGAAATAATAACATAAATATAAAGTACCAGCCACATGGCTATTTATTACATCATATGGTCACATGACCAGAGTTCACAACAGCGAAAATAAAACAACAAGTAATAAAACCCAAATAACTCCACAGGCGACGACTAGGAGCGCGCGTTTAGTTATCTTGGCGACCTTCATCGTACTCCTCAGCATAGAACTCCCCGTCTTCAATTACATCCTGGTAATTTTCTGATGACAAAGTTTTTGTAGCATGTGAGTACAAAAGTACTCAGCAAGTCTGGGAAAGTATGCACATGAAGGGCTTTCCAAGAAAGGCTTATTAGGGTTCTTTTGCATAAAGCTAAGTTTCATCAAATCATACTTAATAATAATTTTCACAAAGCACATTTTAGCAATTATTTTAACAATTGAATTATTTAATAGTCTAGTGAAGGTTCTATCCACCATCACAAGTATATGGGCTCTATCCGCCACATTTTAAAAGAATAAGGTAATCCAACTCATGACTCTATCCGTCATGATCAAAACAGGTTCCAGCTACCTTATTGGCTCAATCTGCAATTAAACATCCGAGAGTTCTAACCACTCCCGAATCCCAAAACAAAACATCACTTATTTTTAAAATCAAAACCAAAGTCTACTAGTATGAAAGCATTCTTCGCTTTGCCCTTGACCGTAGGCACGGCTATTCGAATAGTTTTAACTCTGCAGAGGTGTACAGCTTTACCCACAAGACATGATATTCTCTTGATGCCAAGCTATTAGCACACTTCCTTAGGTGTGCCGGCAGAGATATCATGACAAGGCCTTTACAATGCATACGCCTAACCCGACCCACTCGCTGAGGTTTCACTATTGTTAGGGTTCTATCCACCCAGTACAGAAGCTCCCTCTTGCACCGTGTGAGAAAAATAGTCTTGCCTCTATCCAGCACTCACATTCCACCATCTGGTGAGTCTAAGTTAGGTTTCTACAAATTATTCAGCCAGGTCATACCCATAATGGACATGTGGTTGTACGGTAATGCTTAGAATGGAGACAGTCATAAGCGTCGGTCCTTAATTCAAGACCAGTGCTCTATCTGCACCCGCCCGACATTCCATTCCGCCCAAGTCTAAATCATTTTCCATTTTATTTTAATTATACAAAAACAGTAGCAAATACTTTACAATAATTCTCAAATCACACTTTAAATCATAACTTTGATATAATCCCACTCATGGGTCTTTTTAATCAATTTTGCAACTAAGCACAACTACCATACTAATCATCAAATGTTACAATATAAATTAGGCATGACATAGCAAAGTGTCCTAGGGTTAAAAGTAAACATGGATATCAACAATCAAGGAGATGATAGCAATTTGGAATAACTAACAGTCTATATTTGACATACGGTTATAAAGATAGCGATGCAAGTTATAAAACATTGTAAAACAATGGTAAAACATGGGCTCAACATGAATCAAGGATACTTGCCTTCAGTCACGACGGGAGTCTCGAAATCCTGGGGTTCGGCGAAGATATCGACGGTTCCGGCGATTTCTTCGGCTACGCGCAAAATGATACAACAAATAAATACAATACAATAAAATAAATCCAAAAAATTATAAAAATTATACTGGCAGGTAGATCTTGAATTTACGTGAATTTAGGAATTTTTACGGAGTGAATCGGAGTTCGGATGAAAAAGATATGAGCGTTCGAAATCTGAAAATGATGGAAAATGGAAAACGAGGAATATTCTCTTGGCATCTTTTCTTTTCTTGGAATTTCTGATTTTGTGGGGCGTATGGCAAGTGGGTCATCCCTGTCATAGAGAGAGGGGCTTCTTCCCCATGCCATGGCCATGGAAACAGAGGCCATGGGGCTCCTCCATGCGCGCCGACGAGGGGGAACCGGGGCGGCCGGCGAGTGGCGACCGGCGACGGCCGGCACGGGGCGCGCGGGGCCGGCTAGGCACGGGAGGGCCAAGGCAGGAGGCGGCGTGCGGGCCGGCGAGGGAGCCGACCGGCTGGTCGGTCAGGCCGGAGGGCCTCTGCAGTGGCCGGCGCAGAGTGCGGCCGGCGGCTGCGGTGCAAGGTGCCGGGGTGGCTCAAGCATGGGGAGTGGAGACCGGGGGTAGGTCTAGGTGCAGCCGAGCACGAGGAACGTGATGCTCGCATCGGTTTGGTCGGAGATCGTCGAAACAGCGGCGTCCATGACCATGCCAACGACAAAGTCATACCGAAGACAGAAATAGGGAACTTGACCGAAATAATGCAATTTCGCAAAATTGAAAGGTGCACCGCGTAGAACGCGTCGATACAAACCTAGGAGTGCTTCGAGATTTTGGAGGGGATCGACGGTTTGCGAGGAATCGATGAAGAACCGAGCTCCAACCGAAAATTTCAACAGCGAAATTTGTCGTTGTCCTACAACGAAAAGTGAAATTGGTTGAGGCATTTTGCTCGGGGCGCCGACGCGAACACGATGACGCAATCGGAATTGAGTTTGGCTCACCGGAGCAAAATGTGATGCTGTGGTGTCGACGGAGGACGACTGGCGATAGTTCTTGCGCTATTCCGATGAAATGGAGAGGGATGGCCATGGGAGAGTGAGAGCACGGGATAGAGGGCTCCAAGATGAAGAGTTGAGAAGTGGAAGCATGCGATTCCGAGTTGAAACGGCCAAGTTATGACCATTTAAGTGATTTTCGGATTTTGATGGATTGAACCATTTTCAGCCTGATTGAAGATGGATGGTCATGGGGAATGAGATCTCCTCGTCTCCTTCTTTCAAACGCAACCGGCCGTTCGCAATTTGGAGCTTTAATGAGGGAGATATGGGTGTTTAAAGAGGTGGCCACCATGTATGGAGAGATGATTTGCTTCTCTGTAACGTTTCAAGCCAAGGTTGAAGACGACGCTACAGAAACTGCCACGTGTCAGCGTCTGGTTGGGCAGTAGTAAGTGAAGAGTTAAGCACGAGAGATAAAATAGTAACAATAGTCTAAAAATCCCGGAAAAATTCATAAAAATTTTAGGGAATATTTGGAACCCAATAAAATTGGTTTCGCGGAATTTGGATGAAATTTGGAATTTAAAAAATTCCGGGACGAATAAAGCGCATTTAACGAAAGTCCGCAAGCGATAAAATACCAGAGGGTTTCCAAAAATCTTGGGAAAATTACCAAAATGTTTTTGGAATATTTGGAACCTAATGCAATAGGTTTCGGGATTTTTGGAGCATTTCGGAACTCAGGTGGAATTTCGGGTATGAACCGGAATTCGGAAATTCGATTTTTCGGACGATGAAAGACTGAACTCCAATTTCGGAAGGATAAGGTTGCTAGGTTAAATAGAACGCTGAAGAAAAACAAAATTTTGAATTTACTTAGTTTAAATTAGCTTTTGGCAAAAGACCGAAATTGGGGATGTTACATATGTCTCCTAACAATGTCACCCATCATCAAAGCTGCACGACTTGTCGCCCTCTGAGAAAAGCTGCACGACGTGTCACCCATCAGTAAAGTTGCACAACTTGTCGCCCTCTGAGAAAAGCTGCACGACATGTCACCCATCATCAAAGCTGCAGGACCTATCAGCCTCTGTGAAAAGCTGCATCACCTGTCACCCTCTATGAAAAGCTACACGACGTGTCACCTATCAGCATAGCTCCATGACTTGTCACCCTATGAGAAAAGCTGCACGACGTGTTAGCCATCATCAAAGCTGCACGATCTGTCACCCTCTGTGAAAAGCTGCACGACGTGTCACCTATCATCAAATCTGCATGACCTGTCACCCTCTGTGTTGTCAATTCATGGTGCTTAGTGTGTTGTCAAATCTGATTGACAAAGCTGCTTGCAGCGTATTATACGAAATAGTTTGGCGTGTAACGAGAAAACATACTGAATATAGTACACGAAATGCAGAAGTAGAGCATATGAATATATAATTAACAACATAGCATTACAACATAGAAATACAATGATCAATTGACGCCATCATAGTCATCTCCCTCTACCTGCTCACCTCCCTCTCCCTACTGACCTCCCTCCCCTTGTGACCTCCCTCCCCTTGTGCACGAGGTTTGGTTCGCCTCGCTGGTCGACGTGCAGCAGCAGGTAAACGTTTGGGCCCTGAAGGGGTCCACTGGTCTGGTGCGTGGCTGATCCGGGGTCAAAGGGGCATGTCTGTTGTAGGAGTATGGCATGAAGAACTCGAGTCCGTAGGGTGTGTAAGCGTGGGGGCGCTCAGCTACGACCCAAACTGGAGGTCTGGATGTGTCGGACCTGCATAGTCCATGTCGAAGTCGTCCGGTCACGTGTACATCATAGCGGGGCCCTCCTGATGGTAACCTGAAAGTACTACAACATGTTGGAATAAAGCATTTATTTCAAAGTAAAGTTTCTTGCAATGTCAGTTTACGAAGCATATTGAACACACCTGGGGTCTGAACCATGACAGGAGGAGGCATCCATGGCGCGCCGGTAGGGTATTGGAATGGGTAGCCTATCATACACAAGTATTAATTACCACAAAATGCAATACATATTTAACTGGGCGAGTTAGTAAGTTATGTGGCACGAAGTACGAGGGTTGCTGCCACAATGAGCTCCTGGCTGCTCCTGTGGCGGCACCGCAGGGTACGACTAGGTGGGAGGTCTGAACGGCCAGACAGTGAGGTCATCCGACGGTGGTGTCGGCGGCGGTGGTCGTGTACTAATCCGGACCGCCTGCGAGGCCGCACCTCCGGCATTGAAACTATGCCGGCACGAAATGGCCCTCACAATCCTCGTCGTCTTCATGATGATTCGATCGATGAACGCTGTGAACTCCTCCCGGGAGATTTTGAAACCCCCGCACAAACGACCTCTCATGGACCTTGCATCCTGCCCCATCTTTGTCCCCATGTCGCCCTAAAATTCATAACATATCGTAAGATATATGTATGCTTACATATCATTAAAAATTTGAGTGCACTGTCTAGTGGACGTACCACGAAGTGCATCACCGATGCAACATGACTGGGATATGTGTCCTCAGCACTAGCCGGTAGGATATCCTCCGGCTCAGCAGCAGGAAAAAGGCGTACTCGTGTGAGTGGGGTGCACCATTGCAGGTACTCCTGGTATCCCTGTATGTCATACACGACCTCGGCTGCAACCACGTCCTATAGTGCATCACTCCACTGCTCCACCCAAGGGGCCATCTTCACAGCCCAGTTAGTCCAATGGCCCTATGAACCTTTCCTCGAATGCCTATGGAAGTTATCAACCTGTTAGCATGTGTAGTCAGTTGCATTCAAAATGTAAGGAGAAGGAAAGTTACGTACATGTGTGCCTCTGTGGGGACTGACACGCCGCATGGAACAGGGACCTCCTGCCTGAGTCCGAACTGCCTCATTACCCAGTGAACCAAGTAATCCTCAACGTACACATCGAACACAAGCTTCCGTCGTGTGATCGAATACGGAAGATCTCACGCGCAAAGGATGGACAAAGTGTGCGGTGCACGCTGCTTGACCTCCTGTAAGCTGTAAGGCTCCCACCGGACACGCTCGGCCCGCAAAACATTGAACGCCTCCGTGAAGTGTGCATACACACTCCGTACCTGCAGATCATCCCATTGTGGCTACAGAAGGTACCGACATAAAGTTAGTACAAAAAAGGAAGGAATGCGAGATTGCATAGTACAAAAAACATTTACGTACCTGTCTGTGGCACCAAAGGGAGCCCATCGTAGGGTGGTCCACCAGCATGTCACCGTAGAACTCTGGCCGTACACTTTGTCCTCAACCCATGGTCATCCGATCTGGAAGTGCTCGAATGACCAATCCATGAGCAGGAGTGGTCACCCGAAGAGGATCGAACTGAGACGCGTCCTGAGGAACACGTCGCACAGACCCTGGTAGGTGGCACAAAGTACAGCTGACTCCCAACTGTACTTAGGTACCTCGCCTGGGGCATGTGACACTACGAAATGGTGTGACATTATTTAGTGTGAATGTTAAGGTCAAAAACTTTATGAAATATGGTATTGGAGGTTAAAACCATATGGTAGGAGGTTTAATAGCGTTTTTGGGCCGTTTCTGGGAGTTTGGGCCTTTCTGGGGAGTTTTGGGCCTAGGGGAAAGGGTTGTGGGCTTTGGTGGGATGGAGTATGAGTCCATTTAGGATGGGGAATCCTATTTGGGCTGTTAAAAAGGGGGCTCCCCCTGCTGCCATGCGCCCCACCCCCCTCCTTGTGCGCCCCCTTCCCCTCCCTCCTTACCCTAGCCGCCACCCCCACCTCCCCCTCTCCCTTGTGGCCGTGCGCCCGTTCCCCTTGCCCCCATTGCTCCCCACCTCTCCATCACCTCTCCTCCACCCCTTGCTGCCCTAGGGTAGCCTCCCCACCCCTGCACCTCGAAGATCCGCCCATTGGAGCGAGGAGCGAACCGAGAGGAGATCTATTCAGTTTTCGTGCGTTGGGCAAAGGTATCGCCATGGAAATCCTTGGGGTTGGTCTAGGTACTGTTCTAAGGGTTATTATCAAGTTTTTAGATCAATTTGTGGTGCTGGAATTGAGTAGATTAGATGAAATCTAGAAGTTGCCACGTCCTCTGTTTCGGGCAACATGAGCAGTCGACCTAGGGCTTAGGTTTTAGCCAATTAAAAGTCGGAATATGATCGTACGGATGATGAAGAAGTTGTAGATAATTTCATTATCTTTTAGTGGATATAAAGAACATCCAATTCCGCCCAACCGTTTGAAAGTTATGGCTGTTTTACAAAGCGTGTTAAAATCTATGACGTGATTGGAACAGATCACGGTATTTTGTAGATTAAACAACTTTAGATTCCGAATCAATCTTTCCCTATACCTAGAAAAAGTTGGGAAATTTCCTAATCTACGCGAGGATATACTCTTTTAATTGATTTGGAGTCTTAGAACCCGAGTTATGCCTTTTGGAAGGGTGCTGTCCCGACGGGACAGAACCGCTGTTTTTGGGTTTTGCGAGTAGTTGGCAATGTTGGGGTAGATGAGGGTTTGCGTACTATTTTGTGGGCATGATTGTGAGTGTATGGTCCCTATGTGCAGGTGGTGTGACCCCGGGAGGGCCTTCTACTTCTCGCCAATCCGTCGCCCGTGGTTGAGGCAAGTGTATTGTAATGGATAGCGATTTGTAGGTTGCTAGTTGAGACTAGATGAGATTGATTATATGTGATGATCACTTGCCATGCTTTAATGATTGCCATTGATATGATGAGTATGTTTATCATGTTATGATGCCATGTGTTAATGTACAAGTTGATTATGATGTGGCATATTTGCATACATGGCATGATTACATGGCCCGGGCGGTGAGAAAGTCATAACTAGTGCAGGAAGGTCGGTGAGAAAGTTATGACTAATCCGGAGAGCCAATGAGTAAGTCCTACATCGTGATTCCATTCACCGCGGTGAACGGAAGCGAGGAGTAGGCACCCTCCATCTTCGGGACGGAAGGGGGGAGAGGGTGCACACCGACGGGTGTGTACTCAACCATACCGGTATGAGTTTCCACGGAGAAATGAGCATAGCCCGCATTGCATACATAATGATATGTGATCATGAATGAGATGGTATACATGATGTGAGATGTTATTGCTGTGAAATTGTTCTTGTTGTACCATTGCAATATGCTTGCTGAGTTTTGAACTCACGCTTGTGTTTTCTTGTTGTTTTAGGTACCATGAGACCGGCATGCGGGGAAGGGAACTAGTCACACTTACACATGTAGTTTCATTCAGTTGATTCCACAAGTCATTCAATTAGTGTTTGATAATAAATTGCGTGTGATGATTATTGTTTTAAGGTTTAGCTTTGCTTATGAGAGTCTTATTATTCGTTTGGCTCTTAGAGACATTAAATGCCGGAAAGTAGACTTATATTGAAGATAAGTCTTTAATTATTGTTGTTTTAGTTGTCTCTCATATTGCCTTATATTGCTATATTGTTGTTGCTCCTTCAAATCATGTTAATACAAAGGAGATGCTACCGAAATCTCGGTTTTTAGTATTTACTCCTTTGCTGGAATTTACCTTAATTCATGGTTTTTAGATGTGGTTCAGCTTATGTTTGGTAACATTCAGGCATATTAGATGCCGGGGTGTTACAGTTGGTATCAGAGCGGGCTGTAGGTCTTTGGAATGTGTATGTTTAGTGTCATGCTATAGGGTACAACTAAAATGTGATGTGGAATAACATAGAAACATGGCTTTGGTCTTAACTAAAATTTTGTCATAGGATAGCAACATTAAAACTTGCAAAAGTGGTATAACTAATCTAAAATTTGACAAACATGAATGCACAGTAGGAAGGGTATGGGTGTCGTTGTTTACGCTTAAATGTTGTATTTAAGCCTTGTTGCTAAATGCTATATTTGATGTAATATGCTGCTATGTGTACGAGAGATTTGAATTGAATTGTTCGTGTTATTGTGTTAAAATGGGGTTGTGGTGCCGAAGGGTTTCGGCCACCTCTCTTTATTCATAGTAAGAGTGAGGTTTGACGGTGTGTCCGGTTAGCGCCATCACCGAAGAACTATTAACCCCTGTAGTAGAAGAAGTGCTTACCCTTTCTGTCATAAATCGGGTAGTTGACTGGAGTCAAATAGAAGAGTTTGGTAGTGGATTCCTTCGTATGCTCTTTACCATTCTAAGGGTCGGTTTCGGTTGGTTTTCTTGGTTTTAATTGATTGAAATAAAATGAAAAGTGTTTGGTCTTGGATTTTCGCGGATTGTTCCGTATGCGGTATGTGGTTTTGTCTTCCTTGGTTGAAGACGAAGAAGAAGAGTCTAGTGTAGCGCTTCTTTTGGTCGCCTTTCCAGCTTTGATGCTTAGTTTGTTGATTGCTTTATGGGGAGAAGCATTCAATTTATTCCTGGGCTTGTGTTTCTTCAAGGTCAAAAGAGTTATTGCGGCGTTATGCCAGACTTGGTTGTCCGGGCTGAAGTTCTGTGGCTTTGTAGGAGTAAATGGTGTTTGATTTCATCATTTTATTGGTTTGAGAAATCATCTTTGAAAGCCCTTCTTGTTTCGTGAAAGTTTGGGGTTTGATGTTAAGGTTTTATTTGAAATGGATTACTTGATCTCTTGGTTTCCTTTAAGAAATTTGTCTTTCAACCATTTTCCTTTATGGGAGTCTTTGAGATTTGAACGTGTTTTGGAAAATTCCTTTTGCATGACCAAGTTTGGGTTGTCTCATTGCAATTTTGAGAGTCAAGTTTCCTTATGAATTTGGGATAAGTTTTAAAACTAAAATGCTGCAAACAAAGTAAGTAGTCTTTTGACTGAAATCGTTTGTTCCTAGTAAGAATTGTTGTTTAGCATGTTATGTAGCATGTACCAATGTGGTTTATGGGATGACGTATTGTTAAGTTAATTTGTGAGTTTAAACAATTCAATGCGGTTGTTATTTCTAGCTTGAGAATAAATAGACTACTAGTGTTGTAGTTTACTCTTAGCGAGAATGATTGAATGTGTTAATGTATATGCTTAGAATCTGTTGCTTTGCTTTAAAAGTGCTTATGACCCCGATTATGTTTAAAGTTTTAAACCCTGTTGCATAGTTAGAACATTAAGATGTTGTAGACTGATGTTATTGTTAAAGAAACTTTGCTGGTTGTTTAAAGATGTTCTAATCTAATGGATTAATAGAGAAATTTAATCGTGTTGACTAGTGACTTTAATTTGGAAGTTGATTAGAGTTGTTATTTACGTTGTTGCTAACTACTAGTATATTTTGGAAGTATGCAATTGTGTCTCTACAATGCTAGTATTGATATCAATTGAGAAGACATAAGACTTATTGTTAATAATGTTGTTAAGGGCAGTGTTAATGCTAGTATTCAATCTATTTTAAATAGTTGGAGTATGTTTTGTGGTGGTAATTTTGTTATCACCTTTGTATAGGGTAGCTAAAAGTAATGTTGTTGGTTGATGAACATGCCCATTTGTTGTTATTGATGACTAAGTAGTGGTGGTAACTGTTTAGATTACTCGCTGGAAAACCATGGTTAAATAGAGTAAAATTCTAACATGTTGCGATGGAAGGAGCTTTGGAAAATTAACATGATGAATGATTTTATCCTTAATGAAAGTATAACTTAGAGTCTCACTTGCGAATTCTTCCCTGTGGAGATAATATTTACATGTTGAAGTCGTTTGTTAACTGAATAAGTTTCGATTGTCAAGACATTGACATATAGGTGGTATGAAATTTATAGGTTGATCATGCTGAAAGATTTGTTGAAGTACTATATTTCAAATGTAGAATAAGATGTATTATGATATGATGATCCGTGGGGATCATGTCGATGTAGTTTTGGTTGTGTGTCTTTTTTTTTATAAGCACCATAAATTTTAATTAAAAGTGTTGGAAATGGTAACTAGAGAAAGAATTTGTTACGTCAATTTTGTTAAAACCGGTTGGACTTTCTCAATGAGTAAGTAGTGAATTTCGAAGTCTTTAATGGAAAGCGTAGTGGAACATTAGAGATTACTGTATTTATGCTGAGCTTGTGTTTAAAAGCTTTTGGACAAGTTTGGTTGTTTGCCATTTTGGTTGAAGGGTTTTCGATCAAGGTGTTCTATATGTTGTGTTTCAGAGTTTCTCTAAAACTCGTAAAAATTGTTGCCAATCTTTGGTTTTGGCTATTTTGTTTAATTTGTGCTATGTGTATGGTTTTACACCAAAAAGTCTTTGAGTGGATCGCGCTCCTTCGCGTTCGCACTTAGTCATCTTTGGAGTAAATTTTAAAGGAAGCAGAAGGTCTTAGTGGGTTGTGTTGAAGACTCTTGAGATTTAAATTGTAACTCTTTTTGACTGGAGATGGATTTATTTGCATAATGTGTGTCATGTTTGCGAGTGCTTCAAAAAGGTGGATTTTATGAATGTTTTATAAAGTGATTTTGTTAGTGAGGTGTTCCATGTTTGAAATGAGTTTCCCCCTCCTTGAGAAATATTTGTGACGGTTGTGGGAGCAGATGCTCGACTTGAAAATTTTGATGCTCTCTGCCAAAATGTTGGATTTGGATGAAATGCAATGTTTTGCAAGTTCAGTTTTCAATTGATGTGGGATGTGATGCGACGTGGTGTTTTACTTTCAACTATGCTGCCGTCATAGTCCAAATGAATTTCCGCAACCTTCGATGTTAATTGTGTTTCCATTATTTGATGCCGAGGAAGAAGTCGTCATGTGAATGACTATTCGGTAGTGTTGTTACATGATGAAGGAATGGTGAAAAGTAAACATGACATCGTTTTTTTAGATGCTAAATGATAAAAGAGTCGTTGAGCCAGGTCGGTGAGAAAGTCATATATGGAGATATGACTAATCCGGAGTGCTCTTGAGGAATGTGCATTCATGTCATGAAACGAGATTTCCCTTGCTTTCTAGTATGAAAAGAAAAGAATGAATAATTTCTGGTGTTGGTTGTGGTGAAGGGATTTGTGTTTCCTTTGCGTTTTGGCTTAGGAAATTAAAATGAATACTATCTGGTTGTTGTTGAATCCTTTCCAAAGTGGTTTCAGCGCTTTGGGGTTTGAGTTGTTGGATGAGGGCCACATGGGTTCATGTTTATGATTGTGTACTTTATTGTGGTCCTTTGAGTGGAAGGTTGTGTATGACTCAATGCAAACCTTCGTGGAGAATTATGTTGTTGAGGTGTTCCTCGGTAGGGTTGATTTAATTATTAGTGGACCATTTGGTGGTTGCTAGTAATCACTTTTCCTTTTGAAGTGTATTGGATCTTTTTGTCATTGGGCAATGAGCGAGTTATGTCAACCGCAGAGGAACGTTCGGTCGTTTCTGTTACGTAAGTCTTACGGATCCTGGATTTAAAGTAGGTTGTTCGTTCTGGTGGTAATTTTAGAGCGTTGTGTCTCTCCTGTTTCGCGTCGTCTTGAGTACAAGGAACCACAGAAGGGAGGTTGGTTCCGTGTTTTTCTGGAGAATAGCATGAGTTAAAGGGATTGGGCACTTCAGTGCCAAGGAATGCTTAGAACGAGGAGTATGAGACCGTTTTCTTTTGTGGGCTGTTTGAGGATTTATCTTATCACTTGGGGTCGTGTTGTGACCGTGTGTGAGTACTTTGTGTTTCAATGTTGAGTAAAGGTCTCGCAAGTTTAGATTGTGAGTTATCTTTAGAGCTGTCAGTCTTTGATCCTTAGCTCCTTGCCTCAGAGTGCTGGCTGGTGCAAATTGTCGGGGCTTCTAAGCGGGTTCTGAGGCGTGAACCATAACTCCCTTTGATTTGGTTGTTTGCGAAGTGGCGTGTCTCGGATTCAGGGTCGAATCCTGTTGAAGGGGGGAAGAATGTGACACTACGGAATGGAGTGACATTATTTAATGTGAATGTTAAGGTCAAAAACTTTATGAAATATGGTATTGGAGGTTAAAACCATATGGTAGGAGGTTTAAAAGCGTTTCCGGGCCGTTTCCGTGAGTTTGGGCCTTTCTAGGGAGTTTTGGGCCTAGGGGAAAGGGTTGTGGGCTTTGGTGGGATGGAGTATGAGTCCATTTAGGATTGGGAATCCTGTTTGGGCTGTTAAAAAGGGGGCTCCCCATGCTGCCATGTGCCCCACCCCCCTCCTTGTGCGCCCCCTTCCCCTCCCTCCTTGCCCTAGCCGCCACCCCCCACCTTACCCTCTCCCTTGTGGTCGTGCGCCCCTTCCCCTTGCCCCCATTGCTCCCCACCTCTCCACCACCTCTCCTCCACCCCTTGCCGCCCTAGGGTAGCCTCCCCACCCCTGCACCTCGAAGATCCGCCAATTGGAGCGAGGAGCGAACCGGGAGGAGATCCATTCAGTTTTCGTGCGTTGGGCAAAGGTATGGCCATGGGAATCCTTGGGGTTGGTCTAGGTACTGTTCTAAGGGTGATTATAAAGTTTTTAGATCAATTGGTGGTGCTGGAATTGAGTAGAATAGATGAAATCTAGAAGTTGCCACGTCCTCTGTTTCGGGCCGCATGTGCAGTCGACCTAGGGCTTAGGTTTTCGCCAATTTAGGTTCGTAATCTGGTCGTATGGCTTTTGAAGAAGTTGTAGATAATTTCATTATCTTTCATTGGATATAAAGAACGTCCAATTCCGCCCAGACGTTTGAAAGTTATGGCTGTTTTACCGAGCGTGTTAAAATGTGTGACGTGATTGGAACATATCACGGTATTTAGTAGATTAAACAACTTTAGAGTCCGAATCAGTCTTTCCCTATCACTAGAAAAAGTTGGGAAATTTACTAAGCTACACGAGGATATACTCTTTTAATTGATTAGGAGTCTTAGAACCCGAGTTATGCCTTTTGGAAGGGTGCTGTCCCGACGGGACAGAACCGCTGTTTTTGGGTTTTGCGAGTAGTTGGCAATGTTGGGGTAGATGAGGGTTTGCGTACTATTTTGTGGGCATGATTGTGAGTGTGTGGTCCCTATGTGCAGGTGGTGTGACCCCGGGAGGGCCTTCTACTTCTCGCCAATCCATCGCCCGTGGTTGAGGCAAGTGTATTGTAATGGATAGCGATTTGTAAGTTGCTAGTTGAGACTAGATGAGATTTATTATATGTGATGATCACTTGCCATGCTTTAATGATTGCCATTGATATGATGAGTATGTTTATCATGTTATAATGCCATGTGTTAATGTACAAGTTGATTATGATGTGGCATATTTGCATACATGGCATGATTACATGGTCCGGGCGGTGAGAAAGTCATAACTAGTCCGGGAAGGTCGGTGAGAAAGTTATGACTAATCCGGAGAGCCAATGAGTAAGTACTACATCGTGATTCCATTCACCGCGGTGAACGGAAGCGAGGAGTAGGCACCCTCCATCTTCGGGATGGAAGGGGGGAGAGGGTGCACACCGACGGGTGTGTACTCAACCATACCGGTATGAGTTTCCACGGAGACATGAGCATAGCACCGCATTGCATACATAATGATATGTGATCATGAATGAGATGGTATACATGATGTGAGATGTTATTTCCGTGAAATTGTTCTTGTTGTACCATTGCAATATGCTTGCTGAGTTTTGAACTCACGCTTGTGTTTTCTTGTTGTTTTAGGTACCATGAGACCGGCATGCGGGGAAGGGAACTAGTCACACTTACACATGTAGTCTCATTCAGTTGATTCAACAAGTCATTCAATTAGTGTTTGATAATAAATTGCGTGTGATGATTATTGCTTTAAGGTTTAGCTTTGCTTATTGTCGGGACCCCGAATTTGCAAATCCGGACCCTCTGTGTATTCAGCACTAGTCCAGGAACGCGCTAGTGCACACAGTCTTAACATCGGTATATATCACAATCATACCAAACGATACTATCAAAGTACTTTATTTAAATAATCAAAGGGTTACTCGACCTTATGGCCAAGTTACAAATATATGCCTTGCAAGGCAGAACTTATTAAAAGAGAAATAATAGCAATGAAAATCAAATAAACTTAGGCGCCATCCAAGATACCACAGGCAACCGATCGGGCTCGCATCCCTAAGTAGACGGGTCCTCTTGGAGTTCCTCCTCCGAACCGGGCGTAGTCTCCTCTTCAAGCGGTATTGTGTTGAGGCAAGGGTGAGTACTTGGTACTCGACAAGTCATGCACAGAATGCAAGCTAGTATACTATATGCATGGCTTGGTACAAAGGAATAGCTTAAGGTATATTTATGTAAACAGCATTTGACAAGTAATATAAGTAGATTCGAAAGCAAGAAAACAAGTAAAGCATAAATATCTTTTCAAATAGTTTAAATAAAATTTTTCCCCATCCTAAACAATATTTCCATAATATTCTTTGTTAAACCAACCCAACTTCTCAAATCCAAGTTATTTTCGTAAAATCTAACCCTTGATCAGAATTCCCGAGCATTGTCCAAGATCACGTGGACTCGGCTATTCAAATAGATTCTACACTCTGCAGAGGTTATGCACTTTACCCACAAGATACAATCCACTCACCACGTCGGTGTGAATCGCCATACAAGAGTATGCGAATGAGCGATCATAACAAAGCCTTTCTAAGCCTCAAACAACACAGGTGGTCCTCTCCTGTTCGTGCTCTACACCATCCCTTCCCTTAGCCAAGGCGAAGTATGGGACCAACACACCGTTAGATGGGTACCTGGCCACGCCCACGATCGCCTCCGCACAATCACACAAACGGTGTAACTGACACCCTGAGGCTCCACAAGTGAGTCCTTAGCGACTTAGTCAACTAGGGCCGTCCCATTCCAGCCATGTGGTTGCAAGTATGACCCAGTTCAAAGGCTTGCAAGGTTAAGTCCTTAGAGTGACCAGGGCAAGACTACCCGAA
This sequence comes from Rhipidocladum racemiflorum, assembly GCA_036346355.1. NCBI lineage: Eukaryota > Viridiplantae > Streptophyta > Magnoliopsida > Poales > Poaceae > Rhipidocladum > Rhipidocladum racemiflorum. The sequence goes on along the minus strand of CM070572.1, from coordinate 53,314,899 downwards.
AAACCAAATCAACACTCCCCATGCCACACTGGCCCACCTGATTATTCTTGCCACATGCCCCTGGCCGAAATCGTTTATCAAACCCCAGTTGATTACCATGCACCACGTGCCATCAACATCACATGATACTTTTCCAAAACAGGTTCAATATATCATTAAGTCAATATTAACATTTAATTATCCAAAACCATGTCATGAGCACGAAAGGTGTCTAAGCAAGATACTACAACGATCTAAACCCATGTTGGCAATTTAATAATGTCCAACTAGTAAACCACAACTAGGGTGACAAAGGGTCATGGCACATACTTAAGTAATCAAGGTGTCATATAGCAAATTGGTATTTATCTAACCCCCAGGTTTAAACCAAAGTATCTTTCTAATTAAACTAGCATGCAATAGTTTAAATCAAAATAGATTTCGAAATGGGATCAACATGGTCAAAGCACAACTTGCCTTCAAAAAGCACTTGCTCTTGGTCTTGAGTTGGATCCTGAGTCAACACTTCTCCTTCGAATCCTTCCGGCACTTCAACGTCTACTCGTAAAGCGTGCAAATAGCAAATACACAAATAAACACTATGCAAAAAGATCCCAAAACTCCAAATAAAATCCATAAACAGAGAGAACATAATTTTCTGGATTTTTAGAAACTGGAATCGTCAAATTTGGAGTTAAAACGCAAAAGTTATGATTATTTAAAGTTTAAATAATCAATTAAATAATTTTACAGAGAAAAACTTTAGTCCAAAAATTAAATAAAATTTATATTTAGGTAGGTCTTAATTTTATACAAATTTAGAAATTTGAATCGCTCAAATCGGAGTTGAAACGCAAAAGTTATAAGCGTTTGAAGTTTGAATCTAAATTTGAAATCATTATTCGAATTAATAAATCATTTTCTTTTTCGGAAATTAATTATTGCGTCAGCATGGACACGTGGCAGCTCCTGATTGGCCTGCTGACGTCAGCCGGTCCATGGGCTCGGTCCACGCTCGGCTCGGGTCCACGGTGGACTCGGTCCACGGCTCACGTGACTGACATGTGGGCCCACTCGGGTGACGTCATCGCTGACGTCAGCGGGGCTCAGCCCACGGCGCTGACAGGTGGGACCCACTGTGACGTCATGGGTGACGTCAGCGCTTGGCTGGGTTAGCCACTGACATGCGGGCCCTCTGACACGCGGGCCCCGCGTGTCAGCGTCACACGCACGCGCGCGTGGACGGCGCTGACCGCGTCGGTCCAACTTCCCGACACGTGGCGCAATCTCGTCCGTTGGTTTGAAAATCAACGGCGCGGATTGGATCCAGGGTTTAATACGTTGAAACTACTCGATGCTCGTGGGCCGTTCGATCTAGATCGGACGGTCCAGATCTAATCCTATAATCGCGATCAAGCTACAAAGACGTGGCGATTGTGAACCGCTGGATCTTGATCCAACGGTCCGAATCTAATCGGGTTTCTAGGGTTTGGGAAACACGTGAACTCACCGTTGCCGTCCGATCTGGATCCAACGGTGCACGGCCTTCGTGGACGGCGATGGCACGCGGCGGCGCTTGGCTTGACCGAGACGGGACGACGACCTTGCCGTCGGCGTTTCGGGCGCGCTTCCGGCTGGTGAGGGGTACCCGAACGCTGCCTCGCCTTGGGAATCCGGATGGGGCTTGATGACGGCGGAGGGCGACGGACGGCAAGAATATCGGCGTTTAATCGCGCGGAACAGACTTCCAACTCCGGCGAGCAATAACGGCGAGACGGTGGGGATCCTAGCGGCGCGAGCTAGGTTTCGAACCGGCGTGGGATGGCGATCCTCGGTATGCCCGGGCATTAAATAGCCTCGGCGTCCGTGCGTAAAACGGAGACCTAGCTCTCCCACGGCGGCGACACGGCGGCGGAGTCCAGCTTCGGACTTCGGGCGGAGACGATGAAATCGTGGCCGCCCACGTGGCACAACCAACGGCCACGATCGCGCGGCGCGACGGTCCGGTCCGACACGGCCGTGCAGGTCGGACGGATCTCGGCCGTTGGATCTTGATCCAACGGTTGGGATTGATTGATTAGGTTAGGAGTGGGTTCGGTCGAGTCAATCGGCTCGGTCGGACTCGAGTCCGACTTCGGCCGGATGAACAGTACTTGACCCGAGTTGGATTTTCCAGCGATTTAATATTTAAAATAATTCCCGATAATTCATTTAATTCATTAAAAATAGCAAATGACTCGAGAAAAATTCCAGAAAATTCTGGAAAATATTTTGGATCATTTTGGACTCAAATAAAATATCTCCAACAAAAATTTATTTGCAAATTTAAATTCTTTAATTATTTCAAAATGGAATAAATTCAAATAAATTCCAAATAAATCCAAATAAATTCGAGAAAATTCCAAAATTCACCAAGGTGCCAAATCACACATGAATTTAAGGAAAGCAAAATTTTGGGGTGTTACAAACCTCCCCTTAATAGAATCTCGCCCCCGAGATTCAGGCTCACTAAAGGAATAGGTTTGGAAATTCTTCCTTCAAATCCTCTTCGCTCCCAAGTCGCTTCGCTTTCTTCATGGTTGCTCCTTTGAACTCTACTGTAAACGGGTTGACTTGTTTCTAGTTTCTCGATCCATTGTGTCTAGAATCCTCACAGGATGTTCCTTATAAGTCAAATCCTCATGCAACTCAATTGACTCTAGCGGTGTCTGCTCTCAGAACTCGGAGACATTTCTTCAATCGGGACACATGGAATACATCATGTACCCTGCTAACGATCGTGGCAACTCCAGGTGATAAGCAACTTCACCTCTGCGACTCAAAATCTTAAATGGTCCAACATAACGGGTGCGAGTTTCCCTTTGGCATGGAACCTCTTAACTCCCGAGAGGCGTAACTCGAGGTATACAAAGTCTTCTCGTTCAAAACTCAAATCTCGGCGACGATTGTCAAGATAACTCTTCTGTCGAGATTGGGCTATCTTCAACCTTTCCCTAATTATGGCGACCGCTTCTTCACCTCTTGAAGAATATCAGGCCCAAAGACACGGCGCTCGCCGGTCTCATTCCAATTCAATGGCGTCCGACAGGTCGACCATACAAAGGCCTCAAAAGGTGACATCTCAGAACTAGCCTGATAACTATTGTTGTAATCGAACTCGGCATACGGCAAACTCTTATCCCAAGAGGTAGCATAAGCTAATGCACAAGCTCTTAGCATATCCTCCAAAATCTGGTTGACTCTTTCGGTCTGTCCATCCGTCTGCATGGATGATAAGTCAGATCTTGAAGTTCAAACGGGTCCCCATGGCTTCATGCAACTTATTCCGTAACCTTGAGGTAAATTGGGTACCTCTGTCCGATACAATCCTCCTTGGCACTCCGTGCAAACAGACAATCCTCGATCATGTACAACTCTGCTAACTTATCTCCCGAGTAAGTGGTCTTCACGGGATAAAATGGGCTACTTTAGTCAAAGCGATCCACTATAACCCATATGGAGTCATAACCTCCTTGAGTCTTCGGCAAACCGGTAATGAAATCCATTCCGATTTCCTCCCACTTCCACTCAGAGTATTTTCAGCGGCCGTAGCAATCCTGCTGGTCTCGATGCATTGCCTTGACTCTCCTGGCATACGCCGCACAATGCAACATGGTCGGCAACTTCACGCTTCATACTCGGCCACCGTAATCTCTCCTTCGGATCCTGATACATCTTGGCGCCTGTGATGAATCGAGTACTTAGAGTCATGGGCTTCTTCCAAAATCAGTTGCTTTAACTCCTTTTTGTTAGGCACACAAATGCGATCCTTCATCCACAACGTGCCTTGTTCATCCAATTTGAAGTCCTCTGCCCTGCCTTCCTCCTTGATGGACTTAATCCTGCGGATCCTGTCATCATCCTTCTGTCCTTCTCGGATCTGATCCTCTAGGGTAGGCTTTACTTCCAATGCGGCCAAGAATCCGCTAGGTACTACCTCAATCCTCATCTTTCGAAAATCCTCACATAACTCATCCTGACTTGTGGCTAGCAACGCACTCACGGTATGGCTTTTCCGACTCAGAGCATCGGCTACTACGTTGGCCTTCCCGGGATGGTAATGGATTCCAACATTATAGTCCTTGATCAACTCTAGCCATCTCCTTTGCCTCATATTCAGATCCGACTGGGTGAATATGTACTTAAGGCTCTTATGATCCGTATACACCTCACATCTGTTTCCAATCAGATAGTGACGCCATATCTTCAAAGCATGCACTACGGCGGCTAACTCTAGGTCATGTGTCGGATAATTTTCCTCATGCGGCCTCAACTGCCTTGATGCATAAGCGACGACCTTTCCATTCTCGTGACAAGACACATCCAAGTCCTTGGCGCGATGCGTCACAATAAATATCGAAGCTTTGAGCAACATCCAGGTAGAACTAACACCTGTCGATGTCAATCGCTTCTTCAGCTCCTGAAATCCTTCCTCACATTCTGGCGTCCATGCAAACTTCTTTTCCTTCTTCAGCAATTGCGTAAGAGGTTTCGCAATTGTCGAAAAGCCTTCGATGAAACGGCGGTAATATCCTGCCATTCCAAGGAAACTCCGAATCTGGGTCACAGTCTTCGGCTGCTCCCAATGTAACACAGCTTCTACTTTGCTTGGATCCACAGCGACTCCCTCTGCGGTCATTACATGTCCAAGAAACTCCACCTTGTCCTTCCAAAAATCACACTTGCTGAACTTGGCGAAAAGTTGCTGTTCCCTCAGCTTTTCCAAAACTCGCCTTAAGTGTTCGGCATGTTCATCCTCTGTCTTGGAGTAGACTAGGATATCGTCTATGAACACGACGACAAACTTGTCCAAATATTCCATGAACACCTTATTCATCATATTCATGAAATAAAAATTTGGCGCATTAAATCGGCCCAAAGGACATAATCAGAACTCGTAATGTCCATATCTTGACGAGAATGCAGCCTTCGAATATCTTACGATCGGATCTTCAATCGATGGTATCCCGATCTCGCATCAATCTTGGAGAAAACTCCGGCTCCTCTTAACTGATCAAACAAATCATCAATCCTGGGTAGCGGATACTTATTTTTAACGGTGACTTCATTGAGTGCACGGTAGTCAATGCACATCCCGAAACTCCCGCCCTTCTTCTTGACAAACAAAACCGGTGCTCCCCACGGCGAACTTGGTCTCGATAAATCCTTTCTCCATTAACTCTTCCAATTGTTTCTTCATTTCCACCAACTCCTCGGTAGACATCCGATAGGGTCTCTTTGCTATCGGTGCTTGTGCAGTACAAGCTCTATCACAAACTCTATGTCCCCTCGTCTCGGCATACCGTAGATCCTCGGGAAAAACATCTGGTACTCATTCACTCTTCGACATCCTCTATGCTGATTGCCTTGGTACTGTTAACCATCAACTGTCCATCTCTAATCAGCAGTGGCTTGAAATTCCACTTTCCTCCCACACGGGCTCTCAATCGAGATAGTCCTTCGTCCACAATCCAATACAGCCTTGTGCTTGGATAACCAATCCATTCCCAATATAACATCTAAGGTCCGGGTCTCCAAAATTATAAGGTTTGCTAGGAACTCTATTCCATCTATTAGTATTCTCACCCGGAACATCCTACTTCCGCTCGGAGTTCGAACCAGGGGTTTGAACTAAAAGCATGCACTTAAGTCTTGCAATTCTCAAGTCATTTCTAGTAGCAAAGCCTTGCGAAACAAACGAATGCTAAGCTCCGTGAGTCAAACAAAATCACAGGTGTATCGAGTTAACAAGTAACTTACCCAAGACGACGTCAGTAGCATTCTCGCAGGCATCTGCGGTGACATGGTTGACTCGGCCTCTCACCACGGTCCAGGTGTGGCTCCTGGTGTTTGGCGCCCTAGCTGGGTGGTTCCTAGGTTGAAACGAATCGGGTCGCTTCTGCTGTCTTCTTTGGACAATCATGGCAAAGTGTCACGGCTCGTTGCGCTTGTAACAGCGTCTCACCTTTGTTCCCTATTGCACTGGGTAGCGTTCTAGCGGGGCTGGGTCAGTAGTTCGATCGACGTGTCTTGGTGCCGGGAGGGTGTCCTTGTTGCATTCGTGGTTGGAATCAAGAATTGATTTGGTGCAACTCTCAGCGCCGGTATTGCGTCCTCGACGTGATCCTTCTTTGTTGCATCCTGCGCTTCTGTTCTCATCCAGCTTCCTTGCGCTTGTCCTCAAGAATAAGCGCCTTATTCACCAACTCTTGGAAATCGAAAGGTGTGGGTGATCAACCCTACTTGCAATCCCGAGTTAAGTCCCTTCATGAAACGAGACTGCCTGGATTTATCTGTCGCTACATCCTCAGTGCGTAGCGTGCTAGCTGTGTGAACTTGTTCAGTAGTCGGCCACCGCCGATTACCTTGCTTCGATGCCCTGAACTCCTCCTTCTTAAGGTCCATGATTCCTTCAGCACGTGATACTTGTCGGAATGCAAATGTGAACTCTTCCCAAGTGATATCTTGAGGGTTCTCTGCGTGGCATGTAAGTTCTCCCACCATTCGGCGGTCGTTCCTTCCAACCGATGAGAAGCGTAAAGTACCTTCTCATTCCCTATGCATTGAGCTATGTGTAGCTTCCTCTCGATTGATCTTAACCAATCATCGGCTTCAATGGATTGGCATTCCCGGAGAAAGTGGGTGGGTGAGTCCTCATGAACTCGATAGTCTTGTATTCTCGGCGTGGTCCCCGATTAACTTGATTAGCAAAGTGGCCTGGCGATGACGTGCTGCATTTGTTGCATCATAGCATGCATCAACTGGTCTGAGCAGCAAGAAATGCTCCAAAATTCTGCACATCCAAAGGGCGGTCTTTGGTGCTCCATCATTGGGGTTTTCTGGGCGAGATCCACTCCCATTGCTTCCAAAGTTCCCACGGTGTTCACCATCTGTTGATTGCTCTAGGTTTAGAGATGAGAGGGAAACAAGAATAGACAAGTAATATGGAACTTATGCGGGGCGAAAGGGGTCACTTTAAGGTCCATCTTTATTATTAATAACTTGGTATGGCTGCTTACAATGCCTAAGGGCCTTGCAACACATACCGCACACTCAAAGAAACAAAGCAAATCCAAATCGAACTAACTCGAGTCTAACGCCTAAAGGGTGACTCTTTATTTTATGACGCGACTCGGCGAAGGAGTCTCACTATAGAACCTAAGCTCACTCATCGAGAAAACCTCCACGGCCTGGTACGGGTCTTTGCGGCATAGGCGCCGAACGATCGCCATGTCCAATGACTATGTCATCTGTGGTAGTCGAAGAAGCGGTGTCCTCATCGAGATCCGACTCCTCTGGATCCGGCTCGTGTAGCTCGAGTAATCGCTCGGTCCGGTCCGCATAAAGTCATCTCCAACTCGTCAATCCTTCGTAGAAGGTGTGCCACATACTCTTGAGCTTCCCGCCATCTCGTTTCTTCTCTGTCGTGATCTCCTTGCGGGCCTTCGTAGCTCCTTGCTCGTATTATCTAGTACATCTTCCTGGCGACGAATTTAATCGTGCCAACTGCGTAATCGTGGCATTCTCATCCTGAATCGCCTTCGGTCAAGAAGGTTATCGCTGCGGATGATAACGGAACACCGTGCTTTCCAACTCTCTGGCGTGGATATCGGTAATGTGCCGCATTGCTCGTCGTGAAACTTCTTGGATACCCGTCTGCATTGTAGATCTTCTAGCAAGCAAAGGTGTATCGAGCGATTGCCTGGGCCCTCTTCCTGGCAGTACCTCAATCCTCACGTCACAAGCCTTGATCAACCCTCGCTTGTCCGATCACTTCCACTTGGTATTGGGGCTTCTCAAAATCTCCGAGAGTTTGTAGCATGTGCCAAAGTTCCACGGCGTGACCAACTCCTAGATCAACGTAGTTGAACTCTTCCTCCATCTGTCACAAGAGTGCTTTTCGTAAGAACTCGGAATTTTTCGATCGTGACGAGGTAAGGGAAAATTTCAGCAAGAGGCAAGAAAAGAGAGAAGGGGATAAGTCGAGAGGTCATTTCTTGTCTTCACAAATTTTTAGCTTTAGAAAATAGGTTTTATCCTCACTACGACCATTCTAGCTTAGGGTTGAGCCTACAATCAAGTATGGCTCGATACCACCTCTGTCGGGACCCCGAATTTGCAAATCCGACCCTCTGTGTATTCAGCACTAGTCCAGGAACGCGCTAGTGCACACAGTCTTAACATCGGTATATATCACAATCATACCAAACGATACTATCAAAGTACTTTATTTAAATAATCAAAGGGTTACTCGACCTTATGGCCAAGTTACAAATATATGCCTTGCAAGGCGTAACTTATTAAAAGAGAAATAATAGCAGCGGAAAATCAAATAAACTGTGGCGCCATCCAAGATACCACAGTAAATCGATCGGGCTCGCATCCCTAAGTAGACGGGTCCTCTTGGAGTTCCTCCTCCGAAATCGCGTAGTCTCCTCTTCAACCGGTATTGTGTTGAGGCAAGGGTGAGTACTTGGTACTCGACAAGTCATGCAATGTAATGCAAGCTAGTATACTATATGCATGGCTTGGTACAAAGGAATAGCTTAAGGTATATTTATGTAAACAGATTTGACAAGTAATATAAGTAGATTCAAAGCAAGAAAACAAGTAAAGCATAAATAACTTTTCAAAAAGTTTAAATAACATTTTTCCCCCTCCTAAACCATATTTCCATAATCTTCTTTGTTAAACAAACCCAAATTCTCAAATACAAGTTATTTTCATAAAATCTAACCCTTGATCTGTAATTCCGAGCATTGTCCAAAGACTGTGGACTCGGCTATTCAAATAGATTCTACACTCTGCAGAGGTTATGCACTTTACCCACAAGATACAATCCACTCACCACGTCAGCCGTGAATCGCCATACAAGAGTATGCGAATGAGCGATCATAACACAGCCTTTCGGAAGCCTCAAACAACACAGGTGGTCCTCTCCGGTTCGTGCTCTACACCATCCCTTCCCTTAGCCAAGGCGAAGTATGGGACCAACACACCGTTAGATGGGTACCTGGCCACAGCCACGATACGCTCCCCGCATAATCACACAAAAGGTGTAATCGACACCCTGAGGCTCCACAAGTGAGTCCTTAGCGACTTAGTCAACTAGGGCCGTCCCATTCCAGCCATGTGGTTGCAAGTATGACCCAGTTCAAAGGCTTGCAAGGTTAAGTCCTTAGAGTGACCAGGGCAAGACTACCCGAAAAACCAAATCAACACTCCCCATGCCACACTGGCCCACCTGATTATTCTTGCCACATGCCCCTGGCCGAAATCAGCGTTTATCAAACCCCAGTTGATTACCATGCACCACGTGCCATCAACATCACATGATACTTTTCCAAAACAGGTTCAATATATCATTAAGTCAATATTAACATTTAATTATCCAAAACCATGTCATGAGCACGTAGCGTGTCTAAGCGATACTACAACGATCTAAACCCATGTTGGCAATTTAATAATGTCCAACTAGTAAACCACAACTAGGGTGACAAAGGGTCATGGCACATACTTAAGTAATCAAGGTGTCATATAGCAAATTGGTATTTATCTAACCCTGTGTTTAAACCAAAGTATCTTTCTAATTAAACTAGCATGCAATAGTTTAAATCAAAATAGATTTCAAATGGGATCAACATGGTCAAAGCACAACTTGCCTTCAAAAGCACTTGCTCTTGGTCTTGAGTTGGATCCTGAGTCAACACTTCTCCTTCGAATCCTTCCGGCACTTCAACGTCTACTCGTAAAGCGTGCAAATAGCAAATACACAAATAAACACTATGCAAAAAGATCCCAAAACTCCAAATAAAATCCATAAACAGAGAGAACATAATTTTCTGGATTTTTAGAAACTGGAATCGTCAAATTTGGAGTTAAAACGCAAAAGTTATGATTATTTAAAGTTTAAATAATCAATTAAATAATTTTACAGAGAAAAACTTTAGTCCAAAAATTAAATAAAATTTATATTTAGGTAGATCTTAATTTTATACAAATTTAGAAATTTGAATCGCTCAAATCGGAGTTGAAACGCAAAAGTTATAAGCGTTTGAAGTTTGAATCTAAATTTGAAATCATTATTCGAATTAATAAATCATTTTCTTTTTCGGAAATTAATTATTGCGTCAGCATGGACACGTGGCAGCTCCCGATTGGCCTGCTGACGTCAGCCGGTCCATGGGCTCGGTCCACGCTCGGCTCGGGTCCACGGTGGACTCGGTCCACGGCTCACGTGACTGACATGTGGGCCCACTCGGGTGACGTCATCGCTGACGTCAGCGGGGCTCAGCCCACGGCGCTGACAGGTGGGACCCACTGTGACGTCATGGGTGACGTCAGCGCTTGGCTGGGTTAGCCACTGACATGCGGGCCCTCTGACACGCGGGCCCCGCGTGTCGGGCCTACACGCACGCTGCGGACGGCGCTGACCGCGTCGGTCCAACTTCCCGACACGTGGCGCAATCTCGTCCGTTGGTTTGAAAATCAACGGCGCGGATTGGATCCAGGGTTTAATACGTTGAAACTACTCGATGCTCGTGGGCCGTTCGATCTAGATCGGACGGTCCAGATCTAATCCTATAATCGCATCGCTAAAGACGTGGCGATTGTGAACCGTTGGATCTTGATCCAACGGTCCAGATCTAATCGGGTTTCTAGGGTTTGGGAAACACGTGAACTCACCGTTGCCGTCCGATCTGGATCCAACGGTGCACGAAGCTCAGGGACGGCGATGGCACGCGGCGGCGCTGGCTTGACCGGAGACGGGGACGACGACCTTGCCGTCGGCGTTTCTGGCGCGCTCCGGCGGAGTGAGGGGTACTCCCGAACGCGTCTCGTCTTGGGGAATCCGGATCTGGGCTTGATGACGGCGGAGGACGACGGACGGCAGCAATATCGGCGTTTAATCGCGGCGGAACAGACTTCCAACTCCGGCGAGCAATAACGGCGAGACGGTGGGGATCCTAGCGGCGCGAGCTAGGGTTTCGGAACCGGCGTGGGATGGCGATCCTCGGGGTATGCCCCGGGCATTAAATAGCCTCGGCGTCCGTGCAGAAAACGGAGACCTAGCTCTCCACGGCGGCGGAGTCCAGCTCGGACTCGGGCGGAGACGATGAAATCGTGGCCGTCCACGTGGCACAACCAACGGCCACGATCGCGCGGCGCGACCGGGTCCGGTCCGGACACGGCTTCAGTGCAGGTCGGACGGATCTCAGCCGTTGGATCTTGATCCAACGGTTGGGATTGATTAGGGTTAGGAGTGGGTTCGGTCGAGTCAACTGGCTCGGGTCGGACTCGAGTCCGACTCGGTCGGATGAACAGTACTTGACCCGAGTTGGATTTTCCAGCGATTTAATATTTAAAATAATTCCCAGTAATTCATTTAATTCATTAAAAATAGCAAATGACTCAGAAAAATTCCAGAAAAATTCTGGAAAATATTTTGGATCATTTTGGACTCAAATAAAATATCTCCAACAAAAATTTATTTGCAAATTTAAATTCTTTAATTATTTCAAAATGGAATAAATTCAAATAAATTCCAAATAAATCCAAATAAATTCCAGAAAATTCCAAAAATTCACCAAGGTGCCAAATCACACATGAATTTAAGGAAAGCAAAATTTTGGGGTGTTACACTTATGAGAGTCTTATTGTTCGTTTGGCTCTTGGAGACATTAAATGCCGGAAAGTAGACTTATATTGATGATAAGTCTTTAATTATTGTTGTTTTAGTTGTCTCTCATATTGCCTTATATTGCTATATTGTTGTTGCTCCTTGAAATCATGTTAATACAAAGGAGATGCTGCCGAAATCTCGGTTTTTAGTATTTACTCCATTGCTGGAATTTACCTTAATTCAAGGTTTTTAGATGTGGTTCAGCTTATATTTGGTAGCATTCAGGCATATTAGATGCTGGGGTGTTACAATTGTACCATTGCAATATGCTTGCTGAGTTTTGAACTCACGCTTGTGTTTTCTTGTTGTTTTAGGTACGATGAGACCGGCATGCGGGGAAGGGAAGTAGTCACACTTACACACGTAGCTTCATTCAGTTGATTCCACAAGTCACTCAATTAGCGTTGGATAATAAATTGCGTGTGATGATTATTGCCTTAAGGTTTAGCTTTGCTTATGAGAGTCTTATTGTTCGTTTGGCTCTTGGAGACATTAAATGCCGGAAAGTAGACTTATATTGATGATAAGTCTTTAATTATTGATGTTTTAGTTGTCTCTCATATTGCCTTATATTGCTATGTTGTTGTTGCTCCTTCAAATCATGTTAAAACAAAGGAGATGCAGCCGAAATCTCGATTTTTAGTATTTACTCCTTTGCTAGAATTTACCTTAATTCAGGGTTTTTAGATGTGGTTCAGCTTATGTTTGGTAGCATTCAGGCATATTAGATGCCGGGGTGTTACAGTTGGTATCAGAGCGGGCTGTAGGTCCTTGGAATGTGTATTTTTAGTGTCATGCTATAGGGTACAACTAAAATGTGATGTGGAATAACTTAGAAACATGGCTTAGGTCTTAACTAAAATTTTGTCATAGGATAGCAACATTAAAACTTGCAAAAGTGGTATAACTAATCTAAAATTTGACACACATGGATGAACAATAGGAAGGGTATGGGTGTCGTTGTTTACGCTTAAATGTTGTATTTAAGCCTTGTTGCTAAATGCTATATTTGATATAGTATGCTGCTATGTGTATGAGAGAATTGAATCGAATTGTTCGTGTTATTGTGTTAAAATGGGGTTGTGGTGCCGAAGGGTTTCGACCACCTCTCTTTATTCATAGTAAGGGTGAGGTTTGACGGTGTGGCCGGTTAGCGCCATCACCGAGGAACTATTAACCCCTGTAGGAGAAGAAGTGCTTACCCTTGCTGTCTTAAATCGGGTAGTTGACTGGAGTCAAATAGAAGAGTTTGGTGGTGGATTCCTTCGTACGCTCTTTACCGTTCTAAGGGTCGGTTTCGGTTGGTTTTCTTGGTTTTAATTGATTGAAATCAAAAGAAAAGTGTTCGGTCTTGGATTTCCGCGGATTGTTCCGTATGCGGTATGTGGTTTTGTCTTCCTTGGTTGAAGACGAAGAAGAAGAGTCTAGTGTTGCGCTTCTTTTGGTCGCCTTTCCAGCTTTGATGCTTAGTTTGTTGATTGCTTTATGGGGAGAAGCATTTAATTTATTTATTTGTTTGTCTTTCCTCAAGGTCAAAAGAGTTATTGCAGCGTTATGCCAAACTTGGTTGTCCGGGCTGATGTTCTGTGGCTTTGTAGGAGTAAATGGTGTTTGATTTCGTCATTTTACTGGTTTGAGAAATCATCTTTGAAAGCCCTTCTTGTTTCGTGAAAGTTTGGGGTTTGAGGTTAAGTTTTATTTGAAATGGATTACTTGATCGCTTGGTTTCCTTTAAGAAAATTGTCTTTCAACCATTTTCCTTTATGGGAGTCTTTGAGATTTAAACGTGTTTTGGAAAATTCCTTTTGCATGACCAAGTTTGGGTTGTCTCATTGCAATTTTGAGAGTCAAGTTTCCTTATGAATTTGGGATAAGTTTTCAAACTAAAATGCTGCAAGCAAAGTAAGTAGTCTTTTGACTGAAATCGTTTGTTCCTTGTAAGAATTGTTGTTTAGCATGTTATGTAGCATGTACCAATGTGGTTTATGGGATGACGTATTGTTAAGTTAATTTGTGAGTTTAAACAATTCAATGCGGTTGTTATCTCTAGCTTGAGAATAAATAGACTACTAGTGTTGTAGTTTACTCTTAGCCAGAATGATTGAATGTGTTAATGTATATGCTTAGAATCTGTTGCTTTGCTTTAAAAGTGCTTATGACCCCGATTATGTTTAAAGTTTTAAACCCTGTTGCATAGTTAGAACATTAAGATGTTGTAGACTGATGTTATTGTTAAAGAAACTTTGCTGGTTGTTTAAAGGTGTTCTAATCTAATGGGTTAATAGAGAAATTTAATCATGTTGACTAGTGACTTTAATTTGGAAGTTGATTAGAGTTGCTATTTACGTTGTTGCAAACTACTAGTATATTTTGAAAGTATGCAGTTGCGTCTCTACAATGCTAGTATTGATATCAATTGAGAAGACATAAGACTTATTGTTAATAATGTTGTTAAGGGCAGTGTTAATGCTAGTATTCAATCTATTTTAAATAGTTGGAGTATGTTGTGTGGTGGTAATTTTGTTATCACCTTTGTATAGGGTAGCTAAAAGTAATGTTGTTGGTTGATGAACATGCCCATTTGTTGTTATTGATGACTAAGTAGTGGTGGTAATCGCTTAGATTACTCATTGAAAACCATGGTTAAATGGAGGAAAATTCTAACATGTTGCGATGGAATGAGCTTTGGATAATTAACATGATGAATGATTTTATCCTTAATGAAAGTATGACTTAGAGTCTCACTTGCGAATTCTTCCCTGTGGAGATAATATTTACATGTTGAAGTCGTTTGTTAACTGAATAAGTTTCGATCGTCGAGACATTGACATATAGGTGGTATGAAATTTATAGGTTGATCATGCTGAAAGATTTGTTGAAGTACTATATTTCAAATGTAGAATAAGATGTATTATGATATGATGATCCGTGGGGATCATGTCGATGTAGTCTTGGTTGGGTGTCTTTTTTTATATGCACCATAAATTTTAATTAAAAGTGTTGGAAATGGTAACTAGAGAAAGAATTTGTTACGTCAATTTTGTTAAAACCGGTTGGACTTTCTCAATGAGTAAGAAGTGAATTTCGAAGTCTTTAATGGAAAGCGTAGTGGAACATTAGAGATGATTGTATTTATGCTGAGCTTGTGTTTAAAAGCTTTTGGACTGGTTTGGTTGTTTGCCATTTTGGTTGAAGGGTTTTCGGTCAAGGTGTTCCATATTTTATGTTTCAAACTTTCCCTAAAACTCGTAGAAATTGTTGCCAATCTTTGGTTTTTGCTATTTTGTTTAATTTGTGCTATGTGTATGGTTTTACACCCAAAAGTCTTTGAGTGGATCGCGCTCCTTCGCGTTCGCACTGAGTCATCTTTAGTGTAAATTTTAAAGGAAGCAGAAGGTCTTAGTGGGTTGTGTTGAAGACTCTTGAGATTTAAATTCAAACTCTTTTTGACTGGAGATGGATTTATTTGCATAATGTGTGTGATGTTTGCGAGTGCTTCAAAAAGGTGGATTTTATGAATGTTTTATAAAGTGATTTTGTTAGTGAGGTGTTCCATGTTTGAAATGAGTTTCCCCCTCCTTGAGAAAAATTTATGACGGTTGTGGGAGCAGATGCTCGACTTGAAAATTTTGATGCTCTCTTCCAAAATGTTGGATTTGGATGAAATGCAATGTTTTGCTAGTTCAGTTTTCAATTGATGTGGGATGTGATGCGACGTGGTGTTTTACTATCAACTATGCTGCCGTCATAGTCCAAATGAATTTCCGCAACCTGCGATGTTAATTGTGTTTCCATTATTTGATGCCGAGGAAGAAGTCGTCATGTGAATGACTATTCGGTAGTGTTGTTACATGATGAAAGAATGGTGAAAAGTAAACATGACATCATTTTTTTTAGATGTTAAATGATAAAAGAGTCATTGAGACAGGTCGGTGAGAAAGTCATATATGGAGATATGACTAATCCGGAGTGCTCTTGAGGAATGTGCATTCATGTCATGAAACGAGATTTCCCTTGCTATCTAGTATGAAAAGAAAAGAATGAATTATTTCTAGTGTTGGTTGTGGTGAAGGGATTTGTGTTTCCTTTGCGTTTTTGCTTAGGAAATTAAAATGAATACTATCTGGTTGTTGTCGAATCCTTTCCAAAGTGGTTTTAGCGCTTTGGGGTTTGAGTTGTTGGATGAGGGCCACTTGGGTTCATGTTTATGATTGTGCTCTTTATCGTGGTCCTTTCAGT
Source organism: Rhipidocladum racemiflorum (assembly GCA_036346355.1). Lineage (NCBI taxonomy): Eukaryota > Viridiplantae > Streptophyta > Magnoliopsida > Poales > Poaceae > Rhipidocladum > Rhipidocladum racemiflorum. The sequence continues at coordinate 53,298,959 of CM070572.1, read as the reverse complement.
GGAAGGTTGTGTATGACTCAATGCAAACCTTCATGGAGAATTGTGTCGTTGAGGTGTTCCTTGGTAGGGTTGATTAAATTATTAGTGGACCATTTGGTGGTTGCTAGTAATCACTTTTCCTTTTGACGTGTATTAGATCTTTTTGTCGTTGGGCAATGAGCGAGTTATGTCAACCGCAGAGGAACGTTCGGTCGTTTCTGTTACGCGAGTCTTACGGATCCTGGATATAAAGTAGGTTGTTCATTCTAGTGGTAATTTTAGAGCGTTGTGTCTCTCCTGTTTCGCGTCGTCTTGAGTACAAGGAACCACAGAAGGGAGGTTGGTACCGTGTTTTTCTGGAGAATAGCATGAGTTAAAGGGATCGGGCACTTCAGTGCCAAGGAATGATTAGAACGAGGAGTATGTAACACCCCGGCATCTAGTATGCCCGAATGCTACCAAACATAAGCTAGACAACATCTAAATGCCACATTTAAACATAAATTCCAGCAAAGGGATATATGCTAAAAACCGATATTTCGGCAGCATCTCCTTTGTTTTTCCATGAATTAACACAATATCGAAATCATGGCAAGATATATCATAGCACACGACATCTAGAACATCAACATAACTGGACATATCATCGAATTACGCCATTAATACCACGCTCAACCACTTCATAATCTATAACGAAGCAAATAAGGAATCACAAGCATGCTAAATTAAACCATACATTAAGTTTAAGGCACAACTCTTAATATCATGTCTCCAAGTGTGTAATTATGGATTATGATGGTGGAGCTACGTGTAGAAGTGTAGCTAAACCCCTTTTTCCCGCATGCCGATCTCAAGTACCTAAAAACAACATAAAACACAAGCGTGAGTTCGAAAACTCAGCAAGCATATTGCAATGGACAACAAGATCATTTACAAGACAATAATACCTCACGTCACATATAACATCTCATACTTGAACACATAACAACATCCTCATCATTTAATATGTATTGTAATGCAATGCAATGCTATGCTCATATCTCCTTGGAAACTCATACCGGTATGGTTGAGTACACACCCGTCGGTGTGCACCCTTTTCCCCCCTTCCATCCCGAAGATGGAGGGTGCCTACTCATCGCTTCCATTCACCACGTGGATGGAATCACGATGTAGGTCTTACTCAATGGCGTTCCGGACTAGTCATAACTTTCTCACCGACCTTGCCGGACTAGTTATGACTTTCTCACCGCCTCGCCCTATCTCATGTCATGCATGCAACTATGCCAATTATCATATTTCACATGTACATAAACATATGGCATCTCATCATGACAAATATTAACACATGGCATCGAATCATGATAATCATACTCAATATATCATTGGAAAACAGCAAGCATGGCAAGTGATCATAGCAAGTATTCAATCTTTCATCTAATCTCCACAAGCAACCTACAATTCCGCTATTCATTACAACACACTTGCCTCAACCATGGGCGACGGAATTGTGGGAAGTAGAGGGCACCCCCGGGGTCACACCACCTGCACAACGGCATCACATACTCTCAATAATGCCCACAAAACAGTACACAAATCCCCATCTCACCTGTCATTGCCCACTACTCGCAAAACCTAAAACAAAGGTTCTGTCCCGGCGGGACAGCAGCATTGCAAAGGCCATAACTTGAGTTCTGGGACTCCAAATCGAATAAACGAGTACACCGTCATGAAGCTTAGGAAATTTCCCAACTTTTTCTAGTTATAGGGAAAGACTGATTCGGAATCTAATGTTGTTTAATCTAACGTTGAACACGAACTGTCTCAATCTCGTCACAGATTTGACAGCGCTCGGTAAAACAGACATAACTTCCAAACGGCTGGGAGGAATTTCAATTTCTTTATATGCACAGAAAGATATTGAAATTATCTACAACTTCCTAGAAGTCCGTACGGTCAGAGTCGAACTCTAAATTAGCTTAATCTAATGTTGAACACAGACTGTCCCAACCTCGACACAGATTGGACAGCGCCCACCAAAACGGCCATAACTTTCAGACCGTAACTCCAAAAATTCTCAAAAAAATATGAAAAATAGGTCTTGACGATACCTACAACTTCTTCAACAGGAGGTCAGCCAAATTCCGATTCTAAAATTGCGAAATCGCACCCCCTAAAACGGACTCCAAATCTGCCCGAAACTGAGTACAATACGAACTCTAGTTCTTTTCAGATCTACTCCATGGCAGCACGTCCTCTTGATCTAAAAACTCCAAATCTACCATGAGAACAGCACCTAGACTTTCCCCAAGGTTTCCCCAAGATCGTACCTTTGCCCGATGCAAAAAACCCCAATGAATCCCCTCGCGAATCGCTCCTCGCTCCACGTTCCTCGCTCCTCGCTCCTCGCTCCACGGGATGACTCCACGAGGTGCAGGGGTGGGGAGGCCACCCTAGGGCAGCAAGGGGATGGAGGATAGGTGGAGAGGTGGAGAGGAGAGGCTAGGGGGGCGCATGGCCACAAGGGGGAGGTGGCGGCTAGGGCTAGGGGGGGAAGGATGGGGCGCAAGGGGCTGAGGTGGGGGCGCAAGGGGGCTGAGGTGGGGGCGCAAGGGGGCAGGGGGAGCCCCTTTTACCAGCCCCCACACCCTGTCCAAGTCCAAAAAGAGTCCTCCTCAATCCCTCCAAAGCCCACCAAGGCCCAAAACTCCCCCGGGAAGGCCCAAAACCCCGAAAACGGTCCGGAAACGGCCCGGAAAGGCTATTAACCTCCAATTCCTATGGTTTTAACCTTATTTCCCCCCCTCATACTGTATTTAAGCTTATCATGTTCAATAATTAAGGATACGACACTCCGTGGCGACATAACACTTCAAACTGCCCAACAGTGCGAGTAAAACTCAAGCCGAAAGGTTTTAACCTAAATTCCACATTCCATAAAGTTTTTGTCCTCAACATTCACATTGTATAAGGTTGCGACACTCCGAGGTGTCACATTCTACCCCCCTTAAACAGGATTCGACCTCGAATCCGACGAACGCCAAAATCAACAACAAAGTCCCCAAGGGACAAAAGACTACCTTACAACATAAAACATTCACACAAAGACTCAAACCAGAACAAACGACAAGCGAGTTCTCAAAACCAACCCTTGGCGAGGAAATGTTGATTTAGCTCAACAAAGTGCAACCTCGCACGGTTCCTCCTTCACCTCAATTGCCAAAAGACCATTTAAAGAAAACGGTCTCACACTCCTCATTCGATACATTCCTTGGCACTATAGTGCCTGATCCCTTAAGCAATGCTACTCTCCAGAAGAAGACGGCTTCAACCGCTAGAACCCTCTTCAGCTCCCACGCACAAAAGTGTTTTCACACCTCAACCACTCTACTATGGTTCGCCGTAAACAAGACGACGCGAGCCAAGAGAGACACTACACTCCAAGACAACCCTTTGTTTGAACAAACGGGTTTAAAACCAAAGTTCTTAAAACCCGCAAGAACAGTAACAACCGAACAAAAATGCTACAGTTGACTCAACTCGATCATAGATCAGCGACAAAAGATCCACTGCACTTCGAAAAAGGAAAAGCAATTACTAGCAACCACCAAGTGGTCCACTAGTACTTAATCAACCCTATCGAGGAACACATCAACGGCACAATTCTCCAAGAAGGTTTGAATTGAGTCAAACTCAACCTTCCTTTACTCCTCACCTTTAAACCATTTACGATCCACTACTAACAACACCTAATGCTTAGGTCGATAACAACCCATACCGGATTTCTCTTCCAACCGGTCTCGCCTCAAGCTTTCCACCCATGGACTAAAACAAGGACACAACGATTGGATAAACTCAACCACAAACCACGAACCCAAATGATCCCCATGCTTAACCTTGAATCCAATGCACTACAATCACTTTGGAAAGGGTTCGACAACAACCAAAGAGCATTCAGTTTAACTTTCTAAACCATGATGCAAAGGAAACACAAATCTCCTTCATCACAACCATCATACCATAAATTCTTTATTCTTTCTTTTCATTCTAGAAAGAAATGGACATCTCGATTCATAACATGAATGCAAACTTTTCAAGAGCACTCCGGATTAGTCATGTATCCATATATGACTTTCTCACCGACCTGGCTCAACGGGCGCCTTTATCATTAAACATCGATAAACGATGTCATGTTTCCTTTCCACCATTCATTCATCATGTAACAACCAATACCGAATAGTCATTCACCAAACGACTTCTTCGGTATCAAAGAATTGAAACACCATTAACATCGAAGGTTGCAGAAATTCAGATAGACCATGACTGCAAACCGTTAGCAGGAAAAGACCACGTCATAACAGAACCCTCCATTACTTGAAAGCTAAACTTGCAAAACCTCGCATTTTAACCAAAATCAGCATTTTGGAAAAGAACATCGACTCCAAGGTCAAGCATCTGCACACACAACCGCCACAAACTTTCTCAAAGAGAAAGGGAAACTCATAGCACAAACTAAACAAGTTAGCCAAAACCAAATATTTGCACCAATTTCTACGAGTTTTAGGGAAACTCTGAAACACAGCATATGGAACACCTTGACCGAAAACCCTTCAACCAAAATGGCAAGCAACCAAACCAGTCCAAAAGCTTTTAAACACAAGCCCAGCATAAAAAGAACCATCTCTAGTACTCCACTACGCTTTCCATTAAAAGACTTCAATAATTACTATCTACTTCCTGAGAAGCCCCAACACAAATAAATCAGAAACTTCACAGCAAATTTTTCCTCTAGTTACCAATCCCAACACTTTTAATTAGGGTTTAAGGTGCTTATCGAAAAAAAGGCACCCAACCAAAACTATATTGACATGACCCTCACGGGTCACCGAATCATAATACATCTTATTCCAAGTTGGAAACATAGTATTTCAATAAATCTTTCAAAGAAGATCAGCATATAAATTTCATGCCACCTATATATTCACGTCTCGACAACCGAACATTATTCAGTTAAACAACGACTTCAACATGTAAATATTATCTCTACAAGACAAAGTTCATAACTAGGATTCCAAGGCAATCATTCATTAAGGATAAAACTCTACGAGATAAAATTCGTAAACATGATTCGAAGGTATACACTCATTAAGGATTAAATTCTACATCATGTTAATTATCCATGGTTCACTCCATCATAACATGTTATAATAACCTCCACTTTAACAATGGCTTCCAAGAAGTAATCTAAACAATTACCACCACTACTAAGTCATTAATATCAATAGATGGGCATAATCATAAAAACAACTTTAATCAACTTTCAAGTTAAAGTCACTAGCCAACACGATTAAATTTCTCTATTAACACTTTACATTAGAACATCTTTAAACAACCGGTAAAGTTTCTTTAGCAATTTCAGCAGTTTACATCATCTTAATGTTTTAACTGTGCCTCAAGGTTTAAACTTTTAACATTAACAAGGATCATAAGCACTTTTAAAGCAAGGCAACAGATTCTAAGCATGAACATTAACACTTTCAATCATTCTTGCTAAGAGTAAACTACAACACTAGTAGTCTATTTATTCTCAAACTAGAGATTTTTCTCATATTGAATTGATTCAACTCAAAATTTAACTTAGCAACACATCAATCCATAAACCACATTGTTACCTACTACATAACATGCTGAACAACAATTCTTACTAGGGACAAATGATTTCAGTCAAAAGACTATTTACTTTGTTTGCAGCATTTTAGTTTTATAACTCATCCCAAATTCGTAAGGAAACTTGACTCTCAAAATTACAAAGAGACAAATCCAAACTTCGTCATGCAAAGGAATTCTCCAAAACACTTTTAAATCTCGAAGACTCCCACAGGGAACCAACCGATCAAATAAACCTTTGCAAATAAAACTTTAACTCCAAACTTTCACAAAACAGGAAGGGTTCTTCAAGGATGATTTTCTTAAACCAGCAAAATAACGAAATCAAACACCACTTACTCCTACAAAGCCACAGAACTTCAGCCCTGACAACCAGGTCTGGCATAACTCCGCAATAACTCCTTTAACCTCAGAGAAAGACAACCACAGGAATAAATTGAATGCTTGTTCGTCAAAAAGCAATTAACAGGCATCAAAGCTGGAAAGGTGCCCAAAAGAAGCGCAACACTAGACTCCTCTTCTTCGTCTTCACCCAAGGAAGACAAAACCACACACCGCAAACGGAATGATCCGCGAAAACCCATCACTTTTCATTTGATTCAAATCAACTAAAGCCAAGAAAAGCAACGAACACCGACCTTCAGAACGGCAAAGAACATACGAAGGAAACCACCACCAAATTCTTCTATTTGACTCCCGTCAACTACCCGATCTACGACAGAAAGGGTAAGCACTCTTCTCCTATAGGGGATAATAGTTCTTCGGTGATGGCGCTAACCGGCCACACCGTCAAACCTCACCCTTACTATGAACAAAAAGAGGTGACCGAAACCCTTCGGCACCACAACCCCACTTTAACATAATAACATGAACAATTCCAATCAATTCTTTCATAAACATAGCAACATACATAAACAAATGTAGCATTCAACATCAAGGCTCAAATACAACATTTAAGCGTAAAGCAACGATTCCCATACCCTTTCCTACTGTGCATCCATGTGTGTCAAATTTTAAATTAGTTATACCACTTTTGCAAGTTTTAATGTTGCTATCCTATAACAAAGTTTTAGTTAAGACCTAAGCCATGTTTCTAAGTTATTCCACATCACATTTTAGTTGTACCCTATAGCATGATACTAAAAATTCACATTCCAAGGACCTACAGCCCGCTCTGATACCAACTGTAACAACCCGGCATCTAGTATGCCCGAATGCTACCAAACATAAGCTAGACAACATCTAAATGCCACATTTAAACATAAATTCCAGCAAAGAGATATATGCTAAAAACCGATATTTCGGCAGCATCTCCTTTGTTTTTCCATGAATTAACACAATATCGAAATCATGGCAAGATATATCATAGCACACGACATCTAGAACATCAACATAACTGGACATATCATCGAATTACGCCATTAATACCACGCTCAACCACTTCATAATCTATAACGAAGCAAATAAGGAATCACAAGCATGCTAAATTAAACCATACATTAAGTTTAAGGCACAACTCTTAATATCATGTCTCCAAGTGTGTAATTACGGATTATGATGGTGGAGCTACGTGTAGAAGTGTAGCTAACCCCCTTTTTCCCGCATGCCGATCTCAAGTACCTAAAAACAAAATAAAACACAAGCGTGAGTTCGAAAACTCAGCAAGCATATTGCAATGGACAACAAGATCATTTACAAGACAATAATACCTCACGTCACATATAACATCTCATACTTGAACACATAACAACATCCTCACCATTTAATATGTATTATAATGCAATGCAATGCTATGCTCATATCTCCTTGGAAACTCATACCGGTATGGTTGAGTACACACCCGTCGGTGTGCACCCTTTTCCCCCCTTCCATCCCGAAGATGGAGGGTGCCTACTCATCGCTTCCATTCACCACGTGGATGGAATCATGATGTAGGTCTTACTCAATGGCGTTCCGGACTAGTCATAACTTTCTCACCGACCTTGCCGGACTAGTTATGACTTTCTCACCGCCCTCGCCCTATCTCATGTCATGCATGCAACTATGCCAATTATCATATTTCACATGTACATAAACATATGGCATCTCATCATGACAAATATTAACACATGGCATCGAATCATGATAATCATACTCAATATATCATTGGAAAACAGCAAGCATGGCAAGTGATCATAGCAAGTATTCAATCTTTCATCTAATCTCCACAAGCAACCTACAATTCCGCTATTCATTACAACACACTTGCCTCAACCGTGGGCGACGGAATTGTGGGAAGTAGAGGGCACCCCCGGGGTCACACCACCTGCACAACGGCATCACATACTCTCAATAATGCCCACAAAACAGTACACAAATCCCCATCTCACCCGTCATTGCCCACTACTCGCAAAACCAAAAACAGAGGTTCTGTCCCGGCGGGACAGCAGCCTTGCAAAGGCCATAACTTGAGTTCTGGGACTCCAAATCAAATAAACGAGTACAACGTCGCGAAGCTTAGGAAATTTCCCAACTTTTTCTAGTTATAGGGAAAGACTGATTCGGACTCTAATGTTGTTTAATCTAACGTTGAACACGAACTGTCTCAATCTCGTCACAGATTTGACAGCGCTCGGTAAAACAGACATAACTTCCAAACGGCTGGGAGTAATTTCAATTTCTTTATATGCACGGAAAGATATTGAAATTATCTACAACTTCCTAGAAGTCCGTACGGTCAGAGTCGAACTCTAAATTAGCTTAATCTAATGTTGAACACAGACTGTCCCAACCTCGACACAGATTGGACAGCGCCCACCAAAACGGCCATAACTTTCAGACCGTAACTCCAAAAATTCTCAAAACAATACACAAAATAGGTCTTGACGATACCTACAACTTCTTCAACAGGAGGTCGGCCAAATTCCGACTCTAAAATTGCGAAATCGCACCCCCTAAAACGGACTCCAAATCTGCCCGAAACTGAGTACAATACGAACTCTAGTTCTTTTCAGATCTACTCCATGGCAGCACGTCCTCTTGATCTAAAAACTCCAAATCTACCATGAGAACAGCACCTAGACCTTCCCCAAGGTTTCCCCAAGATCGTACCTTTGCCCGATGCACAAAACCCCAATGAATCCCCTCGCGAATCGCTCCTCGCTCCACGTTCCTCGCTCCTCGCTCCTCGCTCCACGGGATGACTCCACGAGGTGCAGGGGTGGGGAGGCCACCCTAGGGCAGCAAGGGGATGGAGGAGAGGTGGAGAGGTGGAGAGGAGAGGCTAGGGGGGCGCATGGCCACAAGGGGGAGGTGGCGGCTAGGGCTAGCGGGGGGAAGGATGGGGCGCAAGGGGCTGAGGTGGGGGCGCAAGGGGGCTGAGGTGGGGGCGCAAGGGGGCAGCGGGAGCCCCTTTTACCAGCCCCCACACCCTGTCCAAGTCCAAAAAGAGTCCTCCTCAATCCCTCCAAAGCCCACCAAGGCCCAAAACTCCCCCGGGAAGGCCCAAAACCCCGGAAACGGCCCGGAAAAGCTATTAACCTCCAATTCCTATGGTTTTAACCTTATTTCCACCCCTCATACTGTATTTAACCTTATCATGTTCAATAATTAAGGATACGACACTCCGTGGCGACATAACACTTCAAACTGCCCAACAGTGCGAGTAAAACTCAAGCCGAAAGGTTTTAATCTAAATTCCACATTCCATAAAGTTTTTGTCCTCAACTTTCACATTGTATAAGGTTGCGACACTCCGAGGTGTCACAGAGTATGAGACCGTTTTCTTTTGTGGGCTGTTTGAGGATTTATCTTATCGCTTGGGGTCGTGCTGAGACTGTGTTTGAGTACTTTGTGTTTCAATGTTTAGTAAAGGTCTCGTAAGTTTTGATTGTGAGTTATCTTTAGAGCTGTCAGTTTTTTATCCTTAGCTCCTTGCCTCAGAGTGCTGGGTGGTGCAAATCGTAGGGGCTTCTAAGCGGGTTCTGAGGCGTGAACCATAACTCCCTTTGATTTGGTTGTTTGCGAAGTGGCGTGTCTCGGATTCGGGGTCGAATCCTGTTGAAGGGGGGAAGAATGTGATACTACGAAATGGTGTGACATTATTTAGTGTGAATGTTACGGTCAAAAACTTTATGAAATATGGTATTGGAGGTTAAAACCATATGGTAGGAGGTTTAATAGCGTTTCCGGGCTGTTTCCGGGAGTTTGGGCCTTTCCGAGGAGTTTTGGTCCTAGGGGAAAGGGTTGTGGGCTTTGGTGGGAAGGAGTATGAGTCCATTTAGGATTGGGAATCCTATTTGGGCTGTTAAAAAGGGGGCTCCCCCTGCTGCCATGCGCCCCACCCCCCTCCTTGTGCGCCCCCTTCCCCTCCCTCCTTGCCCTAGCCGCCACCCCCACCTCCCCCTCTCCCTTGTGGCCGTGCGCCCCTTCCCCTTGCCCCCATTGCTCCCCACCTCTCCACCACCTCTCCTCCACCCCTTGCTGCCCTAGGGTAGCCTCCCCACCCCTGCACCTCGAAGATACGCCCATAGGAGCGAGGAGCGAGGAGCGAACTGGGAGGAGATCCATTCAGTTTTCGTGCGTTGTGCAAAGGTATGGCCATGGAAATCCTTGGGGTTGGTCTAGGTACTGTTCTAAGGGTTATTATAAAGTTTTTAGATCAATTGGTGGTGCTCGAATTGAGCAGATTAGATGAAATCTAGAAGTTGCCACGTCCTCTGTTTCTGGCAGCATGAGCAGATTGATTATATGTGATGATCACTTGCCATGCTTTAATGATTGCCATTGATATGATGAGTATGTTTATCATGTTATGATGCCATGTGTTAATGTACAAGTTGATTATGATGTGGCATATTTGCATACATGGCATGATTACATGGCCCAGGCGGTGAGAAAGTCATAACTAGTCCGGGAAGGTCGGTGAGAAAGTTATGACTAATCTAGAGAGCCAATGAGTAAGTCCTATATCGTGATTCCATTCACCGCGGTGAACGGAACCGAGGAGTAGGCACCCTCCATCTTCGGGATGGAAGGGGGGAGAGGGTGCACACCGACGGGTGTGTACTCAACCATACCGGTATGAGTTTCCACGGAGACATGAGCATAGCACCGCATTGCATACATAATGATATGTAATCATGAATGAGATGGTATACATGATGTGAGATGTTATTGCCGTGAAATTGTTCTTGTTGTACCATTGCAATATGCTTGCTGAGTTTTGAACTCACGCTTGTGTTTTCTTGTTGTTTTAGGTACCATGAGACCGGCATGCGGGGAAGGGAAGTAGTCACACTTACACACGTAGCTTCATTCAGTTGATTCCACAAGTCATTCAATTAGCGTTGGATAATAAATTGCGTGTGATGATTATTGCCTTAAGGTTTAGGTTTGCTTATGAGAGTCTTATTGTTCGTTTGGCTCTTGGAGACATTAAATGCCGGAAAGTAGACTTATATTGATGATAATTCTTTAATTATTGCTGTTTTAGTTGTCTCTCATATTGCCTTATATTGCTATATTGTTGTTGCTCCTTCAAATCATGCTAAAACAAAGGAGATGCTGCCGAAATCTCGGTTTTTAGTATTTACTCCTTTGCTGGAATTTATCTTAATTCATGGTATTTAGATGTGGTTCACCTTATGTTTGGTAGCATTCAGGCATATTAGATGCCGGGGTGTTACAGGGCAGCGTCAGCAATGGCCCATGCGATCGGGACAAGCCTAGCGTCGATGCTGTCTCCATGGGTGGTGGTGAACATCACCCACCCGAACAACCACAAAAGGTATGCCTCCAGGTGGCGGCTCACCTGGTACTCGTCGGAGTCCCCATCCATCCTAGTAACCTGCAAGAAGAAAAGTTTGTTGGCTACACCGATAAAATAATTCGTACTAATTTTGAACCATGACAACACATACCTCGAACTAGCGAAGCCATGTGAGAGTAGGACCATGCATCTATCGTGGGTGTAGCAGGGCGTACTGCGGCTAGCCTCCATGTGCAGGGGGAAGGATTGTTGCAAACCAAGCAAAAAGGTCATCACGCCAGTCGTCATCCACCTCGGCTGGCACAACCGCCTAGCCAGCGATCGGGAGATCGGTTAGCATCAAAACATCCTACAGAGTCGGCGCCATCTCTCCGCAGGGCAAGTGGAAGGTATGCGTCTCTGGTCGCCAACGGTCCACGAGGGCAATAAGTTGAGATCGGTCGAAGGGAAAGCGTCGGGATCTCTCCACAATGATGACCTCACCATCCAGACCATCAACGACGTCCTCCTGTGTGGCCTCCACCATCTGTGCAAGGGGAAGTAATCCCGTCACCTCCAACCTGCAACAATAAATTACAAGTTAGAGCACAACGTGTTACAACCTAGTAAGTATGATAATATATGGTACGCTTACATACCTGGGTAACCAGCGTCTGTCAATGCCCTAGGCACGTACTAGAGTCCATGTGGATAAGACACCAGGATCCGTGTCCACTTTGCAAGTAGCGTGTAATCGTCCACGGTGGCATGCGTCCAAGTGACAATTAAGAAGGCCATACGACCAATTGCCACCGTCGCCCACAGCCGCCATAACTGCGCACAACAAATAATGTAATAATTTCTATTGATGAGATAAAAGAGACACATTATGTTAAACAGAAAAACAGGCAATACCAAACATATACGCATGCATAATAGTTTTCACAAAATAAAATCCGATACAAAGGGAACTACACGATTATTACATACACACATAAAAGGGAAATGTACGATTATTACATTCCATACAAAGGGAAGGAAATCCCAAACATGGCAACACGCCTTACAGGAATGTACGTCAAGAGCCTCCACCTGAAACGTTTTTCCCATGACACTTGTTCTTCCTATGGCTGTATTCTCCACATAGGACACACCTCCAGACATGGCCTCCCACCTTGGACTCGTCCATGTCATTGCGGATGCGGCGCGTTTGGCGACGACCTATCCCACCCTTTACTCTATAATGTCAGGGACCCATCTTCGTGTGGCATGATCAATTTTAATGAAGTTTTCAGTGACATGAAACCCATGTAGTTCATCGAACCACATTTGAACGATAGTCTGTGACATGTAGTATGGAGAAACAAACTGTGAACTGCTCATCTGAATCTGCCCGCAGGCCGCCAAGACGTGCGAACACGGTTTATGCAGAAGGTTCCACTTTCGGCAAGTGCAGGTGCACATGTGGTCCATACCATACCCCAAGCTCACTTCATGGGTGATTCTTCCACTTGCCATTCCCAGCCCCTCCATATTCCTCAGTGTTACCTCAAATCGTAGCTCCATAGTACCCATGACGACGACCGAGTGTAGGAGGGCCTTCTCAGCCTTCTTCGCCATCCAAGCCGTAACGACGCTGCAGTAGGGACTCTGAGTGGTACCTGCATGCAACACTGCCATGGCGTGCCATTCCTGAAAATACCTCACTGTACCATACAGTACACCTTCGATGATAGCAACAAGGGGCATGCCGCGAAGACCCCTTATTACCCAGTTGTATACCTCGGCCAGGCTGGTTGTCATCATCCCGTACCTTGCCCCATTTGTGTCGTGCAACAGTGTCGACTTCTCAACTGGTTCAGACTCGATCCAGTGCGAGAAACACTTGATGTTTCTCGAAAGCCTCCTTCTGATGTTTGGTGGGTCAATGTCCGGTAAGGGCTGCAAATGTTACGGTGCCTCCGAATTACTGCCCCCAGCTTGTCTCTCTCCGTCACGTATCTACTTGCTAGTGAGCTCATCAAGCTTCTCCTAGATGGCATCAAACTTCCCCTGATGATTTTGCTTGCACAACCTCTTGAATAGGTTCATGAGCTTCTTACTTTTGAAATATTTGAATAGGTTAGCTGCCATGTGTCGCATGCACCACCGGTTCTGCAAATATGGCCACGGAAAGGAATCTTCCACATATTCCTGCATCTTCTTTATCGCTTTCATCAGCCCAACATGGCGGTCATGTATTATGCACACATTTGGCCTATCCTTCACAACACCGATCTTTAGTTTCCTGAAGAACCACAACCAACTTTCGTAATTCTCACCTTCCACAAAAGCAAAGGCTATCGAAAATATTTTGTTGTTTTCGTCCACACCGATGGCCATCAGAATTTGGCCCTTGTACTTGCCGGTGAGGAAAATCCCGTCCACACACATGATCGGCCGGCAATGCCTAAAAGCCTCCACACATGGCCCAAGTGCGATGAAAGCATGATCCATAACCAGGAAGCCAGGGGGTTCTGAGATTCTCTATCATGTACAGTAGTATATGTCCAGAGGTTTCTCTCCTTCGAGACATCCAGAAGTCGGTGAAGATTGTCATAGGATGCCTCAAAGGTCCTAAAGCGCTTCTCCAATGCTTTCTGCTTCGCCCTCCACGCTTTGGCATAGTTGATTTGGTCTTTATATCTATTCTTCATGGCAAGTACTATGTGATGTGCCCCCATGTCAATCTTCTCGACAATCTCTCCATAAATCACGTTCGCGATGAAAGAGGATGTGAGGTTATGATGTCTTGATGTTACATTGCTCAGAACACAACTGTACTGCACCACCTTCGTGACAACACAGTTCAACTCATACTTGGGCCAATAGGCATGAAGAGGCCAACCACATTCGGCATTTTCACACTTCACCGTGTAACAATCTTTACTGGATTTCACAACTCTCATCGGCCACCGCAAGCTCATCGCCCAGACCCTTATAGCATCCTGCAAAGCGAACTTCTCCGTGTACATTGCGTGCACGCGAACCTCACTTGGTCGGTACTCACATGTCGAGTCATGGGCATCGTCGACTGCTAGGTCTTCTGCTTCGCCCCTATTCTAAGCAGCGGGCACCTGTAAGGACATATTTCCATCATCGTCCAAGGCAGATTCATCGTGTTCGTCCATAACAAGTGCCTCTTCTACTTCCGCCGATCGCTTATCGTCTTGCTCTAGCACATCAACTAACCCTTCCAACTCCCCTTCATATACTTGTCCCGTCGGTGCACCACATGACCGAATATTGTCATGAACTTCCGCCACACTTTCTACCTGCACAGCGATAGGGGTTTTGTTTCTTGGCAAGTCTGTTGTGACCGTCGCTTGCACAAAGAGGACGAAACTCCAACCACGCCGTCTTGATGAATTGATGTAGTTCCTCCAAGACCGAGTTTGGTCCAATGGTCTAAGCACCCATATCGAGTCATGTGTACCTGTCGGCCACAAGCATTTAATGTACATGTCATGCACTACAGGATTCAATGAAAGACTGTGACAAAACCACCCACACAGATCTTCAAAACTCATGTCATCCGGATTCTGATGGTACACAACACACTACTGAAAACTACTCATATCAACCCCATATGGCCCCTCCTGAACTTCTCCTTCACCATAAAACAATTTGAATGCATCCATAGCAGACATACCTACTGGATATTAAAAATATTTCAATTGCACAAAATTTATATTGAGCTAGTTTCAAACCTACACTTTGAATTTGAATTATGTATTAAACAAGAGATCAAACTTCAATTTTTTTGCATGGTGTGATACGAGATGATTTAAAATGAATTTACAAACTTGTTTCATTCAATTTGGACTTATGAGTCAAAAGTTATGACCATTTGAATATGTTCGGTTTAAATAATTGAGGAGAAAATTTAAAATACCCCAACAATTTTCCGGTGTGTGCTGCAATATTTAGTTCATACCCTAACAATATTTGCATAATAACTTTGTAATAGCATACTACATTGTAGTTCATACTGTAACAATTTTTCGGTGTGTGCTGCAATTTTTCCTTGAATTTTTCTACTTTTTCTACATATATCATCTTTGTTTTTAGTGTAAACCTATTTTTTTAGTCTCGTAAATAATTACTTGCTACTATGTTTATTTTGTCCAACCGACAACACATTTTTCCTCTAATAAATTAATATTGCAACTCATATATTTCTTATATTTCTCGAGCAAATATTATATTATGTACCACCATTATTTGCGCATATACAAAATTATCTACACATAATTTTGTAAATTATGCATAAAATAAAATTATTTACGTACTACATTTTTTAGGCTAATCTAATAGTTTTCTAAGACTACCTATATTTTTTCTACGTATATATCAATTATACCGATGAAAAAATAATTATATAAATTACTAACCGACGAACGAAGAACGGATGATGAACGACGAACAAGCACGAAATTTTTTTTCTTCTTTTCTTCTCCTCCTTTTCTTTTCCTCTTTTTCTTCTTCTTATTCTTTCTTGTGACACTACGGAATGCCGAGACTTTATAAAATGTGAAATTAGAGATTGTGGCATTACAAAATGTGAATGTTGAGGTCAAAAACATTATAAAATGTGGAATTAAGGTGAAAACCCTATGGTATGAGGTTTATTTGCGTTTCCGGGCCGTTTCCAGGGATTTGGGCCTTTCCGGGGGAGTTTGGGCCTAGGGGAAAGGGTCGTGGGCCTTGGTGGGGGAGAGTTTAAGTCCTTTTAGGAGTAGGAGACCAGTTTGGGCTGGTAATGTTGGGGTGACCGGTAGGCTACGCGAGCATAAAATTAAAATTTCTACCGAGAACACCCAAGAGCACATGCAAGTAAAGGATCATAGATCGTTACCCTTGACGCGCAGATGCAGCGGAAGCAGATTCACGCGCGTTGAGGAAGTAGTCGATCACCTCCCAATCGGCACCGAGTGGTCGCCGATCTCCACCGAGTGGTCGCCGACCTCGTCCGAGTGGTCGCCGGGTGGTCGCCGAGTGCTCGCCGACCTCTACCAAGTGTTCGCCGTCCAGCGCGTCCGCGAGCGGCAGCGCCTCTACCGGTATCCACACGTCCCGAGCAGGAACACCGTGCGGGGTGTGCTAGCACCTCGCCACACAGCTAGGGTTTCTGGAGAGCAGGAGGGACGCACGACGGCTGAACGTGGTGAGGGTTCTCCATCGTGCACTGTTCCTTGCCTCGCCTTTTATAGACACGCTAGTGGGCCGAAGCCCGCTAGGTTTCCATCTCCAACGCGGATCTCATCCACGCACAAAAACCCGTCAATCCTATTCCAACTCGTTAAGTGTGTGACCCGTTAGGTTCAGTGCAAGTCGGACATGAATCCAGAACCTGTTTCCAATTCATTGATCAACAAATGCACCTAGCGATGCGTATTGACCCCGAATGCACAGAATCAATATTCGGCTGAACCTTTGATACACTCTCATACCGATCCCTTTTTCCACACGATACCAGTCAAGCTCAAGGCGAGATGCGCGCCACCCTTGTTGATAGCTCGACCACTTCTCTCGACAGCGTGATGGATACAAACCATGACTAACTCCTTAGTCACATTAGCACGGCCGTGCGTTTTCCCTATCCATCCACACGAGGGGCCCAGAGGTATCTTCTCCCGTTATCTGGGAGGGGCAAATCCCATCTTGATCATCACACCCTTGGCGATGTATCGTGGCATACCCAGTATTCATCTTTATGACTACCCTGTTACGGTGTAGCATTTGATGATACCAAAGCATACAAGTCTACATGCTAGGTATCCATGACAATCTCAGGTCTAAGGACCATATAGGCGTACCACTCGAGACTATACGCTGATGGCACTATAATAGATAACAACTCACAGCGTCTCGGAGTGGGTCTTGTCCGACTACCCATGTTCTCCAACATGTGTCCATATTTATTGATTCGATATCTCCATATCTATGGTATGTGAAACATTACCATCAACCAATAAATGTGCTGATCAAATCATCACCGCTCCTCGTAATGATATGGATCAGGGACCCGTTTAGAATAATGTCACTTGACAATGTGTTTCACAATCAGATCGTATCCAATGAACAAAGTCGCAACATATATTCAGGGAACCGATAAACAAAGTTATCATAATTTCATGAACAAAGACGTATTATAATCATCACCATGATTGATCTAGGGCATATTCCCTTCAATCTCCCACTTGCACTAGAGTCAGTCATATAGGTATCGAATACCCATTGCTCTTGTGTGCGCCTCATGCTTTGGTTGTGGAAGGGGCTTTGTCAACGGATCAGCCATATTTAGATCCGTGTGCACTTTGCTTATCTTCACATCACCTCTCTCAATGATTTCCCGAATCAGGTGGTATCGCCTGAGTATATGTTTGGATTTTTGGTGGGACCTAGGCTCCTTTGCTTGTGCAATGGCACCACTATTGTCACAATAGAGGTCCACCGACAGATGCACTAGCGACCACGCCCAACTCGTAAACAAATTTCTTGATCCAAACAGCTTCCTTTGTCTTTCGTGAAGCTCCAATGTACTCGGCCTCCGTTGTGGAATCAGCTCTTTGTTTCTTGCTTGGAACTTTTCCAGCTCACTGCCCCACCATTGAGACAAAATACAAACCCGGATTGCGATCGCGAATCATTTTTGTCGGTTTGGAAGCTAGCATCGGCGTAACCCTTTACGACGAGCTCCTCCTCTCCTCCAAAGACCAAGAACATCTCTTTAGTCCTTCGTAAGTATTTAAGGATGTTCTTTACAGCCACCCAAAGTGACTATCACCAGGATTTGATTGGTACCTGCTCGTGACACTCAGAGCATATGACACATCTGGGCGCGTACATAGCATGGCATACATGATGGATCCAATAGCTGAAGCATATGGGATCCGACACATTCTCTTTTGCTCATCAGGTGTCGAAGCACACTGAGTCTTGCTAAGACTTACACCATGTGACATGGGCAAGAAACCTTTCTTGGAATCATGCATGTTGAACCGTTTCAGTATCTTGTCAATGTACGTACTCTGGCTCAATCCAATTAGCCTTTTTGATCTATCTCTATAGACCTTTACGCCCAAAATATATGCTGCATCTCCCAAGTCTTTCATCGAGAAACTCTTTCTCAGATAAGATTGTGCAGCATCTAACATCGGAATATCATTTCCGATCAATAGTATGTCATCCACATACAAGACCAGAAATACAAGTGCACTCCCACTAGCCTTTTTGTAAATACAAGGCTCTTCCTCATTTTTGATGAACCCAAACTGTTTGATCACTTCATCAAAACGAAGGTTCCAACTCCAAGATGCTTGCTTCAGTCCATAAATGGACTTCCTAAGCTTGCATACCTTGCCAGCATTAGTAGGATCAACAAAACCCTCGGGCTGTACCATGTACATGTCCTCGCTTAGGTTTCCATTTAGGAAAGCCGTTTTGACATCCATTTGCCGAATCTCATAATCATGATATGCGGCAATTGCTAGCATGATCCGGATAGACTTTACCATAGCGACTGGCGAATAAGTTTCATCATAGTCCACACCATGAATTTGCTTATACCCTTTTGCCACCAATCGTGCCTTAAAAATGTGAACATTTCCATCGGCGTCTATCTTTTTCTTAAAGACCCATTTGCACTCAATAGTTTTTACACCATCAGGCAGATCAACCAAGTTCCAAACTTGATTATCATACATGGACTTTAACTCGGATCTCATGGCCTCTAGCCATTTCTCAGAGTCCGGGCCCACTATCGCTTCCTCATAGTCCTTGGGCTCGTCATTTTCCAATAATAATACATCGCGTTGCTCCGTCATGAGGAACATGAACCTCTCAGGAGTGCAGCTTGCCCGTGAGGACCTCCGTGGGGCTGGCGCCTCATCAACAGGTTCAACAACACGTTGCTCATCCTGCCGAGGACTAGCTGGAGCTGAAACATTTTCAGGTATTTCTCGAACTTCTTCGAGTTGCACCTTGCTCCCACTAGCTCTTTTGGAAAACTCATTCTCCAAAAAGACACCAGTCCGGGCGACAAACACTTTGCCTTCTTCCCGGTTATAAAAATAATACCCTTTGGTTTCCCTTGGGTACCCCACAAAGAAGCACTTATCCGACTTGGCATGGAGCTTATCAGACGTCATACGTTTTACATAAGCCTCACAGCCCCAAATTTTAAGATAAGACAAGTCGGGACGTTTCTCTTTCCATATCTCATATGGTGTCTTATCAACGGATTTTGATGGAATCCTATTTAGCATGAACGCAGCTGTTTCTAGAGCGTGTCCCCAAAATGATAATGGAAGATCGACTTGACTCATCATAGACCGTACCATGTCCAACAAAGTCCGGTTCCTCCGTTCGGATACCCCATTCCACTGTGGTGTACCGGCGAGTCAATTGCAGTAACAATTCCACAACTCTTTAGATGATCACTAAACTCTTGGCTCAAATATTCACCTCCACGGTGGCCAGTAGAAATTTAATTTTCTTGCCCAAATGATTCTGTACTTCATTCTGAAACTCTTTGAACTTTTCAAAAGATTCAGACTTATGCCTCATTAGATAGATATAGCCATATCTACTAAAGTCATCGGTGAAAATAATGAAGTACTGATAACCTCCTCTGGCCATGGAGCTCATTGGTCCACACACATCAGTATGCACGAGAGCCAACAACTCGCACATCCTCTCACTCGAACCAGTGAAGGGTGCCTTTGTCATCTTGCCAAGTAAACAAGACTTGCATGTTTCAAGAGATTCTAAATCTAATGAACAAAGAAGACCATCTTTATGAAGCTTCTCCATGCGTCTTTTATTTATATGGCCTAAACGACAATGCCATAAATAAGTGGAATCGGTATCATTTGTTTTGAGTCTTTTAGTATTAACATTATTTATAGAAGCATTACGAAAATCCAGCACATACAGTCCATTCACCAATGGACAGTTACCATAGAGCAAGCCTTTGAAATAAATTGAACAATTCCTGTTCTTTATTACAAAATCATAACCATCTTCCTCTAAACAAGAAGAAGAGATAATGTTCTTACTCAAGGCAGGAATGTAATAACAATTATTCAATTCCAAAACTAAGCCAGAAGGTAATGACAAGGGATAGACGCCGACGGCCTTTGCAGCAACTATTGCTCCATTGCCGATGCGAATTTCCAACTCGCCAATCTTGCAATCTCTAGTCCTTCTTAACCCCTGCAACGATTTGCAAATGTGAATCATTGATCCGGTATCAAATACCCAAGACTCGGTAGGACAAGTTGCAAGATTAACTTCTATAACATTAATACCTGAAGTAGAAGGAACCTTTCCTTTCTTTTTGTCTTCCAGGTACTTAGGACAGTTTCTCTTCCAGTGCCCACTACCCTTGCAGTAGTGACATTTATCAGAAGCATTAGGGCCAACCTTTGGCCTTTCTCTAGGCTTTGATTTTGGGTCTTGGATCTTATCCTCACCATAACTTGTAACCTTGCGCTTCCTTTTCCTATCCTTTTGAATCATCATCACATGATTTGTGCCTTTCTTTACGCTCTCTTCAGCAGTTTTCAGCATTCCATGCAGTTCGGTCAGATTCTTCTCCAGGCTGTTCATATGATAATTCAAAATGAACGGCTCAAAGCTCACAGGGAGCGACTGGAGAATCACATCTGTGGCCAATTCATTCTGAAGTGGAAAACCGAGCTTCTCCAGGCTCTCAATGTAACCAATCAGCTTGATTACATGAGGACTAACAGGAGCACCCTCAGCCAGCTTGCACGCAAACAATGCTTTAGATATCGAATATCTTTCACCCTTGCTTGGTTCTCAAACATGCCCTTGAGACCTACAATCATAGTGTAGGCATCGGCGTGCTCATATTGCTTTTGGAGCTCAGAGTTCATCGTGGCAAGCATGAGACAGCTGACGTCTAGGGCATCGTTAGTGTGCTTCTCATAAGCACGCTTATCAGCGGCAGATGCATTTTCAGGCAATTCATCGTGATATGGACCGTCTAGAACATATTCATTCTTTTTAGCCTTGAGAACAATTCTCAAGTTACGATACCAATCCATAAAATTCGTCCTAGAGAGTTTTTCCCTCTCCAGAATCGACCGCAAGTTAAAACCAGTGTTTGCATTAACAGCATTTGGTGCCATCTACAACATAAACAAGTAAAGTTTTAGCACTATGTTCACGTTAATCTCTTATTAAACAATTTCAATAAAAGATGTTTCCATTTAGATCACTTTCCCTCCGGCAATCTCCATGGAACAAGATCCATGGTCACTGCGGTTCGGGTAAGGACTTGTCAATACCGCTTGAACCGCGACATAGGTAGGCAACACCTTGCCAATCACATCGTATGTGACTCTTGCTTGTTGGGGTGGCATCATATGCCCCGGCGCCCAACATCGATGCCCCAAGTCCCAAATCCTATTTGGATGACTCAGATTAAGCAAACCAATACTATGCTTGTGAGTGCACGGGTTAGGCTACACTCACTCTATTGTACAAGTAAGAGGGTGGTGTTCCTGACTTGTCAAGACCTTATCCACCAACGTACAAGACAATAGACGCAGCTATTGAAAAAGGGCATCTTACTCTTAATTTTTCGAGGGAAACTATTCAATCAGGTTAACATATTCACCACATATGACATGAAAGAATAGCAATGCAAGGTAAATTATCACAGGCAATCAGATTAGACTGTGAACAAGTATGGCCCATGACGTGGCGATCTCCATCTTCCACAACCAACCTTGCACAGTCGGGCCATCTGGATTGAAGCCTCCAAGATCATGTACTAAACTACTACATCTAGCAGTTAGTAGCAAAATTACATGAGGATTCAAGGCATCACATGCCGGCACGCAGGCCGTTATACAATAATAGGATAGCCCACAGTTGCAATTTAACCATGACACGCAGGCCATGAAATATACAATCATGCATCATATACACAAAGGGTCCATACTGTTCACAACATACCCTGCAAAAACAAGTTAGGCGCTGGATCGATTCTAGCGCGCGGGAAGTGAACAAATTTTAATTTATGGGCGCTATGCTAATTATCACGGCGGTCCCGCCATCAGAATGCCTCAGTTTCCATAGGATCGATCTTCATCGATCCATCGCGTGAGGTCCCCTTGAGAGGGCGGTGACCACACCGATCTCGATCTGTTAGCTCGATCTGTTTAGCGCTTGCTACTACCCCGATGGTGTTACCAGCCGGTAGGGGTAATGCATGGCACGAATCTGAAACGAGCACGAACTAATCTTTTTGATCGTGTAGATCCACCAACTCATACCTCATATTTCCCCGAAACCGATTGATCTAATCAACCCGTGATAAAACACAACAGCACATCAACATGTGCGAGCGATCCAGATCCAAAACTACACATGATCGGCTCTGATACCACTGTTAGGGTTACCGGTAGGCTACGCGAGCATAAAATCAAAGTTTCTACCGAGAACACCCAAGAGCACATGCAAGTAAAGGATCACAGATCGTTACCCTTGACGCAGATGCAATGAAGCGATTCACGCAGCGTGTTGAGGAAGTAGTCGATCACCTCCCAATCGGCACCGAGTGGTCGCCGATCTCCACCGAGTGGTCGCCGACCTCGTCCGAGTGGTCGCCGGGTGGTCGCCGTCCAGCGCGTCCGCGAGCGGCAGCGCCTCTACCGGTATCCACACGTCCCGAGCAGGAACACCGTGCGGGGTGTGCTAGCACCTCGCCACACAGCTAGGGTTTCTGGAGAGCAGGAGGGACGCACGACGGCTGAACGTGGTGAGGGTTCTCCATCGTGCACTGTTCCTTGCCTCGCCTTTTATAGACACGCTAGTGGGCCGAAGCCCGCTAGGTTTCCATCTCCAACGCGGATCTCATCCACGCACAAAAACCCGTCAATCCTATTCCAACTCGTTAAGTGTGTGACCGTTAGGTTCGATTGCAAGTCGGACATGAATCGAACCCGTTTCCAATTCATTGATCAACAGCGGTACCTAGCGATGCGTATTGACCCCGAATGCACAGAATCAATATTCGGCTGAACCTTTGATACACTCTCATACCGATCCCTTTTTCCACACGATACCAGTCAAGCTCAAGGCGAGATGCGCGCCACCCTTGTTGATAGCTCGACCACTTCTCTCGACAACGTGATGGATACAAACCATGACTAACTCCTTAGTCACATTAGCACGGCCGTGCGTTTTCCCTATCCATCCACACGAGGGGCCCAGAGGTATCTTCTCCCGTTATCTGGGAGGGGCAAATCCCATCTTGATCATCACACCCTTGGCGATGTATCGTGGCATACCCAGTATTCATCTTTATGACTACCCTGTTACGGTGTAGCGTTTGATGATACCAAAGCATACAAGTCTACATGCTAGGTATCCATGACAATCTCAGGTCTAAGGACTATATAGGCGTACCACTCGAGACTATACGCCGATGGCACTATAATAGATAACAACTCACAGCGTCTCGGAGTGGGTCTTGTCCGACTACCCATGTTCTCCAACATGTGTCCATATTTATTGATTCGATATCTCCATATCTATGGTATGTGAAACATTACCATCAACCAATAAATGTGCTGATCAAATCATCACCGCTCCTCGTAATGATATGGATCAGGGACCCGTTTAGAATAATGTCACTTGACAATGTGTTTCACAATCAAATCGTATCCAATGAACAAAGTCGCAACATATATTCAGGGAACTGATAAATAAAGTTATCATAATTTCATGAACAAAGACGTATTACAATCATCACCATGATTGATCTAGGGCATATTCCCTTCAGGTAAATAGAGCCCCCCTGCCCTTGCCCTGCGCCCCCACCCCCTTTGGTGCGCCCCCTCCCTCCCCCTCCATGCCCTAGCCGCCACCCCCACCTCCCCCTCTGCCTTGCATGCGCCCCCACCTCCCCCTTGCTCCCCATTGTGCCACCACCCCTCTCCTCACCTCTCCACCTCCCTTGCTGCCCCTAGGGGAGTTCTCCACCTCACCAACCCGAAGATCCATCCATTGGAGCACTCCGCGACGAGGAGATCCGGTGAATTTGGAGCGGGGAAGGAGATCGCGCGAACCGGGAGGAGATCCATTGGGTTTTCATGCGGCGAGCGAAGGTATGGCCATGGGAATCCTTGGGGTTGGTCTAGGTACTGTTCTAAGGTTCATTATCATGCTTTTAGATCAATTGGTGGTGCTGGAATTGAGTAGATTAGATTAGATCTAGAAGTTGCCACGTTCTCTGTTTCGGGCAGCATGAGCAGTCGACCTAGGGTTTGGGTTTTCGTCAATTTAGATTCGGAATTTGGTCGTACGGCTGTTGAAGAAGTTGTAGGTAATTTCAATACCTTTCAGTGGGTATAAAGAACGTCCAATTCTGCCCAGCCGTTTGAAAATTATGCTTGTTTTACCGAACGTATTAAAATCTGTGACGTGATTGGAACAGATCACGGTATTTTGTAGATTAAAGAACTTTAGAGTCCGAATCAGTCTTTCCATATACTTAGAAAAAGTTAGGAAATTTCCTAAGCTACGCGAGGATGTACTCGTTTATTCGATTCGGAGTTTTAGAACTCAAGTTGTGCCTTTTGGAAGGCTGCTGTCCCGATAGGACAGAACCTCTGTTTTTGGGTTTAGTGAGTAGTTTGAGATGTCGGGGTAGAAGAGGGATTGCTTACTGTTTTGTGGACATGATTGTGAGTGTGTGGTACTCATGTGCAGGTGGTGTGACCCCGGGAGTGCTTTCTACTTCCCGCCAATCCGTTGCCCGTGGTTGAGGCAAGTGTATTGTAATGGATAGCGGTTTGTAGGTTGCTAGTTGAGACTAGATGAAATTGATTATATGATATGATCACTTGCCATGCTTTAATGATTGCTAATGATATGATGAGTATGCTTATTATGTTATGATGCCATGTGTTAATGTACAAGTTAATTATGATGTTGGCATATTTGCATACATGGCATGTTACATGGCCCGGGCGGTGAGAAAGTCATAACTAGTCCGGGGAAGGTCGGTGAGAAAGTTATGACTATTCCGGAGAGCCAATGAGTAAGTCCTACATCGTGATTCCATCCACCGCGGTGTTTGGAAGCGAGGAGTAGGCTCCCTCCATCTTCGGGATGGAAGGGGGGAGAGGGTGCACACTGACGGGTGTGTACTCAACCATACCGGTATGAGTTTCCAAGGAGACATGAGCATCGCATTGCATACATAATGGTGATGATATTGATATGTGATCATGAATGAGATGAAAGACATGATATGAGTTGTTGTAGACATGTAATTTTTTTTGTGTACCATTGCAATATGCTTGCTGAGTGTTGAACTCACGCTTGTGATTTCTTGTTGTTTTAGGTACCATGAGATCGGCATGTGGGGAAGGGAATTAGTCACACTTCTACACGTAGCATCACTCAATTGTTCCCACAGTCACTCAATTGGGTCTTGATAATAAATTAAGTGTGATGCATATCGATTTATGGTTTAGTTTTGCAATATGAGGGTCTTATTGTTCGTTTGGCTCATGGAGACGTTGAATGCTTGGGATTAGACTTATATTCCTATCATGCCTATAATTATTGCTGTCTTAGATGCCTCTTATATTGCCATATATTGCTATGCTGTTGATGTTCCTTCAATTCATGTTAAAACAAAGGAGATGCTGCCGAAATTTTCGGTATTAGCATTTGCTCCTTTGCTGTAATTCACTTGTAATTGTGGTATTTAAAGGTTGCTTAGTTTATGTTTGGTAGCATTCGGGCATATTAAATGCCAGGGTGTTACATTTCTTTTCTTTTCTTCTTCTTCTTTCTTTTCTTTTCTTCTTTCTTTTCTTTCTTCTCTTTCTCCTAGCTCTGGTTGGGTTGGCTCTGCTGCTTCGGCTCGGCCGCTCTTTTGTGCTGCCCGCTGACCGAGCGCCCCTGCCCGCCCACTGGTCGCGCTAGGGTGGCGCGATTGCTCACTAGTCGCGCTAGTGTGGCGCGCGGCCGGCTAACGTGGCACTGGCGCATTGGTGTGGCGTGCATGGCGCACGCGTGGCTCGGGCGTGGGGTGATGTGGCATGGGCGTGGCGCCTTTCGCGCCAGCATGGCACGATTGCTCGGCTTTCGCGCTGACATGTCACGATTGGAGATTATTTTTGTAAAAAAATCATAGATATTATTGTAATACACGAAAAAAGTGCTTATTTAAAAAAAAAATTGTTTCCAATCGGCCTGTTGATATTAGCTTTTTTAGGCTTTTGTCATATCACCTTTTTCTGCATTTTGTCATATCAACTTTTTCAGCTATTTGTCATTTACCGTGACATGGATGCTCCGAATTAACATGAAGGTTCTTGATCGAATTACTTCACTACGGTAGAGTTAAAGTAGAGTACTTTATGGAGCTTCTACAGAGTACAACTGAAGGGGATGAGAACGCTTGTTGTGATTACGAAGATGCCCTAAAACGTTAGCTTGAAATATTGTGGTTGCATACTCTTCATGCACTGCACTACGGTTTATCCATTTATAGCCTCTAAGGGGTGGTGTTTGGACTAAGTGTTGGTAGGTAAAAATACATCCTGTGAGTTGTACTTTTTAGAAAGAATGGACCAGATTTGCTAAAGTGTTAATTTTATCCATGTAGATAATGTTAGCTTCTTGAATTCGAATATATGCAATGGAACGACTAAAATTATTTGTTGAACACATACTAAGGCACATACAACAAGAGTTCAGATGATGAAATAAGCAACAGATGATATTACAAGGGCTTTACAATAGTGACGGTATTGCTAGAAGAACTTACTATAGCACTGATTATCATGGTGGAACAAGTGATCATTCCGCCTATCTTCGTAGAGTGGGAATGATGCGCAATATTTTCTGCATATTACATCACCCGTGAATCTTTTGCGATTTGTTCTCAAACACTGCTCAATCTCTCTTATGAAAGAACTCCATGGGAGTTGATGTGAACGGTGGCCCGATCTTCTGACAGGTAGAGGTAAATCGTTGGTGGAGAACTCGACGTTGACAATCCGGCTTTCGATCACAACATACCGAACCTTGCAATCGCTACACCACGGCTGCGCAGGTTATCAACCACGCACAATACGGTTGACCTCGCCAAGAAGGCTTATCCATGCAAGCGAATCGAGAACACAAGCAAGAATGCAGAAGAGCAATCTGAAATTGCGAATTGAATTAAGCACACAAAGTTGGGGTTCTACAAATCGATGATCGGCGAAAACTGACAATGTGTCTAGTCCAAATCTAAGCAAAACCCGTGGCCTAAAGCGGCGGCTATGGAATTTATGAAAGGGAGGGGCATGAGGGGGAACATCTAGGCTTGTGTGCGGCTGGAGGGGGCGCACACAACCTAGGCTTGACCCCCCCCCCACACGCTTACAAGGCCCAAAACAGCCCAAAACAGTGATTTTGTCCATTGTTTTGATGATTCCGGCCGACTCATGGTGAATCTAGAGCTAAGACCAGATCCATTGGAAATATCTCATCTTTATGTTTCAAACAAGCACAAGAACTCCTCGATCGGACTTAGTATGAGAAAGTTATCCCCGTTTTAGTGAAGTGATGTCCGCTCACTCCAAACTAAACTCGAAGGCCAAATTGTGGATGACTTGAACTTCGGATTGACTTCGCGTGCTTCTCCCATTTTCTTAAGAAGTAAAACATCACAAATATTTAGTAGAATCACATCCTCAATAATATTATTGTGATGAATAGCGAGAAACGAGCTCACCTCATGATTTATTTGACGTGCATGAGCTCTTGTCATAGGACCATGATGCATGTGTGTATCCAAAGGAGTGATGTCCACATCATCCTCCCTCGCTTGAATTGGAGTCATCCTAGACTCAAGCTCATTCTCTTCTCCCACGTATGGCTTTAAATCTGAAACGTTAAATGTGGGACTAACCCCAAAGTCTGCTGGCAACTCAAGTTTATATGCATTATCATTAATCTTTTCAAGTATTTTAAAAGGACCATCAACTCGAGGCATTAATTTGGACTTTCTCAAATCTGGAAACCTATCTTTTCTCAAATGCAACCAAACAAGATCACCTAGTTCGAAGGATATGTGTTTTCTACCCTGGCTACCAGCAAGTCTATACTTTTCAGTCATCTTTTCTATGTTTTCCTTAGTTGTTTCAAGCATTTTCAAAATGAATTCAGCACACTTGTTTGCATCTAAATTTACCTTTTGAGAAGTAGGCAAGGGAAAAAGGTCAATAGGAGCACGAGGATTAAACCCATACACTACCTGGAATGGACTTACCTTAATGGTGGAGTGTACCGATCGATTGTAAGCAAACTCAACGTGTGGTAGACACTCTTCCCATAGCTTCAAATTCTTCTTTAAAACATCCCGCAACATGGTGGATAATGTGCGATTAACGACCTCTGTTTGACCGTCAGTTTGGGGATGACATGTAGTAGAAAATAGCAACTTCATCCCCAATTTGTTCCAAAGTGTTCTCCAAAAATGGCTCAAAAACTTGGCATCACGATCCGAGACAATTGTATTAGGCACTCCATGAAGACGAATGATTTCTCTGAAAAACAAATCAGGTATGTGTGTAGCATCATCGCTCTTGTGACAAGGTATAAAATGTGCCATTTTAGAAAAATGATCCACAACTACAAATATGTTATCCCTCCCCCTCTTTTTCCTAGCTAACCCTAAAACAAAATCCATAGAAATATCCTCCCAAGGTATGCTAGGAATAGGAAGAGGCATGTAAAGACCATGTGGATTTAAATGAGACTTAGCTTTATTGCAAGTAGCACAGTGTGACACATAGCACTCGACATCGTGTCTCATCTTTGGCCAAAAGAAGTGGCCAGCCAGCACATCTTTAGTCTTTTTTGCTCCAAAATGTGCCATCAAACCTCCTCCATGAGCCTCCTGCAACAACAAAAGACGAACAGAGCTAGCTGGAATGCATATCTTGTTAGCACGATAGAGCAACCCATCATTCAAAACATATTTATTCCATGTTTTCCCTTCTTTACAATGTTCAAGCACTTCTTTAAAGTCCATATCAGTAGCATATAAATCCTTAATGGTCTCTAAACCAAAAAGCTTATGATCAAGTTGAGATAACATCATGTAACGTCTAGAAAGTGCATCAGCAATCACATTGACCTTTCCTTTCTTAAGTTTTATGATGTATGGAAATGACTCAATATATTCTACCCATTTAGCATGTCGTTTATTAAATTTAGCTTGACTTCTAATATGTTTCAATAATTCATGATCAAAATGTATAACAAATTCTTTAGGCCATAAATAATGTTGCCAAGTTTCAAGCACACGCACTAAAGCATACAATTCTTTATCATAGGTAGAATAATTCAAAGTTGGACCACTTAATTTCTCACTGAAATAAGCAACTTGCTTACCTTCTTGAATTAGCACACCTCCTACTCCAATTCCGCTAGCATCACATTCTATCTCAAAAGTCTTACCGAAATCGAGAAGTTGGAGCAATGGTGCATTTGTGAGCTTTTCATTTAAAAACTTGAATGCTTTTTCTTGTGCAGGTCCCCATGTGAAAATTACTCCTTTCTTTGTCAACTCATTCAATAGAGCAGCAATGGTGCTGAAATCCCGAATGAAACGTCGATAGAAACCTACAAGACCATGAAAGCTTCTCACCTGGGTGACAGTTTGAGGGGTCAGCTAGCTCTTTATGGCTTCAATTTTTGTTTCATCCACTTCAATTCCCTGTGGAGTAAAAACATAGCCAAGAAAAGAGACTCGATCGGTGCAAACGGCGCACTTCTCAAGGTTACCAAACAAACATGCATCTCTCAAAGTATTAAAAACAGCACGCAATTGTTCCACATGTTCTTCATGAGACTTGCTATATATCAAGATATCATCAAAGTAGACCACCACAAATCTATCAATGAAAGCACGTAAAACTTCGTTCATCAAACGCATGAAAGTGCTATGTGCGTTATTTAATCCAAAAGACATGACTAACCACTCATATAAGCCGAACTTAGTCTTAAATGTTGTTTTCCACTCGTCGCCCAGTTTCATTCTAATTTGGTGGTATCAACTACGCAAGTCAATCTTTGAGAAAATAAAAGAACCACTCAATTCATCAAGCATGTCGTCTAACCTAGGGATAGGATGACGATACCTTATTGTAATATTATTAATGGCTCTACAATCCACACACATACGCCAACTACCATCTTTCTTAGGAACCAAAAGAACAGGAACAACACTTGGACTTGTCGCTGAATTTCCTTAGTCTCCTCCGGATTTGTCCTATATGCAGCACGGTTTGGCAAAGTCGCTCCCGGGATCAAGTCGATTTGGTGCTCAATACCTCGAATAGGTGGCAGCCTCGGAGGTATCTCAGCTGGGAACACATCCTCATACTCCTGCAAAAGGTTAGTGACAACAGGAGGCAAAGAGCTAGACATATCATGAAATAAAAATAAAGCTTCTTTGCATATCAAAGCATAGCATGGTGCATCATTCTCAGTAATTTCACCAATATCAGATTTTGTAGCAAGCATAACACCACCTTTCAATTCAATTCCCCCGGACCTAGAAATAGGTTCTTTCTTGTCTTTCTTAGGTGGGAAAATATTTTTAGCCACTTGCTGATTTTCAGATTCTAGCGCACTCTCTTTTCTCTCATTTTCAGCTCTCTCTTCGTCATATTGCACAATTTCAACTCGTGTCATAGGGAGCAAAGTGATTTTTTCCCTTTGTGCTTAAGAGTGTATTTGTTACTTCTACCATGATGACTTGCATCAGTATCAAATTCCCATGGACGGCCTAATAAAAGTGAACATGCTTGCATAGGCACTACATCAAAATCAGCAAAATCATGGTATGTTCCAATGAAAAATTGCACTCTCGCAGTTTGTGTTCCCTTCACCTTACCGCTATTATTGAACCATTGAATATGGTAGGGATGAGGGTGTGCACGTGTGGTCAAGCAAAGCTTCTTGACCAGATCTGAACTCACCAAGTTATTGCAGCTCCCACCATCAATTATGACACGAACACGATGGTCCTTGACGATGAGATACATTTGAAACAAATTATGGCGTTGTAGCTTGTCCGCTTGCTCCATTTGAGCACTCAACACTCGTTGCACAATGATTGTCCTATAATTCTCAGTGGCAGGGGTCCCTAAAATCTCCTCATCATCGTCGTCCGTCTCATGGTCATCCTCATTATCTGCAAGAGTATTTTCATCCTCAACATCACTAGCACTAATGTACCCACCTTCTTCTGTTGCAATGTACGCTCGACGACTTGGGCAATCATTCATGACATGGCCCATTCCCTTGCATCGGTGGCACACAATTCCAGTTGTACAACCCGTGGAAGCAACCGATGAAGAGCTCTTTGTTGGTGCCTGCACATGGTTAGATTTACTCACCTCGGGTGCACGTGACAGTGATGGTGCTGCTGCTGAATGTGCCCTACTCATGGAGGGGGCAGCAGGTTGAGTGGCAGAAGGTAGGGTTGTTTGGGCTTGCCCCGACGTCGATCTTGGCACCGATACACCACCAAAATTGCTCCTTGTCCTTTGCTATCTTCACTGCAATTCTTTTTCTGCCAACATAGCAAGCTGAAACAACCTATTGATATCATTATATTCTTTGTAATCAATTATGTCCTGAATTTCACGTCGTAAACCCCCATAAAAACGAGCCATCTTATCTTCTCCATCCTCAAAAACCTCACAACGCAACATGCCTATTTGTAGCTCTTGATAGTATTCCTCTACAGATCTGTTACCTTGATTCAAGCATTGTGATTTTTTACGTAAATCATGTTTGTAAGAAGGAGGAACAAATCTACTATGCATAGCTCGCTTTAATCTATCCCATGTATCAGGTTGTAAGCCTAAATTTACTACTTCATCCCACCAAATGATAGCAAAGTATATGAACTCACTAGTAGCTTGTCTGACTCTATGTACTTCAGGAACTAAATGGGAGTTAAATTTTTGCTCAACAGTTATTTCCCAATTTAAATAAGCTTCAGCATCATATGTCCTAGAAAAAGATGGTATGGTAAATTTAACTTTAGAAAAAGGATCATCATTTCCATGACCATTAAGGTGATTAAAGTTATTACCTCCCATACCTTAACGATTGTGATTCAAACGTCGTTGTTGTCGTACATCTTATGCAGCGGCGCGAGCGGCGAAGGCATAGTGTTCTTCTCCATCCACATCTTCTCCCGCGACAGACTCTTCTTGATATTCCACTCTGCGAGCTCCATGGAGAGGCGGCTGTCTCTCAAAATTCTCCAATCTGGAAGAAGATTGGTGATGCTCCACTCTATCCTCTCCAATCGTTGGTCGTTATCTTGACCGATCCTTGCGATGTTTGCATTGATGTCATTTAGCGTGTTGTTAAGCTCGTGTCGAGTAACACACTCATCTCCATCCACACCTGCCATTGTTATTCAAAGAAAAAGGAAACAAAGATAACATAGTGGTATTATCCCTATCAACTACTAGGTGGCGGGAGGTGGATTCACTCACTATCAAGCGTCTTACCACGCTCTTACAAATGTTCTTACCAATGCAGCAGGAAGGTGCAACCGATGGCTGGTTCATGATACTGTGAGTAGAGCGTGAGCGAGGCAATTGCAAGGTAGGACCTGAATTGATAAGAAGTATGTGGAGCTCGGAAGGCAATGTCAGGTAACAAAGGAATAAGCAATATCGAAAACAGAATAGCAAAGCTGAATAAATGTCCAAAGTACTTGTCACAATTGCTGGTCTAAACGTGTTCCTAGAACTAGTTCAACCAAGCTAGCGATATACTAAAGTACAAAGGACTCAAAGAATGCAAGCAATTCTATTTTTCTTCTTCTCTTTCTCTTCTTCTGTTTTTCTTTTTGCTAGTTCGGCTCTTTCTCTCCTCTTATATTTTTTTATTTTTTAAATTTTTTTCTTATATCACAAAGGTATACCTCTTAACTCAGAGGAGAAACAAAAATCTCGCATTTTGGAGCAACAGACGACTATAAACAGATGACCGAAAGAATTGACAAAACAGGGCAGCAAACTTCAGGGGGCCGAAACTCGGTCTTAGATGATTTTTTTCAGGATCTAAAAATGCACAGGTATAAAGACCTATGAAATTTTCACGTGCGCGTCATTGTCCCCTTCGGAAAAAAAGTACACCCAAATCGGAGTTCGTATGCAAAAGTTATGGCTGTTTTACTGAACACTGTGCAGATTGGGTCTATCTCGGGCTTCACTTCTTTTCTTCGGTTCTAGTTAGGTTTAGGCTATTGATAGGACTGCGGCTGAAGATTAAAGGCTAGCGGTGTAGGGAAATTGACACAAGGTGGCTCGCGACCTAACTAGGGCTTGCGGTGCGGGACAGATAACACAAGGCAGCTCGCAAGGGCAAACCGAGTAGGACTCGGTTTGGTGTCGGTTGTTGGCCGTGGTGGGACGAACTAGGACAGCGGAATAGTGTCAACTAGGGACTAGGTTCACAACTACAACCAGCTACAAGACAATGACTATGCACACAAATTCAACAAAGCAAAACTGAAAACGAAAATTGCAATGGCACAAGGGGTTGTAGGACAGTGGATCGATGATGAATAGATGACCAATTTTTTTTGTAGGGCTAATTTTCTGGGCTCCACGACGATGGAAAATAGTGATAAAGAGAGGGAAAGTAGGGTTACCTATTGGGCAACCGTGGCTCTGATACCACTTGATGCGAACGGTAGCCCGATCTTCCAACAGGTAGAGGTAAATTGATTGGTGGAGAACTCGACGTTGATGATCTGACTTCCGATCAGAACAGACCAAACACTGCAATCGCTACACCACGGCTCCGTAGGTTATCAACCATGCACAACAGGTTGACCTCGCCAAGAAGGCTTATCCCTGCAAGCAAATCAAGAACACAAGCAAGAACGTAGAAGCGCAATCTCAAATTGCGAATTGAATTAACCACACGAAGTTGGGGTTCTACAAACCAATGATCGGCGAAAACTGACAATGTGTCTAGTCCAAATCTAAGCAAAATCCGCAGCCCAAAGCGGTGGCTACGGAATTTATGAAAGGGAGGGTCATGAGGTGGAAGAGCTAGGGTTGTGTGCAGCTAGAGGGGTCCACACAACTTGGGATTGACCCCCCATGCTTACAAGGCCCAAAATAGCCCAAAACAGTGATTTTGTCCATTGTTTTGTTGATTCCGGCCGACTCATGATGAATCTGGAGCTGAGACTAGATCCATTGAAAAGATCTCGTCATTATCTTTCAAACAAGCACAAGAACTCCTCGATCGTACTTCGTATGAGAAAGTTATGCCCATTTTAGTGAAGTGTTGTTCGCTCACTCCGAACTGAACTCGGAGGCAATTGTGGATGACTTGAACTTCGGATTGACTTGGTGTGCTTCTCCCATGTTCCTAAGAAGTAAAACATCACAAATATTTAGTAGCATCCCATCCTCAATAATATTATTGTGATGAATAGAGAGAAACAAGCTCGCCTCATGATTTTATTGACGTGCGCGAGCTCTTGTCATAGGACCATGTTGCATGCATGTATCCAAAGGAGTGATGTCCTCATCAGGCGTTGTCAGGACCCGAATTTGCAAATCCGGACCCTCTGTGTATTCAGCACTAGTCCAGGAACGCGCTAGTGCACACAGTCTCAACATTGGTAAATATCACAATCATACTCAACGAAATAATAAGGTACCTTAATTAGTTAACCAAGCTGGTTGCTCGACTTTAAGGTCAAGTTACAAATATACGCCTCGCAGGGCGAAAACTTACTAAAAGAGAAATAGTAGCAGCGGAAAATAAGATAACTTCATGGTGCCATCCAGTATACCACAGGCAACTAACTGGGCTCGCTCCCTAGATAGATGGTTCCTCTTGGAGCTCAACTGGTGTTGTATTGTGGCAAGGGTGAGTACTTGGTACTCAACAAGTCATGCACAGAATGCAATTAATATACTACATGCATGGCTTAGTACAAAGGAATAGCTCAGGGTATAATTGCAGTAAAACAGCATTTGACAAGTAACATAAGTAGATTCGAAAGCAGTAGAAACAAGTTTAAGATCAATAACTTTTCCAGGAGTTAAATAAACATCTTTCCCATTCCTAATCCACATTTCCATCAACATCATTGTTAAACCAAACCAATCCTGTCAAGCTCAAGTTATTTTCAAGAAAGTCTAACCCTTGACTGTAATTCCCGAGCGATGTCCAATGCCGCGGACATGGCTATTCGAATAGATTTTTCACACTGCAGAGGTTATGCACTTTACCCACAAGATACAGCCAAACACCACAAAGGCGAGTGTCCGTAACAAAGTTTTTCGGAAACTTCTAACAGCACAAGTGGTCCTCTCCGGTGATTGCACACTAACCCTTCCCATAGCGAAGGCGAAGTTTAGGCCAATCCACCGTTAGATGGGTACCTGGCCGCAGCCCCGGTACGCTCCCCCGTACAACTACACAAAAGGTATAGTTGACACCCCAAGGTCCCACAGGTACGTTATTAGCAACTTAATCAACTAGGTCCGTCCCATTACAGACATGTGGTTGCATGTTTGACTCAGTTCAAAGGCTTGCAAGGTTAAGTCCTTAGGGTGACCAGGGCAAGACTACCCGAAGAACCAAATCAACTCTCCCGGTGCCACAACTGGCCCACCCGATCATTCTTGCCACATGCCCCGGTCGAACACTATTTATCAAACCCCCAGTTGTTTACCACGCACCACGTGCCATCAATATCATCATCAATAACACATGACACTCCTCAAAACAGGTTCCATATCTCATTAGGTCAATATTATCATGTACTTGTCAAAAACATGTTACGTGGTAGGGCTAAGCATACTACATCGGTCTAATTACCCATGTTGGCAATCTAATACTGTCCAACTAATAATCCACAACTAGGGTGACAAGGGGTCATGGCACATATTTAATTAACCAAGGTGTCATACAACAATTTGGCATTTATCTAATTTCCCATAATTAAATAAAGCATTTTCTAATTAAAGTAGCATGCAATAATTTAAACCAAATTAATTTGAAAATGGGATCAACATGGTCAAAGCACAACTTTCCTTCAAAAAGTACTTGGTCTTGGTCCTGGGCTGGCTCTTGGGTCAACACTTCTCCTTCGAAGCCCTCGGGCACTTCAACGTCTACTCGTAAAGCGTGCAAATAGCAATAAATAAATAAACAGTAGACAAAAAGTGTCCAAACATCCAAATGAAGTCCATAAACAGAGAGAGCATAATTTTATGAATTTTTAGGAATTTGAATCGGCAAAATCGGAGTTAAAAAGCAAAAGTTACAAGCGTTTAAACTTTAAATAATCAATTAAATAATATTACAGAGAAAAACTTTGGTCCAAAAATTAAATAAAATTCACCATTAGGTTGATCTCAATTTTATAAAAATTAGAAATTTGAATCACTCAAATCGGAGTTAAAACGCAAAAGTTATAAGCGTTTGAAGTTTGAATCTATATTTGAAATCAATAAACCGAATTAAATAAATAATTTATTTTTCGAAAAATGATTTATTGCGTCAGCATGACACGTGGACCAATCGGGAGCCGCCATATCGCCTCGGGTCCATGGACCCAGCGCACGGCGCGATTTGGTCCACCGTGGACTCGGAGCACGAGGACATGTCTCACTAACATGTGGGCCCCATCGGATGACGTCAGTGGTGACGTCATCACGCTCGGCTGAGGATGGCTGACAGCTGGGCCCCACCATGACATCACGTTGACGTCATGGTGTGGTTCGGCTGAGCCGCTGACACGCGGGCCCCACGTGATGTCACGGCTGACGTCAGCGGTGACCGACGTGACCGCGCTGACCGCGACGGTCATTCTACCACCCATGTGGCTGGATCTCGGCCTTTGATTTTAAAATCAACGGCCCAGATCGGATCTGGGTTTCACGCGCTGGAAACAGCTCGGTCCATCTGGACCGTTCGATCTTAATCGGACGGTCAAGATCTAATCTAATGCTATAACGTGGATTAACGCTAGCCGTACGATCTAGATCTAACGGCTGAGATCTATCCAAGCACGGTGCAGTTATGGCTACGTGGCGTGATCTAAACCGTCGGATCTAGATCCAACGGTTGAAAATAGATCTAAAAACTAAAACGTGAGATTTTACCCGAGGATGACGTGGACGAATCTGGGCCCTCGGATCTTGATCGGACGGTGGAGAGAGCTCGAGGACGGCGATGGCTTCACGGCGGAGCTGGTTCGCCGGAGACGGAGACGACGACGCGCCCGACAGCATTTGGGCGCGATTCCGACGAAGTGGATGGTACCTCCCGACGCGCCTTGACCTTGCGGTTCCGAATCTGGGCACCAACACGGCGGAGAACGGCGGACGGCGGCGGAAACGACGGAGAACCACGGCGGAACCCTAGATCCACTACGGTGAGCGATTGCGGTGCAACCACAGTGGCTTGAGCTCGATGAGTTAGGGCTACGGGTGCGCAAGGAAACGGAGAACACGATGGCGGCGGCGGCGCATTAAATAGGGGCCTCGGCTTCCGTGTATTGCGCGGAGACGGAGGTCCACCCAGTTACGGCGGCGGAATCCGAATCCAATTCGGATTCAGTGACGTGGCTCAACGTGGACCGTGGGATCAAGATCCAATGGGCACGGGTTTGGGCTCGGGTCTGGCCTGGCGACCTGGCTGGCTCGGTCGGCTCGGGTTCGGGCGACGTGGCTCAATCGTGGCTATTGGATTTTGATCCAACGGTCACACGGTTAGGGTTAGGTTGGCTCGGGTCCGGTTCGAATGCGGTTCGAGTCGGGCTCGAGTCTGACTCGGACCCGGACTCGGTCGGATGAACAGTGCTAACCGATTCGATTTTCCAGCGATTAAATATTCAAATTAATTCCCAGAAATTCATTTAATTCATTTAAAATAACAAAACACTCAGAAAAATTCTAGAAAATATTTTGGAACATTTTGGACTCAAATAAAATATTTCCAACAAAATTTAATTTGCAAATTTAAATTCTTTTAATTGTTTGAAAAGGAAATAAATTCAAATAAATCCAAATAAATCCAAATAAATCCCAGAAAATTCCAAAAATTCACAAAAGTGCCAAATCTGATTTAAATTCATGAAAAGCAAAAATTGGGGTGTTACAGGCGTGCGCAGTGTTCCCAGCTGTCGTCGAATGGGTAGCCTATGACGAACGTCTCAGGGGTATATCTAGCAAATTTTTTTTCTTTTTTATGTGGATTTCTGCCCTCCCATATGGGCATTGTCGGGACCCGAATTTGCAAATCCGGACCCTCTGTGTATTCAGCACTAGTCCAGCAATGTGCTAATGCACATAGTCTCAACATTGGTAAATATCACAATCATACTCAACGAAATAATAAGGTACCTTAATTAGTTAAACAAGCTGGTTGCTCGACCTTAAGGTCAAGTTACAAATATATGCCACGTAGGGCGAAAACTTATTAAAAGAGAAATAACTGCAGCGGAATGTAAGGTAACTTCGTGGCGCCATCCAGTATACCACAGGCAACTGACTGGGCTCGCTCCCTAGTTAGACGGTTCCTCTTGGAGCTCCTCCTCCAAAGCTGGTGTAGAATCTTTTTCAACTAGTGTTGTATGGTGGCAAGGGTGAGTACTTGGTACTCAGAAAGTCATGCACAGAAATGCAAACTAATATACTACATGCATGGCTTAGTACAAAGGAATAGCTCAGGGTATAATTGCGGTAAAACAGCATTTGACAAGTAACATAAGTAGATTCAAAAGTAGTAGAAACAAGTTTAAGAGCAATAACTTTTCCAGTAATTAAATACACATCTTTTCCAATCCTCATCCACATTTCCATCAACATCATTATTAAACCAAACCCAACCTTTTAAGTCCAGGTTATTTTCAAGAGAATCTAACCCTTGACTGTAATTCATGAGCGATGTCCAATACCGTGGACACGGCTTTTCGAATAGATTTTACACTCTACAGAGGTTATGCACTTTACTCACAAGATACAGCCAAACACCACAAAGGCGAGTGTCCATAACAAAGTCTTTCGGAAACTTCCAACAGCACAAGTAGGCCTCCCCGGTTATTGAGCACTAACCCTTCCCTTAACAAAGGCGAAGTCTAGGCTATTTAACCGTTAGATGGGTACCTGGCCGTAGCCCCGGTACGCTCCCCCGTACAACTACACAAAAGGTGTAGTTGACATCCTGAGGTCCCACAGGTACGTTATTAACAACTTAATCAACTAGGTCCATCCCATTATAGACATGTGGTTGCACGTTTGACTCAGTTCAAAGGCTTGCAAGGTTAAGTCCTTGGGGTGACCAGGGCAAGACTACCCGAAGAACCAAATCAACGTTCCCGGTGCCACAACAGGCCCACCCGATCATTCTTGCCGCATGCCCCAGTCAAAATCTATTTATCAAAGCCCCCAGTTGATTACCATGCACCACGTGCCATCGACAATCATAACACATGATAGTTCTCTCAAAAACAGATGCAATATCTCATTAAGTCAATATTAGCATTTGATTGTCCAAAACATTTCACGTGGCAAGGCTAAGCATACTACATCGGTCTAACTACCCATGTTGGCAATTTGATAATGTCCAACTAGTAACTCACAACTACGGTGACAAGGGGTCATGGCACATATTTAATTAACCAAGGTGTCATACAGCAATTTGGCATTTATCTAGTTCCCCGGAATTAACTAAAGTGTTTTCTAATTGAACTAGCATGTAATAATTTAAATCAAATTAATTTGAAAATGGGATCAACATGGTCAAAACAGGACTTGCCTTCAAAGAGTACTTGTTCTTGGTCTTGAGCTGGCTCCTGGGTCAACACTTCACCTTCGAAGCCTTCGGGCACTTCAACGTCTACTCGTAAAGCGTGCAAATTGCAATAAATAAATAAACAGTAGATAAAAATTACCCAAAACTTCGAATAAAGTTCACAAACAGAGAGAGCATAATTTTAAGAATTTTTAGGAATTTGAATCGGAAAAATCGGAGTTAAAACGCAAAAGTTACAAGCGTTTAAAGTTTAAATAATCAATTAAATAATAATACAGAGAAAAACTTTTGTCCAAAAAATAAATAAAATTCACCATCAGGTAGATCTCAATTTTATAAAAATTTAGAAATTTGAATCACTCAAATCGGAGTTAAATTGCAAAAGTTATAAGCGTTTGAAGTTTCAAAATTCAAATAAATCAATAATCCGAATTAATTCATTTATTTTTA
Source organism: Rhipidocladum racemiflorum (assembly GCA_036346355.1). NCBI lineage: Eukaryota > Viridiplantae > Streptophyta > Magnoliopsida > Poales > Poaceae > Rhipidocladum > Rhipidocladum racemiflorum. Next base: position 53,258,224 of record CM070572.1, on the reverse strand, counting down.
TACTGAAAAACTGAATAATGACGTCAGCGTGGATTTTGATTTTCCACCGAATTATTTTTCTATTGAAAAATCGATTTATTGCGTCAACCGGTCCATGGACGTGGTCCACGGTTCAGTTTGGGTCCCCCGTGGACCCAGTCCACGAATACATGTCTCACTGACATGTGGGCCCCATCGAATGACGCCGCAGCGACGCTATCCGCCGGGCCGAGGGACGGCCGATACCGGCCCCACCGTGATGTCGCGATGACGTCATGGTGCGCTCGCCTCGGCTGACACGCGGGCCCCACGTGACGTCACGGCTGACGTCAGCGGCGACCGCAGCTGACTGGGTTGACCGCGACGGTCCAACTACCGAGCACGTGGCATGATCTGGTCCGTTCATTTGAAAATCAACGGTCCAGATTGGATCTAGCTTAACGCAATAGGAAAACTACTCGGCTGATCTGGACCGTTCGATCTTGATCGGACGGTTAGGATCCAATCTAGAGTTTACAACGTGGCTAACTCTAGCCGTTCGATCTAGATCTAACGGCTGACATCTATCCAAGCACGGTGCGGTTCTAGCTACGTGGCACAATCTAAACCGTTGGATCTAGATCCAACGGTTGGAAATAGATCTAGATATTAACACGTGAGATCTCACCGGGGGTGACGTGGATGAATCTGGGCCCTTGGATCTTGATCGGACGGTTGGTGGAGCTTGAGCAACGGCGATGGCGTGCGGTAGAGCTAGCTCACCGGAGACGAGGACGACGACCATGGCAACGGCGTTGCGGGGCCCCTCCGGCGAAGTGGATGGTACTCATCGACACGTCTCGTCCTTGCGGTTCCGGATCTGGGCTCAACGGCGGCGGAGGACGGAGGACAGCGGACGGCGGCGGAAACGACGCTTAACCGCGGCGAAACCCTAACGCAACTACGGCGAGCAATTGCGGCACAACCACGGCGGCTTGAGCTCGGTGGGTTAGGGCTACGGGTACGAAAGGAAATGGAGAACACGATGGCGGCGGCGGCGCATTAAATAGGCCCCTCGACGTCCATGAAAATCGCGGAAACCGAGGCCCACACGGCTGCGGCGGCGGAATCCGAATCCATTTCGGATTCGGTGACGTGGCTCAACGTGGACCGTTGGATCAAGATCCAACAGCACGGGGGTTTGGGCTCGGGTCCGGCTCGGGCGACTTGGCTGGCTCGGTCGGGCTCGGGTTCAGGCGACGTGGCGCGATCGTGGCCGTTGGATCTCGATCCAATGGTCACGCGCGTTAGGGCTTGGTGACTGGGTTCAACCGGAACGGCTGGCGCGGTCGGGTCCGGGTCGGGCTCGAGTCTGACTCGGACTCGGGTTCGGTCGGATGAACAGTGAAACCGGTTTGGGTTTTTCTATCGATTAAATAATCAAATTAATTCCCAGAAATTCATTTAATTCATTAAAAATAGCAAAACACTCAAAAAAATTCCAGAAAAATTCTAGAAAATATTTTGGAACATTTTGGACTCAAATAAAATATTTCCAACAAAATTTTATTTGCAAAGTTAAATTCTTTAATTATTTCAAAAGGGAATAAATTCAAATAAATTCCAAAAAATCCAAATAAATTCCAAAAAATTCCAAAAATTCACCAACGTGCCAAATCTTATTTAAATTCATGAAAAGCAAAAATTGGGGTGTTACAAACCTCCCCCCTTAACGGAATCTCGTCCCCGAGATTTAGGTCTTACTAAAGAATAGGTTCGGAAACTCTTTTTTCAAATCCTCCTCGCGCTCCCAAGTTGCTTCACTCTCCGCATGGTTGCTCCATTGAACTCTGCAGAAACGGGCTGACTTATTTCTCGTTTCTCGATCCATTGTGTCCAAAATCTTGACGAGTTGTTCCTTGTAAGTCAGATCTTCTTGTAGTTCAATTGACTCTAGCGGTGTCTGCTCATCAGGTACTCGGAGACACTTCTTCAGCTGGGACACGTCATGTACTCCTGCTAGTGATTGCGGTAGCTCCATCTGGTACGCAACTTCACCTCTACGGCTGAGAACCTTAAATGGTCCAACATATCACGGCGCGAGTTTTCCTTTGGCATGGAATCTCTTAACTCCCTTGAGTGGCGTGACTCTGAGATATACGAAATCTTCTGGTTCAAAACTCAGGTCTCGGCGACGGTTATTGGCGTAGCTCTTCTGTCTTGACTGTGCTATCTTCAGTCTTTCCCGGATCATGGCAATCTGTTCTTCAGCTTCTTGAAGAATATCTGGTCCAAAGACACGGCGTTCGCCTGTATCATTCCAGTTCAACGGTGTTCGACAAGGTCGACCGTATAGTGCTTCAAATGGTGACATTCGCAAACTTGCTTGATAACTATTGTTGTAGCTGAACTCAGCGTACGGCAGACTTTTATCCCAAGAGGTAGCATAAGCCAATGCACACGCTCTTAACATATCCTCCAGTATCTGATTAACTCTTTTGGTCTACCCATCTGTCTGCGGATGATATGCTGTACTAAAGTTCAAACGTGTTCCCATGGCTTCATGCAGCTTATTCCATAACCTCGAGGTAAACTGGGTACTTCTGTCCGATACAATCTTTTTCGGCACTTCGTGCAAACAGACGATCCTGGTCATATACAATTCTGCTAACTTATCTCCCGAGTAAGTGGTCTTTACTGGAATAAAATGGGCGACCTTAGTCAAGCAGTCCACTATAACCCATATAGAGTTATATCCTCCTTGAGTCTTGGGTAAACCGGTAATGAAGTCCATTCCGATTTCCTCCCACTTCCACTCAGGTATCTTTAACGGCTGTAGCAGTCCTGCTGGCCTCTGATGCATTGCCTTGACTCTCTGGCATATGTTGCACAGCGCAACATGTTCGGCAACTTCACTCTTCATGCTCGGCCACCAGAATCTTTCCTTCATATCCTGATACATCTTGGCACTTCTCGGATGAATTGAATACTTGGAGTTATGGGCTTCCTCTAGGATCAGCTGCTTCAGCTCCTTCCTGTTTGGCACACAGATTCTATCCTGCATCCATAACGTGCCTTGCTCATCCAATCTGAAGTCTTTTGCCTTGCATTCATCCATTTTGGACTTAATCCTGCGGATCTTGTCATCATCCTTCTGTCCTTCTCGGATCTGATCCTCTAGGGTAGGCTTTACTTCTAATGCGGCCAAGAATCCTTCTGGTACTACTTCAATCTGCATTATCTGGAAATCCTCACATAGCTCATCCTGACTCGTGGCTATCAGTACATTCACAGTATGGCTCTTCCTACTCAAGGCATCGGCCACCACGTTGGCCTTTCTGGGATGGTAATGGATTCCAACATTATAATCCTTGATCAACTCTAACCATCTCCTCTGCCTCATATTCAAGTCCGATTGGGTGAAAATGTATTTGAGACTCTTATGGTCCGTATACACTTCACATCTGTTTCCAATCAGGTAGTGTTGCCACAACTTCAAAGCGTGCACTACGGCAGCTAGCTCTAGGTCATGCGTTGGATAATTCTCCTCATGCGGCCTCAACTGCCTTGATGCATAAGCGACGACCTTTCCGTTCTGCATCAGCACACACCCAAGTCCTTGGCGCGATGCATCACAATAAATATCAAAGCTCTGATTAACATCCGGTAGAACCAACACCGGGGCTGATGTCAATCGCTTCTTCAGCTCTTGAAAACATTTCTCACACTCCGGCGTCCATGCAAACTTCTTCTCCTTTTTCAACAATTGCGTGAGGGGTCTCGCAATTGTCGAAAAGCCTTCAATGAAACGGCGGTAGTAACCTGCCATACCAAGGAAACTACGAATTTGGGTCACGGTCTTCGGCTGCTCCCAGTGTAACACAGCTTCTACCTTGCTCGGGTCAACGGTGACTCCTTCTGCGGTCATTACATGTCCGAGGAACTCCACCTTGTCCTTCCAAAAGTCGCACTTGCTGAACTTAGCGAAGAGTTGTTGTCCCCTCAGCTTTTCCAAAACTCGCCTCAAGTGCTCTGCATGTTCATCCTCTGTCTTGGAGTAGATTAAGATATCATCTATAAACACAACAACAAACTTGTCCAAATATTCCATGAACACCTTATTCATCATATTCATGAAATAGGTTTGCGCATTCGTCAGACCAAAGGACATAACTGTAAACTCGTAATGTCCGTATGTGGACGAAAACGCAGTCTTCGGGTTATCTTCTGATCGAATCTTCAACTGGTGGTATCGCGATCTCATATCAATCTTGGAGAAGACTCCGGCTCCTCTCAGCTGATCAAACAGATCATCGATCCTGGGTAGCGGGTATTTATTCGTCACAGTTACTTCATTGAGTGCACGATAGTCAATGCACATCCTGAAACTTCCGTCCTTCTTCTTAACGAACAAAACTGGTGCTCCCCACGGCGACGAACTCGGTCTGATGAATCCTTTTTCCATCAACTCTTCAAGTTGTTTCATCATCTCTACCAATTCTTCGGTGGACATCTGGTAAGGTCTCTTTGCTATCGGGGCTATACCAGGTACAAGCTCTATCACAAACTATATCTCTTTGTCTGGCGGCATACCAGGTAGATCTTTAGGAAAAACATCTGGATACTCATTCACTACTGAGACATCCTCTATGTTGATTTCCTTGGCGCTGTTAACCATCAACTGTCCATCTCTAACGGCGGTTGCTTGAAATTCCACTTTTCTTCCGCATGGGCCCTCAACTGAGATAGTCCTTCGCCCACAATCCAGCACAGCCTTGTGCTTAGATAACCAATCCATTCCCAATATAATATCTAAGGTCTGGGTTTCCAACATAATAAGGTTCGCTAGGAACTCTACCCCATCTATTAATATTCTTACCCCAGAACATCCTACTTTCGTTCGGAGTTCGGAACCAGGGGTTTGAACTAGAAGCATGCATTTAAGTCTTGCAATCTCCAAATCATTTTTAGCAGCAAAGCCTTGTGAAACAAACGAATGCGAAGCTCCAGAGTCAAACAAAATCAAGCAGTGTGCATCGAAAGTTAATAAGTAACTTACCCAGTACGACGTCTGTGGCATTCTGAAGTGCATCTGCGGTGACGTTGTTGACTCGGCCTCTCACCACGGTCTGGGGTGCAGCTCCTGGCTGTGCTGTCTCGCGGTTTGCTCCGGGTGCAGGCGTCCTGGCTGGTGTGGATCCCAGATTGAAGCGGACCGGGGTCACTCCTGCTGTCTTCTTGGGGCAACTGTTGGAGAAGTGCCCTGGCTCATTGCATGTGTAGCAGCGTCTCACTGTCCCCTGTTGACTGCCTGAAGCGGTGTTTCTGGCTGGAGCTGGGGTCTGATAGTTCTGATTGACAGGTCTTGGTGCTGGCGACTGTGTCCTCGCTGCATTCTGTGGCTGGAATTTGAAAAACTGATTTGGCGCAACCCTCAAACGTTGCTGCGCTCCCTGAAGTGATCCCTGCTGTTGCATCCTGTGCTTCCTGTTGTCGTCCAGTTCCTTGCGCTTGTCCTCAAGAATATGGGCCTTATTCACCAATTCTTGGAAATCTGGAAAGGTGTGGGTGATCAGTCCCACCTGCAGTCCTGAGTTAAGTCCCTTCATAAAGCGAGATTGTCTGGCCTTATCTGTCGCTACATCTTCAGGTGCGTAGCGTGCAAGCTGTGTGAACTTGCTCAGGTAATCAGCCACTGACTGGCTGCCTTGCTTCATAGCCCTGAATTCCTCCTTCTTGAGGTCCATGATTCCTTCAGGCACGTGATACTGGCGAAACGCGGCGGTAAACTCCTCCCAAGTGATGTCCTGAGGGTTCTCCCGCATTGTGCAGAAGTTCTCCCACCATTCTGCGGCGGTACCTTCCAACTGATGAGAAGCGTAGAGTACCTTCTCATTTCCCATGCATTGAGCAATGTGTAGCTTCCTCTCAATTGACCTTAGCCAATCATCTGCCTCCAGCGGATTGGCATTCCCAGAGAAAATAGGTGGGTGAGTCCTCATGAACTTTGACAACCTTGAGCCCTGACGCTGTCCTTGATTGACTTGATTAGCAGCGGCCTGAGCAGAGACGTGTTGCATCTGTTGCATCATAGCATGTATCAACTGAGTCTGTGCAGCAAGGAAAGCTCCAAAGTTCTGTATATCAACTAGCGGTGCTGGTTGGGGTGCAGGTGCTCCATCATTGGGGTTTCCAGCTGGGCGAGAACCACTGCCGTTGCCTCCAAGGTTTCCACAGGTGTTCACCATCTGTTGATTGCTCCAAGTTTTAGGGATAAGGGGGAAACAAGCATAGACAAGTAATAGGGAAACTATGCGGGGAAAAGTGTAACTCAAATTCCTTTTTAATAAATAAACCGATAATAACTCGGTATGGTTGCTTACAACGCCTAAGGGCCTGCAACACATACTGCACACTCAGCAAGCAAAGAGAATCCAAAACAACTAACACAGGAGTCTAACGCCTCTAAGGGTGACTCTTATTCTATAACGCGACTCGATGAAGGAGTTCTACAGCAAAACCTACGCTCACTCATCAAGAAAACCTCCACTGCCTCCTCGCGACTGGTGCGGCGGCATCAGCGCAAAACAATAGCCATGCCCCACAACTGCAGCTGTGGTTGACGACGCGGAGTCTTCCTCTGGTTCCGGATCTGGCTGCTGCTGTGGCTTTGGCGCGGATGCAGGTGGCGCCTCTTCTGGGTCCTCCTCTGGCTCTGGGGCGTCCAACTCCAACACTGGATCAGGGCCCTGTCCATAAAGTGCGGTCTCCAGCTCTGCGATCCTTTCCGCAGCATAAGCGACGTACTCACGGGCATTCTCTAAGTGCTTCTTCTCCTCCTCAACCTGTTCGCGAGCCTTCTTCAACTCCTGAACTGTGTCATCGATAAGCTCCTCCTGGGCGGCGACGAATCTGGCTAAGTGAGTGATGGTAGCATCCTCATCTTCTATCGGCTTCCGCTGAGCTCTGCTGTCTCGGCGTGGGTGGTGACGGAATACTGTGCCTTCCAGCTCCCTGGAGTAGGTGCGAGCGATCTGATGCATTGCTCGACATGACACCTCCTGGATTCCCATCTCAAAGGTAGACCTCCTGGCGGTGAAGTGGAAAGGGCGGCTGAACTTTGTCTTCTCTCGGGCATACACCGTGATCCTGACGTCCCATCCTACGACCTCTCCTACCTGCACGAGTGTAGTCCCTCGGTAGAGCGGTCTCTCAAAACCTTCAAGAAACTGAAGCATACACCACAACTCGGCAGCGTAACCTCCTTCACACTCTGCGTAGTTGTTCTTCATCATCATCTATCAAAAGACGCTCGCGTAAGAACGCAACATTTTAAAATCGAAGTGGAAAACACAAAGAACTCAGCAAGGGGTATGAACAAGAAAGAGAGGGGTAAGTCGAGAATCCATTCATTATCTTGACAAATTTTATCTTTAGAAAATAGGTTTTATCCTCACTACGACCAATCTAACTGTGGGTGAGCCTACAGTCAGTATGGCTCTGATACCACCTGTGTCGGGACCCGAATTTGCAAATCCGGACCCTCTGTGTATTCAGCACTAGTCCAGGAATGCGCTAGTGCACACAGTCGCAACATTGGTAAATATCACAATCATACTCAACGAAATAATAAGGTACCTTAATTAATTAACCAAGCTGGTTGCTCGACCTTAAGGTCAAATTACAAATATATGCCACGCAGGGCGAAAACTTATTAAAAGAGAAATAACTGCAGCGGAATGTAAGATAACTTCGTGGCGCCATCCAGTATACCACAGGCAACTGACTGGGCTCGCTCCCTAGTTAGACGGTTCCTCTTGGAGCTCCTCCTCCAAAGCTGGTGTAGACTCTTCTTCAACTGGTATTGTATGGTGGCAAGGGTGAGTACTTGGTACTCAGCAAGTCATGCATAGAAATGCAAACTAATATACTACATGCATGGCTTAGTACAAAGGAATAGCTCAGGGTATAATTGCGGTAAAACAGCATTTGACAAGTAACATAAGTAGATTCAAAAGCAGTAGAAACAAGTTTAAGAGCAATAACTTTTCCAGTAATTAAATAAACATCTTTTCCAATCCTCATCCACATTTCCATCAACATCATTATTAAACCAAACCCAACCTTTTAAGTCTAGGTTATTTTCAAGAGAATCTAACCCTTGACTGTAATTCTCGAGCGATGTCCAATACCGCGGACACGGCTATTCGAATAGATATTACACTCTGCAGAGGTTATGCACTTTACACACAAGATACAGCCAAACACCACAAAGGCGAGTGTCCGTAACAAAGTCTTTCGGAAACTTCTAACAGCACAAGTGGGCCTCCCCGGTTATTGAGCACTAACCCTTCCCTTAGCAAAGGTGAAGTCTAGGCTATTTAACCGTTAGATGGGTACCTGGTCGCACTCTAAGACGCTTCCCGCATAACTACACAAAAGGTGTAGTTGACATCCCGAGGTCCCACAGTGCATGCGTTATTAGCAACTTAATCAACTAGGTCCGTCCCATTACAGACATGTGGTTGCACGTTTGACTCAGTTCAAAGGCTCGCAAGGTTAAGTCCTTAGGGTGACCAGGGCAAGACTACCCGAAGAACCAAATCAACGTTCCCGGTGCCACAACAGGCCCACCCGATCATTCTTGGCACATGCCCCGGTCAAAATCTATTTATCAAAGCCCCCAGTTGATTACCATGCACCACGTGCCATCGACAATCATAACACATGATACTTCTCTCAAAAACTGGTGCAATATCTCATTAAGTCAATATTAGCATTTGATTGTCCAAAACATTTCACGTGGCAAGGCTAAGCATACTACGTCGGTCTAACTACCCATGTTGGCAATTTGATAATGTCCAACTAGTAACTCATAACTAGGTTGACAAGGGGTCATGGCACATATTTAATTAACCAAGGTGTCATACAGCAATTTGGCATTTATCTAGTTCCCCGGAATTAACTAAAGTATTTTCTAATTGAACTAGCTTGCAATAATTTAAATCAAGTTAATTTGAAAATGGGATCAACATGGTCAAAACACGACTTGACTTCAAAGAGTACTTGTCTTGGTCTTGAGCTGGCTCCTGGGTCAACACTTCACCTTCAAAGCCTTCGGGCACTTCAACGTCTACTCGTAAAGCGTGCAAATAGCAATAAATAAATAAACAGTAGATAAAAAGTATCCAAAACTTCAAATAAAGTTCACAAACAGAGAGAGCATAATTTTAAGAATTTTTAGGAATTTGAATCGGAAAAATCGGAGCAGATTTGCTCTTTGATATATGGACTACCATATTCTAGAAAAATATTTAATTTACACCTTTCTTTGCATCTAAAGTCTACTAGTGCAATAACCCTAAGTATTATAATCGACAACAAACGATAATGCTTAAGCCTTTTCGGCAGCCCGTAAAATATAATGTTTGAATGTAATTTTTTGGAAAATGGAGCAAGTTTGCTCTTCAATATATGGACTACCATATTCTGGAAAAATATTTCAATTACACCTTGCGTTGCATGTAAATTCTGCTAGTGCAAAAACCCTAAGTATTATAGTCGACAACAAAGGATAAAGCTTAAGCCTTTTCGGTAGTCCATAAAATATCACGTTTGAATCTAATTTTTTGGAATAATGAAGTAGATTTGCTCTTCGATATATCGACCACCAAGCTGTGGAAAAATATTTTATTTACACCTTTCTTTGCATCTAAATTCTACTAGTGCAATAACCCTAAGTATTATTGTCGATACCAACTTTATTGCAAAACAAGGGTATAACGACATCGTGCTCTAATTTGTGTATATTAAGCTGGCGGTTATTGCTTGTATGGCTATTACCCTATTTTCACCATACGGTATGGCTATTACTCTATTATCGTTGTGCGGTTCAGCGAACATGTATTTCTTTTGCAATTTTTTGAGAAACGTATTAATATCGCAATACATTTTAAAAAGTATTATTTAAAAAAATTTCAGTAATTACACATACGAACTCCCAATAGAGACATCTTTATTAATACGACGTGACTCACATTTGAGTATCAGTAGTATGCTACACTCGATCTCTGGTCGAGGAACCCTGCTCCTCAGGCTCCGGTTCCTGCTCAGTCTCAGGCTCTGGCTCCTGCTCAGGCTTAGTCTCAGGCTGTACCTCCTCAGGGTCCTCCTCATCCAGCTCAGCCTCCTGCTCCCTGATGTACAGCGCTTCCTCGAGCTCTCCAATCCTCTGTGCAGCTAGGGCTCTGTTCTCCTGAAGCCTCAACTCTGCAGCCTCCAAGACACGGTATGCATTATGCAGCTCTTGGACCATGCGGTCCATCACCTCCTCCTGTGCTGATACAAACCTGGCAAGGTGCACGCCCGTAACGTCGCTCTCCAAGTCGACCAGGGAACTACTGGCACCTCCCTCCTAGGGATGAAGGCGGAACATTGTGTCTCTCAGTTCTTGCGTGTAGTCGTGGCCTATCCTCCACAGTGCAAGGCGAGCGAACTCCTAGATACCGGCCTCGAAGGTACCTCGCCACACAGTTATGTTGCTCGGACGGCTCGCCCTTGTGTTCTCCAAGGCATAGATGGTGACCTTCGTAACTATGCCACGAGCCCTTCCGTTGACTCTCCAACTGCTGGCGCTGCAGATCAGCCTGTCAAATCCTCCTAGCACCTGGAGCATCCTCCACAACTCAGCAGCCTAGCCTTCCCTGCACTCTTCGTAGGTCTGCGTCCTCCTCATCTGCCAAAACAGCTCTCGTCAGACATCAATTTTAAAACAAATCAAAGGTAATAACAGAAAATTCAACAAACATTAGTAAAATGGGTAGCACATAAATTAGACAACACATACAACTCTGAATAGATTAGATAACACGGCCAACAATACAAAGAGTTAACAACACATTCTCCAATATGGAAAATGGACAGCACTTAGTCGATTTTACAAAAATCATTAGTACGTACAATTAGTAATTACATGAGACGGAGGCCCTACATGAAGTGATTTTACATTATTAACGGCCCCGATGGCGCCGTCCACCTTGCCTTCTCATGAATTCCTCTGGGGTGAAGGCATCTAGGGGATGTGTGGGCCTCTGTCCTACGGCCTGTGATGGCCCCTGCCTACTCGGACCTGGTCGGATGTCCAAATCGTCCTCATGGGGAGGTGCATCCGATTCAAAGGTATATTGTTTCCTGCCTTGGTGGTAACGGTTTTACCACGCATTTGAATTGTCCGTTTGTAGTGGACCCGCATGCAGTATGTCGGCCGCGGGTTGCGGTTGCGAGGTGCCCGCCTGCCCGCCTAGTAGAGCAGTGAAGGTAGTATGTCACGACATCAACTCGAAGTTGAAAGCATCAGGCTCGCTCCACTGTTGTACTTGACTATAGTCCATCGCGTAGGACTGTGAGAAATCTGGCTCTTCCGGTGCAAGCAGTGGGGCGGACGTGCTAGGTCTGTCGTCCCATTGTGTCCACGGTTCTGTTGGGGCGGACGTAACAGGATTGGTCTGATCCCAGTCCGGCCACGCTTCATTTTGGGTGGACGTATCAGGAATGGTGTCATCCCATCGTGACCACGCTCCAGTTGGGACTTCAACACGGGGGGATGAATTATGGCACGATGAATGGCTTGGCGCATGGGAGGTGGATGCACGTCTTGGGGCGTCTTGTTGTTCTGCACCGGAGGAATGGACACTGACGAACCGCCTGGCGTGCGAGGTATGAGTTGGATCCATGCCAGGTGAGTCGTAGTTGCGTGGGGGTCGTGCAGAGCCTCCAAGGCCACGGATCGCCGAGAATAATCTGGCCATTAGACGCGAAGTAGCGTCTCATCTGGTTGCTTGGCGACGTTGAGGCAAAGGTCCCTAGAGGATGGGCTGCTATTTCATCAACATGGGCAATTAGGTCTGACGCCTCCTAGGTCTGCATTGTAGCATGTCTATATTAGGAATTTGGGCACGAAATTTATGATAAATATTAGTAGTACGATGGGAGTACCAAAGTCTGAGCATGATGCGATTTTTCTTCTGGGTACGCCATGGCACATGGTTGGATCACCTGGCACAGTAACGTGGCATGCGTGCAGGCGCGGTACCATGCAAGGTAGCTGTCGTACTCGTAGGGGTCGTATGGGCCAGCGGGATGGACCACCTCCTGCAATGCTGACTCTACCCATCGCGTCATGTGCATACCATGGACTAGGTTCCAATCGACAGCTCCCCCACTACCCATAGCGCTTCTCATGTTATGGTTAAGACATTAGAATGGAAAATTTTGGACGAAGATGACAAGATTGAAAACTGTAACACCCCGGCATCTAGTATGCCCGAATGCTACCAAACATAGACTAAACAACACTTAAAAACCATAAATAAAGATAAATTACAACAAAGGTACAAATGTTAAAAACTGAAATTTCGGCAGCATCTCCTTTGTTTTAACATGAATTGAAGCAACAACTATATCATAGCAATGTATGGCAATAAATGAGACATCTAAAACAGTAATAAATAGTGGTATGACAGCAATATAAGTCCAACTTTAAGCATTTAGAGTCTCAATGAGCCAAACGAACAGTAAGGCTCTCAGAACACAAAACTAAACCATAAACCAGTTTGCATCACACTAAATTTATTATCAAAACACCAACTGAATAACTGTGGAAACAAATGTGTAACGCTACGTGTAGGAGTGTGACTAGTTCCATTCCCCGCATGCCAGTCTCATGGTACCTAAAACAACAAGAAAGCACAAACGTGAATTCAACACTCAGCAAGTATATTGCAATGGACCAACAAGAACAATCTAACGTTTTCATCACTACATACCATGATCAATATCATGAACAAGTCATAGTTGCATATATCATATCATACTCATGTCTCAACATCATTGTACTCATTTCATCATCATCATGTATGCAATGCAAATGCTCATATCTCCACGAAGCACATACCGGTATTGCCGAGTGCACACCCGTCGGCGTGCACCCCCTTCCCCCTTCCATCCCGTAGATGGAGGGTGCCTACTCTTACTGACTCGCTCCCATGCACACACGTGGATGGAACTACGAGGTAGGTCTTTCGTGTTCACTACGTGTGAACATAGAGGCCCGCATCAGCATGGGACGTCTCTTCCATTATGAATGCACATATGACATAACATGTAAATATTGGCATAAACATTAAATACCACACAATCATAATCAATATGAAATCATGTTCATCATGTCATAGGCAAACATCATTCTTAGCATCATATCATAAAGCAAGTTGTATCCAATCAAGTTTAGCAACAATCTAAACGATACCGATTCCAATACACTTGCCTTAACCTCGGGCGACGGATTGGCGAGAGGATGAGGGCACTCCCGGGGTCACACCACCTGCACATACATACCACACACTCAAAACATGCCACCAAAACAGTACGCAAACACTCTTCTACCCCGACATCGGAAACTACTCGCAAAACCCAAAAACAGAGGTTTTGTCCCGTCGGGACAGCAGACTTCCAACGAGCATAACTTGAGTTCTAAAACTTCAAATTGATTAAACAAGTACATCCTCGCGTAGCTTAGGAAATTTCCTAACTTTTTCTAAGTATATGGAAAAACTGATTCGGCCTCTAAAGTGGTTTAATCTAAAGAATACCGTGATCTGTTCCAATCTCGTCACAGTTTTGAACACACTCGGTAAAACGAGCATAACTTTCAAACGGCTGATCGGAATTAAGCATTCATTACGTCCAATTAAAGGTATTTCAATTACCTACAACTTCTTCAACAGGCGGACGACCAAATTCCTACTCTAAATTGGCGAAAACCCAAACCCTAGATCGATTGCACAATCTGCCCGAAACAGAGAACGTGGCAAACTCTAGATTTCATCTAATCTACCCAATTACAGCACCACCACTTGATCTAAAAGCATCCAAATACCCTCTAGCACAGCACCTAGACCAACCCCAAGGATTTCCCTAGCCATACCTTCGCCCGACGAACGATGAACCGACGAATCTCCTCCTAGTTCACGCGATCTCCTTCCTCGCTCCAAATCCACCGGATCTCCTCGTCGCGGAGCACTCCAATGGTGAAAACAACGGGTTGGCAAGGTGAGGGGCTCCCCTAGGGCAGCAAGGAAGGTGGAGAGGGGAGGGGAGAGGTGGAGGCGCCATTGGGGAAGATGGAGAGGAAGGGGAAGGGTGAAGGCGCATGGGGGGCTAGGGGGTGGCGGCTAGGGTTGGGAAAGGGAGTGGGGGGTGCACCAAGGGGTGGGGGCCAGATTTGGCTGCCCAAAAGTCCCCCCTTGGGCCTAAACCCTTCCACTGGAGGCTCAACTCAACCCCCAAGGCCCAAAGTCCCCCGGAGAGGCCCAAACACCCGAAAACGGCCCAAAAACACGCTATAAAGTCGTACCAAAATGCCGAATTCTAAAATGTCATATTCTGGGGTGTCACAAAAACAATGAAATACATACCCGTGCGACCTCCCAGCGTCACGCCATGGTGGAACCGGGATTATCTGTCGGCACCCGAACTGTCGTTGGATACGTTCGGGCGAATAGACCTCCACCGCGTTCATGTACACGACGAAGCATGTGGTCATCCATAATGGCATGTCGTTGGATACGTTCTAATGATGTATCGCTAGTGTCAAGAGTTGTTAAAATTTTATGTATAAGTGTTGTACACGTGATGTACCTTGTTAAGACTTGTTAAATTTTTATGTATTTGTGATGTACCTTGTTAAGACTTATTGCAATTATTGTAATGTTGATGGATGTTGTTTGTTAACTTATTGCAATTATCCACAGGCAAGCCCAATAACCAAACACTAGATATGCATGTCCGGTTAACCAAAAACCGGACAAGGAATTTATAATTCGGAATACTCCACGTCTGGTTTTTGGAGAAACGAATACAAAATTTGTTTTTGTACATATGAGTCAAAAGTTGTATTAAATACGAAATTTTCCAAAAAAAAAAAGCAAAAAAAAATGCATGTTCGGTTTACTAAGCACCAGAAATACGCTTTGTTCGGTTTTTGCAGAATCGGACATGCAACTACAGCGGAATTTGCATATTCATAATCAAAACTAAAATATTTTTACATATTAATAATCTACATGATTTTACACAAATTTAGAAAGTTATGTCATTTATTTTGGAGATTCATTTTTCGAAGATGACGTGGCGTGGCCTTGTCCGTTTCTCCATTTTCCGAAGATGACGTGGCGCCCCCTTGTCCGGTTCTCCATTTTTCGGACATGGCTTGTCAGGTTTTTGGGGATCCAAATGCGCCATATCCGGTTTTTTGTGATCCGGATATGCATTTTCGGTTTTTCAGGTTCCAGAGATGACTGGTTTTGTTGTAAATACACGAAACGGATGTATTATTTTATAAATACGAGTCACAAGTTGTACTAAATATGAAATTTTCCTTTCTTAGATTGTTCAGTAAAAGTAATACTACAAAGTACAAAGACTGACATAAGTCAAAGTTCCTACGATTCCATCTAGTAATATACGAGATATATAAAATAATACAGAATCCTAAGCCTGCAGCACAACCTGGTCACCCCATTTCCAACTATAATCCAACAAAGGTACCAATCCTAACAGCAGCCATCACGAATATCATTGTTGACCGTCTCAGCGAGCGATTTTGGCACTAAACCTAAAAAACAACAACAAGAAGAAAACATAAGCTATTTGCATTGCAAGAGTACAGGTAGCCCTTGTCCGGTTCCCCATATGCCAGAAATGAGATGGCGCCCATGTTCGGTTCCCGGTAAACCGGACATGCAGACATACATGTCCGGTTTATCAGGAATCGGACAAGGAATAAAAAAATTGTAAATACGTGATGTCCAATTTCTAGAGAACCAAATACGGGATTTTTCGGTTTTTGGTGAACCGGCAATTCAAAATCGATTTTCCAGGTACCGGACATCACTGGTTTTTTTGTAAATACGCAAAACTGTTGTATCGTTTTGTAAATACGAGTCAAAAGTTGTATTAAATACGAATTTTCCCATTTAAAGAGTGGCACTCAAATGAAATCTACATGCCTTTATGCTACCTGCTACTAACACTTGGGTCTTTTTCTATTTAGAAAAAAGGTGAATGGAGCGAGCAGCCAGTTCGGGGACAATAAGGCTTCTGAAGAGATTTACAAGCTGGCGGTGTTAGAGATAATGGTTCAGCTCTCCATCTCCAACTGATTGAGATGCAATCAGCAAAGGGGATTCGAGCTATGCGAATAAATGGCTGTCAATCTGCTCAAGGCCGAGGAGCATTGGAAACATTGGAGTAGCGTGTCATTTATTTATATTTGAGCATTCAGCTTATTGTGTCGCGTCGAACTGAACCCGTGTCGTCACAGTTAAGGGTGGGCACTTTTTAACTGAAATCGAAAAACCGAACCGAAGCAGAAAAAAAAAAAAAGGTTATTTTGTTTTTAATTCGGTTTTTATTTTGGTACTATTCAGTTTTTGGTTCGGTTTTGAAAATTCAAAAACCGAAAGCCACCAAGAAATCCCTATCTCTGACTCCAGCCTTGCATGGTCGCACCCGGTCTTCCCAATCCTCCATTCTCCGGAGTCCTCAAATCCCCATTCACTTCACTCATTCGGCGGCCACCCACCCCCCCCCCCCCCGGATAGCGGTGGTGGCCATTCCTCTCCCTCCCTCGCCCTCTCCCTCCCAGGCGTCCACAGCTCCCTTCCTCACCCCCGTTGTCTCCCTTCCTCCCGCTCCCTCCGCCTCCCTCGCCCATTCGCCCCCACAACCCCCTTGCCCCCCGCCGCTCCCTACCTCTATCCCGCCTCTAGGCTCCAACCTCGGCGCCAATGCCCCCTACCTTAGCCCCGCCTTGAGCTGGCGAGCCGTCGACGCAACGCCTCCTCCCTTCGTCGCTCGATGCTTGACATCGACGCCTCCTCCAGGATCCTCCCTCGGCACCAACGCCCCCTACCTCGGTCCCAACTCGAGGCGGCGAGCCCTCAATGCGGCGTCTCCTCCCTCCGTCCCTCGACCATCAGCGCCAATGTCATCACATCAGATCTGCTTCGGTGCTTCCCCAGTACCCCGTCGGGCGTCGTTGTGAGTTGTATTTGCGACTTGTTAGTTCACTTTAGCACTCTACGTTATACCTAAGTACCCAATTGATTCAAATCGGGGGATGTTCTTCCCATCCAAGCATCTACCTCTGCACAATATTAACTCTTTGGTTGTAGCTTAAGGAAAATTTTGAATGAATAGGCTGTTCTTTGTCTTGGTGTTGCAACTAAATGATATCTGGCTGGAGTCGGTTGACTTATTCATCTGATTATGTTGGTGAGAAGGTACATGCAGGAAAAAAATATTCGGACAGGTTGGTATACAAAACTCAAACTAAATATTATTTGGTAAAGGCCAAATAGCCGAGTTGATCAAAGTCGAAATATTAGCTGGTAAAGGTCAAGTATTTAGCAGTGTACTTGCAGCTTCGGTGTAGTTGGGTTCTCTTTCATGAAGGGCTAGCTACAGCTGTCCGCTAGTTCTTCCTATGTTACCCGTTTAAAGACAGTTTGTTTATTATTCTTTCAGACAAAATCGGTTTAACCAAAAAAAACAGAATAAATCGAAACGAATTTGTTCGGTTTATTTGGTTCGGTTTTTTGAAGTTGTTCGGTTCAGTTTGCAGTTTTCAAAAACAAAAAAAATAAACCAAAAAAAAATCGAACAAAAAAACCAAATTAACCAAATGCCCACCCCAAGTCACAGTTTGAAAACCTGTTTATGTAGCCTACCGAACGATGTATGACACTCAATTCGTTGGCCTCACGCAGAATGACATTAAATTGGGACACCTGATACGAAACGACACTGTGCCATCCAATTTCTCCCCCACTGACATTCTACCCATTTTTCTCCCCTTTTCCACACGTTTCCCTGTTTTCTCATGTAAAGTGATCATACTGCCCCTGGGCAAAATTGGTGGCAAAGCAGATTCCAGTAGAGGTTGTTTGGCGCTAGAGATTAATGCTGCTGCCCGCTGGGGTTTATTTAGCTTAGCCACATTTTGGAATGGCTAAGCACATTTTTGAATGCTATGATTTTAAATATAATTTGAAAACTGAATTGAAATTGAAATTTGAGAATTATTTCAACACTAGTTTTAGCCAAATTGAACATCATTCCAGCACTAGTTTGCCATCAAATAGAGCATAATTTCAGCAGTACAACATTTCACCCGAGCATCATTTCAATATAGCATCATATAATAAATACATAGCACAATTTCAGGAGTGCAAAAGCATCATTTCAACATAGCATCATATAATCAATACAGAGCATAATTTCAGGAGTGCAAAAGCATCATTGAAAAGCATCATTTGCATAGTGAAATATTACATAATTTAAAAAGCATCATTTGCACTACATAATTTGAGAGCATTATTTCAGTTTGGCACTACATAGAGTGTAGCATTACATAGTTTGCCATCAAACTCACATAGTTGGCCATCAAGGTTTAATCAAGCATCAAAATATAGCACCATAAACCAAAAAAGACAGCACCACATCATGCACACAGTTTGCCTTTGAACTGACAGTTTGGCATCATAAACCAAAAGAGACAGCACCACATCATGGAAGGTTTAAACAGCACCACATCAAGTTACAGCCATTTCTTTGACTGCAGCTCACCCCACTTAGAGTAGGAAGGCTTTTTTGGAGTGAGTTTTTTTGCTGCTGGCTCTGGTTATCCTAGGAGGGGTTGACATGGTGCTGCTAGTCCCTTCATCACCTCCCCCTTGGTTGAGTGCCAATTGCCTGCAACATGAGGATATGGTTTGAAAATGCTATAATGCAAAAGCTATCATTAGCAAATGGTATGAAACTGTTACCTTCTTGTAACAGGACCAAGACTAGCAGCACTAGGGGGGATGCGCTAAACCCTGAAATCAAACCTAAACCCTAAATTTGAGCCAATCAAGGGTGGATGTGCAAGCTTACCTCACAGGACTGTCCATTTTGCCGCCAACGATGCGGATGGCACCGCCAATCGCCATGATTGCAGTTCTTGACAAAAAAAAAGATCATCCATGCTCAGTTCCTTAAACAAACATATTTCTCCAAGAACGCGAAGGAATGGCAGAACCGGGCGCTTTGGATCTAGAAGAAGCAAGCGGCGCGCGCGGATCGAAACGGGAAGAGAGAGGAGGGGGAGCGCATCGACTGCTCCGAACCTGGCACGGGAGAGGCGGTGGAGCCGGCGCGAGGAGATTCTTGCAGGGCGACAAGCGCTGTGAGCTGGTGGGCGAGCCGACCGCCGGTGGTCGGACGGCGAGCGATGGCAGGTCGGCGCCGCTATCGCCCGTGGCTGGAGCTAACCCTAGCTCGCGGCCTCCTGCACCCAATGAGTACGACGGGCCAAACTGGTTGGGTCCAACCAATTCAACAGACCCCCAAGGGTATTTTCGTCAGTTCACATCATATTATTTGTGGAATGCATGGGAAAACAGGGAAAAGTGTGGAAAAGGGGGGGGAATGGGTAGAATGTTAGTGGGGGGAATAATTGGATGGCACATTGTCGTTTCTTATCAGGCGTCCCAATTTAATGTCATTCTGCGCGAGGCCAATGAATTGAGTGTTATACATCGTATTTTCCCGTGCAACCTTGGTGTCCTAAATTCCAAAACATTTTAATGTGTTCTTATTCAGATTGTTGTTGTCGCTACTGTTGCTGCTGATGTTGATGTTCTCTGCATGCCTGCATTGTTTTTTTGGGTGTTTAGCTGAATGTTCCCTTGCTAAATATTACTCAAATTTTGTGCCTTCAGATTTATATCCAATGGACAAAATCAACTTGCCCTTTTCCTCCCATTTGAGTACTATTTTTGAAGTAATAATCAATTTTTTAAATATTGGACGAGGAACAATATTTTTTTCTACAAAAAAGAGAAACAAAACAAATTATAAGGGATACATCAAACAAAAATGTGGATCATAAAGACAAATATTAACAGTCAAAATAATGAACTAAAACATGAATCACAAAACAATATCTAATTGACAAAAAAAAAACATTAAGTGCTCATAAAAAAAAAAAACTCAAGTGCCAGTAATTCCGTTGTTTTTTTCTTCTTTTTTTTTAGAGGAAGCATGCTACATTGTCAATTTGTTATTGATTGATTCGGGTATATTGCAGGAGCAGTGTAACATTATTTTGGGCCGTGGGTGAAGGCTCTCATGGGCTCATGGCCCAGTTTTTCGGTTGAAAGGCGCCGGACCAATCCAGCCCATGGGAACAAGAGGATGTGCAGAGCAGGAAAAGGGTACAAGAAGGCTTAATTAGAACTTAGGAGGGGTAAAGTGTAATTAAGATT
The DNA here is from genome assembly GCA_036346355.1 of Rhipidocladum racemiflorum. Lineage (NCBI taxonomy): Eukaryota > Viridiplantae > Streptophyta > Magnoliopsida > Poales > Poaceae > Rhipidocladum > Rhipidocladum racemiflorum. The sequence continues at coordinate 53,237,897 of CM070572.1, read as the reverse complement.
GTTAATGATAATTAAAGAAGGAAGAGAGAGATATGATGGTTCAATCGATCTCCTCGCCTCAAATTGGCATGTGGTGCCAGCTAGGGTCTCCTTGTCGCCTCGATCGACTCCTCGTGTGGCGGCCACTCCAGTTCTAGAACTGCAACCATGTGGTTTCCTATCCGTCCATGGATCGAGCTGCTTTCATCGGAGGGGAAGTCGAGCAGAGCTGCACATGAAAGAGAGCAAGGAAAAGAAAAAGGGAAGAAGAGGCACAAGACTACACGAGGGCTTATCCGGTTAACGCGTGCACGGAACAGATCGATCGTACGCGGATCGACCGAGAGAGAGAGAGAGCGCATGACTCTGAGTAGAATATCATCGATCGACCATTGTACTGAGCACATATCAGTATATAAACAGCCTGCTCCCGGCATTCAGACCTTGCTTCCACATGCACAGTGGTTTGTTGTACTAAGCAAGTACCAGTTCATCGCTTTGGTTTCGCTTTGGTTTAGCTTTTCCCTCTCTCTCTCTCTCTCTCTCTCTCTCTCTCTCTCGTTTTGTTTGCCTCTCCTTCTGCCCCAATGACCATGCATGCATTATTCCAGGACAGTGCAGTGGTGGTGGGTCTGTGGGTGTCCAAAAGACAAAGTTGCATTCAAAGACAAGGAGAGCGGCCGGGCAGCAGCACCACCACCCACCACCAGCAACAGCATCAAAAAGGAGAGAATAAACTAACCAGGCAAGCATGAAAGGAAGACAAGCATAAACTACTCGTAAAGAAAAGAAAGGAAGAACGCGCAGCGCAATGCAATGGCAGTTTGGTGTGCACATTGATCACCAAACTCGGAACGAGTTGCCAGCTAGAGCTGTTCAGGAACAGTAGCAAGCAGATGCTACAATCTTAGCCACTACGAGCATCTATTATGTGCTCTGCTGTTCAGGAACAGTAGCAAGCAAATCTACAATCTTAGCCACTACGAGCATCTATTACGTGCTGCCTTGCTTGCCGAGGTGTAGGGAACTAGTAGTACTGGTTGTTGTTCTTGTACTACAGGGCAAGGGCAATTTAATTTCTTTGGTGTGTAGGAGTAGGACGATAGGTTATGATTTATGGCATCAACTTTCTTTTTCTTTCCTTCTGCACTAATTCTAATGTGGATTCCCCTCGGCCCCTACGATATGATCCTAGGGCAAAATTAATATATGCAAGAGAAAGGCAGCGAAAAGCTCGAAAGGAAGGCGCAGTGGCAAGAGGCACTACTGTAGTACTGATACTCCATTAGAGTACGGACGCCAGAAACTCTCCTTTACAAACCTATATATTGATAATGTTCATCCTCAAAAAGAAAAACACAGGATGTGGTTTAGTACTATAATCCTCCCATTAACAGTGTGTCTGTTATGTGTCATCTTATCCTAGTGATTAGATAGATAATATAATGTAGCTGTGGGTAGATACTGGCAAAAGGCTCTACCCCATTTAAATTTCTTTTTGAGAGAGGCTTAACTTATTCTCGTTTGGTGGGGCTCGAGATGCAATAGTTTAGTTTCTTAGAGCTCTTCCTCTCCACATTTGGATAATGGTTGGTATTTGCTTAACTTTGGGAGCTGGCATCACAGTTTGACCCAGCTAGTGGTGGTTGTGAAAAACAGATCGAATGCGAATCGAACGGTGGCCATATCACCTTCGTGTTCGTATTTTCTCACATGCTTGATGAAACGGATTCATTGTTCACCCCTGGCTGGTGGAGTGAGGGGTCATCACCAATTATTGCTGAATTTCTGCTCCCCCGCGGCAGCAGCACGGAAGAAACGGATAAGTGGTCGATCGATTATGCTCTGAAACATGGATCCTCTAGCGCCACGTCAGATCCATGAACCGAATCAATTCCGGATGAAGAAACCTAAGTTGATGCATGAATGATGATCACGCATTCACAGCTCAACAGAAAGCATCACACTGAAAACAATTGGAGTACTAATTACTAAAGCGAAGGCATCTTCTTCTTCCTGTTTTATTTTTCTGCCCGGCATGTCGAGTGGCTAACGTGAACGGGGAGGGAGGAGTGGCTAGCTGGGATCGGTTCTATCTGCCTGCCTAGCTAGGCATGCCGGATTGCCAGCGAATAGCGTGGACAGTAGCAGCGAGCGAGAGCGCAATCCACGACGACCACCCCTTTTTCCCTCGGTGCGCGAGATGCGGATACTCCAGCACCAGCTCTGTCTCTCCCCTGCTTAAACCAATTGACTAATCTTTCCATTAACATACAAGATATACATATGACATGGAGCCCCATAATCATATTTATCAAGAAAGCAAAGCATCGCCATCACATTCGCAATCACAGGGCTGGGCGTCTGGCTGCCTGCCTCTGGCTTTTTAGCTGCAATGATCGACCAATCTTAGCTCCACAAGTGCATGCGCCCCGCTGCCCCCTTTTTTTTTCACAGTTTTCACTCACCCAAAGGTTCGAGCAAGGTGAGATAGAGATACGGTCACAAGGTAGTGTTTTTGTTTGCTCTTCAGGTGCCATGGACTGGAGTACTAATAGCTTGTCCAGTGGTAAGGTACAGATTCATGTCTCCAGTTTCAGGAGGAGGAGATGATGAACTAGGTAGAAAACAAACAACATAGCAGTCCAGTCCAAGATGGGTGGCCGCACTAATGATCGAGCGAGCTTAGCTAGTCTTCACTCGCTCTCGCTCCTCACCAATCTGGTCAAAAGAGACGTAGGCGGAGCAGGAGCTGCAGCTATTTGCAGCAGCGGAAAGCACTAATACCACTCCAGCTCTCTCTCTCTCTCTCTCTCTCTCTCTCTCCGCCTGAGCTGCAGCTATTTGCAGCGGCGGAAAGCACTAATACCACTCCATCTCTCTCTCTCTCTCTCTCTCTCTCTCTCTCTCTCAGCACCGGAGAGAGCAACAATGGAGCTAATAATTTCAGCGCAACAACATTCCATTCTGCAGAAGCATCCCGCAGAAGGCGCGGCCCCACGGGCCACGCCCACCGGCCAAGCTGGATCACCCGGATTTCAATGCGCAATCTCCTCCTCCGCTTCACCTGTACTTGCACTGACACACACGGCCGCACCCACGACAACAACACACAAACAAAAACGTAATTTCTGCAGGAGATAGAATCAAGAAGAACGGGACGGATGCAATGGTGGAAGAATTGGTGACTGTTAGCTATGATCAAATCAAGAAGCCCCCCTCCATAGTGCCACCGATACATACAAAATTGGAAATTTGAGAGAAGAAAACTTCTCCGTCGATCCTACTACAGCCGCCGTACACTGCCGCACCGCCGTGATTCCCTTGCCAAGGGCATACAAGCAGCTACCAAGCGTAGAAGTGCCTGCTTGTGTTTTTTATCCCTGGGGAGTGTAATGCGACCGTCCAATGTGGATCGGTTAGTACGGTTGGAGGAAGTCGTCGGAGTTGGCGATGGTGTCGGTGGTCGGCCAGGCGGACCGGAGCAGCTTCAGGAGGTGCTGCGCCTTGCGCTTGGCGCGCTCCGAGCACCCGCCCTGCACCATCAGGAGCAGCTGGCTCATAGCGCCAGCGCGGACGGCCTCCACCTGCAGCGCCTCGGACCCGCCCACCACGGTCACCAGCGCGCCCGCCGCGTGCTCCGCCGCGCGCCCGGACATGGCGCTCACCAGAGCGACCACCGCCGCCGCGCCGCCCCCGGCGCCTGCGACCACCTCGTCTCGGCCGCCCTCCGTCCGGCACAGCCGCTCCACCGCGGCCAGCGCGCGCTCGGCCTCCCCTGCCCCGCTGCCCTCCGCGACGCGCCGCGCGAGCGCCACCGCCGCGCCGACCGCCACGGCGCGGGGGCGGTTCTCCTTGGCCAGGCAGAGCGCGAACAGGCCCCGGATACCGACACGCACGGCGCGCGCGTTGGCATTCTCCTCCACCAGCGCAACCAGCCCCTCCATGACCCCCTCCGCCGAGCCCAGCACCGCCCTGGCTTCCGCACCCGACGCCGCGGCCGCCGCCTCGACCACGGCCGCCGCGTTAACCTTGGCCTCCAGCGTTGTCCCCTGTGCGCCAAGGACCTTCCCGAGCCTGGTCACCCTCTCCTCCCTCCCCACCACCTCGACGGCCTCCGCCTCCCCCATCCCGACCAGAGCGAGCACCGCCATGGCCTCCGCCTCGACCTCCTCACCGCCTCTCCCGAACGCCACCTCGACGAGGGCGGCCCTGGTCTCATGCGTGGCCATGACGAGCCTGTTCTTGTCGGACTCCCTGGCGAGCGCCCTGAGCTTCCTGAGCGCGGGGAGTCCGGGGCCCTGGGCGATGAGGGAGCGGATGAGGTCCGGGTCGGCGGGCTGCTTGGGAGTGGGGATGCGCTCGACGCCGAGGGAGTGGTGCGCAACGCACCACTCCTGGATGAGGCGGCGGAGGGTGTGGTTGGGGATGAGCGTGAAGTCGGCAAGCGGAGCGCGCGTGACGGGACAGGTGGTGTTGCCCGTGGCGACCCAGGACTCGATGCTGGCGCGGTCGTAGGTCTGGCCGGTGGCGACGGTGACGGGGTCGCGCATGAGCTCCAGCGAGATGGGGCACCGGAAGTACCACGGCACCTGCAACCCCGCCGTGTCCAGGCCCAGCGCCAGCGGCACGCTCCCCGGCATTGGCGGCGCCAGGCGGGTCTTGCTCTTGCTACTACGGCTCGTCGTCAGCTCTGGCGCCGTTCTGATTTGGATCTGGCCTGGCTGGCTGGCTAGCTCGCGATGGAGATGTGATCCGCGTGCGTGGGGTGGTGGATGGAGTCGTGGAGATCGAGGGAGACGAAGCGCGCCGGGTATAAGTAGGCGGGAGGTGGCCAGCACGTGTGGGTTGAGTCCGACCCGATCGTAGCCTCGTGGGGTCGGGGTCACTACTCGCTACGTTGCTACGGGACTCCGGCTCTAAAGTATAAACTGAACCGAAAACTTTCATAAAAAAATTGAAGATAATATATATTCAATCTGGTGTGTATTAGATAATATTTATATTTTTATGAAATTTTTTCCGAATTTATACTCATCCGACGGCCGGCAACACCTATTGGACGGGACTTGGTCCAACGCCCGTTGGACCTCCCCTGCGCCGGCTCGAGACGGATCGAAACCGGACGAGAGCGCGACCGCCCGATTGGCGACAGGGTGCGCGCCAATCGTGATATAGATGGATTTTGTTCATTTCGTATCTTCTTATATTTTTTTTGTTGAAATCGGCGTTAGATACGAATTGAACCGAATTCAAATGCGAATACGGACTATATCGGTCATGAATACAGAACAAATACAGATCGTTTCGAATATAGTTAGTCTCGGTCACCGATATTTAGTCGTATAATGCGTGAAAACATAAAACATATATATCGCATATATTAGGATCAATTAACCATATTATATGTCAAAAAATACAACTACATTAGTAGATTGATAAGTAGATTTAAGTACATCAGTTGATAATGACAGGGGCTAATTAATTAAGCAAGTATATGACCAAGACTAGTTAGGCTAGTAATAACTAGCAAGTGGTATTGTAACAAGTCGTAACCCTCACACCTTAAACCGTTACAAGATCCAAAATTCAAGCAGTTATAGTCCATAACCAAGTACATCACTAGTTCATTACATCACAATATAGGATAGGATAGAGCACAACATGACAGATTGACAATAAGTAGTAAGTAGCAATAGGATAGAGCACAACATGACAGATTGAGTCCAAAATGTTCCAAAATATTTTCGAAAATTTTTCTGGAATTTTTCTGAGTGTTTTTCTATTTTTAATAAATTAAATGAATTTCTGGGAATTAATTTGGATTATGTAATCGCTGGAAAAACTTAATTGGTTTCACTGTTCATCTGACCAGACCCGAGTCAGAGTCAGACTCGAGTCCAACCTGAGCTAGCCGATCCGGTTGAACCCAGTCGCCAAACCCTAACGCGTGTGACCGTTGGATCGAGATCCAACGGCCACAATCGCGCCACGTCACCGAACCTGAGCCCGACCAGACCAGCCAGGTCGCCCGAGCCGGACCCGAGCCCAAACCCCCGTACCGTTGGATCTTGATCCAACGGCTCACGTTGAGCCACGTCACCCCAATCCGAATCCAATTCGGATTCCGCCGCCGCAGCCGTGTGGGCCTCGGTTTCCGCGAGTTTCACGGACGCCAAGGGGTCTATTTAATGCACCGCTGCCGCCATCGTGTTGCCGACTTCCGTGCGCACCCGTAGCCCTAGACAACGTCGCCTGAGCCGCCGCCGTTTGCCCTCGCAAGCTCGCCGTAGTTGGTTTGGCGTTCCGCCGCGGTTAATCGCTGTTTCCGCCGCCGTTGAGCTCAGATCCGGAACCGCAAGGACCAGCCGCGTCGAAGGAGACCTTTCACTTCGCCGGAATCACGCCCAAACGCCGTCGGGCGTGTCGCCGTCCCCGTCTCCGGCGAACCAACTCCACCGCAAGTCATCGCCGGACCCCGAGCTCGCTCCACCGTCCGATCCAGATCCAACGACCTATTCAAATATGAATTTTAATTAATTTTTGTTTATGAATATTCCTCTGTTTATATTTAATTAATGTTTTCTTTAAACTTTAAACGGTTATAACTTTTGCATTTAAACTCCGAATTTGACGATTCAAGTTTCTAAAAATTCATAAAATTATGCTCTCTCTGTTTGTGAACTTTATTTGAAGTTTTGGATACTTTTTGTGTACTGTTTTATTTATTTATTGCTATTTGCACGCGTTACGTGTAGACGTTGAAGTGCCCGAAGGCTTCGAAGGTGAAGTGTTGACCCAGGAGCCAGCTCAGGACCAAGAACAAGTACTCTTTGAAGGCAAGTTGTGCTTTGACGATGTTGATCCCATTTTGAAACTTGTTTTGATTTAAATTATTGCATGCTAGTTTAATTAGCAAATGCTTTACTTAATTATGGGAAATTAGTTAAATGCCAACTTGCTCTGTGACACCTTGATTATTAAATATGTGCCATGACCCCTTGTCACCCTAGTTGTGAGTTATTAGTTGGACATTATTAAATTGCCAACATGGGTAGTTAGACCGATGTAGTATGCTTAGCCTTGCCACGTGAAATGCTTTGGACAATCAAATACTAATGTTGACTTAATGAGATACTGCACCTGTTTTGAAAGAAGTATCATGTGTTTTGATTATTGATGGCACGTGGTGCATGGTAATCAACTGGGGTTTGATAAATAGTTTTTGACCGGGGCATGTGGCAAGAATGATCGAGTGGGCCAGTTGTGGCACCGGGAACGTCGATTTGGTTCTTCGGGTAGTCTTGCCCTGGTCACCCTAAGGTCTTAACCTTGCAAGCCTTTGAACTAAGTCAAACGTGCAACCACATGTCTGTAATGGGACGGACCTAGTTGATTAAGTTGCTAATAACGTACATGTGGAACCTCAGGATGTCAACTACACCCTTTGTGTAGTTGTACGGGGAAGCGTACCGGGGCTACGGCCAGGTACCCATCCAACGGTTGATTGGCCTAAACTTCGCCTTCGCTAAGGGAAGGGTTAGTGTGCAACAACTGGGGAGGCCCACTTGTGCTGTTAGAAGTTTCCGAAAGACTCTGTTACAGACACTCGCCTTTGTGGTGTTTGGCTGTATCTTGTGGGTAAAGTGCATAACCTCTGCAGAGTGTAAAATCTATTCGAATAGCCGTGTCCGCGGTATTGGACATCGCTCGGGAATTACAGTCAAGGGTTAGATTCTCTTGAAAATAACTTGGACTTAAAAGGTTGGGTTTGGTTAATCATGTTGTTGATGGAAATGTGGATTAGGATTGGAAAAGATGTTATCTAATTGCTGGAAAAGTTATTGCTCTTAAACTTGTTTCTACTGCTTTTGAATCTACTTATGCTACTTGTCAAATGCTGTTTTACTGCAATTATACCATGAGCTATTCCTTTGTACTAAGCCATGCATGTAGTATATTAGTTGCATTCTGTGCATGACTTGCTGAGTACCAAGTACTCACCCTTGCCGCAATACAACACCAGTTGAAGGAGAATCTACACCAGCTTTGGAGGAGGAGCTCCAAGAGGAACTGTCTAACTAGGGAGCGAGCCCAGTCAGTTGCCTGTGGTATACTGGATTGCGCCACGAAGTTATCTTACATTCCGCTGCAGTTATTTCTCTTTTATTGAGTTTTCACCCTGCGTGGCATATATTTGTAACTTGACCTTAAGGTTGAGCAACCAGCTTGGTTAACTATTTAAGGTACCTTATTATTTCGTTGAGTATGATTGTGATATTTACCAATGTTGAGACTATGTGCACTAGTGCGTTCCTGGACTAGTGCTGAATACATAGAGGGTCCGGATTTGCAAATTCGGGTCCCGACATGATGCCTATTGGGCATTAGTACCGGTTGGTGGAATCGGTATTGATATGCCCATCAGTACCGGTTAAATCCTCAAACCGGTAGTGATGATCTATTATCAGTACCGGTTGGAGGCTCCAAATGCATCTTGATAAGATATTGTCGATCTGGTGGAGGCTCCAACCGATCTTGACAATAACTTATCTCGATCTTAGGTTGGTGTTATGACCCGGTACAAGTGGGATTTTTTAAAAAATTTCATTACTGTAATTAATTAATTTAAGGACATAAATTGATTTATAAATTTCTCATAAATTTATAATGGGTTTTATAAAATATTACCTTGAATAAAAATTTCAGATTTGTTGGATGAGTATTTAATTTTTAATAATTCTTTTACTTCTTTTTCCAGATTTTCTTTGTTTGTAATTAAATTCTTATATCAAGTAAAAGTAATTATTATTTTATAATAACGGCGGCGATGTCCTGTCGTTGTTTCCGGCTCCGTCTCTATCACCGTGCGTGCCTGACAACTGGTGCTCTTGTTGATATCCAAGGCCTAAATTGATGTCGTCTGTGACCCTGGATGGATTGCTTTGCAGGACATCGCCGCCGTTATTATAAAATAATACTTACTTTTACTTGATATAAAAATTTAATTACAAACAAAGAAAATCTGCAAAAAGAAGTAAAAGGATTATTAAGAATTAAACACTCATCCAACAAATCTGAAATTTTTATTCAAGGTAATATTTTATAAAACCCATTAAAAATTTATGAGAAATTTATAAATCAATTTATGTCCTCAAATTAATTAATTACAGTAATGGAAATTTTAAAAAAATCCCACTTGTACCGGGTCATAACTCCAACCGGTTGATCAGTATTCTAATAATGATAATGTTCATATTATATGTCTGTGTGTGTTAAGTCTACATATATCTATCTATTAATTAAAAGCACATGTAATCAATCATGCGCAATTAAATGATAATTAAATCACAAAACTTGTATTAACAACTCTAATTACAATATGTATCACTAACATTCATTACAGCTTTAATTACAGAACGTTTATGGGGCCCTTCTTTTACGTGCATCGCTCTTGATAGCCGTAGAAGTTTACTCCGATAGTTCACCAGTCTTTATCGAAGGGCCCCACCTATTCGACGAAACATGGAACTCGCCTTTTGGATTTACGACCTCATCGTAAATCCAACCAACGAGTTGTTCTTGGATTGCTGTCACATGTGCCGGTGTGAATTTCTTACAATCTTGCAAGCGACAAAGACCTCCAGTCTAGATGTCCATAAATTGGCACACATAGTAGCCGCATAAATTGTTTCCTGGCTGCTGAAGCAAGATCTGTGTTGGAAAAGGCTGAGAGCGTGAAATGGATGCATGAAAATTATGTTAACTAACTAAAAAGATAGCATGATGGCATACGTACTCGAGAGGCAAGTGTAACAGCGAATTTCTGTTTGAATTCGCCGACGATTTTGGCACGAAACCGTGTGAATGCACTACACATATGATTGCAAATTGAACATGATTAGAATTTATTTTAAATGAAGTAGAACTAGCACGATAATGAAAGGAACAAGAATATCGGTCGAGCATGTCGATCATGTTTTGTTAACATTCAACTGGTTTCCTCCTCGAGTCCATAACTGTGATCATGCCACGATCTAGCTCGATAATGAGAAGAATCTAGTGAAAGCTGTACATACATATGTCAACGTATGTAACTGATTAGTTCTAACATCATGTTATGGAAAAGGGTTAGAACGAGGCGGTACGAAAACACGTACTCAAAGTTGTAGGGTAGAAGTATCCTTGCTTTATATCTATGACCCATTAGCCCATTGAAGATGGTGTTCTCTGTATCGACAGGGCAGCTAGTAACAAATGTGTTGTTAATAACCGAAGGGTCAAGGAAGCCTATGTCATAAATGGCCTCCTTTCTGCATCTTTGTATCTCCATTCTACATAAGAAGAAATTAGTTAGGCTTGTAAGTTAGTATAGTCAAAGGGCCCACACAGTAGATTTTTGCAATTAAATAAGAACTTACAGAGTCCAGCAACTCAACATGACCACGTCGAGGGCGTCTGTCTGGTATAGATCATACATTATGCGCCATTCGACATAAAATTCACCGTCGCCGTGAAAAAAATCTCGGTCCTTGTACTTGACGGCGAATAGCTCAATGCCATACCGGAATGCATCCAGGTACCATTCATGGAATTGGCGCATCCTAGTTGGCAGCTGGCCAACCTCCTCACGCCTGACCAATGGTGTGCCCGGTGTAAATGGCCATTTGACTTGAGCAGATTCAAACTCCTGGTTGCCTAATACTTGATCTAGGGCAAGACCAGTTTCTTCGAGGAATTTTGCCATCTCATTGGCCTTCTGCTCAGCTGATGACGTCTTCTTCTTGCTTGCCTTGACTAGTGTGCGCTTGTAGACAGAGACACGAGGTTTTTTCTTTGAATCTTTCAAACCTCTAATTGTCCTCGGGCCTTTTAGAAATTCTTCTGTACCAGGTTTAACCTTCTTGTCTAGTGACCTGAGTTTAAAAAACTCAGTGACCTCGGCCCTGACTACCTTGGCGGTCTCCTCCTTCGTCATATCGTACGCCCGCTTTGAAGGTGCAGCCAGCTTATTGCTTTGGGTGGATCCCGTCTTCTTGTGAGCTGTTGGATGACCTGGCTGGCTTCTCTTAGGCGACAGGCTTCTTCTGATGGGCATCTTCTTTGGTGACGGAGGTGACGATTGAGATGACGGAGGTGTCGGGATACGGGTAGGCTATGCTAGCAACATTCAAAAATTTCTACCGCGAACACCCAAGATCACATGCAAGTAGGGGATCATGGATCGTTACCCTTGACGCGCAGATGCAGCGGAAGCAGATTCATGCGTGTAGAGGAAGTAGTCGTTCACCTCCCGATCGGCACCGAGTGGTCGTCGATTCCCGCCGAGTGGTTACCGACCTCCGCTGAGTGGATCCCGATCTCCGCCGAGTGGTCGCCGACCTCGTCCGAGTGGTCGCCGAATGGTTGCCGACCAGCGCGTCCGCAAGCGGCAGCGCCTCTACCGGTATCCACACGTACCGAGCAGGAACGCCGTGCGGGGTGTGCTAGCACCTCGCCACACGGCTAGGGTTTCTGGGGAGCAGGTAAAGGTACACATCCGTCTCGTGCACTATTCCTTTTATAGACACGCTAGTGGGCCGAAGCCCACTAGGTTTCCATCTCCAACGCGGATATCATCCACGCACAAACCCGTTATACTATTCCAACTCGTTAAGTGTGTGACCCGTTAGGTTCAGTGCAAGTCGGACATAAATTCAGAAACCCATTTCCAATTCATTGATCAACAGCGGCACCTAGCAGTACGTATTGACCCCCGAATGCACAGAATCAACATTCGACTGAACCTTGATACACTCACATACCGATCCCTTTGCCTCACGATACCAGTCAAGCTCAAGGCGAGATGCGCTGTAACACCCCATAAATCTAAACTGTTGTACAAGAATAGATCGACAGCATTTCCCCTAAAACAGGATAGTACGGAAGCAATTCGAATAGGAATAATATCACGACATCAAAACTAGAGACAACGAGTCTAATTCAACCAGGTATTAACCATAAATAAAACACATCTATAAAGGGACAACCATAAACGAGAACAAGTTTAAAGGGAACAACAATAGGTCTAAATGAAATAAAATTGCATCCAACTAATGAATTATTTAAAACACTAGATCATGTGAGTCGTGATGACAACAGAAAATTTATTGTGTTGCTAGCCCACCCTTCATGCTTACGACTCACGTGCGCTACCTGAAAACATCAAAACAGCAAGTAATGAGATTGGGTAATCTCAGCAAGCGAAACAACTAATACAAATAAAACATCCACCATATATCTATCATTCCACATTCCTCATATACAATACCACATCAAAGAGTCCACATTCCTCATATACAATACCACATCAAAGAGTCCACACCACTTGAGTATAATTCATATGATTGATGCACATGCTTATGCCATGTTCCTCCTCACCGTGCCCTTTCTCGGGAACACACGGTGTTGTCTTACTCTGATCGCGCATCTTTGGCGTCGACAAACTTCCAATGCATGATTATGCAGTTAATGCTTCATGCATGAATTCATTCATAACTCCTCCCACTGAGTCCACATGTTTGCATATCATCATATAGCATGGATAGAAAACAAATATCATAGAGATGAAATGTTTAGACAATTCATCCGGTAAACAACATCCTTCTTCACCTTACCTCAAAGCAAGTGATTAAACCAAGTATGATTGCTGTAATTGGAGTTTATAATGAAGGCGAAGCAAACAACAATGTATAGCTTAACAATACAACTACTTCCACTTGCCTTTACCGACGTGGACGATGAACCTAGTTACGCCCAGCAGTGGCACCACCTGAACAAACATTATTTCAGTACATAGCGACATCACAATTCATCACACAATTCAAACACACGCTTCCTACTCCCCGTTCCCATTTAAACGCCAAAAACCCCGATCTGTCCGAATCGAACAGCAGCAACCCTCTCTTCCCAATTTCGTATCTTTTTTTCTACTTATCATAAAAATACAAAAAAATTACAGTAGCTATATATTGACGAGATCTACAACTTTCATGAAGGTCACAAATTTCAATTCCACTGTTAAATATGCCTAAACAACCGTCCAACACAGTGGACGAAATCTGTTTCCAGATTCTGTTCGTCATCTTCCAACAGCGATAACTCTCAGACCGACGCCCCAAAAATTCTGAAAAAAATTACAGAAGCTAGGTCTCGACGTTATCTACAACTTTCTAGTTATAGGTTTTTGTAGGAAAAATCATCTATGCCACGTAAAACGCGAAACAATCCGCGCTGCACAATCTTCCCTTCCAAAAACAGCACCACGTGAACATCTACCCTTCTCCCCCATCAAGATCCATCCAAACCACTCACCACCAGATCTAATACACTCCTAATCCCTAGGTAGAACAGGGGTAAAAGATTGGGAATTTTACCTTGAGTTCCCCCTTGCGAACCCACGAAGAACGCGCGACGATCCCCGTAACGGAAATCTGTTCGTCCTCCTCGCCTCCACGGATCCTCTTCTCGTTTTCTCCTTCGCGTTTCGCGGTGGATCTTGAGCCACCACGCAGGGGAGGAAGAGGAGGGTGTGCGGCTGCTAGGGGCGAGGAAGGGAGGCGCCTTAGGGTTTGGGGGGAGGGGGCGCCACTTAAAGGGGGAGGTGGGCCGGCCCACCAAGGCATGGGGAGGAGAGGGGGAAAAAGGAATTCCCGGCCCAGGCCCAGGTTGCCTCAGCCCAGCGGAAACTAGTCCAAAACTCCAATTTTTAATATTAAATTGCCACATAATCTTCAATTATTTCATTCCCCGACAAAACCCTCTTTCTTTCCGGAACAACCAAGAAAGAAAACCCTAGGATCGCTCTCAAATTCTAGGGCATCACAATCTCCCCACCTTAAAAGGATTCGTCCCCGAATCTAAGACACACCAAAATCAACAACAAAGTCCCCAAGGGACAAAAGACTTCTTTGCAACACAAAACATTCACACAAAGACTCAAACCGGAATAAATGACAAGCGAGTTCTCAAAACCAACACTAGCGAGAAAATGTTGATTTAGCTCAACAGAGTGCAACCTCTCACGGTTCCACCTTCACTTCAATTCCCAAATAGACCATGAAAGAAAACGGTCTCGCACTCCTTATTCCAACCACTCTCCAGAAGAAAACGGTACCAGTCTCTAGAACCCTCTTCATCTCCCACGCACAAACGTGTTTTCACACCACAACCCCTCTACTGTGGTTCGCCGTATTCAAGACGACGACAAACCAGGTGAGACATACACTCCAAGACCACCAGCTATTTGAACAAACGAGGTTAGAACCTTGCAAAAAAATTGATCTTCAACAAAAAACCAATACCCAACACTACCACCAAAAGGAAAGGCCTACTTTACAACCAGGGTCCTTAAACCCACAAGAGACAAGAATAACCGAACAAAATCGCTATGGTTGACACAACCGCTCAACCTCACGACAGAAAGGTCCAATACACTCTAAAAGGAAAAACAATTACTAGCAACCACCAAGTGGTCCACTAATAATTTAAACAATTTCCACCTATGTACACATCAATGACCCAATTCTCCAAGAAGGTTTGGATTGAGTCATACACAACCTTCCTTTACTCTTCACTTTTAAACTGTTTACGATCATCTACTAGCAACATCTAATATCTTATGTCATTACCAACCCACACTAAATTCCTCTTTCTTAGAAGGTTTCGCCCTCGCATTCTTCCTTTCAAAGAATCGAGAACCAAGGGTAGAATCATTGAGGAAGCTCAACCAAGACCCATGATCCCCAAATGATTCACATCCAACAACTCGAACTCCAAAGCGCTAAAAGCCACTTTGGAAAAAATTCGGCAACAACCCAAGAGTACTCATTTTATTTTTTTCCTAAGCCAAATGCAAAGAAAGCTCAGATCTCTTACACCACAACCAACATATCAGAAGATATTCGTTCTTACTTCCCGTACTAGAAGGCAATTGAAATATCGATTCAGGACATGCATGCAGCTTTCCAAGAGCACTCCGGATTAGTCATATATCCATATATGACTTTCTCACCGACCTGGCTCAACAACTCTTTTATCATTTAACATCTATAGACAATGTCATGTTTACTTTTCACCATTCATTCATCATGTAACAACACTATCGAATAGTCATTTACAAGATGACTTTTTCCTCTGTAACACATGAATAAAACTCGAATAACACCGAGGATTGTGCTAATTCATATAAACTATGTCGGCAAAGATAGTTAACAAGAAGGCACCACATCATATCAAAACCCACCAATGATAGAAAGCTAAACTTGCAAAACATCGCATTTTAACCAAAATCAATATTTTGGAAAAGAACATCGACTCCAAAGTCAAACATCTGCACAAACAACCGCCACAATTTTTTTCTCGAAAGAAAGGGAAATTCATTCCCAAAAGAGAACTCTTCACTAACCAAATTCACTTATGAAACACTCATATAATCCACCTTTTTGAAGCACTCGCAAACGTCACACACATCATGCAAATAAATCCAACTCTAGTCAAAAAGAGTTACAAATTAAATCTCAAGAATTTCCAACACAACCCACTATGTCCATCTGCTTCCTTTAAAATTAATTCCAAAGATAATTCGGTCGAACGCCGAAGGGGCGCGATCCACTCAAAGACTTTTGGGTGTAAATCCATACTCATAGTGCAAACTAAACAAGTTAGCCAAATCCAAAGGTTGGCATTAATCACTACGAGTTTTAGGGAAACTCAAACACAAACAAGAAACACTTCGACAAAAGTATTCAACCAAAATAGCAACCAACCAAACCGGTCCAAAAGGTTTTAGACACAGGCTCGGGATGAAAGCCACCATATCTAGTATTCCACTATACTTACCATTTAAGCATTCAATATACACTATTTACTCATCGAGAAGCCTCAATATAATTCAACCAAAAGCTACATAACCAATTCTTTCTCTAGTTACCTTTCCCAACATTTATAAATACAGTTTATGATGATTAACAAAACGTCTTCCATTCTATACTACCTCATCATGATCCCCACAGACAACACATCATATATCAATGTATTCTATATTTCAAACATAGTACTTCAACATATACTTAAGCATGATCAACGTATCAATTTTATACCATCCATACATCAACATCTTGACAATTAAAACTTATTCAATCAATAAAATGACTTCAACCAATAAGTATTATCTCTACAAGATAAAATTAAGTAACAGGATTCTAAGACATGCATTCATTAAGGTTAAAATCTTGCATCATGATTGTTATCCAATGTTCATCCCATCACAACATGAACTCGACATAATTCCACAGTTTTACACTTTTATCTATTGGATCAATGGTTTCCAACAATTAGCAACCCTACCAAGTCATCAATAACAACAAATGGGCATAAACATCAACCATCAACATTACTTTTGGCTACCCTATACATAGGTGATAACAAAATTACCACCACACAACATACTAGTAGGTTGCAACAACGTAAATAGCAATTCTAATCAACTTCCAAATTAAAGTCGCTAGTCAACACGATTAAATTTTCTCTATTAATCCGTTAGATTAGAACATCTTTAAACAACCAAAGAAAGTTTCTTTAACAATAACCATGATCTACCTCATCTTAATGTTCTAACCATGCATCAGGGTTTAAAACCTTAAATATTATCGGGGGTCATAAGCACTTTTAAAGCAAAGCAACAGATTATAAGCATGCACATTAACACATTTAATCATCCCCACTACGGGGTACTCTACATCACTAGAGGTTCATTTAATCTTAAGCTAAAGGTAACAATTACACTTAATTGATTCAACTCGCAAATTAACTAAGGAGTACATCATTTCTATAAACCACATTGTTACATACTACATAACATGCTAAACAACAATTTCCACTTTTAACAAGTAATTTCAGTCAAACGAATACTTACTTTATTTGCAGCATTTTTTTTTCTTTTAATACTCAACCAAAACTCACAAAGAAGCTTGATTCTCAAATTTGCAATAGGACATGACTCCAAAACACATTTCAATCTTAAAGACTCCCAATGAGGGAACCAAGCGATCAAGTAAACCTTCTACGAACAAAGGCACAAAACATAAATCGACACAACTTAACTTTTACACACGCTTCAATAACTTCTTTTAAACTCGAGCAATACACACAAGAACCAAAAGCTATACCTTTCTTTGCAAGGCAACCAACTAAACAGTGTCAAAGTCAAAAAGGCGACCAAAGACGCACAACACAAAACTCCCCTTCTTTGTCTTCACCCAAAGAAGACAAAACCAAGAAACACCGAAGGCACACTCATGAAAATCCAAATTCCAAACACTTTTCTTCTGATTTCAATCAACTAAAACCAAGAAAACCAACCAAGACCGACCTTCAGAACGATAAAGAACATCCGAAGGAATCTACCACCAATCTCTTCTATTTGACTCCAGTCAACTACCCGATCCACGACAGAAAGGGTAAGCACTCCTCCTACAGGGGTTAATAATTATTCGGTGATGGCGTTAACCGGCCACACCATCAAACCACACCCTTACTATGAACAAAAAGAGGTGATCGAAACACTTCGGTAACACAACCCCACTTCCTCACAAATGAAGCAACTCAATCAAATCCATCATAAATATAGCATTATACAACATCAAAAGTAGCATTCAACATCAAAGCTTAGATACAATATTTAAACGGAAAGCAACGGTACCCATACCCTTTCCTACTGTGCATCCATGTGTGTCAGATTTTAAATTAGTGATTCCACTTACATAAGTTTTAATGTTGCTATCCTATGACAAAATTTTAGTTAAAACCTAGGCCATGTTTCTAAGTTATTCCACATCACATTTTTGTTGTATCCTATAGTATGACACTAAAAATACACATTCCAAGGACCTACAGCCCGCTCTGATACCAACTGTAACACCCCATAAATCTAAACTGTTGTACAAGAACGGATCAGACGGCATTTCCCCTAAAAGCGAGGATAGTACGGAAGCAATTCGAATAGGAATAATATCACGACATCAAAACTAGAGACAACGAGTCTAATTCAACCAGGTATTAACCATAAATAAAACACATCTATAAAGGGACAACCATAAACGAGAACAAGTTTAAAGGGAACAACAATAGGTCTAAATGAAATAAAATTGCATCCAACTAATGAATTATTTAAAACACTAGATCATGTGAGTCGTGATGACAACAGAAAATTTATTGTGTTGCTAGCCCACCCTTCATGCTTACGACTCACGTGCGCTACCTGAAAACATCAAAACAGCAAGTAGTGAGATTGGGTAATCTCAGCAAGCGGAACAACTAATACAAATAAAACATCCACCATATATCTATCATTCCACATTCCTCATATACAATACCACATCAAAGAGTCCACATTCCTCATATACAATACCACATCAAAGAGTCCACACCACTTCAGTAAAATGCATATGATTGATGCACATGCTTATGCCATGTTCCTCCTCACCGTGCCCTTTCTCAGGAACACACGGTGTTGTACCGGTACGGTCGCGCACGCTGGCGTCGACAAACTTCCAATGCATGATTATGCAGTTAATGCTTCATGCATGAATTCATTCATAACTCCTCCCACTGAGTCCACATGTTTGCATATCATCATATAGCATGGATAGAAAACAAATATCATAGAGATGAAATGTTTAGACAATTCATCCGGTAAACAACATCCTTCTTCACCTTACCTCAAAGCAAGTGATTAAACCAAGTATGATTGCTGTAATTGGAGTTTATAATGAAGGCGAAGCAAACAACAATGTATAGCTTAACAATACAACTACTTCCACTTGCCTTTACCGACGTGGACGATGAACCTAGTTACGCCCAGCAGTGGCACCACCTGAACAAACATTATTTCAGTACATAGCGACATCACAATTCATCACACAATTCAAACACACGCTTCCTACTCCCCGTTCCCATTTAAACGCCAAAAACCCCGATCTGTCCGAATCGAACAGCAGCACCCTCTCTTCCCAATTTCGTATCTTTTTTCTACTGTTCATAAAAATACAAAAAAATTACAGTAGCTATATATTGACGAGATCTACAACTTTCATGAAGGTCACAAATTTCAATTCCACTGTTAAATATGCCTAAACAACCGTCCAACACAGTGGACGAAATCTGTTTCCAGATTCTGTTCGTCATCTTCCAACAGCGATAACTCTCAGACCGACGCCCCAAAAATTCTGAAAAAAATTATAGAAGCTAGGTCTCGACGTTATCTACAACTTTCTAGTTATAGGTTTTTGCAGGAAAAATCATCTATGCCACGTAAAACGCGAAACAATCCGCGCTGCACAATCTTCCCTTCCAAAAACAGCACCACGTGAACATCTACCCTTCTCCCCCATCAAGATCCATCCAAACCACTCACCACCAGATCTAATACACTCCTAATCCCTAGGTAGAATAGGGGTAAAAGATTGGGAATTTTACCTTGAGTTCCCCCTTGCGAACCCACGAAGAACGCGCGACGATCCCCGTAACGGAAATCTGTTCGTCCTCCTCGCCTCCACGGATCCTCTTCTCGTTTTCTCCTTCGCGTTTCGCGGTGGATCTTGAGCCACCACGCAGGGGAGGAAGAGGAGGGTGTGCGGCTGCTAGGGGCGAGGAAGGGAGGCGCCTTAGGGTTTGGGGGGAGGGGGCGCCACTTAAAGGGGGAGGTGGGCCGGCCCACCAAGGCATGGGGAGGAGAGGGGGAAAAAGGAATTCCCGGCCCAGGCCCAGGTTGCCTCAGCCCAGCGGAAACTAGCCCAAAACTCCAATTTTTAATATTAAATTGCCGCATAATCTTCAATTATTTCATTCCCCGACAAAACCCTCTTTCTTTCCGGAACAACCAAGAAAGAAAACCCTAGGATCACTCTCAAATTCTAGGGCATCACATGCGCGCCACCCTTGTTGATAGCTCGACCACTTCACTCGACAGTGTGATGGATACAAACCATGACTAACTCCTTAGTCATATTAACACGAATGTGCGTTTTCCCTATCCATCCACATGAGGGGCCCAGAGGTATCTCTCCCATTATCTAGGAGGGGCAAATCCCATCTTGATCATCACACCCTTGGTGATGTATCGTGGCATATCCAGTAGTCATGTTTATAACTACCTTGTTACGGTGTAGCGTTTGATGATGTGACACCACGGAGTTTCGTATCCTTATTTATTGAGCATGATGAGGTTAAAAACTTTATAAAATGTGGAATTAAGGTTAAAACCATAGGGTATAGAGGTTAATAGCGTTTTCGGGCCGTTTCCGGCCTTTCCGGGGCAGTTTGGGCCTAAAAGAGGGGGTTGTGGGCTTTGGTGGGATGGAGTGGGAATCCATTTAGGATTAGGAACAGGTGTGGGGCTGGTAAAAGGCCTCCCCCCTGCCCTTCTTGCGCCCCACCTCCCCATTGTGCGCCCCCCACCTCCCTTGGCCCTAGCCGCCCCTCCCCTCCCCTCCCCTTTGGCCGTGCGCACCCCCCCTTGTCCCCTTGCCTCCCCACCTCTCCACCACCTCTCCTCCACCCCCTTGCTGCCCTAGGGTAGCCTCCCCCACCCCCTGCACCTTGAGGATCCATCCATTAGAGCGAGGAGCGAGGAGCGAGGAGCGATCCAGGAGGAGTTTCGTTGGGATTTCGGTCGTCGGGCGAAGGTATGGCCATGGGACTCCTTGGGGTTGGGCTAGGTACTGTTATAAGGGTGTTTATCATGATTTTAGATCAATTGGTCGTGCTGGACTTGAGTAGATTGGATTAGATCTAGATGTTGCCACGTTTCTGTTTTGGGACAGCATGAGCAGTTGACCTAGGGTTCAGTTTTTCGCCAATTTAGATTTGGAATTTGGTCGTATGGATGTTGAAGAAGTTGTAGGTAATTTAATTATCTTTCAGTGGACATAAAGAACGTTAAATTCCGATCAGCCGTTTGAAAGTTATGACTGTTTTACCGAGCGTGTTAAAATCTGTGACGCGATTGGAACAGATCACGGTAATCTGTAGATTAAACAACTTTAGAATCCGAATCAGTCTTTCCATATACCTAGAAAAAGTTGGGAAATTTCCTAAGCTACGCGAGGATGTACTCGTTTTATTGATTTGGAGTCCCAGAACACAAGTTATGCGCTTTTGAAGGCTGCTGTCGTGACGGGACAGAGCCTCTGTTTTTGGTTATTGCGAGTAGTTGGCAATGTCGGGGTAGATGAGGGTTTGCATACTGTTTTGTGGGCATGATTGTGAGTGTGTGGTACCTTTGTGCAGGTGGTGTGGCACCAGGGGTGCCTTCTACTTCCCGCCAATCCGTCGCCCGTGGTTGAGGCAAGTGTATTGTAATGAAAAGCGGTTTGTAGGTTACTAGTTGAGACTAGATGAGATTGATTATATGAGATGATCACTTGCCATGCTTTAATGATTTCCAATGATATGATGAGTATGTTTATTATGTTATGATGCCATGTGTTAATGTACGAGTTAATTATGATGTTGGCATAATTGCATACATGGCATGATTACATGGCCCGGGCGGTGAGAAAGTCATAACTAGTCCGGGAAGGTCGGTGAGAAAGTTATGACTAATCTGGAGAGCCAATGAGTAAGTCCTACATCGTGATTCCATTCACCGTGGTGAACGGAAGCAAGGAGTAGGCACCCTCCATCTTCAGGATGGAAGGGGGGAGATGGTGCACACTGACGGGTGTGTACTCAACCATACCGGTATGAGTTTCCTAGGAGACATGAGCATAGCATCGCATTGCATACATAATGATGATGATAATGTTATGTGATTATGAATGTGTAGGATCGAAGTATACGAATATAGCAATCAGAGGGGGTGAATGATTGTGCGGAAGCTAAAACCAAATTCTTGATCTACTAAAAGTTCACCCCAAAACAGAACCAAATAATTGCCTCGTATTCGACAAAAACAGAATGATAGGGGTTCGGCAAAATGAGAATTCCCGGAGATCCAACCGTTAGATTGATCTCAAATTTGGACACGAGAAACTAGATTCCAATCGAACCCAAAAAGAATCAGCTCGATCGGACTTACGGATCAAAAGTTATGAACCTCGTAAGCTTGCTGTGACAGAAGATGACGAGAATTAATCTAACCAAAACTTCAAGATTAAACAAGAACGACAAAAGTTTAATCAACTAAACTTAGAGAAACCCTAAATCAATTCTTCTAGAAAGGTTTTGATGGATCAAATCAAGATAAAACTCAAAGAACAAAAACCAATCTAGAAAAGAACAAGCATGCAAACAAGAACCAAAACAGGAAACACTGTAGCAACGCGGTTACTGTAGCACGCAAGGATCTAGAAGAATTGATCTTTATTTCTTTTGTCTAAAGTACTCTCATCAAAAGAGTACAAACCCTAAAACTGAGCTTGAGGCTCTCAATGCGCTCAGCTCCAATTGATGCCCTTCAACAGGAGACACCCCTCCTATTTAAAGGAGCAAAACACAAGGAGTTCTGAATACAATTCCTAATCTAGAAGGAGTATGTATTCAACACAACTCCTCTTGGCCCAACCTGGCCGAGTACAACTCTTGCACGCGTATGGCAACCCTACCATACTCACGTGACTACCACTTTGCACGCGTATGGCCACATGCCATACTCACGTGACTAACACTTTGCACGCGAATGACTCCTGCCATTCTCACGTGACTAACCATTCTTCATGTGCACCATTCTCTTAGCCCGAACGTCCCGCATGACATCCTTGACCACCAAGACCTCAGTTTCTCCCTGAACCTAGTCCCGAACCTCAGCTCCTCCATGAACCTAGTTCCGGTCCCGTCATCGACCACGTTCGTCTTCGAGCAATACCTGCACATGAACAAACCACAAAACAAATCCGAGCACAAGTCCGCGACTTGACTCAACATTAGTTCATGCAAATACTCACACGAGCATTGCATAAAGTCCACTTCAAAACAAGCATCATGAAATTCTCACCAATTTCATAATCTCAAGGACAAACCAAAAACTCAATTCCAAGTTTGCTCAAAACCCTAATCGAGCAAAAACGCATTCACGATGGAGCAAAAAATATGGTCCGGCGTACACATGAAAAAGTCACTCAAAAAACCATTCACGACGGACCAAAAAATTTGGTCCGGCGTACATGTAAAACTTACTGTTTTTAAGAACTTGGTCCTGCGCAAAAACCTTCAGAAGCGCAATTACGACATAACAAAAAATTTGGTCTGTCGTACATGGGAAAACGAGGTTGCCAAAAACATGTGTATGACAGACCAAAAAATTTGGTTTGTCATACATGGGAAAAACGAGGTCGCCAAAAGCATGTGTATGACAGACCAAAAAATTTGGTTTGTCATACATGGGAAAAACAAGGTCGCCAAAAGCATGTGTATGACAAACCAAAAAATTTGGTTTGTCATACATGGGAAAAACAAGGTCGCCAAAAGCATGTGTATGACAGACCAAAAAATTTGGTTTGTCATACATGGGAAAAACGAGGTTGCCAAAAGCATGTGTATGACAGACCAAAAAAATTGGTTTGTCATACATGCGAAAAACGCGATTTCTTGAACAAGCGTAAATGCATCAAAATCACGTTTATGACAGACCAAAAAGTTTGGTCCGTCATACATGCGAAACTCACTATTTTTGGATGTTTGGTCTGGCGCAAATGCAAAGTCTCTGTTTTTGGATGTTTGAATGTTTGGTCCTTCATGCAAGCAATTGTGCAAGATTAATCCTAACCAATTTTTTAGCACAAGATCAAGCCAATTTTTCATCATATGATTTCACAATCTCCCCCTTGATGAAAACATTGGCAACACCACTTAGAATTGAACATTTGGCATTCACTTTACAAAAGATTTTGAAATACAAAGGATCAAGGACCAAAAAGAGAAAACACAGAATTACCCCTTTGACCAAAATGCAAAACAAAATCTCCCCCTGAGAAGGAAAATGTGCGTGAATGTGCAATGTGCCCAAAAATTCCAAAATTCTCCAAACTTCTGTACCTGCATCATTTGGGAAGAGTCTCTCATGTAAACCTTCAATTATCTCATCCTCAACCGCATCATTATCATCTTTATGAACAAAGACACTCTCCCCCTGAACATATGCACCTGTACCTGCATCATTTGGACTAGTGCCTTTTGCGAAAAACAGAAGTGGAAGAAGTATCTTCAAAGGCAACACTTTTAGCATGAGATGCACGAGTGAAGAAGTACCAAAACTTATCACTGAACATATGAAGTGAGCATCCGAAATTCACTAGCCACATGTTCTCCTTCCTCGCGTGAGAGGCCTACATAGAAGCAGAAAGTGTCGAGGTCTCGGTACTGGGGTTAGAAATAAGATGTTTAGGAATCCGATCTTTGAGACACACGACGCACAACAGTAGGCACAACACGAGCATTGTTATGCACAAAGATAGATTTGTCTTTTCCTGTGTTCTTACCAACAAAAGGTGTTTGCATCACCCTAGGCACATAATGAGAAATGAAACGTGCCTGTCTGAAATTAGATCTAGCATTAAACCTTTCTCTCTTTTGTTGTTTAGCTAGTCTAAAGCAAAAGTCTATTAAATGTCCATCTCTACCACAATGAGTGCAAGCGTACTTAACATGACGTTTTGCTTTAACAGTAGAAGCACATTTTGCATTCATCATAGTAGAAGATAAAAGACCAGCAGATTTAAAGACAGTTTTCTTAGGCTCATTGACAATTTCAAATTTTCCACTTTCAAGTGTTTTGACAACAGTGGGAGCATGTGATTTATGATGAGCATAAGAATCAAAACCTAAACCTTTGTTCTGAGTGCTGACTTTTGATTGATCCAAAATCATGTTTAGGTTTTTCTTGCCATTAGTGAAACGTTCCAAAGAATTTTGCAAGTAATCAACTTTCTTAGCAAGAGTTAAACAATTATTGCAGGGAACATCCACTTTTTCTTTTGCTTATGCGACAAGTTGAGCATGAAAGAACCTCATGTGTAAGAAAATCTTCTGTCATTTGAGAAACCCTAGCATTTGCATCATGCAACTTCAATTCTAGTATGGAGCATTTAGAACATGGAGTTGTATCTTGCAAATCAATGGTAGAACAACTAGCATGTTTAACGAGTTTCTCATTTTTCTCATTTTCAGCATTGATTTGCTCTAACAAGGAAACATGTTCTTTCCTAAGCAACGTAAGCTCATTGTAAATTAAGTCACATGATTTGCAAGCATCGTCATCAGGAATCAAGGTTTTAAGTCTAGAAATTTCAGCATTCAATGACTCCACAACAAAATCATGTTTATTAATTTTCTTGTCACGTTTATCAAGCAATTTACCAAGACGAGCAACAGCAATAGCTAATTCATCGTAAGAAGGATCTATCTCATTGAAGTCGCTGTTATGATCGCCGTCGGTGAAGCTGTCGCTGCTTTTGGCCATGAGACACAACCCCGTCAACTCATGCTTGCTTGGAGTTGCATCATCCTCGCTGCTCTCCGAATCCACATCGCTCAAATTGACTTGTTCAAGAGCGGAAAGAACTCGATGGACAACTTTGCGGTTGATGAAGTTCTTCTTTTTTCTATCACTTGGAGAGAACTTCTTCTTCTCTTTTCTTCTGTCGTTGTCCTTCTCCTCCCTTGATGCTTTACCTGCAAGTTTAGGACAATTTGGACGAATATGGTCGAGATCACCACACTTATAGCATCTTGGAGGATCACCACCACCTCTCTTTCTCTTTCTCACATTTTGCAAAGCTTTGTTAAAGCGAGAAGAGAGTAGTGATAAGTCTTCTTCTGGGAATTGCTCAATCTGTTCATCGGTTAATGAAGACAAGAAAGATAGAGCAAAACTTGAAGCAGCACCATTATGAGATATGCTCGATTGAGATGTCAAAGCAATTGATTTATAACCATTCTTTCTAGCAAAAACATCTAATTCATGAGTTTTCAACTTAGAATAAAGAACATCTAAAGTAAGTGTACTCATGACAGTAGATTCTCTAATGGATGTAACTTTCATCTCCCAAATTGACATGTCTAATGCACCAAGCAATTGTCTAGCATTAGCAGCATCATCAAAGCTAACTCCAACAGCACGCAAATTGCTAAGAATCTTATTAAAGCGTGTAAAGAAATCATCTAACGACTCACCGGGTTTCATCTCAAATCGCATGTATTCTTTTTTGTAAAGATCTTGACGAACCTCTTTGATAGTATTAGAACCCTCATGGTAATCACAAAGAGATTTCCATTCCTCATATGCGGATTTGAGATGGATCACATGATCAAAGTCACTACGTCCCAAGCCTTGGATGATCAAGTTGCGCGCCTTGCTGTTTGCTTCAACATGTGCGCGATTGGCGTCATTGACGTTGTCATTTGCAGGGACTTCATATGGCTTGTAGACTTTCTCCCAAATTGTGAAGCCCTGTGCTTGGATGAACGCCTCCATCTTGGCCTTCCAAAACTGAAAATCAACACCATCGAACACACACGGTTTTGTCGAATAACGATCCATTAATCTAATCACCGGTTAAGATAGATTAGAAAAACCTTGCTCTGATACCACTTGTAGGATCGAAGTATACGAATATAGCAATCAGAGGGGGGTGAATGATTGTGCGGAAGCTAATACCAAATTCTTGATCTACTAAAAGTTCACCCCAAAACATAACCAAATAATTGCCTCGTATTCGACAAAAACAGAATGATAGAGGTTCGGTAAAATGAGAATTTCTGGAGATCCAACCGTTAGATTGATCTGAAAGTTGGACACGAGAAACTAGATTCCAATACAAATCGAACTCAAAAAGAATCAGCTCGATCGGACTTACGGATCAAAAGTTATGAACCTCGCAAGCTTGCTGTGACAGAAGATGACGAGAATTAATCTAACCAAAACTTCAAGATTAAACAAGAACGACAAAAGTTTAATCAACTAAACTTAGAGAAACCCTACATCAATTCTTCTAGAAAGGTTTTGATGGATCAAATCAAGATAAAACTCAAAGAACAAAAACCAATCTAGAAAAGAACAAGCATGCAAACAAGAACCAAAACAGGAAACACTGTAGCACGTAAGGATATAGAAGAATTGATCTTTATTTCTTTTGTCTAAAGTACTCTCATCAAAAGAGTACAAACCCTAAAACTGAGCTTGAGGCTCTCAATGCGCTCAGCTCCAATTGATGCCCTTCAACAGGAGACACCCCTCCTATTTAAAGGAGCAAAACACAAGGAGTTCTGAATACAATTCCTAATCTAGAAGGAGTATGTATTCAACACAACTCCTCTTGGCCCAACCTGGCCGAGTACAACTCTTGCACGCGTATGGAAACCCTACCATACTCACGTGACTAACACTTTGCACGCGTATGGCCACCTGCCATACTTACACTTTGCATGCGAATGACCTCCTGCCATTCTCACGTGACTAACCATTCTTCATGTGCACCATTCTCTTAGCCCGAACGTCCCGCATGACATCCCTGACCACCAAGACCTCAGTTCCTACCTGAACCTAGTCCCAAACCTCAGCTCCTCCATGAACCTAGTTCCGGTCCCGTCATCGACCACGTTCGTCTTCGAGCAATACCTGCACATGAACAAACCACAAAACAAATCCGAGCACAAGTCCGCGACTTGACTCAACATTAGTTCATGCAAATACTCACACGAGCATTGCATAAAGTCCACTTCAAAACAAGCATCATGAAATTCTCACCAATTTCATAATCTCAAGGTCAAACCAAAAACTCAATTCCAAGTTTGCTCAAAACCCTAATCGAGCAAAAACGCATTCACGACGGACCAAAAAATATGGTCCGACGTACACATGAAAAAGTCACTCAAAAAACCATTCACGACGGACCAAAAAATTTGGTCCGGCGTACATGTAAAACTTACTGTTTTTAAGAACTTGGTCCTGCGCAAAAACCTTGAGCGCCAATTACGACATAACAAAAAATTTGGTCTGTCGTACATGGGAAAACGAGGTTGCCAAAAACATGTGTATGACAGACCAAAAAATTTGGTTTGTCATACATGGGAAAAACGAGGTCGCCAAAAGCGTGTGTATGACAGACCAAAAAATTTGGTTTGTCATACATGGGAAAAACGAGGTCGCCAAAAGCATGTGTATGACAGACCAAAAAATTTGGTTTGTCATACATGCGAAAAAACGCGATTTCTTGAACAAGCGTAAATGCATCAAAATCACGTTTATGACAGACCAAAAAGTTTGGTCCGTCATACATGCGAAACTCACTGTTTTTGGATGTTTGGTCTGGCGCAAATGCAAAGTCTCTGTTTTTGGATGTTTGAATGTTTGGTCCTTCATGCAAGCAATTTTGCAAGATTAATCCTAACCAATTTTTCAGCACAAGATCAAGCCAATTTTTCATCATATGATTTCACAGAATGAGATGGTTTACATGATATGAGTTATTATTGCCATGAAATTGTTCTTGTTGTATCATTGCAATATGCTTGCTGAGTTTCGAACTCACGCTTGTGTTTTCTTGTTGTTTTAGGTACCATGAGATCGGCATGCGGGGAAGGGAAATAGTCACATGTCCGCACGTAGCTTCACTCATTTTGATTCCACAAGTCATTCAATTAGCTTTAATAATAAACTGCGTGTGATGATTATTGCTTTAAGGTTTAGCGTTGCTATATGAGAATTTTATTGTTCGTTCGACTCTTGGAGACATTAAGTGCTTGGTATTAGACTTATATTGTCGTTAAGTCTTTAATTATTGTTGTTTTAGCTATCTCTCATATTGCCTTATATTGTTTAACGGTGTTGCTCCTTCAATTCATGTTAAAACAAAGGAGATGCTGCCGAAATCTCGGTTTTTAGCATGTGCGCCTTTGCTGGAATTTATGTTTAAATGTGGTATTTAGATGTTGTTTAGCTTATGTTTGGTAGCATTCAGGCATATTAAATGCCAGGGAGTGTTACTGATTGGTATCGAGCGGTCAGAGGTCCTTGGAGTATGTATTTTTAGTGTCATACCTTAAGTTGCAACTAAAATATGATGTGGAATAACTTAGAAACATGGCTTAGGTTATAACTAAAACTTTGTCATAGGATAGCAACATTAAAACTTGCAAAAGTGGAAATAAATAATTTAAAATTTTGACACACTTGGTTGCACAGTAGGTTGGGGTTTTGGTTCATCATTGCATTGCGCTTGATTATTTAATGAATATTATGTGTATGTGTTCTTGATTATATGATGTCGTGTTTGTGGTTATGTGATTGGATGGTTGTCTGTTTGTAGCAACCATGCCGAGGGGTAGAGGCCGTGGTTGCCGTGGCCGTGGAGGCCAGGGGCGAGGTTCTCAGGGAGTGGCGGAGTCTGTTTCTGAGGGTAGCGTTTCGCTCAATGCTCACGGGCCAGCTCAGGAGGAGCTTCCAGCGGCACAGTCAGGGGCGGAGGTACCCGCCGCCAATAAGGATTTAGTTCAGGCTCTGCAGAGGGAGATTTAGGAGCTGCGCCAGCAGTTGCGGGCAGCCCCTGCTGTTGTGCCTCCCTCTGCAGTGGCCCCAGTTGTTGCCCCCGCTGTGCCAGAGCCGAGGATGACTCTCCGGGAGTGGATGTCCCTCCGTCTTGACACTTTTGACGGAGCGGGCACGCCGATCCAATCCGCAGATTGGCTGCGGTACATGGAGAGGCAGTTTGAGGTCCTAGAGTTGAACTCAGTCCAGAGGGCTCGCTTTGTGGCCTTTCAGCTGAAGGGCCAAGGCGATATCCGTGGGAGGGTTCTGGCCGCTAGGGCCCCTGATCTTGGTCGATCACCTGGGAGGACTTTGTGGCTCGCCTGAGCCAAGTTCTACCTGCAGTCTTTCCTTGAGCGAATGGAGCATACTCGGCGACTCTTTCCCAGGAAAGAGGTCGGTGGCAGTATGAGGTGGGCTTAAATCTTGCCGTGGCGGTAAACGATTGGGAGAAGGCAAGGAGGTTCCGTAGGGGCCTCAACCAGGAGTTCAGAGTTGTCATGGGGCGACTGTCCCTCTTGACTTCTGCTCCGTGGTGGAGCAGGCGAAGGGAATGGAGCTCGAGTTGGAGCTCTCCCGGGAAAGGCAGAACCCGGGTGGTTCAGGGGTTCCTACGGCCCCAGGCGGGGGCCAGAAGAGGACCTTTGGTGGAGGAGGTGGGTCTTCTCAGCGACCCACCTTCAAGAAGTTCAAGGGAGGATAGGGCTCCTCCTTAGGGGCTAAGATGAGGCCGCCCCAGTCATCTTCCTCACGAGCAGCTGTTCATCCTGTGCCCGGGTAGGGCATGATGTGCTTCAAGTGCGGTGGTGAACACCGTGCTTCAGAGTGTGGTTGGACCGGGAGTTGCAACCACTGTGGCAAGCCCGGCCACATGGGGTGTCTGCCGGATGAATCCCGGTAGCATCATCAAGTGGGTGACGGTGCCTTCTCCTCCCACTCCAGCGGCGTCTTCCAGTGGATCGGTGCACATGATGGCTGCTCCTGCTCCTCAGCCGTCCTTTGCGTGGGCGCCACCAGCGGCTTACTTGTGCCCGCAGCCGTCTACTCCTCCGCAGTTGCCTCCTCCGCCCACAGCTCTGTTGGGGCATCAGCCGGGAGTAGGGGCTCCTACTGTCCCGGCACCACCAGGAGTGTACGCTTTGCCGACCGCCGAGTCAGCCGGGCATCCAGAGGTGGTTTCAGGTACTCTGCTCATGGATTCCATTGATGCCCTTGTTTTGTTTGATTCCGGAGCATCCTATTCCTTTGTGTCGTCTGAGTTTGCTAGTAGAGCTAAGCTGGGAGTTCAGCGGATTTCTGAGTCCGTGTTAGTCAGTTCTCTTGGGGGTTTGATTGCTAGCTCTTTGGTTTGCCCGGGTTGCACCATTGCCATTGATGATGAGGTTTTCTTTGCCAATCTTATGGTTATCCAGTTGGCTCCTTTTGATGTCATTTTGGGCATGGACTGGTTGCATCAGTACTGTGCCAAGATCTGTTGCTTTTTGCGGACGGTTACCTTGCAGGCCCCGTCAGGGGTAGAGTTGACATTTCAGGGTGGTTTACCTTCCAGTTCCATCTTTGCTTTGGCTAGTCTGTTTTCTGGTCGCCGTTTGAGGAAGTTGGGTTTCCTCATGACCTTGTCTGAGAAGCCATCTTCTTCAGTTTCCATTGAGGAGATTCCTGTAGTGAAGGAGTTTGTTGATGTGTTCCCTAATGAGTTGCCTGGTCTACCTCCCGTAAGGAATTTGGAGTTTCCTTTTGATCTTGTTCCAGGCACTCGACCTATTTCTATCTCTCCATACCGCTTGGCTCGTCCTTTTCAAGACGAGTTGAAGAAGCAGTTGGAGGATTTGTTGGCCAAGGGCTTTATTCGGCGTAGCGTTTCGCCATGGGGAGCACCCGTTCTTTTCGTCTCGAAGAAGGATGGAAGTTGGCGCATGTGCATTGATTATCGTGCTCTTAATCAAGTGACAGTCAAGAACAAGTATCCTTTGCCTCGCATCGAGGATCTGTTTGACCAACTGAAGGGAGCAAAGGTGTTCTCCAAGATTGATCTTCAGTCGGGGTACAATCAGATCCGTGTGAGGGAGCAGGACATTGAGAAGACTGCTTTCTCCACTAGGTATGGACATTATGAATTTAAAGTTATGTCTTTTGGACTAACTAATGCTTCTGCTGTCTTTATGGAGGCGATGAACAGTATGCTACACAAGTACCTTGATGAGTTTGTGGTAGTGTTCATCGATGATATTCTGGTTTACTCTAAATCAGAAGAGGAGCATGAGCGACACTTGAGGCTTGTGCTGAGCACCTTGAGGGAGAATCAGTTCTTTGCTAAGCTGAAAAAGTGCGAATTCTGGATTTCAGAAGTGGGTTTTCTTGGCCACATCATCAATCTAGAGGGCATATCCGTAGATCCTAGCAAAGTCTCAGCAGTTTTGGATTGGAAAAGGCCTTCCAATGTCAAAGATGTGCGTAGTTTCCTTGGGTTAGCTGGCTACTATCGGCATTTTGTGCAGGATTTCTCTATCATTGCCAAGCCACTTTCGTAGCTGACTCAGAAGGGGATGAAATTCCAGTGGACTGCAGAGTGTAAGCACAGTTTCTGCACTTTGAAGGAGAAGTTAGTGACTGCTCCTGTTCTTACCCTTCCCGAGCCGGAGAAGCACTTCACTGTGTATTCTGATGCTTCTCGGTTGTGACTTGGTTGTGTGCTCATGCAAGATGGCAAAGTGATTGCTTATGCATCGAGGCAGCTGAAAAAGCATGAGCAGAACTATCCCACACATTATCTTGAGCTAGCCGCGGTGGTGTTTGCATTGAAGATATGGAGGCACTATCTGTATGGTATCTTGTGATATCTTCACTGATCACAAGAGCCTCAAGTACATCTTTACTCAGAAAGATTTGAACTTGAGGCAGAGGAGGTGGCTAGAATTGATAAAGGATTATGATCTCACCATCCAGTATCATTCGGGGAAGGCAAACGTGGTGGCTGACGCTCTCAGTCGCAAGACAATGCCCCTTGTCGTTGATTGTCTTGTTGCTGATTTTGAGCGTTTGGAAGTCTCCTACTGCTTTGCGGGGACCGTGCAAGCTGAAACTCAATTGATTCTTGAGTCGATTCCGGCGTGTCGCGAGAGGCACAAAGAGCGGGGACCGTTTGCTCCAGCAGGTGAGGAAACGCCTTGAGGATGGCAAGTCTGGAGACTTTACCGTTGATGATGCGGGAGCTTTGAGGTTTCAGGGCCGTCTGTGCGTGCCTCAGAAATCCCAAGTGAAAGAGGACATTCTGAAAGAGGCTCATCGCACCCCGTACACGGTCCATCCTGGGGAGACCAAGATGTACAGGGACTTGAAAAAGAGTTTCTGGTGGAAAAGGATGAGAGTGGATATTGCCAAGTATGTGGCGTCTTGTGGGATTTGTCAGAAGATCAAGGCTGAGCATAAGCGTCCCGCTGGTCTGTTGCAGCCATTGGAGATTCCTGTGTGGCCATGGGATGACATCTCCATGGATTTCGTGGTTGGCCTACCTCGTACTCCACGAGGGAAGGATGCCGTTTGGGTTGTGGTGGACCGTCTCAGCAAGTCTGCGCATTTCATTCCTATCCGCACTACCAATTATGCGAGCGACTTGGCTCCCATCTATGTGCGGGAAATTGTGAGACTGCATGGTGTACCCAAGACCATTATTTCTGATCGGGATGTGAAGTTTCTCTCCAAATTCTGGGAGAGTTTGCAGAGTGCTTTGGGTACGCAGCTTCGCCTTAGTACCGCTTTTCACCGTCAGACGGATGGGCAGTCTGAGCGTACTATCCAGACTTTGGAGGACATGCTCAGGGCCTGTGTGATGGCTTGGAAAGGTAGCTGGGAAGATTATTTGCCTCTTGCAGAGTTTGCTTACAATAATAGCTATCATTCCAGCATCCGGGTTGCTCCTTATGAGGTACTGTATGGCCGGAAGTGTAGATCGCCACTTTGTTGGGATGCGGTGGGAGAGAGAGCAGTTCTTGGACCGGATTGGGTTCAGCAGACTGTTGATCGCGTATCGGAGGTTCGGCAGAACCTTCTCGCAGCGCAGAGCAGACAGAAAAGCTATGCTGATGTGAGGCGGCGAGATTTGGGGTTTGAGGTGGGTGATAGCGTACTCTTGCAAGTATCTCCCACCAAGGGTGTGGTGCGTTTTGGCACCAAAGGAAAGCTCAGTCCGAGGTTTGTTGGGCCATTTCCTATCATCGCCCGAGTTGGTAGGCTGGCCTATCGTCTGGAGCTACCGGAATCCATGCAAGGTGTGCATAATGTGTTCCATGTCTCGATGTTGAGGAAATACTTGCATGATCCGGAGTTGGTGATTCCATTGGAACCACTAGTGCTTGAGTAGGACCTCACCTTCGAGTCCCGTCCTGTGGAAATTCTGGGGACTTCGGAGCGAGTAATGAAGAACAGGACGCTTAAGTTTGTCAAGGTCCTGTGGTCACATCATACCGAGACAGAAGCGACTTGGGAGCTGGAGTCTCGCATGCGCGAGAAGTATCCTGAGCTTTTCGTCTCAGGTATGTGATGTGAGACCTAGCTATCTTTTGCTTTGCTGGGTTGCGTTTGGGTGCGAATTAGATTCGAGGTCGAATCCTGTTGAAGGGGGGAATGTGATGCCTTAGAGCGTCAGAGCGATTCTAGGGTTCCTTTTCCTGGTTTTGTTTCGGGAGAGGAATGAAGGATTTGTCGGGGGATGAAATAATTGAAGTTTATCCGGCGTATTAATATTAAATTTAGAGTTGTCGGGCTAGAAACAGTGGGCCGAGGAAAACCTGGGCCTAGGCTGCGAATCCCCTCCCCACCTCTCTCTCTTTTCCCCTAGTGGGCATAAAAGGGGTGTCACCCCCCCCCAAAAGCCCTAGGGCGCCCCCCTTCCTCCCCTAGCAGCCACACCACCCCTCCTCTTCCTCCCCTTGCGTGGTGGCTCAAGATCCACCGCGAAACGCGAAGGAGCAAGCGAGAAGAGGATCCGTGGAGGCGTGGAGGACGAGTAGATTTCCGTTTCGGGAATCGTCGCGCGTTTTTCGTGGGTTCTCAAGGGAGAACTCAAGGTAAAATTCCCAATCTTTTACCCCTGTTCTACCTAGGGATTAGGAGTGTATTAGATCTGGTGGTGAGTGATTTAGATGGATCTTGATGGGGGAGAAGGGTAGATGTTCACGTGGTGCTGTTTTTGGAAGGGGAGATTGTGCAGCGCAGATTGTTTCGCGTTGTACGTGGCATAGACGATTTTTCCTGCACAAACCTATAACTAGAAAGTTGTAGATAACGTCGAGATCTAGCTTCTGTAATTTTTTCAGAATTTTTGGGGCGTGGGTCTGAGAGTTATCGCTGTTGCAAGATGACGGACAGAATCTGGAAACAGATTTTGTCCACTGTGTTGGACGTTTGTTTAGGCATATTTAAAAGTGGAATTGAAATTTGTGATCTTCATGAAAGTCGTAGATCTCGTCAATATCTAGCTACTGTAATTTTTTTGTATTTTTATGATCTGTATAAAAAAAGATACGAAATTGTGAAGAGAGGGTGATGCTGTTTGACCCGGACAGATTGGGGTTTTTGGCGCTTAAGAAGGGAACGGGGATTAGGAAGCGTGTGTTCGAGTTGTGTGATTATTTGTGATGTCGCTATGTACTGAAATAATACTTGTACAGGTGGTGCCCCTTCTGGACGCAACTAGGTTCGTCATCCACGTTGGTAAAGGCAAGTGGAAGTAGCGGTCTTGCTAAACTATAACTCGCTATTTGTTTAGTCTTCAATATAAACCTTAATTGCAGCACACCTACATGGTTTAATTACTTGTTTATGAGATTACAATATCCTATCCTGCATTGTGATGTGGTTGTTTGGCTTTTGAATCATGAGTAAGAATGAAGAAAGATGTTGTTTGCAAGATGAATTGTGGAGATATTCTATCTCAATGATGTTCGCATTCTATCCATGTTATTTGATGGTATGCAAGCATGTGAATTCAGAGTGGGAAGTTATGAATGTATTTATGCATGAAGCATTAACTGCATAATCATGCATTGGAAGTTTGTCGACGCCTTGACGTCTGCGACCGTCTGTACAACACCGTGTGTTCTGAGAAAGGGCACGGTGAGGAGGATCATGGCATAAGCATGTGCACAATCATATGCATTTTACTGAGGTTGTGTGGACTCTATAACGTGGTATTGGACATGAGGAATTTGGTATGCTAGTTTTACTGTGGCTGTGTTATTCGTTAGAAGTTGTTTCGCTTGCTGAGATTACCCAATCTCACCCCTTGTTATTTTGTTGTTTTCAGGTAGTTCTCGCGAGTCGTAAGCTTGAAGGGTGGGCTTAGTAGCACAATCAACCCTCCGGGGTCATCACGAATCACATGGACTAGTGCATTTAATAATTCATTAGCTTGCTGAAATTTTATTAATCATAGACCTGTTGATGTCCTCTTTGGAGCTGTTTTACGTTTATGTTTGTTTTCTGGTTGATTTAGACTTGTTATCTCTAGTATTGATGCTTTTATGTTATTCCTGTTTATAATGGTTATTATGAATCTTGTTGTCGCTTCCGTTTTGTCCTAATTTTAGGAGAGATGCTGTCGAAATTTTCTTGTACGATAGTTTAGATTTGTAGGGTGTTACAGAATGTGACACCACGGAGTGTCGTATCCTTATTTATTGAGCATGATGAGGTTAAAAACTTTATGAAATATGGAATTAAGGTTAAAACCATAGGGTATGGAGGTTAATAGTATATCCGGGCCGTTTCCGGGGTTTTGGGCCTTCCCGGGGGAGTTTGGGCCTAAAAGAGGGGGTTGTGGGCTTTGGTGGGATGGAGTGGGAATCCATTTAGGATTAGGAACAGGTGTGGGGGCTGGTAAAAGGCCTCCCCCCTGCCCTTCTTGCGCCCCACCTCCCCATTGTGCGCCCCCCCACCTCCCTTGGCCCTAGCCGCCCCTCCCCTCCCCTCCCCTTTGGCCGTGCGCACCCCCCCTTGTCCCCTTGCCTCCCCACCTCTCCACCACCTCTCCTCCACCCCCTTGCTGCCGTAGGGAAGCCTCCCCACCCCCTGCACCTCGAGGATCCATCCATTGGAGCGAGGAGCGATCCGGGAGGAGTTTCGTTGGGATTTCGGTCGTCGGGCGAAGGTATGGCCATGGGACTCCTTGGGGTTGGGCTAGGTACTGTTCTAAGGGTGTTTATCATGATTTTAGATCAATTGGTCGTGCTGGACTTGAGTAGATTGGATTAGATCTAGATGTTGCCACGTTTCTGTTTTGGGACAGCATGAGCAGTCGTCCTAGGGTTAAGTTTTTTGCCAATTTAGATTTGGAATTTGGTCGTACGGATGTTGAAGAAGTTGTAGGTAATTTAATTATATTTCAGTGGACATAAAGAACGTTAAATTCCGATCAGCCGTTTGAAAGTTATGACTGTTTTACCGAGCGTGTTAAAATCTGTGACGCGATTGGAACAGATCACGGTATTCTGTAGATTAAACAACTTTAGAATCCGAATCAGTCTTTCCATATACCTAGAAAAAGTTGGGAAATTTCCTAAGCTACGCGAGGATGTACTCATTTAATTGATTCGGAGTCCCAGAACTCAAGTTATGCCTTTTTGAAGGCTGCTGTCCCGACGGGACAGAGCCTCTATTTTTGGTTATTGCGAGTAGTTGGCAATGTCGGGGTAGATGAGGGTTTGCGTACTGTTTTGTGGGCATGATTGTGAGTGTGTGGTACCTTTGTGTAGGTGGTGTGGCACCGGGGGTGCCTTCTACTTCCCGCCAATCCGTCGCCCGTGGTTGAGGCAAGTGTATTGTAATGAATAGCGGTTTGTAGGTTGCTAGTTGAGACTAGATGAGATTGATTATATGAGATGATCACTTGCCATGCTTTAATGATTTCCAATGATATGATGAGTATGTTTATCATGTTATGATGCCATGTGTTAATGTACAAGTTAATTATGATGTTGGCATAATTGCATACATGGCATGATTACATGGCCCGGGCGGTGAGAAAGTCATAACTAGTCCGGGAAGGTCGGTGAGAAAGTTATGACTAATCTGGAGAGCCAATGAGTAAGTCCTACATCGTGATTCCATTCACCGCGGTGAACGGAA
Organism: Rhipidocladum racemiflorum; assembly: GCA_036346355.1. Taxonomy (NCBI): domain Eukaryota; kingdom Viridiplantae; phylum Streptophyta; class Magnoliopsida; order Poales; family Poaceae; genus Rhipidocladum; species Rhipidocladum racemiflorum. Next base: position 53,200,234 of record CM070572.1, on the reverse strand, counting down.
GCGAGGAGTAGGCACCCTCCATCTTCGGGATGGAAGGAGGGAGAGGGTGCACACCGACGGGTGTGTACTCAACCATACCGGTATGAGTTTCCAAGGAGACATGAGCATAGCATCGCATTGCATACATAATGATGATGATAATGTTATGTGATTATGAATGAGATGGTTTACATGATATGAGTTATTATTGCCATGAAATTGTTCTTGTTGTATCATTGCAATATGCTTGTTGAGTTTCGAACTCACGCTTGTGTTTTCTTGTTGTTTTAGGTACCATGAGATCGGCATGCGGGGAAGGGAAATAGTCATATGTCCGCACGTAGCTTCACTCATTTTGATTCCACAAGTCATTCAATTAGCTTTAATAATAAACTGTGTGTGATGATTATTGCTTTAAGGTTTAGCGTTGCTATATGAGAATTTTATTGTTCGTTCGACTCTTGGAGACATTAAGTGCTTGGTATTAGACTTATATTATTGTTAAGTCTTTAATTATTGCTGTTTTAGCTGTCTCTCATATTGCCTTATATTGTTTAACTGTGTTGCTCCTTCAATTCATGTTAAAACAAAGGAGATGCTGCCGAAATCTCGGTTTTTAGCATGTGCGCCTTTGCTGGAATTTATGTTTAAATGTGGTATTTAAATGTTGTTTAGCTTATGTTTGGTAGCATTCAGGCATATTAAATGCCGGGGTGTTACAGATGATACCAAAGCATACAAGTCTACATGCTAAGCATCCATGACAATCTCAGGTCTAAGGACCATATAGGCGTACCACTCGAGACTGTACGCTGATGGCGCTATAATAGACAACAACTCACAGCGTCTCGGAGTGGGTCTTGTCTGACTACCCATGTTCTCCAACCTGTGTCCACATTTATTGGTTTGATATCTCCATATCCATGGTATGTGAAATATTACCATCAACCAATATATGTGCTGATCAAATCATCACCGCTCCTCGTAATGATATGGATCAGGGACCCATTTAGAATAATGTCGCTTGACAATGTGTTTCACAATCAGATCGTATCCAATGAACAAAGTCGTAACATATATTCAGGGAACCGATAAACAAAGTTATCATTATTACATGAACAAAGACGTATTACAATCATCACTATGATTGATCTTAGGGCATATTCCCTTCAATCTCCCACTTGCACTAGAGTCAATCATATAGGTACCGAATACCCATTGCTCTTGTGTGCGCCTCATGCTTTGGTTGTGGAAGGGGCTTTGTCAATGGATCTGCCACATTTAGATCCGTGTGCACTTTGCATATCTTCACATCACCTCTTTCAATGATCTCCCAGATCAGGTGGTACCGCCTGAGTATATGTTTGGATTTTTTGTGAGACCTAGGCTCCTTTGCTTGTGCAATGGCACCACTATTGTCACAATAGAGGTCCACTGGACAGGATGCACTAGCGACCACTCCCAACTCAGAAACAAATTTCTTGATCCAAACTGTTTCCTTTGCTGCTTCAGAAGCTGCAATGTACTCGGCCTCCGTTGTGGAAGCAGCTACTGTCTCTTGCTTGGAACTTTTCCAGCTCACTGTCCCACCATTGAGACAGAATACAAACCCGGATTGCGATCGCGAATCATCTTTGTCGGTTTGGAAGCTAGCATCGGCGTAACCTTTTACGACGAGCTCCTCCTCTCCTCCAAAGACCAAGAACATCTCTTTAGTCCTTCGTAAGTATTTAAGGATATTCTTTACAGCCACCCATTGACTATCACCAGGATTTGATTGGTACCTGCTCGTGACACTCAGAGCATATGACACATCTGGGCGCGTACACAGCTTGGCATACATGATGGATCCAATAGTCGAACCGTATGGAATCTGACTCATTCTCTCTTGCTCATCAGGTGTCGAAGCACACTGAGTCTTGCTAAGACTTACACCATATGACATTGGCAAGAAACCTTTCTTGGAATCATGCATGTTGAACCGTTTCAGTATCTTGTCAATGTACGTACTTTGACTCAATCCAATTAGCCTTTTTGATCTATCTCTATATATCTCTATGCCCAAAATATAAGCTGCATCTCCCAAGTCTTTCATTGAGAAACTCTTTCTTAGATAAGATTGTGCAGCATCTAATATCGGAATATCATTTCCGATCAATAGTATGTCATCCACATACAAGACCAGAAATACAAGTGCGCTCCCACTAGCCTTCTTGTAAATACAAGGCTCTTCCTTATTTTTGATGAAGCCAAACTGTTTGACCACTTCATCAAAGCGAATGTTCCAACTCCGAGATGCTTGCTTCAGTCCATAAATGGACTTCCTAAGCTTGCATACCTTGCCAACATTAGTAGGATCGACAAAACCCTCGGGCTGTACCATGTACACGTCCTCGCTTAGGTTTCCATTTAGGAAAGCCGTTTTGACATCCATTTGCCGAATCTCATAATCATGATATGTGGCAATTGCTACCATGATCCATATAGACTTTACCATGGCGACTGGCGAATAAGTTTCATCATAGTCCACACCATGAATCTGCTTATACCCTTTTGCCACCAATCGTGCCTTAAAAATGTGAACATTTCCATCGACGTCTATCTTTTTCTTAAAGACCCATTTGCTCTCGATAGTTTTTACACCATCAGGCGGATCAACCAAGTTCCAAACTTGATTATCATACATGGACTTTAACTCGGATCTCATGGCCTCCAGCCATTTCTCAGAGTCCGGGGCCACCATAGCTTCCTCATAGTCCTTGGGCTCATCATTTTCCAATAATAACACATTGCGTTGCTCCGTCATGAGGAACATGAACCTCTCAGGAGCGCGGCTTGCCTGTGAGGACCTCCGTGGGGCTGGCGTCTCATCAACAGGTTCAACAACACGTTGCTCATCCTGCTGAGGATTAGCTGGAGTTGAAACATTTTCAGGTATTTCTCGAACTTCTTCGAGTTGCACCTTGCTCCCACTAGCTCTTTTGGAAAATTCATTCTCCAAAAAGACACCAGTCTGGGCGACAAACACTTTGCCTTCTTCCCGGTTATAAAAATAATACCCTTTGGTTTCCCTTGGGTACCCCATAAAGAAGCACTTATCCGACTTGGCGTGAAGCTTATCAGACGTCATACATTTTACATAAGCCTCACAGCCCCAAATTTTAAGATAAGACAAGTCGGGATGTTTCCCTTTCCATATCTCATACGGTGTCTTATCAACGGATTTAGATGGAACCCTGTTTAACATGAACGCAGTTGTTTCTAGAGTGTATCCCCAAAATGACAATGGACGATCAACTTGACTCATCATAGACCGTACCATGTCCAACAAAGTCTGGTTCCTCCGTTCGGATACCCCATTCCATTGAGGCGTACCGGGCGGAGTCAATTGTGGAACAATTCTACAACTCTTTAGATGATCACTAAACTCTTGGCTCAAATATTCACCTCCACGGTCGGACCGTAGAAATTTAATTTTCTTGCCCAAATGATTTTCTACTTCATTCTGAAATTCTTTGAACTTTTCAAAAGATTCAGACTTATGCCTCATTAGATAGATATAGCCATATCTACTAAAGTCATCGGTGAAAGTAATGAAGTACTGATAACCACCTCTGGCCATTGAGCTCATTCGTCCACATACATCAGTATGTACGAGAGCCAACAACTCGCGCATTCTCTCACTTGTACCAGTGAAAGGTGCCTTTATCATCTTGCCAAGTAAACAAGACTCGCATGTTTCAAAAGATTCCAGATCTAATGAACCAAGAAGACCATCTTTATGGAGCTTCTCCAAGCATCTTTTATTTATATGGCCCAAGCGACAATGCCATAAATAAGTGGAATTAGTATCATTTGTTTTGAATCTTTTAGTATTAACATTATATATAGAAGTATTACCAAGATCTAGCACATAGAGCCCATTCACCAATGGACAGTTACCATAGAGCAAGCCTTTGAAATAAATTGAACAATTCCTGTTCTTTATTACAAAATCATAACCATCTTCCTCTAAACAAGAAGAAGAGATAATGTTCTTACTCAAGGCAGGAATGTAATAACAATTATTCAATTCCAAAACTAAGCCAGAAGGTAATGACAAGGGATAGACGCCAACGGCCTTTGCAGCAACCTTTGCTCCATTGCCAACGCGAATTTCCAACTCGCCAATCTTGCAATCTCTAGTCCTTCTTAACCCCTGCAACGATTTGCAAGTATGAATCATAGATCCGGTATCAAATAACCAAGACTCGGTAGGACAAGTTTCAAGATTAACTTCTATAACATTAATACCTGAAGTGGAAGGAACTTTTCCTTTCCTTTTGTCTTCTAGGTACTTCGGACAGTTTCTCTTCCAATGCCCATTGCCCTTGCAATAGTGACATTTATCAGAAGCATTGGGGCCAACCTTTGGCCTTTCTTTAGGCTTTGGTTTTGGGTCTTGGATCTTATCCTCACCATTACATGTAGCCTTGCGCTTCCTTTTCTTATCCTTTTGAATCATCATCACATGATTTGTGCCTTTCTTTATGCTCTCTTTCGCAGTTTTCAGCATCCCATGCAGTTCGGTCAGATTCTTCTCCAGGCTGTTCATATGAAAGTTCAGAATGAACGGTTCATAGCTCCCAGGGAGTGACTGGAGAATCACATCTGTGGCGAACTCATTTTGCAAGGGAAAACCGAGCTTCTCTAGGCTCTCAATGTAACCAATCAACTTGATTACATGAGGGCTAACAGAGGCACCCTCAGCCAGCTTGCACGCAGATAATGCTTTAGATATCGAATATCTTTTAGCCCTTGCTTGGTTCTCAAACATGCCCTTGAGACCTACAATCATAGTGTAGGCATCGGCGTGCTCATATTGCTTTTGAAGCTCAGAGTTCATTGTGGCAAGCATGAGACAGCTGACGTCTAGGGCGTCATTAGTGTGCTTCTCATAAGCACGCTTATCAGCAGCGGATGCATTTTCAGGCAACTCATCAGGATATGGACCGTCTAGAACATATTCCTTCTTTTCAGCCTTGAGAACAATTCTCAAGCTTCGATACCAATCCATAAAATTCGTCCGAGAGAGTTTTTCCCTCTCCAGAATCGACCGCAAGTTAAAACCAGTGTTTGTATTAACAGCATTTGGTGCCATCTACAACATAAATAAGCAAAGTTTTAGCACTATGTTCATGTTAATCTTCTATTAAACAGTTTCAATAAAAGATGCTCCATTAAGATCACTTTCCCTCTGGTGATCTACATGGAACAAGATCCATGGTCACTGCGGTTCGGGTAAGGACTTGTCAATACCACTTGAACCCGTGACATAGGTAGGCAATACCTTGCCAATCACATCATATGTGACTCTTACTTGTTGGGGTGGCATCATATGCCCCGGCGCCCAACACTGATGCCCCGTAGTCCCAAATCCTATTTGGATGACTCCGTTAAGCAAACCAATACTATGCTTGTGAGTGCACGGGTTAGGCTACACTCACTCTATTGTACAAGTAAGAGGGCGGCGTTCCCGACTTGTCAGGACCTTATCCACCAACGTACAAGACAATAGATGCAGCTATTGGAAAAGGGCATCTTACTCTTAATTTTTCGAGGGAAACTATTCAATCAGGTTAACATATTCACCACATGTGATGTGAAAGAATAGCAATGCAAGGTAAATCATCACAGGCAATCAGATAGACTGTGAACTAGTATGGCCCATGACGTGGCGATCTCCATCTTCCATGACCATCCTTGCATACTTGGCCATCAGGATTGAAGACTCCAAGAACATGTACTAAAGTACTACATTTAGCAGCTAGTAGCAAAATTACATGAGGATTCAAAGCATCACATGCCGGCACGCAGGCCGTTATACAATAATAGGACAGTCCACAGCTGCAATTGCCCATGACACGCAGGTCATGAAGTATACAATCATGCATCACATACACAAAGGGTCCATACTGTTCACAACATACCCTGCAAAAACAAGTTAGGCGCTGATTCGATTCTAGCGCGCGGGAAGTGAACAAGTTTTAATTTATGGACGCTATGCTGACTATCACAGCGTGGAAAGTGAAAATTTTTGGGGTACATAGATCACATCTATGAAAACGCTATGGAAATTCGATCGGATTGATCAAATCAAGCCGATTCCGAGTCATCAGAATGCCTCAGTTTCCATAGGATCGATCTTCATCGATCCATCGCACGAGGTCCCCTTGAGAGGGCGGCGAATACACCAATCTTGATCTGTTGGCTCGATCTGTTCGGTGCTTGCTACTACCCCGATGGTGTTACCAGCCGGTAGGGGTAATGCATGGCACAAATCTGAAACGAGCACGAACTAATCTTTTGATCGTGTAGTGCTACCAACTCATACCTCATACTTCCCCGAAACCGATTGATCTAATCAACCCGTGATAAAACACAACAGCACATCAACATGTGCGCGCGATCCAGATCCAAAACTACACATGATCGGCTTTGAGACCACTGTCGGGATACGGGTAGGCTATGCTAGCAACATTCAAAAATTTCTACCGCGAACACCCAAGATCACATGCAAGTAGGGGATCATGGATCGTTACCCTTGACGCGCAGATGCAACCGAAGCAGATTCATGCGTGTAGAGGAAGTAGTCGTTCACCTCCCGATCGGCACCGAGTGGTCGCCGATTCCCGCCGAGTGGTTACCAACCTCCCCCGAGTGGATCCCGATCTCCGCCGAGTGGTCGCCGACCTCGTCCGAGTGGTGCCGACCTCGTCCGAGTGGTCGCCGAATGGTTAACGACCAACGCGTCCGCGAGCGGCAGCGCCTCTACCGGTATCCACACGTACCGAGCAGGAACACCGTGCGGGGTGTGCTAGCACCTCGCCACACAGCTAGGGTTTCTGGGGAGCAGGAGGAACGCACGGCGGCTGAACGTGGTAAAGGTACACATCCATCTCCTGCACTGTTCCTTTTATAGACACGCTAGTGGGCCCAAGCCCACTAGGTTTCCATCTCCAACGCGGATATCATCCACGCACAAACCCGTTAAACTATTCCAACTCATTAAGTGTGTGACCCGTTAGGTTCAGTGCAAGTCGGACATGAATTCAGAAACCCATTTCCAATTCATTGATCAACAGCGGCACCTAGCAGCACGTATTGACCCCCGAATGCACAGAATCAACATTCGACTGAGCCTTGATACACTCACATACCGATCCCTTTGCCTCACGATACCAGTCAAGCTCAAGGCGAGATGCACGCCACCCTTGTTGATAGCTCGACCACTTCACTTGACAGTGTGATGGATACAAACCATGACTAACTCCTTAGTCATATTAGCACGGCCGTGCGTTTTCCCTATCCATCCACACGAGGGGCCCAGAGGTATCTCTCCCGTTATCTAGGAGGGGCAAATCCCATCTTGATCATCACACCCTTGGCGATGTATCATGGCATACCCAGTAGTCATCTTTATAACTACCCTATTACGGTGTAGCGTTTGATGATACCAAAGCATACAAGTCTACATGCTAGGCATCCATGACAATCTCATGTCTAAGGACCATATAGGCGTACCACTCGAGACTGTACGCTGATGGCGCTATAATAGACAACAACTCACAGCGTCTCGGAGTGGGTCTTGTCCGACTACCCATGTTCTCCAACATGTGTCCACATTTATTGGTTTGATATCTCCATATCTATGGTATGTGAAATATTACCATCAACCAATATATGTGCTGATCAAATCATCACCACTCCTCGTAATGATATGGATCAAGGACCCGTTTAGAATAATGTCGCTTGACAATGTGTTTCACAATCAGATCGTATCCAATGAACAAAGTCGTAACATATATTCGGGGAACCAATAAAGAAAGTTATCATTATTACATGAACAAAGACGTATTACAATCATCACTATGATTGATCTTAGGGCATATTCCCTTCAGGAGATGTCGGAGAGGACCACTTAAGTGTGTCTCTAAAAATGATGTACTTCTTACTCCACAGAATGAATGTGTGCACTGCCTCTCCTAACATTGTAGTTCCGTCACCTCCGGGAATGTCGAGGTCAAGGTCCTCGCACCATGGGCTTACCTCCTCCACCGAGACCTTGGAATAGCCCGGCGATATCTGCTGGCCGTGGATGACCTGCCCCGGCTCCTCTTGGTGAGCCATGCCGTGAGCCGCCATGAATGAGATGTTCTTCGTTTGGACGTGCAGCTCACAAGTGTCTTGTAACACCCCGACATTTAATATGCCTGAATGCTACCAAACATAAGCTAAACAACATCTAAATACCACAATTAAACATAAATTCCAGCAAAGGCGCACATGCTAAAAACCGAGATTTCGGCAGCATCTCCTTTGTTTTAACATGAATTGAAGGAGCAACAACAGTAACACAAGTTATATCATAATGGAAAGCATCTAAAACAGCAATAATTAACGACTTAGCAAAAATATAAGTCTAGTTCCAAACATATAATGTCTCCAAGAGTCAAACGAACGAAAAGATTCTCATTTAGCAAAGCTAAGCCTTAAAGCAATGATCATCACACGCAATTTATTATCAACACTAATTGAATGACTTGTGAAATCAAAAGAGTGAAGCTACGTGTGGAAGTGTGACTATTTCCCTTCCCCGCATGCCGGATTCATGGTACCTAAAAGAAAACAACATAAACACAAGCGTGAGTTCATCACTCAGCAAGCATATTGCAATGGACAACAAGAACAATAACATGGCAATAATGTCTCACATCATGTATATCATCTCATTCATGAACACATAACATTATCATCATCATTACGTATGCAATGCAATGCAATGCTCATGTCTCCTTGGAAACTCATACCGGTATGGTTGAGTACACACCCGTCGGTGTGCACCCTCTCCCCCCTTCCATCCCGAAGATGGAGGGTGCCTACTCCTCGCTTCCGTTCACCGCGGTTAATGGAATCACGATGTAGGACTTACTCATTGCTCTCCGGATTAGTCATATCTTTCTCACCGACCTTCCCGGATTAGATATGACTTCCTCACCGCCCGGGCCATGTAACATGTCATGTATGCAATTATGCCAACATCATGTTTAACTCACATATTAACACATGGCATCATAACATAACAAACATGCTCATCATATCATTGGCAATCATAAAAGCATGGCAAGTGATCATATATCATGTAGTCAATTCCATCTATTCTCAACAAGCAACCTACAAATCGCTATCCATCACAACACACTTGCCTCAACCACGGGCAACGGATTGGCGGGAAGTAGAAGGCACTCCCGGGGTCACACCACCGGCACATAGGTATCACACACTCACAATCATGTCCACAAAACAGTACACAAACCCTCATCTACCCCGACATTGCCAACTACTCGCAAAACCTAAAAACAGAGGTTCTGTCCCGTCGGGACAGCAGCCTTCCAAAAGGCATAACTTGGGTTCTAAAACTCCGAATCAATTAAGCGAGTACATCCTCGCGTAGCTTAGGAAATTTCCCAACTTTTTATAGGTATAGGTAAGGACTGATTCGGACTCTAAAGTTGTTTAATCTACAAAATACCGTGATCTGTTCCAATCACGTCACAGATTTTAACACGCTCAGTAAAACAGCCATAACTTTCAAACGGCTGGGCGGAATTTAACGTTCTTTATATACACGGAAAGATAACGAAATTATCTACAACTTATTTAACATCCGTATGACAAGATTCCGAATCTAATTTGGCGAAAAACCAAACCCTAGGTCGACTGCTCATGCTGCCCGAAACAGAGAACGTGGCAACTTCTAGATCTAATCCAATCTACTCAATTCCAGTACCACCAATTGATCTAAAAACTTGATAAACACCCTTAGAACAATACCTAGACCAACCCCAAGGATTCCCATGGCCATACCTTTGCCCAACGCACGAAAACCCAATAGATCTCCTCCCGGTTCGCGCGATCTCCTTCCTCGCTCCAATCCCGCCGGATCTCCTCGTCGCGGAGCGCTCCAACGGATGGATCTTTGAGGTGTGGAGGTGGAGAACTCCCCTAGGGGTAGCAAAGGAGGAGGAGAGGTGGTGGAGAGGTGGTGGAGCAATGGGGAGCAATGGGGGAGGTGGAGGCGCCACAAGGAGGAGGTGGGGAGGTGTGGGGGGGCGGCTAGGACTTGTGGGGGCACAAGGGCAGGGGGTGAACGCCTAAAGGGGCTGGGGGAGGCCCCCAACCAGGTCTCCTACTCATATTAGGACTCAAACTCCATCCCACCAAAGCCCACGACCCTTTCCTTTAGGCCCAAACTCCCCCGGAAAGGCCCAAAACCCCGGAAACGGACCGAAAACGGCCCGAAAACGCTATTAAGCCTCCTATCATATGGTTTTAACCTCCAATACCATATTTCATAAAGTTTTTTGACCTTGACATTCACGTTAAATAATGTCACACCATTCCGTAGTGTCACATTCTCCCCCCCTTCAACAGGATTCGACCCCGAATCCGAGACACGCCACTTCGCAAACAATCAAATCAAAGGGAGTTATGGTCCACACCTCAGAACCCGCTTAGAAGCCCCTACGACTTGCACCAGCCATCACTCAGAGGCAAGGAGCTAAGGATCAAAGACTGACAGCTCTAAAGATAACTCACACTCAAAAACTTGCGAGAACTTTACTCAACATTGAAACACAAAGCACTCAAACAAGGCCTCGGCATGACCCAAGCGATAGGATAAAATCCCAAACAGACCACGCAGGAAAACAGTCTCATACTCCTCGTTCTAAGTATTCCTTGGCACTGAAGTGCCTGATCCCTTTAACTCATGCTACTCTCCAGAAAAACACGGTACCAACCTCCCTTCTGTGGTTCCTTGTACTCAAGACGACGCGAAGCAGGAGAGACACAACGCTCTAAGATTACCACAGAACGAACAACCTACTTTAACCAGGATCCGTAAGACTCGCGTAACAGAAACGACCGAACTTTCCCCTGCGGTTTGACACAACTCGCTTCTTGCCCAACGACAAAAGCACCAATACACTTCAAAAGAAAAAACGATCACTAGCAACCACCAAGTGGTCCACTCAAAAAGTAATCAACCCTACCGAGGAACACCTCAACGACACAATTCTCCACGAAGGTTTGCATTGAGTCATACACAACCTTCCACTCAAAGGACCACGATAAAGAGCACAATCATTGAGTGAGCTCAACCATAACATGAACCCAAGTGGCCCTCATCCAACAACTCAAACCCCAAAGCGTTAAAACCACTTTGGAAAGGATTCGACAACAACCAGAGAGTATTCATTTTAATTTCCTAAGCCAAAACGCAAAGGAAACATACATCCCTTCACCACAATCAATACCAGAAATTATTCATTCTTTTCTTTTCATACTAGAAAGCAAAGGAAATCTCGTCTCATGACATGAATGCACATACTTCAAGAGCACTCCGGAATAGTCATATCTCCATATATGACTTTCTCACTGACCTGGCTCAACGACTCTTTTATCATTTAACATCTATACACGATGTCTTGTTTACTTTTCACCATTCATTCATTATATAACAACAATACCGAAAAGTCATTCACAAAAGACTTCTTCCTCGGTATCACATGATTGAAATACACATAACACTGACAGTTGCGCTAAATCATATAGACTATGACGGCAACAACGTTAACAACAAAACACCACATCGTGTGAAAACCCATCATCCATTTAAAACTAACCTTGCAACACCTCGCAAAAACAAACTCAACCTTTTGGAACAGAACATCGACTCCAAAGTCAAACATCTGCACACACAACCGCCATAAATTTTATCAAAAGAGAGGGAAACTCAATCCCAAAAGAAAACTCCTCACTAACCAAATTCACTTATGAAACTTTCATAAAAACCAGACTTGTGAAACATCCGCACACTAGACACATTTTCCAAATGACTCCAACTCTAGCCAAACAGAGTTACACATCAAGGGCTTAACTCAAAAGTTTCCAACACAACCCTTTATGACCATCTGCTTCCTTTTAAAATTAATTCCAAAGATAATTCAGTGCGAATGCGAAAGGGCGCGATCGACTCAAAAACTTTTGGGGTGTAAATCCATACTCATAGCACCAACTAAACAAATTAGCCAAAACCAAATATTTGCACCAATTTCTACGAGTTTTAGGAAATCTTGAAACACAAAGATATGGAACATCTTGACCGAAAACCCTTCAACAAAAAGGGCAAACAACCGACCCAGTCCAAAAGCTTTTGAACACAAGCTCAGCATAAAAAGAACCATCTCTAGTACTCCACTACGCTTTCCATTAAAGACTTCAATAATCACTATTTACTCCCTGAGAAGCCCCAACACAATTAAACCAAAAGCTTCACAACGAATTCTTCCTCTAGTTACCATTCCTAACACTTTTAATTAGGGTTTATGATGCTTATCAAAAATGCACCCAACCAATACTATATTGACATGATCCCCACAGATCACTGAATCATAATACGTCTTATTCTCTATTGGAGCATAGTACTTCAACAAATCTTTCAGCAAGATCAACATATAAATTTCATACTTCCTATATATTCACGTCTCGACAACCGAACCTTATTCAGTTAAACAACGACTTCAACATGTAAATATTATCTCCACAAGGAAGAATTCGTAAGTGAGACTCTAAGTTATACTTTCATTAAGGATAAGACCATTTATCATATTAATTATCCAAAGCTCACTCCATCGCAACATGTTAACATTTTCCTCTATTTAACCATGATTTTCCAACGAGTAATCTAAATAGTTACCACCACTACTTAGTCATCAATAACAACAAATGGGCATGTTCATCAACCAACAACATTTCTTTTAGCTACTCTATTCAAAGGTGATAACAAAAACTACCACCACACAACATACTCCAACTATTTAAAATAGATTGAATACTAACATTAACACTACCCTTAACAACATCATTAATAAAAAGTATTATGTCTTCTCAATTGATATCAATACTAGCATTGTAGAGACACAACTGCATACTTCCAAATATACTAGTATTTTGCAACAACGTAAATAGCAACTCTAATCAACTTCCAAATTAAAGTCACTAGGCAACACGATTAAATTTCTCTATTAATCCATTAGATTAGAGCATCTTTAAACAACCAGCAAAGTTTCTTTAACAATAACAGCAGTCTACATCATCTTAATGTTTCAACTATGCAACAGGGTTTAAAACTTTAAACATTATCAAGGGTCATAAGCACTTTTAAAGAAGAGCAACAGATTCTAAGCATGTACTTTAGCACATTCAATCATTCTCGCTAAGAGTAAACTACAACACTTAGTAGTCTATTTATTCTCAAGCTAGAGATAATAACCGCATTAAATTGTTTCAACTCAAAAATTAACTTAACAATGCATCATCCCATAAACCACATTGGTACATGCTACATAATATGCTAAACAGCAATTCTTACTAGGGACAAACGATTTCGGTCAAAAGATTACTTACATTGTTTGCAACATTTTAGTTTTAAAGCTCATCCCGAGTTCATAAGGAAACTTGACTCTCAAAATTGCAATGAGACAAACCCAATCTTGGTCATGCAAAAGGAATTCTCCAAAACACTTTTCTTTCTCAAAGACTCCCATAAAGGAAAATGGTTGAAAGACAATTTTCTTAACGGAAACCAAGCGACCAAGTAATCCATTTCAAATAAAACCTTAATCTCAAACCCCAAACTTTCACGAAACAAGAAGGATTTTTCAAAGATGATTTCTCAAACCAGTAAAATGACAAAATCAAACACCACTTACTCCTACAAAGCCACAGAACTTCAGCCCTGACAGCCAGTGCAGCACAACTCATAAAAACTCTTTTAACCTCGGAGAAAGACAAACACAGGATTAAATTGAATGCTTCTTCCCTATAAAACAATCAACAAACTAGGCATTAAAACTGGAAAGGCACCCAAAAGAAGCGCAACACTAGACTCCTCTTCTTCGTCTTCAACCAAGGAAGACAAACCCACACACCACATACGGAACAATCCGCGAAAATCCAATACCAAACACTTTTCTTTTGGTTTCCATCAACTAAAACCAAGAAAACCAACCAAGAACGACCATAGAACGATAAAGAACATACGAAAGAATCCACCACCAAACTCTTCTATTTGACTCCAGTCAACTACCCGATCTACGACAGAAAGGGTAAGCACTCTTCTCCTACAGGGATTAATAGTTCTTCGGTGATGGCGCTAACCGGCCACACCGTCAAACCTCACCCTTACTATGAACAAAAAGAGGTGACTGAAATCCTTCGGCACCACAACCCACTATATCACAAATAACAAGAACAATTCAATCATTTATCTCATAGACATAGCAACATGCTTTATCAAATGAAGCATTCAACATTATAGCTTAAATACAACATTTAAGCGTAAAGGAACGATACCCATACCCTTTCCTACTGTGCATCCAATGTGTGTCAAATTTTAGATTAGTTATACCACTTTTGCAAGTTTTAATGTTGCTATCCTATGACAAAATTTTAGTTAAGACCTAAGCCATGTTTCTAAGTTATTCCACATCACATTTTAGTTGTACCCTATAGCATGACACTAAAACCATATGATAGGAGGCTTAATAGCGTTTCCGGGCCGTTTTCGGGCCGTTTCCGGGGTTTTGGGCCTTTCCAGGGGAGTTTGGGCCTAAAGGAAAGGGTCGTGGGCTTTGGTGGGATGGAGTTTGAGTCCTAATAGGAGTAGGAGACCTGGTTGGGGGCCTCCCCCAGCCCCTTTAGGCGTTCACCCCCTGCCCTTGCGCCCCCACAAGTCCTAGCCGCCCCCCACACCTCCCCACCTCCTCCTTGTGGCGCCTCCACCTCCCCCATTGCTCCACCATTGCTGTGTGATGTCGTCTATAGGCTAGTGGCCCAAGTCCTCATCGGGCAGCCCACCAGAAGCGCAGCTGCTCTGCCACCCCGTGGGGCTAATGACGTCTGCATTAGTAGGAGGTTCCTATCTTGCATCCACCCGTTGGCTTAAGGCTAACTGCACCTATCTTTAGACCTCTTCCTTTATGCTTTCTTGTGTTTGATTCATATGTTCTTGAACCATTTGATTCATGTGTTCTTCAAGCATTTGCATCCGCTGTGCCTGTCAGTACTTGCTTCTCGCCCGACTCCTGTAGGTCTCGGCGTCCTTAGCAAAACCAATCTTTCACGGAACAATGCCAATGCCTCGTGTGCGTCCAGGGTGCTCCGGGTTTTGTAGGGCCCTTGTTAGCTCATCATTCTCCCTGTTTGCCATGAAGGTGCCCTGGGAAGAGTCCTCGATCGACTGTACAAGTCTACTGGCGACATCCGTCAGCACATTCCCGAACACCGATTTTCCATCATCGTCAAGTGCACCGCCGTGAGCATAAAACCAAGTCTTCGCTCTGTCTGGCCATTCCAAAGTCGCTAGCGTGACACCCTTCACAAGCAATCCATGTTCCCTCTTCTCCCATTTGGGCATCACCCGACGATAACCACCAGGGCCGAGGCGGTGGTGATATTGCTTCTTCAGTGCATTCTGAATGTTCTTTTCGGTCAAACTTCGACCTTCTTCCGAATTCTTATAGTTCACGAACGCATCCCAGTGATCCTGCAACTTTGGGTGCTTGTTGAAGTTGGGTGTTAGTTCCTTGATATATTCCGTGTTCAACTTCTTTTTATATGTCTGGAATGCGATGGACATCTTCTTCAACGCATAACTCTTCACCTTCTCTTCGGTCCCTTCAAGGAAGGTGAATGTCTCCTTCAAATCGGTCCAGATCATATTCTTTTGTATCTTCAGGGACATTCTCCCATTTCGCGATACTAATTGGCACATTGTAACACCCCAAAATTTTTGCTTTTCTTAACTTCATGTGTGTTTTGGCACTTTAGTGAATTTTTGGAATTTTCTGGAATTTATTTGGATTTATTTGGAATTTATTTGAATTTATTCCATTTTGAAATAATTAAAGAATTTGACTTTGCAAATAAAAATTTGTTGGAAATATTTTATTTGAGTCCAAAATTTTCCAAAATATTTTCCAGAATTTTTCTAGAATTTTTATTAGTATTTTGCTATTTTTCTTGAATTAAATAAATTTCTGGAAATTATTTTGAATATTAAATCGCTGGAAAATCGAATCGGGTCGAGTACTGTTCATCCGACCGAGTCGGAACCCGAGTCAGACTTGAGTCCGACCCGAGCCACGTGACCTGACCGAACCCGCTCGCGCCGTGCAATCGTGGCCGTTGATCGCGCCACGTGGACAGATGCCTGTCATCGTCCCCGCCCGAGTCCGGATCGGACTCCGCCGCTGCGTAGCCGCCGCATCCGATTAGGTTTCCGTTTTGCGCATGCACGCCGAGGGTATTTAAGGACTGGGACATGTCCCGAGGATCGCCTTGACCTAGCTCACCTTTTGCCCTAGCCGCCGCCGCTTAGAACACCCTACCGCAGCCGCAACTGCTCGCCGGAGTTGGAGCACTTCCCCGCCGCGGTTTTCGTCGATTTCCGTCTTCATCCGCCATCCTCGGCCGCGTGGGTGCTCGGATCCGGAAACCTTGCAACGAGCCGCGTCGAGCCGCACCATCCATCTCGCCCGGCTTCGCCGCAGCGCCGTTCTCCGTGTCATCGTCTTCGTCTCCGGCAGCCAGGACCCCGCCGCGTCGCCATCACCGTCGTTAAGCTTCCCCACCGTCCGATCGAGATCGAACGGTTACGGTAAGCCACGTGTAACCCAAATCCTAGAAACTAGATCGGATCTGGACCGTTGGATCAAGATCCAACGGCCCACGATCGGCCACGTCACCCGTAACGTAATCCACGTTACGAGGATAACGTTATTCTCAACCGTTGGATCTAGATCCAACGGCGTAGATTTACCGCGTTCACTCCAACGCGGGATAACCAGATCCAATCTGGGCCGTTGATTTTTGAATCAACGGCCGAGATCGCGCCACGTGGCCGGGAGGCCAACCGACGCGGTCAGCGCCCGCGCGTGGGACGTGTCTCTGACACGCGGGGCCCGCGTGTCAGAAGGCCCACCTGTCAGCGGCCACCCCAGCCATGCGATGACGTCAGCCTTGACGTCATCAGTGGGTCCCACTCGCCGCCAGCGGTCGAGTCCCCGCCGACGCCAAGAATGACGTCACCCCAGTGGGTCCCACCTGTCAGTGACCCGAGCCGTGGACCGGGTCCACGGTGGACCAAGCAGCGCCCATGCGCCGGGTCCATGGACCCGAGGCCACGTGTCGTCACCCGATTGGTCCACGTGTCAGGCTGACGCAATAAAAGAATTTCCGAAAAAGAAAATGATTTATTAATTCGAATTATTAATTTCAAATTCGATTCAAACTTCAAACGCTTATAACTTTTGCGTTTCAACTCCGATTTGAGTGATTCAAATTTCTAAATTTGTATAAAATTGAGATCTACCTAATGATGAATTTTATTTAATTTTTGGACTAAAGTTTTCTCTGTAATATTATTTAAATTGATTATTTTAAACTTTAAATGCTTGTATCTTTTTCATTTGAACTCCGAATTTGACGATTCCTGTTTCTAAAAATTCATAGAATTATGTTCTCTTTGTTTATGAACTTTATTTGGTTGTTTGGACCCTTTTGTCTACTATTTTATTCATTTGTTGCTATTTGCACGCGTTACGAGTAGACGTTGAAGTGCCGGAAGGATTCGAAGGAGAAGTATTGACCCAGGAGCCAGCTCAGGACCAAGAGCAAGTACTTTTTGAAGGCAAGTTGTGCTTTGACCATGTTGATCCCATTTTGAAATCTATTTTGATTCAATGAATTGCATGCTAGTTTAATTAGAAAATACTTTATTTAATTCTGGGGAATTAGATAAATGCCTAATTGCTGTATGACACCTTGGTTAATTAAATATGTGCCATGACCCCTTGTCACCCTAGTTGTGGTTTACTAGTTGGACATTATTAAATTGCCAACATGGGAATTTAGACCGTTGTAGTATATTGCTTAGACCTGCTACGTGCTCATGACATGATTTTGGACGATCAAATGTTAATATGGACTTAATGATATATTGAACCTGTTTTGGAAAAGTATCATGTGAAGTTGATGGCACGTGGTGCATGGTAATCAACTGGGGCTTTGATAAATAGCTTTTGACCGGGGCATGTGGCAAGAATGATCGGGTGGGCCAGTTGTGGCACCGGGAATGTTGGTTTGGTTCTTCGGGTAGTCTTGCCCTGGTCACCCTATGGACTTAACCTTTCAAGCCTTTGAACTGGGTCAAACGTACAACCACATGTCTGTAATGGGACAGACCTAGTTGATTAAGTTGCTAATAACGTACCTGTGGGACCTCAGGATGTCAACTACACCCTTTGTGTAAGTTGTACGGGGGAGCGTACCGGGGCTGCGGCCAGGTACCCATCTAACGGTTGGTTGGCCTAAACTTCGCCTTAGCTAAGGGAAGGGTTAGTGTGCAACACCGGAGAGGACCACTTGTATTGTTAGAAGTTTCCGAAATACTTTGTTACGGGAACTCGCCTTTGTGGTGTTTGACTGTATCTTGTGGGTAAAGTGCATAACCTCTGCAGAGTGTAAAATCTATTCGAATAGCTGTGTCCGCGGTATTGGACATCGCTCGGGGATTACAGTCAAGGGTTAGACTTTCTTGAAAATAACTTGGACTTGAAAGGTGGGGTTTGGTTAAACAATGATGTCGATGGAAATGTGGATTAGGAAGGGGAAAGATGTTGATTAAACTCCTGGAAAAGCTATTGATCTTATACTTGCTTCTATTGCTTTCGACTCTACTTATGCTACTTGTCAAATGCTGTTTTACTGCAAATATACCCTGAGCTATTCCTTTGTATTAAGCCATGCATGTAGTATATTAGCTTGCATTCTGTGCATGACTTGCTGAGTACCAAGTACTCACCCTTGCCACAATACAACACCAGTTGAAGAGGAGACTAAACCAGCTTTGGAGGAGGAACTCCAAGAGGAACCGTCTACTTAGGGAGCGAGCCCAGTCAGTTGCTTGTGGTATACTGGATGGCGCCACGGAGTTATTTTATTTTCCGCTGCTATTATTTTTCTCTTAATAAGTTTCGCCCTGCGTGGCGTATATTTATAACTTGACCATAAGGTCGAGCAACTAGTTTGACTATTTAATTAAAGTACTTTATTAGTACCGAGTGGTATGATTGTGATATTTACCGATGTTAAGACTGTGTGCACTAGCGCGTTCCTGGACTAGTGCTGAATATACAGAGGGTCCGGATTTGCAAATTCGGGTCCCGACACACATGGTCCCTAACGTGGAAGCCGCATGCCGAATTAAACAGTGGAATCGCCACATCGGGTTCAATAGGTTGGCCATCATCGCCGACTACAGTAATAATATGTCTGGCCTTCGACTTCTTGCTTGGACCTCGGTGACGTGATGGCCTACTCGATTGACAAGTCTGAAAATATGGTACAATGATAAACGAGTTAGAATGTTGACTTAGCATGATAGTGGAACCAGCATATACGCATTCGTACTAATTACCGTAGCGGCCTCAGCGGACTTGATGGGCCTTGCTGCCTCGGTGGCCTCAGCAAGATCATCTCCCGCAATCAAAATCCTCATGAACTCGTCTCCATCAAATCCTTCGTCCGCCATCGTTATTTCTTAGGCTAGAAAAGGGCACTAAAAATTAACAAAAAAATATCAACAAAAGTATACTTGCACATTTAACATATAATTACATAGATAACATATACTTACGCATTTTAGAATTCAAAATTTGACTTTACATACGAAATGTGGCATCCAATCGGAATGAATACAATTATCAATTATAGTAGATATGTAGGATGTAAAGAACCAAATAACTAAGCAGTTAAGCATACAATTTGTAACACCCCGGCATCTAGCATGCCTGAATGCTACCAAACATAGGCTAAACAACATCACTGTAACACCCCGGCATCTAGCATGCCTGAATGCTACCAAACATAGGCTAAACAACATCTAAATACCATAAATTAAGATAAATTACAGCAAAGGAGTAAATGCTAAAACCGAAAATTTCGGCAGCATCTCCTTTGTTTTTTCATGAATTGAAGCAACAACAATCTTAACATATCAAGATAGCATAAAGAACGATAGCAATAATGTGAAAAAATAGGAATTTCAGCCATCATACAACTAAGGATATAAGCCTATTCGTCTCATGCCAAATATGGACTAATCATTTACTCATGGCAACCAACGAAGCATCAAAACCACAGTTTAGTTCAGTGAATTAACCATCACAATTCAAGGAAGGAACATGTCATTGTTTAAATGTGTGATGCTAAGTGATGACGTGTGACTAGCTCCCTTTCCCGCATGCCGGTTTCATGGTACCTAAGAAAAACAACATAAACACAAGCGTGAGTTCATCACTCAGCAAGTATATTGCAATGGAACAAGAAAATACATTCCAATACCTTCATCACCACTTTTCACATACAACATCATAAACATCTCATATTCACAGTGTAAGCATCTCATTGACATCATCATATATCATCATCATATAATGCAATGCACATGTCTCCTGGAAGCATATACCGGTATTGCTGAGTGCACACCCGTCGGCGTGCACCCTCTTCCCCCTTCCATCCCGTAGATGGAGGGTGCCTACGCATCGCTTCCACTCACCACGTGGGTGGAATCACGAGGTAGGTCTTACAGGTAACAACCCGGCATTTACTATGCCTGAATGCTACCAAACATAAGCTAAACAACATCTAAATACCACAAGTTACCATAAATTCCAGCAAAGGTACATATGCTAAAAACTGAAATTTCGGCAGCATCTCCTTTGTTTTAACATGAATTAAAGGAGCAACAACAGTATATCAATGTATGGATTATGAGAGACAACTAAAAACAGCAATAATTAACAACTTAGCAACAATATAAGTCTAGTTTCAAACACATATGTCTCCAAGGGTCAAACGAACAATAAAACTCTCATATAGCAAAGCTAAACCTAAAAGCAATAATCATCACACGCAATTTATTATCAAACTAATAGAATGACTTGTGGAATCAATATGGTGAAGCTACGTGTGGGCGTGTGACTATTTCCCTTCCCCGCATGACGTTCTCATGGTACCTAAAATAAAAAGAAAACACAAGCGTGAGTTCGAAACTCAGCAAGCATATTGCAATGGACAACAAGAACAATATCATGGCAATAACATCTCCCATCATATATATCATCTCATTCATGAACACTTAACAATATCATCATCATTATGTATGCAATGTAATGCAATGCTCATGTCTCCTTGGAAACTCATACCGGTATGGTTGAGTACATACCCGTCGGTGTGCACCCTCTCCCCCCATCCATCCCGAAGATGAAGGGTGCCTACTCCTTGCTTCCGTTCACCGCGGTGAGTGGAATCACGATGTAGGTCTTACTTATTGGCTTTCCGGATTAGTCATAACTTTCTCACCGACCTTCCCGGACTAGTTATGACTTTCTCACCGCCCGAGCCATGTAACATGCCATGTATGCATTTATGCCAACATCATATTTAACTCACATATTAACACATGGCATCATAACATATTAAACATGCTCATCATATCATTGGCAATCATAAAAGCATGGCAAGTGATCATATATCATGTAGTCAATTCCATCTATTCTCAACAAGCAACCTACAAATCGCTATCCATCACAACACACTTGCCTCAACCATGGGCAACGGATTGGCGGGAAGTAGATGGCACTCCCGGGGTCACACCACCTGCACATAGGTACCACATACTCACAATCATGTCCACAAAACAGTACGCAATCCCTCATCTACCCCGACATTGCCAACTACTCGCAAAACCTAAAAACAGAGGTTCTGTCCCGTCGGGACAGCAGCCTTGCAAAAGGCATAACTTGAGTTCTGGGACTCCGAATCAATTAAACGAGTACATCCTCGCGTAACTTAGGAAATTTCCCAACTTTCTCTAGGTATATGGAAAGACTGATTCGGACTCTAAAGTTGTTTAATATACAGATTACCGTGATCTGTTCCAATTACATCACAGATTTTATCATGCTCGGTAAAACAGCCATAACTTTCAAACGGCTGGGCAGAATTTAACGTGCTTTATACCCACTGAAAGATAATGAAATTATCTACAACTCCTTCAACATCTGTACGGACAGATTCGGATTATAAATTGACGAAAATGCAAACCCTAGGTCGACTGCTCATGCTGTCCCAAAAACAGAACGTGGCAACATCTACATCTAATCCAAATTACTCAATTCCAGCACAACCAATTGATCTAAAAACTTGATAAACACCCTTAGAACAGTACCTAGATTAACCCCAAAGATTTCCATGGACATACCTTTGCCCCACGCACGAAAACCCAATAGATCTCCTCCCGGTTCGCGCGATCCCCTTCCTCGCTTCCAAATCCACCGGATCTCCTCGTCGCGGAGCACTCCAATGGATAGATCTTCGAGGTGGTGAGGTCAAGAACTCACCTAGGCGCAGCAAGGGAGGTGGAGAGGTGGTGGAGAGGGTGGTGGCGCAAGGGGAGAGGCTTGGGGGAGGTGGAGGCGCCCAAGGAGGAGGTGGGGAGGTGTGGGAGGCGGCTAGGGCAATTGGGGGCGCAAGGGGTAGGGGGAGGACGCCCAAAAAGGCAGGGAAACCCCCCTTTAACCAGCCCTAAGCCCCTTTCCTAATCCTAAATGGATTCCCACTCCATCCCACCAAAGCCCACAACCCCCTCTTTAAGGCCCAAACTTCCCCGGGAAGGCCCAAAACCCCGGAAACGGCCCGACAACGCTATTAACCTCCATACCTTATGGTTTTAACCTCCCATATCATATTTCAATATGTTTTTGACCTCATCATGCACCTTTTATAAGGTTATGACGCTCCGTGGTGTCACAACACTTCAAAAGGCCCAAAAACGCGAGTAAACCTCAAGCCGAAAGGTTTTATTCTCTAATTTTACATTTTATAATGTCACACCATACCGTGTCACATTCTTCCCCCCTTCAACAGGATTCAACCTCGAATCCGAAGGACGCCATAATCAACAACAAAGTCCCCAAGGGACAAAAGGCTTCTCTGCAGCTCAAAACATTCGCACAATGACTAAAACCGGAACAAACGACAAACGAGTTCTCAAAACCAACACTTGTCGAGAAAAGTAATGATCTAGCTCAACCAAGGGCAACCTCTCACAGGTCGACCTTCACTTCCATTCCCAAACAGAATCTGTGTACCAACCACAAAGGGCTCCATCAACCCAAAACGCTGGAATCCTCATGGCCAACACTTCATACTTCTATCACAACCAACCTGACTACCATACTCCATTAAACTCAACATGACATAATCAAAGCAAGTCACAATTCCTTTAATGACCTCTCTACATTCCCGAAAAAATTCCCTCGAGGGGAATAACTCATTAAGGCACACTTGCCCTTCCGATACACGATCATGCTAACATTCATTCTATCCTCTCCCAGGCAAAACTCAAATCCAAAACAACTAGTGACGACAATTGCTCACGGCAGGACAAACATCACTGAACTACCGTCAACTTCACTTCCACCCATCACTACTCTTAATAAAGGTTAAATCCTTACATCATCAACCTCCATCACAAACCACCCTTATACCACTAAGGTTCTACACTTAGCCCCAAGCTAGGATTGTAAAAACTTTACCAAACCACAATTGGTTCCTTTCTTAAGAGGGTCTCGCCCTCACACAAAAACACTTAGCTATCAAGCCCAAGTGTACTCACGACAACTCAAACCCAAAGCGTTAACAACCATTTTGGAAAGAATTCGGCAACATCCAAAGAGCACACAAAGGAAGCATAAATCCCCTACACCACAACCAAGATACCATAATTTCTTCATTCTTTCTTTTCATACTAGAAAGCAAGGGAAATCTCGTTTCATGGCATAAATGCACATTCTTTAGGAGCACTCCGGATTAGTCATATCTCCATATATGAATTTCTCACCGACCTGGCTCAACGACTCTTTTATCATTTAACATGTAAAAACGATGTCATGTTTACTTTTCACCATTCATTCATCATGGAACAACGGTACCGAATAGTCATTCACCAAATAACTTCTTCCTCGGTATCAAATGATTGAAATACCCATAACACTGACGGTTGCGCTAAATCATATAGACTATGACGGCAACATAATTAACAGTAAGGCACCACATCAAATCAGAACCCACCAACGATAGATAGCTAAACTTTGCAAAACATCGCATTTTAACCAAGATCAACGTTTTGGAAAAGAACATTGACTCCAAAGTTAGACATCTGCACAAACAACTACCATAAATTTTATCAAAAGAGAGGGAAACTCAATCCCAAAAGAAAACTCTTCTCTAACCAAATTCACTTATGAAACATTCATAAAAATCCAGACTTGTGAAACATCCGCACACCAGACACATTTTCCAAATGACTCCAACTCTAGCCAAACAGAGTTACACATCAAGGACTTAACTCAAAAGTTTCCAACACAACCCTTTATGACCGTCTGCTTCCTTTTAAAATTAATTTCCAAGATAATTCAGTGCGAACGCGAAAGGGCGCGATCGACTCAAAAACTTTTGGGGTGTAAATCCATACTCATAGCACCAACTAAACAAATTAGCCAAAATCAAATATTTGCACCAATTTATACGAGTTTTAGGGAAACTCTGAAACACAACATATGGAACACCTTGACCGAAAACTCTTCAACTAAAATGGCAAACAACCAAACCAGTCCAAAAGCTTTTGAACATAAGCTCAGCATAAAAAGAACCATCTCTAGTACTCCACTACGCTTTCTATTAAAGACTTCAGTAATCACTATTTACTCCTTGAGGAGCCCCAACACAAATCAACCAAAAGCTTCACAACAAATTTTTGCTCTAGTTACCATTCCCAACACTTTTAATTAAGGTTTAAGATGCTTATCACAAAGGCACCCAACCCAGACTACATTGACATGATCCCCACGGATCACTAAATCATAATACTTCTTACTCTAAATTTGAAACATAGTACTTCAACAGCTACTTGAGCATGGTCAACCTATCAATTTATACCATCCATACGTCAAAATCTTGACAATTGAAACTTGTTCAATCTATAAAATGACTTCAACAAATAAGTAATATCTCTACAAGATAAAATTCGTAAATAGGATTCTAAGATATGCAATCATTAAGATTAAAATCTTGCATCATGATTATTATCTATTGTTCATCCCATCACAACATGTACTTGACATAATACCACAGTTTTACACTTTTTCTTCTATTGGATCAATGGTTTCCAACAATTAACCACACTACCCAAGCATTAATATCAATTCTTTGCAAAATCATCAATCAACAACATTGCTTTTAGCTACCCTATACATCGGTTATAACAAAACTTCCACCACACAACATACTCCAACTATTAAATTGGATTTAATAAGTTAGATTAGCACAATGTTTTTAACAACATCATTAACAAATAGTCTTATGTCTTCTCAATTGATATCAAAACTAGCATTTTAGGAACACGACTGCATACTTCCAATCATGCTAATATTTTGTAACAACATGAATAGCAACTCTAATCAACTTCCAAGTTAAGGTCACAAGCTAGCATGATCAAATTTCTCTACTAACATGTTTAAATTAGAACATCTTTAAACAACCAAAGAAAGCTTCTTTAACACTATCAGCAGTTTACATCATCTTAATGTTCTTTAAAACTTTAAACATTATCAAGGGTCATAAGCACTTTTAAAGCAAAGCAACAGATTCTAAGCATGTACTTTAGCACATTAAATCATTCTCGCTAAGAGTAAACTACAACACTAGTAGTCTATTTATTCTCAAGCTAGAGATAACAACCGCATGGAATTGTTTCAACTCACAAATTAACTTAACAATGCATCATCCCATAAATCACATTGGTACATGCTACATAACATGCTAAACAGCAATTCTTACTAGGGACAAACGATTTCACAAAAAGACTACTTACTTTGTTTGCAACATTTTAGTTTTAAAGCTCATCCCGAATTCATAAGGAAACTTGACTCTCAAAATTGCAATGAGACAAACCCAAACTTGGTCATGCAAAAGGAATTTTCAAAAACACTTTTAAATCTCAAGGACTCCCATAGAGGAAAATGGTTGAAAGACAATTTTCTCGAAAGGGAACGAAGCGCTCAATTAAACCTTTGCAATTAAAACCTTAACACCAAACCCCAAACTTTCACGAAACAAGAAGGGTTTTTCAACGATGATTTCTTAAACTAGTAAAATATCGAAATCAAACACCACTTACTCCTACAAAGCCACAGATCTTCAGCCACGACGGTCGAATCCGCACAACTCCGCAATAACTCCTTTAACCTCGGAGAAAGACAAACACAGGAATGAAATTGAATGCTTCTTCCCCATAAAGAAATCAACAAACTAAGCATTAAAAGTGGAAAGGCGCCCGAAAGAAGCGCCACCCTAGACTCCTCTTCTTCGTCTTCAACCAAGGAAGACAAAACCACACACCACATACGGAATGATCCCCGAAAATCCAATACCAAACACTTCTCTTTTGGTTTCCATCAACTAAAACCAATAAAATCAACCAAGACCGACCACAGAACGATAAAGAACATCCGAAGGAATCCACCACCAAACTTTTCTATTTGACTCCAGTCAACTACCTGATTTACGACAGGAAGGGTAAGCACTCTTCTCCTACAGGGGTTAATAGTTCTTCGGTGATGGCTTTAACCAGCCATACCGTCAAACCACACACTTACTATGAACAAAAGTGGTGACCGAAACCCTTCGGCACCACAACCCCAATTTATCACCACAACAAGCACAATTCAATCATTTATCTCATCGACATAGCAGCATGCATTATCAAATGAAGCATTCAACATCGAAGCTTAAATACAACATTTAAGCGTAAGGAAACGATACCCATACCCTTTCGTACTGTGCATCCATTGTGTGCCAAATTTTAGATTAGTTATACCACTTTTGCAAGTTTTAATGTTGCTATCCTATAACAAAATTTTAGTAAAAACGTATGCCATGTTTCTAAGTTATTCCACATCACATTTTAGTTGTAACCTAAGGTATGACACTAAAAATACATATTCCAAGGACCTACAGCCCGCTCTGATACCAACTGTAACACCCCGGCATTTACTATGCCTGAATGCTACCAAACATAAGCTAAACAACATCTAAATACCACAAGTTACCATAAATTGCAGCAAAGGTACATATGCTAAAAACCAAAATTTCGGCAGCATCTCCTTTGTTTTAACATGAATTAAAGGAGCAACAACAGTATATCAATGTATGGATTATGAGAGACAACTAAAAACAGCAATAATTAACGACTTAGCAACAATATAAGTCTAGTTTCAAACACATAATGTCTCCAAGGGTCAAACGAACAATAAAACTCTCATATAGCAAAGCTAAACCTTAAAGCAATAATCATCACACGCAATTTATTATCAAACTAATAGAATGACTTGTGGAATCAATATGGTGAAGCTACGTGTGGGCGTGTGACTATTTCCCTTCCCCGCATGCCGTTCTCATGGTACCTAAAATAACAAGAAAACACAAGCGTGAGTTCGAAACTCAGCAAGCATATTGCAATGGACAACAAGAACAATATCATGGCAATAACATCTCCCATCATATATATCATCTCGTTCATGAACACTTAACAATATCATCATCATTATGTATGCAATGTAATGCAATGCTCATGTCTCCTTGGAAACTCATACCGGTATGGTTGAGTACACACCCGTCGGTGTGCACCCTCTCCCCCCTTCCATCCCGAAGATGGAGGGTGCCTACTCCTCGCTTCCGTTCACCGTGGTGAATGGAATCACGATGTAGGTCTTACTCATTGGCTTTCCGGATTAGTCATAACTTTCTCACCGACCTTCCCGGACTAGTTATGACTTTCTCACCGCCCGAGCCATGTAACATGCCATGTATGCATTTATGCCAACATCATATTTAACTCACATATTAACACATGGCATCATAACATATTAAACATGCTCTTCATATCATTGGCAATCATAAAAGCATGGCAAGTGATCATATATCATGTAGTCAATTCCATCTATTCTCAACAAGCAACCTACAAATCGCTATCCATCACAACACACTTGCCTCAACCACGGGCAACGGATTGGCGGGAAGTAGAGGGCACTCCCAGGGTCGCACCACCTGTACATAGGTACCACACGCTCACAATCATGTCCACAAAACAGTACGCAAACCCTCATCTACCCCGACATTGCCAACTACTCGCAAAACCTAAAAATAGAAGTTCTGTCCCGTCGGGACAACAGCTTTGCAAAAGGCATAACTTGAGTTCTGGGATTCCGAATCAATTAAACAAGTACATCCTCGCGTAGCTTAGGAAATTTCCCAACTTTCTCTAGGTATATGGAAAGACTGATTCAGAATCTAAAGTTGTTTAATCTACAGATTACCGTGATCTGTTCTAATTATGTCACAGATTTTATCACGCTCGGTAAAACATCCATAACTTTCAAACGGCTGGGCGGAATTTAACGTGTTTTATACCCACGGAAATATAATGAAATTATCTACAACTTCTTCAACATCCGTACGGACATATTCGGATTCTAAATTGACGAAAACGCAAACCCTAGGTCAACTGCTCATGCTGTCCCAAAAACAGAACGTGGCAAAATCTAGATCTAATCCAAATTACTCAATTCCAGCACCACCAATTGATCTAAAAACTTGATAAACACCCTTATAACAGTACCTAGATTAACCCCAAGGATTTCCATGGACATACCTTTGCCCAACGCACGAAAACCCAATAGATCTCCTCCCGGTTCGCGCGATCCCCTTCCTCGCTTCCAAATCCACCGGATCTCCTCGTCGCAGAGCACTCCAATGGATGGATTTTCGAGGTGGTGAGGTCAAGAACTCACCTAGGCGCAGCAAGGGAGGTGGATAGGTGGTGGAGAGGGTGGTGGCGCAAGGGGAGAGGCTTGGGGGAGGTGGAGGCGCCCAAGGAGGAGGTGGGGAGGTGTAGGAGGCGGCTAGGGCACTTGGGGGCGCAAGGGGCAGGGGGAGGATGCCCAAAAGGGCAGGGAAACCCCCCTTTAACCAGCCCTAAGCCCCTTTCCTAATCCTAAATGGATTCCCACTCCATCCCACCAAAGCCCACAACCCCCTCTTTAAGGCCCAAACTCCCCCGGAAACGGCCCAATAACGCTATTAACCTCCATACCTTATGGTTTTAACCTCCCATATCATATTTCAATATGTTTTTGACCTCATCATGCACCTTTTATAAGGTTACGACGCTCCGTGGTGTCACAACACTTCAAAAGGCCCAAAAACGCGAGTAAACCTCAAGCCGAAAGGTTTTATTCTCTAATTTCACATTTTATAATGTCACACCATACCGTAGTGTTACATTACAACCATGGCGCTCCGGATTAGTCATAACTTTCTCACCGACCTTACCGGAATAGTTATGATGTTCTCACCGACCGGGCCAAGTTCCATGCCATGTATGCAACATATGCCATAATCATTAACCATAAACCATTGTATAACATCTTAACATACCCTTTTTATCATATCATGGCAAACACTAAGCATGTCAAGATAGCATAACATGGAAACAATTGCATCTAGTCAAGACAAGCAAATAAACCACATGCTACCCATCCCAATACACTTGCCTTAACCTCGGGCGACGGATTGGCGGAATGAGGAGGGCACTCCCGGGGGTCACACCACCTGCACATAGATGCCACACAATCACAACGTGCCCACAAAACAGTAAGCCCTCGCCCATCTACCCCGATTTCGCAAACTACTCCCGAAAACGAAAAACAGAGAATCTGTCCCCCCCCCGGGACAGCAGAATTCGATCTAGCATAACTTTAGTTCTAGGACTCCTAATTGATTAAACGAGTACATCCTCGCGTAGCTTAGGAAATTTACTAACTTTTTCTAAGTATAGGGAAAAACTGATTCGGCCTCTAAAGTGGTTTAATCTACAGAATACCGTGATCTGTTCCAATTCTCATCACAGTTTTGAACACGTTCGGTAAATCGAGCATAACTTTCAAACGGCTGGGCGGAATTGGACGTTCTTTATGTCCACTGAAAGGTATTGAAGTTACCTACAACTTTATCAATGGGCGGCCGACCAAATACCGAATCTTAGGTTGTGAAAACTCAAACCCTAGGTGACTGCACAATCTGCCCGAAGCAGAGAACGTGGCAAACTCTAGTTTTCATCTAATCTACCCAATCACAGCACCACCACTTGATATAAAAGCATCGAAACACCCTCTACCACAGCACCTAGACCAACCCCAGGGATTTCCCAAGACCATACCTCCGCCCGACGAATGACGAACGCCGAAATTCCTTCCTCCCGGGTTCCCAATCGTCTTCCTCGCGCTGGAACCACCGGATCTCCTCGTCGCGGGGCTTCCCGATGGAGAGATCAACGGGATGGCGAGGTGGGGATATCCTCTAGGGCAGCAAGGGGGGGTGGAGAGGGGAAGGGAGAGGTGGTGGCGCCATGGGGGAAGATGGAGAGGAAGGGGAAGGGTGGAGGTGCATGGGGGGCTAGGGGGTGGCGGCTAGGGTTGGGAAAGGGAGTGGGGGGCGCACCAAGGGGTGGGGGCCAGATTTGGCTTCCCAAAAGTCCCCCCCTTGGGCCCAAACCCTTCCACCGGAGGCTCAACTCAACCCCCAAGGCCCAAAGTCCCCCGGAGAGGCCCAAACACCCGAAAATGGCCCAAAAACACGCTATAAAGTCATACCAAAATGCCGAATTCTAAAATGTCATATTCTGGGGTGTCAAACAATTAGATAAATAACATAGACATAGTACCCATGGTAATTAGTACATCCAATCGGAATGAACCACCCATGGACATAAGTTCTCGGACCATAACCCACAAGCAACAAGCCACACAAGCGTTCATTGATTCTAATAGATGGCAAAGAGAGAGGGGAGACAGAGAAGGGGGAGACAGAGAGGGAGCGAAAGAGGGGGCAGACAGAGAGGGATCGAGAGAGGAAGCGAGAGAGGGGGGAGACAGAGAGGGATCGAGAGAGGGGAGACAGAGAGCGCGTTGGGGATAGAGGAGGACAGGTCACGCATGGCAACGACTCGGAGGGTGGTGGGAAAGAGTAGATAGAGGAAGACGGGCGGCAACGACGAGTATACTATCAATATACTTACACATTTCACATATACATATATATCTCAGAATTCAAATTTACATGAGCCACATTTCACATATACTTACACAGTTCAAATTTACACAACTCAAATTTACATATACTTACACATTTCAAATTTCACATATACTTACACATTTCATGAGCCACATTTCACATATACTTATACACATTTCACATATACTTACACATTTCAAATTTACATATATAATCAGCATAATCAACATCCATAATCAACATTTCACATAATCCACAGTAAACATCCACATAACCCGCATAATCAGCATAATCAGCATTGTAACATCGACATTAATAATCACCATCCACATAATCCACAGTAAACATCCACATAATCAGTAAACAACCACAGTAAACATGCATCCACATAATCAGTAAACATCCACAGTAAACATGCATCCACATGATCCACTTAATCAGTAAGCATTGTAACTAGGCGCCGAAGAGGGCTCACCGAGGGCGCGTGGTGCCGGAGAGGAGGATGTGGCGCCGGTGTGGAGGAAGCTGGCCATGGATGCGGCGCCGGGGGTGCGGACGGCGGGTTGTCGGAGGACGACGTGGACGCCGGTCGGGGTTGTCGGAGGACGGCGCGGACGGCGTGGGTTGGAGGCACACACGGAGGGGGTGCGCACGGCGCTGACGGCCGGGGTGAGGACGGCATGGATGGCGGAGTCGTCGGAGGCCCAGACGGCGGGGGCGAGGACGGCACAGACAACGTGGACGGCGGAGTCGTCGGAGGAGTGGACGGCTCGAGTTGGAGACTTGGAGGCGGCAGTGGCGAGAAAGACAAGAGTTGGACCTCTCCAATTTTTATATGAGGGGGAATTAGTACCGGGTCATATTACCAACCGGTACTGATAGCAGACATCAGTACCGATTGATGAATTCAACCGGGACTGATTCCCCTCCCTACCAAAATACCTCGCCAAATGCTGGTTGCCCTTGGGGGAATTCGTACCGAGTCGTATTACCAATAGGTACTAATAGATGCTATCAGTACCGGTTGGTGGCTTCAACCGGTGCTGGATCCCACCCGCCAAAATGATCGCCAAATATTTTTGCCCTAGGGACTATTAGTACCGGTTGGTATTATGACCCGGTACTAATGCCCCTATGTACTTGTTGCCCTAGGGGCTATTAGTACCGGTTGGTGTTATGACTCGGTACTGATGCCCCTATGTACTTGTTGCCCTAAAGGCTATCAGTACCGGTTGGTGTTATGACCCAGTACAAGTGGGATTTTTTTAAAAAATTCCATTACTGTAATTAATTAATTTGAGGACATAAATTGATTTTTAAATTTCCCATAAATTTATAATGGGTTTTATAAAAATTTCAGATTTGTTGGATGAGTGTTTAATTCTTAATAATTCTTTTACTTCTTTTTGCATATTTTCTTTGTTTGTAATTAAATTTTTATATCAAGTAAAAGTAAGTATTATTTTATAATAACGGCGGCGATGTCCTGTCGGTGTTTCCGGCTCCGTCTCTGTCACCGTGCGTGCCTGACAACTGGTGCTCTCGTTGATATCCAAGGCCTAAATTGATGCCGTTTGTGACCCTGGATGGATTGCTTTATGTTGCTCTCTTTTGGGTGTTAAACTACTAAACTAGTTCATTTAGCTTCAAGTTATCTAGTTATGTGTCATATTTTACCATGCTAGCTGAGAACATCTTATGGCCACACTTTTGCATCGGCCCAACTTAGAAGTCTCTACTAAAGCTAGTAGCTGCTTAATACATCCATGTGGTTATGGATTCGAACTAATGTTGTGAGTAACTAATATGGCTTGTAGCATTGCTAATTATTCGACAGATTTGCAACAGTACGACTTTACGAGGACTCTGATCTTGGTAGCCTTGGACTAAAGACCTCACGCTAGATGTTGTTAATTTTGTATTGCTTTCTATTTTCTTCGTAATTAGTAGCTTCAGATTATTGACAAACCATATAAATTGGATTAATTCATACACGAGTTTATATCAGTTAGAGAGAGAGAGAGATTAGTATAATAACCATATTCATAATTCATACACGGGTTTATACAACACAGTTAGACTTATTTGCTAACATACTTTGTTTTTACAAGTGATCCTTCGTTATGATTGTGTCGTACATATGGAGATTCTTCTATATCATTCAAGACACTTATGTCTATGTCCACCATAAAAGGAGGTAGCTTGTCAAATTGATTGTACTCTTCTTCATCTGTGATGCCTTCAACTCCAACAATCCTTCTTTTTCCTGGAAGAACCACGCGACACCTTGGTTGTTCGCTACTGATCGATAGTCTCCACCTCCTGCTTCTTGCTTTTAGGATGCTTGTCCTTCTGCTTTTTTGGTTTGTTGTTCATGTCCATCACATAGAATTCATGTGCCACATTATTGGCGAGCACAAATGGTTCATCCCTATAGGCCACTTGCTTGAGGTCCACGGTTGTCATACCGTACTCATCGATCTCAACAGCTATCAGTTTGACCCATTGGCACCGAAACAGAGGGACTTTTAAAGGTCCATACTCGAGCTCCCAGATCTCCTCTATGTAACCATAGTAGGTGTCCATCTTTCCATTTTTGTCGAAGGCATCTATACGAACGGCGCTGTTTTGGTTGGTGCTCTTGCTATCCTGAGGAGTCGTGTAAAATGTGTACCCATTTATCTCATACCCATGGAATGATATGATTGTAGTGGATGGTCCCCGAGCCAAGAGTCTCAACTCTTCATTGTCTGTCTGGTTGCCTATCAGCTGATTTTGTAACCAACCACCAAAACGATCCATTTGCTCTAGTGCGCTCCACTTTTCTGACTTCTCTGGGTATTAGTCGCGTAGAATCATCTCATGATCATGGATATACTGAGCCACTACAGTTGCTTATTTCAAGACTGTGAAATGTGCTTGTTTAAATGAAAGTAGATCGTCGCTAAAGAATTCTTTTCTCCCTAGAGTCCCTTTTCCCTGTAGCCTCCCCTCATTGCGTGATACAGGGATGCCAATCGGATTCAGATCATCAATGTAATCGACACAAAATTTAATCACCTCCTCTGTGCCAACACCCTGTGCAATGCAGCCTTATGGACAAGACCGGTTGCGAACATACTTCTTTAGGACACCCATGTACCTCTCGAATGGGAACATACTATGCAGGAAAATGGGTTCGAGAATTTCTATCTCTTTGACAACGTGGACCATGAGATGGACCATAATATCAAAGAAGGACGGAGGGAAGATCATCTCAAGGCTGACCATACTATCGAACACATCATACTGCAGCTGAGATACGTTATTCGGCTCGATGACCTTCTGCGACACCGCGTTGAAGAGCGAGCACAACTTTATGATTCTCCCTCGTACCCAGTCCGGCAAAATACCTCTCACCGCCACTAGGAGCAGCTGTGTCATCAACATGTGACAATCATGGGACTTCAGGTGTACGATTTTATTCTCTTTCGTGTTTATGAGTCTCTTTATGTTCGAGGAGTATCCAGAAGGGACCTTCACGCTGCTCAAGAACTTAATCATGTTTTTTTCTCTTCCTTGCTCAAAGTGTAGCTCGCGGGGTGGAGGCAATATGTCCTTTCGCTCTCTTTTCTGGATGTAGGTCATTCCTGAGTCCCAGTAGAAGCAGGTCCTTTCGTGCTTGAAGTGTATCTTTTGTCATTCCTGAGTCCCAGTAGAAGCAGGTCCTTTCATTCCTGAGGCAATATGTATCTTTTGTACCTCCAACCCCAAAGGGCAGACAACTTGCTTGGCGTCGTACGTAGTTTCAGGTAGCGTATTACCATCTGGAAGCAACTTCTTTATGAGGCATAACAACTCGTCGAATCCCTTATCAGACAATCCATTGGTTGCATTCCATTGCATCAGTTTTAGTGTGGTACGCAATTTTTTGTGGCCATGTCGGCAGTTTGGGTACAGTAGTGTTTCATGGTCCTCTCGCAGGCGCTGGAACTTTTTGTAATGTCTTTCATCGGTGTATTCTCCCTCTCCATCAAGCAGCATCTGGTCTAGGTCATCATCGCCAAACTCCCCCAATGTATCTTCGAACGAACGGTGTTGGACAGCATCTGGTATATTATTGTCCCCCTCTGCTTCTTCTTCACCATCTTCCCGTATAGTCTCTTCTTTACCGTGCTTGGTCCAACAGGTATAGTTTGGTATGAAACCTCTTGAGAGCAAATGGAAGTGAAGGTGGCTGGATTTTGGCCACTCCTTCTCATTCTTGCAGTCTATGCATGGACAACATATGTAGCCTGACTTCATGTATGCATCAGCCGCATGAAGAAAAGCTTGCAAACCCTGCAAGAACTCCGGGCAACGTCGGTCCATGTACATCCATCGCCGGTCCATCTACATTATGTTACATCAAGGCAGCTATTAGCTCATTTTTCAATAATGAATTTTTGAACATTTCTCAAAATTCATATTTTCATGTCGATTAGGTGCTCAAGCCAAAAATGGTGTGCAATGTGTTATATCTCCACCAAATGGTTAAACGTAGAATTAGCCCCTCCAATCACAAAAAACATGTTGTTTTCTACATCGACATCAAAAAACAAAACTTTGACTACTAATTTATATTGTAAGAATTGGTAGATCAAAGTCTAGATATTATTTTTGAAAACTTTTCTCAAATTTTGAACTCATTTTATATTTTCTATTATGGGGAAAAAAATCAAATTTTCTTCATGATTATGGCGAGAAAAATCAAATTTTCTTCATGATTCAAGCAAAGAAGAGGCTCCATTTAAGACCAAATGCTGTGAGGAATGATGTTACTAACCTTAGTTATCTTGGTTGCGAGTAAAATGACCAAAAAATTGAAATTTTGGCAGCACCTCCCCTCCCTTGAAGCTCTTGGCCGAAGCCCTTGTTCTTCTCGCGCGATGAACTGTTCTTGCTCTGGCAGAGAGCGGGAGAACGAAGAAGTTTAAATTGGTCTAACATCAGTACCGGTTCAACGTACCAACCGGCCCTGATGTTAGACCATTAGTACTAGTTGATTCCTTGAACCGGTACTGATATCCCCCTGCAGCCGAACCGATAGATATTACCGGTTCGGGAGACGAACCGGTACTGATGTCCTTGAGGGGAACGGCCTATGGGGGATTCAGTACCGGTTAATTTTATGAACCGGTACTGACTCTCTAATATTAGTATCGGTTGATGTAACCAGCCGGTACTGATGGTAGAGATCGGTACTGATGGTAGAGATCAGTACCGATTGGTCTTATCAACCGGTACTGATGTGCCTTGTAACCGTTGAACCTCTAGTTGACATAATTTTTGAATGATTTTCTCATTATGGCATAATTTTTCTTCCGATTTTCTCCTGATTTTCACTGTCCAGTTGAATGCTCCTCGAAGCTATTTTTTTAACGATTTTCTCATTGTGGCATAATTTTTTTGAACGTTTTTTTTTCATTTCATAATTTTTTTGAATATTTGAATTTAACGGTTGAGGCGGTGGAGATTCAAGAAGGGGGAGGTAAAACATTATATGCATATCATAAAATATTATATTAATTACAATATTTCATAACATAACAATATATATAGCGGTGGCGTGGCGCGCGGGTGGTGGGTGGCGCGATCACTGATACCACAACTCGTCGTCGCTGCCGGGGGAGCTGTTGTCGTCATCGTCGTCAGGCGGGGGGCTGTAGTCATCATCGTCGTGGATGACGTCTTCATCGTCATCTTCCTCCGACGAGCTCCCCCAGCGGATCTTGGACTCCTCCTCCTCCTCCTACTCATCATCATCATCATTGTCCTCATCCTCCTCCTCCACCACCTCCTTCTCCCGCTCCTCCTCCTCTGGAGGTGGTGATGGCGCGCCAGAGGGAGAAGAAGGAGCGTACATTGTTAATTGGGCTAACAAAATGACTCGATCTGATGTACGTCTCCCTCACTCGATCAATGGCTTTATAGGTGGCTGGATCGGAAAACCAAGAATTCGATCGGATGAACACGAATTAAGAATTTTGACATCGTAAAGGTGCACGTGATCGAGGGGTCGTGCGGGAGACGAAGCGTGGATTGCATTAGTACATGCCAAAAACACCAACCGATGTTGATGTGCTAACATCAGTACCTGTTGGTTACACCAACCCGTACTAAACAACACAGGAGCCGAGGAGGGTACTTAGCACATCAGCTGAGCACCTGTAACATCCCAAAATTTGGGTTTTCAAAAAATTTTGGTTTAGTTTAGCTTCCCCAAAATTTTTGCTGATTTTCTTGCGTTTATAAAGCTTGATTTGAATTTTCTAAAAGCTAAAAAAATTTATTTTGATTATTCTAAACCTCAAATAAAATAAATTTTATTTCATTTGGATTCCTTGTGTTTCAAGAAGTTCTTCTGTAATTTTTGAGATTTTTCGGAGCTCGTTTGCTATTTATTAGATTTATTTGAATTTGATTTGAATTAAGCCCTTTTATGGAAATTAATTAATTATTTGGAAAAGTTTATATAAAGTTTTGTTGCAAATATTTTATTTGAGTTCAAAATATCTCAAAATATTTTCTAGAATTTTTCTAGAATTTTTTTGGTATTTTTATTGCCTCAAATGATTTAATTGAATTTGTGGAATTGTTTTAATTGGAAAATGTTTGGAAATTCGGATTTTTGGTAGTGGGCTCAATCCTCTCTCTCTCCTTCCGCCGGCCCAGCCTACCGGCCCATGTAGCCGCACCAGCCAGCCAGTAGGCCATGCGCCCGCCCCTCGCGCCGCTCGGCCCGGCCGCCCACAGGCCACGCCGCGCCAATAGCGCCCGGCCGAGCCAGCCCAGCCAACCGCACCCCCGCTGCCATGTGCCGCCCCCACGTTGGGCCACGTCAGCCCAGTCCGAGCCACGCACGGAAGGTGCTCAATCTAATGCCTATAAGACCCGTTTTTGCTGCAAACGCGTCCAAACTTGATTTTTCTTGACCTAGCCGCCACCCCAACCCAGTGTAGACCTCCCATGGCCACTCCCACGCAGGTGCAACCCCTTGGATCTCCCCCAAACCCGAGAAATCCATCCCATGTCCTCTGGATGTCGCCCAACGTCGGCCGAACTTTGGAGCCGCGTCCCGTGTAGCTCGTCGACTTTTTTCAAGATCCGTCTTCGCCATGATGTGCCGCAAGGTACCATCTTCTTGCTGTCCAAAATTCAGCCAATTTGGCCACGGGATCAAAAGTTATGGCCGTTTCAATATCGAATCTTGTCGAGGCCATAACTCCCTCAATTTTTCGAGTTTGACCATGAAATTTTTTGTGTAGACTCCTGGCGATGTCCTCTACATGATGCACATCTTGCCTCATGGTTTTTCCCTCTGGATTTGGCGCAGAAAAATATTTTCTGCGATCAGACTGCGTTTCAGACAATGGCAAACTTCCTCGCGCGTTCCCCGCTGTTCCAGAGGTATTTCTTCGAGCCACCTGCGTCACGATGTGCCTCTTTGTCCCATCTAGCTCTCGGTCAAATTTCGTTAAGTTCCGATCATTATTCTAGAAGTTATGGCCATCCAAAGTTTAGATCCGAAACCCGTTAATCGGCAGTTTGTGATTAATCCGAAGGGGCGCAGCAAAATCCGCCTATACCGTTAAGTTCATCTTGTCGCGTTCAACGCAGTAGACATTCCCCCTATGCCATCCCATCCTCCGGAATTTTTTTTATATATTTAGGCCGCCGTTTAGCCGTCGCCGCGCGTCGCCTTTTGAAGCCGGCTATTTTAGCTCGCTCCAGCCGTGTTGTCGCGTCCGGTGGGACGTCCTTTACTGTTTTGGTCCATACTTAAAGTTCCTTTGCTCTTCGTTTGATGTCAAACCCGATTTCGGCCTTAAACCGTCGTATGTTGGCCTAAACCGTTGTTACCGGTTTGCGTATCGGTTAGCCATCATTGGTAGCGTGTTATCGCGGCCATGTCGTTACACCGACAGTTGATACCTTGTTTCATGAGTATCTTATCATTGTTCGACCTCCGTCGTTAACGCTCCTCCGTTAACGTTCCTCCGTTACCTGTTGCCGTTAACGTTTCACCGTTAACGCTCCGTCGTTAACGCTCCGCCGTTAACGTTCCTCCGTTAACGTTTTGCCGTTAACGTTTCACCGTTAACGCTCCGTCATTAACGTTCCTCCGTTAACGTTTCGTCGTTAACGTTCCACATTTAACGCTCTGTCGTTAACGTTTCGCCGTTAACGTTCCATAGTTAACTCTTCATCGTTAACGCTTGGCTCTCATCGCTTCGTTGTCATCGCATGCGTGCATTCATGCAAGAGCCCTAGTGTGATGTCCTCATCTTCTCTATCATCATAACATGATCCTAGCCTCATCGTCATGTCATCTTCAAAGCCGAATCAAAACCCTAACCTAAGACCGGTTCGATGGACTAAGTTCATCGTGAGCCGCGTTGTTATCTTTGCAATCTTTTCCATTGTTAGCTTTTCATAAAATTGAAGTTGGGTTTGGATGCAGTTTGCCTGTGAAAAAGTGATAACTGTTTAAGGATGTGGAATGGTTTACTTGTGGAATAACTGTGAAATCTACTATTGTCATTATTTGTTTTACTGCTTTACAATCTATTATGTTTATTTATGATTGTTGCTTTTCTGCAAAATAACCATTCAGCCTGTTACTTGGAATAAGCCATGCATATAGTTATTAGACTTGCATTCTGTGCATGACTTGCTGAGTGCTTTATGACTCACCCCTTGCAAACAAACAATCACCAGTGAGCAAAAGTCTACATCGTCGAAGAAGAAGAAGTTCCGTGAGAAGGCGATTATCTAGGAGTCGAACCCTGTCAGTTGCCTGTGGCGTATTGATGGGATTCACTGATGTTCTTCGTTCCGCTGCTGCTTATTTCGAGTTGAAGCCGTCAAGGTTTCACAAATGTAAGGTTGACCTTAAGGTCGTTCATTAGTTTATATTCTATATTTGTGTTACTTTTACTATTCTGCTGTGTATGATTGTGATATTCACCTATGTTGAGACTGTGTGCACTAGCGTGATCCTGGACTAGTGCTGAATACACAGAGGGTCCGGATTTGCAAATTCGGGTCCCGACAGAGGTGGTATCAGAGCCATACTGACTATAGGTCTTGACCTTAGATAGATTGGCCGTCTTTAGGAGCTTCAAAATTATTTCCTAAAGAGAAAATTTAACTTGAAAGAATAATACATTCTTGACTTATCTTATTCTTCCATTCTTTTCCCGTTTGCTGAAATTTCTATCCTTCCCTTCGATTTAAATGGAAATCTTACCTGAGTCATTCTGAATAGTTAACGATGTTTCACACTTAAGGAGAAAGTACTGGATGTCGCTGCGAACCCTGAAGATCGTGATGTAAGGAATCATCGAGCTCGAAGAGAAGTGGATCGATGAAGTGTTCCAGAAGCTTGAAGAACCAGTGCTTAGTAGTAAGTTGAGACTCATGTGTGAGAGTCGTGTCTCTTAAGATAGGAGTGTTACCTTTTTAGACGCTAGATTATTGTGTGCTTAGGAAATTGGTTCTTCATTGATTGCTGAGTGTGCTGTATGTGTTGCATAGCTTTTAGGCTTGGATAAGCAACCATACCTAGTTTTTAGTTGTTTGTATAAGTTTTTGGGTTAAACCTGTTCCCCTGCACTAGGATTCTTGAACTTCATCTATGCTTTTTCCCTCTTACCTAAACCTTGGAGTGATCAACAAATGGAAAGGACCAACTACAGCAGTAACTTTGAGGCAGTTCAAGTCAGTGCAGTTGCTACTACCTGTGTCAGTGTTAAAGAAGACTGTGACCAACAGCTGTCCCCTGCACCAAGCGTGACAATTCGACACTTGGATCAGTTTGTAACCACCCACGTTTGATGGATCAGCCACTCTCAAAGACGCAGAAATATGGCTTTGTGTCATAGAAGAGAAGCTAGCTTTGGTGTAATGTGAAGATGAAGAGAAGGTCCCCTATGCTACTTGCCAGTTAAAAGGAGATGCATTAGTCTGGAGGAAAGGTTTCTACGCCACCTCGGAAGATGGACATATTATCACTTGTTTGTGGCGTCATCAGATGATAGTGAGACTATCACGAGTTCAGAGAAGAGTACAACCCCTGCACCTAATACCATACCGAGATGTTGTTCGTTGAAGTGTCGTCAACCAAACAAATCAGAAGATCGTGCATGCATCCGATGTGGAGAAATAGGACACATTGTTGATGAACATGCAATCAATTGTTCCAGCAGTGAAGGAAGCCATTTACCCGGAGAATGTCCTATGTGCAACATCACATGCTATCTTTGTGAAGGCCGTGATCACTGCCCATCTCAATGTTCCCTGGATTCGATGGTGACTGTGACTCGGCATCAGCGAGAGAATTTTCGAGCTGTCATTGCTCAAGAGTTAGCAAAAAGAGAAGGATTGTCATCCGCACCAGCTGTGCCATGTGAAGAAAAGAAGAAGAAGAAGAAGCATGTCAACCCTATCCATTTATCTCAGGAAATCAGTAATACTTGGTCACCATGGAATTGTTTCTTGTGTGATAAATGAGGTCATTGGCCTAGAGAATGCCCCACCAACCCGACACGATGACCCAAACGTTCATGTTACAACTATGGCGAGTCAGGTCATTTGTTAAGGAATGCCCACAGAAAGATCTAGCAATTTCTGAAGCCATGATCATCCCAGAAAATTACATCAGTAAAGATTATAACACAGAAAGTGAATGGTAAGACTATGGAAGCAACTTGCTTAAGGAGTCAGTTGAAGCAAGGGGAGTTAGCCAACAGGACCTTTGCCCTAGAAGATGAGCGCCAGGAATTTGAGGACAGCCGCAAGCATCAGAAAGCCTGTCAAGAAGGATCACCGCAACAATGAATGAGGAGTGCCCCTCAACAACTCAGTTGCCATAGTGCTCAAACTTTGTACGATACATCTTCACATGTGCTTCGCCCTAATGGTCAGAGTTTCCATAACACCAACCTGGTGAAAAGTTTTCAAGGAGGAAGATTATTGCCTAGAATTTAGTTTGCTTGTCGCCAGCCAGGACATATTGCTAATAACTGCCCTAAGAAGAAAGTGATCACTGCGGATCGCATCGGTCTCAGCTCTACCCCTACCAATACCAGTGCTACATCAGGAGGATACCAACAGATGTCAGTCAAGTGTTGCTTCAGATGCAATGAGCCGGGACACTTTGCTAATAGTTGTCCTATGAGACAAGGTGTTATACTTGTTCACTTCAACCCTAGTCCCTCGCCTACCGAGACACTTGCGTCAGAAAGTGAATTGTGAAGGAGTATTCAGTTGATACAGAGTTTCAGTCAATGCTGAAGAATCAAGCCGACAAAGGTAGTGCCAGACCAACCGGAATGCTATCCAAGTCTTGTTGAAGACCGCGTACTTGCAAGTAAGCTTTGTTGACAGATACAGCCTGTCCAATTTCTAGAAGAAGCGAAAAATCAAATGTTCAGAAACAGAAGTAAGGATGCCTATTAATGGAGTTGCCAGAAACGTCAGCATGGGCGCATGAGATGTTCAAGATTTCCCGACAAAGAAGGTATCAAGATTTTCCGCAGAAGAAGTGCCTTCTTGTGCCAGAGAAGCAGACACAGTTAAAGTCAGTGGAGTTGCAAAAGGATCTCATCCGCAAGGAGCAGCCTAGAAAATTTTGGATGTTATCAAGCACTTGTTCAGAAGTGACCCTGTCCAGTATGCAGTTGCTTAGAAGTTTGAAGAAGCTCAAGTGTTGAGTCCCCCTAAACCTAATTCTATAGTCAGCCCTGAATCTCAGGGACGAGATTCTGTTAAGGGGGCAGATTTGTAACATCCCAAAATTTGGGTTTTCAAAAAATTTTGGTTTAGTTTAGCTTCCCAAAAATTTTCGTTGATTTTCTCGTGTTTATAAAGCTTGATTTGAATTTTCTAAAAGCTAAAACAATTTAATTTGATTATTCTAAACCTCAAATAAAATAAATTTAATTTTATTTGTATTCCTTGTGTTTCAAGAAGTTCTTCTGTAATTTTTGAGATTTTTCGGAGCTCGTTTGCTATTTATTAGATTTATTTGAATTTGATTTGAATTAAGCCCTTTTATTGAAATTAATTAATTATTTGGAAAAGTTTATATAAATTTTTGATGCAAATATTTTATTTGAGTTCAAAATATCTCAAAATATTTTCTAGAATTTTTCTAGAATTTTTCTGGTATTTTTATTGCCTCAAATGATTTAATTGAATTTGTGGAATTGTTTTAATTGGAAAATGTTTGGAAATTCGGATTTTTGGCAGTGGGCTCAATCCTCTCTCTCTCCTTCCGCCGGCCCAGCCGACCAGCCCACGTAGCCGCACCAGCCAGCCAGGCCAGCCCGCTCGCCCGCCCCTCGGCCCAGCCACCGGCCGGCCGCTCCTCCAGGCGCGCCAACCTGGGCCACGCCGCGCCCACAAGACCAACAGGCCGCCAGCCAGCCCAGCCGCACCCCCCCCCGCTGCCAAGTGCCGCCCCCACGTTGGGCCACGTTAGCCCAGTCCGAGCCACGCATGGAAGGTGCTCGATCTAATGCCTATAAGACCCGTTTTTGCTCCAAACGCGTCCAAACTTGATTTTTCTTGACCTAGCCACCACCCCAACCTAGTGTAGACCTCCCATGGCCTCTCCCACGCAGGTGCAACCCCTTGGATCTCCCCCAAACCCGAGAAATCCATCCCATGTCCTCTGGATGTCGCCCAACGTCGGCCAAACTTTGGAGCCGCGTCCCGGGCAGCTCGTCAACTTTTTTTGAGATCCGTCTTTGACATGTTGTGCCAGAAGGTAACATCTGCTT
Source organism: Rhipidocladum racemiflorum (assembly GCA_036346355.1). Classification (NCBI taxonomy): domain Eukaryota; kingdom Viridiplantae; phylum Streptophyta; class Magnoliopsida; order Poales; family Poaceae; genus Rhipidocladum; species Rhipidocladum racemiflorum. Next base: position 53,156,090 of record CM070572.1, on the reverse strand, counting down.
GCTTCCTAAAATTCAGCCAATTTGGCCCAAGGGATCAAAAGTTATGGCCGTTTCAATCTTGAATCTTGCCGAGGCCATAACTCCCTCAATTTTTCGAGTTTGACCATGAAATTTTTTGTGTAGACTCCTGGGGATGTCCTCTACGTGATTCACATCTTTACTCATGGTTTTTACCTCTGGATTTGGCTCAGAAAAATATTTTCTCCGATTAGACTACGATCAGACTGCGTTTCAGACAGCGGCAAACTTCCTCGCGCGTTCCCCGCTGTTCTAGAAGGTATTTCTTCGAGCCACCTATGTCATAGTGTGCCTCTTGGTCCCATAAATCTCTCGGTCAAATTTTGTTAAGTTCCGATCATTATTCTAGAAGTTATAGCCGTCCAAAGTTTAGATCCGAAACCCGTTAATCGGCAGTTTGTGATTAATCCGGAGGGGCGCCGCAAAATCTGACTATACCGTTGAGTTTGTCTCATCGCGTTCTACGCAGTAGATATTCCCCCTTTGCCATCCCATCCTCCGGAATTTTTTATATATATACTTAGGCCGTCGTTTAGCCGTCGCCGCGCGTCGCCTTTTGACGCCGGCTATTTTAGCTCACTCCGGCCATGTTGTCGCGTCCGGTGGGTCGTCCCTTACTATTTTTGTCCATCCTTAAAGTTCCTTTGCTCTCCGTTTGATGTCGAACCCGATTTCGGCCTTAAACCGTCATCTTTCGGCCTAAACCGTTGTTACCGGTTTGCGTATCGGTTAGCCATCATTGGTAGCGTGTTATCGCGGCCATGTCGTTGCACCGACGGTCGCTACCTTGTTTCATGAGTATCCTATCATTGTTTGACCTCCGTCATTAACGCTCCGCCGTTAACGTTCCTCCGTTACCTGTTGCCGTTAACGTTTCACCGTTAACGCTCCGCCGTTAACGTTCCTCCGTTAACGTTTTGCCGTTAACGTTTCACCGTTAACGCTCTATCGTTAACGCTCCGTCGTTAACGTTCCTCCGTTAACGTTTTGCCGTTAACGTTCCACCGTTAACGCTCCGTCGTTAACGTTTCGCCGTTAACGTTCCATTGTTAACGCTTCATCGTTAACGCTTGGCTCTCATCGCTTCGTTGTCATCGCATGCGTGCATTCATGCAAGAGCCCTAGTGCGATGTCCTCATCTTCTCTATCATCATGACGTGAGCCTAGCCTTATCGTCATGTCATCTTCAAAGCCGAATCAAAACCCTAACCTAAGACCGGTTCGATGGACTAAGTTCATCGTGAGCCGCGTTGTTATCTTTGCAATCTTTTCTGTTGTTTCAATCGTGGTAAGACACTTGTCTTGTCGTATCCCTGATCATCTAATCTGCCATTAATCGAGAATTCCTTCGTGGACTTGGTCGATAGACCATTGACCATCTGTCATACCCCTGTGCCCGATCTATCCGTCTCTCTTTTGTTTGACTGTGTCCGTTCGGTCAACAAAAGTCAACTTCGAGAATCAGTTTAGTTCATTGCGAACTAACACATCTTTATGGACCCGGTCTATAGATCGAGAGCCCATATGTCAATGTCTGTTCAATAAAGATAATAACTTCGGAAGAAATATTCTTCGGAATATTATTCTTTATTTCCTAGTTATTAATCTTTCCCTTTTCGGTGTTTTTCCGAAAGCCCTTCCTCTCTTGTCCAATCTTCGATCCAATCCTTTCAAGTTCCTAAATTCATCCAAGCCGTTGTGCCAATGCTGCTCGTTCTTAATTTGGAGTTTATTTGAATTGTCTTTTGAGTTTTGTTGTATTTGTGTTTATTTATCGTTAGACGCGTCGTCCGGAAATCGTTCTACGAGCTGAAGATCAAGGAAGTGAAGATCGAAGGTCGAGGATCAAGAATCAAGGATAAAGAGTAAAGAACAGTAAAAGTTGCAAGGGCCAGGCAAGTTGTTCTTTGACCATGTTGATTCCATTTTCGAACTTATGTTGTTTCAAATTATTGCATACTAGTTGGATATAAACTGATTTCAATTAGTTTGGGATTAGATATTTAACCTACTTGTTATTTCCACCTTGTCTATAATAGTTGTACGTTATGAATCATTTGTCACCCTAGGTTTCTTGATTAATAGTTGGCTTTAAATACTTTGCCGACATGGGTTAGTTAGACCGTCAGTAGCTGCTTAGTCTTGCAACGTACCTTTGACATCGTTTTGGAAATACAAAAGCTCAATATTGACTAATGGAATATGCAATGTGTTTTGGAATGGTGTGACGTGTTGCCGACACGATGAAATTGATATGTGGAGGTATTCGTACTTCTTCAATGATGTTGAGTTGTTGTTGGTATTGTGTTGCGCAATATTCAACTGGGGTGATAAAATGATTTTGACCGGGGCAAGTGGCAAGATTATGATGTGGTGGGCCAGGTGTGGCACCGGGAAGGTTGATTTGGTTCTTCGGGTAGTCTTGCCCTGGTCGCCTAAGGACTTAACCATGCAAGCCTTTGAACTGAGTCAAACATACAACCACATGTCTGTAATGGGACAGACCTAGTTGAGTAAGTTACTAATAACTTGCATGTGGTACCTCCGGGTGTCAACTACACCGTTTGTGTAGCTTGAAGGGGAAGCGTACCAGGGCTACGGCATGGTACCCATCCAACGGTATGTCGGTCCCATACTTCGTCTTTGTTAAGGGAAGGGATGGTGTATGGCAAAAACCGGAGAGGTTCACTTGTGTAGTTAGAAGTTTCCGAAAGGCTTTGTTATGATCACTCATTCGCATACCCTTTTATGGCGATTCACGGCTGACGTGGTGAGTTGATTGTATCTTGTGGGTAAAGTGTATAACCTCTGCAAAGTGTAAAATCTATTCAAATAGCCGTGTCCGCGGTACTGGACATTGCTCGGGGATTACAGTCAAGGGTTAACTTTTCATAAAATTGAACTTGGGTTTGGAGGCAATTTGCCTGTGGAAAAGTGATAACTGTTTAAGGATGTGGAATGGTTTACTTGTGGAATAACTGTGAAATCTACTATTGTCATTATTTGTTTTACTGCTTTACAATCTATTATGTTTATTTATGATTGTTGCTTTTCTGCAAAATTACCATTCAGCCTGTTACTTGGAATAAACCATGCATATAGTTATTAGACTTGCATTCTGTGCATGACTTGCTCAGTGCTTTATGTACTCACCCCTTGCAAACAAACAATCACCAGTGAGCAAAAGTCTACATCGTCGAAGAAGAAGAAGTTCCGTGAGAAGGCGATTATCTAGGAGTCGAATCCTGTCAGTTGCCTGTGGCGTATTGATGGGATTCACCGATATTCTTCGTTCCGCTGCTGCTTATTTGGAGTTGAAGCCGTCAAGGTTTCACAAATGTAAGGTTGACCTTAAGGTCATTCATTAGTTTATATTCTATATTTGTGTTACTTTTACTATTCCGCTGTGTATGATTGTGATATTCACCTATGTTGAGACTGTGTGCACTAGCGTGATCCTGAACTAGTGCTGAATACACAGAGGGTCCAGATTTGCAAATTCGGGTCCCGACAGCACCCTCCTCGGCTCATGTGCTGGTTAATACGGGTTGGTGTTTTTGACCAGTACTAATGATCCCCCCGGACCTGTAGACCGTTGAACCGGGACTGATGTAAAGGTCAGTCCCGGTTCATGCATAACCGGTACTGATGAGCCGGTATGGAAGGCCAGATCTGTAGTAGTGAACATAAAAAATAGTTGCCGGTAGCAAAACTAAAATAATAAATCTACTATAAAAAAAAGCACTCCATATTGCATGATGTATTGATCAAATATCAATACTAACAATTTCGACGACAAAGCAAAAAAAGAAATAAAAATAAGTACAAACCTGCCGCACCAAGTTTCTCAGTATAGCAATTTAAAATTTTCTGCACTTGTTTGCACCAAAATTCGGCATGTATTAAAATCAGTTCGAATCGGATAAAAGAGTTCGTATGAAAAGAAATCGGTAAACGAATCGGAAGGAGAATCCGTTTCTAAAAAGACCGGATCAGAGGCCGACACGGATTAATGACGTATCCATGTACAACTCGGATCGGCCGGAATATTATAAAAGGGTGGACATCAGGCGAGAAAATCAATCAATCCAACACAACACCTACTTTTTACAGTATTTTTACATCGTCTTTAGGTTTATAAACACCCCTTTGTAAGTTGACGGAATCAACAAAGTTGTGCATCGCCGATTGTTGGTTTTAGCCGATTTCGCCCAGGTTCGATCTGCTTTGTTTTGCTGCGCATCACCTTCTCAAAGCCGATTTCACCTTGTATCCGGATTAACCATGACTGGTTGATCTAGTTATCCCCTAATCGGTTTTCAGCCGACTAGCGATAAGCTGATAAACGTTGCTTTATCGGCTTTGATTGATTTACAAATTCTACCTTGTCAATTTCAGGTCAAATTGACTGGCACGCTCTGCAAACCCGGCGTTTGTCTCGTGTGTTTGAGGCTAAGAACCCTGCTTCACATTTTTAGCGTGAACATATTTTGGCACGCCCAGTGGGACCAGAAGATCAAGATGACATCAACCGATAAGCCTGCGGTTACCGCCGATATCAATACAGATGCTATAATCGCACCTCAAATGGCTGATTTGACCCCCGAGCAGCGGAAAGAAATCGAGGATCGAAAGGTGGCTTTGGAAGAGATGATGCTACGGTGCTTCCAGAAGACACGCCGTGATGTTACTCAAAAGACCGCACTCCCAAGTATCAACCCCGTCGGCGATTCATCGTCTGAACCGGTAAGCTGATACGCTCCTGCTCAAGCCGATTTATCGAATATGATTGAGCAATCTGTGCATCACGCACTAATTAACCAATCATCGGCTTTAGTATCTACGTTGAAACCGATGATAGAAAATAGTGTGAAAACAATTGCCCAGGAATTGGCTATGTCTGGAAGACTATTAGATCCACTACAAACCATCCCTACATACCCAGTGTACTCCATAACACCTAACACCAGTACGGTAAACGTGTCGGTTCAAACACCCATTATGATGCCGACTCAACCTACTGTTTTAAAACCTAGTACACAGAAAGATGGATTTGCGCACTACCATGGGTATACGGATGGGTCTAAAATAAACACACCAAATCCGTCAAACGGACCCTCCGGTAGCATTGGTTTATCGGCTTCTCAGCCGATTGAAACAGATCAACCACGGGGAACCACGACTATGAAACAAGCGCCATATAGGGTAGTGCCGTACGTCGAACCTCTCACACCTGCACCCGATACGTTGGTTTTTAGAAATCAAGATTATGATCAAATACCAAGACCCCCTGTGGCACAATTTGGACAAAGACCCGAGTTTGCACTCGGGGGGCAGGGCGTGAACAATGAAAATTGGCAATGTCCGGTTGCACCACAAGCTGATAATGTCAATTGGGCAGAACAAATTGCTAACGTTTTGAGAGAACAGTTCGGCTTACAACCCAGAGGAAGGGTAATCTGCTACAGGAAGCTGTATCCCGATTACATAGATCGTATGCCATACCCACACAACTTTAGAATACCAGATTTCGCTAAATTTTCGGGCGATGATTCTGTTACTACCATTGAGCATATTGGACGGTTTATGGCCCAGTGTGGGGAAGCTGCGCAGTCCGATGGATTAAAAATTAGGGTATTTCCTTTATCATTGTCTGGTGTTCCATTCACTTGGTTTACCAACCTACCCCCAAATTCGGTTCACGTATGGAACGATTTAGAAAGCCGATTTCATGAATACTTCTTTTCAGGGACTATGGAACTTAGGATTTCTGATCTTAGTTCAGTCCGATAGAAGAACGGCGAATCGGTTTCTGACTATATCAGAAGATTCAGAGGCGTGCGAAATAGATGCTTCAGTGTAACATTACCCGATGATCAGCTGGCCGATCTAGCATTCCAAGGGTTAATCCCGCCATTAAAAGAAAAACTATCTAGCCAAGAGTTCCCCGATTTAGGTCACTTACTCCATCGCGTATCGGCGCATGAAAGCCGATATGCAGAGAGCAAAGGGTTTAAAGACATATTTAGATTAAACGGTAATGAAAAAGCCAAAGTGAACATGGTAGAATATAATTCGAGCGATACTTCCGAAGACGAAGAAGCAGGGATAAATACAGCCGAGTGGACCAAGGGTTCTAAAAGGCCACTCGTGTGCTCTCTACTCAAGCTAACGAAAAATAAGGCAGAAGTCAAGTATTCATATGATGTGTCAAAATGTGACAAAATATTTGATTTATTGTTGCAAGAAAAACTCATAAGGTTACCAGAAGGTCACGTCATCCCATCGGCCGAAGAAATTAAAAAGCGACGGTACTGTAAATGGCACCATTCGTTTTCACATAACACTAATGATTGCAATATTTTTCGGCAACAGATTCAATCGGCCATCGCCGATGGCAGATTAAAGTTTGCAGAAGAATCGGCTATGCAGATAGATATGAATCCTTTTCAAGTCAACATGGTTCAATGCTCACGAAAAGGAAAAGGACCTGCAGAAGATATCAAGCCGACTAAAGGGGTTGAGGCACGCTCAAAAGGAGATGAAACAATGCAAATCACTATCGGCTCCATACAAATAGAAGTCGATAGAAACGGACAGAACTCGAGAACGGTGAAACCAAAGGGAGACTTGGAAGTTGGAAAATGGTATAGGGCTGAAAGGGCTCCAAGCAAAGTTAATTTCAAACCAAAGCCGACTTTCTCGCAACTCCTGGGGAAGTATGAAAGGATAAGTCAAAAACACGACACCCGACAATCCCAAAGTTTTCATCAAGAGAAAGGCGAATATTGGCGGCCAGATGTGCCACATCGGCCAACTACTGAAGAAGAGAGACACCGGCAATGTCCCTTTTGGCAATTTTGCTGGGAGAAGGGGATGACCTTACCAACAGTCATGTCCTGTCCTATGCAACATTCGTCTGCATATCGGCCAAACCAATCGGTAAAAGACAGGTTGTCTAGACCGGTACACGATCGGCTAGAAATGAGAAACAGGAGGCCGATCCACGAAAGATTGTCAACTTCAGAACAAGGCGATTCCCGAACTCAACAGATATCGGCTTCTCATAACACGCTCAGAATGGAATCTGACGGTGAAATGAGCAACTTAGCTGGAAAAATCAGAAAGCCGATAAAACCTAAACCTAGATGGTGCCCCTCAGGCCTTAGCAAGTCACAGCGCAGGCGGCTTCAGCGACTAAAGACACAAGAAGAAAGGGAAGCCGAGAAAGAGAAAGAAAGGGATCGGATATTCAATAGACTAAGGCCCATACAGGTTTCAAAAAGGGAATGGAGAAAGAAGGAACAGACCGATAGTGACTCTGATCAATCGGTCGAATCCGGATCCCCAATGATCCGAGATGATACACCGCCAATGGATATAAACATGGTATTCACTCTACCTGTCGAGTTCAAAACCGAGGAATCGGCTGAAGAAGTGTTCGCCCAACTATGCCTCGGAGCACCAGACGCTGTGTTTGAAAAACCACAAGACATGCATCGGCATCTAAAACCGTTATACCTAAAAGGGTATATTAATGGCCGACCGATATCTCGAATGTTGGTCGATGGTGGGGCGACAGTTAATCTGATGCCGTTAAGTACTTTCAAAAAAATTGGGTAAAGCCGATGAAGACTTGATCAAAACGAATATGGTGTTAAATGACTTCACGGGAGATCCTACTGAAGCTAGAGGCGTGATGATGTCTGAACTGACAGTTGGCAGTAAAACTTTGCCGACTGCATTTTTCGTAATAGAAGCCAAAGGTAATTATAGTGTGCTCCTTGGGCGGGACTGGATCCACGCCAATTGTTGCATACCATCAACTATGCATCAGAAGTTGGTACAATGGAACGACGATACGGTTGAAGTTGTACCAGACGATACATCGGCTCATATTGCCATGGCCAGCCCTGACACCAATTGGCCACATGAAGAAGCCGAATGTATCTCAGGGAAAACCCTGGACGATTGCGATTTCATCTGCATTGAGAAGTCAGGATTCAAGCCGATCAGTGTTAAACCCAACACGTTTGATCGGACAAACGAAGTGGTGAGAAGATGGAGTCCGAGACAATAGCAAAACTACAAGAAAGAGTAAGAAGTTATCGGCAAGAAGAATACGAAGAAGCTGTCGAGGATTTTGAAGAAGAAAGGAAAGGGTTAGGATTTACCTCTGGCGATTTACTTGAAGAAATCAACATTGGAGAAGCCGACAGTAAAAGACCAACATTTGTAAGTGCTAAATTGGAACCCAAGTATAAAGCAAAGTTGGTCGAAATACTCAAAAAATATAGAGATTGCTTTGCATGGGAGTATTATGAGATGCCAGGTTTAAGCCGACAACTAGTTGAACATCGGCTACCCATAAAACCTGGGTATCGGCCATTCAAACAATATCCTAGACGATTTAATCCTACGTTGTAGGACACTATAAAAGAAGAAGTAGGACGATTACTAGAGGCGAAGTTTATCCGGCCTTGCCGATATGCTGAATGGATCTCAAATATCGTTCCTGTAAAAAAGAAAAACAGCAAACTTAGGGTGTGTGTCGATTTTAGAGATTTAAATAAGGCCACACCAAAAGATGAATACCCGATGCCCATAGCCGATATGTTTAACGATGCTGCATCTGGGAATAAAATCATTAGCTTTTTGGATGGAAATGCCGGATATAATCAAATATTCATGGCAGAAGCCGATATACCCAAAACAGCCTTCAGGTGCCCAGGAGCCTTAGGGCTATATGAATGGACGGTTATGACGTTCGGCTTGAAAAATGCCGGTGCCACTTATTAGCGTGCTATGAACCATATTTTTCATAATTTAATCGGCAATACTGTGGAAATATACATTGACGATGTAGTAGTAAAATCCAAAGAAAATTGGCAGCATTTAGCCGATTTGGAAAAGATGTTCGAGAGCACAAGGGCACACGGATTAAAAATGAACCCGCTCAAGTGCGCTTTTGGAGTATCGGTTGGACAATTTCTTGGGTTTACCGTACATGAAAGAGGGATTGAAGTAAACCAGGCCAAAATAAAAGCTATAGCCGATACTAGGCCGCCTACAAACAAAAAGAGTTGCATGTATTGATAGGAAAAATCAATTACTTGCGACGTTTCATTTCAAACTTGTCAGGGCGTATTCGAGCCTTCACACCGCTGCTAAAAATTAAAGACGACCAAGAGTTTAAATGGGGAGCCGATCAACAAAAGGCCTTCGATGACATAAAAGGTTATCTGATGAGTCCACCAGTATTGGCCGCACCAAAGCATGGTACACCTTTTAAACTATATATATCGGCTGAAGGCGATACAGTAGGGGCAGTCTTAACACAAGAAGCTGACAGGAAAGAACGAGCGATATTTTATCTAAGCCGACGTCTCTTAGATGCAGAAACCAGGTATCCCCTAGTAGAAAAATTGTGCTTATCTTTGTATTTTGCTTGCACTAAATTAAGACATTATATGTTGGCGTCAAAATGCGTTATAGTCTGCAAAACCGATGTAGTCAAGTACATACTATCCGCACTAATTTTGCGAGGTCGGCTTGGTAAATGGGCATATGCCTTAACTGAGTTCGATTTAACCTATGAATCGGCTAAATCTATAAAAGGACAAGCTGTGGCCGATTTTATTGCAGGAAGTGAAACGTTAACGGGGACTGCCGATGTAGCTCCTTGGCAATTGTACTTCGATGGATCCGTTTGCCAAGAGGGCGAGGGCATCGGCGTAGTATTAGTTTCGCCTAGAAAACAGGAGTACGAGTTCATGTATCGGCTAAATAGCCGACGTTCAAATAATCAAGCAGAATATGAAGCATTGCTAAGAGGGCTACAATTGCTAGACAGCGTCGGAGTAAAGGATGTCGAAGCCTTTGGAGATTCGATGTTAATTGTACAACAAATCAAGGGGGAATACCGATGCAACGATAGTACGCTAACCCAATTTTTACATCAATGCCTCCAAATTATTGAGATGTTTACTACATTCTCTATAGAACATATCCCCAGAGAAACTAATGACAAGGCGAACCGATTGGCACAATGTGCATCGGGATACATGAGTAAAAGCCGACGGGAATCGATCGAGCTAAACGATTGGCCGATCTTATGTGTTCATCCTGTCGACTGGAGAACAGAAATAAGGGACTATTTATCAGACCCCTCTAAGCCAACCGAGCAGAAGGTCAGGCGCAAAGCACTCAAATATGTTGTGCTGGAGGATGTATTGTACTTTCGAACCATGGAAGGCTTATTGCTAAGATGCCTGGGAATTGAAGAAGCCAAAATAGCAATGGGAGAAGTCCATGAAGGAATTTGTGGATCACATCAATCGGCCCATAAAATGAAATGGATACTGAGACGAACAGGATATTTTTGGCCGACAATGTTAGAAGACTGCTTCAAATATTATAAAGGATGCCAAACGTGTCAAAAGTTTGGCAACATACCGACAACTCCATGTCGGGACCCGAATCTGCAAATCCGGACCCTCTGTGTATTCTGTACTAGTCCAGGATCACGCTAGTACACACAGTTAAACAGGGATGAAGTACCACAATCATACACAGCGGAATTAATAATAAAGTACTTCAAACATTAAATAAACTGGTTACAAGACCTTAAGGTCAACTTACAAATAGTCTGCCACGCAGGGCGTAAATAACAAAAGTAAATAATCAGCAGCGGAACAAAGAACATCGGTGACACCCAACAGTATGCCACAGGAAACTGACAAGGTTCAACTCCTAGATAACTGCCACCTCGCGGAACTTCTCCTCCTTTGAAGTTGTAGTCTTCTCCTCAGCTGATGATTTTGTTGGAAGCAAGGGTGAGTATACAACATACTCAGCAAGTCATGCACAGAGGTGCAATCCTATTACTATATGCATGGCTTCTTCCAAAGGAATGGCTTAAGTGGTTGTTTTGCCTCAAACAGCATTTTGCTTTACTTAAATAACCTTAATAGATTCAAAAGCAGTAAAGCCATATTATATAGTAAGTTATCAATCTCTTTTTAAACAATTCGGCTCAAAACCCTAAATCACTTTAACAATTATCTCTGGGATGCAGCCACCCTTTCCCACACTTTTATTTTAGAAAAATCTAACCCTTGAATGTAATCCCCGAGCGTTGTCCAGTACCGTGGACTCGGCTATTCGAATAGTTTGTACACTCTGCAGAGGTTATACACTTTACCCACACGATATAGTTAAACACCACATGGGCGAGTAACCATAACAAAGTCTTTCCGAAACCTCTATCCTCGCATGCGTACCTCCCGGTATAGTTCCCGCTGTTCCTTCCCTTTTGCGGAGCGAAAGTACAGGGCCAACGTATACCGTTGAAGAGATGTAAGACCAATCAGTAAACACTACACCCTTCTTTCCACATTTACAGATACAAAAACCACCTGAGGTCTCACATGCTAAGGCTTCGGAATCGTACTCAACTAGGTCCGTCCCACTCCAGACATGTGGTTGTATGTTAGGCCCAGTTCAAAGGCTTGCAAGGTTAAGTCCTTAGGTTGACCGAGGCAAGACTACCCAAAGTTCACAAAACCAAATTCAACAGCATCTCTCCCATGTGCCACATCGGGCCCCCCCCATTCATCACTTGCCACTTGCCACAGTCTAAACCATTTTCCCACCCGGTTTGATTATTGTGCAATACATGCCAACAATAATACCAGTTACCATGTAGAACTAAAAAGGTACCTACACTTCACATCATCACGTGGCAAGATTACACTGATTCCAAAATTCATTCCGTATAACATTATTCAATATTATTTTGCCATTTGAAACACATTTCACGTAAGCATGGCTAAGCAACTACTCACGGTCTAGCCTCCCGTGTTGGCACAATCATATTATCCAACTAATTTAACCCAACTTATGGTGACAATGGAATACATGACATACAAATATTAATCATCAAGGGTGGAATTAACAACTAGGTTGATTATCTACTTAACCCAAACTAAATTACTCACTTTAATCAACATAGCATGCATAATTTAAATCAAAATACATTTCAAAAACTAGGAGCAATATGGTCAAAGCACAACTTGCCTTCGTAAAACAGCGAGTCTTGTTCTGGATCTTGATCTTGGTCCTGAGCTTCGCTTCCGATAGTGTCACACAACTCGACGTCTACACGTAGCAAATAAAGAACCAAATAAACACGCAAAACAACGTACAAACACACATTCAAAGAAAAGCCGCAAATAAAACTAATTCATAATTTCATGAAAATTTCCAGATAATTAGTTTAGCATTTTCTAAGATTTATAAAATTTATTTTGGAATTTTTGGACGTATAGTTTAAGAGCTACAAAATTCGCAAGTTTAAACTTTCCGCGAATAATTTAACAGTATAGATTTGATTATAAAATTTCAGAAAAATTAGCGTAGCTAAGTATTAATATTTACTAATTAACAAAATTTATTGCAATCTATTTGGACTTAAAACGAATTTGTAGTGAAAAAGACAAAATTCGCAAATCCGGAAAATTAGCATGTACAACTACATTTGGGTTTCCATGCATGGCACTATTCACATTGTATATGTATATACTTGTTGGTTCGGCTAGGACGTGAAGAATCGAAACAATATAATAAAATGCGTATTTAAACACGTATTCTTCCTAATATAACAACCATATACTCGCATACAGAAAAATATATATATACTTGCGAATCGGCCAGAACGACTAGTGTAGGTTGGAGAGCGCAATCGACCAAAAGCGGTCGGTCGGACGCGGTTGCGGTTGGCAGGACATGCACGTATCGAGCATGGTCATATTTGGCTAACCAAACATGTATACATACATATGTCTACACATGTGAAGACAACAGAGACTAGTGCATATATACTTGCACAGTTATACACGACGAGGCCAACTGATCGACGGAAGGAAGCGTGCAAAAGAGAAAAAAATACCGGCTCAACAGCAGCGGCGCGGAAGCGTCGATGCAGGAGAAGACGAGGTCGGGGAGTGCGTCGATGGCGGGTAAACGGCGGCGGCGACGGCGGCAACGTAGACGGTAGCGGTGACAGTAGCACGGATCATTGACGCTGAAGGAGGCGAGGCGGAAGGATGTCCTGACGATGACGGCGGCGAAGGGTGGCGTGCAGTCCAACTGGCGAGCAGTAGCGCAGATCGACAAGCACGGAAGGAGGCGAGTCCGGAGAGTGCGCCGGCAGCGGCGACGACTTAGACGACGGCGGCGCACACGACGGCGACGACAACGGCAGTGCACTACGGCGGCAGTGCACGATGGTTGAAGGAAATAGAAGTGGCTAGAGAAGGACTATGGCTGGAAGCGTACTCACTAAGAAATGGAATGGTGATCAAAGGAAAATGTTGACGTGAGAGCTTAAATGGAAATGGCTTGGAAGTAGGATACGAATGGAGGTATCGGCAGAAGGAACTGAATGGAAAACAAAGCTTGAATTTAGGTAACGTGCATGCATGGAAACGTATATGAATGGAAACGGAACATGCATGCGGCAGGAGTGAAGGAATCGGCTGAAAAAAATTAGTACCGCATGCCCCGCTAATTCGTGCATGGCTGGAGGACACGGCTGGGAAGGGAATGGTGAGAACGGCTTCATGCACTCTCATGCACGCGCTTGAAACGTCTGGGAGAATCAAATGCCAAGCGTTTATACATGCATACAATAAGGAAAGGCTTCATGTGCATGAACGTTTCATGCATGCAATAGGTAAGGTATGGACAGTAATTAGGGAAGTAACGGCTGGTAATGGGATTTCATTCGTGCATGCCTTTCCAAAGGCTTCATGCAATGTTGTGAAAATGGGAATAGCCGCAGGGAGTAAAAACGGCTAAACATAAATAAATAAATAAATGAGAAGACCGGTTACTAGTTCCGAAAGGGAGAACGGCTAGAAGTGTTTTATGCATACAATACTTATGGGGGTAACGTGCTCCATGCATGGGAAAAACTCATGCTTCCTACGTGGAGGAAAGAAAAATGGAACCAGCCAGGACATAATGCAATACTACATGCATATACGTATACGTATATACAGTCTCAAAAATATGTTTAGGGGCAAAAAAATAATAGCACAAGGATTCTAAAAATCTGAAAAATTCTTCTAAAATACTAGGAACTATTTGGAACCTAACAAAGTTGGTTTCGATTTTTTTTGACGTGTAGATTTTTCGTAAAAATTCTTTTCGTGAATCAGACACCTGTACCGATTTTTATAAAATCAACGACTCAAGTTATAAAACATGTTTTTCGAAAATATTTGAAGCGAACCCTCTCGTCTACCAACTATCTTAATTATCGACAAATTTTTAGATTTTATGCTTATTCGAAAATGCCTGATCTTTCTTTAATATGATTAGTTCAATAGACTTCCATCCGAATTAACAGCGAGGACTTTAAATAATTTCTGAAAAAAATCAAATAAACCCAGAAACACACTAAATAAATTAAAAGCAAATTTTGGGATGTTACACTCCAGCAACGGCTTTACACCCGATCATCAAGCCATGGCCGTTTAGGGGATGGGGCATAGACATAATCGGCCAGATATTCCCGCCATCCAGCAAAGGACATAAATTTATCCTTGCAGCCACAGATTATTTTTCAAAATGGGTTGAGGCCGTACCACTCAAGAAAGTTACTAGCAAAGAGCTGATTGACTTTGTAAATGAACATATCGTCCATCGGTTTGGAATTCCACAGACGATTACTACTGATCAAGGGACTGTGTTCATGTCTAACGAATTCAAAGGTTTCGCGGAAGTCTGGGGATAAAATTACTCAACTCCTCTCCTTATTATGCTCAGGCCAATGGACAGGCCGAGTCGTCAAACAAGACATTGATAAAGCTAATAAAAAGGAAAATTGAGGAAGAACCAAGGAAATGGCATTCAACGCTATCGGAAGCTTTATGGGCTTATCGGCTATCTTACCACGGATCAACTAAATTATCACCTTTTCAGTTGGTATATGGACAAGAGGCTGTGTTGCCCGTGGAAATCAACATCGGCTCAGTAAGGTTATCTGAGCAGGATAATTTGCCAGTCGATGAATACAAACAGGCAATGCTAGACAATCTAGACGATTTAGCCGAGCTAAGGCTGATTACATTAGATCGGCTCAAAAAGAATAAGGAAAGGGTTGCCAGGTCATATAATAAAAAGGTAGTTTTAAAATCTTTTAATCAAGCCGATTTGGTATGGAAAACTGTACTGCCGATCGGATCCAAAGATAATCGATTCGGCAAGTGGTCTCCAGCGTGGGAAGGACCTTATAAAATAAACCGATTAGTCAATGGGAACGCATATATCCTGGAAACGATAGAAGGGTTCATCCTACCTAAAGCAATCAATGGGAAATACCTTAAAGCATACTACCCTAGCGCATGGATCGCATCCTAAACGCAAGTAAAAATCCACGAAAGGTCACACTGAAAGCACATGCACATAAGATCGGTTAAACAGCCGATCAAATTATCCAAAGACGATCACCAGATTAAAATATTGTTTACAAACGATCTGCTACACAGCCAGTACTTTACATTAGTTCATCAAAAGAAGTCTGTGCCCTATTCCTAGTCAATTAAGTCCAGAGCTGGGCAAGTGTGATGCCTTAGAGCGTCAGAGCGATTCTAGGGTTCCTTTTCCTGGTTTTGTTTCGGGAGAGGAATGAAGGATTTGTCGGGGGATGAAATAATTGAAGTTTATCAAGCATATTAATATTAAATTTGGAGTTGTCGGGCTAGAAACAGTGGGCCGAGGAAAACCTGGGCCTGGGCTGCGAATCCCCTCCCCACCTCTCTCTCTTTTCCCCTAGTGGGCCGGCCCACCATATAAAGGGTGTCACCCCAAAAAAAAAAAAAGCCCTAGGCGCCCCCTTCCTCCTAGCAGCCACACCACCCCTCCTCTTCCTCCCCTTGCGTGGTGGCTCAAGATCCACCGCGAAACGCGAAGGAGCAAGCGAGAAGAGGATCCGTGGAGGCGTGGAGGACGAGCAGATTTCCGTTTCGGGAATCGTCGCGCGTTTTTCGTGGGTTCTCAAGGGAGAACTCAAGGTAAAATTCCCAATCTTTTACCCCTGTTCTACCTAGGGATTAGGAGTGTATTAAATCTGGTGGTGAGTGATTTAGATGGATCTTGATGGGGGAGAAGGGTAGATGTTCACGTGGTGCTGTTTTTGGAAGGGGAGATTGTGCAGCGCGGATTGTTTCGCGTTTTACATGGCATAGACGATTTTTCCGGTAAAAACCTATAACTAGAAAGTTGTAGATAACGTCAAGGTCTAGCTTCTGTAATTTTTCCAGAATTTGTGGGGCGTCGGTCTGAGAGTTATCACTGTTTCAAGATGACGGACAGAATCTGGAAACAGATTTTGTCCACTGTGTTGGACGTTTGTATAGGCATATTTAACAGTGGAATTGAAATTTGTGATCTTCATGAAAGTTGTAGATCTCGTCAATATCTAGCTACTGTAATTTTTTTGTATTTTTATGATCTGTATAAAAAAAGATACAAAATTGTGAAGAGAGGGTGCTGCTGTTTGACCCGGACAGATTGGGGTTTTTGGCGCTTAAGAAGGGAACGGGGATTAGGAAGCGTGTGTTCGAGTTCTGTGATCATTTGTGATGTCGCTATGTACTGAAATAATACTTGTACAGGTGGTGCCCCTTCTGGACGCAACTAGGTTCGTCATCCACATTGGTAAAGGCAAGTGGAAGTAGCGGTCTTGCTAAACTATAAATCGCTATTTGTTTCGTCTTCAATATAAACCTTAATTGCAGCACACCTACATGGTTTAACTACTTGTTTATGAGATTACAATATCCTATCCTGCATTGTGATGTGGTTGTTTGGCTTTTGAATCATGAGTAAGAATGAAGAAAGATGTTGTTTGCAAGATGAATTGTGGAGATATTCTATCTCAATGATGTTCGCATTCTATCCATGTTATTTGATGGTATGCAAGCATGTGAATTCAGAGAGGGAAGTTATGAATGTATTTATACATGAAGCATTAACTGCATAATCATGCATTGGAAGTTTATCGACGCCTTGGCGCGATCAGACGCAGTACAACACCGTGTGTTCCTGAGAAAGGGCACGGTGAGGAGGATCATGGCATAAGCATGTGCACAATCATATGCATTTTACTGAGGTTGTGTGGACTCTATAATGTGGTATTGGACATGAGGAATTTCGTATGCTAGTTTTACTGTGGCTGTGTTATTCGTTAGAAGTTGTTCCGCTTGCTGAGATTACCCAATCTCACCCCTTGTTATTTTGTTGTTTTCAGGTAGTTCTCGCGAGTCGTAAGCTTGAAGGGTGGGCTTAGTAGCACAATCAACCCTCCGGGGTAATCACGAATCACATGGACTAGTGCATTTAATAATTCATTAGCTTGCTGAAATTTTATTAATCATAGACCTGTTGATGTCCTCTTTGGAGCTGTTTTACGTTTATGTTTGTTTTCTGTAGTATTGATGCTTTTATGTTATTCCTGTTTATAATGGTTATTATGAATCTTGTTGTCGCTTCCGTTTTGTCCTAATTTTAGGAGAGATGCTGTCGAAATTTTCTTGTACGACAGTTTAGATTTGTAGGGTGTTACAGTTGGTATCAGAGCGGGCTTCAGGTCCGTGGTGTATGAACTTAGTGAAATACCATAGGTTCAACTAAAATGTGATTTGGGATAACTTAGAAACTTGTCTTAGGTTATACTTAAAAAAAATTTGACATAGGATAGCAACATTAAAATTTGTGTTAGTGGAATAACTAATTTAAAATTTGACACACATGGATGCACAGTAGGAAAGGGTATGGGTATCGTTGCCTCATGCTTAAAGGTTGAATTTAAGCTTTGTTGTTGAATGCTACGTTTGATAATGTATGTTACTATGATTTTGAGATGAATGATTGAGTTGTTCTTGTTATTGTGATAAGGGAGGTTGTGGTGCCGAAGGGTTTCGGTCACCTTTTGTTTGTAGTGAGGCTGTGGTTTGACGGTGTGGCCGGGTAGACTCACCACCGAAGAACTATTAAACCCCTGTAGGGAAAGAGTACTTATCCGTGTCTGTCGTAGATCGGGTAGTGACTGGAGTCAAATAGAAGAGGTTGGTGATGGATTCCTTCGGATATTCTTTACCGTGTTGACGGTCGGTTTTGGTTGGTTTTCTGGGTATGTGGTTGGTTCGAAACCGAGGAAAATGCTTAGTTTTGAGCACTCGCTGATTGTCCTTTTGGCGGTTTGTGGTTTTGTCTCCTTTGAGTGAAGACATAGAAGAAGAGTTCTACGTTGCGTGTCTTTTGGTCACAATTTTGCTTTGGCACCTGATTTATTGTTATGGACTATCGTTGGGAGGAAATTTCTGTGGTTGTTGTTTCCCTGATTTTTTTTTTTAAAAAAAAAAGAAAAGAAGGGGGTTGGAGTTTCTCCTGTTGCAGATCAAGCTGGATGGAGCTAAGTTTGAATCTTTATCGGAAAATTTTAGTTGGACATTTGGTCTTCCCTTTTGCATCCGTCTTCCTTTGTGGAAAGTGTAGGTTTTGGATTTCTTGAAGAGTTTTGGCTACTATGATTGGACATTTGAGGGTCGAGCTCTCTTGCATTTATGTTTGGATTTTGCTTTTCTCCCTTGCCTGAAAAGAAGAAATTTTTATTGGTGTTTGTTCTTGATCTAGAACTGTGTTTGTTTTTTTTTAATGTTTGGGATTGCCTCCTGTTTGTCAAGGGTAGGTGACCCATGACGGTGTTTAGAAATTTTATGTCTGTGTTACGTAGTATGTAACAATGTGGTTTATGGAATGATGTACTTCTAAGTTAATTTGTGAGTTGAATCAATTAAAATGTAATTGTTATCTTTAGCTTGAGATTAAATAAACTTCTAGTATTGTAGATTGCTCTATAGCGATAATGATTGAATGTGTTAATGTGCATGCTTAGGATTTATTGCATTATTTTAATGTGCCCTTGACCATGGACAATGTTTAAAGCTTTAAATCTTGATGCGTAGTTAGAACATTACGATGATGTAAACTACTGTGAAGGTAATAGAAAATTAGTGGGTTATTTAGAGACATTTTAATATAAGGTCGGTAGAACAATTTAATTGTAATGGTGGACTACCGATATTGTTAAAGAAACCATGCTGGTTGTTTAAAGATGTTCTAATTTAATCGTGTTGGCTAGTGACTTTAACTTGAAAATTGATTAGAGTTGATATTTATGACGTTGCAAACTATTAGTAGATTCGGAAGTATGCAGTTGCGTTCCAATAATGCTAGTATCGATATCAATTGGGAAGACATAAGTTTTTGCCATTGCCGTAAGAGCTTTGTGATGATTTCACCTATTCAGTTCACTTTAAAAAAAAAGGCTGGAGTATGTCTTGGAGTGGCAATTTTGCTATAACCCGTGTATAGGGTAGCTAAAAAAAATTTAAAAAAAAATAAAAAAAAATTAAATTTAATTTAGCGTTGTTGTTATAAGAGCTTTGGATAGCTTAAATTATTCAATCTATTTTACATAGTTGGAGTATGTTGTGTAGTGACAGTTTGTCATAGCCTATGGATAGGGTAACTAAAAGCAATGTTGTTGTTTTACAATTATGCCAATTATTGATATTGATGACTTAGTAGTGGTGGTAACTGATTTGATTAATTGTTGAAAACCTTTGTTAAAATGGTGGAAATTGTAACATGTTGTGATGGAGTGAACCAGGGATAGTTAGCATGACGCGTGATTTTGTCCTTAATAAATGTATGTTTTAAACTTCTATTTACGATTGGTGCCTTGTTGAGATAATATTTACTTGTTGAGTCATCTTTTAGGTGAATAAATTTCCATTGTCGAGATGTTGACGCGTATGTGGTATGGAATTTATAGGTTCATCATGCTGAAAGACTTGTTGAAGCACTGCTTTTCAAATTTAGAATATGATGATATAGGTTAGGCTGCTCCGTGGGGATCTTGATGAGGTAGTGTTGGTTGGATGTGTTTTTGATAAGCACTGTGAACTTTATTTATAATTGTGGAAAAGGTAATAAGAGTAAGAATTTGTTGTGTAGTTGTTGTTAAATCCTGATGGGCCTTCTCAATGAGTAAATAGGGAATATTGAAATCTAAATGGTAAGGGTAGTGGAATGCTATAGATGGCGGGAGTTATGCTGAACTTATGTTTAAAAATTCATATGGATTGGTTTGTCTGTTTGATATTTGGGTTGAATACTTTCGGTCAAAGTATTCTTTGTGCTGTGTTTCAGAGTTTCCCTAAACTTAGAATGATTCTGACAAATGTGGGTTAATTTCGAGGCTTAAAACAAGGACAAAAGAATGATTAACCTTGAAGTAATTTATGGAGATTTTGGAATGTTATTCTTTTAAATATCGTCATTCATTCGTCTTTGATAAGAAAACTAGCTTAAGTTATGAATGCGAAATTTATGCTCAAGGATGTATGCTTTGACTGTGTCTGTAGTTTTCAAGGTCGAGTTATCGGTTGCATTGTTGATTAAAAGAAGTAGCTAATCCAATGTAAGTTTTGGAACTTCATGATATGGAAATATTTGTATTTCTATTTTGGGCTAGAGTTGTGTTGTGGTGTGAGGTGTTTGACAGTTTTCGTTTAAGAGACGATTCTTCTGGTTGTGACATGAATGATATTCGTGGTTGAAACAATTTTTCTGTTGGGAAGTGAGTTTGGTTCCTTTTAAGGGAAAAGAGATGGTGGTTGTGTGGAAGCATTTAATTCCTTGATCGGTTTCTTTTTTCTGAATTGCTTGGCCTTGGATAAAAGTGAGATGATTTGTTTTGGTAAAAGTGAAATGCATTTGCAGAAGACTTTCGCGGTGTTTCTCTTTTGAATAGAGCTTCTCCCCGAAGAAAATTTTTTTTGGTGTTTTTGGTTCTATGGAGTTCCTCTTCCAAGTTGAGTTCCCGTGTATGTGAATTTCAGCCTTTTGGTTTAAAGGTGGTGATTGTCGTTCGTTGTGTTAGTGAGAATTAAGATTTCTTTTACGTTCAAGCTTGGGGTAAGAAAATGAATGTTTATGTTATGGTTGAGTATATTCAAGGATTGTACTCCTTGCCCTGGTCCTTGGGTGGAAGAATGTGAAGGCGAAACCTTCTTACAAGGGAAAACTAGTGTG
This sequence comes from Rhipidocladum racemiflorum, assembly GCA_036346355.1. NCBI lineage: Eukaryota > Viridiplantae > Streptophyta > Magnoliopsida > Poales > Poaceae > Rhipidocladum > Rhipidocladum racemiflorum. The sequence goes on along the minus strand of CM070572.1, from coordinate 53,134,904 downwards.
GGTCGCTGATCGTAAGTAGTTTAAAAGTGAAGAGTAAAGGAAGGTTGTGTATGACTCAATTCAAACCTTTTTGGAGAATTGTTTTCATTGATGTGTTCCTCGGTGGGGTTGCTTAATTTAGTAGTGGACAACTTGAAAGTTGCAGGTAATTACATTAATTTTTGGAACTTTTTGTCGCTGGATTCAAGCGAGTTTGTGTCAACCGTAGTGATTGTGTTCGGTTGTTATTGTTTCTGCGGATTTACGGACCCTGGTTGTAAAGTAGGCTATCTCTGTCGTTGGTAAGGGTGGATATTGGTTCTTTTTGTAAAAGATCAATCACTTGTAGGAGATAGGAGTTTGTGTTTGGGTTGATTTAGAGACTTACCTAGAGCGTTGTGTCTCACATGGTTCGCGTCGTCCAGAATGCGATGAACTGTGGTAGAGGAGTTGAGATTGGAATACGGAGTTTCGCGATCGGGTTGAAGAGAGAAGTGGGAGTTGAGATTCCAGATCGATACCAGATTCACCTAATAGGTGTCCTTTATTTAATAGGGGAATAGTTCGTGTTAGTGTCCAATGAAAGATTTGTGGACCAATTAGTCTGAGCGGGATGCAACTTGGGAACTTGAGGACCAGATGCGGAAGAAGTATCCTACACTCTTTGAGGATGCTGAAGGTAAAGTGTTGATTACCATTTTGCCTTCCTTTTTTTAAGGTTCCGTAGCAAAGAGGAGTAGATTCGGGGACGAATCCTTTTAAGGAGGGGAGAATGTGATGCCTTAGAGCGTCAGAGCGATTCTAGGGTTCCTTTTTCTGGTTTTGTTTCGGGAGAGGAATGAAGGATTTGTCGGGGGATGAAATAATTGAAGTTTATCCGGCATATTAATATTAAATTTGGAGTTGTCGGGCTAGAAACAGTGGGCCGAGGAAAACCTGGGCCTGGGCTGCGAATCCCCTCCCCACCTCTCTATCTTTTCCCCTAGTGGGCCGGCCCACCGTATAAAAGGGGTGTCACCCCCCCCCCAAAAGCCCTAGGGCACCCCCCTTCCTCCCCTAGCAGCCACACCACCCCTCCTCTTCCTCCCCTTGCGTGGTGGCTCAAGATCCACCGCGAAACGCGAAGGAGCAAGCGAGAAGAGGATCCGTGGACGCGTGGAGGACGAGCAGATTTCCGTTTCGGGAATCGTCGCGCGTTTTTCGTGGGTTCTCAAGGGAGAACTCAAGGTAAAATTCCCAATCTTTTACCCCTGTTCTACATAGGGATTAGTAGTGTATTAAATCTGGTGGTGAGTGATTTAGATGGATCTTGATGGGGGAGAAGGGTAGATGTTCACGTGGTGCTGTTTTTGGAAGGGGAGATTGTGCAGCGCGGATTGTTTTGCGTTTTACGTGGCATAGACGATTTTTCCTGCAAAAACCTATAACTAGAAAGTTGTAGATAACGTCGAGATCTAGCTTCTGTAATTTTTTCAGAATTTTTGGGGCGTCGGTCTGAGAGTTATCACTTTTAAAGATGACGGACAGAATCTGGAAACAGATTTTGTCCACTGTGTTGGACGTTTGTTTAGGCATATTTAACAGTGGAATTGAAATTTGTGATCTTCATGAAAGTTGTATATCTCGTCAATATATAGCTACTGTAATTTTTTTGTATTTTTATGATCTGTAGAAAAAAAGATACGAAATTGTGAAGAGAGGGTGCTGCTGTTTGACCCGGACAGATTGGGGTTTTTGGCGCTTAAGAAGGGAACGGGGATTAGGAAGCGTGTGTTCGAGTTCTGTGATCATTTGTGATGTCGCTATGTACTGAAATAATACTTGTACAGGTGGTGCCCCTTCTGGACGCAACTAGGTTCGTCATCCACATTGGTAAAGGCAAGTGGAAGTAGCGGTCTTGCTAAACTATAACTCGCTATTTGTTTCGTCTTCAATATAAACCTTAATTGCAGCACACCTACATGGTTTAACTACTTGTTTATGAGATTACAATATCCTATCCTGCATTGTGATGTGGTTGTTTGGCTTTTGAATCATGAGTAAGAATGAAGAAAGATGTTGTTTGCAAGATGAATTGTGGAGATATTCTATCTCAATGATGTTCGCATTCTATCCATGTTATTTGATGGTATGCAAGCATGTGAATTCAGAGTGGGAAGTTATGAATGTATTTATGCATGAAGCATTAACTGCATAATCATGCATTGGAAGTTTGTCGACGCCTTGACGTGCGCGATCAGACGCAGTACAACACCGTGTGTTCCTGAGAAAGGGCACGGTGAGGAGGATCATGGCATAAGCATGTGCACAATCATATGCATTTTACTGAGGTTGTGTGGACTCTATAATGTGGTATTGGACATGAGGAATTTCGTATGCTAGTTTTACTGTGGCTGTGTTATTCGTTAGAAGTTGTTCCGCTTGCTGAGATTACCCAATCTCACCCCTTGTTATTTTGTTGTTTTCAGGTAGTTCTCGCGAGTCATAAGCTTGAAGGGTGGGCTTAGTAGCACAATCAACCCTCCAGGGTCATCACGAATCACATGGACTAGTGCATTTAATAATTCATTAGCTTGTTGAAATTTTATTAATCATAGACCTGTTGATGTCCTCTTTGGAGCTGTTTTACGTTTATGTTTGTTTTCTGGTTGATTTAGACTTGTTATCTCTAGTATTGATGCTTTTATGTTATTCCTGTTTATAATGGTTATTATGAATCTTGTTGTCGCTTCCGTTTTGTCCTAATTTTAGGAGAGATGCTGTCGAAATTTTCTTGTACGACAGTTTAGATTTGTAGGGTGTTACAGTAAGTGAGCCCCCAAAGCCGATAGTGCTGCCGTCGCCCTGCCGATAGTGGCTTGAACGCTATCAATCAACTGTTGGTCGGCTAGTGCGTCGCCATGGACAGGGATCAACTTAGACGATTGAGTTTTGACCTGGGCAAATACTTCACCTATCTGCCGCCTCTGAGTCGCCAGCAAAGACGTTGAGTCAGTGATTTTTATCTGGATTTCTGCAAGCTCTTTGGTGACTAAGGCCAGCTGCTCCTCGAGCCGACTTTTGGTCGTTTCTAATTCTTGGGCTTTGTTCTTAGCCAGCTTGAGAGCGGCAGCACCCTGATCAAAAGCACTTTTTTGGAGTTTGGTGTCAGCTATGAGTTTATCCAAGATTTGTTGATTAGCTTGCTGAGCCTTCCTCTGTTCAGCTCTTAATTTGGCCGATTCCACGTCTGACCGATGAGCGTCCAAGTGGCAGACTTCCAGTAATGCATTCATGGCAGCGGGAGGGAGATCGGCTTGTACGGCCGCCATGGCATTTATCAAAGGTTGGGTATTGGCCAGGAGAGCTGCCTCCGGCTGCATTACTTCATCCAAAAGATGATTTAGACGTTCTTGCATGCCTGGCTCGGCAGTCACAACGGCCGATGCTGGCGCGGAGGCAGCTATTATGCGTTGAATATCGGCCGGGTAGTCATCAGTAGCTAACACCTCTGGGTCATCAAGCTCGTCCAGAGTAAAGCCCAGGAGATCGGCTGGATCTGTTTTCAATATTGGGGGCTCAGAAATATCGGCCGTCAAGGGCAGTACTGCTGGAAGTGATGGAGGAACAGTCGATGAAATACCCTGAAGGTTGGCCATAACACCCGCTACCTGTACCGACGGAGATTGCTAGAGAACGAAAAAGAGCAAGTCAGCAATACAAAAACGTAAAACAATGTTACACTGAACAAAAACAAGACTTACATCAGTAGCCGAGTGCTCCAGAGAACCATCGGGTTGGCGCCTCACAGGTCTGGGCGAGCGCCTAGCTGATTTCTTCCTCCTCTCTGTGGTAACTTCAGGTTAACGTTGACAAAACAAGGAATATAGTAGCCGATACAAGAAAGTAACTTACTTGGAGCGCGCTGGCGAGCTAAGTCCGACAGGGATGGACCTTGGATACCTAAGTTGCCCGAAGTGTATCCCGTAGTACCGACAGATTGACCCGGACGTCTCTGTCGGCCACTACTGGCAGAAGCATGGGGATCGGCCACTTGCTCGCCAGCAGCAGCAGTACCACCCTGAAAAAGACCGGAGATACTCAATAAAAGCCGATAACTAGCATAAAAACTTAGAAAAATCAAACACCGGTACCTCTACAGCTACTGAGGAGTCGCTATAACCGGAGCTCGCGCTGGACCCAGAAGCTACCGTCGGCTCGTGAAAATCTGGCAAAAATGAAAGGATTATGGCTGACAGAGTCCTGTCCATGAGTACAGCTTCCGATATTCTAGCCCACCACTGCGAAAATACGGCTGACCGACGGGAAGTAAGAATGAAGCGCGGTGATGAGAGAATTTGTAACCCATCGGCTACCTCAAGTACAATCTCCGCAGCAACGCTGTTTGTCACCCGAGATCAAGGTTCGACACAAGATAGCAAAGGAAAGGAGGGGATGGTCTGCCCCAAACCCAATTGGCGGGCGTAAACCGAAGGATGGTAAAATTCGTAAGACGGCTAAAATGTCCGATTGCACGTATTCAAACCGACATGAATAATGCAAGGGGAAAGGATGATTTTGTACAAATCCAAGGTGGACTGAGGCATTAAAGAACTATCGGCATCTAAACGAAGGAACGATGGATATGGACAATCGGCTACATCAGTATAGCGGAAAAAGTCCTGTTGGCCGAAAGAAGCCCTGTCTAGAGTAAGGAAAAAACGGAGGTACTTGTGCAAGCCGGCTGAATCCATCTTCAGCTCATCAGCGGATGACATGATAAACCTCTCGCCGTAAGATTGGCTAGCTCTATATTGGGGGACTACGTGTTCCGAGTAATCTTCCCTAGGAAAAGTTGAACTCCCCATGGGTTCAGACAAAATGGATCGGCTAAACATACAGTAAAGCCATGTCTGGAGAAACCACAAAGGACCTACTATATTGCCGACAACAAATTTAGCAAAACCAGAGAAAAGTCGGCTACGAATCACGTACATCATTTGATATACTGCTCCTAAAAACATCTTGCCGAGGGCAAGCCGATGACCTTTCACTAAGCGTTCCGCTATTAGTTAAAAGGATTGGGTGGGGCCAAGGGAGGCACCGCAGAATAGATATCGGTCTAACCAAAGGTTAAGAAAAGCGGCATGCTCTTCAGCCGATACCGGACCGTTGACCCTATCGTTATTCTGGATATATTTGTGCCAGCCCTTGCCTTTCTTTCGGATTAACTTAAAAGTAGGTTTTCCGCTGAAAGCCGATAGCTGATCCCCATCTGGCCTAAGGCAGCATAATTGGGCTACATCGAGCAAAGTAGGGCCTATCGGGCCGGATGGGAATAGAAAAGCATTAAAGGAATCCGACCAAAAATAACAGGCCGCAGCTACCAAGGGTTCGTTGGCTTCAGGGTCGGCTAGACTCAAAGACAAAGATTCAGCTATACCCATTCTCTCACATTCTACCCTCTTTTGAGCTGATACCCTAATGAACCAAGATCTCCACCCCTTCAGATTTGTGGGCCAAGCCCTAAAACTTTTTCCCCACTCGGAGATATTGTACCCTGCAGCCGACAATGGGAGTCTAGGGATCTCATCATTGATAACTGTGTCGGCCGACATGGTACCTATCGGTCCTAGGTAGAATTGATCTGAACTTTGAGGAATCAGAACAAATACCTGCGAAGGGTCCATTTCAGCCGATTTCGAAAAGAGCGAAAGGGAGATGACGAAAGCCGATGATGCGTGATTCGAGAGCTTGAAAGCGTGCAAATGAACATGGGGGGACCCCCATATTTATACCATGGTGAAAAGAAGACAAACGGGCGGGAGCAGTTGTGCATTTAAAACGCACCGAGATTTTTACGGCACAATTAATGGGGTGGTTTTCGAGAAAGATTCTTCTATAAAGCCGATACGGACGAAAAGCCGATAGATTCTTTTTGGAAAATAACAAGTTATTTTCCAAAAATGGGGGGCATATGTTTGCACCAAAATTCGGCATGTATTAAAATCAGTTCGAATCGGATAAAAGAGTTCGTATGAAAAGAAATCGGTAAACGAATCGGAAGGAGAATCCGTTTCTAACAAGGAAACCGGATCAGAGGCCGATACGGATTAATGACGTATCCTTGTACAACTCGGATCGGCCGGAATATTATAAAAGGGTCGACATCAGGCGAGAAAATCAATCAATCCAACACAACACCTACTTTTTACAGTATTTTTACATCGTCTTTAGGTTTACAAACACCCCTCTGTAAGTCGACGGAATCAACAAAGTTGCGCATCTCCGATTGTTGGTTTTAGCCGATTTCGCCCAGGTTCGATCTGCTTTGTTTTGCTGCGCATCGCCTTCTCAAAGCCGATTTCACCTTGTATCCGGATTAACCGTGACTGGTTGATCTAGTTATCCCCTAATCGGTTTTCAGCCGACTAGCGATAAGCCGATAAACGTTGCTTTATCGGCTTTGATTGATTTACAAATTCTACCTTGTCAATTTCTGGTCAAATTGACTGGCAAGCTCTGCAAACCCGGTGTTTGTCTCTTGTGTTTGAGGCTAAGAACCCTGCTTCACGTTTTTAGCGTGAACAGCACTCTTCAAACCTCTGCCTCCATGACTACTACGCGTGCATTTGCAAGATCTGGCCGTTCTGTGTCTTAGGTTGTTAGATTCACCCATGTAGATTTCCCCAAGCTACCTGTACATCAAAGAAAAATACTTTTAACATATGTCTACATTTTAAATCTACAAACTGTCAGCATAAGGAAATCGATCAAACGAGGTGTCTTTTTTATACAGCATGCTTCAACACATCATACAAGGATCCTCTCCGGTATATCATACAACACAAAGTGCATTTCCAACATAAATTGGCCTGAAGACAAAACCGTATGTCTTAACCAATTGATAAGCAGAAGGCTCTACTCAAACAACATTTTCAGTTATTCTCCATGTATTACTCAAAATACATAACTTGGCATACAAGAGCCTTACATAAATAGTTGATTAGTGTTGAAACACAATAACAGAGAAACAAGAAGGAAATAAACAAGAAATAGCCAATAGTAATAATACCTCATAGACCAATGTATGGCTAGATGCAGCGTGCTCAGCAGCGCATCTCCAATGGTAGAGCCAACTACTAGTTATAAGAAAGCTCTATGTCATTTATAGCCAGCTTAAAGACAAGCTCTCTAATGGATTGGCTATAACATATTCTCTAACATTAAATGTGGGTCCACATGTAATTGTCTTTTATTTTTCTTGGAAAACACTATAGTCTGACTCTTAGCTAAGAGCCAGCTTTTGTCTCTCTCCTCTACTTCTCTCCTCCAAATAAGCAAAATAATGAGATGGACTTCTTATAGCCAACTAATTTGGCACCATTAGAGATGCCCTGAAGCGCTGGTCCGAATCCACCCAGCAGAAGGGAAATCTTGTTTTCCTGGGCATTAATGGCCTCCGCAGCCGCTAACGCGTTCAAAGACGACGGCTTGACGAATCCAACTTCGTGTTCCGCTACGAACAATGTGCTTAACTAGCAAGACGGATACCAGATTTAATTAGCGAGGTGCGGTTGGAGCTGATCGATGGAGAACAGAAACGAAGACCTCACGAATCAATGGATGTTGTAAACCAGAGTAAAATTGCAAGCTTGCAACGAATAATTTGGTGAACCCAATGGTTGCTCTACTAGGGTTTGGAAATCCCGCTTAGGTGTCAGTGTCGTGTAAGTATTTCATGTGCTTCCAGCTTCATCCATTGTTGTGTCGAATCTGGTTATATATCCGTATCTAACGGATACTTTCATTCCGAATCCCATTCTATATTCGAAAAATATCTAAATCTGTATTTGATATTCGGAAAAATAGATATCCGAAAAAATATTCAAACAAGATCCAAATTTATACAAATAAACGGTCAATCGAAAACTATCCGTTTTGTTTGCATCCCGCGCACGTGCTGTGCAAGCGGCCAGTGTGTAGTTTTTTTTCCAGCTGCAGCACTGCAGAGCAAGAGCTATAGCGCGGCACGCATGCACGGTCACATGTGGCTTGTTGGCTTCTTTCTTCTATACTTGTCACTACTATACAATCCCTCATCACAGACGGTTCGTAAACCACATGTCAGACGGTTTTTCGACCGTCTGTATCAGACTGTCAGCGATGACTTTATAGTCTATGAACAATATCATGACAGACGGTTCCAAATCACAACCGTCTGTAATAATCAATTTATCACAGATGGTTCCAACAAAAAACTGTCTGTGATGATGGATATATCACAGACTGTTGTGGTTTGGAACCGTCTGTGATGATTCATATATCATGAGGCAGTTACGTATTGGAACCGTGCATTAAGATAATATATCACGCATCGCTCGATTTGGAACCGTCTGTGATGATCCATATATAACAGACTGTTGAAAACTAATAACCGTCTCTGATAATTTTATCACATACTATTTTAGTTTGGAACCGTCTATGATGTTGATTTTAGATTTTCTACAATTTCAGTTAATTGGCTAGCCTCAGGAAATGCTAGGTATGCTCTCTAAAACAAACTACAGTATAGCATCACCAATATATATATATATATATATATATATATATATATATATATATATATATATATATATATGTACACCGCATCCATTTAAGAAATAAACACATATTTTCCAATTGAATTCGGAACTACAACCGACAAATTCACACCACAAGGTTCATAAATTAATCCAAATGGAAGTCTTGCAAATTCACAACTCATCAAGCTTGGTTTGCGTGGAATTCGCCGGTTGGATTAATGACATCACGATTCAAAAAGGCATAGAATTGTCCTCGAATACTTAGCAGGTCAGCCTGTTCCAATGCAAGTTCAGCGCATTGCCACCTCTGCCAATGGGAAGAGTAAAGTCTTTGCGTGTACAAAAAATAAATAAGTTAAAACAAATGGTTCAAGATTAACAAACCTCTAAGTCATTGGTCTTCTTTGTACCAACGAGGAGTTGCATGTTGTGGCAAACGTAGAACCCACATAGGTTAGTGCCTACTGGCTGCTGGTGGTACTGCCAAAATATAAATAGATTAATTAGTTCGAAGGTTCCATTATGGACTGTGTGAAGGATTAATTATTGCGTACTAGCAGATACCAGAAAGTTATGAATATGCTTCAGCCTCGTTGTGTCCGGCTTGCATGCCCCTCTGCGAGCTTTGTAGATATTGAATGACGTGTCGAGTAAATTTTTAATAGGCACCAAGTCGTGGTTGCCGCCCTTTCTGGAATCAAGGTAAATTACCTTGTTCTTTCTTGTTATAATTACAAGTATAACCCAGTGAAACCTACACATGTATGTTGCCATGGTCATTGAATCTAACTTCAAGCAGCGTTATATAGTACAAATTAACATGTATAGCATCTGGATGAAGCACTTACCCCGGGTTGTAGGGTAAAATTAAGTAGCTTTTGTCCAAATGAGCCAGCATTACTTTTTCCATGTACTCATGGACGAATTGCACATCTTGGTCCATGATTTTGCTTCGACACGATGTGTGGGTCAAAGAAACCCACCAGTTCATTCCTTGCTTTTGCCTCCATCATCATGTATCTACATACATATACAAAATCAAGGATCATATATATATGCCATTTATCGGTACAACACGAATCTATATCGTGATTGCACACACTTACAATGTCCAGCATCTGATGAGTGAAGTGTCGAGGGCGTTGAGGTTGTATAGATCGAACAAGTCATTGAAGCCGACCACGAAGCAACCACCTGAATTCTCGTGTAAGAAATGCTGCTCCTTGAAGCGGACCGTGATACTCGATGCCCGTTCTGGCAGCGGCTTAGTGGCCTGTAACATGCACCAATCTTGCAATCTAATGCAGGCGAATGAAAGCGTCGTCGGGTTCTCTTTCAGTATGAACGGCTTTCCCAGCTCAAATTGCCGCACTGACAGGACAAACGGAATTTGCAACAAGCCTGAGTTGGTCTTCTTTTTTTATTTGCGCTTATCGCTGCCTCATCGTCTACTAAGTTTCGTCTTCACAGGAGATGACGCGAGCGGCTGTGGCTCATAGGACACCATAGGCAATTTGGTGGGCTCTGCTGGTGCTAGCATATGATCCGGAGCACCATGTGGCTCCAGTATTGCTTCTATCCTTGGTGCTACTTGGCGAGCATCGAATGAGATGGACTTCTTTGGCCATTGGATGAATGTATCAATGGCATCCCCTATTGTCACGATCTCGTCGTTTGAAGGCATCTCCAACGTGATGCCCTTCCAAATTTCATGTACACCGTCGACATAAACCTTTGCGTAGCCCGAAGTTAAGGAACGACCGTACACAAGTGCCCCTTGAATGGATGGATACGTGTGCCCCAAGCAGCCTGCAAAGGAATAGAGGCATCGCTAAGCCTCACTTCGAGATTGAGATTGCACGGCATGGCCTCTTACATAACGATTCACAATTAATTAGCTAACACACCAAACAGGTCCATTTAAGAAGCATTGCAGAAATAACATGTATATTACCTTGTTGTCGTCGGGAGGAAATCTGACTTCGTCCACATCCGTCTAAGGGACAGACGCGCAGCTGCTTGGACGGTCAGTTGGGCTGACTTGTCCATGTGCTTCTCGGCCTTGCACGTTCTGTTCATGCCTGTCCGCAGCGTTCATTTGTGTCATCTTTTCCTCAAAGCATTTTAGTTGAATCTCTAATTGCGCTTTGATCCTTTCCTCAAACTTTTCATTTACCCTTTCCTCAATCATGGCTACTAGCCGTGCCTCATGCTCGGCTTTGCTTCTCTTCCTACACCGGTATGACTCGAAGTCCTGTGGGAATCCCATTTTCCAGGGAACGAAAACACCTAGGCCTCAGGTCCTACCCGGGTGCTCCTTGTTTCCCAAGGCCGCAGAGAGTATATATTTCTCTCTGTCTGGAGCGAAAGAGCCCTGGGAAGATTCCGTGCTCAACGACATTAAGCGTTGTGACACTTCCTCGTCAGCGGCGTTGGCAAATGACATCTCGCCCGAAGACGTGGGACATGACCTCGCTCTTACCCAGTATCGAGCGCGCGGGTCTAATATCAAGGCAACCGGTGGTGCGACCTCCTTCTGTATTGCCTCATTGTCCTCCCTTGTCCATTGCTTGACCTTGCCCGCGTACCCAGTGGAGCCGAGTCTGTGGAGGTGGGTACTTTTTGACTGGATAACCTTGTGCGCCGTACTTATGCTCACGAACTCTTCGATCTTCTTCATTTCAACAAATTGTTCCCACACGTCTTCAGTGATGAACCTATACTTGTGGAACGGAATCATTTCCTTATTCACGTAATGAGTGACGAGGTAGCTCTTAAAGTTCTTCCACACCTTTCCAGCCACTAGAAGTGCATACCGTCGCAGTGCGTTCAGGGAGTCTTATGGGAGCTCGAACGACCTGAAAATTTCTGTCACCAGGCTGTCGCGCTCCTCATCAGTCAGCGTCTTCCACGATGGATACATGATGGGGACCCTTTCATGCCCAACGATCCCGCACAATGTACGGAATGCTTGTGCGGCTTTAGTAGGTGCGGTAGGGGACCCATCATGCGGATCGACCGCAGTAATGGTATCTCGACTCTGCGGCATTTTACTAAGCCCTCTTGGAGCGCGCCTCTGTTTTCTACGTTGGGCCCCTCATCCGATCCATTCGACGATGAAGAATGTGGAGACATCGACATCTTGTAATGAAGGTCATAGAAGAGGAAAGAAAGTTGAGATCAGCATGGCTAGGACAAGTGGGTCATAGAAGAGGAAAGAAAGGTAAGTATCATCACTGAGAATTGTTTTATGCATTTTTTAAGTAATTGCGGTATTACCAAAATCTAGGGTCAATTTAATTTCGACAATAAAGAGGACACATTGGTACTCAAATGAAGTATGTAATAGCATCCTCACAGAGAATGTAACCCCACAGCCATAATAATTTATTCGAACCCTAAACCACAAGTTATCAGATTACCGTCGGAGGAGGAGGAGGAGGCGGTGGCCTATCGGTAGGGCGTCGGGGCGGCACGGCGGCGGCTTGGAGGAGGAGGAGGATGTGGTCGATCGGGAGGCGTTGGGGCGGCACGTCGGGATGGCACGGCCGGGGCGGCGCGGCGTCGGGGTCTGGAGGCATCGCCAAGGGGAAGTAAGGGTTTTGCCGCCAAAGAAAAATGGTTTGCCGCCAGGGTGGGGATATTATTGATATTAGGGTTGGGGCATGATCACAGACGGTTTTACATCCAACCGTCTGAGATGAGTATATCACAGACGGTTTATTTAATGAACCTTCTGTGATGACTGCTATATCACAGATGGTTCAATAATGAACCGTCTGTGATGACCACTATATCACAGACGGTTCAATAGTGAACCGTCTGTGATGACTGCTGTATCACAGACGGTTCAATAATTAACTGTCTGTGACCTGACCAACAAAAAACAAAACAAGCATAATTATAATTATGATTAATTGTAATACATGCATCTCATCAATTATAATACGTACATGCATCTGATCATTAATTATAATATAGACATATGTACATCCCATTACTTATGACCCGAACATTTGATTACAAGTACACATACACTTGGAATATAAATAAGGATCTCATCATTAATCGGCCACTTGCTTAGTATTTCATACAAAAATTAGCCCTTCACGATGATCAACGCGTGTGTAGCTAGCTTCCTTAGGTTGCTCTTCCTGGACCATGATTCCAGTACCAATAGGAGGCAACTCATCAAACTGATTGTATTCTTCCTCATCTACCACATTCTCGACTCCGACAATCCTCCTTTTTCCCTGAAGAACCACGTGGTGCTTCTTGTTCAATGGGTCGGTTAGATAGAAGACTTGAAAAACTTGGTTAGCAAGAACAAACGGTTCATCTTGGTATCTGACACGTTCAAGGTCCACAGTAGTGACACCGTACTTGTCAACCTTCACATGCTGCAGGTGAACCCAACAGCACCGAAATAGGGGGATCTTGAATAGTATGTAGTCAAGCTCCCAAATTTCCTCAATGAATCCATAGTACGACCTCCTCGTCGACCCAGCAGTATTCAGCGCATCTATGCGAACACCACTGTTCTGGTTTGTGCTCTTCATGTCCTGATCCCTCATGTAAAATGTGTACCCATTTATGTCGTATCCTTTCCATGTTACAACCATAAATGCTGGCCCTTTTGCCAACCATGTCAGCGGACCTTCGGTCGAGCTTCCAATGATGGGTTGTCGCTCCTTCAGCCATCTGTTGAATTGAAGGTTATGTTGTTTGATGATCCAAGACTCCAACCGCGATGGATTCTCTTGCCTTAACCAGTTCTTGTGCTCGTCGATATACGGGGCCACAATAGCCATGTGTTGCAAAACTGTGAAATGGGCTTTAGCCCACGCAGCTGGATCAGGCGTGATTGATTTTCTTCCGATGGTCCCGGCACCCTGGAGCCTTCCCTCATGGCGGGATCGAGGCACACCTATCGGCTCGACCTATGCCATGTAATCCATGCAAAACTCGACGACCTCTTCGGTTGCATAACCTTCAACAATGCTACCCTCCGGTCGAGATCGATTCCGTATGTAAGACTTGAGAATTCCCATGTACCTCTCGAACGGGTACATGCTACGTAGGAACACGGGCCCGCACAACTTTATCTCCCTAACTAGGTGAACAATGAGATGGACCATGATATCGAAAAATGACGGAGGGAAATACATCTCAAGATTACATATGGTCATTACCACCTCGGCCTGCAGAGCATCTAGTCCTTAGGGATCGATGACCTTCTGAGCAATTGTGTTAAAGAAATAACATAACCTTGTGATTGTCTCCTGGACCTTGGTCGGTAAGATGGTCCTAATTGCCACAGGGAGCATCTGTGTCATAAGCACATGGCAATCATGAGACTTCATGCCATTTAAACTCAAGTCTTGCATTGAAACAAGCCTCTTCATATTGGATGAGTAACCGGGCGGAACTTTAACACCATGCAAGCACTGGCACAATTCAGTTCTCTCGGCCTTGGACAAAGTGTAGCGAGCAGGTTCGCAATAAGTTCGACCTTTGTCGGTCTCTTTCGGTGCTAACTCAGATCTGATGCCCATATCAACCAAGCCAAGCCGTGAGTTGATACCGTCCTTTGTTTTGCCCTTAATGTTCAGTAAGAGACCAATCAAGCTGTCACATACATTCTTCTCTACATGCATCACGTCGATGCAGTACCGAACTTGTAGGTGCTCCCAATAAGGTAGGTCCCAAAATATTGATCTCTTCTTCCACATGCGCTTCTCACGGGTCCTGGATTGATGTCCCTTTCCCAGAGCAACCTCCAAGTTCTTAACCATATCATGAATGTCCGTCCCGCTTAAATTCGTTGGAGCTAATACATCTTCAGTCGTTCCGTCGAATTGTTTCTTCATCTTGCAGTATGGGTGATTCCTCCGAAGGAACCTACGGTGACGCATGTACACGGTTTTGCATGAGTGATTGAGCCACACACTCTAGGTAGCCTGCAAGCAGTGAGTGCAGGCTTTGGCTCCTTTTGTACTCTGCCCCGACAGGTTAGCAAGGGCTGGATAATCATTTATGGTGCAGAACAGCATGCAATGCAAAGTGAAATACTCTCGTTTGTGAGCATCCCATACCTTTACCCCAGGAGCCCACAACCTGTTCAGATCTTCCACCAATGGTGGTATGTACACATCAATATCGTTTTCAGGTTGCTTTGGGCCTTGGGTGAGTATAGAAAAAAAATATATACTTCCGCTTCATAGACAACCAGGGAGGAAGATTGTATATACAGAGATTCACAGGCCAAGTGCTATGACGGTTGCTCATGTTGCCGAAAGGATTCATTCCGTCTGTACTCAAACCGAACCTTATATTTCTCGGATCCGATGCAAATTCTTCAAACCTCCTATCGATGTTTCTCCACTGGGTGGAATCAGCAGGGTGCCTTATCATTCCATCATTTTTGCGCTGATCCGAGTGCCACCAAAGCAGTTTTGCCTCTTTTGAGTTCAAAAACAAACGTTTCAGATGGGGGATTATAGGCAGATACCACACCACCTTAGCAGGAGTTCCTTTCTTCGCCTCGATACACTCGTCGTCGTCATCTGATCTATCTTTACGCTTGTACCGGGATGCGTTGCATACCGGACATATATGCAAGTTTGCATACTCTTTGCGGTAGAGGATACAATCGTTCGGACAGGCAGCTATTCTTTCTACTTCCAATCCTAAGGGACAAAGAACCTTCTTGACTTTGTAGGTGGTTGTCGGCAACTCGTTTCCCTCCGGAAGCATGTCCGCTAACAGGACCAACAGCGCCGTGAAACTCTTATCGGACCAACCATTGCTTGCCTTTAATTTCAGCAGTTCCAGCACAGATGACAACCTTGTATATTTGGACTTGCAGCCCGGGAACAAAGGTCTCTCTGAGTCATGCATCAAACCCCGGAATTTTACATACTCCTGCCCATCACGGTTCCCTTCTGCATCCCGTAGCATCTGATCCAGATTGTCATCGGGAGAAATATCATTATCGAAGGTACAATCGATATCATCCGGTGTATTATTAACTTCGTCGACGATGCATTGACTAATTGATGCATGCATAATCTGCTCTTCATCGTGACTGGTCCAACATGAATACCCCCTTTTGAAACCCCGTAGAATCAAGTGTGCTTCGATTTGGGTTGGGTTTCGAAACATCCTCATATTATCGCAGTCAATGCATGGACAAGACATAAATTCCACCCCTTGTTCAACATATCTTCCTCTGCAGCTCTTATAAAAGCGGAGACACCATTAATGTACTCGGCGCTCGTACGGTTGTCAACGTACATCCAGCTTCGGTCCATCTACGCTACGTATATAACAATATGTGTTAGATAATGAATGAAGTACACTTAAATAATGACAAAGAACAAATGGGTTCTCCTTACATAGCTTGCAAATTTGAACCAATTACGAACCTTGGATAACTTAGAACGTAAGTATCTACAATCACAACTCCAAATCTAGGGTTGCATTCCACCAGATCGCCTCTCAATATCGCAGCCACCTCAAAAATTGCTCGGAAACCTTAAAAATACAGAGGAGGTCGATCGGGCTGGGGGGCCTCTTATTAAGCTAGGATAAGTGGGTCATAGAAGAGGAAAGAAAGGTAAGTATCATCACTGAGAATTGTTTTATGCATTTTTTAAGTAATTGCGGTATTACCAAAATATTCATCAATTTAATTTCGACAATAAAGAGGACACATTGGTACTCAAATGAAGTATGTAACAGCATGAACAATTCAACAAATGATTGGTCATCTTCCAATTTTAACCTTCAGTTGTCAATTTACCAAAATCAATTTGCCTGTTGTCAGCTTATTATGCAAGTTACCAGTTCAAGCATATATACAGGCCCATTGAACTCACAATGTCGAATCCTCACAGAGTCCAGCCACTATGCAAAGTAATTGAATTTGACAAGAATGCAATAGCAAACTAAATTCAGCTTTCTCCTATATTGTCACAACCTATGTCACAATGCCGAATCCTCACAGAGAATGTAACCCCACAGCCACAACAATTTATTCAAACTCTAAACCACAAAGTTATAAGATTACCATAGGAGGCGGTCGCCTATCGGCAGGGCGTCGGGGCAGCCTATCATAAATTGCTCGGAAACCCTAAAATAACAGAGGAGATCGATCAGACCGGGGGGCCTCTTATTAAGCATCATCACAGACGGTTATTACAAAACAACCGTCTATGATAGGGAAACATTTACAGACAGTTTTGTTCACCAGCCGTCTGTGATGACATAATTTACAGGCGGTTTTAATTTAAAAACCGTCTGTAATGATATACTTTGCAGACGGTTTTAAAGCCAAAACCGTCTGTGATGAAGCCTGCACAGATTAAAAGGGTGTCTCATCATTTCCCCCGCGCGCGCCTTTCCAACCATCAGAAACTCTTCGTCTTCATCGCAATTAACTTCGTCTTCATCTTCTCGCCCTGCCACTGCCTATATATTCTTCCTAGATCGGGCGGTAGTACTACTACTCGATCGATCTCTCCACACACATATCGATCGATCGCTCCATCCATGTCAGCTCTGCCTCCTTCCACCTGGTGCTCTGCCTCATCCTCCGCCCCTCCATCACCCCCTCTGCCGCCATTCATATGCCAGTGCAATCCTCCCCCCTTTTCCCCGGGCAATGCCCAATATGCCACCTCTTTTCCCCCGAGGAGGAGGAGGCATAGGAGGAGGATAAGAATGAGGACGAGCACGAGGAGGATGAGGACGACGACGAGGATGATGATGATGAGGAGAGTTACCTCATCCGCTGGGGCCGCGGGAGCAGGACCTCCTCCTCCTCCTCCGACGCCGACTACTAGTGGCCAGTGGACGACGACGACGAGGAGGACGAAGAGGAGTGGTGGCAGTGAACGCGCTAGCTTCGATCAGTTTGTCTATTCGTTCGTCTGTTTGCCTCTGTCATGCATTTTGCCAAGAGATCGATATATATATATATATATACACTCCACATATAGAGGACTTAATTAACGTTGTGGATGCATGGTACTATGTATGGAGCAGCGCTTGCTAGTGACCAACGTACGTAGCGCTACGAACATATTCAATGATAATTTACAACAGCAGTAAGTTCACAAACACATCACAGATGGTTGTATATACGAACAGTCTGTGATGATTTCCTTATCACAAATGGTTTGAAACACGAACAGTCTGTGATAAGGGTCTCCCACATCTACAAACCGTTTGTGATATCGTCCTGATCACAGACGATTCGTATTAAAACCGTCTGTGATGTGGGGGACCCTTATCACAGACTGTTCGAGTTTCAAATCGTCTGTGATAAGGAAATCATCACAGACTGTTCGTAGATACAACCGTCTGTGATATTCCTTGAACTTATCACAGACAGTGTGTATATAAAACAGTCTGTGATGATGTGTCTGATATAAATCCTCATGTAGTAGCGTGTAGTTCTCGTTGTTGCCTTGGGATCTATAGAGGAAGAGAGAATACAGGAAGCGAACAGGCTAGCCTAGCGTAGGGTGTTAGGGACATCCAGACGCCTTCGAGAGCATACTAGTAGTCAGGCTCGGTGATTAGCGGCAGAGCTGGCAACTAGTACAGCACTAGATATCTACTGCTATAGACTGATCAGCTAGCTGCCTAGCTAGGCCACATGTACGTACGTACGTAGATGCGGTGCCGATCGACCGATGCTAACGGTTGAGTCCTCGAAATGTCCTCCTCAATCTCATCGATCCATCTCACGTACAGAGTATACTAGCTAGCTAGTACTTCATTGTACTCCCTTCAGTTGGGTAATACCTGTTATTTTGGACATAGTGATGATTAAACTTCCGAAACTTTGACTAACAATATATTTTTAAATATTTAAATTGAATACATAAAAATTATATGTGTAGACTTGTCTCGAGAAGTACTTTCATAATATTATAATTTTATTGGATTTTATAAATGTATTATAATAAAAATTAGCGGTCAAAGTTGTGTTTTGAAGACTGTGTCGATGTCCAAAACAACAGATATTACCAGACTGAAGGGAGTATATATTTACTAGATGTGTACACATGGCAGCACGCCATACTATGTAAGGTTGATTTTTTGGAATCCTAGATTTTGTTTGCAAGAAATGTATGATTTAGATCTAGATAAAATGTTCTTAAATCGCGAGGTCTTTTTGACTTGAACTTGCCGAATCATGATTTTTTTTTTATTTGCAAAATAGACGGTGGGAGAACTTAAATGCATTTTCAGAATATTCGAAGGGATCTCCTGCGGAACCATGAGTTTTTTTTAGCAAAATAGACGGTGGGAGGACCTAAATGTATTTTCAAAATTTTTGAAGGGGCCTTTTGTGAAAGATGTGATGTTTCTTTAATATATTTTTTGGAATTTCTGAAGGGATCTAAACGCAATTTTAGAATTTTTGAAGGACCTTTAAAAAGAAGACAGTAGGTGCACCAGAGCATAATTTTGAATCTTTGGAAGGGCCTCTACACAAAATAGGTGATGTGGCGCGCTGCCTTCTCCGGAATGCCCCCATCTTCAATAAAGGTAGCGTATGGCTTTGTTAATAGTTTTTTGTTCATATATAAATATACGATGTATTTTACATTTTAATATAAAAATTAGTATGATGTTCTTTTTTACTTCTAATAAATATTCGGATTTACTTGATATTCTATACATATATGTATTGAATATAATGCTTAGAAATAATGATGGTTTTGATAAGCATCATCCGGATGTTTTCTTCAAAAAAAAATTCATCCAAATTCCTAACCTTTTGATCCGTGTTGGGATTTGTGCTCTGGGAGAGGGCGATGTCTTCTCTGGCAAGCTTTAGGTCGAAGTTCACTAACCTCAACCCTAGAATTAGTTGGGGAGCGAGGCCCGCATTAAGTGCCAGAGGCGGTGGTGCGGCGAGGTGACTGCAGGAAGGAAGACGGCGGTGGGCTAAGTAGGCGGTAGTGGATTCATGTGTGACTAGCGATTTAGGTGTTGGGAACGGCGGTCGAAGGTGTTTGCCATAGTGATGGATCCGACAACGGTGAGCCACCGGAGACAGGGAAGAGGGCGACAGAGTGACGGGAGTGGAGGAGAAGGGGAGCAGATGATGCGGCAATGGTCGTCGAAGAGGGTGGTGGAGGTGTGGTCGCTGGTTTCAACACCAGTGCCGATTGCTGTGAGGAGGCGATGCGCGATGTTGAGGGCGACAGGTGAGTGCGACTGTGGATTCGGGAGGGAGGGGATATGGTGGATGTGTGGGACATGTGGCAAGCATTCGGTATGGTGGGGGTCTTTAATCTAATGGTCCAAAATTTAAGTATTTTTTGAAAAAAAAAATCTTTAGAAAAAAGCTATAGGCAGGGCCGGCCCTGAGGGGGGGCAGGGTGGGCGGCCGCCCAGGGCCCCCCAAAAGTTAAGGGCCCCCAAACTATTTAAGTAAAGTGCCGGTCTATATATATGACAATATATCCAGTGCAATTAAAGTTTTCGTGTAACTACCGTGCAACCCTACTAAAAAAAGTTTCAAAAAATTCTGAAAAAAATCATGGACGTACATCTCAACTTACCCCATCTACGTATAAAATTTCATGATCAAATTCGTCCTATGCTAGAAGTTACAAAAAAGACAAATTTTGGATTGTCCAAAATTTGTCTTTTTTGTAACTTCTAGCATAGGACGAATTTGATCATGGAATTTTATACGTAGATGGGGTAAGTTGAGATGTACTTCCATGATTTTTTTCAGAATTTTTTGAAACTTTTTTTAGTAGGGTTGCACGAAAATCAGCTTGTACCTTGGCAATTTGGCATTGGACTAGTTGTGCTTATGCAGGACGCCAGGGCGTGAGCGACTAGAAGTCTTTTGAGGAAAGAAGGTTTCCATCAAAAGAATGCTTCCTGGCGGCTGGCGGCTAGAGGTTTCATCTAACGAAAAAGTAAAAACAGGAGGGGCGGCAGGCGACCGATCGCCGGACGTGGCGACGTATAGAGAGAGAAAAAAGGTATATATATATGCGGAGGTGAATGGGGCCTCTATATAAGTTTTCGCCCTGGGCCCCTAAAATACCAGGACCGGCCCTGGCTATAGGTATTCTAGTCATTTTTAATATTTATTTGATCTATATGTAAAAAATATATTCTATAAGCTTAGACAGAAGGAGTAGTACTGCGATACTCGTCTCATGTACCAATGCACGTGCTATATACACGTACGTACGTACCTGCTCCTTATAGTAGCTCGCCGCATGTAAAACAACGTTGTCCCGGTAGTACAGTACACGACCTTAATTTCCGTCAGTTAATGCAGGTGTCGGTCGCGGCCGCGCCCCTCGCTCCAAGTCGTCGTCCGAATTAACCTGTTCGCATTTGTCGCGCTTAACATCGATCTCGCGGGAACGGTTGTCGACCGGAGTACAGGAGAAGCTGGTGCAGCTAGCATATTGTCTATGGAAAATGCTACTCCCTCTGTTTCATGAATATATATATCATTCAAGATTTTAAATTTTGTATATAAATACATTTTATTATACAATTTTGAGATAATTTTTAACATTTTTTTCTTTACATGCCCTTAACATTCATAATTTCTAATATTATTTATTATTGTGGAATAAGGTAGCACAGGAGTAAAAAAAAATTAATGAAAAGGATAATTTGATTATTTTTGCACGTATTTTGGTTGAAGCATAAAATTCTAAAATATCATCTATTCGGAAACATATATAAGCTCAGGAACCAGGGGAGTAAATACTATTCCAAATTATGTAGCTTGGAATTAATACGTGTGTGCAATGCTGCTGTAAGTTGCAACACCGTGCGCACCTCAGGAAGTACAAAACGGATCGATCGATCGCGCGCGTTGTTGCGTCCGACAAGAAGCCAGGAAGGATCATGCATGCATGCATGTATTCGCGATCAAGCTAGCGAGCATGCATCCCCGTGACACCTCAGTACCTCACCATCAAGGTGGACAGGAAGAAGCAGGAGAGAGGGACTCATCAGGGACAACTTGTTGCATGCAAGCACGGCGATATGTAACCAGTCGTTAAGATCGCAGTAGTCAATCTGGGTGCTAATGTGCCAAAGCTCAGCACAAGTCTAATTTAAATTCAAAATTTTGTTTCTTTAATCTAATTCAATCCAAATCCAAAATTAATAGTCTATATCTGATTCAGGCCCAAATAAAGACTAGACTTTGATTCAAACAATTTACATGCACAACTAACAGCAGTAACACCTCAAATAGCTATGGATACAAAATAAATCTAATCCATTCCAGAGTTCAAAAGTCTGAACCAATTCAAACCCATTAGCACCTCTAAGTCAAAATAAGGCACGGTATGTAAGCAATGGAATACACGTGTGTGTGTATCTACAGTACTACAGGAGTAAAATTGTTGGAAATAAACAGATTGTTTGACCATCTGGTACTAGTATAAAATGGGAAGCCTTGAGCCAGGCATCTCTATTTACTACAGTTCTCGGCTGTCCACTGTCCAGGCCACTAATGAGGCGACAACAGTTCCCCCCAGCAACCGTGTTCACCCTCTCCGATCCGAATCAGACACCGATCAGTTTGACCGGCCGGGCCACATTCCGTGCTGGCACCGAGCAATTCGAGGCAGCCGAGCAGTGAATGTTTATCATCGCAGCAGCGTCCACTCACGCAGCACTGTAGTATATCTACTGTATAAATAACGGTTGTCAGAGCAGTCAAACCTGCACGCCTCCTGCAGTACTGCGTCTCATCGATACAAGTGGCGACTTTCGCTAGCTCCGGTCCGGACCACCCGCGCCGCGGTTTCCGATGCACCCGCGCAGGTTTCCGCGCCTGCCTGCGCCCGTGTGTCGGCAGCGGCGCCCAATCCGAGCCGCCCATCCCCCCCGCCCGCACGAGATCTCACGTCCCGGAAGGTCCGGTCAAACCGGATCCTTCCCCGTGGGCCCCACGCCCCAGCCGTCCCGAGGAAGAAGGGAGAGGAAGCCTCGCGCTCGCTCTTCGCCGCCACACGTCGTCGTTGGCGCTTAACGGAGGAAGGCGGGGGCCGGCGACCCGGTAACCACGGACAGGCGGGGGCCGGCGTCTCGGGTGCAAGTATTTCAGCGGGGCCCACGCACGGTATCCACCGGCCGAGCCCACGGCGTCCTCGTCGTCGAGTCGACCGATGCCGACACGTCGGACCGGGAGGAGGGACCGGCGATCCGTATCCGTCAATGGGAGAGGAGCCTTCGATAATATGGATGGTCGTGGATCGATTTTAATGTCAATGAAGAATATTAAATATATTTGAAGAATAATTATAGAATAAATGAATATAAGATATACTCCCTCCGTTCCACAAAAAGTGTATTTCTAGATTTTTTAAGACAGATTAGTGTGTAAGGTAGATAACTAATGTGACCCTCATTACTCCATACACAAGCATGCTGGTGCTTCGGTTTCCACAGACACTTAAATGAGCATGCATACGTTTACAGCTGGGCCCTACGGACTAAAGATGCACTCTTTGTGAGACAAATTTTGAACATTAGAAATGCACTCTTTGTAGGACAGAGGGAGTATATAATCTTATCTTTTTTATTAATTGTAGATTTATTCTCTTATACAATTTGGTGCAATATTTATATACAAAGCCTTCTAAGGTAGTTTCAGAATTCGTACATCAAAACGAATACCTCAACAACCAAATCAAGAGTATGATTATATCAAAACATTTTCCCTTGTACGAATACCGTGTAATGCATATGCATTATCAAAAACTTCTCTTAAAAACCAAGTGAAAAAGTAGATCGAGAAAAAAAAGTACATTGCATCTCCATATTGTGTTACATTTGTTGCCTTATTAAAAACATTCGTGTGAGAAAACTTTAGAAAAACTCAATAATGGAAAAGGAGTGGAACTTATAATCTTCTGGATTATGGTAGTATCTTAAGGATCATACAACGGTTTATGGTTCAGAGATTTACCCCCTAAACTCTGTAAATATCTAAGTCGTCTCATTCCAATGCTACGAACACATCTTTGAAAACTATATGTTGGCATAGATTTAGTAAATAAATTAGTCAAATTTTCACATGATTTAGTTTACAAGATCTTTACCTCAACATTCTTGTGGAGCTCATGAGGATAGAAAAGTTTAAGGGCAATATACTTCGTGATATCGCTCTTTACATAACCCATTTGCATTTGTTCTGCACAAGCAGTATTATCTTCATAGATAATTGTGTGAGTATCGACGGTATTAATACCACATGACTTTCGGATATGGCTAATCACACGCCTTAGCCAAACACATCCACGCGAGATTTCATATAATGATATTATCTCTGAGTGGTTGGTAGATGTAACTACCAAGGATTGCTTAAAAGATCGCCAAAAAATGGCCGACCACCGTAGAGAAACACAAACCCAGTATGAAATTTGACACTGTGGGGATCAGCAGATAGCCAACATCCAGTTGAGTCTTGGTTTTTCCGGTAAAATAAGCCAAGATCTTGTGTACCTTAGTGGTATTTGAGTAAAGTCTTGATATCAGCCAAATGCCTTCTGATTGGCGCTGCACCGTGTCTAAATAGCAAATTTGTTACGAATGCAATATCAGTCATGGTGCAATTCACAAGATACATAAGTGCTCCTATGGTGGTTAAGTACGAAACTTTAGGTCCTACGACTTTCTTATTTTCCAATATGGGTCTAAATGAGTCTTTATCTACTTCAAAAGATCTTACTACATTGGGGTCTTTTAAAGGATGAGATTTACTATGCATATCACAATCGGTTCTTGTATAAAACCTAAAGGATCGAGATGGCAATCAGAGGGGGGGGGGTGAATGATCCTAAATAAAATTGTCCCCTACTCAACGTACTCCAAACAATCCCGCAAAAAAACCCGGTGCTCCTCAAAATCGCAAAACCTGCAAGAACGAGAATGACTAGACAACTATGTGTATCCTTAGCTTACATAGAAGAGAACCATGAATCATGTTAGGGATTTTTAAATTACAATCCTGGTTGTCAAGTGTCCAAAGTAAAGATGAATCAATTCAAATACTTTTTTTTCTAAAAGAGATCAAGCCAAATCATAAAAGCCTCTTTTATAAAAGCAAAAGCAGATTTTTCAGGAATTGTCCTCACTTGGAACAGATGGTTGGTGAACTTCTGTTGCTCCAAAAATTTTGGGAATTTTTCAACCTATGAGAAGATGAGTCGTGAAACACTCCACCAAAAAACACCTCCAAAAGACTTGTAGAAAAATCAGGAAACATCAAGGACTACAGACAGTCAGGAACTTCGATCAAGAAATTTGGGGCTCGGTTTTCACTTCATAGCTCCCAAATGGTGCAACTAGTGGACTCCAAAAAATTTTCACATATGGGTATATGAGTCACGCACCTTCTCCAACAAGAATCACTCAAAAAAAATTTCTATATTTTTCTAAAAATCGAAGACTGACTGTTGTGCGAAGAACAATTTCAGAACAGATTTGCAATCTTGATAGAAACTTGATCTCTAGTCTATCCTAGGATGCAAGAAAGATGTAAAACCAAATGAGCACCCTCAAGATATCCTTGATAAACAACATTTAGAAGGAGAGGAGGCAAATCCAAATTGTGAGAAAGTAAATTGCGAGAATTTACATGCTGGAAAATAAATGCTGAATTTAAATTGCATAAAGTAAAGACATAATGTAAATGCGGAAGTTAAATTCATAAGAATATAAATAAAATCTTTGTATTTTCTGGTTGGAAGGTTTACAAAGCCTCACTTCATGTGGGCAAAGCTCAAAGGAGCAACTCAAACCTTCAAATGAGGGAGGGCACCCCTCCCCCTCTATTTATACTACTCTTGGGCCACCTACCACCCTTGGATGAGTCCCAAACCCTAGAGCACTCCACCAAGGGCTAGGATTAACCCACTCATTCCACCCTCACATATGGGCTTTACATGGGCCACATAGGCCATACATGGGTTTAAACAAAACTCGGTCAACCTGATGCAACGGGCCTTCATCCGCCGGACTTGACCGCTTCGTTTCCGCCTCTTTGAGCCTCCAACTCAAACGGGAAGCCTTGAGCCACCTCAAGTCCATTTCCATGATGTCCAAGTGATCCCAGTTTGAGCCCAACCATCTCGTCGGCATCCTCGACCGCTCTGGACCTCGGTTCTCCCAACCTAGTCCCGGTACTCACCAACGACCACAGCTGCCTCAATAACCTATACCACAAGGACCAAACCATTTTGCACATTCCAAAATACAATCTTACCTTTTTCTTCCTGCATGTTAGTCCACATTTATCATAAATTCATACATGCAATTCTAAGTCAAATCAAACTCAAACATGTACACACCTTGCTCAAATAAAGTCAAATACTCATCACAAATATGGATGGACCTCCACATGGTCCTTCAATCTCCCCCTTGATGAGTATATTGACAAGCCACACAAAAGGCATAAATTTGAGTTTGAAAACAAAGGAAGAAAATCAATTTGATTGCAAATATCATATTTGGTCCAATTGAAAGAGAAAGAAAGTTCATGACCAAATAGATGTGAAGATTTTTAGAGCTCAACACAAAAAAGAACAATTTTTCTATAAAAGCTCCAAAAACCAAGAAATCTCTCAAAAAGCTCAAAATTACTCATGATCAAAATGCAAGGACAATTGTTCAACATAATCATGAGAAATCATTTTTTTAAATTTTCTTCCCTCTAAGATGCCTTTTCTACGTTTTCTCCCCTTTTTGGCAATATAGGCATCAAGAGAGCAATTTTTGGATGAAATGCAACCTAGAAGAGCTTTGAGGTTTATGCAAGTGACCACTTAGACAAAGTATGACACCAAGCTACTCAATTTCAGATTATATCATCGTAAGTCATATCCAATAGCATATTTCAATTTTTGCTAACTAGCTCAAAAGAAGTTATACTAATTTTGCATGATTTCAACAATAGCAACACTTAGGATAATTTCAAGACTAGAAGCAAAGCCAATCTAACGAGCAAAGGGATATACTAGAGTTCAACCTAACACTTTGGGAAGCTACAAGACCATTAGAGAACCCTCATGCTCAAACATCTCTTTAAATGCAAATTTTTAGATGAAAGCTCACAAAGCGGTTCAAAGAGTTAGGCCTAGTGATGCACATCCTCGACTAGGAGCCATTGACAAAGGCTTCCTAAGCTTCACTCTCCTCCGCAAACCTTTGGGGTGTAGAGAGCTTATCCTAATGAAACACAACCTCGACTAGGAGCCATCGACATAGGTCTCCTAGGCGTCACTCTCTTCTTCTAGTTTATTTTGCATTTTTCAATTTATTGACTCAAGCCCTATTCGACCATCTCAAGCACGATGCTTAAAAGAGTGGTCTTGATCATACACGATACACTTCAAGTTCATCCCAAGTGCAATGGGAAGCAGTCTCAAGAATGGAAAAGTGTTGAGTTCAATTTTAGCACAAGTCAATTTTTATCATTTTAGCACTGAGAATCATGAGCATGTTGAGGATTCTAGAATGAAATAGTATAGCTATCCCAAGTTGCCCTAAGGACTCTAGTAGAAACCCATTATTTCACTAAGAATGGCATAAGCATCTAGTAAAGAAATATAGCAAGTAAATGCTAAGTTTCATCAAGTTTTCAAGAAAGCTCAATTTAAATGATGGCTAGTTTAAACATGATACACCAGATTAGATATTAGCTAGACTAGCAAGGATCTTCATGAAAGTAGCTAGGTGCAACATATCACAGTTTAATCATTTGCATAAAAGACAAAGCTCGAAAATGAAAACAAGTCTATATGCAATGCAAGAAAGTCAGTTCTAAACCCTCCCTCAACAAGTGAGTCAATTTTAAGCACAAATCTAATTCAAGTTGAGTTATTAGCAATTTTGAATTCCAAGAAAAAGAATTGAACTCAACTGAAACCAGAAACCAAAATGAGAAGAGGAAAAGGAGAAACTGACAACTGGGTGATCTAGGAGCATAGAAAAGATGGTAGAGACCACTAGGCTTAGACTCGCTCTCACCTTCCCCATATGACTTACAAATGAGAACTAACTCTCAAACTCCAGCTCAGGAGCAAACACAGACCCTGTCTACCCAGGGGGGCCAACACCTGCTAGACCTACAAGACTGTGAGTGAGCTCAACCGAGAAGAAGAAAAGAATAGCATCCTAAAGCATAAGATGAGAGGTCCATGCCAAAGCATGCTAGAAGTCTAGGTAAAGTGGACTCAACAAAATGAAAACCATCCCATAGACACCTAGAAGAAACAGAAGGAAATGCTTAATATACACATATAGACATATAATACACATCAACTCCCCCTCAAGATATGCCATATGGGCTCATAATCCCCAGCTCCCCTCTCAAGGCAACAAACCTAGAGCTATCCAAAGGCTTGGTGAAAATGTCAGCCAACTGATGGTCACTCCACAAACTGGAGCACTATGTCACCCTTCTCCACATGGTCTCTAAGGAAGTGATATCGAATATCAATGTGCTTGGTCTGAGAGTGTTGCACTGGGTTCTTAGCAATGTGAATGGCAGACGTGTTATCACAGAAAAGTGGAACACAATCCGTTGCTAACCCAAAATCCCGCAAGGTCAATCTCATCTAGAGAACACAGCTACAAAGAACTAGTCATAGCAACATATTCGCCTCGCCGGTGGATCAGGCAACACCGGACTGCTTCCTAGACAACCAAGAAACAAGAGAAGTGCCAATGAATTTGAAAGTGCCAGATGTGCTCTTCCTATCTATCCTACAGCTAGCAAAGTCTACATCGGAAAAGGCTCGAAGGGACAGATAAGAGGAGGAAGAGTACCAGATACCATAATCAATGGTAGCTCGAAGGTACCTGAAAATGCGCTTCACCGCCTGGCGGTGAGAGGCATGAGGAGAAGCCTGAAATCGAGCACAAAGACATGAAGAGAAGTGTATGTCAGGTCTCGAGGTAGTGAGATACAAGAGAGAGCCGATCATGCTCCGGAACTCCTTTTGATCAACTGGCTCACCATCCTCATCAGTCTCGAGGACTGCAGTGGTGGCCATAGGAGTTATAACTGGCTTCACGTCAGACATGTCAAAGCGCTTCAGAAGGTCTCGAGTGTACTTGCCTTGATGCAAGAATGTACCCTCCCGAGTCTGCTTGATCTGGAAGCCAAGGAAGTAGCTTAACTCACCCATCATGCTCATCTCGAACTCTATACTCATCACATCTAAGAACTCAGTAACGAGCGAATGCGAGGAACCACCGAAAATGATGTCACCGACATAGATCTGGACTAGGAGAAAGTCTGAATCAGAATGTCTGATGAAAAGCGTCTTGTCCACTTGACCCATATGAAAATCATGACTCAAGAGGTAGGACTTAAGCCTCTCATACCAAGCTCGTGGAGCTTTCTTAAGTCCATACAAAGCTTTGGAAAGCTTGAATACATGATTAGTGTACTTGGGGTTCTCAAATCCTGGAGGCTGTCTAACATACACCTCTTCCTCAATAATTCCATTGAGGAATGCACTCTTGACATCCATCTGATAAAGCTTGAAGCCCTTGGATGCCGCGAATGTAACACCCCAGCTTTTACTAAGCCCAGAATGTCACCAAACATAGACCATAACACATTTAATACCATAATTTAAGGTAAATTACAGCAAGTAATCATTTGGAATAATTGGAAATTTTGACAGCATCTCCTTTGTTTTTGCATGAAACTTAACAACATAGCATCATATCAATATGTAAGACAAACGAGATATCCATACGCAGCGATAAGGATAGCTAATCATCAACTAAAACATCAATAAGCATTGATAGCAAAATAATAAGCATCAATTTAAATCTAGGAAGTTAAAACAACTCCCTCCATAGCCCCACATGATACACATGAGGGAAACAACCAAACATACAAACCATACACTAATGATTATTGTAATACTTAATGCCGTGTCTCCAAAGCAATTGAATTAGCTAGATTATGATACTACGTGGAGGAGTGTAGCTAGATCCCTTTCCATACGCCCGATTTCATTGTACCTAAATAAACAAACAACATAAAACACAAGCGTGAGTTCATAACTCAGCAAAGTGTATTGAAATGGATCAACAAGGATCAAGACAACAAACCATCATTCCAGTCTCCACAGCTTATATCACAACACATCATATTTAACATTATATACAACCTTTAAAACAACATGCTATTCATCTCATGAGCATCTAATGAGTACTCTCATCACCATCTCATAAACATCTTCATTTATGTATTTCATTCATGCAATGCAATGCACATGTCTTCTGGAATACTCATACCGGTATGGTTGAGTGCACACCCGTCGGCATGCACCCTTTTCCCCCTTCCATCCCGAAGATGAAGGGTGCCTATCACTCGCTTCCATTCACCTCGGTGATGGAATCACGATGTAGGACTTACTCAAAAGAATAGCCCCGGACTAGTCATAATTGTTCTCACCGACCCTACCGAATAGTTATGACTTATCTCACCGCCGGCCATGAAAATATGCCATGTATGCACAATGGACAGCAACGTACTTAAATACATCTTGCATATTGTCTCATGGCATCACATCAAGATAGCTCAAAACACATACCAACGGCAACCTTCTCAAGCATGGCATGAGGACATCATAACAACAGCAAGCATTTAAATCATGGCATGAGGACATCATATCGATGATAACATATAAAGCATGGCATAAGTACTCAACATAAATTCCATTGCATCTCATCATCAAACACCCTACAACTCTCTACTCATTCCATTACACTTGCCTCAACCGCGGGGGACGGAGTGGCGGGACGAAGAGGGTACTCCCGGAGGCACACCACCTGCAAATACGTGCCACACACTCAAATCGAGTCCACAAAACAGCACACATATAAATCCCACTACCCGACTTCGCTTACAACTCCTAAAATCAGAAAACAGCAAATCTGTCCCTTCGGGACAGCAGCCTTCCAATGGGCATAACTTCGGTTCTAGGACTCCAAATTGAATAAACGAGTACATCCCCGAGTATCTTAGGAAATTTCCCAACTTTTTCTAGTTATAGGAAAAACTAATTCGGACTCTAATGTTATTTAATCTAACGTTGAACA
The DNA here is from genome assembly GCA_036346355.1 of Rhipidocladum racemiflorum. Classification (NCBI taxonomy): domain Eukaryota; kingdom Viridiplantae; phylum Streptophyta; class Magnoliopsida; order Poales; family Poaceae; genus Rhipidocladum; species Rhipidocladum racemiflorum. The sequence goes on along the minus strand of CM070572.1, from coordinate 53,104,218 downwards.
CAAACTGTCCCAATCTCGTCACAGATTTGACAGCGCTCGGTAAAACGGCCATATCTCCCAAACGGCTGGGCGGATTTTAACGTTCTTTATATGCACGGAAAGATAAGGAAATTATCTACAACTTCCTAAAAGTCCGTACGGTCATATTCAAAATCGAAATTGGCGAAAACGCCTGACCTAATTCGGGTTCCCAATCTGCCCGAACCAAAACGCGAATACAACTCTAATTTTCAACAAATCTACCCCATGGCAGCACCTCCCATGATCCAAAAACATGATAATCCACCACTACACAGCATCTAATCAACCCCCAAAGGTTTCCCCCATTACCTTCTTGAAGAACCACGAATCGATCGCTCTCCTTCGCGCAAACTCCACCCGATCTCTCCCCACGCGACGTGGCCACCGGTTCTCCTCGTCGCGGATCCTCCTACCGGCGAGGGCAGCACCATGGCGTGGCATGGCAGCGAGGGGGACGCAGCAAGGGCACGTGGTGGTGGGGGAGGAGGCGCAAGGAGGAGGGGTGGTGCGGCTTGGGGTATGGAGGAAGAAGAGGAGGGGCTAGAGGGAGGAGGAGATGGGAGATGAGGGGATGGGGGCTGCGCAATGGAGGGGTGGGGGCTAGGGCAGCAGGGTGTGCTGCCCCCCCACTACTCCCACATGGGCCCAAGTGCCCCACCTCCGGCCCACGAATGCCCCCCAAGGCCAAAATCGACCTCGGAGAGGCCCTAAGCTTGAAACTTGACCGAAAGCTGCGTTAAAACGTGAAATCTCAGGGTTTTAGTTGCAAAATCCCCAACCTATCCCATTTTACCACATTTTATAACCTATTATCACAAATTATAAAGTCTCGACATTCCATAGTATCACATTCTACCCCCCTTAACTGGATTCGACCTCGAATCTTACACGTCAACTCTAAAACAATGTCCACTAGGGACTCATCTTCTTTGCGAACTCAACACACCCACGCAAAGACTCAAACAGTAGCAACGACAACTCCATTCTCCAAATCCATCTATTAACAAGAGTGACTTGACTTAGCTTAACTAAGCACAACTTGACATGATTCCTCATTTACTTCAATCTCTATCATGATTCATAAAGTCCGAATGACACAATCATCTTGAAACACATCCCTTTTTCATCATTAGTATTAAAACGGTCAACCGAGGTTCCAAACTTGAACCCCCCCAAAAAGACCATTTACGCAAAACCCCATCTCTTCCAATTATTTGACCCCTTTTCGCAAGGAATCAAAATTTACTAATGTCATCTTCGCTCATAGCCTACATCAACCATACTTTCCTTTCGACTGCCAACCACATTACACTTTTCATTCTATCCTCTCCCAGGCATAACGCACACCCAAGGACGTCTAGCTAAGACAATGTCCACGACAAAGCATTTTACATCAAAATTTCTATAACATTTGCTTCCACCCCACGATACTTTCAACCAAATTCAAACCACGACATCAACAACCTCCATCATCATCCACCCTCACTAATGTCCAAAGACCTAGCCCAAGTTAGGACCGTAACTCACTACCAAATCTCAATTGGCACTTTTCCCAAGAGGATGTCGCCCTCACAAACCATTCACACAAACAACGAAGCCCACGAGTATAGCTCTTAGATTATACTCAACAATAACACGAGGCCCTTCTTATTCTCGCTCCTATCAATAGTGCAAAAGAAGTACGATTCTTTTGAATCCAAGTAGACCACATACAACAACTCGAACCTCAAAGCGCCACAAATCACTTTGGAAAGAACCCTGATAACATTGAAAGACCACCCTTTTGCTTTTCCTAAGTCAAGCCTCAAAGGAAAACTCAAATCTCCAATCAACGCGATACAATTCGCATCGGAGAGCACTCAAACAAATAAAGACTCCACACAATTCTCTTGACGGAAGTTCTCAACAACTAAAGACAACTCGACTCGCTTTCACCACAGCCAAACTTTTCATTTTAACCAAAATCAACATTTTGGAAGAGAACTACCACAAAAACTCTCGAAGAGAAAGGGAAACTCAAATCCCTTGCATAACATAACCAAAATACCAGCATTTATCCATTCATTCCTTTTCATGCTAGAGAGCAATGGAAATCTCGATTCATAACACGAATGCGAATTCTTCAAGAGCACTCCGGATTAGTCATATATCTCTATATGACTTCCTCACCGTCCTGGCTCAACAACTATTTTATGCTTATAAAAACGATGTCATGAATCTTTTTCACCATTTATTAGTCATGAAACCACGATACCCATTAACCATTCACAAAGAGACTTCATTCTCTTTGTCACATGATTGACACCCAACAACATCGATGGTTGCTCAAATTCGCATAAACTACGACGGCGTTAACCGAAAAATACCATATCGCATCACAACCCAACAACCACTGCACGCAATGCGTGCAAAACATCGCATTTTAACCAAAGCCAATAACAAAAGATAGCATCAACTCTCAAATCAAACATCTACGCCTAATAACCACTACCAATTCTCTTAAAGAGAAAGGAAACACATTCCCAGCAGGGAACATTTTACCAACCAAATCACTTATGAAACAATCATAAGACTCACTTTTTTTTTTGAAACGCTCGCAAAAACCACACACGTTTCCCAAATAAATCCAACTCTAGTCACGATAAAATTACAATTTAAGCGCTTAACTCCAGGGTTACCAAAGATAAATCAGTTGAACGCTAAAGAGAGCGTCCCACTCCAACGCTTTGGGTGTTAACCCATACTCATAGCATAGACTAAACAGATTAACCCAAATCCAATGATTGGCATGGTTCAATACCCCACCACATTTGGAACTCATAAGCCGGTTACTTCAAATACTACTCTTTCATCCATATTTCCAATCATCGGAGTCAAGTTTGTAACTTGACAAAATGCCACTTAATCAGGGGAGATTTTATTGCACACTAATCAAGACGCCTAAACAAAGAGGCAGGCACTCCCAGAAAATTTATACATTCATTTGAATCCTTAAACCTTCAAAAGAAAGTTCGACTCAAATCCCACCATTACTCGCATTCCAATACTCTTAGCCAATACGGATGTCATAATCACCCAAAACCCGAGAAATCCAACATTGTTGCACACAAGCTACAACATCTGCTCTTAATAAAATCATCGCTCACTTTGCTCATATAACCACAATTGATTATATTACCCTGGGTATAATCCCTAAGTCACATATTCCATATCACCTGTTCATTCCACCAATAATTACTACTAACCACGCGACACGATCTCCACTAGACATTCCTCATAAATACGGATCCTGCATGGACATCTGTCAAGAATAATTCAACCTTTCCTACAATCATTCCATATATCCTCATTAATTGATTACACGTATTTTAAGTCATATTGTCGACCCACAATATTAACTGACCCACCAGCTACAATAGGCAGAATTTCCCACCATCTTCTTGCTATAACAAGTTCATCAACCGAGACATTCTATGCTAACTAATCTCAAACATCCATTAGATTCCATAACCCGCATCACTTTGCACACACCACTAATCAACTTTCACCTTGGATCACCTGACGTCTCGTTTAATCATCTCTTATCAACACAATATTTTAGTTTATCTTTAAACAAACAACAAATTCACTTTAACCGAACCACCAGCTCATATCATCCGAAAACTCTAACTTCTCGTCATACACTTAACTTCTTAAACATCCGCGTGAATCACGCACCCAACTCTTAAGGAAACCATAATTGCTCCAGAAAAGAACAACACCCAAAACACCTTTCCTTCCGGAAAGCTCAACCATAAATCACAAGAGAAGTCAACTCTTAAATTCCAAAATGCAGACACGCAACTACTCCACAACTCTCGAGATCAACAACTTCCGCGAAGGAAGATGGTTGCAAGATGGAAAACCCGGCGATTAACCAATTTTTTTTTTTCAGATAAGGCCATAACCCCAAACTTCAAACTTTCACGAAACAAACGGTTTTTTTTTTCAAAGATGAATTCCCAAGCAAGTCATCATTGCGATCAAACACCACATAGGCCCCGACAACAAGGTCTGGCACAACACCACAATAACTCTTTTAAACCTCGGAGAAAGACAACCACAAGAATAAATTGAAAACTTTCTCCGTAAAGCAACCGATCAACCATATCCTTTCCGACAAAACCTTGACACCTAAATCCATGCGACTTAGATTTTTCATCGGAACTTCAATAACTTCTTTTCAAGTTGGAGAATGGTAACCCAAGAATCAATCTATAAGTTTCTCTATAAGGCAAACAACAAGTCGGACGTCAAAGTTGGCAAGGCGACCCAAAAGAGGCGCAACCCTAAATTCTTCTTTTGTCTTCAACCAAAGAAGACAAAACCAAAACCACCAAAAGAACTATCGGTGAGCATCCAAAACCGAACACTTTTTCTTTTATTTCAACCAACCAAAAACCAACCAAAACCGTTCGTCAAAACGGCAAAGGAAATTCGGAGGGTCAATCCACAACTCTACTACTCGACTCCAACCAACTACCCAATCTACGACAGAAAGGATAAGCACTCTCCCAACAGGAGGTTAAAAGTCCATCGGTGATGGCACTAACCGGCCACACCGTCAAACCCAACATTACTACAAACAACAGAAGGTGACCGAAACCCTTTCGGCACCACAACCCACATAATCTCAAATGTATCAACACAATCAATTCTTTCATAAACATAGTAACATATATTACCAAATGTAACATTCAACACCAAATCTTAAATACAACATTTAAGCGTAAAGCAACGGTACCCATACCCATTCCTACTGTGCAACAGAGTGTGTCAAGTTTTAAATTAATTATTCCACTTACACAAGTTTTAATGTTGCTATCCTATGGCAAAGTTTTAAGTAAAACCTAAGCCATGTTTCTAGGTTATCCCACTTCATATTTTAGTTGAACCTATAGTATGACACTAAATACACATCCCAGGGACCTACAAACCGCTCGATACCAATCAGAACACCCCGGCTTTACTAAGCCCAGAATGTCACCAAACATAGACCATAACACATTTAATACCATAATTTAAGGTAAATTACAGCAAGTAATCATTTGGAATAATTGGAAATTTTGACAGCATCTCCTTTGTTTTTGCATGAAACTTAACAACATAGCATCATATCAATATGTAAGACAAACGAGATATCCATACGCAGCGATAAGGATAGCTAATCATCAACTAAAACATCAATAAGCATTGATAGCAAAATAATAAGCATCAATTTAAATCTAGGAAGTTAAAACAACTCCTCCATAGCCCCACATGATACACATGAGGGAAACAACCAAACATACAAACCATACACTAATGATTATTGTAATACTTAATGCCGTGTCTCCAAAACAGGTGAATTAGCTAGATTATGATACTACGTGGAGGAGTGTAGCTAGATCCCTTTCCAAGACGCCGATTTCATTGTACCTAAATAAACAAACAACATAAAACACAAGCGTGAGTTCATAACTCAGCAAAGTGTATTGAAATGGATCAACAAGGATCAAGACAACAAACCATCATTCCAGTCTCCACAGTTATATCACAACACATCATATTTAACATTATATACAACCTTTAAAACAACATGCTATTCATCTCATGAGCATCTAATGAGTACTCTCATCACCATCTCATAAACATCTTCATTTATGTATTTCATTCATGCAATGCAATGCACATGTCTTCTGGAATACTCATACCGGTATGGTTGAGTGCACACCCGTCGGCATGCACCCTTTTCCCCCTTCCATCCCGAAGATGAAGGGTGCCTATCACTCGCTTCCATTCACCTCGGTGATGGAATCACGATGTAGGACTTACTCAAAAGAATAGCCCCGGACTAGTCATAATTGTTCTCACCGACCCTACCGGAATAGTTATGACTTATCTCACCGGCCGGCCATGAAAATATGCCATGTATGCACAATGGACAGCAACGTACTTAAATACATCTTGCATATTGTCTCATGGCATCACATCAAGATAGCTCAAAACACATACCAACGGCAACCTTCTCAAGCATGGCATGAGGACATCATAACAACAGCAAGCATTTAAATCATGGCATGAGGACATCATATCGATGATAACATATAAAGCATGGCATAAGTACTCAACATAAATTCCATTGCATCTCATCATCAAACACCCTACAACTCTCTACTCATTCCATTACACTTGCCTCAACCGCGGGGGACGGAGTGGCGGGACGAAGAGGGTACTCCCGGAGGCACACCACCTGCAAATACGTGCCACACACTCAAATCGAGTCCACAAAACAGCACACATATAAATCCCACTACCCGACTTCGCTTACAACTCCTAAAATCAGAAAACAGCAAATCTGTCCCTTCGGGACAGCAGCCTTCCAATGGGCATAACTTCGGTTCTAGGACTCCAAATTGAATAAACGAGTACATCCCCGAGTAGCTTAGGAAATTTCCCAACTTTTTCTAGTTATAGGGAAAAACTAATTCGGACTCTAATGTTATTTAATCTAACGTTGAACACAAACTGTCCCAATCTCGTCACAGATTTGACAGCGCTCGGTAAAACGGCCATATCTCCCAAACGGCTGGGCGGATTTTAACGTTCTTTATATGCACGGAAAGATAAGGAAATTATCTACAACTTCCTAAAAGTCCGTACGGTCATATTCAAAATCGAAATTGGCGAAAACGCCTGCCCTAATTCGGGTTCCCAATCTGCCCGAACCAAAACGCGAATACAACTCTAATTTTCAACAAATCTACCCCATGGCAGCACCTCCCATGATCCAAAAACATGATAATCCACCACTACACAGCATCTAATCAACCCCCAAAGGTTTCCCCCATTACCTTCTTGAAGAACCACGAATCGATCGCTCTCCTTCGCGCAAACTCCACCCGATCTCTCCCCACGCGACGTGGCCACCGGTTCTCCTCGTCGCGGATCCTCCTACCGGCGAGGGCAGCACCATGGCGTGGCATGGCAGCGAGGGGGACGCAGCAAGGGCACGTGGTGGTGGGGGAGGAGGCGCAAGGAGGAGGGGTGGTGCGGCTTGGGGTATGGAGGAAGAAGAGGAGGGGCTAGAGGGAGGAGGAGATGGGAGATGAGGGGATGGGGGCTGCGCAATGGAGGGGTGGGGGCTAGGGCAGCAGGGTGTGCTGCCCCCCCACTACTCCCACATGGGCCCAAGTGCCCCACCTCCGGCCCACGAATGCCCCCCAAGGCCAAAATCGACCTCGGAGAGGCCCGGAAGCCCGGAAACAGCCCGAAACGCGTTAAAACGTGAAATCTCAGGGTTTTAGTTGCAAAATCCCCAACCTATCCCATTTTACCACATTTTATAACCTATTATCACAAATTATAAAGTCTCGACATTCCATAGTATCACAGCGAATACGAGAAGGATCGTGATGGCCTCTAGTCTAGCTACAGGGGCAAAAGTCTCCTCGAAGTCGAGACCCTCGACCTGAGTGAAACCCTGAGTGACTAGCCTAGACTTGTTTTGAACTATAACCCCATTCTCACTCTGCTTGTTTTTGAACACCCATTTGGTACCAATGATGTTGTGATGTGAAATCATGTGCTCAAAAATTGGCTTAAGAATTGAATTTGCAAAATGTGCTAGTGCATGTGTTTGACCTAGTTGTCAAGTTACAGAAAATTCTCCGTTTGCGCCGGACCAAAGTTTCAAGAAACAGTAAGTTTCGCCTTGGGCGCCGGACCAATCCTTTGGTCCGCCGTGAACATGTTTGGCACCGGACCAATTGAGCATGTGAAATTTGCATCTGCGACGAACCAAGTTTTTTGGTCCGTGGTGACCAAGTTTTCGAGATGTGAAATTTGCATCTGTGCCGGACCAATTTTTTGGTCCGTGGTAAACAGCGTTTTTGCGGCTATTTTTACATGCACGCCGGACAAAAATTTTGGTCCGTCGTGAACGTGCTTTTGAGCTCCTGTGCCGGACCAAGTTCTTACAAAAACAGTAAGTTTCCTCTTTACGTCAGACCAAACATTTTTTGGTCCGCCGTGAACGTGTTTTCAAACGTTTTTTAGCCGGACTAAAATTTCCCAAAACAGTAAGTTTCACGTGTATACCGGACCATGTTTTTGGTCCGTCGTGAGTTGCGTTGGACCAAATAGTTGCTCCTTCGTGAATGGATTTTTCTAGGTTTTTTGCCCTGTGTGCGCCGGACCAATGTTTGGTCCGTCGTGAACGCAATTTTCTCAGGTTGGTTTGTTTTGTATGCAATGCTCATGTAAGTGATTGTATGGATTGACTTTGAGTCAAGTCGTGGACTTGTGCTCGGATTCGTTTCTTTTTGTTCATGTGCAGATGTTGCTAGAGGGCGGACGTGGTCGATGACGGGACCAGAACTAGGTTTATGAAGGAACTAAGGTTGGGGACTAGGTTCAGGGAGGAACTGAGGTCTTGGTGGTCAAGGATGTCATGCGGGACGTTCGGGCTAAGAGAATGGTGCACATGAGGGTTTGTTAGTCACGTGAGTATGGCAGGTGGTCCATATGCGTGCAGAGTTGTAGTTGTTTGGGGTAGCTTACATGTATTGGGCTAGGTTGGGCCAAGTGGACATGTATGCGCACTCCTTGTACGTGTTTGCTCCTTTCAATAGGAGGGGTGTCTCCTGTTTAGAGGCAATCCAGAAATTGAGCAGAGCTTTAGGGTTTGTACTCTTTTGATCGGAGTACTTTATACATAAAGAAATAAAGATCAATTCTTCCAGATGCTTTGCGTGCTACAGTAATCGCGAAGCTACAGTGCACGCATTGCTATAGTGTTTCTTGTTTTGGTTCTTGTTTGCATGCTTGTTCTTGTTCTAGATTGGTTTTTGTCCTTTGAGTTTCATCTTAATTTGATCTATCCAAAACCTAGGGTTCCTCAAAGTTTAGTTGATTTATCTGTTGCCGTTCTTGTTTAATATTGAAGTTTTGGTTAGATTAATTCTCATCATCTTCTATCATAGCAAGCTTGCAAGGTTCAAAACTTTTGATCCGTAAGTCCGATCGAGCTAATTCTTTTTGGTTTCGATTCGTATTGGCATCTAGTTTCTTGTGTCCAAATTTCAGATCGATCCGACGGTTGGATCTCCAGAAATTTGCATTTTACCGAATATTTTTCAATCTGTTTTTGTCGGATACGAAGTAACTTTTTGGTTCAGATTTGTGGTGAACTTTTAGTAGATTGAAAATTTAGTTTTAGCTTCCGCACAATCATTCACCCCCCTCTGATTGCTATATCCGTGTATATCGATCCTTCAAGTGGTATCATTATTCGACAAAACCATGTGTGTTCGATGGTGTTGATTTTCAGTTTTGGAAGGCCAAGATGGAGGCATTCATCCAGGCGCAGGGCTTCGCAATTTGGGAGAAGGTTTACAAGCCATATCAAGTCCCTGAGAATGACAACGTCAATTACGCAAACTATGCACATGTAGAAGCAAATAGCAAGGCACGCAACTTGATCATCCAAGGCTTGGGACGCAGCGACTTTGACCGTGTGATCCATCTCAAATCTACATATGAGGTCTGGAAATATCTTTGTGATTACCATGAGGGTTCTAACACTATCAAATAGGTTCGTCAAGATCTTTACAAAAAGGAATACATGCGATTTGAGATGAAGCCTGGTGAGTCGCTAGATGATTTCTTTGCACTCTTTAATAAAATTCTTAGCAATTTGCGTGCTGTTGGAGCTAGCTTTGATGATGCTGCTAATGCTAGACAATTGCTTGGTGCATTAGACATGTCTATTTGGGAGATGAAAGTAACATCCATTAGAGAATCAACTGTCATGAGTACACTTACTTTAGATGTTCTTTATTCTAAAGTTGAAAACTCATAAGTTGGATGTTTTTGTCAGGAAGGGTAATGTTAATTCAATTGCTTTGATCTCTAATCCTAACATGTCAAATGCAAATTCCTCTTCTAGCTTTACTTTATCCTCCTTGTCTTCTTTAACATATGAGCAAATTGAAGAATTTCCTGAGGAAGATCTGGCAATACTTGTGGGATGCCCGAGGCGGGGGTCCCGCAAGAGGAGCCTATTCCTGACTGGGCCAAGGACGGTGCAGTAGGCCCAGAGCCTAGAGGCACTACGAAGAGCCTATAGCCATGGCCCGACTTCTTCCCCAAGGCAGCTGGTTGTCCCCTCGACGAAGCTTCGCGCCGCGTCAGGACAACCCCGTCAAAAGTAAAGCCTACGACCTGGCGCCACAGAGCTGTAGGCACCGTGGCCGGGCGGATCGGTAGGCGTGGGTCGGGAAAGGAACGACCAAATCCCCTGGACGTAGTGGGGCTCGGCAGACAGAGACAAACCACATACTCGTGAAGCCACCTTGTCCAGGGCCAGGTGGCGCCCATTTGTAACGTACCCTTCCCCCAGTATATAAGGGGGAGGGAACAACCCTAAATGGGGAGAAAAAACAGAAGAAGAAAAGGAGACCACATCCAGATATCTAAGAACACAGGACTAGGGTATTATCTCCTCTGCGAGAGCCCGAACCTGTCTAAAAAGATCGCCCTCGCATCCTGTGTTACCATCTCGCTCTGATCTCGCACGAATCACCTAGAATCACAAATCTCATTGCCGGCGGAACCAATCGTCGACAGTTGGCGCGCCAGGTAGGGGGCTCATGTCAAGATCCCCGTTGAGCTTGATGGCTCCAACCAGCGGAGTCTCCACAGTTTTCTCCCCGGATCAGGTTTTCCGCTTCGGAAGCCTGATCTTCATCTCCAACAGCCTCGGGAATCTTTCCCTCTCTGAGGAGGCCGCGTTCCAGCACGGCGAGGTCTCCCGCGAGCCATCGTCATGACTTCTGCGCAGATCGGGAGGTCCTCCTGTCTCGTGCTCTAAAGCACTGAGTAGGGGACTGAAGAGCCGGCCCCGCCAGGGAGTCGGATCAACGGGTGCTGAGTCCTGAATGGTGGGCGTTCTCACTGCCAAACCACTCGGCACCTCCGAGCGCCTGGAGCTATCCCCTTCGGGCTCGCCCAGCTCACCGGCCGAGTCAGAAGAGAGCCTGGAGAGTTGCTGGAATTTCCGCAAAGTCTGCGTGATCGAAGGCTCGCGGGCGGATTCGCAACAACGCCTCGACACATCGGTCGCCGCCGACTTGGAAGGCGGCCGAAGAACAGAGTTGGATGCGCGGGCGCGTGCCCTGCGAGACCGCGCCCGCGGCGTCAATGAAGACATTCTGCAAGCTAAGATGGGGGACCAAGCGGTCTTCCATACTCCACAGCAGAATATCGTCGCCTCCAAGACACTCCTGGATACCTTGAGCCCCTGCTGGGGGCTGGCAATCCAGCCGCCCCGATCGTGGCCCAAGTAAAGGCCATGGTGACGACGGTAGCGATCCAGCAGGCCCAGACCGACCAGCCGGCAAAGGTGCAGTCACGCACTCCGACTAGGACCCAGACGGCCAGCAGTCGGCAAGGTCGGGAAGCCCCCCACCAGGGACGTTATATTCCTCCCCGCAGGGATGACTTGCGACACAGCCTCAACCGCGACCTCCGTTCCGACCTCGACGCCAGGCGCCGCGACCGAGAAAGGGAGGAGCAACGCCGTCATGCCGACGAGTATGAACGTTACGGCATCCTTCCACGAGATCGCGAAGCACGCCAAGCCCGATCCCCTCCACGTCGATCACCTCCCGGGGGTTGTCGCGGGGTCATCGAAGGGGTTCGCGCGTTTACCCCTCACCTACACCGAGTGGTTTGGCCTGATGGGTTTAATCCGAAGGGCATCACTAGGTTTGACGGTGAGAAGGACCCGGAGGCTTGGTTACAGGTGTACTGTGATGCCCTAGAATTTGAGAGCGATCCTAGGGTTTTCTTTCTTGGTTGTTCCGGAAAGAAAGAGGGTTTTGTCGGGGAATGAAATAATTGAAGAATATGCGGCAATTTAATATTAAAAATTGGAGTTTTGGGCTAGTTTTCGCTGGGCTGAGGCAACCTGGGCCTGGGCCGGGAATTTCTTTTTCCCCCTCTCCTCCCCATGCCTTGGTGGGCCGGCCCACCACCCCCCTTTAAGTGGCGCCTCTCCCCCTTTGCCCTAGGGCGCCTCCCCTTCCTCCCCCTAGCAGCCGCCACCCTCTCCTCTTCCTCCCCTGCGTGGTGGCTCAAGATCCACCACGAAACGCGAAGGAGAAAGCGAGAAGGGATCCATCGAGGCGTGGAGGACGAGCAGATTTCAGATTCAGGGTTCATCGCGTGCTTTCCGTGGATTCTCGAGGAAGGACTCTAGGTAAATTTCCAGAATTTTACCCCCTGTTCTACCTAAGATTAGGAGTGTTTTAGATCTGGTGTTGTTTGGTTTGGATGGAATTTGATGGGGGAGAAGGGTAGTTGTTCACGTGGTGCTGTTTCTGATAGGGGAGATTGTGCAGCGCGGATTGTTTCACGGTTTAAGTGGCATAGATGATTTTTCCTGCAAAAACCTATAACTAAAAAGTTGTAGACAACGTAGAGACCTAGCTTCTGTATTTTTTTCAGAATGTTTGGGCCGTCGGTCTGAGAGTTATCTCTGTTGGAAGATGACGAACAGAATCTGGAAACAGATTTCGTCCACTGTGTTGGACGGTTGTTTAGGCATATTTAACAGCAGAATTGAAATTTTTGACCTTCATGAAAGTTGTAGATCTCGTCAATATCTAGCTACTGTAATTTTTATGTATTTTTATGAACAGTAGAAAAAAAGATACGAAATTGGGAAGAGAGGGTGCTGCTGTTCGATCCGGACAGATCGGGGTTTTTGGTGTTTAAATGGGATCGGGGAGTAGGAAGCGTGTGTTTGAATTGTGTGATGAATTGTGATGTCGCTATGTACTGAAATAATGTTTGTTCAGGTGGTGCCACTGCTGGGCGTAACTAGGTTCTTCGCCCACGTCGGTAAAGGCAAGTGGAAGCAGTTGTATTGTTAATCTATACATTGTTGTTTGATTCGCCTTCACTATAAACTCCAATTACAGCAATCATACATGGTTTAATCACTTGCTTTGAGGATTGAAATATCTTGACTGGTATTGTGATGTTGTGGTTTAGCTATGAATCAAGAGTAAGGTGAAGAATGATGTTGTTTACCGGATGAATTGTCTAAACATTTCATCTCTATGATATTTGTTTTCTATCCATGCTATATGATATGAAAACGTGTGGACTCAGTGGGAGAGGTTATGAATGAATTCATGCATGAAGCATTAACTGCATAATCATGCATTGGAAGTTTGTCGACGCCTTGCGTCTTGCGATCGTGCAGTACAACACCGTGTGTTCCTGAGAAAGGGCACGGTGAGGAGGAACATGGCATAAGCATGTGCATCAATCATATGCATTTTGCTGAAGTGGTGTGGACTCTTTGATGTGGTATTGTATATGAGGAATGTGGAATACTAAATATATGGTGGATGTTTTATTTGTATTAGTTGTTCCGCTTGCTGAGATTACCCAATCTCACTACTTGCTGTTTTGATGTTTTCAGGTAGCGCACGTGAGTCGTAAGCATGAAGGGTGGGCTAACAACACAATAAATTTTCTGATGTCATCACGACTCACATGAACTAGTGTTTTATATAATTCTTTAGCTGGCTGAAATTTTATTACACCTAGACCCATTGTTGTCCCCTTTAAACTTGTTGTCTCTAGTATTGATGTCGTGATATTATTCCTATTTTGAATTGCTTATCATGGACCTTGTTTTTATGAATTGCTTCCGTATTATCCTATTTTAGGGGAAATGCTGTCGAATTTTTCTTGTACAGCAGTTTAGATTTATGGGGTGTTACATGTACGCTCTGGCGGTCAGGGCTGCCGGGGGGATCAGAAATTACTTACCGGTTACTCTCTCGCCCCTGGGCCAAGCTTGGCTCACCGGACTCCCAGCGAACTCTATAGATTCCTGGGGAGACCTGTGTGAGCAGTTTATTTCAAATTTCCAAGGCACGTATGAGCACCCCGGCACCCCTTGGGACCCGTATCGGCTGCACCAAATGAGGAATGAGTCCCTCCGGGAGTTCGTCAAGCGCTTCATGCACAGGAAAAGCACTGTTCGGGATGTCACGGATGCGATCGTGATAGCTGCCTTCCAGAAGGGGGTCAGCGACCCTGATCTCATCAAGAAGATGTCCCGGAAGCCGCCAACGTCGGTTCATGAGCTGTTCGCTCTAGCAGACCGCTACGCTTCCGCCTCCGAGGCCTTGGCGGAACGGCACGACGAGAGGAAGGATCAGGCCAAACCCTCCAGACGGAAGGAGAAGAAGCGCAAAGGTGAAGAGCTAGTGGCAGTCGCTGAACATGCCCACCCTTGTGCGCTCAAAGAGGATGGGTATGACAAGTTGATGAACTCGCTTTGCCCCTTCCATCCGAAGGGAAGACATGCCGCCAAGGACTGCTTCACTTTGAAGAGATTCGCCCGGGAGAGCAAGAAGCAGGTTGGACAAGGTCCGAGTGGACACGCCGCCAAGCAGCCTCCTCCCGAAGCTAAGGAAGACTATCAGGAAGTCAATCTCGAGCTCAATTACATATTCGGGGGTTCGGCCGCGTACGAGTCCAAGCGGAAGCAAAAGCTTACCGCCCGAGACATCAACGCAATAGAGCCGGAGACCCCCAGTATGTACGATGGTCCAAGGTCGTGATAACTTACGACCGCTCGGATCACCCGGATCGAGTCCCATTCCCCGGTAGATATCCGCTTGTCTTGGCGCCGGTTGTCCGCGGCATCAAGCTCAAGAGGGTATTGATTGATGGTGGAAGTGGGCTCAATGTCCTCTTTGTGAAAACTCTCGACAACATGGGAATTCCACGGTCGGAGCTTAAACGCGGGTCATCGCCTTTTCACGGCGTGATACCCGGAACGTCGGCGACACCACTCGGACAAATCACTCTACCGGTCACTTTCAGCACAAGAGATAACTACCGGACAGAGAATCTTAGCTTCGAGGTGGCTGATTTTGCGACAGCGTATCATGCCATCTTGGGGAGACCAATGCTAGCCAAGTTCATGGCAGTGCCCCACTATGCGTACCTGACACTGAAAATGCCAGGGACGAGTGGTATTATCGCTTTACGCGGTGATATCAGGCAGTCTTTTTCTTGCGACAGGGAGAGCTGCGAGATGGCCGAGTCGCTGGAGGCGCGAGCGGGTCGGGAGAGGATTCGACAAGAGGCGGATTCCGACAAGCTGGAATGTAGCGTCCGTACCCGCAAAGCGCCGAACCCCGGAATTGGTCCCGAAGAAGGTACCAAGAGAATTATCCTCGACCCGTCCGATTCGGCTCGAATGGCCTTGATCGGGACAGGGCTCGGAGAGACAGCGCTCGTCACCATTCTGTGGGCAAACAAAAACGTCTTTGCCTGAAAGCCGTCGGACATGCCCGGAGTCCCCAGGGAGGTGATCGAGCATGCGCTGAACGTAAATGAATCGGCCAGGCCGGTCAAACAAAGGTTGTGACGGTTCGCTCAAGATCGCCAAGAAGCCATCAGGGAGGAAATCACAAAGCTGTTAGCCGCAGGTTTTATCAAAGAAGTGTATCATCCCGACTGGTTGGCAAACCCTGTAGTCATTCAAAAGAAGAATAAAAGTTGGCGCATGTGTGTTGACTATACCGACCTCAACAAGGCTTACCCAAAAGATCCCTTTGGTCTACCCCGCATCGATCAAGTGGTGGACTCCACTGCTAGATGTCAACTCCTCAGTTTTCTAGACGCCTACTCAGGCTATCACCAAATCCGGCTTCGAGAGGAGGATTGCGAGAAGACTTCGTTTATCACTCCATTTGGAGCATATTGCTATGTCACGATGCCGTTTGGGCTGAAACGCAATGGCGCCAACTTATCGGTAGCGATCTGGTGGTGTTTTCACCATCAGCTCGGGCCATAGCGTGGAGGCATATGTGGATGATGTAGTGGTTAAAACGCAAGCCAAGGACAGTCTCACCTCCGATCTGGCCGAGACGTTCGAAAGTCTAAGGGCGTTCCAGATGAGGTTGAACCCTGAGAAGTGTGTTTTCGGAGTTTCTTCCAGGAAACTACTCGGATTCATTGTCTCTCATCGCGGGATCGAGCCAAATCCAGAGAAGATCGGGGCCATCATGAGGATGGCGCCACCTACCAGCTAGAAAGATGTTCAAAAGCTTACGGGTTGCATGGTAGCGCTTGGCAGGTTTATCTCCCGGTTGGGGATTCGGGGGATGCCTTTCTTCAAGCTCCTCAAGAAGCAGGACCATTTTGAGTGGACAGCTAAGGCACAACAAGCCTTCGAAGAACTCAAGGTGTTCCTCTCCACCCCTCCAATCCTAGTCTCGCCGGTGCCAGGTGAACTTCTCCTGCTTTACATAGCGGCAACAACTCATGTAGTCAGTGCCGCAATAGTTATGGAGCGGGAGGAGTCAGGACACCGCTACGGCGTACAACGCCCGGTCTACTTTGTTAGCGAAGTACTGGGCGAATCTAAGGCGCGATATCCTCAAGTTCAGAAGCTGCTGTACGCAATTTTGATCTCGTCGCAGAAGCTGAAGCATTATTCCCAAGGACACTCGATTTCAGCAGTGACTTCTTTCCCTGTGGGAGAGGTCCTCCATAATTGGGAAGCTACCGGGAGAATCTCAAAATGGGCGGTCGAGCTTGGAGCCTTCGATATCTCGTTCAAGCCACGCACTGCCATCAAGTCCCAGGCATTGGCCGACTTCACGGCCGAGTGGACTGAATTCCAAGCTCCCCGCATCGAAGAAGAGCCAGAGTATTGGACCATGCACTTCGATGGATCTCTCATGCTCGGCGGGGCCGGGGCGGGAATTCTCCTCATCTCGCCGAGAGGCGATAGACTCAAGTACGTCCTTCGGATTCAGTTTCCGGCCTCGAATAACGCCGCAGAGTATGAGGCACTCATCCACGGGCTTCGCATCGCCATATCGCTTGGGATCCGACGATTGGCGGTCCGTGGAGATTCGCAGTTGGTGGTGAGCCAGGTACAGAAGGACTGGTTGTGTGTCGATCAGACTATGACGGCGTATTGTCAACAGGTCCGAGAATTGGAGGGCAAGTTTGATGGACTGGAGCTGGTCCATGTCCTGCGCCGCAATAATGAAACAGCGGACGAGTTGGCCAAGATGGGAGCCACTCGGGCAGAGGTCCCGAATGGAATCTTCGTCCAGGATCTTTCTGAGCCAACAGTTACTAAGCAGCGAGAGCCAAGTAAGAATCCTGAGACTGAAGTCCTGTCCATTAACCCCGACTGGACGGCTCCATATCTAGATTATCTCTTGAAAGACGAACTTCCTGGAACTCCCACTCTGGCCGAGCGCATTTCGCGACAAGCCAAGTCCTATGTGGTGATTGGGGGAGAGCTCTTTCGAAAGAGCGCCTCCGGCATTCTTAGGCGGTGCGTTCGCAACAAGTGGGAAAGGACACCTTTCGAGAGAAATCCACTCGGGAATGTGCGGCCATCACGCTGCATCAAGCGCCCTGGTTGGGAAAGCCTCTGGCGAGGCTTCTTTGGCCTACAACGGTGACGGATGCAAAGGAGATCGTTCGAACTTGCGAGGGCTGCCAGTTCTATGCAAGGCAGACACATTTGCCGGCACAGGAGCTACAAACTATCGCCATCTCTTGGCCCTTTGCGGTCTGGGGGCTCGACTTAGTCGGGCCGCTCAAGAAGGCACAAGGCGGTTTCGCCTACCTCTTCGTAGCCATTGACAAGTTCACCAAGTGGATCGAAGCTAAACCAGTCGCTATGATCACTGCGGTCAAGGCCAAGGAGTTCTTCCAGGATATCGTGGTTAGATTCGGAGTTCCCAACTGGATCATTACAGACAATGGTACCCAATTCAGGAGCGAAGAATTTCAAGAGTTGTGCGAAAGTGTTAGAATTAAGATTTGCTTCGCCTCGGTAGGTCATCCACGGAGCAATGGGCAGGTTGAGCGGGTTAATGGCTTGGTCCTCCAGGGCCTCAAGGCCAGAATTTTCGATCGCCTCAAACCATATGCTGCCCGATGGGTGAAAGAGTTACCGTCAGTACTTTGGGGACTCAGAACCACTCCTAGCCGAGCCACTGGGAAAACCCCTTTTTTCCTAGTTTACGGTGCAGAGGCGGTTTTGCCAACCGAGCTAGAATTTGGATCCTTGAGGGTCCGGAATTACAAGGAAGCCGAGTCCGAGGAAAGCCGAGTGGTAGAACTTGATCAACTCGAAGAGGCTCGAAATGTTGCAGCCATCCAGTTGGCTAAGTACCTCCAGGGACTTTGGCGCTACCATTCTCGCAATGTCCGAAGTTGAGCCTTCTCAAAAGCAGATTTGGTCCTCAGAAGGAACCAGAAAAGTGAGCACAAGCTCTCTCCGATTTGGGAAGGCCTGTACATTGTGGAGGAGACGGTTCGACCGGGTGCCTATCGACTCAGACGTGGAGATGACGCGGTTTTGGCGAATACTTGAAATGCCGAACAGCTGCGTCGCTTCTACGCATAAGTTATGTACTCGACTCTCACGCGTTAAATAAAATTATGAACTGTTTCATTTTCTGAATTCCTACTATGTAATGCTAGTCCCGAGTGGTTATTATCCGACTAGTGTAGCGCCTAATCCCAGTCGCGCTGGTACAAAACGCATGGAAATAAAGACCGCGATGAGCGGATAAATCCGGCATTTTATACCGGTGCGCGAAGCGGGAAAAACAAAGCCAGAAAATACTAACCACTCGTGGACTACTATTCGCAGCGTCAGAATTTTTCCGAGAAAGCACCTAGTCGCGAGTTTCTAACTGTCAAAAGCTCGAGCCTCAATGCCTCGTTGCCGGCGCTGGAGCAACTGACTAGGACGGTTGACTAGGCAGAACCTTAAACTCGGAATAATTAAGATGGCGAAGATTGAGCAAAAGTTTACGTTCTGTTCCATAATAAACTTTTTTACATCACTGATCTTTTCTTTTTACCCCATTTTCTCGCATAAAAAAAAGGGGGGACGGTGTCTAACTGCTGGTCTTTCTTCTTCTTTGGTCTTTGCTCTTCTTTGGCTTTGCTCTTCTTGGTGCGACCACTGGGACGGCCGGGGTCGGGATCGCCGAGGTCAGGCGCGGCGCGCGCGACCCAGAGCCGCGAGGATCTCGTCCTCAACCACCCAAAGGGGTGATACAAGGCGGACAAGGGCCGTGACGGCTAGGTTGTCGCGACGTTCGCGCCCTACCATCTCCATAATGACCTCGGCTACCTCAAAGAGCCCTGGTGCCACCTCCAACAAGGTGGCCACGGCGACGGCGTCTCTGGCGGCCCCAGCCTCCACCTTCGCCTCCAGTATGGCGAAGTCATGCTCTTCCCAGAACGCCGCCTCCTCCCAACTGAAGAGCAAGCCGAAGAAGCGCTGGCGAAAAAATGCTGCGTAAGAGCCGACAAATCTCCTCATGTTAAACATGGAGGGAAGCTTGGAGAAAGAAGGAGGAGAAGACTCGAAGAAGAGGGCGATCGCTCAAGAGCGGTAACGCCCCATTTATAGGCCATGCATGGCCCCGAAGCCGAGACGACACCATTTAAAGACACGGAAAACGAAGCGACGTTACGACGCTGCTGATATTCTCAAAGCACAAAGAAGATCAACACGTTGAACATAATGAAGGAATATTTCGCCAGACAAGTGTCAGGCGCAGTTCAAATTAATTTGACCTTCCCGCTCAGTTGGCCCAATTAAGCGAGAAGTCCGGGGCGGGGAGGCAACGACGTAAACTTGGGGGCTGAACCACTCAGCCAGGAGGCCACAACGTAAGTCCCGACGCTCGAGAGCTGCACGCCAGCCACTCGGAAAAGTGTGCCTGGGGTGAGAAGGCCACGAACCAAGGTCCCGGTGCTTGGGTGCCATACCAGTCGGCTGAAGGCCACCTAGAAAGGCGTAACGGGGGCCAAAAGGCCGCGGGCCTATGTGTTAGCAACTCAGACGAGCGGAAAAGAGCGAAAGAAGTTGTGAGCTCGCTTACCAGAGAACAAAGCAGACAAATTATATTCAAGTAAGAAATACAATGCTTCAAACAAGGAGGGCTAGCACTCGGCATGAAGATTCATATGAAATTCAGAATTCAAGATTCTCCAACAAGGCCTGTGATGTACCAGAAACCTCTTCAAGAAGTGCGTTGGCCTTGTCTTCGTCATAGGCAAAACCCTCTTTAACAGCTTCAAGGTCAACTCTCGGATAGTGAGATTTGACCACTGCCAACGCCTGGTTAGCACTCATGGTCGCTGACTCCATTGCGTAAGCCTTGATCCTGTCAGCTCCTACCGAGAGAAGCAGAACGGCATCGTCTCCCTGGCTTGGTTCGGCTCCCTCGATACGCAGAAGGTGCAGGACTGGCTCGCAGGCGACGCGGAGCTCGGTGCGGCTTCGTTCGGCAGCGGTTATCTTCTCCTTGCATTCTGCACCAAAGCCAAGCTGCCATCAGAAAACGCACCCAGCGCCAAGCACGTCTAATTCAAATCAAAGAAGCCTACCCTCCAGCTCTCGCTGTGTCTTCTCCAAGCCAGCCCGAGTTTCGAGGTTAGAACTTTCTGAAGCCTCTAGTTGTGCCCTCAGCTCAGCGATTGTTGAGTCGCGTCCTGAAACACGAGGGTGCCGTCATTCTTCCCAATTATTTAAGAAAGTGTCCATGCCAAACCCAGGGGAGAATCTTACCTTCGAGCGTATGCTCAAGCTCCGCCTTTTCCTCTCGGAGTATCATGCACTGGGCCTCCAGCCCATGGACCTCTCTCCACCTTTCGTCGTCGATCTCGTTGATCTTGTCTCGATACTTTTGGTGCTCTTTGAGCTTGGGGAGCACCTTCCGAAAAAACTGTGATCTCTTCTCCAAGCGCTCCCCCATGTCCTAGGTGACACGGCGAAGTCTCAGGTGCGGGCCAGCATTTCGTGATGTTAACAGACTAAAGAAAGATAGAAGACTTACCATGACAAGCTTGTTGCACCTGACGGTGAGCTCGTAGAGCTCCATCCGAGCCGCAACCTCCGCTTCCTCGTCCTCCTCCATCCCTTTCCAGTCGGAACCCCCCGCGCACCACACAGTCTGGTTCGGGGGCTTCGGGAGAGGGCCAAGCGGTGGTGGCTCTCGATGGACCTCCTCCACTTCGGGAGACGAAGCTGGGTCAAGCCCATCGACCGCCGGACCACTCGACGGCTCGGCGGTCGAGCCAGCAGCAGGAGGAGGCGGTGCCCCGGCTGCCGAAGGAGACGGCGACCTAGCCGACGAGGAGGGGGTCCCCCTTGGAGAAGCCAGCTTTGGGGGCTCCTTTTCAGGAGACTCCCCCACCGGGACATCCATAGTGGGAGTCCTGGGTTGTCAAAAAGGAAGCATCTCAGCACTGGTAAGAACAAAAAGGCAAGGATTACCCGAAAGAATACCTCCTGGATTTCTTAAACTTCATCCCAGGCCTCATCCGAGTCCTGGCACCACTCGGAGGGGAGCCCGACCCGACACCAGCAGTCGGGGATACTCCTGAGCCAGAGGGCCGGGGCTCTGCGCCTAGTGGCCCGGGGACACTGGAGGTTGAAGGCCCGGCCGGTGAGGGATCAGCAGCCTCCTCCACCAATCGTTGGCGCAGCTCATCGGCCGAAATGTCAGCCGCGCGCTTGGCCTGACATTCCTCAGCCGAGAGACGCCGACGACCAGAGTGTCAGAAAAGAAGGATTCACACTCCTGAAAGGTGAACGATTGCACATTATCAGAATCACAAATCAGACAAAAACTATGGAACGACTTCTCGAGAGAGAGGGACACTCACAGGAGGGGGAGGGCTCACCGTCGAAAACTTGTGAGGGCAGCCCCTGTTGGTGATCTCGGTGCCAGGCACAAAGAAATTAACCACCCGCGCCACCAATGCATCTCTCGGAAGGGGCGCGCTCGTCTCCCGGGTGGGATCCTGAGTCCCGCTATACTGGAACCCCAAATGGATCCGCTCCTTTAAGGGTTGCACCCGGCGCTTGACAAAGCTGATCGCGATCCCGGGGCCAGTCAGCCCTTGGCTTTTCAGATCATTGATCAACGCCAAAAGCTCGGCGACTTGGTTCAATCCACCGCCATCTGGGGCATCGCCCCAGCATCGAGAGGCTTTAGGGGCGCGGCCAGTAAAAGGGGCGAGAAAAGGATCAGCATTCGCACAATAGAACCACTCCCGCTTCCAACCTTTGAGGGAAGTCTTGAGGGGGATGGCGAAGTAATGTTTCTTCAAGCCCTCCCGCAGCTGGAGTCCGGCGCCCCCAATGACACTGGGAGCAGCCCGGTTCGGATGAGGCTTGAGCAGGAAGAGGGAACGGAACAAGTCAAAGTGAGGACAGATCCCAAGATACACCTCGCAAAGTTGAACGAAGAGAGCGATGTGAAGAATGGAATTGGGATTCATGTTGATCAGCTCGATCTCGTAGAAGTGAAGGAGCCCTCGGAACAAGGCGCTCCCGGGAACACTAAACCCCTGCCAAAAGAAGGACTCGAAGACCACAATCTCATTCTCTAGAGGTATGGGGTAAGGTTCACTCAAGCGGCTCAAGAGATCAACTCCAGCGGAGGAAGAACGCCGGCAGCGACCAGCTCCTCTAGGCGGGACTTCGTAGTAATGGAGGTCTCCCACCCCGCGGTCGCCAGGCCAGCGTTATCCTCCGACGACGACGAAGAGGCCGAAGAAGAAGACATCTCGAAGGAGTAAACCCTGTGGGAGGAACCGCCGCAAGTCTTGGGCGTGAAACCGGAAACCCTAGGCCACCCAGATCGCCAAAGGAGATTCGAAGATTTCTCAGCCGTGGTGGTGGAGGGGCAAAGATGTCTTTACCCCAACAAGAGTTTCCTCATTTATAAGAAGTGAGTCTCAATTTTCGCCTTACGGCGGGAAAAAACAAGGGCTTCCGTGATTAATTTTGAGCCAGATCTAGGGCACGCCCCACGTTGGACCGAGAGCTGTGTCACGTAAGACGCGACCAGGTGTCAAGTATGGTTCGAGGTTTGGGATAAAGTGCGCCCCACGATGGGCCAGAACGCCGACCGCGACGGAAGATTGGGGCCGGGCACTTTCCGAACATCCTCCAGTGGTACGCTCCATAATTTGGGGTCAAATGCTGGTCACTGCTGCTTAGCGTGATTGGGTACCGTGGGAGGATTTTACCAACACGGTCTTGAGAATGCCCTCCATGAGAATCTAAAGCTGTGCGCCGTAAGCGGGCACGGGCATTACTCTGAATGACCAAGGTATGCCCCATGAGGGTCGATTGATCTTTGCAAGCCGATCGCCGCACACCATAAACGGGTGCGGGTATCACTCGGCCACGAGCCAACTAACTATGGTACGCCCCATGAGGGTCAATTGAGCTCTACGAGCCAGTTGCCGCACACCGTAAACGGGTGCGGGTACCACTCGGCCACGAGCCGACCAACTATAGTACGCCCCATGAGGGTCAATTGATCTCGACGAGCCAGTTGCCGCACACCGTAAACGGGTGCGGGTACCACTCGACCACGAGCCGACCAACCACGGTGACCTTAATTAATAAGTCCTTTACGATCTTTTTCCCAGAAAATCTTTCTGACAGGACAAGAGGGGGAAATCCGATCCTAAAGCACTTGGGGGCTGCTGTGGGATGCCCGAGGCGGGGGTCCCGCAAGAGGAGCCTATTCCTGACTGGGCCGAGGACGGTGTAGTAGGCCCAGAGCCTAGAGGCACTACGAAGAGCCCATAGCCATGGCCCGACTTCTTCCCCAAGGCAGCTGGTTGTCCCCTCGACGAAGCTTCGCGCCGCGTCAGGACAACCCCGTCAAAAGTAAAGCCTACGACCTGGCGCCGGCAGAGCCTGTAGGCACCAGAACCTGGCGGATCGGCAGGCGTGGGTCGGGAAAGGAACGACCAAATCCCCTGGACGTAGTGGGGCTCGGCAGACAGAGACAAACCACATACTCGTGAAGCCACCTTGTCCAGGGCCAGGTGGCGCCCATTTGTAACGTACCCTTCCCCCAGTATATAAGGGGGAGGGAACAACCCTAAAAGGGGAGAAAAAATAGAAGAAGAAAAGGAGACCACATCCAGATATCCAAGAACACAGGACTAGGGTATTATCTCCTCCGCGAGAGCCCAAACCTGTCTAAAAAGATCGCCCTCGCATCCTGTGTTACCATCTCGCTCTGATCTCGCACGAATCCCCTAGAATCACAAATCTCATTGCCGGCGGAACCAATCGTCGACAATACTCTCTTCTCGCTTTAATAAATCTTTGCAGAATGTGAGAATGAGGAAGAGTGTTGGTGGTGGCCCTCCAAGATGCTTTGAGTGTGGTGACCTAAACCATATTCGCACAAATTATCCTAAACTTGCAGGAAAAGCATCAAGGGAGGAGAAGGACAACGACAGAAGAAAAGAAAAGAAGAAGTTCTCTCCAAGTGATAAGAAGAAGAAGAACTTCATCAACCGCAAAGTTGTCCACCGAGTTCTTTCCGCTCTTGAACAAGTCAATTTGAGCGATGTGGATTCAGAGAGCAGCGAGGATGATGCAACTCCAAGCAAGCATGATTTGATGGGGTTGTGTCTCATGGCAAGCAGCAAGAATAGCTT
This sequence comes from Rhipidocladum racemiflorum, assembly GCA_036346355.1. Taxonomy (NCBI): domain Eukaryota; kingdom Viridiplantae; phylum Streptophyta; class Magnoliopsida; order Poales; family Poaceae; genus Rhipidocladum; species Rhipidocladum racemiflorum. Next base: position 53,079,612 of record CM070572.1, on the reverse strand, counting down.
CACCGAGGATGACCATGACAGCGACTTTAATGAGGTAGATCCTTCTTATGATGAATTAGCTATTGCTGTTATACGACTTGGTAAATTGCTTACAAACGTGACAAGAAAATTAAGAACATGATTTTATTGTTGAATCATTGAATGCTGAAATTGCTAGACTTAAAACTTTGATTCCTGATGATGATGCTTGCAAATCATGTGACCTAATCTACAATGAGCTCACCTTGCTTTGGAAAGAACATGCTTCCTTGTTACATCAAAATAAGAAAATTGAGAAATTTGTTAAACATGCTAGTTGTTCTACCATTGATTTGTATGATACAACTCAATGTTCTAAATGCTCCATATTGGAATTGAAGTTGAATGATGCAAATGCTAGGGTTTCTCAAGTAACAGATGATTTGCTTACACATGAGGTTCTTTCATGCTCAACTTGTCGCAAGCAAAAAGGAAAAGTGGATGTTCCTTGCAATAATTGTTTAACTCTTGCTAAGAAAGTTGATTACTTGCAAAATTCTTTGGAACGGTTCAATAATGGCAAGAAAAATTTGAACATGATTTTAGATAAATGAAAGGTTAGCTCAAATAAAAAAGGTTTAGGTTTTGATCTTCATGCTTCATTTGAAACTAAACCTCGCACTGTTGTTTATGCTCCTTGCAATGACAAGATTGAGATTCTTAATGAGCCTAAAAAGATTGCTTTTAAATCTGCCGGTTTTCTTTCTTCTACTATGATGAATGCAAAATGTGATTCTACTGTTAAAGCCAAACATCGTGTTAAGTATACTTGCACTCATTGTGGTAGAGATGGACATCTAGTAGATTTTTTGCTTTAGGCTAGCCAAACAATAGAAGACAGAAAGGAACAAGGCTAGGTCTAATTTCAAATAGGCACGTTTCATTTCTCATTATGTGCCTAGGGTGAAGCAAACACCTTATGTTGCTAGAAACACGAGAAGGGCAAATCTGATTTTGTGCATAAGAATACTCGTGTTGTGCCTACTTTGTTGCGTCGTGTGTCTTAGTACTGGATTCCCAAAAATCTAATTTTTAACCCCAGTACTAAGACCTCGACATGTTTCGCTATGTAGGCTTCTCGCGCGAGAAAGGAGAACATATGGCTAGTGGATTCTGGATGCTCACGCCACATGTCCGGTGATAAGAATTGGTTCTCCTCCCTCACTCGTGCATCTCGTGCTGAAAGTGTTACCTTTGGAGATGCTTCTACCTCTTCTATTGTGGCAAAAGGTACAGTAAAGGTAAGTGACAAGTTTATGTCCAAGGATGTGGCTTTGGTTGAAAACTTGAAATACAACTTGCTTTTTGTCTCACAAATGATTGATGAAGATCTTGAAATAAGTTTTAAGAAAAATGAATGCAAAGTGCTAAATGCTTCAGGTGATCTTGTTTTCAGGATTTCACACTTTGGAAGAGTATTTAAAGCTGACTTTGATGTATCACCTTCTTCTAAGCATAGGTGTCTATTTGCCAATGTTTCTAAAGATTTATTCTTTTGGCATCGTAGCCTTCGTCATGTTGGTTTTGATCACCTTACTCGTGTAAGTGGTTTAGATCTCATACGTGGCTTGCCTAAGCTTAAGGGTGATAGCGATCTAGTATGCTCTTCTTGTAGACATGGTAAGGTGATTGCAGGTTCAGATCCACCTATTACCATGGTGATGACAAACGCTCCAGGACAGCTACTACATCTTGACACGGTTAGACCATCTCGAGTTTAATCTTTTGGAGGCAAATGGTATGTTCTTGTTATTGTTGATGATTACTCTAGATACTCTTGGGTATACTTTTTGGCATCTAAGGATGAGGCTTTTAGTCATTTTAGAAGTCTTGTGCTTAGGCTTTTTGTAGATCATCGAGGAGCTCTTAGAGCTATTTGAAGTGATAATGGAACTGAGTTTAAAAATTCTTCTTTTGATCACTTTTGTGCTGAAAAAGGAATTGATCATCAATTTTCATCACCTAGAGTGCTTCAACAGAATGGTATAGTTGAAAGGAAAAACAGAACGTTGGTTGAGATGGCTAGAACTATGCTAGATGAACATCACACTCTTAGGAATTTTTGGGCTGAAGCGATTTCAACTGCATGTTATGTTTCAAACTGTGTGTTTTTTAGATCAAAACTGGGTAAAACTCCTTATGAACTTCGGTTTAGACATAGGCCTACTGTTTCTCACTTTAGAGTTTTTGTATGCAAATGTTTTGTCTTGAAATATGGAAATCTTGATAAATTTGAAGCTAGATCAATGGATGGCATTTTTCTTGGATATCCTGCTCATACTCGTGGCTATCGTGTGCTTGTTTTGGAGACTAACAAAATTTTGGAAACTTGTGAAGTTACTTTTGATGAGGCTAGTCCAGGCACTAGTCCAAGTGATGCAGGTACAGGTGCATATGTTCACGGGGAGAAAATCTTTGAAGACAATGATGATGACGATGTTGAAGATGACGTCTTGACTCTTCCTAATGCACAACAAGCTGTAGCACCTTTGGCACCTACTACTACATCACTGACAGCTAACCATCCTCAAGCTACAACATCATCTGTACATGCTGAAAATGAAGAAGGAGAAGGAGAAGTTTCAAAAGCCAAAGCTCCCTTGCACATTCAGAAAATGCATCCATCTGAACAAATGATTGGAGACCTAAATGAGAGAATCACCCGATATAGGTTTATTCATTCTGATACTCATGCTCATTCTGCTTTAGTTTCTTCTTTTGAACCCAAAGATATATCTCATGCATTATCTGATGAATCTTGGATCAATGCCATGCATGAAGAATTAGAGAATTTTGAACGAAATAAAGTTTGGAAACTAGTCGCTCCACCTCCTGATTTTAATGTTATTGGAACTTGATGGGTTTTAAAAAATAAATAAAGTGAGGATGGTGTTGTCGTTAGAAACAAGACTAGATTGGTTAGTCAAGGTTTTACCCAAGTTGAAGGCTTAGATTTTGATGAAACCTTTCTCTTGTTGCTAGAATTGAAGCCATTAGAATTCTTTTAGCATTTGCTGCATCTAAAGGTTTTAGATTGTATCAAATGGATGTGAAAAGTGCTTTTCTTAATGGCTACATAAATGGGGAGGTTTATGTCAAGCAACCACCTGGTTTTGAAAATCCAAAGTTTCCAGATCATGTGTTCAAACTGTCAAAAGCGTTGTATGGTTTGAAACAAGCCCCTAAAGCATGGTATGACATGCTAAAAACCTTTTTACTTGAAAAGGGGTTTTTAATGAGAAAAGTTGAAAAAACTCTCTTTTTACTCAAGCAAGGCAATGATCAACTGTTCGTTCAGATTTATGTTGCTGATATTATCTTTGGTGGTTCCTCTCATATTTTAGTGTCTAAGTTTTCAGAAACCATGAGGGACGCATTTGAGATGACTATTATGGGAGAGTTGACATACTTTTTGGGATTGCAAATCAAGCAAACAAATGATGGTACTTTTGTACATCAAAGCAAATAGACAAGAGACTTGTTGCATCGTTTTGGGATGGAAAACAGCAAGCCGATCATAACACCCATGGAAAGCACTTGCACACTTGATCCGGATGAAGATGGTGAGCCGGTTGATCAAAAGGAATATAGAAGCATGATAGGTTCACTTTTGTACTGAGCATCAAGGCCGGATATACAATTTGTTGTGTGCTTGTGTACTCGTTTTCAAGCTTCCCCACGTGCTTCACATCGGCAAGCTATCAAGCGAATTTTCAGGTATCTCCATGGTACTCAAGATTTTGGCATTTGGTTTCTGCTTCCTCATGCATTAGTTTAAGAGCTTTCTCTGATGCTGATTTTGAAAGATGTAGAATTGATAGAAAAAGTACATCTTGTACATGTCATTTCTTGGGCAATTCTCTTATTGCATGGTCATCTAGAAAGCAATCTTCTGTTGCACAATCAACTGCTGAATCTGAATATGTGGCTGCTGCTAGTTGTTGTTCTCAAATTCTTTGGATAGTAGCTACACTTAAAGATTATGGGGTTATTTTGGATAGTGTTCCTGTTTTGTCTGATAACACTAGTGCAATTTGCATTGCTAAGAACTCTGTGCAACATTCTAGAACAAAACACAATGATATCAGATTTCACTTTCTTAGAGATCATGTAGAAAAAGGAAATATTATGCTTCACCATGTGGATACTGAACATCAATTGGCAGACATTTTCACAAAACCTTTGTCTTCTTCTTATTTTGTTTTTATTCGGGGAGAACTTGGGATTGTTCATCCAATGGGTTTGTTTTGAGGTGGAGTTTCCCTGCCAAGTTTTTACTTGATGAGCTTATTTTATCATATTTCTTTATATATTATGTAATTGAGCTGATACATGATAATCTAAGTTGTTCCACTTAGAACTAAAAATGACATTGTGGAATTCCTTGGTCTGATTGCCTATAGCTCAATACTTTGTGATATCTTACTCTTCTAGGCTTGATATTGAATCTTGACAAATTTGGGCTATGGAGCAAGTGTGTTTTCAGCTTTACTCTTTCATAAAACATTTTAATCACTTTTGCATGTTTACAATCAAAGAAAAGTTAAAGAAAAGGGAATCGAAAAAAGGGTTTTTAAAAGCAAAGGCCTCAAGTTATGTACTTCAGGCATGTTTTCCCTAAAAAGATAAGATGTATGCTTCAAGCATGCCATCCCCTCAAGATAAGATGTATGCTTCAAGCATGCCACTCCAAGGAAATAAAAGAAGTATGCTTCAAACATGCCACATGAAGCTTATTGTTTAAAGATTAAATTGGTTTACTAAATTGGAGTTGAAACTACTTGCTCGCCCTGAGTTGTTAGTTGCTTCAGTTTTGAGCCTTGCTTTTCTGCTGAGATCTTTCTTAGTACTTGGCTATAATTGGCTGAATTGAGGTTGAGATGCATGTCATTCCCTAACTTGTTAAAATCACATCAAGTTCATGTATTTTGCATATTATGTGATATATAAGGTTATATGATTGAATGAGCTCATCTTTTCCTATCTTGGCACTCCTTTGTTTCTCTTTTGTGAAATCATTGATATAGGGAAAATTTTGAACATGTTGTTCTCTCTTTTGAATTCTTGATAAATCCATTGTCAAAGGGGGAGATGTTTTGGGGGAGAAATTTGGAGAATTGAATTTTGGGAAAAGTTTGGAGAATTTTGGAGTTTTGGGCACATTGCACATTCACACACATTTTTCTTCTTAGGGGGAGATTTTTCGTATTTTCACCTAGGGGGAGTTTGTTACTTTGCATATTGGTCAAGGGGGAGTTTCTGTGTTTTCTCACTTTGGTTTTTGGTGTTAATCCTTTGGATCTCAAAATCTTTTTGTAAAGAGAATGCCAATGTTCAATTCTAAGTGGTGTTGCCAATGTTTTCATCAAGGGGGAGATTGTGAAATCATGTGCTGAAAATTGGCTTAAGAATTGTGTCGGGGATTAATTATTCGCTGAAAAAGACCATTTTACCCCCGAAGGTCCAAAAGCTACCAACCATACGGCACCCTCGAAGGATGCTCGGGAAAAGCGTTCGAGCATACCAACGCTCGGGCATGCATGACCGCCCATTCGCCTATGCCAGGGGAGTACGAGCGACCATGCTCGCGTAACCCGTGCGGAGGCCCGAGTGAATGGTCGGGGGACTCGGTCAAACCGTCAGGAGGGAAAGCGGTAACCAATCCGCCGGAGATCAAGGGAAGGTGCGCCGGAAATTCAAAATAAGGCGCAAATCAAGGAATCCAGAACGTAGGTACCGCGGATATGACCGCATGGCGTAATTCTAGGGGGTAGTTACCTTCTGTACATCATAGGATTCTGTATTTAAACCCCCCAAAAACACCTGGGAGGAGAGGACGATTTTACCAATCATAAACACAATACACTGGAGTATGGCTATTATCTCGGGAGTGAGAGGCCCGAACCAGGATAAACACCACGTATCTCCTTCGTTCGCACGTTACTTGGACGTAATCTCGCTCGTACGAAGGGGCCCCTATCGATCCCCCATTCAACAAATAAGCTTGGCGGGAGCCTGTTCTCCAATCGTCGACAAATTGAATTTGCAAAATGTGCCAGTGCATGTGTTTGACCTAGTTGTCAAGTTACAAAAAATTCTCCGTTTGCGCCAGACCAAAGTTTCAAGAAACAGTAAGTTTCGCCTTGGGCGCCGGACCATTGCGCCGGAACAATCCTTTGGTCCGCCGTGAACAATCCAACGGTCCTGGATGGGGCCGCTCGCACTTGGCTCTTCAATCAGAAGGAAAGGTCTATACGATCTTGGAGGCAGCTCAGTGCGGCGCTCCGAGCAAACTTCCAGAGTTGCTACATTCGCCCCGGGAAAGAGCGCGATCTTGAGCGCCTGATTCAAATGGAGGGCGAGACTCTACGTTAGTTTGTCCAGAGGTTCATCCAAGTCCGGAACTCGATTCCAAACATATCGGACGAGGCTGTCGTACGAGCATTCAAATTTGGGGTAAGGGTTGTTCGCTTCACGCAGGACATGGAAATCCAACCGGACTTGACGGCCAACGAGCTCTTCAGTATGGCCGACAGGTACGCCAACGCTGACAAGGCCGTCCAGTGGAAGAAAATGCTGGACGAAGGAAAGTTACCACCTCAGCCCAGGTTAGAGGTCTCACCAACAAGAAAGGTTCCAACTCCGTGGATAAAAAAATCAAGAAAAAGAAAAAGAGACAACCCTTGCCAGCTATGATCGCCGCAGTGGAGCAGGAACGACCTCGAGCACCTCAGCCGCAGCGCTGGAGGTTTAATGCTCCGGGTAGAGGGCAACAACCTCAGACCCACGAAGACCGATGCCGGGGCAATCAAGCGATGCGGCAGAATGGTCTCTATTGTCGACTCCATCAGGCGCACGGACACGAGCTTCGAAACTGCCGGACATGGACCTACCACTTAGAGCAATTCTATAGCGGCAAAGGTCCCATGCCATCGCTCCCAGAGCAAGGTGAAAGTAGCAAAGGTAAGCATCCCGCGGAGGATAAGGACGACGACATGGAGTACCAGGAGCCCCATAACCACATCGCGGTCATATTCGGGGGCTCCTCCGCCTACAAATCTCGCCGAGACTTTAAGGAAGTCGCTCGGGAGGTACATCACGTCACCCAGGGCAAACCCCCCGTCCAGCAACTCAAGTGGACCGAACTACCTCTCACATTCTCCAAGGATGATTGTCCCCTTGGAATGTCCAAGCTGCAGAAGCTCCCAATGATCGTGAGTCCGACCATCAGCAACACCATCGTGGGCCGGGTACTCATAGACTCTGGAAGCTCCTTGGACTTAATTTTCGCCAAGGTATTGGACGAGATGCAGATCCCTCGCTCCAAGATCAAGAGCATAGCGGTCCCTTTCTTTGGGATCGTCCCGGGTACCTCGATCAAACCTCTAGGCCAAGTCGTTTTGCCCGTCACCTTCGGTAACCCAAGCAACTTCCGTACGGAGATGATCACCTTTGAAGTGGTCAGCTTCGAGTTAGCCTATAATGCCATTCTCGGTAGGCCGGCTCTGGCTAAGTTCATGGCCGCCAAACATCATGCGTACCAATGCTAAAGGTCCTTGGGCCTAATGGAGTCATAACCATAAGGGGAACCATAAGTCTGCATTAAATTGCGATGAAAGGGCATTGGACATGGTCGGGCAACTGCCTGCGCGCGGTTCCGATCAAGAGCCGAAGCACTCCCGGCCTAAAGTTGCCCTCTAGCCCGGGGGAGAGACCAAGGCCTTTCCACTCAATGAATCGGAACCTACCAAGGTCGTGTATTTGGGATCTTCCTTAGATCCCAAATAGGAACTCGAGCTCATCACTTTCCTCCGGGAGAACTCGGATGCATTCGCCTGGGAACCATCCAACATGCCCGGTGTCCCAAGGGAAGTGATCAAGCATAGGCTAGCAGTCCAGCCTGATAAAAAGCCAGTGAGGCAAAACCTCAGACGATTTTCCCTGGAAAAGCAGGCGATCGTCCGAGAAGAACTCAATAAGCTTCTTAAGGCCGGCTTCATCAGAGAAGTCGAACACTCGGAATGGCTGGCCAACCCGGTCATTGTTAGGAAGAAGGGGGGCAAATGGCGCATGTGTATCGACCACACAGGTTTGAACGCCGCATGCCCAAAAGACAATTACCCGCTGCCTCACATAGACCAGTTGGTCGACGCAACAGCGGAATCTCAATTGATGAGCTTCCTGGATGCTTATTCGGGATACCATCAGATCAGCATATCACGTGAAGATGAAGAGAAGACTTCCTTTATCACTCTGTTTGGAACATTATGCTATACGACCATGTCTTTCGGTCTGAGGAACGCCGGAGCAACCTTTCAGCGCCTAATGCAGAAGACTTTCTCGGATCAAATAGGTTGGAGCCTAGTGGTCTACATGGACGACATAGTCGTCAAAAGCAAGCTCACTCCAAGTCATGTTACCGACCTAGAGGAAACATTTTGTAATCTCAATAAGCACCGAATAAAGTTGAACCCGGAAAAATGCTTTTTTGGCGTAAAAGCAGGCAAGGTGCTCGGCTACATGGTCGGTCCGAAAGGCATTGCAGCAAATCCAGAAAAAATCGAAGCCATTGAAAACATGAGGCCTCCCACTTGTGTAAAAGAAGTGCAAGCGTTAACTGGTCGGATGGCCGCTCTAAGCAGCTTCATCTCCCGATTAGGCGAACGTGGGTTACCCTTCTTCAAAGCCCTGCGTAAGCACGATGGATTCGTCTGGACGGAGGAAGCCAATCATTCCTTCGAGGAACTGAAGCAGTACCTATCCAAGCCACCCATCCTGGTCACACCCAAGACAGGAGAAGCGCTGCTGCTGTACTTAGCAGCAACCCCGCAAGCTGTAAGCGCGGTACTGACGATGGAAAGGGACGGGGTCCAACGACCCATCTACTATGTTAGTGAGGTACTGCACGGACCAAAGGAGCATTACCCTGAGGTCCAGAAACTATTATACTCACTACTTATAGCCTCCAAAAAGCTACGCCATTACTTCCAAGCCCACAAAATTGTGGTCCCGACCAGTTTTCCACTCAGGGAGATCCTGAGAAACCAAGACGCAAGTGGTCGCATAGCAAAATGGGCCATGGAGCTCGCCGAGTTCGAAATACAGTTCTCGGCCCGCACGGCGATCAAGTCCCAGGTCTTGGCAGACTTTGTAGTGGAATGGACAGCTCCGACACCATCAACGCATGAGCCAGCCAGATTCGAAAAGGATCACTGGACCATGTATTTCGATGGATCCCGAGCATACGAACGCTCAGGGGCTGGTGTCGTGTTGGTCTCCCCAGATGGAGAGCAACTCCGGTACGCCGTCCAATTGCATTTTGTCGCGACCAACAACGCGATAGAATATGAAGGCCTCTTGGCCGGACTACGAGCATGCAAATCGCTCGGAGTCCAACGGCTTACTATGATGGGCGATTCGCAGTTGGTCGTGAACCAGGTCAACAAGGAGTATCAGTGTTCTGATACCTCAATGGCGCTTTACCTGGTCGAAGTAAGGAAGATGGAGAAGTACTTTAAGAATTTTGAGGTACTGTACATCCCCAGGAAGGACAATACCCTGGCCGACCAATTATTAAAGGTCGGTTCCTCCCAAACTACCGCTCCGACGGGGGTGCTCGTCGAGCACCTGTACAAGCCCTCCATTCCCTCTGTAGAGGAGGCACCAGAGACAAGTGGTACAGTCTCTCTCCTCGAGCAAAGAGCGAGTTGGATGACTCCATTCGTCCAATACCTTGCGAATGGGACTTTGCCCGAGGAAGAAGCCGAGCGTTCCCGGCTTACAAGGCGGTCTTCTCAGTATCGACTGATCGAAGGCGACCTATACCACAAGGGCACACTAGGAGTTCTTTCCAAGTGTGTCTCCCAGGAAGAGGGCATGTACCTTCTTCGTGACATCCATGAAGGAATGTGCGGAGCTCATTCGTCGTTCAGAACGCTTGTGAGCAAAGCCTTTCGGTTGGGTTATTATTGGCCAATGGCCTTAGCGGATGCACGGTCGATCGTGACAACTTGTTGAGCATGCCAGTATCATGTCCGCAAGGTCCATCAACCAGCATATGCGTTACAAACCATCCCACTTTCGTGGCCATTTTCGACCTGGGGGCTCGATATCCTCGAACCTTTTCCCCGAGGTCGGAAGGGCTGCAAGTACTTGCTCGTGGCCGTCGATACCTTCACCAAGTGGATAGAGGCCGAGCCCGTGTCGACCATATCGGCCCAGGCAGCCAAGAAGTTCCTCCGAAGTAATGTGATAACACGATTTGGGATACCCAATCGTATCATCATGGACAACGGAACTCAATTCACCAGTGAATTGTTCCAAGCTTATTGCGAGGAGGTCGGGACTAAGGTTTGCTTCACCTCTGTGGCACATCCACAGAGCAACGGGGCAGCCGAACGAGCAAATGGGCAAATAATCCAAGGCATAAAAAAGAGGGTCTTTAAGAACCTCAGCCAGCACAAGCAGGAGTGGGTGGACGAGCTCCCCTCTGTTCTTTGGTCAATTTGCACCACGGTAAGTCAGGCCACGGGTGAAACCCCGTTCCAGCTTGTCTATGGTGCAGAGGCCATTTTGCCTGCAGAAATTGTGTTGGGTTCCCCAAGGGTGCAACTGGTCGATTCCATCGACCAGGAAATCGAGCGGCTCGTCGACCTAGACCTCACAGAGGCAACACGAGAACGGGCGTTACTTCGATCCGTAGTTTACCTACAGGCACTTCGTAGGCACGCGGCCAAGTCGGTTCGACCAAGGACCCTGCAAGTTGGCGACTTGGTCCTACGACGGGCTCAGGATCTATCAAAGGCTAATAAGCTAACCCCTAGGTGGAATGGGCCCTACACGGTCGTCTCCGTAACACGCCCGGGGGTTGTTCGCCTAGCGATGGAGGATGGACGAGTACTCGCCAGCACTTGGAATATTGACCAGTTACGTAAGTTCCGTGTTTAAGTGTTTTTTCAATCTCCTATTTACGTAAAAAATCCGGTTCTTCCGTCACGTTGCCTCTCTCGTTCTTTCCAAAAGACTTGTGAGTTATAGTACCTGCCCACTGGTAAGCCGACCAAGTCTCGCACAAGCGGCACGCTTTTTCTCACAATCTCGAGGATCGAGTAGACGGGCCAAATGCTAAAAACAAAATGCTTCGTTTCAATTCTAAAACCCTGGCAAAGCGAGCATAACCGACAATGCATGTGTGCCAGCCTTCCCGGAAACAAGCTCGAACAACAGCGGGCGATCTATCTTAGCCGATCACCATCTAGAAAAAAGGAGAACATCTACAAATCGCCCCGACGCCCGACTTGGAGAACGGCAAACTCTTCCTTGACCGAATCAAGCTTGGCTTCGAGATCCAGGACCTTCCTCTGGGCTGCGCGACCTTCGGCGGCATTCTCTCGGAGGTGTTGTGCCTCTTTGAGATGAACGTCCTCACGTTCCCGAGCTTCTTGCACAGCGCGGCGAAGGTCGGGGACCTCCTGCCGCAGCTTCCCCAACTCCTCCTCAAGGTCGGCGCTCCTTAGCTCTAAGGTGGCCTTCGCCGTTTCGCTTTGTGAGAATCGGTCCCGAAGCTCGACAACGAGGCTCTTCATCTATTCCAGCTCCTTCCGGTCAGCGGCGTGCACCTTGGAGATCCGATGCTCGAGGTCGGCAATCTTGGCGTCCTCCTCGCGGTGGTATCCCCAGTACTCCTCCGTAGAGACAGTGGAGGCGTCGATGTCCTCCATGGCCTTGGCAGCGAACTACAAAGGGGGAGAAGGATCGAGCCACCTTAGAAGTTTTGTCATAAGAGAAAGGACGAAGCACGGTATAAAGCAGAAAAACTCACCAGGAGTGCGCGGCTGACCAACTTATCCTGGAGCTGCTGGCGGTCGGTCGCACCAGCTCGGAAGAATGGATTGACCCAGGCAGGGTCATCTTGGCTCCGAGGTCACCTGGGCGGAGGTCTTGCTCCTCTTGAGCACCTGATGTACCCAAGAGGGCAAGGGCAGCTTCCTCCTCCATCGCCTCCTAAGGACGTTCGCCCTCCGAGGCTTGCTTGCCCTGAGGATGATCTTCCCCCAGGGTTTGCAACTCGCAGCGATCGTCCCTTAGCTCGGACTCCACGCTCAGGGGCTGAACGTCGGCTGTAGCCTCCCCCACCTCGGGGCTTACCCCTTGAAGACCCGCCAGGCTAGGGTCCGCTCCTTGGTATCCGGGTGATGGCGACTGGCCGGGGGCGACCAACTCTTGGGCATCAGGGCTCGTCTCCTGAGTTCCCCCCGTGCTCGGCGCCACGCTCGTCCCCTCGAAAGGGACCAAGGCCAGAGCCCCGGGCTGCTCGGTCCCTTGGGGGCCCTGCTCCTTTGCGACTAGCGCGAGCTCGGTGGTCGCCGCTAGGTGCTCGGAGGCCTCTCGAGGGTCTGCTCATGGTGGTTCCTCCGGGCCTTCGGACATCACCAAGTTAGCAATAAGTTCGAGCTCGGCGTCAACTGCAGAGTCGACAATCCTCTCAGCCATTTGTTGGAGATCCAAAGACAACAGCCGAGCTATCACGCCCACACCAAGCGGGGTGGGGTTAGCCCGAGATATCAAAGGAAAAAGAACTAGGGAAAACAGAGGGACTATGCGAAGATCACCTTCCGTTAGAAGGGCTCCCTCGTCCTCGGCTTCCTTGCTTTGAACCGCGGGCGCCCTGCCCGTGGCGGCCTCGTAGGCTTCGACAACGGCCTCGGTACACTCCGCGGCTGCGTCGCTGGCCCATGCCATCATGGGGTCGACCACTTCCATGTTGGCCCCCTCCAAGGCCAGGGCCGGACGAGCTGTCGACCTTCGCCTCCTCCTGGTCAGAGGGACGATATCTTCCTCCTCCTCCTCCTCCTCCTCGGCAGGGTCCTCGACCACCTGCGTGAGCTGAGCCTGAAGGGCGCTGATCTGCTCCTCCAGCTGCTCCTTGCTCGCGGTGGACTTGGCCGCCTCCTCGGGCCAGCTGTTGCAAGCGACCAATCAACTCCGGCTTCTTCTTCTTGAAATCAGCAAACCACTGACGGAGCTCCCTTACCTTCCTCCGGTTGGCATACTCCAAGTGGTGCTTGGTCGGAGGTTTGGTCGAGACCTAGCGCTTTGAACGCATGGCGGGAGGAGGCAAGGAGGAAGGTCGGCGGCTTCGACCCGCCATTTTCTTGCGCAAACCCCTGGTCGGGGTGTCTCCTTGCTGCGGTGACTCGGCGCTCGAAACGGCGAGCTCGAGGGCGATTGTGGGACGCCTAAGATGGGGGTCCCACAAGTGGAGCCTACACCCGACCTGGCCGAGGGTGGTGCTGTAGGCCCAGAGCCTAGAAGCGCCACGAGGAGCCCATAGCATGGCCCGACTTTTTCCCCAAGGCAGCTGACTGATCCCTCGGCTAAGCTTCGTGCTGCGTCCAGACAACCCCGTCAAAAGCAAAGCCTGCGACCTGGCATCGGCAGAGCCTGCAGGCACCAGAACCTGGTGGATTGGCAGGCGTGGGTCGGGAAAGGAACGACCACACCCCCTGGACGTAGTGGGGCTCAGCCGATAGAGACAAATTACATACTCATGAAGCCACCATGTTCAGGGCCAGGTGGTGCCCATTTGTAACGTACCCCTCCCCCAGTATATAAGGAGGAGGGAACAACCCTAAAAAGGGGGAGAAAAAGGGAAGCGAAAGAGAGACCTCACCCAGATATCCAAGAACACAGGACTAGGGTATTATCTCCTCTGCGAGAGCCCGAACCTGTCTAAAAAAGATTGCCCTCGCATCCTATGTTACCATCTTGCTCTGATCTCGCACGAATCCCCTAGAATCACAAATCTCATTGCCGGTGAAACCGATTGTCGACAGTTGGCGCGCCAGGTAGGGGCTTGGTGTCAAGATCTTCGTCGATCTTGATGGCTGCAACGAGCAAAGTCTCCACAGTTTTCTCCCCAGGTCAGGTTTTCCACTTCGGAAGCCTGGCCTTTATCGCCAACAACCTTGGGAATCTGTCCCTCTCGGAGGAGTCCGCGTTCCAGCACGGCGAGCCCTTCGGGGAGCCATCGCCGAGACTTCTGCGTGGATCGGGAGGTCCCCCCGTCTCGTGCTCTGAAGCACTGATTAGGGGATTGAAGCCCTGGTCCCGCCAGGAGGTTGGATCAACAGGCGCCGAGACACGAATGGTGGGGGTTCTCACCGCCAAACCACTCGGCACCTCTGAGCACCTGGAGCTACCCTCTTTGGGCTCACCCAGCTCACCGGTCGAGTCAGAAGAGAGACTGGAGAGCTACTGGAATTTCCGCAGAGTTTACGCGATCGAAGGCTCGCGGGCAGATTCACAACAACGCCTCGACACCTCCGCCGCCGCCGACTTGGAAGACGGCCGAAGGACAGAGCTAGACGCGCGGGCACGTGTCTTACGAGACCGCGCCCGCGACGTCAATGAAGACATTCTTCAAGCCAAAATGGGGGACCAAGCGGTCTTCCATACTCCACAGCAGAATATCGTCGCCTCCAAGACACTCCTGGATACTTTAAGCCCCATGCTGGGGGCTGGTAATCCAGCTGCCCCGATCGTGGCCCAAGTAAAGGCCATGGTGACGCGGGCGGCGATCCAAAGCGAGCCCAGGCAAGCCTCGCAAGGGCGCGATCCGCGTACTCGGCCGACCAGACGGCAAGCAGTCGGCCGGGTCGTGAAGCCCCCCACCGGGGACGTCATATTCCTCCCCGCGGGGGCGACTTGCGACACAGCCTCAACCGCGACCTCCGTTCTGACCTCGACGCTAGGAACCACAACCGAGAAAGGGAGGAGTGATGCCGTCATGCCGACGAGTATGAACGTTACGGCATCCTTCCACGAGATCGTGAAGCACGCCAGGTCCGATCCCCTCCACGCGGATCTCCGCCCGGGGGTTGTCGCAGGGTCATTGAAGGGGTTCGTGCGTTTACCCCTCATCTGCACCGAGTGGTCTGGCCTGAGGGATTTAACCCCAAGGGCATCACTAGGTTTGATGGTGAGAGGGACCCAGAAGCTTGGTTGCAGGTGTACGCTCTGGCAGCTGTGGTCGCGAGGGGATCAGAAAGTAATGGCAAATTACTTGCCGGTTACTCTCTCGCCCCTAGGCCAGGCATGGCTCACCGGGCTCCCAGCGAACTCTATAGATTCCTGGGGAGACCTGTGTGAGCAGTTTATTTCGAATTTCCAAGGCACGTACGAGCGTCCTAGCACCCCTTGGGACCTGTACCAGCTGCACCAAAAGAGGAACGAGTCCCTGCGGGAGTTCGTCAAGCGCTTCATGCACAGGAAAAGCACTATTCGGGATGTCACGGATGCAGTTGTGATAGCAGCCTTCCAGAAGGGAGTCAGCAACGCTGATCTCATCAAGAAGATGTCCCGGAAGCCACCAACGTCGGTTCGTGAACTGTTCGCCCTAGCGGACCGCTACGCTTCCGCCTCCGAGGCCTTGGCGGAACGGCATGACGAGAAGAAGGATCAGGCCGAGTCCTCCAAACGGAAGGAGAAGAAGCGCAAAGGTGAGGAGCTAGTGGCAGTCGCAGAACATGCCCGCCCTCGTGCGCTCAAGGAGGATGGGTATGACAAGGTGATGAACTCGCTTTGCCCCTTCCATCCGAAGGGAAGACATGCCGCCAAGGACTGCTTCACTTTGAAGAGGTTTGCCCGGGAGAGCAAGAAGCAGGCCGAACTAGGTCCGAGTGGTCCCGTCGCCAAGCAACCTCCTCCTGAAGCTGAGGAAGACTATCAGGAAGCCGATCTCGAGCTCAATTACATATTTGGGGGTTCGGCCGCGTACAAGTCCAAGCGGAAGCAAAAGCTTACCGCACGAGACATCAACGCAATAGAGCCAGAGACCCCCCAGTATGTACGATGGTCTGAGGTCGCGATAACTTATGACCGCTCGGATCACCCGGATCGAGTCCCATTCCCCGGTAGATATCCGCTTGTCTTGGCGCCGATTGTCCGTGGCGTCAAGCTCAAGAGGGTATTGATCGATGGTGGAAGTGGGCTCAATGTCCTTTTTGTGACAACTGTCGACGACATGGGAATCCCACGGTCGGAGCTTAGACGCGGATCATCGCCTTTTCACGGCATGATACCCGGAACGTCAGCGACTCCACTTGGACAAATCACTCTGCCGGTCACTTTTGGCACAAGAGATAACTACCGGACAGAGAACCTCAGCTTCGAGGTGGCTGATTTCGCGATAGCATATCATGCCATCTTGGGGAGACCAGCGCTAGCCAAGTTCATGGCAGTGCCCCACTATGCGTACCTGACACTGAAAATGCCAGGGCCGAGTGGTATTATCGCTTTCTGGCGGTGATATCGACGATCTTTCCTGTGACAAGGAGAGCTGCGAGATGGCCGAGTCGCTGGAGGCGCGAGCGGGTCGGGAGAGGATTCGGCAAGAGGCGGATTTCGACAAGCCGGAAAGTAGCATCCCTACCCGCAAAGCGCCGAACCCCGGAATTGGTCCCGAAGAAGGCACCAAGAGAATTATCCTCGACCCGTCCGATTCGGCTCGAACGGCCTTGATCGGGACATGGCTCGGAGAGAAATAGGAGGACGCACTCGTCACCTTTCTGCGGACAAACAAACACGTCTTTGCCTGGAAGCTGTCGGACATGCCCGGAGTCCCCAGGGAGGTGATCGAGCATGCGCTGAAC
The DNA here is from genome assembly GCA_036346355.1 of Rhipidocladum racemiflorum. Lineage (NCBI taxonomy): Eukaryota > Viridiplantae > Streptophyta > Magnoliopsida > Poales > Poaceae > Rhipidocladum > Rhipidocladum racemiflorum. Next base: position 53,062,942 of record CM070572.1, on the reverse strand, counting down.
GTAAACGAATCAGCCAGGCCAGTCAATCAAAGGTTGCGACGGTTTGCTCAAGACCGTTGAGAGGCCATCAGGGAGGAGATCACAAAGCTATTAGCCGCAGGTTTTATCAAAGTGGTGTATCATCCCGACTGGTTGGCAAACCCTGTACTCGTTCAAAAGAAGAATAAAAGTTGGCGCATGTGTGTTGATTATACCGACCTCAACAAGGCTTGCCTGAAAGATCCCTTTGGTCTGCCCCGCATCGATCAAGTGGTGGACTCCACTGTTGGATCTCAACTACTCAGTTTTCTGGACGCCTACTCAGGCTATCACCAAATCCGTCTTCGAGAAGACGATTGCGAGAAGACTTCGTTTATCACTCCATTCGGAGCATATTGCTATGTCACGATGCCGTTTGGGCTGAAAAACGCTGGTGCAACTTATCAGCGCGCGATACAGCGGTGTTTTCACCATCAGCTCGGACGCAACGTGGAGGCATATGTGGATGATGTAGTGGTTAAAACGCAGACCAAGGACAGTCTCACCTCCAATCTGGCCGAGACGTTCAAAAGTCTAAGGGCGTTCCAGATGAGTTAAACCCTGAGAAGTGCGTTTTCAGAGTTTCTTCTGGGAAACTACTCGGATTCATTGTCTCTCATCGCAGGATCGAGCCAAATCCGGAGAAAATCGGGGCCCTCATGAGGATGGCGCCACCTACCAGCCAGAAAGATGTTCAAAAGCTTACTGGCTGTATGGTAGCGCTTGGCAGGTTTATCTCCCGGTTGGGGGTTCGGGGGATGCCTTTCTTCATGCTCCTCAGGAAGCAGGACCGTTTTGAGTGGACGGCTGAGGCACAGCAAGCCTTCGAAGAACTCAAGGTGTTCCTCTTCACCCCTCCAATCCTAGTCTCATCGGTGCTAGGCGAACTTCTCCTGCTTTACATAGCGGCAACAACTCATGTAGTCAGTGCCGCGATAGTTGTGGAGCGGGAGGAGTCAGGACACCGTTACGGTGTACAACGCCCAGTCTACTTTGTCAGCGAAGTACTGGGCGAATCCAAGACGCGATATCCTCAAGTTCAGAAGCTGCTGTACGCAATCTTGATCTCATCGCAGAAGCTGAAGCATTATTTCCAAGGACACTCGATTTCGGTAGTGACTTCTTTCCCTGTGGGAGAGGTCCTCCATAATCGGGAAACTACTAGGAGAATCTCAAAATGGGCGGCTGAGCTTGGAGCCTTCGACAACTCGTTCAAGCCGCGCACCGCCATCAAGTCCTAGGCCTTGGCCGACTTTACGGACGAGTGGACTGAATCCCAAATTCCCCGCCTCGAAGAAGAGCCGGAATATTGGACCATGCACTTCGATGGATCTCTCATGCTCGGCGGGGCCGGGGCGGGAATTCTTCTCATCTCGCCGAGAGGTGATAAACTCAAGTACGTCCTTCGGATTCAGTTCCCAGCCTCGAACAACGCCGCAGAGTACGAGGCACTCATCCACGGGCTTCGCATCGCCATATCGCTCGGAATCCAATGACTGGCGGTTCGCGGCGACTCCCAGCTGGTGGTGAGCCAAGTACAGAAGGACTGGTCATGCGTCGATTAGACTATGACGGCGTATTATCAGCAAGTCCGAGAATTGGAAGGCAAGTTTGACGGTCTGGAGCTGGTCCATGTCCTCCGTCGCAATAACGAAGCAGCCGACGAGTTGGCTAAGATGGGAGCCACTCGGGCAGAGGTCCCGAGTGGTATCTTCATCCAGGATCTTTACGAGCCAACAGTCGCTAAACGACGAGAGCCAAGTAAGGATCCTGAGACCGGAGTCCTGGTCATTAACCCCGACTGGACAGCCCCATATCTAGATTATCTCCTGAAGGACAAACTTCCAGAGGCAACCGCTCTGGCCGAACGCATCTCCCGACAAGCCAAATCCTATGTGGTGATTGGGGAGGAGCTCTTTCGGAAGAGCACCTCCGGTGTCCTTGGGCGGTGCATTTCGGAACAAGTGGGAAGAGACCTACTCAAAGAAATCCACTCGGGGATGTGCGGCCATCACGCGGTGTCAAGCGCCTTGGTTGGGAAAGCCTACCGCCAGGGCTTCTTTTGGCCTACGGCGGTGACGGATGCTAAGGAGATTGTTCGAACTTGCGAGGGCTGCCAGTTCTATGCAAGGCAGACACATTTGCCGGCACAGGAGCTGCAAACTATCCCCATCTCTTGGCCCTTTGCGGTCTGGGGGCTCGACTTAGTCGGCCCGCTCAAGAAGGCGCAAGGCGGTTTCGCCTACCTTTTCGTAGCCATTGACAAGTTCACCAAGTGGATCGAAGCTAAACCAGTCACCATGATCACTGCAGTCAAGGCCAAGGAGTTCTTCCAGGATATCATGGTCAGATTCGGAGTTCCCAACCGTATCATTACAGACAATGGTACCCAATTCAGGAGCGAAGAATTTCAAGAGTGGTGCGAGGGCGTCGGAATTAAGATTTGCTTCGCCTCGGTAGCTCATCCACGAAGCAATGGGCAAGTTGAGCGGGCTAATGGCTTGGTCCTCCAGGGCCTCAAGGCCAGGATTTTCGATCACCTCAAACCATATGCTGCCCGATGGGTGAAAGAGTTACCGTCAGTACTCTGGGGACTCAGAACCACTCCCAGCCGGGCAACTGGGCAAACTCCCTTTTTCTTAGTTTACGGTGCAGAGGCGGTTTTGCCGACCGAGCTAGAATTCGAATCCTCGAGGGTTCGGAATTACAAAGAAGCAGAGTCCGAGGAAAGCCGAATGGTAGAGCTTGATCAACTCGAGGAGGCTCGAAATGTTGCAGCCATCCAGTCGACCAAGTACCTCCAGGGACTTCGATGCTACCATTCTCACAATGTCCGAAGTCATGCCTTCTCAAAAGGAGATTTGGTCCTCAGAAGGAACCAGAAAAGTGAGCACAAACTCTCTCCGATTTGGGAAGGACCGTACATTGTAGAGGAGACAGTTCGACCAGGTGCCTATCGACTCAGGCGTGAAGACGGTGCGGTCTTGGTGAACACCTGGAACGCCGAACAGCTGCGTCGCTTCTACGCTTAAGCTATGTATCCTGCTCCCGTGCATTAAATAAAGCTCCCGACTATCTGGTTCTTTGATCAGTTTTGACTAGAGTGACTCGATCAATCCCGAGTGGTTACCACCCTACTAGCGTATCGTCTGATCCGAGCCGTGTCGGTACAGAATATGCGGAAATGCATGTTCGAGATGAGATCTCATCAAGCGGCAACATCCGAACGTCTGCACCAGCGCACGAGATAGAAAAGACTAAGGTAGAAGAAGATACTAACCACTCGAGAATAACGATCGATAGTTCAGGAATTTTACTGAACAGAGATCGGGGTCACTAGACTGTAGTCGATAAAAATTCGGCCCTCCAACACCTCGCTGCGGGGGCTGGGGCTGTCGACTAGTGTAAACTACTCAAAGAAAAAACGATCAAACTCAGAAGAGTAAAAAGTCACCGATTTATATTCCATAATAACAGTAATTTACATTACTAACTTCTTTTTTCATTTTCTCACATAAAAAAAAGAGAAAAAAGAGAGAGGGGCGGCCCCTGCCGCCGATCCTGCTGGTGGTGGTGGTGGTGGTGGTGCTGCTGCTGCTGGTGCCGTAGAGCCGGGTACAAGCGGCTAACCGCGACGCGCCCGCCTCAGGGCTTCGCCGATCAAGTCCGCAACCACCCAGAGTGAAGGTACGAGAAGAAGAAGTGCCTCCACGGAGGCGGCGTCACGACGCTCCCGCCCGAGAACCTCCTTCAGCACGTCCTCCACCTCCGCAAGCGCCGGCACAGCCTCGATGAGAGCGGCGATGGTGGCCGCGTCTTTCGCCGCCGCCCTCTCCTCCACCAACTCCATCCTGGCGAAGTCGAGGTCCAACCAGAGCTCTGCGTTCTCTGAATCGCTGTCCGACATTGGAAGCGGCACTACAGAAAATCTTGGAGAAGAAGAAGAAGTTTAACAAAGGGGTGATCGCTTTACTTGCGGTGACGCCCTATTTATAAACCATCCCAGCTCTGGAGATCGAAGCGTCTCCAAGGGCAATCAAACACGCCACCTCACAATTAATGAAACGCAAAAAACAAAGCGGCTGCGCGAATACCAAAGAAGATCATCATGATTCAACAAGATCAAGAGATATTTCGCCAGGCACGTGTCAAATTCAGTTCAAATTGGTCTAACTTAATTCAGTCCTCTCGCTCGTTTGGATCAAATAAGCGAGGAGTCGGGGGCTGGACACCAAGCACTCGGAAGAGCGTGCCTGGGGCGAGAAGGCTACGAGCTAAGTCCCGACGCCCGGGTGCTGGACAAACTCCAGCCACTCGGAAAAGCATGCCTGGGATGAAAAGGCCACGATCCAAAGTCCCGGAACTTGGGGGCCGTAACAATCGCCTGTGAGCTCACTTATCGGAGGGCAAAGCAGACAAGTCATATTCAAGTAAGAAATACAATGCTCCAAACAAGGAGGGCCAGCACTCAGCGTGAAGGTTCACATCGGAGTCAGAATTCAAGATTCTCTAACAAGGCCTGCGATGTACCGGAGACCTCTTCGAGGAGTGCGTTGGCTTTGTCTTCGTCACAGGCAAAACCCTCTTTGACAGCTTCAAGGTCAACTCTCGGATAGTGAGATTTGACCACCGCCAACGCCTGGTTAGCACTCATGGTCACCGACTCCATTGCGTAAGCCCTGATCCTGTCAGCTCCTCCCGAGAGAAGCGGAACGGTATCGTCTCCCTGGCTTGGTTCGGCTCCCTCGATTCGCAGAAGGTGCGGGGATCGGCTCCCGAGCGGCCTTGAGCTCGGCTGCGGCTTTGTTCCAGCGGTCATCTTCTCCTTGCATTCTCGCACCAAAGCCAAGTCATCATCGAAGCGCACTCCACTTCTGCACGTCTAATTCAAATCAAAAGAAGCCTACCCTTCAGCTCTCGCTGAGCCTTCTCCAAGCCAGGCTGAGTTTCGAGGTTAGAACTCTTTGAAGCCTCTAATTGCGCCCTCAGCTCAGCTATTGTCGAGTCACATCCTGAAACACGAGGGTGCTGTCATTCTTCCCAATTGTCCAAGAAAGTGTCCATGCCAAACCTGGGGGAGAATCTTACCTTCGAGCGTATGCTCAAGCTCCGCCTTTTCCTCTCGGAGTGCCATGCACTGGGCCTCCAGCCCATGGACCTCTTTCCACTTTTCGTCGCCGATCTTGGATCTTGTCTTGATACCTTTGGTGCTCTTTGAGCTTGGGGAGCACCTTCCGAAAAAACTGCGACCTCTTCTCCGAGCGCTCCCCCATGTCCTAGGCGACATGGCAAAGTCTCAGGTGGGGGGCCAGCATTTCGCGATGTTAACAGACTAAAGAAAGGTAGAAGACTTACCCTGACAAGCTTGCTGCACCTGACGGTGAGCTCATAGAGCTCCATCTGAGCCGCAACCTCCGTTTCCTCGTCCTCCTCCATACCTTTCCAGTCGGAACCCCCCTCGCACCACACGGTCCGGTTCGGGGGCTTCGGGAGAGGGCCAAGCGGTGGTGGCTCTCGATCGACCTCCTCCACTTCGGGAGACGAAGCCGGGTAAGCCCATCGACCACTGTACCACTCGACGGCTCGACGGTCGAGTCAGCAGCAGGAGGAGGCGGCGCCCCGGCTGCCGAAGGAGACTGCGGCCTACCCGATGGGGAGGGGGGGCCCCTTGGAGAAGCCGGCTTAGAGGGCTCGTTCTCAGGGGACTCCCCCACCGGGACATCCGTAGTGGGAGTCCTGAGTTGTAGGATCGAAAGACACGAATATAGCAATCAGAGGGGGGGGTGAATGATTGAGCGGAAGCTAAAACCAAATTTTTGATCTATTAAAAACTTCACCCCAAAAGAAACCAAAAGATTGCCTCGGATTTGACAAAAACAGATTGACAGAGGCTTGATAAAACGTGAATTCCTGGAGATCCAACCGTTAGATTGATCTGAAATTTGGACACGAGAAACTAGATTCCAATACGAATCGAACCCAAAAAGAATCAGCTCAATCGGACTTACGGATCAAAAGTTATGAGCTTCACAAGCTTGCTAATCCAGAACTTGACGAGAATCAATCTAATCAAAACTTCAAGATTAAACAAGAACGACAAAAGATTGATCAACTAGACTTTGAGAAACACTAGATCAATACCCTAGAGAGGTTTTTGATGGATCAAATCAAGATAAAACTTAAAGAACAAAAACCAATCTAGAACTAGAACAAGCATGCAAACAAGAACCAAAAAGAGAACGTTGAAGCAATGCGGGAACTAGAAGAATTGATCTTTATTTCTTTTGTCTAAAGTACTCCCATCAAAAGAGTACAAACCCTAAACTTAGAGCCCAAGGCTCTATGCGCCTAGCTCTCCTCAATTCGATGCTCTTCAACAGGAGACAACCCCTCCTATTTAAAGCACCAACCCACAAGGAGTTCTGAATACGATTCCTATTCCCTAGAAGGAATCAGATCCAACACAACTCTACTTGGCCCAACCTGGCCGAGTACAACTCTTGCACGCGTATGGCAACCCTACCATACTCACGTGACTAACACTTTGCACGCGTATGGCCACCTGCCATACTCACGTGACTAACACTTTGCACGCGAATGACCTCCTGCCATTCTCACGTGACTAACCATTCTTCATGTGCACCATTCTCTTAGCCCGAACGTTCCGCATGACATCCTTGACCACCAAGACCTCAGTTCCTCCTGAACTTAGTCCCGAACCTCAGTTCCTCCATGAACCTAGTTCCGGTCCCGTCATCGACCACATTCGTCTTCGAGCAATACCTGCACATGAACAAACCACAAAACGAATCCGAGCACAAGTCCACGACTTGACTCAATGTCAATCCATGCAACTACTCACATGAGCATTGCATAAAGTCCACTTCAAAACAAGCATCATGAAATTCTCACAAATTTCATAATCTCAAAATCAAATTCAAAATTCAATCTCAAGATCACTCAAAAACCCATTCACGACGGACCAACAAAATCGGTCCGTTGTACACGTGAAAGTCTCTGTTCCAAGAAGAAGTCATTCCGGCGAAAACACGTTCACGACAGACAAACAAAATCGGTCCGTCGTACAAGCGAAATCAAACCTCAAAAAGCCGTTTACGACTGACCAAAAAACAATGTGTCCGTCGTACATGCAAAACTTACTGGTTCCTTGGAAAATTGAGTCCGGCTCAGAATCTCAAAAGCATGTCCATGACAGACCCAAAAACTTGGTCCGTCGTACATGGGAAAGTGCCAAAACATGTTTACGACAGACCAACAAAGTTTGTCCGTCGTAGATGGGAAACTTACTGTTTTCTTTAAGTTTGGTCTGGCGCCAAAGCGAAACTTACTGTTTCTTGTCAGATTGTCAAAACACATGAACAAACACATTTTGCAACTTCAATTCTAAGCCAATTTTTCAGCACATGATTTCACAATCTCCCCTTGATGAAAACATTGGCAACACCACTAAGAAATGAACATTTGGCATTCACTTTACAAAAGATTTTGAAATCAAGGATCAAAGACCAAAGTAAGAAAACACAGAATTCCCCCTTTGACCAAAAAGCAAAACAAAATCTCCCCCTGAGAAGGAAAATGTGTGTGAATGTGCAATGTGCCCAAAAATTTCAAAATTCTCCAAACTTCTCCCAAAATTCTCAAATTTCCAAACACAACTCCCCCTTTTTCTTCTCCCCCTTTTTCCTTAAACGTTTCAATGATTCCCAAATTTCTCCCCCTTTGACAATGGATTCATCAAGAGTACAAAAGAGAGAACAGGTTCAAAATTTTTCCTGTAGCAAAGATTTCACAAGGAGAAACAAGGGAGTGCCAAGATAGGAAAAGATGAGCTCATTCGATCATATATCCTTATATATCACATAATATGCAAAATACATGATCTCGATGTGATTTTAACAAGTTAGGGAATGACATGCATCTCAACCTCAATTTAGTGAACTATAGCCAAGTACTAAGCAAGATCTTAGCAGAAAAAGCAAGGCTTTGAAAATTGAAGCAACTAACAACTTAGGGCGAGCAAGTAGTTTCAACTCCAATCTAGTAGACCAATTTAATCTTTAAACAATAAGTTGCATGTGGCATGCTTGAAGCATACTTCTTTTATTTTCTAGGAGTGGCATGCTTGAAGCATACATCTTATCTTTGAGGGAATGGCATGCTTGAAGCATACATCTTATCTTTTTAGGGAAAGCAAGCCTGAAGCATACAACTTGAAGCTTTTGCTTTTAACAACCCTTTTTTATTGATTCCCTTTTTCTTTTCTTTGGTTATAAACATGCAAAAGTGATTAAAAGGTCTTATGAAAGAGTAAAGCTGAAAATACACTTGCTCCATAGCCCAAATTTGTCAAGAAAATTCAGTAACAAGCCTAGAAGAGTAAGATATCACAGAGTATTTAGCTATAGGCAATCAGTCCAGGGAATTCCGCAATGTCATTTTTAGTTCAAGTGGAACAATTTAGATTATCATATATTAGCTCAATTACATAAACATATAAAGAAATATGATAAAGTGAGCTCATCAAGTGAAAGAACTTGGCAAGGAAACTCCCCCTCAAAACAAGCCCATTGGATGAACAATCCCAAGTTCTCCCCGAATAAAAGCAAAACGAGAAGAAGACAAAGGTTTTGTAAAAATGTCTGCCAATTGATGTTCAGTATCCACATGATGAAGCACAATGTTGCCTTTTTCAATATGATCTCTAAGAAAGTGAAATCTGATGTCAATGTGTTTTGTTCTAGAGTGTTGCACGGGGTTCTTAGCAATGCAAATTGCACTAGTGTTATCACACAAAAGAGGAACACTATCCAAATTAACCCCATAATCTTTAAGTGTAGCTACTATCCAAAGAATTTGAGAACAACAACTAGCAGCAGCCACATATTCAGATTCAGCAGTTGATTGTGCAACAGAAGATTGCTTTCTAGATGACCATGCAATGAGAGAATTTCCCAAGAAGTGACATGAACCAGAAGTGCTTTTCCTATCAATTCTACATCCTCCAAAATCAGCATCAGAAAAAGATCTCAAACTAATGCATGAGGAAGCAGAAAACCAAATGCCAAAATCTTGAGTACCACGGAGATACCTTAAAATCCTCTTGATAGCTTGTCGATGTGAAGCACGCGGGGAAGCTTGAAAACGAGCACACAAGCACACAGCAAACTCCAATTATCTCATCCTCAACAGCATCTTCATCAACAAAGATACTCTCCCCCTGAACATATGCACCTGTACCTACACTATTTGGACTAGTGCCTTTTGCGAAAACAGAGGTGGAAGAAGCATTTTGAAAAATAACACTTTTAGCACGAGATGCACGAGTGAAAGAGGAGAACCAATTCTTATCATCGGACATGTGGCGTGAGCATCCGGAATCCACTAGCCATATGTTCTCCTTCCTCGCGTGAGAAGCCTACATAGAAGCAGAAAGTGTCGAGGTCTCGGCATCAAGTTAGAAATAAGATGTTTAGGAATCCAAGATCGAGACACACGACGCACAACAGTAGGCACAACACGAGCATTCTTATGCACAAAGATAGATTTGTCTTTTCTCGTGTTCTTACCAACAAAAGGTGTTTGCATCACCCTAGGCACATAATGAGAAACAAAGCGTGCCTGTCTGAAATTAGACCTAGCATTAAACCTTTCTCTCTTTTGTTGTTTAGCTAGTCTAAAGCAAAAGTCTACTAAATGTCCATCTCTACCACAATGAGTGCAAGTGTACTTAAAATGATGTTTTGCTTTAATAGTAGAAGCACATTTTGCATTCATCATAGTAGAAGATAAAAGACCAGCAGATTTAAAGACAGTTTTCTTAGGCTCATTGACAATTTCAAATTTTCCACTTTCAAGTGTTTTGACAACAGTGGGAGCATGTGATTTATGATGAGCATAAGAATCAAAACCTAAACCTTTGTTCTGAGTGCTGACTTTTGATTGATCCAAAATCATGTTTAGGTTTTTCTTGCCATTAGTGAAACGTTCCAAAGAATTTTGCAAGTAATCAACTTTCTTAGCAAGAGTTAAACAATTATTGCAGGGAACATCCACTTTTTCTTTTTGCTTGCGACAAGTTGAGCATGAAAGAACCTCATGTGTAAGAAAATCTTCTGTCATTTGAGAAACCCTAGCATTTGCATCTTGCAACTTCAATTCTAGTATGGAGCATTTAGAACATGGAGTTGTATGATGCAAATCAATGGTAGAACAACTAGCATGTTTAACAAGTTTCTCATTTTTCTCATTTTCAGCATTGATTTGCTCTAACAAGGTAACATGTTCTTTCCTAAGCAACGTAAGCTCATTGTAAATTAAGTCACATGATTTGCAAGCATCATCATCAGGAATCAAGGTTTTAAGTCTAGCAATTTCAGCATTCAATGGCTCCACAAGAATATCATGTTTCTTAATTTTTCTATCACGTTTGTCAAGCAATTTTCCAAGACGAGCAACAGCAATAGCTAATTCATCATAAGAAGGATCTACCTCATTGAAGTCGCTGTCTTGATCGTCCTCGGTGAAGCTATCCTTGCTGCTTGCCATGAGACACAACCCCGTCAACTCATGCTTGCTTGGAGTTGCATCATCCTCGCTGCTCTCTGAATCCACATCGCTCAAATTGACTTGTTCAAGAGCGGAAAGAACTCGATGGACAACTTTGCGGTTGATGAAGTTCTTCTTCTTTCTATCACTTGGATAGAACTTCTTCTTCTCTTTTCTTCTGTCGTTGTCCTTCTCCTCCCTTGATGCTTTACCTGCAAGTTTAGGACAATTTGGACGAATATGGTCGAGATCACCACACTCATAGCATCTTGGAGGATCACCACCACCTCTCTTTCTCTTTCTCACATTTTGCAAAGCTTTGTTAAAGCGAGAAGAGAGTAGTGATAAGTCTTCTTCTGGGAATTGCTCAATCTGTTCATCGGTTAATGAAGACAAGAAAGATAAAGCAAAACTTGAAGCAGCACCATTATGAGATATGCTAGATTGAGATGTCAAAGCAATTGATTTATGATCATTCTTTCTAGCAAAAACATCTAATTCATGAGTTTTCAACTTAGAATAAAGAACATCTAAAGTAAGTGTACTCATGATAGTATATTCTCTAATGGATGTAACTTTCATCTCCCAAATTGACATGTCTAATGCACCAAGCAATTGTCTAGCATTAGCAGCATCATCAAAGCTAACTCCAACAGCACAAAGATTACTAAGAATTTTATTGAAACGTGCAAAGAAGTCATCTAGCGACTCACCGGGTTTCATCTCAAATCGCATGTATTCCTTTTTGTAAAGATCTTGACGAACCTCTTTAATAGTGTTAGAACCCTCATGGTAATCACAAAGAGATTTCCATACCTCATATGCGGATCGAAGATGAATCACACGATCGAAGTCGCTACGTCCCAAGCCTTGGATGATCAAGTTGCGCGCCTTGCTGTTTGCTTCAACATGTGTGCGATTGGTGTCGTTGACGTTGTCGTTTGCAGGAACTTCATATGGCTTGTAGACCTTCTCCCAAATTGCGAATCCCTGAGCTTGGATGAACGCCTCCATCTTGGCCTTCCAAAACTGAAAATCAACACCATTGAACACACAAGGTTTTGTCGAATAATGATCCATTGATCTAATCACCGATTAAGATAGATTAGAAAAACCTTGCTCTGATACCACTTGTAGGATCGAAAGACACGAATATAGCAATCAGAGGGGGGGTGAATGATTGAGCGGAAGCTAAAACCAAATTTTTGATCTATTAAAAACTTCACCCCAAAAGAAACCAAAATATTGCCTCGGATTTGACAAAAACAGATTGACAGAGGCTTGATAAAACGCGAATTCCTGGAGATCCAACCGTTAGATTGATCTAAAATTTGGACACGAGAAACTAGATTCCAATACGAATCGAACCCAAAAAGAATTAGCTCGATCGGACTTATGGATAAAAAGTTATGAGCTTCACAAGCTTGCTGATCCAGAACTTGACGAGAATCAATCTAATCAAAACTTCAAGATTAAACAAGAACGACAAAAGGTTGATCAACTAGACTTTGAGAAACACTAGATCAATACCCTAGAGAGGTTTTTGATGGATCAAATCAAGATAAAACTTAAAGAACAAAAACTAATCTAGAACTAGAACAAGCATGCAAACAAGAACCAAAAAGAGAACGTTGAAGCAATGCGGGAACTAGAAGAATTGATCTTTATTTCTTTTGTCTAAAGTACTCCCATCAAAAGAGTACAAACCCTAAACTTAGAGCCCAAGGCTCTATGCGCCTAGCTCTCCTCAATTCGATGCTCTTCAACAGGAGACAACCCCTCCTATTTAAAGCACCAACCCACAAGGAGTTCTGAATACGATTCCTATTCCCTAGAAGGAATCAGATCCAACACAACTCTACTTGGCCCAACCTGGCCGAGTACAACTCTTGCACGCTGCGTATGGCAACCCTACCATACTCACGTGACTAACACTTTGTACGCGTATGGCGTGCTGCCATACTCACGTGACTAACACGGTGCACGCGAATGACCTCCGGCCATTCTCACGTGACTAACCATTCTGCATGTGCACCATTCTCTTAGCCCGAACGTTCCGCATGACATCCTTGACCACCAAGACCTCAGTTCCTCCTGAACTTAGTCCCGAACCTCAGTTCCTCCATGAACCTAGTTCCGGTCCCGTCATCGACCACATTCGTCTTCGAGCAATACCTGCACATGAACAAACCACAAAACGAATCCGAGCACAAGTCCACGACTTGACTCAATGTCAATCCATGCAACTACTCACATGAGCATTGCATAAAGTCCACTTCAAAACAAGCATCATGAAATTCTCACAAATTTCATAATCTCAAAATCAAATTCAAAATTCAATCTCAAGATCACTCAAAAACCCATTCACGATGGACCAACAAAATCGGTCCGTTGTACACGTGAAAGTCTCTGTTCCAAGAAGAAGTCATTTCGGCGAAAACACGTTCACGACGGACAAACAAAATCGGTCCGTCGTACAAGCGAAATCAAACCTCAAAAAGCCGTTTACGACTGACCAAAAAACAATGTGTCCGTCGTACATGCAAAACTTACTGGTTCCTTGGAAAATTGAGTCCGGCTCAGAATCTCAAAAGCATGTCCACGACAGACCCAAAAACTTGGTCCGTCGTACATGGGAAAGTGCCAAAACATGTTTACGACAGACCAACAAAGTTTGTCCGTCGTAGATGGGAAACTTACTGTTTTCTTTAAGTTTGGTCCGGCGCCAAAGCGAAACTTACTGTTTCTTGTCAGATTGTCAAAACACATGAACAAACACATTTTGCAACTTCAATTCTAAGCCAATTTTTCAGCACATGATTTCACATGAGTCGTCAAAAAGAAGCATCTCAACACAAGTAAGAACAAAAAGGCAAGGGTTACCTAAAAGAATACCTCCTGGATTTCTTGAACTTCATCCTAGGCCTCATCCGAGTCCCGGCACCACTCGAAGGGGAGCCCGACCCGACACCAGCAGTCGGGGCTGCTCCTGATTTCAAGGGCTGGGGCTTTGCGTTTAGTGGCCCGGGGACACCAGAGGTTGAAGGCCCGGCCGGTGAGGGATCATCAGCTTCCTCCACCGATTGCCGGCGCAGCTCATCGGCCGAAACGTCGGCCGCGCGCTTGGCCTGAACGTTTCTCAGTCGAGAGAGGCCGACGACCGGAGCGTCAGAAAAAGAAGGACCCACGCCCCTGAGAGATGAACGATTGCACATTGTCAGAATCACAGATCAGACAAAAATTACGGAACGACTTCTCAAGAGAGATGGACACTCACAGGAGGGGGATGGCTCGCCGTTGAAAACTTATGAGGGCAGCCCCTTTTGGTGATCTCGGTGCCAGGCACGAAGAAATCAACCACCCGCGCCGCCAATACATCTCTCGAAAGGGACGCGCTTGTCTCCCGAGTGGGATCCTGAGTCCCACTATACTGGAACCCCAGATGGATCCGCTCCTTCAAGGGTTGCACCCGGCACTTGACAAAGCTGATCGCGATCCCGGGGCCGGTCAACCCTTGGCTTTTCAGACCATTGATCAGCGCCAGAAGCTTGGCGACTTGGTTCAATCCGCCGCCATCTGGGGCATCGCCCCAGCATCGGGAGGCCTTAGGGGCGCGGCCAGTGAAAGGGGCGAGAAAAGGATCAACATTCGCGCAATGGAACCACTCCCGCTTCCAACCTTTGAGGGAAGTCTTGAGGGGGATGACGAAGTAATGTTTCTTCAAGCCTTCTCGCAGCTGGAGTCCGGTGCCCCCAATGACATTGGGAGCAGCCCGGTTCGAATGAGGTTTGAGCAGGAAGAGGGAACGGAACAAGTCAAAGTGAGGACAGATCCCCAAATACACCTCGCAAAGTTGAACAAATAGAGCGATGTGAAGAATGGAATTGGGATTCAAGTTGATCAACTCGATCTCGTAGAAGTGAAGGAGCCCTCGGAAAAAGGCGCTCCCAGGAACACTAAACCCCCGCCAAAAGAAGGACTCGAAGACCACAATCTCATTTTCCAGAGGTGTGGGGTAAGGTTCACCTGCGGTGGGTCGGGCGGAGATCAGCTCCAGCGGGGGAAGAACGCCAGCGGCGACCAGCTCCTCCAAGCGGGACTTCGTGGTAATAGAGGTCTCCCACCCCGCGCTCGCCGGGCCAGCGTTATCCTCTGACGACGACGAAGAGGCCGAAGAAGAAGACATCTCGAGGAAGTGAACCCTGTGGGAGGAACCGCCGCAAGTCTTGGGCGCGAAATCGGAAACCCTAGGCCACCCGAATCGCCAAAGGAGATTCGAAGATTTCTCAGCCATGGTGGTGGAAGGGCAAAGATGTCTTTGCCCTAACAATAGTTTCCTCATTTATAAGAAGTGAGCCCTAATTTTCGCCTTACGGCGGGAAAGAAAAACAAGGGCTTCGGTGATTAATTCTGGGCCAAATCTAGGGCACGCCCCACGTTGGGCCGAAAGCTGTGTCGCGCAAGACGCGACCAGGTGTCAAATCTGGTTCCAGGTTTGGGATAAAGTGCGCCCCATGATGGGCCAGAACGCCGGTCGCCACGGAAGATTGGGGCCGGGCACTTTTCGAACATCCTTCAGCGGTACACTCCATAATTTGGGGTCAATTGCTGGTCACCGCTGCTTAGCGCGATTGGGTACCGTGGGAGGATTTTACCAACACGGTCTTGAGAATGCGCTCCATGAGAGTCTGAAGCTGTGCGCCGTAAGCGGGCATGGGCATTACTCTGAATGACCAAGGTATGCCCCATGAAGGTCAACTGAGCTCAACGAGCCAGTTGCCGTACACCGTAAACGGGTGCGGGTACCGCTCGGTCACGAGCCACTCGGCCGCGAGCCGACCTATTTTAGGTATGCCCCATGAGGGTCAATTGAGCCCAACGAGCCAGTTGCCGCACACCGTAAACGGGTGCGGGTACCGCTCGGCCATGAGCCACTCGGCCACGAGCCGACCTATTTTAGGTATCCCCATGAGGGTCAACTGAGCTCAACGAGCCAATTGCCGCACACCGTAAACGGGTGCGGGTACCGCTCGGCCACAAGCCACTCGGCCACGAGCCGACCTATTTTAGGTATGCCCATGAGGGTCGATTGAGCTTTACAAGTCGATCGCCGTACACCGTAAACGGGTGCGAGTACCACTCGGCCACGAGCCAACTCATTTCAGGTATGCCCCATGAGGGTCGATTGAGCTTCACAAGCCAATTGCCGCACACCGTAAACGGGAGCGGATACCACTCGGCCACGAGCCAAACAACTATAGTATGCCCCATGAGGGTCAATTGAGCTCTACGATCCAATTGCCGCACATCGTAAACAGGCGCGGGTACCACTCGGCCTCGAGCCAACCAACCACGGTGGCCTTAATTAACAAGTCCTTTACGATCTTTTTTCCCACAAAATCTTTATGACAGGACAAGAGGGGGAAATCCGATCCTAAAGTAATTGGGGCTGCTGTGGGATGCCTGAGATGGGGGTCCCGCAAGTGGAGCCTACACCCGACTGGGCCTGTAACACCCCAAAATCTTGCTTTTCTTAAATTCATGTGGGATTTGGCACTTTGGTGAATTTTTGGAATTTTCTGGAATTTATTTGGATTTATTTGAATTTATTCCATTTTGAAATAATTAAAGAATTAAACTTTGCAAATAAAAATTTGTTTGAAATATTTTATTTGAGTCCAAAATGTTCCAAAATATTTTCTGGAATTTTGCTGAGTCTTTTGCTATTTTTAATGATTTAATTGAATTTATGAGAATTTAATTGGATTAATTAAATCGAGTTGGTTTCACTGTTCCTCCGACCGAGCCCGAGTCAGACTCGAGTTCGAGTCCGACCCGAACCCGACCGCGCCCGTGGTCAAGCCGAACCCGTTCGCCCCGAACCCTAACCGCGTGACCGTTGGATCTTGATCCAACGGCCACGATTGAGCCACGTCACCGAGCCCAACTCCGACCGAGCCAGCCAGCTCGTCCGAGCCGGACCCGAGTCCAACTCCCGTGACCGTTGGATCTTGATCCAACGGCTCACGTTGAGCCACGTCGCCCTATCCGTGTCGCCACCGGACTCCGCCGCCGCACGTGTGTGGGCCCTCGTTTTCCGCGCGTTTCACGGACGTCGAGGTGGTATTTAATGCGCCGCCACCCGTGTCGTGACGCCGACTTCCGTGCGCACCCGTAGCCCGAGACAACGTCGCCCGAGCCGCCGTGGTTGCGCTGCAATCGCTCGTCGGAGTTGATTGCGTGTTCCGCCGCGGTTTCCCGTTGTTTCCGCTGCCGTCTGCCATCCTCCGCCGCCGTTGAGGTCAGATCCAGAACCGCAAGAGCCAGCCGCGTCGGAGGGGACCTTCCACTTCACCGGAGGACGCCCGCAACGCCGTTGTCATCGTCGTCATCTCCGTCTCCGGCCAGCAAGCCCCGCCGTGGACATCGCCGTGGACTCGAAGCTTCTCAGTCATCGGATCTCCATCGCACGGCTGAGATTGCGCCACGTCACCGGAGGTATTTTCCACGTTGAAATCCCAGATCTGTTTCCAACCGTTGGATCTAGATCCAACGGTTTAGATCGTGCCACGTAGCCTAAACTGCAACAAGCTAGAATAGATCTCAGCCGTTAGATCTAGATCGAACGGTTAGCGTTAACCCACGTTGTTTTCGTTAGATTGGATCTTGACCGTCTGATCAAGATCGAACGGTCCAGATCAGCGGAGTAGTTTCTTAACCCGTTAAGCCAGATCCAATCTGGGCCGTTGATTTTCTAATCAACGGCCGAGATCTAGCCACGTGCCCGGGAGGCCGACCGTCGCGTCGGCCAGCGGTCACGCCGCTGGCGTGCGCGTGTCTCGACACGCGGGCCCGCGTGTCGATGGGGCCCACGTCGCCGTCTCGGCCGAGTGCACCATGACGTCACACCGGCCGACGTCACGGTGGGGCCGATTGTCACCGTCCTCGGCCGTGCGTGATGACGTCACCGCCGACGTCATCCGAGGCCCACTGTTAGCGAGACACGTGGCCGTGGACTGTGTCCACGGTAGACCGAGCCGCGCCCGTGCACCGGGTCCATGGACCCGAGGCGACGTGGCGGCACCAGATTGGTCCACGTGTCATGCTGACGCAATAAAAGAATTTCCGAAAAAGAAAATGATTTATTAATTCGAATTATTGATTTCAAATTTTGATTCAAATTTCAAACGCTTATAACTTTTGCATTTTAACTCCGATTTGAGTGATTCAAATTTCTAAATTTGTATAAAATTGAGATCTACCTAATTATGAATTTTATTTAATTTTTGGACTAAAGTTTTCCTCTGTAATATTATTTAATTGATTATTTAAACTTCAAAATGCTATAACTTTTGCATTTTAACTCCGAATTTGACGATTCCAGTTTCTAAAAAATTCATAAAATTATGCTCTCTCTATTTATGGACTTTATTTGGATGTTTGGACACTTTTTGTCTACTCTTTATTTATTATCTTCTATTTGCACGCTTTACGAGTAGACGTCGAAGTGCCCGAAGGATTCGAAGGAGAAGTGTTGACCCAAGAGCCAGCTCAGGACCAAGAAAAAGTACTTTTTGAAGGCAAGTTATGCTTTGACCATATTGATCCTATTTTGCAAACCTATTTTGATTTAACTTATTGCATGCTAGTTCAATTAGAAAATACTTTATTTAATCCCGGGGAATTAGATAAATGCCAATTTGCTGTGTGACACCTTGATTAATTAAATATGTGCCATGACCCCTTGTCACCCTGGATTACTAGTTGGACACTACTAAATTGCCAACATGGGTTTGTAGATCGTTGTAGTATATTGCTTAGACCTGCTACGTGCTCATGACATGATTTTTGGATAATCAAATGTTAATATTAACTTAATGATATATTGAACCTATTTTGGAAAGGTATCATGTGACGTTGATGGCATGTGGTGCATGGTAATCAACTGGGGTTTGATAAATAGTTTTGGACCGGGGCATGTGGCAAGAATGACCAGGTGGGCCAGTTGTGGCACCGGGAATGTTGGTTTGCTTCTTCGGGTAGTCTTGCCCTGGTCACCCTAAGGACTTCACCTTGCAAGCCTTTGAACTGGGTCAAACGTGCAATCACATGTCTGCAATGGGACGGACCTAGTTGACTAAGTTGCTAATAACGTACCTGTGGGACCTCTGGGTGTCAACTACACCCTTTGTGTATGTTGTACGGGGGAGCGTACCGGGGCTGCGGCCAGGTACCCATCTAACGGTGGATTGACCTAAACTTCGCCTTTGCTAAGGGAAGGGTTAGTGTGCAACACCGGAGAGGACCACTTGTACTGTTAGAAGTTTCCGAAAGACTTTGTTACGGGAACTCGCCTTTGTGGTGTTTGACTGTATCTTGTGGGTAAAGTGCATAACCTCTGCAGAGTGTAAAATCTATTCGAATAGCCGTGTCCGCGGTATTGGACATCGCTCGGGAATTACAGTCAAGGGTTAGACTTTCTTGAAAATAACTTGGTCTTGAAAAGGTTGGGTTTGGTTTAATAATGATGTTGATGGAAATGTGGATTAGAATCGGGAAAGATGTTTATTGAACTCCTGGAAAAGTTATTGATCTTATACTTGTTTCTACTGCTTTCGAATCTACTTATGATACTTTTTAAATGCTCTTTACTGCAAATATACCTTGAGCCACTCCTTGTATTAAGCCATGCATGTAGTATGTTAGCTGCATTCTGTGCATGACTTGCTGAGTACCAAGTACTCACCCTTGCCGCAATACAACACAAGTTGAAGAGGAGTCTACACCAGCTTTGGAGGAGGAGCTCCAAGAGGAACCGTCTACTTATGGAGCGAGCCCAGTCAGTTGCCTGTGGTATACTGGATGGCGCCACGAAGTTATCTTATTTTTCCGCTGCTACTATTTCTCTCTTAATAAGTTTCGCCCTGCGTGGCATATATTTGTAACTTGACCATAAGGTCGAGCAACCAGTTTGACTATTTAATTAAAGTACTTTATTAGTATCGAGTGGTATGATTGTGATATTTACCGATGTTAAGACTGTGTGCACTAGCGCGTTCCTGGACTAGTGCTGAATACACAGAGGGTCCGGATTTGCAGATTCGGGTCCCGACAGAGGTGGTATCAGAGCCATACTGACTGTAGGCTCACCCATAGATAGAATTGTCGTAGTGAGGATAAAACCTATTTTCTAAAGTTAAAAGTGGTCAAGATAATGAATGAATTCTCGACTTACCCCTTTTCTTTTTTGTTCATACCCCTGCTGAGTTCTTTTCGTCTTCCACATTGATTTTTAAAAGTGCTGCGTTCTTACGCGAGCGTCTTTTGGCAGATGATGATGAAGAACAACTACGCCGAGCGTGAAGGAGGCTATGCCGCCGAGTTGTGGCGTATGCTTCAGTTTCTTGGAGGTTTTGAGAGGCCGCTCTACCGAGGGACTACACTTGTGCAGGCAGGACTGGTCACAGGATGGGACGTCCGGATCACGGTGTATGCCCGAGAGAAGACAAAGTTCAGCCGCCCTTTTTAGTTCACCGCCAGGAGGTCTACCTTTGAGATTGGAATCCAGGAGGTGTCGCGCTGAGCAATGCAGCAGATCGCCCGCACTTACTCCAAGGAGCTGGAAGGCACAGTGTTCCATCACCACCCACGCCGAGACAGCAGAGCTCAACGGAAGCCGATAGAAGATGAGGATGCTACCATCACTCACTTAGCCAGATTCGTCGCCGCTCAGGAGGAGCTGATCGAAGACACAGTTCAGGAATTGAAGAAGGCTCGTGAGCAGGTCGAGGAGGAGAAGAAGCACTTAGAGAATGCCCGTGAGTATGTCGCTTATGCTGCGGAAAGGATCGCAGAGTTGGAGACTGCACTGTATGGCCAGGGACCTGATCCAGTGTTGGAGTTGGACGCTCCAGACCCAGAGGAAGAACCAGAAGAGGCGCCACCTGCACCAGCGCCACAGCCATAGCAACAGCCAGATCCAGAGCCAGAGGAGGACGCCGCGTCGTCAACCACAGCTGCAGTTGTGGGGCATGGCGATTGTTTCGCGCCGATGCCGCCGCACCCGCCGCGAGGAGGCAGTGGAGGTTTTCTCGATGAGTGAGCATAGTCGTTAAGGTTGAGACTCCTTCGTCGAGTCGTGTTATAGAATAAGAGTCACCCTTTAAAGGCATTGGATTTTCATTGTTTGCTGAGTGTGCAGTATGTGTTGCAAGGCCCTTAGGCATTGTAAGCAACCATACCAAGTTATTACTATTATTAATAATAAAGTTGGATTTTGAGTTACACTTTTCCCCCGCATAAGTTTCCCTGTTACTTGTCTATTCTTGTTCCCTGTCATCTCTAAGCCTTGGATCAACCGACAGATGGTGAACACCCGCGGAAACCTTGGAGGCAATGGAAGTGGTTCTCGCCTAGCTGGGAACCCCAATGATGGAGCACCAGCACCGCCGGTTGATATGCAGAATTTTGGAGCTTTTCTCGCTGCTCAGACTCAGTTGATGCATGCCATGATGCAACAAATGCAGCACGTCACCGCTCAGGCCACTGCTAATCAAGTCAATCAGGGACAACGCCAGAATACAAGACTGTCAGAGTTCATGAGGACTCACCCACCCACTTTTTCTGGGAATGCCAATCCGTTGGAGGCCGATGATTGGTTACGGTCAATTGAGAGGAAGCTACACATTGCTCAATGCATGGGAAATGAGAAGGTACTCTACGCTTCTCATCAGTTGGAAGGAACAGCCGCTGAATGGTGGGAGAACTTCTGTACCACGCAAGAGAACCCTCAAGACATCACTTGGGAGGAGTTTACCGCCGCATTTCGTCAGTATCCATTCCCTCCTTCGAGTCTTTTTAGGCTCAAGGGGAAGCCCGAGCCCAGGTAGCTCCCCACTTGAGCCTCGGGGGCTAGCTGTCGGGGATTAACTATTCGCTGAAAAGACCATTTTACACCCAAAGGTCCAAAAGTTACCGACCATACGGCACCCACAGAGGATGCTCGGGAAAAGCGCTCGAGGATACCAACGCCCGAGCATGCATGCCCGCCCATTCGCCTACGCCAGGGGAGTACGGGAGACCATGCTCGCGTAACCCGTGCGGAGGCCCGAGTGAATGGTCGGGGGACTCGGTCAAACCGTCAGGAGGGAAAGCGGTAACCAATCCGCCGGAGATCAAGGGAAGGTGCGCCGGAAATTCAAAATAAGGCACAAATCAAGGAATCCAGATCGTAGGTACCGCGGATATGGCCGCATGGCATAATTCTAGGGGGTAGTTACCTTCTGTACAGCATAGGATTCTGTATTTAAACCCCTCCAAAAAACAACTGGGAGGAGAGGACGATTTTACCAATCATAAACACAATACACTGGAGTAGGCTTATTATATCGGGAGTGAGAGGCCCGAACCAGGTTAAACACTGTGTGTCTCCCTCGTTCGCACGTTACTCGGACACAATCTCACTCGTATGAAGGAGCCCCTATTGATCCCCCATTCAACAAATAATCTCGGCGGGAGCCTGTTCTCCAATCGTCGACAAATTGAATTTGCAAAATGTGCCAGTGCATGTGTTTGACCTAATTGTCAAGTTACAGAAAATTCTCCGTTTGCGCCGGACCAAAGTTTCAAGAAACAGTAAGTTTCGCCTTGGGCGCCGGACCATTGCGCCGGAACAATCCTTTGGTCCGCCGTGAACATGTTTGGCGTCGGACCAATTGAGCATGTGAAATTTGCATCTGCGCCGGTCCAAATTTTTTGGTCTGTTGTGACCAAGTTTTCGAGATGCGAAATTTGTATCTGCGCCGGGCCAAATTTTTGGTCCATGGTAAACATCGTTTTTGCAGCTATTTTTACATGCACGCCGGACCAAATTTTTGGTCCTTCGTGAATGTGCTTTTGAGCTCCTATGCCAGACCAAGTTCTTACAAAAATAGTAAGTTTCCTATTTACGCCGGACCAAACATTTTTTGGTCCGCCGTGAACGTGTTTTCAAATGTTTTTGAGCCAGACTAACATTTCAAAACACAGTAAGTTTAACATGTACGTCGGACCATGTTTTTGGTCCGTCGTGAGTTGCGCCGGACCAAATAGGTTGTTTGTCATGAATGAATTTTTCTAGAGTTTTTGCCCTGTGTGCGCCGGACCAATGTTTGGTCCATCGTGAACGCAATTTTCTCAAGTTGATTTGTTTTGTATGTAATGCTCGTGTGAGTGATTGCATGGATTGACTTTTGTAACACCCCAAAATTTTGCTTTTCTTAAATTCATGTGTGATTTGGCACTTTGGTGAATTTTTGGAATTTTCTGGAATTTATTTGGATTTATTTGGGATTTATTTGAATTTATCCCCTTTTGAAATAATTAAATAATTTAACTTTGCAAATAAAAATTTATTGGAAATATTTTATTTGAGTCCAAAATGTTCCAAAATATTTTCCAGAATTTTTCTGGAATTTTTCTGAGTCTTTTGCTATTTTTAATTAATTAAATGAATTTTTGAGAAATTAATTGGATTATTTAATTGCTGGAAAATCGAGTGGGTTTTACTGTTCATCCGACCGGACCCGAGTCCGAGTCAGACTCGAGTCCGACCCGAGCCAGCCGTTCCGGTCGAACCCGCTCGGCCGAACCCTAACCGCGTGACCGTTGGATCTTGATCCAACGGCCACGATTGAGCCACGTCACCCGAGCCTAAGCCCGACCGAGCTAGCCAGCTCGCCCAAGCCAGACCCGAGCCCAAACCCTCGCACCGTTGGATCTTGATCCAACGGCTGGCGTTGATCCACGTCACCCAATCCGAATCCCTTTCGGATTCCGCCGCCGCAACGGAGTGGGCCTCGGTTTTCGCGTGATTCACGGACGTCGAGAGCCCTATTTAATGCACCGCCGTCGCTGTCGTGTTGCCGACTTCCGTGTGCACCCGTAGCCCTAGCCCGCCGAACTCAAGCCGCTGTGGTTGCGCCGCAATCGCTCGCCGGAGTTGGAAGCCCGTTCCGCCGCGGTCAATCGTTGATTCCGCCGCCGTCCACCGTCCGCCGTTGAGCCCAGATCCGGAACCACGAGGTCAAGCCGCGTCGGCGAGTACCACTCACTTCGCCGGAGGAGCCCCGCAACGCCGTCGCCGTGGTCGCCGTCCTCGTCTCCGGTGAACCAGCGCCGCCGCAAGCCATCGCCGTCGACCGAGCTCCACCAGCCGTCCGATCCAGATCCGAGGGCCCAGATCGCGCCATGTCACCCCCCGGTGAGATCCCACGTGCTAATCCCAGATCTATTCCCAACCGTTGGATTTAGATCCAACGGCGTAGATTGTGCCACGTAGCCTAAACCGCTCAGTACTAGATCCATTCTCAGACGTTAGATCAAACGGTTAGGGTTAGCCGCGTTGTAAAAGTTAGATTGGATCTTGACCGTCCGATCAAGATCGAACGGTCCAGATCAGCCGAGTAGTTTTTCTACTGCATTAAGCCATGTTCAATCTGGGCCGTTGATTTTCAAATCAACGGCCGAGATCTAGCCACGTGGCCGGGAGGCCGACTTCGCGATCGGCCACGTCGGCGCCGCGCGTGGAGCGTGTCTCTGACACGAGGGGCCCGCGTGTCAGTGGGGACCAGCTGTCAGCGTCTCAGCCAAGTGCACCATGACGTCACGCTGACGTCACGGTGGGGCCCGCCTGTTAGCCCACTCGGTGGCCGTGTCTTGGCGACGCCACCGGCAGGCCCACATCGGCCGACACGAGCCGTGGACCGAGTCCACGGTGGACCGAGTCCACGGTGGACCGAGCCAAACCGTGCGCCGGGTCCATGGACCCGAGGCGACGTGGCGGCTCCCGATTGGTCCACGTGTCACGCTGACGCAATAAATGAATTTCCGAAAAAGAAAATGATTTATTAATTCGAAATATTGATTTCAGAATTTGTTTCAAACTTCAAACGCTTATAACTTTTGCATTTTAACTCCGATTTGAGTGATTCAAATTTCTAAATTTGTATAAAATTGAGATCTACCTAATGATGAATTTTATTTAAATTTTGGAACAAAGTTTTTCTTTGTAATATTATTTAATTGATTATTTAAACTTTAAATGCTTATAACTTTTGCGTTTAAACTCCGAATTTGACGATTCCAGTTTCTAAAAATTCATAAAATTATGCTCTATCTGTTTGTGAACTTTATTTGGATGTTTGGACACTTTTTGTCTTCTGTTAATTTATTTATTGCTATTTGCACGCTTTACGAGTAGACGTTGAAGTGCCCGAAGGTTTCGAAGGAGAAGTGTTGACCCAGGAGCCAGCTCAGGACCAAGAACAAGTACTCTTTGAAGGCAAGTTGTGCTTTGACCATGTTGATCCCAATTTCAAATTAATTCGATTTAAAACTATTGCATGCTAGTTTAATTAGAAAATACTTTATTTAATTATGGGAAATTAGATAAATGCCAAATTGCTGTATGACACCTTGGTTAATTATATATGTGCCATGATCCCTTGTCACCCTAGTTGTGGATTAAATAGTTGGACATTACTAAATCGCCCACATGGGAATTTAGATCGTTGTAGTATATTGCTTAGACCTGCTACGTGCTCATGACATGATTTTGGACAATCAAATGTTAATATTGACTTAATGATATATTGAACCTGTTTTGGAAAGGTATCATGTGATGTTGATGGCACGTGGTGCATGGTAATCAACTGGGGTTTGATAAATAGTTTTCGACCGGGGCATGTGGCAAGAATGATCGGGTGAGCCAGTTGTGGCACCGGGAACGTTGTGTTGGTTCTTCGGGTAGTCTTGCCCTGGTCACCCTAAGGACTTAACCTTGCAAGCCTTTGAACTGAGTCAAGCGTGCAACCACATGTCTGTAATGGAACGGATCTAGTTGATTAAGTTGCTAATAACGTACCTGTGGGACCTCAAGATGTCAACTACACCCTTTGTGTAGTTGTACGGGGGAGCGTACCGGGGCTGCGGCCAGGTACCCATCTAACGGTGGATTGGCCTAAACTTCGCCTTTGCTAAGGGAAGGGTTAGTGTGCAACACCGGAGAGGACCACTTGTGCTGTTAGAAGTTTCTGAAAGACTCTATTACGGACACTCGCCTTTGTGGTGTTTGACTGTATCTTGTGGGTAAAGTGCATAACATCGGCAGAGTGTAAAATCTATTCGAATAGCCGTGTCCACGGCATTGGACATCACTCGGGAATTATAGTCAAGGGTTAGACTTTCTTGCAAATAACTTGGACTTGAAAGGTTGGGTTTGGTTTAATAGTGATGTTGATTGGAAATGTGGATTAGAATCGGGAAAGATGTTTATTTAACTCCTGGAAAAGTTATTGATGCTATACTTGTTTTTACTGCTTTCGAATCTACTTATGATACTTGTTTGTGAAATCATATGATGAAAAATTGGCTTGATCACGTGCTGAAAAATTGGTTAGGTTTAATCTTGCAAAATTGCTTGTATGAAGGACCAAACATCCAAAAACAGTGAGTTTCGCATGTATGACGGACCAAATTTTTTGGTCTGTCATAAACGTGATTTTGATGTTTTTACGCTTGTTCAAGAAATCGCGTTTTTCCCATGTATGACAAACCAAATTTTTTGGTCTGTCATACACATGTTTTTGGCGACCTCGTTTTTCCCATGTATGACAAACCAAATTTTTTGGTCTGTCATACACATGTTTTTGGCGACCTCGTTTTTCCCATGTATGACAAACCAAATTTTTTGGTTTGTCATAAACATGTTTTTTGGCGACCTCGTTTTTTCCATGTACGACAGACCAAATTTTTTGGTCCGTCGCAAACGGGATTTTTGATGCTTGTTTTCGCCATGTATGACGGACCAAATTTTTTGGTCCGCCATGAACTGATTCTTCTAGGGTTTTGAGACATGTGTGCGCTGGACTGGATTTTGGTCCGTGATGAATGTCTTTTTGCTCAGTTAGGGTTTTGAGCAAATTTGAAATGGAATCTTGGTTTGAATTTGAGATTATGAAATAGTGTGAATTTCATGATGCTTGTTTTGAAGTGGACGTTATGCAATGCTCGTGTGAGTAGTTGCATGGATTGACTTTGAGTCAAGTCGTGGACTTGTGCTCGGAATTGTTCTTGGTTTGTTCATGTGCAGGTATTGCTCGAAGACGAACGTGGTCAAAGATGGGACCGGAACTAGGTTCATGGTGGAACTGAGGTTCGGGACTAGGTTTAGGGAGGAACTAAGGTCTTGGTGGTCAAGAATGTCATGCGGGACGTTCGGGCTAAGAGAATGGTGCACATGAAGAATGGTTAGTCACGTGAGTATGGCAGGTGGCCATGCGCGTGCAAAGTGTTAGTCACGTGAGTATGGTAGGGTTGCCATACGCGTGCAAGAGTTGTACTTGGCCAGGTTGGGCCAAGTGAAGTTATGTTGGATACATACTCCTTCTAGGATTAGGAGTGGGAATCCTTCTAGGAGTAGGAATTGTATCCAGGACTCTCTGTGTTTTGCTCCTTTAAATAGGAGGGGTTGTCTCCTATTGAAGGGCATCAAACAGAGCTGAGCGCATTGAAAGCTTAGAGCTTTTGTTTTAGGGCTTGTACTCTTGTGTTTGGAGTATTTTAGACAAGAGAGAAATAAAGATCAAATTCTTCAGATCCTTTGCGTGCTACAGTTACCTCGTGCTACAGTACCCACGAGGTCCTGTTTATCCAAGTTTTTGCGTTTCGTTTTCTCTCTGGTTTTTAGGTTTAGTAGATGGATGTTTCGTCTACTTTGTTTCTTTGAGTTACTTCATGATTTGATCAATCCAAACCTCTCTAGGGATTTGTTTTACAGTTCTTCAAAGTTCTGTAGGTTGATCTTTTGTCGTTTCTGTTAAATCTTCAAGTTTACGTTAGATCAATTCTCGTCATCTTCTGTTACAGCAAGCTTGCGAGGTTCATAACTTTTGATCTGTAAGTCCGATCGAGCTAATTCATTTTGAGTTCGTTTCGTATTGGAATCTAGTTTCTTGTGTCCAAATTTCAGATCGTTCCGACGGTTGGATCTCCTGGAATTCACGTTTTACCAAACCTCTATCATTCTGTTTTTGTCGAATACGAGGCAATTATTTGGTTCTGTTTTGGGGTGAACTTTTATTAGATCAAAGATTTGGTTTTAGGTTCCGCACAATCATTCACCCCCCTCTGATTGCTATATTCGTGTCTTTCGATCCTACATTGTTAAATGCTTTTTACTTCAAATATACCTTGAGCCACTCCTTTGTATTAAGCCATGCATGTAGTATATTAGCTGCATTCTGTGCATGACTTGCTGAGTACCAAGTACTCACCCTTGCCGCAATACAACACCAGTTGAAGAAGAATCTACACCAGCTTTGGAGGAGGAGCTCCCAGAGGAACCATCTATCTAGGGAGCGAGCCCAGTCAGTTGCGTGTGGTATACTGGATGGCGCCACGAAGTTATCTTATTTTCCGCTGCAGTTATTTCTCTTTTAAAAAGTTTCGCCCTGCGAGGCGTATATTTGTAACTTGACATTAAGGTCAAGCAACCAGTTTGATTATCTAATTAAAGTACTTTATTAGTATCGAGTGGTATGAATGTGATATTTACCAATGTTGAGACTGTGTGCACTAGCGCGTTCCTGGACTAGTGCTGAATACACAGAGGGTCCGGATTTGAAAATTCGGGTCCCGACAGAGGTGGTATCAGAGCCATACTGACTGTAGGCTCACCCATAGTTAGAATGGTCGTAGTGAGGATAAAACCTATTTTCTAAAGATAAAATTTGTCAAGATAATGAATGAATTCTCGACTTACCCCTTTTCTTCCTTGTTCATACCCCTTGCTGAGTTCTTTTCGTCTTCCACATTGATTTTAAAATGTTGCGTTCTTACGCGAGCATCTTTTGACAGATGATGATGAAGAACAACTACGCCGAGCGTGAGGGAGGCTATGCCGCCGAGCTGTTGCGTATGCTTCAGTTTCTTGGAGGTTTGGAGGGACCGCTCTACCGAGGGACTACACTTGTGCAAGCAGGACTGGTCATAGGATGGAACGTCCGGATCACGGTGTATGCCCAAGAGAAGACAAAGTTCAGCCGCCCTTTCCACTTCACCGCCAGGAGGTCTACCTTTGAGGTTGGAATCCAGGAGGTGTCGCGTCGAGCAATGCAGCAGATCGCTCGCACCTACCCCAGGGAGCTGGAAGGCACAGTGTTCCGTCAACACCCACGCCGAGACAGCAGAGCTCAACGGAAGCCGATAGAAGATGAGGATGCTACCGTCACTCACTTAGCTAGGTTCGTCGCCGCTCCGGAGGAGCTGATCGATGACACAGTTCAGGAGTTGAAGAAGGCTCGCGAGCAGGTTGAGGAGGAGAAGAAGCACTTAGAGAGTGCTCGTGAGTACGTCGCTTATGCTGCGGAAAGGATCGCAGAGTTGGAGACCGCACTGTATGGACAGGGCCGCGATCCAGTGTTGGAGTTGGACGCTCCAGAGCTAGAGGAGGAACCAGAAGAGGCGCCACTTGCACCCGCACAACAGCCACAGCACCAGCCAGATCCAGAGCCAGAGGAGGACGCCGCGTCGTCAACCACAGCTGCAGTTGTGGGGCATGGCGATTGTTTCGCGCCGATGCCGCCGCACCTGCCGCGAGGAGGCAGTGGAGGTTTTCTCGACGAGTGAGCGTAGGTTTTGCTGTTAGGATTCCTTCGTCGAGTTGCGTCATAGAATAAGAGTAACCCTTAGAGGCGTTAGACTCCTTGTTAGTCATTTGGATTTTTATTGTTTGTTGAGTGTGCAGTATGTGTTGCAAGGCTCTTAGGCATTGTAAGCAACCATACCAAGTTATAATTTTTATTAATAAAGTTGGATTTTGAGTTACACTTTTCCCCCGCATAGTTTCCCTATTACTTGTCTATTCTTGTTCCCTCTCATCTCTAAACCTTGGAGCAATCGACAGATGGTGAACACCCGCGGAAACTTTGGAGGCAATGGCAGTGGTTCTCGCCCAGCTGGAAACCCCAATGATGGAGCACCTGCACCCCACCTAGCACCGTCAGTTGACATGCAGAATTTTGGAGCTTTTCTCGCTGCTCAGACTCAGTTGATGCATGCTATGATGCAACAGATGCAACACGTCACTGCTCAGGCCACCGCTAATCAAGTCAATCAGGGACAACGCCAGAATACAAGACTGTCAGAGTTCATGAGGACTCACCCACCCACTTTCTCTGGGAATGCCAATCCGTTGGAGGCCGATGATTGGTTAAGGTCAATTGAGAGGAAGCTACACATTGCTCAATGCATGGGAAATGAGAAGGTACACTACGCTTCTCATCAGTTGGAAGGGACAGCCGCAGAATGGTGGGAGAACTTCTGTATCACGCAAGAGAACCCTCAAGACATCACTTGGGAGGAGTTTACCGCCGCATTTCGTCAGTATCACGTGCCGGAAGGAATCATGGACCTCAAGAAGGAGGAGTTCAGAGCACTGAAGCAAAGTAATCAGCCGGTGGCCGAATACCTAAACAAGTTCACACAGCTTGCACGCTACGCACCTGAGGATGTAGCGACAGATAAAGCCAGACAGTCTCGCTTTATGAAGGGACTTAACTTTCAGACTACAGTGGGGTGATCACCCACACCTTTCCAGATTTCCAGGAGCTGGTGAATAAGGCGCTTATTCTTGAGGACAAGCGCAAGGAACTGGATGAGAACAGGAAGCGCAGGATGCAGCATCAGGGATCGCGTCAGGGAGCACAGCAACGTTTGAGGGTTGCACCAAATCAGTTTTTCAGATTCCAGCCACAGAATGCTACAAGGACACCTTCACCAGCACCAAGAGTCGATCTTTGCGGGGGATAGGTCCCGTGCGGCTGAAAAGAAAGAAGAAGAGCAAAACCGTCGTTAGCTCAGCAACAGTCGCAAAGGGCACCAAGAAGAAAGAAAAACAAGTGCCCTACCTCCGGGAGCTGTCCGGGTCATGTCGTCGGGGCCCGTGTACTACCAAGCAGGGCGGGCACGGCGGCGTAGGGGACTGATTCTCCGAGATATGTAGTCCCGGAGAACCATGCCTCCCGTTAGGCCTGCTGCCCGCAGCTGGTCCACGCGGGCTAGCATTGTCCGGAGCTCGGGCGTCTCGTCGACGTGCGGTCCCCAGGTGGGCGGGCTGATCGCTGGCCCGGTCGACAGCTCCAGGACTTCTACGCCGCTGTCTTCCGCGACGTAGAGCCATTCATTGCGCCAAGTCTTCCAGTTGGAACGGGAGTCCAGCAGAATGTAGCGCGAAGCCACGCCGTCCCGGAGACGGAGGTGGCAGCTGCCCGACGAGGTGGAGTCCTTGGCCGCGCGCAAGGCGTAAAAGTAGCAGAAGAGAGGAAGGTTGGGTGCCACTCCCATGAACATTTTGCAGAAGTGGGCAAAGACAGCAAGGAGGATGACGGAGTTAGGAGGAAGGTGAATGTTGTGGATGGAGTAGAAGTTGAGGACGGCGAGGTAGAAGGAGACCCGCCAGCATCGCCCAGCAGAAGAAGATCACTTCTCCCGGGCGGCAGCCGGGCGCGGTGGTCCCGCAATGGGTGCGGGTGGTGCTGCCGGCGATGTACCGGGATAAGCTCGCGGCATCGGCGTCCTCGACGGTCGACGGAGGGAGCAGAGGTGACGGGGGCGCCATGTGAGCAAAGAGGAAAAAGTGCGAGAGGGAGGCGATGCGCAGCGAAAAAGCAGTGCGCAAAGAAGCAAAGATTAGGGCTTAGCAGTTGGGCGAGGCTGAAAGGAAGAAACAAACCGCTCCCCCAGTGGCCACATATATATATAGGCGAGTGGGGGAGTGCTTCAGCGGGAGACCCGAAGGGACGCGGCAGTTTGATGGCGGGAAACCCAAAACATCAGAAAAGGCGCGGGCATGTTCCCAAGGCCCGCGCGGGTTACGAGGCGGGGGCGGCTGCACGCTCCACCTCGATGCCCGAAAACGGTGGTGAAATTTAAAGCAGCAGCATTACATGGGCATTTGTGATGGACCCACCTGGGATACTGAGCTGCTTTTTTTTCCAAAAGGTATAAAGGGCGCTTCAGGGTGGGTCCGGGGGCTACTGTCGGCGTATTCTACACCATGGTGCCCACTACACTTGAGTAAAAGCCACCCAGCGGACAGGTGGCGACCAAGCCACGCCACTGGCGGTCAGCAGGGTGATCGCCCAGCGGACACGTAGCCTCCCAGCGGATAGGTGGCGACCAGGCCCCGCCGTTGGCGGTCAGCAAAGGTGGCCGCCCAGCGTACAGGTGGCGACCAGGCCGCGCCGCTGGCGGTCAGCAGGGTGATCGCCCAGCGGACACGTGGCGTCCAGGCCACGCCACTAGCTCTCAGCAAAGGTGATCGCCGCCCAGCGGTCAGCTGGGTGATCGCCCAGTGGACACGTGGCGTCCAGCCATGCCGCTGGCGCTCAGCTCCCGAGGCCACCTAGTAACCTGTGCCACCACACAGAAGGGCAAAGACCTTTAATGCGTATCGTGCGCATTAAATCGGGGTAACGAAGGCCACAGTATGACGGTGCGTGTTCCCAACGCGTGCCATTATTTGCGAGTGACGTCACGATGCAATTTCCCACCCCGATAGAGTTGGCGGAACCGGTAGGCGCGGGGCCCGAAGCGAAGGAGAGGATGGCTGTGCCAGGGCATTAAGTGTGCTGCACAAACAGTGACAGGTGCATTAATGCTGTGTGACGTTGCAATGAGTATGGCACATTTAATGTAAGTCTCCCATGCGCCCCGCTGGCGATCACTCAGCTGACCGCCAAAGGCGTGGCCTGGTCGCCACCTTCCTGCTGGCGATCACCGCTAGCCACCAGCGACGAGGCCTGGGCGCCACCTATTCGCTGGACGGCGACCTCTCCGACCGCTAGTGGCGTGACCTAGATGCCACATGTCCGCTAGCGGTGGCTTTTACTAAAGTGCAGTGGGCACCCTGGTGTAGAATACACCGACACAACTGACCAGAGATTGCTAAGGATCTTGGAGAAGCGAGCAAAGCACTCGTCAAGACTCTCACCAGTGTGCTGTTCAAACTTGTAGTCATGCTTGTACTAGTCCCGCCTCACCGTCTTGATCTGGGTGGTACCCTCATGGTAAGCATCGAGGGTCACCTAGATCTAATGAACGGATCATAGGTGAGAGACCCGGTCATACTCACTGTGGCTAAGTCCCTGTATGAGGATGTTCCTTGCCTTAGCGTTTGACTCAATGTCAGCCATGTTTGCGGCGTTGACGTCCTCATTGGTAGGAACCACATACAGGAGTTTCACCTTTTGCCATATCTGGAATCTCTGGGCAGTGATGTATTACTCCATCCACATTTTCCAAAACAGATAATCTACTCTAGCAAAAATTGGAGGCTTCGTTGAGTAGTTGTCTGTCATCATGGCTCTCGAGACCGGTCAAGATCTGAAGAGAGTAAAACCGGCTCTGATACCAATTGAAGGACCGAGATGGCGATCAGAGTGGGGTGAATGATCCCAAATAAAATCATCCCCTACTCAACGTACTCCAAGCAATCCAGCAAAGAAAACCGGTGCTCCTCAAAATCACAAAACCAGCAAGAACGGGAACGACTAGATAACTATGTGTATCCCTAGCTTACATGGAAGAGAACCATGAATCATGTGAGGGATTTTTAAATCATAATACTGATTGTCAAGTGTCCAAAGTAAAGAGGAATCAATTCAAATACTTATTTTCTAAAAGAGATCAAGCCAAATCACAAAAGCATCTTTTATAAAAGCAAAAGCAGATTTTTCAGGAATTATCCTCAATTGGAGTAGGTGGTTGGTGAAATTCCGCTGCTCCAAAATTTTTGAGAATTTTTCACCCTATGATAAGATGAGTCCTGAAACTCTCCACCAAAAATAACCTCCAAAATACTTGTAGAAAAATCAGGAAAAATCAAGGACTACAGTTAGTCAAGAACTTCGATCAAGAAATTTGGGGATCAGTTTTCACCTCATAGCTCCCAAATGGTGCAACCAGTGGACTCCACAAATTTTCCACAGATTAGTATATGAGTCATGCACCTTCTACAACAAGAATCACTCAAAAAGTATTTTCTATATTTTTCTATAAATCTAAGACTGACTGCTGCACGAAGAACAAGTTCAGGAAAGATTTGCAATTTTGATAGAAACTTGATCTTTAGTCTATCCTAGGGTGCAAGAAAGATGTAAAACCAAATGAGCACCCTCAAGACATCCTTGATCAATAGCATTTAGAAGGAGAGGAGGCAAATCAAAATTGCGATAAAGTAAATTGCGAGAATTTACATGCGGGAAAGTAAATGCTGAATTTAAATTGCATAAAGTAAAGACATAATGTAAATGCGGGATTTAAATTCACAAGAATGTAAAGAAAATCGTTATATTTTCTAGTTGGAAGGTTTACAAAGCCTCACTTCATGTGGGCAAAGCTCAATGGAGCAACTCAAACCTTCAAATGAGGGAGGGCACCCCTCCCCCTCAATTTATACTACTCTTGGGCCACCTACCACCCTTGGATGAGTCCCAAACCCTAGAGCACTCCACCAAGGGCTAGGATTAACCCACTCATTCCACCCTCACATATGGACTTTACATGGGCCACATAGGCCATACATGGGTTTTGTCGGTGTTTCGTGCATCGGCAATACAAATTTTTTGTTAGTGGGGTAGCATGCTCCCTCTCCTCGAATGGCCTGACTCTAGGAGTCCATGATGTATACTGGTTCGGGCTGAACGTCCCTACTCCAGTTCGTGTGGTCAGTGTATTTCGGGGGGTTACAATGGCATCTTCCTTCGAGAGGAAGAAGAGCCGGACGATCTTTCCGCTTTTCGCGTGTGGGTGCTTTTTCTTGTTGTGTTTTCTGACCGATCGATCGATCTCTCTCCCCCCTTCGGGGTCCTGTCTTTCCTTATATAGGCGGAAGCGGCAGGTTACATGGGAGTTTGGAATGGGAAAAGAAAGAGAAAGGGGGTGTCCTATGTCTTGGAATCTGGTCTTCGGTCTTGTCGTCCGACCGGCCTCCGTCCACCCCCACGCCGAGTTGGTAGTCTTGCGGCGGGGGGTTCTTGGCCGGGTTGGAGAAATGACGCACAGCTCCGTACGATCGTCAGGCGCCGGCATTAATGGTATTTGACCTCAGCGTGGCCTCGGGAGGGGGTGCTCCCCTCTGTTGCGTGTCAGGATGACGAGACCGGAGCTTGACTTTTCAGGCGGCCTGCCTGACACCTTGGGAAGGAGCCACCTACCCTGGCGCGGACATCTTGGGACGTTACGCTAGTAGGGCAAGTGCCCAAATGCTTCGAAGGAGCCACTGCTCGCTCCGACCCAGGGGGTGGGAGCGAGCTGGGCACCCCGACCCTCGGGGGGTCGGAGCGTGCCTGCATTTGTGCTTGGCCAGGGACAAGATCCCTTCGTGGCCCACGGGCGCTTGGTCGGAATTGGGCCTCAAAGGCAGCCCGTTCACTATCCCGGGCTGCTGGGGGTACCCATGGTACGTGTACTCGTTAGTAGCCCCCGAGCCCCCGAGCGTGTTTCGCTAGTGGCGATCGGGGGTTTGCCTGCTTTGCCGTTCGGTTGGATGTTGTCCGTCGGTCCATCCAGGTGCGCGCGAGCGCACCCGGTGGGTGTAGCCCCCGAGCGGGTCGGAGAGCCGGTCGGGGGGTGAACTTGTCGATGCAGGCCCGACCGGGTGCATGCGGGCGCTCGCAGCCGGTCTTTTCGTCCGGGTGTAGCCCCTGAGTCCCCTAGCGGGTCAGAGAGCCGGTCGGGGGGTGAACTTGTCGATGCAGGCCCGACCGGGTGCGTGCGGGCGCTCGCAGCCGGTCTTTTCATCAAGGTGCGCGTGAGCGCACCCAGTGGGTGTAGCCCTCGAGCCCCCGAGCGGGTCGGAGAGCCGGTCGGGGGGTGAACTTATCGATGCAGGCTCACAGAATCTCCTTGGAGACGCTCCAGATGTCCTCGTGCTTATGTTGGGGACTGGACGGCCTACCTGGCCCTTGCTCGAACGGTTGTGAGTGGGCCGGCCAATACCGGGGGCGAGGTCAGGAACTCCTTCAGTCGGCTAAGGGCTTCCTGTACTTCTTGCGTCCAGCTGAAGTGGTCGGATTTCTTCAGCAGCTTGTAGAGCGGCATTCCGCGCTCGCCGAGCCGAGACACGAAGCGACTTAGAGCCGCAAGACACCCTGTCAGCTTCTGGACTCCCTTCAGGTTGTTGATCGGCCCCATCTTCATGATAGCAGAGATCTTCTCCCGATTGGCTCTGATGCCGCGCTCGGAGACGATGAAGCCAAGCAGCTTCCCTTTCGGGACCCCGAAAACACATTTTTCGGGGTTAAGCTTTATGCGGAACTGCCGAAGGTTTGCAAAAATCTCTTCTAGGTCGATGACGAGGTCGTAGGCCTTCCTAGTCTTGACGACGATGTCGTCAACGTATGCTTCAATGTTACGGCCTATTTGGTCGGAAAAACACGTCTGCATACACCGCTGGTAAGTAGCACCCGCGTTTTTTCAGACCGAATGGCATCGTTACGTAACAGTACGAACCATACGCGGTGATGAAGGAGGTTGGGAGCTGGTCAGACTCCTTCATTGCGATCTGGTGGTAGCCTGAGTAGACGTCCAGAAAAGAGACGGACTCACACCCGGCGGTGGAGTTGATAACCTCGTCAATACGAGGCAATGGGAACGGGTCCTTTGGACAGACCTTATTTAGGCTCGTGTAGTCAACGCACATTCTCTATTGCCCGGTTTTCTTTTTTACAAGGACTGGGTTGGCGAGCCACTTGGGGTGGCGAACCTCTCGTACAAATCCGGCGGCCAAGAGTTTGGCGATCTCCACTCCAATGGCCTTGAGCTTTTCTTCGTCGAAACGACGCAGGGATTGGGCGATCGGTCTGGAGCCCGATCGGATGTTCAAGGAGTGCTCGGCGACTTCCCTTGGGATTCCTGGCATGTTCGAGGTTCTCCAGGCAAAGACGACTTGGTTTGCCAGAGGAAGTCGATGAGCACGCTTTCCTATTTGGCGGGGAGCGTGGCTCTGACCCGCACCATCTTGGCGGGATCCTCGGGATCGACGGTGACCTCCTTGGTGTCCTCCGCGGACTTGAAAGAGCTTGGCCCCGATTTGCTGGAGTCGGGGTGGATCCAGGGACCTTTCCCTAGAGGTCGGCGAACTCGGTGGACGCGATGACCGCCGATGCCAACTCACAACTGCTCTGCTCGCAGTTGTAGGCGAGCTGAAAAGACGAGGCCATGGTGATGACTCCTTGTGGCCCCGGTATCTTTAGCTTGAGGTAGGTATAGTTGGGGATCGCCATGAACTTGGCATAGCATGGCCTCCCCAAGATAGTGTGGTTGGAGCCGGGAAAGTCCACAACCTCAAAGGTGAGGTTTTCGGTGCGGAAATTGTCCGGGCTCCCAAAGGTGATAGGCAGGTCGACCTGCCTGCCGGATGGGCTCATGGCCGTGGACGACGCCGTGGAAAGGCGCCTTGCTTGATCGGAGACTAGAGCGAGGGACCCCCAGGGCATCGAGGGTCTCAACATACGTGATGTTCAGGCCTCTACCGCCGTCCATGAGCACCTTGGTTAGGCGCTTCATCCCTACGATGGGATCGACGACGAGCGGGTAGCGCCCTGGATGCGGGACATGGTCGGGGTGGTCGGTCCGATCGAAGGCAATCGGGAACTCCGACCATCGTAGGTAGCTGGGCACGGCGGGAGTGACCGTATGGACTTTGTGAGAGGCGAGCTTCAACCGACGCTTGTCGGCGTAGCACGCTGCTCCGCCGAAGATCATGAGGTAGCCGTCAAGTTGTGGAAACTCGTCGTTCACCTCCTCCCCTTTGGCCCCGGCGTCTGGTGCCGGGTCACGCTTCTTCCCCTTGCCCCACGACGTTGTGGGGTTTCTGGAGAGGAAGCGCTTCAGGACTTTGCAGTCCCAGTACTTGTGCTTGACGGGATAGGCGTGGTTCGGGCACGGACTATCCATCAACTTTTCGAAGTGGTCGGGCTCCTGCCGGGCTTGCTGCTTGGCAGGGCGGGCGGCAGCGGCGACCATGCGGCCTTCACGGCCTTGCTTCCCCTTCCACTTTCGTTTGTCAGAGCGGTCGGAGGTGGCGCCGGCTTCGACGCCGGGCGCTCGATTGGCCTTCTTCTTGTCAAAGATGGCCCCAACTACCTCGTCGCCGGAGGCGTGGTTGG
Organism: Rhipidocladum racemiflorum; assembly: GCA_036346355.1. Classification (NCBI taxonomy): domain Eukaryota; kingdom Viridiplantae; phylum Streptophyta; class Magnoliopsida; order Poales; family Poaceae; genus Rhipidocladum; species Rhipidocladum racemiflorum. Next base: position 53,025,149 of record CM070572.1, on the reverse strand, counting down.
TGGCGATGTCGAGGAGCTCCTTGGTGGTCCTGGGCTTGGCGCAGCCCAACTTATGTACCAAGGCCTCGTAGGTGGTGCTGTAGATGAATGCCCCGACGACGTCGGCATCGCGGACGTTGGGGAGCTCGTTGCAATGCTAGGAGAAGCGCCAGATGTAGTCCCGGAGGGTCTCCCTTGGCTGCTGCTTGCAGCTCTTCAGGTCCCAGGAGTTGCCGGGGCGCTTGTACGTGCCTTGGAAGTTACCGATGAAGAGGTTCGTCAGGTCTGCCCAACTCCTAACGGTGTCCATGGGCAAATACTCGAGCCAAGCTCGAGCAGAGTCCGCAAGATAGATGGGGAGGTACTGGATGATGGAGAGATCATCAACCGCTCCCCCGCCTGGCAGGCGAGCTGGTAGTCTTCCAGCCAACCACTGGGGTTTGTCGCCCCTGTGTATTTGGCTATGTTAACCGGGGCCCGGAACCTGGCCAGGAAGTCGGCATTGCGGATGGTGCGAGCGAATGCCCGCGGTCCTGGGCCATCGGGGCTTGGACCACAGTTGTCGCGCAATCTGCTATCCGCAACCTGCGATTGTGCTACCGTGTCGGCAGCTCTTCTTCGCTCCTTGAGAGTGGCGGGGAGATCATGGTTGTCGGCGTATTCTACACCAGGGTGCCCACTACACTTGAGTAAAAGCCGCCCAGCGGACAGGTAGCGACCAGGCCACGTCGCTGGCGGTCAGCAGAGTGATCGCCCAGCGGACAGGTGGCGACCAAGCCACGCCGCTGGCGGTCAGCAGGGTGATCGCCCAGCGGACAGGTGGCGACCAGGCCACACCGCTGGCGGTCAGCACGGTGATCGCCCAGCCACGCCACTGGCGGTCAGTGAGGGTGGTCGCCAGGCGGACGCACGGCGCCCAGTCCACACCACTGGCGCTCAGCTCCCGAGGCCACCTAGTAACCTGTGCCACCACGCAGAAGGTCAAAGACATTTAATGTGTATCGTGCGCATTAAATGGGGGAAATGAAGGCCACAGCATAGCGGCACGTGTTCCCAATGTGCGCCATTATTGCAAGTGACGTCGCGATGCAATTTCCCACCCCGGCAGAGCGGGCGGAGCCGGTAGGCGCAGGGCCCGAAGCAGGGGATAAGACGGCTGTGCCAGGGCATTAATTGTGCTACAAGAACAGTGACAGGTGCATTAAATGTGGCGTGGCAGTGTACCCAGTGTACCGCACTATTGTAAGCCCCATGTGCCCCAGCCCGCCCGGTTATAAAAGGCAGCTGGGGTGCATGGTGGGAGGGGGTTGGTTGGTCTTTTGATCTTTTGGGGGTTCGAAGATCTTTTCTGTTGGATAATTGTAGTCTCCCCCAAGAACACAAACAAGAACACCCGGACAGGACTAGGGCTATTACTCTCAGGAGGGCCCGAACCTAGATAAAACCTCAAGCGTCCCCTTGCAAGCTTCATCATCATCCCCTTTCTCCATCTCTCGAGCGATCTCCACGAAAGCCCCCTGTTCGAACTTCACATACACCCGATCCGGAGGTGTCTGTTGGCTCTTACGCTGACAATGGTTGTCCCCCAGGCGATGGCGCACCGGGGTGCGTGATGCCTGGGGCCGCTCGAGCTGTGGCGCCGTCTTCGCCACGCTCTGTTGGCCCAGCGAGGACAGGCGACCCGGGCGGCTCGAGGTCGCGCCCGAGTGGTGGGAGCCGGAGCCCTGCGCGTGTTGCACAGCAGCACGCTCCATCAGCCCCTGGAGGTTTTGGTACGTGACCTTGGCCTCCGGGTCCGTCGGCTCAGGAAGCCCACGGAGCAGCATCGCAGCCGCGGCGACGTTTTGGCTCGCATGGGGGAAGAACGGGAGACCATTCGACCCCTCGGTGAGCTGGTGATGTACCTGGCGCGCGCATGCTGGATACGAGTGGTGGATCGAGCCGACGCTGCTCCAGGTCGGCCTGGAGTTTGTCGAGCTCGGCCTTGCGGGCCTCAAGCTCCTCGCGCTGCCGCTGGAGCTCAGCGCGGCGAGCTTGAAGGTGCGCGGGGTTTTCACACCTGTCCTCATCGTGCCGCGCTTCGGTGCATGGGGTTTTCACACCGGTCCTTATCGTGCCGCGCTTCGGTGTGCGGGAGGAGAGTTCCGAGGCTTTCGGGGGTGGCGGAGGGGTCCGCCACGCTTGCCATGTTGCACTCGTGAGAGTGCAGCCGGCGCGGGGGTGCTCCCTACCGGAGCTGGAGCCATGGTTGGAGGAGTCCCCCAGCAAGTCGTGGAGGGAGGCCAGCACATAGCCGGTCATTGCCACGAGCTAGGAACCCGTGGAGGGTGGGGCCGCCGCCCGCTGTTGCACACGCATGGCGCCGCCAAAGGCGATGCCACTGTGGAGTAGCTCCGTTGTCGAGGCCCGCGCGGAAGCCTCAATGCGAAGGTTGCCGAGGATGTCGGCAATTGAGTCCAGGCTCATGGAGGAGGCCTGGTCATGGACAGCGGCGGGGATGAGCACGAGCTCTCCCGTCGTAGTAGCAACGAAGTCAAGGGCACCGAAGCGGATCCAGCCCCTCGACGCTGGTGCGCCTTTTCGTGAGAAGGAAGCTATCGGGGAAGTGGATGGGAATCTGGAAACGATGGTGATGATGACGCGCGAAAAGCCACTACCTGGCGCACCAACTGTCGGTGTTTCGTGCACCGTCAATACGAATTTTTGGTTAGTGGGGTCGCGCGTTCCCTCTCCTTGAATGGCTTGACTCCAGGAGTCCAAGATGTATACTGGTTCGGGCTGAACGTCCCTACTCCAGTTCGTGTGGTCAGTGTATATTGCCCTTTCGGGGGGTTACAATGGTGTCTTCCTTCGAGAGGAAGAAGAGCCGGACGATCTTTTCGCTTTTCGCGTGTGGGTGCTTTTTCTTGTTGTGTTTTCCGACCGATCGATCGAACTCTCTCCCCCCCTTCGGGGTCCTGCCTTTCCTTATATAGGCGGAAGCGACAGGTTACATGGGAGTTTGGAATGGGAAAAAAAAGAGAAAGGGGGTGTCCTATGTCTTGGAATCTGGTCTTCCGTCTTGTCGTCCGACCGGCCTCCGTCAACCCCCATGCCGAGTTGGTAGTCTTGCGGCGGGGGGTTCTCGGTCGGGTTGGAGAAATGACGCACTGCTCCATATGATCGTCAGGCGCCGGCATTAAAGGTATTTGACCTCAGCGTGGCCTCGGGAGGGGGCACTCCCCTCTGTTACGTGTCAGGATGACGGGACTGGAGCTTGACATCTTAGTCGGCCTCCCTGACACTTTGGGAAGGAGCCACCTACCCTAGCGCGGACGTCTTGAGACGTTACGCTAGTAGGGCAAGTGCCCAAATGCTTCGGAGGAGCCGCTGCTCGCTCCGACCCAAGGGGTCGGAGCGAGTTGGGCACCCCGACCCTCTGGGGGTCGGAGCGTGTCTGCATTTGTGCTTGGCCAAGGACAAGATCCCATCGTGGCCCACGGGTCCTTGGTCGGAACTGGGCCTCAAAGGCAGCCCGTTCACTGTCCCAGGCTACTGGGGGTACCCATGGTACGTGTACTCGTTAGGTTTAAACAAAACCCAGTCAACCCGATGCAATGGGCCTTCATCCGCCGGACTTGACCGTTTGTGTCAGCGTATGAGCTAACAGACCCCTTCCGAAATGGGGTGTGAGAAGTCTGAATGAGGGGCTTTCGTGGCGGATCGCTCAAAACGCAGCGGGAAGAGAACGAACGGAGCTCACAAGAGGGAGATACTTGGTTTATTCAGGTTCGGGCCCTCCTCACGAGTAATAGCCCTAGTCCTGCTTGTGTTGCTCTTGATTATGTTCTTGGTGGAAATCACTCGAACAATGGCTCTAGGGCTCCAAATCCCTCACCCAAAGGGGAATGATCCGGTCTCCAGAGATGGACTAGCAGAGAAGAGGAAGAAGAACCAGCTGAACCCCTTTTCCCCATGCACCCCAGCCACCTTTTATACTCGGGTTGGCTGTGGCGTGCGGAACTTACAAGAGTGCAGTACTGTAGGATCGAAGTATACGAATATAGCAATCAGAGGGGGGGTGAATGATTGTGCGGAAGCTAAAACCAAATTCTTGATCTATTAAAAGTTCACCCCAAAACAGAACCAAATAATTGCCTCGTTTTCGACAAAAACAGAATGACAGAGGTTCGGTAAAACGCGAATTCCCGGAGATCCAACCGTTACATTGATCTGAAATTTGGACACGAGAAACTAGATTCCAATACGAATCCAACCCAAAAAGAATCAGCTCAATCGGACTTACGGATCAAAAGTTATAAGCTTCGCAAGCTTGCTGTTTCAGAACTTGACGAGAATCAATCTAATCAAAACTTCAAGATAAAACAAGATCTTCAAAAGATTAATCAACTAGACTTTGAGAAACTCTAAATCAATACCCTAGAACGGTTTTTGATGGATCAAATCAAGAAGAAACTCAACGATCAAAAAACCAATCTAGAATTAGAACAAGCATGCAAACAAGAACCAAAACAGAAAACACTGTAGCGACGTGGTTACTGTAGCACGCAAAAATCTTGGAAGAATTGATCTTTATTTCTTGTCTAAAATACTCTCATCAAAAGAGTACAAACCCTAAAACCAAGCTCAAGGCTTGATGCGCTCAGCTCTACTTGGTGCCTTTCAACAGGAGACCCCCCACCTATTTAAAGCACCAATCCACAAGGAGATCTGAATACGATTCCTATTCCCTAGAAGGAATCCGTATCCAACACAACTCCACTTGGCCCAACCTGGCCGAGTACAACTCTTGCACGCGTATGGTAACCCTTCCATACTCACGTGACTAACACTTTGCACGCGTATGGCCACCTGCCATACTCACGTGACTAACACTTTGCACGCGAATGACCTCCTGCCATTCTCACGTGACTAACCATTCTTCATGTGCACCATTCTCTTAGCCCGAACGTCTCGCATGACATCCTTGACCACCAAGACCTCAGTTCCTCCTGAACCTAGTCCCGAACCTCAGTTCCTCCATGAACCTAGTTCCGGTCCCGTCATCGACCACATTCGTCTTCGAGCAATACCTGCACATGAACAAACCACAAAACAAATCCGAGCACAAGTCCACGACTTGACTCAATGTCAATCCATGCAACTACTCACATGAGCATTGCATAAAGTCCACTTCAAAAGAAGCATCATGAAATCATCACAAATTTCATAATCTCAAATTCAAATTATTTCAATTCTGCTCAAAACCCTAATTCAGCAAAAACGCATTCACGACGGACAACCAAAATCTGTCCGTTGTATAAGGAAAAGTTTCTGTTCTAAGAAGCCAACCAAACGCGGAAAAACACGTTCACAACGGACAAACAAAGTTGGTCCGTTGTACATGCAAAAATGGCTTCGGTCATGAGCTCAAAACAAGTTCACAACGGACCCCAGAAGCTTGTCCGGCGCAAACGTGCCACGCTCGGTTTCACAAAAGTAAAAACCCTAAAAAGTCCATTCACGACGGACAAAAAGAATTAGTCCGTTGTACATGTGAAAATCTTGGTTCCAAGAAATTATCCAAACCGAAAAAGCTCGTTCACAACGGACCAAGAAAAACTGTCCGTTGTACATGTGAAAATGACTTCGGTCATGGGCTCAAAAACATGTTCACAACAGACCTAAAAACACTGTCCGTCGCAGATGGGAAACTTACTGTTTCTTGAGAACTTTGTCCGGCGCTAATGCGTAACTTACTGTTTCTTATCAAATTGTCAAACACATGCACAAGCACATTTTGCAAATCCAATTCTAAGTTAATTTTTCAGTTCAAAACCAATTTTTCAGCACATGATTTCACAATCTCCCCCTTGATGAAAACATTGGCAACACCACTTTAGAATTGAACATTTGGCATTCACTTTACAAAAGATTTTGAAATCCAAAGGATCAAGGACCAAAGTAAGAAAACACAGAAATCCCCCTTTGACCAAAATGCAAAACAAAATCTCCCCCTGAGAAGGAAAATGTGTGTGAATGTGCAATGTGCCCAAAAATTCCAAAATTCTCAAATTTCCAAAAACAACTCCCCCTTTTTCCTTAAACTTTTTCAATGATTCCCAAATTTCTCCCCCTTTGACAATGGATTCATCAAGAGTACAAAAGAGAGAACAGGTTCAAAATTTTTCCTGTAGCAAAGATTTCACAAGGAAAAACAAGGGAGTGCCAAGATAAGAAAAGATGAGCTCATTCGATCATATAACCTTATATATCACATAATATGCAAAATACATGATCTTGAAGTGATTTTAACAAGTTAGGGAATGACATGCATCTCAACCTCAATTTAGTCAACTATAGCCAAGTACTAAGCAAGATCTTAGCAGAAAAAGCAAGACTTTAAAAATTGAAGCAACTAACAACTTAGGGCGAGCAAGTAGTTTCAACTCCAATCTAGTAGACCAATTTAATCTTTAAACAATAAGTTGCATGTGGCATGCTTGAAGCATACTTCTTTTATTTTCTAGGAGTGGCATGCTTGAAGCATACATCTTATCTTTGAGGGAATGGCATGCTTGAAGCATACATCTTATCTTTTTAGGGAAAGTACCCTGAAGCACATAACTTGAGGTTTTTTGCTTTTAACAACCTTTTTTATTGATTCCCTTTTCTTTTCATTTTTCTTTGATTATAAACATGCAAAAGTGATTAAAAGGTCTTATGAAAGAGTAAAGTTGAAACCACTCTTGCTTCATAGCCCAAATTTGTCAAGAGGATTCAATATCAAGCCTAGAAGAGTAAGATATCACAGAGTATTTAGCTATAGGCAATCAGATCAGGGAATTCCGCAATGTCATTCTTAGTTCAAGTGAGACAATTTAGATTATCATATATTAGCTCAATTATATAGTATATAAAGAAATATGATAAAGTGAGCTCATCAAGTGAAAGAACTTGGCAAAGAAACTCCCCCTCAAAACAATCCCATTGGATGAACAATTCCAAGTTCTCCCCGAATAAAAGCAAAACGAGAAGAAGACAAAGGTTTTGTGAAAATGTCTGCCAATTGATGTTCAGTATCCACATGATGAAGCACAATGTTGCCTTTTTCAACATGATCTCTAAGAAAGTGAAATCGATGTCAATGTGTTTTGTTCTAGAGTGTTGCACGGGTTCTTAGCAATGCAAATTGCACTAGTGTTATCACACAAAAGAGGAACACTATCCAAATTAACCCCATAATCTTTTAGTGTAGCTACTATCCAAAGAATTTGAGAACAACAACTAGCAGCAGCCACATATTCAGATTCACAGCTTGATTGTGCAAATGTAAGATTGCTTTCTAGATGACCATGCAATGAGAGAATTTCCCAAGAAGTGACATGAACCGAGTGCTTTTCCTATCAATTCTACATCCTCCAAAATCAGCATCGAAAAAGATCTCAAACTAATGCATGAGGAAGCAGAAAGCCAAATGCCAAAATCTTGAGTTCCATGAAGATACACGAAAATCCTTTTGACAAACTTGTCGATGTGAAGCACGTGGGAAGCTTGAAAACGAGCACACAAGCACACAAAGAAATTGTATATCCGGCCTTGATGCAGTTGAGGTACAAAAGTGAACCTATCATGCTTCTATATTCCTTTTGATCAACCGGCTCACCATCTTCATCGTGGTCAAGTGCGCAAGTGCTCTCCATAGGTGTCATGATCGGCTTGTCGTTTTCCATCCCAAAACGATGTAGCAAGTCTCTTGTATATTTGCTTTGATGCACAAAAGTACCATCCTTCGCTTGCTTGATTTGAAATCCCAAAAAGTATGTCAACTCACCCATCATACTCATCTCAAACTCCTTTCTCATTGTTTCTGAAAACTCGGACACTAAAACATGAGAGGAACCACCAAAGATAATATCATCAACATAAATCTGAGCGAATAGTTGATCATTGCCTTGCTTGAGTAAAAGAGAGTTTTGTCAACCTTTCCCATTGAAAACCCTTTCAAGTAAAAAGGTTTTTAGCCTATCATACCATGCTCTAGGGGCTTGTTTCAAACCATACAAAGCTTTTGATAGTTTGAACACATGATTTGGAAACTTTGGATTTTCAAAACCAGGTGGTTGCTTGACATAAACCTCCTCATTTATGTAGCCATTAAGAAAAGCACTTTTCACATCCATTTGATACAATTTGAAACCTTTGGATGCAGCAAAAGCTAAAAGGATTCTAATGGCTTCAATTCTAGCAACAGGAGCAAAGGTTTCATCAAAATCTAAGCCTTCAATTTGAGTGTAACCTTGAGCAACCAATCTAGCCTTGTTTCTAACAACAACACCATCCTCACTTTGTTTATTTTTGAAAACCCATCTAGTTCCAATAACATTAAAATCTGGAGGAGGTGAGACAAGTTTCCAAACTTTATTTCGTTCAAAATTCTCTATTTCTTCATGCATGGCATTGATCCAAGATTCGTCGGATAATGCATGAGATATATCTTTGGGTTCAAAAGAAGCAACTAAAGCGGAATGAGCATGAGTGTCGTAATGAATAAACCTGGATCGAAAGTGACTCTCTCATTTAGGTCTCCAATCATTTGTTCAGATGGATGCATTTTTTGAATGTGCAAGGGAGCATTGACTTTTGAGACTTCTCCTTCTCCTTCTTCATTTTCAGCATGTACAGATGATGTTGTAGCTTGAGGATGGTTAGTCTGTAGGTGATGTAGTAGTAGGTGCCAAAGGTGCTACATCTTGTTGTGCATTAGGAAGAGTCAAGACCTCATCTTCAACATCATCATCATCTTCAAAGATTTTCTCCCCCTGAATGTATGCGCCAGACTGCATCACTTGGACTAGTGCCTGGACTAGCCTCATCAAAAGTAACTTCACAAGTTTCCACAATTTTGTTAGTCTCCAAAACAAGCACCACGATAGCCACGAGTATGAGCAGGATATCCAAGAAAAATGCCATCAGTTGATCTAGCTTCAAATTTATCAAGATTTCCAGATTTCAAGACAAAACATTTGCATCCAAAAACTTCGAAAGTGAGAAATGTAAGGTCTATGTCCAAACCGAAGCTCATATGGAGTCTTACCCAATTTTGATCTCAAAAACACACGGTTTGAAACATAACAAGCAGTTGAAATAGCTTCAGCCCAAAATTTTCTAGGAGAGAGATGTTCATCTAACATGGTTCTAGCCATCTCAACTAATGTTCTGTTTTTTCTTTCGACTACACCATTTTGTTGAGGCACTCTAGGAGATGAAAATTGATGATCAATTCCTTTTTCAGCACAAAAGAGATCAAAGGAAGCATTTTTGAATTCAGTTCCATTATCACTTCTAATAGCTTTGAGAGCTCCTGGAAGGTCAACAGAAAGCCTAAGAACAAGACTTCTAAAATGACTAAAAGCCTCATCCTTAGATGCCATAAAATACACCTAAGAGTATCTAGAAAAATCATCAACAATCACAAGCACATACCGTTTGCCTCCAAAGGATTGAACTCGAGATGGTCCAATCATATCAAGATGTAGAAGCTGTCCCGAGCGTTTGTCATCATCATGGTAAGAGGTGGATGTGAACCTGCAATCATCTTACCATGTCTACAAGAAGAACATACTAGATTGCTATCACCCTTAAGCTTAGGCGAGGCCACGTATAAGATCTAAACCACTTACACGAGTTAGATGATCAAAACCAACATGACCAAGTCTACGATGCCAAAAGAATAAATCTTTAGAAACATTGGCAATTAGACACCTATGCTTAGAAGAAGGTGATGCATCAAAATCAGCTTTAAAGACTCTTCCAAAACGAGAAATTTTGAACACAAGATCACCAAGCATCTAGCACTTTGCATTCATTTTTCTTAAAGCTTATCTCAAGATCTTCATCAAGCATTTGAGAGACAGAAAGCAAGTTATATTTCAAATTTTCAACAAGAGCCACATCCTTGAACATAAACTTGTCACTTACCTTTACTGTACCTTTTGCCACAACAAAGAGGAAGAAGCATCTCCAAAAGTAACACTTTCGGACGAGATGCACGAGTGAGGGAGGAGAACCAATTCTTATCACCGGACATGTGGCGTGAGCATCCGAATCCACTAGCCATATGTTCTCCTTCCTCGCGAGAAGCCTACATAGCAACAAAACATGTCGAGGTCTCAGATCGGGTTAGGAATGAGATTTTTGGGAATCCAAAGATCGAGACACACGACGCTAACAAGATAGGCACAACATGAGAATTTTTATGCACAAAATCAGCTTTTCCTTTTCTCATGTTTATAGGAATGTAAGGTGTTTTCAACACTCTAGGCGCATAGTGAGAAGCAAAGTGTGCTCTTCTGAAGTTAGACCTAGCCTTAGTCATTTCTTTCCTTTGTCAGTCTGGCTAGTCTAAAGCAAAAATCTACTAGATGTCCATCTCTACCACAATGAGTGCAAGTGTACTTAGCATGAAGTTTGGTTTTAACAGAGAAGCACATTTTGCATTCATCATAGTAGAAGATAAAAACCAAAGCAGATTGAAAAGCAATTTTCTTAGGCTCATTAGATAACTCAATTTTGCAAGGAGCCTGAACAACGATGAGGTTTAGTTTCATATGTGGCATAAGGATCAAAACCTAAACCTCTCTTGTTTGTGCTAACCTTAGATTGATCCAAAATCATGTTCAACTTCTTCTTGCCATTAGTGAAACGTTCCAAAGAATTTTGCAAGTAATCAACTTTCTTAGCAAGAGTTAAACAATTATTGCAGGGAACATCTACTTTTCCTTTTTGCTTGCGATAAGTTGAGCATGAGAGAATTTCATGTGAAAGCAAATTATCAGTTAATTGAGAAACCCTAGCATTTGCATCTTTCAATTTTAATTCAAGAGTTGAGCATTTAGAACAAGAAGTTGAACTATGCAAATCATCAGTGGAACAGCTAGCATGTACAACATGTTTCTCATTTTTCTCATTTAGATGCAACAAAAGAGCATGTTCTTTCCTAAGCAAGGTGAGCTCATTGTAAATTAAGTCATATGATTTGCATGTATCATCACTAGGAATCAAAGTCTTAAGTCTAGCAATTTCAGCATTCAATGATTCAATAATGAAATCATGTTTCTTAATTTTCTTGTCACGTTTGTCAAGCAATTTTCCAAGACGAGCAACAGCAATAGCTAATTCATCATAAGAGGGATCTACCTCATTGAAGTCGCTGTCGTGGTCGTCCTCGGTGAAGCTATCCTTGCTGCTTGCCATGAGACATAATCCTATCAAATCATGCTTGCTTGGAGTTGCATCATCTTCGCTGCTCTCCGAGTCCACATCGCTCAAATTGACTTGTTCAAGAGCGGAAAGAACTCGGTGAACCACCTTGCGGTTGATGAAGCTCTTCTTCTTCCTATCATTTGACGAGAACCTTTTCTTCTCATTCCTTCTGCCGTTGTCCTTCTCCTCCTTTGATGTTTTTCCTGCAAGCTTAGGACAATTTGTGCGAATATGGTTGAGGTCACCACACTCATAGCATCTTGGAGGACCACCTCTCTTTCTCATTCTCACATTCTCGCAAAGCTTTGTTAAAGCGAGAAGAGAGTAGTGCCAGATCTTCTTCAGAAACTCTTCAAGTTGCTCATCCGTTAAAGAAGACATGGAAGACAAGGCAAAGCTAGAAGAAGAATTTGCATTTGACATGTTAGGGTTAGAGATCAAAGCAATTGATTTAATGTTACCCTTCCTGGCAAGAACATCCAACTCATGAGTTTTCAACTTAGAGTAAAGAACATCTAATGTGAGTGTGCTCATGGTAGTAGATTCTTGTATAGATGTTACTTTCATCTCCCACACCGACATGTCCAAAGCACTAAGCAATTGTCGAGCATTTTCAGCATCGGTGTAGCTAACTCCAACAAAGACGTAGATTGCTAAGAATTTTATTGAAACGCAAAGAAGTCATCTACAGATTCACTAGGTTTCATCTCAAAACGCATGTATTCTTTTTTGTAAATATCTTGGCGAACCTCTTTGACAAGTGTTAGAACCCTCATGGTAATCACAAAGAGATTTCCATACCTCATATGCTTGGATCGAAGATGAACCACACGATCAAAGTCGCTGCGTCCCAAGCCTTGGATGATCAAGTTGCGCGCCTTGCTATTTGCTTCAACATGTGTGCGATTGGTGTCGTTGACGTTGTCGTTTGCAGGGACTTCATATGGCTTGTAGACCTTCTCCCAAATTGTGAAGCCCTGTGCTTGGATGAACGCCTCCATCTTGGCCTTCCAAAACTGAAAATCAACACCATCGAACACACATGGTTTTGTCGAATAACAATCCATTGATCTAATCACCGGTTAAGATAGATTAGAGAAACCTTGCTCTGATACCACTTGTAGGATCGAAGTATACGAATATAGCAATCAGAGGGGGGGTGAATGATTGTGCGGAAGCTAAAACCAAATTCTTGATCTATTAAAAGTTCACCCCAAAACAGAACCAAATAATTGCCTCGTTTTCGACAAAAATAGAATGACAGAGGTTCGGTAAAACGCGAATTCCCGGAGATCCAACCATTAGATTGATCTGAAATTTGGACACGAGAAACTAGATTCCAATACGAATCCAAGCCAAAAAGAATCAGCTCAATCGGACTTACGGATCAAAAGTTATAAGCTTCGCAAGCTTGCTATTTCAGAACTTGACGAGAATCAATCTAATCAAAACTTCAAGATAAAACAAGATCTTCAAAAGATTAATCAACTAGACTTTGAGAAACTCTAAATCAATACCCTAGAACGGTTTTTGATGGATCAAATCAAGAAGAAACTCAACGATCAAAAAACCAATCTAGAATTAGAACAAGCATGCAAACAAGAACCAAAACAGAAAACAACAGAGCGACGTGATTATCAGAGCACGCAAAAATCTTGGAAGAATTGATCTTTATTTCTTGTCTAAAATACTCTCATCAAAAGAGTACAAACCCTAAAACCAAGCTCAAGGCTTGATGCGCTCAGCTCTACTTGGTGCCTTTCAACAGGAGACCCCCCACCTATTTAAAGCACCAACCCACAAGGAGATCTCGAATACGATTCCTATTCCCTAGAAGGAATCCGTGATCCAACACAACTCCACTTGGCCCAACCTGGCCGAGTACAACTCTTTGCACGCGTATGGTAACCCTTCCATACTCACGTGACTAACACTTTGCACGCGTATGGCCACCGCCATACTCACGTGACTAACACTTTGCACGCGAATGACCTCCCGCCATTCTCACGTGACTAACCATTCTTCATGTGCACCATTCTCTTAGCCCGAACGTCTCGCATGACATCCTTGACCACCAAGACCTCGGTTCCTCCTGAACCTAGTCCCGAACCTCGGTTCCTCCATGAACCTAGTTCCGGTCCCGTCATCGACCACATTCGTCTTCGAGCAATACCGCACATGAACAAACCACAAAACAAATCCGAGCACAAGTCCACGACTTGACTCAATGTCAATCCATGCAACTACTCACATGAGCATTGCATAAAGTCCACTTCAAAAGAAGCATCATGAAATCATCACAAATTTCATAATCTCAAATTCAAATTATTTCAATTCTGCTCAAAACCCTAATTCAAAGAAAACGCATTCACGACGGACAACCAAAATCATCCGTTGTATAAGGAAAAGTTTCTGTTCTAAGAAGCCAACCAAACGCGGAAAAACACGTTCACAACGGACAAACAAAGTTGGTCCGTTGTACATGCAAAATGGCTTTGGTCATGAGCTCAAAACAAGTTCACAACGGACCCCGAAGCTTGTCCCGCCAAGCGTGCCACGCTCGGTTTCACAAAAGTAAAAACCCTAAAAAGTCCATTCACGACGGACAAAAAGAATTAGTCCGTTGTACATGTGAAAATCTTGGTTCCAAGAAATTATCCAAACCGAAAAAGCTCGTTCACAACGGACCAAGAAAAACTGTCCGTTGTACATGTGAAAATGACTTCGGTCATGGGCTCAAAAACATGTTCACAACAGACCTAAAAACACTGTCCGTCGCAGATGGGAAACTTACTGTTTCTTGAGAACTTTGTCCGACGCTAATGCGTAACTTACTGTTTCTTATCAAATTGTCAAACACATGCACAAGCACATTTTGCAAATCCAATTCTAAGTTAATCTTTCAGTTCAAAACCAATTTTTCAGCACATGATTTCACAAGTACATTGAACATACTTGATAGGCTGCATTTAATGCGCCGGTCACTATTCTTGCAGCACATTTAATGTCCTGGCACAACCATCCTCTCCCCCGCCTCGGGCCCCGCGCCTGCCGGCTCCGCCCGCTCTACCGGGATGGGAAATTGCACCGTGACGTCACCCGCCATAATTGCGCACGTTGGAAACACACGCTGCCGTGCTACGGCCTTTATTACTCCCATTTAATGCGCACGATACGCAATAAGTGTCTTTGACCTACTGTACAGCCGCATAAGTTATTAGGTGGCCTTGGGAACTGAGCACCAGTGGTGTGGACTGGGCGCTGTACGTCCGGCAGGTGACCACCTTGTTGACTGCCAGCGGCGTGGCCTGGTCGCCACCTGACCGCCGGGCGATCACACAGCTGACCGCCCAGCGGCGTGGCCTGATCGCCACCTGATCGCTGGGCGACTACGCATCTGACCGCCAGCGTCGTGGCCTGGTCGCCACCTGACCGCTGGGCGACCACCTGGCTGGTCGCCAGCGGCGTGGTCTGGACGCCATGTGTCCATTGGTGGCTCCTACTAAAGTGTAGTGGGCACCCTGGTGTAGAATACGTCGACACTTTGTTTCCGCCTATTCGAGCCTCCAACTAGAATGGGAAACCTTGAGCCACCTCAAGTCCATTTCCATGATGTCCAAGTGATCCCGGTTTGAGCCCAACCATCTCGTCGGCATCCTCGACCACTCTGGACCTCGGTTCTCCCAACCTAGTCCCGGTACTCACCAACGACTACAACTGCCTCAATAACCTGTACCACAAGGACCAAACCATTTTGCACATTCCAAAATACAATCTTACATTTTTCTTCCTGCATGTTAGTCCACATTTATCATAAATTCATACATGCAATTCCAAGTCAAATCAAACTCAAACCTGAGCACACTTTGCTCAAATAAAGTCAAATGCTCATCACAAATATGGACCTCCACATGATCCTTCAAAACCGACACAGATACTATGCATATCACAATCAGTTGTTGTATAAAATTGACACAGATAATATATATCACAATCGGTTTTTAGTGAAAACTGACACCAATGTTGTTAGTCGTGTGTGTGTGTGTGTGTATATATATATATATTTCCCTTCGTGCCCAGTTATCTCATTTCTCCTCCTCGAGAGCCCGCGCCCTTTTGTCTCCTCCCCGAGCGCCCGCGCCCCGAGCTCCCCCCGGCGGTCTCCCCTCCCCCAAGCTCCCTTCGCGCCTAGCTATCTCATTTCTCCTCCCTGAGAGCCCACACCCTTTCCTCTCCTCCCCGAGTGCCTACGCCCCTGAGCTCCCACTGGCGGCCTCAACTCCCCCGAGCTCCCCTATCAGCCTCCCCTCCCTGAGCTCCCCCGACGGCCTCCCCTCCTCGAGCTCCCCCTGCCGGCCTCCCCTCCCCAGAGCTCCCCCCGCCGGCCCCACTACCGAAGGTAAGGCTTAGCTAGGGTTTAGGGTTTAGCTAGGGTTTATTGTTTAGCTAGGGTTTCCCAATTTCATACTATTAAGTTAGCAAGCACAAAGCATAAAGTTGTATAAATGTCCATTAGCAACTATCAAATTCTCCATTAGCTAGGGTTCATAAAGATACTATCTAATTGCTAAACTAAATTTTTGCTGGCTTTACAATTGCTGTCATCTATTTTATTATGTCAATTTTGCTACATTTGAATCATGTCCACTATATACTTGCTCTTATTATCGCACTTTATTATCGCATTTAGGTTGCGAAACCTATGCGTCTCCCATTCGAGGTTGTTTATTTTTAAATATGCTGAAATGGTATATTTATAAATAAGAAGTCTCGAATTGTCCACATTTTTTGGATAGTTCAAGGATATGTGGTTCGGGCAAGTTCCTGAGCTGTTGTACAACTCTAGAGAGTTTCGGGAACATCTCCCTGGTGTTCTCTGGATACACACTCTCTTGACCTGTTGTCGAGACGTGTATTTGGAGAACAGCGGTGAGATGCTGCCAAAATTTTCTTCGGAATTGTACAACTTGCCCAAATCACATATCCTCGAATGGGATTACGACCTAACCTAATTAGAGATTAGGAGTCATTGTTGGTACGTACTTATATTTTGCTCATGTGAAATATAACCATGTCAGATATATGAGTATCTTTCTATTATGAAGTTTAGGTTCCACACACACACACACACACACACACACACACACACACACACACACACACATATACAAGTGTTCAAATATTGGTCCAAAATCCGAAATCTCGGTTGAGATTTCAGATTTCGGACCCCTTCGAGATTCAAAATACTAGTTGTTTAAAAAAAATTGAAAAAAATTCAAAATGCTATAGTACATATTCAAATTTCACCGAGATCTCGGCGATTTCGGCCGAGATCTCGGCAATTTCGGCCGAGATTTGTATATTTTTTGATCGGATTTTTATTTTTTTTGATCGGATATAATTGGATTTAGGTTGAAGATCATCCATAAAAACATTCAGATTTTTTTGTTGTTTTTTGACCATTTTTTGGTCGGTTCAAAATGGACCAAAATCTCAAAAATTTCGGCTGAAATCTCGGTAGAAAAAAAAACTGGATTCAAAATTTGAATTTTAGATTTCGTCCAGATTTGATTTGAATTTCAGAAATCTCACCGAGATTTTGGATTTCGAGCACCTCCGAAATTTTATTCAAAACGAGATTTGTAACCCTTCATATATATATATATATATATATATTCAAAATGTCTCAAAGAGAGAGCACCAGCCCAATGCTAGAGAGAGAAGAAGGTGCTGTTGAGCTGCTGTCGAGTAAGGTTAGAAAGGGCTGATGACCGAATAAAGGGGCCATAGGGAGAACTCCTCAGGTTCTCCACTTTGATGCCACAGGGGGTCTGCATGGGTCCTGGCAAGTGTAAGGGGCGCTACTCCTCTTTTCTCGGCCAATTGGTGAGGGAGAGAATCCCGATTACAATTAAAGACTGGAGGAAGGATGTCAGCGATGAACAGAAGAACCAGCTATGGGAAGAAGTTAAGGGGAAATGGATTATACAAGAGGAAGATGAAATCAATGCGAGACGGTACGCCTTGCAGAGAATGGGTGTGTCTTTGAGGCAATTCAAGGTTCTCATGCATACTCAGTACGTGTTGAAAGGCCGTACTCCCTTCCTGAGGTATCCGTTTGTCACTCCCGAGGTTTGGGAAGAGTTACAATGATAAGGAGTACGCCTGAGGCGGAGGAGCTGAGAGAGAGAAACATCGCTATAAAGAGGCAGAACACCCACGCGCACCACCTCGGTTTCGGCGGCTATGTAGTGAAAAAGGTAGAGTGGGCGCGACTAGCCGAGGAGTGTGTGAACTCTAGGATGGTGATGCCTTACTCCCACATATGTGAGGAGTAGGCACGCGACTGGGTATTAGCGAGGATGAAGAAATCCTCCAATGGTCGGCTTCTGGTTCCAAACCCTTCAACCGCACAGATCGTCTCCACCATCGTAAGATATCTAACTTAAAACATTGCAGTTAACCCTTCCCGCTGTATTTTAGCACTAATTCATATTCGCTTCTCGTAGGAGGAGGTAAGCCAGCAGAAAGAGCATGGGGCACTTCAAAGCTAAGGATCGAGGGACATCCTGTCTGCAGCGATCGAAAAGCCCAACCATAAAGGCCGAGTGCTTGCCGCAGGTGCAGGGCATACAAAGAAGTCCTTCTCAAGCGAGGACGGTTCAAGATCATGGGCAACACGTGAGGTGCGTCTAAGGGCCGAGATGGAGTAGATGATGGAGACGATGAGGGACGAGTTAATGGTTATGTTCAACCAGACTCAAAGTAATATGGCCTTACCAACCGTAGATCCGCCTGTGGTACACCCTAGTAGCTGCGGTTCTAGAAATGAGCAACTTGGTCCCCAGCTAAAGGTAATAAGTGTTTCTATCTAAAAGGTACGGGGGTAAGCTAAACAATGATTTCGATCAAGTCTTGTATTTCTTGCAGGCGCCTGTCAAGTGCTAGCTAGTCATGGTCATAGACGGATTTACCGTTAAGGCTACGCGCGGGATTGCATTTCCATGCAAAGAGGATGACATGGTGCATAGTAGCCCTTTGGGGAAAGGCTACATGAGGGTGCAGGTGGACTATGTCCACGATGAATACCTATCTGATGTGCTGCAGTTTCCCCTGAACGAAGATATCACCACTCTTGGGCAAGCACGGATGTCGTTCATCAAGTGACCCACGTCAGGTGTCGTACTACTAAAAGTATAAATCCCTGTGTATTCTCCATCATTCCAATACTGCAGCACATCACGTTACATATGCATGCGCTCTGCAGGTTACTACGACAGCTCCTGCAGCTTCTCCTGCAACTTCTGCACCTGCTCCTGTAGCTTCTCCTGCACCTACTCCTGCACCTGCTCCTGCACCTACTCCTGCACCTGCTCCTGCACCTTCTCCTATCTTCCCGTACCACGAGTCGTAAGTAGTACTCTGATGACTTTGCCCTTCAATTACTAGTACGCACATAAACCGTATATAAACTTATTTTCTTACACTTCATACCATTTAAAAAGCAACCTTTGGGCTCTGCTCGTTGTTGCTCTGAAACAGAACACAGTCTACCCCCTCTTGAAGAAAAAAATACCCTACGAGATCAAGCCTGTTTTGCAAAAGTAAGTACATTCCTTTAAAGTAACACTTTCTGTAAATAAATACATTCATTTTTTTTTCCTCAATGACATCTCTCCAATTTAGGTAGGGCTTTCTCGATGTACATTGCTGAAGCAGGGCAACATGACAACAAAAAAAGTGACAAGTTGCAATGGAAGGGCTACCAGATACAAATCCCTAGCATAGGATTTTTTGCTCATATCTATAGTTCGTCTCCTAATATGATTTTCTTTCTTCATAGTGTCATCACCAGGGGAGCGGCGACTTTTGCGGCTTCTACGTCATGCATCACATGAAGGTCCTGCTCAACTGCTCAGACGTTTTCCCTAATATCAAAATCCCCCGCTACACCCTAGAGATCAAAGAACTCAACAAAATACGAAATCACATGTGCTTGTGGTACTGGACAGAGGTTATAGCTCCAGACGGTAGGTATAAAGACGAGAAAGCCTCCTACTAGTCCACACAAATGTTGTAAACAATATTATATTATGTCAATGTGACATGTGTTCTGTCAATGATGCTGTGAATATGATCTGCAATGTGAGTTATTGTGAATGTTCTGTGATTTTTGTATTGTGATTTTGTGAAATTGGTGCTGTTTTCGGAATGTGTACAGTGATAAAAACCTCATCACAGTCGGTTCTAACATAGAACTGACTGTGATAACATATTCATCACTGTCGGTTTTCAACTAGACCCGACATTGCTGATAACATTATCACAATCAAACGTAGATAACATTACTATTAGTGTCCGTGTTATGAACTAACACTAATAGTAATGTTATCTGCGTTGGTTCTCAACTCGAACCGACTGTGATAATGTTATTAGCAGTGTCGGGTCTAGTTGAGAACTGACAATGATGATTTATTATTACTGTTGGGTGGGAACCGACTATGATAGAGTCTGCTCATCACTGTCATTGGACTTTGTGTTGCTACTAAAACCGACAGTGATGACGAAAAAGAACCGACAGTGATGTATATTCCTGTAGTAGTGATAGTAGTACTATCAAATATAATTTATTGTTCAATAGACCATATTATCAATTCTAATGGTATTGACTGATATTGGAACCATTATGGTCATTATTGACTGGTATCGAGCTGGTATGACGGGTACTGACCGGTATCGAGACTAGCACAAAATATAGAGCTACTCTATATCAGTTTAGAAGCCGAAGTGATATATACCGGTCATACCAGTATTGATAACCACTGTTCAAAGCGTCGTAGCCTTCATCGAAACAAAAATTGCATGCATGCAATTTTAGCACACGACATTTGTTAGTACTAGGGGTGGATTCACGTTAATACTAATATTATGTCATATATAATTGGACTTGTCTGCTTTCTCGATGTAGTCAACCCTAGGGAAAAGCTAGTCTAACGATTTTCAATTTTTGATAGAACAATATGTAATCATGATTGTTTTGTTTTTTTTACATTTTTAATTTTTCACCAAATACAAAATGACGCATCCATAGTAGAGTTTGTATTTGCCATCTAAGTACTATATCAAAATTCACCTCGCAGGTTTCATTTTTTTCCTTACATTTTTTAATGTTTGGCCAAATAAAAAATAACATCCATCATGAAATTTGTTTTCTATCTAGATACTCTATTGAAATTCACATGACGCAAAGTAACATGTATATCTACCTAGTATTTTTTTAAGGTTCGTGCCATTCGTTTCAGATGGGCGACGACATCTTTGCATAGTACATGCTATTCGGCTTGTCTAGCTAGCTATCGCATATCGGCAGCGTGCACCACATGTTCACTCCTGCAGGTACAAATTTGCTGCTACTACGTGTGCGGTGAGCAGGAGGCATGCAATAATCCAATATTCCGGTCTCCAGCACCGACAGTGGCTTTGTTCCCTGGCTGCTGGCACCGTAGCCAGAGTAACGTGGACTACTAGCTAGTGTAGGTGGGGGGAAAGGCTAGCTTGGACCTTTCACGTCACATGCATATGATGCATGCATGCATACATGACCCGGCAGATATTACTCGGGGTTTTTTTAGGGCAGATAAATAACCTCTGGGGATTACTCTAGATTGGCAGCACTGTACGGGTGCTATAGTAGACGGAATGACGGATAGATTGAAAGGTGCACGCGTTACCTGGACGAACAGGTGCAGATCACTGCTCTCCATCCATCAGGGCTCACCATGGTGAAAGACTTGGGTCGCTTATTGTTACGGTAGACAGAAACAGATCCAGGCTCTGGACTCGGGAGCAAGCCGTGGCCGCGGCGGCCGCGGGTGCGAGTTTTTAGTAGTAGTCACTACTACAGAACCGGCCTTCACAACCGGTCTATCACAAGCGGTTAGGTGCGTATCGCTTGTGCTCTACGTGGCACAAGTGGTTTGTGAGCAACGGGCGGGAGGGGGTCTCTACAAGCGGTTCTTAAAACGAACCCACTACTACAGAACCGGTCATCACAAGCGGTTCGTAACCGCTTTCAGAAGCGGTTTTAGAACCGCTGGTAAGCAACCGGGAGTGATACCCTTCGGGGTATCACAAGCGGTTCGGACAACCGCTTGTGGTGAGACACCACAAGCGGTTCGAAAGGCATCCAGGAAGGCTCGTGGGAGCGCCACGTGGGAGATCTTCACAAGCGGTTTGTGTTATAAACCGCTTGTGAAGACTTCCTCTCCACAAGCGGTTCGTATTACAAACCGCCTGTGGAGGTGCACTCTCCACAAGCGGTTGGAGATAATAATCGCTTGTGGAGAGGCATTGTATATTATATATTCAATATATAATATGTTTTTGAGTAGGGTATCAATATGTATGGATTTTGACATTAAAAATACATAGAAATATTTGGTTTTTGTATACAATTAAATATATATTACTCATACGTACTCATTGAAATAATCACATATCATTTACAGAAAAGTACGAACTTAATAGACTAAAAGATGGATAGGTTTGATGGACACATGAAATAATGAGCACTTTTACAAGTTTGATTTACACATAAGCAACTTTTACAAGTTTGAAAGAATAAAAGGGTGAATCTCGAGCTGATTTAATTCTTGCGTGCATCGCTGTTTACGTCCTTGGTCGACGTTGATGTCAGATCACCTGTCCTTATAGAAGGACAATCTCTCCAACCCGGTGTGTGGAACTCGCCGTCAGGGGATACAATCTCGTCAACAATAAAGCCAATGAGTTGTTCTTGGAGTGCTTCAACCCGGTGCGGCGGGATCACATCTTGCACATCGATGTTGGGCTGACAAAGAACGAAATTAATAAATCTCTGAGCATGTAATTAAAGTGTAAGTATTAATTGATATGTGCACTCACCTCGTTGTCGCTTATGGGCACATCGCCGTGGGTAATATTTTGCATGTAGTGGCACACATAATAGCCACATAAGTTGTTTCCAGCTGTCTGTTTTAATACTCGAGTGCTTATTTGGACAGTGAATTCATTCTCGAATTGTCCTTGTTGCTTCTTGCGAAACCTTGCGAATGCCCTGTGTGACGCGTTATTATGAATAGCAATTATCAGACTTGGAATTAGCAAGGTATTTCAATATAATAAGGAAACAATTGTATATATATTTGCTCATAAAAATACAAAAAAATTACAGTAGCTAGATATTGACGAGATCTACAACTTTCATGAAGATCACAAATTTCAATTCCACTGTTAAATATGCCTAAACAAACGTCCAACACAGTGGACAAAATCTGTTTCCAGATTCTGTCCGTCATCTTGAAACAGCGATAACTCTCAGAACGACGCCACAAAAATTCTGAAAAAATTACAGAAGCTAGATCTCGACGTTATCTACAACTTTCTAGTTATAGGTTTTTGCAGAAAAAATCGTCTATGCCACGTAAAACGCGAACCAATCCGCGCTGCACAATCTCCCCTTCCAAAAACAGCACCACGTGAACATCTACCCTTCTCCCCCATCAAGATCCATCTAAATCACTCACCACCAGATCTAATACACTCCTAATCCCTAGGTAGAACAGGGGTAAAATATTGGGAATTTTACCTTGAGTTCTCCCTTGAGAACTCCACTTAAAACGCGCGACGATTCCCCGAACGGAAATCTGCTCGTCCTCCACGCCTCCACGGATCCTCTTCTCGCTTGCTCCTTCAAGCGCCATGTGGATCTTGAGCCACCACGCAAGGGGAGGAAGAGGAGGGGTGGTGTGGCTGCTAGGGGAGGAAGGGGGGCGCCCTAGGGCTTTTGGCGGGGTGACACCCCTTTTATATGGTGGGCCGGCCCACTAGGGGAAAAGAGAGAGAGGTGGGGAGGGGATTCGCAGCCCAGGCCCAGGTTTTCCTCGGCCCACTGTTTCTAGCCTGACAACTCCAAATTTAATATTAATACGCCGGATAAACTTCAATTATTTCACCCCCCGACAAATCCTTCATTCCTCTCCCGAAACAAAACCAGGAAAATGAACCCTAGAATCGCTCTGACGCTCTAAGGCATCACACATAACCCTCGGTAATGCATCCTTCCGGACGAGAACGGTTACGAACATACTTCTTTAGCACACTCATGTACCTCTCGAAAGGGAACATGTTGTGTAGATACACGGGTTCGAGAATACCTATCTCTTTGACAAGGTGAACAGTGAGATGAACCATAATATCAAAGAACGCAGGAGGAAATATCATCTCAAGACAAACCACACTTTGTACCACGTCATCCTGCAGCTTACTTAGTTTATCTGGGTCGATGACCTTATGCCAAATCGCATTGAAAAAAGAACACAGCTTTGTGATTATCCCCGTACTCCACTCGGAAGTATACCTCTTATAGCCATGGGAGCAATATGTCATCAACACAAGACAATCATGGGATTTCGTGTGTACGATTTTATTCTCTTTCGTGTTTATGAGTCTCTTTACATTTGATGAGTATCCTAAGGGACCTTCACACTATTCAGGCACTCTATCATGCTTTTTTCTCTTCTTTTCTTAGAGTGTAGCTCGCAGGATGTAGGTAATGTTGTCCTTTTTCTCTCTTTTCCTGATGTAGGTCGTTCCTCGCCTCCAAGAGTTTAAGGTCCTTCCGACCTTGCAAGTGTATCTTTTGATTGGCCATACATATCTATGTAGCCTAGCAGGTTCAAGCAAACATTCTTCGTGATGTGCATGAAGTCAAGTGAGTGACGAACCTCCAAGACTTCCCAATAAGGCAAGTCCCAAAATCGACTTCTTCTTCCACATTGGCGCTCGACCATCCTCATTCTCGCATGTGTTTGCTTCGTGACCCTTTCCGAATACTACTTTCAGATTCTTTACCATAGCAAGTACATGTGGCCCAGTACGATGCTGAGGCCTAGCACGAAGGTCTACTTGCCCGTTAAATTTCCTGCACTTCTTCCGCCATGGGTGACTCGTAGGAAGAAACCTACGGTGGCCCATGTAGACAACCTTTCGAGAGTTTTTCGTGTACATGCTGTCTGTTTCATCTAAGCATTGGACACAAGCTCTATATCCTTTGATAGTTTGGCCAGACAGGTTACCGAGAGCAGGCCAGTCGTTGATTGTTACAAATAACAATGCACGTAAGGTGAAATACTCCCTTTTGTACTCATCCCATACCCGTGCACCATCCTCCCACAACGTCACAAGATCTGCAACCAATGGTTTCAAGTAGACATCGATGTCATTTCCAGGTTGCTTGGGGCCTTGGATCAACAACGGCATCATGATGTACTTTCGCTTCATGCACAGCCATGGAGGAATGTTATACATACATAGTGTAACAGGCCAGGTGGTATGGTTGCTGCTCAACTCTCCGAAAGGATTCATCCCATCGGTACTTAACCCAAACCTTATGTTTCTCACCTCTTGTGCGAAGTCTGGGTACGTCCGATCGATTTTCCTCCACTGTGATCCATCTGCAGGGTGTCTAAGCATACCGTCATCTTTACGCTCTTCTTTGTGCCAACGCATCATCTGGGCATGCGCTTTGTTAGCAAACATACGCTTCAATCGGGGAATCACAGGGAAATACCACAACACTTTAGCTGGAGGTCTCTTCTTCTTACGTTCCCCATCTATTTCACCTGGATCATCTCTCTTCACCTTATACCGTGATTCTTTGCACACTGGACAAACATCCAAATTGTCATACGCATTGCGATACAGGATGCAATCGTTACGACATGCGTGTATCTTCTCAGACTTTCAGTCCCAAAGGACAGACGACTTCCTTTGCTTCATATGTAGATTCAGGCAGAGTGTTATCTTCTGGAAGCAACTTCTTTATGAGTGTCAACAACTCATCGAATCCCTTATCTGACACACTATTTGTGGCCTTCCATTGCATAAGTTCAAGTGTGGTACGCAACTTCTTGTGGTCCTGCCCACAATTTGGGTATAAAGGAGTTCTGTGGTCCTCTAACATGCGCTGGAATTTCTCGAACTGTCTTTCATCTGTCTAGTCTCCCTCACCGTCACACAAAGATCTGGTCCAAATTTCATCATCACCAAAGTCACTGAGTGTACCTCCCACGGAATAGCATTGCGTGGCGTCCGAGATATTTTTGAATCCCTCTTCTTCTTCCTCGTCTTCTTTATCGTCTTCCTCGTCTTCGCCATGGTTGGTCCAACTGGTATAGTTTGGCATGAAACCTCTCATCATCAAATGGTTCATAACCTGTCATCGCTGTGAGTGCTCCTTCTCGTTCTTGCAATCTACGCACGGACAACATATGAAGCTGCCTGGAGGCAGGAATGCAATGGCCACATCGAGAAAAGCCTGCACGCCATCAATGAACTCTCTCGATCGACGGTCCGCATTGTACATCCATTGCCGATTCATCTACAACAAGTAATAATTTCATATATTTTTTTCTTCTCCAAGAAAAACAACCCCACCTACACCTTCATGCAATTAAAGATCTACCTTTCTAATTATTTTTTTATCCCTTTCTACCTTTCTAATTATTTTTTTATCCTTAACATGTTTTCCTATTTTATTTTATACACTACTAATTACTTCATTGCAATGTCATATTTTGAACTAGATCACCATACATCTTCATACCATAACAAAAACAAGCATACAAAATAAATTTTGGGGAACAACTTCATACCATACACATTTCAACATGTTCTACCTAGCAAAGCAACACATTACAACATGAATAAATCATGATTTCTCCACATCCAATGCATAAAAAACAGCAATATGTAGGTGAGAAAGATGCTAACATGCCCTTACTGACCTTAAAACACTTAATTTGAAGCTAAATCACCAGCAATTTCAAAACAAAAATTTAGCAGCACCTCCCTAAGAACAAAGGTCTCGGCCCTTCTCTGCTCATCGATCGCTGGCTCGGGAGGAAGAAGAAGTTTAAAGCGCTGGGCGGGAGGGATTCTAGAAGCGGTTTCATATACAAACCGCTTCTGAAGGTTGAGTTCTAGAAGCGGTTTGTATGTCAAACCGCTTCTGACTTTGTAGAAGCGGTTTGACAAACAAACCGCTTCTAAAACTAAGACTTCAGTAGCGGTTTGATACATGAACCGCTTCTAAATATAAATCTCTACAAGCGGTTGAGGTCTCAAACCGCTTGTGATAATTCATAAGCGGTTTGGTAAACGAACCGCTTGTGATGGTTGTCAACACAAGCGGTTCGTATGACCAACCGCTTCTAGAGACCCCCTCCCGCCCGTTGCTCACGAACCGCTTCTGTTGCATAGGCCAGAACCGGTTCGCACCTAACCGCTTGTAATATACCGCTTGTGATGCCCAGTTCTGTAGTAGTGACCCCTTCTGGAGCCCCCACTCTAGAAGCGGTTCGTGTTTAGAACCGCTTGTAGAGGTCTAGTGAGGATCCAGAAGCGGTTCGTGTGTAGAACCGCTTGTAGAGACCCCTTTCCCGCCCAGCGCATTTAAACCCCGTCTTCCTCCCCGAGTTCGCACAGGACAGCACAGTGGTAGGCCGATAGCTGTTCATGGGGAGGTGCTACCAAAATTTTCAATTGAGGCTAGTAGCTCCGAATTAATTGTTCCTAAGGTGAGTAATATGTTGCTGACATCCTTCTCACCTAGATATTGATGTTTTTTGTGCATTGGATGTTGAGAAATCATGTTTTGTTCTTGTGGGAATTAGTGTTTCTTTTGTTGGCTTATTTTTTTGTTCTTAAGATGATATATATTGTTTGGTGTATGAAATGAAATGCAATAGATGTGAAACGATGAGAAATTACAAAGGTGGGGAAGGGGTAAAAAATAATTATTATTTAGTAAAATTAAAATGCGGAATGATAGAAAAGATTTGCATGAAAATGTAACAATTAGTTAGTTTTATTTTAAAAAAATGCAGGAGGATTAGAAATAATTAGTTGGCTTTAGTTAAAAGAATACAGAATAATTAGAAATAATTAGTTTTTTTTATCAGCCTGAGGTATGGTAGTTTAACCTTGTCTAAAATCCGATACAGTACAGGGGTAGGTCGTGCCATACCGGCACAATACTGTAGCATGGGCCATGCTGAACCTGAGATCAGAGCACGATAGGCGCCACGACCCGGCTAGAGATGGCAACGGGGACCCGAAACCCGAAACCCGATGGTATTTACTCTATTAGGGGATGGGTATGAACCATTTTTCATACCCGTGGGTCTATTAACGGGCAAAAGTTACTACCCAGCGGGTAGAGCGGGTACGGGTTCGTTCTGCTATTACCCGTACCCGTTCACCTGTGGGTTTGATCCACTAGCGATTCGACCCAACTACCCAAGGCTCAACTCTGCAGCCCAGCCGTTCAGCCCATCAAAATCTCTAAGCCCTAACTACCTTATAAGATATGTTGTCCAAGGGCCAACTGTGCACTCTAGTATAATATTTAATTTTTAATATGGATATCCATTGTATTTTCATTGAATTGCCTTATAAGATATGCTACTACAGTCTGCAGGGGCATCTGTCCATAATACGGGTGTGGGTTACCCGCCGGGTCCCCGTTACCCACATGAGTACGGGTACGGGTAAATTTTGGACCCGCATGCAGGTATGTGTATTATAACGGGTAAATTTTACTAACACGGGTATGGGTATAGGGTGGTGATGCCCACAGGGTATAAACCAGTTGACATCTCTAGGCCCGGCAAGGCCGTTTGGGCCAGGGTTGGGCCGGCACGGCACGACGGAGGCATAGGCACAGATCTACTGTTACAACTTCATTGTTATTGATAGCTATATTATGTCACTTATCTTCAATGAGTCTGATGATATTTTTGGAGAGAAAAAATACTGTTAGGCTTTCTATAGATGACCATCTCTCGTTCTCTTGCCGGCCAATGAGCGAGAGAGAGGGAGGCAACAGGCAAGAGAGAGATTGAGAGGGACAGTCGAGAGAGAGGGAGAGAGCCAAGAGAGAGAGAACAATGAGCGAGAGAGTTAGACGAGAGAGAGAGAGAGAGAGCTGCGAGAGGGAGCAACATGCCAGTGAAAACTGAAAGAGATTGAGCAATGTGTGTCTCCGTCTCCTTTTCTCTCGTCGCAATAGTGTAAATGGGACGGGCCTAGGCTGGCACGGTACGAAGCAGGCACAAAGCGCAAATGGGCCGTGCCTGGGCTCACCGAAGATGAGCTGGACCGATATGGCACAACACAGTAGGCACGATGGGCCGGTACGACACGACACGGTAGGTCTGATGGGCCGCAGGGCCGGCTGTGGGGTGGGGTGAGCGGGGCGGCCCCCAGGGCCCCAAAAACGCTCCGTCCTAACGTGAAGACTACACACATACACGAGAGCCGAGAGCAATCACTGTTGGTAATCAGTCCAAGAACTAGATACCAGCGACAAGTTTTCTGTTCCTTATTTGAAAACGCTCCGGCCAGACATGCTTCGGCTCAAACGTTCGTGTGCAACTCTTGACTGAAACTAACTAGCAAAAGCTTCAGACTTGAACGTTGTTTTCAGAGAAAAAACAACAATCGAACTAGAACTACAGAACAGACTTGTTTTTGTGAAGTGGAAACTGCTCACGTCTTTTCTGATTTCATTGCAATATATAGACTCAATTACAAGAGTTGGGCTGCTTCACATCAAAGCAGAAATCCAAACAAAACTAGACTGGACTTCTATTTTCCATCGCGGGTATTGTAACACATCCGAGACAGAGACCGAACACAACACGCAGTGTCTATCTAAAAACTAAAAAAATTTGCAGCTACTGTGGAATTGTTGCTTATCGGATCTTATTTACTATATCGGTAACTATGGCATCAGCTGAAAGAAGCTTTTCAAAATTAAAATTATTGAAAAACTATTTAAGGTCCACAATGTCTCAAGAAATATTAAATAGTTTGGCAACTTTATGTATTCAGAAGAAATTATTGGATGACATTAATGTTGAGGCCATAATTGATGATTTTGCATCTAGAAATGTTAGAAGTTATTTCCTAAGATGATCTTTACAAAATGTTTGAGGTAAATAATGTCACTTTTGTACTTCCATTTATTTATTGGTTGTAACATCCTCAAAATAAAAGAAAGTAAAAAAAAAAATAATTAAAAATTTTAATTTATTATTTTAAAACTGAATTTTTAGTATTTTGTGAACTTCTTTGAACTTTGTCGCACAAGAAAAACCTTCTGTTTTATTTGCAAACAGAATCTTAACCTTGTTTATCAAAAACAAATTTAGCACAAGATCAAAAATTTAAATCATACATTACCTTTATATCATTTCTACAAATTTTCAAAAGGATTTAAAAAGATTTGTTGCTTAGGAATAATCAAAAAAACAGTATTGACTAATTTGGGCCTACTCCAATTAAAAGAATTGTATAAAATAAATATAAGTATTTTGGCTCTAAACTTTTATTTTGGAATATATATAATTATGAGACAATATGATAAAAGTTTCAATATCATTTTGGATAGTTAGAAGATTCATTTTACAAAAGGCGTATTTCTAACTTAAACATTGTCTAATTCTTGAAGGATTATTAGGATATTAGTTTACTTAAAATTCTTTGGGTAGTTTAATGATAATCTTAAGACTCCCCACAAGAACAAGTTTTCAAGAATTTCTTAATGAATTTTAGTGCCTCTAATGGATTGGAATGTAGCTAATGTTTGAAATTTACAGAGAATAAAACAAAATCTTTTTCCTTTTATCCACTGCCCTGTGGGCCACCTCTGACCGAACCCTTGCCAATCTTGACTCCCCACTGCCATTCCCGATTAATCTTTGCACTATCGAAAGCCTTCTCAAATGGAATAAAGTCCCATTTCATGCTTTTGCAAGCAAAGCACCTCAATGCTGTTATGATCAAGGAATGAGCGCTTCTAGATTTTCTATTGTAAAGTCAGCCGCCCAAGATTTTCAAACCCTTTTGGACCAATCAAGTGCAGCGAACCGACAACTCATTGTCTCAAACTTTGATAGCTAAATAAAGAGCCGCTTAGGCATTCTTTTCGTAACATTGCATTTTCCATTTTGAGCGGTGGAGGAGTGAATCCAGACTTCACCCTGCACTTTCTAGCTCCAAGATCTCTATATCTTATTGAACCAATCCAATGCCAGAACTTGACCTCTCAAAAGCCTGAATCAACAAAACACTACACCAATCAAACCTGCTACCTTTTGTCAGGTTTGGCACTGTAGCTTGTCACGGTAGCTTCTCTGAACTTGCCGGTTGACTGAAGAAATCGCCCTACCGTTTGTTGCCGTTGATCGCCTCTCCCTTCCTTCGCCCGTACGCCGTGGAGCCGCCCAGATCCTCGCCGTCCTCCAGCTCACGCCGTTGCCCTCCCCATGGTTTTTCTCTGCCAAGGCCACCGCCCAGCTCGCCGAGGCAACCAATCCTTCTCTCTGCCTCGTCGAATCTCACTGCGAAGCTCAAGCCGCGTCGTTTTCTCCCTGGCCGAACTTCACCGCTCGAACCTTGCCTCATCATTTCATCGCTGCGGACCTTGACTCGTCGCTGCCGAGCCCTTGGAACTTGGTTGCCGTGCCAAACCATTGCCGTGGTCGCCAACCAGCTCCATTTTCCCCCTGCCATGACAGCGCTAAGCTCGGCGTCACTGTCTTCTTCCCTCGGCACCGAATCGAGCCCGCGTTGGCACACAGCTCCTCCACCTCCATCGCCTACTTAAGTAAGCCTCGAGCATGCCCGAGCTCCCCGCGCCCTCTACTACCCCTACCGAGCTGGCCTCCCCATTCGCCTCCATTGCCGCCATTAGCACAGAAGTTCAAGATTCGGGCCAACACTCAATTGGAGCAACCCACTTCCACTGCTTGAAGCTCCGCCGCATTGGGCGCTTTCTTCCCCACGGCCGGCGCATGGTGCCGCACCACCTCGGGCCTCCTCCGTCACGGTGAGTGATTGGGATAGGACCTACTCGGGCCCCTCATGCTCACCTGCTGCTCTCTCGTGCTTCGACGCCACCGGAGCGCCGCCGCCACGGCTGCCCTTCTCCCTCACTTCCGGCGCACGGTGCCGAGCTCCTCTGACCATCCACTGCCAAAACCAGGTACCGGATTAGCCTCCCCTCAGCACGTATATGCTCACCGGCCTCCCAATCGGACCTTGACACTGCCCTACCGCCGCCGCACCTCGCCGTCATGGCCGCCGCCGCCGTGCTCCGCTGCGGGCATAGCTCCGGCCGGCTTTAGTCCAAATTGACCAGTGCCCTAAGTTCCCCTCTCCGCCCTATAGCTCCCTGCGCTTCACTCTCGGCCGCCTCGGCCTCCGCTGGCCACGGCGAGGATGCCTCCTCCGTGCCCTCGCTCGCTCATCGCCGGGGTGGCCTGCTTTGTCAGCCACACGCGCACTCAAGCCTAGCTCAACCGAAGCCAAAATACGCCTTCACACCACGAAAACGTATTTTCATTTTTCTCAGCTTTTTCCAAAACCGAGAGCACTATTTTTGTTATAACTTTCACATTATAACTCCAAATAAGCTCAACCAAGTTCCTAAAATTTTGTTAAATCATGAAGTTTCTAAATATAGAAAAACATTTCAATTTTGTTCAATGCAATGTATTTGAAATTCAAATTTGAACTATAGGTCTAATATGTGCTCTATATACAATTTTCACAAATGATCTCTAAATTTGATGAAACCAATTTTATTGTATTCCTTATGTCATTAGGGTTCCAAATATATAAAAATATTTAGACTTGGACTTAGATTATACAAAATTTATGATTAGGTCCTTTTCAACGTGTTTGAAATTGAAATGCTTATATCTAGTGCAAATAAACTTCAATTATGGTGAAACAACTTTCAATACTTTCATGAAATAGTATTCCATCTGATTATGTAAAAATGATTAGGCTTAGACTTGTTTAATCATGAGTTCATTAGGCGTCATTTCATGTAAAATCTAAGGATTAGGTTTTCCCTGTATAAATAGTGTTAGCAATTTGCATGTAACTTGATTACTAATACATAAACATTTGAAGCATCATAATTATAGTCTTTGTAACAGAGCTTAATAAGTTGCTTGTATACTTTAATTTGTCATTTATCAAGGTATCTATTAGTTCATCTATGTTTAAAGCATTAATAGCTTTACAACCAAACTCGGTATTGTAAGATCAATATTTTAAACCTTCTAAAAATCTTAGAACCTTATCTTTATATTATTATCTGTGGTTGAATCTCAATCGTGATCTTTGACCATTAAAAATATAAGAATGAATCTTAGCAAAACTTTAAAACATAAATAACCGTAACTATTGCATGCAAATCAAATGGTTAGAATGAACTCAATCTTCACGAAATTAAATTAGTTATACCCTGAGGTCACATAGGTTTCAAATATATAAAAATATTTAGGTTTTACCTTAGTATGCATTAAATGTATAATAGTCGAAGTTTCAATACTTAAATAGTTCGAATAGTCGTAACTTTCGTAAACAAACTTAAAAGTTGGTGAAACCAAATCCTAGAACCTTTATAGGTGATTCCCTTCTTGGTTATGCAAAAATGATTCTTGCTCTTGCAATGTTAAACTAAATCCATATAAGGCCTTAATGCTCTTTTATATTAAAAATGTCGTAGTTGAAAGTGAAATGTTATGCGAACCAACTTTAAAACACTCTTAGAGGTATCCCTTGCTAGTTCCTGAAAATTTGTTAAATAATTTATTAAGGTGCAGTCACATTCGTAGAACAAAAACGACACCGTCCATGCATGTAAAATTGTGACATTTAAGCCTTTTCGGTCACCCGTAGAATACCTCGTCTAAATACAAAGATTAGATGGAATAGCTCAAAATCATTCTATAATGTTTGTACTACCATAATATGGAAAAACATTTAATTAATGACTTGCTTTGCATCTGAATCCTATTAGCACAACAGGCCTAATTGTCTTGAAAGTTAGTAACTTGGTATCTGAAGAGTTGGACCCAAACCCTAACCTCCGCCAAAGCGCACTATCGCACTTGTTTTCCATGAATGGTTCTATTTGCGAATATATTCGACTTCTTTTTGCCACATGTATTGTATGTTTACTTTTCGTTTGTTCTCGTTTTTTTCGGATTTGGATGTTGCTTCGCTTTTTATGATATGGCGTGTAGACACCGATACTCCGGATACCTTCGTCGACGACTCCGACTTCACTATTGAATTCAACAAGCAAGGCAAGCACCCTCCTTTGACCATAATGAACCCACTATTTTAATTAGTTTACTTTGTTTGTCAAAACTATTATGCATGCGCTATGTTTATTAAACTGTTATATTGTGGGATGTGGTAGAACTAAACCTAGCTTGTGGGATTTCCTCGATTAA
The DNA here is from genome assembly GCA_036346355.1 of Rhipidocladum racemiflorum. Lineage (NCBI taxonomy): Eukaryota > Viridiplantae > Streptophyta > Magnoliopsida > Poales > Poaceae > Rhipidocladum > Rhipidocladum racemiflorum. The sequence goes on along the minus strand of CM070572.1, from coordinate 52,991,568 downwards.
TTGTTGACATGAGAACATTGAAACCCTAGGTTATGGTTAGACAAAATGTAATGTCAAATGGGTATACTCGATTAATTATTTGCACATGCTTAGTATGCTCTAGAAATGGGATCACGAATGGATGGCTACACTATTCATGATGATCAATGAAATTTGGACATGTTTTGGAAGAGACGGGTGTTGTCTCATAAATTGTAAAGATTGGTTATGACAAGAAGGATACTGGTAATTTGATAAAAATGAAAATAAAACTATGTTTTGACAGGTGGATTATGGCAATAGCCAGTGTGTAAGCTTTAACTTACACGTAGTTTAGGGGAGTTTCCACCTGAGTTAATTTAAGGACCGAACATAGTGTTGTATAATCCAGAATTACCGTACAACCACAATTGCTATTTATGGGATAGCCTCAACCTATTAAGTTGTTTAAAACTGGCTTTACACTTTGGAAGGCCGTAGTAGCACGGGTTTTTCTTGCAGAATTTCCCGTGAGGTGTCCACACGCTGGTGTGGGTTAGACACATACCAATGCAACGGTGTACGCCTTACTATGGGGAGAAACGGTTGTTGTTGTCTCGCGCAATGAGAATGTTTATGATCCATATGATTGTTGTTTCTACCATAGTAGGGGTTTGTCGGCACCGGGCTAGTGTAAAGTCAGGAGTAAATAATGTAACGGTTGTGTATGATCACTCTGCGGCACACCAAAGGAAGTGTGTTAATTTGCAATGCACAAAGAGCCGATCATTCCTTGTGGGTAAAGTTGTACAACTCTGCAGAGTCTAAACTTTTCGAAAAGCCGTTCCCACGGTTATGGGAATCTTGGTGCACTGACACTAGTTAGAGTTTTGGTACTTTTATAAAATGGATGGAACTTAATGGTAGTTGGAAAGAATCATGTGGAAAGTGTTGTGGTCAATGGAAGATGTTGTTGATAGTATGGGAATGGACGATACTTCACTCACAATCATGGAGGATTGTGAGATTGTTACTACTCTATTTATACTTGTTATTTACATATCTGTCAATTGCTTTACAAATTTTCGCTTACAATCTATTATTCTGTATTTACAATTCAATTCGGCTTTATGCAAAATAACTTAGTAGCTTCCCATGACATAGCCTGCATTTATTATATACATTTGTGATACACTACAAGTCTTGCGAGTACATACGTGTACTCAACCTTGCTATTGTTGATATTCAGAGAATGAAGAGAATGAGTAGCCAGATCCAGACGCAGAATACGGGGACTTTGCTAACGAGTCTTTCTAAGGTTTTACCCTTGTCAGTTGCCTGTGGTATTTTGGGTAGAAGGCAAACTGCCAAGATTTGTATCTTCCGCTGCAGACTCTTGAATTCGGCCAATAGGCCATGATTGTAAAACTTTATTTCTATTAATGAAATGTGAACTTGTATGGATGTGATGACAATGTTGTAAATGTGCGTACTAGCCACTGATCATGGGACTAGTACTGTGTGCACATAGGAATCCCTCTTGGTATTCCAAGCTATTAAGGGAGGGTTCCGACAGCGTTGGTATCAGAGCCATACTGACTGTAGGATAAACCTTAGATGGAATGGCCGTTAGTATAGTACTAGAGAAATTCAAAACCTTACTTTTTAAAAAGTTACGTGTGTGGACTATGTAGCTAAGTCTATTCTTTTCCCTTCTATATGACATTCTTTCCTCACCTCTAAATATTCTCATCCTTTCTACTAGTTTTTCTTTCCTTATCCATGACCTTATAAAATATTACCAACATATCTTTTTAAAGATAATTTGAGTAGCTTTTGTTAGCCGCTACGACATATAGTATGTCATTGCCGCCAGCTTTTTGGGAATATCCGTAGGGTACCACTATTATGTTTCCTACTCAACCAAGAAAGACTGCAATATCTACACCAATATCCACAAACCATCTTTTGAGGTTAGTATAGAAATTTATTCTCATTCGACCTAATAGCTTAAGTACCCTTCTTCTTATTCGGCCTAATAAATTAAGACTAGACTATTAGTAGAAACCCTAGAACACTTGTATACTAGCTTAAGTACTTGGGTATTTCATGCTTGTTGAACTTTGTTGTTCCCTCTTTTGTACTGCTATTCGGGTTACACTCGTGACTGCTTAACCCTTAGGTTAAAGTTCTCACGACGAGTCAACCCTTGAATCATGAAGAATTGTAGAATTAAGAAAATTTTAGGGAATGAAATGTTGCCTTGCAACCAAGCCAACTCTCAATTTATATCCTTCTATTCATCTGTAACTATTGAACACCACGTTGCAGGATGCCTGTGACTAGGTCCATCAATGAACTCATGAGGAGTAAAGGCACCTCCAACTCCCAGGTTCTAAGAGGCGATGTTCCTGCTCCATCTCCGCCCAATCCCGTTCATCCAGCTGCAGGAAGTCCTTCTCCTCAATAGCATAATGATCCACGACCTACTCAGAACCCTTATACAGCTATCCCTGAGCATTAGCTTTCAACACCTCCAGCCTCTGCGCATCCGCTGCCAGGGTGAGAATAGTAATGCTCTCCACCGCCTAAGTTCGGCAAGAATCTACAAACTTAGCCACCTATCTTTTCTGTATCATTGGATCCCCTTGATACCGATAATTGGCTCCGCTCCGTTGAGCGCAAACTAGCCATTGCTCAATAAGATGACCATAGAAAGGTGCTATATGCATCTTATCAACTACAAGGAGCTGCAGTAGCTTGGTGGGAAAATCACCAGGCGATGATCCTGGAGTGCCAAGTCATTACTTGGGCTGCTTTCAAAGAGGCCTTTTGCAAAGCTCACATCCTAGCAAGTCTTGTGGAAATCATGGAGTATGAGTCCTGCAACCTACGCCAAGGTAGTATGACCATGATGGAGTAACCTCCACCGCTTCAACTACTTGTCCCGCTATGCTACGGCAGAAGTATCTGATGAGACTAGGAAGATCGAGCGCTTTCGGGAGCACTTGAATGAAGAAATCAAGTGGACACTTGCTGCTCATGATATCCTTGACTTCCAGTCTCTAGTGTACAAGGCTATTCGAGTTGAGTACAACACTCGCACGGCTATGGAAAGTCGTAAGCGTAAATGGTTGGCACAGAAATCAACAAATGCTAAGCCTTCAAATGGTCATCCACCGGTACACCAACAATTCCAGGACCAAGGTCCTCGACCTCAGCCAATTCCTGTTCATCCATTTGACAATAATGGTAAAAAGCCTCCTGGTATTCAGGACTCAGCTGCCAATGTCACTTGCTTTGGCTGTGGTGAGCGAGGCCACTATGTCAAAGCTTGTCCAAAGTGGAATCCTGTACCACCTCGACCTCAACCTCAAGGAACTCAACAGTGTCTCTCAGATCAACCCCAAGAACCTGTGAGGCCACAAGCTTCTAAACCGGCCCCAGCTCAAAGCCATGGTCATGGTCATCTTCATCATGTGACTGCTGGAGAAATACATGATACACCCGATGTGACATTGGGTATGTTCCTCCCACTCAATTTCTACTATGTCCTTGTTTGATCTTAGATCATTTCAATCCTTCTCAAAAATTGCCAATCAGATCAAAATCGAAATTGACCATACAATTACTTAAATAATGATCTTTTCGCCACTATAGCAAAAGAACCCGATCCCCTTCTCCTATGTCCCGCAAAATCTCGGGGACGAGATTTTGTTTAAGGGGGGTAGATTTGTAACATCCTCAAAATAAAAGAAAGTAAAAAAAAAAATAATTAAAAATTTTAATTTATTATTTTAAAACTGAATTTTTAGTATTTTGTGAACTTCTTTGAACTTTGTCGCACAAGAAAAACCTTCTGTTTTATTTGCAAACAGAATCTTAACCTTGTTTATCAAAAACAAATTTAGCACAAGATCAAAAATTTAAATCATACATTACCTTTATATCATTTCTACAAATTTTCAAAAGGATTTAAAAAGATTTGTTGCTTAGGAATAATCAAAAAAACAGTATTGACTAATTTGGGCCTACTCCAATTAAAAGAATTGTATAAAATAAATATAAGTATTTTGGCTCTAAACTTTTATTTTGGAATATATATAATTATGAGACAATATGATAAAAGTTTCAATATCATTTTGGATAGTTAGAAGATTCATTTTACAAAAGGCGTATTTCTAACTTAAACATTGTCTAATTCTTGAAGGATTATTAGGATATTAGTTTACTTAAAATTCTTTGGGTAGTTTAATGATAATCTTAAGACTCCCCACAAGAACAAGTTTTCAAGAATTTCTTAATGAATTTTAGTGCCTCTAATGGATTGGAATGTAGCTAATGTTTGAAATTTACAGAGAATAAAACAAAATCTTTTTCCTTTTATCCACTGCCCTGTGGGCCACCTCTGACCGAACCCTTGCCAATCTTGACTCCCCACTGCCATTCCCGATTAATCTTTGCACTATCGAAAGCCTTCTCAAATGGAATAAAGTCCCATTTCATGCTTTTGCAAGCAAAGCACCTCAATGCTGTTATGATCAAGGAATGAGCGCTTCTAGATTTTCTATTGTAAAGCTGCTGGCCCAAGATTTTCAAACCCTTTTGGACCAATCAAGTGCAGCGAACCGACAACTCATTGTCTGAAACTTTGATAGCTAAATAAAGAGCCAGTTTAGGCATTCTTTTCAGAACATTGCATTTTCCATTTTGAGCAGTGGAGGAGTGAATCCAGGACTTCAACCCATACCCTTCTAGCTCCAAGATATCTATATCTTATTGAACCAATCCAATGACAGAACTTGACCTCTCAAAAGCCTGAATCAACAAAACACTACACCAATCAAACCTGCTACCTTTTGTCAGGTTTGGCACTGTAGCTTGTCACGGTAGCTTCTCTGAACTTGCCGGTTGACTGAAGAAATCGCCCTACCGTTTGTTGCCGTTGATCGCCTCTCCCTTCCTTCGCCTGCACGCCGTGGAGCCGCCAGATCCTCGCCGTCCTCCACCACGCCGTTGCCCTCCCCATGGTTTTTCTCTGCCAAGGCCACCGCCCAGCTCGCCGAGGCAACCAATCCTTCTCTCTGCCTCGTCGAATCTCACTGCGAAGCTCAAGCCGCGTCGTTTTCTCCCTGGCCGAACTTCACCGCTCGAACCTTGCCTCATCATTTCATCGCCGTGACCTTGACTCGTCGCCGAGCCCTTGGAACTTGGTTGCCGTGCCAAACCATTGCCGTGGTCGCCAACCACCCATTTTCCCCTGCCATGACAGCGCTAAGCTCGGCGTCATCGTTTTCTTCCTCGGCACCGAATCGAGCCCGTTGGCACACAGCTCCTCCACCTCCATCGCCTACTTAAGTAAGCCTCGAGCATGCCCGAGCTCCCGCGCCCTCTACTACCCCTACCGAGCCGGGCCTCCCATTCGCCTCCATTGCCGCCATTAGCACAGAAGTTCAAGATTCGGGCCAACACTCAATTGGAGCAACCCACTTCCACTGCTTGAAGCTCCGCCGCATTGGGCGCTTTCTTCCCCACGGCCGGTGCATGGTGCCGCACCACCTCGGGCCTCCTCCGTCACGGTGAGTGATTGGGATAGGACCTACTCGGGCCCCTCATGCTCACCTGCTGCTCTCTCGTGCTTTGACGCCACCCGAGCGCCGCCGCCACGGCTGCCCTTCTCCCTCACTTCCGGCGCACGGTGCCGAGCTCCTCTGACCATCCACTGCCAAAACCAGGTACCGGATTAGCCTCCCCTCAGCACGTATATGCTCACCGGCCTCCCAATCGGACCTTGACACTGCCCTACCGCCGCCACACCTCGCCGTCATGGCCGCCGCCGCCGTGCTCCGCTGCGGGCATAGCTCCGGCCGGCTTTAGTCCAAATTGACCAGTGCCCTAAGTTCCCCTCTCCGCCCTATAGCTCCCTGCGCCCACCTCCGGCCGCCTCCGGCCTCCGCTCGCCGCCGGCGAGGATGCCTCCTCCGTGCCCTGTTCTGGCTCACTGCCGGGTGGCCCTGCTTTGTCAGCCACACGCGCACTCAAGCCTAGCTCAACCGAAGCCAAAATACGCCTTCACACCACGAAAACGTATTTTCATTTTTCTCAGCTTTTTCCAAAACCGAGAGCACTATTTTTGTTATAACTTTCACATTATAACTCCAAATAAGCTCAACCAAGTTCCTAAAATTTTGTTAAATCATGAAGTTTCTAAATATAGAAAAACATTTCAATTTTGTTCAATGCAATGTATTTGAAATTCAAATTTGAACTATAGGTCTAATATGTGCTCTATATACAATTTTCACAAATGATCTCTAAATTTGATGAAACCAATTTTATTGTATTCCTTATGTCATTAGGGTTCCAAATATATAAAAATATTTAGACTTGGACTTAGATTATACAAAATTTATGATTAGGTCCTTTTCAACGTGTTTGAAATTGAAATGCTTATATCTAGTGCAAATAAACTTCAATTATGGTGAAACAACTTTCAATACTTTCATGAAATAGTATTCCATCTGATTATGTAAAAATGATTAGGCTTAGACTTGTTTAATCATGAGTTCATTAGGCGTCATTTCATGTAAAATCTAAGGATTAGGTTTTCCCGGTATAAATAGTGTTAGCAAATTGCATGTAACTTGAAAACTAATACCTAAACATTTGAAGCATCATAATTATAGTCTTTGTAACAGTAGCTTAATAAGTTGCTTGTATACTTTAATTTGTCATTTATCAAGGTATCTATTAGTTCATCTATGTTTAAAGCATTAATAGCTTTACAACCAAACTCCGGTATTGTAAGATCAATATTTTAAACCTTCTAAAAATCTTAGAACCTTATCTTTATATTATTACTGTGGTTGAATCTCAATCGTGATCTTTGACCATTAAAAATATAAGAATGAATCTTAGCAAAACTTTAAAACATAAATAACCGTAACTATTGCATGCAAATCAAATGGTTAGAATGAACTCAATCTTCACGAAATTAAATTAGTTATACCCCTGAGGTCACATAGGTTTCAAATATATAAAAATATTTAGGTTTTACCTTAGTATGCATTAAATGTATAATAGTCGAAGTTTCAATACTTAAATAGTTCGAATAGTCGTAACTTTCGTAAACAAACTTAAAAGTTGGTGAAACCAAATCCTAGAACCTTTATAGGTGATTCCCTTCTTGGTTATGCAAAAATGATTCTTGCTCTTGCAATGTTAAACTAAATCCATATAAGGCCTTAATGCTCTTTTATATTAAAAATGTCGTAGTTGAAAGTGAAATGTTGCGGAACCAACTTTAAAACACTCTTAGAGGTATCCCTTGCTAGTTCCTGAAAATTTGTTAAATAATTTATTAAGGTGCAGTCACATTCGTAGAACAAAAACGACACCGTCCATGCATGTAAAATTGTGACATTTAAGCCTTTTCGGTCACCCGTAGAATACCTCGTCTAAATACAAAGATTAGATGGAATAGCTCAAAATCATTCTATAATGTTTGTACTACCATAATATGGAAAAACATTTAATTAATGACTTGCTTTGCATCTGAATCCTATTAGCACAACAGGCCTAATTGTCTTGAAAGTTAGTAACTTGGTATCTGAATAGTTGGACCCAAACCCTAACCTCCGCCAAAGCGCACTATCGCACTTGTTTTCCATGAATGGTTCTATTTGTGAATATATTCGACTTCTTTTTGCCACATGTATTGTATGTTTACTTTTCGTTTGTTCTCTTTTTTTCCGGATTTGGATGTTGCTTCGCTTTTTATGATATGGCGTGTAGACACCGATACTCCGGATACCTTCGTCGACGACTCCGACTTCACTATTGAATTCAACAAGCAAGGCAAGCACCCTCCTTTGACCATAATGAACCCACTATTTTAATTAGTTTACTTTGTTTGTCAAAACTATTATGCATGCGCTATGTTTATTAAACTGTTATATTGTGGGATGTGGTAGAACTAAACCTAGCTTGTGGGATTTCCTCGATTAATTGTTGACATGAGAACATTGAAACCCTAGGTTATGGTTAGACAAAATGTAATGTCAAATGGGTATACTCGATTAATTATTTGCACATGCTTAGTATGCTCTAGAAATGGGATCACGAATGGATGGCTACACTATTCATGATGATCAATGAAATTTGGACATGTTTTGGAAGAGACGGGTGTTGTCTCATAAATTGTAAAGATTGGTTATGACAGTAAAGGATACTGGTAATTTGATAAAAATGAAAATAAAACTATGTTTTGACACAGGTGGATTATGGCAATAGCCGGGTGTGTAAGCTTTAACTTACACGTAGTTTAGGGGGAGTTTCCACCTGAGTTAATTTAAGGACCGAACATAGTGTTGTATAATCCAGGAATTACCGTACAACCACAATTGCTATTTATGGGATAGCCTCAACCTATTAAGTTGTTTAAAACTGGCTTTACACTTTGGAAGGCCGTGTAGTAGCACGGGTTTTTCTTGCTAGAATTTCCGTAGGGGTGTCCACACGCGGGTGTGGGTTAGACACATACCAATGCAACGGTGTACGCCTTACTATGGGGAGAAACGGTTGTTGTTGTCTCGCGCAATGAGAATGTTTATGATCCATATGATTGTTGTTTCTACCATAGTAGGGGTTTGTCGGCACCGGGCTAGTGTAAAGTCAGGAGTAAATAATGTAACGGTTGTGTATGATCACTCTGCGGCACACCAAAGGAAGTGTGTTAATTTGCAATGCACAAAGAGCCGATCATTCCTTGTGGGTAAAGTTGTACAACTCTGCAGAGTCTAAACTTTTCGAAAAGCCGTTCCCACGGTTATGGGAATCTTGGTGCACTGACACTAGTTAGAGTTTTGGTACTTTTATAAAATGGATGGAACTTAATGGTAGTTGGAAAGAATCATGTGGAAAGTGTTGTGGTCAATGGAAGATGTTGTTGATAGTATGGGAATGGGCGATACTTCACTCACAATCATGGAGGATTGTGAGATTGTTACTACTCTATTTATACTTGTTATTTACATATCATCAATTGCTTTACAAATTTTAAACACAATCTATTATTCTGTATTTACAATTCAATTCGGCTTTATGCAAAATAACTTAGTAGCTTCCCATGACATAGCCTGCATTTATTATATACATTTGTGATACACTACAAGTCTTGCGAGTACATACGTGTACTCAACCTTGCTATTGTTGATATTCAGAGAATGAAGAGAATGAGTAGCCAGATCCAGACGCAGAATACGGGGACTTTGCTAACGAGTCTTTCTAAGGTTTTACCCTTGTCAGTTGCCTGTGGTATTTTGGGTAGAAGGCAAACTGCCAAGATTTGTATCTTCCGCTGCAGACTCTTGAATTCGGCCAATAGGCCATGATTGTAAAACTTTATTTCTATTAATGAAATGTGAACTTGTATGGATGTGATGACAATGTTGTAAATGTGCGTACTAGCCACTGATCATGGGACTAGTACTGTGTGCACATAGGAATCCCTCTTGGTATTCCAAGCTATTAAGGGAGGGTTCCGACATTGGTAATAATTTCTATAATACACTGAATATTATCTTTTCAGTTGATACATGTTAATATAAAAATATTTCGATGCTTATGTTTTGGGAGCCTCTATTTATAATTTCGCCCCGGGTCCCTAAAAACTCAGGACCGGACTTGATGGGCCGTCACAGCCCGGCACGATTCAGGCACAAACAGGGGCGGAACTAGACAAAAAATCTTCGGGGTTCACCACTTCATCATATATGTGATAACAACTTATTATTCTTACCATTTGCTTGTTATTTACCTCCCGGTGTCACAAGATTTAGATCAAGGAGGTTCACGTATACTATATATATAGCCTAAAATATACTAATTTTTTTATATATAGACTAATATACACTATTTTTTTTTGGACCCGGTGTCCTGTGACACCAGGTAAATAAATTTACTTCCGCGCCCCTGGGCACAAAGCACGATGGGCCCGATGCCCACCTCTTGGTAGTAGTAGCAGCAGCAGCTTTGCGAGGGTGCGGTTGCTCCAGCGCTGTGCCGTGGAAGAAACAAGTTTTACAAACTTGTCACCGATCGCCTCTTCGCTGGGTAGTGGGGGCTAGCTCTGAAAGCTCTCGTGTCATGGCATCAAATCGAAGAGATCAGATCAAGATGGAATCAAGTCGCAGTGTCAGAGTGTGTGTGTAAGTGCAATGCAATCTGAGCCCTGTGCGGCGGTCAGAGGAGAGGCGGACGGCAGACGACCCGAGGGCTCGAGAGGGGGCAGCCGCGCGAAAAAGCGACGGTGTTGTGGACTAGCTTGAGGTGGTCGATCCAACAGCGGGCGTGCGGGCGGGCGTGCCTGGCTGCCTGCCTCCGTTTCGGGCAGGCAGCGTCCACTCTTCGATGAACGCACGCGTCGCTCGCTCGCCGTACGTCAAAGCGACCGAGCTTTTTAACGTCGGCTAGCTCGGCCGCCCCTCGCTCGCGTTTTGACTACGGGTCGTCGCGATACTTGCATGCCGGGCTCAACGTTTGATCCTTTTCCTTTCCAGGTTCTGATCTGATTGTGATATTTGATCGATCGTGCTGTACCTGTATGTAGTAAGAGGAGATGAGCAGCAAGGCAGGCACACGATCGAGCTAGTGGCGCATGACTGCATTTAGAGGTGGGCGTCGTGCCGTGCCGTGCTGGCTCGGTCCGGGTCTATCGTGCTTCGGATCGAAACCGTACCGTGCCACGACGGCCCATCGTGCCCACCGTACCGGGCCGTGCCGGTCCGACTCACCTTTAGCGAGCCCAAGCTCGGCCCATTTGCGCTTCGTGCCGTGCCAGCCCAAACCCGACCCATTTTTACTATTGTGACGAACAAAAAAATAAAACAAATCACTACTACTAAACTACCTATTTTAATTACATAAGAGACTAATCACATCAACAAAATGTCAAACATAAATGCAATGCTTGAAGATGCTCTGAATCAACAATATCTGCCAACTTTTAGGCTTTAATCCGTGATTTCGTGTCTGTTCGTGCTATGCCGTGCCGTGCTGCCCGTCGTGCCTGGTTTCCGGGCCCGGCACGGCCCGTGCTACAGTTGCGTGCCAGCCTGGCCCGGCCCGGAACCGTGCCGTGCCGTGCTTTGCACCGTGCCATCCCATCGTATTTTAGGCCAGCACAAAAGAGCCCGGCCCAAGTGCCCACCTCTAACTGCATTCGCATGCGTACGTGGAGATCGGTCAGATGCTTGGACTAGCATGCATGGTGGGGCCGTACCGTACGTACGTGCGGTTGCTGTGCACTCGTCGTCGGTTTCCAGTCATTATAGCAGATCTGATCATCAGTATCGATTTTTAAACCGGTACAGGCCATCTGATTTGGGACTGATGTCCATTGAGCATCAGAACACTAGAAATGTTTCAAAATATGTCGAGGATGTATGGGAGAAGCGGGACTCGAACCTGGAACCTCGGGACTCTAGCCTCACCCTTCTAACCAACCCACCCACCATCGTGTACTAATATAAATAGAATATGCATTCCTTTTGAACTTTCCTGAAACGAGAGATCGGTACCAGTTGGTACCAACCTGTCGAATATCTAGATATGGGATATGTACATGCAACGAAAAAATGAAGATCATGTCATATATTCCGTATATCTAGAACCCTATTTCCATGGGGCGAGATAATAGCGGAAGGAGTATCCCTATATCTGAAAGGACTCAATCATGCTCCCGGAACGAGGAGATTGGCTTGAGTACGCCAGGCAATAAGGAAAGTAGGCCCCTTCTTCCCTTCCCTAATCCAAAAATGAGTCTATCGCCTGCCTGGCACTGTTAGTTACCTTACGACGGTTTCGGACTCAAGCATCCCCTAATCGGGTACAACTCGGAGTCCTCACCCGAGGACGTCTCCAGAAGATGATGTACCAGCTATAAAAACAGAGGGAAGAACATGGACCAGGGGGAGAGGAACAATTAGAGCATACGCGAGAAGAAGCCCGAGGAGAGCATCCACTAGGCCATAGTCGAAAGATTAGATCTAGCTATAGTTTTCCTATCTTTATTGTAATAAGATATTAGACACCCCCTGATCTGTACTCCACGTTCTGTGATCTGATAGTTCAAGACTACAAAAGTATGGTATTACTCGATCGAGAGGCCCGAAACTGTATAATTTACGCTTTGCCCGCTCTATTGATCCTGCGATCCCCGAAGGTACCCGTTTACAAATTTACAATCGATTTCATAACCTTCGACAGTTGGCGTGCCAGGTAGGGGCCTTCAACTATTTTGCAGATCAATCACGACGATGGCAAGCGCTTTCCGTGGAGTCGACAATAGCATCAGCAACACCATCGACTCGATCATCTTCATCAACCAAGTCCCCACCGTCGGGTCCCAAATCGCGTTCGGAACGATGCTTTACCAATGGGGATCCGAAGGCACGCTCGAGCATCTTGGCTTTGTCAAATCCTGCTCTTGGGATCCAAGCCGAGTAGTATCCTTTCTCGATTTCGATCCTATGGGAGACAATCTCTTAAAGTGCATCAAAACAGATAGCGACAGCTTTGGCAACAGCGAGGATAGCAACAGCCACAGCAGTAGCAATCAAGCCAATCGCTACGTATATGTGACTGGGAATGACAATACCACGTCTGCGGAAAACTCTCAAGAGAAGACTGCCCAGGTAGAGGCTGTGGGCGACCTAGGACTCCAAGCTCCTTTGGAGACACCCGTGGACCCACTAGCGGCCTTTACAGCCAACGTCGTCACCCCAAGCACGACGGACCATCAACGAGATACCAATGCCTTAATTGCGGCCGGGATGATGGCAAATCTGGCAAAACGCTTCGATCAGGTCAATATGATGGCGCCTTGCCCGGAGGCAATAATTCCTAATAAGGCATAGGACCTACAAGGACGTGACCACCCTAACAGGTTTGATCGTGTCGAAGGGTCAGCTTCCCAGCAGCATCGCAGCAATGATGTCTTCAGCACCCCTGAAGCAAACATCCAGTGTGCTCATATGTTGTTGAAGTCGCTCCCTCCATTGGGCCCAGAAAACCCGATGACTCATGTGCTCGATAGATGAGAGCGCTCCTCGACGCAGCACAGGCCCAAACCGCTCAAGTGGCCAATCTGAGGCCAGGGCACACCCATCAGCAGGGCACATCGAGTCGCACGCCACGACCCTCATACCATGGTTGCCTAGAATCAAGAATGATGGCGGCTACTTCCAGCCACCATACTTCTAGGACGCTCCGGTACAACAACTACCCAAAGCACCCAGAAGATCTCCAAGATCGCATTCCCCACAACCGACGGTATCTACGCCTCGTACTGCGTGATCGACGAGAAGAACGAGCCCACAAAGAACGAGAAAGGAGGAGTTTTTCTCCACGAGGACGACAGAGTGAATCCTCGCGACCGGCAGATCATTCACCGGTCAAAACCAGAAGCCTTCAACCAGAGGGGAGGTGTCACCAGCGGCAGATAGTGCCCGAAGATATCGACGAGGGGTGCCAAGCGTTCACTCCTGAGCTTCGAGCCATCAGATGGCCAGACAAGTTCAAGCCGGGACCCATCGAAAAATACTTTGGTAAGATTAACCCTGTTGAGTGGCTGCAGATCTACACCATTGTCATAAGGGCGGCCGGCGGGAACGAGAAGGTGATGTGATGTAACACTGGGTGTCCCGATCTTTCGATGAGAATGATAACTTTCGATTTGGGTGGAGACAACTTTGACGATCCGACTACAACGTACAATGACGATGCGCCTTAGCAATCGCTAAACCAACTCCAGATGGTTATTGACCTTGCCGTGGGCACGATCAACCTGATCACGAAGATCAATTCCTGCAAGCAATCGAAGAACAAGCAAGAACGAGGCAAAAGCAATCTAAAATTGCAAATATAGATGAAGTATTGAAAAGTTGGGGTTCCGATACAAGGAGCTTGTTAGGCGGCCGTTGAGCACGTCTAAAAGACTCAGAATAGTAGCAAAAGGCTAAACTATCAAATAACCAAAACCCAAGTTATTTTGGGGGACTCCCTAGCTATTTATAGGAGAAATAGGAGGCCAAAACTAGGCTTGGGGCGTCCAAAACACCTCCATGGCCGAGTAGGACTCCTATTCCTAGTTTGACTCGGATTTGGAAAGATGACCGAACTTGTTTTGTAGATTCCCGTTGACTCGTAATGAATTTGGAGGTGGGGCCGGATCCGTTGGAAAGAGGACGTCGAAACCTTTCAAACCAGTACTCATAGACCTCAAACACCCTTGTGGATCAAAAGTTATGGTCATTTTAAGTTGGTGCTGTCCTGGAGGCCGAATCCGAGTTGAAGTTGTGCACCGGAAGAATTGGCTTCATGCTTGACTTTTGGGAGTCCTTCTCCTTGGTTCCTGGCAATTGAATTGACGTGCGCGAGCTCGAGTAATTGGCCCTTGTATTACATTGTTGGTTTCAATTGGGTTTGTAGACATGGCCGTGTCCATGGTAGTGATGTCCTCATCATCCTTCCCTTCTTTCATTTGAGTCGTCCTCGACTCAAGTTCATCATCTTCTTCCAAGTATGGCTTTAGATCTGATAATTGAGTTGACGGGCTCAAGCTCGAGTCAATGGTCCTTGAACCGACGAAGATGTAGAAGGATGGCCAAGGTGGGGGTCGATAAAGCCATGCAGATGGAGCCATCGTAGTAGATGTATACGAAGTAGAGGATGCCGTGAAGTGTCGCCAACTTAATGGTCCTGGCCAAGGTGGGGGTCGATGAAACCATGCGGTTGATATAATTGCAGCAACACTTGGTGATGACCATATGTATGCAGTGTTAGTTCTGTCCATGATGAGCATGGTCTCATCATCCTCCCTTTCTTGAAGTGGAGTCGTCCTCGACTCCATCATATTGTCCTGCAAAATGTTAGTAATGACAGGAAACAAAGTAATATGCACATTTGCAATGAAATCAATGGATCGAGAATTTCTATCAACCGTATCCTCCCTTTCTTGAAAACTATCATGTGACTTGTGAATGGAACCAAATGTACTTGGTCTGACATGATTAGTGATATGGCAATTATTAAATTGATGACATTGTTGCATTGCAAACGGAGGTTTAAAATCTGAACAAATGTAAACTCGATGTGCTTTATACTCTCCTTTCTCACTATTTTTGCCAATAACATAAAAGATATTTCGCGATAACCATGACAATTCAGAATGTACAAAAAGGCTCTCCTCTAAATAATTCAGATCACAAGGAACATCAAATTCAATGTAGCCTAATGTATATAAAGAAGACATCAATTGCAACTCATTCTTTTCGCTTGTGATGTGAATGACATGTTTATTTTCAGCATAAGTGTCTAGTGTGTTAACAAAGGTGACATGTCCATTTGCTAGTTGTGTCATGGATATAAGTGAAGTATTATCACACAACTCTTCTTTATCACAAGAAATAGCAAGCAAATCATCTTGTAACAAAGCAAAATCAGCAATTGGTTCCACTATTAGTTGCTCTACGATAGCATGATTTGTGGATAGTTTTTGCTCTTCAAAATTATTTTCTCCATGTGTAAAGTCCATACCTGTTACATTACCTTGTAAGTTCTCATCAGCTGTTGTAGGTGTTTCTTCGACTATTATCTCTTCACATATACATGGGGTAGTACTGATCGTTTCTTTCTCCATATGCTCTTCTACATCATTCTCTCGATGGTGCTCACTTTTCTGCAAAATGTTAGCTACCAAAGAAGGTGCAACAATGGGCACCTCAAATGAAGCTAATGATTCTTTCAAGGATTCAGCAAGCATATTTTCAACTCTATAAGCACATACAACCAATTCTGAAAGAGAACTATATGTTTCATCAATAAGAGCATCTTGAATTTCTTGATTAAGTCCACGTATGAACCTAAGCTCTGTTGCTTCTTCACCTTCATCTAAACCACAACGCAACAAATGATTTTGCAATCGTTCATAGTATTCCTTAACGCACTTATTTCCTTGTTTCAAGCATTGGAGTCTAGTATATAAAAATTCAGTATGATATTTAGGAACATAATCAATTCTCATAAGTCTTTTCATGGCCTTCCAATTTTTAGGTTTTCTCTCTTTTCTACAAATATGTTTCCACCATGTTAATGCATATTCATTTAGCACACTAGCAGCAATCCTAATCTTTTCATTTTCAGACAAATCATACTTGCCAAATTCTTTGTCTACTGCTATCTCCCAATTAATATAGGCATCAGGATCATAATGACCATTAAAAGGTGGAATGGCGAATTTAACCTTATCTAGGGAATCATCATCAACATGTACCTGAGCATGTAGTATGCCATTTTTGTTGCTTAGAAGATGAGGTGGAGGATTGGAAGTTCGGGGCGTACTGCACAAGCGTATCAAGTCTAGACAAAATAGTAGCAAGATTAGTGTTAGCAACTCTCTGAGCGGTCTCGATAGACCGGAGGCGGTCTTCTTGCAGTGACATTCTAGCAACAATTCCCTTTGCGCGCGGAGAGTGATGCAGCGAATCCTCATCACCTGACATGGTTAGTAGAAGACAAGAAAACAATATAACAAGTATAATGTTCCTATCAACTACAAGGAGGTGGTTGCAATTCTCTCAACATTCAAGCCTATACCAAAGCTCTTACAAGTTCTTACATGCAGCAGGTTTTGACGGTCGTTGGCGTGGTCAAAAGTTCTCCGAAGCTTGGATAAAGCGATTGCCAAGGGACCGAACAAAAGTATGAGGTTGGATGTGGAGCTTGGATAGGCAAAATTTATTTCCTATGTAATATGATAATTCTAGTTATTGTAATGATAAGTAATGATCCAAACTAGAATTCACAAGCCCTAGTTGCCGGTCTCAAAGATATAAGTGAATTTGAAGGCAACACACACGCAAAGATAATGGCACTTATGCAATCAAGGAATGAGCTATAAAATATAAGTGATGCACCAAAAGCTCTATTGCACAAGTCGTAGAGAGACGCTAACTTATTGCTTTGAGAAAGTAAAAAGGGCACAAGATTGCTCACTAATTAATAAATTGCACAATATAAAAAGTAACAAACACAAATTAGGGTTTTGCTCAATGTAGTGTGACCGGCCACAATTTTCTTTTTCTTTTCCTTTTTTTTAGCCTTTTGGCTCTTTCTCTTTTCTTTCTTTTGGTGACTTTCGGCCAACACTAGTATGAACAAAGTTTTGGAATCCCTAACTCGGTGTCACAAGATAATATGATATGATAACTGAAGATTGTGCAATGTATCAAGTAGAGCAGCCCTAAGCAATATCAACAAGCTAGTCTCAAATAGGATCAAAGTATTCACAAAGGATGAATTGGTTCCCAAAGGTAGGTGTACTGATGTTTTTCTAGGACAGCAAACTTGTCGCCTAGATTAATGTTTGAAGATCACCGAATTTGATTGGTTGACTATGGAAGGAATTGAACCTTATATCCTCAGCTTTCAATAGAGTGCAAGAACACAAAAATCCGAGTTCGTATGTGAAAGTTATGCTCAAAACACCAAACTGGACATAATTGAAGGATTGAAGCTACGCGAAGGAAAAGAAAGATCAGCAACTAAAACATTGACTCTAATGGATCAAAACCTAACAAAACTCACTAAAATAACAGATTGAAACTAAAGGTTGAATTTTTGTGGAGTAGTTTTCAATTTAGGACAGAAATCAAAAACTAACATAAGGCACTGATATTCTCACCGATCAACTGAAGCTCTGATACCACTTGATGTAACACTGGGTGTCCCGATCTTTCGATGAGAATGATAACTTTCGATTTGGGTGGAGACGACTTTGACGATCCGACTACAACGTACAACGACGATGCGCCTTAGCAATCGCTAAACCAACTCCAGATGGTTATTGACCTTCTTTGTAGCACGATCAACCTGATCACGAAGATCAATTCCTGCAAGCAATCGAAGAACAAGCAAGAACAAGGCAAAAGCAATCTAAAATTGCAAATATAGATGAAGTATTGAAAAGTTGGGGTTCCGATACAAGGAGCTTGTTAGGCGGCTGTTGAGCACGTCTAAAAGACTCAGAATAGTAGCAAAAGGCTAAACTATCAAATAACCAAAACCCAAGTTATTTTGGGGGACTCCCTAGCTATTTATAGGAGAAATAGGAGGCCAAAACCAGGCTTGGGGCGTCCAAAACACCTCCATGGCCGAGTAGGACTCCTATTCCTAGTTTGACTCGGATTTGGAAAGATGACTGAACTTGTTTTGTAGATTCCTGTTGACTCGTAAGGAATTTGGAGGTGGGGCCGGATCCGTTGGAAAGAGGACGTCGAAACCTTTCAAACCAGTACTCATAGACCTCAAACACCCTTGTGGATCAAAAGTTATGGTCGTTTTAAGTTGGTGCTATCCTGGAGGCCGAATCCGAGTTGAAGTTGTGCACCGGAAGAATTGGCTTCATGCTTGACTTTTGGGAGTCCTTCTCCTTGGTTCCTGGCAATTGAATTGACGTGCGCGAGCTCGAGTAATTGGCCCTTGTATTACATTGTTGGTTTCAATTGGGTTTGTAGACATGGCCGTGTCCATGGTAGTGATGCCCTCATCATCCTCCCCTTCTTGCATTTGAGTCATCCTCGACTCAAGTTCATCATCTTCTCCCAAGTATGGCTTTAGATCTGATAATTGAGTTGACGGGCTCAAGCTCGAGTCAATGGTCCTTGAACCGACGAAGATGTAGAAGGATGGCCAAGGTGGGGGTCGATAAAGCCATGCAGATGGAGCCATCGTAGTAGATGTATACGAAGTAGAGGATGCCGTGAAGTGTCGCCAACTTAATGGTCCTGGCCAAGGTGGGGGTCGATGAAACCATGCGGTTGATATAATTGCAGCAACACTTGGTGATGACCATATGTATGCAGTGTTAGTTCTGTCCATGATGAGCATGGTCTCATCATGATGGCCAACTACTTGCTCACTAACCTTGATGGTATTGCAAGATCCTGGCTACTCAACCTCCCACCTCAGTCTATATCCTCATGGGTCGAGCTGCGGGCATAGTTCATTGCCAACTTCCAGGGCACGTACGAATGCCCCTGGACTCGCAGTGACTTGCATCGGGTGATTCAGGAACCCATCGAGTCGTTGCATGACTTTATCAGGCATTTTAGCAATAAGCGCAATCTGATCCCTGACATCTTCGATGAAGCTGTGATAATGGCCTTCGAGAACGGAGTCAAGGACTGCGATCTTAAAGGGAAACTCGCTACTCGAAAGATCCGAACCACTCGTGAGTTATTTGAGTTGGTGGATAAGTACACCATCTGTGCTGAGGCTGGCAACTTCCTCGACAACCCCAAGTCCGAGAATGACAAACCCGAGTAATCCAAGCAAGGGGCCAAAAAGAACAAGAGCTACGATGAAAAGCGAAAGAGCGATTCTACCGTGACCGCGGTTGACAGGACCAAAGCACGGAACACCGGTGACAACAAAGGCCAAAGCCGCGGGGGCAAGAAGTACTGTCCTGTCCACCACACGGACAAGCATGACTTTGACAAGTGCCAGGTTATTGGTGAGAAGGTCGAAGAAAAGCTGAGGGCTGCCCTCGCCGAACGCGACATCGAGCAAATCAAGGAAAAGGCCAACGAAGATGAGCCCGAGTATCACAAAGCCGAGCACAAGGTGGCTCATATCTTCAGAGGATCTGCCACATATGAGTCCAAACGACAATACAAAGTAGTCGAAAGGGAGGTTAGTTTGATCACTCCACCTTTTTCTCGATTCCTCACTTGGTTAGAGGTACCAATCACCTTCGACCAGCGAGATCACCCCGTTGTGATCCCCAAACTGGGTCGATACCCTGTGGTGGTTGAGCCCACCATAGTCAATATCTGAGTGGCGTGAGCCCTAGTCGATGGAGGAAGTTCGCTGAACCTCATCTTCGCCAAAACTTTGGATAAGATGGGCGTTTCCCGAACAAAGATTAAAGCCGGAGCATAACCTTTCCACGGTATATCTCCGCATTCATCGTCGATGCCGCTCGGACAGATCGAGCTACCAGTCATGTTTGGCACACCGGAGAATTTTCATACCGAAGCGATCCTCTTCGATGTTGCGGACTTTGAAACCGCGTACAACATGATCTCGGGTCGTCCCATGCTGGCAAAATTCATGGTAGTGGTACATTACGCTTACCAAACCATAAAACTACTAACACCCAAAGGAATCCTCACCATAAAGGGCGACACACGATCTATAGTGAGGTGCGATAAGAAGAGCCTGGAAATGGTGGAAGATGTCCACCCTAGTGACCTTGTCAGCCCGGTCAACCGCCAGAAGCGCCAGAACACCGCCAACATTCCATTGGTCAACAGCGTCGACAGCGAGCCCAACAAAAAAGACGGCGGGGAGATCAAAGCATTCCTTTGGATGCGTCGGAACCATCCAAGATGGTCAAGGTGGGCACCAACCTCAGCCCCAAATTGGAACTCGAGCTCATCACCTTCCTCCAAGCAAACCGCAACGTCTTCGCCTGGCAATCGTCCGACATGCCAAGAGTCCCCAGGGAGGTGATTGAGCATCGACTAGCAGTGGACACCAACATCAAGCCGGTGGTCCAGAAGCAGTGATGTTTTGCGGAAGACCGCAAGCGGGCCATACAAGAGGAGATCGGCAAGCTCCTCAAGGCCGGCTTCATCTGAGAAGTTCGGCACCCTACGTGGCTGGCTAACCCGGTCCTCGTTAAAAAGCCCAACGCAAGGTGGAGGATGTGCGTCGACTACACCGACCTCAATAAAGCATGTTCCAAGGATCCTTTCTCTCTCCCCCGCATCGATCAGATTGTTGATTCAACGGCGGGTTGTGAACTGATGAGTTTTCTAGATGCCTATTTGAGGTATCACCAAATTAGCCTGTCCATAGAGGATAAGGAAAATACATCTTTTATCATCCCGTTGGGTGTTTTTTGTTATGTAAAGATGCCTTTTGGGTTTAAGTGCGCCAGAGCTACATATCAACGATGTATACAAAATTGCTTGAAATCTCAAATCGGGCGCAATGTTGAAGCTTACATCGATGATATTGTAGTCAAGTCTAAAACCAATCACGCGCTGGCGGAGGATCTCTGAGAAACATTCGACAATCTCAGGAAATATCGAATGATGCTAAACCCCGAGAAATGCACGTTCTACGTCCCGTCCGGAAAACTTCTCGAATTTCTGGTTTCTATTCGAGGTATCAAGGCCAACCTGCGAAAAATCGAAGTCATCGACCAGATGCGTTCACCATGGACAATAAGAGAGGTACAGAAGCTTACAGGATGCATTGCAGCCCTCAGTCGGTTCATCTCCCGGATGGACGAACGAGGACTCCACTGCTCAAGAAACAGGAAAAGTTCGAGTGGACTAAAGAGCCCGAGGAAGCGTTCCAAGAGCTAAAAAATTACTTATCGTCTCCCTTCGTCTAAGTATCCCCTAACGAAGGAGAAGATCTTTTCTTGTATGTTATAGCAACTTCCCAGGTAGTAAGCACTGTCTTAATAGTTGAGCGGAATGATCCCGACATAAAGATGAAAATACAGAGGCCAGTCTACTATCTGAGTGAAGTTCTGCACGACGCAAATCTACGGTACCCCCAGATCCAGAAGATGCTCTATGCAGTCTTGATGACGTCCAGAAAATTACGGCACTACTTCCAGGCGCACAAGATCACTGTGATGACGACATACCCGCTCAAGGAAGTAATTCAAAATCGGGAAGCCACGGGACAAGGAGGCCAATGGGCCGTCGAGCTCAACGAGTTCAGAATTGACTTCGCTCCAAGAACCAGCGTCAAATCGGGAATCCTAGTGGACTTCATTGCAGAGTGGACGCATGTTGAGGAGAAGAAGCATGAAACCTCCGATGACTACTAGACAATGTTCTTTGATGGTTCGCTCAGCCTGCAAGGCGCGGACTCCGGCATCTTATTCAGATCTCCGACAGGTGAGGAACTTAGGTATGTCATCCAACTCAATTTCCAAGCTTCAAATAACATTGCAGAATACGAGGGACTGGTCAATGGGCTTCAGATAGCCGCTTCGCTTGGGATAAAATGACTGCTCGTGAAAGGGAACTCACATCTAGTTGTAAACCAAGTGCAAAAGGATTACCAGTGTGCGGATGACAACATGGCAGCATATTTGAGCGAGGCTCGCAAGCTAGAGCACAGGTTCGAAGGCATGGAGGTAAAACACATCCGATGGGGTCACAACTCCATAGCCGATGAACTTGCCAGGCTTGCTTCATCCCGCTCGCCCACTCCGATAGGGGTCTTCATGGAAAAACTCCTCAAACCTTTTGCTTCTCCTAGACAGGAGACAGAAATCGCCCAACTCGATCAACAACCTAATCGAGCTAGCGAGGCAGAACTCGCAGACACGAAAGCTGTACTGCTCGAATGCGAGCCAACTTGAATGACACCATTCCAAGCCTATGTCGAAGGTCGAGAGGTCCCTGACGATGATGCCTCAGCCGAGAAAATTGCCCGTAAAGTTAGGCTATACACGTTGGTAAACAGCAAGCTCTACCGAAAGGGGAGTAACGGAATCTTGATGAAGTGCATCACTCAGGAAGAGGGCAATAAAATATTGCTTGATATCCATGGAGGCTTCTGTGTGAACCATGCGTCCTATCTCACCCTAGTTGAAAAAACCTTCTGGCAAGGGTTATATTAGCCAACTGCCCTCCATGATGCTTCCGAGCTGTTGAAAAAGTGCGAAAGCCGCCAATTTTTCGACAAGCAAACCACCAGACTAGCCCAACCACTGGAAACTATTCCTCTATCTTGGCCCTTCTCCGCCTGGGGCTTGGACATCTTGGGACCTTTCCCAAGAGCCCAAAGAGGTTACAAGTTTCTGTTCGTGGCCATTGACACATTCACTAAGTGGATCGAAGCCGAACTCGTCAGGAACATCACCTCGGAAGCTGCCAAGAAGTTCATGAGGAGCATAGTTACCTGATTCTGCATCTCAAATCGAGTAATAATAGATAATGGTTCCCAGTTCAAGAGCAATGCCTTTACGGTACTAAGACAACGGAAGTTAGAATAGATTTTCATCGTAAATCTGTTGCTGCAGCAATCAAGGTGCACATTACTAAAGTTCACTGCTTTTGCATAATTAAAGATATACTTTAATTTCCACGATTGTGCTATAATAATTTTTCTGTAGCTGCTATATTTAGCCTAGTTGTTCAGTAGAAGTAATTCTATATGGTTAGTAGACAAAAACATGTTAATTTTAGTGTAATATTATGTGCATAAAATAACATCCAGTAATTAAATTGAAGGATATCACCGCATTCCATAAAAATTGCAAATTAATAGTAGCACCTAAAAATGTCTACATCGGTAAGAATATTCGAATGGAATAAAAAGTTCAATTAAATATTCTTGTATAAAATAACAACCTTCTTTTGGGAGTCTGAGTCTCTCCAGAAGCCAGGACCCTCTACCGAGCTTGCACTCTAACGTTGAACTGTCTCGGAGGGCTGGACCCTCTGATGACCAATGGACTGTATTTATTTCGCACTATTATTCGTTTGAGCGAAGGACTATTTTTATTTTTGGACGTAATCACTACTTGGACCCGAAAGGAGTTCACCTCCTTTCTGAACTTAATAACTCGAACAAAAGTAGCCGCTTAATATGACTGAAATATTGTTGGCCCGAAGTTTTGGATCTTGGTAAGTTATTTTGTCTTATTACTTATTTTGCTTCTTATTGATGTTTTTGCTTCGTGTAGATATCGACGTTGGAAAGACAGCACCCGTCGACCTCGACGACATTCCAGAAAACTCCGAGCAAGGCAAGCACCTCCTTCAATCATGTCGATACCACTATTTTACCTAGATTATGTTGTTTTGAAGAAATCTTTGTATGCATGTATAGCTGTCGGTAAACACCATATATTACGAACCTGGTAGATATATCCCCGCATTCCATTAAAATTGCGAATTAATCATAAAACGTAGAAATATTTACGTTAGTAAGAATATTCAAATGTAATAAAAAGTTCAATTAAAAATTCTTGCATAAAGTAACAACCATCTTTTGGGACTCTGAGTCTCTAGAGGTCAGGACCCTCTGCCGAGCTTGCACTCGAACGTTGAACTGTCTCGGGGTGTTGGACCCTCCGATGACCATTGGACTGTATTTATTTCGCACGATTATTCGCTTGAGCGAAGAACTGTTTTTATTTTTGGACGTAATCACTACTTGGACCCGAAAGGAGTTGACCTCCTTTCTGAACTTAATAACTTGAACCAAAGTAGCCGCTTAATCTGACTTAAATATTGGTGGCCCAAAGTTTTGGACCTTGGTAAGTTATTTTGCCTTATTACTTATTTTGCTTCTTATTGATGTTTTTGTATAACATTACGGAGTGTCGTAATCTTATAAAATGTGAATGTTGAGGTCAAAACATTATAAAATATGAAATCGGAGGTTAAAACTTTACGCTATAGAGTTTAATCGTGTTTTCGGGCCAAATTCGAGAGTTTGGGCCTTTCCGGGGCGAGTTGGGCTTAGGGGGAATCCCACCTGGGCCAAAAGAGGGGCCCGTTGGCCCATGAGGGGGAGGTGGGCAGCAAAGGGGGGCTGCTTGCGCCAGCCCCATAGCCCCTTGTGCCCCCCTCTTGGAACCCTAGCCGCTGCCCCCCCACTTTCCCCTCCACCCCTTGCCTCCACTCTCCCCTAGCCGCCACCTCCCTAGGCCCTTGCGCCCCCTCCCCATCCCTCTCCACCACCTCTTGCTGCCCCTAGGGGAGTTCTCCACCTCACCACTCCTCCGATCCGTCCATTGGAGCGCTCCGCGATGAGGAGATCCGGTGGATTTGGAGCGAGGAAGGAGATTGCGCGAACCGGGTGGAGATTCGTCGGTTATTCGTTCGTGGGGCTGAGGTATGACAAGGGGAATCCTTGGGGTTGGTCTAGGGGCTGTGCTAGAGGGTATTTGGGTGTTTTTAGCTCAACTGTTGGTGCTATAATTGGGTATATTAGATGAAATCTAGAATTTGCCACGTTCTCTGTTTCGAGCAGATTGTGCAGTCGACCAAGGGTTTGAGATTTCACCAATTTAGAATCGGAATTTGGACGTCCGCTTGTTGCATAAGTTGTAGGTAATTGAAATACCTTTAATTGGACATAAAGAATGGTTAATTCCGATCAGCCGTTTGAAAGTTATGCTTGTTTTACCGAGCATGTTCAAAACTGTGACGAGATTGGAACATATCACAGTATTTTGTAGATTAAACCACTTTAGAGGCCGAATCAGTTTCTACATATTCTTATAAAAAGTTAGAAAATTGCCTAAGCTACGCGAGGATGTACTCAATTAATCGATTCGGAGTTTTAGAACCCAAG
Source organism: Rhipidocladum racemiflorum (assembly GCA_036346355.1). Taxonomy (NCBI): domain Eukaryota; kingdom Viridiplantae; phylum Streptophyta; class Magnoliopsida; order Poales; family Poaceae; genus Rhipidocladum; species Rhipidocladum racemiflorum. The sequence continues at coordinate 52,966,209 of CM070572.1, read as the reverse complement.
TTAGGCTCGTTGGAAGTCTGCTGTCCCGACGGGACATAACCTCTGTTTTTGGGTTTCGCGAGTAGTTTGCGAAGTCGGGGTAGAAGAGTGTTTGCGTATTGTTTTTTGGGCATGATTTTGAGCGTGTGGTACCTATGTGCAGGTATGTGACCCCGGGAGTGCCCTCTACTTCTCACCAATCCGTCGCCCGTGGTTGAGGCAAGTGTATTGGAATGGGTAGCGGGTTGTAGGTTGCTAGTTTTGATGACTTGAAATTGAATATATGATGTGTTCACATGCCATGCTTTAATGTTTTCCATTGATATGATGAATACGATTTATTATGTTGTGATGCCATGTGTTACCATGTGTTAATGTACAAGTTATCTATGATCTTGGCATGTTTGCATACATGGCATGATACATGGCCGGGTCGGTGAGAAAGTCATAACTAGTCCGGTAAGGTCGGTGAGAAAGTTATGACTAGTCCGGTGCGCCATTGAGTAAGTCCTACATCGTGATTCCATCCACCGCGGTGAATGGAAGCGAGGAGTAGGCACCCTCCATCTTCGGGATGGAAGGGAAGAGAGGGTGCACACCGACGGGTGTGCACTCAACCATACCGGTATGAATTTCCAGGAGACATGTGCATCGCATCGCATTTGCATACATGATGATGATGATATGTGAGCATGAATAAGATGATAGACATGATGTGAAGTGTTGTAGCCATATAATTGTTCTTTTGTACCATTGCAATATACTTGCTGAGTGTTGAACTCACGCTTGTCCTTTCTTGTTGTTTTAGGTACATTGAGACCGGCATGCGGGGAAGGGAACTAGTCACACTCCTACACGTAGCTTCACAAATTTGTTCCCACAGTTATTCATTTGGAGTCTTGATAATAAATTTAGTGTGATGCGTATTGGATTATGGTTTAGTTTTGTGGTTTGAGAGCCTTATTGTTCGTTTGGCTCATGAAGACTCTAAATGCTTAAAATTTGACTAATATTGCTGTCATGCCACTATTTATTGCTGCTTTAGATGTCTCTTATATTGCCATAAATTGCTATGCTATTGTTGTTGCTTCAATTCTTGGAAAAACAAAGGAGATGCTGACGAAATTTTTGGTATTAGCATTTGCTCCTTTGCTGTAATTTACTTTTAATTGTGGTATTTAGAGGTTGCTTAGTCTATGTTTGGTAGCATTCAGGCATACTAAATGTCGGGGTGTTACAGTTGGTATCAGAGCGGGATGTAGGTCCTTGGAATGTGTAATTTTTGTGTCATACATTTGGTTACAACTAAAATGTGATTTGAAATAACTTAGAAACATGGCTTATGTCTTAACTAAAATTTTGTCATAGGATAGCAACATTAAAACTTGCAAAAGTGGAATAAGTAATTTAAAATTTGACACACTTGGTTGAAAAGTTTAATGAAAAAGGGGGAGAAGAAAAAGGGGGAGTTGTGTTTGGAAATTTGAGAATTTTGGGAGAAGTTTGGAGAATTTTGGAATTTTTGGGCGCATTGCACATTCACACATTTTTTCATTCTCAGGGGGAGATTTTGTTTTGCTTTTGGTAAAAAGGGGAATTCTGTGTTTTCTTACTTTGGTCTTTGATCCTTTGGATTTCAAAATCTTTTGTAAAGTGAATGCCAAATGTTCAATTCTAAGTAGTGTTGCCAATGTTTTCATCAAGGGGGAGATTGTGAAATCATGTCTTTGAAAAATTGGCTTTGAACTGAAAAATTAACTTAGAATTGGATTTGCAAAATGTGCTTGTGCATGTGTTTGACAATTTGACAAGAAACAGTAAGTTTCGCTTTGGCGCCGGACCAAACTTAAAGAAAACAGTAAGTTTCCCATGTACAACGGACCAACTTTCTTGGTCCTTTGTAAACATGCTTTTGACAACCTCATTCTCCCATGTACAACGGACCAACTTTCTTGGTCCTTTGTAAACATGCTTTTGACAACCTCATTCTCCCATGTACAACGGACCAACTTTCTTGGTCCTTTGTAAACATGCTTTTGACAACCTCATTCTCCCATGTACAACGGACCAACTTTCTTGGTCCTTTGTAAACATGTTTTGACAACCTCATTCTCCCATGTACCGATGCACCAACTTTCTTGGTCCTTTGTAAACATGTTTTTGACAACCTCGTTTTCCCATGTACAACAGACCAACTTTTTTGGTCTGTCGTAAATGTGTTTTTGAAGATTGTTGTGCCAAACCAAGTTATTGAAAAACAGTAAGTTTTACATATGCACGGACCAATTTTTTGGTCCGTCGTGAATGGGTTTTTGAGCGATTTTGAGATTGAAATTTGAATTTGATTTTGAGATTATGAAATTTGTGATAATTTCATGATACTTCTTTTGAAGTGGACTTTATGCAATGCTCATGTGAGTAGTTGCATGGATTAATGTGAGTCAAGTCGTGGACTTGTGCTCGGAATTGTTTTGTGGTTTGTTCATGTGCGGTATTGCTCGAAGACGAATGTGGTCGATGACGGGACCGGAACTAGGTTCATGGAAGAACTGAGGTTCGGGACTAGGTTCAGGGAGGAACTGAGGTCTTGGTGGTCAAGGATGTCATGCGGGACGTTCGGGCTAAGAGAATGGTGCACATGAAGAATGGTTAGTCACGTGAGAATGGCAGGAGGTCATTCGCGTGCAAAGTGTTAGTCACGTGAGTATGGCAGTGGCCATACGCGTGCAAAGTGTTAGTCACGTGAGTATGGTAGGGTTGCCATACGCGTGCAAGAGTTGTACTTGGCCAGGTTGGGCCAAATAGAGTTGTGTTGGATACAGATTCCTTCTAGGGAATAGGAATTGTATTCAGAACTCCTTGTGGGTTGGTCCTTTAAATAGGAGGGGTTGTCTCCTGTTGAAGGGTATCCAACCAAGGAGAGCTGAGCGCATCAAGCCTTGAGCTTGGTTTTAGGGGTTGTACTCTTTTGATGAGAGTATTTTAGACAAGAAATAAAGATCAATTCTTCCAAGACTTTTTATGCTACAAGAACCACGTCGCTACGTTGTTTTCTATTTTGGTTCTTGTTTGCATGCTTGTTCTAATTCTAGATTGGTTTTGATCGTTAAGTTTCATCTTGATTTGATCCATCAAAAACCTTTCTAGGAGTATTGATCTAGTGTTTCTCAAAGTCTAGTTGTTTAATCTTTTGAAGATCTTGTTTAATCTTGAAGTTTTGATTAGATTGATTCTCGTCAAGTTCTGGATCAGCAAGCTTATAAGCTCATAACTTTGATCTGTAAGTCCGATCGAGGTGATTCTTTTTGGGTTCGATTCGTATTGGAATCTAGTTTCTCGTGTCCAAATTTCAGATCAATCTAATAGTTGGATCTCCGGGAATTCTCGTTTTACTAAACCTCTGTCATTCTGTTTTTATCGAAAACGAAGCAATTTTTTGGTTCTGTTTTGGGGTGATCTTTTAATAGATCAAGAATTTGGTTTTAGCTTCCGCACAATCATTCACCCCCCCTCTGATTGCTATATTCATATACTTCGATCCTACAAGTGGTATCAGAGCAAGGTTTCTCTAATCTATCTTAACCGGTGATTAGATCAATGGATCGTTATTCGACAAAACCATGTGTGTTCGATGGTGTTGATTTTCAGTTTTGGAAGGCCAAGATGGAGGCGTTCATCCAAGCACAGGGCTTCACAATTTGGGAGAAGGTCTACAAGCCATATGAAGTCCCTGCAAACGACAACGTCAACGACACCAATCGCACACATGTTGAAGCAAATAGCAAGGCGCGCAACTTGATCATCCAAGGCTTAGGACGCAGCGACTTTGATCGTGTGGTTCATCTTCATCCGCATATGAGGTATGGAAATCTCTTTGTGATTACCATGAGGGTTCTAACACTGTCAAAGAGGTTCGCCAAGATATTTACAAAAAAGAATACATGCGTTTTGAGATGAAACCTAGTGAATCTGTAGATGACTTCTTTGCACGTTTCAATAAAATTCTTAGCAATCTACGTCTTTGTTGGAGTTAGCTACACCGATGCTGAAAATGCTCGACAATTGCTTAGTGCTTTGGACATGTCAGTGTGGGAGATGAAAGTAACATCTATACAAGAATCTACTACCATGAGCACACTCACATTAGATGTTCTTTACTCTAAGTTGAAAACTCATGAGTTGGATGTTCTTGCCAGTAGGGTAACATTAAATCAATTGCTTTGATCTCTAACCCTAACATGTCAAATGCAAATTCTTCTTCTAGCTTTGCCTTGTCTTCCATGTCTTCTTTAACAGATGAGCAACTTGAAGAGTTTCCTGAAGAAGATCTGGCACTACTCTCTTCTCGCTTTAACAAAGCTTTGCAGAATGTGAGAATGAGAAAGAGAGGTGGTCCTCCAAGATGCTATGAGTGTGGTGACCTCAACCATATTCGCACAAATTGTCCTAAGCTTGCAGGAAAAACATCAAAGGAGGAGAAGGACAACGACAGAAGGAATGAGAAGAAAAGGTTCTCGTCAAATGATAGGAAGAAGAAGAGCTTCATCAACCGCAAGGTGGTTCACTGAGTTCTTTCCGCTCTTGAACAAGTCAATTTGAGCGATGTGGACTCGGAGAGCAGCGAAGATGATGCAACTCCAAGCAAGCATGATTTGATAGGATTATGTCTCATGGCAAGCAGCAAGGATAGCTTCACCGAGGACGACCACGGCGACTTCAATGAGGTAGATCCCTCTTATGATGAATTAGCTATTGCTTTGTTGCTCGTCTTGGAAAATTGCTTGACAAACGTGATAAGAAAATTAAGAAACATGATTTCATTATTGAATCATTGAATGCTGAAATTGCTAGACTTAAGACTTTGATTCCTAGTGATGATACTTGCAAATCATGTGACTTAATTTACAATGAGCTCACCTTGCTTAGGAAAGAACATGCTCTTTTGTTGCATCTAAATGAGAAAAATGAGAAACATGTTGTACATGCTAGCTGTTCCAATCGATGATTTGCATAGTTCAACTTCTTGTTCTAAATGCTCAACTCTTGAATTAAAATTGAAAGATGCAAATGCTAGGGTTTCTCAATTAACTGATAATTTGCTTTCACATGAAATTCTCTCATGCTCAACTTGTCGCAAGCAAAAAGGAAAAGTAGATGTTCCTGCAATAATTGTTTAATTCTTGCTAAGAAAGTTGATTACCTCGCAAAACTCTTTGGAACGATTCACTAATGGCAAGAAAAAGTTGAACATGATCTTGGATCAATCTAAGGTTAGCACAAACAAGAGAGGTTTAGGTTTTGATCCTTATGCCACATACGAAACTAAACCTCGTGACCGTTGTTCAGGCTCCTTGCAAAATTGAGTTATCTAATGAGCCTAAGAAAATTGCTTTTCAATCTGGGTTTTTTATCCTCTACTATGATGAAAGCAAAATGTGCTTTTACTGTTAAAGCTAAACATCATGTCAAGTACACTTGCACTCATTGTGGTAGAGATGGACACTTAGTAGATTATTGCTTTAGACTAGCCAAACAACAAAAGAAGGAAAGAACTGAGGCTAGGTCAAATTTCAGCAAAGCACATTTTACTCCTTATGCGCCTAGAGTGATGAAAACACCTTCTGTTCCTAGAAACATGGGAAAAGATAAATTTGATTTTGTACATAAAAATTATCGTGTTGTGCCTACTGTTGTGCGTCGTGTGTCTCGATCTTTGGATTCCCAAAAATCTCATTCCTAACCCCAAGATCGAGACCTCGACATGTTTTGTTGCTATGTAGGCCTCTCGCGCGAGGAAGGAGAACATATGGCTAGTGGATTCCGGATGCTCACGCCACATGTCTGGTAAAAAGAATTGGTTCTCCTCCCTCACTCGTGCATCTCGTGCTGAAAGTGTTACTTTTGGAGATGCTTCTTCCTCTTCTGTTGTGGCAAAAGGTACAATAAAGGTAAGTGACAAGTTTATGTTCAAGGATGTGGCTCTTGTTGAAAACTTGAAATATAACTTGCTTTCTGTCTCACAAATGCTTGATGAAGATCTTGAGATAAGCTTTAAGAAAAATGAATGCAAAGTGCTAGATGCTTCAGGTGATCTTGTGTTCAAGATTTCTCGTTTTGGAAGAGTTTTTAAAGCTGATTTTGATGCATCACCTTCTTCTAAACATAGGTGTCTAATTGCCAATGTTTCTAAAGATTTATTCTTTTGGCATCGTAGACTTCGTCATGTTGGTTTTGATCATCTTACTCGTGTAAGCAGTTTAGATCTCATACGTGGCTTGCCTAAGCTTAAGGGTGATAGCAATTTAGTATGTTCCTCTTGTAGACATGGTAAGATGATTGCAGGTTCACATCCACCTCTTACCATGGTGATGACAAATGCTCCAGGACAGCTTCTACATCTTGATACAGTTGGACCATCTCGAGTTCAATCCTTTGGAGGCAAATGGTATGTGCTTGTGATTGTTGATGATTTTTCTAGATACTCTTGGGTATACTTTATGGCATCTAAGGATGAGGCTTTTAGTCATTTTAGAAGTCTTGTTCTTAGGCTTTCTGTTGACCTTCCAGGAGCTCTCAAAGCTATTAGAAGTGATAATGGAACTGAATTCAAAAATGCTTCCTTTGATCTCTTTTGTGCTGAAAAAGGAATTGATCATCAATTTTCATCTCCTAGAGTGCCTCAACAAAATGGTGTAGTCGAAAGAAAAAACAGAACATTAGTTGAGATGGCTAGAACCATGTTAGATGAACATCTCTCTCCTAGAAAATTTTGGGCTGAAGCTATTTCAACTGCTTGTTATGTTTCAAACCGTGTGTTTTTGAGATCAAAATTGGGTAAGACTCCATATGAGCTTCGGTTTGGACATAGACCTTCTGTTTCTCACTTTCGAGTTTTTGGATGCAAATGTTTTGTCTTGAAATCTGGAAATCTTGATAAATTTGAAGCTAGATCAACTGATGGCATTTTTCTTGGATATCCTGCTCATACTCGTGGCTATCGTGTGCTTGTTTTGGAAACTAACAAAATTGTGGAAACTTGTGAGGTTACTTTTGATGAGTCTAGTCCAGGTACTAGTCCAAGTGATGCAGTGCAGCGCATACATTCGTGGGGAGAAAATCTTTGAAGATAATGATGATGTTGAAGATGATGTCTTGACTCTTCCTAATGCACAACAAGTCAGTAGCACCCTTGGCACCTACTACTACATCACCTACAGCTAACCATCCTCAAGCTACAACATCATCTGTACATGCTGAAAATGAAGAAGGAGAAGGAGAAGTCTCAAAAGCCAATGCTCCCTTGCACATTCAAAAAATGCATCCATCTGAACAAATGATTGGAGACCTAAATGAGAGAGTCACTCGATCCAGGTTTATTCATTCTGACACTCATGCTCATTCTGCTTTAGTTGCTTCTTTTGAACCCAAAGATATATCTCATGCATTATCTGACTAATCTTGGATCAATGCCATGCATGAAGAATTAGAGAATTTTGAACGAAATAAAGTTTGGAAACTTGTCTCACCTCCTCCTAATTTTAATGTTATTGGAACTAGATGGGTTTTCAAAAATAAACAAAGTGAGGATGGTGTTGTTGTTAGAAACAAGGCTAGATTGGTTGCTCAAGGTTACACTCAAATTGAAGGCTTAGATTTTGATGAAACCTTTGCTCTGTTGCTAGAATTGAAGCCATTAGAATCCTTTTAGCTTTTGCTGCATCCAAAGGTTTCAAATTGTATCAAATGGATGTGAAAAGTGCTTTTCTTAATGGCTACATAAATGAGGAGGTTTATGTCAAGCAACCACCTGGTTTTGAAAATCCAAAGTTTCCAAATCATGTGTTCAAACTATCAAAAGCTTTGTATGGTTTGAAACAAGCCCCTAGAGCATGGTATGATAGGCTAAAAACCTTTTTACTTGAAAGGGGTTTTCAATGGGAAAGGTTGACAAAACTCTCCTTTTACTCAAGCAAGGCAATGATCAATTATTCGTTCAGATTTATGTTGATGATATTATCTTTGGTGGTTCCTCTCATGTTTTAGTGTCTGAGTTTTCAGAAACAATGAGAAAGGAGTTTGAGATGAGTATGATGGGTGAGTTGACATACTTTTTGGGATTTCAAATCAAGCAAACAAAGGATGGTACCTTTGTACATCAAAGCAAATACACAAAAGACTTGTTGCATAGATTTGGGATGGAAAACAAGAAACCAATCATGACACCTATGGAAAGCAATTGCACACTTGATCCGGATGAAGATGGTGAGCCGGTTGATCAAAAGGAATATAGAAGCATGATAGGTTCACTTTTGTACCTCACTGCATCAAGGCCGGATATACAATTTGCTGTATGCTTGTGTGCTCGATTTCAAGCTTCCCCACGTGCTTCACATCGACAAGTCACAAAAGGATTTTCGTATCTTCATGGAACTCAAGATTTTGGCATTTGGCTTTCTGCTTCCTCATGCATTAGTTTGAGATCTTTTCTCGATGCTGATTTTGGAGGATGTAGAATTGATAGGAAAAGCACTTCTGGTTCATGTCACTTCTTGGGAAATTCTCTCATTGCATGGTCATCTAGAAAGCAATCTTCATTGCACAATCAAGCTATTGAATCAATATGTGGTCGCTAGTTGTTGTTCTCAAATTCTTGGGATAGTAGCTACACTTAAAGATTATGGGGCTATTTTGGATAGTGTTCCTCTTCTGTGTGATAACACTAGTGCAATTTGCATTGCTAAGAACCCTGTGCAACATTCAAGAACAAAACATATTGACATCGATTTCACTTTCTTAGAGATCATGTTGAAAAAGGCAACATTGTGCTTCATCATGTGGATACTGAACATCAATTGGCAGACATTTTCACAAAACCTTTGTCTTCTTCTCGTTTTGCTTTTATTCGGGGAGAACTTGGGATTGTTCATCCAATGGGTTTGTTTTGAGGAGTTTCTTTGCCAAGTTCTTTCACTTTATGAGCTCACTTTATCATATTTCTTTATATATTGTGTAATTGTGCTAATATATGATAATCTAAATTGTTCCACTTGAACTAAAAATGACATTGCGAAATTCCTTGGTCTGATTGCCTATAGCTAAATACCTTGTGATATCTTACTCTTCTAGGCTTGATATTGAATCTTCTTGACAAAATTGGGCTATGAAGCAAGTCTGTTTTAGCTTTACTCTTTCATAAGACTTTTAATCACTTTTGCATGTTTTCAAAGAAAAATGAAAAGAAAAGGGAATCAATAAAAAGGGTTGTTAAAAGCAAAAGCCTCAAGTTATGAGCTTCAGAATGCTTTCCCTAAAAGATAAGATATATGCTTCAAGCATGTCATTCCCTCAAAAACAAGATGTATGCTTCAAGCATGCCAATCCAAGGAAATAAAAGAAGTATGCTTCAAGCATGCCACATGCAGTTTACTGTTTAAAGATTAAATTGATCTACTAGATTGGAGTTGAAATCACTTGCTCGCCCAGAGTTGTTAGTTGCTTCAATTTTTGAGCTTTTGTTCTTTTACTGAGATCTTGCTTCAGACTTGGCTATAGTTGATGTAATTGAGGTTGAGATACATGTCATTCCCTAACTTGTTAAAAATCACATTAATATCATGTATTTTGCATATTATGTGATATATAAGGTTATATGATCAAATGAGCTCATCCTCTTCTATCTTGGCACTCATTTGTTTCTCCTTGTGAAATCATTGCTACAAGAAAATTTTAAACATGTTCTCTCTTTTGTACTCTTGATGAATCCATTGTCAAAGGGGGAGAAAATTGGGAATTGTTGAAAAGTTTAATGAAAAAGGGGGAGAAGAAAAAGGGGGAGTTGTGTTTGGAAATTTGAGAATTTTGGGAGAAGTTTGGAGAATTTTGGAATTTTTGGGCGCATTGCACATTCACACATTTTTTCATTCTCAGGGGGAGATTTTGTTTTGCTTTTGGTAAAAAGGGAATTCTGTGTTTTCTTACTTTGGTCTTTGATCCTTTGGATTTCAAAATCTTTTGTAAAGTGAATGCCAAATGTTCAATTCTAAGTAGTGTTGCCAATGTTTTCATCAAGGGGGAGATTGTGAAATCATGTGCTGAAAAATTGGCTTTGAACTGAAAAATTAACTTAGAATTGGATTTGCAAAATGTGCTTGTGCATGTGTTTGACAATTTGACAAGAAACAAGTAAGTTTCGCTTTGGCGCCGACCAAACTTAAAGAAAACAAGAAGTTTCCCATGTACAACGGACCAACTTTCTTGGTCCTTTGTAAACATGCTTTGACAACCTCATTCTCCCATGTACAACGGACCAACTTTCTTGGTCCTTTGTAAACATGCTTTGACAACCTCATTCTCCCATGTACAACGGACCAACTTTCTTGGTCCTTTGTAAACATGCTTTTGACAACCTCATTCTCCCATGTACAACGGACCAACTTTCTTGGTCCTTTGTAAACATGTTTTTGACAACCTCATTCTCCCATGTACGACAGACCAACTTTCTTGGTCCTTTGTAAACATGCTTTTGACAACCTCGTTTTCCCATGTACAATGCACCAACTTTTTTGGTCCTGTCGTAAATGTGTTTTTGAAGGTTGTTGTGCCAAACCAAGTTATTGAAAAACAAGAAGTTTTACATATGCAGCGGACCAATTTTTTGGTCCGTCGTGAATGGGTTTTTGAGCGATTTTGAGATTGAAATTTGAATTTGATTTTGAGATTATGAAATTTGTGATAATTTCATGATACTTCTTTTGAAGTGGACTTTATGCAATGCTCATGTGAGTAGTTGCATGGATTAATGTGAGTCAAGTCGTGGACTTGTGCTCGGACTTGTTTTAGGTTTGTTCATGTGCGTGTATTGCTCGAAGACGAATGTGGTCGATGACGGACCGGAACTAGGTTCATGGAAGAACTGAGGTTCGACTAGGTTCAGGGAGGAACTGAGGTCTTGGTGGTCAAGGATGTCATGCGGGACGTTCGGGCTAAGAGAATGGTGCACATGAAGAATGGTTAGTCACGTGAGAATGGCAGGAGGTCATTCGCGTGCAAAGTGTTAGTCACGTGAGTATGGCAGGTGGCCATACGCGTGCAAAGTGTTAGTCACGTGAGTATGGTAGGGTTGCCATACGCGTGCAAGAGTTGTACTTGGCCAGGTTGGGCCAAATAGAGTTGTGTTGGATACAGATTCCTTCTAGGGAATAGGAATTGTATTCAGAACTCCTTGTGGGTTGGTCCTTTAAATAGGAGGGGTTGTCTCCTGTTGAAGGGTATCCAACCAAGGAGAGCTGAGCGCATCAAGCCTTGAGCTTGGTTTTAGGGGTTGTACTCTTTTGATGAGAGTATTTTAGACAAGAAATAAAGATCAATTCTTCCAAGACTTTTTATGCTACAAGAACCACGCTGCTACAGTGTTTTCTATTTTGGTTCTTGTTTGCATGCTTGTTCTAATTCTAGATTGGTTTTTGATCGTTAAGTTTCATCTTGATTTGATCCATCAAAAACCTTTCTAGGGTATTGATCTAGTGTTTCTCAAAGTCTAGTTGTTTAATCTTTTGAAGATCTTGTTTAATCTTGAAGTTTTGATTAGATTGATTCTCGTCAAGTTCTGGATCAGCAAGCTTGCGAAGCTCATAACTTTTGATCTGTAAGTCCGATCGAGGTGATTCTTTTTGGGTTCGATTCGTATTGGAATCTAGTTTCTCGTGTCCAAATTTCAGATCAATCTAATAGATGGATCTCCGGGAATTCTCGTTTTACTAAACCTCTGTCATTCTGTTTTTATCGAAAACGAAGCAATTTTTTGGTTCTGTTTTGGGGTGATCTTTTAATAGATCAAGAATTTGGTTTTAGCTTCCGCACAATCATTCACCCCCCCCTCTGATTGCTATATTCATATACTTCGATCCTACAGCTTTCCTCATGGCTATGTAAGAAAAGCCATCTTCTTCAATTTCCATTGAGGAGATTCCTGTTGTGAAGGAGTTTGTTGATGTGTTCCCTGATGTGTTGCCGGGTTTACCTCCTATGAGGAATGTGGAGTTTCGTATCGATCTTGTTCCCGGTACTCAACCTATTTCTATCTCTCCATACCGCTTGCCTCGTCCTTTTCAAGACGAGTTGAAAAAGCAGTTGGAGGATCTGTTGGCCAAGGGCTTTATTCGGCGCAGTGTGTCATCTTGGGGAACACCCATCCTCTTCGTTTTGAAGAAGGATGTAAGTTGGCGTATGTGCATTGATTATCGTGCTCTTAACCAAGTGACAGTTAAGAACATGTATCCTTTGCCTCGCATTGAGGATCTTTTTGACCAACTGAAGGGAGCAAAGGTGTTCTCGAAGATTGATCTTCAGTCTGGGTATAATCAGATCCGTGTGAGGGAGCAGGACATTGAGAAGACTGCTTTCTCCACTAGGTATGGGCATTATGAATTTAATGTTGTCTTTTGGACTAACTAATGCTCCTACTGTTTTTATGGAGGCGATGAACAGTATGCTACACAAGTACCTTGATGAGTTTGTGGTAGTGTTTATCGATGACATTCTGGTTGACTCTAAATCAGAAGAGGAGCATGAGCGGCATTTGAGGCTTGTGCTGAGTACCTTGAGGGAGAGTCAGTTCTTTGCTAAGCTGAAAACGTGCGAGTTCTGGATTTCAGAAGTGGGTTTTCTTGGCCACATCATCAATCCAGAGGGTATATCTGTAGATCCTAGCAAAGTCTCAACAGTTTTGGATTAGAAGAGGCCTTCCAATGTCAAAGAGGTGCGTAGTTTCCTTGGGTTGGCTGGCTATTATCGGCGTTTTGTGTAGGATTTCTCTATCATTGCCAAGCCACTCTCGCAGCTGACTCAGAAGGGGATGAAGTTCCAATGGACTGAAGAGTGTGAGCACAGTTTCTGCGCTTTGAAGGAGAAGTTAGTGACTGCTCCTGTTCTTACTCTTCCCGAGCCTGGGAAGCGCTTTATTGTTGTGTTTATTCTGATGCCTCTCGTTTGGGACTTGGTTGTGTGCTCATGCAAGAGGGCAAGGTGATTGCTTATGCATCGAGGCAGTTGAAAAAGCATGAGAAGAACTATCCCACTCATGATCTTGAGCTAACCGCTGTGGTGTTTGCATTGAAGATATGGAGGCACTATCTGTATGGCGAGTCTTGTGATATCTTCACTGATCACAAGAGCCTCAAGTACATCTTAACTCAAAAAGATTTGAACTTGAGGCAGAGGAGGTAGCTGGAATTGATAAAGGATTATGACCTCACTATCCAGTACTATCGACGATCGGTTTCGCCGGCAATGAGATTTGTGATTCTAGGGGATTCGTGCGGGATCAGAGCTAGATGGTAACACAGGATGCGAGGGCGATCTCTTTTTAGACAGGTTCGGGCTCTCGCGGAGGAGATAATACCCTAGTCCTGTGTTCTTGGATATATGAGCGTGATCTCTTTTTCTTCTCCCCCCCTCTTTTAGGGTTGTTCCCCCCCTTTATATACTAGGGGAAGGATACGCCACATGGCCCTGAACATGGTGGCTTCATGAGTACGTATTTTGTCTCTTATCGACTGGACCCCACTACGTCCAGGGGATGTGGTCGTGCCTTCCCCGACCCGCGCTTGCCACTCCGCCAGGTTCTGGTGCCTGCAGGCTCTGCCGATGCCAGGTCGCAGGCTTTGCTTTTGACGGGGTTGTCTGGACGCGGCACGAAGCTTCGCCGGGGGGTTAGCCTACTGCCTTGGGGAAGAAGTCAGGCCAGGCTATGGGCTTCTCGTGGCGCTTCTAGGCTTGGGGCCTACTGCACCATCATCGGCCCAATCGGGTGTGGGCTCCACTTGCGGGACCCCCATCTCCTCCACAATGTACGGACCTTCCCAAATTGGAGAGAGCTTGTGCTCACTTTTCTGGTTCCTCCTGAGGACCAGATCTCCTTTTGAAAAGGCTCTACTTCTGACATTGCGAGAATGGTAACGCCGAAGTCCCTGGAGGTACTTGGCCGACTGGATGGCTGCAACGTTTCGAGCCTCCTCGAGTTGATCAAGCTCTACCATTCGGCTCCCCTCGGACTCGGCTTCATTGTAATTCCGAACCCTCGAGGATTTGAATTCTATTTCAATCGGCAGAACCGCCTCTGCACCGTAAACTAGGAAAAAGGGAGTTTGCCCAGTTGCCCGGTTGGGAGTGGTTCTGAGTCCCCAGAGTACCGACGGTAACTCTTTCACCCATCGGGCAGCGTATGGTTTGAGGCAATCGAAGATCCTGGCATTGAGGCCCTGGAGGACCAAGCCATTAGCCCGCTCCACTTGCCCATTGCTTCGTGGATGAGCTACCGTGGCGAAGCAAATCTTGATTCCGACGCCTTCGCACCACTCTTGAAATTCTTCACTCCTGAATTGGGTACCATTGTCTGTAATGATTCGGTTGGGAACTCCGAATCTGACCACGATATCCTGGAAGAACTCCTTGGCCTTGACCGCAGTGATCGTGGCGACTGGTTTAGCTTCGATCCACTTGGTGAACTTGTCAATGGCTACGAAAAGGTAGGCGAAACCACCTTGCGCCTTCTTGAGTGGGCCGACTAAGTCGAGCCCCCAGACCGCAAAGGGCCAAGAGATGGGGATAGTTTGCAGCTCCTGTGCCGGCAAGTGTGTCTGCCTTGCATAGAACTGACAGCCCTCGCAAGTTCGAACGATCTCCTTAGCATCCGTCACCGCCGTAGGCCAAAAGAAGCCCTGGCGGTAGGCTTTCCCCACCAAGGCGCTTGACGCCGTGTGATGGCCGCACATCCCCGAGTGGATTTCTTTGAGCAGGTCTCTTCCCACTTGTTCCGAAATGCACCGCCTAAGGACACCTGAGGTGCTCTTCCGAAAGAGCTCCTCGTCAATCACCACATAGGATTTGGCTTGTCGGGAGATGCGCTCGGCCAGAGCGGTTGCCTCTGGAAGTTGTCCTTCAGAAGATAATCTAGATATGGGGCCGTCCAGTCGGGGTTAATGACTAGGACTCCGGTCTCAGGATCCTTACTTAGCTCCCGTCGTTTTGCAACAGTTGGCTCGTAAAGATCCTGGACGAAGATACCACTCGGGACCTCTGCCCGAGTGGCTCCCATTTTAGCCAACTCGTCGGCTGCTTCATTATTGCGGCGAAGGACATGGACTAGCTCCAGACCGTCAAACTTGCCTTCCAATTCTCGGACTTGATGGCAATACGCCGTCATAGTCTGATTGACGCACGACCAGTCCTTCTGTACTTGGCTCACCACCAACTGGGAGTCACCGCGAACCGCCAGTCGTCGGATTCCGAGCGATGTGGCGATGCGAAGCCCGTGGATGAGTGCCTCATACTCTGCGGCATTGTTCTAGGCCGGGAAGTGAATCCGAAGGACGTACTTCAACCTATCGCCTTTCGGCGAGACGAGGAGAATTCCCGCCCCGGCCCCGCCGAGCATGAGAGATCCATCGAAGTGCATGGTCCAATACTCCAGCTCTTCTTCCATGCGGGGAGCTAGGGATTCAGTCCACTCGGCCGTAAAGTCGGCCAAAGCCTGGGACTTGACGACGGTGCGCGGCTTGAATGAGATGTCGAAGGCTCCAAGCTCGGCCGCCCACTTTGAGATTCTCCCAGTAGCTTCTCGATTATGGAGGACCTCTCCCACGGGGAAAGAAGTCACTACTGAAATCGAGTGTCCTTGGAAATAATGCTTCAGCTTCCGCGACGAGATCAAAATTGCGTACAGCAGCTTCTGAACTTGAGGATATCGCGTCTTGGATTCGCCCAGTACTTCGTTGACAAAATAAACCGAGCGTTGTACGCCGTAGCGGTGTCCTGACTCTTCCCGCTCCACAACTATCGCGGCACTGACTACATGAGTTGTTGCCGCTATGTAAAGCAGGAGAAGTTCACCTGGCACCGGCGAGACTAGGATTGGAGGGGTGGAGAGGAACACCTTGAGTTCTTCGAAGGCTTGCTGTGCCTCTGTCGTCCATTCAAAACGGTCCTGCTTCTTGAGGAGCTTGAAGAAAGGCATCCCCCGAACCCCCAACCGGGAGATAAACCTGCCAAGCGCTACCATGCAGCCAGTAAGTTTTTGAACATCTTTCTGGCTGGTAGGTGGGGCCATCCTCATGATGGCCCCGATTTTCTCTGGATTTGGCTCGATCCCACGATGAGAGACAATGAACCCAAGTAGTTTCCCAGAAGAAACTCCGAAAACACACTTTTCAGGGTTTAGCCTCATCTGGAACACCCTTAGACTTGCAAACGTCTCGGCCAGATCGGAGGTGAGACTGTCCTTGGTCTGCATTTTAACCACTACATCATCCACATATGCCTCTACGTTGCGTCCGAGCTGATGGTGAAAACACCGCTGTATCGCGCGCTAGTAAGTTGCGCCAGCGTTTTTCAGCCCAAACGGCATGGTGACATAGCAATATGCTCCGAATGGAGTGATAAACGAAGTCTTCTCGCAATCCTCTTCTCGAAGCCAGATTTGGTGATAGCCTGAGTAGGCATCCAGAAAACTGAGTAGTTGAGATCCAGCAGTGGAGTCCACCACTTGATCGATGCGAGGCAGACCAAAGGGATCTTTCGGGCAAGCCTTATTGACGTCGGTATAGCCAACACACATGCGCCAACTTTTATTCTTCTTTTGAACGAGTACAGGGTTTGCCAGCCAGTCGGGATGATACACTTCTCTGATGAAACCTGCGGCTAATAGCTTTGTGATCTCCCCACTGATGGCTTCTCGGCGGTCTTGGGCGAACTGTCGTAATCTTTGCTTGACCGGCCTAGCCGATTCATTTACGTTTAGCGCATGCAAAGACGTCTTCCAGGCAAAGACGTCTTTGTTTGCCCGCAGAAAGGTGACGAGCGCGTCCTCCTATTTCTCTCCGAGCCCTGTCCCGATCAAGGCCGTTTGAGCCAAATCGGACGGGTCGAGGATAATTCTCTTGGTATCTTCTTCGGGACCAATCCCAGGGTTCGGCGCTTTGCGGGTAGGGACGCTACCTTCCGGCTTGCCGGAATCAACCTCTTGTCGAATCGTGTCCCGACCCGCTCGCACCTCCAGTGCCTCGGCCATCTCGCAGCTCTCCCTGTCACAAGAAAAAGACTGCTTGATATCACCGCGTAGAGCGATAATACCACTCGGGCCTGGCATTTTCAGCGTCAGGTATGCATAGTGGGGCACTGCCATGAACTTGGCTAGCGCTGGTCTCCCCAAGATGGCATGATACGCTGTCGCGAAATCAGCCACCTCGAAGCCAAGGTTCTCTGTCCGGTAATTTTCTCTTGTGCCGAAAGTGACCGGCAGAGATATTTGTCCGAGTGGTATCGCCGATGTTTCGTAACGCCGTGAAAGGGCGATGACCCTCGCTTAAGCTCCGATCGTGGAATTCCCATGTCGTCGAGAGTTTTTACAAAGAGGACATTGAGCCCACTTCCACCATCAATCAATACCCTCTTGAGCTTGATGCCGCGGACAACCGGCGCCAAGACAAGTGGATATCTACCGGGGAATGGGACTCGGTCCAGGTGATCCGAGCGGTCGTAAGTTATCGCGACCTCGGACCACCGTACATACTGGGGGGTCTCCGGCTCTATTGCGTTGATATCTCGGGCGATAAGCTTTTGGTTCCGCTTGGACTCATACGCAGCCGAACCCCCGAATATGTAATTAAGCTCGAGATCGACCTCCTGATAGTCTTCCTCTGTTTCGGGGGGAGGCGGCTTGGCAGCATGTCCACTCGGACCTTGTCTAGCCTGCTTCTTGCTCTCCCGAGCAAATCTTTTCAAAGTGAAGCAGTCCTTGGCGGCATGTCTCCCCTTCGGATGGAAGGGGCAAAGCGAGTTCATCACCTTGTCATACCCGTCCTCCTTGAGGGGACGAGGGTGGGCATGTTCAGCGACTGCCACTAGCTCTTCACCTTTACGCTTCTTTTCTTTCCGTTTGGAGGGCTCGGCCTGATCCTTTCCCTCGTCGTGCCGTTCCGCCGAGGCCTCAAAGGCGGAAGCGTAGCGATCCGCAAGGGCGAATAGCTCATGAACCGACGTTGGTGGCTTCCGAGACATCTTCTTGATGAGATCAGGGTCGCTGACCCCCTTCTGGAAGGCAGCTATCACGACCGCATCCGTGACATCTCGAGCGATTAGCACTTTTACGATGCATGAAGCGCTTGACAAACTCCCGCAGGGACTCATTCCTCTTTTGGTGCAGCTGATACAAGTCCCAGGGGGTGCCGGGACGCTCGTAAGTGCCTTGGAAGTTTGAAATAAACTGCTCACACAGATCTCCCCAGGAATCTATAGAGTTCGCTGGGAGTCCAGTGAGCCAAGCTTGGCCTAGGGGCGAGAGGGTAACCGGTAAGTAATTTGCCATTACTTTCTGATCCCCCTGGCTGCCCTGACCGCCAGAGCGTACACCTGTAACCAAGCATCCTGGTCCCTCTCACCGTCAAACCTAGTGATGCCCTTGGGATTAAACCCATTAGGCCAAACCACTCGGCGTAGGTGGGGGGTAAACGCGCGAACCCCTTCTATGACCCCGCGACAACCCCCGGGCGGTGATCGGCATGGAGGGGATCGCGCTTGGCATGCTTCGCGATCTCGTGGAAGGATGCCGTAACGTTCATACTCGTCGGCATGACGGTGTTGCTCCTCCCTTTCTCGGTCGCGGCGCCTGGCGTCGAGGTCGGAACGGAGGTCGCGGTTGAGGCTGTGTCGCAAGTCGTCTCCACGGGGAGGAACATGCCGTCCCTGGCGGGGGGCTTCCCGACCTGACCGGCTGCTGGCCGTCTGGGTCCTCGCCGGACCACGTGACCGCTCCTTTGCCGGCTGGTCGGTGCAGGCTCTTTGGATCGCCGCCCGTCAGCATGGCCTTTACTTGGGCCATGATCGGGGTGGCTGGATCGCCCGCCCCCAGCATAGGGCTCAAGGTATCCAGGAGTGTCTTGGAGGCGACGATATTCTGTTGTGGAGTACGGAAGACCGCTTGGTCCCCCATCTTGGCTTGCAGAATGTCTCCATTGACACCACGGGCGCGGTCCCGCAGAGCACGCGCCCGCACGTACGGTTCTGTTGTTCGGCCACCTTCCAAGTCGGCGGCGGCTGAAGTGTCGAGGCGTTGCTGCGAATCCGCTCGCGAGCCCTCGATTACGCAGACTATACGGAAATTCCAGCAACTCTCTAGGCTCTCTTCTGACTCGGCCGGTGAGCTGGGCGAGCCTGAAGAGGATAGCTCCAGGCGCTCGTAAGTGCCGAGTGGTTTGGCGGTGAGAACCCCCACCATTCGTGTCTCAGCGCCCATGAGTCCGACTCCCTGGTGGGAGCGGACCTTCGGTCCCGTACTCAGTGCTTTAGAGCACGAGACAGGGGGACCTCCTGATCGGCGCGGAAGTCATGACGATGGCTCGCCGGAGACCTCGCCGTGCTGCAGCGCGGCCTCCTCAGAGAGGGAAAGGTTCCCGAGGCTGTTGGAGATGAAGGTTAGGCTTCCGAAACGGAAAACCTGATCCGGGAAGAAGACTGTGGAGACTCCGCTCGTCGCAGCCATCAAGCTCGACAAAGATCTTGACACAAGCCCCTACCTAGCGCGCCAACTGTCGACGATCGGTTTTGCCGGCAATGAGATTTGTGATTCTAGGGGATTCGTGCGGGATCAGAGCTAGATGGTAACATAGGATGCGAGGGCGATCTCTTTTTAGATAGGTTCGGGCTCTTGCGGAGGAGATAATACCCTGGTCCTGTGTTCTTGGATATATGAGCGTGATCTCTTTTTCTTCTCCCCCCTCTTTTAGGGTTGTTCCCCCCCTTTATATACTAGGGGAAAGATACGCCACAAAATGGGCGCCACCTGGCCCTGAACATGGTGGCTTCATGAGTACGTATTTTGTCTCTTATCGATTGGACCCCACTATGTCCAGGGGATGTGGTTGTGCCTTCCCCGACCCGCGCCTGCCACTCGGCCTGGTTCTGGTGCCTGCAGGCTCTGCCGATGCCAGGTCGCAGTCTTTGCTTTTGACGGGGTTGTCTGGACGCGGCACGAAGCTTCGCCGGGGGGTTAACCTGCTGCCTTGGGGAAGAAGTCGGGCCAGGCTATGGGCTTCTCGTGGCGCTTCTAGGCTTGGGGCCTACTGCACCATCGTCGGCCCAATCGGGTGTGGGCTCCACTTGCGGGACCCCCATCTCAGGCATCCCACAAGTACCGTCCGGGTAAGGCAAATGTGGTGGCTGACGCTCTCACTCGCAAGACAATGCCCCCTTCATTGATTGTCTTGTTGCTGATTTTGAGCGATTGGGAGTCTCCTACTGTTTTGCGGGGACCGTGCAAGCTGAAACTCAATTGATTCTTGAGTCAGCAATTCCCGAGCGTGTGCGGGAGGCACAGCAGCATGATCATTTGCTCCAGGAGGTGAGGAAACGCCTTGAGGATGGCAAGTCTAGAGATTTTACCGTTGATGATGTGGGAGCTTTGAGGTTTCAGGGTCGTCTGTGAGTGCCTCAAAAATCCCAAGTGAAAGAGGATATTCTGAAAGAGGCTCATCGCACCCCGTACACGATCCATCCTTGGGAGACCAAGATGTACAGGGATTTGAAACAGAATTTTTGGTGGAAAAGGATGAGAGTGGATATTGCCAAGTATGTGGCATCTTGTGGGATTTGTTAGAAGATCAAGGCTGAGCACAAGCGTCCCGCTGGTTTGTTGCAGCCATTGGAGATTCCTGTGTGGCCTTGGGATGATATTTCCAAGGATTTCGTGGTTGGACTACCTCGTACTCCACGAGGGAAGGATGCTGTTTGGGTTGTGGTGGACCATCTCAGCAAGTCCGCCCATTTCATTCCTATCCGCACTACCAATTCAGCGAGCGAGTTGGCTCCCATCTATGTGCGGGAGGTTGTGAGATTGCATGGTGTGCCCAAGACAATTATTTCTGATCGGGATGCGAAGTTTGTCTCCAAATTTTGGGAAAGCTTGCAGAGTGCTTTGGGTACACAGCTTCGCCTTAGCACCGTTTTCACCCTCAGACCGATGGGCAGTTTGAGCGTACCATTCAGACTTTGGAGGACATGCTCAGGGCCTGTGTGATGGCTTGGAAGGGTAGCTGGGAAGATCATTTGCCTTTGGCAGAATTCGCTTACAATAACAACTATCATTCCAGCATCCGGGCTGCTCCTTATGAGGTGTTGTATGGCCGGAAGTGCAGATCGCTACTTTGTTGGGATGAAGTGGGAGAGAGAGCGGTCCTTGGACCGGATTGGGTTCAGCAGACTGTTGATCGTGTGGCAGAGGTACGGCAGAACCTTCTCGCAGCACAGAGTAGACAGAAAAGCTATGCTGATGTGAGGAGGCGAGATTTGGAGTTTGAGGTGGGTGATATGGTTCTATTGCGAGTATCTCCCACCAAGGGTGTGGTACGTTTTGGCACAAGAGGAAAGCTCAGTCCAAGGTTTGTTGGGCCGTTTCCGATCTTAGCTCGAGTCGGTAAGTTGGCTTACCGCTTGGAGCTACCGGAGTCTATGCAAGGAGTGCATAATGTGTTCCATGTTTCGATGCTGAGAAAGTACTTGCATGATCCGGAGTTGGTGGTTCCGTTGGAACCATTAGTGCTTGAGCAGGACCTCACCTTCGAGTCCCGTCCTGTGAAAATTCTGGGGACTTCGGAGCGAGTGATGAAGAACAGGACGCTCAAGTTTGTCAAAGTCCTATGGTCACATCAGACTTAGAGAGAAGCGACTTGGGAGTTGGAGTCTCGCATGTGCGAGAAGTACCCCGAGCTTTTCGCCTCAGGTATGAGATGTGAAACCTAGCTATCTTTTGCTTTGCTGGGTTGCGTATTGGTGTGTCTTGGATTCGAGGTCGAATCCTGTTGAAGGGGTGGGGGAGAATGTGACACCACGGAGTGTCGTAATCTTATAAAATGCGAATGTTGATGTCAAAACATTATAAAATATGAAATCGGAGGTTAAAACTTTACACTATGGAGTTTAATCGCGTTTTCGGGCCAAATTCGGGAGTTTGGGCCTTTCCGGGGCGAGTTGGGCTTAGGGGGAATCCCACCTGGGCCAAAAGAGGGGCCCGTTGGCCCATGAGGGGGAAGTGGGCAGCAAAGGGGGGCTGCTTGTGCCAGCCCCATAGCCCCTTGCGCCCCCCTCTTGGAACCCTAGCCGCCCCCCCACTTTCCCCTCCACCCCTTGCCTCCACTCTCCCCTAGCCGCCACCTCCCTAGGCCCTTGCGCCCCCTCCCCATCCCTCTCCACCACCTCTTGCTGCCCCTAGGGGAGTTCTCCACCTCACCACCCCTCCGATCCATCCATTGGAGCGCTCCGCGATGAGGAGATCCGGTGGATTTGGAGCGAGGAAGGAGATTGCGCGAACCGGGTGGAGATTCGTCGGTTCTTCCTTCGTGGGGCTGAGGTATGACAAGGGGAATCCTTGGGGTTGGTCTAGGGGCTGTGCTAGAGGGTATTTGGGTGTTTTTAGATCAAGTGTTGGTGCTATAATTGGGTAGATTAGATGAAATCTAGAATTTGCCACGTTCTCTGTTTCGGGCAGATTGTGCAGTCGACCTAGGGTTTGAGATTTTGCCAATTTAGAATCGGAATTTGGTCGTCCGTCTATTGAATAAATTGTAGGTAATTGAAATACCTTTAATTGGACGTAAAGAATGCTTAATTCTGATCAGCCGTTTGAAAGTTATGCTCGTTTTATCCGAGCGTGTTCAAAACTGTGACGAGTTTGGAACATATCACGGTATTCTGTAGATTAAACCACTTTAGATGCCGAATCAGTTTCTAAATATACTTATAAAAAGTTAGGAAATTTCCTAAGCTACGCGAAGATGTACTCGTTTAATCGATTCGGAGTCTTAGAACTCAAGTTATGCTCGTTGGAAGTCTGCTGTCCCGACGGGACAGAACCTCTGTTTTTGGGTTTCGCGAGTAGTTTGCGAAGTCGGGGTAGAAGATTGTTTGCTTATTGTTTTGTGGGCATGATTTTGAGCGTGTGGTACCTATGTGCAGGTATGTGACCCCGGGAGTGCCCTTTACTTCTCGCCAATCCGTCGCCCGTGGTTGAGGCAAGTGTATTGGAATGGGTAGCGGGTTGTAGGTTGCTAGTTTTGATGAGTTGAAATTGAATATATGATGTGTTCACATGCCATGCTTTAATGTTTTCCATTGATATGATGAATACGATTTATTATGTTGTGATGCCATGTGTTACCATGTGTTAATGTACAAGTTATCTATGATCTTGGCATGTTTGCATACATGGCATGATACATGGCCGGGTCAGTGAGAAAGTCATAACTAGTCCGGTAAGGTCGGTGAGAAAGTTATGACTAGTCCGGGGCGCCATTGAGTAAGTCCTACATCATGATTCCATCCACCGCGGTGAATGGAAGCGAGGAGTAGGCACCCTCCATCTTCGGGATGGAAGGGAAGAGAGGGTGCACACCGACGGGTGTGCACTCAACCATACCGGTATGAGTTTCCAGGAGACATGTGCATCGCATCGCATTTGCATACATGATGATGATGATATGTGAGCTTGAATAAGATGATAGACATGATGTGAAGTGTTGTAGCCATGTAATTGTTCTTTTGTACCATTGCAATATACTTGCTGAGTGTTGAACTCACGCTTGTAATTTCCTGTTGTTTTAGGTACCATGAGACCGGCATGCGGGGAAGGGAACTAGTCACACTCCTACACGTAGCTTCACACATTTGTTCCCACAGTTATTCATTTGGAGTCTTGATAATAAGTTTAGTGTGATGCCTATTGGATTATGGTTTAGTTTTGTGGTTTGAGAGCCTTATTGTTCGTTTGGCTCATGAAGACTCTAAATGCTTAAAATTTGACTTATATTGCTATCATGCCACTATTTATTGCTGTTTTAGATGTCTCTTATATTGCCATAAATTGCTATGCTATTGTTGTTGCTTCAATTCTTGGAAAAAGCAAAGGAGATGCTGCCGAATTTTTTGGTATTAGCATTTGCTCCTTTGCTGTAATTTACTTGTAATTGTGGTATTTAGAGGTTGCTTAGTCTATGTTTAGTAGCATTCGGGCATACTAAATGCCGGGGTGTTACATTTTGCTTCGTGTAGATACCGACGTTGTAGAGACCGCACCCGTCGACCTCGACACCGTCCCAGGAAACTCCGAGAAAGGCAAGCACCTCCTTCAATCATGTTGATACCACAATTTTACCTAGATTATGTTGTTCGAAACAAATCTATGTATGCATGCGTTACATTCAGTAAACACCATATATGGCGAACCTGGTAGATATATCCCCGCATTCCACTAAAATTTGCAAATTAATTGTAACAACCAAAAATTTGCGATGACCATTGGACTGTATTTATTTCGTACGATTATTCGCTTGAGCGAATGACTGATTTTATTTTTGGACGTAATCACTACTTGGACCCGAAAGGAGTTGACCTCCTTTTTGAACTTAATAACTCGAACCAAAGTAGCCGCTTAATCTGACTTAAAAATTAGTGGCCCGAAGTTCTGGACCTTGGTAAGTTATTTTGCCTTATTACTTATTTTGCTTCTTATTGATGTTTTTGCTTCATGTAGATACCGACGTTGTAGAGACCGCACCCATCGACCTCGACGCTGTTACAGAAAACTCCGAGAAAGGCAAGCACCTCCCTCAATCATGATGTACCACTATTTTACCTAGATTATGTTGTTCAGAAAAAATCTATGTATGCATGCGTTACATTCAGTAAACACCATATATTGCAAACCTGGTAGAGATCCCCGCATTCCACTAAAATTTGCGAATTAATCGTAACAACAAAAATTTACGATGACCATTGCATTATATTTATTTCGCACGATTATTCGCTTGAGCGAAGAACTGTTTTTATTTTTAGACGTAATCACTACTTGGACCCAAAAGGAGTTGACATCCTTTCTAAACTTAATAACTCGAACCAAAGTAACCGCTTAATCTGACTTAAATATTGGTGGCCCGAAGTTTTGGACCTTGGTAAGTTATTTTGCCTTATTACTTATTTTGCTTCTTATTGATGTTTTTGCTTCGTGTAGAAATCGACATTGTAGAGACCGTACCTGTCGACCTCGACGCCATTCCAGAAAACTCCGAAACTCCGAAACGGGGGATTTTCAATATTGGATGACAAGATGTTTCATCCTTTGCATGAGTTCCGTTGAGCCATACTCTCCGGAGCGTGTTTAGCGCTAATTTGGATACCAGTAGTCTTTCCCTCTACCGCCTTCTACGGACTCAGAAGGCGCCCATGGTTACGTTGATCCGTAGGAGGAGCACGTTGGGACACAACTACAACTGACTCTCACGGAATAGGCAACATATTCAAAGATGGAACTCGGTGGCAACTCAGGAGGTCTGGATCCCATCAGGTGCAGCACAGGAGATGGACACATTTGGGTACCTTGACTGGTATAGACCCCGCACACAGGTGGTGCTTCTAGACAGGGTTGCAGTGATGCCCGTACAACATGGGTATGCAGAGGACTATGTAGAACGCATGCACACACTAGTATGGATTGTATTTATCATATTTAAAGAACTATGAATATACACAATTAAACATTCAATATGGATTAATTTGTAGAGGCGTGAGGTACAGTACATGCAGACCAGGCATACGAGATCCTCACACAGTCACAACCGCAACAAAGGCATTCCAGCAATCCGCTATGGAACCTTCTTCGCTGCACAGGCTACCGCATCATAAATGCGGTTAGGGATGTTGGTGGCAACAGGACTTCAACACAACCTGATTATGGAGATGTACCATACGGGGCACCACCTACACCCACCACCATGATGAGGAAGCATGTCCATGGATAAACGTGCTATGCCTATGCCTCCTCCGTGACACCAAGAGCCCAGCAGAGCATCAACTTCGTCCCGGGTCCCAAGCCATGCAGCGGCTGGGGGCATAGAGGAGGCTACGTCGAAATAGGTGCTAGGGCCAACATTCAAGGCGGAGTACACATCAACATGCCACCGTCGCCATCATTGGCGCAGGAGTCTTTTAGTACCTCCGTTGACCATGGTGCAACTTGGCAGGGCATGGGGACGGCGTACGATGACCTGATGGGCTCGGGTATTACCTTAAGAGATTTTCTCGCAACGGGGTTGCAACCGCGTCCCACTAACCCCGAGGAGGCTGGAGCCTCAAACTGGCAGGTGGAACAGCCTTCCGACATACTCCATGCATCAGGGTACCAGGCTGACCAGTTGATAGGTGACTGACTGGGGCATCTACGGCGGCACATCATACGGGGTCCAGCCTGTGCGATTTGATGATGGAACATTGTAACACCCCGGCATCTAGTATGCCCTAGATGTCACCAAACATAGTAGAAATAACAACAAAATACCAAGATTAAGAACACATTTCAGCAAGGGCGTACATGCTTTGACCGAAAATTTCGGCAGCATCACCATTGTAATTCCATGGATTGAAGCAACAATAATAATATCACAAGCACTAACATG
Source organism: Rhipidocladum racemiflorum (assembly GCA_036346355.1). NCBI lineage: Eukaryota > Viridiplantae > Streptophyta > Magnoliopsida > Poales > Poaceae > Rhipidocladum > Rhipidocladum racemiflorum. The sequence goes on along the minus strand of CM070572.1, from coordinate 52,939,738 downwards.
ATGGATGACATCTAAGATAGAAATAGCATGAGGTACAACAACAATTTATGACCAATTAATGAATTTAAACGTTTCATGAGTAAAACGAAATGAATGATATAACCAAGCACACAATAAGGCATCCTCCAAGTTTTAGCGCAATAAACTTATTATCACAACTATGAAAGGTAAAGTGTAGTTGTCTAAATGAATGAAGCTACGTGAAGATGTGTCGCTAAGTCCCTTCCCCGCATGCTGGTTTCATGGTACCTAAAAACATCATAAAACACAAGCGTGAGTTCATCACTCAGCAAAGTGTATTGCAATGGAATAAGCAAAACAATTTTTCAATACCATCATCACTACATCTCATATTCAACACCATAAGCATCTCATAATTCACCTTATATACATCTCATTATCATCATCATATATGCAATGCAATTCACATGTCTCCTTGAAGCACATACCGGTATTGCTGAGTGCACACCCGTCAGTGTACACCCTCTTTCCCTTCCATCCCGTAGACGGAGGGTGACTACTCTTACTGACTCGCTCCCATACACAACCGTGGATGGGAGTACGAGGTAGGTCTTTCGTGTTCACTACGTGTGAATACAGAGGCCCGCATCAAAATGGGTCACCTGTTCCATTATGAATGCACATATGCCACATCATGATATAACTTGCATAAAGGAAACTCAATATAACAACATGATATAACTTGCATAAAGGAAACTCAATATAACAACAACATATCCTTTAACCGAAACATGAACATCATAACTCATGCAAGGATCAACATGGCAAATAAGCGCATCATATAGTATCATAGCAAAGCTACACATCTAGTTGATCGCCCAAAACCCCAAGTCCATCCCAATACACTTGCCTTCAACCGTGAGCGACGGAGTGGCGAGAGGTTGAGGGCACTCCCGGGGTCACACCACCTGTACAAAGGTACATTACACTCAACACAAGCCCCTGAAAACAGGACAAGAACAATCTTCTACACCGACCTCGCAACCCACTCCTAAAACCCGAAAACAGAGAATCTGTCCCATCGGGACAGCGGGCTTCCAACTACCATAACTTGAGTTCTAAAACTCCAAATCACGTAAACGAGTACATTTTCTCGTATCTTAGGAAATTTTCCATCTTTGTATAAGTATTTTCGAAGACTGATTCGGCCTCTAAAGTTGTCTAATCTACAATTGAACACGATCTGTCCCAATCACGTCACAGTTTTGACAACGTTCGGTAAAACAGCCATAACTTTTAAATAGCTGAACGGATTTTAGCGTTCTTGGTGTCCTCTGAAAGATAATTGAATTACCTACAACTTCCATAACAGCCAGCCGATTAGGAAATGCCTCTAAAATTGCCAAAACTCAAGCCCTTGGTCGGGGTTTAAATTTACCCGAGGACAGAATGTGGGACAGCATTGCAATTTCCCTAATCTCATCTAGGAACAACACCTAAACAAGAATTCTAGATATGGATTCTCTTACCTAGCAGCACCTAGACCACCACAAATGAGCCGCGAATCATTACCTCTTCTTGGAGAGTCGAACGGCGTTGAAACCTTCTTTTCCTTCCAGCCGCTCCTTCCTCCGGAACCACAGTGAATCGCCGGAGATCTTTGGGTCGACAATCCACCGAAGGAGGAAGCGAGGAATCACCAGAGAGGGAGATGTGAGGGCTGCTAGGGGAGGGGAGGTGGCGGCTAGGGAGGGGAACCCTAAGGGAGGGGGCACACAAGAGGGAGGGGGTGCGGCTAGGGGTGGATCGGCGGCTAGGAGGTGGGAAATTGGAGGGGAAGGGCGCACCAACCAACCATCTAGGGTTAGGGGCGCTTGGCGGTGGGCTTTGCTGCCCACCTCCTCCCCCTCATGGGCCGGGGACCCCCACCTGCGGCCCAAATAGGTCCCCCAAGGCCTAGACTCCCCCCGGAAAGGCCCAAACTCACGAAAACGGCCCGAATACACAATAAACAGTCGTACCGAGGAGCCGAAAACTATAAAGCCTCATTCCATGGTGTCACTTTCCATAATGTCACATTCTCTCCCCCTTAACAGGATTCAACCTCGAATCCGAAGAACGCCAAGAACAAGACAAAGTCCCCAAGGGACTGAAAACTTCTTTGCAACTCAAGACAACCACACAAAAACTCAAACTGAAAGAATGACAAACAAACTCCCAAAATCTACACTTAGCGAGAAAGAGTTACTTAGCTCAACTAAGTGCAGCTCTCACGGTTCCACCTTTCCTTCCAATTCCCCAACCGGAATCCGCGATTTCACCACTAAAGGGCTCCATCAAACTAAAACGCCCATGTCCTCCCGACAAGCACTTCACACTACTATCACAACCAACCTGACTACCACATTTCATTAAACTCAACATGACAAAATCAAAGCGAGACACATTTCGGTTAACAACCTCTCTACATTCTCGAGAAATGCCATCGAAAGAAATAACTCATTAAGGCATCATTGCCTTTCCGATACACAATCACGCTAACATTTCATTCCATCCTCTCCCAGGTAAACCCCATACTCATAAACCACTAGCTAAGACAATTGCTCACGTAAGGACAATTGTCACCGAATTACCGTCATCTTCACTACCACCCATCGATACTCTTAATAAAAGTTGAACCCAGACATTATCAACCTCCATCATAATCCATCCTTATACCACTAATGTCCAGCACCTAGCCCCTAGCTAGGACCGTAAAACCTTACAAAACCACAATTGGCTCTTTTCTTAAGAGGGTCTCACCCTCACACATTAACACTTAGTAATCAAGCCCAAGTGTATACATATTTCGCATAGTCAACCATAAACCATGAACCCAATTGATCCACATACAACAACTCGAACCCCAAAGCGCTAAAAACCACTTTGGAAAGAATTCGGCAACATCCAAAGAGCACTAATTTTATTTTCCTAAGCCAAAATGCAAAGAAAACTCAAATCTCTTACACCACAGCCAAAATACCATAATTTATTTATTATTTCTTTTCATACTAGAAAGAAATGGATATCTCGATTCATGACATAAATGCAAACTTTCTTACCGACCTGGCTCATAGACTCTTTTATGATTAATTATACATAAACGATGTCATGTTTCCTTTTCACCATTCATTCATCATGTAATAACAATACCGAATAGTCATTCACTAAAAGAATTCTTCCTCGGTATCACGTGATTAAAACACAAATAACATCGATGATTGCGATAATTCATATAAACTATGATGGCAACACCGTTAATAAGAAAACACCACGTCATATCAGAACCCACCATTAATTGAAAGCTAAACTTGCAAAACCTCGCATTTTAACCAAAATCAACATTTGGAAAAGAACATCAACTCCAAAGTCAAACATCTGCACACACAACCGCCACAAATTTTCTCAAAGAGAAAGGGAAACTCATTTCCAAAAGGGAACACTTCACTAACAAAATCACTTACAAAACATTCATAAAATCCATCTTTTGAACCACTTGCCAACACCACACATTTTTTCCAAATAACTCCAACTCTAGCCGAAAAGAGTTATAAATTAAATCTCAAGAGTTTCCAACACAACCCACTATGTCCATCTGCTTCCTTTAAAAATTTATTCCAAAGATAATTCAGTGTGAACGCGAAGGAGCGCGATCCACTCAAAGACTTTTGGGTGTAAATCCTGTGGCATCTCAGAATGTGACTTTAGGGAATACGGCATTACGGTATGGTGTTTTATCGCGTTTTGGGCCGTTTTCGGGGGTTCGGGCCTTAGGGGACTTTATTGGGCCGTAGGTGGTGGTGTGTGTGTGGGGGGGGTTTCTTGGCCCATGTGGGGAAATTTCTGCAATAAAACCCTAGGGCTTCCCCCTTGCGTCCCCATTGCCTCCTCCCCCATGCGCCCCCTTGCCTCCCCCATGCGCCCCCTTGTCTCCCCTAGCCACACCTCTCCCTCTGCCTTTGCACCCCTCCCACGTCTCCCCACCTCAATCTCCACCTCTCGTAGCCCCCATAGTGATATTTGAGAGTGCTCCATCCGCGGGGATTCGGCGTTTCTGGCGGTTTCGGCAGAGGGACGGAGGATCGGGTCGCGAGGAGGAGACGTGCGTCGACCCGGAAGTTCGTCAAGGGAAGGTAAGCAATGGGGATTTGGTTTGTAGGGTTGTGGTTCTGGTTAGGTGGGGATTAACATGATTAATTTTGGTGTTTGGGTGCTGCCATTAGAGGTATGAAGTCGTTTATTAGATCTGTCACGCGCGGTAGCCTCGGCCAATTCTAGGCAGTCGACTTCGGTCGCAGTTTCGGAGATTTTAGATTCGGAATTTGGTCGTCCGCCTGTCGAGAAAGTTGTATGTAATTTCAATACCTTTAAGTGGACACCAATAACGCGAGATTCCGATCATCCGTTTAAAAGTTATGGCTGTTTTACCGAACGTGTTCAAAACTGTGACGTGGTTGGGACAGATCGTGATGATCTGTAGATTAGTCAATTTTAGAAGCCGAATTAGTTTTTCCCAATACTTAGAAAAAGCTAGGAAATTTCCTAAGCTTCGATAAAATGTACTCGTTTACTTGATTTGGAGTCCTAGAACTAGAGTTATGCTAGTTGGAAGCCCGCTGTCCCGTCGGGACAAATTCTCTATTTTCGGGTTTTGGGGGTAGTTTGCGAAGTCGGGGTAGAGGATCGTTCGTGTACGGTTTTGTGGGCACGTTTTGAGTGTGTGGTACCTTGGTGCAGGTGGTGTGACCCCGAGAGTGCCCTCAACCTCTCGCCAATCCGTCGCCCACGGTTGAAGGCAAGTGTATTGGAATGGGTAGCGTGTTGTATGTTGCTAGTCTTGACTAGATGCAAATGGATTACATGATGTGATATCTTGCCATGATTAGTGTTTGCCCATGATACGATGAAAATGGTTTATTATGATGCTATGCAATGATTAGTTGAGTTATGTGCAAGTTGTTTATGTTTATGGTATAATTGCATACATGGCATGAGAACTGGCCCGGTCGGTGAGAAAGTCATAACTAGTCCGGTAAGTTCGGTGAGAAAGTTATGACTAATCCGGAGCGCCATTGAGTAAGTCCTACCTCATGATTCCATTCACGGTTGGGAATGGAAGCGAGGAGTAGGCACCCTCCATCTACAGGATGGAAGGGGGAAAGAGGGTGCACGCCGACGGGTGTGCACTCAGCAATACCGGTATGTGCTTCAAAGGGACATGTGCATTGCATGAATGAAGTGGTTTATGAGATGATTATGACTTTCTATGAGATGCATATGAAGATGTGTTTTTGAGATGTTTATGATGATGTTATATGGGAGCATAAATGAAGTTCATGAGTTGACTCTCAGGATATGTGAATGGCACCAAGTATGGATGTGAGTTGATTGTTGTTTTTGTATCATTGCAATACACTTTGCTGAGTGATAAACTCACGCTTGTTGTGTTATGTTGTTTTTAGGTACCATGAACTCGGCAGTCGGGGAAGGGAGATTAGCATCACATCTCCACATAGTGTTGCTCACCTAGACAACTACACACTCCCACTTGTAGTTGTAATGATTATCTTATTGCGTAGAAAAAGAAAAACTTGGACTATGCTAGCTTATGAGCTTGGTTTTATTGTTCCCTTCGTATTGGTTCATGAAACGTTGGAGTTTATGTTATGGACTTGAGATGATGCTTTAACTCCGGTTAGTGCCGTTTAGATGTCATCTATTATGCTATAATGATGTGATAATATTATTGTTGCTTAAAAACCATGGAAAAACAAATGGAATGCTGCCGAATTTTCAATTAAACTAATAGCGTTGTTGCTGTAATTTATTGTTAAACATGTGATATTGGTTGTGTCTAGAGCTGTTTGGGTGACATTCGCGGCAGACTAGATGCCGGGGTGTTACAAATCCATACTCATAGCATAAACTAAACACATTAGCCAAAACCGAAAATTGGCACCAATCACTACGAGTTTTAGGGAAACTCTGAAACACAACATAAGGAACAGCTTGACCAAAAGCATTCAACCCAAATAGCAAACAACCAAACTAGTCCAAAAGTTTTAAACACAAGCTCAACATAGATACAACCACCTTTAGTGTTCCACTATGCTTTCCATTAAAGACTTCAATACTCACTATTTACTCCTTGAGGAGCCCCATCATAATTTAACCAAAAACTACATAACAAATTCTTTCTCTAGTTACCTTTCCCAACACTTATAAATAAAGTTTATGATGCTTATCAAAAAGACATCCAACCAATACTACCTCATCCTGATCCCCACAGACAAACACATCATATAATATCATATTCTAAATTTAAAACATAATACCTCAACAAATACTTTAGCATGATCAACCTATCAATTTTATACCTTCCCTATGTCAACTTTTCGACGATCGAAACTTATTCAATTAATCAATGACTTCAACAAGTAAATATCATCTCCACAAGACAAAGTTTGTAAATATGATTCTAAGATATACATTCATTAAGGATAAAATCTTACATCATGATGATTATCCATTGTCCATTCCATCCCAATATGAGCTCGACACCTTGCCACATTTTAAAATTTTCTCTATTTTAACAATGGTTTTTCAACGATTAATCTAAACGATTAACACCACTTTTAAGTCATCAATATCAATAATCAGGCATAATCATAAAACAACAACATTGCTTTTAGCTACCCCATACATAGGTTATAACAAATTGCCGCTACACAACATACTCCAACTATTAAAATAAATTTAATAAGTTAGACCATCACGATGCTCTTAAAGCAACAACAAAACATATATCTTCCCAACTGACATCGATACTAGCATTATAGCAACATCACTACATACTTCCAAATATACTAACGGTTTGCAACAACATAAATAGCAACTCTAATCAACTTCCAAGTTAAAGTCACTAGCCAACACGATTAAATTTCTCCATTAACACGTTAAATTAGAACATCTTTAAACAAACAGCAAAGTTTCTTTAACAATGTCAGTAGTTTACATCATCTTAATGTTCTAGCTATGCATCAGGGTTTAAAACTTTAACCATTATCGAGGGTCATAAGCACTTTTAAAGAAAAGCAACAGATTCTAAGCACGTACATTAACACATTTAATCATTCTCGCTACAGAGTAAGCTACAACACTAGTAGTCTATTTATTCTCAAGCTAAAGATGACAATCACATTGAATTGATTCAACTCACAAATTAACTTAGCAATACGTCATTCCATAAATCACATTGTTACCTACTACATAGTACGAACATAAAATTTTCTAAACACCAACATGGGTCACGAACTCTTGACAAACAGGATGCAACCCAACTTTAAAGATAACCACAGCTAAAGAAAAAGAATGAACACCGATAAACAATTTCTCCTTTCCAGGCAAGGAAGAAAAACAAAACTATAACAAAAATGCAGGAGAGCTCAACTCTCAAATTTTCAACTCTGATAGCCGGAGTGTCGTAACCTTATAAAATGTGAATGTTGAGGCCAAAAATATTATGAAATATGGAATTGAAGGTTGAAACCATACGGTATGAGGTTTATATGCGTTTCCGGGAGTTTGGGCCTTTCCGGGGGAGTTTGGGCCTAGGGGAAAGGGTCGTGGGCTTTGGTGGGAAGGAGTTTATGTCCAAATAGGAGTAGGAGACCAGGTTGGGCTGGTGGATGTGCCTCCCCTTGCCCTTGCTTGCGCCCCACCTCTTCTTGGTGCGCCCCCAACCCCCCTTGTGTGCCCTAGCCGCCCCCCAAATCTTCCTCTTAGCCGCCCCCCATCACCCCTCCCCATTGCGCCACCACCCCACCACCACCTCTCCACCTCCCTTGCTGCCCGTAGGGGAGTTCTCCACCTCAACACCTCGAAGATCCGTCCATTGGAGTGCTCCGCGACGAGGAGATCCGGTGGATTTGGAGCGAGGAAGGAGATCACGCGAACCGGGAGGAGATCCGGTGGATTTTCATTCGTCGGGCGAAGGTATGGCCACGGGGATCCTTGGGGTTGGTCTAGGATCTGTTCTAAGGGTTAATATCATGTTTTTTGATCATCTGGTGGTGCTTTCGTTGGGTAGATTAGATGGAATCTAGAGTTTGCCACATTCTATGTTTCGGGTAGCATGAGCAGTCGACCTAGGGTTTGGGTTTTCGCCAATTTAGAGACGGAATTTGGTCGGCCGCCTGTTGACGAAGTTGTAGGTAATTTCAACACCTTTTCGTGGGTATAAAGAACGTCCAATTCCGCCCAGCCGTTTGAAAGTTATGCTCATATTACAAAACGTATTAAAAACTGTGACGTGATGGGAACAAATCACGGTATTCTGTAGATTAAACCACTTTAGAATCCGAATCAGTCTTTCCATATACTTAGAAAAGGTTAGGAAATTTCCTAAGCTATGCGAGGATGTACTTCTTTATTCGATTCAGAGTCTTAGAACCCGAGTTATGCCTTTTGGAAGGGTGCTGTCCCGACGGGACAGAACCTCTGTTTTTGGGTTTTGCGAGTAGTTTGCGATGTCGGGGTAGAAGAGTGTTTGCGTACTGTTTTGTGGACATGATTATGAGTGTGTGGTACCTATGTGCAGGTGGTGTGACCCCGGGAGTGCCTTCTACTTCTCGCCAATCCATCGCCCGTGGTTGAGGGAAGTGTATTGGAGTGGGTAGCGGGTTGTAGTCTGCTAGATTGGTTGAGATTGAAATTGAATATATGATATGTTCACATGCCATGCTTTAATGATTGCCATTGATATGATGAATATGCTTATTATGTTATGATGCCATGTGTTAATGTACAAGTTATTTATGATGTTGGCATGTTTGCATACATGGCATGATACATGGCCCAGGCGGTGAGAAAGTCATAACTAGTCCGAGGAAGGTCAGTGAGAAAGTTATGACTATTCCGGAGAGCCAATGAGTAAGTCCTACATCATGATTCCATCCACCGCGGTGTAAGGAAGCGAGGAGTAGGCACCCTCCATCTTCGGGATGGAAGGCGGGAGAGGGTGCACAACGACGGGTGTGTACTCAACCATACTGGTATGAGTTTCCAGGAGATATGTGCATTGCATTGCATTATATGAGGATGTTATATGATGATGATATAAGATGATGTCAATGATATGCTTACGCTATGAATATGAGATGTGTATGATGTCATATGTGAAAAGTGGTGATGGAGGTATTTGAATGTATTTTCTTGTTCCATTGCAATATACTTGCTGAGTGATGAACTCACGCTTGTGTTTATGTTGTTTTTGTTAGGTACCATGAAACCGGCATGCGGGAAAGGGAGCTAGTCACACGTCATCACTTAGCATCACACATATAAACAATGACATGTTCCTTCCTTTAATTGTGATGGTTAATTTGTGTGCTTGGTTTCCTCATTTACTTCGTTTGGCTCATGAGATGGTTGGAATCTTTATTCTAGGCTTATACTGCTGCTAGAACCCTTATTATTGATGATTTAGATGCCATTATGTGACACCACGGAGTGACAACCTTATATAATGTGACTGTTGAGGTCAAAAACATTATGAAATGTGGAAGGTTAAAACCATAAGGTATGGAGGTTAATAGCGTTTCCGGGCTGTTTCCGGGAGTTTGGGCCTCTCCGGGGAGTTTTGGGCCTAAGAGAAGGGGTCGTGGGCTTTGGTGGGATGGAGTTTGAGTCCAATTGGGAGTAGAAGTCCTGGTTGGGGGCCTCCCCCTGCCCTTTATTGCGCCCCCACCCCTGCCCCTTGTGCCCCCAAGTGCCCTAGCTGCCCCCACACCTCTCCACCTCCTCCTTGTGGCGCCTCCACCTCCCCCATTGCTCCCCATTGCTCCACCACCTCTCCTTCACCTCTCCACCTCCCTTGCTGCCCCTAGGGGAGTTCTCCACCTCAACACCTCGAAGATCAATCCGTTGGTGCGCTCCGCGACGAGGAGATCCGGCGGGATTGGAGCGAGGAAGGAGCAAGTGTATTGGAATGGGTAGCGGGTTGTAGTTGCTAGATTGGTTGAGATTGAATTTGAATACATGATATGTTCACATGCCATGCCTTAATGATTGCCAATGATATGATGAATATGTTTATTATGTTATGATGCCATATGTTAGTGTACAAGTTATTTATGATGTTGGCATGTTTGCATACATGGCATGTTACATGGCCCGGGCGGTGAGAAAGTCATAACTAATCCAGGGAAGGTCGGTGAGAAAGTTATTACTATTCCGGAGAGCCAACGAGTAAGTCCTACATCGTGATTCCATTCACCGCGGTGAACGGAAGCGAGGAGTAGGCACCCTCCATCTTCGGGATGGAAGGGGGGAGAGGGTGCATACTGACGGGTGTGTACTCAACCATACCGGCATGAGTTTCCAAGGAGACATGAGCATCGCATCGCATTGCATATATAATGATGATGATATTGATATGTGATCATGAATGAGATGATAGACATGATATGAGTGGTTGATGCCATGTAATTGTTTTTGTGTACCATTGCAATATGCTAGCTGAGTGTTGAACTCACGCTTGTGCTTTCTTGTTGTTTTAGGTACCTTGAGATCGGCATGCGGGGAAGGGAAATAGTCACACTTCTACACGTAGCTTCACTCAATTGTCCCACAATTCGTTCAATTGGGTTTTGACAATAAACTAGTGTGAGGCTTAATGCTTTATGGTTTACTTTGCGTTATGAGAGTCTTTTTGTTTGTTTGGCTCATGGAGGCATTGAATGTTTGGATTTAGACCTATTTGGTCGTCATACCTTTAATTATTGCTATTTTAGATGTCTCTCATATTGCCTTATGTTGCTATGCTATTGTGTTTCCTTCAATTCTTGTTAAAACAAAGGAGATGTTGCCGAAATTTCGGTTTTTAGCGTTGTGCCTTTGCTGTAATTTACTTGTAATTGTGGTATTTAGAGGTTGCTTAGTCTATGTTTGGTAGCATTCGGGCGTATTAAATGCCGGAGTGTTACAGTTGGTATCAGAGCGGGCTGTAGGTCCTTAGAATGTGTATTTTTAGTGTCATGCTATAACGTACAACTAAAATGTGATGTGGAATAACTTAGAAACATGGCTTAGGTCTTAACTAAAATTTTGTCATAGGATAGCAACATTAAAACTTGCAAAAAGTGGTATAACTAATCTAAAATTTGACACACATGGATGCACAGTTGGAAGGGTATGGGTATCATTGTTTACGCTTAAATGTTGTATTTAAGCCTTGTTGCTAAATGCTATATTTGATAGAGTATGCTGCTATGTGTATGAGAGAATTGAATTGAATTGTTCGTGTTATTGTGTTAAAATGGGGTTGTGGTGGCGAAGGGTTTCGGCCACCTCTCTTTATTCATAGTAAGGGTGAGGTTTGACGGTGTGGCCGGTTAGCGCCATCACCGAAGAACTATTAACCCCTGTAGGAGAAGAGTGCTTACCCTTTACGTCAGAATCGGGTAGTTGGAGGGTCAAATAGAAGAGTTTGGTTGTGGATTCCTTCGTATGTTCTTTACCGTTCTGACGGTCGGTTTTGGTTGTTTTTCTTGATTTTAGTTGATTGAAATCAAAAGAAAAGTGTTTGGTATTGGATTTTCGCGGATTGTTCTGTCTGTGGTTCGTGGTTTTGTCTTCCTTGGTTGAAGACGTAGAAGAAAGGTTTGTGTTGCGCATCTGTTGGTCGCTATTTTTGCTTTGACACCGGTTTTGTTGGTTGCCTTGCAAAGAAAAGTATAGTTTTGGTTCTTGTGTGTGTTACTCTGAGTTTAAAAGAAGTTATTGAAGCGTGTGCAAAAAGTTAAGTTGTGTCGATTTATGTTTTGTGCCTTTGTCCGCAAAGGTTTATTTGATCGCTTGGTTCCCTCCTGTGGGAGTCTTTGAGATTTAAAAGTGTTTTGGAGGATTCCTTTTGCATGACCAAGTTTGGGTTTGTCTCATTGCAACTTTGAGAGTCAAGCTTCTTTGTGAGTTTTGGTTGAGTATTAAAAGAAAATGCTGTAAATAAAGTAAGTATTCGTTTGACTGAAATTACTTGTCAAAAGTGAAAACTGTTGTTTAGCATGTTATGTAGTATGTAACAATGTGGTTTATGGAAATGATGTACACCTTAGTTAATTTGCGAGTTGAATCAATTAAATGTAATTGTTACCTTTAGATTAAGATTAAATGAACCTCTAGTGATGTAGAGTACCCCATAGTGGGAATGATTAAATGTGCTAATGTACATGCTTAGAATCTGTTGCTTTGCTTTAAAGGTGCTTATGACCCCCGATTATGTTTAAAGTTTTAAACCCTGATGCATAGTTCGAACATTAAGATGATGTAGACTACTGTTATTGTTAAAGAAACTTTGCTGGTTGTTTAAAGTTGTTCTAATCTAACGGGTTAATAGAGAAATTTAATCATGTTGACTAGTGGCTTTAATTTGGAAGTTGATTAGAGTTGCTATTTATGTTGTTGCAAACTACTAGTATATTTGGAAGTATGCAGTTGTGTCTCTACAATGCTAGTTTTGATATCAATTGAGAAGACATAAGACTATTTGTTAATGATGTTGTTAAGAACATTGTGTTGATCTAACTTATTTAATCTAATTTAATAGTTGGAGTATGTTGTGTGGTGGTAGTTTTGTTATAACTGATGTATAGGGTAGCTAAAAGCAATGTTGTTGATTGATGAATATGCAAAGAATTGATATTGATGCCTTGGTAGTGTTGTTAATTGTTGGAAACCATTAATCCAATAGAAGAAAAGTGTAAAACTGTGGTATTATGTCGAGTACATGTTGTGATGGGATGAACAATGGATAATAATCATGATGCAAGATTTTGATTTTTAATGAATGCATATCTTAGAATCCTATTTACGAATTTTATCTTGTAGAGATATTACTTAATTGTTGAAGTCATTTTATTGACTGAACAAGTTTCAATTGTCAAGATTTTGACGTATGGATAGTATAAATTGATAGGTTGACCATGCTCAAGTAGCTGTTGAAGTACTATGTTTGAAATATAGAAGACGTGGTTATATGTTTTGGTGATCCGTGGGGATCATGTCAATGTAGTCATCGTTGGGTGTCTTTGTGATAAGCATCTTAAACCTTAATTAAAAGTGTTGGGAATGGTAACCAGAGAAAGAAATTGTTATGTAAAATTTTGTTAAATCCGGTTGGACTCTCTTGATGAGTAAATAGTGATTATTGAATGCTTAAATGGTAAGTGTAGTGGAATACAAGTTATGGTGGGATTCATGCTAAGCTGGTGTTTAAAACCTTTTGAACTAGTGTGGTTGTTTGCCATTTTGGTTGAATGCCTTCGGTCAAGGTATTCCTTGTGTTGTGTTTCCGAGTTTCCCTAAAACCCGTAGCTATTGTTGCCAATCTTTGGTTTTGGCTATTTTGTTTAATTTGTGCTATGTGTATGGTTTTACACCCAAAAGTCTTTGAGTGGATCGCGCTCCTTCGCGTTCGCACTGAATCATCTTTGGAGTAAATTTTAAAGGAAGCAGAAGGTCTTAGTGGGCTGTGTTGAAGATTCTTGAGATTTAATTTGTAACTCTTTTTGACTTGAGATGGATTTATTTGCGTAATGTGTGTGATGTTTGCGAGTGCTTCAAAAAAGGTGGAATTTATGAATGTTTTATAAAGTGATTTTGTTAGTGAGGTGTTCCCTTTTTGAAATGAGTTTCCCTCTCCTTGAGAAAATTTGTGACGGTTGTGGGAGCAGATGCTCGACTTGAAATTTTGATGCTCTCTTCCACAATGTTGGATTTGGATGAAATGCAATGTTTTGCAAGTTCAGTTTTCAATTGATGTGGGATGTGATGCGACGTGGTGTTTCTTGTCAACTATCTTTGCCGTCATAGTCCATATGAATTTCCGCAACCTTCGATGTTAATTGTGTTTCCATTATTTGATACTGAGGAAGAAGTCATTTGGTGAATGACTATTCGGTACCGTTGTTACATGATGAATGAAGGGTGAAAAAGGAAAACGAGACATTGTTTATGCATAATTAGTCATAAAGGAGTCGATGAGCCAGGTCAGTGAGAAAGTCATAAATGGATATATGACTAATCCGGAGTGCTCTTGAAAAGTGTGCATGCATGTCATGAATCGAGATGTCCATTTCTTTCTAGTATGAAAAGAAAGAATGAAGAAATTCTGGTATTTTGGTTGTGGTGTAGGGGATTTATGCTTCCTTTGTGATTTGAAGAAATTCTGGTATTTTGGTTGTGGTGTAGGGGATTTATGCTTCCTTTGTGATTTGAAGAAATTCTGGTATTTTGGTTGTGGTGTAGGGGATTTATGCTTCCTTTGCGATTTGGCTTGGATGTTGCGGAATTCTTTCCAAAATGGTTGTTAACGCTTTGGGTTTGAGTTATCGTGTGTACCCTTGGGTTTGATAACTAAGTGTTTTTGTGTGAGGGCGAGACCCTCGTAAGAAAGGAACCAATTGTGGTTTGGTAAGGTTTTACGATCCTAGCTTGGGGCTAGGTGTCGAACCTTAGTTGTATAAGGGTGGTTTGTGATGGAGGTTGATGACGTATGGGTTTAACCTTTATTAAGAGTAGCGATGGGTGGAAGTGAAGTTGACGGTAGTTCGGTGATAATTGTCCTGCCGTGAGCAATTGTCTTAACCAGTTGTTTTTTTTGGGCTTGAGTCTTGCCTGGGAGAGGATGGAATGAAATGTTAGTATGATCGTGTATCAGAAGGGCAAGTGTGCCTTAATGAGTTATTCCCCTCTATGGAAATTTTTGAGAATGTAGAGAGGTCGTTAAAGGAATTGTGACTCATTTTGATTGTGTCATGTTGAGTTTAATGAAGTATGGTAGTCAGGTTGGTTGTGATAGTATTGTGAAGTATTTGTCGTGAGGTTTCAAGCGTTTTGGGTTGATGGAGCCCTTTGTGGTCGAAACGCAGTTTCTGTTTGGGAATTGAAGTGAAGATGGAACCATGAGAGGTTGCACTCTGTTGAGCTAAATCAACATTTTCACGCCAAGTGTTGGTTTTGAGAACTCGCTTGTCGTTTGTTCCGGTTTGAGTTTTCGTGCAGATGTTTTGTGCTGCAGAGAAGTCTTTTGTCCCTTGGGGATTTTGTTGTTGACTTTGGCGTTCCTCGGATTCGAGGTCGAATCCTGTTTAAGGGGGGTAGAATGTGACACCACGGAGTGACGTAACCTTATATAATGTGACTGTTGAGGTCAAAAACATTATGAAATGTGGAATTAAGGTTAAAACCATAAGGTATGGAGGTTAATAGCGTTTCCGGGAGTTTGGGCCTTTCCGGGGAGTTTTGGGCCTAAGAGAAGGGGTCATGGGCTTTGGTGGGATGGAGTTTGAGTCCAATTGGGAGTAGAAGTCCTGGTTGGGGGCCTCCCCCTGCCCTTTATTGCGCCCCCACCTGTAACATCCCTATGTTTGGTTTTCTAAAAAAAAAAATTTAAATTAATTAATTTAAAGTTTTGGATTTTAATTGGAGTTCTAATTAACCTGGCATCCTTATCCTTCCGAAATTGGAGCTCAATTTCGAATCGTTCGAAAAGTCAAATTTTCAAATTCCTATCATTGCTCAAAATTTCACCCGAGTCCCAAAATGCTCCAAAAATTCCAAAACCTATTGCATTAGGTTCCAAATATTCCAAAATGATTTTGGGAATTTTTCCTAAGATTTTTAGAAACCCTCTGGTATTTTATCGCTTGCGGCCTTCCGTTAAAAGCCTTTTATTCATCCTGGAATTTTCTAAATCCCAAATTTTATCCAAATTCAATGAAACCAATTTTGTTGGGTTCCAAATATTCCCTAGTATTTTTAGGAATTTTTCTGGGATTTTTAGATCCTTTTTGCTATTTTATCTCTCACGCCATATTTTCTTCACTATTCATGGGGTCCACATGTCAGCTTGGCACTGTAGAGCATCTCCAACCTCCAGCCAAGCATCAGGGAAGGCTCACTCTCTCTCTCCTCCATTGATGCTCACGTAGAAGCTTCATTTCCCTTCCGATTAATGCACCAAAAATTCCAGAAAAATGATATTTGAGATCCTCATTGCATTTGTAACATTCCAAAGTTAATCCCTTAATTAAATCCTTCATGAATTGCAACTTACTCCCGTGAGAACGTGTTTCCATTTTTCCATGAATACACCCACTACGGACCTCATCTTGCCCTATAAAAAGGGGGCTCCGGTGCCTCTCTTCGTCGCCAACCCGTCCCTCCACTTCTTTTGTGCTACTTCATCTTCATTTCGACGAATTTCGGGTTTGGTCATCATCAACCGAGGAGGCTTGCGACTTAGATTGCTCTCAATCCGGTCATCCTCTCCGAAATCTGACACCACCGTTGGATTCGCGTCGTCGAAACCTTTCTGGTAGTCATCTTCCCCAACCCCGCCATCCCTTCCATTGAAAAAATCCATTTTTTTCCCCAAACCCTAGTTCATGTGCTCGGTTACGCTCGATTACGGGCGCATGGTACTGTAGCTACGATAAAATCCCTGTAGCTACAGTAACTTTTCTCTTTTTCTTGATTTTCCATCATTTTTCAACTTCGAACGCTTATATCTTTTGCGTCCGAACTCCGATTCACTCCATTCAAATTCCTAAATTCATCTAAATTCAAGATCTATCTGCCAGTGCTAATTTTTATAATTTTTAGATTTTATTTTATTTTTGGTTATTTATTGGTGTCTCGTTTTGCGCGTAGCCGAAGAATCCATCGAAGCTGCCGACGCCGTCGCTGAGCATCAAGTCTTCGATATCTTAGCTGCTGGTGAAGGCAAGTCGTAGTCCTTGACCATGTTGGACCTATGTTTGCAAAAGTATTTTTGTTTCATACAAATGCATGCTATTTGTTTACAAGTAGTATTTACGGGAATAGTTAAATGCCTGATTGCCATAATGACATCTTGAATCATTGAAATGCCATGTATCCATTGTCACCCTAGGTTGGGTCATTTACTAGTTGGATATGATTATAGTACCAACATTGGGTTATCGTAACTATGCTTAGACCTGCTTAGTTGTACGATGGGTTCATGTCACATGATGAATTAATAATATTGATTTAATGAGATATGGAATCATGGCGAGTAGCCACTGTTGTAAAATTTGTTGTACCATGGCAGGGTATGTCATTGGTCTTGGTTATACAAAATTGTTTTCACTCGGGCAAGTGATCGTGCAGTAAAGGGGGTGCTTTTAGCACATTTGGGATGTGGTTGTCTTGCCTGAGTATACTTAAGGACTTAATCTTGTGCGCCACTGAACTGGGCCTAACCGTACAACCACATGTCTGGTGACAGACCTGGCTGATTAATTTGCAATGTCTAAATTTAAGTATCTTGTTGTGGTTGTGTGGGTTCCGGACAGACGGGTAGACTCACAAGGCGCAAGAGGGGCCCTGAGGGGTGAAACCTTAGCGGGCAGTACTGGGTTTATACAGAGCATTGTAAAGGCCTTGTTATGACCTCTCTGCCGACACACCATAGGAAGTGTGTTAATTACGTATGGCAATAAGAGTTGATCATATCTTGTGGGTAAAGCTGTACAACCTCTGCAGAGTGTGTGTTAAACTATTCGAATAGCCGTGTCATGGTCATGGGCGTGCACAGGAATTTCACACGAGGTATATTGTTTTTAGAAAATGTTGACGGACGGTATTTGTTGGGAGTGAACAGGGAGTTCACTATTGTTTTCGATGTCAAATTATTAACACTGTTGAGTTTAGTGGTTGATAATGATCTAGTTGGTGATGGGTGATGCCTCACCAATCTTGTGTTGTTGTTTACCATTGATTTACCAGTTATTATTATCTTTGTCAATTATGCTTTGAATCTATATATTGTATTTACATTCAACTTATCGCTTTCTGCAAAATAACCCTACGGTTATCCTTTGTCAAGCCGTACATTATTTGTATCCTTCCCTGCGGCTTGCTGAGTACTTTTTGTACTCACGGCTTTATGCCTTTGTTGATCGATTCTTTGAGGAGAACAGGGAAATACTGAGTTCTACGAGGAGGAGTATTATGAAGACTACGTGAACTAGGATGACGCTCCCCAGACGATTGCCTGTGGCATGTCGTATGGCCAAGTTATTTTATTTTCCGCTGCAAGAGTTTTATTTGTTTCTTAAGCCTTTATGGCACAGTTATGTAAACTTGACCATAAGGTCCGTTGCTACTATTTGCTACTTTCATAGTTAATTCGATAAATGGAATGATATGTCAATTTTGTTGCCACTGTGTGCACTAGTGTGATCCTGGACTAGTGCGGTAAACACAGGGGGTTTCAGATTTGCAAATCCGGGTCCCGACAAAGTTGGTATCAGAGCCATCTCGACTGTAGGACGCAGCCCTAGTTAGCATGGTCTTCTTAGAAAGCACTTCAAAATTATTTTCTAAATCAAACCAACGAATTGGTGCTTTATAGATGTCTTCTCTCATCTCATTCTTAGGATCTTATTTCTCTCCTTTGCTGGAATATTGCTTTAGAAAGTTTAAGTTGATCTCATCTCATGAAACTTTTCAAGACAGTCTTCTACGACATTGCCAATCAACAGAAGGAGGATATGTAAATTTCAAGACGGTGAAGGAGCGACTGAAAGGATCAGGATGACGAGAGTATGTTCAAAAAGCCTCCCATATAGGATAAGTTATAGTGCTCTTCTGCATCGGAGGGTACCATTCCCTTTTTAGTGACGTATAGACCGTGTGTATTAGGGTTTTGTTTCTTGTGTGTTAGGTGTGTTGTGCACTTGCCCGAGGCATTGTGTTGCAGCCACCCATTGAACTGAAATGTTTATTGTCTCTTTGTTTCGTAGCCTTTTCGGCTATGTCTCCTGTTGTCGGTTGTCCTTGGGTATTACCTGCTCCCCTTAGATGACCTTACCACTCGTCTATGGCTCTTCCCTCTTACCTATCAACACTTGTCCTATTCTGCAGATGGTTGACACCCGTTCTGGAGCTGGTCGTAGTTCTCCAATGGATGCCAATGCCAACCCCAATGCACCACCTCCACCACCGTTAGTGACAGACCAGAATTTGGGACACTTCTTGGCAGCTCAGACTCAGCTCATGAACACCATGATGCAAAATATGACCAACATGATGAATCAGCAGAATCAAAATGCCGCTGCCCTGGCTAATCTATTGGCTCAACAAAATCAAGCCGCTGTTGCACCTCCTCAAGCTCGTTCGTAGTCTAAGCTAGCAGAGTTCATGAGGACTCATCCGCCTACCTTCTCCAATTCTTCCGAACCCTTGGAGGCAGACGACTGGATTCGCTCTGTGGAGAAGAAGCTTGCCATTGCTCAGTGCACAGATCATGAGAAGGTTCTCTATGCCACACATCAGTTAGAAGGCACCGCCGCTGAATGGTGGGAAAACTATAGTGCTGCCCATCATGACCCTCAGACCATCACTTGGGCAGAGTTTTTCGCTGCTTTTCGGCACTCTCATATCCCAGATGGGAAAGTGGAAATGAAGAAGAATGAGTTCCGGGAGCTCAAGCAAGAAGGGATGTCTGTGAGTGAATATCTCAATAAGTTCACTCAACTCGCTCGCTATGCGCCAGAAGATGTTGCTACTGATGATGCCCGCTAGAAGAAGTTTAAGCGTGGACTCAACCCAGGCCTAAAGATGCAAGTCATTGGCAATGACTACGCAGATTTTCAGCACCTTGTGGACAAAGCTATGCTCATAGAAGAATCCCGCCGTGAGCTAGATGAATCTCGTAAGAGGAAGATGATGCAGCAAGGAGCTCGTCAGAATCAGCAGCAGAGAGTCCGACTGAATGCACCACATCCTGCACGCTTCACTCCTCCGACTGCATTCAGGACACCTGCACCAGCACCAACACCAACACCTCGCCCAGCTTCTTCAGGCAACCGCAACTTCAACCACTACAACATGGAAAGCCTGCTGGGGCATCTATATATGCCCTCAAAAGCTGGTAAATGCCCCAAAATAGTTTTCCACGGCACTTATTGGCCGTCAAGAGATATGCCATCGGGGAAAGGTATTTCTCGGCATTTAGTTATCCCGGCACTTGTATATGCCGCATTTTCCTTTTTCCCGACATATATTAATTGTCGGCGTTGCTCTAACTCGCCACATGATAATTGCCATAGTTGGTTAACCAGGGGCATAAAATAAACGCCATGGATTCGTTTCACTGGCACATTATAAACGCCCTAGATTCCCTTCGCTGGCATATGATAAGTGTCGTGGATACTCTTCAGGGGCACAATATAAATGCCATGTTTGACCTACGCTGGCATAAAATAAACGCCTTGGATACCCCTCACTGGCACATTATAAATGCCGCGGATGCCTTCGCTGGCATATTGTAAGCGCCGTGGATGCCCTTCAGGGGCACAATATATACCATGCATCTATGCACCTAGAATACCAATGCATTGATAGCTTTAATCATCTCAAACTGCCAAGCCAAATCATCTCAATCATCCAGAGTAAGGCAAATAATCCATTCCAATCATCCCAAACAGCCAAACCAAATGAAAATTGTAATTTAACACAAACAACAACATAACATGCCCTCTCTCACCAGAGTAAGGCAAATCTGCATTCAATATATATATAGTTGCCATGCCCAAGTTATCTCAATTACATGCATGTCACAGTAAGTTTCATATATGCCAATATATACTAATGTCTCTAACTGACAGGTGTAGGTAGCAAAAGACACAAAATACACCTTCTGCTTCTTGGCTATTTAGAACTATATATAGTCGTTGACATCTTCGCATCATCATATATACACATCTAGCCATAACACATCCATCATCCACAAAAGTCAAACAAAGCCATTACTAAATCCATAACCCTCCCATAGCAAAAGACTTTAACACATCCAGCATCTAATCACTTGAGGACATCTGCAAATATAAGGAAAGTAGTGTGAATACTAGGTGAAATTTTGGCAAAAGGACAAAATGCATCCATCTATAATGATGATTAATTACCTAATGTCCGCTTGGACATATTTAGAGATGTTCCATCTTTTCGAATAATCTGTAAATAAAAAATAGATCACACATAATTAAGAAATAGTTATGCACATGTAATATAATTGGTTTAACCATAATGTGAAGTCCATACGTTCTGTAAAGGCCAAGGAATGCAACGGCCAATAGCAGCACCCAACTTGGTAACCTGCCCTTGTACTCGTGAAAGTAAGATATTTTTATCGAGCACCACATCAATTAAAACCTCATAGTAATCTCAAGATAATTCTTTACTAGCTTCATTGGCTAACCTATAATATGTTTCTGTGTCTATATCTTTCTCACCGATGTCCTCAATATTGTTTACATCTCTAGCATTGTCACCAAAAAACCCAAGTCCTTCCCTAAGCATAGAATCAATTTCATCGTCCATACAATTCTCTTCTTAAGGATTGGAGCTAGGAACATACTGAGAAGGCCAAGTTTCACCATGAAAAACCCATTCACTATATCCTCCCAAAAAACCATTGTAGATCAAATGATTATACACGGCACTCTTGTCTAACCAATACAAATTAGCACAACTATTGCAGGGGCAACGAATTGTATCAGCTTTTGCTGACTTCGAAAATGCAAATTCCAAAAATAAATTTACTCCATTGTTGTACTCAACCGTATGTCTAGGCAAAGGCATCCATTTCTTGTCCATGTTTGTGCTTCTAGTAAATAATTATAATTGAGAATTAGAATAACAAGCTTATAATAATAGGAAATCCCTACTTATGTATATAAATGACAAGATAATATGATTGCAATTAAACAATGTGAGTAAAGCATATTGAATCTCAACTCACCAGGTCATAATCAGCAAGACTAATGTCACAAGTTTTCACAACCAACACCTTGAATATGGCCTCATCTTCAATTTGCTCCTCTTGCTGGGGCATCATATAAATCCAGTTTCAGTGTGGCAAGTAGCACAAGCAAGTACTTAAGGCATCTTGATGACAAGCACATATAACAAAAACTGAATAGAATGATATAGAATGGAAAATAAATATGCTCCAAACTTTTTCTATGTTTTCAGCTTTTCATGTCTTGAATCTTAAACTATCCCCTGCTCAGTTAAAAAGTAGTCTTATACTCAAGAGTGTTAGAACCAGCTTCACCAAGTACCTATCTGTAGTGCTATTTCTCAAACAGTACTTTTCAAATTACTAGTTGTTACTTAAAGGTTTCTTTAACTTAATAATATCATATGACTCAAAAGAAGGGTTGTCGATATTATTCTAGATGGTATTTCCTTTCCGTAGGTAATAATAGTGGGAAATTGAAGAAAGTTGATACAGGAGGTGAGAAGGCTAATGATTCAGATGATGATCATAAGCCATTGAGTATGAAGATCAATCCAGGCAAACTGGCTTCCAATAGCACGAATAAGGCAGTTTTGGAGAACACTGCACCTAAAATTGAGCAACCTGATGATGATTCAGAGGATGACAAACCACTGCCCAGGAGGTTGCCCACTAATGCTGCTTTGAAAAACAGAGGCAATGTCTCTGATGATTCAGAGGATGAGAAGCCATTGGCTGCCCGATTTCCAAAAGTTACTGGGAGTGCAAGTGCGAGTATCTCAAATTCCAAGGACAAGCTCCCATCTACCAACAAGGGGTTAAACAGTAATACAAGCACTCCCCGAAATTCAATTAAAAGGCCAAGTGATAATAATAATCAAACAAGTTCAGCTATCAAGAAGGCAAAACCTTCAGATACTCTCACCTCTAAGAGTGCCAAAAGAGAATCCAAGGCAGATCACAATGACAACATACCTCTTTCGCAAAGATTGAAAATGGGCGAGTCTTCAAAAAGCAAGCCACCTGCAAAGAATGTTGAAAAGAAGAGGGCTTCATCTTTTAATAAGGATAGCAAGAAAATGAAAATGAAAACAAAAAAAACAATGAAAAATTCTCAGTTCTTAAAAAAGCAAATTTCTTCCCTATGCACTTATTTTCCTCTACAAACTTGTCTTGCTGACTGCTCCATATTGTTGGTGTTATCGCAGTATAATCAAATGGCGCAAGTAGTCCACATTGCATAGGTACCAACATTAATCATTTGCACAAACCACATTACACTTTGTTTGGTGTCAAGAGTCATTTGTTACAGGTAAAAAAAATTGGTCAGAAAAGATCATGCCAACGAACACGATACACAGTGAGAATCGTTGTGAAAACGATGTTGCGTCAAAGGGCCAAATGCTTAGATAAAATGAACGGTTAATTGAATCAACTATATCAATGCAGTACTCCATAACATAAATCATTTGAGTGAAAATTTAATATATCAATGCAGTACTCCATAACATATCAATGCAATACTCCATAACATAAATCATTCCTATTTTGTAAACCTATTATTTGCAGCAAAGTACCGGAGACTCCCAGAATTCCACAATTGTGATCACATAATTTCGATTTCAATATTTCACATACAATAACAGAATGTATGTCATATTGTCAAGCATACACTTCCAGGTTGGTAGGACTACCCATTTTAAAGCCACCATGATTCCTACTAATGAATTCATGTCCATTGGCCTAGCAATTATAGCAATCAGTGCCTACTAATCATCACAGGATCGTAACGAAGGTTTGGCCACTTGGATGAGACAGGAATCAGTACAGAATAGGGAACCATAGACTAGCTGACCTTAGAGCCACCGGAGGGGGACGAAGGGGCGGCGGCGCACCGTAGCACACTCCCGCGCAGCGAGCAGTGGGGCATCGCGGCGACGAGGTGAAGGGGAATGGCAGTGAGGTGCTTCAGATCCGGGCGCTGCCACTCCAATCCTCTTCACCACCGGATCTGAAGGAGCCGTCCGGCGGGTGAAGTGTGCTGAGGGCAGGGTGGCGGCGGGACGAGCTGAGGTATAGGGGTAGAGGGTGGCGGTGGGATGAGCTAAGGTAGGGGCAGATGGCGGCGGAGCGGCGGGGCCGTGGTCGATCGAAGGCGGCGGGGCGGCGGTGGCGCTGTTGTGAGGAAGATGGGGAGGGGAGGCGGCGGCGGTGGCGGCGGTGCTGTGGAGGAGGAGAGGAGGGGGCGGCGCTATGTAGGGATCGACGGGTGGCGCTGTCGAGGGGATCGAGTGGGGGGTTCTAGGATTAGGCGCTGGGTCTTATGAGATATGGTAGCGATGTGGTTCTAGGAGGGGAAGGTGAGAGAGGAGTAAGAGAGATCTTGGGACTTGGGAGGTGCGCGCAGTGTAGCAGACTTTTCGCTTCTCTCCCCGTCTCCCGCCTAAATTTCATCCAGCGAGCTAGAACAGAGTTTAGCTGGCATTTACTTTCTCCGACACATAACAAACGCTGTTATTATTATACCTTGGCAATTACTATGTGTCCTAATATACTATAATTGGTGGCAAATGTCATATGCCAGACTTTAGTCAAATCCGGCATTAGTAAATGCCTAGCTTCTTACATAATATGGCGGCACATAATTTCTACCATACAAAAGTTTTCTTGACATTATATATGTGCCATGCAAGTATGTGCCTCTAAATATAGAAAAATGCCCTGGATTCATTAATCCATGGCATTTAAACTAAGTGCCAACTATAACTAAATGCCCTAAAATGTATATCCGTGTTGTAGTGAACACCAACAGCAATCAGTCTCAGAGGACGAACAATCCAGCTGCAGGAGTCACATGCTTCAGCTGTCATGAAATGGGGCATTACGCCAACAGTTGCCCAAAGAAGCAAGCTCCAACACCAATCCGTTTTAACCTAGGAGCTACACCAGCCAGGACCCCTGCACCGAGAGCAGGCGTGGGCGCCCTGCACTCCCAACCCAGCTACCAGGACTCCATCGACTGTTGGAAGAGGCCATGTGAACCACACTACCACCGAGGATGCCCAGTCTGCACCAGATGTCATACTAGGTAAGCTCCTAGCTAGTTAACTCCGCACCTGCCATGGTTTTATTTGATTCTGGAGCTACGCATTCATTTATTTCTCGGAGTTTTGCTGCAAGCCATCATTTGAAAACAAAGCCTCTTAAAACTGCTTTGTTAGTCAAATCACCTGGTTCGGATTTGAGTACGAACCAAGGCTGCCCCGAAGTTAAAATATTAATTGGAGGGGTAGAATTTTTAGCCAACCTCATTGTCCTAGACACCAAGTCCCTAGATGTGATACTAGGAATGGATTGGCTATTCAAGAACCAAGCAGTTCTGGATTGTGGGAATAGAGTGATCACCCTAACTAGTCCAAGTGGAGCCAAGTTAAAGTTTCAAGCTGTTACAGACAAACCAGATAGTATAAAGGTTTGCAGTGCCAAAGGAATAAGTTTGGAAGATGTGCCAATCGCCAGGGAATTTCTCGATGTGTTTCCAGATGAGTTACCAGGGATGCCACCAGATAGAGACATAGAATTTCTGATCAACCTAGTTCCGGGAACTCCACCCATCTCCAAGAGACCCTATAGGATGCCTGCCAATTAGTTAGCCGAAGTAAAGAAACAGATTAAGGAGCTGCAAGACCAAGGTTTTGTCCGACCCAGTTCTTCGCCTTGGGGAGCCCCAGTTCTTCTTGTTGGAAAGAAGGATGGCACTCAGAGGATGTGTGTGGATTACCGCTCACTCAATGAAGTAACAATCAAGAACAAGTACCCTTTGCCAAGGATTGATGATTTGTTTGATCAGCTTCAGGGAGCTGGAGTGTTCTCCAAGATTGACTTAAGGTCAGGTTATCATCAGCTAAAGATTCGTGAAGAGGACATTCCCAAGACAGCCTTTGTGACTCGGTATGGGCAGTATGAGTTCACCGTAATGTCTTTTGGTTTGACCAATGCCCCTGCTTATTTCATGAGCTTGATGAATAAGGTATTTATGGAGTATTTGGATAAGTTTGTCGTTGTTTTCATCGATGACATCATGGTTTATTACAAAAGTGAGGAGGAACATGAGAATCATCTTCACCTGGTTCTGATGAAGCTAAGGGAACACCAACTTTATGCCAAGTTCAGTAAATGTGAGTTCTGGATGAAGGAAGTCATTTTCTTAGGGCATGTCATATCTGCAGCAGGAGTTGCAGTTGACCCTAGCAAGGTTCAAGATGTGCTTAATTGGGAGTCACCCAAAACAGTGCCTCAAATCAGAAGTTTCCTGGGGATGGCAGGGTATTACCGCCGTTTTATGAAAGGATTCTCTAGAAAAGCCAGACCTCTCACTCAGCCGTTGAAAAAGGAGAAGCAATTTGTTTGGACTCCAGAATGTGAAAAGAGTTTCCAGGAATTGAAGAAGTGCCTAACCACTGCCCCAGTGCTTATCTTGCCAGACATCAGAAAGGATTTTGAGATCTTTTGTGATGCATCTCGACAAGGACTCGGATGTGTGTTAATGCAAGACAGAAAGGTTGTAGCGTATGCTTCGCGACAACTAAGGCCGCATGAAGTGAACTACCCTACCCATGATTTAGAACTAGCAGCAGTAGTGCATGCATTGAAGATTTGGCGCCATTACCTCATCGGTAATCGTTGTGAGGTTTACACCGACCACAAGAGTCTGAAATACATATTCACTCAAACTGATCTCAATATGAGGCAAAGAAGATGGTTAGAATTAATCAAGGATTATGACATTGGAATTCGTTATCATCCTGGCAAGGCCAATGTCATAGCTGATGCTTTGAGTAGGAAGAGCTACTATAATACTTTGATGATTAAGGAGAGTCAGCCAGCATTACATGAAGAATTCCAGAAGCTCAGTTTGGAATTGGTTCAGAAAGGATATCTAGCTACATTGGAAGTGCAACCCACATTAGAGGACCAAATCCGAGCAGCACAGATTGAGGATTCAGATATTAAAGAAATCAAGCAGAACATGAAGAAAGGTAAAGCTCCGAACTTCTCTGAAGATGAGCAAGGTACTATTTGGTATGAGAAGCGCATCTGTGTGCTAGATCAGAAAGAGCTCAAGGAGTTATTACTCAAAGAAGCACATGAGACCTTATATTCCATTCACCCCGGAAGCACCAAGATGTATCAAGACCTCAAGGAAAGATATTGGTGGCCCAGCATGAAGCGTGAGATCGCAGAGTATGTTGCTCTTTGTGATGTTTGCCAGAAGGTTAAAGCAGAACATTAGAGACCAGCAGGGTTGTTGCAGCCACTGAAGATTCCGGAATGGAAGTGGGAAGAAATTGGCATGGATTTCATTACTGGTCTTCCTAAAACCCAAGGAGGTTATGATTCGATCTGGGTAATAGTGGATCGATTGACTAAGGTAGCACACTTCATTCCAGTTAAGACTAACTACGCTGGTGATAAATTAGCAGAATTGTACATGTCAAGAATTGTCATTCTTCATGGAGTACCCAAGAGGATAGTGTCAGATAGAGGCACTCAGTTTACCTCTCGTTTTTGGCAAAGTTTGCATGAAGCCATGGGAACCCATCTCAGATTTAGTACTGCTTATCACCCTCAAACTGATGGACAGACTGAACGTGTGAATCAAATCCTTGAGGATATGCTAAGAGCTTGTGCCTTAACTTATGGTGTTAAGTGGGACAAGTGTTTGCCATATGCCGAATTCTCTTATAATAATAGTTATCAAGCAAGTCTGCAAATGTCCCCCTTTGAAGCATTATATGGAAGAAAGTGCAGAACTCCTCTGAACTGGAAAGAGACTGGAGAACGACCACTGTTTTGTCCTGTCATACTTCAACAAGCAGAAGAGCAAGTTCGGTTAATTCGAGACAGGTTGAAGGTAGCTCAAAGCAGACAAAAGAGTTATGCAGACAACCGTCGTCGAGATTTGAGCTTTGAGCCCAATGATTTTGTGTATCTAAGAGTCACCCCTCTCAAAGGAGTTAAGAGATTTCAAATGAAAGGAAAGCTTGCACCTCGATATGTTGGACCGTTCAAAATCTTGGAACGAAGAGGAGAGGTTGCTTATAAACTTGAGTTGCCACCATCTTTTGTTGGAATCCATGATGTGTTCCATGTGTCACAATTGAAGAAGTGTCTACGAGTGCCAGAGGAACAGATGTCGTTGGAA
Organism: Rhipidocladum racemiflorum; assembly: GCA_036346355.1. Classification (NCBI taxonomy): domain Eukaryota; kingdom Viridiplantae; phylum Streptophyta; class Magnoliopsida; order Poales; family Poaceae; genus Rhipidocladum; species Rhipidocladum racemiflorum. Next base: position 52,911,707 of record CM070572.1, on the reverse strand, counting down.
TCCCTAGATTTGCAAGAAGATCTCACCTACAAGGAGCGGCCTGTGAAAATTTTAGAAGTGGCAGAGCGCGTCACAAGGAGCAAGATCGTCCGCTTTTGCAAGGTGCAGTGGAGCAACCACTCAGAAGAGGAAGCCACCTGGGAGCGTGAAGAGGACCTCAAAGCCGAGTTTCCCCACCTATTCTTTAGCCAGCCTGAATCTCGGGGTCGAGATTCCATTTAAGGGGGGGAGGTTTGTAACATCCCTATGTTTGGTTTTCTAAAAAAAAAATAATTTAAATAAATTAATTTAAAGTTTTGGATTTTAATTGGAGTTCTAATTAACCTGGCATCCTTATCCTTCCGAAATTGGAGCTCAATTTTGAATCGTCCGAAAAGTCAAAATTTCAAATTCCTATCATTGCTCAAAATTTCACCCGAGTCCCAAAATGCTCCAAAAATTCCAAAACCTATTGCATTAGGTTCCAAATATTCCAAAATGATTTTGGGAATTTTTCCCAAGATTTTTAGAACCCCTCTGGTATTTTATCGCTTGCGGCCTTCCGTTAAAAGCCCTTTATTCATCCTGGAATTTTCTAAATCCCAAATTTTATCCAAATTCAATGAAACCAATTTTGTTGGGTTCCAAATATTCCCTAGTATTTTTAGGAATTTTTCTGGGATTTTTAGATCCTTTTTGCTATTTTATCTCTCGCGCCATATTTTCTTCACTATTCATGGGGTCCACATGTCAGCTTGGCACTGTAGAGGATCTCCAACCTCCAGCCAAGCATTAGGGAAGGCTCACTCTCTCTCTCCTCCATTGATGCTCACGTAGAAGCTTCATTTCCCTTCCGATTAATGCACCAAAAATTCCAGAAAAATGATATTTGAGATCCTCGTTGCATTTGTAACGTTCCAAAGTTAATCCCTTAATTAAATCCTTCATGAATTGCAACTTACTCCCGTGAGAACGTGTTTCCATTTCTCCCATGAATGCACCCACTACGGACCTCCTCTTGCCCTATAAAAAGGGGGCTCCGGTGCTTCTCTTCGTCGCCAACCCGTCACTCCACTTCCTTTGTGCTACTTCATCTTCATTTCGACGAATTTCGGGTTTGGTCATCATCAACCGAGGAGGCTTGCGACTTAGATTGCTCTCAATCCGGTCATCCTCTCCGAAATCCGACACCACCGTTGGATTCGCGTCTCGAAACCTTTCCGGTAGTCATCTTCCCCAACCCCGCCATCCCTTCCATTGAAAAAATCCATTTTTTTCCCCAAACCCTAGTTCATGTGCTCGGTTCTGCTCAGTTCTGGACGCATGGTACTGTAGCTACGATAAAATCCCTGTAGCTACAGTAACTTTTCTCTTTTTCTTGATTTTCCATCATTTTTCAACTTCGAACGCTTATATCTTTTGCGTCCGAACTCCGATTCACTCCGTTCAAATTCCTAAATTCATCTAAATTCAAGATCTATCTGCCAGTGCTAATTTTTATAATTTTTAGATTTTATTTTATTTTTGGTTATTTATTGGTGTCTCGTTTTGCGCGTAGCCGAAGAATCCATTGAAGCTGCCGACGCCGTCGCTGAGCATCAAGTCTTCGATATCTTAGCGGCTGGTGAAGGCAAGTCGTAGTCCTTGACCATGTTGGACCTATGTTTGCAAAAGTATTTTTGTTTCATACAAATGCATGCTATTTGTTTACAAGTAGTATTTACGGGAATAGTTAAATACCTGATTGCCATAATGACTTCTTGAATCATTGAAATGCCATGTATCCATTGTCACCCTAGGTTGGGTCATTTACTAGTTGGATATGATTATAGTACCAACATTGGGTTATCGTAACTATGCTTAGACCTGCTTAGTTGTACGATGGGTTCATGTCACATGATGAATTAATAATATTGACTTAATGAGATATGGAATCATGGCGAGTAGCCACTGTTGTAAAATTTGTTGTACCATGGCAGGGTATGTCATTGGTCTTGGTTATACAAAATTGTTTTCACTCGGGCAAGTGATCGTGTAGTAAAGGGGGTGCTTTTAGCACATTTGGGATGTGGTTGTCTTGCCTGAGTATACTTAAGGACTTAATCTTGTGCGCCACTGAACTGGGCCTAACCGTACAACCACATGTCTGGTGACAGACCTGGCCGATTAATTTGCAATGTCTAAATTTAAGTATCTTGTTGTGGTTGTGTGGGTTCCGGACAGACGGGTAGACTCACAAGGCGCAAGAGGGGCCTGAGGGTGAAACCTTAGCGGGCAGTACTGGGTTTATACAGAGCATTTTAAAGGCCTTGTTATGACCTCTCTGCCGACACACCATAGGAAGTGTGTTAATTACGTATGGCAATAAGAGTTGATCATATCTTGTGGGTAAAGTTGTACAACCTCTGCAGAGTGTGTGTTAAACTATTCGAATAGCCGTGTCCGCGGTCATGGACGTGCCTGGGAATTTCACACGAGGTATATTGTTTTCAGAAAATGTTGACGGACGGTATTTGTTGGGAGTGAACAGGGAGTTCACTATTGTTTTCGATGTCAAATTATTAACACTTTTGAGTTTAGTGGTTGATAATGATCTAGTTGGTGATGGGTGATGCCTCACCAATCTTGTGTTGTTGTTTACCATTGATTTACCAGTTATTATTATCTTTGTCAATTATGCTTTGAATCTATATATTGTATTTACATTCAACTTATCGCTTTCTGCAAAATAACCCTACGATTATCCTTTGTCAAGCCGTACATTATTTGTATCCTTCCCTGCGGCTTGCTGAGTACTTTTTGTACTCACGGCTTTATGCCTTTGTTGATCGATTCTTTGAGGGAGAACAGGGAAATACTGAGTTCTACGAGGAGGAGTATTATGAAGACTACGTGAACTAGGATGACGCTCCCCAGACGATTGCCTGTGGCATGTCGTATGGCCAAGTTATTTTATTTTCCGCTGCAAGAGTTTTATTTGCTTCTTAAGCCTTTACGGCACAGTTATGTAAACTTGACCATAAGGTCCGTTGCTACTATTTGCTACTTTCATAGTTAATTCGATAAATGGAATGATATGTCAATTTTGTTGCCACTGTGTGCACTAGTGTGATCCTGGACTAGTGCGGTAAACACAGGGGGTTTCGGATTTGCAAATCCGGGTCCCGACACCACCCCTGCCCCTTGCGCCCCCAAGTGCCCTAGCCGCCCCCCACACCTCTCCACCTCCTCCTTGTGGCGCCTCCACCTCCCCCATTGCTCCCCATTGCTCCACCACCTCTCCTCCACCTCTCCACCTCCCTTGCTGCCCCTAGGGGAGTTCTCCACCTCAACACCTCGAAGATCAGTCCGTTGGAGCGCTCTGCGACGAGGAGATCTGGCGGGATTGGAGCGAGGAAGGAGATCGCGCGAACCGGGAGGAGATCTATTGGGTTTTCGTGCGTTGGGCGAAGGTATGTCAATGGGAATCCTTGGGGTTGGTGTAGGATCTGTTCTAAGGGTGATTATCACATTTTTAGATCAATTGGTGGTGCTGGAATTGATTAGATTAGATGGAATCTTGAGTTTGCCACGTTCTCTGTTTCGGGCAGCATGAGTAGTCGACCTAGGGTTTGGGTTTTCGCCAATTTAGATTCGGAATTTGGTCGTACAGCTGTTGAAGAAGTTGTAGGTACTTTCAATACATTTCAGTGGGTATAAAGAACGTCCAATTCCGCCCAACTGTTTGAAAGTTATGATCCTCTTACCGAACGTATTAAAATCTGTGACGTGATTGGAACAGATCACGGTATTTTGTAGATTAAACAACATTAGTGTCCGAATCAGTCTTTCTGTATACTTAGAAAAAGTTTGGAAATTTCCTAAGCTACGCGAGGATGTACTCGTTTATTCGATTCGGAGTCTTAGAATCCGAGTTATGCCTTTTGGAAGGCTGCTGTCCCGACGGGACAGAACCTCTGTTTTTGGGTTTAGCGAGTAGTTTGCGATGTTGGGTTAGAAGAGGGTTTGCCTACTGTTTTGTGGACATGTTTGTGAGTGTGTGGTACCTATGTGCAGGTGGTGTGACCCCGGGAATGCCTTCTACTTCTCGCCAATCCGACGCCCGTGGTTGAGGCAAGTGTATTGGAATGGGTATCGGGTTGTAGTTGCTAGATTGGTTGAGATTGAATTTGAATACATGATATGTTTACATGCCATGCCTTAATGATTGCCAATGATATGATGAATATGTTTATTATGTTATGATGCCATGTGTTAGTGTACAAGTTATTTATGATGTTGGCATGTTTGCATACATGGCATGTTACATGGCCCGGGCAGTGAGAAAGTCATAACTAATCCGGGGAAGGTCGGTGAGAAAGTTATGATTATTTCGGAGAGCCAATGAGTAAGTCCTACATCGTGATTCCATTCAACGTGGTGAACGGAAGCGAGCAGTAGGCACCCTCCATCTTCGGGATGGAAGGGGGGAGAGGGTGCATACCGACGGGTGTGTACTCAACCATACCGGTATGAGTTTCCAACGAGACATGAACATCGCATCGCATTGCGTATATAATGATGATGATATTGATATGTGATCATGAATGAGATGATAGACATGATATGAGTGGTTGATGCCATGTAATTGTTTTTGTGTACCATTGCAATATGCTTGCTGAGTGTTGAACTCACGCTTATGCTTTCTTGTTGTTTTAGGTACCTTGAGATCGGCATGCGGGGAAGGGAAATAGTCACACTTCTACATGTAGCTTCACTCAATTGTCCCACAATTCGTTCAATTGGGTTTTGACAATAAACTAGTGTGATGCTTAATGCTTTATGGTTTAGCTTTGCGTTATGAGAGTCTTTTTGTTCGTTTGGCTCATGGAGGCATTGAATGTTTGGATTTAGACCTATTTGGTCGTCATACCTTTAATTATTGCTATTTTAGATGTCTCTCATATTGCCTTATATTGCTATGCTATTGTGTTTCCTTCAATTCTTGTTAAAAAAAAGGAGATGCTGCCGAAATTTCGGTTTTTAGCATTGTGCCTTTGCTGTAATTTACTTGTAATTGTGGTACTTAGAGGTTGCTTAGTCTATGTTTGGTAGCATTCGGGCGTATTAAATGCCGGGGTGTTACACATTATTTATACTATATCCTGTGATCATATTGTTGTTGCTTCAATTCATGGAAAAACAAAGGAGATGCTGCCGAAATTTTTGGTTCTAGCATTTACTCCTTTGCTGTAATTTATCTTAATTTATGGTATTTAGATGTTGGTTAGCCTATGGTTGGTAGCATTCAGGCATGCTAGATGCTGGGGTGTTACAGTTGGTATCAGAGCCAGGTTGTAGGTCCTTGGAATGTGTATTTTTAGTGTCATACCTTTGGTTACAACTAAAATGTGATGTGGAATAACTTAGAAACATGGCTTAGGTTTTAAATAAAATTTTGTTATAGGATAGCAACCTTAAAACATGCAAAAGTGGTATAACTAATCTAAAATTTGACACACATGGCTGCACAGTAGGAAAGGGTATGGGTATCGTTTCTTTACGCTTAAATGTTGTATTTAAGCTTTGATGTTGAATGCTTCATTTGATAATGCATGTTGCTATGTCTATGAGATAAATGATTGAATTGTTCTTGTTATTTGTGATATAGTGGGGTTGTGATGCCGAAGGGTTTCGGTCACCTCTTTTTGTTCATAGTAAGGGTGTGGTTTGACGGTGTGGCCTGTTAACGCCATCACCAAAGAATTATTTACCCCTGTAGGAGAAGAGTGCTCATCTTTTCTGTCATAGGTCGGGTAGTTGACGGGAGTCAAATAGAAGAGATTGGTGGTGGATTCCTATGGATGTTCTTTACCGTTCTGACGGTCAGTTTTGGTTGGTTTTCTTTGTTTTAGTCGATCGAAATCAAAAGAAAAGTGTTTGGTATTTGATTTATCGCGGATTGTTCCGTAGGCGATTTGTGGTTTTGTCTTCCTTGGTTGAAGATGTAGAAGAAAGGTTTTGTGTTGCGCATCTGTTGGTCGCTAATTTTGCTTTGACACCGGTTTTGTTGGTCATTACAGACTGTCTTGAGGAGGAAACTTTTGTGGTTGTTGTTCTCCCTATCTAAGACAAAGTGTTGGAGTTTCCCCTTGTGCAGGCCTTGAGTTGGTGGAGCTAAGTTTAAATCTTTTATCGGAAAAGATTTAATGAACATTTGATTTTCCCTGGTGCATCCTTCTTCCTTCTTGGAAGTATAGATCTTGAGATTTCTTGAAGAGTTTTGTGGGCAAATTTGGGAATTTGAGAGTTGAGCTCTCTTGCATTTCTGTCGGAGTTTTGTTTTTCTTCCTTGCCTGGGAAGGAGAAATTTTCTACCGGTGTTCGTTCTGGTTCTTGAGTTGTGGTTATCTTTAAAAGTTGAGTTGCATCCTGTTTGTCAAGAGTTCGTGCCCCATGAAGGTGTTTAGAAAAGTTTATGTCCGTGCCATGTAGCAGGTAACAATGTGGTTTATGGAATGATGTGTTGCTAAGTTAAATTTTGAGTTGAATCAATTCAATGTGATTATCATCTCTAGCTGGAGAATAAATATACTACTAGTGATGTAGTTTACTCTGTAGCGAGAATGATTAAATGGGTTAATGTACATGCTTAGAATCTGTTGCCTTGCTTAAAAAGTGCTTATGATCCTCGTTAATGTTAAAAGTTTAAACCTTGATGCATAGTTAGAACATTAAGATGATGTAAATTAATGATACTGTTAAAGAAACCTTGCCGGTTGTTTAAAGGTTCTAATCTAACAGGTTAATACAGAAAATTTAATCATGTTGACTAGTGGCTTTAATTTGGAAGTTGATTAGAGTTGCTATTTATGTTGTTGCAAACTACTAGTATATTTGGAAGTATGCAGTTGTGTCTCTACAATGCTAGTATTGATATCAATTGAGAAGACATAAGACTTATTGTTAATGATGTTGTTAAGGGCAGTGTTAATGCTAGTACCGATGTCAATTGGGAAAAAAAACATAGGTCTGGTTGTTGTTTTAAGAACATTGTGCTGATCTAACTTATTTAATCTAATTTAATAGTTGGAGTATGTTGTGTGGTGGTAGTTTTGTTATAACCGATGTATAGGGTAGCTAAAAGCAATGTTGTTGATTGATGAATATGGAAAGAATTGATATTGATGCCTTGGTAGTGTTGTTAATTGTTGGAAACCATTAATCCAATAGAAGAAAAGTGTAAAACTGTGGTATTATGTCGAGTACATGTTGTGATGGGATGAACAATGGATAATAATCATGATGCAAGATTTTAATTTTTAATGAATGCATATCTTAGAATCCTATTTACGAATTTTATCTTGTAGAGATATTCCTTAATTGTTGAAGTCATTTTATTGACTGAACAAGTTTCAATTGTCAAGATTTTGACGTATGGATAGTATAAATTGATAGGTTGACCATGCTCAAGTAGCTATTGAAGTACTATGTTTGAAATATAGAATACGTTGTTACATGATTTGGTGATCCGTGGGGATCATGTCAATGTAGTCTTGGTTGGGTGCCTTTGTGATAAGCATCTTAAACCATAATTAAAAGTGTTGGGAATGGTAATTGGAGAAAGAAATTGTTATGTAAATCTTGTTAAATCCGGTTGGACTCTCTTGATGAGTAAATAGTGATTATTGAATGCTTAAATGGTAAGTGTAGTGGAATACAAGTTATGGTGGTATTCATGCTGAGCTGGTGTTTAAAACCTTTTGAACTGGTGTGGTTGTTTACCATTTTGGTTGAATGCCTTCGGTCAATGTATTCCTTGTGTTGTGTTTCCGAGTTTCCCTAAAACCCGTAGCTATTGGTGCCAATCTTTGGTTTTGGCTATTTTGTTTAATTTTTGCTATGAGTATGGCTTTACACCAAAAAGTTTTTGAGTGGATCGCACTCCTTCGCATTCACCCTGAATTATCTTTGGAATAAATTTTAACGGAAGCAGATGGACATAGTGGGTTGTGTTGGAAACTCTTGAGATTTAATTTGTAACTCTTTTTGATTGGAGATGGATTTATTTGCATAATGTGGTGATGTTTGCGAGTGCATCAAAAAGGTGTATTTTATGAATGTTTTATAAAGTTATTTTGTTAGTGAGGTGTTCCCTTTTGGAAATGAGTTTCCCTCTCCTTGAGAAAATTTGTGACGGTTGTGGGAGCAGATGCTCGACTTGAAATTTTGATGTTCTCTTCCAAAATGTTGAATTTGGATGAAATGCAATGTTTTGCAAGTTCAGTTTTCAATTGATGTGGGTTCTTTTACGACGTGGTGTTTTGCTGTTATCGGTGTTGCCGTCATAGTTATAAGATTTAGCGCAACCGTCAATGTTATGTGTGTTTCAAACATGTGATACCGAGGAAGTTGTCGGTTGGTGAATGATTATTCGATATTGTTGTTACATGAAGAATGAATGGTGAAGAGGAAGCATGACATTGTTTATAGATGTTTAATGATGAAAAAGTCGGTGAGCCAGGTCGGTGAGAAAGTCATACATGGATATATGACTAATTCAGAGTGCTCTTGAAAAGTGTGCATGCATGTCATAAATCGAGATTTCTATTTCTTTCTGGTATGAAAAGAAAACAATGAAGAATTTCTGGTATGTTGGTTGTGGTGTAGGAAATTTGTGTTTCCTTCGCGTCTTGACGTAGGAAATTAAAATGAGTACTCCTTGGTTGTTGCCAAATTCTTTCCAAAGTGGTTTTTAGCGCTTTTGGGGTTCGAGTTGTTGTGTGTGGATCAATTTGGGGTTGATGGTTTATGGTTGAGTTCACCCAATGCAAACCTTCTTGGAGAATCGGGTCGTTGATGCATTCCACGGTAGGGTTGATTAAACTATTAGTGGACCACTTGGTGGTTGCAAGTAATTGTCTTATCCTTTCGAAGTGTATTGGATCTTTTGTCGCCGATCTCTGAGCGAGTTGTGTCGACCGATGTGGATTGCTCGGTTGACAGTGTTTTGTGGGTTTTAAGGACCCTGGTTATAAAGTAGGTTTTTTTTTCCTTCAGTGGTAATGGTGGGTGTTGGCCTAGTTGTAAAAGATCAATCTTTTGCAAGGTTTTAACCTCGTTTGTTCAAGCAGTTGGTAGTCTTGGAGTGATGTGTCCCGCTTGGTTCGCGTCGTCTTGCTTATGACGAACCACAGTAGGGAGATCGAGGTGTGAAAAACACTTTTGCTCGCGAGAGCTGAAGGAGGATCAAGAGTCGGAGTTAGAGGTTGGTACCGTGTTTCTTCTGGAGAGTAGCGTTGGTCAAAGGGATCGAGCACTCTAGTGCCAAGGAATGTATGAAATGGGGAGTGTGAGACCGTTTGTTTTGTGGTCTGTTTGAGGATTTATCCTATCGCTTGGGTCGTGCTGACACCATGTGTGAGTACTTTGTGTTTCAATGTTGAGTAAAGTTCTCGCAAGTTTTGATTGCGAGTTATCGTTAGAGCTGTAGGTCTTCGAACCTAGGCATCCTGTTATCGAGTCTCGATCAGTGTAAATTCCAGTGGTTTTATTTAGAGAAGCGACCTGGGAGTTGAAGTCTCGCGGAGGCGAGCTTTACCCAAAGCTCTTTTCTTCAGGTTTGAACCGCGAAGATTAGATCTCTGTGTGTTGTTGGTTTGGCGTAGTGGCATGTCTTGGATTCGAGGTCGAATCCTGTTGAAGGGGGGAGAATGTGACACCACGGAGTGTCGTAACCTTATAAAATGTGAATGTTGAGGTCAAAAACATTATGAAATATGGAATTGGAGGTTGAAACCATACGGTATGAGGTTTATATGCGTTTCCGGGCCGTTTCCGGGAGTATGGGCCTTTCCGGGGGAGTTTGGGCCTAGGGGAAAGGGTCGTGGGCTTTGGTGGGAAGGAGTTTGAGTCCAAATAGGAGTAGGAGACCAGGTTGGGCTGGTGGATGTGCCTCCCCTGCCCTTTCTTGCGCCCCACCTCTTCTTGGTGCGCCCCCAACCCCCCTTGTGTGCCCTAGCCGCCCCCCAATCTTTCTCCTAGCCGCCCCCATCACCCCTCCCCATTGCGCCACCACCCCACCACCACCTCTCCACCTCCCTTGCTGCCCCTAGGGGAGTTCTCCACCTCAAAACCTCTAATATCCGTCCATTGGAGTGCTCCGCGATGAGGAGATCCAGTGGATTTGGAGCGAGGAAGGAGATCGCGCGAACCGGGAGGAGATCCGGTGGGTTTTCGTTCGTCGGGCGAAGGTATGGCCACAGGGATCCTTGGGGTTGGTCTAGGATCTGTTCTAAGGGTTAATATCATGTTTTTAGATCATTTGGTGGTGCTGTAGTTGGGTAGGTTAGATGGAATCTAGAGTTTGCCACGTTCTCTGTTTCTGGCAGCATGAGCAGTCGACCTAGGGTTTGGGTTTTCACCAATTTAAATTCGGAATTTGGTCGGCCGCCTGTTGAAGAAGTTGTAGGTAATTTCAATACCTTTCAGTGGGTATAAAGAACGTCCAATTCCTCCCAGCCGTTTGAAAGTTATGCTCATTTTACTGAACATATTAAAAACTGTGACGTGATTGGAACATATCACGGTATTCTGTAGATTAAACCACTTTAGAATCCGAATCAGTCTTTCAATATACTTAGAAAAGGTTAGGAAATTTCCTACGCTATACGAGGATGTACTCCTTTATTCGATTCGGAGTCTTAGAACCTGAGTTATGCCTTTTGGAAGGGTGCTGTCCCGACGGGACAGAACCTCTGTTTTTGGGTTTTGCGAGTAGTTTGCGATGTCGGGGTAGAAGAGTGTTTGCGTACTGTTTTGTGGACATGATTGTGAGTGTGTGATACCTATGTGGAGGTGGTGTGACCCCGGGAGTGCCTTCTACTTCTCGCCAATCCGTCGCCCGTGGTTGAGGCAAGTGTATTGGAATGGGTAGCGGGTTGTAGTCTGCTAGATTGGTTGAGATTGAAATTGAATATATGATATGTTCACATGTCATGCTTTAATGATTGCCATTGATATGATGAATATGCTTATTATGTTATTATGCCATGTGTTAATGTACAAGTTATTTATGATGTTAGCATATTTGCATACATGGCATGATACATGGCCCGGGCGGTGAGAAAGTCATAACTAGTCCGGGGAAGGTCGGTGAGAAAGTTATGACTATTCCGGAGAGCCAATGAGTAAGTCCTACATCGTGATTCCATCCACCGCGGTGTATGGAAGCGAGGAGTAGGCACCCTCCATCTTCGGGATGGAAGGGGGGAGAGGGTGCACACCGACAGGTGTGTACTCAACCATACTGGTATGAGTTTCCATGAGATATGTGGATCGCATTGCATTGCATTATGAGGATGTTATATGATGATGATATATGATGATGTCAATGATATGCTTACACTATGAATATGAGATGTGTATGATGTCGTATGTGAAAAGTGGTGATGAAGGTATTAGAATGTATTTTCTTGTTCCATTGCAATATACTTGCTGAGTGATGAACTCACGCTTATGTTTATGTTGTTTTTGTTAGGTACCATGAAACCGGCATGCGGGAAAGGGAGCTAGTCACACGTCATCACTTAGCATCACACATATAAACAATGACATGTTCCTTCCTTCAATTGTGATGATTAATTTGTGTGCTTGGTTTCCTCATTTACTTCATTTGGCTCATGAGATGGTTGAAATCTTTATTCTAGGCTTATACTGCTGCTAGAACCCTTATTATTGATGATTTAGATGTCATTCTTTATACTATATCCTGTGATCATATTGTTGTTGCTTCAATTCATGGAAAAACAAAGGAGATGCTGTCGAAATTTTCGGTTCTAGCATTTACTCCTTTGCCGTAATTTATCTTAATTTATGGTATTTAGATGTTGGTTAGCCTATGGTTGGTAGCATTCAGGCATGCTAGATGCCAAGGTGTTACAAACATAGCAATACGTCATTCCATAAATCACATTGTTACCTACTACATAGTACGAACATAAAATTTTCTAAACACCTTCATGGGTAACGAACTCTTGACAAACAGGATGCAACCCAACTTTAAAGATAACCACAACTAAAGAACAAGAACGAACACCGATAAACAATTTCTCCTTTCCAAGCAAGGAAGAAAAACAAAACTACAACAAAAATGCAGGAGAGCTCAACTCTCAAATTTTCAACTCTAATAGCCAAAACTCTTCAAGAAATCTCAAAATCTACAACTTCCAAGAAGGAAGATGGATGCACCAGGGAAAACCCGATGTTCAACCAAATCATTTTCGATGAAGATTCAAACTTAGCTCCACCCAACATAATGTCTGCACTGGGAGAAACTCCAACACTTTTTTTTAGATAGGGAGAACAACAACCATATAAGTTGCCTCCCCAAGACAGTCCACAATAACCAACAAAAACGAGTGTCGAAGCAAAAATAGCGACCAAAAGACAGGCAACACAAAACTCTTCTTGTTTGTCTTCACCCAACGAAGACAAAACCACAAACCGCCAAAAGAACAATCAGCGAGTACTCAAAACTAAACACTTTTCCTTGGTTCCTAACCAACCAAATACCAAGAAAACCAACTAAAACCGACCGTCAGAACGGTAAAGAATATCCGAAGGAATCCACCACCAACTCTTCTATTTGTCTCTAGTCAACTACCCGATCTACGACAGAAAAGGTAAGCACTCTTTCCCCACAGGGGGTTAATAGTTCTTCGGTGATGGCTTTAACCGGCCACACCGTCAAACAACAACCTTACTATGAACAAAAGGTGACCGAAACCCTTCGGCACTACAGCCTCACTTAATCACCATAAGAAGAACAACTTAATCAATTATTTCATAAGCATATTAACATACATTACCTAATGTAGCATTCAACATCAGAGCTTAAATACAACATTTAAGCGTAAAGCAACGATACCCATGCCCTTTCCTACTGTGCATCCATGTGTCAAATTTTAAATTAGTTATTCCACTTACACAAGTTTTAATGTTGCTATCCTATAACAAAATTTTAAGTACAACCTAAGCCATGTTTCTAGGTTATCCCACATCAAAATTTTAGTTAACCCTATGGTATTTCACTAAGTTCATACACCACGGACCTGAAGCCCACTCTGATACCAACTGTAACACCCCGGCATCTAGTATGCCCTAGATATCACCAAACATAGTAGAAATAGCAACTAAATACCAAGATTAAGAACAAATTTCAGCAAGGGCGTACATGCTTTAACCGAAAATTTCGGTAGCATCTCCTTTGTAATTCCATGGGTTGACGCAATAGTAATAATATCACAAGCACTAACATGATGGATGACATCTAAGATAGCAATAGCATGAGGTACAACAACAATTTAAGACCAATTAATGAATTCAAACGTTTCATGACTAAAACGAAGTGAATGATAAAACCAAGCACACAATAAGGCATCCTCCAAGTTTTAGCGCAATAAACTTATTATCACAACTACGACTAGTAAAGTGTAGTTGTCTAAACGAATGAAGCTACATGAAGATGTGCCGCTAAGTCCCTTCCCCGCATGCTGGTTTCATGGTACCTAAAAACATCATAAAACACAAGCGTGAGTTCATCACTCAGCAAAGTGTATTGCAATGGAATAAGCAAAACAATTTTTCAATACCATCATCACTACATCTCATATTCAACATCATAAGAATCTCATAATTCACCTTATATACATCTCATTATCATCATCATATATGCAAGGAAATCAAATGTCTCCTTGAAGCACATACTGGTATTGCTGAGTGCACACCCGTCGGTGTGCACCCTCTTTCCCCTTCCATCCCGTAGACGAAGGGTGCCTACTCTTACTGACTCACTCCCATACACAACCGTGGATGGGACTACGAGGTAGGTCTTTCGTGTTCACTACGTGTGAACATAGAGGCCCGCATCAGAATGGGTCGCATCTTCCATTATGAATGCACATATGCCACATCATGATATAACTTGCATAAAGGAAACTCAATATAACAACATGATATAACTTGCATAAATGAAACTGAATATAACAACATGATATAACTTGCATAAAGGAAACTCAATATAACAACAACATATCGTTTAACCGAAACATGAACATCATAACTCATGCAAGGATCAACATGGCAAATAAGCGCATCATGTAGTATCATAGCAAAGCTACACATCTAGTTCGTCGCCCAAAACCCCAAGTCCATCCCAATACACTTGCCTTCAACCGTGAGCGACGGAGTGGCGAGAGGTCGAGGGCACTCCCGGGGTCACACCACCTATACAAAGGTACATTACACTCAAAGCAAGACCCTAAAAACATAACAAGAACAATCTTCTACACCGACCTCGCAACCCACTCCTAAAACCCGAAAACAGAGAATCTGTCCCATCGGGACAGCGGGCTTCCAACTAGCATAACTTGAGTTCTAAAACTCCAAATCAAGTAAACGAGTACATTTTCTCGAAGCTTAGGAAATTTCCCATCTTTTTCTAAGCATTTTCGAAGACTTATTCGGCATCTAAAGTTGTCTAATATACAATTGAACACGATCTGTCCCAATCACGTCATAGTTTTGACAATGTTCGGTAAAACAACCATAACTTTTAAACGGCTGAATGGATTTTAGCATTGTTGGTGTCCTCTGAAAGATAATTGAATTACCTACAACTTCCGTAACAGCCAAATGATCAACAAATGCTTCTAAAATTGCCAAAACTCAAGCCCTAGGTCGGGGTGCAAATCTGCCCGACGACAGAACGTGGGACAGCATTGCAATTTCCCTAATATCATCTAGGAACAACACCTAAATAAAATTTCTAGACATGGATTCTCTTACCTAGTAGCAACTAGACCACCACAAATGAGCTGCGCATCATTACCTCTTCTTGGAGAGTCAAACGACATCGAAACCTTCTTTTCTTTCCGGCCGCTCCTTCCTTCGGAACCATAGGGAATCGCCGGAGATGTCCAGGTCGACGATCCACCGAGCGAGGAAGTGAGGAATCACCAGGGAGGGAGAGGTGAGGGCTGCTAGGGGAGGGGAGGTGGCGGCTAGGGAGGGGAACCCTAAGGGAGGGGGCGCACAAGAGGGAGGGGGTGCGGCTAGGGGTGGAGGGGCGGCTAGGAGGTTGGAAATTAGAGGGGAGGGGCGCACCAACCTGCCATCTAGGGTTAGGGGCGCATGGGGGTGGGCTTTGCTGCCCACCTCCTCCCCCTCATGGGCCGGGGACCCCCACCTACAGCCCAAATAGGTCCCCTAAGGCCCAGACTTCCCCGGAAAGGCCCAAACTCCCGAAAACGGCCCGAATACACGATAAACAGTCGTATCGAGAGCCGAATACAACATGTTACGGTCATCACAGGCTGCTGGAACACGTATGAGACGTCCCCCGAACACTTTCACAACGGACGATTTCACTCGCTGGGACTGTGCGGGTAGGGGGACGGGGAGGGGATGAGCTATCTATTATGGTTTGTACAAGTATTGTACATGTAAACGGTATTGGCGATGAGCTACCCATCATGCCTGTGTGCTATCTTATCATGTTTGCCATGTAAATGCTTAGGACTTTTCATTGTTGTTGTGTGGTCATTGTTAAATTAAACTCCTACAATGTTTCGTTTGGATCACTCGTTGTTTACGCTTGTGATGTTATATTTGTTATCTCTTTTATCTGTTGAGTGGATGTCCATCTTTTAGGGAAGATGCTGCCAAAATTCTTAGGGGAGATCCTTTGCACGCATCAAATAAAAGCAATCATCAATTGGTAGTCTTCCTTGCTATACAGACTACCATATCCTGCAATAATATCTCATTTACAACTTTCTTTGCATCTAAATTCTACTGGCGCAATAACCCTAAGTATTATAGTCGTGCATAAACCATACCGCTGAAGCCTTTTCGGTGGGCCGTAAAAAATCATGTTCGAAGCTATTTTTTGGTCGAATGGAGCAGATTTTCTATTTGCTATACGGACTACCATATTCTGCGAAAATATCTCATTTACAACATTCTTTGCATATAAATTCTACTCGCTCAATAACCCTAAGTATTACAGTCCGGGCTCTCATGTTACTGTCATTCAAAGCTGCACGACGTGTCCTCTCCAAGCCATTAATGTTCTCTGCTGCAGGCTGCCCCGCCCATATTCGTCTGTCTCCGCTCTGCGACGTGCTCCACCACTCGCTCCCCCCCCCGTTCAGCAAACTCCCTCCAGCCACCTGTGCCGGATATATCTGTTTGCTTCACTCTCTCGCGCCACCTGTGCCGGGCCCCCTTGGTAGATTCCCTCGCACCACGGTGGCAGCCAGTTGGCACGGCAAACGAGGCCGGTTTTGGCGTGTGCTAGATTGTCGTGAGGTGAAGGAAAGGCATCAGAAATGATCAAAGGCAGGAAATGACCGAAGGCAAAGGCAGGAAAGCGACAACAAAGTGACTAAAGGCAGGAAGAAATGACTAAAGTGCATGCATGAAATGATGCTAATCGAAGATTCTGTCATTTGTCGGCGCGATTAGTTGATTTGAGTTTGTTTTGGAGCAGCGAGACGTGAAGGCTGGCCATTCTCTGGCCTATAAAAAGGATGGAGGGGAGATCGATGTTCGCGAGTACGAAGTTCTAGCGAGTGCGAGAATCCAGTAAGTGCGAGGTTCCAGCGAGTGCGAAGGCTGGCCATTCTCTGCGACACGGCTATTTGAGTAGCCAAGCCACTGTGAAAGTGAAGCTATTTGAGTACTATCGTGTGGTTATGTTATTGCTTAATGTGTGAAAGTGAAGTAGTTTATTCATAGCTATTTGAGTACTATTAATTGTGCTTCTGTTTTGGTTATGAAGAGGAAATCACGGTACCGAGACTGTAACACCCCGGCATTTAATATACCCGAATGCTACCAAACATAGACTAAGCAACCTCTAAATACCACAATTACAAGTAAATTACAGCAAAGGCACAATGCTAAAAACCGAAATTTCGGCAGCATCTCCTTTGTTTTAACAAGAATTGAAGGAAACACAATAGCATAGCAATATAAGGCAATATGAGAGACATCTAAAATAGCAATAATTAATGGTATGACGACCAAATAAGTCTAATTCCAAATATTTAATGCATCCATGAGCCAAACGAACAAAAAGACTCTCATAAAGCAAAGTAAACCATAAAGCATTAAGCATCACACTAGTTTATTGTCAAAACCCAATTGAACGACTTATGGGACAATTGAGTGAAGCTACGTGTAGAAGTGTGACTATTTCCCTTCCCCGCATGCCAATCTCAAGGTACCTAAAACAACAAGAAAGCACAAGTGTGAGTTCAACACTCAGCAAGCATATTGCAATGGTACACAAAAACAATTACATGGCTTCAACCACTCATATCATGTCTATCATCTCATTCATGATCACATATTAATATCATCATCATTATGTATGCAATGCGATGCGATGCTCATGTCTCGTTGGAAACTCATACCGGTATAGTTGAGTACACACCCGTCGGTATGCACCCTCTCCCCCTTCCATCCCGAAGATGGAGGGTGCCTACTCCTCGCTTCCGTTCACCGCGGTGAATGGAATCACGATGTAGGACTTACTCATTGGCTCTCCAGAATAGTCATAACTTTCTCATCGACCTTCCCCGGATTAGTTATGACTTTCTCACCGCCCGGGCCATGTAACATGCCATACATGCAAACATGCCAACATCATAAATAACTTGTACACTAACACATGGCATCATAACATAATAAACATATTCATCATATCATTGGCAATCATTAAGGCATGGCAAGTGAACATATCATGTATTCAAATTCAATCTCAACCAATCTAGCAACTACAACCCGCTACCCATTCCAATACACTTGCCTCAACCACGGGCGTCGGATTGGCGAGAAGTAGAAGGCACTCCCGGGGTCACACCACCTGCACATAGGTACCACACACTCACAAACATGTCCACAAAACAGTAGGCAAACCCTCTTCTAACCCGACATCGCAAACTACTCGCTAAACCCAAAAACAGACGTTCTGTCACGTCGGGACAACAGCCTTCCAAAAGGCATAACTCGGGTTCTAAGAATCCGAATCGAATAAACGAGTACATCCTCGCGTAGCTTAGGAAATTTTCAAACATTTTCTAAGTATACATAAAGACTGATTCGGATTCTAAAGTTGTTTAATCTACAAAATACCGTGATCTGCTCCAATCACGTCACAGATTTTAATACGTTCGGT
This sequence comes from Rhipidocladum racemiflorum, assembly GCA_036346355.1. Classification (NCBI taxonomy): domain Eukaryota; kingdom Viridiplantae; phylum Streptophyta; class Magnoliopsida; order Poales; family Poaceae; genus Rhipidocladum; species Rhipidocladum racemiflorum. Next base: position 52,893,505 of record CM070572.1, on the reverse strand, counting down.
AAAACGATCATAACTTTCAAACGGCTAGGTGGAATTGGACGTTCTTTATACCCACTGAAAGGTATTGAAATTACCTACAACTTATTCAACAGTAGTACGGCCAAATTCTGACTCTAAATTGGCGAAAACCCAAACCCTAGGTCGACTGCTCATGCTGCCCGAAACAGAGAACGTGGCTGTCGGCTTACTGGCCAACAGGCACCCTAAGATCGGGTGCTTGAGAGATTCGGACTGGGGGCTTTTGTGGCAACCGCTCCAAGGATAGGAAGAACGGGGTGTTGGGAGCAAGCAAGAAGACAGTCGAGTTTTACCCAGGTTCGGGCCCTCCAAAGGAGTAATGACCCTAGTCCTGCTTGGTGGATTCTTCTGAGTTCAAGGTTCTTACAAGGCTGGGGAAGACGACCTTCTCCGGTTCTGCCAACCCAGGATCAACAACCTTTCTCCCATGCACCCTAGCTCCCTTTTATACTCGGGCTGGCTGGGGCGCATGGGGCTTACAAGCTTGCGTAAAGCAAGCGTCTGACACGCTGCTACAGTGCATTTAATGCACCCGTCACACTCTCTTACATCACATTTAATGCCTGTCCTAGCCGACTTAGACTTCGCCTTGGGTCCCGCCTGTCTGTCACCCCTGCAGGCTCCGCCAGGAGAGAGGGGATGTCGATTCGGGGCCACCCATCATTAATGCGCGCCTGGGGAAGACGCGCCGCCATACCACTGCCTACATATCCTGCAATTAATGCGCACGTCTCGCATTAAATATCCTTGACCCTTCGCCAGAGTACGTATTACGGGGTTGATTCTTGGGAACTACGCCCGAGGAGTGGCTCAACGCCACTGTCCCCTGGCGAGCACCTTCGCTGGTCGCCTCGAGGAGTGGCCTGAACGCCACCTGTCCCCTGGGCGAGCACCTTCGCCGGTCGCCTCGAGGAGTGGCCTGAACGCCACCTGTCCTCTTGGCGAGCACCTTCGCTGATCACCTCGAGGAGTGGCCTGAACGCCACCTGTCCTCTTGGCGAGCACCTTCGCTGATCGCCTCGAGGAGTGGCCTGAACGCCACCTGTCCTCTTGGCGAGCACCTTTCTTTGTCGCCAGAGGAGTGGCTCGAACGCCACTCGCCCTTCCGGGCGTGAGTACTCAATGCGGCTGCGTGGGTACCCCAGTTTATCTGTTGTGATAGCCCCGGGCCCACCCAGGAGTGTCTTTATTCTTTTCTTTTCTTCGTCGAACGGTTCAATCTCCCGGGTGGGGCCCATAAATGCCCACGCACGCCGCGGTCTTTAAAAACTTGCCTCTTTTTCCGGTCCCGAGGTGGATACTGCAGCCGTTTCCGTGGCTTCGTGGGACGTGCCCACTTCCTTGAAAAATGCTTTGGTTTTCCCGCATCCGAACTGCCGCGTCTCTTCGACTTTTTCCCGCCAGGCTCTTCCTTGAATTCTTATAAATAAGCAGGCGACGGGGGGGCATGTCCCCGCTTTAAGCCGCCTCTGCTTCCTTCCGCCTTAGCTTCCCTTCTTCCTTAGCTGATTCTCGATGGCCTCACCGACTCTGTCCTCCCTCCTTCAATCTGGAAGAGAACGCCGCCGCTAAATGCTCCAAGGTGATCGCTCATGGCGCTCTCCGCATGGCCGGACTGCCGCTTCCCACGCCCAGCCGGGAAGTCATCTTCTTCGTCTGGGCGATGATGGCGGGCTTGGTCCCGCCCATCTCGGACTTCTATATCGCCGTCCTCAACTTCTACGACATTCACAACATCCACCTTCCTCCTAACTCCATTGTGCTCCTCTCCGTCTTCGCCCACTTCTGTGAGATGTTTATAGGGGTAATGCCCAATCTTCTCCTTTTCCGCTACTTCTTCGCTCGCGTCGGCCCGAGGCTCCAGATCTCCGGTGCTGCCATCTGCGACTTAGAGGCGGGGCCGTTGCCGCTACATTCCAATGGAGAACCGATCCAGCTGGAAAATGTGGCGCCACGAATGGTTGTACGTTGAAGACGACAGCGGCATTGAAGCCCTGGGGCTTCCCACCGGAGCGGTGGGCAGCAAATCTGACTGGGTATCTCCGGTCGTCGACACACCCGAGCTACTTGCAATGTTGGCTCGGGTTGATCGGCTGCGGATAGCAGGGCTGACCGGAGGCATGGTTCTCCGGGACTTCGTGTCCCGGAGGATTAGCCCTTTGCGCCGCCGGCACCGCCCAGCCTGGCACTACCTGGGCGTGGACGACGGGACTCGGACGGTTCCGGGAGGTAAGCTCTTACGCCTTCCTTCTTCATCATTTTTTTTTAACATCGCCTTCTTCTTCTTTTTGCTGTGTCAGCCGAGGGAAAGCTGGACGCCGCGCAGATCGCTTCCTGGATGGGGCGACTGGGCCAGTCGAGCGACGTTCGCCTTCCCGAGGCTGCGCTTCCACTCTGCGACATGCAGCCTCCGGATCGGGCGGGGATCGTCGAGCGATGCCCAAGATGGACGCCATGGGGACGCCCATCATCGCCCATCAAGGGCCCTCGATAATCCGCGGCACTCCTGGTGGCGACCAGGGAGGAACAAGCGCCTGCCGACGACATCGCTTCATCGAACGCCCAGCCGACCACGGCTATCGCCGCCGCTGGCCGCCGCCGCTGGATCTTCATAGCCGCCCCGCCATCGGGACTTCTCTCTCACCGCGGGGCTCTTCATCAACGGTCGCGACGCTTCGCCTCGCTTATCACCGCTGCAATCGTTCATGGCGCCGCCAATGGCCGACCACGCGCTTTTCCTCCATCGCCACCGCCATCGCTGGCGGCCGACCTACGGCGCTACTGGCGGACCGACCGCGCAAGAGTTGTCGCCGCTATCGCATCACGGGCGGCCGACCGCCGGCGGTGCCGGGCAGGGACTCCATCGGCGCAGCAGCCTCCGCCGCCACCGTCACCGCTGGCCGACCACGCCGGTGGACTCCACCGGCCAGAAGAGCCTCCTTCCGCCCGAGGCCGCTGCCTCGAGGGGCTGGTTCTCACTCCGGAGTGCCTCGGTTTCCGAGGCCTCCGCCTGTACTGAATCCTTGAAACACACAAAAGAAGACGGTAAAACTTTTAACCTTCGAATGGAGCCTTACCTTTGCTTGCTTTTGCTTGTTCCAGGGCACCTGCTGGCACCCCACCGCCTCCCTGTGGTCGATTTAACGGGGCTGAGGTAGCGGACGGAGCAGAAATGATCCGCTGAACAAGAAGAAGCCGGCGATCAAGATGCACCGACCCGATGGCCGCCGCTGTGCATCCTCAGAGGCGCTGGGCCACAGCCCACTCCGGATCCTCCCGCGGACTCCGTTCCTTGGCCGGGCCAGATGCACCGCTGGCCGCCGCTTGACAGCTCTACTCCCACACCGCCCACCGCCTTACGCCGAGCAAGCAACGGCCGCCGACGCCGCCATCGAGATCAGCGCCTCGGCAGAGGTGGCTAATTTACATGACCGGATGGAAAGGCAGAGCGGAGCTGGTGGGGAGCGGAGCGGGGCCGCTGCGCCGAGCTCATGGAAGAGCTCGAGGCGCAGCGGACACACCGCATCGATCCGGCCGAGACACTCTGCCAGATGCCGAGGTACGCCTTTGACCGATGGAGGATGCCTCGCTCGGCTGGGTTGGTGCAGCAAGCGCCATCGAAGCAGCCGTCGCACTACGCCTCGCCTCGCCGGATTGCGGACTTCACCGCCCGGCTTCCGCCGCCTGGCCGACCGGTCCACCAGAGGGGCGCGATGCAGCGCTACTGCGATCGCGGGTTCGCTTTAGCGTCTTGCGCGTCAAGGACGCCAACTTTGATCCTCTGGCTGCCGTCCGTGATTGAAGGAGATCAAGGGCGGAGGCGGAGGCGCTGGTGCGAGGCATGACCACGTCATTTGCTCGGTGGAGATAGCCAACCCTGCGGAGGACGCAGCGAAGAGGTGGCATCAAGGCGGGCGTCGGGCCCCTCGCGGAAGACCTGCGATACGAGCAGTATGGCGGACGAGGAGGAAGAAGGATAGGATAACCTAGACCCTTCTCCTTTTTGCCCTTTTAACTTGGCGGCCTGCAACAACTTTTGTAAAGCACTTTCATGGAATAGACATGACACTTTTAGACTTATTCAAAGAATGTTTAACTTGTCTTCTTAGCCTTCCACCTTCATCGACCGCCAAGATTAACTTGAGTGCTCTTGCCCGGCTTAAGGCTTAGAAGGAAAAAGAAGGGAGTAAAGTATCCCTTGTGTCCGGCGATTCTTTTCGTTGCCTTACAGATCCTGCAAACGACACGTACCCTTGTGGCCTCTGGGGCGGACCGCGATGTAAGACGTGACAGATCGTAGGCTTTTGATAGCGATGTTTAAATCGCCACACGGGGACACCCAGAGTGTCATGACCGTGTCGAGCCGAGTTCAAACCACCGCCCAATTGCCCAATCCTGTTCGCCGCACTTACATAGTGGTCCGCCTTTGCCATCAAGCGCCACAGATCGAGCGGATTAGAGTGATCGCCGAACGCTTTGCCATAAAACACGTAACTGTAAAGGCATGAAGTAATCAGCTAGAAATAACGGAACTTAATACTTAATTTCTCGAACAACAGTCGTTCCCGGCTAGTCGGCGAAGACAGCATGATTCGACCGCAAGACGAGGAACAAAACCTCAAACTTACAAACCGCTCAAGGGTAGAACTTGGCGCAGTTCTCTATATTCGTGAGTTCGCCGGTTCCTCCCGCCCTCGATGGCCAACCTGACCGCCGGTCGAGACCGAGACCACCTTAAAGGGGCCCTCCCACTGGGAGACAGTTTGTGCAACCCACCGCGATCGAATCTTTCGCAAGACCAGGTCGCCCACGCGATGTTCTCTCACCGACCCGGTGGCGTGGTACCTCCCGAGGCTTTGCTGATACCGAAGCGGCGCGCAGGCCGCACGATCCCGAGCTTCTTCCAGGAGATTGACGTCGTCTTGGCGCATCTCTTCCTGATCTTCTTCCGCGAAACGCAGGACGCGGCGACCCAAATGTCAATTCTGAAGGGAGGACAGCCTGCGCTCCGTAAACCGTAAAGAATGGAGTCTCTCCGTAGCTTGGGAGTGGTCCGGGTGACCACAAGATCGCCGGAGTTCTTCAACCCACCGCGAGCCGCGTTGGTGAAGTCGATCAAACGCCCGAGTCTTGAGGCCCTTCAAAGACTGCATTGGCTCGCTCAACTTGGCCGTTGCTTCTTGGATGGGCAACGGAGGCAAAGCAGACCTTCGTGCCCATTTCTTCGCAAAGTCCGTAAAAGCGGCGGTGAACTGGGCGCCATTGTCGGTGATGATACGGTTGGCGACCCGAAGCGGCGAAGATCCTCGCATGAACTTGACCGCTGGCCGCAGCGGTAATGGTTCTCACGGCTTCAGCTTCCACCCACTTGGTGAACTTGTCAATGGCGACGAACAGATGAGTGTAGCCTCCTCGTGGCCCGCGAGAACGGACTCAGATATCCAGCCCCAGCATCGCGAAGGGCCATGAGAGCGGGATGGTTTGCGAGCTTGGGCTGGTTGGTGGATTTGCTTGGCGTGGAATCGCACGCCTCGCATCTCCTCACCAGCTCGCAAGCATCCTGGAGGGCGGTTGGCCAATAGAACCCGTGGCGGAAAGCTTTTCCCACCAGGTTCGACCGAAAATGGCTCCCGTGACACGCCTCCATGGATATCGTAGCAAAATGCTTCCCTCTTCCCGAGTGATGCACTTCGGAAGAACTCCGCTTCCACCCGTGATACAGGTCCCCATCTACCAGGGTGTAGCGCTTGGCCTTTCGCGCTATCTTCTACGGTGACGCATCATCGCTTCGGGCATACTTGATCCCGCAGTAGGCCAGGATCGGGTCCATCCATGTGCCTTCCCGGTCAAGCACGGCGACCACAGAGTGATCGTCCGGGTACTCCGCTGGCCAGCGTTTCCGCCACGGTGCCACTTTTCCTCCTCGCAACGTGGTCGGGCGGCGCCACCATCGTCCCCACCGTAAACGGGTTGCGATAGGCGGCGTCGCTTTCCCATCCGGCGAGGGCTGAAGCGGCCTCACCATCCTCCCCACCAGAGACGGGGGCTGAGATGGACGGGAGCGGAAGCCTTTCTTCAAAGACTCCGACCGGAACAGGGGCTCTTGTCGAGGCGAGCTGAGCGAGCTCGTCCGCTAAATAATTGTCGCCGGGGTATGTGTGTATACCCTAGCCCTTCAAGTGTCTCTCCATCTTTCTAACCTCCGCTGTAAGCCGCCATGACGGATCAGAGCAGTGAAGTCCTTCCTTGCCTGGTTGATGACCAAAGAAAGAATCGCCTTTAATCAGAGGGCGCCAGATGCCGATGGCTGCGGCGGCTTCGAAGCCCAAAGCAATCCTTCGTATTCCGCAACATTGTTGGTGGCTTTAAAGTCCAGACGACTATATATTTGAGGGGTCCCTGGCCGGGAGACCAGAGGAACCCACCCCGCCTTCGAGCCTGAAGGATCCATCGAAGAAGAGCGCCCAAGGCGTGGGCACGGGACTTCCTTATCTTCCCCATCTGCCGGAGTCCATTCAACAATGAAGTCCGCCATCTTTGACTCTTGATAGCGGTCTGGGGGGCAAATTTGAAGCCAAATTCCCCGGCTGACAGACCACTTGGCGATCTGACCTTCACTTCACGATTGTGAAGGATCTCCCCAGAGGATACGAGGAGACCACAGTGATCTCCTTCCTTGGAAATAATGTCGCAGCCTTTCTTGATGCCACCAAAGACAAAGATACACCATTTTCTGGGCCTGGGATACCTAGTTTCAGCATCATGCAAAGACCTTGCTCACATAATAGACCGGCTGCCACGCCTCTCTCGCTCTGCTACTAGTCTTTGCACTTCATCGCCGAGGGGCTTGCCGCTACATAAAGGAGAAGCGGCTCACTGTGCCTCGGGGCGACCAGCACAGAGGCGAAGAGAGATACTTCTTCAGATCTTCAAATGCCATTGGCTTCCGGTCCACTCGAAGGAATTAGTCTTCTTCATCGGCTTGAACAATGGGAGACTTTTCTCCCCAGTAGGCTATGAACCTGCCGAGGAGGCCAGCGACCAGCTAAGCACTGAAGCTGCTTGAGCCGACAGTGGCTTCATTCGTTCTATTGCTTCAATCTTGTCAGGTTGGCTTCGATCCCGCGGTGGAGACCGAAGCCAAGCGACTTTCCAGATGACACCCGAACACGCACTTCTCAGATTCACTTTAAGCGAGTAGTGCCGAGGTGGGAGAAAGTTTCCTCCAGATCTTCAACCAACCCATCAGCGGCCTTAGCTTTTATCACCAAGTCATCAACATATACCTCCAGTGTTCTTCCCAATTTGTGACTTGAATACAATATGCATGGCTCATTGGTAGGTAGATCCGGCATTCTTCAACCCAAAGGGCATTCGAACGCAATAAAGATACACCAAAAGGGGTTACAAAGGCCGTCTTTTCTTCGCCTTCCTGCGCCATTCTAATCGATGATATCCTGAGTAGGCGTCTAGGAAACATAGAGCTTCACATCCCGCCGTAGAATCGACAACGAGGTCAATCCTTGGCAGAGGTAAGGGTCCTTAGGGCAGGCTTTATTGAGGTCGGTGAAGTCTATACACATTCGCCACTTCCCATTGGACTTCTTCACGAGTGCACGGGTTAGCCACCACTCAGTAGGCGGCTTCCCGCACAACTCCGGCTTGCAATAGCTTCTCCACTTCTTCCCGAATGGCCTCTTGTCGCTCTGGCGCCGCCTCGGACCTTCACGGGGAGTGCGCTCCAGAAGCGTTGCCAATCGGTGCTCGATCACCTCCTAGGGACCCCGGTCATTTCAGATGGTTCCCAGGCGAACACATATAGAGTAGACCGGAGGAAGGTGACGAGCGCGTCTTCCTATTTGGCGCTGAGATCAGCGCCGATTCTCACGGCCTTGCCCGAGCCTTCCTCACCCACGGGGACCACCTTCACCTCACCCAAGGGATCGGGTGAAGCGCGAGCCTTGGCCTGGGAGCGCTGAGGGGTCTTTCGTGCCACGCTACCGAACAAAGCGGCTCCAAATGTCTTGCACTTGCTTACTGAGGCGCAAGGCTTCGAGCTTGTCCACCTTTACCACAATTGGGCCCTCTGGCCCAGGTATCTTCATCATCAAATAAGCATGATGCGTAACTGCCATGAATTTGACTAGCGCTTGCCGTCCAAGCAGGGCATTGTAAGGGAGGTCAAGTCGGCGACCTCGGTTGATGAGTTCCGTCCGGAAGTTTTCAGCGCTTCCGAACGTGGACGGGCTGGACTTGTCCCAGGGCATTAGGCCCATCCCGGGCAATTCCATAAAAAGCGGTCGCGGGCGCAGTTCTTCATAAGGTATTTGGAGTGCTTGATACGCCCGACCGACAAAGAGTTGATGGCACTTCCTCCGTCAACGAGTACTCGCCAAGCTTCGCATTCCTCGACCGTAGGGGCGACCACGATCGGGAGATGGTTTGGGCCTGAAGTGTTCGCCGGGTGGTCGGCCCGATCAAAGTGATCGATTGATCCGACCACTTCAGCATCCGACTCGTCCCGGGCTCTGGCATGGTGGCACACACCTGTCTCAGCTCTCGCTTGTACTGCGAGTTGGAAGAGTAGGTGGCCGAACCCCCATGAATGTATGCCACCGTGTGCTCGGCTTGTTGGAAAGCCAGTGGGGTGTCGTCTTCGTCGTCATCATCTTCGCGATCCTTTTCGCGGCGCTTCTTGAGCCGCTTTTCCACCAACTTGGACACAACCTGGCAATCTTCCAGGTCGTGCCCATTTGTGCGGTGGATGGGGCAGTATGGCTTGCCCCTGTCGTCTTCACGGCGGGGAGAACGGCGGTCCCTGCGATTGTCTCGCTGGTCCCGGCGATCTCTCCTTCGCTCCTGATCGTCGCGCCGCTGAGGCTTGGCTTCTGGATCGGCCACCAAAACCTCTCGGGCGACGGCCTCCTTGCGCTTCTTCTTTTTACGGTCGGAGGACTTCGACGCTCCGGCTTCGTCAGGGTTTGAGGGCCCTGCTGCACCCTTCCGAGCCTCATTGCCGGGCACACTTATGAGCCAGGGAGAAGAGCTCGGAAGTGGTAGCGACAGTGCGGGTAGCCATCTTCTCCCGCATCTTCTGATCCCTAACCCCCCTCCGGAACGCAATAATAACCGACTGCTCAGAGATCCGGGGGATCGTGTTGCGGCAATGGCTAAACCGCCGAATAAACCCCCTCAGGGACTCCCCCTCCTTCTGCTCCAAAGCGTGGAGGTCGTCCTCCACACCCGGTTGAGCGTAGGAGCCCTGAAAGTTGGCGACAAAAATGTCGCACAGTTCCTCCCACGAGTGTACCGAACCCCGAGGAAGGTTCAGCAGCCAGGAGCGGGCGGAGCCTGTCAGCGACATCGGGAAGTAGTTGGCCATAACTCTATCTGACTTCCGGCAAAGACGCACCACCGTCAGATAAATCTGCAGGAATTCTTCAGGGTTGGTGGTGCCGTCATACTTCTCGATGGGCGCGGGACGAAATCTCTGCCACGCCCGATTGGCGTGAGCGGAGGAAACGCTGGCACCCAACATTATATGGGGAGTAGTGTCGCCCACCAGCCCCCTGACCTTGAGATGGGGTCGAGGAGTGTGAGTCTACACTCTCCCTGCAGTCGGAAGGAAGCCCTTCGATCGACCGGCAGCTGGGTTCGGCGCGTTGTTGCGGATGACGCCCGAGAACTTGACGCAGATCGTCTCCCCGCTGGAGCCGCCTCACCGAGGCGTGCCTTAGATCCTCGCGGTTCTCCTCCGGCATGGGAGTACCGCGAAGATGCGGAAGCTTGTGCACGCCCCTGTTGCGAGAGGGGCTGCAGCCAAGATTCTTCCCTTTATCCCGGCTCCAGCGGCCGAGAGGTCGCCAAAGAGCGATCGAAGCTTGTGCATCCACCATACGAACTCCTTGGCGGAGGACGCCGGAAGCCCCAACTGAATTGCCACAAAGAATCATTGCTGGCCGAGTCCACTAGACGGGCAATGTCCTCGGAGCCAAGGGGTGGCTGGGTGTCGCCGTCAGTTGGACCGGAGGATGATCCAGAGCAACCGGGCCGCATGAAGGCTTTGCATGGGGTATCTTCCCCAACAAAGAAGCGCCGCTGGACCGGCTGAACTCCGGGCTTGGATGCGACTCGCGCCCCTCCCGCCGCAGAAGGACCCGGCTGACCCGACTCCCTTACCGGGAGCCGAGATCGGCTTCGGGCGCTGCTTTCCTCGGGGAGGGCGCTACGCTGGCGATGAGACTCCGCCATACCGGATGATCTTCGGATTCTTGCAAACTCCTCAAAAAGGATGGAAGAAAGGAACGATCTAACCACTAAGCCCCTACCTGGCGCGCCACTGTCGGCTTACTGGCCAACAGGCACCCGAAGACCGGGTGCTTGAGAGATTCGGACTGGGGGCTTTTGTGGCAACCGCTCCAAGGATAGGAAGAACGGGGTGTTGGGAGCAAGCAAGAAGACAGTCGAGTTTTACCCAGGTTCGGGCCCTCCAAAGGAGTAATGACCCTAGTCCTGCTTGGTGGATTCTTCTGAGTTCAAGGTTCTTACAAGGCTGGGGAAGACGACCTTCTCCGGTTCTGCCAACCCAGGATCAACAACCACCCTTCTCCCATGCACCCTAGCTCCCTTTTATACTCGGGCTGGCTGGGGCGCATGGGGCTTACAAGCTTGCGTAAAGCAAGCGTCTGACACGCCACTGATTGCATTTAATGCACCCGTCACACTCTCTTACATCACATTTAATGCCTGTCCTAGCCGACTTAGACTTCGCCTTGGGTCCCGCCTGTCTGTCACCCCTGCAGGCTCCGCCAGGAGAGAGGGGATGTCGATTCGGGGCCACCCATCATTAATGCGCGCCTGGGGAAGACGCGCCGCCATACCACTGCCTACATATCCTGCAATTAATGCGCACGTCTCGCATTAAATATCCTTGACCCTTCGCCCTGTAGCACAGATTACGGGGTTGATTCTTGGGAACTACGCCCCGAGGAGTGGCCTGAACGCCACCTGTCCCCTGGGCGAGCACCTTCGCTGGTCGCCTCGAGGAGTGGCCTGAACGCCACCTGTCCCCTGGGCGAGCACCTTCGCCGGTCGCCTCGAGGAGTGGCCTGAACGCCACCTGTCCTCTTGGCGAGCACCTTCGCTGATCACCTCGAGGAGTGGCCTGAACGCCACCTGTCCTCTTGGCGAGCACCTTCGCTGATCGCCTCGAGGAGTGGCCTGAACGCCACCTGTCCTCTTGGCGAGCACCTTTGCTGGTCGCCCCGAGGAGTGGCCTGAACGCCACCTGTCCTCTGGGCGTGAGTACTCAATGCGGCTGCGTGGGTACCCCAGCGTTTAATACGCTGACAGTGGCAAACTCAAGATTCCATCTAATCTACTCAATTCCAGCACCACCAATGGATCTAAAAACAAGATAATACCCCTTAGAATAGATCCTAGACCAACCCCAAGGATCCCCGTGGCCATACCTTCGCCCGACGACCGAAAACCCAACGGATCTCCTCCCGGTTCGCGCGATCTCCTTCCTCGCTCCAATTCCGCCGGATCTCCTCGTCGCGGAGCGCTCCAACGGATGGGTCTTAAGAGGTGTTGAGGTGGAGAACTCCCTTAGGGGCAGCAAGGGAGGTAGAGAGGTGGTGGAGGGGGTGGTGGAGCAATGGGGAGCAATGGGGGAGGTGGAGGCGCCACAAGGAGGAGGTGGAGAGGTGTGGGGGCGGCTAGGGCACTTGGGGGCGCAAGGGACAGGGGTGGGGACGCAATAAAGGGCAGGGGGAGGCCCCCAACTAGGACTCCTACTCCCAATTGGACTCAAACTCCATCCCACCAAAGCCCACGACCCCTTCTCTTATGCCCAAAACTCCCCGGAAAGGCCCAAACTCCCGAAAATGGCCCGGAAACGCTATTAACCTCCATACCTTATGGTTTTCTTAATTTCACATTTCATAATGTTTTTGACCTCAATAGTCACATTATATAAGGTTACGACACTCCGTGGTGTCGTAGAGACAACCGAAGTTAGAATAGATTTTCATCGTAAAGCTGTTGCTGCGTCAATCAAGGTGCACATTACTAAAGTTCACTTTTTGCATAATTAATTATGTACTTTAATTTTCGCGATTGTGCTATAATGAAATAAAAAGTTCAATTAAATATTCTTGCATAAAATAACAACCTTCTTTTGGGACTCTGAGTCTCTCCAGAGGTCAGGACCCTCTGCCGAGCTTGCACTCCAATGTTGAACTGTCTCTGGGAGCTAGACCCTCCGATGACCATTGGACTGTATTTATTTCGCACGATTATTCGCTTGAGCGAAGGGCTGTTTCTATTTTTGGACTGTATTTATTTCGCACGATCACTACTTGGACCCGAAAGGAGTTGACCTCCTTTTTGAACTTAATAACTCGAACCAAAATACCTGCTAAATCTGACTTAAATATTGGTGGCCTGAAGTTATGGACCATGGTAAGTTATTTTTCTTTATTACTTCTTTGACTTCTTATTGTTGTTTTTGCTTCATGTAGATACCGACATTGTAGAGACCGCACAGGTCAACCTCGACGCCGTTCCAGAAAAATCAGAGCAAGGCAAGCACCTCCTTTAATCATGTTGAAACCTAGCTTATGTTGTTATGAATAAATGTATGTATGCATGCCACTACTACAAAAAGGCTTATATTAGACACACTACCACAGACGGTCCTAAAAACCCGTCTGTAATGTGCAATATCACAGACGGTTCTATAATCGAACCGTCAATGTACCTATCACAGACGGTTGTTAAATACACCGGTCTGTGATAAACTCAAAATCACAGACGGTTTTATATTAACACCGTCTTTGATGTTATCACAGACGGTTGGATATTAAAATCGTCTGTGATGTGAAATAATATCACATACGGGTTTACATTAAATCCGTCTATGACTATATCACAGATTGTTATAAACACAAACCGTCTGTGATATTTGTTATTATCACAGACGGTTTGTGTTTCTAACCGTCTGTATTTAGTTTGGTCATCTAGCTTGTAAGCAGAGACGTCTGTTGCAGTTTTGTGTTTTGGTTTAGGTACAGTAGCTGATCTGTGTTGATATTTTTATAACCGTGATCAAGGGATTTTTAATTTTTTTTAACATATCTAACTGCATTCTAACATTCCTTTTTTGATATTTTTTTGTGATCGACAAACGATGGCATAACAAAGTATACTAATTGAAACAATGCAATAGCTTCATTAAAACACTATATTATGCCCATAATGGCATAACCAAAAGTACAATAGTTAATAATTAACATAAAGCATTATATTAGTCATAATGTATATATTAATCAACATATGATGAGGAGGAGCCCGATCACGGGTACCACAACTCGGCGTCGCTGCACGCGGGGCTGTCGTCGTCATCGATGGTGAATTATTCATCATCGTCATCGTCCTTCGATGAGCTCCCCCAGCGGATGACGGTGGTGACCTCCTCCTCCTCCCCATCCTCGTTCTCCTCCACCTCGTCCTCCTCCTCTTGCTCCTCTGCCTCCTCCTCCATCTCCTCGCGCACCTCCTCCTCCTCCTCCTGAGGCGGCGCCAGGGGCGGTGATGGAGCGGCGCCGGAGGAGGTAGAGCTTGCGGGAGAAGGAGGAGATGCCATTGAAGATAGAGTATGGGGATTGAAGACAAGCGAGAAGACAGAGTACGGGGATTGAAGACAAGTGAGAAAAGAAGAGTTCTCATTTAAAGTCGCGAAGGAATTATGAAGAGACGAAGATAGTATCACAGACGGTTGAATTATATACAACCGTCAGTGTACATATCACAGACTGTTTTAATTGAAAACCGTCTATGATATAGTGACTATGACAGACGATTTTAATTGAAAACCGTCTGTGATATAATTGACTATAGGCGTACTCGCCGTTTTCTTCAGTTTGCTGCTAACAACATCATAGACGGTTCTGTTTAGAAACCGTCTGTAAACTTGTCATCACAGACGGTTTTTGAAAACCGTCTGTAATATTCAATATCACAGACGGTTCTAAAATCCAACCGCCAGCATACATTATCCAACACGGTTGTCAATTATACCGGTCTGTGATAAACAAAAAATCACAAATGGTTTTATATAAACGTCGCCGTTGATATTGTCATAGATGGTTGTCTCTATATATTGCTATGAAAGCAAGCCCCAAACCCTAGCGTTCATTCATTCGCAGCCGTCCTCCCGGTGTCCCCCCCCCCAAACCCTAGCCTTCATTCGTGAGCGCCGACGCCGACGGTCCCTCCCTTCCCCCCTTCCCCCCGTGGCTCCCTCCCCGATGCCGCAAGCTTGATGCCACCCCGCACCCCAGGCTCTCTCCCCGACACCGCATCCTTCCACATCTCCTCTTTTGTTGTAAAGTTTTCACCAATGAATTTCTTTTCATTCATTAATCATTATTGTGGTACGTGTTACAGGGATAGATGAAGAAAAGGAGTCCGAACAAGTCCTCCATCCCACGCCAAAGAAGACGGCGGTGACACCTTAAGGAAGCAACCAAGACAAAAACGCAGCACAAAGAAGACGAGAAGCACGGCCTACTTCATTGAACTAGCAAATGACACACTCTAGTGTGTCAGGATCGATGAAGTAGGCGGTGCTACTCTTGTTCCTCCTACTGCGTGTTTGTCTTGGTTGTTTCCTTAAGGTGATCCCAGTCGTCTTCTTCTTACCACCACAGACAGTTCTGTTTAGAAACCATCTGTAAAGTTATCATCACAAACGGCTCTAAGTTACGAACCGTCTGTGATGTTTCATTACCATAGACAGCTAGAATTTACGAACCGTTTGTGATATTTAGTTATCACAGATGGGTTGTATATGAAAACCGTCTATGAAAGTTAGTCATCACAGACGTTTGGATTTTACAAACCGTATGTAAAGAATTATCATAGACGTTTAGTGTTAATAACCGTATGTGAGATCTCCTATATAAAACTTATCCTCGAGCCGCTTCTTGAATTTTAGGGTTTCGGGATCCTCGACCCACTTCTTGTGATTTGTTGCGGCTGTGAGGCGATTTTCTGAAAGACGACCATTGTTTTTGAAGGGTGATAGTAGATTCATTTGATTTTGGTAATCTAATGTTAGTAATGTGTTTTAATTACAATTTATTCAACATCTAGCTATAGCTTGACCATAAAGAAGGAATTTGATGATTTTTTTAGATCTAGCTTGTACAGCCATGTTGTTTGATGTAATGGTTTTATTTGCATTATATTCATGATGTATAGCTGAATTAATTTGTATGGATAGAATTTATAGATTGTTTAGATCTAACTTATAGATCAATTCAAGTCATTTGGCGATCTAGCTTATAGATCTAAGATTGTTGTGATGTAAGGTAGTAATTGCATAATTAATTTAAGAATGTATGTGTATAAACACCTGGCGTACTTAATATTTAACACTAGGTGTTACATGTGTAGCGTAGATGGATCGAAGATG
Organism: Rhipidocladum racemiflorum; assembly: GCA_036346355.1. Classification (NCBI taxonomy): domain Eukaryota; kingdom Viridiplantae; phylum Streptophyta; class Magnoliopsida; order Poales; family Poaceae; genus Rhipidocladum; species Rhipidocladum racemiflorum. The sequence goes on along the minus strand of CM070572.1, from coordinate 52,878,006 downwards.
GATGTACGTTGCGAACCGTAGTAGTGTTGAGTACATTAATGGTGTCTCCACCTTTAAACAAGCTACAGAGGAGGATATGTTCAATAAGGGCGAGCAATTTATGTCTTGTCCGTGCATTGATTGCGAAAATCTGAAGATGTTTCAAAACTCAGCACAGATCGAAGCACATTTGATTCGAAGGGGTTTCAAAGGGGCTATACATGTTGGACCAGTCATGGCGAAAAGCAGAATATACAGGAAGCAACTAGTATTGTTAATATCGTCGACGAAGTCAATGATATGTCGGATGATCATATTGATTGTGCCTCCGATGAGGATAGGTTGCAGGATGACAATCTGGATTAGATGCTGCGTGACGCAGAAGGAAACCTTGATGAGACAAGGAATATCGAAAGTTCCAGGGCTTGATGGAGGACTCGGAGAAACCTTTGTTCGCAGAGTGCAAGTTGAAATACACAAGGTTGTCATCCGTGCTTGAACTACTGAAATTGAAGGCAAGCAACGGTTGGTCCAACAATAGTTTCACATCGCTGTTACGTCTATTGGCAGACATGCTTCCAAAGGGAAACGAGTTGCCGACAACAACCTACAAAGCCAAGAAGGTTCTTTGTCCCTTGGGAATGGAAGTAGAAAGAATACATGCATGTCCGAACGACTGTATCCTGTACCGCAAATAGTACGCAAACTTGTGTCATGGCCTCAAAATTTAATTCGACTCGCACAGCGAACATAAGCCCTAACCGGTCTGTAGCCGCGATTGGGTTCGAGTAATAACTCCCTAGGGTATCCCAAAACGTCCCTTAGTAGTGTCCAAAGCTCAACCGCAAGTTTGGAGCTTGAACACTTCAATCGGCAAATGTGTCTCCCATCCAAGTTTGGGGCCTTGCAACTTGGGATCCAGGATGGTCCAAGATGCGCATGTCACTTGGTTGCAAACTAGAAAATCTTCTCTCCGACATGGGACGTTTGCAACGAGATCTGACATCTAACCCTAGTTCGAACTTGGCGAGAAAAATTGAATCCTGCGCTAGAAATTCTGGGTAATCCAGAGTATCCAGACAAAAGGTCCGGAGTGTCCAGGTTGTTGTGACAGAAGACCTCAACCTGGAGTGTCCGGATTAAAAATCTGGAGTGTCTGGATTGGGTCGACTGAAGGCCCTAAACCAGAGTGTCTGGACTAAAGGTTCGGAGTATCCGGACTTTGCGTGGTTCGAGTATAAAATCCCATTTCTTGGCTCCTACTCACTTCACCCCACAATTGTTGCTCTCCACTTCTCCCGTGTGCTCTCCTCCACCCAAAGCTCATCTCCGGCGTCTCCCCACTCCGGCGACCCTCCCGTGCTCCTCCCTGGCGACTCCTCCACTCCGGTGACCTCAAGCTCCTCCCCAAGCCGGCGTCCTCCTTCCTCTACCAGGCTTCCCCTTCCTCTCCTTCATCCTCCTTATAGGTAAGACCTCTTCTTGGAGTTGATTCGTGGGTTCTTGGGTTCTAGGGTCATTCTTGGGAGTGGATTTGGGACTTGGTCTTGTAGATTGAGGTTTCGGGGTGACTTTGAGAGTGCTAGGGTTTTGGGGTGTAGTTGGATTTGGGGATAGATTAGAGAATGTTGGGGTGCTAGAGTGAGAGATCGGGGGTAGATGATGCCATTCTAAGTGTTGGAGTAAGTTTGGTTGGGGTTGTTAGAAGTGAGCGTCGTTTCATCGTGTTTGAGCTAGCTCGGAGCTTCTCCGGCTTAGCCACATGTAGGAAAGTTGTAGATCGGGTTCTAGCGGTGCCGTAGAACTCGGGAACACTCCAATCCCTTGAGTCATTGGACGAAATGTGCCATGTCTGGTGTGTCCGGAATGTCCGAGTTGTCCGGATTTTTCGGATGAAATATCCGGACTGTCCGGGTTTGCCTAGTCTGTTCGGGAAGGGGGTTTTGCAATTGTATTCCATTTTCCTTTGCATGCATGCATCTTATTCATGCATTATATTCGTGTAGAGAACGAGACCGCGGTGACCGACTTGACCGTGGTTGAGGGGATTGCCGAAGAGCAACTTGGGGTCGATACTCAAGCATAAACATCAGGCAAGCACCTAAGCATGTTCAACCCTATATGTAAATTATTTTTGTGAATCAATTGCTTATTGGATGTTAAGTTATGCATTAGGAGTTGGATAGTGGGATTGGTATTAGAACCAAATTGTTGCACATACACCCTTTGACATTGTTGAACACCTCCTTTGGAGCTAGTGTATGGGTAAATATATGGTGTCCATGCTTAGTTTGCTTAGTGGTCGGGTATGGGCCAAGTGGTGGATGGTTCCATCGCTTGAGATCAATTACTTCATGAATATTGGGCTGCAACGGGTAGGTCTATGTTTGGAAACATGAAATGAGGACCGGGGGAGAGAGTTGAAACACTTGGGTGTGGAGACCTGAGTGTGTAGTCTCGTCTGTGTCGGTTGAGGACCGATCCGTTGTTTGCCCTTTGATCGAACACACTTTTGTTAGTCGCATGCCGGAGAATGGGACGGTAAGCTATTCTTTCATCGCATACTGCCCGATGGGTCATGCCCTCATGCGATTGGACGTGGTTCAGGGCGAGGCTTAGGCCGATCCTCGAAGGCCTAGCCGGGCTTGGGCCGCTCGAGGGGGTGCTAGGTGCTCAGATCGCATGAAGATGGCACAACGAGTAGGTATGGATGGGAGGAGGGTTGACATGAGGTTCCTTGTGGCACATGTCGTGCGATTGATGATCCCCTGCAGGGTGAATAAGAGATTCGAATTGCCGCGCTCTCGGATATGAGCACGCTTGGTCATTGCACATTCAACGTAGTAACAACTTGAACTTTATGCTAGTTGAGTTGGATGGTGAAATTTGTTCGTAATATCAATTGCCTTGCTTTAATTGTAAAGTTTCAAATTTCACTCTTGTAATAGAGCGTCCACAAATGCTATAAAATTTGTAAATGGAGTAGTGGAACGTAATTAAACAACAAAGTTAAGCTTTTCTGCACTTTTTACCACAAAGCTTGATTCCTTGCTACATACAAATGCATGTTCTTTCGAGTCGATCATATATGGGCCACGGGTAAGTCTTGTGAGTACCTTCTGTATTCATGCTTCTGCTTTGTGGTTTTCAGGTGAGGATCCGGGCGGATGTGAGTTCTGCCCGTACTGCCTATCGGTGACCGGGCGGGGCACCGAGTAGAGGCTACTTACGCCGTCGTACACGCCCGAAAGTGTTCAGAGGTAGGACACTTCCGGAGGCGTTTTACTTTTGGATTTAATTTGGTAGCTGTGTTTTCTTTTGTTTTATAGTTAGCTGTAAGTTATGTTGTGTCTAGGCTCGAATACTTGTCTCCTTTGCGGTTGAACCTGGGTGTATTTTGATACTATTCTCATGTTTATGTATCCTCCTATCCTTTTTAGCTTTGCGCCTTTGTGGTAGTGGTGTGGTTGTTGGGGTTTTGTCTTTGTGCCGTTGTTGTTGTTTGGTCTTGCTTCCGCGTTGCGTGTCTAGTGGTGGGGGTTTTTGAGTTCGTTGCCCCCTTTATGCAAATTGAATTGATATGGCGTTGCAAGACGGTATGCGGGGCGATCCTGGACGAGTTCGGGTCGCATACCGGGGGAATACCGGGATTGTTGTCGTGTTATTCGAAGGGTCTTACTGTTGTCTCAATTGGGCTTGGGTGCTAACACTACGAGCGCCCTCGACGGTCCGTTGTTAGCCTCCAAATCCGATGGGGTCGACTGAGTCTTCAAATAAACCGAGGACGGTCTGGGCGGCTCCTGTCAAGGCTGGTATCAAAGCAAGGTGCATGAAGACGAACCCAAAACTTGACGACCACTTAGGGATTGATTAGGACTTGCATAATGCTTTAGGTAGAAGGCAGTGCTTATATCCCGCCCTATGTTTATAAATGGTGAGTTTGGGGAAAAAGGGTTACGTTGGAATCATGCATTTCATGTCATATCATGCATGTGCCATGCCATCTTGCATCATGAGTTGTGTTTTGGGGTATGTTGGACTTGTGGCACCCCACAATGGAGTTAGTTTGAAGTGCTACAGTCTAGATTAGATTTAGTTCGAGGTTTTGTCAAGCTTAAGGCCTATCCCTTTCGTGTGGAGTTTAACTCTTGTCGTTTGACTTTGGTTGGCAACAGAATGAGGACCCGCGGGACTTCAGGAGATGATGGGGGTGCTGGGCGATCACAGCCTGGCGGTAACGATCCGCCTCCTCCTCCCAACCTGCTGGATGTATTGCTGTGATAGGAGCAGAACCAGCAGACTACCAACCGAATCTTGGAGATGCTGGTCCAGAATCACGCCGCTCCAGGTGGCCGCGGTGAGGGGCGAGGCCGACCAAATGGCTATCTGGATTTCCTGCACACTCAGCCGCCGACCTTCTCCTGGGCTAGCGATCCGTTGGAGGCTGATGACTGGCTACGCACCATGGAGCAGAAATTTGCCCTCATCCACTGTGAGGATTATCAGAAGGCACACTTCGCGGCGCAGCAGCTTCAGGGTCCTGCCGGTGCTTGGTGGGCCAATTTCCTCGTCATGCAGCCTGCCGGTTACCAGGTAACATGGGCTGAGTTCCGTGAGGCGTTTCGGGCATATCATATCCCGAAGGGGCTCATGGATATCAAGAGGCAAGAATTCCTCTCCCTCAAGCAGTTGAGCAAGTCCGTGATGGACTATTTGCGGGGAGTTCAATTATCTAGCCCAATATGCGCCGGAGGAAGTCGATACCGATCAGAAGAAGCAGAATCGGTTCACGAATGGGCTGTCCGCCAAGATGCAGGACAAGCTTTCAGTGTGTGACTTCGCTGACTTCAATGCCTTGGTGAGTCGGGCGATCACTGTAGAGCACAAAATGAAGAACCATTAAGAGGAGAAGAAGCGGAAGAGGACAGTGCAGTTTTCGGCGGGTGGCAGTTCACAGTGGGCCCGAACTATCCCTCTTCCACCACTGAGGGCCCCTATTCTTGCACCTCCCCTACCGGTTGGGATGGCCCAGCCTCCTGTCACTGCTCCTCGGCCTCCGCAGCCACAGTCGGGAGTGCGTGTGGTGACGAACTTTGGACCGGGCCCATGCTACAACTGTGGGCGTGCGGGACATTTCATCTGCGATTGTCCCTTTCCAAGGAGGGGCAATAATTCCAATGCCCCAAGACCTCAAGGCGTGACTGCACCACCTCCACTTCCTGCGTCGAACCGTGGCCGCGTCAACTACGTTGATGCCGAGGCGATACCCGAGGGCGCCACTGTGTTGACTCGTACGTTGTGCATTAAAGGACATGCTACTAGGGTTTTATTCGACTCAGGGGCTTCTCATTCCTTCATCTTCAAGGACTTTGCTATGCATCATCAATTGAGGGTGGGTTGTAGCACCACCTCGTTCCTCATTGAAGCACCAGGTTCAAAGATTGTTGTTAATCAAGTAGTCCAAGAGGCAACTCTGCTAATTCAAGGGGTTCCATTCCTTGTCAACTTGCTACTCCTTGATCTTCGTGGGTTAGATGTCATCTTGGGCATGAATTGGCTCACACGACAGCATGCCATTCTAGATTGCTCTCATCGCTCCATCTCGCTCAAGGGACCGAAGGGCGACTGGCTGACCTTGTTTCTAAAGGATGGCGAGGCCACTCTTTGCTCCCTGAATGGCGCTGAAGTTGGGGAATTAGAGTCCATTCCCATGGTTTCTGAATACCCGGATGTGTTCCCAGCGGAATTGCCAGGGATTCCGTCCGATCGGGACATTGAGTTCGTAGTTGAGCTTCAGCTCAGGACTGCCCCAATTTCCATGTGGCTGTATAAAATGCCGCCAAATGAGTATGCCGAACTGAAGACTCAGTTGAAGGAACTGATGGACAAGGGATTCATTCGTCCGAGCTCCTCGCCTTGGGGCTGCTCGGCTCTCTTCGTGACCAAGAAGGATGGTTCTCTTCGCCTATGTGTCGATTATCGTCCTTTGAATGCAGTCACGGTAAAGAATAAGTACCCTCTGCCTTGGATCAACATCCTCTTTGATCAGCTTGCTGGTGCACGGGTGTTCTCCAAGATTGACTTGAGGCTTGGGTATCATCAAATCAAGATTCGGGCTGAGGATATCCCGAAGACAGCCTTCTCTACTCGTTATGGATTATATGAGTACACCGTCATGTCATTTGGTCTAACGAATGCACCGGCGTACTTCATGTGCCTCATGAACTCCATTTTCATGGAGGAGATCGATTCTTTTGTGGTCATCTTCATTGATGACATCCTAGTCTATTCAGCTAATGAAGAAGAACATGCAAAACATCTTCGCATCATTCTCGGGCATCTCCGGGTACATCGCCTTTATGCCAAGTTCAGCAAGTGCGAGTTTTGGCTGAAGGAGGTATCTTTCTTAGGACATGTCCTCTCCAAGCAAGGTGTAGCTGTCGACCCAAGTAAAGTACAGGATGTTCTCAAGTGGGAGCATCCCAACACTGCGACCGAGGTCCGTAGTTTTCTTGGACTTGCCGGTTATTACCGCCTATTCATTCAGTATTTCTCAAAGATCGCCAAACCTATGACCGAGCTACTCAAAAAGGGTGCCGAGTTCAAATGGTCAGTGGGCTGTGAGCGAGCATTTTAGACTCTGAAATAGTGCCTGACCACAGCTCCTATCCTCACACAACCTGACATCCACAAGCCTTTTGATGCTTATTGCGATGCATCTGGTATCGGCCTTGGCTGTGTGCTTATGCAAGAGAGCCGGGTTGTTGCCTATGCATCTCGGCAATTGAAACGCCATGAAGAGCACTACCCCACTCATGACTTAGAGCTTGCAGCGGTGGTCCATGCCTTAAAAATCTAGCGCTACTATCTCCTTGGGAACAAGTGCAATATCTATACCGATCACAGCAGTCTCAAGTACATCTTCACTAAGGAAGATTTGAATATGTGGCAGAGAAGATGACTTGAATTGATCAAAGACTACAGGCTGGAAGTGCATTACCATCCGGGAAAAGCTAATGTGGTGGCTGACACGTTGAGTCACAAGGCTCGATGCAATTGTCTTACTCTTCAACCCCGGAGTGTCACCCTCTGTGCCGAATTCCAGAAACTCGGCTTAGAGATGGTCAAAGAAGGATTCGTGGCTAATCTGGAGTTGAATTCCACGCTGTTGGAACAAATTAGAGAAGCTCAACAAAAGGACGAGGGCGTTGCCCGAGTTCGCGGCAAACTGAGTTTCGGCCAAGCCACAGGATTCCATCTTGATGACCATGGAACTCTGTGGTTCGGCAAGCACCTGGTCGTCCCCAAAGACCAAGCATTGAGAAGAAAGATTCTCGATGAAGCCCACAACTCTTTGCTCACCATTCATCCGGGTAGCAACAAAATGTATCAACGTATGAAGCAACAGTTTTGGTGGACTCGCATGAAGCGCGAGATTGCTCGCTATGTGTCTGAATGCGATTGCTGCAAAAGGGTGAAGGTTGAGCATCTTAAGCCAGCGGGCACTCTTCAGCCGCTGCCCATTCCAAGTTGGAAGTGGGTAGAGACTGGAATGGATTTCATCACCGGCCTGCCAACGACTTCTGCGGGTCATGACTCGATATGGGTTATAGTCGATCGGTTGACAAAATCCACGCATTTCCTAGCCATTCGCACCACCTATCGGGCCATGAGGTATGCGGAGATGTACATATCTCGGATTGTGTGTCTTCATGGAGTGCCAAAGCGGATAGTTTCAGATAGAGGCTCCAAGTTTGTCTCTTAGTTCTGGAGAAGTTTGCATGAGGCCTTGGGCACCAAGCTACTACACAGCTCAACATATCATCCGCAAACTGACGGCCAGACAGAGAAGGTCAATCAGATCCTTGAGGACATGTTGAGGGCTTGTGTTCTGTCATATGGGAAGAAGTGGGATGAATGTCTTCCATATGCTGAGTTTGCTTACAACAACAGCTACCAAACCAGCATCAAAATGTCTCCTTTTGAAGCACTCTACGGTCGTAGCTGTCAGACACCCCTGAATTGGTCCGAGAGTGGGGAACGACCATTCTTTGGACTTGATGTGGTTAAAGCTGCAGAAGAAAAGGTGAAGACCATTCAAGAAAACCTGAGGGTAGCACAATCACGGCAGAAGAGCTATGCTGACCATCATAGGAGACCTCTCTCCTTCGATGTTGGTGATTATGTCTATTTGAAAGTGTCTCCCCTCCGGGGCACCCGTCGTTTCGGAGTTATGGGAAAGTTGGCACCTTGCTACATAGGACCTTTTCAAATCCTTGCGAGGCGTGGTCAAGTGGCATATCAGCTGAAGCTTCCTCCCTCTCTAGCAATGGTCCACAACGTCTTCCATATATCTCAATTAAAGAAGTGCCTCCGTACTCCCTTCGAGTCACTGGAGGTGGACGAACTCGAAGTTCTGCCTGAACCTGATCTGTCTTACCAAGAGCGTCCTATACGGGTTTTGGATGAAGCTGAATGCAAGACCCGTTAGAGGACTCTCAAGTTCTACAAGGTTCAGTGGAGTAATCACACTGAAGATGAAGCCACTTGGGAGCCCGAAGATCGTTTGAGGACCGAGTATCCCGAGTTCATCCATACCATGTAAGTTGCTAGTATGCGAGTTCTTCGCAATTCTAGGCATGTTGATTAGTTAGTGACTATACTGTCTATCTGCGTTCTGTTCCGCTTATGCGTTTGTTCTGAATTTCGGGGCGAGATTCCCTAGAGGGGGGAGGGTTTGTCATGGCCCCGAAATTTAATTCAACTCGCGCGACGAACTTAAACCCTAACCGGTCTGTAGCCGCGATTGGGTTCGAGTAATAACTCCCTAGGGTATCCCAAAACGTCCCTTAGTAGTGTCGAAAGCTCAACCGCAAGTTTGGAGCATGAACACTTCAATCGGCAAATGTGTCTCCCATCCAAGTTTGGGGCCTTGCAACTTGGGATCCGGAACGGTCCAAGATGCGCATGTCGCTTGGTTTCAAACTAGAAACTTTTCTCTCCGACATGTGAGGTTTGCACCGAGATCCGACATCTAACCCTAGTTCAAACTTGTTGAGAAAAAATCGAATCTTGCGCTGGAAATTCCGGGTAATCCGGAGTATCCGGACAAAAGGTCCGAAGTGTCTGGGTTGTTGTGACAGAAGACCTCAACCCGGAGTGTCCGGATTGGGTCGACCGAAGGCCCTAACCCGGAGTGTCCGGACTAAAGGTCCGGAGTATCCTGACTTTGCGGGGTTCGAGTATAAAATCCCATTTCTTGGCTCCTCACCCACTTCACGCCACACTTGTTGCTCTCCACTTCTCCCGTGTGCTCTCCTCCACCCCGAGCTCGTCTCCGGCGTCTCCCCACTCCGACGACCCTCCCGTGCTCCTCCCCGGCGACTCCTCCACTCCGGTGACCTCAAGCTCCTCCCCAAGCCGGCATCCTCCTTCCTCTACCCAGCTTCCCCTTCCTCTCCTTCATCCTCCTTGAAGTTAAGACCTCTTCTTGGAGTTGATTCTTGGGTTCTTGGGTTCTAGGGTCATTCTTGGGAGTGGATTTGGGACTTGGTCTTGTAGATTGAGGTTTGGGGGTGACTTTGAGAGTGGTAGGGTTTTGGGGTGTAGTTGGATTTGGGGTTGGATTAGAGAATGTTGGGGTGCTAGAGTGAGAGATCGGGAGTAGATGATGCCATTCTAAGTGTTGGAGTAAGTTTGTTTGGGGTTGTTAGAAGTGAGCGTCGTTTCATCGTGTTTGAGCTAGCTCGGAGCTTCTCCGGCTTAGCCACGTGTAGGAAAGTTGTAGATCGGGTTCTAGCGGTGCCGTAGAACTCGGGAACACTCCAATATCTTGAGTCATTGGGTGAAATGCGCCATGTCCAGAGTGTCCGGACAATTTGTCCGGAATGTCTGAGTTGTTCGGATTGTCCGGATGAAATATCCGGACTGTCCGGGTTTGCCTAGTCTGTTCGGGAGGGGGTTTTGCAATTGTATTCCATTTTCCTTTGCATGCATGCATCTTATTCATGCATTATATTCGTGTAGAGAACGAGGCCGTGGTGACCAACGTGACCGTGGTTGAGGGGATTGCCGAAGAGCAACTTGGGGTCGATACTCAAGCAGAAGCATCAAGCAAGCACCTAAGCCATCCTTTGGATCGATCGCCAGGATGGTTAATCGGTCTATTGGCCTTCTGTTTGCTCCTCTTGGACCGCGAGTCAATTTTCCTTTTGGCGGCTCATCACAGCCTTGAGACGATGAATTAGAGGATGCCATCTTCTTTGCAAGTAGATAATAAGTTTGTGTGCAGCGTTTCATTTTAGAGTGAATATTAAGTTTGTGATTAGCATTTCGTAGCAATGAGAGAAGTGTTATTGTCAGTAGAGGTCATTATGGTTTTGCTTTTAAACAAGCAAGATGTTGTGCAAGCTCTAGGCCTCGCAAACTGCATTGTTTTCAGACAAAGTTTAATCCTAAATTTGAAACTCATCTTCCTCTCTTTAAGCAAGCATTTGAAGAAATTAGAAATGCAACGGAGAGAGAAGGAGATCGTTTCTTCTTTGTGAAACAGTTTCTACGCTACTCCCGAAGAACTAGAAATGCAAATTAAACCAACTTGCAATATTAATTAATGTTAGAAATAGTAGGGCACTTTCAGTGCAAGTTTCTTAATGGTTTCTATGTGTGCCATGTATGATGAAAAGCTTATGTGGCAGCAAATTAATGCAGAGAGAGAGGATTAGAGTTTCTTAAACAAGAAATGGTTTCTTCATTGAATGCTTTAGCTTAAGAATGAGAAGATGGTAGATGGATATTTAATGATGAAACCATGTCAAGAAACGATGCATTGTATCTATTGTATTAATTGATGTTTCTTAGTGACATGGCTCCATTTGAAATGAGTTGAAGAAACTCTCCATTGTGAGTGCCTAAGGTCATTGTTTCTAAACTTACATTTAATACACTCTCTCCTCTAAGAAACCATCTAAGAAACCATGCATTGGAAATGCCCTTAATCAAGTAAAATGCGGTTGGCAACAGTGACGGAGCCAGAAAGTTCCAAAGAGGGGGGCTTAAAAAAGAGACACCCAAATTTAACTACTATGACTATCGATAAACTATAAAATAGTTGAAATTTAAATTGTATGCAATATAAGTACGTAATTATGAATGGAGAAAAATGTACATTTCATTGCTTCAATAGTGTTGACAATTGATATTTACGAGTTTTCATGTTCTGAAAACGCTGTAAGATATCTTCCATATCTATCTTTACAAACACATCTCGCTCAATGTAGCATACCATAAGATCATTCAACTAGTCATCAGTTATCTTATTGCGCAAATCTGTTTTAATAATCTTCATTGCCGAGAAAGCTCTTTCAATTGTAGCTGTTCCCACAGGTAAAATTAGTGCCAATTCAATTAGTCTATAGACCAATGGATAAACCAGGTGCTTCTTTGCTTGAACCATCTTTACAGCGAAGCTAACAAGATCTTCACTACTTTGAAATTCATCTCTTGATTCTCTTCTCATGTCATCAACAAATAAGTGAAGTTGTTCTTTCAAAACAACACGGTCATATGCTGAAAAATCATCAGAATATATTTATGAAAGTCGCATAAGCTTGCCATGATCAAAGTTTGAAAATGAATCTCTCGGATCTAGACAAGCAATGCATCTCAAAAGCTCTGTAGAAGTTTCACTGAATCGACTCTCTAACTCTGTAGCAAGGGAATAAATCACAACAAGAAAAATATCAACATAATAATAATGATGGTAAGTGACAAATTGCCTTTCACGTCTCATATGACATCTAGCATGCTTTCGATCTTCCATATTGGGCACTGGAATTTCTGAAGCACTACAAAACCTCTTTACTTCTTCTAAAAGTGGTTCCCATCCATTTTCTCTAAATTGTTGTAGGCGGGCTTTCACACTAGAAAGAAGTACCATGGCATTAACAATGTTTTGATCCTTTTGCTGCAAGAGACGTGACAAATCATTTGTCATGCTTAATATTTTGATCATGAGATGCAAGATAAACACAAAGTCAAATGTTTCCATTGTTTCCATCAATCCATTTGCTCTCCCTCTTTGACTCATGTCAAATCCATCTTCATTAACATTCTTTAGAACTGTCAACACTGAATCCTACATCGTACTAAAACGAATTAGAGTTGTAAGATGTGAACCCCATCTAGTTTCACCTGGCCTTACTAGAGAAGTCTCCTGATTCTTGCCTTTTCCTGTAACTATCTCACCTTTCTCCAATTTCTCAACCATGCGCTCATGATGATCCTGGAGTAATGCATCTTTTCTTTTGCAAGAAGCTCCAACAATGTTGACAATCATAGTGATATAATTAAAAAAATCACTAACAACTCGACTACTCTTTGCAACAGAAACTACTACCAATTGTAGCTGATGTGCAAAGCAATGCACATAGTGAGCATGCGGGTTCTCATTTGAAATTAGTGCCTTTAAACCATTAAATTGACCTCGCATGTTCGATGCACCATCATAGCCTTGTCCTCTGAGTTTAGATAGAGACAAACCAAAGCGAGCAAATAACAAGTCCAAAGCTATTTTCAGTGAAGCAGAAGATGTATCTGTAACATGCTCAACAGCAATAAATCTTTCAATTACTTGACCTCGCTTGTTAACAAACCTATAGGAAAAAATAAGAATGAAAATCTTATATACTTAACACTTAACAGTAACAAAACAACTAACATTATTGATAAACTAACCTCAAAATCATGGCCATTTGTTCTTTAATTGATACATCTCGTGACTCATCAACCAATAGAGAGAAACAACTATCCCCAATTTCAACCATAATGACCTTTGTCACCTCATCAGCACATGATGTTAGTTGCTGGTGAAGTCATCAAATTATTTGCTGGAGCATTATCAATTGCATGGCAAACCTCTGTAACCTCATTTTTATACCATTCTAATAGTTCTTTAAAGTTACCTTTATTTGATGAACTAAATGATTCATCATGTCCACGAAAAGCAAGACCTTGTGACAAAAGAAACTGAACAACCTTTGTAACAGCAGTTAAACGAGCTCTATATTGAACTCGCATATCATTCGTGCAAGTTTCTATCACTTGTTGAATACTTTGCTCTTGATTTTTAAAAGCCTCACATAAGCCTCTTGCATTGTTGTGAGAACTATTGACTCCACCAACATGTTTACGGAATGATTCTTTTGCCTTCTTCCAATTGGAAAAACCATCCTTTGTGAACACATCATTTGCATAACAATCAAATCCTGGTTGTTTGAAAACATAACAGTAAAAGCAAAATACCGCATCTTTCTCTATGCTATACTCTAGCCAATCAAAATCATTAAACCATGTCTTTTGGAAGCTTCTTGAAATATTTCCCTGTTGTTTACTGTGAAAATTATGACCGACTGGTTGGCATGGACCTTTTAATAAGTATGACCTTCTCACATCATCTCTAAGTTTGGACTCGTATTGTTCAATTGGCTTGCGCAATCCTGGATCGGCAACAATGTCACTTGGGCTCAATTCAACATTAATACGAGCTTTCTTTTGTGTGGCAGAAGGATCCAAATCTCTAGATTGAGATGCTGACTCCTCAATCTCCTCTAAAGGTCTTGATGTTGATAAGGGTTGAAAAAATCTCTTCATTGAAAGAATCCACTATTGTTTAACCAATCAATTTATCAATCTGTATTTTGTTCATCAAGAAACCATTATTGTTTAGCCAACTAGGGTTTGAATAAGAAAATAATTAATCTCCATATACAAAAATATATATACCATAAGCCGTAGCGGATTTCATAAAATATATCCAGAAAATAATACAGTGGCTCGGCTCGTAGAAATACGTGAGCAGTGCACTAACATTCAATATCCCCACGCTGAGCAGCTCTATCACATATAAATTGATGATTCAATATGATAATTGAGGATCAAATCACTTACCAATATGCAGATCGCTGGTGTGAAGTGTGATCTATGAACTGTGATCATGTCGGCTGGTCGGCGTGCCGGCCATCGCCCGGATGCCGCAGTCCGCGAGGTCGAAGAGACAAGGACTCAATGAGCCGTCAACTTGCCGAGATGCACAAGACGAACTGATAGTCGATCGGTCGGGTCGTCGTCGCCTCGTCGGAGTCACGCAATGCAAGTTACGCAAGTACACGAGTCGCCACGGCTAAAATCAGGACTTCGTCGATACCCACACGGACACGGCGTGGACTTGCGGCCAAGCAGTACGAGTACGAGTGGGGGTGGGCCATCTTTGCGTTGGGTGCTGGGTGGGCTCTAGCCCCACCCAGCCCCACTGAGGCCTCCTCCTCTAGTTGGCAACAAAACTAAGGCAGTGCAGAGAACATTATCAGTATTTCGCTCAACTGTAAATCAATTAGTCACAACAGACAAACGAAATTTCGCTCAACTGTAAGAATTAAAAAATTTGGCAGCACCTACCCTAAAACTCGGACATCCACTCAGCAGACAAATAAGATTTTGTCATAACAGATGAGTTGTGTGTAGCATTCACAGCAACAACAAAATGAATACCTCATTCACAACAAGAACAAGAAAAAGAAAAAGAACAAGAAGAAGGTGGGCACCAAGCGGGGGCGGGACGAACACCGGGAGGGCTGGGGCGGCGACGGGCACCGGGCGCGGGGAGGGCACCGGGAGGGTGGGGGCAAGATGAGCACCGAGCGGGGGCGCGATGGGCACCGGGCGTGGGAGGGTACCGGGAGGGCGGAGGCGGGACGAGCACCGGGAGCGCAGGAGGGGTTAAGTAGAATAAGGCTAGGGTTTTCGGGGAGTTGTGTTATATAGAGGAGACATTACAGACGGTTCTATAATAGAACCGTCTGTGAATATTTAGTTTTCACAGACAGTTCTATTATAGAACAGTTCATTACAAGTTTAGCATTTTAATAGTACAGACGAAAAATAATAAACATGATGAAACTTCTCATAACTACACTTGCTTATTCCTTTGTATGAAAATTAGCCCTTCATGACGATCGACGCGTGTGTAGCTTGCATCCTCAGTTTGTTCTTCTCGGACCATGATGGCATGTCCGATAGGAGGCAACTCATCAAATTGATTGTACTCTTCCTCATCTACTACATTCTCAACTCCGACAATTCTTCTTTTTCCCTGAAGAACAACGTGGCGCTTCTTGTTGGATCAGTCAGTTATATAGAAGACTTGTACAACTTAGTTAGAGAGTACGAATGGTTCATCTTGGTATCTGACACGTTAGAGGTCCACAGTAGTGACGCCATACTTGTGGACCTGCACGTGCTGGAGATGGACCCAATGGCACCGAAATAGGGGAATCTTGAAAAGTATGTAATCGATCTCCCAAATCTCCTCTATGAAACCATAGTAGGATCTCCTCATCAATAGAGCCAAGAAAGGTAGCGAATGCATTCCGGATAATGTGTGGGATAGTTGCACGGGAACGGGTCCCCATCATGATCTCATCCTGGAAGTCGCTAACTGATGAGACTCGCAACGCCCTGCTAACAGAAATTCTTTCATCGTTCAACATTCCAGAAGAATCCGCTCGCCTAGTGCAACGGTATGCACTGCTAGTGGTAGGAAAGGCATGGAAGACCTTCAAGAGCACGCTTGTCAATGAATACGTCAAAAACGATGTGACTCCATACTGTAAGTATGGGTTCATTGATGAGGACATGTGGCGGAGTTTTGTCGAGATGAAGACGACAGACGAATTCGTGCGTTAAAGTGAAGCACACAAGGCCTTGCAGGCAAGGAACACTCACCCCCACAGACTCGACACTGCTGGCTACGCGGGGAAGAGGGCTTCCTTGCCGTTTGCATCGATCGTAGACCAGCGCGCTAGAGACTGGCTAAGAGCGAGGTCAACTGCCACGTCTTCCACAACCTTCTCCTTTAGAAACCCTGCAGATGAGGAAGTCTGCCAACGCCTGGTATTATATAAATTGAACTACCAATTTTGTACGTAATTAGTCCATGACTTCATAAGTGAAATAACTTGTCGGGATCTTGTAGGTAACGTTGAGTACACAATCAGACGAAGGCTCTTTTTTGCCAGACAGGGAGAAAGATGCATTGTCTATGGCCTTGGGAAACAAAGAACACCCTGGTCGTACGCGAGGCAAAGGGGTTTTTGTTCCATGGAAAATTGGATTCCCAGATGACTTGGACAAATACCGAAATAAGAAGAGAACTAAAGCCGAACGCGAGTCAATGCTTATAAAGAATTTGGAGGTCAAGTTGAGAGAAGAGTTGAGAGAAGAGCTGAGAGAAGAGTTGAGAGAAGAATTTCATGATAGGTTAAGAAGCCTCGAGGAAAGGCTCAATAATCAAGAAAGACAGACTGCGCAAGCCCCAGAAGTATTTCTGCAAGTCAGCCCCACTACCCATAAGAGCAGCTGTGCATCTGCCCCTAACATAGATGAACAAATTTGGAATTTTCCTGTCTGTGCCATTAAGTTACTAATATATATCTCTTCAATGCTCCATATATATAGTTGTTGGACACATTAGCTAATTGGGTACCATTGTGTAGGAGGTCACGCAGTGCAATCTCCAAGTGAGAATTAACAATGGCTCCATTCCTCTTACGGCTGCTTGGGGGATCGTGTATCCATCCACTGAGGGGGCGATGGTGCACAGTACCATGATAGAGCCGGGTTTCACAAAGGTCAATGTGGACGGGGTACATGATAGTTTCAAGATCGTCGACCTTCAGAAGCCGCCAAGTGACGAGATCGCGAAACTAGGGGATGCCATTGGCACATTAATCCAATGGCCCAGCAGTGACATCTCCCTGGTCGGCCCTCCAGCAACGCAACTAACACAATGATCTCATTTGCCTATTTCATCTAATCATTTGGTTTCCAAATCATCAGTCCTACCCCGTACTCCACTTGATCTAGATAACTTTGACTACTTTCCTACCCATTCGTCTCCCGTGACGGCTCCGTACAGTAGAAAGAAAGGCAAGGGCAAATTGAAGATCACGAAGACTCTGGACTATCCAATTGCCCCGTTGGCCCGACATTACATGCTAGGAGATCCTTTAGTGCCGAAGGACTGCATAAATCCACTTGGTCTATCTTGCCAACAATTGCATTCTTCGTACATGAAAGAATGTAAAAAGCCAGCGAAAGAACGTACAACAAGTATCACGATTAGCTTCAAGTATGAGCATCTATTCAATGATTCAGGGGGGTTTCTTCACGGTCGATTTTCTGGACTTGTTCCATCTCTACAACCTCGACGCCCTCGATGCCGCACTCTTGAGAGCCTGGACATTGTAAGTGTGGCTATCACAGTCTACATTCGTCTAATTAATAGCGATAAATGTTCGCCAATATATATATTATATATTTGCTTTTGTATATATAGAAACATGATACTCCAATCGAAAAGGAGGAAACAATCGGTGGGTTTCCTCGACCCACATATGGTCTCAATGCAAATAATGAATGAAGATATAAACGTGGTCGAAGAATACATCAAACATGCATTGTTGGCACAGAAAGATAAAGAATTCATACTTATACCACATAACCCAGGGTAAGTGCTACACTACTTTCTATACTTTGGTTTGTACTTTGCACAAAACTCAGTTTCGTTCATTGGCCATTGTGATATACTTGTGTAGGTATCATTGGGTTCTAATTTTTCTTAAACAAGCCCAAGACCAGGCTATGTACCTTGACTCATTACATGGCGGCAACCATGATTTGACTCCTTTCACAAAATTACTAAGCAGGTAATCACATTTCCTCCGTAGATAACATTGGTCATTTAAGTTGTTCCAGGTTTATATTGCTCTTGTAAAGGCTGAGGCTAAACTTTTGCAATCACGTAGGGCGTACAAAGCGTACAAGGATGGGGCGAAACTGCAACACGATTTGAAATTTCCGATATATGCTATACACAGTAATCCTATTTATTAACTACGTAATAATGTATCTAGAACTAACTTATTTCTTATTTGCAGTGCCACCAGCAGGGTCAGGGAAATAACCTATGTGGATTTTATGTTTGCCACAAAATGCAACTCATCCTCGACACCAGAAAGAGCGCTAAGGTTGTAACTGCGTTGAGCAAGAATGATGTGATCAACATTCGAGGACAACTTTGTTATTTCTTTGTCTCTAAAGTTCTACATGAAGATGGCGAGTACCACGCTAACGTGTAATAACTGGAGTTGTATAATTGTGGTTATTCTTGTTTGTACACTTCTCATTTGTCTGTATTTGATACCATTCACCTGTTATTATCCTTGTTACAATTTTTCTCATATTGAATGCAACTGTCTTGCTTGTTGGAACTAAATGTTCTTCCATCATTCTGATATTTGATACGATTCATTATGTTGTCACCTGATATTATCCTTATTACAATTTTGCTCATATTGAATGCAACTGTATTGTCACCTGATACGATTCGTTGTATTGTCAACTGATATTGCCTGCTGTAGACATATCACAGATGGTTCTGATTAGAAACCTGTGTGGTACTAACGCACAAACGGTTTTGATTAGAAACCGTGTGTGACACTTCATTACCACAGACGGTTCTGATTAGAAACCGTGTGTGACACTTCAATACCACAGACGGTTCTGATTACAAATCGTGTGTGATACTCTAATATCACAGACGGTTCAAATTATATACCGTCTGTGAAATGGAAGTATCACAGACGGTTGTAATTCGAAACCGTTTGTGAAATTTTCACAGGCGGGTAAAAAACCATCTCTAATGATCTTTTTCATCACAGACACATTGTTACTGACGGTTCACAAAACCGTCTGTAATGACGTTTGTGAACCGTCTTTAATGACATTTTCTGTAGTAGTGCAATTACTTTCGGTAAACACCCTATATTGCGAACCTGGTAGATATATCGCCGCATTCCATAAAAATTACGAATTAATCGTAGCATCTAGAAATATTTACGTCGGTAAGAATATTCAAATGGAATAAAAAAGATATAAAAATAAAATGATCATTACTTTGTTAGCTATGTATACATTTTTTACTTTGTTAGAGCGAACATGAAATGTAAAGTATGTAATGGCTTTGTGTGTAGCAGTAATTTATATGATATTATGTGTAGAAAACGTGATTTTATGATTTTATAGACTGCATATGTCATGTGATTTAATTTATTTTCTCTTACAATTTATGTAAACTATATATGTCATATAATATAATTATATGTTGTCATATGTTTTAACCGTATATAAGCATAAGATTGATTCATTCGTAGTTAAAATTTGAAGAATATTAGCGGTGCGATAATATTTATCACGAGGCATGTGTGCAATTATTGATGAGTACAATTAATATGGTGTTATAACGTAATGGTACAGAAATCGATGGCGAGTCCGCTTCGTGATGAGGACATCACTCTCTTCGATGCAGCCACGCCGACACCTACACGTCAGGAGGAAATGATGAAAGGACCAGTTACGCAAGCTCGTGCACGCCAACAAATGGTCAACATGGTGCTCACAAATTATGGAGAGGTGCCGATACAATGCCAGATCAAAATGGGCACAAACATGTTGAAACAAGGAGGCGCCCAGGCCCATGTGACACTACGGAATGTTGTGACTTTATAAATTGTGAAATTGGAGATTAAAACTTTACGGTATGAGGATTAATCGCCTTTCCGGGCCGATTTCGGGAGTTTGGGCCTTCCCAGGGCGAATTGAGCCTTAGGGGGGACCCCACTTGGGCCAAAGGGGGGATTTCCTAGCCCATGAGCAGGAGGAGGGCAGCATGAACCCTGCCATGCGCCCCCCTCATGTGCGCCCCCACCTAAACCCTAGCCGCCCCTACCCCTCTCCCCTCCTCCCCCTCACGCCTCCCCCTCTCCTCCTCCCCCCATGCGCCACCCCTCCTCCCTCTCCTCTCCACCCTCCTTGCTGGTCAAGGAGAGCTCATCGCCTCGCTACCCCACTGTTCTCTCCATCGGGAAGCTCCGCGACGAGGAGATCCTGTAACACCCCGGCATCTAATATGCCTGAATGCTACCAAACATAAGCTGAACCACATCTAAATACCAGGAATTAAGGTAAATTCCAGCAAAGGAGTAAATACTAAAAACCGAGATTTCGGCAGCATCTCCTTTGTTTTAACAACAATATAGCAATATAAGGCAATACGAGAGACAACTAAAACAGCAACAATTAAAGATTAACATCAATATAAGTCTACTTTCCGGCATTTAATGTCTCCAAGAGCCAAACGAACAATAAGACTCTCATGCTGCCCGAAACAGAGAACGTGGCAACTTCTAGATCTAATCCAATCTACTCAAATCCAGCACCACCAATTGATCTAAAAACTTTATAAACACCCTTAGAACAGTACCTAGACCAACCCCAAGGATTCCCATGGCCATACCTTTGCCCAACGCACGAAAACTGAATGGATCTCCTCCCGGTTTGCTCCTCGCTCCAATGGATGGATCCTCGAGGTGCAGGGGGTGGGGAGGCCACCCTAGGGCAGCAAGGGGGTGGAGGAGAGGTGTTGGAGAGGTGGGGAGCAAAAGGGGGCAAGGGAGAGGGGTGCACGGCCAAGGGAGAGGGAGGTGGGGCGGCTAGGCAAGGGAGGAGGAGGTGGGGGCGCACAATGGGAGGGGTGGGGCGCACAAGGGGCAGGGAGCCCCCCTTTTACCAGCCCCAAACCTGAATCCTAGTCCTAAATGGACTCTTACTCAATCCCACCAAAGCCCACAACCCCCTCTTTTAGGCCCAAACTCCCCCAGAAAGGCCCAAAACCCCGAAAACGGCACAGAAACGCTATTAAACCTCATACCATATGGTTTTAACCTCCGATACAATATTTCATAAAGTTTTTGACCTTAACATTCACATTAAATAATGTCACACCATTCCATAGTGTCACAGATCCGGCGGTTTCGGCGCGAGGAAGAAGATCGGTGGAACCGGGCAGAGAAGATTCGACGTTCGTTGTTCATCGGGGGAAGGTATGTGTGGGATGTTAGAGACAGGGGTCCCGCAAGAGGGGCCTACACCCGACTGGGCTTGACGGGCGGAATAGATAGCCCAAAGCCCAGAAGCACCACGACGGGCCCGGAGGAGGTTTTCGACTTGTTCCCCAAGGCAACTCCTGATCCTTCGGGGAAGCTTCGCGCCACGCCCGAACAACCCGCCAAGAACGAAGCATGTAGCCTGACACTGCCAGAGCCTGCGGATGCTGGAACCTGACAAGGCGGCAGGCGTGGGTCGGGGAAAGCATAACCACCTCTCCAAGACGTAGAGCGCGAGGGCGGGTAAGGACAAAGCACATGTCGGCCAGGCCACCATGTTCAGGGCCTGGTGGCGCCCATCTACCATGTATCCTTCCCCCAGTATATAAGGGGAGGAGGGAGAAACAAGAAAAAAGGCTCACAAGATATCCAAGAACACAGGACTAGGGTATTTTCTCCTCCGAGAGAGCCCGAACCTGTCTAAAAACAGATTGCCCTCGCATCCTGTGTTACCATCAAGCTCAGATCCCGCACAAATCCCCTAGAATCACAAATCTTATTGCCGGCGAAACCGATCGTCGACAGTTGGCGCGCCAGGTAGGGGCTTGTGTCAAGATCTTCGTCAAGCTTGATGGCTACGACGAGCGAAGCCTCCACGGCCTTCTTCCCAGGCCAGGTCTTCCGTTTCGGAAGCCTGACCTTCATCTCCAACGACCTCGGAAGCCTTTCCCTCTCTAAGGAAACCGTGCTGCAGCGCGGCGGGGTTTCCGGCGAGCCATCGCCACGACTTCCGCGCCGATCGGAGGATCCCCCTGTCTCGTGCTCTAAAATGCCGAGTGGGGAACCGAAGGCCCATTCTGGCCTGGGAGTCGGACTTGAAGACGCTGAGATGCGAATGGTGGGGGTTCTCACCGCCAAGCCACTCGGCACCCCCGAGCGCCTGGGTTTATCTTCTCCAGGCTCACCCAGCTCAGCGGCTGAGTCAGAAGAAAGCCTAGAGAGCTGCTGGAATTTCCGTAGAGTCTGTGTAATCGAGGGCTCGCGGGCGGATTCGCAGCAGCGCCTCGACACCTCAGCCGCCGCCGATTTGGAAGGTGGCCGAGCGACTGAACCTGACGCGCGGGAGCGTACTCTCCGGGACCGCGCCCGGGCTGTCAATGAAGACATTCTGCAAGCCAAGATGGGGGACCAGGCTGTTTTTCGTACCCACAATGAGAATATCGCCGCTTTCCACGGTGTCATACACGGAACTTCGCGACACCACTCGGACAAATCACCCCGCCGTCACTTTCGGCGCAAGGGAGAATTACGGACAGAGAACCTTGGCCGAGGTGGCAGATTTTGCAACAAAGATATCATGCCATCTTGGGAGACCAAATACCGCCAAGTTCATGGCAAGCACCCACTACACGCATTTCTGACATTGAAGATGCCAGGGCCGAGTGGTATCATCGCTTCTGCTGGTGACATGAAGCGATCTTTTTCTGTGACGAGGAAAGGCTGCGAGATGGCCGAGTCCGTGGAGGCGCTAGCAGGTCGAGGGGATCCGGCGAGAAGCGGATTCCGAAGCCTAAGGCGGCGTCCCCACCCGCAAAGCGCGAAGCCCAGGGATTGGCCCCGAAGAAGGTACCAAAAGAATCCTCCTCGACCCGTCCGATCCGTCGCGAACCACCTTGATCGGGACAGGGCTCGGGAACAAATAGGAAGACATGCTCGTCACTTTCCTGCGGGCGAATAAAGACGTCTTCGCCTGGAAGCCGTCGGACATGCCCGGAGTTCCCAGGGAGGTGATCGAGCACGCGTTGAATGTAGACCAATCGGCCAGGCCAGTCAAGCAAAGGCTGCGACGATTCGCCCAAGACCGCCGACAGGCTATCAGGGAGGAGATTACAAAGCTGCTAGCCGCAGGCTTCATCAAAGAAGTGTATTATCCCGACTGGTTGGCAAACCCTCTACTTGTCCAGAAGAAGAATAAAAGCTGGCGCATGTGTGTTGATTACACCGACCTCAACAAGGCTTGTCCGAAAGATCCCTTTGGTCTCCCTCGTATTGATCAGGTGGTAGACTCCACTGCCGGATCCCAACTACTTAGTTTTCTGGACGCCTACTCGGGCTATCATCAAATCCGGCTTCGAGAGGAGGATTGCGAGAAGACCTCGTTTATCACCCCGTTCGGAGCATATTGCTACATCACCATGCCGTTTGGGCTGAAGAACGCTGGCGCTACTTATCAGCGTGCGATACAGCGGTGTTTTCACCATCAGCTTGGACGCAACGTGGAAGCTTATGTGGATGATATAGTGGTCAAAACCGAGGCAGAAGACAGCCTCACCTCTGACCTGGCCGAGACGTTCACAAGTCTGAGGGCGTTCCAGATGAGGCTAAACCCCGAGAAGTGTGTTTTCGGAGTTTTCTCCGGGAAGCTACTCGGGTTCATCGTCTCTCATCGCGGGATCGAGCCGAACCCGGAGAAAATTGGGGCCATCATGAGGATGGCCCCGCCTACCAGCCAAAAAGAGGTCCAAAAGCTCACTGGGTGCATGGTAGCGCTTAGCAGGTTTATCTCACGGTTGGGAGTTCGGGGAATGCCTTTCTTCAAGCTCCTCAAGAAGCAGGACCGCTTTGAATGGACAGCGGAGGCGCAGCAAGCCTTTGAAGAGCTCAAGGTGTTCCTCTCCACCCCTCCAATTCTAGTCTCGCCGGTGCAAGGTGAACCTCTCCTGCTCTACATAGCGGCGACAACTCATGTAGTCAGCGCCGTGATAGTTGTGGAGCGGGAAGAATCGGGACACCGCTACGGCGTGCAACGCCCGGTTTATTTTGTCAGCGAAGTGCTGGGCGAATCCAAGACGCGATATCCTCAAATCCAGAAGCTGCTGTACGCCATTTTGATCTCGTCACTAAGTGAAGCATTATTTCCAAGGACATTCGATTTCGTGAGTGACTTCTTTCCCCGTGGGAGAGGTCCTCCGTAATCGGGAAGCTACTGGAAGAATTTCAAAGTGGGCAGCCGAGCTTGGAGCTTTCGACGTCTCGTTCAAGCCGCGCACCGCCGTCAAGTCCCAGGCTTTGGCCGACTTTACGGCCGAGTGGATCAATCCCGTGCTCCCGCACGGAAGAAGAGCCGTAATATTGGATCATGCACTTCGATGGATCCCTCATGCTTGGAGGAGCAGGGGAATCCTCCTTGTCTCGCCTAAGGGCGACAGGTTGAAAGTATGTCCTTCGGATTCACTTCCGGCCTCAAACAATGCCGCAGAGTACGAGGCTCTCATCCATGGGCTCAGTACGCCATATCACTTTCGAATCCGACGGGGCGGTTCGGGCGACTCCAGTTGGTGGTGAACCAAGTGCGTAAGGACTGGTCGTGCGTGGATCGGACCATGACGGCATCTTGCCGGCAAGTCCGAGAATTGGAAGGCAAGTTTGTGATGACGGCCTGAATCGTTCATGTCCTCCGCCGCAATAATGAGGCGGCCGACGAGTTGGCTAAAATGGGAGCCACTCGGGCAGATATCCCGAGTGGTATCTTCGGCAGGATCTTCCACGAGCCAAGCGAATTTACAAAGCGACGAGCCGAGTAAGGAACACAGGACCAGGGTCCTGCTCATCGATCCCGATCGACTACCCTGCACCTTGATTATCTCCTGAAGGACAAACTCCCGGAAGCGACCACCCTGGCAGAGCGCGTCTCCCGACAAGCCAAATCCTACGTGGTGGTGGGCGGCGAGCTCTTCCGGAAGAGTGCCTCAGGTGTCCTTAGGCGGTGTATTTCGGGACAAGTGGGAAGAGAGCTGCTCCAAGAAATCCACTCGGGGATGTGTGGCCATCATGCGGCATCAAGCGCCTTGGTTGGGAAAGCCTACCGACAGGGCTTCTTCCGCCAACGGCGTAACGGATGCCAAGGAGATCGCTCGAACCTGCGAGGGCTGCCGCTCTATGCAAGATGAACACACTTGCCAAGACAGGAGCTACAGACTATACCCATCTCTTGGCCCTTCGCAGTCTGGGGGCTCGATTTAGTGGGCCCGCTCAAGAAGGCTCAAGGTGGTTTCGCCTACCTCTTCGTAGCTATTGACAAGTTCACCAAGTGGATCGAAGCCAAACCAGTCGCCACTATCACTGCGGCTAAGGCCAAGGAGTTCTTCCAGGATATCGTGGTCAGATTCGGAGTGCCCAACCGGATCATCACGGACAACGGCACCCAATTCAGGAGTGAAGAATTCCAAGAATGGTGCGAAGGCGTCGGGATCAAGATCTGCTTCGCCTCGGTGGCTCACCCACGAAGCAATGGGCAGGTTCAGCGAGCTAACGGT
Source organism: Rhipidocladum racemiflorum (assembly GCA_036346355.1). Lineage (NCBI taxonomy): Eukaryota > Viridiplantae > Streptophyta > Magnoliopsida > Poales > Poaceae > Rhipidocladum > Rhipidocladum racemiflorum. The sequence goes on along the minus strand of CM070572.1, from coordinate 52,852,712 downwards.
CTGGTCCTCCAAGGCCTCAAGGCCAGGATCTTCGACCGACTCAAACCATACGCCGCCCGATGGGTGAAGGAGTTACCGTCGGTACTCTGGGGACTCAGAACCACTCCCAGCCGAGCAACTGGCCAAACCCCCTTTTTCCTGGTCTATGGCGCAGAGGCGGTTCTGCCGACCGAGCTAGGGTTCGAATCCGCGAGGGTTCGGAATTACAACGAAGCCGAGTCCGAGGGAAGCCGAATGGTGGAACTTGATCAACTCGAGGAGGCTCGGAACGTTGCAGCCATCCAGTCGGCTAAGTACCTCCAGGGACTTCGGCGTTACCACTCTCGCAATGTCAGAGGAAGAACCTTTTCAGAAGGAGATCTGGTCCTGAGGAGGAATCAGAAAAGCGAGCACAAGCTCTCTCCAATTTTGGAAGGTCCGTACGTTGTGGAGAAGATGGTTCGGCCGGGTGCTTATCGACTTAGGCGTGAAGATGGCGAGATTTTGGCGAATGCTTGGAACGCCGAACAGCTCCGTCGCTTCTACGCATAAGTTATGTACCCGACTCTCACATACTGAATAAAATGGTGATCCCCTTTTATTTTCTGAAGCCCTACTGTGTAATGGTAGTCCCGAGTTGTTATTACCCGACTGGTGTAACGCCTAATCCTGGACGCGTTGGTATAAAACGCACGGAAATAAAAACCGCGATGAGCACAAACTCCGGCGGTTTATACCAACGCGCATAACGGAATGGGTAGAAAGCACTAACCACTCGGAGACTACAATTCACAGCGCCAGAATCTAACCGAGATTTTCCTGATCGAGAGTTTCTAGCCGTCAAAAGCTCGTGCCCCAGTGCCTCGTTGCTGGCACCGGAGCAACCGACTAGAACAGTTGATCGGGCGGAACCCTAAACTCGGAATAAACATGACGGCATAGATTGGACAAGATTCCACATTTTATTCATAGTATTAGTAATTTACACTACTAACTTTCTTTTTTTTCTTTTTCTCGCGCTAAAAAAAAAAAAAAAGGGGGAGAAGGTGGGGCGGCTCCCGCCGCCAATCCTGCCGTTGCTGCTGCTTCTGCCGCCTGGAGGCCCGGGAGAGAGGTCGTCGGGATCAGACGCGACGCGCGCGACGTAGCGCCGCTAGGATCTCGTCCTCAACCACCCAAAGGGGTGGTATGAGGCGGACGATAGACCTGATGGCCAGGTCGTCGCGGCGCTCGCGCCCGATCATCTCCATGATGATCTCAGCCACCTCGTGGAGCCCCGGAGCCACCTCCAGCAAAGCGGCCACTGCGGCGGCGTCGCTGGTGGCTCCTTCCTCCTCCTCCGCCTCTAGAGTGGCGAAGTCGAGCTCCTCCCAAAATTCTGCCTCCTCCCAGTTATGGAGTAGCCCGAAGAATCGCTGGCGGAAGAATGCCGCGTAGGGGCCAATGAATCTCCTCGTGCTAGCCATGGAGGAAGGCTGGGAAGAAGAAGAAGAAGAAGGAGACGATCGCTCGAGGGCGGTGACGTCCCATTTATAACCTGTACCTGGCTCCGGAATCGAGGCGACGCCATTCAAAGACGCAAAAGACGAAGCGACGCCGCAAGACTGACAATTCGTTCGGAGTACCAAGGAAAATCGGTACGTTGAACAAAATCAAGGAGCATTTCGCGGACCGCGTGTCATGAGCAGTTCAAGCTCATTCGGCCTTCCCGCTTAATTCTACCAAATTAAGCGAAAAAGCCCAGGGGCTGGAGAGCTAGCAAACGACGCAAGCCTGGGGGCTAAACCACTCAGCCAGGTGGCCACAACGTAAGTCCCGACGCTCGAGAGCTGCACGCCAGCCTTTCGGAAAAGCGTGTCTGGGGCAAGAAAGCCACGGGCCAAGACCCTGGCGCCTAGGAGCCAAACCAGTCGGCTGAAACCCACCCAGAAAGGCGCAACAGGATCCAAAAGGCTGTGGGCCTATATTCTAACAACTCAGACAAAGGAGAAAGAGTGAAAGAGGTCTGAAGCCCACTCAGCGGAAGACAATACAGACAAATTATATTCAAGTAAGAAGACATAATATTTCAAACAAGGAGGGCGAGTACTCGGCATCAAGGTCCACATCGAAGTCAGAATTCTAGATTCTCTAACAAGGCCTACGATGCACCGGACACCTCTTCGAGGAGCGCGTTGGCCTTGTCTTCATCACAGGCAAAACCTTCTTTCACAGCTTCGAGGTCAACTCTCGGATAATGAGACTTGACCACCGCCAATGCCTGGTTCGCACTCATTGCCGCGGACTCCTTGGCGTAAGCTCTGATCCTGTCGGCTCCTCCGGAGAGAAGCGGAACAGCATCGTCCCCCTGGCCCGGCTTGACTCCTTCAATACGCAGAAGGTGCAGGACTGGCTCGCAGGCGACGCGCAGTTCAGTCTGGCCCTGTTCGGTAGCGGCCATCTTCTCCTTGCACTCTGCAACAAAGTCAAACGGCCATCAAGAGCACACCCGACGCCAAGTATGTTCAACCCAAGTCAAAGAAATTTACCCTTCGACTCATTGCATCCTTTCCAAGCTGACTCGAGCTTCGAGGCCAGAATTCTCTGAAGCCTCCAGTCGGGCCCTCAGCTCAGCAACGGTCGAGTCGCGCTCGGAAACACAAGAGTGTCATCATCCTCTCCAACCATCCAAAAAGGCATCCAAACCGAATCCAGGGGAGAATCTCACCTTCGAGCATATGCTCAAGCTTCGTCTTCTCCTCCCGGATCGTCATACACTCGCCCTGAAGCCCGTGGATTTCTTTCCATCTGTCCGCGCTGATCTCGCTGAGCTTGTCCTGCATCGCTTCGCTCCTTGAGCTTCGGGAGCACCTTCCGAAAACCGCGACCTTTGCTCCGAGCGCTCCCCATGTCCTAGGTAACAGGCGAATCTCGAGGAGAAGTCAAGCAGCAGATTGAAGACAAGAAACTCACCTCGACGAAGCGTGCTACACGACGGTGAGCTCATAAAGCTCGTCGAGCCGCTCTCTCCATCTCGTCGTCCTCTTCCATCCCTTTCGGTCGAACCCCTTCCCACCATACGGTCCGATTCGGGCTTCGCAGAGGACCGAGCGGCGGTGGCTCGAGGCACTTCCTCCACTCCGAGAGACGGTGCCGGGTCGATCTCGTCGGCGGACGGACCACCAGATGGTTCGGCCGTTGGGCGCCGGCGCCGATGGCGACGCCGGCGATCGGCGGCGACGGTGACCTAGCCGACGCGGGGGCTCCCTTGGGAAGCCTCCGCCTGGGACTCCTTTTCAGAGACCCTCCACCAGGGCGTCCATAGCAGGAGTCCTGAATCAGAAAAAGGGAAGACACCTCGACAGCAAGAATAAAAAGACAAGGATCGCCCAAAGAATACCTTTTGGATTTCTTGAATTTCATCCTGTGTCTCATCCGAGACCCAAAGACCACTCGGAGGGAAGTTAGCGCTGCAGGGGCTGCCTCGGGACGAAGAAGGCTGTGGCTCTGTGCTTCCTGATCCGGGTGCATCGGAGGTCGAAGGCCCGGCTGACGAAAGACCGGCGGCCTCCTCCGCCGATTCCCAGCGCAGCTCGTCGACCGAGGTGTCAACCACTCGCCGCGCCTGAGCATGTTTTAGCCGAGAGAGGCCGACGACCGGAGCGTCAGAGAGGAAGGACGCGCGTTCCTGAAAAAAGGAACGATCGCACCCTGTTTGAATCACACACCAGTCAAAGAAATCATGGAACAGCTTTTCGAGAGAATAGTGCACTCACAGGAGGGGGAGGCCTTGCCGTCGAAAATTTATGAGGGCAGCCCCTGTTGGTGATCACTGTGCCAGGCACAAAGAGATCAACTACCCGTGCTGCCAGCGCCTCCATCGACAAGGACGCATCCGTTTCCCGAGTGGGGTCCAGAGGCCCGTTGTACTGGAACCCCAAATGGACTCTCTCCTTTAAGGGCTGCACCCGGCGCTTCACAAAGCTGATCGCGATCCCGGGACCCGTCAGCCCTCGGTTCTTCAGATCGTCAATCAATGCCAGAAGCTCGGGGATTTGGGCCAAACCGCCTCCATCCGGGGCGTCGCTCCAGCATCGGGAAGCTTTAGGAGCGCGGCCAGCGAAGGGGGCGAGGAAAGGGTCAACATTGGCACAATAGAACCACTCCCGCCTCCAACCTTTGAGGGAGGTCTTGAGGGGAACGACAAAATACTGCTTCTTCGAGCCCTCCCGCAGCTGGAGCCCGGCGCCCCCAATGACGCTGGGAGCAGCCCGGTTCGGATGAGGTTTCAGCAAGAAGAAGGAGCGGAACAAGTCCAAATGAGGACGTATCCCAAGATACGCCTCGCAAAGCTGAACGAAGATAGCAATGTGAAGAATCGAGTTGGGGTTCAAATTGATCAACTCGATTTCGTAAAAGTGGAGGAGCCCCCGGAAGAAGGCGCTCCCAGGAATGCTAAATCCTCGCCAGAAGAAGGACTCGAACACCACAATCTCATTCTACAGAGGTGTGGGGTAAGGGTCACCTGCGGTGGGACGGGCGGAGATCAACTCCAGCGGAGGGAGGACGCCGGCGGCGACCAGTCCCTCCAAGCGGGACGTCGTGGTGATGGAGGTCTCCCACCCCGCAGTCGCCGGATCGGTGCTACCTCCCGACGCTGACGAGGATCCCGAAGAGGAAGACATCTCTGTGAAGGAGACCTGGAGGGAGGAACCGTCGGGGGCCTTGGGCGGGAAATTAGAAACCCTAAGTTGCCCAAACCGCCGAAAGAGGCTCAAAGGTTTCTCAACGGTGGAGGAAGGATGTAGTACCTTCGCCTAGCAAGTTTTCCCTCATTTATAAGGAGCAAGCCTTAATTTTCGCCTTACGGCGGGGAAAGCAACGGCCTCCGCTTTCGATCCTGGGCCAGATCTAGGGCACGCCCCATGTTGGGCCGAAAGCTGAGTTGCGCAAAACGCGACCAGGTGTCAAGTCTGGTTCGAAGTTTGGGATAAAGTGCGCCCCACGATGGGCCTGAACGCCGGCCGCCACGGAAGTTTGGGGCCGGGCACTTTCCGAACATCCCCAGGCGGTATGCCCCATAATTTGGGGCCAATTGCTGGTCACTGCTTCTTAGCGTGATTGGGTGCCGTGCGAGGATTTTCACTAAATCGGTCTTGAGAATGCGCCCCATGAGGGTCTGAAGCAGTGCGCCGTAAGCGGGCACAGGCATTACTCTGATGACCAAGGTATGCCCCATGAGGGTTGGTTGGGTCTCACAAGCCAATCGCCGCACACCGCAAACGGGTGCGGGTACCGCTCGGCCCCGAGCCAAAAAGACTACGGTACGCCCCATGAGGGCCAGCCGAGCGACAAGCTGGTCGCCACGCACCGTAAGCGGGCGCGGGTACCACTCGGCCCCGAGCCAAAAAGACTACGGTACGCCCCATGAGGGCCAGCCGAGCGACAAGCCGGTCGCCGCGCACCGTAAGCGGGCGCGGGTACCACTCGGCCACAAGCCGAAAGACTACGGTACGCCCCATAAGGGCCAGCCGAGCGACAAGCGGCTGTCGCCCGTAAGCGGCGCGGTACCACTCGGCCACGAGCCGAAAGACTACGGTATGCCCCATGAGGGCCAACCGAGCAAAAAGCCGGTTGCCACGCACCGTAAACGGGCGCGGGTACCACTCGGCCACGAGCTAACCAACCACGGTGGCTTCATACTACAAGTTCTTTATGATCTTTTTCCCGCATAATCCTTATGACAGGATAAGAGACGGAAATCTGATCCTAAAGCACTTGGGGGCTGCTGTGGGATGTTAGAGACAGGGGTCCCGCAAGAGGGGCCTACACCCGACTGGGCTTGACGGGCGGAATAGAAAGCCCAAAGCCCAGAAGCACCACGACGGGCCCGGAGGAGGTTTTCGACTTGTTCCCCAAGGCAACTCCTGATCCTTCGGGGAAGCTTCGCGCCACGCCCGAACAACCCGCCAAGAACGAAGCATGCACCGACATTGCCGAGCTCATGCGGATCTGAACGACAAGGCGGCAGGCGTGGGTCGGGGAAAGCATAACCACCTCTCCAAGACGTAGAGCGCGAGGGCGGGTAAGGACAAAGCACATGTCAGCCAGGCCACCATGTTCAGGGCCCGGTGGCGCCCATCTACCATGTATCCTTCCCCCAGTATATAAGGGGAGGAGGGAGAAACAAGAAAAAAGGCTCACAAGATATCCAAGAACACAGGACTAGGGTATTATCTCCTCCGAGAGAGCCCGAACCTGTCTAAAAACAGATTGCCCTCGCATCCTGTGTTACCATCAAGCTCAGATCCCGCACAAATCCCCTAGAATCACAAATCTTATTGCCGGCGAAACCGATCGTCGACAGTATGGCTATGGGTCATCCTTGGGGATGGACTAGGTGCTATTCTAGAGGATGTTTTGGTGCTTTTAGATCAAAAAGTGGTGCTGCAATTAGATGGAATTGGTGAAAACTAGAGATTGCATAGTGTTCTGTTTCGGGCAGATTGGGCACACGACCTACGGTTTGAGTTTTCGCAATTTTCGGCTCGGGATTTGGTCATCCTCCTGTTGAGAAAGTTGTAGATAATTTCAATACCATTAATTGGACACCAAGAATGCTTAATTCCGATCAGCCCTTTGAAAGTTATGTCGTTTTACTGAACGTGTTCAAAACTGTGACGAGATTGGAACAGATTACGTTGTTCTGTAGATTAAACAATTTTAGATGCCGAATCAGTTTTTCCTAATACTTAGAAAAAGATAGGAAAATTCCTAAGCTTCGAGAAAATGTACTCGTTCGTTTGATTTGGAGTTTTTAAGTCCAAGATATGGCCTTCCGAAGGCTGCTGGCCCGTTGGACAGATTCTCTGTTTTTCGGTTTTGGGAGTAGTTTTCGAAGTCGGGGTAGATGAGCAATTGTGTACTGTTTTGTGGGCAGGTTTTGAGTGTGTGGTATCTATGTGCAGGTGTTGTGACCTCGGGAGTGCCCTTATCCTCTCGCCAATCTGTCGCCCGCGGTTAATGCAAGTGTATTGGAATGGGTAGTGTGTAGTATGGATTGCTAGTCTTGTGTAGGACCCCGGATCGGATATCCGGAATCCCCTATGTATTTCTGTACTAGTCCCAGATCAGTAGCTAGACACACAGTCAAACAGTGATGAATCAACAACCATATCACGAATACATATAACTAAATAAGAATAACACCAAATAAAAGCAAAGACCTTATGGCCAAGGTTTACCATTACGGCCTGAACAGGCAGAACAACTTGAACAACTGCAGCGGAAGATGAAAACACCAAAGCGACCCATCCAAATGCCCACAGGCAATCGAGTGGAGAGCGCGTCCTACTCGTTGAAATTCCTTTGATAGCTTCTTTCACTTCTGAGATATGATTAGATTGTAGCACGTGAGTACATAAAGTACTCAGCAAGTCTGGGAAATTATGCACAATGTAGGCTATCCAAAGATGGCTTAATATGGTTCTTTTGCATAAAGCTAAGTTTCGTCAAACCATAATTGTTAATAAGTTTTACAAAGCATATTTAAGCAATTCTTTTTAATAATTGAATTATGTAATATTTCAACGAAGGTTCTAGCCACCATTCACTAGTATACAGGTTCTATCCGCCACATCTCAACAAGATCAGGGTTCAATCCATTCGCATGGCTCTGTCTGCCACGGTTCACAAAAACGGGTTCAATCCACCTACCTGGCTCTAGCCACCAGAAGCACACCCGTGAGTTCTAACCACTCCCGGATCCCAAAAGATCAGTTTTGAAAACCAAAACAAAAGTCTACCAATATGAAAGCATTCAGCAAGCTTTGCCCTTGACCGTAGGCACGGCTATTCGAATAGTTTTAACTCTGCAGAGGTGTACAGCTTTACCCACAAGACATGATATTCCCTTGATGCCATGCAATTAACACACTTCCTTGGGTGTGCCGGCAGGGATATCATGACAAGGCCTTTACAATGTATACGCCTAACCTGACCCACCCGCTGAGGTTTCACCGCTGTTAGGGTTCCATCCGCCCAGTACAGAAGCCCCCTCTTGCGCCGTGTGAGAAAAACAGTCTTGCCTCTATCCGGCACTCACATTCCACCATTTGGTGAGTCTAAGTTAGGTTTCTACAAATTATTTAGCCAGGTCGTACCATTATAGACATGTGGTTGTACGGTTATGCTTAGAATGGAGATAGTCATAAGCGTCGGTGTAACACCCCGGCATTTAATATGCCTGAATGCTACCAAACATAAGCTAAACAACATCTAAATACCACATTTAACATAAAATTCCAGCAAAGGTGCATAGGCTAAAAACCGAGATTTCGGCAGCACCTCCTTTGTTTTAACATGGATTTAAGGAGCAACAACAGTATAGCATTATAAGGCAATATGAGAGACATCTAAAACAGCAATAAATAGAGTCTTAACGACAATATAAGACTAACATCAAGCACTTAATGTCTCCAAGTGTCAAAAGAACAAATAAACTCTCAAATAGTAAAGCTAAACACTAAAGCAATGATCATCACACGCAATTTATTATCAAACTAATAGAATGACTTGTGGAATCATTAAGGTGAAGCTACGTGTGGGCGTGTGACTATTTCCCTTCCCCGCATGCCGATCTCATGGTACCTAAAACAACAAGAAAACACAAGCGTGAGTTCGAAACTCAGCAAGCATATTGCAATGGACAACAAGAACAACAACATGGCAATAACATCTCCCATCATGTAAATCATCTTATTCATAAACACTTAACATTGTCATCATAAATATGTATGCGATGTAATGCAATGCTCATGTCTCCTTGGAAACTCATACCGGTATGGTTGAGTACACACCCGTCAGTGTGCACCCTTTTCCCCCTTCCATCCCGAAGATGGAGGGTGCCTACTCCTCGCTTCCATTCACCACGTGGATGGAATCACGATGTAGGTCTTACTCAATGGCGTTCCGGACTAGTCATAACTTTCTCACCGACCTTTCCCGGACTAGTTATGACTTTCTCACCGCCCTCGCCCCATCTCATGACATGCATGCAACTATGCCAATTATCATATCTCATTTGTACATAAACATTTGGCATCATGTCATAGTACACATAAACACATGGCATCGAATCATGATAAATAAAGACACATAGCATCATATCATGATATTCACACTCATTATATCATTGGAAAACAGCAAGCATAGCAAGTGATCATAGCAAGTATTCAATCTTTCATCTAAACTCCACAAGCAACCTACAATCTGCTATTCATTACAACACACTTGCCTCAACCGCGGGCGACGGATTTGTGGGAAGTAGAGGGCACTCCCGGTGTCACACCACCTGCACATAGGCATCACACACTCACAATAATGCCCACAAAACAGTACGCAAAACCCCATATAACCCGACATTGCCCACTACTCGCAAAACCTAAAAACAGAGGTTCTGTCCCGCCGGGACAGCAACCTTGCAAAAGGCATAACTTGGGTTCTGGGACTCCGAATCAATTAAACGAGTACATCCTCGCATAGCTTAGGAAATTTCCCAACTTTCTCTAGATATATGGAAAGACTGATTCGGACTCTAAAGTCGTCTAATCTACAGATTACCGTGATCTATTCCAATTACGTCACAGATTTTAATATGCTCGGTAAAACAGCCATAACATTCAAACGGCTGGGCAGAATTTAACATTCTTTATATCCACGGAAATATAATTAAATTATCTACAACTTCTTCAACATCCGTACGGACAGACTCGGATTCTAAATCGATGAAAACTCGAACCCTAGCTCGACTGCTCAATCTGCCCGAAAACAGAAACGTGGCAACATCTAGATCTAACCCAAATTACTCAAATCCAGCACCTTCAATTGATCTAAAAACTTGATAAACTCCCTAATAACAGTACCTAGCACATCCCCGAGGAGCCCCATGGTCATACCTTTGCCCGACGCACGAAAACTGCAATAGATCTCCTTGCTCCTCGCTCCTCGCTCCTCGCACCTCGCTCCTCGCTCCTCGGATGGATCCATGAGGATGCAGGGGTGGGGAGGTCACCCTAGGGCAGCAAGGTGTGGAGGAGAGGTGGTGGAGTGGTGGGGAGGCAAGGGGGCAAGGGAAGATGGGGCGCACGGCCAAGGGAGGAGAGCAAGGGCAGCTAGGGCTTTCTCCAAGGGTGGGGGCGCAAGGGCTGAGGTGGGGCGCATAAAAGGGGCAGGGGGAGGCCTCTCCACCAGCCCAAATAGGATTCCTACCCTCATACGGACTCAAACACCTTCCCACCAAAGCCCACGACCTCCTCTTTAAGGCCCAAAATCCCCCGGAAAGGCCCAAAACCCCGGAAACGTTATAAACCTCCAAACCTTATGGTTTTAACCTTATTTCCACCTCTCATACTGTTTTTGACCATATCATGCTCAATAATTAAGGATACGACACTCCGTGGCGACATAACACTTCAAACGGCCCAAAAACGCGAGCAAATTTCAAGCCGAAAGGTTTTAACCTAAATTCCACATTCCATCAAGTTTTTGTCCTCAACATTCACATTGTATAGAATTACGACACTCCGAGGTGTCACATTCTACCCCCCTTAAACAGGATTCGACCTCGAATCCGATGAACGCCAACAAAATGAACAACAAAGTCCCCGAGGGACAAAAGACTTCCTTACAACATATAACATTATCACAAAGACTCAAACCGGAACAACGTTAAGCGAGTTCTCTAAACCAACCCTTGGTGAGGAAATGTTGATTTAGCTCAACAAAGTGCAACCTCGCATGGTTCCTCCTTCACCTCAATTGCCAAAAAGACCACGAAAGAAAACGGTTTCACACTCCTCATTCGATACATTCCTTGGCACTAAAGTGCCTGATCTCTTAAGCAATGCTACTCTCCAGAAGAACACGGCTTCAACCGCTAGAACCCTCTTCAACTCCCACGCACAAATGTGTTTTCACACATCAACCTCTCTACAATGGTTCGCCGTATACAAGACGACGCGAGCCAAGAGAGACACGACACTCCAAGACAACCCACTGTTTGAACAAACGGGGTTTAAAACCATGCAAAAGAATTATCTTTTACAAAAGACCAATACCCACCACTAACACCAAAAGGAAAGGCTTTCTTTAAAACCAAAGTTCTTAAAACCCGCAAGAACAGTAACAACCGAACAAAATGCTACCGTGGACTCAACTCGCTCATAGATCAGCGACAAAAGATCCAATTCACTTCGAAAAGGAAAAGCAATTACTAGCAACCACCAAGTGGTCCACTAGTACTTATTCAACCCTATCGAGGAACACATCAACGGCACAATTCTCCAAGAAGGTTTGAATTGAGTCAAACTCATCCTTCCTTTACTCCTCACCTTTAAACCATTTACGATCCACTACTAACAACACCTAATGCTTAGGTCAATAACAACCCAAGAGCATTCAGTTTAACTTTCTAAACCAAGATGCAAAGGAAACACAAATCTCCTTTAACACACCCAACATACTGTAAATTCTTCATTCTTTCATACTAGAAAGAAATGGATATCTCGATTCACAACATGAATGCAAACTTTTCAAGAGCACTCGGATTAGTCATATATCCTTATATGACTTTCTCACCGACTTGGCTCAAATCGACTCCTTTATGATTAATTATGCATAATCAATGTCTCGTTTTCCTTCTTCACCCTTCATTCATCATGCAACAACAGTACCGAATAGTCATTCGCCAAATGACTTCTTCCTCGGTATCAAATAATGGAAACACAATTAACATTGAAGGTTGCGGAAATTCATGGAGGCTATGACGGCAGCATAATTGACAGTAAAACACCACGTCGTAAAACAACCCACATCAATTGAAAACTGAACTTGCAAATCATTGCATTTCATTCAAATCCAACAGTTTGGAAGAGAACATCCACTACAAGAAAAGTGATTATCTGTGACGAAAACGTCGTGACGTTGTCATATTTTGTCATGAAAAATATATTTTCTGTGACCACTTGTTTAAGTTCGTCATTAATTGTATCAGGCACCGTTGCCCCATGTACTTTTGTGACGAAACATAAAATTTCGTCATGAAACCATACTTCAAATCGTCATAGAAAATGAATGGTTGTTTGTCTTGGACGGACGTCAAACATATGTTTGTATTGTGACGATATGCTTTGTCGTCACGGAGACATGGCCTATCACAAAGTGGGGCAATGTGGACCTATATGTGGGTTACACCTTACACGCTGTCAGTTGTGGGTGATGTCGGACCCACAGTTTGGGTCGTCAAGTTTTTGTAACACCCCAGCTTCTACTAAGCCCAGAATGTCACCAAACATAGACCATAACACATTTAATACCATAAATTAAAGTAAATTCCAGCAAGTTATCATTTAGAATAATTGAAAATTTTGTCAGCATCTCCTTTGTTTTTGCATGAAACTTAACAACATAGCATCATATCAAAATGTAAGACAAACGAGATATCCATACGCAGCGATAAGGATAACTAATCATCAACTAAAACATCAATAAGCATCGATAGCAAAATAATAAGCATCAATTTAAATCTAGGAAGTTAAAACAACTCCCTCCATAGCCCCACATGATACACATGAGGGAGACAACCAAACATACAGACCATACACTAAAGATTATTGTAATGCTTATTGTCATGTCTCCACAACAGGTGAAATTGCTAGATTATGATACTACGTGGAGTAGTGTAGCTAAAACCCTTTCCCGCGCGCCGATTTCATGGTACCTAAAGAAAACAAACAACGAAAATACAAGTGTGAGTTCATAACTCAGCGAAGTGTAATACAATGGAAACAGAGTGCAAGACAACAAACCATCAACTTCAATCTTCATAAGCATTACATATCACATCATTAACATTCTCACGCATTACCGACATGGTAAAAACATCATAATCATCTCTTGATCAATATGGTGTTCGTCTCATGAACTCATGAACAATTCAACAACATTCTCATTCATAGTTTCATTCATGCAATGCAATGCACATGTCTTCTGGAATACTCATACCGGTATGGTTGAGTGCACACCCGTCGGCATGCACCCTTTTCCCCCTTCCATCCCGAAGATGGAGGGTGCCTATCACTCGCTTCCATTCACCGCGGTGGATGGAATCACGATGTAGGTCTTACTCAAAAGTTTAGCCCCGGACTAGTCATAACAGTTCTCACCGACCCTACCGAATAGTTATGACTTATCTCACCGCCAGCCATGAAAATATGCCATGCATGCAAAATGGACAGCCATGTATACACAAATAGAAGTATTGCATAGCAACACATGGCATCTCAACATGTAGGGCCGTATTCGACCATCGACGGTGCCCATTCACAACATAGCATGTAAATCACTTATCCTCATCAAACATTTTAATCATGGCATGAAGACATCATATCATCGACAATATTTAAAACATGGCATAAGGACATCATAACAATTATAACATGTAGTTTATGGCAAGACAACATGTTATCTATCCCAAACACTATCAAGCAATTCTAGCAACACATATAATGTTCAATCCCCACAACACACTTGCCTTCAACCGCGGGCAACGGAGTGACGAGAGGTTGAGGGCACTCCCGAGGCACACCACCTGCAAACACGTGCCACACACTTAATTCGACTCCTCAAAACAGTACCCACTACACCTAATACGCTATAAACTCCAAAACCCGAAATCACAGATTCTGCCCCGTTCTGGACAGCGGCTTGAAAAACATAACTTGAGTTCTAGAACTCCAAATTGCATAAACGAGTACATCCTCGCGTAGCTTAGGAAATTTCCCAACTTTTTCTAGTTATAGGTAAAGAGTGATTCGGACTATAAAGTTGTTTAATCTAACGTTGAACACGAACTGTCTCAATCTCGTCACAGATTTGACAGCGCTCGGTAAAACGGCCATATCTCCCAAACGGCTGGGCGGATTTTAACGTGCTTTATATGCACGGAAAGATAATGAAATTATCTACAACTTCCTAAAAGTCCGTACGATCAGATTCAATCTCTAAATTGGCCAAAACTCCTACCCTAGTTCGGGTCCCCAATCTGCCCGAACCAGAACGCGAATACAACTCTAGTTTTCATTAGATCTAACCCATGGCAGCACCTCCCTTGATCTTAAAACATGAAATTCATCCCTAAAACAGTACCTAGACCCAAACCCAAGGATCACCCATGCCTTACCTCCTCCCGACGAACGACGAACGCCGAGATCTATCCTCCCGAGCCTCCCGAACGTCCTCCTCGCGCTGGAATCGCCGGATCTCCTCGTCACGGGGCTTCCCGTTGGAGAGGACAGCGAGGTTGTGTGGTGGGGTATCTCCTCTTTGCAGCAAAGGAGGTGGAGAGGAGGAATTGGGGGCGCACTCAAGGGGGGAGGGGAGGAGGCGCCCAAGAGGGAGAGGAGGAGGCGCCCAAGAGAAAATGGGGAATGGGGGAGGGGCGGCTAGGGCAGGGAGGGACGCCCCTAGCCCCCAAAATCCTGCCTCTCCTCCCTCATGGGCCCTAACTTGCTCCCACCAAGGCCCACGACTCACCCCCCTAAGGCCCAAACTCCCTGAAGGCCCAAACTTCCGAAATCGGCCCGGAAACGCGATTAAACCGCATAACGTAAAGTTTTAATCTCCGATTTCATACTTTATAAGGTCACATTCTCTAATTCACATTTGTTTACGGTGTCTCGGCATTCCGTGGTGTCACATTCTCTCCCCCTTAACAGGATTCGACCTCGAATCTTACACGTCAACTCTAAAACAATGTCCACTAGGGTCTCATCTTCTTTGTGAACTCAACACACCCACGCAAAGACTCAAACAAGAGAGCAACGACAGCCCAAATTTCGAAATCCATCTATTAACAAGAGTGACCTGACTTAGCTTAACTAAGCACCACTTGACATGATTCCTCATTTACTTCGATCTCCTATCATGATTCATAAACTCAGAATGACACAATCATCATGAAACACATCTCTTTTCACCATTAGTATTAAACGGTCAACCGAGGTTCCAAACTTGAACCCCCCAAAAAGACCATTTACGCAAAACCCCATCTCTTCCAATTATTTGACCCCTTTTCACAAGGAATCAAAATTTACTAATGTCATCTTCGCTCATAGCCTATATCGACCATACTTTCTTTTCGATTGCCAACCACGTTACACTTTTCATTCTATACTCTCCCAGGCAAAACGCACACCCAGGGACATCTAGCTAAGACAATGTCCACGACAAAGCATTTTACATCACAATTTCTATAACATTTGCTTCCACCCAACGATACCTTCAACCAAATACAAACCACGACATCATCAACCTCCATCATCATCCACCCTCATACCACTAATGTCCAACACCTAGCCCAAGCTAGGACCGTAACTCACTACCAAAACTCAATTAGCACTTTTCCCAAGAGGATGTCGCCCTCACAAACAATTCACACAAACAACGAAACCCACGAGTTTAGCTCTTAGATTATACTCAACAATAACTCGAGACCCTTCTTATTCTCACTCCTATCAATAGTGCAAAAGAAGTACGATTGTTTTGAATCCAAGTAGACCACATACAACAACTCGAACCTCAAAGCGCCACATAACACTTTGGGAAGAACCCGATAACATTGAAAGACCACCCTTTTGCTTTTCCTAAGTCAAGCCGCAAAGGAAAACTCAAATCTCCAATCAACGCTACAATTCGTGATCTGGGAGCTCTCAAACAAATAGAGACTCCACACAATTCTCTTGACATAAGTTCTCAACAACTAAAGACAACTCGACTCAATTTCACCACAGCCAAACTTTTCATTTTAACCAAAATCAACATCTTGGAAGAGAACTGCCACAAAAACTCTCGAAGAGAAAGGGAAACTCAAATCCCTTGCTTAACAACCAAAAAAAACCAGCATTTATCCATTCATTCCTTTTCATGCTAGAGAGCAATGGAAATCTCGATTCATAACACGAATGCGAATTCTTCAAGAGCACTCCGGATTAGTCATATATCTCTATATGACTTCCTCACCGTCCTGGCTCAACAACTCTTTTATGCTTATAAAAACGATGTCATGAATCTTTTTCACCATTTATTAGTCATGAAACCACGATACCCATTAACCATTCACAAAGAGACTTCATTCTCTTTGTCACATGATTGACACCCAACAACATTGATGGTTGCTCAAATTCGCATAAACTACGACGGCGTTAACCGAAAATACCATATCGCATCACAACCCAACAACCATCAGACGCAATGCGCAAAACATCGATTTTAACCAAAGCCAATACCGTAAGATAGCATCAACTCTCAAATCAAACATCTACGCCTCATAACCGCTACCAATTCTCTTAAAGAGAAAGGAAACACATTCCCAAAGGGAACACCTTACCAACAAAATCACTTATGAAACAATCGTAAGATTCACCTTTTGAAACGCCGCAAACACCACACACGCTTTCCGAAATAAATCTAACTCTAGTCACGAAAGAATTACAATTTAAGCGCTTAACTCCAGGGTTACCAAAGATAAACCAGTTGAACACTAAAGAGAGCGTCCCACCCCAACGCTTTGGGTGTTAAACCATACTCATAGCATAGACTAAACAGATTAGCCCAAAACCAAAGATTGGCATGGTTCAATACCACACCACATTTGGAACCCATAAGCCGGTTACTTCAAATACTACTCTCTCATCCATATTTCCAATCATCGGAGTCAAGTTTATAACTTGACAAAATGCCACTTAATCAGGGGAGATTTTATTGAACACTAATCAAGACGCCTAAACAAAGAGGCAGGCATTCCCAGAAAATTTATACATTCATTTGAATCCATAAACCTTCAAAAGAAAGTTTGACTCAAATCCCACCATTACTCACATTCCAATACTCTTAGCCAATACGGATGTCAAAATCACCCAAAACCCGAGAAATCCAACATCAAGGTAATACAAGCTACAACATATGTTCTTAATAAAATCATTTTTCCCTGTTCATATAACCACAATTGATTATATTACCAACGAACCATAGACCATATCTACCGTATGACAATCAACAAGGAGAACCACGTTCTCACAACTCCAAAGACAATTAACTTATCGCTTAATCCAACATAAGTCGCATATCAACAACTTCTTTTGGTCTACTAACCATGACGAACCATTATTCATGCAACTTATTATCCCAAGCGTAGTACACATCTCTTTACAATTATTCCAGCGTAATCAACAATTACCCTGGGTATAAACCCTAAGTCACATATTCCATATCACAAGTTCATTCCACCAATAATTAATACTAACCACGCGACACGATCTCCACTAGACATCCCTCATAAATACGGATCCTGCATGCACATCCGTCAAGAATAATTCAACCTTTCCTACAATCATTCCATATATCCTCATTAATTGATTACACGTATTTTAAGTCATATTGTCGACCCACAATATTAACTGACCCACCAACTACAATAGGCAGAATTTCACACCATCTTCTTGCTATAACAAGTTCATCAACCGAGACATTCTATGCTAACTAATCTCAAACATCCATTAGATTCCATAACCCGCATCACTTTGCACACACCACTAATCAACTTTCACTTTGGATCACCTGACGCCTCGCTTAATCATCTATTATCAACACAATATTTTAGTTTATCTTTAAACAAACAACAAATTCGCTTTAACCGAACCACTAGCTCATATCATCCGAAAACTCTAACTTCTCGTCATACACTTAACTTCTTAAACATCTGCGTGAATCACGCACCCAACTCTTAAGGAAACCAAAATTGCTCCAGAAAAGAACAACACCCAAAACACCTTTCCTTCCGGAAAGCTCAACCCTAAATCACAAGAGAAGTCAACTCTTAAATTCCCAAATGCCGACACGCAACTACTCCACAACTCTCGAGATCAACAACTTCCGCGAAGGAAGATGGTTGCAAGAGGGAAAACCCGGCGATTAACCAAATCTTTTTTTTTCTTTTTCAGATAAAGCCATAACCCCAAACTTCAAACTTTCACGAAACAAACGGTTTTTCAAAGATGAATTCCCAAGCAAGTCATCTGTAACACCCCAGCTTTTACTAAGCCCAGAATGTCACCAAACATAGATCATGACACATTTAATACCATAATTTAAGGTAAATTACAGCAAGTAATCATTTGGAATAATTGGAAATTTTTACAGCATCTCCTTTGTTTTTGCATGAAACTTAACAACATAGCATCATATCAATATGTAAGTCAAACGAGATATCCATACGCAGCGATAAGGATAGCTAATCATCAACTAAAACATCAATAAGCATCGATAGCAAAATAATAAGCATCAATTTAACTCTAGGAAGTTAAAACAACTCCCTCCATAGCCCCACATGATATACATGAGGGAAACAACCAAACATACAGACCATACACTAATGATTATTGTAATACTTATTGTCGTGTCTCCAAAACAGGTGAATTAGCTAGATTATGATACTACGTGGAGGAGTGTAGCTAGATCCCTTTCCCGCACGCCGATTTCATTGTACCTAAATAAACAAACAACATAAAACACAAGCGTGAGTTCGAAAACTCAGCAAGCATATTGTAATGGACAACAAGATCATTTACAAGACAATAATACCTCACGTCACATATAACATTTCAAACTTGAACACATAACAACATTTTCATCATTTAATATGTATTGTAATGCAATGCTATGCTCATATCTCCTTGGAAACTCATACCGGTATGGTTGAGTACACACCCGTCAGTGCACTTCTCCCCCCTTCCATCCCGAAGATGGAGGGTGCCTACTCCTCGCTTCCACCACCCACGGTAGATGGAATCACGATGTAGGACTTACTCTAATGGCTCTCCGGATTAGTCATAACTTTCTCACCGACCTTCCCGGATTAGTTAATGACTTTCTCACCGCCCGGGCCATGTAACATGTTAGGTATGCAAGCATGCCAACAATATATAAAACTCATATATTAACACATGGCATCATAACATCTTAAACATGCTCATCATATCATAGCAATCATTAAAACATGGCAAGTGGACATATATCATATAGACAATTTCATCTAATCTCAACATGCAACCTACAACTCGCTATCCATCACAACACACTTGCCTTCAACCATGGGCAACAGAGTGACGAGAGGTTGAGGGCACTCCTGGAGGCACACCACCTGCAAACACGTGCCACACACTCAAATCGAGTCCACAAAACAGCACACATATATCCCACTACCCCGACTTCGCTTACAACTCCTAAAATCAGAAAACAGCAAATCTGTCCCTTCGGGACAGCAGCCTTCCAACGGGCATAACTTCTGTTCTAGGACTCCAAATTGAATAAACGAGTACATCCTCGCGTAGCTTAGGGAATTTCCCAACTTTTTCTAGTTATAGGGAAAGACTGATTCGGACTCTAATGTTGTTTAATCTAACGTTGAACACGAACTGTCTCAATCTCGTCACAGATTTGATAGCGCTCGGTAAAACGGCCATTACTTCCAAACGGCTGGGCGGAATTTCAATTTCTTTATATGCACTGAAAGGTATTGAAATTATCTACAACTTCCTAGAATTCTGTACGGTCAGATTCGAAAGCTAAATTAGTTTAATCTAATGTTGAACACAGACTGTCCCAACCTCGACACAGATTGGACAGCGCCCACCAAAACGGCCATAACTTTCAGACCGTAACTCCAAAAATTCTAAAAAAAATACACAAAATAGGTCTTGACGATACCTACAACTTCTTCAACAGGAGGTCAGCCAAATTCCGAATCTAAAATTGCGAAATCGCACCCCCTAAAACGGACTCCAAATCTGCCCGAAACTGAGTACAATACGAACTCTAGTTCTTTTCAGATCTACTCCATGGCAGCACGTCCTCTTGATCTAACAACTCCAAATCTACCATGAGAACAGCACCTAGACCTTCCCCAAGGTTTCCCCATGGACATACCTTAGTCCGACGAACGACGAACACGAAGAATGCCTCTCGATCGCCCGATCTCGCTCCCACGCGACGTTGCCACCGGTTCTCCTCGTCGCGGATCCTCCCACCGGCGAGGGAAGCACCATGGCGTGGCGTGGCAGCGAGGGGAACGCAGCAAGGGTGGGGGAGGAGGCGCAAGGGTGAGGGAGGGGTGGCGGCTAGGGAGGAGGAGGCAATGGGGTGGAGGGGAAACAAGTGGGGGCTAGGGCTAGGGAGGGGACTTGTTTGGGGCGCAGGTAGGGCTAGGGCAGCAGTTTTGCTGTCCTAGACCACCTCCAAAAGGCCCAAATATGTCCCACCTTCGGCCCACATAGACCCCCCAAGGCCCGACCTCCCCCGGACGGCCCAATTCCCCTCCGGACAGGCCCAAAATCCCCCGGACAGGCCCACACTTGCGTAAACGGGCGCAAAAACATGTTACAAGAGTCGTACCTTATGGCCGAGATCAAAAATGACTCATACCGTCATTCCGTAGTATCACATTCTACCCCCCTTAACTGGATTCGACCTCGAATCTTACACGTCAACTCTAAAACAATGTCCACTAGAGCCTCATCTTCTTTGCGAACTCAACACACCCACGCAAAGACTCAAACAATAGCAATGACAACTCCATTCTCCGAATCCATCTATTAACAAGAGTGACTTGGCTTAGCTTAACTAAGCACAACTTGACATGATTCCTCATTTACTTCAATCTCTATCATGATTCATAAACTCCGAATGACACAATCATCTTGAGACACATCCCTTTTTCATCATTAGTATTAAAACGGTCAACCGAGGTTCCAAACTAGAACCCCCCCCCAAAAGACCATTTACGCAAAACCCCATCTCTTCCAATTATTTGACCCCTTTTCGCAAGGAATCAAAATTTACTAATGTCATCTTCGCTCATAGCGTACATCAACCATACTTTCCTTTCGACTGCCAACCACATTACACTTTTCATTCTATCCTCTCCCAGGCATAACACACACCCAGGGACGTCTAGCTAAGACAATGTCCACGACAAAGCATTTTACATCACACTTTCTATAACATTTGCTTCCACCCAATGATACTTTCAACCAAATTCAAACCACGACATCAACAACCTCCATCATCATCCACCCTCATACCACTAATGTCCAGCACCTAGCCCAAACTAGGACCGTAACTCACTACCAAATCTCAATTGGCACTTTTCCCAAGAGGATGTCGCCCTCACAAACAATTCACACAAACAACGAAGCCCACGAGTATAGTTCTTAGATTATACTGAACAATAACCCGAGGCCCTTCTTATTCTCGCTCCTATCAATAGTGCAAAAGAAGTACGATTCTTTTGAATCCAAGTAGACCACATACAACAACTCGAACCTCAAAGCGCCACAAATCACTTTGAAAAGAACCCGATAACAATGAAAGACCACCCTTTTGCTTTTCCTAAGTCAAGCCACAAAGGAAAACTCAAATCTCCAATCAACGCGATACAATTCGCATCGGGGAGCACTCAAACAAATAGAGACTCCACACAATTCTCTTGACAAAAGTTCTCAACAATTAAAGACAACTCGACTCGCTTTCACCACAGCCAAACTTTTCACTTTAACCAAAATCAACATCTTGGAAGAGAACTGCCACAAAACTCTCAAGAGAAAGGGAAAATCAAATCCCTTGCATAACAAAACCAAAATACCAGCATTTATCCATTCATTCATTTTCATGCTAGAGAGCAATGAAAAATCTCGATTCATAACATGAATGCGAATTCTACAAGAGCACTCCGGATTAGTCATATGTCTCTATATGACTTTCTCACCGTCCTGGCTCAACAACTCTTTTATGCTTATAAAAACGATGTCATGAATCTTTTTCACCATTTATTCATCATGTAACCACGATACCCATTAACCATTCACAAAGAGACTTCATTCTCCTTGTCACATGATTGACACCCAACAACATCGATGGTTGCTCAAATTCGCATAAACTACAACGGCGTTAACCGAAAAATACCATATCGCCTCACAACCCAACAACCACTGCACGCAATGCGCGCAAAACATCGCATTTTAACCAAAGCCAATAACAGAAGATAGCATCAACTCTCAAATCAAACATCTACGCCTAATAACCGCTACCAATTCTCTTAAAGAGAAAGGAAACACATTCCCAGCAGGGAACATTTTACCAACAAAAACACTTATGAAACAATCATAAGATTCACCTTTTTGAAACGCTCGCAAAAACCACACACGTTTCCCAAATCAATCCAACTCTAGTCACGATAGAATTACAATTTAAGCGCTTAACTCCAGGATTACCAAAGATAAATCAGTTGAACGCTAAAGAGAGCGTCCCACTCCAACGCTTTGGGTGTTAACCCATACTCATAGCATAGACTAAACAGATTAACCCAAATCCAATGATTGGCATGGTTCAATACCCCACCACATTTGAAACTCATAAGCCAGTTACTTCAAATACTACTCTTTCATCCATGTTTCCAATCATCGGAGTCAAGTTTGTAACTTGACAAAATGCCACTTAATCAGGGAGATTTTATTGCACACTAATCAAGACGCCTAAACAAAGAGGCGAGGCACTCCCGGAAAATTTATACATTCATTTGAATCAGTAAACCTTCAAAAGAAAGTTCGACTCAAATCCCACCATTACTCGCATTCCAATACTCTTAGCCAAAACGGATGTCATAATCACCCAAATCCCGAAGTCCAACACTGTTGCACACAAGCTACAACATCTGCTCTTGATAAAATCACTTTTCACCGCTCATATAACCACAATTGATTATATTACCAACGAACCGTAGACCATATCTACCGTATGACAACCAACAAGGAGAACCACGTTCTCACAACTCCAAAGACAATTAACTTATCGCTTAATCCAACATAACACGATATCAACAACTTCTTTTGGTCTACTAACCATGACGAACCATTATTCATGCAACTTATTATCCCAAGCGTAGCACACATCTCTTTACAATTATTCCGGCGTAATCAACAATTACCACTGGTATAATCCCTAAGTCACATATTCCATATCACCAGTTCATTCCACCAATAATTAATACTAACCACGTGACACGATCTCCACTAGACATTCCTCATAAATACGGATCCCAGACATGCACCTCTGTCAAGAATAATTCAACCTTTCCTACAATCATTCCATATATCCTCATTAATTGATTACACGAATTTTAAGTCATATTGTCGACCCACAATATTAACTGACCCACCAGCTACAATAGGCAGAATTTCACACCATCTTCTTGCTATAACAAGTTCATCAACCGAGACATTCTATGCTAACGAATCTCAAACATCCATTAGATTCCTTAACCCGCATCACTTTGCACACACCACTAATCAACTTTCACTTTGGATCACCTGACGTCTCATTTAATCATCTCTTATCAACACAATATTTTAGTTTATCTTTAAACAAACAACAAATTCACTTTAACCGAACCACTAGCTCATATCATCCGAAAACTCTAACTTCTCGTCATACACTTAACTTCTTTAACATTCGCGTGAATCACGCACCCAACTCTTAAGGAAACCATAATTACTCCAGAAAAGAACAACACCCAAAACACCTTTCCTTCCGGAAAGCTCAACCATAAATCACAAGAGAAGTCAACTCTTAAATTCCCAAATGCCGACACGCAACTACTCCACAACTCTCGAGATCAACAACTTCCACGAAGGAAGATGGTTGCACGAGGAAAAACCAAGCGATTAACCAAAATTTTTAGGCCATAACCCCAAACTTCAAACTTTCACGAAACAAACGGTTTTTCAAAGATGAATTCCCAAGCAAGTCATCATGGCAATCAAACACCACTTAGGCCCCAACAACAAGATCTGGCACAACACTGCAATAACTCTTTTAAACCTCGGAAAAAGACAAACACAAGAATAAATTGAAATCTTTCTCCGTAAAGCAACCGATCAACCACATCCTTTCCGACAAAACCTTGACACCTAAATCCATGCGACTTAGATTTTTCATCGGAACTTCAATAAATTCTTTTCAAATTGGAGAATGGTAACCCAAGAATCAATCTATAAGTTTCTCTATAAGGCAAACAACAAATCGGGCGTTAAAGCTGACAAGGCGACCAAAAGAGGCGCAACCCGAAATTCTTCTTTGTCTTCAACCCAAGAAGACAAAACCAAAACCACCAAAAGAACCATCGGTGAGTATCCAAAACCGAACACTTTTTCTTTTATTTCAACCAACCAAAAACCAACCAAAACCGTTCGTCAAAACGGCAAAGAAAAATTCGGAGGGTCATTCCACAACTCTACTACTCGACTCCAACTAACTACCCAATCTACGACAGAAAGGATAAGCACTCTCCCAACAGGAGGTTAAAAGTCCATCGATGATGGCACTACCCGGCCACACCGTCAAACCCAACATTACTACAAACAACAGAAGGTGACCGAAACCCCTTTCGGCACCACAACCCACATAATCTCAATTATATCAACACAATCAATTCTTTCATAAACATAGCAACATATATTACCAAATGTAACATTCAACATCAAAGCTTAAATACAACATTTAAGCGTAAAGCAACGGTACCCATACCCATTCCTACTGTGCAACAAAGTGTGTCAAGTTTTAAATTAATTATTCCACTTACACAAGTTTTAATGTTGCTGTCCTATGGCAAAGTTTTAAGTAAAACCTAAGCCATGTTTCTAGGTTATTCCACTTCATATTTTAGTTGAACCTATAGTTATGACACTAAATACACATTCCAGGGACCTACAGCCCGCTCTGATACCAAGTGTAACACCCCAGCTTTTACTAAGCCCAGAATGTCACCAAACATAGATCATGACACATTTAATACCATAATTTAAGGTAAATTACAGCAAGTAATCATTTGGAATAATTGGAAATTTTGACAGCATCTCCTTTGTTTTTGCATGAAACTTAACAACATAGCATCATATCAATATGTAAGTCAAACGAGATATCCATACGCAGCGATAAGGATAGCTAATCATCAACTAAAACATCAATAAGCATCGATAGCAAAATAATAAGCATCAATTTAACTCTAGGAAGTTAAAACAACTCCCTCCATAGCCCCACATGATATACATGAGGGAAACAACCAAACATACAGACCATACACTAATGATTATTGTAATACTTATTGTCGTGTCTCCAAAACAGGTGAATTAGCTAGATTATGATACTACGTGGAGGAGTGTAGCTAGATCCCTTTCCCGCACGCCGATTTCATTGTACCTAAATAAACAAACAACATAAAACACAAGCGTGAGTTCGAAAACTCAGCAAGCATATTGTAATGGACAACAAGATCATTTACAAGACAATAATACCTCACGTCACATATAACATTTCAAACTTGAACACATAACAACATTTTCATCATTTAATATGTATTGTAATGCAATGCTATGCTCATATCTCCTTGGAAACTCATACCGGTATGGTTGAGTACACACCCGTCGGTGTGCACCCTCTCCCCCCTTCCATCCCGAAGATGGAGGGTGCCTACTCCTCGCTTCCACCACCCACGGTAGATGGAATCACGATGTAGGACTTACTCTAATGGCTCTCCGGATTAGTCATAACTTTCTCACCGACCTTCCCGGATTAGTTAATGACTTTCTCACCGCCCGGGCCATGTAACATGTTAGGTATGCAAGCATGCCAACAATATATAAAACTCATATATTAACACATGGCATCATAACATCTTAAACATGCTCATCATATCATAGTAATCATTAAAACATGGCAAGTGGACATATATCATATAGACAATTTCATCTAATCTCAACATGCAACCTACAACTCGCTATCCATCACAACACACTTGCCTTCAACCATGGGCAACAGAGTGACGAGAGGTTGAGGGCACTCCTGGAGGCACACCACCTGCAAACACGTGCCACACACTCAAATCGAGTCCACAAAACAGCACACATATATCCCACTACCCCGACTTCGCTTACAACTCCTAAAATCAGAAAACAGCAAATCTGTTCCTTCGGGACAGCAGCCTTCCAACGGGCATAACTTCTGTTCTAGGACTCCAAATTGAATAAACGAGTACATCCTCGCGTAGCTTAGGAAATTTCACAACTTTTTCTAGTTATAGGGAAAGACTGATTCGGACTCTAATGTTGTTTAATCTAACGTTGAACACGAACTGTCTCAATCTCGTCACAGATTTGATAGCGCTCGGTAAAACGGCCATTACTTCCAAACGGCTGGGCGGAATTTCAATTTCTTTATATGCATTGAAAGGTATTGAAATTATCTACAACTTCCTAGAATTCTGTACGGTCAGATTCGAAAGCTAAATTAGTTTAATCTAATGTTGAACACAGACTGTCCCAACCTCGACACAGATTGGACAGCGCCCACCAAAACGGCCATAACTTTCAGACCGTAACTCCAAAAATTCTCAAAAAAATACACAAAATAGGTCTTGACGATACCTACAACTTCTTCAACAGGAGGTCAGCCAAATTCCGAATCTAAAATTGCGAAATCGCACCCCCTAAAACGGACTCCAAATCTGCCCGAAACTGAGTACAATACGAACTCTAGTTCTTTTCAGATCTACTCCATGGCAGCACGTCCTCTTGATCTAACAACTCCAAATCTACCATGAGAACAGCACCTAGACCTTCCCCAAGGTTTCCCCATGGACATACCTTAGTCCGACGAACGACGAACACGAAGAATGCCTCTCGATCGCCCGATCTCGCTCCCACGCGACGTTGCCACCGGTTCTCCTCGTCGCGGATCCTCCCACCGGCGAGGGAAGCACCATGGCGTGGCGTGGCAGCGAGGGGAACGCAGCAAGGGTGGGGGAGGAGGCGCAAGGGTGAGGGAGGGGTGGCGGCTAGGGAGGAGGAGGCAATGGGGTGGAGGGGAAACAAGTGGGGGCTAGGGCTAGGGAGGGGACTTGTTTGGGGCGCAGGTAGGGCTAGGGCAGCAGTTTTGCTGTCCTAGACCACCTCCAAAAGGCCCAAATATGTCCCACCTTCGGCCCACATAGACCCCCCAAGGCCCGAACTCCCCCGGAAGGCCCAATTCCCCTCCGGAAAGGCCCAAAATCCCCCGGAAAGGCCCACACTTGCAGAAACGGCGCAAAAACATGTTACAAGAGTCGTACCTTATGGCCGAGATCAAAAATGACTCATACCGTCATTCCGTAGTATCACATCATCATTGCGATCAAACACCACTTAGACCCCGACAACAAGGTCTGGCACAACACCGCAATAACTCTTTTAAACCTCGGAGAAAGACAAACACAAGAATAAATTGAAAACTTTCTCCGTAAAACAACCGATCAACCACATCCTTTCCGACAAAACCTTGACACCTAAATCCATGCGACTTAGATTTTTCATCGAAACTTCAATAACTTCTTTTCAAATTGGAGAAGGGTAACCCAAGAATCAATCTATAAATTTCGCTATAAGGCAAACAACAAATCGAGCGTCAAAGCTGGCAAGGCGATCAAGACAGGCGCAACCCTAAATTCTTCTTTTGTCTTCAACCAAAGAAAACAAAACCAAAACCACCAAAAGAACTATCGGTGAGTATCCATACCCGAACCCTTTTCGCTTATTTCAACCAACCAAAACCGTTCATCAAAACGGCAAAGGAAACTCGGAGGGTCAATCCACAACTCTACTACTCGACTCCAACCAACTACCCAATCTACGACAGAAAGGATAAGCACCCTCCCAACAGGAGGTTTAAAGTCCATCGGTGATGGCACTAACCGGCCACACCGTCAAACCCAACAATACTACAAACAATGTAGGTGACCGAAACCCTTTCAAGACTACTACCCACCGAATCTCAATCAATCAACACAATCAATTCTTTCGTAAACATAGCAACATATATTACCAAATGTAACATTCAACATCAAAGCTTAAATACAACATTTAAGCGTAAAGCAACGATACCCATACCCATTCCTACTGTGCAACAGAGTGTGTCAAGTTTTAAATTAATTATTCCACTTACACAAGTTTTAATGTTGCTATCCTATGGCAAAGTTTTAAGTAAAACCTAAGCCATGTTTCTAGGTTATCCCACTTCATATTTTAGTTGAACCTATAGTATGACACTAAATACACATTCCAGGGACCTACAGCCCGCTCTGATACCAACTGTAACACCCCAGCTTCTACTAAGCCCATAATGTCACCAAACATAGACCATAACACATTTAATACCATAAATTAAAGTAAATTCCAGCAAGTTATCATTTAGAATAATTGAAAATTTTGACAGCATCTCCTTTGTTTTTGCATGAAACTTAACAACATAGCATCATATCAAAATGTAAGACAAACGAGATATCCATACGCAGCGATAAGGATAACTAATCATCAACTAAAACATCAATAAGCATCGATAGCAAAATAATAAGCATCAATTTAAATCTAGGAAGTTAAAACAACTCCTCCATAGCCCCACATGATACACATGAGGGAGACAACCAAACATACAGACCATACACTAAAGATTATTGTAATGCTTATTGTCATGTCTCCACAACAGGTGAAATTGCTAGATTATGATACTACGTGGAGTAGTGTAGCTAAAACCCTTTCCAGCGCCCGATTTCATGGTACCTAAAGAAAACAAACAACGAAAATACAAGCGTGAGTTCATAACTCAGCGAAGTGTAATACAATGGAAACAGAGTGCAAGACAACAAACCATCAACTTCAATCTTCATAAGCATTACATATCACATCATTACCATTCTCACGCATTACCGACATGGTAAAAACATCATAATCATCTCTTGATCAATATGGTGTTCGCCTCATGAACTCATGAACAATTCAACAACATTCTCATTCATAGTTTCATTCATGCAATGCAATGCACATGTCTTCTGGAATACTCATACCGGTATGGTTGAGTGCACACCCGTCGGCATGCACCCTTTTCCCCTTCCATCCCGAAGATGGAGGGTGCCTATCACTCGCTTCCATTCACCGCGGTGGATGGAATCACGATGTAGGTCTTACTCAAAAGTTTAGCCCCGGACTAGTCATAACAGCTTCTCACCGACCCTACCGAATAGTTATGACTTATCTCACCGACCAGCCATGAAAATATGCCATGCATGCAAAATGGACAGCCATGTATACACAAATAGAAGTATTGCATAGCAACACATGGCATCTCAACATGTAGGGCCAGATTCGACCATCGACGGTGCCCATTCACAACATAGCATGTAAATCACTTATCCTCATCAAACATTTTAATCATGGCATGAAGACATCATATCATCGACAATATTTAAAACATGGCATAAGGACATCATAACAATTATAACATGTAGTTCATGGCAAGACAACATGTTATCTATCCCAAACACTATCAAGCAATTCTAGCAACACATATAATGTTCAATCCCCACAACACACTTGCCTTCAACCGCGGGCAACGGAGTGACGAGAGGTTGAGGGCACTCCCGTATGCACACCACCTGCAAACACGTGCCACACACTTAATTCGACTCCTCAAAACAGTACCCACTACACCTAATACGCTATAAACTCCAAAACCCCGAAATCACAGATTCTGCCCCTGCTCTGGACAGCGGCTTTAAAACATAACTTGAGTTCTAGAACTCCAAATTGCATAAACGAGTACATCCTCGCGTAGCTTAGGAAATTTCCCAACTTTTTCTAGTTATAGGTAAAGACTGATTCGGACTATAAAGTTGTTTAATCTAACGTTGAACACGAACTGTCTCAATCTCGTCACAGATTTGACAGCGCTCGGTAAAACGGCCATATCTCCCAAACGGCTGGGCGGATTTTAACGTGCTTTATATGCACGGAAAGATAATGAAATTATCTACAACTTCCTAAAAGTCCGTACGATCAGATTCAATCTCTAAATTGGCCAAAACTCCTACCCTAGTTCGGGTCCCCAATCTGCCCGAACCAGAACGCGAATACAACTCTAGTTTTCATTAGATCTAACCCATGGCAGCACCTCCCTTGATCTTAAAACATGAAATTCATCCCTAAAACAGTACCTAGACCCAAACCCAAGGATCACCCATGCCTTACCTCCTCCCGACGAACGACGAACGCCGAGATCTATCCTCCCGAGCCTCCTGAACGTCCTCCTCGCGCTGGAATCGCCGGATCTCCTCGTCACGGGGCTTCCCGTTGTAGAGGACAGCGAGGTTGTGTGGTGGGGGATCTCCTCTTTGCAGCAAAGGAGGTGGAGAGGAGGAATTGGGGGCGCACCCAAGGGGGGAGGGGAGGAGGCGCCCAAGAGGGAGAGGAGGAGGCGCCCAAGAGAAAATGGGGAATGGGGGAGGGGCGGCTAGGGCAGGGAGGGATGCCCCTAGCCCCCAAAATCCTGCCTCTCCTCCCTCATGGGCCCTAACTTGCTCCCACCAAGGCCCACGACTCACCCCCCTAAGGCCCAAACTCCCCTGGGAAGGCCCAAACTTCCGAAATCGGCCCGGAAACGCGATTAAACCGCATAACGTAAAGTTTTAATCTCCGATTTCATACTTTATAAGGTCACATTCTCTAATTCACATTTGTTTACGGTGTCTCGGCATTCCGTGGTGTCACAGTTTTTTTGTGCTCAAAAAAGTAAAAATTGGTAAGATGGTGACCTGAACCCGTTGGTCTACGTGCTTTACCATATTGCAAACTGGAATAATGTTTCTCTTAACAATGTTATCCTTGAGAAGATATTTTTTCATGCTGCTTTTGTCTTCAATAAAATTTATTTCGATTTACATATGCTAAACTGGTTGTCACATTACCCAATTGATATGGAAAGCTATATTAGGCCTGGTTGTGTCATTCTAACTATTTACCCTCGTCTCCATAATTGGATGTGGGATAAGTTATCTTTATACAAAACGTGCTCTAGATATGCATCTCTTCCCTATGGTGAATAAACAGCATACTAATGCAACCTCTAAATGATAAAGAAGTATACTTGTTAATTACTGTTATTTTTCTGTCTGAATTTGTCTAAAGCTTGATGCCGATCCAACTCCTTGGATAGAAAAGCTTATTAGCATATTCATTGATAACTGCTGGAGAACAGGTTGGGTGTAGGATAGGGTGCAGGACCGCCTGACATTGAGTTGCAATGGTTTGTTCGCCTTATTTGGAATACTTATTTTGCTCTGGTTCATCCCTGTTCCTTAAAGATTTTATTTTCATATACTTGAGCAACAGCTTCTAATATTTTGTTGTTTCCCTTGTTTTGTCTGGTAGGTTTATTTTAGTGTCTCCCAGGCAACCCGTAATATGTGACAAGCATCATATATTGATCTAGATGTTGTAAAGAAGCTTCTGGACACCTTATTCCAGGGTAATATTGATCTAGATGTGCAGTTACCAATCGCTAGGCTTTTTCATGCCGCCACAGCTACCGATCGGTACGTGTTTCGTGCCATCACAACTGCTGATCGCTAGCATCGCACCGTCGTTGGCTAGTTCTTCTGTGACACCTCGGAGTGTCGTAATCTTATACAATGTGAAGGTTGAGGACAAAAACTCTATGGAATGTGGAATTTAGGTTAAAACCTTTCGGCTTGAGGTTTACTCGCGTTTTTGGGCCGGTTGAAGTGTTATGTCGCCACGGAGTGTCGTATCCTTAATTATTGAGCATGATAAAGTTAAATACATTATGAGATGTGGAAATAAGGTTAAAACCATAAGAATTGGAGGTTAATAGCTTTTCCGGGCCGTTTCCGGGCCGTTTCGGGGTTTTGGGCCTTCCCGGGGGAGTTTTGGGCCTTGGTGGGCTTTGGAGGGATTGAGAGGGACTCTTCTTGGACTAGGGCAGGGTGTGGGGGCTGTTAAAAGGGGCTCCCCCTGCCCCCCCTTGCGCCCCCTCCACCTCTCCTCCCTCTTCCCCCCCTAAGCTCTAGCCGCCACCCCCTCCCCAAACCGTGCGCCCCCCCACCCCTCTCCATCTCCACACCACCTCCCCTCCACCCCTTGCTGCCCTAGGGTGGCCTCCCCACCCCTGCACCTCGCGGAGTCATCCCGTGGAGCGAGGAGCGAGGAGCGAGGAGCGTGGAGCGAGGAGCGATTCGCGAGGAGATCCGCGGAGATTGATTGGAGTTTTGTGCTTCGGGCAAAGGTATGAACATGGGTATCCTTGGAATTGATCTAGGTACTGTTATTAGGATGTTTATGAAGTTTTTAGATCAATTGGAGGCGCTGGATTGAAGTAATTTGGGTTAGATCTAAACTTGTCCACGTTTCTGTTTTCGGGCAGATTGAGCAGTCGAGTTAGGGTTCGAGTTCTCGTCAATTTAGATTTCGAATCTGACCGTATGGACTTCTAGGAAGTTGTATATAATTTAATTATCTTTCCGTGGACGTAAAGCACGTTAAATTCCGATCAGCCGTTTGAAAGTTACGGCTGTTTTACCGAGCGCCTAAAAATCTGTGACGCGATTGGAACAGATCTCGGTAATCTGTAGATTAAACAACTTTAGAGGCCGAATCAGTCTTTCCTTATACATAGAGAAAGTTGGGAAATTTCCTAGGCTACGCGATGGTGTACTCGTTTAATTTATTCGGAGTCCCAGAACTCAAGTTATGCCTTTTGCAAGGCTGCTGTCCCACCGGGACAGAACCTCTGTTTTTAGGTTTTGCGAGTAGTTGGCAATGTCGGGTTAGATGGGGGTTTGTGTACTGTTTGGAGGCTATGATTGTGAGTGTGTGATGCCTATGTGCAGGTGGTGTGACCCCGGGAGTGCCCTCTTCTTCCCGCCAATCCGTCGCGCGTGGTTGAGGCAAGTGTGTTGTGATGGATAGCGAGTTGTAGGTTGCATGTTGAGATTAGATGGAATTGTTTACATGATATATGTCCACTTGCCATGTGTTAATGAATGATATGATATGATGAGCATGTTTAACATATTATGATGCCATGTGTTAATATGGGAATTAAATATGATAATTGGCATGGTTGCATGCATGTCATGAGATAGGGCGAGGGCGGTGAGAAAGTCTTAACTAGTCCGGCAAGGTCGGTGAGAAAGTTATGACTAATCCGGAACGCCATTGAGTAAGTCCTATGTCGTGATTCCATCCACGTGGTGTTTGGAAGCGAGTAGGCACCCTCCATCTTCGGGATGGCAGGGAGGAAAGGGTGCACACCGACGGGTGTGTACACCACCATACCGGTATGAGGTTCCAGAGGGTCAGGAGCATTGCATTACTTCGCATACAAATTGACGATGATATTGATAAGTAATTCATGAATGAGATGATGTACATGATGGAAGATGTTATTGCCATGTTGTTATGCTTGTTGTCCATTGCAGTATGCTTGCTGAGTTTTCGAACTCACCCTTGTGTTTTCTTGTTGTTTTAGGTACCATGAGAACGGCATGCGGGAAAGGGGAATAGTCACACGCTCACACGTTGCTTCACCTTAATGTTTCCCCAAGTCAATTCATTTAGTTTGATAATAAATTGCGTGTGATGGTCTTTTAAATTAAGTCTTAGCTTGGTTAATGAGAGTTCTATTGTTTGTTTGACACTTGGAACCTTAAGAGCTTAATGTTAGTCTCTTATTGTCGTTAAGACTTTATTTATTGCTGTTTTAGATGTTTCTCTTATTGCCATATAATGCTATATTGTTGCTGTTCCTTAAATTCATGATAAAACAAAGGAGGTGCTGCCGAAATTTCGGTTTTTAGTCTATGTGCCTTTGCTGAAATTTTATGTTAAATGTGGTATTTAGATGTTGTTTAGCTTATGTTTGGTAACATTCAGGCATATTAAATGCCGGGGTGTTACATCTTCACACTGCTGTCAGCTGGTTCTTTACGCTACTGATCGGCAACCAACAAGTACGCATGGATGCTAGCTGCAGCGCTGCACAACTCCATGGCTAAACCAAGTGCTCACTTTAAAAATACGAACTTCACATTAATATACCAGTTTCCTCCACAAGCTGTTCTTCCCTCCAATAAACCACATGCACACCTAATATAACAAACTCAAAACTATCCTGAACTTCAATGTGCCTATTCGAAGTATATACAAGATTCAACTCATTTCAGAATGTCAAGAGTCATGTAGATATTAGTAATCTAACTGTGTTAGCCCATGTAGCCCGTGAGACCAACTAATCCTGTATAGATATATGACTTCCCAATGATGAATAAGATGCATAGGTGTGAATAGCAAAACATTTCTTCTATTGTCTAATATTTTCCCAGAACAGTGTCCTATCCAGTTTCTGATCATCTAAACCAAACTGAATTCTAAGCTGCAAACTGCACCACTTCTCGTGTACCAAGCAAAACTACCAATTCTTTCTTCCCTCAATATCTCAAATTGCAGTCCGTGGCTCCCACTTTCGCAGAGCAGAAAACAAATAACACGCCTGCATTAACTTCCAGATCAAAAGCAACTGATCTTTTAGGCTCTATGATAGCAACTCGTCACCGTAAGCACACATCCTTAGAAATGCAAAATCCAAATTAATATGCGGCCAATCTGTATAATATGAACTCAGGATGCATCATACATGCGTTGAGTCCAAGAACACGTTTGCATGTAATTTTATGAAAAGGATATCAGCATGCATAGCACATTTGGACCTGCAAGACGAGAGAGGAACCACCTATTTCATCATCAGTAACTTATTTACATGCCTATAGAATTCAAAAGTCAAGTGTAGTTTATAAATTTGCCAAGAAAGTTAATAGGAAAAGGAAGAAACAACATTTTACGAAAAAACAACATGTAAAGGGAAGTAGACTAATGGTTATCAAAACCAACAGAAAACAAAGTCTTTATGCTTTTGGAAACCAAAAGCATGAACATGAACAGATTTGGATCAGTGGTTAAATTCCACACAAGATTGGATCAGTGGTTAAATTCCACATAAGATTGGATCATTCTAGTTGGACAAGAGAATAGCTAACCCTCCGTATTTTTACGCTCTGAGAATCTCTTACCGAGCCAAATACTTTTGAGATCACAGATTTGGACAAAACAACCTTTTGGAGAAGTGACATCGAGGTCAACAACCGATCCATCACCACCAACACACGAGGACGTTGGGAGCCCTCTTCTGCTACATGGAAGCCACCAAATGTGAGATCTACTACCATCCAAGGAAGTGACACACATGGAAAAATGAATCAACTGTGAGGATTGTCTAATTCTAACCCTAACATTAGCAGTAGGAATTCTAACCCTAACATTAGCAGCAGGAATTGAATCAACTATGAGGAGCTTTGTGAGGGCATATGTGCTTGGTGAGGAGCACGATGGCCATGTTGATGCCGTAGCCTAGCATCTTGTTGTCGTCGTCGCCCCAGACCCGCTGGCGAAGCCACCTCCCATGTCGCCTGGAAGGCGAGCCCTCCAAAGCTCCCCTCCACCTTCGCCTTCGCCGATCCAGTCGGGCCCCATGAGGAGGTGGCTCGATGCCTTCTCCACCCGCGTCGCCGCCTACTGCGCCGGAGCAACCGCCGCCGCCGCCACAGCCGCCGCCGGGTACATCACCGGAGGCCGCGGGCGAGGAGTAGCTAGGGTTTTGGCTCCCGCGTGTAAGGCATTGAGGTGGTCATTTCCTTCGCCGATCTAGATTTGGAGAAACTGAGTCTGTGGTCGGAGAAACCGAGTCTCTCTCTAGTCGAAGAAACTGAGTCGACGTTCAGAGTTTGTAACTAAATCGGACTCTGTAATCTGTAATCTCTCCTTTAAATATGTGCAATACAATCTCAGAAAAGCTGTGAATAGAGATAGAGCAACGAAAACAGAGAGTAAAGTTTTCGGATCTGGGAGTTCTGTATTTCAAAAGTACAAGCTATTGCCCTTCTCTTTTGCAATTACAGTTCTTGAATTCAATTTCTGGCTAATTGTGGTTTTTGACATATTGTTTGCCATGTTCAATTATCTATTTTCTCAGATGGACAGAAGTTGGATTCAGGGTAAACAATTTACCCCCGCATATATCAAAGGTGTGGGAGAGTTCATGCAATTTGTTAAAGACAGATTTGATGAGAATGTTCAAATACTTTGTCCATGCCGTGCATGCCTTAATCATATATCAAGACCTCAGTCAGATGTGCATGATCATATTCACATACATGGGATGTCAAGTGCATACACAAAGTGGGTTTATCATGGAGAATATGTTGATGCTGATGTGCATGAATCTCAAGAACATTTTGATGAAAATGTTGAGCATATGGAAAATTCTGTTACCGATGGGTTGTGTGCGGGTGAGGATGACAATGACGATGATGGTGGATTGCCAGAGATGATAGAAGAGATGTACACTGCTTGGGACCAAAGTGGAGAACATCCAAAGTTTGCTAGAGTGCTTGAAGATGCAAAACGTGGTCTTTGCCCAGAATCTAAATTATCAAGATTCTCTTTTCTTGTGAAGTTACTTCATGTCAAATCATACTATCGAATCAGCAATGTAGCATTTGATGGAATATTGAAGTTGTTGGAGTTAGCATTTCCACATTGCAAACTTCCCAAATCATATTACGAAGTAAAGCAATATCTCCTTGAGTTGGGTCTTGGATATGATTCTATCCATGTGTGCATGAATAATTGTGTGCTATTTCGGAAAGAGTATGAGTATAGAGATGAATGCCTGGTATGTGGTACATCAAGATGGAGAGATGCTGATGGTAAAAAGAATGTCCCTCAAAAGGTGTTGAGACATTTTCCATTGATACCAAGATTGAAGAGGTATTTTTCTTCAAAAAAGACAGCAGAGGACACACGATGGCACAAGATGAAAAGAAAACCAATTGATAATGAAATGAGCCATCCAGCTGATGGCGAGGCGTGGAAAGACTTCGATAGGAAATATCCGATGTTTGAAAAAGATGCAAGAAACATGAGGCTTGGCATAGCTACAGACGGTTTTAATCCATTTGGCATTATGAGCACCTCATATAGCATGTGGCCAGTACTTGTGATGCCTTACAACATGCCACCATGGATATGTATGGATCAATCCAACTGTATAATGGTCTTACTCATACCAGGTCCAAAATGTCCCGGGAAGGATTTTGATGTATTCTTGGAACCTCTCATAGAAGAGTTGCATGAACTATGGAACGGTGTCCCTGCTTATGATGCATTCACCGCTACGATGTTCCAACTGCATGCTGCAGTACTTTGGTGCATACATGATTACCCTGCTTTGAGCACTTTATCGGGGCGAACTACAAAAGGTTATTATGCATGCATTCACTGTGACAAAGATCCATTGTCACGGGCCATAAGGAACAAAATATGTTACATTGGTCATCGTCGTTACCTCCCAATGGGCGATCGTTTGCGAAAAAGCTTAGTTTTTGATGGACATCATGAAAAGCGTGACAAGCCAAGAAAGTTTAGTAAAGAGGAACTTTTACAACAATTAGAGAAGGTGAAAGATGTTAGACCAGGGAAGCATCCTCCAAATAAGAAAAGAAAGCGTCAACAGAAGGAT
Organism: Rhipidocladum racemiflorum; assembly: GCA_036346355.1. Taxonomy (NCBI): domain Eukaryota; kingdom Viridiplantae; phylum Streptophyta; class Magnoliopsida; order Poales; family Poaceae; genus Rhipidocladum; species Rhipidocladum racemiflorum. Next base: position 52,815,134 of record CM070572.1, on the reverse strand, counting down.
GAGCCAAAACTATTTAGCCGGAGGGGTATATTGTTCAATTTGCCATATTGGATAGAATTGATGCAGCCACACAATCTTGATGTCATGCACATTGAGAAAAATATATGCATGAACCTTCTAGGCACTATACTGGATATAGAGGGAAAGACAAAAGACACTATCAATGCTAGACTTGATTTGCAAGATATGGGCATAAGAGGTGAATTGCACTTACAATATAAAGGCAGCACATATAGCATGCCAAATGCATGCTATACCTTGAAAAAGGAGCATAGAATTGCATTTTGTGAATTTATTAGAGAGATCAAATTTCCAGATGGTTTTGCTTCCAACTTATCTAGATGTATAAGTGCTGATGGATGCAAGTTACAAGAATTGAAAACTCATGATTGTCACATACTCTTGCAAAGAGTTTTACCTGTTGGCCTTCGTGGTTATGTGCGCAAAGAAATATATGAAGCAATTGCAGAGTTGGGGAACTTTTAGAGAGTCGTGTTGTAGAAATTTGGATATTGATGTATCAGATCGACTTAAAGCACAAATCCCAATAATTCTATGCAAGCTTGAGAAAATATTTCCTCCGGCCTTCTTTGATGTCATGGTGCATTTGGCTGTTCATCTACCAGATGAGGCAATTCTTAGAGGTCCAGTACAATTTGGATGGATGTACCCAATTGAGCGTCGACTTTGCACTCTAAAAGGTTTTGTGAGGAACAGGGCTAGACCTGAAGGGTCTATTGCAGAGGCATATGTAGCCGATGAGGCCTTGACATTTTGCTCAAGGTACATGGACAATGTTGAAACTAGATTTAATCGGGACACAAGTGGTGATGGATCTCTAGAAGATCTTGTCGATTGTGACATTTCTGCTTTTAATCATAGTGTTAATTTAGTAGGATCATGTCGAGTTACTTACCTTGATGATGAAATTGATAAGCTTGTTTGGTATGTGCTGAATAACTTGAAGAGGTTGATCCATATAAGAAGTGAGTACAATATTTTCATGTACATATGAATTTCATGCTACATATAACTAACTTATCTCAGAGGGAAATATTTAACGATATGCATGATTTTTCCTTTTGGTAGGATGTTCACCGAAGAGTTAGAGAAAGAAGGGTCAGATGATATTGACAAAAGATTGATGAGTGGATTTGCTAAATGGTTTAAGAACCATATAAGCGAGAAGTCGGATTGGGTTAGTGATCACCTACGTGCACTCTCATGTGGTCCAGATCTACGTGTCAGAATATATTCAGCTTGCACTGTTAATGGTGTTCGATACAACACCGTTGGTCGTGAGAAAAACTTGAAGACTCAAAATAGTTCCATTATGGTCGATGGTACACATAATGGGCAGCCTACTGAATTTTATGGTTCATTGAAAGAGATTATTGAGTTGGTGTATAACTCGGATCTACACGTTCGTCGATCGGTGGTCCTATTTTGATGTGATTGGTATGATCAAAATGGCAAGATGAGAGCAATCAAAGATGATGGGTATTTCAAATCCATCATATTGAGGGGTTGTGGTACAAGACTGATCCTTTTATTTTGGCTACTCAATCAAAAAAGGAATTTTACCTACAAGACACGCTATTAGGGAAAAAATGGCGAGTTGTACAGAAGTTTGAGCATCGACATCTATATAGTGTGGCTGAAATTGACATGACCAACAATGCTGGTGCATATCAAGAAGAAGATAGTTCCGATACCGAATATAATGTGCAATCTAGTAATGCACCTTCAGAGAGTTTGCGCCGCCATGACGAGGATGAAGTCTTAGCTGTTGATGCTAATTTAGTGCATAATGTGCACGGCACCGATGGAAATGAGGACAATTCGTGCGAATCTGAAGAAGAAGATGACACTACAGTGCAGTTTGTCAGTGACAATGAGCATGAAGATATTCCGTTATGTGACACCGATGAGGATTAGTTCTACAACAAAAAAATAAATAAAAGCGAAAACATGGCGGCAATATGTCCCGCTAAAATTTTTTCGCACCGCCACCTCTCCCCAGGGTTGTCCATCGGTTCCACCCCCAAACCACATCGCGCACAGCCCCTATTCACCCGAAATCCCCCAAATCGCCTAAGCCCATCTCCCGACTTCCCCCAAAATCCCCAAATCGCCTTTTTCACCCACAACCCTACTCCCATAGAATCCCCAAATCGTTGTCGCCCACAACCCTACTCCCACCCCCAAATTTCCGTCGCCCACCTCCCGACTTCCCCCAATATCGTCATCTCCCACCAGGCTTCCTCCCGACGCGCGAGCAAGAACGTCTCAAGGCCGAAGCCGGTGAAGGGGGATCCGCCAGCGCTGTCTCCGTCCGTGACTCGCCAGCGCCGTCTCCGTCCGCGACTCCGCGACTCGCCAGCGCCGTCTCCGTCCGTGACTCACCAGCGCCACCGCCTTCTCCGTCCGCGACCCGTGTGGCGGCAATCAAGAACACGTGAGTTTTTTTTAGCTTACCGATCTAATATATTGCTCTTAGTTTTAATTAGATTTACATGCTTTTCATTTTTTTCCTTGTTGATCAATTTTTTTGTACTACATATTGATTATATATGCGTCGGGCACTAGTTAGCTCAGATGGCCCTCCATCACTTCTTTATAAGAAAAAGGGCAAAATCAACTTCCTGGGTTTTAAGTTTTTGCTTGTGCTGTGTCATTCCATTCTGTTGGCCCTAATGCAACAAGCGCTCAATATTGTTACTTGTTGATCAATACTGTTACTTCTTGATCAATACTGTTAATTTACATGGTAGTTCATGCAGCAGATTTCAGTTTATCTCTTGCTACCTTCCAAATGTATGATTGCTGAAATAATGTACTGCTATCTATACTGCAATAGAATGTTATGCAGCTTTACTGTTCCTCCTAAAAGTAAAACAAAGCATTACTACATATTTTCATACTTACTCCATTTTGTAGGTTGTAAGTTTACCCTAAATTTTACCCTGGCCCCGGCGTAATTGTTGAGCTCAATGAAAACACGCAATCAAGTTAGAGGTTGTCTTCCTCTACTTGTGTTTTTTTTAAAATTATCATTGTTCTTGTGTTATATACTGCAATGCATATTATATATACTAGTAAATCAAAATTCATCTATGTTAATGTGGTGTCAAATATCGTATTTACAGTATTCTTACCATTTCAAATAATATTAATAATATCAATGGTTTCATAATAGAACATCAACTGTGTGAATATGAGAAGTTGCGGCTTGCCAATATCGCGGAAATTCGTGCCAAATTTAATTTTCTGGGCATCCCTTTAGTAAAAAACGCTTTGAATGGATCGACTACTTCCCATTCACCTATAAGGACAAGCAATCCGAGCTTAGAACAAGGTGAAGACTCCGATTCAGAGTATGATCCTGAAGAGGACAGGGGGACCGAGAATGATGCAAATGACAAGATTCCTTCGTATGAGGAGCAGCGGATGGAAGTGCGAACTGTAGCCACTATATCAGCGTTAAAGGTGCTTTGTCTATTCTGTTGGGGGCTCAGGATTTTGGTGTACTTGTGTTTTGCATTGCTTCTGTGGTTCTTGTGTTGGTCTTCATTTATTTCAAGTGATATGTTGACATTGCTGTTTATTCTTTTGTATCAGAGTAGATCATATAAAAGAACTGTTAAAAGGCCTGCTTTAAGGGCCAATAAAAGGGACAAGATGGCTCCAGGTGGCACAAGACCTTCCAAGAGAGTGAAAGCAACTCAAACAATAGAGCAACCTACTCGGGTGTCAACAAGGTCAACATCAAATAATTTAGCCTTGGGACAACATACTAAAGATAGAACCACTGCAGCATCTGATCAATTGGCACATCAAGTTCATAGCCAAGGACAAGAACCTATTGTGGAAGCTAGGAGTCCTGTTAGGGACTGGTCTTATGAAGGAGAAGGTTTAGATGCGGACGAAGGTGGTGAACCTGTTGCCCCTAATGAGAACAACCAGTCAAACAATGCAGGCATGTTTTTTTACCTTGCTCCTTTAATGATCTGTATAGTTCTTGTTCTCTAACTCTTTGGATGAAGTCTGGCCACAGATTGGACCCATCTGGCAGATGATACAAACCAACATCAAGAGGATGATGCAGACCAACACCAAGATGATGAAGGCAAGTTATTTTTGGGCATTCTTCTTTTCAGCTTTATTACACTTGTGACTAGGAACAATATTTCAGATTGTTTTCACAGATTACAAACATTAATCAGTTAACTAATCTCTTCAATGCCTTTTTCGTAGATAACTCAAATACTTCTAAAAGAGGGAAGAGGGCATCAACAATGGGGAAAATGCTTGAGAAGATGACTAGAACTATAGGAAAAAGGTTGCCCGTCCAATTTGCCGAGGGGATGAGAAGGCCACATAAGCCGTTGGAAGCTGCAAAGTTTGCATCGGAGGTCATGCGTTCAAATTAGGCATAATGTCCCTATCCTCACTAGTTGGAAAGAGTATAAGAACAACACAACTCATTTGGATAATTTCATGGGAAAACTGTCTGTAAGTGGTTTCATTCTTGGGCATGAACAATTACTCTTCTTCCACACTAGATTGCATAACTTATTAATGTGATTCATTTAACTTGCTAGACAAGGCTGGCCTTGGACACCAGTGATAGGACAACCAAGGATGCATGTGCTGACATTTTGAAGGGTGGGGTGCGGCAAACTAGGTATTTGCTGAAGAAGCGGTTTTTCGATGGTATCCCAGCAAATGAAATCTGTGCAACTAGTCCAGTACCTAACATGACAGATGAGGAGTGGAGAAAACTCATCCAAAAATGGTCTGACCCGAAAAGCAAGGTAAGATTTCTGAACATATTCAGATTCCATTCATGAATGTGCCTAACTAAACCGTCTTTTGTAGGAAATATCTGAAAAGAACAAGCAACATCGTGCCAAAGTCAAATTCCATCAGGCCACAGGGTCTCGTAGTTACATTGCACCTTTGCCATGCTCTGGTAAGTACTGTTCGCTGTATCATTATTCATTTTGGATCCACAAAACTTGGTAGGAATTACACATACATCACTTGTTACTTGATAACCAAAGAGAGGATTTTATATGCTCTTATTGAGTTGAAGCCCTGCCTATAATAAAGCCATATGTAGCTAGGAAGAACTTTTCTACTTGATACATTTTATTATGTTTCTTCTTCCAATTGTAGAAAGAGAGAAACAAGGATCAACAGTTCACTGCTGTGGACTTGTTCAAGGAGTGCCACAACAGCAAGAAGAAGGGACTCGTTGAACCTGTGCAACGCGCAGTTGTAAGACCCTACATTTCCTCCTTGTCCTTCTGCCATTCTATCCTGCAGATGATCAATTTAGTTTTCCATCATTTAGATTCAAGATATTGTATCTAGGTATGTTAAGAAAATCTGGTTGAGATACTGATAGGCCTCCTTGCCTTGCAATCTGGAGAAGCGTAGGAATTCTGGGCAAACACATGAATGTGTTCATACGATGATTATTTTTGTTTCTTTTACATACTTTGAAAGAGTTGGCTGATAGTTATTCAAACAAATAAAGGCACTCTGTTGTGCTTGCTTAGACACAACAAATATGACCATGCTACAGTTGTCCCTGTGAATTAGGTTGTAATCTTTGTAAACTTGTGGAGTCAAGTATGTGATATTAATTGGTACTTCTAGTAGTCCACATCTAAGCATAGGTATGTCAATTTTTGTGCAAATACCTTCAACTCCAAATTTTGCATCTTTCTTTCTTATTGGAATTGAAATGCTCATTTTTGTTGTAAATATTTCATGGTCCTAGGGGCCTATGTTGTTGTATTCTCTCAGCATTTCAAATTTCACAGCTTGACAAAACCCAAGAGCTTCTTGCTCACGCATTGCCAAACAAAAAACTAACCTCGCATCAGTTCTGTTGCTTTACTTTCTATTACATCATGAATTAATGTTTCAATTCAAGCCTGGTAAATATGATAGGAGGAAATGTGTCCTAACTAGTGTGGCTGCATGACTCCAGTCCTTGGTAGGTTTAATCATCCCAACTCTATGCTCTCATCAAATATTCGTTTTTACTATAAGCATTAAGCAACAACAGTCCCTCTATGTTTTTTTAACAACACTCCTTTGGTAAGCTTGCGAAGACTTCAAGCACTTGGTGTATAGTCTGTCAAATCTATGTCAGAAATTACGGAATATAATTGTTGAGTAAAGAATCAGAGATATGTTATTTCCTTATCTGTTAAAGCCAGGTTGTGCTCAATTAAATCCGCGTACTTTCATAGTCATTAGCCATTTGATATATAAACTAATTAATTATCAGATGTACATGAAAAAGCTCGTATTGGCATAAGGCATCATGTTTTTCTCATACTGTATCTTGCATGACTATGATGAAAATTTCATTTGTATATGCCTTATTTTCCCCATTTCAGTATTGATTATGTTATGTTCTATATATTAGGCTGAGATGGAAGCTATGATGGAGCCTGATGCAGAGGGCCGTGCAACAATGTCTAGTAATCTTGAGATTGTTGACAAGGTTCTATCTCAAAACAACGCCACAAGCAAATTCTTGAAGAATGTTGGATTACAATCAACCACTACAAACTCTGCAAAGGGCTCCAAAGAACAAGTTCTTGAGGAACAGCTTGAGGAGGAGAGACGAGGAGCTGCTGAACTTCGAAAGACCGTTGAGCAACAACAGCAAGAAGTAGAAGACTTGAAGAAAAAAGCTCAAGCATCAGATGATGCAATCGATCGTAACCCAAAAGGAAATGGAAGATATAAAGAAGAGGCAAGAGGAGAATGATGCAATTATTTGCCGTCTCATGCGAATGGTCAGTCAAGCCAACTTGTGAGTTTATGAATCTGTTCACTAGTAACATGTGGATCTATTTAGACAAGGATACTTATTTTTGCATGGCTGGTTACTTGGATAAATAGTACTAGCTTGAAGTGGTGGTTTAAGTACTGTGAACACATTTTGTGACTCTTAATGCATCTGTGGATATTTCGTGCTGCTTTGTGAAATGTATTGATTGGTATCCTCAAAATATTGTGTGATGTGGATGAAATTTGTGTTGTGGTTGTAAAAATGAATCATATGTGAGCTGACAGAGGTGTTAAATGACGAAACTTCATGCAATGCTACATTTATCTATTACGAAATTATTCATCATGGAAAATGACAGATGCTACTTTCATGACGGAAATTCATGTCCACGTGACAATCTTCAGTGACGAAACGTTTGGGTCACAAGACGTGCCACGTCACCCCACACCCTGGCTGCTGACGTGGCATTGGACTGTTCCATGACAAAAATGCGTGTCCACGTGGCACTAATCTGTGACGAAACATTTGCGTCACAAGAAGTGCCACGTCCCCACACACCTAGGCTGATTACGTGGCACTAGGGTAATCCATGACGAAAATATATGACTTTTTGGGTACAATTAATGACGGCTATAGTCGTCATAAAATTGAACTCTTCGATGACGCAAATGTAATTCGTCACAGAACAGTTGATTTGTTATGACGAAAATAAGCAGTTCGTCATTGAAAACTTTCTATGACGCACTTTCTATGACAAATTGAATTTTGTCATAAAGTCGTCATAAAAAACCTACAATGACGATTTCGGGACTAATGATGACGAGTTTGGACCGTCATTAAAAATCACTTTTCTAGTAGTGATCAAAATTTCAAGTCGAGCATCTGCTCCCACAATCATCACAAATTTTCTCAAGAAGAGGGAAACTCATTTCCAAAAGGGGAACACCTCACTAACAAAATTACTTTGTAAAACATTCATAAAATCCGCCTGTTTGAAGCACTCGCAAACATCACACACATTTCTCAAAATAACTCCAACTCTAGCCAAAAAGAGTTACAAATTAAATCTCAAGAGTTTCCAACACAACCCACTGTATCTATCTGTTTCCTTTAAATCTTATTCCAAAGATATTCCAATGTGGACGCGAAGGAGCGCGATCCACTCAAAAACTTTTGGATGAAAACTCAACTGACAACACGAACTAAACAAATTAGCCAAATCCAAAGGTTGGCACCCATCACTACGAGTTTTAGGAAAAACTCGGCAACAACACACGGAATACCTTGACCGAACGCATTCAACCAAAAAATGGCAAACAACCAAACCAGTTTAAAAACTTTTAAACACAAGCTCAGCATAAAAAGAACCATCTCTGGTATTCCACTACGCTTTCCATTAAAGGCTTCAATAATCACTATTTACTCCTTGAGGAGCCCCATCATGATTCAACCAAAACTACACAACAGGTTCTTTCTCTAATTACCTTTCCCAACACTTATAAATAAAGTTTATGATGCTTATCAACAAGACATCGAACCAACCCTACCTCATCCTAATCTCCATAGACCCACAGACAACAATTAACATCATATTCTCAATTTAAAGCATACTACTTAAACAAATACTTTAGCCTGATCAACCTATTAATTTTTTTTATACCATGCATACATCAATTTCTCAGCATTCGAAACTTAATCAATTAATCAATGATTTCAACAAGTGAATATCATCTCCACAAGACAAAAATTTGTAAACATGATTCTAAGGTATACACTCATTAAGGATTAAATTCTACAACATGTTAATTATCCATGGTTCACTCCATCACAACATGTTATAATAACCTCCATTTTAACAATGGCTTCCAAGAAGTAGTCTAAACAATTACCACCACTACTAAGTCATCAATATCAATAAATGGGCATAATCTTAAAAACAACTACATTGTTTTTAGTTACACTATCTATATATCATAACAAATTGTCACTACACAACATACTCCAAATATTAAAAGATAAATTTAATAGGTTAGACCATTGCAATGCTTTAGCAGTGTCATAAACAGCAAATCCTATGTCTTCACAGTTGACATCGATACTAGCATTGTAGGAACACAACTTCATACTTCAAATTATACTAATAGTTTGCAACAACGACATAAATAGCAACTCTAGTCAACTTCCAAGTTAAGGTCATAAGCCAGCATGATTAAATTTCTCTATTAACACTTTACATTAGAACATCTTTAAACAACCGGTAAAGTTTCTTTAACAATTTCGGTAGTATACATCATCTTAATGTTCTCACTACGCGTCAGGGTTTAAAACTTTAAACACTATCAATGGTCATCTTCTCATTAAATAAAAGCAGCATGCTACCTCATATTTAACATAAAGCTACAAATTATAAGCATGAACAGTCACACATTTAATCATTCTTGCTATAGAGTAATCTACAACACGAGGAATTCATTTAATCTTAAGCTAAAGATAAACAATTACATTTAATTGATTCAACTCACCAATTAACTTAGGAGTACACCAATTCCATAAACCACATTATTACATACTACGTAAAGTGCTAAACAACCATTTTCACTTTGGACAAACAGGATGCAACTCAACTTTAAAGATAACCACAACTCAAGATCAAGAACGAACAACGATAGACAGTTTCTCTTTTCCAGGCAATGAAGAAAAACAAAACTCCAACAGAAATGCAGGAGAGCTCAACTCTCAAATTCCCGACTTCGATAACCCAAAACTCTTCAGGAAATCTCAAGATCTATACTTCCAAGAAGGAGGAAGGATGCACCAGGGAAGAACCAAATGTTCAACCAAATTCTTTCCGATAAAGATTCAAAACTTAGCTCTACCCAACCTAAGGTCGGCACTAGGAGAAACTTCAACTCTTTTCTGAGATAGGGAGACAACAACCGCAAATGTTTCCTCCCCAAGACAATCCACAATAACCCGCAAATCGGATGTCAAAGCAAAATTGCGACCAAAAGATGCGCAACACAAAACTCTTTTTCTTCGTCTTCAACCAAGGACGACAAAACCACGAACAGCCTACGGAACAATTCACGTAAACCCAACACTTTTCATTTGATTTCAAACAACTAAAGCCAAGAAAAACAACAAAAACCGACCGTCAGAATGGTAAAGAACATACGAAGGAATCCACCACTGGCTCTTCTCTTTGACTCTAATCAACTACCCGATCTACGATAGAAAGGGTAAGAACTCTTCTCCCACAGGGGTTAATCGTTCTTCGGTGATGGCGCTAACTGGCCACACCGTCAAACCACACCCTTACTAAGAACAAAAAGAGGTGACCAAAACCCTTCGGCACCACAACCCCATTTTCACAACAACAAGAACAATTCAATCGATTATCTCATAACATAGCACATGCATCATCAAATGAAGCATTCAACATCAAAGCTTAAATATAACATTTAAGCGTAAGGAAGCGATACCCATACCCTTTTCCTACTGTGCATCAGAGTGTGTCAAGTTTTAAATTAGTTAACCAAACTATTTCAGATTTTAAGGTTATTGCCCTAAGGCCAAATTTTAACAAGTAGACCTATGCCATGTTTCTACTTTTCCAAGTCAATATTTTAGTTTACTCTAGAGTAAATTACTACATTCACATTCCACGGACCTGAAGCTCGCTCTGATACCAACTGTAACACCCCGGCATTTAATATGCCTGAATGCTACCAAACATAAGCTAAACAACATCGAAATACCACATTTAACATAAAATTCCAGCAAAGGTGCATAGGCTAAAAACCGAGATTTCGGCAGCACCTCCTTCGTTTTAACATGGATTTAAGGAGCAACAACAGTATAGCATTATAAGGCAATATGAGAGACATCTAAAACAGCAATAAATAGAGTCTTAATGACAATATAATACTAACATCAAGCACTTAATGTCTCCAAGTGTCAAAAGAACAAATAAGCTCTCAAATAGTAAAGCTAAACACTAAAGCAATGATCATCACACGCAATTTATAATCAAACTAATAGAATGACTTGTGGAATCATTAAGGTGAAGCTACGTGTGGGCGTGTGACTATTTCCCTTCCCCGCATGCCGATTTCATGGTACCTAAAACAACAAGAAAACACAAGCGTGAGTTCGAAACTCAGCAAGCATATTGCAATGGACAACAAGAACAACAACATGGCAATAACATCTCCCATCATGTAAATCATCTTATTCATAAACACTTAACATTGTCATCATCAATATGTATGCGATGTAATGCAATGCTCATGTCTCCTTGGAAACTCATACCGGTATGGTTGAGTACACACCCGTCAGTGTGCACCCTTTTCCCCCTTCCATCCCGAAGATGGAGGGTGCCTACTCCTCGCTTCCATTCACCACGTGGATGGAATCACGATGTAGGTCTTACTCAATGGCGTTCCGGACTAGTCATAACTTTCTCACCGACCTTCCCCGGACTAGTTATGACTTTCTCACCGCCCTCGCCCCATCTCATGACATGCATGCAACTATGCCAATTATCATATCTCATTTGTACATAAACATTTGGCATCATGTCATAGTACACATAAACACATGGCATCGAATCATGATAAATAAAGACACATAGCATCATATCATGATATTCACACTCATTATATCATTGGAAAACAGCAAGCATAGCAAGTGATCATAGCAAGTATTCAATCTTTCATCTAAACTCCACAAGCAACCTACAATCTGCTATTCATTACAACACACTTGCCTCAACCGCGGGCGACGGATTTGTGGGAAGTAGAGGGCACTCCCGGTGTCACACCACCTGCACATAGGCATCACACACTCACAATAATGCCCACAAAACAGTACGCAAAACCCCATCTAACCCGACATTACCCACTACTCGCAAAACCTAAAAACAGAGGTTCTGTCCCGCCGGGACAGCAACCTTGCAAAAGGCATAACTTGGGTTCTGGGACTCCGAATCAATTAAACGAGTACATCCTCGCGTAGCTTAGGAAATTTCCCAACTTTCTCTAGGTATATGGAAAGACTGATTCGGACTCTAAAGTCGTCTAATCTACAGATTACCGTGATCTGTTCCAATTACGTCACAGATTTTAATACGCTCGGTAAAACAGCCATAACTTTCAAACGGCTGGGAAGAATTTACCTTTCTTTATATCCACGGAAAGATAATTAAATTATATACAACTTCTTCAACATCCGTACGGACAGACTCGGATTCTAAATCGACGAAAACTTGAACCCTAGCTCGACTGCTCAATCTGCCCGAAAACAGAAACGTGGCAACATTTAGATCTAACCCAAATTACTCAAATCCAGCACCTTCAATTGATCTAAAAACTTGATAAACTCCCTAATAACAGAACCTAGCACATCCCCGAGGAGCCCCATGGTCATACCTTTGCCCGACGCACGAAAACTGCAATAGATCTCCTTGCTCCTCGCTCCTCGCTCCTCGCTCCTCGCTCCTCGCTCCTCGCTCCTCGCTCCTCGCTCCTCGCACCTCGCTCCTCGCTCCTCGCTCCTCGGATGGATCCATGAGGATGCAGGGGTGGGGAGGCCACCCTAGGGCAGCAAGGTGTGGAGGAGAGGTGGTGGAGTGGTGGGGAGGCAAGGGGGCAAGGGAAGATGGGGCGCACGGCCAAGGGAGGAGAGCAAGGGCAGCTAGGGCTTTCTCCAAGGGGTGGGGGCGCAAGGGCTGAGGTGGGGCGCATAAAAGGGGCAGGGGGAGGCCTCTCCACCAGCCCAAATAGGATTCCTACCCTCATACGGACTCAAAGACCTTCCCACCAAAGCCCACGACCTCCTCTTTAAGGCCCAAAATCCCCCGGAAAAGCCCAAAACCCCGGAAACGGCCCGAAAACGTTATAAACCTCCAAACCTTGTGGTTTTAACCTTATTTTCACCTCTCATACTGTTTTTGACCATATCATGCTCAATAATTAAGGATACGACACTCCGTGGCGACATAACACTTCAAACGGCCCAAAAACGCGAGCAAATTTCAAGCCGAAAGGTTTTAACCTAAATTCCACATTCCATCAAGTTTTTGTCCTCAATATTCACATTGTATAGAATTACGACACTCTGAGGTGTCACAGTCGGTCCTTAACTGACTTGGGGTGGTACTTGCACAATGAAGACTAGTGCTCCATCCGCACCCGCCAAACAAATCATTTCGCCCAAGTCCAAACCATTTTTCATTTTATTTTTATTTTGTAAACCAACGCCAATACTCCTTGCCTATAACTTTCAACATAAGGTTTCAGGAGATAAATGAAATTTCCCACCCATAGGTGACTACTGACTGATTGCGAGTCTAAGCATTTCTACCGAACTGTCCTATTCCACCGTTAGTTTATTTATAATTTTCAAATAGCAGTGATGATAAAAATTGTTATAATCAATCCTATAATCTTCAAAATTCATGAGATCACCAAGATTCCCCCAATACTACCATGATACTATATAATTCAGTCCAATTTGGTACTCCAACAAGTAAAGTCTATGTCATGTGCCATCATGCCTCCAAAAAATCAGGCTAAGCTATGATTATAATTGTATAGGATACCATCTCCTCAAAATATAAGTCACCCTGTTGATTATTCATCAGCCATACATCGATTAATCTGTAATCTACTGGATCCACCAAGAATAATTCATAATCTCATCCCCAAGCATCTTTTAACAAACATTCCTTAAACCAAGATTTTATTAGTTTATCGACTACAATGATTTCCACGCACAGTGACACCAGATCGACTACACAAATCATATGTAATCCACAATATTCATAATTCCACCTAAATGGTTATCGCGAGACTATATTTCATAAAATCATCCACGAAACCACCGAGTATGATTCTCGATATCCTCCACTTACTCCATCGAGTATATTTGATAATATTATTGACTAAATGATCGAGTATCCTTCTCAATATTACCTATTGGAACCCTTCACACTGTCAATTCTAAATCATATAGTGTGCCTGTTAAAATCCACCGAAATATAATTAACCACTTATTCTATTTGATCCACAAGTATGACTCTCAGTATTATTTATTTAATTTAACGACTATTATTTTTAATATCATACATCTTCCAATACTCCACCAATCCATACTAATTATATTGCGAACTGCTATCACAATCCAACTCCTCAATATTTCAACTATCACTATTCATAGATCAATTTCATAATGACTAATCCCCATCAACACTAGTATTCAGGTAATCTCCAATCAAGTTGGGTTGTAGCTCCAATCTACATTCTATACTAATATGTTCCTTCCAAACTGTCTTCCAAATAGTCTTTCCCCTAATCAAAGAATATTTTATCAAAAGTATTTATTATGGTGGATTACTGTACTAGGGCGACAAAGGATCATGGATAACAATATCAAGGAGGTATGAACAACAGGTTTAACTAATAGTCTAACGTTAACATCATCATTTTATATAAATAGCAATGCAATTTGCAAAACATTGTAAAACATTTATAAAGCATAGGATCAACAAGCATCAAGGAGACTTGCCTTCGGTCGCGGTAAGGTCGTCGAACGATGAAAGTCTGGCGGCGTGGTCGGCGAACTCGGCGGAATCGTCGGCTACGCGTAAAATGGTACAACCAATAAATAACAATAAATAAAATAAAATCCAAAAATTACAAAATTAGTACTGGCAGGTAGATCTTGAATTTATATGAATTTAGGAATTTGAACGGAGGAATTTGGAGTTCGAATGAAGGAGAACGGGCTTGCTGGAGTTATTGCCGGTCTTGGAGAAGAAGGATGGCCGACGGTGCCACAAAGTGAATCAAGCAAAACTGTTTATACTGGCTATAGAGGATGATGAGAGGATGTTATAGTAAAAATTTGAGGTCCAACGGAGTAGTGGATTGGTCGAGAGAGCTCGTCGAAGTTGTAGAATAAAATGGTTGCCGGTAGTGCTCCGGTGGGAATTACCCAAAACTGGTTCACGGCGGTGTAGAGACCGGCGTGGGGATACTCCACAAAAAATTGGAGGACGAACGGAGTTCGGGAGCGCCCAGTGGAGTTTGCCGAAGTTCTCGCCGGAGTTAGCAAAGAAGGGTTGCCGAGGGAGCTCCGCTGCGATTCTAATGACAAAATTTGAGTATGATGTGGGTCATGAGGAGAGGAATCTGGAGTTCAATTTATACCTGAAAAGGAGCAACGGTTCAACGGCAAACGCTCGCCGGAGTTGTAGAAGAAATCGGTGGCTGGAGCTTCTCCGAATGGAATTTGCAAGAACAGCAAGAGCAAGCTCCAGTAAAAATTTCAGACCAAACAGAAGTCTGCAAGGGTTGTAGCATCCTGGCTGGTCTATGATGTTCTGTTAATCTTTTCAAAATTTGCTAACACTGCTTCCTGCCTGACACGGAACAAATCTCGAACGTCTAGCTTACATGGACTAGTACTCAGTAATTGCCTGGGGTTCAACTCACTTGATTTACATCTGAAACTTCTAGTACTTGAGACTTTTGTTCTTTTGACAAACATAGTCAAAATATACCACGCACATTTGGAGGCGGTTGTTTTCCAGACTCTACTAACTTATTCCTGTCAATTCGGTACTTTGAATTCAATAAATCTTCCCATGGTTTACATCAGAATTATGGCTCTATGGTCATCCTTTAATTATCTCATGACTGGTGCCCAATTACATATATGTCTTAAGAACTAACAACGGAAATCCACACCCACAATTGTACTCTTTTCAAACTTTTATTGATAACAATACTGACGATTTCCTCTTACAGACTGAATCATTACATAAACTCTTTTATTTAATCCTTAGCAGGGGTATAGTGCTACTGAAGGTACCATCCACTAACATTTACTGATAACATCAAGTTCCAGGGGTCTCTTCTTCAACTTCCTGGATCATAGGCAGACCTGATGTCCTATACCACAATATCTGTGAAAGAATTTGCCGATTGCGTTTATCACCTGCTGCTGGAGTTATGGTCTTAAGAAGAACAGCATCTGGAATGTTGGGGCTTGAAGTAGATGCCTGGTGTCCTTGCGGGCAACGACCAACAGTATGCCCCACAACAAGACAATTGAAACAACGACGATCTGTCTCTGAAAACTTGTTCCATTGAGGTTGACTAGTCTTGTTATGACATCCTTGCAACACTGGTTGTACTTCCGATTCTGGGGTCTTGATTAAGGTTGCTTCTTGTGCTTGGTTGAGTTGAATTGGTTCACACAAAGCCGGGAATTACTGGCAACACACTGCTCCTGACTTACTACCTTCCTCTTGCGAGAATTCGGTTGATGACAGTTGGCTTCCAGGGAAAGTGTTTTGCCTTTGCTAGATTGAGGAATCTTTGCTACTTGGTGCAGCTTAGAAGGTACTCTCATACTGACTTCTGACGCTGGAACTGCTTGTGGTGATAAGAATTTTGGTTTTCCCAAGGGACATTGTTTCACATAATGCCCTTCCTTGTCACAAAGGTTGCAGACCTTATACTGAATCTCCTTCCTCCGAGGGCACTTGCGGAATCGGTGTCCAATTCTGTTACAGTGACTACACTGGTTATCCTCTCTTGCCTTACCCTTTTGGGGACATCTGTAAGCAACATGTCCTTTTTCGCCACATTGATAGCAGATGACATATTTCCATGGGTGGAGGCTTACGGGAGGGGTATTGCTAGCGCCAACCTCACATAGTACTTCAGGAGACTTGGTCTTGAGTAACTCATCAGAAGGATGCTGCTGAGGAGTTATAGGTGGAGTGACCATAGAGGCTTGATTGTTCAGTTGTTGTATCATTAATTGCATGAGCTGAGTCCAAGTCACCATGAATTGATTCATATTATGAAGAAATGTTGTTAACACCTCGGAGGGTTGCGGGTCGAGTTCGGCAGTAGCACTGTCCTTGACGATTGGAACTTGACTGGTGCTAGCATTGGTGTTTTTCATACCATTGGGATTTGATGCCTTAGCTTCTTGGTTGAGGTTAGCACTGCGATTCTTCTCCATCTGCTGGCAGAACAAGGCTTCCAGATGAGGGAAAAACGCCGACGAGAGAGACAGGGGAGGTTCTAACAACACCAGAAACCAACTGCCTAGACAAAGAACGACCCCACCACGAAAAGCAAAACATTTTTAACACCAAGCAAATCAACGCGTCTACTCGATAAAACTACTTACTCTAACTGGGCTAAATGGCTCAAACATAGAATGGATCTTGGCCACTTAACCTATAGGGTTAGTCTAAGATCAACCTTGCTTCTTTGGTCTTCACCGATCAAGGGTTGGATCCTCAATAGGAAGACGCACAACTTCCATAGAAACTTTCGGAGAATTGCTCCTCTTGAGTCATCAATCCTTGAAGTCGGAAGTGGGAACTCGATTACCCTAATATAGAAGTTTTTAAGGGAGGTATAGTCTAATTTACATTCCAAAAAGGTGAAGAAGCAATCAACGGGGAAGATAAGAAAAGAAAGAGAGAAAAGACGAGATAACACATTATTTGATTTCTTTCTTTATAAATATACGTTTTGAAGCTTCCAAAAAAATGACCATTCTAACTAAGGGCATGTCCTACAGTCGATATGGCTCTGATACCACCTTTGTAGGACCCCTGATCGGCTATCCGGAATCCCCTATGTATTTCTGTACTAGTCCCAGATCAGTAGCTAGTACACACAGTCAAACAGTGATGAATCAACAACCATATCACGAATACATATAACTAAATAAGAATAACACCAAATAAAAGCAAAGACCTTATGGCCCCAAGGTTTACCATTACGGCCTGAACAGGAAGAACAACTTGAACAACCGCAGCGGAAGACGAAAACACCAAAGCGACTGTAGGATCGAAGTATACGAATATAGCAATCAGAGGGGGGTGAATGATTGTGCGGAAGCTAAAACCAAATTCTTGATCTATTAAAAGTTCACCCCAAAACAGAACCAAATAATTGCCTCGTTTTCGACAAAAATAGAATGACAGAGGTTCGGTAAAACGCGAATTCCTTGAGATCCAACTGTCGGATCGATCTGACATTTGGACACAAGAAACTAGATTCCAGTATGAATCGAACCCAAAAAGAATCAGCTCGATCGGACTTACGGATAAAAAATTATAAGCTTCGCAAGCTTGCTGTTCCAGAACTTGACGAAAATCAATCTAATCGAAACTTGTAGATTGATCAAGAATAACAAAAGATTTATCAACAAGACTTTGAGGAACACTAGATTGATACCCTAGAGAGGTTTTTGATGGATCAAATCAAGATGAAACTCAAAGAACAAAAACCAATCTAGAACTAGAACAAGTATGCAAACAAGAACCAAAAGAGAATATTGTAGCACACAAGGAACTAGAAGAATTGATCTTTATTTCTTTTGTCTAAAGTACTCTCATCAAAAGAGTACAAACCCTAAAACTGAGCTTGAGGCTCTCAATGCGCTCAGCTCCAATTGATTCGATGCCCTTCAACAGGAGACAACCCCTCCTATTTAAAGGACCAACCCACAAGGAGTTCTGAATACGATTCCTATTCCCTAGAAGGAATCTGTATCCAACACAACTCTACTTGGCCCAACCTGGCCGAGTACAACTCTTGCACGCGTATGGCAACCCTACCATACTCACGTGACTAACACTTTGCACGCGTATGGCCACATGCCATACTCACGTGACTAACACTTTGCATGCGAATGACCTCCTGCCATTCTCACGTGACTAACCATTCTTCATGTGCACCATTCTCCTAGCCCGAACGTCCCGCATGACATCCTTGACCACCAAGACCTCAGTTCCTCCTGAACCTAGTCCCGAACCTCAGCTCCTCCATGAACCTAGTTCCGGTCCCGTCATCGACCACGTTCGTCTTCGAGCAATACCTGCACATGAACAAACCACAAAACAATTCCGAGCACAAGTCCACGACTTGACTCACATCAATCCATGCAAATACTCACACGAGCATTGCATAAAGTCCACTTCAAGCATCATGAAATTCTCACAAATTTCATAATCTCAAAAACAAATCAAACACAATTCCAATTTTGCTCAAAACCCTAATCGAGCAAAAACGCATTCACGACGGACCAAAAAATATGGTCCGGCGTACACATGAAAAAGTCACTCAAGAAGCCATTCACGACGGACCAACAAAATCGGTCCGGTGTACAAGTGAAAGTATCGGTTTCAAGAAGAAATCATTCCAAATAAAACACGTTCACGACAGGACTAAAAGAAATCATCCGTCGTACATGCGAAATCAATCCTCAAAAAGCCGTTCACGACTGACCAAAGAAATTGGTCCGACGTACATGCAAAACTTACTGGTTTGAGAGTTTGGTCCGGCACAAAAGATGACTTCACTGTTTGCTGTCAAATTGTTAGACACAAGCACAAACACATTTTGCAAATTCAATTCTAAGCCAATTTTGCAGCACATGATTTCACAATCTCCCCCTTGATGAAAACATTGGCAACACCACTTAGAATTGAACATTTGGCATTCACTTTACAAAAGATTTTGAAATCCAAAGGATCAAAGACCAAAGTAAGAAAACACAGAATTCCCCCTTTGACCAAAAAAGCAAAACAAAAACTCCCCCTGAGAAGGAACATGTGTGAATGTGCAATGTGCCCAAAAATTCCAAAATTCTCCAAACTTCTCCCAAAATTCTCAAATTTCCAAACACAACTCCCCCTTTTTCCTTAAACTTTTCAACGATTCCCAAATTTCTCCCCCTTTGACAATGGATTCATCAAGAATACAAAAGATAGAACATGTTCAAAATTTTTCTGAAACAATGATTTCACAAGGAGAAACAAGGGAGTGCCAAGATAGAAAAAGATGAGCTCATTCGATCATATAACCTTATATATCACATAATATGCAAAATACATGATTTTGATGTGATTTTAACAAGTTAGGGAATGACATGCATCTCAATCTCAATTCAGCCAACTATAGCCAAGTACTAAGCAAAACCTTTAGTAGAAAAACAAAGGCTCAAAGTTGAAGCAAATAACAAATCAGGGCGAGCAAGTAGTTTCAACTCCAATCTAGTGGACCAATTTAATCTTTAAACAAGAATCGCATGTGGCATGCTTGAAGCATACTTCTTTTATTTCCTTGGAGTGGCATGCTTGAAGCATACATCTTGTCTTTTGAGGGAATGGCATGCTTGAAGCATACATCTTATCTTTTAGGGAAAGCATCCTGAAGCTCATAACTTGAGGCTTTTGCTTTTAACAACCCTTTTTTATTGATTCCCTTTTCTTTTCATTTTTCTTTGATTATAAACATGCAAAAGTGATTAAAAGGTCTTATGAAAGAGTAAAGTTGAAACCACACTTGCTTCATAGCCCAAATTTGTCAAGAGGATTCAATATCAAGCCTAGAAGAGAGATATCACAGAGTATTTAGCTATAGGCAATCAGTCCATGGAATTCCACAATGTCATTTTTAGTTCAAGTGAGACAATTATATTATCATATATTAGCTCAATTACATAACATATAAAGAAATATGATAAAGTGAGCTTATCAAGTGAAAGAACTTGGCAAGGAAACTCCCCCTCAAAACAAACCCATTGGATGAACAATCCCAAGTTCTCCCCGAATAAAAGCAAAACGAGAAGAGGACAAAGGTTTTGTAAAAATGTCTACCAATTGATGTTCAGTATCCACATGGTGAAGCACAATATTTTCTTTTTCAACATGATCTCTAAGAAAGTGAAATCCAATATCAAATGCTCAAGAAAGAGGATTACTCAAGAGGTGGCACGAACCAAATCAATTCAACATCCTCCAAAGTCAACATCAGAATAAGCTCTTAAACTAATGCATAAGGAAGCAAAAAGCCAAATGCATAAGGAAGCAAAAAGCCAATTGCCAAAATCTTGAGTACCATGGAGATACCTGAAAATTCACTTGACCGTTTGTTGATGTGAAGCACGTGGGAAGAGTCTCTCATGTAAACCTCCAATTATCTCATCCTCAACAGCATCATCATCTTTATGAACAAAGACACTCTCCCCCTGAACATATGCACCTGTACCTGCATCATTTGGACTAGTGCCTTTTGCGAAAACAGAGGTGGAAGAAGCATCTTCAAAAGATAACACTTTTAGCACGAGATGCATGAGTAAAGGAGGAGAACCAATTCTTATCATCGGACATGTGGCGTGAGCATCCGGAATCCACTAGCCATATGTTCTCCTTCCTCGCGTGAGAAACCTACATAGAAGCAGAAAGTGTCGAGGTCTCGATCGGGTTAGAAATAAGATGTTTAGGAATCCAGTACTGAGACACACGACGCACAACAGTAGGCACAACACGAGCATTCTTATGCACAAAGATAGATTTGTCTTTTCCCGTGTTCTTACCAACAAAAGGTGTTTGCATCACCCTAGGCACATAATGAGAAACAAAGCGTGCCTGTCTGAAATTAGACCTAGCCTTAGTTTTTTCTTTCTTTTGTTGTTTGGCTAGTCTAAAGCAAAAATCTACTAAATGTCCATCTCTACCACAATGAGTGCAAGTGTACTTAACAGGATGTTTAGCTTTAACAGTAAAAGCACATTTTGCATTCATCATAGTAGAAGATAAAAAACCAGCAGATTGAAAAGCAATTTTCTTAGGCTCATTAGATAACTCAATTTTGCAAGGAGCCTGAACAACAGTGCGAGGTTTAGTTTCGTATGTGGCATACGGATCAAAACCTAAACCTCTCTTGTTTGTGCTAACCTTAGATTGATCCAAAATCATGTTCAACTTTTTCTTGCCATTAGTGAAACGTTCCAAAGAATTTTGCAAGTAATCAACTTTCTTAGCAAGAGTTAAACAATTATTGCAAGGAATATTGACCTTCCCTTTCTGTTTACGACAAGTAGAGCATGAAGGAACCTCATGAGTAAGCAGATTATCAGTCAATTGAGAAACCCTAGCATTTGCATCTTTCAATTTTAATTCAAGAGTTGAGCATTTAGAACAAGAAGTTGAACCATGCAAATCATCAGTGGAACAGCTAGCATGTTTAACATGTTTCTCATTTTTCTCATTTAGATGCAACAGAAGAGCGTGTTCTTTCCTAAGCAAAGTGAGCTCATTGTAAAATAAGTCACATGATTTACAAGTATCATCATTAGGAATCAATGTCTTAAGTCTAACAATTTTAGCATTCAATGACTCCACAAGAATATCATGTTTCTTAATTTTTCTATCACGTTTGTCAAGTAATTTTCCAAGACGGGCAACAGCATTGGCTAATTCATCATAAGAAGGATCTACCTCATTGAAGTCGCTGTCATTGCCGTCCTCGGTGAAGCTATCCTTGCTGCTTGCCATGAGACACAATCCCATCAAATCATGCTTGCTTGGAGTTGCATCATCTTCGCTGCTCTCCGAGTCCACATCGCTCAAATTGACTTTTCAAGAGCGGAAAGAACTCGGTGAACCACCTTGCGGTTGATGAAGCTCTTCTTCTTCCTATCATTTGACGAGAACCTTTTCTTCTCATTCCTTCTGTCGTTGTCCTTCTCCTCCTTTGATGTTTTTCCTGCAAGCTTAGGACAATTTTGTGCGAATATGGTTGAGGTCACCACACTCATAGCATCTTGGAGGATCACCACCACCTCTCTTTCTCTTTCTCACATTTTGCAAAGCTTTGTTAAAGCGAGAAGAGAGTAGTGATAAGTCTTCTTCTTGGAATTGCTCAATCTGTTCATCGGTTAATGAAGACAAGAAAGATAGAGCAAAACTTGAAGCAGCACCATTATGAGATATGCTAGATTGAGATGTCAAAGCAATTGATTTATGATCATTCTTTCTAGCAAAAACATCTAATTCATGAGTTTTCAACTTAGAATAAAGAACATCTAAAGTAAGTGTACTCATGATAGTAGATTCTCTAATGGATGTAACTTTCATCTCCCAAATAGACATGTCTAAAGCACCAAGCAATTGTCTAGCATTAGCAGCATCATCAAAGCTAACTCCAACAGCACGAAGATTACTAAGAATTTTATTGAAACGTGCAAAGAAGTCATCTAGCGACTCACCGGGTTTCATCTCAAATCGCATGTATTCTTTTTTGTAAAGATCTTGACGAACCTCTTTAATAGTGTTAGAACCCTCATGGTAATCACAAAGAGATTTCCATACCTCATATGCGGACTTGAGATGGATCACACGGTCAAAGTCGCTGCGTCCCAAACCTTGGATGATCAAGTTGCGCGCCTTGCTGTTTGCTTCAACATGTGTGCGATTGCTGTTTGCCATACTTGTTAATAAGTTTTACAAAGCATATTTAAGCAATTCTTTTTAATAATTGAATTATGTAATATTTCAGCGAAGGTTCTAGCCACCATTCACTAGTATACAGGCTCTATCCGCCACATCTCAACAAGATCAAGGTTCAATCCATTCGCATGGCTCTGTCTGCCATGGTTCACAAAACGGGTTGAATCCACCTACCTGGCTCTAGCCGCCAGAAGAACAACCGTGAGTTCTAACCACTCCCGGATCCCAAAAGATCAGTTTTGAAAACCAAAACAAAAGTCTACCAATATGAAAGCATTCAGCAAGCTTTGCCCTTGACCGTAGGCACGGCTATTCGAATAGTTTTAACTCTGCAGAGGTGTACAGCTTTACCCACAAGACATGATATTCCCTTGATGCCATGCAATTAACACACTTCCTTGGGTGTGCCGGCAGGGATATCATGACAAGGCCTTTACAATGTATACGCCTAACCTGACCCACCCACTGAGGTTTCACAGCTGTTAGGGTTCCATCCGCCCAGTACAGAAGCCCCCTCTTGCGCCGTGTGAGAAAAACAGTCTTGCCTCTATCCGGCACTCACATTCAACCATTTGGTGAGTCTAAGTTAGGTTTCCACAAATTATTTAGCCAGGTCGTACCATTATAGACATGTGGTTGTACGGTTATGCTTAGAATGGAGACAGTCATAAGCGTCGATCCTTAACTGACTTGGGGCGGTACTTGCACAATGAAGACTAGTGCTCCATCCGCACCCGCCAAACAAACCATTCCGCCCAAGTCCAAACCATTTTTCATTTTATTTTTATTTTGTAAACCAACGGCAATACTCCTTGCCTATAACTTTCAACACAAGGTTTCAGGAGATAAATGAAATTTCCCACCCATAGGTAACTACTGACCGATTGCGAGTCTAAGCATTTCTACCGAACTGTCCTATTCCACTGTTAGTTTATTTATAATTTTCAATTAGCAGTGTTGATAAAAATTGTTATAAACAATCCTATATTCTCCAAAATTCATGAGATCACCAAGATTCCCCCAATACTACCATGATACTATATAATTCAGTCCAATTTGGTACTCCAACAAGTAAAGTCTATGTCATGTGCCATCATGCCTCCAAAAAATCAGGCTAAGCTACGATTATAATTGTATAGGATACCATCTCCTCAAAATATAAGTCACCCTGTTGATTATCCATCAGCCATACATCGATTAATCTGTAATCTGCTGGATCCACCAAGAATAATTCATAATCTCATCCCCAAGCATCTTTTAACAAACATTCCTTAAACCAAGATTTTATTAGTTTATCGACTACAATGATTTCCACACACAGTGACACCAGATCGACTACACAAATCATACGTAATCCACAGTATTCATAATTCCACCTAAATGGTTATCGCGGGACTATATTTCATAAAATCATCCACGAAACCACCGAGTATGATTCTCGATATCCTCCACTTACTCCATCGAGTATATTTGATAATATTATTGACTAAATCATCGAGTATCCTTCTCAATATTACCTATTGGAACCCTTCACACTATCAATTCCAAATCACATAGTGTGCCTGTTAAAATCCACCGAAATATAATTAACCACTTATTCTTTTTGATCCACAAGTATGACTCTCAGTATTATTTATTTAATTTACCGACTATTATTTTTAATATCATACATCTTCCAATACTCTACCAATCCATACTAATTATATTGCGAACTGCTATCACAATCCAACTCCTCAATATTTCAACTATCACCATTCATAGATCAATTTCATAATGACTAATCCCCATCAACACTAGTATTCAGGTAATCTCCAATCAAATTGGGTTCTAGCTCCAATCTACATTCTATACTAATATGTTCCTTCCAAACTGTCTTCCAAATAGTCATTCCCCTAATCAAAGAATATTTTATCAAAAGTATTTATTATGGTGGATTACTGTACTTGGGCGACAAAGGATCATGGATAACAATATCAAGGAGGTATGAACAACAGGTTTAACTAATAGTCTAACGTTAACATCATCATTTTATATAAATAGCAATGCAATTTGCAAAACATTTATAAAGCATAGGATCAACATGCGTTAAGGAGACTTGCCTTCGGTCGCGGTAAGGTCATCGAACGATGAAAGTCTGGCGGCGTGGTCGGAGTTGTAGAAGAAATCGGTGGCTGGAGCTTCTCCGAAGGGAATTTGCAAGCACAGCAAGAGGAAGCTCCAGTAAAAATTTCAGACCAAACGGAGGTCGGAAGTGACCAGGAGAGCTCGCCGAACGTTCGCCGGATTTCGAAAAGAACGGCTTCTACAGGAAGATCCGTAGCTTGGATTGGAGAAATTCCAATTGGGTTGTGTGGGGAATGGTGAGAGGATTCTGGGGTTCAATTTATAGGACGATCGGACCAGTAGATCACTGGGAAACGCTCGCCGGAGTTATGGCCGGAATAGTAACCGAGTTCGCCGGAGTAAATGAGTTGAAACGGATGCATTAATTTCGTGTTTACTGTTGCGACGGGTTCCACTGTAGCTGGCGGATCGCGGAGAAAGTGGATCGGGTCTAATGAACAGTAAAAGTTTTATTTAATTCCAAAAATAATTAATTTCTTCATTAAAGTCCAAATTAAATCGGAAAAATGGCAAATAAATTCTCATGAATTTGGGAAAATGAAGAGACAACGGTTTCAGCAATAAAAGCATGAATAAATATTTTTAAATAATATAATATTATTATTTTTAAAGCAGTAATTAATTTTTAAATACTAATAATACTTTTTAATTTGGAAAAATAATAGAACAGCTCCAAAAATTCTAGAAAAATCCCAAGAATTTAACTAGAAAAATTATTTATGAGAATTAGCTCCAAAAATTCGCAAGTCAAGGCATATCGATTAGCGCGCGACCGTACTGTCCATCCTCGTTCTATTCTGCCTATGCGTCGGTTCCGAATCTCGAGGCGAGATTCCCTTAAGGGGGGAGGGTTTGTCAAGGCCCCAAACTTCAAAAATTCTGGGACGTCCGGAGTATCCGGATCAACATCCGGAATGTCCGGATAAATTGTCCGGAGTATCCGGATTAACTCGACCGAACACCCTACCCCGGAGTATCCGGACTAATTGTCCGCAGTATCCGAGTTAGTCCTGCCGAAGACCCCAACCCGGAGTCTCCGGGTTAAACGTCCGGAGTATCCGGACCTTATGTGGGTGGAGTATAAAAGTCCGATTTTTGTGGTCCCCTCCCCATTTCTTTTTTCCACCTTGATCCCTACCCCCGTGCTCTCCACCTTGGGCTCCTCTCCAGCGACACCCCACCGGCCGGCGTCCTCCCGAGCTCCTCCCCGGTGAACTCCTCCTCCTCGGCGCTCTCAAGAACTTCTCTAAGCCGGCGTCGTCTTCCTCCTACCCGGCTTCCCCTCCCTCTCCTTCATCCCCATTGAAGGCGAGACCTCTTCATGGAGTCTATTCATGGGGATTCTTGGGTTCTAGGGCTTCCATGGAGTTGGTTGTAGGGTAGGGTGTGTAGATTTGGGGTTGGGGTTGAACCTTGGGATGTTAGGGTTTTGGGGTGGGGTTTGGATTTGGGGTTGGTTAGGCAATATGGGGTGCTAGGGTTAGAGATCGGGGGTGATTGATGCCCTTCTAATCGTTGGGTGAGGTTTTGGTTGAGTTCTTAGAAGTGAGCCTCGTTCATCGTGGTTTGAGCTAGTTTAGAGCTTCCCCGACTCGGCCATGTGTAGGAAATTCGTAGATCGGGTCCCCGCGGTGTCGTAGGACTGGGCGGCACCTCGATCCGTGAGTCATAGGATGAAATGCGCCATGTCCGGACTGTCCGGACAACCAGTCCAGAGTGTCCGCCCTAGGCCGGAGTATCCAGACACGAATGGTCTGGAGTATCCGGGTTATCCGGATTGTCCGGATCAAATACCCGGACTGTCCGGGTTTGGCTGATCTGTCCGGTTGTGGGTTTTCGGCGGGATTTGCGTTTGTATTTGTTTCTTTTGCATTGCACGCATCTCATTATGCATTGTGTCCGTGTAGAGAACGAGACCGCGGCGACTGACATGGCTGTGGTTGAGGGATGTGCCAAAGAGCAAGTTGTTGTTGACCCGCCTGCAGAAGCACAAGGCAAGCACCTAAGCAAATTCAACCCTAGTTGTAATTCTATTTTTGTGAATGAACTGCTTATTGGATGTTTAAGTATGCATTAGGAGTTTAATTGTGGGAATAGGGCTAGATCCTACTTGTTGCATGTGCCATCTGTGTTACTTGTTGAACACCTTCGTTGGAACTATATTATGGGTATTAACTGTGTCGTGCCGAGTATGCTTAGAGGTCGGGTTTGGGCCAAGTGGTGGGTGGTCCCACCGCTTGAGGTTTTCACTATACTTTCTATGGAACATTTGGTTATGGTTGTGTTGTGGAAAAAGATATAACTAGAGACCGGGCGGGAGAGATGGACACTTAGGTAAGGAGACTCAAGTGTGGTAGTCCCGCCTGAGTCCGTTAAGGACCGATCCGATGTTTAACAGTGGTCGAGAACAAATTGGTTGATCGCATGCCCGATTATGGTACGGTAAGCCGCTCTTTCATCGCATGCCATTCGATGGGCCATGACCTCATGCGGTTGGACGTGGTTGAGGGCGGGGCTTAGGCTGGCTCTCGAGCGCCAAGCTAGGCTTGGGGCTGCTCGAGGGGGTGCTAGGTTTCCGGACTGCATGAAGATGCCCCAACGGATTGGTATGGATGGGAGGGGGTTGACATGAGGTTCCTTCATGGCACATGTCGTGCGGTCAATGCTTCCCTGCAGGGTTATTTAAGCGATTCGAATTGCCGCGCTCTCGGATATGAGCACGCTTGGTTACCTGTTACTACACATAGTAATAACTTGAACTGAAGTTCGCCTCTGGGCTTGAGCTCGAAATTGTCATGGGGTCACTTGCTTGGTTATCATTAAATGTTGAACTCCACTTTAGAAGTAGGTGCTGGTACAACTGCTTTAAATTGTGAATTGAATTGCGGCACTAACTAATCAACAAAGTTAAGTTTTCCGCACTTTTAACTTCAGTTGATTTCCTTGCTACATCCAAATGCATACTCTTTGGAGTCGGTCATATATGGACCATGGGTAAGACTTGCGAGTACCTTCCGTACTCAGGCTTCTGCTGTTGTGGTTTTGCAGGTGAGGATTTCGCGAGGTGTGAGTTTTGCCCCTACTGCCTCTCGGTGACCAGGCAGGGCACTGAGTAGAGGCTCCCTACACTGTCGTATCCGGAAATGTCTGACTTTTGGGTCTAGTCTATTAGTTATGTACTTTTGTTGTATAGTTGGTTTAAACGATGTCTTAATTGCCTGGTGTGCTTGGTCTCTTTGTGGTCGACTTCTATTGTATGTTTGTACTTGTCTCTTAATCTTGTTCCACTCCTGGCTTTGCCGGCCTTCGTGCCTTGTTGTGTCGTTGTGGGTTGTGGTCGTGGGGTTTTGTCTTTGTGCCAGGGTCGTTTGGTTTGTTTGGTTGGTTTTGCTTCCGCGTTTGCGTTTCTGGTTGTGGGGTTTCGAATTTGTTGCCCCCTTCCTGCAAATTGATTTGATAAAGCATTGTAAACCGGTATGCGGGGATCCTGGGCGAGTTCGGGTCGCATACCAGGGGAATACTGGGATTGTCATCGAGTTATTCAGAGGGTAAACCTTCAAATAACCCGAGGACGGTCTGGGCGGCTCCATGTCAGATGCTGCCAAAATTTTTGGTTTTAGCATTTTCGTCCTTGCTGTAATTTATCTTTATTTATGGTTTTTAGATGCTCGTTCCATCATGTTTGGTGACACTCAGGGCATACTAGATGACGGGGTGTTACAACCCATGGGCCAGAATATGTTGAAAGGAGGCACCAACTATGATGGGCCAAGGAGGCGCTAAGGCCCACGGGCCAGAACATGTTGAAACAAGGAGGCCCAACCATGATGTGCCAAGGAGGCACTAAGGCCCATCATGGCACCACTCCTTCACAGGCCGGCCCATGAAGTGTGGCACCACTTCCTCCCTCCACCGGCCCACTAAGGCCCAAGTTGCATGGCTACATGTTTAGTACCACCTTGCTTAGTGTGTAGTTTTTAGCTACATCCCACCACTATAATAGAGGCAATAGACCACCTAAAGGACTTGAGTTTTGCTTTGTAAATCAGTTTAGCTTTTGCTACTGTCCGTGCAAACTCGGGTCGACTAGACCGCCTGCGCACGTAATTGCAAGACTCCAAAATCCAGTTTAGAAATTAAATATTCATATTCCCAATTTCAGATTGCTTGTTATCTTGTTCTTGCTAGTTCTTCAATTGTTTGTAGGAACCTAGACCCTCGTGGTCAGGTTGATCATGCACCGGCGAGATCAATAACCCTCTGGAGTTGGTGTATCAGTCGCTAAGGCGCAACGTCCTGGACGGTTGTAGTCGGGCCGCTAACGTTGACTCTCCACAGAAGATAAGATTTATCCTTCTCGTCGAAAGATCGGGACCGTTATTGCTATCAAGTGGTATCAGAGCGCCAGGTTGATCGGTGAGAAATTTCTAATTCTGCATTTTTTTACCTATAGTCCAGAAAATCCAAAAAAATTATAGGGATTAGTCCTACTGTCCAAAACTATTTGTGCCTTCCGCTATTGCTGCTTAGTTTTTACTTGTTGGGTTTTCGGTTGCATCGTCAAGTCGGTTGTTGGTCTTAGTGCCTAAGCCCTTAGAGTTTTGAGTTCTTGTCACGTTTATCTGCACTGCTATTATCACCATCACGTTGAGTTCAAGTCGTTTTGGTTGGGAAGGAAATCGAGTTAGATCCGTTTTACATTCCTAGATTAGAGGGGTTAGTTTCCTTTATTTCTGGTGTTTGCCAATTTAGTTGTAAAGGAAAAAGGCATGTGCAAAAAAAAAGAGCCGCACAAGTTTTTTAATTACCATTATACCCTTGGTAAAAAAAAACCAAAAAAAAGAGAAGAGAGAAGAAGAGAAGGAGCCCTACGTATTTGCTTTGTGTTTAGCGTGTCGGTTGGATTCGTGATTTCTCTTGTATCCAGGCTCGCGTCTCTAGTACGGTCTAGCGTAGGACCAGCACGGTACCGTCGTTGAACGATTACTCAGCTTGTTTTGACTAACGCGGTTCTAGCATTCCATTATACTGTTTCAGCCACCTATAGCTCCACAAATACTACTACCAACCAAGTACTAGTGACTGGCATCGATACACCATATTTTTAGGGGTTGTTGCCTTGTCGGTTGCGGTCACCATCTGCTAAGCTTGTTAAGAATTGGTAAGAACTTGACAAAACAAGTGGAGTGTGAGTGACTTAGCCATGTCCTAGTAGTTGCTAGGGGTATATTCTCTGTGATTGCTGGCTCCATTGTTTTGTTTAGAAATGACAGGTTCTAGAGACAATAGCGAGCAACATTCTCCTCGCACCAAGGGCATCATCCAACACTTTGAGCGCCTTGTGATGCTACGCACAGAAGACCTTGATGAGGACGTACGGGTTACTAATGAGCGCCTAGGTGGTTTGGAGGCGGCTCAAATCAACACCAACAACAAGCTTGCAACTGTGGAGACGTCTCTCGCTGAGATTTTGAGGCAGCTTAATGTCCTTGGGTGTGCACCTCCTACTGATGATGTTGATGTTCAACAAGACCACCACAACCATGGTGCCTTGGGCAGTGCAGCAGGTGAGAACGAGGATGACTATTCTGCTGACACCGAGGTTGATGATTTAGATGCTCGCCCACGACGTCAGCTCCGTCGCAATCGCCATGGCATGGGTCCTTTGCCACCGCGCCGTGAGGTACGTGACCGTGATGATTCACTAGGAAAGATGAAATTCACCATTCCACCTTTTGATGGTAAATATGATCCTGATGCATACCTCACTTGGGAATTAGCTACTGATCAAAAATTTACTTGCCATGAATTTCCTGAGAACAAAAGGGTTAGGGCTGCTACTAGTGAATTCACTGATTTTGCTTCGATTTGGTGGAGTGAGTATCACCGTAAATATCCAAATGCTACTCAAACTTGGGATGATTTGAAAAGAATCATGCGAGCTAGATTTGTTCCATCATATTATGCACGTGATTTGTTAAATAAATTGCAACAATTAAGACAAGGTAGTCAAAGTGTAGAAGATTATTTCCAGCAGTTGCAAATAGGAATGCTTCGTTGTGGATTAGAGGAAAATGAGGAGGCTTCTATGGCTAGATTCATGGATGGGTTCAATCGTGAAATTCAGGACATTCTAGATTACAAAGAATACAATTCTATCACTCGTTTATTTCATCTTGCTTGCAAAGCTGAAAGAGAAGTGTAGGGACGACGTGCAAACACCAGGATTAACGTTTCTGCAGGCCGTGTTAGCACTTGGTCTCCCCATACATCTGCTGTTCCCACGAGTCGCCAGACTACAGGACTTCCCCCCAACAATAAGCCGCGTCCTTCGTCGTCTGGTCCAACATCCAGGCCCCCCGAGGCATCAAAGGGGCCCGTCCAAACACCCGCCAAGAGTTCTTCTGTTGCTTCAACAGGAAGAACGAGAGGTGTTCAACGTCATCAATGCAAAGGGTATGGCCATATGAGTAGTAAATGTCCAAGCAAACGGGTACTGATTGTGCGGGATAATGGTGAGTTTTCCTCTGTTAGTGATTTAGACGAAGATACCTATGCTATGCTTGCAGCTAACCATGCAGGAAGTGAAGATGAGCTTAAACAAGCAGAAGAGCACATTGACGCTAAGCATGCAGATCGCTATGAGAGTCTCATTGTGCAACGTGTGTTGAGCGTACAAATGGGCAAGGTGGAGCAAAATCAACGATACAATTTGTTCCAAACCAAATGTGTGATCAAGGAACGCGCCTGCCGTGTGATTATTGATGGTGGAAGCTGCAATAACCTCGTCAGCTCCGACATGGTCGAGAAGCTCTCACTTAACACCAGATCGCATCCTCAGCCTTATTACATCCAATGGTTCAACAATAGTGGTAAGGTAAAGGTAACACGGTTGGTGAGAGTACAATTTGCTATTGGTTCATATCATGACTTTGTTGATTGCGATGTCGTACCTATGCAAGCATGTTCTATGTTGTTAGGTAGACCTTGGCAATATGATAAGGACCCTATGCATCATGGTAGAACCAATCAATATTCTTTTGTGCATAAAGAAAGGAAAATTGTGTTGCATCCTATGACTCCTGAGGCTATTTTAAAAGATGAGATTGCTAGGGTTAGCAAAGAGAAAATTCGAGAGAATGCTAAGAGTGAGAATCAAATTGTAGCAAAAGGGATTGAGCAACCTAAAAAGAAAGAAATTAACTCTGATGTTGAGAAGAAAAATGAGATTAAATTGAAAGGTGCTTGCTTTCTTGCGACTAAATCTGATGTTAATGAGTTGGATGCTAGTATTTCTCATTGCTATGCTTTGGTTTGCAAAGAAACTTTGTTTTCACTGCAGGATATGTGATCTTCTTTGTCTCCTGTCGTCGCTAACCTTTTGCAGAAGTATGCTGACGTCTTCCCGAAGGACATTCCTCTAGGGCTGCCACCAATCTGGGGGATTGAGCACAAAATTGATCTCATTCCAGGGGCATCTTTGCCCAATCGAGCACCATATAGAACCAATCCAGAAGAAACTAAAGAGATACAACGCCAAGTTCAAGAATTGCTAGATAAAAGGTGCGTACATGAATCTCTTAGTCCTTGTGCTGTTCTGGTCATTTTAGTGCATAAAAAAGATGGAACATGGCACATGTGTGTTGATTGTAGAGCAATTAATAATATCACCATTAGATATCATCACCCTATTCCTAGGTTAGACGATATGCTTGATGAATTAAGTGGCGCTATTATGTTCTCTAAAGTTGATTTGCGTAGTGGGTACCACCAGATTCTCATGAAGTTAGGAGATGAATGGAAGACGACATTTATAACAAAGTTCGGACTATATGAGTGGTTAGTAATGCCTTTTGGGTTAACTAATGCACCTAGTACCTTCATGAGATTGATGAACGAGGTTTTGCGTTCCTTCATTGGAAAATTTTTGGTGGTATATTTTGATGACATTTTGATCTACAACAAGTCATTAGAGGAACATCTTAACCATTTGCATGCTGTTTTTAATGCTTTACGAGATGCGTGTTTATTTGGTAACCTTGAGAAGTGCACCTTTTGCACGGATCGAGTCTCTTTTCTTGGTTACGTTGTTACTCCACAGGGGATGGAAGTTGATCATGCCAAGGTTGAAGCAATACAGAGTTGGCCGACTCCTAACACGGTCACACAGGTGCGAAGTTTTCTAGGACTTGTTGGGTTCTACCATCGCTTTGTGAAGGATTTCAGCACAATCGCCGCACCGTTGAATGAACTCACCAAGAAGGGAGTGCCATTTGTTTGGGGTAAAGCACACGAAGATGCCTTCGATACCTTAAAAGATAAGTTAACACATGTACCCTTACTCCAACTACCAGACTTTCCTAAAACTTTCGAATTAGAATGTAATACTAGTGGAATCGGGTTGGGTGGTGTGCTCACACAGGGAGGAAAACCTGTTGCATATTTCAGTGAAAAGTTGAGTGGGCCTAGTTTGAACTATTCTACTTATGATAAGGAATTAGATGCTCTAGTTCGAACTTTGGAAACATGGCAACATTATTTATGGCCCAAAGAATTTGTCATTCACTCTGATCATGAATCATTAAAGCATATTCGAAGTCAAGCTAAATTAAATCGTAGACATGCAAAATGGGTTGAATTCATTGAATCTTTTCCTTATGTCATAAAACACAAGCAGGGAAAAGATAATGTTATTGCTGATGCTTTGTCTCGAAGATATACCATGCTTTCACAGCTTGATTTCAAAATCTTTGGATTAGAGACGATTAAACAACAATACGTGCATGATGATGATTTTAAAGATGTATTGTTGAATTGTAAAGAAGGAAAAACTTGGAACAAATTTTTCATTAATGATGGATTTGTATTTAGAGCTAACAAGCTGTGCATTCCAGCTGGGTCCGTTCGTTTGTTGCTTTTGCAGGAAGCACATGGAGGTGCTTTGATGGGACACTTTGGTGTCAAAAAGACAGAGGATTTACTTACTAGCCATTTTTATTGGCCCAAGATGAGAAGAGACGTTGAAAGGTATTTAGCTCGTTGCATAACTTGTCAGAAAGCAAAATCTCGTCTTCAACCCCATGGCTTGTATATGCCTCTCCCTGTTCCTTCTTTACCTTGGGAAGACATTTCAATGGACTTTGTTTTAGGATTGACTAGAACTAAGAAGGGGAGGGATAGTATATTTGTGGTGGTTGATAGATTCTCTAAGATGGCTCATTTCATACCTTGCCATAAAATTGATGATGCTACTCATATTGCTGATCTTTTCTTTCATGAAATTGTTCGCTTGCATGGTGTGCCAAATACAATTGTTTTAGATAGAGATGCTAAATTTCTTAGCCATTTTTGGAGAATTCTATGGGCCAAATTGGGGACTAAATTATTATTCTCAACTACATGTCATCCCCAAACTAATGGACAAATTGAGGTTATTAATAGAACCCTATCTACCATGCTTAGGGTTGTGTTAAAAAGAACATTAAAATGTGGAAAGAATGCTTGCCTCGTGTTGAGTTTGCTTACAATAG
The DNA here is from genome assembly GCA_036346355.1 of Rhipidocladum racemiflorum. Taxonomy (NCBI): domain Eukaryota; kingdom Viridiplantae; phylum Streptophyta; class Magnoliopsida; order Poales; family Poaceae; genus Rhipidocladum; species Rhipidocladum racemiflorum. The sequence continues at coordinate 52,780,330 of CM070572.1, read as the reverse complement.
ATCAAAGCATTCTACTACCAAGATGTGCCCATTTGAGATTGTATATGGTTTTTTGCCTCGTGCTCCAATTGATTTATTGCCACTACCATCTTCTGAAAGGATTAATTTTGATGCTAAACAACATGCTGATTTGATGTTAAAAATACATAAGTCCACAAAACAAAACATTGAAAGAATGAATGCTACATATAAACTTGCTGGTAGTGAAGGTAGAATGAATGTGACTTTTGAACCTAGTGATCTTGTTTGGTTGCATTTGCGTAAAGATCGTTTTCCTAATTTAAGAAAATCTAAATTAATACCAAGAGCTGATGGTGCATTTAAAGTTCTTGAAAGGATTAACGATAATGCATATAAGCTTGAGTTGCCTGCAGATTTTGGGGTTAGTCCCACATTTAACGTTGCAGATTTGAAGCTATACTTGGGTTCTGAGGAGGAGCTTGAGTCGAGGATGACTCCAATGCAAGAAGGGGAGGATGATGAGGACATCACTCTCCTCGATGTAGCCACGCCGACACCTACACGTTAAGAAGAAATAATGAAAGGACCAGTTACGCGAGCTCGTGCATGCCAGCAAATGGTCAACATGGTGCTCACAAATTATGGAGAGGTGCCGATACAATGCCAGATCAAAATGGGCCTAGACATGTTGACACAAGCAGGCGCCAACCATGATGGGCCAACGAGGCGCCCAGGCCCATGGGCTAGAATATGTTGAAAGAAGGAGGCACCAACCATGATGGGCCAAGGAGGCGCCAAGGCCCACGGGCCAGAACATGTTGAAACAAGGAGGCCCAACCATGATGGGCCAAGGAGGCACTAAGGCCCATCATAGCACCACTCCTTCTCAAGCCGGCCCATGAAGTGTGACAACACTTCCTCCCTCCACCGGCCCACTATGGCCCAAGTTGCATGGCTACATGTTTAGTACCACCTTGCTTAGTTTGTAGTTTTTGGCTACATCCCACCACTATATAATAGAGGCAATAGGCCACCTAAAGGACTTGAGTTTTGCATTGTAAATCAGTTTAGCTTTTGGTACTGTCCGTGCAAACGCGTGTCGACTAGACCTCCTGCGCACGTCATTGCAAGACTCCAAATTTCAGTTTGGAAATTAAATACTCATATTCGCAATTTCAGATTGCTTGTTATCTTGTTCTTGCTAGTTCTTCAATTGCTTGCAGGAACCCAGACCCTCGTGGTTAGGTTGATCACGCACCCGCGAGATCAATAACCCTTTGGAGTTGGTGTATCGGTCGCTAAGGCGCAACATCCTGGAAGGTTGTAGTTGGGCCGCTAACGTTGACTCTCCACAGAAGTCGAGATTTATGCTTCTCATCGAAAGATCGGGGCTGTTGTTGCTATCACTTCATATATGTTATGGGGAGGAGCCCGCAAATATGCAGGGCCCATTTGTCGGCTTGCATAATTGCATGGACATACAGACAACTGTAAATCCACCGATAGAGTTGTGAACAATAGCAAGAGCAGTTGCTTGAGCTCTTAGTATTGACCGTACAGTGTACAAGCTTGTGGTAGATGGGGTTAGGCCCCATGTAGTGCCAAATAGCCCGCTTTACATGTACAGCCTATTCGAGCTCCGTAGAACGAGCGCATGGCAATTCTACATGGAGAAGGCCGCAGAGGAAGGGTTCAAACTAGGTGTTCACGTGAAGTTGGTCCCTCGCACTTCGACCGGGGAGGCAGGGATGAGCCGAGCATAGGAGGAGGGCATGGAGGTTAATTTTGATGAACAACCGCAACCCGAAGAGGATGTTGCCATGAGCGCGCATTTGGTCTCTGGTCAAGGGGGCTTGGCAGGGGCTGGCGAGATGGATGCACCCATTCCTGAGGTTGATATGGATGCCCTAGGGGACGATCGTGACCCTGCTGATGGTGACGGTCCTGACGAAGATGAGGACCCGGGGCCAGCAATCGCATTTTTCCGCTCGCTGGACCCGGCCAACTGCGTTACAGAAGATTTGAAGGATATTTCAAGGTGGGGCTATGACCAAAGTGACATAGAAGTCGGGCAGGAGTTTTCCATGAAGGACGAAGTAATGCACTTTGTGAATAATTACGCCGTGGTGACATGGCGTCACCACCATGTGTCACGCTCGGAGCCGAACACCTTCGAGCTGAGATGCATAAATGGGCAGGAGTGCGGCTTCCTTGTTCGTGCTTACCGCCCTAAACATGAGCACCATTTCATTATAACCCAGCACAATCTGCACACCTGCACCGAGGCGGTTGTTCGAAACACAAGCTGCGTTGTGAAATCCAAATTCATCGCGCAAATGCTGTTAGGCGTGGTGGAAGCCAACATAACTCTCAAGCCGGCAACCATAACTACTGAGGTGCAGAACATGATAGGGATGTCCATAAACTATTTCCAGGCCTGGCGAGCAAAGCAGATGGCAGTAAAAATGCTGTTGGTGACTTTATGGAGTCATTCAATTGGGCTCCATGCTTACTGAGGCGAATTGCTGCAACAAACTCGGGATCTGAACATGCTATTGCTGTTGAACCGGTGCAGCTTCCCGATGGAATGTTGGCTCCAGAACACTACTACCTCCTTAGGGTGTTCTAGGCGTTCGGCCCATGCATCATGGCATTCAGTAACTGCCGTCCGGTTATATGCGTGGATGGGACATTTCTATCTGGCCAGTACAATGGAACTCTTCTTACTGCCCTAGCTGACGATGCAAACAACCAGATACTACTGTTGGCATTCGCCGTGGTAGAGAGCGAAAGCTAGTTCTGGTTCTTGTCCCTGCTAAAGACCCATGTGGTGTGGGATAGGGGTGGTGTGTGAGTCGTATCAGACCGTAATGCAGGGCTGCTGAACGCCCTTGATAGAATGGTAGAAGATGAAAATTGCCCTTGCCCGTGGAGAGACGTATAGCGTAGATGGTGCATGCATGACCTAGGGCGAACCTATACAACATGTACAGAAACAAGAACATGGTGAAGCAATTCAAAATGCTCTGCATGCAAAACCAAGTGCGCAAGTTCAATACGATATTTAACCAGCTGAACGAGCGCTTCAAGAAACTAGTGGCGGAAGAGAGCATGGAGGGTACACAGGTAATAGGTGGCTCGGAGGTCTCCATAGGGTGCCAGATGACATTCGCTCAATGGATGGCTCGTAAACCAGCTGAGAGATGGGCTTGGGCACACGATACAAACGGTGCTCGGTAAGATAATGCCATCTTTTCTATGGTACCACATCATTTGACAACCCTATTTTGCACCTAAGGGATATACTTCTCTTGTGCAGATACTCCATCATGATGACGAACTTTGCCAAGTCCTACAACAATGTGCTCCGTGAGGCTCATTGCCTACCCATTTGCTCAATCATTGAGCTTACATTTTTTAACACTGCAAAATACTTTTTTGATGGTCATAGGGCGGCGTACAATTGAGACACAACATTCGCTCCTCGTGTGGTGGCTTTATTACAGCGTCGTAGGCATAAAGCTCAATTCCACCGCACGTGCATCATGGACCCTTCGCAGAATATTTTTCTCATCGAGTGCAAGCGCAATACTCTGCGGGGGACAACGCTCAAAGATGCCAGCTCGGCCTGTATCAGGTGACCTGCTCGCGCAACAAGCCTCGCCTAGAGCACATCCCTTGCTCTCACGTGCTTGCAGCATGCCGTGATATAGGGGTAATGATGGGACACAATATGTCACACCATACTACCATATGGATTCCGTTAGAGCAACATGGATGGGCCATTTTGAACCATTCAACATTGTCACAAACTACAAGACCTCTGAACCCCCGACGTGGCTCCCGTACCCCACACTAAGGCGTGATGAACCGGGAAGACCACGTTCCACGCGCTTAGAGGGTGACATGGATGCGTCTCAGCGAGGAGATGGCCTTCGGCATTGTCGCATATGCAAGCAACCAGGGAATGACCGTAGAGACTGCCCAAACAGAGGGTGATGTCGTCTAATGTAATATTTCAAGTATATGCATTAGTCATGTAATATCTTCTTATTACTTTGATTTTGCATTCTCTTCGTGAACTGTCACTTGTGTATATTATGCATTTGTATTTCTTACATATGTTGCCATTCAAGGCTACGTCGAAATAGGTGTTGGGGAGATCCTTTGCTATTTGGTATACGGACTACCATATTCTGCAAGAATATCTCATTTACAACTTTCTTTGCATCTAAATTCTACTCGCGCAATAACCCTAAGTATTATAGTCGCGCACAAACCATAACGCTGAAGCCTTTTCGGTAGGCTGTAAAAAATCATGTTCGAAGCTATTTTTTGGGTCGAATGGAGCAGATTTGCTATTTGCTATATGGAATACCATATTCCGTAAGAATATCTCATTTACAACTTTCATTGCATCTAAATTATACTCGCGCAATAACCCTAAGTATTATAGTCGCGTACAAACCATAACGCTGAAGCCTTTTCGGCGGGCCGTAAAAAATCATGTTCGAAGTTGTTTTTGGGTTGAATGGAGGAGATTTTCTATTTTCTATACGGACTATCATATTCTGCAAAAATATCTCATTTACAACTTCCTTTGCATATAAATTCTACTCGCCCAATAACCCTAAGTATTGTAGTCAGGGCTCCCATGTCACTGTCATTCAAAGCTGCACGACGTGTCCTCTCCAAGCCTTTAATGCTCTCTGCTGTAGGCTACCCCGCCCGTATCCGTCTGCCTCTGCTCTGCGATGCACTGCACCACTCGCCCCCCCGCTCAGTAGACTCCCTCCAGCCATCTGTGTCGGCCCCCTCTGTTTGCTTCACTCCCTCGCGCCACCTGTGCTGGCCCCCCATCGGCAGATTCCCTCGCACCATGAGCTGCATTATTGCCATCCTATCGAGTCTAATCGAAACGCCGAAAGCAAAAACCATGTCTCACGCCATCATCTGCATTCTTCTCGGTATGGATGTTCGCAGATGCATGCATTTCTCTTGCTATAAATTGAGAACACGAGGGGTTCCGCAACCCGAAGAGAAAACATTGAGCATACATATCCTCATTGAACCCTTAAGCATTTTATATCGTCTTCATCCTCTTGCTCATAACCTCTTCTTCCTTATCCCACTTTAGCGCTCGTTGCTTCTGTCAAAGCCATGTCTCACGCGTCAAGCTCAGCGGTTGCCAATGCAAGGCGGGTAATTTGCCCTAACTGCCATGTGGAAGCTCATTGTGCTCTACTCCACCACTACGGCAAATAACGGATGGGCGTTTTATAGATGCCCTAATTTCTCTGTAAGTCAAAATGTATTTCGATTTCTTTCGGTTTTGATGATTATTCTCCTGCTTGAGTTTTATATAAGCATGTTCACACTGTTGTGTAGTCTACTGGATGCCAATATTTTCAGTGGGCAGACCTCTGGAATACATCGAGGGAGCATCCTATTACTACAATACCATACAGGACGCTGCCCAGGGTAGAGCAGAGGATGGACCTCGTGCAAGAACTTAACAGGCTAACGTTACGTCTAGTACCGCAAACAGACGGAGTACAGCTTGAATAAGAAGATGACCCTGAAGCTTATGATCGCTTCCTTCAGTGCACCATACAAGATAATCTCGAAGCTGTAGGCCCTAATTTGGTTCTTCCGTCTGACTACCATAGCGATGATGACGGCAAACGTAACCGTTGGCAGTTTTTCGAAGATGAGGATGTTGACATTGATAGTGATGATTCGGGAAAGTTCTAATGCTATATCGCTGGTGTCAAGAGTAGTTAAACTTTTATGTATTAGTGATGTACCCATGATGTACCTGTTACAGTTATTGTAATGTTGATGGATATTATTTGTTAACTCCTTGCAATTATCCACAGGCAAGCCCAATAATCACAACTAAAAACCGAACAATGAATTTAAAACTCAGAAATACTACATGATGGAACACGAACAACACGTTACGGTCCATCGCAGGCGGCTAAAACACGTATGACACGTCCCCCGAACACTTTCACATCAGACGATTTCGTTCGCTGGGACCGTGCGGATAGGTGGACGGGTAGGGGATGAGCTACCCATTATGGTTTGTACAAGTATTGTAAATGTAAATGGTATTGGTGATGAGCTACCCATCATGCCTCTGTGCTATCTTATCATGTCTGCCATGCGCGTGCACTCCGACTCCGAAATTCTGTTGTGTCTTGTTATTGCACAAATTGTTGTGTCTTGTTATTTTAGGATTGCTATGCACCGAAAGTCTGTTGTCACTACTTACTTATCATCAAATGATGCTTCGCTTTCGGCTATAAATTTATTATCGACACATTATGAGTATTACCTGGTCAATGTAGCATGCAAAGCTGTGGACTCCACTTCTCCATGACCTGTCGATGTCATCTGCAAAGCTATATAAAGAATTATGGTTGACTACGAGAGAGATTCCTTATCTAAAGCTGTGGCCATAGCCAGGCTCTTGTCCCATCACATGCAAAGCTGCAGAGGAATCCGATGCTCGTGGATTTTAACTTCTCTTAAGTCTGTCACTCTCTCCTATGACTGGCTATTTAAGCTCCAGTGGTCGCCTCCCAATAATCACAGCAAGCAAGCAATCTTCGGGCCAATACGAGAGAAGACGAAACACGGAGCACAAGTTCTCCAGCCAACCAACCAGTGCCAAAGGATTTCCCCTCACCCCCAAGGCGCAGCTTTCTCGAAGACATCCCCGAAGGCACGCAGGTCCCCATGTGCCTATGCGGGGATCCTTGCCGGTTCTAGAAGTCTCTAGATAACTCATACACTTACGGTATGAGGTACTGGAGCTGCCACAACTACGATTCCGAGCCAACGCTGCAAATGCGGATGCGGCGGAAAAGCCCGGTATGTTCGTACGCGCATTTAATGTTACATCAAACCGTGCAAACCTTGATACTGTAATACCATCTATTGTCACCAATTGCAGCCTCCATTGTACGAGTTCATAAAATTCTATGGCGTGGAGCAGACTCCTAAGATGGAGAGGATGCGGAATTGGGAGTACTCACATCACAGAGCTATGGTACAGTAGCAGTGGCGTGAGCAGGACGAGGAGGAGAAGTGCATGAGCATCACGAAGAAATGCGTGCAAAGAGGGGGGCCGAACGGCAGCGCCTGGCGGCCGAGCAGGAGACCAAGCTTGAGAGGAAGCACGAGAGGGCGGCTAGGGCCAGGGCGGCAGGCACCGATGGGTTGCGCAAGGGGAAATATCCCCGGTGTACTCAGTAGTGTACCAGAAGGGCCCTTGTTGTTTTGTTTATCTAAGGATGTTAAATTTAAGCCATTATTGCCGCTCATCTATAACCCCGATGTTTGTGTACCATAAGGACCCTTCTCTTTTGGTTGAATATCAGTTTCGGTTAAAAATCAGTAGTTGAATCAGTTTCGGTTGAAAATCAGAAAAAAAAACCAAAAAAATGAATGGGAGAGTGCTGTTGTGATGCCAACAACTTGCTGCGATTAGGGACATAACTAGCATTGTAAATTCATTCTTACACAAAGATTAGATTGGAAATAAAATTATCAGGACAAAAAGCTCATAACTCAATCTCATCTGACATTGTTTAGAAGTTGCACCATAAGGTCTGCTTGTTGCATACACAAGTTTCCTTCGCTTTGTTGTCGGTGAAGTAATCTGTGCAACAAAATGTTGTAATGATAACTCATAAGGGAAAGGTTTAGAGTATGAATGAAAATTCAGGAGGCCATAACAGTAAAAATTTATGCCGGCTAATTTCGTAAAAAAAAAATTTTACGAGGCCATAACAGTGAAATTTTCGGTTCATGCGCGTCTGGGGGGCGAGGCGGTATGGGGCGCCACTGGCTGTCGCCGTGCGGCGTGGCGGCAGCCAGGCTGCCGCCGTCGGGAGTGGCGGCCGTTGTGCGGCATGGCGTCGGCGACAGGTTTTTTTGTTTTTTTGTTTTTGTTGTATATTTCTGCTATTTCGTATTTTAATTTTGTATATTTAAGCATTTTTTCCGGTGATGTCGTGTTTGCGTTACTCCAAAATTTCTCTAGAACGACCCATTCCATAGCAATTTCATCCTAAGGTTCTTTCCTTTATCCAAGAGGGCCTGCGAGATAAGAAAAAGCTGCCGTGGGATGCAAATACCTACAAAATTTCTCAAAAACCCGATGTTCCATTAACGTCGGCTGAGATATGGCATCGCCGGAGGTGTTGATAAAAGTGACTTCAATAAACGGCCGTGGTTTTCTCAACACCACGGCGTCTTGTCCCGTCCGGTAGACATCAGCTTCTCCGGCAGCCTTGTATTCCACTTGGTCCCTTGTCCAATAGTGGCGGCGTTGTTTGCTTTGCTTGGGCCGTCCATTGCGTGCATCATTTCACTTGATTCTTTTCAGCTATTGCTATAACCTAAAAAATTGTTCTTTCTTTTTGCTTGGTATGCGCTTCACATCCCTATGGTCGATATCATTTCTAACTCTTTTGAGGCAACATCACTTGAAATTCAGCTTGCATTGTTCCAGCTCCCCATGTCTCAAAAAGAAAAAGGCCGAGCAAGTTAGGATGGAAAGGCTGAAAATAGGCATGTCAGCCCAACGTCGTTCCAGTTTCGGCCTTGCGAAATCCACAAGAGGACAGTGTCCGGCCCACTGTCCTGGCAATGCGTGACGTGGGCCCACTGTCTTGGCAAAATGAGAAGAAAAGCAACGTAAGAACCAACCCAGAATAAAGAGAGCCTACAACTTCCTAGGGTGTGTTTGAGAATTTTTTTATTTAATACTTCTTTTTAATCATTTTTTCGAAAATGTACTGCGGGGTTCGAATTTAACAGAATTAGGTACCCGTCGCCCATGTACAAGGCGATCGCCCCATACACAGGCGACCAGTGGGGCCCACTAACGGCACCTGCAGCTCGTAATGGCGAGCAGTAGCGGGCAGGAGAAATTGGGGCGATCGCCCATATTGCGGGCGATAGGAGGTCGCCCAGATTACGGGCGATAGGAGAAAGAACTGTTTGAACAGAAAGGTAGAAGACGAGTAAAAGCCATAGACTATCAGGGCCATATACTAGTATAAATCCTAGCCACGATGCATGGAGACAATAGGCAAATGATAGACACATACACGTATCTTGGAGACTTGGACCATATATAGCACAATTCGCCAGTTCATGGAGGAAGAGGAGAAAAAACAAGAGAGATGGGTGATAGTAAAAGAGAGTGTATCATATTAGCAAAATATGATTAGCAAAATATGATTATAAATTGTATTATGAATATTAACTTTATCTTCAACACATATAGTGAAACATACATGAACACGTAGACGTAGGCACCACAGGGCTTTCAGAAAACAACGCATATGTTATCTTTTGTGTTTGATTAGTTGGTGCCATTGAGCTGACATAGACATTCAAATGTTACAAAGCCTTAAAAAAATCATTTTCTTTTATGGTGATAGAACATCCAATAATTCACATACCATTTTTGTGTTAAACATAAAATTATGCCTTTAAGGCATGCGATATTTCAAAAGATCATTACGTTAGCATTCATTTATCACACATTTTATCCTTGAAATATTCCATGTAATATAGTCATACACATTGAGTAAAGAGTATATTTTTGGTTTTCTAGATAGATTGGGTAGCACAAAGTATAAGAAGGTAGCTTGTTTGTTCGGGTATGTTGGATTCAAACACAAAAGATTTCTCAGATGTGAACATAATGTACATGACGAAAGAGAGAAACAAGACAAACATGCATCCTGAAGAATCCTCTCACGAATCTACAATGACATCAAAATTTCATTATTTACCAAAACTATGATTCACTAACAATTATATAATTACATAATTGTGAAATACTAGAAAACGCTATAGCCTTAAAAACTCCATCTTTTATTAGTTAAGAGATGCACATTATTAGAAAACGCTAGAAAACGCTATCAAAATTTCATTATTTACCAAAACTATTACACCCGAAATAGCTGTTTATCTGTTGTATGGTCCACTGATCTAGACTGGAGGCGTGTTGGTCGCGACGTGGCAGCAGCGAAGGTAGATGTGCCCACTGAGCGATGGCCGCCGAAATCCATCTAAATTGGGAAAATTTTACAAATAGATGGTAGGTTGTTTCCAGATTCCGGCAACACATTTGACAAAAATACTGTTGCGTGTGGGGAGATCGCCCAAATATAGGGCGATCGCTCTAAATCCGGGCGATTGGTCCTTTTTATAACCACATGCACATTGTCCGAGGTTAATATCGCCAGAATAAGGGGCGATCACCCAAATATGGGGAGATCGCCCAAATATAGGGCGATCGCTCTTAATCCCGGCGATTGGTCCTCTTTATAACCATAGGCAGAAGCGCGAAAGCTTTGGGCCATTGCGAGGGAAGACGAAACACAGAGCACAAGTAAGTGTAGCCAAGCAATGAGTGGCAATGGAATTCCCCTCGCCCCCAAGGCACAGCCTTCGCGAAGACATCCCCGAAGGCATGCAGGTCCCTATGTGCCTATGCGGGGATCCTTGCCGGTTCCGAAAGTCTGTAGAGAACTCATACACATATAATATGAGGTACTGGAGCTGCCGCAACCACGAATCCGAGCCAAAGCTGAAGATGCGCATGGGCCGAAAAAGTCTGGTATGTTCGTACTAGCATTTGATGTTACGTAAAAAAGTGAAAACATAATACTGTAATGTCATCTTTTCTGACAAATTGCAGTCTCAACTGTGCGAGTTCATCAAATTCTACGACGCGGAGCAGACAGCCGAGATGGAGAGGATGCGTGATTGGGAGTACTCGCATCGAAGAGCTATGGTGAACTAGAAGTGGCGTGAGCAGGAACAGGAGGAGAAGCGCATGAAGCAGCATGAAGAAATGTGTGCAAAGAGGGACGCCGAATGACATCGCCTGGCGGCCGAGCGGGAGGCCGAGCGTGAGAGGAAGCGCGAGAGGGCGGCTAGGGCTAGGTCGGCAGGCACCGATGGGTTGCGCAAGGAGAAATATCCCCGGTGCAGTCAGTAGTGTACCAGAACGGCCCTTGTTGTTCGTTGTAACCTTCATGTTATTTGTTAGCATTTTCGCCCAATCGTGAAATCGTGGCAACTCAAATCGAATACTGTAGGCACACGTGCTATTAATTAACATAGATTAAAAAAAACATGCACTGAGTTCAGCTAACTGCATTACAAGATGAAGAATGTAAAGTCATTACAAAAGCATAGATGTAGAACAAGTCAGTCACGTGGACGCCTCCTGATTTGTCCCGTGGGGTACGTGAGCGGCGACGGAGGATGAACTACCCTCCTAGGGCGACCCTGCGGCACAGGGGTCACGCCGGCTCTCGGCGAGTCAGGCGTTGCTGATTGAGGAGGAGGGGGGCCAAAGAACTCACTCGACAGAAACTGAGTCACGTCAATCTCCGCCTCCGTTTGGTCATCATAGCGTGCGTCGCCGATACCACGGCTAGGGCCTGCTGGGGCGCGAGATGAAGACTGCCCCTCGTGACCCCAATGCGGCTGTGTGGGACGCCATGAGTGCTCGCAGTAGCCGACGTCGGGCGGTGTCAGCCGGCTGCCAGCGAGAGGTGTGGGCGCTGCTCCACGAGGGTGACGTGCTGGGCAACGTGGGGCCGGTGCGCTGCGCCGGACCGCGTCACCACGCCCTTGACATGTCAAAGTGCGAAAGAACAGCCTCGCAGCCTGCCGGACTCGCTCCCAAGCTGGCCTGGCCTCATCGACGGTAACCTGGATGCCTGCGTCGAGGCGCGCCAGCATGGACGTCGCCTCGACGTCCAACTCCATCACACGATGTGCCTGCATGTAATGCAAGATTGATTTGAGGTATTCTACATGGAAATGACCACACGTCCTGAGTTTCGATTGTGAAACTTACCATGAAGTTTTCCCTTTTAGACATCTGTGAAGGGTACGTGTCCGACACCGATGCTTGGCGGGGGACATACGGTGCTGGTGGTGTGTACCCCACCCTGATCCTTGTGCGCGATGCGTACCACTCCATGTACTCGTCGTACGTGGAGTGATCGTACAACCGCATCTCAGTGACCCTATCTGCAAGTGCATCGTCCCACTGCAGTACCCATATCGTCATGCGATGTGCAAAGGGAGTTCCCGCTACAACCCCCATCCTGGACATCGTGCAATGCAAAAAAAAAATTACGTTTAGATTCAACATCTGATCCGACGGAATTGTAAGCGGTGCGGTCCGCATACGTACCTATGAGCGGCCCGTGAGACAATGTGGGTAGGCTGTAATGGGAAAATCTGGAATAGGCCGAACTGCCGCAGCACCCTGTGCGGCGAGTACTCCTCCACGCACAGGTCGAAGACGATGACCTTACGGGTAAGCCAGTATTGCTCATCCCGTGTGCAAAGCGCGGCGATCCCCAATGGTGCCCGGACGTGTACGTCATATGCGTCATACGGGGTCCACCGCACGTCCTCCTCGCGGAGGCTATCGAACTCCCGAACGAACTCGGGGTACGACCTCCTCACCTGTCGGTGGGCGTACAAGCGCTGTGCGGAAATACAAAATGGTGCATATTATCAAAGTGCGCAAGTACGGGAGCTATAAACGAGGGGGTGTACCTGTCGCCGAACCCAGTAGTGGCCGATGGTGGGCCAGTCCATCGGGTCCCCTGGTACAAGTCCTCTGAGTACGGCGCGGTGTCAACAACAGGCCTGCCGATGGAGAAGTGCTCCCAGGACCACAACTGCAGAAGGAGGACGCACCCTGACATCGTCGCCTCCTGAAGAGCCCGAGAGACCGCGTCGCACAGGCCTCTATATGTCGCCGCGAGCACAGCGGAGGCCCAAGACCATTGCACAATCTGTTTACATCAAGAATATTAGCCATGTCCTGTCAGTATAGATTTGAACGAAATGTTTTACCTCCTCCGCGGGGGTGTCGGCTATGGACTGCGCGTACTCGATCAGGTGCCGATCCACTGTGTTCCCGTGCGACGAAGGGAACATCACCCAACCAAACAGCAAAAGCAGGTATGCCTCAAGGTGTCGGGCCACGTCCCCCTCCTCTGCGTGCGGGTGGAGAAGCTCAGCCTGCAGCACTTCGCACAATTTTATAAGCAACGTAGCGCGTCCCCATTAAATAGCAACGAAGAGGGTACTAACCGTGAACTGAAGCAGCCACACATTCGTCGGTCCGTGTCGCTCACCGTGACTGAGGGGCACGTACATGCCTGCCCGAGGGTGTCGCTGCACCTCGGCGAACCGCGCTGACAAATCCGCCTGCCACGTGACAGGAACGTCGTGCGGCACAACTGCAGGACCCGCGCAAGGTAGTCCCAACAGGTAACACACGTCCTGCAGTGTCGGAGACATCTCTCCGCACGGCAGGTGGAACGTGTGTGTCTCGGGTCTCCACTGGTCGACGAGGGCGGTCAGCAGGGACCGGTTGTACCAGAAACGTGGGACCTGGTTCCCCTCCGCTTGGGCAGTCGTATGCTCCACCATCCTGCAGAGCGGAAGTAAACCAGCCGCTCGTAACCTGCATGTAGTGCCGTCAAACTGTATTCGCAATTAAGTGCATGTACGAACACGAGTATGCAAGACAGGTGCCAGCTTACTGTGGAACCCAGCGTGGGTCGATGCGGAGCATCTCGTTCGGCACCCGAGGCCGCAGTGTCGCTAGCTGTCGGCCCTCAACTGCGGACAACCTAGACCGGTGGGTCTGATCAACGGTCCTATCTAGCAGCTCAGGGCAGTCAACAGCACCATACCTATCTCCCGCCATCGCCGCCTGTTACAAACCAAATACATTAAACTGGTTAGCAATTAAATGACCAATAACAAATATTTGGAGATGTCAAACGAAATAACAAAGTGGAGAATAAAAAGGTTACAAATTACGACAACCACAAGTTATGCGCGTTACAATAATTCATTGGTACACATTGAAGTTCCCGAAGTAAAGAAATACATGCAGAAGGGAAGAACAACAGACCAGACAACACTTAAATCTTACAGATTACAACAACCAAATACATGCGGACATAAAACAACGTTATCCACGATTACGACGCGCCTCGGACTCGTCCATATCGTTCCGAATACGCCGTGTCCTTCGCCGACCGACCATCTGCTTCAACAATCGGATGTCCGGTACCCATCGATGCTCTGGAGGGGGTGCTGTTGTGAACGATCCATCCACCCTGTACCCGTACACCTCGTTATGCCATGTGGCGTGAACACTTTGCTTGTAATAATAGTGGGCGATGTACGGGCGGCAGGACTGGTGTGTCTCGGCAGCTGCAGCAATCACATGCGAGCACGACAAGTGCAGCAGGCGTGGTTTCTGGCAGGAGCACTCGCAGTCAGATGCTCTCAGTATGCACATATGTGAAGTCCTCTCTCGGTGGGCACCTCTTCGACCTCGAAACCACAGTGCACGTGGTATCTCCGTTCCAAGCCACTCTCCGGTGTAACATGATGTGTCTGTGCCTTCCGTGTTTTTGGGGCCATGCAACAGACTTGTTGTATCGCTCAATGAAATATCGTTGGGTGCCTAGCAACACACCTTCAACTATACCCACCAATGGAAGGCATCTAGTGCCTTTCATTACCCAGTTATAAATCTCCGCCAGGTTCATTGTCATTATTCCATAACGCGAACCGCCCTCGTCATGCAGAAGGGACCATTTCTCCAACGGCTCGTGTCATATCCAATCTTTGAAACTCTTTATGCTTGTCCCCGGCCTACGCCGAATGTTTGGGGCATCGGTCGGGAGCGCACACAAGGCCGTCGGGTCCTCTCCTTGCTCGTGGTACACCATAGGGTTCCTTGATGAACTAGCAGCCCCCCTTGGATTCATTGATTGCTTCTTGGTTAGTTCATCCAGTGTCCTCCAAAGTGCATCGAACTTCCGCCGCTGGTTCTGCTTGCATAACCGCTTAAACATGTTCATCAACTCCTTGTTCCTGAACTGACGAAAGAAATTCGCACCCATGTGCCTCATGCACCACCTGCTCTTCAAATCTAGCCACTTTGCTGCTCCCACGACGTCAGAACCTTCCTGCATATCCACAATCGCCCTCAGCAACCCTGCATGCCGGTCGTGGATGACACAAACATCGGGCCGATCCTGCACAACTACAAGCTTGACTCTCTCAAGGAACCAATACCAGCTGTCGGTGTTTTCTCCCTCCACGAAGGCCAATGCGATCGGTAGAACCTGGTTGTTAGCGTCCACCGCGATCGCAGTTAGAATCTGACCCTTGTATTTCCCAGTGAGGAATGTGCCGTCCATGCAAATGACCGGACGACAGTGTCGGAACGCACTTATGCAGGCACCGAGGGCGAGGAAGGCCCGCTGCAATACCCACTTACCCGTGCACGGACCACCAGCAGGAAACTCCATAAGGTCGATGGATGTACCAGGGTTCCTATTTGATATTGCCCTGAGCAGGTGGGGAATATTCTCGTACGAAGCCTCGTACGTCCCGAACCGTATTTGCAAAGCTGTCCTTTTTGCTCTCCATGCTTTCGCATAGCTAATCTTGTACTGAAACCTCTCCTTGACAGCAGTTATAATGGATCGAGGCTGTAGGTGCGGATTGTCCACAATCTGACCATAAAACACATTTGCCACCCAAGTGGACGACAGATTGCGGTGTTCCTGCTCCGCTTCCTCCAGTTCACAGTTATGCTCCGTCACTATGGAATATTTCCAGTAGTCCTTCCACTTCCCCTTGTATGCATGCACCCGCCATGGGCACGAATTCACTAAGCACTTCACGTCGTACTCTGTTTTGCTGGACTTCACTACCCTAAATTGCCGCCGAAGTGACATTGCCCAGTATTTCACCGCATCCATCACAGCCTCCTTGTCTTTATATATGGCTCCCTGTGTTACCTCGTTTTCATGATACTCCCATGCATTAACGTTCCCTTCATTCATTGTTAGGTCTTCGAAATTAAAATTACTCCACGCACCAGGGACTGGCACCTCAGTAGTATTGTCTTCCTCATCCGACTCTTCGCAATCAGGGACTTCCTCATCCGCACGGCACTCCTCCTCCATCAGGTCAACTACATCCTCCACCTCCTCCCCCTCGTCGGCCACCCCCCGCGCCTCCACGACAGTCTTCTCGCCCCCGCCGATCCCCTCGCCACCACCAAACTCATGTCCCCCCTCTCCGAGCTCCTCGTCACCTTCATCATCACATTCCTGCATGTTTGTCTGCCCCTCGTTCACAATATCTGCCTCGACATCACCAACTACCGACACAGACGGATCTACCGGGTACCACTGTACCAGTAAGGTGAGCGGCCAGCTCCGCTCCACGGCATACCGAAGATAGCTCCTCCACGATGTTGTCCCGTTAATAGGAATCAACTCTCCAAAAAAACAGTGTTGCGCACGGCTGACTATTGCTCTAATCCGCACCCGAACTGCCTCTGCATCCAACCTGAACATCCCAAACAACCACTCCAACAAAGTCCTGTATGTCCTATCCCTCGGTCTAGGCATGCCCTGTACGACCATTGAAAATGATGACAAATCTACGCCTGTCGGACCCTGTGCTATCTCCCCATCTCCATAAAATATTTGAAAATATTTCATCTCCGACATGCTGCCTACAACGTCGGATCGAAATTTCAATCAGTTGTCATTTAACCGCATCGTGCATTACCCTATGAATGTTACACTATATCTATACATTTTTCTGTGCTAACTTCTAACATTGCATGATATTTACTAATTTCTAACCTAGCATGGTATTTACATATGCTTGGTCGACTACCATTTTTTAAAATATTACTCTACACTACAATATATAAGTCAATCAACTGTAAACAAGTATTTCGACTAGCCTAACGTATAATTACGTTGTAATTTTCAATAACAAAAATTCGAGTACAAAATCCTACTACAATATTACCTACATTACATTTCCTACGTTACATTTGTAACCAATCCTACATTACAATCCTACATTACATTTTCTACAAAATCCTATATTAAGTTTCATACATCAAAGACTACATTATATTTCTAAAGACTTAACAATATACGAAAATAAACTTTTATACTACATTTCAAAAAACATACCTTTCCTCTCTTTTCCTCTCCTTCTCTTCTTTCCTCTTCTCTTCTTCTCTTCTTTCCTCTTCTTCTCTTCTCTTCTTTCTTCTTTCTCTTCTTCTCTTCTCTTCTTTCTTCTTTCTCTTCTTCTCTTCTCTTCTTTCCTTCGGCTGGTTTCTCTCTTCTGGCGTTTTGCTCGTCCGCCGAATGGGATGTGGGTTTTGAGGGGCACCTACCGCCCGCAATATGGGCGATCGCCCTGCTTATGGGCGATTTCTGCCAACTAGCCGTTACCAGCTGCGACGTCTGCCAACGTGCCGTTAGTGGGCCCCACTGGTCGCCTTTGTATGGGGCGATCGCCTTGTACATGGGCGACGGGTACCTAATTCTGTTAAATTCGAACCCCGCAGTACATTTTCGAAAAAATGATTAAAAAGAAGTATTAAATAAAAAAAAATTCGCGTGTTTGATTAGTGAAATGAGATTGAATATGACAGAATAGAATAATCTTATATTATTTGATTTTATTATTTTGGATGAATGGAATGGTTCAGCATATAGAGAGAATAGTCATCAAATCTGTGTCCCACTATTTAGGATGGGATGGTTCCATTCAAACAACCAAACACATAGATGATATTTTTTTTAAAACCATCTTATACATGTATTACTTGGTACAAGCAACCAAACACACCCTAAGTGTATAGACCCGAATCGTATCCTCTGCCCTCGCATGAATGAGAACGACTAATATAGGTTTCGTTGGATTCGATTTCGACTTAAAAAATCGAATATTTGTTGAACGAGAAGATTTAAACAGTTTTTTTCATAATCAAAAGTTGCCCTCGCAATAGAAGAATCTACCTGAAACCTGATTCCTATTGATTTTTACTGATTATCGCTAGCCAGTATGGAACCTAGAAGTCGCAGTTGACCTGGTCCGATTCTCCCATAATCAGACATAGATTCTCTTATAATCCAGAAGCTAAAACAAACTGGTCCATATATGATTTGCTACGGTACTATTACCGATGTTGTTTTTCTTTGCAGTTTACTCTGCTCTTTTTTTTTACCATATACCTTTCCTGGTCTAGGGCAGAGGATACGATTCTGCATGGATCCCAGGGCAGATACTACCGCAGCTAGAGAAATATTATGTAAAAAATATGGGATGATACACCTCATGGCAGTATTCTATCCGTTTAAATTTATAAGGTATATTTTTCTTAACACATAATTTATAAGGTATATTTTGGACCGTCCATTGCGTGCATCATTTCACTTGATTCTTTTCACCTATTGGTATAACATAAAAAATTGATCATTCTTTTTTTGCTTGGTACGCTCTTCACATCCCTATGGTCGATATCATTTCTAACTCCTGAGGCAATATCACTTGAAATTCTGCGTGCATTGTTCCAGCTCCCCATGTCTCAAAAAGAAAAAGGCCGAGTAAGGAAGGAAGGAAAGGCTAAAAATAGGCATGTGAGCCCAACATCGTTCCAGTTTTGGCCCTCCGAAATCCACAAGAGGACAGTGTACGGCCCACTTTCTGGGCAATCCTTCTTTCGAATTTTTTTTATTTAATATATATTTTAATACTTGTTTTTTTCAAAACTAATCGAAGGAAAAAAAAATGCAGAAATGAGCGCCGATTGCCCCAGTACTGGGCAATTACTCTGTCGTCACAGAGAAAAGTGTTGCCGTGGCAGAACAAAACCAACGTTGTTTGACCAATCGCCCTAATAAGGGGCGATCGCCCCATACTAGAGCGATACATATGTCTCATCGCGAGGGGATCGAGGGGGGGGGTGAGGAGACAGCCATGGAGGCGCGGGGGGTGGCCGACGAGGGGAAGGAGGTGGAAGACATAGTTGACATGATGGAGGAGGAGAACCGCGCGGATGAGGAAGTCCCTGATGGCAAAAACTCGAACGAGGAGGACAATACTCCTAAGGTGCCTATCCCTAATGTGTGGAGCAATTATAATTTCAAAGTCCTAATAATGAATGAAGGGAAAAGTGATACATGGGAGTATCATAAGAACGAGATCATGCAGGGGCCCATATATAAAGACAAGGAGGTTGTGATGGATGCGGTGAAGTACTGGGCAATGTCTCTTCAGCGCCAATTCAGGATAGTGAAGTCAAGCAAAAAGGAGTACAACGTGAAGTGCGTACTTGACTCGTGCCCATGGCGGGTGCATGCATGCAAGGGGAAGTGGAAGGACTACTGGAAATGTTCCATAGTGATGGAGCATAACTACGAACTGGAGGACGCAGAGTAGGAACACCGCAATCTGTCATCCACCTGGGTCGCAAATGTGTTTTATGGTTAGATCATAGAGAATCCGCACCTGCAGCCTCAATCTATTATCACAGCCGTGGAGGAGAGGTTTTAGTACAAGATTAGCTATGGAAAAGCATGGAGAGCAAAAAGGACAGCTTTGCAAATATGGTTCGGGATGTACGAGGCTTCCTACGAGAATATTCCCCATTTGCTCAGGGCAATACCAAGTAGGAATCCCGGTACAATCATCGACCTTGCGGACTTTCCCGCGGATGGTGTGTGCGCGGGTAAGTGGGTCTTGCAGCGGGCCTTCTTCACCCTCGGCGCATGCATAAATGTGTTTCGACACTGTCGCCCGGTCATTTGCATGGATGGCACATTCCTCATAGGGAAGTATATGGGTCGGATTCTAACTGCGATCACGGTGGACGCCAACAACTAGGTTCTACCTGTCACATTGGCCTTCGTGGAGGGGGAAAACACGGACAACTGGTACTGGTTCCTTGAAAGAGTCAAGCTGGTAGTCATTCAGGATCGGCCTGACGTTGGTGTCATCCATGACCGACATGCAGGGCTGCTAAGGGTGATCGTGGAAATGGAACAAGGGTCCGATGTCATGGGAGTAGCAAAGTGGCCACACCTGAAGAGCAGGTGGTGCATGAGGCACATGGGTGCCAATTTTTTTCGTCAATTCAGGAACAAGGAACTTATGAACATGTTTAAGCAGCTGTGCAAACAGAACCAGCGGAGGAAGTTCAATGCACTTTGGAGGATGTTGGATGAACTAACGAAGAAGCAATCAATGAATCCAAGAGATACTGCTAGCTCATCAAGGAACCCTATGGTCTACCGTGAGCAAGGAGAGGACCCCACAGCATTGTATGCGCTCCCGATCGATGCCCCAAACATTCGGCGTAGGCCGGGGACAAGCATAAAGAGTTTCACGAACTGGATATGACATGAGCCGTTGGAGAAATTGTCCCTTCTGCATGACAAGGGCGGTTTGTGTTAGTGAATAATGACAATGAACCTGGCGGAGATTTACAACTTGGTAATGAAAGGCACAGGATGCCTTCCATTGGTGGGTATAGTTGAAGGTGTGTTGCTAGGCATCTAAAGATATTTCATTGAGCGTTACAAGAAGTCCGCTTCTTGTATATTAGACAATTGACTATTGTACTCAACGGTTGTATGTACGTACATGGACAACAAAACACGAAAGGCACAGACACATTATGTTACACCGGAGAGTGGTGTGGAACGGAGATACCATATGCACTGCGGTGACTGAGGTCGAAGAGGTGCCCACCGAGAGAGGACTTCCCATCTGTGCATACTCTAAGCTGCTGACTGCGAGTGCTCCTGCCAGAAGCCACGCCTGCTGCACTTGCCGTGCTCGCATGTGATTGCCGCAACCACCGAGACACACCAATCATGTCGTCCGTACATCTCCCACTATTACTACAAGCAAAGTGTTCTCAACACGTGGCATAATGAGGTGTACGGATATCGAGTGGATGGATCGTTCACAGCAATCCCCCTCCGGGGCATCGATGGGTACTAGACATCCGAATGTTGAAGCAGAAGATCAGGCGTCGAAGGATACGGCGTATTCGAAATGATATGGACGAGTCTAAAGCACGCTGTAATTGTGGATAATGTAATTTTATTTCATGTATTTGTAAATGTACTCCTTTACATCATGTACTTCAATATGTACCGGTTAATTATTATTCCCATCATGTAATTTACGATGTTGTGTGCACGATCGATATGTACAAGTTAATTATTATCCCTGTCATGTCATTTTTTATGTTGTTGTGTGCTTCATTGAACATATACTTAAATACGCAACATTAGGGTTATTTTTCATTTAATTTTTTATAGCTGTAATGTGTAACATTCAATTATTGATTAGTTTGTTGTATTTGCTTTGTAACAGGCGCCGATGGCGAGATCTGGGCGTGCTGCTGATGCTTGCCCTTAGCTGCTAGACTTGACCGTGGATGAGACCCACTGGTCTAGGTTCTCTGCAATTCAGAACCGACAGCTAGCGAGACTGCGGCCTCGGGTGCCAAATGAGATGCTTCGCATCGACCCACGCTGGGTTCCACAATAAGCTAACAACGCTTCGTACTCTTTTATGTATATGTACTCACCTGTGAATGTAATTTTGACAACGCTACAAACTACATGTAGGTTACAAGTGGCTGTCTTACTTCCGCTCTGTAGGATGGTGGAGCAGACCATTGCCCCAGCGGAGGGCAGCCATGTCCCACGGTTTAGGTACGATCGGTCCTTGCTGACTGCACTCGTCGACCAGTGGAGACCGGAGACGCACACGTTCCACCTGCCCTATAGAGAGATGGCTCCAACGCAGCAGGACGTGTGTTACCTCCTAGGACTCCCCTGTGCGGGTCCTGCAGTTGTGCCGCATGACGTCTACGTCACGTGGCATGCAGAGTTGTCCGTGCAGTTCGCCGAGGTACATCGACACCTCCGGGCTGGACCGTACGTGCCCCTTAGACTAGGTGAGCGGCACGGACAGACATAGACGTGGCTCCTTTAGTTCACGGTTAGTACCTCCTTCATTGTAATTTAACGGAGACACTACATTGCTGATAATATTTGTACCAAATGCTACAGGCTGAGCTGCTCCACCCCCACGGAGAGGATGAGGACATGGCCCGCCTCTTGGAGGCATACCTCCTCTTGCTGTTCGGTTGGGTGATGTTCCCATCCTCCCACGGGAACGCGGTGGATCGACACTTGATCAAGTACACCCAATCCATCGCCGACACATTGGAGCATGAGGTAACACATTCTGTTCAAATCTCTTTTGCACAGAACATGCCTAACTTTCTCATTGTAAACAAATGGTGCAGTTGTCATGGGCCTCTGCTGTGCTCGCGGCGATGTACAAAGGTCTGTGCGACAACATCTCTCGGGCAGACCAGTGCGCGATGATGTTGGGTTGCGTCCTACTGCTGCAGCTGTGGTCCTAGGAGCGCTTCTCCATCGGCAGGCCCCTTGTTGACACCGCGCCATACCCACAGGACCTATACGGCGAAGACCTGATGGACTGGCCAACCATGGGCCACTACTGGGTTC
This sequence comes from Rhipidocladum racemiflorum, assembly GCA_036346355.1. Classification (NCBI taxonomy): domain Eukaryota; kingdom Viridiplantae; phylum Streptophyta; class Magnoliopsida; order Poales; family Poaceae; genus Rhipidocladum; species Rhipidocladum racemiflorum. Next base: position 52,757,897 of record CM070572.1, on the reverse strand, counting down.
AACGACAAATATTACCCCTCGTATCTCATTCCCCACTTACGCACTTTCTTAACATGCACCATTTTTTATTTCCCCGCAGCGGTTGTACGCGCACCGACAGGTGAGGAGGTCCTACCCCGAGTTCATTCGGGAGTTTGACAGGCTTCATGATGAGGACGTGCAAGTGGACGCCATACAACCCGTATGATGTCCACGTTCGAGAACCTTACAGGATCTCCGTGCTTTACACGCGGGACGAGCCGTTCTGGCTCACCCGTAAGGTCATCGTCTTCGACTTATGTGTCGAGGATTACTCACCACACCTAGTGCTGCAGCATTCGGCCTATTCCAGGATTTTCCCTTACTGCCTCATCACGTTGTCTCATGTGGCACTCATAGGTACGTCTCCTGAGTTGAGTACTTTGCATTCCCGCCGAATGGATATTGTATGTAATTTCCTGTTTTCGCATTGCAGGATGACCCGTATAGGGGCTGCAGCGGGCACTCAGTTCGCGCACCACATGCGCCATGGGCACTCCAGTGGGGGCACCGCACTCACGGATAGGGTCAACGAGACCCGGGCGTACGGCCATGACATGTACGACGAGTACATGGAGTGGTTCGCGCCGTGTACTCGGTTGAGGTTGGGGTACACACCAGCACTGTATGTCGCATGACAGGCATCGGTGACGGACACGTACCCTTCACAGATGTCCTAGAGGGACAACTTCACGGTACGTGTCACAATCGAATCTCTACGGGTACGTCTTTTTCATGTAAATTACCTAATATCAAACCAGCTTTACATGCCGGCACAACTTGTAGCAGAGCAGGAAGCGAAGGCTACTTCCGTGCTGGGGCGCCTCAGGGCGGGCTTCCACATGATCGTCGCTGAGGCCGAGGCAGCTTGGGATCGGGTCCTCGACAGGAACAGGCGGTTTGCTCGCCTGGTCACCTGCTAAGGGCGCGGAGACACCGCGAGACATAGCGCACCATGTCCCCATGGGCCAGCACCCCTCCCTCCCCCAGTGGCTCTTTGTGGAGCCGTCCCGCACCTCCCTGTGGCAGTGGTCTCCCACGGGCCGACGTCGGCTACGCTGAGTCCTCGTGGGCTCCCACGCAGCAGCAGTGGGCATAGTGGGGTGACAAGGGACCTTCCTCGTCTCGCGTCCCACCAGGACCCTAGGGTAGTTTCAATGACCCTACGTACGTCGACCCGGAGGAGACAACGTTCGACGTGGCGCAGTACCTGTCGAGCGACTACCCCGCCCCCACTCAGCTCTCGGGAGAACCCGAGTCACCGCTAGACCACTCTACCCCTCACGTACCCCACGGGCCAGATCAGGAAGCATGGTCGTGATTGACTTGCTGTATAGATGTACTTTTGTAATGCATTTGGAAGAATAGAGCAGATTTTCTCTTTTGTTGTATGAACTACCATATTCTGCAAAAATATTTTAATTACACCTTTATTTGCATCTAAATTATACTAGCGCAATAACGCTAAGTATTATAGTCAACAATAAACGATAACGCTTAAGCGTTTTCGGTAGCCCATAAAATATCGTGTTGAAAGGTAATTTTTTGGAAGAATGGAGCAAATTTGCTCTTTGATATGTGGACTACCATATTCTGGAAAAATATTTTATTTACACCTTTCTTTGCATCTAAATTCTACTAGTGAATAACTAAATATTATAGTCGACAACAAACGATAACTGTGACACTATGGTTTGGTGTGACGTTATAGAAGGTGAAACTAGAGAATAAAACCTTTCGGCTTAGGGTTTTCTCGCGTTTTTGGGCCGGTTGAAATGTTATGTCACCACGGAGTGTCGTAACCTTATTTAACGTGCATGATAAGGTTAATAACATTATGAGATGTGGAATTAAGGTTAAAACTATAGGATATGGAGGTTAATAGCTTTTCCGGGCCGTTTCCGGGGTTTTGGGCCTTCCCGGGGGAGTTTGGGCCTTGGTGGGCTTTGGTGGGATGGAGTAGGTCTCCGTAACAGACTAGGATTGGGTGTGGGGGCTGGTAAAAGGGCTCCCCACCAGCCTTTTGGGCGTGCTCCCCCTGCCCTTGGGCGCCCCCACCTCCCCCTCCTAAGCCCTAGCCGCCACCCCCTCTCCCTCTCCCTCTTGTGCGCTTCCACATCCCCCTTTGCCCCATTGCTCCCCACCTCTCCACCACCTCTCCTCCACCCCCTTGCTGCCCTAGGGTGGTCTCCACACCTCTGCACCTTGTGGATCCATCCGTTGGAGCGAGGAGCGAGGAGGGAGGAGCGTGGAGCGAGGAGCGTGGAGCGAGGAGATCTATTGGAGATTCGTTCGTTGGGCAAAGGTATGATCATGGGGATCCTTGGAATTGATCTAGGTACTGTTCTTAGGGTGATTATCAAGTTTTTAGATCAATTGGTGGTGCTGGATTGGAGTTCTTTGGGTTAGATCTAGACGTTGCCACGTTTCTATTTTCGGGCAGATTGAGTAGTCGGGCTAGGGTTCTAGTTTTCGTCAATTTAGAATCCGAATCTGTCCGTACGGACTTAAAAGAAGTTGTAGATAATTTAATTATCTTTCCGTGGACATAAAGCACGTTAAAATCCGATCAGCCGTTTGAAAGTTATGGCCGTTTTACCGAGCGTGTTAAAATCTGTGACGCGATTGGAACAGATCGTAGTAATCTGTAGATTAAACAATTTTAGAGTCCGAATCAGTCTTTCCGTATAACTAGAAAAAAGTAGGAAATTTCCTAAGCTTCGCGATGGTGTACTCGTTTAATCGATTTGGAGTCACAGAACTCAAGTTATGGCCTTTGCAAGGCTGCTGTCCCGCCGGGACAGAACCTCTGTTTTTAGGTTTGCAAGTAGTGGGCAATGTCGGGTTAGATGGGGATTTGTGTACTGTTTTGCGGGCATTATTGTGAGTGTGTGATGCCTATGTGCAGGTGGTGTGACACCGGGAGTGCCTCTACGCCCCACAAATCCATCGCCCGCGTTGAGGCAAGTGTGTTGTAATGTATAGCGGATTGTAGGTTGTTTGTTGATATTGGGTGAAAGATTGAACACTTGCTATGCTCACTTGCCATGCTTGCTGTTTTCCAATGAAATATTGAGTATGATTATCATGGTTCGATGCCATGTGTTTATATTTGTCATGATGAGTTGCCATATGTTTATGTACATGTGAAATATGATAATTGGCATAGTTGCATGCATGACATGTTACATGGCCCGGGGGTGAGAAAGTCATTAACTAATCCGGGAAGGTCGGTGAGAAAGTTATGACTAATCCGGAGAGCCATTAGAGTAAGTCCTACATCGTGATTCCATCTACCGTGGGTTGTGGAAGCGAGGAGTAGGCACCCTCCATCTTCGGGATGGAAGGGGAGAGGGTGCACACCGACGGTGTGTACTCAACCATACCTGTATGAGTTTCCATGGAGATATGAGCATAACATTGCATTGCAATACATTTTTTTAATGATGATGATGTTGTTATGTGCTCAAGTATGAGATGTTATATGTGATGTGAGGTATTATTGTCTTGTAAATGATCTTGTTGTCCATTACAATATGCTTGCTGAGTTTTCGAACTCACGCTTGTGTTTTATGTTGTTTTTAGGTACTTTGAGATCGGCATGCGGGAAAAAGGGATCTAGCTACACTTCTACACGTAGCTCCACCATCATAGTCCATAATTAACCACTTGGAGACATGATATTAAGAGTTGTGCCCTAAACTTAATGTATGGTTTAATCTAGCATGCTTGTGAATCCTTATTTGCTTCGTTATAGTTTATGAAGTGGTTAAGCGTGGTATTATTGGCGTAACTTGATGTTATGTCCATTTATGTTGTTGTTTTAGATGTCGTGTGCTATGATATATATCTTGCCATGATATTGAGATTGTGTTAATTCATGGAAAAACAAAGGAGATGCTGCCGAAATATCGGTTTTTAGCATATGAACCTTTGCTGGAATTTATGTTTAATTGTGGTACTTAGATGTTGTTTAGCTTATGTTTGGTAGCATTCGGGCATATTAAATGCCTGGTGTTACTGATTGGTATCGAGCTGGTCAGTAGGTCCTTGGAATGTGTATTTTTAGTGTCATGCTATAGGGTACAACTAAAATGTGATGTGGAATAACTTAGAAACATGGCTTAAGTTTTTACTAAAATTTTGTCATATGATAGCAACATTAAAACTTGCAAAAGTGGTATAACTGTAACACCCCAAAATTTTGCTTTTCTTAAATTCATGTGTGATTTGGCACTTTGGTGAATTTTTGGAATTTTCTGGAATTTATTTGGATTTATTTGGTATTTATTTGAATTTATTCCATTTTGAAATAATTAAAGAATTAAACTTTGAAAATAAAATTTTGTTGGAAATATTTTATTTGAGTCCAAAATGATTCAAAGTATTTTCCAGAATTTTTCTGGAATTTTTCTGAGTCTTTTGATATTTTTAATGAATTAAATGAATTACTGGGAATTATTTTAAATATTAAATCGCTGGAAAATAGAAACCGGGTCGGTTACTGTTCCTCGGGTCCGAGTCGGACTCGAGTCTAACCCGAACTCGACCGAGCCACGTGACTCGACTCGACCGCGTCGGGTCATAACTCGCCCGACCGTTGGATCTAGATCCAACGGCCAGCCACCAGCCGCGTCGCGCGCGCGTGAAGGCCGCCCGATCGGGGCCACGTGGACGGCCACGATTGCATCGTCTACCCGAGTCACGCTCGGATTGCGCCGCCGCGGGGCCGCCGTGTCCGTTAGGGTTTCATGGAAAACCTGCACGCCGAGGCTCCATTTAAAGGGCCGACCCCGCCGCCACCTTCTCCTTGTCCCTGCGCATTGTTTGCCCTAGACGCTGGTGCCTGAGCCGACGCCGAACCGTGCTAATTTCTCGCCGAAATTGGAGCACCACCGCCACGGTTTTCCGCGTGTGACGCCGTCGTCGAGGCTTCTTCCGCCGCGTGGAGTGCAGATCCGGAGGGAGCACGTCGAGACGCGCTTGGGGCACCCCTTCGTTCCATCGGAGTCGCGCTGACACGCCGCAGCCGTAGTCATCTTCTTCGCTACCGGCCGGAACTCGCCACCGTGCCATTGCCGGAGCCGCAAAGCTTGTCCACCGTCCGATCCCCATCCGACGCTCGAGGTGAGGCCACGTATTCCTTTTTGCGTAGAGACTTAGATGCATTACGGGCCGTCAGATCTAGATCTTGCGGTGTAGATTGGATCGAGTAGTACCGTTTAAGGCTATTAGTCACCGTTCGATTTAGATCCAAAGGACGAGATGGAGCCACGTAGCGCTTAGCAGCAGTGCACCGGGTTAGATGTGGGACGTTAGATCTAGAATCAAGGGTTGAGACGCACCCACGTGTCTCACGCCGGGTCTATCCACGTCGCTGTTAAACCGCGACGGATGGATGCGATCTGAGCCGTCCAATTTCGAATTTAGGGTTTAGATCTATCGCAGCCAGAACCAATCCAAACATGACACGTGGCCGGGGGCTTGTCACACCGCGGTAGCGCACGCCATCGACCCATGGGTCCCGTGATGTCGCTGGATCGCGAGTCGTGGGCCGAGGCCACGGTAGACCCGAGCCGAGCGTGGACCAAGTCCATGGACCGGATGACGTCAGCCGACCAATCCAGTGCTGACACGTGTCCAAGCTGACGCAATAATTAATTTCCGAAAAAGAAAATGATTTATTAATTCGAAATAATGATTTCAGATTTTGTTTCAAACTTCAAACGCTTATAACTTTTGCGTTTCAACTCCGATTTGAGTGATTCAAATTTCTAAATTTGTATAAAATTGAGACCTACCTAAATATGAATTTTATTTAATTTTTGGACTAAAGTTTTTCTCTGTAAAATTATTTAATTGATTATTTAAACTTTAAATAATCATAACTTTTGCATTTTAACTCCAAATTTGACGATTCCAGTTTCTAAAAATTCATAAAATTATGTTCTCTCTGTTTATGGATTTTATTTGGATGTTTGGATACTTTTTGCCTATTGTTTATTTGTGTATTTGCTATTTGCACGCTTTACGAGTAGACGTTGAAGTGCCGGAAGGATTCGAAGGAGAAGTGTTGACTCAGGATCCAACCCGAGACCAAGAACAAGTACTTTTTGAAGGCAAGTTGTGCTTTGACCATATTGATCCTATTTTCAAATCTATTTTGATTTAACCTATTGCATGCTAGTTCAATTAGAAAATACTCTATTTAAATATGGGGGTTAGATAAATACCAATTTGCTGTATGACACCTTGATTATTTAAATATGTGCCATGACCCTTGTCACCCTAGTTGTGGATTACTAGTTGGACATTATTAAATTGCCAACATGGGTTTTAGACCGTTGTAGTATACTGCTTAGACCTGCTACGTGCTCATGACATGATTTTGGATAATCAAATGTTAGTATTGACTTAATGATATATTGAACCTGTTTTGGAAAGGTATCATGTGATGTTGATGGCACATGGTGCATGGTAATCAACTGGGGTTTGATAAATAGTTTTTCGACCGGGGCATGTGGCAAGAATAATCAGGTGGGCCAGTTGTGGCATTGGGGAGGTTGATTTGGTTCTTCGGGTAGTCTTGCCCTGGTCACCCTAAGGACTTCACCTTGCAAGCCTTTGAACTGGGTCTAACGTGCAACCACATGTCTGTAATGGGACGGACCTAGTTGATTAAGTTGCTAATAACGCACTGTGGGACCTCGGGAGGTCAACTACACCCTTTGTGTAAGTTGTACGGGGAGCGACTGGCCGAGGCCAGTACCCATCTAACGGTTGATTGGCCTAAACTTCGCCTTAGCTAAGGGAAGGGTTAGTGTGCAATAACCGGGGAGGACCACTTGTATTGTTAGAAGTTTCCGAAAGACTTTGTTACGGGAACTCGCCTTTGTGGTGTTTGACTGTATCTTGTGGGTAAAGTGCATAACCTCTGCAGAGTGTAGAATCTATTCGAATAGCTGTGTCCGCGGTATTGGACATCGCTCGGGAATTACAGTCAAGGGTTAGATTTTCTCAAAAATAACTTGGATTTGAAAAGTTGGGTTGGATTAATAATGATGTTGATGAAAATGTGGGTTAGGATGGGAAAGATGTTTATTAAACTCCTTGAAAAGTTATCTATGCTTTACTTACTTCTACTGCTTTCGAATCTATTTATGATACTTGTTAAATGCTGTTTTCTGCAAATATACCTTGAGCTATTCCTTTGTACCAAGCCATGCATATAGTATATTAGCCTGCATTCTGTGCATGACTTGCTGAGTACCAAGTACTCACCCTTGCCACAATACAACACCAGTTGAAGAGGAGACAACACCAGCTTTGGAGGAGGAGCTCCACGAGGAACCGTCTACTTAGGGAGCGAGCCCAGTCAGTTGCCTGTGGTATACTGGATGGCGCCACGAAGTTATCTTATTTTTCCGCTGCTACTATTTCTCTCTTAATAAGTTTCGCCCTGCGAGGCATACATTTGTAACTTGACCATAAGGTCGAGTAACCAGTTTGACTATTTAATTAAAGTACTTTATTAGTATCGAGTGGTATGATTGTGATATTTACCAATGTTAAGACTGTGGGCACTAGCGCGTTCCTGGACTAGTGTTGAATACACAGAGGGTCCGGATTTGCAAATTCGGGGTCCCGACAATAACTAATCTAAAATTTGACACACATGGATGCACAGTAGGAAGGGTATGGGTATCGTTGTTTACGCTTAAATGTTGTACTTAAGCCTTGTTGCTAAATGCTATATTTGATATAGTACGTTGCTATGTCTATGAGATAAATAATTGAATTATTCCTGTTGTGGTGGTAAAAGTGGGGTTTTGGTGCCGAAGGGTTTCGGCCACCTCTCTTATTTCATAGTAAGGGTGAGGTTTGACGGTGTGGCCGGTTAGCGCCACCACCGAAGAACTATTGACCCCTATAGGAGAAGAGTGCTTATCCTTTCGCCGTTGATCGGGTAGTTGACTGGAGTCAAATAGAAGAGTTAATGGTGGTTTCCTTCAGATGTTCTTTCCCGTTCCGACGGTCGGTGTTCTTTGCTTTTCTTGGCTTTAGTAGATTTGAATCAAATGAAAAGTGTTGGGTTTTCGCGGATCGTTCCGTATGCGGTGTGTGGTTTTCTCTTCCTTGGTTGAAGACGAAGAAGAGGAGACTAGTGTTGCGCTTCTTTTGGGCGCCTTTCCAGTTTTGATGCCTGTTGATTGCATTATGGGGAACAAGCATTCAATTTATCCCTGTGTTTGTCTTTCTCTGAGCTTAAAGGAGTTATTGAGGAGTTGTGCCAGACCTGGCTGTCAGGGCTGAAGTTCTGTGGCTTTGTAGTAGTACGTGGTGTTTGATTTCGTTATTTTACTGGTTTAAGAAATCATCTTTGAAAAACCCTTCTTGTTTCGTGAAAGATTGGGGTTTGGTGCTAAGGTTTTATTTGCAAAGGTTTATTTGATCGGTTGGTTCCCTCCAGTGGGAGTCTTGGAGATTGAAAAGTGTTTTGGAGAATTCCTTTGCATGACCAAGTTTGGGTTTGTCTCATCGCAATTTTGAGAGTCAAATTTTCCTTATGAACTTAGGATGAGTTTTAAAACTAAAATGCTGTAAACAAAGTAGTCTTTTGACTGAAATCGTTTGTCCCTAATAAGAATTGATGTTTAGCATGTTATGTAGTAGGTAACAATGTGGTTTATGGATTGATGTGTTGCTAAGTTAAATTTTGAGTTGAATCAATTCAATGTGATTAATATCTCTAGCTTGAGAATAAATAGACTACTAGTATTGCAGTTTACTCTTAGCGAGAATGATTAAATGTGTTAATGTACATGCTTAGAATCTGTTGCCTTGCTTTAAAAGTGCTTATGATCCTTGTTAATGTTAAAAGTTTAAACTTTGATGCATAGTTAAAACATTAAGATGATGTAGACTCATTGTTATTGTAAAAGAAACTTTGCTGGTTGTTAAAGATGTTCTAATCTAATGGATTAATAGAGAAATTTAATCGTGTTGACTAGTGACTTTAATTTGGATGTTGATTAGAGTTGCTATTTATGTTGTTGCAAACTACTAGCATCTTTGGAAGTATGCAGTTGTGTCGCTACAATGCTAGTATTGATATCAATGGAGAAGACATAAGACTTATTGTTAATGATGTTGTTAATGGTAGTGTTAATGCTAGTATTCAGTCTATTTTAAATAGTGGGAGTATGTTGTGTGGTGGTAATTTTGTTATCACCTATGTATAGGGTAGCTAAAAGTAATGTTGTTGGTTGATGATTATGCCCATTTCCTGTTATTGATGACTAAGTAGTTGTGGTAACTGTTTAGATTATTCGTTGGAAAACCATGGTTAAAATAGAGGAAAATTTTAACATGTTGCGATGGAGTGAGCTTTGGATAATTAACATGATGTACAATTTCATCCTTAATGAATGTATGCCTTGGAATCCTAGTTATGAACTTTGTCTTGTAGAGATAATATTTACATGTTGAAGTCGTTGTTTAACTGAATAAGGTTCGGTTGTCGAGACGTGAATATATAGGTGGTATGAAATTTATAGGTTGATCTTGCTGAAAGATTTGTGGAAGTACTATGTTTCAAATTTAGAATAAGATGTATTATGATTCGGTGAGCCGTGGGGATCATGTCATTATAGTCTTGGTTGGGTGCCTTTTTGATAAGCATCATAAACCCTTATTAAAAAATGTTGGGAATGGTAACTAGAGGAAGAATTTGTTGTGAAACTTTCGGTTGAATTGTGTTGGGGCTCCTCAGATAGTAAATAGTGATTATTGAAGTCTTTAATGGAAAGCGTAGTGGAGTACTAAAGATGGTTCCTTTCATGCTGAGCTGTTGTCTAAAAACCTTTGAAACTGGTTTGGTTGTTTGCCATCTCGGTTGAATGCTTTCGGTTGAGGTGTTCCTTATGTTGAGTTTCAGAGTTTCCCCAAAACTCGTAGTGGTTGGTGTCGACCTTTGGTTTTGGTGAATTTGTTTAGTTCGTGTTGTGAGTTTGAGTTTACATCCAAAAGTTTTTGAGTGGATCGCGCCTTTGCGTCGTGACTGATTTATCTTTGGAATTAATTTTAAAAGGAAGCAGATGGTCATAAAGGGTTGTGTTGGAAACTTTTGAGTTAAGCCCTTGATGTGTAACTCTATTTGACTAGAGTTGGAGTCATTTGGAAAATGTGTCTGGTGTGCGGATGTTTCACAAGTGAATTTGGTTAGTGAAGAGTTTTCTTTTTGGATTGAGTTTCCCTCTCTTTTGATAAAAATTTATGGCGCTTGTGTCTGCAGATGTTTGATTTTGGAGTCGATGTTCTGTTCCAAAGGGTTGAGTTTGATTTTGCGAGGTGTTGCAAAGCTAGTGTTAAATCGAAGATGGGTTTTCACACGATGTGGTGTTTTGTTGATTAACGATGTTGCCGTCATAGTTTATACGAATTAGCGCAACTCTCGATGTTATTCGAGATTTATTCATATGATACCAAGGCAAAAGTCATCATGTGAATGACTATTCGGTAGTGTGGTTACATGATGAGGGAATGGTGAAAAGTAAACATGACATCGTTTTTACATGTTAAATGATAAAAGAGTCGTTGAGCCAGGTCGGTGAGAAAGTCATATATGGAGATATGACTAATCCTGAGTGCTCCTGAAGAGTGTGCATTTATGTCAAGAAACTAGATTTCCCTTGCTTACTAGTATGAAAAGAAGCAATGAACAATTTCTGGTATGATTGATGTGATGTAGGGATTTATGCTTCCTTTGTGTTTTGGCTTGGATGTTGCCGAATTCTTTCCAAAATGGTTGTTAACGCTTTGGGTTTGAGTTGTTGTGTGTACACTTGGGCTTGATAGCTAAGTGTTTTTGTGTGAGGGCGAGACCCTCTTAAGAAAGGAACCAATTGTGGTTTGGTAAGGTTTTCGATCCTAGCTTGGGCTAGGTGTCGAACCTTAGTGGTATAAGGGTGGTTTGTGATGGAGGTTGATGATGTATGGGTTTAACCTTTACTAAGAGTAGCGATGGGTGGAAGTGAAGTTGACGGTAGATCGGTGATAATTGCCTGCCGTGAGCAGTTGTCTTCACTAGTTGTTTTTGGGTTTGAGTCTTGCCTGGGAAAGGATGGAATAAAATGTTAGTATGATCGTGTATCGGAAGGGCTAGTGTGCCTTAATGAGTTATTCCACTCGATGGAAACTTTCGGGAATGAAGAGAGGTCGTTAAAGGAATTGTGACTTCCTTTGACTTTGTCATGTTGAGTTTATTGCAGTGTGTAGTCAGGTAGGTTGTGATAGAAGGGTGAGGTGTTTGTCGTGAGGATTCGAGCGTTTTGGGTTGTTGAAGCCCTTCGAGGTTGAAACGCAGATTCTGTTTGGGATTTGAATTGAAAGTTGAACTGTGAGCGGTTGCCCTTAGTTGAGCTAGATCAACACTTTTTCTTTAAGTGTTGGTTTTGGGAACTCGTTTGTCGTTTGTTTCCAGTTCTAGTCGTTGTGCGAATGTTTTGTGCTGCAGAGAAGCCTTTTGTCCCTTGGGGATTTTGTTGTTGTTTTTGGCATCCTTCGGATTCGAGGTCGAATCCTGTTGAAGGGGAGAAGAATGTGACACTATGGTTTGGTGTGACGTTATAGAAGGTGAAACTAGAGAATAAAACCTTTCGGCTTAGGGTTTTCTCGCGTTTTTGGGCCGGTTGAAGTGTTATGTCGCCACGGAGTGTCGTAACCTTATTTAACGTGCATGATAAGGTTAAAAACATTATGAGATGTGGAATTAAGGTTAAAACTATAGGATATGGAGGTTAATAGCTTTTCCGGGCCGTTTCCGGGGTTTTGGGCCTTCCCGGGGGAGTTTGGGCCTTGGTGGGCTTTGGTGCGATGGAGTAGGTCTCCGTAACAGACTAGGATTGGGTGTGGGGGCTGGTAAAAGGGCTCCCCACCAGCCTTTTGGGCGTGCTCCCCCTGCCCTTGGGCGCCCCCACCTCCCCCTCCTAAGCCCTAGCCGCCACCCCCTCTCCCTCTCCCTCTTGTGCGCCTCCACCTCCCCCTTTGCCCCATTGCTCCCCACCTCTCCACCACCTCTCCTCCACCCCCTTGCTGCCCTAGGGTGGTCTCCACACCTCTGCACCTTGTGGATCCATCCGTTGGAGCGAGGAGCGAGGAGCGGGGAGCGAGGAGCGTGGAGCGAGGAGCGATCCGCGAGGAGATCTATTGGAGATTCGTTCGTTGGGAAAAGGTATGATCATGGGGATCCTTGGAATTGATCTAGGTACTGTTCTTAGGGTGATTATCAAGTTTTTAGATCAATTGGTGGTGCTGGATTGGAGTTCTTTGGGTTAGATCTAGACGTTGCCACGTTTCTATTTTCGGGCAGATTGAGTAGTCGGGCTAGGGTTCGAGTTTTTGTTGATTTAGAATCCGAATCTGTCCGTACGGACTTAAAATAAGTTGTAGATAATTTAATTATCTTTCCGTGGACATAAAGCACGTTAAAATCCGATCAGCCGTTTGGAAGTTATGGCCATTTTACCGAGCGTGTTAAAATCTGTGACGCGATTGGAACAGATCGTAGTAATCTGTAGATTAAACAATTTTAGAGTCCGAATCAGTCTTTCCGTATAACTAGAAAAAAGTAGGAAATTTCCTAAGCTTCGCGATGGTGTAATCGTTTATTTGATTTGGAGTCCCAGAACTCAAGTTATGGCCTTTGCAAGGCTGCTGTCCCGCCGGGACAGAACCTCTGTTTTTATGTTTGCAAGTAGTGGGCAATGTCGGGTTAGATGGGGATTTGTGTACTGTTTTGCGGGCATTATTGTGAGTGTGTGATGCCTATGTGCAGGTGGTGTGACACCGGGAGTGCCCTCTACGTCCCACAAATCCGTCGCCCGCGGTTGAGGCAAGTGTGTTGTAATGTATAGCGGATTGTAGGTTGTTTGTTGATATTGGGTGAAAGATTGAACACTTGCTATGCTCACTTGCCATGCTTGCTGTTTTCCAATGAAATATTGAGTATGATTATCATGGTTCGATGCCATGTGTTTATATTTGTCATGATGAGTTGCCATATGTTTATGTACATGTGAAATATGATAATTGGCATAGTTGCATGCATGACATGTTACATGGTCCGGGCGGTGAGAAAGTCATTAACTAATCCGGGAAGGTCGGTGAGAAAGTTATGACTAATCCGGAGAGCCATTAGAGTAAGTCCTACATCGTGATTTCATCTACCGTGGGTTGTGGAAGCGAAGAGTAGGCACCCTCCATCTTCGGGATGGAAGGGGGGAGAGGGTGCACACCGACGGGTGTGTACTCAACCATACCGGTATGAGTTTCCATGGAGATATGAGCATAACATTGCATTGCATTGCATTGCAATACATTTTTTTTAATGATGATGATGTTGTTATGTGCTCAAGTATGAGATGTTATATGTGATGTGAGGTATTATTGTCTTGTAAATGATCTTGTTGTCCATTACAATATGCTTGCTGAGTTTTCGAACTCACGCTTGTGTTTTATGTTGTTTTTAGGTACTTTGAGATCGGCATGTGGGAAAAAGGGATCTAGCTACACTTCTACACGTAGCTCCACCATCATAGTCCATAATTAACCACTTGGAGACATGATATTAAGAGTTGTGCCCTAAACTTAATGTATGGTTTAATCTAGCATGCTTGTGAATCCTTATTTGCTTCGTTATAGTTTATGAAGTGGTTAAGCGTGGTATTATTGGCGTAACTTGATGTTATGTCTATTTATGTTGTTGTTTTAGATGTCGTGTGCTATGATATATATCTTGCCATGATATTGAGATTGTGTTAATTCATGGAAAAACAAAGGAGATGCTGCCGAAATATCGGTTTTTAGCATATGAACCTTTGCTGGAATTTATGTTTAATTGTGGTACTTAGATGTTGTTTAGCTTATGTTTGGTAGCATTCGGGCATATTAAATGCCGGGGTGTTATAATAAAGCTTAAGCTTTTTCGGCAGCCCGTAAAATATCATGTTGAAAGGTAATTTTTTTGGAAGAATAGAGAAGATTTGCTCTTTGATATTTACCCCGGATAGTGTGCCCCCTAATAGCATTGACGGTACTTCCTGACATTTCTCGCCGAAATCCCGCCGTGGCAATTGAAACGAAAGTGCAACAGGCGTTTGTCGCTGCCGCGACAGGTGGAATTCTTTGCTTTTGGAATTCTTTGTTTTCATACTTCGGCCCGATGTGGAGCACACCTATCGGACATGAATGGTGTGAAATAAAGGGCACCTGTCGCCCATGCATGGGGCGATCGCCCCTACTTCGAGCGATAGTTGCCGCGGCACAAACGGCAGCGTTGAACACTACCACGGCAGGCAACCTATCGCCGCAGGTATGCGCGATCATTGGCATCGGCAAAAGGCAACACGGCCAACATTTCCCGTCGAAACCCCACTGTGGCAACTGAAAGCGAGGCGCAACAGCCATTTTTCGTTTCCCGCCGAAACCTCGCCATGGCAACTGACAGCAAAGCGTGACAGCCGTTTCTCGCTGCTGTGAAAGTTTTTGTGGCAACTGAAAGCGAAGCGCGACAGGCATTTTTTGTTTCCCGCTGAAACCCCGCCATGGCAACTAAAAGCGAAGCGTGACAGGCATTTCTCGCTGCCGCGACAGTATTTGTGGCAACTGAATGCGAAGCGCGATAAGCATTTTTCGTTTCCCACCGAAACCCCGCCATGGCAACTGAAAGCGAAGCGCGATAGGCGTTTCTCGCTGCCGCGATAGTTTTCATGGCAACTGAAAAGTGAAATCACTAAATCGCTAAAACGCTAAGTCGCTAAATCGCTAAAACGTTAAGTCGTTAAAACGCTAAGTCGCTAAAATGCTAAGTCACTAAAACGCCCGGATATGGAGCGATTGCCCCATATTAGGGCGATATTTACCCCGGGCAGTGTGCCCCCTGACATCATTGATGGCATTGAACAGGACTTCCTGACGTTTCCCGCCGAAAGCCTGCCGTGGCAACTGGAATTGAAGCGCAACAGGCTTTTTTCGCTACCGCGACAGGTGAAATTCTTTGCTTTCGAAATTCTTTGTTTTCGTACTTCGGCCCGATGTGGAGGTCACTTGTCGGCCGTGAGTGGTGTGAAATAAAGGGCACTTGTCACCCATGCATGGGGCGATCACCCCTACTTCGAGCAATAGCCGTCACGGCACAAACAGTAGCGTTGAACACTACCACAGCAGGCAGCCTATCACCGCAGGGATGGGTGATCGTCGGCATCGGCAAAAGGCAACACGGCCAACATTTCCCGCCGAAACCCCTCCATGGCAACTGAAAGCGAAGCGCGACATGCATTTTTCGTTTCCCACCGAAACCCCGCCATGGCAACGGAAAGCGAAGCGCATCAGACGTTTCTCACTGCCACGAAAGTTTTCGTGGCAATTGAAAGTGAAGCGCGACAGGCATTTTTCGTTTCTCGCCGAAACCACGCCATGGCAACTGAAAGCGAAGCGCGACAGGCATATTTTGCTGTTGTGCCACCTGTCGCTCCTGGTTGGGGCGATCGCCTGTGAGTGGGGCGATAGCTGCCACGGTAGCTAAACGACAGTGACGGCATGCTATAAACGTTGCCGTGGCAGGCTAGTATCGCCCCACTCACGAGCGATCGGCCTAATCACGGGCGACAGGAGCCTATTTCTGTCATTTTTGTTTTCCGTCCCTTAGTTTTGAAAAAAAGATTTAAAATATATATTAAATAAAAAATTCTCCTTTCTGTATCCCACCAATATCCGTGACGTGGGCCCACTCTCTTGGCAAAAATGAGAAGAGCAACATAACAATCAGCCCAGAAAAAGGAGAGCCTATAACTTCCTAAGGTGTGTTTAGTTGATGGAATGAGGTTGAATATGATAAAATAGAATATATCCTATATCATTTGGTTCCTTTATTTTAGATGAATAGAATGGTTCAGCATATAGATGAAATATTCCTCAAATCTGTATCCTACCATCCAGGGTGGGATGGTTCTATTCAAGCAACCAAACACATGGATGATATTTTTCTTGAACCATCTTATACATTTACCACTTGGTACAGGTAACCAAACACACCTTAAGTGTACAGACCCGAATCGTATCCTCTGCCCTCGCATGAATGAGAACGACCAATATAGGTCTCGTTGGATTCGACTTCGGCTTAAAAAATGGATTATTTGTTGAACGAGAGGATTTAAATAGTTTTTTTTTCATAATCAAAAGTTGTCCTCTACATAGAAGAATCTGACTGAAACCTGATTCCTGCTGATTTTTGCTAATTCTCGACGGTCCGATCCGAAACCTGATTCCTACTGATTTTTGCTAATTCTCGATGGTCCGATCCGAAACCATGAAGTCGCAATCGATCTGATCTGAAACCTGAACCGATTCTCCTATAATCAAAAATATGATTGCTACAGTACTCTTACCGATGTTGTTTTTCTTTGCAGTTTACTCTCTGCATTTTTTTTTACCATCTACCTTTCATGGTCTAGGACAGGATACGATTCTGCATGGATCCCAGGGCAAATACTACCACAGCTAGCGAAATATTATGTAAAAATATGGGATGATACACCTCATGGTCTTAGTAAGACGAAAAAAACATCATTACAATCAAACGAAGATATGCATCGCAGTATTTCATCCGTTCAAATTTATAACGTATATTTTTCTTGACACAATTTATAAGGTATATTTTGGGCCGTCCATTGCGTGCATCATTTCACTATTGGTATAACATAAAAAATTGATCTTTCTTTTTTCCTTGGTATGCTCTTCACATCCCTATGGTCGATATCATTTCTAACTCTTTTGAGGCAAATTCACTTGAAATTCTGCGTGCATTGTTCCAGCTCCCCATGTCTCAAAAAGAAAAAGGCCGAGTAAGCAAGGAAAGGCTGAAAATAGGCATGTCAGCCCAACGTCGTTCCAGTTTCGGCCTTGCGAAATCCACAAGAGGACAGTGTCCGGCCCACTGTCTTGGCAATCCTTCTTTCTGTATGCCACCAATATGCGTGACGTGGGCCCACTATCTTGGCAAAAGGAGAAGAAAAGCAACGCATGTGTTGAGAAACTCGGCCCATGAAGGCCCATGTGGATTTTTACTGAAACCCTAGCTGTAGGTTATAAATAAGAGGCAGGGGTCCCCCCTTTGTACACGGGCAATCAGAATAAAGATTCAATTCCTCCCTACATACTGTGTCTCTCCCTCTCTGTCTGTTCTCCACTTTAGATCTATTCGGCAACCTCGGACTATTCGATAGCGAGGTTGTCTAACACGTTACCAGCACCAGTCTCTACCGCAAAGACATATTGAAAGGTGAGAAAAGGTGAGAACCGGGAGATTGAATCTAATCGCTCGTTATATGCATGCATCTAAGCTACGTAGCATGAAGCTACAATGCGCAATGTTTTTTTATTGTAGCATGAAGCTACGGTACAAAGAATCAACTCGAAGCCGCCGTTACAGTACATTGAATCGTCTCGAAGCCGTCCGGCCGCCTCGAAGACAGCCTCTCGGTGCTTGCAGTGCCGCCAGCCTGGAACTCGCACCATCGTGCTGTCGAAGGGCCTCCGCCCCGTGTCGCCGGCTTGAAGCCACCCTTCGACCAGTGCTCCCCACGTGCACGAAGCACCTCCGAACGTCGCGCACCATCAGCCCGCTGCCTTGCCACCGTTCGAAGTCAGCCGCCCGCCGCGACGTCGCCAGCCCCGCGCGCCTCTCCGGCTCCTCAGCCGAACCGCCGAACCGGTCGAAGCACGCCGCCCGGCCAAACCAGCCTAACCGGCAGTTCACCGCTGCCGCCCATCGGGCGCCCCAGCCTTGGTCGGCCTGCCGTGCACCGCCCGGCCCCCGCCTATTTTCGTCGCGGCTCCCGGCTCTGCAGCACGACCCAGCCCGCTGCAGCGCAGCCCGCCACCTGCGCCGAAGTGCTCTTGTCTCGGTCAAAGCCGATCGGGCCCGAAGCCCCCATCAATTCTAGTTAAATCCAGATGGTGCACAGGGGTAAAGGGGAAATTACCCCTTTACCCCCCTCGGAATTTTTGTTTCCTTTTTTTATTATTATTCCTTTTTTGAAAATTGATTAAAAATCCTGAAAAATTGCCAGAATATCCTGAAAATTCCAGAAAATTTTATGGCTCTGGTTTTAGTTTTCCTTAGCCTCCTTTTCTGCATTTATGAATTTTTGCACGTATTTTTGCAATTATTGCTTTGTTTAAATTACTAGAAATTCATGGGAAATTATTTTTCGCACTTTATGAATTTTGCAACCACATTCCATTAGATTACTGCATGTGTGAAATCATGTGATGAAAATTTGGCTTAATGATGAATTTGGTATTGCAAAGTGGTTGTGCTTATGACATGTGTGGTGCATGTGCATGTGTTGTTTCAGTTGATTATTTGATATGCTTGTGATAGCATGGTAATTGTTTTGCTTGATGCAATGCGCTCATGTGAGTGGTTGCATGGATTGATCTTGAGTCAAGTCGTGGACTTGTGCTCGTACACGGTTGTGTGTTTGTTCATGTGCAGGTGTTGCTTGAGGTCGAACGTGGTCGGTGACGGGACCGGAACTAGGTTTATGGAGGAACTGAGGTTCGAGACTAGGTTCAGGGAGGAATCGATGTCTTGGTGGTCGAGGATGTCATGCGGAGCGTTCGGACTAGAGAACGGTACACGTGGTTGCTAGTGAGTCACGTGAGTACGGCAGGTGGGCCGTACGCGTGCAGTTGTAATCGTTTTGAGGTAGCTTGCATGTATTGGACCATGTTGGGCCAAGTGGAGATGCATGCGAACTCTTCTAGGGTTTTCTTATAAATAGGGGGAGGTGCCCCCTGTTTATTGTGTGCTAGGGATTTAGGGTTTGTACTCTTTTGTTGGAAGTATTGTAACCAATCTAGACAAAAAGAAATAAATACTATTTTGCTTCAGTGCTCCCGGTCGCGGCGCAAGTACATAAGAGAAAAAGAAGGGGTGCGGCTGTGCGGCAGGATTCTGGCGGCGGCACAAAGGAAAAAGAGTCCGACGACGGCGTGTGTACATCTATTCATCTGATTGTACTGCCCGCATTGGCTGGCCGGCCGGTTGGCTTTGTTTGCTCGTCTACTCGTGTGTGGTAGTGCAGTAAAAAGCCGTTCTCAAGAGGTGACGACGTGGCCTTCTTCACGTGAGAGCCTTCGATTGGTTGCATGCCGTGTTGACGTGAAGCATCAGGTCTGTAAACCGAAGAAGCATCGGTGACACATTCCAACGCAATCCACCAGAAAGCAAAAGCAAGCGACTGAGTTGGTTTCCAGCGATACTAGTCCCGTAGCTGCAGTAATTCATGATGCTACAGTGCACGTAATTACTGTAGCAACAGGAAAGGAAAGGTGTACTGAGTCTTTCTAACAAACGGTAGGTGATTTCCTATTGCATATTTTTTTGTTTAATAGATCGATTTATTATTTCACCATGATATTTTGATTTGATCTATTCCAAACCTTCCTAGGGCATCAAGTTGTTGATCTAAAAAGTTTGATTGGTTAATTCCGTATAGATTTTGTTCAATTACGAAATTAGGGTTTAATTAACTCGCGTCATTTTTGGAACCGTCAACTTGTGAAGCCTATAACTTTTGATCCGTAGATCCGATTGAGTAGATTCTTGTTGGGTTAGTTTCTAAATTGAATTTAGTTTCTACAGTAAAAATTTCACATCAATTGGACGGTTGGATCTCCGGGAATTCATGATTTAATGAACGTCTATCAATCTGTTTTTGCGTGAAATCGAAGCGTTTATTTGATTCCGAATTGGGGTGAATTTTTAGTAGATCAAAAAAATTATTTTAGCTTCCGCGCAATCATTCACCCCCCCTCTGATTGTTATTTTAGTATATATCGATCCTACAAGTGGTATCAGAGCTTGGTCTTTCTAATTAATCTTAACCGGTGATTAGAAACCGTAGCGATGGATAGGTATTCGATAAAACCTTGTGTTTTCGATGGTGTTGATTTTCAGTTTTGGAAAGCAAAGATGGAGGCGTTCATTCAGGCGCAGGGCTTCGCAATTTGGGAGAAGGTTTACAAGCCATATGAAGTCCCTGCAAACGACAACGTCAACGACACCAATCGCGCACATGTTGAAGCAAATAGTAAGGTGCGCAACTTGATTATCCAAGGCTTGGGACGCAGTGATTTTGATCGAGTGGTTCATCTTCAATCCGCATATGAGGTATGGAAATCTCTTTGTGATTACCATGAGGGTTCTAACACTGTCAAAGAGGTTCGCCAAGATATTTACAAAAAAGAATACATGCGTTTTGAGATGAAACCTAGTGAATCTGTAGATAACTTCTTTGCACGTTTCAATAAAATTCTTAGCAATCTACGTGCTGTTGGAGTTAGCTACACTAATGCTGAAAATGCTCGACAATTGCTTAGTGCTTTGGACATGTCGGTGTGGGAGATGAAAGTAACATCTATACAAGAATCTACTACCATGAGCACACTCACATTAGATGTTCTTTACTCTAAACTGAAGACTCATGAGTTGGATATTCTTGCTAGGAAGAATGGACATAAATCAATTGCTTTATCATCACAATCTAGCATGTCTCATCATAATGCCTCTTCAAATTTTGCCTTGTCTTTCTTGTCTTCACTAACCAATGAACAGATTGAGGAATTTCCGGAAGAAGACTTGGCATCACTCTCTTCTCGCTTTTACAAAGCTTTGCAGAATGTGAGAATGAGGAAGAGAGGTGGTGGTGGTCCTTCAAGATGCTATGAGTGTGGTGACCTCAACCATATTCGCACAAATTGTCCTAAACTTGCAGGTAAAGCATCATGGGAGGAGAAGGACAACGACAAAAGAAAAGAAAAGAAGAAGTTTGATAGAAAGAAAAAGAGCTTCATCAATCGCAAGGTGGTTCACCGAGTTCTTTCTGCTCTTGAACAAGTCAATTTGAGCGATGTGGATTCGGAGAGCAGCGAGGACGATACAACTCCAAGCAAGCATGAGTTGACAGGATTGTGTCTCATGGCCAAAAGCAGCGACAACTTCACTGAGAACGATCATGACAGCGACTTCAATGAGGTAGATCCTTCCTATGATGAATTAGCTATTGTTGTTGCTCGACTTGGCAAATTGCTTGATAAACGTGATAAGAAAATTAAGAAACATGATTTTGTTGTTGAATCATTGAATGCTGAAATTGCTAGACTTAAAACTTTGATTCCTGATGATGATACTTGCAAATCATGTGACTTAATTTATAATGAGCTCACCTTGCTTAGGAAAGAACATGCCTTCTTGTTACATCGACATGAGAAAAATGAGAAACATGTTAAAGATGCTAGCTGTTCCACTGATAATTTGCATGATTCAACTACTTGTTCTAAATGCTCTACTCTTGAATTGAAATTGAAAGATGCAAATGCTAGGGTTTCTCAATTGACTGATGATCTGCTTACACATGAGGTTCTTTCATGCTCAACTTGTTGCAAGCAAAAAGAAAAAGTGGACGTTCTCTGTAATAACTGTTTAACTCTTTCTCAAAAGGTTGATTACTTGGAAAAGTCATTAGAACGTTTCACTAAAGGAAAGAAAAATCTAAACATGATTTTGGATCAATCAAAAGTCAGCACTCATAATAAAGGTTTAGGTTTTGATTCTTATGCTCATCATAAATCACATGTTCCCACTGTTGTTAAAGCACTTGAAGGAGGAAAATTTGAAATTGACAATGAGCCTAAGAAAACTGTCTTTGTCTGTTGGAGTGCTATCTTATACTATGATGACTGCAAATGTTGCTTCTACTTCTAAATCCAAACATCCTGTTAAGTACACTTGCACTCATTGTGGTAGAGATGGACATTTAGTAGATTTTTGCTTTAGACTAGCCAAACAACAAAAGAAAGAAAAAGCTAAGACTAGGTCTAATTTCAGACAGGCATGCTTTGTTTCTCATTATGTGCCTAGGGTGATGCAAACACCTTTTGTTGCTAAGAACACGAGAAAAGACAAATCTGTTTTTGTGCATAAGAATGCTCGTGTTGTGCCTACTGTTGTGCATCGTGTGTCTCAGTACTGGATTCCTAAACATCTTATTTCTAACCTCAGTACCGAGACCTCGACACTTTCTGCTTCTATGTAGGCTTCTCAAGCGAGGAAGGAGAACATATGACTAGTAAATTTCGGATGCTCACGTCACATGTTCGGTGATAAGATTTGGTTCTCCTTCACTCGTGCATCTCGTGCTGAAAGTGTTATTTTTGAAGATGCTTCTTCCACCTCTGTTTTCGCAAAAGGCACTAGTCCAAATGGTGCAGGTACAGGTGCATATGTTCAGGGGGAGAGTATTTTTGTTCGTGAAGATGCTGATGCTGTTGAGGATGAGATAATTGGAATTTGCTGTGTGCTTGTGTGCTCGTTTTCAAGCTTTCCCACATGCTTCACATCAACAAATCATCAAGCGAAATTTTCAGGTATCTCTTTGGTACTCAAGATTTTGGCATTTAGCTTTCTGCTTCCTCATGCATTAGTTTGAGAGCTTTTTCTGATGCTGATTTTGGAGGATGTAGAATTGATAGAAAAAATACATCTGGTTCATGCCACTTCTTAGGTAGTTCTCTTTCTTGGGCATATCGAGATTAAATTTCACTTTCTCTGAGATCATGTACAAAAAGTAAATATTGTGCTTCATCATGTGGATACTGAACATCAACTGGCAGATATTTTCACAAAACCTTTGTCATCTTCTTGTTTTGCTTTTATTCGGGGAGAACTTGGGGTTGTTCACCTAACAGGCTTGTTTTGAGGGGGAGTTTGTGAAAACTTTGTGATTCTTTGTTTACATTTTCTTCTTTCTTTTTCTTAAATGAAAAAAATAAGGGAAAATGAAAAAGTATTGAGCATTATATTTGATACACATATGTGATTTAAAGCCATGTCTATGCTACAAAGTCTTTGTAACTTCATCTTTATGCATATATGGTGTAGTTTATGACATGACTATTTAAATGGAATGAAAACTTGAATTAAATCTTGTCATGGTTGAACTTTCTTGACTATCTTGATCCTGCTCAAAAAGATGCTCAATGTGAAAGTTTTCAAAGTAAAAGAGCTAAAAGCTCAAAAAGTGATTTTTGATAGATACAAGATCAAGGTTATGCACTGTCGCACTTCCCCTTTACGAGAGTGCTTATCATTGCACTTTGATATGAACTTGGAAGAGGTTGTGTATGACCGAAACCATGAAACCTTAAGCTCAATGCTTGGCATGGTTGAAAAGTAATGCTGATGGTGCATATAATTCCTTGCAATTTTATATTTTGTTGCAATCAATAAATAAATCATCTTTTCAAGCACCAAAGAAGTGCACAAAAATTCAATGTTTTCAGGTTTTGAGATAGTTGAGAAAGGGAGATCATGCCATGCAAAAAATCATTAATAGTACTTGATTTCTAGTTGTGCTTACTCTACATTGTTTATGTGTAGATTTGAGGGTGCAAGTACTTTTGATAGCATGACTTGGAAGATGTTACATTTGTGGATGATTTATAATGCTCATAACATAAAAAAATGGCAAACTAAAACAAACAAAAAGATTTTATTCTCTCTTTTGTATTCTTGACGAATCCATTGTCAAAGGGGGAGAATTTTGAGCACATTGCACATTCACATACACACTTTTCTTGATTTAGGGGGAGTTTTTACTTTGCATATTTGTCAAAGGGGGAGATTTTGTGTTTTTCACTTTGGCTTTTGATTTTAAACTTTTTTATTTCAAAAACTTTTCTTGTGAGGTGAATGCCAATGTTCAGTTCTAAGTGGTGTTGCCAATGTTTTCATCAAGGGGGAGATTGTGAAATCATGTGATGAAAAATTGGCTTAATGATGAATTTGGTATTGCAAAGTGGTTGTGCTTATGACATGTGTGGTGCATGTGCATGTGTTGTTTCAGTTGATTATTTGATATGCTTGTGATAGCATGGTAATTGTTTTGCTTGATGCAATGCGCTCATGTGAGTGGTTGCATGGATTGATCTTGAGTTAAGTCGTGGACTTGTGCTCGTACACGGTTGTGTGTTTGTTCATATGCAGGTGTTGCTTGAGGTCGAACGTGGTCGGTGACGGGACCGGAACTAGGTTCATGGAGGAACTGAGGTTCGAGACTAGGTTCAGGGAGGAATCGAGGTCTTGGTGATCGAGGATGTCATGCGGAGCGTTCGGACTAGAGAACGGTGCACGTGGTTGCTAGTGAGTCACGTGAGTACGGCAGGTAGGCCGTACGCGTGCAGTTGTAATCGTTTTGAGGTAGCTTGCATGTATTGGACCATGTTGGGCCAAGTGGAGATGCATGCGAACTCTTCTAGGGTTTTCTTATAAATAGGGGGAGGTGCCCCCTGTTTATTGTGTGCTAGGGATTTAGGGTTTGTACTCTTTTGTTGGGAGTATTGTAACCAATCTAGACAAAAAGAAATAACTACTATTTTGCTTCAGAGCTCCAGGTCGTGGCGCAAGTACATAAGAGAAAAAGAAGGGGTGCGGCTGTGCGGCAGGATTCCGGCGGCGGCACAAAGGAAAAAGAGTCCGACGACGACGTGTGTACATCTATTCATCTGATTGTACTGCGCGCATTGGCTGGCCGGCCGGTTGGCTTTGTTTGCTCGTCTACTCGTGTGTGGTAGTGTAGTAAAAAGCAGTTCTCAAGAGGTGACGAGGTGGCCTTCTTCACGTGAGAGCCTTTGATTGGTTGTATGCCGTGTTGACGTGAAGCATCAGGTCTGTAAACCGAAGAAGCATCGATGACACATTCCAACGCAATCCACCAGAAAGCAAATGCAAGCGACTGAGTTGGTTTCCAGCGATACTACTCCCGTAGCTGCAGTAATTCGTGATGCTACAGTGCACGTAATTACTGTAGCAACAGGAAAGGAAAGGTCTGCGTGAGTCTTTCTAACAAACGGTAGGTGATTTCCTATTGCATATTTTTTTGTTTCATAGATCGATTTATTATTTCACCATGATATTTTGATTTGATCTATTCCAAACCTTCCTAGGGCATCAAGTTGTTGATCTAAAAAGTTTGATTGGTTAATTCCTTATAGATTTTGTTTAATTACGAAATTAGGGTTTAATTATCTCGCGTCATTTTTGGAACAGTCAACTTGTGAAGCCTATAACTTTTGATCCGTAGATCCGATTGAGTCGATTCTTATTGGGTTAGTTTCTAAATTGAATCTAGTTTCTACAGTAAAAATTTGACATCAATTGGACAGTTGGATCTCCGGGAATTCACAATTTAATGAACATCTATCAATCTGTTTTTGCGTGAAATCGAAGCGTTTATTTGATTCCGAATTGGGGTGAATTTTTAGTAGATCAAGGCCCTGCTTGGATGAGTGGTAATTTCTTGGGAGGTTTTGGGATTTAGTTCAAATTTGAACTAAATCCTAAAACATTCCAATGAAATACCCCTAATCCAAGCACCCCTAAAATTTATTTTAGCTTCCGCGCAATCATTCACCCCCCCTCTGATTGCTATTTTAGTATATATCGATCCTACAGCATGTAATCTAATGTTGGAATTTTGTAAACATGCAGATGTTTGGCATTGTGAACCGTGAGTTTGAAGAACTGGCCCAGCATGGTCAGAACTACCTCACTTGGGTATCTGATGTGAAGATCGTACTCGGCGGCAAGAAGCTCCGAGTTGCCATCGGCATAGTGTCCTCGAAGGACGCGCAACCTACCGCCGAGCAGAACAATCAAGCTTTGCACTTCCTCAGGCACCACCTCTCAGCCACCCTGAAGAATGAATATATGGCTGAGGAGAGTGCACTTGAGATAAGGACTGCACTTCAGAAGCGGTTCGAGAAGCTCAAGTACAGAATCTTGCCCCAAGCACAGCAAGATTGGGTTCATCTGAGGTTTGCGGATTACAGAACAGTGGCCGAGTACAATTCTACCTTGCACATAATTTGTACCAATCTGAGGTTTCCCTAGATAGACGGTTCCTCTTGAAGTTCTTCCTCCAAAGCTGACATCGCTTCTTCTTCAACTGGTGTTGTATTGTTGCAAGGGTGAGTACTTGGTTCTCAGCAAGTCATGCACAGAATGCAACTAATATTCTACATGCATGGCTTAGTACAAGGAATGTTTCATGGTTCATTTGTAGTAAACAACAATTAACAAGTAGCATAAGTAGTGTAACACCCCGGCATCTAGTATGCCCGAATGCTACCAAACATAGACTAAACATCAACTAAAAACCATAAGTGACGACAAAATTCAGCAAAGGCACAAATGCTAAACACCGAAATTTCGGCAGCATCTCCTTTGTTTTATCATGATTTGAACAATAGCAATATCATAGCAAAATATTTCATAACATAAGACATCTAAAGCAGCAATATATAATGGATAAAACATCATCATAAGCAATTAAACCAAAACCAACCACACAAACATCTATAGCTAAGCAAAGAGGATCAACAGCACATTAAAATTATTCCATACACCTAGTTCAGAGCACTATTAATATGATCATGACTCAAGGTTGGTAAATGTGACTGGAACTACGTGAAGATGTGTAGCTAATGCCCTTTCCCACATGCCGGTGTCATGGTACCTAAAAAAACAACATAAACACAAGCGTGAGTTCATCACTCAGCAAGTATATTGCAATGGTACAAACAAAAACATTTACATGGCTACAACAACTCACATCATGTATATCATCTCATTCATGTTCACAAATCATTATCATCATCATTATGTATGCAAGGCGATGCGATTCGATGCGATCCTCATATCTCCTTGGAAACTCATACCGGTATGGTTGAGTACACACCTGTCGGTGTGCACCCTCTCCCCCCTTCCATCCCGAAGATGGAGGGTGCCTACTCCTCGCTTCCCCACACCGCGGTGGATGGAATCACGATGTAGGACTTACTCATTGGCTCTCCGGAATAGTCATAACTTTCTCACCGACCTTCCTCGGACTAGTTATCACTTTCTCACCACCCGGGCCATGTATCATGTCATGTATGCAATCATGCCAACATCATAAATCACTTGTACATTATCACATGGCATCATAACATAGTAAACATATCCATCATATCATTGGAAATCATTAAAGCATAGCATGTGAACAATCATGTATTAGATTTCAATCACAACCGATTTAGCAAACTATAACCCGCTACCCATTCCAATACATTTGCCTCAAACACGGGCGACGGATTGGCGAGATGTAGAAGGCACTCCCGGGGTCACACCACCTGCACATAGGGACCACACACTCACAATCATGTCCACAAAACAGTACGCAAACCCTCTTCTAACCCGAGATTGCAAACTACTCGCAAAACCCAAAAACAGAGGTTATGTCCCGTCGGGATAGCAGCCTTCCAAAAGGCACAACTTGAGTTTTGGGACTCCGAATCAATTAAACGAGTACACCCTCGCGTAGCTTAGGGAATTTCCTAACTTTTTCTAAGTATACAGAAAGACTGATTCCGACTCTAAAGTTTTTTAATCTACAAAATACCGTGATCTGTTCCAATCACGTCACAGATTTTAATACGTTCGGTAAAACGATCATAACTTTCAAACGGCTGGGCGGAATTGGACGTTCTTTATGCCCACTAAAAGGTATTGAAATTACCTACAACTTCTTCAACAACCGTACGACCAAAATCCTACTCTAAATTGGCGAAAACCCAAACCCTAGGTCGACTCATGCTGCCCGAAACAGAGAACGTGGCCAACTCAAGATTCCATCTAATCTAATCAATTCCAGCAGCACCAATTGATCTAAAAACATGATAATGATCCTTATAACAGTACTTAGACCAACCCCAAGGATCCCCATGGCCATACCTTCGCCCAACGCACGAAAGCCCAACGGATCTCCTCCCGGATCGCTCCTCGCTCCAATGGACGGATCTTCGAGGTGCAGGGGTGGAGAGGCTACCCAAGGGCAGCAAGGGGTGGAGGAGAGGTGGTGGAGAGGTGGGGAGCAAAGGGGGCAATGGGGGGGGCATGGCCAAGAGGGAGAGGGAGGTGGGGCGGCTAGGGCACAAGGGGTGTGGTGGGGGCGCACAAGGCTGGGTGGGGGGCGCAATAAGGGGCAGGGGAGCCCCTTTTACCAGCCCAAACAGGACTCCTAATCCTAAATGGACTCATACTCCATCCCACCAAAGCCCACAACCCCTTCTCTTAGGCCCAAACTCCCCCGGAAAGGCCCAAAACCCCGGAAACGGAAATAAACCTCATAGCGTATGGTTTCAACCTCCAATTCCATATTTCATAATGTTTTGACCTCATCATGCACATTAAATAAGGTTACGACACTCCGTGGTGTCACAAGTAGATTTGAAAGTAGTAAATGTAAAGATAATATCAATAACTTTTCCAAGCGTGAAGTAAACACTCTTCCCTTTCCTAATCCACATTTCCATCAATGTCATCAATAAACCCAACCAAACTTTTCAAGTCCAAGTTGTTTTCATGAAAGTCTAACCCTTAACTGTAATCCCCGAGAAGTGTCCAGTACCGTGGACTCGGCTATTCGAATAGGTTGTACACTCTGCAGAGGTTATGCACTTTACCCACAAGATACAGTCAAACACCACAAAGGCGAGTGATCGTAACAAAGCATTTCAGAGACCGCAAACTATACAAGTGAACCTCTCCGGTTTTTGCCATACACCATCCCTTCCCTTAATAGAGGCGAAGTATGGGACCGACATACTGTTGGACGGGTACCATGCCATAGCACTGGTACGCTCCCCTTTCAAGCTACACAAAAGGTGTAGTTGACACCCCGAGGTACTACATGCAAGTTATTAGTAACTTACTCAACTAGGTCCGTCCAATTACAAACATGTGGTTGCACGTTTGATTTAGATTAAAGGCTTGCAAGGTTAAGTCCTTAGGGTGACCAGGGCAGGACTACCCAAAGAACCAAAATGACATCCCCGGTGCCAATCATGGCCCACCATAACATTCATGCCACTTGCCCCGGTCTAAATCTATTTATCAAACCCAGTTGATTACCATGCACCACGTGCCATCATCATCATCACAACACATGGTAATTCTCCAAAACAGGTTCAGTATCTCATTAAGTCAATATTAACATTTGATTGTCCAAAATCATGTCATGTGCACGTAGCAGGTCTAAGCAATATACTACGACAATCTAAGTACCCAATGTTGGAAATTTAAAATGACCAACTATATAAACCACAGATAGGGTGACAAGGGTTCATGGCACATAATTTAATTTAGCAAGGTGTCATACTGCAATTTGGCATTTATCTACTTCCAAGAAATAATTTAAACAATTTCTAATTAAATTAGCATGCAATAATTTAAATTAAATTAATTTCAAAAGTGGGATCAAAATGGTCAAAGCATAACTTGCCTTCAAAAAGTACTTGTTCTTGGTCCTGAGCTAGCTCCTTGGTCAAAACTTCACCTTCGAAGCCTTCGGGTACTTCCACGTCTACTCGTAACGCGTGCAAATAGCAATAAATAATCAAGCATTGGAAAAAAAGTGTCCAAAAATTCAAATAAAATTCATAAACAGATAGAGCACATTTTTATAAATTTTTAGAAATTTGAATCGTCCAAATCGGAGTTAAAAAGCAAAAGTTATACCCGTTTAAAGTTTGAAAAATCAATTAAATAAATATAAACAGAGAAAACTTATGTCCAAAAATTAAATAAAATTCATCATTAAGTAGAGCATCATTTTATAAAAATTTAGAAATTGGAATCAGTCAAATCCGAGATGAAATGCAAAAGTTATAAGCGTTTGAAATTTGAAAAATCAAATAAAAGAATAAACCGAATTAATTCATTTATTTTTCTATTGAAAAATCAATTTTATTGCGTCAGCTGACGTCAGCGTGGAAATTGAATTTCCACCGAATTATTCTTCTATTGAAAAATCGAATTATGACGTCAGCTTGCGTCATCCGGTCCATGGGCTCGGTCCACGGCTCGGATTCGGTCCACCGTGGATCCGGTCCACGGTTACACGTGTCGCTGACACGCGGGACCCACTAGATGACGTCATTGCTGGCGACATCACAGCTCGGCCGAACGGCTCTGATAGCTGGACCCAACCATGACGTCTCCCGGACATGTGGCTTGATCTGGGCCGTCCGTTTGAAATCCGACGGTCCAGATTGGATCAAATCCCGCTACAGTGGGATCACGTGGTTCAATCTGGACCATTCGATTTGAATCGAGCGGTTAGGATTAGATCGGGTTTCACCGCGTCATGGGGGCAATGCGGTATGTCCCGTGCGGCGACACTGGCTCAATCTACACCGTTCAATTTTGATCGAACGACCGAGATTACGTCTAGCGCTACAATGCGGTGAACCCTAACCGTACGATTTAGATCTAACGGCTATGATTTAACCCTAGCACGGTGCGGTCTAAGCCTACGTGGCTCAATCTAGAGCATTGGATCTAGGTCCAACGATTGATATTAGATCTAAAAATCGCAACGTGGTTTTGTACGGGGTGACGTGGACTCACTATGGACGTTGGATGGAAATCGAACGGTTGATGGAGCTCGCGAGCGGTGATGGCGGCGCGACAGAGCTAGGTCACCGGCAACGAAGACTACGAGCGGCCAATGGCGCTTCGGGCACATCCCGGCGAAATGGGTGGTCCTCCCCTGTAACACCCCGGCATTTAATATGCCCGAATGCTACCAAACATAAGCTAAACAACATCTAAATACCACATTTAAACATAAATTCCAGCAAAGGTACATATGCTAAAAACCGATATTTCGGCAGCATCTCCTTTGTTTTTCCATGAATTAACACCATATCAATATCATGGCAAGATATATCATAGCACACGACATCTAAAACATCAACATAAATGGATATATCATCAAATTACGCCAATAATACCACGCTCAACCACTTCATAAACTAAAACGAAGCAAATAAGGAATCACTAGCATGCTAAATTAAACCATACATTAAGTTTAAAGCACAACTCTTAATATCATGTCTCCAAGTGATTAATTATGGACTATGATGGTGGAGCTACGTGTAGAAGTGTAGCTAGACCCCTTTTTCCCGCATGCCGATCTCAAAGTACCTAAAAACAACATAAAACACAAGCGTGAGTTCGAAAACTCAGCAAGCATATTGTAATGGACAACAAGATCATTTACAAGACAATAATACCTTACATCACATATAACATCTCATACTTGAGCACATAACAACATCATCATCATTAAATATGTATTGCAATGCAATGCAATGCAATGTTATGCTCATATCTCCTTGGAAACTCATACCGGTATGGTTGAGTACACACCCGTCGGTGTGCACCCTTTTCCCCTTCCATCCCGAAGATGGAGGGTGCCTACTCCTCGCTTCCATTCACCACGTGGATGGAATCACGATGTAGGTCTTACTCAATGGCGTTCGGACTAGTCATAACTTTCTCACCGACCTTGCCGGACTAGTTATGACTTTCTCACCGCCTCGCCCTATCTCATGTCATGCATGCAACTATGCCAATTATCATATTTCACATGTACATAAACATATGGCATCTCATCATGACAAATATTACACATGGCATCGAATCATGATAAGTATAGACACATAGCATCATATCATGATAATCATACTCAATATATCATTGGAAAACAGCAAGCAAGGCAAGTGATCATAGCAAGTATTCAATCTTTCATCCAATATCAACAAGCAACCTACAATCCGCTATACATTACAACACACTTGCCTCAACCGCGGGCGACGGATTTGTGGGAAGTCGAGGCACTCCCGGTGTCACACCACCTGCACATAGGCATCACACACTCACAATCATGCCCACAAAACAGTACACAAATCCCCATCTAACCCGACATTGCCCACTACTTGCAAACCTAAAAACAGAGGTTCTGTCCCGGCGGGACAGCAGCCTTGCAAAGGCCATAACTTGAGTTCTGGGACTCCAAATCGATTAAACGAGTACACCATCGCGAAGCTTAGGAAATTTCCTACCTTTTTCTAGTTATACGGAAAGACTGATTCGGAATCTAAAATTGTTTAATCTACAGATTACTACGATCTGTTCCAATCGCGTCACAGATTTTAACACGCTCGGTAAAACGGCCATAACTTTCAAACGGCTGATCAGATTTTAACATGCTTTATGTCCAAGGAAATATAATTAAATTATCTACAACTTCTTTTAAGTCCGTACGGACAGATTCGGATTCTAAATCGACGAAAACTCGAACCCTAGCCCGATTGCTCAATCTGCCCGAAAACAGAAACGTGGCAACGTCTAGATCTAACCCAAAGAACTCCAACCCAGCACCACCAATTGATCTAAAAACTTCATAAACACTCTAAGAAAAGTACCTAGATCAAACCCAAGGATCCCCATGATCATACCTTTGCCCAACGAACGAATCTCCAATAGATCTCCTCGCGGATCGCTCCTCGCTCCACGCTCCTCGCTCCTCGCTCCACGCTCCTCGCTCCTCGCTCCAACGGATGGATCCACAAGGTGCAGAGGTGTGGAGACCACCCTAGGGCAGCAAGGGGTTGGAGGAGAGGTGGTGGAGAGGTGGGGAGCAATGGGGCAAAGGAGGGGGAGGCGCACGGCCAAGGGAGGAGGGAGGCGGCTAGGGCAAGGGCAAGTGGGGGGAAAGGGTGCACAAGGGGCAGGGGTGAATGCCCAAGGGCTGGTGGGGAGCCCTTTTACCAGCCCCCACACCCAATCCTAGTCCGTTACGGAGACCTACTCCATCCCACCAAAGCCCACTTAAGGCCCAAACTCCCCCGGGAAGGCCCAAAACTCAAAACGCCCTAAACGGCCCGGAAATGTTATTAACCTCCATACCTTATGGTTTTAACCTGCCATACCATATTTCATAAAGTTTTTGACCTTAACATGCACCATTTAAAAGGTTACGACACTCCGTGGTGACACATCACTTCAAACGGCCCAAAAACGCGAGTAAACCTCAAGCCGAAAGGTTTTATTCTCTAATTTCACATTCTATAATGTCACACCATACCGTAGTGTCACATTCTCCCCCCCTTCAACAGGATTCGACCTCGAATCCGAAGGACGCCAAAATCAATGACAAAATCCCCAAGGGACAAACGGCTTCTCTGCAGCACAAAACATTCACACAACGACTAAAACCGGAACAAACAACAAACGAGTTCCCAAAACCAACACATAGAGAAAAAGTGTTGATCTAGCTCAACTAAGGGCAACCCCTCACAAATCGACCTTCACTTCAATTCCCCAACAGAATCTGCGTTTCAACCAAAAAGGGCTCCATCAACCCAAAACGCTCGAATCCTCACGGCAAACACTTCATACTTCTATCACAACCAACCTGACTACCATACTCCATTAAACTCAACATGACATAATCAAAGGAAGTCACAATTCCTTTAACGACCTTTCTACATTCCCGAAAATTTCCATCGAGGGGAAAACTCATTAAGGCACACTTGCCCTTCCGATACACCATCATACTAACATTTTATTCCATCCTTTCCCAGACAAGACTCAAATCCAAGAACAACTAGTGACGACAAATGCTCACGGTAGGACAAATATCACCGAACTACCGTCAACTTCACTTCCACCCATCGCTACACTTAATAATGGTTAGACCCATACATCATCAACCTCCATCACAAACCACCCTTATACCACTAGGGTTCAACACCTAGCCCCAAGCTAGGATCGAAAAACCTTACCAAACCACAATTGGTTCCTTTCTTAAGAGGGTCTCGCCCTCACACAAAAACACTTAGGTATCATCCCCAAGTGTACACACGACAACTCAAACCCAAAGCGTTAACAACCATTTTGGAAAGAATTCGGCAACATCCAAGCCAAATCACAAAGGAAGCATAAATCCTTCATTCTTTCTTTTCATACTAGAAAGAAATGGACATCTCGATTCTTGACATGCATGCACACTTTTCAAGAGCACTCGGATTAGTCATATATCCTTATATGACTTTCTCACCGACCTGGCTCGTCGACTCCTTTATGATTAATTATGCATAAACAATGTCTCGTTTTCCTTTTTCACCCTTCATTCATCATGTAACAACGGCATCGAATAGTCATTCACCAAATGACTTCTTCCTCGGTATCAAATGATGGAAACACAATTAACATCGAAGGTTGCGGAAATTCATATAGACTATGACGGCAAAGATAGTTGACAAAGAAACACCACGTCGTAAAAGACCCCACATCAGTTGAAAACTGAACTTGCACAACATTGCATTTCATCCAAATTCAACATTTTGGAAAAGAACATCAAAATTTCAAGTCGAGCATCTGCTCCCACAACCATCACGAACTTCCTCAAGGAGAGGGAAACTTATTCCCAAAAGGGAACACCTCACTAACAAAATCACTTTGTAAAACTTTCATAAAGTCCACCTTTTTGAAGCACTCGCAACATCACACACATTTTCAAAACAACTCCAACTCTAGCCAAAAAGAGTTACACATTAAGGGCTCAACTCAAAAGTTTCCAACACAACCCTTTAAGACCATCTGCTTCCTTTTAAAATTAATTCCAAAGATAATCCGGTCTGAACGCGAAGGGCGCGATCGACTCAAAACTTTTGGATGTAAATCCAAACTCACAACACGAACTAAACAAATTCGCCAAAACCAAAGGTCGACACCAAACATTCACGAGTTTTGGGGAAACTCTGAAACACAGCATAAGGAACACCTTGACCGAAAACCCTTCAACCAAAATGGCAAACAACCAAACCAGTCCAAAAGCTTTTAAACACAAGCTCAGCGTAAAAAGAACCATCTCTAGAACTCCACTACGCTTTCCATTAAAAGACTTTAATAATCACTTTTTACTCCCTGAGGAGCCCCAACTCAATTCAACCAAAAACTTCACAACAAATTCTTCCTCTAGTTACCATTCCCAAAACTTTTAATAAGGGTTTATGATGCTTATCAAGAAGGCACCCAACCAAGACTATAATGATATGATCCCCACGGATCACCGAATCATAATACTTCTTATTCTAAATTTGAAACATAGTACTTCAACAAATCTTTCAGCAAGATCAACATATAAATTTCATACCTCCTATCTATTCACGTCTCGATAACCGAACCTTATTCAGTTAAACAACGACTTCAACATGTAAATATTATCTCTACAAGACAAAGTTCATAGCTAGGATTCCAAGGCATACATTCATTAAGGATAAAACTCTACATCAGGTTAATTATCCATGGTTCACTCCATCACCACAGGTTACAACACCCTCCATTTAGTCAATGGTTTCCAACAAGTATTCTACACAACTACCACCACTACTAAGTCATCAATAAAAACAAATGGGCATAATCATCAACCGATCAACATTACTTTTAGCTACCCTATACATAGGTGATAACAAAATTACAACATACTCCAACTATTTAAAATAGATTGAAAACTAGCATTGAAGGGTCACAACTGCATACTTCCAAATATACTAATAGTTTGCAACAACATAAATAACCACTCCAATCAACTTCCAAATTAAAGTCACTAGTCTCTACTAATCCGTTAGATTAGCACATCTTTAAACACCAAGCAAAGCTTCTTAACAATATCAGCAGTTTACATCATCTTAATGTTTTAACTATGCATCAAGTTTTAAACTTTTAACATTAACGAGGATCATAAGCACTTTTAAAGCAAGGCAACAGATTCTAAGCATGAACATTAACACTTTCAATCATTCTCGCTAAGAGTGAACTACAACACTAGTAGTCTATTTATTCTCAAACTTAGAGATTTTACTCACATTGAATTGATTCAACTCAAAATTTAACTTAGCAACACATCAATCCATAAACCACATTGTTACCTACTACATAACATGCTAAACATCAATTCTTACTAGGGACAAACGATTTGAGTCAAAGACTACTTACTTTGTTTACAAAGATTTTAGTTTTAAAACTCATCCCAAATTCATAAGGAAACTTGACTCTCAAAATTGCAATGAGACAAACCCAAACTTGGTTATGCAAAGGAATTCTCCAAAACACTTTTCAATCTCAAAGACTTCCATAGAGGAAACTGGTTGGAAGACAACTTTTCTCGAAAGGGAACCAAGTGCTCCATTAACCTTTTCAAATAAAACCTTAACACCAAACCCCTAACTTTCACGACTCAAGAGGGCTTTCAAAGATGATTTCTCAAACCAGTAAAATGATGAAATCAAACACCAAGCATTACTACTCTGAAGCCCACAGAACTTCAGCCACACGGCCAGTGCGGCACAACTCAACAAAACTCCTTTAGCCTTGGAGACAGACAACCACAGAATAAATCGAATGCTTGTTCTTCATAAAGCAATTAACAGGCATCAAAAACTGGAAAGGCGCCCAAAAGAAGCGCAACACTAGACTCCTCTTCTACGTCTTCACCCAAGGAAGACAAAACCACACACCGCATACGGAACGATCCGCGAAAGCCCATCACCTTTTCATTTGGTTCAAAACAGCTAAAGCCAAGAAAAGCAACAAACACCGACCGTCAGAACGACAAAGAACATCCGAAGGAAACCACCATTAACTCTTCCTTTTCATCTCCAATCAACTACCCGATTTACGACAGAAAGGGTAAGCGCTTTTCTCCTACAGGGGTTAATAGCTTCTTCGGTGATGGCGCTAACCGGCCACACCGTCAAACCTCACCCTAACTATAAACAACAAGAGGTGACCGAAACCCTTCGGTACCACAACCCCACTCTTATCACCACAACATATATCATTGACATAGCAACATGCATTGTCAAAAGAAGCATTCGACATCAAAGCTTAAATACAACATTTAAGCGTAAAGAAACGATACCCATACCCTTTCCTACTGTGCATCCAGTGTGTGTCAAATTTTAGATTAGTTATACCATTTTTTTCAAGTTTTAATGTTGCTATCCTATGACAAAGTTTTAGTTGAAACCTAAGCCATGTTTCTAAGTTATTCCACATCATATTTTAGTTGTACCCTATGGCATGACACTAAAAATACGCATTCCAAGGACCTACAGCCCGCTCGATACCAATCAGTAACACCCCGGCATTTAATATGCCCGAATGCTACCAAACATAAGCTAAACAACATCTAAATACCACATTTAAACATAAATTCCAGCAAAGGTACATATGCTAAAAACCGATATTTCGGCAGCATCTCCTTTGTTTTTCCTTGAATTAACACCATATCAATATCATGGCAAGATATATCATAGCACACGACATCTAAAACATTAACATAAATGGATATATCATCAAATTACGCCAATAATACCACGCTCAACCACTTCATAAACTAAAACGAAGCAAATAAGGAATCACTAGCATGCTAAATTAAACCATACATTAAGTTTAAGGCACAACTCTTAATATCATGTCTCCAAGTGATTAATTATGGACTATGATGGTGGAGCTACGTGTAGAAGTGTAGCTAGACCCCTTTTTCCCGCATGCCGATCTCAAAGTACCTAAAAACAACATAAAACACAAGCGTGAGTTCGAAAACTCAGCAAGCATATTGTAATGGACAACAAGATCATTTACAAGACAATAATACCTTACATCACATATAACATCTCATACTTGAGCACATAACAACATCATCATCATGAAATATGTATTGCAATGCAATGCAATGTTATGCTCATATCTCCTTGGAAACTCATACCGGTATGGTTGAGTACACACCCGTCGGTGTGCACCCTTTTCCCCTTCCATCCCGAAGATGGAGGGTGCCTACTCCTCGCTTCCATTCACCACGTGGATGGAATCACGATGTAGGTCTTACTCAATGGCGTTCGGACTAGTCATAACTTTCTCACCGACCTTGCCGGACTAGTTATGACTTTCTCACCGCCTCGCCCTATCTC
Source organism: Rhipidocladum racemiflorum (assembly GCA_036346355.1). Classification (NCBI taxonomy): domain Eukaryota; kingdom Viridiplantae; phylum Streptophyta; class Magnoliopsida; order Poales; family Poaceae; genus Rhipidocladum; species Rhipidocladum racemiflorum. The sequence goes on along the minus strand of CM070572.1, from coordinate 52,719,893 downwards.
ATGTCATGCATGCAACTATGCCAATTATCATATTTCACATGTACATAAACATATGGCATCTCATCATGACAAATATTACACATGGCATCGAATCATGATAAGTATAGACACATAGCATCATATCATGATAATCATACTCAATATATCATTGGAAAACAGCAAGCAAGGCAAGTGATCATAGCAAGTATTCAATCTTTCATCCAATATCAACAAGCAACCTACAATCCGCTATACATTACAACACACTTGCCTCAACCGCGGGCGACGGATTTGTGGGAAGTCGAGGGCACTCCCGGTGTCACACCACCTGCACATAGGCATCACACACTCACAATCATGCCCACAAAACAGTACACAAATCCCCATCTAACCCGACATTGCCCACTACTTGCAAACCTAAAAACAGAGGTTCTGTCCCGGCGGGACAGCAGCCTTGCAAAGGCCATAACTTGAGTTCTGGGACTTCAAATCGATTAAACGAGTACACCATCGCGAAGCTTAGGAAATTTCCTACCTTTTTCTAGTTATACGGAAAGACTGATTCGGACTCTAAAATTGTTTAATCTACAGATTACTACGATCTGTTCCAATCGCGTCACAGATTTTAACACGCTCGGTAAAACGTCTATAACTTTCAAACGGCTGATCGGATTTTAACGTGCTTTATGTCCACGGAAAGATAATTAAATTATCTACAACTTCTTTTAAGTCCGTACGGACAGATTCAGATTCTAAATTGACAAAAACTCGAACCCTAGCCCGATTGCTCAATCTGCCCGAAAACAGAAACGTGGCAACGTCTAGGTCTAACCCAAAGAACTCCAACCCAGCACCACCAATTGATCTAAAAACTTCATAAACACCCTAAGAACAGTACCTAGATCAAACCCAAGGATTCCCATGATCATACCTTTGCCCAACGAACGAATCTCCAATAGATCTCCTCGCGGATCGCTCCTCGCTCCACGCTCCTCACTCCTCGCTCCTCGCTCCTCGCTCCAACGGATGGATCCACAAGGTGCAGAGGTGTGGAGACCACCCTAGGGCAGCAAGGGGGTGGAGGAGAGGTGGTGGAGAGGTGGGGAGCATTGGGGCAAAGGAGGGGGAGGCGCACGGCCAAGGGAGGAGGGAGGCGGCTAGGGCAAGGGCAAGTGGGGGGAAAGGGTGCACAAGGGGCAGGGGTGAACACCCAAGGGCTGGTGGGGAGCCCTTTTACCAGCCCCCACACCCAATCCTAGTCCGTTACGGAGACCTACTCCATCCCACCAAAGCCCACTTAAGGCCCAAACTCCCCCAGGAAGGCCCAAAACCCCGGAAACGGCCCGGAAACGGCCCGGAAACGTTATTAACCTCCATACCTTATGGTTTTAACCTGCCATACCATATTTCATAAAGTTTTTGACCTTAACATGCACCATTTAAAAGGTTACGACACTCCGTGGTGACACATCACTTCAAACGGCCCAAAAACGCGAGTAAACCTCAAGCCGAAAGGTTTTATTCTCTAATTTCACATTCTATAATGTCACACCATACCGTAGTGTCACATCCCTGATGCGGCTCGACGAGAGGGTTCCGGATCTAGGCTCCCACGCGGTAGAGGACGGCGGAGTCGACGGGAAACGGCGGAAAACAGCGGCGGCGCACGTTTCCAACTACGGCGAGCTCTTGCGGGCCAACGGCGGCGGCTTAAGCACGGGTAGCTAGGTCATCCGACGTGCACGGAAATGGAGAAGGTGGCGATGGGGTCAAAGCTTTAAATAGGGGCCTCGGCTTCCGTGAATCTCGCGAAAACCGAGGTTGGTTGCTTGGCGGCGGCGGAATCCGGCGAGGACTCGGAGAGGCAATGTGGCTGCATCTAGGCCGTCCACGTGGCACGATCAACGGCCTGGATACGGCCAGTGCGACACCTCGGAGTGTCGTAACCTTATTATTGAGCATGATAAGGTTAAATACAGTATGAGATGTGGAAATAAGGTTAAAATCATAAGGATCGGGGGTTAATAACGTTTCCGGGCCGTTTCCGGCCGTTTTAGTTTTGGGCCTTCCCGAGGAGTTTTGGGCCTTGGTGGGCTTTGGTGGGATGGATTAGGACTCCGTAGCGGACTAGGATTGGGTTGAGGGCTGATAAAAGGCTCCCCAGCCCCTTGCGCCCATGCTGCTGTTGTTGCGCCCCCACCTCCCCTCTTGCGCCCCTCTCCTCCTCCCCTCCCTAAGCCCTAGCCCCCCAAAACCGTGCGCACCCCCCTCCCTTTCCTCCACCTCCACACCACCTCCCCTCCACCCCTTGCTGCCCTAGGGTGGCCACCCCACCCCTGCACCTCGTGGATACATCCCGTGGAGCGAGGAGCAAGGAGCGAGGAGCGAGGAGCGAGGAACGTGGAGCGAGGAGCGATTCGCGAGGAGATTCGCGGAGATTGGTTGGAGTTTTGCGCTTCGGGCAAAGGTATGAACATGAGGATCCTTGGATTTGATCTAGGTACTGTTATTAGGGTGTTTATCAAGTTTTTAGATCAATTGGAGGCGCTGGTTTGAAGTAATTTGGGTTAGATCTAAACTTGTCCACGTTTCTGTTTTCGGGCAGATTGAGCAGTCGAACTAGGGTTCGAGTTTCCGTCGATTTAGAATCCGAATCAGACCGTACGGACTTCTAGGAAGTTGTAGATAATTAAATTATCTTTCCGTGGACGTAAAGCACGTTAATTTCCGATCAGCCGTTTGAAAGTTATGGCTGTTTTACCGAGCGCCTAAAAATCTGTGACGTAACTGGAACAGATTGTGGTAATCTGTAGATTAAACAATTTTAGAGTCCGAATCAGTCTTTCCCTATAACTAGAAAAAGTTGGGAAATTTCCTAAGCTTCGCGACGGTGTACTCGTTTATTCGATTTGGAGTCCCAGAACTCAAGTTATGCCTTTTGCAAGGCTGCTGTTCCGCCGACAGAACCTCTGTTTTTAGGTTTTGCGAGTAGTTGGCAATGTCGGGTTAGATGGGGCGTGTGTACTGTTTTGAGGTTATGATTGTGAGTGTGTGATGCCTATGTGCAGGTGGTGTGACCCCGGGAGTTCCCTCTTCTTCCCGCCAATCCGTTGCACGTGGTTGAGGCAAGTGTGTTGTGATGGATAGCGAGTTGTAGGTTGCATGTTGTGATTAGATGGAATTGTTTACATGATATATGTTCACTTGCCATGTGTTAATAATTGATATGATATGATGAGCATGTTTAACATATTATGATGCCATGTGTTAATATGTGAATTGGATATGATAATTGGCATGGTTGCATGCATGTCATGAGATAGGGCGAGGGCGGTGAGAAAGTCTTAACTAGTCGGCAAGGTCGGTGAGAAAGTTATGACTAATCCGGAACGCCATTGAGTAAGTCCTATGTCGTGATTCCATCCACGTGGTGTTTGGAAGCGAGTAGGCACCCTCCATCTTCGGGATGGAAGGGAGGAAAGGGTGCACACCGACGGGTGTGTACTTCCCATACCGGTATGAGGTTCCAGAGGGTCAGGAGCAATGCATTACATCGCATACAAATTGATGATGATATTGATAAGTATTCATGAATGAGATGTAATACATGATGAAAGATGATATTGACTTGTTGTTATGCTTGTTGTTCATTGCAGTATGCTTGCTGAGTTTTCGAACTCACCCTTGTGTTTTCTTGTTGTTTTAGGTACCATGAGAACGGCATGCGGGAAAGGGGAATAGTCACACGCTCACACATTGTTTCACCTTAATGTTTCCCCAAGTCAATTCATTTAGTTTGATAATAAATTGCGTGTGATGGTCTTTAAAATTAAGTCTTAGCTTGGTTAATGAGAGTTCTATTGTTTGTTTGACACTTGGAACCTTAAGAGCTTAATGTTAGTCTCTTATTGTCGTTAAGACTTTATTTATTGCTGTTTTAGATGTTTCTCTTATTGCCATATAATGCTATATTGTTGCTGTTTCTTAAATTCATGATAAAACAAAGGAGGTGCTGCCGAAATCTCGGTTTTTAGTCTATGCACCTTTGCTGGAATTTGATGTTAAATGTGGTATTTAGATGTTGTTTAGCTTATGTTTGGTAACATTCAGGCATAGTAAATGCCGGGGTGTTACAGTTGGTATCAGAGCGGGCTGTAGGTCCTTGGAATGTGAATTTTTAGTGTCATGCTATAGGGTACAACTAAAATGTGATGTGGAATAACTTAGAAACATGGCTTAGGTCTTAACTAAAACTTTGTTATAGGATAGCAACGTTAAAACTTGTAAAAGTGGTATAACTAACCTAAAATCTGACACACTTGGTTGCACAGTAGGATGGGGTTTCGGTTCATCATTGCATTGCGCTTAATTATTTAATGAAGGATATGCTTATGATGATGTTTGATCTATGATCTTGATTGTGTGATTTTGTGTTTATGTTTTCGTGTTTGGATGGTTGTCTGTCTGCGACCATGCCAAGGGGTAGAGGCCAGTGGGCGCCGTGGCCGTGGAGGCCAAAGCGAGGCTCCCAGAGTTGCGGAGTCTGTCTGTATAAATGATTGGGTTGTTCCTGTTGTGGTGATAAAAGTGGGGTTGTGGTGCCGAAGGGTTTCGGTCACCTCTTTTTGGTTCATAGTAACGGTGAGGTTTGACGGTGTGGCCGGTTAGCGCCATCACCGAAGAACTATTAACCCCTGTAGGAGAAGAATGCTTATCCTTTCTGTCCTTGATCGGGTAGTTGACTGGAGTCAAATAGAAGAGTTGATGGTGGTTCCCTTCGGATGTTCTCTGCCGTTCTGTCGATCGGTTTCGCTGTTTTTCTTGGCATTAGTTGAGCTGAACCAAAAGAAAAGTGTTTTGTATTTGATTTTCGCGGATCGTTACGAGTGCGGTGGTGAGCACCGTGCTTGAGTGTGGTTGGACCGAGAGTTGCAACCACTGCGGGCAAGCCTGGCCATACGGACGAATCTGCCGGATGAATCCGGTAGCATCATCAAGTGGGAGGCGGTGCCTTCTCCTCCCACTCCGGTAGCGTCTTCTAGAGGATCGGTGCACATGATGGCTGCTCCTGTTTCTCGGCCACCCTTTGCGTGGCGCCACCAGCGGCGTCTTGGTGCCCGCAGCCGTCTGCTCCTCCTCGATTGACTCCTCCGCCCCAGCCTTGTTGGGGCATCACCGAGTCGGGCTCATACTGTCCGGCGCCACCAGGAGTGCGCTTTGCCGACCGCCCGAGTCGGTAGGGCATCCAGAGGTGGTTTCAGGTACTCTGCTCGTGGATTCCGTTGATGCCTTTGTTCTATTTGATTCCGAGCATCCTACTCTTTTGTGTCGCCGGAGTTTGCTAGTAGAGCTAAGTTGGGAGTTCAGCGGATTTACGAGTCCGTGTTAGTCGATTCTCCTGGGGTTGATTGCTAGTTCTTTGGTTTGCCCTGGTTGCACCATTGCCATTGATGATGAGGTTTTCTTTGCCAATCTCATGGTGATCCAGTTGGCTCCTTTTGATGTCATTTTGGGCATGAACCGCTGCATCGATGCCGTGCTAAGATCTGTTGTTTCGGAAGACAGTTGCCTTGCAGGCCCGTCCGTGAAGAGTTGACCTTTCAGGGTGGTATACCCTCGATTCCGTCTTTGCTTTGACTAGTTTATTTTCTGGTCGGCGTTTGAGGCTATTGGGTTTCCTCATGACTTTGTCGAGAAACCATCTTCTTCGATTTCCATTGAGGAGATTTCTGTAGTGAAGGAGTTCGTTGATGTGTTCCCTGACGAGTTGCCTGGTCTACCTCTGTGAGGAATGTGGAGTTTCGTATTGATCTTGCTCGGGCACTCGACCTATTTCTATCTCTCCATACCGCTTAGCTCGACCTTTTCAAGACGAGTTGAAGAAGCGATTGGAGGATCTGTTGGCCAAAGGCTTCATTCGGCGTAGCGTATCGCCATGGGGAGCACTCCGTCCTCTTCGTCTCGAAGAAGGATGGAAGTTGGCGTATGTGCATTGATTATCGTGCTCTTAATCAAGTAACAGTCAAAAACAAGTATCCTTTGCCTCGCATCGAGGATCTGTTTGACCAATCAAGGGAGCAAAGGTGTTCTCAAGATTGATCTTCGAGGGTACAATCAGATCCGTGTGAGGGAGCAGGACATTGAGAAGACTGCTTTCTCTACTAGGTATGGGCATTATGAATTTAAAGTTATGTCTTTTGGACTAACTAATGCTCCTGCTGTCTTTATGGAGGCGATGAGCAGTATGCTACACAAGTACCTTGATGAGTTTGTGGTAGTGTTCATCGATGACATTCTCGATTTACTCTAAATCGGAAGAGGAGCATGAGCGACACTTGAGGCTTGTCTTTGAGTACCCGAGGGAATCAATTCTTTGCTAAGCTGAAAAAGTGCGAGTTACGGATTTCGAAGTGGGTTTTCTTGGCCACATCATCAATCCAGAGGGCATATCTCAGTAGATCCTAGCAAAGTCTCGGCGATTTTGGATTGGAAGAGGCCTTCCAATGTCAAAGAGGTGCGTAGTTTCCTTGGGTTGGCTGGCTACTATCGGCGTTTTGTGCAGGATTTCTCTATCCTTGCCAAGCCACTTTCACAGCTGACTCAGAAAGGGATGAAGTTCCAGGATCGCAGAGTGTGAGCACAGCTTACGCACTTTGAAGGAGAAGTTAGTGATCGCTCTGTTCTTACCCTTCCCGAGCCGGGAAGCGCTTCACTGCTTATTCCGATGCTTCTCGGTTGGGACTTGGGTGTGTGCTCATGCAAGAGGGCAAGGTGATTGCTTATGCTTCGAGGCAGCTGAAAAAGCATGAGCAGAATTATCCCACACATGATCTTGAGCTAACCGCCGTGGTGTTTGCATTGAAGATATGGAGGCATTACATGACGGCGAGTCTTGTGATATTTTCATCGATCACAAGAGCCTCAAGTACATCTTCACTCAGAAAGATTTGAACTTGAGGCGGAGGAGGTGGCTAGAGTTGATAAAGGATTATGACCTCACTATCCGGTATCATCCGGGAAAGCAAATGTGGTGGCCGACGCCCTCGCCGCAAGACAATGCCCCTGTTGTTGATTGTCTTGTTGCTGATTTTGAGCATTTGGGAGTCTCCTATTGCTTTATGGGACCGTGCAGGCTGAAACTCAAATGATTCTTGAGTCGATTCTCGAGCGTGTCAGCGAGAGGCACAACAAAGATGATCGTTTGCTCCAAAGAGTGAGGAAACGCCTTGAGGAAGGCAAGTCCGAGACTTTACTGTTGATGATGCGGGAGCTTTGAGGTTTCAGGGCCGTGCAGGCGCGTGCCTCGGAAATCTCAAGTGAAAGAAGACATCCTGAAAGAAGCTCATCGCACCCCAGACACGGTCCATCCTGGAGAGACCAAGATGTACAGGACTTGAAGAAGAATTTACGGTGGAAAAGGATGAGAGTGGATATTGCCAAGTATGTGGCGTCTTGTGGATTTGCCGAAGATCAAAGTGAGCATAAAGCGTCCGTGGCTGTTGCGACCCTTGGAGGTTCTGTGTGGCCATGGGATGACATCTCCATGGATTTTGTGGTTGGTTTACCTCGTTCTCCACGAGGAAGGATGCTGTTTGGGTTGTGGTGGACCGTCTCGGCAAGTCTGCGCATTTCATTCCCATCCGCACGACCAATTCAATGAGCGAGTTGGCTCCCATCTATGTGCGGGAGATTGTGAGATTGCATGGTGTACCCAAGACCATTATCTCTGATCGGGATGCTAAGTTCGTCTCCAAGTTCGGGAGAGTTTGCGAGTGCTTTGGGTACGCGGCTTTGCCTTAGTACCGCTTTTCACCCTCAGACAGATGGGCGATCTGAGCGTACCATCCAAACTTTGGAGGACATGCTCGGGGCCTGTGTGATGGCTTGGAAGGGTAGCTGGGAAGACCATTTGCCCCTTGCAGAGTTTGCTTACAATAACAGCTACCATTCCAAAGATCCGGCTGCTCCTTATGAGGTACTATATGGCCGGAAGTGCAGATCGCCACTTTGTTGGGATGCAGTGGGTGAGAGAGCAGTTCTTGGGCCGGATTGGGTTCAGCAGACTGTTGATCGCGTGTCGGAGGTTCGGCAGAACCTTCTCGCAGCACAAAGCGAGCAGAAGAGCTATCTTGATGTGAGGCGGCGAGACTTGGAGTTTGAGGTGGGTGATAGCGTACTCTTGCGAGTATCTCCCACCAAGGGTGTGGTGCGTTTTGGCACCAAAGGAAAGCTCAGTCCAAGGTATGTTGGGCCTTTTCCTATCCTCGCCGAGTTGGCAGGTTGGCCTATCGCCTAGAGCTACCGGAATCCATGCAAGGTGTGCATGATGTGTTCCATGTCTCGATGTTGAGGAAATACTTGCATGATCCGGAGTTGGTGGTTCCATTGGAACCATTAGTGCTTGAGCAGGACCTCACCCTCGAGTCCCGTCCTGTGGAAATTCTGGGGACTTCAGAGCGAGTGATGAAGAACAGGACGCTTAAGTTTGTCAAGGTCCTGTGGTCACATCAGACCGAGAGAGAAGCGACTTGGGAGCTGGAATCTCGCATGCGCGAGAAGTATCCCGAGCTTTTCACCTCAGGTATGTGATGTGAAAATCTGGCTGTCTTTGGTTTTGCTGGGTTTCGTGATTGGTGCGTTTAGATTCGAGGTCGAATCCTGTTGAAGGGGGGAAGAATGTGACACCTCGGAGTGTCGTAACCTTATTATTGAGCATGATAAGGTTAAATACAGTATGAGATGTGGAAATAAGGTTAAAATCATAAGGATCGGGGGTTAATAACGTTTCTGGGCCGTTTAAGCCGTTTTGGGGTTTTGGGCCTTCCTGAGGAGTTTTGGGCCTTGGTGGGCTTTGGTGGGATGGATTAGGACTCCGTAACGGACTAGGATTGGGTTGAGGGCTGATAAAGGGGCTCCCCAGCCCCTTGCGCCCATGCTGCTGTTGTTGCGCCCCACCTCCCCTCTTGCGCCTCTCCTCCCTCCCCCTCCCCTAAGCCCTAGCCCCCCAAAACCGTGCGCACCCCCCTCCCTTTCCTCCACCTCCACACCACCACCCCACCCCCCCGTGCTGCCCGAGGGTGGCCACCCCACCCCAGCACCACGTGGATACATCCCGTGGAGCGAGGAGCGAGGAGCGAGGAGCGAGGAGCGAGGAACGTGGAGCGAGGAGCGATTCGCGAGGAGATTCGCGGAGATTGATTGGAGTTTTGCGCTTCGGGCAAAGGTATGAACATGAGGATCCTTGGATTTGATCTAGGTACTGTTATTAGGGTGTTTATCAAGTTTTTAGATCAATTGGAGGCGCTGGTTTGAAGTAATTTGGGTTAGATCTAAACTTGTCCACGTTTCTGTTTTCGGGCAGATTGAGCAGTCGAACTAGGGTTCGAGTTTCCGTCGATTTAGAATCCGAATCAGACCGTACGGACTTCTAGGAAGTTGTAGATAATTAAATTATCTTTCCGTGGACGTAAAGCACGTTAATTTCCGATCAGCCGTTTGAAAGTTATGGCTGTTTTACCGAGCGCCTAAAAATCTGTGACGTAACTGGAACAGATTGTGGTAATCTGTAGATTAAACAATTTTAGAGTCCGAATCAGTCTTTCCCTATAACTAGAAAAAGTTGGGAAATTTCCTAAGCTTCGCGACGGTGTACTCGTTTATTCGATTTGGAGTCCCAGAACTCAAGTTATGCCTTTTGCAAGGCTGCTGTTCCGCCGGGACAGAACCTCTGTTTTTAGGTTTTGCGAGTAGTTGGCAATGTCGGGTTAGATGGGGGCGTGTGTACTGTTTTGAGGTTATGATTGTGAGTGTGTGATGCCTATGTGCAGGTGGTGTGACCCCGGGAGTTCCCTCTTCTTCCCGCCAATCCGTTGCACGTGGTTGAGGCAAGTGTGTTGTGATGGATAGCGAGTTGTAGGTTGCATGTTGTGATTAGATGGAATTGTTTACATGATATATGTTCACTTGCCATGTGTTAATAATTGATATGATATGATGAGCATGTTTAACATATTATGATGCCATGTGTTAATATGTGAATTGGATATGATAATTGGCATGGTTGCATGCATGTCATGAGATAGGGCGAGGGCGGTGAGAAAGTCTTAACTAGTCCGGCAAGGTCGGTGAGAAAGTTATGACTAATCCGGAACGCCATTGAGTAAGTCCTATGTCGTGATTCCATCCACGTGGTGTTTGGAAGCGAGTAGGCACCCTCCATCTTCGGGATGGAAGGGAGGAAAGGGTGCACACCGACGGGTGTGTACTTCCCATACCGGTATGAGGTTCCAGAGGGTCAGGAGCAATGCATTACATCGCATACAAATTGATGATGATATTGATAAGTATTCATGAATGAGATGTAATACATGATGAAAGATGATATTGACTTGTTGTTATGCTTGTTGTTCATTGCAGTATGCTTGCTGAGTTTTCGAACTCACCCTTGTGTTTTCTTGTTGTTTTAGGTACCATGAGAACGGCTTGCGGGAAATGGGAATAGTCACACGCTCACACATTGTTTCACCTTAATGTTTCCCCAAGTCAATTCATTTAGTTTGATAATAAATTGCGTGTGATGGTCTTTAAAATTAAGTCTTAGCTTGGTTAATGAGAGTTCTATTGTTTGTTTGACACTTGGAACCTTAAGAGCTTAATGTTAGTCTCTTATTGTCGTTAAGACTTTATTTATTGCTGTTTTAGATGTTTCTCTTATTGCCATATAATGCTATATTGTTGCTGTTTCTTAAATTCATGATAAAACAAAGGAGGTGCTGCCGAAATCTCGGTTTTTAGTCTATGCACCTTTGCTGGAATTTGATGTTAAATGTGGTATTTAGATGTTGTTTAGCTTATGTTTGGTAACATTCAGGCATAGTAAATGCCGGGGTGTTACAGCGAACGGGTTCGAACCGAACACCACGTGGGCGACGTGGCTTGATCTCGGCCGTTGGATCAAGATCCAACGGTCGTGGGGTTAGGGTTTGAGTCCGGTTCGAGTCAGAGTCGAGTCCGATTCGGGTCCGTCTCGGTTGGATGAACAGTGAAACCCACTCGGATTTTCCAGCGATTTAATAATTAAATAAATTCATAGAAATTCAAATAAATCGAGAAAAATAGCAAAATACTAAGAAAAATTCCAGAAAAAATCAGGAAAATACTTTGAGACATTTGGAACTCAAATAAAATACTTCCAAAAAAATTTTATTTATAACTTTTAATTATTTAATTATCTAAAAAGGCAATAAATTCAAATTAAATCCAAATAAATCCCAGAAAATTCCAAAAATTCTCAAAAGTGTAGAATTTCACTTAAATACATGAAAAGCAAAAATTGCGGTGTTACAACACTTCATTCCAAGTTCATTCCAAGTGCAATGGGAAGTAGTCTCGGGAATGAAGAGTGTTGAGTTCAATTTTAGCACAAAAGAGTCAATTTGTATTTTCAGCACTTAGATTCATGAGCATTGTTGAGGATTCTAGAATGAAACAATATAGCTAACCCAAGTTGCTCTAGGGACTCTAGTAGAAACCCACTATTTCAATAAGCATGGCATAAGCATCTAGTGAAGAAGGATAGCAAGTAAAAGCCAAGTTTCATCAAGTTTTCAGTTTTCACATGATATACCAAATTGGATATGACCTAGATTAGCAAATATCTTCAGAAAAGTAGCTAGGTGCAACATATCTCAATTTTATCAATTGCATAATAGACAAAGCTCGTAAATGAAAAACAAGTCTATATGCAATGCAAGAGAATCAATTCCAAGCTCCCCCTCAACAAGTGAGTCAATTAAGCACAAAATATGATTCAAGTTGAGTTATTAGCAATTTTAGATTCAAAAAGACGAATTGAACTCAACTGAAACCAGAAAAACAGAAATGAGGAGAAGGAATCAAGAAACTGACAAATGGGTAGTTTGGAGCATAGATAACATGAAGAGAAACTCTAACACTCAGACTCACTATCACCTTCAACATATGACTTATATAGGAAAGCTACATCTCCAACTCCAACCTAGGAGCAAACACAGGCCCTGTCTACCCAGGGGGCCCAACACCTGCTAGACCTAAAAGACTGTGAGTGAGCTCAACCAAGAAGAAGAGAGGAATAGCACCCTAAAGCATAAGGTGAGAGGTCCATGCCGAGGCATGCCAGAAGTCTAGGTGAAGTGGACTCAACCAAATGAAAACCATCCCAAAGATACCCAGAAAGAGAAAGGAAAGCTGAATATACATATGAACATATAATACAAACCAGCTCCTCCTCAAGATATGCCATATGGGCTCATAATCCCAAGCTCTCCTCTCAGGGCAACAAACCTAGAGCTATCCAAAGGCTTGGTGAAAATGTCAGCCAATTGGTGGTCACTCTCCACAAACTGAAGCACTATATCACCCTTCTCCACATGGTCTCTAAGGAAGTGATAGCGAATGTCAATGTGCTTGGTCCGAGAGTGCTGCACTAGGTTCTTAGCAATGTGAATGGCAGACGTGTTATCATAGAAAAGTGGAACACAATCTGCTACTAACCCAAAGTCCTGCAAGGTCGATCTCATCCAGAGAACCTGGCTACAGCAACATACTCGGCCTCAGCGGTGGACTGTGCAACACCGGACTGCTTCCTAGACGACCAAGAAACAAGAGAAGTGCCAATGAATTGGCAAGTGCCAGATGTACTCTTCCTATCTATCCTAGAGCCAGCAAAGTCTGCATCTGAAAAGGCTCTAAGGGATAGAAAAGATGAAGAAGAGTACCAGATACCATAGTTAGTGAAAGCTCGAAAGTACCTGAAGATGCGCTTCACCACCTAACGGTGAGAGACGCGGGGAGAAGACTGAAACCGAGCACAAAGACATACAGAGAAATGTATGTCAGGTCTCGAGGCTGTGAGATACAAGAGGGAGCTGATCATGCTCCGGAACTCCTTCTGATCAGCTGGCTCACCATCCTCGTCAGGCTCGAGGACAGCAGTGGTGGCCATAGGAGTCATAACTAGCTTCCCATCAGACATATCAAAGCGCTTCAGGAGGTCTCGAGTGTACTTGCCTTGATGCAAGAATGTACCCTCCCGAGTCTGCTTAATCTGGAAGCCAAGGAAGTAGCTCAACTCGTCCATCATGCTCATCTCGAACTCAGTACTCATCACATCTGAGAACTGAGTAACGAGCGAATGCGAGGAACCACCGAAAATGATGTCGTCGACATAGATTTGGACTAGGAGAAAGTCCGAATCAGAATGTCTGATGAACAGAGTCTTGTCCACTTGACCCATATGAAAATCATGACTCAAGAGGTAGGACTTAAGCCTCTCATACCAAGCTCGAGGAGCTTGCTTAAGTGACGAGGACATCACTACCATGGATATGGCCATGCCTACAAACCCAATTGAAACCAACAATGTAATACAAGGGCCAATTACTCGAGCTCGCGAACGTCAATTCAATTACCAGGTGAATGCGTTCCTCGGGTTGCACACAAATAATTTAATGAATGGAATGCTATTTAATCTTTGTGATTATTTTATTGTCCTTAGGAACCAAGGAGGACTCCCAAATGGCAAGCATGAAGCCAATTCTTCCGGTGCATAAGTTCAACTCGGATTCGGCCTCCGGGACAGCACCAACTTAAAACGACCATAACTTTTGATCCACAAGGGTGTTTGGGGTCTATGATTACTGGTTTGAAAGGTTTCTTCATCCTCTTTCGAACTGATCCGGCCTCATGTCCAAATTCCTTACGAGTCAACTGGAATCTGCAAAACAAGTTCGGTCATCTTTCCAAATCCGAGTCAAACTAGGAATAGGAGTCCTACTCGGCCATGGATGTGTTTTGGACGCCCCAAGCATTGTTTTGGCCTCCTATTTCTCCTATATATATATCTAGGGAGTCCCCCAAAATAACTTGGGTTTTGGTTATTTGATAGTTTAGCCTTTTGCTACTATTTTGAGTCTTTTAGGCATGCTCAACGGCCGCCTAACAAGCTCCTTGTATCGGAACCCCAACTTTTTCTATACTTCATCTATATTTGCAATTTTAGATTGCTTTTGCCTTGTTCTTGCTTGTTCTTTGATTGCTTGCAAGAATTGATCTTCGTGGTCAGGTTGATCGTGCCCACGGCAAGGTCAATAACCCTCTCGAGTTGGTTTAGCGATTGCTATGGCGCATCGTCGTCGTACGTTGTAGTCGGATCGTCAAAGTTGTCTCCAACCAAATCGAAGGTTATCATTCTCATCGAATGATCGGGACACCCAGTGTTACATCAAGTGGTATTAGAGCTTCAGTTGATCGGTGAGAATATAAGTGCCTTAGGTTAGTTTTTTTATTTCTGTCCTAAATTGAAAACTACTCCACAAAAATTCAACCTTTAGTTTCAATCTGTTATTTTAGTGAGTTTTGTTAGGTTTTGATCCATTAGAGTCCATGTTTTAGTTGTTGATCTTTCTTTTCCTTCGCGTAGCTTCAATCCTTCAATTCTGTCCAGTTTGGTATTTCGAGCATAACTTTCACATACGAACTCGGATTTTTGTGTTCTTGCACTCTAATGAAAGCTGAGGATATAAGCTTCAATTCCTTCCATAGTCAACTAATCTAATTCGGTGATCTTCAAACATTAATCTAGGCGACAAGTCTGCTGCCCTAGAAAACATCAGTACACCTACCTTTGGGAACCAATTCATCCTTTGTGAACACTTTGATCCTATTTGAGACTAGCTTGTTGATATTGCTTAGGGCTGCTCTACTTGATTCATTGCATAATCTTCAGTTATCATATCATATTATCTTGTGACATCGAGTTAGGGATTCCAAAAGTTTGTTCATACTAGTGTTGGCCAAAAGTCACCAAAAGAAAGAAAAGAGAAAGAGCCAAAAGGCCACAAAAAAAGGAAAAGAAAAAGAAAATTGTGGCCGGTCGCACTACATTGAGCAAAACCCTAATTTGTGTTTGTTACTTTTTATATTGTGCAATTTATTAATTAGTGAGCAATCTTGTGCCCTTTTTACATTCTCAAAGCAATAAGTTAGCGTCTCTCTACGACTTGTGCAATAGAGCTTTTGGTGCATCACTTATATTTTATAGCTCATTCCTTGACTGCATAAGTGCCATTACTTTGCGTGTGTGTTGCCTTCAAATTCACTTATATCTTTGAGATCGGCAACTAGGGCTTGTGAATTCTAGTTTGGATCATTACTTATCATTAAAATAACTAGAATTATCAGATTGCATAGGAAATAAATATTGCCTATCCAAGCTCCACATTCAACCTCGTACTTTTGTTCGGTCCCTTGGCAATCGCTTTATCCAAGCTTTGGAGAACTTTTGACCACGCCAACGGCCGTCAACACCTGCTGCATGTAAGAACTTGTAAGAGCTTTGGTTATAGGCTTGAATGTTGAGAGAATTGCCACCACCTCCTTGTAGTTGATAGGGACATTATACTTGTTATATTGTTTTCTTTTCTTCTACTAACCATGTCAGGTGATGAGGATTCGCTGCATCACTCTCCACGCGCAAAGGGAATTGTTGCTAGAATGTTGCTGCAAGAAGACCGCCTCTGGTCTATCGAGACCGCTCAGGGAATTGCTAACACTAATCTTGCTACTATTTTGTCTAGACTTGATACGCTTGTAGGTACTGCCCCCGGAACTTCCAATCCACCACCTCATCTTCTAAGCAACAAAAATGGCATACTACATGCTCAGGTACATGTTGATGATGATTCCCTAGGTAAGGTTAAATTCGCCATTCCACCTTTTAATGGTCAATATGATCCTGATGCCTATACTAATTGGGAGATAGCAGTAGACAAAGAATTTGGCAAGTATGATTTGTCTGAAAATGAAAAGATTAGGATTGCTGCTAGTGTGCTAAATGAATATGCATTAACATGGTGGAAACATATTTGTAGAGAAGAGAGAAAACCTGAAAATTGGAAGGCCATGAAAACACTTATGAGAATTGATTATGTTCCTGAATATCATACTAAATTTTTGTATACTAGACTCCAATGCTTGAAACAAGGAAATAAGTGCGTTAAGGAATACTATGAACGATTGCAAAATCATTTGTTGCGTTGTGGT
Organism: Rhipidocladum racemiflorum; assembly: GCA_036346355.1. NCBI lineage: Eukaryota > Viridiplantae > Streptophyta > Magnoliopsida > Poales > Poaceae > Rhipidocladum > Rhipidocladum racemiflorum. The sequence continues at coordinate 52,703,834 of CM070572.1, read as the reverse complement.
TTAGTTGAAGATGAAGAAGCAACAGAGCTTAGGTTCATACGTGGACTTAATCAAGAAATTCAGGATGCTCTTATTGATGAAACATATAGTTCTCTTTCAGAATTGGTTGTATGTGCTTGTTGAGTTGAAAATATGCTTGCTGAATCCTTGAAAGAATCATTAGCTTCATTTGAGGTGCCCATTGTTGCACCTTCTTTTGTAGCTAACATTTTGCAGAAAAGTGAGCACCATTGAGAGAATGATGTAGAAGAGCATATGGAGAAAGAATCGATCAGTACTACCACATGTGTAAGTGAAGAGATAGTAGTTGAAAAAACGCCTACAACAGCTGATGAGAACTTACAAGGTAATGTAACAGGTATGGACATTACACATGGAGAAAATAATTTTGAAGAGCTAAAAATATCCACAAATCATGCTATCGTGGAGCAATTATTAGTGGAACCAATTGTTGATTTTGCTTTGTTACAAGATGATTTGCTTATTGTTTCTTGTGATAAAGAAGAGTTGTGTGATAATACTTCACTTATATCCATGACAAAACTAGCGAATGGACATGTCACTTTTGTTAGCACACTAGACAGTTATGCTGAAAATAAACATGTCATTCACATCACAAGCGAAAATGATGAGTTGAAATTGATGTCTCCTTTATATTCATTAGGCTACATTGAATTTGATATTCCGTGTGATCTGAATTATTTAGAGGAGAGACTTTTTGTACATTCTGATTTTTCATGGTTATCACAAAATATTTTTTATGTTATTGGCAAAAATAGTGAGAAAGAAGAGTATAAAGCACATCGAGTTTACATTTGTTCAGATTTTAAACCTCCATTTGCAATGCAACAATGTCATCAATTTAATAATTGCCATATCACTAATCATGTCATACCAAGTACATTTGGTTCCATTCACAAGTCACATGATAGTTTTCAAGAAAGGGAGGATATGGTTGATAGAAATTCTCGATCCATTGATTTGATTGCAAATGTGCATATTGCTTTGTTTCCTATCATTACTAACATTTTGCAGGACAATATGATGGAGTCGAGGATGACTCCACTTCAAGAAAGGGAGGATGATGAGACCATGCTCATCATGGACAGAATTAACAATACATACATATGGTCATTACCAAGTGTTACTGCAATTATATCAACTGCATGGCTTCATCGACCCCCACCTTGGCCAGGATCATTAAGTTTGAGACACTTCACGGCATCCTCTACTTCGTATGCATCTACTTCATGGCTTCAACTGCATGGTTTCATCGACCCCCACCTTGGCCAGGACCATTAAGTTGGCGACACTTCACGGCATCCTCTACTTCGTATACATCTACTATGATGGCTCCATCTACATGGCTTTATCGACCCCCACCTTGGCCATCCTTCTACATCTTCGTCGGTTCAAGGACCATTGACTCGAGCTCAAGCCTGTCAACTCAATTATTAGATCTAAAGCCATACTTGGGAGAAGATGATGAACTTGAGTCGAGGACGACTCAAATGCAAGATGGGGAGGATGATGAGGACATCACTACCATGGATACGGCCATGCCTACAAACCCAATTGAAACCAACAATGTAATACAAGGGCCAATTACTCGAGCTTGCACACGTCAATTCAATTACCAGGTGAATGCGTTCCTCGGGTTGCATACAAATAATTTAATGAATGGAATGCTATTTAATCTTTGTGATGATTTTATTGTCCTTAGGAACCAAGGAGAAGGACTCCGAAATGTCAAGCATGAAGCCAATTCTTCCGGTGCACAAGTTCAACTCGGATTCGGCCTCCGGGATAGCACCAACTTAAAATGACCATAACTTTTGATCCACAAGGGTTTTTGGGGTCTATGAGTACTGGTTTGAAAGGTTTCGTCATCCTCTTTCGAACGGATCCGGCTTTATGTCCAAATTCCTTACGAGTCAACAAGAATCTGCAAAACAAGTTCGGTCATCTTTCCAAATCCGAGTCAAACTAGGAATAGGAGTCCTACTCGGCCATGGATGTGTTTTGGACGCCCCAAGCATGGTTTTGGCCTCCTATTTCTCCTATATATAGCTAGGGAGTGCCCAAAAATAACTTGGGTTTTGGTTATTTGATAGTTTAGCCTTTTGCTACTATTTTGAGTCTTTTAGACATGCTCAACGGCCGCCTAACAAGCTCATTGTATCGGAACCCCAACTTTTTCTATACTTCATTTATATTTGCAATTTTAGATTGCTTTTGCCTTGTTCTTGCTTGTTCTTCGATTGCTTGCAGGAATTGATCTTCGTGATAAGGTTGATCGTGCCCACGGCAAGGTCAATAACCCTCTGGAGTTGGTTTAGCGATTGCTAAGGCGCATCATTGTCGTACGTTGTAGTCGAATCGTCAAAGTCGTCTCCACCCAAATCGAAGGTTATCATTCTCATCGAAAGATCGGGACACCCAATGTTACATCATTAAGTCCATACAAAGCTTTGGAAACCTTGAAGACATGGTTTGGGTACTTGGGGTTCTCAAATCCTAGAGGTTGTCTGACATACATCTCTTCCTCAATGAAACCATTGAGGAATGCACTCTTGAAATCCATTTGATAAATCTTGAAGCCCTTGGACGCCGCGAATGCGAGCAGGATCCTGATGGCCTCTAGTCTGACTACAAGGGCAAAAGTCTCCTCGAAGTCGAGGCCCTCGACCTGGGAAAAACCCTAAGCGACTGGCCTAGCCTTGTTTCGAACTACAACCCCATCCTCACTCTGCTTGTTTTTGAACACCCATTTGGTCCCAATGATATTGTGACCAGAAGGGGGCTCGACAAGCTTCCAAACTTTGTTCCTCTCGAAGTTTTCAAGTTCCTCATGCATAGCATTAATACAAGATTCATTAGATAATGCATGAGAAACATCCTTCGGCTCAAAAGGGGCAACAAAGGCAGAGTGGAGGCAGAATGTGGACAGACCTGACTTAGACCGAGTGACTCGCTCAAACAGATCTCCATTGATCTGGTCAGGTGGATGAGCCTGCTGAATGTGGCGGGGAGGTCCAGAAGCAGAAGTGACCTCTACTCCTCTCATGGGAGAAGTAGGAACAGAGTCACTAGCTTCCGAAGAGTCTGAGGGTAAGGGCTGATCTCCCTGAGGTGCAGAAATGGAAATGGGAGGCACCTCGGTAGCAGGAATGGTGACTGGATCAGGCAAGGCGCCTTCATCTCTGTCATCAACTTCCTCTGAGAAGATAGACTAGGAAAGAGGAGAAGAGCCTGAAATGTCTGGTCTATCACCGGGGCAACCCTCATCAAAGGTCACCTCACAGGTCTCTATGATCCTACCCAAGTCTACAGCCCAAATCCTGTAGCTACGGGCAGAAGTCGAGTAACCCAGAAAGATTCCATCAGCTGAGCGTGACTCAAACTTATCTACGTTCCCAGACTTCAAGAAGAAGCACTTGCAGCCGAAAACACGAAAATGAGACACACTGGGCTTTCGCCCATATCTCAACTCATAAGAAGTGCGGTGCAAGTGTGCCCTAAGAAAAATTCTGTTGGCAACATGGCATGCCGTAGCTACAGCCTCAGCCCAAAACTTCCTAGGAGTATTGTACTCATCTAGCATCGCCCTGGCCATCTCAACCAGGGTCATGTTCTTCCTTTCCACTATGCCATTTTGCTGAGGGACGTATGGAGAGGAGAACTGATGCTTTAAGCCTAACTCCTCACAGAAGCTACAAAAGTAGGAGTTTTTGAACTCCGTGCAATTGTCACTGCGGATTGCTCGTAAGGCACTTGGGAGCTCAATGGACAACCTACGGACCAAACCCCTGAAGTGTGAAAAAGACTCATCCTTTGAGGCCATGAAAAACACCCAAGAATATACCACTTCCCACCTGCTGACTGCACTCGAGCTGGACCAACAGTATCCATGTGTAGCAGCTGTCCTGGTGGATCAGTCATCACTCGGGTGACTGGAGGATGGGAGGCAGCAACCATCTTGCCATGTCGGTAAGGAGAACATACAACATCTTTGACCATATTGAGTTTAGGCAGGCCACGAATGAGATCATGGCCGCTAACTCGAGTCAAATGATCAAAGCCAATGTGACCAAGTCTCCTATGCCAAAAGGAGAGATCACGGGACTCTAAAGCAATAAGGCAATGGAGAGATCTCTAGAAGAAGAAGAAAAATCAGCACGAACGACTCTCCCAAAACGAGAAATCCCACAAATCAACTCCCCATGAGAATCGACGATTCTACAGCCACTAAACTTGAAGCTTACCTCGATATGGTCAACGATAAGCTGAGTAACAAAAAGCAAATTGAAATGCAGCTTACTCACTAAGGCAACGTCCTTAAGAACAAATTGATCATTAATGCAGACGGTACCTTTAGCGACGACTCTACCTGAAGAAGCATCCCCAAAAGTGATCACCTCATCACCGGGAGCACTGACTAGGGAAGAAAACCAACGAGAGTCTCTGGTCATATGACGTGAATAGCCGGAGTCTACGATCCAAACCTCCCCCTTCCCTATCCCACGAACCTAAATCAATGAGAGCGAAAGGCAGATGTCTCAGTACCAGGACAAATCAAGGCTGATTTAGGAACCCAATATTGAGTCACCTGAGGAGAAGTAGAAGTAGTCAAAGGAGAAGTAGAATGCAATCTAGTGCCTCTCCTAGACTCAACTCTCATGAACTCAGAGATAGCTCTAGTAGAACGTCTGGGAGCAGGTGCCGGGTTGGTCCGCCGATGTGCAAAGGCCGGATCATCCACATGCTGTTGTCTAGACCTCCTGCTGGAGGAAGCAAACTCTCGCCGCTGATATCCACCTCGACGGGAAGAACGAGGAATATCATAAGGATGTCGGAGGAACTGACTCGGGATAGCTCTAGGGCAAAAACCTGAAGTCGAAGCCTGAAAACCAAGCCCCATAAGCTGTCCAAAAATAGGAGACTCTCTAGCATGTCTATCCTGTCTAAAAGCAGTGTGTGCCTTAGAAGCACTCAGAGTTTGGGGATGACCCTGAATACCCCTAAGGGCACTAACACGTTCACGCCGAATGATCTTGTCGCGTTTAAAATAGAAGTCAACCAGGTGTCCATCCTTTTGACAGAAGAAGCATGTATACTTCGCCTTGGAGGCCGAAGTAGCAGGAGAAACATCCTTCTCGTCAGAGATCCTATGGACCAGACTTGCTGACCTGAACACAGTGGTGCTCGTCTGAGGAGCAACCACAATCTCTCCACTCTTGGAGGCGTACACAACAGTAGGCGGATGCGCCCGTGCATGCTCCAAGGAATCAAATCCTAGACCTTGATTGAATCGACTAATTTTGGATTGGTCTAAGATGAGATTGAGCTTCTTCTTGCCTCTAACAAATTTCTCGAGGGTGCTCATAAGGTACTGGCACTCTCGAAAAAGTGAGGCACAAGAAGAGCAGGGAGAAGGAGTAGAAGAAGAAGAGCCAGATGGAGAAGAGCGAATAGCACGAGCAAATCTCTCCCTGTAAACAGCAGCCTCAATCTTGAGGGACTCGCAAGACACACATGCAGCATCTCTAATTCTACCAACCTGGGCTTCTAATTTCTTCCTAAGCTCCGTGTGGACTTAATCCACATCCTCCTTAACCCCAACACACAGCAAGCAACCAGTTGGTGACTTAACTAGTAAGTCCTAAGCAAATTTAGCACACTTGACAGTCAAAGCATCATTGTCAAGTTTTAGTTGCTTACAGCCCTCACATGAGCTGACTGGGTCCTTAGAAGCATATGATTCAAGTTCATCATTTTTAGCACAAAGCTTCCTAAGATGTGAGCTCATGGCATCAATTTTAGCAAGCAATTTAGGGCAATTATCACAAGATGCAGTTGTGTGAGCATGAAGAAAACTAGCATCAGCAGAAATAGGATCAACAGAACATGTGCTAGTATCCTTCGACCTAAGAGCCTCAAGATCATAAACCACACTATCATGTAGGGTCCTTAGGTTCTCCAACTCCACAAACAAAGCATCGCAAAGAGTACAGCTATCAGAGTCTCAGGAGGAACAAGATCTAAGTGAAGCTAACTAGCGAGACAATGTACCTACTTCCTTCTCTAAGTTTGTACACCTAGCTCTAGATTTGGAACGAAGTTTTCCTAGCTTGATAAAAGCATCATTGAGCTGGTCATAGGAAGGTACCTCCTCCGTGTCGCTGTACAGCTCGGTGTCAGATACTTCCATGGCATTGGAGGCCATGAAGCACACACTGGAGAGGTCGTCACCGTCCTTCGCCTTCTCTCGCGGTTCATCCTCGTCCTCGTCGCTCCATGTCTCCATGTCGGAGAGGTCCAGATCGTCCAGAGCGGCGAGTACGTGGTGAAATAGCTTCTTGCTCTTGGTGAACTTGCGGTGCTTCTTCTCTCGCGCCGGCTCGTGAGCTGGAGGCTTCTTGTTGCGGTTCTTGTCAGTGTAATCGTTCTTGCTCGAACCGCCTTGTTCGTTCCTGCCCTTCTTTAGCTTGGGGCAGTTTGCCCGAATGTGGTTAGGGCCACCACAATCAAAGCAAATGATCTTGCCACTCCTCTTCCTATCTCTCACTGTAACACCCCAAAATTTTGCTTTTCTTAAATTCATGTGTGATTTGGCACTTTGGTGAATTTTTGGAATTTTCTGGAATTTATTTGGAATTTATTTGAATTTATTCCATTTTGAAATAATTAAAGAATTTAACTTTGCAAATAAAATTTTGTTGGAAATATTTTATTTGAGTCCAAAATGTTCCAAAATATTTTCCAGAATTTTTCTGGAATTTTTCTGAGTCTTTTGCTATTTTTAATGAATTAAATGAATTTCTGGGAATTAATTGAATTATTTAATCGCTGGAAAATAGCGAGTGGGTTTCTTGTTCATCCGACGACCGAGTCGAAGTCGGACTCGAGTCCGACCGAGCCAACCGTTCGGTCGAACTCGCTCGGCCGAACCTAACGCGTGGCGGGTTGGATCTTGATCCAACGGCCACGATTGAGCCACGCCACCCGATCCGAGTCCGACCGAGCGGCCCGGCTAGCCCGAGCTGGGCCGAGCCCAAACCCCCGCACCGTTGGATCTTGATCCAACGGCTGACGTTGAGCCACGTCACCCAATACGAATCCAACTCGGATTCCGCCGCCGCACGGAGCGGGCCTCGATTTCGCGTGTTTCACTGACGCCGAGGCCCCTATTTAATGCGCCACCACCGCTGCCGTGGCGGCGACTTCCGTCTTGCGCACTGCAGCCCTAGCTCACACCGCCAGAGCCGCCGTGGTTGCGCCCGCAATCGCCACGGAGTTAGAAGGCGTTCGCCGCGTTCAATTGCAGTTTCCGCCGCCGTCCTCCGTCGCCGTTGAGCCCAGATCCGGAACCGCAAGGTCAAGCCGCGCCAGAGGAGACCCTTCACTTCGCTGGAGGAGCCCCGCAACGCTGTCGCCGTGGTCGCCGTCTTCGTCTCCGGTGAACCAGCCCCGCCGCAAGCCATCGCCGGACCTCGAGCTCCACCAGCCGTCTGATCCAGATCCAAGGGTCAGCGCGGTCAGCGCCTACGCGTGGGTGCATGTCTCTGACACGCGGGGCCTGCGTGTCAGTGGGACCCACGCGTCAGCGGCCCAGCCAACTGCACCATGACGTCACGCTGACGTCACGGTGGGGCCCAGCTATCAGCCGTCCTCAGCCGTGCGTGATGACGTCACTGCTGACGTCATCTGAGGGGCCCACCTGTTAGTGTGACGCGTGAGCCGTGGACCGGGTCCACGGTGGACCGAGCCGCGCCCGTGCGCTGGGTCCATGGACCCGAGGCGACGTGGCGGCACCCGATTGGTCCACGTGTCACGCTGACGCAATAGAAGAATTTCCGAAAAAGAAAATGATTTATTAATTCGAATTATTGATTTCAGATTTTGATTCAAACTTCAAACGCTTATAACTTTTGCATTTTAACTCCGATTTAGGTGATTCAAATGTAACACCCCAGCATCTAGTATGCCTGAATGCTACCAAACATAGACTAAACAACATCTAAATACCACAAATTAACATAAATTACAGCAAAGGAGCAAATGCTAAAACTGAAAATTTTGGCAGCATCTCCTTTGTTTCTCATGCTTCGAAGCAACAACAATAGTAAGACAAGATATAGCTTGGTAAATGACAACTAAAACAACAATAACAATTGATATGGCAACACTTATATCTACCAACAGCGAATTCAACCATTTCACCAATTATAGTGAAGCAAAAGATGAACTTAAGCTCAAAACCAAACCGAGCACCAAGTTTCATGGCACAAATCGTATTATCATGTCTCCAAGTGATTAAACATAGACTATGAATGTGGAGCTACGTGTAGAAGTGTAGCTAAACCCCTTTCCCGCATGCCGGTCTCAAAGTACCTAAAAATAACATAAAACACAAGCGTGAGTTCATCACTCAGCAAGTATATTGCAATGGGCCAAAAAAACAATTCAATGTAACATCACTACATACCATGCTCAACTTCATGGTCAAGTCATAATCTCATATTCAACATCATATTCATGACTCAAAATCATTGTTCACATATCATCATCATCATGTATGCTATGCGATGCAATGCAATGCTCATATCTCCTGGAAGCTTATACCGGTATAGCTGAGTGCACACCCGTCGGCGTGCACCCTCTCCCCCCTTCCATCCCGTAGATGGAGGGTGCCTACTCCTCGCTTCCATTCACCACGTGGATGGAATCACGATGTAGGTCTTACTCAATGGCATTCCGGACTAGTCATAACTTTCTCACCGACCTTACCGGACTAGTTATGACTTTCTCACCGCCCTCACCATGTCTCATGCCATGAATGCAAAGATGCCAACATCATAAAATAATTTGCACATTTACTTAAACCAATCATGGCATAGAATCATAATGGATCATTTTCATCATACCAATAGCAAGCATTAAAGCATGGCATGTTATCGCATCATAAATTCAATTTCAACTCATCAAAACTAGCGATCTACAACTCGCTACCCATTCCAATACACTTGCCTTAACCTCCGGCGACGGATTGATGAGAAGTAGTGGGCACTCCCAGGGTCACACCACCTGCACATAGGCATCACACACTCACAAACATGCCCACAAAACATTACACAACATTCATCTAACCCGACTTCGCACCCTACTTGCAAAACCCAAAAACAGAGGCTCTGTCCCGCCGGGACAGCAGAATTCCAATGGCCATAACTTGTGTTTTAATACTCCAAATCAATTAAAATAGTACATCCTCGCATAGCTTAGGAAATTTCCCAACTTTTTCTAGTTATAGGGAAAGACTGATTCGGACTCTAAAGTTGTTTAATCTACAAAATACCGTGATCTGTTCCAATCACGTCACATATTTTAACACGCTCGGTAAAACAGTCATAACTTTCAAACGGCTGATTGGAATTTAATGTTCTTTATGTACACAGAAAGATAATTAAATTACATACAACTTCTTCAATGTCCGTACGACCAGATTCCAAATCTAAATTGGCGAAAAACTGAACCCTAGGTCGACTGCTCATGCTGTCCCAAAACAGAAACGTGGCAACATCTAGATCTAAACCAATCTACTCAAATCCAGCACCACCAATTGATCTAAAATCATGATAAACACCCTTAGAACAGATCCTAAACCAAACCCAAGGATTCCCATGGCCATACCTTCGCCCGACGACCGAAAACCCAACGGATCTCCTCCCGGTTCGCGCGATCTCCTTCCTCGCTCCAAATCCACCGGATCTCCTCGTCGCGGAGCGCTCCAATGGATGGATCTTCGAGGTGTTGAGGTGGAGAACTCCCCTAGGGGCAGCAAGGGAGGTGGAGAGCGGAGGAGAGGGGTGGTGGCGCCATGGGGGAAGATGGAGAGGAAGGGGAAGGGTGGAGGCGCATGGGGGGGCTAGCGGGTGGCGGCTAGGGTTGGGAGAGGGAGTTTGGGGCGCACCAAGGGGTGGGGTCCAGATTTGGCTGCCCAAAAGTCCCCCCCCTTGGGCCCAAACCCTTCCACCGGAGGCCCAACTCAACCCCCAAGGCCCAAAGTCCCCCGGAGAGGCCCAAAACACCCGAAACGGCCCAAAAACACGCTATAAACGGCATAACGTAAAGTTTTAACCTCCATTTACATATTTTATAATGTTTTGACCTCAACATCCACATTTTATAAGATTACGACACTCCGTGGTGTCACATCAAATTTCTAAATTTGTATAAAATTGAGATCTACCTAATGATGAATTTTATTTAATTTTTGGACCAAAGTTTTTCTCTGTAATATTATTTAATTGATTATTTAAACTTCAAAATGCTATAACTTTTGCATTTAAACTCCGAATTTGACGATTCCAGTTTCTAAAAATTCATAAAATTATGCTCTCTCTATTTATTAACTTTATTAGGATGTTTGGACACTTTTTGTCTACTGTTTATTTATTTATTGCTATTTGCACGCTTTACGAGTAGACGTTGAAGTGCCCGAAGGCTTCGAAGGAGAAGTGTTGACCCAGGAGCTAGCTCAGGACCAAGAGCAAGTACTCTTTGAAGGCAAGTTGTGCTTTGACCATGTTGATCCCAATTTCAAATTAATTCGATTCAAAACTATTGCATGCTAGTTTAATTAGAAAATACTTTATTTAAATAATGGGAATTAGATAAATGCCTAAGTGCTGTATGACACCTTGGTTAATTAAATATGTGCCATGACCCTTGTCACCCTAGTTGTGGTTTACTAGTTGGACATTATTAAATTGCCAACATGGGAATTTAGACCGTTGTAGTATTTTGCTTAGACCTGCTACGTGCTCATGACATGATTTTGGACAATCAAATGTTAATATTGACTTAATGATATATTGAACCTGTTTTGGAAAGTTATCATGTGATGTTGATGGCACGTGGTGCATGATAATCAACTGGGGTTTGATAAATAGTTTTCGACCGGGGCATGTGGCAAGAATGATCGGGTGGGCCAGTTGTGGCACCGGGAACGTTGTGTTGGTTCTTCGGGTAGTCTTGCCCTGGTCACCCTAAGGACTTAACCTTGCAAGCCTTTGAACTGGGTCAAACGTGCAACCACATGCTTGTAATGGGACGGACCTAGTTGAATAAGTTAGTAATAACGTACCTGTGGGACCTCAGGTTGTCAACTACACCCTTTGTGTAGTTGTACGGGGGAGCGTACCGGGACTGCGGCCAGGTACCCATCTAACGGTGGTTTGGCCTAAACTTCGCCTTCTCTAAGGGAAGGGTTAGCGTGCAACACCGGAGAGGACCACTTGTGCTGTTAGAAGTTACCGAAAGACTTTGTTACGGAAACTCGCCTTTGTGGTGTTTGACTGTATCTTGTGGGTAAAGTGCATAACCTCTGCAGAGTGTAAAATCTATTCGAATAGCCGTGTCCGCGGTATTGGACATCGCTCGGGAATTACAGTCAAGGGTTAGACTTTCTTGAAAACAACTTGGATTTGAAAGGTTGGGTCTGGTTTATTAATGATGTCGATGGAAATGTGGATTAGGATTGGGAAAGATGTTTACTTAACTCCTGGAAAAGTTATTACCGTTATACTTGTTTCTACTACTTTCAAATCTACTTATATTATTTGTTAAATGTTGTTTACTGCAATTATACCTTGAGCTATTCCTTTGTATCAAGCCATGCATATAGTATATTAGCTTGCATTCTGTGCATGACTTGCTGAGTACCAAGTACTCACCCTTGCCACAATACAACACCAGTTGAAGAGGAGTCTACACCAGCTTTGGAGGAGGAGCTCCCAGAAGATCCGTCTAACTAGGAAGCGAGCCCGATCGATTGCCTGTGGTATACTGGATGGCGCCACGAAGTTATCTTATTTTCCGCTGCTATTATTTCTCTCTTATTAAGTTTCGCCCTGCGAGGCGTATATTTGTAACTTGACCATAAGGTCAAGCAACCAGTTTGGTTAGCTATTTAAGTACTTTATTAATTCATTGAGTATGATTGTGATATTTACCAACGTTGAGACTGTGTGCACTAGTGCGTTCCTGGACTAGTGCTGAATACACAGAGGGTCCGGATTTGCAGATTCGGGTCCCGATAGAGGTGGTATCAGAGCCATACTGATCGTAGGCTCACCCATAGTTAGAATGGTCGTTGTGAGGATAAAACCTATTTTCTAAAGTTAAAAGTGGTCAAGATAATGAATGAATTCTCGACTTACCCCTTTTCTTTCTTGTTCATACCCCTTGCTGAGTTCTTTTCGTCTTACACCTTAATTTTTAAAGTGTTGCGTTCTTACGCAAGTATCCTTTGACAGATGATGATGAAGAACAACTACGCCGAGCGTGAAGGAGGCTATGCCGCCGAGTTGTGGCGTATGCTTCAGTTTCTTGGAGGTTTTGAGAGGCCGCTCTACTGAGGTACTACACTTGTGCAAGCAGGACTGGTCATAGGATGGGACGTCCGGATCACGGTGTATGCCCGAGAGAAGACAAAGTTCAGTCGCCCTTTCCACTTCACCGCCAGGAGGTCTACCTTTGAGATTGGAATCCAGGAGGTGTCGCGCCGAGCAATGCAGCAGATTGCTCGCACCTACCCCAGGGAGCTGGAAGGCACAGTGTTCCATCACCACCCACGCCGAGACAGCAGAGCTCAGCGGAAGCCGATAGAGGATGAGGATGCTACCGTCACTCACTTGGACAGATTCGTCGCCGCTCAGGAGGAGCTGATCGAAGACACAGTTCAGGAGTTGAAGAAGGCTCGCGAACAGGTTGAGGAGGAGAAGAAGCACTTGGAGAATGCCCATGAGTACGTCGCTTATGCTGCGGAAAGGATCGCAGAGCTGGAAACTGCACTGTATGGCCAGGGTCCCGATCCAGTGTTGGAGTTGGACGCTCCGGAGCCAGAGGAGGAACCAGAAGAGGCGCCACCTGCACCCGCACCACAGCCACAGCGGCAACCAGATCCAGAACCAGAGGAGGACGCCGCGTCGTCAACCACAGCTGCAGTTGTGGGGCATGGAGATTGTTTCGCGCCGATGCCGTCGCACTCCCACCCAGGCAGTGGAGGTTTTCTCGACGAGTGAGCGTAGGCGTTGAGGTCGAGACTCCTTCGTCGAGTCGCGTTATAGAATAAGAGTCACCTTTAGAGGCGTTGGATTTTCATTGTTTGCTGAGTGTGCAGTATGTGTTGCAAGGCCCTTAGGCATTGTAAGCAACCATACCAAGTTATTACTATTAGTATTAGTAAAGTTGGATTTTGAGTTACACTTTTCCCCCGCATAAGTTTCCCTGCTACTTGTCTATTCTTGTTCCCTCTCATCTCTAAACCTCGGAGCAATCGACAGATGGTGAACACCCGCGGAAACCTTAGAGGCAATGGGAGTGGTTCTCGCCCAGCTGGAAACCCCAATAATGGAGCACCTGCACCCCAACCAGCACCGCCAGTTGACATGCAGAATTTTGGAGCTTTTCTTACCGCCCAGACTCAGTTGATGCATGCTATGATGCAACAGATGCAACACGTCACTGCTCAGGCCACTGCTAACCAAGTCAATCAGGGACAACGCTAGAATACAAGACTGTCAGAGTTCATGAGGACTCACCTACCCACTTTCTCTGGGAATGCCAATCCGTTGGAGGCTGATGATTGGTTAAGGTCAATAGAGAGGAAGTTACACATTGCTCAGTGCATGGGAAATGAGAAGGTACTCTACGCTTTTCATCAGTTGGAAGGGACAGCCGCCGAATAGTGGGAGAACTTCTGTGCCACGCAAGAGAACCCTTGAGATATCACTTGGGAGGAGTTCACAGCTGCATTTCGTCAGTATCACATGCCAGAAGGAATCATGGACCTCAAGAAAGAGGAGTTCAGAGCACTGAAGCAAGGCAGCCAGCCAGTGGCCGAATACCTGAATAAGTTCACACAGCTTGCACGCTACGCACCTAAAGACGTAGCGACAGATAAAGCCAGACAGTCTCGCTTCATGAAGGGACTTAACTCAGGACTACATGTGGGACTGATCACCCACACCTTTCCAGATTTCCAGGAGCTTGTGAATAAGGCGCTTATTCTTGAGGACAAGCGCAAGGAACTGGACGACAACAGAAAGCGAAGGATGCAACAGCAGGGATCGCGTCAGGGAGCGCAGCAACGTTTGAGGGTTGCGCCAAATCAGTTTTTCAGATTCCAGCCACAGAATGCTACAAGGACACCATCACCAGCACCAAGACCCGTCAATCAGAACTATCAGACTCCAGCCCCAACCAGAAACGCCGCTTCAGGCAGTCAACAGGGGACAGTGAGATGCTACTACAACTGCAACGAGCCAGGACACTTTGCCAATAGTTGCCCTAAGAAGACAGCAGGAGTGACCCCAGTCCGCTTCAATCTGGGATCCACACCAACCAGGACGCCAGCACCAGGAGCCAACCGAGGGACAAAGACAAACAGAGCAGCACCCCAGACCGTGGTGAGAGGCCGAGTCAACCATGTCACCGCAGATGCACTTCAGAATGCCACGGACGTCGTACTGGGTAAGTTACTTGTTAACTCAGTACCTGCAACAGTTTTGTTTGATTCTGGAGCTTCGCATTCGTTTGTTTCTCAAGGCTTTGCTGCTAAAAATGATTTGGAGATTGCAAGACTTAAATGCATGCTCTTAGTTCAAACCCCTGATTCTGAACTCCGAGCGAAAGTAGGATGTTCTGGGGTGAGAATATTAATAGATGGGATAGAGTTCCTAGCGAACCTTATATTGTTGGATACCCAAACCTTAGATGTTATTTTGGGAATGGATTGGTTATCCAAGCACAAGGCCGTATTGGATTGTGGACGAAGGACTATCTCAGTTGAGAGCCCGTGTGGAAAGAAAGTGGAATTCCAAGCTACCACTGTTAGAGATGGACAGTTGATGGTTAACAGCACCAAAGCAATCAGCATAGAAGATGTCTGAGTGGTCAATGAGTACCCGGATGTTTTTCCTGAAGATTTACCTGGTATGCCGCCAGACAGGGACATAGAGTTTGTGATAGAGCTTGTACCTGGTACAGCGCCGATAGCAAAGAGACCTTACCGGATGTCCACCGAGGAATTAGTAGAGATGAAGAAGCAGCTTGAAGAGTTGATGGAGAAAGGATTTATCAGACCAAGTTCGTCGCCGAGGGGAGCACCAGTTTTGTTCGTCAAGAAGAAGGACGGGAGTTTCAGGATGTGCATTGACTACCGTGCAGTCAATGAAGTCACCGTGAAGAATAAGTATCGCTACCTAGGATCGATGATCAGTTTGATCAGCTAAGAGGAGCCAGAGTCTTCTCCAAGATTGATCTGAGATCGGGATACCACCAGTTGAAGATCCGATCAGAAGATATTCCGAAGACCGCATTCTCGTCAAGATATGGACATTATGAGTTTACAGTTATGTCCTTTGGTCTGACGAATGCGCCAGCCTATTTCATGAATATGATGAATAAGGTGTTCGTGGAATATTTGGACAAGTTTGTTGTTGTGTTCATAGATGATATCTTAATTTACTCCAAGACAGAGGATGAACATGCAGAGCACTTGAGGCAAGTTTTGGAAAAGCTAAGAGAACAACAACTTTTCGCCAAGTTCAGCAAGTGTGACTTTTGGAAGGACAAGGTGGAGTTCCTCAGACATGTAATGACCGCGGAAGGAGTCGCCGTAGATCCAAGCAAGGTAGAAGATGTGTTACATTGGGAGCAGCCGAAGACCGTGACCCAGATCCGGAGTTTCCTTGGAATGGCAGGTTACTACCGCCGCTTCATTGAAGGCTTTTCGACCATTGCGAAACCTCTTACGCAATTGTTGAAAAAGGAGAAGACGTTTGCATGGACGCCAGAGTGCGAAAAAGGTTTTCAAGAGCTGAAGGAACGATTGACATCAGCGCCAATGTTAGTTCTACCGGATGTTAATCAAAGCTTTGACATTTATTGTGACGCATCGCGCCAAGGACTTGGATGTGTGCTGATGCAAAATGGAAAGGTCGTCGCTTATGCATCAAGGTAGTTGAGGCCACATGAGGAGAATTATCCAACACATGACCTAGAGCTAGCTGCCGTAGTGCATGCCTTGAAATTATGGCGTCACTATTTAATTGGAAACAGATGTGAAGTATACACGGACCATAAGAGTCTTAAGTACATCTTCACCCAATCAGACCTGAATATGAGGTAGAGGAGATGGTTAGAGTTGATCAAGGACTACAATGTTGGAATCCATTACCATCCCGGGAAGGCCAACGTAGTTGCCGATGCTCTGAGTCGGAAAAGCCATACCGTGAACATGTTGATAGCCACAAGTCAGGAGGAGCTATGTGAGGATTTCCAGAGAATGCAGATTGAAGTCGTACCAGAAGGATTCTTGGCAGCATTGGAAGTGAAGCCTACCCTGGAGGATCAGATCCGAGAAGGACAAGAGGATGATGACAAGATCCGCAAGATTAAGTCCAACATGGATGAAGGCAGGGCAGAGGACTTCAAGTTGGATGAGTAAGGCACGTTATGGATGAAGGGTCGCATTTGTGTGCTGAACAAGAAGGAGCTGAAACAGTTGATTTTAGAAGAAGCCCATGACTCCAAGTATTCAATTCATCCTGGAAGTGCCAAGATGTATCAGGATTTGAAAGAAAGATTCTGGTGGCCGAACATGAAGCGTGAAGTTGCCGAGCATGTTGCACTGTGCGACATATGCCAGAGAGTTAAGGCAATGCATCAGAGACCAACAGGATTGCTACAGCCGCTGAAGATACCTGAGTGGAAATGGGAGGAAATCGAAATGGACTTCATTACCGGTTTGCCGAAAACTCAAGGAGGATATGACTCCATATGGGTTATAGTGGATCGCTTGACTAAAGTCGCCCATTTTATTCCAGTGAAGACCACTTATTCGGGAGATAAGTTAGCTGAATTGTATATGACCAGGATCGTCTGTTTGCACGGAGTGCCATAGAAAATTGTATCGGACAGAGGTACCCAGTTTACCTCGAGGTTCTGGAATAAACTGCATGAAGCCATGGGAACCCGTTTGAACTTCAGTACAGCCTATCATCCGCATACGGATGGGCAAACAGAGAGAGTTAATCAAATTCTAGAGGACATGCTACGAGCTTGTGCATTGGATTATGCTACCTCTTGGGATAAAAGTCTGCCGTACGCTGAGTTCAGCTACAATAATAGTTACCAAGCCAGTTTGCAAATGTCGCCATTTGAACCACTATACGGTCGACCCTGTCGGACACCGTTGAACTGGAATGAGACAGGTGAACGCCGTGTCTTTGGACCAGATATTCTTCAAGAAGCCGAAGAACAGATTGCCATGATCCGAGAAAAGGCGAGGATAGCACAATGTCTGACGAGAAGAGCTACGCCGATAACCGTCGCCGAGACCTAAGTTTTGAACCAGAAGATTTCGTGTATCTCAGGGTCACGCCACTCAGAGGAGTTAAGAGATTCCATGCCAAAGGAAAAATCGCGCCGAGATATGTTGGACCATTCAAGGTTCTCAGCCGTAGAGGTGAAGTTGCTTACCAGCTAGAGTTACCGCAATCACTAGCAGGAGTACATGACGTGTTCCACGTGTCCCAGCTGAAGAAGTGTCTCCGAGTACCTGAGGAACAGACACCGCTAGAGTCAATTGAGCTACAAGAAGATCTAACTTACAAGGAGCACCCTGTGAAGATTCTGGACACCATGGATCGAGAGACGAGAAACAACTCAACCCGTTTCTGCAGAGTTCAATGGAGCAACCATGCGGAGAGCGAAGCAACTTGGGAGCGCGAAGAGGATTTGAAGAAAGAGTTTCCGAACCTATTTCTTTAGAAAGCCCTGAATCTCGGGGACGAGAATCTGTTAAGGGGGAGGTTTGTAACACCCCAAAATTTTGCTTTTCTTAAATTCATGTGTGATTTGGCACTTTGGTGAATTTTTGGAATTTTCTGGAATTTATTTGGATTTATTTGGAATTTATTTGAATTTACTCCATTTTGAAATAATTAAAGAATTTAACTTTGCAAATAAAATTTTGTTGGAAATATTTTATTTGAGTCCAAAATGTTCCAAAATATTTTCCAGAATTTTTCTGGAATTTTTTTGAGTCTTTTGCTATTTTTAATGAATTAAATGAATTTCTGGGAATTAATTGAATTATTTAATCGCTGGAAAATAGCGAGTGGGTTTGTACTGTTCATCCGACCGGACCCGAGTCCGAGTCAGACTCGAGTCCGACCCGAGCCAACCGTTCCGGTCGAACCCGCTCGGCCGAACCCTAACCCGCGTGACCGTTGGATCTTGATCCAACGGCCACGATTGAGCCACGTCACCCGAGCCCGAGTCCGACCGAGCCAGCCAGCTAGCCCGAGCCAGACCTGAGCCCAAACCCTCGCACCGTTGGATCTTGATCCAACGGCTGACGTTGAGCCACGTCACCCAATCCGAATTCAACTTGGATTCCGCCGCCGCAACGGAGTGGGCCTCGGTTTTCGCGTGTTTCACGGACGCCGAGGGCCCTATTTAATGCGCCGCCACCGCTGCCGTGAAACCGACTTCCGTGCGCACCCGTAGCCCTAGCTCACGCCGCCAGAGCTGCCATGGTTGCGCCGGAGTTGGAGGAGCGTTCCGCTGCATTAAATTGCAGTTTCCGCCGCCGTCCGCAGTCCTCCGTCGCCGTTGAGCCCAGATCCGGAACCGCAAGGTCAAGCCGTGCCAGAGCAGACCCTTCACTTCGCCGGAGGAGCCCCGCAACGCCGTCGCCGTGGTCGCCGTCTTCGTCTCCGGCGAACCAGCCCCGCCGCAAGCCATCGCCGGACCTCGAGCTCCACCAGCCATCCGATCCAGATCCAAGGGTCCAGATCGCGCCACGTCACACCCCGGTGAGATCCCACGTGCTTTCCTCAGATCTATTTCCAACCGTTGGATCTAGATCCAACGGTTTAGATCGTGCCACGTAGCCTAAACTGCACCAAGCTAGAATAGATCTCAGCCGTTAGATCTAGATCGAACGGTTAGCGTTAACCCACGTTGTTTTCGTTAGATTGGATCTTGACCGTCCGATCAAGATCGAACGGTCCAGATCAGCGGAGTAGTTTCTTAACGCGTTAAGCCAGATCCAATCTGGGCCGTTGATTTTCAAATCAACGGCCGAGATCTAGCCACATGGCCGGGAGGCCGACCGTCGCGCGGCGCCGCGTGGGGCGTGTCTCGACCGACACGCCGGCCCGTGTCGATGGGACCCACGTCGGCGCCGCCCAGCCAACTGCACCATGACGTCACGCTGACGTCACGGTGGTGCCCAGCTGTTAGCCGTCCTCAACAGTGCGTGATGACGTCACTGCTGACGTCATCCGAGGGGCCCACCTGTCAGTGTGACGCGTGAGCCGTGGACCGAGCCGCGCCCGTGCGCCGGGTCCATGGACCCGAGGCGATGTGGCGGCACCCGATTGGTCCACGTGTCACGCTGACGCAATCAAAGAATTTCCGAAAAAGAAAATGATTTATTAATTCGAATTATTGATTTCAGATTTTGATTCAAACTTCAAATGCTAATAACTTTTGCATTTTAACTCCAATTTGGGTGATTCAAATTTCTAAATTTGTATAAAATTGAGATCTACCTAATGATGAATTTTATTTAATTTTTGGACCAAAGTTTTTCTCTGTAATATTATTTAATTGATTATTTAAACTTCAAAATGCTATAACTTTTGCATTTAAACTACGAATTTGACGATTCTAGTTTCTAAAAATTCATAAAATTATGCTATCTCTGTTTATTAACTTTATTTGGATGTTTGGACACTTTTTGTCTACTGTTTATTTATTTATTGCTATTTGCACGCTTTACGAGTAGACGTTGAAGTGCCCGAAGGCTTCGAAGGAGAAGTGTTGACCCAGGAGCCAGCTCAGGACCAAGAGCAAGTAGTCTTTGAAGGCAAGTTGTGCTTTGACCATGTTGATCCCAATTTCAAATTAATTCGATTCAAAACTATTGCATGCTAGTTTAATTAGAAAATACTTTATTTAACTTATGGGAATTAGATAAATGCCTAATTGCTGTATGACACCTTGGTTAATTAAATATGTGCCATGACCCTTGTCACCCTAGTTGTGGTTTACTAGTTGGACATTATTAAATTGCCAACATGGGAATTTAGACCATTGTAATATATTTCTTAGACCTGCTACGTGCTCATGACATGATTTTGGACAATCAAATGTTAATAGTGACTTAATGATATATTGAACCTGTTTTGGAAAGGTATCATGTGATGTTGATGGCACGTGGTGCATGTTAATCAACTGGGTTTGATAAATAGTTTTCGACCGAGGCATGTGGCAAGAATGATAGGGTGGGCCAGTTGTGGCACCGGGAACGTTGTGTTGGTTCTTCGGGTAGTCTTGCCTTGGTCACCCTAAGGACTTAACCTTGCAAGCCTTTTAACTGGGTCAAACGTGCAACCACATGTTTGTAATGGGACGGACCTAGTTGAATAAGTTGCTAATAACGTACCTGTGGGACCTCAGGTTGTCAACTACACCCTTTGTGTAGTTGTACGGGGAGCGTACCGGGGCTGCGGCCAGGTACCCATCTAACGGTGGTTTGGCCTAAACTTCGCCTTCTCTAAGGGAAGGGTTAGCGTGCAACACCGGAGAGGACCACTTGTGCTGTTAGAAGTTACCGAAATACTTTGTTACGGAAACTCACCTTTGTGGTGTTTGACTGTATCTTGTGGGTAAAGTGCATAACCTCTGCAGAGTGTAAAATCTATTCGAATAGCCGTGTCCGCGGTATTGGACATCGCTCGGGAATTACAGTCAAGGGTTAGACTTTCTTGAAAACAACTTGGATTTGAAAGGTTGGGTCTGGTTTATTAATGATGTCGATGGAAATGTGGATTAGGATTGGGAAAGATGTTTACTTAACTCCTGGAAAAGTTATTACCGTTATACTTGTTTCTACTGCTTTCGAATCTACTTATATTATTTGTTAAATGCTGTTTACTGCAATTATACCTTGAGCTATTCCTTTGTATCAAGCCATGCATATAGTATATTAGCTTGCATTCTGTGCATGACTTGCTGAGTACCAAGTACTCACCCTTGCCACAATACAATACCAGTTGAAGAGGAGTCTACACCAGCTTTGGAGGAGGAGCTCCCAGAAGATCCGTCTAACTAGGAAGCGAGCCCAGTCAGTTGCCTGTGGTATACTGGATGGCGCCACGAAGTTATCTTATTTTCCGCTGCTATTATTTCTCTCTTATTAAGTTTCGCCCTGCGAGGCGTATATTTGTAACTTGACCATAAGGTCAAGCAACCAGTTTGGTTAGCAATTTAAGTACTTTATTAATTCGTTGAGTATGATTGTGATATTTACCAACGTTGAGACTGTGTGCACTAGCGCGTTCCTGGACTAGTGCTGAATACACAGAGGGTCCGGATTTGCAGATTCGGGTCCCGACACTCACCCTGTTGTAAATGTTTGAAAATTTTCGAGCCACAAGAGCAAGCTCATCTTCTGGAAATTGTTTCAGAACGTCATCGCTTACGTCGCAAAGAGAGGGGAGAGAAAAACCAGAAGAGAAGTGAAGTGAGGGTCCTGAAGAGGAAGACCCGATGTGATCAGTAACCAAAGCCATCGATTGGGATTTCGTCCTACGAGAGACGATGTCAAGCTCATGAGTCTTGAGAAGGGAATACAACCCATCAAGAGTCAAAAGTCTACAAATCTGTGTGGTCTGTGATGGTGGTTACCTTCATCTCCCAAATCCTCAGATCGAGTGCTCTAAGAAAATGCCTCGCATTCTCCGAATCAGTGTATGAACAACCCACTGACCGAAGATTGCTGAGAATCTTTGCAAAATGAGCAAAGCACTCATCAAGCCTCTCACCAGCGTGCTGCTCAAACTTGTTGTAGTCACGCTTAAATTGATCATGTCTCACGGACATGATCTGAGTGGTGCCCTCATGGTAAGCATTGAGGGTCACCCAGATCTCGTGAGCCGATCGTAGGTGAGAGACGCGATCATACTCACTGCGGCTAAGTCCCTGTTTGAGGAGGTTCTTGGCCTTAGCGTTTGCCTCAACGTCAGCCATGTTTGCGGCGTTGACGTTCTCATCGGCCGGAACCTCATACGGGAGCTTCACCTTCTGCCATATAGATAAGCCCTGGGCAGTGATGTATTTCTCCATCCGAACCTTCCAAAACGGATAATCAACTCCAGCAAAAATTGGAGGCTTAGAGGAGTACTTGTTCGTCGCAATGGCTCTTGAGATCGGTCAAGATCTAGAAAAGAGCAAAACCGGGCTCTGATACCAATTGAAAGACCGAGATGGCGATCAGAGGGGGGTGAATGATCCCAAATAAAATTGTCCCCTACTCAACGTACTCTAAACAATCCCACAAAGAAACTTGGTGCTCGTCAAAATCGCAAAACCCGCAAAATCGGGAACGATTAGACAACTATGTGTATCCCTAGCTTACATGGATGAGAACCATGCATCATGTGAGGGATTTTTAAATCACAATCCTGGTTTTCAAGTGTCCAAAGAAAAGAGGGATTAATTCAAATACTTCTTTTCTAAAAGAAATCAAGCCAAAACACAAAAGCCTCTTTTAGAAAAACAAAAACAGATTTTTCAGGAATTATCCTCAATTAGAGTAGGTGGATGGTGGACTTATGTTGCTCCAAAATTTTTAGGAATTTTTCAACCTGTGAGTAGATGAGTCATAAAGCACTCTACCAAAAATCACCACAAAAAGCCATTTACAAAAATCAGGAAAAACAAAGAACTACGAATAGTCAGGATCTTCAATCAGGAAATTTGGGGCTCAGTTTTCACCTCACAACTCCCAAAAGGTACACCCACTGGACTCCAAACTTTTTCCACATATGGATATATGAGTCAAGCACCTTGTCCAATAAGAATCACTAAAAAAGGATTTTTCTAGATTTTTCTAAAAATCAAAGACTAACTGTTGCGCGAAGAACAAGTTCATGACATATTTGCAATCTTGATAGAAACTTGATCTCTAGTCTATCCTAGGGTGCAAGAAAGATGTAAAACCAAATGAGAACCCTCAAGACATCCTTGATCAACAGCATTTAGAAGGAGAGGAGGCAAATCCAAATTGCATGAAAGTAAATTGCGAGAATTTACATGCGGGAAAGTAAATGCTGAATTTAAATTGCGTAAAGTAAAGACATAATGTAAATGCGAAATTTAAATTCACAATAATATAAAGAAAATCTTTGTATTTTCTGGTTGGAAGGTTTACAAAGCCTCACTTCATGTGGGCAAAGCTCAAAGGAGCAACTCAAACCTTCAAGTGAGGGAGGGCACCCCTCCCCCTCTATTTATACTACTCTAGGGCCACCTACCACCGTTGGATGAGTCCCAAACCCTAGGGCACTCCACCAAGGGCTAGGATTAACCCACTCATTTCACCCCACACATGGGCTTTACATGGGCCACATTGGCCATACATGGGTTTTAAACAAAACCCGGTCAACCCGATTCAACGGGCCTTCATCCGCCGGACTTGACCGCTCAGTTTCCGCCTCTTCGAGCCTCCAACCCGAACCGGAAACCTTGAGCCACCTCAAGTCCATTTCCATGACGTCCAAGTGATCCTGGTTTGAGCCCAACCATCTCGTCGGCATCCTCGACCGCTCCAGACCTCGGTTCTCCCAACCTAGTCCCGGTACTCACCAACGACCATAGCTACTTCAGGAACCTTTACCACAAGGAACAAACCATTTTGCACATCCCAAAATACACTTACCTTTTCTTCCTGCATGTTAGTCCACAATTATCATTAATTGAAACATGCAATACCGAGTAAATAAAACTCAAACCTGAGCACACTTTGCTCAAATAAAGTCAAATACTCATCACAAATATGGATGGACCTCCGCATGGTCCTTCAGGCTCGAACATGGGGCAAACTCCTACTATCATCTATGAAGATAATGCAGCTTGTGTTGCTCAAGTGCAAATGGGATATGTGAAAAGCAACCTCACGAAGCATATCAACCCCAAGTTCTTTTATGCTCATGAAATGCATAAGATGAATGAGATCAAGATACTGCATACTAAGTCGTGTGAAAATCGGACAGATTTATTCACAAAGTCACTCCCAGCATCTTCTTTTGAAATGTGCGTTAAAGGAATTGGGATGATAAGAATTAGAGAAGTGCATATTTCAGGGGCAGAATTTTCACATACCCCTACATAAATCTCGAACATGAAGTTTGAGTACCCCGCGTGAATCTCGGAGATTCAAATTGAAGTTTTGGGTGAATTGTACTCTTTTTCCTTAGTAAGTTTTCACTGAAGTTTTCTTACATAAGGTTTTGATGAGGCAATTTGCGCAACACAACAAACGTATGCTATGTACTCTTTCTCCAAGTATTTTCCTACCGGGTTTTTCTGGAGTTTTGATGAGGCATATGCATCTCGCGGTAAAGGGTCCAAGGGGGAGTGTTAGGAAACTAGGCACATGAAGGCCCATGTGGACTCTTACCGAAACCCTAGCTGTAGGTTATAAATTGGAGGCAGGGGTCCCCCTTTGTACACATGCAATCAGAATAAAGATTCAGTTCCTCCCTACATACTGTGTCTCTCCCTCTCTATCTGTTCTCCACATTAGATCTGTTCGGCAACCCCAGACTATTCGATAGCGAGGTTGTCTAACAGTAAGAACCAACTCAAAACAAAGAGATCCTACAACTTTCTAAGGGTGCGTTTGGTATCCTGTACCAAGTGATACATGTATAAGATGGTTCAAGAAAAAAATCTATGACACTACGGTTTGGTGTGACGTTATAGAAGGTGAAATCAGAGAATAAAACCTTTCGGCTTGAGGTTTACTCGCGTTTTTGGGCCTTTTGAAGCGTTGTGACACCACGGAGTGTCGTAACGTTATTTAGCGTGCATGATAAGGTTAATAACATTATGAGATGTGGAATTAAGGTTAAAACTATAGGATATGGAGGTTAATAGCTTTTCCGGGGCGTTTCCGGGCCGTTTCCGGGGTTTTGGGCCTTCCCGGGGGAGTTTGGGCCTTGGTGGGCTTTGGTGGGATGGAGTAGGTCTCCGTAATGGACTAGGATTGGGTGTGGGGGCTGGTAAAAGTGCTCCCCACCAGCCTTTTGGGCGTGCTCCCCCTGCCCTTGGGCGCCCCCACCTCTCCCTCCAAGCCCTAGCCGCCACCCCCACCTTCCCCTCTCCCTTCCTTGCGCCTCCACCTCCCCCATTGCTCCCCATTGCACACCACCGCCCCTCCAC
The DNA here is from genome assembly GCA_036346355.1 of Rhipidocladum racemiflorum. Classification (NCBI taxonomy): domain Eukaryota; kingdom Viridiplantae; phylum Streptophyta; class Magnoliopsida; order Poales; family Poaceae; genus Rhipidocladum; species Rhipidocladum racemiflorum. The sequence goes on along the minus strand of CM070572.1, from coordinate 52,678,529 downwards.
CCCCTTGCTGCCCTAGGGTGGCCTCCCCACCCCTGCATCCTCATGGATCCATCCGAGGAGCGAGGAGCGAGGAGCGAGGAACGAGGAGCGAGGAGCGAGGAGCGAGGAGCGAGGAGATCTATTGGAGATTCGTTCGTTGGGCAAAGGTATGTTCATGGGGATCCTTGGGTTTGATCTAGGTACTGTTCTTAGGGTGTTTATGAAGTTTTTAGATCAATTGGTGGTGCTGGGTTGGAGTTCTTTGGGTTAGATCTAGACGTTGCCACGTTTCTGTTTTCGGGCAGATTGAGCAGTCAGGCTAGGGTTCGAGTTTTCGTCGATTTAGAATCCGAATATTTCCGTACGGACTTAAGAGAAGTTGTAGATAATTTAATTATCTTTCCGTGGACATAAAACACGTTAAAATTCGATCAGCCGTTTGAATGTTATGGCCATTTTACCGAGCGTGTTAAAATCTGTGACGCGATTGGAACAGATCTCGGTAATCTGTAGATTAAACAACTTTAGAGGCCGAATCAGACTTTCCATATACCTAGAGAAAGTTGGGAAATTTCCTAAGCTACGCGAGGGTGTACTCGTTTAATTCATTCGGAGTCCCAGAACTCAAGTTATGCCTTTTGCAAGGCTGCTGTCCCGACGGGACAGAACCTCTGTTTTTAGGTTTTGCGAGTGGTGGGCAATGTCGGGTTAGATGGGGGTTTGTGTACTGTTTTGTGGGCATGATTGTGAGTGTGTGTGATGCCTATGTGCAGGTGGTATGACACCGGGAGTGCCCTCTACTTCCCGCCAATCCGTCGCCCGCGGTTGAGGCAAGTGTGTTGTAATGTATAGCGGAATCGTAGGTTGCTTGTGGAGATTAGATGAAAGATTGAATACTTGCTATGATCACTTGCCATGCTTGCTGTTTTCCAATGATATATTGAGTATGATTATCATGATATGATGCTATGTGTCTATACTTATCATGATTCGATGCCATGTGTTTATGTGTACTATGACATGATGCCATATGTTTATGTACAAATGAGATATGATAATTGGCATAGTTGCATGCATGTCATGAGATAGGGCGAGGGCGGTGAGAAAGTCATAACTAGTCCGGCAAGGTCGGTGAGAAAGTTATGACTAGTCCGGAACGCCATTGAGTAAGACCTACATCGTGATTCCATCCACGTGGTGAATGGAAGCGAGGAGTAGGCACCCTCCATCTTCGGGATGGAAGGGGGGAAAAGGGTGCACACCGACGGGTGTGTACTCAACCATACCGGTATGAGTTTCCAAGGAGATATGAGCATAACATTGCATTGCATTGCATTGCAATACATATTTAATGATGATGATGTTGTTATGTGCTCAAGTATGAGATGTTATATGTGATGTAAGGTATTATTTTCTTGTAAATGATCTTGTTGTCCATTACAATATGCTTGCTGAGTTTTCGAACTCACGCTTGTGTTTTATGTTGTTTTTAGGTACTTTGAGATCGGCATGCGGGAAAAAGGGGTCTAGCTACACTTCTACACGTAGCTACACCATCATAGTCCATAATTAATCACTTGGAGACATGATATTAAGAGTTGTGCCATAAGCTTAATGTAGGGTTTAATTTAGCATGCTTGTGATTCCTTATTTGCTTGGTTATAGCTTATGAAGTGGTTGAGCATGCTTTTTTTGGCGTAATTTGATGATATATCCATTTATGTTGATGTTTTATTTGTCGTGTGCTATGACATATCTTGCCATGATATTGATATTGTGTTAATTCATGTTAAAACAAAGGAGATGCTGCCGAAATCTCGGTTTTTAGCCTATGCACCTTTGCTGGAATTTTATGTTAAATGTGGTATTTAGATGTTGTTTAGCTTATGTTTGGTAGCATTCAGTCATATTAAATGCCGGGGTGTTACAGTTGGTATCAGAGCGAGGTTGTAGGTCCTTGGAATGTGAATTTTTAGTGTCATGCTATAGGGAAAAACTAAAATATGATGTGGAATAAGTTAGAAACATGGCTTAGGTCTTAACTAAAATTTTGTTATAGGATAGCAACATTAAAACTTGCAAAAGTGGTATAACTAATCTAAAATTTGACACACAATGGATGCACAGTAGGAAAGGGTATGGGTATCGTTTCTTTATGCTTAAATGTTGTATTTAAGCTATGATGTTGAATGCTTCCTTTGATAAAGCATGTTGCTATGTCTATGAGATAAATGACTGAATTGCTCTTATTGTTGTGATAGAGTGGAATTGTGGTACCGAAGGGTTTCGGTCACCTCTTTTTGTTCATAGTAAGGGCGAGGTTTGACGGTATGGCCGGTTAGCGCCATCACCGAATAACTATTAACCCCTGTAGGAGAAGAGTGCTTACCCTCTCTGTTGTAGATCGGGTAGTTGACTGGAGTCAAATAGAAGAGTTTGGTGGTGGATTCCTTCGTACGTTCTTTGCCGCTCGACGGTCGATTTTTCGTTGCTTTTCTTGGCTTTAGTTGATTTGAATCAAATGAAAAATGTTGGGTTTTTGCGGATCGTTCCGTATGCGGTGTGTGGTTTTGTCTTCCTTGGTTGAAGATGAAGAAGAGGAGTCTAGTGTTGCGCTTCTTTTGGGCGCCTTTCCAGTTTTAATGATTAGTTTGTTGATGGCTTTATGGGGAAGAAGCATTCAAATTTATCCATGTGTTTGTCTTTCTCCGAGGTTAACGGAGTTATTATGGTTATGCCGGACACTTCGGGGCTGAAGTTCTGTGTCTTTGTAGAAGTAAGTGGTGTTTGATTCGTTATTTTGCTGGTTTAAGAAAATCATCTTTGAAAAACCCTTCCTATTTTGTGAAAGTTTGGAGTTAGGGTTTATTTGCAAAGGTATATTTGATCGATTGGTTCCCTCCAAAGAGGAGTCTTTGAGATTTAAAAAGTGTTTTGGAGAATTCCTTTGCATGACCAAGTTTGGGTTTGTCTCATCGCAACTTTGAGAGTCAAATTTTCCTTATGAACTTGGGATAGTTTTAAAAACTAAAATGCTGTAAACAAAGTAGTCTTTTGACTGAAATCGTTTGTCCCTAGTAAGAATTGATGTTTAGCATGTTATGTAGTAGGTAACAATGTGGTTTATGGATTGATTTGTTGCTAAGTTAAATTTTGAGTTGAATCAATTCAATGTGATTAATATCTCTAGCTTGAGAATAAATAGACTACTAGTGTTGCAGTTTACTCTTAGCGAGAATGATTAAATGTGTTAATGTACATGCTTAGAATCTGTTGCCTTGCTTTAAAAAGTGCTTATGATCCTTGTTAATGTTAAAAGTTTAAACTTTGATGCATAGTTAAAACATTAAGATGATGTAGACTTTGTTATTGTAAAAGAAACTTTCTTTGGTTGTTAAAGATGTTCTAATCTAATGGATTAATAGAGAAATTTAATCGTGTTGACTAGTGACTTTAATTTGGATGTTGATTAGAGTTGCTATTTATGTTGTTGCAAACTACTAGTATCTTTGGAAGTATGCAGTTGTGTCGCTACAATGCTAGTATTGATATCAATGGAGAAGACATAAGACTTATTGTTAATGATGTTGTTAATGGTAGTGTTAATGCTAATATTCAGTCTATTTTAAATAGTGGGGGTATGTTGTGTGGTGGTAATTTTGTTATCACCTATGTATAGGGTAGCTAAAAGTAATGTTGTTGGTTGATGATTATGCCCATTTGTTGTTATTGATGACTAAGTAGTTGTGGTAACTGTTTAGATTATTCGTTGGAAAACCATGGTTAAAATAGAGGAAAATTTTAACATGTTGCGATGGAGTGAGCTTTGGATAATTAACATGATGTACAATTTCCTCCTTAATGAATATATGCCTTGGAATCCTAGTTATGAACTTTGTCTTGTAGAGATAATATTTACATGTTGAAGTCGTTGTGTAACTGAATAAGGTTCGGTTGTCGAGACGTGAATATATAGGTGGCATGAAATTTATATGCTGATCTTGCTGAAAGATTTATTGAAATACTATGTTTCCAATTTGGAATAAGATGTATTATGATTCGGTGACCCGTGAGGGTCATGTCAATATAGTTTTGGTTGGGAGCCTTTTTCGATAAGCTCCTTAAACCCTAATTAAAAGTGTTGGGATTGGTAACTAGAGGAAGAATTTGTTGTGAAGTTTCTGATTTATTTGTGTTGGGGCTTCTCAGGAAGTAGATAGTAATTATTGAAGTCTTTTAATGGAAAGCGTAGTGGAGTACTAGAGATGGTTCTTTTTATGCTGAGCTTGTGTTTAAAAGCTTTTGGACTGGTTTGGTTGCTTGCCATTTTGGTTGAAGGGTTTTCGGTCAAGGTGTTCCTTATGCTGTGTTTCAGAGTTTCCCTAAAAATCGTAAGAAATGGTGCAAATATTTGGTTTTGGCTAACTTGTTTAGTTTGTGCTATGAGTTTCCCTTTCTCTTTGAGAAAGTTTGTGGCGGTTGTGTGTGCAGATGCTTGACTTTGGAGTCGATGTTCTTTTCCAAAATGCTGATTTTGGTTAAAATGCGAGGTTTTGCAAGTTTAGCTTTCAAGTAATGGAGGGTTCTGTTATGACGTGGTCTTTTCCTGCTAACGGTTTGCAGTCATGGTCTATATGAATTTCTGCAACCTTCGATGTTAATGGTGTTTCAATTCTTTGATACCTAATAAGTCGTTTGGTGAATGACTAATCGGTACTGGCTGTTCCATGATGAATGAATGGTGGAAAGGAAAACATGTCAACGTTTATCAATGTTTAATGATGAAGGAGTCGTTGAGCCAGGTCGGTGAGAAAGTCATATATGGATACATGACTAATCCGGAGTGCTCTTGAAAAGTTTGCATTCATGTTATGAACCGAGATGTCCATTTCTTTCTAGTATGAAAAGAAAGAATAAAGAATTTCTGGTATGTTGGTTGTGATGAAGGGGATTTGTGTTTCCTTTGCATCTTGGTTTAGAAAGTTAAACTGAATGCTCTTTGGTTGTTGTCGAATCTTTTCCAAAGTGATTGTAGTGCATTGGATTCAAGGTTAAGCATGGGGACCAATTAGGTTCATGGTTTGTGGTTGAGTTTATCCAATCGTTGTGTCCTTGTTTTAGTCCTTGGGTGGAAAACTTGAGGGCGAGACCCGCTTGGATGAGAAATCCAGTATGGGTTGTTATCGACCTAAGCATTAGGTGTTGTTAGTAGTGGATCGTAAATGGTTTAAAGGTGAGGAGTAAAGGAAGGTTGAGTTTGACTCAATTCAAACCTTCTTGGAGAATTGTGCTGTTGATGTGTTCCTCGATAGGGTTGATTAAGTACTAGTGGACGACTTGGTGCTTGCTAGTAATTGCTTTTCCTTTTCGAAGTGTATTGGATCTTTTGTCGCTAATCTATGAGCGAGTGGAGTCAACCGTAGCATTTTGTTCGGTTGTTACTGTTCTTGCGGGTTTTAAGAACTTTGGTTTTAAAGAAAGCTTTCCCTTTTAATGTTAGCGGTGGGTATTGGTCTTTTGTAAAAGACGAATCTTTTGCATGGTTTTAAACCCCGTTGTTCAAACAGTGGGTTGTCTTAGAGTGTAGTGTCTCTCTTGGCTTGCGTCGTCTTGATTACGGCGAACCATAGTAGAGAGGTTGATGTGTGAAAAACACTTTTGTGTGTGGGAGCTGAAGAGGGTTCTAGCAGGTTGAAGCCGTGTTCTTCTGGAAAGTAGCATTGCTAAAGGGATCAGGCACTTTAGTGCCAAGGAATGTATTGAATGAGGAGTGTGAGACCGTGTTCTTTCGTGGACTTTTTGGCAATTGGGGTGAAGGAGGAACCGTGCGAGGTTGGACTTTGTTGAGCTAAATCAACATTTCCTCGCCAAGGGTTGGTTTTGAGAACTCGTTTGTTGTTTGTTCCGGTTTGAGTCTTTGTGTGAATGTTTTATGTTGTAAGGAAGTCTTTTGTCTCTCGGGGACTTTGTTGTTGCTTTTGGCGTCCTTTGGATTCGAGGTCGAATCCTGTTGAAGGGGGGAAGAGTTTTGACGAGGCATATGCATCTCGCGGTAAAGGGTCCAAGGGGGAGTGTTAGGAAACTAGGCACATGAAGGCCCATGTGGACTCTTACCGAAACCCTAGCTGTAGGTTATAAATTGGAGGCAGGGGTCCCCCTTTGTACACATGCAATCAGAATAAAGATTCAGTTCCTCCCTACATACTGTGTCTCTCCCTCTCTATCTGTTCTCCACATTAGATCTGTTCGGCAACCCCAGACTATTCGATAGCGAGGTTGTCTAACAGTAAGAACCAACTCAAAACAAAGAGATCCTACAACTTTCTAAGGGTGCGTTTGGTATCCTGTACCAAGTGATACATGTATAAGATGGTTCAAGAAAAAAATCTGTGACACTACGGTTTGGTGTGACGTTATAGAAGGTGAAATCAGAGAATAAAACCTTTCGGCTTGAGGTTTACTCGCGTTTTTGGGCCTTTTGAAGCGTTGTGACACCACGGAGTGTCGTAACCTTATTTAGCGTGCATGATAAGGTTAATAACATTATGAGATGTGGAATTAAGGTTAAAACTATAGGATATGGAGGTTAATAGCTTTTCCGGAGCGTTTCCGGGGCTTTGGGCCTTCCTGGGGGAGTTTGGGCCTTGGTGGGCTTTGGTGGGATGGAGTAGGTCTCCGTAACGGACTAGGATTGGGTGTGGGGGCTGGTAAAAGGGCTCCCCACCAGCCTTTTGGGCGTGCTCCCCCTGCCCTTGGGCGCCCCCACCTCTCCCTCCAAGCCCTAGCCGCCACCCCCACCTTCCCCTCTCCCTTCCTTGCGCCTCCACCTCCCCCATTGCTCCCCATTGCACACCACCGCCCCTCCACCCCCTTGCTGCCCTAGGGTGGCCTCCCCACCCCTGCATCCTCATGGATCCATCCGAGGAGCGAGGAGCGAGGAGCGAGGAACGAGGAGCGAGGAGCGAGGAGCGAGGAGATCTATTGGAGATTCGTTCGTTGGGCAAAGGTATTTTCATGGGGATCCTTGGGTTTGATCTAGGTACTGTTCTTAGGGTGTTTATGAAGTTTTTAGATCAATTGGTGGTGCTGGGTTGGAGTTCTTTGGGTTAGATCTAGACGTTGCCACGTTTCTGTTTTCGGGCAGATTGAGCAGTCGGGCTAGGGTTCGAGTTTTCGTCGATTTCGAGTTCGAATCTGTCCGTACGGACTTAAAAGAAGTTGTAGATAATTTAATTATCTTTCCGTGGACATAAAGCACGTTAAAATCCGATCAGCTGTTTGAAAGTTATGGCCATTTTACCGAGCGTGTTAAAATCCGTGACGCGATTGGAACAGATCTCGGTAATCTGTAGATTAAACAACTTTAGAGGCCGAATCAGACTTTCCATATACCTAGAGAAAGTTGGGAAATTTCCTAAGCTACGCTTTCCATATACCCGGAAATTTGGGTGTACTCGTTTAATTCATTCGGAGTCCCAGAACTCAAGTTATGCCTTTTGCAAGGCTGCTGTCCCGACGGGACAGAACCTCTGTTTTTAGGTTTTGCGAGTAGTGGGCAATGTCGGGTTAGATGGGGGTTTGTGTACTGTTTTGTGGGCATGATTGTGAGTGTGTGATGCCTATGTGCAGGTGGTATGACACCGGGAGTGCCCTCTACTTCCCGCCAATCCGTCGCCCGCGGTTGAGGCAAGTGTGTTGTAATGTATAGCGGAATCGTAGGTTGCTTGTGGAGATTAGATGAAAGATTGAATACTTGCTATGATCACTTGTCATGCTTGCTGTTTTCCAATGATATATTGAGTATGATTATCATGATATGATGCTATGTGTCTATACTTATCATGATTCGATGCCATGTGTTTATGTGTACTATGACATGATGCCATATGTTTATGTACAAATGAGATATGATAATTGGCATAGTTGCATGCATGTCATGAGATAGGACGAGGGCGGTGAGAAAGTCATAACTAGTCCGGCAAGGTCGGTGAGAAAGTTATGACTAGTCCGGAACGCCATTGAGTAAGACCTACATCGTGATTCTATCCACGTGGTGAATGGAAGCGAGGAGTAGGCACCCTCCATCTTCGGGATGGAAGGGGGGAAAAGGGTGCACACCGACGGGTGTGTACTCAACCATACCGGTATGAGTTTCCAAGGAGATATGAGCATAACATTGCTTTGCATTGCATTGCAATACATATTTAATGATGATGATGTTGTTATGTGCTCAAGTATGAGATGTTATATGTGGTGTAAGGTATTATTGTCTTGTAAATGATCTTGTTGTCCATTACAATATGCTTGCTGAGTTTTCGAACTCACGCTTGTGTTTTATGTTGTTTTTAGGTACTTTGAGATCGGCATGCGGGAAAAAGGGGTCTAGCTACACTTCTACACGTAGCTCCACCATCATAGTCCATAATTAATCACTTGGAGACATGATATTAAGAGTTGTGCCATAAGCTTAATGTAGGGTTTAATTTAGCATGCTTGTGATTCCTTATTTGCTTGGTTATAGCTTATGAAGTGGTTGAGCATGCTTTTATTGGCGTAATTTGATGATATATCCATTTATGTTGATGTTTTATTTGTCGTGTGCTACGACATATCTTGCCATGATATTGATATTGTGTTAATTCATGTTAAAACAAAGGAGATGCTGCCGAAATCTCGGTTTTTAGCCTATGCACCTTTGCTGGAATTTTATGTTAAATGTGGTATTTAGATGTTGTTTAGCTTATGTTTGGTAGCATTCAAGCATATTAAATGCCGGGGTGTTACAAAATCATCCATGCATTTGGTTGCTTGAATGGAACCATCACATCCTAGATCAAGTGATACAAATTTGAGATATATTCCTTCTAGATGCTGAACCACCTCATTCACCCAAAATAATGGAACCAAATGGTACAGGATCATCCCAGCCCATTCAACCTCATCCCATGAACCAAACACACCCTAAGTGTATGGACCCGAATCGTGTCCTCTACCCTCGCATGGATGACAGAATGAGAACGACCAGTATAGGTCCCGTTGGATTCGACTTCGGCTTAAAAAATAGATTATTTGTTGAACAAGAGAATTTGAACAATTTTTTTTATAATCAAAAGTTACTCTCTATATAGAATCAGAATCCGGCTAAACCTGATTCCCACTGATTTTTGCTAATCCTCTCTTTTCTAGTCTGTAACCTAGAAGTCGTAGTCATCCTGATCCGATTCTTCCACAATTAGAAGAAGCTTTTCTCATAATCCAGAAGCTAAAAACAAACTAGACCATTTATGATTTGCTACAGTACTCTTAACGACGTTGTTTTTCTTTGCCGTTTACTCTCTGCTTTTTTTACCTTCAACCTTTCCTAGTCTAGGGTAGAGGATACGATTCTGCATGGATCCCAGGACAGATATTACCACAAATAGAGAAATATTATGTAAAAAATATGGGATGATACACCTCATTGCCTTAGTAAGACGAAAAAAAAACACCATTACAATCGCACGAAGACACGATTTGAAGTGTTCTATCTGTTCAAATTTATAAGGTATATTTTTTTAACACATAGATTCAGAAAATATTAAAATAACTAGATTACCATTAATTAATATCACCAAGCACTATACTCAATGCATGTATATAGAGAATATAAAGTAAAGATGAGTATTTTTTAGGGATATAGAGAGAACATCACACTAATTTTACGTTAGAATATGAAATACATCTTATATCTATGAACAAAATCATTTAAAAAATAAACCTTACAAATATAGACAAAGCACAGTATTTACGAAAATAAAAATGTATACAAATCTATTCCATCTCAATGATCTGGGATGACAAAAACAGCCGAGTCCAACGTTGGGATGGCAACCAAAACGATTGTAACCAGTGGCAACCAACAGACGAATGAACAGTCGTGGCGATGGCATCGGATTGCGATTTTTATTAAAATAATATATTGGTATTAATATTTTAAAAATAAATGCTCTAAGAAATTACATAAATATTGTAGGATAGATATATACTAATATAGCAATCATAGGGGGGGTGAATGATTGCACGGAAGCTAAAATCAAATTTTTGATCTACTAAAAATTCACCCTAATTCGGAATCAAATAATTGCTTCGTATTCAACAAAAACAGAGTAGATGCGTTCGGTAAATCACTAATTCATGGAGATCTAGTCGTCGAATTGACCTGCAATTTTACCAAAAGAAACTAGATTCCAATTCTAATCTAACTAAAAAAGAATAAGCTCGATCGGACTTACGGATCAAAAGTTGTGAACCCTACAAGCTTGTTGTGATAGATTATGCCGAGAATAGATCTAACCTTAATTCCTGAAAATCCAACCATCGGATTGATGTAAAATTTAAACTGTAGAAATCAAATTCAATTTCAAAACTAACCCAATAAGAATCAACTCAATCAGATCTACAGATCAGAAGTTATAAGCTTCGCAAGTTGACTATATCAATAATGACGAGAATTGATTAAACCCTAATTTCGTGATTAAGCAAAATCTACAAAAGATTAACCAACAAAACTTTGAGGAACAGTAAATTAATGCCCTAGAAAGGTTTTGGATGGATCAAATCAAGAAGAAACTCAAAGAATCAAGATAGACAATGAATCAATATACTAAACTGAAAACCGAGCAACCAAAATCAGAAAATCAGTATCGTAGCAAATCACTCATGAACAGTAATTTGGCTAGCTGAGGAAAATCTGATTTTTCTATTTCTTCTTTGTCTGGTTACAGCACTCCCACTAAAGAGTATAATCTCTCAGCACTAAAACTACTTAATAAACAGAAGACAACCCCTCCTATTTATAAGAAGTAAACCTTAGAAGAGTTTGTATGCATATCCACTTGGCCCAACATGGCCTAATACATGCAAACTACCCCAAATGATTACAACTGCACGCGTACGGCCCACCTGCCGCACTCACGTGACTCACTAGACTTCATGTGCACCGTTCTCTAGCCCGAACGTCCTGCATGACATCCTCGACCACTTTGACCTCGATTCGTCCCTGAACCTAGACCCGAACATCAGTTCCTCCATGAACCTAGTTCTAGTCCCGTCATCGACCACGTTCACCCTCGAGCAACACCTGCACATGAACAAATAAGAAATAATTCTGAGTACAAGTCCACGACTTGACTCAACGTCAGTCCATGCAATTACTCACACGAGCATTGTATAAGATCAAAACCATTACCATGCTATCATAAGCATATCAAGTAATTATCTAAAACAGCACATGCACATGCACCACATATGCCGTGAGAACAACCACTTTGCAATACCAAATTCATCACCAAGCCAATTTTTCAGCACATGATTTCACAATCTCCCCCTTGATGAAAACATTGGCAACACCTCTTAGAATTGAACATTTGCAATTGACATTCACTTCGCAAGAAAAGTTTTTGAAATCAAAAAGTTTAAAATAAAAAACCAAAGTGAAAAACACAAAATCTCCCCCTTTGACAAATATGCAAAGTGAAAAACTCCCCCTAGGTGAAAATAAGAAAAATCTCCCATTAAGAATAAAAATGTGTGAATGTGTAATGTGCCTAAAATTCTCCCCCTATGACAATGGATTCATCAAGAATACAAAAGAGAGAACAAAATATTTTTTATTTTTAGTTTGTCAATTTATTTATGTATTGAGCATTATAAGTCATCCACAAATGTAATTCATCTCTAGGTCATGCTACCAAAAATACTTGCACCCTCAAATCTACACATAGACAATGTAGAGTAAGCACAACTAGAATCAAGTACTATCAATGATTTTTTGCATGGCATGATCTCCCTTGCTCAACTATCTTAAAACCTAAAAACATTGAATTTTTATGCACTTCTTTGGTGCTTGAAAAGGTGATTTATTAATTATTTGCAACAAAATATAAAAATGCAAGGAATTGTATGCACCATCAGCCTTACTTTTCAACGATGCCAAGCAATGAGCTTAAGGTTTCATGGTTTCGATCAGACACAACCTCTTCCAAGTTCATATGAAAGTGCAATGATAAGCAATCTCGTAAAGAAGAAGTGTGATAGTGCATACTTCATTGATCTTGCATATATCAAATATCACTTTTTGAGCTTTTATGTAACACCCCGGCATTTAATATGCCTGAATGCTACCAAACATAAGCTAAACAACATCTAAATACCATAATTAAACATAAATTCCAGCAAAGGCGCACAAGCTAAAAACTGAGATTTCGGCAGCATCTCCTTTGTTTTAACATGATTTGAAGGAGCAACAACAGTATAGCAATATAAGGCAATATGAGAGACAGCTAAAACAACAATAATTAAAGGCTTAACGACAATATAAGTCTACTTTCAACATTTAATGTCTCCAAAAGTCAAATGAACAATAAGACTCTCATATAGCAAAGCTAAACCTTAAAGCAATAATCATCACACGCAGTTTATTATCAAAAACTAATGGAATGACTTGTGGAATCAAATGAGTGAAGCTACGTGCGGAAGTGTGACTATTTTCCTTCCCCGCATGCCGGTCTCATGGTACCTAAAACAATAAGAAAACACAAGCGTGAGTTCAAAACTCAGCAAGCATATTGCAATGGTACAACAAGAACAATTACATAGCAATAATTTCTCACATCATGTAACCCATCTCATCATGATCACATATCATTATCATCATCATTATGTATGCAATGCAATGCGATGCTCATGTCTCCTTGGAAACTCATACCGGTATGGTTGAGTGCACACCCGTCGGTATGCACCCTCTCCGCCCTTCCATCCCGAAGATGGAGGGTGCCTACTCCTCGCTTTCGTTCACCGCGGTGAATGGAATCACGATGTAGGATTTACTCATTGGCACTCCGGAATAGTCATAACTTTCTCACCGACCTTCCCCGGATTAGTTATGACTTTCTCACCGCCCGGGCCATGTAATATGCCATGTATGCAAATATGCCAACATCATAATTTAACTTGTACATTAACACATGGCATCATAGCATACTCAACATATCATAGGCAATCATTAAAGCATGGTAAGTGATCATATCATATAATCAAGTTCATCTAGTCTCAACTAGCAACCTACAAACCGCTATCCATTACAATACACTTGCCTCAACCACGGGCAACGGATTGGCGGGAAGTAGAAGGCACTCCCGGGGTCGCACCACCTGCACATAGGTACCACACACTCACAATCATGTCCACAAAACAGTACGCAATCCCTCATCTACCCCGACATTGCCAACTACTCGCAAAACCCAAAAACAGAGGTTCTGTCCCGTCGGGACAACAGCCTTCCAAAAGGCATAACTTGGGTTCTGGGACTCTGAATCAATTAAACGAGTATATCATCGCGTAGCTTAGGAAATTTCCTAACTTTTTCTAAGTATACAGAAAGACTTATTCGGAATCTAAAGTTGTTTAATCTACAAAATACTGTGATCTGTTCCAATCACGTCAAAGATTTTAATACGCTCGGTAAAACAAGCATAGCTTTCAAACGGCTGGGTGGAATTTAAAGTTCTTTATACCCACTGAAAGGTATTGAAATTACCTACAACTTCTTCAACAGCCGTACGACCAAATTCCGACTCTAAATTGGCGAAAAACAAAACCCTAGGTCGAGTGCTCATGCTGCCCGAAACAGAGAACGTGGCAACTTCTAGATCTAATCCAATCTACTCAATTCCAGCACCACCAATTGATCTAAAAACATGATAATGATCCTTAGAACAGTACCTAGATCAACCCCAAGGTTTCCCATGGCCATACCTTCGCCCGACGACCGAAAACCCAACGAATCTCCTCCCGGATCGCTCCTCGCTCCTCGCTCCAACGGATGGATCTTCGAGGTGCAGGAGTGGGGAGGCTACCCTAGGGCAGCAAGGGGTGGAGGAGAGGTGGTGAAGAGGTGGGGAGCAAAGGGGGCCAAGGGGGGCGCACGGCCAAAGGGGGGAGAGGAGGTGGGGCGGCTAGGGCCAAGGTGGGGGTGTGTGGGGCGCAACAATGGGGGATGGGGGTGCAATAAGGGCAGGGGAACCTCCTTTTACCAGCCCCAAACATGATTCCTAATCCTAAATGGACTCATACTCCATCCCACCAAAGCCCACAACCCCTTCTTTTAGGCCCAAACTCCCCCGGAAAGGCCCAAACTCCCGGAAACGGCCCGGAAACGCAATTAAACCTCCTACCATATGGTTTTAACCTCTAATACCATATTTCATATTGTTTTTGAGCTCAACATTCACTTTTTATAAGGTTACGACACTCCGTGGTGTCACATTTTAGCTCTTTAACTTTAATAACTTTCATATTGAGCACTTTTTAAGCAGGATCAAGATAGCCAAGAATGTTCAACCATGACAAGATTTAATTCAAGTTTTCATTCCATTTAGGTAGTCATGTCATAATCTAAATCATATATGCATAAACATGAAGTTGCAAAGATCTTGTAGCATAAACATGGTTTCAAATAACATATGTGTATCAAATATAATGCTCAATACTTTTTCATTATTTTTCTATTTTTTTGTTTTTCATTTAATAAACACAAAGATATGTATTACAAAATATTACAAAGTTTTCATAAACTCCCCCTCAAAACAAAAATCTTAAAAACCATCTTCAAAATTGTCACCCAATAGGATTAATTTTATAAACAAAAGTCTGAAAGAACAATCTTCCCAATAGGCAAACGAAAGAAATTTTTACCAAAAATCCATTAACTCCCCCTCAAACGAATAACCTATAAAATCAAAAGAGATGTGATGATATACATGTGTTTGAGTTATCATGGTATGTTCAGTTAAGCATAAGCATGAATCGTAATAAATAAATACTAAGCATGAAAAGGCATGATATAAGATATAACATTATTGAACATGCTAGGGGATACATATGTGCATATGAACAAACATATCATCTCATACCACAAATAGATATATGTGAACGTAAAAGACATGAGTGTATAAAATAGCTCACAAAGTAGGTGCAGAATTATCGCACATGCCTCTTGAAAGCCATCTCAAAGATGACAACCATCCAAGTCTAGATCACATCTTGCAAAAGACCAAGATCCACTAAGCTTCTGTTCTTCAACATGCATCTGAGAAACCTACATAGCACTAGAAGATGTAGAGGCCTCAGTACTGGGGTTAGAAATAAAGTATTTAGGAATCCAGCACTGAGACACACGATGCACAATAGTAGGCACACCACGAGTATTCTTATGCAAAAAATTAGATTTGCCCTTTCCCATATTTCTAGCAACAAAAGGTGTTTGTTTCACCCTAGGTACATATTGAGAACCAAAGCGTATCTGTCTGAAATTAGACCTAGCTTTAACCCTTTCTTTCTTTTGTTGTTTAGCTAGTCTAAAGCAAAAATCTACTAAATGTCCATCTCTACCACAATGAGTGCAAGTGTACTTAACATGATGTTTAGCTTTAGAAGTAGAAGCAACATTTGCATTTATTATAGTAGAAGATAAAATTCTAGCAGACTTAAAAGAAATCTTCTTAGGCTCATTGATAATTTCAAATTTTCCACTTTCAAGTGCCTTAACAACAGTGGAAGCATTTGATTTAAGATGAACATAATAATCAAAATCTAATCCTTTCTTATTTGAGCTAACCTTAGATTGGTCCAAAATAATGTTCAAAATTTTCTTTCCTTTAGTGAACTGTTCTAAGGAATCTTGAAAGTAATCAACTTTACGAAAAGGCATGAGACAATTATTGCAAGGAGTATCAACTTTAGCCTTTTGCTTTCGACAGTTTGAGCATAAAAGAACCTCATGAGTGAGCATATCATTAGTCATCTGAGAAAATCTAGCATTTGCATCTTTCAATTTCAATTCAAGAATTGAACATTTAGAACAAGAAATTGAACCATGCAAATCATTAGTGGAATAGCTAGCATGTTTAACATATTTCTCATTTTTCTCATTTTGATGTAACAAGAAAGCATGTTCTTTCCTAAGCAAGGTGAGCTCATTGTAAATTAAGTCACATGATTTGCAAGTATCGTCATCCGGAATCAAAGATTTAAGTCTAACAATTTCAGCATTCAATAATGTAACACCCCGGCATCTAGTATGCCTGAATGTTACCAAACATAGACTAAACAACATCTAAATACCACAAATAAAGATAAATTACAGCAAAGGAGTAACTGCTAAAACCGAAAATTTTGGCAGCATCTCCTTTGTTTTTCCATGATTGAAGCAACAACAATACTATGACAAGATATAGCAAGATATGAGACATCTAAAACAGCATTAACAATGGATATAGCAATATCTTAAATCAATAATACCAAGTCCAACCACTCCTCAGACTAAAACGAAGCAATTGAGGAAATCAAGCACATAATTTAACCATACACCAAGATTCATGGCACTATTCTTATTATCATAACTTCAAACGATTAAATTGTCTATAAGTGTGGAGCTACGTGTGGAAGTGTAGCTAATGCCCTCTCCCGCATGCCCGGTTTCATGGTACCTAAAAACAACATGAAACACAAGCGTGAGTTCATCACTCAGCAAGCATATTGCAATGGATCATAAGAACAAATCAATGCCAACATCGATACAAACCATACTTAACAACATGATCAAGTCATAATTTCATATACAACATCATAACCATGTCCCAATCTCATTGTACATATTTCATTATCATCATCATGTCTGCAATGCAATGCAATGCACATGTCTCCTCGAAGCGCATACCAGTATTGCCGAGAGCACACCCGTCGGCGTGCACCCTCTTTCCCCTTCCATCCCGTAGATGGAGGGTGCCTACTCCTCGCTTTCACTCACCACGTGGATGGAATCACGAGGTAGGTCTTACTCAATGGCGCTCCGGATTAGTCATAACTTTCTCACCGACCTTACCGGACTAGTTATGATGTTCTCATTGACCGGGCCAATTTTCATGCCATGTATGCAACATATGCCATATTCATAAACAATTAATTATTGCATAGCATCAAAACATACCATTTTCATCATATCATGGGCAAACACTAGTCATGGCAAGATAGCATATCATGAAAACAATTTGCATCTAATCAAGACAAGCAACATACAACACACTACCCATTCCAATACACTTGCCTTAACCGCGGGCGAAGGATTGGCGAGAGGATGAGGGCACTCCCGGGGTCACACCACCTGCACATAGATACCACACACTCAAAACGTGCCCACAAAACAGTACACCATCGCTCATCTACCCCGACTTCGCAAACTACTCCCAAAGCCGAAAAACAGAGAATCTGTCCCCCCGGGACAGCAGTTTTCAAACTAGCATAACTTGAGTTCTAGGACTCCAAATCAAGTAAACGAGTACGTCATCGCGAAGCTTAGGAAATTTCCCAGCTTTTTCTAAGTATTGAGAAAAGCTGATTCGGCCTCTAAAATTGTCTAATCTACAAAATATTATGTTTTGTCCCAATTACATCACAGATTTGAACACGATCGGTAAAACGATCATATCTTTCAAATGGCTGGCGGAATTGGACGTTCTTAGTGTACAATTAAAGGTATTGAATTTATCTACAACTTTCTCAACAGGCGGCCGACCAAAATCCGACTCTAAAATTGTGAAAACTCAATCCCTAGGTCGTGTGCCCAATCTGCCCGAAGCAGAACACTATGCAAACTCTAGTTTTCATCAAATCTACCCAATCGCAGCACCACCTCTCGATCTAAAGACACCAAAACAACCTCTAGCACAGCACCTAGACCATCTCCAAGGATTACCCCTAGCCATACCTTCGCCTGACGAACGAAGAACCGACGAACACGCCTCCCGATCGCCCGATCTTCCTCCACGAGCCAATCCCGCCGGATCCTCTCATCGTGGAGCTCCCCAATGGTGAGGGAAACGGCGTGGAAGAGCGTGACAGCAAGGGGTGGGGGTGGAGCTCGCCTTAGGCTGGCTAGAGGTGGTGGGGAGGAAGGAGCAAGGTGGCGGCTAGGGGAGGCAATAGGGGAGGCGCATGGGGGAGAGGGGTGGGTGGCGGCTAGGGTTGAGGGAGAGGGGAGTGGGGGGGCACCAAGGGGTGAGAGCTAGGTTTGGTTGCCAAAAAGTCCCCCCCTTGGGCCCAAACCCTTCCACCGGAGGCCCAACTCAACCCCCATGGCCCAAAGTCCCCCGGAGAGGCCCAAACACCCGGAAACGGCCCAAAAACACGCTATAAAGTCATACCAAAATGCTGAATTCTAAAATGCCACATTCTAGGATGTCAAATGATTCCACAAGAATATCATGTTTCTTAATTTTTCTATCATGTTTTGTAACACCCCGACACCTAGTATGCCGCGAATGTCACCACACAGGATACTAATAGCAACTAAAACACATAATTAACAATAAATTATAGCAGCTACACTAATAGTCTAAACCAAATTTCGGCATCATGTACCATGTTTTTCCATGGTTTTCAGCATACATATCAGAGACACAGCAAGATAGCATAAAAGGAGACAAATCTAACATGATAACTAAAAGATTTCAGCAATTATTCAAGTCCCAAGCACAATTTAACCATCTCATAACCAATGAGGAATAACAATTGTTCATGACATCGAACGAGGCAAATAAATTATAACATAAATCAATACAGTGAAATCACAACTAAGGAAGGGTTCATAAGTGATGATTTACGTGATGCTAAGTGGATGCGTGCAACTAGCTCCCTTTCCCACATGCCGAATCCAAGGTACCTAAAAACAACATCAAACAACAAGCGTGAGTTCATCACTCAGTAAGTGTATTGCAATGGCATCAAAGAATAACAATATTCAATAACATCTTCATTAACATCTCATAAAACATCATCATTAACTTTTCCATCCATGCAATGCAATGTACATGTCTCTTTGCTTAGCACATACCGGTATTGCCGAGTGCACACCCGTCGGTGTGCACCCTCTTTCCCTTCCATCCCGTGGAGGGTCCTACTCTTACTGACTCTCTCCCCTTCACCTCGGTGGATGGGACTACGAGGTAAGACGTTTGTCAGTGGTGCTCCGGATTAGTCATAACTTTCTCACCAACCTTACCGGACTAGTTATGACTTTCTCACGGACTTGGCCTGCAAAAGATGCAATATTTACCTTTCATCATTCCATTGTTATGCATCAACAACTCCAATATAGCATTTTCAACATAAGTTCAACACTAAGACATAGTAACATATAATCTCATAAGATTGTATCACAACAATAAGCAAGCATGTGGCTACCGAACCACATTCATCACAATAATAAGTGGGCATATGACCACCGAACCACATTCATCACGATACACTTGCCTTCAACCTCGCGAGATGGAGTGACGAGATGTTGATGGCACTTCCGGGGTGACACCACCAGCATATAGGTATAATGCACTCAAAAACATATCCACAAAGCAACACAAGACCAATCAACTACATCAACTTCGCAACCCACTCCTAAAACCCGAAAAACAACACTCTGTCCAAACGGGACAGCAGACATCGAAAGACCATAACTTTAGATTAACTACTCCAAATCAAGTAAACGAGTACATTTTCTCGAACCTTAGGAAAATTTGCACATTTTTCTAAGTATTCGTAAAAATTGATTAAGCATCTAAAATCCTCTAATCTACAGTTCAACACAGACTATACCGTTCACATCACAGATTGGATAGTGTTCGGTAAAACGACCATAACTTTTAAACGGATAAACGGAATTTAGTGATTTTGGTGCCCAATTAAAGGTAATTAGATTACCTACAACTTTAGCAATAGCAGGCCCCCAGGAAATGCCTATAAAAATCTCTAATTCGCATCCGAAGACCGATGACCTAATCTGCCCGAGGACAGAACGCATGACAGATTTGTAATCTTCCTAAATCCATCTAACCACAGAACCTAAACACCAAATTTAAGCATGATCTCCCCCATATAACCAGCACCAAATCTCTACAACAAGTTCCTCAATGCTTACCTCTTCTTGACGAACCACCCGATCGACGAATGTCTCCTCCTCGCGGCCCGATCTTCCCTCCACTCGCCGGGAACGCCGGGAACTCCGGAACCGCCGGATCCCCTTGGATGGAGAGCTCCCAAACAGTGAGATCGGGAGAAGGGAGGAGCTGCAAGTGGGGGCGCTAGGGCCGGCTAGATGTGGGGAGGGGAGGGAGAGGGAGGCGCCATGGGGTGGGATTGGCGTGCGGCCAAGGGGGGAAGGGAGGGGGGTGGCGGCCACACAAGGGGAGGGGTGGGGCACACACAAGGGTATGGCTGCCTTTCCTCCCCCACATGGGCCAAAAAAACCCCCACCAGCGGCCCATTTAAATCCCCCAAGGCCTGTCGGGACCCCGAATTTGCAAATCCGGACCCTCTGTGTATTCAGCACTAGTCCAGGAACGCGCTAGTGCACACAGTCTTAACATCGGTAAATATCACAATCATACCATTCGATATTATCAAAGTACTTTATTTAAATAACTAAATCGTTACTCGACCTTATGGTCAAGTTACAAATGTATGCCTCGCAAGGCGAAACTTATTAAAAGAGAAATAATAGCAATGAAAATCAAATAGCTTGCGTGGCGCCATCCAAGATACCACAGTAACTGATCGCTCGCTTCCCTAAGTAGACGGATCCTCTTGGAGTTCCTCCTCCAAAGTCGCGTAGTCTCCTCTTCAACTGATGTTGTGTTGAGGCAAGGGTGAGTACTTGGTACTCGACAAGTCATGCACGTAATGCAAGCTAATATACTATATGCATGGCTTGGTACAAAGGAATAGCTCAAGGTATATTTGCGATGAAACAGCATTTGACAAGTAATATAAGTAGATTCAAAGCGATAGACATAAGTAAAGCATAAATAACTTTTCAAGAAGTTTAATAAACATTTTCCCCATCCTAAACCACTTTTCCATCCTCGTCATTATTAAACCAACCCAACCTTTCAAACCAAAGTTATTTTTGAGAAAATCTAACCCTTGACTGTCATTCCGGCGATGTCCAATAAGCGCGGACACGGCTATTCGAATAGATTCTATACTCTGCAGAGGTTATGCACTTTACCCACAAGATACAAAAACACCACAAAGGCGAGTTCCCGTAACAAAGTCTTTCGGAAACTTCTAACAATACAAGTGGTCCTCCCCGGCTATTGCGCACTAACCCGTCCCTTAGCGAAGGCGAAGTCTCGGCCAATCAACCGTCAGATGGGTACTGCCTCACCCAGACGCCTCCCCGCACAACTTACACAAAGGGTGTAGTTGACCTCCGAGGTCCCACAGTGCGTTATTAGCGACTTAGTCAACTAGGTCCGTCCCATTACGTACATGTGGTTGCACGTTAGACCCAGTTCAAAGGCTTGCAAGGTTAAGTCCTTAGGGTGACCAGGCAAGACTACCCAAGAACCAAAACAACACTCCGAATGCCACAACCGGCCCACCTGATTACTCTTGCCACATGCCCTGGCCGAAATCGTTTATCAAACCCCAGTTGATTACCATGCACCACGTGCCATCAACATCACATGATACTTTTCCAAAACAGGTTCAATATATCATTAAGTCAATATTAACATTTGATTATCCAAAAATCATGTTATGAGCACGTAGCAGGTCTAAGCAGTATACTACAACGGTCTAAACCCATGTTGGCAATTTAATAATGTCCAACTAGTAATCCACAACTAGGGTGACAAGGGTCATGGCACATACTTAAATAATCAAGGTGTCATACAGCAAATTGGTACTTATCTAACCCCCATGTTTAAACCAAGTATTTTTCTAATTGAACTAGCATGCAATAGTTTAAATCAAAATAGATTTCGAAATAGGATCAACATGGTCAAAGCACAACTTGCCTTCAAAAAGTACTTGTTCTTGGTCTTGAGTTGGATCCTGAGTTAATACTTCTCCTTCGAATCCTTCCGGCACTTCAACGTCTACTCGTAAAGCGTGCAAATAGCAAATACACAAATAAACAATAGGCAAAAAGTGTCCAAACATCCAAATAAAATCCATAAACAGAAAGAACATAATTTTATGGATTTTTAGAAACTGGAATCGTGTTGTTTGGAGTTAAGACGCAAAAGTTATGATTATTTAAAGTTTAAATAATCAATTAAATAATTTTGCAGAGAAAAACTTTAGTCCAAAAATTAAATAAAATTTATATTTAAGTAGATCTCATTTTTATACAAATTTAGAAATTTGAATCACTCAAATCGGAGTTGAAACGCAAAAGTTATAAGCGTTTGAAGTTTGAATCTAAATTTGAATCAATATTTCGAATTAATAAATCATTTTCTTTTTCTGAAATTAATTATTGCGTCAGCATGGACACGTGTCATCCTGTGATTGGTCCACAGTGACCTGCTGACGTCAGCACCGAACGGGTCCCGTGATGACGTCAGCATGACGTCACCATGCCACGTGGCATGTCCCGGGTGCTGCCACGTGTCTCGGTCCATGGACTGAGTCCACGGTGACACCCGGGCCACGGCTCGGGTGAGACTGACAGGTGGGACCACCTGTCAGTGCGGGGTCTCACGCAAACGTGGCTGATGCGTGGGCCCTCTGACTTGCGGTGCCCGCGTGTCAGGGACACGCGCCCACACGCGTGGGTGCGGCTAGGCACACGTGTCGTAATCCGATCCGTCGGATTTCGATCTAACGGTCCTAAGAAATTTGGCTACGGTGCAGTGGAGCGGCTACGTGGCTCAAGCAGGGACACACGATTAAGATCCGACGGCTAAGGACAGATCTACCCGATAACACTCGATCCAATCTAACCCGTACGATCTAAAACCAACGGCGGAGATTGAATCTAAAACCGCAACGTGGAATTACACGGGAGGTGACGTGGGCTAACCTGGACCGTTGATCGGGATCGAACGGCTGAGGACCTTCGCGGGGCTTGACGGCGTGCGGCGGTGCTAGCTCGGCCGGAGAGGAGGAAGACGATGCGTAGCGCGGCGCTCCCGTGGGTTTCCGGCGAGGAGAGAACGTCCCGCGGGTGCGTCTCGCTTCGGGGGTCTCGGATCCGATCTCCAATGCCCCGGGGAAGTGGCGGACAGCGGCGGAGCGAGGCAAAGACCCAAGCAACCCTAGGTCCAACTCCGGCGAGCAATTGCGCGAGCGTGGTTGCGGCTCGAGCGAAACGGATCGAGGCAATCGGTGCGCAAGGGCAAGGTGATTACGGCGGTGGGGTCGTCTCCTTAAATAAGGCCTCGACGTCCGCGCTATGCGCGGAACCCTAGCGAACTTGAGGCGGGGCGCGGCGGAGCTCTCTCCGGCTCGGACTCGGACGGGAAGACAGCACGAGAACCGCCCACGTGTCCAGATCAGCGGCCCGATCGGATCGGGCGCGAACGGGTTCGGTCGGACACGGCTCGACGGTGACGGGCGATTCTCGGCCGCTGGATCTTGATCTAACTGGTCGGAGAATTAGGGTTCGGTTTGGGTTCGGTGACTTGGTTTGATCGAAACGGTTGGCTCGGTCGGGTTCGGGTCGGACTCGAGTCCGACTCGGACCCGAGGAACAGTACTAAACCCGAAGCGATTTTAATATTCAAAATAATTCCCAGTAATTCATTTAATTCATTAAAAATAGCAAAATACTCAGAAAAATTCCAGAAAAATTCTGGAAAATATTTTGGATCATTTTGGACTCAAATAAAATATTTCCAACAAAATTTTATGTGCAAAATTAAATTCTTTAATTATTTCAAAATGGAATAAATTCAAATAAATTCCAAATAAATCCAAATAAATTCCAGAAAATTCCAAAAATTCACCAAAGTGCCAAATCACACATGAATTTAAGAAAAGCAAAATTTTGGGGTGTTACAAACCTCCCCCCTTAATAGAATCTCGTCCCCCGAGATTCGTGGCTCACTACGTAATAGGTTTGGAAACTCTTTCTTCAAATCCTCTTTGACTCCCAAGTCGCTTCGCTTTCTTCATGGTTGCTCCACCGAACTCTACAGTAAACGGGTTGACTTGTTTCTAGTTTCTCGATCCATTGTGTCTAGAATCCTCACGGATGCTCCTTATAAGTCAAATCCTCTTGCAACTCAATTGACTCTAGCGGTGTCTGCTCCTCAGAACTCGGAGACACTTCTTCAATCGGGACACATGGAATACATCATGCACTCCGCCAACGATCGTGGCAACTCCACCGGTAAGCAACTTCGCCTCTGCGACTCAAAATCTTAAATGGTCCAACATAACGGGTGCGAGTTTCCCTTTGGCATGGAACCTCTTAACTCCCCCGAGAGGCGTAACTCGAGGTAAACAAAGTCTTCTCGTTCAAAACTCAAGTCTCGGCGACGATTGTCAAGATAACTCTTCTGTCGAGATTGGGCTATCTTCAACCTTTCCCTAATCATAGCGACCGCTTCTTCACCTCTTGAAGAATATCAGGCCCAAAGACACGGCGCCACGGTCTCATTCCAATTCAATGGCGTCAAGCGGTCGACCATACAAAGGCCTCAAAAGGTGACATTTGTAAACTAGCCTGATAACTATTGTTGTAATCGAACTCGGCATACGGTAAACTCTTATCCCAAGAAGTAGCATAAGCTAATGCACAAGCTCTCAACATATCCTCCGAATCTGGTTGACTCTTTCGGTCTGTCCATCCGTCTGTGGATGATAAGTCAGATCAAGTTCAAACAGGTTCCCATGGCTTCATGCAACTTATTCCAAAACCTTGAGGTAAATTGGGTACCTCTGTCCGATACAATCCTCTTTGGCACTCCGTGCAAGCAGACAATCCGATCATGTACAATTACTGCTAATTTATCTCCCGAGTAAGTGGTCTTCACGGGATAAAATGGGCTACTTTAGTCAAGCGATCCACTATAACCCATATGGAGTCATAACCTCCTTGAGTCTTCGGCAAACCGGTAATGAAATCCATTCCGATTTCCTCCCACTTCCACTCGTATTTTCAGCGGTTGTAGCAATCCTGCTGGTCTCTCGATGCATTGCCTTGACTCTCGGCATACGCCGCACAATGCAACATGCTCGGCAACTTCACGCTTCATACTCGGCCACCGTAATCTCTCCTTCGATCCTGATACATCTTGGCGCTTCCAGATGAATTGAGTACTTGGAGTCATGGGCTTCTTCCGTAATCGCTTGCTTTAACTCCTTCTTGTTAGGCACACAAATTCGATCCTTCATCCACAACGTGCCTTGCTCATCCAACTTGAAGTCCTCTCGCCTTGCCTTCCTCCTTGATGGACTTAATCCTGCGGATCTTGTCATCATCCTTCGCCCTTCTCGGATCTGATCCTCTAGGGTAGGCTTTACTTCTAATGCGCCAAGAATCCGCTAGGTACTATCTCAATCTTCATTTTCTGAAAATCCTCACATAACTCATCCCGACTTGCGGCTAGCAACGTACTCACGGTATGGCTTTTCCGACTCAGGGCATCGGCTACTACGCTGGCCTTCCCGGATGGTAATGGATTCCAACATTATAGTCTTTGATCAACTCTAACCATCTCCTCCGCCTCATATTCAGATCCGATCGGGTGAATATGTACCTAAGGCTCTTATGATCCGTATACACTTCACATCTGTTTCCAATCGATAGTGACGCCATATCTTCAAAGCATGCACTACGGCTAACTCTAAGTCATGTGTCGGATAATTTTCCTCATGCGGCCTCAATCGCCTTGATGCATAAGCGGCGACCTTTCCATTCTGCATGACAAAGACACATCCAAGTCCTTGGCGCGATGCGTCACAATAAATATCGAAGCTTTGAGCAACATCCGGTAGAACTAACACTGTGCCGATGTCAATTGCTTCTTCAGCTCTGAAATCCTTTCTCACATTCTCAAGCGCCCATGCAAACTTCTTTTCCTTCTTCAAAGAATTGCGTAAGAGGTTTCGCAATTGTCGAGAAGCCTTCGATGAAACGGGCGGTAGTATCCTGCCATTCCAAGGAAACTCCGAATCTGGTCACGCCTTCTACGCTCCCAATGTAACACGCCTTCTACTTTGCTTGGATCTACTGGCGACTCCTTCATGCGGTCATTACATGTCCAAGAAACTCCACCTTGTCCTTCCAAAATCACACTTGTCTGAACTTGGCGAAAAGTCGCTGTTCCTCGCCTTTTCCAAAACTCGCCTTAAGTGTTCGGCATGTTCGCTTCCTGTCTTGGAGTAGATTAGGATATCGTCTATGAACACGACGACAAACTTGTCCAAATATTCCATGAACACCTTATTCATCATATTCATGAAATAAGCCGGGCGCATTCGTCATTTCAAAGGACATAAATCAGTAAACTCGTAATGTCCATATCTTGACGAGAATGCGATCTTGAATATCTTCTCGATCGGATCTTCAATCGATGGTATCCCGATCTCGAGATCAATCTTGGAGAAAACTCCGGCTCCTCTCAACCGATCGAACAAATCATCAATCCTGGTAGCGGATACTTATTCTTCACGGTGACTTCATTGAGTGCACGGTAGTCAATGCACATCCTGAAACTCCCGCCCTTCTTCTTGACAAACAAAATCGGTGCTCCCCACGGCGACGAACTCGGTCTGATAAATCCTTTCTCCATTAACTCTTCTAGCTGTTTCTTCATTTCTACCAACTCCTCGGTGGACATCCGATAGGGTCTCTTTGCTATCGGTCTTTGTGCAGTACAAGCTCTATCACAAACTCTATGTCCCTCGTCTCGCGGCATACCGTAGATCTTCGGGAAAAACATCTGGTACTCATTCACCATCGACATCCTCTATGCTGATTGCCTTGGTACTGTTAACCATCAACTGTCCATCTCTAATCTGCAGTGGCTTGAAATTCCACTTTCTTCCCACACGGGCTCTCAATCGAGATAGTCCTTCGTCCACAATCCAATACGGCCTTGTGCTTGGATAACCAATCCATTCCCAATATGACGCCTAAGGTCCGGGTCTCCAAAATTATAAGGTTTGCTAGGAACTCTATTCCATCTATTAGTATTCTCACCCCGGAACATCCTACTTTCGCTCGGAGTTCTAACCAGGGGTTTGAACTAAAAGCATGCATCTAAGTCTTGCAATCCTCAAATCATTTCTAGTAGCAAAGCCTTGCGAAACAAACGAATGCGAAGCTCCAGAGTCAAACAAAATCATGCAGGTGTATCGAGTTAACAAGTAACTTACCCAAGACGACGTCCCGTAGCATTCGCAGTTGCATCTGCGGTGACATGGTTGACTCGGCCTCTCACCACGGTCCGATGTGGCTCCTGGTGCTGGCGCCCTAGCCGGGTGGTTCCTAGATTGAAGCGGATCAGTCACTCGCTGTCTTCTTTGGACAACTGTTGGCAAAGTGTCTCGCTCGTTGCGATTGTAGCAGCGTCTCACTGCCTTCTTTGCACAGAGTAAGCGTTTCTAGCGGGGGCTGGGTCCGTAGTTCGATTGATGTGTCTTGGTGCCGGGATGGTGTCCTTGTTGCGCTCGTGGTTGGAATCAAGAATTGATTTGGTGCAACTCTCGACGCCGCTATGCGTTCCTGGCGTGATCCTTGCCGTTGCATCCTGCACTTCCTGTTCTCATCCGGTTCCTTGCGCTTGTCCTCAAGAATAAGCGCCTTATTCACCAACTCTTGGAAATCTGGGAAGGTGTGGGTGATCAATCCTACTTGCAATCCCGAGTTAAGTCCCTTCATAAAACGACTGCCTGGCTTTATCTGTCGCTACATCCTCAAAGCGTAGCGTGCTAGCTGTGTGAACTTGTTCAGTAGTCGGCCACCGGCTGATTACCTTGTTTCAGTCTCTGAACTCCTCCTTCTTAAGGTCCATGATTCCTTCAGGCACGTGATAATCGCCGGAATGCACCGTGAACTCTTCCCAAGTGATATCTTGAGGGTTCTCTTGCGTGGCACGAAGTTCTCCCACCATTCAAGCGGTTGTCCCTTCCAGGTGATGAGAAGCGTAGAGTACCTTCTCATTTCCTATGCATTGAGCTATGTGTAGCTTCCTCTCGATTGATCTTAACCAATCATCGGCCTCCAATGGATTGGCATTCCTGAGAAAGTGGGTGGGTGAGTTCTCATGAACTCGATAGTCTTGTATTCGGCGTTGTCCATGATTAACTTGATTAGCAAGGGCCTGAGCGGTGACGTGTTGCATTTGTTGCATCATAGCATGCATCAACTGAGTCCAGGCAGCAAGAAAAGCTCCAAATTCTGCATATCCGGTGGCGGTGCTGGTGCTCCATCATTGGGGTTTTCTGGCGAGAACCACTCCCATTGCTTCCAAAGTTTCCACGGGTGTTCACCATCTGTCGGTTTGCTCTAGGTTTAGAGATGAGAGGGAAACAAGAATAGACAAGTAACATGGAACTTATGCGGGCGAAAGGGGTAACTTTAAGGTCCAACTTTATTATTAATAACTTGGTATGGCTCACACAATGCCTAAGGGCCTTGCAACACATACTGCACACTCAAGCAAACAAAGCAAATCCAAATCGAACTAACTCGAGTCTAATGCCTAAAGGGTGACTCTTTATTCTATGACGCGACTCGGCGAAGGAGTCTCACTATAGAACCTATGCTCACTCATCGAGAAAACCTCCACGGCCTGGGTACGGTGTTGTGGCATAGGCGCCGAAACGATCGCCATGTCCAAAGAATCGTGTCCTCTATGGTAGTCGAAGAAGCAAGTGTCCTCATCGAGATCCGACTCCTCTGGATCTGGCTCGTAGCTCGAATCGCTCGAGTGCAGTCCGCATAAGGTCATCTCCAACTCGTCAATCCTTCGTAGAAGGTGTGCCACATACTCTTGAGCTTCCCGCCATCTCGTTTCTTCTCTGTCGTGATCTCCTTGCGGGCCTTCTGTAGCTCCTTGCTTGTATTATCTAGTACATCCTCCTGGCGACGACAAATCGTGCCAACCGTGTAACCGTGGCATCCTCATCCTGAATCGCTTCGGGTCAAGAAGGTTATCGCTGCGGATGATAACGGAACACCGCATTTCCAACTCTCTGGCGTAGATACGGGTAATGTGCCGCATTGCTCGTCGTGATACTTCTTGGATACCCATCTGCATTGTAGATCTCCGGCAAAGCAGTTGTATCGAGCGATTGCACTGGCCCTTTTTCCTAGCAGGTACCTCAATCTTCACGTCACAAGCCTTGATCAATCCCGCTTGTCTGATCACTTCCACTTGGTATTGGGGCTTCTCAAAATCTCCGAGAGTCTGTAGCATATGCCAAAGTTCCACGGCGTGACCAACTCCCAGATCAACGTAGTTGAATTCTTCCTCCATCTGTCACAAGAGTGCTTTACGTAAGAATTCGGAATTTTTAAATTGTGACAAGGTAAGGGAAAATTTCAGCAAGAGACAATAATAGAGAGTTGGGGATAAGTCGAGATGTCATTTCTTATCTTGACAAATTTTTAACTTTTAGAAAATAGGTTTTATCCTCACTACGACCATTCTATCTTAGGGTTGAGCCTACGGTCAAGTATGGCTCTGATACCACCTCTGTCGGGACCCCGAATTTGCAAATCCGGACCCTCTGTGTATTCAGCACTAGTCCAGGAACGCGCTAGTGCACACAGTCTTAACATCGGTAAATATAACAATCATACCATTCGATATTATCAAAGTACTTTATTTAAATAACTAAATCAAGTTACTCGACCTTATGGTCAAGTTACAAATGTATGCCTCGCAAGGCGAAACTTATTAAAAGAGAAATAATAGCAATGAAAATCAAATAGCTTGCGTGGCGCCATCCAAGATACCACAGGCAACCGATCGGGCTCGCTTCCCTAAGTAGACGGATCCTCTTGGAGTTCCTCCTCCAAAGTCGCGTAGTCTCCTCTTCAACTGATGTTGTGTTGAGGCAAGGGTGAGTACTTGGTACTCAGCAAGTCATGCAATGTAATGCAAGCTAATATACTATATGCATGGCTTGGTACAAAGGAAAAGCTCAAGGTATATTTGCGATGAAACAGCATTTGACAAGTAATATAAGTAGATTCAAAGCAAAGAGACATAAGTAAAGCATAAATAACTTTTCAAGAAGTTTAATAAACATTTTCCCATCCTAAACCACTTTTCCATCCTCTTCATTATTAAACCAACCCAACCTTTCAAACCAAAGTTATTTTTGAGAAAATCTAACCCTTGATCAGTAATTCCCGAGCGATGTCCAATACCGCGGACACGGCTATTCGAATAGATTCTATACTCTGCAGAGGTTATGCACTTTACCCACAAGATACAATCAAACACCACAAAGGCGAAGTTCCTCGTAACAAAGTCTTTCTAAACTTCTAACAATACAAGTGGTCCTCCCGGTTATTGCGCACTAACCCTTCCCTTAGCTAAGGCGAAGTCTAGGCCAATCAACCGTTAGATGGGTACTGGCCTCAGCCAGACGCCCCCGCATAACTTACACAAAGGGTGTAGTTGACCTCCGAGGTCCCACAGTGCACGTTATTAGCGACTTAGTCAACTAGGTCCGTCCCATTACGTACATGTGGTTGCACGTTAGACCCAGTTCAAAGGCTTGCAAGGTTAAGTCCTTAGGGTGACCAGGGCAAGACTACCCGAAGAACCAAAACAACACTCCCAATGCCACAACTGGCCCACCTGATTACTCTTGCCACATGCCCCGGTCGAAATCATTATCAAACCCCAGTTGATTACCATGCAACACGTGCCATCAACATCACATGATACTTTTCCAAAACAGGTTCAATATATCATTAAGTCAATATTAACATTTGATTATCAAAAAATAATGTTATGAGCACGTAGGTGTCTAAGCAAAGATACTACAACGGTCTAAACCCATGTTGGCAATTTAATAATGTCCAACTAGTAATTCACAACTAGGGTGACAAGGGTCAAGGCACATACTTAAATAATCAAGGTGTCATACAGCAAATTGGTACTTATCTAACCCCCATGTTTAAACCAAGTATTTTTCTAATTGAACTAGCATGCAATAGTTTAAATCAAAATAGATTTCGAAATAGGATCAACATGGTCAAAGCACAACTTGCCTTCAAAAAGTACTTGTTCTTGGTCTTGAGTTGGATCCTGAGTTAATACTTCTCCTTCGAATCCTTCCGGCACTTCAACGTCTACTCGTAAAGCGTGCAAATAGCAAATACACAAATAAACAATAGGCAAAAAAGTGTCCAAACATCCAAATAAAATCCATAAACAGAAAGAACATAATTTTATGGATTTTTAGAAACTGGAATCGTCAAATTTGGAGTTAAGACGCAAAAGTTATGATTATTTAAAGTTTAAATAATCAATTAAATAATTTTGCAGAGAAAAACTTTAGTCCAAAAATTAAATAAAATTTATATTTAAGTAGATCTCATTTTTATACAAATTTAGAAATTTGAATCACTCAAATCGGAGTTGAAACGCAAAAGTTATAAGCGTTTGAAGTTTGAATCTAAATTTGAATCAATATTTCGAATTAATAAATCATTTTCTTTTTCTGAAATTAATTATTGCGTCAGCATGGACACGTGTCATCCTGTGATTGGTCCACAGTGACCTGCTGACGTCAGCATCGAACGGGTCCCGTGATGACGTCAGCATGACGTCACCATGCCACGTGGCATGTCCCGGGTGCTGCCACGTGTCTCGGTCCATGGACTGAGTCCACGGTGACACCCGGGCCACGGCTCAGGTGAGACTGACAGGTGGGACCACCTGTCAGTGCGGGGTCTCACGCAAACGTGGCTGACGCGTGGGCCCTCTGACTTGCGGGGCCCGCGTGTCAGGGACACGCGCCCACACGCGTGGGTGCGGCTAGGCACACGTGTCGTAATCCGATCCGTCGGATTTCGATCTAACGGTCCTAAGAAATTTGGCTACGGTGCAGTGGAGCGGCTACGTGGCTCAAGCAGGGACACACGATTAAGATCCGACGGCTAAGGACAGATCTACCCGATAACACTCGATCCAATCTAACCCGCACGATCTAAAACCAACGGCGGAGATTGAATCTAAAACCGCAACGTGGAATTACACGGAGGTGACGTGGCTAACCTGGACCGTTGATCGGGATCGAACGGCCGAGGACCTTCGCGGGCTTGACGGCATGCGGCGGTGCTAGCTCGGCCGGAGAGGAGGAAGACGATGCGTAGCGCGCGCGCTCCGTGGGTTTCCGGCGAGGAGAGAACGCCCGCGGTGCGTCTCGCCGGGTCTCGGATCCGATCTCCAATGCCCCGGGGAAGTGGCGGACAGCGGCGGAGCGAGGCAAAGACCCAAGCAACCCTAGGTCCAACTCCGGCGAGCAATTGCGCGAGAGTGGTTGCGGCTCGAGCGAAACGGATCGAGGCAATCGGTGCGCACGGGCACGGTGATTACGGCGGGGGGGTCATCTCCTTAAATAAGGCCTCGGCGTCCGCGCTTATGCGCGAACCCTAGCGAACTTCGAGGCGGCGCGGCGGAGCTCTCGGCTCGGACTCGAACGGGAAGACGGCACGAGAACCGCCCACGTGTCCAGATCAGCCCCGATCGGATCGGGCGCGAGCGGGTTCGGGTCGGACACGGCCGATCGCAGACGGGCGATTCTCGGCCGTTGGATCTTGATCTAACGGTCGGAGAATTAGGGTTCGGTTTGGGTTCGGTGACTTGGTTTGATCGAAACGGTTGGCTCGGTCGGGTTCGGGTCGGACTCGAGTCTGACTCGGACCCGAGGAACAAGATTAAACCCGCCGATTTTAATATTCAAAATAATTCCCAGTAATTCATTTAATTCATTAAAAATAGCAAAATACTCAGAAAAATTCCAGAAAAATTCTGGAAAATATTTTGGATCATTTTGGACTCAAATAAAATATTTCCAACAAAATTTTATGTGCAAAATTAAACTCTTTAATTATTTCAAAATGGAATAAATTCAAATAAATTCCAAATAAATTCCAGAAAATTCCAAAAATTCACCAAAGTGCCAAATCACACATGAATTTAAGAAAAGCAAAATTTTGGGGTGTTACAAGGCCCAAACTAACTCCCACAAAGCCCAAGCTCCCCCGGAGAGGCCCAAACACCCGAAAAAGCCCAAAAACACAGTATAACCTCGTACCATAATGCCACATTCTATAATATCACATTCCCTAATGTCACACGTTTATCAAGCAATTTACCAAGTCAAGCAACAGCAATAGCTAATTCATCGTAAGAAGGCTCTACCTCATTGAACTCGTTGTCATAATCGTCCTCGATGAAGCTTTCATCGATTTTAACCATGAGACACAACCCTATCAATTCGTGCTTGCTTGGAGTTGTTGTGTCATCTTCACTTGTAACACACCGGCACCTAGTATTCCGCGAATGTCACCCAAACAAGTCCAAGCACAACCAAAAACACATAATTAACCATAAATTACAGCAACTACGCGACAAGCTTATAACAAAAATTCGGCAGCATAACCATTGTTTTTCCATGGTTTGAAGCAACAATAATATTACCATAGTTTCTAAGTGTCGACGATCGGTTTCGCCGGCAATGAGATTTGTGATTCTAGGGGATTTGTGAGGGATCTGAGCTTGATGGTAACACAGGATGCAAGGGCAATCTGTTTTTAGACAGGTTCGGGCTCTCTCGAAGGAGATAATACCCTAGTCCTGTGTTCTTAGATATCTTGTGAGCCTCTCTTTCTTGTTTCTCCCTCCTCCCCTTATATATATACTGGGGGCAGGATACATAATAGATGGGTGCCACCGGGCCCTGAACATGGTGGCCTGGCCGACATGTGCTTTGTCCTAATTGGCCCTCGCGCTCTACGTCTTGGAAAGGTGGTTATGCTTTCCCCGACCCACGCCTGCCGCCCTGTCAGGTTCCAAAGATCCGCAGCTCTGGCGATGTCGGTGCATGCTTCGTTCTTGGCGGGTTGTTCGGGCGTGGTGCGAAGCTTCCTCGAAGGATCAGGAGTTGCCTTGGGGAACAAGTCGAAAACCTCCTCCGGGCCCGTCGTGGTGCTTCTGGGCTTTGGTCTTTCTATTCCGCCCGTCAAGCCCAGTCGGGTGTAGGCCCCTCTTGCGGGACCCCTGTCTCTAACATCCCACAGCAGCCCCCAAGTGCTTTAGGATCGGATTTCCGTCTCTTATCCTATCATAAGGATTATGCGGGAAAAAGATCATAAAGAACTTGTAGTATGAAGCCACCGTGGTTGGTTATCTCATGGCCGAGTGGTACCCGCGCCCACTTACGGTGCGCGGCAACCGGCTTGTCGCTCGGCTGGCCCTCATGGGGCGTACCGTAGTCTTTCGGCTCGTGGCCGAGTGGTACCCGCGCCCGCTTACGGTACGCGGCAACCGGCTTGTCGCTCGGCTGGCCCTCATGGGGCGTACCGTAGTCTTTCGGCTCGTGGCCGAGTGGTACCCGCGCCCGCTTACGGTGCGCGGCAACCGGCTTGTCGCTCGGTGGCCCTCATGGGGCGTCAGTAATCTTTCGGCTCGTGGTCGAGTGGTACCGCGCCCGCTATTTGCGGCGCAGAACCGCTTGTCGCTCGGCTGGCCCTCATGGGGCGTATCAGTAGTCTTTCGGCTCGTGGTCGAGTGGTACGCCGCTTACGGCGCGCAGCAACCGCTTGTCGCTTCGGTAGCCCTCATGGGGCGTCTGTAGTCTTTTTGGCTCGGGTCGAGCGGTACCCGCACCCGTTTGCGGTGTGCGGCGATTGGTGGTGAGACCCAACCGACCCTCATGGGGCATACCTTGGTCATCCAGAGTAATGCTCGTGCTCGCCACTACAAGATCGCCGCAGACCCTCATGGGGCGCATTCTCAAGACCGATTTAGTGAAAATCCTCGCACGTCACCCAATCACGCTAAGAAGCAGTGACCAGCAATTGGCCCCAAATCATGGGGCATACCGCTTGGGGATGTTCGGAAAGTGCCCGGCCCCAAACTTCCGTGGCGGCCGGCGTTCAGGCCCATCATGGGGCGCACTTTATCCCAAACTTCGAACCAGACTTGACACCTGGTCGCGTTTTGCGCAACCCAGCTATCGGCCCAACATGGGGCGTGCCCTAGATCTGGCCCAGGATCGAAAGTGGAGGCCGTTGCTTTCCCCGCCGTAAGGCGAAAATTAAGGCTTGCTCCTTATAAATGAGGGAAAACTTGCTAGGCGAAGGTACCTCTGCCCTTCCCCCACCACCGTTGAGAAACCTTTGAGCCTCTTTCGGCGGTTTGGGCGACTTAGGGTTTCTAATTTCGCGCCCAAGGCCCCCGACGGTTCCTCCCTCCAGGTCTCCTTCACAGAGATGTCTTCCTCTTCGGGATCCTCGTCAGCGTCGGGAGGTATCACCGACCCTGCGGCTGCGGGGCGGGAGACCACCATCACCACGACGTCCCGCTTGGAGGGACTGGTCGCCGCCGGCGTCCTTCCTCCGTTGGAGTTGATCTCCGCCCGTCCCGCCGCAGGTGACCCTTACCCCACACCTCTGGAGAATGAGATTGTGGTGTTCGAGTCCTTCTTCTGGCGAGGATTTAGCATTCCTGGGAGCGCCTTCTTCCGGGGGCTCCTCCACTTTTACGAAATCGAGTTGATCAATTTGAACCCCAACTCGATTCTTCACATTGCTATCTTCGTTCAGCTTTGCGAGGCGTATCTTGGGATACGTCCTCATTTGGACTTGTTCCGCTCCTTCTTCTTGCTCAAGCCTCATCCGAACCGGGCCGCTCCCAGCGTCGTTGGGGGCGCCGGGCTCCAGCTGCGGGAGGGCTCGAAGAAGCAGTATTTTGTCGTTCCCCTCAAGACCTCCCTCAAAGGTTGGAGGCGGGAGTGGTTCTATTGTGCCAATGTTGACCCTTTCCTCGCCCCCTTCGCTGGCCGCGCTCCTAAAGCTTCCCGATGCTGGAGCGACGCCCCGGATGGAGGCGGTTTGGCCCAAATCCCCGAGCTTCTGGCATTGATTGACGATCTGAAGAACCGAGGGCTGACGGGTCCCGGGATCGCGATCAGCTTTGTGAAGCGCCGGGTGCAGCCCTTAAAGGAGAGAGTCCATTTGTGGTTCCAGTACAACGGGCCTCTGGACCCCACTCGGGAAACGGATACGTCCTTGTCGATGGAGGCGCTGGCAGCACGGGTAGTTGATCTCTTCGTGCCTGGCACAGTGATCACCAACAGGGGCTGCCCTCATAATTTTTCGACGGCACGGCCTCCCCCTCCTGTGAGTGCACTATTCTCTCGAAAAGCTGTTCCATGATTTCTTTGACTGATGTGTGATTCAAACAGGGTGCGATCATTCCTTTTTTCAGGAACGCGCGTCCTTCCTCTCTGACGCTCCGGTCGTCGGCCTCTCTCGGCTGAAACATGCTCAGGTGAAGCGAGTGGCTGACACCTCGGTCGACGAGCTGCGCCGGGAATCGGCGGAGGAGGTCGCCGGTCTTTCGTCAGCCGGGCCTTCGACCTCCGATGCACCCGGATCACGGCTACAGAGCCACCTTCTGTCCGGGCAGCCACCTGTGCAGCGCTAACTTCCCTCCGAGTGGTCTGGTCTCGGATGAGACTCGGGATGAAATTCAAGAAATCCAAAAGGTATTCTTTTGGGCGATCCTTGTCTTTTGTTACCGTCAGGCCGAGGTGTCTTCCTTTTGCTGATTCAGACTCTCGCTATGGACGTCCGGTGGAGGTCTCTGAAAGGAGCCCAAAGTGAGGCTTCCCCAAGGGGAGCCCCGCCGCGGCTAGGTCACCCTCGCCGCCGATCGCCAAGCGCCGCCACCGGGCGCCGGCAGCCTCAACGGTCGAACCATCCGGTGGTCCGTCCGCCGACGAGATCGACCCGGCACCGTCTCCCGGAGTGGAGGAGGTGCCTCGAGAGCCACCGCCGCTCGGTCCTCTACCGAAGCCTCCGAATCGGACCGTATGGTGGGAAGGGGGTTCCGACTGGAAAGGGATGGAAGAGGACAACGAGATGGAGAGAGCGGCTCGGACGGAGCTTTATGAGCTCACCGCCGTGTGTAGCACGCCGTCGAGGGTGAGTTTCTTGTCTTCAATTTGT
Source organism: Rhipidocladum racemiflorum (assembly GCA_036346355.1). Classification (NCBI taxonomy): domain Eukaryota; kingdom Viridiplantae; phylum Streptophyta; class Magnoliopsida; order Poales; family Poaceae; genus Rhipidocladum; species Rhipidocladum racemiflorum. Next base: position 52,641,520 of record CM070572.1, on the reverse strand, counting down.
TGCTCTTGACTTCTCCCTGAGATTCTCGCCTGTTACCTAGGACATGGGGAGCGCTCGGAGCAAAGGTCGCGGTTTTCCGGAAGGTGCTCCCGAAGCTCAAGGAGCGTAAGCGATGCAGGACAAGCTCAGCGAGATCAGCACGGACAGATGGAAAGAGGTCCACGGGCTTCAGGGCGAGTGTATGACGATCCGGGAGGAGAAGACGAAGCTTGAGCATATGCTCGAAGGTGAGATTCTCCCTTGGATTCGGTTTGGATGCCTTTTTGGATGGTTGGAGAGGATGATGGCGCTCTCGTGTTTCAGAGCGCGACTGACTGCTGTGAGCCGAGGCCCGATCGAGGCTTCAGAGAACTCTGGCCTCGAAGCTCGAGTCAGCTTGGAGAGGATGCAGCGGGAGCTGAAGGGTAAATTTCTTTGACTTGGGTTGAACATACTTGGCGTCGGGTGTGCTCTTGATGGACGTTTGACTTTGTTGTAGAATGCAAGGAGAAGGTGGCCACTGCCAAACAGGGCCAGACTGAACTGCGCGTCGCCTGCGAGCCAGTCCTGCACCTTCTGCGTATTGAAGGAGTCAAGCCGGGCCAGGGGGACGATGCTGTTCCGCTTCTCTCCGGAGGAGCCGACAGGATCAAAGCTTACGCCAAGTAGTCCGCGGCAATGAGTGCGAACCAGGCATTGGCGGTGGTCAAGTCTCATTATCCGAGAGTTGACCTCGAAGCTGTGAAAGAAGGTTTTGCCTGTGATGAAGACAAGGCCAACGCGCTCCTCGAAGAGGTGTCCGGTGCATCGCAAGCCTTGTTAGAGAATCTAGAATTCTGACTTCGATGTGGACCTTGATGCCGAGTGCTCGCCCTCCTTGTTTGAAATATTGTGTCTTCTCACTTGAATATAATTTGTCTGTATTGTCCTCACGAGTGGGCTTGCACCTCTTTCACTCTTTCTCCTTTGTCTGAGTTGCTAGAATATAGGCCCACCTTTTGGATCCTGTTGCGCCTTTCTCTGGGTGGGTTTCACTGATCGGTTTGGCTCCTAGGCGCCAGGTCTTGGCCCGTGGCTTTCTTGCCCCAGACACGCTTTTCCGAGAGGTGGCGTGCAGCTCTCGGCGTTGGGACTTACGCCAGGCCACCTAGCTGAGTGGTTTAGCCCCCAGGCTTGCGTCGTTTGCTAGCTCTCCAGCCCCCGGGCTTTTTCGCTTAATTTGGGCGAATTAAGCGGGAAGGCCGAATGAGCTTGAACTGCTCATGACACGTGTCTGGCGAAATGCCCCTTGATTTTGTTCAATGTACCGATTTTCTTTGGTACTCCGAACGAATTGTCAGTCTTGCGGCGTCGCTTCGTCTTTTGCGTCTTTGAATGGCGTCGCCTCGATTCCGGAGCCAGGTACAGGTTATAAATGGGACGTCACCGCCCTCGAGCGATCGTCTCCTTCTTCTTCTTCTTCCCAGCCTTCCTCCATGGCTAGCACGAGGAGATTCATTGGCCCCTACGCGGCATTCTTCCGCCAGCGATTCTTCGGGCTACTCCATAACTGGGAGGAGGCAGAATTTTGGGAGGAGCTCGACTTCACCACTCTAGAGGCGGAGGAGGAGGAAGGAGCCACCAGCGACGCCGCCGCAGTGGCCGCCTTGCTGGAGGTGGCTCCGGGGCTCCACGAGGTGGCTGAGATCATCCTGGAGATGATCGGGCGCGAGCGCCGCGACGACCTGGCCATCAGGTCTATCGTCCGCCTCGTACCGCCCCTTTGGGTGGTTGAGGACGAGATCCTAGCGGCGCTACGTCGCGCGCGTCGCGTCTGATCCCGACGACCTCTCTCCCAGGCCTCGCAGCGGCAGAAGCAGCAGCAGCGGCAGGATTGGCGGCGGGAGCCGCCCCGCCTTCTCCCCCTTTTTTTTTAGCGCGAGAAAAAGAAAAAAAGAAAGTTAGTAGTGTAAATTACTAATATTATGAATAAAATGTGGAATCTTGCCCAATCTATGCCGTCATGTCTATTCCGAGTTTAGGGTTCCGCCCGATCAGCTGTTCTAGTCGGTTGCTCCAGTGCCAGCAACGAGGCGCTGGGGCACGAGCTTTTGACGGCTAGAAACACTCGATCAGGCAAATCTCGGTTAGATTCTGGCGCTGTGAATTGTAGTCCCCGAGTGGTTAGTGCTTTCTACCCATTCCGTTATGCGCGTTGGTATAAACCGCCGGAGTTTTGTGCTCATCGCGGTTTTTATTTCCGTGCGTTTTGTACCAGCGCGTCCAGGATTAGGCGTTACACCAGTCGGGTAATAACCACTCGGGACTACCATTACACAGTATGTGAGAGTCGGGTACATAACTTATGCGTAGAAGCGACGGAGCTGTTCGGCGTTCCAAGTATTCGCCAAAATTTCGCCGTCTTCACGTCTAAGTCGATAAGCACCCGGCCGGACCGTCTTCTCCACAATGTACGGACCTTCCCAAATTGGAGAGAGCTTGTGCTCGCTTTTCTGATTCCTCCTCAGGACCAGATCTCCTTCTGAAAAGGTTCTTCCTCTGACATTGCGAGTGGTAACGCCGAAGTCCCTGGAGGTACTTAGCCGACTGGATGGCTGCAACGTTTCGAGCCTCCTCGAGTTGATCAAGCTCCACCGTTCGGCTTCCCTCGGACTCGGCTTCGTTGTAATTCCGAACCCTCGCGGATTCGAACCCTAGCTCGGTCGGCAGAACCGCCTCTGCGCCATAGACCAGAAAAAAGGGGGTTTGGCCAGTTGCTCGGCTGGGAGTGGTTCTGAGTCCCCAGAGTACCGACGATAACTCCTTCACCCATCGGGCAGCGTATGGTTTGAGTCGGTCGAAGATCCTGGACTTGAGGCCTTGGAGGACCAGACCGTTAGCTCGCTCAACCTGCCCATTGCTTCGTGGGTGAGCCACCGAGGCGAAGCAGATCTTGATCCTGACGCCTTCGCACCATTCTTAGAATTCTTCACTCCTGAATTGGGTGCCGTTGTCGGTGATGATCCGGTTGGGCACTCCAAATCTGACCACAATATCCTGGAAGAACTCCTTGGCCTTAACTGCAGTGATAGTGGCAACTGGTTTGGCTTCGATCCACTTGGTGAACTTGTCAATGGCCACGAAGAGGTAGGCGAAACCACCTTGAGCCTTCTTGAGCGGGCCCACTAAATTGAGCCCCTGCATCGCGAAGGGCCAAGAGATGGGGATAGTTTGTAGCTCTGCGCGGCAAGTGTGTCTGCCTTGCATAGAATCGCATCCTCGCAGGTTCGAACGATCTCCTTGGCATCCGTTACCGCCGTTGGCCAGAAGAAGCCCTGTCGGTAGGCTTTCCCAACCAAGGCGCTTGATGCCGCATGATGGCCACACATCCCCGAGTGGATTTCTTGGAGCAGCTCTCTTCCCACTTGTCCAGAAATACACCGCCTGAGGACACCTGAGGCACTCTTCCGGAAGAGCTCGTCGCCCACCACCACGTAGGACTTGGCTTGTCGGGAGACGCGCTCTGCCAGGGTGGTCGCTTCCGGGAGTTTGTCCTTCAGGAGATAATCAAGGTACGGGGTAGTCCAGTCGGGATCGATGAGCAGGACCCCGGTCCCAGGTTCATTATTCGGCTCTTGTCGTTTTGTAACGGTTGGCTCGTGAAGATCCTGTACGAAGATGCCACTCGGGATATCTGCCCGAGTGGCTCCCATTTTAGCCAACTCGTCACCGCCTCATTATTGCGGCGGAGGACATGAACCAGCTCCAGGCATCACAAACTTGCCTTCCAATTCTCGGACTTGCCGGGCAAGATGCCGTCATGGTCTTATCCACGCACGACCAGTCCTTCTGTACTTGGTTCACCACCAACTGGGAGTCGCCCCGAACCGCCAGCCGTCGGATTCCGAGTGATATGGCGATACGGAGCCCATGGACGAGAGCCTCGTACTCTGCGGCATTGTTCGAGCCCGGGAAGTGAATCCGAAGGACATACTTCAACCTGTCGCCTTTAGGCGAGACAAGGAGAATTCCCGCCCCGGCTCCTCCAAGCATGAGAGATCCATCGAAGTGCATGACCCAATATTCTGGCTCTTCTTCCGTGCGGGGAGCCTGGGATTCGGTCCACTCGACCGTAAAGTCGGCCAAAGCCTGGGACTTGACGGCGGTGCGCGGCTTGAACGAGACGTTGAAAGCTCCAAGCTCGGCTGCCCACTTTGAAATTCTTCCAGTAGCTTCCCGATTATGGAGGACCTCTCCCACGGGAAAAGAAGTCACTACTGAAATCGAATGTCCTTGGAAATAATGCTTCAGCTTCCGTGACGAGATCAGAATGGCGTACAACAGCTTCTGGATTTGAGGATATCGCGTCTTGGATTCGCCCAGCACTTCGCTGACAAAATAAACCGGGCGTTGCACACCGTAGCGGTGTCCAGATTCTTCTCGCTCCACAACTATCACGGCGCTGACTACATGAGTGGTCGCCGCTATGTAGAGCAGGAGAGGTTCACCTTGCACCGGCGAGACTAGAATTGGAGGGGTGGAGAGGAACACCTTGAGCTCTTCAAAGGCTTGCTGCGCCTCCGCTGTCCATTCAAAGCGGTCCTGCTTCTTGAGGAGCTTGAAGAAAGGCATTCCCCGAACTCCCAACCGTGAGATAAACCTGCCAAGCGCTACCATGCACCCGGTGAGCTTTTGGACCTCTTTTTGGCTGGTAGGCGGGGCCATCCTCATGATGGCCCCGATTTTCTCCGGGTTCGGCTCGATCCCGCGATGAGAGACAATGAACCCGAGTAGCTTCCCGGAGGAAACTCCGAAAACACACTTCTCGGGGTTTAGCCTCATCTGGAACGCCCTCAGACTTGTGAACGTCTCGGCCAGGTCAGAGGTGAGGCTGTCTTCTGCCTCGGTTTTGACCATTATATCATCCACATAAGCTTCCACGTTACGTCCAAGCTGATGGTGAAAACACCGCTGTATCGCGCGCTGATAAGTCGCGCCAGCGTTCTTCAGCCCAAACGGCATGGTGATGTAGCAATATGCTCCGAACGGGGTGATAAACGAGGTCTTCTCGCAATCCTCCTCTCGAAGCCGGATTTGATGATAGCCTGAGTAGGCGTCCAGAAAACTAAGTAGTTGGGATCCGGCAGTGGAGTCTACCACCTGATCAATACGAGGGAGACCAAAGGGATCTTTCGGACAAGCCTTGTTGAGGTCGGTGTAATCAACACACATGCGCCAGCTTTTATTCTTTTTCTGGACAAGTACAGGGTTTGCCAACCAGTCGGGATGATACACTTCTTTGATGAAGCCTGCGGCTAGCAGCTTTGTAACCTCCTCCCTGATGGCCTATCGGCGGTCTTGGGCGAATCGTCGCAGCCTTTGCTTGACTGGCCTGGCCGATTGGTCTATATTTAATGCGTGCTCGATCACCTCCCTGGGAACTCCGGGCATGTCCGATGGCTTCCAGGCGAAGACGTCTTTATTCGCCCGCAGGAAAGTGATGAGCACGTCCTCCTATTTGTCCCCGAGCCCTGTCCCGATCAAGGCGGTTCGCGACGGATCGGACGGGTCGAGGAGGATTCTTTTGGTACCTTCTTCGGGGCCAATCCCGGGGCTTCGCGCTTTGCGGGTGGGGACGCCGCCTTCCGGCTTCTCGGAATCCGCTTCTCGCCGGATCCCCTCCCGACCCGCTAGCGCCTCCAGGGACTCGGCCATCTCGCAGCTTTCCCTGTCACAGGAAAAAGACTGCTTCATGTCACCGCGCAGAGCGATGATACCACTCGGCCATGGCATCTTCAATGTCAAGTACGTGTAGTGGGTACGCCATGAACTTGGCCAGCGCTGGTCTCCCCAAGATGGCATGATATGCTGTTGCAAAATCTGCCACCTCGAAGCCAAGGTTCTCTGTCCGGTAATTCTCCCTTGCGCCGAAAGTGACCGGCAGGATGATTTGTCCGAGTGGTGTCGCTGAAGTTCCAGGTATGACACCGTGGAAAGGCGACGATCCGCGCTTTAGCTCCGACCGTGGAATCCCCATATCGTCAAGGGTTTTGACAAAGAGGACATTGAGCCCGCTCCCGCTGTCGATCAATACCCTCTTGAGCTTGATGCCGCGGACGACGGGCGCCAAGACGAGAGGATACCTGCCGGGGAACGGGATGTGATCCGGGTGATCCGAGCGGTCGTAGGTTATCGCGACCTCGGACCAGCGTACATATTGGGGCGTTCGCCGCATCGCATAGATGTCCCGGCGGTGAGCTTTGCTTTCGCTTGGACTCATATGCAGCTCAGCCCCCCAAAATGTACTTGAGCTCTAGATCGGATTCCTGATAGTCCTCGGCTTCGGGGGGAGGTGGCTTGTTGGCGGCGTGCCCACTAGGACCTTGTCCACCGCTTCTTGCTCTCGGGCGAACCTCTTTAGGGTGAAGCAGTCCTTGGCGGCATGCCTCCCCTTCGGATGGAAAGGGCAAAGCGAGTTCATAACCTTGTCATATCCATCCTCTTTGAGGGCGCGAGGGTGAGTTGGTGCCGCGACTGCCACCAGCTCTTCACCCTTGCGCTTCTTTTCTTTCCGCTGGGGGGGTTCAGCCTGATCCTTCCCCTCGTCACGCCGCTCCGCCAGAGCCTCGGAGGCTGAAGCGTAACAGTCCGCTAGGGCGAACAGCTCCTGGACCGACGTCGGTGGCTTCCGGGACATCTTCTTGATGAGGTCGGGGTCGCTGACTCCCTTCTGGAAGGCAGCTATCACAATCGCATCTGTGACATCCCGAACGGTGCTTTTCCTGCATGAAGCACTTGACGAACTCCGGAGGGGTTCGCTCCTCCTTTGGTGTAGCCGTATAGGTCCCAAGGGGTGCCTGACGCTCGTAAGTGCCTTGGAAATTTGAAATGAATCGCTCACACAGATCTCCCCAGAATCTATAGATTTCACCGAAGTCCGTGAGCCATGCTTGGGCTGTGGGCGAGAGGGTAACCGGCAAGTAGTTTGCCATTACTTTCGATCCCCTACGCCCCGACTGCCAGAGCATATACTTGTAGCCAAGCCTCAGTCCCTCTCACCGTCGAACCTAGTGATGCCTTTAGGATTAAATCCATCAGGCCAAACCACTCGGCGTAGGTGAGGGGTAAACGCGCGAAACCCTTCGATGACCCCGCGACACCCCCCGGGTGGTGATCGACGCGGAGGGGATCGCGCTTGGCGTCTCAGCGATCTCGCGGAAGGATGCCGTAGCATTCATATTCGCCGGCTTGACGGGCGTTGTTCCTCCTTTCTCGGCCGCGTCGCTGGCGCCGAGGTCTCGAACGGAGGTCGCTGATGATCTTTGTGTCGCAAGTCGCCTCCGCGGTAGAACATGATGTGTCTGGCGGGCTTCCCGACCTGACCGGCCGCTGGCCGCCTGGTCCTCACCGACCACGCGGATGCCTCCTTCGCCGGGCCGGTCGGTTTGGGCTCTTTGGATAGTCGCCGCCGTCACCATGGCCTTTACTTGGGCCATGATCGGGCAATCGGATCACCCGCCCCAAAGATAGGGGTCGGGGTATCCAGGAGTGTCTTGGAGGCGACGATATTCTCGCCGTGGGGTACGAAAAATAGCCTGGTCCCCATCTTGGCTTGCGAATGTCTTCATTGACAGCCCGGGCGCAGCCTCGAGTACGCGCTGCCAGTTCAGCTGCTCGGCCACCTTCCAAATCGGTGGCGGCCGAGGTGTCGGCGCTGCTGATCCGCCCACAGCCCTCGACACGCAGACTCTCACGGAAATTCCAGCAGCTCTCTAGGCTTTCTTCCGACTTCGGCCGAAATGGGTGAGCCTGGAGAAGATAAATCCAGCGCTGGGGTGCCGAGTGGCTTGGCGGCGAGAACTCCCACCATTCGCACCTCGGCGTCTTCTAGTCCGACTCCAGGCCGAATGGGCCTTCGGTTCCCCACTCGGCATTTTAGAGCACGAGACGGGGACCCTCCAATCGGGCGCGAAGTCGTGGTGATGGCTCGCCGGAAACCTCGCCAGCTGCAAAGACGGTTTCCTTAGAGCGGAAAGGCTTCCGAGGTCGTTGGAGATGAAGGTCGCTTTGAAACTAAGACCTGGCCGGGAAGAAGGCTGTGGAGGCTTCGCTCGTCGTAGCCATCAAGCTTGACGAAGATCTTGACACAAGCCCCTACCTGGCGCGCCAACTGTCGCCGATCGGTTTCGCCGGCACTGAGATTTGTGATTCTAGGGATTTGTGCGGATCTCGAGCTTGATGGTAACACAGGATGCGAGGGCAATCTGTTTTTAGACAGGTTCGGGCTCTCTCGGAGGAGATAATACCCTAGTCCTGTGTTCTTGGATATCTTGTGAGCCTCTCTTTTCTGTTTCTCCCTCCTCCCCTTATATATATACTGGGGGAAGGATACATAATAGATGGGCGCCACCGGGCCCTGAACATGGTGGCCTGGCCGACATGTGCTTTGTCCTCATTGGCCCTCGCGCTCTACGTTTTGGAGAGGTGGTTATGCTTTCCCGACCCACGCCGCCGCCTGTCAGTTCCGGATCCGCAGTTCGGGCAAAGGTCAGCCGCATGCTTCGTTCTTGGCGGGTTGTTCGGGCGTGGCGCGAAGCTTCCCCGAAGGATCAGGAGTTGCCTTGGGGAACAAGTCGAAAACCTCCTCCGGGCCCGTCGTGGTGCTTCTGGGCTTTGGGCTTTCTATTCCGCCTGGCCAAGCCCGGGCCGGTGTAGGCCCTCTTATGGACCCTGTCTCTAACATCCCACACTAAGCAACGACAACAAGTTCATATCACAATAGCATAGGTAATGATAGCATCAACTAGGTAAACCATGGGTTCAGCATTAATTCATTGCAAAGACATAAATAACTACGTGACAACAATTAACTATGGGGGTTCATCATGAACCAATCACCATCACAACTTAATAGAAGTAAACAACTCCAAAAGGATTCATAAGTTTTATCAACTAGTGAGCTCAAGATAGTGATGTGGTGTTCTAATCCCTTTTCCCAAAAGCTGAGCATGCGGTACCTAAAAAAAATACATAAACAACAAGCGTGAGTTCATCACTCAGCAAAGTGTATTGCAATGGAATAGAACAACAACATTATTCAATAGCATCAATATCACATACCATAACACATCATCATAAGCATCTCATAGTTCATCTTCATAAGCATCTCATAATCATCCTCATTCATGCAATGCAATGCAATGCACATGTCTCCTTGAAGCACATATCGGTATTGCCAAGTGCACACCCGTCGGTGTGCACCCTCTTTCCCCTTCCATCCCGTAGATGGAGGGTGCCTACTCTTACTGACTCGCTCCCATACACAACCGTGGATGGGACTACGAGGTAGGTCTTTCGTGTTCACTACGTGTGAACACAGAGGGCCGCATCAGAATGGGTCGCCTCTTCCATTTTGAATGCACATATGTTATGAATCATGTTATAACTTGCATAACGGAAACTTAATATAACAACGGCATATCTTTGAACTAAACATGAACATCATAACACATGCAAGGAACACCATGGCAACATAGAGCATCATTTAGTAACATAGCAAAACCACACAACTAGTTGGTCACCCAAAAACCCCAATTCCATCCCAATACACTTGCATAAACATAATTAAACACATGATCACCATCAATGCTCACATCCATAACTTCACATTCACATATAGCTAATCAAGTCATGAATAAAAGAGGTAGTAACCCGACAGAAGGATTTCTACCAAGCGGAAGAACGAAACAATGCACATTCATTCAATCTCACACATCATGCATCACAATACACTTGCCTTCAACCGTGAGCGACGGAGTAGCGAGAGGTTGAGGGAACTCCCGGGGTCACACCACCAGCACATAGGTACAACACACTCAAAAACTTGCCCACAAAATGGTCCAAGAGCGATCAACTACAACGACCTTGCAACCCACTCCTAAAACCTGAAAACAGAGAATCTGTCCCATCGGGACAACGGGCTTCCAACTAGCATAACTTGAGTTCTAAAACTCCAAATCAAGTAAAAGAGTACATTTTCTCTAAGCTTAGGAAATTTCCCAACTTTTTCTAGGTATTTGTGAAGACTGATTCGGCCGCTAAAGTTTTCTAATCTACAATTGAACACGATCTGTCCCAATCATATCACAGATTTAACAACGTTCGGTAAAGCAGCCATAACTTTTAAATGGCTGAATAGAAATTAACATTCTTGGTTTCTAATTAAAGGTAATTGAATTACCTACAACTTTCTCAATAGCCGGCCGACCAGAAAACGCTTCTACAATTGCCAACATCGCGTCCGAAGACCGATGACCTAATCTGTCCAAGGACAGAACGCAGGATAGAGATGCAATCACTCTAAACCCTTCTAAACACAGCACCTAAACATCAAATTTAACCAAGATCTCCCCCATATAGCCAGGCGCCAAAACTCTACAAGCGAATCTATGAGCACTTATCTCGCTCGAAGAGACCGATGAACGACGAACTCCTTCTCCCGGCCACGATCTCCATCCAACTGTCGAATCCACTGGATCTTCTTGTTCGCAAGTGTAACACCCCGGCATTTAATATGCCCGAATGCTACCAAACATAAGCTAAACAACATCTAAATACCATAATTAAACATAAATTCCAGAAAAGGCGCACATGCTAAAAATCGAGATTTCGGCAGCATCTCCTTTGTTTTAACATGAATTGAAGCAACAACAATAATAACATGTCAATGTGGCATAACAAACGATAGCAATAACATGATCAAACGGAAAAACATCCACCATACCACTAAGGATATAAATTCTATCCATCACATGACAAATATGGACTAATCAATTACATAACGACCAACGAATCATCGAAACCATAGTTTAGTTCAATGAATTAACCATAACCATAAGGGAAGGAACATGTCATTGTTTAAATGTGTGATGCTAAGTGATGACGAGTGACTAGCTCCCTTTCCCGCATGTCGGATTCATGGTACCTAAAAGAAAACAACATAAACACAAGCGTGAGTTCATCACTCAGGAAGTATATTGCAATGGTACAAACATAAACAATTACATAGCAATAATATCTCACATCATGTAAACCATCTCATTCATGGTCACATATTATCATCATCATCAATATGTATGAAGTGCAATGCGATGCTCATGTCTCCTTCGAAACTCATACCGGTATGGTTGAGTACACACCCGTCGGTGTGCACCCTCTCCCCCCTTCCATCCCGAAGATGGAGGGTGCCTACTCCTCGCTTCCGTTCACCGCGGAGAATGGAATCACGATGTAGGACTTACTCATTGGCTCTCCGGATTAGTCATAACTTTCTCACCGACCTTCCCCGGATTTGTTATGACTTTCTCACCGCCCGGGGAATGTATCATGCCATGTTATGTATGCAAATATGCCAACATCATAATCATTCTTACATTAACACATGGCATCAGAACATAGTAAGCATATTCATCATATCATTGGCAATCTTTAAAGCATGGCATGTGATCATATCATATATCCAATTTCATCTATTCTCAACAAGCAACCTACAAACCGATATCATTACAATACACTTGCCTCAACCACAAGCAACGGATTGGCGGGAAGTAGAAGGCACTCCCGGGGTCGCACTACCTGCACATAGGTACCACACACTCACAATCATGTCCACAAAATAGTACGCAAACCCTCATCTACCCCGACACTGCCAACTACTCGCAAAACCCAAAAATAGCTGTTCTGTCCCGTCGGGACAGCAGCCTTCCAAAAGGCATAACTTGGGTTCTAAGACTCCAAATCAATTAAACGAGTACATCCTCGCGTAGCTTAGGAAATTTCCCAACTTTTTCTAGATATAAGGAAAGACTCATTCGGAATCTAAAGTTGTTTAATCTACAAAATTCCGTGATCTGTTCCAATCACGTCACAGATTTTAACACGCTCGGTAAAACAGCCATAACTTTCAAACGGCTGATCGGAATTTAACGTTCTTTATATCCACAGAAAGATAATGAAATTATCTACAACTTCTTCAAAATCCGTACGACCAAATTCGGAACCTAAATTGGCGAAAAACCGAACCCTAGGTCGACTGCTCATGCTGTCCGAAACAGAGAACGTGACCAACTCAAGAATCCATCTAATCTAATCAAATCCAGCACCACCAATTGATCTAAAAACTTGATAAACACCCTTAGAACAGTACCTAGAGCAACCCCAAGGATTCCCATGGCCATACCTTTGCCCAACGCACGAAATCTGAATGGATCTCCTCCCGGTTCGCTCCTCGCTCCTTGTTCCTCGCTCCTCGCTCCTTGCTCCTCGCTCCAATTGATGGATCCTCGAGGTGCAGGGGGTGGGGAGGCCACCCTAGGGAAGCAAGGGGGTGGAGGAGAGGTGGTGGATAGGTGGGGAGCAAAGGGGAGCAATGGGGGAGGTGGAGGCGCATGCAAGGGAGAGGGGGATGTGGGGGTGGCGGCTAGGGCAAGGAGGGAGAGGTGGAGGCGCCCAAGGGGCAGGGTGTGGGGCGCAAGGGGGCAGGGGGGAGGCCTTTTACCAGCCCCCACACCTGATCCTAATCCTAAATGGATTCCCACTCCATCCCACCAAAGCCCACAACCCCCTCTTTTAGGCCCAAACACCCCCGGGAAGGCCCAAAACCCCGAAAACGGCCCGAAAACGCTATTAACCACCATACCCTATGGTTTTAACCTTAATTCCACACCTCATAATGTTTTTGACCTCATCATGCACCATTTATAAGGTTCCGACACTCCGTGGTGACACATCACTTCATAAGGCCCAAAAACGCGAGTAAACGTCAAGCCGAAAGGTTTTATTCTCTAATTTCACATTTTATATTGTCACACCATACCGTAGTGTCACATTCTTCCCCCCTTCAACAGGATTCGACCTCGAATCCGAAGGACGCCAAAGTCAACAACAAAGTCCCCAAGGGACAAAAGGCTTCTCTGTAGCTCAAAACATTCGCACAATGACTAAAACCGGAACAAACGACAAACGAGTTCCCAAAACCAACACTTAGCGAAAAAGTGTTTATCTAGTTCAACTAAGGGCAACCGCTCACAGTTCGACCTTCACTTCAATTCCAAAACAGAATTTGCGTTTCAACCACAAAGGGCTCCATCAACCCAAAATGCTCGAATCCTCACGACAAACACTTCACACTTCTATCACAACCAACCTGACTACCACACTCCATTAAACTCAACATGACATAATCAAAGCAAGTCACAATTCCTTTAACGACCTTTCTACATTCCCGAAAATTTCCATCGAGGGGAAAACTCATTAAGGCACACTTGCCCTTCCGATACACGATCATACTAACATTTTATTCCGTCCTTTCCTAGACAAGTCTCAAATCCAAGAACTACTAGTAACGACAATTGCTCACGGCAGGACAAATATCACCGAACTATCGTCAACTTCACTTCCACCCATCGCTACTCTTAATTTTAAACCCATACATCATCAACCTCCATCACAAACCACCCTTATACCACTAAGGTTCTACACCTAGCCCCAAGCTAGGATCGTAAAACCTTACCAAACCACAATTGGTTCCTTTCTTAAGAGGGTCTCGCCCTCACACAAAAACACTTAGCTGTCAAGCCCAAGTGTACACACGACAACTCAAACCCAAAGCGTTAACAACCATTTTGGAAAGAATTCGGCAACATATAAGCCAAAATCACAAAGGACGCATAAATCCCCTACACCATAACCAAGATACCATAATTTCTTCATTCTTTCTTTTCATACTAGAAAGAAATGGACATATCGATTCTTGACATGCATGCACACTTTTCAAGAGCACTCCGGTTTAGTCATATATCCTTATATGACTTTCTCACCGACCTGGCTCGTCGACTCCTTTATGATTAATTCTGCATAAACAATGTCTTGTTTTCCTTTTTCACCCTTCATTCATCATGTAACAACGGCACTGAATAGTCATTCACCAAATGACTTCTTCCTCAGTATCAAATGATGGAAACACAATTAACATCGAAGGTTGCGGAAATTCATATAGACTATGACGGCAGCATAGTTGACAGTAAAACACCACGTCGTAAAAGAAACCACATCAATTGAAAACTGAACTTGCACAACATTGCATTTCATCCAAATTCAACATTTTGGAAGAGAACATCAAAATTTCAAGTCGAGCATCTGCTCCCACAACCATCACAAACTTCCTCAAGGAGAGGGAAACTCATTCCCAAAAGGGGAACACCTCACTAACAAAATCACTTTGTAAAACTTTCATAAAGTCCACCTTTTTGAAGCACTCGCAAACATCACACACATTTTCAAAACAACTCCAACTCTAGCCAAAAAGAGTTACAAATTAAATCTCAAGAGTTTCGAACACAACCCACTAAGTCCATCTGTTTCCTTTAAAATTTATTCCAAAGATAATTCAGTGTGGACGCGAAGGAGCGCGATCCACTCAAAAACTTTTGGATGTAAATCCATACTCATAACACAAATTAAACAAAATAGCCAAAACCAAATATTGGCGCCAATAGCTACGGGTTCTAGGGAAATTCGGGAAACACAACACAAGGAATACCTGAATACCTTGACCGAAGGCATTCAACCAAAATGGCAAACAAAACAAACCAGTCCAAAAGCTTTTAAACACACGCTCAGCATAAAAGAACCATCTCTAGTACTCCACTACGCTTTCCATTAAAAACTTCAATAATCAATATTTACTCCTTGAGGAGCCCCAACACAAATCAACCAAAAGCTTCACAACAAATTCTTCCTCTAGTTACCATTCCCAACACTTTTAATTAGGGTTTATGATGCTTATCAAAAAGGCACCCAACCAAGACTATATTGACAAGATCCCAACGGATCACCGAATCATAATACTTTTTATTCTAAATTTGAACCATAGTACTTCCACAAATCCTTCAGCAAGATCAACATATAAATTTCATACCACCTATATGTCAATGACTCGACAATCGAAACTCATTCAGTTAACAAGCGACTTCAACATGTAAATATTATCTCCACAAGACAAGGTTCGTAAATATGATTCTACGACATACATTCATTAAGGATGAAATTGTACATCATGTTAATTATCCAAAGCTCACTCCATCGCAACATGTTAAACTTTTCCTCTATTTTAACCATGGTTTTCAACAAGTAATCTGAACAATTACCACCACTACTAGATTATTAATAACAACCAACGAGCATAATCATCAAACGACAACATTACTTTTAGCTACCCTATAGACAAAGTTACAACAAAATTGTCACTACACAACATACTCCAACTATTAAATTAAATTTAATAAGTTAGACCAAAGACGAAGTTCTTGCAATATCATCAAACTACAAAACCCATATCTTTCCAATTGGCCTCGACACTAGCATTTTAGGAACACGACTGCATACTTCCAACCATGCTAATATTTTGCAACAACATAAATAGCAACTCTAATCAACTTCCAAATTAAAGCCACTAGTCAACCTGATTAAATTTCTCTATTAATCCATTAGATTAGAGCAACTTTAAACAACCAAAGAAAGTTTCTTTAACAATAACAGCAGTCTACATCATCTTAATGTTTCAACCATACATCAGGGTTTAAACCTTTAAACATTAACGAGGATCATAAGCACTTTTAAAGCAAGGCAACATATTCTAAGCATGTACATTAACCCATTCAATCATTCTCGCTAAGAGTAAACTACAACACTAGTAGTCTATTTATTCTCAAGCTAGAGATATTAATCACATTGAATTGATTCAACTCAAAATTTAACTTAGCAACACATCAATCCATAAACCACATTGTTACCTACTACATAATATGCTAAACATCAATTCTTACTAGGGACAAACGATTTCAGTCAAAAGACTACTTACTTTGTTTGCAGCATTTTAGTTTTAAAACTCATCCCAAATTCATAAGGAAACTTGACTCTCAAAATTGCAATGAGACAAACCCAAACTTGGTCATGCAAAGGAATTCTCCAAAACACTTTTCAATCTCAAAGACTCCCACAGGAGGGAACCAACCGATCAAATAAACCTTTGCAAATAAAACCTTAGCACTAAACCCCAATCTTTCACGAAACAAGAAGGGTTTTTCAAAGATGATTTCTTAAACCAGTAAAATAACGAAATCAAACACCACGTACTACTACAAAGCCACAGAACTTCAGCCCTGACAGCCAGTGTCCGCACAACTCCATAATAACTCCTTTAACCTCAGAGAAAGACAAACACAGGGATAAATTGAATGCTTGTTCCCCATAATGCAATCAACAGGCATCAAAACTGGAAAGGCGCCCAAAAGAAGCGCAACACTAGACTCCTCTTCTTCGTCTTCAACTAAGGAAGACAAAACCACACACCGCATACGGAACGATCCGCGAAAACCCAACACTTTTCATTTGATTCAAATCTACTAAAGCCAAGAAAAGCAACGAACACCAACCGTCAGAACGGCAAAGAACATACGAAGGAAACCACCATTAACTCTTCTATTTGACTCCAGTCAACTACCCGATCAACGACAGAAAGGATAAGCACTCTTCTCCTACAGGGGTCAATAGTTCTTCGGTGATGGCGCTAACTGGCCACACCGTCAAACCTCACCCTTACTATGAAATAAGAGAAGTGACCGAAACCCTTCGGCACCAAAACCCCACTTTTATCACCACAACAGGAATAATTCAATCATTTATCTCATAGACATAGCAACGTACTATATCAAATATAGCATTTAGCAACAAGGCTTAAATACAACATTTAAGCATAAACAACGATACCCATACCCTTCCTACTATGCATCCATGTGTGTCAAATTTTAGATTAGTTATACCACTTTTGCAAGTTTTAATGTTGCTATCCTATGACAAAATTTTAGTAAAAACCTAAGCCATGTTTCTAGTTATTCCACATCACATTTTAGTTGTACCCTATAGCATGACACTAAAAATACACATTCCAAGGACCTACAGCCCGCTCTGATAACAACTGTAACACCCCGACATTTAATATGCCCGAATGCTACCAAACATAAGCTAAACAACATCTAAATACCATAATTAAACATAAATTCCAGCAAAGGCGCACATGCTGAAAACCGAGATTTCGGCAGCATCTCCTTTGTTTTAACATGAATTGAAGCAACAACAATAATAACATGTCAATGTGGCATAACGAACGATAGCAATAACATGATCAAATGGAAAAACAGCCACCATACCACTAAGGATATAAATTCTATCCATCACATGACAAATATGGACTAATCAATTACTCATAACGACCAACGAATCATCGAAACCATAGTTTAGTTCAATGAATTAACCATAACCATAAGGGAAGGAACATGTCATTGTTTAAATGTGTGATGCTAAGTGAAGACGTGTGACTAGCTCCCTTTCCTGCATGTCGGATTCATGGTACCTAAAAGAAAACAACATAAACACAAGCGTCAGTTCATCACTCAGCAAGTATATTGCAATGGTACAAACATAAACAATTACATAGCAATAATATCTCACATCATGTAAACCATCTCATTCATGGTCACATATTATCATCATCATCAATATGTATGAAGTGCAATGCAATGCTCATGTCTCCTTGGAAACTCATACCGGTATGGTTGAGTACACATCCGTCGGTGTGCACCCTCTCTCCCCTTCCATCCCGAAGATGGAGGGTGCCTACTCCTCGCTTCCGTTCACCGTGGTGAATGGAATCACGATGTAGGACTTACTCATTGGCTCTCCGGATTAGTCATAACTTTCTTACCGACCTTTCCCGGATTAGTTATGACTTTCTCACCGCCCGAGCCATGTATCATGCCATGTCATGTATGCAAATATGCCAACTGATGGGTTCTAAGCATGGAAAACAAAATTTTTCCTACGAATGCAACCAAACACCAAGATAATATCTAGGAGATGCATGCAAACGGTTTCAGAAGGACTCACCCTCGAAGACCGAAAGCGGGAATAACTGTCGGGACCCCGAATTTACAAATCCGGACCCTCTGTGTATTCAGCACTAGTCCAGGAACGCGCTAGTGCACACAGTCTTAACATCGGTAAATATCACAATCATACCAAACGATACCAATAAAGTACTTTATTTAAATAACCAAATCAAGTTACTCGACCTTATGGCCAAGTTACAAAATGTATGCCTCGCAAGGCGAAACTTATTCAGAGAAAAATAATAGCAATGAAAATAAGATAACTTCGTGGCGCCATCCAGTATACCACAGGCAACTGACTGGGCTCGCATCCCTAAGTAGACGGATCTTCTTGGAGTTCCTCCTCCAAAGCTGGTGTAGTCTCCTCTTCAACTGGTGTTGTGTTGAGGCAAGGGTGAGTACTTGGTACTCAAAGAAGTCATGCAGAATGCAAGCTAATATACTATATGCATGGCTTGGTACAAAGGAATAGCTCAAGGTATATTTGCATTATCTGACGTTCGAAAAGTAATATAAGTAGATTCGAAAGCAGTAGAAATAAGTAAAGCGTAAATAACTTTTCCAGAAGTTTAATAAACATTTTTCCCCATCCTAAACCACATTACCATCATCTTTATTCTTAAACCAGACCAACCTTTCAAATCCAAGTTATTTTCAGAAAATCTAACCCTTGACTGTAATTCCCGAGCATTGTCCAAAGACAGTGGACTCGGCTATTTAAATAGATTCTACACTCTGCAGAGGTTATGCACTTTACCCACAAGATACAACAAACACCACAAAGGCGAGTTCCTCAGAATAAAGCCTTTCTAAGCCTCAAACAACACAGTGGTCCTCTCCTGTTCGTGCTCTACACCATCCCTTCCCTTAGCCAAGGCGAAGTATGGGACCAACACACTGCTAGATGGGTATCTGGCCACAGCCACGATACGCTCCCCCGTACAATCACACAAACGGTGTAATTGACACCCTGAGGCTCCACAAGTGAGTCCTTAGCGACTTAGTCAACTAGGGCCGTCCCATTCCAGCCATGTGGTTGCAAGTATGACCTAGTTCAAAGGCTTGCAAGGTTAAGTCCTTAGAGTGACCAGGGCAAGACTACCCGAAGAACCAAATCAACATTCCCAACGCCACAACTGGCCCACCTGACATTCTTGCCACATGCCCTGGCCGAAATCAGCTTATCAAACCCCGCTTGATTACCATGCAACACGTGCCATCAACATCACATGATACTTTTCAAAAACAGTTTCAATATATCATTAAGTCAATATTAAAATTTAATTATCCAAAATCATGTTATGAGCACGTAGCAGGTCTAAGCAGTATACTACAGTGGTCTAAACCCATGTTGGCAAGTTAATAATGTCCAACTAGTAATCCACAACTAGGGTGACAAGGGATCATGGCACATACTTAAATAATCAAGGTGTCATACAGCAAATTGGTACTTATCTAACCCCCATGTTTAAACAAAGTATTTTTTTCTAATTGAACTAGCATGCAATAGTTTAAAATCAAAATAGATTTCGAAATAGGATCAACATGGTCAAAGCACAACTTGCCTTCAAAAAGTACTTGCTCTTGGTCTTGAGTTGGATCCTGAGTCAACACTTCTCCTTCGAATCCTTCCGGCACTTCAACGTCTACTCGTAAAGCGTGCAAATAGCAATACACAAATAAACAATAGGCAAAAACATCCCAAAACTCCAAATAAAATCCATAAACAGAGAGAACATAATTTTCTGGATTTTTAGGAACTGGAATCGTTCAAATCGGAGTTAAAATGCAAAAGTTATGATTTATTAAAGTTTAAATAATCAATTAAATAATATTACAGAGAAAAACTTTAGTCCAAAAATTAAATAAAATTTATATTTAGGTAGATCTTAATTTTATACAAATTTAGAAATTTGAATCACTCAAATCGGAGTTGAAACGCAAAAGTTATAAGCGTTTGAAGTTTGAATCAAAATCTGAAATCATTATTTCGAATTAATAAATCATTTTCTTTTTCGAAATTAATTATTGCGTCAAGATGGACACGTGGCAGCCTCTGATTGGTTGGCTGACGTCAGTCGGTCCATGGACTTGGTCCACGCTTGGCTCGGGTCCACCGTGGACTCGGTCCACGACTCGTACGTGTCGCTGACATGTGGGCCCACTCGAGTGACGTCATCGCTGACGTCAGCGGGGCTCGGCCACGCGGTCGACATGTGGGACCCACCGTGGCGTCATCGCTGACGTCAGCGCTTGGCTGGATTAGCCACTGACATGCGGGCCCTCTGACACGCGGGCCCCGCGTGT
Source organism: Rhipidocladum racemiflorum (assembly GCA_036346355.1). Taxonomy (NCBI): domain Eukaryota; kingdom Viridiplantae; phylum Streptophyta; class Magnoliopsida; order Poales; family Poaceae; genus Rhipidocladum; species Rhipidocladum racemiflorum. The sequence continues at coordinate 52,621,250 of CM070572.1, read as the reverse complement.
CAGCGTCACACGCACGCGCGCGTGGACGGCGCTGACCGCGTCGGTCCATCTTCCCGACACGTGGCGCAATCCCGGCCGTTGGTTTGAAATTCAACGGCGCGGATTAGATCTAGTGTTGACGCGTTTGGGTTAACGCATTGATTTCGGACCGTTGGATCTAGATCCGGTGGTCGAGATTAGATCTGGAAATCGTAACGCAATCTCACCGTGCGCTGACGTGGCGTGATCTCGAGCGTTGGATCTTGATCGGACGGCTGAGGGAGCTCGCGGTCCGGCGATGGCTTGCGGCGGCGCTGGCTCACCGGCGCGGAGGACGACGACCTTGCCGACGGCGTTTCTGGCGCGCTCCGGCGAGATGAATCCTTCCTTCGGGTGCGTCTCGTCACGGTGGTTCCGGATCTGGGCTCCTTCTCGGCGGAAGACGACGGACGGCGCGGCGACCGAGCAAAAACCGCGGCGGTCACTTCCTCCAACTACGGCGAGCTCGCACGGGCAAACGACGGCGGCTCAGGCGAGATGGCTCGGGGAAACGGGTGCGCAAAGATGAGGGCAACCTCGGGGGACGTCTCACGCTTTAATTAGCCGGCGTTCGTGCGAGACGGAAACCTAGTTTTACACGGCGCGGCGCGCGGCGAGTCCGGCTCGGCCTCGGCGGAGACGACGACGCCTGGCCGCCCACGTGGCACGATCAACGGCCACGATCGCGACGGGCGCGATCGGATCCGGCCGGATACGGCTCGAACCGTGCGGGCGAATCTCACCGTTGGATCTTGATCCAACGGTTGGGATTGATTAGGTTTTGAGTGGTTAGATCGAGTCAATCGCTCGGTCGGACTCGAACTCAAGTCTGACTCGGGCTCGGTCGGATGAACAAGAATCGACTTCGGTTTGGATTTCCAATGATTTAATATTTAAAATAATTCCCAAGAATTCATTTAATTCATTAAAAATAGCAAATGACTCGTAAAAATTCGGAAAAATTCGAAAATATTTTAGGGTATTTGGGACTCAAATAAAATATTTCCAACAAAATTTTATTTGCAATATTAAATTCTTTAATTATTTCAAAATGGAATAAATTCAAATAAATTCCAAATAAATCCAAATAAATTCCAGAAAATTCCAAAATTCACCAAAGTGCCAAATCACACATGAATTCAAGAAAAGCAAAATTTTGGGGTGTTACAAACCTCCCCTTAATAGAATCTCGTCCCGAGATTCGTGGCTCACTACAGTAATAGGTTTGGAAACTCTTTCTTCAAATCCTCTTCACGCTCCCAAGTCGCTTCGCTTTCTTCATGGTTGCTCCAATCGAACTCTACAAAAGCGGGTTGACTTGTTTCTAGTTTCTCGATCCATTGTGTCTAGAATCCTAACGGATACTCCTTATAAGTCAAATCCTCTTGCAACTCGATTGACTCTAGCGGTGTCTGCTCTCAGAACTCGAAGACACTTCTTTAGTCGACACATGGAATACGCCACGCACTCCTCGCTAACGATCGTGGCAACTCAGTTGATAAGCAACTTCACCTCTGCGGCTCAAAACCTTAAATGGTCCAACATAACGGGGTGCAAGTTTCCCTTTGGCATGGAACCTCTTAACTCCCCTGAGAGGCGTAACTCTGAGGTATACAAAGTCTTCTGGTTCAAAACTCAAGTCTCGGCGACGATTGTCAGCATAACTCTTCTGTCGAGATTGGGCTATCTTCAACCTTTCCCTAATCATAGCGACCGTTTCTTCACCTCTTGAAGAATATCAGGCCCAAAGACACGGCGCCACGGTCTCATTCCAATTCAATGGCGTCCGACAGGGTCGACCATACAGTGCCTCAAAAGGTGACATCTGTAAACTAGCCTGATAACTATTGTTGTAACTGAACTCGGCATACGGCAAACTCTTATCCCAAGAAGTAGCATAAGCCAATGCACAAGCTCTTAACATATCCTCCAGAATCTGGTTGACTCTTTCGGTCTGTCCATCCGTCTGTGGATGATAAGCTGTACTGAAGTTCAAACGGGTTCCCATGGCTTCATGCAACTTATTCCAGAACCTTGAGGTAAATTGGGTACCTCTGTCTGATACAATCCTCTTTGGCACTCCGTGCAAACAGACAATCCTGATCATGTACAATTTTGCTAATTTATCTCCCGAGTAAGTGGTCTTCACGGGGATAAAATGGGCTACTTTAGTCAAGCGATCCACTATAACCCATATGGAGTCATAACCTCCTTGAGTCTTCGGCAAACCGGTAATGAAATCCATTCCGATTTCCTCCCACTTCCACTCGGGTATTTTCAGCGGTTGTAGCAATCCTGCAGGTCTCTGATGCATTGCCTTGACTCTCTGGCATACGTCGCACAATGCAACATGCTCGGCAACTTCACGTTTCATACTCGGCCACCAGAATCTCTCCTTCAGATCCTGATACATCTTGGCGCTCTGTGATGAATTGAGTACTTGGAGTCATGGGCTTCTTCCAGAATCAGTTGCTTTAACTCCTTTTTGTTAGGCACACAAATGCGATCCTTCATCCACAACGTGCCTTGCTCATCCAACTTGAAGTCCTCTGCCTTGCCTTCCTCCTTGATGGACTTAATCCTGCGGATCTTGTCATCATCCTTCTGTCCTTCTCGGATCTGATCCTCTAGGGTAGGCTTTACTTCCAATGCGGCCAAGAATCCGCTAGGTACTACCTCAATCTTCATTTTCTGAAAATCCTCACATAACTCATCCTGACTTGTGGCTAGCAACGTACTCACGGTATGGCTTTTCCGACTCAGAGCATCGGCTACTACGTTGGCCTTCCCGGGATGGTAATGGATTCCAACATTATAGTCCTTGATCAACTCTAACCATCTCCTCTGCCTCATATTCAGATCCGACTGGGTGAATATGTACTTAAGGCTCTTATGATCCGTATACACTTCACATCTGTTTCCAATCAGATAGTGACGCCATATCTTCAAGGCATGCACTACGGCAACTAACTCTAGGTCATGTGTCGGATAATTTTCCTCATGCGGCCTCAACTGCCTTGATGCATAAGCGACGACCTTTCCATCCTGCATCAGCACACATCCAAGTCCTTGGCGCGATGCGTCACAATAAATATCGAAGCTTTGAGCAACATCCAGAGAACTAACACCTGTGCTGATGTCAATCGCTTCTTCAGCTCCTGAAATCCTTTCTCACATTCTCAAGGCGTCCATGCAAACTTCTTTTCCTTCCTCAGCCATTGCGTAAGAGGTTTCGCAATTGTCGAGAAGCCTTCGATGAAACGGCGGTAGTATCCTGCCATTCCAAGGAAACTCAGAACTGGGTCACGCCTTCTACCGCTCCCAATGTAACACGCCTTCTACTTTGCTTGGATCTACGGCGACTCCTTCATGCGGTCATTACATGTCCAAGAAACTCCACCTTGTCCTTCCAAAAATCACACTTGCCGAACTTGGCGAAAAGTTGTCGCTCCTCGCCTTTTCCAAAACTCGCCTTAAGTGTTCGACATGTTCATCCTCTGTCTTGGAGTAGATTAGGATATCGTCTATGAACACGACCACAAACTTGTCCAAATATTCCATGAACGCCTTATTCATCATATTCATGAAATAAGGCGCGTTAAATCGATCCAAAGGACATAATCAGAACTCGTAATGTCCATATCTTGACGAGAATGCAGTCTTCGAATATCTTCTCGATCGGATCTTCAATCGATGGTATCCCGATCTCGAGATCAATCTTGGAGAAAACTTCGGCTCCTCTTAATCGATCAAACAAATCATCAATCCTGGGTAGCGGATACTTATTCTTCACGGTGACTTCATTGAGTGCACGGTAGTCAATGCACATCCTGAAACTCCCATCCTTCTTCTTGACAAACAAAACTGGTGCTCCCCATGGCGACGAACTCGGCCTGATAAATCCTTTCTCCATTAACTCCTCTAGCTGTTTCTTCATCTCTACCAACTCCTCGGTGGACATCCGATAGGGTCTCTTTGCTATCGGTCTTGTACCGGTACAAGCTCTATCACAAACTCTATGTCCCTGTCTCAAGGCATACCTGTAGATCTTCGGGAAAAACATCTGGGTACTCACTCACTCTTGGGACATCCTCTATGCTGATTGCCTTGGTGCTGTTAACCATCAATCGTCCATCTCTAACTGCAGTGGCTTGAAATTCCACTTTCTTCCCACACGGGCTCTCAACTGAGATAGTCCTTCGTCCACAATCCAATACGGCCTTGTGCTTGGATAACCAATCCATTCCCAATATGACGTCTAAGGTCTGGGTCTCCAAAATCATAAGGTTTGCTAGGAACTCTATTCCATCTATTAGTATTCTCACCCCGGAACATCCTACTTTCGTTCGGAGTTCGGAACCAGGGGTTTGAACTAAAAGCATGCACTTAAGTCTTGCATCCTCAAATCATTTCTAGTAGCAAAGCCTTGCGAAACAAACGAATGCGAAGCTCCAGAGTCAAACAAAATCAAGCAGTGCTTGAGTTAACAAGTAACTTACCCAAGACGACGTCCGTAGCATTCTGCAGCGGCGTCATGCGGTGACATGGTTGACTCGGCCTCTCACCACGGTCTGGGGTGTGGCTCCTGATCTTTGGCGTCCTAGCTGGGTGGTTCCTAGATTGAAGCGAACCGGGTCACTCGCTGTCTTCTTCGGACAAGCTGTTGGCAAAGTGTCACTGGCTCGTTGCGCTTGTAGCGGCGTCTCACTGTTCCTGGCCTGGGGTAGCGTTTCTAGCGGGGCCGGGTCAGTAGTTCTGATTGACAGGTCTTGGTCTTTGAGGATGGTGTCCTTGTTGCATTCTCGTGGTTGGAATCTGAAGAATTGATTTGGTGCAACTCTCAAGCGCCATTGCGTTCCTGGCGTGATCCTTCTTTGTTGCATCCTGCGCTTCTGTTCTCATCCAGTTCCTTGCGCTTGTCCTCAAGAATAAGTGCCTTATTCACCAACTCTTGGAAATCTGGAAAGGTGTGGGTGATCAATCCTACTTGCAATCCCGAGTTAAGTCCCTTCATAAAACGAGGCTATGCCTGGATTTATCTGTCGCTACATCCTCAAAGCGTAGTGTGCTAGCTGTGTGAACTTGTTCAGTAGTCGGCCACCGGCTGATTACCTTGCTTCAGTGCTCTGAACTCCTCCTTCTGAAGGTCCATGAAACCATCCGGAACGTGATACTGTCGGAATGCACCTGTGAACTCTTCCAAAGAGATATCTTGAGGGTTCTCTTGCGTGGCATGTAAGTTCTCCCACCATTCGGCCAGTCCTTCCAACTGATGAGAAGCGTAGAGTACCTTCTCATTTCCTATGCATTGAGCTATGTGTAGCTTCCTCTCGATTGATCTTAACCAATCATCGGCCTCCAATGGATTGGCATTCCCAGAGAAAGTGGGTGGGTGAGTCCTCATGAACTCTGATAGTCTTGTATTCTGGCGTGGTCCCTGATTAACTTGATTGGCTGTGGCCTGAGCAGTGACGTGCTGCATTTGTTGCATCATAGCATGCATCAACTGAGTCTGGGCAGCAAGAAAAGCTCCGAAATTCTGCATATCCAGTGGCGGTGCTGGTGCTCCATCATTGGGGTTTTCTGCTGGGCGAGAACCACTTCCATTGCTTCCAAAGTTTCCGCGGGTGTTCACCATCTGTCGATTTGCTCTAGGTTTAGAGATGAGAGGGAAACAAGAATAGACAAGTAATATGGAACTTATGCGGGGCGAAAGGTGTATCCTTAAGGTCCAACTTTATTATTAATAACTTGGTATGGCTGCTTACAATGCCTAAGGGCCTTGCAACACATACTGCACACTCAGCAAACAAAGCAAATCCAAATCGAACTAATTTTGGAGTCTAACGCCTAAAGGGTGACTCTTTATTCTATGACTCGACTCGACGAAGGAGTCTCACTATAGAACCTATGCTCACTCATCGAGAAAACCTCCATCTGTCACAAGAGTGCTTTACGTAAGAACTCGGAATTTTTAAATTGTGACAAGGTAAGGGAAAATTTCAGCAAGAGACAAGAAAAGAGAGAAGGGGATAAGTCGAGATGTCATTTCTTGTCTTGACAAATTTTTAGCTTTAGAAAATAGGTTTTATCCTCACCACGACCATTCTAGCTAGGGTTGAGCCTACAAATCCAACCTGGCTCGATACCACCTGCCGGGACCCCGAATTTACAAATCCGGACCCTCTGTGTATTCAGCACTAGTCCAGGAACGCGCTAGTGCACACAGTCTTAACATCGGTAAATATCACAATCATACCAAACGATACCAATAAAGTACTTTATTTAAATAACCAAACTGGTTACTCGACCTTATGGCCAAGTTACAAAATGTATGCCTCGCAAGGCGAAACTTATTCAGAGAAAAATAATAGCAATGAAAATAAGATAACCGTGGCGCCATCCAGTATACCACAGGCAACTGACTGGGCTCGCATCCCTAAGTAGACGGATCTTCTTGGAGTTCCTCCTCCAAAGCTGGTGTAGTCTCCTCTTCAACTGGTGTTGTGTTGAGGCAAGGGTGAGTACTTGGTACTCAGCAAGTCATGCACAGAATGCAAGCTAATATACTATATGCATGGCTTGGTACAAAGGAATAGCTCAAGGTATATTTGCAGTATACAGCGTTCGAAAAGTAATATAAGTAGATTCGAAAGCAGTAGAAATAAGTAAAGCGTAAATAACTTTTCCAGAAGTTTAATAAACATTTTTCCCCATCCTAAACCACATTACCATCATCTTTATTCTTAAACCAGACCAACCTTTCAAATCCAAGTTATTTTCGTAAAATCTAACCCTTGATCAGTAATTCCGAGCATTGTCCAAAGACAGTGGACTCGGCTATTTAAATAGATTCTACACTCTGCAGAGGTTATGCACTTTACCCACAAGATACAGTCAAACACCACAAAGGCGAGTTCAGAACAAAGCCTTTGGAAGCCTCAAACAACACAGGTGGTCCTCTCCGGTTCGTGCTCTACACCATCCCTTCCCTTAGCCAAGGCGAAGTATGGGACCAACACACCGTTAGATGGGTATCTGGCCACAGCCACGATACGCTCCCCCGTACAATCACACAAACGGTGTAATTGACACCCTGAGGCTCCACAAGTGAGTCCTTAGCGACTTAGTCAACTAGGGCCGTCCCATTCCAGCCATGTGGTTGCAAGTATGACCCAGTTCAAAGGCTTGCAAGGTTAAGTCCTTAGAGTGACCAGGGCAAGACTACCCGAAGAACCAAATCAACATTCCCAACGCCACAACTAGCCCACTGATTACTCTTGCCACATGCCCGGCCGAAATCGTTTATCAAACCCCAGTTGATTACCATGCACCACGTGCCATCAACATCACATGATACTTTTCCAAAACAGGTTCAATATATCATTAAGTCAATATTAACATTTAATTATCCAAAATCATGTTATGAGCACGTAGCAGGTCTAAGCAGTATACTACAGTGGTCTAAACCCATGTTGGCAAGTTAATAATGTCCAACTAGTAATCCACAACTAGGGTGACAAGGGATCATGGCACATACTTAAATAATCAAGGTGTCATACAGCAAATTGGTACTTATCTAACCCCCATGTTTAAACAAAGTATTTTTCTAATTGAACTAGCATGCAATAGTTTAAAATCAAAATAGATTTCGAAATAGGATCAACATGGTCAAAGCACAACTTGCCTTCAAAAAGTACTTGCTCTTGGTCTTGAGTTGGATCCTGAGTCAACACTTCTCCTTCGAATCCTTCCGGCACTTCAACGTCTACTCGTAAAGCGTGCAAATAGCAATACACAAATAAACAATAGGCAAAAACATCCCAAAACTCCAAATAAAATCCATAAACAGAGAGAACATAATTTTCTGGATTTTTAGGAACTGGAATCGTTCAAATCGGAGTTAAAATGCAAAAGTTATGATTTATTAAAGTTTAAATAATCAATTAAATAATATTACAGAGAAAAACTTTAGTCCAAAAATTAAATAAAATTTATATTTAGGTAGATCTTAATTTTATACAAATTTAGAAATTTGAATCACTCAAATCGGAGTTGAAACGCATAAAAGTTATAAGCGTTTGAAGTTTGAATCAAAATCAAATCATTATTTCGAATTAATAAATCATTTTCTTTCGGAAATTAATTATTGCGTCGGCATGGACACGTGGCAGCCTCTGATTGGTTGGTCGACGTCACCGGTCCATGGACTTGGTCCACGCTTGGCTCGGGTCCACCGTGGACTCAGTCCACGACTTCGTGCGTGTCGGCCGACATGTGGGCCCACTCGAGTGACGTCATCGGCGTCGGCGAGGCTCAGCCCGCGGTCGACATGTGGGACCCACCTGTGACGTCATGGGTGACGTCGGCGCTTTTGGATTAGCCAGCGACATGCGGCCTCTCGACACGCGGGCCTCGTGTCGGCGTCACACGACGCTGCGTGTGGGCGGCCCGACGCGTCGGTCCATCTTCCCGACACGTGGCGCAATCCCGCCGTTGGTTTGAAATTCAACGGCGCGGATTAGATCTAGTGTTGACGCGTTTGGGTTAACGCATTGATTTCGGACCGTTGGATCTAGATCCGGTGGTCGAGATTAGATCTGAAATCGTAACGCAATCTCACCGTCGGCCGACGCGTGGCGTGATCTCGGCGTTGGATCTTGATCGGACGGCCGAGGAAGCTCGCGGTCCGGCGATGGCTTGCGGCGGCGCCGCTCACCGGCGCGAGGGCGACGACCTTGCCGACGGCGTTCGGGCGCGCTCGGCGTGATGAATCCTTCCTTCGGTGCGTCTCGTCACGGTGGTTCCGGATCTGGGCTCCTTCTCGGCGAAAAGACGGGACGGCGGCGGAATCGAGCAAAACCGCGGCGGTCACTTCCTCCAACTACGGCGAGCTCGCACGGCAAACGACGGCGGCTCAAAGTAGATGGCTTGGGGAAACGGGTGCGCAAAGATGAGGGCAACCTCGGGGACGTCTCACGCTTTAATTAGCCCGGCGTTCGTGCGAGACGGAAACCTAGTTTTACACGGCGGCGGCGCGGCGGCGAGTCCGGCTTCGGCCTCGGCGGAGACGACGCGGCCGCCCACGTGGCACGATCAACGGCCCACGATCGCGCGAGCGCGGTCGGATCCGGGCCGGATACGGCTCGAACCGGTACGGGCGAATCTCAGCCGTTGGATCTTGATCCAACGGTTGGGATTGATTAGGGTTTGAGCTGGTTAGATCGAGTCAACTGGCTCGGGTCGGACTCGAACTCAAGTCTGACTCGGGCTCGGTCGGATGAACAGTAACCGACTCGGTTTGGATTTCCAGCGATTTAATATTTAAAATAATTCCCAGTAATTCATTTAATTCATTAAAAATAGCAAATGACTCAGAAAAAATTCCAGAAAAATTCTGGAAAATATTTTAGGGTATTTGGGACTCAAATAAAATATTTCCAACAAAATTTTATTTGCAATATTAAATTCTTTAATTATTTCAAAATGGAATAAATTCAAATAAATTCCAAATAAATCCAAATAAATTCCAGAAAATTCCAAAAATTCACCAAAGTGCCAAATCACACATGAATTCAAGAAAAGCAAAATTTTGGGGTGTTACAATAACGTTCCCACAAACAAACGTGGTTGAAGTAGAGGTACACGCCCGACTTCAAAGTCGCGAAGATGAGCGCCAGAAACGGCAGCGCCTCCGTACTTGGTCACACGTACGGAACAACGACAACCTCTAATCCCTCGATCCAGTGGGGCAGCGGAAATAGAGGATCCACGGGAAACTCCAACAACACTACGACTTAGTGGTGGTGGTGGAGAAACTATTTCAGCAGCGCTTTGCTTAAGCTACTGCTTGAAAGGTGGAACAGCAGGAGGAGGGAGAAAAGACCAACCAAAGGGTTATGGAGATTAGTCCCTGAGAGAGGAGCTCCACCCTCCCTTTTATAGGAGTGAGTGGACTCTCCACTCTCTCCATGTGAATGGACTCTCCATTCTCTTCATGTGAATGGACTCTCCATTAAATAAATAAACAATTTTATTTCTGTTATTTTAATATTTGTTAATTCTTTCAATTAACAAAAAATTAACACATACCCCCTTGAACTATTCCGATATCCCGAAACTATTCCGGTGCTGTCCAAACTTTTCTCTGGTGTTCCGTACCCACTCAAAAGCGTCGATGAACCTTAAGTGTGTCACCCTACGGTTCGTGAATAAAATGGACATGATCAAGACACCTCTCTGATCAATAATCATCAGCGGGATCTGGAGATCCATAATGACTCCCACTTACTCAACGATGAACTAGTGATCGTGTGAACCAAAAACAACATAACCAATTCCTTTTGTCTCGCGATATATTACTTATCCGTAATCCGATCATTGGTATCAACTATACCTAGTTCGATCCCGTTACCGACAAGTACTCTTTACTCGTTCCGTGATATGACATTCTTGTGACCTAGTCACGTGCTTGCAAGCGATGTCAATGTGATATCACCGAGAGGGCCCAGAGTATATCTCTCCGTCATCTGAATGGACAAATCCCACTCTTGATGCATGAGCCTCAACTAATACTTTCATAGTACCCAAATCCATCTTTATAGTCACCGTGTTACGGAGTGACGTTTGATGTCATCAAAGTACTCTTCCGGAGTTAGTGATTGACATCATCTCATGGTCTAAGGAAAAGAGCTATTTTGTATATGTTCAGTACAGCAACAAACTTTAATGACTTGATCGAATTTGCTATACCAACTTGGGTGTGTGTTCATCACATCATTCTTCTAATAATGTGACCCCGTTATTAACAACATCTAATGTTCATGATCAGGAAACCTTGATCATCAGTTAATCAACGAGCTAGTTTAAAAGAGAGGCTTTACTAGAACCCTTTTTGTTTATTAAACACACATGTATCAACGTTTCCTGTTAATACAATTTTAGCATGAGAAATAAACATCTATTATAAACATGGAATAAGATAATAAACAATTTATTATTGCCTCTCGGGCATATTCCCTTCACCAACATCATAATCACTCTTACATTAACACATGTCATCAGAACATAGTAAGCATATTCATCATATCATTGGCAATCATTAAAGCATGGCATGTGATCATATCATATATCCAATTTCATCTATTCTCAACAAGCAACCTACAAACCGCTATCCATTACAATACACTTGCCTCAACCACAAGCAATGGATTGGCGGGAAGTAAAAGGCACTCCCGGGGTCGCACCACCTACACATAGGTACCACACACTCACAATCATGTCCACAAAACAGTACGCATACCCTCATCTACCCCGACATTGCCAACTACTCGCAAAACCCAAAAACAGCGGTTCTGTCCCGTCGGGACAGCAGCCTTCCAAAAGGCATAACTCGGGTTCTAAAACTCCAAATCAATTAAACGAGTACATCCTCGCGTAGCTCAGGAAATTTCCAAACTTTTTCTAGGTATAAGGAAAGACTGATTCAGACCTTAAAGTTGTTTAATATACAAAATACCGTGATCTGTTCCAATCACGTCACAAATTTTAACACTCTCGGTAAAACAGCCATAACTTTCAAACGGCTGATCGGAATTTAACGTTCTTTATATCCACGGAAATATAATGAAATTATATACAACTTCTTCAACATTCGTATGACCAAATTCGGACTCTAAATTGGTGAAAAACCGAACCCTAGGTCGACTGCTCATGCTGTCCGAAACAGAGAACGTGACCAACTCAAGAATCCATCTAATCTAATCAAATCCAGCACCACCAATTGATCTAAAAACTTGATAAACACCCTTAGAACAGTACCTAGACCAACCCCAAGGATTCCCATGGCCATACCTTTGCCCAACGCACGAAATCTGAATGGATCTCCTCCCGGTTCGCTCCTCGCTCCTTGTTCCTCGCTCCTCGCTCCTTGGTTCTCGCTCCAATGGATGGATCCTCGAGGTGCAGGGGGTGGGGAGGCCACCCTAGGGCATCAAGGGGGTGGAGGAGAGGTGGTGGATAGGTGGGGAGCAAAGGGGAGCAATGGGGGAGGTGGAGGCGCATGCAAGGGAGAGGGGGATGTGGGGGTGGCAGCTAGGGCAAGGAGGGAGAGGTGGGGGCGCCCAAGGGGCAGGGTGTGGAGCGCAAGGGGGTAGGGGGGAGGCCTTTTAGCAGCCCCCCACACCTGATCCTAATCCTAAATGGATTCCCACTCCATCCCACCAAAGCCCACAACCCCCTCTTTTAGGCCCAAACACCCCCGGAAACGGCCCTGAAACTGCCCGAAAACGCTATTAACCTCCATACCCTATGGTTTTAACCTTAATTCCACATCTCATAATGTTTTTGACCTCATCATGCACCATTTATAAGGTTCCGACACTCCGTGGTGACACATCACTTCATAAGGCCCAAAAACGCGAGTAAACCTCAAGCCGAAAGGTTTTATTCTCTTATTTCACATTTTATAATGTCACACCATACCGTAGTGTCACAGCAGCCCCCCGCAGCGGAGGGATCAATAGATAGGGAGGTGTGGCAGCCATAGGTGGGGAGGGAACTTGCTAGGGCGGGCTAGGGAGGAGAGGGAGGTGCGCATGGGAGGGGGAAGGGTGGAGGCGCATGGGAGGGGTGGCGGCTAGGAGTGGGAGGGGAGGAGGTGGGGGGCACCCTAGGGTTAGCGGGGTGCATGGGCAGGCTTTGCTGCCCCCCGTCTTCCCCACATGGCCCAAGAGCCTCCCCCAATGGCCCAAATTGATCCCTCAAGGCCCAAACTAATTCCCCCAAGGCCCAAACTCCCCCGGAAGGGCCCAAACACACGAAAACGGCCCAAAAACATGATATACAGTCCTCGGGCTATTTGAAGACTCAGTCATCCTCATCGGATTTGGAGGCTAACAATGAATCGCCGAGGGCGCACACAGTGTTAGCGTCCAAGCCCAATTGAGACAACAGTGAGACCCTTCGAATAACTCGACAACAATCCCGGTATTCCCACGGTATGCGACCCGAAACTCGCCCAGGATCGCCCCGCATACCGGTTTCCAATGCCATATCAACCCAATTTGCATAAAGGGGGCAACGAACTCAAAACCCCCACAACTAGACACGCAACACAGAAGCGCAACAACCAACCAACTCACGCACAAAGACAAAACCCGACCAAAAGAACACAAACAAAAATAAAACAACAGCACAACAACCACCAAGCAATGCGATCTCAAACGAGGAAGGAAAATACGAGATAAGACACGAGTACAATAGTACACTACAGATTTGCAACGAAAGTAGCCAAATGTTCAAGTATAGACATGACATAGTTTAAGACTAACTATACAACAAAAGGGACGCACAACTACTAATTTAAAACAAAAGTAAGACATCTCCGCATGTGTCCTACCCCTGAACACTTCCGGGCGTAGGCAACGTCGCCGGTACCCTCTACTCGGCGCCCCGCCCAGTCACCGAGAGGCAGTACGGACAGAACTCACATCCGCCCTGATCCTCACCTGAAAACCACAAAGCAGAAGCATGAGTACAAAAGGTACTCGCAAGACTTACCCGTGGTCCATATATGACCGACTCGAAAGAATATGCATTTGGATGTAGCGAGGAATTAAGCTTACAGTAAAGAAGGTGCGGAAAAGCTTAACTTTGTTGTTTAATTACATCCCACTACTCAAATTCGTAGCATTTATAGCACTTATGGATAGCACCTATTGCTAGAGTGAAATCTGAAACTTTACAATTAAAGTAAAGCAAGTGACATCATAAACAAGTATCACCATAAAAACCAACTAGCATCAAGTTCAAGTTATTACTACGTTGAAATGTCGGATAATACAAGCGTGCTCATATCCGAGAGTGCGACAATTCGAATCGCTTACTCACCCTGCATGGGATCATCAATCGCACGACATGTGCCACAAGGAACCTCATGTCAACCCTCCCCCCATCCATACCTACTCGTTGGGCCATCTTCATGCGGTCCGAGCACCTAGCACCCCCTCGAGCGACCCAAGCCTCGCTTGGCCCTCAAGAGTCATCCTAAGCCTCGCCCTCAACCACGCCCAACCGCATGAGGGCATGACCCATCGGGCAGTATGCGATGAAAGAATAGCTTACCGTACCATTATCAGGCATGCGATTAACAAGGTGTGCTCGATCAACATGGCAAACAACAGATCGGTCCTTAACCGACACAGGCGAGACTACAACACTTGAGTCTCCACACCCAAATGATTCAACTCTCTCGCTCGGTCTCAATTCAACATTTCAGAACATAATCATATCCATTGCAACCCAATATTTTTGAAGTAAATAATCACAAGCGATGGAACCTTCCACCACTTGGTCCATTCCCAACAACTAAGCAAAACTAAGCATGGACACAACATAATACCCATAGTCTACCTCCAAAGGAGGTGTTCAACAAATATCAAAGGGTGTATGTGCAGCAAATAGGTTCTAATACCACTCCGACAATCCAACTCCTAATGCATGACTTAATCACCCAATAAGCCATTGATTCACTAAAATAAATTTCACAAAAGGTTGAATATGCTTAGGTGCTTGCCTGAGGCTTCTGCTTGAGTATCGACAACGATTTGCTCTTCGGCAACCTCCTTAGTCACCGCCGTGCCAATCTCTGCGGAATTGTTCTCTACACGAGTACAATGCATGAATTAGATGCATGCGATGCAAATGAATTGAAATACGAACGCATTCCCCCATCGAAACAGGACAGGCAGCCCGGATAGTCCGGACCTTTCATCCGGATAGTCTGGACAAGTTGGACATTTCGGACATTTTGTCCGGACACTCTGGACACCGCACAGTTTGCCCAAATGACTCGAGGGATCGAGGTACTCCCAAGCTCTATGACACCGCTAGGACCCGATCTACAACTTTCCTACATGTGGCCAAGCCGGAGAAGCTCCAAGCTAGCCCAAAACACGATAGACTGATGCTCACTTTTGTAGCCCGCAGCCGAAACTAAATCCGATCCTAAGAATGGCATCACCTCCACACGATCTCACCATACACCCGAACACCGCCTAATCCACCCCCAAACCCAACTACACACCAAAACCCTAACACTCCTCAAAGTTTGCCCCCAAACCCCCAATCTACAAAAACGAAGCCCCAAATCTACCCCCATGGGAGTTCCTAGAACCCAAGAACCAACGAATCAACTCCAAGAAGAGGTCTTACCTTCAAGGAGGATGAAGGAGAAGGAGGGATGGCCGGGTAGGGGAAGGAGGACGCCGGCTTGAAGAAGAGCTTGAGGACACCGGAGTGGGGGAGTCGTCGGGGAGAAGCCACGGAAGGATGCTGGCCGGTGGGGAGGCGCCGGAGAGGAGCTCGGGGTGAAGGAGAGCGCACGAGGAAGTGGAGGTAGGAGAAGAAATGACTAAGGGGCCAAGAAAACAAGACTTTATACCCCACCCCCGCCAAGTCCGAACACTCCGGACCCTTAGTCCGGATACTCCGGGTTAAGGCCTTCGGGTCGACCCAATCCAGACACTTTGTCCGGATACTTCAGGTTGAGTTCTTCAGTCAAGCCAATCCGAACACTCCGGACCTTTTGTCCGGATACTCTGGATCGCCCAGAATTTCCAGCACAGGATTCGATTTCTCCCACCAAGTTTAAACTAGGGTTAGACGTCGGATCTCGGTGCAAACCTCACCATGTCGGAGAGGAAAGTTTCTAGTTTGCGACCAAGCAACATGCACATCTTAGATCGTCCCAGATCTCAAGTTGCAAGGCCCCAAACATGGATGAAGGACCCATTTGCGGATTGGAGTGTTCAAGCTCCAAACTTGCGGTTGAGCTTTGGACACTTCTAAAGGTTGGTTCAGGATACTCTAGGAAGTTACTATTCGAACCCAATTGCGGCTACAGGCTGGTTAGGGTTAAAGTTCACCGCACGAGTCGAATTTTAAATTCGGGGCCCTGTCAAACCCTCCCCCCTTAAGGGAATCTCGCCCCGAGATTCAGAATAAGCGCATAGGTAGAATGGAACGCAAATAGACAGTACAGGCACATACCAATCGACTTGCCTCGAACTGCGAAGCATTTGTACACTAGCACTTTACATGGTACCGAAGAACTCTAGATACTCGGTCCTTAGACGATCTTCGGGCTCCCAAGTAGCTTCATCTTCAGTGTGATTGCTCCACTGAACTTTGTAGAACTTGAGAGTCCTCCGACGGTCTTACATTCGGCTTCACCCAAAACCCGAATAGGACGCTCTTGGTAAGACAGATCAGGTTCAGGCAGAACTTCGAGTTCGTCCACCTCCAAAGATTCGAAGGGAGTACGAAGGCACTTCTTCAATTGAGATATATGGAAGACGTCTGTGACACTACGGAATGGTGTGACATTATTTAATGTGAATGTTAAGATCAAAAACTTTATGAAATATGGTATTGGAGGTTAAAACCATATGGTAGGAGGTTTAATAGCGTTTTCGGGCCGTTTCCGGGAGTTTGGGCCTTCCCGGGGAGTTTTGGGCCTAGGGGAAAGGGTCATGGGCTTTGGTGGGATGGAGTTTGAGTCCATTTAGGACTAGGAAACCAGGTTGGGGCTGGTAAAAGGGGCTCCCCCCGCCCCTTGTGCGCCCACCCCTCCTCTTGTGCGCCCCCTCCTCTCCCTCCATGCCCTAGCCGCCCCCCCACCTTCCCCTCCCCTCTTGTGCACCTCCTCTCCCTTGCCCCCATTGCTCCCCACCTCTCCACCACCTCTTCTCCACCCCCTTGCTTCCCTAGGGTGGCCTCCCCACCCCCTGCACCTCGAGGATCCATCCATTGGAGCGAGGAGCAAGGAGCAAGGAGCGAGGAGCGAGGAGCGAACCGGGAGGAGATCCATTCAGTTTTCGTGCGTTGGGCAAAGGTATGGCCATGGGAATCCTTGGGGTTGGGCTAGGTACTGTTATAAGGGTGTTTATAAAGTTTTTAAATCAATTGGTGGTGCTGGAATTGAGTAGATTGGATTAGATCTAGAAGTTGCCACGTCCTCTGTTTCGGGCTGCATGAGCAGTCGACCTAGGGTTCAGTTTTTTGCCAATTTAGGTTCCGAACTTGGTCCTACGGATGTTGAATAAGTTGTAGATAATTTCATTATCTTTCTGTGGATATAAAGAACGATAAATTCCGCCCAGCCGTTTGAAAGTTATGGCTGTTTTACCGAGCGTGTTAAAATCTGTGACGTGATTGGAACAGATCACGGTATTTTATAGATTAAACAACTTTAGAGGCCGAATCAGTCTTTCCCTATACCTAGAAAAAGTTGGAAAATTTCCTAAGCTATGTGAGGATGTACTCGTTTAATTGATTTGGAGTCCTATATGGAAGGCTGCTGTCCCGACGGGACAGAACCGCTGTTTTCGGGTTTTGCGAGTAGTTGGCACTATCGGGGTAGATGAGGGTTTGCGTACTGTTTTGTGGGCTTGATTGTGAGTGTGTGGTCCCTATATGCAGGTGGTGTGACCCCGGGAGGGCCTACTACTTCTCGCCAATCCATCGCCCGTGGTTGAGGCAAGTGTATTGTAATGGTAGCGATTTGTAGGCTGCTAGTTGAGACTAGATGAGATTGATTATATGTGATGATCACTTGCCATGCTTTAATGATTGCCAATGATATGATGAGTATGTTTATCATGTTATGATGCCATGTGTTAATATACAAGTTAATTATGATGTTGGCATATTTGCATACATGGCATGATTACATGGCCCGGGCGGTGAGAAAGTCATAACTAGTCCGGGAAGGTCGGTGAGAAACTTATGACTAATCCGGAGAGCCAATGAGTAAGTCCTACATCGTGATTCCATTCACCGCGGTGAACGGAAGCGAGGAGTAGGCACCCTCCATCTTCGGGATGGAAGGGGGGAGAGGGTGCACACCGACGGGTGTGTACTCAACCATACCGGTATGAGTTTCCAAGGAGACATGAGCATCGCATTGAACTGCATACATATTGATGATGACGATGATGATATGTGACCATGAATGAGATGGTTTACATGATGTGAGATATTGTTGCTATGTAATTGTTTATGTTTGTACCATTGCAATATACTTGCTGAGTGATGAAGTCACGCTTGTGTTTATGTTGTTTTCTTTTAGGTACCATGAATCCGACATGCGGGAAAGGGAGCTAGTCACACGTCATCACTTAGCATCACACATTTAAACAATGACATGTTCCTTCCCTTATGGTTATGGTTAATTCTTTGAGCTAAACTGTGGTTTCGATGATTCGTTGGTCGTTACGAGTAAATGATTAGTCCATGTTTGTCTTGTGACGGATAGAATTTATATCCTTAGTGTATGGTGGCTATTTGTCCGTTTGATCATGTTATTGCTATCGTTCATTATGCTATATTGAGATGTTATTATTGTTGTTGCTTCAATTCATATTAAAACAAAGGAGATGCTGCCGAAATTTCGGTTTTTAGCATGTGCGCCTTTGCTGTAATTTATGTTTAATTGTGGTATTTAGATGTTGTTTAGTCTATGTTTGGTAGCATTCGGGCATATTAAATGCCGGGGTGTTACAACGTCGTTGATCATTGCTAGAGAGGGGGGAAGCTCCAACTGATATGCCACTTGACCGCGTCTTGCGAGGATCTGAAAAGGTCCTATGTAATGAGGTGCCAACTTTCCCTTAACTCCGAAACGACGGGTGCCCCAGAGGGGAGACACCTTCAAATAGACATAATCGCCAACGCTGATGGAGAGAGGTCTCCTACGACGATCAACATAGCTCTTCTATCGTGATTGTGCTACCCTCAAATTTTCTTAAATGGTCTTCACCTTCTCTTCGGCCTTCTTGACCATTTCAGGTCCAAAGAAGGAACTCTCTCCACTCTCGGACCAGTTCAGGGGTGTCCGACAGCTATGACCATAAAGTACTTCGAAAGGGGACATCTTTATGTTGGCTTGGTAGCTGTTGTTGTAAGCAAACTCAGCATATGGAAGACAGTCATCCCATTTCTTCCCATAAGACAGAACACAAGCCCTCAACATATCCTCCAGGATCTGATTGACCCTCTCGGTTTGACCGTCAGTTTGCGGATGATATGCTGAGCTGTGAAGTAGCTTGGTGCCCAATGCCTCATGCAAACTTCTCCAGAATCGAGAAACAAACTAAGGGCCTCGATTTGAAGCTATTCGCCTTGGTATCCCATGAAGACATACAATTCGAGATATGTACAGCTCCGCATACCTCTTGGCTTGATAGGTGGTGCGAACGGCTAGAAAATTTGCGGACTTCGTCAACCGGTCAACTATAACCCATATCGAGTCGTGACACGAAGAAGTCGTTGGCAGGCCGGTGATGAAATCCATTCCAATCTCTTCCCACTTCCAACTTGGAATGGGCAGCGGCTGAAGAGTACCAGCTGGCTTAAGATGTTCATCCTTCACCCTTTTGCAGACATCACATTCTGACACATAGCGAGCAACCTCACGCTTCATGCGAGTCCACCAAAACCGTTGCTTCAAGTCTTGATACATTTTGTTGCTGCCCGGATGAATTGTGAGCAAAGAGTGGTGGGCTTCATCGAGAATCTCTCTTCTCAAGTCTTGGTCTTTAGGGATGACTAGGCGCTCATCGAACCATAAAGTTCCACAGTCATCAAGATGGAAGCTAGTGGTTTGGTCGAAACCCAGCTTGCTACAAATTTGGGCAACGCCCTTGTCCCCCTTTTGAGCCTCTATAATCTTGTTCAATAGCGTGGAATTCAACTCCAGACTAGCCAAGAATCCTTCTTTGACCATCTCTAAGCCGAGTTTTTGGAATTCGGCATAGAGGGTGACACTCCGGGGTTTAAGAGTGAGACAATTGCATCGAGCCTTGTGACTCAACGCGTCAGCCACCACATTGGCTTTTCCCGGATAGTAATGCACTTCCAAGTTGAAGTCTTTGATCAATTCAAACCATCTTCTTTGCCTCATATTCAAATCTACCTGAGTGAAGATGTACTTGAGACTCTTGTTATCGGTATAGTCATTGCACTTGTTCCCAAGGAGATAGTGGCGCCAGATTTCCAAAGCATGAACCACCACAGCAAGCTCTAAATCATGAGTTGGGTAGTGATCTTCATGGCGTTTCAATTGTCGAGATGCATAGGCGACAACCCAGCTTTCTTGCATAAGCACATAGCCAAGGTCGATGCCTAACGCATCGCAATATACATCAAACGGCTTGTGAATAGCGGGTTATGTGAGGACAGGAGCTGTAGTCAGGCGCTGTTTCAAAGTTTGGAATACTTGCTCACAGCCCATGACCATTTGAATTCGGCACCCTTCTTTAGTAGCTCCGTCATGGGTTTGGCAATCTTCGAGAAGTCCTGAATGAAACGGCGATAATAGCCAGCAAGTCCAAAGAAACTACGGATCTCCGTGACTGTTTTGGGTTGTTCCCACTTGAAAACATCTTGCACTTTACTTGGATCGATAGCGACACCTTGCCCAGAGAGGACATGTCTCAAGAAAGATACCTCCTTCAGCCAAAACTCGCACTTGCTGAATTTGGCATAAAGGTGATGTTCCCGGAGTCTCCCAAGAATGATGCGAAGGTGTTTTGCATGCTCTTCCTTATTGGCTGAATAGACAAGGATGTTATCAATGAATATGACCACAAAAGAATCGAGCTCCTCCAAGAAGATGGAGTTCATGAGGTACATGTAGTACATCGGTGCATTCATCAGACCGAACGACATGACGGTGTACTCATACAAGCCATAACGAGTGGAGAATGCTGTCTTTAGGATATCTTCTGCTCGAATCTTGATTTGATGATACCCAAGTCTCAAATCAATCTTGGAGAACACCCGTGCACCAGCAAGCTGATCAAACAGGATATCGATCCGAGGCAGAGGGTACTTGTTCTTGACAGTGACTGCGTTCAGCGGTCGATAATCAACACATAGTCGAAGGGAGTCGTCCTTCTTGGTCACGAAGAGAGCCGAGAAGCCCCAAGGTGAGGAGCTCGGACGAATGAATCCCTTGTCCATCAGTTCTTTCAGCTGAGTCTTCAGTTGGGCCAATTCATTTGGCGGCATTCTATACGGCCGCTTGGAAACTAGGGCAGTTCCGGGCTGAAGCTCAACTACGAACTCAATATCTCGATCGGGCGGCATTCCCGGTAATTCCGCTGGAATAGATCTAACAAGAAAAGAATCAGCTCGACCATACTTACAGATCAAAAGTAAAGAACCCCGCAAGCATGTTGTGACAGATTATGCCGAGAATAGATCTAACCTTAATTCCCAAAAATCCAACCATCGGATTGATGTGAAATTTAAACTGTATAAATTAGATTCAATTTTGAAACTAACCCAACAAGAATCAGCTCAACCAGCTCGATCGCACTTACGAATCAAAAGTTATGAACCCCGCAAGCTTGTTGTGATAGATTATGCCAAGAATAGATCTAACCTTAATTCCTGAAAATTCAACCATCAGATTGATGTAAAATTTAAACTGTAGAAATCAAATTCAATTTCTAAACTAACCCAACCAAAATCAGAAAATCAGTACCGTAGCAAATCATTCATGAACAGTAATTCGGCTAGCTAAGGAAAATCTGATTTTCTATTTCTTCTTTGTCTGGTTACAGTACTCCCACTAAAGAGTACAATCTCTCAGCACTAAAACTACTCAATAAATAGAAGATAACCCCTCCTATTTATAAGAAGTAAACCCTAGAAGAGTTCGTATGCATATCCACTTGGCCCAACATGGCCTAATACATGAAAAATACCCCAAATGATTACAACTGCACGCATACGGCCCACCTGCCGCACTCACGTGACTCACTAGACTTCACGTGCACTGTTCTCTAGCCCAAACGTCCTGCATGACATCCTCGACCACTGTGACCTCGATTCATCCCTAAACCTAGACCCGAACATCAGTTCCTCCATGAACCTAGTTGTAGTCCCATCATCGACCACGTTCGCCCTCGAGCAACACCTGCACATGAACAAATAAGAAATAATCCGAGTACAAGTCCACGACTTGACTCAACATCAGTCCATGCAACTACTCACACGAGCATTGCATAAGATCAAAACCATTACCATGCTATCACAAGCATATCAAGTAATTATCTGAAATAGCACATGCACATGCACCACACATGCCATGAGCACAACCACTTTGCAATACCAAATTCATCACCAAGCCAGTTTTTCAGCACATGATTTCACAAATATACATCTATTGACATTCCAAATGATGATAACACCTTTGTTGCCATTTAAAAATGACGATAATCCTATGTGGCTTTTCATTTAGGTCTCCATCGCTACTGGAATAGGTAATAGAGGTTGTGTCGCCAATAGAAATAGAGATGGAAACTGTGTCATTGGTTGAGAAGCCGATAGAACATATGTCGTGAATGGAACCGATGTCAGAGGTCCCATTGTCATATAAATTGATGACTAAGTTTGAGGAATTTTTTATTCAAATAATAATATTACACAAATAAATAGTCAAAACAATTTTTTACAAGTTTATTCTATGCACTTACATAAGTTGAGTAACTTTTTGTTTAACTAAATCATTTTGAACTTATATAATATTTGAGAAGTTAAGTTATTTATTTATTTTTCTATAAATCTTCATTCTAATTTATTTTTCTATAAATCTTCATTCTTCGACGTCACCAAAAAGTAAAGATTGCTCCTAGACACATGTGATCCATGTGTTCTTGAGCGTGTGGACATGAGCATTCCCGAGTGTGTGGACTTGAGCATTCCCAAGCGCGTGGTCTCGAACAATCTTAGACATATGGTTCTAAGTTTACTATTGTTTATTACTCCTAATCATATCATCGTGCTATTCTTGGTTACCATATTTGATAATTGATTAGGAAAGTTTATGCTAAAATTGTTGATAAAATGATGTTAAAGATGATGAAAGAACTAGGTTGAGGTAACATTCTATGGCAGATCAAAAGTGAATACATTCACTTAAAAGTTATCTTTATATTATTCATGTACAAATCTACGGTAGATTTAACCTCTGCATATTTTCTTCTCAACTGTTCTTGAGATGAGAATGACAGGTCAAGCACTAAAGCTTTCAATGCCACTGCATCCTTATAAAAATGCCTTAACTTCAAGAAAAAAGCACCCATTTGGACAGTGATTGAAGAATGGAAGGCGACTCTCATTGATCGTGCTATGTTGGGAATACGATCAAGGATACCTTTCAGGTGATTATTAATTCCCCAATCAGTTCTTCCACCGACAGGTCAGTAGTTGGTAAATCAACTTCTTTTCTTTTCAGCTCTATTGCAATCCTCTTCAATTGATTAGAAAAAAAAAACCAATGAGGATTTATTGACTTGTTGCCTGTTTACTTCAAGTTTGAGGAGCTTCTCTTTTTCTTTCATTTTTTCTATCTCTTTATGGATCTCAGCCTTTAGACTCACTTTTCATTTTAAGGCAATTTCTTTAGCAAGTTAAGTTTCATTGCCCCTAAATGATTTTGTAATTCTAAAAATAAATAAAAGGCTTTTTAGACTTTGTGACACTACGGAATGTCGTGACATTATAAATTATGAAATTTGAGAATAAAACTTTACAGTGTGGTATTTTATTGTGTTTTGGGCCGTTTCCGGGTGTTTGGGCTTTTTCGGGGGAGTTTGGGCCTTGGGGGGACTAATTTTGGCTTTGGGGGGATGATTTGGGCCATTGGTGGAGGGGTTTTTGGCCCATTTGGGGGAGCAACCAGCCAGCCCTAACCCTAGGACGCCCCCCCCACCTCCTCCTCCCACTCCTAGCCGCCACCCCTCCTTGCGCCTCCACCCCTTCCCCCTTCCTCCTCCACCTTCCCCACCTCCCCTAGCCGGCCCTAGGAGAGATCCACCCCATCCCTTGCTACCACAACCCTCCATGCCGTTGTCCTAGCTATTGGGAAGCTCTGCAATGAGAGGATCCGGCGGAATCGGCGCGTGGAGGGAGATCGGGAGCCCGGGAGGAAGGATTTCGTCGTTCGTCGGGAAGAGGTATGGAATGGGTGATCTTTGGGGATGGTCTAGATGATGTTCTATTGGTTGGTATGATGCTTTTAGATCAAGTGGTGGTGCTGTGATTGGATAAATTTAGGAGAAAACTAGGTCTGCCAAGTTCTTTGTTTGTGGCAGATTGCGCAGTCGACCTAGGGTTTGGGTTTTCGCCAATTTAGAGTCGGAATTTGGTCATCCTCCTATTGAAGAAGTTGTAGGTAACTTCAATACCTTTCAGTGGACATAAAGAACGTCCAATTCCATCCATCCATTTGAAGGTTATGCTCGTTTTACCGAATGTGTTCAAAACTGTGATGAGGTTGGAACAGATCACGGTATTCTGTAGATTAAAGCACTTTAGAGTCCGAAACAGCTTTTCCATATACTTAGAAAAAGTTATGAAATTTCCTAAGCTACGCGAGAATGTACTCGTTTAATCGATTCGGAGTCTTATATCCAAAGTTATGATAGTTTGAAGTCTGCTGTCCGGGCGGGACAGATTCTCTGTTTTTCGATGTTGGGGGTAGTTCGTGAAGTCGGGGTAGACGAGCTTTTGCGTACTGTTTTGGGGGCACGTTTTGAGTGTGTGGTATGTATTTGCAGGTGGTGTGACCCTGGGAGTGCTCTCATCCTCTCGCCAGTCCGTCGCCCGAGGTTAAGGCAAGTGTATTGGATTGGGTATCGTTTTGATTGTTGCTAGACTTAATTAGATGCAACTTGCTTTATGATATGATGCTAAGAATGATATTTGCCTATTACATGATGAACATGATTACATAATGATCATGATTGCGTGGTATTAACTATTTATGCCAATCTTTACATGTTTCTGTCATATGTGCACTCATAATGGAAGAGGCGTCCCATGCTGATGCGGGCCTCTGTGTTCACACGTAGTGAACACGAAAGACCTACCTCGTAGTCCCATACACGTGTGTGCATGGGAGCGAGTCAGTAAGAGTAGGCACCCTCCATCTACGGGATGGAAGGGGAAGGGGGTGCACGCCGACGGGTGTGCACTCGGCAATACCGGTATGTGCTTCGTGGAGATATGAGCATTTGCATTGCATACATGATGATGATGAAATGAGTACAATGATGTTGAGACATGAGTATGATATGGTATATGAAACTATGACTTGTTCATGATATTGATCATGGTATGTAGTAATGATAACGTTGAATTGTTCTTTTTGGTCCATTGCAATATACTTGCTGAGTGTTGAACTCACGCTTGTGTTTTCTTGTTGTTTTAGGTACCATGAGACCGGCATGCGGGGAAGGGAACTAGTCACACTCCTACACGTAGCGTCACACATTTGTTTCCACAGTTATTCAGTTGGTGTTCTGATAATAAACTTAGTGTGATGCAAACTGGTTTATGGTTTAGTTTTGTGTTTTGAGAGCCTTACTGTTCGTTTGGCTCATGGAGACTTTAAATGCTTAAAGTTGGACTTATATTGCTGTCATGCCACTATCTATTGCAGTTTTAGATGTCTCATTTATTGCCATATATTGCTATGATATGGTTGTTGCTTCAATTCATGTTAAAACAAAGGAGATGCTGCCGAAATTTCGGTTTTTAGCATTTGTGCCTTTGCTGTAATTTATCTTTATTTATGGTATTTAAGTGTTGTTTAGTCTATGATTGGTAGCATCCGGGCATACTAGATGCCAGGGTGTTACAGACTTGCTTCATAATAAGAATTAAAAAGCTTAAAAAGCAAATAACAGAAGCATATCTGTTATAACAACCTCTTTTGCTTCAATTTTTGCTTGAAACTTTTCAGATAACTTATGAGTGATTACTTTATTATCTTTTTGATAATTTGTAAAAAATTTATTAAAAGATAGAAGTTTGTCCCGAGCTTCTACCAGATCAATCTGATAGTCTTTGGTGGTACTTTGTGCCACCACAAGCTGCTTTTCTAACTCATTTATTCTTTCATTTGCTCCATTCACAAACAGGCATGTAAGAATAAGCTTTGCAAGTAAATCATAAATAAAAAGGGGAAGTTATAAGATAAAACTTACTTTTTTGCGGCTTTCGATTTGGCCAAAGCTCCGATTTGTTGTTTCAACAGATCAGTTGTATCTTATGTAAACTATAAAAATACGATTAAATTAGAAGATATTTTTTAGTCATCCTACTAAAAAAGAGAAAAAGAGAGCGAGATGGTAAAAGTACCTTAGACACCAAGCCACTAAAGGCTTTCTCAAAAAAGTTCTTTGGTTGGTGACACTAGAAGACGTGCTTGGTGGATTCACTATCATGATGTTCTCTTCGGTGGTTGTGGCCTTCTTAGTCACTTCCACTATAATATCAGTACTGGTCGAACTAACCAATCTTCTTCTACCACGGCAGGAGTTTCTTCATGTAAGGTCTCGTTATTAATGGGGACCTCTCCTTCAATGGTCATCCCAACCACTTCCTCTTTGTGACACTATGGAATGTCGTGACTTTATAAAATATGAAACTGGAGATTAAAACTTTACGGTATGAGGTTTAATCGCGTTTTCGGACCGTTTTCGGGAGTTTGGGCCTTTCCAGGGCGAATTGGGCCTTAGGGCGGACCCCACATGGGCCAAAAGTGGAGTTTTCCGGCCCATGTGGGGGGAGAAGGGCTGCATAGCCCTGCCATGTGCCCCCCATCACCCTTGTGCGCCCCACCTATAACCCTAGCAGCCCCCCTCTCTCCCCTCCTCCTCCACATGCCCCCCTAGCCGCACCTCCGCCTTGCGCCTCCCCTCCCTCCCTCTCCTCTCCACCTCCCTAGCCATCCTAGGGGAGCTCCTCACCCCTCCACACCGCTGTCCTCTCCATTGGGAAGCCCCGCGACGAGGAGATCCGACGGATTCGGAGCGAGGAAGGAGGTCGGGGGAACCAGGAGGAGAAGATTCGTCGTTCGTCGGGCGAAGGTATGGCTATGGGTAATCTTTGGGGATGGACTAGGTGCTGATATATAGGAGGTTTTGGTGCTTTTAGATGGAAAGGTGGTGCTACGATTGGATAGAATTGACGAAAACTAGAGATTGCATGGCGTTCTGTTTCGGGCAGATTGGACGTCCGACCTAGTGTTTGAGATTTCGCAATTTTATAGGCGTATTCTGGTCGGCAGTGTGTTGAGAAAGTTGTATAAAATTTCAATACCTTTCAGTGGACACCAAGAACGTGTAATTCCGATCAGTCGTTTGAAAGTGATGGCTGTTTTACTGAACGTGTTCAAAACTCTGACGTGATTGGGACAGATCGTGTTGATCTGTAGATTAGGCAATTTTAGAGGCCGAATCAATTTTTCCCAATACTTAGAAAAAGCTAGGAAATTTCCTAATCTTTGAGAAAATGTACTCGTTTACTTAATTTGGAGTCCTACACTCAAGTTATGCTAGTTGGAAGCCCGCTATTCCGTAGGGACAGATTCTCTGTTTTCGGGTTTTAGGGTTTGTTTGCGAAGTCGGGGTAGGGGATCATTCTTGTACTATTTTGAGAGCACGTTTTGAGTGTGTGGTACCTATGTGCAGGTGGTGTGTGATACCCCGGCATTTACTATGCCCGAATGCTACCAAACATTGACTAAACAACCTCTAAATATCACAAATACAAGTAAATTACAGCAAAGGCACGAATGCTAAAAACCAAAATTTCGGCAGCATCTCCTTTGTTTTAACATGAATTGAAGGAACAATAATAGCATAGCAATATATGGCAATATAAGAGGCATCTAAAATAGCAATAAATAAAGGCTTGACAGCAATAAAAGTCTAATTCCAAGCATTCAATGTCTCCAAGAGCCAAACGAACAATAAGACTCTCATAACGCAAAACTAAACCATAAATCAATAAGCATAACACTCAGTTTATTAACAAGACCCAATTGAATGACTTGTGGGAACAAATGAATGAAGCTACGTGTAGAAGTGTGACTATTTCTCTTCCCCTCATGCCGGTCTCATGGTACCTAAAACAACAAGAAAGCACAAGCGTGAGTTCAACACTCAGCAAGTATATTGCAATGGTACAAAAGAACAATTACATGGCTACAACAACTCACATCATGACTATCATCATATTCACGATCACATATCGTTATCATCATCATCATGTATGCAATGCGATGAGATGCACATGTCTCCTTGGAAACTCATACCGGTATGGTTGAGTACACACCCGTCGGTGTGCACCCTCTCCCCCCTTCCATCCCGAAGATGGAGGGTGCCTACTCCTCGCTTCCATACACCACGGTGGATGGAATTACGATGTAGGACTTACTCATTGGCTCTCCGAAATAGTCATAACTTTCTCACTGACCTTCCCCGGACTAGTTATGGCTTTCTCACCGCCCGGGCCATGTATCATGCCATGTATGCAAACATGCCAACAGCATAAATAACTTGTACATTAACACATGGCATCATAACATAATAAACATATTCATCATATCAATGGGAATCATTAAAGCATGGCATGTGAACATATCATATATTCAATTTCAATCTCAACCAATCTAGCAAACTACAACCCGCTACCCATTCCAATACACTTGCCTCAACCACGGGTGACGGATTGACGAGAAGTAGAGGGCACCCCCGGGGTCACACCGCCTGCACGTACGCACCAGACACTCAAAATCATGCCCACAAAACAATACGCAAACACTCTTCTACCCCAACTTCGCAAACTACTCGCACAATCCAAAAACAGAGGTTCTGTCCCGCCGGGACAGCAGACTTGCAACGAGAATAACTCAGGATCTAAGACTCCGAATTGATTAAACGAGTACATCCTCGCATAGCTTAGGAAATTTCCTAACTTTTTCTAAGTATACGGAAAAACTGATTCGGACTCTAAAGTGGTTTAATCTACAGACTACCGTGATCAGTTCCAATCACGTCACAGATTTTAATACGTTCGGTAAACGGAGCATAACTTTCAAACGGCTGGGTGGAATTGGACGTTCTTTATACCCACTGAAAGGTAATGAAGTTGCCTACAACTTCTTCAACAGGAGGACGACCAAATTCCGAATCTAAATTGGCGAAAGCCCAAACCCTAGGTCGACTGCTCATGCTGCCCGAAACAGAGAATGTGGCAAACTCTAAATTTCATCCAATCTACCCAATTACAGCACCACCAATTGATCTAAAAACATGATATTAACCCTTAGAACAGTACCTAGACCAACCCCAAGGATCCCCATGGCCATACCTTCGCTCGACGAACGAAAAACCAACGGATCTCCTCCCGTTTCCCGCGATCTCCTTCCTCGTTCCAAATCCACCGGTTCTCCTCATCGCGGAGCGCTCCAATGGACGGATCTTCGGGGTGGTGAGGTGGAGAACTCCCCTAGGGGTAGCAAGGGTGGTGGAGAGGTGAGGATAGGGGTGGTGGTGCAATGGGGAGGAGGCGCAAGGGAGGATGGGGGGGCTAGGAGAGGGAGGTGTGGGGGCGGCTAGGGCAATGGGGGGCGCACACAGCAGGGGGGCGCAATAAGGGCTGGGGGAGGCCCCCAACCAGGTCTCCTACTCCTATTTGGACTCAAACTCCTTCCCACCAAAGCCCACGACCCTTTCCCTTAGGCCCAAACTCCCCCGGAAAGGCCCAAACTCCCGGAATAGGCCCGAAAACGCAAATAAACCTCATGCCGTAAAGTTTTATTCTCTAATTTCACAATTTATAAAGTTTTGACATTCTGTAGTGTCACATTCTTCCCCCCTTCAACAGGATTCGACCCCGAATCCGAGACACGCCACTTCGCAATCAACCAAATCGAAGGGAGCTATGGTTCATGCCTCAGAACCCTCTTAGAAGCCCCTACAATTTGCACCAGCCAGCACTCAGAACAAGGAGCTAAGGCTCGAAGACTGACGGCTCCAAAGACAACTTCACCTACAAAACTTGCTAGAATCTTACTCAACTTTGGAACACAGAATACAAACATAAGGACTCAGAACGTCCCAAGCAAAAGGATAACTACCTAAACTGACAATGAAGGAAAATGGTCTCAAACTCCTCCTTTCTATGCATTCCTTGGCACTAAAGTGCCCGATCCCTTTAACTGGTGTTTCTCCCCAGAAGAACACGGCACCAACCTCTAGAACCCTCTTCAGCTCCCACGCACAAAAGTGATTCACGTCTCAACCTCTCAACGGTGGTTCGTTGTATTCGAGACAACGCAAACCAAGTGAGACACAAAACTCTAAGATTACTAACTGGTTGAACCATCGGGGTTACATTCTGATCTTTTACAACAATACCAACACCCACCCCACTACCACTGAAAGGAGAAGCCTACTTTATGACTAGGGTTATGAAAACCCGCAAAATCAACAACAACCGAACACGCTCAAAGATCGGCGACAAAAGATCCAATACACTTCCAAAAGGAAAAGCAATTACTAGCAACCACCAAGTGGTCCACTCAAGATTTAATCAGCCCCACCGAGGAACACATCGATGACACAATTCTCCAAGAAGGTTTGAATTGAGACATAGACAACCTTCCTTTGCTCTACACTTCTACACCATTTACGATCAACTACTAGCCACACTAGGTTTCTCTTACTAAGAAAGTCTTGCCCTCACATCCTTCCACTTAAAGGACCAGGACAAAGAGTACCAATATTGAGTAAGCTCAACCGTAAAACATGAACCCAATTGGTCCACATACAACAACTCAAACCCCAAAGCGCTAAAAACCACTTTGGAAAGGATCCGGCAACATCCAAAGAGCACACATTTTATTTTTCTAAGCCAAATCGCAAAGAAAACTCAAACCTCTAACACCACAGCCAAAATACCACAATTTATTCATTCTTTCTTTTCATACTAGGAAGGAATGGAAATCTCGATACATGACAAGAATGCACACTTTTCAAGAGCACTCCAGATTAGTCATATATCCATATATGACTTTCTCACCGACCTGGCTCACCGACTCATTATCATTGAACATTTATACACGATGCCATGCTTCGTTTTCACCGTTCGCTCATCATATCACAACAATACCGAAAAGTCATTCACCAAAAGACTTCTTCCTCGGTATCACATGATTGAAATACATTTAACACTGACGGTTGCGCTGAATCATATAGACTATGATGGCAAAATCGTTAACAACAAAACACCACATCGTGTGAAAACCCATCATCCATTTAAAACTAACCTTGCAAAACCTCACAAAATCAAACTCAACCTTTTGGAACAGAACATCAACTCCAAAGTCAAACATCTGCACACACAACCACTGCAAATTCTCTTCTTTTTTTTCAAAGAGAAAGATAAATTCATTTCAAAAGGGAACACTTCACTAACAAAATCACTTATGAACCATTCATAAAATCCACCTTGTGAAACATTTTCAAACACCGCACACATTTTCAAATAACTCCAACTCTAGCCAAATGGAGTTACAAACTAAATCTCAAGAATCTCCAACACAACCCAGTAAGACCTTCTGCTTCCTTTAAAATTTACTCCAAAGATGATGCAGCGCGAACGCGAAGGAGTGCGATCTACTCAAAGACTTTTGGGTGTAAAACCATACTCATAGCATAAACTGAACGAATTAGCCAAAACCAAAAATAGGCACCAATCTCTACGAGTTTTAGGGAAACTCTGAAATACAACATAAGGAATACTTTGACCAAAAGCATTCAACCAAGATAGCAAACAACCAAACCAGTCAAGAAGATTTTAAACACCAGCTTAGCATAAATACAATCATCTCTAGTGTTCCACTACGCTTTCCATTAAAGACTTCAAAATTCACTACTTACTCATTGAGGAAGTCCAACCGGACTTAACAAAATTTACATAACCGTTTCTTTCTCTAGTTACCATTACCAACACTTATAAATAATGTTTACGATGCATATCAAAAAGGCAACTAACCAATACTACCTCATAAAGATCCCCACAGACCAACACATCATATAACAACGTATTCTCTATTTCAAACATAGTACTTCAATAGATACATGAGCATGATCAACCTACCAATTTTATACAATCCATACGTCAATTTCTCGACTACAAAACTT
Organism: Rhipidocladum racemiflorum; assembly: GCA_036346355.1. Lineage (NCBI taxonomy): Eukaryota > Viridiplantae > Streptophyta > Magnoliopsida > Poales > Poaceae > Rhipidocladum > Rhipidocladum racemiflorum. The sequence goes on along the minus strand of CM070572.1, from coordinate 52,589,163 downwards.
ACTCAATCAATAAATGACTTCAACACATAAATGTTATCTTGTCGGGACCCGAATTTGCAAATCCGGACCCTCTGTGTATTCAGCACTAGTCCAGGAACGCGCTAGTGCACACAGTCTCAACATTGGCAAATATCACAATCATACTCAACGAATAATAGGGTACTTTAATTAGTTAACCAAACTGGTTGCTTGACCTTATGGTCAAGTTACAAATATACGCCCCGCAGGATGAAACTTATTAACAGAGAAATAACTGCAGCGGAAAATAAGATAACTTCGTGGCGCCATCCAGTATACCATAGGCAACTGACTGGGCTCGCTCCCTAGTTAGACGGTTCCTCTGGGAGCTCCTCCTCCAAAGCTGGTGTAGATTCTTCTTCAACTGGTGTTGTATTGCGGCAAGGGTGAGTAATTGGTACTCAGCAAGTCATGCACAGAATGCGGCTAATATACTACATGCATGGCTTAATACAAAGGAGTGGCTCAAGGTATATTTGCAGTAAAGAGCATTTAACAAGTATCATAAGTAGTTTCGAAAGCAGCAAAAACAAGTATAGCATCAATAACTTTTTCAGGAGTTAAATAAACATCTTTCCCGATTCTAATCCACATTTCCATCAACATCATTATTAAACCAAACCCAACCTTTCAAGACCAAGTTATTTTCAAGAAAGTCTAACCCTTAACTGTAATTCCCGAGCGATGTCCAATACCGCGGACACGGCTATTCGAATAGATTTTACACTCTGCAGAGGTTATGCACTTTACCCACAAGATACAGTCAAACACCACAAAGGCGAGTGTCTGTAACAGAGTCTTTCGGAAACTTCTAACAGCACAAGTGGTCCTCCCCAGTGATTGCACACTAACCCTTCCCTTAGCGAAGGCGAAGTTTAGGCCAATCCACCGTTAGATGGGTACCTGGCCGCAGCCCCGGTACGCTCCCCGGTACAACTACACAAAGGGATATGTGGTTATTAGCAACTTAATCAACTAGGTCCGTCCCATTACAGACATGTGGTTGCACGCTTGACTCAGTTCAAAGGCTTGCAAGGTTAAGTCCTTAGGGTGACCAGGGCAAGACTACCCGAAGAACCAGAACAACGTTCCCGGTGCCACAACTGGCCCACCCGATCATTCTTGCCACATGCCCCGGTCGAAAACTATTTATCAAACCCCAGTTGATTACCATGCACCATGTGCCATCAACATCACATGATACCTTTCCAAAACAGGTTCAATATATCATTAAATCAATATTAACATTTGATTGTCCAAAAACCATGTCATGAGCACGTAGCAGGTCTAAGCAATATACTACAACGATCTAAATTCCCATGTTGGCAATTTAGTAATGTCCAACTAGTAATCCACAACTAGGGTGACAAGGGTCATGGCACATATTTAAATAACCAATGTGTCATACAGCAATTTGGCATTTATCTAATTTCCCATATTTAAATAAAGTATTTTCTAATTAAACTAGCATGCAATAGTTTTAAATCGAATTAATTTGAAATTGGGATCAACATGGTCAAAACACAACTTGCCTTCAAAGAGTACTTGTTCTTGGTCCTGAGCTAGCTCCTGGGTCAACACTTCTCCTTCGAAGCCTTCGGGCACTTCAACGTCTATTCGTAAAGCGTGCAAATAGCAATAAATAAATGAACAGAAGACAAAAAGTGTCCAAACATCCAAATAAAGTTCACAAACAGAGAGAGCATAATTTTATGAATTTTTAGAAACTGGAATCTCAAATTCGGAGTTCAAATGCAAAAGTTATAAGCATTTAAAGTTTTAAATAATCAATTAAATAATATTACAGAGAAAAACTTTTGTCCAAAAATTAAATAAAATTCATCATTAGGTAGATCTCAATTTTATACAAATTTATAAATTTGAATCACTCAAATCGGAGTTAAAATGCAAAAGTTATAAGCGTTTGAAGTTTGAAACAAATTCTGAAATCAATATTTCGAATTAATAAATCATTTTCTTTTTCGGAAATTATTTATTGCGTCAGCATGACACGTGGACCAATCAGGAGCCGCCACGTCGCCTCGGGTCATTGGACCCGGCGCACGGTTTGGCTCGGTCCACCGTGGACCCAGTCCACGGCTCATGTCCCTGACAAGTGTGCCCTGCCGGTGACGTCAGCATGACGTCAGCACATGGCTCAGCCGAGTGGGCTGACAGGCGGGCCCCACCGTGACGTCAGCGTGACGTCATGGTGCGCTTGGCTGAGCCGCTGACGCGTGGGCCCCACTGACACGCGGGCCCCGCGTGTCAGAGACACGCACCCACGCGCGGGCGCTGACCGCGCTGACCGCGACGGTCGGCCTCCCGGCCACGTGGCTAGATCTCGGCCGTTGATTTGAAAATCAACGGCCCAGATTAGATCTGGCTTAACGCAGTAGAAAACTACTCGGCTGATCTGGACCGTTCGATCTTGATCGGACGGTCAAGATCCAATCTAAGGAAAACAACGCGGCTAACCCTAACCATTCGATCTAGATCTAACGGCTGAGATCTATCCTAGCTCAGTGCAGTTCTAGCTACGTGGCACGATCTGAACCGTTGGATCTAGATCCAATTGTTGGAAATAGATCTGGGGATTTCAACGTGGAAACTCACTGAGGGGTGACGTGGCGCGATCTGGGCCCTTGGATCTGGATCGGACGGTTGAGGGAGTTCGCGAGGCGGCGATGGCGTGCGGCGGAGCTCCGACGGCCGGTGACGAAGACGACGACACACGAACTGCGCTCCAGGCACGCTCTGGCAAGGTGAGAGGTCCCCTCCGACGCGTCTCCTCCTTGCGGTTCCGGATCTGGGCTCGACGGCAGCGGAGGACGACGGATGGCGGCGGAACCGGCAAACGAACGCGGCGGGATTGGCTTCCAACTCCGGCGAGGTCGCGCGGGCGAACGGCGGCGGGTCAGGCAGCATGACTTAGGGCTACGGGTGCGCATGGGAAAGGGGGTCCCGACACGGGTGGCGGCGCATTAAATAGCCCCTCGACGTCCGTGATATGCGCGGAAAACGAGGACCCACGCACGGGCGGCGGCGGAGTCCGGCGGCAACACGGAGAGGGTGACGTGGCTCAACGAGAGCCGTTGGATCACGATCCAACGGTCGCATGAGTTGGACTCGGGTCCGACTCGGTGAGCTAGCTGGCTCGGTCGGGCTTGGGTCCGGGCGACGTGGCTCAATCGTGGCCGTTGGATTTCGATCCAACAGTCACGCGATTAGCGTTCAGCCGAGCGGGTTCGGCTCAAGCACGTGGCTCGGGTCGGACTCGAACTTGAGTCTGACTCGGACTCGGACTCGGTCGGGTGAACAGTACAAACCAACTCGCATTTTCCAGCGATAAATAATCCAAAATAATTCTCAAAAATTCATTTAATTCATTAAAAATAGCAAAACACTCAGAAAAATTCCAGAAAAATTCTGGAAAATATTTTGGAACATTTTGGACTCAAATAAAATATTTCCAACAAAATTTTATTTGCAAAATAAAATTCTTTAATTATTTCAAAAGGGGATAAATTCAAATAAATTCCAAATAAATCCAAATAAATTCCAGAAAATTCCAAAAATTTACCAAAGTGCCAAATCACACATGAATTTAAGAAAAGTAAAATTTTGGCGTGTTACATATCTGTACAAGACAAAATTCGTGAGTATGATTCTAGGATATACATTGATCAAGAATAAAATCATACATCATGTTAATTATCCATGGTCCACTCCATCACAACATGTTACAATAACCTCCATTTTTAACAAGGATTTTCAACAATTAATCTAAGCAATTACCACCACTACTAAGTCATCAATATCAAAAATTTCCATAATCATCAATCAACAACATTACCTTTAGCTACCCTATACATCGGTTATAACAAAATTACCACCACACAACATACTCCAACTATTTAAAAATAGGTTGAATACTAGCATTAACACTGCCCTTAACAACATCATTAACAATAAGTCTTATGTCTTCTCAATTGATATCAATACTAGCATTGTATAGATACAACTGCATACTTCCAAATATACTAGTAGTTTGCAACAACATAAATGGCAACTCTAATCAACTTCCAAGTTAAAGTCGCTAGTCAACACGATTAAATTTCTCTATTAACATGAAAAATTAGAGCATCTTTAACAACCAACAAAGTTTCTTTAACAATATCAGTAATTTACATCATCTTAATGTTCTAACTATACATCAGGGTTTAAACTTTAAACATTATCGGGGGTCATAAGCACTTTTATAACAAAGCAACAGATTCTAAGCATGTACATTAACGGATTCAATCATTCTTGCTAAGAGTAAACTACAACACTAGTAGTCTATTTATTCTCAAGCTAGATATAACAACCGCATTGAATTGTTTCAACTCACAAATTAACTTACTAATACGTCATCCCATAAAACACATTGGTACATGCTACATAACATGCTAAACAACAATTCTTACTAGGGACAAATGATTTCAGTCAAAAGACTACTTACTTTGTTTGCAGCATTTTAGTTTTAAAACTCATCCCAAATTCATAAGGAAACTTGACTCTCAAAATTGCAATGAGACAAACCCAAATTTGGTCATGCAAAGGAATTCTCCAAAACACTTTTCAATCTCAAAGACTCCCACAGGAGAGAACCAAGCGATCAAATAAACCTTTGCGGACAAAGGCACAAAACATAAATCGACACAACTTAACTTTTTCACACTCTTCAATAACTTCTTTTAAACTCAGAGTAAGACACACAAGAATCAAAACTATACTTTTCTTTGCAAGGCAACCAACAAAACCGGTGTCAGAGCCAAAAGGCGACTAAAAAGGCGCAACGCTAAATTCCTCTTCTTCGTCTTCAACCAAGGAAGACAAAACCAAGAAACACCGAAGGGACTCTCCGCGAAAAATCCAATTCCAAACACTTTCTTTTGATTTCAATCAACTAAAATCAAGAAAAACAACCAAAACCGACCGTTAGAACGGCAAAGAACATACGAAGGAATCCACCACCAAACTCTTCTATTTGACTCCAGTCAACTACCCGATTTACTACAGAAAGGGTAAGCACTCTTCTCCTACAGGGGTTAATAGTTCTTCGGTGATGGCGCTAACCGGCCACACCGTCAAACCTCACCCTTACTATGAATAAAGAGAGGTGGCCGAAACCCTTAGGCACCATAACCCCACTTTATCACAACAACAAGAACAATTCAATCATTTATCTCATAGACATAGCAACATGCATTATCAAATGAAGCATTCAACATCACAGCTTAAATACAACATTTAAGCGTAAAGAAACGATACCCATACCCTTTCCTACTGTGCATCCATTGTGTGTCAAATTTTAGATTAGTTATACCACTTTTGCAAGTTTTAATGTTGCTATCCTATGTCAAAATTTTAGTTAAAACCTAAGCCATATTTCTAAGTTATTCCACATCACATTTTAGTTGTAACCTAAGGTATGACACTAAAAATACACATTCCAAGGACCTACAGCCCGCTCTGATACCAACTGTGACACCCCGGCATTTAATATGCCCGAATGCTACCAAACATAGACTAAGCAACCTCTAAATACCACAAATACAAGTAAATTACAGCAAATGCACGAATGCTAAAACCTGAAATTTTGGCAGCATCTCCTTTGTTTTAACATGAATTGAAGGAACAACAATAGCATAGCAATATATGGCAATATAAGAGGCATCTAAAATAGCAATAACTAAAGGCTTGACAGCAATAAAAGTCTAATTCCAAGCATTCAATGTCTTCATGAGCCAAATGAACAATAAGATTCTCATAACGCAAAACTAAACCATAAATCAATAAGCATAACACTCAGTTTATTATCAAGACCGAATTGAATGACTTGTGGGAACAAATGAATGAAGCTACGTGTAGAAGTGTGACTATTTCCCTTCCCCTCATGCCAGTCTCATGGTACCTAAAACAACAAGAAAGCACAAGCGTGAGTTCAACACTCAGCAAGTATATTGCAATGGTACAAAAGAACAATTACATGGCTACAACAACTCACATCATGACTATCATCATATTCACGATCACATATCGTTATCATCATCGTCATGTATGTAATGCGATGCGATGCACATGTCTCCTTCGAAACTCGTACCGGTATGGTTGAGTACACACCCATCGGTGTGCACCCTCTCCCCCCTTCCATCCCGAAGATGGAGGGTGCCTACTCCTCGCTTCCATACACCGCGGTGGATGGAATCACGATGTAGGACTTACTCATTGGCTCTCCGGAATAGTCATAACTTTCTCACCAACCTTCCCCGGACTAGTTATGACTTTTTCACCGCCCGGGCCATGTATCATGCCATGTATGCAAACATACCAACAGCATAAATAACTTGTAAATTAACACATGGCATCATAACATAATAAACATATTCATCATATCAATGGGAATCATTAAAGCATGGCATGTGAACATATCATATATTCAATTTCAATCTCAACCAATCTAGCAAACTACAACCCGCTACCCATTCCAATACACTTGCCTCAACCACGGGCGACGGATTGGCGAGAAGTAGAGGGCAACCCCGGGGTCACACCACCTGCACATAGGCACCACACACACTCAAAATCATGCCCACAAAACAATACACAAACACTCTTCTACCCCGACTTCGCAAACTACTCGCACAATCCAAAAACAGAGGTTCTGTCCCGCTAGGACAGCAGACTTGCAACGAGCATAACTTGGGATCTAAGACTCCGAATTGATTAAATGAGTACATCCTCGCGTAGCTTAGGAAATTTCCTAACTTTTTCTAAGTATACAAAAAAACTGATTCGGACTCTAAAGTTGTTTAATCTACAGACTACCGTGATCTGTTCCAATCACATCACAGTTTTTAATACGTTCGGTAAAACGAGCATAACTTTCAAACGGCTGGGTGGAATTGGACGTTCTTTATACCCACTGAAAGGTAATGAAGTTACCTACAACTTCTTCAACAGGCGGATGACCAAATTCCGAATCTAAATTGGCGAAAACCCATACCCTATTTCGACTGCTCATGCTGCCCGAAATAGAGAATGTGGCAAACTCTAAATTTCATCCAATTTACCCAATTACAGAACCACCAATTGATCTAAAAACATGATATTAACCCTTAGAAAAGTACCTAGACCAACTCCAAGGATCCCCGTGGCCATACCTTTGCCCGACGAACGAAAAACCAGCGGATCTCCTCCCGGTTCGCGCGATCTCCTTCCTCGCTCCAAATCCACCGGTTCTCCTTGTCGTGGAGTGCTCCAATGGATGGATATTTGGGATGATGGGGTGGAGAACTCCCCTAGGGGCAGCAAGGGTGGTGGAGAGGTGAGGAGAGGGGTGGTGGTGCAATGGGGAGGAGGCGCAAGGGAGGATGGGGGGGCGGCTAGGAGAGGGAGGTGTGGGGTCGGCCAGGGCAATGGGGGGCACACACAGTAGGGGGGCGCAATAAGGGCTGGGGGAGGCCCCCAACTAGGTCTCCTACTCCTATTTGGACTCAAACTCCTTCCCACCAAAGCCCACGACCCTTTCCCTTAGGCCCAAACTCGCCCGGAAAGGCCCAAACTCCCGGAATCAGCCTGGAAACGCAAATAAACCTCATGCCGTAAAGTTTTATTCTCTAATTTCACAATTTATAAAGTTTTGACATTCCGTAGTGTCACATGGTGTGACCCCGGGAGTGCCCTCATCCTCTCGCCAATCCGTCGCCCGCGGTTAAGGCAAGTGTATTGTAGTGGTTGCGGCTTAGGGAGCCGTAATGTTTGATTATGAGATGGTTTACACATGTTTTTATGATATGATGCCTGATTGACTCTTGCTTGCGACATGATGAAAATGGTTTATTATGAGGCTATGCAATGATTAGTTGAGTTTATATGCATGTTGTTTATGTTTAAGACATATGTTGCATACATGGCATGAAAACTGGCCCAGTCGGTGAGAAAGTCATAACTAGTCCGGTAAGGTCAGTGAGAAAGTTATGACTAATCCGAAGAGCCATTGAATAATACCTACCTCGTGATTCCATCCACAGTTGTGAATGGAAGCGAGGAGTAGGCACCCTCCATCTACAGGATGGGGTTATGATGTTAAGCATGATATGTAATGATATTAGCATTGAGTTGTTCCTTTGTCCCATTGCAATATACTTGCTGAGTGATGAACTCACACTTGTGTTTTATGATGTTTTAGGTACCTTACAACTGGCATGCGGGAAAGGGGTTTAGCTACACTTCTCCACATAGCTCCACATATTTAGTCCATTTATCAACTGGAGACATGATAATAAGAATAGTGTGATGAAACCTTGAGATTTGCTTAATTGTGTGCTTGGTCTTATTATTTGATTCGTTTAGCTCATGAAGTGGTTGAATGCTTTATCCTGGACTTATATTGTTGCTACATCAATTGTTATTGCTGTTTTAGTTATCTCATATTATGCTATACATTGCCATATCATTGCTGTTGCTTCAAATCATGGGAAAACAAAGGAGATGCTGCCGAAATTTATCTTTATTTGTGGTATTTAGATGTTGTTTAGTCTATGCTTGGTGACATTCAGGGCACACTAGATGCCGGGGTGTTACATCCTCTTCAGCCACCAAGAGCCCAGTTTCCTCTTCAACTGTTGAAGTTCCATTGACCAGTGGCTCGCTATCAATACCTAAGGGGGTTACATCCTCAGTACTGATTGGAGCCAACTCAGTGCCCTGCACATAGGTCGGTTGCTCACTAGTACTTCTTTCAAGAGATACTGAGGCTAACTCCACACTGGTCATTACAAATTCAACCAATGGGTTAGCCTTAGGATCATCTTCAGGTGGTTTGGAAGGAGTATCTTGGGGGATAAATAAAAAAACTTACTCAGATTCTAAAATAAAGAATGTTCAGAATTAAAAATAGGTATAAATATACTTACCTTACAAAAAGTCCAGACTCCATAACCCAGGTTGTAATAGTGTCTTCTGACCGGATGGTACACCTACTATCAACTAGAGGAGTCCGAGATGCTAATACTTCCATATTTGACGAAGAAGTCTTTTTTCTCTTCCTCATGATAAGAGGAATGCTATCCTCCTTATCTTCCTTTTCCTCATCCTGAATATATGGAAATAAAGGATAATGCTTATAAGGAGCATCCCAATCACTGTATCTTTTCTTGTTATACACCTAAGATGAAGTCCTCTTCTTCGTCCTTTTCTCTTGAGCTTGAGGATGAATATGCATGCTTTAACCAATACTGGTTGTATCAGCATTGATCTGGGTGGTGCTGGTTGGATCTACCACCTTGGAGGCTCTCTTAACAAGAGTTCCCCTCTTCTTGGTTGGAGTCGTAACTACGACCTCCGACTGGTCATCACCTTGATTTCGACCATGCACCTAAAGAAAGAAATAACTAATGAGCAAACAACAGAATAATTGTTCATACTAACAAACTAAAGAATTACTTAGTACATACCTCAATACATTTATTTATGAACTCATTGGGTTGCCTGATAAGGCTAGAAGGCTGACTATCTAATGCAGCCTGATCGGACCCATTTGAGGGAACCCTGAAAACTTCAGCCACCCTAGAGCGGGTCACCTCGATGGACAAAACTGATACAAATAAAAAATTATAATAAATTTTCTTTAAGAAGAAAAAAAAGAAAGGTTGGAGAGTTCTTACCTCCAGGTTCATCTTTGCTAACATCCTGATCACCCTGAAGTCGCCCAGCGAACTTGAATCGTTTCCTCAAGGGACTTAATTTATGGTACAAAAAATTGAAAAATATTTTTTTCTTGGATAAGCCACCAGACACTAGTTTGATGATGGTCTTGATGATCCTCTTCTCTTTGTCTGTGATCTTCAGGGAATCTTTCTCCCTCTTGGCATCCTTCCTTGTCCATACCAGAGCAGGCTCTTCGGAGAACCGAAGATGACTTCCCCCAGGAACATCTGAGTAAAACCACTCTTTTTCTATAATCCCACCAAGTATCCTTGGTCGGGAGGTGTGGATACTTGGAAACCATTTTTATCTTGAAGTTTAAAATAAACGCTAGCACTAATATATTTTGTTTTGTTGTTTCTAATATACTAATAAAAGAAATGAAAGATTCGTAGAGAAGGGGAATTCCAAAAAAGCTTCGCAGATGTGCGAAAAGACACTTAAGATCAAAATGGAATTGGGAGAAAGATGATGAAGCTCAATCCTTTAATGATCAAGCACATCTGCAAAGAACTCACTTTCTAGAAGACAAAACCCTTACTTTACAATGGAACAATCCGCCCCACTTTTGGTACAGCTTCGAATACTCTCTGCTAGGATCCCATCTCACTATTTCACATGGAGGGATTCGACCTTGAATCTCAAGATCCTTGATCATACGCTCGGTGAGGATGGATCTCTCCAATAGAAGAGGAGAAAAAACTTAGAAGAAGATTTTCCCGCTCAAAAGTGTAAGGGTGTGAAGCGTTCAAGAAAATATCTACCCTCTTTTCCTTATTTATAAAGTACAATTGGACATTTATACCACTGGTTTGGTTATTGTGAAAATCAGAAAAATATTTCCTTATTGAAAATTGAAACGATAATATGATTAAACCACAAAACCTCGTATTTTTAATTGAAAATTCCCAAGTAAATACAATTATTTACTCAAGTCTTGGGGGCTAGCTGATGATGATTAATAAACCATATTCTATTTTTGGGCCTACAATCTTATAAAGAGAAAGTGCCCATAAATAAAGTAAGATCCAAGGCCTGTTACCTGGTTACGACTTCAACCATAGTTAAATTTAGTGACATGGAAATATTCTCGACCAGTGTACACAACACTTATTGAAAATAAAAAATTATATCCTAATTACCCCAACCAGATATACATATACTAGTCAGGAATGATTCATTCAACCAGCTGACCAGTATACAAATCGGGGGTTGGATAGTTTTCATCCCGACCTAGTCTAGGTCGGTGTAACACCCAGGCACCCACTGTGCCCAGAATGTCACCACAAAGGACAACACTAGCAACCAGATAACAAATATAGAATTAAATTACAGCAACTAGACTTGCTAATGAATAAAAATTTTGGCTGCATGTCCTCTCTTTTCCATGGTTATAAGCATCATTAATCAACTCAAAGCACAATAGCATAATAGAAGACAACTACCACATGATAAACAAGAATTTCAACAGTAATTCATACCAAGCATATAAATTTAAACATCACAAGAACAATGTGACACTACGGTATGGTGTGACATTATAGAATGTGAAATTAGATAATAAAACCTTTCGGCTTGAGGTTTACTCGCGTTTTTGGGCCGTTTGAAGTGATGTGTCACCACGGAGTGTCGTAACCTTTAAAATGGTGCATGTTAAGGTCAAAAACTTTATGAAATATGGTATGGCAGGTTAAAACCATAAGGTATGGAGGTTAATAACGTTTCCGGGCCGCTTTCAGTTTTGGGCCTTCCCGGGGGAGTTTGGGCCTTAAGTGGGCTTTGGTGGGATGGAGTAGGTCTCCGTAACGGACTAGGATTGGGTGTGGGGGCTGGTAAAAGGGCTCCCCACCAGCCCTTGGGTGTTCACCCCTGCCCCTTGTGCGCCCTTCCCCCCCCCCACTTGCCCTTGCCCTAGCCGCCTCCCTCCTCCCTTGGCCGTGCGCCACCCCCTCCTTTGCCCCATTGCTCCCCACCTCTCCACCACCTCTCCTCCACCCCCTTGCTGCCCTAGGGTGGTCTCCACACCTCTGCACCTTGTGGATCCATCCGTTGGAGCGAGGAGCGAGGAGCGAAGAGCGTGGAGCGAGGAGCGAGGAGCGAGGAGCGAGGAGATCTATTGGAGATTCGTTCGTTGGGCAAAGGTATGATCATGGGGATCCTTGGGTTTGATCTAGGTACTGTTCTTAGGGTGTTTATGAAGTTTTTAGATCAATTGGTGGTGCTGGGTTGGAGTTCTTTGGGTTAGATCTAGACGTTGCCACGTTTCTGTTTTCGGGCAGATTGAGCAATCGGGCTAGGGTTCGAGTTTTCGTCGATTTAGAATCTGAATCTGTCCGTACGGACTTAAAAGAAGTTGTAGATAATTTAATTATCTTTCCGTGGACATAAAGCACGTTAAAATCAGATCAGCCGTTTGAACGTTATGGCCGTTTTACCGAGCGTGTTAAAATCTGTGACGCGATTGGAACAGATCGTAGTAATCTGTAGATTAAACAATTTTAGAGTCCGAATCAGTCTTTCCGTATAACTAGAAAAAGGTAGGAAATTTCCTAAGCTTCGCGATGGTGTACTCGTTTAATCGATTTGGAGTCCCAGAACTCAAGTTATGGCCTTTGCAAGGCTACTGTCCCACCGGGACAGAACCTCTGTTTTTAGGTTTGCAAGTAGTGGGCAATGTCGGGTTAGATGGGGATTTGTGTACTGTTTTGTGGGCATGATTGTAAGTGTGTGATGCCTATGTGCAGGTGGTGTGACACCGGGAGTGCCCTCGACTTCCCACAAATCCGTCGCCCGCGGTTGAGGCAAGTGTGTTGTAATGTATAGCGGATTGTAGGTTGCTTGTTTATATTGGATGAAAGATTGAATACTTGCTATGATCACTTGCCTTGCTTGCTGTTTTCCAATGATATATTGAGTATGATTATCATGATATGATGCTATGTGTCTATACTTATCATGATTCGATGCCATGTGTAATATTTGTCATGATGAGATGCCATATGTTTATGTACATGTGAAATATGATAATTGGCATAGTTGCATGCATGACATGAGATAGGGCGAGGGCGGTGAGAAAGTCATAACTAGTCCGGCAAGGTCGGTGAGAAAGTTATGACTAGTCCGGAACGCCATTGAGTAAGACCTACATCGTGATTCCATCCACGTGGTGAATGGAAGCGAGGAGTAGGCACCCTCCATCTTCGGGATGGAAGGGGGGAAAAGGGTGCACACCGACGGGTGTGTACTCAACCATACCGGTATGAGTTTCCAAGGAGATATGAGCATAACATTGCATTGCAATACATATTTAATGATGATGATGTTGTTATGTGCTCAAGTATGAGATGTTATATGTGATGTAAGGTATTATTGTCTTGTAAATGATCTTGTTGTCCATTACAATATGCTTGCTGAGTTTTCGAACTCACGCTTGTGTTTTATGTTGTTTTTAGGTACTTTGAGATCGGCATGCGGGAAAAAGGGGTCTAGCTATACTTCTACACGTAGCTCCACCATCATAGTCCATAATTAATCACTTGGAGACATGATATTAAGAGTTGTGCCTTAAACTTAATGTATGGTTTAATTTAGCATGCTAGTGATTCCTTATTTGCTTCGTTTTAGTTTATGAAGTGGTTGAGCGTGGTATTATTGGCGTAATTTGATGATATATCCATTTATGTTGATGTTTTAGATGTCGTGTGCTATGATATATCTTGCCATGATATTGATATGGTGTTAATTCATGGAAAAACAAAGGAGATGCTGCCGAAATATCGGTTTTTAGCTTATGTACCTTTGCTGGAATTTATGTTTAAATGTGGTATTTAGATGTTGTTTAGCTTATGTTTGGTAGCATTCGGGCATATTAAATGCCGGGGTGTTACAAACAATGACCAGATAAACATTCAAGCATGATAACCAAGATGACAATAACCACGTTACAGCTCAATAAGGTAAGCCATCACAAAGGAGATTGTAACACCCCGGCATTTAATATGCCCGAATGCTACCAAACATAGACTAAACAACATCTAAATACCACAAATAAACATAAATTCCAGCAAAGGAGCACATGTTAAAAACCAAGATTTCGGCAGCATCTCCTTTGTTTTAACATGAATTGAAGCAACAACAATAATAACATGTCAATATAGCATAATGAACGATAGCAATAACATGATTAGACGGAAAAACAGCCACCATACCACTAAGGATAGAAATTCTATCCGTCACATGACAAATATGGACTGATCAATTACTCATAACGACCAACGAATCATCGAAACCATAGATTAGCTTAATGAATTAACCATGACCATAAGGGAAGGAACATGTCATTGTTTAAATGTGTGATGCTAAGTGATGACGTGTGACTAGCTCCCTTTCCCGCATGTCGGATTCATGGTACCTAAAAGAAAACAACATAAACACAAGCGTGAGTTCATCACTCAGTAAGTATATTGCAATGGTACAAACATAAGCAATTACATAGCAATAATATCTCACATCATGTAAACAATCTCACTCATGGTCACATATTATCATCATCATCAATATGTATGAAGTGCAATGCGATGCTATGCTCATGTCTCCTTGGAAACTCATACCGGTATGGTTGAGTACACACCCGTCGGTGTGCACCCTCTCCCCCCTTCCATCCCGAAGATGGAGGGTGCCTACTCCTCGCTTCTGTTCACCGCAGTGAATGGAATCACGATGTAGGACTTACTCATTGGCTCTCTGGATTAGTCATAACTTTCTCACCGACCTTCCCGGACTAGTTATGACTTTCTCACCGCCCGGGCCATGTAATCATGCCATGTATGCAAATATGACAACATCATAATTAACTTGTACGATAACACATGGCATCATCATGGATAACTTGTACATTAACACATGGCATCATCACATAATAAACATATTCATCATATCAATGGCAAACATTAAAGCGTAGCATGTGAACATATCATATATTCAAACTTCAATCTCAATCAATCAACAACCTACAATCCGCTACCCATTCCAATACACTTGCCTCAACCACGGCGACGGATTGGCGAGACGTAGAGGGCACTCCTGGGGTCATACCACCTGCACATAGGTACCACACACTCACAATCATGTCCACAAAACAGTACGCAAACCCTCATCTACCCCGACATTACCAACTACTCGCAAAACCCGAAAACAGCGGTTCTGTCCCGTCGGGACAGCAGCTTTCCAAAAGGCATAACTCGGGTTCAAAACTCCGAATCAATTAAATGAGTACATCCTCGCGTAGCTTAGGAAATTTCCCAACTTTTTCTAGGTATAGGGAAAGACTGATTCGGACTCTAAAGTTGTTAATCTACAAAATACCGTGATCTGTCCCAGTCACGTCACAGATTTTAACACGCTCGGTAAAACAGTCATAACTTTCAAACGGCTGGCCGGAATTTAACGTTCTCTATATCCACGGAAATATAATGAAATTATCTACAACTTCTTCAACATCCATATGACCAAATTCGGATTCTAAATTGGCGAAAAACCGAACCCTATGTCGACTGCTCATGCTGTCCGAAACAGAGAACGTGACCAACTCAAGAATCCATCTAATCTAATCAAATCCAGCACCACCAATTGATCTAAAAACTTGATAAACACCCTTAGAACATTACCTAGATCAATCCCAAGGATTCCCATGGCCATACCTTCGCCCGACGCACGAAAACCCAATAGATCTCCTCCCGGTTCGCGCGATCTCCTTCCTCGTTCCAATCCCGCCGGATCCCTCGTCGCGGAGCGCTCCAACGGATGGATCTTTGAGGTTTGGAGGTGGAGAACTCCCCTAGGGGCAGCAAGGGAGGTGGAGAGGTGGTGGAGAGGTGGTGGAGCAATGGGGAACAATGGGGGAGGTGGAGGCGCCACAAGGAGGAGGTGGGGAGGTGTGGGGGGGCGGCTAGGACTTGTGGGGGCGCAAGGGCAGGGGGTGGACGCCTAAAGGGGCTGGGGGAGGCCCCCAACCAGGTCTCCCACTCCTATTAGGACTCAAACTCCATCCCACCAAAGCCCACGACCCTTTCCTTTAGGCCCAAAATCCCCCGGAAAGGCCCAAACTCCCGAAAATGGCCCGGAAACGGCCCGGAAACGCTATCAAACCTCCTATCATATGGTTTTAACCTCCAATACCATATTTCATAAAGTTTTTGAACTTACATTCACATTAAATAATGTCACACCATTCCGTAGTGTCACAGAGATATGGGTATAAAATTGTCTATTGGGGTAATGTTAAGTGCAACGGTGAATCTAGTTCCCCTTCCCAAATGTTGTGATCATGGTACCTAAAAAAACATTCAATAACAAGTGTGAGTTCATCACTCAGCAAAGTGTATTGCAATGGAAACCAGGTAATAATAGTTAACATACATACATTCTTCAGGACAAAAAACACGGGGAACAATTCATAAAAACTTCTTCATTCATATTCTCATTTATGCAATGCATCATGCATGCTCACTCTTTGCTTAGCACATACTAGTATTGCTGAGTGCACACCCATCGGTGTGCACCCTCATTCCCTTCCATCCCGTGGAGGGTGCCTACTCCTACTGACTCGCCCTCATTCACAACTGTGGATGGAACTACGAGGTAGGTCTTTCTCAGTGGCGCTCCGGATTAGTCATAACTTTCTCACCGACCTTACCGGATTAGTTATGACTCTCACCGACCTAGCATGTCCTCATGCTATGAATGCAGATGATGCAACATTGACTTTTCATCATTCATGGATATCACATTCTAGAAATGAGACATGGTAACAATCATGGCAATCCCATCGGCGGATAAGTTATAAAAACACAGCCACATCACAATACACTTGCCTTTAACCTCTCGAAACGGTGTGGCGAGAAGTTGATGCCACTCCCGGGGTCACACCACCTGCAAATAGATACATTCCACTCAAAAAGATACCAACAAAGTAACACAAGACTCATAACTACATCGATTTCACAACCCACTCTTAAATCCCGAAAAACAATATTCTGTCCAAATGGGACTGCAGCCTTCTAACGATCATAACTTGAGTTCTACAACTCCAAATCAAGTTAGCGAATATATTTTCCCAAACTACAGGAAATTTCTCAT